>CM060938.1:631518487-641518487 GCA_030765085.1 Allium cepa | reverse complement strand
GCATCGGACCCTGAGGGTCTGCCCCCAAGGCCTTGTTGACCACCTTCAATCCCTGTATTCTGGCCTTGAGCCTGTCCTTCATTTGCTTCTGCAATCCCGATTCCTTGTCCCGTACTTGTAGCTGTCGTAGTTGGTCCAAGGTTTTGTATATTTGCTGTCCTCATTTGCTCGAGGAAATTCTGCAGCATCTCCTGTTGACTTTTCATTATGCTTTCGCGCAATGAGTTGGCCATAGCCTCCATCTCGTCTCTAGTGATGTAGACGGAAGCCGGTCCTTCTCTTGATCCAGAGGATGCTTCTTGGCTTCCTCCTTGTAGGCTCCTATCAACTCTCTGTCTTGTTTGCCGAGTCATTGTTTCTGAATTCTGAATTCTGATGTAGCGGGTGCTAGTTCTTCTCAGTGAAAGCACCAAAGTGTTTGCGCCAAAATTGGTCACAAACCCCGATGAATGTGAAAGCACCAGTGTTGGAATATAAATCAGCAATATCCAAACACAAATCGCAGATCTAAGTAGCAAAATAGTAAATGTAAACAAGAACACACGATTTTATAGTGGTTCGGCTATCTCCGGCCTACGTCCACTTCAAAGGTTTTTCCTTTTATTGATGTTCTTCGTTGATTACAATCGATTACAGCGGATTACAATGAATTGTAGTTCTGAAATTCGAGTGCAACGGTGGTTCTGATAGTTAAACTTGAGTCCGGTAGAGTCTTGGCGTTCAGTCGCGGAAAGATCCCTTTTCTGAATGACCTGGAGGTCTATTTATAGGCGTAGGCTGCTGCTATCTCGCTGAAAACTTGGGAGACCTCTTCTGGCACGTGAGGGGGCCCACACGTACGGTCTCGGAAAGTTTGGGCCCACTTTGGCATCGGTTCGAACTCCATTCGAACCGATCAAGAATTCATCCAATCGAGGTGAAATTTGGCGTGGACATTCTTCATCATGTATGCAAGCATCTGTGAAAATTTCACGGCATTTGGATCAGTAGGTTAGGAGATATGTTGGGTTCGAGATTGACTTCACGATGAGGCTGTTGCGTTCGAACCCCTGTTGCTCGAAACGATGGTTTCGAAACCAGTGTGGCACGCGACTTCGTGGTGACGTGGAGCGCAAGCTTCGAATCGATCCGGACTTCTCTCCGTGTTGACCGCTTCGACTCCATATATCTCGGCGCATTCGAACCGATGGAAGACACGTCATCGTGATTGGTTGACTCAGTCGGTTCGAATGAAGCTACACTTGGGTTCGAAGACGATATCATGGATGGGTTCGAAGTGTGGCTCTGTGATGGTTTCGAAGAGAGGACATTGTGATGGGTTCGAAGTAGGCAATGGCTTGGTGGGTTCGAAGTGGAGTCGAGGCTAATGGATGCGAACTGGATGGACTCGAACCCGATGGGTTCGAGTGTGGCATGGCTGGGCTATCGGTTCGAACGCAGGTGGGTTCGAACTAGATGGTTTCGAACCGATGGATACGAACTCCATCGATTCGAACTGGGGCAAATGCTTCCGAGGCGCGACCTTATTTCTTTGGATTCGAACCAGATGGTTTCGAGTGTGATGGGTTCGAACACAATGGGTTCGAACCGAGCAATGTCAATTCCTCTTATCTTGATTCCATCATAACTTGAGCATATGACCTCGGATCGACTTGAAATTTGGAATGCAGACTTCCATGATCTTTCTTGTCGTGTCCTATCAATTGTGGCCCATTCCGGACTCGGACAAAATTCATCGATATCCATGGTTATCCTGCAGCGCATGGTTGATATTCATGAAGAGTAATCATTGGTTTCTAGTAAATTTTGGGTATCTCAACTTTGCCAAAAGTTGGGATAACATAAATCATGTCTGTTTTCATTTGCCATAAATTTACACTTGTCTGAAGCTACTATAAGTTACACTAAAATGTTGCTCTCGTCCATACGAGTACAACGAAAAAATCCACGAATCAAACCAATTTAAAATAAATGAGATATAAAATTTTGAACTTAACACTATTTATATGAATAAACCAACTAATATAATTTAGATTTCTCACCTTCCAAAAACAAGCCCAAGGCTCGCTCACATCATATCTCTACAGTATCTCCCCTTCCTCTTCTTCATTGCAAAATTGAACACTGGAACCCAAATGCGCGTCTCCATGCATGTGCACGATCCAACTCCACCACCCTTCGACTACCCAAGACCACATGCGAGTTCCTCTACTCTTGCCGGCCTCGATCATCCCCACATCGACGAATCCATGCCGCCCATGAGAAATTGATCATCTAAACACCTAGGAAGCTCTATTTCATTTTTTCCTCAATCGTGCACGCCTCATCAATCACCATGCTGCTACCCTCAAAACTCAATCGGACGCTGCCAAATTCCACCACCCAACGCACCTCTCCAAGCCCGAGCCAATGCTGCTCTCTGCACTACCTAACAATGACCATAACCCAAGAAAAATCGAATCCTATAAATCGACGATCGTTGATCGTCGACTTGGAATCGTGCTGAAGCTTCCACAAAAATACTACAACACCCAACGGCGCCAACGGCGTCGATCCATTTGAAGCAAAGCTCGAGAATCGGATTTTTGAAGTTTAAGAGTGTTTTCTTCCTTTTACTATAAAAGTAGGATATCTTGCTCGATTTCCAATGAAATCTCAAGCAATTAATTTAAAAAAAACTAGACTCTATAGCGAACAACTTTGTAGTTGGACGTTGGAGCTAACAGTGAGTAGTTTGGGATGTAATCATTTTCGAAGTAGGGTAGGTGTACGGTTTCATGATTTCTAAACATAGACATGGGGAGGAGAAGAGAAAATCTAATGGAAGAAACTTTAAAAAAGAATGGAGATTGATTTGATGAAGTGCAATAATATACCTAACATGCTTTAAACTATTGAAGGCAAAGAAGTGGCCGAGGAGGCCAAAGGTACAAGGGCAGGGGAAGGTAACGACAATCTGTAGGAAAAAGGAAAAACATTAGCTGTTGTATACTTGGTTATGTAGATATTTATATTTGATTATAAATAAATTCTGTTACCTGGTCATAACGTACCGCATCCGATCCCGAACTGTGATTGATAGAAAATAAAGTACAATTGTGTATAATAATGTTACACGATCACAAATAAAAAATAAAATAGACAAGTTATTAAATTTTGTGAGGTCTCAAAATGCCAAAGTTTGCCGTAAAATACGTCAAACAAAAATTTACATATTTTCCAAATTAGAAGTTATGGAAAAATTCTAAAAATTAATTTAAAAATACGTCATTGAAAATCAAGTCTCAGTTTGAAACGGATAATTTATCATAATTTAAATTCAAATCCAAAGATTTGAATAAATTTATATTCAAATTTGAAGTCCCAAATACGATTTGTTACATATTTAAACACTAAACTAAATTTCTATATATTATACAAGAGTGCAAATATATATTTGAAGTTTGTTAAATTTATAAAGTGGATTTAATAGTGTTATTTAAATAAGAAAAAATATGTTATAGTCTGTAATTGTCATTTTACAGTTTTCTAAGTATATATTTATGAAATCTTAATGTATACACACATATATAATTCAAATGTTGGAAATATAAATATTTGATTTGAATATATTAAATTGATTTGGATGTTGTATGATTATTAATAAATAATATTTAACTATGGAAAGTTATGGAAATATCTTAAGCGAAATATTTACTCTACAATTTAATTTTGCTTACCAAAATGAAAGAAAGCGGATTTTCCAATGCTATTTGTGAATGCTAAGTTATTACTTAATTATAAAAGATTGAGGAATTAGTTATTTATTAAATAGAATATATTTGAGTTAGGTTATTTATCGATTTAATTCTAGAATATGAAATTAATATTTACTTCTAAGTACTTAATAGTTTACGTAGAGATTATAAATTATGAAGGATTCATTAATATATTTTTACTTGTTGTCGTATACACATATTCATTGGAATCGTTATGTTTATGTAATTATTCTGATAACTTTCTAATGGTTTATTGAATCTTTAATTGTGTATTATTATTCATTTCTAAATATTTGGTTACATAAAATTATATGTTGTAAATGATTTATTATTAAGTTTTGTTTTGTTATTTTATATTTATGTCTATAGCCTATTTTTATTTTTTGTCTATTGAATAATAATTATATAATTGATTCACCATCGACATAGATTTTATTAAGGATTTATGATGATACGGTGATGAAGTCAATTTATTTTATTTGTGAAATTCCATTTCCGTGTGACGAGAAATTTGAATAAACAGTTTGGTGATACCGTCTGGTATGGGGCTTTTGACACTTTTTCGGTTATTCATCTGACTTGTCATATAGAGATATCTAATATGGATCGAGTGTAGTTTTTGGGCATTAAATAATTATCTGAGTAACAGCAGTGGTATGGGATATCATTATGTTATACGTTTGATTATTCTTTCTAAGTAAATGCCGATCAAATGGGGATATGCTCATATGTATGTGGTGAATATATTGTAGCAAGGTATTGGCTTATAAGTAGATTCATGTGATGGCGAGGGATTAAAGCTCTAACATATCATAGCCATGATTTGACTTATATAGAGCCATTTTTTGGCTTACATATAGAGCTACGAATAGATATAGGAAATAAGTATTATATGTCCTCCACTTGTGTCTAGCTTCTTTTATGGTTCAAGATTGAACCAGATTGGCCAGTATCCACCTTGACGGGCTGATTACGGTGTCACGCCCAAGATCCACGATACCATTGTCATATTTGATGCGCATCATAGGATTGGTAGTTGGTAGATTAGGTGCCCTATAGCATCTTGTGTCACATAGGCTAGTAGTCTGTTATCTCTAGGGTTGTGACCGGAGATATGCGTAGATGATCCACTGGTGGATTGGGTCATGATGTCCATTGAGGTAACCGAAGAGTAGGAAAAGATTCAAATATTAGCGGAAAGTTAGTAGACCTCGACTTCTTGAAGCATGGTGTGTGCGATCAGTCTCCCTTTCTGGTTCAGGATTATGAGTGTGCAGTAGTTTGGCATATATGTCTCTTTCCTATAATGAGTTGACTAGACTAGAGACTGGTTGAGTATAAAGTGTTGCAAGTCCTTATCGTATCCAAACTATTTGATGATTTGATATTTTTGTTATTATTCATTGTGATTTAGATTTTGTTGGATTATCTTTATGGTTTGTATAGTATTGGATATTATTTGGATAATTTGTAAGGCTATCTCACAGTATCTATTGATTTGTAATTTAACTGATATTATATTAAGGAATGGATATGTGCCAAACTCTATTCATTTTATGATTTCATTTATATAATGGGTTGTGTTGTATTCTTATAAAAATACTATATTATTATTGCTGCTATGATTGACTCTATATTCTCTGTTAGTCACTGTATATTTTGTATTGTTCTGTCCTAAAGGCACACGTGTTTATTGTTTTGTACTGATACTTTGTATGTATAGGCGAGTTACTTATTCGATGTCTAAGGGTATATTCACGTATGTAATTCATATATCCTCATTCTTCATGTTATATGGAAGTATTACTCCTTAATACTATTGGATAGTATGGGTATAGAGGTGAGGTGTTACAAATAAGCGGTACGAAAGTATCTCCAGCTTCGGGTAGTTCTTTTTGGCTTTAATAAAACGCTTGGTAATGAAATAAACCGGTCTTTGAATCCTAGCCTTCTCACATGCTAAGGCTATGCTTAACGCATAAGCAAACATGGCTAACTAAACAAATAGATCCTCCCCTATAAGCGGTTTAGATTGGACTAGATGGTTTTTCATACGTCTTAATAAATCCTCGAAGGCTTTCTCGAATCCTTGTTCCATTCAAATTCTTTTTTACTTTCTTGAGGGCATCGTAGAAAGGTGTACACTTATCTATCACTCTAGAGATGAACCGACTCGATGTAACAATCTTCCCATTTAAGCTCTGTAGTTCCTTCTTTGTAGTTTTTGTGGTTACACTCCTCGAGGAGTCAATATGTTTCGGATTAGCATCGATACCCCATGCAAGTATGATAAATCCTAAAAACTTTCCCATTGCTACACTGAAAGAATATTTCAATGTGTTCAGCCTCATCTCGTACTTCCGTAAAACTTCAAACTTCTTCGAAGATTGTCTGGATGGTTTAGAGATACTTATGATTTCACAAGCATGTCGTCTATGTATACTTCCATGATCCGCTTGATTTGGCTCTTGAAAATAGCATTCACCGGTCCATGGTACAAAGATCCAGCATTCTTTAAATCGAACGACGTCACACGATAGCAATATAATCCCAAGTTTGTTATTTAGCTAGTAATCTCCTATTCTGGTATTTGCATCGGGATCTAGTTGTAACTTGAATAAGCACCTATAAATGAGAGCAAATCATGTCCTGCGGTCACATCCACCAATTGGCCAATCGTTGGCTAAGGAAACTTGTCCTTTGGGTATGCCTTTTTCAAAATCAAGTAATCGATACACATTCTCTACTTTCCATTTGAATTCCTAACCAACATAGGGTTGGAAACCTAATCGGGGTATAAAGCATCATGGATGAACCTGTTTTCCATAAGTTTATCTACCTCTTCCTTAATAATGGATTGGTTCGAACCCAGACGGTGCCTTTTTTGCTTTGTCGGTGTGAACTTTGGGTCAATGTTCAATGCATAACACGCTATCTTCGATGATGTCCCGCACATGTCCGAGCAAGTCAAGGCGAACATATCTATTTTTCCTCGAAGGAAATTCATCAATTTCTTTTTTAAGTTAATGCCGAGCTGAGATCCAATCTTCAGGACCTGTGTAGGATCATCCATGTCGACTGGAACATCCACTGTCAGCTCTACCTATGCTAGTCGACTTTTCCCTAACTGCTTCCTTGGACCAATGACCTTAATGAATCGGTTATGGTTCCCAAGCCAGTTTTCATGTTTTAGTTGTTATGCTTGCGAGTCCTGAATGTGGAGAGTTCTCTCCATATTCTTGCCTTTCCATTTTGCTTTAATTCTCTTAGTTCTGCAATGTAACGTTCCCTTCCAATGCTTTGGTCACCTTTTACTATTCCAACCCCATTCTCCATGCAGAACTTCATTACTAAGCTCCAAGATGCCAAAGCTATCCTGAAATTAGCAAGTGTTGGTCATCCTAAGAATGCATTATACACTGAGTACTCATATACGATGACGAACTTTAGAATTTGGATAATCTTGCGTTCTGCTTTGCACAATTCTATAGAAAATCGATTGTCTCAATTAGCTACTTGGCTTTTCCCATAAAGCCTCTGATCTTGGTTTTACAAGCTATAACCTCCTTCATATTAATCTTCATCCGATCGAAAGTTCCTTGAAGAGTATGTTGACTCGATGCATAGTCACTAATCCAATTCCAACCGTCACTATCATTAGGTCGAAAGCACTTCAATTTAGTCAACATCTCTATTTCTGAATACTACATCATCAGTATTCCTTCTTTGCTGCTTTGTTGGAGATCCATCTTCTACAACAAAGCAATCCTCCTATTGTACGTGCTTTAGAGAGTGCATGTACCATTCCATCTCTCTCCATCTCTTTTTTGTTGGATCAAATCCTCTAATTATGGTATTGATGACTTACTTTTCATTATTCCACTGGGTCCTGCTCCGCTCAATCTGGGCTGATTCCCGTGGACGGGCGGTCCTTGGGATCTCACAATTTAGTCGTCGTCCTATGATTCTTTGATGCTTTGTTGAAGTCTATTTTTCCTTTTAATTCTTCAATAAGATCTCTTAAGTGTCAGCATTCATTTAATGTATGCCCATGAGTTTCATGGAAACGACGGTACTTCCTAGAATGTTTCTCCTACTATGTTGCTTCCCTCCTGGTTAGTTTCTTATAGTTCTACATTACTTTTGTAGCAAGGTAAATATTTTTTAGCATATTGTTCAAAGGTGTACAATCTTTGGGTCGTAGATTTCTCCAATGATTACAATTCTCGTTATGCCTATCGCCATAGTTTCGGTTCCTTTACTTCTAGTTTCTAGAATTTTCAACATCACTTATAACATTAGTAGAGCCTTCTCCATTTTGTTTAAGTACTACATTACTTTGAACAACCTCCTTTCACTGTCTGTCGCTAACTTTTACTCTAATCTGACCAGCTTTCTCCAACCGCATAAACTGTTTTTCATTTCGATGGAACCTTCCATAGTTGTTGGTTACTTTATCTTCGGCCACGTATGAAAATCCATGTCTAGTTGAATACCCTAGACCAAAGCCATAAATACCAAATCCTCATTTGGGTTGCCAACTTTAGTGACAACGACATTGAATCGGTTCAAGAACCCCTTTAGGGGCTCCTTGGGTCCTTACGACAAGCTAGATAGGGACATCGTGTCCTTTAATCTGGCAGCATGGAGCTGGAACTGCTCTCAAAACTTCTTTGCTAATTCATCAAAAGTAGGTAAAGATCTCAGCGCGAGCCTAGTGAACCACATAAAAGCATCTCCTTTGAAGAAAATCAGGAAACATCTATAATGAACAACATCCTTGTCCCTGGCCCCATCCATATGCCATTCATACTTGAGTAAGCGTTGTCTAGGATCAGTAATTCCGCTGTATGATGGCATTGTTGGCACAGTGAACTTTCTAGGGTATTCTTCTCTTAGGATATTTTTGATAAATGGAGTCCTACTTGATGCAGAACCCCGATCTTTATTTTTTTTCTTTTTCTGCCTCTACTTTCCTCTACCAACCGTTTAACCATATCAGCTATGTATTCCTTACAAGCACGGTTGTTCGAAGGTAATCAGGTATCGGGAGCTACACCGAGTGTTTGACTCTATAAATGGTCCCGGTTTGCCGACAAATATCTAAATGCTCCTGTCTTTGGGAGAACTAGTCCTTCAAAATATCATGGGTGCGCGATTGGTCGAGCTGCAGCTATTTGAACTCCATCTTCGTTAGCATCAATATCCAACTTTAAATCATCATCATCGAGCTGCAAGTCAACTTCCTCATTAGATACCACCATTGATCAACCTCCTACCCATCATCCACTTTTTCATTTTTCTCGATACCGAGAGGATTCCTCCCGATACTTGGTGGTCATTTTTTGGGAGGAGCACTTCTACTTCCTCTTACAAATCCTTCTACAACTCCAACAAGCCCTACCTTATATTTTTTCTTTTCATCCCTTTTATTTCAATCGGAAATAGAGGAACTGTCTTGTTCTAGCCCAAGTGAAGTTTCCATTCTAATTCTCATGATTCTTGGTGGTTGCAAGGTTAGCAAAGCATCAATTTTATTCATCAAATCTTTTTAGCTATTCGCCATCTTCTAGTTCAACTTCTACAGCATTTTATCAAGCTCTCCTCTAGTAACCACTTCCTATCAGCAGATGATCCTAATATTTCCTCTTGGTTGTTAACTTGAACTTGGTGAGGGTTCCCTTCATCATCACCAGTTACAACTCCTGATGACCTTCCTGATCTCATAGGATTCCTAGGCACCATTATTTCCTAGTAGAAAGCTTTCAAACTTCATTAAAATAAATTTTCCGGATTTAAATACTAAATCTCTCCAAATCCACAATAGCAAGCTAGATTGAATCTAAGTTCAACTCTTAATAAAACACCAAAATATTGAAGCCAAAAGTGGCAATACACATAAATATGGCCTATTGTAAGATTAGATCTAGTAAAACAATAAAGAAGATGCAGAAAAGTAGAGAAACTCAAAATTTTTATAGTGGTTTGGTAGTCTCTCACCTGGTCCACTTTATATTTTTATTGATTTTGGATTTTAGGGAGAATTAAAGCCACTAGTACATAGGATTACTAGTTTTCTAAGCCTAGAAATGCCACTAGTATCTGCCTAGGTGACCGTGTAAGGGAGGGATAGGAGTTGAAGGAAAACAAGAGTCTAGGATCCTTTTTTGGTTGCTATAGGGTTGATATTTATAGAGAAAAAACTCTGTAGTTCTAGTACATAAATAGAAGTCCAGAAACAAGTCCAATGATGTACAAGTGGACATGCTGGCTCATGTGCAAAATAAAACTTTTGGTACTGAATGGTATTTCTCGATGAAAATCCACTCTTCTTCCTTGCATTGTCCTTCTATCTCCAATTTGATGTATTCCAAACTCCTTTTCATAGACTTTGAGTTGCTCACGACGATTCTTTCCATAGCACGTGTATTATCATGTTTTCTTTTCTTTCTTCTCATCAATTCCGAGATTTTCTCATCCATTCTCCGAGAAAAGCACTTGATCATGACTGGTTGGAGGAGTATATGAAGTGTATAGGGTTTAAGAAGCCAAAACTTGAGGAATGGACCTCCCGGTACCCATAAGTGCCTCTTGGTACTGGACGCTTTACTTATCTCCAAACATTGTTAAATTCCTTGAGTTCCATTTTCTTTTCTTATAATCGTGTTCTCAAGTACTCGAGTCCTTTCGTTTTCGTTTTGACCTTCTACTTCTTGTTGAAATCTGCTTAATTGAAAACTTGGTTAACACGAAAAAAGCGCTAGGCTATTATTTTCCATATATTGATAAAAAGCAACTGGTTTCCTTCCATACCATACCCATAAATTTCCACTAAATTAGGATGATGTAAAACAGACATCATTCCAATCTCATTAATGACCTTACGGCTTCTTTGCTTTGACATTAAAGAAAGCTGCTTCACTGCTATCTCTGAGCCATCTGGCAACGCACCCTAAAATTAATAATGAAAATGTGAATAAAAGCATGAAATGTGTCAAAAATATGAGAAATGTATAATCTAGACACTATTTTATTCATTACCTTATAGACAAGGCCAAATCCACCTTCGCTTATTTTATTTACATTATCAAAATTGTTAAGTTGCAGCTTTAATCTGTTTCAAATTAAATGTACCAGTCCACAACTCTAAACCTCTAAGTTTGTAACTTAGCATGATTTTCCTTCGAAATACAAGAAATAAAACTTGAACCAATTGAACATAAATTAATTTCAGAAGTAAATTTAAAATTTGAGAAATCACAGACTTATTATCTGTTTTTACTAACCTTGGCCCCATTGATTGCATAAGTCGCACAGTAATGATCCTGGAAGTACAAAAAATAAAATTAGTAGATTGCAAAGGAAAAATTAGAATAAAAAGCCATAGATACATGAATTGCGGAATCAGATGTACTATTATAGTAATCCTATTTGATAAGATAGTTATTGAACGTAAATAATAGATGCCTGCATCATATACCAGTTTTCAAACTCATCATACCATTTGTTCGACATGCACAATCATAGTTGCATTTATATATCATGGCTTATTTATTTATTTTAGCACTTGTAAGAACTATAGTATGCTTTTCATTTTCTAATATAGAATGCAATCACAAAAATATACTCTGATTTAACTACAGCAAAAATACCATTTCACAACTGTCAAAAATAGTTGTAATAGGTCTAATATTACAACTTTCAGGTGTGGCACAGTATAAAGGATGTTTGGGTTCTGCTAAAAAGAATCAGATTCTATTTCTACCATGCGTTTCCCCATCCTATACCTACTGGGTTTTCAAAAAAAAAAAGATTTATTACAACCGCCATACGTCACTCTTTATATTCGCAGTTGTAGTAGAGTGTAATTATTTTACAAACAACTGCTATTTGCACTTGTATTAAAGTTTATCGCAAAAGTCAAACCCAGTTGCTATAAGACTCTTTTGCAACTGTGAGCAGCTATTGCAATAGAATCTTTTACAACTGCTTATCGCAGTAGTAAAAGATTTATTTACAACTATTTACGACGGCTATAATAAATATTTTAACAACTTCTTCTGGCTGTTGCGTTAACATTTTACAACTGTTTGTAATAGTTGTAGTACGATCTACTACAACTAGCGATTACAGTTGCAACAATTATTTTTCAATTGCTACAAATTACTACAATTCATCTTTTCACAATTGCTATCAACTATAAATTTCATGATATTATAATTAAAACCAATGTTTCGTGAATAATAACCACAATTATTCAAATACTTGAAACAATACGCACCATTCACATTAAAAAACAATTCAAGTTTACACCATTTCTAAATTCATAACTCCATTTCAAAACATAACTAAATCTATAACATAAATCAGTAAAAGTACATATACGTACCAATCAAAAGAGTTAAATTCTTTATGCCAAACAATATGCGTCTCAACCGCTTGTCCAATTCTATAGATATCTGAAGTATGCCTAAATAGAAGAGTTTCAGTATCCATCACTGCGTCATCCAAAATTTCCAATTATTTGCTCATAGTGATACATAATGAACTAAAAAAGTATTGTCGTTAATGCAATTTTTGCTTCTGCGACAACATTCCTTTGCCAACTCAATAATTTGCACTTCCTACCTGCTGCTGAAATTGTATATTAACATCAGTTGTGGCGTTGTTGCTATTCCATTGAGACTGCAAAAATAAAGCATTATGGTTGAAAAATATAAAGCATTATGAAAGCATAATCTCCTATTACCAAAAAAAAAAAAAAAGGTGCAGCTGTTCGTTTATATATCATTACTTGGATCTGTGCAGTGTTGGCAGCATGAAGATGAGTTCAGGGTGTACAAATAAAAAGTTAAATTCTACCAGACCCTCATGCAACCCTACCCAATCCTATTTTCCTTTTCATTTCAGGAAGAAAAAAATCCGTTAGTCGTCAGTTTAACATTCAATCCAGCAATCTATTCAATAGCTTGATTCAAGTTAGACACTAAATTATCAAAATTCTATTCACTTTCATTCATCTTTAACGCACGTAGCATACTTGCACACAATGCAACAGATTTATAAACCTGTAGTAACCAGTAGCACACTTGCACGTAGGCTTGGTACTTCTCCACAGAAGAAAAACATGTTGTTCATTACTTCTCCAAGGCTAAGTTAAGGAGTAGAAGTAAAATCAAAATTACCGAAAAATTTAATGTAAACATTTTACCTAAAAGAAAAGCACAAATAAAAGTTTTTACTATATTGATAAAAGTCTTTTGACGTATTTCATTATTTCAAGGAAATTTTACATATGTAAGCCAGTTTTGAAAAGATATAACAAATATAGGTCAGTTTCAAAAGTATTTACAAATATAGACCAGTTTTCATTTTGCTGGTCTATAGCATTGGCGATTTATCAAAAATCGCCCAGTTAGAATAATTTGTTTTGCTTTGGGCGATTTTTCAAAAATCGCCGACGTGCGATTTTTGAAAAATCGCCAAGATTGAAATAACCACAAACAGCCCTCCCTTTCTCTCTCATTTCCACCATTTCCTCAAAACAAAAAAAATTCTTTAATAGCAGATCTGTTCTGAAATCTTTCTTCATATTCTTTAAAACTTTGATTCAGTATTAAATTTGTAGATCGAGTCAACTTTGTTTAGCAAATTTCAGCTTGGTCAAGGTAAATTCACCAAACCCTAGTTGTTTTTTCTAATTTCTGTATTTTGGTGAACTTAATAATTGGTTATGGTAAGCTAGAAAAGTGGAATAATGTGTACGTACTGAACGATTTGTATATTGATCTGTAGAATGACGAGAAATATGATTCCTACACTTTGCTACTACGACGGCGAACTACTTGTCGATGATCAAAGAAATGGTAAATATGTTGAGGGTATTTGTAAACCAAGAAGAGTGCGAAAAGGTTGCAAATTGACGGAATTAAAAGATGCTGTGTACAGAACGACGAAAATTAATAAAGAAGAATTTGAACTTGAGCTAGTGGTTAACTGGCCTACGGACTCGGGTTCTAAAGCAATAGCATTGGCGGACGATGACGATGTAGAAGTAATGTTTTCTGCTGTTACAAAATCTATTGAGTTATACGTAGGGAAAGTAGCAAAGCAACAACAAGAACATCAGGTGGCATCTCCCGTCGTGAGTACTGGAATTGGATACTATACGCAGATGTTGGAGACTGCGGATCCATCTACTGACTATGTATTTCCTAGCTATAGCAATCCTTTTCCAAACGATGGCATAAACCGTCCTCCATCTATGCAGTACGGATTTATGCCGTACGAAGATGCGCAACAGTTTACGCAAGAAAACAACATTTATTGCAACCCGCCTATGGATGCAAATACAATTCCAAGGTAAAAAAAAAATTGTGAAGTTATAGATGTACTATTATGTAGTTAATTTTTCTTATGTTACGCCATAATTTAAACAGCTTCCAACAACAAGACATTCAGCATGACGAAAGCGATGGACATGTTAGTGCAAATATGTCGCAGTCAATGTATCCTAATCCATGCGAACTATATGATATGAGTCAAAGGTATGTTTGCAGATTGGGCTATATTTTTCGTCTCATTTGGTTTCTATTGTCGTTTAGTTGACTTCTATATATGAATTAGGTATACGACACTTGATTCTGGTGCGCAATGGAGTGCCGGACCATCCACTCATTCTCCGTATGCAAATTTTGACAATGATATGGATGTTGGTGGGAATGCAGCCGTGGATGAAGAACGTCATGTAGATAGCATGGTCGTTGCTTCTATGAATGTTAACGAAGACTCTTGGTTACAAAGAATGCAAGTTAACAACGAGCCGTTGAATTATGACTTCCCTGCAGCAGATGACAATGATACAGATAGTGATGAAGCAGAGATGGAAGTGCCTTTGGATGATGATCTTTGCACCGCTCAAATATTGGCAAGATCTATTGTAGGTAATCTTCAATTTTCAGGTGAACGATTTTCGACCTCTTGCGTTCAAGCTGGTTTCAGTGTTGGAATGGTTTTTGAGACAAAAGAGAAGTTTCTTCAACAATTAACGGAATGGTCAATTTTGCTTGTCGTTTCATACAAACCAATAAAGTCGAAAAAAACACAATATACCGCTATATGCACCGTTGAAGGTAATTGTCCGTGGAGAATACATGCCATAGTTTCGAAAAAATCCGAGTCGGGATGGTGGGAAATTCGGAAGTATCCAAGCGAACACACTTGTGTCAACTCAATAGTTAATTCCAACCATAAACAAGCAACTTCGAAATTTCTTGTGACAAAAACCATGTCTTTTGTCAAAGCCGATTTGGATATTTCAGCTGGTATAGTCCAAGTGCTTGTGCACGATCAGTTGTTCGTCAACATAAGTTATATGAAAGCGTGGCGAGCATTAAGCAAAGCAATAGAGAGAATTTATGGCGATTGGGCAGAATCGTACTCAACTTTACCGCAGTTCTTTGATGTGATAAAAAGAACGAACCCTGGCACTATAGGTCACGTGACACATGATGAAGTGGGAGTGTTCGATCGAGCTTTTTGGGCTTTTGGGCCTTGCATGACAGGTTTTGCGCATTGTCGGCTGTTGTTATGTATTGACGGTACGCACTTGAACGGTAAATATAAAGGCACATTGCTTGTAACAATCGCGATAGATGCAGATGATTGTCTTTATCCTTTGGCATACGCAGTAGTTGAATCGGAGTCGTGTGATTCTTGGGGTTGGTTTTTTTCCTGCATGCTAGAATTCATACATAGTGTTCGCGGTCGTTGTATTACTTTCATATCCGATAGGATGAAAGGAATTCCAAAATCTTTACGCAGAAAATGGCGACAACCGCACAAACATCGTTATTGTGCAAGATATATAAAAGCCAACTTTCAAGCGGCAGGATTCAGAGATAAGCGTTTGACAGCGTTATTTTATTCGGCAGCGTGCGCATCTGAGGTAGTGGAGTACATGAAAATTAGAGAAGAGATCAAAGCAACAAGTAGGCGTGCGCATGAGTGGATTGAGCATAGTTTGGGAAATTTTGAAGAAAACTGGGCTTTGTGCAAAGACGATGGAGGACGCTTTCATGTAATGACAACTAGTGCTTCTGAAAGTTTTAACGGTGTATTGAAAGGAGCTAGATCGCTACCTATAGAGGCCTTGGTTGCACGAACATTCTATCGCTCAGTTGAATATTTCTGCAAGCATCGCCAAATTGCAGATGAACTAGCGACACGCTTGACTCCAAAGTGGGAAGCCAAAATAGCAGAAAGAGCCAGTGAAGCACGTCGCTGTAGACTAGTACGATTTAGTCAAACCGAATAGCAGGTAATTCACTACTTTGGTGATGAATACAAAGTTATAATCGACAGCACCAACTGCTCGTGCACATGCAACATTCCGATACTGCAGAAGATACCATGCTGTCATGTAATGGCAGCTTGTTCGACGCAAACAGGTGGGGCTAATAGAGCATATCATGACTTAGCGTCAAGCTGGTACTCCGTTGACAGCTACAAAGCCGCTTATAAGCCGGAGTTTCATCCCGTGCGTGATCGAAGGTTTTGGGACACATATAATGGTCCTCACATATTGCCGCCGACTTTGAGACGGCAACCGGGAAGGCCACGGTCTACAAGGATGAAAGGTGTGATGGATGAAGGTCAGTCGTCAAAATCAAACAGGTGTACCAAATGCGGTGTGCTAGGCCATAATCGTAAGCGATGTGTTACTGCCGTGTAGATGTGTTTGTATTATTTGACTTCTATGTAATTGAACTCTACTGTCTACTTACTATGTCATGTTGTTTGCTGCTGTAAGAAAATTTTTCAAATGCTATATATTGAAGGTCCTTGCTTTGTTTGTTATATATGAAACAAGCTGCTCCTGTTTGGCAGTTGCAGCAGGAAAAGTACGATTTTTGAAAAATCGCAGAGGGCGATTTTTGAAAAATCGCCTTTAACAATCTGCTGCTAACAAACAGCAACACAAATATGAAAATAATACTGCATACAAATATGAAAGTAATACTGCACACAAACAGCAACAAGTCCACACCCATAATAATGCATACAAATATCACAGTCTTTTCCATCCCATACAAAAAGATCAGTAGTAGCCATATCCAATCAGTACACAAAAGCATGGTCATACCATACACAATTATACCGTACACAACACCGTTCAAATTACATAGCCATATCCAATATAATGCACGTATCATCTACGCAAGCGACGAACTTCCATAGGCGTACGGCGACGACGACGTTACGGCCGTTGAGACATGTACTCTTCTTCCTCGATCTCGGTGTAGGATCAAATGTACATGGTGGTTGAGAAGGTCCATGGGTGAAATCTTCCGGTTGTTGGGACGTCGAAGGGCCTTCTTCGTACGAAGTTCCTTCACCTCTTCTGTGTCGCCGCCTGTAAGTAAGTAGGAGCGGCGGTGCCTCCCCTTGAGGTGGAGATATGTCTGCTGGAGGTGGAGGTATGGGGGGAAGGACGTCTTGGCCTCTCTAATTTGTTTCTTCCCAAGACTGCGCGTAGAATGTTTTGATGTTCATGCACATTCCTTTCGACTGCGCATCGTGATCTAGACGTTGTTCGAGCTTTTCGGCAGTATCCAACGCCTTGTAAATGCCATCAGCCTGTACAACGCAAAGACAATTAGTTATCTTTTTTCGAAAATATGGTTGACTTAACAGGGTTCAGTATACTTACAACGTTTCTCTCAAGGGGCGCACGGGGGTATATGGATGATGGGCAACAGCCTGTACAGGCGCCTGAAGAACATACCTACGCGTGATATGCCAATACCGCCGCATATATGTCTCTAGAGGGGTGATCGGCTCTCTTTCAAATTGCGTAAACAAATGGCGCTCGTTCCATATCTCCATAGCATTTGCAATTTCCCCGACATGGTACTCGTCGGTATAGACTGACGCGTTTTCTGGAATATGCTGCGCCATTGCAAACTGGCGCATGACCATATCGAGTAGGTGATGTGCGCAACGAGCAGTGCAAATAATTGGAAGCCTGACAGTCCATAGATATCTAGCGGCCGTACATATAACCGGAAGACCATCCAATACATCCTGCGTGTATGGATTCCAGGTCACTGCAGCTGGGTCTAGAACGTCTAGCTCATTGCGGTAAAAGCGTACATTCCGCCGGGGGGTCTGAGATGTCTTTTTTGGACCAACCCATCTGTCAACAAGCGAAGAAACAATATTTTAGCGTAAACAAATTTCGAATTACAAAATTAATTTTCAAAGGACATGAAGTTATACCGAGATCCAAGAGGGTGTGTGTGATCGACGACAACATTTCGGACTTGGATCCGTCCGACAGGTAGATATGTCCATCACCAAATCTATAGGGAAAAAACAATTTAGCTACTTTCAACATATTTCAAATTTGGTCGAAGGAGCAAGATAAATTATACGTGTACCTGAACAAGCGTCAAACACCTGCCTATAAGCTTAGTCACCATAAGAGCGAGATTGGAGAGCTCCATATAGGTGTACGTCAAAACAGCACTACCCCATGAGTACTGGGCACACTGATCGAGATCGGCTAAATATGATAGCCATTTCAAGTCCACGGGATTTTTGGAATGATCGCACATTAAACGGGATGTAATGATGTGTAGAATAATGGCTCGTGCCCGCTGCTGTATTTGAATCTCTGTAGCATCGGCAGGTATATCATCAGCTACAGATTGTCGAAACCATTTCACTTCTACCATGTCGTTACCCCTTACTTGTTGTGGAGGAGGAGTAATACCGAGCAAATCCGTGTACAACTGAATATAATCATGATGGTCCTCACCCATCACTGGATTGCCTTCTATAGGCAAACCTAAAAGCATGGCCACATCCCCTAATGTGATCGTCATCTCTCCGATAGTAAGATGGAATGTAGATGTCTCCAGTCTCTGTCTATCGACAAGAGCCGTGATCAGATGATGATCTAACTGGAGGTAGCCTAACCGCAGTACTGTCGAAAAGCCTGCTCGATCAATCTCCTCTAATACTCTAGGATGATTTATAGTGACTTTCTTGAGATATATAGAGTGATCGATGGTGAAATCTGCTTATTCGCTTTGTTTAACATTACATGTACAGATATTAGCATTCACACAATTTGTGAAACGAAAATCATAGGAAATTACCATCATATACGCTTCACTAGACGTGCGGTGTCTAGGCTGTAGGTACAACACGCTCGGGTCTACTGGACCGGGCTCCATCTCGATGTAATCTACAACGTAAAGATTAATGCATACAACCCTTAACTATCATAAATTAAATTCTCTTCAATCTACACTAAAGCACACGCAATTGAATGAACATTCACTTGCAAATACCTCGTAATGTAATCTACAACACTTAGCTTTCACAAGAAATTGCAAAAAATTGAAATCTAGAAAACCCTAAAAATGCCCTAAATCAAGAAATTGGAGATGGGTGCATTACCAATATCCTCCACTATTCCGGATGTTGAAGCCATGGTCCGAATGAGCTTCGAATTTGATTAAAAAACAAAGAAAATATTAATTTTTGGAAGGGAGAGAGCTCAAACCCGAAATGGGTTTTTTGGAGCTTGGTTTAAAGTTGTAGAGTGAGTGGGGGAGGGCTTGCTGCCTGTCTGTTTTGTAACATGCGAAACAGCGGGCGATTTTTCAAAAATCGCCAATGGGCGATTTTTGAAAAATTGCAAAAACAAACTAACAGCACACGATTTTTCAAAAATCGCCTTTGGCGAATTTTGAAAAATCGCCACATTCAGAACAGTGGGCTGCCTATTTTGGCAATTGTTTGTTCTCACTAAAAAAATAGAAGTGATACAGAGATTTCTCCAAACAACTCTATATGATCATATAAATTCATCCAACGACAAATACTTTGATATAACCATTAATTTCAGACAAAATCAAACATACATTCTACGAATAGGTGAGATTATCCCTCAGTTACATAGTACTAACAATAAATAAATCTAACAACACAAAACTACTAACGTACGATGTACGAAAGGTTAAAATATCCATCGATTACATGAAAATAAATGAAGTACCGAACATAGAGTTCATGATATGAAACCGTTTGTCAAATGTTTCCATTGCGAACATAAGCTAAATATGACATTTTCTTCTCTACCAACATTTTCTATTCATTTCTTCAACTAATTTTTTTCAAACGCCTAACTGCAGCTTGCATTTCGAGGGCGTATTCCACTCCTCGAGCACACAATGGAGGATCGATCCACTTCATAAATTTACAGCACCCCACTTCGCCATGATTCATCATGTGATCTTCGTAAGAAGCACAACCGTAAAATCTTCGTCCAGTATTGGTTTCAGTTTTGGCTACGACAACCACGCATTCATCGCCACATCTGCAAACTGGATATGCACCGGATGGCAATGTAGGCCCTACAGGATTACAAGGACTAAGTACTTTACCTTCAAAAGAAATTTGCTTGCCCGGTCTTTGGTTCGCTACAACTTCACGTAAGCGAGTGTTGAGAGATGATGTTCCCGAATGGAACTTTTGACGTATTGGCCCAAATTGCGTTTTCGGAACAAATTCAACATCACTTAGATAAGTAATGTCCCTTCGCGCTTCAAACTCATCATAACATTTCGACATCGTCTCGTCGTCTATCTCTCAATCATCCATGTTTGTTTCAGCTGCGAGTACGTCAACAATGGTTAGAATACATAACAACTCCGAATTAGGATTTTAGTAAACGTAAATCGATATACATTACCCTGTACCGAAGATTACACTTACTTGTTCAGAAGCTTTGATTGTATCTTGTGAGAATCGAACTTTTTTTGGGTTTTCTATGAAGTTGGGTTTGCAAACGTTCAGGAATTTGATGATAAGTTTGGTAAAGTTGATAGTGAAAGAAGATGGTAGGTGGCTGCTTGGATTTATAGCAGTTTCTTCTGGCGATTTTTGAAAAATCGCCCAAAGCAAAACAAATTAATTTACCTGGGCGATTTTTGGAAAATCGCACGTTGGCGATTTTCAAAAAATCGCCAACGTTATAAACCAGCAAAACGAAAACTGATCTATATTTGTAAATACTTTTGAAACTGGCCTATATTTGTTATATCTTTTCAAAACTGGCCTACATATGTAAAATTTCCTTATTTCAAACATTTAATTTCCAAAAATTTCATACATTCCAAAAAAGAATAAGTTTTCAAATTATACTTATCTGCCAGCAGTTTGCAAAACAAGAGAACTGAATTACAAGGCTAAAGCAAGGTAATCAATGCCACGTTTCCAAATATCACACTAACAACAAGTCAAGTTCATATTCTAAATATAAAAATGTGTGTGTACATTTCAACAAAAACATGCACGTGTGTATATATATTTATAGACTAACGTATGCAAGCATATGCAAAGTAAGCAATTCACATGATCAAGTATACAAGCATGCGAAAGAAACAAATACCCAGTAAGCTAAGGCTGTATGCAAATGAAGAAACAAGCTTAACTATAAATAAAAAAGCAAAATAACTCAACGCACTAAATAAAATAAAAGGGTTAGTCCTAACTTGTGAGATTTGATATCCCTCTAATCCGAACAAAAAAACAAGTAAATTGCAAATATTAATTATGTAAGAATGTACTACTGTAATCCAACAGAAATGAACAATATAAAAACTTCCTCTATAAACTTGCGTCATCCTTGCTTTTTGTCATCCTATACCTACTGATTCCTGCTATGTCTACTTTTATTCTTCTTACCTTATCTTAGACTTCACCCACTAAAATAAATATTCATTTAAAGACTGGAAACTAAAGATAGAAATTTTTCAGTCTTTGTTCAAACTTAAAAGACGTATTAATCACTGCAAAGTTCAGTACAGTCATTTAAAGGACAGTGTCATCGCTGCCACTTTCACCTTTCCAACATTACACGAATAGCTTCACTTGCATTGTTGAATAATGGCAGTAAATTATGTAACAAAACTCTTATAAAATATGTGCAAATTGTAGCGAATAAAGTCTATATGATGTATTACTGTAATGTGCTAACTATGACGTGAAAATTACATTTCAAAACAAATAGTTCTGGCAAATTATTATAATTTTTTTAGCATGCTTTACTTTTCTGTACAAGATTTTTGTAACCCGGTCCAACATTGTTTAACCTTACCCAACTCAACCTCATTTGTGCAACCCAACATTTGTGCAGGCTTAGAAGCATCCTAGATATATTGCTCTTGATCCTAGTTGCTTTGCATTATGTTATTATCAGCTGTGGGAACAAGTTAGTTGTTTACATTTATAGACTGTTTGAATAGATCCAATAGCAACATCTAATAGGGATGGGTAGGCGCGTTGGTGTCATAGCTTTGATTGAGTAATCCTAAGCTAGCTTGGGAGTTCAAATACGTGTAGCAATGCAAAAACTAGCAGCAAACATTCATATGGAAGGAAGACCTGACGTAAAACAAGCAAACCACACTTACCCAAATGCAAGACACATATCAAGTGCTAAACACCTCAGTGCATACAAGGTCAGCATCAATCATTAATCCCAATTCCTATTTGTTCAAACACAATCACCATCCACACACGTGCTAATTAAATTACAAAGTATGGCCCTAAACATCAATGATCAATGACATTAATTATACAGTATGTTTTATTAATTCTTTAGTTTAACTTTTTTTGCAAGCTATATGTGTTTGAATTTACAGTGATCAATGACATCCTAATAACTTTTTTTCCTCGATGCACTCAAATGTCTCAAAAGTCAATTACAACGATCAAATACTCAAATGTAATAACTTCGTTTCGGAAATACCTGAGGCGTATTGTCACTAGGAGTCACTGGTTCTTCCGTTACATTTTGTTTACTATCGATGTTCCGTTAGAAAAGATATTAGACACGCACTAATATATTAAAGGTATATCGATTACTCATTAACATAGTGAATCAATTATAACATACATCCATAAACAAATCTGAGAGTTTTTTCATTTGAGCTTGCAAGGTTGTAATTTGATTTTCTAAGTCACGTACTTTTTTTGAACTAATTGTACGAACTCCGAACTAAGTTGGTATAACAACAAAACCTAGTTCTTTATTCTACCTCTGTGTTTACGACCAAAAAACCTTCGACATTCCATCTTCGTTCAATGATACCGTTCCTTGAGACAACTGTAAAAATACTGGAGACAACTGTAAAAATACATGTCAAGTAAAATATATCAAATTCAACTATGTAATAGGCGAAATGATTAAATGGAGTCAAAACGAAAAACGAAAAAAATAATTTGATGTATTATCCATCCTTACTATATAATCGACGACAATAGAATTTGGTGGTTCTTCATTTTTCTGTGTGGCCTATGCACCACAAATCCTCCCTACTGATATCTGATGAGCAACCACTTTTTTTTTTGCAAAAAGAGCTTAATAATTAAATACTAAACCGTATTGGATATTTTTTGATGCGATAATAAATGAATTTTACAAGTTATTTTTTTACCATATCATCTGATAGCCTTGCATATCTCTTTCGACTCATAGTATGTGGAACTGTATTCAGCGCTCGTATGACCTTGTATTTATCGCTCGTCGACTACATAAGAGAAATTCATTGGAATTAGGTATAATAAAATAAGATAAAAAATTCTCAATTTTAGCCATCAAAGTGAAACGAACTACCACAAACTCTTTCGTTAATTTTTCATTGATGAAATCATTCCACTCTTGAGCACTTCTAATAATATTTGGTTTTAACATGTCTAATTTGTTGGAAGCATCGAGATTATTTGCTGCAACTTTTATACCTTTAACTAGCCTTGACTTTACCTCTTTCCATCGCAGCCCCACCTTCTCAAGGAACATATCTTGGTATATGTCATTCAACTTCAATCTTGCATGTACGGTATGGACAAAATCTAAATTGCACGGTTACGTTATGTGTAAAAAGAAAAATCTAAATTGCACAGTTACATTTTGTATAAAAGAAAAATCTGAATTGCATAGTTGTTGAATACTTTTATTTCGATTTAGTCAAAGTTATTGTTATGTCTCTTTTGACAGTTTTTTTGACAATTCATAAACAAAAGAGACCAAATTTTAACCTGTTTAAATTCAATTAAAAGAAAACTTAAAATCCAAGTGCTTTCTATATATATATATATATATATATATATATATATATATATGTATGTGTGTATATATATATCATGTTTTAGCTCTCAACGGGTTTCAGTACCTGAATACATGTCCATATATCAGCCCTCAATTTTTCGTCGACTTTCTTCCAATTGCTAATGGTCACAAGTACCATTCCCAAGATATGATGATAAATATTTTTAAATTTGGACCAATAGGTTGATTTAGGTCATTGAACTCAATTTCAACCTTCTCATTCAGTGTTATAGAAAATAATCTCATCATTGTTTTTCCTCTTTTTCTCTTAGTTTTGAACATGTTCGCCTCTTCGGAGAAAGAGTCTAAATTGACGTTTTGAAGGGGAGTTGGATCATGAGGATTGGACGTGTGTGTGGTAAAGATGTTTTGAAGGGGAGTTGAATCATGAGGATTGGGCGTGTGTGTGGTCACGACGTTTTGGAGGGGAGTTGAATTAAGAGAATTTGACGAGTGTATGGTATTGACGTTTTGAAGGGGGGTTGAATCATGAGGATTGGACGTGTGTGTAGTAACGACATTTTGAAGGGGAGTGAAATGAAGAGAATTGGAGGAGTTTGTGGTAGTAACGTTTTGGAGGGAGGTTGAATAATAGTAAGGAATGATGGGTGGAGGAATTTCACTGTATTTGCGTGGAAATTTTCTAACAGCCACATTCATAACCTTAAGAGTACAACCAACTTCAATTTCAACATCTTTCATTCTAGAGATTCTAATAACACCAATAGCCTTAGTTAGACCATGAGCAGTTGCAAGTGCGGCAAGACTTTACTTCTTCGATCTTTTCTTCGCTTGCATCGAGCTGTGAAATTATTTGAACAAATATAGCATTAGTAAGGGCATAGTTGGAATTGAGGTAAAAATAACATTAGATTTTACCTCTCCTTGATTTTGTTCATTCTTATCCATAGATGCAACAAATTCAAGCTTCTTTCTCCAAGTGATCAACCAGGAAAAAAAATCATAATTTGTAAAAAGTTAACATTATACTAACTAGCATAGGACTTTTTTGATACGTAACAACTATGAATAATATCAAAAAAATATATGAAAACAACCGTATGTGATACGATGTAAAATTGCTTTGACACACTTCTATCAAAAACTCGAGTAAATCAATATGTGATTTGATAGGTGTATCTTTTTGATACGAAGAGAAATTTATTCATTGGTTTACATAGCAGCATAACTAAACACTTTAACGCATATGGCTACATATAAAACAATATATCAACAACGAATGGTTATTCATACCAAAATGTCATCCAATCCTTCCTTATGTAACTTTTGTCATCATTATCAACATCCCTATCATTAAGTAGCGACTCATTTTGTGGTTTACTCATTGAGTTTTCCTCCTTCTCGTATTTTTCCAATTCATGAAAACCTCTAGGAAGTGATTTCAAAACATCATACCAATTTGAACTACTTCCTCTGGAGAAAAACACTTGTACATCTTGTGTTGCTAAGATGAAAGGATCGCTTGCAAATTGATTTTGGAACTGATGTAAATTAACTAATGTAAAGCCATCTTCAACCTTAACTCCAAGATAAATATTTGTCCAATCACACTTAAACAAAGCAACTTGAAACAGATGGTAGTCCAATAACAAAATCTCATGTAAGATGCGATTATAAATAATTTCTCAATGGACTCGTCTACACGAATAGTATTCGTCTCAATGGAAACACCGCTATTTTACGTAGACTTCTCATAGTTTTTAGTATGGAAACATCGTCCATTGACAGCATAGCCAGTATAAGAGGCTACTTGCGACCGACGCCCATACAAAAGCCATTTTAATATTTCGCTAACATCTGAATCATTTCACTCATCTTTAACCTAGACATATAAAATGTTGTATATGCAGATAAAGGACAATAATATTTGCATATATGAAACTTAATTGGTCTAATGAAAGAAAATATAACCATTTCAACCAATTTTCCAAACCAATAACTAAAAGCGTCTAAATGTAGTTTTAACAATTCCACTTCATTTTGTAAAAGCTGAGGGTGCAAACGTTTCAACTCCTCCTTGTGCATTCTGCATATGCAAATGTACAAGTTAAAACTTAATTGCTTTCATATATAATGATCGAGTTGAACTTATACTTACTCTATGTACGACTCCACTTCATCAGTATTGGATAGCACAAACCGATGAGCAGCATCAATCACCTCCTCGAAAAATAACATGGGTTTTCCTTTTGAAATCGGATGCCCATCGTGTATGGAATTATTTTGTTGCACTTCATTCTGATTTTTCTTCCTCCAAATTCATACATGTCTTCAATATATCTAGCACAATACTTAATGCATTCTTCAGCAGAATAGCGCTCGATTATGCACCCTTCAGGTCGGACTTGATTTTTAACATAACCCTTCAGTATTTTCATAAACCTATAATCAAGACATAAGCATAAAATGCTTTCATAAGCGCATATTTATTAATTATGTTAAACATTCATAAAAATTACCTCTCAAATGGATACATCGACCGGTATTGTATCGGTCCACATATTCTTGCTTCCTCCTCAAATGTACCGTCAAGTGAATCATGATATAGAAAAAGGAAGCGGGAAAAATCTCTCAAGGTCACATAACATTAATGCAACTTAATTCTTCATGGATTATAATTTATCTCTATCAAGCACTCTTTGGCATAAGTCATTATAAAATGAACATAGTCGTAGTAATGCATTTCTTGTACCTACGGTCAAAAGGCCTCTCAACGCTACAGACAATATTTGTTGCAGCAAAATATGATAATCATGAGACTTGAAATCTTGTCATGTTTTGAAAAACGTTTCCAAACATTTGAGCTATACCCATCAGGCACCTTCAAATTCCTTATCCTATCATAAAAGATCTGTTTTTCTTGGTCTGTCAAGGTGCATGTTGCAGTAGGAAGTAATACTTTACTTGCAATATCTATAGGATATAACTTCTTTCTTATACGCATTGCTTTCAGATCTTGACATGAAGTAATTCCATTTTTTGTTTTTCATATGATATTAAGCGATGTACCAGAAATGCTTTCGCAAATATTTTTCTCGACGTGCATTATATCTAGATAGTGACGCAAAGGAAGTGTCTGCGAAAACCTGAAAAATGTGTATAATAGATTGATAGTAAAATACTAACTATTGGACATGGATATCAAATGAAAAGACATTGTATTTTCAGTTATATTTTACCTTCCAATAAGGCGAATAAAAAAAATGGACTTCGTTTTCCACATTTGGATTCCTTTTTTCCTCGCATCCCCCTCGGTTTCTTTTTCTACTTTCTATCTCTTCCTCCTTTGTTTTTCCCTACTCAGTAACAATATCTTTGACATCTTTGAAGATTTTAGCACCGGTATGTATTGGAGGCACTTCTCTATTTTCTATGATTCTATCAAATAAGTTTTTCCGGTGAGGATATTCATGATTAGGTGTAAGAAATCATTTATGCCCCAAGTAAGTGAATTTTTTACTAAATGGTAGCCATATCGAACATGTATTAATGCCATAAACATGACATTCTCTCTTACCTTTTATAGTGCAAATTACTAAATTTCCATAAGTTGGAAAATCACTTATTACCCACATCAGAATTGCATTTAATCCAAATTCGCTACGATTGAATGCGTCATACACCTTTACCCTTTATTCCACAATTTGTTCAAATCTTCAATAAGTGGTTGCAGATACATGTCGATGTCATTTCCTGGTTGTTGCGGTACAGGAATTAATAAAGATAGCATCATATTATCTTTATGCATACTAAGCCAATGAGGGAAGTTATAACCAACTAAAAACTTTGGCCAACAACTATATGTTGAATTCCAATCACCAAAAGGGTTAAAGCCATCACTTGCAAGGCCAAGCCTTAAATTTCGTGGATCGGATTCAAAGGAAGGATACATTCTATCAATTGTAGACCACTTGGAGGAATCTATAGGATGTTATAGCTTACAATCTTCTCTTTTATTACTTTGATGCCATCTTAATTGTTCTGATGTCTCCAACGTCATGAACATTCTTTTCAACCATGGTATGAGTGGAAAGTATCTCAAAACCTTCACAAATTTTGGATTTCTTTCCATCTTCTCTTGTCTTGTTCTTTTTCCAATGCGATTTGCCGCATTTAGGACAAAAATACAACGTGCAAGCTCTTTTCAAAATAGACAACAATCATTTACGCATGCATGTATATTCCTATTGCATAAACCAAATAATTTAATCAACTTCTTTGTTTTGTATGTTGAATCGGGAAGCTTGTTTTCCTTAGGTATCATATCCCTGATGAGCTTAAGAAGTTCCGTAAATGCCGTATCGGCAATACCATTTCAAGCCTTAATTTTATAAAGAAGTATCATAGCAGACAAGTTCGTGTGGCCTGTACAACCAGAATATAAAGGTATTTCAGCTATCTCCAACAATATATTAGTCCCTTCCCTATGTTTATCGTTAATATGATACTTGTTCTCCTCGTCTCCAATTCCTGCATTGAAATACATTCTGTATGTATTTGCCACTTCGTCGGTTTTATTTCGTGAATGACGTGCTTCTCCATGTAAGATCCATATATCATATGTTGGATCAATTCCAAAACACACCAAATGTGTCACAACATCTCTTGAAGAATTCCAAATAAGGTTCCTACATCGACGACACGGAAAAATACTTTTTTCTGGATTATCTTCACTTTTAGCATGCTTATGTACGAAATTTTGAACGGCTTGCCTATATCCCTCTATCATACTAAAAAAATAATCATGTCCTTAGTCAACCCTATATAGTTATAAGTACGAAATTATTAATCAAAATTTACAAAACCTTGGTAAATTGATCCATGTTTTGTCCATATCTTCTGTGGATCTGATTGGATGCAGATGCAAAAGAAAACATTAAAGAACAAAACTAGCATGTTGAAAGTTTTCTCTCAGATGTTTCAATAATCTTGCTTTTATTGTCAATCAATTTAATTTGAATTAAAATACACAATTATCATCAAATATTATTTTTAATTAATTGAAATATTTAGGTAACTAGGCATAAAAAATACACTGTCTAACAAAAATCACCGGTAGGATCCATAATAAATATACATTAAGTAAAGAAAGATCACGAAGATGACAAATCACAATGGCTTACCCAATGTAGTTGGTGACGGTAGGGCTGTGACGCAATGGTTGTTGAACCTAGCAGCCTTCGTATTGTAACTGTCCGTTTCTCTAAAAAACAGACATTATTACAATAAAAGGACAAAAAAATTGTGTGATGTGAACAATACGAGCCATATTACAACATGGATTGATGGAAATGTAAAAATAAGGCAAAAAATGTAATAATCTCGAGATTCTTTCACTTGTATGCAACAGGAGTTCAATCCATCAGGTTCTAAGGAAGAATGAAGAAAACCGTGAGTGCAAACTGTGAGCATATGTGCACGTGCACAGGTATATATATCATTTTATCAAAAAATATTACTTGTACTTTAATTGAGATGTTGAATTTGTCAAAGAGGCATGAGCTAGCACAATATAGTCGTTGTAATTTTGCATTATAAATAGAATCATGCAATTGTACAGAAAGAGAAGAAGAAGAAAGAAATAACAGTTTTTCATTTATTTTCACAATCTCTGTTTTTACAGTATTTCCTCCCTTCTCTATTATTCCTTTCCTTCTAATATATTCTGTTTATTACAGTATTTCTATTACGTTTACTTCCTTATCTCTCATTCTCTCATTCTTCACTCTCTGATCATCTTATCACCCATTCTCTGATCTTCTAATCTCCTTTCTGATCATTCCCAATCTAGTTTCTGTCTATCTTCTTGCCTCTGCATCTTCGTCTTCTTGCTTCTGCATTACTTTTTCTTGAATTCAGCCAACCACCATTTCACATTCTTCACCATGACCAAGCAGACAGACAAAGGAGCCCTGACAAAGTGGTATCAGAGCCTCGGGCTGGGGAAACCTTTGACAACCAGCGTGACTGTAGTTTTAACAATAATTCCAGCATTGACTCTAAATGGGATTCTAGCATCACCATGACCAATCCTCTTACCTCGAATGCACCTGCACCTATACATGGGATTCTAGCATCAAATCCCCATCAAATGACCTCTTCCTCTTCTGCCCCAGCACAACCTCGTCCACCCACTAGAATCAATACTAATATCCCACACTCAAGCGCCGCAAACCCCATTAATCTTGCCCATCCTCCAAACAACCATCAGCCCCATCAAGAAACTATTTCTTGGAATAAAAATTCGCCCTTTTCTAATCTTAAGCTTGACTTTCCCACATATTCTGGTGATGAGATGGTTCATGAATGGCTTAGTCAAGTCGAGCAATTCTTCAGATTTCATCAAACAGAAGAGTATTTCTGGGTTGAAATTTCATCTTTTTATGTCAAGAAAGATGCCCTGAAATGGTACAATTGGTATACAAGAAATGTAGCTAACCATGAAACTTGGTCCATCTTTAGAGAGGAAATCCTGATTAGATTCAATTCAGAGGACATGGATAGGCCATATGAATCACTAGCTAAACTCAAACAACAAACTACAGTTTCTGCTTACCTTTCCAAATTTGAGGGACTGCAAACTACCATTGAGACTCTACCACCCAAATTCTTGTTGGACATATTCATAGGCGGTCTCAAGGAAGAAATAAGGTATGATGTTATGACCTCTAGACCAGTGGACTTTAGAGAGGCAGTTTCTTTGGCTAAAATGTTTGAAAGTGTATGGTCTCAATCCAAGAAAGGAGGCAAAACTACTCGTGTATTGCTCAAAATCCAATCTAACTAGAAAAGTCCTTATCCCAGACAACAAGGCAATAATCTAAAGGCCAAGGAATGGGATTCCACCTATATTGAAAATATGGAAAAACGTAAAGGCTTGACTCCTAACCAACTGATTGAGATGAGGAGGCAAAATATCTGCTATGGTTGCAAAGAGTAGTGGCACAAGGGACACACATATAAAAGTCCACAGGTCCATGTGTTAGAAGGGGTTATGACTTTTGATAATTCATAAGAAGAAGATGCCCAAACTGGGGATGAAGATAAGGAAAATTCTGACGAAGTGGCAACCGAAGAAACTCATACTATAACACTGCAAGCAATATGTGGAATACCAGCACTCACTACAATTAAAGTGCAAGGCAGCATCAAAGGAAAGCCCGTACAGATCCTCATAGATTCTGGTTCAACCCATAGTTTCATAGATGAACAACTCGCAAGAAAACTAAGGTTACAGATTAATGATTCCAAAACTTATGAGGTGGTAGTCGCTAATGGGGAAAAGCTTCAGGGATCTAGAAGTCATGATGTTACCTTGAAGTGTCAGGGTTGTAGGATGCCAGTAGATCTGCTAACACTGTCCTTAGAAGGTTGCCAAGTAATTCTAGGTGCTCAATGGATGAAAAATTTGGGGGAAATCACTTTAAATTTAGGAAAGTTGAAAGTCAAGTTTGTCTATAGCAAAAAATCAGATATATGGCAAGGTGTACAACAGCAGGAAGTAAAATTAGTAAACAAGAAGTCACTGAATAAGGCCTCTTCACAGAGCCAACTTACTATGATGCTGTGTTCTTCAACAATCAACCATTCCAATATGGAGCTTACTGATGTAAATGTTCCCAATGAGGTCAAAAGTATTCTGCAAAAATTTCCTGAAGTGACTAGCAGTGAACCCTTCCTCCCTCCACATAGAAGGCATGATCATTATATACCCCTTGTGCATGATGCCAAACCAGTCAGTTTGAGACCGTACAGACACTCTCACCACATTAAAAATGAACTGGAAAAAATTATCAAAGACATGCTTGATACTGGCATCATCAGACACGGCAGCATCTCCTATTCCTCCCCAGTAGTGATGGTCAGAAAAAAAGATGGCACTTGGCGACTCTGCATTGACTATAGAAATCACAACCTCCTCACCATTAAAGATAAGTTTCCTATACCTTTGATTGATGATTTATTTGATGAGTTGCATGGTTCTAAGTATTTTTCTAAACTTGATTTAAAATCTGGTTATCATCAAATTAGAATGTGTTATCATGACATCCATAAGACAACATTTAAAACACATGATGGACATTATGAATTTCTAGTTATGCCCTTTGGTTTAGTAAATGTTCCATCAACCTTTCAATCTCTTATGAACGATATTTTCAGACCATACCTAAGAAAATTTGTGTTAGTATTTTTCGATGACATACTTATATATAGCCAGACTATGTCTGAGCATGTAGAGCATTTGAAGTTAACATTTCAGGTACTAAAGGACAATCAATTCGTGATTAAACTATCCAAATGCAGCTTTGCAAAGGAAACTATAGAGTATTTAGGTCACATTATCTCACAATAGGGTGTGGCAGTAGATTCCAAAAAGGTACAAGCAGTTATAGAATGGCCCCTACCAAAAGATTTAAAGGCATTGAGAGGATTTTTGGGTCTAACTGGCTATTATAGAAAATTCATTAGGCATTATGGTATGATTGCAAGGCCACTGACCAACATGGCTAAGAAAAACTCTTTCAAATGGACCGAGGAAGCAAGCAGAAAAGGTATAGGTGTTGTTTTGTTGCAGGAGGGGAAACCACTGGCTTATCTTAGCAAAGCATTACAAGTAAATAATTTAGCACTTTCTACCTATGAAATGGAATTGATGGCCATCATAATTGCAACTAAGAAGTGGTCACAATATCTTTTGGGAAGACAATTTATTATCTAGACTGATCATCAAAGTTTGAAGTATTTACTCTCGTAGAAATTACACACCGGAATTCAGAACAAGTGGCTTGCCAAATTACATGGCTTCGATTACAAGGTTGAGTACAAAAGTGGCAAAGAAAATACTATAGCCGATGCTTTATCAAGGAGAGAAGAACTCAACGGCAAGGAATTAATGGTACAATCAATATCCGTGGTTCAGACACCTTGGTTACAAACATTGAAAAAGACTTTACTAGCCTCAGAATGGTATCAACAACAGCTTACAAAAATACACAATAAGGAAATGCATGAGGGAAAATACAAACTGGTAGGAGGGCTCATTTTTTATAAAGGGAAGTTGCTTATGGACCACCACTTAGAAGCACTGCTGCACATACTTATAGGAGAGCACCATTCGACCCTACTAGGAGGCTATATTGGTATTAAAGGAACTATTAAAAAAATCAAACAGGTGTTCTATTGGAAACATCTCAAAAGAACTGTAGAGGGTTTTGTCAAATCTTGTGATATATGCCAAAGGTCCAAAAATGAAAATGTTTTAATGCCAGGCCTTTTAAACCCATTGCCCATACCAGAAAATATTTGCCAAGATTTATTTATGGATTTCATCACATGCCTCCCAAAAAGCCATAAACACACAGTTATATTTGTGGTAGTTGACATATTGAGCAAATATGCCCACTTTTTCCCTCTCAGTCCAAACACTGCCAAAGACATTGCAAGAGTATTCTTCAATGGAGTTTTTAAGCTACACGGCATGCCAAAATCAATTGTAAGCGATAGGGATGTTATGTTTACTAGTATCTTCTGGCAAGAGCTCTTTAAATTACAAGGTTGCAGCCTGAAGATGAGCTAGGCCTACCACCCCCAGAGTGATGGGAAAACTGAGATTGTCGACAAGATATTAGAAGGATATTTAAGGTGTTTTGTTTCCCATAAGCCACATGAGTGGGCTGACTGGTTAACCTTAGCAGAATATTGGTATAATACAACGTGGAAGTCATCAACAAATACTACTCCATACAAAGCAGTGTATGGACTGGATCCACCTACTTAGTTATCTTATGTCCCCAACATCGCTAATGTAGAACAAGTGGAAGAGATTTTGTTCAGCAGAGATATCACGTTGGAATTCTTAAAAGATAGTTTGAAGATGTCACAAGAAAGAATGAAAAATATGCTGATCTACGAAGGACGGAAAGGGAATTTTAGGTTGGGGATTGGGTATATTTAAAGTTGCAACCCTATAAACAAATTATAGCCAGAAATCAGAGAACTCATAAACTATCTCCTAGGTACTATGCCCCTTACCAAGTTGAGAAAACTATACGAACAGTGGCATACAAACTCAGCCTGCCAGACCACATAAAGATACACCTTGTATTCCATATTTCACAATTGAAAAAGAAAGTTGGAGGTCATATTGTGATTCAGGAAGATCTGCCTAGTTATGAAGTAGAGGAAGTTCAGGAACCAGAAAAAATATTAGATCGAAGAATGATACCACGAGAAGGTAAGGCTGTGGTATAAATCTTGGTAAAATGGAAGGGTAGAGGTGAAGAAGAAGCAACCTGGAAGAATACAGGCCTATGATCCGAAGATTTCCCACTCTAGACCTTGGGACAAGGTCTATACTTGAAGGAGAAGGGAAATGTAATAATCTCGGGCTTCTTACACTTGTATGCAACAGCAGTTCAATCAACATATTAGGTTCTAAGGAAGAATGAAGAAAACTGTGTGCACACACTGTGAGCATATGTGCACGTGCACAGGGATATATATCATTTTATCAGAAATTATTACTTGTAATTTAATTGAGATGTTGAATTTGTCAAAGAGGCATGAGCTGGCACAAGATAGCCGTTATAATTTTGCATTATAAATAGAATCATGCAATTGTACAGAAAGAGAAGAAGAAAAAAGAAATAACAGTTTTTCATTTATTTTCACTATCTCTGTTCTTACAGTATTTCCTCTCTTCTCTATTATTCCTTTCCTTCTGATACATTCTGTTTCTTACGGTATTTCTATTACATTTACTTCCTTATCTCTCATTCTCTCATTCTTCACTCTCTGATCATCTTATCACCCATTCTCTGATCTTCTAATCTCCTTTCTGATCATTCCCAATCTTGTTTCTGTCTATCTTCCTGCCTCTGCATCTTCGTCTTCTTGCTTCTGCATTACTCTTTCTTGAATTCAGCCAACCACCATTTTAAATTCTTCACCATGACCAAGCAGACAGAACAAAGGACCCCTGACAAAAAACATCCAATTTAAATTTCACAATTAGGTGATTTAGAGATGCAACCAGGATGGGAAGCCAACATAACGATAAATGCACATCCGCAGGCCAGTGTCAAAATATACAACTCCGGGCCTATGCTAAGTATGGATAGCGAAAGCTTAAAAAATGCATCGATGTCACACAATTTTCATGGCACCAATAGTAATGTACGATAAACATGGCTACAACATGTCATACAATCTATACATCATGGTGAGCTTTTGGGCCAAATACTCTGATTCACTAAACATACAGTATATACAATATGCATGTAAATAATTATGAGACGTGACACACTTTGATACATTTTCCATAACCGTACTACGTACTATGGTTATAATACGTTTTGCCTATAATCCAATATCATTTGACATGATATAAGTGGTCTACTGGTAGTGTAGTGGTATATAATATCTGAACTGTTTAAAACATCTGATTAAAAAGTTTAAAATGGGATCATGCCAAAAAGGACACTTCGTATCGTCGGCTATTTACATAATTATTGTCTTCCACCAAAGACTACGTATAATATAGGTGAACCGTTATTTCTAACAGGATGGAATTATCAAAAAGGCTTATGCAACATAATGTTAACTATTACTTTACTGTAACAGAATGTTACCCATACCGCTTTCCCAAATACCATCATTGTTGCATTTTATTGCTTTACTATTAGAAAAGTATGTTCACTTGAAGCTACATGCCATTGGATCAGTTTAGATTATTAGTCGGCCATATAATGTATGCACAAAATATACTTCTGCTACTCTTGTGTTAGTTTTCTCTCCCTCCGACAGTTGTTACAACAAGCAATGTTGATTACCGTCAATAGAAATTTACCATGTGTTCTCTATCGTAAACTAGCCTCTTTTTATACTTTTTTTTAATTCCATGCCTTCTAACTATGGATACAACATTGTAGCCATACTCAAAATTTAAATAAAACTGGATAATCCAAATAACGCCCACTGTTGCATTTATCATTACTTTTTAATTGGCATACTCAAAATTTAAATACCATCACTGTTACGTGTCCATACTCAAAATTTAAATAAAACTGGATAATTAAAAAACCGTCACTACTGCATTTATCATTATTACCAAACTGGATAACTCAAATACCATCACTGTTGCATTTATCATCACTGTTGCATTTAACATATCCCAGAAACAAAACACTGTGCGTCGTATCCCAGAAACAAAAGTAAAGATCTTCTTCAAACAACTTCGTAAAGTAAAGATCTTCGTAAAGTAAAGATCTTCGTAAAGTAAAGATCAGTACTCCCATCCTTGACTTTCTCAACAATCTTCGTAAAGTAAAGATCTTCTTCAAACAACTCTGGTAATAGTTCAACCTTCATCGTTGTCAACAAATGATTCCTCCTGCTCAAGGTATCAGCTACACGATTTGCCACCCCTGACTTACGCTTTACAATAAAAGTAAACTGCTGTAGATACGCGACCCATGAAGTGTATCTGGCTGAAATTTTGTCCTGCCCATGCAAATGTTTCAATGCTTCGTGATCCGTACAAAGAACAAACTCCTTCTGAAACAGATAATGTCTCCAGTGCTTCACAGCTTGAACAATCGCGTAAAATTCCACATCATAAGTGATATATCTCAACTTGGCTCCAGACAACTTCTCACTCTAATAAGCAACTGGTCTTCCTTTCTGACTCAACACTCCACCAATTCCAACCTTCGATGCATCAGTATGTAACTCAAACAACAACTGAAAATCCGGCAAAACTAGAATTGGTGCTGTCGTCAAAAGTGTCTTGATCTTCTCAAAAGCTAACTCTGCTTCCTCTATCCACACGAACTTCTTTCCTTTCATGCAATCGGTTACAGATGCCATCACACTACTAAAATGTGGAATGAATCTTCGATAAAACGATACCAACCCGTGAAAGCTCCTCACTTCAGTAATTGTCTTGGGTTGTGGTCAACTCCTGACAGCTTCCACTTTGCTTTCATCTACTTTAATACCCTCCTTTGACAGAACATATCCCAGAAACAAAACACTGTGTGTCATATCTCAGAAACAAAACATTGTGCTTTGATATGATTTGTAGGCATAATAATGTTGAACTATTATTCTGTTACAGAGTATAATCTTTTTTTACTGTAGGCATAATAAAAGTGCTCATTTTGTTGTCTGTGAACTGATGATTTATGTTGTTTGCTTCAGGTTACAAGGCTGTGCATAAGGGCTTCAAACCTATAAGACTGCTTCTATGATGCAGAACTTCCAAATATTTTGTAGTTTTATTACTTTATATGACATGTTGCTGCTTTGGTAGTATTTGCTTTAGTTTATTCAGTTATTTGATGCATATTTTGTATTCAACTGTGAAGTTTGTCGACTAATACTGTGAAGTTGTGCTATCTTCTGATGTAATTTTTTGAATCTTTCATAATCGATGCAGTATTAATGATATATTGGAGTAATTTTCAGTTTTGCTGCAGTTTTTGGTATTGTTTTGTTGCAGTTTTTGTTAAACGGGTTGGATCGGGTTGACCCTTTTAATAAACGTATCGGGTTAGGACAACCCGCTTATTAAATGGGTCAAACGGGTTGGGTTTATTTATGTCTTGAATTGATCGGGTAAAATCTACCCGACCCATTTATGACCCGACCCGACCCATTTGACAGGTCTACAACAAGCAATGTTGATTACCGTCAATAGAAATTTACCATGTGTTCTCTATCGTAAACTAGCCTCTTTTTATACTTTTTTTTGTAAATTTCCATGCCTTCTAACTATGGATACAACATTGTGGCCATACTCAAAATTTAAATAAAACTGAATAATCCAAATAACGCTCACTGTTGCATTTATCATCACTTTTTAGTTGGCATACTCAAAATTTAAATACCATCACTGTTACGTGTCCATACTCAAAATTTAAATAAAACTGGATAATTAAAAAACCATCACTACTGCATTTATCATTATTACCAAACCGGATAACTCAAATACCACCACTGTTGCATTTATCATCACTATTTGGTTGGCATCATTGTTTCGTGGCCATACTCAAAATTTAAATAAAACTGGATAATTCAAATACCATCACTGTTGCATTTATCAATTACCAAACGTATTTGTAACTTTACAAAAACACCTCAAGGCTAAGAGTGGAGAATGGACTTAAAAATTGGATAATTCAAAAAAAAAACATTACCCTACAATTAATAGATGATCCACTAGGTTAAAAAGGGTTTGTATTTGATTTGACTACACCTTACCTAATTCAAATAGGATTAAAAAATGTGAAAAAGTTGCATCAACCGAAGATAAACCAACACAAAGGGAAACCATTCAGATGTCATACATATATTATCGGCGGCGGCGGCGAGCAAATCAGATGGTTCAGAGTTGTAGGTTAGCGTTTGTAAGAGGGTTAAGGTTAGGATTAGCGCTTTGCAAAGCACAGTGCGGTTTAGCGGAGAGTGGCTAGTTATCGACGGCGAACGGGTTTAGCATGGGCGGCGAGCACAACGCGGTGGGGTCAGGAATTAGGTTTAGAAAATTTTAACAATGAATTTTCGTTTACTTATTTAACAAATTGAGCGGCTAACAAAAACAAAGGCCGAGGGGAATTGAATTTTTTATGAAGTTGGAAAGTGGTATTTTATCTGTTGAAAAGATAACTGCACAAACGGTTGTTACTATTAAACATTTACTACGGGCACAAAAAAGCAGTTGTTATAAACGTATGTTACAATTGCTGTACAAATAAAGTTATTAAAAGTACCTTTGTCACAACTGTTAAAAATAAACAGTTGTTAAAAATAACGATAACAACTGTCCGTTTGTGTTTGATGTAAAGTAAAAGTTGTAATATAGCTGTTTTGCTATAGTGTTTATTATTATTTAAGAAAATGAATAGTACATATAAACAAATATAGTCAAATAATAAACGTTTAACATTGATCGCTTATTTTTAATATGTTGGACTGCTATTTTAACATGCTCTAAGGATTCATCAAAAGGTGATAAAGAGAATAATCTAGAATAAATTCAAACATCAAGTCCCTTGTAACTACTTGCAAGTCATCGTACATTGATAGTTTGCATTCTGAAATAACTTGCCTGTGGTATTTAAAAAAAATGTATTCTATTCCAAAAAGGAGCATCAATAGAAGTTTGAATGCTATGCCTCTTGGTTTACTACAAGTAAATATCATGTTAGAAAAAAATAAAGTAGCCGATTGTGAATACTTCATTCTAAATGTAAATGGCTACAAAGGATTAGAATGATAACACAAACCACCTTTAACCTACAATACAATATAATGGGGGATTATACTAGCTATACAATAAGGTCACAATAAAAAGTGTAACAATGATTCTTCAAGCACCAATAGGAAAATTTTGCGGTATTTATCATTCACGTGCATATAATAATATGAACGTATAATTAACCAAATAAAAACAACTAAGTTAAAAGGTGATACTTTGTTTGTTTTGGTATGTTTATGTTTTTTTTGTTTTTTACTTGCATAATAAGTGTTTAATGTCATGAAGCACAAGCACACGGTGAGACAAATTCTTTAGTTGGTTATTGTTACACTCATTCTTACCACGAACAAAAACAAAAACGAAAGCAGATGGAGCTTGAAGTCAGAGAGACTTCCTATAACAAAGGGACTAGGCCAAAGCAGACCCAAAATAAAGGCTACAAAAAAAGTACTGCATGCAGGAGGAAAATGGAGCATAACACTTTGGCCGTCTCTGGAAATAGAGGCCAAACTGGAATTGTAACAACCCAAATTCTAGTGAGTCTTGATTTTTCGCAAAAATGCTAAAATCCAAGATCACTAAAGTCCGAGTTGGGTTTCTGGTATCCTACAAATAGGCAAAGATAAATATATAAGAGCTCAGATAAATATCTCATAGCGGAACTGACTAAATTATAATAATAAGTAAATACTCGTCAATATAATAACATTTTTTAAACAAGTGTCTCAAAACTGAAAAGTCTCTGCCATCTACCTAGCCTGTAGGATGTTATGAGCAAGGGGTCAGAACTAAAGTTCTGATGAATGGACAAATTATATACTTTTAAGTCTAATTCTACATATACCGTTTTATTTTCATTTTCTGTTATACTAGGTTAATTGGGTTTATAATACTCTCGCATCTATGCGTGAATCGTACCCATCTACTTCCTAGTAGATCAAAACCTAATAACTAATATATGTAGCTATATGCCCAAGTAGATCAAAACCTAATAACTAATATATGTAGCTATATGCCAAATGACCGTATTAGTCCTAGGTATTAGCTTTAGTACCTTCTGTATCCTCATCAAAAAGGACTCCATCGCCTCGCTGCCAGGGCGTGTTGTGACTACATCTGTAAAGGACTGCATCGTAAGGCCTACAATATAGATGTTCCATCATCTGCTCTGAAAATGTAAAAATGCGTCCGCACTAGCTTATAATAATGCTCGGACATCCACACTGTACCATCTAGTGCGTACCTTGAGTATAATACGTAATCGTTCTGTCTACTTCCTGAATCCCGCTAAACAATGTCTACCTTGTACGGAACTCAGTCAGATATTGTCTATACCTGTAAAGGACTGCCTCATTAGGCCTAAAATACAGATATTCTACTTGATCTGCCCCTTTTCTTATCGTGGCTATGGCCCCACGCAGTCACCCCTCAACTAATCAAAAGACCACCGAAGAAGTTAAGTGGCTGTGCCCTACTACAAACAATCTAAACATCCAATTGGCTACGCCCTCATCCCGTATCTCGATAGTGAAAGAATCATTGGACAGTAGGTTTAACTCTAGTCTTTCCCGAACTCGTATCTTGGTTATGATGTGGGCCCGATATCTGCATGCGACTATCCTTTTAGGTCCTGCCCACTAAAACTTATTTGCAAGTACTGGGACATACGAATATCCTACTCCAAACATCAACCCCTTTTGACTGCCTACAATGGTCCTACCAAGCAAAAAACAGTCGAGGCGTACTCTTTTGATGGAACACCTACAGACCTTTCTCCGGAGGACTGCTTCGCTATGCCTACCCTAGAGGGCCACCCTAGAGTACTCTCACGTCCCGTTGAAGTCTCTTACTTCTTTCTAGCCTAAAATAAATAAGTTGGACATGCTTCTTATGTGCTAAAATCTTTGATGAACTGCTTAGTTAGGCTCTTCAACCTTTGGGCTGCTCCAAATATATCTCCCTCTCTTATTCGACCATAAGTCTAATCTTTTATTTTGCGTTTAGTTTACTTTTCTTATTCTGTTGGCTACTTATTTACCCTAATTATCATAATCTTGTCCCAGCCTCACCTAACTGTTGTGAGACCATCGGTGTGATATCCCAAAAATTTGGCAATATGAATTTAATAATCTGTGTTAAAAATTAATTTGATTTGATTATTTTTGATAATAAAATTTGAATTGATCTAATAATCATCTTTTAATAAATATTTAAATTCAAAGATTTTATCTTTTTAAAGCTAATAAATTATTTTCTGTTTATAATATATATAATTGTATATATTGTACATTGATAAACTTTGATTTGGAATTTAGTAAATGAACTAATTTTCTAACTCTATTTTATTTTTGGTAAACTGAAATTTGATTTAAATTCAAACATTTAGCTTTTCTAAGCAATTTAATAAATAATTTGATTTATACTTATGATAAATCTTATTTGTTTTAAAATTTTATTTAATTAGCTTAATATGAATTTAAATTAGATTAACATCAAAGATTTGTTTATTTTCTTTTTAAAATATAGCTTGAAATTATATATAAGAATTTAAAATATAAATTACAAATGATCTTAATATATTGAGTAATAGAAGTAAATTATACTCTCTTATAAATTATTTAATATTTTTTAATTTGTTATTTTCAAATAATATTGATAGTTCTTAGTTTTTATGAACATAAATAAATTTGTAAGAAATATGAATTGTTATTTTTAAAATTTAAAGGAAGATATATTTACATAACTTGGTTTTTAAATTAATTTAAATTTAGATTTAATGTTGTGAAATTCAAAGGAATAAATATTTAAAAAAGAAATACTTGAATAAGCTTATATTTATAATTTGATTGTTTTCATTTCTTTTTAATTTAAAAAGAGATAAATTCATTTATATATATATAAGAAATAATAAATTAAGATTTAAAAGTTTATAAACAATTTTAAATAAAATAAAAAATAATCTTAATACATGTGTTAATCTCTTAACACTTATATGACATGTGTTAAGCATGAAATAAGAATTGTGACAAATGTTAAACTAAGAAACAAGTGTCCTAATTAATCTTTTTCATTTTATTTTAATTTAATCAAAATCTACTTATATAAACATTGCACTCATTCTTATTTTCTTTTTTCTATTCTTCTTTTTTTCAAAACAAAGATCTGAAATCATCTCCATTCAAAACAGAGATTTTGATCAAAATCAAAATCTGCAAAATTCCCTAAAAAAATTAATCTTCTTCAAAACTGTTTGAATTTTCTTCAAAAACTGAAATACAAATCATTTACAAATCCTCAAAAAAGAAAACAGTAGCCTTTCAAATTTATCAACCTGGAAAAATCAAATTGCAATTCAATTCTGCAATTCATAAACCTGAAATGAAATCTGCAACTCTAAAACTTGCATGCAACTGAAGATCCTGCTTTCCTGTTTTGAACTTCATCAAAGCCTGCATTTTTCTTATCTATCTGGAAGCATGCATCAGGAAGCTAGCATTTGCAGTAAAAACAGGATGAATGTTTTTAAAGGCAAACTAAAGTTTAAAAAAAAACAAGAAGCAACTTGAAGTTTTTGAAAATCAAAGCAAATCAGGTTCAGGCTTGTCAAAACATGGATACTCTGCTTATAAAAATTATGGTGAGTAACATTTTATATATAATAAACTTAAGTATAAATTAGTTGTTTGTTTACTCTGGAAATAAGTGTGTGGATGATTATGATGAAATGCTTTGAATATATGTATGGGTTTTTATGAATGTCTGCTTGCTGTTGAAAATGTGGTTTTTGGGCCTGTTCTAGAATTCAGGTTTAAATCCCGACCATATTCAAGATCTCATACTCAAAACCTTGTTAAAGTTTAGGATTTAAACAAAGTATGGTATGTAACATAAGTTAAAGTTTTAATTTTATTAAATATGAAAAATAAAATGAAAACTGTACTGTCTCTGGAAAAAACTAAGTACAACAAAGCAATCTTTTGAAAGTAAGAATTTAATCATACAGGTTCTATGATTCAAGTGTATAAACTGATTACATTAACAATAACTTGAATTTTAAAACCAAAATTAGAATTTTTAGTTTGAATGTGATTAAGTATTTCTGGTTTGACCAAAAAGGGTATTTTGGTATGATACTGTCGATCTAGGAAGTTTGGGTGGCCAGTATCTTTTCTGGTGATGGAGTGTAGATCGAAGTTGTAGGGAAAAATGGTAGTAGGTGAATCAAAGCAGTGTGGCGTTGGTGATTTTGAATCAAAGATCTTAACCCTAGTTTTATCTGTGGATCAGTATATTGGTCGATGCAAATCCTATGAGTGATCGAGTTCACCCAAATTGAGGGGATTGATGGAGGGTTGCTTGTCGAAGATGATGGTGAAAGGACAGAATCTCTGGTGGCCGAATTATTAAGATTGAGGCGTTTTCAGGTTTCGACATGGTTCCAGTTTTTGAGCTTGAAATCTCGATTGTGATTTTGGGGTTCTGCGATTGGTTTGATGGTCGGAATCGAGATGGGGGATGACCGTCGACTTGGGAGTGTTGTCGCGAGAGGTCGTTGTTGATGGCAGTGGTGGTGAAGGTGCACGGTTATCATAGTGTGTCAGCTGTTGATTTTGGGGGAAGATGGTACTCGAGTGTTACGAGTAGATTCATGTTTTTGCTCGAAGCTTTGGGGAAGTGGACTCGAAGTAGGGATTATGAGGGCTCGGGGGTACATTTGTTATAGGATTATGTTAAACCTGACAGTACTTTAAATTTAAAGGAATTCAAATGAAGTGTTACTCGAGTTACTCGAGTTATTTTAGTGTTTAGCTCGAGTTAGTTTGTTCAAGTTTGAAACTTGTCCTATTTCAAAATTTAAACTAAATTTTAAAACATTAAGCAAAGATTTAACATGAGTTTTAAATCTAGTTTTAATTATGGATTCAAGTTTTAATTTGAATCATAGTTAGAAATGAATAATTTTTTAAATTCAAATTTTTTTAAAATACTTAAAGGGTTTATAGTTTAAAAATGTTTTTAAAGAAATTTGAATTTAAATTGGAATTTGAAATGAAAAGAAATGTTTTAAACAAAGTTTAAATTTGATTCAAATCTGATTTGAATCTTTGTTTCAAAATAGATTTAAGTTTTATAAATTTAAGTATTTTAACAAATTTGAATGATAAAGAAAAATTAAAATGTTTTAAATTTAAAAAGGGAATTTGATTTAAACTTTTGTAAAATTTCTTTTATAAGAAAAGTATTATTTAAGTTTAAAGGTTTTAAATTGATTCTAAAACTTGTTGAAGTTAAATTATAATTTAATGATTTGTTATGCATTTAATTATTAGGGTAATTAAATGGATAATTAATTTATTTAATAAATTAATGGAATGAATAATTACTTAAAGTAATTAAGGGTTTAAACTTAAAGGTTAATTATTCTTAGATTAATTAACTTGTAATTTAAGAGTCATTAATTAATAAGATTTGATTTTAATTAATGATTAATAATTAATGAATTAAGTAATAAAGGATAAATTAAGTTATAGTTAACACTTAATTAATTGAATTATTAGGGGTTATTTTTTGGATTATTAATGATTAATTAAATTGTAATTAATAATGATTAAAATAAGTTAATTACTTTAGAAAAATAATTAATGAATTGTTAAATAGTTAATAAAGGTTATTAAGTAAGGATTATTTAATAATTAATTAATGTGGTTAATTTTTAATAATTAATTAGGTTAATTAATTTAAAGATAATCATTTGTGTAAATTGTTAAGTATAATTACTTATGGAAGTAACTAAGGAATTAATTACTTATTGTAATTAATTGAGTTTAATTTGATTAGATTAAGTTAATTAATTCAGTTTAATTAATTTAGAATAATCATTTGATGATTTATGGAATATAATTACCTAATCTAATTTAATGAAGAGAAATTACTTAGGGAAGTAATTTATGGGTAATTACTGTATGTAATTAATTGAAGGTGATGTGATGATGGAAGTAATTTGAGTATAATTACTTTGTAAATTAATCAAGGGATTAATTAGAGATAATTAATTAAAGAGTAATTATTTTATTTGGTGAAGTAATTAAGGGTAGTTAATTACTGAATGGAGTTAATCAAGGGTGACTAACATTTATGGTTTAAATTAAGAATTAATTACTTAGTGTAATTAATTTAAATAGAAAATGTAATTAGAAATCATTAATTATTATAATTAATTATGTAATTAAGAATAGATTTATTTGGAAATAATTAATAAATGAAGGAATTAATTGATGTAATTAATTAAGAATTAATGTAATTAATTATAGATAATTAATTAAGGAAGTAATTAAAGATTAATTACTGTATTTGGTTAAGTATAATTAATTTGAGAAATTAATTAGTGGATAATTACTTGAATGTAATTAAAGATTAATTAATCAGGGATGATTAATTAAAATGAATAATTGATGGATAATTAATTAATTGATTGATAATTAATTAATAGTGATATAAGCAAGTTTGGTAGTGATGAAGTAATTAATTTAATTCATTTTAAATTAATTAGAAATGATGTAATTAATTTAATTCATTTTAAATTATTTATATTTGGTGAGATTATTAATCATTGCTTATATGGATGGATGATGATGTTTGCCTTGAATGGTTTGAATCTCAGATATGAGATAAGTAATGTTGAATGATATGGATGCATTGTGATGATGATTTCGATTACCTTTTGATAACAATAATATGGATTATCTGTTGTGATGATAATGTTGATTATCTATTATGAATCTATGATTTATCTATCTGTGTATATAGATAATTGAATTGTTTTAAACCTTTAAAACAACTTGGCCTTAAAAGACACGCTTTGGATTTCGATGAGACCGGGATCGGGTTTGCTACAGTACATCGTGATAGGGGGTTCTCGTTTTGCGTTAGGTGGCGAACGGGAGACTCTTACCCTTACATGCCCGCGGAGGTAGTATAAGGTCTTGCGGGGTTGGTTGCGAGTCGAGAGGCTGGCTGTAAAAGTAAACTCGAGGTATCACTATGAGCCACGGCAGGGCTGGGATGGGACCGTCACAGGTGGTATCAGAGCGCCAGGTTGAGTGAATACCTAGGTTTTGAAGTGATTTCTTTCTTGAGAGAGCGTATTTGTAATTATATATATATATATATACATATTTGTTGCGTTACCCGTACAGGTTTTCCAATATAAGTTATAAAGGTAGATAAGGTAGTGGGGTGTGTAACACGACTACTACCAATGGTTGGAATTTGAGTGTTGAGGTTGGAAGTGTATCTGTCGAGACTGTAGACCTAATACCGTCTCGAGTGAGTTGTGTAGAGTGTAGGATTTCGTAGATCTTTGAAGGTAACCTGTTAAGGTTCAGAGTCTATCTTTGAGTTGGATGAGTAGAGTTTGGATCTGTCGGTTGGGCAGAAGAAAATAATGGTATTTTGATACCTCAGGAATCAGTAGCTGTGTGATGAGACGCAGTGACTATGGATGTCTCCGAAGATTTTTCTTTGAACAAGTTTAAGAAGTATATATGCTTCGATGTTGTGGCTGGGTTCAGCAGGATGTTTCCATCTGGTTTGAGGTCCGAGTTTCTCGAAGGGCTTTGTTAGGAAGTCGTTGGCATCGATGTCAGCAGTGCAGCTCGGAGTGTTCTGTATTGGCAAGAAGTCTTCTGGTTAGCAGTTTTTCTGGAGATGAGGTTCAGAAGTAGCCTAGTGGATCCATTTCTTTGATGGATTGGCTAGATAAGTGTAAGCTGGTCTGATTGGTAAAGAGAGAACGATTTTCTTTGGATATTAGGCTGGTTGATCGCAAAAGTGACTTGCGATAGTTTGAGTGTTCTCTTGAGTTATCAAAAGTTTGTCCACATCTGGAGGTTGAGTTTCTTATCGACAGAATTCTAGAAGTGCTACCGGTGGTTCAGCTTAGGATCAGGTGGGGCATTTGAGTTTTCTTTTAATGGATCTGTTGAACCATATTTCTGAGATATGTTGTCCAGTTTGTGCTCGAGTTTTCATCTACTTCGGATCAGAGTTGTGCAGCGGAAGCAGTTTGGGAGTGCTTTTGTTTTGTCTTTTCCGGATAAGGAGAAGTAAGTTAGTCTTCTGATGTTGTGGAGTAGAGTTGGTGTTCTTGGTTTGGGATTGATCTTCAGGAGATCATTCTGTGGGTTGTTTTGGTCCGGTTTGTTTTTAGAGACATCAGCGAAGGTTGAGCTGATCAGGAGAGCTGAAGGCAGCCCAGGATCGTCAGAAGTGTTTTGTGGATTAAAGACGAAGGAATTTGGATTCCGGAGTCGGAGATTTATTTTTTGGATAAGTTTTCTCTGATCTAAAGAGCTTGAAGATTGAGTAAGACTGGGTAAGTCAGCTCCAAGATGTTTTGGATATTTTCTGTGACCTTGTGAGAATTGGTGTTTGATTTTCAAGGTTGAATTACCAGTTTGGATAACTGGGATTCGATGTGTTTCACGTATCTCTGAGGGGGTACGTGTATGATCTATCTCTGGTTGTGGAACCAGCAGTTCAGGAGGATGTGATTGTTGAGTCAGGCTTGTTTGTAGTCTGATATCCTGTTTAGTTTTGTTGATCTAGTTGGATAGGAGCTCTGTAGCTTAGCAGTATAAATTGTTTGGATTCTATAGAGCGAGTATCCCGATATTTATACCATGGAAACTCGTGGAAATTTTATCCAAAATTTGTCAGGATAATTAGATTATTTGATTGAATGAATTGGTTGCTTTGGTTGTTAGCATATGTTTAATAATATATGCTTGTGTTTTAAAATAAAATCTTAAGATAGATTATTAAATTACCTTTGCTTTTAAATTTTGGGAAAGAAATTGTTTAAGGGGGGAGGAATGTGATATCCCGAAAATTTGGCAATATGAATTTAATAATCTGTGTTCAAAATTAATTTGATTTGATTATTTTTGATAATAAAATTTGAATTGATCTAATAATCATCTTTTAATAAATATTTAAATTATAAGATTTTATCTTTTTAAAGCTAATAGATTGTTTTTTGTTTATAATATATATAATTATATATATATTGTAAATTGATAAACTTTGATTTGGAATTTAGTAAATGAATTAATTTTCTAACTCTAATTTATTTTTGGTAAATTGAAATTTGATTCAAATTCAAACATTTAGCTTTTCTAAGCAATTTAATACATAATTTGGTTTATACTTATGATAAGTCTTATTTGTTTTAAAATTTTATTTAATTAGCTTAATATGAATTTAAATTAGATTAACATCAAATCTTTGTTTATTTCTTTTTAAAATATTACATGAAATTATATATAAGAATTTAAAATATAAATTACAAATGATCTTAATATATTGAGTAATAGAAGTAAATTATAATCTCTCTTATAAATTATTTAATATTGTTTAATTTGTTATTTTCAAATAATAATGATAGTACTTGGTTTTTATGAACATAAATAAATTTTGTAAGAAATAGGATATTTTATTTTTAAAATTTAAAGTAAGATATATATATATACATAACTTGGTTTTTAAATTAATTTAAATTTGGATTTGTTGTTGTGAAATTCAAAGGAATAAATATTTGAAAAAATATATTTGAATAAGCTTATATTTATAATTTGATTGTTTTCATTTCTTTTTAATTTAAAAAGAGATAAATTCATTTATATATACGTAAGAAATAATAAATTAAGATTTAAATTTTTTTAAACAATTTTAAATTAAAATAAAAATACTCTTAATACATGTGTTAATCTCTTAACACTTATATGACATGTGTTAAGCATGAAATAAGAATTGTGACAAATGTTAAACTTAGAAACAAGTGTCCTAATTAATCTTTTTCATTTTATTTTAATTTAATCGAAATCTACTTATTTAAACATTGCCCTCATTCTTATTTTCTTTTTTCTATTCTTTTTTTTTTTCAAAACAATGATCTGAAATCATCTCCATTCAAAACAGAGATTTTGATCAAAATCAAAATCTGCAAAATTCCCTAAAAAAATTAATCTTCTTCAAAACTGTTTGAATTTTCTTCAAAAACTGAAATGCAAATCATTTAAACATCCTCAAAAAAGAAAACTGTAGCCCTTAAAATTTATCAACCTGGAAAAATCAAATTGCAATTCAATTCTGCAATTCATAAACCTGAAATCAAATCTGCAACTCTAAAACTTGCATGCAACTGAAGATCCTGCTTTCCTGTTTTGAACTTCATCAAAGCCTGCATTTTTCTTATCTATCTGGAAGCATGCATCAGGAAGCTAGCATTTGTAGTAAAAACAGGATGAATGTTTTTAAAGGCAAACTAAAGTTTTTAAAAAAACAAAACAAGGAGCAACTAGAAGTTTTTGAAAATCCAAGCAATTCAGGTTCAGGCTTATTAAAACATGGATACTCTGCTTATAAAAATTCTGGTGAATAACATGTTATATTTAATAAACTTAAGCATAAATTAGTTGTTTGTTTACTCTAGAAATAAGTGTGTGGATGGTTATGATGAAATGTTTTGAATATATGTATGGGTTTTTATGAATGTCTGCTTGCAGTTGAAAATGTGGTTTTTGGGCCTGTTCTAGAATTCAGGTTTAAATCCTGACCAAATTCAAGATCTCATACTCAAAACCTTGTTAAAGTTTAGGATTTAAACAAAGTATGGTATGTAACATAAGTTAAAGTTTTAATTTTATTAAATATGAAAAATAAAATGAAATCTGTACTGTCTCTGGAAAACACTAAGTACAACAGAGCAATCTTTTGAAAGTAAGAATTTAATCATATAGGTTCTTTGATTCAAGTGTATAAACTGATTACATTAACAATAAATTGAATTTTAAAACCAAAATTAGAATTTTTAGTTTGAATGTGATTAAGTATTTCTGGTTTGACCAAAAAGGGTATTTTGGTATGATACTGTCGATCTAGGAAGTTTGGGTGGCCAGTATCTTTTCTGGTGATGGAGTGCTGATCAAAGTTGCAGGGAAAAATGGTAGTAGGTGAATCAAAGCAGTGTGGCGTTGGTGATTTTGAATCAAAGATCTTAACCCTAGTTTTATCTGTGGATCAGTATGTTGGTCAATACAAATCTTATGAGCGATCGAGTTCACCCAAATTGAGGGGATTGATGGAGGGTTGCTTGTCGAAGATGATGGTGGAAGGACAGAATCTCTGGTGGCTGGATTTTTAAGATTGAGGCGTTTTTAGGTTTTGACATGGTTCCAGTTTTTGAGCTTGAAAGCTCGATTGTGATTTTGGGGTTCTGCGATTGGTTTGATGGTCGGAATCGAGATGGGGGATGACCGTCGACTTGGGAGTGTTGTCGCGAGAGGTCGTTGTTTATGGCAGTGGTGGTGCAGGTGCACGGTTATCATAGTGTGTCAGCTTTTGATTTTGGGGGAAGATGGTACTCGAGTGTTACGAGTAGATTCATGTTTTTGCTCGAAGCTTTGGGGAAGTGGACTCGAAGTAGGGATTATGAGGGCACGGGGGTATGTTTGTTACAAGATTATGTTAAACATGATAGTACTTTAAATTTAAAGGAATTCAAATGAAGTGTTACTCGAGTTACTCGAGTTATTTTAGTGTTTAGCTCGAGTTAGTTTGTTCAAGTTTGAAACTTGTCCTATTTCAAAATTTAAACTAAATTTTAAAACATTAAGCAAAGATTTAAAATGAGTTTTAAATCTAGTTTTAATTATGGATTCAAGTTTTAATTTGAATCATAGTTAGAAATGAATAATTTTTTAAATTCAAATTTGTTTAAAATACTTAAAGGGTTTATAGTTTAAAAATGTTTTTAAAGAAATTTGAATTTAAATTGGAATTTGAAATGAAAAGAAATATTTTAAACAAAGTTTAAATTTGATTCAAATCTGGATTTGAATCTTTGTTTCAAAATAGATTTAAGTTTATAAATTTAAGTATTTTAACAAATTTGAATGATAAAGAAAAATTAAAATGTTTTAAATTTAAAAAGGGCATTTGATTTAAACTTTTGTAAAATTTCTTTTATAAGAAAAGTATTATTTAAGTTTAAAGGTTTTAAATTGATTCTAAAACTTGTTGAAGTTAAATTATAATTTAATGATTTGTTATGCATTTAATTATTAGGGTAATTAAATGGATAATTAATTTATTTAATAAATTAATGGAATGAATAATTACTTAAAGTAATTAAGGGTTTAAACTTAAAGGTTAAAGGTTAATTATTCTTAGATTAATTAACTTGTAATTTAAGAGTCATTAATTAATAAGATTTGATTTTAATTAATGATTAATAATTAATGAATTAAGTAATAAAGGATAAATTAAGTTATAGTTTGAAACCTGTAAAAAAAATTCCAGGTTTTAAAATTTTTGGGGTGAAGTTTGATCCATGGGTTTTGTTCGACCTGATGGTTGCTGTGGGGTGTTGTTGGGTTTCTGGTAGTGGCTAGATCATCTCTGATGATTGCCAGAGGTGGTGCGACATGATTTCTGGTTAACTGTTTTGGTTTGGATGTGTTCTAGGGGTAGGTCTGTGTTTTCCTCGAAGTGGATAGGGAAATGACTCGGAGAAATCGAGCATGAAACTCGAAGTAAAAATAAGGTTTCTCGGGTCAACCTGTAGTTTACATGTTACACAGTAAACTGTGTATGTTTTTAAAAATTTGGGTTTTAAACTTTTAAAATCTGGGTTTTTGAAAATTTAAAATCGGAAGTTTTGTTTAAAGAAAAGTTTAAGTTTAAAATCAAATTCAATTTGAATTTTTGAAGTGGATTCAAATTCCAGGTTTCGAAACCTGATTTACTGTTTTTTTTTTAATCTGAGTTTTCGTTTTGAACTTTTTAAATCTGCAGTTTCATGTTTAGAGTAAAGCAAAGTTTAAGTTCAAATGCAATTCAAGTTTGTATTACTGATTGAATTCAAATTCCAGGTTATAAAATAAAAATAAAAGTTTAAAATTTAACTTAATTAACTATTTTATTTTTGGTAAAATAGTTGAAACTTTTAATAATGAAGTTTTTAAAATGTGATTAAGATTTAAGAATTAATTTTAAATCTGGAAATCTAAGCTTAAACCTGAACTCCAGTTTTAAATTTTAAAGAAGATTAAAATTGAAGTTTTAAATTAAAATGGAATTTTAAGTTATTAAAGTTTTGAAATGAATTTAACTCTAAAATTTTTATATAACATTTGTTTGATTTGAAATTTTAAAAGGTTTTAAATTATTTAAAAATTTGATAAGTTTAAAATTATTCTATTTAAGCTTGAATTTAAATTGGAATTTGAAAGAAAATTTCTTAAGAACTTTGTTTTAAATCAAATTGTTTGAAACATAATTAAGTTACGTTCATAAAAATTTAATTTAGATAAATATTTTAGAATTAATTTGTTTAATAAGGTAATCAAGATTAATTAATTTAATTAATTAATTGAATTTGGATTAATAATTGATTAATGATTGATCAATTATAATTAAGATCATTAATTAAACTATTAATTAATGATGAATGAATGTAATTAAGTTTTAAATTAAAGTTAGTTAATTTAATAATTAACTTTAATTAATGAATGATTAAAGATAATTTAAATGGTAATTAATTTAAGTTAATTACCTTATAAAATAATTTGAGGATGGTTAATGAAGGTCATTAACCAGGATTATTTAATAATTAATTAATGTAGTTAATTTATATAATTAATTAGATTAATTAATTTAATAATAATCAATTACAAATGGTTTGAGTATAATTACTTGATAAAGTAATTAGGAAATTAATTACTTAATGTAATTAATTTAGTTTAATATGATTGTTTATCTTTAATTTATTAAGTTTAATTAATTTTAAACATTTGGGTTTTATAAATAATTACTTTATGTAATTAAAGTTTGGAAATTACTTAGTTAAGTAATTATTTAATAATTACAGATTGTAATTAAGAGTGGAGATGTTTAAAAATGAATAATTTGAATTAATTATTTAGTAATTAATCAAATAATTAATTAAGAAATTAATTTAAGGAATTATTAAGGATCATTAATTATTTTAATTAATGATGTTGATTAATTATGATTAATTAATCAATAATAGATAATTAAGGTAATTAATTAGTTTATTAATTAAGGATTAATATAATTAATTATGATTAATTAATTAATTAGGTAATTAAAGGTTAATTACTGTTTGTTTGAGGTAAATTAATTTGTGAAATTGATTAAGGATAATTACATGAATGTAATTAAGGGTAATTAATCAAGAGTGATTAATTAAAGTAATTTATGATTGATTAATTGATTTTAAGCAATTAAATGATTGAGTAAGCAAGTTATAATTTGATGAAGTAATTAATTTAATTTATTTTAAATTAATTAAGGTGAAGGAATTAATTTAATTCATTTTTGCTTATGTATGAATGGATGTCATTGAATTGACTTGGATGCTTTGTGATCTCAGAAATGAGATAAATGATATTTTGTGGTATGGATGTTGGTTGTATTGTGATGATAACATAGGTTATCTATTGTGTTGATAATATATGGAATATCTATTTGATATTGATAATGTAGATTACCTGATATTGATAATTATCAGCTATGGTTTATGAGTTATCTATCTGTGTGTATATAGATACTGTATTGAATTGTTTTAAACCTTTAAAACAACTTGGACCTTAAAAGACACGCTTTGGTTTTCGATGAGACCGGGATCGGGTTTCCATATTTGGATATCCGAAAACCACATCGATTCCAAATAACGTTAGGTCGTTAATCCAAGTGGAGCGAGTGAAGACTCGAGGTGTAAGGGCTATACGTCAGTATAACTCTGTGGGTGATTCCGTAATGAGTTTGACGGAATAGGACTTATAGATTCGAGATGGAGATTTAGAGTGCAAGGGTTATTGTCGTTAACTCTGAGGGTGATTCCAAAATGAGTGTAACGAGATAATGCTTTCGGTTTCGTTCGAACCCGGAATGAACTTGTATGGATTGAATGCTTTCAAAACATCGTCAGGTGGACGATGAGCATTTTAAGTGATATATCCTATAAAGGTAATCGTAGCCTCAAGCCTCATCAACCGGGAATGGCTAAAACAGGGGAGGTGCAGCAAGGATTCATGGGTCGCACCCACTGGAGAGCAAGATTTACCACTGTTTAGATGTCCCTTTATATTTTTCGGCTGTGTGGGGCGTTTTCTAGCTAGAATCGTCGGGGTTGTCTTGTTCGGGACTGTTTAGTAAGGAATGGTCCCGGTCTTGTGTTGCAGGGGAGTTAGGGTGGCTCCTCGGTACGGTGATCTAGGCCACGTACTGTGACGGGCGGTACCCCAGTAGCCCTGCCATTGTATGGAATCCAAAATCCAATAAGTGCCAACGGTTTTGATTGTATTACCCACTTTTGTGGCTAGTAGCTGGAATTTAATAGATGTAACAATTTCGGCTATTTCATATTTACTTGAAAACCCTAGACACTATTATAATATCATCGGATTTCCTATCAAATGTTTTGGTTAGCGTAAGGTAAAAACTTTTCCATGTTTATGTGTGGGAAGTCTTACGTGATACCTTTCTTTTCAAAAGGTTTTTGAAAGTTAAGCAACTTTAACCTGTTACTCACACCAGACCCATGTCTGACCCGGAGTTTATTCTTGTTTTTCATAAACTCTTGGGTACTCAAATTTTTACGAGTAGCCAAGGGATTCAGGTTAGCTTTGACGAATATTGGAGGAGCAATGGAGCAGGAGGCTTCTGCTTTAGTTGTATAGTATTCCGCTGTATGTTCTGTATTGTCTCTGGTTTGTATTATGTTGTAAATACAAGACAGGTGTTTATAACTGTCTAGTATGTGCTGTATATCTGTGTACTCTGATTGTAGTTGTAAATTATGTAATATATTATATTATTAATATAATTTATTCGTTCCGCTGTTAGATTCTGATGTGTTGTTTCTTCTTCTTCTCTTTCTTCTATTCTCTATCCCTTTCTTTCTTATTAACGATGCAACTTCCTGGAGTCTGGAAGTTGGGTCGTCACACTTGGTATCAGAGCATTAGGCTGAGTGAATACCTAGGCTATGAAGTGTATCTTTCTTTTGGGAGCATTTGGTTGAGTGAATACCTAGGCTCTGTAGTGGTGTCTTTCTTGAGAGAGCGTATTTGTAATTTTTAATATATATATATATATATATATATATATATATATACCTATCTATTGGGTTACCTCACTACAACAGTTTATGGGTTTTATAGCATTTGAAAAACGCTATAACAGGCTACCATAGCGTTTCAGAGAACGCCATGGAACCACAAGCTATGGTAGGCCGGCAGCATTACATAGCAGGAAGGAAAACGCTATAATAGCTAATAGCGTTTACAAAAGGGCATAGCATTTGCAACCTACCATAGCGTTTTTTCTCTGTTATTAAACTTAAACGCTATAGGGAATATAATCCTTCATTTAACTTCTATAGCGTTTTTTAGCACATTTTATAGCGTTTCATCTAACCATGTTATAGCGTTACAATGTTTTTCGATAGCATTTCTTGTCATGTTTGTATAGCTTTTTTATTTTCTACTATAGCGTTTTTGATTCTATTATAGCATTTTTGATGCATAAATCTTACATCTCATATAGAGTTGCGATAGCGTTTGATGAATCAATAGCGTTTTTAAAACGCTATTCGATATAATATTAATTTTCAGCATTTTTTTTGTGGTTGTTGCTTGCATTTTGAATCGAGTGCTTGTTGTTTTTCTACTAGCATTTCTATTAAAAAAATACACACACAATTTCATTCGAAAAAGAATTTTTTTTATTCCATTTTCGAATACATTCGCATTTCACATTTTTACAAATTTTCATATTTACAAACTGACACTGCACTTCCTGCATCCCCTTCATCTCCTTGCTGTTAGCCCCAGACATTGATACTGCAATACCACCTTGTTCATTTCAGCCATCCACCCTGTGCACGGCCTTCAACCATCACTTGTCAACTAAAAGTATTCAGCATAATTTGTATAAACTTAATAAGTTGAAATGATGAAATCGTAATGAATGGTAAAAATTTTGACTTGTAGCCAAGCTCTAAATGATGGTCGCTGCTCTTTTTCAAGGAACGAAGATCAAGCTTTTGACCATCTAATGATGTATTTTGCACCAGTCTTCCTAGGCGGAGGATGAGGACCATACTCTACTAATTCTTTTAGTATGAGAATTAGTATGTACAAAAATAAGAATTAAGATAAAGTAAAAAATTAATGCATGCAAATTCAAAAATAACATAAAAGGCACCTCTCAATATTATATGGAGTGACAGTTTCCGAGTATGTCAAATTCAATGCAATACTCCAGGGCACACCAAGTTGATCGATATTTATAGTTGGATCATGGGTGATGATTGTTCGTGCTGAAAATTCAACAAGCTTTCCTATCAAGTTTCCATAAATACGACCTTGTTTTGCTTTTAGCCTACTACATATAGACTTGATAGGTCGTCCTAATCTTTGGGTGGCCTAAACAATTATGTAGCTAAGATAATAAGGTAGAAAAAATGAACTATTTTCTACAGAATGTGCAAGACCATGCATACCCTTAGCTGACCAGGAAGCTCATTGTCGAAGTATGTTGCTACGTGGAACTGCAATAATTGTGCAAACTCCATGATGATGTGAGCATGAGCTCCATTCCTCTCTTGACGTCGCAAATTCTCATTGTGCCTTATTATCATTGCTAGCTGATGAGTCAAGTTGTCCTGTTGAACATGGAAAATATATAATAAAAAAACATGAATTGGGCAATAAACTCCAAATTACAGTGGCCAAAATACATTATGATCAACTAATACTAAGTACCTCACTCCTAGCCGATGTGTCCATCATAACAGAAGGTCTAACAGGAGGAGGTGGAATAGGTAGAACTTATAATATCATCCAATCAGGACGGGCATATTTTGGATTCAAACCCAGTAACAAACAATCTTCATTGCTTATCTTTTTAAGAGCAATGAGAAGCTGAAAAGTCTAAAGAAAAACGGTAGATCAATCAATAATGGAAGAGAAACCGCTATCATAATTATTTGTCGCAATTTTACCCTTTCTGCAAAAAGTTGTTGTTTCCTTTCAACAGGTTCTGGAAGTTGTTCCTGATCATCTGATTTCTTCTTTGAAGCTTTATATTCAGCAACCATTTTCATGCCATCAATTGTGATGTATGGTTGTTGAGCACTACAGCCACCACGACTCTTCTTTACTGGTTCATCTGTATCTTGTTCACCATCCACATCAATATCATCACCTCCAGCACATTTCTTCTTGCTTTTACATGCATCATAAATTCTTTTCAATCTATTCTTTGAGTTTCTAATTTTCATAGCCCGCTTAAATTTTGTATCTTCCTGAAATATAAAGAAATTACAAGTTCAAAAAATTAAACCAGTTTAGAAGGATAAAGGATAAAGATGAGTGATTTGGGTTGTTTTTTCTTTGAGAAATTTATAGACTAATCTCTCTCTCTCCGGATTCAGGCAATAATACTTTACATCACCTTTTTTTTTTGATTTTTGAATTGCACTTAATTAAAGCACAAAGATTATAAGTTGTTATTATGTCTTGTTTTGCAGCATTTTTTTCTGAATTATAGTATGATTTTTTTTATGTTAACATTTGGTTGCAGTATACTATTAGTAGATTCAGAATGTCAGTTGAATTGTAATTAACTAGAATATTAGGTACCATAAATATTGGGTACCATACAAAGATAAACTGATTTGGTTGTCAAAATTATTTTTTACTCAAATTTACCTCACCTCCAAACGGCCATGATTAGATGCTAGGTAAGTGGATTGATATCCCTATAAGAATGAATTTTCATAGTTTAGTATGAAGTACTTCTTGAAAAGGCATGTTTAGGGGCTCATTGATCTACAATGAGGAAAGATAACATTATTGCAGAGGATATGATAGACATGCCATTGTGGAAGATGATCTCAATTTGTTTTGGTTAACTATCATGATATGGTATGAAAAAGAGCAGTATGCTGTATAATTGTGGTAACTTGAAGATAACATATGCAGTTGAGAAGAAGAATTACAGTTTTTCTATTTGCACAGTTAACCTGGTAAACAACACTGGGTGTAGTTGTTATCAAGCTCAAGTTGTTATCGATATCTGCTTGTAGTTTCTTTGGTTTTTTCAAAAGCAACGGTAGACCTCATTCGATCGTGTTTGATGACGTGTCTGTTCCTGCTGCTAGCATAGTCTGCAATTCATTATTAACAACGGTTGGTCTATATCTCTGTTATATATACCACAAAGAACTGATCAACAGTAAAGTTAGTATAAACTTACAATGGTGAACCCTTTGATGATTTCATCTGTGTAGTACTTAGGGTCTATTTTATGAAGCGAAAGCATAGTTGTCATAATGGATTTCTTCTTTTGTTCGTCTGTGCTGCTATGTCTTATATTATCTAGCAGTTTCTGGAAAAAATCATTTCTATACTTGGCTATTGATGCTACCTTCATCTTCCATCCATTTAATTTCAACCATCCTAAGAAAGGTAGGAAATCTGCAATGTTTTTTTTGCCCCCGGTATTGAAAACACATCCTCCACTTAATCACGGAACACTAATTCTTCATTTATTTCAGAACTTACCTATTCTTTGTCTGGGAACATCTTTGTAGCCATCATTCTCATTATGTTGTTCAGTATTATTGTCAAAGATTTCGACTTCATTTCAACCTTTGTAAACTCCCTGAATTAAATTCATCAATAAACAATCCATCACATCTCTACATATAACAATAGACGATACTTACTATGTTGTTAAAATTTGACTTACCCATCAATGTTGAACTCCCGAAAGAGAGTTCGAACCAAAGTTTGCAATTCGGCGAGGGGCCAAGAGCTCGGAAGAAGTAAGCTTTCTCATATTGCGCCAGTGATCCCCATAATTGCTTGTTCCCAAAAATAGTGAAATTGTATGAAAACTCCTTGAGTGAAGGAAACTGAGGGCGGTTAGCGAATACATCAACTTGCATCTGACCGGGCGATAAGACACCGATATCATCGGCAAAATAATCCTGAATTAATTTTTGCATGCAAGACAAAAGTTCAAAAATGATATAAATAATAGGGGAAAAATAAATAATTACCTCTAAAGCCTCTCAAATACTACAACATGAACGATTAAATTGTTTAAATATTGTTAACATCATATCAACATGTTTTGTTTAGCGTTCCAATGATAGTATAATTAGCTTAAATAATTTTAATCACTACACTCATGAGTGTGTTTTACGGAGCATGTTTGGTGTCACAACTCATAGTAAAGAAAATCAATGTGCTGGTTCAAGTTCATGCGACCCATCTTGAAATGTTATTTATTTCTAGGAAGGCCCAACAATAACATCTTTCAGATTCTTACAACAAATACCTTTATGCACTGAATTTTTCCCTTTTTATACCGAGGGTGTAGATGTACGTGTTTGAATATTATATATGTTGCAGATTGTTTCTATGGCCCCAAAAAAATCACTGTTTATGGTGTACGTCATTATTTTTCTCAATCTACAAACTCAAAGCATTTCCAAGTTGTCTTCTTTACTATAATTTAAATTTTAAACCTTTTTGGATACAGTCATGTCCCTATTTTTATACTAGATTGAAATGCAACAAAAAAAAACTTATGCTTAATAAGTACCTCAAGTGTTCCTTCTACACCACAAAAAAAGTGGTATTTCACCTTTTAGTATAGAATTTGGAAAACAAAGCATAAAAGTAGTGATTTTTGCTTAAGCGGCACTTAAGCATGCCTTTAATAGAAAAGTAAGCAAAGTAATGAAGAAAATAAATATTGGTTAAACAAATATAATGAATTAAAGTTACACCTAAAACCGAACATACTATTAAAATAACCTAATTTATTTGGTTATTTAATTTCTTGCAAAATATTGGCATGGACATTTTAGGAATCTAGTAAAATAATCACCAGCGTCAGGTTTTTCCTTTATTAGTAGAGGTGGTAGCATTATATTATGTACCTCAAGGTATTATGGCTCCAGCGTTATTTCAATCACCCTGATCCTGTGAATGTAAAAACCATTTAGATAGCAAGAAAGCAGTGCCCTTTATCTCAATCATTTGAGAAATGGCCTAATATGAAACAAAATCTAATTAGGCAACCTTTAGTAATTCACTGTGTCGCCAAACAAATTCACTTTGTCATCGGATAAATTTATTCCAAAATTTATTCCATGGGTTCTAAATACAAAATAAGCTTAAAAAAGGCACTTAACCAACAATTATGTTTAAAGAACTAACATGAACATATAAACAGCTTAATCGAGGACAGAATTTTCAAATATGTTACATGCCAAAAAAAAGAACAGAAGGTTTTCCAGGCTGCAACTTGAACTCTGGATGAAACTGAGCACTAACATAGTAGAGATGATTGGGCAATTCAATTATCTACAATACCAATATATTTCATGGTCAAATCCAAATAAGCTCATGAATATCGTGTGCATGTAAAACTAAGTAAATAACAAGACATACCTCCATTCTTTTCCTAGATTCATCTTTACCATCAAACTTAAGACCAACATCTTCAAATTTCATTATAAATCAGGATTTACCTGCCAAAATTAGAAGTACGTGTATCATTTTACATAACTCATTTGTAAAATCCAGCTTCAACCCATCTAGTTATCCTTTATTTTCTAGAAACACAATGCTGACACACATGGCAACTGAAGCAATAATTCACTTTGGAAATTAGCACGGATTGACATTTCTGAAGGAACGTTGGAATGTTACATTTCACTAACTTTTGCAATCCAAGAAATCTAATGGCAAAGATTAATTTCTGATTTCACCTAACAGACTACTAATGCTCAGTTCAATCTGGCTCCGACTTTAGTAAATGGCCATCTTTATATTAAAAAATGGGAGATAAAATTATAGACAAATATTATATCTATGGCGGTGTCTTTAATCCACATAATCAACATTTCCATATCTACAACAACAAAAAACATCATAGTTAAAAAAAATTGAAACAGAAACATTACACATCAACAAGCTAGCGAATGATGAGTAATAAAAAGGGTATAAAAATAAATACAGATTTGCCGATTTGCAGTTTGCAGTCTGAAAGTAAGTTCTCCTCGATCCAAGTTGCATTATTCCTCCCATATGAGTTTTGGATCCCTGATTATACATATATAATAGTTATATTTCAAAGCAAAAGTACACACCCTATCCGATAAAAAACTTGTTATATTTTTAAACTACATGAATAAGGAAATATTAACCTTCATATTCGAGAGATATTTATGCAATTTAAATTTGAAAACGGAGAGCGTGGAAAGTGCTAGGATTTGAGATAATTTAATTAGTTGTTATAAATCCTAAACAAGGTTTGGCAGCAATTTAGCATTTAAAATGCTTAACAACTAAAAGAAACGGTATAAATTATATACCTCTGCCATGAAAATGACACAAGGACTGGTAGTTTCAAAGTCAAATTCAATGATCTTTGCATCATGCATGTTAAGAACTGCAGTTTGCACGCCAAGGAAAATCCTAAGATATCAGACATTGTATTCACTAGCAAATTTTGCTGCCAGAATTTTCCCTTGGACACCTCGGTCCCCAAACCTGCTGGGACTAAAATACCATCAGCTCCCTGATAAGCAAAGAAAAATACATATGAATATAATATTTCATAAAAATCAATGTATATCGAGTGATTTGATGAAACAACTAGCAACCTCAGTGACAATGAATTGGAATGTCAGGAGATTTGATGAAAGCTCATTTGTGATAGTTTCAAAATCCGATCTTGATGGTTACACTCCCAACAGTTGCAAAGAAACTACTAATAGTAGTAGCACATGGGAGCTAAGTCTTGTATACCGAGTTCAGTTTGCTGGACAAGCAGCTCTTTCCACTCTCTCTTGTTTATTGCTTGGATATCGTACATCAAATAACAATAGTATCATTGGCAATAATGATATCGAGTTCACTTCATTTTTGGCTGAACTATTCTGTAAGCAAGCAGATTTGTACGTTGAAATGCTAGAATGTTTGGTGACAGTACTGAAATTCTAGATTTGTATGCAAAGCTTCTAAACGAAGTATTTTTTATTAAAAACCGAAGCTCTTGAAATTACTAAAGTTCATAATTTCGGTAATAAATGTTGTTTTTTTATATGCCTCATTATGTGCACGTTAACACCACAACTTAACACCATGACTGTAATTAATTGGTATGTGCCAACATAACATGTGCAAACATCATGGCCTAATGCAGTAGACGATTTGCATTATTGGTGAACAACAATTCCGAGGATTATGCAAGTGAAAAATGATATTAGTATATAAAAAATACATGCCAATTTTATTGGTGGACCTATGCAATGCATCATAAAAGTGATACCAGCGTACAATTTTCATAGTAGCTAGCATGCTTCGCCCTTAACATTCATTCACTAGACAAATGCATTAATGATTGCCCAAACAGTTCACAAATCAACAGATAAGAAACAAGGAAAATATAATACATGCTAATTTTATTGGTGAACCTGTGCAATGCATTATATAAATAAGTAAAATTTGATTCAATGAAACAAAGTGAGATATGTCTACAAACACAATAAATGATTTTTTATTCTCCGGTATCCAAACGATATTTATTTATAGTATACATTGTGTAGGAAGCTATAAATAGATTGTAAAAATTAAAAATTCAGTTGTTGATTAAACTACATTAAGTTTAATCCGTGCCAAAAGTGTACACAATTAGTAATAAACTGCAACTACTCCTACTGCTATTTCTATTTGAATGAGGGATATCCTAATAAATTAGCATTAAAAATGGTTAACAAGGAAAAACAAAGTTTGAAAGCTATGAAATTATCCTTACAGTATACTAAAATTGCAAGAATCGCTCTCTTCTACCACTATTTCCTTCCCAAAATGAAATCAAACATGACCTATTGTTTTATTAGTGAGACTGAGGGTGAGAGTCGGTGTCTTATCTATCATATTGAGGGTGATGGGTTGTGCCTTACTACGGTTGGCGAGATTGGTGAGGAGAATAAAAGTAAGTTTTTCGATGTCACTTGGGATAGGAAATTTATCTACTCACTTCATTCTGTTGGTTTTGATCCCCATCTTGCTGCTCTATTTTCAGGATTCTCTCTTGTTCCTGGACCATCTTTGGCTGTCGAGTGTGAGTGTGCTCCCTCTCCTGAGGAAGCATAGTTTTGCTGTGTTAGTAGTATAGACATCTTTGTCTATCTCCTGTGTTTTATTTTGGTTTTTTGCCCTTTAGTTGCTTCTGTGCATGTGCAGAGCACCTGTTCGATCATTTATATACAGTGGCACGGCCCACTTTAAAGCCGGCTAGCTTTGCTAAAAAATAAATAATGAAAACCGTCAACAAAATTAAATGGTATATTTGATCATATATGCATCACCATAAAGAATCATAAATAGTGAAATATTCTCCTTTTATTACTTACGAGTTAAATCCAAATTAATCTTTCATTTGTATGTTTTTATGTTCACACACCATATGGAAGAATAATCCTTTTCCTAAATGACCGTACAATACCTGTTTTAATTTTGTCAGAAAAACATAGTACATATTGTTTTCCAATGTAAAATTAAAATAAAATAAACAGAACTATTGCATACATTACACACATCTAAAATGTAGAAATCCCAAAAACATTCGTCATAACTATTACACTAAATTAAAATTTTAAAAACAAATTAAAGTATTAACGTAGTAAAAAACAAAATGATTAGTTGCTTGGTCTTTTTTTTTTATGAAAGACAACTTATAATCACAAGTGGTTGTTTTAAGTGCAAGTTATTAACTTTTTAATCTTCTTCTTTTTTAATAAGGAATATTCAATATCCACCTTTGAATACAAACTGAAACAGATATATATTCATAAAAATTTACAGCATTAAAAATGGTTAAGTGAAACAAAAGAAATTTGCATGAAGCTGTTGTTAGAGTAAACCAAACTTGTAGAAATCACTCTCTTCTTCCATTATCCACATCCCTAAAAGAATCTAAACATCACCTATTATATCTATAAATTCAACAAAATAATTAGTTATTAGAAGTTAAACTATGAATTAAATAGTGAAGGCTGGTAAAAAAAAAGATTAATCTCTGGCCTTTTATGCATCATCTAAAAAAAATAGAAGTACAATTTATCCTTTATTGTTTCAGTGTTTAAATCATTAATAAAACTCCTATTCATTTTTTGTAATATTCACAAACTGTGTAGAACAATAATCCAGTTCCTTGCGGATTATATAATATCACTTTTGTTGGTAAAAAAACAGAGTAAGCATTTTGCTTTAGATAAGCAATCTTAAGCCAAATTATTGCATAAATTAACATGATTCACATATCCTTTCCCAAATAAAAAAGTATATGCTATTTCTTCAAATATACACATGTAATATAACAAAAACCGCAGAATCACTCACTGTAATGTTATGCTTAATGAATAAAACTTGCAAAAACATATTGAAGTCAATAACATATCGAATTAAAATAAATACTTACATTGATTGTCCTTTGATTTTCATGAAAGGCAACTATAATGGTATGTATTGATTTTTTTCATTACTTCCTCTTATATCCTATTTACTGTTTTTCTGTTTGAAAGATATAATGTACTGATCATGTACATGATAGAATAGTATAATAGGCAGCAACATAGACATAATACCTCCTTCCAATGTCATTTTTATAGCAATAGTGATACAAGTGTACAATTTTCATAGTAGCTAGCATGCTTCACCCTAAGCACTCATTCGCTAGACAAATGCAGTAATGATTATAGAAAAATGATAGATAATTTCCAATAAGTTTCCCTATCTACATATAAGAATAACCATCGAATCTAAATCGCAGTCAACCAATAGCTTGCTCATCTAAAGACTAGAAAAGCTTGTTCCAAACAAATTATAAATATATAATAATACCTCTCACAGCGGTTCAAATCGAAGAAGCGCGGATGATGGCTACGTTTACGGATTGGGATCCGCTGTGTGAGTGAGAGATTCAGGTTAGGGTTATATGGATGGTGGCATCGATCGACTGTTGACGATGGATAGTGGCACCGATCGACTGTTGACGATGGATGGTGGCACCGATCAACTGTTGACGAAGGTTGTTAAGGTTACGCAAATGGGATTTCGTGGAGTTTTTGTTTCCTGAAGGCGATAAAGTGAATGGAAGATTGTTTTTCGAAGAAACTGACAAAGGCAATACACGCTTTTTCTTTCACCACAAAAATTTCATTTCCCGCCTTTTTTTAGTGTATAGCGTTGTATACACCGTATTTACATGGTCAATAGCGTTCGAAACCCTAGATTGCATAGCGGTTAAAGGGGATAGCCGGAAATGCTATATGTTGATGCTATCAAAAGTCCATATTTTTGTAGTGCCTGTTCGGGTATTCTAATATAGTTATGAAGGTAGATGAGGTAGTAGTGTGTGTAACACGTCTACTATTGGTTGAAGTCTGATGTTTGAGGTTGGAGGTGTTTTGTTGAGACTGTAGACCTAATACCGTCTCGAGTGAATTCTGTAGTAATGAAGAACTTCATTAATCTCTGAAGGAAACCTGTTAAGGTTCGAAGTTTATTTTTGAGATTGGATGAGTAAAGTTTGGATCTGTTAGCTTGGCAGAAGCGAGTGATGGTATTTTGATACCTCAGGAAGTAGCAGCTGCGTGATGAGATGCAGTGACTATGGATGCTCCCAAAGATTTTTTCTTTGGAACAAGTTAAGGAGGTGAGTCTGCTTCAGTGTTGTGGCTGTGGTCAGCTTGAATTTCTGTTTGCTTTGAAGTCCGAGTTTCTCAGAGAGCTTTGATTCGGAATTCTTTGGCACCTGTGGCAGCAGTGCAGTTTGGAATGTTCTCGGTGTTGGCAAGAGATCTTTTGGTTTAGCAGTTTTCTGGAGTGGAGTTCAGAAGCAGTTAAGTGGACCTGTTTCTTCGATGGGTTGGCTAGTTGAGTTGAAGCTGTTCTGTTTGGTTAAGGGAGAACAGTTTTCCTTGGATTTGGTTTGGGTGAATCGCAAAAGTGACTTGCGATCGTTTGAGAGTTCTCTTGGGTTATCTGATTTTTTCTGGATGTCTTCAGGAAGTTAGAGTTTGATTCACATCTGGAGATTGAGTTGGTGTAGCAGCTCGGAGTTTTGGAGGAACTCCTGAATGATTCTTATGGATTTGCTGAACCATATCTCTGGGATGTGTTGTCCAGTTTGTGCTTTTGTTCTTCAGCATTCTCTTCTACTTCAGATCAGAGTTAAGCAGTGGAAGCAGTTGGGAAGTGTATCTGCTTTTCTTTGCCCGGACAGAAGAAGTTGTTGTCTTCTGATGTTGAGGAGTTGAGTTTGAGCTTTTGGTTTTGGATGATCTTGAGGAGATCATTTTGCTGAGTTGATTGGTCTAGTTTGTTTCTAGAAGCATCAGCGTAGGTTGAGCTGATCAGTAAGGCTGTGGACAGCCCAGGATTATCCGAAGAAATTTTGGACTCTGAAGTCGGAGATTTAATTTTGGATAAGTTGTCTCCAATCAAAAGTGAGCTATAAGATTGGGTAAGTCTGTGAAGTTGCTCTGAAGTGTTTTGGATCTTTTCTATGATCTTGGAGATTAGTGATTGATCTACAGGATTGAATTGCCAGTTTGGATAACTGGGATTCGATGAGTTTCACGTATCTCTGAGGAAGTACGTGTATGATCGGTTTCTGGTTGTGGAACCAGCAGTTCTGGAGTTTTGGTTGTTGAGTCAGACTCGTCTGTAGTCTGATATCTTGTCTAGTGTTATAGATATAGTTGTATAGGAGCTTTTATAGCTTCATAGTATTGTTTGTTTGGATTTTCTAGAGCGAGTATCCCGATGGATATATATATATATCTGGGGAAACTCGATGAAATTTTATCCAGATTCTGTCTGGATAATTAGGATTGTTTGATTGGTTGTTTTTGGTTGTTAGCATAGATTTGATATATGCTTATGTTTAAAATTAAAATTTAATAAGATTATTAAATTACCTTTGTTTTAAATTTCGGGGACGAAATTCTTTTAAGGTGGAAGGATTGTAATATCCCGGAATTTTTAACAATATCAATTTAATAATCTGTAGTTAAAATTAAATTGATATTGATAATCTGATGATAATTATTCAGATGAATTTAATAATCTTCTTCAATAAATATTTAAATTGGTTATTTTATCTTTTAAATGATATAAATTGATTTCTATTTATAAATAAATATATGGTTTATATTTTAAATAGATTGGTTTTGTTTTAATTTTAATAAGTAAAGCATATTTTCTAGTTTTATTATTTATTGTAATTTTCGGAAAATTTGTTTTATTTAATATCTAAGCTTTTCAAAATTAAATAAATAATTTTGGTTTAAATTTAATGATTAAATCATGTTTTAAAATTCTAATATATACATTTCAATTTGGAAATTTTGTTTTTAATTAGTATTGAGTTTTAAAACTATTTCATAAATAAAAATATGATTTAAAATTGATATGAAAATATTAAATGTTTTAAATTAAATTGGATTTAGTTTTAAATTTAGAATAAATTCAATAAAATGTTTTATGGTTTAATAAAATGGATATTTTATTAATAAAAATATAATCTCTTGTAAAATGATTTTAATTTAGTAAAAAGAGATTTATAAAAGCAATATTAATATTGTATTGTCTTTATAAATAAGATTTGAATAAAATTTGTAATTTTTATTTCAAATTGAATTTATATTTATAATTTGATTTGAATTTGTTTGGTTTTGAATTTAATTTGAATTTGAATTCCAAAGTATAAATTTTAAATTGTTTAATTGATTTAATCTTTAATATGTATAAGTTCATTTATAAACATAATTTGTTTTTATTTCTTTTGTAAATACATACACATGTTTAAATTTAAACTAACATACTAACTTAGGATTACACACACATTAATTTGTAATTAGTACTAATCATTTTTTTAAGAAAACAAGTGTTTGATTCATGCATTGATTAAACATGTGTTGCATTCATATGCATTCAAATTAACAAGTGTTCAAAAAACTAATTTACAATGTGACAAGTGTAAGATTTAGTTTTTATTTCTCTTTTCTTTTAATTAAATCTGAAAATCACATTTATATAAACTTGCTTCTTCATTCTTATTTGTTTTTTATCATTTCTTAATCAAAAGAAAAGATCAAAATTCATTTTTCATATGCATAAATGAAACCTGCATTCTGAACATCCTCAAATACAAAAACCTGCATACTCCACTCCTCTTCAAAATCAAATCCACCTTCACCTAAAATTCAAATCACAAGCCTGCATTTTCTAACCATGTTCAAAAATATGCATTTGATTCATCTACAATCTGCATATTCAAATCCCAAATCTGCATTCCTCAAATCAAGTGAAACCTGCATATTCAAATATAAAATCTGCAACCCCTCAAATCCAAAAATCTGCATACTCCACTTCATTTCAAAATCAAAATGAAGCCTGCATGTTTTCCTGCATTCTGTTTAAACCTGGAATGGATGAAGCCTGCATCTTTTCACCTGAATTACATAGCATGCATTTGGGAAATTGGCAAAAGCATCTGCATGCATGTAGGAATTGTAGTTATGGAGCATGAGCTTTCAAAATTGCAACTCAGATTAAATCAACAAAAGAGCATGCCTGCAGTTTTGGTGATTTCTGCATATTCAACTGAGCTCTGCATTTTTTTTAAGGGTGAGTAACAATTTATTTTAAAAACTAATTTAAATTGATATAGTTGCTCAAATTGTTTACTGATGTGTATGATGATAATGTTTGTATATAGGTATGAGTTTGAATGTTTGCTTGCTAGTGATGAATTCTTTCCTGATCTTGATTCCTGACTTAAAAATATAATTCAAAATTCATGAACTCAAGATCTAACCTATGTTTAGATGCAAATTTTCAAATAAAACATGTAGTATATCCTAATTAAAGTATTAGATTTTATTTAGGATAATAAACTTGTTTCTGGACTCTGGAAACTGTAAGAACATCATGCATGTTTTAATTTATTTCAAACCCAATCTAATTAAGATGATAATTCAGTAATACAAATCAAAAATTTAAACTGAAACTTGATTTTTAAATCAAGTATTGATTTTTTTTAAGTGTTTGTTTCATTTACTGTCTGGTCTGGAACAATAGTATGAATTGGGCAAATTCATGCAATCTGTAGTTTAAGGGAACTCAAATTTTTTTTGAGTTATTAAGTAAGGATCATAGATCCTTGGAAAAATCTGAGAAGTAATTTAAGTTTGCTAGATTGATTGCAGTTTTGGATTTTTAGAACTTAACCCTAGTTTTGAATGGGTTTGTGCTTTGAGTCAGTTTGAAGAGTAGGGTTGACCGGGTGATCTAGTACTTTGGGAATGTGTAGTTGATAAATGAAGGAGCTCGAGGTTGAAATGGGTGGACTGCAGGTGGTCGGAGCAACTTGCAATCGCCGTTGACAGGTTTCGAGTTGAAACCTGTAAAAAAATTCCAGGTTTTAAAAATTTTGGGGTGAAGTTTGATCCATGGGTTTTGTTCGACCTGATGGTTGCTGTGGGGTGTTGTTGGGTTTCTGGTAGTGGCTGGATCATCTCTGATGATCGCCAGAGGTGGTGCGACATGATTTCTGGTTAACTGTTTTGGTTTGGATGTGTTCTTGGGGTAGGTCTGTGTTTTCCTCGAAGTGGATAGGGAAATGACTCGGAGAAATCGAGCATGAAACTCGAAGTAAAAATAAGGTTTCTCGGGTCAACCTGTAGTTTACAGATTACACAGTAAACTGTGTATGTTTTTAAAAATTTGGGTTTTAAACTTTTAAAATCTGGGCTTTTGAAAATTTAAAATCGAAAGTTTTGTTTAAAGAAAAGTTTAAGTTTAAAATCAAATTCAAGTTGAATTTTTGAAGTGGATTCAAATTCCAGGTTTTGAAACCTGATTTACTGTTTTTTTTAAATCTGAGTTTTCTTTTTGAACTTTTTTAAATCTGCAGTTTCATGTTTAGAGTAAAGCAAAGTTTAAGTTCAAATGCAATTCAAGTTTGTATTACTGATTGAATTCAAATTCCAGGTTATAAAATAAAAATAAAAGTTTAAAATTTAACTTAATTAACTTTTATTTTTGGTAAAATAGTTGAAACTTTTAATAATGAAGTTTTTAAAATATGATTAAGATTTAAGAATTAATTTTAAATCTGGAAATCTAAGCTTAAACCTGAACTCCAGTTTTAAATTTTAAAGAAGATTAAAATTGAAGTTTTAAATTAAAATGGAATTTTAAGTTATTAAAGTTTTGAAATGAATTTAACTCTAAAATTTTTATATAACATTTGTTTGATTTGAAATTTTAAAAGGTTTTAAATTATTTAAAACTTTGATAAGTTTTAAAATTATTCTATTTAAGCTTGAATTTAAATTGGAATTTAAAAGCAAATTTCTTAAGAACTTTGTTTTAAATCAAATTGTTTGAAACATAATTAAGTTACGTTTATAAAAATTTAATTTAGATAAATATTTCAGAATTAATTTGTTTAATAAGGTAATCAAGATTAATTAATTTAATTAATTAATTGAATTTGGATTAATGATTGATTAATACTTGATCAATTATAATTAAGATCATTAATTAAAATTATTAATTAATGATGAATGAATGTAATTAAGTTTTAATTAAGGTTAGTTAATTTAATAATTAACTTTAATTAATGAATGATTAAAGATAATTTAAATGGTAATTAATTTAAGTTAATTACCTTATAAAATAATTTGAGGATGGTTAATGAAGGTCATTAACCAGGATTATTTAATAATTAATTAATGTAGTTAATTTCTATAATTAATTAGATTAATTAATTTAATAATAATCAATTGCAAATGGTTTGAGTATAATTACTTGATAAAGTAATTAGGAAATTAATTACTTAATGTAATTAATTTAGTTTAATATGATTGTTTATCTTTAATTAATTAAGTTTAATCAATTTTTAACATTTGGGTTTTATAAATAATTACTTTATGTAATTAAAGTTTGGAAATTACTTAGTTAAGTAATTATTTAATAATTACAGATTGTAATTAAGAGTGGAGATGTTTAAAAATGAATAATCTGGATTAATTATTTAGTAATTAATCTAATAATTAATTAAGAAATTAATTTAAGGAATTATTAAGGATCATTAATTATTTTAATTAATGATGTTGATTAATTATGATTAATTAATCAATAATAGATAATTACGGTAATTAATTAGTTTATTAATTAAGGATTAATATAATTAATTATGATTAATTAATTAATTGGGTAATTAAAGGTTAATTACTGTTTGTTTGAGGTAAATTAATTTGTGAAATTGATTAAGGATAATTACATGAATGTAATTAAGGGTAATTAATCAAGAGTGATTAATTAAAGTAATTTATGATTGATTAATTGATTTTAAGCAATTAAATGATTGAGTAAGCAAGTTATAATTTGATGAAGTAATTAATTTAATTTATTTTAAATTAATTAAGGTGAAGGAATTAATTTAATTCATTTTAAATTAATTAGAGGTAAAGAATTAATTTAATTCATTTAAATTAATTATATGGCGATGAGTAAATTTTTGCTTATGTATGAATGGATGTCATTGAATTGACTTGGATGCTTTGTGATCTCAGAAATGAGATAAATGATATTGTGTGGTATGGATGTTGGTTGTATTGTGATGATAACATAGGTTATCTATTGTGTTGATAATATATGGAATATCTATTTGATATTGATAATGTAGGTTACCTGATATTGATAATTATCAGTTATGGTTTATGAGTTATCTATCTGTGTGTATATAGATACTATATTAAATTGTTTTAAACCTTTAAAACAACTTGGACCTTAAAAGACACGCTTTGGTTTTCGATGAGACCGGGATCGGGTTTCCATATTAGGATATCCGAAAACCACATCGATTCCAAATAACGTTAGGTCGTTAATCCAAGTGAAGCGAGTGAAGACTCGAGGTGTAAGGGCTATACGTCAGTATAACTCTGTGGGTGATTCCGTAATGAGTTTGACGGAATAGGACTTATAGATTCGAGATGGAGATTTAGAGTGCAAGGGTTATTGTCGTTAACTCTGAGGGTGATTCCAAAATGAGTGTAACGAGATAATGCCTTCGGTTTCGTTCGAACCCGGAACGAACTTGTATGGATTGAATGCTTTCAGAACATCGTCAGGTGGACGATGAGCATTCTAAGTGATATATCCTATAAAGGTAATCATAACCTCAAGCCTCATCAACCGGGAATGGCTAAAACAGGGGAGGTGCAGCAAGGCTTCGTGGGTCGCACCCACTGGAGCGCAAGATTTACCCCTGTCTAGATGTCCCTTTATATTTTTCGGCTGTGTGGGGCGATTGCTAGCTAGAATCGCCGGGGTTGTCTTGTTCGGGACTGTTCAGTAAGGAATGGTCCCGGTCTTTTCCATGTTTATGTGTGGGAAGTCTTACGTGATACCTTTCTTTTCAAAAGGTTTTTGAAAGTTAAGCAACTTTAACCTGTTACTCACACCAGACCCATGTCTGACCCGGAGTTTATTCTTGTTTTTCATAAACTCTTGGGTACTCAAATTTTTACGAGTAGCCAAGGGATTCAGGTTAGCTTTGACGAATATTGGAGGAGCAATGGAGCAGGAGGCTTCTGCGTTAGTTGTATAGTATTCCGCTGTGTGTTCTGTGTTGTCTCTGGTTTGTATTATGTTGTAAATACAAGACAGGTGTTTATAACTGTCTAGTATGTGTTGTATATCTGTGTACTCTGATTGTAGTTGTAAACTATGTAATATATTATATTATTAATATAATTTATTCGTTCCGCTGTTAGATTCTGATGTGTTGTTTCTTCTTCTTCTCTTTCTTCTATTCTCTATCCCTTTCTTTCTTATTAACGATGCAACTTCCTGGAGTCTAGAAGTTGGGTCGTTACAGCGAAACCCCTTTATTGTCGCTATTGCAAAGACTCGGGTCATCTTTTATCTACATGTCACAAACTTTTGAACAAGGACATGAGAAAGCTAAATATTGTGCAAGCCCCTAGTTCTCTTGGTCAAGGTATTTCTCATTCAATCCTTGATGACATTTGCTTTGTGATTTTCTTATTCGTGTTCTTTTTGATATGGGTTCCATCTCACTATTTTATATCAAAAGAACTTGTTGATTCTTTTTCTTTGAAAATATTTTGGGCTTGATGACTTCTTTGAGAGTTGCAAATCCGGATGGTAGATCCGCAACACTCAATTTGCCTTCGATAGATGTCGAAATTATCTTATGTGATTTTTCTTTCCGAGCCGATTTTTACTTAGGCTTCGGAATTGATATTGTAAGGATTGGCTCAATCGTTGTGAAGCCCATATCCTATTTTCCGTGCGGACTATTCATCTTCGACATTTTTTTAATCTTTCAAGCAGATTTCTATTTTTTTCTTGAGATTCCGATTTCAAATTTTTTAAGGCATCATTTTATTCTTTAAGTTCTCAAGATGAGAAAAGTGTTATTTCTCTTATCTAAATAATTTGTGAAACTTTTTCGGTATTTTTGGAGTTTGTCTTAGGATCATCACCTAAGCAATATCTTGTGTGGTGTTAAGGTCTTTCTAGTTCGACCTTGCCACCGATTTTCATTTGGCTACGAGTTGCGAGAGTTAGCATTCCACTTACCGCATTCCACACTCGTTACGATTCTTATGAATGACTTATTATATCATTATGTTTGTCCAGCTTATTTCATCCATTTTATAAGCCGAGTATTCTATGAGTATTTCGATGAGACCATTTTTGTATTTATTGATTTTGGATGGAAATAGCAATTTAAAAATTTTGCAAATCTTTTTCATAAGATTTATTTATAAGTACAGATTGACTTTGCTCTTGAACGAGCAAAGAATATTCTTGAAACTTTTAAGAGATATTTTCATCGTATAGAAGATGATTTTGTGATTGTATTGCTCGTTGAGTGCTTTAAGAATTCTGGTCGATGCGCTTGATCAACGTTATCGATAGGAATTTCCTAAACGCTTTGATAAGACAATCAGACACGATATATTGACTTGTAAAATGTAAATTTTTCTAGAAAGACTTTTACATTAAGATAAATGTAATTTTGAAAGTTTTAACTTTTCAGGAAAAAAGAATTATTTAAAAGAAATTCTTTCTCTTCGATACTCTTGTTCTTGTGATTCCCGAAGGGAACCAAGACTTTATCTTTTGTACCAATGCTTATCGTATTGGTTTGGATGCTGTTCTCTTGCATAAGATAACGTGCTATCACTTGTGCTTCTAAATCATTAAAAGCCGATTGAGACTAGGTATGCCACTCATGATCTAGTGCTCGCGGCTATTGTTTTTACTTTTAGAGTTTGACATCATCATTTTTGGGGAAGAAATTTGTTCTCCACCTCGATCATAAATCTTTGGAATATTTATGTCCTCATAAGGAACTTCATGTTGAGTCGAGTTCCTGACATCTTATGATCTTGATATTCTTTTTATTCCCGGAAGGGAAATCGTGTTGCCAATGCGCTTTGTCGTAGGCAACAAGTGGTTGATTCTTTGATGACGTCTAAATGGAATTAACTTTTTATCAAATTCATCGGACGTTTTGATATACATCGTTTTATTGAGCTTTATCTCATTTCTTTTTTGGACTAGCGTCCGATGTTCTTTTATGGTGTTCGGTTCATTGGACGTACCGTTTTTGTACTACGTCGGTGTTCCGAATTATTTGAATTTCGGATCATTGGACGTACTGTTTTTGTACTACGATGGTGTTCCGAAATTATTCGAGCTTTGGATCATCTGGCATACCGTTTTTGTACTACGCCGTTGTTCCAAATTATTTGAGTTCCTCATTTCTCGGGCGTACCATTTTTGTACTACGCCGTTGCACTGGCACAATTTTCTGCTATTCTTGACGTTTTATGCGTCTTTTAACTATGGAAATGCTTTTAGGTTTCCTATTTTTATTCTTGAGCCCGGTGTTATTGATGAAATTGAAGTCTCACCGGTTTTGACTTACGAGCAACATTCCATTCGCATCATTACTTCGGAGGTTGGGCGCCTTCGGAATAAAGATGTTCTTCTTGTGAGAGTTCAATGGTTCTCAAATCCTAAGGATTGCTCTTGGGAATCCAGAGAATTCATCGAGCGATCCCGTTCAGGCTTACTCTTTCATGCTCCTTATGGTGAACTTTCTATTTCAAATTTTATTGTGTGTTGATATGCTTCTATAATTGTTACTTCTTATTTTCTTCTTAAGTATTGCGAGGACGCAATTTCGTTAAGGAGGGGAGTCTGTAACAACCCACATATTTATCAATTGTATATTTAAATATTTTATTTAAATATTTTATCGTTCTTCGGATTTTAGTCCGTAAAGCTACTTTTTGCAAACAGTCGAATTAGGACTCGAGACCCCTCCCACCGAGTTCAAAATGCCGTTTGCAACCTTTTTGAGTATAAGCTTCGATATGTTTGGAGTTAGTCGAGTTTTGCTACTTTTTCACTTTGGGTTTGAGTTTGGGTTTCAGCCCAATGTTCCAACTTAAGACTCTAGCTCCACTCCAACTCTTCATTACTTCATTTCATATACCTAACACTTCAAGCTAAAGTCAAAATGGTGGAAGAGATTGGAAATGGAAATTCCTAAGCCCTAGCTTTCTTTGCAAATCCAACTTCTAGCTCCAAATTCAAGAGAACCCATTGGTAAGCATCTCCTTCTTCTTCTCCAACTCATTCTCCATTCAATTTCAGAAATTTCCTAAACCTAATTTAGGAAATGTTTCTCCTTTAAGCTTAGATTCAAGCTTGTTGGGTTGGAATTGAAGAGTGGTTGTTCTTGCCATTGCTCTATAGCTTCTTCACCATTGATTTTGTGAAAAGGTGAGATTTTTATGTCACATCTTAGTCTATAACTATCTTCGATTGTTAGGTATGAATTCCTAACACTTATGCTTGTGCAATCGCTTTTGGTTTGGATTGATTTGGTGAATATTCCAATTTTTGGTGTTTTGGGTTCAATTCTTTAAAAATCATAACTTTGATGTTTGAACATGTTTTTGGTGGCGGATCGGAGAGCTAATGGAGCTGGGTTATCAATTGGCTAAGGCTCCTTAGGTCCATTGCTCGAACGGTCGCATTTTGGAGGAATTTGCACTTCATTGAAAAAAGGCAGGAACTGCAGAAATTTGAAGTTCGACCGACCTGCTACTAAAAGTGCATAGCACTTCTCTGTCTCAGTTCCGGTCGACCAACTACAGAGCTCAGTCGATCGACCCGCTTCCCGAGAATTTTTCTAGAACAGGGTCCGGTCGACCGAGCTCTGAAGCCGGCCGACCGACCTGTTGCTGTTTTGCCTATTTTGCCTATGTTGCGTGGTTTCCAAATTTAATCGATTCGTGTTATCTCCCTAATTGTTGTTATCATTTGTTGTTGACTTTGATGACTTCTTTTCCACGGGAATTTTCAAAATATCCATTTTGATGGATTCGGTATCGATTTCTTTAGATTTCATTCACGTCTTCGAATGTGAATTTTAGTGATTGATTGTTCCTACAATCAATTTTTGTGTTTTGTCACTTCAAAATATAAAGGTTTTGAATACTAGTAGTAAATATCAAAATTATTTCATCAAAACGATTTCAACACTATTTTATTACAAAGCTCGTTTCTTAAACCGTTTTCCAATCTATTAGTATATACAAACCTTTACCTCACTCGTATGAGAAATCTAATTAAACGGCTTAGTAAAACGAGTGGTATAAAACGCTTGCGTTTACTTCGTTGGTTAATTCTTGGACTTGTTCGATTGAATCTCTTGTGATAATTTTCTAGTGGAGATCTACAATTTGTTCGTAAATATTTAAGTTAAGCTAGGGGTTATGGGACATGAAGCTAAGCTCATATATTTACTAGATTATTGTAATTGACACTTCTCTTTGATCATGACGATCATTTTATGTTTTAGACTAGCATTGTGCGATGTCTTTTTGATTTGGTTCATCGGATGCCACGCTGTACGACGTCGTTGTTCCCATTGATTGTGTTTTGGTTCATCGGATGTCACGCTGTACGACGTCTTTGTTCCCTTTGATTGTGTTTTGGTCCATCGGATGTCACGCTGTACGACGTCGTTGTTCCCTTTGATTGTGATTTGGTTCATCGGATGTCACGCTGTACGACGTCGTTGTTCCCTTTGATTGTGATTTGGTTCATCGGATGTCACGCTGTACGACGTCGTTGTCCCCTTTGATTGTGATTTGGCTCATCAGATGTCACGCTGTACGACGTCGTTGTTCCCTTTGATTGTGATTTGGCTCATCGGATGTCACGCTGTACGACGTCGTTGTTCCCTTTGATTGTGCTTTGGTTCATCGGGCGTCACGCTGTACGACGTCGTTGTTCCCTTCTATTGTGTTTCTGGATCATTGAACGTCACGCTATACGACGTCGATGCTCCGAATTATTTCATTTCTAGATTTCCTGTGTTGATTTCTGGAATTTATGTTTCACCAACTTTTACGATTGGCATTGATATATATGTCATTTACTGTGGCTTGGTGAATGGAATTAGGAGTATGACATTCCTTTTTATCTTTGAGAAGAACTTTGCGATATTGATTAATCTCTTATTGATTTTTCAATTAGTTATTTATCACAGCTTGGCATTGTGATTATTATACGTTTAGTCATATCTCTTATTCTATATCATTTCATCTGATATTTATAGCTAGACTGATCCATTTATTATTTTCTTCTTAAATAATACTCGGGTCAGACTGAGATTTTACAGGTGCTTCTGCTTGCCACCTTATCGGACCATCATATGATCTTTTGGCTAACTACTTTAGTTTGGTAGTTCTTGTTGTATACATCTAAGTTATTGACTCCTTGATGTACACATATTCGTTTGGCTTGCACTTGTATCTATTCTTTTGTGACATTGTGGATCTTGTTAGATCACTACTCTGATATACACTTATATGTGTAATATTAATATCTATCTCCGCCTTTGTGATATGAATTGCCTGTGACTGATTTATGTTATGTTTATTTCTATATTTGTTTCCGAAGATTTATTTATAGCCATTGTGTGATAGCTTTGAGTTTGTATCGGTATGTCCGACTTCCTCCTTAAATGAAATGCGTGCTATACTATCTGACATATCGGTGCTCGCACAAAGAAGTTACATGGATGGTCGCTCCTCAACTGCCTTATTCTCCGTGCTAGTTGACGGCATTACACCATAGTGTCCTTGGCTAGCGTGGGTATAGAGGTGGGGCGTCACAATTGACTTGAGCTATCTTTATGCTTTTGGTAGTCCGGTTTACGTGCATGATCCAAAAAATGATAAGTTTGCGCTTGCAGCTTTCAAAGAGGTCTTGCTTGGTTATTCGGATGGTGTCAAAGGCTACCTGTTGGGAATTTGGAAAGGAAGAAAAGTTCTCATCATGTTACTTTTTAAGAGTTGACCTTGTTCAGGGAGAATGAGAGCTCATCGAATATTCTGGATTTGGTTCATAATGAGCCAAATGAGAAGGAACTTATTCCTATTTTTCATTCAAGGTGTAAAGTTGTTGGAAATGCTTGTGTTGTGGAAACGATTGATGCTACATCACATAGCCCATATGTATTCTCTAGTAGTGTTGGTGATGTGCATGACTATAGAGATAATTCGGTTCAAAGTGAAGCTGAAAGAAATTTGAATGATGGTATTTTAACTAGGGTCGGTCATCGTATTATAAGACCACCGGATTTGTATGGAGATTGGAATTATTATAGCTTATGTATTAATTTTAACTATGCTCTTCATGTAATCCAAGATGAGCCGATGGACCTTGATGATGTCATGGATTCGAATGATAGCTCAAAATGGATTTATGACATGAAGGAAGAGATACAATCTTTGTTGAAGATTCAAACTTGGGATTTGGTTCTACTTCTTAAAGGAAACTGTGTTGTTGGGTGCAAATGGATGTACAAGGTGGATGATGGAAGATATAAAGTTAGACTAGTGGTTAAGAGGTTTGCATACAGGAAGGAAAAAGAGCATGATGATATTTTTGCATCGGTTGTGCGCCATACTTTAATTCGAGTATTACTTGCTATAGTTCATATACATAATTTAGAATTGGAACAACTTGATGTGAAAGTCGTCTTCTTACATAGTGACTTAGATGAAGGCATCTGCATGGAGCAATCGGAAGGTTTTATCGGGATTGTAAGCCAAATTTAGTTCGTGTGTTGAAAAAATTAATATATGATTTAAAGCAATCACCTAGATAATGTTACAAGAGATTTGCTCATTTCATGCTTGAAAATGTTTTTGATATATGCATTAAAGATGCTTGAGTATATTTGAAGAAGTTAAAAAATGATCGTTAGGTGTATTTATTTTTGTATGTAGATAACATAGTCCTTGCTTCTAAAGGTAAAAAATGAAATCAAGAAGTTAAAAATATGTTTAAAACCAGAATTTGATACGAAAGATCTTAAATAAGCAAAGAAAATATTGGACATGAAAATAGAAAGAAATCGAAAGTGTTTGTAGTTAAAATACACTCAAAAGGAGTATATAGAAAAAGTGCTTGGTCAGTTTAGCATGGGGAATGCAAAAGCGTCTAATATACCTTTACGATTGCATATGAAGCTTTGGATTGATGGATCACCCATCTTATAGAAAGATAAAGCTTATACGACAAGAGTGGCATATGGAAGTGTGGTAGGAAGTTTAATGTATGTCATAGTGTGTACAAGGCTCGATATTGCAAATTCGATCAGGATCGTTAGTTGGTATATGGCTAATCTAGGAAAACAACATTGGGAAGCTATGAAGGTTATTTTGAGTTACCTTAAGGGTACTTCATCTCATGGTCTTGTTAGGATGTCTGAGCTAGGCTCTCAGATGTCCAAATAGGATGTCAGACATCTAAGAGACCACTCAGACATATGAAATGTATGTTTTAGGGATGAGAGTCTACCAGTATATTTTTGGGCATTTCTAAACATCTGATGAAGGAGCTAAGATGTCAGGTTTCATGTTGCAAAAATTTCTTTGGATGAAGCTAGACTTACTGTTAGGAGTTTAGATGTCTGATTGGTTTTTGTGGATAATTTTTTGTGGGCTTCTATATATCGATTGTGAATACTCCAAAGGGAAAATTCAACATCTTAAAGTCAAGAAAGATTCATTAAAATAGAATAAGGCTTTCCTCTAAAAAATTTCTTAAATTCTTATTCTCCACAAATCAAATTCTATAGAATTTGGAGTGATCATTGTATTCAGTCTCTTGTAATCTTTCACTTTGATAATAAAAGGGCTCTTCTCAAAGTGGATGTATAATAACACAACATTAGTGAAAACACTATAAATTTATGTGTGATTTACTTTTGTTATTGCTTATTTTACTTGTTTGTGATTGAGATTGGTTTGTTTGGATTTTTTTTAGAATTGGTATTGAGATACTGATCGGTTGTTTTTGCACATCTTTCAACAATCTTCCTTTTTTCCGCTTGTTTTGGAGTTTGGATTAGAGTGGTCTCGAATTTGAATTTTATAGTAAAGAATCTTAACATCAAGAAGAGGGGTGATGCAACACCAATGTGGGAAAATGAACTTCATGGCATAATTTATTTAAAATATTATTGTATAACCCATTATTACTTCATTCTTATGGAGTCTTGTTTTGTAATTTTTAGAAATCTAGCCCAACTATTACTATTTTGGGTGCTGAAATTGTAAGTTAATTTTTTCAATAAAGGGTCACATAATTCTAAAAGTTCTTGTATTTCGTTATTATACTCCTTAATTTTATGTTAACGAAATGCAAATTAATTTTTTGTCATCTCTGCTACCTTATTCAGTTTACAATTATCGCGCTGATATAATTTTGTGAACTTCTTTGATGTCTCATCTATTATCTTTTATATAACCATTTTCTTCTTTTCTAAGTTCCATTGGTCCGTTTACAATAGTACTTGCATATTTCGCACAATCCTCTTCTTACTTATTGCTTCTCTATTGTCAGAATTGTTCGATCTACCAAAGACTATGGTTATAATTTGAGGGTAAGGGAGATCCTCTAAGGCATGTTGATGACGCTTTCCTTAAGACGTTATTTGCCATCGCCACTCGTTTAAACAAACAAATGAGTGTTATGAGTTAAGGAAAATTGTCTTCTGTGCTACAATGGAGTCGAAATTATTATTCTCTTAATCGGTTGCGATAGCACTGTCCAAATCGATTCAAACTATCTTCTGAATTGACTTCGGTGACAAGAGTATTGAATTTGTGATCAGCAGTATTATAAACTCAAAATATCTTTGGAAGAAATTAAAGAGGAGAAGAGAACGAGAGAGTAAAATTTATAGCGCTTTCTAGGCGTTTCTGTTTCAAGAAGAAGAAGAGAGTCTGAAATAGTTTTCAGGCATTTCAAATTTCAGAGGGAGGAGAATTCAATTGAAATAATTTTTGGGTGTCGTTATTTAAGCGTCTTCTACCAAATGACGCATACTTTCATTTGAATTTTCAAACGTTATGCCAATTCAAATAATTGGGGCTTTTTTCCACCATTTGTTACTATTCTAGCTTCGGCCATGTATGGCCATTCAAATTCAAATTTTGGGCCTATAAATTATTTTAGATCTGGCCTGTTAAAATAGCATAATTCTAACCTGGGTGAACGGCGATGGCACGCATGTGTATGGTTATGCATGACTTCCCTTCTCACGATAAAATAAACATTTGAGTGCCAAAAGAGCTGAAGCTTCCCTTGATGAACCTATATTTAAATAAATAAAGTTCTTTTAATTCTAGGATGTGGGATTATTCGAAATCTCACTTCTTCTTCTTTTTCTCCTTTACTCTTTTAAAATAAAGTAACATATCCAAAATATTTTTTGAAAAATTTCACCAACATTCTAATAGGATGCTATAGTTTCTTACATGACCATCTTATTGTTTATTTTCTTATTTTGTTATTCTAAGATACATTAATGCTGCCAGTTAGTTGATAATACTTGTTGAGTAATATCTGCACATGTTTATTCTATAGGATCAGCTGAAAAGGGGTCTTCAGATAGTCTTTCTCCACATTCTACTTTGTTCATAGCTAATTTATGATTACCTTGCACTGAAGAAGATTTGGAGAGAACTTTGAATAGCAAATTTCTATTATAACTAACCCTTTTACTGTTTCTCCAAGGCATAGGTATATGCATGAAAACTAAATATATATGTTTTAGCACAAAATTTTTACACTTTATTCAGCAAGAACAAGGATAATGTAGTAGCATAATAATCACTTTAGTCATGATTTGTGCACTTTATTTGACTGAAAAAGAAGGATATGTTTGATAAGAGTTTCGTATATGTTTCATTTTATTTATTTATGTTTCATTTGGTTTAGTAGTTTTAAGGAATTAGATTCCATTCCATGATTAGGCTAAAGCTTTTGGATTTAAGGCACCATTATCATTCTACAAGGAATGAAAACTATTTCATCCACCACAATTTTGAAGGATATAGGTCATTAATATTTTGGGGAGACTCTTGATATATATTGAATACACTTCTGGGATGTAAAAGATCTGTTAGCACATTCCTTTTAAGTGGTAGAAAGGTTGGATATTTAAGGTACATTATGCGTTTACATTAACAGTACATAATACCTACTAAACATATTATATCAGAAACATGTTTTATCCTAATTTAATTTCCTATTTCATAACTGGTTCTTGAATATTTTGATATCTCTGACGAGCTAAAGGACATGTTTATTATAATACCAGAGGAAATTATTTGCAAGGATATCTCGTCGGCGAAGATAAGGAAAAGCATGGGATTTTGAGGTTACTTTCTACTGCATTTACCTTCAAACAAGCTATAGTGACATCGTTCACATCATTTCTGCCTATATTGAATTGCATTTTATTACAAATCCTATTGCTCTATTGAAATTCAAAGACATCTTTGCTAAATGTTATAAATGTTTTTGTTATCATTTATGAATGTTCTCTTCAATTTTAAAATTTCCTTATCCAAAATCATATAACTTTATTGTTGTATTGTGTGAAAGTAAGAATATTAGGAAGGCTGATGCTGTTCATGGAATGTATTAGGGAGAATTGTTCTTCTTTAGTTTCTTACCAGTAAAAAAACAGCAATAACAAGGTTAATTTGCAATAAATAGTACATTTTTCGTAAAGCTTTGCACTGTCATATATTTTCATACAATATTCGAATCATGAACTATTTTTAAATTTGGATTGCAATTTACAGATACTATTGAAAGCAGATGACAACACGATCATGGAGGCAGATGATAACATACTCATCGGTCACTTGCGTGGATTATGAACTTATAAAGAAGATATTAAAGCTAGCTTTACTTTATACCAGAAGAAACCCTTTTGAAATACTGGCCATGAAAGAAGTTGCAAGGGCATCGTCGTCTCTTACGCTAATGTCAAGTGTAAAACTAAATGTGATTGCCATGAAGAATGTTGTGGGCTATACGTGCAAAAACAAAGTGACAGTTGCTCATCAAATAGGAATTGATTCGTTAGATTTGGAGAGGTAATTTCAAAGAACACTTTGATGGAAATATGTTAGGATGAGAAATTTTTATTTACATTATTTTGTGTCTAATAGGGTATATTATGGGATGAGTAAATGGTGTTTTATGCTTAAGTACTAGTTGGATGTTGTTTATTTTTCTCTTTTCAATTTGGAAAGTGTTAGGATTTCAATGATACTGAGATTGAATGTAGGTTAAAAAGGATGTTTTCTTATGTAGTTAACAACTTAAATGTTGTTGGTGTATGTATCGTCTTGTTAGTGTATTTAATAAAGAAATTTTTTAATGTATGTAATAAAAGATACGGAGCATTTGAACTGAAGCATGTAATGGATGATTTTGATGCTGGGACAATCGCTGGATTAGTATGTAATGAGCCAATGACTACAATGGAATAGAGAGAGTTCACATCCAAAGGACCGATACACTAACAATGCATTCAAAAGACAACCGGTGACAATTATTTTGCAACGGCTTAGAGCCGTTGTTAGTTCACAACAACTCGGGGTCATTGTGAAATGTGAATTCGCAATAGCTCTAGATCGTTACGAAAAATGAATTTGTAATGGTTAATATTAGCCATTCACATTCCATGCACTAGTTACAGCTCAAAGTTATGGCCAAATGACTTTCTAGTGGGATTAAAGACAATATACTTTGGCTTGGAGCTATGAAATCCGAAATGCGTTCCATGCATGAAACAAAGTATGGACTTCTACTGACGTACCCAAAGGGATAAATTTATTGGATGGAAATGAAATTTTAAGAAAAAGCTAAAAGCAGATTGATTGATGAAGACTTATGGCTAAGCGCAAAAGGGTTCTTTGAATTCAAGGTGTGATTATGATGAAACGTTTTCCCTTGTACCATTTCTTAAGGATAATGTTGGCTATTTCTCATTCTATAGCTATGAAATATGGAAAATGGATGTGAAAATGACATTTTTAAATAGTGATATAGAAGAGGCCATTTACATGTCGCAATCCGAGAATTTCGGGGTCAGTGGGTGTGAGATCAAGACTTTCAAGTGATTATGATCCATTATGGTTTTGGACAAGCTTCAAGTAGTTGAAATAACTGTTTTTGATAAAGTAATAAAAATAGTTTGGCTTTTATTAGAACACAAAGGAATTGTGCCTATATAAAAGAAGGAAGTGTTATATTGTTCATATTTCTACAGGTTGATGATTTGCTACTGGTTGGCAATGCCATTACATTGTTCCAATCACTAAAATCTTGGTTATCCAAGAACTTCTTCATAAAGAATTAAGGAGAAGCAACTTATATTCTAGGCATTGAGATCTATAGAGATAGATCTTAAAGGTTGCTAGGAATGCCTCAATATCTATACAAAGATACCATACTTAAAAGGTTCAGTGTAGAGAATTCGAAATGTGAAAATGTTCCAATGTGATCGGAAATCATCATTTCTAAGAAGGACGCTTCTCATACTGATGAGGAAATAGATTGTATGAAGAGGATACCTATACATTAGCAATTATTTCCATAATGTATACAAGTTATGAACCAAAGTGGATGTATCTTATGCATTAGGATGCGTAAGTCTATACCAGCCTTGTCTTGGAGAAAAACATTGGAGTGCTGTAAATTGTATACTAAAGTACTTAAGAAATACTTAGGACTTATTTGTCATATATGGGAATGGAGACCACTTTGTAAAGAGGCATTCAGGCTCCGATTTTTAAAATGATATTGATGACGATAAGTGAACATTGGTTTGCATTTTCACATTAAATGGTGGGACTGTTTGTTAGAAAAATTTCAAATATGAAATAGTAGTTGATTCCCTAATAGAGATTGAGTACATCACCTTCAATAATGTAGCTAAAGAAGTGGTCTAGATATGCAAATTTACAAGTGAGTTAGGGGTGTTCCCAACATGGAAGAACTAATGACATTGTTTTGTGACAATAATGTTACGAAATAGATCGCAAAGAAACCTAAATCATACAAAAAATCGAGATGCATTATTCAAAAGTTCTGCCCCGTTAAAAAATTTGTCAAGTGGAAGGAAGTCATGATTCTAAGGAAAGATACAAAGGACAACATAGAAAGTTCATTCACAAAGGGTTCAACTTGGTTAATTCTAAGCAAACTAATCAAAGGAATGGAATTGAGCTTTAATAATTGACCACAAAGGCGAATGGGATATGGATAGAGTTAGGGATATGCCATAGGGGGAATTTCTATAATTTACTGCAAATTATTAACGCTGTGATAAAATCTTATTTGAAATAAAAGGTGTTCTTCTTTCGATTACATACCAATCATACTATGTTATACTAATTATTCATTTAATTTAAGTACATTTAATAGCCCAAAATAGTATTTTATGTGATACTAATTATAATCTATCGTAATCATGAGAAATTTATCATAAAAGAGTAGCATAACGTTTTAAATATTCCCAACCAAGAGTTTCAAGATAGGATCTTGATACAACCATTGAGAATGGAGTACATGACGCTCTACAAATGTCGGGAAGTATATTACTTTGGACCGCTAAGGGCACAAAGTGGTTAAATACCGATAGTTATAAGATGACTATAGAATGAATCAATCGAGAGTTTTCTACTAGTCAGTATAACTAAGGCCAGTCAGAGAATCTTGAAGTGACGATATTACATGGTTCACTGGCTTCAAAATACTATTAAGCTTCAATATGGATACTCTGCTTCAATTGCAACTAAATCTTGGCCTTACATTCACTGAATGACTATAGTTAGGTTTGAGTGGAAGCATTGAAAGTAAAATACTAATGGATAAGGAATTTATTTCCTCCATATGAGGTTAGTATCATGGTCAACTATAGTCAATTCGAAGACAAATTCTTTGGCCGGAGCAATTTTGGCAATAATAATAGTTATTATTGAATAAAGGACTATATGTTTGGATTATACAAGTTGAATGTGGACAAGATTGGAGCTTTGACCAAATCAAATTTCATAAGTCCTAATGTGATACAATGTTGACAAAAAAAATTGGTGTAAATAATCGTTACTACCCAATACCTCTTAAAATAATGAAATTAGATTTTTCCAAAAAATTTATAAGCGATAAATTCAGCTAAATTATCATGCCAAGGTGATTATTAATTTTAATATATGAAATGTTTTTTTATGGTGCTTTTTATATAACATGTCATTGGGATAACATATTGCATGTCAATAAACGTTTGAATCACGCTACGCAAGTTTTGAACTTGTGATCTCTCGCACCAAAGCCGAATCACCTAACCAATTTGGACTACGCAAGTTTTGAATTGTTCGATATTAATCACATAATGAATTACAACTTTGAGTTGTGCAACCATAGTGTCGCGTACTCCAAAGTAATACAAGATTTAATTAAATTATAATGTCTATAAATTAACTAAATCAATTCATAAAATATTAGTTATTAATTTTATTTTACTTATTTGAAATAGTATTTAATATAGTACATATATAAAAGTTATTTATGTAGGTACAGATAAACGATGTCGTTAAATACTTATTGGATTTGGAAATATCTACGGGTTCATATAGAACATATATAGGCTAGCCATACTAGTGGGTGGATGATTATAACTATTAGAAATATATGGTTTGAGTTGGTAAGGAGAAGAGGTAAACGGTTGATCTAGATCCCCTCATTTTACTCCTTCCTATTGTCAATATAAACCATCCATCCCCATTCATTTTCTTTTTACCTTTCGACCACCTTCCTCTCTTAGCCACAAATTTTAGGATCCTCCCCCATTAATTTCAAAATAAATTTTAAATCAAATTTAAATCTATTTAAAATGTATGGTGCTCTGTTCAGTTAGCAGCATTTTTGAAATAGTGTAGATGTGAACTAAGGAGTTTTGAATTCAGCATTTAATGTACACATTCAAGACTAGGTAATTTCTAATTTATTTTATGTTACATATACATTTGTAATCTCAGTATACATGTGAAGATTAGATCAATGTTTTATCATGAATTCATATATTTATTTGCTGTCACTATAAGAAAATCACTATTGGTGGCAGTAAACAGTAGCGTTTAATGCTAAAAGCATCTGTTGACGTAAAAATAAAATAAAATTAAAACAATCAATGCTACTAAAGAAATCCTTCCATCATTTTAGAAGGCGGTGATTTTTTTCCCTCGCCCGCTTTTTTCTCCATTATTTTCATTCATTCATTGTCTTCCGTGGAAATACAGTTTCTCTAAATACAGGAGAAACCAAGTCCAATTCAATCACCATGCTCAACAGAAGAAACCAAGTCCAATTCCAACTCCCCTAAATACAGTTTCTCTGCTCCATTCACTCTCTTTCTTTCCCCATTGATGTTCCAAATCCAACAACCCGAAAACTCGACAACCCGTTCACCAAATTCTCCCATCTCCTCAGCCAAAAACACTATGAATCTGCAAATCCCATCTCCGATCCTACATCTCCACCAACCCAGCTCTCCCGTCAACATGCTCTTAAGAGTCTATTGGATGCCAACTTAGTCGATAACGCCATCAAAATCTTCAATTTCGTGCTCGAAACCTTAAACCGAGTCAATCTCCGTTCCTACATCGTTTTCCCTCAAGCCACTTGCAGAAACCATCAGTCCCACCAAGCTTGTAATTTTTTCAATAATATAGTCTAGCATAACAACTGTTGCTTCGTCAGAATATATAGAAATAACCATCGTGATGGATGGTTTGTGAAAATGTGGCGATGTTGATATTGCAAGAAAGTTTCTCGATGAAATTTGTAGGAGAGACCTGGTTCCTAACCTTCTTTTTCTTTTTCCAATATTTTTGGTACTGGATTTACACTCATTCCTCTTCATTAGTTTTTTACATGATTTTGCATGTGTTTGTTTTGTCTGTTTGCTTTTAGGTGTTGTAGTTGTTGGTTAATGTCCAATATCAACCCGGTATTAAGGCATCAAAATTTAAAGAGAAGTAGTTGCATTCATAATTTCACAACATCAAATTTTCATTACTTTTATTTATTTATTTATTTATTTATTTATTTTTATATCTTTATATCTTTATAATAGGATGTCAAACTCTTTTATTCAACAAAACTTAAAATATATATGCATAATATTGTTGTGTAAACTATTAACATAGTGAATACACCTTTTTCTCTTAGGCATATGAACTAATAAACCTATATTAGATAGTATTACAATACAATGTTATGAGATTTCATGTTGAAGTTAGCTATCAAATAATTTCAAATAAATGTAGTGTTATGGTTGAACAAAAAAGGAAAATTGAAGAAATAAAAGTGGAGTTTGTATACTTGTATGCCAACTATGTATGCATGCTTCTAGATTATACTAAATGCTTGTGTAAGATGCCTATGCATGCTTTTGTAATCATGGTGATTAGTTTCATTCTTTTTTTAGTTTGCATCCATGTCAAGCATATGCTAGTTTCTTTATGTGGTAGTGGGATTTCTATGTGCATGGGTCGGAATTACCAATAATTATAGTCAGACCTTTTTGTGGAAAATTGTAGTCAACTAACTTTGGCTTGCTTGACACATTGAACACATATATCTATTTCAGGTCATTGTGCTATATTTTCTTTTTTCTAATGGTATCCAGAGATTTCGAGATTTCATAATCAGCATGTCAAGATTGATAATCAATTTGAACAATCCGAATTGTTCATTTACAATCTAAATGGTTTAGAAAAGCATTATCCATACATTTCTATGTATTGATGTATCTCTTAATTTACCACCCTAACCTATTAAAGAGGAGCTTGTAATGATTGGGCATCTCTTTTTAAAGTATTGCTCCTGCCGGTGCAGGTACCATATGAATATTTTTATATTGTGTTTCTATCCTGTTATTTTCCATACATAAAATATTTCTCATACACTAGGTATCTTACCATTGCAGCTCTCGTTCATAGCCTGGTACATGACTTTTTCTTCCTAAAAAAACTGTATTTTTTGCTTTTGTTATGGTAAAATATGCTTTTCTTTTTAATTGTGCGTATAGGTTGAAGATGTGACTCCCTCTGGTCCAACTAAATTGGTGCTATACTTCATTAGTTCCACCAATATTCTTTATATTTTTTGTGATCATGCAGTATAGTGCATGTATTATTGTATTAATGATACTATATTGCATTATTCTTGTCCTAACAGTTACCTCTAAGTTTAAACAATTATTGGGTATGTCATCCTTAACAATATTGCTACTTACTGCATATTTAACCCAATTTGTTATCACTTGCTTTTAGTAATTTCAACACTAAATGTAAGATTGTCCATATTTTCTTACATATGCTGCCCATGTTTCACATGTATGTACATATGCTTGATTTGTGACATTCATCCCCAAATGGTTGGTTTTTAATAAAAAATACGTTTGCTATTTTCAGCTTATCTAAACGGTTTTTCTTTGGAATGCTTGGTAGGATTTAACTCTTATCATACTTATGGTTACTGCTACTTTTTCATTGATTTTGGGCATTAAGACCGAGTTAATATTTTAAGTTGCTATGGATATCTCATTGTTTATTAGGGTAAAGTATTATCTGTTCTTTTTTATGTAGGAATTAGTTTTTATTAGGGAAAAAACATGGTAGAAAACTATCAATTCTACATCCATTCAAAGCAGAAATCGCTGGCAATAAAGAGTTTCTCATTGGTATCAACCTCATTCGCAACTTTGTTATTATTTACAGTAAGAAGGCATAATTTTGTGCTGCTATATATAGGCTAAATGCATTAACTGATCCAAACTATAAGATATTCTGGTTCAAAAGTCTAATTCATTCAATGAATAGAGTAGATGATATAAAACATATGACCAGACATAATCTACATTAGATTGAATTCACATAATTCCCTTCTAATCAAATAGCTAAGCTCATTGATGTTGTAACAAAAGGGAGAAGTGGTCTCCATGTTCACATATTGTCAAGTTGCATGGTATTGACATTTTTTTACCACCTTACTTTAATTATATGCAGATGTCCTTGCTTTATTTGCAGTCAAGCCCGGCCTTTTGTTAAAGCAAGAGAAGCACCTGCATTAGGCCTCATAAAAAACTAGAGCACCACTCAACAATGCACATGGAGAAAGAAAAAATGGTGGATCTCCAAACCGACAGTGAGTAAAAATAAGGTGCGACAACTCCATTCGGCCATAGGCATCACTAGCAACTTTAGAAGGTGACAACCCATTCGAACGCCGTAGGCGACAGTTGCCCCATACTTTACTCCAGCTTTGATAGGAGCAGGCGATGCTGCGGGTAGCGGTGTAGCAATAGTTTTCAATTGACCATCTTGAGGTAGTCTCCATCAACTTCTTTATTATTGATTTTTATTCTTAATTCGTGCAATTGGAAAGTTATGATCTTTGTATAATTACGAAATTTTATTGATTTAGAATGATAGCTTTTTTAACATCCTTTTGTGATTGAGAACCAAATTTATGTTACAACAATTATATAGATAGAGCTAACACATGCTATAAATTGATAGTTTATGTACACCAGTTTCCACGTACCCATTCCTTATTTTATTCGCTATATAGCTGGGAAAATATTTATTAGACACTGATATTTTTATTTTTACCACTTAAATAGAGTTAATGAAACTGTTATTTTAAAAAGAAGCTGAAGTAAGAATGAAAATACTTAGATTGATTTCTCATATTTCAAATTAGGGGAGCAAAATTGTTGGTGCAGCATTTCTTTAGTCACATGTATGAAAAGGTAAATATTAATAATAAATCTTAATCAAATTTCCTAACTATTAATGAACAATTTTTAATTTTTCTGTAAAAATGAAGATGATTACTCTGTGAATCTTCCGCACTATTGTAGAAAGAATTCTAGATTCAAGACCTTTTTGTATAGTTCTGGTTCGGCCCTACGATGTCAATCTAGCTGTAATTATTGACATATTATCCTTGCTTGGGATATCATTGTAGACTTCTTACATGACAGCGAAGGACAGAAATATGACATTAAACCAAGCTGCTTAACAGCAAAGCAACTTAACTCTGAGTTGCTTCAGCAAAGCAACCCATGACTATTTGAAATAACTCAGAGTTAAATGGTCAAGAAATTGTTTGGCTCAGGTAGGTGCTACACCGTCTAGGGAAATTGTTAGTAGTTGATGCTTTTGTAGTCTTAATAACCATCGGATTTTAACAACTGCTTTCATTTATTACTTACTAGCTGTTCTTTTTACATCAAATTTGGCTCATTAAACCTATTGGTGTGTTAGTGAGAAATAGTAATTAATTAATAATAATAATAATAATAATAATAATAATAATAATAAATTAACCAAGCTAATAAAAATTAACTAAATTTTGTTAAAATTAAATAAATTTTATAAAATTAACTAAGTTTAAGTTAACTAAAATTTATAAATAACAATAATATAACTAATTTAACAAAGTTTATAAATGATTATGATGATGATGAATTAACTAAGTTTATAATACTAATAATAATAATATAACTAAGTTTATGTTAACTAAATTTTATAAATAATAATACTATAACTAATTTAACAAATTTTTATAAATAACAATGATGACAACAATGATGAATTAACTAAGTTTACAAAATTAACTAAGTTTATATTAATAATAATAATAATACCAATAATAATAATACAATTAAATTAACCTTGTTTTTTAATAACAAAAACAACAACAACAACAATAATAAATTAACTAAGTTAACCAAGTTAATAAAAATTAACTAAGTTTTGTTAAAATTAAACAAGTTTTATAAAATTAGTTAAGTTTAAGCTAACTAAATTTTATAAATAATAATATAACTAATTTAACAAAGTTTTATAAATAATAACAGTGATTATGATGATGATGAGTTAACTATGTTTATACTAAATTAACTAAGTTTATAATAATAATATAACTAAATTAACCGATTTAATAATAATAATAATAATAATAATAATAATAATAATAATAATAATAAAAAATTAACTAAGTTAACCAAGTTAATAAAATTAACTAAGTTTAGGTTACCTAAATTTTATAAATAATAATAATATTATAACTAATTTAACAAAGATTTATAAATAGCGATAATGATGATAAATTAACTTAGTTTATAAAATTTTACTAAGTTTATAATAATAATAATAATAGAATTAAGTTAACTGAGTTTGAATGATAATAATAATAAATTAAGTTAACCAAGTTAATAAAAATTAACTAGGCTTTGTAAAAATTAAACAAGTTTTATTAAATTAACAAAGTTTAAGTTAGCTAATTTTTTTAAATAATAATAATATAACTAATTTAACAACATTTTATATATAACTATATGATTGGACTTTATTTATTTCATTTCGTTCATAACTTTGATTATTTGTAGACATTATTTATAATATAATAAACTCATACAATGTTGTACATGTTTGATATTAGATTTGAAGTCCTACGAATTAACATAATTGTTTGACTTTATGTTGTGCTTTCGCTTCTGCATGCATTGGAACTCCGAAGAGAGCAAGGTTGGACTTTTATGATGCTAGCTTTCACTTGCGCATGAAATAAAGAATTATGGGTAATCAAACGTTTTTTTAGCACTAGTTTGTTATAACATTTTATTAGTAGTAGGTGTGTAAATCTGTGTACGAATGGTTATTGTATGTGAGTTTGGTTATTTTATCAAATAGCTATTGTGTTAGCATAGTTATGGATATCTTATTTGATTATAAGATTGATATGTTTTTTTAATTGTCTGAATATGATGACTACGCGATTGATTGTTGATTGATATAGTAGAAAAAAATAGACCATCAACTGGAAATAATAGCATGAAAAAATGGTGCATACTGATAAACAACTTTTAGTAGCGTTTCAAAAACACTAGAAATATATGCAGTTGCGTTGAGTAAACATAATTGTAAAGTAAGGATAAAGTTGGAAACTGCATTGGTAACGCCAAAAAACCTTTTGATGGCGTTTTCAAAACGCTACAAAAAGATTTATGGTGTCGTTTGAGAAACGCTGCAGTAAAAGGATTTGTAGTGGCGTTGAAATAAATGCAACTAAAAATCATAGAATTTTAGTTGCGGGCATTATCATGACATTTATCAAAACACTACCATAAGTTTTGGTAGCATTTTTTACGTGCCACCAAAATTAAAATTTCTTGTGGTGTGTCTGATTTACGTACATATATCACACATTTAAATTAAAAATAACATATTTAGCTATAATATATTCATGAAATTCTATTCAGCCATTTAAAAACAATAAAAAGTTAAAATGTTTTTAAAACAAATTTCAGAACTAGATTTTGAATTTTATAATTAGTATATATATATATATCATACATATAAACCAATTTATCAATTTATATTTACATACATGCATACATACATACATATATATATATATATACATATAGTTACTGGCTAATTGTTCACAATCTTCAAATATACTCGAACAATTGAAAATGATAAAGAACCGGGTCCGAAACCTAAGAAACATTATAAGATGGTAAATTATGAAATTCTTACGAGATAGCCTGTAACGGTCTAGAATTTTGCGATGCCGAAAATTCCAGATAGTTAGGGAAAAGAAGAAAGAGATAGAAGAAAACGAAGAAACAAAAACACCAACATCTCACATTCGCAGCAGATAAAATATAATAACAAACAATAACAGTTATACAAAGGAAAACTGTACTTATCAAATTATACTTTAATACAATAGAGTTACACAAATACACAAACACTGGACAGATACAGCCATGTCCCAGATAACTACATTATATCTTTGCGGATATACGTTTCTGCCATCCAGCTCGCCTCCTGAGCTCCAGAACGTCCTTACCTGAAAATCTGTAATAATCGGTCTGACCCGAGCATTACATCAAAGTAACACCTGGGTCAGGCTGGAAACCAGCGTGAGTAAACCCATATAATTTGAAATACAAAGTTCAAACCATAAAAGAAAAACCCGGGGTAACTCGTACTTCACTACGAGTTCATTACTTGTTATGCTCAACACTTATTTCACAAATCAATCCCTAATTACCCATACTTAGTTTCAAAGGTTCATATTATTCCATTTCAGCCAATTGATTTCATATATCAAATCTATATAGATTTATTAGAGATTACAAATCGAAGTGGTTCCAGGTATTTACTGATACCCGGCTCCGGTCTTTTCGAATCTCATGTCATCTTAACCCAAGTTATTCAAATGAAATACAAATCAAACTTAAATATAGGATGTCACTTTCTATTACAGCAATTCATCACTGATGGATAACCACATTATAACTATTCAACCCAATCATATCACAAAACATTTCAATCAGGAATATCAAATAATCCATGGCATTCAATTTCATTCAATAATTCATAAGCATGATGAATTAGTCATGCCATTTCTAATTAAATTAATTACAACACGATTAATTAATCATTCTTAAGTCATCCTTCTTAATTAATCATCCTCGATTAATTTTTCCTTAATTACAGTAGTAATTAATTTCACAAATTATTTACCCTTCACTCATTCCTTAATTGATTACACTAAGTAATTAATCCTTGAATTACTTCCATTAATTAATTATCCCATTAGTTAATTATGCTTAATAAATTAACCCTTAATTATTAATTAAGTTAACCTTTAATTGCTAATTAAATTAATTAATCCTTACAAATTTATCCTTTGATTACTTATATTAAGTAATTTATCATTTGGATAATTAATCTCTAATTGCTCATCCATTAATCTCTAATTACCAATTAATTAATCTCTAATTAATTAATTGATAATCCTCAATTATAAATAAATTAATCCTTAAACATTAATTAATTAATTTCTCTTCAATTACTTAATTAATTAAATCAAAAATTAAACCTTAATTACTTTATTTTCAATAAATTTATTAATTACATTAGTTAATTAATTATCACTTAATCAATAGTTAATGATTCTTCCCTTAATTATATTCATTAACCATCCAGTAATTACTTCCATCAAGTAGTTATCCTTTAATTATCAATATTAATCAATCAACCCTTACTAATTTAAAAGAGATCTTGGAAGAAGGAATCAAATTTTGAAAAGATTTTTATAGCCTGTACTTAGAACAGAGGAAATACATTCCTATGAACAGTCATATACACATCTATCTTCATATTTACAGTCATACAGCATATTTTTACATTCACAAGTCAAGAATTATCACATGCTAATCCAGTTACAAGGCTTAAGATCGAATCCAGGTAGTTCACTCACCTGGTAGTTTTAAAACAGTGAAGCTACTTGATACTTTTTAGCGTTTTAATAAATTGTTTTACACCGTCACAACCAACTTCCATTGGAGCATCGTATGCTAAAAGTAATCAGGTAAAAGGATTTAATTTTTCCCTTTGAACATAATTGGTCTATTTGCAATTTATAGAAATATTCATATGTGCACACAGGCATGCAACAGGACTTCTATTTGTATAGCCGGACATTTTTTTCGAATCATCTTTAAGTTATATTATTTTTTATTCATTGATTGAGGCATACATAAAACTATATAGGTGATTTAACTTAAAATGATTAAAGTTTACTCACCTGGCTAAAAAAATAGAGAATAGTTGATTCCTCTTCCAAATGCTGATCTGGAACTGAAGGCTCAAACTTTGAATTTGAAAATGAAGCCACTTGATTTTAAACTTTTGCTTTGAGTACTTGATATACTTTAGATCTAAGATTTGCTTTGAAACAGATCATTGTCTTAAACTGAGTTTTGAGACTTTGAATTCTGCCTTCAAAACTTTGCTTTACTTTGTTTAAGAAAAACCAGAAATTGCTTACTGTTCAATGTTCCCTTGATCTGCTTGAATAATTCAGTTTTAAAATGGTTGTTGTTTGATGATTTCCTCGCTGTATATTATTTCCAGGCTTTAATCTTCTTTGTTTTGGAAAGATGAAGATAAAAAAAAGAAATGAGAAAGGAATAGAAAATGTATATATTTCTTTTATCTTTTATTTATTATCTAAAAAAAGGAACAAATTCATGACACTCATTAACTTTCTTACAAATGTCATTTACACATTATAATTAATTTACATTTGTTATATAGAAAGTACTTATGTTTACGTTTGTAATTATCATGTCTTAACATGTTTTTTAAATATGTTCATATATTATTATATTAAAATTTTAATTTATTTTTATTAATGTCTTATGTGTTTATATTAACTTCCTTTCTAATTTATCAATAGAAAATTTAAAAGTAAAATAATATAGAATCCCAATTATATATTTATAATGGTTGTACAATATACTAACTTTATATATATATATACTTTATCTAAAACTTTAATTTTTTTTGAATTCCCAATTCAAGTCAAATTCTAATTATTCATATATATATACACATATACATACATACATACATACATATATATATATATATATATATATATATATATTCATATAACAACACACTATCATTTTTTTTTGAAATATCAATTTTGCCAATTTAAATAATTATACTAGAAAGATTATCAAACCAATACTTATTCAGGTACATATTTATATTACCAGAATTGTTTATTTAACTTATAAATCAGTATTTCTACTAATTAAATCCAGTTAATTTATAAACTACAGATATTCTAAAATTTGGGATATCACATTCCTCCCCCTTTTGAATCTTTTCGTCCTCGAAAAGGAACGAAGCCAGAATTTATTAAAATACTTAATATCAGTTAAATTTCCTCTTTGAACATTTTTAAAACACTTCTTTAAAATATATATATAATATTACTAAAATAGTTTTTATAAAAATACTTTTATAATTCGATGTTTCAACAAGTCCATCCTTGTTCTCACAAAAATTCGGTCATACGTTGATCAGGCGTAGGACTGAAAATCTATAAGTACTTAGCAGACCCATTTTCAACACCCAGTGAAAATACTTGGAAAATAATTTTATTGAAAATATAGAAAACATTTTTATAAATAGAGGAAATCACTTTGGTGAGAATGCTCTAGAAATCATCACCCCCATCCATGGTCGCAGTTACAATACATGGTTACGTTGCCATCATAGCAAAAGTCCATGCAACTGTAGGCACTCTACGCCCCTCGATTACGCCATAGAACCCGCCACAGATCGCAGTTACATCCTCGGTTACGTTGCCATCACAGAAAAAGTCCATATAACTGTAGGCATCAGCGCCCTCGATTTTCGCTGCAAAAAATGAAACTTCTCAACTCCCACATAGGTCGCAGTCTACCGATGTAAAATCAAATGTAGACTATTGGCTATCAGCAGCACACACGACTTTTGCTATGTCAATATAGGTCGTAGTCTACCGATATAAAATCAAACTTCGACTGTTGGTTCTCAGCAGCACACACGACTTTCGCTATGGTCTGCAATAGATTGTAGTGACATCGAGTTATATCATCGTCACAGCATAACCTAAATGCCTCTGTAGGCATCAGCGCCCTCGACTTTCGCTACACACTACATATAATCCTCAGGAACTAATTTTGTTCGGACTCCTCACAGGATCAACTTTAGAAACCCTCCTTAGAGTTCAAGGCGGTACCACCCTATGGCACTCCTGAGAAGTTCATTTCAAGGGAGCCCCTTTTTCTCCTCAGCCATTTTCAAAACACTTTATACTATACACATATAGTATCTTCCAAATCATACACCTAGTGTGAATCTCATATAAATCTCCTTTTCACAAAATCGATTATCCCAAAAATCGATAATTTTCAAACTAGGCTTTCCAAACTCCAAAATTGATTTTTCTCCAAAAATCAAAAGCCTTTCCAAATCCATAGGTTCCAAAAACCTTTTCTCAAAATCATTCTCATAAGATCCTTTACATACACACACACACACACACACACACATAACTTTTAAAAACTTTGGATCTCATCAAACTTGTATAAATTCCATTTTTATACTTCAAATACTTTCAAAAACCCTTTTCTTCTGGCAAAAGATTCAATAAGGGGAGTTTTATAATATATATAACAAAGATACATAACTTTGTTTATTTCAAATCAAATATTCAAATTTGATTACTCTTTTGTATAGTTATTTACCACATTACTTTTTATAAATTAAATTTCTACCGTAAAAATATCCAATTTCCATTTAATTTCACAAAATATACTTTTCATTTCAAAACCATTTTACAATTCTTATCCACAAATCTTCAATATAAATTTCATTCAAACCCGTACGAGGTACACATATCATCCGTACGCAATATCAATCTGATCGCTCACTCGATCACATAATTTCACTTCCGAACTAGTATCGTCCACCCGACTTCCTAGTGCGGACTCCGATCTGGTTTCTTGATCAGAAACCGTCATTCTCCTTACATAGCCATAACTATGTTAGAGAATATCCAAAACCAATCAACAATCCATATCCAGGTTCGCCGTCAAAGATCGAGTGAAAAATCCTAACTTGGATCGATATACTATCTCGAAATTCTGTGCTCGAATCTGGATCAGATCACTATGCAAATAGAATAATATACGTACATCCTACGTATTAATCTTCATCGATTATTAGCCAAATCAATCTCCTTTTCTATTCACATTTGCCTCAATCGTTTTTGGATTATCACTTTAATTCTTATCTCAATGGGTATATAATTATAAACAGTTTGCACTTTGACCATCTTAAAATTAGAAAATAGCTTGAAAATTTAAAAATGGACAAGCAGTTGAAAAATAATTATTACTTTGTAAAATAGTTAAGTAATTGTAAAATAGTTGGAAAAGAGTCAAATAGTTATAAAATAGTTAGATAATTGCAAAATAGTTGTAAAATAGTAGTTAGTTATAAAGTAGTTGAAAAATAGTAATTAGTTTATAAAATAGTTGCAAAATAGTTAAATAATTCCAAAAGTAGTTATAAAATAAGTATAAGATAGTTTTGGGTTTAACAAGAAAGGTTGTATATGCAATAAATAGCTTGGAAAAATAGATTTGTACTAAAATAATTCATTTTGAAAATAGTTCCGAGTCAAATTGTTCAATTCCCAACCTCCATTTCCAATCAATTCAATTTGAATTTTCACTTTTATTTAAATTGACTCAATTCTAATTTAAATAACTTCAATTTCCATTAAAATTGATTTAACCCCAATTCAAGTTGAATTAACCTCAATTTCTTTCCAAATTCAAATCAAATCCCATTTGAATTCACTTGTTCAACTTTAATCACAATTTCAATTAATTCAAATCAAATTCAATTTGAAATAATTCAATTCAAATTTCAAATTTAAACCATCCCGAATTATATAAATTCGAGTTAAATTTTTAAATGTTTATTTAATCCTTTAAATCAAATCAACTTATATCTTTAAACCATTTAATTCTGAATCCAAATTCCATTTAAATCTATTTCAAAGTTCAAATAATGATTCAAATCCTTTTTGAACAACTAAATCTTTGAAATTCAATCTATGACCAAATTTCAATTTTGAAACCAAACCTTTGAAGTTTTGTCTTAAACATTCAAATCTTAAGTATTCCGTTTTGTCTTAATAATGGATATATTACCACACCCCATTTCTACATTCATTTAAACAAATTCAATTTCAGCTTAAAGATTATTAATAACACAGGATGGTATCATTAGAATTACTTAAAACATCCATCCATTTTCAATTTCCAGATCTCAAACCCATTTTTAGATCACACAAACTCCCAATTCAAATTAACCATTTAACTTCCCTAAGTTAAATCCCAATTTCATCTTGAAATTTCCAATTCAGATTGCTTGTTAAATTATTTAACCTTCCCAAAGTTAAATTCAATTTACTTAATCCAGCCAAACTTACCCAATTCGAATTCCCATTTCAAATTTAAAACTCAACATTAATTATGATAACCCGGAATTTTGGGTAATATCAATTTAATAATCTGCATTAGAATTAAACTGATTTGATAATTTTTGTTAATAAAATTTGAATTAATTTAATAATCTTCTTTTAATAAATTTAATTGATGGATTTTATCTTTTAAAAGCTAATAAATGTTTTCTATTTATAATGTATATATATATATATATATATATACATATATTATAAATAGATAAGGTTTGTTTTGAAATTTGACGAATAAATAAAATCTTGTTTTTAAATTCTAATATACATTTTGATAATTTGGAAAATTATGACCTAATTTAATATATAACTTTTCAAAGCTATTTAAATAAATATCTATATAGTTTAAAATATTTAAGGTAAATAATAATTATTTAAATTATATCTTAGCTTAAGTTTAAATTTAAATAAAAGGTTTGTCTTATTTCTTTTAAATATTACTTGATAAGTATGATTTGAAATTTTATATAGAAGTTTAAAATACAATTTGCAAACGATACATTAATTCATTTAAGTAATATAAGTAATTTATATATAACAAGATAATTTCTTTTATAAATTATTTAAAATTGAATAAAAGTGTTATTTCCAAACAATAATTATAATGTATTATATATATATATGAATTTTAATATAAATAGAATTTTTTATTTTCAAAATTTAATGTGTAGTTATATATGCATGTATGTAACTTGAATTTTAAAATTGGATTTCAAAATATCTAATTTGAATTTGAATTTGGAATTTATTTTGAAATTCAAAGGAATGGATACTTAAAAATATTTTGGATTTCAAAAGAGATAGGTATAAGCTTTTATTTGTATATATATAATTTGTTTTATTTTATTTTTCTAAAAAGTAATTTACAAATATATAGATAAGTATTTAATAAATAATAAAAAGGGCTTTTATTTACTTTTGAAATAAATATAATTAAGTAAAATTACTTAATGGACAAGTGTAATTATACTAAGGCCTCATAATAACATGTGTTAAGCAAATGTAAATAGATTAGACAAGTGTCATTTTTGTTTTTAATTTTTTTCTTTTATTTTAAAGTAAATCATTTATACTTATGAAAACATGTTTTCTTCCTTCTCATTTCTTTTCTAATCTTCATTTTCAAAAGCTAAGAAAAACTCAAGCTTCTCAAAAATGAAATCTAGTAAAAACATTCATAAATCAGTAACCAAACTCCTCAAAACCAAAATCATGTTCAAATCAAAATATGTAAATTACTTCCTCACAAACCAGAAATCAAATTCAACATTTCTCATACCAGAGGCTAATCATATTCTAAAGCCTGTAATTTGTTTACAAAAATCAAATCAAAGCCTGTAAGCAGCTTATTCAACCTGTAGCCTGAAACAAGCTTCCAACTTAATCAAATCTTAATCATCTAAACAATAAAGACATTCAGCAACAACAATTCATAATCCAATAGCAAGCTTTCTTCAGCAACTCAAGTTTTAAATCAGATTCAAAGAGGATATGGAATTTCAGTTTTAAAAGTTTCAAAATCAGCTTCAAATTTGGTGCTCTGTTCTTCACCCTCAAAATTGGTGAGTAACATCACAATTTAAATAGTTTAAGTATATAATTATGTTGCATGTTCATCTCTGAAGCAAGTATGTTTGTGAATGTATTTATAAGTATTGCTCTGTGTATATATATGAATATATTAGTGTGCGTGCTGTGTATCAGGATTTTTTTCTCTGATTCTAGTTCCAGGCTTAAGATCAAATCAAAATTCACTTTCTCTTGATTCAGTCTTTGTTAAGACTTAAGTCTTGAACAAAATATGTTTGTTATATCATAGATTTTAGCTTAAAAACTTGTTAAAGTTAAAACAATTTTGTGTTGTCTCTGGAAATTTAAAACAACAGAGCAAACTTAAAATAAGTAAAAATTTAATTACCATGTTTTATGGATTTAGGAATCTAAATCAAATACTAAAACTAAAACTTGATTTTTGAAACTAAAATAATAATTTTTTGTTAAGTGGAAAGGGGGAAGTTCTGGTTTGACCAGAAATGATTTTTTGGGTTGTCTTTGGTGACCTGGTTGGTTTGGGAGGTTGGAATTTCTTTTGATGATGTAGTGATGATCGGTGAGTGGAGGAAAAATAATGGATGGGTGTGTAGATGACCATGGCGATGGTGGCTGGTCGATTAAGTTTGTAAACTTAGTTTAGACAGGTTGGATATGTTTGATCGGAGCGATGGCTCTGGTGGACCGAGTGCCACCATACTTTAGGGATTGCAAGATTTGGTATTGGCGAAGGTGCTGCTTGATTTTCAGGTGATCTGGTGGTCGGAGGATCGTGGACGAGATGGTTCTAGGTTTGGGGGTTATTCCAGTTTTAGGCTTTAGTGCTCGATTATGATTTCGAGTTAATGGTGATGTTTTGATGGTCAGATGAGGGTATGTGGATGATCGCCAACTTGCTCGAGGGTGTGGTGATGACCGACGGTGGTCGGAGCCACCGTGCATATGCACGGTGCAGTGGTTTGTGTCTGGTGAAGTTTGGGATGTTGTAGGGTTTTTGAACTCGAGTAATTCTCGAGTAATTCGAGTTTTGGCTCGAGGTAATGTGAGGTGTTACTCGAAGCATTTTAGAGGGGGCTCGGGTAATGGTTGTTACAGGTTTTTCTAGAAACCTGTCTGTTTCAAATTTAAATTTGATTTTAAATTTGACAGCAAGTTTTTAAAACAGAGTTTAAAACCTAACTTAAAGTATGGATTCAAAAGTGAGTTTGTATCCTAGTTTTAAAATTAAATTTAGTTTTATAAATTAAATTGTCTTAACAACTTTAATTGTTTAAAGTGTATTTTAAATGGTTAGAATTTAAAAATAAATTTGGTTTAAATTCTTGAAGTTTCTTTTATAAGATGAGTATTTATTTAACATGTGATTTAAAAGGTTTTTAAATTGTTTTAATTTTTTAAAGTTAATTTTGTATTCATTTTAAATCTTAAATTTAAAATGAAATTTGAAATGGAATTTAAAAGTAAATTTGAAAGTTAAATGTTTTCAAATGTGTTTGTGAGTGATAATTATCATTAATAAGATAATTGTTTTTATTTTAAAAGTTAATAAAGATTTAATGATTTGTGATTCATCAAATTATTAAGGTAATTAAAAAGAATAATTAATTATTTTAATTAATTAAATTAACTAATTAAGTAATTAAGGATTCAAATTTAATTAATTAAGGTTTAAGTTAATTAATTAAGGATAATTAATTGGAAAATAAGATCATTAATTAGATAAGTTAAGATTTTTAATTAATGATTAGAAATTAATTAATCAAGTAATTTAAGATTAATTAAGTTACTGTTAAGACTTAAATAATTAAATATTTAGAGATTAATTAAATGGTTATTAAAGATTAATTAATTTGTAATTAATATTAATTAATTTAAGTTTAATTACTTAAGAGAAGTAATTAAAGAATTATTAATAGTTAATGAAGGTGATTAACTTGAGATTATTAAATAATTAATTAATGTGATTAATTTTAATAATTAATTAGATTAATTAATTAAGGATAATCATTTGTGAAATTGTTTAAGTATATTTACTTAATAAAAGTAATTAAAGGAATTAATTACTCAAGGTAATTAATTAAATAAATTTGATTGGTTTAAGTTAATTAATTAAGTTTAACTTAGAATAATCACTTGATGATTTGATAAGTATAATTACTTAGTGAAGTAATTAATGGATAATAACTGGATGTAATTAATTGAATGGCGATTTGTAATGAAAGTAATTTGAGTTTAATTACTTTGTGTAATTAATCAAGGGATTAATTAAAGATAATTAATTAAGGAGTAATTTATTTATTTAATGAAGTAATTAAGGGTAGTTAATTACTGAATGAGATTAATCAAGGGTGATTAATAGATGTGGTTTAATTAAAGATTAAAACTAAATGTAATTAATTTAATAGGATAATTAATTAAAATATAATTAGGGATCATTAATTAATATAATTAATGATGTAATTAAGGGTTGATTAATTAAGATTAACTAATCAATAATAAGTGATTATAGAGTAATTAATTAATGTAATTAATTAAGGATTAATGTAATTAATTATAGTTAATTAATTAATGAAGTAATTAAAGGATTAATTACTGTATTTGGTTAAGAATAATTAATTTGTGCAATTAATTAAAAGATAATTACTTGAAGGTAATTAAAGGATAATTAATCAGGGATGATTAATAAAGGTGGATAATTAGAAGATAATTAATTAATCGTTTTGAAATTAATTAATGGTTATGTAAGCAAAATTTATAATGATAAGGTAATTAATTTAATTTATTTTAAATTAATTAGAGATGAAGTAATTAATTTAATTCGCTTTAAATTAATTAAAGATGGTATAGATCCTTGCTTATGTATGGATGAATGATATTGATTGCCTTGAATGGTTTGAGATCCCAGATATGAGATAAATAATGCTGTATGATATGACTGCTTTGATTGAAGTGTGATGATAATATGAATTATCTATTTATGATGATAATGTGGATTAATTGTTTATGATGATAATGTGAATTATCTATTTGTGATGATAATGTAGATTATCTATTGTGATATTGTGAATTATCTATTCGTGTGTATATAGATAATGGAATTGAATTGTTTTAAACTTCAAAACAACTTGGACCTAAAAGATGGCGTTTTGGATTTTGATGAGACCAGGATCGATTTTCCAGATTTGGATCTCCGTAAACCACATCGATCCAAATTAACGATGGGTAGTGAATCTGAAGTGAAGATGAAGATTCAGAGTGCAAGGGTTATCGTCTTTAACTCTGAGGGTGATTCCAAAATGAGTGTAATGAGATAATGCCTTCGGTTTCGTTCGAACCCGGAACGAACTTGTATTGATTGAATACTTTCAGAACATCGTCAGGTGGACAATGAGCATTCTAAGAGATGTGTTCTCTAAAGGTAATCGTAGCCTCAAGCCTCATCAACCGGGAATGGCTAAAACAGGGGACGTGCAGCAAGGCTAAGTGGGTAGCACCCAAGTAGGACGAGATTTTCCCCTGTCTAGAAGTCCCTTTTTATTCGGCTGTGTGGGCAGTTGGGTTGCGGCCAACTGCGGGGTTGTCTTGTTCGGGACTGTCCAGTAAGGATGGTTCTGGCTTTGTGTTGCAAGGGATTGGGAGTAGTTCTCGGTACGGTTATCTAGGCCCTGTATTGTGATAGGCGGTACCCCAGTAGCCCTGCCATTGATGGAAACCCATTCTTCCTACGTGCCCTTACGATTTTGATTGTATTACCCACTTTTTTGGCTAGTAGTTGGAATTTAATCATGTAACAATTTTAGCTATTTCTTATTTACTTGAAAACCCTAGACCCTATTGTAATATCACTGGATTTCCTATCAAATGTTTTGGTTAGCGCAAGGTAAAAACTTACCCATGTTTATGTGTGGGAAGCTTTATGTGATACCTTTTGTTTTCAAAGGTTTTTCTAATGTTAAGCAACTTTAACCTGTTACTCACACCAGAACCATGTTTGACCTGGAGTTTATCTTCTGTTTTCTTAAACTCTTGGGTACTCAAATAGTTATGTGTAGCCAAGGGATTCATGTTAGCTTTGACGAATTCTGAAGGAGCAATGGAGCTAGAGGCTTCAGCGTTGTAGATATTTATAGTGTTTCGCTGTGATTGGTATCTCTGTTTTGTATTGAGTTGTAATAACTAGACAGGTGTTTATAACTGTCTAGTATGTGATGTATAATCTATGTAACTCTGACAATGGTTGATACTATGTAATATCTTATGTGATTTCTATAATTTATTCGTTCCGCTGTTGAGATTCTGATGTTGTTTCTTCTTTCTTCTCTATCCTTTCTCTTTTCTATCACTTTCTTTCTTTAAGATGATGCGTCTTTCTGTGGAGGGAAAAAGTCAGGTCGTCATAGTTGGTATCAGAGCATAGGTTGAGATAATACCTAGGCTCTCGAGTGGTGTCTATCTTGAGAGAGCATATTTGTAATTTTGAATATATATATACACAAACTTCATTTTTTCTACCTATTTGATTGGGTTACCTGTTCGGGTTCTCCAATATGAGTTCCAAAGGTAGATAGGGCAGTGGTGTGTGTAGCGCGACTACCAATGGAATTTAAATGTTTGAGGTTGGAAGTGCATCTGTCGATACTATACACCTAATACCGTCTCGAGTGAGCTTTGCTATGGTGAAAAGGATTTCACCAATCTTTGAAGGAAACCTGTTAAGGTTCGGAGTCCATCTTTCAAGTGCAAGTTTGGATAAGTAGAGTTTGGATCTGTCGGTTGAGCAAAAGAAAGATGTGACAACCCAGAATTTTTAACATTTGAAATTGAAATATTTAATTAATTTAAATGTTTAAATGATAGTTTAACTTGAATTTCAAATATCAGGATGAATTTGGCAATTTAATTATTGAATTTAATTATAGAAATTTGGGTAAAATTGTAAATCTTCAATTTTGAGCCTGTTAAAAATAATTTGATGGCGTAGAGAATTTATATTGATAATACTGAAGATGATAGAAGCTGAATAGATTACATTTCGAATATCTAGATTTAATTGGATAATTAAACTGTTGATTTATAATTTCAAATTGTGAAAATAATTAGAAATTGGATTAAATGTGAATAAAAAGGATTTATAGAGTTGAATTAAATCATATTTGAATTAGAATGATATTATAGAACTTTTAAAATCGAATTAAAGTTAATTTGCAGAAATTGAATATTTTAATATTTAATTGACGAGTAAAAATCACCATTTTTCAAACAGTCTTGGATTTCAACGAAACTAATTTCATCGGATCTGTAATGTTATATTATTGTAAGATTTTAAATTTTGTATCAATCGGATTTACGGTTTGTCCGGGGCAAGCTAAAACGCGTAAAAATCGATTTAAGTGAATTTTAAATTTAAATTAGTCGATTTGAAAACCTATCTTTCAAATACGATCGAATTGGCTCCCGATATATATTCCATTGCGTTCGGAATAGGGGTAAAATATTATAAACGCCAGGCGGGACGCTTCGCTTGGAGTTTGGTAAAATTCCAGATGAATAGTGTCGCGTAATTTTTCTATTAAAGGACCTTTATTATTTCCATTTGCACTCAAAACCCTAGAAGCTAACCCTAGCCGCCAGCAACCTTTCAACGGCCAGAAATGCCCGATTTTCCTCCCTCAATCTCTTCTAATCCGTCAACATTCGTCAAAAATTATCAACTACAAAGTTGTAGATCGTCGAAAGATCTTCCTGTCCAATGGGTAAGATCGTGAATGGAGACACGGATCAACGGCAATTTCCATTCAAAACCGCAAATTTTGTTCATGTTTTTTTGAGCATAGCACGACCGAATTCTTCGTTATCGAGGCAGGAGGCTTGCCCTGCGTAGGCGTATCGTTCGATGCCCTCAGATCATCATCAAGTGGTCGGTAGGTGGCGCGATATGTAGGGACAAACGGCGGCAATTGGGTTTCTCAGTCGAGCAAGAAAACTGGGAGAGGAAGAAAGAAGAACGCACGACCTGGATATAGGTCTTGAAAATAAACGGCCAGGATTTAAGGTTTATAAAAATTTAAAAAGAAATTGTAAATTAGTTATATTTAAATTCGTATAACGTTTAAAAAGCTATAACTCTTTCATACGAGGTCCATTTTGAATGAAACGAATTGCGTTGGGTTCGTATTCGCGAATACTACGCGATGGAGCTAGATTGGACTTGATCGGAGCTAGTGTGAATTTTGGGTAAAATTAAACGCTCGTTTAATTTTATTCAGAATAAAACACTGAAACTGCTATTAGACGCAATGTGAGTACAACTCACTCTTTCTGACTCACTGATATTTTTATATAAGTGAGAAAAAAAATTATTATATGATGATTGATGATTTTTTGGATGATATATGATATATTGATTGGTATTTGGATATATACCTGCCTATTGGAGCAGAGGAGACCCTATGCGCCGCATAATAGCGGATAATATTTTATAAATCCCATATACCGCGATATTCCACCTCGAAGTGGAATGGGTATGTAATTGTTGTGCTAACGTCTGTGGATGCAGGGAAAACAGGTTGGAGGGATCCAACTGGATTCCTCAAAACATTTTGATTTGTTCAATATTGAATGTTGATTATTTATAATCTGTGTGTGTGACTGTTTGTGATTGAAAACATTGAAGGCTAAAATTTAGCCGAATATATTTTTGGTATCGTAGGATACCATAAATATGAAATTGAATTTTTTTCCAAATTAAAGTAGAAAAGCTTAGACCGTTACAATTAAAGTATTAAAGTTGATTTTTATAATCCGATCGAATTAATTCAGAAAAATATGGGAAATATTTTTAATAAAGGAACTTCGAGAATGTTGTTTAATAGGTGAAGAATTTATTTAAGATACGGATTTTAAATATTTGAATGAAATAAAGAAATTTATTTCAAAAGGAAATAAATTTAGAAATTAAATTTGGAATTTAATTTGGAGTTGAAATTAATTTTAGAAATCGATTCGGGAATAAATTTGGAGTTAAAATAAATCTTAGGAATCGATTTGGAAATTTGGTTTGGTGTTTTGGAAATAACTTGGAAAATCAATTTGAAATTGATTTGATATTTGAAAATTAATTTGGGAAATCAAATTGGAATTTAATTTTGCGTTGAAATAAATTGGAAATAAATTTGGGATTTGATTTGGTTTAAAGGTGGTATTTGGGAATCGATTTAAAATTCGTATATCAGTTGATTTTTGGAAATGTAAATTCACAACGGGAATTTGTAAAGAAAAGGGAAATTGTTTGAAAAATAAATATTGGTTTATTTTGAAAGTGTGAAAACGAATTTACAGATTTGAAATGTAAATTAAAAATAAATCGAGAAAGGTTTATTAATTGATTTAAATGGACCATTTTGGAATAAAAGTGTATTTTCCCTGGAAAGCTGAATTTTTTTAATAATAACTTTTGAATAAAATTTAAAATAATACCGTTGGGGAAATTAGTTTTGAAATTGTTTTTAAATCTTTAAATTTGGAAATTTTTTATTAAATTAATTATATAAGGGATCATTTTAAAGATTTAATGGATATTTGATTTAGAAAATAGTTATTTAAATATTTATACTCTATTTACAAATTTTTATTTTAAAAATATGTTTTGGATCTGAATTTTTATATGAGATATTAGTATAATATTTTTCATAACTAATATTTAAGCAAATATTCTGAAATAGTTTATTTTAAATGTTTCCAAGTATATTTTGAATAAGTATTTATATATTATTTTAAAAACACTTGAAATCGGCAAATTTTCAGTGGAAATGAACAAATGTTTGGAAATGTATTCCGCGTGCGAAGAGTGTTTTGAATTTGTTTTCAAAAAAGGATTGAAATGTGGAAATTGGTTTGAAATTTATTTTCAAAGGATTGAAGTGTGAAATTTTATCTTGCGAAGATATATTGAAAATAATAATAATTGGGAAAAATTATTTGAAATCCAGTGACTGTTGTGAATGATGATTGATAGTTAAATAACCGACTATCAATATTTCCCTTAATCGGCATTTGAATTTCGACGCGACCGGAAGTCGAATTCCAACTGGATATTCGAAACCCACATCGAACCTTTGTGATTGTGATGGATCTTTTGTTTAAAAGATCAAAGTGAAATTGTTGTGATTTGTTTGAATCTGAATGTAACACTTATTTTTAAAATAAGCGCTCGTTATTCAGATTAGCCGGGAGAGGACCTTCTGTCATAAAACCCATTCCGAATAACGATACAATGAAATGGGATTGCATTTGAAGATGGTGTTAAAGACTGGACATTTTCGAAAGCGAAAGGATTACCCGTCGAATGTCTCTGCACCGGGTTGCTCCGGTATAGAGATTTTATCACCCTTTGTGATGGGGATTCCGGACGTGATTAGTGAATATCCGGATTTGCAAGGGCTTCTTTGGAAGTGCCTTCGGTTTCAATTGATCCCGGAACGGACTATTATGGATGTGTGTCTGACTTTACACTTTGAGATGTAAAGCTGGTTTCTATCAAATACATTTCTGTTGGTGGCGGAGAATTTATTCTCTTAGCTTAACACCCTTCTCTGAGACGTATGAGCTCATAGGTTATGTAGTTGATGGTTAATAGTGATACGTTCCAAATTTGGTAATGTGGCATACAAAGTGCTGTTGCTCATTTGTTGATCGAAGCATGACTTTTGTGAAAAGCATAGCTTTGTGGACGAGACTTCGTTGGACCTCACACCCCGGAATGGTCGAAACAGGAAGAATGCAGCAAGGTTATAGGGGGTAGCGCCCCTTAGGGTATTATCATTTCCTTCTAGATAGAGGTGGTATCATGGTATGGAGCCCAGATACTTAACCTATGTTGTTGCTGCAAATTTATTACTTTGTGGTTGTTGGTATTGAGGATCCTCAGATAAAGGTTGTTTACAACCGGGGATGACATACTCGTGTCAGTAGTTACCTATTTTTGCAGAGGTAACCCGGCCTTGTGTTGGCAGAGATTCGGTAAGGTTCTCGGGACATACCGCCAGAGGCGTGCCCATGGGGCAGTAGGAAGTTCCTTAGCCTGACCATTTGTTGGAAATCCAAAGAAACAATACGCGCCTTGTACGGTTTTAGTTGTATAACCTGCCATCTACTTATGGTGGCGCCCCACTGTTTGGTTGGTAGCTATAGTAGGCATACAATAATAGTTGTATGCTGGCTAAGATTTATATTATGCTTTCGACATGTTTTCTGCACTATGCACTAATAATAATATCGAAAGAATTTGGCGTATTAAGCATTTTTGACTATCATAAGGAGAAATCTCCTCCAATTCTGCGTTTGCATTGTGTGTGTGGCAGGAGGCCTTATGGTGGTTTCATTTTCCAAAAGAATAGCAGGTTTCTTTTTATTTTATTTGTGAAAATAACTATTTTAAAGATCTCACACCAGTCCCATGACTGACCTGGAGTTTATTTTTCCCTTTCTAAACTCTAGGTGCCCACCAATTTCCACACGGGCAGTCTAGAGTCAGGTTATCAGGTCATTCTGGAATTCAGGAGTTGCTGTAGAGATCTGGATGCAAGCGGGATGGCATGGCGTATCAACTAGTATATGTAATATTTCTTTCCGCTGTTTGTCGTTGTACACTCTGATAATATAATGTGATGTAATGTAATAACTAATATAGTGATTCTGTTTAAAGATTGTTCATTGGTATATTATATGTTGTTTCGCTGCGATATGTGAGATTCTGTTACTGTTTCTTTTTTTCTTCTATCTTCTTCTTCTTAAACCCTAATTGTTCGGTTTTCCGGCATTCGATTGTGCGGCATTTGATACCGTGGATGTATAAATGTCGACTTTCTAGCGTCGAAAAATCGGATCGTTACACAAATGATGGTATCTTGGCAACCTCAGGAAGTAGTAGCCGTGTGATGAGACGCAGTGACTATGGATTGTTTCCGAAGATGTTTCTTTGGAACAGGTTTAGGAAGTGTGTCTTCATCGGTGTTGTTGCTGAGTTCAGCAAGGTGTTGTGTTTGGTTTGAGGTTCAAGTTTCTCGAAGAGCTTTGGATTAGGAAGTCTTTGGCATCTGGGTCAGCAGTGCAGCTCGGAATGTTCTGTGTGCTAGCAGGAAGGTCATCTGGCTGAGCAGTTTTCTAGAGGTGGAGTTCAGAAGCAACAGAGTAGATCCTTTCCTTCGATGGATTGGCTAGATAAGAATAGGCTGTTCTGATTGGTAAAGGGAGAGCATTTTTCTTTGTATTTAGGATGGGTTGATCGCAAAAGTGACTTGCGATAGTTTGAGTGTTCTCTTGGTTTGTTAGAGATTTTTCCAGATGTCTTCAGAGAAGTCAGAGGTTTGTCCGCATCTAGGGATTGAGTTCCGTATGGACTAGGATTTCAGGAGTAATACCGGTGGTTCAGCTAGTTAAAGGATGGTTCCTAGAGAGATGGTTTGGTGAAGCAGCTCAGGATTTCTTGATGCTTCTGAGTTTTTCTTTTATGGATTTGTTGAACCTTATTTCTGGAATGTGTTGTCCAGCTTGTGCATGTGTTCATCATCAGCATGTTTTCCATCTACTCCAAATCAGAGTTGTGCAGCCGAAGCAGTAAGGGAATGCATCTGTTTGTCTTTTCTAGATAAGGAGAAGTAAGATCAGTCTTCTGATGTTTGTGGAGTAGAGTTTGTGTTCTTGATCTTGGTTGATCGTGAGAGGATCATTTTGTTGGGTTGTTTTTGGTCTAGTTTGTTTCTAGAGGCATCAGCGAAGGTTAAGCTGATCAGGATGGATATAGGCAGCCCAGGATCGTCCGAAGAGTTTTGAGGATAAGAGACGAAGGAATATGGATTCCGGAGTCGGAGATTTGATATAGGATAAGTTTTGTCCGGTTATAGTAGGTATAAGGCTGGTTAAGACCGGGAAGCTAGCTCTAGGGTATATTGGATCTTTCTGTGTTCTTGTGAGGATAGGTGCTTTAGTTTTCAGGAGTTGAATTGCCAGTTTGGATAACTGGGATTTGATGTGCTTCACGTAACGCTGAGGGAGTACGTGTTTGATCTATATCTGGTTGTGGAACCAGCAGTTCTGGGGATTTTTGTTGTAGACTCAGACTTGAGTGTGGTCTGATTTCCTATTTAGTTTTGGAGATCTAGATGAGTAGGAGCTCTGTAGCTTTGTAATATAGATTGTTTGAGTTCTGTAGAGCGAGTATTTCGGTATTTATACCGGGGAAATTCTAGGAAGTTCTATCGAAGATTTTGTCTGGGTAGTTAGATTTGTTTGATTGAGTGCATTGGTTGCTATGGTTGTTAGCGTATGATTGATAATAGATGCTTGTGTTTTAAAATTAAAATCTTAGATATATTATTAAATTACCTTTGCTTTTAAATTTCAAGGATGAAATTTTTTAAGGGGGAGGAATGTGATAACCCAGAATTTTGGGCAATATCAATTTAATAATCTGCATTAGAATTAAATTGATTTGATAATTTTTGTTAATAAAATTTGAATTAATTTAATAATCTTCTTTTAATAAATTTAATTGGTGGATTTTATCTTTTAAAAGCTAATAAATGTTTTCTATTTATAATGTATGTATATATATATATTTGCATATACTGTAAATAGACAAGCTTTGGTTTGAAATTTAATAAATAAATAAAATCTTGTTTTTAAATTCTAATATACATTTTGATAATTTGGAAAATTATGATTTAATTTAATATATAACTTTTCAAACCTATTTAAATAAATAATTATATAGTTTAAAATATTTAAGGTAAATGTTAATTGTTTAAATTATATCTTAGCTTAAGTTTAAATTTAACTAAAAGGTTTGTTTTATTTCTTTTAAATATTACTTGATAAGTATGATTTGAAATTTTATATAGAAGTTTAAAATACAATTTGCAAATGATACATTAATTCATTTAAGTAATATAAGTAATTTATATATAACAAGATAATTTCTTTTATAAATTATTTAATATTGAATAAAAATGTTATTTTTGAATAATAATTATAATGTATTATTTATATATACATATGGATTTTAATATAAATAGAATTTGTTATTTTCAAAATTTAATGTGTAGTTATATATGCATATATGTAACTTGAATTTTAAAATTGGATTTTAAAATATTTAATTTGAATTTGAATTTGGAATTTATTTTGAAATTCGAAGGAATAGATACTTCAAAATATTTTGGATTTTAAAAGAGTTGGTATAAGCTTTTATTGGTATATACATAATTTGTTTTATTTTATTTTTCTAAAAAGTAATTTACAAATATATAGATAAGTATTTAATAAATAATAAAAAGGGCCTTTATTTGCTTTTAGAATAAATAAAAATAGTAAAACTATTTAATGGGCAAGTGTAATTATACTAAGGCCTCATAATAACATGTGTTAAGCAAATGCAAATAGATTAGACAAGTGTCATTTTTGTTTTTAATTTTTTTTCTTTTATTTTCAGGTAAATCATTTAAACTTATAAAAACATGTTTTCTTCCTTCTCATTTCTTTTCTAATCTTCATTTTCAAAAGCTAAGAAAAACTCAAGCTTCTTAAAAATGAAATCCGGTAACAACATTCACATATCAGTAACCAAACTCCTCAAAACCAAAATCATGTTCAAATCAAAATCTATAAATCACTTCCTCACAAACCAGAAATCAAATTCAACATTTCTCATACCAGAGGCTAATCATATTCTAAAGCCTGTAATTCATTTACAAAAATCAAATCAAAACCTGTAAGCAGCTTATTCAACCCGTAGCCTGAAACAAGCTTCCAACTTAATCAAATCTTAATCATCTCAACAATAAAGACATTCAACAACAACAATTCAAAATCCTATACCAAGCTTTCTTCAACAGCTCCAGTTTCAAAATCAGATTCAAAGAGGATATGGCATTTAAACTTTAAAAGTTTCAACAGTAACTTCAAATTTGGTACTCTATTCTTCACCCTCAAAACTGGTGAGTAACATCATAATTTAAATAGTTTAAGTATATAATTATGTTGCATGTTCATCTTTGAAGCTAGTATGTTTGTGAATGTATTTATAAGTATAGATCTGTGTGTGTGTATGAATATATTGGTGTGCATGTTGTGTATTAGGATTTTTTTCTCTGATTCTAGTTCCAGGCTTAAGATCAAATCAAAATTCACTTGCTCTTGATTCAATCTTTGTTAAGACTTAAGTCTTGAACAAAATATGTTTGTTATATCATAGATTTTAGTTTAAAAACTTGTTAAAGTTAAAACAATTTTGTATTGTCTCTGGAAATTTAAAACAACTTAGAAACCTTAAAATAAGTCAAAATTTAATTACCATGTTTTATGGATTTAGGAATCTAAATAAAATATTAAAGCTAAAATTTCATTTTTGAAACTAAAATCGTATATTTTAGTTAAGGGGAAAGGGGGCAGTTCTGGTTTGACCAGAAATGATGTTGTGGGTTGTCTCTGGTGACCTGGTTGGTTTAGGAGGTCGGAATATCTTCTGATGATGTAGTGATGATCGGTGAGTGGAGGAAAAATAATGAATGGGTGTGTAGATGACTGTGGCGATGGTGGTTGGTCGATTAAGTTTGTAAACCTAGTTTAGACAGGTTGGATATGTTTGATCGGAGCGATGGCTCTGGTGGACCGAGTGCCACCATATTTTGGGGATTGCAAGATTTGCTATTGGCGAAGGTGCAGCTTGATTTTTAGGTGATCTGGTGGTCGGAGGATCGTGGACGAGATGGTTCCAGGTTTGGGGTTATTCCAGTTTTAGGCTTTAGTGCTCGATTTTGATTTCGAGTTAATGGTGAAGTTCTGATGGTCAGATGAGGGTATGTGGATGATCGCCGACTTGCTCGAGGGTGTGGTGATGACCGGAGGTGGTCGGAGCCACCGTGTATATGCGTGGTGCAGTGGTTTGTGGCTGGTGAAGTTTGGGGTGTTGTAGGGTTTTTGAACTCGAGCAATTCTCGAGTAATTCGAGTTTTGGCTTGAAGTAATGTGAGGTGTTACTTGAAGCATTTTAGAGGGGGCCCGGGTAATGGTTGTTACAGGTTTCTCTGGAAACCTGTCTGTTTTTAAATTTAAATTTTATTTTAAATTTGAAAGCAAGTTTTTAAAACAGAGTTTAAAACCCAATTTTAGTATGGATTCAAAACTGAGTTTGTATCCTAGTTTTAAAATTAAATTAAGTTTTATAAATTAAATTGTTTTAACAACTTCAATTGTTTAAAGTGTATTTTAATTGGTCAGAATTTAAAAGTAAATTTGGTTTAAATTCTTTAAGTTTCTTTTATAAGATGAGTATTTCTTTAACATGTGATTTAAAAGGTTTTTAAATTGTTTTAATTTTGTTAAAGTTAATTTTGTATTCGTTTTAAATCTTAAATTTAAAATGAAATTTAAAATGGAATTTTGAAGTAAATTTGAAAGTAAAATGTTTTTAAATGTGTTTGTGAATGATAATTATCATTAATAAGAAAATGTCTTTGTTTTAAAAGTTAATAAAGATTTAATGATTTGTGATTCATTAAATTATTAAGGTAATTAAAAAGAATAATTAATTAATTTAATTAATTAATTAATAATTTGGATTAATTAATTAAGTAATTAAGGATTTGAATTTAATTAATTAAGGTTTAAGTTAATTAATTAAGGATAATTAATTGGGTAATAAAATCATTATTTAGATAAGTTTAGATTTTTAATTAATGATTAGAAATTAATTAATCAAGTAATTTAAGATTAATTAAGTTACAGTTAAAACTTAATTAATTAAATAATTAGAGATTAATTAAATGGTTATTAAAGATTAATTAATTTTTAATTAATAATAATTAATTTAAGTTTAATTACTTAAGATAAGTAATTAAAGAATTGTTAATATTTAATGAAGGTCATTAATTTGAGATTATTAAATAATTAATTAATGTGACTAATTTTAATAATTAATTAGATTAATTAATTAAGGATAATCATTTATGAAATTGTTTAAGTATAATTACTTAATAAAAGTAATTAAAGGAATTAATTACCCAAGGTAATTAATTAAATAAATTTGATCAGTTTAAGTTAATTAATTAAGTTTAATTAATTAGAATAATCACTTGATGATTTGATAAGTATAATCACTTAGTGAAGTAATTAATGGATAATTACTAGATGTAATTAATTGAATGTCTATTTGTTAATGAAAGTAATTTGAGTTTAATTACTTTGTGTAATTAATCAAGGGATTAATTAAAGATAATTAATTAAGGAGTAATTTATTTATTTAATGAAGTAATTAAGGGTAGTTAATTACTGAATGAGATTAATCAAGGGTGATGAATAGATGTGGTTCAATTAAAGATTAATTACTAAATGTAATTAATTTAATAGGATAATTAATTAAAATATAATTAGGGATCATTAATTAATATAATTAATGATGTAATTAAGGGTTGATTTATTAAGATTAATTAATCAATAATAAGTGATTATAGAGTAATTACTTAATGTAATTAATTAAGGATTAATGTAATCAATTATAGTTAATTAATTAGTGAAGTAATTAAAGGATTAATTACTGTATTTGGTTAAGAATAAATAATTTGTGAAATTAATTAAAGGATAATTACTTGAAGGTAATTAAAGGATAATTAATTAGGGATGATTAATAAAGGTGGATAATTAGATGATAATTAATTAATTGTTTTGAAATTAATTAATGGTTATGTAAGCAAGATTTATAATGATAAGGTAATTAATTTAATTTATTTTAAATTAATTAAAGATGAAGTAATTAATTTAATTCACTTTAAATTAATTAAGGATGGTATCGATCCTTGCTTATGTATGGATGGATGATATTGATTGCCTTGAATGGTTTGAGATCTAAGATATAAGATAAGTAATGCCGTGTGATATAGCTGCTTTGGTTGAAGTGTGATGATAGAATGAATTATCTGTTTATGATGATAATGTGGATTATCTGTTTGTGATGATAATGTAAATTATCTATTTGTGATGATAATGTAGATTATCTATTGTGATATTGTGAATTACCTATCTGTGTGTATATGGATAATGAAATTGAATTATTTTAAACTTTAAAACAACTTGGACCTAAAAGATGGCGTTTTGGATTTCGATGAGACCGGGATCGGGTTTCCGAATTTGGATCTCCGAAAACCGTGTCGATCCAAATTAACGACAGGTCGTGAATCTGAAGTGAAGATAAGTTTCAGAGTGCAAGGGTTATCGTCATTAACTCTAAGGGTGATTCCAAAATGAGTGTAACGAGATAATGCCTCCGGTTTCACTCGAACCCGGAACGAACTTGTATGGATTGAATGCTTTCATAACATCGTCAGGTGGACGATGAGCATTCTAAGAGATGTGTTCTCTAAAGGTAGTCATAGTCTCATGCCTCATCAACTGGGAATGGCTAAAACAGGGAAGGTGCAGCAAGGCTAAGTGGGTAGCACCCAAGTAGGACGAGATTTTCCCTTGTCTAGAAGTCCCTTTTTATTTGGCTGTATGGGCAGTTCGGTCACGGCCAACTGCGGGGTCGTCTTGTTCGGGACTATCCAGTAAGGGATGGTTCCGGCCTTGTGTTGCAGGGGATTGGGAGTAATCCTCGGTACGGTGATCTAGGCCCCGTACTGTGACGGGCGGTACCCCAGTAGCCTTGCCATTGATGGAAACCCATTCTTCCTACGTGCCCTTACGGTTTTGATTGTATTACCCACTTTTGTGGCTAGTAGCTAGAATTTAATCATGTAACAATTTCAGCTATTTCTTATTTACTTGAAAACCCTAGACTCTATTATAATATCACTAGATTTCCTATCAAATGTTTCGGTTAGCGTAAGGTAAAAACTTACCCATGTTTATGTGTGGGAAGTCTTACGTGATACCTTTTGTTTTCAAAGGTTTTTCTCAAGTTAAGAAACTTTAACCTGTTACTCACACCAGACCCATGTCTGACCCGGAGTTTATCTTCTGTTTTCTTAAACTCTTGGGTACTCAAAATTTTAAGAGTAGCCAAGGGATTCAGGTTAGCATTGACGAATTCTGGAGGAGCAACGGAGTAGGAGGCTTCAGCGTTGTAGATATTTATAGTGTTACACTGTGATTGGTATCTCTGTTTTGTATTGAGTTGTAATAACCAGACAGGTGTTTATAACTGTCTTGTATGTGATGTATAATCTGTGTAACTCTGATAATGGTTGATAATATGTAATATCTTATGTGATTAGTATAATTTATTCGTTCCGCTGTTGAGATTCTGATGTTGTTTCTTCTTTTTTCCCTATCCTTTCTCTTTTCTATCCCTTTCTTTCTTCAAGATGATGAGACTTTTTATGGAGAAAAAAGTCGAGTCATCACATTAATAATCTTCCTTAAGACATTTCATTTTGCTTACTCATTAATACCCATTATATTGCAACAATCATTTATGATAATAACCAAGACTATCATATCTAGAAACCAAATCATTATTATCTTATTTTGAAACTCTTTTCAAATTCAATATTTTAATTTCCGTTTGAATCCATTTCAAACTTATCTTCATCCAATTTCGGTTTAGTTGTATTTCTATTACCATTAAATTCTCATTATTTAATTTAATTACAATGATTTAACAACCAATTACCTTAATATTTATTAGAAAGAAATATTTCTTTACATATCAAAATATAATCTTATATAAAATCATTTACCTTTAAAATCATTTAAAATCTTTATATAAGAAAATAACAAGTACGCTCTCATATACACACACACATACACACACATACACACACTCAACTCTTTTTAGGGTATTACTTACCCTATCCTTAATGAGTAATCCCACCAGAGCCAAGGTTCTCGCTTAACCTTTTGCTCTGATACCAAATGTAACGGTCTAGAATTTCCGATCCTGAAAATTCTAGATAGTTTGGGAAAAGAAGAAAGAGATAGAAGAAAAAGAAGAAACAGAAACACCAACATCTCACATTCCCAGCGGATAAAATATAATAACAAATAATAACAGTTATACAAAGGAAAAGTAAACTTATCAGATTACATTTTAATACATCAGAGTTACACAAATACACAAACATTGGACAAATACACCCACGTCCCAGATAACTACAATATATCTTTGCGGATACACTCCATACGTTTCTGTCATCCAGCTCGCCTCTTGAGCTCCAGAACATCCTTACCTGAAAATATGTAATACTCGATCTGATCCGAGCATTACATCAAAGTAACATTCGTGTCAGGCTGGAAACCAGTGTGAGTGAACCCATATAATTTGAAATACTAAGTTCAAACCATAAATGAAAAACTCGAGGTAACTCGTACTTCACTACGAGTTCATTACTTATTATGCTCAACACTTATTTCACAAATCAATCCCTAAGTACCCATACTTAGTTTCAAAGGTCTATATTATTCCATTTCAGCCTATTAATTTCACATATCAAATCTATATAGATTTATTATAGATTACAAATCGAAGTGGTTCCAGGTATTTACTGATACCCGACTCCGGTCTCTTTGAATCTCATGTCATCTGAACCTAAGTTATTAAAATGAAATACAATTCAAACTTAAATATAGGATGTCACTTTTTATTACAGCAATTCATCATTGATGGATAACCACATTATAACTATTCAACCCAATCATATCACAAAGCATTTCAATCAGGAATATCAAATAATCCATGGCATTCAATATCATTCATTAACTCATAAGCAAGGTTAATTAGTCACACCATTTCTAATTAAATTAATTACAACAAGATTAATTAATCATTCTTAAGTCATCCTTCTTAATTAATCATCCTTGATTAATTTTTCCTTAATTACAGTAGTAATTAATTTCACAAATTAATTACCCTTCACTCATTCCTTAATTAATTACACTAAGTAATTAATCCTTAAATTACTTCCATTAAGTAATTATCCCATTATTTAATTATCCTTAATAAATTAACTCTTAATTATTAATTAAGTTAACCTTTAATTGCTAATTAAATTAATTAATCCTTAATAAATTAATCCTTTGATTACATATATTAAGTAATTTATCATTTGGGTAATTAATTTCTAATTACTCATCCATTAATCTCTAATTACCAATTAATTAATCTCTAATTAATTAATTGATAATCCTCAATTAGAAATAAATTAATCCTTTACTATAATTAAATAATTTCTCTTCAATTACTTAATTTATTAAATCAAAAATTAACTATTAATTACTTATTTTCAATCAATTTATTAATTACATTAGTTAATTATTTATCACTTAATCAATAGTTAATGATTCTTTCCTTAATTATATTAATTAACTATCCATTAATTACTTCCATCATGTAATTATCCTTCAATTATTAATATTAATTAATCAACCCTTATTAATTTCTTTTAGTGATTAACTTTTAAGTAATTTCACTAATTAATTATTTTAATTAATCACAACCTTAATTGAATAAAGACAAATTCTTATTTAAATCAAATATTTAATTACATCATTATTCATATTTGAGAATCATTTAGGGATTAATTTCATAATTATAACTAATTACTTTTAAACAACAACTTGAAAATATACTAAATCAAAATAAATTAAAATATAAGATCATTTGACTTACAAATTATATTGAAATTTGGCTTGAGAACTTAATTATACTAGCTCTATAAATAAAATTGTTTAATTATCTTCCCTTACAAGTTAAAACCAGATAACAGATCGAAATAACCCAAGCACGAGCCCAAGCCCGGAAAACTCGATCGACAACTCGAGCCGGAAAAACAAATTTTCCGAGCCCAAAAACTCAGTACTACCCCCATCAAATCAAGAGCAACCCCGAGTAACCACCCTTCTTCCCCAAAGCTAAACGCAACAATCCCACACCAGATATGAAACAGTCTTGTGCACGTGCACAATCACTCCGGTCACCTCCGACCGGCTCCGCTACCGTCCTCATGTAGGCGACGTCATCGACGAGACGTTCGACAACCCAAAAATCACTAAATCATAACAACTCAAAATCAAACTAGTCGGTACAGCTAAAATCAATATCGCTCAACGGAAAACCCCCATGCACCACCGCCTCAGGTCGCTTGAAACGCCGATACACCGCCCTACCATAAGCCGAAGGCTCATGCACCAAACCCACTCTCTCTGACCAAGTCCGATCCAGCCTCTCCATCGCGATGAACTCGATAACCAATTCGAACCAAAAAGGTCCTTAAACTCTATTCCGACCTTATCCCGCCACCACGATCGATGAAACTATCTTCGACCATTTTTGCAGTCTTCACCAACCCTTGAAGCTCCTCCAGCGTGAATCTTGATGACTAAATTCGTTTAGATCGTCGAAAATCGATAAAATACCATTACCAGTCCAACCCTTATTTCCTCCGCGAAATCAAGCTTAAATATTATGATATGATTATAAAAAATCATAAAATTTTAGTATGATTCGGTTTATATAACTAAAGTTTGGAATTTAGACACTTGATTTTTTTTTGTCTAGAATGGATTTTACCGGGATCTTCTTGTTTTCAAAATATTTACTTAACTTAGACACTTGAAACCTTATTTAAAATTTATATCTTGATGATTGAAGCACTTTTTGTTCAAACGTCAACATTAAAAGTGATCTGGGAAGAAGGAATCAAATTTTGAAAAGATTTTTGTAGCCTATACTTAGAACAGAGGAAATACATTCCTATGAATAGTCATATACACATATATCTTCATATTTACAGTCATGCAGCATATTTTTATATTCACAAGTCAAGAATTATCACATGCTAATCCAGTTACAAGGCTTAAGATCGAATCTAGGTAGTTCACTCACCTGGTAGTTTTAAAATAGTGAAGCTACTTGATACTTTTTAGCATTTTAATAAATTGTTTTACACCATCACAACCAACTTCCATTGGAGTATCCCATGCTAAAAGTATTCAGGTAAAAGGATTTAATTTTTCCCTTTGAACATAATTGGTCTGTTGGCAATTTACAGAAATATTCATATGTGCACACAGGCATGCAACAGGAATTTTATTTGTATAGCGAGACAATTTTTTTCGAATCATCTTTAAGTTATTTTTTTTTATTCATTGATTGAGGCATACATAAAACTATATAGGTGATTTAACTTAAAAAGATTAAAGTCTACTCATCCAGCTATAAAAACCAGAGAACAGTTGATTCCTCTTCCAGATGTTGATCTGGAACTGAAGGCTCAAACTTTGAATTTGAAAATGAAGCTGCTTGAATTTAAACTTTTGCTTTGAGTACTTGATATACTTTAGATCTGAGATTTGATTTAAAATAGATCTTTATCTTAAACTGAGTTTTGCGACTTTGAATTCTGCCTTTAAAACTTTGCTATTCTTTGTTCAAGAAAATCCAGAAATTGCTTAATGTTCAATTTTCCCTTGATCTGCTTGAATGATTCAGTTTTAAAATGGTTGTTGTTTGATGATTTCCTAGTTGTATATTATTCAGGCTTTAATCTTCTTTGTTTTGGAAAGATGAAGATAAAAAATTAAGAAATTAGGAAGGAAAAGAAAATGTATGTATTTCTTTTATCTTTTATTTATTATCTAAAAAAAGGAACAAATTCATGACACTTGTTAACTTTCTTACAAATGTCATTTACACTTTATAATTAATTTACATTTGTTATATAGAAAGTACTTATGTTTACATTTGTAATTATCATGTCTTAATATGTTTTTTTTAAATATGTTCATATGTTATTATATTAAAATTTCAATTTATTTTTATTAATGTCTTATGTTTTTATATTAACTTCCTTTCTAATTTATTTATAGAAAATTTAAAAGGAGAATAATATAGAATCCCAATTATATATTTATAATGGTTATACAATATATTAGTTATATATATATATATACACACACTTTATCTAAAATTTTAATCAGTTTTTTTTTGAATTCCCAATTCAAGTCAAATTCTAATTATTCATATATATTTATTCATATAACAACACATTATCATTTGTTTTTTTGAAATATTAATTTTGCCAATTTAAATAATTGTAGTAGAAAGATTATCAAACCAATACTTATTCAGGTACATATTTTTATTACCAGAATTGTTTATTTAACTTATAAATCAGTATTTCTACTAATCAAATCCAGTTAATTTATCAATTACAAATATTCTAAAATTCGGGATATCACTTAGCCAAAAAAGTTAAGGTTTCATAACTCAACCATCTTTACTCACTACTGATTCAAACTGCAAAACTCCCTACCGAGTTGAACCACTCAACTCCCTACCAAGTAGAAATATGGAAAGTGATGAATAGACAAAGCATGCTTGAGTAGAGGAATGCAAGAAAGAAAGAAACCCAACAATGGCCAAGAAAAGTTAATTCAGCACCGAGTTGAGTCCCTCAACGTGGTACAAAGTTTAAAAGAGGGATGTGTTTACCATTATTTTTTGGTAGAAGTTCTTGTATGACGTGGAGAACATGCTTGAGATTTTTTAGGCTATTTTGATGGCAGATTTTGTCAATAAATAAAGGAGGAGAGGTACTTAAAAGTGGATCTTTTCCTTCTATGTTCTAGATCTATGCTGGTTGAGTGACTCAATTCTATACTGGATACTATTCATACTTAAATTGTGAAATACGACTTGTAAAATATAATTTGTAGGAGCAAAGCAAAACAAACAGGAAAAGATTAAGTGGATGTAGGTCAGAGTATTTGCCAAACCACTATAAAAGTTGTGTACTCTTTTCTCTCTTTTAATCATCTTTTTTGTAATTTTTATTTACTACTTAATCGAGTGTCTATTCCACTTTTGGTTCAAACATTTCATAATTTTTTCTGTGCATACACATATTTATGTATAATTAAATCCAAAATTAAACAATAATTTACAAATGTATTTTAAACCTTTTTAAATTATTATGTATGTATGTATGTATGTATGTATGTATGTATGTATATCTATGTATGTGGATTTCTTTTAATATAATTCTTATGGATTTATTATATGAAAACATTTATGAAATCCATATGGATTTTACAATCTAAAATTTTAAAAAATATTTTACAAATTAACATGGATTTGTAAAAAAAATTTGGAAAAAAGATTTTGCCAAAAAAAAATTCAATTTTAACATATGACTAGTTATATTATTAATTTGTATTCCATATATAAATTAAAATAATTTGTATATAAAATTATATTTTTGCAAAGCAAGAAGGGTTGACTAGGCCCTTTCCAAATTTATTAAATAGACATAAAAAAAAGGATTGCACAAGCTTAACCATATAGTAAAATAACCAAGCTAACCAATGGAGAGAATAAAAAACAAGGAAAAACAAGCATACTAAAAGAACAAAATCAAGACCAAACCACAACAGATTCCTTTACACTCAGCATGTTATGCACATATGCATTATTTCTTTTCCTCCTATAAACCATATTGCAAATTAACACCTCAAACGTACACTTGTTCTCAAATACCCTTGCATTCCTTTCTTGCCACAAGACAACAACAAATACTTTCAACACAAACAACAACATCAATGAGCCAATGTCCCGTCAGAAAGTAGCTTTGAAAACCCTATTCCATTTAGCATCTCTTGAAAAAGTGTGGAAATTACCTTTACAAAGAACTTTGCACCAAAGAGAAAAACATAACATGATAGTTGAAGAAGATGTGCACATTATCCTCAATGTAATTATAGCGGAAAGGGAAAATTCTCCATGTGAAACCGTCTAGCGCATAGATTAGACTTTGTCATGATACCATTCTTTAGAACCTTCCACAATAGAAGTTTTATTTTTCAAAAAGTGAACCTATTCCAAACCCTATTATGGAACCTGCATATTACGTCTAGGCCAATGTTAGAGATAACATTGTATATTATTAAAATAGAGTAAGAACTTTGCTTCCAAGTCCATACATAACCATCATCACCTTTAGGCAGAATAGTGTTTTGAATAAGTTGCAAAATTGTCTAAACTCTAACATTACTTGTGTAAGGAAGAGTAATGTACCCATCAGCTAAATAAGCACTAGCTCTTGCATTCAATAGAATATCAGTTTGACTCTTATAAGAGAGAACACTATCCAATATAAGTCCTTTTTTAGCCCAAGGCTCAAACCCAAACCTAACAGCATTGGAAGGGAAGATTTTAATTTGCACATGAGGAAGCAAGATAACTCTAAGCTGAAGGATAGATCTCCAAACCCATCCACATAGAGGAGACACATCCATAACCCAAAAATTCTTATTGCTAAAGTGATACCTTCTTGTCCATTCTACCCATGAGTTTGGTTTGTTATTAAGAAAATTATCAAAATGCTTAGTGAATGCAGCCAAGTTGTAGCTTTTCATAGTTTTAGTTTCTTACCCACCATGGATGAATAGCTTTTCTAGCTTACTAAAAGCTAAAGGTATTGATTTTCTAATGTTTATTCTCCCTGTCCGCAGCAATGATTTATAACTTGCCTGAGTTGGTTAATAAGCTTGGTAAGTAAAATTAAACATATGCTTCAGTATACTATCATATCTTGTATAATAGATTTTATGATATTTAATCTACCCGCTTTAGATAGAGAAGTATTGATCCAACTATTCATAGTTTTAGTGATTTTTTCAAAATGTGAAGGTAGGTAAAGATTTAAATTCTTCTGGAGGAAAGAGGTATGCCAAAATGATTAACGCCACTACCAAAACTAATGAAGAAGAAAATATCATGCAGAACATTCCTATGGTTCTCAAGCAAGCTAACTATGGTGAGGTAAAAATATTCATAATTAATTATAAGGCCGGTGATCCTATGGAAGTGATACAGGGGAAACACTTACCTCATTTCGCACCTCCACCAACCTCGATCACCACTTGCCGCAACCCACCACATCACCATATCTCCGCGACCCACGACCTAAACTCCATTCCGCGACCCACGACCTAACCCCATCTCGCGACCCACGACCTAACTTTACCACTTCCACGACTTACGATTCACCCCTTTCCCATAGCCGCGACTTAAACCTTCCCCGACCTAAGACCTAAATCGTGAACGAAATTAAGTCGCTCCTCTTCCAAATTGAGAGATCCAGTTAGCTCGTTGTTTTCCCTAAGTCGCGAACAAATTTCTTCACTTCTAGGTCGCGGCAAACTCTTTATGTCGCTGTTGTTCTTTAGGTCGCGAAGAACGACCTACTGTAAGTCGCGAATGATGCTTCTCCATAAGTCGCGGGTGACATAGTTAGGTCGCTGATGTTTTTTTCTTAAGTCGCTGCCGAGTTGCTTTAAGTCGCTGCTTGTATTTTCTTAAGTCGTTTGCTATGTAAATCGTTTGTGTTGTAATTTTGTTAAGTCGGGAGTGTGTTGTACTATAAATAGGGGTGTATGCGTCATTTGTAAAAAAAGTTGAAAATTGAATAAAATTTGGTTTGTGCTTTGTGCCTCCATTTTAAAATTGGTAGTCGAGTGTTAACTCCTATCTCCACTTCGGCATTCGAGTGCGCTCGAATCAACGAACGTTGAAGCTAATTCGCGGAATCAAGTGCGCTTGATCAACGCTCGAAGAATTGTAGATCTCATTTCACGGTATCATGCGCGATCAACGTGTCAGAGATAGCTAGAATTCAGTATCTTCGGATCAACGAATTTTCGCATTTCAGTATTCTTAAATCCATCGATTTATCACCGATTATTTCCGCTATTCGTGTGAGATCCTAGACGGATTCGATTTACATCTTCGAATTTGCTTCCCACGCTGCGTCAGTTTGGTATCAAAGTCAGATTGCAAGAAGTTTGCATCATTTGGAGACTTGGGTTTCGAGAATTTGAAGTTTGGAGAACGGATTTGCAAATTGGGAGAAGTTGGTGTTCATCGTGTTCATCGAGAAGTTGCAACAAGTTGGGAATTTCGATCTATCTCACTTAGGATCAAAGTTCGGAAAGTGTTTGGAATTTATTTTTTGAGTTTGTTTGAAGTTCAATCATGCCTCCGAGACGAGCTCAACGTCATCGCAACATTAATGCTTTGTATGGAAGAGAAGAGGCCGATGAAATGGAGCAACGAATCAACGAGAGTTTCACTGAAAAGTCGAATGAAGGAATTGGTCGATTAGAGAGAATGATGATTAAAATGAATCAAAGTAGAAGAAGAGTTTCACCTGAATCGAACCATGAGGGAAGTAGAGCTTCGATACATTCAGATCAGGAGAGAAGAGAAGATCAAGATCATAGAAGTGTTGATAATCGTGATACGAATGTTGATCGAAGGAGTGGTAGTAGAGATGTTGGAGATCGTGATCGACATCGATATACTTCAGATTTTGATGAGGAGTTTGATGGTGATAGAGGAAGTGTTCATTATCGAGATAGAGCTCAAACACGACGTCGGTATCGAGATGTAGAGGATGATCGTAGATGGGAGTCGGGAATGAAGATGGAGATTCCAGAGTTCAAGGGTGGAATGGTTGCAGAAGAATTCTTGGACTGGGTGTCTAACGTTGAGGAGATCTTTGATTTCAAGGAGGTTTCGAAAGACCGTCGAGTGAAGTTGGTTGCTACTAGGTTGAGAGGGAGAGCTATGGCATGGTGGCAGCAAACCAAACTTACACGAGAACAGATGGGGAAGTCGAAGGTTGTGGATTGGGAGAAAATGAAGAAATTGACGAAAGCTACATTTTTACCTTACAATTATCAATCACTCATGTATCAGAGGTTGCAGAATTTGAGGTAAGGGACGAAGACTGTTAATGATTATGCTGACGAGTTTTATCAACTGATTGCTCGAAATGACATTATGGAGACAGAGGAACAGTTGACTGCTAGGTTTGTTGGAGGTTTGCGAAGGCATATCCAGGATATGGTTAATATGTTTGATCCGAGATCTGTGGCGGAAGCGCACCAGAAAGCGATAGCTTGGGAGAAGCAAGGAAGACGAGGAGGTGGTGTGTTTACCAGTTCCAATATTCAAAGCAAAGGTGTCAGTGGGAGTTCCAATATTTCTAAAGCCGTCAGTAAACCAGTTGTGAAGGAGGTTAAGAAGGCAAAGGTCAACAACAATTTTAAATGTTATAATTGCCAAGAAGTGGGTCATAAGAGCAACGAATGCCCAAAACCAAAGAAGAGAACGATGATTGCTGAAGTTGAAAGTGAGGATGCTGTTGAAGGTGAAGATAGTCCAGTTGAGGAGAATGAACAGGATATCGCGTCAGGAGATGAAGGGTGTAATCTAATGATGAGAAGGTCTTGTTTAACACCGAAAAAGAGGATGAGGCTAGTTGGTTGAGGAGCAACATTTTTCAATCTACATGCACTATTCTGGGAAAAGTTTGTAAGTTTGTGATTGATGCAGGAAGCTGTGACAATATTATTTCTACTGAAGCTGTGAGGAAGCTGAAGTTGAAGACGGAGAAACACCCTAATCCTTAAAAGTTAGCGTGGCTGAGAAAAGGAGGAGAGGTAAAGGTGGACAGGCGAGTTCGAGTTCCATTTTCTATTGGGAAGAAATATAAAGACGAGATTTGGTGTGATGTAGTTGAGATGGATGTTTGTCATTTGCTTTTGGGAAGACCATGGCAGTATGATCGAGCAGTGCAGCATGACGGTCGAACCAATAGCTACAGTTTTATGTTTGAAGGCGTTAAGATTATTTTAGTTCCAAAGAAGAGACAGCAGGGGGAGAGTAAATCTGAGGAGATTGAGGAGCTGAAAACTTTATTGACTTTGAAAGAATTTTTTGAAGAAGTAGAGGAGAGTCCTGAAGTGTTTTTGTTGATTGGACATGAAGTTATTGAATCAGTTGAAGTTCCAGAAGAAGTGAAGCCGTTATTGGAAGAATTCAGTGATGTGTTTCCAGAGGAGTTGCCAAAGGAGTTACCGCCGTTGAGGGATATTCAACATCAGATTGATCTTGTACCAGGATCGGTATTACCTCACAGGCCACATTACCGGATGAGTCCCAAGGAGCATGAGGAACTGAGAAGGCAAGTGGAAGAGTTGTTAGAAGAAGGGCGTGTCCAGGAGAGTTTGAGTCATGTGCCGTGCCAGCCTTATTGGTACCAAAGAAGGATGGAACGTGGAGGATGTGTACAGATAGTAGAGCTTTGAACAAAATCACCGTGAGATACAGATTTCCTATGCCGAGGTTTGATGACTTGATTGATCAGTTAAGTGGGGCAGTTGTGTTTTCCAAGATTGACTTGAAAAGTGGTTACCATCAAATTCGTATTCGACCGGGTGATGAATGGAAGACTCTTTTAAAACCAGGGAGGGTTTATATGAATGGTTGGTTATGCCATTTGGCTTGTCAAACGCTCCAAGTACTTTCATGAGAGTGATGAACCAGATTTTTGGACCATTTGTTGGGAAGTTCATGGTTGTTTACTTTGATGATATTTTGATTTATAGTGGGAGTACGGAAGAACACATCCAGCATTTGCGCGAAGTATTGTTGATTCTACGACAAGAGCAGTTTTATGCAGCAACAAAGAAGTGCGTGTTTATGACGGACAGTGTTTTATTTCTGGGGTATGTTCTGTCAAAGGAAGGTATTCAAGTAGATGAAAATAAAGTGGAAGCTGTCAGGAGTTGGCCACAGCCAAAGACAATTACTGAAGTGAGGAGTTTTCATGGATTGGTATCTTTCTATCGAAGATTCATTCCACATTTACGCAGTGTGATGGCACCTGTAACTGATTGCATGAAAGGAAAGAAGTTTGCATGGTCAGAGGAAGCAGGGGTTGCTTTTGAAAAGATCAAATCACTATTGACGACATCACCAATTCTGCCGAATTTTCAGTTGTTGTTTGAGCTGCATACTAATGCTTCGAAGGTTGGAATTGGTGGAGTTTTGAGTCAGAATGGAAGACCAGTTGCTTATTTCAGTGAAAAATTATCTGGAGCCAAGATGAGATATAGTACATATGATGTAGAGTTTTATGCGATTGTTCAAGCTATGAAGCACTGGCAACATTACTTGTTTCAGAAGGAGTTTGTTCTTTACACTGATCATGAGGCGTTGAAACATCTACAAGGGCGGGACAAGATTTCAGCGAGACATGCTTCGTGGATAGCATATCTACAACAATTTACCTTTGTTGTGAAACACAAATCAGGGGTGACAAATCGTGTAGCGGATGCTTTGAGCAGGAGGAATCATTTGTTGACAACGTTGAAGGTTGAAGTGACAGGATTCGAATTATTGCCAGAGTTGATTGAGGAGGATCCTTACTTTGCAAAGTTTGTTGAGAAAGTTAAGGATGGGAATACTGATGAATTTGTGTTGGTTGATGGATCCTTGTTCAAGGGGAATCGATTATGCATACCAGACTGTAGCTTGAGAATGAAGATTGTTAAAGAGTTGCATGAAGCATGACATGTTGGACGGGATCGCACCTTACAGTTAGTTTCACAATCTTATTTTTGGCCGTCAATGAGGAAAGAGGTAGAGAGATTTGTAGAGAGATGTCATATCTATCAGGTTTCGAAAGGAACAGCGACGAATGCAGGATTATATATACCGTTACCTGTGCCTACCACACCATGGGTTGATATCAGCATGGATTTCGTCTTGGGTTTGCCTAGAACTCAAAGGCGAAATGATTCTATATTTGTTGTAGTGGACAGGTTTTCGAAGATGGCACATTTTATAGCCTGTAAGAAGATAGCGGATGCAGTTCGAGTAGCTCAATTATTCTTTAAAGAGGTGTATCGATTGCATGGTTTACCAGAATCTATTGTTTCTGATCGAGATACTAGATTTTTAAGCCATTTTTGGTTGAGTTTGTGGAAGATGGTCGGAACAAAGCTGAATTTTAGTAGCGCTTACCATCCACAAACAGATGGGCAAACAGAGGTGGTGAATAGATCGTTGGGAAATTTGTTACGATGTCTTGTGAAAGACAATTTGAAGAGTTGGGATTTGAAGTTGTGTCAAGCTGAATTTGCTCACAATCATGCAATTAACCGAGGTACAAGTTTCAGTCCATTTCAAGTTGTATATTCAACCATTCCAAAGGGACCATTGGATTTAACGATAATACCATATCAGAAAAGAGTTGTTAAGCGGGTTAGTGACTTGGTGAATGAGTTACAGGAATGCCACAAGGTTGTACAGGAACGATTACTTAAATCGAATGAGAAGTACAAACAAATGGCGGATAAGAAACGAAGAAGAGTTGTCTTCAAAGAGGGAGATTTTGTATATGCCGTTTTAACGAAAGATCGTTTTCCAGTTGGAACTTACAACAAGTTGAAAGCACGAAAAATTGGTCCAGTAGAAATCTTGAAGAAGATCAATGATAATGCGTATCAGTTAAGGTTACCGGAAGAGGTTCATACTTCTGATGTGTTTAATGTGAAACACTTGATTCCGTATTATGCTGATGATCGAGAAAATGCGAATTCGAGGACGAATTCTTTCGTACCCAGGGAGGATGATACAGGGGAAACACTTACCTTGTTTTGCACCTCCACCAACCTCGATCACCACTTGCCGCAACCCACCACATCACCATATCTCCGCGACCCACGACCTAAACTCCATTCCGCGACCCACGACCTAACCCCATCTCGCGACCCACGACCTAACTTTACCACTTCCACGACTTACGATTCACCCCTTTCCCATAGCCGCGACTTAAACCTTCCCCGACCTAAGACCTAAATCGCGAACGAAATTAAGTCGCTCCTCTTCCAAATCGAGAGATCCAGTTAGCTCGTTGTTGTCCCTAAGTCGCGAACGAATTTCTTCACTTCTAGGTCCCGACAAACTCTTTATGTCGCTGTTGTTCTTTAGGTCGCGAAGAACGACCTACTGTAAGTCGCGAATGAAGCTTCTCCATAAGTCGCGAGCGACATAGTTAGGTCGCTGATGTTTTTTTTTCTTAAGTCGCTGCCAAGTTGCTTTAAGTCGCTGCTTGTATTTTCCTAAGTCATTTGCTATGTAAACCTTTTGTGTTGTAATTTTGTTAAGTCGGGAGTGTGTTGTACTATAAATAGGGGTGTATGCGTCATTTGTAAAAAAAGTTGAAAATTGAATAAAATTTGGTTTGTGCTTTGTGCCTCCATTTTAAAATTGGTAGTCGAGTGTTAACTCCTATCTCCACTTCATCATTCGAGTGCGCTTGAATCAACGAATGTTGAAGCCAATTCACGGAATCAAGTGCGCTTGATCAACGCTCGAAGAATTGTAGATCTCATTTCACGGTATCGTGCGCGATCAACGTGTCAGAGATAGCTAGAATTCAGTATCTTCGGATCAACGAATTTGGGCATTTCAGTATTCTTAAATCCATCGATTTATCACCGATTCATCGATTATTTCCGCTATTCGTGTGAGATCCTGGACGGATTCGATTTACATCTTCGAATTCGCTTCCCACGATGCGTCAGGAAGGTATTCAAAACCTTGGATATGCAGTTGGAAAAACCTTCAATTGGTTTTGTAAATAAAATGACATCATCAACAAAAAGTAGGTAGAGATATATGGATCCTTGCCCTTGGGATGCATTACGTACTCTTTGCTAGCTACATTTTTGTTGAATAATTGGGTGAACAATTCAATGACTATAATGAATAATAAGAAGACAGCGGGTCACCCTGTCTTATACCCCAAGCTCCTTTGAAGAACCCCGTATTCTTACCATTATACACTAATTTATAAGAGGCGATAGACATAGAAGAGTAGATCCAACTAACAAAATGGTAAGGGAAACCTATTCTAGCCATGACTACAACTATAGCTTCTCATTAAATGCTGTAATAAGATCTCTTGACATCGAGTTTCATCATAGCTCTAGGTGATATGTAACTTATGTTGCAGCTATTTATTAAATCGTGTGTGAGGAGCTCATTTCCAATATTCTTCAATTAAGGAGAAAGCTCACCTAGTTATCTGATATGACAATTGGAAGAACGTGCTTGAGCTTAGAACTAATCACCTTGGAAATACACTTATAAATAATCTTACAACATGCAATGGGCCTAAAAGCTAACAAATATGATGCATGTTTTATTTGAGGTATAAGGGTAAGATTAGTAGAATTAATGGATCCTAATATCTTACTATGATTGAAGAAGTTGTGATGATCAGCTTTGAGGAGATTAGTTGCAAACAAAGGCCAACGGTATGTGTTAAAAGTGGTATTAGAGCCATTTGGGCCTCCACAAGAAGACTTACTCATACCAAATACAACTACTTTAATATCTTAATCGATAACTTTGGCAAATAAAATGTTGATGTCATGATTACTCAGCATGAGCAATGTTGTTGAGAGGAGATCCTCAATGCTACTGTAGCACCCAACACTTTTACATAGTTAAAATTCAACGAATAACGATAAGCAATAAAAATAAATATTTTTTAAATTATTGAATTATGGCTTTGGAACTTGTACCATTGCGTTCGGGGCGATTTTTTGATCAGTTTTCATATGTAACTTGACAAAATCCGAGCCAATATGAAAAAGTGAGGAACGAAATGAGAACAAGTAACAAAAAAGTATTAACTTATATGAGGCAACCAAATTACCCCAACGGTCAACCGCACGGTCGACCGATGGTTTTGGGCAGTCAACTGCCCGGTCGACCCGCATAGCGACCTAGACGAAGCCCCGTCCAGGTATGCGAGTGATGAATTTTCTAGTTTTTAAGCGATCTGAGTCGTATATTCTTCAAACTGATGGCTCCAGATTGCCCTATGATGTGGTGGCTCGAGATTCAATCCAAGAATCCAACGGTATGAGATCCCTAAGTTCCCTTATAAATAGAACCCAATGCCTAGCTCTTTTCTCACAATCACATAGAATTGCTTCCTAGAATAGAAGATAATAAAGCAAAGTATGACATGAATCAAGTAAATTATCAGATTAGAACTTGAAGCCGTAAACGATAATGAGCCTAGGTCTGCACTCACTGCTCAGATATTAAAGAAGATAGTTATTATGATAAGTGAATTATATAATTTAAGAGAATAAAAGAATATTTTATATTACAATAAAAGAAGGCAATTAGAACGGAAAAGAAATGCTGGAATTATGCACGGACCATAAAAGAAGAGAAAATGACAATTACAGGTAGAATTATAACATAGGTTATAATTAAGTAATAAGAACGGAAAAGCTTATTTTAGGATTTTGAGTAAATTAATGAGCAATAATAATAGTAAAAGCTTATTTAAATAATTTATAAGCGAATAAAGTAGGAATGATAGAAGAGGCTTATTTTAATGAACTTAAGATTTATATTAAGTTAAATAAGCAAGATAATGAATGGGGCTCATATCAACAGCATTCTCTATTAAATAAATAGAAATCTCGCAACAGAAAGAGGTGAGACGTGGGCAAGAATATGGTAATTAGGGTAAATAAGTAGCCAACAAAATAAGAAAGAAAACTACATGAAAATTAAAAGATTAGACTTAGGGTTTAAGAATTGAGATGCGTTTGGAGCACCTTAACGGATGAAGCGTCTAACGAAGTAGTTCATCATGGATTTTAGAAATAGAGAAGCACATCCAACTTAGTGTTTTTGGGTTTCAAGGAAGTACAAGACTTCAATGGGACGTGAGGATACTCTAGGATGGCCCTTTGGGTAGGGTTAACGAAGCTACATCCCTGGAGGGAAGTTGTAGGTGTTCCATCAAGAGAGTATGCCTTGAATGCATTTTCATTGTAGGCCCAACGAAGTAGGCCTTTGTAAGAAGTCAAAAGGGCTTGGTGTTCGGAGTAGGGTATTCGTATTTCCAGTACTTGCAAGTAAGTTTAAGGATAGTCGCATGCGGATATCGGCCAGCATCAAGACCAACAACGATTTCAAGAAAGACTAGATTTAAACTAACGGGCCAATGATTCTTTCACTATCGAGACATTGGATGGCGGGGAACCCCCATTTGGATTTTAGATTGTTTGCAATACAGCATGGCTAATTTACTCTTTAGAAGTCTTTCGGTTAGAGGGGTGGTTGCGTGGGGCCACAACCATGATGTAAAAGAGACCGACCAACTAGAATATCTATATTCTAGGCCTAACGAAGCAGTGCTTTATAGATATAGAAAATCCACGACTAAATTACATACAAGGTATACCTTGTTGGAGGGATTCAGATAGTAGATAAAACGATTACATAGTCCTCAATGTACGCACTGGGTGGTACATTGTGGATGTCCGAGCACTAGCATAGACTAGCGCGGATGTGTTTTACGCTTTCATAGTAAGTAGTGGAGCATGTGTATTGTAGGCCTTATGAAGTAGTTCGTTGTAGATGTAGCTATGGAATGCTCATGGAGCAAGACGATGGAGTATCTGTATTGTAGGACTTATGAAGCAGTCCTTTACGGATATGGCTATGGAGCAAGACGATGGAGCATCTATATTACAGGCCTTATGAAGCAGTCCTTTACAAATGTAGTTATGGAAGGCTCTCAAAGCAAGACAATGGAGCCCTTTTCGAGCAGGATACAAAAGGTACCATGGGTAGTACCTAGGACCAATATGGTCATTGGGCATATAGATACATATATGTATATATTACTTTGTAGTTTTTAATCTATTATGAAGTAGATGGGCACGGTTCACGAATAGGTGAAAGACTATTGTAACCTAATGAACCTAATATAAGAGTAAATTGAAATAAAACGATATATGTAGAATCAAGCTAGAAGTATATAATTTATTCGTTCACCAGAACTTTAGTTCTGACCCCCTCCTCATAACATCCTACAGGTTAGGTAGATGGCAGAGACTTCCTAGATTTAAGACACTTGTTTAGATAGTGTTATTATATTGGTGAGCATTTACATACTATTATATTTTAGTCAATTCAGTCGTGAGATATTTAATTGAGCTCTAATATAGTTGTCTTTGCCTATTTGCTGGATCCCAGATTCCCAACTCGGATTTCAGTGGACTTTGTTTTTAGCATTTTTGCAAAAAATCTAGACCCAATGGAATTCGGGTTGTTACATTTGGTATCAGAGCCTAGTTTAGGGTTCCTAGGTAGATAGTGAGTGAACGTATTTGTATTTTTTAAATATAAATATAATATGCACAAAATATCTAAATAGTCCCTAATTATAGACTTTAACATATGGTAAGTTTTCAGAAGTACAATTATGCATAGCTTGCTAGTTGGGTTTGGGATGACCTAAGGGTGTTGAGTCCTAAGTTATTACTAATGTAAAGTATACAATAAGCTATGTTGAGAGAGAAGATTGGTATCCATATGTTATAAGAAGTGGATAGGTTCCCTAGGGATAGTAGGGAGAGTATTTCTGTTTTGGAAGGAATAAGAGATTTTAGTAACGAAATGAGATTTCCAAAGTTTAGGGAGGATATTCCTAGAGTAGTAAGAAGAAAATCTACTTTTTCTCTAGCCCAATAAAATGAAACTTTAGGAATTGAAAAGTTGAAAATTTTAATTGTTAATATCTTTGAGGAAGTAAATATTGGGATTCTGAAATAAAGTGGTATGAAATTTAAATTGGTTTTTATATAATGTAAATTTTGTTAAAAGTGAGATTCTTTTTGAAGAATTATATAGTATGTATGGCTTGCTAGTTTCTTTATAGGTAAACAAAGATTTTAAATATAAAAACATAGATTGAGTTAAGTATCGAGAACGTAGGTTACAACATTTATTGTTGTAATACATGTTTTCGTGAAAAATAATGAATGCCTAGACAACGACGTTATTGTTATAGTAGGTGACTGCCAAAGGAAATGTTTATACATAACATATGAGATTTATTAATATTTATTTTAATTGAATTCATATACTAGACTTTTTTGGATTATAGTAACGGTGTTTTACGCAATATCTGTTTTAACCCAAATAAAAATGTGTTTTGAAGATAATTTCTAAGTATAGGAACAAAGTGGTTTGTAAATACATCTACTATTTTAAATAGTATATGAAAATGTTTTCTACTTAGGAAAATATCAAAAACAGTTTTGAAAATGAGTTCTTTTGAAAAAAAAGAGATGTAAGTTAAATATTAGGAAATTAATAAATTTCATAGGAAATGTCTATTATAAGTGAATATAGACTAAATATATTTTAATCTATTGAAATGAAATGAATGATGATATAATTTTCTATGAAACCAAAACATAAATAAAGATGTTTTGTGCAAGTTATAAGGAATACGTAAAAGAGATGTACAAGGCATGGAAGGCATCATATTTTGTGTAGCCTATTTCGATAAAATATAAAATAGGTTCCTTGTAATTTCACAAAAACATGGAATCCTCTTTTAAAGGATCCATAAAAGGTTTTAGCGTCAATGGTTTCTCATAAGAGAATATAGTTCCAATACATTAAGGTATAAAGCCATTAGGTGTAATAAGAAGTATAATAATTAGAGACAGTGTTAGTTAGAGGGGATATTATAGAGAGCCTTAGTAGGAAAGCTAAGTAATGAGAATTTCATATTTTTCCATTGATTATGCGCATTTGTTGCTTGCCTTTGTAGAAAGTCCCCATTTGTAGTAAGTTAGAAACTCCTCCAAGATTAGGTAATTGAAAGAGTAGGAATGTTAAGGGATTTTTGAAAAAATAATTGTTCTTATCTACTCCAGCTTTTGTAAATTTGAAAATCTATGAAATGAAGATGTTTTGAAAACATTTGAGGACATTTTTGGAATTCAAGAAAAGAAAAATGTTTTAAGAAAAAGCAAGGCATGTTTTAAAGAAAAACGGTCTGGCCAAAAAGTAAATAAGTTTTTGGAAGAAAAAACTTAGTAAACAGTTAAATTTAAAAAGTCCAAAATATTTTTAAGGAAAGCTGTAAAGGTCTTTAAAAGAAAATGAGGAATAAGTTTTGAAATTAGAATTTATATGTTTTCTTAAGGAATTATTTATGTTCAAAAAGTTGTAAAGATGCAAGTCTAGAAACATAAAATGTTAAGTAACCAAGTACCTTTGAATTCAAAAGAAACTTCAATGTAACATTTTAAAGGCAAGAACTTTGGAATTTTATGTTTCAAAAATTTAGAATCTTTAATTTTTAAAATGAAATGATAAATACCAAACCAAACTTTTAAACATGGAGTAGATAGGAATCATTTCCTAGGTATGACGAGAAAAAGGGTAAGGCTATGTAGGAGATAACAGTGATTGCTTTTAGTAGTAATAATAAAAGTTCCTGTAAAGTGTATAGGACATTGGTGAGAAACTAGGAATGTTGCTTCATGTGTGTATATTACAGAAGAATGGTGATGTGATAGCAGTAAGATAGTAAGACACACGTGGTTGGGATAGATATATCTTAGTTGGGGAAAATGAAAGGTAAAGAGAAAATTTGCCCAAGCTTAGTTGCCTTTTTAGTTAGATACTATATAGATTGATATCTTTATTTATTGTAGTAAATGAGACTTGATTGTCCCATTTTGAGTATGGAATGGAAGAGATGATTATATCTTATTCATCGTGAGTAATACAACATAAGTTCGTATAAAGTAATAGGCGGTAGGAGGATCATATGAGTCAATTGGATTCCTTGAGTAGGACCCTTCAGTGTTAGAGTGGGCATGGTCCTAGGTCTCCTAGCCCTACATGATAGCTGTGTGCGTAAAAGTAAATAAAAGGTAACTAAAAGAAAAACAGTAAGATCTAAAGAAAGCAACAGAAACGTCAATAGAAATAAATGAGAATTGCAAAAGAAAAATATGTCTTTCCCATAATTTAAGCTTGGGAAAAAGTTTGAAAAAATTTAAAAAGCTATTTTCTTATGTAAACTATGCTTGGGAAAATAAAAATAGATTTTATAGTATAGTAACTTAAAATTCCAAGAACGGGGAAAGATGTACGTAAAAGAAAATCGAAGAAATATGAAGTTTCTCCATTTTCTGTCTTGTTTCTAACATAAGAACTCGAATTAAGAAAATTAGATTTTCCGAAATTCGAATATTAAAAGTTGCGTGTTAGGATTTGGATGAAAAATTGTTGAACTACACCCCTATTTAATAGGATTGTGAGAAAAATTGGGTGAAAATTGTTTTAATTTTTCGAAAAATTGCATTCATATAGAAATTACTAGTATATTTAGGTTGTGTACATCATGTTTTAAAAGTGAATTTTTAAAAATAAAAAGCATTCATATAGGAGGTACCGCTTAGAAAGTTATGTACATGCATATATTTTGTCTTGAAAAGCACTTTTGCACAAAAGCATCGATGGTTACAAAATTGGATGTAAACAAAATGGTTGAAATTAATGTGAGGGATCACATAAATTTTACCCTTGTCAAATTTCGGGGACGAAATTTCCTAAGGGTGGGAGAATGTAACACCCCACATTTTTATATAGTCAAAATTTAGCAAATAACGATAAGGAATGAAAATAAATCTTTTTAGAATTATCGAAATATGGCTTCGAAACTTGTACCATTGCGTCCGGGGCGATTTTTTGATCAGTTTCCATATATAACTTGTCAAAATCCGAGTCAATATGAAAAATTTAGGAACGAAACGAGAACGAGTAACAAAAAAATACGTATATGGGCCGACCAGGAGGTCAACCAAATTAGCCCAATGGTTGACCAGTTGCTTTGGGCGGTCGACCGCCCAATCGATCCACATAGCGACTTAGACGAAACCACGTCCAGGTACGTGCAATGACGAATTTTCTAGTTTTTAAGCGATTTGAGCCGTACACTCTTTAATCCGATGGCTCCAGATTGCCCTGTGATGTGGTGGCTTGAGATTCAATCCAAGAATCCAACGGCCTGAGATCCCCATGCTCCCTTATAAATAGAACCCTAGGCCTAGCTCTTTTCTCGCAATTAGATTTTTCTCCTAAAGGGTTCTTGGCCTAAGGCCGAGCCCTAAATAAAAAAGGTTTCTTTAGGTCCTTGGTCAAAAGGTCGGACCCTAAAAAGAAAATATTTCTAGGGGGATGGTCTTCCAAATTTAAAAATTATGCATCTTGGAGGGGGATCCAGAAGGACCTATGAAGCCAAACTGAGCACAGGCAAAGCTAAGGACGAAAAGTGAGTGGATTTAATTATATTCTTTTACATTTATAACACATTATCATTGAATTCCCACTAGATAATTTATTCCAATAATTATTGCAGTACTCTAATTTTGTTAATTAGTTATGGAAACACTATAAATTTTATAAGAGCATTTAATTACGCTTTACAGTTAGAAAAATGAGTAAGTCTAAACGTAAGAAATTTACAGTTATTTACATCTATTTAGCCTTAATACTAGTTCCTTTTTATTTCCTTTTTATGCAAATAATATAGTTAGAAAGAGAATTCGCAGTTATGGATTAAAATACTGGACTTTAGGAAATAGATGTAAAATAAGAAAAACTAGAAAATTGGAATAAAATTTAAAAAGTGGAATTTTGTAATAAATTACGCCAAATGGAAACAATAAAATTATCTAATAATTTACTTAGGGAGTAAGTAACAGATTAATTGGTTGGTTTACAAATTAGGATACATTTTTGTAATTTAATAATTAAAATAAAATGATAAACGTAACTATAAGAATGAAAGAAAGAAAATGGAACTAGTGTAAAATAGAGAAACCACTGTATTTTACACTATCCCAAAATAATAAAAGAAATATTTTGCAGCTACGAATTATTGTTTATAGTATTATTTAGTATTAGATTATGGAAATGGATTTTTGGTATAGTTTTCAAAACCAACCAAATAGAATATAATTACTTCCTAGAATAGAAGATAATAAAGCAAAGTATGACATGAATCAAGTAAATTATTAGATAAGAACTTAAAGCTGTAAACGATAATGAACCTAGGTCTGCATTCACTACGTAGATTATTTAAGAAGATAGTTATTATGATAAGTGAGTTATATAATATAAGAGAATAAAAGAGTATTCTATATCATAATAAAAGAAGGCAGATTATAACAGAAAAAAAATGCTGGAAATTATGTACGGACTATAAAAGAAGAGAAAATGACAATTACAGGTAGAATTATAACATAGGTTATAATTAAGTAATAAAAACGGAAAAGCTTATTTTGAGACTTCGAATAAATTAGTGAGCAATAATAATGGTAGAGCTTATATAAATAATTTATTACCAAATAAAGCAGGAATGATAAAAGAGGCTTATTTTAGTGAACTTAAGAATTATATTAAGTTAAATAAGCAATATATTAAATGTGGCTCGTACCAACAACATTCTCTCTTAAATAAATGGAAATCTCAAAATAGATAGAGGTGAGACGAGGGCAAGAATATGCTAATTAGAGTAAATAAGTACGCAACGGAATGAGAAAGAAAACTAAACACAAATTAAAAGATTAGACTTAGGGTCTAAGAATTGAAATTTGTTTAGAGCAGCCCAAAGGATGAAGCATCTAACAAAGTAGTTCATCACGGATTTCAAAAATGGAGAAGCATGCCCAGCTTAGTATTTTTGGGCTTCAAGGAAGTACGAGACTTCAATGGGACATGAGGATACTCTAGGATGGCCCTCTGGGTAGGCCTAACGAAGCTGCGTCCCCGGAGGCAGGTCTGTAGGTGTTCCATCAAGAGAGTATGCCTTGACTGCATTTTCATTGTAGGCCTAATGAAGTAGACCTTTGCAGGTAGTCCGAAGGGCTTGGTGTTCGGATTAGGGTATTCGTATGTCTAGTACTTGCAAGTAAGTTTAAGGATAGTCGCATGCGAATATCGGCCAGCATCAAGACAAAGAGTGATTTCGGGAAGGAGCAGAGTTAAACCAACAGACCAATGATTCTTTCACTATCGAGACATTGGATGGGGGGTCACCGTGTAACGACCGTAAATTTTGATAAATAAATTGGTTAATTTAATTAGATTTTTATAATTTAATTTAGGAATTTTTTTATTAATTTATAACGGAGTAAATGTTAAGAATGAATTGTAGCAATGGTTATTAAAAACTAATTATTGACAATTGAAGTGAAACCACAATAAAAAAATGAAATAGTGTAAATTGTTGCACGTGGGAATTAAATTGACAATAAGGAAATAAATGTAAGTGTTGTATAAATAAAGTAATTTGTACATAATTAATAATAATTGAATGAATTTGGTATTATGTATGTAATTATAATAATTGGTTGAAGTATGATAAACCCAATTGTAATCTTAGCTTGTAAAAAATTATTTTAAGTTGCCTGTTAAATTAGTTGATTGAATTGAAATTTAAATTAAATTTTAATGAATATAAATAAAGGTTACAATAATGGGAATGAGATTGTAGCAAGTAAAAGAAAGGCAAACAATAGTAGCCAGTTTATAGCGTAATAATAGGCATAATATAAAGATAGGAATTTAATTTAAATCAATGGAAATAATGTAGATGTTATACTTAGCTACAAATTGGATATATGGAAACAAATGTAAACATTCAATTAATTAATGAATTCAAATTTTAATAAATGATAATAAAATTGCAATTTAATGCAATAATGTTAATTTTATCTATTTGGTAATAATGGATTTATAACGGGAATGAGATGTAAGAATGTTAGTGTAAGCTAATAAATCATCAATTCAATGCAATCCCAATTGATTGAAACAACTATTTGGATTATAATTGATTGTAGATAGGAATATTTGGCAATAAATTAATATAAAAACAATAAATGTAAATATTGAATTAATCAATGAATTAATAACGAATAAATAATGATTGAATAAAATAAATGTTCTGTATGTAATTGGTTGGAAATGAGAACTTATATATACGATAAAGGGTTAGGGGCAACACTTATTATAAAAGTAATCATTTATTTAGTCCATTAAATCAAGTTTGTAATCAATTGTAATGAATCCCAATTCAAGGTTATAGTAGTATAAATTAGGGTAATAATTGGTAATAATGTATCATGAATGGCATATGAATAAATTGATAATTGAAATTAAAGGAAATGATGTTAATGTTATTCATAATTGGAAATTTTGTTGAATTATAAGAACGGGAATAAAGATTTATCAATATATTTGGAATTTGAACTATAATAATAATTGGAGTAATTGCAATTTAATGAAATTGAATATAGTTAAATAATATGTTATTTGAAATGAAGATGGAATGTGAGGATATTAAGGTAATAGATCATGAACCCAATGTTCAATGCATCCATTTGACAACAATGAATTGAATAATAGAATGAAAAGTAAATTAAATATAAATTTTGGAAATTTAATTTATAAATTCTGAATTGAATGAAATTGAGGTTAATACTGAAATTGATAAATTAATCAACTCTAAATTGACTTTTTAATTTGTTTAAATCATTGTAAATGATTGAGAAATATAAAAGTGATAAAAATTTTCAATTTTAGAATTGAAATTAAAAATTGGATTTAATTAATGTAAAAATAGTCATTTTGACCACTGACTAGGATTTCGACGAAACCAATTTCATCGGATCCGTAACGGTGAATTATTTTAGGATTTCAAGTTTTGTATCGATCGGACTTGCCGTTTGATCGTATGGGCTTGAAACGCCTTGAAATCAATTAATTGAAATCAATTGAAATAAATTTGAAATCAATTTGATTTTGTCATAACTTCTTCATACGATGGAATTTGGACGTGAAACTTTTTCCATCGCCTTTAAAATATTTAAAAACATCAATTTTGATATATGGGTTGAGCCAATTTCGTTTCGGAGTCAGAACAGGCTTTTTGGCCCATTTATCTTTCAGCGCGTTTATAAATCGGGTCCATCTATTCTATTTCAGCTTTGTCTATAAATACCCTGTTATAAACCCTAGCCTACCTCTAATTCTCATTTGTACGTGCGTACAATCACACTTCACCTCCTCCTCAATGGCAGACAATAAAATTCCAGATCTAATTGAAATTCCAAAATCCAAAGCAAAATTTCAAACTCTACAAACAATATCAAATTATATATGGATTTGAAGCTCTCGACGAGCGCAAGTCAAATCCGTAATTCGTTTTTCGATTTGAAGCTCTGTTTTTCCAAAAACTGATGAATTAGTTTCGGTCGTTCATCACGGTGAGATGAACGACGACCAATCGAAGATTCGTTGGCATGATGTTGGAGAGATCGTCGAGTGTAATACATCGGGACTGTTTGCGTGGCCTGTTAACGGTTGGATTTGGAAAATAAATTCAACTAGGGTTTTATAGTCAAGTGGCGGCCGGAGCTTTTAATCCCGATCGTCGCAAGGCAGGCGTCGCGTAGGGGGCAGAGGGACCGCATGAGGTGAGGGATGTGTTTGGCGTTGACGATCTGGGGTTGCGTGGCCTGAAGCGTGGCGATTTGAGGTGAGGAAAGGTGGTCGGGGATCACTTGCGTGCGCAATGATAGGATCTGGAGGAAGGCTCACGTGGCCTGTGACGTGTACGCGGTGAAGATTCTTGAATGAAGTAGGATGGTGGCGACGTTCTATTAAGGTATATACGTGGACCCGACTCCCGTGAGTTGACATAAGGTGGCTAAAACTGGAGCGATTCTCGGGCCAAGGAGGTAGCCCCTTTTATCGGACACATCCTTCGATATTATACTCTGACTTTTGGATTGATTCGATGAACACTTTTGATTTTTTTTTTGATTTGGGGGTGTGGCTCGAGGTGGGCGGTAGCTGCGGCTATGCGTTACCACTAGTCCGGATAGTAATTGGTATATCTACCCTGACGTTGCCTAGTTGTGCCGTGTCACCTACCCTAGCGCGCCTTATACGATTTTGTTTTGTACCATACCTATGGATTTCCCTCTGACGAAAGCCCAGTACAGGGGAGATTACGGTACTTTATAGACTATGGGAATATAAAAGTGTGTTAAGGGCTATATGGGTAACCCCTTAACACTATTTTTAGTATAATATACTTTACTTTAGACACTATTACAATAGCGTATATTACTACATAGTAAATAGTTTAACGGATCCTTAGGAGATGTGAATCCCGAGCATCTCTTAAGTTACTGCACACATATTTATTTCTGTTGATTTAACTCACATAAGATATTTTAGTTCTGACTCGAGTGTTTTGTCTTTTCAATTCGCTTGGGTCAGCCTAAGCATTTAAGGATTTGAAGGCCTTAATTTTGGAGGACGAAGACGAAGAATTATTATTACTATTTGTTATATATTCCAATACATCATTGTATTCCGCTGCATTATTAACATTCTCTGGTATGTGTAACTCTGATATGTATTGTATAAGAAAATCATATATTTTGTAAAACAGCTTTATGAACTGTTTATTTGATTATTATATTTTGTCGTTCCGCTGCAAGATTCTATTTTGTTTTCTTTCTCTGTTTTTTCTTATTTACCCCATGACAATCCGCCCTTCTATATGGTTTAAGTCTGACGTGTGTGGTTTATCGTCGATTTAAAGCGTGCGAATAGGCGGGACGTTACATCTTGTATCGGAGCTTTGGTTTAGCAATAAACCTAAGCTTTTTGGGGTCTGACTCTTTACTAATATGGAAGTAATACCCTATGACGAGTCGTTGAGCGTATATATGAGAGAGCGTATTTCTTAGTGTTATAAAAAGGTTTTAAAATTGTGTTAATTTGTTCCATTTTGTATTTATAAATTCTGGTTGATGCATGAGACGCTATGACATCAATAGGGATATCTAAACACTTGATAGGACAGACCAACATAATATTTGGTTTTAATATAGGTGAATGAAATAATTTTGCCTATTATATTTTCTATATATATAAAGTAAAATTTTATAAAGGTTATATTTGGTTGTGTTATATTGGTTGTTAGGCAGTGAAATTTATAAATAATAGTTGAAATGAGATTTAAAACAAAATAAATGGAAATTGGAAATTTTAGAACTTAAGTTCCGGGGTTTTGAAAATTTCTGTCAATTATTTTGGAATATAATAATATTATTATTAGAATTATTTTCTGATATATATATATATATATATATATATTTCAATATAATTTGAAAGAATTTTTTTAAAAAAAAAAGGAAATTTGAAAAGAAGTAAGTTCTATACTCCCCTCTCTATCGCTGGAAAATAATTTCGGTGATGGTGGCTGCATCATCGACATTCATTTTCGAGTTTCGAATGGGGAATGTCACTGTAGTAGTTTCACTGCAGATTTATTTTGATAAACAAATATAAATTTTAAATTGTTTTAAATATAATTGTATATATATAAACTGTAAGTATACACGTTTATCTATTTTTTTTAAAATGATTTTAAATTTAAACCCGGTATTTAGTTCTTAAGTTCCCACTAATTAATAGTTTCAATTACTGTAATGAAATGGAATGTAACTAATTAATAATTGAAGCCTTTAATTAAAATAAGAAATTTAATGCAAGGTTATGAATGGAATTAAAAGAAATTTGAATGTGTAACCTAGAAACAAATGATATAATTATTGAACATCTAATTAATTAAAAGAAATAAGATAAACTTGTATGATTTTAATTACATTCTTAAAGGCATATATATAACTTACCAAAAGATGTAAAAAGTTGAAATGTTAATGAGAAAACATAATTGAGATTATACAAGTAAAGCTTATGTAATAGGAATGTTAAGTGAAATTCTTTTATAAATAATAATTTGATGTTGAAATTGTGTAAACTTAAGTATGACTGGGAGGTTGTAAAGAAATGACAATAAACTTAAGTAAAAGTTGTGGTTATTTATAATAAAAATAGGTAGAAGGATGAGTACTGTAAATAAATGAAATTAAGTAGTGAATGAAAAAAATGTAATGCAATAAAAAGAAACTTACATGACCTGTATAAATGAAAATGAATGGAATTAATAAGAATAAACTTAATCTGTTGTTTGAAATCGTTGTTTGTTTTTGGTTTATGGTTGTTTGGGCAAGGATACTTTAAAATTGTTTGGATATGAGAATAATCTATTTAGTTTCATCTAAGACTGTTGAGTAAATGGTACGCTTAATAGTTTATTTTTCATTCTGTGCAATTTAAGGTTTTTAAACCCGAACAACTATTTGTTTGTTTTCTATGGATGGTAGATTTTATTAGGCTTCATATGGGGGTTGTATGTTGTGATTTCAAGTGATTATTGTTTGGATTGATTTTGTTGTTTATGGTTGAAGCAACTTTAAATATTTCATTTTATATAATTATTAACTCTTTTAGATTATATAAGTGAAATGCAGGTTATGGAAGCAATTGCTACTGCTTTTGGTTCCATGAATAAGCGTTAATTGCCCGACTAATAGGTACGTTCTCGGATTATGGTTTATAGTGTTATTATATTATTTTTCCCGGGTTGGGATATATATTATTTTGGAAAATATATGTTGTATATTGTTATTTTTGATATTATATTTTCTCCTGAGCCTCCCCGTACAAAGGAGACTCTGCCAAAATTTTCCGTAAATTTTGGACTTAGAAAATATTTCGAAAATGTTTTCCAAACTTTATTAATTTAAGTATAAAATGATTTAATTGTTATAAATTGGTTTATTTTATCTAAATTAATTAATTTTGGAAATTTATTCATTTATAAATTTAATATTTTAAGTAAGATATATTATTTTCTTAATTCTTTCTTTTCCCTTATTTTTCTTTTTCGGGGACGAAAAGTTTTGAGTGGGGGAGAGTGTAACGACCCGTAAATTTTGATAAATAAATTGGTTAATTTAATTATATTTTTGTAATTTAATTTAGGAAAATAATTATTAATTTATAATGGAGTAAATGTTAAGAATGAATTGTAGCAATGGTTATTAAAAACTAATTATTGACGATTGAAGTAAAACCACAATAATAAAAAATGAAATAGTGTAAATTGTTGCACGTGGGAATTAAATTGACAATAAGGAAATAAATGAAAGTGTTGTATAAATAAAGTAATTTGTACATAATTAATAATAATTGAATGAATTTGGTATTATGTATGTAATTATAATAATTAGTTGAAGTATGATAAACCCAAGTGTAACCTTAACTTGTAAACAATTATTTTAAGTTGCCTGTTAAATTAGTTGATTGAATTGGAATTTAAATTAAATTTTAATGAATATAAATAAAGGTTACAATAATGGGAATGAGAATATGGCAAGTAAATGAAAGGTAAACAATAGTAGCCAGTTTATATCGTAATAATAGGCATAATATAAAGATGGGAATTTAATTCAAATCAATGGAAATAATGTAGATGTTATACTTAGCTACAAATTGGATATATGGAAACAAATGTAAATATTCAATTAATTAATGAATTTGAATTTTAATAAATGGTAATCAAATTGCAATTTAAGGCAATAATGTTAATTTTATCTATTTGGCAATAATGGATTTATAACGGGAATGAGATGTAAGAATGTTAGTATAAGCTAATAAATCATTAATTCAGTGCAATCCCAATTGATTGAAACAACTATTTGGATTATAATTGATGGTAAATAGGAATATTTGGCAATAAATTAATAAAAAAATGTAAATATTGAATTAATTAATGAATTAATATTGAATAAATAATGATTGAATAAAATCAATGTTCTGTATGTAATTGGTTGGAAATGAGAACTTATATATACGATAAAGGGTTAGTGGCAACAATTTTTAAAGAAGTAATCATTTATTTAGTCCATTAAATCAAGTTTGTAATCAATTGCAACGAATCCCAATTCAAGGTTATATTAGTATAAATTAGGATTATAATTGGTAATAATGTATTATAAATGGTATATGAATAAATTGATAATTAAAATTAAAGGAAATGATGTTAATGTTATTCGTAATTGAAAATTTTGTTGGATTATAAGAACGGGAATAATGATTTATCAATTTATTTGGAATTTGAACTATAATAATAATTGGAGTAATTGCAATTTAATGAAATGGAATATAGCTAAATAATACGTTACTTGAAATGAAGATGGAATGTGAGGATATTAAGGTAATAGATCATGAACCCAATGTTAAATGCATCCATTTGACAACAATGAATTGAATAATAGAATGAAAAGTAAATTAAATAGAAATTTTGGAAATTCAATTTATAAATTCTGAATTGATTGAAATTGGGGTTAATACTGAAATTGATAAATTAATCAACTCTAAATTGACTTTTTAATTTGTTTAAATCATTGTAAATGATTGAGAAAAATAAAATTGATAAAATTTGTCAATTTTAGAATTGAAATTAAAAATTGGATTTAATTAATTTATTTAATTAATGTAAAAATAGTCATTTTGGCCAATGACTCGGATTTCAACGAAACCAGTTTCATCTGATCCATAACGGTGAATTATTGTAGGATTTCAAGTTTCGTATCGATCGGACTTGTCGTTTGATCGTATGGGCTTGAAACGCCTTGAAATCGATTAATTGAAATCAGTTGAAGTTAATTTGAAATAATTTGATTCTGTCATAACTTCTACATACGATGGAATTTGGACATGAAACTTTTTCCATCGCGTTTAAAATATTTAAAAACATCTATTTTAATATATGGGTTGACCCAATTTCGTTTCAGATTCAGAACGGGCTTTTCGGGCCATTTATCGTTCAGCGTGCTTATAAATCGGGTCCATCTATTCTATTTCAGCTTTGTTTATAAATACCCTGTTATAAACCCTAGCCTACCCCTATTTCTCATTTGTACGTGCGTACAATCCCTCTTTACCTCCTCCTCAATGGAAGACAATAAAATTCCAGATCTAATTGAAATTCCAAATCAAATCCAGAGAAAAATTTCAAACTCCACAAACAATATCAAATTATATACGGATTTGAAGCTATCGACGAGCGCAAGTCAAATACATAATTCGTTTTCCGATTTGAAGCTCTATTTACCTAGAAACTGATGAATAGGTTTCGGCCGTTCATCGCGGTGATATGAACGACGACCGATCGAAGACTCGTTGGCATGATGTTGGAGAGATCGTCGAGCGTAATACATCGGGACTGTTCATGTGGCCTGTTAACGGTTGGATTTGGCAATTAAATTCAACTACGGTTTTATAGTCAAGTGGCGATCGGAGCTTTTAATGCTGATCGTCGGCGAGGCAGGCATCGTGTGGGGGGCAGAGGCACGAGATGAGGCGAGGGATGTGTTTGGCGTTGAAGATCTGGGGTTGCGTGGCCTGAAGCACAGCGATTTGAGGTGAGGAAAGGCGGCCGGGGATCAGTTGCATGCGTGTTGATAGGATCTGCAGGAAGGCTTACGTGGCCTGTGACGTGTACGCGGTGGAGATTCCAGAATGAAGTAGGATGGTGGGGACGTTCTGTTAAGGTATATACATGGACCCAACTCCCGTGAGTTGGCATAAGGTGGCTAAAACGTGAGCCATTCTTGGGCTAAGGAGGTAGCCCCTCTTATCGGACACATCCATTAGATATTATACTCTGACTTTTGGATTGATTCAGTGGCCACTTTTGATTTTTTTGATTTGGGGTTGTGGCTCGAGGTGGGCGGTAGCTGCGGCTATGCGTTACCACCAGTTCGGATAGCAATTGGTGTATCTACCCTGGCATTGCCTAGTTGTGCCGTGTCACCTACCCTAGCGCGCCTTATACGATTTTGTTTTGTACCATATCCATGGAGTTCCATCTGACGACGCCTAGTAGGGGGGAGATTACGGTATTCTATAGACTATGGGAATATAAAAGTGTGTTAAGAGCTATATGGGTAACCCCTAGACGTTATTTTCAGTATAATATACTTTACTTTAGACACTATTATAATAGCGTATATTACTACATAGTAAATAGTTTAACGGATCCTTAGGAGATGCGAATCCCGAGCACCTCTTAAGTTTCTGCACACATATTTATTTCTATTAATTTAACTCACATAAGATATTTCAGTTCTGACTCGAGTGTTTTGTCTTTTCAATTCGCTCGGGTCAGCCTTAGCATTTCAGGATTTGAAGGCCTTAATTTTGGAGGACGAAGACGAAGAATTATTATTACTATTTGTTATATATTCCACTACACTATTGTATTCCACTGCATTATTAATATTCTCTGGTATGTGTAACTCAGATATGTATTATATAAGAAAATTAAATATTTTGTAAAACAGCTTCATGAACTATTTATTTGATTATTATATTTTGCCGCTGCAAGATTCCATTTTGTTTTATTTCTTTCTCTGCTTTTTCTTATTTGCTCCATAACAATCCGCCCTTCTGTATGATTTAAGTCCGATGTGTATGGTTTATCGTCGATTTAAAGCGTGCGAAAGGCGGGACGTTACACACTGCCATTTGGATGTTAGATTGTTTGCAGTAGGGCACGACCACTTAAATCTTTAGAAGTCTTTCGGTTAGTTGCGGGGTTGCTGCATGGGGCCATAGCCACGATGAAGAAAGACATACCAAGTAGAATATCTGTATTGTAGGCCTAACAAAGCAGTCCTCTACATATACAGAAAATCATCGAATGAATTCCTTACAAGATAGACCTTGTTGGCCGGATTCAGATAGTAGACAGAACGATTACGTAGTTCTCAATGTACGCACTGGGTGGTACATTGTGTATACCCATGCACTGGCATAGACTAGTGCAGACACGATTTACATTTTCATAGTAAGTAGAAGTGCATCTGTATTATAGGTGTTACGTAGCAGTCCTTTGCAGATGTAGCTACGGAACGTTTGCGGAGCAAGACGGTGAAGTATCTTTATTCTAGGCCTTACGAAGCAGTGCTTTACAGATATAGCTAAAGAGCAGGACGATGGAGCATCTGTATTGTAGGCCTTATGAAGCAGTCCTTTACAGATGTAGTTATTGAACACTCTCAAAGCAAGACGATAGACCCTTTTCGAGGAGGATAAGAAAGGTACCATGGGTGGTATCAAGGACCAATATGGTCATTTGGTATATAGCTATATATATATATATATTAGTTATTAGGTTTTAATCTACTATGGAGTAGATGAGCGTGGTTCACGAACAGAAGCGAGAGTATTGTAACCTAATGAACCTAATATAAGAGTAAATGGAAATAAAACGATATATGTAGAATTAAGCCCAGAAGTATATAATTTATCCATTCACCAGAACATTAGTTCTGACCCCCACCTCATAATATCCAACGGGTTAGGCAGACTGCAGAGACTTCCCAACTTTATGACACTTGTTTAGAAAGAGTTATTATATTGGTGAGTATTTACTTATTATTATATTTTAGTCAGTTTCGCTGTGAGATATTTAATTGAGCTCTGATATAATTGTCTTTGACTATTTTCAAGACACTAGAATCCTAACTCGGGTTTCAATGGGCTTCGGTTTTAGCATTTTTTTGAAAAATTCAGACCCATTGGAATTCGGGTTGTTAAACTTACTAAGAGAGACAAGGGTCCCAAGCTGCCTACTATAATAGCCTAGAAAACTAGAGCCTGGAGCATCATGCAGCAGGCCTAGATCATCGGTTATTCGATATATGTTGCACTTATCCATTTTTAGTTTAAAAGAATTATGAAATAATCTAGAGTTTTTGTCACCTTATGTCCCATTCCTTCCTAAGCTTCTGTTTTTACATGCAATTCAATTATTAAGGCTTCAATGAGTTGTAAGGTATGGTCATACTCCTAATTGGATGAAAGGATATTACTGGAGAATCAAGAATTTTGAACTACATATCCTCCAGTTGAGTTTTCAAATTGATGGAGAGTCTATCACCATCCCCAAACTTTGCTTTGGCCCAACTTCTAAGAGTATCTCTTGTTGCTTCAAGCTTCTGTAGAAAAAATAATATTTTATTACAAAAAAAATTAGTGGACCAAGCATTGTTAACAGTGGAGAAATATTATAGATCAAGGATCCAAGAATCAAAAAGTTTAAAACTGGATATGTTTTTAATGGCATTGCTCCCAAAGTATAAAAATAGAGGGAATCAATCAAAAAGATAAGGAGGGAGGAGATGAGACACAATGTTTGGCCCTAGAGTAATAACAGCTGAGTAGATGGAAGTGCGGTCAATGTAGCTCATGGTTCACCAAACCTACTCTTAGTGTTCCATGTGAAAGTGGTGCCTATGAAAGAAGGTTCATGCAAATTGGAAATAGAGATGGATTCATTTAGAGGGGCGGTGTATTTGAGACTTAACATATGATCACCACTTTTGGTTGAAGCACTTAACATGCAGTTAAAGTCCCATATAACAAACCATGAATGGGATTCATGCTTTAAGTGTGGTATGTAGTCAAGGATTTCTTGCCTAGGGATAGTATGAATTTAAGCATAAACAATAGTAATGTAGATTGAGGAGGAGGTGTGGGTGTGGATGGCATGGAAATGAATGAATTGCTCATGACTTAGGGTTGGATCGAGAACGAAGATGACAGGGCTAGAAAGGACCGTGATTCTACCATAAGTGGCTACATCTTGATTACGATGCAAAATCCAAGATGGATTGATATGTTGAATATTCAAGTATATGATTTTTGTTTGATGATAATAAACACACACACACATATATATGTATTCATTTAAATGTATTAGTTATTGTACTATTTTATTTTCACATAATTAAATAAATATTTGATGAGTAAAATAAATAAAATAGAATTCATATTCAAACAAATATTTTATTGAAGCAAATATTTTATTACAAATTTAAATAGAGCAAACTTCAACTCTCACTACATATAAACAATTTCAATTACAATTCGATTTCAATTACATTACAATTTCGATTACATTACAAAATTCAATTAACAATTTTAACCTCACTACATTTCACTCAAACACTCGTATTTATCATCAACTCTGTTCCAGCTTCAATCTAGTATCTAAGCTATCTGCAAAATAAACACTAACACGGTAAAATTGAAAAAGAAGTATTTTGCATCTCAAAATGAAGTGTGTGTTTTGAAAATGTTATTTGCCTCGGTTATTTGGGTTGTTCGTCATCGTTTTCTTTTGAATTAATCATACACGAACAACTTGTGACATGCACAGTGTGTCATTGTACTTTCCATAAGGCTATGCACACTAATATACACTTGCTTGTTAAAACTACATGGACATGTGAGCGCAAGGTCAAACCTGAGCCATTAGCTCGATTCAACTCAAGTGCATATAACTCTTGATCAAAACAAATTCATGAAGTTTTGAATGCACCATTACATATATGCATATCTAAGTATACACATATATCACAGTCACGGTGGAGACTCATGAAGCCTCGTCTAAATGGTTGAGTACAAGTTCAGTTCCAGTCAAATGCAAGGGTAACAAGACCATTCAAAATTGACGCAAGAACAAGATGAACTTAAATGACTAGACCACATAACAATGAAGACTACAACATCAAAGGCAAAAAGAGGCACACAAACCAAAAGGAGCATGGAAACACATATACATATGCAACCTGACCAGGCACAAGCTTAGACTCAGATGAACACAACGACTAATACAGGCCAGAACAAAAATGCATATGAAACAAAGGCATGAACAAATTCAAGTGTAGACACACACATAGCAAGAAATGCAATTCAACTTAAATCAAAATAAAACACCATTGAATAGTTCAAAAATTCGAATACTGTCAGCACTCAAAAATACAACAGAGGACAAAGGCAACACATGAATGGCCAAACTCAAGAGGAACCACACAACAATCCTATACCAACATGAACACGGTAACAAGTTCACATCAAACCAAGTGGATAGGCACACTAATTATCCACATCCACACACACACACAAATATATATGTATATATGTATGCATATACATGTTTGTGTGTGCACAGTTACCAACGGTAGCAACAAGAACAAGGGAGCAGGGTGAACCCAGACCAACAGACCATCAACTGGAGAATAAAAGTGTGAAGACAAGAACCCACACATGCACAAGTGACTCGAATAAACTCCAGCTCTCACTCGAACACACATACAACACAAAGCAACATGAAGATGAAAATGTACAACAAGCCAGTGCACATGAATCAGAAGAAAGCAACAAACATGCTTAGTTCAGCATACTCACATGACAAGGTGGTGAACTAGTTACAGCATGCACAAAGGGCTGTAGACATGAAGTATTTACCAGAACTAGACTCAAACTCCACCCAAAATGTACTCAACACATGCAAGTGAAACAATACTGGAGAGAATGATGAACCATACCAGTGTGGATGTGCAATGCTCATGAAAAACAGAGGTAGACTTAAAAAACAAGTTCAAAATCAATTCAAGCACAGTTACATATATACATATATGTAAGCATGTATACACATATTAGTTTAGAGGCTTAGAAGTCCAACAGTGGACATGTATAAAGCAACTGGAACAAGACTCAATCCAACATGAACAAATACATATGCAACAGTGAATCCAAAATGAGCTAACATGAATACAAAGTAGCAGAAATGACTACAATAGACAAATACAAGTTTATATGCGATGGCAAATATATAAAATGTTTCAAAAATCAATGAAGCACTTTACAGTAGTACAAAATAGTGTAGGCAGCAGTTCAATTTTCAATATTTCAAGTCAAAACAGCCAGCAGAGATGAAAGAACACGTTTGAACTTAACAAATCATGTTCCGAAAATCTAATGGTGCAGTTCGAACAAAAATCAAGTAGTTGTTTCAAAACAAGTAAAGGCCGAGACGAACAAATTCAACAAAAGTCGAAAATATTTGAAAATGGAAAGAGCGTGATGAACAAGCATCACATATTCTAAAACCAAATGCAAGCCTTGGTGACAAAGCAAAGCGTATCAGAAAAATATTCGAATTGAGCAAGTCAAAATAAATGACAAGTATTCAAGCAAAATCAAACGGCCAAGCAAGAATTAAGAAGAATTCAAACATATTTATACGAATGTATATTTTGGGATTTATTCCTATATAACCCGGTTACATCATCGGTAAATTTGTCATTCGAGTTAAAATAAATTAGAGAGCAAGCATCGTCCAAAACTCGAATCAAGTCGAGTATAAGTATAAATCGAGAAAGGGAAAACAAGTACCAATTCAAAGCATGAATCATTCAAGCTCAACATTTGAAGCCACTGCAAGTAATAAAGCCAGAGATTCAATTGAGGAAGCATTCAAAGCAAACTGAAGAACGAAACCATATAAGCAATCAATTCGAACAAAGCGACCGCTTCATCACAAAGCCCTAATTTTATAATGAAGGAACAAAAATCGGACAAAGTTTTAACATAGAAGAAATAAAATAAAAGGGATAATTTTTATTCTCTAATATAAGTGGGCCGGTCTACTTTATTTTAGGCTTCAGTGCTTATATAGGGTTTTGTGTTTGTTTTTATTTCGTAATTTTCTTTTAAACATTTGTAAAATTCTAGTCGTGTGACTGGATTACGAAGTACGGTGGTGTAGTTTGAGAATTCGCAACTCAGTTGTTGAGTTATGGCAGAGTTTCAAGCGTAGAGTTAGGTTAGTCATTAGTGGATGTCGCAAGTTTACGTTCGTCTAACTACTTAATTTCTAGTAGAAACCTTGGGGGCAGCACTTAGGCAGGGTTTGCGGAAGTTGGGTAAATTTGTGTGATATCTCTTCTGCATCATCTTTCTGCTTTTATTATTCTGCTATTATTTGTGCTGCAATTATTATATATATTTCAGCATCAATTATTATTATTATTATTAGTATCACCCTATTCACCCCCCCTTTGGGGTGAAATCGATCCTACATGATAAACTTAGCAGCATTAGGGTAAGAGGGAGGTTTAGTTTTGTTTCAAGAAGGACTAATGTACCAATATTGTTTTCAATGATCTGTTGTTTTACTTGCATAAGTTTTATCTCCATGTGGGCTCCTTTGACGTTCCAGCTTCCAAAATTGTGTAACATTAATTAAACTATAGGGTAAGGAGACAGGTATTACTCTTAGTTCTTTTGACATTATAACTAGTTGTAGTGATGGTTTTAGGAAATATCTCATCACAATCATTGAGCAATCCCATCTCATAATTTCTAGGGAAGTGATTCTTTTTCTATTTGTTACTGATCTTGTTTTTGCTGGCATTGTGACATTTAGGTGATACAAGGGAAGAAAGGTTGAATTAAGTAGTAGTCAATGGAGTGAAGGGAGGTGAGATCCACCTAGGAGGTGGAGGGATGTGAGAGTAAGTGAGTTTGAAATTTGAAGGAGGATCATCTAAATTTAAAGAACTAAAAAGAGGAAGGGGATGAAGGAAATACATTGGACAAGTATGCCGGTAGGTCAAGTTGATCCAGGTTATTTGGTGAATTGCCCATGGTAGGTTACTAATTCCACTAGCCTATGCATCACACGGTTGTTGCTTGCCAGAAATAGGAGTAGCCACTAAATTTATTCGATCAACAATAGATTCAGACTCAACAAACTCATTTTCACGCTCCACTTTCCTTGATTCATTGTTCATACTTTCCTCATTTAGAGTATCAGTAACAGAATAAGTATCATGGGTATCACATGCATTTTCTTCTTCCTTTACCAATAAATGCAGACCATGAAACTTATTTGCAGCTGACAAGTCAACCTCAATATGATGGCAACCTCACCCTCCTCCCTAACCTTCTGATTATTCAAATCAATGTCTTTATCCAATAGTTCCCCAACAACCTCCTTAACACGACTAGTAATGATATTAACAGCAGATGTCCTAACCTCTTTAGCATAAACTAAAATTTTCCTCTTCAGAACATTATTTTTGCTAGCATTACCCATTCTTCTCCAAACATAATAACCTGTACAGGATTCTTGACATAAGAATTAGCATATGTACTATCCTTCTTTTTAACTTCATCAACACTCTTCTTCATCTCCACCTTTTCATCTAAACAATTTTCAAGATTATGACCAAATAATTTGCAACTACTACAAGCCTCAGGTTTCCACTGATAGTAAATATATACAACTTCTGCAACATTCCTGTTTTTAGATCAAATTTAAATTGAGAATCTAATTTATTTTAGAAATTAAATTGTGAATTAATTTGGTATTTTCCAGGATTTAATAGATTCTTGTTTGTTTATCAATGTAAATATGGTTTTAAAATAGAATTTCTAATTGGAAATTGAAAATAAACACTTTGAAAAATTACATCAAACTATAAAATTTAATTTTTTGGGTTTAATTTGAAATTTTTGAATAAATGTATATATAGATTGAAAGTTAAAATTGCAAAAGGAATTTTGATTTGGAAAATTCAAAATGTAAATATTTATAAATATATTGGATTGGGAAACTCTACAAATTTAATACCAATAGGAAAATTTGTTTTATTTGTAATATAAGAAGCAGAAATTAATAAAATAAAATGTGTACAAAACAAGGAATAAAAGTTTAAAGTAATCTTGGTTGTAGAAAATTGAACAATTTCATTTGAGAATATTGTTTGTAAATGTACCAAAGTATAAAATTTAAAGTAAAAATTTTAGAAGTAAGTGGCATTCAAAATCATTAAGGAGTAATGTATGTTATATAAATATTGGGTACAACAATTTTTCTTTCAACATTGTATGTGTACACATACAAATGAATAAAGAGGTATATTCATTTACAAAGCAAATATGATATGAAGTTTGTTTAAAAACATTCTTTTGTCTTTAAAATTTTTAAATGTAAACTTATACATAAGTAAAGAAGTAAACATACATATGTAAGTATGAATGTACAAGTGTTTAGGCCTCATGATCATTTTTATACAAATGGCATTCCATATCATTACTTTTGTAAAATAATCAAATTTAAAATTACAAGAAGCCTTTCATTTCCCCATATGTAATCATGGGTATCTTAGAAAAATCTGAAAAAAGGATTTTGCTTCACAAGTTTCAAAACCAAAGAGCTGTTCAAAAAGAAAACCAGGTTGCTCATTTCAGTTATTACCTTAATAAGACTTTAAAAAAAAAAAAAATTCTCTTCATTCTTAATTTCGAAACCTGATCAAAGAGAACTAGAAAAAAAAATCAATGTTCACAATTTTCAAACCAATTTGAGCAAGTTAAGATTCTAAAACTGTCAAGCTATCTCCACTTCAATTCAAATGAAAAGAGAAATTTCTGAATCATCTTAAAGCATCCACCTCTCAGGTAAGTTTTTAAAAGTTTATGGTTAATAAAATTATGATTTTTTTTAATAAAAGAAACAGTTTTTTTTTAACACAAACAGAATTTCAAAACTGCAGAGTGAAAGCTTCAGGTTTGGCAGTGATTTCTGAAGCAATTTAAAGGCAAGTAATCTTCTTTTTGAGACTGGAAACTTGGAATTAAAAATCTTTAATGAAGGAATAATGTAATACAGTGATAATCAATCATTTGCAGGGAATCAAAACCAAGGAATTAACTTGTTTCTGGATTTCCAGTTGCAGAAAGAAAAAAAGTTTCTCTGTATATAAAAGTTTCAACTGTAAGTAATTTATTAAAAAAAACTGTTATTAATGGTTAACTAATTAAATACAACAAGGAATAAACAAAAATCTTTAACTATGATTTGCAGATCTAAAAAGAATTAAAGTAAAAGAAAATAAGTTGCAGGCCTTCAATTCTATTTTTGAAAACTGTCAAGGGGGTAATTCTATCTTCTGGAAAAATAGGTGAGCAAACCCACCCCTATCAAAATTTATCTGTTTTGGTTTTGCTGCATGTGATGAATCTGTGAATCTTGTTGTGAAAATTTTACTTGTATGTGCTTGCATGAATCTCAGTTCATATATAATGTGTGTATATGTCTGTAAGCCTCCCCTGTTCTTGTTCTCAGATGCAAAACTAATTCAAAAACTTAAAATCACTTCCTCTATTACCTCTTAGTCTAAGTTGTTTAAGGAAAATATGGTTAAGAGAATCCATATTTTCGTTTTGGAAATACTGGTGAATAGAATTGGGTGTTAGTTTTAACTGGAAAAAGAACTTACAGACAAATATTCTTGTTCTAGGTTTACAGAGTAAACCTATTTCAAAAAGATCCAAATTTCTCTCTCTCTCTGATTTTCTTTAAGGATTAGATTCTAAACAAAGATTGTTTGTTTAAGAATGTTTTAAGTTCTAAAAATAAATTAGAGCAAAAAAAAAAAAAAAACAATTTGAGCTTGCTATGGAAAATCTGAAAAACACAGGCAAAACAAAATATGGGTTGAAAATCCAAACACAATGATCTCTAATTTCAAATACATCAACTGAAAGGATTTCGAAAACAATGATTTTTGATAGTTAAATCAAAATTTTTAAGCAAACATTCACTGAGTAATGTAAAGATGAACATATTTGAGTTTTTTTTTGATTTCTGGTGCTCAGCAACATAGTTCATCTCGAGATCTTGGTCGAAGCTTGCTTTCGTAACGTGGATGAAGGGAAAAATATTCACGAATTTTTTTCCTACGGACAATTTGATCTGAATTGATCGTAATAGGGTTTTAGGTCCTATTGTTGAAGCCGGCGTACCTATGGGTTTCTCGTCATCGTTACGTGACCGAGGTTGATCGCGTGCTGGGGGAAAATAGAGTGTCGAGGGTGGCGTAGCTACAAGCGACGCGGCGAGATTTCAGATGATCCACGGCGGCGGTGCGAGGTCAATTTAGGTGATGGCGTGTTTCCACGTTGGGTTTCCAGGTTGAACCCATCCGCTCGATTTCAATTCTTGCTTAATTTCGTCGATCTCGAGGGTTGGTTGAGGTGTAGTGATCGTCGTGGGTACGTTGAAGGTGGCACGGCAGGTCGAAGATGGACGGAATGGGGTGCACCTTGCACGTGCACGTTTTTCTCGCCTTTGGTTTTTCGTTGAGTTGTTTTGGGGAGACGAGGGAGGAGACTCGGAGTTGAACTCGAAAAAAACATAATGACGACTCGAAGCATTTCACGTGATGACTCGAAGTACGGGGTGGCCAGGGGGGACTCGAAGTAGAACTCGAGTAAAGTGGAAAATGGCTCGAGTAGAGCAGTGAGTTTGCTGGGTAGAACGTGTTTTTGGGGTACGTTTTGTAATACCAAAACAGTTTGAGCTTTAAAGAAGAATCAAGTTTTTTTTAAACAAATTTTGGTTAAATTAGAAGTTATTCAAGTTTTAAAATAAAACGCTAAGAAGGTTTTAAAAGTTTTAAAATGATTTAAAGATGTACATAAACCTTTATTTTGAAAGCTTAATTCAATAATATTAAGGAATTGTAAAATAAATGTTGTAAATGTTAGTTAAATTTTAAAAGTTTAAATTAAATTTATTTGTTAAATGAAATTTATTACTTGAAGTGATTAAGATAAATTAACTATTAATTTTAAGTTCAATTATAAAGAAAATAATTAAAAGATAACTAAGCAGTTAAGATTAATCAAATTAAGGAAATCAATTACCTAATCAAAAAGGAAGTAACTACAACCAAGTGATTAAGACAAATTGTTGATTAAGGATAATCATTTATTAATTAATTGAAAATGATGATTAATTAAGGTGGTTAATTTAAGAATAATAAATTAAAGGTTAATTGATTAATGAATTTTATTAATTAAGAATAATTAATTAGAATGATGATCAATTATAGGGTTGATTAATTAATAAAATTTATTAAGGATTAAAGAAGTAATTAATTAAAGATAACTGATTAAAAGATAATTGAATAATTAAAGGTCAATTATTTAAAATAAAGAGTTAATTATCTAATAAGATTGAATAATTTGTTAATCAAATTTGATTTAAAATCAATTAGTAAAGGTTAATTAATTCATTAATTCAGGTTAATAAATTAATAGTTAAAGGATTAATTAATTTATAAATTGAGGTTAATTAACAAATAATTAAAGGGTAGTTAAATCAACATAAACTGTAATTAATTAATGTTTATCAACTAGAATTAGTGATTAATCTGGTTTTAATTAATCAAATGATCAATTAACTTTATTTATGGATGATTATATTCTTTTGAATGTTGTTTTGTCATATTTGTTGTGTGATGCTTTGTGATCTGAATTGTTTAATTTAAGCTGTGATGAATGTACTTTATTTATTTATAATGCATTCATATTTTCTATTTGTGATCCTATGTATATAGATAAGCGTTATAGGATATACCGCTTATCGATATTGTTATGACTGAATCTGTGATGATTGATGTTGTGCACTATTGCGTTGAACCCCTGGACCACACTATACACACACTAATATGGATTGCATGTGGAAATGGGTTAAGTCACAAATTTTGAAAATAGTTTTTAAAGGTTGAATTTTTGAATTCAAAATGGTTTGGAATCAGAATTGAAACTTTTTGAAAATAAGTTTCATAGAAATAAAAGTTAATTTGAATAACTTAATAAAGTTTTGAAATTTAAAAATAATTTGATTTGAATTTGAATTCAATATTTGAAATTGAATTCTATGATTTGGAAATTATGGGTTAAAAGGATTATATAAGTTATAAAGGTGTTATATGGGTTTTTAACCTTTTAAAAGTATTGATTTGGGAAATTTAAATCCAAACCCAAGTTTTATACTTGAATGGCTTTAACTTATATAAAGGTAATCAGCTTTAACTTGTGTGAAAGATTATTAAACCTTGTTTTGAAATATAAGAGGGTTTAAATAGTATAACTTTCATATAAAAGATTTGGATTGGAAATGGTTTGAAAGTTATTAATTAAATCTTTAAATTAAAGATTTGGGTAAGTTAATCAAATTTGAAGTGAAATTGTTTTGAAAAGCCATGGATGAACCTTTGTGGAAAATCGGTAAAATTTATAAAATGAATCTTTTTGTTTAAAGGATTTAAAATGGTAACTTGTTAAACCATTTGAAAAGGAATTTCTCGATAATAAGTTGTGACTTAACTGAAATCCCATATCCATATGTTTTTAAATATTGCGCTCATTATTCGGTTTAGCCGGGAGAGGACCTTTGTGTCATATAACCCATTCCGAATAATGATACGTCGTTATGGATAGCATTTGAAGACCGGTGGTGAAGACCGGGTATTTTCGAGAACGAAAGGATAACCCGTCGATTTTCTCTGCACTGAGTCGCGCCGGTATAGAGATTTCCTAAGTGATGGGAAGTCCGATCGGGATTGTGGATACCCGGATTTGCAAGGGCTTCTTCGGAAGTGCCTTCGGTTTTGTTCGAGCCCGGAACAGACTTGTATGGTCGTGTGTCTGACACTACACTTTGAGATATAAAGCCGATTTCTTTCAAATACATATCTGTTGGTGGCGGAGAATTTATTCTCTTAGCTTAACACCCTTCTCTGAGACGTACGAGCTCAGAGGTTATGTAGTTGAAGGTTATCAGCGATATACTCCCAATTTGGTAGTGTGGCATGCTAAGTGCTGCTGTGTGTTGATGATCATTTGTTGATCAAAGCATGGCTTTGTGGAAAAAGCGTAGCTTTGTGGTCGAGACCTCATCGAGCCTCACAAATCGGAAATGGTCGAAACAGGAAAGATGCGGCAAGGTTTCAGGGGTAGCTCCCCTAGGGTGTGACCATTCCTTCTGGAAAAGGGTAGTATCATGGTATGGAGCCCAGATACTTACTCATGTGGACACTAGTATATTTATTACTGTGTGATGTTGTTGGAGGGCCCTCGAATAAAGGTCCCAAAGGATCGGGGGTGGCGTATCTCAGGTTTTATTCCCCGGGAAGGGGGTAGCCGGCCTTGTGTTAGCAGAGAACAGGTTGGTTCTCGGGGCGTCCCGCCAGAGGCGTTCCCATGTGGCAATAGGAAGTTCCTTAGCCTGACCATTTGTTGGAAATCCATTCATCCAATACGCGCCTTGTACGGTTTTAGTTGTAGAACCTGCCATTTAACATGGCAGCTATAGTAGGCATAGTATAATGGTACCTATGCTGGCTAGGATTTATATTATACTTTCGAAGTGTTTTCCACTATGCACTAATAATAATATTAAAAAGAATTTTTGCGTAGTAAGCATGTTTGACTATCATAAGGAGAAATCTCCCCCATGTGTGCGTTTGCATTGTGTGTGTGCTGGGAGGCCTTATGGTAGTTTCATTTTCCAAAAGCATTGCGGATTTAAACTTTAAAAGCTTTGTTGTTTCTTTAAGGAATAAAATTGTTTTGTTTGCTCACACCAGTCCCATGACTGACCTGGAGTTTATTGTTCCTTTCCTAAACTCTGGGTGCCCACTATTTCCACACGGGCAGTTCTAGAGTTGGGTTTTCAGATAGTCGAATTATAGGAATCGATTCGTTAGCCTTCGAAGCTCTTTTGGATTTGTGGATCACATTTGCTACACTTCAGCATCAGACCAGTCTTGCTCTCTTAGTGAATGTGATAGGGGGTTCGAGCTAGCTTTGGATTGAAGATGGAGTTCTTGGATTTGGCATTGAAGACACTATCTTTCCGCTGCTGTTTCTTGTATCTCTGATAGTATTGTTATCCATTGTACCATTCTATTTTATTCTGTTGTATCTGATATTGTATCAATGTTGTATATCAAATGTATTATACATATTTCTTCCGCTGTGTTGTACTTATTGTGTTATAAGCTCCGACGAACCAGGTTCGACGTTTGGATCTGCGGCATTCGAATACGAGTGTCGTATTCGGTGCCGATTTTCGAAGGTCGAGTCAGGATCGTTACAGTGGTATCAGAGCTGAAGGTTAAAACTTTAGCTCAGGAGTATAACACATTAAGTAGCTCATTAGAGATAGGGTGAAGTATACCCTAGAATGAGTAATCCCTAAGATATCCGTTCGAATGCCTCAGTAAATTCTCTTGCTATTCACTAATAGTAAGTATGAGTGCGAGAAAAGAACGAGATAGGGGACAGGGGAGTACCACTACAAATGGTCAATACCCTGCGACAGTGGAAATACCTTCTCTATCAATCTCCTTTGATTCGATTCCAACTTCTTTGATGTCCTCGTAGCAGCTGCAAGGAGAAGCTTCGATGTGATGGTGGCCCTACGAATCGTGTAGATAAGTCTCTATTTCGTATTCTATTCGTCAAATTTCTATCAGCTTTTCGTTTTAACTTTAACGAAATTTAAATTTAAATTGAAATAAATTGGTTAAATATAAAGTTAAATAAATTGTCTCGATAAAACGATTTCGATTAAACCAAATTTGAAATTCTATTGTAATTTCTTGTGTATATCAAAGTCCGAAGTGGGACGAGATATATACTTTGGGGTGTTCCGACTTAAGTTTGGAATCCATATCTAGTATTTGAGAATTTCAAAAGATTAAATCCGTCTATCTATCGTTGGGTCCGATATATTCTACGAACGATTAGTTATCCCTTCGAACTAATCAATGCCCTTGCATATCGTAGATCTGGTGACCCGAGCATCTTGTGTAGTATCGAATGAGTTTGTTCTCATATTATTGATATTCTGATTTGGTAAACCGAATACAGAATAAAAATTTCGGCCTGATCTGATAAATCGTGTATTTATCTATCATCTATTCTTGCTCGTCTTCCTTGCAAATTTCGGGGACGGAATTTCTTAAGGAGGGGAACCTGTAACATTCCCGTTTTTAGATCAAATTTAAGTTGAGAATCTAATTTATTTTAGAAATTAAATTGTGAATTAATTTGGTATTTTCCAGGATTTAATAGATTCTTGTTTGTTTATCAATGTAAATATGGTTTTAAAATAGAATTTCTAATTGGAAATTGAAAATAAACACTTTGAAAAATTACATCAAACTAAAAAATTTAATTTTTGGGTTTAATTTGAAATTTTTGAATAAATGTATATATAGATTGAAAGTTAAAATTGCAAAAGGAATTTTGATTTGGAAAATTCAAAATGTAAATATTTATAAATATATTGGATTGGGAAACTCTACAAATTTAATACCAATAGGAAAATTTGTTTTATTTGTAATATAAGAAGTAGAAATTAATAAAACAAAATGTGTACAAAACAAGGAATAAAAGTTTAAAGTAATCTTGGTTGTAGAAAATTGAACAATTTCATTTGAGAATATTGTTTGTAAATGTACCAAAGTATAAAATTTAAAGTAAAATTTTTAGAAGTAAGTGGCATTCAAAATCATTAAGGAGTAATGTATGTTATATAAATATTGGGTAAAACAATTTTTCTTTCAACATTGTATGTGTACACATACAAATGAATAAAGAGGTATATTCGTTTACAAAGCAAATATGATATGAAGTTTGTTTAAAAACATTCTTTTGTCTTTAAAAATTTTAAATGTAAACTTATACATAAGTAAAGAAGTAAACATACATATGTAAGTATGAATGTACAAGTGTTTAGGCCTCATGATCAATTTTATACAAATGGCATCCATATCATTACTTTTGTAAAATAATCAAATTTAAAATTACAAGAAGCCTTTCATTTCCCTATATGTAATCATGGGTATCTTAGCAAAATCTGAAAAAAGGATTTTGCTTCACAAGTTTCAAAACCAAAGAGCTGTTCAAAAAGAAAACCAGGTTGCTCATTTCAGTTATTACCTTAATAAGACTTTAAAAAAAAAAATTCTCGTCATTCTTAATTTCGAAACCTGATCAAAGAGAACCAGAAAAAAAATATCAATGTTCACAATTTTCAAACCAATTTGAGCAAGTTAAGATTCTAAAACTGTCAAGCTATCTCCACTTCAATTCAAATGAAAAGAGAAATTTCTGAATCATCTTAAAGCATCTACCTCTCAGGTAAGTTTTTAAAAGTTTATGGTTAATAAAATTATGATTTTTTTTAATAAAAGAAACAGTTTTTTTTAACACAAACAGAATTTCAAAACTGCAGAGTGAAAGCTTCAGGTTTGGCAGTGATTTCTGAAGCAATTTAAAGGCAAGTAATCTTCTTTTTGAGACTGGAAACTTGGAATTAAAAATCTTTAATGAAGGAATAATGTAATACAGTGATAATCAATCATTTGCAGGAAATCAAAACCAAGGAATTAACTTGTTTCTGGATTTCCAGTTGCAGAAAGAAAAAAAGTTTCTCTGTATATAAAAGTTTCAACTGTAAGTAATTTATTAAAAAAAACTATTATTAATGGTTAACTAATTAAATACAACAAGGAATAAACAAAAATCTTTAACTATGATTTGCAGATCTAAAAAGAATTAAAGTAAAAGAAAATAAGTTGCAGGCCTTCAATTCTATTTTTGAAAACTGTCAAGGGGGTAATTCTATCTTCTGGAAAAATAGGTGAGCAAACCCACCCCTATCAAAATTTATCTGTTTTGGTTTTGCTGCATGTGATGAATCTGTGAATCTTGTTGTGAAAATTTTACTTGTATGTGCTTGCATGAATCTCAGTTCATATATAATGTGTGTATATGTCTGTAAGCCTCCCCTGTTCTTGTTCTCAGATGCAAAACTAATTCAAAAACTTAAAATCACTTCCTCTATTACCTCTTAGTCTAAGTTGTTTAAGGAAAATATGGTTAAGAGAATCCAGATTTTCGTTTTGGAAATATTGGTGAATAGAATTGGGTGTTAGTTTTAACTGGAAAAAGAACTTACAGACAAATATTCTTGTTCTAGGTTTACAGAGTAAACCTATTTCAAAAAGATCCAAATTTCTCTCTCTCTCTGATTTTTTTTAAGGATTAGATTCTAAACAAAGATTGTTTGTTTAAGAATGTTTTAAGTTCTAAAAATAAATTAGAGCAAAAAAAAAAAAAACAATTTAAGCTTGCTATGGAAAATCTGAAAAACACAGGCAAAACAAAATATAGGTTGAAAATCCAAACACAATGATCTCTAATTTCAAATACATCAACTGAAAGGATTTCGAAAACAATGATTTTTGATAGTTAAATCAAAATTTTTAAGCAAACATTCACTGAGTAATGTAAAGATGAACATATTTGAGTTTTTTTGTGATTTCTGGTGCTCAGCAACATAGTTCATCTCGAGATCTTGGTCGAAGCTTGCTTTCGTAACGTGGATGAAGGGAAAAATATTCACGAATTTTTTCCTACGGACAATTTGATCTGAATTGATCGTAATAGGGTTTTAGGTCCTATTGTTGAAGCTGGCGTACCTGTGGGTTTCTCGTCGTCGTTACGTGACCGAGGTTGATCGCGTGCTGGGGGAAAATAGAGTGTCGAGGGTGGCGTAGCTACAGGCGAGGCGGCGAGATTTCAGATGATCCACGGCGGCAGTGCGAGGTCAATTTAGGTGATGGCGTGTTTCCACGTTGGGTTTCCAGGTTGAACCCATCGGCTCGATTTCAATTCTTGCTTAATTTCGTCGATCTTGAGGGTTGGTTGAGTTGTAGTGATCGTCGTGGGTACGTTGAAGGTGGCACGGCAGGTTGAAGATGGACGGAATGGGGTGCACCTTGCACATGCACGTGCACGTTTTTCTCGCCTTTGGTTTTTCGTTGAGTTGTTTTGGGGAGACGAGGGAGGAGACTCGGAGTTGAACTCGAAAAAAACATAATGACGACTCGAAGCATTTCACGTGATGACTCGAAGTACGGGGTGGCCAGGGGGGACTCGAAGTAGAACTCGAGTAAAGTGGAAAATGGCTCGAGTAGAGCAGTGAGTTTGCTGGGTAGAACGTGTTTTTGGGGTACGTTTTGTAATACCAAAACAGTTTGAGCTTTAAAGAAGAATCAAGTTTTTTCTAAACAAATTTTGGTTAAATTAGAAGTTATTCAAGTTTTAAAATAAAACGCTAAGAAGGTTTTAAAAGTTTTAAAATGATTTAAAGATGTACATAAACCTTTATTTTGAAAGCTTAATTCAATAATATTAAGGAATTGTAAAATAAATGTTGTAAATGTTAGTTAAATTTTAAAAGTTTATATTAAATTTATTTGTTAAATGAAATTTATTACTTGAAGTGATTAAGATAAATTAACTAATAATTTGAAGTTCAATCATAAAGAAAATAATTAAAAGATAACTAAGCAGTTAAGATTAATCAAATTAAGGAAATTAATTGCCTAATCAAAAAGGAAGTAACCACAACCAAGTGATTAAGACAAATTGTTGATTAAGGATAATCATTTATTAATTAATTGAAAATGATGATTAATTAAGGTGGTTAATTTAAGAATAATAAATTAAAGGTTAATTGATTAATGAATTTTATTAATTAAGAATAATTAATTAGAATGATGATCAATTATAGGGTTGATTAATTAATAAAATTTATTAAGGATTAATAAAGTAATTAATTAAAGATAACTGATTAAAAGATAATTGAATAATTAAAGGTCAATTATTTAAAATAAAGAGTTAATTATCTAATAAGATTGAATAATTTGTTAATCAAATTTGATTTAAAATCAATTAGTAAAGGTTAATTAATTCATTAATTCAGGTTAATAAATTAATAGTTAAAGGATTAATTAATTTATAAATTGAGGTTAATTAACAAATAATTAAAGGGTAGTTAAATCAACATAAACTGTAATTAATTAATGTTTATCAACCAGAATTAGTGATTAATCTGGTTTTAATTAATCAAATGATCAATTAACTTTATTTATGGATGATTATATTCTTTTGAATGTTGTTTTGTCATATTTGTTGTGTGATGCTTTGTGATCTGAATTGTTTAATTTAAGCTGTGATGAATGTACTTTATTTATTTATAATGCATTCATATTTTCTATTTGTGATCCTATGTATATAGATAAGCGTTATAGGATATACCGCTTAACGATATTGTTATGACTGAATCTGTGATGATTGATGTTGTGCACTATTGCGTTGAACCCCTAGACCACACTATACACACTAATATGGATTGCACGTGGAAATGGGTTAAGTCACAGATTTTGAAAATAGTTTTTAAAGGTTGAATTTTTGAATTCAAAATGGTTTGGAATCAGAATTGAAACTTTTTGAAAATAAGTTTCAAAGAAATAAAAGTTAATTTGAATAATTTAATAAAGTTTTGAAATTTAAAAATAATTTGATTTGAATTTGAATTCAATATTTGAAATTGAATTCTATGATTTGGAAATTATGGGTTAAAAGGATTATATAAGTTATAAAGGTGTTATATGGGTTTTTAACCTTTTAAAAGTATTGTTTTGGGAAATTTAAATCCAAACCCAAGTTTTATACTTGAATGGCTTTAACTTATATAAAGGTAATCAGCTTTAACTCGTGTGAAAGATTATTAAACCTTGTTTTGAAATATAAGAGGGTTTAAATAGTATAACTTTCATATAAAAGATTTGGATTGGAAATGGTTTGAAAGTTATTAATTAAATCTTTAAATTAAAGATTTGGGTAAGTTAATCAAATTTGAAGTGAAATTGTTTTGAAAAGCCATGGATGAACCTTTATGGAAAATCGATGAACTTTATAAAATGAATCTTTTTGTTTAAAGGATTTAAAATGGTAACTTGTTAAACCATTTGAAAAGGAATTTCTCGATAATAAGTTGTGACTTAACTGAAATCCCATATCCATATGTTTTTAAATATTGCGCTCATTATTCGGTTTAGCCGGGAGAGGACCTTTGTGTCATATAACCCATTCCGAATAATGATACGTCGTTATGGATAGCATTTGAAGACCGCTGGTGAAGACCGGGTATTTTCGAGAATGAAAGGATAACCCGTCGATTTTCTCTGCACTGAGTCGCGCCGGTATAGAGATTTCCTAAGTGATGGGAAGTCCGATCGGGATTGTGGATACCCGGATTTGCAAGGGCTTCTTCGGAAGTGCCTTCAGTTCTGTTCGAGCCCGGAACAGACTTGTATGGTCGTGTGTTTGACACTACACTTTGAGATATAAAGCCGATTTCTTTCAAATACATATCTGTTGGTGGCGGAGAATTTATTCTCTTAGCTTAACACCCTTCTCTGAGACGTACGAGCTCAGAGGTTATGTAGTTGAAGGTTATCAGCGATATACTCCCAATTTGGTAGTGTGGCATGTTAAGTGCTGCTGTGTGTTGATGATCATTTGTTGATCATTTGTTGATCAAAGCATGGCTTTGTGGAAAAAGCGTAGCTTTGTGGTCGAGACCTCATCGTGCCTCACAAACCGGAAATGGTCGAAACAGGAAAGATGCGGCAAGGTTTCAGGGGTAGCTCCCCTAGGGTGTGACCATTCCTTCTGGAAAAGGGTAGTATCATGGTATGGAGCCCAGATACTTACTCATGTGGACACTAGTATATTTATTACTGTGTGATGTTGTTGGAGGGCCCTCGGATAAAGGTCCCAAAGGACCGGGGGTGGCATATCTCAGGTTTTATTCCCCGGGAAGGGGGTAGCCGGCCTTGTGTTAGCAGAGAACAGGTTGGTTCTCGGGGCGTCCCGCCAGAGGCGTTCCCATGTGGCAATAGGAAGTTCCTTAGCCTGACCATTTGTTGGAAATCCATTCATCCAATACGCGCCTTGTACGGTTTTAGTTGTAGAACCTGCCATTTAACATGGCAGCTATAGTAGGCATAGTATAATGGTACCTATGCTGGCTAGGATTTATATTATACTTTCGAAGTGTTTTCCACTATGCACTAATAATAATATTAAAAAGAATTTTTGCGTAGTAAGCATGTTTGACTATCATAAGGAGAAATCTCCCCCATGTGTGCGTTTGCATTGTGTGTGTGCCGGGAGGCCTTATGGTAGTTTCATTTTCCAAAAGCATTGCGGATTTAAACTTTAAAAGCTTTGTTGTTTCTTTAAAGAATAAAATTGTTTTGTTTGCTCACACCAGTCCCATGACTGACCTGGAGCTTATTGTTCCTTTCCTAAACTCTGGGTGCCCGCTATTTCCACACGGGCAGTTCTAGAGTTGGGTTTTCAGATAGTCGAATTATAGGAATCGATTCGTTAGCCTTCGAAGCTCTTTTGGATTTGTGGATCGCATTTGCTACACTTCAGCATCGGACCAGTCTTGCTCTCTTAGTGAATGTGATAGGGGGTTCGAGCTAGCTTTGGATTGAAGATGGAGTTCTTGGATTTGGCATTGAAGACACTATCTTTCCGCTGCTGTTTCTTGTATCTCTGATAGTATTGTATCCATTGTACCATTCTATTGTATTCTGTTGTATCTGATATTGTATCAATGTTGTATATCAAATGTATTATACATATTTCTTCCGCTGTGTTGTACTTATTGTGTTATAAGCTCCGGCGAACCAGGTTCGATGTTTGGATCTGTGGCATTCGAATACGAGTGTCGTATTCGGTGCCGATTTTCGAAGGTCGAGTCAGGATCGCTACAACTTCTTCATTTCCATCAGCTACAAGTGCAGGAAAGCTATTCAATATGTCTAATAAGGGAGTGACATTTACCAAGCACTTTGCATAAGTCTACCTATCCATTTCTTTAATACTTTCATCATAGCACGAATCCTTCCAATCCATCCAGCTAACCAGTTTGTTCCTAGATGGGACCATGCTATTAATTGGATATTAGACAAATGAATCCAAATCGAGATTGATTTGACAGAGCCATAAACATTGTTAATTGATGGGTACCACTAATTAACAATGAATGTATTGTTTATTATGAGAATCAGATCTCCCTCTACTATCCTCCTTCTATCTTCTTTATTGGAAAGTAGGAATTAAAAAACTATACCAATAGATTTGACTTCGATGCTTCCCTTTAGCTGCTGTATCGAGCTTCCTTCTGTATCGAGCTTGGGCCCTTATGCTACTTTTGGCAATGTGCGACCATTGCAAACTAACAAGATTTCTATGTTGATAGTCACATGTAACACCCCTGATGCAGCACGACCTACGGATGCACAAGGCTTAGGTCGTTCACGAGTTAATGGAGGTCGGCCCCGACCTAAGGAGTCACGTGAGGAGGAGCTGCGAGTTAAAAGCCAAGGACCTAGTGATCTGCCGCATTGTTGTAGTGAAGACTTAAGTCGGCTGCGACTTAAGGGCTTAAGTCGGCTGCGACTTAACAAATCAAGAGACAAGAAGCCACGACCTAACCAAGCTTTAAGTCGTTCGGTGTTGAGAGTCTTAGGTCGGCCATGACCTAACAGGTCTGAAGAAGAGGAGCTACGACCTAACAAGCTGAAACCATGGGATGAGTCGTTGGAACGACCTATGCTAAGTCGCTGAAGGTTTTAAATCACGATGCTTTCTTAAGTCACCTCCAGATAAGTCGCTGCCGAAGTTATCTTCAGTAGGTCATTCACGACCTAAGTAGAGTCACTTTTGTATTGAGTCGTTAGGTCGCCTATGACCTATGTGATGAGTCTATATTTCTTTAAGTCGTGTTGTATTTTAGGTCGTCACCGACCTATGTGTTGTGTTGTAATATTGTATTTGTTAAGTCATTATGTCGCTGGAGCTTGTTATGTCCTTAAACTCGTATGTGATAAGTCGTAGGTTGGCATGTAGATAAGTCGGCCGAATGGGTGCTGTGTTGTAATTCGTTGAGTCGTTAGACTTAAGTCGTAAGTCGTGTCATTGTTGTACTGTGTTGTACTTAGGTCTAAGTCGCTATGAGGGTAACTCGAGTCAGTTAGGTCGGCAACGACCTAAGAGGAGTTAAGTCGGTAACGACATAAGGGTCAGATTGTGAAATGCTATAAATAGGGAGTGTGTTGTACATTTCAGGGGTTGTTGATTTTTGTTGAATAAAATTCTTGTTTGATTGCTGTGTGCTTTCATCCTAAATTGGTAGTTGAGTGTAATCTCCTATCTCCACTTTCGGTTATTCGAGTGCGCTCGAATCAACGATTGTTGAAGCCAATTCGCGGAATCAAGTGCGCTTGATCAACGCTTGAAGAATTGAAGATCTTCTTTCACGGTATCGTGCGCGATCAACGTGACGAGGATAGCTAGAATTCGGTATCTTTGTGATCAACGAATTTGGGCATTTCAGTATCTTCAATCCACCGTTTGCTACTTTCATCGATCTATATCGTTTTGTTAATTATCCGCTGCGTCAGTTTTGGTATCGGAGCTAGACTTAGCCAGTCATAGCTAAGCCGAGTCTTGGAGCCAAGGAATTTGAAGTTGGTGTTCATCGTGTTCATCTTGAAGTTGCAACAAGTTAGAAGCTTTCGATCCATATTCTTTTGGATCAAAGTGTGGAAGTTGTTTGAATTTGATTTGTGTTGAAGTGATTGAGGCCGAGCCAAGTTGAGTTGGGGCCGTGTTTGTTTGACTTGTGAAGAAGATTTGTGAAGTTTTGAAGTGTTCGTGCTGATTTAATCAAGCCACCAAGGAGAGCTAATCGTCATCAAAATGTTGAAGCGTTGTATAGAAGAGAAGAAGCCGAGCAAATGGAACAACGTATTAATGAGAAATTTGATGAAGGCATTGGAAAGTTAGAGAAGTTGATGAATGATTTGAATCAAAATCAAAGGAGGAGATCACCAATCTCGAACCATGGAGGAAACTGAGTTTCACCGTTGGTTACGGAAGCGAGAAGGGTATCACCGCAATCTTTTAGAGAGAGAAGAGAAACATCAATTTCATCAAAGAGAGATCATCATGACTATGGACATGAAGAGAGGAGAACTCCACGTGAGTTTGAAGATGAACCATATAGAGATGAAGAGGGACATAGTAGAAGGGACATGCGTGATCAAAGGGATGATAATGGTCGAGAGCTAGCATTCATTATCGAGATCGAGACCAAGTCCGAAATTCATATCAGAATGTAGAGGAGGATCGTCGATGGGAATCGGGTATGAAGATGGAAATTCCTGAATTTAAAGGTGGAATGGTGGCTGAAGAATTTCTTGATTGGTTGTCTAATGTTGAAGAGATCTTTGAATTCAAGGAGGTTCCGGAGAATCGTCGAGTGAAGTTGGTTGCTACTAGGTTGAGGGGGAGAGCTTTAGCATGGTGGCAGCAAACTAAACTTACGAGAGAGGGAATGGGGAAGTCAAAGATTGAGTCTTGGGATAAGATGAAGAAGTTGATGAGAGCTACATTTTTACCTTACAACTATCAATCACTTATGTACCAGAAATTGCAGAATCTAAGGCAGGGGACGAAGTCAGTTAATGATTATGCAGATGAATTTTACCAACTCATTGCCAGAAATGATATTATGGAGACAGAAGAACAGCTGACTGCTAGATTTGTTGGAGGGTTGCGAATGCAGATCCAGGATATGGTTAATATGTTCGATCCAAGATCTGTGGCAGAAGCACACTAGAAAGCGTTGGCTTGGGAGAAGCAGGGAAGGTGTGGAGGTGGTGTATTTACTAATTCTAACAATCAAATGAAGGTTGTTAGTGGAAGTTCTAATGTTCCTAAAGCTATCGCAAAACCAGTTATGAAGGAGGTTGAGAAGACAAAGGTTAATAGCAGTTTCAAATGTTACAATTGTCAGGAGTTGGGTCACAAAAGCAATGAATGTCCGAAGCCGAAGAGGAGAGCAATGGTAGCAGAGATTGAAGAAGAGGATGTGGAAGCTGAATGTTCTAATTCACCTTATGTTGAGGAGAAAGAAGAGTTGTCCGGAGATGAAGGGTGTAATTTGATGACGAGGAGAAGTTATTTGGCACCGAAACGAGAAGAGGAAAATAGTTGGTTGAGGAATAACATATTTCAGTCCACATGCACTATTCTGGGAAAGGTTTGCAAGTTCGTCATTGATGCTGGGAGTTGTGACAATATTATCTCTACTGAAGCAGTAAAGAAGTTGAACTTGAAGACTGAGAAGCATCCTAAACTGTACAAGCTAGCATGGTTAAGGAAAGGTGGTGAGGTGAAGGTTGGACGAAGAGCTTGTGTGAATTTTTCAATTGGGAAGAAATACAAAGACGAAATCTGGTGTGATGTTGTGGACATGGATGTGTGTCATCTGTTGTTGGACAGACCATGGCAGTTTGATAGAGCAGTACAACATGATGGTCGTGCTAATAGCTACAGTTTCATGTTTGAAGGTACTAAGATCACTTTAATTCCCAAGAAGCAACAACAGAAGGAAAGCAAGTTGGAGGAGATTGAAGAGCTGAAAACTTTGCTATCTTTGAAGGAATTTGTTAAAGAAATTGAAGAGGAGCCTGAAGTCTATTTGTTAATTGGACGAGAGAGTCATGAAGAGGTTGAAATTCCAGAAGAAGCGAAGCCAGTTTTGAAAGAACTTGAAGATGTATTTCCAGAAGAGTTGCCAGCAAAGTTACCACCGTTGAGGGATATTCAACATCAAATAGATCTTGTTCCAGGAGCTGTGTTGCCACATCGACCACATTATCGAATGAGTCCAAAGGAACATGAGGAGTTGCGAAGGCAAGTGGAAGAACTGTTAGAGCAAGGGCGTGTGCAGGAAAGTCTAAGTCCTTGTGCGGTTCCAGCTTTGTTAGTACCGAAGAAGGATGGAACATGGAGAATGTGTACCGATAGTCGAGCATTGAACAAGATTACAGTGCGCTACAGATTTCCTATGCCAAGGTTGGATGATTTGCTAGACCAGTTAAGCGGGGCCACTATCTTTCCGAAGATTGATTTGAAGAGCGGATACCATCAGATTCGAATTAGACCAGGAGATGAATGGAAGGCAGCATTCAAGACGAGGGAAGGTTTATACGAATGGCTGGTTATGCTGTTTGGTTTATCAAATGCACCAAGTACATTCATGGGGGTGATGAATCAAATTTTCAGACCATTCATTGGGAAGTTCGTGGTGGTATATTTTGATGATATTCTGATATATAGCAGGGGTTTGGAGGAGCATGTTCAACATTTGAGGGAAGTGCTGATTATTCTTTGTGAGGAACAATTTTATGCTGCTACGAAGAATGCGTGTTTATGACGCATAGTGTTTTATTTCTGGGTTATGTCGTTTCGGAGGAAGGTGTACAGGTGGACCAGAATAAAGTTGAAGCAGTCAGGAACTGGCCGCAGCCGAGGCCAATTACGGAAGTGAGAAGTTTTCATGGGTTAGCATCATTTTACCGAAGATTCATTCCACACTTCAGTAGCGTGATGGCACCAGTTACTGATTGTATGAAAGGGAAACAATTCTTTTGGTCGAAGGAAGCTGGGGTTGCTTTTGAGCAAATCAAGAAGCAGTTGACGTCAGCACCAATTCTTGTATTACCAGATTTTCAGTTGTTGTTTGAACTACATACGGATGCCTCAAAGGTTGGAATCAGAGGGGTGTTGAGCCAGAGGGGACGTCCTATTGCATACTTTAGTGAGAAGTTATCAGGGGCAAAGATAAGATATAGTACGTATGATGTGGAGTTTTATGCTGTAGTGCAAGCAGTGAAACATTGGAGACACTATCTGTTCCATAAGTAGTTTGTTCTTTACACAGACCACGAAGCTTTGAAGCATTTGCAAGGACAGGATAAGATTTCAGCAAGGCATGCATCATGGATTGCTTATCTGCAACAGTTTACTTTTGTTGTGAAACATAAGTCAGAGGTGACGAATCGTGTGGCTGATGCTTTGAGTAGGAGGAGTCATTTATTAACGACAATGAAAATTGAGGTGACAGGATTTGAATTATTGCCAGAATTGTTTGAGGAGGATCCTTACTTTGCAAAGTTCGTTGAGAAAGTTAAGGATGGAGATACTGATGAATTTGCGTTGGTTGATGGTTTCTTATTCAAAGGGAATCAATTATGTATACCAAAGAGCAGTTTGAGAATGAAGATTATCAAGGAGTTGCACGAGGAAGGACATGTGGGCCATGATCGTACATTGAATTTGATTTCTCAATCTTACTTTTGGCCGTCAATGAGAAAAGAGGTTGAAAGGTTTGTGGAAAGATGTCATATCTGTCAAGTTTCAAAGGGAACAGCGACAAATGCAGGATTATATATGCCATTACCTGTACCGACAAAACCTTGGGTTGATGTGAGCATGGATTTCGTTTTGGGTTTGCCTAGAACTCAAAGGGGGAATGATTCTATATTTGTTGTGGTGGACAGGTTTTCGAAGATGGTACATTTTGTTGCCTGTAAGAAGACGGCGGATGCTGTTCATGTTGCTTAGTTATTTTTCAAGCAGATCTATCGACTTCATGGATTGCCAGAATCTATTGTGTCGGATAGGGATACTCGTTTTCTGAGTCACTTTTGGTTAAGTTTGTGGAAGATGGTTGGAACGAAGCTGAAATTTAGTAGCGCTTATCATCCGCAAACAGATGGACAGACCGAAGTTGTTAACAGATCGTTGGGAAATTTGTTGCGATGTCTTGTGAAGGACAATCTGAAGAGTTGGGACATGAAGTTATGCCAAACAGAGTTTGCTCATAATCATGCAGTGAATCGTAGTACGGGATTCAGTCCATTTCAGATTGTATATTCAAATTTACCAAGGGGACCGTTGGACTTAACGGTAGTACCACAAACGAAGGGGACGGTTAAACGAGCTGTAGACTTTGTTGATGGGTTGACTGAATGTCATAAAATCGTTCAGGAGCGATTGGAGAAAGCAAATGAGAAGTATAAAAGATCCGCAGATATGAAGCGAAGAAGTGTTGAGTTTAATGTGGGAGATTTGGTATATGCTATGTTAACAAAGGATCGTTTTCCAGTAGGCGCTTATAACAAGTTGAAAGCTAGGAAAATTGGCCCAGTTAAAATTCTAAAGAAAATCAATGAAAATGCTTATAAGTTGAAGCTGCCGGAGGATGTGTACACGTCTGACGTGTTCAATGTTAACCACCTTTTGCCATATTATGGAGATGAACAATCTGACGAGGAAGAATTTGCCAATTCGAGGACGAATTTTTCTCAACCAGGGGAGGATGATGCAGCACGACCTACGGAAGCACAAGGCTTAGGTCGTTCACGAGTTAATGAAGGTCGGCCCCGACCTAAGGAGTATCGTGAGGAGGAGCCGCGAGTTAAAAGCCAAGGACCTAGTGATCTGCCACATTGTTGTAGTGAAGACTTAAGTCGGCTGCGACTTAAGGGCTTAAGTCGGCTACGAATTAACAAATCAAGAGGCAAGAAGCCACGACCTAACCAAGCTTTAAGTCGTTCGGTGTTGAGAGTCTTAGGTCGGCCACGACCTAACAGGTCTGAAGAAGAGGAGCTACGACCTAACAAGCTGAAACCATGGGATGAGTCGTTGGAACGACCTATGCTAAGTCGCTGAAGGTTTTAAATCACGATGCTTTCTTAAGTCACCTCCAGATAAGTCGCTGCCGGAGTTATCTTCAGTAGGTCGTTCACGACCTAAGTAGAGTCGCTTTTGTATTGAGTCGTTAGGTCGCCTACGACCTAAGTGATGAGTCTGTATTTCTTTAAGTCGTGTTGTATTTTAGGTCGTCACCGACCTATGTGTTGTGTTGTAATATTGTATTTGTTAAGTCATTATGTCGCTGGAGCTTGTTATGTCCTTAACTCGTATGTGATAAGTCGTAGGTCGACATGTAGATAAGTCGGCCGAATGGGTGCTGTGCTGTAATTCATTGAGTCGTTAGACTTAAGTCGTAAGTCGTGTCATTGTTGTACTGTGTTGTACTTGGGTCTAAGTCGCTATGAGGATAACTCGAGTCAGTTAGGTCGGCAACGACCTAAGAGGAGTTAAGTCGGTAACGACTTAAGGGTCAGATTGTGAAATGCTATAAATAGGGAGTGTGTTGTACATTTCAGGGGTTGTTGATTTTTGTTGAATAAAATTCTTGTTTGATTGCTGTGTGCTTTCATCCTAAATTGGTAGTTGAGTGTAATCTCCTATCTCCACTTTCGGTTATTCGAGTGCGCTCGAATCAACGATTGTTGAAGCCGATTCGCGGAATCAAGTGCGCTTGATCAACGCTTGAAGAATTGAAGATCTTCTTTCACGGTATCGTGAGCGATCAACGTGACGAGGATAGCTAGAATTCGGTATCTTTGTGATCAACGAATTTGGGCATTTCAGTATCTTCAATCCACCGTTTGCTACTTTCATCGATCTATATCGTTTTATTAATTATCCGCTGCGTCAACCCCACCTCTATATCCATATTTCCTAAGAGTATTACTGAGTAATACTGTTTGGTAACTAGGAGAATGAGGTGATCTGAGTGATACACACATGAATATTCCCTTAGACTGTTACTGAATACGTCTCAAAGTATAGATGTATGGCTTATGTAACACCACATAAAATTTGCATTAATTAATTAATAAATAAATAGGCTCCAAAAATGGATTTTCAAAAAAACTGTAATTTGGCCATTAAACTTGCACTATTGCAATCGTGGTGGTTTTCTAAGTTACTTTCATATTTGGAGTTTCACGATCGGAATTCAAACGAAGAATTTACGAGCATCTAAAGAATACAGAATGAAAATAATTAAACAACAAAGTATTAACATAAATAACAAATTCACTATGACCCACCGGTCGACTCTCTCTATGAACCGGTCGACCACTAATGGTCGACCGCTCTTGGGAGTGCGGTCGACAGGCTAAGCCCTAGTAATTAGGGTTTGAGCCTCATCCTAACTACACAAATTTAATATTTTTAATCTAACGGATACGATTGATTTGAGCACCTATATATTTAGGCATAACCCCTCTCTTCTCTTCTTATATTTTCTTATTAGAGCAACGAAGCTTTGCCATTTTGTCTTCTCCACTATTCTTCTTAACTATATAGTAATTTGTACATATATAAATTGGAGAAGAGAAAAAAATAAATAAAAGAAGAAAAGAATTGAATCAGCATTGCAAGATAAGTAGGTAAGTTTCAATATTGTAAATTCATATTTCCCGTCAACTCCAAATCTCTTCTAAGATCCAAAATTAGAATGTATACGTATACCCTTTTCATACATATTCTTGGATTAAAATAGAGATGGATCACAGAATCTTATTTATATTTGGAGATTTAGAATGCTCTAAATGATGAGTAGGAAATTATATAATTCATTCATAACATTGGAATTTAATTAGTTGGCGTCTCATCTTATTTTATGCCTAAATAAAAGTCTAAGAGATGTAGGCTTAAATTAAATGTATAAAATATTGCCTATATATTCCAAAATTTAGGTAATTTGATTATAAATATTGTTTACACCTAGATCTGAAAATCGGTCCCAAAGTTGTTAACAATTGAATGTTGAAAAAAAATATAGAATTTATTCTAGATCTATAACTAGGTTGTAAAGATATTAGTATAATCTAGATTTTTACCCTAATTCTATTGGAATGTGGTTTCTGTATTTTAAATTATTGCAAATATTATCCATTTATTCCTAATAAATTTGCCTAAATTTCATACTTACATAGAAAAATGTGTCATTTGATCTAACAAGAAATATTCATAAATAAAGGAAAGAGGTGCAAATTATGGAATTACTTTCCGTAGTTTATAATGTTAAGTTCAATAAAAAGAAAATAAATCATTCCTTGTAATTTCAAACAATGAAAATCTCTTAATTTAGGCTAATTTATGGAAATTAGAACGAGAAGCCTTTTTAAATATAATTCCAACAAATTAAAATATGGAAAAGAATATTCTAGTTAGGGATGTTAACTTGAACTATAACATACAAACACACACACACATGTGTGTGTGTATACACATACACACACAAACTATATATAAATATGTATTTAACCGCGCTAACCAATTAAAATGGAAACTCGAGAAATACGACTATTTATGCGTAATATTCACACTAGATGTCATTAAAAAGTTAGAATAAATCACATAATGAACAATAGGGTTAGGATATAAAGTTGGATAAGTTGTAAGTCCAAAATTAATAGGTAAGCGATATGGAATATATTTAGGAGCTACAAGAATTTAAATTGGGTATAGATGGATTAATGAGATTGTTAGGATAATAAATATGGAGAGATAAAGAAGGAATACTAAGTAAAATTAGAATGTCTTTGGAAATTATCGGTAAAGATAATAATCATTTATTACGGAAAATTTGGCATTTATTAAAATAGTAAATAAAATGTTAGGTAGGAATTGAATATTCTAAGGAAATATAATTTTTATTATGGAGATTTATCTAGCCTTAACAATATAAGCAAAGATTAGTGGGCTAAGCCCAATACTAGAAGGGATTAATTTGACTTAGTTGATTGGGATGCGAGGTCAGTAGAGCTATACAATGGAAGTCTGCCCATCGCTCAAAGGCTACAAGCAGTTTTGTACACTTCCTACCAATGTGGAACATCACTAACCATAGGAGGCATGGAAAAGGGATATACATTATAGACGAGAGGGGGAAAATATTATGGGATTTTCCTTGGGTTTGATGTATTAAATGCCCCAGTACCTTTTTGAGAAATGGGGTCTGCTTCATATCCAATAAGAGGTAGTAAGTAACCAAAAGGAATATTTCTTTGACATATCTAGGTTAGTCTAAACAGGGATGTCTACTGTGGTGGATCAACGGGCAATGTCAGTAGTTGGTAGCGACATTTAGTAGTAGGTATGGCATATAGGCTTTGAAGCCCCACAATCCCAAACGAGCAGTTGAAAAGACTTGGGTTATGCCCAAATGGATTTCCCTTTCTACTAGTATAGAATCCATAAGGGATACACAAATGCGTCAATTAGATGGTTAGTAAAAATTGGTGCAATGGAAGTGGGCTATTTAAGCCTTAGACGAGTCTTTGAATTGCAATAGTAGTAAGGAAATTAAATTATATATTATTATTAAGCCGCGTATAGGAGTCACCGGCCTTTGTATCTAGAGCCGATGAACTACGTTGACGATGCACATGGGCCGCTTCATATTAGGGGAGTACCAAATGGCCCAGGTTTTGCATAGAGAATTATTAGAATCATAAATATGCATATGCATACATATATAAATAATCTACCTTGGAGAAGGTTAAGGTAGATATATCCTACGTGAATATTAAATTAAATAGATTAGCCATAAATAATAAACATAACATACAAATAGAAATTAATCCTTATAAATTTATGTTATGGACAAAGTATGTAATTTTTCAGTAACTAGAACAATGTTTTGACCTCCTCCTCATTACAATCCACATGATAGATTTAGAAGAATAAGTCAATGGAGCAAGATGATTAAAGTTGTTGGAAAAGTCAAAGGCGATTGGACGTCGAAGGAATACCATTGATTTTGAGGTAGTAGCCTTAGTCAGTATTTATATCCTATTATGTTTTTTCATTCCACTGTGAATTTAGATTAGTTGACCTCTAATATAATTATGTTTATTATAGGTTATTAAAACCAATGATCTATACTCTAATTGACATGGAATTCGATTTTTTTCGAAATTCAGGCCTATCAACGTGCGGGTTATTAAGTTTGGTATCAGATCAAAAATTAGTCAATTATAGGGATTATGATACTTTGAGTGAATGTATTTGTATCTACTTCTATATATTACATGCCGAACTTTATAAATTCCGTCTATAGTGTAGATTCCGAAAGGATGGTCAAAGCGACTATAAGTTGCGAAGAATTTCATAGGGTTAAAAACTACGCACCCATCTCGATTACCCCACCAAGTGTTGGCTGTGCGTAAAGCATTACAAAAATGCGCATGAGCATGGCATATGGAAGAATCCTAAAGACGGGATGGTCACTGACTTGATTGTTGAGACTTGACTACCTTATGATTGTAGATTTTGATGATTGGCAATTGTAGATGCACATTTTATCCAAATAAGATGGAGATAGGAGTCTATATGTCACAAAAATCCAAAGGCAAGTTCTATCAAGAGAGAGTTCATCTATTGTCTTAGGATGATAGATCGGATTTTTATTAAAGAGAAATAAAGTCAATTTTTTAGTCCAACCCACAAAGTGGAGATTTGATAATATAATTTGAGAATGCCTTAAAATGTTTAAATGGGAATTTTCAAAGGATTTTTCAAAGGATTCATTAGGAAATTGTTATTTTAGAGAGTTCTGAAATTTATAGAAGAAATATAGACTAACAAATTTAGTTGTGCTGAAAAGTCTTTTCTTAAAAAGAAGTAAGTTTTGAAATTCTTAAATATATAATGAAGTTTTGAAATTCTTAAATATATAATGAAAATAAAATTTTGATCTTGATTCAAGAAGGTTTTGGCAAAAATATTTTTTAAATTTGGAAATGGATTTAAACGAGCGTATGTTTAACTCGGCGATTTATCATATTTATAAAAATTGATTTCATTCAAATTTTCTCTTCTTAAGGTGCGTATAAAGTAAAACTGACAATTAATTTTATTGGGGCACGTAGTTGGAAATATAGAAGTACCCGCCAACGAATTTGAATATACCATTATAAAAATAATGCAGTCAGTATCAGTTGGAATACTTTTGGGTTTTTGAAGTTGTTGATGGAAGAAGTGGTATAAGTTAGGAGTATTGTGGAATAACTGAGGAAATGTTCGAAAAAGCTGGACTGTAAGCTTGGGCACTATCATGGAGAAGACAAGTATTTTTTGAATCGTGCCGTATCAAAGAAAACGACATGAAACGATTATTATTAGTTTTTTATAGGGTATGTATACACTCTTTTCATACATACTTCTTGAATTAAAAAGGGGAAGAAATTGAATCGAAAAATTTGACTCCAAAAGATGAGCCAGAAATTTTGTAAATTGTTTACGACATTGGAATTTATTTCGTTCGCTCTTGTTTGACTTTATGCCTAAATAAAAACCTAAGAGTTATATTCTCAAATTAAACGAATGAAACATTGCCCACATATTTTTCAATGTAGGAAATTTGGTTAGAAATATTATTTACACCCTGATTTGGAAATCAATCCCTAAGTTGTTAAGAGTTGAATGTTGATAAGATGTAGGATTTATCCAGATCTATAATTAGGTTGTAAAGATGTTACTATAATCTAGATTTTTACCCTAATCTGCTGGAATGTGATTTTTCTATATTGTAAAATGTTGGGAATATTATCCGTTTAATCACTATAAATTTGCCTAATTTTCGTAATTACATAGAAAAGTGTAGTGATTGATTTGACAAGGAACTTACATAAGTAGAGGAAAGAGATATGTAAAGTATGGAGTTACTTTCCATAATTTACACAGTATATTTCAACAAAAATGAGGTAAATCCTTTCTTATTATTTCAATATAAAGCAAATTTCTTAATTTAGGCTAATTTATGAAAATTAGAATGGGAAGCCTTTTTAGAAATATAACTCCAATAGATTAAAATATGGAAGAGAATATTTTAGTTAGGGATTGATAAGTAAAAATATAATTAATAAAAATATATACACATATTTAACCGTGCTTAACAATTAAAATAAAATTTAACTAATATGACAATTTATGCATACTATTCTCATTTGATATCATTAGATTGATAAAATAAATCACACAATGAGTAATTGGATTAGGAAATAAATTTGGACAGGTTGTGACTCTAAAATAAGTACGTATTAAATGTGGAATAAATTTGGAAGTTGCATGAAGTTAAATAGAGTATGAATGGACCAATGAACTGGTTAATGTGATTGTTAGGGTAACAAATATGGAGAGATAAAGAAGGAATACTGAGTAAAATTGGAATAAATAAACGTATTAGGAAATTTCCAGTTAAGGTGATAATCTTTTATTATATATAAGTTGACATTTATAAAAATAGTAAATAAAATTTTTTGGTAGGAATTGAATATTCTAAGGCAGTATAATTGCCATTATGGTGAATTGTATAGCTTTAATTAAATTAGAAAATATTAGTGGGCTAAGCGCCAATTTAGAGGGATTAATGTGACTTAGTAGATTGGGATGCAGGGTCAGTAGATTTACACAACAGAAGTTTGCTTTTTGCTAAGTGGCTACCAGCAGTTGCGCATACTTCCTACTGATGTGGGACATCACCAACCATAGGAGCCATGGAAAAGTGATATACATTGTAGATGCGAAGGGGAAAAATATTGCGAAGGTTCTCCTCTGGTTTAAAGTATTAAATGGTCAAGTACCTATTGGGAATAAGAGGTAGCAGTAACCAAAAGGAATATTTCCATGACAGTTAGGTTAATCAAAATAAGGATGTTAGCTATGGAAGGTTAATGGGCTATGTTAGAAGTTGGTACCAATAGTAGTAGATCTGACATATGGGCTTTGACGCCTAATAATCCCAAACGACCGGTAGAAAAAACATGGGTTATCCCTTGACGGATTTCATTTCCTACTAGTGTAGAATTCGTATAAGAAACGCAAATGCCTCAAATAGATTGTTAGTAAAATTTAGTTTAATGAAGGTCGGCTAGTGTTGAACCGAAAAATGTATCAACACCCTGGATCAAGTACGAAAGAACCATTGCAAATAATTAGCACCACAAATCCTAGATAATAAACAAATAAACAGTAGAAATAAGAAAAGAGGCACATAATTGTTATAGTGATTCAGCTAACTCTATCCTACGTCCACTTTAATCATTCTATATTATGATTATAGGAGTTGAATCTCTTTGGATATCAACAAGTTAGTCCATTTACAATGAGTAGAATAAGTCACAAGTTCAAAGGTTAACTGGAGAATCACGGTAACCTCCTTGATGATTGTTGTGAGAAAGAAGAAAGTTGAAGAAGTAAAGGAATTCCAATGGAGTAATGGCAGCTCCCTCTCTATGGAAAAAGACTCTTCTCTGTTGTAGGTAGGTGAGTATTTATAGGGGAATTCAGTGAGTGTTGTGCTTTTCTCCAGAATATGCACTAGTAATGAGTCTTCGATTGTTGAGCTTTCCAGTGGCTTTAGCCTTGGAAAACCATCCAGTTCATTTGGATTCTTTCATCAATTATAGGTTATTACAAACATATTATAGCCTAAGAATCTAATAAGTGCAACCTATACATCACTATCATTCCGGTTTCATTCGGAGTTATTACATTATATGTCTTTAATTACATTACACATCTCTAATCCTCTCGTGTTCGTCCGTGGTTTACATAATTACCACTTAGATTTAATTCATAGTTATAATATCATATATCAAAATGACATCACATCATATATCAAAATCACGTTATACAACATATATCAAAGTCATCTTGTGTTCATCCAGGATTTATCTGTTTTATTCAATTCAAAAGGCATTCAAATCCTTTTTGCATAATCAAATCTGTGTTAAGGTTCGTTCTCTCTTGACCGTTTAAGTTTAATGTGTGATCTTTCCGGATCGTTTAATGTTTTGTTTAATGTGTGATCCCTCCGGATCATTTAAAATTTTAAGTTAAGGGGACGATCTCTTTGGATTGTTTTCTTGTTAAGTTAAGGGGGATGATCTCTTTGGGTTATTTGCTTATTTTGTTTAGGGGGATTAAGTAAGCCCATCTGCTCATTCTCCAGTGAGGGGGCTTATTTCTTACAGTCCGGTCCCGTCTCTCAGGTCGGGACTCTATTGCATTCGATATCGTAAAAGTCCATCCACTCGCACTTCGACAATTGGACTTGTGCCTTGCATTGCAGTCCCGTCTATCGATCAGGACTCTAAGGCGATCAGTTTAATATTCATCCCAGACATCCAACTCAGAGCAAGCCTAGAGACCAATCTGGATCTTGTACACCTGTAAGTGGTCCAAGGTTATTGAAGGAAGAAAAAGCAGAAGGAAGAGAGTAAGGGAAAAAATTCCCCCTGTACCATCTATGGGCTTCTGGTTTAGACTCATGCGGTCATGTATTCGTACTTTGATTTGCTGCTCTAGCTCCAACATCACCCATTCCAAGCATTAAAGCTCATCCTAGATCCAAATCTATCATGACCCCAAGTCATGTAGGCATTGTATTAGTTTGTTTTACTCTAACTCTAGATGCTCCTACACTGAGTCTTATTGTTGATTCCATCTTTTCCCCCAAGTATCAGTCGTTTTAGGTGTGGAATCAGTATTCCAGCTTGTTCCAATCTAGCTCCAATGGCTACTGTTTTTTTCCTCAGAGTTTGATTCACATTACCTTTATATCTAACTATCCCTTGCTGCTTCATCCCCTGCAAAAAGCTATCCATCATTTATTGGTGCTTAGAAAAGATCCCATCTTGTATCTCCTTCATCATCCTTTCCATTTCCTCTCTAATCGGATAGATGGATTGATGAGAAACTGAGGACACTGTTAGCTACCACAGGCTCCAGTTGACTTGCTACAGTTCTAGATCTAGCATTAGGTCTACTTATCTTCTCTAAATCTTAGATTCAAACTTCAATTCTTCAGATCTCCTTCAAGGTTCTCGGTGAAAGTACCAAAATGTTAACCCAAAAAATGGATCAACAGTATGGATCAAGTATGAAAGCACCCGTGCAAATAATCAGCAGCATAAATCTTAGATAAACAACAAATAAACAGCAGAAGTAAGATAAAAGACACAGGATTTTCATAGGGATTCTGCCGACTTTGGCCTACATCCACTTTAATCATTTTTTATTATGATTGTACAAGTTGAATCTCTCTAGATATCGACAAGTTAGTCCTTAGATCGAAGTTACAATGAGTTAGAATAAGTCACATCTCAAGGGTTAACTGGAGAATACTAGTAACCTCCTTGATGACTGTTGTGAGGGAGAAGAAAATTGAAGAAGCAAAGGAATTCTAGTAGAGTAATGGCAGTTCTATCTCTTTGGAAAAAGATTCATCACTAATTATAGGTAGGTAAGTATTTATAAGGGAATTCGGTGAGTGTTGGGCCGGAAGTCCAAGTGTAGAAGAGTCTAGTTGTTATTCCAAGTCATCACCGAAAATCTCAAATCAATTTGAATCATTTCTATGAAACGATGGCAATCCATAGGGGATGGATCGCTAGCGATACATAGGGGAAAGCCTTTGCTTAATGCTACGAAGAAGCCGGGAAAGTTCGAGGGCGATCCAACCTATCTTGATGGGTCTCTAGCTATCCATACAGGATGGATCGCTAGTTTTCCATCCACTTAACATATTTTTGAGTGATCTTTTTTTGGTTGTCTTCCTGTCTTCTATTTAAGCATCTTTTCCAAATATCAAGTCGTTTACAATTAGTTTAATCATTCGTCTTCATCGGTCATATGGTCAAGAAGAATCATCCATAACTCACTCAAATCTTAACAAAATCGAAAGAAGCTTTGCAGGAGCACTCTATAAGGTGTTAGGAATCCACCGTTAAAATTTTAGGTGGTGGGACCAACTCTGGATGGGTTGCTAGCAATCCATCTACATGGATCGGTAGCCATCCATCAAATCAACTCCAAATGGCCTATTTTTATTGAGCCTTATTTTATGTTTTCTAAATGTTCTCACAAAATTTGAAGTCAATCAGACTTCGTAGGAGTTCTATAGGTCCATTTGAATTAAGCTGCTTTTGGTCAAACAGTTTGAATCATGTGAGTCTTCACTTCTCGAGGTAGATTGTTTGGCATGCTAAGAAACTTGGCAAGAATCTCTAGGGAACATATTAGATCATGATGCAAGAGTACTGGAGGATCCACCAGCAAGCTTTATGGACTGCTAGCGATCCATAGGCGATGATCGCTAGTGATCGTTCACCCTAGCTTGTTTTGGCATTTTTCTTCTTTGATCTTTCTCCTCTTTTCCTTCTGGTCTTGGTCGATCCTTTAGATGTTTTGACTTATTGTGGATGTTGTACTTCCCTTTTAATTCTATTGGGTTATAAACCTAGTTAACAGCTAGTTAACCATTAGATGAGTCTTTAAAGTTGCGGTAGTAATATGGCAATTAAATTATATATTATTTTTGTTCCATGTATAGGAGTCACCTGTCTTTATAGTTAGAGCCAATGAACTGCTTTGACGATGCACAAGGCCCGCTTCATATATTGGGCTATTAAGTGGCGAAGGTTTTGGGTAGAGAGTTATTAGAAATATACATGTGCATAGGTGTGTGTGTATATATATATATATAGTATACCTTGGATTAGTTTAGGGTAGATATATCATACGTTCATACTAAATTAAATTGATTAGCCGTAATGATAAACATAACATTTAAATAGAAACAGATCGACATAAATTTATGTTATGGATGATGTATACAACTTTCCAATCACTGAAAAAGTGTTCCGAACACCTTCTAATCACATCCCATAGGTTATATTTAGAGGAATAGGTCAGTGATTCAAGATGTTAATGGTTGTTGGAAAAGTCTTCTTATTCATGCTCACTACTGGCAAGGCGGTTGGACGTCGAAGGAATACCATTGATTACAGGGTAGTAGCCTCAGTCGACATTTATATCATATTATGTTTTTTCATTCAACTATGAGTTAAGATTGATTGATCTTTGATATAATTGTGTTTGTAACAGGTTACCAAACCAACTATCTGCACTCTAATAGGCTTTGGTTCCATTTTTGTCGAAATTTGGGCCCACTAAGTTCTGAATTGTTACATTTTTCATCAAAGAATAGGTTAGTTGATCATAGGGATTAATTATGAGAGAAAATATTTCTACTTTTCTACCAATATATATTGTATACCAAACTGCATAAATACCGACTATAGGGTAATAGCGACGTATACCGAAAGGATGGGCCAGGCGACTATGAGTTGGGAAGAATTTTATAGGGTAAAAAATCATGCACCCACTCAAATTACCCCGATAAAGCATTAGCTGAAAGTAAGGCGTTCTCCAAGAAGAGCACGAGCATGAAAAATGGAAGACACCCAAAACCTGGATGAAATCTGATTGGCTGTTGAGACTCGGCTACCGTTTTATTACGGATTTTGATCATTGGTAATTATAGATGCACATTTTATCTTGATAAGGGGAGATAGGAGTCTATAGGTTGGAAACATCTTGATGCAAGTTCTTATAAGAGAGTGTTAATCAATCACACCAAGATGGCAAATATGATTTTTATTAAGGAGAAATAAAGTCAATTTTTTTGTCAAACCGCCAAAGAAAGGTTTTGATAATATATTTTGAAAATGCCTTAGGATGTTTAAAAGGGAATTTTCGAAGTAATTTTCCCAAGGGTCTATTTGGAAATTATTGTCTTGCGGAATTTTAATATTTTAAATAATATCGACCAATAAATTGGGTTATGCTAAAAAATCCTTGTTTAAAAAGAAGCAAGTTTTGAAATTCTTAATAAATATATAATAAAAGTAAAAGTTTGATCACAGTTCAAGAAGTTTTTCAATTGGAAATGGATTTAGACGAGCTTATGTTTAGTTAACAATTTATCCCTTTTATAAAAATTGAAGTTTTTAAAATTTTCTATTTTAAAGGGGCAGACAAAATTAAAAAATCATTAAATTTTATTGGGGTATGTAGGTGGAAGTATAGAAGTACATGCCAGCGAACAGAAGGAATATTCCCATATAAAAATAATGCAGTGAATAACAGTTGGAATATTTTTGGGTTTTTGAAGCTGTTGATGGTAGAAGTGGTATAAGTTAGGAATACTACCGAATAACCAAGGAAAGGTTCGAAAAACTAAACGAGGAAAAGAATTTTTCTAATCATGTTGGGTCAATGAAAATGGCTTCAAATGATTGTTATAGTTGTTATTATTAACTAAACCGCCGTGAATAGGGTCCACTTCAACCTACACCCGTAATTCGACAGCGGATCAAACTGTAGTGGTTAACCTGTTGCCTTATGGTGGTCGGTTGATGAATGGGTTTAGAGAGCAATCCAGACCTGGAACGTGACATATTGTCGTGTCCAAACTTCAAATACCACATCTTTCCTTCATTACCCCTTCGTCCAAAAATCGAAACCTCCTCCTCCCTCCAAACAGGCCATTGTCACCTACTCTCCTCTATTATAATAGATGATGCCACGACTCCCCTTTGTTATCGATATCGAGCCCGCCTCATGTCCTAATTTTTGCATGCTAGAACTAGCCCCCCACCGCTCCATATCTAAACCCAATCTCCAAGCCCTATTCAGTCCATGGCACCGTCCAATACCTTTGGTTCTTCCTCGTGCCATCAAAGCCTCACCCCTCAAGAGGTAACTTAGCTAGACGGGAATGAACAAAAAAATTTCACTTTTCTAGGCTCAGCAAATTTCACCTTTCTCCAAGGACGGCCATTCAAGTTTTGAAATTTCACCGCTTATGGACTTGAGGAATTATTCATAGTCGTAGGATTAGCACTGATCCTCCCACTACAACGATTTTGAGCGGGAATGCTATTGGCGTTGCTCGCTTCTATTCGACGCCCATCGGCTTTACAATTTTGATAAAGGAAACATCAATATTCAGTGAATGTGAAAGGTGTCGAGAATGATTTTTCTAAGACGGTAACGATGATATTTTGGGGATAGATGCTAAGGCCACAGACTTGGATGATATTGTGATGACCGACCCTAAGACCATACAGAATACCTTTTCTAGAAATATCAATGTCAGGAGGTCAGATAATTCATGACCAACAATCGGCCTCATCCTTTGCATTATTCTGCATAACATTATTACGAAGACATGGAGCTTTGATTAGATTTATTCATTGGTGCGAAAGACCACCTATGCCAATATAGGTGGTATGGCCATCAATTAGGCTCCTTCCATTACGATCCACTATATTAATGCTAGAGTTGGTACTCCACAGAGCTACTTTCCGTATATCCACCATTTTACTCGCGACTTCAGGGGGTACAGAGTGCATCTCCATGAAGGGTAGGTCCCACCTACGTTTGACATTGCCTCTCTCAGGAAGATGGCGATTAAGCCACTAGCTGAGGTATCTGTGCCACTCGAAAATGAGTAGCTATAATATGAGGCGAAGCAAGGATAGGGCACTGAGGAATACTAATGTCTGGAGCTAGTCGCCATTTGATAGGCCATGTCGGGCTTCGAGAGGTCCGAGATGAGCATTGAGAGATGAGGGTCAAGCTACATCGTAAGAGCCACGAAATAAGGCGTATAACTGCCATGCTACGCCCATTCCAGGGTCATGACAATGGCTCTAGCTCTTACAGAGGGCCGGGACCGTCTCATAGTTCATAGATGGTATTTTAGACTTTCTAATATTGTTGTTTTTATCGTTTCCCTTCCAACATTTGTTCTTATCTTCTTAGGTTGTAATCATTTGTTGTCACTTATATAAAAGACGCGTACGATATATTACGAGACGGGTTCCTGTTTATTTACTTTAGTGTTGTTTCTAGATATGTAAACTACACAAATATATGTATTTGGAAGAAACAGTATAACTGTGGAAATCTCGTAAAGATACCTACCTAGTAGTAAATGGAATATAAAACTTGAGGTTTAAAATAAATATTAATTTTTCGTAGGCAGAGGACATGCTGTAACATCCCTTATTTTTTAAAACATTATTTTAATTAGATAAATTAAATAGAATATTGATGATAAGTGGATTGAGATTTGAATACATTAAGAAGGTCGTGCTTAATAATAGGTTAAGTGGGGTTAAAATGGTTAATAAGCTAATTAATTTGCACATAGGCATATTAGTAAATAGCCGCCCCACCTCATGCTCACGGCTATACACCTTTCTAATTGGCCATTAATGTTTCGTTTCTCATTTTTTCCAAAAACGCAAATCAAAAACTAAAATAGAGATAGCCATTAACAAGGAGGAAAAGTGGAAAATTAAATCTAAAGATAAGGATCAAAGCTAGGAAGGATTAATCAACAATAAATCTCAAACTCCTTATCATATCTAAGGTGAATAATAATTCATTCCATCTCTATTTTTTATATTCATATGTTTTTGGATTTAATTTTAAACCCTTTTTTATAATGTTATGGATGATATGCTAAAACTATATTATGTTTGGTTTATTATAATTCATTTACATATGGATTTGCACAGTTTTAGGCCAAAGTCGATAGTTTATGATTTTAGATTGCCATGGAAAAATGTTATGTCAAGTAAAACATAATTTTGGAGACAAGGTTTCAGTTCTCATTATTTTCCGAGCTATGGAAAATTTATTGTGAACTTTTAAAGGAAAATATGATATAATTGGGTTCATAAGTTATTTCTATTATTTAAGGAAGAAATTGGTCTGAAATTTTAATATGTTGGATTACACGATGATAGTAAATTTATGTGATTTTTGTGGATTTTTCCCAATGGATATACTAGTCAAAAATAAATTATTTTAAAAGAGGGAATTATTTGCAAAATACTGGTTTTGTTAAATGGATGGGATTAAATATTAGATTTTCTTTGATTCAAATCTGATAAAATACAGTTGTTTTATTTGTTAAGTATTTGAAAAGTTTCAAGGGAACCAATCAAAGGCTTATAAATAGGCAAGTAATTAGAGAGCAATTACTAAAAGTTGCTAAATTTCAGCCTTTAATTCAAAAAGTTGGTTCCGCCCCATATAGCAGAACCCTTTGACCCCAATGACCTCCGTTCTATCTCTATCTCAATCGAAACCACCACAGTCGAAACCCACCTGGTCAAAACCAATACACAAGCTATCACTTTGATGGTATTTAGTGGGTTGGAGGAAAGACGGAAGGCAATGGTGTCGAAAGCAATGCTTTCAATGGGTCGAAACCTTGTTTTGTTTTGGTTTGTTTTCAAAAGTTAAGTGTTTGCTTTGTTTTGCTTAGATCTTTCGGCAATTGAAACATATGTTTTTGAAAGGGGTTTTATAAATAGCTTTCTAAGATAGTTGCCATATTATGTTAAGTGTTAGCTTTCGAATGGGTTCCTTTTTGTTTTGAATAAGTGCTTTCAAAGTAGTGGTTCCCACCTAGTCGAAACCAAGCCGCTATTTTACCTTACGAGTGTATTAAAGTCATCAATACTTTCGAAAGGTCATCTTTGTTTTTAACCTATGTTAAGCCACATCCTAAATAATTTCTAAAGGTGGTCTTGACGCTATCCTTCAAAGTTTAACTCAAAGGTTTTAAGCTTTCGAACAGATGGTTTCGATGCCAATAAATTTTCCCCAAAACACATTTTATTAAAGGTTTCGAAAGAGATACTTTTGAATATAATCACTTTGACCTAAATGGTGTCTCAAAGGTAGAACCAATATTTTTGAAAGGGATACTTCAATTGGTTTCGAAGCTATGTTTTAATACCATCGAAAGGTATTTTTGGTTTCGAAAGAGATTATTTAACAAGGGCTTCGAAAGTTATATTCTTTGTGTTTTGAAAAGAGATTTTCTTTTCTTTCGAAGGAGGTTATTCAGAGGTTTCGAAATCTAGGATAGACCTTTTTGCTCTGATCAACGGCAACACATGCACTCCTTCAAAATCACGGAAAAACAAGTTATGAAATACAACTAAAAGGGGAAGAGTTCAGCGGGCGAAAATAGACTAAGTCTATAGGTCGCTAGCGACCCATGGCCCATGGGTTGCATGCGATCTATGGCCTATGGGTCGCCTGGACTTTATCTAAGACCTGAAAATGATGGGCTTGTCCCAAAGACCATCCAACCTCTATAAATAGCATATCACCTATGACACGGAAAGGGATCTTCTGGAAGCTTACTGCTGAAGCTCTGCTGGGATTTTTCTTCACTTCTAACCTCCCTCACAACGATCTCAAAAGGAAAACACCGTGATTCTTCGATGGATTCTAACTCCAGAGATCCAATTCAGCTTGGAATCAGCTAAAGCTTTGTAATCAAACAACCATTATAATAGCGGTCAGCTTATAATAAAACTATAAAGTGGACGTACGCTTCATTAACATCCGAACCACTATAAAAATCTTCTGTCTGTTTTCCTTTATTGCTTATTTTTTATTTCTATGATCTATTACATTGCTCTGTAAAGACAGAGCTGGTGCTTTCAAAACCAAACCAGGGTATTGGTATATTTTTTGGGTCAACATTTTAGTGCTTTCACTAAGAAATCCAACTCAGGATCCAAATCTAGCTATCTACTTTGGATCCCATAGGTCTAGAAGTTAGATCCTCTATCTTTGCTTGAAAAATCCGCTCTTTGGAGTCAATGGCCCCTAAAAGAAGAAGATCTAGTTATCTACTTTGGATCAGAGAGGTTCAGAATTTAGATCCTGAATCGCCTCTTAGAAGGGTCAGAGAAAAGCAAGTAAACACACGCTAAGGTGATGGAGAGCTTAACCATGAGATAGTAGATGCGGTCCTAAAGGCAAAGCTAAGAAATCACTTAAGCACATGGGTCACCAGAGAGTACATACACTATGGGTCGCTATTGATCCATACTTTTTAACTAGACCGCCATAAACTCCAGAAGACAAAGTACTGAAATCAGTTAAGCATGTATTGTGGATCGCCAGCGACCCTTTCCATTTTTCTAGGTCGCCACAAAGTCTGAAATCAGCTTAGCATATGGATCGCTTGCGATCCATATTATATTGCCAGGTCTCTATCAAGCCAAAAGCTATGGATCGCTAGCGAGACCGTAATTTAGGCTATTCAAAAGTGATATAGTGAAAAAGAAGCAATCAGTGGAGCTCCAAGATGAATGATGATGGAAGAAAATGTTAACACTCCACCTACTCCAAAAGGACTTTCTACAAACTTGAACTTAGGAGTGAAACCATATGGAAGGATATAAGGATGGATCTCTCTGGCTCTGAAGATGAAAAAAATTTTGAGGAAAACAAACTAGATGAAAATGCCAACGCGCAAAACGCTAGAAGAAGCTCTAAAACCCATGTCGTGGCACGGTGCGAAGAAATGGACGAACTGCTACTCAAACGTTATTCTTAGAGGTAAGAGGACCAAGAAGATATGGCACAAACTGAGATCAGTTACAATGCTATGCTCCTACGCTATATTATGACCACTCCCAACTGGCCAGCTTCCAATCCTATCGTAGAGCTTCCATCGTTGAATCATAAATGATCGTCATCGAAAATCATCAAATATCATCAAAATTATCGTTGAAAAACTCACTTCGGTCCTGACTCAAATTCGAACTCGAGTAATAACCCATTAGACTCAAGCAAATCTAGGATCTCAAAATTTGACTCATATGCTCCTTTGAACGATTCAATTGATAACCTCTACTTGGATACTCACGACTTAGAGCAATACGAAAACCAACTTTGAGAAAGTCCACTGGAGTCTAGAGAAAAATTCAGGGAATATTTTATATTCCATCTTGCACATGGTCCTAACATTGGTGATTACAAACATCTCCAGGATATGATCGAAAAGCAGATTCGGAGATGAAAGCTTCAACAATATGTGCAACCCTTATAGAATGGAGAGTAGGGAACATTCGACCCCTACTAATAAAGAACTATCATTATCGATTGGACCATTGAGGGTCGCCACTAGCTAAAAGGAGCTGTGGGCAATGTGGAATAGCGAGAACACGATGTTGCTTCACTTACCAATGAGATTTATTCCGATCTTCTGTGAATTATTTTATTTTAATTCAAATTTCAAGTATGTTGTGAACTACGACTAAGTTGAACTAAACTACTTTCACAACGATGCAGGTGACCAAGTAGACCAAGTACTTAGAGTTGGCCACTAGCCAATCTCCATAGATCGTGATTAAAGCTATGAAGTTTCATCAAAACGAACATGATTCGATCGCTCATTAGCTACCATATACCCTTGATATGGGATGCCGAGGCACAGAATAAAGAAATCGACAAGTTCAAAATCTAATAGAAAGTAGACATGATTGACTGTCCACTCAGCAACCTTCATATTAGACTCGAATTAATCATGACTGGCTGCCTGCTGATCTTCCCTAGATTTCAACAAATAGACATGATTGCAGCCTGAAATGGACGCAACTTAATTGCCTGGTTTCCTTATTATCTCCGCTTGCTTGAAAGAACAAGAAGAAACTATGCAAGACTCGGTCATCTGACCCCAGCATAGATGTGATCAAATCATTCATCACTTGCTTTTTTCCCAATAACTATTAAATAGATGTGAATCGACAGTCTGTTTGCCAAGCTTCATCGTGAATGCTGGGACCAAAATACCATTCCATGAACGAACATGGTTCGAATGTTCATTCAACAACTCTAGCCTTGACATGGTAAAAGAAGTACAAAGCAGTTCTAAAGAATAGAAGTAGTGAAATTAGAAGAAGGCAAACCCAACAGTGTGCCAAAGAACATACTAAATTAACTGACAAAATCAAATGAAAGGATAATTATAAAATATCACTCTAGCTGGCTGGCAACTAAGAAATGGGACATCAACCTAAAGCGATGCCTTCTCATCCTTGTAAATTCTCCTTTTCCAAATGATCCGTACCAAGACACCAGGGGTATTGCAGACAACATATTGAAAGAAATGCTTCTATGCCCTCGATGAGTCATGTCAACCCCCATTCTGAGAACAGGCTTTGCTGGTGGCGTAAAGGAGTCTTATCCAAAGGATCATCGAACCAATAGGTCTAACACCTTAGCCTACAGGAACCGATAAAACTGCATTTCCTCGAGCTGAATGCATAAAATTCCTCTTGGAGTCAATGAATCACTGCTTTAAGACCACCGGGTCGTTGGATACACGACCTAAAATTCATCTTGGAATCGATAAGTTATCATCTGAAGCCATCTGGCCGTCGGACATCCAACCACAAAAACCCTTTACGAACGTGAAGGTCTTCCATGAACTAGAGCATTATAAAGGTAAACTGGTAGATCAACAATCATCTGATCCAAAAAACCCTTCGCGAACATGAAAGTCTTTCATGAACTAAATCGTCGTGAGGCGAATCGGCAGATCGGCGAAATTCATGTACGACTGATATCCATGAAGGTCAACTGAAAGCTCAGTAGTCATCCAATCCAAAGCCCATTAGAGTCAACGAAGCCATGCTCCAAGTCCATAAATCGACAATCATATCAGTCACTCAGCTTAATCAAATGATCGATGAATAAACCATGCTGAACCCTAGAGCTTCAAAGCTGCTCAAAGGAATTAAGCCAAGACAACAACCCAGAGGAACAGCTCCAGCTAGACTATGGGCAATCAAACATGTTGTGGAGAGACCATTGATAGAGTTCAAGCGTGTCAACAGCCCTGCGGCATGGGGGCACCGCACACACTTGAATAGCCATAAGAAAGGCCTAGACTAATCATACCATAGTTCTGTTATGCCCGATCGAAAACTCTAGCATTCTAAAAGCCGCGAACTTAATGACCTAGCTAGTGCAAAAAATGAAATACTAGCACAATACTTGCTCACTCCTTTTAAACTACTATTTTACCGTTCTTGATGACCAGTTCCACTTCCTCTTAGACTGTATGCTAATCAAAGACCAATTCTCTTGTTATAGTTTTGACGGAAAACTGAGAGTCTTGCCTCAGACTCCCATAAGCTCTTTCTTCCTAACCAAGTCACGACTACCCGATCTAAAAATTAACTATCTCTTAGAACAGACGGATCTGCGTTCTAGCGAGGTCAAACCACCGGATTGATAGGAAAACTTGATATGACCTTCTATGAACTAGTATCACTCCTCCAGCACCATGAAGGCCCAAACCACTGTCCACATCCCATAAGCCATGCCTCGCTTCTTGAACCAACAAAGCCATGTTCGTAATAAATACCCGATGAGTCGGCGGAAGCAAACCGACTCAAATCATTGGATCGGCGAAAACCGATCCTGGCCCTCTAAAAAAGGATGCCGCCCAGGTTGCATCATTAAGGCTCAAGTTTCTCACGTTGCCGGGAGATAAGCGACGCCAAAAAACTTCAAAATCAAGTTTCTCATGTTGCCTAGAGACAGGCAACACCGAGGAACCCTAGATTCAAGTTTCTCGCATCGCCCGGAGACAGACGGAGCCGAGGAACTCAAGACGCAAGTTTCTCGAGTTGCCTGGAGATAGGTAATGCTGAGGATCCCTAGATTAAAGTACCTTACATCGCCTGGAGATAGGCGAAGCCGAGGAACTCAAGACGGAAGTTTCTCGCATTGCCCGAAGATAGGCAACGCCGAGGAACTCAAGACGCAAGTTTCTCTCATCACCCGAAGATAGGCGGTGTCGAGGAACTTCAAACACAAGTTTCTCATGTTGCTTGGAGATAGGCAGCGTCAAGTAACCCCAGATTCAATATTCTCGCCTCGATCAAAGATAAGCGACTTCGAGGAACTCCAAACGTAAGTTTCTCGTGTTGCTCCGAGATATACAACATCAAGTAAACCTAGATTCAAATTACTCGCATCGCCCAGAGATAGGTGATGCCTAGGGACTCCAAGTTCCAACTCCTTGCGCTGCCCAGAGACAGGCAATTCCAAGCAACCCCAAAAGCCACGCATGTCGTAAGCTGCGCATCAAAAACTAACTTCTTGCATTGCCCGGGGTTAGGCAACGCCGAGGAGCACAATAAAACTAAATCCTCGCATTGTACGGAGATAGGCGACGCCGAGGAACATCAAAACTTACACTACTTGCATTACCTGTGATAGGCAATGCTAAGGGGCACCAAAAGCCATGCAACTCGTAAGCCGAGCATCAGAAACAAACTCCTTGCATTGCCCAGAGATAGGCAACGCCGAGGAGCACTAAAAAACTAACTCCTTGCATTGCCCGGAGATAGGTAACGCCATAGAGCACTAAAAGACTAACTGTTCACATTGCCCGGAGATTGACCACACCAAGAAGCACCAAGGACTAACTCCTCGCATTGCCTAGAGATAGGAAACGCCGAGAAGCACCAAAAGCCACGCATTCCGAAAGGCACGCCAAAATATGAATTCCTTGCATAGCCTAGAGATAGGAAACACCGTGAAGCACGGAAAGCTACACATTTCTTAAGCAACGCACTAACTTTAAAGAGATTAAACCCCTCACATTTCCCAAAGATAGGTAACACGGAGGACTTCATAAGCCACACATTCTCAAAAGCCGGGCACTTCGATTAACAGGGATCAACTCCCACTATCCGAAAGAACCGACATTGCTTTAGTAGTACTGCAAAGCCAACAAACCAAGAAGTCGGCAAAGAGTTCTGATTTTTGGCAATAGTTAATGTACAAAATGTCAGAATTCAAGACATCCAAGTCACGAGCTCCCAAAGATAGGAGCTGTGATGTACCTTTGACTGGGGGCATCTAGGGAGCCGCCTAAAATGTCAAGTCTCACATCACTTATTCAGAATAATCAGTCCGATGGACTGAGGGGTAAAGAACACATTATCACCTGGTCGGGATAAAAGATTGCTCCAACTTGAAATTAAAGGAGGAACTTACTGTCATCCAAAGATAGACAACGATGGAAGGCTCTTTCAGAATCAAATCATTAACGCATCAGTTTCCAAAGAACAAAAGCAGGTGCTCGAATGTGGTTTCAAACCCTAACTAGTAGAAAACCAATGGTTATCTGAAGATAGACCACGGAAAGGAGAGAATGCTTGGGTTCGAGCAGCTAAACCATCGATTTCCAAAGATTATAATCAATGAATAACATTTATATCTATGTTAATGCTATCAGCCTAGCATAATGCATATGGCCTGAAACAGGCAAGGGTAATTGCCACGGATTCAAGAGAAACACTATCGAACTCTACCGGTCCATGATTAGTGTAGGAATGAACGTGGTCATATCGGGGGCAATGTGATAACTTGCTCCTTAGTTTCAGATTATCAATAAGAACCTGAAATTTGGCACCTAGAAATGAAGTGTTATCAAGGTAGTCATTAGAACATAACAAAAACGAATCGGAGGAAATTTGATTTTTCATGAATAAGAATAAATATGGAATTTGTAAGCAACTTCCTTGCATCTCTAAGGGTAACACTTGATGGATATAAACAAAGCTAGGCAACGGAAATGCCTGGTACTCTTGTCGTTAGAGAACATAGTGAATGATTCAACCATCATCAAACAGACTCTAAGTCCCTGGAACGCAGACTAGAGTATAAACTATTCATAAAAATTTCTAAGTCCCCGAAGCGCAGACTGGAGTATAAACAATTCTCAAAAATATCTAAGTCTCTGGAGTATGGACTAGAGTACTCAAAGTTCCTGGAGTGCAGACTAGAAAAATGATTCACAAAAATCTACCAGTCCTCGACTACGAACCGGAGTACAAAAAGTTTGGCAAAAGTTCGGCCACCTTCTACCTCTAAGTCCACTTAGCGTGGATCGAAGTATAAACAAAAATCGTGTGTGAGTCGACCGCTCACAGAATGGCTCTATATTCCTAAAATGCAGACTAGAATGCCAACATCATTAACCAATGTGCGGGTTTCAAACACCCCTAATAAAGTAATTCCAACCTAAAATCGGCCAGAGAAGGGAAAACCGTTAAAGACCATCACCAACTGGAATTTAACATTGCCCGAAGACAAGCTGCCCTAAGAAAATACTTCTACGGTCCAACCATCGAAGTGCTAGTTTTCGAAGACCGAATCTAGTACCCAACTGGGTTAAGAGCACCGCCGAATCGATGGAGAAAATCAACCCCAACCTCTTGAGTGTCGGTGTTGCCTCACCAATGCCAAGGCCTTCTTTATCTTTTAAGTGCTCGTGCTGGAAAAATTTTCTATTTCCTAAGTACCAGTGTTACCCCAACGATGCTAGGAAACTTTCTATTTCATAAGTACCAGTGTTGCCCCGACAACTCTAGGAAACATTCTACTCACTAAGTATCGTTATTACCCCGACAATGCTAGGAAAACTTTAATCTACATGGCTAATGAGAAACACCCATCACAGTAACCATCGATGCACTAGTTGCTAGAGATAGAAGCTAGTCCTCAATAGAGTTTCCACCTTCTCTATAGAAAACTACCGTTGCCTAATGACAGGAAATGATCGAAAGATTTATCCTTTCATAGGTCAGTCGGACGGTTCGACCTTTCATCATAGTAATCAACCAGTGCATAGGAACAAAGCAACGTCGAAATGAAGTCCCAGGATTAAATTGCCTATGTACAAGTTTCTAGGGGTGAAAGATGGTGCATAACCAAATTTCCAAAATTCAACCAAGAATGAATTTGGACACAGCCTAAAGATGGGGAGCCTTGAGGAAATGTTGTAGCAAGTAGCTTGATTATCAAATCTCAAAGATAGGAGTTAACACATGAACAAAACTTCTGTGACAACGTCAGCAACTAAAAGAGCATGCATGGCCAAGAACGAGCAAGAGCAATCATGGAAGGTCGGAAATTAAATCCTCGAACTTCCTCAATTCCAGAATGGGATTGAGAGCCAGGTTGGGGGCAAATGAGCAATTCGCCCCACATATTTCAATCACTCTCAATTGCCCCAATACAGTCGTTTGAAATAGCCCGTCCCTCAAGAAGGGATTAAACATAGATACCTAATCAAAAAAAATGTTTTAAAAGTCGAAACACCAATAACTGCGAGGTTGGTTAGATAACGGTTCTATATCACAAAATGGAGCATTTTGGCAACAAAATCGCCAACCAAGGAAATGAAGGGTTTAATGTTCAGAAATCCACCGTCGCTTATAGTCTTGCGATGATAAGAAGGACCGATGACCTACTTATGGTCTGACTGGATCATTTGGTTCCAACGGGCTAGATTATGCCATTACCAGAAGTTTGGTGATGCTAGGAAGAAAGCCTAAAATGAAACTATCGATACATAGGCTCTCTGAAATAGAAACAAGAGTTTGATTAAATCTTCATCCCTACCTTTCGGCATCTCATGCTATCCGAAGATTCACAACATTAAGGAAAAATTCACAGAGTTGAGTCGTCCATATATGATTTTTCGAAGATAGAAACCAATGTATGATTAGGATCTCAACGTCGGATTTAGAAGAATTTGCTTTAGAAAAAGATGCCAGAAATGCATCTTCCCAATACATACCAACATCATTACAAAACTCAGATCTTGGGATCAAGCAAGAAGTCTATAATTGTCGAAGATAAGAGCTACCATGTCAATAAAACTAGGGAAATCGAAATTATTGCTTAGGATCAATCAAAGTAATCAGCCCGATGAACTAAGGCATTTACACCAACACTTTGGCGAACCGAACTCGATGGAGCATAAGTAGGGATTAGCTACAGAACTGGCTAAACCAAGCTACCTCATAGGTCAATGAAAACCAATTCTCAAAGCCAAGGAATTAATCCAAAAGTCCCTTGAGATAGAAGCTATCGTGCAGATTGAATTCCAAAAACCACAAAGGAAGGACAATCGCACTTGGACAACTCATATGCTAGTTTTCGAACGATCCTGCTTCTGGAGGAGTGGGAATCCCTCCGCCAGACTAAAGGTATGTTTACTTTATATAATATCCTCATATAATTAACGCTCAAAATCCAAGGAAAGTCGACGTATGTTGACCAGTCGAGCCCTAAGCGTTGACCGAGGCAGATGTAGTGTGTTATCTACATGAAAGAGTCCAGTATCTTGAATATTGCAAACAAATAATCTAGTGTAGATAGCTTTTTTACATTTGAAAAACAATCTATATCGTCCTTTGAAATTCTCTCTTCCACACTTACCCGTTATTGATCAACGGTCGATAATGGAGCTGCTATCCCAAGCAACGTGCGAAGCTTTTCTTTTCAGAATCCCTAGAATACAGAAATTGGAAGAGCAATACGATTGAATCATCCACTATATCCAATTTTGGAATAAATCATCATGTTGGAATTCAAAAAACTCGACGAGATCTTAACCAAATTCTCAGACGGAAGAAGTTAAAGACCCAAAGTAAGACTTCGCTCTAGAATGGTGTACAATCTTTCGAGACAAAACATAACTTCACCACCGGTTCAATCAAAACTAAATTGGACAACTCTGAATCTACATCATGCTCCCACTTGCCGACCTAAACCCTTGCATAAACTTCGGAGCAAAGATTGCATCATCAATACCATTAATTGAAGTTCAGATTGAAATCAAAAAACGAACAGCTGTCAGAAGTCAGTCAGTTGAGAATAACATCTCGAGGTGGACTCCGACGATTCACATTGAAAACTCAATAATCAAAGCCTAATTTGCATGGTAACCTCGACACTATAAACTAGAATTCACAAAATGAAGATCTAAATAAAGTAAGGAAGTAGATCAAGATGTTGCTTAGATCGCTTTAGGTCGAATTGTTGGAAATATTGATCGCGTGAAGGAGTGGGATGAATCATGTCGAGTAAATGGTGTAGGATCGGGTAGAGTGGTATAAGCAGGCAGACTAGGAAAATACAATTTGCTAAATAATCGGGTTGCCAACAACCCGAGCCATCATGGGTCGCCGATGACCCGATATAACTTTATAACAAAAAGTACCCTATGTAGTTAGGTTGCTAGCGACACGACCCACATTGATAACTAGAGACCCAATACAAAAAAAGAAAAATAATAATAATAAAAATGTATATAAATATATAGAAATTTGCATGCCCTATATGTTTTTGTACTCGAAAAAGAAAGCTCTGTCCAGTCACTTCAAAATCGGTCAATCGCGATTGCTCGTCGTCCAAGCCATGCGGGAGACTTCAAGCAAAAACATGATAGGTTGAGGAAAGCCACATTAGCTAGACCTAAAGGAAAATAACTGATGACATAGGGCTAATCTATGCATAGAGCTCCGTTGCAACCGCTTGAATGTCAAATGGATACGGGAAACGGTAACTTCCACAGTACATCTTGTTTACAACGAAGACATAATCTGAGGGGGAAATGTTATCCGGGTTTTTAACCCCATAGATATGAAAAAAAAGGCAACACAACCTTAAGTGGCTTGATGATTCAAGAGCTAACAAGAGATGTTACAACTAGAGTTCGACAAGGACCAAGCTACATGGTTAAGGTGGCGACAGGAGTCAACGAAGCCAAGAGACCAACATTCCTGCAGATCAATAAGTGTTTGAATATAAGCAGCCAACGACTCGATATCAGCATGTGACTACAATGATGAATGCCGAAGAAGACATCTCTAATTTTGGAATCCAGGATAGACCTCTGTGGTCAGATCGACAGTAACCCATGTACTCTTTTGAAACCACGGGCAAACAAGTAATTAAATACAACTAAAGGAGGAAGAATTCAGCGGGTGAAAATAGACTAAGTGTATGGGTCGCGACCGACCTATAGACTGTTGATCGCCAACGATCAAACGTTATGGGTCACTTGTGATCCATGGAGTTTGCTACCTTTTCTAACCCGATCCTCCTAGGTCGTTTGGACTTCACCGAAGACCTGAAAATGATGGGCTAGGCTCAAAGTCACTCCAACCTATATAAATAGCATACTACCTACAACATGGAAAGGGATCTTTTGGAAGATGATTGCTGAAGCTCTACTAGGATTATTCTTCACTTCTAACCTCCCTCACAACGATCATAGAAGGAATACATCCTGATTCTCTGGTGGATTCTAACTCTAGAGATCGAATTCAGCTTGGAATTGGCTAAAGCTTTGTAGTCAAACTAATGTTGTAATAGTAGTTAGCTTATAATAAAACTGTAAAGTGGATATAGGCCTCGTTAATAGTCGAACTACTATAAAAATCTTTTATCTATTTTCCTTTATTGCTTCTTTTTTCTGTGATATGTTACATCGCTCTACAGAGTTGGTGCTTTCAAAACCAAACCAAGGTGTTGGTCCATTTTTTGGGTCAACAAGACTGTTCTTCTGTATCTTACTAAGGCTTGTTTGGAGATTTACGAGAAAGGAGATATAGAAGCAAGAAACGGACGAGGAAATCTCGATGGTGGAAGCACCACAGCTAATCGAAATACTCGACCTGCTACTAGGTGGAACCCGAGTCGACCGGCTAATGCGAATAATCAAAATGATGATGCCAATGTAGGTCCTAGAAATCCACCAGTAGATATGGGGGCGATGTATCGGTTCTTTGTTGGTTTAATGCAAGAAGGAGATGCTGCTGGTATTGTTGTAAATGTAGGAGGAGTTAATCCTGTGGCTTTAGTTAGGAATAATTACGCCTTGCTAATTAAAGACTACACCTCATTGGGTGGAAAGCCATTCTTGGGGACAAAGAGTGCCATAGAGGTGGAGAATTGGCTGTTGTATAGTGAGCGTATATTTACTTATTTGGGTCTAAATGATGGGCAAAAAAGAAGGTTGGCACCTTGGTAGTTGCAAAGGTCAGTGCAACACTGGTGGAATAGTGTTAGAACTGAAGTTCCAGAAGAGCGGTTGACTATGGCTGACTTTAAAAGGAGATTTAAGCAGAAGTTTGTATCTGAGTTTGCTAAAATGGAGCCGATAAGTAAATTTATGGATATAGTTCAAGGAGAGATGTCGGTAGTTGAGTATGCTACTAAATTTGAAGAGCTGTCTCGATATGGATATGCTACTATAATACTGACATTTAGAGGAATGAGAGGTCCGTTCAGGGATTGAGACCCAATCTTGCTATTGCAACCATGACACATGTCCGTGATCTTTGTAATGTGTTGGTGGATATGGCCATTCACCATGAGGAGTTACTTGTTGATTATGCTAGAGAGAAGCCAATGGAAACACAGGGTTCTCAAGGGAAGAAGAGAAAGTTCTTTAAGAAGAAGGTAGATACCATTAAGAAGTCAAAAGGTGAGATAGTTTTTTATAAGTGTAACAGGAAGGGTCACTTTGCGAATGAGTGCCATCAGAAAATGGAAAGAAGGTGGCAAACAAGAAGAATGTGAGGTGCTTCAACTATGATCAAGTTGGCATTACAAGAATCGGTGTCCAGAGCCAGTTGGGGTGGACAAAAGAAAGTTCTTTGTCGTTGAACTAGCTAGGCCTACAGTAGTAGACAAAGGGAAGACTGTGATGGAAGGTACGCTTTCGATTCAAGGTATACCAATTAAATTACTTTTTGATATCGGTGCGTCATATTCATTTTTATCTCATTGTTTGGTCGATAGAATATGCTTAGAACCCACCAACATTATTACTTCCTTAAGAGTTACAAATCCAAGAGGAAGGTATGCAACTCTAGGGTTGATATGTGACTGGTTAAAACTTCATTTGTTAGGTCATAAATTTGCATGCATTTTGTATGTTATTGATGTCGTAGGTTTCAGAATCATCTGTGGTATGGATTGGTTGGGTAGGTTTAAGGCTAGAATACTTTGCCAGGATAGGGAAATATCACTGGGACACACTGATAGTCATAATCAAGTGATATTCTCAGTGGCGAATTCTGATCGGAGTGTTAGTACTTTGCTTAGTGCTTTGGAGATAGGAGATGAGTTAAGTCAGGTTCGTGTAATAAGAGAGTTTGTAGTTGTCTTTGAGCCAGTCAATGGACTACAACCGAAAAGAGCTATTAAGTTTCAGATAGATCTTGTGCCCGAGGATCCAAAATTGTAACTAGACCAACCAGTTCACCTTGGGGAGCGGCTGCCGTGTTCATGAAGAAACCGAATGGGTCGTTAAGGCTGTGTATCAACTATGGTAATTTAAACAAAAAGACGATTAAGAATAGGTATCTTATGCCAAGAATAGATGATCTATACGATCAGTTGAATGGAGCCAGAGTATTTTCGCAACTGGATTTAGCGACAGGTTTCCATCAATTAAGAGTGACGAAGGACAGTATTCTTTTGATAGCATTTTGAACTAGGTATGGTTCATATGAGTGTTTGGTGATGCCATTTGTAATAACGAATGCACCTGCTTGCTTCGTAGATTTGATGAACCGAGTCTTTCGAGAGTACTTGGATAGGCTTGTGCTAGTGTTTATACATGGAAATTTAGTATACTCTAAGGATGAGAGAGAGAGAGAGAGAGCACGAAGTTCATCTTAGAGTGGTTCTTGAGACGTTAAGGTAGAATCAGCTAAATGCGAAGTCTACCAAGTGTCGTTTTTAAAAGAAATAGGTTAAGTTTCTTGATTACATGGTTTCGGAGAAAGGCTTATCAGTCAATCCTGATAAGGCAATAATTGGAAGGGACTAGAGACAGTGACTAACATCAGGAATTTTCTTGGACATGCTGGCTACTACCGGAGATTCATTAAGGATTTCTTGTGAATAGCGGCACCCTTGACTAAGTTAACCCGAAAAGAGGTGAAGCTTGTCTGGTCCGAAAATGTGAGAAAGCATTCCTTAAGTAAAATCATTTGTTGACCAATGCACTAGTATTAGTAGCTCCAGATGGATACCAAGAGTTGGTGGTATACACCGATGCATGCGGAACTGGATTGGGAGTAGTCCTGATGCCGAAGGGTAAAATTATTGCCCATGCTTCACGACGGCTTAGACCGCATGAAGCTAGATATTCTACTTATGATTATGAGTTGGCGGCAGTGATCTTCGGATTGAAGATTTGGAGACATTATCTCTTAGAGTAAAAATTTGAGCTTTATAATGATCATAGATCTTTACGGAAATTATTCACTCAAAATAAGTAGAATATTTGACAATAGAGGTGGCTGGAGAGTTCGGCTGCTTATGATTTTGGTATAGAGTATACACAGGCAAATGTAATAAGGTACCAGATGCTCTTAGCAGAAAACATCAGAATGTGTTTTAGCAATGTTGGTGGAGTAGAAAGATTTAGAAGCTTTGGCCAGTTGTGGTGTGCAGTTAAGGTCGACTACTAGTTCTAGTCAGGGTACCGCCATGTTTTCCTAGTTAGAAGTTCGACCAGTGTTGATCGAAATGATTGCTTCTAAGCAGAAAGAGGATCCCGTGTTAGCCAAGGGATCAAATGAATTGAGGTTGGACCTGAGATCAATGATCTAATGAATTTTAGCCTTGACCAGAAAGGATGGTTAAGAAAGAAGGGATAGTTGTGTGTTTCGAATTTTGAGGGCTTGAGGAAGGAAGATCTTGGAAAATGTTATCGGTCAAAGTTTACGATTCATCCTGGAGGGACCAAGATTATCAGGATATGAAGAGGAGCTTCTATTAGGAAGGTATGAAGAGGGATGTTGGCTTGTGGGTTAGACAGTTTGCAAAATCTGAACAAGTGAAAACCAAACATCAGGAACCGAGTAGGTTACTTCAGCCTTTAGAGATTCTAGTTGGAAATGAAATTCGATATCCATGGATTTTATAGACGGGTTGCCAAGGTCAAATAGAGGTAATGAAATTATATGGGTTATAGTGGACAGACTGACCAAGAGTACCCATTTAATTCCAATTAAGTCAACCAGGATGACACCTATTTTGGCTAAGTTGTTCGTGAACAACGTAGTTAGACTGCATGGAGTTCTTAGTAGTATAGTCAGTGATAGAGATGCTTTGTTCACCAATGAATTATGGAAGAGTTTATAAGAAGTATTCGGTACCAAGCTTAATATGAGTATTGCATATCACCCTCAAACTGATAGGCAGAAAAAGAGAGTCAACAAAGTACTCGAGGATTTATTGAGAGCTCATGTATTGGAATTTGGTGGATCTTGGGAAGATCACATACATTTGGTTGAGTTTTCCTGTAATAATAGTTATCAGACTAGTACAGGAGTGGAGCAGTATGAAATTTGTTTGGAAGGCCATACAAATCACCAGCATGTTGGTTGGAGACAAGAGACAGATTAGTCTTAGGTCCAGATTTAGTTAGAGAGGCATCGGAAAAGATTTATTTGATCCGAGGGAGGAAAAAAGAAGCTCAATCCAGACAGAAGAGTTACGTAGATAAGACGCGTAAGGGTCTAAAGTTCTCAGTTGGAAATAAGATTTTCATTAAGGTATCACCAACGAAGGGTGCGTTGTAATTTGGAAAGTCACGGAAGTTAGCCCTATATATGTTTGTCCATTCCAGATTATAGAGAGGATTGAAAAGCTCGCATACAGGGAAGTTAGTCAATCAGTTCGGGTTGTAGCTAGAGATGAGAAAAGATTGAGACACAAGACAGTCTGGTTGGTGAAAGTATAGTGGAGAAACAATGAAAAGGACTGTACTTAGAAGAAAAACGACAGGGATAGAGATACTTATCCTGATCTACTTCGAGGGTATGTCTATATTAGATATATATAGATAGTTGCTAGTCGGATAGGCTAGTATGGTTGTTAGAAATAGTTACAGATGACTGTTATGTTTAATATTTAGTCCTTACTGAATTTCGAGGACGATATTCTTTTAGGGAGTGAGCCTATAACATCCCTAATTTTATATAACATTATTCAGGAGATTTAATTAGATAAATCTAATAGAATAATGATGATAGGGGGATTGATATTTGAATAAACAAAAGGAAGGTCGTGCTTAGTAATAAAATAAATGTTCTTAAAATGATTAATAAGCTAATTAATTTACACATGGGCATATTAGTATATAGCTGCACCTCCTCATGCTCATGGCTATACACCTTTGTAATAGCACATTCACATTTCGTTTCTCATTTTTCCACAAACGCAATTCAAAAACTAAAATAGAGCTGGCCGTTAAAAAGGAGGAAAAGTGGAAAATTCAATCTAAAGCTATGAATCAAAGCTAGGAAGGACTAATCAACAACAAATATCAAATTCCTTGTCATATTTAAGGTGAATAATAATCCATTCCATGTTTATTTTGTTTTATATTCATATATTTTTAGATTTAAGATTAAACCCATTTTTATGATGTTATGGATGATGATATTCTTGAGCTATATTATATTTGATTTATCATAATTCATTTACATGTGAATTTACACGGTTTTAGGGCAAAATTGATAAATTATGATTTTAGAATGCCATGGAAAATTTATATTAAGTGAAACATGATTTTGGAGATGGTTTTCAATTTTCCTAATTTTCTGGGTTAGGGAAAATTTAGTATGAATTTTTAAAGGAAATATGATATAATTGGGTTCAAAACTTATTTCGAGTATTTCAGAAATGAATTGGGTCTGAAATTTTAATATGTTTGATTACATGATGAAAGTGAATTTCTGTGATTTTTGGGGATTTTTCCCAAATGATTTACCAGGGAAAAATAAATTATTTTAAAAGACGGACTTATCTACAAATATTGGTTTTGTTAAATGGAAGGCCTTAAACGTTAGATTTTCTTTGATTCAGATCTGATAAAATGCGGCTGTTTTACTTATATAAGTGTTTGAAAATTTTCAGGGCAACCAATCAAAGGATTACAAATAGGCAAGTAGTTGTAAAATAACTACAAAAATTAACCACGCTTCTGCTTTTAATTCGGGAAGTTGGCTACGCCTCACATAGTAGAGACTTCCGACTGCAATGACCTCCACTTCATCTCAGTCGAAACCACACCAGTCAAAACCCACCTGGTCGAAACCAATACATAAGGTATCACTTAGATGGTGCATAGTGGACTGGAGGAAAGGCGAATGGTAATGGTGTCAAAAGCAATGCTATTAATGGGGTTGAAATCTTTTTTTGTTTTGTTTTGTTATCAAAATTTAAGTGTTTGCTTTTTTTTTGCATAGAACTTTTGACAAAGTTGAAACTATGTTTTCGAAAGGGGTTTTATAAATAACCTTCGAAGAAGGTTGCCATATTATGTTAAGTGTTAGCTCTGGAATGGGTTCCTTTTTGTTTTGAATAAGTGCTTTCGAAAGTAATGGTTCCGACCAAGCCAAAACCCAGCCGCTATTATACCTTCTGATTGTATTGAAGTCATCAACACTATGAAAGGTCATCTTTTTTTTAACATAAGTTAAGCCACTTCCTAAATGATTTCAAAAGGGGTTGAGGGTTCCAAAGGCAATGGGGTCTAAATGGGGTTTCGACGCTGTCCTTCAAAGTTCTACTCAGAAGTTTTAAGCTTTCGAACAGATGGTTTCGATGCCGTTAAATTTTCCCCAAAACACATTTTATTAAAGGTTTCGAAAGAGATACTTTCGTATATAACCACTTTGACCCAAGTGATGTTTTAAAGGTAGAACCCAATATCTTCAGAAGGGATACTTCCATTGGTTGCAAAGCTATGTTTTAAAGAATGTTTTAATATCATCGGAAGGTATGTTTGGTTTTCAAAAGAGATTATTTAACAAGGGCATCGAAAGGTATATTCTTTGTGTTTTGAAAAAAATACTTTCTTTGCTTTCATAGGAGGTTATCCTGAGATTTCAAAAGAGATGTTTTAAGATTTTCAAACATATAACCCTATCTCACTTTAAAGGAAAACCATGGAAGACAAAATAAAGAGTTTTGAAATAAAGTGTTTTTTGAAGAAGTCTTCCTTGATTAACTGGTCAAAGGGTTAAGTAAGGTTATAAAAAAATGATGTCCATGATATTAAACCGTATGAGTTGGTATTATTTTGCTATTATGATTACTTTTTCATATACATACATATATATATATATATATATATTCACATTGTAATTAACCCATAAAGGTACTTTGGGGAAGGATAGAATAACTAGTTAGGTTGACCCGGTAGTGAATATAACTTAAGAAATGTTAAAATCTTATTTGCAGATTTTGGCCGGGGCTAATATGTACATGGTAAGCCCATAAAAATTGTGTATAACAAAAGATATTGGCGGGGAAAATAGGTTCATAGTCAGCCCATGAAAACTGTGATTTGATATTGGCCGGGCCAATAGTTTGATAGTTAGCCCACGAAAACTATATCCGGATTAAGATACTGACAGATAGTCAACATGTTCCTAGTTAGCCCATGAAAATTAGGATAAGTACGAAGATATTGGTGTTACCAATAGGCTCTTAGTGATCCTATAAAAGCTATGAAGTCGGATAGATAGTCTATAAATATTTAAACAGGTTCTTATAGATAACTTGTCACCTGCACGTCTCCGGAAGCTCATTTGTCTAAAGAAGGACCTGAAAACCTTAACTCTCAAACCACTCAAAATTATTTGGGGGACCCGAGAGTTTAAGGGAAAACATAAAATTCGTGTCAGACAAATAGCCTGACATGAATAATAACCTACAATCTTAAACCAGTTTATAATTATCTTAAACCGTTTAGCAGAACGGGTTTTTCCATTACTAGTATCCTAACTCAGTTTATAATAACCATATACCGTGCTTCTGCATCCACAAGACATAACATAATAAAATATATCATGATGATATGTAAATATGCAATATGTTATGGATTCTTATCCCCATTCATCTGACTATCTATCTCAAGTTATAGTTAATATGGTCACTATTAACCTTATAGTTTTTTTAGGCTGACTAATAACATGTTCCAAGCATACGGACTAGCTGTTCAGTTTCATAGTTTTTTTGGCTTCACTAAGAATCTATTGGTATCTACCAATAACTTTATCTAATTTGTAGTTATCATGGGTTCACTATGAACCTATTAGGTTCTCCAATAACTTCTCTCGTGTCAAGGTTTTCATGAATTGACTATGAACCTATTGATCTTTGTTAGTAACTTAATCCAAGTAATGTTTTCATGCGATCAGCAAGAACCTATTGGCCGCTACTAGTAACAATTTCCATACATATTTTTCATGGGTTTACTATGCATCTATCTAAACCAACAACTCTTTGATCATTCTTTGAGCATCCTACGTTCTGGTCTACCAGACCTCTTGGATGAAACTCTTCTCATATGGGAGTTAAATAAATTCATATTTACTATTGGGTCAACCAAGCTAGTTATTCTGTCCTTAATACCCCAAAATGTAGTTATATGTTGATTATAAGGTGAATATATTTATAGAAGAATCACATATGATAACTGACAATAAAATAATAATATAAACATATTTGGTTTAATTTTCTTATAATCGTTTTCCAAATGAAATATGGTTAATACCTTTAACCTATTATCATTAGCAAGGAAAACTTCTTCACAAATACCAAAATTGAATGCCATTTCAAAACTCTTTCATATTGCCATCTATTCTTCTTTAAAAAAAGTGATTGTGTTTCTTATTTGAAAATTAAGGCTTTTGAAACCTTATCCTTATCTTTCGAAACCATTAAAATATACTTTTCAAATGTATGAAAGATTATCTTTCAGAACCACTTAGTTCAAGTAGAATTATAGAAGCATATCGTTGAAACCATATGAAAGTATCTCTTTAAAAATCATTAGGTATAACTTTAAGTTTAACTTCTGGGTCAAAGTGAATGTAAGCAAAAGTAACCCTTTCGAAAACATTAATCTTCAAGTAAAACAATTTAGGGAACATATCGCTTCGAAACTACCTTTCCGATTGCAATGATCTTTAAGTAAAACAATTGGAAAAAGGATAGCTTTGAAATGACCTTTCAAAGTCATCGTTTTTGAAACCTTTAATATAAATGGCTACATGGACCCTTTCGAAAGCATTGGGAAGTGGCTTCAATATTAATAAAACAAAATCCTCCCTTTCGAATCTATTATTATAAGGCGATAAAGAAAAGCAGCCTTTAACTAATTCGAAAGGCATGAAGACGAAAACTAGGCTTTGAATAGGTTCGAAAGCAACCACTCTTTCAAAAAACTCCTTTTCAGAACTTAATATGCGGCAACTCAATAGAAAGTTAATTTTAAAACAAGGGCAAGCAGCAATCCATTTGAAAGCTATTTAATAATAACTTCAATTCTTTCGAAAGCTTCTTGGAAACAAGCGGCAACTCTTTTAAATGCCTTCTAAATAACACATTCGAAAACTTCTTTAAAAAAAGTAATCATCATCCCTTTCAATAGTAAAACAAAGGCAAGTGGGTCGATTCGAAAGCTATGTCGTCAACTCCTTCGAAAGTGAGCTTTGGACACCATCCCCTTTCACTTTCTCCGATATGGTACATTTCAACTATTTGATATCATGTGGATTGGTTTCAAATGAGTTCGAAAAGCCATCTGGGATGATTTCAGAAGGAAGCAAATGGAAATTGAAAGTATGTAATTCGAAGCAAAACTAATTTTATACCTTTAAAAGAAATTCCTTTATACATAACTTGCCTTATTTCTCAAAATATGATTAGTTTCCAAATCGTTTACTAGATTCTTTTTCTAAAAAGCTGTCGAATTCATCAGTCAATAATTGAAAATATTATAGCAAAGAAGCCCTTCCGCTTAATCAAAGAAGTAATACATTTAAATCCTCAAACTTAATTAATTTATTTTTCATATTTAATCACTTAGAAAAAATCCCCAAAAATCATCCTGATTCACTTTAGTATGTTTCCTAACATATACAAATTTTAGACCCAAAATACTTTATATAATTGCTGTGATTAATTTTAAATCACAGTTATCTTTTATGTCCATTCCAAATTCATAATAAATTATCCATAGCTTGGATTATTATGAAAATTTAAACCCGTCAAAAAAATAATGTTTTATATAACATATTAAATCCTCATTCCATTCAAAACCCACTTTATAATACTTTAATCTCACAATCGAATCAAACTTTTACAAACATATTTCTTTAAATCAAACATGGCATAAAATCAAAGCTGATCATCATTCAATCTATACAACCGATTTCAACTTAAAACCCGAAATCAAAATTGTTCAGTAAAACATTATTGAGACGATTTTGATTATTATTTACCTTGTTTGGATAAGGATCTTGAGATTTGTTCTTGTTTGATTCTTTTGCTTGAATCCTTAGCTTCTAGTTGATTTTAATCCCCTTTTCTCCAAGTGTTATAGCCAGCCTTAGTTTTTGTTTTTGATTTATGTACGTATGAATGAAATATGAGGTAAGAGTTTAGGTGTTATGAGATTATGGTATATGGCTATTTTCCATGTTACTCTTGCCTTATTCTCTTGAGTAGTTAGCTTATAAACTCATTCTCATTATTTTATTTAGTTAAGGCACAACCGCCATTTAGTTTTCAAATCTAAATCCTCTTATCACTCTAAACTTTACATTATTCTATTTAATTTATCTATTTAAATCTCCTGAATAATATTATTCAAAATTAGAGGTGTTACAGGCTCCCCTCCTTAAAGAATATTGTCCTCGAAATTCAGCAAGGACTATATACTGATCGTAACAACTATATGTAACATCACCCAACTACCATACTAGCCAATGTGACTAGAAAACAGTCTCCATAAAGCAAATACAAAACATACCCATATAGTAGATCAGGATAATTATCTCTAATCCGGTCTTCTGTCTCCCAAGTACACTCTTTCTAGTTTTTGCTCCACTGAACTTCCACCAACTTGACTATCTTTTTTCTTAACTTCTTCTCTTCTTTTGCTATGACACAAACTGGTTGTCTAACATACTCAAATTTGGATCTACTATTAAGTCTTCCAACACAATCTGAGGAATAGTAGTCTATGGATCATGTGCATACTTATGAAGACGAAATACATGAAACACATTATAGACACCTACCAAACTGCTCGGCAATTCTACTCTTTATGCGAACTTTCCGATCCTCTCTATAACTGGGAATGGTCCAACATATCTCGGTGTCAGTTTCCCTGAATTTCTAAATAGTACTACATCCTTCATTGGTGACACTAATAAAAACCCTATCTCCAACCAAGAATTTTATATCTTTACGCCTTTTATCTATGTAACTCTTTTGTCTAGACTAAGCTTCCCTCATCCTACCTTAGATCAACTCAATCTTCTCTGGTGCCTCTCTTACCAGGTCTACTCGTAAGACTAATCTATCTTCAATTTTCAACCAACATGCTGGTGATTTGCGCAGTCTTCTGTACAAAGCTTCGAAAGACGCCATTCCTACATTGATCTGGTAACTGTTATTATAGGAAAACTCAACTAAGTGTCGGTGATCTTCCCAAGATCCACTAAAGTCTAGCACACAAGCTCTTAATAAATCCTCGAGCATCTTATTGATCTCTCTATCTATCCATTTCTAATGGTAAAAAGTAGTGTCCATCTTAAGCTTGGTACCAAACACATCTTGTAGACTCTTCCAGAACTCGCTAGTAAACAAAGTATCTCTATCACTCACTATACTACTAGGAATTCAATGCAATCTAACAATGTTCTTCATAAATAATTTAGCTAAAACAAGTGCCATCCTTGTTGACTTAATCATCTCGTAGACTCTTCTAGAACTCGCTAGTAAACAAAATATCTCTATCACTCACTATACTACTAGGAATACAATGCAATCTAACTATGTTATTCATAAATAATTTAGCTAAAGTAGTTGCCATCCTGGTTGACTGAACCGGAATGAAATGGGCACTCATGGTCAACGTGTCTACTATGACCCATATACTTTCATTTCCCTGATTTGACCATGGCAACCTGACTATAAAATCCATGGATACCGAATCCTATTTCCAAATTGGTATCTTCGAAGGTTGTAGCAACACACTTGGCTTTTCATGCCTGGCCTTTACATGTTGACAGTTCATATACTGCCTTACCTATAGGCCTACATTCTTCTTCATACCTTCCCAATAGAAAGTTCTCTTCATATCTTGATACATCTTGATTCACCCAGGATGAATCTTAAAATTTGATCAATGACATTCCCTAACGACTTCTCTTCTTACGTCGCCAATAGTCGGAACACACAGTCGTCCCTTCCATCTCAACTATCACCTTTGGTTAAGATTAAAATCTTTTAGATCATTAATCTCCAATCCAACCTTAATCCATCTAATCTTCTCGGCCAACCATGGATCCTCTTTCTATTTAGAAGTTACTTTTTCGATCATTACCGGTCAAATTTTCAGGTAGGATAATATGGTAATGCTTTGACTAGAACTAGCTTTCGATCTTAACTACGCACTACAAGTAGTCAAAGCCTCAAGATGTTTCCATTCCGCCAAATGGCTAACACCACATTTTGATGTTTTCTGCTGAGAGCATCCACCATTTTATTTCCTTTTCCAGGTGTATATTCTACACCGAATCATAAGCGGCTAAAAATTCTAGCCACCTCTGCTGTCTATTATTCGACTCATTCTGAGAGAATAGATACCTTAAGGACATATGACATGTGTCTAGCTCAAATCTCTCCCCTAAAAGGTAATGTCTTCATATTTTCAATGCGAAGATCACTGCAGCCAACTCAAGATCATGAGAAGGATACCTCACTTCACACGGTCTAAGCTATCGTGTAGCGTAGGAAATAACTTTACCTCTCTGCATCAACACAGCCCCTAATCTGATTCCACATGCAATGATAAATTCGACTAACCCTAGGTTTCTGTTAGGAACTACAACCATAGGTGCATTAGTCATTAAATGATTTAACCTAAGGAATGCCTCCTCACATTTGCCAGACCAAATAAACTTCACACCCTTTCTAGTTAACTTAGTCAAAGGTGCTGCTATCCATGAGAAATTTTTAATGAATCTCTTGTAATAGTCAGCGAGTTCAAGAAAACTTATGATCTCTGCCACAATCTCTTGTTTTTCCAGTTGTTAATAGCTTCGATCTTATCTGGATCAACTGACAAACCTTTTTCTAAAACTACATGACCAAGAAACATAACTTCTTTCCTCCAGAAATGACACTTTGAAACTTTGCTTTTATCCGATGCTTCTTAGCGTCACAAGCACTACTTTAGGATGAACTTCATGCTCATTCTTAGAAAATATTAGTATGATATCTACGAAAAACAACACGAACATGTAAAAGTACTCTCGAAAACCCAAGTCATCAAATCCACGAAGAAAGCTGGAGCATTTGTTAACCCGAATGGCATTACTAACCATTCGTACGAAATACCTAGTCTAAAACGACGTCAATGAAATACTTTCCTCTACCACTCTCAGCTGATGGAAACCTGTTGCCAAATCCAATTGGGAAATATTCTGGCTCCACATAACCAATTAAATAAATCATCGATTTACGACAAAGGATACTTATTCTTGATCGTCATCCCAATCCACCTACGATAGTCGATACACATTCTTAGCGACACGTCCAGTTTCTTCACGAACCGTAGCCGCTCTGCTAGGCAAATCGATTGGCCTAATGAAATTCTTCCCTTCTAAATCCATTGGATGCACCTTCAATTCCTTCATCTCGGTAGGTGTCATCCTTCTGGGTGGTTTACTTACAGGTTCAGCTCCTGGCACAAGATCTATCTGAAACTGAATGGCTCGTTTCGAGGGTATTCCTGTGACTGGCTCAAAAACGCCTGCAAACTTTCTTTTTACCAAAACCTGACTCAACTCTTCTTCTACTTCCACTGCGTTCAACAAAGCTCAAGCACTTGCGTCCAATTTCTCCACCGAGTATATAATACGGTTATGACTATTTGGGCGTCTTAGCGATATTTCCCTATCTTGGCAAAATATCCTAGCATCATACTTAACCAATCCATAACCAAAATGATCCTAAAGCCTACGAAATCAAAAACACATAAACTGCATGAAAACTAATGACCCAAACAAATCAAGTTCTATCTGGTCACATTTCATCCCCAGAGTTGCATATCCTCCTATCGGATTCGCAACCCTCAAAGAAATAATAAGTTTTGAGGGCTCTAAGCATAACTAATCTACCAAAAACTAAGATATAAATGAATAGGATACATCGGTATCTACTAACTGGTGTACTTTGAACCAAAAGTGTACCTTCCGTCGTAGTCTTTCCCTTCTCAGCAGTGTTTGTCCTAGCAAACGATGGTTTAACAGCAATTGACCTTTCTCTTGTCTGCCTTGACCGGTTATGGACACTGATTCTTCTAATGACCAATGTGGTCATAGTTAAAGCACTTCACTCCTTTATTGTATGCAACCTTCTTCCCTTTTCCAGTTCGACATTCATGTAGGTAATGTACCTTCTTACCCCAATTAGAAAAACTAGATTAGCCTTTTCCTTCTTGGCAGCTTCTCCCTTTTAGGTTCCTTTCTTCTTAAGAATTTCCTTTTCTTTCCATGAGAATCCCAAGTTCCAACTTGCTTCTCCTTCCCGTAAGTAAAAAGCATCTCTTCATTTCAGATTTCCATCCCCACAACAATAGTACTTGGATCCCGAAGATGTGGCACTATCGCCCTAGCAATCTTGGGTCTTAACCCTCGAATAAACTACTCATTACTTTTAATGAAGGTGTTGATGGTAGCATAGCCATATTTGGACAACTCATCAAACTTCGTAGCATACTCAATCATCGACATCTTACCCTACAATAAGTCTATGAACTTTCTCAGCAATACTAACTTGGCAATTTCAAATGTAAAACTCTCTTTGAATATCCTACGAAATTCTGCCCAAGTCAACTCTTCCTTAGGGACGCAACAATAACACTATTCCACCAATGAAGAGCTGCTCCTTGCAACAGTCTAGAGGCAAGTCTCCTCTTCAGCTCATCGTTTAATCCTAAGTCAGTGAAGATCTTTTCACAATGCAAAAAGCCAATAATATACTTCTATAGCATCCACTATTCCCAAAAACGGCTTCCCACCAAGACTAATATAATCCCTGCTCGGCTTAGCATAGTTATTGCCTCAGGCTATAGGATTAGCTCCTCTAACATTCCAAGCATTACCCCCAGCTAGTCCTGCGGCAGCTCCAGTTTGCATCAGGTTGACAAAAAACTGATACATCGTCCCAAATCCACTGATAGGATTACAGAAGCTACATTGGCATGCATTTGGACTAGCATTTGCTTGTCGACCCGAGTTTTCTTGGTGATGGGTCGAGCATTTCCATTGGTTGAGGTGCTTCCTCCACCTAGATTTTCTCTTCCGTTTCCTACCTCTATTTTTCTTGTAAAGCTGCATACCAGCCGTAGTAAGTTACACAAGAACGGTCTAAAAGGGAGGAAATTATGTGCATATATATATATATATATATAGCAAATACATGTACGTTACCATAGCGTTAACCAAAACCCCGGTCTCATTTTATGATTCATTGGATTTTGTTTTGAAAATCTTTTAGGTTAAAATTTCTTTTAAAGTTGCATAAGCTTATGCTCCGCAACTTGTAACATCCCCTACTTGGAGGCTTATAACTGACTGGTATGGATGGTGCAGTCATCCATAGTTATTAATTCTTGGTGACCAACTGTGGTATTAGATACATTGATATGACAAAAACATATGAATATGAAAAAAAATTAAAATCATAAAACAAATGTTTCATTAAACTTCAAATCACGTTTGAAATTCATTACATAATCTTAATTCGTAAACCACGTACAGAAAAATATAATTATTACAAAATACACCAAAAGAAACATGTAACATTCCCTCTTGGATGATCGGAGTCTAAACATAGGCAATTAAACAACTTTTCCATTACAACCGAAATGCAACGGAATCAAACAAAAAGAACTCCTAATAGCTAGTTTGCCTCTTACATGTCTCCAGAACTCTATTCGTCTAAAGGAGAACCTAAAAACCATAACTGTCAAAGTCCTCAAAATTAATTGAGCACTCGAAAGTTTAAGAGGAAAACATAACCTTCGAGTCAAACAAAGAGCCTAGTATGAATAATAACCTACCATCTTGAACAACATAGATACCTTGTGAGCCCATACGACTTAGTGGAATGGGTTTTCCCCTCATTAATATTCTAATTCAATTTATAATAACCGTATACTATGCTTATACATCCACATTGGTTATGACATAACATTATAAAATATATCACGATGATATGCAAATATGCAGTATGTTCTGGATTTCCTATCCCCATTCATCCGACTATCAATCTTAAGTTATAGTTTCCATGGTCACTATTAACCTAATAGTTTTCATAGGCTGACTAGTAACCTGTTCCAAACTTACTACTACTTGTCAGGTTTCATAGTTTTCAGGAGTTCACTAAGAACCTATTGGTATGTACAAATAAATTTATCAAATTTTTAGTTTTTATGGGATCACTATGAATCTATCGGGTTCTACAATAACTTCTGTCACGTCATAGTCTTCATGGATTGAATATGAACCTATTGATCTCTGCCAGTAACTTAATCCGAATATTGTTTTCATGGGATCATTAAGAACCTATTAGCCCCTGCCAATAATAATTTCCATACATAGTTTTCATCGGTTTAATATGAACCTATTGAACCGAACAACTCTTTTATCAGTCTTTGGGCATCCTATGTTCAAGTCTATCTAACTTACTGGATGCAATTCTAATCATACAGGAGTTAACTCAATTCGTATTCACTACTGAATCAACCTAGCTGGTTATTAGGCCCTTAATACCCCTAAAATGTAATTAAAGGTTGATTATAATATGAATACGTTTACAGAAGAAGCACACATGATAACTGATCATAACATAATAATATAAACATCTATGGTTTAGTTTCCTTTTAATCATTTTCTAAATGAAATATGATTAATACCTTTAACTTATTATCTTTAGCAAGGAAAGATTCTTCACAAATACCAAAGTTAAATACCATTTCAAAACTCTTTCATATTTCCATAGGTTCTTCTTTAAAAATAAAGATTGGATTTCTTGTCTGAAAACAAAGGTTTTCGAAACCTTAGGCCTTATCTTCGAAACCAGTTAACCATAAAATATTCAAAAGAATGAAGGTATGAAAGAAGGGTCATGAGAGCATGAGAAAAGACCAAAAAGCACCGAGATGTTTTTGATAATCAAACCTTCTGACAAGGAGCTTCCGACGAAGTCCAAGGCTATCTTTCAAAATCCATAGGTAGGATGATGCTTCCATAATCTACTTTTCGACTGGAATGAGAGGTCTTTTAACAAAGACTAAGGAGTAGGAGCTCAAACCAAACCTTTGAAGGAGTCGAGAGGATGCCGCCATCAAGATTTAATAGCTTCAAACCTTACGAAATAATCGAAAGGTTTCGTTCAGGGAGTCCTTACCTTTCAAAGAAGATGATGAAATCAAAAAAAGAAGGTGCAACTCAACGACAACCTTTCGAAAGCATAGCAAGCCTTTTGAATTGGTTGGAGCACATCCAGGATACCTTTCAACTAGGTCAAAAGGTTTTTATGAAGAAAGCAATGCTCGAAAGTCAACAAAGAAGGTAGTCAACCGTTACTCGAAAAATTCACCTTCCGCTTAAGTAAGAAGATCCCAAACAAAGGACAGAAGAAAATGGGTCCAGATCAGGCCTTCTGAAGAGGTAGAAGGGATGCGGTCAATAATATGAAGCGGTTCAAGACCTTTTGGAGTAGACGGAGGGTATTGTTCCACAATAATTAAGAAGCTCTTACCCTCCGAAGAAGGCAATGAAGTCAAGACAAGGGTGTGCCACCCTACAGTAGCCTTTTTGAAAGCATAATAAACCTTTTGGGCCGGTTGGAATGCCAACTGAATACCTTTCGATGGTGTCGAAGGGTCTATGATGAAAGCAACATTCATAAGTCAGCAGAGAACATAAAGCAACCTTCCAACAACATTCAAGGAAAGCGCGGCTCTAGGCAACATCCAAGCAAAAAGCGACCTTTTGACCAAGTTGGAAGGTTCACAATATCCAGGAACCTCTGGCATCTCCAGAGGGTTCACGTACTGTATAGATGACAAACCTTCCAACAAGGGCAAAGGTTCCTAAAAACAAATGAAATGAAAGATCATTCGACAACGTTCGAGGATCCACGATGACATGTTAAACGAAAACCTTTCATTGAAACCGAAAGGTTAACAATTGTATATAAGAAGGGAACCCTTCGGTCCAGCCAAAAGCACGGGGATGGAAGCATGGTCACCGGCATCTATAAATAAGACCCAAGGGGTCCTGTTTCGGGGGCCGATTTTTCTTCATTCAATAATTGTAACTTCTAAAATCATAGCTTTGTAACCATAATAGGTAATGATTTGGGGAAATTCAATAAAAAGGAAAAGTCTATTCGAAGATCAAAGGGAAGTCTTGAATTTTGCATGTTTTCTTTACAGTTTATATTCATCTTCGCTGGTTTAATTACAACTTACAGATACAATACCTATGAAAGGTTCATATCAACATAAACAATGATATTCTTTCTTGAGCGGTCTTCATAACCCTTCAGAGACCTCTGGTTTGTGGACAAAACCCTTCGAACCTAAAGGAACTTATCAAAATTGGTATGTATAGAACCTTCCAAAGTGATAAATCCCGAGGGTCAAACCTTTTTCCAAGTATCATAACCTGTTGGATCCCATCAACTTTAGCATCAACATGAACCTTGAACAAGTGCTTGTTCAACCTTTCGGCCAAGAACCAAATTAACTCCTTAAGTAAGATAAACTAAGGAAATCTGATCCTGACCAAGGAAAAAGCTTCCGAGAGGAGTCTTATAAAGGTTTAATCAAATCAGATACCCTTCTACGTTAATTCAACAAGACAGGAAACACTTCTCTCCTTCCAAATCTTGATCTAAGCCTTCTTGACCCCATCGAAAGGTCAGGTTTTGAATCTAATCCTGAGTAGAGAGGTAGAGAAAATTCTATATACCATAACCTTTTGGCATAGCTCCGGTTAATCCTATTACTCGGGATAGCATAGAGTTATCCATTGAACATTTGACAATCCCTTTAGAGATCCCATCTTCCACCTTTTCTCAATAACTTCTCTTACTTGGATTCATTAAAGTGTGGAGCCTTAATTTGGTTAACATTTTCGGCGCTAGAGAGAGGGGCTTGAACTTTTGATCTCCGATAACTATCATCCTCGTTTAATTATATAAAGAGCCTTGACTAAAAAAGGAGTACGGATAAAGCTAAAAGTAGTAGCAATAATCCAAACGAAGAGGCAACATGACAGTCAACCTCTAAAGCTCACATGGTCTCAAATCCTAACTTAAGAAAAATAGAAGTTGGGCAACCTTCAAACCTGACAAAATTGGAAAGCAATATGATCAATGTTCAGAATCAATGGCCACAAAAGATGGTAATAAAGGAGTATTCAGAAGTAGCTCCAACTCGGAAATCAATAAGGACTATAGAAATGCAGAATGAAGTTCAACCACCAAATGAGATAGAGGATCAAGGTTAAACCAAGATAGTCAATTGAATAAATCTCTTGAGCAATCAAATAGCCGTATCCCAGAATACAGCAGGAGAAGTTATAGAAACGAGACCAGCCAAAATGACAACCTACACCATAGTGGTTAATGCACTTAGAGAAAAGAAATTTATGATCTTAAAGAATATGTTACCCAGCAAAAGGCCATCTTTCTGAAGAAATAATGGTGACAAATCTTCCTCCACACATTCAAATTCGTTCACTAAAATATGATTGGGCAACTGATCCAGATAATCACCATGTCGTCTTTGAAAACTAAATGAACTTATACAATGCTCCGGAAGCAGTTCACTGTAAACTTTTTCCCATTACTATCAAATGGTATAGGAGTTACGGAATGGGAACTATCTACTCTTGGGAACAATTTACTTACAAATTTGTGGCTTAATTTTCTATGTTCAGAGATACAACAATGGACTTTAGCTTGCTAGAAACGATCAAAATAAAGCCATGGGACCTATTTGGCGAATATTTGAAAAGATTTAGCACAGAATCCTTAAGGGTAGAAAGTACAACTGATAGAGAAAAGCTTATGGCAGAACGATAAGGGTTAATTGAACTAACCTAATTTTGGAAAGATCTTTCTGTCATCTAAGAAAAAGTCAGAACGCAAGAAAGTTAAACGTTCAAGAAAGAAACCTATCTGTCATCTAAGAAAAAGTTGGAATCCTAGAAGAGGATACACAAAGAGGCAAAGGAAATGCTAGTGAATTACAAAACTTCCAATCGTAGAAATGTGATTCCTACATCAAAGGATCAAGAAACTTTCATACCAAAAAAATGCATGAGACCAGAAAATGGAAGAAGGAATCCATAACATGGAAACAAAAAAAAGACTGATACGAAATCCAAAGGAATGGAATAGATAACAAATTTCTAGTCATAAAGATAAAGTACTTCACTCCAAGATCAGGTTAAGAAAGTCACTCCTGAATCCTTTGAGATAAAGTGAACGATTGGATAGAAGAGTCTATTATACCCGTGCATGCATATATACATATACTACTAACTTATAGGCACTTTAGGAGCAACACATTTATTAATAGGAAACTTTCCTATGAATAATCTTAGAATTAGGGTTAGATCATCTTAGTTATCTTTTATTTGAAATCTACTAAATATGCTATTACTAGATATATCGATGGCTTCGTAATTATATCGAATGTAGTTTTGAATATTTAGTTCATCAGATGAGATCCTGACGAGACTTTGGATAAGTTCTTGATTTCGTGAATTTTGAGTTTCACCATTTCCGTTGATGCAAATTTCAGTTTGGATTTCGTGAATTTTGAGTTTCCATATTGATTTTTATGATGATTCGAAGATTTCCCATTTCTAGTCTCCTTATTGAATTTCTGGTTTGTAGTTTCATGAATTCTGAATTCCTTTGTCGATTCTTATAATTATTTAGGAAATTTGCACTTCTGGTTTCCATATTGAATTTTCGGTGATCATGTTGGTTTTCGAGTTTAGTGAACTTTACCTTTTCTATGGATTTTAGTGACGATTTGATGATCTTGTGTTCATGATTTCTTTATTAAGTCACTGTGAAGATTTCTTGTTGAATTATTGGTTTAATGAATTTCCCTACTGATTTCTCTGATGATTCAGAAATTTTACAAGTTACAATTTCCCATTGAATTTTCAAGGCGATTTCCTATTGATCACTTATTTCATAAGTACTTGATTTCTTAGTTCCCTTTATTGAATTTTGCGATGATTTATGAAATTTCCATTCAATTTAAAATACAAGACCTTCATGACACCAAATGGAAACATTACTAAACTATTTTCCACTTTTTCACTAAATGAGAACTAAGAATTAATGGTTTAAGGTTGAAAATGAAGGAAACCTAGAGGGATAAGGAATGGTCCCCGATAGCATGAAATTGATTTCCATAGGTTGAAAAGGCTTAACTTGAGAAAGAAATATCAAGGGTTTGTAATGGTTTTTCTCCAAAGGTTCATTTATTTGAACCGATATCTGCAAATCAGGTGATATTACTCCATATTATTAAGGAATTTTAACTATGGCCATAACAAAGCAACTTATCTGGAAATAATATTCTAATGACATCTTAAATATTAGCTACGTAAATTTGAGATTGCTCATTAAGATTTCGTAACAAAGTCACAACCTTAATAGAAGTTATAATCTATCTTGCAGAAAGCAAAAAGGAAGTTCATTGGAGTTTTACCCTAAAGAACAAAAGCATCTTTCATAAGGGGGAAGGGCTAAATGTTAACCATAAAATATTCAGAGGAATGAAGGTATGAAAGAAGGGTCACGAGAGCATAAGGAAAGATCAGAAAGCATCGAGGTATTCTGGATAATCATACCTTCTAATAAGGAGCTTCCGACGAAGTCCAAGGCTATCTTTCAAAATCCATAGGTAGGATGATGCTTCAAGAATCCACCTTTCATCTAGAATGAGAAGTCTTTCAACAAAGACAAAGGAGCAGGAGCTCAAAACAAACCTCTTGAAGGAGTCGAGAGGATGCAACCATCAAGATTTAATCGTCTCAAACCTTTCGAAGTAATCGAAAGGTTTCGTTCAAGGAGTCCTTGCCTTTCAAAGAAGATGAAGAAATCAAAGCAAGCATGTGCAACTCCATGACGACCTTTTCGAAAGCATATCAAGCCTTTCGAATCCATTGGAGCACATTCGAATACCTTTCAACTAGGTCGAAAGGTTTTTATGAAGAAAGCAATGCTCAAAAGTCATCAATGAATGGTAGATAACCGTTACTCGAAAAATTCACCTTCCGGTTAAGTCAGAAGATCTCAAAAAAAGGACAGAAGAAAAGGAATCCAGATCAGGCCTTCCGAAGAGGTCGAAGGGATGCGGTAAATAATATGAAGAGGGTCAAGACCTTTTGGAAAAGACGGAGGGTATTTTCCATAATATCCAATAAGCTCTTACCCTCCGAAGAAGGTAAAGAAGTCAAGACAAGGGCGTGCGACCCTGTAATAGCCTTTTCGAAAGCATAGTAAGCCTTTCAAGCCGGTTGGAATGCCTACTAAATACTTTTGATGGTGTTGGAGGTTCTATGATGAAAGCAATGTTCATAAGTCAGTAGAGAATGTAAAGCAACCTTCCGACAACATTCATGGAAAGCTCGGCTCTCAGCAACATCCAAGCAAAAAGTGACCTTCCTACTAGGTCAAAGGGTTCACAATAGCCAGGAACCTTCTTGCACCTCCGAAGGGTTCACATACTGTATAGATGACAAACCTTCCAACAAGGGAAAAAGCTTCCTAAAAACAAATGAAATAAAAGACCCCTCGGCAATGTTCGAGGATCCACAATAACATGTGAAAGGAAATCCTTTTGCTGAAACCAAAAGGTTAGCAATTGTATATAAGAAGGGAACCCTTCGTTCCAGCCGAAAGCACAGGGATGGAAGCATGGTCGTCGACATCTAGAAATAAGACCCAAGGGGTCCTACTTTGGAGGTGGATTTTCCTTCATTCTATACTCGTAACTTCAAAAATCATAGCTCTACAACCCTAATTTTGTGGTGATTTAGGGAAATTTAATAAAAAAGAAAAGTCTATTCGAGGATCAAAAGGAAGTCTTGAATTTTGCATGTTTTCTTTATGGTTTATATTTATCTTTGCTGGTTTAATCACAACTTACAGGTACAATACCTCCGAGAGGTCCATATTAACAGAAACAATGATATTCTTTCTTGAGCTATCTTCATAACCCTTCGAAGACCTTTAGTTTGTGGCTTAAACCCTTTGGACCTAATGGGAGCTTATCAAAATTGGTATGAATAGAACCTTCCGAAGTGCCAAATCCTAAGGGTCATACCTTTCATCGGGTATCATATCCTGTCGGATCCCATCAACTTAGCATCAATCCTAACCCCGAATAACTGCTTGTCCAACCTTTCGGCAAAGAACCAAGTTAACTCCCTAAGTAAGATAAACAAAGGAAATCTGATCCTGACCAAGGAAAAGGCTTCTGGGAGGAGTCTTATAAAGGTTTAATCAAATCAGATAACCTTCTACATTAGTTCAACAAGATCGAAAAGACTTTTCTCCTTTCAAATCTTGTATTTAAGCCTTCTTGACCCCATCAAAGGGTCAGGTATTGAATCTAATCCCAAGTAGAGAGGTAGATAAAGTTCTACATACCATTAACCTATCGGCATAGCTTCGGTTAATCCTATTACTCGGGATAACACAAAGTTATCAATTGAACATTTGTCAATCCCATCAGAGAACCATCTTCTACCTTTTCTCAATAACTTCTCCTACTTGGATTCATTAGAGTGTTGACCATAAATTTGGTTAACAAAACCATTAAAAAAAAACCTTTCGAAAGTATTATAGCTTATCTTTCAGAACCACTTATTTCAAATAGAATTTATAGAAGCATAGCTTTCGAAACCTTACGAAAGTATCTCTTTCAAACTCATTGAGCGTAACCTTAAGTATAACTTTAGTGAACGCAAGCGACAATAACCCTTTTGAAAAAAAATTGAAGTAAAAGAATTTGGGGAATGGATGGCTTCGAAACTACCCTTCCAAATGCAATGATCTTTAAGTAAGATAATTGGAAAAAGGGTAGTTCGAAACATTCTTTCGAAGTAATCACCTTCGCAACCTTTAATATAAGTGGCTATAAGGACCTTTTTGAAAGCATTGGGAAATGCCTTCAATATTAATAAAACAAAAGCATCCCTTTCGAACCCATTGTATAAGGCCATAAAGAAGAGCTGTCTTTAACTAATTCGAAAGGTATGAAGACGACAGCTAGGTTTCGACTAGGTTCGAAAGAAACTACTCTTTTGAAAGCTCCTTTTGAAAACTTAATGTGCGGTAACGCAGTCGAAAGCTACTTTCAAAACAAAGGCAAGCAAAAATCCATTCAAAAGATATTTAATATATAACTTCAACCCTTTCGAAAGCTTCTTAGAAAACAAGAGACAAATCTTTTAAATGTTTTCCAAACTACTCTTTCGAAAGCATCTTTAAAAACAAAATAATCGACATCTCTTTCGAAAGCAAAACAAAGACAAGTGGGTTGATTCAAAAGCTATTCAAATGGCAACAACTCCTTCAAAAGTGAGCTTTTGACACCATCCCCTTTCGCCTTTCACCAACACGCTACATACCAACTACTTGATATCATGTGTACTGATTTCGAATGAGTTCCAAAGGCTATCTAGGATGATTTTGGAAGCAAGCAATTGGAAATAGCAAGTTTGTAATTTGAAGAAAAACTGATTTTATACCTTTTGAAAGTAATTCCTTTATACCTAACTTGACTTATTTGTCAAAGTACGATTGGTTGCCAATCCTTTACAAGAATATTTTTTCTAAAAAGCTACCAAATTCATCAATCAATAATTAAAAATATTATAGCAAAGAAGCCCTTCCCCTTAACCAAAAAATTAAAACATTTAAGTCCTCAAACTTAATTAATTTAACTTTCATACTAAATAACTTAGGAAAAATTCCCAAAAATCATCTTAATTCACTTTTAATAGTTTTCCCAACATATACAAATTTGGGACCCAAAATACTTTATATAATTGCCGTAATTAATTTTAAACCTAAATTATCCATTTCCTCCATTCAAATTTTGTAATAAATTATTCATAGCTTGGATTATTATAAAATTTTAAAGCCATCTCCAAAATAATGTTTTACATAACATATTAAATCCTCATGGCATTCAAAACCCATTTTTATGATTTTAACCTTATAATCAAATCAAACCTTTCACAAACAAATATGTTTAAGTCAAACATGGCATAAAATTAAAGCTTATCATCATTTAATCCAGACAAACGGTTTTAAAAGTTGAACCCAAAATCAAAAATGTTCATTCAAATATATATGAGATGATTTTGATTATTGTTCACCTTGTTTGAATAAGGAACTTGAGATTTGATCTTACTTAATTCTTTCTTGCTTGAATCCTTAGCTTCTAGTTGATTTTGATCCCCTTTTCTCCTAGGGTTATGATCGGCCTTAAAGTTTGTTTTGGTTTATGGATGTATGTATGTAAAATGAGGTAAGGGTTTAGGGATTATGGTATATGGCTATTCTCAAATTAGCCTTGCCTTATTCTCTTGAGTAATTAACTTATGAAACCATTTTACAAATCCATTCTTATGATTTTATTTAGTTAAGGCACAAACTTTATTTATTTTTCAAATCTCAATCCTCTTATCACTCTAATCTTTACATTATTCTATTTAATTTATCTAATTAAATCTCATGAATAATGTTATTTAAAATTAGAAGTGTTATAGGACCAAGCATGCTAAAGCCATGTGCTGTGCTTCATTTTCTCTACTATAAATAAGAACCTACAGGCGTTATGGAAGGGGTGAACCTTTCTTATCTCTCTTCCTACAATTTAAACTTTATAACCCTAAATTGATTTAGGGATTTATAGCTGATTATAGCACTTGAACTATTAGACTATTGGACTTTGTACCTTCGACTTTACATTGAATAAAAACAAGATTTCTCGAATTATGACTTACTTTCGAGTTCTAAAGCATGTATGAATTTTTTATCAATGATTGATTCGAATTCCAAAAGTACCCGTATTCTTGATTTCTATCTTTGCATACAATTGACCATACGAATTTATTTCATAAGCATATAATCTTACACGACTTTGCTTATGACTTAATAGTGGATTTAAGCTTGCTCGTTCGCTCCTCTTAAGTCTTAACTTAACCACGTGCTGCCTTATGCCAACATTAGTTATGGTTAAATTTAGGCTCCCTAATTCCCATCATTTCCCAAGGCTTACTCCCTTGCATATTTTGGGGTTTACGTAGAAATTCATTAACATTTTGGCGCTATATGGAGGGTTCGAACTTCCATCTCCGTCAAAAATATAGGTGGAACTACGCTAGCTTTTATATTTAAGGTTTAAAGGACTTGTCCTTACCGAATATATATCACTCAATGCTAATGAACCTTTTATTCTTAACACTAATTAATCGCATTAACTAAGTTTTGCTTAGTTGTGCCAATTAATCGTGTTAAAATCTACAAACGTGGATCCTCCATGATTCAAATGACTAGGCCAACTTGCGAAATCGCTAATAATCCTTATCTTCATGAAGAACAAGTGCTAAGGCTCATAGCATTACATATTATGGAAGAGAAGAAAAGACAAGTGGGTCCATACAATTTAGAAAAATGAATTTTGAATCCTTCTCATGTGTGGCCAACATCGATCTTTGCCTTCGGTAGGCAAAACAAACAAGATAGCATCTTCTTGTAAACGAGGAAAGAGATCCAATTCAAATCCATTTATTTTTGGAAAGGAATAGAATTAGACTTTGAACAAATCATTAGAAAATGAAGGATTATGCTAGATCGATCCTGCAAAACCAGTGCAGCACAAAGCTCTCTAAAAAGGAAACTAATGATCAAAGGCGAAGAGTCCTTCTTAAGCAATAGCGGAATCAAATAACAATCAAAAAGAACATCCTTCAAATGGTCAAGACTTTCTAAGAACTACACCCTTAATACTTCTTATGAGAACATCTATCTCTTGACTAAGAGAAAACACAACTACTAGCCCTCGTAAAAGAAACATCCAAAAAATGAAAGGAATCTCGAAGGATTATATTATTACTATCATCAGGCCAATGGACAGAGCTCAAACCAATATTTAAGATTAAAAGGCTTGATCGACAGTATCCTAGGATAAAAAATGCTGAATGAATTTTTACAAAGATGTTAAAACGGGCATCATCAAAATAAGATGTTCTGAAAAAAATAAGTGTATCTACATGGTTGATAAGTAAAATTCTCCAATAACAATGGAAATGCGTAAACCACTTTCTAGAATGGTAGTAAGGGGAAAAGCCTTTGCCCTCGCCAAGATGGCCTGGTCAAAGTACCTTCTAAAGGGAGGTAAGAGTAAGCCGTTGGTTTTGTCTGAAAAGGCCCAACTAGAGCATCTGCAAGCCTTCAAACTCTACTTACACAGCCTAATTGAAGCACCTCCTAGAGGGAGGATGGGCAAGCATTTTGCATATCCAAAGCACCAAATTAGCCTTAAGTGCCATTATCAAAGGCCTCACTAAAGCACCTCCTACAGGGAGGAAGGTTAGGCCTTTGGCCTATCCAAAACACCAAACAATCCTTTAGTACCGTCTCCATGGCTTTACTAAAGCTCCTCCCAAAGGGAGGTCAGTTAAGTGTATGGTTCAACTAAAAGAAAGCTCCAATCCAAGTATAGATCATTACCTAAGTGATGTTACATAAATCTATCAAAATAGGGTCGATTAGTGCTCCAAGTCAATCAATCTTCTAGAGAAAGATCCATCAAATATGAGTCATTTTTGCACTACAAGAAACACGTTCTTTGGTTGCTAGATGGATTTCTGGTCTCTATTTCACTATTACCAAAAAGATTTTTTAGCCTTCAATTGCTAGACAAGAATTTCTTGTCTTTTGCCAGATGAAGATTTCTGGCCTTCTGTTACTACTACCAGATGGGTTTTCTGGCCATTGCTATTAAATGACAAATTGGTTTTTTGGTCTTCTTTAGATAGGGTTTTTGGTCCTCCTTATTTATTACCAAATGAGTTTTTTGATTATCTTTTCGTCCTATAGCCAGAATGGTTTTCTTGGTTTCCATTGGAATTAGTATCAAAAGGATCTTCTTGTTATGAAACTTTCTAAACCAGCTTTCAATTCAGACCCAAGTTTATTTAACGGGAATCTCTGTAATTAAACATGATGCTGAATATTAATTAATGGAAAGGTAGATTTTTATATCAATTAAAAACTCAATAAGCTACGTTCTTAGTTTTCTTTGCAAGCATGGTATCCATTTATACATCAGAAGCTCAAAATACAAAAATAAAGATATTAATCATCAAGGATTTTAAAAAACTACCAACACCCGAACCAAAGCTACATACCTTACATCCGAGGTAACATTCATTCAAATATAATTTCGCATATGATCTAATACATTATATACAAAGTTACAGGCATATAAATCTAACAGAAGAAGAATCTATTTAAAGTCAAAGCTCAAGGCTCCATGTTGTCTTGTCCAAATCCTTAGCAACTAAAGGATCGATAATATGGCGAAGGGAAATTTCCAAAATCTCTTTGAATTTATATTCCTTCCTTCGAATAATATTTACATTATCAACCGAATCAATTTGAGTTTTGGAAGCATGCTGGAGAGCCCTATTAGCTCCTCTCAAAGTTTAAACCATGCTTTTTTACTCTTCAATCTCTTATTCAAAAGTATATTTCTTATGCTCAAGCTTCAAAAATTTGCTTTCATATTCATTGAGACATTGAAATACTTTTTCGTTCCACTTATTATTGAAAAATTGCATGCACTCGAGTTTAACTTGTCCGCTCCATTTGGAGATCACATAATCACTTAGACCCGAAGGTGGATTCGATACAGTAGGAAATCCTTAAATAACAAAATGTTGGTATCTCATTGTCTTTATAAGAGTAGGAGTAGGAAGACTAGAATCTAATAGTGAGTCCGGGGATTGGTAAGATACTTGACTCTTCATTAAATCCACTTTGAAGTCATTTATTTGTTGATTTAATTTAGCCATTTCGACATCATCTCAAGTGAAGGCCTGGATTCTACAACTGAGTTATACATCCTTTATACATTGGAATTCCTTTATTCTTCTACTTAATAACCTCTCCTAAGCTAGAGATTCTATCATTTAAACCTATAAAGGTCAATTTTAGTTGAAAGTATTTCTTATGTCATTTTACTATCTCTGGTTTATTTGAAAATCATGAAGCTGAAGCGTCTTGCAAAGACACCCTCTTTTTAATATCAACCAGCAGTCTACCTTTAATTTCAATTACACAACAGGAAAACATCTAAAGGATCAAATGCGCATGCTAACTGGTTTCCCATTAAAAATAAGTAAAATATGAATCAATACATGAAAAACAAATTTTTTATTAGTAATAACAATGGTTTATAGATGATAAATTTTTTTGAATTACATCACAATGCTATTTTCGAACATTTAATTAACTCTTAAAGTTTTGAAGCAGTGGTTTTGGCCATTTTTAGCGACCTAAAGATAAGGTAAGAATGGAGTGAAAAGAAACTTTAATCCCTTCTGGGGTAATAAGGGAGGCATTCGATGATAGTCACATTCCCCAATTGCAGAGCTAGCATGAGAACATATTAGTTTGGCGTGATAAGTTTGAATTTCACTCATTAGTTGTTCTGTTTCATCACCCAAGAAGTCGGAGTGAAAGTGAGGAAACCACATGTAAACCTTTTTGCAGGCCTCTAAGAAAACAGTCTCGCTAACTGCGATCTCTTGAGAATTAGGGATTTTTCTTTTAATCCATCTTTAAGTTGACAAATTTACTCAAGAATTCCTTGGGACAGAACTGCTTTTGATTTCTTTAACCTATATGATATATTGAAATTAAGTTAATGATAAGTAAAACTAATATGATAAAGTTTATAAGCTATTAGGGTTACAAATTTCAATTATACAATCATTCGGGTTTATACAAAATTGACTTCTTATAAAACTTGGACATAAATCTCTTCCTATTATACTTGAGTTTTTTAGAGAAAGAGTACAAGAAGAAAGAGCATAGAAGTAACTCTTAGGAGATTATAACATGACCCAGAATAAGGATCAAACACGTATTCATCCAAGTATCTACGATGAAAGCCTCTAAGTAAACCCCCGAAGTTGTCACTTAAATAGGAAAAATCAACGAATTTCCCCTAGATTAAACTCTGTAGAAAAATTATTCAAACGCTTTCCTATCGTCAAGCAAATCCCAAAGTGGGTTATTAGCTCTGCATTCTCCATTATGAGTCTCTCCCGATGAAGGCAAGCCTTTTTCATTCGTGGGACAACCTGCTTCTCATTGAAAAATCTTATTATTGATGTGTTGGCTGCAAGATTCTTGTATTTCTCAAACAACTTATGATACCCTTTTAGTTGTCTATCCAACTCTCTATTCAGTGGATCTATTTCCATTTTTTTTGTTCACACATAACTTCATAATGATATTGTTTTTTCCTCCTTGACTAAGACAATTTACGCATTAAGTAAGAACTGCTTGCGAATTTGAAACATTCAAATAAAGATATCTATTCCTTGGAGAGCAGAATGGAAGGCAAAGGAGTTTGCTCCTTCCCTTTAGATTTGTGGCTTTGAGGATTATTGTCTTTCTAAAGGGAATCTTAGTGGAAGAATCAAGAATTTCAGTAGCATCCACATCATGAGTTGCCAAATCCAGGTCAGCGTTTCCTGAACCATCTATCTCATTTGGCGGCTCAGTAGGACCCTTTCCATTGCTACCATCATTCATCGTTATCACTAGTCATGACCATCATTGAAATAACCATCATCATCCTTGCCTTCATTAGTATCCTCCTTCTTATCATCAAAATATATTTCTTCATCCACTATAGGGTCATCAAAGGGCAACAATTTTTTGGCGTCAATCACTTAATCATCCGTCGATGGTCCATCTCCGAATTCCTGAGTTTTATTCATCATTGCTCTAAGTTTCTTCATAAACTTCTCATCCTTAGCTCGATAAAGAGAAGGGAAATCCAAATTTGGGCTTTTTTGGGCTTTTCCAACATATGATATAAAGGTGCTTTCTTATAGGAACTCTCGATAATGGTATCAAGTGTCATCCTAAGGAAATGGATACATTCTACTACTCATCGTTGGTTACACCATTTGATTTGTTCAAAACTTTTCTTTTCTTTCGCAACTTTTCTTGAGGAATTCATTCTTATCCATAAATTTGACCTCCTTCATACCAGCCACCTTAAGAAATATCTCTAAAGCTTTCACTCCATCATTTAAAGTCTATTTGGCATTTCTCCCGTTAGTAAGAGAAGTTTCAACTTTCTTGAGTGAGGTAGCTATTTTTATTTTTCTATTATAGCTTCATCTCTTTCTGTTGAAATGTCAATTATGTGATTGAAGAAATTTTCTCCTTAAGTTTAGACACTTCACTAGAAGTCCCTATAGAATCCTCCTGTAGAAGATACGTATAAGCCGCCTGAAATGAATAATAGTTATGAATCAAAATATTGCATAAAAGGTTAACAGCATGAAACAGTTAAAAAAGGGAACATATGTACCTATAAGAATTGCTAAAGAATATCATAACGATGATCTTGAGATTAAGGTTAAGGTTGTGGTGGCTTAAGAGTAGTAAAGGATGGAGATCGGATGGCAAATTAGAGAAGGTCATCGAAACCACTAATAGGGGTTAACAATTGAGGTTTAGAAGGAAGTTGATTTTCTAAAGAAATACGTAGTGCAAACTCCTCACAAAGATGATATAGAGCCCTAGGAGAACCTAGAAAAGATATACAAAGAAGTGGAACCTGAGACTGCTCTAATTCATTCAGCTGTTGGGATTTTACTCCAAAATTTTTAAGGTTTAAGACCCAGAGCTTGGGCCGATATCCCCAAATGGTTCTTCATCCACAATAACAGGGGTATGTATGCCCCAAATTTAAGGCTTCTTGCTAAGAGTTTTAGCAGTACTGTAACCGTCACTTAGTTTCAATTTTATGGATTTGAATGAGCTAGCGATGATGTCCTTGAAAGATTGAGATTCAAGAGCTTGGTTCGAGGTAGAAGTACCATCTTTGCTCTCCTTTTCTTGTGGAGCAACACTCGTTATCTACTTCTTTTTGGAAGCGGTGGCTGTGGCAGATGTGACTGAATAAGAAAGAAGAGCTTATAAGAGGACAGCAAAAGAGGTTTCGTATAAAATGCAATGATATCTTACCAAGTGTCTTGGGATGAACTGGAGAATTAGAAGTGAAGGCTTTTGATTTTTCCATTATTAACGATCGTGCGTTATATTTGACCATTGGAGGCTCTATCAAAAAGTGATGGTGGTCTAGAATAATGGAATACTGAAGGACTTTTATTGGAGCTAACAAGATAAGCATGTTTCCTATAGTATCCGATGCTTGAGTCAATGACTGCACAATCTACTTGTAACGTCCCACCTTATCGCACGCTTTAAATCGACACACATGTTAATTCAAAACATACAAAAGGGCGGATTGTTATGGGGTAAATAAGAAAAACAGAGGGAAAAGAAAAAACTAAACAGAATCTCACAGCGGAAGGATAAAATATAATAATCAATTTACAGTTCATAAAACTGTTTACAAAACATTTGATTCTTATTTATACAATAAATATCAGAGTTCACATACCAATAAATACCAATGCAGCGGAATTAAATAGTGTAGTGGAATAATAATAGATAATAGTAATACAAATCTTCGTCTTCGTCCTCCAGAGCTAAAACTTCAAATCCTGAAATGCTCGGACTGACCCGAGCGAATTGAAAAGACAAAACACTCGAGTCAGAATTAAAAGATCTTATGTAAGTTAAATTAACAGAAATAAATATGAGTGCAGTAACTCAAGAGATGCTCGAAATTTACGTCTCCTAAGGATCCGTTAAACTATTTACTATGTAGTATATTGCGCTATTATAATAGTGTCTAATTGTAAAATAAACTTACTTTTAAATAGAGTTAAGGCTTTACATTTTCCACCTTAACACAGTTATATATTCCCATAGTCTATACAGTACCGTAATCTCCCCTGTACTGGGCGTCGTCAGAGGGCACTCCATAGGTATGGTACAAAACCAAAATCATATAAGGCGCGCTAGGGTAGGTGACACGACATAACTAGGCAATGCCAGGGTAGATATACCAATTGCTATCCGGACTGGTGGTAACACATAGCCGCAGCTACCGCCCACCTCAAACAAACACCCCCAAAAACAAAAAAATAAAGGTGGCCACCGAATCAATCCAAAGTCTGAGTATAGTATCAAAGGGATGTGTCCGATAAAGGGCGCTAACCCCCTTGGCCCGAGAATCGCTCCTGTTTTAGCCACCTTATGCCAACTCATGGGAGTCGGGTCCACGTATTTACCTCAAAGGAAACACCGCCACCATCCTACTTCATTCTGGAATCTCCACCGCGTACACGGCTGTTAAAGTGGTTTTCGGAGTTGGCAGAGAGTATGACAACTTCCGATCCCGGCCTCTTCAACAACCAAACGTTATTATAACACCGCGGTCTTATCAAAATAGTTTCACTTTCAAAACCAGAATATATGCCCATTTCAAAACCATATAATACGATACCATTTTTCGTTTTAAAAACCAAATAAATTTGATATCATTTATAAACCCAAATCAGTATAATATCATCTTTATTTCACATATATCTTTTCCGAAATCATACTTCTTTAAAATTTATAATATCTGAAACCCAAACATTTGAATTATAGCATTCAAAACATAATACTTCGAAATTCATAGCTTTAAAATCATAACTTTCAAAACTTAAATGGTTTGGATATTCAACATTATATAAAGTAGAACAGTCGAATTTAAAATTTCTTTATAAAGTAAATAATTTCCACGCCTTTACAATTTTATTTACTTTAAATTCAGTGTAAACCCATAACCTTTAGATTCACTTTCAGTTTGAATTAAAACACTTCGATTTTAATATTTTCAAACTTTGAGTATTTAATAAATTTCAAAACTAAGGTTGGAAATTTCTATTCAACAATTCATTGTCCTATTATTTAGTTTTGAAACGTTTACATAATAGATCTACAACCATTTAAAATAAAACCCAATTTATTAGCACTAAATATTTCCTTCCATTTATTTATACTAGAATTATTCATTTAATTTATCTTGAATAAAAATCCAGTTATAAATACCATACCTTTAAAATTTCCAAGATTAATAAAATTACACCAACTTGTGGAGTTTAATTTTTAAATAAGCTCAATTCCAAATAAATTTCCAATTTAATTTCAAATCTTAATTGATTTGAACTATTTAAAACTCTATATCTACACAATATCTTAAACCTGTACTTAATCATAAATATAAATTATCAAACTCCATTTTTCAACTTATTTATTTCCATTTAATAAATTCATACATAGCTTAAATTCAATAATTTAACTATATATGTACATATAAAATAAGATTTATATAAGATCAAAATTAATATTTAGTAAACCGCATCCTATCCAAACCATAGAAATCATTTCAAAAATAATTATATATACATATACCGCGGTGCCTGTATATAATTTTCTATCCTATGGTCAAGTGATATAGATATTTATCATTTCAATCCGCAAATTTAAAAATAAAAAATGCGGTTGTATATCATTTCAAACCGCAATCCCGAATGAAATGAGAATGCATAATACCTTGCAGTTTATATAATATAGAACACACCATCCATTCACCCAATATCAATCATCAACCAATTTTATTTCAGTCATCATCAATTTAAACAAACATCAATAGAGCATATAAAATATAACAGGTATCAACGAACAATTTATATTCAAAATAAATAAATAAATAAATAACTGTTTAACTAGCAGTTTATATGCAAAATAAATAAATTTTAACTGTCAATTTATATGCAATAATAAAATTAATTAACAGTTAAATTAAATAAATGCGATTTAACTGAGATCATGAAAAAAATATGCAAAATAGTCATAAATAAATTTCTAAACACATCACAAATCAATTTAACAAACATAAGAAATTTTAGAAGTTGTGAGTGGGTTAAAACACTCACCTTTTGAATTTAAATTGGATTTAAATCCAATTTAAACCCAAAAATTCAATGGTCTCCAAATCTGTCCAAACCAACGTCAAATGATCTGGAATTTAATTACGATCCTAACAAAAAAAATCACGCATGAATCGGAGTTTGTATGTGAAAGTTAAATGTGTTTAATCATTGAAAAACAAAATAAATTTTTTAATCAAACATAACCTACCATCACTAGACACGTCATCACACCCCCTCCCCCATCTTCAATCACGCGCAAACCATCTACGGGACATGTTGAACGAGCCGCGCCCCCTACCACCGTTGACCATGTTCTGCAGGCCACCGCGACCACTGTTGACCATGTTGAAGAAGATCATCCACTAGCCCAACCTGAGCCGCCTCTCCCCTAGCCTCGACCCCCCTTCCAGTGTCGGCCGCCTCCATCCCCAGCTTAGGGTTTGTCGAACCCTAAATGACAAATTCCCGACTCCTGAGGTCGAAATAGCACAAACGACCACCACCGTCTCGAAGCCCGTGACGAGATCTACAATACCCATATTTTGATTTTTCCAATTTCTCTCCGAATCAAAAACGCCCAATTTGCCCTAAGGTTTCAAAATTCATGAACTTTGACAGAGAATTACCGTTGATTCGAGCACCAATTTCAAAAACAGAAACTACATGTAGATTCGTATCGATGAGATCTTCGATTCTATAATTTTTTTGAATTTTTTCGAAGAGTTAGAATTTCCATTTGATTTTTGAATTTTGAAATTAGATCTAGGGTTTGTATCCATTGGGGAAGAGGAGGAGCTGTGTGATTGTATATACAAACAAATGAGAATAGATGGAGGCTAGGGTTTATAACCGGTTTTATATAGGTAGGATAGAAATGGAGTAGATGGATCCGATAAACAAACGTGTTGAACAATAACGTGGCCCAAAAAGCCCGTTCTAACCTCGGAATGAAATTGGTTAAACCAATATATCCAAATAGGTGTTTTAAATTATTCCGAACGCGATGGAAAAAGTTTCACATCGAAATTCCATCGTATGAAGAAGTTATGCTGAAATCAATATTTCCAAATTGATTTCAATTAAATTGATCTCAAGGCGTTTCGCGTTCGCACGATCAAACGACAAGTCCGATTGCTACGAAACTTGAAACCCTACAATAATTCACTGATACGGATCCGATGAAACTGGTTTCGTCGAAATCCGAGTCAGTGGCCAAAATGGCTATTTTTATATTAATTAAATAAATTCAAAATAAATAAATAAAATCAAATTTTATATTTAGATTCTAAAATTGACCCATTTTATCACCTTTTAAAAATTCTTAATCATTTACATAATTCCAACAAGTTTAGATGTCAAATTAAAGAAGGTAAATTGATAAATTTCAATATAAATCCTTAATTTCATTAAATTCACAAATTATAAATAATATCCTAATATTTCGTTTAGTTAAATAAAATTAATTAGTATTCCATTCATTCCAGTCAAACAGATGGATTAAATATTGGATTCCAAATTATCACACAAATTTCTCATATTATCCTTATTTCAAATAACGAATTATTTAACTATATCCAATCTTGTTTAATTGCAATTAAATTCAATTATTAGACTTTAAGTTTCAATATAAATAAATAAATCCTGATTCCCATTCTTAAATTCACTATTGATCATATTACTATCCTGGGTACCATTTATTTTAATATATATCCAGATACTTTAACATTTTCGAATTGTTTATCTCAATTGCATAACAATAAATTTATATTTATTGCAATGATTTCCGATTTAATTGAATGAACTAAGTATATAACTCATAAAAATTGTTGTAAAAATCTCAAACCCACATTTATAAGTTTATTATTTCCACTCAAATATTATAGATATTTACAGGTATAGGTTTTTATTCAATCATTACTTATTATTATGTATAAATTAAATAAATGCACTATTTAAGTCCGTTTAAGTTTATTACCAAATATCCATTTACCTTTCCCATCAAAGTTGAATTCCATTCAATTAATATGACCAATCAAATTTCCATCCACACTTTATTTTAAACCTAAAATTTTCACTTCATTATCTTGTACTAATGTCATACAATTTCTACTTATTATTATATCTTTACAATCTATATACATTCATTTATTGATTTCTATTTGCCTTTGTTTCCTTATATTCAGTTCTTAGCTTAGTATGACAATTTATAGTAATCCATTAAATCGATAATTCATTTCAAATGTTAATACTTGGCTTAAATTTCTACGGTTGCATTTCATTGACACTTCCGTTACTACGATAAAATTTAGTAACGTTTATATCATCAACACATTATAATTGCTTACCCTTTAATGAGTTTGATTTCCAAATAAATTTGTTGACCACGTACTTAGGCAAATTATACTAATTTGTTATCATACCCATAAATCTACGCTTATACTAAGTCCTACATTCGAATGAATTTTAAATTGAAATGTTCATTAAGGTTTATAAATTATTAACTTGCACTAACATGATTCCTTAATTTATTTCAATTACCGTTTACAATCTTTTATTTCATTAAATCAATTTAATACTTTCATTAATTTCTCATATTAAATTTTATATCCAGTTAAGAATCTTTTCTACTTAATTCATTTGAATGTTATTCAATTTTCTATAAATAGGTTTTAAGTCACCATTTATATAATTTAATTTAGCCTTCATTTTAATATTTGTTTATCACCTTTATTATTTCTACAAAATAAATTACAAAAATCCTATTAAATAAACAAATTAAATTGTCGAAATCTACGGGTCGTTACACTCTCCCCCGCTCAAAACTTTTCGTCCCCGAAAAGGAAAAGAAGGGAAACGAAGGAATAAGAGATAATATACCTTATTCAAAAATTAACTTCATAAACAATTAAATTTATAAGATTAATTAATTTAGATAAAATATCTCAATTTACAACCATTACATCTTTTTATACTTAAATTACTAAAGTTTGGAAAACATTTTTCAAAATATTTCTAAGTTTATTATTTACGGAAAATTTTGACAGAATCTCCTCTGTACGGAGAGGCTCAGGAGAAAATATAATATTAAATATAAAAAAATATCACATATAATATGCAAAATATTCTATCCCAACACGGGAAAAAGAAACATAAAATAGCGCTAATGCCGTAATCCAAAAACGTACCTATTTGTCGGGCAATTTACGCTTATTTTATGGAACCAAAAGCAGTAGCAATTACTTCCATAACCTACATTTCACTTATATAATCCAAAGGGTTAACAATTATATAAAATGAAATATTTAAGTGGTTTCAACCACTAACAATAAATCAATACAGCAACCATCAATTTCAACAACAGCATACACAACAAATACAAAGACAACCATTCAATCAAGTAAACAAATAGTTGTTCGGGTTCCAAAACTTTAAATTTGCACAGAAAGAAGAATAAACCACTAGCGCATCATTTACTCAACAGCCTTAGACAAACTAAATAGATTATTCATTCATCCAATCCAAATTTAAAGTATCTTACCCCAAACAACCATAACCAAACACACAAATCCAACAACAATCAACTTAACTTATTATAAATTTCATTTCTTACCTTGGTTGTATGATTTTTTTTTTCATATGACGGTTTATCTTTTTATTTTCATTTATTTCTTTCAATTTTATTTTCATTTTATTCCTTTCAATTTTATTTAGAAATAACTTTAACTCCTTTTCTTAAGTTTACAGTTTCTCTTTATTATATTTCATCCATTTACTTTCACTTATTACTCACTATTACTCATTTCCATTAACTCAGGTCATGCCATTAACTACTATAATTATTCATTCATTTATTATTGCATGACCTCATTTATTTACCCTTTAATTACTTAAGTTGATAATCATCTATTTGAATTACTTACCTTTAATTATATTTACTTATAGTAAAGTTTCAATTATAACCTAAGTTTATAACATTAAATTCTCATTTATAATAGCAAATTCATTGAATACTTCATTACCTACTTTTACTTGTACAAATTTCTATTACATTTCTTATTAAACATTTCAAATTTTTATATTTGGTAAGTTATATATGTTAAGGAAAATGCAAATGAACTTATGCAAGTTTTACCTCATCCTTTAATTTCCATTTTTAACTTAGCATTTAAATCTCTTATTTTATTTCGGGTTTCAATTATTAGTTAAATTCTGTTTCACTACAATAATTGAAACAATTAATTAATGGGAATTTAAGAATTCAATACCGGGTTAAATTTTCAAATTATTTTAAAATAATAGATAAATATATTCTTACAACTGATATATCTCTAATTATATTTAATCAATTCAAAATTTATATTTTTTTTTTCCAAAAATGAATCTGCAGTAGAACTACTACAGTGGTCTTCCCCCTTCGAAACTCGAAAATGAAAGTCAATGATGCGACCGCCATCACCGAAATTATTTTCTAGCGACAGAGAGGGGAGTACGACTTTATTTTCTCCAAAATCTTCGTTAAAACAATTTTCCCAAATTATATTAAATGTTTATATCAGAAAATACTTATAAACAATTTTATCATATTCCAAAATTTATTTCAAAGAAATTTCAAAACCCCGGATCTTAAGTTCTAAATTTCCCAAATTTCTTTTTATTTTGTTTTTAAATCTTATTTCTATTATTATTATACACTTTATTGCCTAACAACCAATTTATTATAGCCAAGTATAGATATCATCTGAAAATTTTTATTTTATATACAGAAAATATAATAGGCAAAATTATTTCATTCGCCTATATAAAACTAATATTATGTCGGTATGTCCTATTAAGTGTTTAGAAATCCCTATTGATGTCATAGCGTCCCATGCATCAACCATAATTTATAAATACAAAACGGAACAGATTAACACAATATTAAAATCTTTTTATAACACTAACAAATATGCTCTCTCATATATATACACTCAGCGACTCCCATAGGGTATTACTACCCTATTAATAAAGAGTCAAACCCCACAAAACTAAGGTTTATCGCTAAACTAAAGCTCTGATACCAGATGTAACATCCCGCCTTATCGCACGCTTTAAATTGACACACATGTTAGTTCAAAACATACAAAAGGGCGAAATGTTATGGGATAAATAAGAAAAATAGAGGGAAAAGGAAAAAACTAAAAAGAATCTCACAGCGGAAGGACAAAATATAATAATCAATATACAGTTCATAAAACTGTTTACAAAACATTTGATTCTTATTTATACAATAAATATCAGAGTTCACATACTAATAAATACCAATGCAGCGGAATTAAATAGTGTAGTGGAATAATAGTAGATAATAGTAATACAAATCTTCGTCTTCGTCCTCCAGAGCTAAAACTTCAAATCCTGAAATGCTCGGACTGACCCGAGCGAATTGAAAATACAAAACACTCGAGTCAGAACTAAAAGATCTTATGTAAGTTAAATTAACAGAAATAAATATGAGTGTAGTAACTCAAGAGATGCTCGGGATTTACGTCTCCTAAGGATCCGTTAAACTATTTACTATGTAGTATATTGCGCTATTATAATAGTGTCTAATTGTAAAATAAACTTACTTTTAAATAGCGTTAAGGATTTACATTTTCCACCTTAACACAGTTATATATTCCCATAGTCTATACAATACCGTAATCTCCCCCGTACTGGGCGTCGTCAGAGGGCACTCCATAGGTGTGGTACAAAACCAAAATCGTATAAGGCGCGCTAGGGTAGGTGACACGGCACAACTAGGCAATGCTAGGGTAGATATACCAATTGCTATCCGAACTGGTGGTAACGCATAGCCACAGCTACCGCCCACCTCGAACAAACACCCCCAAAATCAAAAAAATAAAGGTGGCCACCGAATCAATCCAAAGTCAGAGTATAGTATCGAAGGGATGTGTCCGATAAAGGGCGCTAACCCCCTTGGCCCGAGAATCACTCCTGTTTTAGCCACCTTATGCCAACTCATGGGAGTCGGGTCCACGTATTTACCTCAAAGGAAACACCGCCACCATCCTACTTCATTCTGGAATCTCCACCGCGTACACGGTTGTTAAAGTGGATTTCGGAGTTGGCAGAGAGTATGACAAATTCCGATCCCGGTCTCTTCAACAACCAAACGTTATTATAACATCGAGGTCTTATCAAAATATTTTTACTTTCAAAACCAGAATATATACCCATTTCAAAATCATATAATACGATACCATTTTTCGTTTTAAAAACCAAATAAATTTGATATCATTTAAAACCCAAATCAGTATAATATCATCTTTATTTCACATATATCTTTTCCAAAATCATACTGCTTTAAAATTTATAATATCTGAAACCCAAACATTTGAATTATAACTTTCAAAACATAATACTTCGAAATTCATAGCTTTAAAACCATAACTTTCAAAACTTAAATGGTTTAGATATTCAACAGTATATAAAATAAAACAGTTGAATTTAAAATTTCTTTATAAAGTAAATAATTTCCATGCCTTTACAATTTTATTTACTTTAAATTCAGTCTAAACCCATAACCTTTAGATTCACTTTCAGTTTGAATAAAAACACTTCGATTTCAATATTTTCAAACTTTGAGTATTTAATAAATTTCAAAACTAAGGTTGGAAATTTCTATTCAACAATTCATTGTCCTATTATTTAGTTTTGAAACGTTTACATAATAGATCCATAACCATTTAAAATAAAACCCAATTTATTAACACTAAATATGTCCTTCCATTTATTTATACAAGAATTATTCATTTAATTTATCTTGAATAAAAATCCAGTTATAAATATCATACCTTTAAAATTTCCCAAATTAATAAGTTTACACCGACTTGTGGAGTTTAATTTTTAAATAAGCCCAATTCCAAATAAATTTCCAATTTAATTTCAAATCTTAATTGATTTGAACTATTTAAAACTCTATATATATACAATATCTTAAAATTGCACTTAATCATAAATATAAATTATCAAACTCCATTTTTCAACTTATTTATTTCCATTTAATAAATTCATACATAGCTTAAATTCAATAATTTAACTATATATGTATATATAAAATAAGATTTTATATAAGATCAAAATTAATATTTATTAAACCGCATCCTATCCAAACCATAGAAATCATTTCAAAAATAATTTTATATATATACCGCAGTGCCTGTATATAATTTTCTATCATATGATCAAGTGATACGGATATTTATCATTTCAATCCGCAAATTTAAAAATAAAAAAATGCGGTTGTATATCATTTCAAACAACAATCCCGAATAAAATGAGAATGCATAATACCTTGCAGTTTATATAATATAGAACACACCATCCACTCACCCAATATCAATCATCAACCAATTTTATTTCAATCATCATCAATTTAAACAAAAAACGATGGAGCATATAAAATATAACAGGTATCAACGAACAGTTTATATTCAAAATAAATAAACAAATAAATAAATGTTTAACTAGCAGTTTATATGCAAAATAAATAAATTTTAACTGTCAATTTATATGCAATAATAAAATTAATTAACAGTTAAATTAAATAAATGCGATTTAACTGAGATGATGAAAAAAATGCAAAATAGTCATAAATAAATTTCTAAACACATCACAAATCAATATAACAAACATAAGAAATTTTAGAAGTTGTGAGTGGGTTAAAACACTCCCCTTTTGAATTTAAATTGGAATTAAATCCAATTTAAACCCAAAAATTCGACGGTCTCCAAATCTGTCCAAACTAGTGTCAAAAGATCTGGAATTTAATTATGATCCTAACGAAAAAAATTGCACGTGAATCGGAGTTTGTATGAGAAAGTTACACGTGTTTAATCGTTGAAAAACAAAATAAAATTTTAATCAAACAAATATAACCTACCATCACTAGACACGTCGTCACCCCCCATCTTCATTCACGCGCAAACCATCTACAGGACACGTTGAACGAGCCGCGCCCCCTACTACCGTTGACCACGTTCTGCAGGCCGTCGCGACCACTGTTGACCATGCCGAAGAAGATCATCCCCTAGCCCAACCCGAGCGTCCTCTCCCCTAGCCTCGACCCCCCTTCCGGCGGCGGCCGCCGCCATCCCCAGCTTAGGGTTTGCCGAACCCTAAATGACAAATTCCCGGCTCCTTAGGTCGAAATAGCACAAACGACCACCACCGTCTCAAAGCCCCGTGACGAGATCTACAATACATATATTTTGATTTTTCCAATTTCTCTCCGAATCAAAAACGCCCAATTTGCCCTAGGTTTTCGAAATTCATGAACTTTGACCGAGAATTGCCGTTGATTCGAGCACCAATTTGAAAAACAGAAAGTACGTGTAGATTCGTAACGATGAGATCTTCGATTCTATAATTTTTTTGAATTTTTTTCGAAGAGTTAGAATTTCCATTTGATTTTTGAATTTTGAAATTTGATCTAGGGTTTGTATCCATTGGGGAAGAGGAGGAGCTGTGTGATTGTATATACAAACAAATGAGAATAGATGGAGGCTAGGGTTTATAACCGGTTTTATATAGGTAGGATAGAAATGGAGTAGATGGATCCGATAAACAAACGTGCTGAACAATAACGTGGCCCAAAAAACCCGTTCTGACCTCGGAACGAAATTGATTAAACCAATATATCCAAATAGGTGTTTTAAATTATTCCGGACGCGATGGAAAAAGTTTCACATTGAAATTCCATCGTATGAAGAAGTTATGCTGAAATCAATATTTCCAAATTGATTTCAAATTGATTTCAATTAAATTGATCTCAAGGAGTTTCGCGTTCGCACGATCAAACGACAAGTCCGATCGCTACGAAACTTGAAACCCTACAATAATTCACTGATACGGATCCGATGAAACTGGTTTCGTCGAAATCCGTGTCAGTGGCCAAAATGGCTATTTTTATATTAATTAAATAAATTCAAAATAAATAAATAAAATCAAAATTTATATTTAGATTCTAAAATTGACCCATTTTATCACTTTTTAAAAATTCTTAATCATTTACGAAATTCCAACAAGTTTAGATGTCAAATTAAAGAAGGTAAATTGATAAATTTCAATATAAATCCTTAATTTCATTAAATTCACAAATTATAAATAATATCCTAAAATTTCATTTATTTAAATAAAATTAATTAGTATTCCATTCATTCCTGTCAAACAGATGGATTAAATATTGGATTCCAAATTATCACACAAATTTCTCATATTATCCTTATTTCAAATAACGAATTATTTAACTATATCCAATCTTGTTTAATTGCAATTAAATTCAGTTATTAGACTTTAAGTTTCAATATAAATAAATAAATCCTGATCCCCATTCTTTAATTCACTATTGATCATATTACCATCATGGGTACCATTTATTTTAATATATATCCAGATACTTTAACATTTTCGAATTGTTTATCTCAATTGCATAACATTAAATTTATATTTATTGCAATGATTTCCGATTTAATTGAATGAACTAAGTATATAACTCATAAAAATTGTTGTAAAAATCTCAAACCCACATTTATAAGTTTATTATTTCCATTCAAATATTATAGATATTTACAAGTATAGGTTTTTATTCAATCATTACTTATTATTATGTATAAATTAAATAAATGCACTATTTAGTCCGTTTAAGTTTATTACCAAATATCCATTTACCTTTCCCATCAAAGTTGAATTCCATTCAATTAATATAACCAATCAAATTTCCATCCACACTTAATTTGAAACCTAAAATTTGCACTTCATTATCTTGTATTAATGTCATACAATTTCTACTTATTATTATATCTTTACAATCTATATACATTCATTTATTGATTTCTATTTGCCTTTGTTTCCTTATATTCAGTTCTTAGCTTAGTGCGACAATTTATAGTAATCCATTAAATCGATAATTCATTCAAATGTTAATACTTGGCTTAAATTTTTACGGTTGCATTTCATTGACACTTTCGTTACTACGATAAAATTTAGTAACGTTTATATCATCAACACATTATAATTACTTACCCTTTAATGAGTTTGATTTCCAAATAAATTTGTTGACCACGTACTTAGGCAAATTATACTAATTTGTTATCATACCCATAAATCTACGCTTATACTAAGTCCTACATTCGAATGAATTTTAAATTGAAATGTTCATTAAGGTTTGTAAATTATTAACTTGCACTAACATGATTCCTTAATTTATTCCAATTACCGTTTACAATCTTTTATTGCATTAAATCAATTTAATACTTTCATTAATTTCTCATATTAAATTTTATATCCAGGTAAGAATCTTTTCTAATTAATTCATTTGAATTTTATTCAATTTTCTATAAATAGGTTTTAAGTCACCATTTATATAATTTAATTTAGCCTTCATTTTAATATTTATGAATCACCTTTATTATTTCTACAAAATAAATTACGAAAATCCTATTAAATAAACAAATTAAATTGTCGAAATCTACGGGTCGTTACACTACTGATCAGAAGAACTTTGCTTTTTGGGAACAGAATTTGAAAGGAAACATTTATTTATAAATAATAACAAAAAATAAGGATGGTAAGTGACAAAAAACTTATGGTATAGAATGTTCCTCTGATGTTAGAGAAGCATTTGACGAAAAGAGAGTTGCGAATCCCATCCTCTCGTTATAATGAACCTAATTTCAATTAACATTGTTTAGGATATTTAATTAGCTAAATAAAATAAAATAATGTGATGATTAGAAGATTGAGATTTTTGATTAATAAGGGGTAGCCGTGCCTAAGAGAACAAATGAGATAATATGAATTAAAATGAAATAGATAAGTGAAATAGGTGAGGGCAAAATAGCAAAAGGATTATTCTTATACCCTAAACCCTTAGGAATTCATTTCGTATGTTCGTTTCAAAAACAAAAACAAAGTAGAGGACGACCACCATCAAGCAAGAAAGAGGAAGATAAACAAGAATCTAAAGGAAGATGATTAATCAAATCAAATCCATTCAGATCTCAACTCCTTAATCTCAGAGCTAAGGTAAATAATGACTACATCTCATATTTTCTGTTGTTCTAGGTTTTAAGGTTAGTTTGAATTATTTTGCAAGATTATGCCATGTTTTTGAACGATTAAATGTCTATATATATTTGTTGATGATTTATGCTTATTCATATAGGTTTTATGATATGGTTTAATGTGAAAACCCTATTAAATGACATTCGAATGCCTCGTGATTTTAGATTTAGATCGAAACGATATTTTAGAGTTGGGTTCTAATTTTCATAATTTTCTTAATTAATGTAAATTTTATATTAATTTTCTAGTGAAGAAAGTGAATATTTGGGTTTAAAATTTTTTATGGCTTAATAATTGATATTTTGGGTCTAAAACAAGTATATGTTAGAAAATATATTAAAAATGATTTAATGAAATTTTTGTATAATTTTCCTAAGTGTTTCGATGGATATATAAATTATTTAAGGTATAGGACTTAAAAGTTTTATATATTTATAAAAGGAAAAGGGTTACTTTGTAAATCATTTAAATTAGATGCGTCTGAAATTTTGGCAGTACTTTTTGAAAAGAAAATTTACAACCAATAATATTTTGACCAACAAGGCAAGTTAGTTGAGATTAATTTCTTTTTAAGGTAAAAACAGTTTTACATGCTTTTGGCATGTTTTGCCACTTTCGACACCTAGATTTCGCCTGGATACTTGTGTCCCCATCACCAGCGAACCAATGCACACAATGTCAGTAACATGGCACATATTGAATTGGACTAAGGCGAAAGTTACTGAATCGAGATAATGGGTTCCGAAGGGGTCAAAATGTTTCTTTTCTTTTAAATGAAAATGCACTTGCTTTGCTTTTGAAGGGTACACTTTTGAGTTGATTGGCTTTCAATTGGGTTAAAATATTTTAAAGGAATGGTTTTGAAATGATTTGCGCCTTTATTTCTAAGTAAATGCTTTCAAAGGGGTCGAAACCCTAAGATGTCACTTTCTACGTTTCGAAGCAAATGGTTTCGAAAGGAATACTTTGTTTTCAAAATCCAAGCCATTTCTCCAATCCTTTCGGAAGAGTTGATTTCAACCCCATCACTTTATTAGTTAGGAATTGCTTTCGAAAGAGCGCTCTCGACTTAAATGTTTTAATGACCCTTTTGTTCTATTAAAGCTAGGATCCAAAATTTTCAAAGAGGTTAATTTTGAATGGTTTCGAATGGTTTCCACATATTGTAATTGAACTCAAATACTTTCATAAGGTTGGTTATTTATAATGGTTTTGATGCTTTCGAAAGGTGTAAGTTGATGGTTTCGAAAGGGTTGTTCCCCAATGGTTTCGAAAGGTTTAAAATATAGATTACAAATGTTTTCGAAAGGCAATGTTTAAGAGTTTTAAACATAGGATGTCTAAGGTCTTAAAGCTTTCGAAAGAAAGGTTTTTTCAATGGTTTCGAAAGGTTTATTAGAATGCTTTCGAAAGGAATGTTTTGGCCTTTAAGGCTAGGTCATAAATGGTTTACTTGATTTCGATTGGGATGCATTTAACAGTTTCGAAAGGGGTATTTCAATGGATTCGAAAGGTGTACTTTCAAAGGTTTCAATGTTTTCATTAACAAAGGTTTGTGAAAAGAATATATAGCATGGAAAGGTGATTTGATTAATGCATAGAGTATATATTTTCCTTATTTAAATTTGATTTAGTGGATTTAAATCAATTAGAGAAGGAAAAATTTTTAAGAAATTTTTTAGGCAAGATTACCCTAAGTGAAACTGAGTGAGACATTTATATACCAAATGGGACTGGTATAGGGTCACGCCCTATACATTACCTACTAGACCCTAGCTAATTAAGTAAAAAATTCCAGTTTGTAGGACTTTGTCACAGGTAAGACTAAAATGATGTTACACACAGAAAGGAATATATTTTTGCAGAGATAGGTTATTAGTGAGCTTGCAAAACCATTTGGATCAAGTGACCCTGAGAGAAGTTAAGATAGGGTAAATACCGTCTAGAAGAGGGGTATCAGATAGGTGTTAGATTATTTTGTTTATATTGTCTGGTAGGTCCAAGTCAGCCAAATGTTAGTAGTTAGCCAAACAAAATTATAGCATTTGGACAAATAGTCCATTTTTTACCTAATATGTATGTTTACATGATAATGCTTTACAATTTTAACCAGTTTTGGTTGCAGGATTATGATTTGCAAAAGATATATTTCAAAAGGATGTTAGTGAGTAGAAACATGTTCCTCTAAGCTGCATGGTCTCACTTAATATCCAATAACCGAGATGTATAATATTATTTACTCCAAGCTTAATATCTAAATCGAAGTTTATGTTTTCCCCTAAAAATCTTAGGTGCACAAAATTGATTTGATTAGGCTAAGGGTTAAGGTTTACAGAGGATGACGAATAAACCTCTCGAAGACAAGCATGAGGCTGACAGATAGCTATTTAGGAGTTGTAGTTTTTTGCTTGTTTTTTCCACTGTGTTGTATCATGTCAGATATGAAAATATAGTACTCCAGTCAACCAAGTGGACATTATCATATGTTGCTCGTGGCGCAATTACGTAGTAATTATATTTTATCTAAACTTAGGAAACGATTATGGAATTATTTAATATGGATACGAATCTTCTATTTTGAAACGTAACCAGAAATATTGTTTCTTTTTTGAGATCTGTGATTTTGATTCATATTCAAGTGCTTATGATATTATGGATACCATTGACATAGCCGAATTTTATCATCGAAAGTTAATACTATAGATGATTACTGTAACAACCAGGTATTTTCAACCATTCGCATCCATTATAAGTGTATAGGTAGACACTCATGCCGGAATTGAATTGCTCAAAATATCGCGTTGTAAATAAAAATTTGGCAAATCTCAGAATATGCAGTAAATAAAAATCAAAGTGTACAGACACAGAGTAATAATAACGCAGCGGAAGTAAAAGAGATAGTAGTTCATGAAGCTACTATATAAATATATCAGAGTTACATAAGATACAATAGAAGAAATAAAGTACAACAGAAGTTTAAATATGATAACCAAGTACAAGCTGAATAAAACAACCGTACTGAAAAGATAAAACTTGACAAGTAGATAATCTCCAGCGATTCTAATCTCCAGAAAGTGGAAATCCAAATCTGTGAATAACTCAGGCTGTCCCGAGCGTAAATAAAAATACAAACACTCGAGTCAGGACATACATACTTATACAATGTAAACCAACTCAGGTGAATTATAGCAAAGGTACAAGTAACTTAGAAGATGCTTGGGACCGCCCATCCTCTAAGGATCCGTTAAACTATTTACTATGTAGTAATATACGCTATATACAGTAGTGTCTAATCAGTAAAGTATAATCATATAGAAAATAGCGTTAAGGGGATGGTGAACCTTAACGAGGTCGGATCTTTAAAACCAAAATCGCAGTGGGCTCGCTATAAGGAGATGACACGTCACGCGAGGCAATGCCAGGGTGGATACACCGTTTGCACTCCCGGACCGGTGGTGACGGCAAGCCAGCATCTTCCGCCCACCTCGAACAATACCCCCGAATCAAAGTGGCGCCACATATCGAATTGCAAAAGTAATAGAATGGTTTTCGATGGAGCATGCTCGATGAAAGGGTGCGACCCTTTGTGTAGCCCGGTATAGCTCCTGTTTTAGTCATTTATGCCAACTCACGGGAGTTGGGTCCACGTAATATACCTCGAGAACGTCGCCACCATCCTACTTCATTCTGGAATCTCCACGGCGTACACAGTTGTTAAAGTGGTTTTCGATATTGGCCGGCTATAAGACAATATCCGATCCCGGTCTCTTTAACAACCAATCGTTATTATAACCCGTCGTTATAACTTTAAAACAATATTTTGTACTTCAAAAATAAAATGCCATTTCAACCCAAACCTTTATCAAAATAAAGATTAAATCATTTCCAAACCATTTCAATATATCATCATACCATATCTTTCGATTCAAATATTTATCAAAATAAATATCAAGTCATTTCTAACCATTTCAATATATTAAATTATCATATCCTTTCAAAACTTCCTTTCAAATCATTTTAATACATCAAAATATCATAACCTTTCAAAGGTTCATTTTTCAAATCATTTAATATCAAAATATCATATCTTTCAAAACTTCGTTTCAAATCATTTTAATATATCAAAATATCATATCTTTCAGTACCACATTTCAAATCATTTTAATATATCAAAATATCATATCTTTTCGAAACCACATTTCAAATCATTATTCATTTTATTCAATTTAAAATACCATTTCAATTCATATTTCAAAACAGTTTATATTCCAAAAAAAATCATTTTTAATCATAAAAATGAAGTTATTATGTTAAAAATTAAATTATTAAATTTCCAAAATTTTCAACTTCCAAAGTTCATTTATTCACTTACGTTTGTCAAAACAATGAAATTCCACTTTTCGCAGCATTTAGAAAACGCTACGGAAAGTTACATTCAAAACAGTTCAATTCAATACAAGACAACATTTTAAAATGTTGTAAATAGGGTTTACTTAAATTTCAAATAAACTTAGTTAAATTCAAAAATTATAGCACTTACAAAATTGCTATAATAGCTTTTAATTCAATTTAGCTTTTTAGTTCATTATCATCAACTACAACATTTACAAATACTGTAATATCATTTACATCGTAATTAATAGCATTTCAAAAATGCAGTCAGTTAACTCCAAATATTCAATATAATTTCTCAACCAATTATATTTTTATTTAAAACATTTTTAACTCATAAAATCATATATTTTCACATTTATGAACATCATTTAATTTTCCTTAAGTTCATGATTTTATAAAATTAAATTTCCATTCAAAAATCAAGATTTAATAATAATCCACTTATTAAATTGCAATGTTCAATTTAAATTCCTTGCATTAAATTTGAACTTAACACTTAAGTTCAAATTCTCAAATATAACTTAGTTTTATTTTTATTTGCTCAACTAAAAGTTCACTTTTAAGTCAATTTCATAAATTTCCCATTTTGGTTATATTTCAAATTTCAACTTAAATATTCATTCATTTCACATTCAACTTTATCGAAAATCATTAATATGATATAAAATCACTTTAAATAAATTTAAATTCAAAATGCCATAAATTTATCATATTTTCAAAGTTAATTTAAATTCCATTAAAAATTAAATCAAAATTTCCAAAATAACTTATATTCATATTTTCTAACTTTTCCATAATTTATTTAACTTATAGATTTCCAGAAAATAAATAATACTTTACAAAAGTTATATTTTTATTAAATTTCAAATCAAATATTATAATAATTAAATTTCTAAAATATTTTAAAATTTTTAGAAAAACATATTTTAACTACGGGCCTGTATATAATTTTCTACGCTAGGTAAAGTAATACGGGTAATATATCATTTCAACCCGTAATTTACAAAGAAAATCCGGGTTTTATCATTTCAAACCCGCAATCCCAAGTTAAAATAAATTAAATAAAAACCGTTCAAGCCTATCATTTCAGCCCATGATGATTTTTCCCTATTCTAAAGTCCGTTCGGGTATGTATCATTTCAACCCATAGTGATTCTAATTTACAGGGAACTTGCAGTGTGATAAACGGATAAAATATACAGAATAGCATGAAATAACAGTAATATATGATATAACAGGTGTTTAAGCATGGGTGAACATCATATGATAATAATATAAGAATATATAACATGATAATATAGTTCTACAGATTCACAGGGTGTCAATTTACTACTTATATAAGTACATAATGTCTGGTGAGAATAACTCACATGTCACAAGCTGGAGAACGACACCAAAGCATACGATATAGACACAACGAAGGCACGACAACACTACCATGATTTGAGAGTGGAGAGACAAATATAATTGCCTTGTATACATATAAACAAAACAATTCAAAATACATAAGTTTTTCAAAGCCAAATTACACTAAACGACACTAAGAATCAAAGCCCAAAACAAAGACAAATGCATTGCACTTGTTCTCAACTTCACATACTTCAGTTATGAACTGAAATAGCACAGCCAAGGCATGTATAAAGGTCTAGTTTGGGTCCATAGTGGTCAGCCAATCATGGTTTAAAAGTGTGAAGATTTATAGGTGCAACAAGTCAACACTACAAGGCAATTTCAAGGCAATTTCAACAACTCTATGCTACAATTTGGTTTGGCCATAGGCTCTAGGGTCATGGTCAGAGACTCAGGTGGTGATGGATGATGTGCCAGGGGGTGGTGGTCAGGTCAGAGTTGGTGGTGGTGGTGGAAGTGGCGGCAAAAGGTGGATGAAGGTGATGGTACCAAAACTAGGTCAGCTTGAGTGCATAAGTGATGGATTTGTGGATTTTGGTGGTGGTGCTTGCCTTGGGGTTGCTTGGCCTGCCATGGTGGTGATCTAGGGTGGATCATGATCAGAGAATAAAGTGGTGGAGGTTGGCCTAGATCTGGTCGAGGAGGAGTGGAGCCATGAAGTAGAGAACAAGTTGCAAAAATCACATAGAAAAACTAGAAAACAAGAGAAGAGAAGAAGATTTTACCAAATTTTTTGCAAGATGGGGGCCATGATTTTTTTTTAGGGTTGAGAAGCTTTGTTGCATGAAAAAGATGAGGAAGACAGCTGAAAAAAATGAGGAAAAGAACGGCCAAAATAAAAGATGCATTGATTAAAATGAAACGGTGAAACGACTTTACGTTTCTTAGCTTTTAAAACCTTCCATACTTCATTTTCTTTTAAATCAAGTAAAACAAAATAAACTTCATCAAGTACATCTAAAAACCGAAACAAAGTGAAATAAAATAAAAATATATAATTAAATTTAAAGAAAATATAAAAAGAATTAAGGAAATTGCTTAAAAATTGAAAACAGGGTTCAAAAATTACAATTAAAACATCAATGGCTTTGGAAAAATATCTATTTCATTTTAAAAATATTCTAAAGAAAAACTTTGAAATAAAAAAATTTATTTATCATTTCTAAAATAAAATAAATAATTAAATTGGAGAAAAATAGAAAAGAACTAAAGAAAATGTTTAAAAATTGAAAACAGGGCATGGAAATTACAAGAAAAATACTACTAGCTCTAGAAAAATTCCCACCTCACTTCAAAAATATTAAAAGACAAAAAATACATAAAATATCATATCAATACATATTACAATATAATATGTCAAAGAAAATAAAATTTATACTATTTAAAATAACAAAATTGCAGAATAAATAAATTGCACTCAATATTGAAATATACATAACTTTTACAATTTAAATCCGTTTCCAACGAAACAAAAAGCAGTGTTCATAAAATTTTATGTACTTCCATAATAAAAGATTAAATTTTAAATTTCAAACTTTTAAACTTTTAAAATAAAAGTCAAAGTTTGACTATTTTGACCAAAATTCACTTTTTGGAAAATATTCTTTTTAGTCATGCTGTGTAATGATAATTCATATCAAAACTAAAGTTTATCATTCAAAATAAATAAAATAAATTTTTTTTAAAAGTCAAAAATTCAAATAAAATAATTAAAATATACAAAAAAATAAATCACAAAATACAGGGTTGTTACAATTACAACATCTGTAGTGCTTAGCTTACAACCTCAAGATAAAGGATATTACAACTTGGTATCAGCGCATAGGTTTATGAAAAATTTTAAATTAAAAATGATTTTTGAAAACATAATCCTCAGGAATTAGAGATAATAACAGGGTATAGGATAACGCTATATGAACGTACTTGTATTTTTTATAAATAAGTATATGTTATATCTCTATTCTCCTATCTCTCTTAGATTATTCCTCTATATCTCACGAGGTTTGAATACAGATATGGATGCTAGAAGTGGAAGAGTGGACCTTGGGGGAATCACCACAATAAATGGTAAAGCCAGAACAATACAAGAAGGAACCGAGGTCAAGCACAGGTCGAGAATGTTGGTACTGGAGTCCAACAAATGGATATGGGAGCCATGTATCAATTCTTTGTCAACATGATGCAGGCACATGTTGCTACTGGTGTGGCTGTAGGAAATGCTATAGTAGGTGTTCGGGAAGCTTCGGTGGTCAACAACTATGTAGTTTGAGTAGAGATGTAACACCCAAGATTTTTGGTAACATTATTTAGAATATTTGATTATCCAGATGAAATTAAATAATGTGTTGATTAGGGGATTAAGATTTGATTTTAATTAAGAGTAGATGTGCCATTTAAAGTCAATAAATTAAAAATGAAGATTTAAAATGAATAAGGGGAAGGGTAAGATAGGGAAGAAGCCATTCCTTTATCTTCCAAACCTTGGTTGTGTATTAGAATACACTTTCATTTCATTTTGAAATTTTAAAACAAGAGGCCAACCACCACTAACAAGGAAAAGGGGAAGAAGAATTTGTAAAAAGCTAAAGGAAAAGCTAATTCAAATCAAATCCATTCAAATCTCAAGCTCTTTAATCTCTAAAGCTAAGGTGAATAATGTATACATATCATTTTTGTTTTGTTTTGGTTTTAAGATTAAACCCGAATATTTTGCATTGAATTGCCATGTTTTTGAATAATGGAATGATTATACATACTTGTTGATGATTTATGTATATTCATATTGAATTATTGATAAGTCTTAAGGTGAAAACCCTATTAAGTGATATTCAATTACCTTGCGAATTTTCATGAAGGTCTAAAATGATATTTTAAGATGGATTTCAAATTTTTGATTTTTCGTAATTTTTTTTGGAATTAATATGATTTTTCTAGTAAAGAAAATGGCATTTTGAATTATAAATTATTTACTGATAATTAATTATTTGTTTGGGTCTGAAATTTTTATATGTTTGGAAACATATATAATGTGATTTTCTGGGATTCTTTACAGATTTTTCCTTAGTTTTTTAATGGTTATATAAAATTAGTTAAGTATGAGACTTAAATATTATATAATTAAAGAGGAGAAGAGGCTTTTTGTAAATAAATTTATATTTGTAAATTGGAAAAGTCGACGGCACTTTTTGAAAAATAATTTGGCAACCAATCAAATTTAGACAAACCAGGTAGCTTTGGTACAAAAGAATAGTTTTAAAGTACAAATAAACAGGCTTTTACTGTTTCGAAGCTTTCGAAACTAGGTTCCACCTCCATCCCTTCCCTTCTGACATAGTCAAAACCAATGCACATGGTATAAGCAACTGGTACGTAGTGAATTGGAAGAAGGCGAAAGGTATAGAGTCAAAACCAAGGTATTCGAAAGGGGTTGAAACATTGTTTTGGTTTTAAAGAAAAAATTGTCCACTTGCTTTCGACTAAGTTGCTTTCAACTTGGTTGTGTTTCGACTATGTCAAATGTTTTAAAAGATAATGTTACGATGGGGTTGCTCTTTTGTTTTAAATGATGCTTTCGACAGAGTCAATACCTTTAGTTGCCGCTTCCTACCTTTCGATCAAGATTTTTTAGAAGGGGTTGTTTTCTAAAAATCTAGCCACCTTTCCCATACTTTCGATGGATAGTTTCGACACCATCACTTCTTTACTTAGGAAATGGTTTTGAAATAGATTCTTCTGACTTTATTTAGTTTCTTATCCTTTTGTACTACTTGAAGGCATTATTTAAATGGTTTCAACTGAGATGTTTTGAAAGCTTTCAAAAGGTGTTTCCACATGTTTTAAATTGAACCCAAGTGCTTTCAAAGGAGTTAACTTTTGATGCTTTCGAATGGTTTTATGTCGAAAGGGGGGGGGGGGGGGTTCCCCCAGATTTTTGACAATGTTGAAAAGGAAGGTTTTTCCTATGTTTTTGAAAGGCAAGGTTTTAAAGGTTTAAAGAAGGATGTCTAATATTCTAGGGCTTTCGAAAGAAAGACTTTATTTGTTTTGAAAGAGTTTCTTTCAATGTTTTCGAAAGGGGTACTTTCAAAGGTTTCGAAAGGGTTACTTTTAGGGGTTTCGAATGGGTTGTTTAAAGGTTTTAAACAAAGGTTTCGAACAAGTTAAATAGGAAGAATATTGTAGGCGTTTTCCAGTTATAAAAGACTTTAACTTATTTTAAAAGGGTACGTAATCCTTAATTGATATCATCAACATGGTTTTGTGTAAAGTATATATAACATGGCCCAATAGCTTAGAGTAAAGCTAAAAGATATATTTTCCTTGTATATTTATGATTCGAAGGACTAAATTATTTTGAAAAGGTTTTCAGCAAAAATTTAAAGGGTCGTTAACCCTAAGAAAATGATTCGGACAATTAGTTCACTTTGATTCAGATGGTTGGTCCAATTTGAGGGCAGTCAGTCCAGATTTTTTGGATAGTTGGTCCTGATTATGGAAAGTTAGTCTAGTTGAGGGTAGTCAACCCAGTTTATGGACAGATTGTTCATTTCTTAGCGTGATAAACCTAGCTATTATGTTATGGATAGGTAGTCGCTTATTACCAGTTTTACGGACAGATAGTCCATTTATTAGCATAAAGGATATGGCTATTTTGATATAATCAGTTTGATTAACCAGTTTGGTTGCAAAAAGGATTTGCAAAATATATGTTGTGAAAAGGATATTAGTGAGGGGAAACCCATTCCGCTAAGAGATGTGCTCAATATCAATAAATTGAGATGTAGCAAAATTATTCACACCAGGCTTTATGTCCGACTCGAAGTTTTGGTTTCCCTTTAAACTCTTAGGTGCTCAAAAATTGATTTGAGTAGGTTGAGGGTTAAGATTTTTGTAGTTTTGGCGAATAAATCTTCTAGAGACGAGTAGGTGGCTAACGGATAGCTAATTTATGAACTATAGTTTATTTTGTTTGGATTCTGCTATGTATTAAGTCAAATATGACTATATTGCTTTGATTATCCAAGGTGGCATTGTCATATGTTGCTCTTGGCATATTATTGTAATTTTATGTTTGATCATTACCTGGGAAACAATTTAGGGATTTTTGTAATATGGATATGAATTATGATTTTGAAATTTAATTAGATATAAGTTGTTTTTAAATCTATGACTTGTTTATATTCATGTGCTTCTGATATTATGGATACCATTAGCATTTCCGCATTCATCTACAGAAGTTAATACTATAGATGGCTGCAGCATCTGTAGCGTTTAGCTTTTGGACTCTAGATACGGGATGTTTCAACTTGGTATCTAAGCACAAGTTGATGAATTTTTTTAACTAAATAGGGCTTTTGAAAACGAAATCCTAAGGAATTAAAGAAAGGTTGTGGTTTGGGATAACGTTATGGTAACATACTTGTATTTTCTACATACAAGTATCTGCTTTATCCCTAGTCTTCTATCTTTGGTTAGGTTATATTTCGGTATCTCATGAAATTCGAATACATGTATGGATGGTTGAAATGGAAGAGTTAACACTGGATGGGAAGGCACCAAAGGGATTGCCAGACCTAATGCCAGGAGTGATCAAGGTCAGGCATAAGCAGAGAATGTTGATGCTAAAGTCCCGCAAGTTGGAATGGAAGCTATGTATCAGTTTTTCAGGAATATGATGTTGGAAAGAGATGCGGCCGGACTGTTTGGAGGAAATGCTACAAGAGCGGGGGTTTTGAAAGTTTCGATAACTAACCATTTTGGTTAGCTAAGTGGAGATTTCACCAAGCTTGGAGGGAAGATGTTTATGGGAACAAAGGATGCCATTGAGATGGAGAACTAGTTGTTGCACTATGGAAGGATCTTTGTAGATTTGGGCTCAATGATGAGCAGAAGAGGATGTTAGCATCTAAGCAGCTTTGGGGAGCTGCATTGTTCTGATGGAATAATGTCTATAACGGTAGATGAGGAGACTATGACCTAGGATGATTTCAAGAGTGGGTTTAGGGTGAGGTTCGTGTCTGTTATGGCATAGTTTGATTAGGGAAAGATGTCGATCATGGAGTATGCCAGATAGATATGTGTATGCCTCAGTAGACACAATGATGAAGAGGAATGGGAAGTTTATCAGGGGATTGAAGCTTGAGTTAGCAAGGGCTACTTTATTTCATATTAGAGATCCTTTTGATGATGTTGTGGAGATGGCCATGAGGCAAGAGGAGATTCTTAATTCTCTAGAGAAGAGCAAGGCTAAGGAGGTCGTGATTGAGCAAGGCTAGATGAGGAAGTTCTTTCCCAAGAAAGGTGCTCCGAATGGTGGAGCAGCTAAGAAAGGAAAGTCCGAGATCGTCTGTTATTAGTGCGACAAGAAGGGGCACTTTGCTAATGATTGTCGTTCTGGAAAGGCTAAGGATATGGCTAGGGGGAAGAATGTCAGGTGCTTCAACTATGACCAGATAGGCTATTATAAGGACCAGTGCAAGAAGCCCGCTAAGGATGGAAAGGGCTAGGTGTATGCATTGGAGCCTACTGTTTCTCGGCTTAGGAGAAGTGGAAGGCAGTTCTGGGAGGTGCATTTCCGATTCATGGTATGTTTTTTAGCGTTCTATTTGATACTAGTGCATCACATTCTTTTATTTCTAGATATTTGATAGATAAGCTTAACCGTGAACCCACAAATTTAGTTACTTCCTTACGGTTGCGAATCCAATAGGAGGGTATGAAACTCCAGGGTTGAGATGTGACCAGTTCGAGCTTCCCTGTTAGGTCATATATTTTTTTGCAGTTTGCAAATGTTTGATTCTGTGGGGTTCGGAATTATTATTAGGATGGATTTGTTAAGTGAGTACAATACTAGGATATTTTGACAGGATAGGAAGATATCTCTTAGACACCCTGATTGTAGTGACATGATTGTTTATACCATAGAAGATTCTAGCGATGAGGTGTTTTCTTTGTTGGGTGTTATGTAACCAAATGATGAATTGAGTCGAGTTTTCATTGTTAGAGAATTTATGGTTTTGAGCCTATAGTTGGATAGCCACCGAAACGAGCCATTGAGTTTCGAATAGATTTGGTTCCGGAAGCAGAACCATTGAGTAGGCCGCCGAGCAGGATGACCCTTTCAGAGATGAGGGAGTTGAAAGTGTAGTTGGTGGATCTGGAATGCAAGAGCTTCATCAGGCCAAGTAGTTCCCCTTGGAGGTGCAGCATCAGTGTTTGTTAAGAAGCCGAATGGATCGTTGAGGCTATGTATCGAATATCATAAGTTGAATGAGAGGACAATAAAGAATCGATATCCATAGCCTAGAATTGATGATTGCTTTGATCAGTTGAGTGGATCCAAGGTATTTTCCCAGTTGGATTTGAAAATTGGTTTCCATCAGCTTGGAGTAGCAAAGGATAGTATACGTTTGACGGTGTTCAGGACCAGATATCGATCGTATGAATGGTTAGTTATGCCATCCGGTCTGATGAATTCGCCAGATTTCTTTGTGAATTGATGAGCCAAGTTTTCCAAGAACACTTGGATAGGTTCATATTGGTTTTCATAGTTGATATCTTGACTTACTCTAAGGATAAGAGAGAGCAAGAAGTTCGTCTTAGAGTGGTGCCTGAGACGTTGAGGCATCATCAGCTAAAGGAGAAGTTCTCGAAGTGTCACTTCTAGAAGAAGAAAGTTAAGTTTCTTGGTCATGTATTCTCAAACAAAGGGTTGCCAGTGGATCTGACTAAGGTTGATGCAGTGAATAGTTGGACGAGACCCGAGACATTAATGGACATAAAAAGTTTCTTGGGGTTAGCTTGTTATTATCACAGATTCATTAAGGATTTCTCACGGATAGCAGCACCGATGACCAAGGTAGTGAGAAAGGATGTGTTTGTGTGGATCAATAAGTGTGAGGAAGCATTTTAGAGTTTGATACATTTATTGACCCGTGCACCTATGTTAGTTTCCAGAGGGGATTTAGGGTTTGGTTGTTTATACAGATGCGTGTGGAACAAGATTGGGAGCTGTGCTGATGCATGGAGGATTGCCTATGCTTCTAGACAACTTAGACCGCATGAGGTCAGGTATCCAACGCATGCTTTGTATTTGGCTGTAGTGATTTTTTCTTTGAAGGTGCAAAGAAATTACCTTTTATGAAAAAGGTTTAAGTTACTTACCGATCATAAGTCGTTGAATTATTTGTTCCCTCAAAAGGAGCTGAACATGAGATAGCAGAGACGGTTAGAGTTTATAACCGCTTATGATTTTTTGATTGAGATAGACTAGGGAAAGTAAATAGATACACTTATTAGGAAACATCATAATGCAATGTTAGCGATTATTTTTGAGTGGAAAGATTTGAAAGCATTAGCAGATTGCAGAATGCAGTGGAGATCCAAGGCTGGGTCTAGTGAGGATACAGTTGTATTATCTTATTTGGAAGTTCGACCGCCGTCGATCGAAAAAAATGCTTCTAAATAGATGGAGGATCCTATATTAGCTGATCGGATCATGAAGTTAAGAGAAGAAACCAAAAGCGATGACTTGAAAGACTTTAGTCTTGACCAGAATGGTTGGTTGAGAAATAAACGAAGATTATGTGTTCCAAGTGTGGGAAACGTAAGGAAGGAAGTCTTGGAGGAATGTCATTGTTTGAAGTTCTCAATTCATCTAGGAGGAACTAAGATGTATCAGGATATGAAGAGGAGTTTCTTCTGGGAATGTATGAAGCAGGATATTGGCTTATGTGTAAAGCAGTGCTTGAATTTCCAATAGGCAAAGGCCGAACACCAAAAGCCAAGTTGGTTGCTTCAACAATTAAATATTCCAGTATGGAAGTAGGATTAAATTTCTATGGAATTTATTGATGGGTTGCCAAGGTCGAACGGAGGAAATGAAAGTGTATGGTTCATAGTGGACAGATTGACCAAGAGTGCCCTTTTCATTCCAGTTAGCTCAACTAGGATGACACTTGTTTTAGCAAGACTGTTTATAAAGAATGTGGTTAAAATTTATGGAATTCTTAGCACTATAGTTATTGATAGAGATTCCTAGTCCACAAGCGAGTTTTAGAGGATTCCGCAAGAAGTTTTGAAAACCAAGCTCAAGATGAGTACCGCTTACCATCCGTTGATAGATGGGCAAATGGAAAGAGCTAACAAAATCTTAGAAGATTTGTTAAGAGCTTATGTTCTAGATTTTTGAGGATCATGGGAAGACCATCTCCATCTATTCGAGTTTTCATATAACAATAGTTATCAGACCAGTATTGGGATGTCACCATTTGAAGCTTTGTATGGAAGGCCAAGCAAATATCCTGCTTGTTAGTCGTAGATCGGGATATGTTGATTCTTGGTTCGAATTTGGCTAGAAAAGTTATAGAAAAGATTGAGATCACTCGGGCTAGAGTGAAGGATGCTCAGACTAGGCAAAAGAGTTATGCGGATAAAAGATAGAAAGACTTAGAATTCTCAGTTGGAAATTAAGTTTTTATTAAGGTGTCACCGATGAAGGGTTTTATTAGATTTGGAAGATCAGGAAATTCGGCATCGAGATTCGTTTGACCATTTCCTATTATTGAGAGGATTGGGAAAATCGAGTATAGACTTGAGATACCGAACAGCTTGGGATGTGTCCATGATGTTTTCCGTTTTTCTCATCTCAGAAAGTGTGTTAGAGGCCTAGTGACTACTATTTCACCGGCTGTTCCATATGATTTATTAGTAGAACCAGATTTGACCATGGTGAAGAAACCAGTTCGCATTGTTGCGAGAGATGAAAAGAGGCTTAGAACCAAGACAGTCGGGTTAGTCAAAGTCCAGTGGAATGACGATGACGGTACTTAGGAGGTTGAGAGCAGGATTAGAGATAGTTATCCTAACTTGTTTGATGGTATGTTTTACCTTCTGATTTGATTTATTGTGTGCCTTATTGTAAATTCAAGGACGAAATTCTTCAAGGAGGGTAGTCTGTAACACTCCAGATTTTTGGTAACATTATTTATGATATCTGATTAGTTAGATTAAACAAAATAATGAGCTGATTAGGGGATTGAGATTTGATTTTAATTAACCATATCCGTGCCATTTAAAATCAATAAATTAACAAAGAAGATTTAAATGAATAAGAGGAAGGGTAAAGTAGGAATGACCCATTCCTATATCTTCCAAACCTTAGCCGTGTATTAGAACACACGTTCATTTCATTTTGAAATTTCAAAACAAGAGGCCGGCTACCATTAACAAGAAAAAGGGAAGAAGAATTAAGAAAATCTAAAGGAAAAGCTAATACAAATCAAATCCATTAAAATCTCAAGTTCTTTTATCTCTAAAGCTAAGGTGAATAATGTTTACATCTCATTTTTGTTTTGTTTTGGTTTTAAGACTTAATCCGAATATTTTGCATTAATTTTCCATGATTTTGGACGATGGAATGATTATATATACTTATTGATGATTTATGTATACTCATTTTGATTTAATGATAGGTTTTAAGATTAAAACCCTATTAACTGACATCAAATTACCTTGCAAATTTTTATGAAGGTCTTAAATGATATTTTGAAAATAGATTTCAATTTTTAAATTTTTCTGAATGTTTTTGGAATTAATATGATTGTTTTTGTAAAGAAAATGGCATTTTAGATTGTAAATTATTTACATGTAAATAATTATTTGTTTGGGTCTGAAATTTTTGTATGTTAGAAAACGAACATAATGTGACTTTTTGGAATTTTTACAGATTTTTCCTAAGTACTCTAATGGTTATATAAAATTATATAAGGTATAGGACTTAATGTTTTAAAAAATTAAATAGGAGAAGGGGAATTTTGAAAATAATTTAAATTTATAAATTGAGAAAGTCGGCATCACTTTTTGAAAAAGAATTTGGCAACCAATCAGAGTTAGACAAACAAGGCAAGTTATGTACAGAAGAATAGTTTTAAAGTACAAATAAATAGGCTTTTACTGGTTTGGAACTTTCGACACCAGGTTCCGCCTCCATGCCTTCCCTTCCAACACAGTAGAAACCAATGCATATGGTATCATAAAATTTGTACATGGTACATTAGAAGAAGGCAAAAGTTATAGAGTCGAAACCAGATGGTTCTGAAGGGGTTGAATTATTGTTTTGGTTTTAAGGAAAAATACGTCCGCTTTCTTTTGACTAAGTTGCTTTCGACTTGGTTGAGTTTTGAGTAAGTCAAATGGTTTGAAAGATAATGTTCGACGGGGTTGCACTTTTGTTTTGAATGATTCTTTCGATATAGTCGAAACCTTTAGCTGCCACTTCCTACCTTTCTATCTAGATGGTTTCGAAGGGGTTGTTTTGTTTTCTAAAAATTTGGCCACCTCCTCAATACTTTGGAAGGATGGTTTCATCACCATCACTTCTTTACATAGGAAAAGGTTTCAAAACAGATGCTTTCGACTATATTTAGTTTCTGATTACTTTACTTGAAGGCATAATCCAAATGGTTTCGACTGAGATGTTTTCAAAGGTTTCGAAAGGTGCTTCCATATGTTATATATTGAACCCAAGTGCTTTCGAAATAGTTGAGTTTTGATGCTTTCGAAAGGTTTTATGAATGATTTTGAAAGGCGTGGTTTCCCCAGGAGTTCGATAAGGTTGAAAAGAAAAGTTTTTCCTATGTTTTCGAAAGGCAAGGTTTTAAAGTTTTAAAGAAGGGTGTCTAACACTATAGAGCTTTCGAAAGAAAGGCTTTTATTGGTTTCGAAAGAGTAACATTTAGTAGTACTGAAAGTGGTACTTTCAAAGGTTTCGAAAGGGTTACTTTTAGGGATTTCAAATGGGTTGTTTAAAGGTTTTACAAAGGTTTCGAACAAGTTTAATATGTAGATAGCCTAAATGTTTTCAAGTTATAGAGGACTTTAACTTATTTTATAAGGATAGGTAATCCTCATTTAATATCATCAACATGATTTTGTGAAAAGAATATATAACATGGCAAAATAACTTAGAGTAAAGCTAAAAGATATATTTTCCTTGTAGATGTATGATTTGAAGGGCTAAATTATTTTGAAAAGGTTTTCAAGGAAAATTTGAAGGGTAGTTAACCCTAAGAAAATAATTCGGACAGTTAATACATTTTGATTCTGACAGTTAGTCCAGTTTGAGGTTATTGAGCCTAGAGTTTTCGGACGGTTAGTCAAGATTGCTGACAGTTAGTCTAGTTGAGGCGGTCAGCCTAGTTTTATGGACCAATAGTTCATTTGTTAACATAGCGGAACTTGCTATTATGTTATGGAGAGCTAGTCGACTAATATCTGTTTTATGGATAGATAGTCCATTTATTAGCATAGAGGATATTGCTATTTTGATATAATTAGTTTGATTAACTAGTTTGGTTGCAGGAAAGGATTTAAAAAATACATGTTTTGAAAAAGGATATTAGTGAGGGGAAACTAGTTCCGCTAAGAGACATGCATGGTCTTACTCAATATCAGTAAACCGAGATGTAACAGAATTATTCACAGCAAGCTTTATGCCCGACTCTATGTTTTCTCCCCTTAAACTCTCAGATGTTAAAAAATTGATTTTAGTAGGCTGAGGATTGAGGTTTTCATGTTTTCAGGTTTTCGTAATTTTGACGAATAAAGCTTCTAGTGATGAGCAGTTGGCTGATGGATAGCTAATTTACGAACTACATTCTATTTTGTTTGGATCTCAATTTGTATTAAGTCAGTTGACTATTTTTCTTTATTCGTCCAAAGAAGCATTGTCACATGTCGCCTATGGCTTATTATTGTAATTTGATATTTGACCTTTGCTTGGGAAATGTTTTTGGGATTATTATAACATGGATATGAATTATGATTTTTGAAATGTAATCAAATATATGTTGTTTTGAAATCTGTGATTTGTTCTTATTCATATGCTTTTGATATTATGGCTACCATTAGAATTAACGTATATCATCACGAGAAGTTAATACTATGGATGACTGTAACATTTGTAGCACTTAGCTTTTGACCTCTAGATACGAGATGTTACAAGGAACTATGCTAGGCTTGGAGGGAAGCCATTCATGGGAACTGAAGACGCTATCGAGGTGGAGAAATGATTGCTACATTTTGAGAGGATCTTTCTAGATTTAGGGCTTAATAATGAGCAGAAGAGAGGACTTGCTTCGAGACAGCTTCAAGGAGCAACTTTGTTCTGGTGGAATAGTTTGACAGCTGTAGTGAATGAAGAGACGATGACATACGCTGAGTTTAAGAGGAGGTTCGAGGAGAGGTTCATGTCTGTGATGGTGCAATCTTCCTTGCTGGAAAAGTTTTTTAAGTTTGAGCTATGGGAGATGGCTATGTTGGAGTATGCTAGAAGATTTGAGGAGTTGGCGAGGTATGGATATGCGATTATGGATACTGTGATTAAGAGAAACGAAAATTTTATCAAGGGGTTCAAGCCAGAGTTGCCCAAGGCTACATTACCACATATTAGTTGTGATGTTATGGTAAAGACGAATTTAAAACATGGAGAAAAGCTTGCTTTTCTAGAGAAGAATAAGGTGAAGGAGGTTCAGGTGGGGCGAGTCAGAAAAGAAAGATCTTTCATAAGAAGGGTGCTCAGAAAGGTGGAGCCGCAAAGAAAGGGTAGTTAGAAGTTGTTTTATTTAAGTGCGATAAGAAGGGGAATTTCGCTAACGAATGTCATTCCAGAAAGGCGAAGGAAGTGATTGGGAAGAAAAATATCAGATGGTTCAAATGCGATCAGATTGGCCATTGCGAGAACTAGTGCAAAGAACCTGCTAAGGGTGCAAGGGGCAAGATGTTGCATTAAAGCCTACTACTTCGAGGCCAACAGCGTAGGAGAAATGGAATGAGGTATGGGAGGTACGCTTCAGATTCATGGTATGTCTGTTAGCGTTTTGTTTGATACTGGTGCATCGCATTCTTTTATATCTCGTTGTTTGGTAGATATACATAACCTAGAACCCTCATACTTAGTTACTTCCTTAAGGGTTGCAAATCCGATAAGAGGGTATACGACACATGGGATTGAGTGTGACCATTTAGAGTTTGATTTGTTAGGTCATACCTTTGTTTTTAGTTTGCATGTGTTTGACTTTGTAGGGTTCATAATTATCTTGGGTATGGATTGGTTAAGTAAAGACAATGCTAGGATGTTTTGCTATGATAGGAAAATATCGCTTACACACCCCGACTGTAGTGATCGGATTGTATAAACTGTAGAAATCCCTAGCTATGAGGTGAATGCTTTGTTGGGTATTGTGGAGGTATAGGACGAGTTGAATCGAGTTTTCATAGGTCTTCAAGCCAGTAGTAGGATTTCCACTAAAATAAGCCATTGAGTTTCAAATAGATTTGGTGTCTGGAGAAGAACCAGTGAGTAGACCTCTGAGAAGGATGACACCTACCGAGATGAGAGAGCTAAAGGTGTGGATGGTGGATTTGGAAGGCAAGAATTTTATTAGACTGAGTATTTCACCGTGGGGACAACCGTAGTGTTTGCCAAATTGATGATAAAGAATCAATATTGATTATCGTAAGTTGAATGAGATGACAATAAAGAATTGATACCCATTGCCTAGAATTGATGATTTGTTTGACCAATTGAGTGGAGCCAAAGTACTTTCTTAATTGGATTTGGCGACAGGTTTCCATCAGCTTAGAGTAGTAGTGGACAACATTCCTTTAATGACGTTTAGAACTAGATATGGATTGTACGAATGGTTTGTTATGCCGTTTGGACTAACTAATACACGGGTATTATTTGTGGGTTGGATGTACCGAGTATTCCGAGAGCACATAGATAGGTCCGTGTTGGTTTTCATAGATGATATTCTGATATACTCTAGAGATGAAAAGGAGCATGAAGTTCATCTTAGAGTGTGCTTAAGACGATGAGGCAGCGTCAGCTGTAGGCGAAGTTTTCGAAGTATTATTTCTAAAAAAAGAAGTGAAGTTTCTGCGCATGTGGTCTCAGAGAAAGCATTGTCTATAGATCCAAATAAGATTGAAGCAGTGAAAAATTTGAAGAGATTCGAGACCGTGACCTAGCTTAAGAGTTTTCTTGGATTTGTCGGATATTATCGGAGGTTCGTATGGGATGTTTCACGGATAGCAACACCAGTGACCAAGCTAATGCGAAAGAATGTGAACTTTGTGTGGACCAGTAAGTGTGAGGAAGCATTGCAAATCTTGAAACACTTATTGACCCATGCACATGTGTTAAATATTCCATAAGGAAACTAGGATTTGGTAGTTTATACAAATGCATGTGGAACTGGATTGAGAGGTGTGTTAATGTTAAGAGGTAAAGTGATTGCCTATGCTTCTCGACGGCTTAGACCGCAAGAGGTTAGGCATCCCATGCGTGATTTGGAATTAGCTACAGTGATTTTTGAGTTGAGAGTGTGGAGACGTTACCTTTTAGGAGAGTGGTTTGAGCTTTATAAGGATTAAAAGTCATTGAAATATTTATTCTCCCAGAAGGAGCTAAACACGAGACAACAGAGATGGTCAGAGTTTGTTGTTGCTTATGATTTCGGAATTGAGTACACATGAGGGAAAGGTAATAAGTTGGAAGATGCACTTACAGAAAGCATCAGAATGCGGTGTTGGCTATGATAGCTGAGTGGAAAGATTTTCGAAGCATTAGCGACTTGTGGAGTATAGTGGAGATCTAAGACTAGGTCTAGTGGAGAAACAACTGTTCCATTTTTGTTTAAAAGTCTGACCGATGATGATCAAGAAGATTACTTCTTAATAGGAGGAGGATCTAGTATCGGTTGAACGGATCAAGAAGTTAAAGGATGGAACAAAGACCAAAGAGTTGAAGGATTTTTGTCTTGATCAGAATGGGTGGTTGAGAAAGAAATGGAGGTTATGTTTTCCTGTAGGAGAATGAAGGAAGGAAGTTTTGAAGGAATTCCATCATTCGAAGTTCACTATTCATCCAGAAGGAACTAAGATGTATCAGGATATGAAGAGAAGTTTCTTTTAGGAAGGTACAAAGTGGGATTTTGGATTATGGATAAAGCGGTGTCTAAACTAACAACAGGTAAAAGCCGAACATCAGAAGCCAAGTGGGTTGCTTCAGCCATTGGATATTTTGATATGGAAGTGGAATTCTATTCCTATGGATTTTATAGACAGGTTGCCAAGATCTAATAGAGGAAATGAAAGTATATAGGTTGTAACAGACAGATTAACCAAGAGATCCCATTTCATTCCAACTATGTTTTATTTGGCTAACTACTAACCTTTGGCTTACTATGGCCTACCAGACAATATAAAAAATAGTTTAGTATCTGTTAGATACTCCTCTTCGTTACGGTCTGCCTTATCTTCTCCCAGGGTCGCGTGATCCTATAGGTTTTGCGGCCTCACCAATAAACTATCTCTATACAAATAATTCCTTTCTTTGTGTAACCCCATTTTAGTCTTATCCGTGACAAAGCCATACACACTGGACTTTTGGGCTAAATTAGCTAGGAGCTAATAGCTAATGTATACGGCGCGACCCTATACCAGTCCCATCTGGTATATAAATATTTGAGTCATTTTACTTAGGGTAATCTTCCATTAAATTTTCCTTGAAAACCTTTTCTTCTCAACTTGATTTAAAACCTTTAAATCAAACTTAAATAAGGTAAGTATATACTCTATGCTTTACTTGAATCATCTTGCCATGTTATATAATACTTTACACAAACCATTGTTGATGAAAACATTTAAATCTTTGAAAGTACCTCTTTCAAAAAGATGGAAAGTATCCATTTCAAAATCAAGTAAATCCTTTATAACCTTGGCCGAAAGGCCAAAATATTCATTTCAAAACCATTCATAACTACCTTTAGAAAACATTGAAAAGCATCACATACGAAAGCTTAAAACCTTAGACGTCCTTCTTTAAAAACGCTATAACATTGCCTTTCGAAAACATTGGATACCTTCTTTTCAAGCCTTTCGAAACAATTAGCGAACCACCTATTCGAAACCTTCATTTGAACCTTTCAAAAGCATTAAAATCCTTTATGAATAATAAAACTTTCTAAAGCATTTGAGTTGAATCGAAACGTGTGGAAAGCTTTCAAAACGTTTGAAATCTATCTCTCTCGAAATATTTGGTTTCTACCTTCAATAAAGAAAAAGTGTCATCAAAATTTTAAGTCGAAAACACTCTTTCGAAAGCAATTTCTAAGCAAAGAAGTGATGGTGTCGAAACCAACCCTTTCGAAAGCATTAGAGAAGCGGCTTGGATTTTAAAAACAGAGTATTACCTTAGAAACCACTTGCTTCAAAAGGTAGAAAGCGGCAGCTAGGGGCTTCGATCCCTTCAATTTTTTTTAATTTAGAACAAAAGCGCAACCCATTTGAAACCATTCCTCTAAAACATTTGACCCAGTCGAAAGCCAACTAAGTCGAAAGCATACTCTTTTGAAAGCAAAGAAGGAGCATTTTCAATTAAAAGCAAGGTTGCATTTTGACCCATTCGAAACCCTTAGCTTCTACCCAGTACCTTTTGGCTCAGTTCAATTCACTACATACCAATTACTTGATACCATGTGCATTGGTTTCGATGGTGATGAAGTCGAAACTACCATATCAGAACGCCTACTGCTGAAAGTGTTAAAACATGCCAAAAGCATGTAAAAACTAATTTTTACTTTAAAAAGAAATTCTTTTCAATTAACCTGCCTTATTTGTCAAAATATTATTGGTTGTTAATTTTCTTTTCTAAAAGCACTGCCAAAATTTCATTTAAACAATTTAAATAATTTACGAAACATCCCTTCTCCTTTTATAAATATATAAAACATTTGAGTCTCATACCTTAAATAATTTTATATATTCATTATAGCACTTAGGAAAATTCAACAAAAATTCTGGTAAATCATTTCTAATATGTTTTCTAACGTATATTAATTTTAGACCTAAAACATTTATTATTTAGCCGTAAATAAATTTAAACCCAAATAATAATTTTCTTTACTAGAAAATTAATATAAAATCCAAATTAATTCAGAAAATTATGAAAATTGAGTTCCATCTCTACAACATCATTTCTGGTCTAAATCTAAATTCGCAAGACATTTGGATGTCATTTAATAGGGATTTCACATTAAAACATATAATAAAACATTTAATCATTAGAAAACATGGCATAACATTGCAAAATAATTTGAATTAACCTTAAAACCAAAAATAATAAAAATATATGAGATGTAGTCATTATTCACCTTAGCTTTGAGATTAAGGAGTTTGAGATTTGAATGGATCTGATTTTGATTTAGCTTCTTCCTTAGCTTTTCTTCCTCTTGTTCCTTAGAATGGTGGCCAGCCTCTATTCTTAATTTCTGCAAATGATAATGAACGTATGAAATGAATTCCTAAGGGTATAGGGTATTAGAATATTCTTTTTCGCATTTTTCCCTCACCAATTACCTTTATCTATTTTAGTTCATATTAGCTCATTTTAATTTATTCATTATATGGCTTGGCTACCCCTATTAATTGTACAGGCCCGTATTTTTAACCACTTTAAATTATGAAATTTAATATAATTATTGAGTAAAAATGGTAAAAAAAATTAATGATTTGGTTATAGTTTATTGGATATGAACATGAATAAAATTTTGAAATAGTTAATTTCGAAGATTTTGACGATAACAAGTATTGAAATAAATTCTATATAATTATTATGTTGAAAACCAATAATGAAACTAAATAATAAACATTGAATGAATGTACAATGGAAATGGTTATTTTATAATTTGAATTCGTTTTAAAAGTTAAATTTTATAAGCTCAATAACTTACATTTCAAATATAGTGAGTTATTACAAAATTAAAATTGTTTAAATTAAATATTGGCAATTATTTGAAAAATTGGATTCTGAATTTAACGTGAATGAAAATGATTTGAAAGTCATTCTAAATTTTATTTAAGCCATAATAAAGATTGTTAAATTTTAAAATTGAATTTAAAAGAGAATAAATAGAAGTTGGAAATTTTATATTTTAATTGAACGGTAAAATTAGCCTTCCGAGGCATAGTCTCAGAATTCGACGAAATCGGTGTCATTGGGTCCGTAATAATGTATTATTATCGGATTTCAAATTTTATATTATTTGGAGTTATCTTTTGGTCATACGGGATAGAAACGCGTTGAATTAATTTTGGAAATTTAATATTTTAATTCGATTCGGAAAGCTACCTTTCACATATGATCAAATTAGGCCTCGAGACTTGTTCCATTATGTTCGGAACAGGGGTACAACATTAAGAATGCCAAGTGGCACTGTGACGACCCAAAATTTTTAACAATTTAAATTTGAATAGTCAATTGATTTAAAACATTTAAAAGTTAATTTAACTTGAATTCAAGATATCAATATTTACTTGATAATTAAATTATTGAATTATATAGTTTAAACATTGAATCATATAATTCGAAATTGGTTAAATTGTTGAATCTGAAACCTCTAAGCGTGTTTAAAATAATTTGAAGGCTTATAAAATTTATAATGATGATACTGTAGATAAAAATGGTTGAAATTTAATTTAAAGATGATTTGTTCAATTTTAATAATATATCGTTTAAATTGAATTTAAAAATAGCCTTTCGAGGCACAGTCTCAGAATTCGACGAAACCAGTTCCATTGGATCTGTTATAGTTGGTTATTATCGGATTTCAATTTTCGTAGCAATCGGAGTTGTCGTTTGACCCTGGCAGCTCAAAACGCTTAGAACTATTTTAATCAGTTTAATTTAAATTTGATGGTTTTCTTTTGGTAACTTGCACATACGTTCAAATTAGCCTCCGAAAGACGTTCCATTGTGTTCGGAATGCGGGTAAAACCTCATAATCGCCCCGCGGCATTCCTTAAGAGGAGTTTGAAAATTTAAGTAGCAATCGATAAAGCATTTTGAAGTTTTATATAAGATAATGAAAAATTAATTAAATAAATTAGCAAGGATATTTTTATAAACAATCGTACGCAGGAAGCTACCCAAACCAATATTTATCATCCGTTTCCCCTTCTCTAATCTTCAAGCAGAATTGAACGTATACATAAAAAAATTAATTAAAACTTATTAGTGAAATCTATGGCCAGAATCCTCTTCATCTTCGTTTTCCCCAATCTAGAGCCGATCGAATTCATATCTTCCTCTCCTGTATTTTTTTTCCATTTCAGAAACCGAAAGTTATAAAGAAAAGAGAAAAAAATAGAAATCGCGAGAGCCAGCGCTTGAAATTGAAGCCGACTTCCACTTTATCTCGAACAAGATCGGCGGTGATTCTGATTGAGGCTAGGGCTCGCGATCGTTGGTAGTGCCACAACATCGTTGCATTTGGAGGGACGCGGGTTAGGGTTTGTTGGCTAGTCGTAAGTGGCGCCGTGTGTTGTCGCGATCAAGGAGGTGGGGCACTGGGAACTCGCGAGTGGATCACGATGTCGTCTTGGTCGATCGAAAGATGAGGCGGCAGAGAGAGTTCGGTTTGGGTGCGAGCTGAGCTGAGCTAGGGCAAGGGGTGCTCGATGCTTGCTGTGGTGATAGCAGGTGAGTTTTCTCAATCGTCTCGGGTCATATATATGAATATTCTCATGTTTTAAAACGCAGAAATATCAAGTTTTAAACTAATTTGTTTTAGACCCTTAGTTTGATAATGATGTTATTTAACATTTAATAATCTAAGTTGTATGTTTCATTTAAACTAAGTAGGTAGATACTTAAGTTAAATTCGAAATTTAATTAATAGTGTGCTTAAGGAGAAATTAAGAAAATAAAGTATTTATCTTAAATTAGACTTAAAGATATTAGATTAAATCATAGATTAATGATAATCAAATCCCGGATTTATAAAATAAGAATTTAAAGTGATCTACTTTAGAAATTAATTAATTTATTTGATTTAACTTTTAATTAAATTAGATTCGAGAAATTAAGACTATTTAATTAATCAGTTCTGTAACTAAAGAGAAACTAATTAATTTATGGTTAAGAAATAATTAATTATTGATTAGGGATTATAAGTTAATTAATTTTTGATTGATTAATTTATAGGTAGAGATAAATTAATATAAGTTACTGGAGAATTCGTTACTTAAATGACAATCATTTAATGTAAGTAAATTAAAGGTGAGTAAATCTCACTCTGTTGGATTTCTATTTAAATTTAAATGGTTAAATTTAAATATTTGGTTGGATGATTGAATTGATTTGATATGCACCGTTAATTGATGATCTAGTGATTTTGGGTTTTGGGATGGTTCACGAGTTAATTGTTGCTTAACACGAAGCATTGGAAATTTTAAGTTGTTTTAAACTTAAAATATAAATGAGAAAATGTTTCCGTTTTAAAAGTTACTAAAGGCTTAATGATTGTGATACATTAACTTAGTAGGGTAATTAAAATGGATAATTAATTAATTCAATTAATTAATGATTTGGGGATTTAATTTAGTAATTAAAGGTTTGAATAAATAAAAATAAATTAAGTTGTAAGTTAATTAACCAAGTATAAGTAATTCAGAATAATCATTGATGGTGTGATAAATAATTACCCCATGTAATTAAGAAAATATAATTACTTTGTGAAATTAATCATGAGATTGATTATGATGGTTAAGTAAGGAGTAATTAATTTATGAATGAAGTAAAATAAAAGATAGTTAATTCCAGTTTGGGATTAATCGAAAATGATTAATACTGTGGTTTCATTAATATAATTAAAGTCGATTAGGATAAATTAAAATATAATTGAAAATATTTAATTTATATAATTAATGATGTAATCAAAGATTGATTAATTAAGATTGATTAATCCATAATAAGTGACTTATGAGAAGTTAATTAATATAATTAAGGTTTAATGTAATTAAAATAGTTAATTTGGAAGTGATTAAGCTTTGCTTATGGATGATTGAATGGTATTGAAGCTTTGAATGAGTTGATATCTGATATGAAATGTTGTGTTTTTCATTTGGATATCTTGGAATGGGATGGCATGAGACTCGAAGAGGCCGGGGTCAGGTATTAGGAAATACCCGAAACCACTTCGAATTTTTATAAATTATTTTATGAAATCAATAAGCTGGAATGAAACGATTTAAGTAAATTGGATTATTTTATCTAAGTTTGGTACTTAGAAATGGAAGTGTGGATTAAGTGTTGTCTACATCAAATTGCGATTTTGTTAAATTGATAGAAGTTACCCCGGGTTTATATGAGTTGTATTCTTTGTATTCCATGTTTGTTGGGTTTACTCACACTGGTTTCCAGCCTGACCCAGGTGTTACTTTGGTGTAATGCTCGGGTCAGACCGAGTATTACAGATTTTCAGGTCAGGACGTTTTGGAGCTCAGAAGGCGAGCTGGATGGCAATATCGTATAGAGTATATCCGCTGTATTTATATTATTGTTAATCCGAGTCATGATAATTGTAAATATTCAGTGACTGTATATAATGTGAAACTCTGATGTATTAGAATGTAGTCGACAGATATAGAATTCTTTTGTAAACTGTTATTATTTATTATGTATTATTATATTTTATCCGCTGTGAATGTGTGATGTTTGGTGTTTCTGTTCTTCTTTTTCTGTCTCTTTCTTCTTTTTCTCAACTATTTGGAAATTTCGGGTTCGGAAATTTCGGGTCGTTACATTTGGTATCAGAGCTGAAAGGTTAAGAGAGAAACTTGGCTCTGGTGGAGATTACTCATTTAATAGAGTCTGTAGTACTCTAGAATTAGTTGAGAATATATATATGAGCGCGTACTTGTTATTTTCTTATATAAAGATTTTAAATGATTTTATATAAAATATATATTTTGATATATAAAACAATATTTTCTTCTAATAAATATTAAGGTGATTGGTTGTTAAATTGTTTGAATTAAAATTAAGAAGTAATATAATACAACCAAATTGAAGTCTTGAATTGGAATTAAATTAAGTAGAAATAGGAATGCAACCAAATTAAAAATTTAATGGATTGAAAATGAAATTCTAAATCTGGTTCCAGAATTTGAAAATTTTGTTTCAAAGTAATGAAAAATAATAAATAAGTATTATTTGGGTAGCTGGGACTTGTTGAAAACAATGGGTTGTTTGAAATTTGATTTGTATTTAAAACCCAGGGTGGTTTAAAATTTTAAAACATGGCTGGGAGGGCCAAGAAATAAATATGTATATATGTATGGATATACATGATATCAAAGATAATTTGAAATGAACTCTAAGAGGTTGAGTTTTGATTTTTCCCTGAAGTGTGATGTAAAAACCAAAGTGATATAAGTTTTTAAGTGGGAAGATTATTATTGTGAAGTTTAAGGATTGAATGAGGTTGATTGGATTAAGTAAATGGAATTTAACTTTGGAAAAGTTAAATAAGTATAGAAAAAAGCAACCTGAATTGAAAATTTCAAGATGAAATTGGAACTTAACTGGGAAAGTTGAATGGTTGATTTGAATTGGGAATCTGTGTGATCTCAAAACGGGTTTGAGATTTAAAAATTGAAAATAGATGGACATTTTAAAATAAATTGGATGATACCATCCTATTGTTAATAAAAATCTTTAAATTGAGAATGGTATTGTATAAATAAAATAAATTTGAATAATTAAGTTTGTAAATTAAAATTGTTTAAGAACTGGCTTCAAACTGGAAGATAAAATTTAATAATAAATTAAATTTTTTAAAATAAAATTGTATTGAACTCTTATTTGAACCTTGAAATATATAAGTTAAGATAATTTAAAATGGAATTTTGAGAATTGAACTCAGACATTAAATTGATTTAAAAAAAAACTTTGAATAAAATTTAATTGGGTTTAAAAGGATAAACCAACCTTTGAGAATTTTACTCGAATTTCTATAATTCGAGATAGTTTAAGTTCAAGATTGAATTGAATTAGTTCAAAATTGAATTTGGTTCGAAGTAATTGGATTGGTGATTGAATATGTATAAGTTTAACAATTTAAATGGGAAAATGAATTGGATTAAATTGAAGTGATTTGAATTTGAAATGGGTTCAATTGATAAAAATTCAAATTGATTGGAATAATTTGAAACTATAATTAAAGTGAACAGGATTAAAAACAAATGGAATTTGATTTATATTGGGAAGGGAAGCAAGATTGATTCGACTTGAATAGGGTTTAAATAAATTTTAATAGAAATTGAAGTTATTCAAGTTAGAATTGAGTCAATTAAATAAAAATTAGTTGGGGAAGTGAACAGTTTGACTCTTGACTATTTTCAATATAAACTGTTTTAATATAAACTTATTTTTCTAGGCTATTTAATATATACAACTTTTCTTTCTTAAAGCCAAATTATTTTATACTTGGTTTACAATTATTTTTGGAGCTATTTAACCATTTTTCAACTGTTTTCTAAACTAATTACTATTTTTCAACTATTTCACAAACTAATTTCTATTTTACAACTATTTGGCAATTATTTAAAAATTTCTGAAACTATTTAACTATTTTCCAACTACTTTACGATTAGTTAACTATGTTATCGCTATTTTGCAAACTAATAATTATTTTTCAACTACTTATCTATTTTTAAAATTTTCAAGCTATTTTCTGGTCGGAGTTCAAACTGTTATGGATTTAATGCCCAATTGAGATAAGAATTGAAGTGATGATTCAATGGAATTAAGGTAATTGTAAATAAGTGAAGGGGAATTTAGGGAAATATGAATAGAGAGCAAATTGATTTGGCTGATAATCAATGGAAATAAATACGTAGGATGTACGTATATTATTCTACTCGCATAGTGATTTGATCCAGATTCGAGCACAGAATTTCGAGATAGTTCATCGATCCGAGTTGGGATTTTTCCCTCGATTTTCGACGGTGAACTTGGATATGGATTGTTGATTGGTTTTGGATATTCTCTATCATAGTTATGGCTTTGCAAGGAGAATGACGATTTCTGATCAAGAAACTAGATCTGTGTCCGCACTAGGAAATCGGGTGGACGATACTAGTACGAAAGTGAAATTGTGTGATCGAGTGAGCGATCAGATTGATATGAGTACGGATGATATGAGTACATCGTACGGATTTGAATAAAATTGATATTGGGAAGAGTAATCAAATTTGAATATTTGATTTTAAATAAACAAAGTTATATATCTTTGTTATATATAAGATTAAGCTCCCCTTGTTAAATTTATGGCTGGAAGAAAAAGGATTTTTGAAAGTGTTTGAAGTATAAAAGGAATTTTATACAAGTTTGAAATGATCCAAGGTTTTAAAAAAATTATATATATTTGAATATATATATAGAGGATCTTATGAGGAATTTGGAAAAAGGTTTTGGGAACCTTTGGAGTTGGAAAGGCTTTTGATTTTTGGGTAAAATCAATATTGAATTTGGAAAGCCTAGTTTAAGAATTATCGATTTTGGGATAATCGATTTTGTGTAAAGGAGTTTTGTATGATATCATACTAGGTGTATGATTTGAAAGATACTATATATGTATAGTATAAAGTGTTTTAATAATGGCTCTGGGGAAAAAGGCGCTCCCTAGAAATGAACTTCTCAGGAGTGCCACCGGGTGGTGCTGCCTTGAGTCCCAAGTGGGGTTCTAAAGTTGATCCTTTGAGGAGTCAGGACAAAACTAGTTCCTGAGGATTACGAGTTAAGTATACCATAGCGAAAGTCATGTGTGCCGCTGAGAGCCAACAGTTGCATGGACTTTTTCTGCGATGGCACTGTAACCCAGGATGTAACTGCGACCTATGGTATAACATAGCGAAAGTCGTGTGTGCCGCTGAGAGCCAACGGTCTGCGTTTAATTTTATATCAGCAGACTGCGACCTATGTAGGAGTGGAGAGGTTTCATTTCGACAACGAAAATCAGAGGCCGTTGAGAGCCTGCAGTTACATGGACTTTTGCTGTGACGGCAACGTAACCTTGGAATGTAACTGTGATCTATTGTGGGTTCCATGGTGTAATCGAGAGGCCGCGGAGAGCCTGCAGTTGCATGGACTTTTGATGCGATGGCAACGTAACCCTGGAATGTAACTGCGACCATGGATGGTGGTGATGATTTCCAGAGCATTCCCACCAAAGATATTTCCTCTATTTTCAAAAACCGTTTCCGATATTTCAGTAAAATTATTTTCTGAATATTTTCACTTGGTGTTGAAAACGGGTTTACCAAGTACTTATAGATTTTCAGTCCTACGCCTGATCAATGTATGACTGAATTTCTGTGAGAACAAGGATGGACTGGTTGAGACATTGAGTTATAAAAAGTATTTTTATAAAGAGTTATTTTAATAGTGTGGTGTGAATTTAAAAGCATTTCTAAAAATTTTAAATAAAGGTTTTGGAATTTTGGGGAAATAAAAGGAAATCCAAACTGGAATTTTAATGAAGTGAATTTGTAATTAAAATTGAACATTGTTTTAGAAGTTGAAAGTAAGCTAATTGGCTAAATAATTATTTGATTGAGTATATTAATAAAATTTAACTTGGGTACATAAATGGATTGTAAGTGATAATGGGTTTGAAAATGAATTCGACTTAGATTTGATAATGAATTAAATAAGAGGAGATGTTGTAAAACAAAAATAAACTTTTTGAGTTGGATTGGAAAATGTGATGGTTTGAATTACAAATAAAATTCAAGGGAGATTTGAATAATATTTAACAAAGTTTGCAAGTAAATTAGATATAAGAGAAGTGTTGCCAAATGTAATGAAAGTGAATTATAATAGAAATGGTCTGAGTTGCAAAACAAAACCCAAGTGAATAGAAATAAATTGAGAATGGCCTTGTATCAATAAAATAAGTTCGAAAATGAATTAAGTAAGTAAATGAAAAATTTTAAATGGGTTAATTGGATTAAATAATAATTGGATGAAGTCTGATTGAATAAAAAAACTAAATCGAGTTATGATTTGAATTGGATTATCAGGCTGAACTTAAGTTCAGTGGCATATTAATTTGAAGTATAAATGAGATAAGTATGTGGTTGGATATAATTTTGATAAATTGAGAAGGTGAATTAAAATTAAAATTAAAATGGATGAGCTTGCTGAATTTAATGGAAGTTGATTAAATGAGAATCAAATAGAAGTAAACTTAAGTTGATGTTGGAATAAATTAAAGTAAATTCACTTAAGTTTAAAATTTATGGAAGCTTGGCTTCGAATAAGAGTGGAAACTCATTAAATAAAAGCTTGGATTAAATTAATTTGGGAATGGCTCGAAGTATACAAGAATGGAATGTGTCGAGCTAAATGAATGAATTGAAATTAACTTAAAGTAGTTGTAAATTAAATAAATACTCTATTAAGCGAATATTGTCGAATTGGTATAGAATGAATCATCGTATGACGTAAATAAAGGTAATTAAATTTCTGTGAATTAATAGAGATTAAATAAAATTGATTCTGAATCATTTGAAGTGAATATGAGCTTGTTTGGATTAAAAATCAATGGAATGTAAAAAATTGAGTTGCAAACCATTGAAATTGAATGAAATGGTTTATAAATTGGTTGAAAGCAATTGAATTAGCTTTAAGATTATATAAATCGCTTATGGAAAGGTTTTGGTGCTTGTTGCTTATGATATACATGTGTTTAGCTATTGCAAATAAGTGAAATGCTAATAGATTTTCAATATATGGCGCTTACATATTTAAATTGAGTAAGTACAGGTACCGGGGAGCCGTTTGGTTGATTTGGATTGCGCTAATTGCTTAAATTAATAAGCTGCTTGCTTAAAATGCTAAATAAGGTACGCCTACGCAATAAAATTAGGAAATATGAACTGTTTTTGCTTTTTCCGACCGTGTGGGTCGATGTATACATATTTATATCTCTTGTCAAATTGCAGAAGCTACTCCGTACAAAGGAGACTCTACCAAAAAATTTCGAAAACTTTTGGAAAATTTTGAGAAAAAAAATTGGTTAACGACAAATCGATTTCAAATTGGAAAACTAATGTAAATTAGTAGATCAAACTAATGTGAATCAGTTATAAATGAAAATAAAAATTTAATACTCATAATTGAAGACGAATTGAATTCGCATGAAACAGGGAAAACTAATTTGCATAGAAGTATATGTGAAAACTTTTGTAAGAAAAAGTATAAATGATTTGAAAGGTTAAAATTGTATATTGTTGCTAAATAAGATATGCAGGTATTAAAAGGGAAAAGAAAATTGGATTTGATTCCAAAAGATAAATGTGAATTGCCCGACAAAAAGGTAAGTATTTTAAATTTCTAGATGAAATTGGACTGGGTTTTTGATATAGCCACTTGGCTTTTGTTTTCTTTTGGAATTTGAGAGCCCGTAGAGGCCTTTTGTAGTCGTACCGAGCTAGCCGTGCAAAGGAGACGCTGGCAAAATTTTTTGGAAATTTAGAAAGTTAGAAAATTTTAGAGAAAATTTTGATAATTCAAAATTTGATTTAAAATTGAAATTTAGATAATTGAGCAAAGGGATATTATTTGAAACTATGAAAGGTTTTGAGAAGTTGGTTGATGTGATAATAGGTTTTTAATAAAAGACGGTTGATAGGATGTTGATAAAACTGTTGGTTTTGGGGAAAGGTAACGGATTTTGAACCATTCTTCCTAACTAGTAATTTCGGGGATGAAATTCTTTTAAGGGGGGAGGAATGTGACGACGCGGAATTTTTAACAATTTAAATTTGAATAGTTAATTGATTTAAAACATTTAAAAGTTAATTTAACTTGAATTCAAGAAATCAATATTTACTTGATAATTAAATTATTGAATTATATAGTTTAAATATTGAATCATATAATTTGAAATTGGGTAAATTGTTGAATCTGAAACCTCTAAGCCTGTTTAAAATAATTTGAAGGCTTATAAAATTTATAATGATGATACTGAAGATAATAGAATGTTGAAATTTAATTTAAAGATGATTTGTTCAATTTTAATAATATATCGTTTAAACTGAATTTAAAAATAGCCTTCCGAGGCATAGTCTCGGAATTCGATGAAACTAGTTCCATTGGATCCATAATAGTTAGTTATTATCAGATTTCAATTTTTGTAGCAATCGGAGTTGTCGTTTGACCCTGGCAGCTCAAAACGCTTAGAACTATTTTAATCAGTTTATTTTAAATTTGATCGTTTTCTTTTGGTAACTTGCACATACGATCAAATTAGCCTCCGAAACACGTTCCATTGTGTTCGGAATGCGGGTAAAACCTTATAATCGCCCCGCGGCATTCCTTAAGAGGAGTTCGAAAATTTAAGTAGCAATCGATAAAGCATTTTGAAGTTTTATATAAGATAATGAAAAATTAATTAAATAAATTAGCAAGGATATTTTTATAAACAATCGTACGCAGGAAGCTACCCAACCAATATTTATCATCCGTTTCCCCTTCTCTAATCTTCAAGCAGAATTGAACGTATACATAAAAAAATTAATTAAAACTTATTAGTGAAATCTATGGCCAGACTCCTCTTCATCTTCGTTTTCCCCAATCTAGAGCCGATCGAATTCATATCTTCCACTCCTGTATTTTTGTCCATTTCAAAACCCGAAAGTTATAGAAAAAAAGAGAAAAAAAGTAGAAATCGCGAGTGCCAGCGCTTGAAATTGAAGCCGGCTTCCACTCTATCTCGAACAAGATCAGCGGTGATTCCGATTGAGGCTAGGGCTCGCGATCGTTGGTAGTGCCACGACATCGTTGGATTTGGAGGGACGCGGGTTAGGGTTTGTTGGCTCGTCGTAAGCGGCGCCGTGTGTTGTCGCGGCCAAGGAGGTGGGGCACTGGGAACTCGCGAGTGGATCACGATGTCGTCTTGGTCGATCGAAGGATGAGGCGGCAGAGAGAGTTCGGTTTGGGTGCGAGCTGAGCTAGGGCAAGGGGTGCTCGATGCTTGCTGTGGTGATAGCAGGTGAGTTTTCTCAACCGTCTCGGGTCATATATATGAATATTCTCATGTTTTAAAACGCAGAAATATCAAGTTTTAAACTAATTTGTTTTAGACCCTTAGTTTGATAATGATGTAGTTTAATATTTAATAATCTAAGTTGTATGTTTCATTTAAACTAAGCAGGTAGATAATTAAGTTAAATTCAAAATTTAATTAATAGTGTGCTTAAGGAGAAATTAAGAAAATAAAGTATTTATCTCAAATTAGACTTAAAGATATTAGATTAAATCATAGATTAATGATAATCAAAACCCGGATTTATAAAATAAGAATTTAAAGTGATATAGTTAGGAAATTAATTAATTTATTTGATTTAACTTTTAGTTAAATTAGGTTCGAGAAATTAAGATTATTTAATTAATCAGTTCTGTAATTAAAGAGAAACTAATTAATTTATGGTTAAGAAATAATTAATTATTGATTAGGGATTATAAGTTAATAAATTTTTGATTGATTGATTTATAGGTAGAGATAAATTAATATAAGTAACTAGAGAATTCGTTACTTAAATGACAATCATTTAATGTAAGTAAATTAAAGGTGATTAAATCTCACTCTGTTGGATTTCTATTTAACTTTAAATGGTTAAATTTAAATATTTGGTTGGATGATTGAATTGATTTGATATGTACCGTGAATTGATGATCTAGTGATTTTGGGTTTTGGGATGGTTCATGAGTTAATTGCTGCTTAACACGAAGCACTGGAAATTTTAAGTTGTTTTAAACTTAAAATATAAATGAGAAAATGTTTCCGTTTTAAAAGTTACTAAAGGCTTAATGATTGTGATATATTAACTTAGTAGGGTAATTAAAATGGATAATTAATTAATTCAATTAATTAATGATTTAGGGATTTAATTTAGTAATTAAAGTTTGAATAAATAAAAATAAATTAAGTTGTAAGTTAATTAACCAAGTATAAGTAATTCAGAATAATCATTGATGGTGTGATAAATAATTACCCCATGTAATTAAGAAAATATAATTACTTTATGAAATTAATCAAGAGGTTGATTATGATGGTTAAGTAAGGAGTAATTAATTTATGAATGAAGTAAAACAAAAGATAGTTAATTCCAGTTTGGGATTAATCGAAAATGATTAATACTGTGGTTTCATTAATATAATTAAAGTCGATTAGGATAAATTAAATATAATTGAAAATCTTTAATTTATATATTTAATGATGTAATCAAAGATTGATTAATTAAGATTGATTAATCCATAATAAGTGACTTATGAGAAGTTAATTAATATAATTAAGGTTTAATGTAATTAAAATAGTTAATAAATTTATGAGATAATTGAAGAATATTTATTGATTATGGTTAAGAATAATTGATATCGTGATAATTAATTAAAGATAATTACTTGAATGCAATAGAAAGATAATTAATCCAGTGTGAGTAATTAAGATGAATAATGAAGGATTGAATAATTAATCGATTTAAAATTAATTAATATTGAATGAAGGAACCTAAGTGGATGAGGTTAGTGATTCAATCAGGATTAATTTTACTTAATTTGGAAGTGATTAAGCTTTGCTTATGGATGATTGAATGGTATTGAATGCTTTGAATGAGTTGATATTTGATATGAAATGTTGTGTTTTTCATTTGGATATCTTGGAATGGGATGGCTTGAGACTCGAAGAGGCCAGGGTCGGGTATTAAGGAATACCCGAAACCACTTCGAATATTTATAAATTGTTTTGTGAAATCAATAAGATGGAATGAAACGATTTAAGTAAATTGGATTATTTTATCTAAGTTTGGTACTTAGAAATGGAAGTGTGGATTAAATGTTGTCTACAGCAAATTGCGAATTTGTTAAACTGATAGAAGTTACCCCGGGTTTATATGAGTTGTATTCTTTGTATTCCATGTTTGTTGGGTTTACTCACGCTGGTTTCCAGCCTGACCCGGGTGTTACTTTGGTGTAATGCTCGGGTCAGACCGAGTATTACAGATTTTCAGTTCAGGACGTTCTGGAGCTCAAGAGGTGAGCTGGATGGCAATATCGTATAGAGTATATCCGTTGTATTTATATTATTGTTAATCTGAGTCATGATAATTGTAAATATTCAGTGACTGTATATAATGCGAAACTCTGATGTATTAGAATGTAATCGACAGATATAGAATTCTTTTGTAAACTATTATTATTTATTATCATTATTATATTTTATCCGCTGTGAATGTGAGATGTTTGGTGTTTCTGTTCCTTTTCTTCTATCTCTTTCTTCTTTTTCTTAACTATCTGGAATTTTCGGGGTCGGAAATTTCGGCTCGTTACAAGCACACCTTAATAGGGATTCAGATTCTCGAGATATGAAAGGGAGATATTTTGAATAAATTAAAATAGAATTTCAAATCGCAGCCGACCTAACACATCTCGAGCCACCCTACCCTATACATATAGCAGCCTTTCCCCAATTTTAAATCGCATGTCTCTTCCGTTTGCTTTTCAGTTCGAACAAGATTAAATCTAAAACATCTCAAATTAAAAAAATAAAATTACCCGCCCACAATAGCACATAAGATAGTCGACATCGAGCGGCACTAGGGAAAGGAGACCGCGAGTGTTTACGCGATTGAGAGTCGCTGCGACCTAGGATTGGTTAGTCGTCCTCGCACACTCTCGACGACTTTTCCAACAAGTCGAATCACGAGACGTTGGGTGTCTGGATCGTTCGACTGTGTTGTATTTGCGAGATTTGACTTGCACACTGGCGTGGAGCTTGTGGTCGCGGCTTTCAAGGAGTGGTAGACGAAGTCATAGTGAGATGGATACGAGGTCACAGATGTGGGACAGTGGCATCAATCAGTGGAGACATGTGTTGGGGAGCATGCATAGGAAGGGTCGAGCAGCATTTGGGAAGAAGATAAGAAAGTATGGGTCGGGCTTTAGATTAAGTAGGTAACGAAAAAGGATGGTAATTTATTTATATAAATTGTTAATAAAATTCCAATTCTTATAAATTAATAAACTGTTCATTTTAGGTCCAAATTGAACGCGGACTATCGCATTTGGTTCGTACTGAATAGCACTAGGAAATGGATTTGATTTAGTGACAACTAGAGCTTGTACAATTTTCAGTTAAATTCGAACATGTTTGAATTTAATCGAAACCAAAACGCTGAAGCGACAACTGAAAAATAAAAGGTGAGAGTCTTATAACGCTCACAACGTAGTAAAATATATTTATGCTTGTTAAATTTGAAATTATGAAGTGATATAAATTTATTGACCGTTGTTTGATAAATATAATTGTCATCTAAGTTGTCATTCAAGTTAACTGTTAAAGAAATTAAAATTGATTGTAAGTTAGAAATTGGAATTTAATTGCCAGTAAAACATCTGATATTGATAACTATGAAATCGTTGTGAATTATTTTGACTTTTTAGACGATTGATTGTGATGGATGATTTGGATGTTTATTTGTTTATATATATATATATATATATATAAAATGTTATCACCTGGTAAGTTATTTACAGTACATACAACTGTAAATTGAATTATTTCGAATAAGAAATAGGTTGGAATGATATATACCTATGAAATTTATTTTGGATTGAATTGATATACATCCATCCCTAAAATTGAATTGAAATAACTGATCACTTGGCCATAAAATAGAAAATTGTATACGGACACCGGATTGGTTAATTTAAAGGATTTTAAAATTTTTGATTTGAAATTTAACAGATGATTTTGATTTAAAGAAATAAAAATCGAATTTACAGAAATCGAGTTATCTTCGAACCAGAGTTTGAAATGTAATTAAAATTTGTTAAATCGAATTTACGATTACGAGGTTATAATTAAAATATGATTTGAGTTTGGAAATTGATTTGTTTTAAAAGATTTGGATTTTTATTTGAACTTTGAGATATTGCTAAGTAAACGGAATTTAAATCGATATTTCAAAATTGAGCTTGGAATTAAATTATTTTAAGGATTTGAATCTTAAATTAGATATTGAAGGGTAATTTAATTTAAGTGATTTAAATCGATATTTTAAAAATCGAACTCGGAATTGATATAAATCGTGATGATTCAAATATGAAATTGAAGTTATTTTGGAATTGTAATTGAAATTAATTTGAAACTGGAACTGAAATTAATATGGAATTGACACCGAAATTAACATGGAATCGACATCGAAATTAATATGGAATCGAAGTAAAATTCGACTGGAAATCGGAACTAAATCAATTAAATCGAAATGGAAATTTAAAGTGGTTTGAATAGGGAAATTAGGAACTGAATCAGTTTGACTTTGAAACTATTTTCCATAAAATTATCTAATATAAACTATTTAAAATCTATCTTTTGAACATTCAAATGGTTTTGATTTCCATAGTATTTACTATATAAATCATTTTATTACTTAAGATGTTCTAACTATTTTAACTATTTTAATTATTTAAACTATTTAAAAACTATTCAAACTATTTAAAAAAAATTCAAACTGGTTAAGCTTGGAATATTTATATTTAAATCATGGACTTAAATACGAATTGGGTTAAATTGAAGTTATAACCCAAATGGAAATTCGAACAATTTTGAATTGGAATTGTAATCGAGATATTAAGGCGAAAATGATTTTGAAATAAAATGGTATATTTTAAGTAAATATGATGATTTCAAAATGAATTTGATTTTGAACGAATATGGTATTTTGATATCAAAAACGAATTGTTTTCGAAATGTAAAAGTACCCACCGGTGTGTAAAATGACGTTTGGTTGTTAGAGAGACCGAGACCTCTTATTGGCATACTCTCTGTCAATATTGGAACCATTTTAACAACTGTGTATGCAAAGGACAATCCAGAATGAAGTGGTTGGACTTAGCGTTGCTTGTTGGATTTAATGAAAGAGAACGATGATGGATTAACCTAGCACTTGTGCCAAATTGAAATGACTAAAATAGGAGCCGTACCGACCAAGCGGGCTAGCTACCCTAACCGGACGCACTTCTTCGTATTACCATCATTTACATCGTGATTGATTAGTGTGCACCCTCGGATTTTGGGAGTGTTGGACGCAATTAGTAATCGTGGCTATGATGCATTACTACTAACCGGAAAGGGTAAACTGATAATATCCTACCTTGGGCATTGCTTCATATGTCTTGTCATACTTTTATCCCTATACGAGACTACTATGACTTTTATTTAGTGTTGTCGTATAACAGCACATCCCTATCCACCGACAGTTTACTAGTGTTTTATATGAAAATTGTACGACAGTGCTTAAAAACGAGTTAAAGGGGGATCAATGTAAAGCCTTAACGCTATTTTGATATTTATTTTACTGATTAGACATTACATATATAGCGTATTCTACTATATATTAATATTTTGACGGATCCTTAAGAGATCGAAAATCCTGTAACATCTCTTAAGTTATTGCACGCATGTTGTACACTGGATAGGATATGTGGAAACCCATAAACATCTCTGATGCCACGACACTCATGTCATATGCTATATCGGCTTGACTCAGATAAGAATATTTTTGTCCTGACTCGAGTGTTTTGTTTTTTCATTACTCTCGGGTCAGCCCTGAGTTTTCTTCTTATTAAAGATTTATTCAGGAGGACAAGACGGAGATTTGGTATATTATTACTATTATTATTCCTGCATCATGTTGTCTGCTGCAATATATGTTATTCAATTGTATATGTTATTCAATATATGTGTCCGCACAAGGAAATCGGATGGACGATACTAGTTCGAAAGTGAAATTGTGTGATCGAGTGAGCGATCAGATTGATATGAGTACGGTTGATATGTGTATATCGTACGGATTTGAATAAAATTGATATTGGGAAGAGTAATCAAATTTGAATATTTGATTTTAAATAAGCAAAGTTATATATCTTTGTTATATATAAGAATAAGCTCCCCTTGTTAAATTTATGGCTGGAAGAAAAAGGATTTTTGAAAGTGTTTGAAGTATAAAAGGAATTTTATACAAGTTTGAAATGATCCAAGGTTTTAAAAAAAATTATATATATTTGAATATATATATAGAGGATCTTATGAGGAATTTGGAAAAAGGTTTTGGGAACCTTTGGAGTTGGAAAGGCTTTTGATTTTTGGGTAAAATCAATATTGAATATGGAAAGCCTAGTTTGAGAATTATCGATTTTGGGATAATCGATTTTGTGTAAAGGAGTTTTGTATGATATCATACTAGGTGTATGATTTGAAAGATACTATATATGTATAGTATAAAGTGTTTTAATAATGGCTCTGGGGAAAAAGGCGCTCCCTTGAAATGAACTTCTCAGGAGTGCCACCGGGTGGTGCTGCCTTGAGCCCCAAGGGGGGTTCTAAAGTTGATCCTGTGAGGAGTCAGGACAAAACTAGTTCTTGAGGATTACGAGTTAATTATACCATAGCGAAAGTCGTGTGTGCCGCTGAGAGCCAACAGTTGCATGGACTTTTTCTGCGATGGCACTGTAACACAGGATGTAACTGCGACCTATGTTATAATATAGCGAAAGTCGTGTGTGCCGCTGAGAGCCAACGGTCTGCGTTTAATTTTATATCAGCAGACTGCGACCTATGTAGGAATGGAGAGGTTTCATTTCGACAGCAAAAATCAGAGGCCGCTGAGAGACTGCAGTTACATGGACTTTTGCTGTGACGGCAACGTAACCCTGGAATGTAACTGTGATCTATTGTGGGTTCCATGGCGTAATCGAGAGGCCGCGGAGAGCCTGCAGTTGCATGGACTTTTGATGCGATGGCAACGTAACCCTGGAATGTAACTGCGACCATGGATGGGGGTGATGATTTCCAGAGCATTCTCACCAAAGATATTTCCTCTATTTTCAAAAACTGTTTCCTATATTTCAATAAAATTATTTTCTAAATATTTTCACTTGGTGTTGAAAACGGGTTTACCAAGTACTTATAGATTTTCAGTCCTACGCCTGATCAACGTATGACTGAATTTATGTGAGAACAAGGATGGACTGGTTGAGACATTGAGTTATAAAAAGTATTTTTATAAAGAGTTATTTTAATAGTATGGTGTGAATTTAAAAGCATTTCTAAAATTTTTAAATAAAGGTGTTGGAATTTTGGGGTAATAAAAGGAAATCCAAACTGGAATTTAATGAAGTGAATTTGTAATTAAAATTGAACATTGTTTTAGAAGTTGAAAGTAAGCTAATTGGCTAAATAATTATTTGATTGAGTATATTAATAAAATTTAACTTGGGTAAATAAATGGATTGTAAGTGATAATGGGTTTGAAAATGAATTCGACTTAGATTTGATAATGAATTAAATAAGAGGAGATGTTGTAAAATAAAAATAAATTTTTTGAGTTGGATTGGAAAATGTGATGGTTTGAATTACAAATAAAATTCAAGGGCGATTTGAATAATATTTAACAAAATTTGCAAGTAAATTAGATATAAGAGAAGTGTTGTCAAATGTAATGAAAGTGAATTATAATAGAAATGGTCTGAGTTGCAAAACAAAACCCAAGTGAATAGAATAAATTGAGAATGGCCTTGTATCAATAAAATAAGTTCGAAAATGAATTAAGTAAGTAAATGAAAATTTTTAAATGGGTTAATTGGATTAAATAATAATTGGATGAAGTCTGATTGAATAAAAAAACTAAATCAAGTTATGATTTGAATTGGATTATCAGGCTGAACTTAAGTTCAGTGGCATATTAATTTGAAGTACAATTGAGATAAGTATGTGGTTGGATATTATTTTGATAAATTGAGAAGGTGAATTAAAATTAAAATTAAAATGGATGAGCTTGCTGAATTTAATGGAAGTTGATTAAATGAGAATCAAATAGAAGTAAACTTAAGTTGATGTTGGAATAAATTAAAGTAAATTCACTTAAGTTTAAAATTTATGGAAGCTTGGCTTCGAATAAGAGTGGAAACTCATTAAATAAAAGCTTGGATTAAATTAATTTGGGAATGGCTCGAAGTATACAAGAATGGAATGTGTCGAGCTAAATGAATGAATTGAAATTAACTTAAAGTAGTTATAAATTAAATAAATACTCTATTAAGCGAATATTGTCGAATTGGTATAGAATGAATCATCGTATGACGTAAATAAAGGTAATTAAATTTCTGTGAGTTAATAGAGATTAAATAAAATTGATTCTGAATCATTTGAAGTGAATATGAGCTTGTTTGGATTAAAAATCAATGGAATGTAAGAAATTGAGTTACAAACCATTGAAATTGAATGAAATGGTTTATAAATTGGTTGAAAGCAATTGAATTAGCTTTAAGATTATATAAATCGCTTATGGAAAGGTATTGGTGCTTGTTGCTTATGATATACATGTGTTTAGCTATTGAAAATAAGTGAAATGCTAATAGATTTTCAATATATGGCACTTACATACTTAAATTGAAGAAGTCCAGGTACCGGGGAGCCGTTTGGTTGATTTGGATTGCGCTAATTGCTTAAATTAATAAGCTGCTTGCTTAAAATGCTAAAAAAGGTACGCCTACGCAATAAAATTAGGAAATATGAACTGTTTTTTCTTTTTCCGACCGTGTGGGTCGATGTATACATATTTATATCTCTTGTCAAATTGCAGAAGCTCCTCCGTACAAAGGAGACTCTGCCAAAAATTTTCGAAAATTTTGGGAGTTAGAAAATTTTTGGAAAATTTTGAGAAAAAAAATTGGTTAACGACAAATCGATTTCAAATTGGAAAACTAATGTAAATTAGTAGATGAAACTAATGTGAATCAGTTATAAATGAAAATAAAAATTTAATACTCATAATTGAAGACGAATTGAATTCGCATGAAAGAGGGAAAACTAATTTGCATAGAAGTATATGTGAAAACTTCTGCAAGAAAAAGTATAAATGATTTGAAAGGTTACAATTGTATATTGTTGCTAAATAAGATATGCAGGTATTAAAAGGGGAAAAGAAAATTGGATTTGATTCCAAAAGATAAATGTGAATTGCCCGACAAAAAGGTATGTATTTTAAATTTCTAGATGAAATTGGATTGGTTTTTGATATAGCCACTTGGCTTTTGTTTTCTTTTGGAATTTGGGAGCCCGTAGAGGCCTTTTGTAGTTGTATCGAGCTAGCCGCGCAAAGGAGACGCTGGCAAAATTGTTCGAAAAGTTAGAAAATTTTAGAGAAAATTTTGATAATTCAAAATTTGATTTAAATTGAAATTTAGATAATTGAGCAAAGGGATATTATTTGAAACTATGAAAGGTTTTGAGAAGTTGGTTGATGTGATAATAGGTTTTTAATAAAAGACGGTTGGTAGGATGTTGATAAAACTGTTGGTTTTGGGGAAAGGTAACGGGTTTTGAACCATTCTACCTAACTAGTAATTTCGGGGACGAAATTCTTTTAAGGGGGGAGGAATGTGACGACCCGAAATTTTTAACAATTTAAATTTGAATAGTTAATTGATTTAAAACATTTAAAAGTTAATTTAACTTGAATTCAAGATAACAATATTTACTTGATAATTAAATTATTGAATTATATAGTTTAAATATTGAATCGTATAATTTGAAATTGGGTAAATTGTTGAATCTGAAACCTCTAAGCCTGTTTAAAATAATTTGAAGGCTTATAAAATTTATAATGATGATACTGAAGATAATAGAATGTTGAAATTTAATTTAAAGATGATTTGTTCAATTTCAATAATATATCATTTAAACTGAATTTAAAAATAGCCTTCCGAGGCATAGTCTCGGAATTCGACGAAACCAGTTCCATTGGATCCGTTATAGTTAGTCATTATCGGATTTCAATTTTCATAGCAATCGGAGTTGTCGTTTGACCCTGGCAGCTCAAAACGCTTAGAACTATTTTAATCAGTTTAATTTAAATTTGATGGTTTTCTTTTGGTAACTTGCACATACGTTCAAATTAGCCTCCGAAAGACGTTCCACTGTGTTCGGAATGCGGGTAAAACCATATAATCGCCCCGCGGCATTCTTAAGAGGAGTTCGAAAATTTAAGTAGCAATCGATAAAGCATTTTGAAGTTTTATATAAGATAATGAAAAATTAATTAAATAAATTAGCAAGGATATTTTTATAAACAATCGTACGCAGGAAGCTACCCAAACCAATATTTATCATCCGTTTCCCCTTCTGTAATCTTCAAGCAGAATTGAACGTATACATAAAAAAAATTAATTAAAACTTGTTAGTGAAATCTATGGCCAGACTCCTCTTCATCTTCGTTTTCCCCAATCTAGAGCCGATCGAATTCATATCTTCCTCTCCTGTATTTTTTTCCATTTCAGAAACCGAAAGTTATAAAGAAAAGAGAAAAAAATAGAAATCGCGAGAGCCAGCGCTTGAAATTGAAGCCGGCTTCCACTTTATCTCGAACAAGATCGGCGGTGATTCCGATTGAGGCTAGGGCTCGCGATCGTTGGTAGTGCCACGACATCGTTGGATTTGGAGGGACGCTGGTTAGGGTTTGTTGGCTCGTCGTAAGCGGCGCCGTGTGTTGTCGCAGCCAAGGAGGTGGGGCACTGGGAACTCGCGAGTGGATCACGATGTCGTCTTGGTCGATCGAAGGATGAGGCGGCAGAGAGAGTTCGGTTTGGGTGCGAGCTGAGCTAGGGCAAGGGGTGCTCGATGCTTGCTATGGTGATAGCGGGTGAGTTTTCTCAATCGTCTCGGGTCATATATATGAATATTCTCATGTTTTAAAACATAGAAATATCAAGTTTTAAACTAATTTGTTTTAGACCCTTAGTTTGATAATGATGTTGTTTAATATTTAATAATCTAAGTTGTATGTTTCATTTAAACTAAGCAGGTAGATACTTAAGTTAAATTCAAAATTTAATTAATAGTGTGCTTAAGGAGAAATTAAGAAAATAAAGTATTTATCTTAAATTAGACTTAAAGATATTAGATTAAATCATAGATTAATGATAATCAAATCCCGGATTTATAAAATAAGAATTTAAAGTGATATACTTAAGAAATTAATTAATTTATTTGATTTAACTTTTTATTAAATTAGATTCGAGAAATTAAGATTATTTAATTAATCAGTTCTCTAATTAAAGAGAAACTAATTAATTTATGGTTAAGAAATAATTAATTATTTATTAGGGATTATAAGTTAATTAATTTTTGATTGATTGATTTATAGGTAGAGATAAATTAATATAAGTAACTAGAGAATTCGTTACTTAAATGACAATCATTTAATGTAAGTAAATTAAAGGTGAGTAAATCTCACTCTGTTGGATTTCTATTTGAATTTAAATGGTTAAATTTAAATATTTGGTTGGATGATTGAATTGATTTGATATGCACCGTGAATTGATGATCTAGTGATTTTGGGTTTTGGGATGGTTCACGAGTTAATTGTTGCTTAACACGAAGCATTGGAAATTTTAAGTTGTTTTAAACTTAAAATATAAATGAGAAAATGTTTCCGTTTTAAAAGTTATTAAAGGCTTAATGATTGTGATACATTAACTTAGTAGGGTAATTAAAATAGATAATTAATTAATTCAATTAATTAATGATTTGGGGATTTAATTTAGTAATTAAAGGTTTGAATAAAAAAAAATTAAGTTGTAAGTTAATTAACAAAGTATAAGTAATTCAGAATAATCAGTGATGGTGTGATAAATAATTACCCCATGTAATTAAGAAAATATAATTACTTTGTGAAATTAATCAAGAGGTTGATTATGATGGTTAAGTAAGGAGTAATTAATTTATGAATGAAGTAAAACAAAAGATAGTTAATTCCAGTTTGGGATTAATCGAAAATGATTAATACTGTGGTTTCATTAATATAATTAAAGTTGATTAGGATAAATTAAAATATAATTGAAAATCTTTAATTTATATAATTAATGATGTAATCAAAGATTGATTAATTAAGATTGATTAATCCATAATAAGTGACTTATGAGAAGTTAATTAATATAATTAAGGTTTAATGTAATTAAAATAGTTAATAAATTTATGAGATAATTGAAGAATATTTATTGATTATGGTTAAGAATAATTGATATCGTGATAATTAATTAAAGATAATTACTTGAATGCAATTGAAAGATAATTAATCCAGTGTGATTAATTAAGATGAATAATGAAGGATTGATTAATTAATCGATTTAAAATTAATTAATATTGAATGAAGGAACCTAAGTGGATGAGGTCAGTGATTCAATCAGGATTAATTTTACTTAATTTGGAAGTGATTAAGCTTTGCTTATGGATGATTGAATGGTATTGAATATTTTGAATGAGTTGATATTTGATATGAAATGTTGTGTTTTTCATTTGGATATCTTGGAATGGGATGGCATAAGACTCGAAGAGGCCGGGATCGGGTATTAGGAAATACCCGAAGCCACTTCGAATTTTTATAAATTGTTTTGTGAAATCAATAAGCTGGAATGAAACTATTTAAGTAAATTGGATTATTTTATCTAAGTTTGGTACTTAGAAATGGACGCGTGGATCAAATGTTGTCTACAGCAAATTGCGAATTTGTTAAATTGATAGAAGTTACCCCGGGTTTATATGAGTTGCATTCTTTGTATTCCATGTTTGTTGGGTTTACTCACGCTGGTTTCCAGCCTGACCCGGGTGTTACTTTGGTGTAATGCTCGGGTCAGACCGAGTATTACAGATTTTCAGGTCAGGACGTTCTGGAGCTCAGGAGGCGAGCTGGATGACAATATCGTATAGAGTATATCCGCTGTATTTATATTATTGTTAATCTGAGTCATGATAATTGTAAATATTCAGTGACTGTATATAATGTGAAACTATGATGTATTGGAATGTAATCGATAGATATAAAATTCTTTTGTAAACTATTATTATTTATTATTTATTATTATATTTTATCCGCTATGAATGTGAGATGTTTGGTATTTCTGTTCTTTTTCTTCTATCTCTTTCTTCTTTTTCTTAACTATCTGGAATTTTCGGGTTCGGAAATTTCGGGTCGTTACAGGCACACCTTAATAGGGATTCAGATTCTCGAGATATGAAAGGGAGATATTTTGAATAAATTAAAATAGAATTTCAAATCGCAGCCGACCTAACACATCTCGAGCCACCCTACCCTATACATATAGCAGCCTTTCCCCAATTTTAAATCGCATGTCTCTTTCGTTTGCTTTTCAGTTCGAACAAGATTAAATCGAAAACATCTCAAATTAAAAAAATAAAATTACCCGCACACAATAGCACACAAGATAGTCGACATCGAGCGGCATTAGGGAAAGGAGACCACGAGTGTTTACGCGATTGAGCGTCGTTGCGACCTAGGATTGTTTAGTCGTCCTCGCACACTCTCGACGACTGTTCCAAGAAGTCGAATCACGAGACGTTGGGTGTCTGGATCATTCGACTGTGTTGTATTTGCGAGATTTGACTTGCACACTGGCGAGGAGCTTGTGGTCGCGGCTTTCAAGGAGTGGCAGACGAAGTCATAGTGAGATGGATACGAGGTCACGGACGTGGGACAGCGGCATCGATCAGTGGAGACATGTGTTGGCGAGCGTGCATAGGAAGGGTCGAGCAGCATTTGGGAAGAGGATAAGAAAGTACGGGTCAAGCTTTAGTTTAATTAGGTAACGAAAAAGGATGGTAATTTATTTATATAAATTATTAACAAAATTCCAATTCTTATAAATTAATAAACTGTTCATTTTAGGTCCAAATTGAACGCGGACTATCGCATTTGGTTCGTACTGAAAGCACTAGGAAATGGATTTGATTTAGTGACAACTAGAGCTTGTACAATTTTCAGTTAAATTCGAACATGTTTGAATTTAATCGAAACCAAAACGCTGAAGCGACAACTGAAAAATAAAAGGTGAGAGTCTTATAACGCTCACAACGTAGTAAAATATATTTATGCTTGTTAAATTTGAAATTATGAAGTGATATAAATTTATTGACCGTTGTTTGATAAATATAATTGTCATCTAAGTTGTCATTCAAGTTAACTGTTAAAGAAATTAAAATTGATTGTAAGTTAGAAATTGGAATTTAATTGCCAGTAAAACATCTGATATTGATAACTATGAAATCGTTGTGAATTATTTTGACTTTTTAGACGATTGATTGTGATGGATGATTTGGATGTTTATTTGTTTATATATATATATATATATATATATATATATATATATATATAAAATGTTATCACCTGGTAAGTTATTTACAGTACATACAACTGTAAATTGAATTATTTCGAATAAGAAATAGGTTGGAATGATATATACCTATGAAATTTATTTTGGATTGAATTGATATACATCCATCCCTAAAATTGAATTGAAATAACTGATCACTTGGCCATAAAATAGAAAATTGTATACGGACACCGGATTGGTTAAATTAAAGGATTTTAAAATTTTTGATTTGAAATTTAACAGATGATTTTGATTTAAAGAAATAAAAATCGAATTTACAGAAATCGAGTTACCATCGAACCCGAGTTTGAAATGTAATTAAAATTTGTTAAATCGAATTTACGATTACGAAGTTATAATTAAAATATGATTTGAGTTTGGAAATTGATTTTTTTAAAAGATTTGGATTTTTATTTGAACTTTAAGATATTGCTAAGTAAACGGAATTTAAATCGATATTTCAAAATTGAGCTTGGAATTAAATTATTTTAAGGATTTGAATCTTAAATTAGATATTGAAGGGTAATTTAATTTAAGTGATTTAAATCGATATTTTAAAAATCGAACTCGGAATTGATATAAATCGTGATGATTCAAATATGAAATTGAAGTTATTTTGGAATTGTAATTGAAATTAATTTGAAACTGGAACTGAAATTAATATGGAATTGACACCGAAATTAATATGGATCGACATCGAAATTAATATGGAATCGAAGTAAAATTCAACTGGAAATCAAAACTAAATCAATTAAATCGAAATGGAAATTTAAAGTGGTTTGAATAGGGAAATTAGGAACTGAATCAGTTTGACTTTGAAACTATTTTCCATAAAATTATCTAATATAAACTATTTAAAATCTATCTTTTAAACATTCAAATGGTTTTGATTTCCATAGTATTTACTATATAAATCACTTTAATACTTAAGATGTTCTAACTATTTTAACTATTTTAATTATTTAAACTATTTTAAAAACTATTCAAACTATTTTAAAAAAGTTCAAACTGGTTAGCTTGGAATATTTATATTTAAATCATGGACTTAAATACGAATTAGGTTAAATTGAAGTTAAAACCCAAATGGAAATTCGAACAATTTTAAATTGGAATTGAAATCGAGATATTAAGGCAAAAATGATTATGAAATAAAATGGTATATTTTAAGTAAATATGATGATTTCGAAATGAATTTGATTTTGAACGAATATGGTATTTTGATATCAAAAACGAATTGTTTTCGAAATGTAAAAGTACCCACCGGTGTGTAAAACGACGTTTGGTTGTTAGAGAGACCGAGGCCTCTTTTTGGCATACTCTCCGTCAATATTGGAACCATTTTAACAACTGTGTATGCAAAGGAGAATCCAGAATGAAGTGGTTGGACTTAGCGTTGCTTGTTGGATTTAATGAAAGAGAATGATGATGGATTAACCTAGCACTTGTGCCAAATAGTGTCGTTCGTTCTTCTATAAATAGCCCCCTCTCTCTCTAAAAAAAAAAAATAAACTAAAACCCTAATTCTATAGCCGCCGCCAGTGATGAAACCGAACGCCGAAAACTTCCTGTCTATCTCCTCAAATTTCTTCAAATCCGTTCATTAATTCGAAAAACTTTCTACATGAAAATTATAGAGGGCAGTGTGATTGATACATCCAACGGTGGGTTTTCGTTCTAGTGCTTAGGATCGATGGGAAATTGGGCTTAAAGGCCATGCGTTCGGCCTTGATTTTCGAGCTTCAGTGGTGACCGAGCTCGAAGCTCTTCAGGCCGTGGGTGGTGCCGGGGCGCGTGCACGTGTTGATTCTCCCTGATCACCTTCAAACGCGACGTGGTGGAAGCATAAATTAACCCTAATTCAAAGCTTATGGGTTCTATGGTGCGTATGTGTTTACTGGAAGGAACGCGTGAGGTTGGAGGGAGAAGCTAACGCACGGACCTGATGCATTCAACTTGATCCAACGGCCCTAATCTAGCTTAGGTTTAAAATTTTATAATTATGTTGTAATTTTTATATAGAAAATTCGAGTAAACTTGTAAAAATCATAACTTTTTCATACGAGGTCGAAAACGCGCGAAACCAGTTGCGTTGGAATCGTATGGATGAGCACTACGCGATGGAATTGGATTGGAGTCGTTTGGAGTTAGTGAGAATTTTGGGTAAAATTAAACGTCCGTTTAATTTTATTCGAAATAAATCGCTAAAAAGAAATTGAAATCAAGGTGAGAACTTCTCACTCAATCGAATCGGTTTCGATATTATTTTAAATAGTTATATTTAAAATACTTGAATGTATGTTTGAATGATGATTGTTATCTATTGATTGTTAAAATAGACATTATGCGCCGTTAGTAAGCGGATGTTATTTATTAAAAACATATACCGCGAATATTTCATAAACAGTGAAATTGGTATAATATATAATAGCAATATATATATATATATTGGCATATGTATATATTGCAGTTATTGATTTCCCGCATTTGTATAGCGGATGAGACCCTATTGCGCCGTCTATTAAGCGGATAATATTTTAAATCCCATATACCGCGATAATTCCGTACTGGAGCGGAATTGGTATTGTGCAAATGTTTGTGGATGCAGGAAGACAGGTTGGAGGGATCCAACTGGATTCCTCAACAGTTTTTATTTGATTTCAGATATTTTGATATTTGATGGATTATCATATCGATATGTGATATCGTTGTTGTCGTGATTGACTATTTGGTATGTAGCATCATTGGACCAAATTTTGGAATTTTAAAAAGGATTTCAAAGTGATTTTTGAAAGTATACGTTTATAAAATATTTTTTGGAATTGATTCATCTTAAATAAATAAAACGTTATAAATTTAAAAGTTATAAAATTATATTTTTGAGAAATATAGTTAAAAACTAATTTTTGAAAATATGGGGTTAATGATTTTACAAAATAGTTAAAATGGGATTTCTGAATTTATTGTGAAAAGTTTAAATATAGGATTTATAAAATTTGATTATTTTATAAATCAAAATGGTGAAATTATAAAGGAGATTAAAGATGTTTTAAAATAATAATATAAATTGATTTATGTAAAAGATTTATAAAATTGATAATTTATAAATGAAAATATTTGAATTATAAAACGAGTTTTTATAAGTGTTAGAATGAATTATGAAAGGATTTCATAAATGAATGAAATTTATAGAATTATAAACGGTGAAGTTATAAATGGAATTTTATAAGCAGTGAGTTTATAAAATTTATAAAGTTATTGAAAGAATAGATTTGGATAAATAATTGAATCTTATAAGTTATAAGATTTATAATTATGAAGTTTAAAGGAACGATTGTGCAAACAAATAAATTATAAGTATTTCACTTATGATATGAACTTTTGTTTTATAATTGAGTTATAAATTGAATAGGTTAATAAAGGAATTTATAAAAGGAAGTTGTTATAAAATAAATAGAAATGGAGTTTATAAACGTTGTTTTATAAATTCGCAAACGACTTATTTTGATAAGTAAATTGTTGAAACCTATTAATGGAGTTATATTCACGTTTTTGACTGTGAATAATCCTTTGAAATAAAATGAATAAAAGGATGAAATTTGTTAACGTAATATATTCACATTTTTGAATAGTGAATAATATGTTAAAGAAAATGTTTTGAATGTGATGTTTTAAATAGAATTAAAATGATCTAACGATGTTTTAAAATGTGTTGAGATTCGAAACCATGGATTTCAACATTTATTGTTGAAATAGACGTTTTCGAGAAATAGAAGGAAATAGTGGACTATAACACTGTTGTTATAGTAAATGATTTCCGAAAGGAAATGTTTTGTATAGTATTGGGATTTATATATCTATTTTAATTTCGAATCCCTATACTAGTGATTTTGGGTTGTCGTAACGATGTTTTACGCAACATTCATTTTGGCCCAAATAAATATGTTTAAGAGAATGATTTTCTTAAAGAATGAAATATATACTTAATTTCGATTTAAGTATATTGAATATTTTCCAAAGGTTGAAAATAAAAGATTTGTGAATTACTTATTAAATAAGTATGGAAATGTTTTCCAATATAAAGTGAATATTTTGAGATTTATCTTTTTGAGGATAAATTGAAAATGAATAATTGAAATCGTATATGCATGGATATTTTGGAATGAAAATTCACTATGGAATTTATAAAAGAATGGGGAAATTTGTTTAAAAATAAATATTGATTTATTTTTGAAGTGTGAAAATTATATATCTAGTAAAGATATTTTTGGGAAATAAATAATTTGGAAAATTATTTGGAATCTGGTGATGTGTGCATATCCATTGATAGTTCAATAACCGACTATCAATATTTACCTTTGAAAGGTATTTGTTGTGATTTGTTTGAATTTGAATGCTACACTTATTTTTAAATTATTGTGCTCGTTATTCGGATTACCCATTCCGAATAGTGATACGACGTAATGGATAGCATTGAAGATCGGTGTTGAAGACCCGGTATTTGCGAGAGCGATAGGATGACCTGTCGATTGAGTCTGCACCGAGTTGCTCCGGTATAGAGTTCTCCATATGTGATGGGAAATCCGATCAGGATTGTGGATATCCGGATTGCAAGGACTTCTTTGTAAGTGCCTTCGGTTCTGTTCGAGCCCGGAACAGACTTGTATGGATTGTATGTTTGACGTTACAAATTGAGATATAAAGCAGATTTCTTTCAAACATATTTCTGTTGGTGGCGGAGAATTTATTCTTTTAGCTTAACACCCTTCTCTGAGACGTACGAGCTCAGAGGTTATGTAGTTAACGGTTATCAGCGATATATTCCCAATTTGGTAATGTGACATGCTGAGTGTTGCTGTGAAATGATCATTGTGTTGATTATTTGTGATAGGATCATTTATTTGATCGTCTATCTTGGTGATCATTTCTATGATCATTTGTTGACCCAAAGCATGGCTTTTGTACAAAGTATGTTTTTGTGGACGTGACTTCGTCGAGCCTCACACCTCGGGAATGGTCAAAACAGGAAAGATGCGGCAAGGTTATGAGGGGTAGCTCCCTTTAGGGTATGTGCATTTCCTTCTGGAAAAGGGTGGTATCATGGTATGGAGCCCAGATACTTACTCATGTTGAAACACTTTATTTATGATTGTGTGATGATGGTGACGAGCGCTCGGTTAAAGGTCCCAAAGGACCGGGGGATGGCGTACTCGTGTCAGTTGTTACCCAGTTAGGGGTAACCCGACCTTGTGTTGGCAGAGATCCGGTTTGGTTCTCGGGGATGTCCTTCCAGAGGCATTCTCATGTGGCAATGGGAAGTTCCTTGGCCTGATCATTCGTTGGAAATCCAATTCCCAATACGAAACCTTGTACGGTATTAGTTGTAGAACCTACCATTTACTTATGGTGGTCACCACTGTTTAGATGGTAGCTATAGTAGGCATACGATAATGGTCGTATGTTGGCTAAGATTTATATTCTAATTTCGAAATGTTTCCTACACTATATACTAGTAATAATATCAAATGTTCTTCTAAATGCGTATCAAGCATCTTTGACTATCATAAGGAGAAATCTCCTCCGATTCTGCGTTTGCATTGTGTGTGTGTGCGGGAGGCCTTATGGTAGTCTCATTTTTAAAAAGCATTGCGAATTGACTTTAAAAATATTCCTCTATTTTGATTTTAAAGATAAATAAACTGTTTTGAGTTCCCACACCAGTCACATGACTGACTCGGAGTTTATTGTTTTCCTTCCTAAACTCTGGGTGCCCACCAATTTCCACACGGGCAGTCAAGAGTTAAGGTTTATCAGGATATTCTGGAGTTGCTGGAGGCAAGCTGGATGGCATGGCGTATTACTAGTATATCGTATTTCTTTTTCCGCTGCACTATTTGATGTTGTTTGTTGTTGTACACTCCGATGTAATGAAATGTGATGTAATGTAATAACTGATATAGTTCTTTGTTTAAAGATTATTCATTTATTATTATATGTTGTTCCGCTGCGAATTGTGAGATTCTGATATTGTTCTGCTGTTTTCTGTTCCGTTCTATTTTCTATTTTCTTTTCTCTCTATCCTTTCTCTCTTCTTCTATCCATTTTCTTTTTCTTTCTTTTTTTTAAACATTGATAATTCGTATTTCTGTTCATCTTGAGTAAATCTATGGAGATTAGTGTATATTCAAGGAGTACGGATTTGCGGGTCATCACATGGTTGGCTTTGGACTAGGTTAAATTTTATTAAAGAAATGGTTTTGAAATGGGTTGCACCTTTTAATTTAAGTAAATTCTTTCGAAGGGGTCGAAACTCCTAGCTACCACTATCTACCTTTCGAAGAAAATGGTTTCGGAAGGAATACTTTGTTTTTAAAATCCAAGCCACTTTTCCAATGCTTTTGGAAGGGTTGGTTTCGACATCATCACTTATTTACTTTAGAATTGTTTGCGAAAGAGTGCTTTCGACTTAAATATTTTAATGATCCTTTTGTTCTCTTAAAGTTAGAACCCAAATGTTTTCGAAAGGTTTATTGTTTTTAAATGTTTTGATGCTTTTAAAAGGTTTAAGATGATGGTTTCAAATGGGTGGTTCTCACAATGGTTTCGAAAGGTTTAAAAGAAAGGTTTCCAATGTTTTTAAAAGGAAAAATTTATGCGTTTTAAAGATAGGATTCCCAAGGTTTTAAAGCTTTCGAAGGAATGGTTTACAATGATTTCGAAAGGTTTATTTGAATGATTTCGAATGGTTTATTGAATGGTTTCAAAGGAAAAGTTTTGGCCTCTTGGCCTATGTTATAAAGTGTTTACTTGGTTTTGAAAGGGATACATTCAACGGTTTCAAAAGTGGTTCTTTCAATGGTTTAGAAAAGGGTACTTTCAAAGGTCTAAATGTTTTCATCAACAAAGGTTTGTGTAAAGTATATATAGCATGACAATGTGATTTTAGTAAAGCATAGAGCATATATTTTCCTTGTTTAAATTTGATTTAAAGGTTTTAAATCAATTAGAGAAGAAAACATTTTCAAGGAAAATTTAGTAGATGATTACCCAAAGTAAAAATGACTCAGATATTTATATAACAGATAGGAGTGGTATAGGGTCGCACCCTATAGATTAGCTACTCGCCCTTAGCTAATTTAATTCAAAATTCTAGTGTGTAAGGCTTTGTCACAGGTAAGATTAAAATGATATTACGTATAAAAAGGAATATATTTATACAAAGATAGATTATTTGTGAGCCTGCAAAACCATTAGGATCAGGTGACCTAAGGAGTAGTTAAGTTAGGGACAGACTGTCGAGAAAAGGAGTGCCTAATGGGTGTTATATTAATTTTTTATATTGTCTGGTACACCCGAGTCTGCCAAAGGTTAGTAGTTAGCTAAACAAAACTATAGTGTTCGGACAGATAGTCCACTTGTTACCTGATATGTATGTTTACATGATATTGCTTTGCACTTTTAACCAGTTTTGATTGTAGGATTTTAATTTGTGAAAGATATAATTTAAAAGGGTGTTAGTGAGGGAAACCCATTCTGCAAAGAGGCGTGGTGTTACAAAATATCATGTAACCGAGATGTATAGTAATATTTGCACCAAACTTTATGCCTTACTCGAAGTTTTGTTTTCCCTTCAAACTCTCGGTTGCTCAAAATTGATTTGAGTAGGCTGAGGCTGAGGTTTACAGGTTTCTCGTGGGATGACAAATAAAGCTATCAAAGTCGAGCAGAAAGATGATAGATTTCTATTTTGGAGTTGCAGTTTTTACTTTTTTTGTTCTGCTATGTTGTAATATGCAGTTATGACAATATAGTACTTTAGTCAACCAAGAGGGCATCATCAGTTATAGCTCTTGGCGTACTTATGTAATAATTAAATTTTATCTAAACATGGGCAACGATTATGGGATTATGTAATCTGGATATGAAACTTGTGTTTTGAAATGTAATAAGAAACTTGGGAACCTCATACAAATTGCTAATACACATTCCTTATTTAGATTTGCAAGTTTAAATACTGTACACACACATATATGCACAATACCACACATGCATGCACAACTCCATACACATGCATGCACACTTTCTTATACACAGGCACATCCTGCATACACAATACACATACACTCCGACCTAAACTTTTCTTTTTTATTTTCCTTATTCTCTCTTTCTTTCCTTTCTCTATTTTTCTTATCTTTTTTGTTTTTTTGTTTTATATGGTAGGTTGGGCTCATGGCCCAACCCAACCTGGGCTACGCTGGGCAGTGGATCGAGCATGGCATCGACCCCTAGGAAGTCCCAAGTCCTGCCAAGTGGCCAGATAGGTGGATAGGCCACTGTCCTGGCCCCTAAACCATGCAGCAGTATGTGCTGCTGCTTTACGCAGCAGCATATGGCTGTATTTTAGGCAGCAGTTTCTGCTATTGCCTTGCGGCAATAGGGACTCCTGCCCCTTACCGGGGCCTGATGCTAGCTAAGCCCGTCACCTCCTCTCCTTACGGCACAAACCCACCCACTCTGGCACCTCTTACTCTCTCTTGATCTATCTCAAGTTTCAACAAAAAATATATCCAAAAGCTAAGGCTGTGATGGTTTGCTCTTTTTAGTTCTAGGTTTTCGTCCATAACGTAATGCTCAAGACGCATGTATATTATCAAAAACGACCAATTTAAAAATCAAAATTAACATATAAAGTAGAAAAAAAAATTTAGAAAACAATTGGACGTTGCATTTCTTCTAAAACAAAAAAGAACATCCATGATTGGGCATTTAGAAAACAAATTAGCTAATGAAAATATTGACAAAACAAGGGTAGAATCATGGTTTATGGGATAAACAGTCTTGGGATTTGTCTTTCATTCATATTCAAGAATAATATATTAAATACTTTATCTAGAGCAAAATAGGAATGACTTTCTACTGTACTTTTGTATATGCTCACTACCAACCAAATAAATGTGTTGAGTTGTGGGTATGTATAAAAGAACAACACATTTTAATTAAAATCCCATAGGCTGTGTTCAGAGACTTATAATGCTACAGTATATTTCTATGGCAGAATCAATAAAGGGCATTATAGTCTTTCCCCTTATTATGATTTTGTTGATTGTGTGAATCAGGCTGAGCTCTTCGAACCTCCATGTATTGGGATGTACTATATTTGGAGAGGAGGAGTAAACCTGTATATTCATAGTAAAATCGATCGTCTCCTCATCGACAAGGCATGTGTTGATAAATTCACTGACTTTTCTATCTATTTTTTCAACCATTCGACGAGTAATAATGCCCCAATTAATTTTAATTTTCCCGAAATTTATCATATCAATGAGACATTTCCTTTTAAATACAACAAATCATGCACATTTCAACTCAATGTACCATGAATTAGTCAATAGAGAGTAGGTTAAATCCTATATAGGTAACCCGTTGTTTCAACTATTATCCAAACTACAGAAGGTAAAGGAGGGTCTCAAAACTTGAAACGGTGAGCATTTTATAAATAAAAATTCTATAGAGACCCTAAGAAAGGAATAGGATGGAGCTTATTCTTACCATGACAATCATCCAAACTAGGATCGGATTGCAACAAACTATCAACAGAAAGTAGAACATCTCTCTAATCCATTACAAAGACAAGCTACGTAAAACTTGCAATGCTCAAAACACACGGTGACATAGCTTCCCAATTTTTCAATTCAAAATTTGCAGAATCTAAAATTAGATCATCAATTAGATGATGATGGATGCCTAGGGAAATAGGATGAACACCGATGAAAGATTAAACAGGAAAGCAATTTGATGCTTTTCTAAAAAAATTAGCTTATCCAATTTAAATCTTAATTTTCCTTATATCATTTGCAAAAAACTTATTTTAGATAACGTCAGAAACTCCTTAGGTGGACCTTTTGAAATGAAGGAGGTTAAAGAGGTAGTGTTTTAGATTGATAATAACAACTACCCAGGCCCAGATGGATTCAAATAAAAAAAATTAAACTACACTGGATCTAGTCAAAAATGACATCTATCAAGTAATGTTAGGTATTCAACAATCGTGTAAAATAATTAAGAAGATTATTCATAGTTACGTATGGTTAATCCCTAAAAATATAGACCCATGGACTCTTTCAGTTTATAGATAATCTCTTTATGTAATGTCATATATACTTTTGGCAATTTTATTAGGTAATAGGACGAAGCAATGCTTAAATAATTTAGTTTCACTCAACCAAAATGATTTCATCCCAGTTATAAAAGGACTCCTTACTTGCATATGAGATGATGAGAGAGTTTAATAAAAAGACCGCAAATAATTTAAGTTTGAAAGTTTACTTACGCAAAACCTATGAAAAAGTGAATAGAGAATTTATACATCATATTTTTCTAAGCTTGTGTTCTTTGAAAAAATTGCAAAGATGTTATTTGAATGTATAATTGTTAACACTTTCTTCATTCTATTGGATGGTAGTCATGTGGGATATTTTAATAGTAATAGAGAGTTAAGATAAAGAGACCCACTACCTCCATTACCTTTTGCAATTATAATGGAATATTTAAAAATTCTTTTAGATATGGAATTCTATGAGGGTAACTTCACTCTGATTCTTTCTATTAAACAGATTCTTAATCATTTATTTTACGCAGATGACATTTTGATGATTTTGAAAGCTAGCGCTGCACATAGTATTTCCAAAACGTTTCACTTAACAAAGGAGTCATTGGGTCCAAAAATAAATGAACAGAAAACCACTTTGTCTTTTATTAAATGGGTTAAAGAGAGAGAACAAATTATGAATATTTTAAAGGTTTAATATGGGAGTGTCCAAATAATCTATTTGGTAATTCCATTATCTCACAAAAACCTAAAATCTCGAGATTTTGGAGTACCGCTGGATAAAATAAACAAGAAATTCAATAAATGTAGAAACAACATGTTAAATGTTGTTGGTAGAATTGAGCTAATAAAAACAGTGATGTACCTAATGATCATGTTTTAGGCTCAATTTTGTCAATTTCCAGCGTCAATCATCACAGTAGTAAATTCTATGTGCTCTAAATTTATGTGGAAAATAAGCGTCACAACATGAGTTGGAATGATTTATGTCGAACGAATGCCGAAGGAGGTGTAGGGTTAAAGAAAATTGAAGACATCTAGAGCACTGTATCTTCAAAAACTCACTTGGAGATTTGTACAAAATGACTACCTATGGGCACAGAGGATGAGGAGTAGATATTGTAAGAATGAAATTTTGTGGATAATCATAAAATATAATAATTCATGGTATACATGGAAATTGCTTCTTAAGGTTGTGGTACTTTCAAAAGGTCCAATAGAAAGGAAAATGGTTAATGGTCACAACACAATTTTCTGGTTTAGCCCTGGCTGAACAGATAACCTATGAAGGATTTATTAGGATGGCAAGTGTTTTCTTTAATAGGAGGCCCTGAAGGAAGGTATCCTTACTCTTGACTAATAGGTAATAGAGAGAAGTTATCTCCAGTTCTCCTCCTTGCATAGTTCCGCAAATTCATGGGATTACTTTGTTTCATCATCACCAAGAAGACTACTAGGTATGGAAGCCACAAAACAATGGAGAATTTACATTCAAATGAGCTTGGAAACAAGTTAGAGATATGCATAATGAGATGGAACGGTATAAAAAAATCTAGGATTCTATATGTGCATCAAAGATGTCTATATGTGCTTTACTAGCGAAACTAGGCAAGCTAAACACCAAAGAAAACATACACAAATGGAATGCTGACATAGATACTAAGTACTAATTATGTTACTAAGAAGGCGAGACAAGAAACAATTTGTTCTTCCACTGTCAATTCTCCAGATCATTACTACACAATTTATTTAATAAATTGCAGATATCAATCATTAGTGGTACTGAAATTGATGAAATTTTTGACCAAATCCTTTATGCTAACGAAATCAACAATTAATACAAAAAACTAAAAGACATCGTCATCACGGTTTTAATATGGAACATTTGGACATAATGTAACTCTAGAATCTTTCATACTTGTAACACCTTGTATCTAGAGGCCAAAAGCAAAGTGCTACAGATGCTGTAGTCATTCATAGTATTAACATTTAGTGTCGAAATATGGTATCCATAATATCAAAAGCAATTGAATATGAACAAAATCACAGATTCCAAAAAACAATAATTATACTGATTACATTTCAAAAAAAATCATATCCAAGTCACAAAATCCCCAAAACGTATCCCAGGCAATGATCAAATATAATTTACAATAATACGCCCAGAGCAACATATGACGATGCCTCTCGGATGATCAAAGCACTATAGTCATAACTGACTTAATACACAATGGAAACAAAATAAACGAATTCCTAAAATAGTGATCCGTTAGCCACTTGCTCATCTCCGGAAGCTTTATTTGCCAAAACAGCGAAAACCTAAAAACCCTAACCCTCAGCCTACTCAAACAAATTTTGGGCACCCGAGAGTTTAAGGCTAAAAAACTTTGAGTCAGACAAAAAGCCGGTGTGAATAATTCTGTTACATCTCTGTTTACTGATATTGAGTAAGACCACGCTGCTCAGCGGAACTGGTTTCCCCTCAAAAATATCCTTTTTCAAAACATATTTTATGCAAATCCTTTCCTACAACCAAACTGGTTAATCAACCGATTCTAATAATAATATAGCAAGATGTTCTAAAAATAGGAATTATATGGACTATCTGTCCTATATCTGGGCTGACTGCCCTCAACTGATTATATCAAAATAGCAATATCCTTTATACTAATAAATGGGCTATTTGTCAATAAAACAAGTAATAGGTGGACTATTTGTCTAGAAAACATAGCAAGGTCCATTATGCTAACAAATGAACTATCTGTTCATAATCCAGGCTGACTGCCGAAAATGGACTAACTGTCCTCTGAGCTGACTGCTCTCAAAATGGACTAACTGTCCGAATTTAATTGGATCGACTGTCCAAAATTTTCTTTGGGTTAACTACCCTTATTTTCCTACAAACCTTTTCAAAATAATTTAGTCTGCCAAATCATACATGTACAAGGAAAATATATCTTTAGCTTTACTCTAATCTGTTTTTGCCATGTTATATATACTTTACTCAAAATAGTGTTGATGATATTCAATAAGGATTACCTATCCTTTTAAAATAAGTAAAGTCCTTTATAACTTGCAAACCCTTTGGTTATTCCGCCTATTATATTTGAAACCCAAGTTTAAAACCTTTAAACAACACTTTCGAAACCATTGAAGGTAACTCCTTCGAAACCATAGAAAGACCCTTTTGAAACCATTAAAAACTGCTTTTCGAGAATATCGGAAAAGCTTTTCCTTTCTTTTCTCCGAAAGCTTCAAAATATCAGACACCCTCCGATTAAAACCTCTTAAATATTTCCATTCGAAAAAATTTGAAAACCCTTCCTTTTCAACCTTGTTGAAATCATGGGGAACCAGTTCTATCGAAACCATTCAATGAATAACTTTCGAAACAGTCAAAACAATCCTTACGAAAGCATTTTGGGTTCAATTTAAAACACGTGGATACCTTTCGAATCCATTCGAAGTTAACTACTTCGAAACCCCTTTTAAAACGTTTGGATTAAAAAACTTTTGGATCACGCCTTTAAGTAGAGAAAAAAGATCAAAAAACCAATAGTGTCGAAAGTGCCTACTTCAAAACCATTTCTTCAAAAAGAAGTGATGGTGTCGAAACCATCTCTTCGAAAACTTTGGAGAGGAGGCGGATTTTAGAAAATGAAAGTACCCCTTAGAAACCATCTGGATCGAAAGGTAGGAAGCGACGGCTCTAAGTTTCAACCATGTCGAAAGCAATCGCTTAAAACAAAAGGGCAACCCTATCGAAACCTTTTCATTTAAATCATTTGACTTAGTCGAAAGCAAACTAAGTCGAAAGAAACTTAATCAAAAGCAAGTAGGTATATTTTCCTTTAATACCAAAACAATGTTTCATCCCTTTTGGAACCCTTTGGTTTCGACCTTATACCTTTCATCTTCTTCCAATTCACTACATACCAGTTGCATGATACCATGTGCATTAGTTTCGAGTGTGTAGGGAGGGGGGGGGGGGTGGTAGTATGGAGCGGAACCTAGGTGTCAAAGGAGATGAATTAGTAAAAAGGCCGTTTATTTGTACTTTTAAACTATTCTTTTGTACCAAACCTGCCTTGTTTGTCTAAATCTGATTGGTTGCAATATTTTTCTTTTCAAAAGTGCTGCCGACTTTCTATATTTAGAAATTTAAACATTTTGATAAAAAGCCCATTCCCCTCTTTAATTACATAAAACATTTAAGTCTCATACCTTAAATAATTTTATATAGCTATCAAAACTCTTAGGAAAAATGTGGAAAAATGCTAGAAAATCTCTTTATATATGTTCTCTAACATATAAAAATTTAAGATCCAAATAAGTAATTATTTTTCCGTAAATAATTTATGATCCAAGATACTATATTCTTTGCTAGAAAATTCATATCAAATCCATGAAAATTCAGAAAAATCTAAAAATTAAACCCATCTCTAAAATATCTTTTTAGATCTTCTTAAAAATTCACAAGGCAATAGGATGTAATTCAATAGAGTTTTCATCTCAAAACATGTCATAAAATCTATATGAACATTCATAAATCATCAACAAGTATATATAATCATTCTACCATTCAAAAATATGGCAATCAATTGTAAAATATTTGGATTTAATCTTAAAACCGAACCTTTAAAATGTTTGTGATGTAAACATTATCCACCTTAGCTTTAGAGATTACAGAAGCTTGAGATTTGGATGGATTTTATTTGTATTTAGCTATCCTTTAGCTTTTCTTACTTCTTCTTCCCCTTTCCTTGTTAATGGTGGTAGGCCTTTTTTTATGTATGTTTTGAAATGAAATGAACATGTAACATTATACACGGCCTAAGGAATAGATATAAGAATGGCCTCTTTCCCATATTACCCCTCCTCTAATTCATTTTAAACCTTTATTTAATTTATTTATTTTAATCCTACGGCTGCCTTAATTAAAATCAAATCTCAATCCCCTAATCAACAAATTATCTTATTTAGTTTGACTAAATGTCCTAAATAATGTTACCAAAATCTGGGGTGTTACAGACTCCCCTCCCTAAACAATTTCGTCCTCGAAATTATGATAATGCATACAAAAATCAAACAAGAGGAAAAAATATGCCATCAAATAAGTCAGGATAAGTATCTCTAATCCTGCTGTCAACTTTCCAAGTACAGTCTCTGTCATCATCACGCCACTTGATTCTGATAAATCTGAACATCTTGGTTCTAAGTCTCTTCTCAGCTCTTGCAACAATGCGAACAAGCTTCCTCACTATGTTCAAGTCCAGTTCTACTACTAAATCATCTAGCACTATCGGTGAAATAGTAGTGTTCGAGTCTCTAACACACTTTCTGAGATGAGAAACATGAAAAACATCATCGACGCCTGCTAAACTTCTCAGTAACTCAACTCTATACACAAGCTTTCTGATCCTTTCAAGAATAGGAAAAGGTTTTTCTCAGTGATATCTTCCCCAATTTCCCAAATCTAATCACACCCTTCATTAGTGAAACCTTGACGAACAATCGGTCACCAAGTGAGAACTCTAAGTTTTTCCATCTCTTATTTGCATAAATTTTTTTTCCTAGACCGAGCCTCCTTCATTCTAGCCTAAATGACATCAATCTATTCTACAACATCTCTAACCAAATCTGGACCATGAATTAACATGTCCTCAATCTCCAACCAAAACACGGGAGATTTGCATGGTCTTCCATACAAAGCTTCAAATGGTCCCATCTAAATACTAATCTGGTAACTGTTGTTAGATAGAAACTCGACCAGATGCAGATGGTCCTCCCATGATCCCTCAAAATGGAGAACACAAGCTCTTAACAAATCCTCTAAGATCTTGCTAACTCTTTCCATTTTCCCATCTGTCTACGAATGGCAAGCGGTACTCATTTTAAGCTTGGTTCCCAAAACATCCTGCAGACTCTTTTAAAACTTTCTAGTGAACAAGGAATCTCTATCACTAATTATACTGCTAGGAATCGAATGAAGTCTAAGCACATTCTTCATGAACAACTTCGCTAGAATAGGTGCCATCTTGGTTACCCTAACTGGAATGAAATGGGAACTCTTGGTCAATCTATCCACTATGACCCAGATACTTTCATTTCCTATGTTTAACCTTGACAACCCATCAATGAAGTCCGTAGATATAGAATCCCACTTCCAAACTTGAATATCTAGCGACTGAAGCAAACCACTTGGATTTTGGTGTTCGGCCTTTGCCTGTTGGCAATTTAAGCACTGCTTCACACACAAGCCAATATCGCGCTTCATACCTTCCCAGAAGAAACTCCTCTTCATGTCCTGATACATCTTGATACCTCTGGGATGTACAGTGAAATTCAAATGATGGCATTTTGCTAAGACCTCCTTCTTTATGTTTCCTATGCTCGAAACACATAATCTTCCTTTCTTTCTCAACCACCCATTCTGGTCAAGACTGAAATCTTTCCAGTCATCGCTCTTTGTTTCTTCCCAAAGCATTCTGATCCATTCAGCTAAAACTGGATCCTCCATCTGCTTAGAAGCAATTCGTTCGATCAACACTGGTTGAACTTCCAAGCAAGATAATACAACTGTATCCCCACTAGACCAAGCCTCGGATCTACAATACACTCCGCAATCTTCTATGGCTTCTCACGCTTTCCACTTAGCAATCATTTCTAACACTGCATTTTGATGTTTCCTTTTAAGTGCATCAGCAACCTTGTTGCCTTTCTATGGTGTGCACTCAATCCCCAAATCATAAGCATCTATAAACTCTAACAATCTCTGTTGTCTCATGTTCAGCTCTCTCTGGGAGAACAAATACTTCGGCGACTTATGATTTGTAAATAACTTAAACCTTTCTCCCAAAAGGTAATGTCTCAACACCTCGAAATAAAAGGCCACTGCAACCAGTTCCAAAACATGCATCGGATATCTGACCTCATGCGGTCTAAGCTGTCTAGAAGCATGGGTAATCACTTTACCTCTCTACATCAGCACAGATCCTAATCATGTTCCACACGCATCGGTATAAACCATCAAATCTTGATTCATCTCTGGAATGACCAACACAACTATATGGTTCAATAAGTGTTTCAAAATTTAGAATGCTTCCTCACACTTATTAGTCTATGAAAAATTCACATCCTTCCTCATTAACTTGGTCATCGGCGCCGCTATCCACAAAAAATCCTTAATGAATCTCCTGTAATAACCAGCCAACCCTAGGAAACTTTTTATCTCGGTTACTGTCTCGGGTCTCTTCCAACTATTCACTGCCTCGATCTTAGTCAGATCTACTGACAACCCTCTTTCTGAGAATATATGACCATAAAACTTCACTTCTTTCTTCTAGAAGTGACATTTCGAAAACTTTGCTTACAGCTGATGCTGCTTTAGCGTCTCAAGCACCACTCTAAGAATAAATTCATGCTCTCTCTCATCCTAAGAGTAAATCAAGATACCATCTATTAATACTAATACGAACCGATCCAAGTGCTCTTGGAAAATTCGGTTCATCAAATCCATAAAGAAAGCTAGCACATTCGTCAGTCCGAATAACATAACTAACCATTCGTATGACACATATCTGGTCCTGAATGTCGTCAAAGGTATATTATCCTCTGCTACCCTAAGCTAATGGAATCTTGTTGCCAATTCCAACTGGGAAAATACCTTTGCTCCACTCAGCTGGTCGAGCGTTAATCTTGGGTAACGGATATCGATTCTTTATCGCCCTCTCATTCAACTAACGTTAATCGGTACATGGCCTCAATGATCCACCCAACTTCTTAGCAAACACTACAGCTGCACACCAATGTGAACTACTCGGCCTGAGAAAACTCTTTCCTTTTAGATCCATCAATTGCACTTTCAACTCCCTCATCTCTATAGGGGTCATCCTACTCGGCGGCCTACTCACTAGTTCTGCTCTCGGAACCAAATCTATCCAAAAGTTAATGGCTCGCTTCGGTGGCAATCCAACTACAAGCTCAAAAACATCTGTGGATTCTCTAACTACGAAAAATCGACTCAACTCATCATCCGATTCCTTAGCACCAAACAAAGCAAACACCTCACCGCTAGAATCTTCTACGGTATAAATAATCCGGTCACTACAATCAGGGTGTCTAAGAGATATCTTCCTATCCTGGCAAATATCCTAGCATCGTACTCACTCAACCAATAGATCCCAAGGATAATCCCGAACCCCAGAAAATAACACACATGCAAACTGCAAACAAAAGTATGACCTAATAGGTCAAACTCGAACTGGTCACATCTCAACCCTAGAGTTGCATATCCTTCTGTTGGATTCGCAACCCATAAGGAAGTAACTAAACATGTGGCTTCTTGGTTTTTATCTATCAAACATCTAGACATAAAAGAATGTAATAACCAGTACCAAATAAAAAGCTAATAGACATACCAAGAATATGAAGCGTACCTACCAAAAACATCCTTTCCCTTCTCCTAGTCTATTGGCTCAAAAGTAGCAGGCTCCAATGCATACACCTTGCCCTTACCATTTCTAACGGGCTCCTTGTACTGGTTCTTATAATGGCCAATCTGTTTACAATTGAAGCACCTGACATTCTTCCCCTAGCCCCATCCTTGTCCTTCACAACACGACATTCATTTGCAAAGTGCCCCTTCTTGTCGCACTTATAGTAGACAACCTCAGACTTCCCTTTCTTGGCTGCTTCACCCTTCTAATCACCATTATGGGGAAAGAACTTCCTCCTTTGGCCTTGCTCTTCTCCAAAGACTCAAGAACCTCCTCCCTTCTCATAGCCATCCCCATGACAATATCAGAAGGATCACTAAGGTGAGACAAAGTACCGGCTAACTCAGGCTTTAATCCTCTAATGAACTTCTCATTCCATTTCATCACTGTATTAACTGAAGCGTACCCATATCAGGTCAACTCTTCAAACTTCCTGACATACTTTGTAACTGACATCTCTCCCTACTCTAACTCAGCAAACTGCCTGATTAGAGCTGACCGCGCCATAACAGACATGAACCTCTCTTGGAATCTTCTCTTGAAGCCCTCCTAGGTCATTGTCACCTCATCAACTATTATGTTCACACTATTCTACCAGTACAAAGCAGCTCCCTGAAGCTATCTAAATTCCAACCTCCTTGTCTTCTCATTATTGAGCCCCAAATCTGCAAAAATCCTTTCGTAATGCACTAACCAATTCCCCACCTCAATGGCATCCTTCGTTCCGTAAACTAATTTCCTTCAAGCTTAGCATAATTTCCACTCAGCTTAGCAAAATGGCTAACCACTAGAACTTCTGGAACTCCTGCTCTTGCAACGTTTCTTCCTAACACTCCGGTTGCAACTCCTGCTTGCATCATATTCCAAAAAAGGTGATACATAGTTTCCATTCCGACCTATGGGACCTCGCACCAACATTCTTAGCTTGGGCCTGACCTTGACCTCTCCCCACATTAGGTCCGACATTCCTTTCGATGCATCCCCTTCCTAGGTTTACTCTTCCTCTTCTACCATCTATATGTGTATTCAAACCTCATGAGATACAGAAAGGTAACCTAATTAATGATAGGAGACTAGATTTATAGTGCATACTTATATATAGCAAATACAAGTACGTTACTATGTCGGTGTCCCTAACCCCAATCTTTCTCTAATTCCTTTGGATTTTGTTTTCAAAACTAGTTTTAGTTAAAAAAATCATGAACCTATGCTTTAATACCAAGTTCTAATACCCCGTAGCAAAAGGCCAAAAGCTAAGAACTGGAGATGGTGCATTCATCCATAGTATTAACTTCCGGTGACGAAATGCGGTATTGCTAATGGTATCCATAATGTCAGAAGCACTTGAATATGAACATAGTCATAAATTTCAAAAAACATTAATTATAGTGATTACATTTCAAAAAAATCATATCCTAGTTACAAAATCCCCAAAACATATCCCAGGCAATGATCAAATATAATTTACAAAAATACGCCAAGAGCAATGTATGACGATGACACCTTGCATGATCAAAGTAATATAGTCATAACTGACTTAATACATAGTGGAAAAAAACATATTCCTAAAATAGCTATCCGTCAGCCACCTGCTCGCCTCTCGAAGTTTTATTTGCTAAAAATGCAAAAACCTGAAAACCCAAACCCTCAACCTACTCAAATAAATTTTGAGCACCCGAGAGTTTAAGGGGAACAAAAACTTCGAGTCAGACAGAAAGCCTGGTGTGAATAATTCTGTTACATCTTTGTTTACTGATATTGAGTGAAACCATGCCGCTTAGAGGAACGAGTTTCCCCTCACTAATATCCTTTTTCAAAACATATATTCTGCAAACCCTTTTTTGCAACCAAACTAGTTAATCAGCTAATTATTATAGTAATATAGCAAGATATTGTGTTGAAAATAGGAATTATATGGACTATTTGTCCTAAATCTGGGCGGACTACCCTCAAATGATTATATCAAAAATAGCAATATCCTTCATGCTAATAAATGGACTATTTGTCCATAAAACAAGTAATAGGTGGATTATTGTCTAGAAAAAGTAGCAAGGTCTTTTATGCTAACAAATGAACTAACTGTTCGTAATCTGGTCTAACTGTCCTAAACCGGACTAACTATCCTCTGAGCTGAGTGCTCTCAAAATGGACTAACTATCCGAATCTAAATGGATTGACTGTCCGAAATTTTCTTTTGGTTAACTACCCTTCTTTACCTTGAAAACCTTTTCAAAATGATTTTTTCCGTTAGATCATAAATGTACAAGGAAAATATATCTTTAGCCTTACTTTAAGCTATTTTGTCACGTTATATATACTTTACTCAAAATAATGCTGATGATATTCAATAAGGATTACCTATTCTTTTAAAATAAGTTAAAGTCCTTATACTTACAAACACTTAGGCTATCCTACCTATTATATTCGAAACCTTAGTTTAAAACTTTTAACCCTTTCGAAAGCATTGAAAGTAATTCCTTCAAAACCATTGAAAGACCCTTTCTAAACCATTGAACATTGCTTTTCGAAAATATCAAAAAAGCCTTTCCTTTGTTTCCTTCGAAAGCTTCAAATATCGAACATCCTCCTTTTAAAACCTTTTAATTATTGCCTTTTGAAAACATAGGAAAAACCTTCCTTTTTAACCTTATCGAAACCCTAGAAAACCACCCCTTTTGAAACCACTTAATAGAAATCTTTCAAAACAGTCAAAATAATCCTTTCAAAAGCACTTTGGGTTCAATTTAAAACACATGGATTCTTTTGAAACCAATCGAAGTTAACTCCTTCGAAACCCCTTTTAAAACATTTCTATTAAAAATCTTTGGATCATGCCTTCAAGTATAGCTAAAGGATTAGAAAACCAATAGAGTCGAAAGCGTCTGCTTCGAAACCATTTCTTAAACAAAGAAGTAATGGTGTTGAAACCATTCCTTCGAAAGCTTTGGGGAGGGGGCAGATTTTAGAAAATGAAAGAACGCCTATGGAACCATCTAGATCGAAAGGTAGAAAGTGGCAGCTATAGGTTTCGACCATGTCGAAAGCAGTCACTTAAAATAAAAAGCAACCTTATCGAAACCATGTATGTTAAACCATTTGACTAAGTCGAAAGCTAATTACTTCGAAAGCAACTTAATCGAAAGCAAGCAGGCGTATTTTCCTTTAAAACCAAAACAATGCTTCACCCTTTTTGGAACACCTTGGTTTCGACCTTATATGTTTCGCCTTCTTCCAATTCACTATATACCAGTTGCTTGATACCATGTGCATTGTTTCCGACTGTGTCGGGAGGGTAGTATAGAGGCAGAACCTAGGTGCCGAAGGAGATGGAACAATAAAAAGGCTTTTTATTTGTTCTTTAAAACCATTCTTTTGTACCAAGCCTGCCTTGTTTGTCTAAATCTTATTGGTAGTTAGATTTTTCTTTTCAAAGTGCTGCCGACCTTCTATATCTAGAAATTTAAACATTTTTATAAAAAGTCTCTTCTCCTCTTTAATTATATAAAACAATTAAGTCCCGTAGCTTAAATAATTTTATATAACTATCAAAATTCTTAGGAAAAATCCGAAAAAATTCCATAAATGCACTTTATATATGTTATCTAACAAATAAAAATTCAGATCCAAACAAGTAATTATTTACCCGTAAATAATTTATAATCCAAAGTACTATTTTCATTATTAGAAAATTCATATTATATGCACGAAAATTCAGAAAAATCTGAAAATTGAAGCACGTCTCTAAAATATCTTTTTTGATCTTCATAAAAATTCGCAAGGAAATAGGATGTCATTTAGGATTTTCATCTCACAACATGTCATAAAATCTATATGAACATTCATAAAGCATCAATATGTATATATAGTCATTCTATCATTCAAAAACATGGCAATCAATTGCAAAATATTCAGATTTAACCTTAAAACCAAACCCATAAAAAGTTTGAGATGTAGACATTGTTCACCTTAGCTTTTGAAATTAAAGGAGCTTGAGATTTGAATGAATTTGATTTATATTTAGCTTTTCCTTTAGCTTTTCTTACTTCTTCTTCCCCTTTCCTTGTTAATGGTGGCCTGCCTTGTTTTATGTAAATTTTGAAATGAAATAAATGTGTAACATTATACACAACCTAAGGAACAAATATATGAAAGGCCTCTTTTCCATATTACCCATCCTCTAATTCGTTTAAACCCTTTTTTAATTTATTTGTTTTAATGGCATGACTGCCTTAATTAAAATCAAATCTCAATCCCCTAATCGACACATTATTTTATATAGTTTGACTAACTAAATGCCTTAAATAATGTTACCAGAATTCTGGGGTGTTATAGTACTATCAAAACTCGGGCAAACATTCAATTGAAATTAGTACTTGCAGACTATAAATAACTACATAATCTGGCAAATATTAGATGAAATAAGCTACGAGGTTTAGATTCTACCTTCCACGAATTCAGATTTAGATCTCCAAATCGAAGATGAAGCTAATGTAGTTTGGGTTTTCCATCACCGATTAGTGCACTATCTATGGTACTTGCTCCTCTTGAAGATTTGTTGTGATATGACATTAGAAAGGAAAATGATTGCAACTGGGATGTTTGCCATTATCTGGTTTGTTTAATTTCAATTGAGTCATTGAAATGATTGGAGCTAATGTGGCATGGTACGGAGATAATGAAGATTATATAATTCGTCAGTTTCCCATGATGTGTGGTGTTGTTAATAAAAAAAAATGTTTACTTTCTCAAGTAAAGTCAGAAATCTGGACAATATTGCCTCTTTAGTAAAACACGTGGCATGTTAGTCTAAGCGTTGTTAGTATAGTTTGTTCTTAGTTTTTTTGTGAGTTTCATTAGCTGGTGGAATATCTAGGAACTTACCTTGGTTTTTGGAGTATTGACAATGTGTAACACTCCTTCCATTATTCGTTCTAGATATCCCTATATTTGTAATCTTTCTCTAATAAAGTACCAACTTCCTAAAAAAACATATAAACATTTTTAATTATAAGTAAATTATATATTTTTATTACATTTACAAAGTTTTTTATTATATATAATCAAGTAATATTTTTATTTTATTTTATTTTTGCTTTTATTCGCAAAATTATTCTCAAAATCACTTCATTTTGCACAAAAATGCAATTTTACCTTTTAAAGTAAACTTTTTTACATTTGCGAAATTTTTATATTTCAAACTTTGTTATTTCATGATATAACCATTTAAAATTGATTTAATGTATTAAATAAAAATTATTTTCATTTTAATTCATTTAAAATTCTTTTTATACTTCGCTTTTTGTCAAAATTGGCATAACACATCAAAATGATATTTTTGGCTAAAACTCATTTTTATTGCTGTTTTACACATTAATTAAAAATTTTGTTCTCATTCATAATAATTTTACACACTAAGATCAGATTAAATCAATTTAACACCTTAAAGTCATTTTTAATCAAATCTGCGCTTTTCAACTCAAATAATCACTCAAGAGTGACTCGTAACATATTGACTCTCTTTAATACAACCCTATGCAATGTAATCATTCATTCTTCTCTTTAATAGTCCAAACGACATAGTGACAGTTTACATCATTTTATTTGCTTGACTATTTATTTATCACTTAATCACTTATTTACTTAGTTAATTCAAGGTTAAAATTCAGGTTGTTACAAAACTCACCTCCTTACAGGAATTACATCCTCACAATTCACATTCAATAGGACTATAATAGCCACTTCTAATATATATCAATAACAAACATAAGCAATCATAGCAAAAAATTTACACAAGCTAGAAATCAAGCAACTAAGATATATGTATGTATTATATATATATATGTATGTATGTATGTATGTATCTGTGTGTGTATGTATGCACGTGTGCATGCGCGCGTGTGCACAAGCATGTGTGTGTTTGTGTGATTCGTTAACAAATACACACATATAGTAAGTATCCTTGATGATTACCCCCATAATCATCTACATATTCTCCCCTACATACAGCGGGAAGACTATAAACAAGGGTTGACTCCTCCAAGTCTCAACTCTTAGGCCATCCCTACTTATGATTTAATGTATTGTTCTGAACCTCAACTTTGATACTAACAATGTAACACCCCACCTCTATATCCATATTACCCAAGAGTATTACTAAATAATATTGTTAAGTAACACAGAGAATGAGGCGATAGGTGATACACACATGAATATTCTCCTGGATCAACATTAAATATGTGTTAAAGTATAGATATACTACTCATTTCGATGTAAACAATCTCGATACAAAGCAATAAACACGTACGATTTTTGAGGATAGAATAATACAAACACATTTAGAAGTAATACTAACAACGTTGTAGAGTCGATCGGAATAAAATATAATATACATCATATATCATTGGATAGAGTTTACAATACCACCATATTAAAATTCCTACCAGTAAATATCCAAATCTTACAACAGTTAATATATCAGCACTACCGTACTTACTATAGTATAGACATATCATGACATCGACTATATATTATAACCGATAATATATAGGTGGAGGGCTAGTTAAAATGTTCAGATATGGTGGTAGAAGTGTGCTCCATACCTACTAACCTATAAAACTAAGTTTAAATAACTCGAGTATTATAAAAATACTAGTATGGAGCCCGTGCCGATGGCACGGATGCAAAATTTATTTAGTATATAAATTGGATGTTATGTTTTTTATGGATCAAAAGTTGTGTGTGTATTAGGGATCGACCATTGGAATATAATTGGAGACTCAATGGTTTTCAATTGTGGAATCTCCATTAAATCATAAACACAAATAAAAAACACAATAGGATGTAAATATTCAAAACATAACTACCTGGAAAAACGAATAATATATGGCGTTCAAAACGAAATTTAAAAATGATAGGTATGGAATCTTAACGATGACGATATCAGTTTAAATGACTTAGGGAAGGAGATGTGTCTTAGATCTACTTTCTTCAAACCTGCTTAGTGATATATTTTTAAACTGGTTTTGGAGAATACATAACATACATACATGTTTTACAGTATCTTAAAAGACAGAAGGATGGAAAACAGCTCAAATATCAAGTACACCATATATATGGTACTGTTTAGCACATTGTCTTCTGATAGGTATGGAATCTGAGTGTACATGCAAGACATGGACAATGAACTTGACTATTAAGAATACTAACAGTATAACTTTGACAAAGAAAGCATGGTGATAAAATTACCCTGTTACATCATGGATTCTCTTCAATTGGGTAGCAGCCTGCACGTTTTGGCTATTTAGATGGCTGCCCAGATCCATCTTCGGCTTTTGGTCATACTCTTATCATCCTATACGTTTACGACTGCCAATTCTGTATGTCGGTCAGCATAACACCATATGTTCTAGTTTGATTCTGCATGAGCTAACTAAGGGACATGTAGATAGCCTTTATCAGTTCTGCCTCGTTGCATCAGTTATAGATTTAAGTTAATAAGTCAAACTCAAGTTACTCCTAATTTCCTACTAAATTTAAGCTTTAGTGGATACATCACGCCCTGCCTTCTGCAATGTAGGCTAGCTTCATATTCAAATTTAGCAGCCCACATATTTCTGCGCAAGTCATCATGCAACATAGCTCACCCAATTAGCCATCCATTCGGATCATTTATTTAGACAGTACACTTTGGCAATTCAAATACTCATTTCTGAACCTAAAAAACCATTATATTAAGCATTTCTGAAGCATAAGTTAATAGATACCGTACATAAATGAATTAACGATTAATAGAAACATATACTGAGAAAATTTGATCATATTTCAAAAATGAGGCTGATAACAGATCTAATTACCTCTACATTCTTAGCTGTAGCCAATTCAAATTAATGCCAACTTTTGTAGTAAGTCACAGATAAAATTTGTGTGGCTACAAAATTGATCAAAGATGCCAGGGGTGTGTCGCATCTCTTTGATATGTGAGTGTATATGCTCTTGTTTTCATCATCCGTACAATGTTGTTATTGGTTCAGATGGTTGAATATTTGGATAATATTGAAGTAGACCTTCTTATTACATGTCATCTCCATAATTGTTAAAGTAATATTAATTTGGAAGAGTTAACCAATTTGCGCTCCACGTTAATCAAAAAGAAAATTTTGCATGATGTGGAGTAATGTATAATAGGAAGAAGCATGTTGAACATGCTTTTGCTTTCATTCTTAAGCAGAATTTAGTGAATGAAAGCAAACTAATTATGAAAATCATACTTAAAATATTGCTTAGCTCAATAACACAATTTAAAGTAGAACATTTTTTATTTTTGTTGAAGTATGACGGGCAAAGTAGTCATGAGTATGCTTTTTCAAAGTATTACCACTCATAAATTATCCAATTAAGAAAAAGCATAATTTGAGAATCTAAGTATCCAAATTTGCACCAATAGGGATGGAAATGAGAAAAATGAATATTACCCAAAAGAAGAACATGGAATAAATAAAGAAGAAAATACGTAAATGAATTGAAACGTAGAACAATGGAACTCCATGACCAAAATTGAGCAGACAAATTTCGATCATAATTGCGTCCAAATCACTATCGATTTTTAATTTATCAATTCCTTTAACTGATGTTTTTGATAAAATAGAATGGTTAATTTTATTGAGAAGAGGAATGAGGTAGTTCAGGAAACAAAGAAGAAAATTGAATAAATAAAGAAGAAAATACGTAAATGAATTGAAACGCAGAACAATGGAACTCCATGACCAAAATTGAGCAGACAAATTTCGATCATAATTGCGTCCAAATCACTATCGATTTTTAATTTATCAATTCCTTTAATTGATGTTTTTGATAAAATAGAACGGTTAATTTTATTAAGAAGAGGAATGAGGTAGTTTAGGAAACAAAATTTAAATAGATAGTGGGCAAATGAATAAACGTGAAGTAGCAGGTTGAGGTGATTGGCAAGTAGATTAATCGTGGAGTAACAGCTTGACCTAACGACGTCATTGCAAAGGTAACGAAGTTAATTCGTTTCTTACGTTGAACGGCTGACAACCATTTGATGTATTTCTTATTTTTAAATCAGAACCCTCCTTTGTCTTTTGTTTGTCTCCGCCCGCCGTTAAGTGACTGTTGAACTTAATATTTTTTTTCGAAGATCAGGGGTTAGTGGGGTATCATGGGGAGGAACGTCAAAAACCAATTGGATCTGGTTTTAAACGGTTGTTTGACAGAGTTAGTGGAAGTAAATTTGTTTGTCCACGTGGATCGAACTTCAAAAACCAATTGGACCTGGTTTTAAACGGTTGTTTAACAGAGTTAGTGGAAGTAAATTTGTTTGTCCACGTGGATCAACTATAGCCATCTGATATCCTTGTCAAGAATGAATCATGGCCATCCTTTGTTTCTTGGTTATATACCAAGGGATTTTATTATATAGATAATAAATGGGTCAGATTAGTAAGTCTAATGTGAGTGGAACATGAACAATAAACTGATAATAACATATAGGGTAAATGCAATCGTAATATACAAGACAAACATCCTTCTCATAACAAACATACATCGCGCACATCATGCATCACCATTCACCAATTTAATTTTTTACCTATATTCGTTTAATTCACTTTATTTTATTATTATTTATTTCTGCCGTAGTTACTAGTGCTGCTACTGCCAGAAGCCGAGTCTACACTAGAGTCTTTCCATTTCTTAGATGCAAAGAAAGACCTTACACATAAATTATTGCAAGCGTCCTCACTAGTCTTTAGCTGCATTATAAATGCACCTCATCTCCTCACCTCCTTGCTACATCTTCTAGGATCTCGCTTTCCATCAACAACCACCATGTTTTGTTCTCTACTCCTAATCTATTTGGCCCGCGCGACAAACAGTGCCAAAGTGTCGGTGGATGCAAGTCATCACGACCATTAGGGAGTGACCTTGCGGTCGATCAATCTAGGATGGAGCTAGAAAACTTATGTCTATCACCTTCATATAAGGACCTCCACCAAGGTTTAAAAAGATTGCTAGGCAGATGCTATGTGGTAGGCATAAACTGGGGATTAATCACTTAGGTAGGGATTAATTAAGGATTAATCAAAACTATGCATTCTTAATAAACTCATTCAATTTAATGAAATTTTAGTATTTTGTTTAGTATTAACTGATCCTCAATGGGATATCATGGAGTCGGATGAGTTTGGAAGCAACTATGGAGACAAAATCGCTTGAAACAAACATCCTGATACTTATAAGGGGCATCATTCCTAAAATGGTACGTATATGGTGCCTATAAACTGGTTTATATTTTAGATAATGTAGTGGGTCTCATCTAGGGTGGATTAGGCAAATATGTAAGCGCTAAGGCGAGCCTAGCGCCTAAGCGGGAGCCTAGAAGGATTTTTACAACAGAGGACTTCACACGTCTCAATCCACTCAAAAGCGGGTATAATCATATTCCCACTTTAAAAAAAAAAATACATCTCACCCATAAATAAATTTCCTCTTTGTTTATTAATTCACTCTTCGCTTAATTTTTATTTCTACTCTTCATTTTCATTACTTCATTGTTCGGCATGACGAGTGGATTTAATTTCATCTCAATTATAACAAACAAATAAATAACCATCCATTCGTACATCAATAATTTTTATTTTAACTAGTAATTGAACAAATGAATAATTTTATTTAAATAAATTCCACTTTATTTTTATCTCCCTTTTAAACACATTATAATTTCATTTAATAACTTAACATCTCTTTATTTATTTCCCCTTGTTTTTACTTAGTAAATATTAATTTTCTCATTTAAATATATCAAATATTTCATATAAAATAATTCTTTTAAAATCCCACCGCATTTCAAAACATTGCTTTTTATATTAGTTTTTGCGCTATAGGCTCAAAAGCCTACGTTGCGCACACACACCCACACACACTTCACACATACACCACCTCTATACACTTACACACATACATAACCTCACATAAATTTCAACAATAAAAATTCCATATGTAGATTTGCAAGTTCAACTACTTTGTGGACACACACATATGCACGCTACCAAACACATATGCATGCTACCAAACACATATGCACACTTCCATACACATATATGCACACTTCCTTAAACCCATGCGCACCTAGCATACACATAAAAATACACGTTAATCTAAACTTCTCCTTCTTCATCTCTTCATTTTCTCTTCTTTTTTCCTTCTTTTTTTGTTTTTATTCAAAAGGTGAGCAAGGCTGATGGCCCAGTCCAACCTGGGTTGTGCTAGGCTACAGGTCCAATATGCCACCACCCATTGGCCGGACCTAGGTCCATCCAGGTAGCCAGACAGGTGCCTAGGCCAGTGGCTTGGCCTCTGAAACAAGCAGCGACATGTATTTTTGTTGTATGTAGCGGCACATAGTTATTGTTAGGAAGTAGTTTCCACTGCTAACTTGTGGTAGCAGGAGCTAACACCCCGCGTTAGTGGTCAGGGCGCACTACTAGCGTAGCCCAACTCCTCCTCTCCCCTTCAAACGACCCCTTTCCTCTCCAGCACCGTCTACTCTTTCTTGATCTATCTCAAGTTGTAACAAAATTATATTAAAATTCCAAGTTTTCAATAAAAAATTCATGGTTTAACTAATTTTTTCTCTCATTTCGCACATCTAATTTCATTTAACCAAATTGAAATTCTAAGGTAAACATACTAACTATCAAAATAAAGGAGGTAAGAAAGAAAATTATAATGTTTCACTCAACTTTGAAGCTAAATTAGCAACCTTCACACTTTTTCTCTTCTACTCTTACATAGTTTTTTTCTTCTTCTTTCACTATCTTTATTTACTTCACCAACTAGATTTTTCTTGCTTCTTCTTACTTCTAAATCTTTCTTAGGGGCATATGAGCACTATATAACAATTCTTCTATTTTTATCTATATTATTTGATTTCTATGGATTTTAGAAAATCGTACTTTAATGTAAAGAGAGCTTCATGATTTGATAAAATAGAAAATAAAAATGAGATTAAGATAAATGAGTGTGTACGGTGAAACTTTGTATGTAATTAAAGTTATAAGTAAATAAAGTACCTATTTCCATAAAAAAAATGATTATTTGAATTATAAGTAAATTATATATTTTTATTACATTTAAAGTTTATTTAGTATAATTGATCAAGTTGTATATTTATTTAATTTAATTTTTCCTTTCGTTTACAAAATCATTCTCTAAATCATCTCATTTTGCACAAAATTGCAATTTTAACTTTTATTGTAAGTTTCTTACATTTGTTAAATTTTTATGCTTTCAAACTTTTTTATTTCATGATACAACCATTTCAAATCAATTTAATATATTAAGTAATAATTATTTTCTTTTCAGTTCACTTAAAATTCTTTGTATACTTAACTTTTTGTCAAAATTGACATAACACATCAAAATTATGATTTTGGAGAGAACTTGTTTTTATTTGTGTTTTACACATTAATTAAAAGCAGTATTCTTATTTAAACTAATTTTACTCATTAAACTCAGACTAAATCAGTTTAACATCTTAAAATTAGTTTTAATCCAATTTGGGCTTTTCAATTCAAATAATCACTCAAGAGTGCTTGTAACATATTGACTCTCTTTAATAAGATCACTAGGCACTGTAATCATGTGTGCTTCTCTCTAATAGTCCAAATGACATACTAGCAGCTTAAATCATTTTATCTGCTTGATTATTTATTTATTTATCAATTAATCACATATCTACTCAATTAATTCAAGTTTAAAAATCAGGCTGTTACAGAACTCTCCTCCTTACAGGAATTGCATCCTTAGAATTCACATTCAAGGGGACTAATAGCCACTTCTAATATATATCAATAACATTCATAAGCAACCATAGCATACACAAGTAAGAAATCAAGAAACTAAGATATATATTTGTGAGTGTGTGTGTGTATTATGTCTACGCGCACATGCATGAGTGTTTGTGTTTGTGTGACTCATTAACAAATACACATATATATTACGTATGCCTGATGATTACCCACATAATCACCTACATAGCCTCCCCTCTTTACAGTGAGGAAGAATATAAACAAGGGTTGACTCCTCTAAGCCTCAATTCTATTCCATCCCTACTTATGATTTAACGTATTGTTCTGAACCTTAACTTTGATACCAACAATGTAACACCCCACTCTATATCCAAATTACCCAAGAGAATTACTAAGTAATACTATTAAGTAACATAGAGAATGAGGTGGTGTTGGTGATACACACGTGAATATTCCTTTGGACCAACATTGAATATATGTCAAAGTACAGATATACGACTCATCTCGATGTAAACAATCTTAGTACAAACCAATAAACACGTACGATTTCTGAAGATAGAATAATATAATCACATTCATAAGTAATACTAACCACATTGTAGAGTCGATCAGAATAAAATATAATATACATCACATATCGTGTGATAGAGTTTACAATACCATCATATTACAAATCCCAGTAGTACAAATCCCTATCTTACAACTGCTAATATGTCGGTAGTACCATACTTACTATGGTACATACACCTCATGACATCGACATAATATTACAACCAATATTATTGGTGAAGGTCTAGCTAACATGCTAAGACGCGGTGGTATAAGTGTACTCCAGACCTGCTAACCAGTAGAACTAAGTTTAACTGACCCGAGTATTAAAAGAATATAGTAAATAGGTCAGATTAGTCAGTCTAGTGTGAGTGAATATGAACAATAAACTGATAATAGAATATAGGGAAAATGCGTTAGTAATATACAAGATAAATATCCATATCATAACAAACATCCATCGCACACATCATGCATCACACATTTATCGATTTAAGATTTTTTTACTTATATTCGATTAATTCACTTTAGTTTTTTTATTATTTATTTCCACCTTAGTTACTGCTGCTGCTGCCAAAAGCTGAGTCTATACGTAAGTCTTGCTATTTCATAGATGCAAAGGGAGACCTTACTCATAATTTTTTTTGAGCATCCTCGCTACCCTTTAGCCGCATTATAAATGCACCTCGTCTCCTCGCCTCCTCAACGTGTCACCTCATATCTCGCTTCTCATCAATAACCACCTTGTTTTGTTCTGTACACCTCATCTCTTGGGCCCATGAAGGAGACGTGATAATGTGACACTGGAGCCAAGTCGTCATGACCACCAAGGAGTGATCTCGTGATCGATTAAGCTAGGAGGGGCTAGCAAACTTATGGCCTTCACATTCATGTGAGATGTTCTGCCAAGGTTGTAAGAATCGCTAAGCGGATGCTAAGTGTAAGGCGTGGACTAGGGATTAATCACTTAGGTGGAGATTAATTGAGGATTAACCGAAATTAGGCATTGTTAATAAACTCACGCCTTTTGGATGAAATTTTAGTATCTTGTGTAGTATTAACTAATCATCAATGTGATATCATGGACTTGGATGAGTTTGGAAGCAACTATGGAGACAAAATCTTGATTTTTATTAGAGGCACCAAGCATAAACTGGTGCATATATGGTGCCTGGTGCCTATAAACTTGGTTATATTCGTAAAAATTGCAGTAGGTGCCATCTAAACCAACTAGGCAAATATCTAGGCGGTAAGGCTAACCTAGCGCCTAAGCAGGAGCATAGAATGATTTTTACAACAAAGGATTCGCATGTCTCAAATCCTCGAAGAAGCAGGTATAATCATATTCCTTCTTTAGAATAATACAAAGATATAAAACTATATATCTCACCTGTTGTTAATGATAAATATCGTCAACTTCCATATTAGTGCTTTGGATCGTTATCATGTTTAGGTATTTCAACCCTTGATATGATCAATGAATAAAGCATGTGAAAGAAGGAAAAGCAAGAATTGTTAATGAAATGGTTTGGAGAATATTGAGTTTCAATCGTGAACATTAATATCTCCATCGTAACCCCTTTCTTCTCCAACGAAACTCATGTATATCACTAATTCATAATAGCCGAAAGGAATGAGTGACCCCCTTTCATCTTTGATGAATTTTATGAATTTGATGGGTAGAAAGGTGCTGGATTCGAACCCCTCTCGGCTTAATCGGGACCTCCTTAATTTGCATTTTCATTAGGTTCCGAAAAGATCGCAACGTTGTATCTATGATCAAATTCTTTCTTTCGAAAGGTATTCATTCTGCCATTTAAAGGTGCACATCTTTGAAAGGTACCCATTCCGAAAGAGTAGACCTTCTTGATGGTTATTTGGCGATTTGAATCACTTTCGAAAGGTATGCATCATTCAAGCATGTTTAGATAAAAATAGAGTTTATATGATATGTCATCGAACCATATTAAGGATTTGACATCGTATATTTATTTAGTCACGAGTTGTATTTCCCCTACGCAGCCGAAACCATGAATTTAATATATAAGGAAATAAAAATCGTCGAAATATCCCATGATGGTTCCATGACATATACTCGGAATGAACGAAGAAGATAAGAAATAAATCATGTATGATCGATGGTTAATGTTGAATTAACGCCTGATCATGATCATCCCCAAATTCAAAGTTGATCACAAGCCATAATTAATCCTCTTTATATTCTCATGATGAAGTTTGATACAAAGTTTAAGAAGCAAATCCTCAATTTGATTTCTAAATTAGGGATACAAATGTAGTGAGTGGGAGTAGAAGTTGTAGAATGAGAATAGAATGGGAAATCAGATCCCTAAAATCAAACCTCTAAAGTCTTATTTATAGGTGCGGGTTGGCCTCCTTTCACTGAAGCCATTCCGATCATGTTGGAAGGCTAGTTTCGCATGCATCATTCCACCTTGGCACAAAAGGGTAACCTTTTGACCATGCCAAAAGGTTGGCTTATAGCTATTTGAACATATCTTAATACTTTCGTCCTCGTTGGATGGTAGGAATGCGGCACCCATAACTATGATCCACTGACTCTTTAGCTCAAAATGACAGCTTGTTTGATGCGGAAGAAGACTTTTCGACTCGGTCGAAAGGTTATAAGTGGTCACATAAAGTGCTTGGTTAGCGATATTTTGTGTCAGATGATCTATTATTCTATGCGAAAGCTTCCTACGGATCTCATCGAAAAGTTTTTCTGAAGAAGAGAGCTGGCGTGCGGAAGCATACTTGTATAGCTTCCGAAGGTGCAGAAGGTAATATTTACATGTGTTCTTTGTCTCTTGCGGAAGGTCTTCCATTGGCTGCTACATCCCTCCTCCGAAGCCTTCTCCTGCCAAGTCCAACACAATAGCATTTCTTTCCCATGGAAGACCCTCGAGCATGGAACCATTTTGTGAATTTTTTCATGCGGAACCACCTTTTTTATCTTAGGCAAAAGGTTTTGAAGTAGGGTTACGAAAGGATCTTTACTTTTATGATGAATGGTTGTAATATTTTTCTGACCTAGCCGGAAGGTGCTTGGCGGTTTTATACCTAGCTGCTTCGTTGTGCCTTAGTAATTCTTTCCTTTGGCCCTCGCGGGATGTACCAATCGTTTCGGTCGGAACTACCTTTCCTTTAAGCTTGTGGAAGCCTTGCTCCGAAGCTTTTACGTGCTTTTCTTAACTAGTATTGAACAACCCTTTTGACACCATCGAAAGGTGGCTTTACCTGCTAATCTTTATTCATGCGGAAGCCTTCTGAAAGGCCATCTTCATCCTTATTCATATTTTATGGTTAACCTTCAACCCTACCCCTCCCTCCGGTATAAAGAAGGCTTTTGTTCTTTGGGACAAAAATTCCAAGATTGCCAAAGAGTGATTATATTTCTACAACACATCTAATAATATTTGCACGGTTAGTTCTTACTACAAGTACCTTTTCATTTTGGTTGACCATTAACTCCGATCCTATTTTAGCGGCAATCTTTGAACATTCATAACCTATAACGATCATAAGTATTTAAAGTCCCAGATTCGGGTCTTGATGGTCAGAATTTATCATTTTCTCGCCAGATAATAATGATTTCCCATTTTTCCATGGATAATAGAAGTTCCAGAAGTCATAAGAAAGGGCCCGTATTTCCATGATAGATAGACTTTATGAATAAGAATAGGTGTTTAGAAACTTATTCTTAGCAATAGAATGTCAGGAGACCATTCGTGGATAATTTAGAATTTCATATCTTGCGACATTAAAGGCTAAAAATACCACATCAAAAAAAAATAAGGAGACAAGAATCATCTTGAGCACCATAATAAAAGGCTAAAATCCTATATCAATCTGGTAATAATGAGAGAGGACTAGAATACCAATCAGATCATCCGTTCCAATATTAATAATGATGGATCATGAGATTTTCTTTGGTTGCAAACGTTAGAGGCTCGGATGACTTGTTTTATCATTCAATAACAGATCATAAGACTATTTTTGGCGAAAAGCAGTAGAAGAACAGAAATCCATATCTAATAATAAGTAATGAAAGACCAGAAATCCATAGCAGGTAACATGTATAGAAGGCCATAATACCCAATTTGGCATTGATGATGGAAGTTCAGAAAACTATTTCTGGCAAAGAGTAATAAAAGACCAGAATTCCCATTCCTGGCATTTAATAGTAGAAGGCCAAAATACCATTCTTGGTAATTAATGATAGAAGACTCGGGTGCCACTTCTAGTATATCATTTCTGAAAAGTAATAATAGAAGTCCAGAATACCATTTCGGGTAATAGATAATTGAAGTCCAAAATAACATTTCTGGTAATTAATAATAGAAGACCAGAATACTATTTTTGGTAACTAATTATAGAAGACAAGAAAACAAATCTAGCAATAAGTAATGGAAGACCAAAAAACCAATCTGGCAGATGTTCATAAGAAGAAGTCAGAGAATTCTTTCGGATTCTTTTGTCAAATTTTCCATCTTCGGGCTTTGATGATATCTTACATGCTTTTTCTTTCTTAGGCCGGAGTTTTATTTATCCATTTGTTTTGGCCTATTTTAGGCTAGGACTCTTTTGTCCAATTCTCATGCTTATTTCAAGTAGTGCCTATTTTAGGCTGCTTTCATTTTAGACGCTACCAATTTTTGATGGTTTCCACTTTAGGGGGTGCCGATTTCTATCAGTGCCCATATCAGGCAGGTACTTTTCTTAGTTTGCTGGACATTTCATTCGGGTTTTCAGTGCGCTCGGCTAGCTTATTCTCAAGCAGGACCCGAAGACTTATCCAACCTCCCTCCAGGAGGAGCCTTAACCTGGCCATAGCGTGACACGTCTAAGGGCTTTTTTGTTACCCTGGCCAGGCTATAGCGTGGCGATACTGAGGGATTACCATCCTCCTTCCAAGAGGTGCCTAATCCTGGCCGTAGCGTGATGCGGATAAGGGCTTGTTTGGTACCTTGGCTGGGCCATAGCATTGCGGGACCGAGGGATTACCCGTCCCCCCTCCATGAGGCACCTTATCCGGGTCGTAGCGTGACGCGGATAAGGGATTGTGCTGCTTTAACCTAGCCATTTCTGACTTTGGCGCTGCTAAAGGATAACGCCCTCCCTCCAGGAAGTGATTGAACTGGCCATCATGGTGCGACAAAAGGCATTCTACCATTATTGGTGGCCTACCATTTTTGGTAATCCATGTTTAAGGATAATTTTACTCCCAACCATGTTCTCATTGAATCATAGTAGAAACATTCTCGAAAATGCTTTATTCATTCAGAGTCGAAAAATATGGTTTCAAATGTTCTGCATTCCAAGTTCTTGATACCATATTACCATCAGGATGGCATAACTTGTAGGCCCCTAGGGGATTTCCTTGAAAATTATTAGCAGACCTTCCATATTTGGTCCCAACGGCTCATCTGATGGGTTTCACTTATTGGCCATTACTCTTCTTTGTACCAAATCTACTTGTCTGAATGTCCTTGTTTGTACCTTTGATTTGTAGTACTTCGATATCCTCCTTTGACATTGTGTCGTTCTTAAGGCTGCTTCATCTCTTAATCCATGAATCAAGTCAAGTGATTCCTTTTTCAGTTCTTGATTTGGGTTGAAGGTGTAGGCAATCCTTCGATGAGAAGGTACTTTGATTTCCACTGATAACATTGCTTCATAACCATAAGTCATAGAATACGGGGTATGACCTGTTGCAGATTTAGCAGATGTTCGGTAAGTCCATAGAACTAGGGGTAATTCTTCTACCCAATTCCCTTTTGCCTTATTTAGTCTCTTTTTAAAAAATTTATTTGTTGTCTTGTTGGTAGTCTCAACGACTCCATTGGCGCTTGGGTGAGCGATAGAAGAGAAACTTTATATGATTCCATTCTTATGGAAAAACTGTGAAAATTCTTTACTTTCAAATTAGGTTCCATTATTGGAGATTATCTTGTAGGGTATCCCAAATCTTGTGACAATTTTCTTAATGAAAAATCTTAGCACTTTCCCAGAGGTGATCTTTGGAACCGTTTCTGCTTCGACCCATTTTGTGAAGTAATCAATTGCCACTACAGCATACTTCGCTTCACCTTTGGAGATTGGAAGTGGTCCGATTAAATTGATTCCCCAAACATCAAATGGCCATGGGCTGGTGATGGGGGTTAGTTGACTCAAAGAAAGACGTGGTAACTTCGAGTAGCGTTAGCACTTTTCACATCTTTTAACATACTCGATTGTTTGGTTGGTTAACTGTGGCCAGTAAAATCCTTGTCTCATTATCTTTTTGGCAAATTTGATCCCATTAGACTGATCTCCATAAAGTCCTTCATGGGCTTCCTTTAATATCCTCAATCCGCTCTCAGGTTTTACACATCGCAAATAGGGAAGGGCACATCCTTTCTTGTATAGAACTCCATCCATAATGGTAAAGTTTTGGGCTTATCTCTTTAGCTTTCGAGCCTCTGTTTTATCTGTAGGTAGTGTCACATTGACAAAATAACTCATAATTGGGGCCATCCAAGAGTTTTCATTGTATTCTTCTATTACCGGAGCTACTGATTCTTCACTTGGCATTTCCTGATCCATTTCTCCCACTTCTTGTACTATAGCCTGTGATCGGGTCAATACCAGTAGTTCATTAGTTTTCTCTTTTTTATTGTCCTCCATATTGGGATTAGCCTAAAATCCCACAGGCACAATTCGAGTCTCAAGTGTCCTCTTCAACTTGCCAACTTAGCCAATGAGTCTGCTTAGGAATTGTCTCCTTGGTATTTGGTGTAAAGAGAAATCTTCGAAATGTGTGAGCATTTTTAATGCCTTTTTCACATACGGACCAAGTTAAGGATCTTTCATCTAACATACTTGTTTGAGTTGATTGACCATTAATTAGGAATCACTGAATACTTGAATCCTCTGGATTTTGAGTTGTGAAGCAAGGGCCAATCCTGCGACCATGGATTCATATTCTTCCATGTTGTTATTTGCTGAAAACACCAATTTCATAGCTTAATGAAGTCTATGTCCATCAGGGGTAACTATTACGTATCCTTCTCCTGCCCCTTTTCATTTAAGGCACTATCCACAAATAACTGCCACTTGGGATTTAAGTCCTTTTCCTTTTCGGATTACTCGAAAACGAATACCATACATTCATTAATTAAGTCATCCAATGCTTGTCCTTTTATAGCTGCTTTAGGTTGACATTCTATATCATATTGACTTAGTTCAGTACCCCATTTAATCTGTCTTCAAGAGGTTTCGGGTTTACTAAAGACTTGTTTCAAAAGAAAGTTGGTCAACACCTTCACTGGGTGCGCTTAAAAATAAATTCTTAGCTTTCGAGCTGCAAGAATTAAGCAGTATGCTAGTTTCTCAATAACAAGATATCAGATTTTGGTACCCATTAGCCTTCTGCTCACATAATAAATCGATATTTGCACTTCCTTGGTTTTCTTGATCGACATTGAGCTTACCGTGTGCTCGGAGATTACCATGTACCGGAATAAATTCTCCAAATCTTTGGAGCTAGATAAGATCGGAGGTTTTTCCAAATGCAATTTCAACTCTTGAAATGCCTTTTTGCAATCTTTACCCCATTTGAAATTTTTCCTCTTCTTTATTACCTCAAAGAATGGGATGCACATATTGGTGGCGTTTGAAATAAACCTGCTTAGCACTGTTACTTTTCCATTCAAAGTCATAACATCTTCACTTGTCTTAGGCTCTGCCATATCCTTAATGGCCTCAATCTTTTTCGGACTAGCCTTAATTCCTTGTGCACTGACAATAAAGCCTAGGAAATTTCCAAAATGAACTCCAAAGTTAAATTTTTGGGGGTTGAGTTTCATTTGATACTTTCGGAGTACTTTGAACATTTCACCCAGATCTTCAAGATGATCCTTTGCCTCTTGGGAATTTACCAACATATCATCAACGTAAACTTGCATATTTCTTCCGATTTGTTCTTTGAACATCCGGTTAACCAATCTTTGGTACGTTGCCCCAGCATTTTTCAACACGAATGGCATAACTTTGTAATAATAGGATCCCCAATCTATAGTGAAGCTGATATGCTCCTCATCATTTTTAAACATAGGGATTTGATTATATCCGGAGTATGCATCCATCAAGGAGAGCAACTTATGTCCACTAGTTGCTTCGACCAATTGGTCTATCCTTGGCAGCGAGTAAAAATCCTTTGGACAAGCTTTGTTCAAATCTGTATAATCCACGCAAGTTCACCACTTCCCATTAGATTTCTTTACCAAAACCAGATTTTACAACCACTTAGAGTAGAAAACTTCCTGGATAAACCCATTTTGTTGCAATTTCTTGACTTCTCCCTTTAAGATGCCGGTCCTTACCTTATAGAACTGCCTTTTCTTTTGCTTGACTGGAGGGATGTTTAGATTGATATTAAGGGCATGACTTATGATTGTAGGGTCAGTTCCAATCATGTCAGAATGGGCCCAAGATCCTTATTGTCTTTTAAGAATTCTACCAATTCCGATTTTAAGTGCTCCTCGAGATCTATTCCCACTCTGACTATTTTTGTAGAATTTGTAGAATCTTTTGGAATATCCTCATTTTCTCAACTGGCTTAACTCTTTTAACCTATCATTAACAATCTAGCTCAGTAATAATTTCTTTTTCCTCTATTGAGTTGGTATCCATTCTCTTTCCCTTTCCATAAACCGCAAAATAACTTTTGCAATACACTTGTTAGTTCTGTTAGATTTTTTCTTCGCATTGAATGATGGATGTAGAAACCCATCATCTAAAGGTTGTAAAGTAATAGAAGAATCAATGTAATAAGTAAACTCCCTGTTATATTGTTTCAAATTTGTGAAGTATATTTCTCTTGATGCAAATTACTCTCCTCGAATAGTTCCCCAACCATTCTTAGTAACGAATTTGAGCATCATATATTTAGGTAAGACAAAAGCATCCACGTCATCTACTGCTGGACGTCCGACGAAAGCTTTGTAAAATGATGGCTAGTCTATGATTACAAAATTTGTTTCAAAAACACGAGAGCACGGAGGGAGTCCCAGCTGTACCAGGAGCTTTATTTGTCCCAGCGGAGTTGTTCACATATTGTTGAACCCAAAGATGGGTTTAGGACTAGGCTCAAGTTTGTGTTTAGAGATCCCTATTTGATCGAATGCATGTAGAAAGATCACGTTTACAGCGCTTCCAATATCGACTGAGATCTTTGTAAACCACTGAGGATCCTATTTGAGCCATGATCATCAATGGTTCACTGTGGGGATGATGGATTCCCCATCTCAACTCTTGGGAATTGATCATGAGAGTGTGCATGTTGATATTATACTTTGGGTTCTTTAGCGGTGGTTCTTTTGGCATAGAAAACACATCCTTCCTAGATTCATCAATGTATCTACTCCGGGCATTCTAACTTCTACCCAGAGGATATGGTCCGCCATATATAATGTCGATTATGTTTTAAGGTGGACTCAGGTTGAATGGATCTTCGTCTTTAATCATATTAACAGTGGTATCGGTAGGTTTTCCTACCTCGGTCACTGGCTAGGAATTCTGCTTTGGGTTCTTTACAAACTCATTTAGCTGTTCTTTTCAAATTAGTTTTTGAATTATCCCTGCCATCACTTTACATTCATTAATCATGTGACTATTTGCCTTGTGAAAAGCATAATAGTTATTTCCTCTCTTTTTCTCTAGATAATTTCGAGCTTTAAGCGAGGTTGGAAATTGACCTTGTCTTGAGCCATCGCATAAATGTAGGAGATCGGTCTTTTTAACGTTGTCGCGTTAGCATTTGCATCTTCCCATCTAGACTTTTTGTGAATCCTTTCTGAGGTCAATTTTCCACTGTCCCTCCTCTGATTAGACTTTTTCATAGTATAGTACAATTCATCCATTCGAACGAATTTGTCAGCTTGAAAATGAAAGTCTTGTAAATCTCGGCAACCATTGATGAATAATTCCTTCCAAAAAGGAGAATTGACTATAAGGCCTCAATGAAATGCAATAAGCTTGTCCCTGTCATTCATTCCCTTGGCTTTCAAAGCTTCAGTGTCAAACCTCTTTAAGTAATCTCCAAATGACTCGCCGTGATTTTGTCTTATATTAGTGTGCATTGTATAGTCGATCGATGGGTCTTTGCAAATGCAGAACTGAGTCGAGAATTCATAAGAGAATTGTTTCCAAAAATATATTGTGCACTCGTGATACTATCTATGTCACTTGGCGGCAGCCCCTTGAAGAGTAACTGGAAAAGGAGGCACCTAACGGCACCAAAAGCATTGTACGAATCCATTTGATTATCAAATGCCATCAAATGGTCGTCGGGATTAGATGTTCCACGATATTTCATTGTAGGGACCTTCATGTGGGAGGGAATAGGTGTTGACAATATCTCATCAATGAAAAGGGCAACCCTCTCATTATCGTTTACTTTCTCGTCTGTTGTTCTCTTACACTTAATATTCAACATATCCTTCATGACCTTCTCTGCTATGTCTTTAAGGTAAGCTTCATTGTTCAAGCAGTCTTTCTTATTTGGTTTGTATCCATCTGTTGTAGAGCCTGCAGAACAATCCTTGTTTTCCTCTTGGATCCTTCCTTGATAGTTCGCCTTTAGTGGGAGACGGTCCTTATTCTTGGACAAGGAAATGTTAGTTTTTCTTTTCGCGACGTTAGTGTTGATTTTCAAGTTTCTCCTGGGAGAGGCAACTTCCTCTCCTGCTGTGACAACTTTGATGGGTGACTTATAGGATAGAACTTCATCTAGAAGAGTCTTCGTCCCCACCATTTGCCACTCTAAGTGTGTGATTTCATCATTATTATCCTTTGGTTGAAGATTCTAAGCTAGAGCCAATTGTTGAGATAGTCAGATTAAAGCCGGTGGTGGAGTTGGTTGAGCTAGTGCACAAGACTGCCCTTGTTCCCTATTCCCATGGTTGAAAGTTGGCAAAACATTTTATTCTAGTGAAGTTGCATGTTCAGCCCTTTCTCTTAAGAAGGAAAACCATTTCGATTTCATTTTTCCCACAACAAACCAACTTTCCACAATTATTTATATTAAGATAACAAGGTTGGAGGTTCGAGCCCTCCTTCTAGTGCATAAAATGTTAATGATAAATGTCGTCAACACCCCTATTAATGCTCTGGATCGTTGATCATGTTTAGTTATTTCAACCTTTGATATGATCAATTAATAAAGCATGCAAAAGAAGGCAAAGCAAAAATTATTAATGAAATGGTTTGGAGAGTGTTGACATTGGATTCAATTGTGAACTTTAGTATATCTCCATCGTTACCTATTTCCTCTCCACCGAAACCCATGTATTGTGCTAACTCGTAATAGACGAAAGGAATGAGTGACGAAACCCCCCTTTAGGCTTTGATGAATTTTCTGGATTTGATTGCTAAAAAGGTGCTGGGGTCGAAACCCATCTCAACCTCATCGGATTAATGTGCCTTTTTATTAGGTCTCGACATGATCGCAACGTTGTATTCATGATCAAATTCTTTCTTCTGGAAGGTATTCATTATGTCTTTTAAAGGTGGACATCTTCGAATGGTACCCCTTTCGAAAGAGTAGATCTTCTTGATGGTTATCTGACGAATTAAATCCCTTTTGAAAGATATGCATCATTCAAGCATGTTTAGATAAAAATAAGAGTTGATATGATATGTCACGGAACCATATTAGGGATTTGACATCGTATATTTATTGAGTCACAAGTTGTGTTTCCTTTACGTGGCCAAAACCAGAATTAAATATATAAGGAAATAAACTTGTGGAAATATCCATTGATGGTTCGATGACATATACTCGGAATGAACGAAGAAGATAAGTAATAAATCATGTACAATCGGCCGTTAATGTGGAATTAACGCTCGATCATGATCAACCCCAAATTCAAAGTTGATTGCAAGCCATAATCCTCTTTATTTTCTCATGATGAAGTTTGATACAAAGTTTAAGAAGAAAATCCCCAATTTGATTTCTAAATTAGGGTTACAAACGTAGTGTGCCGGAGCAGAAGTTATAGAATGAGAACAGAATGGGAAAATCATATCCCAAAAAACGGACCCCTAAGGTCTTATTTATAGGTGCGGGTTGGCCACCTTTCGCAGAAGCCATTCCGATAACAACGGAAGGGTTGTTTCACATGCATCCTTCTGGCTTGGCGTGAAAGCGTGACCTGTCAACCACGCCAAGAGGTTGTCTTATATCTATGTGAACATATCTAAATGTTTTCGTCCTCATCGATAAGTATGAATGCAACACCCATAACTTTGATCCATTGACTCTTTAGCTCAAAATGATAGTTTTTTGATGTGGAAGGAGACCTTTCGACTCCGTCGAAAGGTTATAAGTGGTCTCTTGAAGTGCTTGGTCAGTGCTATTTTGTGTCGAATGATCTGTTTTTCTATATGGAAACTTCCTTACGATCTCATCGAAACGTTTTCCTGAAGAAGAGAGCTGGCCTGCGGAGGCTTGCTTGTATAGGTTCCGAAGGTGTAGAAGGTATTATTTACATGTGTTTTTGTTGTCTCTTGCAGAAAGTCTTCCGCTGGCTGCCACATCACCTCCTACGGAGCCTTCACCTACCAAGTTAAACACAATAGCCTTTCTTTCCTGCAGAAGTCTCTCGAGCATGGAACCCTTCTATGAATCTTTTATGCGGAACCGCCTTTTTTATCATTGATGAAAGATTTTGAAGTGGGGTTACAGAAGGATCTTAACTTTTATGATGAATGGTTGCAGAACTATTCTTCTGTCCTAGCCGAAAGGTGCTTGGCGGTTCTGTACCTAGCTGCTTCATTGTGCCTTAGTAATTATTTCCTTTGGCCCTCGTGGGATATACCTATCGTTTCAGTCGGAACTACCTTTCTTTCATACTTGCAAAGCCTTGCTTTGATGCTTTTATGTTCTTTTCTTTACTAGCATTGAACAACCCTTTCGACACCATCAAAATATGGCTTTACCTGCTACTCGTTATTCATGCGGAAGCCTTCTGAATGGCCTTGTTTATCCTTATTCATATTTTATGATTAACACGTGTAAATAAATTTCCTCTTTGTTTATTAATTCACTCTTTGCGTAATTTTTTTTTTAATTATTTACTCTTTATTTTCATTACTTCATTGTTCGACACAACGAGTTGATTTAACTTCATCTCAATTATAATAAACAATTAAGAACTATCCATTCATATATCAATTGTAATTATTTTAATTAGTAATAAACGTGATGAAGAATTTTATTTAAATAAATTATGCTTTATTTTTCTCTCCCTTTTAAATAGATTACAATTTAACTTAAAAATGAAACATCTCTTTATTTATTTCCCATCATTTTTATTTAGTAAATATTAATTTTCTCATTTAAATATATATAATATTTTAAAGAAATAACAAAAATTTCTTTTAAAATGCCTTCGCATTTCAAATCATTGATTATCATTTTGGTTATAGTGTTATAGGCTCAAAAGCATGTGTTGCGCACACACTCCAAAGCTTATGGTGCGCACATACTCCCACACACTCTAACACATACTTCACATGTACAACACCCCTACACACTCACACATATATATAACCTCACACAAATTTTACCAATAAAATTGCTTATATAGATTAGCAAGTCTAAATGCTTTGTGCATACACAAGTATGCATGCTACCAAACACATATGCACACTTCCATATGCATACACACACTTCCCTACACCCATGCGCACCCAACACACAAACATGTAGTTCGACCTAAACTTTTCCTCATTTTTTCATCTTCTTTTTTTCCCCTTTCCTTTTATCTTTTTTATATACAAGGCAAGCTAGGCTCATGGCCCAGCCCAGCCCGACCCGGGCTGTGCGGGGCCACAGGCCCAACTTGCCACTACCCTATATTCGGACCTAAGTCAAGCCAGGTAGCCAGACAAGTGGCATGGCCAGTGGCTTGGCCCATGAACTAAGCTACTAAATGTGTTGCTGATGTATGTAGCAGCACATGGCCATTGTTAGGCAGTGGTTTCCACTGCTACCTTGTAGCAGCTTGGGTTGACAGCCCGCTAAAGTGGTCGGGACACATTGCTAGCGTAGTCCGACTCCTCCTCTCCCATCCAACTCAACCCCTTCTTTCTCCGACTCCGCCTACTCTCTCTTGATCTATCTCAAGTTTTAACAAAATTATATTAAAAAACCAAGTTTTCAAAAAAAATGCCATGGTTTAAGTTCAACTTTCTCTCATATATTGCACATCCCATTTCGTCAAACCAAATTCAAATTCTAAGATAAACATACTAACTGTCAAAATAAAGGAGTTAAGAAACAAATTTATAATGTTTCACTCAACTTTGAAGCAAAATTAACAACCTTCACACTTTTTCTCTTCTATTACACAAGCTTTTCCTTCTTTTTCACTATCTTTATTTACTTCAACAACTAGATTTTTCTTAATTCTTCTTACTTCTAAATCTTTCTTAGGGGTTTGTGAGTACTCTACGACAATTCTTTTACCTTTATCTATTTTATTGATTTTATACGGATTTTAGAAAATCATAGTTTTATGTAAAGAGCGCATCAATGATTTGATAAAGTGGAAAATAAACATAAGATGAAGATAAATAAGTATATATGGTCAAACTGTGTATATAAGTAAATAAGTGCCTATTTCCAAAAAAAAAATTGAATTTCAGAACTATAAGTAAACTGTATATTTTTATTACATTTATAAAGTTTATTTTGTATATATGATCAAGTGATATTTTTGTTTTATTTAATTTTTCCTTTTATTCACAAAATCTTTCTCAAAATCATCTAATTTTGCATAAAAATGCAATTTTACCATTTTTAAAATAAATTTTTTACATTTATGAAATTTTCATGCTTTTAAACTTTGTTATTTCGTGATACAATTGTTTAAAATCAATTTAATATATTAAATAACAATTATTTTATTTTGAATTCACTTAAACTTCTTTTTATATTTCATTTTTTTTCAAAATGACATAACATGTTAAAATGTTATTTTTGGTCAAAACTAATTTATTTGTCTTTTTGCACGTTAATTAAGATTTTTTTCGTAATAGAAATAATTTTACTCGTTAAGATCATATTAAATCAATTTCACACCTCGGAATCATTTTTAATCTAATAAGGGCTTTTCAATTCAAATAATCACTCAAGAGCGCTTCACAACATATTGAATTTCTTTAGTACAATCCTCGGATGATGCAATAATGTGTGCATCCCTTTCATAATCCAAACAACGTAGCGGTAGCTTACATCACTTTAATCCGCTTGATTATTTATTTATTTATTTAATGATTACTAATTTACTTAATTAATTCAGTGTTAAAATTTTGGGCTATTACACGACCACACCGTTTCTATCTGTCCGTTGAAGCAGGGTAGGTAGATTTTGATTGTTGACCCTTTAGTCTACTATTTCCTAACATATTGCACTCAAATTGATAATCTCGTGGATGAAAGAGACCCAATCGACAATAGCTGGGATTCTAGGACGATTGTTTCTTGGGCTTCCACATGAGCATGGAGATCGTTCAAGTCATTAGCCATTTTCCTATATGGACTAGAGTGAGTAATTATTGGTTTGAGTAAAACATACCAACCAAAACCAATCAGTTTGGTTGGCATGGTTCGGTTTTGTTATCTATTTAGTTGAATTTGGTTTAAATTTTTTATTTTCTCAGTTTTTGGTCGGTTTTAGTTTTTAATATTTGAAAGCCGCATCGACCCACTAAATCAAATATAAAAATTTAATTTTTTGTTAAAAATCATAATTATCAACATCAATATTATTTTTATATTACTATCTTAACAAAATGACTTTCTTTGGATTCACATTAATTTGTTTAGAAGGAAACAACTAGTCTAAAATTAAAGAATCATAGCATATCTATAATTTTATAAACTCAACCAACTTTTTCAGTCTTATGTAAGTTTGCAACTACACTAAAACCTAGGGTATTTAGATGCAAACCAAACCAAACCAAGCGAACTGGTTTTGGTTTGTCTTGTTTAAGTTTTGAAAATATTAGTTTGGTCTGGTTCGATTTTGTTAATGGAATAGTTTTTCTTATTATAGGAGTGGTACTTTATTTAAGCAAAATACTCATTTTTATGTTTTGAGGGTTTGAACTCATGACCTTTAGGACCTCAGCCTACATATGATACCACTTGTCTGTTGAGCTAGTGGTACTTGATAATTGAATGGTTAATTTAGTTTTAAGACTTTTTTCATTGTTATCTCCTAATATTTGCAATCCTATTAACTAGGCCAAGCCATAAGTCTTTGCTTATGCCAAGAATAGGGCTAATGGCATTGGCCCTAGTGCAACTGTTGGTGTTATAATTACAAGAATTGTTGGCCTCGATTTCGTTGTTGTTAGCTTGCATGGTGAGTGGTATTTTAGAAAATAATAGGTGTTTTGAAGAGAAAAAGGTAATGAAACTTGATATATTTTAGGGAAGGCCCTCCATCTTGTGCCAAAATGTTGATTTGATATAGCCAACCACGGAAATATGAGATGGGTCTTAATAATGGTTATTTGCTATGATCATGGTTAAAATGTAAAATGGGCAATAATTAAGAGAATAATAAGTAGTGCAGTTAAAGAAATTGTATAAGATGTAGAGTGGTTTGATCATAGCAAAAATTCACCTCCATTAAGGTAAAGTTTCTGTACTTAGTGGTGTGGGCTACAAGAGGAGTTTCAATGGTTATTATTAGACCTTGGCTAATAGGTATGTCTATTTCGAGTAGAGGAATTAGTTTTTGTGGAAGTGCATGAGATCTCCTATTTTTATATCACACCTCAAAGGGTTGAAATTAATGCCTTAAGTTCTAAGTTTTCTCATAGTCGTTGAATGCGTTCTATGGTTTAAATGAGAGCTAGCTTAGATTTTGCATGGAATAGAAAAATTGCATGATAGTCGGTGAGTACCAGTGTGTTCTTAGGTTAGAAAGACAACATAGGGCACAGAGTGGTTGCTGCACAATTGTGCTTTTGCCAAGCAGACAGCGAATTTATTGTTGCAAGTAGTGCTTATACCACATGAATAGTATCGTTGGAGTATTTTTGTCAAAGGAACAACACAAGGTCTATGCTTCATTTTGGAGACAAGTAGCTTTCATGTAACACCCCATATTTTTGGTAACATTATTTAGGAGATTTAGTTAGATAAACTAAATAAAATAATGTGTTGATATGGGGATTGAGATTTGATTTAATTACGGTAGCCATGCCTTTTCATACTAATAAACTTAGTAAAGGGTTAAAATGAAATAGAGAAAGGGTATTATGGGAAAGAGGCGATTCCTATATTGTCTTCCTTAGGTCATGTATTCCAAACACACGTTCATTTTCATTTTCCAAAATTAAATGCTTAGTCGGCCACCATTAACGAAGGAAGAAGAAGAGGAAACATAAGAGAACCTTAAGGAAAGAAAATTCAAATCAAACTTATTCAAATTTTAAGCTCCTTAATCATTAAAGCAAAAGGTGAATAACATTTATATCTCAATATATTATGGGTTCGGTTTTTAAGGTTAATTCTGAATGATTTTACAAATATTTGCCATGTTTATGAATGATAAAAGATTATATGTACATATTGATGATTTATGTATGTTCTTATAGATTTTATGACATGTTTTATGATAAAAACCCTATTAAATGACATTCTTGGCCTTTAAAAATTTTACAATGATCTAAAAAGTTATTTTAGAGATGGTTTTCGATTTTTAAAATTTTCTAAATTTTGTGGAATTGCTTTGAATTTTCTAAGGAAGAAAAGATTAATTTGGATTATAAAATTATTTACGGGCAAAATATTTATTGTTTGGATCCGAAACTTTTATATGTTGAGAATACCATATTATTTGATTTTTTGGAATTTTTCCAAAACTTTTAAAGGTGTTTTAATAGTTATATACAATTATTTATGTTTTGGGACAAAATGTTTTGTATAATTATAAAGGATAAAAGAGCATTTTCAAAATTATTCAAATTTTCAAAAAAGGAAAATTGATAGCATTTTTGAATGTAAAATTCTGGCAACCAATCAAATTTAGACAAACAAGGCAGGTGGTGCAAAAGAACTATTTTAAAGTACAAATAAATAGTTTTTTTTTATTTCAACCCTTCGGTGGTGTTTCCGCCTTCATTCCAGACCTTCCGACAAGGTTGAATGCTTCCAAACCTTTCGGCTAGGTTAAATAACAATGCACAAGGTATCAAGCAACTGGCACGTAGTGGATTGGATGGAATAGAAAGGATTAGGGACGAAAGGTTAGAGCTTTTGAAGGAGACGAAACCTTGTTTTGATTTTAAAGAAAATACAACCATAAGCTTTTGACAAAGAGCTTACAAAACTGTCAAATGAGGTTAAAAGAAAAAAGGTTTCGGTTATTTTGCTTTCTTGTTTTAATTAAAACCTTTCGACAAAGCCGAAAGGTGTAGCTTTTGGCCAGGCCGGAAGCATATTTGCTGCCTCCTAACCTTTCGACACTGATGGAGTCAAAGGTTATCTTATGTTTTCTAAATCTTGTCACCTCTCTCCATTGATTTCGAAGGGTTGGTTCCGACACCAACACTTCATTGATTTTGAATGTTTTCAAAAGTTTTTACGAATGTTTCAAAGCAGTTGCTTTTGACTCTAAATTTGTATGATCTTTTTGCATAATTCAAATGTTTTAAGTCGAAACATTTTAAAGGTTTCAAAGTAGTTAACTTTAACTGGTTTTGAAAGGTTTTCCACCTGTTTTAAATTGAAACCAATGTCTTTGAAAGGTTTTGATTTCGAAAGGTTTTGATTTCGAAAGTTTTTTATTTCGAAAGGTTTGGTTTCGAAAGGTTTGGTTTCGAAAGGTTTGATTTTGAAAGGTTTGATTTTGAAAGGTTTTGAAGGAGATATCTTCAATGATTTCAAAAGATTTATTAAAGGATACGAAGGGGTTACCTTCAATACTTTCGAAGGGTTTTATAGATGATTTTGATGGAGTTACCTTCAATGTTTTCAAAAGACTAAGGTTTAAAGGATTTAAAGGAGGGTGTCATACGTTTTAAAGCTTATAAAAAGAAAGCATTTATAAGGTTTAGAAGGAGTTATCTTCAATGATTTCGAAAGGTTTATTAAAGGATATGAAGGAGTTACCTTCAATACTTTCGAAGGGTTTTATGAACGAATTTGAAGGAGTTACCTTCTATATTTTTGAAAGGTTGTTTGAAGGTTTTAAACAAATGTTTCAAATATAAGAATTAGGCGAATAGCCTAATTCTTTTAAGTTATAAAGGACTATAACTTATTTTAAAGGATAGACAATCCTTATTGAATATCATCAACATTATTTGGAGTAAAGTGTATATATATATATAACATGGCAAAAGTAGCTTAGAGTAAAGCAAAAGATGTATTTTCCCTTTATATATATGATTGACGGACTAAATCATTTTGAAAAGGTTTTAAGGAGAATTTAAAGAGCATTTAGCTCAGATATTGTAGAGTAGTTAGTTCGGATATTTTAAAGGGTATTTAATCCAAAAACAAAATTTAGGCAGTCGGCTCATTTCAAATTCAGACGGTCGGTCAATTTTGAGGGCTATCAGCCTAGAAGAAAGTTAGTCTAGGATAGTTAGTCCAGAAAGAGCATTTAGCTCTAATATGAATAGATAGTACATTTATTAGCATAACGGACCTTGCTAAATTTTTAAGGACAGTTAGTCCACACCTTTTTACCATTTTGGGCAGATATCTCATATCTAGCATAAAAAATATTGCTATAATTAATTTTGGGACAGATATTCCAGAAAAGAGCACATAGCTCAGAATTTAGAATAGATAGTTCAGATTTTTGACAAATAATCTCTTTCATTTCCTATTTTAGCAAAATGTATATTTCTATATTATTATTATAATTAGTTGATTAACCACTTTGGTTGTAGGAAAGGATTTGCAAAATATATGCTTTGAAAAGAGATATTAGTAGGGGAAAACTTATTCCGCTAAGCGGCGTGGTCTCACTATTTTTTAGAAAACTGAGATGTAACAGAAGTTATTCATACCAGGCTTTATGTCCGACTCGAAGTTTTTGTTTCCGCTTGACTTCTCGATGCTTAAAATTTTATTTGAGTAAGGTGAGGGTTTACGTTTTCAGGTTTAGCAGATTTTGGCAAATAAAGCATCCGAAAACAAGCAGGTGGCTGACGGATAGCTATTAGGGATTCTATTTTAAAAAAAATTTCATTGTGTGTTAAGACAATTATGTATATATTGCTTTGATCATCCAAGGAGGCATCTTCATATGTCGCTCTTGGCATATTGTTGTAAATTATATTTGATCGATGCTTGGGATTACGTATGGGATTTTTGTAACTTGGATATGATATTATTTGAAAAGTAATCATTAAAAATTATTGTTTTGAAAATATGTGATTTTGTTCATATTCAAGTGCTTTTGATATTATAGATACCATTCACATTGCCGTATTTTGTCACCAGAAATTAATACCATGGATGGCTACAGCACCCATAACGCTTAGCTTTGGCCTCCAAATATGGGATGTTACAGCTTGGTATCAAAGCATAGGTTTATGAAAAACTTAACAAAAAATTGGTTTTGAAAACAAAAATCCGAGGACATTGGAGTAAGATTTGGTGTTGGGTTAACGCTATAGTAACGTACTTGTATTTGCTATATACAAGTATGTGCTTTATCTTCGTTCATCTCTCTTTTATTAGGTTATCTTTCTGTATCTCATGAGGTTTGAATACAGATATGGATGGTAAAAGAAGTAGAGTTAACCCAGGAGGGGGAAGCACCGAAAGGAATGTCAGACCAAATGTAGGAATAGGCCAAGGTCAGGCGGAGAATGTTGGTGCTGAAGTCCTGTAGATTGGAATGGATGTTATTTATCTGTTTTTCAGGAACATAATGCAGGCAAGATTTGCAACCGGAGTGGTAGGAGAAAATGCCACAGGAGCCGGGGTTCTAGAAGTTCAAGTAGTTAATCATTTCACTAAGATAAGCGGCGATTATGTGAAGCTAGGAGGGAAGCCGTTTATGGGAACGGAGGATGCCATTGAAGTGAAGAATTGGTTGTTGCACTACGAAAGGATTTTTGCAAATTTAGGGCTCAATGGCGAGCAGAAGTGGAGGTTGGCGTCTATGCAGCTTCATGAGACCGCAATGTTCTGGTGGAATAGTGTAAAAACGATAGTTGATGAGGAGAGAGTAACCTGGGAGGATTTTAAAAGGAGATTTCAGGAGAGGTTTATGTCAATAATGGCACAGTCAACTTTGATTAGACAGTTTTTTGAGCTGGTGTAGGGGGAGATGTCTATTGCTAAGTATGCCAGGAAGTTCGAAGAGTTGGCCCGATATGGGTATGCTTCTGTAGATACCATGTTGAAACGGAATGAGAAGTTTATCAAAGGATTGAAGCCAGAATTAGCCAGTACTACTTTATATCATCTTAGAGATACTTCTGATATTGTTATAGAGATAGCTTTGAGCAAGGAAGAAGTCCTTGAGTCTCTAGAGAAGAGCAAGGCAAAAGTGGTCCAGGTTAGGCAGAGCCAGAGGAGGAAGTTCTTTCCCAAGAAGGGTGCTCATAAGAGTGGAGCAGCCAAGAAAGCAAAGTCTGAGGTTGACTGCTATAAATGCGATAAGAAAGAGCACTTTTCTAATGAGTGTCACTCAGGGAAAGCGAAGGATGTGGCTAAGGGGAAAAATGTCAGGTGTTTTAACTGTGACCAGATAGGCTATTATAAAAGCCAATGCAAAGATCCCTTACAGATGCTAAGGGCAAGGTGTATGCATCGGAGCCTACCGCTTCCAAGCCAACAGCCCAAGAGAAGGGAAAGTCAATTCTTGGGAGAACGCTTCAGATTCATGGTCTGTCTGTTAGCGTTTTATTTGATACGGGTGCATCACATTCTTTTATATCTAGATGTTTGATAGATAAGCTTAACCTTGAACCCACATATTTAGTTATTTCCTTACGGGTTGCGAATCCAATAGGAGGTTATGCAACTCTAGGGTTGAGATGTGACCAGTTTGAGTTTGACCTGTTAGGTCATACTTTTGAGTGAAATTTGCATGTGTTTAGTCTTGTAGGGTTGGGGATCATCCTAAGTCTGGATTAGTTAAGTCAGTACGATACTAAGATATTTTGCTAAGGTAGGAAGTTATCTCTTAGATACTCAGATTGTTGCGATCGGATTGTTTTCAGCGTAGGAGGTTCTAGCGGAGCAGTGTTTTCTTTGTTGGGTGCTTTGGATTCAGATAATGAGTTGAGACAAGTTTTCATGTTTAGAGAATTCACAGATGTGTTTGAGCCTGTAGTTGGATTACCGTCGAAAAAATCCATTGAGTTTTGGATAGATTTGGTTCCAGGAGTAGAACCGGTAAGTAGACCGCCAAGTAGGATGACCCCTTCAGAGATGAGTGAGTTGAAGGTGTAGTTGGTGGATCTAGAAGGCAAGAGTTTTGTTAGACCAAGCAGTTCGCCGTTGGGTGCAGCGGCAATGTTTGCTACAAAAGAAGCCAAATGGATTTTTGGGCTATGTATCGATTATCGTAAGTTAAATTAGAGGACGATGAAGAAGCGATATTCATTACCCAGAATTGATGATTTGTTCGACCAGCTAAGTGGAGCAAAGGTATTTTCTCAGTTGGATTTGACAATGGGTTTCCATCGGCTCAGAGTAGCAGAGGATAGTATACTATTGACGTCATTCAGGACCGAATATGGATCGTACGAATGGTTAGTTATGACTTCGGACTGACGAATGCTCCAGCTTACTTTGTGGATTTAATGAACCGGATTTTCCGAGAGCACTTGGATAGGCTCGTGCTGGTTTTCATATATGATATCTTTATTTACTCTAAGGATGAAAGAGAGCATGAAGTTCATCTTAGAGTAGTCCTTGAGATGCTGAGGCAACATCTGTTGAAAGCGAAGTTTTCGAAGTATCACTCCTGGAAAGAGGAGGTGAAATTTCTTGGTCATGTAGTCTCAGAGGAAAGGTTATCGATAGATCCGACTAAGATCGAGGCAGTGAATAGTTGGAAGAGACCCGAGACGGTAACCGAGAATAAGAGTTCCCTTGAGTTGGCTGGTTATTATTGGAGATTCATTAAGGATTTCTCATGGATAGCAGCATCGATGACTAGGCTAACAAGAAATGACGTGAAGTTTGTGTGGACTGATAAGTGTGAGGAAGCATTCCAGAGTTTGAAACACTTATTGACCCATGCACCTGTGTCGGTAGTTCCAGAGGGGAGTCGGGACTTGGTAGTTTATACCAAATGCTTGTGGAAGAGGGTTAGGAATTGTGTTGATGAAGTGAGGTAAATGATTGCATATGCTTCTAGACAGCTTAGACCGCATGAGGTCAGATATCAAACGCATCTTTAGAGATAGTTGCTGTATTTTTTGCTTTGAAGGTGTGGAGACGTTACCTTTTGGAAGAAAGGTTTGAGCTATTTACAGATCATAAGTCGTTGAAGTATTCGTTCTCTCGGAAAGAGCTGAACATGAGACAATAGAGATGGTTTGAGTTCATAGCCGCTTATGATTTTGGGTTTGAGTACACACAAGGGAATGGCAATCGAGTTGTAGATGCATTTAGAAGGAAGCATCAGAATGCAGTGTTAGCAGTGATGGTTGAGTGGAAAGATTTAGAAGCATTAGCAGATTGCAAAGTGCAATGGAGATCTGAAGCAAGGCCTAGTGGTGATACAGTTGTATTGTCTTGTTTGGAAGTTCGACCAGTTTTGATCGAACGAATTTCTTCTAAGCGGATGGAGGATCCAGTGTTAGCGGAACAGATCAGTAAACTAAAGGAAGGAACCAAGTGCGATGATAGAAAGATTTTAGTCTTGACCAGAATGGGTGGTTGAGAAAGAAAGGAAGATTATGTGTTTCGAGTGTAGAAAACATAAGAAAGGAAGTCTTAGATGAATGCCATCGTTCGAAGTTCACTATACATCCCGGAGTTATCAAGATGTATTAGGATATGAAGAGGAGTTTATTCTGGGAAGGAATGAAGCGGGATATTGGTTTGCGTGTAAAGCAGTGCTTGAATTGCCAGTACGCATAGCCCGTACACCAGAAACCGAGTGGTTTGCTTCGTCGTTAGATATTCCAATGTGGAAGTGGGATTCTATTTCTGTGGACTTCATAGACAGGTTGCCAAGGTCGAACAGAGGAAATGAAAGTATATGGGTTATAGTGGACAGATTGACCAAAAGTGCCCATTTCATTCCTGTTAAGTCAACCAGGAAAGCACATGTTTTAGCAATGTTGTTCATGAAGAATGTGATTAAAATGCATGGAGTTCCTAGTAGTACAGTTAGTGATAGAGATTCCTTGTTCACTAGCGAGATTTGGAAGAGTCTACAGGAAGTTATGGGGACCAAGCTTATGATGAGTACCGCTTACCATCCGTAGACAGAAGGGCAAACGGACAGAGTTAACAAGATCTTAGAAGATCTACTGAGAGCTTATGTTCTAGACTTTGGGGGATCATGGGAGGACCATCTGCATCTAATCGAGTTTTCATATAACAACTGTTATTAGACTAGTATTGGGATGGCACCATTTAAAGCTTTTGTATCGGAGGTCATGCAAATCTCCAGTTTGTTGGTTAGAGACCGGGGATAGGTTGATTCTTGGTCCAGATTGGTCAGAGAACCTACAGAAAAGATTAAGGTCATTCGAGATAAGATGAAGGAGGCTCGGTCTAGGTAGAAAAGTTATGAAGAAAAGAGATGGAATGATTTGGAGTTCTCGATTGGGGACCAGGTTTTCGTCAAAGTATCACCGGTGAAGGGTGTGCTTAGATTTGGGAAGTCGAGGAAGTTGTCTCCTAGGCTCATATGACCTTTTCCTATTCTTGAGAGGATCGGGAAGCTCGCATATAGACTTGAGTTACTTGGCGGTTTGGCAGGTGTCTATGATGTTTTTCATATTTCTCATCTCAGAAAGTGTGTTAGAGACCTAGAGACTGCTATTTTACCAATAGTGCTAGATGATTTAGTGGTAGAACTGGACATGACCATAGTGAGATAGCCAGTTCGCATTGTTGCAAGAGATGAGAAAAGGCATAGAATCAAGACAGTCAGATTAGTCAAAGTCCAGTGGAGCGACGATGATAAAGATTATACTTGGGAAGTTGAGATCAGGATTAGAGATACTTATCTTGACTTATTTTGATGGTATGTTTTACCTTCTTGTTTGTTGTGAGCCTTATTGTAATTTCGAGGAAGAAACTCTTTAAGGAGGGGAGTCCGTGACACTCCAGATTGTTAATAATATTATTTAGGAGATTTAGTTAGATAAACTAAATAAAATAATGTGTTGATAAGGGGATTGAGATTTAATTTAATTAACGTAGCCGTGCCTTTTTAAACTAATAAACTTAATAAAGGGTTAAAAATAATTAGTTGAGGGATATAATGGGAAAGTGGTCATTCCTATATTGTCTTCCTTAGGCCATGTATTCCAACCACACGTTCATTCTCATTTTCAAAAATTAAAAGCATGGCCAGCAACCATTAACGAAGGAAGAAGATGAGGAAACAAAAGAGAAGCTTAAGGAAAGCAAATTCAAATCAAACTCATTCAAATCTCAGGCTCCTTAATCATTAAAGCAAAAGGTGAATACCGTTTACGTCTTATATTATTTTGGGTTCGGTTTTAAGGTTAATTTTGAATGATTTGGCAAATGTTTTCCATATTTTTGAATGATAAAAGATTATATATATATATATATATATATATATATTGATGATTTATGTATGTTCATATAGATTTTATGACATGTTTTAAAATAAAAAGCTTATTAAATGACATCCTTTAGCCTTGCAAATTTTTATGACAGTCTAAAAAGTTATTTTAGAGATGGGTTTCGATTTTCAGAATTTCTGAATTTTTGTGGAATTGTTATGAATTTTCTAAGCAAGAAAAGATTAATATGGATTATAAAATTATTTACTGGTAAAATAATTATGGTTTGGATCCGAAATTTTTATATATTGAGAAGAACATATTATGTGATTTTCTAGAGTTTTTCTATAATTTTTGAAGATGTTTTAATAGTTATATAAAATTATTTGAGGTATGGACTTAAATGTTTCGTATAATTATAAAGGAGAAGGGGCTTTTTCAAAATTATTCAAATTAACAAATAAGGAAAGTCGGCAGCATTTTTGAATATAAAATTCTGGTAACCAATCAAATTTAGACAAACAAGGCAGGTGGGGTACAATAGAACTGTTTTAAAGTACAAACAAATAGTTTTTCTCCTATTTCAACCTTTCGGCAGAGTTTCCGCCTTCATTCCAGACCTTCCTACAAGGTCGAAGGGTTCAAACCTTTCGAATAGGTCAATGCACAAGGTATCAGGCAACTGGTACATAGTGGATTGGATGGAGTCGAAAGGTTTAGGGAAGAAAGTTTAGTGCTTTCGAAGGAGATGAAACCTTGTTTTGATTTTAAAGAAAATACACCTGCTAGCTTTCGACAAAGAGCTTTCAAAATTGTCAAAAAGGGTTAAAAGAAAAAAGGTTTGGTCAGTTTGCTTTCTTGTTTCAATTGAAATATTTCGGCAAAGCCAAAAGGTATAGCTTTCGGCCAGGTCGAAAGCCTATTTGCCGCTTCCTAACCTTTCGATACAGATGAAGTCAAAGCTTATCTTTTGTTTTCCAAATATAGCCGCCTCTCTCCATTGATTTTGAAGGGTTGGTTCCAACACCAACAATTCATTGTTTTCTAATGTTTTTGAAAAGTTTTATGAAGGTTTCAAAGCAGTTGCTTTCGACTCCAATTTTTTTCTGATCCTTTTGCATAATCCAAATGTTTTAAGTCAAAATGTTTTAAAGGTTTCAAAGTAGTTAAGTTTGACTGGTTTTGAAACGTTTTCCATCTATTTTAAATTGAACCCAATGTCTTTGAAAGGTTTTGATTTCAAAATGTTTGATTTCGAAAGCTTTGATTTCGAAAGGTTTTGATTTCGATAGGTTTGATTTCAAAAGGTTTTTGTTTCCAACGGTATTATTTCGAAAGGTTTGATTTCGAAAGGTTTTGATTTCAAAAGGTTTTAATTTTGAAAGGTTTGATTTCAAAAGGCTTTGATGGAGGCACCTTCAATGATTTAGAAAGATTTATTAAAGGACATGAAGGAGTTACCTTTAATACTTTCGAAGGGTTATAGATGATTTTGTAGGAGTTACCTTCAACGTTTTCAAAAGGTTAAGGTTTAAAGGATTTAACGGTGAGTGTCATATGTTTTAAAGCTTATGAAAAGAAAGCTTTTAAAAGGTTTAGAAGGAGTTACCATCTATGATTTCGAAAGGTCTATTAAAGGATACGAAGGAGTTACCATCAATGTTCTTGAAAGGTTTTATGAAGGTTTCAAAGCAGTTGCTTTCTACTCCAATGCTGTCTGATCCTTTTGCATAATCTGAATGTTTTAAGTCAAAACGTTTTAAAGGTTTCAAAGTAGTTAACTTTGACTGGTTTCGAAAGGTTTTTCACCTATTTTAAATTAAACCCAATTCCTTCGAAAGGTTTTGATTTCAAAAGGTTTGATTTCGAAAGATTTGATTTTGAAAGGTTTTGATTTCGAAAGGTTTTAATTTTGAAAGGTTTTAATTTTGAAAGGTTTGATTTTGAAAGATTTATTAAAGGATTCAAAGGGGTTACTTCAATACTTTCAAAGGGTTTTATAGATGGTTTTGAAGGAGTTACCTTCATTGTTTCCAAAAGACTAAGGTTTAAAGGATTTAAAGGCCGGTGTCATAGGTTATAAAGCTTATAAAAAGAAAACTTTTAAAACTTTTTGAAGGAATTACCTTCAATGATTTTGAAAGGTTTATTAAAAGATATGAAGGAGTTATCATCAATACTTTGAAAGGGTTTTATGAATGATTTTAAAGGAGTTATCTTCTATGTTTTTGAAAGGTTGTTTGAAGATTTTAAACAAATGTTTCGAATATAAGAATTAGGCAGATAACCTAAGTGTTTTAAGTTATAAAGGACTTTAACTTATTTTAAAGGATAGACAATCCTTATTGAACGTCATCAACATTATTTTGAGTAAAGTGTGTATATATATATAACGTGGTAAAAGTAGCTTTGAGTAAAGCAAAAGATGTATTTCCTTGTATATATATGATTGACGGACTAAATCATTATGAAAAGGTATAAAGGAAAATTTAAAGAGCAACTAGATCAGATATTGTACAACGGTTAGCTTGAATATTTTGAAGTGTAGTTAACCCAAAAAGAAAATTTAGGCTGTTAGCTCATTTTTAATTCGGACAGTCAGTATAATCTATAACGCTTATCTTCATTTATAGATCGTGGATGAGTTAATTTATCAATCACAAAGGTTCACCATTACAATTCGATGTGGGTTTCGGAAAACCAACTGGAATCCGACTCCCTGTCGCATAGAAATTCAAATGTCGTTCTACGGGTCGAGAGGTTTTTTTTAATATTCATTCAACAGTATATTCATCATAGATAAAACAGCTCAGCACAAAGCATTACATAGCATCACATCACATAACAAATATATCAATCCATCACATAGCATTCAATAGCAATCAAACATCTACAACTAAGATGAATAACTTGTGTGGTTTTAAATTTATTACCTACATAATTACTTTCATTAGAGATCTTTAATCAATGATTAAATTTATTAACTACAATTGATTTAGTCTTCACACCTTCATTAATTTAATCTTTTCTTAATTAATTATCAGATTATCCTTTAATCATTAAATAATTATCCTTAAATGCGTCATTAAATAATTATCCTTTAATTAATTATCCTTAATTAATTACATTGATTAACTAACCGTTAATTAATTACCATTTAATTAATTACAACAAGTAATTATCCCTAATAAATTTCATTAATTAATTAACCTTTAATTAATCATTTTCAAATTAATCACCTTAATTAATTAATCACATAAATCAAGTATCCTTAAATTATAAATTAATTAACCTTTTAATCATTAATTAATTTCCTAAATCATGTAATTAATTAACCTTAATCAATTTTTAGATAAATCTTTGTTTAGTCTTTAATTAAACCTCTAATTAAAAACTTTTTCTTTGAGCAATTAATCTTTAATTACTTTTATTAATAAGACCTCAAATATTTGAGATAAATCATTTATCTCGATGATTACTTAATTACATCATCAATTTAAATTTGAAAACACTTAGGGTAATTTAAATGGTTAACTTAATATGATTTTTCAAAACTAAAACAAGTTTTAAAACCATATAAATTTAAATATGGGTTTTGTTTTGAAAATTTTGTTAATACCTTCCTTTGGAAATTTAATTTATAAAACTTTGTTTTAAATTTGTTTTAAAACTAAATCTTTTCATAATTATTAAAACTTACTTTAAATCCCCAAACTCAGGAAACCCGAGGCAAAACGTTAAAAAAACCCGAGCCTGTTCCCCATTTTCTTCGAGTTTCCACCAAGAAACACCCGTATGTTATAAAATCCTCCATACCTCAATTTCTTAAGTACATAACCCCGCGCCTATAAATATACCCGAGTTCAACTATCATCTGCTTCGAGCTAATCCACAACAAACACGAGATCACCACCAAGGCTTTCTCCTTCTTCCCCAACATCCAACACCACCTGATGCCACATTCACGTGTCCAAATGCACCAGTGAATTCGTGACCTCCAATCCTTTCCAAGGCCATCGCCAAGTCGTAATTAAGCTCCTCGACAACCTCGACCAACAAATTTGCTCAAACTCGCCGTGGATCAAAATCAAGCACGATAGCACCAACTGGAATCATTTTCGGTCGCGAAATTTTGACTCGCCTCGCCGACCAAGTCCACCTGAAGCTTCGCCATCTCATCCACGGCAAAACCATACGGCGATGCAACCATTCCCCAAGGTCCGATCAACTTCGATCACCCCACAGTGATGTCGCGATTCTTCTTTCTGACTTTAACAATAACTGCTCTTAAACCCTAGTTTGATCCAAAAGCCCCATCCACAATGAATTAAAATTCATTTCATATTTTTCTTATGATCAGTAAACCTCAAACAACCTTCGAGATTGATCCCAAATTCCCTTTCATTGACATTTACCAGCAATTGACGAAAATACCTAAATAGGTCGACTTGCGATTTCTCTTGAATTAAAAGCATAAAGATCAGGATTTTGTTTTTAAAGAGATATCAGATTATGATCCTAAAGCAACAATTCGTTCAAATCAAAATTTTGATGTGTTTTTAAAACTCACTGTAATTTTCCCTTCCATTGAAAACTACTTTAAAATCTTACTTGAAACTATTTTTAGATAAAAAGTATTGTTATTTCAAACACTTATGGTTTATATATCATAACTTATTACAGATCAGGGAAGAAGGATTTAAATTTTTAAATGGTTCTTAGCCTGTAAAGATATTTAACAGAGAAACACCTCCCTGTAAACATACATATATAAATGCAGCCATACTCATATATATCTATATCTAAATATAAACATGAAGGCCTATTTATCAACAACTCAAGCAATTTCCTTTTCATCATACATCAATGTCAAACACATATCGAAGTATAGAGGCAAAATTATGTGAGTTTGCTCACCTGTCTGTTTCGACAAAGCAGAGAACAGGAAATTTAGTTTTTTTATTTTATTTTGTCAGGACTTGATTTCTTTTCTTTGATTTACATCCTGAGAATTGAAGTGATCTGAATCCAGATTGGTTGAACTAGCTTAAATATTTACTTTGCCTTTAACTTGATTTGCTCCTGCAACTTAGATTGATAAAATTGTTTAAATCCTTTTGCTTTAATACTGATTAACACTATCAAGTTCAAATCTTAAAAAAAAAATTGCTTGCCTTTATCCACTTATTTCCAGAGGAAACTGCTCACTGGAAAACTAAAGCTCCGCTTTTCTCTTCTTCTTTTTTTATAAAACACGTCTGCAAATTTTTTCCTAAGAGAAGGAACATAAGTTACATCTTGATTTGTTACTTGTTACTTGAATTAGGCATGCTTTTGTTTTGAAAGATCTAGAACACTTGATCTAGTTGTTTGATTTCCAGGTTTTGTTTTGATCTTCTGTTTTAATTTTCCCTGCTTTGCTTAAGATTGAGGTTGAAGCTTTTGAAACTTCTCTGGTTTTGAACTTTACAAGTTTCTTTTCTTTTAATTAATTTTTTTCTTTTTCTACAAATTCTAAACCAACAGAAAATTTCATTTAATTGCCACTTGTAAATAAAACTAGCACTTGTCTAATCCTTATATTTGTATTCTTACACTTGTTAAAATATAGACTTTTTATGTTTAATCCTTTTCCATTAATTTATTTACAAATCATGTTTATTTTCAAAAGATAATTTTAACTACTTATACTTATATATCTTTTCACATCAAAATGCATATTTACAAAAATTAAGAAACAAATTTTTTATTAGTTTTAAATATATAGAAATTTTAAATTCAAGATATTTATTAAATTTCAAAATCACACTTTGTTTTGTTCTTATACAATTTTTAAATGAAATTTCAAATTAAAAGTAAGTAAACATACGTCTTATAAATTTTGAAAATTCAAACACAATTTATATGTTATTCTCATTTAGCCTTTGAAAAATTTATAATCAAATTCGAAACTTCATTTTCAAATTATAATGTACAGTTTAAATAAAATTAGAAACAAATTCTTATTAGCTTAAAAATTTTTTTTTTTAAATTCGATTTATCTCTAGAATCCAATTTATTTCTCAAAATATTTATTCTTGAATTTTCCAATTGATTCAACTTTTAAATCTAAAGTTTAAAATTAATTACCCATAATTTCATAATTTAATTCCAAAAATAAAATTAATTATCAATTATTTTTAGCTAAGATTTCAGTAATGTTACAGATTTCCCCCTTAGAAAATTTCATCCTCGAAATTTGAAAGTAGGGAGACAACAAAGAAATATAGAAAGATCGAGAGATGAATCACCAGATTAAACTGAATATCTATTCTGCATTTGGCTTACCAAATTAGAATATCAAAAATGGATACAAGAAAGAATCAAGATACTCGGGTCACCAGAACTACGAATATACAGGTGATTGGTTAGTTCAAAAGATAACTAACCAGTCGTAGAATATACCAAAACCCAACAGAATAAACAGATGTATGGATACAATCCCAAAACTTTTAGTTTAAACAACCAAAATATACCTATCAACCATAGCAACCAAAGCAAACCATTTATCCAAACAAACAATTCTGACCCATTTAGAGTTTGTGTCCCATGCAAATATATCCAAGCTTCTTCCTGCAGCTGCCAGGAATCATCAAAGAATTGAAAAGACGAATCAAAGAAGATTGATAGAGAAAGTCATTTCTACTATTGTAGGGTATTGACTGTTTATTGTGGTATTCCCCTGTCCCCTATCTCGTCCTCTTCTTGCACACATACTCACTATCAGTGCATAGTAAGAGAATTTACTGAGACACACGAACGGATATCTTAGGGATTACTCATTCTAGGGTATACTTCACCCTATCTCTAATGAGTTATTTAATGTGTTATACTCCTGAGCTAAAGTTTCAACCTTCATCTCTGATACCAATTATAACGACCCTGACTCGACCTTCGAAAATCGGCACTGAATACGACACTTGTATTCAAATGCCGCAAATCCAAATGTCGAATCTGGTTTGTCGGAGTTTATAACACAATTAAGTAAACAACACAGCGAAAGAAAAGAAATGAATATCATTGATATACAACATTCGATACAACAATGATACAATATGAATCAATATCAGAGATACAAAATAACAATACTACAACGGAATAACAATATGATATAGCAGCGGAAAACGAATAGCCAAGAAATAACTCCAATCCAATGCTCCTGAGCTAAAACTCCAAACGACTAGCTCGAACCACCATCAAGTTGCACCAAGATGAGCAAGACTGGTCCATGAATCCGAAGACTCGAAAGAATTCCATAGAGAATGCTGAAAGCTACAGAATCGATATCTATATCTACTCTCTGAAAAACCCAACTCTAGACTGCCCGTGTGGAAAATAGTGAGCACCCAGAGTTTAGGAAGGGAACAATAAACTCCGGGTCGGTCGTGGGAATGGTATGAGTAAACAAAAGCAGTTTGTCTTAAAAACAAACAAAAGATTTTAAATTTGAAATCCGTAATGCTTTTTGTAAAATGAAACTACCATAAGGCCTCTCGCCACACACACCATGCAAACGCAGAATTGGAGGAGATTTCTCCTTATGATAGTCAAACATGCTTGATACACGAAAACCATTTTGATATTATTATTAGTGCATAGTGGAAAATATTTTGAAAGTATAATATTAATCTTAGCCAGCATAGACATTCCGAACTATGCCTACTATAGCTACCATCCAAACAGTGGGGCGCCACCACAAGTAGATGGCAGGTAATACAACTAAAACCGTACAAGGAGCGTATTGGGATTGGATTTCCAACAAATGGTCAGGCCTAGGAACTTCTCATTGCCACATGGGTACGCCTCTGGAGGGACGCCCCGAGAACCTAACCGGATCTCTGCCAACACAAGACCGGGTTACCTCTTTAACTAGGTAACTACTGCACGAGTATGCCATCCCTCAGTCATAACCAACCTTTATCCTGGGATTCAACAACAACCACAAATTAATAAATTTACAGCAACCACATAGGTTAAGTATCTGGGCTCCATACCATGATACCACCTCTATCCAGAAGGAAATGAACATACCCTTAGGGGGTGCTACCCCTAAATAACCTTGCCGCATTCTTCCTATTTCGACCAGTCCGGGTTGTGAAGTTCGATGAAGTCTCGTCCACAAAGCTACGCTTTACACGAAAGCCATGCTTCGATCAACAAATGATCTGCATCACTTGGTATACCACATTACCAAATTGGGAATGTATCACTAGTAACCATCAACTACATAGCCTCCGAGCTCGTACGTCTCAGAGAAGGGTGTTAAGCTAAGAGAATAAATCTCCGCCACCAAACAGAAATGTATTTGATAGAAACCAGTTTTACATCTTAAAATGTAACGTCAGACACACATCCATACAAGTCTGTTCCGGGTTCGAACAGAACCGAAGGAACTTCCAAAGAAGCCCTTGCAATTCGGATAATTTCTAATCACGTCCGGACTCCCCATCACAAAGGGTGAACAAATCTCTATACCGGGGATCAGTCACTGCAGAAACATTCGACGGGTTATCCTTTCGTTTTCGAAAAATATCCAGTCTTCACCACCGGTCTTCAAATACTATCCATATCGTCGTATCATTATTCGGAATGGGTTATATGACACAAAGGTCCTCTCCCAGCTAAACCGAATAATGAGCGCAATATTTAAAATCATATGGATAATGGGATTTTAGTTAAATCACAGCATAAGGCCCAAAACATTTTATTCAAATGGTTAAAACATATTACCATTTCCAATCTTTTAAAAGAAAAGATTAATTTAAAAAACCTTCAATGTTTAAACAATTTCCACGCTTAAATCTTTTAAACAAAAGATTTATCTTAAAAATCCCCTTTCAATTTAAAACAAGGATCTTCAATCTTTACAAAGATTCATTTATAGCCTTTCAAAAAAAAAACAATTCCATTTCAAGTTGAATTAACTCATCTAGTCTTTAAATTAAAGACTCGCTTTTTATAGCTTTTAAAACAATTTCCAAAGGTTCATTCATAACTTTCAAAGCCATTCTGTTTCAAATCTTTATGTGAAAGATATACCATTTAAACTCTCTTCGATTTCAAAACAGGGTTTAATAATCTTTCACATAAGTTAAATCTGATTACATTTACATAAGCTGAAGCCATTTAAGTAAAACTTGGGTTTTAAATTTAAGTTCCCAAAACAACACCTTTTAAATGGTTAAAAACCCATATAACACTTTTGTAACTCGTATAATCTTTTAAGCCAAAATTTCCAAATTATTGAATTCAATTTCGAATATTGAATTCAACTCAAAACAAGTATTTCGGATTTCAAACTAAATCAAGTTATTTAAAATAACTTTTATCTTCAAAACTCCTTTTCAAATACTTTTTAAATTCAACCCAATTTCATTTCCAAAATCATTTGGATTCAAAATTCAAACTCTAAAACCATTTTTAAAATATAAAATTCAAATAGCTGCGACTTAACTGATTTCCTCGTGAAACCAATATTTTGTGTGTGTATGGTGTAGTCCAAGGGTTTTACACAATAGTGCAACAAAAATCATCACATGTCAGATTCAGACATAGAAATATCGATAAGCAGTATAATCTATAACGCTTATCTTCATTCACAGATCATGGATGAGTTAATTTATCAATAATAAAGGTTCACCATTACAATTCGATGAGGGTTTCGGATAACTAACTGGAATCCGACTCCCTGTCGCATTGAAATTCAAATGTCGTTCTACGGGTCGAGAGGTTTATTTATATTCATTCAACAGTATATTCATCATAGATAAAATAGCTCAGCACAAAGCATTACATAGCATCACATCACATATCAAATATACCAATCCATCACATAGCATTCAATAGCAATCAAACATCTACAACTAGGATGAATAACTTGTGTGGTTTTAAATTTATTACCTACATAATTACTTTCACTAGAGATCTTCAATCAATGATTAAATTTATTAACTACAATTGATTTAGTCTTCATCACCTTCATTAATTTAATCTTTTCTTAATTAATTATCAGATTATCCTTTAATCATTAAATAATTAGCCTTTAAAGCATCATTAAATAATTATCCTTTAATTAATTATCCTTAATTAATTACATTGATTAACTAACCGTTAATTAATTACCATTTAATTAATTACAACAAGTAATTATCCCTAATAAATTTCATTAATTAATTAACCTTTAATTAATCATTTTCAAATTAGTCACCTTAATTAATTAATCACATAAATCAATTATCCTTAAATTATAAATTAATTAACCTTTTAATCATTAATTAATTTCCTAAATCATGTAATTAATTAACCTTAATCAATCTTTAGATAAATCTTTGATTAGTATTTAATTAAACCTCTAATTAAAAACTTTTTTTTGATTAATTAATCTTTTATTACTTTTATTAATAAGACCTCAAATATTTGAGATAAATCATTTATCTCGACGATTACATAATTACATCATCAATTTAAATTTGAAAACATTTTGGGTAATTTAAATGGTTAACTTAATATGATTTTTCAAAACTAAAACAAGTTTTAAAACCATTTAAATTTGGGTTTTGTTTTGAAAATTTTGTTAATACCTTCCTCTGGAAATGAAATTTATATAACTTTGTTTTAAATTTGTTTTAAAACTAAAACTTTTCATAATTTTTAAAACTTACTTTAAATCCCCAAACTCAGGAAATCCAAGCCAAAACGTTAAAAAACCCGAGCTTGTTCCCCATTTTCTTCGAGTTTCCACCAAGAAACACCCGTATGTTATAAAATCTTCCATACCTAAATTTCTCAAGTACTTAACCCTGCGCCTATAAATCTACCCGAGTTTAACTATCATTGCTTCGAGCTAATCCACAACAAACACGAGATCAACACCAGGCATTCTCCTTCTTCCCCAACATCCAACATCACCAGTGAATTCCTGACCTCCGATCCTTTCCAAGGCCATCTCCAAGTCGCAATTGAGCTCCTCGACTAACAAATTTGCTCAAACTCACTGTGGATCAAAATCAAGCACGACAGCACCAATTGGAAACATTTTCGATCGTGAAATTTTGACTCGCCTCGCCGACCAAGTCCACCTGAAGCTTCGCCATCTCGTCCATGGCTAAACCATACGGCGATGCAACCATTCCCCAAGGTCCCATCAGCTTCGATCACCCCACAGTGATGTCGTGATTCTTCTTTCTGACTTTAACAACAACTGCCCTTAAACCCTGGTTTGATCCAAAAACCCCATCCACAATGAATTAAAAATTCATTTCATATTTTTCTTATGATCAGTAAACCTCAAAAACCTTCGACATTGACCCCAAATTCCCATTCATTGACGTTTAGCAGCATTTGACGAAAATACCTAAATTGATCGACTTGCGATTTCTCTTGATTTAAAATCTTAAAAATCAGGATTTTGTTTTTAAAAATCACAGTCTTCAAAGAGAGATCAGATTATGATCCTAAAGCAACAATTCATTCAAATCGAAATTTCGATGTGTTTTTAAAACTCATTGTAATTTTCCCCTCCATTGAAAACTACTTTAAAATCTTACTTGAAACTATTTTTAGATAAAAAGTATTGTTATTTCAAACACTTATGGTTTATATATCATAACTTATTACAGATCCGGGAAGAAGGATTTAAATTTTTAAATGGTTCTTAGCCTGTGAAGATATTTAATAGAGAAACACCTCCCTGTAAACATACATATATAAATACAGTCATACTCATATAAATCTATATCTAAATATAAACACGCAGGCCTATTTGTAAACTACTCAAGCAATTTCCTTTTCATCATACATCAATGTCAAACACATATCAAAGTATAGAGGCAAAATTATGTGAGTTTTCTCACCTGTCTGTTTCGACAAAGCAGAGAAGAGGAAATTTTAATTTTTTTTTGTCAGGACTTGATTTCTTTTCTTTGATTTACATCCTGAGAATTGAAGTGATCTGAATCCAGATTGGTTGAACTAGCTTAATATTTACTTTGCCTTTAACTTGATTTTCTCCTGCAACTTAGATTGATAAAATTGTTTAAATCTTTCTGCTTTAATACTGATTAACACTGTTAAGTTCAAATATTAATAAAAAAATTGCTTGCCTTTATCCACTTATTTCCAGAGGAAACTGATCACTGGAAAACTGAAGCTCCACTTTTCTCTTTTTTTATATATAAAACACATCTGCAAATTTTTTCCTGAGAGAAGGAACATATGTTACATCTTGATTTGTTACTTGTTACTTGAATTGGAAATTCTTTTGTTTTGAAAGATCTGGAACACTTGATCTGGTTGTTTGATTTCTAGGTTTTATTTTGATCTTCTGTTTTAATTTTCCCTGCTTTGCTTAAGATTGAGGTTGAAGCTTTTGAAAACTGCTCTGGTTTTGAACTTTACAAGTTTCTTTTCCTTTAATTAATTTTTTTCATTTTCTACAAATTCTAAACCAAAAGAAAATTTCATTTAATTTCCACTTGTAAATAAAACTAACACTTGTCTAATCCCTATATTTGTATTCTTACACTTGTTAAAATATAGAATTTTTATGTTTAATCCTTTTCCATTAATTTATTTACAAATCATGTTTATTTTCAAAAGATAATTTTAACTACTTATACTTATATATCTTTTCACATCAAAATGCATATTTACAAAAATTAAGAAACAAAATTTTTATTAGTTTTAAATATATAGAAACTTTAAATTCAAGATATTTATTAAATTTTAAAATAACACTTTGTTTTGTACTTATACAATTTTTAAATCAAATTTCAAATTAAAAGTAAATAAACATACATCTTATAAATTTTGAAAATTCAACAACAATTTATATTTTATTCTCATTTAGCCTTTGAAAAATTTATAATCAAATTCAAAACTTCATTTTCAAATTATAATGTACAGTTTAAATAAAATTAGAAACAAATTCTTATTAGCTTAAAAATAATTTTTTTTAAATTCAATTTATCTCTAGAATCCAATTTATTTCTTAAAATATTTATTCTTGAATTTTCCAATTGATTCAACTTTTAGATCTAAAATTTAAAATTAATTACCAATAATTTCATAATTTAATTCCAAAAATTAAATTAATTATCAATTATTTTTAGCTGAGATTTCAGGAAATTTACAATATGATTTATACGATAGCTAAGGAATTAAATAAGATGATGATTTATCTTAGATTAATCAAAGATTTAAGTAAATAAGGATAAGTAAATTTATAGTTGAGGGTTATGAATAAACTAATTAGAAATTAATTAATTGTTAAGGGTTAATAAATTAAATTATTAAAGGATAGTTAATTAAAAAAATTAATGGTTAAATATTGGAGATAATTAACCAATGGGGCAATTACTTGATGAAGTAATTAAAGGAAATTACTTAAGAGAGGTGATTAAAGATTAATTACTTAGTGTAATAAATTAAAGAATTGATTAATTAAAGGGATTAATTAGGGTTAGTTAATTAATGAGAATGATTAATTGAGGGATAACTAATCAATGTAAGTGGTGATAAGGTAATTAATTGAATAATTACTTAAGGACCCTGGTTGTTAATGTGATGGGTAATGGTTAATTAATTTGTGTAATTAATTTACAATTAATTACTTATTGTAATTAAAGAATAATTAGTCAAGGGTGGTTAATTAAGATGGATATTTAAAGGATGGTTGGATTATTGGTTAGTAATTAATTAATGTTAAGTAAAGGTAATCTAAGTGATTACGGATTAGTAATTAATTTAATTAGAGATAGTTAAATTTATTTTGGAAGTAATCAATATGTCTTATGGAAGATTGAATAATATTAGATGCCTTGGATTATTTGTATCTCTAGTATGTGTTTGGGATGCTTGTGATATGATGTGTTTTGTAATATGAGATGTTGGGTTGAAGAGTGATAATGTGATTATCCATGATGAATTGCTGTGTAAAAGTGACATCATATATTTAAAATTGAGTTATATTCACTTGGATAACGGAGTTAAGATGTATGGAATTCGAAGAAACCGGAGTCGGCTATTAGAAAATACCCAAAACCACTTCGATTCTTTGAAAAATTAGATTTGAAATCAATAGGCTAGAATGGAATAATTTAAGTGAATTGGATCATTTAATCTAAGTTTTGACACTTAGAATTGATGTGTGAAATAAGTGATGTCTATAACAAATTGTGAATTTGTAAATTGATATGAGTTACCTGGGTTTTATGTAAGTTTCTTGCTGATGTTTTCCATGTTAGATGGGTTTACTCACGCTGGTTTCCAGCCTGACCCTGGTGTTACTTTGATGTAATGCTCGGGTCGGACCGAGTATTATAGATTTTCAGGTAAGGATGTTCTGGAAACTCAGGAGGCGAGCTGGAGGGCAGAAACGTATGGAGAGTTTTCCACCGTGATATGTTATTGTATAACTAGGATATGTTGTTTCAAACTGTCCAGTGATTGGTAATGGTTGTAACTCTGACGTATAATATATATAAGTGAACTGATATAGATCTTCTTTGTAAAACTTTTATTTATGTGATATTATATTTTGATCCGCTGCGAATGTGAGGTTTCTGTGTTTTGGTGTTTCTGTTTCTTCTTTTTCTTCTATCTCTTCTTCTTTTCCCTAACTATCTGGAATTTTCGCGATCGAAAATTTTGGGTTGTTACATTTGGTATCAGAGCCGAAGGTTAAGCGAAAACCTTGGCTTTGGTGGGATTACTCGTTAAGGATAGGGTCAATGATATCCTAGAATGAGTTGAGTGTGTGTGTGTGTGTGTGTGTGTGTGTGTGTGTGTGTGTATAGAGAGAGAGAGAGAGTACTTGTTATTTTCTTACATAAAGATTTTAAATGATTTTATATAAGAATATATTTTGATATATAAAGCAATATATCTTTCTAATAAATGTTAAGGTAAATGGTTGTTAAATTATTGTAATTAAATTAAGTGGTAATAGAAATACAGCCAAATTAAAATTAAATAAAGATAAGTTTGAAATGGATTCAAACTGAAATTAAATCTTGAATTTTGGGAAGAATTTCATAATAAGATAATAATGAATTGGTTTCTAGATATGACAATCTTGCTTACATAATGATTGTTGTAATAAAATATGTACTAATGAGTAAGCAAAATGAAATGTTTTAAGGAAGTAAAACATTTAAGGAAGTATGATTTATAAATTGGAATTAAAAATGATCTAAATTGTGAAGTTTCAAATCTGGGTCCTGTTTCAAACACGAGTTGTTTGAAAATTTAAAGGAATTTGTTTTGAATTAAAACCAATTGTGGTTTGAATTTTAAAATTTGGCTTGGTGGGCCAAGAAGTAAAATGTATATATATGTGGATATACATAATGTCAAAGATGGTTTGAAATAAACTCTAAATATTGAGTTTTAAATCTGGAATGAGATATAATACCCAAAGTGATAAGTTTTTGAACTTAATAAGTGGGATGATTATTTATGAGAAGTATAAAATTTAAAATGGAAGTTCAAATTGGGTAAGGTTGACTGGATTAAGTGAATTGAGTTTAACTTGGGAAAAAGTTAAATAAGTTGGAATGATCAACCTGATTTGAAAATTTGAAGATGAAATTAAGATTTAACTTGGGAAGTTAAATGGTTGATTGAGATTGAGAGTTTGAGTGATCTCAATTGGGTTTGAGATTTAAAATTAGAAATGGATGGATGTTTTAAAATAATTGGATGATATTACCCAATTGTTATTAATAATCTTTAAACTGTGAATTGGATTTGTTCGAAGAAATAAGGTGTGGTAATATATCCATTATTAAGGTAACATGGAATCATTTTGGAATTAAGATTTGAAAGTTTTAGATAAAACTTCAAAGGTTTGGTTTCAAAAATTGAAATTTGATGATAAATTGAATTTCAAAGATTTAGTTGTTTTAAAAAAAGATTTGAATTATTATTTGAACTTTGGAATAGGACAAAAATGGAATTTGGATTCAGAATTAAGGGTTTAAAGATATAAGTTGATTTGATTTAAAGGATTAAATCAATATTTAAAAACTTAACTCGAATTTATATGATTCGGGATGGTTTAAATTTGAAATTTGAATTGAATTAGTTCAAATTAAATTTGATTTGAATTAATTAGAATTGTGATTGAAGATGGATAAGTTTAAAAATTCAAATGGAAAATTTGAATTGGATTTATTTGAAATGAAATTGAAGTTGAATAAGTTCAAATTCAAATGGGAATTGGGATTTATTCAAACAGGAATCGAGATGATTTGAAATTAAAGTGGGTTCAATTTGAAGTTAGTCCAAATTGATTTGAATAATTTGGAATTGTAATTAAAGTTGAATAGGTTTAAAATCAAATGGAATTTGATTTGAATTTGGAAAGGAATTGAGGGATAATTCAACTTGATTGGGGATAAATCAATTTCAATGGAAATTGAAGTTATTTAAATTGGAACTAAGTCAATTTAAATGGAAGTGGAAATTTAAATTGAATTGATTGGAAATAGAGGTGGTGAATTAAACAGTTTGACTCTGGACTATTTTCAAAATAAATTGTTTTAGTACAAACCTACTTTTCCAAACTATTTACTATACAACTTTTCTTTTTAAACCTAAAACTATCTTATACTTGTTTTACAATTATTTTTGGAACTATTTAACAAATTTTCAACTATTTTATAAACTAATTACTATTTTCAACTACTAATTACTTTTTTATAGCTATTTTGCAACTATTTAAAATTCCTATAACTATTTAACTATTTTTCAATTATTTTACAATTACTGAACTATTTTACAGCTATCTCACAAACTATAAATTGTTTTTCAACTACTTATCTATTTTTAAACTTTTCAAGCTATTTTTAAAATTTAAGATGGACAGTGTTTAAACTGCTTATGATTGAATACCCAATTGAGATAAGAATAGAGGTGATAATCCAAATGGGATTGAAGCAATTTTGAATAAGTGAATGTGAATAGAAAGGGAATTCATTTGATTAATAAATCAATAAAGATAAATACGAAGGATGTACGTATATTATTCTATTCGCATAGTGATTTGATCCAGATTCGAGCACAAAATTTTGTGATAATTATATCGATCCAAGTTTGGATTTTTCACACGATTTTCGACGGCGAACCTGGATATGGATTGTTGATTGGTTCTGGATATTCTCTATCATAGTTAGGCTATGAAAGGAGAATGATGGTTTCTAATCAAGAAACCAGATCTGAGTCCGCACCAGGAAGTCGGATGGACAATACTAGTTCGGAAGTGAAATTGTGTGATCGAGTGAGCGATCAGATTGGTATAGCGTACGAATGATATGTGTACATCATACGGGTTTGAATAAAATTGATACTGGGAGTTTGAGGATAAGAACTGTAAAATGGTTTTTGAAGTGAAAATTTTTGTGAAATATATAATGAAATAAAATAGAAATTAGATATTTCTATGGTAGAAATTTACTTATAGAAGTAAGTATACTGGTAAGTGACATTATAATCAAATTTGAATATTTGATTTGGAAATAAACAAAGTTATATATCTTTGTTATATAAGATAAATCTCTCCTTGTTGAATCTAGCCAGAATTAAAGGGTTTTTGAAAATATTTGAAGTATAAAAAGGGTTTTATACATGTTGGAAATGATCCTACATATATCTATATATATATAAAGGATCTTGTGAGAATGATTTTGAAAAAGGTTTTGGGAACCTTTGGATTTGGAAAGGCTTTTGATTTTTGGGTAAAATCAATATTTGATTTTGAAAGCCTAGTTTGAGAATTATCGATTTTGGGATATTCAATTTTGAGAAAGAAGATTTATATGAGATTCATACTAGGTGTATGATTTGGAAGATACTATATCTGTATAGTATAAAGAGTTTTGAAAATAGCTCTGGAGAAAAAGGCGCTCCCTTAGGATGAACTTCTCAGGAGTACCATAGGTTGGTACTGTCTTGAGCCCCCAAGGGGGAGGTTTCCAAAGTTGATCCTGTGAGGAGTCCGGACAAACTAGTTTCTGAGGATTATTGGGTAGCGAAAATCGAGGGCGCTGATGCATACAGAGGCATTTGGTTATGCTTTGACGGTAGTGTAACTCGATGTCGCTGCGATCTACTGTGTGGACCATAGCGGAAATCGTGTGGATGTGAGTGTCAACCGTCTACGCTTGATTTTGCCGGGAAGGCAACGTAACATCGGTACACTGTGATCTATCGTCAAGTGGAGTGGAGAAGTTTCATTCTTTTGGCAGCGAAATTCGAGGGCGCTGAGGCCTGCAGTTATATGGGTTTTTGCTGTGATGGCAACGTAACCCTAGTTGTAGCTGCGTTCTGTAGCGGGTTCCATGGTGTAATCGAGGGGCGTGGAGGCCTACAGTTATCTATGGATTTTGTCGGGATGGCAACGTAACCATCGGGTTAATTGCGACCACGGATGGAGGTGATGATTTCCAAAGCATTCTCACCAAAGATATTCTCTCTATTTTCAAAAAAAATGTTTTCTATATTTTTAATAAAATTATTTACTGAAGTATTTTCACTGGGTGTTGAAAATGGGTCTGCTAAGTACTTATAGATCTTCAGTCCTACACCTGATCAACGTATGACCGAATTTCTGTGAGCACAAAGACAGTCTTGTGGAAACATCGAGTTATAAGTGTAACTATTTTGACAATATTATATAGGTTTTAAAATGTTTTAAAAAAATGATCAAAAGTGATTTAACTAATATTAAGTATTTTAATAAATTCGGGCTACGATTCTTTTCGAGGACAAAAAGATTCTAAGGGGGGAATGTGATAACCTGGATTTCGGATATCAGGTAATTGGATAATTATCTAATTAAACTATTGAAAATAGTGATTTATAGATTGGATAGATAAATTTCTGATAAATAAAAGATTTTTGGATATATAAATGAATTTGAAATTATAATAGAAGCTGAATTATAAATACCTAGATAAATATTTATTTGATAATCTACTAAATAATTATTTATCATTGGCAAATTATTCCTTTAGAACAAATAATGTGTTGTAATATATATATATATATATATATATATATATGGGTTGATTTTAATTTTGACGTTTAATTTAAATTGAATTTGAATTGGAAATTCAAAGGGATAAATATCTTAAAATATTTTGGATTTAAAAATATATTATATCTGATTTAATTTATTTTATATATAATTGGTTTATGTTATTTTCTTTAAAGGAATCATTTATATAAATTATATATTTACTTAATAGGAAATATATTATTTTTATGAAATGTAAACACAAACTTAATACAAAGTAATTTTATAAAGATATTATCTACATGCATTTCACAAGTGTAAATGAATCATAAATTGTTAAGGACAAGTGTTAAATTTTCTATCAAGTGTCACTTTTTAAAATTTCTTTTATTTCATTTTAAGTAATCATAATTTAAGCCTATATATTGATCCATTTCTTCTCTTTATCTCCTTTCATCATTTTTATTTCAAAACTCTAAGAACAGGCCTGTAACCTGAAAACAACTTGCAAACCAGAGGAACAAACAAATGAATTAAACAAAATTCTTTCAAGTTTTTGAATTAAAGGCAACCCAAGTTTTAAAAAGATTCAAAGGCTGTTTCAATATTTTTTAACCAGAGCAAAGATCAGTTTCAAATCTAGAACCTGTAGTAACTTAAGCAATATCATCTCAGATTTACAAGCAAGATTCAATCAATAACAAATCAAGTTTCAGCTTATATGCATCAGGTTCCAGATTTCAATAATAAGACTGTTCTCTATTTTATGCAATCCATCAGGTGAGTAAACTCACTTCTTAAACTTAGATCTGTTTGAATTTTTGGTTTTCATTTTGATCTTGAAAGTTATGAATTTAATATGTTGAGATGGTTATATATTTGTGCTTGTAAGTGTATGTAAACTATGGGCATGTCTGGTTTAAAGGCAATGCTTGCCTCTGTTTGATTACAGGTTTCTAAACCCTGTTCATAATGTAAGACCTCCTTCTCGTATTTATTATAGGCTTTAGGATCTTAATAAAATTTGTTATACAATCCAAATCTAAATTCTAAAAAAAAATTTATAGATATTTTTATAAAATATTTTCACTGGAAATTGAAAGATTTTAGTAAAACGAAATCAGGTCAAAAATCCTGATTTTAAAATTTTTACATTTTGATTGTATATTTGGATTTGTGTTAAGAAATCATAATTTATAATATAGATATTAAAATTTTTAAAATCATGGTCAATGAGAAATTGAAAGATAAACAGAAAATGTTCTTTAGTCAATTCTGGATGATCGGGAAGGGTAGGGTTGTCGTGTTCATGGAAGAAGGAAGTTTGGATGTTGGAGATTATCAGAAAAATAGCAAATGAATTTTTAGATCATCAATTTAGTATGTCGACGATAAAATAGGGTTTAAGTACCCAGTTGAAGTAATGTTGATCCTCGAGTTCATTTGGCGACGAAAGAGGATCGAACTAAATCGCATGGGGGGAGTCGATGCAGGGGACTCTGGCGATGGTGTGTGTTCATCGGCGTTGGCTCTGATGGACTAGATCGACATGGCGAGATGTTTTCGTCATCGATGTTTGGTTTCAATTGGATGCTGGATGTCTCAATTTTGATTCTAAAGCAAGTTAATGAATCTGAGTGTGTGTGGCAACTCTGTGGATGATCAGAGACCTTGCAACATCGACGAAGTTGGCTGGAGCTATGGCTTTCAGTTGTGCACGTGAACGCGAGTCAGTGTGTATGCGTGGGAGTGGATGTTTCGTGACGACTCAAAGCAACTAGTGGGAAGCCTCGAGAAATTTTTGTGATGGCTCGAGTTTTTTTGGGGTCGTACGCAAGTGTTGCCTGTAAAGTAGATTTTTTTAAATTTGAAGTCCAGAATCATGTTTAAGAGAGAAAGGAAGAAAGTGGAGAGTGCTCGGGTGAATATTCAAGAATGCTTAGTAGTTGGCTCTGGTTTTCTTGGTTATGTGGATAAGTTTTCAAAAAAAAAGAAAAAAAGGGGTTAACTTAGCTCTTCGAGAAATTAAAATTTCATAAAGTAAACGTGTTTGAATTCAAATTGTTGATTGAAATAATTATATAGGGGTGATGATAATTGATTCATAAGTACTTCTCAGATGTGATTTAATAATGATTTAATTAAATAGATGTCTTAAGCTAGGGTGTTAGACTTAAGTTAATTAAGGGTCTAAAGTAATTTTTTGTATGCTAAGTATAAGTTAATTCTAAAGCTTTTAATTTAAATATGATTTATACGATAGATAAGGAATTAAATAAGATGATGATTTATCTTAGATTAATCAAAGATTTAAGTAAATAAGGATAAGTAAATTTATAGTTGAGGGTTATAAATAAATTGATCAGAGATTGATTAATTGTTAAGGGTTAATAAACTAAATTATTAAAGGATAGTTAATAAAAAAATTAATGGTTAATTATTGGAGATAATTAACCAATGGGGTAATTACTTGATGCACTAATTAAAGGAAATTACTTAAAGGAGGTAATTAAAGATTAATTACGTAGTGTAATTAATTAAAGAATTGATTAATTAAAGGAATTAATTAGGGTTAGTTAATTAATGAGTATGATTAATTGAGGGATAGCTAATCATTGTAAGCGGTGATAAGGTAATTAATTGAATAATTACTTAAGGACCCTGGTTATTAATGTGATGGGTAATGGTTAATTAATTTATGTAATTAATTTAAAATTAATTACTTATTGTAATTAAAGAATAATTAGTAAAGGCTGATTAATTAAGATGGATATTTAAAGGATGGTCGGATTATTGGTTTGTAATTAATTAATGTTAAGTAAAGGTAATCTAAGTGATTAAGGATTAGTAATAAATTTAATTAGAGATAATTAAATTTATGTTGGAAGTAATCAATATGTCTTATGGATGATTGAATACTATTAGATGCCATGGATTATTTGTATCTCTAGTATGTGTTTGGGATGCTTGTGATATGATGTGTTTTGTAATATGAGATGTTGGGATGAAGAGTGATAATGTGATTATCCATGATGAATTGTTATGCAAAAGTGACATCATATATTTAAAATTGAGTTATATTCACTTGGATAACAGGGTTAAGATGTATGGAATTCAGAAAAACCGGAGTCGGCTATTAGAAAATACCCAAAACCACTTCGATTCTTTGAAAAATTAGATTTGAAATCAATAGGCTAGAATGGAATAATTTAAGTGAATTGGATCATTTAATCTAAGTTTTGACACTTAGAATTGATGTGTGAAATAAGCGATGTCTATAACAAATTGTGAATTTGTAAATTGATATGAGTTACCTGGGTTTTATGTAAGTTTCTTGCTGATGTTTTCCATGTTAGATGGGTTTACTCACGCTGGTTTCCAGCCTGACCCTGGTGTTACTTTGATGTAATGCTCGGGTCGGACCGAGTATTACAGATTTTCAGGTAAGGATGTTCTGGAACTCAGGAGGCAAGCTGCAGGGCAGAAACGTATGGAGAGTTTTCCGCCGTGATATGTTATTGTATAACTAGGATATGTTGTTTCAAACTGTCCAGTGATTGGTAATGGTTGTAACTCTGACGTATAATATATATAAGTGAACTGATATAGATCTTCTTTGTAAAACTTTTATTTATGTGATATTATATTTTGATCCGCTGCGAATGTGAGGTTTCTGTGTTTTGGTGTTTCTGTTTCTTCTTTTTCTTCTATCTCTTCTTCTTTTCCCTAACTATCTGGAATTTTCGCGATCGAAAATTTCAGGTTGTTACAGTAGCTGAGAATGGAAATTATTTGTTCAAAGGATGTAAAACATGTAGCCTCTTAGTAAAACATGGTATCTCATTAGTTTCACATTTAAATTATTATAATCTTGACATCATAATAAAATTGGTGGATTTTATATGGAATGTAATTTGTTGTTGTTGTTATTATTATTATTATTATATGGAGTTCTATGCCAAAATCAAATCAATTAATTCAATATTTTCACTATGGTAGTAAAATTTTATATCTGATTATATTTTTTTAATTCAATGAGGAAAAAATGAGCATTTATTATAACATCAAAAAAAAATATGTTCAGTCAAGGACCTCTAGCTCAAGTGCTAGAGATATGATGCTTTAGACAAAAGTTCTAAAAGTCATGGTGTGAGCCCCTGAGGCATCATAATGAGTGTTTACTTGAATAAAGTATTGTTCTTATTGTAAAAAATACTATGGAAACATATGAATACATAATTGTAGTTATATCTTATTTATACTTAAAATTTCCATATCTCTAACAAGTTTATTTTGTTTAAAAGTCTCCAGGCATGGATAAATGGTTTTTAAAATATGATTCTTCATCTAGTGCTTGGATCCTGCAATTCAAGCCGGTTGATCCATCCCTTCCTTCAATAGAGAATGTTATAGCAGTTGAAGTTCATGGAAAAAATAAATCTGGATTGGAACAATTAGAAGGGAATCAAAAGTAGAATCTTCAAATATATGATATGTGGAAAAGGTCATATAACTAAAAGAATAAGAAGGAGATTTAGCAAAAAGAACGCTACAAATCATACGTTTATGAGTGATAAGGGGTAGAATTTAAGGGAAGTCATTATGCACCATAATACGTTTGAAATGGTTTTAAATATAGATTTGGAAAACAAATTGATTTTTAAGTGTGAAGATTTTTGGTTGAGATTATAGAATGAATTTAAATTTCAAATATTTCGATTTATCGTAGTACGAAAATTGTGAATAATTAAAATTTGAGTTGAATATGAATCGATACGATTTCTAATGTTAATATTAATTCTATTTGAACTAGAAGTGAGTTAATAAAATTTAAAAACTGGAATTTCAAGTGATTTCGCCAAATATTGAAATCGTTGTTTTTATCTACACGTTAAAATAGCGATCCGGGGCACTATCTCAGAATTTGATGAAACTAGTTCCATTAGATCCATTGTAACGCCCCACCTCTATACTCACAATAACAAAGAGTATTAAAGGAAATAATGTCCGTTATCGCGAAGAATAAGGCTGGATAGGAGCGATCATCTGTAGTTGGGCCTTACACTAGTATTGGTTATTTCGATAGGAGTGGTATATATTTTTATTTTTCATCTCTTATTTATTTACTCCCATCGACATACTCAATTCCAGTATAAAACGAACTACGATGGCTCATAATAGTTTAGGACAATATATATAGTAATAACACAGATAATATAAATGCGGAACACAGATAAAACAAAAAGTCTTATATATATAATAACTGATGTCAGTTACAATACATGTGATACAGTACATATGATACAACTACAACTGTTGACTCTGGAAGTTACTTATACATGTACATTATCGTATATAATATACAAGAATACATATCTTCCTATACTATGACAACGACTACTCCAAATGATATAAAGAAACTTCATAGCTCAAGCAGCAATCCAAAGAAAGATATCTACAACCTGTAATAACTCGGTCTGACCAGAGTATTAAATTCAAAAGAAAATAATACACGGGTCAGTCTAATTCAAACTCAGTTATTAGTGCACAAAAACAATAATAATTAAGTAACAAATAGACAACAGTCACAATAAATCTCGTTTATTCGATCCTTAAATAAAGAAATCGGATAACGATAAATATAACACGTAACAGTGTTAAACAACAAATCAGCAAATCCAAATTATCAACGAAGATAAATTAAAAAGATTATCAATGAAGATAATTTAGAAAACAACAGTATTGCCTAAACGGCAATTAATGACAAATTCTAATTATTAAATAAATAATTAGAAACTCATAATCTAGTTATCAAAAAGATAATTAGATATCAACAAAACCATCAAATTAAACCAAATCAGAATACGACACAAAATATTGAAATATCAATTAAAATGTCAATTCGGGTTGGGCTGCAGTACACGCACGCGTGTACTGCCTCGTTACTACAGTAATTAAATACACAAAAGATCAATAATTCAAAAGCAATAGAATATCAATAAAGCAATACCGTGTGGCTGCAGTACACGCTTGCGTGCACTGCCTTGCCACTACAGTGATGATGTACACAAAAGCTCAATACCGTGTGGCTGTAGCACATGTTTCCGTGCACTGCCTTGCCACTACAGTGATGATGTACACAAAAGCTCAATGGAAGTTCACAAACGGGCATAAGGTCAAACCCGAATTAGCGGATTCAACTCAAGAGTAATTCGAAAAACAAGCAAAATGCAAAGGTCAAGTCACTGCTGTCATGACTCAACTCAATTGAACCAAATGGAACTGTGACATCCGTAGTGGCGACATGTAGTATGAAACTGTGAAAATTAAATAAATTCAACTATCAGACTCGAGCATAAAGGCACGGACTTGAGTGGAAGTGAATTAATTGACACAAATCAATGCCAACAACATGAAGGAACCCAAATTACTACATGAAACAGGTATGCTAACTGTCTCAAATGGTCAAGACAGTTGAAATGAATGATCAAACTCGATGAAACCACACTGCGGAGGCAGCACAGTTCATCTCAATGCCCAACACAAATGAACTACATGATGTACAAGTTTGCAGTGACCAGTGAACAACTAAATAAAACTGGACCAAGTTCAACTTCACTAGCAAATGCAGACTAGTGAACAAAGGCAATTGTACACCTCAAATGCAAGCTATAACATGCATGATACTGTAACCATATGGATGTATGTGAATTTGTACATCTCCAATGCAAACTGAAGTACTCAAGTGCAACTCACCACAAATATGCACAGGAACAATATATGATCAGAGATAAGCAAAAGCAAGTGGAAGGGGTGCACATAAATGTACAGTGCAACTACTGCAACAAGTAAGTGGCAACAAATGAAATGCAGCCACCACATGAACACAAGGGTAGAACTGCACAAAGGAATGGCATCAAGTGATACTAGTATGTGTACCAAAGATAAGACAACACAACAACAAATTCCAGTGAGGTCAAAATGAAAATCAAGGCATCAAGTATGCACAAATTAATGCAAATCAGTACAGTCAGTGAACTGAAGTGAAGCTACAAGTGTACAACTACACCAGATCAAATGTCATCAAGTAAACAAGACTCAAGTCAAGTGGACTAAGTGCCCATGAATTCACAGTGCAAACTATTGCACCAAGAATATAACATGCATGCAGTTGTGAGACTGGAAAATGCAAAAATCAGACTCGGGTACAAAAGCTACAAATTCAAGTGCAGTGCCCTTAATGCAAACTCAAGTCTGCTACATATAAATCAAGTTCAGTTTCTCATAAACAAGACCAAGCGAACCAATGAGCAAAATCAATCGAATACTCCAGACCATATACAAGTGAATTAATCAATCGGCAAATATCACTAAGGCACAGTGCAGAAGCAAAAATGCAAAGGCCAACAACATTGAAATGGATCGAGCCAGTGCAACAAATAAACTATATTGCTTTTTCAGAACAATTATTTGAATTCAAACAACTGCAGTTCAAGGTAATACCGAAGTTTAGCATCAATTCGTAGCCGAGGTGGTCAACGCTAGAATCGATCAGAGTCAGATGTAGTAGTTTCCAAAGTCAACAGAGAATTCAAAGCAACTATTAAATGTCGAAGTCAAACTTAAAGCAATTGCAAAGTCAAAATAAATCCTCATCTAAAAATGTTTTCACAAAATCCTGCCTGTAGATTTCAACCAAACTCAGAAACGAGGTCATGCCGAAGCCAACAGAGGAAATGACAAAGTCAAATCGCAGTTCAAAACAATAGCAAGCTCATCCACGGTCGAGGTCAAAATAACCAAAGTCATCAGCAAAATCAAAGCCGTATAATTGAAACAGAATATCAATAGATACGAATTTAATTAAAACAAAAACATCAACATCGAAACAAGAATTGAATGGCCGAGACGAAGTCAAGCTCATCTTAGTCGTACACACTAATTAGTAGATTCGAGTGATACAAGCTCAATGCAACTACAGCCGGGACTTAATTGATTCAAGCCAAGGCCGAAACAAGCATAGTGACACAAATCAGATACGAGGGGAAATGCAAAAACGAAATATACAGCTCAAATCAAAACCGAGAGCATCCAGTGTCAAATTTTTTCAAATTTATTGAAATCAGAGAAAAACATCAACAAAAAACAAAGTAAAACAACTTAGGCACAGTATTGAGAATGGATTAGATGTGAGTGATAGTTCACTCACCTCGACTCGACGAGCAGGACAATCGATCGGCAAGCAACCCAAATCGAAGCAGAACGAACTCATCAAGCGGCCGAAGGTATCTCGAGACGATCGACTAACGAAGCAAGAAATCGAGTTGAATCAAGCATCAGTAATCGGCCTCATAGATTTACCAAAAACCCTAGTTTCTGAAGATCGATTGAGCGCAGCCACCATTTTTTTTCATTTTTTTTTCTTCTTCGATGATTTAGGGTTTCGAATAAAATGAACAAGGGAAACGGCCTATGCTTTTGACATCTCGGCCCAAAAACAAAAAGAAACGTGGGCCACAAATTCAACTAAAGCCCGCATAACCGTTAGACCAATATTCAAAAGAATTTTCAACTGATTAAATGCCAATGGCAATTAGCAACCAAATTAAATCATCAAACAACGATAATTAATTGTTGTAAAACCCCGGGTTGTTACAGACTCCCCTCCTTATAAAAATTGCGTCCCCGCAATTTTCATAATTAAAGGCGTCAATAGCAATTATTTTTCTAACATAAACTGGTTAAGCTAGAAAAATAAAGGTCGAAAATATAAACACCAAAGAAATCTTTTAATTTCATAAAAGAAATTCACAAATTCTCAACAAAATCTAATTATCAATAGATAATTCAGAAAACAGTAAAACTGAATAAATACGATTATTAGCAATATTTAATTATCAATTAGATAATTAGAATACAAAAATCACAAAACAGTAATATCTAATTATCGATACGATAATCAGAAAACAGCAAAATTTAATTATCGACAAAGACAATTAGGGAACACAAATCACAAATCGCAAAACCGCAAATATCTAGTTATCAACCAGATAATTTGAAAACAACAAATATCTAATTATCATAAGCGATAATTAGAAACATCAAATATCTAATTGTCAAAAACGATAATCAAATCTCAAATCAACAAATATTCAATTATCAAAAACGATAATCAAATCTCAAATCAACAAATCCAATTATCAAAAACGATAATCAAATCTCAAATCAACAAATATGTAATTATCAAAAACGATAGTCAAAATCAACAAATATCTAATTATCAAAAACGATAATCAGAAATAACAAATATCCAATTATCAAAAACGATAATCAATTCTCAAATCAACAAATATTCAATTATCAAAAACGATAGTCAAATCTCAAATCAACAAATATTTAATTATCAAAAACGATAACCAAATCTCAAATCAACAAATATTTAATTATCAAAAATGATAATCAAATTTCAAATCAACAAATATTTAATTATCAAAACGATAATCAAATCTCAAATCAACAAATATTTAATTATCACAAATGATAATCAAATCAACAAATATCTAATTATCAAAAACGATAATCAGAATCAACAAATATCTAATTATCAAAAACGATAATCAGAATCAACAAATATCTAATTATCAAAAAACAATAATCAGACCTCATATCAACAAATATCCAATTACCAACAGATAATTAGAAACAACAAATATCTAGAAATCAATTAAGATGACTAGAAAATCAACATAAAAGGTTGGATCGATCCCATCAGATGGCGAGTTTTTAAGCTACGCCGCACGTGTATCAACAAATGGCCGAAGCCTATCAAGTACTATCAACATAATTTTGGCGCCCAACAAATGACCCGAAGGTCTAGAACTGGTATTGACCCGAAGGTCCAACATATGACACGAAGGTCCAACATAGTGGCTCGAAAGCACACGAAAATCATCAAAATCATCAAAACAGTAAATATTTCAATTAACGAGTCCGGAATTAACCAACATAAGAAATGCTTATATCCCATAACCACGAGTTTTACTAATCATTTAATTCTCTTCATCGTTTCCTTGAAAGTGCAAAATTGTGTATTTTAAAAATAACATTTCACATTCTCAAATGGACAAGTCCGGAATTAAGCGAATCAGTAAAAGAAAGGGGTCATAGTCCTCAATTTTGCTGAAACGTTTAAATCGCTTTCTCATTCTTTTGAAAACGCAAACAGCAAAACTTCTGAAAACAATTTCATTTATTTTATAAAAGTAATAATTTACATTCTCAAATGGACAAGTCCGGAATTAAGCGAATCAACAAAAGAAAGGGGTCATAGTCCTCGATTTTGCTGAAACGTTTAAATCGCTTCCTCATTCTTTTGAAAGCGTAAACTGTAAAAATTTTGAAAAAAAAATTATTTTGGAATAATTTTTAAAACACGTGATTAAAACAGCAACATCACTAGCAACTTCGACAAGGAAATTGCACTTCTCAAAATACCGTAAAAACGGACAACAAAATCAGCATTGCGGAATAACCGCTTGAAAATCCACTTTAAAACTTGACGGTTACTGAAGTCAAAGCGACATCAATTTTTATACGTCAAAATCTCATTAAAATAATTCGCATCAAAAAAAATACCAGTGAATTTTCGTTCATTAAAAATGTCAACAAAACACCGTGCTTCAAAAACTTAGCACCAGTGTGAAAATCCCCTTATTAAAATAACGGCAACAAAATACGTTTAAAACCAAACACCGGTTCAACGTAAAATTAATGCAGTAACGTGCAAATTAAATTTGCACGTATACTACAAAATGAACAAAGAAATCATTCGAATATATCTTCAAGGAAGATAATTCAAAACAGCAAAAATCTCAACAAAATCACATAACTGCAATCGCTTCGAACCCTCAAACCGGATTCGAAATTTTCAAAGAAAACAAAATAAACACAGCTATGTAAACAACAAATGAAATTTATTTCGATTTCATCTTTTGATTTTTAAATCAAAAAGGTTATCAGCTGTACTCAGCGAAGACGGTGTCACTGTTTCCGCTGCGCACTCTAATAAATAGAAGACAAATTAATCAATCAACAAAACACAATTTTTCTTATATATTTAAATAAAGTTATTTAAAAAATTCATCATAATTTCAAAACTTTAGTTTTGACTCAAAGCACAATAAAACATCGACAAATAGTTGTAACACATGTTCCATCTAAGTTATGTTTTATATTATGTCCACAAACCCCAAGCTCTGATGCCAACTGTGACGCCCCACCTCTATACTCACAATAACAAAGAGTATTAAAGGAAATACAGTCAGTTATCGCGAAGAATAAGGCTGGATAGGAGCGACCATCCGTAGTTGGACCTTACACTAGTATTGGTTTTTTCGATATGAGTGGTATATATTTTTATTTTTCATCTCTTATTTATTTACTCCCATCGACATACTCAATTCCAGTATAAAACAATCTACGATAGCTCATAATAGTTTATGAAAATATATATAATAATAACACAGATAATATAAATGCGGAACACAGATAAAACAAAAAGTCTCATATATATATAATAACCGATGTCAGTTACAATACATGTGATACAGTACATATGATACAACTACAACTATCGACTCTGGAAGTTACTTATACATGTACATTATCGTATATAATATACAAGAATACATATCTTCCTATACTATGACAACGACTACTCCAAATGATATAAAGAAACTTCATAGCTCAAGCAGCAATCCAAAGAAAGATATCTACAACCTGTAATAACTAGGTCCGACCCGAGTATTAAATTCAAAAGAAAATAATACATGGGTCAGCCTAATTCAAACTCAGTTACTAGTGCACAAAAGCAATAATAATTAAGTAACAAATAGACGACAGTCACAATAAATCTCGTTTATTCGATCCTTAAATAAAGAAATCGGATAACGATAAATATAACATGTAATAGTGTTAAACAACAAATCAGCAAATCCAAATTATCAACGAAGATAAATTAAAAAGATTATCAATGAAGATAATTTAGAAAACAACAGAATTGCCTAAATGGCAATTAATGACAAATTCTAATTATTAATAAATAATTAGAAACTCATAATCTAATTATCAAAAAGATAATTAGATATCAACAAAACCATCAAATTAAACCAAATCAGAATACGACACAAAATATTGAAATATCAATTAAAATGTCAATTCGGGTAGGGCTACAGTACACGCACGCGTGTACTGCCTCGCCACTACACTAATTAAATACACAAAAGATCAATAATTCAAAAGCAATAGAATATCAATAAAGCAATACCGTATGGCTGCAGTACACGCTTGCGTGCACTGCCTTGCCACTACAGTGATGATGTACACAAAAGCTCAATACCGTGTGGCTGCAGTACACGCTTGCGTGCACTGCCTTGCCACTACAGTGATGATGTACACAAAAGCTCAATGGAAGTTCACAAACGGGCACAAGGTCAAACCCGAATTACAAGATTCAACTCGAGTGTAATTCAAAAAACAAGCAAAATGCAAAGGTCAAGTCACTGCTGTCATGACTCAACTCAATTGAACCAAATGGAACTGTGATAGCCGGAATGGCGACATGCGGTATGAAACTGTGAAAATTGGATAAATGCAAGTATCAGAATCGAGCATAAAGGCACGGACTCGAGTGGAAGTGAATTAATTGACACAAATCAATGCCAACAACATGAAGGAACCCAAATTACTACATGAAACAGGTATGCTAACTGTCTCAAATGGCCAAGATAGCTGAAATGATTGATCAAACTTGATGAAACCACACTGCGGATGCAGCACAGTTCATCTCAATGCCCAACACAAATGAACTACATGGTGTACAAGTGTGCAGTGACCAGTGAACAACTAAATAAAACTGGACCAAGTTCAACTTCACTAGCAAATGCAGACTAGTGAACAAAGGCAGTAGTACATCTCAAATGCAAGCTATAACATACATGATACTGTAACCATATGGATGTATGCGAATTTTTACATCTCCAATGCAAACTGAAGTACTCAAGTGCAACTCACCACAAATATGCACAGGAACAATATATGATCAGAGATAAGCAAAAGCAAGTGGAAGAGGTGCACATAAATGTACAGTGCAACTACTGCAAGAAGTAAGTGGCAACAAATGAAATGCAGCCACCACATGAATACAAGGGTAGAACTGCACAAAGGAACGGCATCAAGTGATACTAGTATGTGTACCAAAGATAAGACAACACAGCAACAAATTCTAATGAGGTCAAAATGAAAATCAAGGCATCAAGTATGCACAAATTAATGCAAATCAGTACAGTTAGTGAATTGAAGTGAAGCTACAAGTGTACAACTACACCAGACCGAATGTCATCAAGTAAACAAGACTCAAGTCAAGTGGACGAAGTGCCCATGAATTCACAGTGCAAACTATTGCACCAAGAATACAAAACGCATGCAGTTGTGAGACTGGAAAATGCAAGAATCAGACTCGAGTACAAAAGCTACAAATTCAAGTGCAGTGCCCTTAATGTAAACTCAAGTCTGCTACATATAAATCAAGTTCAGTTTCTCATAAACAAGACCAAGCGAACCAATGACCAAAATCAATCAAATACTCCAGACCATATACAATTGAATTAATCAATCTACAAATATCACTAAGGCACAGTGCAGAAGCAAATAGGCAAAGGCCAACTACATTGAAATGGATCGAGCCAGTGCAACAAATAAAATATATTGCTTTTTTAGAACAATTATTTGAATTCAAACAACTGCAGTTCAAGGTAATACCGAAGTTTAGCATCAATTCATAGCCGAGGTGGTCAACGCTAGAATCGAACAGAGTCAGATGTAGTAGTTTCCAAAGTCAACAGAGAACTCAAAGCAACTGTTAAATGTCGAAGTCAAACTTAAAGCAATTGCAAAGTCAAAATAAATCCTCATCTAAAAATGTTTTCACAAAATCCTGCTTGCAGATTTCAACCAAACTCAGAAACGAGGTCATGCCGAAGCCAACAGAGGAAATGACAAAGTCAAATTGCAGTTCAAAACAATAGCAAGCTCATCCACGGTCGAGGTCAAAATAACTGAAGTCATCAGCAAAATCAAATCCGTATAATTGAAACAAAATATCAATAGATATGAATTTAATTAAAACAAAAACATCAACATCGAAACAAGAATTGAATGGCGGAGACGAAGTCAAGCTCATCTCATTCGAACACACTAATTAGCAGATTCGAGTGATACAAGCTCAATGCAACTACAGCCGAGACTTAATTGATTCAAGCCAAGGCCGAAACAAGCATAGTGACACAAATCAGATACGAGGGGAAATGCAAAAATGAAATATACAGCTCAAGTCAAAACCGAGAGCATCCAGTGTCAAATTTATTCAAATTTATTGAAATTAGAGAAAAACATCAACAACAAACAAAGTCAAACAACTTAGGCACAATATTGAGAATGGATTAGATGTGAGTGATAGTTCACTCACCTCAACTCGACAAGCAGGACAATCGATCGACAAGCAACACAAATTGAAGCAGAACGAACTCATCAAGCGGCCGAAGGTATCTCGAGACGATCGACTAACGAAGCAAGAAATCAATTTGAATCAAGCATCAGTAATCGGCCTCATAGATTTACCAAAAACCTAGTTTCTGAAGATCTATTGAGCGCAGCCGCCATTTTTTTCCATTTTTTCTTCTTCGATGGTTTAGGGTTTGGAATAAAATGAACAAGGGAAACGACCTATGCTTTTGACAGTTATCTCGGCCCAAAAATAAAAAGAAATGTGGGCCACAAATTCAATTAAAGCCCGCATAACCGTTAGACCAACGTTCAAAAGAATTTTCAACTAATTAAATGCCAATGGCAATTAGCAACCAAATTAAATCGTCAAACAACGATAATTAATTGTTGTAAAACCCCGGGTTGTTACATCCATAATAGTGTATTATTATTGGATTTGAAATTTCATTGCATTTGAAATTACCGTTTGGTCGTAGGGGATAGAAACACATTGAAATTAATATTGGAAATTTAACATTATAATTGGGTTCAAAAAGCTATCTTCCACACACGATCGAATTGGGGCTCGTCACTTGTTTCATTAGGTTCGGAATAGCGGTATAGCGTTTAGAACGCCTAGGGGCATTCCCCAATAGGGGTTCAGAATTTCGAGATATGTGATTTGAGATATTTTGAATATTAAAACAAAAAAGTCAAACCCTGAAACAAGCCATCCTATCGCCTACATTAGCCGCCCTCTCCTTTATCTTTTAAGCATACCTATCTTCTTTCAAATGTTAATCAAAATCGAAAAAATAGACCGCTGTTACATCTCGATGGTAGAGGAGAGGATAACTGGGTGCGAGCTTGAGGGCCGAGGCTTGGTGGGTTCGACAGTTTGTTATGGGAAACCGAGGAACGTGAAGTCGCGATGGAGCACACGTTTGAGGGTCAGCCGCGTTTGTGTGAGTGTTCGTGGACTTGAGCGGCGCGATGGGTTTGAGTGGTGGCGCATGCTGCGAAGTGGAGGAGGGCGATGGGAAGCAAGCGTAGGCCGGAGATTTGCCCCCATTCATATGCAGCCTTGTTTTTTCGTTGATCAAGAAAGTTAGGGTTTCGCAGGGGCTGGAAGGTCAGTGGGAGGATGGCTTGAACATGGTAGCCAGGATGCACAAGGGATGATTTTAAAGGGAATTAACTATTTATTGTTTTAATTAATTAAATGATTATATTATTGAATTCGAATGCTTATAAGATGTATATTTAATTCGTACGAGGTCCAAAGTGAATGAAACAAGTTGTGTTCCACTTGTGGCATCGAATACCACACATAGGAATTAGTTTGGGATTTTGCGGAGTCGGCAAGAAATTTATATAATTTTAAATCTGGATGTTCCGCAAATTAGGAATCAAGGTGAGTAAATCTAACTCAATTTGGTTGACGGATTTAATTTATAATAATGAAAATTAATTATTGGATGCTTGGTTGAATTTAAAAATTATATCAGTTGGATGCTCTATTATATATATAGTAGTATGTGTATACATAGTAGTTGGATATATTCCCGCCTATTGGAGCGAATGAGACACTATGCAACCTGCATAATGGTAGATGACTTTATATTATCGCGATATCCCGCCTAGAAGCGGGATTGGTAATTTTTTATGTTGTATAATATCTGTGGATGCAAGTAAATAGGTTGAAGGTATCCAACTAAATTCCTCAAAAATATATTGATTGTTTCTTATATCGTAATATATGATGTGATTTAATAAATCTGTAATAGATCGCTGTGTGATTTGATTATTGAATGCTATTGTACCACTGGCTTTAATTTTTGAATTTTAAATACCAATATTATTATTTTTGAACTTGGAAGAGTTAAAAGGAGATTTTGTATATAAAAATATTTATATCGAAATTTGGATTATTTTAAAAGAAATTTACTTGGATAAATCAATAATTGATTGTGGGTTGTACTTAACTATTCGTAAAAATATTTGAAATAGAGATTTTAAAATAATTTATATAGAGAGTTTTTAAACAAATGGATTTTTGAATGATATTACTAAAAAACATTGAAAAGAAGTTAAAATCAATATTTTAAATATATTTGAAATAAATGGAATTTATAAAGAAATGGATTTAATGGAATTTTATAAAAGAGATTAATTTTATAAACAAGTAAAACCCAAATGAGTTTATAAATCTATAAACGAAGTTTATAAATAAGGGAAATGATACTAGTTGATTAATCGAGAATATAATTTCATAGTGTGAATTTATATTCAGATACAAGAATAGGTTTTTGGAAAAAATAGTGGATTCTATTTTGAAAAGTGAGAATGGTTAGGGATTCAAAATGAAATCGATGTGTTATGAATCGATAGGGATTTATAAATTGAAATTGGTTATTATGATTTTCAAAATATATTTTTATCAAGAACTTAAGTTTTCTTTTAAAAGGAAAATTTTATTTATCAAACTATGTAATATAAAGCTATGTTAGTATTGAAATACTTTAGAAAGTGGATTTTTCGAGTATCTAAAATTAATTGAAAAAAAAATTGACAATAAGCTTTCTAAATCGATTAGTTTTATTTAAAAATGAAACAGAAATGAGTTATCGATGTTTATTTAAAGTTTTTGACATTTTAAATAACTACTAAAACATGTTTTAAAATAAAATATTATTATTTAAAAACACTTATTATATATATAGAGATTTGGAAGTAATTGGAATTTAATTATAAATTCTCTCGAGATTTGTAAACGGAATTTAGTTAACAAATATAATTTTTATAAGAGAAATCTTGAAATGGAATTCTGGAAACTTAAGAAAAAATTTCGAATCGTTAAAATACGAAATTTCAAAAATGAATCAGAATTAATAATAAGAATTTAGAAATGTGCAGTTGGAATTATAGACAAGTACAATAGATTTTGGAAAATTTGAAGGAAGTAAATTAAGAATTCTAGAAACTTATAGAATCCGTTATAAATGAGTTAAGAAAATTACAAGTAGATTATAAGGATTTTGAGAAGTATGAAATCAAAGGAACCAGAAATAAAAAGATTTTAGGAAAGTATACTTATTAATATTTACTAAGTATTGGACTGGAGGGATTTGAAATATTTTAACAACGAGATTATTGTTATAGAAACATTTTTCAAAGTATTGAATTATAAATGGAAACTGAAAATTGAAATATTTCTAAGTATTGATATGAGTCGGAAATATCCTGTTATGGATATAAGTATTTGGATTTGTTTTCGAAATTGAAATTGGAAGAGTCCTTATAAAGATATTTTGAAATGAATATTTTGAAAGATTTATAATATGGGCTTAGTGACTACATATGTGTGTTATTTGATAATTAAACAACCGATTACCAAATCTAGTCATATTCGTTAATCGTTTCTAAGAGACCAGGATCATATTTGATTAGTGATAACATGATAGGGGGTTCTCACTTTGTGTTTGGTGGAGAGAAAGAGACTCTTACACCTACATGTCCCTGAGTGGTTGGTTTGCTAGTGCTTACAGTCAAGACTCTGGCTGTAGAGCCCGACCCCTATACCCATGCCAACCAAGTGCAATACTAGGTATTACTGTCAGAAAGCACGAAGAATGGGACTCGATGGGGTTAAACGCAGTACTCGTCCCCTTGAACTAATACTGGCATGAAATTATTTTATAGAACTTTTAACTTACCATCCATGCTCAGTCTCGATTCAAAGTAATGGTACAAGAAAATTTTTCCCAGGTTACAAAATCCAGAATATAATAGAACATATGACTCCGCAAAACAATAATAGCAGAATACATATTACATATCATAATAGTAATGTCCGTAATACATAGGCCATAGTACGTGGTACCACTCCCAAAATACATAATATCATACAAACCATAATAGATTAATAAGTACTACTAGGTCCAAAGCTGCATACTCCCAAACCCCAAAATATGGAAATGAATAAGAGTGGGGCTGCAATCCATGCTAACCTAACCTGCCAACAAAATCCTCAGATCGACCTGAGGATTATAAAAACAAATCACACGGGTCACACTAGATCTATAGACAACCAACAACAACTATTGTCATATTTAAGTATGATAGAATAAAAAATCCAGCCAAGGTATCAATAAGACACTAACTAAAATAATCATACATAAAATAGAATAACAATAAATAAATCCAACCAAAGTACCATATATAAATCAATAAGATACCATCAAAAATTGCCATAAAATAAATAAATCAATTCAATGTATCGTGTATAAATCAATACAATATCAACAACCATTCACATAAACATGATAAAAGTAAATCAAGCTTGAGTATCTTACAACAATCAATATGAGACCAACAACAATTATCATATATAAAACAAGAGGGAATTAATTTAAAGGACAAAAATTTGTATATTTTTAGCCTCAAGGACACAGCTTCAATATTTTAACCACAAGGACAAACATTCTTATAAAAATTATTCATAAGGACAATCGATCTTTCAAAATTATTCATAAGGACAAACATTCTTCCAAAACTGCTACCAAACTAAAAAATGATACCTAAAACTGCTATCGATAACTACAAACTGATACCTAAAAACCGCTATCAATAACTAAAAAGTGATACATAAAAAAAGTTGTCCTTCAGGCTAAAATAATGAAGGTCTTCCCTTGAGGCTAAAATGCTGAGAAATTTGTCCTTGACAATAATTTCATGTATAAAACAATATGACAAATAAATCTAACCACAGTATCATATATAAGTCAATACGATACCAAAGACAATAAATATGTATAAATAATATCATAAAATAAATCTAACCAAAGTACGTATGTATATAAACCAATGCGATACCATAAATAATTATCACATGTAAAACAATATGATAATAAATGAACCTAGCTAATATATCGTATATTAACCAATACGATGCCAATGACAATTATCGTATATAAATCAAAACGATAAAAAATATGTCAAACCAAAGTATCGTATATAAGTCAGTACGATACCAAGCACAATTACCATATGTAAAACAATATGATAATAAAACTGAAAAAATGTAATAAGGTAATAACAAGGCAACGTGAGCTTCTAGGATAGATATAACCCGACTCATAAAATACCAAATAAACAGAGTTAGTATTGTAGAGTTGTAGTGGTAGAGCTCGAGCACGCATCAAGACATCAACACCGTAACTTACTCATAACGCCACAACACACCAGATGATCAACCCAGGATAACCAAGACGGTCTAAGGAAAAGGCCATAAGCTATACGTTCACAGCACTACACTTGGGATCCCTATGCATCCATCCTTCATAGTGCGTGACTGCCGGTTGGGAATCCAACCGAAAAGAAAATTAGCCCAATGTAGCAGTGACCATTGTGGTAAGTGGGCAAACAATATACCACCGATTCTGGTAGCGAACCCAAATCAGGTTGGCCAAGGTGGAGTTCTGGCCCATTGGTGAAACAGAGTCCAATCTATCCCAACCCAAGATCGAAAGGAGATTTAAAAATATTATTTTATATATGACAAAAATCTCATTAAATTCGATGGTGTTATGACTAGAATATAATTATGGTTGGAATAAATATGCCAACATTCAATAAAGCAAAATGACAATCACGACTAGAAAATATGCTAAAAATAAAACATAATTAATGCATAACCGCTAACAAAAACACCAAGTCATAAATAAGATCATGCCTATCATAGGTTCATATAGAAATTACGGTGACTTACACCTTAAACAAAACCACAACAGTTGCGATATAGAATTGAACAAAAAAGGCATCATCGTAAGGATGACATAAAAGAATGTCAACGCAAAGATGGCCTGAAAGCACATCAACGCAAAAAGTGTCATATACTTCCGAATAGTTATTACTAAAGTAACACCCATGCATCCCATACCACATCGTATTTCTTAAATATGTACTAAAAGGAAGTAAATTCCATATACACGAAATATAGACAAACAAATATTGAATGTCCTATACCATTTGGTACTGCTAACCGTTACTCAAAATCCACATCATATAGAATTTCATAAAAATCTTACAGAAATCAAATTCAATTCAAACCATATATAAATGGAGAAAATATATTTAAAAGCTGTTAAAATAAATTTAAATGATCAAAACTTCTCTTTAAATTCCCTTGAACCCTTCTATTAAATTTTTATTTTTGTTATAATCTTTCAATAGTTTATCCATATTTTATTCATATTAAAAAAATATTTATTTATTTATACCTTTTTAAGATTTAAACAACGGTCGCATAATAATTTATTTTCAAATAAAAACCCTTTCCAATGCTTTTTAAATAGAATTACGAGAAATGAAATTATTAATCCCTTTATATATTTTATAACTTATTTTTCATTGAAACAGTCTCAAATTTAGAAACATAATTAAAATAGGCAACTATAAAGTGTTTGAGATTAAATGAAAACTATATTCATATAATAAAAAAATAGATCTTTTATTTTCGCAAAAATAGCCAAATTAGTTAAAATTTTAACATATTATATAAAATTCCCTTTTAAAATTCAAAAACCTTAAGCCAAGTTGTTTTAATACCTTCCAAGACATTTAAAACCAGAAAATCAATCGAACGTCCAAAATATGAACCATAGAGAAATTTCTCAAAAATCATCAATTGTCTATATAAATTTAATTTTGTGACCTATATCAAATTACATCAAACCCCAATCACGCTTACAATACATACACAACATATAAATAAACTATACACGTCAAAATGCAATAGGGCAATATCTTCTTTGCATTTCATCAATACATCCTACATAAAACCTCATCATGAAGCCAAAAATCATGCATTCCAGCACATCTTAAATTTTATACAAAAAATAGGGATTTTCCTTTTAAAATTACCAAGTATAAAAGATCATAACCTTCTTTAACAATACCGTGGTACAAAGAAAGATTTCACTTACTTATATATTCACTTTTCATACACAATTTGTCAAGGATTATAATAACAAGTAAGATAAAATTAAATTATGTTGAATCTTTAAACATTTCATAATTATTCTTTGAAAGCTTTTCTTTAAATAAACTTATTTTCAATTCATTAATATATAATCACCTTCAAATTCAACGTTACTTTCAAAAAGATTCACTGAATTTTATATCAAACCCACCTCAGTCTATAATTCATAATAAATACAATAAATCTCCTGAAATTCTAAAATTTTAATATGTCATTCATAACCCATTTATAAATCAGCACTAAAAATTTCGTACAAAAATATGATGATTTGATGGGTTAAATCATAGTATTACAGCAGGTATTTTTAGACAGACCCTAGTGCAAAATTCTACACTTACACGCCTCTGTAAACAATTGATTCCACCTGTCAAATATCATTATTTTTCAATGAAAGTATTACAGACTATTCTAATATGAGTTATAAACAACATATTTAAATTTCAGAATTTAATAATTTTTTCTCAAATTGTTATGAATTTGGCATTGATAGCCACTGCTGTTGTAAAATCTAGGCAAATATAGCATTGTAAATAATTGATTTCACCAGTCAAAACACAATATTTTTCTCTGAAATTTTTCAGAGGATACACGCATACATGTCGAAAATAACATATCAAATTTTTATCATTTTGTGATTTTTTTTCAATTTATTATAATTTCCGGATCAAGTGTTATTTCAACAATATAATAGTCAAGTTCCCCAAATTCGAGGTACCAACGTATGCCACGGTGAATTTTAGGGCAAGCTATACAGTGAACCTATTGATATCAATTTTCGAGGGTCGAAAAGCCTACGGTTCGAAAAGCATGGTTAGAAATTCCCACTCATCGCTTAGAGCTAATTGTTCATTTTGGAACAATATGTTTGGATCTATCTTTTTGGTCGCCATTTTGATCTGAACGCTCTACAAAACTAAAGGTATAATAGCTCTACTTTTTAAGAACAAAATATGTAACCTGACACTGTTCATTTTTCTTTTACACAATACTCCCTATTTAAAATTTTGTACAAAAGTTGAATTTTATTATCACAATCATAATATTTTCTTATGTGCTGCACTTTTTTAAAGTTGCGAAAGATGTAAAGCTCAAGTTATGAATTAAACTTTCTCAATCTTGATTCAAACAGAGAGTTTACGTATAATACTAGTGATTTTGGTTTTTGTTCGTGCTTAAATAGTCATGCCTTCTCCAGTTGTGAAATTTGCATATTAATTGTTATTTTATTGTATACAGAGGTGTCGACTAAAAATCATCAAGAGAAAAAGTCCATGATGCTATCAGCTGCTGAGGAAAAAACTCAATCAAAGGAGCGTATAATCCAACAAGTAAATGAGAAGGAGAGCTCACATAATTTTTGGCCTAGAAATCAAGAGAGAAAACTGGTAATTTTATGATCTTTGTCATTTATTCCATATACTTTGCCCGTGTTAAAGCTCTACGCCTCTATCTATATGTAATTGCTAAAATTATGGATTTTTGTAATCTAGTGTAAACTTAAAAATGCTGGTTATTTGATTATTTGCCATTATCTCGCACGCTGTTTTCAGGAGAACAAAACACTTCTCAGTATATTATGCAAACTAACAAAATCATAGTGCTGTGGCATAATATGACTAATAATGTAGTTCAGTGCTCATATGATTCGAACATGCTTTTATTAATTTATATAACTATTATAGCATCACCGTAACGTATTTGAACAATCTGTGAACTAATTTATTTAACTGAAACTACTTTATTTAACTGTTTTTTGTTTGGTTGTTATTACCGATGGTGAAGTCGTAGCAATTTCAGATCTTTTGAGTACTTCTTGACTAAATATGTTTTGTGCGTTCCACCACGCTTCCTTGTAAAATTGATTGGGTTAGTAGAATCTGTTTATAATTGATAAATTACGGTGATTATCAAGTTATTTTTTTGTTATTTAAGAACAATGTTCCTCCAATAGGATAATCCATAAATACGTTGCTTGGTTGTGCAAACCATACTACAAATAATTTTGATATATCATACTTATGGTTATGTGTTACTTATACATGTTGCTTATGAACCTCTGCTTGGAAATCCAAGGCATGTGCAAACATGAATCAAACCTTTCTTATGAGTGTCGTTAAGATATTAAACGAGCCAAGTTGTATTTTTTCGAATAAGCGGGTTTGAAAGCTATGACCATCCATATATGTTTAAAAAAATTTATGATAGGATCAAGAATTTGAATTGTGCAAATACGTATATTTTTCTAAACAAAATGAACCCTTCGCTTTGTTCATGCTAAGTTATTCAGATTCATACTATTTCCATCTCTAATTTTGATATGGTAGAGTGCTATAAATGGTTTTATTATTCCTAGATGATATACATTTATACAATTTGGTTAAATTATTTAATTAGTTATCTCATTGTTTGAATATATTAGAAGTTCTTTTTCTTGATGATTACAACTTAGGGTATACTTATATATGTGATAATAAAGAAAACGAAATACATAAATATTGGTTGTAATTTTGAAGCGCTTGTTGTTTAAATATCTTAAATATGATTCGCAATGCATTTACGCTTGATTATTTCCTCAGCCGTCATCAGCATGAATCCTTTGGACTCTCACGTGGTTTCTAGAATGAAGGATTTTGCATCATATTCAATGAAGAAACTTAGTGAGACCCAAACTTATTGAAGGTATGTACTTATTCATAAAATTGCACAATACTATAATGTGTTGCATACGCTGCATTTAACTGCCTTATTGCCTGGCCTATAATAACTTATAATACCGTACTAAATATAGTTACTCATGTTTCATATCAAAAATATTTTAAACAGCTCTATTGTTCAAGGATATAAGGTTTGTAGATATTCTAAACATCAAACATTTAGAATAAACTGTAATCCATACTATTGATATGTGTTCATTTTTTCTTGTGGTATGATGTATAAATTATGCTATTATACTCAATACACTTTTAGACTTGATATGGTATATCTGATAATTGAAAGCAAGTAATTAAGCTTTCAGGTATTGAAGTACATGAAATTAATTATGTGATTGTATAGATTATGCTTACTGATCATACATCATCCATACTAAAGTTTCAAAATTAACCAGGAGGTGACCACTGAGGCTTTAAAAAATATAAAAAAAGGCAAGGAATCAAATCAAAGGGTAAATATTTGTTTCACAAATTTTAATTTATATCTTAAAAGTATAATGAGTTGCTATAATTAATTAGGTTTATTTTGAGTACATGAAATTAATTATGCAAATGCATAGATTATACTTATTGATCATACCTTATCCACACTAAAGTTTGAAAATTAACTTGGAGGTGACCACAGAGGCTATAACAAATATAAAAAATGCATGGAAGTAAATCAAACGGAAAATTTTTGTTTAACAAATTTTACTTTATATATTCAAGGTATAATGAGTTGTTGCGATTAATTCGTTTTCGTATGATTCAACATTCAATATTTTTCGGCTTAATTTTAGGAAATTTCATATTTTGATATGATTAGCAGTAGTTTATAAACACCAAATACTTAAAAATTATGTTACTTATATTTTAAATTTAAGCTTTAACTATGATGTGTAAAATTCAAACATTTATATTTGGATTCAACCTATTCATTTTTTATCTCCTCTATTCGGGTTCTCCTTTTTGATTAAGATGACTAAAATTCTTGTAATGAACCGAAATTTCGACGCTTTAAAATTGACATCAATACGTTCACTATCTAGCATGCTAAGAAATCAAGTGACGGAAATACCAAATGGTTTATAGGAAAAGAAGAAAGACGTAGAAGAAAATAGAAAACAACAACACAGAATCTCACAATCACAGCGGAATAATATATAATAAATAATAACATGTCTTTATACAAAAAGAGATATAACTGTTAATTATACATACCATTATCAAAGTACAACAAATCAACAAATGAATACTAGACAATTATAATAACTTGTCCTTACTAGTGCCGAATATACAGCCTACCATACACAGCGGAATATAAATCAAATACTAGTAATACATCCAGCTCGCCTCCTAAGCTCCATAGCATCCTAAGTAGAACCTGAAACACTCGGTCTGACCCGAGCATTATAATAAAATAAAACTCGAGTCAGTCTGGAAAACCAGTGTGAGAAAAAACCCTAAATTTGAATCGTTACCATTTTCAAAATCCCTTGAAAACAAAGTATCTCGTACGATCGTGTTACACATAAACACGACGGGTTTTTACCTTACGATAACCAAAACACTTTATATCAAAATCGTTTATTATTATAATAGTTTCTAAAAAAATAAATAGAAAATAGCTGAAATGCTTGCATCCCACATTTCAGCATAGTTGGGCATAATCAAAACCGTACAGCGCTTATTGGAGATTGGATTCCATACAATGACTAGGAACCGAGGTACCACCTATCACGGTACACATCTAGAAAAATGTACCGAGGATGTCGCCGGGATCCTCTACAACACAAGACCGGCCCTATCCCTAACCTGGATAAAACCGAGTATGTTATCACCCCAGGTGTTTCCACCCTTATCGAGAGATCTTTTGCATGCACCATCGTATCCATGATTAACAATATATACGAGGGTATCTAGAAAGGTGATAACATGCCCTCATTGGATATGACCCACTTAGCCTTGCTGCATATCCCCCGGTTTTCAATCATTCTAGTTGATGAGGCTTGAGGCTATGATTACGTTTCAAGGATAATTTCACTTAGAATGCTCATCATCCTCTAATGATGATGTTCTGATAGCATTCGTCCATACAAGTTGTCTTGGGTCTGGATAAATTGAATCAACGTCGTCGTCATCTTCACGGTATCTACTTGTAACGCTCAAATCAAATTGGTTTTTGGATAATTAAATCCAATCCCGTCTCTTCGACACAATCAACGTATTGGGTCGAAATTGATAGTCAGTTATTTAACTATCAATAAAACATCCATAAGCAGACATCAAGCCTTATTATAGATTTTCTAAAATTTATTTCAAAATATCTTTATAAGATATATATTCAAATCCCTTCCAAATTTCCAATATTTGAGACACCACAAATACATATATCCATATCAGGATATTTCAAACCATCTCTTATTTCAACAAATAGAAAAATATTTAAAAATATATTTTCTAAACCCCTTACTTCCCAATCACATAGAAAAATTTCACTTATTTCTCTTTTCTCAAAAACCGTTCATAATTTATATTGTAAATTCCTTAACTCATTTATAGTGAATTATATAAATTTCGGGTCCCTAGATAAATCTCTTAATTCAAAAGTATATACTTTTCTTACTGAAATAAGTATATACACAAACCATTTCCTTCAAAAATATTTGAAAAAACTTTTAAAATAACATGAAAAGCACCACGCGGTATCAACCATGGATTCACAGCTCAATGATTACGTCCTTATCCCAAAGAAATCCAAACTTAGCTACAGGCAATCTCTGCCTCCAATTTCGCCATGAAAGTGTACCATTACTTTCCAAAAAATTTACTTAATAATTATCTCAAATTTATGTTTATAAAGTTTCTATAATAATTTTCCAAGTTTAATTTAGGCAAATACTCTTAAATAAAAGTATATAAAACAATATTAATATTGAATAGTTTATCTTTTAAAATAATAATACTGATTAATTTTGATTTATTAATAAATTTCTAATCGTTCTACAAGCCTTGTTTATAAAACTTATAATTCATTTTAACAATTTCAAAATATTTAAATAACTAACTTTCTAAAAATACTCTTATGCTAAAACGTTTTTAAATTACCTAGTTTAATAATTTAAAATCCTCCTTTTAAAATAAAGTCTACTACTTGATAGACCTATATTTTTTTCCATCCTAATGTACCTAATCTGATATTTATAAATCTCTCTCGATTTATCACCAATTGATTTATGTCCAAATTTCGTAAATCACTTTTTTCACATTTCAAAAAATAAATCTATCATTTATTTTCAAATCGATTTACCCATCTCATCATAAATTCTTATCGTGAATATATATCTTCAATTTACCAACCGATAATCACTTCACTTTATTTATAAACATTGTTTATAAATCTCATAGTTTTCAATTCCAGTTTGTAACGGTTTCACACCAATTAAATCCATTATAAAATTGATTTCTAAGTTAAAATCCATTTATAAATCAATTTCTCAAATAACCCAAGTATATTCCAAACCTAGCCCAATCTCGACTACATTTCCATTTGTAATTAGGAAATCTTATTTAAGATCCGGAATATTCAATTTCACATTTATTTCCAAATTCACTGCTTTCCCCAGTCTATTTAAAATCTTGATTTGAAAACCTTTTATATTTAAAACAATTATCACTAAGGAATTATTACTTAAAATCCTTATTCTAAATCTCTATTTACCATATTTCGAAATGGTTAAGTACAAATTTAAAGTCAAACTATTTAATTTACCCAATCCAGTCAACCAAATTGAGTGAAATTTACTCACTTTGATTTTGTCGACTCTGAAGCGATCCGTTTTAATTTAGAATTAAATGGACGTTTAATTTGTACCAAAATTTCTGCTAGCTCTAATTATCACCAAATCAATTCCATTTATAGGATACATTATTACGATCACAATGCAAAAATAGCGTTGAATCTGACCTAGAATTTGTGAGTTATGACATTTATAAGAGATTGAATTTAATAAAATGATTTATATAACTAGTTCAATTCAATTTAATAAAACAATTTATATACCAGGCCTAAGAAACGTTCTGCCTAAAAAGAAACCGACCCGCTAAGCGTTCCTTCTTCCCTAAATCCCTGCCTTCTCTTATGTGCATAAAATGCCTGTACACAAACCCATCACCACGTGTGTACTTTTCCAGTGATACATAGCTATAGGCGACGAAAACGAATTCCATCTTCTTCGACGAGCTTCTCTCGACAAACCATACTTGCCCATATCCATAGTAGATCGCGACCTTGCCTTATTTCATGTTGATCGTACAAAGTTGCCCCCCTCCAAATGACTGCACATTCCAATCTTCCCCACCAAGGTGCTAAACTTCATCACGAACCCATATCCACTCTCTGTTTCAAGAATCCATGTCTATATCCCCTCGAAACTCGAACCCTAGCCTCGACTATCTCACGTCGAGCACCGTCAAAAGGCATCGCACCCTATATTAAGCATACCAGATTGAAGAGAACAGGGAAATAAAATTTTACAAACCATTTTCATGATATATAGATTTGTATATTGTTAGAAACAATTTTTTGAAGCTCCATTTTTTTCTTTCAAACTTTTTTCCCTTTCATTGTAACCTTGCATGTATTTTAAAGGAGAGGATGCATGTTGGCGGATGGCTACAGTGTTTTGAAGTGAGAGAAAAGCAGCTGATGTGAATAAAAGGTCGAGTCAACATATAAATATATTATTTAAATTTTCAAATCGTCTCGATTACGTAACTCAAAATCTCGAACCCCTATTGAGGCATGCCGCTAGGCGTTCATATTGAATTTTCGATATTAATGTCAATGCGTTTCTATTTCATACGACCAAAAGATAATTCCAAACACTACGAAACTTGAAATCTGATAATAATACACTATTACGGATCCAATGGTACTGGTTTCGTCGAATTTCGAGACTGTGTCCCGGAAGGCTACTTTTATATGTTATTCAAACGAGCTATTTTTAAAATTGAAAAAATCACTCTTAAATTCAATTTAAAAAGTTTTTATAATCTTCATTATTATTAATATAAAATTTATAAGCCTTTAAATTATTTTTATCAAGCTTTTGACCCAAGATTTAATTATTTAAGTAATTTCCAACTATTAAATTATCCAGTAAATCATTACATTTGAAATTTAAGTTAAAAATAAACTTTTAAATATTTAAAATCAATTAAATATTCCAATTTCAAATATCCAAATTTTCCAGATCGTTACAATCCTCTCCCCTTAAAAGAATTTCGTCCCCGAAAATGCCAAGGTAAGAAGAATGGTCCTAAAATCCATTAACTTTCTCAAACCCAATCAGTTAAATCTAATTATTGAAACACAATATCACATTTACTAATTTACATCTTCATCCATATATTCCAAATAATATCATTTACTGAACAATTTCAAATTATAATCTGAAATTAAATTTTAATTATTAAAATATTCTCCAGAATTTTCTAATTCCTTAAATTTCCGAAAAATTTCACCAGCGTCTCCTTTGCGCGGCTAGATGCAAACAACTACAAATCACCTCTATAGGTCCAACTCATCAAAAGAAAACAAAAGCCAAGTGGCTCAATCATAAAACCAACAATTTCAAATGCAATTTAAACATGTACCTTTTAGTCGGGCAACCCAATTTTCTTATGATATTAAAGGCATCAAATTAGTTCTTGCTTTTATATACCTGCACCTTACTTATTAATAATATCCAATCATATAATCCAAAATCATTTTATTCATAATTTTCAAATTTCTAATATTTATTTCACTAAAACACGTACGATGTACATATATCATCCGTATGCAATAGCAATTCTGATTGCCCATTCGATCACACAATTTCACTTACGAACTAGTATCTTTCACACGACTCTCTAGTGTGGACCCAGATCTAGTTCCGTGATTAGAAACTGTCATTCTCCTTGCATATTTGTATAATATGATAGAAAATCCTAAAATAAATAAAAAGTCCAATCTAGTATTCGTAGTCGAGAATCGGGTGAAAAATCCTAATTCGGATCGATATAAATTATCTCGAAATCCCGTGCTCGAATCTGGATCAAATCGCTATGCGAATAAAATAATATACGTACGACTTACGTATTTAGTTCCAATTGATTTCTTAGCTATACCAATTTCTTTTATTCACATTCATTTCATTTATATTCACTTAATCACAATAATCATCCACACTTATACTGCACATTCACATATTTACCTGGTATATCCCTTAAATACCAATTTCACTTAAGAATTCACCATCAATTTTCTTAAGTCTATCATAAACATTTTATACAAATGCTCTCAGTTAATTACCACTTCACAACTAAATTCCTTACCCATTTTAGTCAAATCCAATTTCAATTTTCCAATTTCACATTGGATTTTTATCAATCAACATTCCAAACAATCTCCAAATAAATAATCAATTTATTTAATTTATTTATTCATTTATCCCAAATCTCAATGTATTCCATTTCTAATAATTATTTCATTTACCATATTAAGGCTAAAATTTTCAAATTTACTTTATTTAACTTAATTCAAGTTGAATTTCTATTCTACAGTTCAATTTCAAATTTTTATAAGTTATCAAACTTATTCATATTCCATTCACAAATTTTCTTCTAATTCACTTCATTTAATAAGTTTACTTTACTAATTTATTCCATTATCACACTCACTTTCATTTAACTTCTCTTAGGTTAAATTCCATTCTCCGTTTTCAACATTCAATTTTATCCCCTCTATTCAACTTACCTTAAGGTAAGATTCCTTTCAATTTTTGCTTTCTAGATTTTATAAGTTCAATCTTATTTTCTCATATTTCCAATAAACATGGAAATCAAAATCCCAAAGTTTTAAAAAAAATTGGTTCTAAGTATTTTAAATCATTTTAGAAATCATATATACGTATACACAAAATTCAACTAATATATCAAATCATACCTTTGAATCCCAAAATCCAAATCTGGTTTTACCAAACAATCCTAGCAATTCCTCTCTTGGAAACTTGAAAATGAACGTCGATGATGCTGCAGTCATCACCGAAATTATTTTTTAGCGAACTAAGTGAGTTAAGTTCTTTTATTCCTTTAAAATTCCTTTTTAAATATTTCCAACTCAATAATATTATCTAAATAATATCACTATTACTTTCCAAAACTTTTGAAAAACATTTCAAATTCAACGGGTTTATGTTAGGAAAATAATTATTACTGGCGACCTTAATTATGAAAATTGCGGGGACGCAATTTTTATAAGGAGGGGAGTCTGTAACAACCCTGGGATTTTGTAACAATTAGTTTTCATCATTAAACGAAAAATTGGTTGTGTTGTTTGGGCTTTAAAAATGAAATCTCGGCCCAAGCTCCTTTTTATTTTGGAGTTATCAAGGCAAAGGCCGGTTCCCTCCTCTCTCCATTTTTCATTCGAAAGCCCTAGAAAAAACATAAAAAAAAATGGCCGCTTCCCGTTCTCTTTTTTTCCGTGCTCTTAAATTAGGGCTTTTGAGAAATCTTCTAAGCACCGCCTATGTTGATCGATTAGTGGATATTTGCGTGTTTGATTCGTTGATCGTTCGTCTCCTTGTGTTGCGTTTGGCTGCTTCGATGTTGGTCAAGTTCGTCTTTGCTTCGTTCCAAGGTGAGTGTTTATATTTCACTCGCGTCTAATTCAACTGTGCTTCGGCCATTCGATTTGTGTTTTGATGTTGTTGATTTTGGTCTCTGTGACTTCGTCCATTGAGATGGTTTCTGGAATTGGTTCGAATTCGTATATTTGGTGATTTCCAGTTTCATAGTTTTGATTCCTGACCTTTTCATATGCGTATATTTTGTGATACTTGATTTGCATGGCATTGATTTCGAACTCGTGATTTCGTGTTTACCACGGCTTTGAATTCTCTGATGCTTTGGCTTTGGTCCCTTTGATTTATTCGTTCTCGTTCAGGTCGACATCGGCTTTGACTTGATTTTGACGAAGTGATTTCGTTCGACTTTGGCATTTCTTTGCTCTGTTCGAACATGTATGTTTGCTGTTGCTTGAGGTAGCCTTCCACTTCATTTTATTGTTGTACTTGTTGTCTTCATGTTCATGTACGTTAGTACTGCTTCATGTCATGTACATTTTCTATTGAAATAGCACCATCCAGTTTCATGTAGTGTTACTGGTGCCTTCTTTGATTCCTGATGCATTCACTTAAATATCTGTTCATCATGTAATTCCCTGTGTTGGGTTTCGAACATGGCTATTTTATTATGGAGGCTGTTGCACATGTAATCTTTGCTTGCGTATATGTAGTTCACTGCTTCGTGTATTTGGGCTTACTTCTTTGGTGTCGAACTACTGTACACTTGAGTCTTGTCACCTGTTGCTTTCACTTGTTTTGGGTACATTGCATATCGAACTGGGTTGTAGCTTTGACTCTGTTCACTGTTCTATGTGTTCTCTTCATGCTACATTGTTATCTGGTGGCACTTGAGTCTGCACTTGCATTGCCCACTGATGCATTCATTAGTACATCACTTGATTGCCTCTTTTACTGTCTGTTCTTCGAGACAGTTTGCACACTGTGCATTGTTGTAGATGCTTGAGCATTCTATTGATGCCAGACCCTTGTGAACTTTTCTCTTCTCTTGGTCATTCAGTTATTAAGGCTGCTGCTCGATAATTGAGTTACATTTGGGGTCTGGTTATTTATTTTGATATGTACATTTAATTGTACATTGCAATTTTATTGCGTGTTGATTGATTTTGGTGGGATGTTGTTCATGTGCCTCATTTTTGTTCAATTGGTTAGTCAGGTTTGGTTTGAGCCACTTGTTTCAGTTTACTTAGATAATTATGTTGCCATATTGGCTTGTTCAAGTCAATTTGCATATATGCCATACACTAGTATTTGGTTTTCCTTTCTTGATAGCATTGGATCCAGACATTATTGTATTGTGATTTGTACATTGAGTTGAATCCAGCTTAAATGCTCGGGTTTGACCTTGTGCTCATGCTGTGATTTTAGTTATACTACAATTGAGTTGAACCTGATTTTTTCCTTGGGTTTGACCTTGTGCTCGTTTGTGAACTTTTATTGGGCTTTTGTGTAATTTAGCACCGTAGTGGCAAGGCAGTGCACGCGAGCGTGTATTGCAGGCACACGGTATTGCTTTTATTCATATTCTATTTGCTTTGATTTATTGATCTTTTGCGTATTCCAGATGCTGTAGTGGCGAGGCAGTACACGCGTGCGTGTACTGCAGCCCTACCCGAATTGACATTTTAATTGATATTTCAATTGTTTGAATTGTTTTGTGTGCCCAATTCAATATTTTGAATCGTATTTTGATTTGGTTTAATTTGATGGTTTTGTTGATATCTAATTATCTTTTCGATAATTAGATTATGAGTTTCTAATTATTTATTTAATAATTAGATTTTGTCGTTAATAGCCGTTTAGGCAATTCTGTTGTTTTCAAAATTATCTTCATTGATAATCTTTTATTTATCTTCGTAGTTAATTTGAATTTGTTGGTTTGTTGTTTAACAATGTTACGTGTTATATTTACCGTTATCCAATTTCCTTATTTAAGGATTGGATAAGTGAATTTATTTTGACTATCGTTTAATTGTTATTTAATTATTATTGCTTCTATGCATTAATAACTGAGTTTGAATTACACTGACCCGTGTATTATTTTCTTTTGAATTTAATGCACGGGTCAGACCGAGTTATTACAGGTTGTAGATATATTGCTTTGGATTGCTGCTAGAGCTATGAAGTCTCTTTATATCTTTTGGAGTAGTTGTTGTCATAGTATAGGATGATATGTATTCATGTATATTAATGATATTAATGTACTTGTATATGTAACATCCTGTGTCGACAGTTGTAGCTGTATCACATGTACTGTATCACATGTATAGTAACTGACATCAGTTATATATATATATATATATATATATATATGAGACTTTTGTTATCTGTGTTCCGCATTTTGTTCATCTGTGTTATTATTATATATATTGTCCTAAACAATTATGAACCATCGTAGTTCGTTTTATACTGGAAAATAGGGTATGTCGATGGGAGTAAATAAATAAGAGATGAAAAATAAAAATATATACCACTCCTATCGAGGTAACCAACACTAGTGTAAGGCCAACTACGGATGGCCGCTCCTATCCAGCCTTATTATTCGTAATCATAGACGGTGTTTCTTTTAATACTCTTTGTTATTGTGAACATAGAGTTGGGGCGTCATAGTTGGTATCAGAGCTTGGGGTTTATAGACATAATATAAAACATAACTTAGATGGAACATGTGTTACAACTATTTGTCGATGTTTTATTGTGCTTTGAGTCAAAACTAAAGTTTTGAAATTTTGATGAAATTTTTAAATATCTTTATTTAAAAATAAAAGAGAATTTGTGTTTTGGTAATTGAATAATTTGTGTTTTGTTTATCAGAGTGCGCAGCGTCGGAAATAGTGAGTCTGTCTTCGCTGAGTACAGCTGATAACCCTTTTGATTTAAAAATCAAGATATGAAATTGAAATAAATTTCATTTGTTTTTTACATAGCTGTGTTTATTTTGTTTTCTTTGAAAATTTCGAATCCGATTTGAGGATCCGAAACGATTACAGTTATGTGATTTTGTTGAGATTTTTGCTGTTTTGAATTATCTTCATTGAAGATATATTCGAATGATTTCTTTGTTCATTTTGTAGTATACATGCAAATTTGAGTTGCACGTTACTGCATTGATTTTACATTGAACCGGTGTTTGGTTTTAAACGTATTTTGTTGCCGTTATTTTTATAACGGGATTTTCACACTGGTGCTAAGTGTTTGAAGCACGGTGCTTTGTTGACATTTTTAATGAATGAAAATTCACTGGTATTATATTTTGATGCGAATTATTTTGATCAGATTTTGACGTTTAAAATTACTGTCGCTTTGACTTCAGTAACCGTCAAATTTTAAAGTGGATTTTCAAGAGGTTATCCCGTAATGCTGATTTTGTTGTCCGTTTTTACGGTATTTGAGAAGTTCAATTTCTTTGTCAAAGTTGCTACTGATGTTGCTGTTTTAATCACGTGTTTTAAAAATTGTTTCAAAAAAAAAAATTGTTTTCAAAATTTTTACAGTTTACGCTTTCAAAAGAATGAGGAAGCGATTTAAACGTTTCAGCAAAATCGAGTACTGTGACCCCTTTCTTTTACTGATTTGCTTAATTCCGGACTTGTCCGTTTGAGAATGTAAATTATTACTTTTATAAAATAAATGAAATTGTTTTCAAAATTTTTACAGTTCACGCTTTCAAAAGAATGAGGAAGCGATTTAAACGTTTCAGCAAAATCGAGGACTATGACCCCTTTCTTTTACTGATTCGTTTAATTCCGGACTTGTCCGTTTGAGTGTGAAATGTTATTTTTGGAATACACAATTTTGCACTTTCAAGGAAACGATGAAGAGAATCAAACGATTTAGTAAAACACGTGGTATGTGACATATGTGTTTGCTATTTCGGTTAATTCCGGACTTGTTAATTGAAATATTTGCTGTTTTGATGATTTTGATGATTTTCGTGTGCTTTCGAGCCACTATGTTGGGCCTTCGGGTCATATGTTGGACCTTCGGGTCAATACCAGTATTAGACCTTTGGGTCATTTGTTGGACCTCCGGGTCATTTGTTGGGCGCCAAAAATTATGTTGATAGTACTTGGTAGGCTTCGACCATATGTTGTTGCACGTGCGGCGTAGGTTAAAAACTCGCCATCTGATGGGATCGATCCAACCTTTTATGTTGAGTTTCTAGATTATCTTAATTGATTTCTAGATATTTGTTGTTTCCAATTATCTACAGGTAATTGGATATTTGTTGATATGAGTTCTAATTATCGTTTTTGATAATTAGATATTTGTTGTTTCTGATTATCGTTTTTGACAATTAGATATTTGTTGATTCTGATTATCGTTTTTGATAATTAGATATTTATTGATTGAGATTTCTGATTATCATTTTTGATAATTGGATATTTGTTGATATGAGTTCTAATTATCTTTGTTGATAATTAGATATTTGTTGTTTCTTATTATCATTTTTGATAATTAGATATTTGTTGATTTTGATTATCATTTTGATAATTAGATATTTGTTGATTTGATGATTTCTCATTATCGTTTTTGATAATTAGATATTTGTTGATTTGATGATTTTTGATTATCATTTCTGATAATTAGATATTTGTTGATTTGATGATTTCTGATTATCGTTTTTGATAATTGGATATTTGTTGTTTTTGATTATCGTTTTTGCTAATTAGATATTTGTTGATTTGAGATTTCTGATTATCGTTTTTGATAATTAGATATTTATTGATTTGAGATTTCTGATTATCATTTTTGATAATAAGATATTTGTTGATTTGAGATTTTTGATTATCGTTTTTGATAATTAGATATTTGTTGATTTGAGATTTCTGATTATCGTTTTTGATAATTAGATATTTGTTGATTTTTCCTGATTATAGGATTTTCTAGTCTCTAATTGATTCTAGATTATGTTGATTTTATTGAGTTGTTGTTTTCTATCTATCTCTGTTGATAGTTAGAGTTTGCTGATTATGAAGTTCGTGTTTTCTAATTATCTGTTGGATAACTAGATATTTGCGGTTTTGCGATATGCGAATTGTGTTTCTAATTATCGTTGTTGATAATTAGATTTTGCTATTTTCTAAGTGTCGTATCGATAATTAGATATTGCTGTTTTGTGATTTCTAAATTTTAATTATCTAATGGATAATTATATATTGCTGATAATTGTATTATTCAGTTTTGCTGTTTTCTGAATTATCTATTGATAATTAGATTTGGTTGAGAATTTGTAAATTTCTTTTATGAAATTAAAAGATTTCTTCGGTGTTTGTGTTCTTGACCTTTATTTTTCAAGCTTAACTGGTTTATGTTAGGAAAATAATTATTATTGGCGAACTTAATTATGAAAATTACGGGGACGCAATTTTTATAAGGAGGGGAGTCTGTAACAACCCTGGGATTTTGTAACAATTAGTTTTCGTCATTAAACGAAAAATTGGTTGTGTTGTTTGGGCTTTAAAAATGAAATCTCGGCCCAAGCTCCGTCTTATTTTGGTGTTGCATTATCAAGGCAAAGGCCGGTTCCCTCCTCTCTCCATTTTTCATTCGAAAACCCTAGCAAAAACATACAAAGAAAATAAATGGCCGCTTCCTGTTCTCTTTTGTTCCATGATCTTAAATTAGGGCTTTTGAGAAATCTTCTAAGCACCGCCTATGTTGATCGATTAGTGGATATTTATGTGTTTGATTCGTCGATCGTTCGTCTCCTTGTGTTGCATTTGGCTGCTTCGATGTTGATCGAGTTCGTCTTTGCTTCGTTCCAAGGTGAGTGTTTTTATTTCACTCACGTCTAATTCAACTGTGCTTCGGCCATTCGATTTGTGTTTTGATGATGTTGATTTTGGTCTCTGTGACTTCGTCCATTGAGATGGTTTCTGGAATTGGTTCGAATTCGTATACTTGGTGATTTCTAGTTTCATAGTTTTGATTCCTGACCTTTTCATATGCATATATTTTGTGATACTTGATTTGCACGACATTGATTTCTAACTCGTGATTTCGTGTTTACCACGGCTTTGAATTCTCTGATGCTTTGGCTTTGGTCCCTTTGATTTGTTCGTTCTCGTTCAGGTCGACTTCGGCTTTGACTTGATTTTGACGAAGTGATTTCGTTCGACTTTGGCATTTCTTTGCTCTGTTCGAACCTGTATGTTTGCTGTTGCTTGAGGCAGCCTTCCACTTCATTTTACTGTTCTACTTGTTGTCTTCATGTTCATGTACGTTAGTACTGCTTCATGTCATGTACATTTTCTATTGAAATAGCACCATCCAGTTTCATGTAGTGTTACTAGTGCCTTCTTTGGTTCATGATGCATTCACTTTTATATCTGTTCATCATGTAATTCCCTGTGTTGGGTTTCGAACATGGCTATTTTATTATGGAGGCTGTTGCACATGTAATCTTTGCTTGCATATATGTAGTTCCCTGCTTCATGTATTTGGGCTTACTTCTTTGGTGTCGAACTACTGTACACTTGAGTCTTGTCACCTGTTGCTTTCACTTGTTTTGGGTACATTGCATATCGAACTGGGTTGTAGCTTTGACTCTGTTCACTGTTCTATGTGTTCCCTTCATGCTACATTGTTATCTGGTGGCACTTGAGTCTGCACTTGCATTGCCCACTGATGCATTCATTAGTACATCACTTGATTGCCTCTTTTATTGCCTGTTCTTCGAGACAGTTTGAACACTGTGCATTGTTGTAGATTCTTGAGCATTCTATTGATGCCAGACCCTTGTGAACTTTTCTCTTCTCTTGGTCATTCACTTGTTAAGGCTGCTGCTCGATAATTGAGTTACATTTGGGGTCTGGTTATATATTTTGATATGTACATTGCAATTTTATTATGTATTGATTGAGTTTTGTGGGATGCTGTTCATATGCCTCATTTTTGTTCAATTGGTTAGTCAGGTTTGGTTTGAGCTACTTGTTTCAGTTTACTTTGATAATTATGTTGCCATATTGGCTTGTTCAAGTCAATTGCATATATACTATACACTGGTGTTTGGTCTTGCTTTCTTGATGGCATTGGATCCAGACATTGTTGTATTGTGATTTGTACATTGAGTTGAATCCAGCTTAAATGCTCGGGTTTGACCTTGTGCTCGTGTTGTGATTTTAATTGTATTGCAATTGAGTTGAACCTGATTTTTTCCTTGGGTTTGACCTTGTGCTCGTTTGTGAACTTTTATTGGGCTTTTGTGTAATTTAGCACCGTAGTGGCAGGGCAGTGCACGCGAGCGTGTACTGCAGCCACATGGCACTACTTTTATTCATATTCTATTTGCTTTTGATTTATTGATCTTTTGCGTATTCCAGATGTTGTAGTAGCGAGGCAGTACACGCGTGCGTCTACTGCAGCCCTACCCGAATTGGGATTTTAATTGATATTTCAATTGTTTAAATTGTTTCGTGTGTCCAATTCAATATTTTGAATCGTATTTTGATTTGGTTTAATTTGATGGTTTTGTTGATATCTAATTATCTTTTTGATAATTAGATTATGAGTTTCTAATTATTTATTTAATAATTATATTTTGTCGTTAATTGCCGTTTAGGCAATTCTGTTATTTTCTAAATTATCTTCATTGATAATCTTTTATTTATCTTCATAGATAATTTGAATTTGTTGGTTTGTTGTTTAACAATGTTACTTGTTATATTTACCGTTATCCGATTTCCTTATTTAAGGGTTGGATAGGTGATTTATTTTGACTATCGTTTAATTGTTATTTAATTATTATTGCTTCTATGCATTAATAACTGAGTTTGAATTGGACTGACCCGTGTATTATTTTCTTTTGAATTTAATACTCGGGTCAGACCGAGTTATTACAGGTTGTAGATATCTTTCTTTGGATTGCTGCTAGAGCTATGAAGTCTCTTTATATCTTTTGGAGTGGTTGTTGTCATAGTATAGGATGATATGTATTCATGTACATTAATGATATTAATGTACTTGTATATGTAACATCCTGTGTCTACAGTTGTAGCTGTATCACATGTACTATATCACATGTATTGTAACTGACATCGGTTATATATATATGAGACTTTGTTATCTGTGTTCCGCATTTAGTTCATCTGTGTTATTATTATATATATTTTCCTAAACTATTATGAACCATCGTAGTTCGTTTTATACTGGAATTGGGTATGTCGATGGGCGTAAATAAATAAGAGATGAAAAATAAAAATATATAACACTCCTATCGAGGTAACCAACACTAGTGTAAGGCCAACTACGGATGGCCGCTCCTATCCATCCTTATTCTTCGTAATAACAGACGGTATTTCTTTTAATACTCTTTGTTATTGTGAGCATAGAGGTGGGGCGTCACATTCACTAACCAATACACGCTCATATCTATTAATCCACTCAAACTCATTCGAGGGTGCTACTGACCCTATCTCTAATGAGTTACCCCATCAAAGCTAAGGTTCTCATTTAACCTTCCGCTCCGATACCAAGGGTAAAGAACTGGAATTTTGAAGCTCTAAAATCGACATCAATACGTTCACTATATAACATACCGGGCAATCGAGTGTCGGAAATATCAGATCATTAGAGGAAAAGATGAAAGAGGTAGAAGAAAATAGAAATAACAACACAGAATCTCACAATCGCAGCGGAACAATATATCATCAATAATAACATGTCTTTATACAAAAAGAGCTATAACTGTTTATTATACATACCATTATTAGTACAACAAACCACCAAATAAATACTGAACAGTTATAATAACTTGTCCTCACTAGTGCCCAATATACAGCCTACCATGGAATATAAATCAAATACGTGTAATACTTCTTCGTCATACGGCTCGTCTCCCGAGCTCCATAACATCCTAACCTAAACCTGAAATACTCTGTCTGACCCGAGCTTTATAATAAAATTACACTCGAGTCAGTCAGGAAAACTAGTGTGAGAAAACACACTATATTTGAATTATTACCAATTTGAAAATCCTTTGAATAACAAACGTATCTCGTAATACTACGTCAGACATAAATACGACAGGTTTTTACCTTACCATAACCCAAACATTTTATATCAAAATCATTTGATATTGTAATAGTGTCTAAAAAGTTAAATAGAAAATAGCTGAAATGCTTGCATCTCACGATTCAGCACGGTTGGGTACAATCAAAACCATACGACGCTCATTGGAGATTGGATTCCATACAATGACTAGGCATTGGGGTGCAACCTATCTTGGTACATGTCTATAAAAATGTACCAAGGACCTCGCTGGGATCCCCTATAACACAAGATCGACCCTATCCCTGACCTGGATAATACCGAATATGTTATCACCCCGGGTATTCCCACCCTTATCGAGAGCTCTTTTGCATGCACCACCACATCCATAATTAATAATATATCTAAGGGCATCTATAAAGGTGATAACATACCCTAATTGGGTATGATCCACTTAGCCTTGCTGCATATCCCCTGTATTTCAGTCTTTCCGGTTGATGAGGCTTGAGGCTACGTTTACCTCTCAAGGATAATTTCACTTAGAAGGCTCATCGTCCTCCAGTGACGATGTTCTTATAGCATTCGTCCATACAAGTTGTCCTGGGTCTAGACAAATCGAATCACCATCTTCATCATCTTGACGGCATCCATTCGTAACACTCAAATCGGATTGAAGTGATTTTCGGATAATTAAATTCGATCCCAGTCTCTTCGAAATGATCAATGAATTTGGCCAAAATTGATAATCGGTTATCTAACTATCAATAAAACATCCATAAGCAGATATCTGGTGTTAGTACAGATTTTCCAAAATTTATTTTATTTCAAAATATTTTTATAAGATATATATTTAAATCCCTTCTAAATTTTCAATATTTGAGATAACTCAAATACTTATATCCATATCAGGATATTTGAAACCAGCTCTTATTTCAACACTTAGAATAATATTTAAAAATCTATTTTCTAAACCCCTTACTTCCTAATCACTTAGGAAAATTTCACTTATTTCTCTTTTCTCAAAAACCCTTCACAATTTATATTGTAAATTCCTTAACTCATTTATAATGAATTCTATAAGTTCTGAGTTCCTTAATTAAACTCTTAATTCAATAGTATATGCTTATCTTACCAAAATAAGTATATACACAAACCATTTCGTTCGAAAATATTTTAAAAACTTGTAAAATTATATGGAAAGCACCACGCTGTATCAACGATGGATTCACAGCTCAATGATTATGTCTCTATCCCAGAGAAATCCAAACTTAACTACAGGCAATCTCTGCCTCCGATTTCGCCATAAAAGTATACCATTACCTTCCAAAAACTATATTTAATAATTAACTCAAATTAATGTTTATAAAGTTTCTCTAATAATTTTACAAGTTTAATTTAGGCAAATACTCTTAAATAAAAGTGATTATATAAAACAATATTAATATTGAATAATTTATCCTTTAAAATAATAATACCGATTAATACCGATTTATTAATAAAATTTTAATCGTTCTACAAGTATTGTTTATAAATCTTATAATTCATTTTAACAATTTAAAAATATTTAAATAACTAACTTTCTAAAAATATTCTTATTCTAAAATGTTTTTAAATTACCTAGTTTAATAATTTAAAATCCCCCTTTTAAAACAAACTTTACTTCTTGGTAGACCTATATTTTTTTTTCCATTCCAATATGCCCAATCTAATATTTATAAACCTCTCTCGATTTATCACCAATTGATTTACGTCCAAATTTCGTAAATCCATTTTTTCACATTTCTAAATATAAATCTATCTTTTATTTTTAAACTGATTTATCCATCTCATTGTAAATTCGAACTATGAATTTATATCTTCAATTTATCAACTGATAATCACTTTACTTTATTTATAAACATTATTTATAAATCTCACAATTTTCAATTCTAGTTTATAACGATTTCACACCGCTTAAATCCATTATAAAATTGATTTATAAGTTAAATTCCATTTATAAATCAATTTCTCAAATAACCCAAAATATATTCCAAACCCAACCTAATCTCGATTATAATTCCATTTGTAATTAAGAAATCTTATTTAAGATCAGGTATATTCGGTTTCACATTTATTTCCAAATGCATTTATTTTCCAAATCTATTTAAAATGTTGATTTAAAAACCTTTTATATTTAAAACAATATCACTAAGGAATTATTATTTAAAATTCTTATTCCAAATATCTATTTACCTTAGTTCGAAATTGTTAAGTACAAATTTAAAGTCAAACTATTTATTTTACCCAAATTCATTTCTTTTCATTAATCCAAAATTCACTATACATATTTCACTTCCAAGTTTCATTTTAGTTTCTTTAAAATTCAAAATATATATTATTAGTAGTTAAAAATACAAAAATCTTGGCCAAACCATAGCATCCCATAAATTCAAATCATACTATATCTACTGTAGATTATTCAAACGGATCATATATCAATATATATGAAATTTAATTCAATATTTTTGAGGAATCCAGTTGGATCCCTCCAACCTATTTTTTCAGCATCCACAGATGTTAATACAACATAACAATACAAATCCCACATCGAAGCGGATATCGCGGTATACAGTGTCATCCGCTATTATGTGGGGCTCATAGGGTCTCACCTGCTAAAAATATGCGAGAATATCAATCGAACTACTAATATATATATATATATATATATATATATATATATATATATATATATATATATGCTACTATATATATTATAACATCCAACTGATTATAATATTTATCACATCATCCGATCAACTAATAAATAGTTTTTAATTGCTATAAATAAATCTAGTCAACCAAATTGAGTGATATTTACACACTTTGATTTCTTGGACGCTGAAGCGATCCGTTTGAATCTAAAATTAAATGGACGTTTAAATTGTACCAAAATTTCTACTATCTCCAATTGTCACCAAGTCAATTCCATTTCGTTGAATATGTTCTTACAATCACAACGCAAAAAATGTGTTTGAATCCGACCTAGAAATTGCAAGTTGTGACGTTTATAAGAGATTGAATTTAATAAAACAATTTATGTAACTAATTCATTTCAATTTAATAAAACAATTAATATACCAGGCCCAAGAAAACGTTCGGCCCAAAAAAAAACCAACCTACTAAGCTTTCCTTCTTCCCCAAATTCGTGCCTTCTCTCCTTGCATGAAATGTCTATACACGAACCCATCACCACGCACGTACCTTTCCAGTGACACACAGCTACAGGCGACGAAAACGAATTTCGTCTTCTTCGACGAGTTTCTCTCGACAAATCACACTCCCCATATCCATATCTTCGAGCTCAACACCCACAGCAGATCGAGATCTCAACTTATCCCACGTCGACCGTACACAGTCGCCCCCTTCCACACGATCCCACCTTCCAATCTTCCCCACCAAGATGCTAAACTTTATCACGAAATATATCCACTCCATTTCGCGAATCGATGCCTACATCCCCTAAAAACTCGAACCCTAGCCTCGACTGTCTCATGTCGACCACCATCAAAAGATGTCGCACTCTATATTGAGCATACCAGATTGAAGAGAACAAGGCAGTAGGATTTTACAGATTGTTTTCATGATTTATAGATTTGTATATTGTGAGAAACAATTTTTTGAAGCTCCATTTTTTCTTTCGAATTTTTTTTCCTTTTACTGTAACCTTGCGTGCATTTTTAAAGGAGAGGAAGCGTGTTGGTGGATGGCTATAGTGTTTTAAAGTGAGAGAAAAGGAGCCGATGTGAATAAAAGGTCAAGTCAATATATAAATATATTATTTAAATTTTCAAACCATCTCGGTTACGTAACATAAAATCTCAAACCCCTATCTAGGCGTGCTGCTAGGCGTTCATAATCTTATACCCCTTCCGAACGCAGTGGAAAAGGTTTCGAGTCCTAATTCGATCGTACGGAGAAGATAACTTTTTGGACCCAATTAACATATTGAATTTTCGATATAAATTTCAATACATTTCTATTCTGTATGTAACGACCCGTAAATTTTAATTGTTTTAATAATGTGATTAATTGAATTTTCGTGAAATTTTAAAATAAAATTTAGAAATAAAAATTTAATATTTGGAATACGTCTAATTGAACATAGCAAACTACAAATTTTCATCTGAAAATATGAAAGTTTACTTTATTGTGTAATTCTATTTCAATTTATATCAGTTAATATTTGATGATAATAAAATATTTTTCAAACCTGAGTATTTTTCTATAGAAAAATTATAAATCACCTTATGAGCGAGACGACATAGTTCGTTTCTCCAAATTTTGAATCTTATTGCTTCGTCGATCTTAATTTCGACGAAATAGCAGCATTCACATATCGATACCGATTTTTGATCGGATGATTGTATCATAGATATCTGCGTACCGTTTTGATCGTTTCGTCGTGCTGATCTTTGCAGTATATTCATTTGTGTGTTCCGGAGTCCGGTACACTATGGAAACCGCGAAACGATTAGCTGTATCGGTGCCAAAAATTATTGTCCTTTGAATTTTCCAGTGTCCATTCGTGTGTCCACGGTTGAAAAAAATGAATTGGCACTGCTTTTAATAGAATTGGTTTAAATTGAAATTTATATGATTAAAATTAACAGTTTGAACTAACAAATTTAAATTGAATGATTATCTATTGATTTAATATAAATGGATTTAACCAAATTGTTAAATATTAATTATTTAAATTGAAATTTATATGGTTTAAATTAATTGTTTTATTTTGCAATTCAACTCTATTTTCTTCTAGTTGTTTTATTCTTCTATCTCCTTCCTTTTCGAGGACGAAAAGTTTTGAGTAGGGGAGAGTGTAACGACCCGTAAATTATAATTGTTTTAATAATGTGATTAATTGAATTTTCGTGAAATTTTAAAAATAAAATTTTGAAATAAAAGTTTAATATTTGGAATACGTCTAATTGAACATAGCAAACTGTAAATTTACATATGAAAATATGAAAGTTTATTTTATTATGTAATTCTATTTCAATTTATATCAGTTAATAATTGATGATAATAAAATGTTTTTCAAGCCTGAATATTTTCCTATAGAAAAATTATAAATCACCTTATGAGCAAGACGACATAGTTCGTTTCTCCAAATTTTGACTCTTATTGCTCCGTCGATCTTAATTTCGACGAAATAGGAGCATTCACATAAAGATACCGTTTTTTGATCGGATGATCGTATCACAGATATATGTGCACCATTTTGATCGCTTCGTCGTGCTGACCTTTGTAGTATATTCATTTGTGTGTTCCGGAGTCCGGTACACCACGGAAATCGCGAAACGATTAGCTGTATCGGTGCCAAAAATTATAGTCCTTTGAATTTTCCAGTGTCCATTCGTGTGTCCACGGTTGAAGAAAAAAAATTGGCACTGCTTTTAATAGAATTGGTTTAAATTGAAATTTATATGATTAAAATTAACAGTTTGAACTAACAAATTTAAATTGAATGATTATTTATTGATTTAATATAAATGGATTTAACCAAATTGTTAAATATTAATTATTTAAATTGAAATTTATATGGTTTAAATTAATCGTTTCATTTTGTAATTCAAGTCTATTTTCTTCTGGTTGTTTTATTCTCCTACCTCCTTCCTTTTCGGGGACGAAAAGTTTTGAGTAGGGGAGAGTGTAACGACCCGTAAATTTTAATTTTTTAATAATGTAATTAATTGAATTTTCATGAAATTTTAAAAATAAAATTTTGAAATAAAAATTTCATATTTGGAATACGTCTAATTGAACATAGCAAACTGAAAATTTTCATATGAAAATATGAAAGTTTATTTTATTATGTAATTCTATTTCAATTTATATCAGTTAATATTTGATGATAATAAATGTTTTTCAAACCTGAATATTTTTCTATAGAAAAATTATAAATCACCTTCTGAGCAAGACGACATAGTTCGTTTCTCCAAATTTTGACTCTTATTGCTCCGTCGATCTTAATTTCGGCGAAATAGCAGCATTCACATACCGATGCCGATTTTTGATCGGATGATCGTATCACAGATATCTGTGCACCGTTTTGATCGTTTCGTCGTGCTAATATTTGCAGTATATTCATTTGTGTGCTCCGGAGTACGGTACACTATGGAAACCGCGAAACGATTAGCCGTATCGGTGCCAACAATTTTTGTCCTTTGAATCTTCCAGTGTCCATTCGTGCGTCCAACGGTTGAAAATAAATAAATTGGCACTGCTTTTAATATTCTCAGAATTGGTTATTGACGGCGACTACGCATTTATTTGATCTATATTTGGGTACGTGAATAGCGCTTCTTCCGTTCAAACTGAAATTAATAATATTTATATTCGCAGTCATTTACTCTTTTACCTTTAACTCTTCTATCTTTTTCCTCCATATTCTTTTTCTTTTTCTCAGCCTTCCCTCTTTCTCTCCTTTCTCTTATTATTCTTCTTCAAAATATAGATAGTATAGTAAGCAATATTTTAGCCTGTGCATCTAAATGTTTCAGCCTTCTTCCTTCCTCAACCCCTTCCTCCTTTTTATTTGCCAACACCTCTACCATCTGACATACCTTCTCCTTCTCGCCTCTCTTATTTTTCCCAGCAACCCACGCCACCGCACCTCTAGCGAGCCCGAGCCCTCCTTTCCGACCACCATCTCCTCCACCTTGATGGTTTTCCCCGACCTCAGCTCTCGCCTTTTCTCCAGCTCCCCACCTTCTGTCCGGCCTCCGCCCTATTCACCTCCACGTATCCTCCTTCCCCTCCGCACCTTCAACCACGCATAACAGCATCTTCATGCAACCCCTGCCTCACCTCCTCTGAGCCGAGCCATAGAGGCTATCACCTCAGTACCCATGATCGCCGATCTCCGACCATGTTTTGGGGTTGTGGTTGAGGCTTCGTTTTGCAAACTTTAGTCGACTTTCGGTGAGTTTATATGTATAGTTCGTTTATTTGTATGGATACATATATATATATACACACTTTACATTTTTTTTATTTACTTTTCGAATCTGGTAGATTGTTTTACATTCATATATTCATATAAATTCTAATACATAGGTGTTAGATATATTGGGTTAGTTTATATATATATTTGTTTGAAAAAATAATAATAGAAACATTGCAGTTTTTGAAAATATGGTATATATGAATAAGCTACTGTTTATATGTGATGGCATATCATCTATTGTTTATTTATATTGCGGTATCAAATATTTTGGAGGAAGGCATGCGAATTTATAAAGATTATTTAAATAGTATGTTCTGTTAGAGCCCATACTAGCTTACACAAGTTTGGTATGTATGAAAAATAAACATTGTTTTAAATGATAGGCTTGTACAATTTATGAGATGACAGTAAGCGTGTCACACGTCATTTGTATATATATTAGTATGCTGTGTTTTAGCTGTTGTATAATATAAAAGGAGTATTATAGATAGAGCTACTGTATATTTTATATACGTTATAGTATATATATTATATAATAGAAAGATATAAAATACGTATATATTAATTTCTAAATTTGTTTATATACGCATATATGTGTGGGTATATATTTTGTTGCAGCTAACTTTGTCCTTGTATACGTATGTTTTCCTGAGATTTAAAGTATTGTATGCATAGAGCTAATATACATTAGTTTATATGATAGGTTTGCTTACGATCTGTTAAGTATATATATGCGCAAAATATAAAATATTATAAAGTTTTCCAAGTTATAGAGTTCATACAGCTTAAATGATTTTGATTTTAAGTGTATGTATATAAATTATATAAATAATTGCTCTTTTTCTTAGAAACCCTAGTTCCTATTTTGCTCCTTGCCTAATGCCTGTTTCATATTGTATATATAGTTTAGGATAGAGTACAAAGTTTATTATTTACAGTTTTAAGACCTTATTTGATTTTGAATTTTTAAGTGTAGACACGTTATTTATGTATATAATAGATATATATTGATATTGGATCTTTTAAAATATATAAAGTTTAAATATATTTTGAACTTTATAATATATAAATACGTTTTTATTAATGCGAAGCTGCTTGATCTTAATATTGATTTAATATATATATACACACACACACATATATATATATTCAATTATATCAACGGATTTTGATTTTCTCTCATCGATCCTCATTTTTCAGCTTTGCCTGTCGTGCCTGTTTTCTTTATCGAATCGTGTCCATCTAGCGTTGCTTTGGAATTCGTAGCTCATTTCTTTGTCAAAATCTATCTAGCCTCGAAAGGTGAGCAATCACTCACGATTTATGTTCTTTTATTTATTAAATTTTATTTCAATTGAAATGACAATTGAAATATGCTGCTTTTAGTTATTTACACTGTTATATATATGTTATTACCTATATCTGTTCACCTATGACATCTAACCCCATTATATGTTATTTATATTTATGATATATGCCTGTTATATTATTATCATATCTGTTATCACTCTGCAAGTTCCCTACTAGTATAGAATTCACTATGGGTTGAAATGATATATACCCGAACGGACTTTAGAATTGGGGAAAATCGTTATGGGTTGAAATGATAAACCCAAGCGATTTTCATTGACATTGAATTTGGGATTACGGGTTAAAATGATGTATATATACCCGTATATATTTAAATTGTGGATTGAAATGATAAATATCCATATCACTTGACCATAGGATAGAAAATTATATACAGATACCGTTGGTCTATATATAAATATTTTTGAAATTGATTTCTTTGGTTTTGGAAAGAAATATATGATTTTATATAAATATTGATTTTAGATATTATATAAATGTTATTTCATATATAGTTAAATTCTTGATTTTAAGCTATGTATAAACTTGTTTTAATATAAAATAAGCTTAATAATAAAGTTTGATTTTATTAAAATATAATATTGTTAAGTATTTATTTAAATTATATTTTAATATAGAGTTTATAATGATTTTATAAATTAAGGTTGAGAAGATAGATTTGAAACTAATTTGAAATTGTATTTAATTAAGGAATATATTTAATTAAAAATCAATTTGGAACTTATTGAATTTAAGATTGTTAAAGGATAAAATTTTATAACTTGATTTTGGTTAAGGTGATTTAAATGAATATTTCAAGTTGAAGGAAATATTTAGTTTATTTGTAATTTGGGGTTTATTTAAATAATATTGGATTTATTAAGTGAATATTTCAAAACTAAATAATAATAAAGTTAAATTAAGATATATATGAAATTATCAAATTTAGTTTTAAGATTGTGAAATATTTCAAGCTTTGGAATATATCGAAATTTAAATGGTTTATCTGTGGTTCAAATCTGTATTTGAAATCGATATAATGGTTTATTGAAAACTGAATTGAATTGAAATTGATAATTTGAGATTTGATTAAATTTGAAATTTTTGGATAAGTGTTGATTTGGAATTGATTTATGAAATTTGAGGAAGCTATTTTATTATATAAAGTATTTTTAAAGTATATTTAAGACTATTTATATATGTTACTTTACAATTTTATTTCATATGAACTATTTTAATATAAATTATTTTTAATACAAGCTATTTTAAATTATAACTATTTTTATATAATCTATTTCAAATAATAAACTATTTTATTATATATACTATTATTTATATTTAAACAGTTAAGTGGGAAGTGTTATGAATCCAAAGCATTATGATTTCTAAATTTTGATTTCCAAAGTATTATGATTTACAAAGTGTTTGATCTAGAAAGTGTTATAACTTCGAAGTACCAAGATTTTGTAAATGGATATATTTGAGATGATATATTTAAAATGGAAATGATATCGTATTTGGTTTTGAAATGGAAGTGATATCATATTGATATGCTTTTGAAATGGCAATGATATTTTGGTTTTGAAATATTAACTAATTTGAAGTTTATTAAATGACCAATCGGTGTAATAATTACGTAGTTATTGAAGAGTCCAGGATCGGTTAGGGACATACTCTCTGTCTAAACCGAATACCACTTTAATAACTATTCTACGCAGAGTGTGATCCAGAATGAAGTGGCTGGAATGATGACGTTGCTGGATTTGAAGAAAGAGAACGATAATGGATAGCCTTGACACTTGTGTCAAATTTGAAATGACTTAAACAGGAGCCGTGTCGAGCCAAGGAGGTTAGCCACCTCTAAGCGAACACACTTCTTCGTAAACTACTCATTACTTGTTTTTGATTGGTGCGCACCCTTGAATTGAGAGTGATGTTTCGCGGTGTTGCGATCGTTGCGGTGATGCGTTGTCACCAGTCCGGATCAGGCAAACGGTAGTTTCACTACCTTGGGTATTGCCTCATGTGCCTTGTCATACTCCTATCCTTACGCGCGACCACTACGATTTGTTTTGTGTTATACCTATAGAGTACTCCCTGATAGCCCACTAGTTTACGGTGGAGTTTACAGTGCTGTATAGTCTATGATGCTTATATAAAATGTGTTAAGGGAGGTAATGGTAACGCCTTAACGCTATTTTTGTGATAACCCGGAATTTTGACGCAATATCAATTTAATAATCTGAAATAAAAATTAAATTGATTTGATAATCTTTGTAATTAGATTTGAATTAATTTAATAATCCAATTAAAATAAATATTTAATTGATAGATTTTATCTTTTTAAATCTAATAAATTGTTTTCTATTTATAATGTATATAGAATATGTATACATTGAAAATAGATATTGTTTTAAATTTAATAAATAAATATGGTTTTAAATACATAAGGTAAATTATTTAAACGCTTTAAAATATGTTTTAACTCAAGTTTAAATTTAAATAAAAATAACAATAAGGGTTATTTTGATATAATTGGATAAACTAAATAATTTATTAATAAAGAAGCAATTTCTCTTATAAGTTATTTATGGTTATCAAATTTTGTTATTTTTAAATATAATAATACATTGTTTTAACAAATAGATTTTTTTTGATAAAAATAATTGTTTTTCAAAAATTTAAATTGTGTTGTTATATATGTATATATATAACTTGATTTGAATTTGAATTCAAAGCTTTAAAGTTTAAAGTATAAATATTTTTAATTTGTTTTGATTTTGAAATATTTGAATATGCTTTATTTTATAAATAAAATTTGATTTATTCATTTTAAAATTTATCTACATATAAATAAATACATGTTAACTAATTTATTAAACATAGGTTCACATTCATCTTATATTAACACACTAACTAAATACTAATTAACTTTTAATTATAAATACTAATTACTTTTAAAAAGACAAGTGTAAACATTTTAGAACTTAAATTAACATGTGTTAAGATAATAAAGCAAGGATAATGACAAATGTTATATTTAGGGGCAAGTGGAATTTATTTTAATTTTTCTTTTTATTTTAATAAAATCAAATTTCAGCCCTTATAGATACTTATGTTTTCTTATCTTCTTCTTTTCTATTTTCATTTTCAAAACAAAATCTGAATCAAACCTTCATAAATTCAGAAACTAAAACAAGTTGAAATCTCATCTTCATTTTTCTAAAACCTGAAACATTTAAAAAAAACAAAAACTACAATCCACTTCAAACATCAAGCCTGTAATCTCCTGTAACACATCTTCAACCTGTACAATTTCAAACAAATCCTGTAACCATTTTCAAACTGTGATCCTTTTCCTGAAAATCAAAATCAACCTGTCACCCTCTCAAAAATATGAAGCCAGCCAACAAACTTTCAAACAAAATCTGTAAAACCTGCAATTTCAAATTTTGAAGCCTACATCATTTCAATCTGGAATTTAAGCTGCATGCATGTAGTTTTAAGATCAGTCTCAAAGCTCCAACAACTCAGTTTTTAAATGCAACTCAAAGTTTAAAAGCTAAAGCATTAAAGTGCAAAGTTAAAAAAAATGGGGGTTTCAGTCTTCAGGCTCTTCAAAACATATGGAGGCTCTGTTCTTCTTTTATAAGGTGAGTAACTGTATTTTAAAAATAAAAATTTATTATAAATTTCTGGTTACATTGTGATAATGAGATGATTATGTTTGGGTGAACCTGCAATGTATACATATATGTGAGAGATATGCCTCTGTTTCAACAGGATTTTTCTCTATTTACCAGTTCCTGAATTTTGTGTTGATTGAATTCAATTTTTCACTTGGAATAATTATGGTTAGACCTGATGTACAAATAAAGGATGTTGGTTTAACATAGATTAAGGTTTAAAAACTTAATTTAGTTAATTTAAAACCTAGGTGTCTTTGAATAAATAAAAATACCAATGCATTTTAAATAATTTGGAAAATTAAAATGGGTAGTTTATAAATCCAGGATTGTAAATTGAATATACAAAGAAAAACATAAATTTCAACATTAAAATCAAAATTTTTAGAATAGAAATAAGCATACAGTTCTGTGTTTAACTGTAAAGTGGGATTTTTGGTTTTTGGGTTATCTCGGCAATTTGAAATGTCGGGGTTCATCTGGTAGGTGGAGGAGTAGTCATTGATGCCGGGAAAAATATTGGGTGGCGTTGCAATTCATCGTGGTGGCTACGGCGGTGAGATCTTGTCCGGAACCCTAGTTTTAACTAGGTCATTTGTTTTGGTCGGCATGGCTTGTTGATGTGATCGAGTTGAATGAGATTTTGGGGGATGTTAGTATGATGGTTGATGAACATGTGGCCGAAGTCGCTGCCATTCCGGTGGTCAGGATGTGGAGGATGAGGCATGTTTCAGGTTTGGGGTGATACATGTATTTCTGTTCCAGGTTTTGGAATACAACTCGAATTCGATTTCGTGTTTTGGAAGGAGGAACTGATGGTGTTGGTTGATCGTGGGGTTGATCGTCGTTGTTGGGAAGCCACCGAAGGTGGATGATGATGACCGTAGGCACGGTGCACGTGCACCGTGCAATTTTTCAGTTCTGATAAACTCTGGGTATTACAGTGTTTTTGAACTCGAGTATTACTCGAGTGTCTGCTGTGCCTTACTCGAAGGAATGGGCCTGATGACTCAAAGCAGGAAGTTGGGTAGCTCGGGTTGGGTTTTGTGTGACACGTTTTAGCTGAAAACTGTGTTAATTGTTTTGTTTTTTTTAAACTAGAATTTAAATATAAAGCAAGGTTTTAAAGAAGTTTAAAACCTAGTTTATAAAATCTGGAATTTCAAGTTTAAGTTTGAATCTAAATTTCAAATAAGATGAAGTTTTTTTAAATTTTGATTTGATTTAATTACTTTAGAAAGGTTTAAGTAGTTGAATTTTAAAATAAAGTTTTGAATATATAAGTAGAGTTTTTAACTATGAAGGTTTATCTAAAATCAAATTTAAATATGTTTTCAAATTTTGAAATGAAAAAAAGTTTTTAAATTTAAATTGTTTTAAACAATTTTGAAATGTTTAAGTATAATTCAAATTGATTTGAATTTAAGTATGAATTTATTTAAATCCTTTTAAACTTCTTTATTAATGGGTATATCTTTAACTTGTGAATGAAAGGTTTAGAAAGGTATTTTTGAAACTTTTTTAAAGAAAATTTAAACTCATTTTAAATCTTAAATTTTAAAATGATATTTGAATATAAATTTAGGTAAATTGATTTAAAAATACTTTGTAAATGATAACTTGATTATTAATAAGAACAAAGTTTTATCTTAAAGTAAATTAGAATTTAATGATTTGTAATTCATTGAATTTTTAAGAAGAAATTTAATGGATAATTAATTAATTAATTTAATTAATTATTTGAATTAATTAAATACGTAATTAAAGGTTTAAAATAATTAATTAATGGTTAAGATTAATTAATTATGTGTAATTAAGGATTTTTAATTAGATTTTAATTAACAATCAGGAATTAATTAATCAAGTAATATAGAATTAATTAAGTTACAGTTAACACTTAATTAATTTAATTTAAGATTAATTATAAATAATTAAAGACTAATTAGTTTATAATTAATTAATTTGATGAAAGTTAATTACTTAAAAGTAATTAAAGAATTAATAATAGTTAATGATGGTCATTAAATAAGGGATATTTAGTAATTAATGAATATAATTAATTTTTAATAATTAATTGGATTAATTAATTAATGATAATCAAATGTGAAAAAAAATAATTTTTAAGTTTAATTACTAAATGAAAGTAATTAAGACATTAATTACTTAATGTAATTAATGGAGTTTATTGAGTTTGGTTTAAATTAATTAATTAAGTTTAATTAATTTTAAACATTGGATTTAATAATGATTACTTGATGTAATTAATGAAGTAAAATTACTCAGTGAAGTAATTAAAGATAATTACTTGATGTAATTAGTGGATGATGTTGGGATTGTGGAAGTAATTTGGATTAAATTATTTTATATAATTAATCAAGGGATTAATTAAAGAAATTAATTAAGGGGTAATTAATTTGATAATTATTAAGGGAAGTTACTTACTGAATGTGATAAATCAAAGGTGATTAATAATTATGGTTTAATTGAGATTAATTATTTAATGTAATTAATTTAAATAAGACAATTAATTAAATATAATTAAGGATCATTAATTAATATAATTAATGATGTAATTAAGATTGATTAATTAAGATTGATTAATCAATAAGAAGTGACCAAAGGTAATTAATTAATTGTAATTAATTAAGGTTAAATGTAATTAATTATAGTTAATTAATTAATGAAGTAATTATAGGTTAATTACTGTATTTGGTTTAGAGTAATTAATTTTGTGAAATTAATTGAAGTATAATTAATCAGGATTGATTAATTAAGATGATAAATTAGAGGTTAGTTAAATAATTAATTTGTAATTAATTAATGGTGATGTAAGCAAGATTTATATTGAGGTAAGTAATTAATTTAATTCACTTTAAATTAATTAGAGATGATCTAATTAATTTAATTCATTTTAAATTAATTATAGATGGTTTGATTATAGATCATTGCTTATCAATGGATGATATTGGTTGCCTTGAATGGTTTGGAATCTCAGCTATGAGATTAGTAATGTTGAGTGATATGGATGCATTGGTTTCATTGTGATGATGATATAGATTATCTTTGATAATGATAATGTGGATTATCTGTGGTTATGATAATGATAATTATCTATTGAGGATCTGTGAATTATCTATCTGTGTGTATATAGATAATTTTATTGAATTGTTTTAAACTCTAAAACAACTTGGACCTAAAAGACACGCTTTGGATTTCGATGAGACCGGGATCGGGTTTCCATATTTGGATATCCGAAAACCACATCGATCCAAATTAACGATAGGTCGTGTATCTTATGTGAGAGTGAAGACTCGAGGTTTAAGGAGTATTAGTAAGTATAACACTAGGGGTGATTTCGTGATGAGTTTGACGGAAATAGTACTTACAGGCTCGAGATGGAGATTCAGAGTGCAAGGGTTATTGTCGTTAACTCTGAGGGTGATTCCAAAATGAGTGTAACGAGATATGCCTTCGGTTTCGTTCGAACCCGGAACGAATTTGTATGGATTGATTGCTTTCAAAACATCGTCAGGTGGACGATGAGCATTCTAAGAGATGTGTTCTCTAAAGGTAATCGTAGCCTCAAGCCTCATTAACCGGGAATGGCTAAAATAGGGGAGGTGCAGCAAGGCTAAGTGGGTCATGCCCAAGTAGGACGAGATTTTCCCCTGTCTAGAGGTCCCTTTTTATTCGGCTTAGTGGGCGGTTGCATATGCGCACCAACTGCGGGGTTGTCTTGTTCGGAACTATTCAGTAAGGAATGGTTCCGGCTTTGTGTTGCAGGGGAGCGGGCGTACTGCTTGGTACGTTGATCTAGGCCACATACTGTGACAGGCGGTACCCCAGTAGCCCTGCCATTTTATGGAATCCAAAATCCAATAAGTGCCAACGGTTTTGATTGTATTACCCACTTTTGTGGCTTGTAGCTGGAATTTAATAAATGTAACAATTTCGGCTATTTCATATTTACTTGAAAACCCTAGACCTATTATAATATCACTGGATTTCCTGTCAAATGTTTTGGTTAGCGTAAGATAAAAACTTTTCCATGTTTATGTATGGAAAGTCTTACGTGATACCTTTCTTTTCAAAAGGTTTTTTTGAAAATTAAGCGATATTAACATGTTACTCACACCAGACCCATGTCTGACCTGGAGTTTATTCTTTGTTTTCTTAAACTCTTGGGTACTCAAATTTTTACGAGTAGCCAAGGGATTCAAGTTAGCTTTGACGAATATTGGAGGAGCAATGGAGCAGGAGGCTTCTGCGTTAGATATATAGTATTCTGTTGTGTGTTCTATGTTGTCTCTGAGTTGTATTGAGTTGTAATAACTAGATAGAGTTTATAACTGTCTAGAATGTGTTGTATTATCTATGTACTCTGATAATTGTTGATGTACTATGTAATATTTTATGTTATTAATATAATTTATTCGTTCCGCTGTTTAGATTCTGATGTGTTGTTTCTTCTTTCTTCTCTTTCTTTCTCTTTTCTATCCCTTTCTTTCTTATTAATGATTCGTCATTCTGTGGAGACGGATGGCGGGTCATTACAATAGTATCAGAGCATTAGGTTGAGTTAATACCTAGGCTCTGGAGTGGTTTCTATCTTGAGAGAGCGTATTTGTAATTTTAAATATTTATATATATTTATATATTTCTACCTATCTGTTGGGTTACCTGTTCAGGTTTTCCAATATAGGTTATAAAGGTAGATGAGGTAGTAGTGTTTGTAACATGATTTCTACCATTGGTTGGAGTCTGATGTTAGAGGTGGGAAGTATATCTGTCGAGATTGTAGACCTAATACCGTCTCGAGTAAGCTTTGTTGTGATAAAGATTTCATTGATCTCTGAAGGAAACCTGTTAAGGTTCGGAGTCATCTTTGAAGTGCAGAGTTTGGTGAGTAGAGTTTGATCTGCTCGATTGGGCTGGAGCAAGTGATGGTATTTTGATACCCCAGGAAGTTGTAACTGCGTGATGAGATTCAGTGACTGTGGATGTGTCCGAAGATATTTCTCTGGAACAAGTTTTGGGAAGTAGATCCATTTTGGTGTTGTGGCTGGATTCAGCAGGATGTTTGATGTTTCTGTTTTCTTTGAAGTCCGAATTTCTCGAAGAATTTTGGATTAGGAAGTTTTGGCTTTGGTGTCAGCAATGCGGCTTGGAGTGTTCAGTGTACCGACAGGGAGGTCTTAGCTGAGTAGTTTTTCAGGAGGTGGAATTCAGAAGCAGCAGAGTGGATCTGTTTCTTCAATGGATTGACTAGACCAGTTTAAGCTGTTATGTTTGGTAAAGAGAGGACAGTTTTCTTTGAAAATTTATCTGGGTTGATCGCAAAAGTGACTTGCGATTGTTTGAATGTTCTCTTGAGTTTACAAAGATTTTCTGGATGTCTTCTGGAAAGGCAGAGGTTTGTTCGCTTCTGGAGATGGAATTTTTCTTTATGGATCTGTTGAACTATATTTCTGGAAAGTGATGTCCAGTTGGTGCTTGTGTTCTTCATCAGCATTCTTATCAACTTCGGATCAGAGTTGTGCAGCGGAAGCAGTTTAGAAGTGTTTCTGATTGTCTTTTTCAAGATTAGGAGAAGTTTGTTGTCTTCTATTGGTTATGGAGTAGAGTTGCGTTTTTGGTTTTGGTTGATCTTGAGGAGATTATTGCGTTGGGTTGTTTTTGGTTCTGATTGTTTCTAGTGGAATTAGCAAGGGTAAAGCTGATCAGTTTGGATGTTGGCAGCCCGGGATCTTCCGAAGACTTTTGTAGATAAGGGACGGAGGAATTTGAAATTCAAAGTTGGAGACTTCGTTGTTGTTGGAGTTTTCTTTGATTCAAGAGCTATAACATGGGGTAAGGCTAGAAAGATAGCTCTGAGATGTTTTGGATCTCATCTGTGTTTTGGTTGGATAAGTGTTTGGTTTTCAGGATTGAATTGCCAGTTTGGATAACTGGGATTCGATATGTTTCACGTATCTATGAGGGAATACGTGTATGATCTATCTCTGGTTTTGGAACCAGCAGTTCTAGAGGATTTGATTGTTGAATCGGACTTGTCTGTAGTCTGATATGCTATCTAGTTCTGTAGATCTAGATGAGTAGGAGTTTTATAGCTTAGTAGTATTGATTGTTTGGAATCTATAGAGCGAGTATCTCGATATTTATACCGGGGAAACTCATAGAAGTTCTATCCAGAATTTTTCTGGATAATTAGATTTGTTTGATTGGGTGAATTAATTGCTATGGTTGTTAGCATATCATTGGTATATGCTTGTGTTTTAAAATTTAATCTTTAAATAGATTATTAAATTACCTTTGTTTTAAATTTCGTGGACGAAATTCTTTTAAGGGGGAAGGAATGTGATGGCCTGGAATTTTGAAGCAATATCAATTTAATAATCTAAAATAAAAATTAAATTGATTTGATAATTTTTGTAATAAGTTTTGAATTAGTTTAATAATCCAATTAAAATAAATATTTCATTGATAGATTTTATCTTTTTAAATCTAATAAATTGTTTTTATTTATAACGTATATAGAATATGTATACATTGAAAATAGACATTGTTTTAAATTTAATAAATAAATATGGTTTTAAATACATAAGGTAAATTATTTAAATGGTTTAAAATATGTTTTAACTCAAGTTTAAATTTAAATAAAAATAAAAATAAGGGTTATTTTGATATAATTGGATAAAATAAATAATTTATGAATAAAGAAACAATTTCTTTTATAAGTTATTTATGGTTATCAAATTTTGTTATTTTTAAATATAATAATACATTTTTTTAACAAACAGATTTTTTTATAAAAATAATTGTTTTTCAAAAATTTAAATTGTGTTGTTATATATGTGTATATATATATATATAACTTGACTTGAATTTGAATTCAAAGCTTTAAAGTTTAAAGTATAAATATTTTAATTTGCTTTGATTTGGAAATATTTGTATAAGCTTTATTTTATAAATAAAATTTGATTTATTCATTTTAAAATTTATCTACATATAAATCAATACATGTTGACTAATTTATTAAACATAGGTTTACATTCTTCTTATATTAACATACTAACTAAATACTAATTAACTTTTAATTATAAATACTAATTACTTTTAAAAAGACAAGTGTAAACATTTTAGAACTTAAATTAACATGTGTTAAGATAATAAAGCAATGATAATGACAAATGTTATATTTAGGGACAAGTGGCATTTATTTTAATTTTTCTTTTTATTTTAATAAAATCAAATTTCAGCCCTTATAGATACTTATTTTTTCTTATCTTCTTCTTTTCTATTTTCATTTTGAAAACAAAATCTGAATCAAACCTTCATAAATTCAGAAACTAAAACAAGTTGAAATCTCATCTTCATTTTTCTAAAACCTGAAACATTTAAAAAAACAAAAACTACAATCCACTTCAAACATCAAGCCTATAATCTCCTGTAACCAATCTTCAACCTGTACAATTTCAAACAAATCATGTAACCATTTTCAAACTGTGATCCTTTTCCTGAAAATCAAAATCAACCTGTCACCCTCTCAAAAATCTGAAGCCAGCTAACAAACTTTCTAACAAAACCTGCAATTTCAAATTTTGAAGCCTGCATCATTTCAATCTGGAATTCAAGCTGCATGCATGTAGTTTTAAGATCAGTCTCAAAGCTCCAATAACTCAGTTTTTAAATGAAACTCAAAGTTTAAAAGCTAAAGCATTAAAGTGCAAAGTTAAAAAAAATGGGGGTTTCGTTCTTCAGGCTCTTCAAAACATATGGAGGCTCTGTTCTTCTTTTATAAGGTGAGTAACTTTTTTTTTAAAAATAAAATTTTAGTATAAATTTTTGGTTGCATTGTGATAATGAGATGATTATGTTTGGGTGAACCTGCAATGTATACATATATGTGAGAGATATGCCTCTGTTTCAATAGGATTTTTCTCTGTTTACTAGTTCCTAAATTTTGTGTTAATTTGAATTCAATTTTTCTCTAGGAATAATTATGGTAAAACCTGATGTACAAACAAAGGATTTTGATTTAACATAGATTAAGGTTTAAAAACTTAATTTAGTTAATCTAAAACCTGGATGTCTCTGAATAAATAAAAATACCAATGCATGTTGAATAATTTGGAAAATTAAAATGGTTAGTTTATAAATCCAGGATTGTAAATTGAATATACAAAGCAAAACATAAATTTCAACACTAAAATCAAAAAATTTAGAATAGAAATAAGCATATAGTTCTGTGTTTAACTATAAATGGGGATTTTGGGTTTTTGGGTGATCTCGGCAATTTGAAGTGTCGGGGTTCATCTGGTAGGTGGAGGAGTAGTTATTGATGCCGGGAAAATTATTGTGTGGCGTTGCGATTCATCGTGGCGGCTGCGGCGGTGAGATCTTGTCCGGAACCCTAGTTTTAACTAGGTCATTTGTTTTGGTCAGCATGGCTTGTTGAGGTGATCGAGTTGAATGAGATTTTGGGGGATGTTAGTATGATGGTTGATGAACATGTGGTCGGAGTCGCTGCCATTCCGATGGTCAGAAGGTGGAGGATGAGGCATGTTTCAGGTTTGGGGTGATACCCGTATTTCTGTTCCAGGTTTTGGAATACAACTCGAATTCGATTTCGTGTTTTGAAAGGAGGATCTGATGGTGTTGGTTGATCGTAGGGTTGATCGTCGTTGTTGGGAAGCCACTGGAGGTGGATGATGATGACTGGAGGCACGGTGCACGTGCAACGTGCAATTTTTGAGTTCTGATAAACTCTGGGTATTGCAATGTTTTTGAACTCGAGTATTACTCGAGTGTCTGTTGTGCCTTGCTCGAAGGAATGGGCCTGATGACTCGAAGCAGGAAGTTGGGTAGCTTGGGTTGGGTTTTGTGTGACAGGTTTTAGCTGAAAACTGTATTGATTGTTTTGTTTTTTTAAAAAACTAGAATTTAAATGTAAAGCAAGGTTTTAAAGAAGTTTAAAACCTAGTTTATAAAATCTGGAATTTCAAGTTTAAGTTTGAATCTAAATTTTCGAATAAGATAAAGTTTTTTTAAAATTTTGATTTGATTTAATTACTTTAGAAAGGTTTAAATAGTTGAATTTTAAAATAAAATTTTGAATATATAAGTAGAGTTTTAAAATATGAAGGTTTATCTAAAATCAAATTTAAATATGTATTCAAATTTTGAAATGAAGAAAAGTTTTTAAATTTAAATTGTTTTAAACAATTTTGAAATGTTTAAGTATAATTCAAATTGATTTGAATTTAAATATGAATTTATTTAAATCCTTTTAAACTTCTTTATTAATGGGTATATCTTTAACTTGTGAATGAAAGGTTTAGAAAGGTGTTTTTGAAACTTTGTTAAAGAAAATTTGAACTCATTTTAAATCTTAAATTTTAAAATGATATTTGAATTTAAATTTAGGTAATTTGATTTAAAAATACTTTGTAAATGATAACTTGATTATTAATAAGAACAAAGTTTTATCTTTAAGTAAATTAGAATTTAATGATTTGTAATTCATTAAATTTTTAAGAAGAAATTTAATGGATAATTAATTTATTTATTTAATTAATAATTTGAATTAATTAAATAGGTAACTAAAGGTTTAAAATAATTAATTAATGGTTAAGATTAATTAATTATGAAAATTAATTTGTAATTTAGGATTTTAATTAGATTTTAATTAACAATCAAGAATTAATTAATCAAGTAATATAAAATTAATTAAGTTACAGTTAACACTTAATTAATTTAATTTAAGATTAATTATAAATAATTAAAGATTAATTAGTTTATAATTAATTAATTTGATGAAAGTTAATTACTTAAAAGTAATTAAAGAATTAATAAAAGTTAATGATGGTCATTAACTAAGGATTACTTAGTAATTAATGAATATGATTAATTTTTAATAATTAATTAGATTAATTAATTAATGATAATCAAATGTGAAATTTTTTTTAAGTTTAATTACTAAATGAAAGTAATTAAGACATTAATTACTTAATGTAATTAATGGAGTTTATTGAGTTTGTTTTAAATTAATTAATTAAGTTTAATTAATTTTAAACATTGGATTTGATAATGATTACTTGATGTAATTAATGAAGTAAAATTACACAGTGAAGTAATTAAAAATAATTACTGGATGTAATTAGTGGATGATGTTAGGACCGTGGAAGTAATTTGGAATAAATTATTTTGTATAATTAATCAAGGGATTAATTAAATAAATTAATTAAGGGGTAATTAATTTCATAAGTAATTAAGGGAAGTTAATTACTGAATGTGATAAATCAAAGGTGATTAATAATTATGGTTTAATTGAGATTAATTATTTAATGTAATTAATTTAAATAAGATAATTAATTAAATATAATTAAGGATCATTAATTAATGTAATTAAGATTGATTAATTAAGATTAATTAATCAATAAGAAGTGATTAAGGGTCGTTAATTAATTGTAATTAATTAAGGTTAAGTGTAATTAATTATAGTTAATTAATTAATGAAGTAGTTAAAGGTTAATTACTGTATTTGGTTTAGAGTAATTAATTTTGTGAAATTAATTGAAGAATAATTAATCGGGATTGATTATATAATATGATAAATTAGAGGTTAGTTAGTTAATTAATTAATGGTGATGTAAGCAAGATTTATGTTGAGGTAAGTAATTAATTTAATTCACTTTAAATTAATTAGAGGTGATGTAATTAATTTAATTCATTTTAAATTAATTATAAATGGTATGATTATAGATCATTGCTTATGAATGGATGATATTGGTTGCCTTGAATGGTTTGGAATCTCAGCTATGAGATTAGTAATGTTGAGTGATATGGATGCATTAGTTGCATTGTGATGATGATATGGATTATCTTTGATAATGATAATGTGGATTATCTGTGGTTATGATAATGATAATTATCTATTGAGGATCTGTGAATTATCTATCTGTGTGTATATAGATAATGTTATTGAATTGTTTTAAAATCTAAAACAACGTGGACCTAAAAGACATGCTTTGGATTTCGATGAGACCGAGATCGGGTTTCCATATTTAGATATCCGAAAACCACATAGATCCAAGTTAACGATAGGTCGTGTATTTTATGTGAGAGTGAAGACTCGAGGTGTAAGGACAATTAGTCAATATAACTCTGGGGTGATTCCGTGATGAGTTTAACGGAAATAGTACTTACAGGCTCGAGTTGGAGATTCAGAGTGCAAGGGTTATCGTCGTTAACTCTGAGGGTGATTCCAAAATGAGTGTAACGAGATAATGCCTTCGGTTTCGTTCGAACTCGGAACGAACTTGTATGGATTGAATGCTTTCAGAACATCGTCAGGTGGACGATGAGCATTCTAAGAGATGTGTTCTCTAAAGGTAATCATAGCCTCACGCCTCATCAACCGGGAATGGCTAAAACAGGGGAGGTGCAGCAAGGCTAAGTGGGTCATGCCCAAGTAGGATGAGATTTTCCCCTGTCTAGAGGTCCCTTTTGATTCAGCTTAGTGAGCGGTTGGATATGCGCACCAACTGCGGGGTTGTCTTGTTCGGAACTGTTCAGTAAGGAATGGTTCCGGCTTTGTGTTGCAGGGGAACGGGCGTACTCCTCGGTACGTTGATCTAGGCCACGTACTGTGACGGGCGGTACCCCAGTAGCCCAGCCATTGTATGGAATCTAAAATCCAATAAGTACCAACGGTTTTGATTGTATTACCCACTTTTGTGGCTAGTAGCTGGAATTTAATAAATGTAACAATTTCGGCTATTTCATATTTACTTGAAAACCCTAGACCTATTATAATATCAGTGGATTTCCTATCAATTGTTTAGCGTAAGGTAAAAACTTTTCCATGTTTATGTGTGGGAAGTCTTACGTGATACCTTTCTTTTCTAAAGGTTTTTTTGAAAATTAAGCAATTTTAACCTGTTACTCACACCAGACCCATGTCTGACCCGGAGTTTATTCTTTGTTTTCTTAAACTCTTGGGTACTCAAATTTTTACGAGTAGCCAAGGGATTCAGGTTAGCTTTGACGAATATTGGAGGAGCAATGGAGCAGGAGGCTTCTGCGTTAGATATATAGTATTCCGCTGTGTGTTATGTGTTGTCTCTGAGTTTTATTGAGTTGTAATAACTTGACAGGGTTTATAACAGTATAGAATGTGTTGTATTATATGTGTACTCTGATAATTGTTGATGTACTATGCAATATTTATGTTATTAATATAATTTATTCGTTCCGCTGTTTAGATTCTGATGTGTTGTTTCTTCTTTCTTCTCTTTCTTTCTCTTTTCTATCCCTTTCTTTCTTATTAATGATTCGTCATTCTGTGGAGACGGATGGCAGGTCATTACAATTTTAATAGTTTACTTTACTTTAGACATTATTATAATAGCGTATATTACTACATAGTAGATAGTTTAACGGATCCTTAGAGGATGTTTATCGTAAACATCTTTTGAGTTACTTGTATTTTTAGTTCTTATTTCACTTGAGTTGGATTTATTGATATAAGAATGTTAATCTTAACTTGAGTGTTTTGTGTTTTTCTTTACGCTCAGGTCAGACTGAGTGTACCAGTATTCGAGACTCACCTTTGGAGTTGGAGCTTCGCTTGGAGATCCAGCTATCTATCCAGCTTTCAGATAATCAGTTGAGTCAAGTGATGTACTCTGATTCTTGTATTTGACTATTGTATTCGAGACTTCTGTTGTAACTTATTTTACTCTGTTATATATATAGTAGCTTCATGAACTACTATTCATTTTGTTTCCGCCGCATACTGTTATATTACACTGTGTCTGTGATTATGTTATTATTTATTTACTGTATATGCTGAGTTTTGCCAAATATAAACTTACAATTTGGTATTTCGAGCAATTCAATTCCAGCATGTTTGGATGAGAATGGTTGAAAATATCAGGTCGTTACATTTGGTATCAGAGCTCTGGTTTTAGGCAAAACTTAGCATATAAAGTAAATGTAGTTACATAATCACTTTCGTTCGTGCTTGAATCTCTCCTTCTTTGATTCGATTTCTTTTGAATTTTGGAACTCCATTATTCGTTCTGAAGTCCACTCTTGTCTTCCCATATCCAAATTCTTCTTGATTCTGGAGTATCCCATACCTCCACTTCGAATAATCTCTATAATAAACCGGCGGTCTCGCCAATCTTCGAATGATTTGTAAAGGGGTGAAACTCCTTTACAATAGGCATTGATTTACTGAAGATTTCTGTATCCTCAGTTTTCGATGCTATCTATCTCCTGTTATGCCTGAATTTTATCTCTTGCGATCGAATGTCGATTTGTCTCAGAATTCTGCATCGATCTTACTCTTTAAGTCACGGTCGACCCGATTAAGGTTGCCCGCGATTTATATAAACTTATCCATCTTTCTATTTTTTTATTTAATCATCTTATCTTTGTTTCGAACCTATCTTCGAATCAAAATTCTCTTTGATTTGAGTCCATCAAATTTGAATCTCTATCCTTGCTTTGAAATCCATTCTTGTATCATCGAGTGAGGGAGTGTAATTATAATTAATATAAAGATGTTATATATATATATTGTGTTGTTTGAGTTGTTGAAGTTGATTTGGATTTCCGATCGATTCATCTGATCAACGCTATCGATAGGATCTCCAAAACACTTGAACAGAGCAAACAACACAATTGTTTTCAAAATGAAATAAATTTTGTATAATTATATTATAAATAGGTAAATTTTTCTGGATTTTGATAGTTATTTGAATTGGGTATCAAGAAATAATATTTGACTTTATATATATCTTATAACCATTTGCTTTTGTTTAATCTATAAATAAAGTGAACTGTAAATAGGGTTATAAATTAATTTGGAAATTTAAAAGGAATGTAAATCAAGAAACTGAGAATTTAATTTCCGGTGATTTAAAATTTTGGTTTTTAAGTTTTAAAGGTATGTTATTTAAAGTATTTTCGAATAGAAATTATTTGCAAAGAATTTTAAATGATTAAATTAGTGCTCTCCTCTTTTGTCGCTGGAAAATAATTTCGGTGATGACGGCCGCATCATCGACATTCATTTTTGAGTTTTGAAGTGGAGAGACTATTCTGTAGCTTTGCTGCAGTTTTACTTTGGAAATTTAATCAATTCGGGTTTCTAAAATATGACTTGATTTGTAAAATATATTGATATATGATTTTAAAATTGATTTGATATACTGTGTATACATATATTTATCTCTAAATGGTTTGAAATTAATTGGAAATTTAATTCATAAATTTATGTTAAAAGGTGATTTTAATTATAAAATAAAGCAAATTTTTCAATAAATATTTAAACATGAATAACAAAATTGAATTTTTTTTGTATAATACTCAATTACATTCAAAAATTACTTACCTAAATTACTCAGAAGTAAACTATGTAATTGAATGATGTACAATATAAAATGATGTTAAAAGCAATTTTAAATAAATTGGAGTAGTTATAATAAGTATAGATATACTTAATATATGTGCTAAGATATATTAAGTAGAATAAATTTAAAAATAATTTGGAATAAAGAAGAATTAAATTTGTTGAATAAGATATGATTGTAATAAATGACTATTCAGGTTTATGATTTTAGAATATTATTAATAAAGGGTAATTGGATCATAAGATAATGAATAAATGAGATGATTGAATTAAAATTTTGCTTTGAAGGAATTAATAAACTAACAATTGAATCAACTTAATGAAATACCTTGAATCAAAAATCAATTATTGAATATTAATTGATTTAAATTGAAATTTATATAATTAAAATTAACAGTTTGAACTAGCAAATTTAAATTGAATGATTATTTATTGATTTAATATAAATGGATATAACCAAATTGTTAAATATTAATTATTTAAATTGAAATTTATATGGTTTAAATTAATTGTTTTATTTTGTAATTCAAGTCTATTTTCTTCTAGTTGTTTTATTCTCCCACCTCCTTCCTTTTCGGGGACGAAAAGTTTTGAGTGGGGGAGAGTGTAACGACCCGTAAATTCTAATTGTTTTAATAAAGTGATTAATTGAATTTTCGTAAAATTTTAAAAATAAAAATTTGAAATAAAAATTTAATATTTGGAATACGTCTAATTGAACATAGCAAACTGTAAATTTTCATATGAAAATATGAAAGTTTATTTTATTGTGTAATTCTATTTCAATTTATATCAGTTAATATTTGATGATGATAAAATGTTTTTTAAACCTGAATATTTTTCTATAGAAAAATTATAAATCACCTTCTGAGCAAGACGACATAGTTTGTTTTTTCAAATTTTGACTCTTATTGCTCCGTCGATCTTAATTTCGGCGAAATAGCAGCATTCACATACTGATGCCGATTTTTGATCGGATGATCGTATCACAGATATCTGTGCACCGTTTTGATCGTTTCGTCGTGCTAATCTTTGCAGTATATTCATTTGTGTGCTCCGGAGTACGGTACACCACGGAAACCGCGAAACGATTAGCCATATCGGTGCCAAGAATTTTTGCCCTTTGAATCTTCCAGTGTCCATTCGTGCGTCCAACGGTTGTAAAATATAAATTGGCACTGCTTTTAATATTCTCAGAATTGGTTATTGACGGCGACTACGCATTTATTTGATGTATATTTGGATTCGTGACTAGTGCTTCTTCCGTTCAAACTGAAATTAATAATATTTATATTTGTAGTCATTTACTCTTTTACCTGTAACTCTTCTATCTTCCTCCTCCATATTCTTTTTCTTTTTCTCAGCCTTCCCTCTTTCTTTCCTTTCTCCTATTATTCTTCTTCAAAATATAGATAGTATAGTAAGCAATATTTTAGCCTATGCATCTCAATGTTTCAGCCTTCTTCCTTCCTCAACCCCTTCCTCCTTTTTATTTGCCAACACCTCCACCATCTTACCTGCCTTCCCCTTTTCGCCTCTCTCATTTTTCCCAACAACCCACGCGACCGCACCTCCAGCGAGCCTGACCCCTCCTTTCCGACCACCATCACCTCCGCTTTGACGGTTTTCCCCGACCTCAGCTCTCGCCTTTTGTCCAGCTCCCCACCTTCTGTCCGGCCTCCGCCCTATTCACCTCCATGTATCCTCCTTCCCCTCCACGCCTTCACCCACGCCCAACAGCATCTTCATGCAACCCCTGCCTCACCTCCTCTGACTCGAGCAATAGCGGCTATCACCTCAGCACCCGTGATCGCCAATCTCCAGCCATGTTTTGGGGCTGTAGTTGAGGCTTGGCTTTGCAGACTTTAGTCGACTTCCGGTGAGTTTATATGTATAGTACGTTTATTTGTATGGATATATATATATATATATATACACACTTTACATTTTGTTTATTTACTTTTTGACTCTGGTAGATTGTTTTACATGGATATATTCATGTAAATTCTAATACATAGGTGTTAGATATATTGGGTTGGTTCATATATGTATTTGTTTGAAAAAATAATAATAATAGAAACATTGTAGTTTTTGAAAATATGGTATATATGAATAAGCTACTGTTTATATGTGATGGCATATCATCTATTCTTTATATATATTGTGGTATCAAATATTTCGGAGGAAGGCATGCGAATTTATAAAGATTATTTAAATAGTATGTTCTGTTAGATCATATACTAGCTTACATAAGTTTGTTATGTATGAAAAATATACATATGATACGTTTGTACAATTTATGAGATGACAGTAAGCGTGTCACACGTCATTTGTGTATATATATTAGTATGCTGTGTTTTAGCTGTTGTATAATATAAAAGGAGTATTATAGATAGAGTTACTGTATATTTTATATACGTTATAGTATATATATTATATAATAGAAAGATATAAAATATGTATATATTTATTTCTAAATTTGTTTATATACGCATATATGCGTGGGCATATATTTTGTTGCAGCTAACTTTGCCCTTGTATACGTATGTTTTCCTTAGATTTAAAGTATTCTATGCGTAGAGCTAATATACATTAGTTTATATGATAGGTTTGCTTACGATATGTTAAGTATATATATACGAAAAGTATAAAATATTATAAAGTATTCAAAGTTATAGAGTTAATACAGCTTAAATGATGTTGATTTTAACTGTATGTATATAAGTTATATAAATAATTGATCTTTTTCTTAGAAACCCTGGTTCCTATTTTGCTCCTTGCCTGATGTTAACCTCGTTTTACCCAACGACTCATCTACTTAAGGAAGGTACCGACTCAACTGGTAGCGACTCAGTTAAGGACTAGACCGACTCATCTACTCAAGGGATGGACCGACTCATCTACTCAAGGGATGGACCGACTCATCTACTCAAGGGATGGACCGACACATCTACTCAAGGGATGGACCGACTCATCTGCTCAAGGGATGGACCGACTCATCTGCTTAGAGGGATAGGATGACTCAAGGGGTTAACGGTTCATAAGGCAGGACGGCTCAGTGAGTTACCGACTCATCAAGACTATCGTCTCAACGACTCGGTGGATCAATGACTTAACAAGTTCGCGACTTATCATATGAGATGACTCAGTGGAAGTAACGACATAAGAAGGTGGACCCTTGTGCCGCTTTATTTATATACCGCTACCTGATAAGTCGTTAACGACTTAACGACTCATAACTCAGAATGACTCGTCCGCGACTTAAAGCCATTGAGTCGTATTCCATTGCCACAATGCCTGTCCCAATGAGAATTGACTCGCCAACGACTCAGGACTTGGCTTAGAATCCAGCAAAAGAATGGGCTAGTGAGAGACCAAATGCTTAATCAGATAAGCCGGCCACGACTCGACTTGACTCGGCCACGGCTTAGCCTAAGTCGGTCATGACTCAGGACTTGGGCGAAAAATTCCTATCCAGATTTGCCTATAAATACATGGCCACCCCCAACATTCAAGGGAACTTTTGGCTCATTCATTTCAAGCGCCGTTACTCTGCTGCATTCTGAACTACTTCAACACTTTCAAGGAACTTCACGAAGAAATCAAACATGTCCAACATGAGTTCAAAGATTTGGATCGACATTGAAGTTTAGGCTATTTGTTCTAAGTCACTTGTAACTCAAAGTGTGTTGTAATCAAAGTGTAACTGCATTGACTTGTAACCAAATCGTCAATAAAGATATTCAAAGTGGACGTAGGCCCTCTCTTAAGCCGAACCACCATAAAATTGCTGTTGTTTACTGCTTTTTCACTATTATCTGCTTATAATCTATTCCCGAGCTATCGGGTGGTGCTTTCACAATCTCACTTCATACACCGGGGTGTTAGCGTTCAAATTTTAGCGTTAACATTTTTGGTGCTTTCACCGAGAATAAGAACTCAGGTGAATTATCATCATTGCTTCACAGAGGTTTGTAGAGAGAATTTCCTTGAAAACCAGAAGTCTATCCGAGATTATGGCTCCTGAAAGAAAAAGTAGATCTGTCAGATCTGGGAATATTCAAGAGGGAACCTCCGCTTCCCCTATATCGAATAAAGCCACTCCAGCTGTCGGAGTTACAAAGGTAGAGCTGGATGCTGCAATCTTAGGGCTGAACCAACAGATAAATGCCCAAAATGCACAATTCGAGGCTCAGAATGCCCAGAATGCCCTAATTCTGAATAGGTTGAACGATTTGCTTGGGGCAAACCGTCAACCGGCAGGTAATGAAAGGAATTTTGCTGGCAACATTCATGATGCTGAAGAAAGGAATGCTCCTGAAAGGGCTGCTCCTGAAAGGGCTGCTAGCCCCTTTGAACAAACACTTCCTGAGGTTGGTGGATCTAGAACTCGACATGATGAGGAGTATCTTTCTGGAATGGTCCGACAAATCATGAAAGAGAGTATGCAGAGGGTTGAAGACGAGAAAGAATGGGGTTTCGCCCCAAGTAAAACTCCATTTACTGAGAAAATCTTAAAGGCTGAATTCCCAAGGAAGTTTGTCCCTCCAACCATTCCAGCTTACAAGGGGACAAGTGATCCGAACGAATTCTTATACAAGTATGATTGGCACATGACAGGTGCCAGAGCCTCTGATGAAATAAAGTGCCGATATTTTCCTGTGTATCTCGAAGGTGTAGCTCTGCTTTGGTTCACCAAGCTTACAGTCCGATCTATAGATCAGTTTTCTGACTTAACTCGGAAATTCAAGGAGCAGTTCAGACTATATGTCTCAAAAGCCAAGGATATCATGTCACTGTCGAGTTTGGAGCAGAATCCAGGAGAGACTATCAGATCTTTCTTAAACCGCTTTAATATAGCGCTGGCTGAGGTGGACAATGCAGAACCGCGAATGATATTGACTTATCTGATGAGGGCTATTGACAAGTCGAGCGAATTTGGGAAATGGCTAAACATGAAGGAACCAAATTCCCTTGAAAAATTCTATAAAAAAGCAGATGAATTCATACGCTTGGAAAGCCGTCCCGTACCGGTAAAGGCAGTGTTGGAAAAAGCTGAAGATAACACTGTTGCTCCACGCAAGAATGACTCTATAGGGCAAAAAAGGGAAAATAACAATGGGAAGAAACAGAGTAATCTGAAGAAGCCCCGATCCTTCAAGCCATCAGAGTATACTCCTTTATCAGATACGCCGGAGCGTATCTACCTTGCCACTAAAGATTCTGTTGACTTTCCTCAACCTCCTCCTCTAAGGACCGGGAAAAAGGCTATACAGAGTGGGAAGTTCTGCCGCTTCCATAATCAACCCGGTCACGAGACCGACGAATGCCGCCAGTTGAAAAATATGATTGAAGAGTTACTAAGGGAAAACAAGCTGCAGCAATTTGTGAAAAAGAATAGCAATAATCCTGCTTCATCTAGTCAGGGGCAACAAGCTCCGGCTTATCAGCCTAGGACAAGTGAGAAGGCTGCAGGGCATGAATCTGGAAGGCCCATTATCAATGTCATTACAGGAGGACCTCACCCAGCAGGCAGAAGCTGGGGTGAGATGGAAAGGTATACCCGAGCTTTGAAGTATGTACCGACCGAGGAAGATCGTTTTGGAAGGTGCTATGCTCCTGAAGCAACAAAGAACTTTCGATGATGATATTGTGTTCAAAGCTAGGGATTCCGCAGGTATTAAAGCTCCTACCTTGGATCCCTTAGTCATCTCGGCTGGTATCGGGCCAGCTATTGTCAGAAGAGTTCTCATTGATTTTGGCGCATCCTGCAATATCCTCTTCAAGAAAACATTCGACCAAATGAAGATCCCTATGGCTGATGTGCAAGCCTCATCGCAGAAAATTGCTGGCTTCACTGGGGAGCCAAAGCAGCCGGTAGGAACCATTGATTTGTTTGTGGAACTTGGAGAAGGAGAGAGAAAAATGGTCCGCAAGCAAACTTTTGTGATTGTCGACGAATTTTCTGCTTACAATGCTTTCCTTGGTCGTCCAGCTCTGGCAGCGTTCAAAGCTGTTCTTGCCCCGTGGTGCCTCACTATTAAATTCCCTACAGATAAAGGAGTAGGAGTCATAAAAGGGGATCAAAATGCAGGGCGGGAATGTTATCTAACAGAGCTACGAGAAACCAGAAAAAGAGAAATGGGAAAGAATGCGGCAGCCCCAGTCCGCATCAAAGAACCAGCCTTGTAGCAATTACAGGGCGGACCCTGCACTGGCGAGCACAGCGGAGCAAGGAGAGAGATGGATCCTAGAAAAGTTAGTGCAGGGGAAAATAGAGTGGTACCAGTGGAAACGACAATACCAATACTTGTTGACCCAAAGGACCCAAACAAGGTGTTGAATGTGGGTTCACAACTTAATGCGTCAATTCAGAATATCTTAATATCTTTTTTAAAGGCAAATTTGGATGTTTTTGCTTGGACTCATGCCGATATGTGCGGAATATCCCCAGAAGTTGCAGTACACGCTCTAAATATTGATCCAAAATTTACACCTGTGAAGCAGAAAAGGAGAACTCAAGGTCCAGAAAGGTCGGCAGCATTAAAAGAAGAAGTTGATCGGCTCATGGAGAATAATTTTATCAAAGAATCTACCTATCCGAATTGGGTTTCAAATCCAGTGCTGGCTAAGAAAGCCAACGGAAAATGGAGAGTATGCATCGATTTTTCAGATCTAAACAAGGCCTGCCCCAAAGACTGCTTCCCATTACCCAGAATCGATCAACTGGTAGACGGAACAGCGGGACACGAATTGTTATCTTTTATGGATGCTTACTCCGGATATAACCAGATCATGATGCATGAGCCAGATCAGGAGGACACGAGCTTTATCACCGACGTTGGTCTTTACTGCTACAGAGTTATGCCCTTCGGGCTGAAGAATGCAGGGGCAACATACCAAAGACTTGTTAATGCTATGTTCAAACCGCAATTGGGCAAGACTATGGAAGTCTACGTCGATGACATGTTAGTAAAGTCTAAGAAAGCAGTGGATCACATAGAACACTTAGCAGACATGTTCGCAGTCCTCCGAAAATACAGAATGAAGCTCAATCCTTTAAAATGTTCATTTGGAGTGGAATCAGGCAAGTTTTTAGGTTTCATCGTGAGCGCTAGGGGCATTGAGGCTAGTCCAGCTCAAATTACTGCATTAAAGGAAGTCAAAGCTCCTAGAACAAAGAAGGAATTGCAAAGTCTCAATGGAAAAGTCGCCGCCTTGAGTCGGTTCATTTCCAAAGCCACAGATAAATGCATCCCATTCTTTGACGCCCTGAAGAAAGGAAAGAAAAACTTCGATTGGAGTCCCGAATGCCAAAAAGCCTTTGATGAATTGATTCGCCATATGGAAACGCCTCCAATACTTTCTAGGCCTGGCGATGGCGAGGATCTTCTTATATACTTGGCAGTATCATCTCATGCTTTAAGTGCAGCGTTGATACGAGAAGACAAGAGGATTCAACATCCAGTTTACTATATCAGCAAAAGACTCACTGGGGTAGAGATGAATTACTCTAAGTTGGAAAAACTCGCCTATTGCCTACTAATTGCATCTAGGAAGTTGAGGCAATATTTTCAAGCTCATCCTATCAGAGTCCTCACTGATCAACCTTTAAAGCAAGTCATGTTTCGCCCTGAGACTTCGGGTCGTCTTCTAAAGTGGAATATTGAACTAAGTCAGTATGACATCACTTATCATCCCCGAAAAGCAATCAATGGACAAGCTTTAGCGGATTTCATCGCAGAATTCACAGATAAGGGTAACAGTGAGGAGGAAACGGTCGACGATTCCCCAATCCAATGGAAGTTATATGTCGATGGTGCGAGAAACGACTACTGTTCTGGAGCTGGAGTTGTACTTGAGACCCCTGAAGGCCGATCATTATGCTATGCACTAAGATTGGAATTTCCTTCAACAAACAATGAAGCAGAATACGAAGCCCTTATCGCTGGCTTAAGGATTGCTAAAGAATTAAACATCCGAGGGTTACAGATATTCAGTGATTCTCAGCTTATTGTATGCCAAGTGAAAAAGGAATTCCAAGCAAAAGGGGGGAATCTGCCCGCCTACTTGTCAAAGGCTTGGGAACTCCTGGGTGATTTCGATCATTACATGATAAGTCACATTCCTCGAGAAGAAAACATGAAAGCAGATTCTCTCGCAAAGTATTCTAGCACAAGCGAAGCTCAATTTCTGGGGTTAACTCCAGTGGAGGTCCTGTCGACTCCAAGCATTGATGAGATGGATATTGATTGGATCATGAGCATGTCTCAAGAGCAAGAATCATGGATGACTCCGATAACAGAATATCTGCTCAATGGATCTTTACCAGGGAACTCAAAAGAACGACAAAAGCTACTGAGAAAAGCCTCTCGATATATAATCCAGGATGGCCGATTATACAGACAGGGATTCTCAATGCCATTACTTCGATGTGTATCCAGGGAAGAGTCCAAAACAATCCTAGCGGAGGTACATGGAGGAGAATGTGGTGATCATTCAGGTGGCCAAACATTAGCAAAGAAAATTCCCCGATACGGATATTTTTGGCCAGAAATTAATCGAGATGCAGCAGAGTATTCCCGAAAATGTGACAGATGCCAAAGATTTGCCAAAATTCCTAGAGCTCCTTCCACTGAACTCACACAGATGGTCAGTCCATGGCCGTTTGCAATATGGGGGATAGACCTTGTAGGACCATTACCAACTGCCAAATCTGGAATTAAATATGCCATTGTTGCTGTAGATTATTTTACTAAGTGGGCAGAAGCTGAACCACTGGCTGATATCACCTCAAAGAAGATGATAAGTTTTGTGACTAAAAACATCATTTGCAGATACGGTGTGCCTCAAAAAATAATTACAGACAATGGTACTCAGTTTGAAAGTGAAGAATTCCAAGATTTTTGCAAGCGATTCAAAATCCGGAAAAGCTTCTCAGCAGTGGCTCATCCGCAGGCAAACGGGCAAGTGGAAGCCGTGAACAAAATTATTAAGTCAACCATCAAGAAGCAACTTGAAAGAGAAAAAGGTGGTTGGGTCGATAAGCTACCACTGGCACTATGGGCATACAGAGCCACTCACAAAACTGCGACTGGGCACACCCCGTTTTCATTGGCATACGGGTCAGAGGCAATGATTCCGGTAGAAATAGAGGTCCCTTCACATAGAAGAATCCATTTCAATCAAGCAGAAAACGAAAAGCTACAGCTTGAAGCGCTAGATCTCCTTGATGAAAAAAGAGATGAGGCTAATCTCAGAATTGCAGCTCATCAGCAAAGGATAGCCAGACATTTCAATTCCAAAGTTCGCCAACGCAGCTTTGAGATTGGAGACCTAGTCCTGAAGAGAATTATGACAGCGACAGGTGTGTTTGGGCCAAATTGGGAAGGACCATATGTCATAGGTCAGAAGCTTCTTGACGGCACATTCAAACTCACCACTGTTGAAGGAGATCAAATTCCAAGGGCATGGAACAGCAATCATTTGCGTCCATACTTTACTTGAAAATTTTGTTGAAATATTGTAAAAAGAATTATGAATGTATGATTCTTGTAATTGAAGGCAATTGTAAAACTGATGCAAGTAAATAATGAAAGAATATAAAGTGGATGTAGGCCCAATTTCCTGGCCGAACCACTATAAATCTTGTGTTCCTTATTATTATTACATGTTTGCTTTATTTTCGATATAAAAAGTACATAGAATGTATTGCTGAAATGTCGATTTAAATTTTTGCAGACAATGGAAGTGAAACTTGCATATAATAAGACCAAGTGATTCTCGCCAAATTTCAAGTCACAAAAGCCCCGAATTCAAATCCTAGATAGGAAGTACTTCAATTGAACGGCCTATGATTTTGACAGAAACGGGCCTTTGCTAATAAATTGAGATCGTTTGAACAAACAAACATCCAATTAAGAAGCTAATGCTCATTCTCACGAACTTGCCTGACAATGAAGTACACTTCCTTGGATTAAACAAATTACTTGTAAGAAAAGGGAATGAAAGCCTTAAAAGAAAAAAAAACAGAGGATCGCTGAAAAGGCATAAGCAAGTGGACAAGGGAACAACCAAAGCCATCACCGACAGCACAAGTCCTCTTCGGAGGCACAACTCTTCGGAGGATAAAGACCTCTAATGGGTCATACGCCACAAAAAAGAAAGTTCTCTACCCAACAAAAAAGATTGGAGGAGTCATGACCCTCCAACCATGAGAGAGTAACTTCCAGGTGATGAAAACCCTCTCTGAGGCACATTTCACCAGGAGTTGAAGTGTTACGACCGCTCTTCGGAATTTCACTTCACCAGAGTTGAAATGCAAACAAAATAAAAGCCCTCTTCGGAGGCCCATTTCACCAGGAGTTGAAGTGTTACGATCGCTCTTCGGAATTTCACTTCACCAGAGTTGAAATGCAAACAAAATAAAGACCTCTTCGGAGGCACATTTCACCAGGAGTTGAAGTGTAACAGCCGCTCTTCGGAATTTCACTTCACCAAAGTTGAAATGCATAACAAAATAAAGACCTTTCTGGAAGTCCACGTTTCACCGAGATTGAAATAAAACTTCCAAGTGTTGAAACGTGAAAAGGCTTTCTTCAAAGGCACAACTCTTTGGAGGTACACGTTTCACCAAGATTGAAATAAAACTTCCAAGTGTTGAAACGTGAAAAATCCCTCCTCAGAAGTACAACCTCCTCCCGGAGACACAATCAAGAAGAAAGACCTCTTCGGAAGCCCACGTTTCACCGAGATTGAAATAAAACTTCCAAGTGTTGAAACGTGAAAAGGCTTTCTTCAAAGGCACAACTCTTTGGAGGTACACGTTTCACCAAGATTGAAATAAAACTTCCAAGTGTTGAAACGTGAAAAATCCCTCCTCATAGGTACAAATTTCTATTTAAAAAAAAAAAAATCCTTCAGAGGTACAAACTTCCAAGTACCCTTCAGAGGCCCGCTTTACCACATAGAAGAATTCACTTGGCAAAATGCGTACATAAGCAAAAGAAAAAAGTGATTTCTTCGAAGGACAAAGCGTAAAAACTTATATGAAGGAAGTTGTACTCTGCGAAAAATTTCTTCAAGAATGGAGTAATTATTCTTTAGAAAATAAGAGCGCAAGTCCCCTCAAAGTATAAAATATTGCAGCAAGCTTATGGTATGGGGGCAACATGGTATAGTTACATACAAAATGGTATAGCTACATCGGTAAAGTACGGTCAAACAACATACCACAAGCTAACTGCAATATCATATAAATAAACTTGTGCAAAAATGAATAATAAATGCATTCTCAAATTCAAACAGGAGTTTATACAAAGGAAGAAGAATCATTTTATTCAACATTATTTTATATACAGGTACAAGTTCCAACAAAAGAAAAGCGGGGGGGGGGGAGGGGCGATACCCGAACAATTCTCGACCAGTACATGCAAAAGACAAGAAGCTAAAAGCTGGAGTCTTCATTTCTTCTTTCCACCTTTAGACCCTTTACCCGGCCGAATGGTTAGCTTTTCAGGTCGGTCTGAAGGCATAAGGGAAGAAGGAGAGGGAGGTGCAACTGGTGCAATTTCCGGTTCCTCTTCAGTAGCAACGATTTTCTTCCCCCTCCTCTTCGATGTTCCGTGCTTCTTTCTTCTCTTCGAAGAAGACTCACTCCCTGGAGTAACAAGAGCGGACAAAACTACGTCATCAGAGGGAGTCCGCTCCGGAGAGATCTCGCCTCCTTCAAGTCCCTCGTCTTTCTGCTCTTGCGAAGCGATGGGGTCATCTAAGCCATGAAGAGCCTCAATTTGCTCCTCTTGTGACCCGGGCTGTGAAGCAGAAGGAGGAGCCACCTGAAGAGACGGAGCAGGGATAACCGGAGGAGGCGAAGTTTGCACAGCACTTGATGTTTCAACTGCAGAAGAAGAGAAATTAAAAATATTAGTATCTCCCCAAAAGAAGGGAGATATGGGTTCGTCGAGATTCAAGAAGTAATCGAGAAGCTCATCAAACTTTTGAGGAGTAAGCAGGCAATCCACTTGAATCAGACCAGTGTCAAAATTACCTGAAGATATTTGCTTCGTTAGTTCAATCTCATAATTTTGAGCCCCAATATCCTCCAAAGCCTCGTCATCAGTAAGGGTAATTACCCCGGTTCTTGTAGGAGGCAGGGAATGAGCACTGGAACCTGTGATGTCAACTTTAGAAGAAACTAAAGGACGTTCAGAGGTAGTAGGTGGTAATTCTTTTTCAGAATGCTCCTCTTCCGCCATCCCAGTCCGCACTCTAGCGAGTTGCTATTTTCCCTTGGCAAGAGCGGCGCGGGCATCATCGTCAAGATAATGCTCTTCAAGAGCTGCCTCAGCGTAGCCAGCACCTTTACCACCGATCATATCGAGTGCTGCCTCCCAAACTTCAGCTAGTGTAATTTCATATTTAGGGCCTAGAAAGGCAAGACTGCCACGCCCCAAAATGCTGTGCAGATAGAAATCAAATAATGTTGAGCTAATGTTAGCTTTCGTTGCCTCGTGAGAATTTTCAGCTGCAATTTTGCCGGCAACGGCCTCATCACGCTCCATTTCAGCTTTAGAAAGTTGAAGCTTGAGCATTTGAATCTCCGCCTCTTGGGAGCTGTTTTTCTTCTGAAGCCCTTCAATGTCAGCGACATAGCCATCGCTAATTCTTTTCTGCACTTCAAGCCTGTCTTCGGCATCCCTTTGGCTAGCGTGGGCATCTCTCACTTGTTTGAGGAGCACTTCTTCTTTTTGAGAATAAGAAGTAGAGGAAGCAACAAGCTCTTGTTTTAGTTCTTCAACTTTTGCTTCAAGCTCCTCATTGTAAGAAGCAATGCTTCTCATCTCGGTGTCATGTTGCTCGAGCACCTTTTGCCATTCGGCTTTATCATTTTCCATGGTGAGCATGGCCTCTATGTTCGCACGATTAACCCTCTGAAGCTCATCAACAAGTTTCTGCCAGTTCGACATCCTCTCAATGTCAAGCTTAACGGCGTCAAGGTTTTGTAGCATGGCAGACTTGTCAATAGGGACCAAGTCAAGGTCAAACCTTACTCCCTTCAGACACCACTGAGGAAATCGGCTTTGCAAAGTGGCAGGACCCGGTCCAACTTGGAATTTGGGTCTGCTAATTATAGTTTGGATGTCCGACTTCCCGAGAGCGGGAGAGCCAGAAGGAATATCAAGCGAGGCTGGGGCGGTAACCTTTTTAGGAGTTATAGTGGTGTGCTTCTCACCATGTCGTGCTCGCTTGCTCGAGTCTTCAGCCATATGACCTTTTCCTCTGTCATCATGGGTTTTTCTTTTCTGGGAATCGTCACCTCTTTGTGAAAAATCATGGTGCTCTTCCCTCTCCCTTCTTGCGTAGCGCTCCTCTTGAGCCCTCTTCTCTTGAGCCTTTCGGGCAGCTCTTTCTTCATCCGACTCTCTGTAAGAGGGGAGGTAACGCCTATAATCATATTGGCTACGCCTCCCGTAGTGCTGGAAATCATCGTAGTATGAGCTGCTGCGCCCCATTGGAGAATCTGGAATAAAAATAATAAGCTTTAGAAATCTTTAAAGTATAAGAAGATAAATGCGTAGAAGTGCTGAAAAATCCTAAGTGTTGTGTAACGTGTAAACTACACGCATCAAGTTACAGACCACTCTGTGGAGTAGAGGTAGTGATAACTTGAGTAGGAGGAGTTGACATTTGTTGTAGAGAAGATGTCGCCTCAATTACAGAAGAGATAGTTTTGGAAACATCATCTTTGAAAAGTTCTTGTAAAGTCACAATTAGATCGCTCAACCCCTCGAAAACATCATCACCATCATGCTTTTTGGGACTTGCTTTCTCAACTCCTTCGTCAGCAGATCTTCCGGAAGATCGTGGAGGTTCTTCCTCTTCGATAACTGGGGCAAGTACAGACTTGTCAGACGGCCCCGCAGCATCCTTCGGAATTGAACACTTCACTAATGGAGTTTCTATAGAGGTTCCTTCCCGCATGTGCTCTTTAGTAGAGACCGGGGCATCAGGAGTTTCCGTCGGAGAATCGGGAATTTCAGTTGGGACTTCACGAGGCTGAGTGAAGCGAGAGGAATGAAGAAGCCCATATTGATGTAAAAATCCATCATTTAACAAAAACTTTATACTCCTCTCTTCTGCCGCCACGGCATTCAATCTCTCAAAAATTTGCTTATAGCATGGATCTCTAGAGGGAGGAGGAAGTGCTAAAACAGGAAAAAAGAAGCGAAGTTAGCATTTAGCAACTCAGATTTCGAAAAGCCCAAGAATGGAGAAATAAAAACAGGAAAATCTTACTTCCTACTCTCCAGATGGCATAAAACCCTGGAGGGCAGCGAACAAAGAAATACTGATTTAGAAATCCATGAACGCTTTCAGGAAGATCAGTGATGAGTTTGTGGTTTCGAGCACTCCTTACAACTACGATAGAGGGATGATCTTTAATTTTTATGAATGAGCAGAAGTAGCAGATTTCCTCAAAGCTCGGTAATCGGTCCAGAACTCTACTAAATAACACACATAACCCCATCAGAATGGCATGGCCATTGGGGTGCAATTGGAATGGAGAGATAGATAATCGAAGCAGGAACTGCTGAAGGAAGTCATTAAAAGGTGGTATGGCATCGCTCAAGCACATTTGGCGATTGACAGCAATAAAGCCAGAATGGGGCCTATCTGCAGTATCATTTGTCCCCGGCAGTAAGGCATCAGCTTCGGCAATGCCAAACAGGATGAGCAATTGGTTAAACACCCGCTGATTCAGAGTTGTGGAAGTTCTCTCCGGAGGGTTATCCAACAGGATGGCTACTGGGAAGACATCTTCAGCCTGGCCCATCGGTTCTTCTTGTTGAGATGTCATTCTACACAAGCAACTGGATGTTCAAATGCGAAGGTGCACGTTTCCTAAAAGTGTGAAGTGTTGTGCAGAACTAATGAAAATAAACAAGTAAATATAACTGAAGTTAAGCTAGTTGGCAATTGATCAATTACTAAATTTTAGGACTTGTTAATTTAAAGTTTCAGGTATAGTGTTATTGCAAACTGGTCAATTTCAGTTGACTATTTCAACATTGCTTTAGCACTCTACTTGGATTCGTTGGTTTAAAGTACTTCATTCACGCAATCTATTTAACATTTATCTTCTATTGACTAATCTGTCATTGGATGTGGGCAATCAATGGCAGTATATTCGTCCCGATTTTCTGTGATTGTTGTATTAAACAGGTTGTATACTTGCAAATTGAAGCAATCTGTAAAACTAAAATACGCAACAAAGTTTAGCAGGTTAAAGTCCAAACAATTCAATATTCAGACGGTTTATTTCAGCAATTCAAGTCAAAGATCGAGTCAGAATTATGCTTCAAAGCAGTACGATGTGATAACTCGTCCACGTTTTAAAGGTTATGAAGCAAGTTAAGCTAGGTTGTTTATGCTCCAAGACATTGATGCCTTGAGTCACTGGTTCTCTAAGTCGTAAGGCATAGTAATGGGAAAAGATTTTAGTTCAAGGCAGTGTGAAATTCTCCAAGTCTTGTCTCGGCCACGACTCAAGACTTGTGTCGCTAGAATTGGTAGGTCGGTCTAGAGTTAACTCGTGGAGGTTATTGGGTCGTCCAAAATTGCTGAGTCGCATCCGAAGCAACGTTCCATCCTCCTCGGCCAATACGCCTTCCTACTCCTAACCCGTTAGCCATCTAACCCTTAACCCGTTATCGTCTATACAACGAAACCCACCACTTTCTCAGTAAAACCTATTATTTCTCTGCACCAACAAATCGCCCAAGACAGATTCGAATCGTCTCAGGTCCATCGTACATCCAACACGTAGCTGAGCTCTCGTAAGCCGCAACAACATAGCTAATGACGATTGGAAATCAATCGCAGCTTGGCTCGAGGATGCAACGCGACGCATGACGTTGGATTAGAATCAGAGGATGGGGATTCACGATTTAGCGGCAAACATGGTTGGATAAATATTGAATTCACTTACGCAATGTAATAGCAAGGATAAGTCGTCAACTGATTAACTCGAAAACGCCTTCGAAGGTTCGGAGAAGTATTAATGGCAGATGCGACTTAAGAGATAGGTATTGAGAAGAAGGAGGTAAGAGTGACGACTCAAGTCTTTTATAGCTGTGAGCAGTGAAAGTTGAATCGGCACACGAGACAGGATGAGTCGAAGCACACGACCTACGACTTAGGCGTGTACTTCGAGGGGCAAGTGTTAACCTCGTTTTACCCAACGACTCATCTACTTAAGGAAGGTACCGACTCAACTGGTAGCGACTCAGTTAAGGACTAGACCGACTCATCTACTCAAGGGATGGACCGACTCATCTACTCAAGGGATGGACCGACTCATCTACTCAAGGGATAGACCGACTCATCTACTCAAGGGATGGACCGACTCATCTGCTCAAGGGATGGACCGACTCATCTGCTTAGAGGGATAGGATGACTCAAGGGTTAACGGTTCACAAGGAAGGACGGCTCAGTGAGTTACCGACTCATCAAGACTATCGTCTCAACGACTCAGTGGATCAATGACTCAACAAGTTCGCGACTTATCATATGAGACGACTCAGTGGAAGTAACGACATAAGAAGGTGGACCCTTGTGCCGCTTTATTTATATACCGCTACCTGATAAGTCGTTAACGACTTAACGACTCATAACTCAGAATGACTCGTCCGCGACTTAAAGCCATTGAGTCGTATTCCATTGCCACAATGCATGTCCCAATGAGAATTGACTCGCCAACGACTCAGGACTTGGCTTAGAATCCAGCAAAAGAACGGTCTAGTGAGAGACCAAATGCTTAATCAGATAAGCCAGCCACGACTCGACTTGACTCGGCCACGGCTTAGCCTATGTCAGTCACGACTCAGGACTTGGGCGAAAAATTCCTATCCAGATTTGCCTATAAATACATGGCCACCCCCAACATTCAAGGGAACTTTTGGCTCATTCATTTCAAGCGCCGTTACTCTGCTGCATTCTGAACTACTTCAACACTTTCAAGGAACTTCACGAAGAAATCAAACATGTCCAACATGAGTTCAAAGATTTGGATCGACATTGAAGTTTAGGCTATTTGTTCTAAGTCACTTGTAACTCAAAGTGTGTTGTAATCAAAGTGTAACTGCATTGACTTGTAACCAAATCGTCAATAAAGATATTCAAAGTGGACGTAGGCTCTCTCTTAAGCCGAACCACTATAAAATTGCTGTTGTTTACTGCTTTTTCACTATTATCTGCTTATAATCTGTTCCCGAGCTATCGGGTGGTGCTTTCACAATCTCACTTCATACACCGGGGTGTTAGCGTTCAAATTTTAGCGTTAACACCTGATGCCTGTTTCATTTTGTATATATAGTTTAGGATAGAGTATAAAATTTATTATTTACAGTTTGAAGACCCTATTTGATTTTGAATTTTTGTGTGTAGACACGTTATTTATGTATATAATAGATATATATTGATATTGGATCTTTTAAAATATGTAAAGTTTAAATATATTTTGAACTTTATAATGTATAAATTCGTTTTCATTAATGTGAAGCTGCTTGATCTTAATATTGATTTAATATATATATATATATATATATATATATATATATCTATTCGATTATATCAACGTATTCTGATTCGCTCTCATCAATCCTCATTTTTCAGCTTTGCCCGTCGTGCCTGTTTTCTTCATCGAATCGTGTCCATCTAGCGTCGCTTTGAAATTCGTAGCTCATTTCTTCGTCAAAATCTATCTAGCCTCGAAAGGTGAGCAATCACTCACGATGTATGTTCTTTTATTTATTAAATTTGATTTCAATTGAAACGATAATTGAAATATGTTGTTGTTAGTTATTTACACTGTTATATATATGTTATTATCTGTGTCTGTTCACCTGTGACATCTGACACCATTATCTGTTATTTATATTTATGATATATGCCTGTTATATTATTATCGTATCTGTTATCACTCTGCAAGTTCCCTATTGGTATAGAATTCACTATGGGTTGATATGATATATACCCGAATGGACTTTAGAATAGGAGAAAATCATTATGGGTTGAAATGATAAACCCAAACGATTTTCGTTGACATTGAATTTCGGGATTACGGGTTGAAATGATGTATATATGCCCGTATATATTTAAATTATGGATTGAAATGATAAATATCTGTATCACTTGACCATAGGATAGAAAATTATATACAGATACCGTTGGTCTATATATAAATATTTTTGAAAATGATTTATATGGTTTTGGAAAGAAATATATGGTTTTACTTAAATATGGATTTTAGATATTATATAAATGTTATTTTATATATAGTTAAATTCTTGATTTTAAGCTATGTATAAACTTGTTGTAATACAAAATAAGCTTAATAATAAAGTTTGATTTTGGTAAAATATGATATGGTTAAGTATTTATTTAAATTATATTTTAATATAGAGTTTATAATGATTTTATAAATTAAGGTTGAGAAGATAGATTTGAAATTGATTTGAAATTGTATTTAATTAAGGAATATATTTAATTAAAAATCGATTTGAAACTTATGGAATTTAAGATTGTTAAAGGATAAAATTTTATAACTTGATTTTGGTTAAGGTGATTTAAATGAATATTTCAAGTTGAAGGAAATATTTAGTTTATTTGTAATTTAGGGTTTATTTAAATAATATTGGATTTATTGAGTGAATATTTCAAAACTAAATAATAATAAAGTTAAATTAAGATATATATGAAATTATCAAATTTAGTTTTGAGATTGTGAAATATTTTAAGCTTTGGAATATATCAAAATTTAAATGGTTTTTTTGTGGTTCAAATCTGTATTTGAAATCGATATAATGGTTTATTGAAAACCGAATTGAATTGAAATTGTTGAGATTTGATTAAATTTGAAATTTTTGGATTAGTGTTGATTTGAAATTGATTTGTGAAATTTGAGGAAGCTATTTTATTATATAAAGTATTTTTAAAATTATATTTAAAACTATTTATATATGTTACTTTAGAAATTAATTTCATATGAACTATTTTAATATAAATTATTTTTAATACAAACTATTTTAAATTATAACTATTTTTATATAAACTATTTCAAATTATAAACTATTTTATTATATATACTATTATTTATATTTAAACAGTTAAGTGGGAAGTGTTATGATTCCAAAGCATTATGATTTCTAAATTTTGATTTCCAAAGTATTATGATTTCCTAAGTGTGATTTAGAAAGTGTTATAACTTTGAAGTACTAAGATTTTATAAATGGATATATTTGAGATGGATATATTTAAAATGGAAATGATATCGTATTTGGTTTTGAAATGGAAGTGATATCGTATTGATATGGTTTTGAAATGGCAATGATATTTTGGTTTTGAAATATAAACTAATTTGAAGTTTATTAAATGACCAATCAGTGTAATAATTACGTAGTTATTGAAGAGTCCGAGATCGGTTAGGGATATACTCTCTGTCTAAACCGAACACCACTTTAATAACTTTTATATGCGGAGTGTGATCCGGAATGAAGTGGTTGGAATGATGACGTTGTTGGATTTGAAGAAAGAGAACGATAATGGATAGCCTTGACACTTGTGTAAAATTTGAAATGACTTAAACTGGAGTCGTGCTGGGCCAAGGAGGTTATCCACCTCTAAGCGAACACATTTCTTCATAAACTACTCATTACTTGTTTTTGATTGGTGCGCACCCTTGAATTGGGAGTGTTGTTTTGCGGTGTTGCGATCGTTGCGGCGATGCGTTCTCACTTGTCTGGATCAGGCAAATGGTAGTTTCACTACCTTGGGTATTGCCTCATGTGCCTTGTCATACTCGCATTCCTATACGCGACCACTACGATTTGTTTTGTGTTATACCTATAGAGTACTCCCTGATAGCCCACTAGCTTACGAAGGAGTTTACAGTGCTGTATATTCTATGACGCTAATATAAAATGTGTTAAGGGGGATAATGGTTACGCCTTAACGTTATTTTAATAGTTTACTTTACTTTAGACATTATTATAATAGCGTATATTATTACATAGTAGATAGTTTAACGGATCCTTAGAGAATGGTTGTCCCAAACATCTTTTGAGTTACTTGTATTTTTAGTTGTTATTTCACTTGAGTTAGATTTATTGATATAAGAATGTTAATCTTGACTCGAGTGTTTTGTGTTTTGCTTTATGCTCGGGTCAGACTGAGTGTACCAGTATTCAAGACTCACCTTTGGAGTTGGAGCTTCGCTTGGAGATCCAGCTATCTATCTAGCTTTCAGATATTCAGTTGATTCTAGTGATGTATTTTGATTCTTGTATTTGACTATTGTATTCGGGACTTCTGTTGTAACTTATTTAACTCTGTTATATATATAGTAGCTTCATGAACTACTATTCATTTTGTTTCCGCTGCATATTGTTATATTACTCTGTGTCTGTGATTATGTTATTATTTATTTACTGTATATGCTGAGTTTTGCCAAATATAAACTTACAATCTAGTATTTCGAGCAATTCAATTCCGGCATGTTTGGATGAGAATGTTTGAAAATATCAGGTCGTTACACTGTATGACCAAATAATAACTCCAAACATTGTGAAACTTGAAATCAGATAATAGTACACTATTACGGATCCAATGGAACTGGTTTCGTCGAATTTCGAGACGTGTCCCGGAAGGCTATTTTTGTATGTTAATTCAAACGAGCTATTTTTAAAATTGAATAAATCACTCTTAAATTCAATTGGTAAAGTTTTATTATCTTCATCATTATTAATATAAAATTTATAAGCCTTCAAATTATTTTTATCAAGCTTTTAACTCAAGATTTTATTATTTAAGTAATTTCCAATTATTAAATTTTCCAGTAAATCATTATGTTTGAAACTTAAGTTAAAAATATACTTTTAAATTGTAACGACCCAGGATTTATAGTAATTAAAATTTGAATATTTAATTAATTTTAAATATTAATAAGTGAATTTATAAGTCGAATAAATTTTATTTCGAATAATTGGATTTAATTGAATAATTAAATCGATAATTTAATATGTGAAATTATGGAAATAATTGAAAATTGAGTTAAATATGATTGAAAATGATTTGTAAAATTTTATTTTATCATATTGAAGTTAGAACGACATTTTAGAACTTTTAAAATCGATTTAAAAGTTAATTTGTGAAAATTGAATATTTTAATATTAAATCGACTAGTGAAAATAGTCAATTTTTGAACAGTCTCAGAATTGGACGAAACCAGTTCCATTGGATCCATAATAGTTAGTTACTACCGAATTTCAAATTTCGTGTCAATCGGAGCTATCGTTTGATCGTGGCAGCTCGAAACGCATCGAATTATTTTTAATTTTAATTTGGCGAGTTAAAATAGTCATTTTTCAAAAAGTCTCGGATTTCGATGAAACCAGTTTCATCGGATCCGTAATGTGATATTATTGTAAGGTTTTAAATTTCGTGTCAATTGGATTTACCATTTGTCCGGTACAAATTAAAACGCCTAGAAAATGGTTTAAATCAGTTTAATTTAAATTGAACGTTTATTGCCATAACTTGCACAGATGTCCGAATTAGCTTCCGAAACCTGTTCCATTGTATCCGGAACGCGGGGTAAACCCTAGAAACGCTGGTTACGGCGCGTAAATCAGAGTTCGAAATTCCCGGATAAATAGTGATTGAAAAATTCTCTATAAATAGCCCATCCCTTCACAAAAAAATAAAAAAATAAAAATAAAACCCTAATAACTGCACAGCCGCCACCAACAAATGTATGGCCAAAAATTGTTTGTTTTCTCCCCTCAATCTCTCCCAATCTACAAACAATTAGCGAATGTTGTCAACTACAACATTGTAGAGTATCTCGTGCTCTATCGATCTGTACGGTTGTGATCAAGTTTCGTTGCCAGGATCGTCGACAAGATGGCCGCGTTTGTCATGGAGTGCGCACGCATTTCGATGAAAAGGGGGGGGCGAGCTTTATGGTATTGCAGCCGAGCATAGAGGGGATGGAGGCGAGTTGAATGGAGGTCTTGGATCGGGGTGGAAGCGAGCAAGGTGGTCGAAAAATCTAACCCTAGTTTGTATATTGGGTTCGGCGGATTCGTGAATGTCCTAGAGTTGAAGCGCGTGTGGGGAAGATGGAAGAGGACGGTGGTGATGGCAAGGGGCAAAGATCCTACGGCCAGTAAACGTCTAGGTTATAAAATTTTATATATAATGTTGTAAATTATTATAAAAATTCGAGTAAACTTGTAAAATCCATATCTTTTTCATACAAGGTCGAAAACGCGCGAAACCAGTTGCGTTGGAATTGTATGGACGAGCACTACGCGAAGGAGTTGGATTGGAGTCGTTTGGAGTTAGTGAGAATTTTGGGTAAAATTAAACGTCCGTTTAATTTTATTCGAAATAAACCGCTAAAACGAAATTGAAATCAAGGTGAGAACTTCTCACTCAATCGAATCAGTTTCGATTTTATTTTAAATAGTTAGATTTAAAATATTTGAATGCATGTTTGAATGATAATTGATATCTATTGATTGTTAAAATAGACATTATGCGCCGTTAGTAAGCGGATGTTATTTATTAAAAACATATACCGCGAATATTTCATAAACAGTGAAATTGGTATTATATATAATAGCAATATATATATATATATTGACATATGTATATATTGCAGTTATTGATTTCCCGCATTGTATAGCGGATGAGACCTTATTGCGCCGTCTATTAAGCGGATAATATTTTAAATCCCATATACCACGATAATTCCGTACTGGAGCGGAATTGGTATTGTGCTAATGTTTGTGGATGCAGGAAAACAGGTTGGAGGGATCCAACTGGATTCCTTAACAGTTTTTATTTGATTTCAGATATTTTGATATTTGATGGATTATCATATCGATATATGATATCGTTGTTGTCGTGATTGACTATTTGGTATGTAGCATCATTGAACCAAATTTTGGAATTTTAAAAAATGATTTTTAAAGTGATTTTTTTGAAAGAAAACGTTTATAAAATATTTTTGGAATTGATCCATTTTAAGTAAATAAGGTTATAATTTTTTAAAGTTATAAAAATTATGTTTTTTAGAAATATAGTTAAAAGTTGATTTTTGAAAATATGGGGTTAATGATTTTATAAAATAGTTTAATCGGGATTTTTGAATTTATTATGAGAAGTTGAAAATATAGGATTTATAAAATTTAATTATTTTATGAATCAAAATGATGAAATTATAAAGGAGATTAAAGATGTTTTAAAATAATAGTATAAATTGATTTATATAAGAGATTTATAAATTGATAATTTGTAAATTAAAATATTTGAATTATAAAACGAGTTTTTATAAGTGTTAGAATGAATTATGAATGGATTTCATAAATGAATGAAATTTATAGAATTATAAACGGTGAAGTTATAAATGGAATTTTATAAACAGTAGGTTTATAAAATTTATAAAGTTATTGAAAGAATAGATTTGGATAAATAATTGAATCTTATAAGTTATAAGATTTATAATTATGAAGTTCAAAGGAACGATTTTTCAAACAAATAAATTATAAGTATTTCACTTATAATATGAACCTTTGTTTTATAATTGAGATATAAATCGAATAGGTTAATAAAGGAATTTATAAAAGGAAGTTGTTATAAAATAAATAGAAATGGAGTTTATAAACGTTGTTTTATAAATTCGTAAACGACTTATTTTGATAAGTAAATTGTTGAAACCTATTAATGGAGTTATATTCACGTTTTTGACTGTGAATAATACTTTAAAATAAAATGAATAGAATGATGAAATTGGCTAATGAAGTATATTCACGTTTTTGAATAGTGAATAATATATTAAAGAAAATGTTTTAGATATGATGTTTTGAATTGAATTAAAATGATCTAACGATGTTTTTAAATGTGTTGAGATTCGAAACCATAGATTTCAACATTCATTGTTGAAATAGACGTTTTCGAGAAATAGAAGGAAATGGTGGACTATAACACTGTTGTTATAGTAAATGATTTCCGAAAGGAAATGTTTTGTATAGTATTGGGATTTATATATCTATTTTGATTTCAAATCCCTATACTAGTAATTTTGGGTTGTCGTAACGATGTTTTACGCAACATTCGTTTTGGCCCAAATAAATATGTTTAAGAGAATGATTTCCTTAAAGAATGAAATATAAACTTAATTTCGATTGAAGTATATTGAATATTTTCCAAGTGTTGAAAATAAATAAAATTTGTGAATTACTTATTAAATAAGTATGGAAATGTTTTCCAATATAAAGTGAATATTAGAGAATTTATCTTTTTGAAGATAAATTGAAATGAATAATTGAAATCATATATTCATAGATATTGTGAAATATAAATTCATTATGGAATGTATAAAAGAAAGTGGAATTTGTTAAAAATAAATATTGATTTATTTTTGAGATATTGAATTATATATCTTGTAAAGATATTTTTGGAAAATAAATAATTTGGAAAATTATTTGGAATCTGGTGATGTTGTGCATATCCATTGATAGTTCAATAGCCGACTATCAATGTTTCCCTTTGAATGGGCAATTGATGTGATTTGTTTGAATTTGAATGCCGCACTTATTTTTGAATAAGCGCTCACTATTCGGGTTAACCGGGAAAGGACCATGGGGTCGTATAACCCATTCCGAATATGTGATACGTCGTTATGAATTGCATTTGAAGACCGGTGTTGAAGACCGGATCTTTTTGAAAGCGAAAGGACAACTCGTCGATTGTCTTTGCACCGAGTAGCTACGGTATAGAGACTCCCTATGTGATGGGAAGTCCGGACGTGATTAGAGATTATCCGGACTGCAAGGACTTCTTTGTAAGTGCCTTCGGTTCTGTTCGAGCCCGGAACAGACTTGTATGGATAGTATGTCTGACATTACAAATTGAGATATAAAGCCGATTTCTTTCAAATATATTTCTGTTGGTGGCGGAGAATTTATTCTTTTAGCTTAACACCCTTCCCTGAGACGTACGAGCTCAGAGGTTATGTAGTTGAAGGTTATCAGCGAAATATTCCCAATTTGGTAATATGACATGCTGAGTGTTGCTGTGATATGATCATTGTGTTGATTATTTGTGATAGGATCATTTGTTTGATCGTCTATCTTGGTGATCATTTCTATGATCATTTGTTGACCCAAAGCATGACTTTTGTATAAAGTATGTTTTTGTGGACGTGACTTCGTCGAGCCTCACACCTCGGGAATGGCCAAAACAGGAAAGATGCAGCAAGGTTATGAGGGGTAGCGCCCTTTAGGATATGTGCATTTCCTTCTGGAAAAGGGTGGTATCATGGTATGGAGCCCAGATACTTACTCATGTTGAAAACACTTTATGATTGTGTGAATTGATTGCGAGCGCTCGGTTGAAAAGGTCCCAAAGGACCGGGGGATGGCATATTCGGTCAATTGTTACTCAGTTAGGGGTAACCCGGCCTTGTGTTGGTAGAGATCCGGTTTGGTTCTCGGGGATGTCCATCCAGAGGCATTCTCATGTGGCAACGGGAAGTTCCTTTGCCTGATCATTCGTTGGAAATCCAATTCCCAATACGAAACCTTGTACGGTATTAGTTGTAGAACCTGCCATTCACTTATGGTGGTCACCACTGTTTGGATGGTAGCTATAGTAGGCATATGATAATGCTCGTATGTTGGCTAAGATTTATATTCTACTTTCGAAATGAATTTTTCTCTACACTATGCACTAGTAATAATATCAAATGTTCTTTTTAATGCGTATCAAGCATCTTTGACTATCATAAGGAGAAATCTCCTCCGATTCTGCGTTTGCATTGTGTGTGTGTACGGGAGGCCTTATGGTAGTCTCATTTTTAAAAGCATTGCGAATTGACTTTAAAAATATTCCTCTATTTTGATTTTAAAGATAAATAAACTGTTTTGAGTTCTCACACCAGTCACATGACTGACTTGGAGTTTATTGTTTTCCTTCCTAAACTCTGGGTGCCCACCAATTTCCACACAGGCAGTCAAGAGTTAGGTTTATCAGGATATTCTGGAGTTGCTGGAGGCAAGATGGATGGCATGGCGTATTATTATGTATAGTATTTCTTTTCCGCTGTATGCATGTTGTTGTTGTTGTACACTCTGATGTAATGAAATGAAATGTGATGTAATAACTGATATAGTTCTTTGTTTAAAGATTATTCATTTATTATTATATGTGTTCCGCTGCGAATTGTGAGATTCTGTTGTTGTTCTGTTGTTTTCTGTTCCGTTCTATTTTCTATTTTCTTTCCGCTCTATTTTCTATCTTTTTCCCTCTTCTTCTACCTCTTTCCTTTTCTTAAACATTGATAATTCGTATTTCTGTTCATCTTGAGTTAATCTATGGAGATTAGTGTATATTCAAGGAGTACGGATTTGCGGGTCGTCACATAAATACTTAAAATCGATTAAATATTGCAATTTCAAATATCCAAAATTTCTGGGTCGTTAAAACTCTTCATTTTGATTTCCCTAAAAATCATATATTTTCCTTAAAATATCCTTCGACATGAGACATTTAGGTCATGTATGGATGACCTAGATGGTTAATTGTTCATTTATTCTTGGAATGGTTATTTGAAATTCGAATATTATAGCATATAAAAAATTTAAAAGACAAAGAATTTTATTTTTCATTTTCTTTTCCATCTAAGTTTGCACCAAATAAAATTTTCCTTTTTCCATAGTAAAAACAATATATTGAGAAACATTTCATCAATAAACCTTATTCATGCTTACTAATACTTTCAAAATAGAATAAAATAATCTATCATATATTGGATATGAACCTTTAGATAATTTTACAATTTTTTCAAGCATTGGACATCCATTTTCATGAACACTTAACATATATTTAATATGAACCTCTAGATAATTTTACAATTTTTTCAAGCATTGGACATCCATTTTCATGAACACTTAACAAAAATCTTTATGAATTTTTGCAAGCATTGGACATCCATTTTCATGAACTCTTAACAAAGACCTTTATGAAGAAAGCTGTAACGAATGGGTGTTTTCGACCATCGAAAATCGACATTTATACGTTCGCTATATAACCTGCCGAATATTCAAGTGTCGAAAATGCCAAATCATTAGGGGTTGAAGAAAAAAATAGAAAAAAATAACATCAGAGTCTCACAATCGTAGCAGAACAAAATATAATATATAATAACAGGTTTATATAGAAGAACTATACTATAACATACTTACAACCATCAAAGTACAATATATAACAACCAATCTGGACAGTTTAATAACTTATCCTTATGCGGTGGAATAATAATAAAGTACGGAAGTATGCCTTTGCCATCCAGCTCATCTCTTGAGCTCCATAGCATCCTATCCTGAATCTGTAATACTCAGTCTGACCCGAGCATTATGATTTAAACAACACCCAAGTCAGTCTAGAAAACCAGCATAAGAAACACACTCAAATTGAATTATTATTATTATTATTTTTCAAAACCCTTTGAAAAACAAAGGTATCTCGTAAGACCGCGTCACACATAAACATGCCAGATTTTTACCTTACGATAATCAAAACACTTTTATCAAAATCGTCTGATATTATAACAGTGTCTAAACCAATTAAATAGAAAATAGCTAAAATGCTTGCATCTCACATTTTAGCATAGTTGGGCACATTCAAAACCGTAAGGCACTTATTGAAGAATGGATTCCACAATGGCTAGGCACTGGAGTATCACCTATCATAGTACACTTCTAGAAACATGTACCGAGGACCTCGCCTGGATCCCCTACAAAACAGGACCGGCCCTATCCCTAGCCTAGATAAAACCGAATATGTTATCACCCCAAGTGTTCCCACCGTTACCTAGAGTTCTTTCGCATGCGACCGTATCCGTAATATAATATATCCGAGGAAATATAGAAAGGTGTAAAATACCCTAATTGGGAATGACCCACTTAGCCTTGCTGCATAACCCCTGATTTTCAACGATTTTGGTTGATGAGGCTAAAGGATACGATTACCTTTCAAAGATAATTTCACTTAGAATGCTCATCGTCTTCCAATGACGATGTTCTGATAGCATTCACCCATACATGTTGTCTTGGGTCTGGACAAACCGAATCACCGTCTTCATCATCTTTACGGTATTCATTCGTAACGTTCAAACCTGATCGAAGTGGTTTTTGGATATTACACATGATCCCGGTCTCTTCAAAACGATTAGTGATTTTGGCCAAAACTTGATAGTTGGTGATTTAATCATCAATAAAACAGCCATATACAGTCACCAAGCCTTATATAAATTTTTCAAAATTTATTTCATAATATCTTTATAAGATATATTCCAAATCTTGTTCCATATTTCAATTATTTGGAAACAAATTTAATTTCCTAATCCTAACAGGATGTTTTCCAAACATCTCTTTCATCAATCAGTTAGAAAAATATTTAAAATATTTTTTCTAAATTCCTTACTTTCCAACCTTTAGGAGATTTTTCCACTTATCTCTCTTTTGAAAAATCTTTCACACTTTATATGGTAAATTCCTTAAATTGTTTATAACGAAATCCATAAGTTCTGCTCTCCTTAATTTTAAATCTCATTATTCAAAAGTAAATACTTATGTCACCGAAATGAGTATATTCACAAACCATTTCTTTTAAAAAATATTTGAATTTCCGAGGTATGGAAAAGTACCATGCGGTATCAACCATGGATTCACAGTTCAATGGTTATGTCTCAATCCCAGAGAAATCCAAGTCTTAACTACAGACAATCTCTGCCTCCGATTTCTCCATAAAAGCATACCATTACTTTTCCAAAAAAGATTTATTTAGAAATATTTCTCAAAATAATGTTTATAAAATTTCTATATAATTTTCCAAGTTAAAACTTAGGCAAAATCCTTCAAAATAAAAGTTATTATATAAGCTATCCTTATATTTAATAACTTCATTAAATAATAATAATACTAGTTTATTCTAAAATATAATAAATTTAATATTAACTAACTTAACTAACTGAATTAATAATTAAATATACCTTAAGCCTTAAAACAAATTAATAATTACTTTTCTTTCCTAAAATATTTTAAAAACTTTATTTTATATCGCCTAGTTAATATTTCAAATCCTCCTTTCACAACAACTCAATTTCTCGATAATAATATATTTTTCAACTCCAATATATTTCGTCTAATATTTATTAGACCCAATCTCACAAAAAGTTATTTACTTTTAAAAATAAATCTATTATTTATTTTCAATTGATTTACCCATCTCAATATAAATTCTCACCGTAAATTTATATCTTCAATCTATCATCTGATAATTATCTCACATTTAATTATAAATGCTGTTTGTACATCTCAATGTCTCATTTTCCGCTAATAACGGTTTTTACGTCACTTAAACTCCAATTTAAGTTGATTTCCTAATTAATTTCCATTTATAAATTAATTTCTTAAATGACCCGGCCTCTTTTCCAAAACCCTACAATTTTTCCATTTCACTTCCATTCCGAAATTTAGAAAATCTTATTTTAGGTTCAGTATAGCCACTGTTATACTCATTTCCAATTTCATTTCTATCTACCATTCATTAAAATCTTGATTTAAAATCCTTTATACTTAAAATGAGCACCTATTAGGAATTTATTTTTAAAAATCCAATAAAAATAAATAATATTCCAAAATCTCTATTTATATATTTCCAAAATAGCTTAATATTAATTTAGAGCCAAACTATTTATTTTTCCCAAATTATTTTCTTTAATTAATCCAAAATTTTCTATAAATATTCCACTTCCAAATTTTTCCTAATTTATTTTCTTCCAATTAAAAAACTTGTACTATTGGTATTTTAAAATTCTAATCTAGGCCAAACAACCATAGTATCCAATTAGTTTCAAATCACACAATAAATCTATCACAGATTATCTAAAAAATCAAATATATCACTATATACGTTAACACAACATGAAAAATACCAATCCTACTTCGAGGCAAGATGTCGCGGTATATAGTGTCATCCGCTATTATGCTAGGTGCGTAGGGTCTCATCCGCTCCAACGGTATGAAGTCAATCCAACTACTAATATGTACTACTACATATATATAATATCATTCAACAGATAAAAATTTCTAAACTCATTCAAGAAGCCAATAATTTATTTTAACTATTTTTAAAATAAATATGATAATCCAAATGAGTGCCTTCACCTTTCTATTTGCAAACCATTCCAATCTTGCCTTGATAAATTTATTTTAGCCCTCGTATAATTAAATTATGAATCTTGTAAATATCAATTAATAACCACTTGAATTATATATATATATATATATATATATTAAATAAAGAAAAAGGTTGAAGATAATCACCTTCAATGCCGAACACTCAAGCCTAACTAAAACATAAATCCTGCCACACTTCCACTTGCTGCCATAAACTAGCATCATCTCGCCAGAGAACAATACTTCCTATCAACGCATTCAAATGGAAAGCTGCGACCTACCCAATTGCCTGCATGCGAACCTACCACTCGATCCTTCCTCGACCTCTCATTTCCTTCCTCAGAGTCGCTCGCCCCTACCTCCACAATACATCGCGAACCTCCCTCATTCGCCATCGACTATCATTTCGTGCTCAACCGCATCCTACGCCATCCCAACCACCCACTTCCCTCCGTCACCTAGTCATCATGCGTAACAGCTTACTGGGAGCCTTAACATGGTCGCGAGCATGTTCCCATCGATGCTGCTCTCCAGTTCGCTGCTTTACCCTCACGATTTCGATTCTGTGAATCCCCCTTTTGACCTCGAGCGCACACTGTCCTCACGCGACTTGATTCACGATGCCGCCCCTCTCCTTGTTAGTCGATTTCGGAATTGAAGAAAAGGTGGAAAGGGTTTGCGATTTTTAACTGCCTTCATTCATTTATTTTTTTATTTATTTATTTATTTTTCTTTTGACGATTTAGAATTAGAGAAGATGGAGTGGAAGGCTCGCCATTTATTCAACATGATTTCATTTCTCCTTTTTCGTTCAAACTGTGAACATGTTGCATGCATTTAATTTGAAAAGAGGGAAATAATGGTTGCGTGTAGGAGATTATGTACAGTGACTTGAAGGTAAGAGAAAAGCACTGATGGACATATTTGACTAGACAAAATATAAATTTTATATTTTTCATACCGTCTCGATTCGTATCTTAAAATCTTGAACCCTATCATTGCGTGCCGCTAGACGTTTATAATGTTATACCCCTATCGATTTAAAAGGTTTTATTATCTTGCCTATTATAAATATAAATTTTATAAGCCTTTAAATTATTTTTATCCAGCTTAAATTTAAATTCTATAAATCGCTATTATAAATATTAATTATCCAATAAATCGCTTTATTTAAATTCTGAATTTATTTTATAAATAAAAATCAAATTTTCATATTCAAAATCAATTTATACTATAATTCAATATTTAAAACCATTTAAATATTCGAAATCAAATATCGAAAAATTTGGGTCATTACAAAAGTGCTATATGGAATCGGTAAATAACATGACAAATCTGACTACAGAAATAATCCACTGACTATAAAATACAATTTTAGGGTGTTTTTATTATTTTTAGCAGTTAACGTGTATTGAAATTAGTATTGGATGATAATCGGATATGTTTAATGTTGTACATAAGCTAAAATTGTTTGTTTTCATTATGCCAGATTTGAACACGGTAAATTACATTTCTACATTTGGATGTCAAGATATTCATTTTTTTCCTATTCAAATTCTCCTTTTTGATGTTGTGCTCTTAAATTTAAATTCGGACATTGTATTCCTTGTAATTAAGTCCACTTATATAATACAATGTTCCTAAAATAAGTCAAGTAACATTGAATGTATGGAGAGAATGTGATCTTAAGCATGCATTGTTAATAAAATGTAATTTAGTTTTGCTTTCACTTTTTACATATATTAAAAGTATCTTAACATTTTAATTATTTATTTCTTTGAGGAGGCCTTAGAAATTTGAAAATATGAATATTAAATGATATTCAACCTTAACTAATAGACCATTAATGCGGTGAGTCAATTACATTATTTTCTTTGGAATTACATCTAACCCATTTTCGGCATCACAAATCATTCATTTTTGTTGCAAGCACTAATTGCTTGATTGCAAAAATCACGTATTTATTTTACGTATGCAAAATGAACTGTCGGTAATTTAATTCTATAAGGGAATCGATTTGATATAGAATTCTAACTTTTTATATCGCATTAGCTTGCTACAAATAACTTTTCTATAACCCGGTAGTTCCATAATGTGTTGTAGATACCATAAAATTGGACCTGGTAGTTTTTTATTGGTAGTGTCCATACGACTTTTTTGAGTTGAAGAAATGAGTACCAGTTGGAGTTACTGTTCCTTTGTATCCTTAAATGATTTCACTCTTCATATTATTTATAGATACATTTAATAAATATTTAGAATTTCAAGTTATTTAACCTTTTAGCTTTATTATGTTTGGTTATTTTAGAGCCAGTTGCATAACATTTAGCTAATAAAGGAAAAGGAAGAGATTATGTTAAGAGTCATAAGAAGGAACTGTAATCTTTTAGGTATATCACTGACTAATTAAATACTCACTACATCGACACTGCTTTTCCTTCGTGATTATGGTAAAACATCGATATCGTCATTCATTTCGTAGAGGTCATCCTTAATATTGAAATGCGAAGAAGTCTGAGGTTCGATAACTATCTTTGCCTGTGTTTTACATGTTTCTTGGTTTATTCCTTTTTTCATTTTTCCTATTTGTATATATGTTTTGTAGTAACGTTCATTAACCAATTAAATACTCCACGGTAGGTGTCATTGAGAGATTGTGTATACTGTATCCACCATCCTTACAAATACCATATTATCTTCTATCGACTAATTTATTTCCCTATTAACTAAACCATTACTGTTTCTCTGCAATTTTCCATTCGACTGTTTAGATAAATTTAAACCGTGGAATAGGATTATTTCACTTTGTTACAGCTTTCTTCCTAAAAATTATTTGTCCATTTACAGTTCTAATACCATATTGGCACATTGTTAAAGTTTGTGACATTATGCAGCTGCTTATGCTATATTCTTTTTTTTCCTCCACAGATAATCATCTACCACTCTGGATAAACCTCCACTGCGCACTGTGCTTCCACATTTACTAACTTCAGACTAGGGAGCAAGATCAACTATTTGTTATATTCCCATAACACTATTATGAAGCAAAATATTTTCATTTTACGCTGTACATAACAAAATACAGCTTCTACCAAACATATTTTGATTGCAGTTCGGTTTATGTGCCTTTTACGGCAGATTTCTATTTGTCCACTCAATACTTGAAATTTATTTTTGCTGCCAACTGTTGTAATACATGCTACACGTTTGATTTGTTGTTGTAAAATTAATCTGCGGCTATAAGGATTATGAAAAACTAAAATGCATACCTATTCGACTCGGTTCTGCAACTACATGCAATATCATTTGGCATGATCAATTGTTTATATAGGCTCGAATAGATAAAGTGGAGTATAATTGAGAACTGTATCACATTAGCACATATTTCCTTTGTGTCATTTCCTTTTAAATTATTATTTAGTGGCTGCAAAATAATTTAGCGAATCAAATAGTATATTACGTTTATGTTTGAATCTAAAATTTTCAAATTTAATAGGACATTTATTTATTTGGCTATTGATTGTAAAATTTAATTGGGGTTTTGAATTTGTATATTTAAAATCATATAAATAAAAGAGTAACACCTTAAAATTTGTCAATATAAATTAACAATATATTTTAATATTTTTCTCTATTTATTTTCAAATTAAATTCCAAAAGTTTAAAATATATTATTAATTTATATTGACAAATTTTAGGGTGTTACTCTTTTATTTATAAGATTTTAAATATACAAATTCAAAACCCCAATTAAATTTTAAAATCAATATCCAAATAAATAAATGTCCTATTAAATTTGAAAAATTCAGATTAATTTACAATTTTATTCCAAAATTTATTTTAATTATCAATTTAAATTAAATTAAAAATCAGGATCGTTACAGATTCCCCCCTTAAGTAAATTTCGTCCTCGAAATTTGCAAGGGAGATGAGAAAGAAAAGATGAAAGATAGAGAAATATCTTTCCAAATCAAACTGGATATCAATTCTGCATTTGGCTTACCAAATCAGAATATCGACAATATGAGAACAAATTCATACAATTATTTCACAAGATTCTCGGGTCCACCGGTCTACGAATATGCAAGGGCATTGATTAGTTCGAAGAGATAACTAATCGTTCGTAGAATATATCGGATCGCAGAGAATAGTTAGATGGATTTAATCTTCCATAATTCTCAAATGCTAGGCACGAATTCCAAATTCAGGTTGGTATACTCCAAAGTATATACACCAACTTATCCCTCTTTGGAGTTCAATCAACACAAGAAATTACGATAGAATTCCAAATTTGGTTTTTTAACTGATATCGTTTTATTGATACAATTCGAATTTATCTCTATATTTGTTAACCAATTTATTTAATTTAAAATTTCTAATTTATTTAGAATTTTCAAATTCATTAGAGTTTAAAACGAAAAGTTGATAAGAAAGCGATGAAGATACGAAGTAAGGATTTTTTACAACGATTCGTAGGGCCACCATCACACCAAACTTCTTCTTGGAGCTGCCACGAAGCCATGGAAAGAATTTGGAATCGAAACAAAGGACATTGAGAAGAAAAATTGTTTCCGCTATTGCAGGGTATTGACCATTTGTAGTCGTATTTCCCTGTCCCCTATCTCATCCTCTTCTCGCACTCATACTCACCATCAGTGGATAGTAAGAATATTTACTACGGCATTCGAATGGATATCTTAGGGATATACTCATTCTAGGGTATACTTCACCATATCTCTAATGAGCTACTTAATGTGTTATACTCCTGAGCTAAAGCTCTAATACCAAATGTAACGATCCTGACTCGAGTTTAATTTCACTGTAATATTTAAACATCGAGAGATTAAATCAATATTTCAACTTGTATTTATTTTTAAAAATGATGTTATACTCGTATAAACATCTTTCATTCAGTAATTATAATCTAAATTTGTTTGGTGTGGGATGATTTTTAATTTCAAACAGGTTTTTAAGATCTGGAATGTATGAACAAAAGCAAGCTTTGTTCTGTTCCCAGACATGTATCACATATATACATACATATGTAAACAGATTTACATTCGAGAATCATCACATATCAGAGAAGACAATTCACTCAAGCATTCGTCAAGATAAAGAACAATTTTAGGGCTAGATTGCTCACATGGATTTTCAGCAGAGACAAAGAACAAGGCAGAGGACAAAGAGCAGGGAAGTGTTTTGACAGTTTTCAAAGATGGAAGCCTGAATCTTTTTTTCTTCTTCTTTAATCTTTGGAGTTTAAATCTGTAAATTACAAATGGAAATCTTTGCTTATACTCTTTGTTTGTACTTAATTTATTAATCGCAACAATTTTCCATTACTTACAGTTGAATGACAGAGAAGTTTTCTTTTTCTCTGCAACTTGAAAACAGAATTTACTTTAGCCTTGAACTTGATTTTCCTACAAGTAATTGATTGAACATTATTGTATTAAACTCCTTCTTCTTTAGAAATTATAACTTCAAGTTCAAACGTTAAAAAGAAAGTTACTTGCCCTTTTAAATTACTTCCAGAAATCTACTACATTAACAAAACTGCAGCTCTTTTTCTTTTTTTCTTATCAATCTGCATTTTTTTTGAGTTTGTGTTAAAAACTAGATTTAAAATCATAGATTCATTAAACTATAAGGTATAAAATTTACCTGAGATATGGAATACAAATCCACTGCTTTTGATTTCATTTTACAGAATTGATTGTTTCAGGGTTTTTTTTTGAATTTGTTTTGTGATTTCCAGGTTAAAGACTTTGCTATGAAAATGATGATCTGAATTTAATAACTTGTTTTGATCTCCCTTTGAACCATCTTCGCTTTGAATTTCTTCCAATCAGGTTGAAGTTTTTGAAAAACAAAGAATTTTCTTTAGATTTTTAGAAGATGACAGCCCCTTTTTTCCTCCCAAACCTTCATCTTCTCCAGATATACAAAGTAACCGCGTGCACATGTATACGAAGCCCCACCGCCTTCGGCCACCATCGAGATGCCCAGCAAGTCGACAACGACGTCCTCACACCATCAAGCCACTCGACAACCTAGATCGAATCATAAAAACACAATCGAGCTTTCAGCTGCAACCCAGAGACCAGACCTCATCAGAAAACTCGTCGTATCGCAGTGCTCCGACCACCGTAAATCACACGAACATGACTGGAGCCACGCCAACCTCTACCGCTTTGATTCCAACCGGATCGGACGACTCCGATCATCGTTCGTCGTCGCACGAGGTCGATGAATACAACAGCCAACTTGGGTTCTCAAACCCTAAAATCTCATCGACCAACTGCCATGATCATCTAAAAAATCAGTGACTAATTTTTCGTTGAACTCCATTACTTAAACTACCTCCTCCACCAACCCCCATGATTCCAGACCCACCAATCGCCAGAATTTGGCTAGAAATCATTTTCTGACCATCTTACTTTTTCTCACAATTTAATGAACTATAAATCTTGAAATTCTTATCAAAATTCATCGATTTGAATTGTGAATTCTTATATATAATCAAAAGATGAATTCCAGAAAATAAATTTCCTGACTTGAATTCCTTTTAACACAAGTTGGAAGTTCATTCCTTACGTGAAAGCTTTTATTATTTGAAACAAATAGTTTTTGTTTTGGAAAAATCCGATTTCGTTTATACAAGTTAAATCTTTGGTTAAATTTAATTTCCCAAAACAACACTTAAAAATGGTTTAAAACCCATATAAAGTTATATCACCTTTTCAAATCATAAATAGAATTCAATTTCAAAATTTTAAATTCAAGTTTTAAATCAAATTTCAAAACCAAATCAAGTTATTCAAAAATAACCTTTATCTTTGAAATCCTTTTCAAAAGCTTTTTATTTTAAACCCAATCTATTTCCAAAATCATTTGAATTTAAAAATCCAATTTTTAAAACTATTTCAAAAATCTGTGACTTGGCCAATCTCCACGTGCAACCCATATTTGTGTGTGTATAAGTGTGGTCTAGGGGTTCAACACAATAGTGCACAACATCATCATCACAGATTCAATCATATCGATAAGCGGTATAACCCGTAACGCTTGTCTTTATTCACAGATTCATAGATAAAGTAAATTTATCAAATAACAAAGATTCACTATTACGATTCGATGTGGGTTTCGGATAACCAACTAGAATCCGACTCCCTGTCGCATCGAAATTTAAATGTCGTTTTACGGGTCAAGGGGTTTTCATATTCATACAATAGTATATCACAAATATATAGCAGCTCAGCACAAAGCATCACATAGCATCACATCACATATCAAATATATCAATCCATCACACAGTATTCAATAACAATCAAACATCTTTGATTAAGGTGAATAAATCGTGTGGTTTTAAATTTTCTACCCATATAATTACTCCCATTAGTAATCTTTAATCAATGATTAATTATCCTTAACTACAATTGATTAAGTCTTGATCACCTTCATTAATTGATCATTTCTTTAATTAATTATCTTAGTTAATTAATCCTTAATTGTAACTAATTTAAATCTTAATTACTTTTATTAATGGACCTTTAATTAATTACTTTAATTAATAAATCCTTAGTTATTAATTTAATCTTAATTATAATTAATTATCTTTTAATTAATTATTCTTAATTTAATTACCTTAATTAATTAACCACATTAATTAATTATGCTTTAAAGTAATTAACACTTAATATTTGGATTTATCAATCCTTAATTTTTAATCATCTACTCTTCATTAATTAATTAACCATAAGTTATTATACTTTAATCACATTAATTCAATAGCCCTTAATAAATCACCCTTTAATAAATTATTCTTAATTAATAAGTGATTATCTCTAATCATTTACATTAATAATCACAAATAAATTCTAATCATCTGATTTACTAAATTCTATTCATCTGATCATCGGTATGGACTGGCTAGTTCGATACAAGGCCAGGATTCTTTGTTTTGATAGAGTTATTTATCTTCGACATCCAGACTCTTCTTCTCAGTTATCTCTTGTTCTTCGCGATACCGATTGTGATTCCCTAGCTACCTTATATGCTCTTGATTCTCAAGACGATGATGATGATGTTTCTCGTATTCCGATAGTTTTTGACTTCGTTGATATTTTTGAGCCTGTTTTGGGTTTGCCACCCAAGCGGGCCTTAGAGTTTCGTATTGATCTCATTCCTGGTGCTCAGCCAGCTAGTCATCCTCTCATGAGGATGTCTACTAAGGAGAATGAGGAACTTAATAAGCAACTCCTTGAGCTCGAAGCTAAACATTTCATTTGATCTAGCTCTTCGCCGTGGGGTGCCGCCGTGGTATTCATGAAGAAGTCGGATGGTATTCTTAGGCTTTTCGTCGACTATCGCAAGCTTAATGATCTAACCATCAGGAATCGCCATCCCTTGCCAAGAATTGATGACATGTTCGATCAATTGAGTGGTGCAAAGGTCTTTTCTCAACTGGACCTTGCCACGGGTTTTCATCAACTCCGGGTTGTGGAAGATAGCATTCCCCTTACGGCCTTTCGCACTCGATATGGATCTTATGAGTGGCTCGTCATGCCATTCGGTTTGACGAACGCTCCTGCCAGTTCGTCGATCTTATGAATCGGGTATTTCGGGAATATCTCGATAAATTTGTGCTAGTATTCGATGACATCTTAGTATATTCCAAATCCGAAGAGGACCATGCTTGACATCTTAGAATTGTCTTGAGTACTCTCCGCAAACATCAACTCAAGGCAAAGCTTTCTAAATGTCACTTCTGCAAAAGGCAAGTGAAATTCTTAGGTCATGTGGTATCTTCCGATGGTATCCCACTTGATCCTTCTAAGATTGAGGCTATTTAGAAATGGAAGAGGCCTGAGAATATTCATGAGATTCGTAGCTTTCTGGGATTAGCGGGTTATTATCGCCGTTTCATTAAGGATTTCTCTCGCATCGTGCTTCCTCGTACAAACCTCACTAGAAAGGGTGTTCGTTTTATCCGGTCTGACAAGTGTGAGGCTGCCTTCCAGCGATTGACTCACACATGCTCCTATGCTTGTGGTTCCTGAAGGGAACCAAGATCTCCCTATTTATACCGATGCAAGCCAAAGTGGTCTTGGTGCGGTTCTTATGAAGAAGGACCAGGTTGTTGCCTACGCTTCAAGGCAATTACATCCGAACGAGGTTCGGTACGCGACCCATGATTTAGAGCTTGCAGCCATCGTCTTCGCCTTGAACATATGGCGTCATTATCTCCTTGGTGAGCACTTCGTTCTTTATACCGATCATAAGTCTCTCAAGTACCTCTTTTCACAGAAGGAATTGAATATGAGGCAACAGCGATGGTTAGAGTTTCTTGCGTCATAAGATTTTAATATCAAGTATACCCCTGGGAAGGGTAATCGTGTAGCTGATGCGCTTAGTCGCAAGCATTCGGCCATTGTTTCTATGATGTTAGCCGAATGGGATGTTCTTAAGACCTTATCCAGCTTCGATATTCGTGATCGAGCACCGTCATCTGACTCACCGGTCTCGTTATTCAGTATGGTGGCTCGACCTTCTCTTCTTGATCATATCTCTGAGGCCCAGAGACGTGATGCTTATATTATTCGCCTTATTCAATCTTTCTCATCTGAGTCTCCTGATGAGGAGTTGGGCGATTATTTGATTGATTCTCACGGTTGCCTTCGTCTGAAGAACCGTATAGTTGTGCCTTCTGATTCAGCACTTAGGTGTGACATACTTGATGATTGTCATCGCACTAGGTATACCATTCATCCGGGTAGCAGTAAGATGTATGCGGATATGCGTTGCCTTTATTATTGGGATGGTATGATGCGGGATATTGCAAGTTATGTAAGCAATTGCATGACTTATCAGCTTGTCAAGGCCGAGCATCAGTGGCCATCCGGTCTTCTTCGGCCTCTTGAGGTTCGACAGTGGAAGTGGGACCAAGTATCGATGGACTTCGTTGATGGTCTGCCTTGTTCGAGGTTGGGTCATTCTAGCATTTGGCTTATCGTGGATCGTCTTACTAAATCCGCCCATTTGATCATTATTAAATCTAATAGGAATTCTCCTCTTTTGGCTAAGCTCTACATTAAAGAAGTCGTGCGATTACATGGTGTTCCTTCTTCGATTGTATGTGATCGTGATCCCTTGTTTACCAGCCATTTCTGGACCAGTTTTCAGCAAACTTTGGGTACAAAGCTTAATATTTCTACAGCTTATCATCCCCAGTTTGATGGACAGACTGAGAGGGTGAATCGAATTCTTGAAGATCTTCTCCGTGCATGTATTCTTGATTTTAGTGGTTCATAGGAGGATCATCTTCCATTAGTAGAGTTCTCCTACAATAACAGCTTCCAATCCAGTAGCGGTATGACTCCATTTGAGGCACTATACGGAAGACCATGCCGTTCTCCTTCTTGTTGGTTAGAATCTTGCGAGAAGCTTATACTCGGTCCAGATTCAATTCGTGATTCTTCGGAGAAGATATCCCTTATTAGACAGAGAATAAAAGAGGCACAGAGTCGCCGGAAATCCTACACGGACAACCGTAGGAAGCCTCTTGAGTTCCCCGTTGGTGATCTTGTATTTATCCGTGTATTCCCAATGAAGGGAGTAATGCGCTTTAGCTCCACAGGGAAATTGGCTCCTCGCTTTATAGGACCATTTTCGATTACCGAGCGCATTGGTCCAGTTGCTTATCGATTAGCTCTTCCATCTCATTTATCGAGAATTCATGATGTCTTCCATGTGTCTCAGCTTCGAAAATACATTCTAGATCCTGATTCTGTTATTGATCCGTCCGCGCAACTTCAGCTTGAGATCTCACCGAGCCTATCCACTTTTCAATAGCCTATTCGTGTACTTGATTCGGAGGTGAGGCGCCTTCGAAGCAAGAACGTTCCTCTTGTAAAGATTCAATGGTCGGAGAATCCCAATGATTGCACTTGGGAAACCAAAGAATCTATCGAGCGTTCCTTTCCGTGCTTTCTATCTTTACTTGATAATGGTGAGAATTATTATCTCAAGCTATGTCTATACCTTCGTGTTGGATTGTTACTTGTGTTACGGATTTTCCTTAAGAATTGCGTGGACGCAGTTTATTTAAGGGGGGAGTCTGTAACGGCCCTGGTTTGGAGATTACCATAATTATTAAATTATAATGAGAATTATAATTTAATAACGGAGAAAATAATTTAATAAGGAGAAAATGATGTGAAATATTGTTTAATTGAAATAAACAATGTTGTATGAATAAATCTTGGGTGAATGTAATAAAATGAGATTTATTTCAATTTTTAATGGTTGAAATAAATTTAAGATGGAGGATGTAACAGCCCAAAATTTAACAAATATTTCATTCTTTTAGTTATAAAACTTTGGGGGTTTATTATATAAAAATCTAAATTTTGAATTGATTAAAACAATTGCCTAAATTTTTAAATAAATAATAAGATCTCTGAAATTTTGACGTGGTTAAGAATTAACTTTAATTGGAAATTTGGGTTTTTTTGTTGAAGATGGTAAATAACTTAATTTCTAGCAAAATCATGTTTTAATTAAGAAATAAGATTTGAGAAAAAATTAGTGTATAAATAAACTGTTTAATTACGCGTTTAAAATGCGCGTTATTGATGGAACATTTTTAACGTATATTTACTACATAAGAGAACGCGTAAATTTAAAAGCGTTACTTTTATTATGAAACTGGGCGTGTGTTTGATTCAATTATTGCGTCGGTTTTTCACGCATCTAAATTTCTTACCTTGGATATAAATAGTCAAATAAATCAGCAGACATGCATTTTTAGGTGGGAAAGGAATAAATTTTCTTTCCGTTGACTCCACATATTTAATAAATAAAACCCATTGATTTTTCAATAATGTTCAAATCAAATATTCTTTTCCGTTTCTTTACTCTAAGAATCAACACTTTTCTTTGTTCAATATTATAAAACGTTCACCAATTTTTCCATTTTTCTATACCGTTAAAACAACACAATAATTTTTACCTTAGCTATAAATGGATTATATACTTTAAAAAAAATTAAATAATTTATACTGTTACTTATATACATTTTAGTAATGTAATTCTTAGTAAATGAATGAAAAAAACCTAATGTAAATAAATCATATTTTTTTAAGTAATAAATTTCAAAATTTATGTATAAATAAACTGTATAATTACGCGTTTAAAAGGCGAGTTATTTGATGGAATGAATAAAATATAAGCGTTACTTTTGTATAAATTTGGGTGTATATTATTACGGTTGTAGTACGCATTCTTAAAAAAATTCATACCGCAGATATAAATAATTAATTAACTTATAGATGTGCAATTCTAAGTGGTAAATGAATAAATTTCCTAGCCTATTCATTTCGTTTAAAAGTTTCCTAAATTCGCATGTAAACCTTACCTTTTCCTTTATTGTCAATCGTTCTAAAATTGGTATGAAATCTTTGATTTCCCCTACTATTTAAATTTTATTTGCTTACCGTTCCTTCTTCCATTAAATCAAAGCAAATTACACCTTTAAGTTGTATGTTTATATCCGTTTTGATAAAATTTGGTTGACATAAATGATACGTATTTATATTAAATATTCTTAAAAGGTATAAAAATTTAAGCGTTATTTTTGTTATAAATATGAGCGTAATTTTTGAGTTGGTTATTGCGTCTATAGTGCGCATTCCAAAAATATATACCTTACCTGAAAATGGTTAAATAAATCAGTAAACGTGCATTTTCGAGTAGGAGAGAAGCATATCCGTTTCAATTTTTTCTTTGACCGTGACTGGACATTTACCTTTTTAAAGATATCCCACTTCCCTGTTTGTTGCAACCATTTTTATTTAGTATAAAATCTTTGAATAAAGTAACGTTCAAATCTAATATTATTATGGTTTCCTCCGATATCAACGCTAGTTTCTTCTCATTATTAAGCAGGTTGGCACAAATTTTTCTTTTGGTCAATTTTCCATTTCCGTTTTGAAGCAAATTGATTGCTTGCCATTTTATGTTCTCCTTAATTACGAAACCCTTGGCATAATTCCATCACACAAAGATTTCCTACCTATTGTTTGTAATAGGAATAGAATCAAGTGGCAGTGTATAACAAGGAATAAATCTGTGCTCAATCAAATCATGGCCCTTTTTAAAAAATTTATATTCTTCTTTCCCAAAACTTTATTTCTTGCCTAAATCAACGCATAGCTCATTGATAAATACCAGTCACGAACACTTTTTCTTTACCTCATCTTTTGGACTTCGTCTCCTAGCTTGTGTGGAGCTTCAGGTAATGGCAGTTACTTTCTTTCTTCTTCCTTTTATTTTCTTTTTCTTTTTCTTTGTTTTCTTTTACTTCACTCGGCTGCTCCACTTGAAGCTTTGAAATTCCATTTTCATTCTCTACGTTTAAAAAAAACTTTATGCCTAACAGTATCTTACTGTGTGAACTCGCGTGCATAAAAAATATAATAATAAAAAAAAATCAATTTGCATAAGCACGGTGAAAAATGTAGGTGGGTTATAAGCTGGATTTCGTAAATTTTCAACGTGAATACGTTGCATGTGAATAGGATATAGGTATGAGCCACCTAAGTTTAGCTTATTGTTTCTTTTTTTTCTAGCACGTTATAATATTTAGTTTTAATTTAAGAAAGAAAAATAATAATAACGTGCATAAATGGCCGAGAATAGTAGTTGCGTGCTCAAAATTTTAAACCAAAGTTTCATCACCTTTTGCATTGTTGGAAAAAATAAATGTGCGTGCACCACTTTTTGATCACAGACTTTATAACTAAATTTCCCACTGTTCACTTTTTAGCATTCATATAATTCAAATAGAAATTTGGGCCGACCTTTGAGAATGGGGTGAAGTCTTGGGCGGAATGGTCGAGAAATTGTGGCAATCATCCTTTTATTATTATCTCGTTCCAGTTGTTATTTAAAATTTTGATCGTTTTGAATTTCACGTAATTAGTTATTCGTTTATCTTGTTCAAGATCTAAATTGGATTGGCTCATCTTTCAGTCATTGATCACGCCTTCTGTACGCTGTTCTGTTGTGGTTACCGTAGTTTTGAATCAAAATATTCAGCTTCGTAAATGTGAGTAGTCTCACCTGACAACTTACTTATATATCTGTAAATTGATAACAAGTGTGATTATTTATTTACTGTATATTTTGAGATTTGCCAAATTTTATTTACAAAGCGGTATTTTGAATAATTCAAGTCCAACATGTGTGGATGCGAATGGTTGAAAATATCGGATCGTTACAGAGGAAAATAAAGTTAACTACTTTATTTGAGAATTTGGGTGGATAAATATCAATTGTTGGTATTTATTATGGTTAATAAAAGGATATTGGTGATGTATACCAATAATCACCTTTTATTGTTTAATAATAAAAATAAAATAAGAAATAATTGTGAATGTGCCTAAACATGATGAACATGTATGTGAAATAAAATTTATTTTATTTCATGAATTCGAATGTAGTTAGTGGCAACATTTGATTAAATTGAATAATTTGAACAATATTGTGTTTGTTGCCAATATTGTCATTTTATTTAATTAAATATATATATGAGAATGAGTAATAAAATAATTAATCATGATAAATATGACTAAAAATGTGAGAAATAATTTAATAATTTCTAAACATGTATTTGTTTTGTTTTGGGTGCATAACATCTTTTTATTTAACCAATTGTATTTAATTTGCAATTTATTTTGCAATCATGGAAAAGCTGGATAAATTGAGTAATAGATGGAAATTTAATAACAAAATTGTTAAAACTTATGTTTTGATAATTTTATTAAAAACTAGATGACATAACGAATCCAACGCATCCAAAATCATTAAAAACAGATTAAAAATGTAGAAGTTATGAAGATTTAAACATTGTATAAGTGCAAATAAACTTAAACAAAATTTTTGCCCAAGTAAAATTAATGTGGGTCGTTGGGTTAAGCCCAAACCCAATATCCACTAGAGAAACTTCTGGAGCCAGGAAAGAAGTACGTACACTTCTTCCTCCTTTAGCTCATTTTGAGAAAGGGAAAGGCAGAAGCTCAAAAACAATAAAAATGGCTTCCTTGCTCAACTAATATAAAAAATCCAATTAAAATCCACACCAAATTAAATTATTTTCATGCTAAAACCAAATTCAGGTAATCTCCTAACTCATTTTTCTCTCAATCCATGGAATTTGCCAATTTCATTTATTGTTGTTTTTGGTTTTAATGAAATCTTCTCTTGCATTTCAGCAATCACAGGTCCGGCAAGGGCGAATTCAAGTTGAAAGCTTCCATCTTAAAGCCTAAATCATCATCTTTTTGCCGCTAACTGTAAGTTAAATGCTTATGCAAACTGAATTGGTTATCTATCAAAAACAAAAATAAAATCTGAAGCTATAATGTTGGTTTATGCATAAAATTTTGCTCCTAGCGTATGTTGTCTTGCTGAAAATGGTGCAACTTTGTTGCCCATATCTTGTTCTTCCAGCGTCGGATTATCGTCAAATTTTTTTCAGTTTGTAATGCATTTTCTAAAGTTCATTTCTGCAAATTTTCGTCGAGCTTTGAATCCGTTTGGACCTTCTTTTTTGCTGTCAAATGCGAAAATCCGAGAGGAAATATGCATAGAAAATTCCATTGGCTGAATAGTATTTTCGGCATAACTTTTATGTTTCTAATCGGAATTTCGAAATCTTGGATGTTATGAAATTCATGTAAAATATGCCACTACTTTTCTGCTTTAGCTTTTATATGATCTTGAAGTTTACGTAGTGTAAAATAGACGTTTGTATCGCTGGTCTGTGTTAATAGCCAGCGCGCAAATTTTCTTTTCTAGTAGTATTTCGCTCGTAACTTATTCGTTACTGACCGGAATATCGAAATTTTTGAAGTTTTTAAAACCTAGGCTGTAGACTACAAATTTTATGTTTTATGCGTGGAATTTCGAAGTTTACATGGTGGAAAATTGATGTTTTCATTGTTGGCCTGTCATGGACAGCCCCAAATTTTGATATAATTGTCCGATTTTGACGATTTCATTTGCATTCTTTTGCAAGATTTTTATTATGAAATTTATATATTAATCCATTTCTACTAAATTATTTTATGTTATAACTTATTAATTTTCATCATCTTTATGCTTTTTCGGACGTATAAGAAAATAAATTAAACGATTTAGTAAATCCACGAGGTATGGGACTTGTGTATTTACTTTATCGGCTAATTTCGGACTTGTACGATCGAAACGATTTTGAGGAATCGTTTGATTTCCTTCTTGATGTTAATCACACTGTGGTATGAGTTTGAGATTATATTAGTCCATTTGGCTGATACGTATAGTCCGAGATCTCCTATTCGGGAGTATATACGAGATTAGGACCATATTGATGGAGATATACCTGCCAATGATATGAGGCAAGATTTTGATGGAATTTGATGAGTTTGATGATTTTATGGAATTTCTACTCGTCGATGAGATGAGACGAGTTTAGCATCTTATGCCATATGCCGATGACATGAGGCGATTCTTTTGATGATGTTGATGATTTCTTAGTGTGGCACGAACTAGCGGCTAGAAAACCGCTAAGTGAGAGCGTATGGTATGGGACATACGTTACCACTTTTCGGCTTACTATTCGAGTGTTGTTGACACATTCTGGGAGAACTACCGATACTTGGAGTCCTGATCGAGTTAAGTAATACTTGACTCGACAGCGAACACCGATTGGAGTGAGGTGCTCCAATCACTTTTGACGACGGGTGTTTGTGGGGAGTATAGATGACGTCATAGACCGGATTAATTCGAGATGAGGATTCCGGTCGAGAGTTGGATATGGTACCATGATGGTGAACAGTACTAGTAAATAGCATGTGCAAAATGCTTTTGCATGTAATAATTGGCCAATATGAGATTTCTTTTATGAGTTATGATGATTTCGATTTCACCATTTTTGTTGTTTTACCTAGCCTTATAGATGTAAATAAGGCAAATATGATTTCTTTGAGGATTTTGGTGATTTCGAATTTTATGGATTTATATTTGGGATTTATATACGACTTGAGAGATTTATTTATTCATGGATAATGTTTGAATGTTTTCCCTTATATCATATACATGAATTCCCTCAGATTAACCAAGTATATGTATATGCAAACCACCATAGAGACATAGTGAAGTTACTTGATATAAATCCTAGATGTTCATACCTACTTATGTTATCCCGTTGCGAAGCTCTTCTCTTTCCTTATTGTATTTCCTTTCTAACGATAAGATTCAGTTGCTTGACCCGTGTGTTTATCACTTGGGTCAGACCGAGTTGCAGGTTAGGTGGAAGTCGATCTTTTGTGTTGGATCTATGTTGCTTTTTGTGTAGGACGCATGACTAGGGACTGGACTCCTCTTTTAGTGTTATACCTGTTATTGACACTTTGCATATATTCTTTTATGGGATGTGATGTATGTATTTGATATGGGCATACTATTATGTAGTGGTGTATGACACTTGATGTTTGGGTTTTTAGCTATGTGTGTGTGTGTGTGTGTGTGTGTAGCTGCTGTTCTGTGATATGTATGTTTTATTTATTTCATTTCGCTTCCTAATAGATCCTGTAGCCGAGTAGTATCGTATTAGCTAAATATTGGATATGTCGATTCTATGAGGTAAAGAAAAAAATATCGACGCATTCAGTCTTTAGCTAATGCATTACTATATCGGTCGCCCTTAACCAACCCTATTCTCTGCGTTAGTCGACAGAATTACTTGTTAATTCCCTTTACTAACGTGGGTCTCGGGGTGGGGCGTCACAGAAACTATCTCAACTTGACTCACTATTAATCGTACATTGTCCAATAAAGTTCAATTACTCCATATTTGTGCATCATTATGTATCGCATGCAGGAGTAATTTTGAGATTGAATCTTTACTCATTTTAGGTACATATGCAACATTTTCCAATATACTCATTCATTCGATCAAAACTAATCATGTCTATTACATGTTAGTTTATTTACTTCTGTTTTATATTCTTTAACTTGACATATTACATGTTATCAAATACACATGTCTATGTCGACGATAACTCATCGGTTAATGTGAAGAAGTACGTGGAACCGTTTTCGTATTTATAGAATTACGATTGCATATATCTATGTGTATCAATCCGAAGAGTCCATCAACTATTACGGGTGCATGGCCCTTTATTGTTTGAGGTATAATTAATAAGTATCATATGATTCAAAATCATACAATGAAATTATTTCCCAAAACTACGGCTTAGTCTATAATTCCAAAACAACTGTAAATAGCATTAGATACTTTTGTATATTCCAGTGCATCACTTTTATTATAAATTAAATTACCACATTATATTTTTATTTCATAAATAATATTCATATGGAAATAAAGTTATGTTTTTTCCTTTTCTCCGTCGATACCAAAAAACAATCGTTATTCCATAAATTATGTATAGTAAATTTTACGAAACAATTTTCATACTATAATGCAATTAATAAGTGCTATATGGCATGCCCCCACTATCTCCACCATTACTATAATAGTGTATTAAATTTGGAGGTCCATCATTCACTTAATACAATTTGTTTATTTCATATAGTGGAACTATTTATAGTGGAGAGTTCACTGATCAAATATCTTGAACTCAAAGAAATAAATCTCATAGAAAACAATTTTCTATGTGAAAATACATTTTGAATTAGAAATCATATTTCTTATTCCAATATTGTGTATCAATTATTATTACAATTCTCGTTTTTAATGTTTCTCTATGAAGCAGAAGTGACTATTCATTCTTTTCATCCCAACTGTACCTTAAATTAATTTATTCTTATACACTTATTTTCCTTTCAAATGGTCAAGCTATTTTAAAGAAACCTTACTACGGTATCATAACAAACTCTTTACAAAAGCGCATTCAATTATCCTTAATATTTAAGGACATCAAATGTGTTGCACTTTACGTAAACCGATCGTAATGACATTTCAGCAATCAAATTCTTAGACATGTCTTGTAGTTTTTGGTATTGCGTTACACTAAAACAATATGATCCCTTTATAATGATTTGAGTTAAATACTTGATATCAAAATACTGTTTATTGGCGTATTTCTAATAAACTATATTCATTGAAGTATCGTACATTACGAACTGTGACAATTCACCATATAACATTTATAAATAATAGTATATGGATTAAATACCTATAGTCTTGTATTTCTTTTAGAGTTTGAAACTCCTGGAGTGCAATATACGGTCTCTACAAAATAAGCACATAAGTGACCATTTTATGAATGTATTAAGTAGTTTTAAAAATTAGATACTTGCATGGGTATAGAAAACATTAACATGCAATAGGCATTTAATAGTGGGTATTATATTTCCAATTGTCAATTTTCAGTTTTGTTCGTTTATTTATGTTATTTGATAAACATTTTTTCAACCATGTTAAATGGGACAAATTTAACATTGTATATAATTGTAGCATTATTTAGCATATGTTCTTACAATATAAGAAAGGTTAAATGTTGTCATTTAATTATTCTAATAAGGTTCCCACTAGTCTTTTATGTTTCTTCAAACCCTAAGATGAATTATAGAAGTCTTTTGACTTCACTAGTGGGTGTTAGTACCCGTCTATTTTGGTATTCTGACCTTGAGTTCTCTCAGCAAGTCATAGCCCTACAAATGATGGATAACTCCTTATCGGTTGTATTACATACAATTCCTTATCAGTTGTATCACAAACAAATCCTAACCTACTTTTCTTTATCCTAATCTCATTTCAACCTTGAGTTTGTTCAATAAATACGTATAGTTATGTTACCTCATCTGTTCAATATATTAATAATACTATACAAACATGCCTAACTTAGGTTTGCTCAACAACTAAGGAGTATGCAGGTAATTTATTAATATATATATCTATATATATATGGTAGGGGACAACATTATATTGAAGATTCATAACCTCCAGCATATTATATTGAGTGATATCGACTTATAGAATAATGTATTTCTTATGAAATACCCTCGTGATTCAAGTATCAGGCACATCATAAATCACAGTACACACATTTACGTTTGTATTTATTCCTTAAGTCTATTTGGTTTTCTTTAAGTTCCACCTTTAGTTTATGCTCATACTATACAAGTTTCATTATTATATAACTTTTATATTTTAATTAACTTATACAATAATCTTATGTATAATATTTTATTAATTAAATCTTATTTAATTAATTTTAAATTAGTACTCCATTACAACTTTTATATTGGACATATCTACTGTAACCGCTATAGTAAGACACATATATCTTATGTATATGCATATTTTTAGTTAATTAACTAACCTTTAGTTACTTTATTAATTAACAATTTTAGTTAAATTATATTAATTTTGAAAATATTCTATATACATACATGTATGCTTATGTTATCTTAAACACATTAAAATAACATAACATATATTAACATATATAATACAAGCGTACTAGTATAAATCAATTAACTCATTTAATTAATTATATTATTAATCTAATTAAAAAACTTATATTTCAAAATTTACATAGTTTCAAACATTTGGAACTTTTCTTTACATTTTCAAACATTTTCCAAATTTATGTTATATTATAACCTTTTATAATAAACATGTTTGATTTTAAATCAAACTTTTACATTTAAAATCTTTTCTTAATTTTCAAAAATATTATCAAAAATAGTGCAAGGCCCAATTAAATTATTCCTTTTCTGTCAAGGGTAACCTTTGGGCCTACTCGACCTTTCATGCCAGGCTGGTAACTAGGTAGGACATGGTACTTGATCACCCAATTCCAATCATAGACATTCCATTTCTAGACACCGTACTAAGTGGGCAAGCATAATTAGTTCGTCCTAAAATGACTAGACCACATAGGCTATTAGCCTCTGATACCATTGTTGGTACTGGGCTAGTTTACAAAGAAAGAAATTGGTGCATTTCAAAAAAAAATATGATTTTTGGATCGTTAAAGGGTCTATGAAGTGTAAATGTGTTTAGAGGTTATCTAAATTTCTTTTAAATAAAATCAGTATTTTATTATTTACCATATTTTTTATTAATTTAATTCTAAAACAATTAAGAATGGGATATTAAAATAAGGTTTGAATATATCAAATATATTCATTCCATAATTGTGTGATAGAATATTTAAACATAAGGCAAGTATGATCAATTGATAATATGATATATATGAGTAAATAAGAATAAGTTTAAAAGCAATCACATAAGGGAAAGAAATGAAAGATACAAAGATGATTGAATCTTCTTTCCCTTTTTGACAAACTTGATTTATGCATCATTCAATTAGCAATCGATGAATCATTATAAAATAAGAATAGTAATAGCCAACAATAATTCATATACATATACTGCTGCCTTATTTAAAATTGTTTGATATCAATAAAGCATTTAAATTATACAATATGAAATATACATTGAGTTTTATGTATACATTTACATATTGATAATTATTCGTATAAAAAGATTAATATGAAACTTCTAAGTTAATTCAAAATAAACAATATTACATTTAAATTTTCTGATGTATTTATGAAATTATGTAAACTTAAATTAGTTAACAATATATATATATATAACTAAATCAAGATATTCAACCTATATGAAAAATGTTTTCTTCATTTAAAAGAAAACTGAAACATACTAAACTGAGCAACATATGAACAATCCATTAAATAATTAAAGAAAGACATAAGTCATGTCAAATAAGGTAACAAATTTATAAATTTATTGAAATCAATTTCTTATCAAAGCATCCTTTAATCATATATGAGTTTCAATTATAATAAGATGCAAATAATAAGAATAGATAAAATTTCAAATCTAAAGGAGATTCAACCTATATGAATAAATAATTTTATTTCATTATTCATAAAACAAAAGGTGATATATATTGAATTAATCTATATGTTAAAATCTATTGAGTACTTAAAGAATGATAATTGTGATGTCAAATAGGGTAACAAATTTAGAAATTTGTTGTGATCAATTTATTATCAAAATATCATTTAATCATATGCGAGTTTCTATTAAAGCACAAATATAAATAATAACAACATATAAAATTTAAAATCAAAAGAAATACATTTTGATTTTAATGGTTAAACATAGATTCAGAAATCAGCCTCTAGATGTTGCAAGGATCAAGAAACAAGAAACACGTGGAGTTTTTTTTCTGAGTTTTGTTTATGGAATTTTTATTTTTCTAGAGGCAATTAAAGGAAAGGAGGTTAGCTTAAGAAACAAAGAAGGAAAAATTGTCTACCCGAATCAAAACGTGAATGAGGATGAGAGAGAGAATGCGTTTTAAAAGAAAACATTAAAACCTTTTCAATTTTCTCCTTTAAAACCTTCCTTATTTAATTCCAAAATTAGATCACCTAATCTTCTTCATATATTTAGCAGAATAAATAAAGATAAAGGGAAAAAGTTCATTTTATAAATGATATTTAAGTTATTCATAAAAAGAAGATTTATTTCCTTTTTTAATTGCTCCTTTAGATTTTCAAATCACATTTAATGCCTATATATTTTTTCAAAATGCATGTGGGACTCAATGAAAAATTCCAAAAATCACTTAGCAATTAATCTATTTTAATCCAATTTAAACATTTTATTGATATCGTGTATCAATTCGCGCGTTTATAGCTTTTGCAGACGCACTTTATTAAGTACTAATTCAAACAAATTATATGAAGTTTAATAATTAATATTCATAATATTAATTAATTTAACTAAGTTATAAATTAACTAAATCATATAATTTATTCAAACAATTTATCATTACGGCTATGTGGCTCCAAAGAGTCGGTAATTGACAAAAACAAATATATAAATTGAAAAATTATAAATTGTTCGGATTCAGTTCAAAGTAGCTTTGTAACAACCCAAAATTTAAGCTATACAAATTAATAAACGAATTAACTAAATAGTAATATAACTTTGTGAAATTATCAGAATTGGACCATGAGAGTTGCATCATTGTGTACCGGAAATTTTCTGGTCGATTTCCATATATAGATTGTCAAAATCGGAGCTAAAACGAAGAAGTTACGGAATAAACAAGAAACGAGAAAACAAAAGAATTTTTTTTATAAGGGCTAGGTCGACCCTTCCATCCGCTAGGTCAACATGTAAGTCAACCTAACTCATGGAGGTCGACATGCTGGTCGACACGCCTACGTGCTTGGGTGCACTCTTTTCCAAATTTTTGCAGTGATGTTTTTTTCTATTTAAATCGATCTTGTGCGTCAGTGCTTCCATCCGACGGTTCTCATCGAGCCTATGACGTGGTTGCATCAGATTTAATCTCCAAATCCAATGATCTAAGATCCACAAGTGACTCTATAAATAAGACCTTAGGCCGAGCTATTTTTCTAATTCAGATTTTCCTCATCTAGGTTCATTGCCTGAGGCTGGATTCTAAAAGGAATATTTTTCCAAGGAGTAGATCTTTTTAATTAAAATATTTTATACCCTATAATTGGATCTGGGAAGGCCAATGAAAAATGCTAAGGACCACAATTTAGTGTTTAGTAATTTTTTTAGCTTTTTAAGTAGTTTGAAATAACATGGTTTTCAATATTTATATTTTTCTACAAATTTAGGATAACTTTTATGCAAGTTTATTTACAGTTTATTTTTAATTAAATTTTTGACTTGCTTTCAAGTCTATTTTCTTTTACCTATTCTATTTCAGTTATTTTCAATTATTTACTATTAATTACAGTTTTCCTAATTATTTACAGTTATTTGCAGTATTTGCAGTTATTTACTGCTATTTACATTTTATTTGCATCTATTCTACGTTGGGATTTATTCTGTAAATGTTATTTTTTTCAATCCCCTTATAATGTGAATAGAATAAATAAAAGAGAATAATTAGCTAATATGGATTATAATATAAGAACACTAAATTTACAGAAATTAGATGTAAAGTAAGAAGAACTGCAATAAATTGGACATCTACTGAAATAGGCAAATTTAAGACATTTGCAAGCATAGTTGTAACGTGTAATTGTAACTAAAAAAGAAAATAGAAGAAATAGCAGAAGAAGCTTGTTTTTAAACTTAGACCTTGGTTTATGTTAATAAGCAAAATTACAACACACGGGTTATAATTAGAGGCAATAGAAAATGAATCTTTTAGAACTTATTATTAAGTTAATAAGAAAGCATAGCAGAGATAACAGAAGAGGCTTAATTTAAGACTTAGGTTACGTTTATAAGCAAACAAAGCAGAAATAATAGAATAGGCTTATTTTTAAGCTTATACTAAGTTAATAAGCAAAGATAGAAGTAGGACCCGTATTGGCAGCATTCCCCTTGGACACGCTTATGCTGTTTAGGGTAGATAAGTGGTCAATAATTATAAGCTCAAATCAGGGACCCATACCGGCAGCATTCCCCTTGGGACATGGTTATGCTATTTAGGTAGATAAGTGGTCGATAATTAGAAGCTCAATCGGGGGACTTTAGCAAAGGGGCACAACTAGATTTTGTTTGTTAGGACCCGTATCGGCAGCATTCCCCTTCAGTTAGGAACTGGTGGTCTCACAACACACTTAGGTGAGGCTGGGCACGCTTATGCTATTTAGGATAGATAAAAGGTCCAAAGAGGGAGCAACAAGCACTAAATAGGTGTCATTTTGCTACAGAACCAACAGGATGGGACTAGCTCATAGTGGCACAACAGAGATAGAAGGTCGATCAAAGGATAGAATTAGGAGTTCATTCTAATTAAACTAGGAATGGGATTTCAGCCTAATCAAGGAAGCTATCTAAGACAAGTGCAAACAATCGAAACAATCTAAACTATCTTAGCAAAGTAAATAGTTAAACTGTATTTGATTCTAGTTTTATCTTTTCCTTTATTTCCTTTTATAACTAGAACTGTTGCAAAGTCTATTATCTTTATCTTGCTTAAAATACTAGTAATTACTTTCATTCACCAAACTTTTAGTCTGACCCACTCCTCTATTTTCCCCTTTTCCCCCATAGGCCAGTAGGGGCAAGGGCAGTAGACTTTCAGCGTTCCAGGTGTGACATTCTTAGAGATTCTTCATGTATTCTTCTTCTGTTTTAGTTTTCTTTTTATTTTAGTTTAGATGTACTGGTACAGTTAAGAGAGATGGTTTTATTTATGTACTCTGTTACTGTGACGGAGATGGTGTTTTTCATAAGGTTTAAGTATTTGATATTTTAAGACTTATCTTGGTTATGACTTATTTTATGATGTTTGATTTATAAATAAATTATTATTTTAAATGTTTCCGCTGTTTTATTTATTTTTCCTTATGAGTCTTAGTCTCTAAAAAGTTTTTGGTATACCTACAACGCACCACACCTTTTAATGTGCGCTTTTTGGGTATACTAAGTGGTTATGGAGTGTTTCATTTGGTATCAGAGCCTAAGGTTATATGATTCCTAAATCTTCACTACACCAAAATAGTGATTTTGCAACATTTTATATATGTCAATTTCCAACACTTATAAACGTTATAAACTACCAGCAGTAAAAAAGTGTTAGGGTATCTAAAAAAGTGTTAGGGTATCTAAAAAAGTGTTAGTAAAAATAAATAGTCATATGTATAAATATTGCAACATATTGGCTATAATTTGCAACACAATTAAGTGTTATACTAGCCGGTAAACATGTAAATATTCGCTGAAAAATGGGGCGTTTCGTAATTTTTACATATCATATATTTTGTGACGCTTCCCCCCTTCCCATCAGTTTTCGGCCGCATAAAATTATTATTTTTTTAACTAGGGTTTCATGCGATCCCAATCTCTTGACTTCAACGACGGCGTGTGGCTTCTGGAGCGGTCCTAAACATTGAAGACGACCTTCTTTTCATCGCTGCGACATCGACTTCGGATTCTCGAACGCTTCCTCCTCATCATCATATTACCAAATCCCGAGCGCTCTTCTTGCTACTTATTTATGTTTCTTCTTTATTTATTTCTGATTTCAATGATAGATATTCATCTGAGATTCATACTTCTTTATGTCAGATTCATATGGAGCTATAATTGCCTCTATTGAAACAGGCTCCTCATCCTTCAGATTTGCATGGACTCTTCTTAGAGTTGCTTCTGCGGCAAATTGGGCAGTTAAGGCCTCTTTCTTCTCGATATTTAGTTTTTTTATCTCAATATTTTTTGATGCATAAGGATGTGTTTTTTATACTAAAGAAACATTTATAGTATGTGAAAGTTCTATCTAATGGAGTGGAGTACCTTGTCTTCACCTTGTTTTTCAGTGTTCTAAGCTTCAGTTTGAGTTTTGTAAGCTCATTGCTTAGCTGTAATTAAGAAGAATTTAAACTTATCATTTATGAAACTTTTTCATATAATTGATTTTTATTTATTTGGTTTCCTCTACTAAAGCTTTATCTTTCTGAAATTCTGAGTTTTTCAAGGCTTTAATTTCAGATTGAGCAGCTTAAAGCTCTCTCTCCTTCTCTGTGAATTCAAATGCAAGTCATGGGTATGAACTAGAGAAATTGGTTAATCCACATAGGTAACTTTTTTTTAAAGTTTCATTTACTTGTTCATTATACATTAGAGTACTTTAATATTGGTGTTAATATCGGTCTGTCCATATAAATCTTCTAATATATCCCTCTTATTTGTTCGTGTATACACATCTAGGAAGAAGAGTTTTATTCAGTATTCTGTTCGATACAAAATGACAGCTCAACTTATACTAAGAAACTTACAAAAAAACAATATGTACGAATTTAGGTGGACGTTGAGAAGTAAACAATACACATTTATAGTTCCTTATATGCAATAAACCATAACTCACCCACTACCTCTAAACATAGGAATTGAACAGTAGGTATCATTTCTCATACCAATAAATGGAACATAATTAGACATTACAATGGAAGTAGGTAAACAAAATGACAACAATACAATGATAGCTTTAAGCTAATCATGCATCTGTTTTTGGACTCTTCCCTGCTGAAAATGATCAAGCAAGCGCTTCACATCAATTAAACACTTAAATATTGGATATGTGAACTTCTATTATAATCCCATAAATCATTGCAGCATAGCATAGATATACTGATACATAGGTCCCTGCAGTCCTATGTGGGATCCATCTGTCGGCACCCAGTCATTGCTGTAAGAGTTAACTGCAATGTGTGTAGGATGTTTGCTATTTCACATTTGACATAGAATGTAGTGGTTTCATCTTCTTGCAACAGAACATACAAATAATATTTTGAGAGTGGCATTAGTGCATAGTAAGTTAAGTAGATTTTTGCCAGGTCGAAATGTCTTCAAACAAAATGTTGAAATAAAATTTGCAATAAAGTTAAGTAGATTTTTGCCAGGTCGAAAGAAAAGATGATTAATGGTCTCAGCGTCAGTGTCACATAAAGAATAAACTTTATCTGCAATAATCCCAAATCAGTGCAACCTGTCTTTTTCATTCAACCGGATCACAATGGCTAAATAAGTAATAAACAACATTCTCTTATTGTTTTTGTTGTGCCAGACGACCCTATCCCAGTTTCTCTTTTGATCTCTGTCTTCGACTTTATTCCATGCTTTGTGAAAACTAAAGTCACCCACACACATCATTCATAATGATCACCAATAGCATCTTGTCTAAGTTCCATATGTCATATAGTTGGTATAATTTCTCTGGTTGCAAAATGCAATTGTGGTTTTAAAACTCCATTCTTTATTATGGTATCAACTGTAGTATGTTAATCTCCTAACAGCTGAAATATGCATACCCAATATATCAACAAGGCATTTGTAATTTATCCATGGTTCAAACCATATAGATGTAAATGCGCCATCAGCCAATACTTTATTGAAATACTGTCTTCCACATGTTCATAGTCTAAGAATACATAGATTCCCGCACTTCTGTTCTAAGTTTGATCCATTTCCATCGAAAACACGTTACTGCACTTCTGTTCCCACACTTAAATTTGATCTATTTCCATCGAAATACATAGATTCCCGCACTTCTATTCCCGCACTTCAAATGAATCATATTTCACTATTAATTTTAGGCGAATGCAGCATCAGGGATAGCAGTAGCTGATGAATGCAAGCTTAAGTTTTAGGAATTGAAGGCAAAGAGAAACTACAGGTTCATAACGCTCAAGATTGATGAGAAAGCTCAACGTGTCACAGTAGATAAACTCGGTGAGCCAGAACAAAGTTATGAAGATTTTGCCGCCTGCATGCCCGAAAACAAATGTCGGTATGCAGTCTTTGATTTTGATTTTGTTACTGCTGATAATTGCCAGAAGAGTAAGATCATCTTTGTTGCTTGGTAAGCTTAAAAGTAATTTTATTTGGATAGCAAATGATAACGCACAATGAAATAATGCATTTTGAATGTGATTCTGATTCAAACCATTACAAATTTTAATTTTCTGATTCTCCGATATTTACTCAGTTAAGGAAATCAATGATTAAAGTTGAAACAAGTTACTAGGTTAGAGAAAATCAATGTTTAATTTGAAACAGGTTGTTTTAATTGGAAAATTTAGGGAATTCAAATTGTTATTGTCTATAGTATCTAAAAGGGTGTTGGTATTGCAAAAGTATTGATTCTGATTTTTGATGTTGTATTCCATACATGCATGCTTGCTACTGATGTTGTGTGCCTAGCATATCATGATAAACTGCTAGAATGCAAAAGTGATTTAATCGTATTCCTCAATAAATTTCCCATCGTCGTATAAATCACCTAGCATATCATGATAAACTGCATAAAACAACAATTCTACAAGGTTTTCTACAGCTTAAGTATGCTAGGTCAACATGCACTTTCCATTAACTTTGCATTTAAATTCAGTCAAAAATAAAGGTGTGCTTTTACAAATCGTTCCTTGCAGTGCTGTGATGTTTTCAGTGCCACAATGTAACCAGTATCTTTCACTTACAATTTTTAAAGGACCGTCATTTACAATGGCCCCGAATATATTAATTTTGATTAAATATGACCCTTATTGTTCTAACCTATGCAAAATTATTAATCCCTACAAGGCTAATGTTACTACATATTCACATAGCAGAGATTAATAAATTGTGTTTTCTATGGTTTGCTTTCTATTTAAGATTGTGTAGTCGTAGTCATCCATCATATTAAGCCAAAGAAAATAACGATACTGATACATGAATAGTACTAGTACCATTGACCTGAATTAAAATAGTGATAGTGACATTAAGTACTTACATGACTGGCAATGGAAGTTACCTGTTATGCAATGCTAATTGCTACGTAATCTCAGCACCAAATATTATCATCGAAATCAATTATGTTTACTTCTATAGAAAAAATAAATGGGACTGGCTTTAAGCTGCACGTGGTGACTTTTGAGCTATAGTACTTTGAAATTCAAAAATTTGTCAAAACGCATCAAGCGCAACGCCAACTTGATGGGGAAAATGGGTTGCAAATGCTACCTAAATAGATTGAGTACACCTCAGAATGATCAGATAACGTATGACTTGTTTTGAAACTCTTTATGATGCAGAGGAGTTCCTGTGCGTTGTAGGCGGAGTTTGTGATATCTTGCAGTGGGAAGTTGTGACTGTATGATTTGGTGAGTGGTGTGAGACAGAGAGAAGGGCAGTTCTCTATTTTTTTATTGTATATGTGATGAAGTTTTAAGTGTGAGGACAATTGCAGGGTGATGATGGAGTTGCTGTGATGAAAGTGTAGTGATATTTTGTGGAGTTTGGAGTTTGCAAAGGGGAAGGTTCGTTGTGTTCGAAATTTTGGGGTATCACTGTTTAGTTGTAGTGATGATGGTAGGCTGTGCTCAAGGAATCTGTTAGGTTATATTGGTGACAGTGTGTTTTGTGGTTTGTGATAGAGGTTGAATGGTTGTCGGATGGTTGGTGATCAAGGAGGTGGACAGAAGTGACTTTAACTGAAATGTTGCGGTATGTTTGCGGGTTGAAGAATTGGTAGAGATCAGTTTGATGGAAGTGTATGTGGTTGTAACTGATTTGATAGTGAATAGAAGGTGTGGAAGGTAGTGATGTCTTTGGTGCTTGTTAGCTGTGAATGCAAGAGTATGTGGGCGGATGTTGACTACAAATAATTTTCGCATAGAGGATTTCGAGGAAGCATGAGCTAGGTTAAAGGACACGGAGTGAATGTTTGGGCTGCCAAGATTGGAGGACCGGTAGAGAGTTAAGCCTACATCTTAGCAACTTACGGGAGAGCTTGAAGAGGTTCCTAAGTCAAAAGGCTCTAAGAAGCCATGTTGGAAGAGTAAGGAAAAAAAGGACAAGAGGAAAGAAGGAGGACCTAGGAAGCGAAACAAGAAAAGCGGGAAATGCAATAGCTGTGGTCCGGTTGGTCATTACGCAAGGGACTGTAAGAATAAGAATATGAAGGCAAGTTGTTATAGTTGTGGACAACCTGGTCACCTTAGTAGAGCTTGTCCTCAGAGAACGGGACAGAGAGTAGGCGCACCTACAACGTAGGTGGAGGCTTTGGATGCAGCACCGTCTAGCAGTGGCTAGATAGAGGTAGGAAAGTCTCTGATGTAGGTTCGATTTCTATTTCGAATTTTCCTATTTAGACTCTTTTTTATTCTAGAGCCTCACACTCTTTCATTTCTAGTTAATTGTTTGCACTAAGATATCTCCTTAGTAGTAGACCCCATAGTTGTTTCTAACCCATAGGTGGACCGACACATTTATCTATGGTTTGTACGAGTTTGAAATTTTTTATACTAGTTGTAGAGTTTGACCGTGATTCCTATGTATTGGGATTTTTGGGGCATGTGATGATTTTGGGAATGGATTGGCTGTCCAATTATGAAGCGATATTAGACTACTAGAGGAGAGTCGTTAGACTAGATACATGCAGTGGTAGGACTCCCTAGGTTTCTCGCGGCCCACAGGGTCAGTCATGATGAGCTTTCTTTATTCCCTCGATTCATCATTGGTAGAGTTAGATTCAGTTCCAGCCGTTAGAGACTTTCCAGATGTCTTTGAGGAGGTTAGGGGACTCCCCCTAAGAGAGAGATCGACTCCAAGATCTATTTAAATGACAATGCTAAGCCATTGGTATTACTCATAAGACACATGGCACTAGGAGAGGAAGGAGTTAAGCAAGCAAATTAGTGAGCTATTAGAGAAAGGCTTCATTAAAAGGTGTATATCTGAGTGGGGAGTGCCAGTTGTCTTCGCTACAAAGGCAGATGGTTCCCTTCGACTTTGCGTAGACTATAGAGAGTTGAATGAGCTCACAAAGAAGAACCATTATCCACTTCCTAAGATAAATGTTCTTTTCGATTAGTAGGTTGGCTCTTCAGTATTTTCTCAGCTTGATTTTGCTATTGGACTTCATCATCTTGGAGTCGCTGATGATAGCATCGATAAGGCAGCATTTAGAATACCCGACGGATTCATTGAGTGGTTGGTTATTTCATTTGGGCTATCCAATGCCCCAACATATTTTGTAGATTTGATGAGCCGTGTTTTTTTGAGATGTCGTAAATAAGTTCGTAGTAGAGTTCATGGATGACATTTTGGTGTTTTCCAAGAGTATGGAAGAGCATGCTATTCATCTAGAGGAGGTTCTTTGTACACTTTGTATTCATCAGTAGAAGACAAAAATTTTGAAGTGTCACTTTTGGCTTAAGGAAGTGTGTTTCTTAGGGCATAGATAAGGTCAACACATGGAAAGAGATTGAGAAACCGTTTCGTGCATTTAGGTTCGGATTGTGGAAATCCAAAGAGTGGTAGGCAAAGATTGGCGATGTATAGTAGATTTAGCTAAAAAGCCCATGTGTAGATAATTGCAAAAATTATAATTGTTTCAGATAAGTGGATTTAACGGTATTGCCTTGGAATAAATATAAGCATAAAAGAGGAATAGTAACAAAAGACTTTAGCAAGGAAATGAGATTACAAAAGTTTAGGAAAAGTACTCCTAGTGTAGTAAGAAAAAATCCACTTTATGATTAGCCCAATAAAATGAATTTTTTAGAATTGAAAAGTTGAAAAATATAATTGTCATTGAGAAAGTAAATATTAGGTTTTTTAAAAAATGGTATGAGATTTAAATTGGTTTTTATATGATTTTGTTAAAAGTGAAATTATTTTTGAAGAGCTATAGAGCATATATAGCTCGCTGGTTTCTTTGTAGATAAAAAAGATTTTAAATACAAAAACCTAGAGTGTATTAAGTATCGAAAACATATGTTACATCATTTATTGTTGTAATAGATGTTTTCATGAAAAATAAGGGAGCATAGACTATGACACTATTGTTATAGTAGGTGACTTCCAAGGGAAATGTTACATAGTATGAGAGATTGATTAGTATTTATTTTAATTAAATCTATACACTAGTATTTTTGGGTTGTGGTAATGGTGTTTTATGCAACATCTGTTTTGACCCAAATAAAAATGTATTTTGAAAATAATTTCTACACTATAATAAAAAGTGGTTTGTAAGTACACTTATTATTTAAATAAGTATGAGGAAATGTTTTCTAGTTATGGATATATTAAAACAGTTTTGAAAATGAGTTTTCCTAAAAAGAATAGTGTAAGTTAAATATTAGGAAATTAATATATTTCATAGAAATTGTCTATTGTAAGAGAATATAGATTAAACGTAATTTAATCTATTGGAATGAAATGAATAATGATAAAATTTTCTATGAAATCAAATCACAAATAAAGATGTTTTGTACAAGTTATAAGGAATACGTGAAAGAGTTATACAAGGTATGGGAAGCACCATTTTTTGTATTGTCTATTTCGAAAAATATAAAATACGTTCCATGTAGTTTCACACAAACATGAAGTCCTCTTTAACGAATTTATAGAAGGTTTTAGCATTAATAGTTTCTTATAAAATAAATTAGTTCCAATATATTAAGGTATAAAACCATTAGGTGTAATAAGAAGTGTAGTAATTAGAGACGGTGTTAGTTAGGAGAGATATTATAGAGAGAATTTGTAGAAAGTCCCAATTTGTAGTTAGGAACTCCTCCAAGGTTAAGTAATTGGAAAGTTAAGGAGTTTTTAATAAAATAATTGTTCTTATCTACTCTAGTTTTTGCAAAATTGAAAAGAATATGTTTTGAAAACATGTAAGAACATTTTAAAGGTATTTTAAAGAAAAATGGTATGATGAAAAAGTAAATAAGTTTTTGGAAGCGAAAAACTTAATAATAGTTAAATTTAAAAATCCAATTTTTTATGGAAAGCTATAAAGGTCTTTAAAAGAAAAGGAGGAATAAGTTTTGAACTTAGAATTTGTATGTTTTCCCCTCTAGCTTTGGGGAATAATGTAAATTCAAAAAGCCTGTAAGGATGCAAGTCTAGAAAGATAAAATGTTAAGTAACCAAGTACCTTTTAATTTAATGGAAATTTTAAAGTAACAATTTCAAAGACAAAAATTTTGGGATTTAATATTTTAAAAGTTTAAGCTTTAATTTTTGAAATGAAATGATAAATACCAAACCAAACTTCCAAATGTGGAGTAGATAGGAATCATTTCCTAGGTGTGACAGAAAAAGTGTAGGGCGATGAAGGATACATCAGTGATTACTTTTAGAAGTAATAATAAAAGTTTCCGTAAAGTGTATAGGACACTAGTGAGAACCTAGGATTGTTGCTTCATATGTGTAGACTATAGAAGAATATTATAGTGATATTAGTAAGATAGTAAGACACGCATGGTTGAGGATGTATATTCTTGATTTTGGAGGAACTTGAGAGGAGCATCTTCCCTTAGTAGAGTTCGCTTATAATAATAGCTTTCAGACTAGCGTTGGAGTGGCACCTTTTGAAGCTCTTTATAGAAGACCGTGCAAGTCGCCTTCGTATTGGTTAGAGTCTTTCGAGAGATTCCCGATATGGTTAGAGAAACTTCGGAGAATGATTTGATTAGGAAAGAATAAGTACCTCTCATCAACATCTCTTTGATAATAAATTTTGAATTTTCAATTTCCATCTTTAGTTTTGAATAGGTTCTTTCCTTTATTATCCTTTAGGAGGGTAGAACTTAGGATTTAACCTATGGATAGTAGGATTTGATGTAAACATGTTATTAGAACATGTTATGTATGATGGATACTAGAGGGTAGATGGAGCGATTCCGATAAAAGATAACACTTCTCGGATATATTGATTAAACGGAGGAGGTGTCCTGACCGTGCACGCGTGACGATTAAATGCTGTATATCCTTCCGGTGGGCAGTGCGGCCAATCGTTAGGACCCGGTAGTAGCACATCATCCATCGAGAAGCCATGCCTAAGACATATTCTCCCTAAGATGTCTTCAGAAATATTGGACGGAAAAGAGTCTGGCAGACTATTGATGAGAGATGCGTTAGGTGATTCGTCCGGAACTGGATCGATGACTTCGGCCTCGATGGCCGGTATTTCAAGTATTGGAGGAATTAAATTCTGAGTTTCTGGTGGCTGCGAGCTTGAAGTTCCCATAGCTAACTAACTCATCAAAATCCATCATTAGACGATAATGAGCCCGTGCGTCCCCCAGTGTGAAGTGTGTGAGTGTGTAATTCTACGCAGTATTTGAAAATATTCAACAAAGATAATGAAAATGTGCAAATAACAAGACTTCGAAATCCAACTGGAATGACTGTCTTCGCTGACCGTCACAACCATGCCATCTAGGCACTTGGCGGTCGATCCAAGTTAGAATTCATTATATTTTCGTTAAATCAGAGTTCCATCGATGAGCTTCGAAGGGCAGTCAAATATGCAGTTCTATAATCAAGTCCGGTCATGCAAGGTTGAAGCTCGTCGAGGTCAAGTTTTCGATTATGCAAGATTTCGTATCCATCGCGAGATGAGTTCGAATCGATCACAAGGGACCATTTATACCAGTCAGGGTTTGGATTCATATCGATTGCCCAATGTTTACTTCGAATCGATCGTTAGTGTTCGAGTTCGCATCGATCAAGATCATTAACTACGAATCGATCATTAGTTTCCGAGTTCGTATCGATCAAGATCATTACTACGAATCGATTGTCAATGTCTGGTTTCGTATCAGTCAGGGGAGCCTCGGATTCATATCGATCACATTCGAGTCGATAAATTCCATATCGGTCGTAGGAGCATTTTTCGAACCAATTTGAAGTCGAGGACTCGCATCGATCACTGGCCAAGCTTTCGCATCGATCATTACAGATCGATACGAAGTGAGGATCAAACCATTTTCTTCCATACTTCTTCCTCTGACAGCCTCATCTCCATGGCTACGTTCCATTCTCAACCTCACTCTGGCCCGGCCGTGGCCTTGAGTGCATCAAAATCGATCGCAAGAGCGAGTAGAATGACAAAGAAATCAAGTCTCATCGATTGCGCGTTAAGATTTGATTAGCGAATTACCTAAATCTGGCAGTTTGTTCAAGTAATTAAGAGATTTGGCTCGATTCGAAAGGCAGGCAGTACTTCTTTTCTTGAGCTTGAGGATCGATACGAAAGCAGGAACTGCAGTAAAAAGTAAAAAATGGAAAGCGCTTAGGCCCGCTGTATTTATATGGACCCATGGGACGAGGAGAGGTGATTCGTCTTTTGGTTAGAGCGACCGGTCACAGCAGGTCCATCGTAGACCAAGTCGAACTCTCTGTTCGAATCCATCGGCCCAGGCCTTCATCGAGACGAAATTGTCGATAGGATCCATCGATACGAAGTGTACGATGGAGACTATTCTGGAGACATTCTACTCCATCGATTCACATCCTCCAGATTCCAGAATTCATCAATACAAGTTGAGGATCATTTGTTCGAATCCAGCGACATCGAAGATCATCGATACGAAATGGAAAATTCGTATCCATCGGAGCTTGCAACCATCGATATGAACGTTAATTTCGTATCCATCGATGTTCATATCCATCGATGCAAAATGTGTATCTTATATCCATCAATACAAAGTATATCATATAAAATCGACGTTTCTACCTTCTATATCGATTCAGGAGAGGATCGATACGAAGCAGCAACCAAAAGCAACTGTCAGGCGTTGTTGCGACTCGAGTTTCACATCGATTTAGGAAAGGATCGATATGGAATTTGATACGAGAGAACTGACAATGACTCATGGTCGTACAACATTAACGAGAGTAAGATTAACATATATACATATATGTCGAGCTAGTATTCAATTTTCAGCATTCACAGGAATTGGATATTCATCTAATAACGATTATGATGACAAATCGTCAAGCACTATCATGCAGCAATCAGTTACAGCAACGCAAGGTTACAACCTTCAACGAAAAATAAATAACTGTTCAGAGTGAAGACTGTAGCTTCTCAAAGCACATCATGTTTCCACAAGACGTATTTTGGGGGGCAAATGTTATCCGCCTTTTGGCAAGGCCGAGATATCAAGGAACTGGTTGAAAACCAAGAATCAATCGTCCTGCGTATCGAACATGCACAGGTTCGCTACGGATGTCGACGAATTTTGTCCGAGTCCGGATCAGGCTACAATTGATAAGACATGACAAGCGAAACCGTAGAAGCTAACATTCCAAATTTCAAGTTAATCCGAGTTCGTATGCTCAAGTTATTATCGATTCAAGTTGGAGGAAATAGCCTCATTTTCGTATTAATCAATGGGCCGCAGTTCGTACCGAACAGCTTCGTATCCATCGACAGATAGCGCGTTCGTATCGATCGGCCAATGTCTGCTTCGTATCCATCGTGAGGGCCTTTGTTCGAATCCATCAGGACGTGTCATTTCGTATCCATCAAGAGAATGTGTTTGTTCCTATCAATCTGCTCAACCCTACTTTATATGGAAACTGTGTAACTCGTATCCATCGAATTCAATGCACACATACCCATCGAATAAACCTTACCTCGGATCCATCATGGCACCATTGTTCGTATCCATCGAATTGGGGCAACTCGAATCGATACGAACATGGCCATACGATCGATACTTACATGACAACTCGAGACGATACGAGTAAAGCCATTTTCATTGATATGAACGAAGCCACTCCTATCGCCTCGAACAAAGCAACGACCATCGATACGAACAAGGCAAGGTTCAAGAAACGACTCGGTCAATTCAGCATACAAATTGGATCGATTCGGAATATGCACGCCACGTCATCTCGAGGACACGTGCAACCATCGACTGGAGGGAATCGATTCGAAACCATGGATTAGAAAGAAACAGTACTCCGAAGAACGTCATCTCGTATCGATCATAACTCGAGATCCACATGTCCAAATGCTATGAAATTTTCACAGGAGATTACACACAAGCTAAAGGATGTTCCCACCAAGTTTCGACTCCATTGGACATTATCTTGATCGATACGAATTGAGTTCGTATCGATCACAAATTGAGTCGAAACTACCCGGGTTCGATCGTGTGGGCCCACTCACGTGCCTGAAGGAGTCTCCCAAAGTTTGAGCGAAATATCAGCCTCCTACGCCTATAAATAAAGCCCAAAAGCCTACAGAAAAATGATCTTTTGACTCTCAAGCGCCCAGACTCTGCCGGATCGAACTTTGCAACCTACTACTACTGTTGTATTTCGAATTTCAGAGCTGTAATCTGTTGTAACTTGCTGTAATCAAGTGTAATCGTCGAAAGAGAATCAATAAAGTCATAAAACTTCATAGTGGACGTAGGCAACACGCCGAACCACTCTAAATCGTTTATGTATTCGCATTTACTTATTAGATTTTGGAGTTTTAGTTAGATCTACTTCATTTTACATTTAGTTTCTTCATTTTTATCTCTTCAAAAACTTTCGACGAGTGTTGTGCCCTTTTTGGTACAAATAACATAAATTTCAAATTAATTTTTCTCAAAGAAATATATGCACAAAAATGACCGTTTTGCCCCTTTATGAAGATGGATATGTGAAAATTTGGAATTAATATGGATTTTGGTTAAAATATGTTAAAATAACCAATATGATCATTTATTTAATTTAAATAGAATAAATATGGTGGTAAAAATATGCATATTTACGTGCACATCAATTACCCGTACACCTATCTTTCTATTCGTCCACGAATAAAGAAAATAACTAAGATAAATCCATTTTCGTAGGGAGCACGATTGCATTGAGCGTATGCAACAAGCGGATACCACCCACAAAATCTAAACGCAGGATGAAATTATTTACAAAATGCAAGATTTATTTACAAAGAGATGAATTGGAGTTTTTGAAAATATCTACAATGAAGGATTCACTTTTAAATCGACACAGATAAATTAAATATCGGATTCGGTCATTATCCTGATATTTAGGTCATTTACTCGTCAAAAATTTCCAACAAAAATCAAGTTATCGTAACAAGTAGACTATAATTTAACTCGTTATTTTAGTTGATAACAAAGTGTAATTATGAAATAGATTCTTAGTTGATTATCAAATTTTATCAAAGTGGTATATTCATTTCTTTTCAATAACAAGTCAAATCAAATAAGTTAAAAATTGTGCTAGGATTTCAATTGCTTACTCTCACTTGTTTTTTTTTGAAAATTTTATTGATATTTATAATATTTACATTTTCCTAACTCAGATAAACCGAGGCCAGATATATTACCCATGCACTGCCTTGCGGACTCATGTGAGGGGAATACAGAGCATGGCGAGTGAAACACGAATGTAAACCTCTATTGACTATAGGTGTTATTAAAAAGAATTTTTATACATATACCTAGCTCAGATAAACTGAGGCCAGATATACCGATCGTGCACTGCCTTTCGGGCTTACGTGAGAAAGGTATAGAGCATGGCGAGTGTACACACAATTGTGTACACATGTCGAACATAGGTGTTAATAGAAAATATTAACATATATACAAATGTTTTGTTTTTTCTTATATGTTTTTTTTTCAAATTTTTTTTTGAAAGAGAGAGTTTTGCAAAATAATCTTAGCACCACTTAACTCAGAAGACAAAAAAATGTTATACCCTTTACTTTAAATTAACCACTTTTTAAAACAAAGATTTTCATTTAGGATATATTTCATAATTATCACGTATGAACCTTCCTATATATTAGTTAAACTATCATCATTTGTAATCAAACTTCATATTTATTTTTGTTAAGAGAAATAAATTTTCAATAATTTCGATTTAATAAACCAAAACCATATATTTATCTTATAGTGTTTCTTTAAAAATAAATCAAAATGCTTTAAAAAATTGTTTCTGAACTTTTTTTATGCATATTTTTTTTGAGTTTTGGAGGAAAAAATGAAAAATTAATCATGAAAAATCAAAAAGAAGACGAGTCTCCCCCCACACTTGATTTTGATTGTGTCCTGACAGTCAACCCAAGTGGAAGGAGAAAAAAATATGACCTATATTTACAAGAAAATGAAAAGATTATTTACATGTTATCAGAAAGTAAATCGTCAAAGAGTAAATGAAACGGTCTTCCAAAAATCGATTCATTTGTCTCGTCAAGTATGCGAGATATAACTCAAGTGCAGAAAACCAAATCGTAAAAAATTTCAAAATTGAATGTTGATTTGGAAAAACAAATGTCGTTTTATTAAAAACTGCACGAGTTGATTTATTTTTGATGATTTTTGGGGTAGATATAACGATTGATTGAAATTCAAGTTTATTTTCACCAAATTGAAATTCAAGTTTGTCATTGAAAAATTCTTCAAAATTATTGATTTCAAAATCAGAGTGGTGTTTAAATCTTCCCCGTCGGAACTTAACAATTCATCTTCGAAAATGCCATAAAATTCATGTTCATTAAATTCATCTTCCTTTATTGGATTATCAACAACTTTATTACATGTTTCTAGTTCAAGATCCAAAGTTGTTGTATTCAAATTTTCGAAATCGAGAAAAGGAAGATCAAAATTTAAATTTCGCTCCACACTCTCGAAAGAATTAAAATCCAACTCAATTGCCAAATTTTCAACAACTTCGTTAAGATTTACGTTTTCAATTTCAAAAGTTGTTATTTGAAAATCGTCGATTTGGGTAAAAGATGGATTATCACTCGACTCATCACACGTTGGGATTTGGTTTTGTTTTTCACGTTGTTTCATATATATTTCAAACAACAAATTTATGTGATCATCGTAAATTTCGCTCATTCGTTCAACAAAATCCAACTTATAATTATTGACTTGAGTATTTTCGATTTGGATTTGTTGAGAACAAAAATTTTCACTCGTAACAAGGTTAAGATTATTCCCATTGCCAAATTTTGTAACGACCCAGAATTCCTGTCATTTGAAATTCGTATATTTAATTGATTTCAAATAGTAACAAGTAAAATTTGTAAGTCGAATAAATTTTACTTCGAATATCTAGATTTAATTGGATAATTAAATCGATAATTTAATATTTGAAATTACAGAAATAATTGAAGATTTGGTTTAATGTGATTAAAATTGATTCATAAAGTTATATTAAATCATATTGGAATTAGAATGATGTTATAGAACTTTTAAAATTTAATTAAAAGTTACTTTGTGAAAATTGAATATTTTAATATTTAATTGACGAGTAAAAATAGCCATTTTTCAAACAGTCTCGGATTTCGACGAAACAAGTTTCATCGGATCCGTAATGTTAAATTATTGTATGGTTTCAAATTTCATGTCAATCGGAATTACGGTTTGTCTGAGGCTTTCCACATTTTAAATTATTGTATGGTTTCAACTTTCGAAATGGTTTTCCACATTTTGCACTTACAGTAATAATATCAAAGAAATTTGCGTATCAAGCATGTTTGACTATCATAAGGAGAAATCTCCTCCAAATTCTGCATTTGCATTGTGTGCGTGGCGGGAGGCCTTATAGTAGTTACATTTTCTAAAAACATTGTGGATCTATTTAAAAATATTTCTTTGTTTATTTTTAAAGATATAAGTGTTTTAAGTTCTCACACCGGTCACATGACTGACCTGGAGTTTATTGTTTCCTTCCTAAACTTTGGGTGCCCACCAATTTCCACACAGGAAGTCTAGAGTCAGGTTATCAGGTCATTCTGGATTCAGGAGATGTTGTGGAGATCAGGAGCAAGCTGGATGGCATGGCATATCAACTAGTATATAGTATTTCTTTTCCGCTGTTTGTTGTTGTAAACTATGATAATGTAATGAAATGTAATGTAATGTAATAACTGATATAGTTCTTTGTTTTAAAGATATTCATTTATCTATTATATGTTGTTCCGCTGCGATTGAGAGATTCTGTTATTGTTTCTGTTTTCTTCTTCTTTCTTTCTTCTTCTATCTTCTACCTCTTCTTTAACCCTAACGGTTTGGTTTTTCGGCCTTCGATTGCTCAGCAGTTGATACAGTGGATGTATTAATGTCGACCTTCGTGGTCGAAAATCCAAAACGTTGCATCTGGTATCAGAGCATTTGGTTAAGCGACAACCTTAGCTCTGTTGGGAATTACTCATTAGAGATAGAGTCAGTAGTTCTCTATAATGAGTTTGAGTGTAATAATAGCTATGAGAGTGTATTTGTTAGTGAATATAAAAATTGTTTTATATTTTGTTGATTGGTTTGTTGAGTGGTATATGGACTCTGGTCAATACGAGTAATTAACGTTATTGATAGTAATCTCTAAACACTTGTACAAAACGAATTCGACACAATATCGTTTTAGTATAGGGTAAACGAAATAATTTTACCTAAATTATTTTCGTATATAAAAGATAAAAAAATTCTATGAATTATCATAATATATGATTGCTTGGTTACTAGAAAGTGATGACATTGAATTATTGTCATTAAAGTTGAAAAAGAAATTGAAATTGTAACTCCAAAGTTAAGAAATAAATTCACATATAAATAAAATTTACAAGTGCAAGAAAATGAAATTGAAATCCATTTCGAATTTGTTAGTAAATAGAACTGGAATTGGAATCTGAATTGGATTTATAAGTGGAAATTTAAGTTAAGTTAAACAAATGATGTTTGAAATGGAATATAACTTAAGTAATGTTGAATGAAGTTGATTTTGGTATCGAAGTAAATTAATAAAGTGAAGTGATGAATATGAACTTGAGTTATGTAATGAAATTCAACTTTTGTGGTTAAATGAATTAGCAATTGAATTAAATAAAAGGATTGAATGTTAGATCAATTGAATGTAAATAAATTGATATGAAATAATGGATGTAAGTTTTAATTCATTAAAGCTAATTAAAAGTGATGAACCAAATTGAATGAATGTAAGCAAAGTAAAGAAATTTGGTAATGTTGGATATACATTGTTTGTTAGATGATGGTTAGTTGATTGTATAGAAATCCATATGAAATTGAATTAATGAAAATTTAAAGCTATGTAATTTGATTTGAATGTGGAAGTGAACTAACTTGAATGTAAATTAGTGAATATAAACTAATTGAATATGAATAAATGAATGTTAGTAAAAACATCCAATGTTAATGAATCAAATGTGATTTAAATTGGAAAACCAATTCAATGAATATTAATGAGAAGTGAAAGTGTATTGATTTGGTTATGGATGTTAGTTGAATGCTAGTTGTTTAATGGTTGCATTTATTGCTTTTTATTGCATTTACTATATTGGCACATATTGTTGTTGCTTCTGGTATATGTTGTATATCGATATTATTTTCTGTATACATGTTTCTCATTGTTGTTGAGTGTTTAGTAGGTGTGGATTGCGCTTGCTTCGCTTTTGGAGCTCGCTTTCATGCTATATTAGCCATATATGCTCGCTAATAATATATAAGGTACATATCTCGGATTACATTTCGTACTTTTACACTTTTTTCCCTACGGGATGCCTCATTACTTTGATAAGATGTATATTTGTGATATATATATTGCCATTTTTTCCGGATCGAACCGCGCAAAGGAGACCATGGCAAATTTTCTGAAAATTTAAGGCGTTAGAATATTTTTTAGAAAATTGAATTTTTTTGAAAAGATAACTAAGTATGATTTGAAAATTTAGTAAAGTTATTTTAAGAAGTTTAACTATTGGATTTTGGGAAAGTTAAACACTTAAATGAATTTGAAATTTAATTTGAACAAATGTTTGAAAAGTTAATGGATTTCAAGACTTTTTCTTACTTGGTAATTTCGAGGATTCTTTTAAGGGGGGAAGTTTGTAACGACTCAGAATTCCTGTCATTTGAAATTCGTATATTTAATTGATTTTAAATAGTAACAAGTAAAATTTGTAAGTCGAATAAATTTTATTTCGAATATCTAGATTTAATTGGATAATTAAATCGATAATTTAATATTCGAAATTACAGAAATAATTGGAAATTTTGTTTAATGTGATTAAAATTGATTCGTAAAGTTATATTAAATCATATTGGAGTTAGAATGATGTTATAGAACTTTTAAAATTTAATTAAAAGTTAATTTTTGAAAATTGAATATTTTAATATTTAATTGACGAGTAAAAATTGCTATTTTTCAAACAGTCTTGGATTTCAATGAAACCTGTTTCATCGGATCCGTAATGTTAAATTATTGTATGGTTTCAAACTTCGTGTCAATCAGACTTACGGTTTGTCCGGAGCAAGCTAAAATGCGTAGAAATCGGTTTGAGTGAATTTTAAGTTTAAATAATTCGATTCGAAAACTTATCTTTCAAATACGATCGAATTGGCTCCCGATATATATTCCATTGTGTCCGGAATGCGGGATAAACCCTAGAAATGCCAGCCGGCACGCTTCATTTGCAGTTCATAAAATTTCGGATGAATAGTGTTTTGGAGAATTTTCTATATAAGGACCCATCATCTTCCATTTGCAAACAAATCCTAGTTTCTTAACCTAGCCTCCAGTTAAATTATCAATGGCCGAGAATTTCACTTCTTTCACCTCCAATTTCTTCAAATCCGTAAACCAATTCAAGAAATCTTCAACTACAATGTTGAAGAGCACTACGAGATCTCGGATATCAACGGTCAAGATCGAAATTCAAGCTACGGATTGATGGAAAATAGCTCGCGTTTGTAGTGGGTTTGGACACAGTTTTCCATGACCAAGGAGCAGCCGAGTTTGACCATCCTCCTGCCGCTGGTGGAGCTCGCGTTGGCGTGACGTTTGGTGGTCATTGATAGTTGCAAGGATGATCGAAGTGGCCACGATAATTCGATAAATAGGGGCGGCTATGGGTTATTGGCGTTCGAACATCACCTGGAGGTCGTGCGTGGGAGAAGAAAGGATGGGTGGCCACGATTCCATCAAGCTGAATGAATGGCAGAGATGAATTCTAGGTTTAAAATAAATAAAATTGTGAATAATTTATATATATATATATATATATATATATATAATTGTGTAATCTTTAAAATGCAATAACTTTTTCATACGAGGTCCATTTCGCACGAAACGAATTGCGTTGGAATCATATTGATGAATACTACGCGATGGAGCTGGAATGGAGTTGATTGGAGATAGTGAATATTTTGAGTAAAATTAAACGCGTGTTTAATTTCATTCGAAATAAAACACTGCAACTGTTATTGGAAGCAAGGTGAGAACTTCTCACTCAATCGAAATTGTTTCGATTTAAATTTTAAATAGTTAGATTTAAAATTTCTTGATTATATGCTTGGATGATAAATTATTATCTATTGTATTGAAATAGAACCTATACGCCGTATATTAAGCGGATGTTATTTATTAAACACATATACTGCGGTATTCCATCTTGAAGTGGAATTGGTATTATATATGTACTTGGAGTTGATTTTCCCGCATTATATAGCGGATGAGACCCTATTGCACCGCATAATAGCGGATAATATTTTATATGAACCCATATAATGTGATATTCCGTCTTGAAACGGGATTGGTATTGTGCTAACATATGTAGATGCAGGGAAACAGGTTGGAGGGATCCAACTGGATTCCTCAACGGTATGGATTTATTAAACAGATATTGTGATATATTCTGTTATCATAGGATATATAATGTTTTGGATGCCGTGATTGTTATATTTAGTGCTGTTGCAGCATTGGGCCTATTATGTAAAATTATAAGTGTTAAAGTGATGATTTTCAAATTTTAAAGGATTTTAAAGTGATTTTTGAAAGTATACGTTTTATTAAATTTTGGAATTGCTTCATTTTAATTGAATAAACGTTATAATTTTAATGTTATAAAATTTATGATTTTTGACAAATATAGTTAAAATGTGATTTTTGAAATATGGAGTTAATGAATTTTATAAAATAGTTTAAATTGGGATTTTTGAATTATTATAAACGGTTTATATGAAAGCTTTATAAAATTGATGTTTATAAATTAAAAATATTGGAATTATAAAACAAGTTTGTATAAGTGTTAAAAAGAAGTAAAATGGATTTCATAAGTGAATGAAATTTATAAATTTATAAATTGTGAAGTTATAAAATAAATAGATTTGGTAAAATAAAAGATTTATAAGTAATTAACTTATAAATTGGATTTTGGCATTTAAATGAGATTTGAATAGAATTTGTAAATTGAGGGATTTTACAAGTTGAAGTTGTTATAAAATATCAATGGAATTTATAAACATTCTTTTATAAATCCGAAAACGACTTATTTTGATAAGTTAATTATTATAGCTTATTAAAGGAGATATATCCACGATTTTGGATAGTGGATAATCCTTTAAATTAAATGTGTAGAAAGGTTGAATTTGGTTAACGAAGTATATTCACGATTTTGGACAGTGGATAATCCTTTAAATAAAATGTGTAGAAAGTTTGAATTTGGTTAACGAAGTATATTCACGATTTTGGACAATGAATAATATATTAAAGAAATGTTTTGGGGAAGTGATATTTTAATTAGAATTAAAACGATTTTAAGTTTTTTTAAAATGTGTTAAAGATCGAAACCATAAATTTCAACATTTATTGTTGAAATAGACGTTTTCGAGAAATAAAAGGGAATGGTGGACTATAACACTGTTGTTATAGTAAATGATTTCGAAAGGAAATGTTTTTATATAGTATTGGGATTTATATATCTATCTAAATTTCGAATCCCTATACTAGTGATTTTGAGTTGTCGTAACGATGTTTTACGCAACATTCGTTTTGACCCAAATGAATGTGTTTAAGAGAACGTTTTCCTTGAAAGAATAAAATTTATACTTAATCGTGTTTTAAGTATATTGAATATTTTCTAAGTATTGAAAATAAATAGATTTGTGAATTACTTATTGTTAAATAAGTATTTGGAAATGTTTTCCAATGTAGAAATTTGAATGGTTTAGAGAATATATCTTTTTAAAGATAAATTGAAGTGAATATCTGGCAAGTTATTTAATTTATGGAAGATTAATAAAAATGGCCTAGTGACTGTTATAGTGCTGGATATTTGTTTGCCGGCCTTGATCGTTAAATAACCGACCATCTATATTCACCTTTAAATGGGTATTTGTTGTGATTTGCTTGAATTTGAATGCTACAATTATTTTTATAAGTAAGCGCTCGTTATTCGGTTTAGCCGGGAGAGGACCTTTGGGTCATGAATCCCATTCCGAATAGTGATATGTCGTAATGGATAGCATTTGAAGACCGGTCTTGAAGACCCGGTATTTGCGGGAATGATAGGATGACCTATCGATTGTCTCTGCACCGATAGCTATGGTATGGAGATTTCCTTTGTGATGGGAAGTTCGATCGAGATTGTGAATACCCGGATTGCAAGGGCTTCTTTGGAAGTGCCTTCGGTTCTTTTCGAACCCAGAACAGACTTGTATGGATTGTATGTTTGACATTACATTTTGAGATATAAAGCAGATTTCTTTCAAATGCATTTCTGTTGGTTGCGGAGAATTTATTCTCTTAGCTTAACACCCTTCTCTGAGACGTGCGAGCTCAGAGGTTATGTAGTTGATGGTTATCAGTGATATACTCCCAATTTGGTAATGTGGCATGCTGAGTGCTGCTGATCATTTTTTGATCAAAGCGTGGCTTTTGTGAAAACGTAGCTTTGTGGACGAGACTTCGTCAAACCTCACAACCCGGTTATGGTCGAAACAGGAATCGTAGCAGCAAGGTTATCTGAGGATAGCGCCCTCTGAGGGTTTGTCATTTCCTTCTGGATTATGAGCGGTATCATGGTATGGAGCCCAGATACTTACTTTGTGGTTGCTGCAAACTTATTACTTTGTGGTTGTTGGTTGAGAGGATCCTCGGATAAAGGTCGCATACGACCGGGGGATGGCATGCTCGTGTCAGTTGTTACCCAGCTAAGGGTAACCCAGCCTTCTCTAGCAGAGATCCGGTTAGGATCCGGGGACGTCCCTCCAGAGATGTTCCATTTTACTTGGGAAGTTCCTTTGCCCGACCATTTGTTGGAAATCCAAAGAAACAATACGAACCCTTTACGATTGCAAATTGTATAACCTGCCTCCTCAGGAGGTAGCTATAGCAGGCATAACATAATGGTACCTATGCTGGCTAAGATTTATATTATACTTTCGAAATGGTTTTCCACATTTTGCACTTATAGTAATAATATGAAAGAAATTTGTGTATCAAGCATGTTTGACTATCATAAGGAGAAATCTCCTCCAAATTCTGCATTTGCATTGTGTGTATAGCGGGAGGCCCTATGGTAGTTACATTTTCTAAAAACATTGCGGATCTATTTAAAAATATTTCTTTGTTTATTTTTAAAGATATAACTGTTTTAAATTCTCACACCAGTCACATGACTGATCTGGAGTTTATTGTTTCCTTCCTAAACTCTAGGTGCCCACCAATTTCCACACGGGCAGCCTAGAGTCAGGTTATTAGGTCATTCTGGAATTCAGGAGATGCTGTGGAGATCAGGAGCAAGCTGAATGGCATGGCATATCAACTAGTATATAGTATTTCTTTTCCGCTGTTTGTTGTTGTAAACTCTGATATTGTAATGTAATGTAATAACTGATATAGTTCTTTGTTTTAAAGATATTCATTTATCTATTATATGTTGTTCCACTGCGATTGAGAGATTCTCTTATTGTTTCTGTTTTCTTCTTCTCTCTTTCTTCTTCTATCTTCTACCTCTTCTTTAACCCTAACGGTTCGGTTTTCCGGCCTTCGATTGCTCGGCAGTTGATACAGTGGACGTATTAATGTCGACCTTCGTGGTCGAAAATCTAGAACGTTACATCGTTTGAAAAGTTGTTTTCATTTTCATTTTGAGTTTGAAATTCATTTTGGAGTTCGAAATTGAAGTGACCTGGGTTATACTCAAAGTCATTTGAATTTTGAAGTGAATTCAGATTTTGATTATTTTGAAAATTTTGACTTGAGTTATCACACAAATAAGAATTACACGAATTGTTTAAAGAATAGTTATCATTGAAATATCCATAAGAATTTGAAGCGACATTATATGGATTATATTGATTTTCGCAACTATCGCAAAATTCATGTGAATATGGAAATCCGGACATTTTCAAGAATGTTTTTTTATAAAGGAAAAATATTTACAAATTTATTTTTGAAAGGGAAACTGATTTTTGTTTTGTTTTCTCAAATTTTTTCTTTGTTTTTGAAAAGGTTTTATAATTTTTTTTCTATTTTTTTTAGATTTTGAAATTTCAAACAAAAAGGATTTAAAATTTTTAAGGAAAAGGAATATTTACAATTTTTTTAGTTTTGGATTTTGAAATTTTTTTTTTGTTTTTTTTAAATATGCATGAAATAATGCAACTAAATGAATGTAAGGGTTAGTTACAAATGATTTATCCAAGGTTAACCCAAAATTGAATAATCACACATAGTCTTAGATAAACGAGATTGTTCTCAGCCAGATAACGGACAGGATTTATCGGTGCACCACGAATCACCGCAGCGATGCAATCAAAGGTTTAAGTACCTTCAGAGGAACAACCACTATAATATATACGAATCACCGTAATATTTATAAACGGTTATTACTCTACCGTAGCCTAGACACCAAGAAACTAAATTGTTCAACGAAGACAAATTGTCAATTTACAATTTAGTGTTATTGTTACTATTAATCAAAATTCTAAGAAGAAATGCAAAAAAGAAATTAAACGTGTATTAACAATGCAACTACGATAGATTTTTGTTTTGGTTTTTGAATTTTTTTTCAAATGTAAGCAATTAACAATGCAATTCAAATAAAGGTAGAGATGAAAGTAGCAATTTTTTATAAGCAAGCCAGCCGTTAATTTTTGGCAGCAGAGCGAAGCAAGCAATTCTTCCAATCTGCTTTGGCAACCTGAAAATAAAACTAGATATATATATACACAAAAAAAATTCGTAGATGGAGATAGAAAACAAAGCAAAACTAAACAAATGAAAACAAACAAATTGCCAAATTTTGGAACTCAAAGTAAATTTCCAAAATCAAAATTCACTGATCAAATAAAACCAAAACAAACCACTTTTTTTGTCTTTTTTCTTCTTTTTTTTATTTTTTTGGTTAGAAAACTAAATTGAACTAAATAATTAAAAAAAAACATGTTCCAACCCATAGCCCGACCCACTAAATTGAATAAAACCAAATTAATTTCGGTTTTTCAATCTATAACAATGAACTAAAATGAACAGCACGCCCAAAATTTTCAATTCACAAAATCCCGCAACCAATTTCTTCTGTTCACTTTTGCAAATCGACAGTTTTTTTTCAGGTTTAGAGTTAATCCAAATACAACTAATAAAAATCCCAGACTAAAATCAGCACTTGAGCAAGTAAGCAAGTTGAAGGTGATTCAAATCTAATTAGCAATTCAGGGAATTAGGTGTTGCTTGTCGCGATCTGGTCCGTCTTCATGGTTACCGATGTCGATTTGGGGATTGGGCAGTTTGAAGGTGGAGGTGGTTTCGGTCACAGATTCGATCGTATGTAAACTGGTTTGGGTATCTGAGAAGCTAGATGTCGAATTGAGGTTACTGTGTTCGACGAGGTGCAAGTAGGTAGTTGAATCGATGAAATTATCAAGAATTATTGCAGGATTGCTGCTTTAAGAAGAAGGGTGAAGCATGATGGGGATTTTGCGGTTCGAGGTGAATTTGATGGCAATTGCGATGAAGATAATGTTGTACTTCTGACTTTAAGGACCTATGGAATAGATTCTTTCAGACAATAGTTCAACCCACCAGGTACAAACGGGTTATCAAACTAGCGCTTTCAGGATTCAATAAAGCCCTATAACAGCATAATCGGATTGAAAGTTTGTACGCCTTTGATCCGACCAAGAACACTTTAGTAATGATTTCTGATGATGCGATTTGTATAGAATAGAACGAAGAGGGAGAAAAGAGCAATTCTACGATGTTTTCTGAGTATGGAACACCTTGGAGGCGTCACAAAATAGAGTAATGATGGTGCAGTGTATTGTAACACTTTTCGGTGTCGCAAAACTGCTCTGTGAAGAAGAAGAAGATTCAGAATACTCTCAAACGTTTTTTGGGCGTCACTATTTATAGTGGTATAGAGGTGCATATTCGCCAAGCATCACAACCGTTTGCAGCGGTTCACAACTGTTACAAACGGCTTTATCCATTCAATATTTAAACGTCGCGTCTATTCATTTCTTATAATGTTTAGAAAATATTACAAATTTCCCGCCATTTATTCAAATTCAGGAATTTCAGTTTTGGGTCCTTTACGGGGTGAAATCTGGCCCGTTACTATTTATATATGATCCAAAAATATTTTCGGATTTGAACCTGAAACCCATACTCGACTCGGCCCAGTTCGGTTGGACGGCGGCGGCACGCGTGTGGTGTTGGACGACTTCTCTCCTCACAACAAGGCAAACATGTGGGAGCACCAAGGCCCCAACATCCACATAAGAAAGCTATATTTATACAAATATAGTCCTTGATTTTCTAACATGTGGGACTATCTTTTCTTTCTTCTTTCCTTCTTCTCTTCCAAATAATAACCCAAAGCCCCAAAACTTATTTGAAAATTTTGACAACAATCTCCCCCAATTTTCAAAATAAGATATAATTAATAAATAGGATGGCTGCATCACTAGAGTGATTTCCTGCATACCCAAGTGGGATCAAGCCTATGTAGTTCTACGATCAAGTTTTGCATCATCGTGAAAACCAACACATAAATAAAAGGTATCTTTTGGATTTAAACCTTTACTTAGTGTAAACCATTCAAAGCCTTATCGAGATTCTATGGTGAACGAATCTTGAACCAAGTATCCCTAATGATAAAACCAGAACAATCACACATGCTGATTTCCTTAGGTAAAGTGTTCTGTATTGCTCAGCACGTTAATGACCATGTGCTTAAATCCTGGTTCGTGAGTCTACTTAGAAAGCAGTCTACTTTCCTAGGAAATGGCCTGATTTCCATACTCATATAGGTAAGCTCTTAAGGTGTTTCTGTGATACACCTTTTGAGGTTTCTAGACTTATTAAGGATATATATCCATCCTTTGTTCTTGTAGAATCCAACACTAAATATTACGGGATTATCAATTTAGTGTTCCATAATCATCCTCTTAACTTGTTGGTACCCATTGAACTTTGGCTATCCTTTTCAAGACATAAGTTGGGTTTCTGTTAAGGATGATCAACCTTCATTCACAGACCTTAGTCTCATTTCTTGTGACTTTATAGAAACCATTGCCTTTGGAAGACTCTTTGTAAGTGGGTCAGCCAAGTTTTTCTTCGTTTCTATGTAGTCAACAGTTATAACTCCACTTTTGAGTAACTGTCTCACCATTTGATGTCTTAAACTCACATGTCTAGACTTTTCATTATATGTCTTATTAGACACATTGTATATCGTTGCTTGATTGTCACGGTTAATCAAGACTGCTGGAGATGGCTTCTTCCATAAAGGGATTTCCACTAATAAATTCCTGTGCCATTCCGCTTCTTTACATGCATCTGCTAATGCAATCAATTCTAACAACATTGTTGAGTTAGAAATACAGATCTGCTTCTTAGAAGCAAAAGACACAGCAGCACCTCCTAATGTAATGATCCATCCAGTAGTAGACTTGGATTTGGATTCTACATGTTCTAGGTTGCATTACTATATCCTTCTATTACAGCTGGATATCCTTGATAAGATAAACCATATTCAATGGTTCCTTTCAAATAAGCTAAAACTCTAGAAATAGCTGTCCAATGTTCGAAATCTGGATTACTCGTAAATCGACACTATACACTTATAGCATGTGTGATGTCTGGTCTAGTGCAATGCATAGCATACATAAGACTCCCAATAACACTGGAATACTCTAGTTGAGAGATAGTATGTCCAGTGTTCTTTTCTAACTTAATACTAGGATCTGATGAAGTTGGTGTTGGTATGTCATATTAATGACCATACTTTTGTAGGAATTTCTCTATGTAATGAGATTGAGTTAGTAATAACTCCCCCTCTTTCCTAACAATTTTAGTTCCCAAAATTACATCAGCCTCTCCTAGAACTTTCATATCAAATTTAGAAGACAGAAACTTTTTAGTTTCATCCACACAGGATATATTGGAACCAAATATTAGCATGTCATCAACGTATAAACATATTATAACACTACCGTTATCTGATTTGCAATAAATACATTTATCAGCATCATTAACAATGAATCCATATGATAGTACAACTTTATCAAATTTCGCATGCCATTGCATGGGAGCTTGGTTCAGGCCATAAAGAGATTTCACTAATTTGCAAACTTTCTTTTTTTGGCCTGGGGTTTTGAAACCTTCAGGTTGTTCCATATATATCTCTTCTTCTAAATCTTCATTTAAAAAGCAGTCTTCACATCCATTGGATGTATGACTAATTTATAAATTGATGCAAGTGCAATTAAACAGCGTATAGAAGATATGCGAGCAACTGGAGCATATGTATCAAAGTAATCTACTCCATGTCTTTGCTTATATCCCTTAGCAACTAATCTGGCTTTAAACTTATTAATGGATCCATTTGTATTCAACTTTTTCTTGAATATCCATTTACATCCTATAGGTTTAGCACCAGGAGGTAATCAGTTAAAACCCAAGTTTGGTTTAATAGTATGGAACTCATTTCATCATTGATAGCTTCTTTCTAGAAATTGGAATCTCCAGAACTCATACCCTCAAAATAAGTAGTCATATTAAGGACTTCGTCCTTACTGCCATCTACAAGATAGGTTATGAAGTCAGGACCATAGTCCTTCTCTATTCTTGCTCTTTTACTTCTCTGTTGTTCAGTACTATTATCCGGTACTGATACTTCCTTGCTGTTTTGAGCAGGAGCATAATCATCGTCATTGATATCATTAGCCATACTAGGTTCTGGACTAGATGATCTCAATGGGATCACAATAGTTTGATTTTTAAAAAATTCAACATCTACGGATTCTATAACTTCTAGGGTGTCAAGAATATGGAATCTATAAGTCATGCTATTAAGTGAATATCCTATGAAAACACATTTAAATGCTCTATTTCCTAACTTTGGTCCTTTAGCGTCTGGTTTTCTAACATATGCTAAGCAACCCCAAACTTTAAGTCTAGTTAGGTTAGGTTTCCTATTAAACCATAATTCATAAGGGGAAATATTATTCTTTTTAAGTGGTACTCTATTTAAAATATAACATGCAGATAATATAGCATCACCCCATAGGTTATAAGGTAAATTAGAACTTATGAGCATGACATTAACCATTTCTACTAAAGTTCTATTCTTCATTTTAGAAACACCTTTTTGTTATGGTGTATATGGGGCAGTACATTGATGAACTATACCTTGTTGTTTACAAAACAAGGTGAATTCATTTGAGAAATATTCACCACAACGATCTGAATGTAATATTTTAATTTTAACTCCTAATTGTGTTTCGACCTCTGCTTTGTAAATTTTGAATTTATCAAAAGCCTCATCTTTAGTTTTCATTAGATATACATATGCATATCTAGTATAATCATCAATGAATGTTATATAGTATTGGTTACCATCGTAGGTGATATGACTTTTTAAGTCACCCACATCACTATATACCAAATCAAGCAAACCAGTTTTCCTTTCTATGGATTTAAAGGATTTTCGGTGTATTTTTGCTTGAACACATATTTCACATTTAGAGATGGTATTGAAATCACAATCAGAAATTAATCCTAATTTATTCATATTTCTAATGGAATTATAATTAACATGTCCTAATCTACCATGCCATAAATTAATAGAATCAACAATATAAACAGAAGATTTCTCTATGATTCAACTTAATCATGCCATTACAAAATTATTCCTGTCCAATGAATCTACCATTCTTAAACAACACTAGCTTCTCAGACTCATACACCATCTTGAATCCTCCTTTGTTAAGAAGGTATCCAGAGACCAAATTCTTACACATATCAGGTACATAAAGTACATTGACTAATGTAGGAACTTTTCCAAAGGTGAAAGGAAGTTCTACAGTGCCTTTTCATTGACTAATGTAGGAACTTTTCCAAAGGTGAAAAGAAGTTCTATAGTGCCTTTTCCCAGAACTTTGCTTGGAACTTTATTTGCTCCAGTAACTTCATCGGCTTCTCCTTTATTTTCTTCGTAACTCTTGAACAGATTATGGTCTTTGCAAATGTGAATAGTTGCTCTAGTATCGAACCACCAATCATTATCATTGTCGCAAATGGAGTTCGCCTCTTGCACTACAGCCACAAGCGAGTCTTCGACCACATTCACTTTTTGTTGTTTCTTCCGCAGATGGCAGTCTCGGGCATAGTGGCCGGGCTTGTTACAAAAATAGCAAGCACCTTTCTTTTTGTTGTTGGTTTTGTAATGATTTTACTTCTTAAATTGTGTCTCATTCTTTGACTTTAACTTATCAGTAATTTCAACATTATTTGCCTTATAATGGGACTCAGTTTGCAGATTATCATCTAGATCGCGTTTGCGAGAGTCTTCTTCAATACGAAGATGACGCTGTAAACCATCTAAATTATAATCTGTTTCCTTATGCTTCATCTTTTTCTTATTATCATTCCAACATGCGGAAGTCTAGAAATTATAACTCCAACAACAAAAGATTCAGGGAGATCAATTTCAGCATCTTTAAGTTGATTCACCAACAGTAATATTTCGCTTACTTGTCCAATTATGGATTTATTGGTGACCATTTTGAAATACATAAAATTAGAAATAAAAAACTTTTTATAACTGGCCTTGGATATGCGGTACGTATTCTCCAGGGCAGTCCAGAGTGCATTCGCTGTTTCCAAGGTCCTATAAGCATTGTAGACGGGGGTAGATAGCTCATTCAGAATATGGCCCCTGCATAGAAAATCGTCCTCTTTGCACTTTGCACGTTTAGCCTTTAAAGCAGCATCATCCTTATTTGTTTCCTTCGGGATTTCTTCCAAGTCATCTTCCAAAATGTAGAACAACTTGACGGTGACCAAGAAAAATTTCATCGTCTCTTGCCAACGAGTGAAATTGTCGCCATCAAAACGCTCTAATCGAGTTAGATGTTGATTCATAACATGCAGAGCGCTTGAACCTTTCATGGTTGTAAAATATTTTCTGAAATTTATAAGGGATTTTGCGATTCGAGGCGAATTAGATGGCAATTGCGATGAAGATAATGCTATACTTCTGACTTTAAGGATCTATGGAATAGATTCTTTCAGACAATAGTTCAACCCGCTAGGTACAAACGGGTTATCAAACTATCGACTTTCAGGATTCAATAAAGCCCTATAACAGCATAATCGGATTCTAAGTTTGTACGCCTTTGATCTGACCAAGAACACTTTAGTAATGGTTTCTGATGATGCAATTTGTATAGAATAGAACGAAGAGGAAGAAGAGAGCAATTCAGAGATGTTTTTTGAGTTTGCAACACCTTGGAGGCGTCACAAAACAGAGTAGTGGTGGCGCAGTGTTTTGTAACACTTTATGGTGTCGCAAAACTGCTCTATGAAGAAGAAGAAGATTCAGAATACTCTCTAACGTTTTTTGGGTGTCACCGTTTATAATGGTAGAGAGGTGCCTATTCGCTAAGCGTCACAACCGTTTGCAATGGTTCATAACTTTTACAAATGGCTTTATCCATTCAATATTTAAATGTCGCGTCTATTCATTTCTTGTAACATTTAGAAAACGTTACAAATTTCTCATCATTTATTCAAATTCAGGAATTTCAGTTTTGGCAATTGCGATGAAGATAATGTTGTGTTTCCGACTTCAAGGGTCTATGGAATAGATTCTTTCAGACAATAGTTCAACCCACCAGGTACAAACGGGTTACCGGACTATCGACTTTCAAGATTCAATGAAGCCGTATAACAACGTAATCGAATTCAAAGTTTGTACGTCTTTGATCCTACCAAGAACACTTTACTATTTGATATCTGACGATGCAATATGCAGAGAAAGGAATGAAGAAGAAGAAGAAGAAACAAATCTGCAACGATTCAGCATTTGCAACACCTTGTAGGCGTTACAAAATATAGAGTAATGGAAGTGCAGCGATTAGCAACGCTTCCATAGCATTGCAAATCTGCGTAGAAAGAAGAAGAAGAATAGGAATTGATCCTAACACTATTAGGGCGTTGCTATTTATAGATGTGAAGAGGTATCCATTCGTGAAGGGTTGCGTCCCTTCCCAACGTTTCAAACCGTTGCTAACAGTCACATACGTTCGAACTGAAACATCGCGTCTATTCATTTTGCAACGTTTAGAAAACGTTATAAATTTCTTTCTCTCTATTTAAATTCAGAAATGTTCGGTTCTGGGTCCTTAACGGGCTGAAATCTAACCAGTTACTGTTTAGATTCGATCCAAAAAATATTTTCGGATCCGAACCCGAAACCCAACACGGCCCGGTTCGGTTTGGTCGGACGGCGGCAGCGCGCGTGTGGTGTTGCATGACTTCTCTCCTCACAACAAAGCAAACATGTGGGATCCCCAAGGCCTCAACATCCACATGAGAAAGCTATATTTATACAAATATATTGCATAATTTTCTAGCATGTGGGACTAATTGATTTCTTCTTCCCTCTTTACTTCTTTTCTTCCAAATCAAAGCCCCAAAATTATATATTTGAAAATTTTACAATATTCTTCCCCAATTTTCAAAATAAATAAATAGGACGGCTGAATCACTAGAGTGACTTCCTACATACCTAAGTGGGATCAAGCCTATGTAGTTCTAAGATCAAGTTTTGCATCATCGTGAAAACCAACACATAAATAAAAGGTATTTTTGGATTTGAACCTTTACTTAGTGTAAACCATTCAAAGCCTTATCGAGATTCTATAGTGAATGAATCTTGAACCAAGTATCCCTAATGAAAAATCCGAGACAATCACACACGTTGATTTCCTTAGAAAGTGTTCTGTATTGCTCAACACGTTAATGGCCATGTGCTTAAATCCTGGTTCATGAGTCTACTTAGAAAGCGGTCTTACTTTCCTAGGCAACGACATGATTTTCATACTCGTATAGGTAAGTCTCTTAAGGTGTTTCTGCGATACACCTTTTGAGGTTTCTAGACTTATTAAGGATATATATCCTTCCTTTGTTCTTGCAGAATCCAACACTAAATATTATGGGATTATCGATTTAGTGTTCCATAATCATTCTCTTAACTTGTTGGTACCCATTGAACTTTGTCTATCCTTTTCAAGACATAAGTTGGGTTTCTGTTAAGGGTGATCAACCTTCATTCGCAGACCTTAGTCCCATTTCTTGTGACTTTATGGAAACCATTGCCTTTGGAAGACTCTTTGTAAGTGGGTCAGCCAAGTTTTTCTTCGTTTCTATGTAGTCAACAGTTATAACTCCACTTTTGAGTAACTGTCTCACCATTTGATGTCTTAAACTCACATGTCTAGACTTTTCATTATATGTTCTATTAGACACATTGTATATCGTTGCTTGATTGTCACAGTTAATCAAGACTGCTGGAGATGGCTTCTTCCATAAAGGGATTTCCACTAATAAATTCCTGTGCCATTCCGCTTCTTTACATGCATCTGCTAATGCAATCAATTCTGACAACATTGTTGAGTTAGAAATACAGGTCTGCTTCTTAGAAGCAAAAGACACAGCAGCACCTCCTAATGTAAAGATCCATCCAATAGTAGACATGGATTTGGATTCTACATGTTCTAGGTTGCATCACTATATCCTTCTATTACAGCTGGATATCCTTGATAAGATAAACCATATTCAGTGGTTCCTTTCAAATAAGCTAAAACTCTAGAAATAGCTGTCCATTGTTCGAAATCTGGATTACTCGTAAATCGACACTATACACTTATAGCATGTGTGATGTCTGGTCTAGTGCAATGCATAGCATACATAAGACTCCCAATAACACTGGAATACTCTAGTTGAGACATAGTATGTCCAGTGTTCTTTTCTAACCTAATACTAGGATCTGATGAAGTTGGTGTCGGTATGTCATCCTAATGACCATACTTTTGTAGGAATTTCTCAATGTAATGAGATTGAGTTAGTAATAACATTGTATATCGTTGCTTGATTGTCACAGTTAATCAACACTACTGGAGATGGCTTCTTCCATAAAGGGATTTCAATCAATAAATTCCTAAGCCTTTCCTCTTCTTTACATGCATCTGCTAATGCAATCAATTCTAACAACATCGTTGAGTCAGAAATACAGGTCTGCTTCTTAGAAGCCCAAGATACAGCAGCACCTCCTAATGTAAAGATCCATCCTGTAGTAGACTTGGATTTGGATTCTACATTGTTCCAGCTTGCATCACTATATCCTTCTATTACAACTGGATATCCTTTATAAGATAAACCATATTCAATGGTTCCTTTCAAATATGCTAAAACTCTGAAAATAGCTTTCCAATATTCAAAATCTGGATTACTTGTAAATCAACACAATACACTTATAGCATGTGCGATGTCTGTTCTAGTGCAACGCATAGCATACATAAGACTCCCAATAACACTGGAATACTCGGGTTGAGAGATAGTACGTCCAGTGTTCTTTTCTAATTTAATACTAGGATCTAAACGAGTTGGTGCTGGTTTGTCATAGTAATGACCATACTTTTGTAGGAATTTCTCTATGTAATGAGATTGAGTTAGTAATCCAAAAATATTTTTGGATTCGAACCCGAAACCCGTACACGACCCGGCCCGGTTTAGTCGGACTGACGTATGGCGGCGGCGCGCATGTGGTGTTGCATGACTTCTCTCCTCACAACAAGGCAAACATGTGGGAGCCCCAAGGCCCTAACATCCACATAAGAAAGCTATATTTATACAAATGTAGTCCTTTATTTTTTAGCATATGGGACTATCATTTCTTTCTTCTTTCCTTCTTCTCTTCCAAATAATAACTCAAAGCCCCAAAACTTATTTGAAAATTTTACAACAATGCAAGTGGGGTGTTGTGGTGTAACTACTCGTGGGAAGTCTGGTGTTGGCAACCTTACTGAATATGCTCTGGTGATGGAGGAGTAGCAGGTTTGATGTTGTGAAGCAGGAAGTATGAATGTGTTGTGGCAGATTGAAGTTGTGAAGCAAGCAGTTCGACTGAGGCTCAAAGTTGAATTGGGAACGGTGGCGGTGGATTTTGGGTTCAAAGTTGTTTGATATGGTGATGGTATTTAGCTTCAGGTGCGGTTGATGTTTGGTGGATAGGGGCAGTGATAGGATGTAGTGATGAGAAGTGTGGTGAAGATTGTTGTGATGAAGGGGAGTATGGCTGTTATGAAGTAGGAAAGTTGAGGTATTTGATGTATGTCAGGTATTGTGACAAGGTAGAGGGGGTTGGCTTGTGAATATGTTGAAATGGTGAATGGTGAAGGAAACTGTTAAACTGTAGTGAATGGTCGATGTTAAGGCTGTTATGGTATTGTATCAGAGAAGTGATGCAGTGGATGTCTAGTATGTTCAATGGTGATTGCAGGAGATGTTGGCTTGTGAATATGTGTTTGGCATAGCGAAGATGGTGATTGATGACTTGTTGCTAGCTTGTTGTCTTGGTGGTATATTGCAATGATGGTTCAGAAGTTGTTGTGAATGATGGTGAAGGTGTAGTAAGAGTTTGTTGAATGGCAGTGCTGTTAGAAATGGCTACTGGCACAAGTTTGATGAAGTGTTAGATAGTGTCGTTAGAGGTGGAAGACAGTGCTATACTAGTGGAGATGAGGTTGCAGTCCACTGTGACTATGATGGTTTGGCTTAGTCAGTAGTGACTTGTGTGCACTGAAGCAGTAAGGTGGATTGGGAAAGATTGTGTAGTAGAGTTGTTTTGAAGTCAGGAGGTGGCACTGTGTAGAGGAAAGTGGAGGAACTCAGAATGCAAAATTGTAAATAGAAAGTGCAAATGCAAAAGGAAATTGTAAAAAAAGAAAATTGTAAATGCAAAATGAAATGGAAAATATATTTTTTTGTTTTTTTTAATTGTGCATGTTCATTTTTTTGAAATTGAAATGCAAATGAAAATGAAAATATAATAACCACGAACACACAAGAAAAAATCAAACAAACACACAAATTTTTTTTATGCGAACACACACACAAAATAAAACACAAAAATCAAACGAAAAATAATTCGAAGAATGGAAAAGAAAAACCAAAACAAATCCCCGGCAACGATGCCAAAAACTTATCAATCGACTAATTTTATATCGATTTAGAAAATAGTCGAAAATTTTTGAAATAAATTTAACCGCAAGCGCACGACGTACACTTGTAGTACGTGGCAAATATGGGTCGATCCGCAAGGAAATGTTGATTTTACAAATTCTATTCAATCAAATTATACCAAAGTCGAGTGAAAGTTAAGCTAGAGAATTAGAAAATTAGGTAACTAACAAAAAGAAAAGAGATGCAAATATAAGAGTTAAATGAAAATTTAGAGAATAAACCACTCTCTAGATTACATAGTTCAACATGTATGAAATCATGATCTCTCTTTTATGGTCATTAGTGCTTTAATCGATGTGTTTATCATAAGTATGGCATATTTGTGCTATTGATTAGCCAACATAAGCCACCAAACTATAACACATCCCTTAAAGAACTTACTAACTTTCATGAAACTTGACAAAGAAAATGAAAATGAAATCTATTTTAAGTATGGTGTACTAACTATTGGTTAGAAATATAGACCATCAAATTTGAATTTCAAATCACTTTCTTATGCCATAATCATATTTTGATGAAAAGGCATTTATGTTAGTGATTGTTTAAGCATAGCCTATTTGGTGTCAAGAATATAGGCTATCAAATTCAAAGCAAAAACCACAAATAAAACACTTCAATGATCATCATTAAGCACAAGAAGAGAGCATGAATTAACAAATATTTGAAGCTACATAATTAGAGAGCTTCATTACCCCTAAACTGAAGGGGTTTAGCCTCTCATATTTGTCATTTAATTAACAAATGTAGCTAACAACATGAAAGCAAAAAGAAAGAATAATGAAAGCTAATGGAAAAAGAGAGCTAATTAACAAGAATTAGAACTATTCTACTTTACATGAATGTAAATCTACACTACAACATGAAAGGAAATAAATATGAAAAGAAAAGATAAATATTTTAAAGTTGCATAAAAATTACATAAAAGAAATGTCTAAGTAGCCATGAAATGAGAAAGAGAGCTTTGAGTTGTATTTTGAGCCTAAACTAAAGTAAGAGAGACTAAGTAAGAGGAGGGTTACATGAAACATAAGGTTATTTATACAAGCATGAAACCCTAATCCATAATTTGGGGAATGCCCAAACTACCATTGAGAAAGTGTGGAGGCCAAGTAATCATTACCTTCAACTAATCATCATTTAAGTGTACATGAAGCCATTAATTTCATAAGCATGTGCATTGGCCTCTAATTTGTACATTAAGGTAGGTGAGTAGGTGGGGTCCTCCATGTTCTTCACTTTGAATTATTTCCATCTTCATTTCTTTGCATTCATTTTGTGTATGCATGTGTCTTTAGTAAACCACTCTTATTTGAGATCAAATTCCTACACAAATATATATAAATTTCAAATTAATTTTTCTCAAAGAAATATACGCACACCAATGACCGTTTTGCCCCCTATATGAAGATGGATATGTGACAATTTGGAATTAATATGGACTTTGGTTAAAACAAGTTAAAATACCCATTATGATCTTTATTTAATTTAAATAGAATAAATATGGTGGTAAAAATACGCACATTTACGTGCACATCATTCGTGAATGCATCAACAATGTCTCCTACTCAATATTGGTGAATAACACTCCTAAGGGGTTTACACATAGCAATAGAGGTATTACGCAAGGAGACACACTTTCTCCTTACTTATTCACTATTGCTATGGAATATTTCTCTATTCTTATGGAAACTGAACTAGTTAAAGGTAATATTAAAGCCATTAATAGAACCAAACCATATATTACACACATGTTATCTATAAATGATCTGCTTTTATTTTTGCACGTGGATTCTCATAGTGCCAAGACTATTGCTAATATTTTTGTGAACTTGGAAGAAAATGTTGGGCTGAAAATGAATGACTTTTAAAAGTAAAATTTATTTTAGTAAAGGTTGTACTAGGAAACCAGAAATTCTTAACATTCTAAAATTTAAAGAAGGTGGTCTTCCGGTTAACTATTTGGGTTTGCCTCTAAATGTTAACCAAATTAATGATATAGACTGCACTATACTTTTGGACATAATTCAAAATGGATTTGAATGTTGGGCTTGTAAGTTTCTATCTTTAGCTGGTAGGTTAGAGCTAACTCATATTGTCATCATTGCAATAGTATTGTAATAGATTCAAGCCCACAATATTCCAGTTAAAGCTACCATAAATTGAAAAAAGCATGTGCTAACTTCATTTGGAAAGGAAAGCATCATAAAATTGCTTGGGATATGGTTTGTAAACCAAAAAATCAGGTGGCCTCGGCCTTAGAAATATTAATAATTTGAGAGAAGTTTGTAAAATCAAACTTTATTGAAAATTTGTGAATGGAAATTCATTATGAGCAAGATAGATGAAAGAAAAATATCTTTAAAACAATAATTTTTGAACTGCAAAAGTTGAAAATCATCATTCTTTCTCTTGGAAAAATATTTATGTTGCAGGTAAATTGGTCGTAAACTTCTGCGAAGAAAATTCAAGGATGGTAATCAGACCAGCCTACTGTTTGATCCATGGATTCATGGTAAAACTTTGGTCAGTCTTTTGGGTCGGAACAGCTTATTTTGTTTGGTGGGACCACTGAAAATGTAAACATCATTATTCAAAATAATTCTTGGAATACATTAGGTCACCCTTCCATTTCAATTTTTAATGCTGCCATTAAAAAGATTAATATTGATCCAAATCTTTAAAAAGACATATGGGATTGGAGACTTTAAAAACAAGGTGTTTTCTCTTTTAAAAAAAAACCTAGAAATTTACTAGAGGCTATGAATCTTAAGTAGATTGGTACAATGTAATTTGAAACAAATCGAATTGCCCAAAAATGTCTAATTGTTCTTTCTTTGCAATTATTAACAGGTTGTCAACAAGGGACTGTGCTTGAAATAGAACAAAACTGAGGAAACAGTTTGTCTACTTTGCAAACAAGAAGCATAAAATATTAATCTTCTATTTTTTTTATTGTGTCATCTCTAAACAAATTTGGTCTATAACCAAATCAAAGCTCAAAATAAATAACCATCAGGCTGTGCAAAACATCAGAGATAGCATCAAATACATTCAGGAAAACTTCAAGGAAAAATGAAAAGATTTCTGAAAAGCAAGCACAATTCTAGCAGCAACTATCTTTCACATTTGGAAAGAAAGAAATGAAAGACTTCATACTCAAAAGAAAATCGAAAGCATTCAACTTTTGGAAGACAATTGAAATGGAGAGTCAAATTCTCCTTAAAAAAATTGAAAATCAACATAAATACTCAAGACAACTTTAATCAAAATTCCTGGCGATTAGACAACTATTAGGAAGAGTTAGAAACTTTCTTATAGAATAGGAAATACAATTCTGATTTCCCTGGAGGCAGACCCCTTCACCACGGTGGCAATCACTAGATGAAGAAGCCTATTAGCCTTAGGAGTTCCAACTACGAGATAGCTTCTGCCGGTGACGGCCACCTCTACTATCAAATCAGAAATCCTTCCTATTATAGAAAGTGAAGCTTACATATTAAATATTGCAAAAATAAAGCTAATTATAAAACAAATTTAAATACTGGTTTATCTCTTAATTTACATGATAGGGAAGAAGGCTACCGCACACGCAGGCAACAGGAGCTCACGGCTAATCCCCTACATAAGGAAAATATTTTGCAACTGGATATGAATAACCAGAAAAATTTTGATGACCTTTATAGAAGCAACATCAACAATCATATTTAACACTTATCTGTATAGGGCATAGGAGAAAGTAGAAAGCTTCATGCAAATGAAAAGCTCATCGCAACTGACTATTTTATACCAAACAAATTGGATGACTGCTCATCAGATCAATACTACGCTTTCCGTAAGCATAAGGGCCCCTTTTGGACCGAGAATCATGTCACAACTGATCGTGACACCACAAATTACAGAGATCTTCTCTCCTTAGAGCTTTGCATCAAGTCTAGAATGCAAAAAGGCTTACTTGAAATAAAGTCATCTTTCAGCATAATTTACGTGTTTCTGCTGGAGATTCTCTCGACAAAAGAAGATAGCAAGGAGGATGATCTCGCTTGGAAGCCTCTTTTCCATAAATCGCCTCGCTTTCCCCGTATTTTTTATTTAGGGTTTTCTTTGCTTTTTTGTTGTTAAGAGAATAAGTTGTGGCTAGGGTTGCTTTTGTTTTGTGTAAGCATTCAGGTAGGGTTTGTTGTATTTAACCCTACTTCTGTATTCTTTTGGACTTTGGGGCCTTTTTTCTCGTTTCAAAAAAAAAGTAAACTGTAGATAACTTACCACTTCATCATGTGGTGTTGTTCTTTTTGAAAGAAAAACTGAATGAAGGATGGATATTACAAAATGAGTATGGGTATGAATTATTTTGTTACATTGTTTGTTTTTGCATTCTTTTAGAATAAAACTGAAGTAGAAGGCACATTGAATTTGTTGTTACTTTTAAACCATTAATCCGTGCACCCGCTTTTCATATCTGTCAAGTTTTCTGCTGTTCAAAGAATGAGGCCCTTTACAAATCACCAAACATGTGCATCTTTTGTATATGATCATTGATTTTGCTCAATAATTGGTGATGGCCTTCTTTACTAATTATTCCCTTTACTTTGCATTATAGGTACACACAACATTCCTTTGCTATATGGAAGATTGCCAGCTAAAGTTGCTAATAAAAGGTATGTTTTTATGCATTTGAATGCATATACTATTATGAAGTATATTGTGTTAGATATGATATAAATCCGATCTTGTTTTGATCGTATAAATGTATATCGAATTGGGGTGTGCGCAAAAGCACTAATCGCGCAAAGGAGGTGCTGCCGAAAATTCATGAAATTCAAAAAGTTTATAAAAGTCAACAAAGTTTAAGAATTAACTAAGTTAACCAAGTTTTATAAAAATTAAATAACTTAATATAAATTAGTTAAGTTTTACAAAATTAAATTCATATCTGAATGTTAATAAAATTTTACAAAATTTATGAAAATTAACTAAGTATAAAAATTTAACTAAGATAACTAAGTTATTTAAAAAAAAAATTAAAAAGTATACTTAATTAATAAAAATTAACTATTTTTTATAACAGTAAACTACATTATCAAGTTTTATACAAATTTAACTAGATTAACCAAAAGTTTATAAAAATTAACTAATTATTATAAAATTTAACTAAGTTATATAAAAATTAACAAAAATTATTTATCTAATTTATAAATTAAGTCTTATAAATATTCAACTAAGTTATTAAGTGAGTTTAACAAAAATTAATTAAAGTATATAAAAATTAACCAAGTTATATTATAATTAACTAAGTTAATTGAGTTCTATAAAAATCAACAAAATTCAAAAATTTTAATTAAATTGACTAAAGTTTATGAGAATTAAATTAGTTTTATAAAAATCATGTTCGATATTTTGAAATCTTTGTTAAATTGTTATACAAATTGACTAAGTTCTATAAAAATTATCTAATTTTTATAAAAATTAGCTAAGTTAATTACATTTTATAAAAATTAACGAAACTTAAAAGAATAGTGTAATATAATATTATACTAATAGTAATAAAAGAATATAATAATATTAATGATATAATGGTATAACAACAGCAGCAGCAGCAACAAAAACTTAACTAAGTTTAAAATAAGTAACTGCGATAATTAAGTTTTATATATTATAAGCTTTTTTTAAAATTAAATAAGTTTATAAAATTTAATTAAGTTTTATAAAAATTAATAAGTTTATAAAAATATACATGCAATTGTTGAATAAAGTATTTTAAACAAAATTTATATCTATTTCAAGAAATTCCATATGTTATTGATATCGTTTCCATATGATCATACAAATTTATTAAATTTTATAAAATTAACTAAAGTTTTAAATAAATTTAATTTTATAAAAATTAACTAAGTTAATCAATTTTTATATAAACTAATTAAGTTCCATATAAATTAATTAAATTTATATAATTAAGTTTCGCAAACACACATACACATATGTATGTATGTATAGTTATAATTGCTAATTATTGGATTTCTTTATCATAGGTAATTACCCATCTATGGTGCATGCGAATAGCAACGTGCTATGGTATATTAGCGGTTTGAAGTTCTTTTGAAGTAATAATTTTTTTGTTTGCATATTTAATCGTCATGTGTAGTACGATCTTTTATCACTTGAATTATTTACACTTTTAATGTAACATTCATTAAAAAATTGTGCAAAATGTGTGATCCTCTAGAGTAGAGGAGAGCACACATGAATATATATATATATATATATATATATATATATATATATATATCACATAAGACAAGATGCTGCCAACATGCCTGGCAGGCATCTAATCTAAGTACATGTATCAAAGAAAAAACTCAAGTACCCCTAAAATGAGCTCTGGCATGGACACCACCATTACACCCCAATATCGAGCTCCGGTATGGCTACCACCCGATATTAAGGTGTTAGAAGTACTTGAAAAACTATGGAACATCACCGCCCGATATGTAATGTTCATTAAATATTACGACATATTATGCATTATTCTATGTGAATGTTGAATGGTTAGTTATTTTTCATTTAATGTGATCTATATGATTATGTGAAATGATACATTGTGTTTATGTAGGTTTTTCTATTATAGTGTGATAATAAAGGGTTTTTTTATGGCTTTTTAAGTACGCCATTAATAATATTTTTTATGCATTTTGAAAATGTTATAAAAGACGTGTTTTTTACAGCGTTTCTTATGCTGCAATTATATGTCACTAACTTATTACAACTTGTTGATCTACAGCGTGTACAAAAATGCTATATAAGCCTTTTGTAGCGTTTATTAAACGTTATTAAAAGGTACTGTTGTTGTAGTGAACTCTCATATGATCAAGAATTATTTTCCTATTATTAATAATTTTCAATGGACTAGTATTTTTAAGTATGACACTTGGTAATCTATTTATGTGGTAAGTTGCAGTTAGCATAACATCTGACTAGTAAGATTTTGGAATGTTATTTTGAAAAAGAAGAGATCTAATGACTTACAAATGATTTGGTGTAAAATTTCCATGTATCTAAAAATTTCATGATTTTTTTTAAACATTATGTCCTATTATCAAATCTAAATTTATTAAGTTTTGCATTATACTGATTTTCCAAAAAAATGTAAAATCTTGAAAACATGAGAAAATTTCATTTTTCCTTTTAATAGGCCAACCCAAGCAGTGTGAGAAAAAGCATCAATATATATGATAAAATGATTATAAGAATCAATAGGGACAGGAATCAAACATCATCATGAATTAAATCAAAATATTTTTTTGACTTATTAGTTGATAAAGAAAATGGCAATCTAGTTTGTTTTGAAAAATTACAAACATCATAATTTTTGGAATCTAATTTATAATAAATAATTTTATTCAAAATTTGATCGGACGATCAGATCTCCAATGCAATAATTTGTTATGATCTACTAAGTTACTAACACATGATATTTGTTAGTGTTTTCATCAAGATAATCGAGGCTATTTTTCTAACATTCCTCACCAATTTTCTTCCTTGCTTCTCGATCTTGAAAGATCACTTTATATGGTTCGAATATAACGTTATAACTCGGCTCATGGGTTATTTTAATAATTGATGAGAAATTTTAATTAAAATCTAGCAAATATTCACATCTTTTGTAAGAAACTATGTTGTACCAAACCCCATGAATTTTAACATTATCTCCATTTGCAACAGTTACATATTATGGGTCTTTATTTTGCTTAACATTGGTTAATTTATTTTTGTTCCATGTCATGTGATCAGTAGCACCTGAGTCAATTAACCATCTATTTGTATTTGATGCATACTTAAAATTTCATAAATTTTATTGATTTTGGATGCATTGAAAATAATGTTAGAATATACAAAACTTGAATTTTGTTGTTGTAACAAGCTATTTAATTGAGTTAGCATTTGATTCAGTTACACCGTTTGGGCCACAGAACATCCTGTTGAAGCGGAGCCATATTTTGGTTTATTCCATTAAGCTGATTCAGATCCATCGCCTTCTATCTTCGCTTCTTTGCTAAAAACCACCAAATTAATTCTCCCTGTTTTCACCGCCCCACTTACCTCCTCTATCGCCTTTCTCTCTGATCGATCGAAGATGGGGATGGAGGAACTAGCATCCATCACGGTTGTTCCTTGCTTTTTTATAGTGGTCGAACAGGTTGGCACTCGAAGCTCTCTTCCCTTTTGCCATGTCCCTGAAACTAGGGTTCAAATATTTTACTTGAAACGCCTTATTCTCTTGATTTTCTGACTACCAAGGGTTCATGAATGCCCGTCGAGACTGCTATAACGACCCGTGTTTTTTATAATTGAAATTATTAAATTAAATAAGATTTTGAAATTTAATATGGTGAGGAATTAAAATTTATGATTTATTTATGAGAAAAATAATTAGAATATGATTTAATAGTATTGTTTGAATGTTATTGACAACTATTTTAGTGTAATTTCAATCAACTGAAATAATTGTAAAGTTAATTTGGTTACAATTGTAAATAAGGAATTAAATCGGTAATTAATGGAATTAATGCAATTGAAATATTATAATTAATACGGTAAAGGATGACAACTGTAGAATCTGAATGTAATAAAATATAAACTAATGTTTATTATATTCATAAGGTAATAGTTGATTCAATAATAAGAGTGTAAACTGAAATAAAAGAAATTGATAAAAATTAAAATATAATTAATTGGGTTTTTATTACAATTGTAACTGAAAGCCAAAATTAACTTAATATTTAAAAATGGGGTTTTGGGTACTGTTTCGGATTTCAACGAAACTAGCTTCATCGGAACCGTAACAGTGAATTATTATGGGATTTAAAGTTTCATAGCAGTCGGACTTATCGTTTGATCGTGCGAGATCGAAACGTTTAGAAATCAACTTAATGAATTTAATTAAAATAATTTGATTTTAAAAGCTAATTTCTGTATATAATTGAATTAGGGTTTGAAACTAGTTCCATTGAGATTAAAAATATTGAAAACCTATATTTTGATATATTGGATGACCTATTTTGGTTTTGGGAACGAATCAGGCTTTTTAGGTCATTGCTATCATTTCGAGCCAATTCGATCTTTCAATTCATTCTTATCCTTCTTTGTTCGTATAAATGGATATTTCCCGAAACCCTAGCTGTGTATTCCAGATTATGTACATATCTGTTCAATTATCTATTTTTTCTTCACAACGGCTGAAACCCTAAATTCCCAAATCCCAAATCAAATCAAAATTTCAAACTCCTTCAAAACCTATTGAATTATATATCGTAGGGAAGCTCTTGACGAATGTAATCTCTCTTTCGAATTCAATTTTTGATTTGATGCATCATTTGATCAAAAAACGATAAAGAAGTTTCGACCGTCCATAGGCTATGCTTTCATTTAACGGTGGATCTTCGTCGATGGGTCGATCGGAGGGTTCAGGCATGTAGAGGACGCAAAGGGATGTCCATCATCGGTTTGGTTTGACCTAGATGCTCCATAGATCGTAAGAAAATATCGAACAAGGAACGACGATGGCTGCTTATAGAGGTGGTTTGGCGGCTGTCAAGGGTGCGCCTTAGCGTGAGCTTTGCGATGGTATGGTCAGATGTTGGCGAAGGCGTGCGTAGGCAACGGCAGCAAGGGATAAACGGAGGTGGTTGTTGCTTGATCACGTGTGTAAATGGGTTTAGTGTTTAAGTCAAATGATCTGATTGGCCGAGGTAAGGATAATTTATGATTAGCCCTTTAACTTTATTTTTTATTTTTAAATTTAAATTTTAAACGTTCTAACTATCATAACTTGTTCATACGAGCTCAGATTTGGACGTGGATTTCTCCATTGCGTTCGTATCGAAATTTTTGACAATATGGAACTGGTTTGGTTAGATTCTAAGACTGTTGGATTTTTGGGCTTTATTTGGGTTTTAAATCGACGATAAATCAAATGTGAGTGATTTAACCCACTCACTAATACTAAACCTTTTATGTTAGTTAGATTAAATTTATGATGTGATAATAATATTATTAGTTGTTGTTTGGTAGTTCAAATTGATATTTTAATTGAAATTGAAAATTTTGAATTAAATTGCCAATTTAATTAATATTAAAATTTAATTATTAGTCAAATACCTAATAATGATAACCAATCAATCGTTATGATTTATTGGCTGGTTTGGATGTTGATTGTGATGGATGTTTATTTGTTGACATTTTGGAAGATTAGATTTTTGTATCCCTGTTATCAATATGGGTTGAAATGATACATACTCGAACGATCTTATAGATTAGGGAAAATCATTATGGGTTGAAATGACAAACCCAAACGATTTTATTGATATGGAAATTATTGATTCAGAATACAAGTTGAAATGATATAACTATTTTGAGGCTGAAATGATATATACCCTATCACTTGACCATAGGTAGAAAATTACATACGGAGACCGTTGGTTGGTTTTAAATTATTTTCTAAACATTAAAATGTTTGATTTATAAATTTGATTTTTAATTTAATTTGATGATTTTATTTAAAAATTTAAATTTGGGAAATAATTTATTTTATATGTTTTAAAGCTTAAAATTATAAGTTAATATATGGTTTTAAATGTAATTTAAGATTTTAACTTATAATTTTATTTAGTTTTAAAAATATATTTTAAATAGTTTAAAATTTAATTTAGTAAAATATTTAATATAGTTTTAATATATACATTTTTTAAATTTAACTTAATATACTAAATATAGTTTTGATTTAAGACGATAAATATAGACTTTTATAATAACTTTAATAGATAAAAGACCTTTATAAAAGATTTTAGAATTTTTGTTAGAGGGTTGTAAAGAATTTATAAAGGTTTTGTAGATATTTTATAATGGACTTTGTAAAAAGGTTTTATAAAATATTTTTATAAAGGATTTTTGTAATAGCTTTATAAAGGAGTTTATAAAGGTTTTAAAAGGATTTTATAAAGGGTTTTATAAAAGGAACTTGTTTAAAGGGGAAGAGTTTTATGGAATATGGAATTTATAAATAGCTTTATAAATGGTTTTAAAGTATATAAATAGTTTATAAATGGCTTAAGAGAGATTTACACAATTTTTTCGAAATTGATTGAAAAAAATCTTCCTTGGTATTTGTGAATATATTTATACTTTTGGAATAAGTATATGGACATCTTGATATGAAGGTGTAAATTGTTTTTTGGATTTATTATATAAATGTTTTATAAAATGACCATGGTGTGTAAAATATAACGATTATTTGTTAAAGAGACCGGGGTCGGATATTGTCGTACTCTCTGCCAATTCCAAAACCACTTTAACAACTATGCACATGGTGGAGAATCCAGAACGAAGTAGGATGGACTGGCGAATGCTACTGGTATGAGGTAAGAACGCAACCCTGACCCCCTCAAGTCAGCTTGATATGACTAAAACAAGAGCTATACTGGGCCAAGTGAGGTCGCTCCTCCGATCGAACATGCTTCTTCGATACCATATCTGTTACTTTGTGATTGATTTGCTGGCCACCCTCGATTTGATTATGGAAGTGTGTCTCGAGGTGCTGCTACAAGTTATGACCAGTCCAGGAGTCCAAACCAGTAGAATCCTACCCTGGGCATTACCTCGCATGCCTTGTCATATGCCTTATCGAGCCCACTACGATTATGGTTTGTGTCATACCTATGAGTGCTCTTAGACAGCCTACCGGTTTGGTGGAGTTTATAATACTGTATAGACTACGGCATTATAAAAATGTTTTTAAGGGGATATGGGTAACGCCTTAACGCTCTTTTAATACTTTACTTTACTGATAGACATTACGTATGTAGCATATATTACTACATATAAATAGTTTAGTGGATCCTTAGAAGATGGAAATCCCAACATCTCTTTAGTTATTGCACGCATGTTATACACTAGATATGAGATGCAAAATCCCATAAACATCCCCGAAGCCATTACACTCATATTTATTTATTATTGATTTAACTTACATAAGATCTTTTACTTCTGACTTGAGTGTTTATGTCTTTTCATTACACTCAGGTCAGCCTGAGCTTTTAAGAGTTGAAGACTCTATTTCTGGAGGACGAAGATGGAGTTTAGTATTATATTATTATTATTATTATTATTATTATTATTATTATTATCCCACTGTATTATGTTATTCCGCTGCATTATCATATTATACCTGATGTATATATAGCTCTGAATGTATTGTAAAAGTGTAATCAAATGTTATTTGTAAAATAGCTTCGTGAATTGTTTATTTGATTATTATATTTTGTCATTTCGCTGTGAGATTCTATATTTTATTTTTCTTTCCTTTCTCTTATTTTCTTATTTACCCCATTAACAATCCTTCCTTTTGAACGGTTTTAGTTTGACATGTGTGGTTCAGTGTTGATCCAAACTATCCAAAAAGGTGGGCCGTTACAATTGCTTTTACTCAATTCTTACCACTATATCATTAAGCTTGGCATATTGACCGATGCCAAGACTTGAGACCAGATTGATTGATAACTTGATCGTGAGCCCCCAGGTAGGTAAAAATCAAGTCTTGCTTGGATCTTTTATAGGTTTTAGTTGGGTCTATTATTGGTAGGAGATGGACAGTATGTTATTCCCATTTTTACATAATTTTGGTCATTGGTTCGTTATTACTTAGGTTACTCTATTCAATTTGGGCGAGCTCTTGCTAAGACTAAAGATATGAGGAAATTTTTTTGTTGACCATACTTTCTCTTGGTGCTATCCCAAATCTCCTATGATATGCTGGAATACATAAGTACATTTGAAATCTGGGGTTCCATTATGCTAAGTAGTCGTGACATGATTAATTGATCGTTTGTCTCCCATTCTTCTATTTTTGCTTTCTCTTTTTTGAATTGGCTCAGTTGTTTTGGGTTTTTCCAATTTTCCAATGATAAAGGTTAACTTACCTTGCCACTTAAACCAATTTTACTAATCTAGACAAGGGAATGTAATTTCTGATGCCATTGAGTTTGATATTTATGAGTTTAGTGTTGTTGGATTGAGACATTTTGAACTAAATTTAGATCTTTGTTATCTGTAGCATTTGATATCTTTCGAGTTAGGATCTGACCTAGATATCATATTAAATTTCCTAGGAGAAGATTGATTATGATGAATAATTAGTTTTATTGTTGATTTCTGATTCTACAAATTTTTTGTATATGATTAAATAGCCTAATTCTACTAGTTAGTCATTGCTTATTCCTAAATTATAATTCTACTAGCCGTACCTTGTTTCCTAAATCATAATTCTACCAGCAGTTGCTTATTTTCTAAATTATAATTGACTAATTACGCCATGATTACATGCTAAATACCAAATATAGCTAACAGTTGTATAATGGATATCAGTCTTTTATTTGCTTCATGTTTACAACCTATGATCAAATATTCTGATGCTATCATTCTTATTTTTCTACATAAACACATTCGAAGTCAATATTCACAATAAGAAGAAAAAGATGCAATAAAAGAATGATCAACCACAAATTGTTTGTTCATATTTTTTATGCAATTTGCATGTTAATGCACAACCACGTATTTCAAGAAAGTTGTTTATAACTTGTTGGTTAAAAAACTTCATAAACAACTCTTTTAAAAGTTTAAACTAGCCATCAAAATGACGACAATCATATTTCACTATGTACAAAGCGAATGTGAAAAGTTGTGCTTTAACTGTGCTTAGTTCCTTATGGCACATAAGATAGTTTGATATTACACAACATTAATAATTTAATATCACAAAACATTAAACAAAAGTTAATTATTTGCAACATCTATAATGCATACAAAATATGCTAATACACAATAACTTTATACGATAATGCATTTGATGAAGCAAATCATTTGCGACTCATAAAAATATCGCTATAATATGTCATTAACGATAAATATAAATTTTGCTAATAGATGAACTTATGTATTAAGAATCACCAATCTTAAACGTCTTCAATAATACAAGCAAACATCCCAAATGTAGAATCATATCAACAACGTAAATTTATGTCATTTGAATTTTAAGTGAGAGTGGAGCAAAGAAGCATGGCTAGAAGTTAATCCTTTTTTCTATACAAATTTAGGTCGCATTTGCGTATTTGCGATGTTTGTGCAACGAAAAAATTCCGTTGCTTGTAACCTTTCGTGATGTAAAATCCATTTTTGGCAACTCTTAGAAGCATAGAAAAGATCAAGTTTGCTGTAGAGACATTACATGCATATTACCAAGAACCAATGGCAAAACCACATAAAAACATTAGTGAGGTCACTTGATAAATGCACATGATCATTTTTTCGAGAATTGGAGACAATTTTCTAGATAAACATACACAATTTGTTTTGTGCCATTTTTGGTTGAATCAAGTGCGTGCATGTGTGTACACAAAATAGATATGAAACTAAATAAAGTTGATAATTATGTTCTAATGGAAAATCTCTTTATTATTTTATAAGTATAATATTTTCTAATGTATTTTTAATAATAGAAATCATTATTAACACCTCACCAGTTAAATAAAGAAAAGGAGAACAAATGAATGATGACATAGGAAAAACATTGCTAACTTCCAAAAACAACTGGGACTAGCCACTGTTATGCTTATGAATTCCATTGGATTATTTAACAATTTCAAATGTTTGCATATTCATATTCACATTTTATTGACCACGTAAGCTAAAATATGCAATGGACCTTATACATGGATCGAAAACCAATACAAAGGTAATCAAGATGCTAAAATTAAAGTCGTGGAAGCTCAAAATAATGCGTACATATAGACGAATAATTAGACAAATAAAAAATTCCACTAACCTAAGGATGACGTACTTTTGTTTTTGTTCCCCATTTGATTTCTATCCTAAGCTATTTGGATGGATGAAATGGAAGACATAATTGGTAGATATCGGAGGTAGTAAGAAAAAATTCTTTAGCCGTAAACGTTCATTCCATCCTTTAGGTGTTACAAACTCATTTCCATATCTCTATCCCTTTAGTGACTCTCATGGATAACTTCCTCGCTCAACGTATAACCAAACCTACAACTTAACAGTTATAAGTGATATCATGCATTGATTTTATAACACACATTTTACTTCCTCACATATGTTAAAGTATGGGTATCAAGAAAAAAGTAACGTATCTCCTAAATTGATATTTGCATTAGGGAAACAATGTAAATGTTGTTCATCTTGATGGAAAACTAAATTGTGCTACTTTGGTGTAAATGATTTTGCACTTTAAAGGGGATACTGAAATTAGAGTATGAAATGATGAAGAACTATGAATTTAGTTTCATTTCAGATATTAGAATGTCAATACCATATAAATAATATATCAAAGTAAAACTCAAAAGAATATATTTTGATTTATCACTTAAAGATTATATCAAACAAATGTTAAAATTGATCAACATGGCAGATGCACCGTACACGAATAAATTTCTTTATGTAATTTTTTATTTTTTTATAAAGACGATAAAAATAACAAATAATACAATGTAAACCATAGGGATTGAAAAGAAAAAACTAGCTTGGTCTGACATGCAAAAAATGTTGTCCGTACTCATAATCCATCTTCGTTTTCTTTTTAAATTTTATCTCTACCTTGTAAACCACTTTTCCTATAAAAGAATGAATAACATTTGGAAAGCTTTTTTGTTTTTTCTATTTTTCTCCAACATACTGGGAAGGTCACTTGACCTCCTCAGCTCATATAAAAAAATGATTAAAATTTTAATCTGCCCATATACAACTTTTTCCATAAAATTGCAAATGTCTCCTTCATTTTTACTGCCATGACTAGCTAGATGTAAATGCTAAGAAAATTTTCGCTTTCCAATAAAGCATGAAAACTAAAAGATTTCTAGTTTATTTGAAAATGGCTTTCACTCTTCTTTTACTTTGAATATGAAGCCATCTTTACCTCCTACAATCAAGATCCATCACCTTAAAGAAGGCATTGATCATGATGCTATAGGAGAAATTCTAGTCTCACCTTGATTGTTATCTTTAACTGGATATCCTTTATCTCATTAAATTTGAATAACCAATAACCAAAAAGATTCATTATTCCTTAATAAGAAAAGAAAGGGCTGATACTGCTTTTTGGAGGCAGATTGATATTCATTTGAGTGCAACATATATGGGCAAGAGAATTTGGAAATTTAAATTAAACATTATTGAAGTAGCTTGTGAAGGTGTCATTGAAAAGGACACCCTATACTACTAGAGTTTAACAGGTTAGGTCATCTTCTATAATCATTTATAGGTTGTCTAAAATGTCTTTGATGGGACAATAAATGGAAGGAAACATGTGACACCAAGGTGGCTCCAAATCGGTTTGATATTTGAGCTCAAGATAGTTGATCATCCTTAATCTCTTTGAGGAATGATGATTTATATTGTTGTCAAAATACTAAACTACTATTTGTTTTCTTCCATATCAACCGGAGAAACATGAAAAAGAACATTGTTCCAATAATTCATATACAAAAAGAAAGACATATTAGCTAGTTTCAGTAGACTCAATTATCATACAGAACTATAACGAGAACTAAATGCCTATTTCTCATAGCTTAAAACTATGCTACATATATCAATATATGTTCAACAAATATGCCTACGAAGTAGTTATAGAATCTATATACAGCTTAAACAGGGGATATAACAGGCTGAACATTATTATATTATCAAATTTTTATATCGAATGTGCTTATAGGTGTAACTGACACAATAATATAATATGATTATCACCCTAATAAATAACAAGTAGACAACCATTACCAATGACAAGAATAACATGTTAATGACTTGAGAATCATTAGATCTATGATTTTAATGGTAGAGGAACTTAAGATTGCTACAAACTTTGTTCATGCAAATTTAATTCATAGTCACGGCCCTGAACCACCGCCGAATGCCTCAACCCACTCCTCCGCCTTTGCCTGGTCTCCCCATCAGCCAATAACAGTAGCCTACCGAGAGTTCTCTTCTAGTTCATTTTCTTGCCTAGCCAAAAGCGATACATGCAGTGCTTCACTATCCATGCCCACTGCACGAGCCTCCTCATCCCTCCATGTCTGTTGTGCAACAGCCGAACCTCATGCCGCCACGTTCATCAACTTACACGAGCAACAGTCTTTCCTGCCTCGCTATATAATATATATATATATATGTATGTATGTATGTATATATATATATATATATATTTAAAGTGTGTGTGTGTATACATATGTAAGTTGGTTTGAGAAACTTACATTGCTCATTGAACAAGTGTCCTTACTTCTGCAAACCCAAACAGATCGCCTAGCAGCAACTACCCGAGCAAGCCTTCCTTCTTAAATTTATTTATACGTATGTCATATATTTTGTCTATGGTTGATATAGTATTATATACATACTATTACAACTGATGTTTTGTTTAATAGAATAGGTTGTATGAAACATATGTTGTATAGTTGTTCTTATCAGTTTAATACGAAAATGACTTTCTTCTACCATTATACATATTTGATATCATTTGTGGAGAAGTTATATATATATGCAGTATGATTTTTTTTAAATATATATTTGGTAATGATTTTTAAACATATATAGATATTATGTTTAAAGGTTGATTTCTAAGAATAATAGAAAGATTTTTATTTCTTTTATGTATGTGTGTGTGTGTATATGTTCTGTAATATGTCGAGATGTGTATACTTATATATTATGTTATATTTACGTTATTACGAATATTTTAGGAAGTGTGTGTGTGTATATATATGTGTTTATACATGAAAAAAATGTATTTAAAGAAATTTTGAAATGAAATATATGGATATCTTGATTTTAATATATTGATTATATTCGATGTGTTTAAGAAATAATGATTTTAAATATATGTAAAGATTTTGATTTTAATGTGTGTGTGTGTGTATCTGTGTGTGTTTTAAATTTATATTTATTTTCAAATTATGTATAATATAAAGATTTTATTTTACATGCTTATTTTAAAATTCGAAAAAAAAATATGTATATGAATATGTTTCATCGGATCCATCGAGTTTAAGATCATGCCAGTTATCAGCTTTGCTTTGCTCGCTAATTCGTGTTCATTGTGCTGTACTTTGGAATACGTTGCTTGGATTCGTAGCTCAATTTCATTGTCAAATTTCTCTAGCCTAGAAAGGCGAGCAATCACTCGCGATTAACATTCTTATATTTAACAAATTTAATTCACATTGAAATGACAATTGAAATATGTTGTTAAATTTGAACTATTAATTATAAAATTGCTATATATGATATGCCATTGTTTGTAACTGTTCACTTGTGACATATGACATTATATCCTATTGTGTATATTATATTTAATTTGTTACTGATGATATACGCCTGTTGTTGACCTGTAATGTCATTATTGTAATTGTTCTCACTCTGCAAGTTCCCTGTTAATTTAGAATTCCCTATGGGTTGAAATGATACATACCCGAACGATCTTGTAGAATATGGGAAAATCATTATGCGTTGAAATGATAAACCCAAGTGATTTTTATTAATTTTAAATTTTGGGATTCCGGGTTGAAATGGTATATACCCGTAGATATTTAAATTACGGATTGAAATGATAAATATATGTATCACTTGACCATAGGATAGAGAATTATATACGGACACCGTTGGTCTATACTTTGAAAATAATTTCCAAAGTTTTGAAAGGAAATATATGGTTTTATTAAATATTGGTTTTTAGAATATAATATATAAATGTAATTTTTATATATGTCTAAATTTTAGATTTTTAAAATTTATATGTTTTGGAAATTTTAAATTTACAAGTCAGTTTTGAAAATATAATTTTTAAGATTTTACTTATAATTTTACTAATTTAAAACATATAAAAATAGATTTAATATAAAATACTTTTAATAATAAATTTTAATTTAATAAAATTTAACTTAATTAGTATATAATATGTATAAGTATTTATTTAAATTTATATTAATATTTTAAAAATAGATTTTATAACTATAACAATAAAGGTCGGAAGATAAATTAATGTTGACTTGGAATTTTAATTGGTCAATAATTGAATTTAAATAAGAATTTAATTGAAGTTATTGATTTTGAGATTATGAAATGTATGACCTATAACCTGATTTAATAAAAAAAGTGATTAAATGAATATTCTCAATTTTATGTAAAACTGAGATTGGATATTTAATATTGATTTAAATTTATAAATTGGGATTTTAATAAATTGTTATTAAAAAGATTAAGTGAATACTCTCCAATTTGAATAAAACTAAAGTTAAATATTGAAATATAAATGAAATTTATATTGTAAATGTTTAAATATTTAAACTTGAAACTTTAAATTGAAATGGTTAAACTGGAATTAGTTTAAATTGAATTTTGGAATTCAAGATGATTTGAATTGACTTGCGATATATTGGAATTTTTGAATTTAAGATGATTTGATTTGGAATTTAAGAATAATTGCACATAGGTCAGTAAATATTGGAAGTTTTTGCATATATTTATATGCATTTCTATAAGAATTTTTCTCTACAATTGTTAATTTCAATATTTTGCATTAGGAAGATGAATTTTATCTTCATAATTAAGAATACATGCATAAAACTACATTTACTAAGACATTGGTGCAAATTTTCATAATTATTGCAAAAAAGTCGGCAAATATTGGGAATATTTGCATATAAATATGCTTTTATTTAGGAATTTTCCTCTGTAATTATTCACTTAAAATTTAGCAAATATTCATAATATATACTTGTTGGAAAAATCACCAATTATTCACTTAAAATCAATTGTACTCATCTTTGTGTGCAATTATTCAAAATAATTGCAGAGTTATATGCAATTATTATTTATAATTGCATGTATGTCTGCAATTGTTCTGAATAATTTGCATATATATCTGAAAAATCTGCAATTCTTCTCAATAATTGCAGAAGTTGGTGCAAATATTGTCAATAACAATAGAAAATCACTTCTGAAAAATCTGTAATTTTCAAGAATATTTGCAGACATTGGTGCAAATATTCAGAATAGTTGCAGAAAGCTAGCAAATATTGGAAATTTTCGCATATATTTATATTCATTTCTGTAAGAATTTTTCTCTGCAATTGTTAATTTCAATATTTCGCATAAGGAAGAGGAATTTTATCTTCATAATCAAGAATACATGCATAAAAACTGCATTTATTGGGAATACTTGCAAATATGTGCATTAAAAACTGCAATTAGTGAAAGTACATGTAGAAAAGTCTATAAATATTCAAATATTTGTAATATTTATGCATGTATTCTGCATATTTGTAGAAAAATATGCAAATATTGATAATACCTGCATAAAAAACTTCAAACAGTGTCAATTTTTGCATTAAAAATTCTAATGCAAATATTATGAATATTTTTACTTTTTTCTGCAAATATTATGTATAATTGCAATTATGGCTGCAATTATGTAGCGACCCGAAATTTCTATAATTAAAAATAGTTGATTTAAATAAATTTTTGTGATTTAATGTTGGAAGAAAATAAAAATTTATGATTTAATAATAAGAATATACCGAAATGAAATGTAATAGTATTAATTTAAGGTAATTGATAACCGCTTCAAATGTAATTCCAATTAATTTAAAATGATATAAAAAGATTATAATTGGATATAAATTGTAATTTAATTGTAATAATATGTGTATTAATCGATGTGTGGATTAAAGGAGTAACTGATAATTTAAATGTTGTATTAATTAATGCAATAGTAAGTAATAAATTGTACTTGAATCGAATAAGTATTGGGTAAATAACTATGACATTGGTGTGTAGACAACAAATATACAAGTGTGACTAAATGTACAAATGATAACAATTGTTATTTGTTAGCAATTTATTTAATCAATTATAGTCAAATGAAATTAAAATGTTATGTTAATGTGAGTTAAGATGATAACTGTAAAAGGTGAATGCAATAAAATGTATGGAAATGTTAATTTTATTTACAAGACAATAATTGATGTAATAAAATATAAACAATGTTAACTATATACGTAGAGCAATAATTGATTGAATTAAAAGATCGAAATCAAATTAAATAAATTTATTGGAATTAAATTATATTAATTGGATTTAATTACAGTTGAAATTGAACACTGTAATTAGTGTAGTATTTAACACCGAATTGGTATGTAAAGTTGTTTTAGATTATTGTAAATGGCCAAGAAATCAAAATTGATGAAAATTGTTGGTTATCAAATTTGAAATTAAAAAGTGATTTAATTGATTTAATATTAATTTATTTACTTAATGTGAAAATAGCCATTTTGGCAACTGTCTCGGATTTCGATGAAACTAGTTTCATAGGATCAGTAACGGTGAATTATTGAAGGATTTCAAGTTTCATAGCGATCAGACTTATCGTTTAAACGTATGGACTCGGAAGACGGAGAAATCAATTTAATAAAATCTAATTGAAATCAATTTGAAATAAGCTGATTTTAATGCTAACTTCTTCATATGATAGAATTAGGACTTGAAACATGTTCGATTGAGTTTAAAATTGTCAAAAAAAATTATTTTGATATACGGGATGAACCACTTTTGTTTCGGAAGCAGAACGGGTTTTTCGAGTCTTATTTGTCGTTTCAAATCAATTTGGGTATTATTCATTTCCTATCGGGCTTCGTAAGTATATATTGTTCTATTCTAGTCCTAGCAACCATTTTATTTCTTATTACTATACGTATCTATCTGTTCAACCTACAGCTTCTTCCTTCTTCTAATGGCTGCAAATCAAAACCTTAAATTTCAATCTCTAACTCAATTTCAAAATCAAACTCCTCCAAACCATATCACATTATATGTCAATTTGAAGCTCTCGACGTTCGTAATTCACCGGCGTGATTCGTTTTCAATCAGACTCACCGTTTGCCCAGAATTCACGAATTAATTCCGCCCGTCCATATTGGATTTTGGACGATCCAACAGTGGATCTGCATCCGATCGGGTGGTGCTGCTGCGATGGTAGTGTCGAGCAGGCTTTAGAATGGTGGTTCATTCATCGTCAGGTGGTGGATATTCACCAAAAAAGGCCTTGGAAGTCGCGACGGCGTGATGCTGCAATCGGCGATCGCGAGGACCGGCCAGGTAGTCGTGGGGTCGCCTCGGCGTGGGGATGTCAACGGCAGTGGTCGATCGTGATGAAGGCAAGCAAGGTGGTCGGTGTTTTGAATTGTGGGTGGTGGCTGCAAATGTTGTTCGAAAGGGATGTTAGGGTTTCGAACAAGCTATGGTGTTTTGGGGAACGCGTGATGTAGCTGACGTGTGCTGCGTGATTTGTATCGTTTTATTTATTTATTTTTAAATTTTAATTTTTGAATTTCAATCATTGTAAGTATCAAAACCTTTCCATACGAGCTTGGAATTATGCGCTGCGATCGTATCGAAATTGAGGGCATTTTGATGCTACTTTGGACGAATTCTGATATTGTTCAAATTTAGGCCTTCTTTAGCATTTCAAACCATTGATAAATTAAAGGTGAGCGTTTGGACCCACTCACAACTACTAGATTATCTTATGTTAGTTAAATTAAATTTATGATACGATTAGAAATTTAATGATTGATGTTTGGTACGTTTAAATTGTTATTCTAGTTAAATTGGACTTTTATTGCATTTATTCACCATTTAAATTTAATGTTTGATTTAAATTGTCAATTTAATACATGTTGTTGATGATCAATTAGCTGTTGATTTTTATTGATTAATTTGAATGATAATTGGGATAGATGTTTGATTGGTTGATATTGGATGACTGGATGTTGTATTTAATATTGTTATGACACTACAAGTTCCCTATTGGTTGAACTGATACGTGCCCGAACGATCTATAGATTAAGGAAAAATCGTTATGGCTTGAAGTGATAGACTCAAACGATTTTATGGATTTCTTATTTTATTCGGGATAGCAGTTTGAAATAATATATAACCGTAAAAAAATTAAATTGCGGATTGGAATAAATATCCGTATCACTTGACCCTGGGGTACAAAATTATTTAAGAACACCGGATTGGTTAAATTAAATGACCTTTGAATCTTTAAATTTTGAATTCAGTTAACCTATATTTTGAAATAGAAACTAATTTATATAAATTGAATTATTCTTGAAAGTCCTAGCTTAGATGTGAAATTGGAATTAATTTAATGAATTTTTCAAAGGATTTAAATTTGAATTTAAAATTGAGGTATCAAATATAAATGAATTTATCGAAATTGAGTTATTGAAAATGTTTGGATATAACTTTGAAATCTATTTTAAATTAATTTAAACTATTTAAATCAATATAAAACTATTTTAATTTATTTAATCTATTATAACCTATTTAATCCAATTTAATCTATTTTACCTATTTTAAACTAAATAAATTTATTTAATCTATTTCGAGTTTATTTAATATAATTTAAATCTATTTAATCTATTTTAAATTTATTTAATCTATTTAAAAAATCCACTTAATATAATTTAAACCTATTTAATCTATAAATTATCTATTTAAAACATGTTAAACCTAATTAAATCTATTTAATCTATATTTAATCTATTTAAATCAATTTAAATCTAGTTAAATCAAATTTAAATCTGTTTAAACTATTTTACTATTTAAAGTATTTTAATTTATTTAAATATTTTAGACTATTAAAACTATTTATGACTATCAAAACTATTTTCTAAAATTTTAGACTGTGTAAAGTTGAAGTATTTATATTTAAATCCTTGTAGATGATACAACCTATGTTGGAACTTGGAATTGATACCTTATGTGAAATGACATATTTTAGTAAATATAATGGTTTTGGAATGAGGATTTAATTAACCTATCTTATCGATAATTTCAAAAGTGAATGTGATTTTAAAAGTGAATATGGTTTTGAAAGTGAATATGGTTTCGAAAGTGATATGGTTTGAAATCGAATGTGATATTTCGATATTAAGTATGAATTGACTTTTGAAATGTAAAAGAACCATCTGATGTGGAATAAACGTTTGGCTATTAAAGAGACCGGGATCGGATATTTTTATACTCTCTGCAATACCAAAAACAACTTTAAGAACCGTGTATGTGGTGGAGACTCCAGAAATGAAGTAAGATGGTTTGGCTAACGATTCTATATGAGGTATTTACGTGACCCTGACTCCCGTGAGTCAGCTTGATGTGGCTAAAATAGGAGTTATACCGGGCCAAGTGAGGTCATTCCTCCTATCGGTTACATTTCTTCAATACTATATTCTGACTTTGTGATTGATTTGGTGGCCACCATTGATTTTGATTATGGGAGTGTGTTCCGAAGTGGGCGGTAGTAGCTACTATGCGTTACCACTAATCCGGAAGTGCAATTGGTATCCCTACCCTGGCATTGCCTCGAGTGCTATGTCACATGCCCTATCGCGCCTTCTACGAGTTTGTTTTGTGTCGTACTTATGGAATGCTCCTTGATAGCCCACCCGCGGTGGAGTTTACAGTATCTGTATAGACTACGGCATTATATAAAACGTGTTAATGGGGATATGGGTAACGCCTTAACTCTATTTTGATACTTTACTATAGACATATTATAATAGCATATTGCACTACATAGTAGATAGTTTGATGGATCCTTAGAAGATGTTAATCCCAAACATCTCTTAAGTTACTACACTCGCGTTAGACACTAGATAGGAGATGTCAAACGCCGTAAACATCTCTAATGCCATCACACTCATATTTACCATTGATTTAACTTACATAAGATTTTTTAGTCCTGACTCGAGTGTTTTTCCTTTTCAATTTTCTCGTGTCAGTCTGAGCTTTTCTATTTATCAAAGACTGCTTTGTGGAGGATAAAGACGAAGATTATGTACTATTATTACTTATTATTTCTATTCCACTGCATCATGTCGTTCCGCTGCATTTATTTATTTATTCTTGATATATGTTACTCTGATGTGTGCTGTAAAAGGATAATCAAATGTATTTGTAAAACAGCTTCATGAACTGTTCATTTGTTTGTTACATTTTGTCATTCCGCTGCGAGATTCTGTATTTGTTTCTTTCTTTCTCTTCTTTTTCTTATTTACCCCATAACAATAGGCCCTTTGAATGATTTGAGTCTGACGTGTATGGTTTATCGTTGATTTAAACCATCCAAAAAAGCGGGTCATTATAGTTGGTATCGGAGCTTTGGTTTAGCGATAACCTTAGCTTTGTGGGGGTCTGACTCGTATAAAAATAGGGTAGTTATAACCTAGAATGAGTCGCTGAGTGCATATATACGAGAAAGCGTATTTGTTAGTGTTATAAAAGGGTTTTTGTATTGTGTTAATTTGTTTCATTTTGTATTTATAAATTCTGGTCGGTGCATAGGACGCTATGACATCGATAGAGATTTCTAAACACTTAATAGGGCAAACTGACACAATATTGGTTTTGAAATATAGGTAAATAAAATAATTTTACTTGGCATATATTTTGTATATAAAAGAATAATTTTATAAATGATATAGTTGGATGTAATATGTTGTTTGTTAGGTAGAGAAATTTTATAAATAATGATTTTAAATAGGACTTACAAGTAAAGTAAATATAAATTGGAAACTTAGAACTTTAGTTCCAGGATTTTTTGAAATTTCTTTGAAAGGATTTTTGGAATATAATATTAGTATTATTAGGAAGTATTTTCAGATATAAATATTTCAATATGATTTTAAGGAAATGTTTAAAAGAATTTTGGAAGGAAATAAGTTACGTACTCCCCTCTCTATCGCTGGAAAATAATTTCGGTGATGATGGCACACATCATCAACATTCATTCGAGTTTCAAAGTGTGAAGACCATTGTAGTAATTTTACTGCACAATTGTTTTGATAAATTAATCTTAATTTTAAAATTCAAATGATTTGATATATATAGAAGATATGATTGTATATATTATTTTAAAATAATTGAAATGAACCCAGTTGTTTAGTCCTTAAGTTGCTGTAAATTAGGAATTGAAATTATTGCAACGAATGGAATCTTGACTATATTTATAATTGGAAACTCCAAAAATGAAAATAAGAAATTTGATGTTAAAATAAGTAATGAAATAGATAAGAAACTGAAAATTTGAAAACAAAAAAAAAGGAAATGAAATTAAGAAATGGTAACTATTGAACATTTCGTTAAATAAATAAGAGAAACTTGGGTAACATTCAATTGCATTTTAAAGACATATATATATATATATATATATATATAACTTACCAAATTATTAAAAGTTGAAATGTTAAATAAGATATGTAATAGAATATTGTAGAAGTAAACTTTAGTAAATGAAAGTGCTCAATGGAATTACTTTTATAAATAAGAAATTTGATATTATAAATTGTTATAAATTGAAGTAAATACTTTGAAATGCTACTAATTGAATGTAATAAAAGTAAATAATGTAAGAAAAATGATTATAAACTTAGTTTAACATTTTAAGCTATTTATGATCAGATTCAATGGAAAGGTGAATATTGTAAGTAAATAGTTATCAACTTAAATTAATATTGAATCCATTTATAATTAAAATGATTACTTTATAAATTGAATGATTAATTTTAACTTCAGAGAACATTGGAAAGGATTTAGAAATGGAGTTGATATTCAATAATACTTCATATGGAAAAATGAATATGAAAAGAAACAATATATAAATGATGAATTAAATTGTAAAGAAACTTACCTAATGATGTATAATCGAATAATTGAAAAAAAAAATAACTTATTTAAGCAATTAATGTAAAGTAATAAAATGAAAGAAAATGTCATTGTATGAATAAAGGAGAAATGAACTTTTTTAAGTAATAATGAACGTAAATTAATTAAAATAAACCATATATGAATGAGAAAAAGAAAAGTAAAGGATGAGAAAAAAAGAGAAAATCAAGCTAAATTCTTTATTGAAATGATGTTTGTACTATTTGTTTGCGAGTGATTGTTGTTATATTGTATTGATTTGTTTTATTATTAGTTGAAAACAACTAAAAATATTTCTCTTTTACATAATTATTAACTCTTTTGGATTATATAAGTGAAATACAGGTTATGGAAGCAATTGCTACTGCTTTTGGTTTCATAAAATAAGCGTTACTTGCTTTACAAATAGGTATGTTTTCGGATTACGGTTTTCAAGCGATATTATATTGTTTCCCGTGGTTTGGGATATATTATTTTGAAAAATATTATATATATTGGTATTATAGATATTATTATTTATCCCAGACCTTTCCATACAAGGGAGACTCTGTCGAAATTTTTCGTGAATTTTGGACATAGAAAATTTTGTGAAATATTTTCCAAACTTTTGTTAGCTCGAATATAAAGGATTTAATTGTTATTAACTGATATATTTATTTAAGTTATTTAATTATCTAAATTGATTGTTTATAAATTTAGTATTCTGAATAAGATATATTGATTACTTAATTCCTTCTTTTCCCTTCTTTCCCTTATGAGGACGAATAGTTTTGATTGGGGGAGAGTGTAACGACCCGTATTTTAATAATTAAAAATAGTTGAATTAAATAAAGTTTTGTGATTTAATGTTGGAAGAAAATAAAAATTTATGATTTAATAATAAAAATATACTGGAATGAAATGTAATAGTATTAATTTAAGATAATTGATAACTGCTTCAAATGTAATTCCAATAAATTTAAAATGATGTAAAAGGTTATAATTAGAGACAGATTGTAAATTAATTGTAATAATGTGTATATTAATTGATGTGTGGATTAAAGGAGTAATTGATAATTTAAATGTTGTATTAATTAATGCAATAGTAAGTAATAAATTGTAATTGAATTAAATAAGTGTTGGGTAAATAACTATGAAATTGGCGTGTAGTTAACAAACATACAAATATGGCTAAATGTAGAAATGATAAAAATTGTTATTTGTTATCAATTTACTTAATCAATTATAATTAAATGAAATTAAAATGTTATGTTAATGTGAGTTAAGATGATAACTGTTAAAAGTGAATGCAATAAAATGTATGGAAATGTTAATTTTATTTACAAGACAATAATTGATGTAATAAAATATAAACAATGTTAACTATGTATGTAGAGTAACAATTGATTGAATTAAAAGATCGAAACCAAATTAAATAAATTTATTGGAATTAAATTATATTAATTGGATTTAATTATAGTTGAAATTGAATACTGTAATTAGTGTAATATTTGACACTGAATTCGTATGTAAAGTTGTTTTATATTATTGTAAATGGCCAAGAAATCAAAATTTATGAAAATTGCTGGTTATCAAATTTGAAATTAAAAAGTGATTTAATTGATTTAATATTAATTTATTTAATTAATGTGAAAATAGCCATTTTGGCAACTGCCTCGGATTTCGAAGAAACAATGTTTCATCGGATCAGTAACGGTGAATTATTGAATGATTTCAAGTTTTATAGCGATTGGACTTGTCCTTTAACCGTACGGGCTCGAAACCCGTAGAAATCGATTTAATAAAATCTAATTGAAATTAATTTGAAATAAGATGATTTTAAAGCTAACTTCTTCATATGATGGGGTTAGGACTTGAAACCTGTTCCATTAAGTTTAAAATTATCAAAAACATCTATTTTGATATATGGGATGACCCACTTTCGTTACGGAGGCAGAACGGGCTTTTCGGGTCGTATTTGTCGTTTCAAATCAAGTCGGGTATTATTCATTTCTTATCGAGCTTTGTTAGTACATATTGTTCTGTTCTAACCCTAGCAGCATTTTTATTTCTTATTATTGTACGTATCTGTCTATTCAACCTACAGCTTCTTCCTTCTTCTAATGGCTGCAAATCAAAACCCTAAATTTCAATCTCCAACTCAATTTCAAAATCAAACTCTCCAAACCATATCATATTATATATCAATTTGAAGCTCTCAACGTGTGTAATTCATTGGTGCGATTCATTTTCAATCGAACTCACCGTTTGCCTAGAATTCGTGAATCAATTCCGCCCGTCCATATTGGATTCTAGACGATCCAACGGTGGATCTGCATCCGATCGATGATCGGGTGGTGCAGTTGTGTAGGTGGTGTCGGGCAGGTTTTAGAACGGTGGTTTGTTCTTCGTTAGGTGGTGCATATTCGCCAAGAAAGGCCTTGGAAGTCGCGATGGCGCGATGCTGCAATCGACGATCGTGAGGGCCGATCAGTTGGTCGTGGAGTCACCTCAGCATGGGTGTGTCAACGGCAGCGATCGATCATGATGAAGGCAAGCGAGGTGGTCGGCATTTTGAATTAAGGGAGGTGGCTGCAAACATTTTTCGAACCCGATGTTAGGGTTTCGAACGAGCTACAGTGTTTTGGGGAACGCGTGATGTCGCTGACGTGTGCTGCGTGGTGAGTATCTTTTTATTTATTTTAAATTTTAATTTTTGAATTTCAATCATTCTAAGTACCATAACTTTTTCATACGAGCTCGGATTTACGCGCATTTATTCCTCTGCGATCGTATCGAAATTCCAGACATTTTGATGCTGGTTTGGACGAATTCTGAGATTGTTCAAACTTGGGCCTTATTTCTGATTTCAAATCGTTGATAAATCAAGGTGAGTGTTTTGACCCACTCACAATAAGTAGATTATCTTATCTTAGTTAAATTACATTTGTGATACGATTGGAAATATATTGATTGATGTTTTGTATGTTTAAATTTTTATTTTTGTTAAATTGGACTTTTATTGCATTTAATCACCATTTAAATTTAATGTTTGATTTAAATTGTCAATTTAATACCTGTTATTGATGATTAATTAGCTATTGATGTTTATTGATTGATTTGAATGATAATTGGGATGGATGTTCGATTGGTTGATATTGGATGACTGGATGTTGTATTTTATATTGTTATAACACTGCATGTTCTCTATGGGTTGAAATGATACATACCTGAACGATCTATAGATTAGGGAAAAATCGTTATCGGTTGAAATGATAGACTCGAGCGATTTTATGAGTTTCTTATTTTATTCGGGATTGCATATTGAAATGATATATAACCGTAAAAAAATTAAATTGCGGATTGAAATGATAAATATCTGTATCACGTGACCCAAGGGTAGAAATTATATACGGACGCCGGATTGGTTAAATTAAATGACCTTTTAATCTTTAAATTTTGAATTCAGTTAACCAGTATTTTGAAATAGAAATTGATTTATATAAACGGAATTATTTTCGAAAGTCCAAGCATAGATGTGAAACTGGAATTGATTTAATGAATTGTTCAAAGGATTTAAATTTGAATTTCAAAGTCGAGGTGCCAATACCGAAAACCAATTTAATAACTGTGTACGTGGCGGAGATTCCAGAAATGAAGTAGGATGGTTCGACGAACGATTCTGTATGAGGTATATACGTGACCCTGACTCACGTGAGTCAGCTTGATGTGGCTAAAATAGGAGCTATATTGGGCCAAGTGAGGTCATTCCTCCTATCGGGTACATTTCTTCGATACTATATTCTGACTTTGTGATTGATTTGGTGGCCACCCTTGATTTTGATTATGGGAGTGTGTTTCGAGGTGGACGGTAGTAGCTGCTATGCGTTACCACCAGTCCGGGGGTGTAATCGGTATATCTACCCTGGAATTGCCTCGAGTGTCGGGTCACATGCCTTATCACGCGTTTTACTAGTTTGTTTTGTGCCGTACCTATGGAGTGCTCCCTGATAGCCCGCCCGCGGGTGGAGTTTACAGTATCTGTATAGACTACGGCATTATATAAAATATGTTAAGGGGGATTTGGGTAATACCTTAACGCTATTTTCATACTTTACTTTACTGCAGACATATTATAATAGCGTATTATACTACATAGTAGATAGTTTGACGGATCCTTAGGAGATGGTAATCACGAACATCTCTTAAGTTACTGCACTCAAATCAGACACTAGATAGGAGATGTCAAACCCCGTAAACATCTATGATGCCATCACACTCATATTTACCATTGATTTAACTTGCGTAAGATCTTTTAGCTCTGACTCGAGTGTTTTGTATTTTCAATTTGCTCGGGTTAGTCTGAGCTTTTCAGTTTATCGAATATTGCTTTCTAGAGGATGAAGACAAAGATTTCGTACTATTATTATTTATTATTTCTATTACACTACATCACGTTGTTCTGTTGCATTTATTTATTTATTCCTGATATATGTAACTCTCATGTGTGTTGTAAAAGGATAATCTATTGTATATATAAAATAGCTTCATGAACTGTTTATTTGTTCATTATATTTTGTCATTCCGCTGCGAGATTTTGTAGTTGATTCTTTCTTTCTCTTCTTTTTCTTATTTACCCTATAACAATCCGCCCCTTTGAATCGTTTGAGTCTGACGTGTGTGGTTTACCGTCGATTTAAACAGTCCAAAAAGGCGGATCGTTACAAATTATTCTTAATAATTGCAGAAAAATCTACAAAATTTGAGAACATTTGTTTATAATACTGCAAATACGTTCTGCATTTTTGCAATAATAATAATAATAATAATAATAATAATAATATATGTTGAAGCTGCAAGTGTTTTTTTAGAAAGTATTCATTATTTTTACTTTCATATGCCATTATTATATATACTTGTGGATATAACCGCAATTATTCTTAATAACTGTAGAAAAGTCATCAAATATTGTGAATTTTTGCTTACAATACTGCAAATATGTACAATTTTTGTACTGAAACATGTAATAATATATGTTAGAGCTGTAAGAGTGTTTTATCAAGTAATCAAATTTTTTACTGCAAATTTTCTAAGTATTGGCACCTAAAGCTGCAAATATTATGAATATTTGCAGAAAAAACTACAAATATTATTAATATTTCTTTTTTAGTTGCAAATATTCTTAAATTGTTGTTGATATATTATAATTTTTTAATTTTGTGAAGAATGAATTCGTTTTCATACAAATTATTGTTTTTTATGCTATTTCAATTTTACTATTTGATTTTGATGTTCTAATTGATTATACTTTCCATTATTTGACTTCAGATTCTTCTCGATTAATTAAAATGAGTATTTGGTTTCGTTTTCATTCTAAATCAATTTTTTAGTCACATTGATTTCAGTTTTATTCAGTAGATTATGATTCGATTTTGTTTACTGATTTCATTTTCACAGGAACGATGAAATGCAGAGAGAAATTACAATGAAAGGGTATTTTTGTCTTTTAGATGGTCCGATTTTGAAAATAGAAACCGAAAACATATCCAAAAAATGGAGGGATTTTTTGTGTATTTGCAAACTATAAGAGGGATGTATGCCAAACGCTCCCTTTTTATTTCTTAATTATTAATTAGTAGTGTTAATTGTTAATTATCAAAATTTAAATCTAATTTATTAACTATTAGTTATTAAATTAATTATTAATTATATTGAATAGTAATTATTAATACTAATTATTTCATGTTTCAAATTAATTATTTTTATTTAATAGTAATCAATATTCATTATTGATTATTGATAATTATATTTTAAATATCAATTATTAATTATCAAATATTAATAATTAATATTAATTTTTATTTCTTAATTATTAATTATTAATGTTAATTATTAGTTATTAAAAATTAATTCTAATTTATTAATTATTATTTATTATTTATTCAATAACTATTAATTATTATATTAATTATGAATTTATTGAATATTAATTGTTAATATTAATTAATTCATATTTTAAATTAATCATTATTATAATAATTATTATTATTTATTATTAATTTTCTAATTAACTGCCAATTATTAAGTATAATATTTAGTTATAATTATTAGCTAATTATTACAACTGGTAAACAAAAAATTGGAAAAGACACCTACTGCAACCGAAAAAAGAGTTGTTAAAAATATGCATCTATTACAACTAGAAAAAAAAGATTGTAATAGGCATCTATTACAACTGACAAAAAAGAAGAGTTGTAAGAAATAGGCAACTATTATAACTAGCAAAAAAAATGTTGTAACATGGATCTATTACAATTGACAGAAAAGAAGAGTTGTTGAAAATAGACATCTAGTACAATTAGCAAAAAAACGCTGTAATAGGCATCTGTTACAATGGGTAAAATAGAAGACTTGTTGAAAGTAAGTTTATTACAACTTTCTAAAAAAAAGAGCTAGAAAAAACCTCTACTACAATTAAAAAATTGTAACAGTTATAAATATAGTTGTAATAGGGCCTTTTTGTTGTAATGGTTCTGTAAATGCAGTTTTTTTCAAGTCAGTGCAGGAATCCTGCTTTTAGCACAAAAGAAAAGAAAAGAATAAAAAATTAAAATAAATAAAAAAAATAAAACCTATATGTATCTTTGTTGACTAAAATTAGATGGCACTTCCATTATCATACTAATTTTTTCGTTGTTCATATCAAAACTGATCAGAAACTTCTTCCTTTCACTATTAAACGAATCCATAACGATCCAATATGAGGTCCCTTGAATGTATATGGGTCCATTAAATGGTTCATACACATAGATAGCATCGATTTCTCTTCATGAAGAATCCACATCTAACGAGTACATCATGATTACTCTGTCGATTATTGCAACAAGTTTATAATTTTCCATTTTCATACAATGCCTATTCCAGTAGAAAACTATAACAACCTACTGTGGAACATGGAGGAACAATTGCATATTCACTTTTAATAGGATTACATATGAGTATAGGTTATTTAGTTTTCACATCGTTGGATACAATGCATAAAAGGCCATTGTATGAGTTTGCAATGCGATAATCGTTGTCAAACCAAGGGTTTTTGTCTTGGTATGGATTAATGATACTGTTGTCAATGAAAATATGATATAGTTTAGAAGGAGAATTAGATTGGTCTAAACACAAGGTTACGATAAAGTTGTTACCATCGTGATGGTCTGTGATTAAAAGAGGGGTGGTTGGACCAAACACAAAAGAAGTGTTTTTTGAATGTAGTCGACAAAAGTGTTTATCATTGACAATTTGATGAAACTTTCTTAAAACAATGGTGGTTTTGAGTACTTCTTTTGTTCAAAGCTTGGATAATACCACATACAACATATCATTTGAGGCCTTCTTGCTTCTAATTTTATATTTTTATATTTTCTTTTCAGATTTATATATGAGGAGAAGATTAGAAGAAAATGATACAAACTGCACCTCTCTTGGTATCAATAATCAAGTTTAAATAAACGTGGAGGAATTTAGTTCAGTTACGATCATATGATGTAAATAACGTAGTTTTGATATTATCACGTGACGGTAAAAAATATGGAGGAATGTGGTTTAGTCATTATCATGATGGAGGTATGTACGCTACTTTAATTATTTTCTCAAAATTAGAAACAAGAATGAGAATAATAAGAATAGACTAAACACAAATACATGCTAAGTCAAATGGCAAGATATTAATAACAATGGTGGCAACCAAATAGTCAAAATGTAAGCCTAAAGAAATATAGTTAATGATAAGCTAGATAGTCATATAACAAGCTGAAAACATTTTTTTGATGTAATATTAGTATAAATATGCGTGGAAGAGGCATGTGCGAATTACTAGACATTTAAAGATAGCTTTATGTATCATTATTTCTTTTTGTATTTGAACTCTTTAGGTTTAATACATAATTGCATGCTTATAGTAGCTTACAAAATTTTATATTCCTGATGTGTATATGTTGATGCATTTACATGGACCCCTTATATTTAGAATTAGATAGTACATGAAATTTCTTTTGAAACAAAATATGGAAATAACAAGTTAATATCAATTTATTTTTGGTTGCACTGTTGGCTTGAAATGAAACAAATATAAAACTACTTGACACTGAATATATTGAAGATAGTAACATACATTGAAGATAGTAACAGTAGTTTATTTCTCATCTTCTTCATTGCCACCTACTTTAGCCATCATTTTGGATTTAGGTTCTTTCTCTTGACTCTTCCATGTGGGCCACTACCTGTTGTACTAGTCAGAGTAAAATCTACATTCTTTGCACTGTCCACTCTAAGAGCATCTCCAACAAAGCTGGATCTTGCAAAAATGAAGATATGCACTTGTTTTGTATTGCAATAGAGGTTACATATTACATTTGAAGTCGAATCGATGCTAGATTTGTAATATCTTTATGCGTTTGTTGAACAGATGTCTAAGCTTCAGACGTCTGTTCAACAAGCGTATCACACAAAATCTTATCATCTTATAAAGTAGAAAATAGCGTCTGATATAGATGCAATCCTGAACCCACACACCATTGGAGTTTTGTTGTGGTTACATTTTGTAAGCCATGTAATGTAATATCCGCAGTCAAACTTGTTGAAGAAGCTCTAACCGTAAATGATGGAATGTTCAGCTGTTGCTTTGCAACCCTATATTCCATATAATATATGACGGTTGTGATCATATACTTTTGATTCTATGTATTCGTATTATCATAGTACTAATATAAACTAACATATTATGTAGAACAAGTTTCTATATGGCTTTAAATCACAGAGTTGCTTCATAAGAAAAATGAAAATAAGACATGTAATCACAACCAAAAAAAGAATTAGGATGTATTCTTCATAGAATTTTACGATTAGAGACCCAAAGTGACTCAGATGGCCATCATTAGATTATCCAAATACCATCATCATTAGACATTAGTTGCAAATAAATAACACATTGCTTTCAATATTTATTTTGCATGTTGTTTGAATAACCTAAGTAAGCATGGGTATTTGTGTGAAATACTTTCAACCTCCAAAAATTAACGTTCTCATTTTCAACTTTAAAAAATTGGAGATACAGGTAAATTTATTACATGCTACTGTATATGGAGCCACCTTATTACTCTTTTCTTCTTCTTCTCACACTATTTTCTTTTCTTCACTCTTTCTTCCTCATTCTAGATTCCTTTTTCAAACTCTTTCTCATCCGAATTCCACATTACTGCCTTTTATTTTTCATTCGGTATTAGCTTTTAATGATTCTCTTTCGCAAAATATTATAGCAGAAATGCTGCCTATATTCCCTCTCGCTCATCTCAACCTACATGTGATCTCAAGAACTTTAGAGAAGTGTATGTTTTTCTTATACTGACTTTGATTAAATTTTAGTTTATTTATATATTATTACTTCCTTATTTAGTTGTAGGTGATGTTTGTGTTATATGTCTGATCAGGCAAAGTTCTACCCAGTGCGAACTGCGCACAAGCACTGTGGGGGCAGCATAATATTACTGTACAACATATAGTTCTTATGCCTATGTTCATACTATAGCCTAGATAACATAATATGTATTTATATAACAAATCAAAGTTTGTAATGTAGCTCGAATAAAAACCAGTAATATGTAAGTCATTTCAATTTATTTTATTATTTGTTCAAAATAAAAGGTAGGTTTTTTGGAATAAAAATTGAAAAGAAAACCCAAGATTAGAATAAATGCATACGTATAATATTAAATTGCAAAGAGTAATGGCTAAAAATGTTTATTATACATAGTGGATTCCAAACTGAGAAATAGTTTGTAAATTTTTTTCGTATTTTACAGGTTCCTTTGCTAAGTTTGAGTATTAAAATATTGTTTCTTTGTTAATTTTCGTGACCTAGTATTGGTTTATTAGGAGTTGTGTGGCTGATTTGTTTATTGTAACATATATTTTCCACCAAAGATATTTTCAGGAGTCCAAGTATAAAAGTAAGGTTAAATATTGCATATTTAATTTTAAAAAACAATTTTCTAATGACCAAAAAGATATGTTAAATGCACACTTGTTTTGGTTTTGGTTCCCACGGGCTATGTCATTTTGAAATCATGAATGTAATAGTCATATATAAATATATAAAATATTATTAATTTATAGACATGGGGCATTTCCTTTATGAAAAATAACTTTTTAACTAAATCTCGTCTTTTTTCCACAAAAAAATTGACTACTTCATTCTATCTGAAAGTATCAACGGCTATGAACTTTGCCCTATCTGAGTTCAGCGGAGAGCTCCACCACCATCTATGGAGCAAAGTTTTAAGCTTTTCAAAATAATATGATTGGGCTTAAATCTCACAATGAAAATGAGTCAAAAGACTTTGAGCCACTTTATTTCAAGACGTCATCATGTAATTAAAAACATAACAAAAATTATATTATCATTATGAACACAAGATATTATAAGGTAGTATAAGATACGAATGACAGTGTGTGTACGTATGTATTTTGAAAAACATAGTGCTATTGCTTGATAATTACTTTTTTTTAAATCTAACTACTAAATTTGATGATTACCTTTTGTATTTGGATAAAAAAATTGATCTAATCAAACAAATTTATCCTTATGCCTTAGAATTTGTTTGATAATCAAACCGAGGACTATATTATCAAACTGGGCATGGTATTGTTGTACAGCCTATACTATAGTGCCAAGTCTGCGTGGATTTATAATATAGAGCCCGGTTTGATTATCAAATTTGTTCTTATGCCTTAGATATTGTGCCCAATTTGTATTTGTAAAACAAAGTGCTAAGTTAGATAATATAGTGCTAGTGCCCAATTTCGTAATATTGCACCCAGATTGATATTACTGATATTACGTATATATTCAGAATTAACTTTAAATATTGTTTGATAATTACTTTTTTGTAATCTTAAAAAATCTGTTCATATTACTGATGAAACTATGTCAATCCAGGTCCTTTTGTCCCAGTATGTCTAGGGCCCATTTTCAATACGGGCCGGGCTTGATCTTGCTGATATGACAGGATCCATTACAAGAAGAACTCAATATTAAAACGTTAAAAAAATATTGTTAAAACCTTCTGACAACATTAAGCATCATGTTGTCAACTCAGGTGTTGCAAAGAAGCGAAAGATTTCACCACGTTGGCCAAACATTGTGAAAAATGTCGTTGATAATCAAGACCACAACTTTTTATAACCATTGTAGTTGAGATCCTTTACCAACCTGAAATAATCATTGTAGTTTTCAATTTAAATATAGTTGTACAACTATTTTTTTAGTGTTTTCATCATGTCTAAAGTTCCAAAATAATAACTAGACGTACACAAAAGCATTTCCACTCATCATTAATATTTTATTTAATAGATAAGAATTACAAGAAACCGTTCCATCATGTGCCAACAATTTACATCGTATATTTATCCAAGGAAATAAAAATGGAGAGACTTTGAATAATGAAGAAATAACATAACAATAGACAATGATTAGATAACTTCTACTCAATACACCGGTGATGATAGTCAGCATTGCTATTTTGTTGCAACTGCTTGTCCCTTGTTCCCTTACCTGAAAAACTAAGTTGAAGCATTAAAACTTCTTTTGCAAAACACTCATTTAGGAGGAACTAACTGTAAGTATTAATCGTACACATTACCAACCATTATTTTATTAATCTGCAATTAACATAATTATGAAACTAAAGCAAGCATAATGTTTTAGCCGCAATGATGGATAAAAACATAATCATGATCCTGAATACTTATTCTCAAGAGATTTCAGCATCACTCCTAAAGTATGGAAAAACATAGAAAATCAATGCAATGTTTCATAATTATGACGATTTACATGTTAGTTTTGATTGAGGAAGCATCGGAATGGTAGATAAGCCACATAGAGATTTATAAATATGTTATGCCTGTAATAGATATCCACATAACTAGTTGTATAGAACATTTTTGTGAAAACAACATTATAATAACAAATGTAAAAGTGGAATTTGAAAGAATCAAAATGATTGCCCCAAAATTGGTCACAAACACCCAGTTGCAGATGAAAGCACCAAATCACAGTCACAAATCACAGATAGATCATATATAGTAGAATAAAACATGAATAACACTCAAAAAATCAAAAGATGAGCAGTAGAAAGACACAATTTATAGTGGTTTGGCGTTGTAACCTACGTCCAATTTGAAAAGTTGCTGTTTATTGATGATTCTCTACTGATTTACAAGTGTACAATCGATAGTTTTTGAATTACAATGGAGTTCAGCAGAGTAACGGCGTAGAAGAGCCAAAAGATCCCTTTCTAGAGGCCTATGGCTACTATTTATAGACATAGGCTGGAAATATCTGACTCAGGTCTCGGAAGACCCCTTCTCTGACGTGGGCGAGCCACTAGATCAATCCGAGATAGATTGGGATCCATCCATGATCAATACACACACATTTTGTATCGATGCAAATTAAGTCGTTTTGGACTGAGATCGATCATGAGCATTCTTGAGATGGTACGAAAGCTCCTATGAAAATTTGGTAGCATTTGGACTTGTAGATTTTGAGTTATGATCGATACAAGTTTGCATTTACAAAACACTATCGCGATACAATTCGTATTGATGGCATCGTATTGCTTCTAGTTTGTATCAACCAGGTGACGTGGCGCTATATTTTAGGATCGATCTGCTTTTCATGTCGAGTGACCACTTCTTTTGTCTCTACTTTTCTTTCTTCACATCCATTTATATCCACGTTGTTCGTATCCATCGATCCATGCTGTTCGCAACCATCATATTCCATTGCCTTATGTCCATCATTTCATATTCATACCTCTGGTCGTATCGATCCCCGAATACCTGCCTTCGTATCCATCAACTGTGCCTTCGTTCGCATCGATCTATGCTTGCCTTCCGTATCCATCAAATCCACTTCCATGCATACCTTTCATATCCATCCTCCGCGTATGTCCTTCATATCAATCAATACTCGGTCTATACGAAATGCTCATCCAAACCCCTATGAGACCATTTCTCCATTCTTCGTATTGATCACAGCTTGATCGATACGAAGTGTGCTTACACACTTGTGCCGTGTTCTACCAAATCGATGCACGTTGCATCGATACGAAAGACGTCGATCCGAATTAAGATGCCTTTTCCATATCCATAATACTATGTGATCGATACGAACCATATCAATATGAACCAGTTTCCATGAATCTTGATCCATCCATGACTCGAGCATATGAACTCTGTTTGACCTGAAATCTGAAATATAGCCTCTCTAAACCTTGTTCATCGGTACCAATCGATCCCATCTTGATTGGAGCTCCGTTCAGTTTTGGCAGTATCGATTGTAGCTTTATTTCCAATCGATCTCCATTCCTGATAACTATCCTTTTTTGCCAATTTGTCGGTATCCCCGCCTTGTCCATAAGGCGGGGTAACATTTTATATGATGTATGGTAGTTGATAATGTCTGTTTGGGTATGTAAAACTATGTTTGCTCAACCTTTAAGCATTTGTAAAATTGCTTATTATAATGAGACAACAAAGCATTTGTAAGTAACTAGAATGCACTGAAGTGATGAAAGATAAGAGAATTTTTTTAGGATATACCAATGGAAGAGAGAAGCGCTTTCATTGAAGCTAAAGTCTCTATTTATGGATTGACAAACCCTAACCCCAAATCACTCAAGACAGTCAAAACTAATTAGACGTTCATAAAGTTTAGTAAAATCAATAAGAGAACGATCATATTCGTTCAGAAAACCAAAAATTTCGATAACAAAAATAATTACACGCTTAAATTGTGCTACGACAACCGTTAATGAAAACAATGATGGGGAAGGTAAAGAAAGTAGTAACCTATCAAATACATTCCTTGACAATTAAAGAACAATTAAGAATCTAAATTCAACCGCAATTATCACAAAAGTTATGAGATTCGTGGTAGTAATAAATCAACTGTAGGTCAGTGGAGAAGTGAAATTAATTTGAAATTTGGGTTCTCGATTTGTGGATAAAAGCGGTTCTTTTGGAAAAAGTGGGTTTTTTAGTTTGGGGATGGAAGCTTTCTATCTGTGAAAGACAAGAGACACCAATAATAGATGGCAAGGGTTTTAAACCACTATGCCAATCTTAACTGTTCAACGATAAAACGAATGAACATAAATAGTCTGACTTATGTCCCTAGGTTGATAGTTGAATTTAACAGTAATGTAACAATCACATGGGTAAAAAGCATGATCCAATGGCTATATCATGTCAAGCTTTTATGAAATATACCAATCAAGAATTTAGATAAAAAATGAATAAATAATACGGTAGCGAATGTTGGTACATTCGATTAGTTTTAATTTGCATGCAAATTGAAGATAAAATTAAAAAAAAAATCAACAATTAAAACCTTTTAAAACCTATAAACTTTCAAATGAGTAGAAAATTTCAAATTATTTTAAGTTGGCTTTTTCTCGAAATTTACATTTCCCGAAAAAGTTCAATAATTAAAAGCTAAAATTACATATTAAAAAATAAAATATTGATAATTTAATTTTCTTAAACTTTGAATTTATTCAAAGTGTTTTTATTTTTATTTTTTGGATATTCATTTATTTCTTTGTAGGTTTTTTCTTTTGAAGAGAATAATTTGTATGTCGATTTAAATTTTTATGCTATTTTAACTTTTTTTAACAATATATTCTATAAATAATTTTTCGACAAGCACCATTGTCCCAGTGGTTAAGTGATTCGGCTTTGGTGCAAGAGGTCACAAGTTCGGAACTTGCATGGCGTGATTCGAGCGTTTATTGACGTGCGATATGTTGTCCTAGTGACCTGTTTTATATAAAGTACCATTTCAAAAAAAATTTATTGCGAAAGTATTGTAATCTTTTTATAGCTACGGACTTCAATAGTAACACGTAACTGTTATACATAATAAATTAGTTTTGCAATATAAAAAAATTAAAACTCTACAGCTTGCAATTTCTTTTGAAAGTTTCATTCAAATAAAGTTTCTCAATAATTAAAGAGTGTCGTTAATTTTATTCACTAAAATAACATCGAATACATGTTGTTGATGAATACAAACATTTCATAATCAAAATAAAATGTCATTAAAGATGTATTTTTACAACTATTTTGTAGATGCTCTAAAAATCCTTTCTTTCACGAAATTTGACTTCGAATTGTCGTTTAGGTTGACTTTATACAACGTTTTCTCCAAAAGTTATTGTAAAAATCTATAATTTTGATGATAGCAAATTCTAGGTTTTTTTTAAAATCTCAAAATGCATGTCTAGGTTTTCATTGTTTCTACAAAAAATTGATCCCTATCGTCTTATTCTTGTTCTTGTTTGATCATTAGTTTATTTCTCAATGATCATTTTTGTTTGATCATTAGCTTCTATTTTCACACTTGATCTTTTCTAACATAAAATATTCTCTTGTAGCCGCAACATTTTTGTGATGCCACAAAAACAAAAAAAGTAGGGAAATCAGTGTGCATCTACAATAAATGGAGAATGTTTTGGTATGATGATCAAGGATGGAGGTATTACTAAACCTTTTGTGCAAGAAGTCGAAATATTCAAGCACAGTTTATTCTTGGAGTGGTATACTTTTTTATATTTTCTTATCATATATCTATTATATGTTTGTTAACATAATTACTTGCATAGTTATTATACTAACACGTGTTTTCAGATTCACATATATGCAAATGAACGTTTGCTAGGGATGAATTATCTACAGCAAGCATGTTTGCAAGGTCATCTCACTTCTGCTTATATTTCATCAATTTATTATTTCCTTGATTCCAAAACCCAAGCGTAGGCTATAACACTATTCAATCGTGTTAGCTGTAGAAATTTACTTGAGGATGATGCTAGCTATTATAATAACAACCACAATAATATTTAAGGAAATGCATATGTTTTGGAATGCAGAAAAGAGGCAAAAGAGATTGAACATAATGTAATATTTATGCCAGTCTTTACAATGCAAAAGCCACGGTGTGAAAATCCAACATGTGGTCTTATTATTAATGGTTATAATATGTGGGTTCCCAATGATGTGCTTCCAAGTAGATGAATACTTTTATTTTTATTCATAATTGTTAAAGTAGAAAAAAATGATGTAGGTACGTCATCATATAGAGGAATGATGGATGTGTTAAAAGTTGTTTATGTATGCATGTTTTCTAATGTACTCGCCCCAAATTAGGCGATGATGGAAAATTGTGAAGTTTTATAAACGCAAAGCAACCTACATCATTCGACATTTTTTGGTGACTCAAATGATGAATTTGCAACTTCTATGGTAATATAGAATGGTTTAACAGTCACCATCCTTTCAAATATCCATTGTCTTATTTTGTCATGTGAAACCGAATACAGATCATTTATTTATATTTTTCTTTCAAAAGTTGCTCAATGGTTGTTAACCTTCACATGATTTACAAACTTCTTAATGCAATTTAATGAACTGGTTCAACACCATGTCTCTGTGCCTAAGTTAAATTTATAGTTTTATTTATACAGTTTCATGTTGTGCGAACATAGTATATATGATGAAAGCTAGTATTTTATAGCCTGTGGTATTATGCATGTGGATTTCTAATTCATAGGTTTTGGAGTTAATATTTGCTTCTTCATTAACACTAACTATTACATAGACTACTTTATGTTTGGTTATAAAAGTGCATTGCACTTTTTCCAATTTAAAGTTCACATATTTTGTTCCTCGATATTTTGTATTGTTTATGCAGTGTAGAAATTGTGATTGTGAAATCTGCATGAATGGCTAGTAGCTTATAGTTTATATTGTGCTAAGTTTGCTTTCATTATCTACTTGACCTTTTATTTTTTCTACGTGTAACATATTGTTGTGTACCAAGCTTTAAATCAATCAAATAATTTTAAGATAATTCTCCCTATCAAGTTAACCGTTTATTGATATAAAACAATAGACCAAAATATACATCATCTTGCCAAGTAAATGCATATTGGTCATCATTGTGCATCATCCAAATGCAAAAGCTATAGAGTTGATGTTGTGGTCAAATGCCTAAGCAGCTATTTTTTTAAAATAATTTTTTGAAACAGAAATGTGATTTTTGTTCCACAAAATATTTATTCTATGTATTTATTGTTTGGATTCATGTCCATCCAAAGAAAATAAAATGGCAGTATTGTGTAAATCACTACTAAAAACATCTCATTAAAGATTGAGGATTAGTAACCGTAACATTCCGATCTTGAATTTGAAACCGATCATGGACTGAAAATATTAGTTTTAAATTCTGAAATTAAAGACCAAAATTCGGTTTTTGACCAGTCTTTAATGTTTAAAACCGTTTAGAAACCTACTTTCAGTTTCTAATTTTCATTCTATATAAGCAAATAAACAACCTTCAAGATTCTCTATCCTTTTTAAATCGAACGGTTACATTTGGTGATCAACGTGAATGATGGATTAAAAATCAAAACTTTCTTTAATAAATTCCAAAATTTGGAAGTATTTCACCCACGACCTCTCAATCACGGGCAATAATCACTTTCCATAACTCGTGCACTTACCCTTCTTTCACAATAAAAACAGCTGCTACTGGTCTTCTCCTCCTCCACTAAGTCATTGTTTCACAACTCATGACAAAGCGCATTCATCAAAGCACAAATAAAGCATCAAAATCTCAAAAGTTGCTTCATTGTTGAGGTGTACAAGAAGAATAAAACTTATGTAGGCACTAGAAGATATATATACGAGCAGACATTGAATGAACTACCACACTGAGAAGAGTTTGGATGAATTTTGGTAGTAATATATTTGCATGCCTGTATATGATTTTGCAAGCATTGTTTGTAACTAGCCGAGTTTTTGTAACTAGTTGAGTGAAACAAAGTTCTCAAACTCAATCTTGTTAGGTTATGAAAGAAGGCATACAAATTTAGGTGGAGGATAATGGAGTGGCAAAGGTAGGAGGAGAAAGAAATCGGAGGAAAAGAACATGGGGTGTGGTGGCATAGAGGCGAGAGGTATGGTGGAAATTTTTGCAGCTAGTAGAGCACGGAGTGTAAGAAGTGCAGAGATGAAAGTGAGCAAAAGGACAAACAACTTGTAGTTGTAGGGATAAGGGTTCTAAAATGAAAGCATGAAACTTTTGCCAACTTTTATGTTTTACCGAGTGGAGATTGAATTTTGTGGTTCAAAATTTTGCAGTTGGATTTCTTAGGACAAAATATACACGCAAATCATTAGTACGAAAAATAATTTTTATGTGAGCATTATATGTATACTATATTTATCCAATAAAGGTGATAAAGTGAGATAATACCTTTTTTTCATTTAATTTCTACTGCTGCAAATTTAGTTACTTATGTTATGTATACAAATCTCAATCAATATATGTATTTCTGGTTTATTTTAAATAATTCAAAAGAATTTAAATAATATTTAAATATTGTATAATTTATGACCTACTAAAGACTATATTTCGGTCCTAAGTATTCCATCTCTAAAAATTATAGGATTGAACTTTCAGTTTTTATATCTTAAGACTGATGTGTCAGTCTCAGATTATTTTTAGGACTAGAGAATCAGAGACTGAAATCTCAGTCTTTAACCCATCTTTAAATTTATTTAAAGACCGAATTGTTTTGTTAAAGACTTAACTTTTTGATCTTTAATTCTATATTTTTTGGTAGTGAATTAACCGTCGTGAGTTAAAGATTATGAACCCACTATTTTCATATATTTTTCTTTATTGAACCAATTTAGTATCTAAAGAATTTTCTCTCTATAATTTTTCTATTCAAATAGCATTAATTCCGTATTCAAAGATTATGCAATATATTCGTAACATCTCGTATCTAGAGGCCTGTTGCGGTCATTTATAGTATTAACTTCTGGTGACAAAATACGTTAGTGTTAATGGTATGTCAGAAGCACTTGAATATGAAAAAAATCGCAGATTTCAAAATAATACCATATCCAAGTTACGAAAATCCCCCAAACATATTCCCAGGCAATGATCAAATATAATAACAATACTATACCAAGAGCGACGTATGAAGATGCCCTTTTGGATGATCAAAGCGACATAGACATAATTGTCTTAATACACGGCAAAAAAAATTAAAATAGAATTCATAAATCAGCTAACCGTCAGGCACCTGCTCGTCTTTGGAAGTTTATTCGTCGAAATCTGCTAAAACATGAAAATCTAAACTCTCCGACTACTCAAATCAAATTTTGTGCACTAGAGAGTTTAAGGGAAAATAAAAACTTCGAGTCGGATATAATGCCTGGTATGAATAATTGCTGTTACATCTCTGTTTACTGAGATATAGTGAGGCCATGCCGCTTAGCGGAATGGGTTTTCCCTCACTAATATCTCTTTCCAAAACATATATTTTGCAAATTCTTTCTTTCCTTTCACTAATATCTCTTTCGAAAACATATATTTTGCAAATTCTTTCCTGTAACTAAACTGTTTAATCAACTGATTATAGTATAATATAGCAAAATCTAGTATGCTAAAATAGGAAATAAATGGAATATCTATCTGAAATCTGAGCTAATTGCTCTGTGCTGGACTAACTATCCTAAATCTGATAATACCAAGATAGCAATATTCTTTATGCTAAATAATGGACTATCTGTCCATAAAATAGGTAAAAAGAGGGGAATAAAAATTCTAAAGAAGTAGTAAGGTTCGTTATGCTAACAAAAGAACGAACTGTTCATATCTGGGCTAACTGCCCTAATTTGGACAAACTGTCCTCTAGACTAACTGTCCTCTAGGCGGATTGCCCTCAAAATGGACTGACTGTCAGAATTTAAATGAGCTAGCTGATCGAATTTTCTTAGGTTTAACTACCATTTAATTTTTCCTCGAAAACCTTTTCTAAATGATTTAGCCCATCAAATCATACATATATACAAGGAAAATATATCTTTAGCATTACTCTAAGCTATTTTTTTCACGTTATATATACTTTGCTCAAAATAATGTTGATGATTTTAAATAAGGATTATCTATCTCTTTAAAATAAATCAAAGTCCTTTATATCTTAAACGTTTAGGCTATCTGTCTAGTCATTGTATCGAATCCTTTGTTTAAAATATATAGACAACCTTTCAAAAACTTTGAAGGCAACCCCTTCAAAATCGTTAGTAAAACCCTTCGAAATAATTGAACTCCTTTAAAATCATTAAAAAGCCTTTCTTTTATAATCTTTAAAATATATGATGTCCACCTTTAAAGTCCTTTCGCCTTTGCCTTCGACAAGCGAAATCTAACCTTTCGACCTTGTCAGAAGGTCTCACCTTTAGACTTTGTCGGAAAGTCTGGGGAACTACCCCTGTAAATCATTTTAGAACCTTTCGAAAGCATTGAAACTTAAAACCTTTCGAAGTCAATGGGTTCAATTTAAAACAAGTGGATACCTTTCAAAACTATTCGAAGTTGACTACTTTAAAAACCTTTAAAACATTTCGGCTTAAAACATTTGGACTATGCCTTCAAGTTGAGCAAAAGAATCAAAAAAACATTGGAGTCGAAAGCAACTGCTTCAAAACCATTTAAAAGTAACTCTTTTAAAACATTTTCATAAATAATGAAGCGATGGTGTTGGAACTAACCTTCGGAATCAATGGAGAGGTGGCAAGTTTTAGAAAACAAAAACTCCCTTTGAAAGCAACTGAATCGAAAGGCAGGAAGTGGCAACTTTGTTCTTGTCCACCTTGTCGGAAGGTTTCGTACCTTTCGACTATGTCGGAAGGTCTTAATTAAAACAAGAAAGCAAACTAACCTGAACCCTTATTGTGACGCCCCACCTCTATGCTCACAATAATAAAGAGTATTAAAAGAAATACTGTCTATTATTATGAAGAATAAGGCTGGATAGGTGCGGCCATCCGTAGTTAGGCCTTACACTAGTATTGGTTATCTCAATAGGAGTGGTATATATTTTTTTCATCTCTTATTTATTTACTCCCATCGACATACTCAATTCTAGTATAAAACGAACTACGATGGTTCATAATAGTTTAGGACAATATATATAATAATAACACAGATAAAGTAAATGCGGAACACAGATATAACAGAAAGTCTCATATATATATAACTGATGTCAGTTGATATATATGTGATACAATACATATGATACAACTACAACTGTCAACTCTGGAAGTTACATATACAAGTACATTATCGTATATAATATACATGAATACATATCTTCCTATACAAAGACAATGACTACTCCAAAAAGTATGAAAAGGCTTCATAGCTCTAGCAGCAACCCAAAGTAAGATATCAACAACCTGTAAATACTCGGTCTGACCCGAGTATTAAATTCAAAAGAAAATAATACACGGGTCAGTCTAATTCAAACTCAGTTATTAGTGCACAGAAGCAGTAATAATTTTATAATGAATAGACGACAGTCACAATAAATCTCGTCTATCCGACCCTTTTACAAAGAAATCGGATAACGGTGAATATAACACGTAACAGTGTTAAACAACAAATCAGCAAATTAAACCAAATCATAATACAATTCAGAATATTGAATTGAATAAACAAAACAGTTCAAACCATTGAAATATCAATTAAAATATTAATTCGGGTAGGGCTGCAGTACACGCACGCGTGCACTGCCTCGCCACTACATCATATGAATTTGCAAAGGATCCATAAATCAAAACAAAATAGAATTTCATAAAAGCAATACCGTGTCGCTGCAGTTCACGCTTGCGTGCACTGCCTTGCCACTACAGTGATGATGTACACAAAAGCTCAATAAAAATTCACAAACGAGCACAAGGTCAAACCTAAGGAAAAATTCAGGTTCAACTCTAATGCACTAATTTGAAGAACAATGGACAACAGACTTTATATGATGGCAGCAAAACATCAAGACGGTAACCCAAAGAAAACAACAAGGTCAGGTCTGGACAGCATGAATAGATAAGCATATGTATGCAACAGTGTAAAGCAAGACTACTATAGGGTGCAACAGACACAAATGTAGACTGTACATGATCAGTGCAGTGAAACCAAGGCATGAATGTAGACAAAACTACACATGAAGTTTATAGATGGCCAAACCCAATGAAACAGCCACTACACAATGCAACACACAACGGTGTAGTAGTTCAAAAATGATAATTAACAGAGAAGCACCAAAGGCCAACAGTAAGTGTCGATCAAGACTTACTCAAATGCAGTGACAAGCACAGCAAGTGTACATGAAGGCCGGAGTGTGTACTAAGCATGTCTACAAGAACCAATACTAAACGACCACAAAGACTTCGAAGTGATATGTATATATATATATAACACAACAGCAGGTCAAAAATGCTCAGGAGTGAGTACAAAATGCCTAGAGTCGAAACAACACGCAATACAGTGAGATCGAGCACAAGAAAAACTCACATCCAGAGGGAACAACATAATGCACAAATCAAAACTCGAGCTTATAGAGGGCGCAGTGCCAAAGCCGATCAATTCAAACAAGAGAAATGGAACAAAGCAAAGACTGTCATCGAAACTAGTTCAACAATCAGTTACAGTGAACTGAAATGAAGGCATGAATCCAAATCAGACATGTTACAACAGATTACAGGGGACAAATGAAGCATCTGTGTAAATGTATGTAGAAAGTTCAAGCTACAAACCAATACAACGTATAGACATTCATATCTATGTCAAATGAAACAGTAGCAACATAAACAAGTGGCACGGCACGTTCAAAAACAGAGGAGATTTCAAGTCAAAGCCGATACCAACAAAGTAAAGTCGAAGACTACCTCTTTTTTTTTCTTTTTTTTTCTTTTTCTTATACCAAAGTAAATTTTAAAACTGTCAGAGAAGTAATGAAAATCATCTAGGAATCGCAACCCCAAATCTATGTCGTTTTAAATAAATGACAGTTTTGAACGAGTGATAAGAGTAAATTAAATCACTAATCGAGATAAACAATCACAAAAATATACGAATTCGAGCAAAGTCTCAGACAGGAAGAACAAAACCAATAAAACATGAATCGAACCAAGACAGAAAGAAATAAAAAATCATCAATCATCAAAACAAAGTCGAACGACCTAAGCACGACACTGAGAATGAACTAGATGTGAGTGATAGATCACTCACCTTGTTGAAGAGCACGAATTGGAGTAGCCATGTTCAAACTGAAGAAGATTTGAAGCCGTGGCCCTCACGAGACGAACGATCGACTAAAGCAAGCAAGGAGAATCATCTTTTGATCGATCCACACAAGCGGCGACCACGAATGTCACAAAGCCCTAATTTTTACAGAGGGACGAACACAAGGAGGCCGCCATTTTTCTTATTCTTTTCGTGATTATACCTAGGGTTTTTGAATGGATTCAAAAATGAAAGGGGATCTGGTCTGCCTTGGTAGTAATCACGGCACAAAGAAAAGGCATGGGCCAAAATTATGAAGCCCATAAATTCTTAAACAAATTTTTAAAAGAATTTACCCGATTAAAATTCCGAATAGCAATTAGCAAGCCAAAATTAATCGTCTAATGACGAAAATTAATTTCCATAAAACCCCGGGTTGTTACAGACTCCCCTCCTTATATAAATTGCGTCCCCGCAATTTTCATAATTAAGGTCGTCAATCACCATTATTTTTTTTATTTTTATTTTTTTCTGCCATAAACTGGTTAAGCTAGAAAAATAAAGGTAGAGAATTCAAACATTAAAGAAATCTTTTAATTTCAATAAAAGAAACTCAAAATTCTCAACAAAATCTAACTATCAATAGATAGTCAGAAAACAACAAAGGCCTAATCATCAAAAACGATAATTAGAAATCTCAAATCAAAAAATATTTCATTATCAAAGGCGATAATCAAATTTTAAATCAACAAATATTTGATTATCTCAGTCGATAATCAAATTTCAAATCAACAAATATTTAATTATCAAAAGCGATAATTAAATCTCAAATCAGCAAATATTTAATTATCAAAGGCGATAGTCAGAACTCATATCAACAAATATTCGATTATCAAAAACGATAACCAAATCAACAAATATCTAATTATCAAAAACGATAATTAGAACTCATATCATCAAATATTCGATTATCAAAAACGATAATCAAATCAACAAATATCTAATTATCAAAAACGATAATTAGAACTCATATCAACAAATATTCGATTATCAAAAACGATAATCAAATCAACAAATATCTAATTATCAAAAACGATAATTAGAACTCATATCAACAAATATTCGATTATCAAAAATGATAATCAAATCAACAAATATCTAATTATCAAAAACGATAATTAGAACTCATATCATCAAATATTCGATTATCAAAAACGATAATCAAATCAACAAATATTCGATTATCAAAAACGATAATCAAATCTCAAATCAACAAATATTTGATTATCTCAGTCGATAATCAAATTTCAAATCAACAAATATTTAATTATCAAAAGCGATAATTAAATCTCAAATCAACAAATATTCGATTATCAAAAACTATAATCAAATCAACAAATATTCGATTATCAAAAACGATAATCAAATCAACAAATATTCGATTATCAAAAACGATAATCAAATCAACAAATATCCGATTATCAAAAACGATAATCAGAACTTATATCAACAAATATTCGATTATCAAAAACGATAATCAAATCAACAAATATCCGATTATCAAAAACGATAATCAGAACTCATATCAACAAATATTTGATTATCAAAAACGATAATCAAATCAACAAATATCTAATTATCAAAAACGATAATTAGAACTCATATCATCAAATATTCGATTATCAAAAACGATAATCAAATCAACAAATATCTAATTATCAAAAACGATAATTAGAACTCATATCATCAAATATTCGATTATCAAAAACGATAATCAAATCAACAAATATTCGATTATCAAAAACGATAATCAAATCTCAAATCAACAAATATTCGATTATCAAAAACGATAATCAAATCAACAAATATTCGATTATCAAAAACGATAATCAAATCAACAAATATTCGATTATCAAAAACGATAATCAAATCAACAAATATCCGATTATCCAAAACGATAATCAGAACTCATATCAACAAATATTCGATTATCAAAAACGATAATCAAATCAACAAATATCTAATTATCAAAAATGATAATTAGAACTCATATCATCAAATATTCGATTATCAAAAACGATAATCAAATCAACAAATATCTAATTATCAAAAACGATAATTAGAACTCATATCAACAAATATTTGATTATCAAAAACGATAATCAAATCAACAAATATCTAATTATCAAAAACGATAATTAGAACTCATATCAACAAATATTCGATTATCAAAAACGATAATCAAATCAACAAATATCTAATTATCAAAAACGATAATTAGAACTCATATCATCACATATTCGATTATCAAAAACGATAATCAAATCAACAAATATTCGATTATCAAAAACGATAATTAAATTTCAAATCAACAAATATTCGATTATCAAAAACGATAATTAAATCAACAAATATTCGATTATCAAAAATGATAATCAAATCAACAAATATTCGATTATCAAAAACGATAATCAAATCAACAAATATCCGATTATCAAAAACGATAATCAGAACTCATATCAACAAATATTCGATTATCAAAAACGATGATCAAATCCAACAATTATTCGATTATCAAAAACGATTATCAAATCAACAAATATTCGATTATCAAAAACGATAATCAAATCAACAAATATCTAATTATCGAAAACGATAATTAGAACTCATATCATCAAATATTCGATTATCAAAAACGATAATCAAATCAACAAATATTCGATTATCAAAAACGATAATCAAATCAACAAATATTCGATTATCAAAAACGATAATCAAATCAACAAATATCTGATTATCCAAAACGATAATCAGAACTCATATCAACAAATATTCGATTATCAAAAACGATAATCAAATCAACAAATATCTAATTATCAAAAACGATAATTAGAACTCATATCATCAAATATTCAATTAACGAGTCCGGAATTAACCGAAATAGCAAACGCACATGTCCCATACCACGTGTTTTACTAAATCGTTTGATTCTCTTCATCGTTTCCTTGAACGTGTAAAATCATCAAAATCATCAAACAGCAAATGTTTCAATTAACGAGTCCGGAATTAACCGAAATAGTAAAAGTGTGATTCCATACTCCGCACTTTTGCTACATCATTTAAATCTCTTCATCGTTTCCTTGAAAGTGCAAATTGTGTATTCCAAAAATAACATTTCACATTCTCAAACGGACAAGTCCGGAATTAAGCGAATCAGTAAAAGAAAGAGGTCATAATCCTCGATTTTTCTGAAACGTTTAAGTCACTTTCTCATTCTTCTGAAAACGCAAACTGTAAAAATTCTGAAGACAATTTCATTTATTATATAAAAGTGAATAATCTACATTCTCAAACGAACAAGTCCGGAATTAAGCGAATCAGTAAAAGAAAGGGTTCATAGTCCTCGATTTTGCTGAATCGTTTAAATCGCTTCCTCATTCTTTTGAACGCATAAACTATACAAATTTTGAAAAACAATTTTATTTTTAAAACGATTTGCAATCCGTGATAAAAACAGCAACATAAGTAGAAACTTCAACAAAGAAATGGTACTTCTCAAAACAACATAAAACTAATCTCAAAATCAGCATTGCGGGATAACCGCTTGAAAATCCACTTTAAAATTTGACGGTTACTGAAGTCAAAGCGACAGTAAATTTTAAACGTCAAAATCTCATCAAAATAATTCACATCAAAATAAAATACCAGTAAATTTTCATTCATTTAAAAATGTCAACAAAACACCGCGCTTCAAAAATATAGCATTGGTGTAAAACTCCCGTTATAATAATAACGGCAACAAAATACGTTTCATAACCAAGCATCGGTTCAACGTAAAATTAATGCAGTAATGTGCAACTTAAATTTGCACGTACACTATAATATAAACAAAAAAAATCATTCTATTATATCTTCAATAAAGATATTTTAAAACAGCAGAAATCTAATCAGATATGATTGGCATCAAAGAAAACCAGTAAGAAATTTCAACAAATCAAATCAACTGGTTAAACAACATAATGAAATTAATTTCATTTTCATATTTTGATTTTTTTTAAATCAAAATAATTATCAGTCGTACTCAGCGAAGCAGCCACACTGTTTTCGCTGCGCACTCTGATAAACAAAGCACAAACCAATCTATCATCAAAACACAAATTCACTTTTTATTTTTAAATAAGGATATTTAAAAATTTCCATTGTATTTTCAAAACTTTAGTTTTGACTCAAAACACATATAAAACATCGACACATAGTTGTAACACATGTTCCATCTAAGTTATGTTTTATATTATGTCCATAAACCCCAAGCTCTGATACCAACTGTGACGCCCCACCTCTATGCTCACAATAATAAAGAGTATTAAAAGAAATACTGTCTATTATCATGAAGAATAAGGCTGGATAGGAGCGGCCATCCGTAGTTAGGCCTTACACTAGTATTGGTTATCTCAATAGGAGTGGTATATATATTTTTCATCTCTTATTTATTTACTCCCATCGACATACTCAATTCTAGTATAAAACGAACTATGATGGTTCATAATAGTTTAGGACAATATATATAATAATAACACAGATAAAGTAAATGTGGAACACAGATATAACAGAAAGTCTCATATTTATATAACTGATGTCAGTTGATATACATGTGATACAATACATATGATACAACTACAACTGTCGACTCTGCAAGTTACATATACAAGTACATTATCGTATATAATATACTTGAATACATATCTTCCTATACAAAGACAATGACTACTCCAAAAAGTATGAAAAGGCTTCATAGCTCTAGCAGCAACCCAAAGTAAGATATCAACAACCTGTAAATACTCGGTCTGACCCGAGTATTAAATTCAAAAGAAAATAATACACGGGTCAGTCTAATTCAAACTCAGTTATTAGTGCATAGAAGCAGTAATAATTTTATAATGAATAGACGACAGTCACAATAAATCTCGTCTATCGGACCCTTTTACAAAGAAATCGGATAACGGTGAATATAACACGTAACAGTGTTAAACAACAAATCAGCAAATTAAACCAAATCATAATACAATTCAGAATATTGAATTGAATAAACAAAATAGTTCAAACCATTGAAATATCAATTAAAATATTAATTCGGGTAGGGCTGCAGTACACGCACGTGTGCACTGCCTCGCCACTACATCATATGAATTTGCAAAGGATCCATAAATTAAAACAAAATAGAATTTCATAAAAGCAATACCGTGTGGCTGCAGTTCACGCTTGCGTGCACTGCCTTGCCACTACAGTGATGATGTACACAAAAGCTCAATAAAAATTCACAAACGTGCACAAAGTCAAACCCAAGGAAAATTCAGGTTCAACTCTAATGCACTAATTTGAAGAACAATGGACAACAGACTGTATATGATGGCAGCAAAACATCAAGACGGTAACCCAAAGAAAACAACAAGGTCAGGTCTGGACAGCATGAATAGATAAGCATATGTATGCAACAGTGTAAAGCAAGACTACTACAGGGTGCAACAGACACAAATGTAGACTGTACATGATCAGTGCAGTGAAACCAAGGCATGGATGTAGACAAAACTACACATGAAGTTTATAGATGGCCAAACCCAATGAAACAGCCACTACACAATGCAACACACAATGGTGTAGTAGTTCAAAAATGATAATTAACAGAGAAGCACCAAAGACCAACAGTAAGTGTCGATCAAGACTTACTCAAATGCAGTGACAAGCACAGCAAGTGTACATGAAGGCCAGAGTGTGTACTAAGCATGTCTACAAGAACCAATACTAAATGACCACAAAGACTTCAAAGTGATGTGTATATATATATATACAACACAACAGCAGGTCAAAAATGCTCAGGAGTGAGTACAAAATGCCTAGAGTCGAAACAACACGCAATACAGTGAGATCGAGCACAAGAAAAACTCACATCCAGAGGGAACAACATAATGAACAAATCAAAACTCGAGCTTATAGAGGGCGCATGCCAAAGCCGATCAATTCAAACAAGAGAAATGGAACAAAGCAAAGACTGTCATCGAAACTAGTTCAACAATCAGTTACAGTGAACTGAAATGAAGGCATGAATCCAAATCAGAAACGTTACAACAGATTACAGGGGACAAATGAAGCATTTGTGTAAATGTATGTAGAAAGTTCAAGCTACAAACCAATACAACGTATAGACATTCATATCTATGTCAAATGAAACAGTAGCAGCATAAACAAGTGGCACAGCACGTTCAAAAACAGAGGAGATTTCAAGTCAAAGCCGATACCAACAAAGTAAAGTCGAAGAATACCTCTTTTTTTTTCTTTTTTTTTCTTATACCAAAGTAAATTTTAAAACTGTCAGAGAAGTAATGAAAATCATCTAGGAATCGCAACCCCAAATCTATGTCGTTTTAAATAAATGACAGTTTTGAACAAGTGATAAGAGTAAATTAAATCACTAGTCGAGATAAAAAATCACAAAAATATACGAATTCGAGCAAAGTCTCAGACAGGAAGAACAAAACCAATAAAACATGAATCGAACCAAGACAGAAAGAAAGAAAAAATCATCAATCATCGAAACAAAGTCGAACGACCTAAGCACGACACTGAGAATTAACTAGATGTGAGTGATAGATCACTCACCTTGTTGAAGAGCACGAATTGGAGTAGCCATGTTCAAACTGAAGAAGATTTGAAGCCGTGGCCCTCACGAGACGAACGATCGACTAAACCAAGCAAGGAGAATCATCTTTTGATCGATCCACAGCAAACGGCGACCACGAATGTCACAAAGCCCTAATTTTTACAGAGGGACGAACACGAGGAGGCCGCCATTTTTCTTATTCTTTTCGTGATTATACCTAGGATTTTTGAATGGATTCAAAAATGAAAGGGGATCGGGTCTGCCTTGGTAGTAATCACGGCACAAAGAAAAGGCATGGGCCAAAATTATGAAGCCCATAAATTCTTAAACAAATTTTTAAAAGAATTTACCCGATTAAAATTCCGAATAGCAATTAGCAAGCCACATTAATCGTCTAATGACGAAAATTAATTTCCACAAAACCCCGGGTTGTTACACTTATCTTTTAAACCATTTGACCTTATCGAAAGCTAGCAGGCATATTTTTTATAAGTCCGAAACAAAGTTTCATCTCTTTAGGAACTCTTATCTTTTGACTCTAAACCTTTAAACTTCGTTCAATTCACTATGTACTAGTTGCATGTTACAGTGTGCATTGTTTGTTAACCTATTCGAAAGGTTTGATACCTTTCGACTTTGTCGGAAGGTTTGGAATAGAGGCGGAACTTCTTGCCGAAGGAGATGAAATTGTAAAAAGCCCATTTATTTGTACATTAAAGTTGTCCTTTAGTACCTAACCTGCCTTATTTGTCTAATTCTAATTGGTTACCATATTTTTATATTCAAAAATGTTTGTCGACTTTTCTTATTTGGAAATTTAAACAATTTAGAAAAATCACATTTCTCCTTTATAATTATAAACATTTATGCGACGACCCGACTTCCTGTCTCTAGGAAATCGCATCATCTTGAAGAAAGAAAGGGATAGAAGAAGAAAAGAAAGAGAAAGAAGAACACACAACAACCGATAACTCACAGCGGAACGAATGAAATATAATATATCACATAAAATATTACATAGTATCTTATTACATCTGAGTACACAACTTACACAACAGATATTAGACAGTTATAAACATCTTGTTCAACTATACAACTCAAGTACACAAGATACAGATACAACAAACATAGCGGAATCATAATATAACCACACGTGGAAGCCTCCTTCTCCATAACTCCTCCAGAATTCGTCAAGCTAACCCGAATCACTTGACTAATCATACATAATATGAGTACCCAAGAGTTTAATAAAACAGAAAATAAACACTCGAGTCAGACAGGGGTCTGGTGTGAGTAAACAGGTTAAAATTTCTTAACTTTAGAAAAACCTTTGAAAAGAAAAGGTATCACGTAAGACTTTCCACACATAAACATGGAAAAGTTTTTACCTTATGCTAACCAAAACATTTGATAGGAAATCCAGTGATATTATAATAGTGTCTAGGATTTCAAGTAAATATGAAATAGCCGAAATTGTTACATGATTAAATTCCAGCTACTAGCCACAAAAGTGGGTAATACAATCAAAACTGTAGGGTCTCGTAGGAAGAATGGGTTTCCATCAATGGCAGGGCTACTGGGGTACCGCCCGTCACTGCACGTGGCCTAGATCAACGTATCGAGGAGTACGTTCACTCCCCTGCAACACAAGGCCGGAACCATTCCTTACTGAACAGTCTCGAACAAGACCACCCCGTAGTTGGCGCGACCAACCACACACTAAACCGAAATAGAAAGGGACCTCTAGACAGGGGTAAATCTCACTCTCAAGTGGGGGCTACCCACGAAGCCTTGCTGCACCTCCCCTGTTTTAGCCATTCCCGGTTGATGAGGCTTGAGGCTAAGATTACCTTTATAGAACATATCTATCTTAGAATGCTCATCGTCCACCTGACAATGTGCTGAAAGCATTCAATCTATACAAGTTCGTTCCGGGTTCGAACGAAACCGAAGGCACTATCTCGTTGCACTCATTTTGGAATCACCCTCAGAGTCAATGACCATAGCCCTTGCACTCAAAATCACCATCTCGAATCTATAAGTACTATTCCGTCAACTCATTACGGAATCACCCATAGAGTTATACTGACGTATAGTCCTTACACCTCGAGTCTTCACTAGCTCCACTTGGATTCACGACCTATCGTTTAATTGGAATCGATGTGGTTTTCGGATTATCCAAACATGGAAACCCGATCCCGGTCTCATCGAAACCAAACGCCATTTTAATGTCCAAGTTATACTTAAGGGTTTAAACAGTTTACTTATATGCAGGATGATATTAACAGATAGATGAATCATAATTATCATAATAGATAATTTATAACAACATTCATCTCACAACAGCATATCACATATCTTAGATACCAAATCATTCATTATCAATCAGTTACCCAATATCAACCATCCAATATTAATCAATTATCCAACATCGATTAATCAATAACAATCAATCATCCACCAACAGAATTGATCAACTCTATATCAATTGGATTAACCTTAAATCCTTCTTCATTTATTTATTTCAAATAATAAATTAATCATCTCTAATGATCTTCCTTAATTAATCTCCCTCGATTAATTATCTTAATTACATTCAAGTAATTGTCTTTAACCATATTCAGTAATTAATCTTTAATTACTACTATTAATTACAATAATTAATGATCCTACATTTACTTTATTAATTAATCAATTATAATTAATTACATTAGACCTTAATTAATTACAATTAATTAATCACTTCTGAATAAATCACTTATATTAATCAACCTTGATTAATATCATTAATTACATTAATTAATGATCCTTATTAATTAATAATTACTTTAATTAATTAAATAATTAACTTATAATTAATCATTCTATTAATCATAATCAGTAATTAACAAATTATAATTACTTAACTAAATTAATTAACTTCTTATTTAATTAACTTCTAAATTAATTATATCAATCCTTAATTAATAAATTCAATTAATTAATCCTTAATTACTTCATTAAGTAATTATTAAACAATTAAATTAATAAATAAATCCTTAATTAATTACTTTATTAATTAATTTCAATTTTAATCAATTACACTTAGTAATTAATCTTAAGTTAAACTCATTCATTAATTAATAAATCTCATTAATTAATTAACTAAAATAATTAAGTAATTAACTCTTAATTACTTAACAAGTAATTATCTCTAATTACTATCATTAATTACTCTTGATTACTTCTTAATTAATTACCTTAATAAGTAATTAATTCCATTATTAAATAATCCTTAATCCTTTAATTAATTAATTACTTCATAATTAATTAATTTCTACAATTATATTAATCAATTATTTTAATTGATATCATCAAGTGATTAACCAATAATCACTTCTATTAAAATACTTCCATGAGTAATTATCATTAATTACTTCCATAGGTAATTAACTTCCTTAATTACATTCAACAATTAACCATTAATTACTTTATTAAGTAATTACCCTTAATTAATCCATAAATAATATAAATTTAAATAAACAATTAACTAATTATTTAAAATTAATTAAACAATTAATTAATTAGCTTATGTTATCTAAATTCCTTAATTAATTAAGAAAACATTATCCTTAATTAAACTAATCAAATCATATTAAACAAGTATTCTTAAGTTAATTACCTAAATAATTTAACCTTATTTATTTCCATAACTAAATAATTTGAATAATTTAATCTTATTTATTCAAAGGCAAGTTATTGCACTTGGTTTACAAAATCATAATAATAATCTTACTTGAATAAAAAGCATTTATAAATCATTTCCAAATTTAAAACACTTTAAATTATCAAATTTTAAATTTATTTAATTCAATATAAATTGAAAATTCTGTTATTAAAACATTGCTTCAAAACTTAACTTAAATCTTTGATTTAATAATTAAATTCAAATTCTCTTTTAAATTTGAATTTTAAACTTAATTAAGATAATTATTTTAAAATCAAACATCTTAAAACATTTTTAAATTTAAATATAAATTAAATTTTTACTTTTAAACGTTTGATTTACTTTCGTTTTTAAAATAACAAGTTTAACTTTATATCTCATTGCCTTCATAAACTTGTTCTTGTAGGTTTTAACTTGATTTATGCTAATTTACATATATAAATCTAATCTGTATATACAATACACAGAGTAAATCAACAAACTCGAGTAACAACTCAAGCGTCTTCCCCGAAGCCAACACAACCCCATCCTTCTTCGAGTCGCACACGAGCACAACCCGAGAGTTCCCCCGAGTTCCATTCGTCTTCCCCAACCTGACACTTCCAGTGCACAACCAAATCGCGGTGCACATGCACCTTCACCGCCGCCCTCCATCGTCCATCGCGACGACCCACCACAGTCTCAAAATCACTCGCGAGCACGAAAGTGAACCCAGATCGATCAAACGACACGCGAGTCAAAAACAAACCCCTTAGTTCGAACAACTGCACAGTCACGACCATAAAAACCCAACCGCCAATGACGAACTCGCCGCCATAAACTCCAGTAATCCTTCCAAAGCACCACCGTAACTTCTCACCTTCATCCACCTCCTCGCGATCGCCTCCGGCACACCACCCTTGTCGCAACCACCTCAACAGTAAAGCCCAGTAAAAACAAGCTTTAAACCCTACTTTAATCTAATACGATCAATTAAGACATTGTAAAAAATTTATAGCAATTTTCCCATCATCTTCATCCTACAAACAAGCTACGATCCAAGTTTCACACCATTTCAATGTATGGATAATCGGCAATTGCCAAAACCCCCTTTTTCGAACAAAAACAAATTTCTAATCAATTTGTCAACTAAAATTTTTGATATTAACTCCTAAATTCATTATTTGCTGCCATGATTTCAATCATGTAATCCAAATCCAAAATTAAATAAGTTGATTTTTATCATATATAAATGTTTCACTGTGTCTTCTATTTTAAAAATTATCTGTAAATTTAAAAATTATACAAACTATATTACAGTCATCATTAATCACTTACAAACAACTTTTATTCAAATATTCAAAGCTAATAATGATCAAAGAGTAAGTTATTAAATTCTAAGAGGGAAAATTTTAGATCTGTTAAATAACAGAACTTCCATTTTCATTGTAGGTTCACAGATTTATCATGCATTCAAATAACAAATTTTTAATCATCAAGCGTATTTAACCACATGCATCTTCAATTCAATCACAAGTTAAACCAAAACTGTTTTTAAAGAAAATGATTTACTCACCACATTGAAAGGCAGAGCAGGTTCTTGATGTCCAGGCTTTAAATCTTTAATCTGGAAAGTATTTTTGATTGCATGCTGTTGAAAATGAATCACTCTGCATGCTTACAATTTGGTGTTACTAAAAGATTGAGACTTGCTGATGAATTCCATTTGAATTTGCAGAGGACTTGGAGTTGCAGTTTTAATTGTCGTGAATAAACTTTAATTTGCAGATTTGCTTTTGATTCTAGCTGATGAAAAATCCCCTTTTACATGCTTTTAATTTGTTAGCTTTTAAATTTGCAGTTGCCCTTATAAGAAATGCAAGTTGAAATTGCAGGTTGAAGATGCAGATTGATCTCCATTTGAATTGCAGATGGGATTTGCAGTTCCAGGTTTTGAAAAAGATTTCCGTTTTGAACTTTTGATTTAATTTTGCTTTTTAATTTCAGATTTTAAGAAATATTTTTGTTTTGAGAATAATTTTTGATTGCCATTAATTGAAAGAGGAAACAATTTCTTCATATGTTAGGTTTATTAAAATTAAAGAAAGTATAATTTTAAAATAAAGACACATGTTAAAGGTTTTACATTTATCAACTATGCTATTTAATTAAACAACACATGTTACTAAGATGTGTTAATATATTAACACATGTCCCTAAGTATTTTTAGATAAATTTTATTTAATTTAAAATGTAAATATAAACTTACATAATTAATTTACTTTTATAAATAAATGTTTACATATGTAAATATAAGTTTGCCTTTAAAGAAAATATTAGAAAACTAATTATAATACAAATATATTCTTATACATATATTTTAAAATCTAGAATATTTATATATACATTTATAACCATTTTAAATTAAGCATTTTAAAACAAAACAAAGCTTTAAAACTTATTTAAACTATCATATTTAAAATAAATAATCTTATATTTTAAAAATAACAATTATCTGATATTTTTAAAACAAATTGAATTAAACTAAATTATCCTTTGAAAAACATTAACTCTAAAACAAAGCTTTAAATTATAATTTCATACATATGCAAATTATCGATAGATTAAATTAAATTTAAAACAATATCAAATTATAACATATACAAACATATATATTACCATTTGAAAATTCATCTCTCTTCTTCTTTTTTTATTTAAACCAAAGATATTCCTATTCACAATATATATCAAATGTATATATTATAAATAGAATTAAAAAAATTATTAGCTTTGACAAGCAAATCTTATCAATATTTCCAGATTAAATACTTATTAACCTTTAAAAAGAATAAATTTATCAGTTTAAATTAAAATTATAAAGAAAATTATCAAACCAGTTAAATTATTTATACAGATTATTAAATTTATATTGCCCAAAATTCCGGGTCGTTACAATTTAAGTCTCATACCTTAAATAATTTTATATAACTATTTGATCCCTTTGGAAAAATCTGGAAAAATTCCAGATATCAAATACCATATATTTTTCAACATATAAAATTTTTGGATTCGAATAATAGATTATTTTCTCGTAAATAATTTTATAATCCAGAATACCATTTTCTTCCTTACATAATTCATAACAATTCCACAAAAATTTAGAAAAATCTGAATATTGAAACCCATCTCTAAAATATCTTTTTAGATCATCATAAAAATTCACAAGGCTAACGAATGTTCTAACGACCCTGATTCGACCTTCGAAAATCGACATCGAATACGACACTCGTATTCAAATGCCGCAGATCCAAACATCGAATGTGGTTCGCTGGAGCTTATAACACATTAAGTACAACACAGCGGAAGAAAAAGAATATATCAATATACAACATTGATACAATATCTGATACAACTGAATGATACAATGAGTATCAATATACATCAGAGATATGATACAAGACAATAGTAGTGGAAAGAAAAGATAACAGCAGCAGCGGAACAATATCTCCAATGTGGTCTTCAAGAGTGAACTCCAGTATCGGTAATCTCCATCTCCAAGGCACCAATCCAGAAATAGCACGAACTCCCAATACGATGCACAAAGATAAGCAAGTGCAGTCCTGATCCAAAGACTGAACTAGCTCCAGATAATCTACTAAACCCGACTATCTAAAAAACCCAACTCTAGACTGTCCGTGTGGGAAAATTATGGGCACCCAGAGTTTAGGAAAGGAACAATAAACTCTAGGTAAGTCGTGGGACTTGTAAGAGCAAACAAAAGCAGTTTGTATGTAAAACGAACAACCAAGGATTTTAAAATAAATCCGCAATGCTTTTCGAAAAATGAAATTACCATAAGGCCTCCCGCCACACGCACAATACAAACGTAGAATTGGAGGAGATTTCTCCTTATGATATTCAACTATGCTTGATGTGAAAAAAAAATTCTTTGATATTATTACTAGTGCATAGTGTAGAAAAACCATTTCGGAAGTATAATATAAATCCTAGCCAGCATAGACATTCCGAACTATGCCTACTATAGCTACCATCTAAATAGTGGTGACCACCATAAGTAAATGGCAGGCTCTACAACTAAAACTGTACAAGGCGCGTATTGAAGATTGGATTTCCAACAAATGGTTAGGCTAAGGAACTTCCTATTGTCCGTGGGTACGCCTCTGGCGGGACGTCCCGAGAGCTTAACCAGCTCTCTACCAACACAATGCCGGGTTACCTCTATAACTAGGTAACTACTACACGAGCGTGCCATCCCCCGGTCCTTTGAGACCTTTATCCGAGCGCTCGACACCAAAAACCACAAAGCAATAACAAAGTAATAGATTTGCAGTTACCACATGAGCGAAGTATCTGGGCTCCATACCATGATACCACCCTTTTCCAGAAAGGAATGACCACCCTAAAGGGCGCGACCCTCATAACCTTGCCGCATCTTTCCTGTTTCGACCATTTCCAGGGTGTGAGGTCCTGATGCAGTCTCATCCACAAAGCTACGCTTTATAAAAAAGCCATGCTTTGATCAACAAATGATACACAACAGCACTCAGCATGTCACACTACCAAACTTGGGAGTATATCACTGATAACTATCAACTACAAAACCTCTGAGCTCGTACGTCTCAGAGAAGGGTGTTAAGCAAAGAGAATAAATTCTCCGCCACCAAGCAGAAATGTATTTGATAGAGATTAGTTTAATATCTCAAAGTGTAATGTCAGACACAACCATACAAGTCTGCTCCGGGTTCGAACAGAACCGATGGCACTTCCGAAGAAGCCCTTGCAAATTCGGTAGCCACAATCCCGATCGGACTTCCCATCACTTAGGGAATCTCCATACCGTAGCTACTCGGTGCAGAGACAATCGATAGTTTATCCTATCGTTCTCGCAAATACTCGGTCTTCAACACCGGTCTTCAATTGCAATGCATAACGTCGTATCACTATTCGGAATGGGTTATATGACACAAGGTCCCCTCCCGGCTAAACCGAATAATGAGCGCAATATTTAAAAACATGTGGATATGGGATTTCAGTTAAGTCACAACTTTAAACCAAAAACCTTTCTTCAAATGGTTAAACAAATTACCATTTCAAATCTTTTAACAAAAAGATTCGTTTCACAAAATTCACCTAGTTTCACAAAGATTTATTCATAGATTTCAAAACAATTTCCATTTTAATTAGGATTAACTTATCAAATCTCTAAAAAAAGAATTTAACTTATAGCTTTCAAACCGTTTCCAAAGATTTATTCATAACTTGGAAAACTATTTTCATTTTAGCCTTGAAATCCTTTTAACACAAATTGGAAGTACATTTCTTATGTGAAAGCTTTTATTATTTGAAAACAAGTAGTTTTTATTTCGGAAAAATCCGATTTCATTTATACAAGTTAAAATCTTTGGGTTAAATTCAAATTCCCAAAACCACACTTTTGAAATGGTTTAAAAACGCATATAAACACATTCATAAGTTAAATAAGCTTTTTAAACCATAATTTCCAAATCATAGAATTCGATTTCAAATATTGAATTCAAATTTAAATCAAAATATTTAAATTTCAAAACTCAATCAAGTTATTCAAATAACTTTTGTTTTTGAAATTCATTTTCAAAAGCTTTCAATTCTAATTCCAAAACTATTTTGGATTCAAAAATTCAATCTTTAAAACTATTTCAAAATCTGTGACTTAACCCATTTCCACGTGCAATCCATATTTGTGTGTATAAGGTGTGGTCCAGGGGTTTTACACAATAGTGCACAACATCAATCATCACAATTTCAATCCTATCAATATCGATAAGCGGTATAATCTATAACTCTTATCTATATACACAGATTTACAAATAAATAATATATATTTATCACAGATAAATAAATTACATTAATCACAGCTTGAATTAAAACAATTCACATCAAAATCATCACACGGCAGAGATATCAAACAATTCACAGCCTTCAATAAAATCCAAACATCCATAAGTCAAATTAATTAATCAGCTAATAAATTTTAAATCAGATTTAATTACTTATGAATAACTTCCAATCCTGGTTAATTAATTGATAAAAATCATTTTGATTGATCATTTATTAAGTAACTGTTAATTATTAATTAATCAACCTTTAATTATTAAATAATTAACCGTTAATTATTTAATTATCCTTTAATTAATTTTTCTTAATCACCTTAATTTATTAATCCTTAATTAATTACCATTTAATTAATTATTGTTTAATCTATTGATTTATCAACCTTTAAATCAAAAATTAATTACTTTTAATTAAGTAATTATCTTTAAGTAATTAATTACCCTTTAATTACTTATATTAATTAATATTAATTAATTATCCTATTTAATAAAATTACACAAAGAAATTAGCTTTTGCTTACTTACATTGAGAAATCCCGTAATCACTTATATTACTTAATTACTAATTTTAAACCTCAATTTATCTAAGATAACCTATTTATCTTTATCTTTTAAATCTTATTCAATTAAATGTTTGAAACAAATCACTTGAAAACCTTTAATTGATTAATGTTTAATACACTAATTAAACGCTCACCTAATCCCATCATTTATTGAATTTTTTTATTAAATCAATTAACTAAGATAAAATTATCCAAGTCAAACAATTTAATTTCAAAACACTTGTCTTTATACCTTATATAAAACTTGTATATTTCACTTAGCTTTTGAAACTCGAGTAATTGAACTTGCATTTTGCTTTTAAGAATCTGAACTTGATTTCTTTGAAACCCTGTTTACTTTAATAAAATCAAACCCGAGCAAAATATCGACTGCACCGAGCTAACCCACCAATTTCCCGATCTATTCCCAAACCATTTTCTCCTTCTTCTTATTTTGCTTTGCTTTGTTTTTAAAACTTCCTGTTGCACAGTTAAACACTCGAACGAACCGAGCTTTCTTTTAAAATTCCCAAGTCATAAATCAGATTTCTCGAACCCTCACTCGAATCCCTTCTCCTCCCACAACTACGCGAAGCAGCCAGATGCATAGGTGCAACTGCACGTGCACGACCAACTGAGCTACCTTCGATCATCATTGCGGTCACCCACGAGTCAATCCTGACTTCGATGACAACTCCACAACCCATTTCCCACAAAGTCATCAGAGAGACAAATTCGAACCAGTCAATCGAATACTGGAATTTACTTTATCGACCAAAACTCCTCGCGCGATCATCACAGATCGCCTGCAACTGCGCCGCTGTAAAGGTTGCGATTTTCGACTCACGAAAGTCGACATTAATACGTCCACTGTATCAACTGTCGAGCAATCGAAGGCCGAAAAACACAACTGTTAGGGTTAAAGAAGAAGAGGTAGAAGAAGAAAGAAAGAAGAAGCAACAGAAAACAATATCAGAATCTCACAATTGCAGCGGAACAACATATAATAGATAAATGAATATCTTTAAAAAAAAGAACTATCTCAGTTATTACATTACATCACAATACATTACATTATCAGAGTGTACAACAACAAACAGCGGAAAAGAAATACTATATACTAGTAGATACATCATGCCATCCAGCTTGCCTCTAGATCTCTACAATAACTCCTGAATTTCAGAATGACCTGATAACCTGACTCTAGACTGCCCGTGTTAAAATTGGTGGGCACCCAAAGTTTAGGAAGGAAACAACAAACTCCAGGCCAGTCATGGGACTGGTGTGAGAACTTAAAACAGTTATTCTTTAAAAACAACAAAGAAATATTTTTAAATAGATCCGTAATGCTTTTAGAAAAAGTAACTACCATAAGGCCTCCCGCCACACACACAATGCAAATGCAGAATTGGAGGAGATTTCTCCTTATGATAGTCAAAGATGCTTGATACGCAAATTTCTTTTATATTATTACTATAAGTGCAAAGTGTAGAAAACCTTTCGAAAGTACAATATAAATCTTAGCCAACATATGACCAGTATCGTATGCCTACTATAGCTACCATCTAAACAGTGGGGCGCCACCATAAGTAAATGGCAGGTTATACAACTAAAACCGTAAAGAGCTTGTGCTGGTTGAATGGATTTCCAACAAATGGTCGGGCAAAGGAACTTCCCAAGTAAAATGGAACGCCTCTGGAGGGACGTCCCCGGATCCTAAACGAATCTCTGCTAGACAAGGTCGGGTTACCTCTAGCTGGGTAACAACTGACACGAGTACGTCATCCCCCGATTGTAAACAACCTTTATCCGAGGATCCTCTCAACCAACAACCACAAAATAATAAGTTTGCAGCAACCACTAATTAAGTATCTGGGCTCCATACCATAATACCACTCATAATCCAGAAGGAAATGACATACCCTCAGAGGGAGCTATCCTCAAATAACCTTGCTGCTACGATTCTTGTTTCGACCATAACCGGGTTGTGAAGTTCGACGAAGTCTCGTCCACAAAGCTACGCTTTTCACAAAGCCACGCTTTGATCAACAAATGATCAGCAGCACTCAGCATGCCACATTACCAAATTGGGAGTATATCACTGATAACCATCAACTACATAACCTCTTAGCTCGTACGTCTCAGAGAAGGGTGTTAAGCTAAGAGAATAAATTCTCCGCCACCAATAGAAATGTATTTGAAAGAAATCTGCTTTATATCTCAAAGTGTAATGTCAAACATACTATCCATACAAGTATGTTCTGGGTTCGAACAGAACCTAAGGCACTCCCAAAGAAGCCCTTGCAATCCGGGTATTCACAATCCAGATCGAACTTGCCATCACAAAGGAAATCTCCATACCGTAACTATCGGTGCAGAGACAATCGATAGGTCCTCCTATCATTCTCGCAAATACCAGGTCTTAAACACCGGTCTTCAAATGCTACCCATTACGACGAATCACTATTCGGAATGGGATTCATGACTCAAAGGTCCTCTCCCGGCTAAACCGAATAATGAGCGCTTATTTATAAAAATAACTGTTCATTCAGATTCAAGCAGATCACAACAATTTTCACTTTGATCTTTTAAATAAACGATCCATCACAATCACAAAGATTCGATGTGGTTACAGGATATCCACTTGGAATCTGACCCCTGATCCCATCGAAATTCAAACGCCATCCAAAGGCAAATATTGATAGTCGGTTATTTAACTATCAATCAACATTCACTACAATTTCCAGATTTAAATAATTTCCACAATTATTTATTTTCAAAATATCTTCGCAAGATATATTTTCACACTTCAACCATTTGAAAACCAATTTCAAATATTCGCTTTCAATTTATCTTTAAAAGATAAAACCTCAAAACATTTCACTTCATATTGGAAAACATTTCCATACTTATTTAATAATAAGAAATTCACAAATCTATTTATTTTCAACATTTGGAAAATATTCAATATACTTAAATCACAATTAAGTATATATTTTATTCTTTAAGGAGAACATTCTCTTAAACACATTCATTTGAGTCAAAACGAATGTTGCGTAAAACATCGTTACGACAACCCAAAATCACTAGTATAGGAATTCGAAATTTAGATAGGTATATAAATCCCAATACTATATAAAACATTTCCTTTCGAAAATCATTTACTATAACAACAGTGTTATAGTCCACCATTTACTTATTTCCCGAAAACGTCTATTTCAAAAATGAATGTTGAAATCTAGTGTTTCGATCCTTAACACATTTTGAAACAACTTTAAATCGTTTTAAATTCTATTTAAAAGATCACTTCCTAAAACATTTCTTTAATATATTATTCACCATCCAAAATCGTGAATATAAATCGTTTACCAAATTCAACACTTCTACATATTTAATTAAAGGATTATCCACTGTCCAAAATCGTGGATATATCTCCTTAATAAGCTTTCATATTTACTTATCAAATTCAATTGGTTTCGGATTTATAAAACAACGTTTATAAATTCACATTTATATATTTTTATAAAAAAACTTCAACTTATAAAATCCCTTAATTAACAAATTCTATTTATATCTCATTTATATGCCAAAATCCAAATTATAAGTTAATTACTTATAAATCTTTTATTTTACAAAATCTATTCATTTTATAACTTCACAATTTATAAATCTATAAACTTCATTCACTTATGAAATCCATTTATACTTCTTTTTAACACTTATAAAAACTCGTTTTATAATTCCAATATTTTAATTTATAAATATCAATTTTATAAATCTTTTATATAAACCGTTTATAATAATTCAAAAATCCCAATTTTAAACTGTTTTATAAAATCATTAGCTCCATATTTCAAAAATCAATTTTCAACTATATTTCTCAAAAATCATAATTTTTATAACATTAAAATTATAACATTTATTTATTTAAAATGAATCAATTCCAAAATTCAAAAAAAATGTATACTTCCAAAAATCACTTTAAAAATCCTTTTAAATTCGAAAACGTAATTTTTACATTTTTAAAACTCCAAAATAGGCCCAATGCTGCAACAACACCAAATATAACAATCACGGCATCCAAAACATCATATATCATACGATAACGGAATATATCACAATATCTGTAAATAAATCAATACTGTTGAGGAATCCAGTTGGATCCCTCCAACCTGTTTCCCTGCATCCACAGATGTTAGCACAATACCAATCCCGTTTCAAGACGGAATATCGCGGTATATGGGATTTATAAAATATTATCCGCTATTATGCGGCGCAATAGGGTCTCATCCGCTATATAATGCGGGGAAAATCAACTCCAAGTACGTATATAATACCAATTCCACATCAAGGTGGAATTATCGCGGTATATGTGTTTAATAAATAATCTCCGCTTAACGTATAGGGTCTATTTCAATACAATAGATAATAATTTGTCATCCAAGCATACAATCAAGCAATTTTAAATCGAAACAATTTCGATTGAGTGAGAAGTTCTCACCTTGCTTCAAATAACAGTTGCAGTGTTTTATTTCGAATAAAATTAAACGCGCGTTTAATTTTATCCAAAAATTTCACTAGCTCAAATCAACTCCAATCCAGCTCCATCGCGTAGTGTTCGTCCATACGAACCTAAGGCAATTCGTTTTGTGCGTTTCCGACCTCGTATCAAAAAGTTATAACATTTCAAAGTTTATACAATTTTTTATATAAATAAATATACAATTTCTTTTATTTTTTTAACCTTAAGCACATCTCAGTCGTTCATCAACGCAACGTCAGATCTGGGCCACATATACGTTTCTTCCCCAAAACCGTTCCTAGGCTTTATTCGTACGTGAATAAACTCACTCGGCCGCCTTCGTTCAAGAATTTATCGCGACCCCCACGAGCAAAACGAAGATGATCGGCAATCTTCACCGCCTCCGCATGCACGTGCGCCGCGTACGGCCACAACGGTGGCGAGCTTGGTTGCTTATTGGCCTTGGAATTCGTGCATGAACGGTGTGCCTTTGGACGCGATTTGCCAACGATCCGCAGCTTCGTTTCCGATCATCACCGTTCAGATTGAAGATCTCACGTAGCTCTACATCTTTGTAGTTGAAAATTTCTCACGAAAGCATATAGATTGGAATAAAAATGAAGAAAAACGCGACAAGTTTCTGGTCATTGGACGTGAGAGTGGCGGCTGAAGAAAAATGGGCTAGGGTTTTGCAGATTGAAATGATGAAGGTTCTTTTATAGAAAATCGCCAAAAAACACTATTCATCCGATTTTCCGAACTCCAAATCTCGCGCAGTGACCGGCGTTCCTAGGGTTTAACCCACGTTCCGGACACAATGGAACAAGTTTCGGAAGCTAATTTGATCATATGTGCGATTACGAAAATAAACGATCAAATTTAAATTAAATTGGTTAAACTAATTTCTATGCGTTTTGGCTTGCCCCGGACAAACCGTAAATCCGATTGACACGAAATTTGAAATCTTACAAAAATTTAACATTACGGATCGAATGAAACTGGTTTCGTTAAAATCCGAGACTGTTTGAAAAATGGCTATTTTTGGTTGTCAATTAAATATTAAAATATTCAATTTCCACAAATTTACTTTAAATTCAATTTTAAAAGTTCTATAACATCAGTCTAACCTCAATATGATTTAATACAACTTTAAAAATCAATTTTAATCACATTAAACCTAATTCCCAATTATTTCTGTAATTTCAAATATTAAATTATCCATTTAATTATCCAATTAAATCTAGATATTCGAAATATAATTTATTCGACTGTTTTAATTTTACTGGTTAATATTTAAAATCAATTAAATATACGAATTTCAAATGACAGAAATTCTGGGTCGTTACAAACTTCCCCCCTAAAAGAATTTCGTCCTCGAAATTACCAAGTAAGAAAAAAGTTACAGAATTCATCAACTTTTCAAACATCCATTCAAATTAAATTTCAAATTCACTTAAGTGTTTAAATTTCCCAAAATCCAATAGTTATACTTCTTACAATAACTTTACTAAGTTTTCAAATCGTACTTAGTTGTCTTTTCAAAATTTTCCAATTTTCTCACAAATATTCTAACGCCTTAAATTTTCAGAAAATTTCGCCATGGTCTCCTTTGCGCGGCTCGATCTGAAAAGTAAAAATAAAAAGGCAATACATGTATCAAAAATATACATCTCATCAAGTGATGAGACATCCCGCAGGGAAAAAGTGTAAAAGTACGATATGTAATCCGAGATATGTACCTTATATATTATTGCGAGCATATACGGCTAATATAGCGCGAAAGCGAGCTCCAAAAGCAAAGCAAGCGCAATCCGCGTCTACTAAACACTCAGCAAAAATGAGAACATGTATATATGCAAGTAATATTAATATACAACATATACCAACAACTGTATGTGCCAATATAGAAAATGCAATCAAAAGCAACAAATTCAACCATTAAACAACTATCATCCAACAACAATTCCAATCATCAAATCAATATACATTCTCTTCTCATTAATATTCAATGAATTGGTTTTTCATTTAATCACATTTGATTCATTAACATTGGACTTTACTAACATTCATTTATTCATTTTCAATTAGTTTATATTTACTAATTTACATTCAAGTTAGTTCACTTCCACATTCAAATCAAATTACATAGTTTTCAATTTTATCAATTCAACTTCATTAACACTTAATGAATTATAAACAATCAACTAACAATCATATAACAACTAAATCATAACCAACATAACCAAATTATTAAATTTACATTCAATTTGGTCTAACACTTTTAATTTCCAATTGGTTGATATCTAATTGACTTTTCTTTCAATTATTCAATTTCCAATTTACTACTTTTTAATGAATTAACATTTACATTCATTATTCAATATCAATTCATTTACATTCGATTGATTAATATTCAATCCATTTATTAATTACTTCGATATCAAAATCTACTTCATTCAACATTACTTAAGTTATATTCCATTTCAAACATCATTTGTTTAGCTTAACTTAAATTTCTACTAATAAATCCAATTCAGATTCCAATTATAAAGTAAATTCTATTTAACTTTACCAAATTAAGATCTTTATTATTTCATATTATAAGTTCAAAACTCGTTTCACTTATATTCAACAATTACAACTTGGATTTTAATTTCAAATTTGTTTATCACAACCAAACTTCAATTTACTATGGTAGCAAATCCATCACACAGAAACTTGAAAATGATACTGATGATGTTGTAGTCATCACCCTTATCATTTCCCAATAACAGTAGTGAATCCAGTGCTTAATATTCTTTCAAAATTTTCCTTTTATTCATAAATCGCATTTACAAATCTTTTACTTATATAATTTCACTATTTTCTCTTTACTTTTATAAGATCATTTCAAAATTGTAAATCATATTAATTATAATTCCATACTTATAATTCTTCGCTTATACAATTTATTCTTTTACAATTGTTTTTATTTAGATTATTCAAACATCCTTTAATTAACTTATGTATATTCTTACATTTTCAACAACCAAACAATCAATCTATATACACTTTAATAATTCTGAAAAATTATTCCTTTATATGTAAAATATAATCAAGGTAAAATTATTCCATTTACCCTATTTTAAAACGATATCGTGTCAAATTGTTCAGTATAAGTGTATAGAAATCCCTATCAACAACGTTAATTACTCGTATTGACCAGAATCCATATACCACTCAACAAACCAATCATCACAATATAAAACAATTTATATTCACTAACAAGTACGCTCTCATAGCTATTATTACACTCACACTCATTCTAGAGTACTACCGACTCTATCTCTAATGAGTAATTCCCAACAGAGCCAAGGTTGTCTTTTAACCAAAAGCTTTGAAACCAAATGTAAAGGTTGCAATTTTCGACTCACGAATGTCGACATTAATACGTCCGCCGTATCAACTACCGAGCAATCGAAGGCCGAAAAACCCAACCGTTAGGGTTGAAGAAGAAGAGGTAGAAGAAGAAAGAAAGAAGAAGCAACAGAAAACAATATCAGAATCTCACAATCGTAGCGGAACAACATATAATAGATAAATGAATATCTTTAAAACAAAGAACTATCCCAGTTATTACATTACATCACAATACATTACATTATCACAGTGTACAACAACAAACAGCGGAAAAGAAATACTATATACTAGTAGATACGCCATGCCATCCAGCTTGCCTTCAGATCTCTACAGCAACTCCTGAATTTCAGAATGACCTGATAACCGGACTCTAGACTACCTATGTTAAAATTGGTGGGCACCCAGAGTTTAGGAAGGAAAAATAAACTCCGGGTCAGTCATGGGACTGTCGTGAGAACTTAAAACAGTTATTCTTTAAAAACAACAAAGAAATATTTTTAAATAGATCCGCAACGCTTTTAGAAAATGTAACTACCATAAGGCCTCCCACCACACACACAATGCAAACGCAGAATTGGAGGAGATTCTCCTTATGATAGTCAAAGATGCTTGATATGCAAATTGCTTTTATATTATCACTATAAGTGCAAAGTGTAGAAAGCTTTTCGAAAGTACAATATAAATCTTATCCAACATACGACCAGTATCGTATGCCTACTATAGCTACCATATAAACAGTGGGGCGCCACCATAAGTAAATGGCAGGTTATACAACTAAAACCGTAAAGAGCTTGTATTAGATGAATGGATTTCCAACAAATGGTCGGGCAAAGGAACTTCCTAAGTAAAATGGAATGCCCCTGGAGGGACGTCCTCGGATCCTAACCGGATCTCTGCTAGACAAGGCCGGGTTACCTCTAGCTGGGTAACAACCGACACGAGTATGCCATCCCTCGGTTATAAACAACCTTTATCCGAGGATCCTCTCAACCAACAACCACAAAATAATAAGTTTATAGCAACCACTAAGTAAGTATCTGGGCTCCATACCATGATACCACTCATAATCCAGAAGGAAATGACATACCCTCAGAGGGCGCTATCCTCAAATAACCTTGCTGCTACGATTCCTGTTTCGACAATAAACGAGTTGTGAGGTTCGACGAAGTCTCATCCACAAAGCTACGCTTTTCACAAAGCCATGCTTTGATTAACAAATGATCAGCAGCACTCAGCATGCCACATTACCAAATTGGGAGTATATCACTGATAACCATCAACTACATAACCTCTGAGCTCGTACGTCTCAGAGAAGGGTGTTAAGCTAAGAGAATAAATTCTCCGCCACCAACAGAAATGTATTTGAAAGAAATCTTCTTTATATCTCAAAGTGTAATGTCAAACATATTATCCATACAAGTCTGTTTTGGGTTCGAATAGAACCGAAGGCACTTCCAAAGAAGCCCTTGCAATCCGGGTATTCACAATCCAGATCGAACTTCCCATCACAAAGGAAATCTCCATACCGTAGCTATCGGTGCAGAGACAATTGATAGGTCATCCTATCATTCTCGCAAATACCGGGTCTTAAACACCGGTCTTCAAATGCTATCCATTATGACGAATCACTATTCGGAATGGGATTCATGACTCAAAGGTCCTCTCCCGGCTAAACCGAATAACGAGCGCTTATTTATAAAAATAAGTGTTCATTCAGAGTCAAGCAAATCACAACAATTTTCACTTTGATCTTTTAAATAAAAGATCCATCACAATCACAAAGATTCGATGTGGTTTCCGGATATCCACTTGGAATCCGACCCCTGATCACATCAAAATTCAAACGCCATCCAAAGGCAAATATTGGTAGTCGGTTATTTAACTATCAATCATCATTCACTACAATTTCCAGATTTAAATTATTTTCACCATTATTTATTTTCAAAATATCTTCGCAAGATATATTTTCACACTTCAACCATTTGAAAACCAATTTCAAATATTCACTTTCAATTTATCTTTAAAAGATAAAACCTCAAAACATTTCACTTCATATTGGAAAACATTTCCATACTTCATATTGGTTGAATGGATTTCCAACAAATGGTCGGGCAAAGGAACTTCCCAAGTAAAATGGAACGCCTCTGGAGGGACGTCCCCGGATCCTAACCGAATCTCTGCTAGACAAGGTCGGGTTACCTCTAGCTGGGTAACAACTGACACGAGTACGTCATCCCCCGATTGTAAACAACCTTTATCCGAGGATCCTCTCAACCAACAACCACAAAATAATAAGTTTGCAGCAACCACTAATTAAGTATCTGGGCTCCATACCATGATACCACTCATAATCCAGAAGGAAATGACATACCCTCAGAGGGAGCTATCCTCAAATAACCTTGCTGCTACGATTCTTGTTTCGACCATAACCGGGTTGTGAAGTTCGACGAAGTCTCGTCCACAAAGCTACGCTTTTCACAAAGCCACGCTTTGATCAACAAATGATCAGCAGCACTCAGCATGCCACATTACCAAATTGGGAGTATATCACTGATAACCATCAACTACATAACCTCTTAGCTCGTACGTCTCAGAGAAGGGTGTTAAGCTAAGAGAATAAATTCTCCGCCACCAATAGAAATGTATTTGAAAGAAATCTGCTTTATATCTCAAAGTGTAATGTCAAACATACTATCCATACAAGTATGTTCTGGGTTCGAACAGAACCTAAGGCACTCCCAAAGAAGCCCTTGCAATCCGGGTATTCACAATCCAGATCGAACTTGCCATCACAAAGGAAATCTCCATACCGTAACTATCGGCGCAGAGACAATCGATAGGTCCTCCTATCATTCTCGCAAATACCAGGTCTTAAACACCGGTCTTCAAATGCTACCCATTACGACGAATCACTATTCGGAATGGGATTCATGACTCAAAGGTCCTCTCCCGGCTAAACCGAATAATGAGCGCTTATTTATAAAAATAACTGTTCATTCAGATTCAAGCAGATCACAACAATTTTCACTTTGATCTTTTAAATAAACGATCCATCACAATCACAAAGATTCGATGTGGTTACAGGATATCCACTTGGAATCTGACCCCTGATCCCATCGAAATTCAAACGCCATCCAAAGGCAAATATTGATAGTCGGTTATTTAACTATCAATCAACATTCACTACAATTTCCAGATTTAAATAATTTCCACAATTATTTATTTTCAAAATATCTTCGCAAGATATATTTTCACACTTCAACCATTTGAAAACCAATTTCAAATATTCGCTTTCAATTTATCTTTAAAAGATAAAACCTCAAAACATTTCACTTCATATTGGAAAACATTTCCATACTTATTTAATAATAAGAAATTCACAAATCTATTTATTTTCAACATTTGGAAAATATTCAATATACTTAAATCACAATTAAGTATATATTTTATTCTTTAAGGAAAACATTCTCTTAAACACATTCATTTGAGTCAAAACGAATGTTGCGTAAAACATCGTTACGACAACCCAAAATCACTAGTATAGGGATTCGAAATTTAGATAGGTATATAAATCCCAATACTATACAAAACATTTCCTTTCGAAAATCATTTACTATAACAACAGTGTTATAGTCCACCATTTCCTTATTTCCCGAAAACGTCTATTTCAAAAATGAATGTTGAAATCTAGTGTTTCGATCCTTAACACATTTTGAAACAACTTTAAATCGTTTTAAATTCTATTTAAAAGATCACTTCCTAAAACATTTCTTTAATATATTATTCACCATCCAAAATCGTGAATATAAATCGTTTACCAAATTCAACACTTCTACATATTTAATTAAAGGATTATCCACTGTCCAAAATCGTGGATATATCTCCTTAATAAGCTTTCATATTTACTTATCAAATTCAATTGGTTTCGGATTTATAAAACAACGTTTATAAATTCACATTTATATATTTTTATAAAAAAAACTTCAACTTATAAAATCCCTTAATTAACAAATTCTATTTATATCTCATTTATATGCCAAAATCCAAATTATAAGTTAATTACTTATAAATCTTTTATTTTACAAAATCTATTCATTTTATAACTTCACAATTTATAAATCTATAAACTTCATTCACTTATGAAATCCATTTATACTTCTTTTTAACACTTATAAAAACTCGTTTAATAATTCCAATATTTTAATTTATAAATATCAATTTTATAAATCTTTTATATAAACCGTTTATAATAATTCAAAAATCCCAATTTTAAACTGTTTTATAAAATCATTAGCTCCATATTTCAAAAATCAATTTTCAACTATATTTCTCAAAAATCATAATTTTTATAACATTAAAATTATAACATTTATTTATTTAAAATGAATCAATTCCAAAATTCAAAAAAAATGTATACTTCCAAAAATCACTTTAAAAATCCTTTTAAATTCGAAAACGTAATTTTAACATTTTTAAAACTCCAAAATAGGCCCAATGCTGCAACAACACCAAATATAACAATCACGGCATCCAAAACATCATATATCATACGATAACGGAATATATCACAATATCTGTAAATAAATCAATACTGTTGAGGAATCCAGTTGGATCCCTCCAACCTGTTTCCCTGCATCCACAGATGTTAGCACAATACCAATCCCGTTTCAAGACGGAATATCGCGGTATATGGGATTTATAAAATATTATCCGCTATTATGCGGTGCAATAGGGTCTCATCCGCTATATAATGCGGGGAAAATCAACTCCAAGTACGTATATAATACCAATTCCACATCAAGGAGAAATTGTCGCGCTATATGTGTTTAATAAATAACCTTCGCTTAATATACGGCGTGTAGAGTCTATTTCAATATAATAGATAATAATTTATCATCCAAGCTTACAATCAAGCAATTTTAAATCTAACTATTTAAATCGAAACAATTTCGATTGAGTGAGAAGTTCTCACCTTACTTCAAATAACAGTTGCAGTGTTTTATTTCGAATAAAATTAAACGCACGTCTAATTTTACCCAAAATTTTCACTAGCTCAAATCAACTCCAATCCAGCGCCATCGCGTAGTGTTCGTCCATACGAACCCAACGCAATTCGTTTCGTGCGTTTCCTACCTTGTATCAAAAAGTTATAACATTTCAAAGTTTATAAATTTTTTATATAAATAAATATACGGTTTCTTTTATTTTTTTAACCTTAAGCACATCTCGGCGGTTCATCAACGCAACTTCAGATCTGGGCCACATACACGTTTCTTCCCCAACACCGTTCCTAGGCTTTATTCGTCCGTGAATAAACCCACTCGGCCGCCTTCGTTCAAGAATTTATCGCGACCCCCACGAGCAAAACGAAGATGATCGACAATCTTCACCGCCTCCGCATGCACGTGCGCCGCCTACAGCCATAACGGTGGTGAGCTCGGTCGCCTATTGGCCTTGGAATTCGTGCATGAACGGTGCGCCTTTGGATGCAATTTGCCAATGATCCGCAGCTTCGTTTCCGATCATCACCGTTCAGATTGAAGATCTCACGTAGCTCTACATCTTTGTAGTTGAAAATTTCTTATGAAAGCTGATAGATTGGAAGAAAAATGAAGAAAAACGCGACAAGTTTCTGGCCATTGGACGTGAGAGTGGCGGCTGAAGAAAAATGTGCTAGGGTTTTGCAAATGGAAATGATGAAGGTTCTTTTGTAGAAAATCGCCAAAAAACACTATTCATACGATTTTCCGAACTCCAAATCTCGAGCGGTGACCGGCGTTCCAAGGATTTTACCCGCATTCCGGACACAATGGAATAATTTTCGAAAGCTAATTTGATCATATGTGCGAGTTACGGAAATAAACGATTAAATTTAAATTAAATTGGTTAAACTAATTTCTATGCGTTTTGGCTTGCCCCGGACAAACCGTATATCCGATTGACACGAAATTTGAAACCTTACAAAAATTTAACATTATGGATCCAATGAAACTGGTTTCGTAGAAATCCGAGACTGTTTGAAAAATGGCTATTTTTACTCGTCAATTAAATATTAAAATATTCAATTTCCACAAATTTACTTTAAATTCAATTTTAAAAGTTCTATAACATCATTCTAACCTCAATATGATTTAATACAACTTTACAATTCAATTTTAATCACATTAAACCCAATTCCCAATTATTTCTGTAATTTCAAATATTAAATTATCCATTTAATTATCCAATTAAATCTAGATATTCGAAATATAATTTATTCGACTGTTTTAATTTTACGGGTTAATATTTAAAATCAATTAAATATACAAATTTCAAATGACAGAAATTTTGGGTCATTATAGCCGCCGCGGCCAGAGGTGCCACGATGGCCTACGCAACCTCTTCCCCTTATGCGATCACCTGCGATCCATCGTTGATGGCGAAATCATCTCGTTTTCCAAGTTGAACAAAACTAAATTGAAAACCCTAAATGTCGACGTACCGACCACCACGGTGGTTAGTGAATCCACTGATTATTTTTCTGATGATCTTTACTCCTCCATCTACCTCCAGCAGCTGTTTCGTTGCCTAATTCTTCGCCAAAAGTCGAGAATCGACGAAAAATAGACATTTGATCAACTCGAAAATTCACCCTGATCAAAATCTTTAAAATTTTGATTTTATTATCAAAATTCATATTTCTCCATTACAAATATAGTGGTACAACCTAAAATTGAAATCATGATCATCAAATTTTGACTCAAATTGATTTCTTACTGTATTTTCCTGTTATAAATAAAATACTTAATATAAACTTTCTGATGTTATAGTTTTACAACCATCTTTTATTTAGATATCAGAATCAAAAAAATTACGGAATGATTTTTTTTTTTGAAGTTGATTCTTTTTATCTGTAGACCAAAACAGGGGCCTGTATGTATAAATATACAGAGATGCAAATCCACACTTGCATATTTATAAGCATATACAAAAATTTTTGCATTCATTCAAATACTTCACCATCACACAATCAATCATTCATCACAACATCACAAGGGATCGACAAAATTAAGCTTTAAAAAGATGGTTTGCTCACCTCAGAAATGGCAGAGCAAAGAACAAAGAAATTTGCCTAGGGAAATGTTTGTTTGAACTTGGATTTGAGAAAAACTGTTGTTTCCAGTTTTAATCTGCAACTTGTTAAAGTTGTCATGAACTGTTGTTTGATCTGAATTTTATTCTGTTGCTTGATCCAGACCTTTGTTTTGCTTCGATCTTTTTCCATATTTTTAAGATGTTTTGGAATTTTGCTTGCCTGAACTTGCATGATTCCCAGGCTTGAGTTGATATTGGTCTCTTTATTTCCACGATGAAGACAATGTTGCACAGAATTTTGATTGCTTCAGGAAATCTCAGAGTTGAGGAATTGAAGATGAAGACAGGTTGTTGTTTGAACTTTGTAGTTTTCAATTTTTTTAGAAATGAATGAGAAGCCTGGTTTTACTTTTGTTTTCTGATTATCTTTTTTACTAATTTTGCTTCAGATTTGAGATCTTTTTACTGTTCTCTTTCAGATTCACTGAAAAGCTAAATTATTGCATATGGGGGAGCTCAAAAGTTTTTAATTTTATTATTTTATTTAAGCAACCATAGGGAATGCCATTTGTAAAAGTCATCATGAGATTCCAATGTAATGTTTACTTTTTTACTCCATCTCCTTGTGTATATTTATCATTTGCAATTTTCAAAGATAAAAAAAATTTAAATAAATTTTATACCATATTCACTTAAGTCTTTCATGTACATAAGTTTGCATTTTACATTTTCATGTTAATAACACTTAAATATAACTTTAAATTATGCTTCCCATTTAAATAAATACATTTTCCTTTTATTTATGTATGTGTTGTGTCTTCTTTTATATTTATATTTACACAAATCTTATCTCCATTGTTTTTTTAATAATTAACTTAAATATAACTTTATATTATTTTCACATTCAATCTTTAATTTAGTTCAACATATTTATACACTTATATATTTATACAATTTACATTCACACATTTTTTTGTTATTTATTTTTGTACAACTTTATTAAAGAAAAGAATGAATTTAAATACTTTGATTTCATATTAACAATTAATCACTTTTATTCATATATGAAAATTTAACTTAAAAATAACATTTTGAAAATGAGTACACTAATTTTTTTTTCTTTTTATTACAACTTCCAAATATTAAGATAATTAAAAATTTAGAAAACAACTATCATTATCTTTTTATTAACCTCAAGCTTTTAATTTCTATTTTATTTTAAATACATTTTATTTTGAAATTCAATATTTGTTTATAAAATACTTATTCTTATATTTTAAATCAAATTTCTATTTATTCCCAATACATTTATTTTTTCTAAATCCAATATTTATTTGTAAGATAATTATGCTTAAATTTCAAATTAAATTTCTATTTATAATCAAAAATTATTTATTTATTCTAGAAATCTCTAATTAATTCACAATTTATTTCCGAAAATAAATTTAATTGCCAAATTAAACTTGGTAAATTTTCAGGAATGTTACAGATTCCCCCTTTAAAAAATTTCGTCATCGAAATTTGCTAGGAAGACAACAAAGAATAGATGATAGATAAAGAAATGATTGATCAGATCAGATCGAAATATTTATTCAGCATTCGGCTTACCAAATCAGAATATTAACAATATAAGAACAAACTCATACAATTATTTCACAAGATACTCGGGTCATCCAAATCTATGAATATGCAAGGGCATTGATTAGTTCGAAGGGGTAACTAATCGTTCGTAGAATATATCGGATCCCAGAGAATAGATAAATGGGTTAAATCTTCCATAATTCTCAAACTCTAGGTATGGATTCCAAACTTAGGTCGAAACACTCCAAAGTATATACCAACTTGTCCTTCTTCGGACTTCAGACTACACAAGAAATTACAATCGAATTTTCAATTTGGTTTTAAACGAAATTGTTTTATCGATTCAATTCATATTTAGCTTCATATTCGTTAACCACTTTTTTTCTATTTAAAATTTTCAATTTATTTAAAATTTCAATTTCAAATTTCAAATTCATTAAAGTTTAGATGGAAAAACTGATAAGAAACCGATGAAGATACGAAGTAAGAATTTTCTGCAACGATTCGTAAGGCCACCATCGCACCGAAGCTTCTTCCTGGAGCTGTCACGAAGCAATCAAAAGAATTTGAAATCGAATCAAAAGAGATTGATAGAGAAAGTTGTTTCCACTATTGCAGGGTATTGACCATTTGTAGTGGTACTCCTCTGTCCCCTATCTCGTCCTCTTCTCGCACTCAAACTCACTATCAGTGGATAGTAAGAGAATTTACTGAGGCATTCGAACAGATATCTTAGGGATATACTCATTTTAGGGTAGACTTCACCCTATCTCTAATGAGCTACTTAATGTGTTATACTCCTGAGCTAAAGTTTTAACCTTTAGCTCTGAACCAATTCTAACGACCCTGATTGAACCTTCAAAAATCGGCACCGAATACGACACTCGTATTCAAATGCCGCAAATCCAAACGTCGAATCTGGTTCGCCGGAGCTTATAACACATTAAGTAAAACACAGCGGAAGAAAAAGAATATATCAATATACAACATTGATACAATATCTGATACAACTGAATAATACAATGAATATCAATATACATCAGAGATACGATACAAGACAATAGCAGCGGAAAGAAAAGATAACACCAGTAGCGGAACAATATCTCCAATGTGATCTTCAAGAGAGAACTCCAGCATCGGTAATCTCCAACTCCAAGGCACCAATCCAGAAATAGCACGAACTCCCAATACGATGCACAAAGATAAGCAAGTGCAGTCCTGATCCAAAGACTGAACTAGCTCCAGATAATCTACTAAACCTGACTATTTGAAAAACCCAACTCAAGACAGCCCGTGTGGGAAAATTGTGGGCACCTAGAGTTTAGGAAAGGAACAATAAGCTCCAGGTCAGTTGTGGGACTGGTATGAGCAAACAAAAGCATTTTGTATTTAAAACAAACAACCAACGATTTTAAAATAAATCCGCAATGCTTTTTGGAAAATGAAACTACCATAAGGCCTCCTGCCACACACACAATGCAAATGCAGAATTGGAGGAGATTTCTCCTTATGATAGTCAAATATGCTTGGTACGAAAAAAAAAATTCTTTGATATCATTACTAGTGCATAGTATAGAAAAACCATTTCGAAAGTATAAAATAAATCCTAGCCAGCATAGACATTTCGAACTATGCCTACTATAGCTACCATCTAAACAGTAGTGACCACTATAAGTAAATGACAGGTTCTACAACTAAAACCGTACAAGGCGCGTATTAAAGATTGGATTTCCAACAAATAGTCAGGCTAAGGAACTTCCTACTGTCCATGGGTACGCCTCTGGCGGGATGTCCCGAGAGCTTAACCAGGTCTCTGCCAACACAAGGCTGGGTTACCTCTGTAACTAGGAAACTACTACACGAGCGTGCCATCCCGCGGTCCTTTGGGACCTTTATCCGAGCGCTCGACACCAACAACCACAAAGCAATCACAAAGTAATAGATTTGCAGTGACTACATAAGTGAAGTATCTGGGCTCCATACCATGATACCACCCTTTTCCAGAAGGGAATAACACACCCTAAAGGGCGCGACCCTCATAACCTTGCCGCATCTTTCCTGTTTCGACCATTTCCGGGGTGTGAGGTCCTGATGCAGTCTCGTCCACAAAGCTATGCTTTGTACAAAATCCATGCTTTGATCAACAAATGTTACACAACAGCACTCAGCATGTCACACGACCAAACTTGGGAGTATATCACTGATAACTATCAACTACAAAATCTTTGAGCTCGTACATCTCAGAGAAGGGTGTTAAACAAAGAGAATAAATTCTCCGCTACCAAGAATAAATGTATTTGATAGAGATCAGCTTAATATCTCAAAGTGTAATGTCGAACATACAACCATACAAGTATGTTCCGTTTTCGAACAGAACCGAAGGTACTTCCGAAGAAGCCCTTGCAAATTCGGATATCCACAGTCCCGATCGGACTTCCCATCACTTAGGGAATCTCTATACCGTAGCTACTCGGTGCAGAGACAATCGATACGTTATCCTATCGTTCTCGCAAATACGTGGTCTTCAACACCGGCCTTCAATTGCAATCCATAACGTCGTACCACTATTCGGAATGGGTTATATGACACAAGGTCCTCTCCTGCCTAAATCGAATAATGAGCGCAAATATTTAAAAACATATGGATATGGGATTTCAGTTAAGTCACAACTTTAAACCAAAAACCTTTCTTCAAATGGTTAAACAAATTACCATTTCAAATCTTTTAACAAAAAGATTCGTTTCACAAAATTCACCTAGTTTCACAAAGATTTATTCATAGATTTCAAAACAATTTACATGTTGATTAGGATTAACTTATCAAATCTCTAAAACAAGAATTTAACTTATAGCTTTCAAACCTGTTTCCAAAGATTTATTCATAACTTGGAAAACTATTTTCATTTAAGCCTTGAAATCCTTTTAACACAAATTGGAAGTACATTTCTTATGTGAAAGCATTTATTATTTGAAAACAAATAGTTTTTATTTCGAAAAAATCCGATTTCATTTATACAAGTTAAAATCTTTGGGTTAAATTCAAATACCCATAACCACACTTTTGAAATGGTTTAAAAACCCATATAAACATAATTATAGGTTGATTAACCTTTTTAAACCATAGTTTCCAAACCATAGAATTCGGTTTCAAATAATGAATTCAAATTTAAATCAAATTATTTAAATTTCAAAACTCAATCAAATTATTCAAATAACTTTTGTTTTTAAATCATTTGCAAAAGCTTTCAATTCTAATTCCAAAACTATTTTGGATTCAAAAGTTCAATCTTTAAAACTATTTAAAAATCTATGACTTAACCCATTTCCACGTGCAATCCATATTTGTGTTTATAAGGTGTGGTCCAGAGGTTTTACACAATATTGCACAACATCAATCATCACAATTTCAATCCTATCAATATCGATAAGCGGTATAATCTATAACGCTTATCTAAATACACAGATTCACAGATAAATAATATACATTTATCACAGATAAATAAATTACATTAATCACAGCTTGAATTAAAACAATTCACATCAAAATCATCACACAGCAGAGACGTCCATAAGTCAAATTAACTAATCAGCTAATAAATTTTAAATCAGATTTAATTACTTATGAATAACTTCTAATCCTGGTAAATTAATTGATAAAATCATTTTGATTAATAATTTATTAAGTAACTATTAATTATTAATTAATCAACCTTTAATTATTAAATAATTAACCTTTAATTATTTAATTATCCTTTAATTAATTTTTCTTAATCACCTTAATTTATTAATCCTTAATTAATTACCATTTAATTAATTATTGTTTAATCAATTGATTTATCAACCTTTAAATCAAAAATTAATTACTTTTAATTATGTAATTATCTTTAAGTAATTAATTACCCTTTAATTACTTATATTAATTAATCTTAATTAATTATCCTATTTAATAAAATTACACAAAGAAATTAGCTTTTGCTTACTTACATTAAGAAATCCCTTAATCACTTATATTACATAATTGTTAATTTTAAACCTCGATTTATCTAAGATAACCTATTTATCTCTATCATTTGAATGTTATTGTTTGAAATAAATCACTTGAAAACCTTTAATTGATTAATGTTTAATACACTAATTAAACGCTCACCTAATCACATCATTTATTGAATTTTTTTTATTAAATCAATTAACTAAAATAAAATTATCCAAGTCAAACAATTTAATTTCAAAACACTTGTCTTTATACCGTATATAAAACTTGTTTATTTCACTTAGCTTTTGAAACTCGAGTAATTGAACTTGCCTTTTGCTTTTAAGAATTTGAACTTGATTTCTTTGAAATCCTGTTTACTTTAATAAAATCAAACCCGAGCCAAATATCGACTGCCCCGAGCTAACCCACCAATTTCCCGATCTATTCCAGAACCATTTTCTCCTTCTTCTTATTTTACTTTTCTTTGTTTTCAAAACTTCCTGTTGCACAGTTAAACACTCGAACGACCCGAGCTTTCTTTTAAAATTCCCGAGTCATAAATCAGATTTCTCGAAACCTCACTCGAATCCCTTCTCCTCCCACAACTCCTTGAAGCAGCCAGATGCATAGGTGCACCGTGCATGTGCACGACCAACTGAGCCACCTTCGATCATCATCGCGGTCACCCACGAGTCAATCCTGACTTCGACGACAACTCCACAACCCATTTCCCACAAAGTCATCAGAGAGACGAATTCGAACCAGTCAATCGAATACTGGAATTTACTTTATCGACCAAAACTCCTCGCGCGATCATCACAGATAGCCTGTAACTGCTCCGCCGCGACCAGAGGTGACACGATGGCCCACGCAACCTCTCCCCCATGCGATCGCCTGCGATCCATCGTTGATGGCGAAATCATCTTGTTTTCCCCATTGAACAAAAATAAATTCAAAACCCTAAATGACGACGTACCGACCACCACGGTGGTTAGTGAATCCACTGATTATTTTTCTGATGATCTTTACTCCTCCATCTACCTCCTGCAGCAGTTTCGCCGCCTAATTCTTCGCCAAAGTCGAGAATCAACGAAAAATAGAAATTTGATCAACTCGAAAATTCACCCTGATCTCAATCTTTAAAATTTGGATTTTATTATCAAAATTCATATTTTTCCATTACAAATATAGTGGTACAACCTAAACTTGAAATCATGATCATCAAATCTTGACTCAAATTGATTTCTTACTGTATTTTCCTGTTATAAATAAAATACTTAATATAAACTTTCTGATGTTAAAGTTTTACAACCATCTTTTATTTAGATATCAGAATCAAAAAAATTACGGAATGAGTTTTTTTTTGAAGTTGATTCTTTTATCTATAGACCAAAACAGGGGCCTGTATGTATAAATATACAGAGATGCAAATCCACACTTGCATATTTATAAGCATATACAAACATTTTTGCATTCATTCAAATATTTCACCATCACACAATCAATCATTCATCACAACATCACAAGGGATCGACACAATTAAGCTTTAAAAAGATGGTTTGCTTACCTGAGAAATGGCAGAGCAAAGAACAAAGAAATTTTCCTAGGGAAAAGTTTGTTTGAACTTGGATTTGGGAAAAACTGTTGTTTCTAGTTTTAATCTGCAACTTGTTGAAGTTGTTATGAACTGTTGTTTGATCTGAAATTTTATTCTGTTGCTTGATCCAGACCTTTGTTTTTCTTTGATCTTTTTCCATGCTTTTAAGATGTTTGGAATTTTGCTTGCCTGAACTTGCATGAATCCCAGGCTTGAGTTGATATTGATCTCTTTTTGTTTCTAGGATGAAGACAATGTTGCACAGAATTTTGATTGCTTCAGGAAACCTCAGAGTTGAGGAATTGAAGATGAAGACAGGTTGTTGTTTGAACTTTGTAGTTTTCAACTTTTTTTAGAAATGAATGAGAAGCCTGGTTTTACTTTTGTTTTCTGATTATCATTTCTACTGATTTTGCTTCAGATTTGAGATCTTTTTACTGTTCTCTTTCGGATTCGCTGAAAAGCTAAATTATTGCATATGGGGGAGCTCAAAAGTTTTTAATTTTTTAATTTTATTATCTTATTTAAGCAACCATAGGGAATGCCATTTGTAAAAGTCATCATGAGATTCCAATGTAATGTTTACTTCTTTACTCCATCTCCTTGTGTATATTTATCATTTGCAATTTTCAAAGATAAAAAAAATTTATATAAATTTTATACCATATTCACTTAAGTCTTTCATGTACATAAGTTTGCATTTTACATTTTCATGTTAATAACACTTAAATATAACTTTATATTATGCTTCCCATTTAAATGAATACATTTTCCTTTTATTTATGTATGTGTTGTGTCTTCTTTTATATTTATATTTACACAAATAAAATCTTATCTCCATTGTTTTTTAATAATTAACTTAAATATAACTTTATATTATTTTCACATTCAATCTTTAATTTAGTTCAACATATTTATACACTTATATATTTATACAATTTACATTCATGCATTTTTTTTGTTATTTATTTTTGTACAACTTCATTAAAAGAAAAGAATGAATTTAAATACTTTGATGTCATATTAACAATTAATCACTTTTATTCATATATGAAAATTTAACTTAAAAATAACATTTTGAAAATGAGTACACTAATTTTTTTTTCTTTTTATTACAACTTCCAAATATTAAGATAATTAAAAATTTAGAAAACAACTATCATTATCTTTTTATTAACCTCAAGCTTTTAATTTCTATTTTATTTTTAATACATTTTATTTTGAAATTCAATATTTGTTTATAAAATACTTATTCTTATATTTTAAATCAAATTTCTATTTATTCCCAATACATTTATTTTTTCTAAATCCAATATTTATTTGTAAGATACTTATGCTTAAATTTCAAATTAAATTTCTATTTATAATCAAAAATTATTATTTATTCTAGAAATCTCTAATTAATTCACAATTTATTTTCAAAAATAAATTTAATTGCCAAATTTAACTTGGTAAATTTTTAGGAATGTTACAAATGTCACTTAATAGGGTTTCATCTAAAAACATATCATAGAATCTATATAAACATTCATAATCATCAACATGTATATATCATCATCTTATTATTCAAAAACATGGCAAATCTTTGCAAAATTGTTCGGATTTAATCTAAAAACCGAAACCATAAATGTTTAGAGATGTAAACATTATTCACCTTTACTTTGGAGATTAAGGAGCTTGAGATTTGAATGGATTTGATTTGAATATGCTCTTCCTTTAGCTTATCCTAATTTACTCTTCCTCTTTCCTTATTAATGGTGGCCGACCTTGATTTTGAAAGTTTTGAAATGAAATGAATGTGTGAAATGATACATGACCAAGGTTTGGGGATATGGAAATGACCACTTTCCCATAATACCCCTCCTCTAATTTATTTTAAACCTTTCTTTTAATTCATTAGTTCAAAAAGCACGGCTACCTTAATTAAAATCAAATCTCAATCCCCTAATCTACACATTATTTTATTTACTTTATCTAACTAAATCTCCTAATAATGTTACCAAAAATCTTGGGTGTTACAGACTTCCACCCTTAAAGAATTTCATCCTCACAATTATGATAAGGCACACTAAACAAACTAGAAGGTAAAACATATCATCAAACAAGTTAGGATAAGTATCTCTAATCCTACTCTCAACCTCCCAAGTACAGTCCCTGTCATCATCGCTCCACTGGACTTTGACTAATCTGACCGTCATGGTTCTAAGCTTCATCTCATCTCTCGCAACTATACGAACTGGCTTCCTTACTATGGTCAAATCTGATTCTACCACTATATCATCTTGCATTATCGGTGCAATAGCAGTCTCCGGGTCTCTAACACACTTTTTGAGATGAGAAACATGAAAAACATCGTGGACACCTGCCAAACTGCTCGGTAACTCTAGCCTATAAGCGAGTTTTCCGATCTTCTCAACAATAGGAAAAGGTCCAATGAACCTAGGAGATATGTAATAGCCCGCAAACCCATACCCCTTTGAGCCGACAATATTCTCCAATAGTTCAACTCAAAGTGGACAGAAATACGAACTATTAGGATTAAAGAAGAAAGAGGTAGAAGAGAAAATAGAAAACAATATCAGAATCTCACAATCGTGGCGGAACAATATATAATAGATAAATGACTGATCTTTAAATAAAGAATTATATCTATTATACACTTTACATCATCAGAGTACAACAAAATTCATAGTACATAATAGGACAGTTATCATAACCTGTCCTCACAACACCGCCTATGCAGTTAATCATACACAGTGGAATATTCAACAAATACGTGTGATGCGTCTCGCCATCCAGCTCGTCTCCTGATCCCCACAGCATTCTTTCCTGTATTCTATAATACTCGGTATGACCCGAGCATTATAGCGAAATAACACTCGAGTCGGTCTGAAAAACTAGAGTGAGAAAGCACAATCAATTGGATTATTAAAGTTTTCAAAAATCCTTTTGAAATCAAAGGTATCTCGTAAGATCACGCCACAAATAAACATGTCGGGTTTTTACCTTACGATAACCAAGACATTTCTTATCAAATCCTCTGATATTATAGTAGTGTCTATATACAAATACTTATTCAAATAGCCAAAATTGTTACATTATTAAATTCCAGCAATACTAGGTTCTACAACCAAAACCGTAAAGGCACGTAGGGAGAATGGATTTCCATCAATGGCAGGGCTACTGGGGTACCGTCCGTCACAATACACGGTCTAGATCACCGCACCGAGGATCCACCCTGATCCCCTGCTACACAAGACAGGAGCTACCCATTACTGGATAATCCGAATAAGATCATCTTGCGGTTGGGATCATCAACCGCCTACACAGCCAAATAAAAGGGACATCTAGAAAGGGATGACCTTACACTAACTGGTTGCTGGCCACTTAGCCTTACGCGCACCTCCCCTGTTTTAGCCATTCCCGGTTGATGAGGCTCGAGGCTATGTGTTACCTTTTTAGCACACATTCACTTAGAATGCTCACCGTCCTCCTGACGATGTTCTGATAGCATTCATCCATACAAGTCTGTTCCGGATCCGAGCGGAACCGAAGGAACTATTCTTACTACATCCATTTTGCAATCACCCTTAGGATTAGTAGCGATTAGCCCTTGTACTTCACTGCTTCATCTTAGACTCCAAGCTCTTGTCTTCCTTACGAAAACATTCAAACCGGATCGAAGTGGTTTTTAAGAAATTAATCCCGATCCCAGTCTCTTCAAAACGATCAGTGCATTGGCCAATATTGATTGTCGGTTATTTAACTATCATACAACATCCATAAACAATCATCAGGCTTAATAATTTTCCAAATTATTTATTTTAAAATATCCTCGTAAGATATTTTCTACACTTTAATTCCTTTGAAAATAGTTTTCAAATCACCTTTTGCCTCGTGGAAATAAATTCCACCCAATTTTTTTATTTCCACTGAAAGTCACCAAGTCTTAATATTTAGATTTTAAAATAATTTAAATCACTCATCCAAAAATATATACTTTAAAACATTTAAAATAAAATATAATAAAACTACTTAAACACTTTATTTAAAATACTAGTTATGAAACCTTATAATAATTTCTCATGTATAACTTAAGCCAAAACTAATTTAAAATAAAAGTTATTCTATAAGATATAAATATTGAATAATTATCTTTGATAATACTAATTAAACCTTTAAAATAATTACTACTATAATTGATTTAAATAAATGTACTTTCCTTTCCTCACCTTTAAAAATAAATCACTATTTATTTTTAAACAAATCACCCTTTCCTTATAAATTCCCATCCTGAATTTATACTTCAAAATTATCCTCTGGTAAATATTTCACTTTATCTATAAACTCCGTTTATAAATTCCATAATCTCATTCTCCTTTAATCCCAGTTTCAAATACTTAATCAGTTTTTAAAACGATTTTCAAAACTAACTCCATTTTAAAATAAATTCTTTTACTTACCTAAATTTAATTCAAAACCCATTACTTCCATATTTACTTCTATATTTATGATTAAAAATCTTATTTTTAAACTGAAATATCCACTTCATACATCATTCAAAATTCTACCCTTTTATTTCTTCCCAAACATTTAAATCTTAAATTTTGAAAATAAAATCCTTTAAATTTTTAGGCAATATCACTTAAGTCTCCAAAACTCTTTTATTTCCATTTATTTAAAATCTCTATCTTCATTTCCATACTCATAATTTATTTAATAGAAATTAAAAATCAAACTTTTATGCTTTTCCAAATTCAATCTTTAGTTTACCCCAAATTCACTATATTATTTTACTTAAAAATTTCCCTTTTCATTTCTTTTAAAAATATAAAATTTATATATTTTTCATTCTCTCAAATACCAATGTATATTCAACCAAGCCATAGCATTCAATAAATTTCAGTTTCCAATATAATCAATGTAATCCATCACAGGTTATCACATGAATCACATCACTGACTATAACATAAATTCAACATCTTGAGGAATCCAGTTGGATCCCTCCAACCTATTTCTCTACATCCACAGACGTTAGCACAACAATTTAAAATACCAATCCCGCTTCAAGACGGGATATCACGGTATAAAGGGTCATCTGCTATTATGCGGGGATCATAGGGTCTCATCCAATATATAATGCGGGAATCAATCACTCCAAAATATATATATTATTATTATTATATATAATATCACATCGAGTCAATTCAATCATTCAACCAATAATTTAAATTTAACTATTTAAATTTAAATGGAAATCCAAATGAGTGAGATTAACTCACCTTTGATTTTTTTTTTCCACCCCACTTCCATCTCGACTTGTTCTCCATGATTTTAGACCTTATATAAATATTTATACAGTTTATTAATACTCGAAGAATTCGAACAATCAATTTCCTTCTTAATAAATTAATCAACCAATAATTTAGTTTAAACCAATTTTTCCCTTTAAAATATCTTTTAGTAACTAAATAATTTAAATAAGTTTATTAACCACATAAATCATCTTAACAAATTATTTTTAATCTAAACTAGTAAATTAAAATGGATGTAGGTATATATACTTTATTTCTCATTTAGAAACTACATACATATATATGTGTGTTTATTAAATAAAAAACAAATTCTTGTATATAAACTTTACAACATTTAAAATTGCTATTTCCACAACCTTATTCCCATATATATATATATATATATATATATATATATATTTACTATTTACTATTTAGATTAAAATATGAGTGCGGATATACATATATTAGAAACAAAAATATCTTTGACCTTACTGAGCATATTTTTCTGTTCTCTGCGTATATACATAAAAAATCTGCATATATATATATATATATATACTTCTCTGATATATATATATATATATATTTCTTTTCTGTTTTTAAAACTTAATATATATATCTTCCCAAAAATAAAAATAAAATAAAATAAAAATAGGCTATTCCTCACTGATCCTTTGAAAACATTGAGCCCAAAACCCAACCGTGCTCGCCATCACGACACAGCATACCCGTCCTCGAACGCTGCGACCACCATCTCCAAACACGTCGCCAAGGTCCATCCCGCAAACCCCGACCTAAACAACCCCCTCGCCCAAAGCCTCGCTAACCCGTGATGCTCTGCACGAGCAGCCAAGTCGCGCGCTACCCCATTGCCTGTCACCAGATCGTGAATTGATGAAGAGGAAGGGTGCGACTATTGATTTGGGTAGATGGGAACAGGCTCGCGATCGAAACTAACGTTCGGCCATGACTTCTTTCCTGCTCGATTGGACCGAGAGGAAAAGGAAAGGGGATGGTGCGATTTATTTTGATTTGGAAAAGAAGAAATGGGTAATGAGATTTGAACAAAAACTCAGCCATTGTTTTGATTTTCACTGGAAGATAAGAATTGCCAAAACTATTTCGTTTTCTTTTTATTTATTTTATCTGGTTTCAATTTTACAAAAAGGAAAGAGGACGCATGTTATACTAGTGAACATGTGCTTTAAAAATTTCTTTACGTGTCAGTGCCTGCTATAATATTTTCAAGGCAGTTATATTATTTATATTTGAATTTAAACTCAAATTTAAATCGTCTAGAATTCGAAGCTTAAAGTTTTTAAATCCTATCGAGGCGTCTCGCAAGGCATTCTAAAGGTTATACCCCTATTCCGAATGCAATGGAAAAGGTTTCGAGTCCTAATTCGATCGTATGGAGAAGATAGCTTTTTGGACCCAGTTATTATGTTAAATTTTCGATACAGATTTCAGCACGTTTATATATCGTATGGCCACACGACAACTCCGAACACTACGAAATTTGAAATCCGATAATAATACACTATTATGGATCTAATGGAACTAGTTTTTTCGAATTCCGAGACTGCGCCCCGGAAGGCTATTTTTAAATATCAATTTAAACAATATATTTTTAAAACTGAACAAAAAATTTTCAAACTTAAACTTAAAACTTCTATTATCTTCAGTAAAATCAATATAGATTTTATAAGCCTTTGAAATATTTTTAACAAGCTAGAAACCCAAGATTCAACATTTTACCTAATTCCCAATTATTAAATTCAATAATTTAATTGCCAAATAAACAGTGATATTTGAAATTCAAGTTAAACTAACTTTCAAATATTTAAAATCAATTAAATATTCCAATTTCAAATATCGAAAAATTCCAGGTCGTCACAAGATAACTTCCCTGACTTCCCAAATCTAAGCACTCCCTTCATCGGTGATACTTCGACGAAAACCTGGTCCCCAACTGAGAACTCCAAATTTTTCCGTTTCGTATCTGCATAGTTCTTTTTCCTAGACTGACCCTCCTTCATTCTAGCCCGAATGACCTTAATCTTTTCTGCAGCCTCACTAGCTAGATCTAGACCAAGAATCAACCTATCCCCGGTCTCCAACCAACAAACGGGAGATTTGCATGGCCTTCGATACAAAGTTTCAAACGGTGCCATCCCGATACTAGTCTGATAACTGTTGTTATATGAAACCTCGACTAGATGCAGATGGTCTTCCTATGATCCCCCGAATCCAGAAACAAGCCCTTAACAAATCTTCCAAGATCTTGTTAACTCTTTTCGTTTGCCCACCTGTCTGCGGATAGTAAGCAGTACTCATCTTAAGCTTGGTTCCCAAAAATTTCTACAGACTTTTCCAAAACTCGCTGGTGAACAAAGAATCTTTATCACTAACTATACTGCCAGGAACTCCATCTAGTCTAACTACATTCTTCATGAAGAACCTTGCTAAAATAGGTACCGACCTGGTTGACCTAACTGGAACGAAATGGGCACTCTTGGTTAATTTATCCACTATAACCCATATACATTCATTATCTCTATTTGACCTTAAGTCCATAGAAATAGAATCCCACTTCCACACTGGAATATCTAACGATTGAAGCAAGCCACTGGGCTTTTGGTGTTCGGCCTTTGCCAACTGGCAATTCAAGCACTGCTTTACACACAAACCAATATCCCGCTTTATTCCTTCCTAGAAGAAACTTCTCTTCATATCCTAATACATCTTGGTACCTTCGGGATATATAGTGGACTTCGAACAATGGAATTCCTTTAAGACTTCCTTCCTTATGTTTCCTACATTCGGAACACAATCTTCCTTTTTTTTCAACCATCTATTCTGGCCAAGACTAAAATCTTTCAAGTCATCACTCTTGGTTCCTTCCTTTAGTTTCCTGATCAGCTCAGCTAACACCGGACCCTCAATCTGCTTAGAAGCAATCTATTCGGTCAACACTTGTCGAACTTCCAAACAAAACAACACAACTGTATTACCACTAGAGCCAGCCTCAGATTTCCACCTTACTCTGCAATCTTCAGATGCTTCCAAGTCTTTCCACTTAGCCATATTGCTAACATTGCATTCTGATGCTTCCTGCTGAGTGCATCTGCAACCCTGTTGCCTTTTCCTGGTGTGTACTCAATCCGAAAATCATATGCACCTATGAACTCTAACCATCTTTGCTATCTCATGTTCAGCTCCTTCTGAGCGAACAAATATTTCAGTGACATACGATCTGTATACAGCTCAAACCTTTCTCCCCAACGATAATGTCTCCTCACCTTCAAACCAAAAATCATTGCAGCAACTCTAAATCATGCGTTGGATATCTGACCTCATGCGGTCTAAGCTATCTGGAAGCATAGGCAATCACTTTTCCTCTCAGCATTAGCACGACTCCTAATCCTGTTCCACAGCATTGGTATAAACTACCAAATCCTGATTCCCTTTTGGAACAACTAACACAGGTGCATGGGTCAATAAGTGTTTCAAACTCTGGAATGCATTCTCACACTTATTGGTCCACACAAATTTCACATCCTTCCTCGTAAGCTTGGCCATCGATGCTGCTATCCGTGAGAAATTCTTAATGAATCTTCGATAATAATTAGTCAACCTAAGGAAACTTTTAATCTCAGTTACTGTCTCGGGTCTCTTTCAACTATTCACTGCCTCGATCTTAGTCGGATTCACTGACAACCCTTTCTCCCAGACTACACGACCAAGAAATTTTACCACCTTCTTCCAGAATGACACTTCGAAAACTTTGCTTTCAACCAATGTTGCCTCAGCGTCTCAAGCACCATTCTAAGATGAACTTCATGCTCTCTTTAATCCCTATAGTAAATCAAGATATCATTAATGAAAACCAGCACGAACCATCCAAGTGCTCTAGAAAAATCTGGTTCATCAAATCTACAAAAAAAACTGGAGCATTTGTCAGTCCAAACGACATAACTAACCATTCGTACGATCCGTATTTGGTCCTGAATGTTGTCAAAGGTACACTATCTTCTGCTACCCTGAGCTGATGGAAACCTTTTGCCAAATCCAATTGAGAAAAAACCTTTTCTCTACTCAACTGGTCGAACAAATCGTTAATCTTGGGCAATGGATATTGATTCTTTATCGTCCTCCTATTCAATTTTCGATAATCGATACGTAGCCCCCAACTATCCATCCGGCTTCTTAGCAAACACTACCGCTGCAACCCATCGTGAACTTCTTGGCCTGATGAAACTCTTGCATTTCAGATCCACCAACTACATCTTCAACAACCTTATTTCTGAAGGGGTCATCCTGCTCAGTGGCCTACTCACAGGTTCTGCTCCCGGAACCAAATCTATCTGAAACTCAATGGCCCGCTTCGGTGGCAATCCAACCACAGGCTCAAACACATCAGCGAATTCTCTAATCATGAAAACTCGGCTTAACTCATCTTTTGAATCCAAAGCACCCAACAAAGCAGACACCTCACCGCTAGAGCCACCTACGGTGAACACAATCTAATCGTTACTGTTCGACTGTCTAAGAGATATCTTCCTACCCTAGCAAAATATCTTAGCATTATACTCACTTAACCAATCCATACCAACGATAATCCCAAACCCCGAAAAATCAAACACATGCAAACTGCACACAAAAGTATGACCTAGCAGGTCAAACTTAAACTGGTCACACCTTAATCCTTGAGTTGCATGCCCTCCTATTGGATTCGCAACCCGTAAGGAAGTGACTAAATATGTGGGTTTAAGGTTAAGCTTACTTATCAAACATCTAGATATAAAAGTATGCGATGCACCGGTATCAAATAAAATGCTAACAGACATACCATGAATCTGAACCGTTCCCCCAAGAACTGCCTTCCCCTTCTCCTAAGTTATTGGCTAAGATGTTGTAAACTCCAATGCATACACCTTGCCCTTACCATCTCTAATGGGCTCCTTGCACTGGTTCTTGTAATGGCCTAACTGGTCACAGTTGAAGCACCTGACATTCTTCCCCTTAGCCACATCCTCGGCCTTTCTTGAGCGACACTCATTAGCAAAGTGCCCTTTCTTGTTGCATTTATAGTAAACAACCTCAGACTTCACTTTCTTGGCCGCTCCACCCTTCTGAGCACCTTTCTTAGGAAAGAACTTTCTTTTTTGGCCGTGCCCAACCTGGACTCCTTTTGCCTTGCTCTTCTCCAAAGATTCAAGGACTTCTTCCTACCTCAAAGCCATCACTACAATAATATCAGAAGAATATCTAAGATGAGAAAAGGTAGCATTAGCAAGTTCTGGCTTCAATCCTTTAATAAACTTCTCATTCCGCTTCAACAAGGTATCTATAGAAGCATACTAATACCGGGCCAACTCTTCAAACTTCCTAGCATACTCAGCAACAAACATCTCACCCTACACCAGCTTAGCAAACTGCCTAATCAACGCTGACTATTCCATCACTAACATGAACCTCTTCTGAAATATCCTCTTGAAACCCTCTCAGGTTACTTCTCCTCATCAACTATTGCAGTTACACTGTTCCACCAGAACAATGCGGCTCTCTGAAGCTGCCTGGATGCTAATCTCCTCTTCTGCTCATCATTGAGCTCTAGATTTGCAAAAATCCTTTCACAATGCAACAACCAGTTCTTAACATTGATGGCATCCTCCGTCCCCATAAACGGCTTCCCTCCTAGCTTCACATAATCACCACTCATCTTCGTGAAATGATTAACCACTGGAACTTCTGGAACCCCTGCTCCTGCAGCATTTCCTCCGAACACTTCGATTGCAACTCCTACCTGCATCATATTCCTGAAAAACTGATACATGGCTTCCATTCCGACCTACGGAACCTCTACACCAACATTCTCCTCCTGACTTTGGTTTCTCCCAATATTAGGTCCGGTGTTCCTATCGGTGCTTCCCCTGGCTGGGTTAACTCTACTTCTTCTATATCTGTATTTAAACCTCATGAGATACAGAAAGATAACCTAATCAAAGATAGATGAATGGAGATAAAGCCCATACTTATATATAGCAAATTCAAGTACTTTACTATAGCATTATACTAACCCAACTTACTCCAATTCCTATGGATTTTTGTTTTCAAGTACCATTTTAAATTAAATTTTTCATAAACCTATGCTCTTGTACCGAGTTGTAACATCCCATATCTAGAGGCCAAAAGCTAAGCGCTATGGATGTTGCAGTCATCCATAGTATTAACTTCTGGTAACGAAATACGGTAGTGTTAATGGTATTCATAATATCAGAAGCACTTGAATATGAAGAAAATCATAGATTTTAAGGACAATAATTTCAGTGATTACATTTTAAAATAAGATCATATCCATGTTACAAAAAATCCCCAAAAGTATTCCTAGGCAATGATCAAATATAATTACAATAGTATGCCAAGGGCGACATATGAAGATCCCTTTATATTGGGATTATTACCTGAATACACAGCCGAAACAAATTAAAATAGAATTCCTAAATTAGCTATCCATCAGCCATCTACTCATCTTTGGAAGTTTATTCGCTGAAATCTGCTAAAAATGAAAACCTAAACCCTTAGCCTATTCAAATCAAATTTTGAGCACCTGAGAATTTAAGGGGAAACAAAAACTTATGGTCAGACATAAAGCCAGGTAGGAATAATTTATGTCACATATCTATATATAGTGAGACCACACTGTTTAGCGTAACGGGTTTCCCTTCACTAATATCTCTTTCCAAAACATATTTTGAAAATTCTTTCCTGCAAAAAAAACTGGTTAATTAACTGATTATAATATAATATGGCAAAATCCATTATGCTAAAATAGGAAATAAATGGACCATCGGTCCGAAATCTTAGCTAACTGCTCTTTGTTGGACTAACTATTCTTAATCTAATTGTACCTACCTTGTCGGAAGGTTTGGGATACTACCCTTGTAAATCATTTATAAAACCTTTCGAAAGCATTGAAACTTAAAACCTTTCGAAGTCAATGGATTCAATTTGAAACAAGTGGAAACCTTTCAAAACCATTCAAAATTGACTACTTCAAAAACCTATAAAACAATTCAGCTTAAAACATTTGGATTATGCCTTCAAGTTGAGCAAAAGGATCAGAAAAACATTGTAGTCGAAAGTAACTGCTTTGAAACCTTTTAAAAGTAACTCTTTTAAAACCTTTTCATAAATAATGAAGTGATAGTGTTGGAACCAACCCTTCGAAAGCAATGGAGAGGCGGGAAGGTTTAAAAACAAAAGACTCCCTTCGAAAGCAACTAAATCGAAAGGTAGGAAGCAGCAACTATGTTCTTGTCGACCTTGTTGGAAGGTTTCGTACCTTTCGACTTTGTCGGATGCTTTACCTTTCGACTTTATCGGAAGATTTCAATTAAAACAAAACGCAAACCAATCTTAACCCTTTTCTTTTAAACCAGTTGACCTTGTCGAAAGCTCTTTGCAGATAGCTAGCAGGCATATTTTCTTTAAAACCAAAATGAAGTTTCATCTCTTTTGGAAGCTCTTACCTTTCGACTCTAAACCTTTTGGCTTTGTTCAATTCACTATGTACCATTTGCCTGTTACCATGTGCATTGTTTGTTAACCCAGTCAAAAGGTTTGATACCGTCCAACTTTGTCGGAAGGTTTGAAATAGAGGCGGAACTTCTTACCGAAGGAGATGAATAGTAAAAAGCCTATTAGTTTGTACTTCAAAGTTGTCCTTTAGTACCTAACCTGCCTTATTTGTTTAAATCTGATTGGTTACCAGATTTTTATATTCAAAATTGTTTGTCGACTTTCCTTATTTGGAAATTTAAACAATTTAGAAAAACCCCTTTCTCCCTTATAATTATATAAAACATTTACATCTCATACTTTAAATAGTTTTATATAATTATTTAATCTCCTTGAAAAAATCTTGAAAAATTCTAGAAAATCAATTGCCATATGTTTATCAACATATAAAATTTTTGATTCAAACAATAAATTATTTTTCGGTAAATAATTTTATAATCCAAAATACCATTTTCTTCCTTAGAAAATTCATAACAGTTCCACAAAATTTTTGGAGAAATCTGAAAATTGAAACCCATCTCTAAAATATTTGATAATCATACAAATGAGCAAGGCTAACGGGTGTCATTTAATAGGATTTTCTTCTCAAATGATGTCGTAAAATCTATATGAACATTCATAATCATCAACATGTATATATAATCATCTTATCACTCAAAAACATGGAAAATCTTTGCAAAATTGTTTGGATTTAATCTAAAAAACAAAACCATAAAAGTTTAGATAAACATTATTCACCGTTGCGTTAGAGATTAAGGAGCTTGAGATTTGAATGGATTTGATTTTAATTTTCTCTTCTTTTAGCTTATCTTAATATCCTCTTCCTCTTTCCTTGTTAATGGTGGCCGGTCTTGATTTTGAAAATTTTGAAATGAAATGAACGTGTAAAACGATACACAGCCTTGATTTGGGGATATAGGAATGACCTGTTCCCTATAATACCCCTCCTCTAATTTATTTTAAACCTTTCTTTTAATTCATTAGTTTAAAAAGCACGACTACCTTAATTAAAATCAAATTTTAATCCCCTAATCTACACATTATTTTATTTAGTTTATCTAACTAAATCTCCTAATAATGTTACCAAAAATTTGGGGTGTTACAATATTGTAGTATAAAGATTGCTTACTGAGAGAACATGCTTCGTTGATAAAGATTATGCAACATGCATATGTTTCAGCCATGTACAACAAAGGTAATACAGAGAAAATGATATATGCAACAATAACGCATACCAGTTGGTTAGACATATATTTTTTCAAAATACACTGCACAAACCAACTATATTTTTTCCCATTTTCAGATAAAACATATTTTACATTAACTAAAATTTTCATCATTAAAACATATTGTGCTTTAAGATATATATATATATATATAAATTAAAGATAAAAATATTCATAAGCTTTTAATGGTTTAGACAATGAAAGAAAAAGAGAAGATATGATTTCACCTTGAGAATGACTTTGGGTGGGTCTGTGTTTGCCAGCTACGACAAAAGTTTAACATGACATTAAATTTTCTGCGCCATCCCCTAGACTCATGCTCCATGATCGAAGGATATACATGTAAAAGCAGTTGCTCCACCATTCCTTCTTCCACTTAAATAAAATTCTCATTTTTGCACCCATGTTCTTGATGTACTATCATATTTTAAAAAAAATTATGCACATAACATGTTGTGTAAATCTAATTGCAAGTGGTAGTTTATTTTGGTATTTAATGTTTTGTGGTAAGATGCATGCATTTTATTATTCAAGGAAGAGAAAGTGAAAGTAGTAGAAACCAAGAGGAAATTAAAAATAATAATTAAGGTGGGTAATGGGGAAATAGTTGAAGTAGGCATGCAGTTGGACCCAAATGGAGTTATGTATAGGATACTTTTCAACTAACAATTGCTAACAAACCAACGTTTTTAAGTTTTTTGTTTCAATTTTTTACTGCAATCTATATATATTCATGTAACGACATTGAATTAATGGCCCTAGTTTTGATAAGTAAAATAAAATGAAAAGCTCCGTATTCCGACTAGGTTTGTCGGAGGCAGCTATAGGATTATCAACAGTGGTGGCTGTTGATGGCAGGGAGGTGTTAGGTGCATGTGCTACAAGAATTATGCGTTAAGGAGAGAGATACAACAATGTATCGGTGTATGCATGTGTGTGCATGTTGTGCACATGCACAACCGATACATGTTATTTCAGCTTGTTCTTTTCTATGCGTTTGTACATAATGTTTTGTTTGGTGTTGTAACATATTTTGGGCTTGTGTTTGGGTCAACCCCATGTCAGTCTGGTTCAGTCTGGGGTTGTATCTTATGGTTTGGTTGGGTCAAGTGTGTGCATGAGTATGTATACATATGTGTAGGCATTGTAAATTTGAGAGTGTGATCAAATGAAATCGGCTCTTCTTCATTTCTATCTTTAATATCTTTCTTTTCAATTTTAGATACAAGTTTAGTTCTGTAATGACCTGGAATTTTTAAAATTTCAAATTTGAATGTTAAATTTATTTAATTATTCGAATGTGATTGTTTGCGCAAAAAATGGGCAAACACCTCCAAGTCGTGTGATTTAGTTGATTTTATGTGATTCTTAATGATTTAGATGAGTTATGTAAATATGAAAAAAGCAGGGGCTGAAATGTAAAAGACACACAGATTTATAGTGGTTCGGCCAGAACGTGCCTACGTCCACTTTATATGTTATTATCTTCTTTCTTTCAGATTACAAGTACAATGCTTTGTGTACAAGTATATGAAAGTAGTTTGAAAGTTCCTTCCGTGCTTGAGCTCTCAAACTTGTCTGCCATTGTTGTACCCCTGCCCCTCTATTTATAGACTGAGGTTGGGGGCAGGGGTTTTGGATGTATATAGCTACTGGTGGGCCTGGGCTAAAGCAATCTGGTCTGGCAGCGTTCTGGTTCGGCGAGGCTTCATTCGGTAGTGAGGTATGAGGTTGATCCGGCCTTGGTGTGGTTCGGTGGGTATGTGGTCCGGTGGTGACGTTGGCTCGGTCGTTCCTGGAGGAGGTTGGTCCGGCACGGTGAAGTCATGGAGTTGGTTCGGTGGCTTGGTGCTTGGACCGGATGGATGCTATGCCGAATGAGCTTGTATATTAGGAGTGCCGAATGACCTTAGGCATGGATTGCCGAATGAAACGTAACGCTTACATCTTTCAATACTGAATGAACTCAAAGACTATTGTCACTGAATGAACATGAGAGTATAAGGCCGAATGGACTCTTATACTTGAATCGTCCCAGACTCATATATGCTTGCTGGCTGCTTCTTCTTGGTTTGTTCGTGGTGGAAATGCACACAACATTGATATTCCAGCTTTGACCAAAAATGGGATAACACTGGATGAAACTGACGCTTCTCGGTCTCGAGATCTTCTGGGTGAGAATTCGCCCAACATTTTCCCCCCAAAGTGGGGCACGTGCTTGCATGTGTCGCGCTTTGTTTCCCTGCGGTAGGAAGGCGTGTTTGGTAGTGCCATGAACTGGACGTTCCTGTCCCGTCGATGTCCTGCAAAGGAATTTACAGTTTTATGTGATCAAATGACGACCGTTTAGGATCGAAATATTTGAGATGAAGTGCGACCGTTCGAGGTCGGGTGCCGTTTGAGGCGACTAAGTGTGCCCTGAGGGGGCTTAGCATTATTGATGCCAGGTTTACGTTCGAGTGGGTCCCTGGATCGTTTGCGAAGATGGTTTATCGCCAGCTCAGAGCATGCCTAAGGATCGTTTGCAACCCCGTACATGTGTAAGTAGCTTAGCCATTTCAGAATTATCAGAACCAAATATCCATTCAACCGATGAGTTTCAAAAGGATGTCAAAGTGTAAATTCTCACGACGGTAGGGTCAATAGCCATTCAGAGCATGTCTGTGGACCGTTCGTGGTCGCGTACATGTGTAAACGATTAACCCATGTTAGTGGGAGATTTACTACTTATTCATCATTATCATAATCTCTATTTTATCAGTAGATCCTAGAGTCCGGTACTTATCTGAGTGAGGCACTTTGCATGCCCCCTGCTTTTGGTCCTTTCTGGTTTGGTAGCTTCATTCGGTTTTGGTTTGATCCGGCATGCCGAACCGGTTGGTCCGGTGCTTCTGCGCTCGTCTATATATAGGGGCCCCCCCTTTAGTTATTCCTTACCGAACCACCGAGAGCCGAATCAACCCTTATACCGAATCAATCACTAGCCGAACCAATCTCGTGCCGATCCAGGTATATATCCTTTTGCCGAATGAACTTTTTTTTTTTTTTACCGAATGTGTCTGATGCCGAATAAACGCGAAAGTTTTATACTGCCGAATGAAGATGAGTGCTTGCATAGCCGAATGGACTCGTATGCCGAATGGAACTACCGAATGAAACATAGACCGAACGAGACTTGTAAAAAGTGACCCCCGAATGAACACACACCTTCAATACCGGATGTGGCTTATGCCGAATGAGACTCGGAAACTTGAATCTTGAGCGAAATCTTAGGCTTTTATACGCTTGCTTTAGATACTTGCTTGTTTATGTTTCTATACTTCTTGTTCTAACACCGTGTTTTTCTTTTGCTGCAGATAAATGTCTCGCAAAGCGGAAAACCGATCGGATAAAAAGAAGTCTAAAGGTAGAGGAGAGTCATCCTCCTCCGTGCCCCCAGCCCAACCAAGACCGGTGCAACATGGGCCTGCCCCGAGGTCGTTAGTGGATGGGTGCGGTCCCTAGGAACTTCTGGTCTCCCCTCCCGATTTCTTTCCTAGCTCCCTAAAGGAGGAGCAACTTGATGTTATATCCCGTTCCTTCGGGATAGACAGGGCTCGCATGCTGTTGCCGGGAGATGAAGTGATGCCGTATAATCCCCCCGGAGGCTACTTTGCTTACAGCAGATATCATTGCATGTGTGGTGCTATCCCTCCTATCAATGCCTGGATAGTTAGCTTTACCACATATTTGAAGGTGGCTCCATTCCAGCTCCAGCCGAACTCTTATGCCATTCTGGTGAGCCTTTTCGTTATCTTCCAGAGGAGGTACGGGCGCCCTCCTTCTAACCGGGAAATTCGATATTTGTATAACCTGAGAGGCTACAAGAAGGGGTCTCCGTATATTGGTCTAGAAGCGGCCGTGCCCTTCAAACCGGTCTTGGACTTATATTCAAAGTTTACCATGTTCAAGAAAGAATGGTTTTTTATCAAGGACGATTCTGTTTCTTTCCGCCTTTTCACTTCCAGCTGTAAGATGAATTTCATTTATATTTTCCATGTTCTGACTGTAGTGCTTCTTCTGACATGCTTCTATCTCTTGCTAGCGACAGGTGGCATTGCAGTCGTGGAAGATGATTCTTTGGCGCGGATGGCTGCTGGAATAAAGGCCATTCCCGCACGGGACAGGTCGGCTTCGTTCCTGATCAGGAACGCTACCCTCCTGGAGTACAACTTGATCCAACCGCACCAGTCCGTGGTTAAGCAGAGGGACACGGCTGAGGAGAAGGCCGCTAAAGCTAAGGAGGGGGCCACGGTGAAGAGTGGCAAGAGGAAGCCCTTTGCACAACATCCCGTCGTGGGAGGAAAGAAGCTTAAGGAGTCTGAGGGCCCCTCTCCTAGTACTTGCCCGATCATCCCGGAGGAGGAAGGTGTGGAAGAGGGCGAAGGAGGCGATATGGAAGGAGAGTCGGAGGAGGGAGGAGATGGTCAGGGTGGTAGTGGTGCTGGTGCCTTAACCTCTGGGCAAGACCCTGAACTGGATGAGGCTCTCCGCCAGGCCTTCGGGGAATCGGAGGGAGAATTGGAAGCGAAGAAGACGATGGAGACTGGCAAGGTCGGGGCTGGTGCCGATCTATCCACTAAGGTCTCCTCAACCAGGGTGACTCCGGGGGTGCAAGGTGAACTTTTGTCCCCTGTCGATTCCATTTACGATAGGGACTTAGATATATTTTATGGTTCACTTCCGTCCTGAAATGAGATTCAGGACTTATTGCAGTATCCCACTCCTCCGCAGGGTTTGTATAATAGATGTGCATTCTCACTTTTTCTTTCTTTTTAACTTAACATGTTTCTTGAATTATGGATCGTCGTATGTTCATAACACTTGTTTTTTACTCCAGGGGCAGGCCAGGCGGCTAAAACGTCAAACGTTCGACACCGCCTTGAACAATTCAAGTTGATGAGAGCTTCTGATAAGCCGAAGCCTCTTACTGGTCGTCCTGGGGACGTAGTCAGATACCGTCCTCTTCTTGGGGTCATTGAAGAGAGCATTCAGAAAAAGAAGAGGAGTCGTTCCTTATTTGAGCCTTCCCCTGGTCCGCAGCTTCCTGTTCAGCCTCCTCGTGATACCACGGAGGAGAGCACGGAGTTTATCCCCCCTCCACCTCCTTCTAAGAATCCCACTGTTATCCGTATAAGGCGTCCTGACGTTCCTCGCGACCCCTTTGCCGGTCATCCTGATTTAGATCCAAGCTCTCGGGATATTTCATTTGATGAGGCCACGGGTGAGCACCTTCTTCCCCGCAACCCTATGATACGAGTGCTAGATGAGGCCAAGTCCCTAGATCTTGATCTGCTTATCACCCGGGTAGTTACCATGGGAGACGAAGCCAAAGCTAATATCGATCGGGTGGCTGAAGAGACCAAGAAGTTAATGAAGCATCATGCTCAATTGGTCAAGACCGGGGAGGAGATTGAGAGTGCTAATATTCGGTTGCGGCTAAAGGTTGCCGATCAGGCCGAACAGCTTGCCGGTCAAGCCGTTCAGATTTCTCAGCACGAGGAAGCCTCCAGGCGGCTGAAAGAGACCATGGAAAAGGCTAGTAGGGCAGAGCTACGGAAGATGGAGGCCGCCTGTAAGGAGCGGATCGACATGGCCATTGCGACAGTGGATGAGGTTCGGAATGCGGATCTCGAGCAGGTAGAGGAGTTGTCTGGGAGGCTTGAGGCCGTGGAGATGGCTCAAGTCAAGTTAAAGGAGGAGATGGAGGAGATGAGGAGGTCTCTCCAGGCCGACTGCTTGAGATACCGATCAGAGAGGGATGTCGCTGTCGCCAAGTTGCAGGTTTCCGAGGCCCGGGTGAGGGAGTTTGAGGAGAATGAGGGGATGATGGACGAGATGCTGCAGGACATGTACTTCCGCACTTGGAAGGAGGGCAGCTTGTCTTGGATGGATGACTATCCCCGGGTCATGGCCAAGATATATCTTCGGGCTTTAGAGGAGGCCAGGGTCAATGCGGGTAAGGAAGGTGGAGTGGCTTTTAGTCTGGATGTGGTCACTGCTAAGTTCTCGAAAGAGGAGCAAGCGGCGGTGAAGGAGGGGATGCGGTTGCTTGCTGCGGAGGAAGCGGGTGTGCAACTGGAGGATGAGGATCAAGCGGCGGACGCTGGTATGTTATTCTTCTCTTTTCCTTTTCTTTCTGGGTTTCCATAACTTGATCGTTTATCGTTTGTTTAATGAATTTCTCTTCTGAATTGGACAGGTGGAACTTCCGATCAACACGCTGGGAGCTCCGACCCTGCGGCCAAGTAGGCTTGGGGGAGTTGATAGGATGAGAGCGAAGCGTGGACGCAGCTGGTTACTTGTCCGGATTTGGCCACCTTTTTATTTCCTTTTATCGCTGTTTATGTTAGTCCAAAACATTGATGTGACTGTAATAATATTATTTGCAAAGAATAACTTTATGTGATTTTATGACATAAGCTGATTTTGTTATATTTAAATGTTGTTGTCATTTTGATGTGGTGCGTGAGAAGTATGCATATGCCTGTGATTTTAGTTGTGTTTGATGTTAAGCTGTTGCTTGAAATATAATTTCATGTTTTGCAATGTTAGTGTGACGTATGAATAAACTATAGTTACATATTTATGTGCAAGAGAAGAGAGTACCGCCCTTCATGTTTTAGTTGCAGGTGGTAGCTTTGAGCGTCTTGTGTAACTGATCATGGATATAGCTGAGTACCTTGCCACCCAGTACGCAGGCTTAGATTCTCATGAGTGAATGCTCCGTATTTGATTTCCTGTTAGGCCTTGTCCAGATGAGGCCGTGGTGCGTCTTGAGTGGAGATGCCATAGGATTTTGTTCAACAGAAAAGGATAAAGCTTAACTAGCAGCCAAGATATAAAGGAACAAGTTAAAAAGAGACAAGATTTTTTAAAGTGGTTCGGCATGAAAATGCCTACGTCCACTGATTCTCTTTGTTAATTCACTTCATATGGGCAGTACAAGTTAAGAAAAGTATCGACGGAGGTGTCGGATGTTCCATGCCCTTTGGAACACCTCTCCGTCCACTGTTGACAAAATATAAGCTCCGTTGTGGAGATCTTTATGAATTACATATGGTCCGTCCCAGATGGGGTCCAGTGCCCCGGGGCGCGGAAAGATTCGCCTGAGGACAAGATCTCCTTCTTGTAAGATGCGATGCTTGATTTTGGAGTTGTATAGTGCTGCCACTTTTTGTTTGTGAGCTGCTGCCTTGAGTGCTGCATCGTTTCTCCTTTCCTCAATCAGATCCAAAGACATGAGGAGGAGTTCTTCGTTTTCTTCTGGATTGTAGTGGATCCTACGGTGGGAAGGAACAATAGTCTCAACATGGAGCATTGCCTCCGATCCGTATGCCAAAGAGAAAGGAGTATGTCCCGTTGATGTTCTGAAAGATGTGCGGTAGGCCCAAAGTGCCGTAGGAAGTTCGTGCACCCAAGCGCCTTTTGACTTTTCAAGTTTCTTCTTGATTAGGGTTTTGAGGATTTTGTTGACAGCTTCGACTTGTCCGTTTGCCTGAGGATAAGCTACTGATGAGAAGCTTTTATGAATTCCATGCTCCTGGCACCAGTCGGCGAATTCTTCGCTGTCAAATTGGAGTCCGTTGTCCGATATGATATTGAGTGGTACTCCGTACCTGCACAGAATATTTTTGATCAAGAAGTTGATAACTTTTGCTGAAGATATTTTATTTAGGGGTTCCGCTTCCACCCATTTGGTGAAATAATCGACTGCCACTATAGCATATTTGGCTCCGCCTCTGCCCGTTGGCAGTTCGCCAATTAAATCAATTCCCCATACAGCAAAGGGCCAAGGGCTGGTCATTTGAGTAATCTCATTTGTGGGTAGTCGAGGAATCTTGGCAAATTTCTGACATCTGTCGCATCTCTTGACGAAGTCTAAGGCGTCTTTGTTTAGTGTGGGCCAGTAATATCCATATCGGAGTATCTTTTTTGCCAGAGTCTGCCCTCCAGTGTGATCTCCGCAACTTCCTTGATGGACGTTGAATAAGATTTCCTTGGCTTCCCTTCCAACGACGCATCTGAATAAGGGGCTAGAGAAGCCACGCCGATAGAGGATGCCTTCTTGTATTGTGTAGTGGGGAGCTTTCCTCAAAATTCTCCTGACTTCATCACGTTTGTCTGGTAGTGTGCCGTCCTGCAAATATTTCCGGATAGGAGTCATCCAAGTTCCTTCTTCGATTGCAGTTATCAGATTCACTTGTTCGAAACTTGGGGCTGGCTGCCTTGAGATGGCTAGTGCTCCGGAAATGGTGCTATTCTTCATACAAGCTTGCTTTGCTAGTTCATCGGCCTCTTGGTTATCTTCTCGAGGAATGTGTTTGATTAGATAATGGTCCAATTGATCGAGCAGCAGTTTGGTTTTCTTTAGATATGCTGTGAGTCGTTCTCCTCGTGTCTGGAACTCTCCTAGTACTTGGTTTACGATAAGTTGAGAATCACTATGAAGACATAAAGAATTGACTCCAATTTCTAAGGCGAGCTCCAATCCCGCTATTACTGCCTCATACTCCGCATCATTGTTAGTGGCCGCGAATTCCAACCTTAATGCATAGTACAGCTTTCTTCTCCTGGGGGTGATTATCACAATACCTGCCCCCGAGCCTTGTTCGTTCGATGCTCCATCTACAAAGAGGTTCTACTTGATTTTTTTGCTATTTCAAATTGATCCTTGCCTTCGTTGGTAGTGAATTCGGCAATGAAATCGGCCATGGCTTGCCCCTTGATAGCGGTGCGAGGATGGTAGGTGACGTCATACTGACTTAGTTCAATGCACCATTTGAGGAGTCGTCCAGAAGTGTCGAGACGATGGAGCACCTGTCTTAGTGGTTGATCGGTTAGAACTCTGATGGAGTGAGATTGGAAGTAGCGTCGCAGTTTTCGTGACGCGATCAATAAACAATATGCCAATTTCTCAAGTTTAGGATATCTGGCTTCTGCCCCTGTAAATCTCTTACTTATAAAGTATACCGGGCGTTGTGTGCGGTCCTCTTCTCTTACCAAGGCAGCGCTTAGAGCATGAGATGATACAGCGAGGTATAGGTATAGCTCTTCGCCTTCGTTTGGAGTTGAGAGTACTGGTGGTCTCTGAAGGTGTTCGATCAGGTTAAGGAAGGCTTTTAAGCATTCATCGGTCCACTCGAACTTTCCTTTGTCTTTCTTGAGAGCTTCGAAGAAAGGGACGCACTTGTCAGTTGCTTTGGAAATGAATCTGCTTAGGGCGGCCACCTTTCCGTTTAGGCTCTGCATTTCTTTTCGAGTGGAAGGTATCCTTATTTCTTTTAGAGCCCGGATTTGTTCAGGGTTTGCTTCAATTCCTCTGGCATGGACGATGAATCCTAAGAATTTTCCCGATGACACTCCAAAGGAGCACTTTAGAGGATTCAGGTTCATTCCATATCAGCGAAGTACCTGAAACATCTCGCCCAGGTGGCTTACATGATCGTCGGCTCTCCTGGACTTTACCAACATGTCATCCACATATACTTCCATAGTTCGTCCTATTAATTCCGCGAACATCTTGTTGACGAGGCGCTGATAGGTAGCTCCGGCATTTTTGAGTCCAAAAGGCATGACTTTGTAACAATATACTCCCCGGTCAGTGATGAAGCTAGTGTGGTCTTGATCGGGAGCGTGCATGGGAATCTGGTTGTATCCGGAGTATGCATCCATAAAAGATAAAAGTTCGTGCCCGGTAGTGCTGTCCACAAGTTGATCGATTCGGGGGAGCGGGAAGCAGTCTTTCGGGCAAGCGTCATTTAAGTTGGAGAAATCAATGCATGTTCGCCACTTCCCATTAGCTTTCTTTACTAGTACCGGGTTAGCTATCCATTCTGGGTAGATGGCTTCTCGTATGAAGTCATTGGCAAGTAGATTCTTTACTTACTCATCGAGGGCTGCTGATCGTTCTGCTCCCATGCTTCTCTTTTTCTGCTTTACCGGTATCTTGGTGGGATCGATGTTCAGCATGTGGCATGCTATGTCTGGGGAGATTCCTGTCATATCGGCATGTGCCCACGCAAATACATCTAAGTTGTGGCGGAGAAAGTCAATGAGTTGATCCTTCAATTCTGTTTTTAGCTGAGATCCTATTTTTAATAGTCTACTTGAATCATGTTTGTCTACAGATACGAATTCCATGGCCTCTGCAGGCTCAGCGGTAGCCTCCTCCTCCTTATCCCTGGGGTCTAGTTCATTGAAAGGATCGCTGGTGTATCGAAGAGGAGGGGCTTTCTTTAGTTGCTTTGCTTCCAAGCTTTTCATGCAGAGAGTAGTCTCTGCATCTTTCCCTTTATTCTTTCTACGGTTATTGCGAAGTTCAGTTACATAGCAATCTCGAGCGGCGTCTTGATCTCCTTCAACTTCTCCTATTCCGTTATCTGTTGGGAATATCATCTTTAGGCACCACGGGGCTAGGACAATTTGGAAGTCAGATAAGGCTGGTCTTCCCAAGAAGACGTTGTAGGCCGAGTGGTTTTCTATTAGTACGAACGTTTGTTTTCGCACAACGGAGCGGAGATGACTTCCTATTTCGACGAAGAGGTCAAGTTGCCCGAAGGGCATTTTCGCATCTCCAGTGAAACCGTGCAGGGGTTTGTTGCAGGGAGACACATCCTTCATTGACAGCTTCATTTTGTCGAAAGCATGCTTGAATAGGATATTTACGGAGCTTCCTGTGTCTATTAGAATTCGAAAAACTTTAGCTGGACCGAACCAGGCAGAGATGACCATGGGATCCATATGTGGATACTGTCTTCCTTCTAAATCACGCCTACTGAATACGATGTCGTCACTCTCTTTCCGTTTCGGGTGGAGTTCTTCCATAATGGAGTTAACATAGCCTTCAGCATTTCTAAGTGACTTGCCGTATCTTTCCATCTCTGCCCAGCTTCTATCGGCGATGTGTGGTCCTCCCGAGACGGTATGGACCACTATCTTCTCTTGACTAGAGCCACTGGTGTTGCGATTCCCTCCGCCTACTTCTGCGAGGGGTCGCTTTGAGTTCTCAGTGGCAGGAGTTGGAGTCCTGTTCTGACCTTTCACATAGCGTTCCAGCCTTCTTCTTCTGATGTGTTCTTCGATCAAGTCCTGGAGATGGTGGCATTCATTGGTGTCATGTCCGTGGGATTCGTGGAAGCGGCAGAACTTTCCAGACTTGAGTGCGTTATCGGATTCTTTCTTGTGCGGGGGGCGCTTGTATCCGAGTTCGCCCTGAGTGGCTAGAAAGATGTTTTCGATTGTTTCATTCAAAGGAGTGTAGGAGTCAAATCTTGGTCCTGGTCGATATTGGCGTTTTTCAACCTTCCTGCCCCCAGCATTGTCCCTAGATTCATTTCATCGAGTGTCCTTAGCTGCAGCGGGAACCTTGTCCGAAGTTGTCTTACCTTGTTGCCCTGACTGCCTCTCAGTGGCGGCGTCTTCAAGCCTCATATACTTTCCAGCTTCATGGAAGAAATCAGGTAAAGTAGCTGGTTTTTCCTTAGTTAGTCTTCTAGCGAACTTGGTATCTGGGTGTACACCACTACAGAGGGCCATTAGGGTGAGCTTCTCATCGGCATCTTGGACCGCGGCCGCTGCGGCGTTGAACCGGGTTAGATATTGTTGCAGTGTCTCTCTGGATTTCTGTTTGACATTGGATAGAGAATAAGCATCCTTGGGTTGTTCTACATGGATGCGGAACTGGCTAATGAACCTTTCTTTCAACATCTCCCATGAGCTGATAGATCCTTGGGGTAGATGGCAGAACCAGGAGGTAGCTAGATCTGCTAGGAATAGCGGAAAGCATTTACACAACACCCCTTCTGTTGCTCCGCTCATAAGCATATGCTGGGTGTATCTCTGTAAGTGTACGATGGGGTCGGAAGTTCCCTTATAAGGTTCCATGGTTGGCATTTTCCATTCCCGGGGGGTGATGGCAGTTTCGATATTGCGGGTGAAGGGGCTGGTGACCCTAGCGCCTATTCCTCGGTCCCTTTGCTCCCGTTGGACGCATTCTCTGAATAATCGTGCCATTCTTTCATCAGAATTTGGAGCGGATAGAAATGAACTTGGTTCTTCCCTGCGGGATCGATCTCGTCCAGATGACCTGTAGGGATGGTATAGTCTATCACTTCTGACGTTATCCAGTGGTTGCCTCTGGCTGCTCGGATGCATGCTAGGACCAGCTACAGTTGCCCCCTGCCTCGATCTTCCCCTGTGGGGTTCTGTTTCGAGCATTTCCATGGGGTCAACTTCGGGATGGGTTCTAGCTCGGCTCCGTTCAGCGGGGTTTCTATGATTAGGTGGCATGACTGGCTCAGCTACATCCGACCATCGCCTGGCGCCTCCCCCACTGGGTTCGGTTCCAAGTGCTTCCTCGAGTCGGAGTTCGGGCTGAGTCCGGGCGCGGCCCCTATCATTGTTGTTCCTGTTGATGGCTTCCTCGAAGAGGGAAGACCTTTGCTGTCTCCGAGATCCTCCAGATTGAGATTCATCCCATGATTCAGTGTTGCGGTTGGATTCTTCGACATCCCTCAAGCATGACATGAGTTGGTTCACCAAAGCTTCTTGTTGGGATGGGAAGCGGTTAGTCACTTCCACCACAACTCTGTCTAGGTCTGCTCTAGTGATTACTGCCGGTTGTTCCGCGGCAGGGGCTGTTGGAATTGCCTGATCTACATGCGGCACTGCTGCTGTAGTGGGATGGTTCTCTTGATCTGGATCCACTGGATTTGGAGCGCTGCTGGTTGCAACATTCTTTCCCTTGTTGGCGTCTTTTCTTGGCCCGGAAGTCATGTTTCTTAGGCAATGAAGGGTGCTATTGGGAAAGAAGGTTGAATGAGGGGAGCTGAAGCTTCGAGTTCGAATTTCTCAGTGAAAGCACCAAAAATGTTTGCACAAAAAATGGGCAAACACCTCCAAGTCGTGTGATTTAGTTGATTTTATGTGATTCTTAATGATTTAGATGAGTTATGTAAATATGAAAAAAGCAGGGGCTGAAATGTAAAAGACACACAGATTTATAGTGGTTCGGCCAGAACGTGCCTACGTCCACTTTATATGTTATTATCTTCTTTCTTTCAGATTACAAGTACAATGCTTTGTGTACAAGTATATGAAAGTAGCTTGAAAGTTCCTTCCGTGCTTGAGCTCTCAAACTTGTCTGCCATTGTTGTACCTCTGCCCCTCTATTTATAGACTGAGGTTGGGGGCAGGGGTCTTGGATGTATATAGCTGCTGGTGGGCCTGTGCTGAAGCAATCTGGCCTGGCAGCGTTCTGGTTCGGCGAGGCTTCATTCGGTAGTGAGGTATGAGGTTGATCCGGCCTTGGTGTGGTTCGGTGGGTATGTGGTCCGGTGGTGACGTTGGCTCGGTCGTTCCTGGAGGAGGTTGGTCCGGCACGGTGAAGTCATGGAGTTGGTTCGGTCATGAGCTGGTTCGGTGGCTTGGTGCTTGGACCAGATGGATGCTATGCCGAATGAGCTTGTATATTAGGAGTGCCGAATGACCTTAGGCATGGATTGCCGAATGAAACGTAACGCTTGCATCTTTCAATACTGAATGAACTCAAAGACTATTGTCACCGAATGAACATGAGAGTATAAGGCCGAATGGACTGTTATACTTGAATCGTTCCAGACTCATATATGCTTGCTGGTTGCTTCTTCTTGGTTTGTTCGTGGTGGAAATGCACACAACATTGATATTCCAGCTTTGACCAAAAATGGGATAACACTGGATGAAACTGACGCTTCTCGGTCTCGAGATCTTCTGGGTGAGAATTCGCCCAACATTTGCCCCCCAAAGTGGGGCACGTGCTTGCATGTGTCGCGCTTTGTTTCCCTGCGGTAGGAAGGCGTGTTTGGTAGTGCCATGAACTGGACGTTCCTGTCCCGTCGATGTCCTGCAAAGGAATTTACAGTTTTATGTGATCAAATGACGACCGTTTAGGATCGAAATATTTGAGATGAAGTGCGACCGTTCGAGGTCGGGTGCCGTTTGAGGCGACTAAGTGTGCCCTGAGGGGGCTTAGCATTATTGATGCCAGGTTTACGTTCGAGTGGGTCCCTGGATCGTTTGCGAAGATGGTTTATCGCCAGCTCAGAGCATGCCTAAGGATCGTTTGCAACCCCGTACATGTGTAAGTAGCTTAGCCATTTCAGAATTATCAGAACCAAATATCCATTCAACCGATGAGTTTCAAAAGGATGTCAAAGTGTAAATTCTCACGACGGTAGGGTCAATAGCCATTCAGAGCATGTCTGTGGACCGTTCGTGGTCGCGTACATGTGTAAACGATTAACCCATGTTAGTGGGAGATTTACTACTTATTCATCGTTATCATAATCTCTATTTTATCAGTAGATCCTAGAGTCCGGTACTTATCTGAGTGAGGCACTTTGCATGCCCCCTGCTTTTGGTCCTTGCTGGTTTGGTAGCTTCATTCGGTTTTGGTTTGATCCGGCATGCCGAACCGGTTGGTCCGGTGCTTCTACGCTCGTCTATATATAGGGGCCCCCCCTTTAGTTATTCCTTACCGAACCACCGAGAGCCGAATCAACCCTTATACCGAATCAATCACTAGCCGAACCAATCTCGTGCCGATCCAGGTATATATCCTTTTGCCGAATGAACTTTTTTTTTTTTTTTACCAAATGTGTCTCATGCCGAATAAACGCGAAAGTTTTATACTGCCGAATGAAGATGAGTGCTTGCATAGCCGAATGGACTCGTATGCCGAATGGAACTACCGAATGAAACATAGACCGAACGAGACTTGTAAAAAGTGACCCCCGAATGAACACACACCTTCAATACCGGATGTGGCTTATGCCGAATGAGACTCGGAAACTTGAATCTTGAGCGAAATCTTAGGCTTTTATACGCTTGCTTTAGGTACTTGCTTGTTTATGTTTCTATACTTCTTGTTCTAACACCGTGTTTTTCTTGTGCTGCAGATAAATGTCTCGCAAAGCGGAAACCCGATCGGATAAAAAGAAGTCTAAAGGTAGAGGAGAGTCATCCTCCTCCGTGCCCCCAGCCCAACCAAGACCGGTGCAACATGGGCCTGCCCCGAGGTCGTTAGTGGATGGGTACGGTCCCCAGGAACTTCTGGTCTCCCCTCCCGATTGCTTTCCTAGCTCCCTAAAGGAGGAGCAACTTGATGTTATATCCCGTTCCTTCGGGATAGACAGGGCTCGCATGCTGTTGCCGGGAGATGGAGTGATGCCGTATAATCCCCCCGAAGGCTACTTTGCTTACAGCATATATCATTGCATGTGTGGTGCTATCCCTCCTATCAATGCCTGGATAGTTAGCTTTACCACATATTTGAAGGTGGCTCCTGTTATCCCGCTTTTTGGGCAAAAGCCGTGATACCAAAAGATTGGTCAAAGACAAAAGACAGTTCACCTCAGAGATCGGTCGTACTCCACTTTACTATGGATATCGATGAATTTTGTCCGAGTCCGGAACGGGCCACAATTGATAGGACACGACAAGAAAGACCATAGAAGCCAGCGTTTCAAATTTCAAGTCAATCCGAGGTCATATGCTCAAGTAATGATGGATTCAAGTTAAGAAGGTGCACATTGCTCGGTTCGAACCCATCATGTTCGAATCCATCGTTTTCGAACCCATCATATTCGAACCCATAGGAAGAAGCGACGTTCGAATCCATCAGGGGCGTGCCTCCCTTCGAATCCATGCAACGGAAGGAACTCCAACTCCATGCCATAGCTACCTTCGAACCCCCATGATAAAGCCAACTTCGAATCGATCTGGGGTGACGTGTTTAGATCGATTCGAACGAATGCCACTCCATCGATTCGAGGAAAGCCTTCGAATCCAACACACGAAGCCATCCAGTGAACACGGCGACAAACACGGATCGATTCGAAGAATGCTGCTCACGTCACAGAAGGATCGATTCGACCCTATGGGTTCGAAGTGATCGATTCGAACGAACCCATAGGATCGATTCGAACCATGCAACATACCGAAAAGTGCCATTTCGAATCGATGATAACTCCCAATCTACTGATCCAAATCCCATGAAATTTTTACAGAAGTTTGTCTACATGATAAAGAACGTCCACGCCAAGTTTCATCGCAATTGGACAATTTTTTGATCGATTCGAAGTTCACTTCGAATCGATCCCAAACTGGGCACAGACTCCGAGAACGCGGGCTTATGGGCCCCCCTCACGTGCCAGGCAACCTCCCTGAGCTTTAGGCGGGATTTTGGCCTTCCACACCTATAAATAGAGCCCCTGGTCATTCAGAAAAGGGGTCGGAGTATTTGGAGAAGAAGAATAAGCCTAAACGCTGCCAGAATCACTCCATACTATCTCCTTTGCTGTTAATTTCGAATTTAAGTCCATTTCCTGCTGTAATTTGCTTAATAACACTTGTAATCTTCAAGTATTAAGAAATAAAGTGATAAAACTTCATAGTGGACGTAGGCGCATAGCCGAACCACTCTAAATCCTTGTCTTCTGTGCAATTTACTTTTCTGTGACTTGGAGTTTTTGTTAGATAGTCCCTATTTCCAATTCAAGTTCTTCATTTACTATCTCTTCAAAAACTTCCGAAGGGTGTTTTCCCAATTTTGGTGCAAACAGCTCCATTCCAGCTCCAGCCGAACTCTTATGCCATTTTGGTGAGCCTTTTCGTTATCTTCCAGAGGAGGTACGGGCGACCTCCTTCTAACCGGGAAATTCGATATTTGTATAACCTGAGAGGCTACAAGAAGGGGTCTCCGTATATTAGTCTAGAAGCGGTCGTGCCCTTCAAACCGGTCTTGGACTTATATTCAAAGTTTACCATGTTCAAGAAAGAATGGTTTTTTATCAAGGACGATTCTGTTTCTTTCCGCCTTTTCACTTCCGGCTGTAAGATGAATTTCATTTATATTTTACATGTTCTGACTGTAGTGCTTCTTCTGACATGCTTCTATTTCTTGCTAGCGACAGGTGGAATTGCAGTCGTGGAAGATGATTCTTTGGCACGGATGGCTGCTGGAATAAAGTCCATTCCCGCACGGGACAGGTCGGCTTCGTTCCTGATCAGGAACGCTACCCTCCTGGAGTACAACTTGATCCAGCCGCACCAGTCCGTGGTTAAGCAGAGGGACACGGCTGAGGAGAAGGCCGCTAAAGCTAAGGAGGGGGACACGGTGAAGAGTGGCAAGAGGAAGCCCTTTGCACAACATCCCGTCGTGGGAGGCAAGAAGCTTAAGGAGTCTGAGGGCCCCTCTCCTAGTACTTGCCCGATCATCCCGGAGGAGGAAGGTGTGGAAGAGGGCGAAGGAGGCGATATGGAAGGAGAGTCGGAGGAGGGAGGAGATGGAGATGGTCAGGGTGGTAGTGGTTCTGGTGCCTTAACCTCTGGGCAAGACCCTGAACTGGATGAGGCTCTCCGCCAGGCCTTCGGGGAATCGGAGGGAGAATTGGAAGCGGAGAAGACGAAGGAGACTGGCAAGGTCGGGGCTGGTGCCGATCTATCCCCTAAGGGCTCCTCAACCAGGGTGACTCCGGCGGTGCAAGGTGAACTTTTGTCCCCTATCGATTCCATTTACGATAGGGACTTAGAAATATTTTATGGTTCACTTCCGTCCTGGAATGAGATTCAGGACTTATTGCAATATCCCACTCCTCCGCAGGGTTTGTATAATAGATGTGCATTCTCACTTTTTCTTTCTTTTTAACTTAACATGTTTCTTGAATTATGGATCGTCGTATGTTCATAACACTTGTTTTTTACTCCAGGGGCAGGCCAGGCGGCTAAAACGTCAGACGTTCGACACCGCCTTGAACAATTCAAGTTGATGAGAGCTTCTGATAAGCCGAAGCCTCTTACTGGTCGTCCTGGGGACGTGGTCAGATACCGTCCTCTTCTTGGGGTCATTGAAGAGAGCATTCAGAAAAAGAAGAGGAGTCGTTCCTTATTTGAGCCTTCCCCTGGTCCGCAGCTTCCTGTTCAGCCTCCTCGTGATACCACGGAGGAGAGCACGGAGTTTATCCCCCCTCCACCTCCTTCTAAGAATCCCACTGTTATCCGTATAAGGCGTCCTGACGTTCCTCGCGACCCCTTTGCCGGTCATCCTGATTTAGTCCAAGCTCTCGGGATATTTCATTTGATGAGGCCACGGGTGAGCACCTTCTTCCCCGCAACCCCATGGTACGAGTGCTAGATGAGGCCAAGTCCCTAGATCTTGATTTGCTTACCACCCGGGTAGTTACCATGGGAGACGAAGCCAAAGCTAATATCGATCAGGTGGCTGAAGAGACCAAGAAGTTAATGAAGCATCATGCTCAATTGGTCAAGGCCGGGGAGGAGATTGGGAGTGCTAATATTCGGTTGCGGCTAAAGGTTGCCGATCAGGCCGAACAGCTTGCCGGTCAAGCCGTTCAGATTTCTCAGCACGAGGAAGCCTCCAGGCGGCTGAAAGAGACCATAGAAAAGGCTAGTAGGGCAGAGCTACGGAAGATGGAGGCCGCCTGTAAGGAGCGGATCGACATGGCCATTGCGACAGTGGATGAGGTTCGGAATGCGGATCTCGAGCAGGTAGAGGAGTTTTCTGGAGGCTTGAGGCCGCGGAGATGGCTCAAGTCAAGTTAAAGGAGGAGATGGAGGAGATGAGGAGGTCTCTCCAGGCCGACTGCTTGAGATACCGATTAGAGAGGGATGTCGCTGTCGCCAAGTTGCAGGTTTCCGAGGCCCGGGTGAGGGAGTTTGAGGAGAATGAGGGGATGATGGACGAGATGCTGCAGGACATGTACTTCCGCACTTGGAAGGAGGGCAGCTTGTCTTGGATGGATGACTATCCCCGGGTCATGGCCAAGATATATCTTCGGGCTTTAGAGGAGGCCAGGGTCAATGCGGGTAAGGAAGGTGGAGTGGCTTTTAGTCTGGATGTGGTCACTGCTCAGTTCTCGAAAGAGGAGCAAGCGGCGGTGAAGGAGGGGATGCGGTTGCTTGCTGCGGAGGAAGCGGGTGTGCAACTGGAGGATGAGGATCAAGCGGCGGACGCTGGTATGTTATTCTTCTCTTTTCCTTTTCTTTCTGGGTTTCCATAACTTGATCGTTTATCGTTTGTTTAATGAATTCCTCTTCTGAATTGGACAGGTGGAACTTCCGATCAACACGCTGGGAGCTCCGACCCTGCGGCCAAGTAGGCTTGGGGGAGTTGGTAGGATGAGAGCGAAGCGTGGACGCAGCTGGTTACTTGTCCGGATTTGGCCACCTTTTTATTTCCTTTTATCGCTGTTTATGTTAGTCCAAAACATTGATGTGACTGTAATAATATTATTTGCAAAGAATAACTTTATGTGATTTTATGACATAAGCTGATTTTGTTATATTTAAATGTTGTTGTCATTTTGATGTGGTGCGTGAGAAGTATGCATATGCTTGTGATTTTAGTTGTGTTTGATGTTAAGCTGTTGCTTGAAATATAATTTCATGTTTTGCAATGTTAGTGTGACGTATGAATAAACTATAGTTACATATTTATGTGCAAGAGAAGAGAGTACCGCCCTTCATGTTTTAGTTGCAGGTGGTAGCTTTGAGCGTCTTGTGTAACTGATCATGGATATAGCTGAGTACCTTGCCTCCCAGTACGCAGGCTTAGATTCTCATGAGTGAATGCTCCCTATTTGGTTTCCTGTTAGGCCTTGTCCAGATGAGGCCGTGGTGCGTCTTGAGTGGAGATGCCATAGGATTTTGTTCAACAGAAAAGGATAAAGCTTAACTAGCAGCCAAGATATAAAGGAACAAGTTAAAAAGAGACAAGATTTTTTAAAGTGGTTCGGCATGAAAATGCCTACGTCCACTGATTCTCTTTGTTAATTCACTTCATATGGGCAGTACAAGTTAAGAAAAGTATCGACGGAGGTGTCGGATGTTCCATGCCCTCTGGAACACCTCTCCGTCCACTGTTGACAAAATATAAGCTCCATTGTGGAGATCTTTATGAATTACATATGGTCCGTCCCAGATGGGGTCTAGTGCCCCGGGGCGCGGAAAGATTCGCCTGAGGACAAGATCTCCTTCTTGTAAGATGCGATGCTTGATTTTGGAGTTGTATAGTGCTGCCACTTTTTGTTTGTGAGCTGCTGCCTTGAGTGCTGCATCGTTTCTCCTTTCCTCAATCAGATCCAAAGACATGAGGAGGAGTTCTTCGTTTTCTTCTGGATTGTAGTGGATCCTACGGTGGGAAGGAATAATAGTCTCAACATGGAGCATTGCCTCCGATCCGTATGCCAAAGAGAAAGGAGTATGTCCCGTTGATATTCTGAAAGATGTGCGGTAGGCCCAAAGTGCCGTAGGAAGTTCGTGCACCCAAGCGCCTTTTGACTTTTCAAGTTTCTTCTTGATTAGGGTTTTGAGGATTTTGTTGACAGCTTCGACTTGTCCGTTTGCCTGAGGATAAGCTACTGATGAGAAGCTTTTATGAATTCCATGCTCCTGGCACCAGTCGGCGAATTCTTCGCTGTCAAATTGGAGTCCGTTGTCCGATATGATATTGAGTGGTACTCCGTACCTGCACAGAATATTTTTGATCAAGAAGTTGATAACTTTTGCTGAAGATATTTTATTTAGGGGTTCCGCTTCCACCCATTTGGTGAAATAATCGACTGCCACTATAGCATATTTGGCTCCGCCTCTGCCCGTTGGCAGTTCGCCAATTAAATCAATTCCCCATACAGCAAAGGGCCAAGGGCTGGTCATTTGAGTAATCTCATTTGTGGGTAGTCGAGGAATCTTGGCAAATTTCTGACATCTGTCGCATCTCTTGACGAAGTCTAAGGCATCTTTGTTTAGTGTGGGCCAGTAATACCCATATCGGAGTATCTTTTTTGCCAGAGTCTGCCCTCCAGTGTGATCTCCGCAACTTCCTTGATGGACGTTGAATAAGATTTCCTTGGCTTCCCTTCCAACGACGCATCTGAATAAGGGGCTAGAGAAGCCACGCCGATAAAGGATGCCTTCTTGTATTGTATAGTGGGGAGCTTTCCTCAAAATTCTCCTGACTTCATCACGTTTGTCTGGCAGTGTGCCGTCCTGCAAATATTTCCGGATAGGAGTCATCCAAGTTCCTTCTTCGATTGCAGTTATCAGATTCACTTGTTCGAAACTTGGGGCTAGCTGCCTTGAGATGGCTAGTGCTCCGGAAATGGTGCTATTCTTCATACTAGCTTGCTTTGCTAGTTCATCGGCCTCTTGGTTATCTTCTCGAGGAATGTGTTTGATTAGATAATGGTCCAATTGATCGAGCAGCAGTTTGGTTTTCTTTAGATATGCTGTGAGTCGTTCTCCTCGTGTCTGGAACTCTCCTAGTACTTGGTTTACGATAAGTTGAGAATCACTATGAAGACATAAAGAATTGACTACAATTTCTAAGGCGAGCTCCAATCCCGCTATTACTGCCTCATACTCCGCATCGTTGTTAGTGGCCGCGAATTCCAACCTTAATGCATAGTACAGCTTTCTTCCCCTGGGGGTGATTATCACAATACCTGCCCCCGAGCCTTGTTCATTCGATGCTCCATCTACAAAGAGGTTCTACTTGATATTTTTTGCTATTTCAAATTGATCCTTGCCTTCGTTGGTAGTGAATTTGGCAATGAAATCGGCCATGGCTTGCCCCTTGATAGCGGTGCGAGGATGGTAGGTGACGTCATACTGACTTAGTTCAATGCACCATTTGAGGAGTCGTCCAGAAGTGTCGGGACGATGGAGCACCTGTCTTAGTGGTTGATCGGTTAGAACTCTGATGGAGTGAGATTGGAAGTAGCGTCGCAGTTTTCGTGACGCGATCAATAAACAATATGCCAATTTCTCAAGTTTAGGATATCTGGCTTATGCCCCTGTAAATCTCTTACTTATAAAGTATACCGGGCGTTGTGTGCGGTCCTCTTCTCTTACCAAGGCAGCGCTTAGAGCATGAGATGATACAGCGAGGTATAGGTATAGCTCTTCGCCTTCGTTTGGAGTTGAGAGTACTGGTGGTCTCTGAAGGTGTTCGATCAGGTTAAGGAAGGCTTTTAAGCATTCATCGGTCCACTCGAACTTTCCTTTGTCTTTCTTGAGAGCTTCGAAGAAAGGGACGCACTTGTCAGTTGCTTTGGAAATGAATCTTCTTAGGGCGGCCACCTTTCCGTTTAGGCTCTGCATTTCTTTTCGAGTGGAAGGTATCCTTATTTCTTTTAGAGCCCGGATTTGTTCAGGGTTTGCTTCAATTCCTCTGGCATGGACGATGAATCCTAAGAATTTTCCCGATGACACTCCGAAGGAGCACTTTAGAGGATTCAGGTTCATTCCATATCGGCGAAGTACCCGAAACATCTCGCCCAGGTGGCTTACATGATCGTCGGCTCTCCTGGACTTTACCAACATGTCATCCACATATACTTCCATAGTTCGTCCTATTAATTCCGCGAACATCTTGTTGACGAGGCGCTGATAGGTAGCTCTGGCATTTTTGAGTCCAAAAGGCATGACTTTGTAACAATATAATCCCCGGTCAGTGATGAAGCTAGTGTGGTCTTGATCGGGAGCGTGCATGGGAATCTGGTTGTATCCGGAGTATGCATCCATAAAAGATAAAAGTTCGTGCCCGGCAGTGCTGTCCACAAGTTGATCGATTCGGGGGAGCGGGAAGCAGTCTTTCGGGCAAGCGTCATTTAAGTTGGAGAAATCAATGCATGTTCGCCACTTCCCATTAGCTTTCTTTACTAGTACCGGGTTAGCGATCCATTCTGGGTAGATGGCTTCTCGTATGAAGTCATTGGCAAGTAGATTCTTTACTTCCTCATCGAGGGCTGCTGATCGTTCTGCTCCCATGCTTCTCTTTTTCTGCTTTACCGGTATCTTGGTGGGATCGATGTTCAGCATGTGGCATGCTATGTCTGGGGAGATTCCTGTCATATCGGCATGTGCCCACGCAAATACATCTAAGTTGTGGAGGAGAAAGTCAATGAGTTGATCCTTCAATTCTGTTTTTAGCTGAGATCCTATTTTTAATAGTCTACTTGAATCATGTTTGTCTACAGATACGAATTCCATGGCCTCTGCAGGCTCAGCGGTAGCCTCCTCCTCCTTATCCCTGGGGTCTAGTTCATTGCAAGGATCGCTGGTGTATCGAAGAGGAGGGGCTTTCTTTAGTTGCTATGCTTCCAAGCTTTTCATGCAGAGAGTAGTCTCTGCATCTTTCCCTTTATTCTTTCTACGGTTATTGCGAAGTTCAGTTACATAGCAATCTCGAGCGGCGTCTTGATCTCCTTCAACTTCTCCTATTCCGTTATCTGTTGGGAATATCATCTTTAGGCACCACGGGGCTAGGACAATTTGGAAGTCAGATAAGGCTGCTCTTCCCAAGAAGGCGTTGTAGGCCGAGTGGTTTTCTATTAGTACGAACGTTTGTTTTCACACAACGGAGCGGAGATGACTTCCTATTTCGACGAAGAGGTTAAGTTGCCCGAGGGGCATTTTCGCATCTCCAGTGAAACCGTACGGGGGTTTGTTGCAGGGAGACACATCCTTCATTGACAGCTTCATTTTGTCGAAAGCATGCTTGAATAGGATATTTACGGAGCTTCCTGTGTCTATTAGAATTCGAAAAACTTTAGCTGGACCGAACCAGGCAGAGATGACCATGGGATCCATATGTGGATACTGTCTTCCTTCTAAATCACGCCTACTGAATACGATGCCGTCACTCTCTTTCCGTTTCGGGTGGCGTTCTTCCATAATGGAGTTAACATAGCCTTCAGCATTTCTAAGTGACTTGCCGTATCTTTCCATCTCTGCCCAGCTTCTATCGGCGATGTGTGGTCCTCCCGAGACGGTATGGACCACTGTCTTCTCTTGACTAGAGCCACTGGTGTTGCGATTCCCTCCGCCTACTTCTGGGAGGGGTCGCTTTGAGTTCTCATTGGCAGGAGTTGGAGTCCTGTTCTGACCTTTCACATAGCGTTCCAGCCTTCTTTTTCTGATGTGTTCTTCGATCAAGTCCCGGAGATGGTGGCATTCATTGGTGTCATGTCCGTGGGATTCGTGGAAGCGGCAGAACTTTCCAGACTTGAGTGCGTTATCAGATTCTTTCTTGTGCGGGGGGCGCTTGTATCCGAGTTCGCCCTGAGTGGCTAGAAAGATGTTTTCGATTGTTTCATTCAAAGGAGTGTGGGAGTCAAATCTTGGTCCTGGTCGATATTGGCGTTTTTCAACCTTCCTGCCCTCAGCATTGTCCCTAGATTCATTTCTTCGAGTGTCCTTAGCTGCAGCGGGAACCTTGTCCGAAGTTGTCTTACCATGTTGCCCTGACTGCCTCTCAGTGGCGGCGTCTTCAAGCCTCATATACTTTCCAGCTTCATGGAAGAAATCAGGTAAAGTAGCTGGTTTTTCCTTAGTTAGTCTTCTAGCGAACTTGGTATCTGGGTGTACACCACTACAGAGGGCCATTAGGGTGAGCTTCTCATCGGCATCTTGGACCGCGGCCGCTGCGGCGTTGAACCGGGTTAGATATTGTTGCAGTGTCTCTCCGGATTTCTGTTTGACATTGGATAGAGAATAAGCATCCTTGGGTTGTTCTACATGGATGCGGAACTGGCTAATGAACCTTTCTTTCAACATCTCCCATGAGCTGATAGATCCTTGGTGTAGATGGCAGAACCAGGAGGTAGCTAGATCTGCTAGGAATAGAGGAAAGCATTTACACAACACCCCTTCTGTTGCTCCGCTCATGAGCATATGCTGGGTGTATCTCTGTAAGTGTACGATGGGGTCGGAAGTTCCCTTATAAGGTTCCATGGTTGGCATTTTCCATTCCCGGGGGGTGATGGCAGTTTCGATATTGCGGGTGAAGGGGCTGGTGACCCTATCGCCTATTCCTCGGTCCCTTTGCTCCCATTGGACGCATTCTCTGAATAATCGTGCCATTCTTTCATCAGAATTTGGAGAGGATAGAAATGAACTTGGTTCTTCCCTGTGGGATCGATCTCGTCCAGATGACCTGTAGGGATGGTATAGTCTATCACTTCTGACGTTATCCAGTGGTTGCCTCTGGCTGCTCGGATGCATGCTAGGACCAGCTACAGTTGCCCCCTGCCTTGATTTTCCCCTGTGGGGTTTTGTTTCGAGCATTTCCATGGGGTCAACTTCGGGCTGGGTTCTAGCTCGGCTCCGTTCAGCGGGGTTTCTATGATTAGGTGGGATGACTGGCTCAGCTACATCCGACCCTCGCCTGGCGCCTCCCCCACTGGGTTCGGTTCCAAGTGCTTCCTCGAGTCGGAGTTCGGGCTGAGTCCGGGCGCGGCCCCTATCATTGTTGTTCCTGTTGATGGCTTCCTCGAAGAGGGAAGACCTTTGCTGTCTCCGAGATCCTCCAGATTGAGATTCATCCCATGATTCAGTGTTGCGGTTGGATTCTTCGACATCCCTCAAGCGTGACATGAGTTGGTTCACCAAAGCTTCTTGTTGGGATGCGAAGCGGTTAGTCACTTCCACCACAACTCTGTCTAGGTCTGCTCTAGTGATTACTGCCGGTTGTTCCGCGGCAGGGGCTGTTGGAATTGCCTGATCTACATGCGGCACTGCTGCTGTAGTGGGATGGTTCTCTTGATCTGGATCCACTGGATTTGTAGCGCTGCTGGTTGCAACGTTCTTTCCCTTGTTGGCGTCTTTTCTTGGCCCGGAAGTCATGTTTCCTAGGCAATGAAGGGTGCTATTGGGAAAGAAGGTTGAATGAGGGGAGCTGAAGCTTCGAGTTCGAATTTCTCAGTGAAAGCACCAAAAATGTTTGCGCAAAAAATGGGCAAACACCTCCAAGTCGTGTGATTTAGTTGATTTTATGTGATTCTTAATGATTTAGATGAGTTATGTAAATATGAAAAAAGCAGGGGCTGAAATGTAAAAGACACACAGATTTATAGTGGTTCGGCCAGAACGTGCCTACGTCCACTTTATATGTTATTATCTTCTTTCTTTCAGATTACAAGTACAATGCTTTGTGTACAAGTATATGAAAGTAGTTTGAAAGTTCCTTCTGTGCTTGAGCTCTCAAACTTGTCTGCCATTGTTGTACCCCTGCCCCTCTATTTATAGACTGAGGTTGGGGGCAGGGGTCTTGGATGTATATAGCTGCTGGTGGGCCTGGGCTGAAGCAATCTGGCCTGGCAGCGTTCTGGTTCGACGAGGCTTCATTCGGTAGTGAGGTATGAGGTTGATCCGGCCTTGGTGTGGTTCGGTGGGTATGTGGTCCGGTGGTGACGTTGGCTCGGTCGTTCCTGGAGGAGGTTGGTCCGGGACGGTGAAGTCATGGAGTTGGTTCGGTCGTGAGCTGGTTCGGTGGCTTGGTGCTTGGACCGGATGGATGCTATGCCGAATGAGCTTGTATATTAGGAGTGCCGAATGACCTTAGGCATGGATTGCCGAATGAAACGTAACGCTTGCATCTTTCAATACTGAATGAACTCAAAGACTATTGTCACCGAATGAACATGAGAGTATAAGGCCGAATGGACTTTTATACTTGAATCGTCCCAGACTCATATATGCTTGCTGGCTGCTGCTTCTTGGTTTGTTCGTGGTGGAAATGCACACAACATTGATATTCCAGCTTTGACCAAAAATGGGATAACACTGGATGAAACTGACGCTTCTCGGTCTCGAGATCTTCTGGGTGAGAATTCGCCCAACAGTGATTAAATATAATAAAAAATAAGAAAATCAATTTTCAATAAAATGACTTGATTTTAAAAACATATTATTAAATGAATTTAAAGGATTTTTCCATAATTTTTAAATTGGAAAATATCTAAATTATCATTTGACTTATTTTACGGCAAACATAGTTTGAAATCTCACGGAATAAAATAACCAATGTATTTTATTGTTGTTTTGTGTTTGTATCGCATTGTTGTGCACGATCGTATTTTTATTTCTATCATTCGCGGTTCGTACGTGAACTTGGTACAATTTAGTGGGGCACCGAAAATGAATTAAATCTTGATTTGACGGTTACTTAGCTTGGAAGCTTTGTTTGCCTTGCTTTATACACAACTTCATTTAACCTTTACTTCATTCACTTCACCCATCTCTCCTTCTTCTTCACTACACCAGAAAATGTCTTTTGTAGTGCTGAATAAATGCTAGCAAAACTTTTAGTAATGTTTCGATAAACACTGTGACACGACATGTAACCAAAAGTCGGAAACTTTTTGTAGCGTTGTAGAAAACGCTACCGAAATTTGACCAATTGTAGAGTTTTAGAAACGCTACAAAAAATTTCAGACTTTTAGTAGCATGTCGTATCGTAGTGTTTACTAAACGCTACTAAAAGTTTTGCTAGCGTTCTTTCAACGCTTCAAAAGCCGTATCGCATCTGTTTACATTTATTCTAGTAGTGTTTTTAAAAAGCTACTAAAAGTTATTAACTATTTTTTAGCATACTATATACGCTGCTAATTCATGTTAATGGCTTGTACCATTTCGAGTCATCGCTCACATAATAATCGTATTGCAACCAGCAATCAATCACATAATCGTCGTATTCGAACAATCAATCAGTCAATCACATAATCATCATATTCAAACAATTATAAAAAACACGAATCACATAATCAAATATAATATCCATAACCATTTCGATAATAGTTTTTTGACAAACCTAGCAAATTCACATAAAATCCATAACCATTCATAGACAAGTTTACACAACAAGTATATATAACAATTAAAGACATATTCATTACTTGATCACCCACAATTCTTTGCTGCAGCTGGTCTTTACTTCTAAAAAGTTAATTACCTATAGAAAAGTTTAACAATCAACAAATGATTACGAAACTATTTCATATTTAAAGTATATCGAACATCCTTAGTTGAACTTTTCTTAAATTTAAATAATTTTAATAAAATGCGACGACCCGAAAATTTCAACATTTGAAAAAGAAATGTTTAAATGGATTTTTAATATTGAAAAATATTTTTAAGCTTGAGTTTCAATTTTAACTATGAATTTAGCAATTTAATTATCAAATTTAATTATAGAAATTTGGGTAAAATTGTAATCTTCAATTTTGAGCCCGTTAAAAATATTTTTAAAGGCCTAAAAAATTCATATTGATAATACTGAAGATAATAGAAACTACAAGATTGAATTTGAAAGTGAATTGTTCCGTATTGAATTTTATCGGTTAAATCGATATTTAAAAATAGCTTTCTGAGGCACAGTCTCGGAATTCGATGAAACCAGTTCTATTGGATCCGTAATATTGTGTTATTATCGGATTTAAATTTTCATAGTGTTTGGAGTGATCGTTTGGCCGTACGATAAGCAAACGCGCTGAAATTTAAATTGAAAATTCAATGTTTTAACTACTTCAAAAGGCTATCTTCTCCATACGATCGAATTTGGACTCGGAACTTTTTCCATTGCGTTCGGAATATGGGTATAGCCTTATAAACGGCTGGTGGCATGCCTTAATTGGAGATCAAAAATTTGAATCAAGGAAATCGGAACGATTTGAATTTGAATTTAAATTAAATATTTATATATGTTTAATATAATAATATTTCATTAGACACGTTGAAAAAAAATTCAAACACATGTTTACCTTTCTCTGTCAAGATTTAACACGCGTCTTTGATTGATAATAAAAGAAGGAAATCCCTTTGTCGTTCCAAAAGCAAATGCAGTAGCTTCTGGAAAACAAAAATGGACGAAAATTTCAATGATCTTGTTCTCTTCAAATCGATTTTGTTACTGATAGAATCCATTACCTTCCTCTAGAAATTTAAGTCAAACTTCCCTTCGTTTTGAAATGCCGAGCTTTTAAAATCTACAGACTTTCCTTCTACTAATAAAAAAATCAGATCCACCGTTTTCTTGTACGTGGAATCAAAATTCAATCGAGTCGGAAAAAATTGGACTTTTCAAATCGATCGAAGGGAAGTCAGAATCACGAGCCGATCATTGCATGCTCGAAGTCGGGGCGGAGCAGTGCGAGGAGGGAGGACATGCGCGCTATTGATGATGCTGAGGTGCAGCGACATGTTGGGGTGGCAGCAGGATTCGATCGAACTCAATTTCGAGTAGAGGCGGAGTCTCGAGATTGGTAGCTCGAGCATGTGGGCATCGCGTGGTCTCTAAGGTTCGCAATGCATTTATAGGAGGGAGTTGCAGCATTTTGGTTAAGGATTTGCATTCGATTCGGGTTTCGGCAAAGCATGAGTGGTCGTGGTGGGCTCGAGGAGTTCATCGCGTTGGTCTTGGGCAGTGCGACCTAGTGGCATTCACGATAGGGGAGCGCACGTTTGGGGTCATGGGTTCGAATAGGCATTGTCGCAGGAGATCTTGGGTTGTTAACAGTAAGGGATTTTCCTTTGGTTTAATTCGATATATATATAAAAACTAAATTCATGAATGTTTTAATTTTTAAAAACAGGAAAATATTTTTTTTAAGGATATATAAGGCCAATTTGATTTAGTTTAATGTAATATACAATAAGTTATTAAAATAATTTATTTCTCTAATTTATTTATATGGAAGAATAGTTTAACTTAAATAGTTAGTTAATTAAATCTATTTAAATGGAAATTTATTATTAGATTATTTCACATATTAATCAACTATATAAAATTATTTATACAAGGTCAAAATTGTGGAGAAAACCGTCTGAAATGGAAAATGGATTGCATGCATAGTTAAAGGTGAGATCTTCTCACTCAATCGAACTTTCTAGTTTAATTTTAATAGTTAGACTTAAAAATAGATTGATTGTGTGTTTGGATGATTAATTTATTATTAGTTATATTAGTTTAGACCCTACGCGCCGTATAATAGCGGAGGTTATTATATTAAACCCATATACCGCGATATTCCACCTCGAAGTGGAATTGGTATTATATATGTATTTGGAGTTGTTGATTTCCCGCATTATATAGCGGATGAGACCCTATTGCGCCGCATAATAGCGGATAATATTTTGTAAATCCCATATACCATGATATTCCATTTTGAAGTGGAATGGGTATTTAATTGTTGTGCTAACGTTTGTGGATGCAGGGAAACAGGTTGGAGGGATCCAACTGGATTCCTCAAATATTTAATTTGTTTCGTATGTTGTGTGTTGATTATTTTTAATTCGTGTGATTATTTGTGATTGAAACCGTTGAAGGCTGTAATTTAGCCAAATATATTTTGGTATCGTAGGATACCAGAAATATGAAATTGGATTTTTGAAAATTAAAGTAGAAAAGCCTAGACTGTTACAATTAAAGTATTAAAGTTGATTTTTCTAATCCGATCGAATTAATTCCAAAAATATAGGAAAATATTTTAATAAAGGAATTTCGGGTAATATTGTTTAATGGTTGAAGAATTTATTTAAGATACGTATTTCAAATAATTGAAAGAGATAAAGAAATTTATTTCAAAAGGAAATAAATTTAGAAACTAAATTTGGAATTTAATTTAGAGTTGAAAATAATTTTAGAAATCGATTCGGGAATTAATTTGGAGTTAGAATAAATCTTAGGAATCGATTTGGAAATTTGGTTAGTTGTTTTGGAAATAATTTGGGAAATCAATTTGAAATTGATTTGATATTGGAAAATTAAATTGGGAAATCAAATTGGAATTTTATTTTGTGTTTGAAATAAATTGGAAATCAATTTGGGATTTGATTTGGTTTGAAGGTGATATTTGGGAATCGATTTAAAATTGGTATATCAGTTGATATTTGGAAATGTAAATTCACAACGGGAATTTGTAAAAAAAACGGAAATTTGTTTAAAAATAAATATTGGTTTATTTTTAAAATATGGAAAGGAATTTACAGATTTGAAATATAAATTAAAATAAATCGAGAAGATTTATTAATTTGTTTGAATGGGCCATTTTGTAATAGGAAAAGAATTCTTCCCTGGAAAGCCGAGTATATTTTTAAAATAGCTTTTGAATAAAATTTAAAAGTTTTAGAATTGGTTTTAAAATAATATTGTTGGAGAAATTAGTTTGGAAACTGTTTTAAAGTAAAAATTTATTTAATTAATTATATAAGGGATTATTTTAAAGATTTAAATTGATATTTGATTTAGAAAATAGTTATTTAAATATTTATACTCTATTTACAAATTTTTATTTTAAAATTAGTTTTGGACCTGAATTTTTATATGAGGTATTAGTATAACATTTTTCATAACTAATATTTATGCAAATATTCTAAAATAGTTTATTTTAAATGTTTCCAAGTATATTTTGAATAAGTATTTTCACATTATTTTAAAATATTTGAAATCGGCAGATTTTCAGTGGAAATGAATAAATGTTTGGAAATGTATTCCGCATGAGAAGAGTGTTTTGAATTTGTTTTCAAAAAAGATTGAAATGTGAAAATTGATTTGAAATTTATTTTCAAAGGGTTGAAGTGTGAAATTTTATCTTGCGAAGATATATTGAAAATAATAATAATTGGGGATAAATTATTTGAAATCCAATGACTGTTGTGAATGATGATTGATAGTTTAATAACCGACTATCAATATTGGCCTTTAATCGGCATTTGAATTTCGATGCGACCGGGAGTCGAATTCCAACGGGATATTCGAAACCCACATCGAACTTTTGTGATTGTGATGGATCTTTTGTTTAAAAGTTCAAAGTGAATTTGTTGTGATTTGTTTGAATAAGAATGTAACACTTATTTTTAAAATAAGCGCTCGTTATTCGGATTAGCCGGGAGAGTACCTTGTGCCATAAAACCCATTCCGCATAACGATACGACGAAATGGGGTTGCATTTGAAGACGGTGTTGAAGACCGGGTATTTTCGAAAGCGAAAGGATTACCTGTCGAATATCTCTGCACCGGGTTGCTCCGGTATAGAGATTTTATCACCCTTTGTGATAGGGATTCTGGACGTGATTAGTGAATATCCGGATTTGCAAGGGCTTCTTTGGGAGTGCCTTCGGTTCCGTTCAATCCCGGAACGGACTTGTATGGATGTGTGTTTGACGTTACATTTTGAGATGTAAAGCTGGCTTCTATCAAATACATTTATGTTGGTGGCGGAGAATTTATTCTCTTAGCTTAATACCCTTCTCTGAGACGTACGAGCTCAGAGGTTATGTACTTGATGGTTACTAGTGATACATTCCCAATTTGGTAATGTGGCATACGAAGTGTTGCTGATCATTTGTTGATCAAAGCATGGCTTTTGTAAAGAGCGTAGCTTTGTGGATGAGACTTCGTCGAACCTCACACCGTGGAATGGTCAAAACAAGAAGGATGCGACGAGGTTATAGGGGGTAGCACCCCTTAGGGTATGTACATTTCCTTCTGGATAGAAGTGGTATTATGGTATGGAGCCTAGATACTTAACTTATGTGAATATCGCAAATATATATTACTTTATGATTGTTGTTGTTGAGGATCCTCGGATAAAAGTTGTTTACAACCGGGGGATGGCATACTCGTGTAGTAGTTACCTATTTTTGCAGAGGTAACCCGGCCTTGTGTTGGCAGAGACCTGGTTAGGTTCTCGGGGCGTCCATCCAGAGGCGTACCCATGTGGCAATAGGAAGTTCCTTAGTCTGACCATTTGTTGAAAATCCAATCACCAATACGCGCCTTGTACGGTTTTAGTTGTATAACCTGCCATCTAATATGGTAGCTATAGTAGGCACACTATAATGGTACGTATGCTGCCTAAGATTAATATTATACTTGCAAATGTTTCTGCACTATGCACTAATGATAATATTAAAAATATTTTGCGTATTAAGCATGTTTGACTATCATAAGGAGAAATCTTCCCCAAGTGTGCGATTGGATTGTGTGTGTGTCGGGAAGCCTTATGGTAGTTTCATTTTCCAAAAAGCATTGCGGATTTCTTTTAAATTCCTTTGTTTTCTTTTGTAAAAGAATAACTGTTTTGAGATCTCACACCAGTCCATGACTGACCTGGAGTTTATTATTCCCTTTCTAAACTCTGGGTGCCCATAATTATCCACACGGGCAGCCTAGAGTCTGGTTATCAGTTATTCGGGAACGAAGTCAGAAAAGAGTTGCTGTGGAGATTGGGAGTTGAAGTTGGATGGCGAGACGTATCTCTTTACTATGTAGTGTCCGTGGCGTATGGTTGTGCAAATCAGTTTTCATATAGTCAAGTTATAATAACTGTCATTGATGTATGATGTCGTTGTAAACTCGGATAATGTGATGTATAAACTGATATAGTGTTTTTGTTTTAAAAGATTATTCTTTATCTATTATATATTGTTCTGCTGCGAAATGTGAGATTCTGTTATTGTTTCTGTTCTTCTTCTATCTTCTTCTTCTTAAGCCCTAACGGTTCGGTTTTCCGGCATTCGATTGTGCGGCATTTGATACAGTGTACGTATAAATGTCGACTTTCGGGCGCCGTAAAATCGGGTTGTTACAAATTGGTATCAGAGCAATTGGTTAAGCGACAACCTTGGCTTTGGTGGGGATTACTCATTAGAGATAGATTCAGTAGTACTCTTGAATGAGTTTGAGTGTAATAGTAGATATGAGAGCGTATTTATTAGTGAATACAAATTTGTTTTATATTGTGACAATTGGTTTGTTGAGTGGTATATGGATTCTGGTCGGTATAGTCTGTACAACTCTATCGATAGGAATCTCTAAACACTCGTACAGAACAATTCGACATGATGTTGTTTTAAAAGTAGGGTAAATGAAATAACTTTACCCAAAACTATTTTGTATATAAAAAGAATAATTTTCCATAAATTATTATAGCATATGGCTGCTTGTTTGTTAGGAAGTGATAATATTAAATTATTATCATTGAAGTTGAATAAGGAATTGAAATCATAATCAAAAGTTGAGAAATAAAATCCATATACAAATGAAATTTGAGGATGTAAATTATAAATGTGATTTATAATTTGAAATAGAATTCCAGAGAAGTTTTTGGAAATGTTTTTGAAATGATTTGGAATTTTGGAAATTAAATTCCATTGAGTTTGAAAATGAATTTTCAAAGGTTTTGGAAAAGTGTTTTGAAGAGATAAAAACTCTAAACTCTTTTCGGTCGCTGGAAAATAATTCCGATGATGATCGCGACATCATCGGTGTTTATTTTCGAGTTTCCAAGAGAGGAATTGCTGCCAAATTATTTAAAATTTGAGGTTGTTTGAAAAACTGGGTTTGGTTTTGAAAATTCAAAAGATAATTTGAATTGATTTCTTAAATGATTTTGAAAAGATGGAAAGACTCTGGAATACTATATAAAATATTTATGGAATATCATTGAGTTGATAACTTGTAAAGTTTAAAGTTGTTAAAGTAAAATCTAACTTAAAGAGAAGTTAGATAAAGGTAAATGTGGAAACAAAATAAGTTGGAAGGAAAATTTATGGGGAATTAAAAAGTGAAAATTTAATAAAAAAATTTGAGATTTAAAATTTAAGTCAAATAAAATGATGATATAGATTCAAAATGAAATTGAAATTGAAGATTTGAGTTAATTTGTATGAATGTGAATTTGAGATCTCTTATAGACTAAAGGATTGGAATAAAATTTATTCAGGTAGAAAATAAATTGTGAATGAATAAATAAATTTGCAATTGCAATTAAATGAAAGTGAAATTGAATATTGAAATTCATTTCGAATTTATAAGTAAATAGAACTGGAATTGGAATTGAATTTGACTGTGATAAACAAAGTGAAGTGCTGAAATGAAATTAGTAAGTGAAACTAATTGAAGAAAAGACCAATTAGATATGGTTTGAAATGAATTGAACTCAATAATTATAAACGAAAGGTAAAATTAAATTTATATGGAATTTGAAATCCAGTTTAAACACAAGTGGTTGTAAACTAAAATGGTGAATTGAAATTGAATTGTGTTTGGGAATGAACAAAAGAATAAAACTAGAATTGAAACTGAATATTTAAAACCAATTTGAATTGTGTGAAATAAAATGAAGTTGTAAAATTAGTTCGAAGTGAACTAAAGATAATAAAGGTGAAAAAAAAATGGTTTGAGATAAAACGAATTGGAATTTGTAGTGAATTTGTAAACGAAACTAATTTAAAATAGGTGATATGAATCAATTGTGAATGAAAGATAATTGATAAAATTCAATATTCAGAAGTTAAACTGAATCCAAAATAAAATTGAAATTGTAAATTGAATTCAAATTAAAGTGAAAATGCAAGATAAAGTAAAATGATATGAGAAGTACATATGTTGAAATAATTGTAAACGAATGTGCAAAATGATATTTGAATGTTGAAATTGGGTATTATGACTAGCAGGATATACAGTTGTATAAAACAAAAATTGGAATTCGGATTTTGATTTTGAAGATAAAATTGAATTGCTCGACAAAAAGGTATGTATTTAAATTTCATAAATTAGATGATTTTCTTGTCCAGCCGCTTGGCTTTTTGTTTCTTTTTGAATCTGAGGGCACGTGGTGCCATTTTGTAGTCGTACCGAGCAAGCCGTGCAAAGGAGACGCTGGCGAAATTTTTCGAAAACTTAGGGAGCTAGAAAAATTTTGAGAAATTTTTGATAATTTAAAATTTGAATTTAAATTTTAATTGTTAAGTAAACAATGTTGTTTGGAATCTATGGAAGATTTTAGAAAGATAATTGAAGTGATAATGAATCTTTAATAAAAAGATTTGCTTTGACAAATTGTTGAAAACTATTTATTTTGGGAAAGTACTAAACGGGTTAAGGATCATTCTTCTTCAATAGTAATTTCGGGACGAAATTCTTTTAAGGGGAGAAGGATATGACGACCCGGAAATTTTAACATTTGAAAAATAAATGTTTAAATGGATTTTTAATATTGAAAAATATTTTTAAGCTTGAGATTCAATTTTAACTATGAATTTAGCAATTTAGTTATCAAATTTAATTATAGAAATTTGGGTAAAATTGTAAGTCTTCAGTTTTGAGCCCGTTAAAAATATTTTTAAAGGCTTAGAAAATTCATATTCATAATACTGAAGATAATAGAAACTACAGGATTGAATTTGAAAGTGAATTGTTCAGTATTAAATTTTATCGGTTAAATTGATATTTAAAAATAGCTTTCCAAGGCACAGTCTCGGAATTCGACGAAACCAGTTCCATTGGATCTGTAATATTGTGTTATTATTGGGTTTCAATTTTCGTAGTATTTGGAGTGATCGTTTGGCCGTACGATAAGCAAACGCGCTGAAATTTAAATTGAAAATTCAATGTTTTAACTGTTTCAAAAAGCTATCTTCTCCATACGATCGAATTTGGACTCGGAACTTTTTCCATTGCGTTCGGAATATGCGTATAACCTTATAAACGGCTGGTGGCATGCCTTAATTAGAGATCGAAATTTTGAATCAAGGAAATCAGAACGATTTGAATTTGAATTTAAATTAAATATTTATATATGTTTAATATAATAATATTTCATCAGACACATTGAAAAAAAATTCAAACACGTGTTTACCTTTCTCTGTCAAGATTTAACACGCTTCTTCGATTGATAATAAGAGAAAGGAAAACCCTTTATCGTTCCAAAAGCAAATGCAGTAGCTTCTGGAAAACAAAAATGGCCGAAAATTTCAATAATCTCGTTCTCTACAAATCGATTTTGTTACTGATAGAATCCATTACCTTCCTCCAGAAATTTAAGTCAAACTTCCCTTCGTTTTGAAATGTCGAGCTTTTAAAATCTACAGCCTTTCCTTCTACTAATAAAAAAAATCAGATCCACCGTTTTCTTGTTCGTGGAATCAAAATTCAATCGAGTCGAAAAAAAGTGGGCTTTTCAAATCGATCGAAGGGAAGTCAGAATCTCGAGCCGATCATTGCATGCTCGAAGTCGGGGCGGAACAGCGCGAGGAGGGAGGACATGCACGCTATTGATGATGCTTAGTCGAGAGGTGCAGCGACATGTTGGGGTGGCAGCAGGATTCGATCGAACTCAATTTCGAATAGAGGCGGAGCCTCGATATTGGTAGCTCGAGCATGTGGGCATCGCGTGGTCGCTAGGGTTCGCAATGCGTTCGTAGGAGGGAGTTGCAGCATTTTGGTTTAGGGTTTGCATTCGATTTGGGTTTCGACAAAGCATGAGTGGTCGTGGTGGGCTCGAGGAGTTCGTCGCGGTTGTCTTGGCCAGTGCGACCTGGTGGCATTCACGATGGGGGAGCGCACACTTGGGGTCATTGGTTCGAGTAGGCATTGTCGCAGGAGATCTCGGGTTGTTAACGGTAAGGGATTTTCCTTTGGTTTAATTCTATATATATATAAACTAAATTCATGAATGTTTTAATTTTTAAAAACAGAAAAATATTTTTTTTAAGGATATATATGGCCAATTTGATTTAGTTTAATGTAATATACAGTAAGTTGTTAAAATAATTCATTTCTCTAATTTATTTATATGGAAGAATAGTTTAACTTAAATAATTAGTTAATTAAATCTATTTAAATGGAAATTTATTAGTAGATTATTTCACATATTAATCAACTATATAAAATTATTTATACAAGGTCAAAATTATGGAGAAAACCGTCTGAAATGGAAAATGGATTGCATACATAGTTAAAGGTGAGATCTTCTCACCCAATCGAACTTTCTAGTTCAATTTTAATAGTTAGACTTAAAAATTGATTGATTGTGTGTTTGGATGATTAATTTATTATTAGTTATATTAGTTTAGACCCTATGCGCCGCATAATAGCGGACGTTATTATATTAAACCCATATATCACGATATTCCACCTCGAAGTGGAATTGGTATTATATATGTATTTGGAGTTGTTGATTTCCCGCATTATATAGCGGATGAGACCCTATTGCGCCGCATAATAGCGGATAATATTTTATAAATCTCATATACCGCGATATTCCACCTTGAAGTGGAATGGGTATTTAATTGTTGTGCTAACGTATGTAGATGCAGGGAAACAGGTTGGAGGGATCCAACTGGATTCCTCAAATACTTAATTTGTTTCGTATGTTGTGTGTTGATTATTTTTAATTCGTGTGATTATTTATGACTGAAACCATTGAAGGCTGTAATTTAGTCAAATATATTTTGATATCGTAGGATACCAGAAATATGAAATTGGATTTTTGGAAATTAAAGTAGAAAAGCCTAGACCGTTACAATTAAAGTATTAAAGTTTATTTTTCTAATCCGATCGAATTAATTCCAAAAATATAGGAAAATATTTTAATAAAGGAATTTCGGGTAATATTGTTTAATGGTTGAAGAATTTATTTAAGATACGCATTTTAAATAATTGAAAGAGATAAAGAAATTTATTTCAAAAGGGAATAAATTTAGAAATTTAATTTAGAATTTAATTTAGAGTTGAAATTAATTTTCGAAATCGATTTGGGAATTAATTTGGAGTTAGAATAAATCTTAGGAATCGATTTGGAAATTTGGTTAGGTGTTTTGGAAATAATTTGGAAAATCAATTTGAAATTGATTTGATATTGGAAAATTAAATTGGGAAACCAAATTGGAATTTGATTTTGTGTTTGAAATAAATTGGAAATCAATTTGGGATTTGATTTAGTTTGAAGGTGATATTTGGGAATCGATTTAAAATTCGTATATCAGTCGATATTTGGAAATTCACAACCGGAAATCCAATCACCAATCGATTTGTTGGAAATCCAATCACCAATTCACAACCGAAAGCCTGACCATTTGTTGGAAATCCAATCACCAATACACGCCTTGTACGGTTTTAGTTGTATAACCTGTTATCTAATATGGTAGCTATAGTAGGCATACTATAATGGTACGTATGCTGGCTAAGATTAATATTATACTTGCAAATGTTTCTGCACTATGCATTAATGATAATATTAAAAAGATTTTGCGTATTAAGCATGTTTGACTATCATAAGGAGAAATCTCCCCCAAGTGTGAGATTGCATTGTGTGTGTGCCGGGAGGCCTTATGGTAGTTTCATTTTCCAAAAAGCATTGCAGATTTCTTTTAAATTCCTTTGTTTTCTTTTGTAAAAGAATAACTGCTTTAAGATCTCACACCAGTCCCATGACTGACCTGGAGTTTATTGTTCCCTTTCTAAACTCTGGGTGCCTATAATTTTCCACACGGGCAGCCTAGAGTCAGGTTATCAGTTATTCGGGAACGAAGTCAGAAAAGAGTTGCTGTGGAGATCAGGAGTTGAAGCTGGATGGCGAGACGTATCTCTTTACTATGTAGTGTCCGTTGCGTATGGTTATGCAAATCAGTTTTCATATAGTCAAGTTATAATAACTGTCAGTGATGTATGATGTCGTTGTAAACTCTGATAATGTGATGTATAAACTAATATAGTATTTTTGTTTTAAAAGATTATTCTTTATCTATTATATATTGTTCCGCTGCGAAATGTGAGATTCTGTTATTGTTTCTGTTCTTCTTCTATCTTCTTCTTCTTAAACCCTAACGGTTCGGTTTTCTGGCATTCGATTGTGCGGCATTTGATACAGTGGACGCATGAATGTCGACTTTCGGGCGTCGTAAAATCGGGTTGTTACATAAAACTTAGTTAAATTTTTATAAAACTTGGTTAATTTTTGTAATAAACTAATATATATAGTTATATTCTAACAAAACTTAATTAATTTGTATAAATTTATTTAATTTTTATAAAACATAGTTATATTATTTAATTCTTAACTAATTTTTAAAATTTCACTAATTTTTATAAAAATTAGTGAAATTTTTGTACAGCTCGGTTAACTTATTTATAAATTTATCTATATGAAATCAATCTTATAAGTTATCTCAATTAGTAAAACTTAAATGTCAAGACTTATATTTTAATTAACTTAAACTTATAAATTATCTCACGCTTAAATTTTTTTTAATTTTTTTTGAAAGGTACTTAGATACAACATGTCACTGGGACAACATAACACAAATCACATGTCAATATAAGTCTGAATCACACTATGCAAGTTTCGAACTTGTGACCTCTGGCACCAAAGTCGAAGCACTTAACCACTGGGATAATGTGCTTGTCAACTTAAATTTTATTAACTTGGATAATTTGTAAATTATCTCAAACTTATAAATTTTTCATAAACTTAGTTAATTTATTATTATTATTACTACTATTATTATAAACTTTATAGTACTTAGTTAATTTTTATATAAAACTTAGTTGATTTAATCAAATCATTATTTATTATTATCATTATTAAACTAATAAATTATCTTAATTGCTCAAACTTAGAATTTCATAACTTATATTTTACTTAACTCAAACTTCAACATAAGGAGGGAGACAATGTGCGATGATCGGCTCTTATCGTGACATAAAATGACATAAATACCCATACACGTCTTTACTTATATCACTACGCTTATAACTAAAGTAGAACACATTTTCAATCGTACTTTGCTGAAATGACATCAATACCCCAACACATCTTTAATTATATATTTTTGTATTAATAAAGAAAATTGACTGTTTAGAATTCACTAATGTTTGTCGTTTCAACTATCGCTGAAATTACACAAGCGCTCTCTATTTTTCACGTTATATCGCATATCCACATCATGCATAGGTGTGCATATGCGTGTTATACACTGGTATAACTAAATTAAAAGCAATCCATGATCTCATCTAACTTAATGGACTGTAAATAAAAATGCTTCACCTAAAATAACCGCATTGATATTTATTAAACGTGCCTTGTGCCAAAGGTAAGCCGCAACATATATATCTCAGAAAAAATTAATATGATAGAGAAAGAGATTGCACCCCAACATGTCCAAAAGCCATTTGGGTATCATGGGCCGTTCTCCCAGACCCAAATGAGACTTGACAACACTACTTAAATTAACAAGGGTTAGAGACAAATATTAATTTCAACAAGACCGTTGACCTACCTATCAACAGTTATGAGCATTTATTTCTAAAGATATTTGAAAATGATAGACAATAAACTTCAATGTATAACCAGAATAAACAACAATGTCCGACTAATCTTAATATCAGTAGTAAAATGATTCAAGGATAAGGATAATCTTACTGCTTTAGTGGTAATGGTTGACTTGGGCTTGTTGTCACTATGGTTGTTAGTGCTACAGGTTTTGGCTTTGCTCTTTCCATTCACTACTTCAAACATAGTAGGCACGTCATTCATCATCCCAAGAAGATGCTTTCTGCATAATATATTAAATTTTAGTACATGGAGAAAAGTAAGTGAAATTTGAACAAGAGTAGAAATGATATATGCATGTATTGACCTATTGAAAGAGTACTAAAATGACATACCATATATTTACATTATAATTAGGTGTAATAAACATATAGTCATGTGAATTTCTATGTAAGTCAAGTAATAAACATAATAAAAGGGTTACAATGGACAATTTTTCAATCAAGGTAGCTTAAAAAGGGATAATAGAACTAGGCCTCAGCAAAAACTAATTGCCAAATTAGGTATCGTTTCGATTTTAACTTGCGCAAATATGGAGTGCGCAAGTGTTAATTATTTTAGCTTGCGCGTTCCATAAATGCGCAAGCTATATTTAATGCTTGCGCAATTATGGAGTGCGCAAGCTCATTTTTGAGCATCAAATAAACACAGAGCACAGATCTGTGTTCATTTATCCATATTTCTACTTTCTTCCCCAAACCCTCCCCGTTTTCCAATCCAAACCCGTTTTTCTTCCATATTCAAATCACAATCATCTTATTAACCAAATAGTTGCTAAACTATATATGGAATCATCTTCTTCATCATTACAAATAAATGAAATAATTGATGTTTTTGAAAATTAAGATGTAATTTTGTCATTGTTGATGTTGTTGAAAATGAAGAGTTATTGGTGGTAGTGGTGTTAATTACTAGACAATGGCCTTGTTGTTAAATTAGTTGTTAGTGTTCAATGAACCAGGAAACCCTATTATTGGGAGATAGACGACGAAACATTGATGAAACATTTTGATGAGCTTAAGCGGAAAATTGGAGTTGCAAGTTCAAGTCATATTGACTTTGATGTTGATCATGTTTTGGAAACACAGTTCGAACCTGTACCGCGTAAATTCCATTCAGGATCATCAACCTTACATGCTCGTTTACGTGAAATTGTTTCTGTGGAAATGCCCGGTCATCAACCTACTGTTGACGAAAATTTGCTGATGCCTATACATCTTGTTGGTCCATCTATGCCAAGGGACAACGGCCACATCCAAATTGTTATTGCGGAGGTTTGTGTGTAGTGGTTGTTTGCAGAAAGGAAAGAATGCTGAGCGATGATTTTTCAGTTGTAGTTTGTATGACGAACATAGACAGAATCCTCGTGAAGATGATTGTTGCAATTATTTTAAATGGATTGATCAACTCCTCTGCGAAAGGGGACTTGAGTATGCCTACATACTGCAAGCCGAAATAAGTCGTTTGAAAATTGTGAATGAAGAACTAAGGACAAATAGCGAGAGACCAAGAATGTGGTAGATGTTTGGGACTTGGTTAAGTTGTCATATTTGGTTTTTATGTTTAACCGTTGTATTTGTAATATGTTATTGTGAAAATGTTTCTATTTGTTGTAATCCTTAACGAGTGTAAGCTAGGTAGTTTATTATGTAGTTGAAATTCATTTGATAGTGTTGACTTTATTGATGCAATATATTGGTTACGTCATTATATTGATTTGCTTGTTTGGTTTTGTTTAAAGATTGAGTTGATTGCTTTTGGCTGAAGATTTCTTGCGGAAGCAAAATCTACTTAGAAAAAATATGTAATAATTCATCAAATTGATGTTTATAGTTATGTCAGTGAAAAAAATTTAATAAAGTGGTATTAGAACTTATTTTGCAGATAATGCCAAAGGTTCCGTCTATATTTTACTTTGATGGGGAATTTTTGGTTGATGATGAAGGTAAACCTAGATATGTTGGAGGGAAGCGAAAAGGATCGACAATAAAAAATCATTGTAGTTTCGAAGAGCTTAAACAAAGGGAATTTGAAGTGACAAAAGCAAATCCTGCAATATATGATTTAAAATTAGCAGTGAAATGGGTTCAAGATGATGGTGCATTTGCTATTGATTTGGAAGATGACGATGATTTGAACTCCACCTTTTCGGTTGGAATAAGAGTGATAGCAATCTACGTGCTGAAAGTGGAACATAAAAATGTGGTTGAAACACAAGCACCGGTAATCTCTACAGATGAGTATATGCACACCACACGGTTACAAGAAACATAATGATCGGCGTTTCCTTCTTATCTTTCAAGCCATCAAGGTGGAGAGTTTACAAACTTACTTCACAGGTACAGCGGAATGGCTGGAGTCTCTTCTAATCAGGAACAAAATATGAGCAGAATGCTATAAATTCAAATCAGTAGCAAGCGTTTGAAAAGTGACTCCTATTATACGTTGGCATTTGTATTTTGACTTATGTTAATGCAAAATATCTGACCTTTTTTTTATATTCGTATTGTCGAAGATGCATTTACTGGTTGTGATGACGATGGTGCCGATGATCATGTTTATACTCCACACGAGATTTATGGGCAACTGGATAGCATGGAAGTAGATTGTGCGGATGATGAGGATAGAACTTGGATCCATCAAATGGAAGTTAACAATGATGCAATCATATATGCAGACATTGAGGAGGCTGATGATGTAAATGCGGAAGAAGAACAAATCACATATGAAGAGGCTCTAGCCGATGATTTATGCATGGCATCAATGATTGTGAAATCAATAATGGAAAATTGCCAACTAGACGTGGTAGTTTTTGGAAGAGAATGTGCGGAGAAAGGTCCATGATTTTGGATTAATTTTTGAAAGTAAGCAGAAGCTTTTTGAACAGTTATGTGAATGGGCGATTAATGTTCAGTTTCGTTCAAGTTCTGAAATCGTATGCAAATCAACACACGGTTCGCTGTGATGTGGAAGAAACATGCCCTTGGCGAGTTCATGCAACCCTTTCGGTAAGAAAAAAATTCAAATTGGTGGAAGATAACTACATATGGCAGCGATCACACTTGTTTAAATGCAACCATCAACTCAAACCATCGACAGGCAACTGCTAAGTTTATATGCAGCAAAGTACTTCCGTTGATTAAAGCAAAAACAAACATGATTGCAAGAACTATTCAAGAGACAATGTCCAATATGTTTCATATTAAAGTGAGCTATTCTCGAGCTTAGCATGAACTACAGAAATCTTTGCAATGATTTATGACGATTGGGAATTGTCATACACGGAATTGCTGAAATATTTTAGAGCCCTACAATGTACCAACGCCGGAACCGTATATGATGTTGTTCATAGTCGTGGTGTTTTTGATGGTGCTTTTTGGGCTTTCGGACCTTCTATTCATGGCTTCAACCACTGTTGACCCATACTGTCTATTGATGCCACTTATTTGTATGGGAAGTATCTGGGTACATTACTAGTAGCTACTGGGGTGGATGCAAATTGAGGGCTATTTCCTTTAGCATTTGTTGTTGTACAAACAGAGTCGTGGCAAACATGGAGTTGGTTTATTCATTGCATATGGAATTATATTCCATCCGTACGTACTAGACATATCACCTTTATCTCGTATCGTATGAAAGGAATTCTACGTGCGCTTAGAGAAGCTTAGCCAATTGAACATCATCATCGCTTTTGTATCCGTCATACTAAAGCAAATTTAAAGAAAGCGGGGTTTGGCACGAATGAGCTACAAAATTTGTTACATGCATATGTCACGGCATCGGAGGTCGTAAAATATAATGATCTTCGAAAACAGCTGAAGGGTGTAAATCGAGATGCCAATGCGTGGAATGAAAGAAGTTTGAAAGACTAGGAATAAAGCTGGACTCTTTGTCACAATAGCGGAGTGAGATTCAATTTGATGACGACCAACGTTTCCTAAAGCTTTAACGGTGTGCTCAAAGGTACTAGGAATTTAACAATTAGATCATTGGTTGCACATACGTTTCATCGACTGAACCATTACTTCATCGAATGACAAACTTAGGGGGAAAGTTATATAGAATGTTGTTCAAACTTTTAGTATGAAATTGTGTGATTTATGGTATTGAAGCAGCTCTCTATGCCGGACAAGGCCAAAAAATATCTTTCGCATATGTGGAATGCGCAAGCTATGTTGCCAGTATAGCTTGCGCATTCCACATATGTGCAAGCTATTTCAAGGTTAATTGCAGCATTCCACAAATGATATAAAAACCCAAATGTAGTATTTGTAGATTGCTGCAAATATTTCAAAAAGGCACGCGCATATGTGAAATGTGCAAGCTATATTTAAAGTATAGCTTGCGCATTCCAAATATACGCAAGCGTAGTATTGGGTTATTTGCATCATTCCAAAAGTGCTACAAAGACCAAATGTAGCATTTGTGGATTGCTATAAATAACCCAAAAATAGCTTGTGCACATGTGGAATGCGCAAGCTATATATCAATATAGCTTACGCATTTTTGGAATATGCAAGCTATATAGACTATATAGCTTGTGCATTCCATATATGAGCAAGCTATTTTTTGGGTCTATTCAAGACAGAGAGCTGCTCCTCCATACTACAAGATCCCGAATTCCAAAATACATCTTGACCAACATTCTATATGCATGCACACACCATTCCATTAACAATACCATCACAAAACAAAATAAATAACACGCCACAATATCCAAATGGCAGTTAAAAATCATCCAAAAAAGGTTGAAAAAATCGTACAATAACATAGAAACATTTGAGTCAACAACCGCTTACCCAACCAAAGAAACAACAATAATAAGACCAACACTGTCAATCACGAATCCGTCTACGCACAAGTGGGGTGTCTCTCTTCTTCTTCCTCCTTTTGTACACGATGGGAGCCGATCCTAGGCCTTCTTTGAATGTAGGAGCAGGTGTCGGAAGTGGAATTTCTTATTGTTGACTTAGCCCAAAAATGAGTTCTTTTTGTTGAATTTCTCCCTGCGGTGGCTATTGCACATGCTTGTATGTCGACTGTCCAACATATCCGAATTGTTGTTCTCCTTCGTACCAAACGGGTCATTCAGCATGATTTTATCTACTAGTGTATTGTTGCTCTACCTCAGGCCAAGCGGGTCATCCAGCTATTGTTAAAACTGGTAAGTATTCGTCGTAGGTCAATGCACTTGCTTTTGACCTTGTTTGGCTCCATATGACTTTCTTCTATTTTGCCCACCATATTCAAAGCGTTGTATATTTCGCTTACCTAAACCAATCATAACAATGCATCAATATGAGATAAAAATTGAACTATCAAAAATTTGAAATTACAATACTTACCATATTACGTTCTACATGAGCACGGGATGTGTATGCAACCAACTTCCTTGCCGACTTTTTAAGAATATAACGACGAGTAATTCACCAATACCAATACACGTACTCGTTCAAAGGTGTCGGAGGCTCATGTGCTCGTTCGGCACAATCAATTCTTGATTGCCAAATAGAAATACTTTCCTACAAAAATGTATCCAGCTAGTGGGTTCTGGGTCAAGGGGGACGACGGAATCAGGAATGTGCTGATAATCAAAGGAAAACTGTCTCATAAACCGATCGGGTGTATACAACTCAAAGTCTAAAAATAGAATAAGTCGGCTCTTAGCAATCCCACCGGCGAACGAATACTCAATGTCTGGATGCCCAAACTTATACACTAATGAATATGGTTTCCATGTAACTACATCATCCGTCAATAAATCCAACTCATTATGGTAAAACTGTACATTTCTGGGCATCTCACGCCAACTCCTAGCACAATTCCACCAAGCCCCAAATGGAAGATACAGATCTAAGTCAGTAGGAATTCTAATAGGTAGTCGTTCAATAGCAATATGCGACCATGACCATAGCTGCAACAACATTGCGGAACCCCCTAAAACTTTTCGACGTTGCATGGCAGCGTGTAACAACTCACTATACAAATAGCAAAGAACAGCACTATTCCAAAAATGATAACGATAGTCAGCCAAATCATCCAAAAAAGGTAAAGATTTCAAATTTAATCTTCCTTTCGAAAGATCGGGAAATAATCAGCAACTCAAAAAATACAATATCACGGCACGAGTGCGGCGAAGTATATCTAAATCGGTTTCCCCTTCGGGTAGTGGTTCGGAAAATTCACTTTTAAACCAAGTCATTGATAATTCACTTTTAGACTCAACCGCCTCTCTAGGCGAAACAACACCAAGCAAGTCATGAGCCAATTCGATGTAATCGAATCTAAATTTTGTGAACATACCGGACGACCGTCTACTTTAAGATCGAAAAGAAAATGCACATCCGTTAGAGTCACTGTCGTCTCCCCGACTCTCATATGAAACATATTTTCTTTCGGCCTCCATCTATCGCATAAAGCGGTAATAAGGTAATGATCGAGCCAAATGTAGTCGATTTGCGTAGCTTTTCAAAATCCGAAGATTCGTAGATTTGACTCCAATCTTGAATCTTTATAATCGATCTTTTTAAGCTTGGTCGAATGATCGCATAGCTTGACAGTTTCAACACCCTGAAATGTATAAAGGAATTAAAATTAGTGCTTCATATTTGCATTCCCACGGTTTATCAATATCGAACATTTACCACCATTAATGTGTCGTTTTGGCTCCTATGGTGTTCTTTAAGATAGAGAACACTTCTATCTTCGGACCCGGGAGACAATTCAATAAACAACAACAACCATTTATCACTACAAAAATTATGTATAAAGTTAGGGTTTTGGCTATATGAACAATCCAAATCCTTTTTCATTTTCAACAAACAAACCTATAATTATAGCACATTGACATCCAAAATAAACATGACTACTCTTCCATTAACAACAACAATCATTTTTCAAGTAGTATTCATTTTGCAATAAAAAAAACTACATCTAATCAAAGAAGAAGATGAGTTTCCTTCCATTTTGCGCTTAATCTAGTGATTGATTGAAGGAATAGAGCTAGAGCAATGTTTTTGAGATAATGGATTTGGATTTGGATGGGGTTTGGAGTTGGGAATGCGGTGGATTTTGTGAAAAATCGAGAGAGATGAAGAAATGAGGAATCATGCGGCTCTCTGTCCATTTCGTGCCCGAATTTGTGCTTGTGCATTCCATTAGGGCGCAAGCACTATCCTATAGCTTGCACACTTATGAATTGCGCAAGCTATAAGTATAAAAAATATACACTTGCACATTTCATAATTGCGTAAGTGTTATGTAAAACGAGGCCTAGTTCTGCAATTAGTATTCTATGATGCCTACTTGTGCAATATGTTTTCTTCCCGAGCACTGTTTTAAAATTGTCTGGTTTCAATAGTATCTGGCCTGTCATAAAAGAGCATACACTTAAGTGTAGAAGATTTGACTTGCCTTATTGTTAAACATTTGAGAATCTACTGATTTCACGAAATTTGATATATTGTAATGTCCAATGGCTTAATATAAATGAGGAAGAATGTGAATAAAATAAAAGGAGAAGATTATATTTCCTGTTTTATAGTATACCAAACCACTTTCAACGATTTACATGGAAGATTCCTATGAATCACATGAAGAGAAACTACCACAGAAGAATATGGAGATGAAGAAAATAGGATCACATAACTTAAACAATTTCCGATATATGACTAAATATTTTGATAATTGAACTGGTAGATACCGAATGCAATTTTCTAGCCTACCATTTGACAAGCACAGATAACTAAATCTTTCTGAGACTCTTGTGTGATTAAGGATAATTACACCTTGAAAATTTAAACTTTCAGAATTTCATTGGATGTGAAACTTACCCAATAAAATTTTCTGCATGAGTTCATCTGATAATTCGGATTCTGCAAAACATGTCAAAAGTGATCTATGAAGATAAAATAATAGAATACTCATGCTAGAAACTAGCAATAGTAAAAATATTCCAATGAAGTGAAATATAAAATAAAATAATGGCAAGTACAAAAAATAATTTCAAACATCATGCATTAATGAAAGCAAATAGAAAATCAAATACATGCATCATATTACGTGTGCGCAATACATTAGTTTCAAAAATTGAAAAAACAACAATAATATTGATCCATCACATAGGACTGATCACGCTTGGAAACAATATTAAATTTTATGTCAATTTTTTTTAGAGTAATATCAGTAGTACCTTATACTAAATTAATGTTAGGTAGCCGCAAAATCAGAGCTGTAGAAATCAGAAAACAAGAAACGAACCATATGAGAAAATTCAGATATAAAGAATGGTCTAACCAAAGTATAAACTTTAAATATTTATTCTTATTATTAATCATATAAAGATAAAAGTTAACTCATTTATGCAATGAATACAGCTAGCTTGCTAGATGCCTTCTATTAGTGACTTTCACCTACAATTAAAGTGGAAAAAAAATTGAGACAACAATCTTGTTGTACCAAAATTTTGACCCAACTTGCTTTAACTTGTTCCATGTGTGCTACATGACAAAACTTTGTACACTTTCTAATTTTCGATACATGCACTACTTTGCTCCAACCAAGTTAAGAAAAAAGGAGAATCTAAAAGTTTGTATCAGCATCAATTACCGATATAATCATCCAATTTAATAATGTAAAACACTGATTACATCTTAGTTTACTGAAGTTCATTGCACAACAGTAATATTTAAAAATAACCAAAAGTCATTAACAACATAAAAGTTTACCAAAACTATCCAACTATGTTAACATACTACATCTTCCAACATGTTCATTTGCAATGGTCAATTGGTTAAACAATACTAAACATCATGGAAAATGAAGCCAACAAGTTATCATGCAATAGGACATGAAATGTACTAATCAATTTATATGAATAGAACAAAACTTTTTGACCTTTTTGGGAATCATGCAGCCAACTATATATTTGGTAGAAAGATGATTCCCCATCTCTCATTTCATTATGATGTCATTGTTTTCCTCTCTGCTATATGCATGCATTTCGAACTATTGTATTTCATGGCTTCGTTTTGGTATGAATAGTAGCTCTAATTCAACGTGCAGTCAAATAGGCATGCTTTACGAACTATTATATTTCCTGTTTTACGAACTATTGTATTTCATGCATCCAAAATTCCTTCATATACTATATGTTTCGATTCGGTTTTTCTGGATATTAATAGGCGAATTTTTTTGCTCCCATACATAGCCCTACATTTCATATTTAGCTCAACTAATTAAGTTAAGAACAAACTAATTCAAGTACTAGACTTAAATTATAAGTAGGTTTTGGCAAGATCACCTCATTGTGATAGTCCTCTCTTCTGTATGCATGTTTTACGAACTATGTATTTCATGGCTTCTTTTTGGTATGAATAGCAGCTCTAATTCAACATGCAGTCAAATAGGCGTGCTTTAGGAACTATAGTATTTCATATTTTACGAACTATTGTATTTCATGCACCCAAAGTTCCTTCGATGCTAACGTTTTTCCATTAAATGATATCATGCATCTATGCAACACAATTATCAAAATTAAATGACGAGACGTTATTCTTTATTAAAATACTCTACATTCATCCAACACAATTACATACTTACTTGCTATTTATTTATTAAAAACTAACAATTGGCATAAACTCAAAAGCACAACTAACCTCTTCAATCAGTAACAAGTTTAAATCAGATGCCATGACTAGCAATCTATTCTCCATCTTATCTACTTCTGCCCCAGAAAGCTCTCATACTTACCTAGACTTGTCGAAATTCCACGGTGACGAGGATGATCTTCTAATGGATGAAAATCCTGTCAACTTCTTACATACATAAAATGCAGTAACTTGGTCCAAGGATATGCCTACAACCTTTAAATGAATATATTTGTTTGAAAGGAAATTGATTCTATTTTATGAAAAAAAATGAATTAGTTGTGGTTAAAATAGAGATTATGGATATATGTGTTGTAACAAATTGGATTAGTAAAAGTGATTATAGATATATGTGTTGTAACAAAGTGGAATAGTTGTATTTGCGACAAATTCTATAAACTATCTTATAGTAAAGTGGAAAATCTCTGTTATAGCAAAGGTTATCAACATATTATATGGTTGGTGATTGATTAAGCTAGGCGCGCTAAATGGTAACATGAGTGAAATTTGAACCTTGCTTATACTTCTTCTGGATATATTGAATCGAAATACGAATGGCGTTACAATAAGAAAATTATTATGGTAAAGACTGCAGTGGCAATGAACCGACAATGAAGATTGGGCTTTGATTTGGAAGTGGAAGAGGAAGAGAGATGTGAGAAGTGGTGCAAATGTTTATCAGAACGTACTGGAGAAGTGTGGGTTGGGAATAAGGAAAATGACCATGGGTTGGTGTGTAAAATTCTAAGGTATTATGGTAATTTCAAAAGCTTCAAAACCAAATGTTCCTATTATATATAGATTAGTATTAGCATTATAAACTTAGTAAATTTTCATAAACAGCAGTTAAATTATTGTTATGAGCATAATTAATTTTTATAAACTTGTTTAATTTTTAATATATTTTATTAACGAAGCAAAGTTTTTATAATCGTGCTTGTTTAATTAACTTAGTTAATTTTTATAAACTTGGTTAAATTTTCATAAACATAACTATTAAGTCTAGCATTTTTTACACAACTGTGTCCATAGAAAGTTGTTTAAAGGTTAAAGCTACAGGAAGATTTTCTGGACTATCACCAAGTGCCCGATACTACAGAGTCAAGTATGTTTAGTCCATGTAGCATGCACTTGAATTGTTATTTCATGCTAGAAAGATACGAGAAGTCCATTCAGTTAGAAAGTGAATTCGTAATGGAGAACATCAGTATACCCTAGTAACTCAGCCAAGCTTTTGCGAGAATCAGTTATGTTTCCCAAAGCGGCTACATCACCGGCCGGTTTACATCAGTTGCAGTGCCTATGTCCATATTTTTAAGTTAGTTATAATCATATAAATTAATATTGCTGCATTAACTGTGTACTATACACACAAATTTCCTTTGTATTTTCTTGCATTACTATATTCCACCTAAATAAACCGCAGATATTACTTGTTTTATGGGTCTGTATTGAAACTAACACCAAAAAAAGATATAACTCATTACTAATACAATTAATTTCAACTAAATAAAGATATATAGTTTATTAATACGGTCAGGATAAATTTATGATCATCATATCACAAATAATTCGATATTCAATACAAGTGCTGGATGAATATTCAAATATGGATACTAGAATAAATGCACTTTTTCTCAACCATAACCAATGGTTAATCTAACACTCATAGCACAGAGTCATCAACTATAGCGGATTGATAAACATTGTATATCGACATGTTATAAAAAAGAATTGCGCATTTATAACACAAAAAATCGCTATAAAAGAGCATGATTTCATAGCATACATATACCGCTATAAAATGTGCAGATACAATAATGTTTATTTGCTGCTATCATTTGACAGTAACATCACACATTACACTATCTTTTTATATCACTTATGTCATATAGTTATAACGTTTTTTATGAGCTATGCTTTATTTTACTATAATATTTGACGCACCCCACTGTTATATTTCAATAATAACAATCAAATTGAATCTTCTTCAAACAAATAACAATTTGAACAATGCATGAACGAAAAAAAATATAATAATAAGCAAATGTAACACATTCATAATAACGAAATAAAGTATCAACTAACAAAAAATACGTTCAATACATGAGTTTCCAAATTCAATACATATTCATGATAACAAAAGACAACATAGTTCAAAATTAACATCTACAAATATCAAATGTATCACTAAGAACTTGAACCGCTCAAAGCCCTTTTCATGCACGTCTTCGGTCATTGGTCATTGGTAGTACTTTCTTTTGTAATTCCGAGGTCCTAGCAGAAATTTCTCCCTGAATTAAAGTCGAAGTATCAACCATATATTCATATTCTAATAGTCGACAATTGCATGAAAGTCTAAAAGGCTAAATCCTACAGCTTAGCAATTTTACAACCTGACACTTACAAGATATGCTAGTTCTTGAGAAATGCATGTAACATCACAGTCAGTGCTTAAAGATTCCTCCAAGTGAAAATTTTCATCCTCATCTAAATATATATTGAAAATGACAACATCAAGCATTGATATTTGGCGATATGTCAAACTACTAAAGTTGAAAATTAGATAGTAGATTATTAGTCCACGCAGAGAGGGCACACACTTGAGATTTCAATTTCAGCTTTACTTGACCACTGAACTATGCTACTAAAAGCATCGCCCACTTGGGTTAATGATGGGGCGAAGTCTGTAAACAATAACAAATTCAGAAAATTTAAATCCTAATATAATGAGTAATTTCTACAGCAACAACATTAATCACTTGCCTGTAGCTCCAGTAACTTTCAACATGAAAACTGAACGAGGTCTTTCAAAAGGATTGGGGAACAAAATTTCGTCTAACTGTAACCATATGGCAGTGTTAAAGCTATAAAACAGAATATCAATATTAACAAATTCATTCAAACTCAATTTCTATATCGAGTTAGGAACCCCCAAAACATAAGCACTATTGCTAGTCATTCAAAACTAACAAATATAAAACAGAATATCAATATTAACAAATTCATTCAAACTCTCATTGGATTTTAGATTTGATTTTGAACATCATTCGAACTCTCAATCTATCGATCTCTTGTCTGCATTTAAGTGCGTAAATTTTTGACGCTCGAGATAAGATTAGCGACAAATTTGAATATGTAATTCATAAAAAAGGAGTTCATTTCTTCTGCTTCACCAGTAAATTACCTTGTCATGAAATGGTTGATTTGGATGTATAAAAATAAGTTTTCTTTGACTACTTAGAGTAGTAGGCAAAAGACTGTAGATCTTAATGCTTCTACACTTCTAAAATTAAGTTTTCTTCCCAAAGAAAAATAACATAGAAAAACTTGTGGTAACGTTTGTTTTTCGAAGAACATTTAAAACCCTTACTTGAACATATCTCAAATTTGGAAGAAGCTCTCTACAAAATATAATTTGAACAGTTGGAATATCAAACTGACTGTCAAGCTATTCATAAATATGAACATGCAATGATTTGAAGATCGTTATTCATCTACAATTCTTGATTTCTTTAAAAGAAAGTCTAACCAATGCATATGCCTGCATAACTTTCATATATTTTAACTAAGATGCTATTTATTATTATTCAAAACCATGCAGGCAATTTCTTTATTCTATGCGTACATCAAAAATTAGATGTTATTGCCAATTTCAAACAGTTACCGTCTCCTCAATTTAGTAGATATTAACATAAACTAATTAATTAGTTAGCAGAATGGCATGAAACTATGTAAAAAAATGAGAAAAAAGAAAGGGATTATAAAATGGACATAAACTTCAAAATACATATTCGGTTATTAGTGTTTAAGTAGAAGCAAAGAAAATGCATGTATCTGGTTTATGAAATGGAGGAGTGTATAGATAATTAATAACTTAAGATGCAACAGCATGAAGATAATGCATAGCACGTAAAAGGCAGAAAAAGAATGATAAGTATGTAGGTACCTACCTGTTGTGGGAGGCTGGCAGTGGAGAAGGTTGTCATGGTCAGCCTGTTACTTGCCCTCACCATTTGTGCGCGTACCCGATCAACAAAAGGCAGATTAATTTTGATATGGAACAGAGATGATGCAGAAACACGTTCACCCTTTAGCACAGCTTTGGTTAGGGTAGCGAGCTAAGCTGAGAACACCAGCCATACTCTTTCCTTTTCTTTTATTTAATTAATGGAGTATAATTGACACGTTACTATAATGTAATATTTAACTATTATTTGCCACTCACGAGCTATTTGTTAAAGAAAAGAGTGGCCCATTCTTTTTCTATCAGTCAAGTAACCACAGGATGACCTTTGTCTGTGTAAAGCAACTTTACATCCACCACTGAAGCAATTGGTTACCAATTTTCCTAGACGTACACAAGTACGTTATGCACTTACGCACGCAAGCAAAATGAAATGGTGAGGAAATAATACCTTAATTTTTTTTAGAAAACCACGATATAAGTGCATAACAATATAAAAACAAAGCTAGCCTTCTTACAATGGAATAGAGGACATCTCAGTCTAATGAAAATGAACACGACACCAACAGTAAAAGGAAATTGCAAAAAAAACCAAGACCATTACTTGTTTTAAAAAGAATAAAAACAAACCATTTCTGTAGTTACAGTGAAAAAAACTCCACCACTAAATATGATATTCTCACAAACTAAATTAGTCAACACATGGGTACTGAAATAGAAAAGCTAAAGTTGTTGATTTTTTAATCCTGAAATTTTTTCAAAACGTTGAATGCTCGTTCGTATATAAAAAATTCATGTATAAAATCTAAAGCTATCAAGTTTCAAATTTATATATAAACATAAATTAAAAATATATAAAATAATTTATGAACTTTTTTGCTGAGAATGAGATTTAACTTGTGATCTTATTCGTATATAAAAAATTTCATTTGAAATAGATGTTAATTTTTATTCTGAAAATCATTCAAAATCTCGGCCTCCGGTTTGCATTTAAGCGCGGTTTTTGAAAACTCGTGATCATACCAAAATATCATAACTCTATCGCGAGTATTATTAAAAATGATAATGGATCAAATTGTTATTTTGTAGATTGATAAAAGAACAAATAAATTATAATACTAAGTGAGTGCACACCTTTTCTATTTTGGACATATCCAAAAAAAAATTTAAAAAATGTTCAACCTTTTTTTCAAGCTTGAAATAATATGCAAATCATGAACAATGAATTTTTAATTATTGAATTTTGAAAAATCATTGGATTTATGGATTTGTTTTTAAATTAGGTGGAAAGATAAACTGGGATCTAAATAGCATTGACTTTCTGTTCCTTACATGTAACGACCCAGAATTTCTGTCAATTAAAATTCGAATATTTAATTGAATTTAAATATTAATAAGTGAAATTTGTAAGTCGAATAAATTTTATTTCGAATATTTGGATTTAAATTGGATAATTAAATCGATAATTGAATAGTTGAAATTGCGGAAAAAAATTGGATATTGGGTTTAATATGATTAAAATTGGTTTGTAAAATTTTATTTAATCATATTGGAGTTATAGTGATGTTATAGAACTTTTAAAACTGAATTTAAAATTTGTTTGTGAAAATTGAATATTTTAATATTTAATTATCGACTGAAAAATAGCCAATTTTTGAACAGTCTCAGAATTGGACGAAACTTGTTCCATTGGATCCGTAATAGTTTGTTATTATCGAATTTCAATTTTCGTAGCAATCGGAGTTGTCGTTTGATCGTGGCAGCTCGAAACGCATCGAAATTGTGTTAATATTAATTTGGCGAGTTAAAATAGTCATTTTTCAAACAGTCTCAGATTTCGACGAAACTAGTTTCATCGGCTCCGTAATGTGATATTATTATATGGTTTCAAATTTCGTGTCAATCGGATTTACCGTTTGTCCAGGGCAAGCGAGAACGCATCGAAATCGATTTAATCGGTTTAATTCCATATCTCGCACAGATGATCGAATTAGCCTCCGAAACATGTTTCATTGTGTTCGGAACGTGGGGTAAACCCTAGAAACGCCAGTCACCGCGCGTATATCAGAGTTCGGAAAAGTCCGGATGAATAGTAATTCGAGAAATTTCTATAAAAGGCCAAAGAAATTTACTTTATTCACAAAATAAATAATCAAAACCCTAATTTCTCAGTTGCCGTCTCCTCTTGCTTCAATGGCCGATGTTCTTCCTCGCTTCCCCTTGTTTTTTCTTCTTATTCATCAGTTTTTATCAGAAACTTCCAACATGGGAAATGTAGAGCACGGCACGAACTACGAATCCAACGGTTGTGATCGAGAATGGGGCCGTGGATCGATATAAATATGGGTTTGAATGGCCGAAAGTCGTGCACGTTTTTCAAGGTGAAGAGAGGACCGAGCTTCGTGGTGCCCATGCCGAAGGTAGAGGAGGGTGAGGCGTGTTGGTTGATGATGTCTGATCGCCAGAAAATGGATCGTGGGGGTGGCGATTTGGAGCCCTAGGAGCGGCGGCCGTATGGGTTTGTTTTACTGGGCATTGTCGCGATGAAGAAGAAGCTAGCATGCGGCTAGGATCTGGGCAAAGAAAATGGATGGTTGTGATGGAAGTAGGGTTTGAATTGAGAAATAAGATTGTAATTTATTTTTATTTAAGTTCGTACAATGTTTAAAAAGCGATAACTTTTTCATACGAGGTTGAAAACGCGCGAAACCAGTTGCGTTGGGTTCGTATGGACGAGCACTACGCTATGGAATTGGATTAAAGTCGTTTGGAGTTAGCGAAAATTTTGGGTAAAATTAAACGCGCGTTTAATTTTATTCGAAATAAAAGTTGAAAACGGAATTGAAATCAAGGTGAGAACTTCTCACTCAATCGAATAGTTTCGATTTATATTTTAAATAGTTGGATTTAAAATTTCTTGATTGTATGTTTGAATGTTGATTATTATCTATTGATTGTTGAAATAGACATTATGCGCCGTTAGTAAGCGGATGTTATTTATTAAAAACATATACCGCGAATATTTCACAGTACAGTGAAATTGGTATTATTTATGTACTTGGAGTTGATTTTTCCCACATTATATAGCGGATGAGACCCTATTGCGCCGCATAATAGCGGATAATAATTTATGAATCCCATATACCGCGATAATTCCGTACTGGAGCGGAATTGGTATTGTGCTAATATTTGTGGATACAGGAAAACAGGTTGGAGGGATCCAACCGGATTCCTCAACTGTATTGATTTATTTACAGATATTTTGATATTTGTTGATTATCATATCGATATATGATATTTGGATGTCGTGATTGACTATTTGGTGTTGTTGCATCATCGGATCCATTTTTGAAGTTTTAAAATAATGATTTTGGTTTTTAAAAGAATTTTTAAAGTGATGTTTGAAAGTATACGTTTTATTAAATTTTTGAATTGATTCATCTTAAATAAAATAAATGTTAAAATTTTAATATTTTAAAATTATGATTTTTTGCTAAATATAAATGAAATGTGATTTTTGAAATAAGTAGTTAATAAATTATAAATTAGTTTAAATTGGGATTTTTGAATTATTATTATAAACAATTTATATATAAGTTGTATAAAATTGATATTTATAAATTAAAATATAGAAATTATAAAACGAGTTTTTTTTTAAGTGTTAAAATAAAGTTTGAACCTAGATTCATAAGTAAATAAGAATTTTTTATTTATAAATTATTGTCGATATAAAAGAATGGTTATGTGAATAAATGAATTATAAGTAATTTACTTATGAACCGGATTTCGACATGTAAATGGAATATAAATAGAATGGGTTAATAAAGGAGATTTATAAAACGAAGTTGTTATAAAATATAGAAATGGAATTTATAGACATTGCTTATAAATCCAAAAACGACTTATTTTGATAAGTTAATTATTATAGCTTATTAAAGGAAGTATATTCACGATTTTGGACAGTGAATATATTATTAAACAAAATGGATATGTTTTGGGAAAATGAATATTATCAAATGAAGTTAATTGTTTTAAAGATGTTTTAAGATGAATTAACTATCGAAACCATAGATTTCAACATTTATTGTTGAAATAGACGTTTTCGAGAAATAAGGAAATGGTGGACTATAACACTGTTGTTATAGTAAATGGTTTCCGAAAGGAAAGGTTTTATATAGTATTGGGATTTATATATCTATCCAAATTTCGAATCCCTATACTAGTGATTTTGGGTTGTCGTAACGATGTTTTACGCAACATTCGTTTTGGCCCAAATAAATGTGTTAAGTGAATGTTTTTCTTAAAGAATGAAATATATACTTAATTTCGATTTAAGTATATTGAATGTTTTCCAAGTGTTGAAAATAAATGATTTTGTGAATTACTTATTATTAAATAAGTATGGAAGTGTTTTCCAATATGAAGTGAATATTTTGAGTTTTTATCTTTTAAAGATAATGGAAAATGAATATTAGAAATCAATTTGGAAATTGTATATTCATAGATATTTTGGAATTGTAAATTCACTATGGAATTTATAAATGAAAAGGGGAATTTGTTTAAAAATAAACGTTGATTTATTTTTGAAGTATGAGAATTAATCTACGGATTTGGAACGTAAATATAAAGTAAATCGGTAAGGATTTATTTAATTGGTTTAAATGAACCATATTGAAATGAAAGTATTTCGCATAAGGAAAATGATTGAAATTTGTTTTCAAAAGTGGTAAAGGTGAAAAGTGATTTGAAAATTTGTTTTCAAATGTTGAAGTGTGAGAAATATATATCTTGTAAAGATATTTTGGAAAGTAAATAATTTGGGAAATTATTTGGAATTTGGTGATGTTGAACACGCATATTGATAGTTAAATAATCCGACTATCAATATTTACCTTTAAATAGGTATTTGTTGTGAATTGCTTGAATTTGAATGCCACACTTATTTTTGAATAAGCGCTCACTATTCGGGTTAGCCGGGAAAGGACCTTGGGTCGTATAACCCACTCCGAATATGTGATACGTCGTAATGGATTGCATTTGATGACCGGTTTTGAAGACCGGATATTTTTGAAAACGGAAGGATTACCGTTGAGTTACTCTGCATCGGCTGATCTCCGATATAGAGGTTTTATCACCCTTAGTGACGGGAAGTCCGGACGTGATTAGAAATTATTCGGAATGCAAGGACTTCTTTGTAAGTGCCTTCGGTTCTGTTCGAGCCCGGAACAGACTTGTATGGATTGTATGTCTGACATTACAATTTGAGATATAAAGCTGATTTCTTTCAAATATATTTCTGTTGGTGGCGGAGAATTTATTCTCTTAGTTTAACACCCTTCTCTGAGACGTACGAGCTCAGAGGTTATGTAGTTGAAGGTTATTAGTGATATACTCCCAATTTGGTAATGTGACATGCTGAGTGTTGCTGTGAAATAATCATTGTTTGATCATTTGTGATATGATCATTTGTTTGATCATTTATCTTGGTGATCATTACTTTGATCATTTGTTGACCCAAAGCATAGCTTTTGTATAAAGCGTGGCTTTGTGGACGAGACTTCGTCGGACCTCACACCCCGGAAATGGTCAAAACAGGAAGGATGCGGCAAGGTTATTAGGGGGTAGCGCCCCTTTAGTGTATGTCATTCCTTCTGCATAGAGGTGGTATCATGGTATGGAGCCCAGATATTTAACCTATGTTGTTGCTGCAAATTTTGTGGTTGTTGGAAATCGAGGATTCTCAGATAGATCGGTTACGATCGGGGGATGACATATTCGTGTCAGTAGTTACCCAGTTAGGGGTAACACGGCCTTGTGTTGGCAGAGATCCGGTTTAATTCTCGGGACGTCATTCCAGAGGCGTTTCCATGTGGCAATAGGAAGTTCCTTGGCCTGACCATTTGTTGGAAATCCAAAGAAACAATACGAGACTTGTACGGTTTTAGTTGTAGAACCTGCCATTTACTTATGGTGGTGCCCCACTGTTTAGATGGTAGCTATAGTAGGCATACAATAATAGTCGTATGTTGGCTAAGATTTATATCTTTACTTTCGAAATATTTTCTGCACTATGCACTAGTAATAATATCAAATGTTTCTTTTTAATGCGTATCAAGCATCTTTGACTATCATAAGGAGAAATCTCCTCCGATTCTGCGTTTGCATTGTGTGTATGTGCGAGAGGCCTTATGGTAGTCTCATTTCTAAAAGCATTGCGAATTGACTTTAAAAATATTCCTCTATTTTGATTTTAAAGATAAATAAACTGTTTTAGTTCTCACACCAGTCACATGACTGACTCGGAGTTTATTGTTTTCCTTCCTAAACTCTGGGTGCCCACCAATTTCCACAAGGGCAGTCAGGAGTAAGGTTTATCAGCATATTCTGGAATTCAGGAGTTGCAGGAGGCAAGCTGGATGGCATGGCGTATTACTAGTATATAGTATTTCTTTTCTGCTGTTTGTTGTTGTTTGTTGTTGTACACTCTGATGATGTAATGTAAAATGATGTAATGTAATATCTGATATAGTTCTTTGTTTAAAGATTATTCATTTAATTATTATATGTTGTTCCGCTGCGATTGTGAGATTCTGATGTTGTTCTGTTATTTCTTTCTGTTCTATTCTATCTTTTTTTCTATCTTCTTCTACCTTTTTCTTCTTCTTTAACCCTAATGGTTCGATTTTTGGCTTTCAATTGCTCGGCAGTTGATACAGTGGACGTATTGATGTCGGTTTTCGTGGACGAAAAAGTCGCGTCGTCACATTTGGTATCATAGCTTATGGTTAAGCGACAACCATGGCTCTGTTGGGTATAACTCATTAGAGATAGAGTCAGCAGTACTCTAGAATGAGTTTGAGTGTAATAATAGCTATGAGCGCGTATTTGTTAGTGAATATAAAAAAATGTTTTATATTGTGTTTGCTTATCTTGAGCTGTTTGTGGATTCTGATCGGTAGATGGGACGCCATATTATCGATAGGGATTTCTAAACACTTAAACGAGACATGTCGACATAGTATTATTTAAATTGGGTAAATGAAATAATTTTACCTTGATTATATTTTGTATATAAAGGAATAATTTTTCAGAATTATTAAAGTGTATATGAATTGATTGTTGATTGTTGAATAAGTTAAATAAAAACACAGTTGTAAAAAAAAATTGTATAAGCAATTGAATTATAAGTATGGAGTTATAATTAAAATGATTTACACTTGTGAAATAATCTTATATATAAGAAGTGAAATTATATAAGTAAAAGGGTTTGTAAATGTGATTTATAATCTGAAAATAAAATTTCAGAGAAGTGTTTTGAAAGGATTTTATAATTTGGAAAATATGTTTTGGAGAATTAAAGCTCTAAACTCTTTTCGGTCGCTGGAAAATAATCCTGATGATGATGGCCACATCATTAGAATTCATTTTCGGGTTTCCAAAAGAGAAATTGCTGCCAAATTGTTTTAAATAAAAGTTGTTCGGAAAATTTTGAGTTTGAGTTTTGAAATTCAAAAGATAATTGAATTGATTTCAAAAATGGTTTTGAAAGATTTGAAAGGACTCTGGAATCCTATTTAAGATATTTATGGGAATGATAAATGAGTTGATAACTTATACAGATTGAATTTTGATAGAACAAATTTAATTTAAAGGATGAAATTAAATTAAAGGAAGCATAAGTAAATCAATAAAATCCAAGTTGAAATAAATTTGAGTTGTCATCAAAGACATGTAATTTGAAATTTAACAAAAGGAAAGTTAAATAAACTGATTTGGATTTGATAAGATGCTTGAAATGAAATATAACTTAAGTGAAGTTGAATGAAGTTAATTTTGGTATCGAAGTAAATTAATAAGTGAATTAATGAAATGAAGTCATTAAGAATTTGAACTTGAGTTATATAAATGAAATTCAACATTATATTGTTAAAGGAATTAGCAATTGAATTGAACTAATGGATTAAATGTTAATCAATTAAATGTAAATAATTGATATGAAATAATGAATGTAAGTGTTAATTCATAAGAAGCTAATGTTATTAGAAATTGAATAAATTAAACGAAAGTCAATTTAATATGATCCAATTGGAATTAAATGTGTTGAACCAAATTGAATGTAAAGTGAATAACTTTGGTTGTATTGAATAAACATTGGTTGTTATTTGATTGTTGATTGATGGTATATAATTCATTATGTGTTAATGAAATTGAATTAGCGAAATTGGAAGCTATGTAATTAAATTCCAATGGATAATATGTAAATTTGAATAGAATTGGATTTGATTTGATTGAAAGTGAATCAATGTGAGTAAATTAGTGGATGTATACTAATTTGAAAATGAATATGAATGAATGTTAGTAAATCCAATGTTAATGAATCAAATGTGATTTAAATTGGAAAACAAATTCATTGAATATTAATGAGAAATGAAAGAATATTGATTTGGTTATGGATTTGTTGGATGATAGTTGTTTGATGGTTGCATTTGTTGCTTTAGATGCATTTGCTATATTGACATATGTAGTTGTTAGTATATGTTGTATATTGATATTATTTTCATATATACATGTTACTCATTTGTTTGTTGAGTGTATAGTAGGTGCGGATTGCGCTTGCTTCGCTTTTGGAGCTCGCTTTCGTGCTATATTAGCCGTATATGCTCGCTAATAATAAATACGGTACATATCTCGGATTACATACCGTACTTTTACACTTTTTTCCCTGCGGGATGCCTCATCACTTGATGAGATGTATATTTGTGATATACATACTACCATTTTTTTTCGGATCGAGCCGCGCAAAGGAGACTATGGCAAAATTTACCGAAAATTTAAGGCGTTAGAATATTTTTGAGAAAATTGAGAAATTTTTGAAAACTATAATTTTGGTTTTGAAATTGGAAGTTAAACGATATAGTTGGTTTTGAAAAGATAAATAAGTATGATTTGAAAACTTAGTAAAGTTATTGTAAGAAGTTTAACTATGGATTTTGGAAAGTTAATGAATTCTGCAACTTTTTCTTACTTTGTAATTTCGAGGACGAAATTCTTTTAAGGAGGGAAGATTGTAACGACCCAGAATTTCTGTCAATTAAAATTCAAATATTTAATTGAATTTAAATATTAATAAGTGAAATTTGTAAGTCGAATAAATTTTATTTCGAATATTTGGATTTAAATTGGATAATTAAATCGATAATTGAATAGTTGAAATTACAGAAAAAATTGGATATTGGGTTTAATATGATTAAAATTGGTTTGTAAAATTTTATTTAATCATATATTGGAGTTATAGTGATGTTATAGAAATTTTAAAACTGAATTTAAAATTTGTTTGTGAAAATTGAATATTTTAATATTTAATTATCGACTGAAAAATAGCCAATTTTTGAACAGTCTCAGAATTGGATGAAACTTGTTCCATTGGATCCATAATAGTTTGTTGTTATCGGATTTCAATTTTCGTAGCAATCGGAGTTGTCGTTTGATCGTGGCAGCTCGAAACGCATCGAAATTGTTTTAATATTAATTTGGTGAGTTAAAATAGTCATTTTTTAAACAGTCTCGGATTTCGACGAAACCTGTTTCATCGGATCCGTAATGTGATATTATTGTATGGTTTCAAATTTCGTGTCAATCGGATTTACCGTTTGTCCGGGGCAAGCGAAAACGCATCGAAATCGGTTAGTAATTAAATTATATACAAGCTATGCAAGTTTAAAAGAGAAGTTACATACTCGAGTTAGTAATTAAATTATATACCGTGTATAAATAATTTATACACATCGTACAGGCTTATGAAAATGTTAAGTATTTATATAGACTTATTTCTTTCTTGGTTTGATAGTGATGAAATTTTGAGGATGAAATTATTTTAAGATGAGAAGAATAAAACAACCTGAAATTTTTATAATTTCAAATTTAAATATTCGAATTTGATTTAAATATAATAAATAACAAGAAAATCAATTTTTTATAAGACCAATTGAGTTTTAATAAATAGCTCTCAATTCCTAAAATTATTCAGAGAAGTAAAGCAGAGTTTGTAATAGGCGTATCTTCCTTTTGTCTTATCCTTATAGTAGTTCAACATAATCATGTCGTTCACTAATATTACAAGCACTTCATCACTTCCCTCCAAACAAGTAATAAGTAACAGTTTCAATTTTTCTTTTATACTGTAAATCTAGTCAATCCATAATTGCAAAACCCGTCCAATGCAAAGAATGAATAATGCATTGATTTTCAAATTAAATCAACCGACGCACAAAAGTTGATGCACATGACCGATTATGCTCAGCAAGTTATTTAGTATCATGCAAGGGCAGAAGCCAGTCAAACAAAACACGTATTGATACATTTTTTTCACTAATCTATCTTTCAAAACTTATCACTCAATTACAACTCTTTTGTTTTTTTGCAGCTCCGTCCTTCATTCATAATTAAAAAAAATCAATGGCTAATGTAATTGAAGAAAAAATAGATTATATGGATATGGCCATAGAACTTAAAGCCATTCGTATAACAGTACAAACAAAGCCACTCATTAGAGTATTGCTGCCAAAACTGAGTGGTGAAAACGTAGCTGATTTAAGAGCAACCATCACCGAAGAATTTTCGTTTCAACTGCCACGAAACGAAGATGCTCGCTTCAACATTAACCTTCTACACACGATACAGCGCAATGTATCCGTAGAAGGTTCTGATCTGCACATTCATAGACCAGAGAATGTACGAGCGTTGCATCATATTATTGTTGATTTCTGTAAACGAACCCTGGCTAATTTTGAAGGAAGCGGAGTGCAGTATGAAGTGGAAGTGTTCTTCAATGATGATTTAGTTGATACGGATGCTGAAAGGGACGATGAAATGTCTGTATTTGGAACTGGGGAAATTATGCATATTTTGATGCAGCATTTGATTCAAGGATGATATTAGGCGAAAGAGTTGAGTGATTAAATGGGAGAGAAGGACTAGAAGACGGTGCATGCTGTTCCATATGTCTTATGGAGTTTGATAGTCATGGTGATCATATAGTAGAGGAGGAAGGAATGGAGTTGGTTCGTACGTCTTGCTCTCATGGCTTTCATTTTCAATGTTTTGCTAGATGATTCGAGGAGAAGAATGCATGTCCGATGTGCAGGGCAACGATTTTCTGAAGTTAATGCTTAATTGAAATGGATCGCTGAAAATTAAATTGCTTCATGATTCTGTTTTGTTTAGTTCTGATTTTTTTTCCCTGACTGATGGTAGATATCAATGTTTATAAACGTCAAAATTTTTGTTTATTAGTGGGCTATATATAGACAGGTTGTAGTATTTGATTGGGTCCAACTAAATGTTCAGCTGACTATTTGATCTTATTGTCTAAAACTGTTAGGTGCAAAGTGGTTTTTGCATGTACTGGATATTATTATGACAGGGACTTGTCCGAAAAATTAACTGGCAACGGTTATTACTTTTGATCGTGTGATTCCAACTTCTGTTCATGGATTCTATGTAATGTTTAAATAACTACAAACGCGGAATGACAACAATGACTTTCAGAAGCGACTTCAAAAGATGAAAAGTATTATAAATGTAATCCATTATGTTCATAACATAGCTAATTTAGTTTATTATTTCACAAAACTACTATATATAGCAATTGTTACCCTTACTATTATTTTACGTATTATAATTTCATTTTAGTAATAACAACAATAAATTTTCATAATTTGCTTTGTTAATTACGTTTTATTAAGTCGTGTGTTTTTATCGTTATTATTAATAAAATGTCATCCGAATTATTTTCTAAATGTATTCCAAAATATTTTGTGTTGTGACGACTGGCTATTTATCTTTGAATTACGTTTATTGTTATACTATTTCAATTATTGTCCTTCTACGATAGGTACAAAAAAATGAAAAATTGTTGGTTGTTTTAAAAATTAGTTATGCTTTATTAATATCATATTTTTTCACGATATTAATCATTACTATGTCAGAAAATATAAAGCATCAAAGCTACTAGCATATTTTTCAAATTCATTTAGCAACGGAAATGTTAAAAAATGCACCAACGAAAATTTTGAACTGTTACTTGTTTGAAATAAATATGAATGCGCATTTCACTCTTTGGACAATTTATATGAGGTTTGAAACAATATTATCAAATTCAAACTAGTACGTTTTTAAATTTATACTTTAAATATAGGACCAACATGTTGAACTTATGCATTCCTTATATATGAAAACCAATATACAGACTAATAGTTACCAAGTAACTAATAGTTGGTGGTCAGTGTTTCTTTGAGATGAACTGTTTCCTTAAGGTTTCATACCTTGTGCACCTTAAGATTACATTAATTTATCAACAAAGAACATGTTATAGAGTTCACGAATAAAGACTAATATAAAAATTAGTATGATGGTGGAATTTCTATTTAATTTTAATTGGTGGGATTGTAACGAAATTCAGTTAATTAAGTTAAAAGAAATTTTTTGTCTCGTATCATTTAATATAGTTTGGTTGAAATTCGGATTATTAATGATTTCATATGAGTGCAAAAATATAGTTTTCCATTTACTCGTATATGTTTCAGAGTAAAAAATAAGTATGCATATGTTAATGAAATTTGGAGGAAAGTGATAAATTGCTTGTAATATTAGTGAACGACGTGGTTATGTTGAACTACTATAAGGATAAGACAAAAGGAAGATACACCTATTGATAGTTATTTTGGAAAGTGAATAATTTGGGAAATTATTTGGAATTTGGTGATGTTGAACACGCCTATTGATAGTTAAATAACCGTCTATCAATATTTACCTTTAAATAGGTATTTGTTTTGATTGTTTGAATTTGAATGCCACACTTATTTTTGAATAAGCGCTCACTATTCGGGTCGTATAACCCATTCCGAATATGTGATACGTCGTAATGGATTGCATTTGATGACCGGTGTTGAAGACCGGATATTTTTGAAAACGGAAGGATTACCGTTGAGTTACTCTGCATCGACTGATCTCAGATATAGAGGTTTTATCACCCTTAGTGACAGGAAGTCCGGACGTGATTAGAAATTATCCGGAATGCAAGGACTTCTTTGTCGTTCACTAATATTACAAGCACTTCATCACTTTCCTCCTTTTGTCTTATCCTTATAGTAGTTCAACATAATCATGTCGTTCACTAATATTACAAGCACATCATCACTTCACTCCAAATTTTATTAACATATGAATACTTATTTTTTACTCTGAAACATATACGAGTAAGTGGAAAACTATATTTTTGCACCCATATAAAATCATTAATCATTCAAATTTCAACCAAACTTTATTAAATGACACGAGATAAAATTTTCCTTTTAACTTAATTAACTGAATTTCGTTACAATCCCACTAATTAAAATTAGTTGGAACTTTATCATCATACTAATTTTTATATTAGTCTTTATTCGTGAACTCTATAGCATGTTCGTTGTTGATAAATTTTAATGTAATCTTAAGGTGCACAAGGTATGAACCATTAAGGAAACAGTTCATGTCAAAGAAACACTGACCACGAACTATTAGTTACTTGGTAACTATTAGTCTGTATATTGGTTTTCATATATAAGTTCAACATATTGGTCCTATATTTAAAGTATAAATTTAAAAACGTACTAATTTGAATTTGATAATATTGTTTCAAACCTCATATAAATTGTCCAAAGAGTGAAATGCGCATTCATATTTATTTCAAACAAGTAACAGTTTAAAATTTTCATTGGTGCATTTTTTAACATTCTCATTGCTAAATGAATTTGAAAAATATGCCAGTAGCTTTGATGCTTTATATTTTCTGACATAATAATGATTAATATCATGAAAAAGTATGAAATTATTAATAAAGCATAACTAATTTTTAAAACAACCAACAATTTTTCATTTTATTTGTACCTATCGTAGAAGGACAATAATTGAAATAGTATAACAATAAACGTAATTCGAAGATAAATAACCAGTCCCCACAACACAAAATATTTTGGAATACATTTAGAAAATAATTCGGATGACATTTTATTAATAATAACGATAAAAACACACGATCTAATAAAACGTAATCAAAAAAGCAAATTATGAAAATTTATTGTTGTTATTACTAAAATGAAATTATCATATGTAAAATAATAGTAAGGGAAACAATTGCTATACATAGTAGTTTTGTGAAATAATAAACTAAATTAGATATGTTGTGAACATGATGAATGACATTTATAATAGTTTTCATCTTTTGAAGTCGCTTCTGGAAGTCATTGTTGTCATTCCACGTTTGTTGTTATTTAAACATTACATAGAATCCATGAACAAAAGTTGGAACCACACGATCAAAAGTAATAACCGTTGCCAGTTAATTTTTCGAACAAGTCCCTGTCAAAATAATATCCAGTATATACAAAAACCACTTTGCACCTAACAGTTTTAGACAATAAGATCAAATAGTCAGCTGAACATTTAGATGGACCTAATCAAATACTACAACCTGTCTATATATAGCACACTAATAAACAAAAACTTTTACGTTTATAAACATTGTCATCTACAATCAGTCAAGGAAAAACAACTCAAAACAAAACAAAACAAAATCATGAAGTAATTTAATTTTCAGCGATCCATTACAATTAAGCATTAACTTCAGAACATCGATGCCCTGCACATCAAACATGCATTCTTCTCCTCGAACCATCTAGCAAGACATTGAAAATGAAAGACATGGGAGCAAACGTGCGAACCAACTTCATTCCTTCCTCCTCTACTATATGATCGCCATGACCATCAAACTCCATAAGACATATGGAACAGCATGCATCGTTTTCTAGTCCTTCCCCCATTTAACCACTCAACTCTTTCGCCTAATATCATCCTTGAATCAAATGTTGCATCAAAATATGCATAATTTCCCCCAGTTCCAAATACAGACATTACATCGTCTCTTTCATCATCCGTATCAACTAAATCATCATAGAAGAACACTTCCACTTCATACTGCACTCTGCTTCCTTCAAAATTAGCCAGGGTTCGGTTACAGAAATCAACAATAATATGATGCAACGCTCGTACATTCCCTGGTCTATGAATGTGCAGATAAGAACCTTCTACGGATACATTGCGCTGTATCGTGTGTAGAAGGTTGATGTTGAAGCGAGCATCTTCGTTTCGTGGCAGTTGAAACGAAAATTCTTCGGTGATGGTTGTTCTCAAATCAGATACGCTTGCACTACTCAGTTTTGACAGCAATACTATAATGAGTGGATTTATTTGTACTGCTATGCGAATGACTTTAAGTTCTATGTCCATATCCATATAATCTATTTCTTCTTCAATTACATTAGCTATTTATTTTTTTGGACGAAGCTGGAAAAAAACAAAAGAGTTGTAATTGAGTGATAAGTTTTGGAAGATAGATTAGTGGGAAAAAAAAGATGTATCAATACGTGTTTTGTTTGATTGTCTTCTGACCTTGCATGATACTAAATTATTTGCTGAGCATAATCGGTCATATGCATCAACTTTTGTGCGTTGGTTGATGTAATTTGAAAATTAATACATTATTCAATATTTGCATTGGACGGGCCTTGCAATTATGGATTGACTAGATTTGCAGTATAAAAGGAAAACTGAAATCAGAATGAAGATGCAATCTTTATATAAACTTTATACTTCAACTAGAAGTAATATTAAATCAACATTGTCAGTTTTTACTTCACTGGTTTAAGATAATGATCAGCCGGGAGTTGAAAAGTTCAAAATTATAGTTAAAACTTAACATACTGACATATTTACAGATCACATGGAATGAACTATTACCTAGGGCAACCAAGCGTAGAAATTTATATCAAACAAATATAGAGAAATAACCAATACACAACTTAAAAAAATTGGATGAAATCAGATGGTGGAAAAATAAACAATGTGCGTATGTATAATAAAGGTTAGAGAGGTTTCATGCAGTTCATCTGCCTAAAATACTGTCAGTTTCAAACAATTTAACATCTACATCATACACATATATACACATATTTATAATATAGCCACACCCCCGGCATACATACATGTAATAATATGTGTTTTTTATCGAGCATGGAGATGCACTATCCATTATCACGTCAGATAATTTTAACAACAGTGTATGAATAACACTAGCTTACCCTATATTGTTGTTAAAATTATCTGACGTGATAATGGATAGTGCATCTCCATGGTCGGTAAAAAACACATATTATCATAGTGCATCTCCATGCTCGGTAAAAAACACATATTATCACATGTATATATGCTAGCGGGTGTGGCTATGTTATAAATATGTATACGTGTATGATGTAGAGATTAAATTGTTTGAAAATGACAGTATTTTAGGCAGATGACCTACATGAAACCTCTCTAACCTTTATTATACATACGCACATTGTTTATTTTTCCACCACCTAATTTCATCTAAATTTTTAAAGCTGTGTATTGGTTATTTCTCTATATTTGTTTGATGTAAATTTCTACGCTTGGTTGCCCTAAGTAGTAATTCATTCCATGTGATATGTAAATATGACAGTATGTTAAGTTTAATTATAATTTCGAACTTTTCAACTCCAGGCTTATCATTATCTTAAACCAGTGAAGTAAAAACTCACAACGTTGATTTAATATTACTTGTAGTTGAAGTATAAAGTTTACATAAAGATTGTATCTTTAATCACATTTCAATTTTTCTTTTATACTGTAAATCTAGTCAATCCATAATTGCAAAACCCGTCCAATGCAAAGATTGAATAATGCATTGATTTTCAAATTAAATCAACCGACGCACAAAAGTTGATGCACATGACCGATTATGCTCAGCAAATTATTTAGTATCATGCAAGGGCAGAAGTCAGTCAAACAAAACACGTATTGATACATTTTTTTCACTAATCTATCTTTCAAAACTTATCACTCAATTACAACTCTTTTGTTTTTTTGCAGCTTCGTCCTTCATTCATAATTAAAAAAAATCAATGGCTAATTTAATTGAAGAATAAATAGATTATATGGATATGGCCATAGAACTTAAAGCCATTCGTATAACAGTACAAACAAAGCCACTCATTAGAGTATTGCTGTCAAAACTGAGTGATGCAAACATAACTGATTTAAGAGCAACCATCACTGAAGAATTTTCGTTTCAACTGCCACGAAACGAAGATGCTCGCTTTAACATTAACCTTCTACACACGATACAGCGCAATGTATCCGTAGAAGGTTCTGATCTGCACATTCATAACCAGAGAATGTACGAGCGTTGCATCATATTATTGTTGATTTCTGTAAACGAACCCTAGCTAATTTTGAAGGAAGCGGAGTGCAGTATGAAGTGGAAGTGTTCTTCAATGATGATTTAGTTGATACGGATGATGAAAGGGACGATGAAACGTCTGTATTTGGAACTGGGGAAATTATGCATATTTTGATGCAGCGTTTGATTCAAGGATGATATTAGGCGAAAGAGTTGAGTGATTAAATGGGAGGGAAGGCTAGAAGACGGTGCATGCTGTTCCATATGTCTTATGGAGTTTGATGGTCATGGTGATCATATAGTAGAGGAGGAAGGAATGGCGTTGGTTCGCACGTCTTGCTCTCATGGCTTTCATTTTCAATGTCTTGCTAGATGATTCGAGGAGAAGAATGCATGTCCGATGTGCAGGGCAACGATTTTCTGAAGTTAATGCTTAATTGAAATGGATCGCTGAAAATTAAATTGCTTCATGATTCTGTTTTGTTTAGTTCTGATTTTTTTTCCCTGACTGATGGTAGATATCAATGTTTATAAACGTAAAAGTTTTTGTTTATTAGTGGACTATATATAGATAGGTTGAAGTATTTGATTGAATCCAACTAAATGTTCAGCTGACTATTTGATCTTATCATCTAAAACTGTCAGGTGCAAAGTGGTTTTTGTATGTACTAGATATTATTATGATAGGGACTTGTCCGAAAAATTAACTGGCAACGGTTATTACTTTTGATTGTGTGATTCCAACTTCTGTTCATGGATTCTATGTAATGTTTAAATAACTACAAACGTGGAATGACAACAATGACTTTCAGAAGTGACTTCAAAAGAAGAAAACTGTTATAAATGTAATCCATTATGTTCACAACATAGCTAATTTAGTTTATTATTTCACAAAACTACTATATATATCAATTATTACCCTTACTATTATTTTACGTATTATAATTTCATTTTAGTAATAATAACAATAAGTTTTCATAATTTGCTTTGTTAATTACATTTTATTGAGTCGTGTGTTTTTATCGTTATTATTAATAAAATGTCATCCGTATTATATTCTAAATGTATTCCAAAATATTTTGTGTTGTGACGACTGGTTATTTATCTTTGAATTACGTTTATTGTTATACTATTTCAATTATTGTCCTTCTACGATAGGTAAAAAAAATGAAAAATTGTTAGTTGTTTTAAAAATTAGTTATGCTTTATTAATATCATATTTTTTCACGATATTAATCATTATTATGTCAGAAAATATAAAGCATCAAATCTACTAGCATATTTTTCAAATACATTTAGCAACGGAAATGTTAAAAAATGCACCAACGAAAATTTTGAACTGTTACTTGTTTGAAATAAATATGAATGCGCATTTCACTATTTGGACAATTTATATGAGGTTTGAAACAATATTATCAAATTCAAACTAATACGTTTTAAAATTTATACTTTAAATATAGGACCAACATGTTACTCTTATGCATTCCTTATATATGAAAACCAATATACAGACTAATAGTTACCAAGTAACTAATAGTTGGTGGTCAGTGTTTCTTTGAGATGAACTGTTTCCTTAAGGCTTCATACCTTGTGCACCTTAAGATTACATTAATTTATCAACAAAGAACATGCTATAGAGTTCACGAATAAAGACTAATATAAAAATTAGTATGATGGTGGAAGTTCCATTTAATTTTAATTGGTGGGATTGTAACGAATTTAGTTAATTAAGTTAAAAGAAATTTTTTGTCTCGTATCATTTAATATAGTTTGGTTGAAATTCGGATTATTAATGATTTCATATGGGTGCAAAAATATAGTTTTCCACTTACTCGTATATGTTTAAGAGTAAAAAATAAGTATTCATATGTTAATGAAATTTGGAGGAAAGTGATAAATTGCTTGTAATATTAGTGAACGACGTGGTTATGTTGAACTACTATAGGGATAAGACAAAAGGAAGATACGCCTATTGATAGTTATTTTGGAAAGTGAATAATTTGAGAAATTATTTGGAATTTGGTGATGTTGAACACGCCTATTGATAGTTAAATAACTGTCTATCAATATTTACATTTAAATAGGTATTTCTTTTGATTGTTTGAATTTGAATGCCACACTTATTTTTGAATAAGCGCTCACTATTCGGGTTAGCCGGGAAAGGACCATGGGGTCGTATAACCCATTCCGAATATGTGATACGTCGTAATGGATTGCATTGATGACCGGTGTTGAAGACCGGATATTTTTGAAAACGGAAGGATTACCGTTGAGTTACTCTGCATCGGCTGATCTCAGATATAGAGGTTTTATCACCCTTAGTGACGGGAAGTCCGGACGTGATTAGAAATTATCCGGAATGCAAGGACTTCTTTGTCGTTCACTAATATTACAAGCACTTCATCACTTTCCTCCTTTTGTCTTATCCTTATAGTAGTTCAACATAATCATGTCGTTCACTAATATTACAAGCACTTCATCACTTCACTCCAAATTTCATTAACAGATGAACACTTATTTTTTTACTCTGAAACATATACGAGTAAGTGGAAAACTATATTTTTGCACCCATATAAAATCATTAATCATCCGAATTTCAACCAAACTATATTAAATGACACGAGACAAAAATTTCCTTTTAATTTAATTAACTGAATTTCGTTACAATCCCACTAATTAAAATTAGTTGGAACTTTCATCATCATACTAATTTTTATATTAGTCTTTATTCGTGAACTCTATAGCATGTTATTTGTTGATAAATTTTAATGTAATCTTAAGGTGCAAAAGGTATGAACCATTAAGGAAACAGTTCATGTCAAAGAAACACTGACCACCAACTATTAGTTACTTGGTAACTATTAGTCTGTATATTGGTTTTCATATATAAGTTCAACATATCGGTCCTATATTTAAAGTATAAATTTAAAAACGTACTAATTTGAATTTGATAATATTGTTTCAAACCTCATATAAATTGTCCAAAGAGTGAAATGCGCATTCATATTTATTTCAAGCAAGTAACAGTTTAAAATTTTCATTGGTGCATTTTTTAACATTCTCATTGCTAAATGAATTTGAAAAATATGCCAGTAGCTTTGATGCTTTATATTTTCTGACATAATAATGATTAATATCATGAAAAAGTATGAAATTATTAATAAAGCATAACTAATTTTTAAAACAACCAACAATTTTTCATTTTATTTGTACCTATCGTAGAAGGACAATAATTGAAATAGTATAACAATAAACGTAATTCAAAGATAAATAACCAGTCCCCACAACATAAAATATTTTGGAATACATTTAGAAAATAATTCGGATGACATTTTATTAATAATAACGATAAAAACACACGACCTAATAAAACGTAATCAACAAAGCAAATTATGTAAATTTATTGTTGTTATTACTAAAATGAAATTATCATATGTAAAATAATAGTAAGGGAAACAATTGCTATACATAGTAGTTTTGTGAATTAATAAACTAAATTAGCTATGTTGTGAACATAATTAATTACATTTATAATAGTTTTCATCTTTTGAAGTCGCTTCTGAAAGTCATTGTTGTAATTCCACGTTTGTTGTTATTTAAACATTACATAGAATCCATGAACAAAAGTTGGAACCACATGATTAAAAGTAATAACCTTTGCCAGTTAATTTTTCGAACAAGTCCCTGTCAAAATAATATCCAGAATATACAAAAACCACTTTGCACCTGACAGTCTTAGACAATAAGATCAAATAGTCAGCTGAACATTTAGATGGACCCAATCAAATACTACAACCTGTCTATATATAGTCCACTAATAAAAGAAAACTTTTACGTTTATAAACATTGCCATCTACAATCAGTCAAGGAAAAACAACTCAAAACTAAAAAAACAAAATCATAAAGCAATTTAATTTTCAGCGATCCATTTCAATTAAGCATTAACTTCAGAACATCGGTGCCCTACACATCAGACATGCATTCTTTTTCTCGAACCATCTAGCAAGACATTGAAAATGAAAGACATGGGAGCAAACGTGCGAACCAACTTCATTCCTTCCTCCTCTACTATTTAATCGCCATGACCATCAAACTCCATAAGACATATGAAACAGCATGCATCGTCTTCTAGTCCTTCCCTCATTTAACCACTCAACTCTTTCGCCTAATATCATCCTTGAATCAAATGTTGCATCAAAATATGCATAATTTCCCCCAGTTCCAAATACAGACATTTCATCGTCTCTTTCATCATCTGTATCAACTAAATTATCATAGAAGAACACTTCCACTTCATACTGCAGTCCGCTTCCTTCAAAATTAAGCAGGGTTCGTTTACAGAAATCAACAATAATATAATACAACGCTCGTACATTCTCTGGTTTATGAATGTGCAGATAAGAACCTTCTAGGGATACATTGCGCTGTATCGTGTGTAGAAGGTTGACGTTGAAGCGAGCATCTTCGTTTCGTGGCAGTTGAAACGAAAATTCTTCGGTTATGTTTGTTCTTAAATCAGATACGCTTGCACCACTCAGTTTTGACAGCAATACTCTAATGAGTGGATTTATTTGTACTGCTATACAAATGGCTTTAAGTTCTATGGCCATATCCATATAATATATTTCTTCTTCAATTACACTAGCCATTGATTTTTTTTAAATTATGAATGAAGGACGAAGCTGGAAAAAAACAAAAGAGTTGTAATTGAGTGATAAGTTTTGGAAGATAAATTAGTGGAAAAAAAAGATTTATCAATACGTGTTTTGTTTGATTGGCTTCAGCCCTTGCATTATACTAAATTATTTGCTGAGCATAATCGGTCATATGCATCAACTTTTGTGCGTTGGTTAATATAATTTGAAAATCAATGCATTATTCAATATTTGCATTGGACGGGCCTTGCAATTATGAATTGACTAGATTTACAGTATAAAAGGAAAACTGAAATGTGAATAAAGATACAATCTTTATGTAAACTTTATACTTCAACTAGAAATAATATTAAATCAACATTGTCAGTTTTTACTTCACTGGTTTAAGATAATGATCAGCCTGGAGTTGAAAAGTTCGAAATTATAATTAAACTTAACATACTGTCATATTTACAGATCACATGGAATGAACTACTACCTAGGGCAACCAAGCGTAGAAATTTACATCAAACAAATATAGAGAAATAACCAATACACGGCTTAAAAAAATTGGATGAAATCAGGTGGTGGAAAAATAAACAATGTGCGTATGTATAATAAAGGTTAGAGAGGTTTCATGCAGGTCATCTGCCTAAAATACTGTCAGTTTCAAACAATTTAACCTCTACATCATACACGTATATACACATATTTATAACATAGCCACGCACGCTAGCATATATACATGTGATAGTATGTGTTTTTTACCGAACATGGAGATACACTATCCATTATCACATCAGATAATTTTAACAACAGTACTTTATTTTTCCACCACCTGATTTCATCCAATTTTTTTAAGCTGTGTATTGGTTATTTTTCTATATTTGTTTGATGTAAATTTCTACGCTTGGTTGCCCTAGGTAGTAGTTCATTCCATGTGATCTGTAAATATGACAGTATGTTAAGTTTAATTATAATTTCGAACTTTTCAACTCCAGGCTGATCATTATCTTAAACCAGTGAAGTAAAAACTGACAATGTTGATTTAATATTACTTCTACTTGAAGTATAAAGTTTACATAAAGATTGTATCTTTATTCACATTTCAATTTTTCTTTTATACTGTAAATCTAGTTAATCCATAATTGCAAAACCCGTCTAATGCAAAGAGTGAATAATGCATTGATTTTCAAATTAAATCAACCGACGTACAAAAGTTGATGCACATGACCGATTATGCTCAGCAAATTATTTAGTATCATGCAAGGGCAGAAGCCAGTCAAACAAAACACGTATTGATACATTTTTTTTCACTAATCTATCTTCCAAAACTTATCACTCAATTACAACTCTTTTGTTTTTTTGCAGCTTCGTCTTTCATTCATAATTAAAAAAAAAATGGCTAATGTAATTGAAGAAGAAATAAATTATATGGATATGGTCATAGAACTTAAAGCCATTCGTATAACAGTACAAACAAAGCCACTCATTAGAGTATTGCTGTCAAAACTGAGTGGTGCAAACGTAGCTGATTTAAGAGCAACAATCACCGAAAAAATTTCATTTCAACTGCCACGAAACGAAGATGCTCACTTCAACATGAACCTTCTACACACGATACAGTGTAATGTATCCGTAGAAGGTTCTGATCTGCACATTCATAGACCAGAGAATGTACGAGCGTTGCAACATATTATTGTTGATTTCTGTAAACGAACCCTGCCTAATTTTGAAGGAAGCGGAGTGCAGTATGAAGTGGAAGTGTTCTTCAATGATGATTTAATTGATACGGATGATGAAAGGGACGATGAAATGCCTGTATTTGGAACTGGGGAAATTATGCATATTTTGATGCAGCATTTGATTCAAGGATGATATTAGGCGAAAGAGTTGAGTGGTTAAATGGGGGAAGGACTAGAAGACGATGCATGCTGTTGCATATGTCTTATGGAGTTTGATGGTCATGGCGATCATATAATAGAGGAGGAAGTAATGAAGTTGGTTCGCACGTTTGCTCTTATGTTTTTCATTTTCAATGTCTTGCTAGATGGTTCGAGGAGAAGAATGCATGTCCGATGTGCAGGGCATCGATGTTCTGAAGTTAATGCTTAATTGAAATGGATCGCTGAAAATTAAATTGCTTCATGATTCTATTTTGTTTAGTTCTGATTTTTTTTCCCTGAATGATGGTAGATGGCAATGTTTATAAACGTAAAAGTTTTTGTTTATTAGTGGGCTATATATAGACAGGTTGTAGTATTTGATTGGGTCCAACTAAATGTTCAGCTGACTATTTGATCTTATTGTCTAAAACTGTCAGGTGCAAAGTGGTTTTTGTATGTACTGGATATTATTTTGACAGGAACTTGTCCGAAAAATTAACTGTCAACGGTTATTACTTTTGATCGTGTGGTTCCAACTTCTGTTCATGGATTCTATGTAATGTTTAAATAACTACAAACGTGTAATGACAACAATGACTTTCAGAAGCGACTTCAAAAGATGAAAATTATTATAAATGTAATCCATTATGTTTACAACATAGATAATTTAGTTTATTATTTCACAAAACTATTATATATAGCAATTGTTACCCTTACTATTATTTTACGTATTATAATTTCATTTTAGTAATAATAACAATAATATTTCATAATTTGCTTTGTTAATTACATTTTATTCAGTCGTGTGTTTTTATCGTTATTATTAATAAAATATCATCCGAATTATTTTCTAAATGTATTCCAAAATATTTTGTGCTGTGACGACTGGTTATTTATCTTTAAATTACGTTTATTGTTATACTATTTCAATTATTGTCCTTCTACGATAGGTACAAAAAAAATGAAAAATTGTTGGTTGTTTTAAAAATTAGTTATGCTTTATTAATATCATATTTTTTTACGATATTAATCATTATTATGTCAGAAAATATAAAGCATCAATCAAAGCTACTGGCATATTTTTCAAATTCATTAAGCAACGGAAATGTTAAAAAATGCACCAACGAAAATTTTGAACTGTTACTTGTTTAAAATAAATATGAATGCGCATTTCACTCTTTGACCAATTTATATGAGGTTTGAAACAATATTATCAAATTCAAACTAATACGTTTTTAAATTTATACTTTAAATATAGGACCAACATGTTGAACTTATGCATTCCTTATATATGAAAACCAATATACAGACTAATGGTTACCAAGTAACTAATAGTTGGTGGTCAGTGTTTCTTTGAGATGGCCTGTTTCCTTAAGGCTTCATACCTTGTGCACCTTAAGATTACATTAATTTATCAACAAAGAACATGCTATAGAGTTCACGAATAAAGACTAATATAAAAATTAGTATGATGGTGGAAGTTCCATTTAATTTAAATTGGTGGGATTGTAACGAAATTTAGTTAATTAAGTTAAAAGAATTTTTTTGTCTCGTATCATTTAATATAGTTTGGTTGAAATTCGGATTATTAATGATTTCATATGGGTGCAAAAATATAGTTTTCCACTTACTCGTATATGTTTCAGAGTAAAAAATAAGTATTCATATGTTAATGAAATTTGGAGGAAAGTGATAAATTGCTTGTAATATTAGTGAACGACGTGGTTATGTTGAACTACTATAAGGATAAGTCAAAAGGAAGATACGCCTATTGATAGTTATTTTGGAAAGTGAATAATTTGAGAAATTATTTGGAATTTGGTGATGTTGAACACGCCTATTGATAGTTAAATAACTGTCTATCAATATTTACATTTAAATAGGTATTTCTTTTGATTGTTTGAATTTGAATGCCACACTTATTTTTGAATAAGCGCTCACTATTCGGGTTAGCCGGGAAAGGACCATAGGGTCGTATAACCCATTCCGAATATGTGATACGTCGTAATGGATTGCATTTGATGACCGGTGTTGAAGACCGGATATTTTTGAAAATGGAAGGATTACCGTTGAGTTACTCTGCATCGGCTGATCTCAGATATAGAGGTTTTATCACCCTTAGTGACGGGAAGTCCGGACGTGATTAGAAATTATCCGGAATGCAAGGACTTCTTTGTCGTTCACTAATATTACAAACACTTCATCACTTTCCTCCTTTTGTCTTATCCTTATAGTAGTTCAACATAATCATGTCGTTCACTAATATTACAAGCACTTCATCACTTCACTCCAAATTTCATTAACAGATGAATACTTATTTTTTTACTCTGAAACATATACGAGTAAGTGGAAAACTATATTTTTGCACCCATATAAAATCATTAATCATCCGAATTTCAACCAAACTATATTAAATGACACGAGAGAAAAATTTCCTTTTAATTTAATTAACTGAATTTCGTTACAATCCCACTAATTAAAATTAGTTGGAACTTTCATCATCATACTAATTTTTATATTAGTCTTTATTCGTGAACTCTATAGCATGTTCTTTGTTGATAAATTTTAATGTAATCTTAAGGTGCACAAGGTATGAACCATTAAGGAAACAGTTCATGTCAAAGAAACACTGACCACCAACTATTAGTTACTTGGTAACTATTAGTCTGTATATTGGTTTTCATATATAAGTTCAACATATTGGTCCTATATTTAAAGTATAAATTTAAAAACGTACTAATTTGAATTTGATAATATTGTTTCAAACCTCATATAAATTGTCCAAAGAGTGAAATGCGCATTCATATTTATTTCAAACAAGTAACAGTTTAAAATTTTCATTGGTGCATTTTTTAACATTCTCATTGCTAAATGAATTTGAAAAATATGCCAGTAGCTTTGATGCTTTATATTTTCTGAATAATAATGATTAATATCATGAAAAAGTATGAAATTATTAATAAAGCATAACTAATTTTTAAAACAACCAACAATTTTTCATTTTATTTGTACATATCGTAGAAGGACAATAATTGAAATAGTATAACAATAAACGTAATTCAAAGATAAATAATCAGTCCACACAACACAAAATATTTTGGAATACATTTAGAAAATAATTCGGATGACATTTTATTAATAATAACGATAAAAACACACGACCTAATAAAACGTAATCAACAAAGCAAATTATGTAAATTTATTGTTGTTATTACTAAAATGAAATTATCATATGTAAAATAATAGTAAGGGAAACAATTGCTATACATAGTAGTTTTGTGAATTAATAAACTAAATTAGCTATGTTGTGAACATAATGAATTACATTTATAATAGTTTTCATCTTTTAAAGTCGCTTCTGAAAGTCATTGTTGTAATTCCACGTTTGTTGTTATTTAAACATTACATAGAATCCATGAACAAAAGTAGGAACCACACGATTAAAAGTAATAACCGTTGCCAGTTAATTTTTCGAACAAGTCCCTGTCAAAATAATATCCAGAATATACAAAAACCACTTTGCACCTGACAGTCTTAGACAATAAGATCAAATAGTCAGCTGAACATTTAGATGGACCCAATCAAATACTACAACCTGTCTATATATAGTCCACTAATAAAAAAAAACTTTTACGTTTATAAACATTGTCATCTACAATCAGTCAAGGAAAAACAACTCAAAACTAAACAAAACAAAATCATGAAGCAATTTAATTTTCAGCGATCCATTTCAATTAAGCATTAACTTCAGAACATCGGTGCCCTACACATCAGACATGCATTCTTCTCCTCGAACCATCTAGCAAGACATTGAAAATGAAAGACATGGGAGCAAACGTGCGAACCAACTTCATTCCTTCCTCCTCTACTATTTAATCGCCATGACCATCAAACTCCATAAGACATATGAAACAGCATGCATCGTCTTCTAGTCCTTCTCTCATTTAACCACTCAACTCTTTCGCCTAATATCATCCTTGAATCAAATGTTGCATCAAAATATGCATAATTTCCCCCAGTTCCAAATACAGACATTTCATCGTCTCTTTCATCATCTGTATCAACTAAATTATAATAGAAGAACACTTCCACTTCATACTGCAGTCCGCTTCCTTCAAAATTAAGCAGGGTTCGTTTACAGAAATCAACAATAATATAATACAACGCTCGTACATTCTCTGGTTTATGAATGCGCAGATAAGAACCTTCTACGGATACATTGCGCTGTATCGTGTGTAGAAGGTTGACGTTGAAGCGAGCATCTTCGTTTCGTGGCAGTTGAAACGAAAATTCTTCGGTTATGTTTGTTCTTAAATCAGATACGCTTGCACCACTCAGTTTTGACAGCAATACTCTAATGAGTGGATTTATTTGTACTGCTATGCAAATGGGTTTAAGTTCTATGGCCATATCCATATAATATATTTCTTCTTCAATTACACTAGCTATTGATTTTTTTTAAATTATGAATGAAGGACGAACCTGGAAAAAAACAAAAAAGTTGTAATTGAGTGATAAGTTTTGGAAGATAAATTAGTGGAAAAAAAAGATTTATCAATACGTGTTTTGTTTGATTGGCTTCTGCCCTTGCATTATACTAAATTATTTACTGAGCATAATCGGTCATGTGCATCAACTTTTGTGCGTTGGTTGATGTAATTTGAAAATCAATGCATTATTCAATATTTGCATTGGACGGGCCTTGCAATTATGAATTGACTAGATTTACAGTATAAAAGGAAAACTGAAATGTGAATAAAGATACAATCTTTATGTAAACTTTATACTTCAACTAGAAGTAATATTAAATCAACATTGTCAGTTTTTACTTCACTGGTTTAAGATAATGATCAGCCTGGAGTTGAAAAGTTCGAAATTATAATTAAACTTAACATACTGTCATATTTACAGATCACATGGAATGAACTACTACCTAGGGCAACCAAGCGTAGAAATTTACATCAAACAAATATAGAGAAATAACCAATACACGGCTTAAAAAAATTGGATGAAATCAGGTGGTGGAAAAATAAATAATGTGCGTATGTATAATAAAGGTTAGAGAGGTTTCATGCAGGTCATCTGCCTAAAATACTGTCAGTTTCAAATAATTTAACCTCTACATCATACACGTATATACACATATTTATAACATAGTCACGCACGCTAGCATACATACATGTGATAGTATGTGTTTCTTACCGAACATGGAGATGCACTATCCATTATCACGTCAGATAATTTTAACAACAGTACTTTATTTTTCGACCACCTAATTTCATCCAATTTTTTTAAGCTGTGTATTGGTTATTTCTCTATATTTGTTTGATGTAAATTTCTACGCTTGGTTTCCCTAGGTAGTAGTTCATTCCATGTGATCTGTAAATATGACAGTATGTTAAGTTTAATTATAATTTCGAACTTTTCAACTCTAGGCTGATAATTATCTTAAACCAGTGAAGTAAAAACTGACAATGTTGATTTAATATTACTTCTAGTTGAAGTATAAAGTTTACATAAAGATTGTATCTTTATTCACATTTCAATTTTTCTTTTATACTGTAAATCTAGTTATTCCATAATTGCAAAACCCGTCGAATGCAAAGAGTGAATAATGCATTGATTTTCAAATCAAATCAACCGACGCACAAAAGTTGATGCACATGACCGATTATGCTCAGCAAATTATTTAGTATCATGCAAGGGCAGAAGCCAGTCAAACAAAACACGTATTGATACATTTTTTTTCACTAATCTATCTTCCAAAACTTATCACTCAATTACAACTCTTTTGTTTTTTTGCAGCTTCGTCTTTCATTCATAATTAAAAAAAAATGGCTAATGTAATTGAAGAAGAAATAAATTATATGGATATGGTCATAAAACTTAAAACCATTCGTATAACAGTACAAACAAAGCCACTCATTAGAGTATTGCTGTCAAAACTGAGTGGTGCAAACGTAGCTGATTTAAGAGCAACAATCACCGAAAAAATTTCATTTCAACTGCCACGAAACGAAGATGCTCACTTCAACATGAACCTTCTACACACGATACAGCGTAATGTATCCGTAGAAGGTTCTGATCTGCACATTAATAGACCAGAGAATGTACGAGCGTTGCAACATATTATTGTTGATTTCTGTAAACGAAACCTGGCTAATTTTGAAGGAAGCGGAGTGCAGTATGAAGTGGAAGTGTTCTTCAATGATGATTTAGTTGATACGGATGATGAAAGGGACGATGAAATGCCTGTATTTGGAACCGGGGAAATTATGCATATTTTGATGCAGCATTTGATTCAAGGATGATATTAGGCGAAAGAGTTGAGTGGTTAAATGGGGAAAGGACTAGAAGACGATTCATGCTGTTCCATATGTCTTATGGAGTTTGATGGTCATGGCGATCATATAATAGAGGAGGAAGTAATGAAGTTGGTTCGCACGTTTGCTCTCATGTCTTTCATTTTCAATGTCTTGCTAGATGGTTCGAGGAGAAGAATGCATGTCCGATGTGCAGGGCATCGATGTTCTGAAGTTAATGCTTAATTGAAATGGATCGTTGAAAATTAAATTGCTTCATGATTCTATTTTGTTTAGTTCTAATTTTTTTTCCATGAATGATGGTAGATATCAATGTTTATAAACGTAAAAGTTTTTGTTTATTAGTGGGCTATATATAGATAGGTTGTAGTATTTGATTGGGTCCAACAAAATGTTCAGCTGACTATTTGATCTTATTGTCTAAAACTGTCAGGTGCAAAGTGGTTTTTGTATGTACTGGATATTATTTTGACAGGAACTTGTCCGAAAAATTAACTGGCAACGGTTATTACTTTTGATCGTGTGGTTCCAACTTCTGTTCATGGATTCTATGTAATGTTTAAATAACTACAAACGTGTAATGACAACAATGACTTTCAGAAGCGACTTCAAAAGATGAAAACTATTATAAATGTAATCCATTATGTTCACAACATAGATAATTTAGTTTATTATTTCACAAAACTATTATATATAGCAATTGTTACCCTTACTATTATTTTACGTATTATAATTTCATTTTAGTAATAATAACAATAATATTTCATAATTTGCTTTGTTAATTACATTTTATTCAGTCGTGTGTTTTTATCGTTATTATTAATAAAATATCATCCGAATTATTTTCTAAATATATTCCAAAATATTTTGTGCTGTGACGACTGGTTATTTATCTTTAAATTACGTTTATTGTTATACTATTTCAATTATTGTCCTTCTACGATAGGTACAAAAAAAATGAAAAATTGTTGGTTGTTTTAAAAATTAGTTATGCTTTATTAATATCATATTTTTTCACGATATTAATCATTATTATGTCAGAAAATATAAAGCATTAATCAAAGCTACTGGCATATTTTTCAAATTCATTAAGCAACGGAAATGTTAAAAAATGCACCAACGAAAATTTTGAACTGTTACTTGTTTAAAATAAATATGAATGCGCATTTCACTCTTTGGACAATTTATATGAGGTTTGAAACAATATTATCAAATTCAAACTAGTACGTTTTTAAATTTATACTTTAAATATAGGACCAACATGTTGAACTTATGCATTCCTTATATATGAAAACCAATATACAGACTAATAGTTACCAAGTAACTAATAGTTGGTGGTCAGTGTTTCTTTGAGATCAACTATTTCCTTAAGGCTTCATACCTTTTGCACCTTAAGATTACATTAATTTATCAACAAAAACATGCTATAGAGTTCACGAATAAAGACTAATATATAAATTAGTATGATGATGGAAGTTCCATTTAATTTTAATTGGTGGAATTGTAACGAAATTCAGTTAATTAAGTTAAAAGAAATTTTTTGTCTCGTATCATTTAATATAGTTTGGTTGAAATTCGGATTATTATTGATTTCATATGGTTGCAAAAATATAGTTTTCCACTTACTCGTATATGTTTCAGAGTGAAAAATAAATATTCATATGTTAATGAAATTTGGAGGAAAGTGATGAAGTGCTTGTAATATTAGTGAACGACGTGGTTATGTTGAACTACTATAAGGATAAGACAAAAGGAAGATACGCCTATTGATAGTTATTTTGGAAAGTGAATAATTTGGGAAATTATTTGGAATTTGGTGATGTTGAACACGCCTATTGATAGTTAAATAACTGACTATCAATATTTACATTTAAATAGGTATTTGTTGTGACTGTTTGAATTTGAATGGCACACTTATTTTTGAATAAGGGCTCACTATTCGGGTTAGCCGGGAAAGGACCATGGGGTCGTATAACCCATTCCGAATATGTGATACGTCATAATGGATTGCATTTGATGACCGGTGTTGAAGACCGGATATTTTTGAAAACGGAAGGATTACCGTTGAGTTACTCTGCATCGGCTGATCTCAGATATAGAGGTTTTATCACCCTTAGTGACGGGAAGTCCGGACGTGATTAGAAATTATCCGGAATGCAAGGACTTCTTTGTCGTTCACTAATATTACAAGCACTTCATCACTTTCCTCCTTTTGTCTTATCCTTATAGTAGTTCAACATAATCATGTCGTTCACTAATATTACAAGCACTTCATCACTTCACTCCAAATTTCATTAACAGATGAATACTAATTTTTTTACTCTGAAACATATACGAGTAAGTGGAAAACTATATTTTTGCACCCATATAAAATCATTATTCATCCGAATTTCAACCAAACTATATTAAATGACACGAGACAAAAATTTCCTTTTAATTTAATTAACTGAATTTCGTTACAATCCCACTAATTAAAATTAGTTGGAACTTTCATCATCATACTAATTTTTATATTAGTCTTTATTCGTGAACTCTATAGCATGTTCTTTGTTGATAAATTTTAATGTAATCTTAAGGTGCACAAGGTATGAACCATTAAGGAAACAGTTCGTGTCAAAGAAACACTGACCACCAACTATTAGTTACTTGGTAACTATTAGTCTGTATATTGGTTTTCATATATAAGTTCAACATATTGGTCCTATATTTAAAGTATAAATTTAAAAACGTACTAATTTGAATTTGATAATATTGTTTCAAACCTCATATAAATTGTCCAAAGAGTGAAATGCGCATTAATATTTATTTCAAACAAGTAACAGTTTAAAATTTTCATTGGTGCATTTTTTAACATTCTCATTGCTAAATGAATTTGAAAAATATGCCAGTAGCTTTGATGCTTTATATTTTCTGAAATAATAATGATTAATATCATGAAAAAGTATGAAATTATTAATAAAGCATAACTAATTTTTAAAACAACAACAATTTTTCTGTAACGACCCATAAAATTTTAGCAATTTTTAATTGGTATTTAACGTATTGAATTGGATTTTGAGAAATTATTAATAATAAAATTTTGAAAAAAAAAAGAAAATATGTTATGTATATTAATGATTTGTAGTACGAGCTGTGTACATATATTTTAAAGTTTGGTTGTGGTTATACCTATAAGATCTAGTACAAAAACTTTATAAACTATTATTTATACTATAATATAAGTTAAGTTTGATGTAAATTTGGTAGCATAGTTCATTTCTATTGGGTATAAATATCAATAGCGTGGGTAATAAATTTACGGTCTCCTTTTGCTTTTCAGCAAGGTATGTAAATTTTAAGTACGTTGAGTACGTTCCATATATAGTTATTTTGGAAAACCACTGTATATGTCTGATGGTCTATTTGAAGTGTATATATAGTAAAGCGTATTTATACCAAGTTTTATTTAATTTATATGTGTTATAATAGCTATATATATATGTTAGTCTTGATACTAGTATATAGTTTTACTGAAGTTTGATTTCTAGTCATGTTAAATATATATATATATATATGATTTTGGGTTTTTGTGTCACCATTTCCAGTTTATTTTAGTGCATATTTAGTATATCTATACATATGTCGTCAGCTATAAATACGATAGTTAAGGGTTTCATATATCATATGAACCAAAGAAGAAGAGAAGTATATAATATATTTAACTACATATATGAAGTATATGTTTTAAGGGTTGATTTAAGGTCTGCATTAAAAAAAGTAGTTGTGATTACCATTATTTCATATTGTACCTTCTATATTCCTGACTGACTTTCAGCGTTCATTCATTCATTTTTAATTGTGGGTTTTTCTTTTCTCTCTCTTTTCTTATAAATAATTGTACGCATTCATCTCTTTCCCTTTCTTATATTTTGTCCCTTCATCATCTTTTAGCCGTTAATTTTGTTTCGAAAATCAAGAAAATTTGTATACGTTTTATTCTTTTTGAACGTTTAGTAATAAAGATAAATCTGCATAGTATAATCAGATATGAATTGAGATCTAGGAAATAAATAAATATAAAAACGTATAACATGCCACTAATAATAAATTGCTTTAATAGCTTCTCAATTAGCGTACAGCTGTTTCCATCCCATGCCATGTCAAAAGTTTGAAACGTAATAAATGCTATATGATTATTTCGCATTTATTTTTTTTTTCCCTTTATTATTTCCTGTACGTTTTCATTCCAATCTAAATTATAACTTTTTGATTTCCATGCCTTTTCGGATCTCAAACGCGCAGCCCAAGGAATATTTCTTTAATAATTTTCCTAAAAATCAGCTTTTGGCCGTTTTATTGCATTGATTTCAAATTGTGCCCGTTTGTTTTTCTCATTCCTCTCATACGTTACCACCTTTATTTATGCTCGGGACACAGCTCATTTTTTTCCTTCGTTCCCTTTCTTTTATTTGCTTCCTTCGTTTCCATCGGTTCAATTATATAGATGTTTATATTCGTTGCACGTTTACATTCATTTATTTTGACCAGTCCTTTCCTTTGTTATTCCCCTAATTTTGTGCGTTACTTTACCATAACCAATGCTCCGTATTTATTCGCTTTAATCTTTTCAGCTGAATTTGACCATTACTATTCAAATCAATTCATATTTATTGTATACGTTTCGTATGCAACGGTTCTTTTCTTTATTTATTTTGCCTTTATAACCTTGTTTGACTTCGTTTCTTTCATATTGCAAACTGCTGTCACTTCCAATCTCATTCCTCATTTTAAGTTTTCTTCCTCCTCCTTCTTCCATTTTTCTTTCTACAGATCCACCTATTTTCTCCCTTCTTTTACCGTGCTTCCACCTCCCATCGCTTCGTCACCCACCACATCCAACTCATCCCTCTCCCTCCGCGTTTTTCTCTCCTCCTCTCATGCACATATCTCTCTACACGTGTTGTCATCGCCTGCATGCTCAGCCATCCTCAGAGCCTTCACCATCAACAATCATGCCACACGTTATCTTTGAGTAATAGGTTAGCATATATTTATAATATATATGTGTTATTGTATATTTTCTATAAGTCTGTATTTGGAATATGTGATCTGTCCTACATGATTTTAAATTCATGTTAGTTATGTATCATATGGTATTATATATATGAGTTCATAACAGTATTCTTTTTTTTTTTTCTTTTTTTTTTTTCGTTCATAGTGTGTATGATATTATACTATGTATAGAGATTTGATAACTTGATTGTTTTATACTTTATGTGTCACGTTGGTATTCAATTTTAAAAGTTTGAAGGTTATATATTAGTTAATATATAGTTTAATATATGTCAGTAATGTATATCTATGCAGTAATATTGTATGTATTATAGCAAAGTAAGTTTTTTTTTTGATTTAAGATATCATATATACATCTTATAAATATAGTATGGTTCCAAGTATGAAATGTTTGCAGTTTTCAGATTCTATATAATATAAAATTTTGTTCGCATGTTATAAAATTTGATAAGTGTATATATAAATATTATATAAAAAGTTAGTACATATATAAAACGTAAAGCATACTCATCTTATCAGTCGATTGTATATGTATTTAAATATATGATATGTTTAAAGCTATGTATTTTGTGAATAACTGGTTATAAGTATATATATACACATTTGATTTAAAGTTATAAAGGTATGCATATTGTGAATTAGACTATATTAATGGTTAGCTTACAAATATTTATATAGTTTTATAGGGAAGTACGAGCTATGTGGGTTATATTTTTAGCAAGCGTATTGTTACCACTTTAAAATGGGTGAAGTTTTACAGTTTACGGTCTATTTGTGTAAGTGTGTAATGTATGTTTAATTTAATAAAGTTATGATAGTTTTGTATAAAATGTTTAACTATTTATATATCTGATATAATGATAGTTTCATATCTGATATAGCTTATATATTATAAAGTTACAGGATACGCTAGTTTTATACGCTAGTTAATATATATATTTAATAATTGACTAAAATGTTTTCAGTGTGAGTTTACTTTTTTTTAGTGTTGGATTTTATACGGCATAGTATGTATACTTGTTCACAGTCTATATAAGTATATGAGTGCATGTGTCATTATAAGTATTTTGTTGTTTATAAATCTCGAGACATATATATGCGTTTAGGTGTTTGTTTCAGACTTACGTAATATATATATATAACCGAATATAGGCTATGCATTTGGAATTTCTATATATACATTTTTATTATGAACATATATAGGTTGCTTTCATGGGGTTTTTAAGTAATATATATTACAATAAGTGGTTATATTGTTTTTATAATAATTATTGACTATAAAATATAATACAATGGTTTTTTTGGACGAATTATGTTTAAATTACATATAGGTATATATAGATTTTAAATATACATTTTTAATTTGAAAATTGGTTTTGGGAGAATTAATATCATAATAATTTATATTTTTTTCTGTAATATCAAAATTGATTCGATTCATTCTCATCGATTTCCCATTATCAGCCTTGTCCGTCGTGCCTATTTTCTACATCAAATCTTGTCCATCCAGCGTTGCTTTGGATTTCATAGCTCATTTCATCATCATATATCTCTAGCCTCGAAAGGTGAGCAATCACTCACGATTAACGTTCTTTTATTTATTAAATTTGATTTCAATTGAAATGACAATTGAAATATGCTGCTGTAGTTATTTAAATTGTTATATTTATGCTATTATCTGTAATAGTTCACTTATGGGATATGACACCATATCCTATTGTTTATATTTATTTTGATGATATATACCTGTTGTTATTATTATTATTTTCATATCTGCTATCACTCTGCAAGTTCCCTGTTAGTATAAAAATCACTATGGGTTGAAATGATACATACCCGAACGGACTTTAGAATAGGAGAAAATCGTTATGGGTTGAAATGATAAACCCAAACGATTTTCATTTAAATTGAATTTGGGATTACGGGTTGAAATGATATCCACCCGTATATATTTAGTGTACGGATTGAAATGATAAATATCCGTAGCATTTGACTATATGATAGGAAATATATACCGACACCGTTGGTCCATATAAATAATTTAAAGATAAATTTCTACAGTTTGAAAAGAAACATATGTGAATTAATAAATATTGGTTCTTAAAATATTATATATAAATGGAAACTTTTTATATAAATTTAATAATATTTTAGACTGATTTAATCCATAAAATATGTTTAAGTATTATTTAAGATTTATATTTCAAATTTTACCGTGTAAAGAATTTTAATAATTAAGATTGGGAGATAAATTTGGTTTATTAAAAATGGTATTCAAATGAAGATTTATTTAATTAAATCAATTTGAATTTATTGAATGGGAAATTTAAGGGTATGATTTTGTAACTGGATTTTTGTTTTAAGTGATTTATTGAATGTTTCATGTTTAAATAAATTAAAGAAAATATTGAGTAAAAGGGTAATTTCAGGTTTACTTAAATGATGTTGAATCTAAGGAGGAAATATTTCAAGGCTAAATAATAATTTGATTAATCAAGATCTTATGAAACTGTAAAATTGAACTTTGGGAATGTAGAATATTAAATCTTTGAACTATACTAGAATATAAATGGGTGTTTCAGATCTGTATTTGAATCGATATAAGTTGAATTTATTATTTAGAAAACTAATTGAATAAAGTTTAGTTTGAAACGTTGATTACTTAAAGTTTTGAAATATATTGAAATATAAAGGGTATTTGGTGATTTCAAATCCGAACTTGAGATCAATAAAATTGAAATGGTTATTTTAGAAATTGAGTTGAATTTAAATTGATAAATTGAGATTGAAAAAGATTTAAATGGGAAGGTCGGGTTGATGTTAAACGATTGGTTAAGTTGAGGGAATTGAAATTTCTTTACTGAATAAATTATTTAATATATATAAATACTATTTGGGAAGTATAGAGATTTTTGAAGTGAAAATGATAGTTGGTTTTGAAGTATAAATTAAGTTGGAAGACTACGGTGTTATAGTGTATATTTCTATCTTATAGATAGTTCCATGGACCCTTAGAGGATGGTTATCCCAAACATCCTCTAAGTTAATTATATTTTAGTTGATATTTCACTTGAGTTAGATTTATAGATATAAGAATGTTAATCCTGACTCGAGTGTTTTGTGTTTTGCTTTACGCTCGGGTCAGACTGAGAGATACAGCATTTGAGACTCATCTTCGAAGTTGGAGCTTTGCTTGAAGATCCAGCTATCTATCCCTTCAGTCATCCAGTTGATTGGTTCAGAGAAGCCATCTGTTGCATTGGAGACTTCATGGCATTTGAACTATTCGGTTGTATTTTATTTCTAACTTTAATGTATATAGTAGCTTCATGAACTACTATTTTTATCTATTCCGCTGCATTGTATTACTCTGTGTAAGTGATCTATGATTGATTTATTTACTGTATATTTTAAGTTTTGCCAAATTTTTATTAACAATTCGGTATTTTGAATTATTCAAGTCGGACATGTACGGTTTTATTGTCGATTTGAATGGTCCAAAATAGCGGGCTGTTACAGTTGGTATCAGAGCTTTGGCTCTAGGCAAAACTTAGCATATATGGTAAATTTATTTACAGAATCTCTTCCTTTTTGACTCAATTTCCTTTGAGTTTTGGAATGTCCCTCGGTTTCGAAATTCATTCTGTCTCTCCCTATTTATATTCGTTTGATTCTGGAGTATCCCATAACTCCATTGAATGATTTGTAAAGGGGGTGAAAACTCCTTTTCAATTGGCATTGACTCACCGAAGATTCCTGTATCCTCGGTTTACGATGCTGATATATCTTGTTATGCCGAATTCTATATCTCCGACGATCGAATGTCGAATTGCCTCAGAATTCTACACCGATCTAATTTTGGAATCACGGTTGACAGGTAAAGGTCGCCCGCGATTTATAGAAGTATATCCATCTTCTATTTTGTAACTTAATTATCTCATCTTCGATCGAGTCTATCTTCGAATCAGGATTCTATTGATTAGAGTTCCTTTAAATTAAATCTCTATCTTTGTTTTGAAATCCATCCTTAAATCATCCTTTGAAAATCGGGTTTTGTTTGTATTTTAGAAATTGTTTATACCGAAATTATTATTTTGATAACTATGATTTTATTCTATATATATAAAGAAAATGTTTTCGGTAGAGATTATATACCTATATATAAAGCAAATAAGAAATGTTATTCTATATAAAAAGGGTTTTGAAAGGATTTGAAATTTTGAAAAAATTATAAGAAATTGATTTATATAAAAATGATTTATAATTGAAGTGTTAAATTTGAAATTCGAGAATTGAATTCCGGTATCTTGAAATTGGTTTTAAGATTTTGGAAATTATATATAAATAATACGATTTAAAAGTATTTTTCCGAATAAGAAATATTTCAAATGAATTCAAATGAATTCCAATAATTTTGAAGAAATTTCAAAGAAGTTTTCAAGAAAATAAAAGTCCAGAACTCACTTATGTCGCTGAAGAATAATTTCGGTGATGAGTGCACGCATCATCGACATTGATTTTCGAGTTTCAGAGTGGGGGAGAGGCCACTTTAATAGCTTCGCTATGCGAGTGATTTTGTAAAACCGTTTTTGATTTCAAATTCCGAAGTATAATTTGATATTTTCGAAAGATATATGTATATATTTGAAACAATTTGAAGTAAGACCGGTGTTCAGTCCTCGAGTTTTTGATTTGACTTAGAATAACTCTATTTATAAAAATTGATTTCCATCTCTTGGATTTGAAATTGATTTTCACCGACTATTTTGAAGGTTCGAGCACTTCCAAATCAAGGTTTAAAGGTTTAAAAACCAAGATATTTCGAAAGGTATAAAATATTTGATAAAGTATGCAAGTTTTGTTGTATGAGGTTAAACCTTTTATTAAGTAAGAGAATATGGCTATTTTAATTATACTAATATGGAATTTAGTTTTTAAATGTTTTGAAAGAATTTTAGTTTTAAATAATGGTTTTCAAAAAGGTAAATTGGATATTTCAAATCGAAGTAAATAGTTTAAAGGTTTTAAAGGGATAATTATAAATTTGGAAACCATTTTGAATATAATTGATTTTGAGAAAAATATTTGGTTTTGAAAATTAAATTGAAAAAAAAAACCCAGTACTTATATGGTGATTTTGGAAATGAATTTGTTTGACTTGAATTATTTTAATTTGGAAACTGGGATAATTTTCTACACCTATTATTTTGGGAACTTTGAAATTCAGACATTTAATTTGGAAGAAAATTTGGTGAAATCATATATGATTTTGAAACTGAATTGGTATTGAAATAATTTGAAATTGAGAACCTTAGATTACTAAGCACTTGATTTGGGAGTGGTCGAACTTATATAAAATGGATTGTATAAGTATGAAGTTGATTTGAAATCTATTGATTTGAAAGGTACTCAATTTGGAAAGAGATTTTATATAATCGAAGTCTATATAAGTATGATTTGATCTACTATTGATTTGGGAAGTATTCGATTTGGGAAAAATGGAATCCTATATATATGGACTTTATATAAGTACGATATTTGAAAGTGATTTGAAAAGGTACTATATGATATATATTTTCGAAGTAAAGATATGGAAAGTGCCTTCTGCTTGATATCCGCTTTGTGGCCACATCGTGGATTCATTCTATCGATATTATTCTCTTTGATTTTCGGTTTTCCGGATGTAATACTCGAGTGTTTCCCACCGTGGCGTAACCCATGGTTTTTTTTTCTCTCGCGAATGCATAGCGCAATTGCCTGGCTGAGTCTTGCCTAGGGGTACGGATTGTTTCCTGGGGGATCCAGGCGTAACCATTGTGTATCCTGCACTCTACTAATCATCATGGCGTAACTCGCAGGGCTGAGAAAGCTTACGGATATGGATTGTTTCCTGGGGGACCCAGGCGTAACCATTGTGTATCTGCGAACCATGATCGGACAAAGGTTTTGGTTTGGTTGTTTTGTTTGGATTGTACTTTCCATATCTGTTTTTAAAGTTTTTTTTTTCAAGTATTTTCACTGGTTGTTGAAACAGGTCTACTAAGTACTTGAAGAATTCTAGCTTTGCGCCTGATCAACGCATGGCCAGAATCTGCAAGAACGAGGATAAACTTGTTGAAACATCGAGTTATAAAAAATATTTTTGAAAGAAAAGATTTATTTCGATATAAAAGGTATTTATTATAAAAGTATTTCCAACAAAGAAATTTTGTGTTAATATTTGAAATTGAAACTCTCATAGTTTGAAATGTACGATTCTTGCCCGATTCTATTCTTTTGAATCTACCTTATCTGCCCTGCTTTATTTATTCAACTATATTCTCTTTTCCGAATCTATCTTCTTTCCTTCTTTCCTTCTTTTGAATATATCCTTTAAAACATTGTTTATTTATATTCTACCTGGTTTAATAAGAGAGAAAAATTAGTGTTTTATAAATAATTGATCTCATAATTAATTGAATGGATTTGATAAAATGAGTAATCTATTAAATATTAATCAATTTAAATAATAACAAAAGAAAAAGTATATGGTTTTAAATAAATTTTTTTAATTTGTTTTTCAAAGTCTAAATTTTTCATCTGGTTGTTTCTATTCTCCTACTTTATTCCTTTTCGGGGACGAAAAGTTTTGAGTGGGGGAGAGTGTAACGACCCATAAAATTTTAGCAATTTTTAATTGGTATTTAACGTATTGAATTGGATTTTGAGAAATTATTAATAATAAAATTTTGAAAAAAAAAAGAAAATATGTTATGTATATTAATGATTTGTAGTACGAGCTGTGTACATATATTTTAAAGTTTGGTTGTGGTTATACCTATAAGATCTAGTACAAAAACTTTATAAACTATTATTTATACTATAATATAAGTTAAGTTTGATGTAAATTTGGTAGCATAGTTCATTTCTATTGGGTATAAATATCAATAGCGTGGGTAATAAATTTACGGTCTCCTTTTGCTTTTCAGCAAGGTATGTAAATTTTAAGTATGTTGAGTACGTTCCATATATAGTTATTTTGGAAAACCACTGTATATGTCTGATGGTCTATTTGAAGTGTATATATAGTAAAGCGTATTTATACCAAGTTTTATTTAATTTATATGTGTTATAATAGCTATATATATATGTTAGTCTTGATACTAGTATATAGTTTTACTGAAGTTTGATTTCTAGTCATGTTAAATATATATATATATTTGATTTTGGGTTTTTGTGTCACCATTTCCAGTTTATTTTAGTGCATATTTAGTATATCTATACATATGTCGTCAGCTATAAATACGATAGTTAAGGGTTTCATATATCATATGAACCAAAGAAGAAGAGAAGTATATAATATATTTAACTACATATATGAAGTATATGTTTTAAGGGTTGATTTAAGGTCTGCATTAAAAAAAGTAGTTGTGATTACCATTATTTCATATTGTACCTTCTATATTCCTGACTGACTTTCAGCGTTCATTCATTCATTTTTAATTGTGGGTTTTTCTTTTCTCTCTCTTTTCTTATAAATAATTGTACGCATTCATCTCTTTCCCTTTCTTATATTTTGTCCCTTCATCATCTTTTAGCCGTTAATTTTGTTTCGAAAATCAAGAAAATTTGTATACGTTTTATTCTTTTTGAACGTTTAGTAATAAAGATAAATCTGCATAGTATAATCAGATATGAATTGAGATCTAGGAAATAAATAAATATAAAAACGTATAACATGCCACTAATAATAAATTGCTTTAATAGCTTCTCAATTAGCGTACAGCTGTTTCCATCCCATGCCATGTCAAAAGTTTGAAACGTAATAAATGCTATATGATTATTTCGCATTTATTTTTTTTTTCCCTTTATTATTTCCTGTACGTTTTCATTCCAATCTAAATTATAACTTTTTGATTTCCATGCCTTTTCGGATCTCAAACGCGCAGCCCAAGGAATATTTCTTTAATAATTTTCCTAAAAATCAGCTTTTGGCCGTTTTATTGCATTGATTTCAAATTGTGCCCGTTTGTTTTTCTCATTCCTCTCATACGTTACCACCTTTATTTATGCTCGGGACACAGCTCATTTTTTTCCTTCGTTCCCTTTCTTTTATTTGCTTCCTTCGTTTCCATCGGTTCAATTATATAGATGTTTATATTCGTTGCACGTTTACATTCATTTATTTTGACCAGTCCTTTCCTTTGTTATTCCCCTAATTTTGTGCGTTACTTTACCATAACCAATGCTCCGTATTTATTCGCTTTAATCTTTTCAGCTGAATTTGACCATTACTATTCAAATCAATTCATATTTATTGTATACGTTTCGTATGCAACGGTTCTTTTCTTTATTTATTTTGCCTTTATAACCTTGTTTGACTTCGTTTCTTTCATATTGCAAACTGCTGTCACTTCCAATCTCATTCCTCATTTTAAGTTTTCTTCCTCCTCCTTCTTCCATTTTTCTTTCTACAGATCCACCTATTTTCTCCCTTCTTTTACCGTGCTTCCACCTCCCATCGCTTCGTCACCCACCACATCCAACTCATCCCTCTCCCTCCGCGTTTTTCTCTCCTCCTCTCATGCACATATCTCTCTACACGTGTTGTCATCGCCTGCATGCTCAGCCATCCTCAGAGCCTTCACCATCAACAATCATGCCACACGTTATCTTTGAGTAATAGGTTAGCATATATTTATAATATATATGTGTTATTGTATATTTTCTATAAGTCTGTATTTGGAATATGTGATCTGTCCTACATGATTTTAAATTCATGTTAGTTATGTATCATATGGTATTATATATATGAGTTCATAACAGTATTCTTTTTTTTTTTCTTTTTTTTTTTCGTTCATAGTGTGTATGATATTATACTATGTATAGAGATTTGATAACTTGATTGTTTTATACTTTATGTGTCACGTTGGTATTCAATTTTAAAAGTTTGAAGGTTATATATTAGTTAATATATAGTTTAATATATGTCAGTAATGTATATCTATGCAGTAATATTGTATGTATTATAGCAAAGTAAGTTTTTTTTTTTTGATTTAAGATATCATATATAAATCTTATAAATATAGTATGGTTCCAAGTATGAAATGTTTGCAGTTTTCAGATTCTATATAATATAAAATTTTGTTCGCATGTTATAAAATTTGATAAGTGTATATATAAATATTATATAAAAAGTTAGTACATATATAAAACGTAAAGCATACTCATCTTATCAGTCGATTGTATATGTATTTAAATATATGATATGTTTAAAGCTATGTATTTTGTGAATAACTGGTTATAAGTATATATATACACATTTGATTTAAAGTTATAAAGGTATGCATATTGTGAATTAGACTATATTAATGGTTAGCTTACAAATATTTATATAGTTTTATAGGGAAGTACGAGCTATGTGGGTTATATTTTTAGCAAGCGTATTGTTACCACTTTAAAATGGGTGAAGTTTTACAGTTTACGGTCTATTTGTGTAAGTGTGTAATGTATGTTTAATTTAATAAAGTTATGATAGTTTTGTATAAAATGTTTAACTATTTATATATCTGATATAATGATAGTTTCATATCTGATATAGCTTATATATTATAAAGTTACAGGATACGCTAGTTTTATACGCTAGTTAATATATATATTTAATAATTGACTAAAATGTTTTCAGTGTGAGTTTACTTTTTTTTTAGTGTTGGATTTTATACGGCATAGTATGTATACTTGTTCACAGTCTATATAAGTATATGAGTGCATGTGTCATTATAAGTATTTTGTTGTTTATAAATCTCGAGACATATATATGCGTTTAGGTGTTTGTTTCAGACTTACGTAATATATATATATAACCGAATATAGGCTATGCATTTGGAATTTCTATATATACATTTTTATTATGAACATATATAGGTTGCTTTCATGGGGTTTTTAAGTAATATATATTACAATAAGTGGTTATATTGTTTTTATAATAATTATTGACTATAAAATATAATACAATGGTTTTTTTGGACGAATTATGTTTAAATTACATATAGGTATATATAGATTTTAAATATACATTTTTAATTTGAAAATTGGTTTTGGGAGAATTAATATCATAATAATTTATATTTTTTTCTGTAATATCAAAATTGATTCGATTCATTCTCATCGATTTCCCATTATCAGCCTTGTCCGTCGTGCCTATTTTCTACATCAAATCTTGTCCATCCAGCGTTGCTTTGGATTTCATAGCTCATTTCATCATCATATATCTCTAGCCTCGAAAGGTGAGCAATCACTCACGATTAACGTTCTTTTATTTATTAAATTTGATTTCAATTGAAATGACAATTGAAATATGCTGCTGTAGTTATTTAAATTGTTATATTTATGCTATTATCTGTAATAGTTCACTTATGGGATATGACACCATATCCTATTGTTTATATTTATTTTGATGATATATACCTGTTGTTATTATTATTATTTTCATATCTGCTATCACTCTGCAAGTTCCCTGTTAGTATAAAAATCACTATGGGTTGAAATGATACATACCCGAACGGACTTTAGAATAGGAGAAAATCGTTATGGGTTGAAATGATAAACCCAAACGATTTTCATTTAAATTGAATTTGGGATTACGGGTTGAAATGATATCCACCCGTATATATTTAGTGTACGGATTGAAATGATAAATATCCGTAGCATTTGACTATATGATAGGAAATATATACCGACACCGTTGGTCCATATAAATAATTTAAAGATAAATTTCTACAGTTTGAAAAGAAACATATGTGAATTAATAAATATTGGTTCTTAAAATATTATATATAAATGGAAACTTTATATATAAATTTAATAATATTTTAGACTGATTTAATCCATAAAATATGTTTAAGTATTATTTAAGATTTATATTTCAAATTTTACCGTGTAAAGAATTTTAATAATTAAGATTGGGAGATAAATTTGGTTTATTAAAAATGGTATTCAAATGAAGATTTATTTAATTAAATCAATTTGAATTTATTGAATGGGAAATTTAAGGGTATGATTTTGTAACTGGATTTTTGTTTTAAGTGATTTATTGAATGTTTCATGTTTAAATAAATTAAAGAAAATATTGAGTAAAAGGGTAATTTCAGGTTTACTTAAATGATGTTGAATCTAAGGAGGAAATATTTCAAGGCTAAATAATAATTTGATTAATCAAGATCTTATGAAACTGTAAAATTGAACTTTGGGAATGTAGAATATTAAATCTTTGAACTATACTAGAATATAAATGGGTGTTTCAGATCTGTATTTGAATCGATATAAGTTGAATTTATTATTTAGAAAACTAATTGAATAAAGTTTAGTTTGAAACGTTGATTACTTAAAGTTTTGAAATATATTGAAATATAAAGGGTATTTGGTGATTTCAAATCCGAACTTGAGATCAATAAAATTGAAATGGTTATTTTAGAAATTGAGTTGAATTTAAATTGATAAATTGAGATTGAAAAAGATTTAAATGGGAAGGTCGGGTTGATGTTAAACGATTGGTTAAGTTGAGGGAATTGAAATTTCTTTACTGAATAAATTATTTAATATATATAAATACTATTTGGGAAGTATAGAGATTTTTGAAGTGAAAATGATAGTTGGTTTTGAAGTATAAATTAAGTTGGAAGACTACGGTGTTATAGTGTATATTTCTATCTTATAGATAGTTCCATGGACCCTTAGAGGATGGTTATCCCAAACATCCTCTAAGTTAATTATATTTTAGTTGATATTTCACTTGAGTTAGATTTATAGATATAAGAATGTTAATCCTGACTCGAGTGTTTTGTGTTTTGCTTTACGCTCGGGTCAGACTGAGAGATACAGCATTTGAGACTCATCTTCGAAGTTGGAGCTTTGCTTGAAGATCCAGCTATCTATCCCTTCAGTCATCCAGTTGATTGGTTCAGAGAAGCCATCTGTTGCATTGGAGACTTCATGGCATTTGAACTATTCGGTTGTATTTTATTTCTAACTTTAATGTATATAGTAGCTTCATGAACTACTATTTTTATCTATTCCGCTGCATTGTATTACTCTGTGTAAGTGATCTATGATTGATTTATTTACTGTATATTTTAAGTTTTGCCAAATTTTTATTAACAATTCGGTATTTTGAATTATTCAAGTCGGACATGTACGGTTTTATTGTCGATTTGAATGGTCCAAAATAGCGGGCTGTTACATTTTCATTTTATTTGTACCTATCGTAGAAGGACAATAATTGAAATAGTATAACAATAAACGTAATTCAAAGATAAATAACCAGTCCCCACAACACAAAATATTTTGAAATATATTTAGAAAATAATTCGGATGACATTTTATTAATAATAACGATAAAAACACACGACCTAATAAAACGTAATCAACAAAGCAAATTATGTAAATTTATTGTTCCTATTACTAAAATGAAATTATCATATGTAAAATAATAGTAAGGGAAACAATTGCTATACATAGTAGTTTTGTGAATTAATAAACTAAATTAGCTATGTTGTGAACATAATGAATTACATTTATAATAGTTTTCATCTTTTGAAGTCGCTTCTGAAAGTCATTGTTGTAATTCCACATTTGTTGTTATTTAAACATTACATAGAATCAATGAACAGAAGTTGGAACCACACGATTAAAAGTAATAACCGTTGCCAGTTAATTTTTCAAACAAGTCCCTGTCAAAATAATATCCAGAATATACAAAAACCACTTTGCACCTGACAGTCTTAGACAATAAGATCAAATAGTCAGCTGAACATTTAGATGGACCCAATCAAATACTACAACCTGTCTATATATAGTCCACTAATAAATAAAAACTTTTACGTTTATAAACATTGCCATCTACAATCAGTCAAGGAAAAACAACTCAAAACTAAACAAAACAAAATCATAAAGCAATTTAATTTTCAGCGATCCATTTCAATTAAGCATTAACTTCAGAACATCGGTGCCCTACACATCAGACATGCATTCTTCTCCTCGAACCATCTAGCAAGACATTGAAAATGAAAGACATGGGAGCAAACGTGCGAACCAACTTCATTCCTTCCTCCTCTACTATTTAATCGCCATGACCATCAAACTCCATAAGACATATGAAACAGCATGCATCGTCTTCTAGTCCTTCCCTCATTTAACCACTCAACTCTTTCGCCTAATATCATCCTTGAATCAAATGTTGCATCAAAATATGCATAATTTCCCCCAGTTCCAAATACAGACATTTCATCGTCTCTTTCATCATCTGTATCAACTAAATTATAATAGAAGAACACTTCCACTTCATACTGCAGTCCGCTTCCTTCAAAATTAGCCAGGGTTCGTTTACAGAAATCAACAATAATATAATACAATGCTCGTACATTCTCTGGTTTATGAATGTGCAGATAAGAACCTTCTACGGATACATTGCGCTGTATCGTGTGTAGAAGGTTGACGTTGAAGCGAGCATCTTCGTTTCGTGGCAGTTGAAACGAAAATTCTTCGGTTATGTTTGTTCTTAAATCAGATACGCTTGCACCACTCAGTTTTGACAGTAATACTCTAATGAGTGGATTTATTTGTACTGTTATGCAAATGGCTTTAAGTTCTATGGCCATATACATATAATATATTTCTTCTTCAATTACACTAGCCATTGATTTTTTTAAATTATGAATGAAGGACGAAGCTGGAAAAAAACAAAAGAGTTGTAATTGATAAGTTTTGGAAGATAAATTAGTGGAAAAAAAAGATTTATCAATACGTGTTTTGTTTGATTGGCTTCTGCCCTTGCATTATACTAAATTATTTGCTGAGTATAATCGGTCATGTGCATCAACTTTTGTGCGTTGGTTGATGTAATTTGAAAATCAATGCATTATTCAATATTTGCATTGGACGGGCCTTGCAATTATGAATTGACTAGATTTACAGTATAAAAGGAAAACTGAAATGTGAATAAAGATACAATCTTTATGTAAACTTTATACTTCAACTAGAAGTAATATTAAATCAACATTGTCAGTTTTTACTTCACTGGTTTAAAATAATGATCAGCCTGGAGTTGAAAAGTTCGAAATTATAATTAAACTTAACATACTGTCATATTTACAGATCACATGGAATGAACTACTACCTAGGGCAACCAAGCGTAGAAATTTACATCAAACAAATATAGAGAAATAACCAATACACGGCTTAAAAAAATTGGATGAAATCAGGTGGTGGAAAAATAAACAATGTGCGTATGTATAATAAAGGTTAGAGAGGTTTCATGCAGGTCATCTGCCTAAAATACTGTCAGTTTCAAACAATTTAACATCTACATCATACACGTATATACACATATTTATAACAAAGCCACGCACGTTAGCATACATACATGTGATAGTATGTGTTTTTTACCGAACATGGAGATGCACTATCCATTATCACATCAGATAATTTTAACAACAGTACTTTATTTTTCCACCACCTGATTTCATCCAATTTTTTTAAGCTGTGTATTGGTTATTTCTCTATATTTGTTTGATGTAAATTTCTACGCTTGGTTGCCCTAAGTAGTAGTTCATTCCATGTGATCTGTAAATATGAGAGTATGTTAAGTTTAATTATAATTTCGAACTTTTCAACTCCAGGCTAATCATTATCTTAAACCAGTGAAGTAAAAACTGACAATGTTGATTTAATATTACTTCTAGTTGAAGTATAAAGTTTACATTAAAATTGTATCTTTATTCACATTTCAATTTTTCTTTTCTACTGTAAATCTAGTTAATCCATAATTGCAAAACCCGTCCAATGCAAAGAGTGAATAATGCATTGATTTTCAAATTAAATCAACCGACGCACAAAAGTTGATGCACATGACCGATTATGCTCAGCAAATTATTTAGTATCATGCAAGGGCAGAAGCCAGTCAAACAAAATACGTATTGATACATTTTTTTACTAATCTATCTTCCAAAACTTATCACTCAATTACAACTCTTTTGTTTTTTTGCAGCTTCGTCTTTCATTCATAATTAAAAAAAAATAAATGGCTAATGTAATTGAAGAAGAAATAAATTATATGGATATGGTCATAGAACTTAAAGCCATTCGTATAACAGTACAAACAAAGCCATTCATTAGAGTATTGCTGTCAAAACTGAGTGGTGCAAACGTAGCTGATTTAAGAGCAACAATCACCGAAAAAATTTCATTTCAACTGCTACGAAACGAAGATGCTCACTTCAACATGAACCTTCTACACACGATACAGCGTAATGTATCCGTAGAAGGTTCTGATCTGCACATTCATAGACCAGAGAATGTACGAGCGTTGCAACATATTATTGTTGATTTCTGTAAACGAACCCTGGCTAATTTTGAAGGAAGCGGAGTGCAGTATGAAGTGGAAGTGTTCTTCAATGATGATTTAGTTGATACGGATGATGAAAGGGACGATGAAATGTCTGTATTTGGAACTGGGGAAATTATGCATATTTTGATGCAGCATTTGATTCAAGGATGATATTAGGCGAAAGAGTTGAGTGGTTAAATGGGGGAAGGACTAGAAGACGATGCATGTTGTTCCATATGTCTTATGGAGTTTGATGGTCATGGCGATCATATAATAGAAGAGGAAGTAATGAAGTTGGTTCGCACGTTTGCTCTCATGTCTTTCATTTTCAATGTCTTGCTAGATGGTTCGAGGAGAAGAATGCATGTCCGATGTGCAGGGCATCGATGTTCTGAAGTTAATGCTTAATTGAAATGGATCGTTGAAAATTAAATTGCTTCATGATTCTATTTTGTTTAGTTCTGATTTTTTTTCCCTGAATGATGGTAGATATCAATGTTTATAAACGTAAAAGTTTTTGTTTATTAGTGGGCTATATATAGACAGGTTGTAGTATTTGATTGGGTCCAACTAAATGTTTAGCTGACTATTTGATCTTATTGTCTAAAACTGTCAGGTGCAAAGTGGTTTTTGTATGTACTGGATATTATTTTGACAGGAACTTGTCCGAAAAATTAACTGGCAACGGTTATTACTTTTGATCGTGTGGTTCCAACTTCTGTTCATGGATTCTATGTAATGTTTAAATAACTACAAACGTGTAATGACAACAATGACTTTCAGAAGCGACTTCAAAAGATGAAAACTATTATAAATGTAATCCATTATGTTCACAACATAGATAATTTAGTTTATTATTTCAAAAAACTATTATATATAGCAATTGTTACCCTTACTATTATTTTACGTATTATAATTTCATTTTAGTAATAATAACAATAATATTTCATAATTTGCTTTGTTAATTACATTTTATTCAGTCGTGTGTTTTTATCGTTATTATTAATAAAATATCATCCGAATTATTTTCTAAATGTATTCCAAAATATTTTATGCTGTGACGACTGGTTATTTATCTTTAAATTACGTTTATTGTTATACTATTTCAATTATTGTCCTTCTACGATAGGTACAAAAAAAATGAAAAATTGTTGGTTGTTTTAAAAATTAGTTATGCTTTATTAATATCATATTTTTTCACGATATTAATCATTATTATGTCAGAAAATATAAAGCATCAATCAAAGCTACTGGCATATTTTTCAAATTCATTAAGCAACGGAAATGTTAAAAAATGTACCAACGAAAATTTTGAACTGTTACTTGTTTAAAATAAATATGAATGCGCATTTCACTCTTTGGACAATTTATATGAGGTTTGAAACAATATTATCAAATTCAAACTAGTACGTTTTTAAATTTATACTTTAAATATAGGACCAACATGTTGAACTTATGCATTCCTTATATATGAAAACCAATATACAGACTAATAGTTACCAAGTAACTAATAGTTGGTGGTCAGTGTTTCTTTGAGATCAACTATTTCCTTAAGGCTTCATACCTTTTGCACCTTAAGATTACATTAATTTATCAACAAAGAACATGCTATAGAGTTCACGAATAAAGACTAATATATAAATTAGTATGATGATGGAAGTTCCATTTAATTTTAATTGGTGGAATTGTAACGAAATTCAGTTAATTAAGTTAAAAGAAATTTTTTGTCTCGTATCATTTAATATAGTTTGGTTGAAATTCGGATTATTATTGATTTCATATGGTTGCAAAAATATAGTTTTCCACTTACTCGTATATGTTTCAGAGTGAAAAATAAATATTCATATGTTAATGAAATTTGGAGGAAAGTGATGAAGTGCTTGTAATATTAGTGAACGACGTGGTTATGTTGAACTACTATAAGGATAAGACAAAAGGAAGATACGCCTATTGATAGTTATTTTGGAAAGTGAATAATTTGGGAAATTATTTGGAATTTGGTGATGTTGAACACGCCTATTGATAGTTAAATAACTGACTATCAATATTTATCTTTAAATAGGTATTTGTTGTGACTGTTTGAATTTGAATGGCACACTTATTTTTGAATAAGGGCTCACTATTCGGGTTAGCCGGGAAAGGACCATGGGGTCGTATAACCCATTCCGAATATGTGATACGTCGTAATGGATTGCATTTGATGACCGGTGTTCAAGACAGGATATTTTTAAAAACGGAAGGATTACCGTTGAGTTACTCTGCATCGGCTGACCTCAGATATAGAGGTTTTATCACCCTTAGTGACGGAAGTCCGGACGTGGTTAGAAATTATCCGGAATGCAAGGACTTATTTGTCGTTCACTAATATTACAAGCACTTCATCACTTTCCTCCGTTTGTCTTATCCTTATAGTGGTTCAACATAATCATGTCGTTCACTAATATTACAAGCACTTCATCACTTCCCTCCAAATTTCATTAACATATGAATACTTATTTTTTTACTCTGAAACATATACGAGTAAGTGGAAAACTATATTTTTGCACCCATATAAAATCATTAATCATCCGAATTTCAACCAAACTATATTAAATTACACGAGACAAAAATTTCCTTTTAACTTAATTAACTGAATTTCGTTACAATCCCACTAATTAAAATTAGTTGGAACTTTCATCATCATACTATTTTTTATATTAGTCTTTATTCGTGAACTCTATAGCATGTTCTTTGTTGATAAATTTTAATATAATCTTAAGGTGCACAAGGTATGAACCCTTAAGGAAACAGTTCATGTCAAAGAAACACTGACCACCAACTATTAGTTACTTGGTAACTATTAGTCTGTATATTGGTTTTCATATATAAGTTCAATATATTGGTCCTATATTTAAAGTATAAATTTAAAAACGTACTAATTTGAATTTAATAATATTGTTTCAAACCTCATATAAATTGTCCAAAGAGTGAAATGCTCATTTATATTTATTTCAAACAAGTAACAGTTCAAAATTTTCATTGGTGCATTTTTTAACATTCTCATTGCTAAATTAATTTGAAAAATATGCCAGTAGCTTTGATGCTTTATATTTTCTGACATAATAATGATTAATATCATGAAAAAGTATAAAATTATTAATAAAGCATAACTAATTTTTAAAACAACCAACAATTTTTCATTTTATTTGTACCTATCGTAGAAGGACAATAATTGAAATGGTATAACAATAAACGTAATTCAAAGATAAATAACCAGTCCCCACAACACAAAATATTTTGGAATACATTTAGAAAATAATTCGGATGATATTTTATTAATAATAACGATCAAAACACACGAACTAATAAAACGTAATCAACAAAGCAAATTATGAAAATTTATTGTTGTTATTACTAAAATGAAATTATCACATGTAAAATAATAGTAAGAGAAACAATTGCTATACATAATAGTTTTGTGAAATAATAAACTAAATTAGCTATGTTGTAAACATAATGAATCACATTTATAATAGTTTTCATCTTTTGAAGTCGCTTCTGAAAGTCATTGTTGTAATTCCATGTTTGTTGTTATTTAAACATTACATAGAATCCGTGAACAAAAGTTGGAACCACACGATCAAAAGTAATAACCGTTGTCAGTTAATTTTTCGAACAAGTCCCTGTCAAAATAATATCCAGTATATACAAAAACCACTTTGCACCTGACAGTTTTAACAATAAGATTAAATAGTCAGCTGAACATTTAGATGGACCCAATCAAATACTACAACCTGTCTATATATAGCCCACTAATAAACAAAAACTTTTACGTTTATAAACACTGTCATCTACAATCAGTTAAGGAAAAACAACTCAAAACTAAACAAAACAAAATCATGAAGCAATTTAATTTTCAGCGATTCATTTTAATTAAGCATTAACTTCAGAACATCGGTGCCCTGCACATCAGACATGCATTCTTCTTCTCGAACCATCTAGCAAGACATTGAAAATGAAAGACGTGGGAGCAAACGTGCGAACCAACTTCATTCCTTCCTCCTCTACTATATGATCACCATGACCATCAAACTCCATAAGACATATGGAACAGCATGCATCGTCTTTTAGTCCTTCCCCCATTTAACCACTCAACTCTTTCGCCTAATATCATCCTTAAATCAAATGTTGCATCAAAATATGCATAATTTCCCCCAGTTCCAAATACAGACATTTCATCGTCTCTTTCATCATCCGTATCAACTAAATCATCATAGAAGAACACTTCCACTTCATACTGTACTCCGCTTCCTTAAAAATTAGGCAGGGTTCGTTTACAGAAATCAACAATAATATGATGCAACGCTCGTACATTCCCTGATCTATGAATGTGCAGATAAGAACCTTCTACGGATACATTGCGCTGTATCGTGTGTAGAAAGTTGACGTTGAAGCGAACATCTTCGTTTCGAGACAGTTGAAACGAAAATTCTTCGGTGATGGTTGTTCTTAAATTAGATACGCTTGCACCACTCAGTTTTGACAGCAATACTCTAATGAGTGGATTTATTTGTACTGCTATGCGAATGGCTTTAAGTTCTATATTCATATCCATATAATCTATTTCTTCTTCAATTGCATTAGCCACTGATTTTTTTTTTAAATTATGAATGAAAGACGAAGCTGGAAAAAAATAAAAGAGTTGTAATTGAGTGATAAGTTTTGGAAGATAGATTAGTGGAAAAAAAAGATGTATCAATACGTGTTTTGTTTGATTGTCTTCTGCCCTTGCATGATACTAAATTATTTGCTAAGCATAATCGGTCATGTGTATCAACTTTTGTGCGTTGGTTAATGTAATTTGAAAATCAATGCATTATTCAATATTTGCATTGGACGAGCCTTGCAATTATGAATTGACTAGATTTACAGTATAAAATGAAAACTGAAATATGAATAAAGATACAATCTTTATATAAACTTTATACTTCAACTAGAAGTAATATTAAATCAACATTGTCAGTTTTTACTTCACTGGTTTAAGATAATGATCAGCCGGGAGTTGAAAAGTTCGAAATTATAGCTAAAACTTAACATACTGACATATTTACAGATCACATGGAATGAACTATTACCTAGGGCAACCAAGCGTAGAAATTTACATCAAACAAATATAGAGAAATAACCAATACACAACTTAAAAAAATTGGATTAAATCAGGTGGTGGAAAAATAAACAATGTGCGTATGTATAATAAACGTTAGAGAGGTTTCATGCAGTTCATCTGCCTAAAATACTGTCAGTTTCAAACAATTTAACATCTACATCATACACGTATATACACATATTTATATCATACCCACACCCCCGGCATATATACATGTGATAATATGTGTTTTTTACCGAGGATGGAGATGCACTATCCATTATCACGTCAGATAATTTTAACAACAGTGTACGAATAACACTAGCTTACCCTACATTGTTGTTAAAATTATCTGACGTGATAATGGATAGTGCATCTCCATGCTCGGTAAAAAACACATATTATCACATGTATGTATGCTAGCGGGTGTGGCTATGTTATAAATGTGTATACGTGTATGATGTAGAGTTTAAATTGTTTGAAACTGACAGTTTTTTAGGCAGATGACCTACATGAAACCTCTCTAACCTTTATTATACATACGCACATTGTTTATTTTTCCACCACCTAATTTCATCCAAATTTTTAAAGCTGTGCATTAGTTATTTCTCTATATTTGTTAGATGTAAATTTCTACGCTTGGTTGCCCTAGGTAGTAGTTCATTCCATGTGATCTGTAAATATGACAGTATGTTAAGTTTAATTATAATTTCGAACTTTTCAACTCCAGGCTGATCATTATCTTAAACCAGTGAAGTAAAAGTGACAATGTTGATTTAATATTATTTCTAGTTGAAGTATGAAGTTTACATAAAGATTGTATCTTTATTTACATTTCAATTTTTCTTTTATACCGTAAATTTAGTCAATCCATAATTACAAAACCCGTCCAATGCAAAGATTGAATAATGCATTGATTTTCAAATTACATCAACCGACGCACAAAAGTTGATGCACATGACCGATTATGCTTAGCAAATTATTTAGTATCATGCAAGGGCAGAAGCCAAACAAAAGAAACATGTATTGATACATTTTTTTTCACTAATCTATCTTATAAAACTTATCACTCAATTACAACTCTTTTATTTTTTTGTAGCTTCGTCCTTCATTCATAATTGAAAAAAAAATCAATGGCTAATGTAATTGAAGAAGAAATAGATTATATGAATATGGCCATAGAACTTAAAGCCATTCGTATAACAGTACAAACAAAGCCACTCATTAGAGTATTGCTGTCAAAACTGAGTGGTGCAAACGTAGCTGATTTAAGAGCAACCATCACCGAAGAATTTTCGTTTCAACTACCACGAAACGAAGATGCTCGCTTCAACATTAACTTTCTACACACGATACAGCGCAATGTATTCATAGAAGGTTCTGATCTGCACATTAATAGACCAGAGAATTTACGAGCGTTAAATCATATTATTGTTGATTTCTGTAAACGAATCCTGGCTAATTTTGAAGGAAGCGGAGTGCAATATGAAATGGAAGTGTTCTTCAATGATGATTTAGTTGATACGGATGATGAAAGGGACGATGAAATGTCTGTATTTGAAACTGGGGAAATTATGCATATTTTGATGCAGCATTTGATTCAAGTATGATATTAGGCGAAAGAGTTGAGTGGTTAAATGGGAGGGAAGGACTAGAAGACAGTGCATGCTGTTCCATATGTCTTATGGAGTTTGATGGTCATGGTGATCATATAGTAGAGGAGGAAGGAATGGAGTTGGTTTGCACGTCTTGCTCGCATGGCTTTCATTTTCAATGTCTTGCTAGATGATTCGAGGAGAAGAATGCATGTCCGATGTGCAGGGCAACGATTTTCTGAAATTAATGCTTAATTGAAATGGATCGCTGAAAATTAAATTGCTTCATAATTCTGTTTTGTTTAGTTCTGATTTTTTTTCCCTGACTGATGGTAGATATCAATTTTTATAAACGTAAAAGTTTTTGTTTATTAGTGGGCTATATATAGACAGGTTGTAGTATTTGATTGGGTCCAACTAAATGTTCAGCTGACTATTTGATCTTATTGTCTAAAATTGTCAGGTGCAAAGTGGTTTTTGTATGTACTGGATATTATCTTGACAGGAACTTGTCCGAAAAATTAACTGGCAACGGTTATTATTTTTGATCGTGTGGTTCCAACTTCTGTTCATGGATTCTATGTAATGTTTAAATAACTACAAACGTGGAATGACAACAATGACTTTCAGAAGCGACTTAAAAGATGAAAACTATTATAAATGTAATCCATTATGTTCACAACATAGCTAGTTTAGTTTATTATTTCACGAAACTACTATATATAGCAATTGTTACCCTTACTATTATTTTACGTATTATAATTTCATTTTAGTAATAATAACAATAAATTTTCATAATTTGCTTTGTTAATTACGTTTTATTAAGTCGTGTGTTTTTATCGTTATTATTAATAAAATGTCATCCGAATTATTTTCTAAATTTATTCCAAAATATTTTGTGTTGTGACGACTGGTTATTTATCTTTAAATTACGTTTACTGTTATACTATTTCAATTATTGTCCTTCTACGATAGGTACAAAAAAATGAAAAATTGTTGTTGTTTTAAAAATTAGTTATGCTTTATTAATATCATATTTTTTTCATGATATTAATCATTATTATGTCATAAAATATAAAGCATCAAAGCTACTGGCATATTTTTCAAATTCATTTAGCAACGGAAATGTTAAAAAATGCACCAACGAAAATTTTGAACTGTTACTTTTTTGAAATAAATGTGAATGTGCATTTCACTCTTTGGACAATTTATATGAGGTTTGAAACAATATTATCAAATTCAAACTAGTACGTTTTTAAATTTATACTTTAAATATAGGACCAACATGTTGAACTTATGCATTCCTTATATATGAAAACCAATATACAGACTAATATTTACCAAGTAACTAATAGTTGGTGGTCAGTGTTTCTTTGAGATGAACTGTTTCCTTAAGGCTTCATACCTTGTGCACTTTAAGATTACATTAAATTATCAACAAAGAACATGCTATAGAGTTCACGAATAAAGACTAATATAAAAATTAGTATTATGATGGAAGTTCCATTTAATTTTAATTGGTGGGATTGTAACGAAATTCAGTTAATTAAGTTAAAAGAAATTTTTTGTCTCGTATCATTTAATATAGTTTGGTTGAAATTCGGATTATTAATGATTTCATATGGGTGCAAAAATATAGTTTTCCACTTACTCGTATATGTTTCAGAGTAAAAAATAAGTATTCATATGTTAATGAAATTTGAAGGAAAGTGATGAAGTGCTTGTAATATTAGTGAACGACGTGGTTATGTTGAACTACTATAAGAATAAGACAAAAGGAAGTACGCCTATTGATAGTTATTTTGGAAAGTGAATAACTTGGAAAATTATTTGGAATTTGGTGATGTTGAACACGCCTATTGATAGTCAAATAACCGACTATCAATATTTACCTTTAAATAGGTATTTGTTGTGATCCTTTGAATTTGAATGTCACACTTATTTTTGAATAAGCGCTCACTATTCGGGTTAGCCGAGAAAGGACCATGGGGTCGTATAACCCATTCCGAATATGTGATACGTCATAATGGATTGCATTTGATGACCGGTGTTGAAGACCGAATAATTTTGAAAACGGAAGGATTACCGTTGAGTTACTCTGCATCGGCTGATCTCAAATATAGAGGTTTTACCACCCTTAGTGACGGGAAGTCCGGACGTGATTAGAAATTATCCGGAATGCAAGGACTTCTTTGTCGTTCACTAATATTACAAGCACTTCATCACTTTCCTCCTTTTGTCTTATCCTTATAGTAGTTCAACATAATCATATCGTTCACTAATATTACAAGCACTTCATCACTTTCCTCCAAATTTCATTGACATATGAATACTTATTTTTTTACTCTGAAACATATACGAGTAAGTGGAAAACTATATTTTTGCACCCATATAAAATCATTAATCATCCGAATTTCAACCAAATTATATTAAATGACACGAGATAAAAATTTCCTTTTAACTTAATTAACTGAATTTCGTTACAATCCCACTAATTAAAATTAGTTGGAACTTTCATCATAATACTAATTTTTATATTAGTCTTTATTCGTGAACTCTATAGCATGTTCTTTGTTGATAAATTTTAATGTAATCTTAAGGTGCACAAGGTATGAACCCTTAAGGAAACAGTTCGTGTCAAAGAAACACTGACCACCAACTATTAGTTACTTGGTAACTATTAGTCTGTATATTGGATTTCATATATAAGTTCAACATATTGGTCCTATATTTAAAATATAAATTTAAAAACGTACTAATTTGAATTTTATAATATTGTTTCAAACCTCATATAAATTTTCCAAAGAGTGAAATGCGCTTTCATATTTATTTCAAATAAATAATAGTTCAAAATTTTCACTGGTGCATTTTTTAACATTCTCATTGCTAAATGAATTTGAAAAATATTCTAGTAGCTTTGATACTTTATATTTTCTGACATAATAATGATTAATATCATGAAAAAGTATGAAATTATTAATAAAGCATAACTAATTTTTAAAACAACCAACAATTTTTCATTTTATTTGTACCTATTGTAGAAGGACAATAATTGAAATAGTATAAAAATAAACGTAATTCAAAGATAAATAACCAGTCCACACAACACAAAATATTTTGGAATACGTTTAGAAAATAATTCGGATGACATTTTATTAATAATAACGATAAAAACACACGACCTAATAAAACGTAAATAACAAAGCAAATTATGAAAATTTATTGTTGTTATTACTAAAATGAAATTATCATATGTAAAATAATAGTAAGGAAAACAATTGCCATACATAGTAGTTTTGTGAATTAATAAACTAAATTAGCTATGTTGTGAACATAACGAATTACATTTATAATAGTTTTCATCTTTTGAAGTCACTTCTGAAAGTCATTGTTGTAATTCCACGTTTGTTGTTATTTAAATATTACATAGAATCCATGAACAAAAATTGGAACCACACGATCAAAAGTAATAACCGTTGCCAGTTAATTTTTCGAACAAGTCTCTGTCAAAATAATATCCAGATTATACAAAAACCACTTTGCACCTGACAGTTTTAGACAATAAGATCAAATAGTCAGCTGAACATTTAGATGAACCCAATTAAATTTTACAACCTGTCTATATATAGCCCACTAATAAACAAAAACTTTTACGTTTATAAACATTGCCATCTACCATCAGTCAAGGAAAAACAACTCAAAACTAAACAAAACAAAATCATGAAGCAATTTAATTTTCAGCGATCCATTTCAATTAAGCATTAACTTCAGAACATCAGTGCCCTGCACATCAGACATGCATTATTCTCCTCGAACCATCTAGCAAGACATTGAAAATGAAAGACATGGGAGCAAACGTGCGAACCAACTTCATTTCTTCCTCCTCTACTATATGATCGCCATGACCATCAAACTTCATAAGACATATGGAGCAGCATGCATCGTCTTCTAGTCCTTCCCCCATTTAACCACTCAACTCTTTCGCCTAATATCATCCTTGAATCAAATGTTGCATCAAAATATGCATAATTTCCTCCAGTTCCAAATACAGACATTTCATCGTCTCTTTCATCATCCGTATCAACTAAATCATCATAGAAGAACACTTCCACTTCATACTGCACTCCACTTCCTTCAAAATTAGCCAGTGTTCGTTTACAGAAATCAACAATAATATGATGCAACGCTCCTACATTCCCTGGTCTATGAATGTGCAGATAAGAACCTTCTACGGATACATTGCGCTGTATCGTGTGTAGAAGGTTGACGTTGAAGCGAGCATCTTCGTTTCGTGGCAGTTGAATCGAAAATTCTTCGGTGATGGTTGTTCTTAAATCAGATACGCTTGCACCACTCAGTTTTAACAACAATATTCTAATGAGTGGATTTATTTGTACTGCTATGCGAATGGCATTAAGTTCTATGGCCATATCCATATAATCTATTTCTTCTTCAATTACATTAGCCATTGATTTTTTTTTAAATTATGAATGAAGGACGAAGCTGGAAAAAAATAAAAGAGTTGTAATTGAGTGATAAGTTTTGGAAGATAGATTAGTGGAAGAAAAAAGATGTATCAATACGTGTTTTGTTTGATTGGCTTCTGCCCTTGCATGATACTAAATTATTTGCTGAGCATAATCGGTCATGTGCATCAACTTTTGTGCGTTGGTTGATGTAATTTGAAAATCAATGCATTATTCAATATTTGCATTGGACGGGCCTTGCAATTATGAATTGACTAGATTTACAGTATAAAAAGAAAACTGAAATCTGAATAAAAATACAATCTTTATATAAACTTTATATTCAACTAGAAGTAATATTAAATCAATATTATCAGTTTTTACTTCACTGGTTTAAGATAATGATCAGCCGGGAGTTGAAAAGCTCGAAATTATAGTTAAAACTTAACATACTGACATATTTACAGATTACATGGAATGAACTATTACCTAGGGCAACCAAGCGTAGAAATTTACATCAAATAAATATAGAGAAATAACCATTATACAACTTAAAAAAATTGGATGAAATCAGGTGGTCGAAAAATAAACAATGTGCGTATGTATAATAAAGGTTAGAGAGGTTTCATGCAGGTCATCTGCCTAAAATACTGTCAGTTTCAAACAATTTAACATCTACATCATACACGTATATGCACATATTTATAACATAGCCACACCCCCTAGCATACATACATGTAATAATATGTGTCTTTTACCGAACATGGAGATGCACTATCCATTATCACGTCAGATAATTTTAACAACAGTGTATGAATAACACTAGCTTACCCTACATTGTTGTTAAAATTATCTGACGTGATAATGGATATTACATCTCAATGCTCGGTAAAAAACACATATTATCACATGTATGTATGCTAGCGGGTGTGGCTATGTTATAAATGTGTATACGTGTATGATGTAGAGGTTAAATTGTTTGAAACTGACAGTATTTTAGACAGATGACTTACATGAAACCTCTCTAACCTTTATTATACATACGCATATTGTTTATTTTTACACCATCTAATTTCATCCAAAAATTTTAAGCTGTGTATTGGTTATTTCTCTATATTTGTTTGATGTAAATTTCTACGATTGGTTGCCCTAGGTAGTAGTTCATTCCATGTGATCTGTAAATATGACAGTATGTTAAGTTTAATTATAATTTCGAACTTTTCAACTCCAGGCTGATCATTATCTTAAACCAGTGAAGTAAAAACTGACAATATTGATTTAATATTACTTCTTGTTGAAGTATGAAGTTTACATAAAGATTGTATCTTTATTCACATTTCAATTTTTCTTTTATACTGTAAATCTAGTCAATCCATAATTGCAAAACCCGTCTAATGCAAAGATTGAATAATGCATTGATTTTCAAATTACATCAACCGACGCACAAAAGTTGATGCACATGACCGATTATGCTCAGCAAATTATTTAGTATCATGCAAGGGCAGAAGCCAGTCAAACAAAACACGTATTGATACATTTTTTTTCACTAATATATCTTCCAAAACTTATCACTCAATTACAACTCTTTTGTTTTTTTGTAGCTTCGTCCTTCATTCATAATTGGAAAAAAAAAATCAATGTCTAATGTAATTAAAGAAGAAATAGATTATATGGATATGGCCATAGAACTTAAAGCCATTCGTATAACAGTACAAACAAAGCCACTCATTAGAGTATTGCTGTCAAAACTGAATGGTGCAAACGTAGCTGATTTAAGAGCAACCATCACCGAAGAATTTTCGTTTCAACTGCCACGAAACGAAAATGCTCGCTTCAACATTAACCTTCTACACACGATACAGCGCAATGTATCCGTAGAAGGTTCTGATCTGCACATTCATATACCAGAGAATGTACGAGCGTTGCATCATATTATTCTTGATTTCTGTAAACAAACCCTGGCTAATTTTGAAGGAAGCGGAGTGCAGTATGAAGTGGAAGTGTTCTTCAATGATGATTTAGTTGATACGGATGATGAAAGAGACGATGAAATGTCTGTATTTGGAACTGGGGAAATTATGCATATTTTGATGCAGCATTTGATTCAAGGATGATATTAGGCGAAAGAGTTGAGTGGTTAAATGGGAGGGAAGGACTAGAAGACGGTGCATGCTGTTCCATATGTCTTATGGAGTTTGATGGTCATGGTGATCATATAGTAGAGGAGGAAGGAATGGAGTTGGTTCGCACGTCTTGCTCTCATGGCTTTTATTTTCAATGTCTTGCTAGATGATTCGAGGAGAAGAATGCAAGTCCGATGTGCAGGGCAACGATTTTCTGAAGTTAATGCTTAATTGAAATGGATCGCTGAAAATTAAATTGCTTCATGATTCTGTTTTGTTTAGTTCTGATTTTTTTTCCCTGACTGATGGTAGATACCAATGTTTATAAACGTAAAAGTTTTTGTTTATTAGTGGGCTATATATAGACAGGTTGTAGTATTTGATTGGGTCCATCTAAATGTTCAGCTGACTATTTGATCTTATTGTCTAAAACTGTCAGGTGCAAAGTGGTTTTTGTATGTACTGGATATTATTTTGACAGGGACTTGTCCGAAAAATTAACTGGCAACGGTTATTAGTTTTGATCGTGTGGTTCCAACTTCTGTTCATGGATTCTATGTAATGTTTAAATGACTACAAACGTGGAATGACAACATTGACTTTCAGAAGTGATTTCAAAAGATGAAAACTATTATAAATGTAATCCATTATGTTTACAACATAACTAGTTTAGTTTATTATTTCACAAAACTACTATATATAGCAATTGTTACCCTTACTATTATTTTACGTATTATAATTTCATTTTAGTACTAATAACAATAAATTTTCATAATTTGCTTTGTTAATTACGTTTTATTAGGTCGTGTGTTTTTATCTTATTATTAATAAAATGTCACCCGAATTATTTTCTAAATGTATTCCAAAATATTTTGTGTTGTGACGACGGGTTATTTATCTTTAAATTACGTTTATTGTTATACTATTTCAATTATTGTCCTTCTACGATAGGTACAAAAAAATGAAAAATTGTTGGTTTTTTTAAAAATTAGTTATGCTTTATTAATATCATATTTTTTCACGATATTAATCATTATTATGTCAGAAAATATAAAGCATCAAAGCTACTGGCATATTTTTCAAATTCATTTAGCAACGGAAATGTTAAAAAATGCACCAACGAAAATTTTGAACTGTTACTTGTTTGAAATAAATATGAATGCGCATTTCACTTTTTGGACAATTTATATGAGGTTTGAAACAATATTATCAAATTTAAACTAGTACGCTTTTAAATTTATACTTTAAATATAGGACCAACATGTTAAACTTATGCATTCCTTATATATGAAAACCAATATACAGACTAATAGTTACCAAGTAACTAATAGTTGGTGGTCAGTGTTTGTTTGAAATGAACTGTTTTCTTAAGGTTTCATACCTTGTGCACCTTAAGATTACATTAATTTATCAACAAAGAACATGCTATAGAGTTCACGAATAAAGACTAATATAAAAATTAGTATGATGATGGAAGTTCCATTTAATTTTAATTGGTGGGATTGTAACGAAATTCAGTTAATTAAGTTAAAAGAAATTTTTTATCTCGTATCATTTAATATAGTTTGGTTGAAATTCGGATTATTAATGATTTCGTATGAGTGCAAAAATATAGTTTTCCACTTACTCGTATATGTTTTAGAGTAAAAAATAAGTATTCATATGTTAATGAAATTTGTAGGAAAGTGATGAAGTGCTTGTAATATTAGTGAACGACGTGGTTATGTTGAACTACTATAAGGATAAGGCAAAAGTAAGATACGCTTATTACAAGCTCTATTTTATTCATCTGAATAATTTTAGGAATTGAGAGCTATTTATTAAAACTCAAATGGTCTTATAAAAAATTGATTTTCTTGTTATTTATTATATTTAAATCAAATTCGAATATTTAAATTTTAAATTATAAAAATTTCAGGTTGTTTTATTCTTCTCCTCTTAAAATAATTTCATCCTCAAAATTTCATCACTATCAAACCAAGAAACAAAATAAGTCCATATAAATACTTAACATTTTCCATAAGTATGTACGATATGTATAAATTATTTATGCACGATATATAATTTAATTACTAACTCGAGTATATAACTTCTCTTTTAAACTTGCATCGCTTGCTCTAATTCTCTAGTGCAGACTCCGTTTAGGTTTCTTGATTGGAAACGTTCATTCTCCTTGTATAGCCATATATACTATGATAGAAAATATTGACACCAAATCGATAAACCTCACCTAGTTGGTTACCACTTGTAACTAGAATACTTAGTTAGGGTTCTCGATTTGGTGCCGGTGTTTTATATCTTAGTATGTGACTATATAACGAGAATGTAAGTTTCTAATCAACGAACCTGATCGGAGTCCGCACTAGGGAAGTTAAGTGAGCGATGCTTGTTCGAAAGAGAAGTTATATTAGTCCGCACTAGGAAAGTTTCATAATTTGCTTTGTTGATTACGTTTTATTAGGTCGTGTGTTTTTATCGTTATTATTAATAAAATGTCATCCGAATTATTTTCTAAATGTATTCCAAAATATTTTGTGTTGTGGGGACTGGTTATTTATCTTTGAATTACGTTTATTGTTATACTATTTCAATTATTGTCCTTCTACGATAGGTACAAATAAAATGAAAAATTATTGTTTGTTTTAAAAATTAGTTATGTTTTATTAATAATTTCATACTTTTTCATGATATTAATCATTATTATGTCAGAAAATATAAAGCATCAAAGCTACTGGCATATTTTTGAAATTCATTTAGTAATGAGAATGTTAAAAAATGCACCAATAAAAATTTTGAACTGTTACTTGTTTGAAATAAATATGAATGCGCATTTCACTCTTTGGACAATTTATATGAGGTTTGAAACAATATTATCAAATTCAAACTAGTACGTTTTTAAATTTATACTTTAAATATAGGACCAACATGTTGAACTTATGCATTCCTTATATATGAAAACCAATATACAGACTAATATTTACCAAGTAACTAATAGTTGGTGGTCAGTGTTTATGCTTTGACAAGAACTGTTTCCTTAAGGCTTCATACCTTGTGCACCTTAAGATTACATCAAAATTTATCAACAAAGAACATGCTATAGAGTTCACGAATAAATCCATAACGAACCAATGTAAAATCCATTAAATGCATATGGACCCCTTAAATGATCCATACACACATATAGTATCGACTTTTCTCCATGAAAAAACTATATCTAACGAGTACACCATGATTACTTTGTCTGTTACTGCAAAAGTTTATGATGTTCTGTTTTTCATACAATGGCATATTCCAATAGAAAAACGATAACAGCATGTCATGGAACATGGAAGAACAATTGTATATTTACGATTAATAGGATTACCTATGAATATAGGTTATTTTCTTTTTTCATCGTTGAATATAATACATAAAATATTATTTCATGAGTTTTCAATGCGATAATCGTTATCAAACCAAGGATTTTTGTCCCAGTATTAATCAACGATATTGTTAGCAATGAAAATATGATATAGTTTAGACAGAGAATAAAATTGGCCTAAACACAAGGTTATGGTAAAGTTGTTACCACCGCGATGGTCTTATATGATTAAAAGAGGAGTGGTCTTATATGTTCGTTTTGAGTACTTATTTTATTGAAAGTTTGTATAAAACTTTATACACTATATCATCTGAGGCCTTCATATTTCCAATTTTATATTTAATTTTTTTTCCCAGATTTATATATGGGAAGAAGACTAGAAGAAAATAATTCAAACTGAACCTCCCGTAGTATCAACAGTCAAGTTTAAATAAACGCGGAGGATTGCAGTTCAATTACTATAAAATGATGCAAAAAAATTGATATGGAGTAATGTAGTTTACATATTATCACGTGACAGTAAATAAACATGGAGTAATAATGTTCAGTCATTATAATGATGGAGGTATATAGGCTACTTTAATTATTTTCTCTAAATTGAAATAAGAACGAGAATAATAAAAATAGACTAAACAAAAATATATGTTAAATCAAATAACAAAATATTATTGATAATTGTGGCAACCAAATAGTCAAAATTTAAGCTTAAAAAATTATATTTAGTGATAAGCTAGATAGCCATATAATAAGCTAAAAACATTTTTTTGATATAATTTTAGTTTAAGTAAGCATGGAGGAGGCATGTGCAGAAGGTATGCGCGAAAATATATGATATTTAAAGATAGTTTTATGTACCACTCTTTCTTCTTATATTTGACGACGACTCTTTAGATTTAAGACCTAATTGCATGCTTATAACTTTACAGTAGCATTATGCTAAAAAAAAATATTTCTTACAATTTTTCAATAAAAAGATAAGAAGAAATAAAAAAGGACAGCAAATTGTGTTAAGTGAAAATATCGATGTAGAAAGGTTCTATTGAAGAATGATTGAAGGTATTATTAAAAACAATAAAAAATGTGTTCTTAAAATTAGTTATACATTTGTAGTTATATATTTAAAAAACAATTAAATTTAAACTAGTGTAACAAAAATTTATATTGCTGATGTGCATATGCAGATGTATTTACATGAACCGCTTATATTTAGATAATAAATGAATTTTTTTTGACAGCGTCGGCTTGAAATGAAACAAATTTAAATTACCTGATATCAAATATATTGATGATATTAACAGTAGCCTATTTTTCGTCTTCCTCATCACCACCAACTTCAGCTTTCTTTTTGGATTTGAGTTTTCTTTCTCTTGACTCTTCTATGTGGGCCACCACCCATTGGGTTGGTCAGAGTAAAATCTAAGTGATTTGCACCGTGCAATCTAAGAGCATCTCCAACATTAAGTTGGATCTTACAAAATTAAAGATATGCAATTATTTTGTGTTGCAACAAAAGTTATATACTTATATTTGGAGTCGAAGTAGTGCTGGATTTGTAATATCTTTAAACGCTTGTTGAACAAACGTCTAAGCTTCCTACGTCTGTTCAACAAACGTCTCATACAAAATCATATAATCTCATAAAGTAAAAAATAGTGTTTGATATAAATGCATTACTTAATTCACACACCGTTGGAATTTTGATGTGCTTACATTTTGTAAGCCATGTAATGTGATATCAGCAGTCAAACTTGTTGGAGATGCTCTAACTATAAATGATGGAATATTCATCCGTCGCTTTGCAACCCTATATTCTATATAACATATGACAGTTGTGATCATACTATTTTTAATTATATGTATTCGTGTTATCATAGTACCAATATAAACTAACATATTATGTAAAACAAGTTTCTCCATGGCTTTATATCGGAAAGTTGCTTCATCGGAAAAATGAAAATAAAACGTAACCACAACCAAAAAAGTAGTAGGATATGTTCTTCACATAAAAAGGGTTTTATTATTACAGACTCAAAGTGACTTAGATAACCATCATGAGATTATCCAAATACCATCATCATTAGGCAGTAGTTGCAAATAAATAAAACGTCTTTTTCAACATTTTTTTACAAGTTGTTTGAATAACCCGAGTAAGCATGGGCCTTTTTGAAATAGTGTCAACCTTCAAAAATTAATGTTCCCATTTTCAGGTTACAAAAAAAGATAATAGTGAAGTTATTACATGCTCATATATATTGGAGTCATCCCCTAATCTTTCCTTCTTCTCCTCACACTAATTTCTTTTCTTCACTCTTTATTATTATACTTTTTTTCCTTCAAACTCTTTCTCATCCTAGTTCCACACTAACGTCTTTTCTTCTTTGTTCAACATTAACGTCGATGGGTTCTTTTTCGCAAGATATTATAGTGGAAAGTGCTGTCTATATTGCCTCTCGCTCATCTCAACCTTCATATGATCTGAAAAACTTTAGAGCGGTGTATGTTTTTTTATAATGACTTTGATTAAATCTTAGTTTGTTTATATTGTTAGTTTCTGGTTTAGTTGTAGGCGATGTCTGTGTTATATGTCTGATCAAATCCGGTTCTACCCAGTGCAAACTGGGTACAACCACTGGGTATCAAATACTATGAGGGTAGCATAATATTGTTGTACGACGTATAATTCTTATGCCTATATTTATATTATAGCCCAAACAACATATTATGTAAAAAAAGATTTTTAAAAGTAATCAAAATTTGATATTGCTAAAAAATGAGAATGTATTTTGTTCTCTTTTTGTATTATAATATCATTCTTTGGCACACAATAGATTACAGAGTATTTATAATTACTCATATTGGGACGAAACATACAGACCCATTTATTAAAGTATTTGATATTTGAGACTGTCATGTTATATTCTCTGGTATATTCTTCAGTGCTGCTTCATTTGTCCCCCTCAAACCTAATCCTTTGGAGAAAAAAAAAGGCTTTGGAGAAAAGCCATAAATTCTTTGTCGGCTTCAATTATCTTAAACAAATTTCAGATCTAAGCATAACGATTTACGTCTACCATCAATATGCTTCAGATTTACTCCTTATTAGTCATAGATTTGTCCTTTGTTGCATAAACACGAAGTCTCAAGCCTTTGGTGTTGAGTCATGAGGCTTCGATTTTGAGTTGATCTGATATATTTTCACTTCCTTTCTTATAGATCTGAGACGTTGAAGTCGTGATAAGATTGTATTCGACTACTTTCATCTTTATTCATCTGCGATTAAGTTGTGATGCAATTAAGTGGATCCGGTCGGTTTTCACTCTTTTCCTTCCAAATCCGTGTGATCGACGTTGTGATGAAACTGGACTTGGGTTGATTCATTTTAGTTTGATTGAAGTGTCAACCTTTCCACTTTAAGCCTCTGCTTGAACAACATGAAATTCCATCTTGACATTGGTTTGCTTAATAGATCTGTGGTTTGGTATGTGGCAGGTATATGTCTAACATTTAACTTGTTGCTTGAACTAGCTCTCTGACAAAGTAAAGATCTATCTTCGTATGCTTGGTTCTAGAGTGTAAAACTGGATTAGCACTGAGTTGGACTATATTTAAATTGTCATATCATATTGTAGCTTTGTTGCTTGTTTTAATATGAAGTTCACTTAACAGTGATTCAATCCACATTATTTCAGCAGTAGCATTTGCCACACGTATGCACCCAGCTTTTATACTTGACCTGGAAATTGTTGGTTATTTTGTTAGCACCATGGCACTGGGTTTTTACCTAAAAACATGTAGTAATCTAACGTATATCTTCTGTCATCAGGATCAGTTTCCCAGTCTGCATCAACATACCCATTGACGTTGATGGTTTTGCTTGATTCTAATATCAATCCATATTTTATTGTCCATTTTAAGTATCTTTGAATTTTTTTGACAGCCTTCCAATGTTCATCTAAGGGTTTTGTATGAAATGACTTACTTTGTTCACACTGTATGTATTTTCTGTTCTAGTAATTGTAGCATACTACAATGCCCGCACTATACTTCTGTATCGTCTGTCATTTGAAATTGCTTCTCCTTTGTATTTGAACAAGTGTGTATTGCTTGTCATATGAGTTGAAAGTGAATTTGCTTTGTCCATTCTTGCTTTGACTAACAGTTCTGAAATATACTTCTCTTGACTTAAGAAGATTTTGTCGTTTGACATTCTTTTCACTTCAATTACTAAGAATTAGTTGAGACGACCAAGGTCCTTGATTGAGAATTCTTTATTTAACTGTTCAGTGAACTTAGTTGAGACGGCCAAGGTCCTTGAATGAGAATTCTTTATTTAATTGTTCAGTAAGCTTGTTGATCTTTATGTCACTGATGCATGTAATAATGAAATAATCATCATATACTAGTATAACCGCACAACGGTGGAGAAACCGACCATCCGATTATATAGCTTTGATAAGAAATATACATTTAAAATTTTTGTTAATATTACTTAAACATTAAATGATAATATGCTGAAAAAGAATAAATTGAGATTTGAATCTGAAAATATGAATTTCAAATTTAAATATTAATCAAAGCATTCAAATTGTCGATTTGAAATTGAAATTTTAGAATTTGAAAATCATAATAGATTTGAATTTGGAATCTTTGATGCGCGAAGTAAAAGGAGGAAGTTTAGGGAAACCCCGATGAGACAAGATCCACGTTTTTTGAAAAACCGCGATGAGACAAGATCCACGTTTTTTTGGCTTCGGAAAAATTGATTTTGGCTAGTGACAGTAAGCAAACCTCCCTAACGATCAGTTTGATTAGAACATAAGTGATAGCAAGCTTACTGAATTTAGTAAATAAAGAATTATAAGATTTTGTTGATGTGTAGTAAAAGTTGATCGGTGTTAACTTCAGTTTTTCAAACCAAACTCTGGATGTCTGCTTAAGCCCATAGATGGCTTTGTTTAATTTGTACACAATAGTTTTCTTATTTTTCTATTTAAACCCTTGAGGTTGCTCCACGTAGACTTCCTCCAGCAAAACACCATTTAAAAAGACATTATTCACATCTAACTGTTTGATGTTCCAACCTAATTGTTATAATTATTCTTATAGTGGTAGGCTTCATAACAAGTGAAAAGGTTTCATTAAAATCAAATCCACTCTATTGTGAATAGCCTTTTGCAACTAATCTTGTCTTGTACTTATATATTGAACCATCATGATTTCTCTTTATTTTATAAGTACATTTGCATCCAACGGTATTCTTGTTTGTTGATGGAGAAACCAGTGTTCGAGTTTTGTTGTTAATTAAAGCATCATACTCCTCTTTCATTGCTGCTCTCCATTTATCATCATTTATTGCTGCATAGAAATTGCTTGGTTCACTGGTTTCTATGATTGTATTGTATGTCTTTGGTTTAAATATTCCACTATTAGCTCTAGTTATCATGAGATGTCCAGTTGTTTCAGATGCTGACTGCAGTGCTTGCTATTGATTCCTATGACTGGTTGTTGTCTGCTAGTCATCATCAGATGATTGTAAATCATGTAATGATTGGTGTGAGTTGGACTGCATGCAGGCATCATAACATGGTGGCTGGGTGGGTAACTGATGAGAATCATGTTGATCACATGCTGATTCATCTCTTAGGAATATATTATCAGCTTGAATAATCTCTTTTTGAGGCTGTCTCGTTACCTCAACTTATTCAGGCATATCCACATAGAAAATTTTGAATTGTATACCTTTTTTGTGGTTTTGATATTTATGTTGCCAAAAGAATACATTTTTTTCATTGAAGACAACATGTCTAGATATGTAAATTCTTTCATTGTTGTCTAGACATTTATACCCTTTTTTGTTGAATGCATACTCTAGAAATGTACACGAGGATGATCTAAAATTGACTGACCATTAAGTCATGAAATATACCAATTCAATTCTTGCTTATTCGCATGATTAGATTTGGTTTTATAATTTGGTCAGATATTGCAAGGGATTTGGTTTAAACCCACCATTTACAATTCATAATATAACAGTATCATTTTCGTTGATGAAAAGTGATTTTGAATCATATGATCCCAAAACATGTATATCACAATCAAAACATGCACCTAATAGTATCATAATATAACCATATGACCTAGTGGGTAATGTCTGTACTATTGACTTATAATTGGTTTAGCAAAATTCATAAAACAGTGAACTGGATTCATAGTTTGATGTGAATTATAGTTTGATTTTATCATATCCAAGTCTGAAGTCCGGACTCAATAATGTTAATCATTACATGAATTACAGTTTTTTCAAAATACTCATTAGAAAATAAAAATAGTATTAACAATTTCTGCAACTTATATTTTACTGCGTAGAGTTGTTAAATATGCTTACAGCTCTGTGGAAGTAGTCACAGGCTATATTATGCAGATAACTCCTCTTGTTTGCTTTGTGTGATTATGGATAGTGCCAGGTGTTTTATCAGGCTAGTTATTTTAATATTCATATCAGTATTTAATTCGAAGTATCATTCCAATTAAGTATTATTATTTTTGAAATATTTAATAAACTGTTCTATATAGTACTTATAACTTTCTCTATAATGCACAGTAAAAATAACAAGGACAAGGAAAATGTTACCCTTTCAACAAGGTTGTGGCTATCAGTAGCTTGGCCTCTTTTTACCCGTTGACTCATTGTTATTCTGCTCTGCCTTTACAAATGTTGCAACGTCTGCAGCTGCTTCGGCTTTGCATCGTTTTGTGTTCAATTTTTCATCTTCGGAAGCCTATTATACATGAATATCAAATATTTGGTCCAAAATTGTAAAATAGTAATCATAAAATGGAGCCAAGTATACCTAAAAGAATAATCCACGTTGAAGAAATTGCATTTAGCATTAAAGTTCACCGTATAAAACATTTTAATTAATCAACTCATGTTTAAAATAAACAAACAGAAAATTCCAAAGTTAACAATCAAGTATTATTTATTCATGTGCAATGCGTTTAATTAATTGAATGAGAATCGAAGGTAGGTTCAGCTCAATTTTTACATTTATGATGACAAGATGAGCAAGGAGGTCAACTCCCCATGCCAACATGCTGGTGCAAATCAAGATCTATATAAAAAAAGATATTAATAGCACTCTGGATAAGATTTGAAATTTCATAATTATGTGTATACAGAATAACAGATGCATCCAAGGATTCATTTAAATGTAAAACCTGAATTTTGTCGTTCCCAAAAACTCCTCAACCAAAAAATCTAGTACGTGAATGAGTGCATATACTTGTTCCATGGACAATATAACTTTCTTGGATACCCCTGCATAAGATACAAAGCATGAAGTTAACTTGGCAACTTTCATTCGCTTTGCATTTCTTTTTCATTTTTCCTTTAATATTATCATTACGAATAATTTCATTTCACGCAATAAGCAAACAAATTTTCATAGCATAGACATTGTCCGTTTGTCGGAGGAATCGGACTTGAGTGATTATGTCTCTTCTTTTATTAAGGAATAAGAAAAATCAAAGCAAATTTGATCTGGCTTGATATCAATACATATGGTTACTTACATTATGCAAAAAAATCGCATTATCCGCATTATACAGATATTTGTCATGATAGAAACAAAGAAAGAAAAACTTGCCTGAATGTGAACTTCAAGAGGTACGAACACTTGGTTTGAAATGGAATAGCCCAACATCACCAACCCCTAGCCAATCGGTTAAATTACTAGAGATGAGAGAACATATTATCTAGCACTTACACGTCATTAAAGAATCTAATGCAGATGAGAGACCATATTATCTAAGTCAGCACTTTTATGTCATTAGAGATTCTGACGCAACATACAAAGTACAAACTGAAGGTACCACCGATAATCATACAAACTGGAAATAGATACAAAATGATGGTATTTTACATAAGCTGACATAAAACACTCATGTGCCATGTGGCGTTTTACATACAATGCACAAACAATTTCGCTTTTATCTTTACTACTAATAAAGAGAATTCCATGAACTATTTTCATCGGTGTCCTTTTGAAATACCTAATTTAACCTTGCACTCATGCTAGTATTCATAATACACTCATGTGATAAGCTATATACACTTCACAAACAATGGATCCTTTGTACGTTAACAAATTTTCATGGTAGTAGTTAGTCAGATGTCATGTATAATAAGAAATAATGCATATTTTACAAACCATTAACGGACATTACATAGGTTTAGAAGATCATGGGTAGCATGTCTTCCCAGACTCCCATTATCTGCAGTACTGGACATTTTTGGAAATTAATGGCAAGAGAGGGACAGTGTGCATGAGTTCTCATAGTAAAAGCTTGCCATATTCATAGACAATAATGGATCAACATACTTCCTAGTAGCCTGGAATACTATGGAGGCATGCGCATAATTTGACATTTACTAACAAAAGTAAGGCATTGTATTATACAGAATCGTTTGTGTCATATGCATATACAGGAAATATTAAAGAAAGACATTTCACCATCATTTCACAGTTTAGAATTTTGAATCTCACCTTCCATCATATTTATTTTTTTGGGGCATATGCACATACTCAGAAGATTCAGACAAACACATGCTTTCAAAACAGACTGGGCTCATCAGAAGCAACGTATGTAGTTGCTCATGTCAAACCGATAGAGATTTGCAGTTCTGCTTTTACAATAAGAGAACACCGTTCTACCATTGGTTCGCGAGAAAGCACTGTGTATGTTATGTAAAATGGTCAAAACTATAACAGGTGGTTGTCATAAATCTGAACTAAAAAATGAGTATGAACAAAGAAAACCATAATTTGACACCTTTCTATTTACAGAAGAATAGAAACATAATTTTATTAGCATGACCTTTCTTGGCAGAATCCAAAAGCACGGGGATCATGACTCTGCAAATTCATACAACGTACTTTTGCAGATGAACAGAAACATACTTGCATCAACTCATGATGGACCAAGAGATTGGGCGGATCGATGAAGTTCACGACAATGGGATTCATGAAAAGGTACAAGGATCGACGCTGATGGGTTCGTGACAAGGTACGGGGATTGACGGTTGATGGGTTCACGATTTGAGGACTTTGGATTTCTGATTGAAGCGAAGTTGGATCATGGATTGCCGACGCACGCGACCGTGGAGGAAAAAGGCCTATGTTGTAGCTACGTTCTGGAGGTCAAGTGAGCTGCGTACAGAGATCGTAGAGGTCCTGAGGAGTGATTTGGGGATGTAGAAGAAAGTGAGAATTGAGGAAGAGGGGAAAAAAGGTAATGAAAATAATTCGAGGAAAGGCAGAACGAAAATAACCGAGAAAAGCCCATTTTCTTTTAAGAACGTAGATAATTTGAGCAATGGACAAAAAAAGAAATACAGTGAAGATGTAAAGACAGTTTTTATTAAGAGATCATGATAACACAGCTATGCACACTATTATATAGAGTTGTTTTTGAGAGATATGGACCTGTATTTCAAAGCCCAAAATACAATTATTACTATCCACCGCTTTACACCATATAATATCTCGTGCTTATTCATTTATGTAACCTAACTCCCCCTTTCAATTCCATCTAGGGATTTCTCCGACTCCTTCATCTCTGCGCCGCCTTCTTTAATTTTGAGTTCTCTCTTTAATTGAGTGAAATTCTTTGCTGAAAGGGGTTCTGTGAGGATATCGGTTCGTTGAAATTAAGCTGGAACATGGTTAACTTTCAGTCTTCCCTCCATTACCTTTTCACGAACAAAGTACAGATCTATCTCGAAGTGCTTTGTTCGTGAGTGTAGCACTCGATTGGCAGAAAGACAGACAGAGCTCAAATTATCACACCAGATTATTGGTGTGTTTGTGAGATTGATTTTGATTTCTTTGAATACTGATTCGATCTAAGTTATCTCCGCTGCAGTACTGGCGATAGATTTATATTCCGCTTCAGTACTGGAGCCTGAAGTAGCGACTTGCTTCTTTGAACACCATGAGATCGGTTGCTACCCAGAAATATGCAGAAACCAGAAGTTGGTTTTCTGTCATATGGATCCGTGGCCCAGTCTGCATCATAGTAAGCTTGTATGTTTAAATCCTTTGCATCGTTAAGATGTAAACCGTGATCCATTGTTCCCTTCAGGTAACGTAATATACGTTTTACGGCCTTTCAGTGGTCACTGAGTGGTCTATGCATGAATTGACACACTTTATTTACACTGTAGCTCAGATCTGGTCTTGTTATTGTAATGTACTCAAGTACTCCTAAAATGCTTCTGCGTTGTTTTTCATTTGTGATGGCCTCTCCTAAACCTTTTGATAATTTGAGATTGCTTATCATTGGAGTAGGTAGTGGTTTAGCCTGATCCATATTTGCCCTTTTTAATAGCTCCAGTTTATATCTTTTCTGACATAAGATCATTTCTGACTTAGATGTTTGTATGACTTCAATTCCTAGGAAGTGATGTAGATTACCCGGATCTTTTATCGAGAATGCTTGATCGAGATGTCTGATAGTTTGATCCATGGCTTGATTGTCATTTACAGTAATAATAATGTCATCCATGTATGTTAAAATGTATGTGATCTTTTCTTGTTTGCATTGCATATACAATGAATTATCTGAATTGGTTGGTATAATCCTAGATTCATCAGTGTGGACTTGAGCTTTTCATTCCATATACATGGTGGTTGCTTCAACCCATATATGGCTTTATGTAGCTTGCATACTAAATTGTTATTAACACCCTTCTTGTATCCGTTTGGTTGTTCCATAAACACTTCCTCCTTTAAGTCTCCATTAAGAAAGGCATTGTTACATCAAGTTGTCTAATCTTCCATTTTCTATGGAGTGCTACAGTCGGTTTAACTCTTATAGTAGCAGGTTTAACAACTGGGGAAAATGTCTCATTGAAATCGAAACCATACTGTTGATTGTACCCTTTAGCCACCAGTCTTGCTTTATATTTTGAGATACTTCCATCTGGATTTCTTTTAATTTTGTAAGTCCACTTGCGACCAAGTATGTTTTTGTCTTTGGGAATTGATACTAAACTCCAAGTTTTGTTTCTGATAAGAGCACTGTATTCATTATCCATAGCTTGTTTTCAGTTGCTATTGGTAGTAGCTTCATTGTAGTCTCTTGGCTATGTTGACTCCAGTTGAGCACTGTATACTTTAGGTTTGAATATACCACTCTTTGATCTTGTAGTCATATGATGTTCTGCATGCAGGTGGTGTGTCATGACTATCATTACTATCTTCAGATTGCTGAGATATGGATAAGGGAGGTTCTCCTTGATTTGGATTGAACTCACTTATTGAAGGAGCTGGAGGAATTGTGAGAGTCATGACCAAATCCAGTGTCACTGTTGGATAGTGTGTGTTGTGGCTTTTGATTCCTCTGCACACTTCCACCGATCTGATCTCATTCAGGTTAATAGGTATGGAAGGTATTGAGAAGCTGTCTTTATTATGCACCTTCTTGGTTGTCTTAACATTTTTATCTGCAAATAGAAAAAATTTCTCATTAAATACAACATGTCTTGAGACATAGATCCTACCATCATTGCTTAAGCGTCTGTATCCTTTCTGATTACTTCCATATCTTAAGAAAGTGCACGGGGTAGATATAAGATTTAATTTGTGACTATTATATAGTCTGAGACATGGGAAGCATAAGCAGCCAAATGTCTTCAGACTTTTGTAGTCTGGTTTAACACCAAATAGCACTTTTAAGATGCTTGAGAACTTTGGTAGGGAGTCTATTAATTAAATACACAGCAGTGTTAAAGGCTTCTGGTCATAATTTCATACGCACTGAGGCCTGTACCAATAAGGTTAACCCTGTTTCCACTATACGTCTGTGTTTCCTTTCTGCTATTCCATTTTGCTCAGATGTGTATGGGCAGGTTATTCTTTGAATGATACCCTTTTTCTGAAAATATTCCTTCAGTGGTTTATATTCACTCCCACCATCAGATTGTATAATTTTGACCTCATGGCATAATTGTTTTTTTGCTTGAGTTATGAACTGTATTACAGCCTTTTATGCATCTGATTTGGATTTTAGGAAATATATCCATATATATCTAGAAAAAGATTCAACAAATGATATGTAGTACCTGAAGCCATAGTCTGAGCTTATTGAAGCTAATCCCCATAAGTCTGTTGCTACTAACTGTAGTGGTTTGTTAATAACTGTTGTTGAATCTGTAAAAGGCAATTTATGGCTTTTTCCTAATTGACAATAGGTGTATACATATGGTAGAGATACATCAAAGGGGGTATTATTATTCATAAGAACTTGTTTTACAGTGTTTACATTGGGATGTCCTAGCTTATAGTGCCACAGAGTAAAAGTTTCTTGATCATTCGTAACATGGGATTCAGTACTATTACACCACATATTCCTAATATTGCTCTTTCTTGTATTTCCAACATTGAACTTGTATAATCCTCTATCCAATTTACCCTGTAATAATATATCTTGATTTAGTAGATCCTTAACTAAGAAAAACTTAGGGTGAAACTCAAAATACACATTGTTGTCATTAACAAATTGAGATGCACTCAATAGATTCTTCTTAATTTGTGGGACTCTCAGTAAATTATTGAGATAAAGAAGACTTTTACCTGGAACACTACCGGTTCCAACATGTGTGATTTTTAAAGCTTCACCATTCCCCATATGAATAGAATGCATACCTGTATATTCTTTATTGCCTAGATTAAGATTATGTAGGTTGCTTGCGAGATGGTTGGTAGCACCTGAATCTGGGTACCAGTCTTCTTCTGCCATCTCCTCATATCTTGTAAGTCTTTCTATGTTTAAGCCTTGAGTTCTTGTGTTTTCTGATTGACTGCCTTTGCCTTTGATCTATACGTGCTACATTAGCATTGGAGTTGTGATTTCTCTGATTTGCTTGATTTTATTGATTTGGGTAGTACTCAGTATTAAGTCGAAAATAGCACTGCCAGGCTGTATGCCTTAGTTTTTCACAAATTTGACATTTTGTTCTGTTGTTATTCCATCTTCCATTTCTCCCTCTACCTCTATGTGCAGCATTACTTCTTTGATTGTAGTTGTTTTGTCTGGTTTTCTGATTTTCTTGTTTCTTTCCTTGATTTCTGTTTTTGGAACTTGATGTATAATTGAGTGATAGTACTGTGTTGCTTTCCTTCCTCTGTTCGATTCTTCCTTCATGTGATAATAATATTGAATGAACATACTGCATATTTGGTAGATTTTGTTGTGATGAAATAATTGGTACTACTGACTCATATTCAATATCAGACCATTTAGAATGGTTAATATCTGCTCAGTTTCAGATACTTTATGTCCTGCAGTGTCAAGAATGTCATAGTGATTTCACCTTTGTTAGATATTCCCTCATTGACATATTTTCTTTCTTGAGATTCTACAGTTGCCTCTTGTAATACAGGATTCTTGCTGCTGACTGTGTATTGAAAATTTGCTGTATTGCAGATTTTATCTCAAATGATGTTTTACATCCTACAATTTGTGATAGCAGTCCTGAACTGATGGATGAAAGCAACCAAGCAGCCAGTAAGCTGTCCTGTCTCTGATAGTTGATGAATTCTTTGTTGATTGTTCTTTCTCTTGAGCTATAAGTCACCATTCTTGCAGGTACTGTACCAGTTCCGTACAGAAAATCTTCCAACCCATATCCTCTAATGCTGGTTTCAACTTGATATTTCCATAATATATAATTGTTTTCATCAAGTGCAATCGTTACCAAATTATTTTTTGGCTTGATGATGTCATAGGAATTTATTTCAATAGCTGATGTATCTTGATTTCTTGATATTGACCCTTCCTGATTTTTAACTCCACTTGTTGCAGATGATGTTGTGTCATCATCTCCTGCCATGGTGGAATATGAGGAAGTGCTGTTAAGATTTCTGATTGGTGATACTCTATGGTGCAGTCAACTATCTTGATTCTTGGATCTTGGCGTGGCACCTTAATAAGGATTTAGAATAGGTAAGCAACTCTCATATGATGAGAATGCAAGAAACTGAGAGATCCAAGGACGGTGGATGATGATCTTGATCAGATGCCTCCTTTTGGACGGCCCGATGATGATGCAATGGTTCTATGATGAGAATCTGGTGATGAACTAAATCCTATTACTGTCGCTTGACAGATTTAATAGCTTCGATACCAAAACAGAAATATAGTGAAGATGTAAAGACGGTTTTTATTAACGGATCATAATAATACAGTTATGCACACTCTATTATATAGAGTTGTTTTTGAGAGATATGGGCATGTATTTCAAAGCCCAAAATACAATTATTACTATCCGCTACTTTACACCATATAATATCTTGTGCTTACTCATTTTGTAACCTAACTGACAAAGCCAAAGAAAAATCCCTTTTTTTAGAATAACGGAAATAATCTGAGGATGAAGCAAAACAAAAATAACAGAGAGAAGCCTTTTTTTAAGAATAACGAAATTTTTTAAGGATAATCAAACAATAACACTGTGTAATAAAGTGTTATCTAACGGCGTTATAAAGAGCAATTATTCTTGTAGTGAGAAATCGCAGAGTCTCCGCAGTCAGAGAATCTAGATCTTGTTTTGGTTGTTTTAAGACTTGTTTTTATAGAAAAAAATATGCATGATGGATGAGAGGCCCATTTGCAATGAAGTCTAGATGTCAGCCCAAAGTAGTGTTGGGCAGCTTACGTGGTAAGGGTATAACTCAGTACCAAGCTATGCTCTTAAGGCAAACTTGTACTTTTCCTTTTGGATCGTGCTTCTTGCTGCATTTTAGAATGCCCCTTGTGTTTTTGTAGACCAATGACTTGTTTTGATGATCGTTTCCTCATAACTTGGTTTGTTCTATAGTTTAGAGGGTTAACTCTTCAATTCTTGAGATAAGTTGTCCAGAACTTTATGGAATAACTTGGGCATGCATAGAAGAGCTAGAGAATAACTCATGTGAAGTTGGAGAGGCTGGATACGGTCAGTATAATGTTAGGAACTGAGTTGATGATGTTTTGATGACAACAACCTTATATAGTTATTATACTTTACTTTATAAAATATATACTAACATTTCCATATATATATATATATGTATGTATGTATGTATGTATGTATGTATGTATGTATATAGGAAGTATATGCAGGTATCATCGAAGACTGATCAGTATAAAGACTCAAGCATCAAGATGAAGATTAGAGATTCAAGATTCAAGACTCTAGAGAATCAAGATTTCAAGATCTCAAGATAAGTGTCTAGTATCTTGTTAAAACTTCATAATAGCACTCTCATCTTTCTTCTAATTTTCTTTTGGGATGGAACCCAATTTCTATCGAAACCAGTGGCTTACAAACCCACGACAAGTAGCTTACAAACCTACGACAAATGGCTTATAAACCCACGAAAATCAAAATCATTTAAACTACTTTGTACAAGTTCTCGAACCCTATGGAGGAGCTCTGTAGGAAGGTTCTTGCAATTTCAGTTTGAATAGATTTTTCAAAATGTTTTTAAATCTATTTTCAAAATGTTTTAGCTTTCAAAATCATGTTTTCAAAAATATTTTCAAACTTTGTTTTAGCCTTGAAATATTCCTCTATTCTGATTTTAAAAACTACTATTTTTAAAACATCAAAACTTATCTGATTTTAAATATTACTTATACAATTGACGGTCTATATCAATTATATATATATATTTAAAATAATGTTTTATATTCATTCTCTATCTCAAAATATTGTTTAAACACTTTACTTTGCTTCAGAGAAGTTTCAACTTGTTTTAAATTCAATTGTCTTTACAAAACAACATCTTTATAATTTTGAACTAAGCGATGTCGACATAAGGGGATACCCCATGTCGACAGGGTGACAGTTGGATTCAAAATTTAATTTTCAAAAGAAGTGTCCATTCGTTCGAAAACCTTTCACCAATGGTTATGACTGTTGTGCATCTATATAAAGGCTTCCAAAACGAATTTTTTTTGACAACTACTTTCTTATTTTCTTTACTCTTTCTTCTCCACCTTTCCATATCCATAAAACTTCATATTTTCAAGATCGTGCCATCATTCTGCCAAATTCTCAATAGGAAATCATTTAGATACTCTCTCTATTTGATTCTCCATCATTCTACTAAAGATTAAAGTGCTATTCAGAGTTATATGATCAATTTGTATTCAAAAAGTCCATAGAGTCTATCCATTCAAAAGGATTGTTATTAGAAAGTATTAGGGTGATCTTGTGTCTCGAAAATCAAGAGAGTTTATCCCAGACTCGGAGATAGGAGGGTTCCTCAAGGCCTTAGAAATTGAGGGTTGTAATTTAGATATTGGCTTATAAAAATCTGTACAAGGATATTGTCTTGGTACAGGACTAGATGTAGGAGGATTCCGAACCAATATAAAATCCGGTGTGTTCTTTCCTTTTACTTGCTTTACTTTACTATTTGCATTTGTTATGTGTTCTGTGACCATTCTGTGTTAGAATTCTGTTTAGATTTGTGTTGAAAATTTTAATTTAGTCATATAGTTCATATATTCTTTAAAACACTATTCAACCCCCCTCTAGTGTTATTTCTGCCTTAAGATCATTAATCTGCATCCCTAACAATTGGTATCAGAGCATTGGTTTTCATTATTTTCATAATCTGAAATTTTGAAAGGTTTTAATGGCACAACACACTAATAATGTCACCCCTGTCACCACTACTTCTGTCAACACAAGCACTAACACTAGTTCATTTGTAGAAGGTCAGTATATGTCAGACCACCACTTTTTAATGGCAGTAATTATGCATATTGGGCATGTAGGATAAAAATTTAATTACAATCCATAAGTTTAGATACTTGGAATATGACACAAATTGAATATTTTGAACCAACTACTAATTTTGCCCAGTGGACTACTGAGAAAAAGACGGTTGCACAAAACAATTCTAAGGCTATGAATATACTATTTCGTTCACTAGATAGGAATGAGTCTAATAGAGTCTCTGTTTGTAAGTCTGCATTTGAAATCTGGAAATCTTTGCAAGTAACTCATGAAGGAACAAGCAAAGTTAAACAGACTAAAATTTCCATATTAACTAACTAGTTTCAATTGTTTAAAATGCATGAAAATGATTCCATTTCCGAAATGTATTGTCGATTTCAAGATATTGTACATTCATTGATTGCTTTAGGAAAGGGTTTCTCAGAAGAAGATCAAGTCAGAAAGATACTCAATTCACTCACTCCAAATGGGATCAAAAGACACTTACTATTGAAGAGGCAAATGATGTTAGTCAAATGAAGATCGAAAAGTTAATCGGTAATCTAATGTCTTATGAAGTTCAACTACAAGGGAGAAAAGAATCTAAGGCAACGGAAAAGAAATCGATCGCATTCAAAGCAACAACTGGAGATTTAGAACAAGATAGTGATGAAGAAATTGCTTTCATGACCAGAAATTTCAGAAAGTTTCTGAAGTATGGAAAGATGAATAACTTTAAAAGAAACGATCAAAGGAATTCCAGAAATACTTCGGAGAACAACAACAATCACAACAACAACAACAATGGTGATAGATGCTACAACTGCAACAAAACAGGGCACTACAAGATAGATTGTCCATATCCAGACAAACAGACATTTCAACCAAACAACGAGCAACTAAGGAAAATAAAGAAGGCATATAAAGCAACTCTTGACGATTCAGATTCATCCAGTGATGACGAGAAGAAAACTGATAATTCAAATCTGTGCTTCACTGCTATTCTCGAATCGGAAGACGATCGGAGTTTGGATCTAAAAATAGGTACACATTTATTTTGATTTTATTGGATACTTGCTTGTTTTGATTTTGTTTGCAATTTCTTGAATTTTTAAATTCAAAATCACACTTTGAAATTTGAATTTTTAAATTCAAAATAATATTATTTTAATAATATTTTAAATATTAAAATATTTTAATATTATTATATTTAATATTATTACTGGAATTATATATAGATATAGAATATAGATTAGTTTTCTTAAGATTTTAGGAATTTCTTAGATTTTAGAAAAAGACACCTCTTTTCAAATTCAACAGTCACATGTCGACGTGCCAGGACACCCCATGTCGACATGTTTCTCAGAAATTTGATTTCAAAATTTGAATTCAAACTTTTGAATTTCCCTCCACCTTTTAACTTACTTCAAAATTCTGAAAAGATACCTCTTGACCAGAGAACATGACTTTAGAGAATCTATTTAATATACTTCTCTTATCATCTCTTTTCACTTTATTCTCATAATTCAAACTTTCTTCATTATCTTCTACTCCTCTCAAACACTCATCAATGGCTTCCTCAAGTACCCATCAACTATGAGGATGACCAAATCCATCAAAAATGATCTTTTTAATGACCCGGGGGCTATCAAAGCTTACATAAGTTATGTAAACCATGGTAAAGTCAATACGGGAAAATTTTCTATTTTTGATGATTTTCCTTCTTATGAAATCGATTAACTTTTTGAAGAAAACTCCATTCTTAGCTTGATTGATAACAAGCAAAATGATTTCGTTTGTTATCCAAACCTTGTCAAAATGTTTTATGCAAACCTAAACCATGAATTTTATAATGGAAATGAAGATCAAATTTGGAGTAGTGTTAAAGGAACACTTATTGTTTTGGATTCCGATATTTTGGGTACTATTTTGGGTTGCAAATCTACCGATATGAATCTCTCGCAATTTCAAATCAATGAAACCGATCGAGAGACTTTTCATCACATTTTTGAAAGCGACGACCACATGGATTTTAAGAATCGCTTTTTCCACCCAAAAGCAAGAATTGTCAACCTTGTTATTCAACACCCCATTATTACTAGGTCGGGAAACTACAATAATCCCACCTCAAAAGTGTGTAAAGCTCTTTTTGCTATATTTGGAAAATATGATATTAATTGGGCACAAACTATTTTGGATGAGTTAAGACCCAAAAATTTTACTATGGAAGAAAACACTCTTTATCATGGAATTTATCTTACTCGGATTTTCAATTATTTTGGTGTGGATGTTAAACAGGAAGAGTTTGTAAGTAGGAAAGTGTTCAACCATGGGAACATTTCCCTTATGAAAATCCCACTTATGTTTCAACCGTATGAAACACTTACCGTAAAGGAAGAGAGACTTGCTCATGAAGAGATGGAAAAAGAGGGAGAAGAAGAGGAAGAAGAAGGGGAAGGAATGGAAATTGAAGAAGAAGAGGAAGATGAAGAAACCTCTTTGGAAAGTATAAAGTATCCACATACACCCGCCAATCCGTCCAATAAAACCATACTCAAGAACCAAAAGATACTTTCTCAAAACCAAAAGGTTCTTAAGAGATCTATTAGCAAGAAAATGGATAAAATCTCTACCAATATCGACAAGTTCTTTGGGAAGATAGGCAGGAAACTTGGCTTGTCCTCATTATCATCTTCATCAAACTAATCCTAGCCATTATCTCTCTAGCTATCGTTTATCTATCTTTGTATTTTCTATTTTTTTGGTTAATATTATGTAATGTTAACTAATATAAGTAATGCTATCTTATTCTCTGTTTTTCAGCTTTATATATCTCTGATAGTTATTTATTTTAAGTTTAAACAGGTCCACTAGTATAAAAATAAACTTAGAAATCAAAAATAACTCAACTTGGTCATTCTGTCTAGACCATGTCGACATGCCCCATCCCCCCCATGTCGACATATAACAGTCAGAAAGTAGTTACAATTTCTAACTTCAAATTCTTGTAACAACCAAGTGACAATTCATTTTGAACGGCCAATAACTCCTATAAATACCTATTTCTTCCAGAAAAACTTCTCTACCTCCATTTCTATTCATCTCCTCTCATACTTCAACTTATTTCTTAAATTATGGCTTCTCCAATTAAGAATTTAAGTGAAAATCTTGAAGAAACTCTTACTTCTTTCAAGAATATTCTCTCTTTTATACTTAGAAATCAAAGGCACTTAGAATTAAGACAAATGCATATAATCAAAGAGCAAGAGAGACACTTCGACGCACTTTGTTAGATGATCTCAAGCCTTAGCAAAGACGAACCCGAAGCAAATCCACCGGTCACTCTCGACAAAGATAATTGGGATGTTATCAAAACTGATCCTATCTTTGGAGAAGATGGATGGGTGGAAGTCCCAAGGAATGTCTGATCATTATGTATGTTTGTTTGTTTGATTTGATTTGATTTAGATTTGATTAGGATTTGATTGAATTGTTTACTTAATTTTGATTTGGATTTGGTTTGTATATAACTTCATATACTATACATGATTGGTATGCTATGTATGATATTGATTTGATTGTTAAGTTACACTTATATATATGCTCACACACTTGATCGCTTACACGTTCACTTTACACTTTTATTCTATATATACTTGATTATCTTAGAACATGTAAATCTTTTATTCCTTTTTGCTGATGTCAAAGGGGGAGAAAGTTATAAAAATATATGTGCTTGGTGTAAGGGGAAGTCATGGAATAAAGGGGAGTTGTAGTTTTAAGAAGAAGTCACGGAGTAAGGGGGAGTTATGGAGAGTTATGGTATGGTAAGAATATTTTATAAATAAAGGTTGTCATCGTCAAAAAGGGGGAGATTGTTAGGAACTAAGTTGATGATGTTTTGATGACAACAACCTTATATAGTTATTACACTTTACTTTATAAAATATATACTAACATTTCCATATATATATATGTGTATGTATGTATGTATGTATGTATGTATGTATATAGGAAGTATATGTAGGTATCATTGAAGACTGATCAGTATAAAGACTCAAGCATCAAGATGAAGATAGAGATTCAAGATTCAAGACTCTAGAGAATCAAGATTTCAAGATCTCAAGATAAGTGTCCAGTATTTTGTTAAAACTTCATAATAGCACTCTCATCTTTCTTCTAATTTTCTTTTGGGATGAAACCCAATTTCTATCGAAACCGGTAGCTTACAAACCCACGACAAGTAGCTAAAAACCTACGACAAGTGGCTTACAAACCCACGAAAATCAAAATCGTTTAAACTACTTTGTACAAGTTCTCGAGTCCTATGGAGGAGCCCTGTAGGAAGGTTCTTGCAATTTCAGTTTGAATAGATTTTTCAAAATGTTTTTAAATCTGTTTTCAAAATGTTTTAGATTTCAAAATCATGTTTTCAAAAATATTTTCAAACTTTGTTTTAGCCTTGAAATATTCCTCTATTCTGATTTTAAAAACTTCTATTTTTAAAACATCAAAACTTATTCTGATTTTAAATATTACTTATATAATTGACGGTCTATATCAATTATATATATATATATTTAAAATAATGTTTTATATTCATTCTCTATCTCAAAATATTGTTTAAACACTTTACTTTGCTTCAGAGAAGTTTCAACTTGTTTTAAATTCAATTGTCTTTACAAAACAACATCTCTATAATTTTGAACTAAGGGATGTCGACATAAGGGGATACCCCATGTCGACATGGTGACAGTTGGATTCAAAATTTAATTTTTAAAAGAAGTGTCCATTCGTTCGAAAACCTTTCGCCAATGGTTATGACTGTTGTGCATCTATATAAAGGCTTCCAAAACGAATTTTTTTTAACAACTACTTTCTTATTTTCTTCACTCTTACTTCTCCACCATTCCATATCCATAAAACTTCATATTTTCAAGATCGTGCCATCATTCTGCCAAATTCTCAATAGAAAATCATTTAGATACTCTCTCTATTTGATTCTCCATCATTCTACTAAAGATCAAAGTGCTACTCAGAGTTATAGGATCATTTTGTATTCAAAAAGTCCATAGAGTCTATCCATTCAAAAGGATTGTTATTAGAAAGTATTAAGGTGATCTTGTGTCTTGAAAATCAAGAGAGTTTACCCCGGACTCGGAGATAGGAGGGTTCCTCAAGGCCTTAGAAATTGAGGGTTGTAATTTGGATATTGGCTTATAAAAATATGTACAAGGATATTGCCTTGGTACAGGACTGGATGTAGGAGGATTCTGAACCAGTATAAAATCCGGTGTGTTCTTTCCTTTTACTTGATTTACTTTACTATTTGCATTTGTTATATGTTCTGTGATCATTCTGTGTTAGAATTCTATTTAGATTTGTGTTGAAAGTTTTAATTTAGTCATATAGTTCGTATATTCTTTAAAACACTATTCACCCCCCTCTAGTGTTATTTCTGCCTTAAGATCCTTAATCCGCATCCCTAACATATAACTCGGCACCAAGTTACAAGGTATAGGTAGGCACCAATTTATGCCCTTAGCGTATTTTTGGCTGAAATTTTCCTGAGCTATTTCCTTAGCTTGTTTAGGTGCACCTTTTAGATTTCAACTCGTTTCATCTTTATTTCATTATTGTAACTCCGGTTGAAATTTTCTTTGGCTTAAAAGCTGATTGACACTTGCCTCTCAAAGTACGTCTTTCGAATGTAAGATGTTATTTTCTCAAGAACAAGTTTAAGTAATCAGTCTACGATAGTTAAGCTCTCTGCCTATACGTTTATCTTAGTCTTGGTGAATCATCCAGTTCATTTGGGTTCTCTTACAAGTCAGAGGTCGCTCCAGCCCTATTATAGTTTTTGGATTCCAGTCCTTACTTAAGTGTTGTATATACACCATTATCATTCTGATTTCATTCAAAGTTATTACATCACATATCAAAATCGTTCCTTATTCATCCGAGATTCATTTGTTTTATTCTAGTTACATGGTATTCAAATCCTTTATCAAATATGTATCTCTTCTAAGGTTCGATTTCATATCTTTTCTCCACTCGGTAGGTTCTCTTCTTGTAAATTTTCGATATGGGATCGACCCTCTAACGACCCGTAAATTAACCACTTTATATATGAATATTTGAATCATTTTTAAATATTTAAATAATGGATTTTAATAATCAAATAAACATGTTTTAAATATTAATTAATGATATTAAAATCATTTTCAAATTGTGTGTACCAAAATAGTTAGTTTAAATAAAAATAAAAAATGTGACCGAAAAACATTTTTCGAAAATTCGACTTTTTAGTCTTAGAAAGTCGATTGCACATTTTTGTATCACTCAGTTACACATGCACAAACTTGCACCCATGTCATATGGCAAGTTAATGAAGATATTAATGGTAATAAACCATGATAATTTAAATATAATCATGACAAGACACAATATGTTTAAATAAAAGAAAAAAAAGGTATAAAATAACCCCTCATGCACCACCGTCACCTAAACTACCTAGATTGGACATGGAGGCATGGTGGGAAAGGGGATGTAGGGATGTGCGTGTGTATTAGAGGTGGGGAGAGGGTATGGAAGCATGCTACATGAAGACTTTTTATTATTTTATATTAACATAAGTCAATTTAATCACCACCGCCTCTCTTTTTCCTGTAAATACTCTTCTTCTCCACACTTTTTCCACTTTACATATTCGTTTCTATCTTCAATTCTTATCTCTTCATATACATGTTTATTTCCATGGCTTTCAAGAGAGATTCCAAAGTAAAAGAACTAGTGAATACACTATAAAAAATCAAGTTAAACTCCATATATTCAACTATAAACACTCCTATACCAAAACCAAGGCCATTTCCACCCTAAAATCTCAATGCCATGCCCTACCTTGCTCATCCCAAACCCAAATCCGGCCCATTAAGGGCCCAAAAGTCCAAGTTAAGGTACCGTGATGATAGTTTGTGAGTTCAGCAATTTATTGTGGGGATCTAGTTAAGTTAGAAGTGTTTTTGTGAGTAAAGCTTCAACCTTTAAAGCAAAAGCTTTAAACTATTTTCATGTTCATAATTATAACTAATAAATGCTTGTTGTATATGTGTAGTGATGGTTTGGCATTTGGTTTGGTTCATGTTGCAAAAAGTTTTCGCATTTGGAAGTTAGTTTGCATGTAGTAAGTTTGTGGCTAAATATATTGCTAGTAAATACTTATTACATGTTGTATGATAGAAAATTACCCTATATATGCATTCATACCCTTGCTTCGTGATGCTCGGTTGTATATGGAAATTGTCATATGCTTGAATTCAGAACTGCCCATATATAGTCATTATATCGGCACTTTGGAAAATCACATTTTATCGAAAACGTTTGGTTTCATTATCGTGCTTGGAATTATTTTACTAGTTAAGCAAGTTTTTTATTAATGTTATTTTCAAAAATAATTAATTTTTTTAATAATGATTATTTAATTTAATTAATTATTTAAATTAATAAGGATTAAAGTTAACTAATTAACCTATTAACGATGTATTTAAATTAACTAATTACTTGGCTAATGATGTTTTAAAATTAATTAATCATTATATCCAATGACATTTAAGGTTAATTAATCTTTTAATAATGATGGATTAAAGTTAAATAATCAATTTACTAATGATGTTTTTAAATTAATAATCTTTTTAATTAATAACCTTTAAGAGTTAATAAATTTATTTAGCCTTAAATAAATATTTTCTTAAACAAAGTTTAAATTGATTAATCGCTTTTAAATAATGATATTTGATTATTTACTAATTAAATTAATTATATTTAAATATTATTAATTAATTTAATAATGATATTTTAAAAAGGTAATTTTCCATTTTTAATTAAAGTTTGCTAAAGTAAATTAATTAACTTAGTTAATGAAGTTTTAAAGTTAATTAATCAATGTAACAAGGATGTTTTAAGTTGTTAAATTCTTTTTATAATGATATTTCAAAGTTAGTAAACTCTTTTAACAAAGTTTTTTAGAGCTAATACTTGTAATGTGAAGCCAAGTACGAATTTGAGTTTCTAAAAGAAAAGGTTTGATTCATTTATGGAAATGAATTAATTTTCGTAAAGTGATTCACTTGTATGGAAATGATTTACATGTGTAATTAGTATTAAACATCGAAGAATTAGACTTGTCGCTATTTCGAAAGTTAAGAATAATCGTGGGACATGACTTTGAGAAAACACAGCATTGACTTGTCCAGTATTATTGTTAATCAAGAAATAGTGCAAGTTTGAATTTGATGAGTGGTGTTAAGTGCACAAGACTTACTTTCCATGTACAATCGTTTTTTGATAGTTGGTTTCTCAGCTATAAGTTACTTCAGCTTCTTTATTATCACTGTTTTAAGACAATTTGTTGCTCTGTTGAGCTTTGTTATCATTTGTCGATAAATGATTGAACCCAAAGCGGGAAAGGGCATCCAACTATGTGGGGTTGCTCCCATTAGGATATTTTCACATCTCATATTGATCAGATTCATTTGCTCATTTATATGTGAAATATTCGGATTCTCGGTAAGGTCTGGCGGGTCCGACTGGTACATTTTCAAGAAGTGTCACGGAGTATATGAGCTTCTCAGAAGTATATTACTAGAGGTATACTTTAAGGGTTATGCACCTTCCTAGTCATTTGTTGGAGATTTTTTTCTTATTTGATTCGAACCTTAAAGTGTATTTCCTTATTTGCATCGGGAAGAGTCAGCCACTCTTTGTGGTGTTTAATTATTTATCAATTCTTTATGTTTGGATGTTGATTTATATGGAAGTAAACTCATTCCGTATTCAGCGGCATGGTCTCACATGTTTGTGTTTAATTACATGCCTATTGTTTAAAGTTTGACTCATACTAAATATATCGTCTGACCCAAGTTGTTTGTTTTCCCTTGTAGCGATCCGCCGTTCTGTACCCTTTGAGTTGACAATAAACCAAACTTGTCCAACCTAAATTGTAAAAAAAAAGGTGAATAACTAGGGGTTAAAAAAAGAAGAGATAGAAACAAACAGAAACGATAACATAGAATCTCACAATTGAGGCGGAAAATAATATAATATATAATAATAGATCTTTATATAAAGAAGCTGTAACTGTAATATACATACAATCATCAGATTACTACAACCAACAATCAATATGGACAGTTATAATAACTTATCCTCGCATATACTGAACTTACAGCATAACACACACATCGAAAATAACCAAATATATGTAATACGTTTGAAATCCTCCAACTCGTCTCCTGAGCTCCATAGCATCCTAACTTGAATCTGTGATACATGGTCTGACCCGAGCATTATAATAATATAACACCTGAGTCAGTCTGGAAAACCAGCGTAAGAAAATACACTCGTTTGAATTATTACCGTTATCAAAATTATTTGAAAACAAAGGTATCTTGTAAGACCACGCCACATATAAATACGACATGTTTTTACCTTACGATAACCAAAATAATTTTTAGAAAATCCAGTGGTATTATAATAGTGTCTAAGTACAAATACTTATTAAAATAACCGAAATTGTTACATTAATTAAATTCCAGCATATTAGGCTCTACAATCAAAACCGTAAAGGCTCGTGGTGGATATTGGATTCCATACAATTACATGGCTATTGGGGTACTGCCTTCCACAATACACCTCCAGAATAATAGGACCTCATCTGGATTCCCTGCCAACACAAGACCGACCTACTCCTGACCTGGATAGTATCGAATATGATCACCGCTAATGGGCCTCGAAACGCAACAAATGATAGATAGTGATGATGATAAATGTCCACTCTAGATGAGTGATGATCATACCTAATGGGAATGACCCACATAGCCTTACAGCATCTCTCATGTTCTAGTCATTCCCGGTCGATGAGGCTTGAGGCTACGTATTACCTTAAGAATAGCATTCATACTTGGAATGCTAACACTGCCTTCCAAGAAATGATGCAATGAAAGCATTCATCCATACAAGTTGTTCTGGGTTTGAACAAACCGAATCTCCAAGATCATCGTCTTCATTACTTTCACGATATCACAATTCGTAACGCACAAATCAGATCGAAGTTTTTTTTGGATAATTAAATCTAATCCCGGTCTCTTAGAAAGGATCAACGAATTTTGGCCAGATTTAATAGTAAGTTATTTAACTATCAAATTATATACATAATAGTCACTAGGCCCATATTTTATTAAATCTTTTCAAACATTCATTTCAAATATCTTTACACACACACACACACATATATATTCAAATCTCTTTCAGCATTCCAACGTTTGAAAAACAATTTCAAACCCTTATATCCTTAACAGGATATTTTCAAATCATATCTTACTTCCACACTTAGAAATATTTCCAAATTCAATTCATAATTCATTAATTAGAAAAATATTTTCATATAAATCATTTCGTCGTTACAACATTTCCGAAACCTTCATCCCATACTTAGAAAATATTATAAGTCTATTTTTTCAAATCAATTCTAGTATCCATACTCCGAAACATTTTCCTCACTTATCTCATAATCTTCGAAATTTTACTAATTCCATTTACAATTTCCAAAAATCGATTATGTTTATTTATAATCCCAACCAACAGTTTATACATTCTTTTCTGAATTTTGATTCATTTTCGAAGTTCTCGTATCTGACATTTTGGAAATTTTCTTAAGTCTCCAGAATTCCATTATAAGATTTCTCTTATAAAATCACATTCATTAAATAAAACCCGATTTACAAATCTCGAGAGTATTTATAATTAACTTCAACCAATTTCCAAAACTCTATATTTATAAAAAAATAATTTAAAGAATAATAGTAATATTCAAACACATTTAGGTAATTATTTAAAATATTAAAACACCTTTTAAATAAACAATGATAATTAATTTCCAATTCATTTACAAATAATACTAATTGATTTACAAAGCTTGTTTATAAAACTTAGAATTGATTTCAACAAATTTAAATATTTGACTAACTAACTTTCCGAAATATTTTAATCCAAATAATATTTTTAAACTACATAGTTTAATAATTAAAAATCCTTTTCTGAAAACATAACCTACTTCTTGGAAAAGATTTTTTTTTAAATTCAACATAGCCGATTTTATACTTATAAATATCTCTCGATTTATCACAAGTCAATTTACATTTCCAATTTCATAAATATTTCCAAATTCCAAAATAGAGTCCATTATTTCTTTCTAACCCGATTTCCATATCTCATTTTAAATTCACATGGTGAATTTATATTCCCAAATTATCAAATGATAATCATTCCACTTTATTTATAAACATTGTTTATAACTTTATAAACACATTTCCAGTTTATAACCAATTTATATTACTAAAATCCATTTATAAATCGCTTTCTATTTAAAATTCCATTTGAAAATCTGTTTCTTAAAAAATCCAAACTATATTCCATAACCATTCAAATCTCGATCACGACTTCCATTTCATATTTAAAGAAATCTCATTTAATGATCTATCGTTTTAACAATATTCGATTTAAAAATTTCCGTTTGAAACCATTTTATGAAATAGCTAATTAAATATCCAAAATCAAATTATTTATTTTATACAATCAATTCCTTTTTAAAAATCCCAAAATTTTATGTAAATATTTACATTCCAAAATCACCTTTGAATTTCCTTTTTAAAATTCAAAAATATTACTTATGGTATTTATAGCATCAAAATTAGGTCTAGTGCGACTATAGCATTCGATATATAAAATCACACAACAATCCATAATAGATTATTCAACCACATCATATATCTCTATATATGAAATAATCAATATATTTTTGAAGAGTCCTATTGGATCCCTCCATCCTATTTCCCTGCATCCATAGATGTAAAATACCAATCCCTCTTCGAGGTGGAATATCACGGTAATATAGGGTCATTCACTATTATGCGGAGAACATAGTGTCTCATCCACTCCAATTGGCGGAAATATATCCAACTAGTAATATATATACATATACATATACATATATATATATATATATATATATATATCATATAACATTCAACTGATAGTAATATATCAATTCGATCAATCATTCAATAATTAATTTTTAATTTCTATAAATTAAACCAGTCAATCAAATTGGGTGAGATTTACTCACCTTGATTTTCATTTGCAATCCATCCAATTTTAAATTAAATTGAACACCATTTAATTTATTTAAAATTCCAGTTAACTTCAATAAATTCCAAACCAATTTTTATTACGTAGATTCCGCAGCTACGAACCAAACTCGACTTGTTTCATGATTTTTGGACCTCGTATGCAAATTTTATTAGCTATCTCAATTTAAATTCTTAATTAAATAACTAATTATATAATTAAATTTTGTTACAGTAATACCTCTTCCCCTACCAAGCAACAGTCCGCTCGATTCTAGATCGAACCTACCATCGCAGACCTTCAACAGCCATTATCCTGTCCACGCAAGAGAACCCAGGCCACCTTCAAACCATTCGCGCCACCACCCTAGATCACCGGACCCCACTACCGCCTCACTAGAGTTCGCCTAGGACTTCGCCGTAGCTAGCTCACCCTCCACTCCTCCCAGTTCGCGACTCGCGATTCTCGTGTCTTTTTTATATTGTTTCCTTCGCACGCAAGCTCTATTGCCACCGCCGACCGCCATGACAGCCTCCCACCTCGCGTTCGTTCCACAACCAACGTTGCCCAAACTCGACCACCAACCCTAGACTACCGCGACCGAAACAAGATCGACACTCCCATCTCAACGCACTCGATTTCAATAACACTTGATTTTATCGAATTCAATTTCGATCTTTTTTTTTTCGATTTTAACTTTCTCGAACTGATTTTTCCTTTTGAAAACAAGAGGAAGGAAGGAGCATACACGATTATAATCTAAAGTAAATGGTGTGATTCAAAGGGTAGGTCGGCCGGTGTAGGAGTTTTGGGTGAATAGGGTTTGACTTTGCAATTTATAATATTATTAAATTTCCAAAATATTTCGTTCATGGCACCTCAAAATCCCGAACCCCTATCGAGGCTGTTACCCAACCACTTGGCCTGGTTATAAAGCGATAGTTGCAGAAGTTATAGTTAGCACTAGACAAGATTCTGGCCAAGAAGAGATGGGAGATATAAGGGTTTGATGCAATCGATATGGTTCGACATGTATATGTTGCTCGGCGGGTATGGGTTGGTATGTATGGCTCGGTCAAAGGAGGGAAGGCCATGTCATTTGGTTGTGGTATGAAGGATAAGATGGGTTGGAATACATCGCTCGGTCAAAATGAAGGTCATACATGGCTCGGTCTAGATGGATCAGCAAATGCCGATCGGTCAAGGAAGAAAGGTTGTGCATGGGTCGGCCAAGATAGGTCGGTCGGGCCTGGTTCGGTGCATGTGGTTCGATCATAATGATTTAGCACATGTGGGTCGGCGTACCTAGCATAGTGCATCCTAAAATGAGTCGATGAGTTACCTGGTGTTTCCTTGCTTCGAATTCCGGCGCCATTTTCTTCGAGTCATATGGCAGCTTGCTTCAAGTGATCCATATAGGACCCCTAGTCCGGCCAGAAAGGCTCGTGGCATATGGTTCGGCTATCAAGGGTCGGTATCCATGGGTCGGAGAACATGGGTTTTGCTGTGAGCTGAAGTGTCTTGGTCATGGGCCTATGTAAGGAAAGCAGCCTGTCTTTGTCTATAAATAGAGGGGCAGTGACAAAGTTGAAAGGACCCTTTTTTGAGAACTCTACGGAAACTCCGTCATTTTTGATACTCTCCTCTTTTTGATTCAAATTTGTATTCACGTGGTTTGTTTACGGATTGTATATGTATTAAAGTGATTGGGAAATTAATAAAGATTCTATTCGAAGTGGACGTAGGCAATTACGCCAAACCACTATAAATCCGGTGTTCTCGTTTTTGTTGTTCTTTTTGCTCTCAATTGAGTTATTTCTATGTTTTAATTTACTTTCTTTGTTAATCTCTCTACATAATTCTATTCAAGGGTGTTAGTGAATAATTTTGGTGCTTTCACTGAGAATTGAATTCTCAACTTAATTGGATCTCATCGCCTACTAGTGGATTTCCATATTCGCGAGATGTATCCGGTTGTTGACCAGCAAACGTCCTATTCTACTCAAATTTGAAAAAGATCTAAAAGAAGCTATTAGACATGGGATTGGATTCACTGATGTATGCATGTTTTTGGGATTGGAAGTTGAATTTGCACAGGAGTTATACGAAGGCAAACCACTCTCTGAAGGCAATTTAGCCAACCTCTCACTCAATGCAGATATTCGATCCCTCACAAAAATGCTTACATACCGATCCCTCTGAAAAGCTTATATACCGATTGCTCCAAAAACCATATGTATGATCACTCCAAAAATCATATGTCACGATCGCTCCAAAAACCGTATGCGCTGGTCGCTTCAAGAACCATATGCACCGAACGCCCCAGAGTATACCGACCCAGTGTATACCGACCTAGAGTTACCGACCCAGTGTATACCGACCCAGTGTATACCGACCCAGAGTATATCGACCCAATGTATATCGACCCAGTGTATACCGACCCAGAGTTACCAACCCTGCATTACCGACCTAGAGTATACCGACCCAGAGTATAGTTACCGACCCAGAGTATATCGACCCAGTGTATACCAACCCAGTGTATATCGACCTAGTGTATACCGACCCAGAGTTACCGACCTAGTATATACCACCCCAGTGTATACCGACTGACCCAGTGTATACCGACCTAGTGTTACCGACCCAGTGTTACCGATCACATGTATACTGATCCATCCAGTGTATACCGATCCCTCTAGTGTATACCGATCCCTCTAGTGTATACTGATCCCTCTACTATATACCGATCCCTCTCTCAAAAAAAAAATCCGACCGGCCCCCATACCAAAAAACGTGGATCGGGTACGACTGCTATTTCCAAAAGAAAAAACTTTTTCGGGTACGACCCAAATTTGAGAAAAAGGCTCTAAAATTTTTTTTTAGGTGGAAACCCACCCGAACCCTAGCCGCAGTGCAGTGCCTCCACATAGTGAATTATAAATTCAACTTAATAAAGGAACATTCTATCAACTTCCCTTACATCATATGACCAACCAAGGCATAGAGGATCAAGTGGCAGCTTCTGAATGGCAACAAGGGAACGGACAAGCAACCGCTACTCAAACGATACTTCCAAATGTTGGAGAACATATATGATATGACTCTGGGCATATTCCAAGATGACTCCAAACACCATTCTTCACTGATCCAGCACTTCGAATTTAGTGACTCCAAGCAAACCAATGGTTGACTCTAAGAAATTTGTTCCAAATGCTAACAAGGAAATCATACTGATTGCGTTTGAGGGAAGTCGACCTCTAGATATATTTGGGCAGCTAGTTAGTTGGAGAGCCTCCTATGACCATAGATCATTTCTTTTAGAAAATGAATTAGAACCAAAGCGAGCAGGAGTGGAGTAGACAAGAAAAATAACAATGCAGGCCCATTGGCAAAGGACTCTGATTCCAGCAGACAAAACAAGACCTCAAAATTTGGCTCATATGCTCTTTGAAAGATTCAATCAATAGACTCTACTTGGAGACTCGCAACTCAGAGTGGTACTGAAAACCAACCTCGAGAGAGTCCACCAAAGTCCAGAGAAAATCAGGGGAAGGTTGTTGTATATTCCAAGATGCACACTGATCATAACAATGGCGATTACAAATGCCTTTGAGGTGTGATTGGAAAGCTGATTTGAAAAGGAAAGCTCAATAGTACATGCAAGCCTTGCAAGATGGCGAGCCAAGAACTTCGAATGCCCATCAATAAAGAACTCTAATTATCAATTGGACTGTTGGTAGTCGACATCCTGCTAGAAGGGGCTAGAGGCAGAGTTAATAACGAGCACATGATGTGCTCCCCTTATCATTGAGATTTTTACCAATCTACTTTGGACTATTTCGATTTCAATTTCAATTATGCTTTGAATTACGACCGACTTGAACTAAACTTCTTCCAAAATGATGCCGGTGACCAAGTACTCAGAGTTAGCCACTAACCAATCCATATAGACCTTGATCGGACCTATGGAGTTTCATCAAGACGAGCATGATTCGATCGCTCATCATCAACCATGTGCCTTTGATTTGGGGCCAAGGACTAGAGATTGAAAATCTCGTCACGGTCAGATCCCAATATAAAGCGAATATGGTCGACCGTCCATTCATCGACCTCCACATTTGACCTGGAGACCTAAGCAAGGCTTGGAATGAATATGGCCCAATGATACACTCAAATCGAGTCATAAAACAAAGTTCGACAAAATACAAATGCCTCTCCTAAAGCTCAGTGATGTCGGGATCTATCTAGGGTGGACATGATTTGATCACCTACACATCAAATCCTACCCTGAACACAAAAGTTAGTTTGACAGCCCGACTTGAAGTAGCTGTGATGGACTGCTTACTCATCAACCATCGCTCTCAATACATGGACAGGACTCCGCCTTGAAACATATGCATACTCAAATAATCCATTATCCTCGTTTTCTAGAAAGAGATACGAAGCAAATTGTGCGAGTCTTGATTATCCAACCCCGGCATGGATGTGATACAACCATCTATCATATACCTCCTTCCTTGAATTGATTGGAAGAGCTACAATCACCAAGAAGACGAGAATTGACCGTCCATTTTTCAAGTTTCATCCTTGATGCTTGGGGAAGAGTCCCGTTGCATGAGCAAACGCGGTTCGACCATTCATTCGACAACATTACCCTCGATACGGTAAATGAAATACAAATCAAACGGTGGAAATACGACTATTCTCAACAAAAATCTCTAAGTCCCTGAAGCGGACTAGAGTACTCTGAGTCCCTAGAGCACGGACTAGAGTATAAATGACTTGAGAAGAATCTCTAAGTCTCTGAAGTGGACTAGAGTACTCTGAGTCTTTAGAGCGCGAACTAGAGTATAAGCGACTTGATAAAAATCTCTAAGTCCCTAAAGCGGACAAGAGTAATCTAAGTCCCCAGAGTGCGGACTAGACTATAAATAACTTTAGAAAAATCTTTAAGTCCCTAAAGCGGACTAGATTATTATGAGTCCCTAGAGCGTGGACTAGAGTATAAATGACTTGATAGAAATCTCTAAGTCCCTGAAGTGGATTAGAGTACTCTGAGTCCCTGGAGCGCGGATTAGAGTATAAACGACTTGAGAACAATCTATAAGTCCCTTAAGCGGACTAGAGTATAAACGACTTGAGAAAAATCTCTAACTCCCTTAAGTGGACTAGAGTACTCTGAGTCCGAAGAGCGCGGACTGGAGCATAAACAACTTGATAAAATCTCTAAGTCCCTGAAGCGGACTAGAGTACTCTGAGTCCCCAGAGCATGGACTAGAGTATAAACGACTTCAGAAAAATCTCTAAGTCCCTGAAGTGGACTAGAATACTTTGAGTCCCCATAACACGGACTAGAGTATAAAAGACTTGACGAAAATCTCTACGTCCCTAAAGCAGACTAGAGTACCCTGAGTCCCCAGAGCGTGGACTAGGGTATAAATGACTTGAGAAAAATCTCAAAGTCCCTAAAGCGGACTAGAGTACTCTGAGTCTCTAGAGTGCATACTAGAGTATAAACCACTTGAGAAAAATCTCTAAGTCCCTGAAACAGACTAGTGTACTCTGAGTCCCTAGAGCGTGGACTAGAGTACAAATGAATTGACAAAAATCTCTAAGTCCATGAAGCAGACTAGAACACTCCAAGTCCTCGGAGCGTGGACTAAAATATAAAGGACTTAAGAAAAATCTCTAAGTCCCTGAAGCAGACTAGAGTATAAACGATTTAAGAAAAATCTCAAATCGTTCTGAAGTGGACTAGAGTACTCTGAGTCCCTAGAGCGCGGTCTAGAGTATAAATGATTTGACCAAAATCTCTACGTCCCAATCTGTGAACTAAGGCATAAACTATTCGACAAATCTCTAAGTCCTTGGAGCGTGGACCGAAGCATGAACACAAATTGGGCGTGAATTGATCGGGGGAAGAATAACTCTAAGTCACCAATGTAGGGCAGCGTATAAACATTAATAAATAGACGAGTGGATTCCGATCGTTCTCTATTCCACAAATTTCGGCCTGAAATTGACAGGGTGAGTATTAACTCGTTGAGGATGGAGTTCGACCATCCGACTTGTGGCCTGGCCAAATCAATGTTGGGAGCATGAGTACAAATCACTAAAAGCTGAATAAGACAACTCATTATAGCTCTAGCTTGGCGTTCTTTACAACTTAAGGCAACGACTTCAAGGAGGCCCCAATACAGATTCAATCGAAATGACATTCAAAGCTATGGGCGATCGATTATATCGTACCTTAGATCGTGGGTGAATATCGATCCACACCAAGCACATACGAACGTGACCTAAATGTCCCTTGAAAAACTATGACGACCAGAGTGTGGAAAGGAAAGTAAACCACGAAGACTTGGTCATTGAGTCTCCAGCACCCTCTTTCGATCCGTCAGGTGGAGTATGAAACTGGATGAGCATAACCCGACTGCATTTGAGCCAACTTGTGCCCCGAGATTTAATTACAAAACATGAACCAAAGTGGACGTGGCTGAGCGTCCAATACCCATCTTACGCTAAAAAACTAATGAGGCATCGAAGTATCCCCTTAGGATGAAAAACCACAATACAATCCATGATAGGAGAGACTCAGCCTCACGTCAGCTAACCTGATCCCATGATTCAATAGGAAAGGGAGTAAAGCTAAAGCGGGCATGGCTGGCCTTCCTACTTATCGATATATGCCCCAGACTTAGGGCACGAGCGAGAAGTAGGATGAATGTGAACCAAATATTTACCAATCAACTCTATGTCTTTGGAGTTTAGGTGGGGGTATATACATAGCTAGGATGAGACTCAACCATCCACGTAGTACATTTATCAACCCGAGTCTCGGAGAAGAAGCGTGATCATCCAAAGAACGTCTATGATAGATCAATATTGAAACTTATATATAGTGTTTACAACTACTCAAGGCTACGACCGAAAGAATGCCTAGAGATAGAATCATTAAATCGATGCCTGATCTCATGGGCAACTGACTATCATTTCAACTCGAAGGACGGGTAAAGGATCATGAATGCATTGAATGGAAAGCTCGTTACTAGAATATATAAGAAAATTCAAACTCAAAGCAAGATCCGGCTATGTAGCTTCACGCAACTCGAGGCTGACCCCTACTTGACATTTTCATCAACGTGCTTCTAGCATTCGACATTACAGTCAACCATGATGACCCTTCATGGATGTTAAAGATCGGATCACAACTCAGTGCAATGATGATAAAAGAATTAGTTTGATTTCTCTGAATAAATGATGATATGTTCCCTTGGACCTATTCTGACATGCGTGTGTGATTTCACCAACTATCGCGAGCCATGCATTGAATATCGACCTGAAGCTACAAAAGCTAGCGTCATACATTGACCTGAGATGGCTGAAAGACTACTTAAATAGAATATCAAACTAAGCCAATTCGATATCACTTATTTCTCTCGAAGATCTATCCAAGGATGGAAATTAGCAGATCTCATATCTGAATTCAATGCATCAAACAACTACTTGAAGAGTAGTGGAGAACCAACCAATAGATGGAAAATGTACGTGTATGGAGCATCCAATAATCAATGTTATGGCGTAGGACTCGTGTTAATGACTCCCGAGGAACGATCAATCTTCTACGTCCTGAAACTCGATTTTCTTTTAACAAACAACGATGCTTAGTATGAAGCTCGGCTGCCATCCTCAAACTTGCTAGAGAACTTGGAGTGGAAACTTTACATATCTTTTATGATTCTTGGTTGTTAGTATGCAAAGTTAGGGAAGTTAATCTTGCCATGGGGCATTGTCTTGCTCCTTACCTCGGCTAGGTCCAAGAGCTACTAGCCGACATCACGTATTACATCATTACACGCATCCTCAGCGAACAAAATGGAAAGAGTCAAGTCACTGGCCAAGCTGGCCAGTTTCAAGGACACGCAATGGACATACTTTGTTTCGGTTGAAATACGTAATATTCCAAGCATTGACGGATGTGGATCGGCTAGATCTTGCAGACAGAGCTAGAAAAGGGTCATGGTTGACTCTTATCAAAGACTAATTACAATGAAGAAGTCTTACTGAACGGAGGAATGGAAAAGACAAATCCTCCTCAAAGCTTCACGCCAAATCATCCAAGAAGAAGTCATGTGTAGAAAGGAGTTTATCCATTCCCATGCTTTGGTGTATCACCCATGATGAATCAAATGAGACTAGAGCGAAGTCTATGAATAAGAATGTGGCGATTACATCAAGGGGAAAACACTGACAAAGAAAATACTCTGCTATGGGTGTTACTGGACGACTATCAATCAAGATGCGATTGATCATGCAAGACAGTGCGATGAGTGCAAGATGTTTGCAAAAAATCAAGGAGCACCGCCGATGGAAATTACTCAAATGGCTAGTCTATAATCGTTTTCCACTTGGGGGCATTGACATCACCGTCTTCTTGCCGATCCTAAAGGTGGTGCGAAATATGCCATCATAGCAGTTGATTACTTCACTAAATGGGCAAATGAAGAATTTTTAACCATGTCCAAGATGAAAAAGATAATAGACTTCATTGTCCGTAGTGTCATCTGTCCTTATGACCTTCCATGATCCATTATAAATGCAAATGGATAGGTTGAAGCTGTGGACAAAACCATAAATTCTATTCTGAAGAGGGGTTTGGAAAAGGCTAGAGGTAAATGGGTAGATGAACTCCCAACAGCATTATGGGCATATAGAACTACCCATGAGTCCATTACTGGCCGTATTCCATTCACCCTTGCTTACGGCTCTAAGGTCGTCATCCATATAGAACTTGAAGTCTCCTCTCATCGATTGGCTGTTTACAACCCTTATTTCACAAAAAAGTATAAACAAGGAACTGCAATCGAATTGCAATTCAACTAGATGGAATTGGTGACGAATTATGAGCATACAAAATGCATCTGAGAGCTAATGGCAAGAATGTGTACCCAAACATGCACCTGTATATTTGAAGAAATTTGACTTCTTGAAATCAATAGAAATTGAATTTTCACTTAGGGTTATTAAGAAACGACTGGATCAGATAGCCGAAGCTTACTAGCCTTGTAGGACCGGACATAGATGGCCATTGATGAACAACAATCCTAAATTTATAATATTGGGAATCGACCAAGTGTCATGACGATGAATGAAGGATACAACAGTTTGGGAGGATAAAATTGAAGGATAATGACTATTCAAGAAACATGATGGATTTCTTTTTGGAGACTCTAACTTGCTTCGATTCAAAGCATGTCATGTATGCAATAAGACGTACTTTGGTTGGCAAAAGTTACCCGGCTACTTGGCTCGTCTACAAAGCACAGTTGTAGAAGTTATAGTTAGCACTATACAAGATTCTGGCCAAGAAGAGACAGGAGATATAAGGTTTTGATGCAATTGATATGATTCGGCATGTATGTGTGGCTCGGTAAGTATGGGTCGGTATGTATGGCTCGGTCAAATGAGGGAAGACCATGTCGTTCGGTCATGGTATGAAGGATAAGGTGGGTCGGAATACATGGCCCGATCAATGACGAAGGTCATACATGGCTTGGTCTAATTGGATCAGTAGATGCCGCTCGGTCAAGGAAGAAAGGTCGTGCATGAGTCGACCAAGATAGGTCGGTAGGGCCTGGTTCGACGCTAGTGGTTCGGTCATAATGATTTGGCATGTATGGGTCGGCGTACCTAGGACAGTGCATCCTAAAGTGAGTCGATAAGTTACATGGTGTTTCCTTGCTTCGAGTTACAACGCTATTTTCTTCGAGTCATATGGCAGCTTGTTTCAATTGATCCATATAGGACCTCTGGTTCGGCCAGATTGGCTAGGTGGCATATGGTTCGGCTGTCAAGGGTCGGTATCCATGGTTCGAAGAACATGGGTTTTGTTGTGGGCTGAAGTGTCTTGTTTATGGGCCTATGTAGGAAAAGAGCCTGTTTTCGTCTATAAATAGAGGGGCAGTGACACAGTTGAAGGGACTATTTTTTGAGAATTTCAAGGAAACTTTGCGATTTTTGATACTCTCCTCTTTTTGATTCAAAGTTGGATTCAAGTGGTTTGTTAACGGATTGTATCTGTATTCAAATGATTGGGAAAGTAATAAAGGTTCTACTCAAAATAGACGTAGCAATTAAGCTGAATCACTATAAGTCTGGTGTTCTCGTTTCTGTTGTTCGTTTTGCTCTCAATTGAGTTATTTCTCTGTTTTAATTTACTTCCTTCATTAGTCTCTCTACAAAATTCTATTCAAGGGTGTTACTGACCAATTTTGGTGCTAACAGAGGCATACTGCCTGGCGTTTCTAATATTATGCCCCTACTCCGAACATAACAAAAGAAGTTTCGAGACCCATCGTATATGCAAAATAGCTTTTTAAATCGACTATTTTAATTAAGTTAATCCTATACATATTCAACTCGCATGCCTATATGTTAAATCCAAATGGTACGAAATTTGAAATTTGATAATAATACACTATTATGGATCCAATGGAACTAATTTCGTCGAATTCTGAGATTGTGCCTTGGAAGCCTATTTTAACACATCGATTAAATCAATGATTTAAAAAATTGGCGAGATCGCTTAAATTTTTAGTTTTAAAAAACTTATAATCTAATTTCTTATTCAAATAGAACCTATAACAACATTAAAAATCGTTTTGATTCATATTCAACTCAAATTCAATTATTCACCATTTCTGTATTACGATAAATCATTATATTTGAAATTTAAATTCATTTTATAATTTCAACAACAAAAATCAATATATTATAAATCAAATATTTAAAACCATTTAAATGTTTAAAATCAAATGATGGAAAATCCAAGTCGTTACATTCCTCCTCCCTTAAAAGAATTTCGTCTCCAAAATTGCCAAGGTAGGGAAAATTGCTCCAAACCCAATAACTTTTCAAAAGCCACTTAGTTAAAATTCAATATTTCACTTTTCTAAATCTTTTAGTTCCATACAAAACATTTTATTTCCATTTTTAAATCAAAATCCCTTATTTCAATTACAAATTGAAAACAAATTTGGTCAACAAAAAAAATATCAAAATTTTTCTAACACTCTAAATTTTTGAATTTTTTTGGCAAAGTCTCCCTTATACAGAGAGCCATTTGCCATATGACAAATAAGATAAAAAGATATACATCAGCTCTCATAGCTGGAAAACATAATATATATCTATACTTTTATATTTTCGCGCGCTAATTCATAAGTGTACCTTATTTTAGCGTTATTAAGCAAGCCCATTCAGTTTATATGCAATTGCACTACCAAAATTCAACCAAATAGTCTTCTTGTACATGTACTTCCTCAAATAAAACTCATAAGTACCAAATATATGAAATTTAATAACTTTCATTCATTTAACTAGCTAATCACATAAATTCCATAACCAAACATGTTATAGCAGGAATTTATCAATAATCACAAGGTTCCAACATTCGATTATTCATTTCAATCGATTTACATACCATTTTATTCAATTCCAAGTGATTCATAAACAATTCATTTGTATTCATCTCATATTCATATTCAATATATTCATATCCATTCCCAATTGATTCTAAATCAATTTATTCACTTTCTATTGATTCATCAAATTTTGTTTATTTTCGTTTACGTCAAACGACAAAAAAAATTCATGGAAATTCGGTGATATTCATTTAAATAAATAGCCACTTAAGCTTACAAACTATTTTAAATTGATTCTAATTCTTATCAGTTTCTATTGATACACATTCAATTCATTCACAAAATCTTGCTTTCTCATTTTTATATTCAACACCCAACCAATCCATGCCAATTTATTTATGAATCATCTCATTAATTAGTTACTTAAGTTGAATTTAATTTTTATCAACGATATTCCCACTCATATTCAGTTTACGCTTAAATTGAATTCATTTATAACTTAAGTCATCACCATTTCAATCCATTTCTATTTTACTCAAAAACATTTCAAAATATATATAATTCTCTTACATATAAGTCGAATTCTATTTATAACTCAAGTTCCATTTCCAATATTCAATTTACAAACTAATTCATCTAATTAGTCACTTCCATTTCGACTTCACGATTAGATTTTTTAATTTCAAAAATCACTTCATTTAGTTGGCTTGGGTATAAATCCATTTTATAATTCAAATTTGGATTTCTATTTAAAGTCTAAGCTTACTTTCCCTTAAGTCATTCCAGATTACCTTCAATTTGATTTCCATAATCAAGTCTATATTCATTTTATTAAGCTATTACAAATTCAAATCCAGTTCCAATTAACACATCTTGAATTTACTTTAATTTCCCTTACTTGAGTTAAGTTCATCTAGGAAATCATTCCATCAAAATTATTTCGTAAGTCTTATTATAAACATTTTATACCATTACTTAAGTTTATATATACAACTTTAAAGCCTAAGTTCATATTCACTTTAATCATTTAATATTTCCAATTCAAATTCAATTCAGTAATTAATTAGTCTAATTAGTTCACTTTATTACAATCAAATTCCATTCCGTTTTTGGATCAAATCCAATTTCATTAAACTTAATTGACTTAATCTCATTTATAATTCGATTCTAGCTTTGCACATCTCAACCAATACTTAATCACTTTAAAACTGGGTTTTATTTCAAATTATTCTAAAATCATATATAACTCCTTTTTATAAGCTATTCAAACATATTTATTCATAATTCCATAATTTTCCACTTAAATTTTATTCCATTCAAATTTTATAACCTAAAGTTATATAGTCATTTTACACTCAAATTTTATATTCCACTCAATTCGATATTGTTTCAAACCCTAATCCAATTTTATTTAACTTAGCTTAGGTAAAAATTCAATTCCAAATTTAATTTTTCACACTTCCTTTCCTTATTAACATCATTCTCAATTTATAAGTTCAAAACTTATACCGTGATTTTTTTTAACATTTAAATAAGGATTCCAGAATTCAAACACCCAGTATTTATTTCAAATCACTTTGAAATCATGTATGTGTGCGCATATATATATCCCTTTATATAGCAAATTACACCCTTTTTGAATTTTTAAATCAAATTTTGGTTTTACCAAAACAAGTCCTTTCAGAATTTCTCAAATCAAACTTGTTTTATCAACAATTTCAAAATAAAAAATCATGTAGCAATTCGTCATTTATAAACTCGAAAATGAACACCGATGATGCTGCAGTCATTACTAGAATTATTTTCCAACGACTGAAGTGAGTGCAATGCTTTTATCACATTCAAAATCCATTTAAAACAATTTCCATTCAAAAATATTCCAAATAATATTAATATTATTCATTTCAAAATACTTTGGAAAACATTTCAAAAACATTCGGGATTCAATTTTCAACTTTCTGGTATGGATAAAATTTTAGTTTTAACCCATTTGTATAATTCATACATATACATTATAATTTGGTTATACAAACCATTTCAAATTTTATAATCTTGTTCAGATTATAATATTAACATCCAAACACATCAATATACTATAATAATTTCAAAAAATTATTTCTTTTATATCAACATATGATTTGGCTAAAATTATTTTATTTACCCACTTTTAAAATAATACTATGTCGATTTAACTTGCTTAGAGTTTAGAAACCCTTATCGATACAGTTGTCCAGATCGTACCGAACAGAATTCATAAACACTCAACCGATAAGTCAACACAATATAGAACAATTTATATTCTCCAACAAAACACGCTTATACCTATAATGCACTCGAACCATTTTAGGGTACTACTTACCCTATCTCTAATGAGTAATCCCTACCAAAGCCAAAGTTCTCACTTATCCTTTAGGTCTGATACCAACTGTAGCGACCCGCCGTTCCGTACCCTTTAAGTTGATAATAAACTACTTGTCCAACCCAAATTATATGAAAGGGTGAATATCTAGGGGTGAAGAAATGAAGAGATAGAAACAAATAGAAACGATAACATAGAATCTCATAATCGTAGCGTAACAAAATATAATATAAAATAACAGATCTTTATGCAAAGAAACTATAACTGTAATATACATACAATCATCAGAGTACAACAGTCAACAATCAGTCTGGACAGTTATAATAACTTGTCCTCGCATATACTAAATCTACAGCATAACACACACAGCGGAAATAACCAAGTACGTGTAATACGTCTGAAATCCTCCAACTTGTCTCTTGAGCTCCATAGCATCCTACCCTGAATTTGTAATACTCGGTCTGACCCGAGCATTATAATAAAATAACACCCAAGTCAGTCTGGAAAACCAGCGTGAGAAAACACATTTAATTTGAATTATTACTGTTATCAAAATCCTTTGAAAACAAAGGTATCTCGTAAGACCACGCCACACATAAATACGATGAGTTTTTACCTTACGATAACCAAAATACTTTTATAGAAAATCCAATGATATTATAATAATGTCTAAGCAGAAATACTTATTAAAATAGCTGAAATCGTTACATTAATTAAATTCCAGCATACTAGGCTCTACAATCAAAATCGTAAAGGCTCGTGGTGTATTGGATTCTATACAATGACAGGGCTATGGGGCACCGTCCGCCATGGTACACCTCTAAAAAAAGGTAATGAGGACCTCGCTTGGATCCCCTGCCAACACAAGACCGGCCTACTTCTGACCTGGATGATGGAGTTAGGGGTATGCTCTAGGGGCAATTATGTAATTTGTTACATATATCTAACTCGTTGACCAATCTTGTTCAAAATAAAAGGTATTTTCTCTCTATTATATACTTGATATAATGTGATTATATTAATTAATTAACTTAAAAAAGTTTATTTAATAGAAAAATCCATAAATGGTATATTTTGTGATAATAGTTACAAAGAGTTATAGTCGTGAGTAATTCGTCACAACGAAACAAATATACTATTTTAAATGTTCCTAGTCAAGATGCATCGAGATTGGATATTGATGTATCCACTGAGACCGGTGTATGTAACGCTCTCCAAATGTTGGGCAGTGCATTACTCATGACTACTGGAGGACCTAAGGGTTACATACTGATAGTTATTGGATAACTATGGAACAACTCACTCGATAGTTTTCTGTTGGTCAATATAACTAAGATCAAACAAAAAATATCGATGTGACTTATTTACACAGTTCTCCCGACTTAAGAGTACTATAGATCTTCAGTATGAAAGCCCTGCCTTGATTATAGCCAAATCATGGCATGTTGTCCATTAAGTAGCTATAGTTGGGTCGAGTAGAAGTATTGGAAGCGAAGCACTATTCAAGAGAGGATTCGTCTCCTTGGTTATATGCGGTTAGTATCAGAGTCAACTCAGAGTCTCTGGCTAAAGCATTTTGTATAATAATAATAATAATAATTGAACCAAGGACTTTGTATTTAGACTATAAAGTTGAATGTGGATGAGGTTGGAATTTTGACCATTACAAAATTCCGTAAGTTCAAAGTGATATAGTTTTAACGAAGAGAATTGGTGTAAAAAAATATCACAACCGAGTAATGCTTATTAAACTAAAATTGGATTTTACTGAAAATGAGTAAGCAATAAATTTGACCATAATGTCACAACACCTGCTAAGTGACATGTGAACGTTGACATTAGAATAGTTCGATGTTAATCGCTGACCAAATTTACACCATAGAGTTACACAACCGAAACGATGAATTCTCTTAAAACCGAATGATTTAATTAGTTTATAATTGTTATAAATTAATTAAATTAATTAATATTTATGAAATATTAATTATAAAATTTGTATATGATTTGAGAAATAAGTAATGGTATATATATATATATATATTTATAACAGTTATAATTATATCGATCGATATACAATATCGACAAGCGACTAAATGAGATTTAATTTCATAGTATGCTAGCTTGGGTTTAGATGGGTTTAAAGCCCATGATTTGGGCTGCAACATTTTGGTTGTGGGAAGGTCTAGGGGTAGCTGAAACATAGGGAATTGCTTGGAGATAATGGGTTGAGATCAAGTAAGAACGGGTAAAATGGTTTTCCTCATTTCTCTCTAATACAACCCTATATATATATATATATATATATATATATATATAAGTGTGTGTGTGTGTGTGTATTTCTGTGTGTATGTATATCTAAAAATAATAACTAATCTTTTTAGTCACCATTACGTTCTGCATTGCTGGTTAAAACATAGCTCTCAATCCACACCAAAATTCTCAAATATATTTCAAATTAAAATAATACTATTCGATAGTTAGAGGTCGGTGATTCCGGACTTGCAACCTGACGAATCAAGAATAGTAAAAGGAAGGGAAGTGACTGCTTCAACGTGGGTTCGAAGGCATCGTTAAATTGGCAATGTTAATTCGTATTACAGTAATTAAATTATATTCTATGATCCTATAATGAGCACTTTCACATCTGTTTAAATATATTGCTATTATATGTTTAGTTAGGTAAGATTTTTGTAAGTAGATGTGGTTGTCATAAATTAGTTTGGCTATGTGCATAATTCATTAATAATTGTTATATATATATATTTATTAATAAATTCACACACACACATATATATATATATAAATATTAGTGTATATTTCTCTCTCATATTAGCATATATAAGACATATATATGATTTAAAAAGTTTAGTTTAATAATTCAAAAATTAATTATCATACATATATTCATATTTCTAAATTAATTTTTATTGAATTTTTGAATTATTTATTATATATAAAATAATTATTACATTAAAAATTTAATTCTATATTTAAAAAAATATTATATCATTTTAGAAACATAGAGAAAAACTTTAGGAATTTTTCAATAAAGTTTATTATTTTTAATAATTAATATTATTTCGGAAAAACTGTATATGATTTATTAAAAATAATAATCTAATTGAAAAATTCTTTAAATTTTTTGCAACCTTTCATACATGTACTAGAATTTCTTAAATTTTAAAATTTGAATTTTTAATAATATTATATTTTATATTAAATAATTATAGCCGAAATCAATGTATTTGTTTTTAAAAATAATATTTCAACTTTGAAAAATCTCCAGATTTTTTCTAGGTTTATTTTATGATCCTAGATTTTTGAAAATGGTAAAATTTGAATTTTCATCAATAAATTATTATGTTAATTATTTATGGATGAAAACATTATTTTATTCATAATATATACAAATTAAAATATTAAAATTATTATGTTTGCAAAACTAAGTTAATTTTGAATTATAAATAATTTTTAATATATATATTTGTCTATATATAGATGTTTTATGTTTATATATTATGTATAATATATTTATACATACATGTGTGTATGTATTGTAACATATATACATACAGATATTTGGACAACATACGTGACATACAAAATGAGCTAATATGTTTGTTGCGATGTAAATTCCAACATCTACATATGGTCATATTATACCTTTCATGGATTATTATGTTACACATGCACTCACACTTATATGTATATGATACATTTATGTATAAACTAAATCAAATAAAATTAATTTCATATCTTAATATATTTGAATTTAAATAAAATAAATGATTTTATTTAAATAAAATTTAGAAATGTTCTAATTCAGTTAGACTTTATAGGCCCAATAAAGATCCAATATGATAAAAAAATTGAAATTCACCCATAATTTTCGCTGCGGGTCGGTCCAGTTCCAACACTGGATAGTACCGAACATGATCACCACTAATGGGTCCGGAAACGCAACAAATGATAGATAGTGTTGACGATAAATGCCTACCCTGGATGAGTGATGATCATACCTTAATGGGAGCGACCCACATAGCCTTGCTGCATCTCCCATGTTTTAGTCATTCCCATTTGATGAGGCTTGAGGCTATGTATTATCTTAAGAATGGCATTCATACTTGGAATGCTAACACTGCATTCCAAGCAACGATGCAATGATAGCATTCATCCATACAAGTTGTTCTGGGTCTGAACAAACCGAATCTCTAAGTTCAACGTTTTCAACTATCAAATTACACACTTAAAAGTCACTAGGCCCATATTTTAATAAATCTTTTCAAAACATTCATTTCAAAATATCTTTACACAGATATATATTCAAATCTCTTTTAGTATTCTAACATTGGAAAACAATTTCAAACCCTTATATCCTTAATGGGATATTTTCAAATCATTTCTTACTTCAACACTTGAATATTTCCAAATTCAATTCATAATTCATTACTTAGAAAAATATTTCCTTATTAATCATTTCATTGTTACAACATTTTCAAAACATTCATTCCCATACTTAGAAAATATGATCAGTCTATTTTTCCAAATCATTTCTAATATCCAAACTTTGAAACATTTTCACCACTTATCTCATTATCTTCGGAATTTTACTAATTCCATTTACAATTTTCAAAAATCGATTATACTTATTTATAATCCCAACCAATAGTTCATAACTTCTTTTATGGATTCAGATTCATTTTCGAAGTTCCCGTATTTAAAATTTTGGAAATTTCATTAAGTTTCAAGAATTCCATTATAAGATTTCTCTTATAAAATCTCATTCATTAAATAAAACCCGGTTTACAAATCTCGAGAATATTTATAATTAACTTCAACCAATTTCCAGAACTCTATATTTATAAAATAAGTAATTTAAAGAATAATAATAATATTCACAATTCAATTTACATTTCCAATTTCACACCTACTTCCAAATTCCAAAATAGAATCCACTATTCTTTCTAACCCGATTTACATATCTCATTTTAAATTCATACGATGAATTTATATTCCCAATTTATCAAATGATAATCAGTCCACTTTATTTATAAACATTGTCTATAACTTTATAAACTCATTTCCAGTTTATAACCAATTTATAGTACTAAAATCCATTTATAATTTGCTTTCTATCTAAAATTCCATTTGAAAATCTATTTCTTTAATAATCTGCACTATATTCCAAAACCATTCAAATCTCATTCTCGATTTCCATTTCATATTTAAAGAAATATCATTTAATGATCCAACGTTTTAACAAAACTCAATTTAAAATTTCCCATTTGAAACCATTTTACAAAATAGCTAACTAAAAATTGAAAATTAAATTATTTATTTTATCCAATCGATTCTTTTTTAAAAAACCCAAAATTATATATATATTTTTTCATTTCAAAATCGCCTTTGAATTTCCATTTTGAAATTCAAAAATATTATTTATAGTATTTATAGTACCAAAATTAGCGCCAGTGCTATTATAGCATCCAATATATCAAATCACAAAACAATCCGTAACAGATTATCCAATCACATCTTATACCACTATATACAAAACAATCAATATAATTTTGAAAAATCCAGTTGGATCCCTTCAACTTGTTTCTCTACATCCACAGATGCTATATAACATAAAATATCAATCCCGATTCGAGGCGGGATCTCGCGGTAATATAGGGTTATCCGCTATTATGCGGGGTACATAGTGTCTCATCCCCTCCAATGGGCAGGAATATATCCAACTACTAATATATATACTATATACCATATAACATTCAATTGATAATAATATATCAATTTGACCAAATGTTCAATAGCTAATTTTTAATTTCTTTAAATTAAACAAGTCAACCAAATTGAGTGTGATTTGCTCACCTTTATTTTCATTTACAATCCATTCCAATTTTAAATTAAATTGAACAATGCTCAATTAGTTTAAAATTCTAGCTAACTTCAATAAATTCCGAACCAATTTTTATTGCGTAGATTCCGCATCTACAAACCAAACTCGACTTGTTTCATGATTTTTGGACCTCGTATATAAATTTTATTAGCTGTCTCAATTTAAATTCTTAATTAAAAAACAAACTATATAATTAAATTTTGTTATAGTAATACTTCTTCCCCTACCAAGCAACAATCCACTCGACTCTAGCTCGAATCCACCATCGCAAACCTTCCACCGTCACTATCTCGTCTACGCAAGAGAACCCAGGCTGCCTTCAAACCCTTCGCGCCACCACCCCGGACCCCACCGCCGCCAAACCAGAGCTCGCCCGGAATTTCGCCGCACCTAGTTTGCCTTCCCCTCCTCCTAGTTTGCAACTCGCAATTCTCGTATCATTTTTTATTTTTTCTTCGCACACTAGCTCTACTGCTACCACCGACCACCACGACAACCTCCCACCTTGCGTTCGTACCACAACCAACATCGCCCAAAACTCGACCACCAACCCTAGACTGGCGCGACCAGAACAAGATCGATAATCCCATCTCAACGCGCTTGGTTTCAATACCACTTGATTTTATCAAATTTGATTTCGATCTTGTTTTATCTTTTTTTGATTTTGATTTCTTAAATAGATTTTGGTTTTAAAAACAAGAGAAAGGAAGGAGCATACACGATTAAAATCTAAAGGAAATGGTGCAATTCAAAGGGTAGGTCGGCCCGTGTATGAGTTTAGAGTGAATAGGGTTTGACTTTGCAATTTATAATATTATTATATTTTTGAAATATCTCGTTTATGGCACCTTAGAATCCCGAACCCCTATCAAGGCTTGCCGCCTAGCATTCCTAATGCTATGCCCCTATTTTGAATGCAACAAAACAAGTTTCGAGACCTAATTCGATCGTATGTGAAAAATAGCTTTTTAAATCGACTTTTTTTAATTAAATTAACCTATCGTAGTAAGCTCGCATGCCCAAACGGTAAATCCAAACGCTACGAAATTTGAAATTCGATAATAATACCCTATTACGGATTCAATGGAATTAGTTTCATCGAATTCCGAGACCATACCTTGGAAGGCTATTTTAATGCGTCGATTAAATCGACGATTTCAAAAATTGGCGAGATCACTTGAATTTTCGGTTTTAAAAAAAACTTACTATCTAATTTCTAATTCAAATAGGACCTATAACAACGTTAGAAATTGTTTCGATTCATATTCAACCCAAATTCAATTATTTGCCATTTCCGTATTATGATAAATCGTTATTTTTGAAATTTAAATTCATTCTATAATTTCAACCAAAATCTTCATATTCAGAAATCAATATATATTCAAAATCAAATATTTAAAACCATTTAAATGTTCAAAATCAAATGATGGAAAATCTGGGTCGTTACGTCCTTAAACTCTGAAGTACTTATTTTATTTGAGTAGTCCGAGAGTAACTGGTCGTTTTTGGATCTTTTAAAGACAGCATCCGAGCAGGAAGCTTTCATATTCTTAGTTATATATTCCTTTGTATTTTCTAGTTTATGTAAGTGTCTTTTATTTCAGCATTTGTAAAGGCAGAATATTATAGCTGCCTAGGCTGATTTGTAGTACTTTTATGTAACTCTAATAAATTTTTGTAAAGGAGTTACCTAATGTACTATTGAGTGTTAGGTTTTATTTAACAGTTTTATGGGAGGTTTTCTATACTATTCTTTATTTCACCCCACGACGATTCAACTTTCTAATGCATGGGCACTGACACACGAACACCAAGGATATTTTAAGTGTCATTCCTAGGGATTAAAAAAGTGGGTCGTCATAGTTGGTATCAAAGCTTCGGTTGAGCGAACACCTTAGGCTGATTGGAATATAACTCATTAGAGATAGGGTGAGTCGAGCCCTAGAATGAGTTAATCCTGAGAGAGCATTTCCTTTTTCTTACCTAAAAATCTGGTTTTAGATCCTTGTTGCAATTTCCCTTTTATCATCTTTGATCCTATCATTGTAATCTAATGGTACCTATCACTTATACAGGTTATTGAAAATGAGTACAAGAGGAAGAAGAGGGAGGGCATCTGAAACCAACACGGCTACAAATGGCAGAACTCCTAGAAATGAGCTAGTTTTAGAGCCGGTAGTAGAAGCAAAGGTGTAAGTTCAACCGCCTTATAACTTTGCAATCTTGTGCAAGAATTACACTTCATTAGGTGGTAAGCCTTTTATGGAACTAAGGATATTTTGGCAGTTCAGATATGGCTCCGATCTTATGAAGGCATATTCGGGGATCTCTAGTTGGGAGATGCAAGAAAGTGATTGTTGGCATCGCGCCAACTTTAGAAAGCATTAATGGATTGGTGTGATTTAGTCACCATGAATACACCAGAAGAAGATTTCCCTTGGGCGCAATTTAAGAAGGTTTTTGAAGCTCAGTTTATCCCAGAGGTAAGAAGGAATTGGTTTTTCAGAAGTTTTATGGATAATGTGAGATGACGGTGGCATAGCATGAGCATAAGTTCAATGCATTGTCCTGCTTGGGACCAAGATTGATTGATACACCACTAAAAAGGATGAAATGTTCGTGAAAGTAATGCGACTATAATTTCTTCGGGAAATGATCAATCATCTCAAGGTACCTTTACCAATCTGATCGGTATGGCTTTGAGGTTTGAAGCTCTTGATATTGAGCAAGGAATTCAGAAGGGAGGCCAACACTTAATGCCCAACCTTTTTCAGCGATATCAGTTGCTAATAGACCTTTTTCAAGCGCAAAGGGAAGAAGTGGTCGGAAAAGAAATCTGAAGTGGGAGCTTCCGCGCTGAAAAACCAAATCGACTTCTCCAAGATTCTCTGTTATATGTGTGATAAGATGGGACATTTGGGAAATTGTTGCCCTGAGACTAATCTACCTTTATGCTACAATTTTCATAAATAAGGACATATGAAGAACAAGTGTCCATTTTCGAAGAAGGGGGCTTGGGGAAGGCTTTTACTATTGAAGGGATACCATCTACTTCTATGGATCCAAAAGGAAAACAGGTGTTGCAAGGTACACTATCCATCTTTGATATTGCTATTAGAGTATTGTTCGATACCAGTGCATCTCGGAGTTTCATTTTAGTAGATCTTCTTGATAAGTTTAACCTCAAACCCATTCCTTTAGACAATTCTCTTTGTGTGTCGAACCCAATATTGGGTCTGACTAATCTTGATACCATATGTTTGAGTGTGCCTATTTCTTATCAAAATCGGCATTTCTTTTCTGACTTTAGTCTCACACAACATGGTATCACATTTATAGGGATTTTTATTTTTCACCCATTTTTTTATGACAAAGAGGGAGAAAAATATAACATATAACACACACACACACACACACACAGATATATATATATATATATATATATATATATATATGCATATATTCAGTGGGAGTCATATAATATTTTATATATATGGATAATTAATGGTTGTCGTCATAAAGAAATGGGAGATTGTCACTACATCAATTACTGATTTTAATGACAACAGCAAAAAAATTATAGATACTAATGTTTTACTATGTTATATAGCATATAGTGCAGAATATTACATAGGTGCTAAATCAAAGACCGTATAATATAAAAAATCAAGCTAAAGATACGAAGATTCATGAGTTCAAAATTGAAGAATTGCAGACCTGTAGGCTATAATTTAATGTACAGAGTCATTAATATATATTGTCAAAAGTCCTTGATAGAAAATTTTGACTTCTAACTCCATTTTTCGATCTTTGATATTTTAGACAAAATAAATTATTTTAGATACAAAATATTTTACAAATTTTTTTTAAAGTCCGAAATGTATAAAACTATGTTCAAATCATTTTACAAAACTATAGAATTTTCAAATGAATATAAAGAAAACCATTTTTATTTTTCACTAGCATATGTTGACATACATATCTAGGATATTTCGACATACATGCCACCAAATGGTTTTTAAATTTTGAACGGAAGTGTCTATTTCACACAACATTTTGTGAATGGACGCATCTACTGATTTACTATGTAAAGGGGAGTACAAATGAAGTTTTATCTAATTAACTACTTACTTTCTTCCCACTCTTTACTCTCTTGAAAATTCTTTTGAAAAATATACTTTATTCTCCTAAAAAACATATAGAATCAATTCATACTTCATTGTATTTATTCAATACTATCTCTCTCTCTCATTTCAAAGATCAAAGTGCTATCCAATAGGCTTTGGTACCCGTTGTATTAAAAGTATAAGAATTTGTCTTTTGAAAAACTATTAATTCTACTTATATTTGTTTAATTTTTCTTTTAGTCCATTCAAATCAAGTGGATTCGCTTGTAGCCCTTTCAAATCAAGTGGATGTGTTCAGTAGCCCATTCAAATCTAGTGAGTGTGATTGTAGCCCGGTCAAATCAACTGAGTTTACTCCAGACTAGAAATACAGGAGGGTGTGTCTCGTAGCCTTGAAATCTAGATGTTTTCAAGTTTGCCTTCTACTGGGTTAAAGATTGGCTTTGAAACAATATCTATATAAGAAATTGTATGAGACTGCATGCAGGAGAAGTTCGAACCAGTATAAAAGCCCTAGTATCATCTTTCTAACTCTTACTTTATTTTTACAGCTTTTATTTATATCTGTGATTGCATCCATGATCGATTGTTAGTAAGATTTTGTATTGTTAATCTATGATTTAATATTAATCTTGAAAGAAAATTAAAAAGGTTTACATAAATTAGAAAACACTATTCACCCCTCCTCTATTGTTATATTAGCTTTAAGATCCATACTTCTGCAACCCCCAAGTTTTTCAAGGTTTTGATGTCAAATTCATTTTTCAAATATTATTTAACCATTCTAATTTTCTCATTTTTATTTCCAGAGATGATAATGTCATCTACATAAACCAAAATAATAATAGTAGTGTTTTCTGAGTGTTTGATGAACATAAAGTAATCATCGATTCTTTAAAAAAAAAATCTTCAAAAGCGAAAATCTTAGCTTGGCCTACCATGCTCTTGGATGTTGTTTTACACCATAGATCGCCTTTTTTAATTTACACACCGATGATGATTTTGACTTGTGGCTCTGAAGAGTTATATAGACTTCCTCTTTAAAATTTCCTTGAAGGAATGCATTTTTTACATCCATTTGAGACAAATCTCATCTCAAGTTGGTCGCTACTGATTGTAAAATTCTAACCATGTTCATTTTTGCTACTAGTGCAAAAATATCTTGGTAGTCAGTACCGTAAGTTTGGGTAAACCACTTGGCCACTAATCTAACTTTTTACCCTTCAGTTGTACCATCGCTATTGTATTTTAATTTTGTATACCCATTTGCAACCTACGGGTTTTTCATTTTCTGGTAAATTAATAATATCATATGTGCCATTTTTTCTAAGGCTTAAAATTCTTGTTCATAGCCTGGCTTCACTAAAGTTGGTTGGTTCCATTTGGTTAGTGATGTTACTTAAGTAAGCTCTGTATGAAGGAGATACCATATTATATGAAATAAAATCTTATATTGGATACATCACCTGCTGGGATACATAATCCCTAAATCTGATGGGAGGTTGAGTTTGTCCTATAGATCTTCTTACGACATTTTCTTCTTGAGTTGTTACTTTATGAGTTAGTTCTTCACTTGACTCATTTACTCTTCTTCTTCCCCTTAAAAAATAGCACTTGTTGCGCCAACTTGTTCATCATTTGTATGCTCAACCTATTCTTGATTTGTTTCTTTAGAAAACACGAAATTATTTAGAGACAATATGACTAGTTTATCTTGTGCATTTTATTTTTCACTTATTTGATAATATGGTTCATTTTCAAAAATGTTATATCTCGTAAGATATAAAGTTTATGATTTTTCGAACCATAACATTTATACCCCCATTTTTTAGATGAGTGTCCTAAAAACATGATTTAACAATGTTTTTATCTAGCCTGTCACGTCCTATTATGCCTACGAAACATGTATATCCAAAAACCACTACAAGAAATTTTATTATCTATTTCATGTAGAATTATTATAAGATAGCGTTTTGATGCTAGTTGCTATTGATACTATTATCAAAAAGAAAATAAAGTAAGAATAGCATGATTACGCACTGTTAATAATCACGTAAGCAGTTTTAGAAGTAGGAACGCAAATTTTTTTATCGGTCGCTCCTTCTACAAGTAAAACCAACTAACGTTTTCATCCCCATTTTAACTAAAATCATTCATTTATACCATGACTATAGTTTATGCTCCTTTGTTCCTCCTTTGATCAGGGTCAGCCATTTACCAAAGCAGTAAAAGTAACGGTTTTTGGGCCTCCCAAAAGTCAGGGCATCAATCTTCCACTCCTCTGTATACATACCGCGTACCCAAAAAAAAATCACAACTCCACTCAACTTCATGCAACGACGATAGGAAGGTTGAAGGCTTCGGATGGCGACTGCGATGACTACGTTCCAATCGCCAACGACTTCGAGTGGCGAATGCGACTTGACTACGGATCGCCACAAGACTGGCGACTGTGTCATCTCCAATGGACAGCGATCCATTACCATCTCCAATCGACAGGAATGCAACAACGACCATGACTCTAGGTTCAACAATGGTAGAAACAACATAGACAGCTTCCAATCGATCGTTGATTTTGGTTATTGACCGCTTGTTTTTGAAAAGGGACTTAATTTTGGATTCTAATTTTTATTTAATTAGTTCTACTTGTGTTGTGTTTTGCAAACAGCGTTATGTTTATGTAAATATATTTTAGTGCCAAATCAATTTTGATCCTTTTGTTATAATTTTAGGTTAGTTAATGGAATTTTTTTCTTTGCATTATCAAAAATGTAAATCTCAAAATGTAGAGGACAATGACCAATTTTAGAGCGAGTAAGAGTAGCTGCTTTTGTAATTTAGGAATTTATCATAAAACTCAAAGTTTATTATAATTATGTCTATCTTGCTAGGTAAAGAATAATTGCAAATTGAGTAAAGATTGATTTGTATAATAAGGACTAAATCAAAACTGGTATATTTAATTTGTTATTTGAAATAATTGTACAATAAGGATTGTTTTGATAATGGTCAACAGATTTTTATAATGGTTTGTTAATGTAAAATTTATTGATAAATAACTAAATTTATTTTCGTAGGAAGTTATAGTTAATGTTTGTTGAGTTGAAACTAGTAGTTAAAAAGAACTTTTGCTTCAACTTATCGTGGAAAATATTTTTGATAACTTATAACTAACAGATTAGATATTCAAATTTAAAATGTTTTTTGTTATTTTAATATTTATTAATATACAATATCATTCGATGTTTTATAGTGTTTTGAAATACGCAAATAAGAATTTGAACACGCTAATACCTTTAGTATTTATATAACATAAATTAGTAGAAAACCGGTTGGTGTTGGCGGTAGAGGTTGTGAATCATGAGGGCAGGCGGTGCGGGTAGGTGGCGGAAGGCAGTGACAACTGATGAACAACTTCGACTCCTCTGTGACTCTCGTTGCCGATTATAGTGAACAATTGATAACAGACCCGAGAGGTTTCTAGAAGGGAAGGCAAAGGTCGAGGCTAATGAGAATGATTTTAGGTATATTCCATTTGGAGTGGGGATGAAGAGGCCGTTGCCGATTTATTTTGAAATCAAGAATGGAGAGGTAAGTTATTTGGGATTTAGGGTTAAGGAAGCGCGTGGAGTGAAATTAATAAAGGAAAAGGGCGACACGCCTTAAAATTTTAGTTTCTGATGCCACGTACTACCAAATCCTCAATTATTAATTGCTATTTATATAGCAACTTCAAAAATTATTAATTATAATTTACTAATTGTAGCTTATAAATTATTAAATATAAATTATTAATTATCAAAATTTAATTAATAAATATTAAATATTACTTCTTAATTATTATTGATTACTTATCAATTATTATTTTTTAAATATAATTTATTTTACTAAATTAATACTATTTCATTTTAATTATTATTATTTAATCTAACTATTAATTATTATTATTATTTAACCTTGATTTTTAACTTTTATTATTACTTTTAAATTTTTATTTAGTAAATTATTCTTATTACAAAAAATTTATTATTAGTAACTAGTTACTATTATTCGATAGTAATTATTATTTATGAATTATCAATTAAATAACAAGTATATAATTATTAGTTATATTTACTTCATATTTCAAATAAATTATTTCTATTTTAAGTATTTATTGTTTATTATTAATTTTCTTATTAATTATTAATTATTATTATTGATTATTATATTTTTAATATCAATTATTAATTATCAATGTTATTTTTATTTCTTAATTTTTAATTATTAGTGTAAATTATTAATTATCAAAAATTAACTCTAATTTATTAATTATTAGTTATTAAATTAATTATTAATTATATTGAATAGTAATTATTAATATAATTATTTCATATTTCAAATTAGTTACTATTGTTTAATAGTAATCAAAATTAATTATTAATTATTGATTATTATATTTTAAATATCAATTATTAAATATTGATAATTAAAATTAATTATTATTTCTTATTTATTAATGCTTAATGTTAATTATTAATTACTAGAAATTAATTCTAATTTACTAATGATTATTTATTTAATAATTATTATATTAATTATATTGAATATTAATTACTTCATATTTTAGATTAATTATTATTATATAATAGTAGTTATTGTTTATTATTAATTATTAAATATTAATATTTAATTATAATTATTAACTAATTATTACAATTGGTATACAAAAATTATAATAGACAGCTATTATAACTGATAAAAAAGTTTGTTAAAAATATGCATCTATTACAACTAGCAAAAAAATTGTAATAGACATCTATTACAACTGATAAAAAAGGAGAGTTGTAAAAAATATACATCTATTATAACTAGCAAAAATATATTGTAATAGAGATCTATTGCAACTGTCGGAAAAGAAGAGTTGTTAAAAATAGGCTTCTATTACAACTGACAAAAAAGAAGCGTTGTGATGGGCATCTGTTACAACTGGTAAAAAAGAAGAAATGCTGAAAGTAAGTTTATTACAACTTTCTGAAGAAAAAAAGATTTAAAAACTTCTACTGCAACTGACAAATTGTGACAGTTGTAAAAATACAGTTTTAATAGGGTCGTTTTGTTTTGTGTAAATGCAGTTTCTTTTTGAGTAAGTGTAGGAATCCTGCTTTTAGCGCAAAAGAAAGAAAAGAAGAAAAAATTAAAAGAAATGAAAGAAATAAAACCTATAAGTATCTTTGTTTACTAATGTAACAATTTTGATTTTTTGTTTTTGGTAAAATAATGATATGAGGAATATATAACTTGAAGTAAGTTCAAAATTATTAATGTTCAGTATATAAAAATCTACGCGGTCATGTTTAAACTTAAATTCCAAGATTAAAAACAAATATAGACATTTCTGCAAACAATTCCAATTTCGCATTTTCAAAAATATATTAAAGGAGCATAATAATTTAATTCTAAAATTTCATTTTCGAAAATTTTAAAGTTTAGCAATTAGCCGCATAAATTTTCAATAAGAGAATTAACTTTCATGATAATAGCTAGAGAGTTATATAAGTAGAATATGAAAAATATGTTTGTAAAAGAAAACAGCAAAATATAAATATTTGAAAAGAAATATACAATGAATTAAGTTTGTAAAGAGAAGGAGCTTATGAAAAAATATAGTTTTTGCTAGAGACAAAATTCGAACCTAGACCTATTCGAAACCATGACTGCAATAAAAATAAAATGAAGATTTTGTGATGATTATGATTTGAACTCGTGACCTTGTATATATTTTGTCGAGACATGGATTCAACTTGTAATCTCATATGTATTTTGAGGAGTTCGAGCTTACATAAAAATATATATGAAATTACAATTATTATTAAAGACGTGGCTGCTAAAAGCGATAACTGCCATGTAAGGAATTGGTTTAAACATCACAGTAGTATTTTAGCTATTCTTCTGCATCAATTGCACTGTAAATATAATTACATGTGATAGTGAATCATTTTCAAATGGTGAGATCACAACTTACTTGTAGATACCGTCACAGATATGATAAAATGACAAAAAAAATATTAATATAGTTTGGAAGTTCATTAATAAAGTTCAAATAGTGGAATGTGACATGATAGCATACAATATGAAGTAGTGAGGAGTTTCTGCATTATGAATCGGTTAACGTATATAGAAGTCTTTAATATAGGGCGGTTTGTGTACAATTTATGTTTAATCTGGCTTCTGGGATGAATTTCACTTGACCGTTTAGTCCCCAAAATATAAAGTACCATGATGCATATTTAATTACAGGTTAACATTACCTGCTAACATAAGTCTTTAATTTTAATGCTTTGTGGGCTACTCGAGTAAATTTTGAGTGTTTTCCTCTATGCATCAGATGCTGCAGAAGTGATTGAAGAAGAAAAGATAAATGACACATTTTCAGTATGGGGTTAGCAAGTTCCTTTTTCCAGTTTCAGCTTATCAATACTTCTGCAAACATAAAAATGAAATATATACATATTAATGATATGCATATCTCCTTGCTATCTTAATATGTATAATTATTCATCTTTAGTTCAGTTTCGTTATTCAAGGTTAGAATGTGATCAAATCGGGACTAAAACAATAATCTATTATAACATGTCTTTCTGCCTTTTTCAAAAGTGAAAAAAAAGAAGGTAAAAGGTTACATGATAAAAGCTTTATCTATATAGATTGATAGGGTACATGATAAAAGCTTTTATAGTTTTCCCAGCACGTCCTCTTATAGATTGAAAGGCAATAATTGCTTTTTATTCCCTACACGTCCTCCTATAGTTTTCAGTGCTTTTTGAATAAAGAAAAGATTGATAGTGAAGGCCTCTTATAGTTTTCAGTGCTTTTTGAATAAAGCAAAGATTGATAGTGAAGGGAAGTGTGAGTTAGTGGAATAAGTTATGGGAGATGTAAAAGAATGTGCAAACATTATCAAAGTAAACTCATCTGTTTATAACCTGCTATAACACCTCTTATTTTTGGCTATTAATAAATATAAAAAAGCAAATGAATAATGATTAACCAATAACTGAACCATAAACATAATTCATAATAAAACAAACAAAAACAGAGCAAGCTAATACAGGTCAACATATTTTATTTTCATTCTACAGTGTAGCAAACAATTTTTTTGTAGAAGAATGTAACAAACATAAAGAAGAAATGATGATAGTAGATAGAATGCAGAGTTTTCATTGACGTATAAGAACTTACCATAGAAAAACTTAATCCTCTGAATATGAGCTGACTGAAATTGAATGGTATGGCTAAAACCAAATACAATACAGCTTTTCCACTGAACCAATATAATCGGATTTGTTTGTGTTAGTGAGGTCATAGGTACATATTATTGTATCATCACTGGGTAAGTTTGAAATACGAAGCTTAGACCTGAAATACAAGCGATGAAACGACAAAGCTTGAAGCTAGAACAAAAGAAAAGAGAAGCAGCAGTTCATCCTTTTTGTTAACTGTGAGTACAACACTCTGTTTTGTCTACTGGTTACCATAAATATTTGGATATAAATCGTGTTTTTGGATGAAGAAGTGATTTATGACAAGTGTACATGTATTTTCTATGATATGTACATGTATATGTGGATTCAACATGGTCAGACCTAACCAAACACTATATTTCTTCTCTGTTATTGTTTTAGTCAGGAAGTGTTAAACCTTAAAACTTTGAAAAATCGACATCTCATCGTCTATTGAGTCTTAAACCTCGATTTCAAAACGAAAATTATTTGTTTTTGAACATAGAATATTTTAAAATTTATTTCATTTGATTCCATTTAGCAGAGGGAGAGAAATCACCACATTACAGTGAATGGGTAAAGTATAGTCGAAATTCGACTATCTTAATACTACAAACAGATCATACAATCGTGATCGCAATTGAAAAACTTGATTTTTAAGATAGGTTCGGCGATTTTTAGGTTTGTGGGTGGGTAGGGTTTTGGAGTTGATCAGAAATTGGATTTCGTCGAAATTGTGGTGACGTGGTTGATGTCGTGCCTCGGCATTGGTCGTGGAGGAGGTTTGGGTGATGGGGTATCCAAGAAAAATGGTGCGGCGGTTTCTGGTGGAGTGTGGAGGCGAGATGAGGCTGGAGTAGGGTTTTAGGCTGTCGTTGTGTGGTCTTGTATTTCATGGGAATGGCGAACTGATTGTGAAGAAAGGAAGGTGCGCATATTGGGGAAAAGATAGAGGTGGCTGTGGCGAAGTTAGGGACGAAGTCTGGTGGGTGTTGGTGGTCGGAGGAGGCGTGGCGAGGTGGTTAAGCAGACGCGTCTTATTTTTAGTTGGTTTGAAAGTTCGAATTTTTCGAGCTGGGCCGCATATAGGTTTCTAGTGGCGTAGGCGAGACATGGGTATCAAGGGCGATCGAAAAGCATGGTCGGCGGCGGTTTTCGATAGTCCGAGAGCTATGCACGTGCACACGTTGATGCATAGACTTGTGGTCTCGAATGGAAGAAAGGAGAGAGGGAGGAAATTAGAAAAATAAGAAAAGAAACTGTAGGAAGAAGAGGAAAGTTTGAGTGTTGGGCCGGTTTGATTGTTTGGGCCATGACGTGTAGTTAGGTTTTTTTTTTAAAAAAGGGAAAGGTGAAGTGATTTAGTAAGTATTATTTTCAAAATCTTTTAACCTTTTAAGCATCATTCCTCCTTCAACTTAAATTTAATTAACATGGAAACTTCTGCAGGTGATCTATTACCTAATATCTTAATAATTTGTTAAATTTTTTGTAATATAAAAATTAAGTATTTATAATGATTTAAGAGAATAATAATTAAAGTCTTACCCGATTTGATCTTATATTAATTAATAAATTAGTTGTTAAATGGTTTGTTTAATTTTAATTTACTAATAATAAATCATTTTTTTATAAATTCTTAAATTATAAGTAATTTGGATTTATAATATATATAAATTCGGTTAATTTAAACCAACTAAATCCTGTTTGGTGAATTGGTTAATATCAATTATTAATCGTTAATTTGTCAATGATCTAGGTTTACTGCTCTTGAATATTTATTTCAATTGTTCTTGTCTGTTCTATTAGTAGCCAAATCCGTTAAAAATTAGAATAAAACGTTGACACATTTTATTTGAAAATAACATATGTAATGAATTTCCATATGTAAATGTTGACACCATGAATATGAATCGTTTATCTAAAAAAATTTGGATATTTAAAATTTATCGTTTTGAGTTCGAAGAAACCAGGATCGGATATAAGTGTTATCCGAAACCACTTCGATTTAATAATCACTACGAACCCCTACGATTTTGATTATAGAGTCCTATATGCTGAAATTGGATTAATTTAACAAAGTAGACTATTTTAAGTAAGTATTGTACTTTGACATTGTTAAAATATCGTTGGAATTCTGGAAAAGTGTTTTGGTTATAATAAGATAAAAACTCGTCGTGTTTGTACGAGTTACCTTGGATTTTCAAAAGATTTTATAACTTAGGTATTTCAAATTAAGCGTGTTTTACTCACATTGGTTTCCAGCCTGACTCGGGTGTTACTTTATCGTAATGCTCGGGGTCTGACCGAGTATTACAGAATTTAGATTAGGTTGCTTTAGAGCCCAGAAGACGAGCTGGATGGCAGAGACGTATTGCACGTATTTGATTATATTCTGCTGTGTATTATAGGCTGTATATTCAGTATTTAGGGACAAGTTATTATAACTGTCCAGATTTTTTTGTTGATGATTGTACTCTGGTAACTTGTATGTATATTAACGGTTATAGTTTTCCTTTGTATAAAATGCTATTATTGTATATTATATTTTGTTCTGCTGCGATTGTGAGATTTTGTGTTGTTGTTATTTCCATTATTTCTTCTATCCCTTTTCTTCTTAAACCCTAAGAACCTGGTATTTTCGACACTCGGTTGCTCGCCACTCTATACAATGAATGCATTAGTGTCGACTTTCGGGGGTCGAAAATGCCCGGTCGTTACACGTGGTATCAGAGCTAAAGGTTAAGCGAGAACCTTGACTCTAGTGGAGATTACTCATTAGAGATGAGGTCCGTTGTACCCTAAAATGAGTTGAGTGTATACATATATGAGGGCGTACTTATTATTTTCTTATATAATGATTTAAAGATGATTTTTAAATAATTTTTATATAAGATTGTATTTTGATATAAAAAGAAAATTTTCTAAATTATTATAGTACGTTGTGGAGATTGGTTGTTATTACTATAATCAAGTAAGATTATAAAAATTTAGGTGGTTAAATATATATATATATATATATATGTGTGTGTGTGTATATGTATATAACCAAATAGGAATTTGATAAGAATGAACTATACAAATGGGTTAAGCTGAAAATAGATTCAAACTAGAATTTAAATCCTGGAAATTTCGCAAGAATTTTTTAAGTGTTTTGGAATGAAATAAGTTTACCCTGATTGTATTTTATATATATAAAAACAATTTTCCAGAAAATTATTATGGAATATATGGTGTGTTTGGTTTCTAGATATGATAATATTAAAAATTGGTTGTTGTGACTTAATAAAGGATGTTTATTACAGAATAAACAATGATAAAACATTATGGAATGTTTTAAAAAAGTGAAATTATATAAGCATAATCTATAAATGTGACTTATAAATTAAAAATGAATCTAAATTGTGAGGTTTTGAATCTAAGTCCAGGAATTTTGAAATGTGTTTCAAAGTGTTAAGGAAATAAGTAATACTACTAGAATATTTTTGATATAGAAAATTTTGTTTCAAAAACAAGAGTTGTTTTGAAAATTTCGAAGGAATTTATTTTGGATAGAAACCAAGGTTAGTTTGAAATTTAAAGGGTGATTTGTTATGAAAATGGGATATATGTGTGTGCATGTATGTGTGTATAAATATAATTTCAAAGTTGATTTGAAATAAATACTGGGTGTTGAATTCTGGGATTCCCATTGGAAATGAGAAATATAACCAAAAGGAAAGTAAGTTTTTGAACTTACAAGTGGGAGGTGATATTAATAAGAAATTTAAAATTTTGATTGCAAAAGTTTAAATTGGGTAAGTTTAAATGTATTGAACGAATTGGGAATTAACTTAGGCCAAGTCAAATAAGTTTTGAACTTATAACCTGAAATTGGGAATTTCAAGTTGGAAGTAAATGAATTAAATTGTGAAAGAAAAAATATAGATTTGATAAGAGGCGCAAAAGAAGTTATGTATATATGAACAACTTCAAACTGCTTTTGAAATAAAACGGTTACGAATTCTAGAAATTAAAATGAACTAGGTTATCAAATTAGTAGATTAAATTATATAAATGATCGAGAGCAAATAAAAGAATATTTGGAAATAAGAATAAAGCTAAGATTCGACTAATCGAGGTTTTAATTATAGGTTAGGAAGTGCTACTAGAATCTAGTCCAAGTTCTAAGAGATGGCAAAAAGAGAAGAATGGAAGGCAAGGCGCAGGGAGCAGAAAGCAGCTACACGTAAGGCACGAGAAGAAGCAATAATTAAAACGAGCAACAGTTTAGGGAAAGGGCTGGACCAGGTCCTTATGATAATGTCATATGTTATAGATGTCACAATAAAGGACATTACGTAGCTAAGTGCAGTAAAACAAAAAAAAAGGATGATGAAGTCAAATGGTTTCGCTTGGAGATTTTATGCTTTAAGTGTCAAGAGAAAGGACATTTTCTAAACCATTGCCTTAGGGTGAGTAAGATGAAAGATAAACCCATAGTACCAGTCGACGGATCAACCATTTGCTACCATTGTAAAATGAAGGGACACATCACTAGGGATTGTCCCAAAAGGCGGAAGAAAGAGCAAGTTGTGGAACGCCCCGCAGGAGGCGTGAAAATTATCCAAGAAGAAGGGAGTATAAAAGTTTTTTGTGGCAAATGCAATAAGTGGGGACACACTGTTATGGATTGCATGGACGGGTTAGGCGAGTTGATATGAAGTTTTTATGAAGGATGCCAAGGCTCTGTTCTTTTCTAAACCTCTAGGTTGTTGTTAAGGCATCTAGATTTATGACCTTTTGTAAGACTTTTTATATGGATAAATGGATGAATTGTTTGAACTTGCTAGTGTTGTAATCTGTCGATGTTGTGAAATACTTTGTAGAAATACGATCTTATATAAAATCACTTTTTATATGTATTTGAACATGAATTTATAATTATTTAATTACTAATGTGGAAATTGAAATTGATTTGAATTGGAAGATTGGAAATTGAATTAGTTTTACCTTGAAACTATTTTCAAATAAATTATTTTAACATAAACTGTTTAGAATCTATCTTCTTAAATATTCAGATTATTTTGATTTTTCAAGCTATTATACTATACAAACCATTTTTGAAACTCAAACTATCATATATTGACTATTTAACTATTTTAAAACTATTTATGCTATTTTAAAAATTCAAACCGTTCAGAGTGGAAATCGTTTATATTTAAATCATGAAATTAAATACAAACTGTGTTAAATTGAAGTTATAACCCAGATGAAAGTTTGAAGCAATTTGGAATTGGAACCGAAATCGAGATATCGAGGTAAAAATGATTTTGAAGTGAAATGGTATATTTTGAGTAAATATGATGATTTTGAAATACAGATTTAATAGTTACTGTAACTGAAACTTACTTTGTAAGAAGTAAAAAAATGTTACTAATAACTTTGTAAAGAGATCGAAATTGGGAATTTTTGATTGGCATTAATGATGTTAATTATATATCCAAACTCCCCTTATTGAATTTATAACCAAAAAGAAATTATCTTTGAAAGATATTTGAAATACTAAATGTAGTTTATATAAGTATGAAGCGGACTAAGTAATTGTTGGTCCTAGAATTTTTTGGGTTGAAGGAATGATCTTATATGCATATGAAATGGTGATATTTTTGGAACCTACTGATTTTTCTTAAAGACTTTTGATTTTGGAAAATGGTTAATGGGGTAAACCAAATTTGAAAACTATCGATTTCGAAAGTATTGATTTTGTATAGATAAAGTTTATACGTGATACATATAAAAAGTATGATTTGAAAGGTACTATGCATATAGTATGATATGTTTTGAGACAAAAGTATGGAAAGGCACCCCCACGAAAGTCGAAACTTAGAGTAGGAGATCCATTGGGTGGTTCTGCCTAGGAATCCACTGGGTGGGTTCAATGAGAATTGGAATTCTAGAGGACGTCCAAACAAAACTCATGAGTTCCTCGTGATCGTTTGTTGGGTTGACTAAGTCTTGAGGTGCTGATACCTACAGTTACACTGGGTTTTGCTATGATAGCAACGTAACCTTTGTGTAACTGTGATCTATCGTAGTTCTATAGCGTAATTCGGAAGGCAGTGATTGCCTCCAATCTACATTTGATTTCGCTGTGAGAGTGACGTAACATCGGTAGATTGCAATCTATGTGGTTTGGTTCCATAGCGTAATTCAGGTGGCAACGATTGCCTATAGTCTACGTTTGGTTTCACTTGGATAGTGACACAACCTTTGTGTAGCCTGTGATCTATCTGGTATAGTTTCGTTTGATAGCGTAATTCGAAGGGCAGTGATTGCATATAGACTACTTACGGTTTGTTGTGATAGCAACATAGCAATGCAAACTTTGTGTAGCTACGGACTATAGTGTTCCCATGGCGTAAGTCGAGAGGTGTGGATGCCTACAGTTTTCTTATGGTTTCGCCGGGATTGCGACGCAATAATCGGGTTAACTGCGATCCATGGTGGGAAAGGAGGGATGATACTTTCCATATCATTTTTGAAAAAGGTTTTTCAAGTATTTTCACTGGGTGTTGAAAAAGGGTCTACTAAGTGCTTATAGATTTTCAGTCCTACACTCGATCAACGTATGACTAAATTTCTGTAAGAACGAGGATAGACTTGCTAAGACATCGAGCTATAAAAAAATGTTTTAATATAAAACTAGCTTGGTGATACTATAGGATTTAAAGTGTTTTAAAGCGTATAATAAAAGAGTAAGGAGTTAAATGTTTAAAGATGATTATTTAATAATATACATTAAAAATTATAATTCTCGTTTCGTTCCTTTTCGAGGACGAAAAGTTCTAAGAGGTTAGGAATGTAACGATCCGGATTTTTAGCGTCTGTTATTGGGGTAATTAACTGATTATAATTTTTGAAATATTGATTTTTATAAGTCGAATAAATGAGTTTTCTGATATTTAAAATATCTGAATCTATATATTGATTAAAAACTATATTTAATTTTAAATTATAAATTTTTGGATATGATTGATTTTACTGATATTTGTATAAAAACTCCACCAATAAAAATTAAATGGAATATTCATATAAGTATATATAAATACATACATACATATATATAAGCTTTATGATGTTTGATAATATATATAAGTATTTATGTATACATATATGTATATATACATCCATATGAAGTAAAGTATATGTAAATAGAGAATACTGTGTAAGTGTGTGTGTGTGTGTGTGTGTGTATGATGGTAAAATATACATAAGTATGTGTGTGTGTATATATGTTATATAAAATAGTGTACATGTAAATGTAAATAAATGTGTAAATATATAAACATATAAGTGAAAAACTTTATGAGGAAAATGTGTGTGTAAATTAGTATGAAAAAAGATGCAACATGTAAACATGTACATGGTAAAAGTAGGCATATAAGGATATATATACACACACACACACACACATACATAATTGTATATATAAATATATGCATGGGGAAACATCGTCATGACAAGCGTTTAATTCAAGCATACAAAACATTTAGCCAAGTCATATAAAATCAAAACGAAAAGAAATTAGGTCAAAGGTGAAATCAAATCAACAAATCAAGAAAATAAAATAAAAAGAATAAATGAAATAAAAAAGGAGGAGGGGGCTGTACACAGTCCCATTCTCTTCTATATATACACAGTTCATACTTATCCATACTCGTTCATATTCATGCAAAAGAAGAAAAAAATATATAATAACAATCTGCCATTTAAAAATTAAAGAAGGGAAATCTAGTTAGAGTCAAAAGCTTGAAGCTAGAACAAAAGAAAAGAGAAGAAGCAGTTCATCCTTTTTCTTAACTGTGAGTACAACACTATATTTTATCTACTGGTTACCATAGACATTTGGATATAAATCATGTTTTTAGATGAAGAAGTGATTAATGACAAGTGTACATGTGATTTTCTATGATATGTACATGTATATGTGGGTTCAACATGGTCAAAACTAACCAAACACTGTATTTCTTCTCTGTTATTGTTTTAGCTAGGAACTATTAAACCTTAAAACTTTGATAAATGGATATCTTAGCGTCTATTGAGTCTTAAATCTCAATTTCAAAACGAAGTTATTTGTTTTTTAACATAGAATATTTTAAAATTTATTTCATTCGACTCTATTTAGCAGAGGGAGAGAAATCACCACATTACAGTGAATGGGTAAAGTATAGTCAAAATTCGACTATCTTAATACTACAAATAGATCATAAAATCATGATCATAATTGAAAAACTTAATTTTTAAGATAGGTTCGGTGATTTTTAGGTTTGTGGATGGGTAGGATTTTGGAGTTGATCAAAAATTGGATTCCATTGAAATTGCGGCGACGTGGTCGATGTCGTGCCTCGACGTTGGTCATGGAGGAGGTTTGGGTAACAGGGCATCCAAGAAAAACGGTGCAGCGATTTTTGGTGGAGTGTGGAAGCGGGCGAGGCTAGAGTAGGGTTTTAGGCTGTTGTTGTGTGGTCTCGTATTTCGTGGGAATGGCGAATTGTATGGGAAGAAAGGAAGATGGGCATATAGGGAAAAGATGGAGGTGGTTGTGGCGAAATTAGGGATGAAGTCTGGTGGGTGTTGGTGGTCGGATATGGCGTGGCTAGGTGGTTAAGAAGGCGCGTCTTGTTTCTAGTTGGTTTGAAAGTATGAATTTTTCGAACTGGGTCGCGTGGAGGTTTCTAGTGGCATAGGCGAGACATCGGTATCAGAAGCGATCGAAGAGGATGGTCGGCGGCGGTTCTCGATAGCTAGGGAACGTGTGCACATGCACACGTTGATTCATAGACTTGTGGTCTTGAATGGAAGAATGGAGAGAGGGAGGAAACTGGAAATAAGAAAAAAAACTGGAGGAAGAAAAGGAAAGTTTGAGTGTTAGGCCGGTTTGATTGTTTGGGCCGCGACATGCAGTTGGGTTTTGTTTTTTTAAAAAGAGAAAAGTGAAGTGATTTAGTAAGTATTATTATCAAAATCTTTTAACCTTTTAAGTACTATTCCTCCTTCAATTTAAATCCAATTAACATGGAAACTTCTGCATGTGATCTCTTACCTAGTATCTTAATAAATTGTTGATTTTATGTAACATAAAAATTAAGTATTTATAATAATTTAAGAGAATAATAATTAAAGTCTTACCCGATTTAATCTTATATTAATTAATAAATTAGTTATTAAATGGATTGTTTAATTTTACTTTACTAATAATAAATCTTTTTTTTTATAAATTCTTAAATTATAAGTAATTTGGATTTATGATATAAATAGATTCAGTTAATTTAAACGAATTAAATCCTGGTGAATTGGTTAATATTAATTATTAATCGTTAATTTGTCAATGATCTATGCTTTGGTTTACTGCTCTTGAATATTTATTTCAATTGTTCTTATTTGTGCTATTAGTAGCCAAACCTGTTAAAAGTTAGAATAAAATGTTGACACGTTTTATTTGAAAATAACGTATGTAATGAGTTTCCATATGTAAATGTTTACACCCTGAATATGAATTGTTTATTTAAAACGATTTGGATATTTAAAATTTATCGTTTTGAGTTTGAAGAGACCGGGATCGGGTATTAGTGTTATCCAGAACCACTTCGATTTAATAATCACTACGAACCCTTACGATTTTGATTATAGAGTCATATATGCTGGAATTGGACTAATTTAACAAATTCAACTATTTTAAATAAGTATTGTACTTAGACATTGTTAAAATATCCATGGATTTCTGAAAAGTGCTTTGGTTAAAATAAGATAAAAAATCGTCGTGTTTGTACGAGTTACTTGGATTTTCAAAAGATTTTATAACTTAGGTATTTCAAATTAAGTGTGTTTTACTCACGTTGATTTCTAGTATGACTCGGGTGTTACTTTATCGTAATGCTCGGGTCAGACCGAGTATTGCAGGATTCATGTTAGGTTGCTTTGGAGCTCAAGAGACGAGCTGGATGGCAAAGACGTATTGCACGTATTTGATTATATTCCACTGTGTTTTATAGGCTGTATATTCATTACTTAGGGACATGTTATTATAACTGTTCAGATTTATTTGTAGATGATTGTACTCTGATAACTTGTATGTATATTAACAGTTACAGTTTTCCTTTGTATAAAATGCTGTTATTGTATATTATAATTTGTTCCGCTGCGATTGTGACAGTCTGTATTGTTGTTATTTCTATTACTTCTTCTATCCATTTTCTTCTTAAACCCTAACAACCTGGTATTTCCAGCATTGATTGCTCGGTGCTCTATACAGTGAACGTATTAGTGTCGAGTTTCGGGGGTCGAAAATCCCCGGTCACTACAAGGGAGCCAGCTGAAATGGCTTATTGTTATCGAACATCCAATCTAGTTCCCATCTCTGCTTTTGATAGACGCATACGATGGTGGTATCGGTGTCATAAGATGCATCAATTAGGAGTATTACGTAATCATCTTATCCACGGGTACCTATCCTTACGCCATTGTTGACTATGTACTCCATGGTCAAGTCCGGCAAAGGTAAACAATATCCACTGAAAGGGTGCACCATCATCATTTCAATACCATCGTACATCAACAATAAACCAACTTTTGCCCAGAGAAACTTGTACCCATTGAAGTTGAAATCACGAAAATCTACTGGGAATGTCTTATTCATGAAAGGACTACAATAGTGGAATACTCTGCTGTCTTTTGTTTTTGAATGGAGCAAGTGAGGACATGTTGTGTTTATGGGATAGACGGGAGTGCATGTTTCCTACATTATATTCCACCATTTCTTGCAAATTCATATAAAATATAGATGAGCTGAAAATGGGAGCTTCTGTATTATTATTTCTACCATTTCTCTAGGTAGATCTAACCATGAAAACTCTTCAGTCTTCGATGCTCCTTTCATTTTCTATATGAGGATTCTATACCTAATGAATCATGAAATGAGAAAGAACATTCAATAACCTGTTATTTTACTATTAAGAGGTGGTGACAGTGTATACACATGACCAAATCTACAACTAAGGTTGTGCAATTTTATTTGAATGCATAAACAATTCATATGATGATCAGATGGCAATCGCCATAGAGAAATAAAATTAACTATATTCCATATATACACCATACCTTGCACGGATACACTTTACTTAACTTATGGATAAAAATCTTAAACTACAAACATAGAAAAGCTGTATACCTTATGCAAAATAATGCTAAACTAGGAAAAGAAGCACGGTATTTCAAATCCAATTTCATTGCTAATGCTAGATTGAATGAACATAATAATGGGAATATGCCCAATTTTGAACTTGGTCTAGATATCAAAGTGCAGATAAAGCTCAATATTTCCCTATTTATTCATAAATTGGCATCAAGTCGATCAGTAGAGAAAATTTTAATCATAACTGCTTAGAGCCTTTATAACTTATACAAAAGTCAATTCAGTTACAGGAAATGAAACACCTAATTATCCTTACAGATGTGATGGGGTTTCGTATATATACATATATCATATAGCCATACTAATGCTTTTCCATTAAATGATATCATGCATCTATGCAACAAAAGTTATCGAAATTAAACGACGAGACATCACTCTTTATAAAAAAAAACTCTACATTCATCCAACACAATTACATACTTGCTTGCTATCTATTTAGGACAATTTTTCAGAAAGGACACGCAAAAAAACTTATTCCACATTTAGGCCTCAGCAAAAACTTATTGCAAAAATAGGTCTCATTTTACATAACACTTGCATGAATATGGAGTGCGCGTGTAATAATTTTTATATAACTAAAGCTTGCACAGTCCATAATTGTTCAAGCTCATTTTCGAGCATCAAATAGACAGAGAGCTTGATCTGACCTCATTATATCCATTTTCAACTTTCTTACCAAAAGCTCCCCCATTTCCCATTCCAAACCTATTTTTTACCAAATCCAAGTCCTCAATCAGTTTGTCAACCAAATAGTTGCTAAACTATATATTGAATCATCTTCTTCATCGTTACAAAACAAAATTAATAATTAACGTTGATGATAATTAAGATCAAATTTGCTATTTTTTATGGTGTTGAAAATGAAGAGTTATTGGTGTTAGTAATGTTATTTACTAGACAATGATGTTGTTATTATTGAATCAGTTGTTAATGTTTAATGAAATGGGAAACCCTATTTAAGTACTAGTAAATTGAAAACCCTAATTGATATGTTAATGTTTTATTGCTTATTTTGATGGTAGACATGAATGTTTGGGAGATGGACGATGAAACGTTGATAAAACATTGTGATGAGCTTGAAGCGAAAATTGGTGTTGCAAGCTTAAGTCATATTGACTTTGATATTGATCATGTTTCGAAAACACAGTTTGAAATAATATCGCATAAATTCCATTCTAGACCATCAAACTTACATGCTCGTTTACGTGAAGTTGCTTCTGCCGAAAGACCCGGTCATCAAACTAGCATGACGGAAATAAGATGACGCTCGTACATCCTATTGGTCCATCCATGCCACGGGGACAACAACCATATCCAAATTATAACTGTGGAAATATTTGTGTAATGGTCGTTTGCGGAAAGGAATGCCGGACGAAGAATTTTTGGTTGTAGTTCATACAACGAACATAGACTAAATCCTCTGAAGTGGATTGTTGTAATTATTTTAATTGGATTGATCAACCACTGTGCGAAATGGGACTCGAGTGTGCCTACGAATTGCAAGCCGAAATCAGTCGGATGAAAAAGTGAACGAAGAACTAAGGGAAAGCAATGGGAGGCCAAGATTTTTGTAGATGTTTGGGACTAGGTTAATGTTGTCATATTTGGTTTTAATGTTGAAATGTAGTATTTTTAATATGATGTTCCAAAAATGTTTGTTTTTGTTTTAACCCATACTATATGCTGGCTAAGCAGTTGAATATGTTGGTGAAGTACATTTAGTATTGTTGATTATGTTGTTGAATTATATTGGTTACGTTATTATATTGATTTTCTTGTTTGATTTTTCTTGAAGATTGATTTGCCTGCTTTTGGTCGAAGATTGCCTAAGGTAGCAAAATCTACTTGGGAAAAGGAGGTATTAATTCAAAAAAATTTATGATTAGAATTATGTCACAAAATCAAGATTGTGAATGTGGTATTGCAACTGATTTTGTAGATTATGTCAAAAGTTTTGACTATATTTTACTTTAATGTGGAACTATTGGTTGATGATGAAGGTAAACCAAGATATGTTGCCGGAAAGCCACAAGGATCGACAATAAAAAATAATTGTAGTTTTCAAAAAGCTTAAACAAATGGCATTTGAAGTAACAAAAGTAAATCCTGTGATATATGATTTAGAATTAGCGGTGAAATGGGTTCGAAATAATTGTGCATCCACTATTGATTTGGAAGACGATGATGATTTGAACTCTACGTTATCGGTTGGAACGAGAGTGACAGAAATATATGTTGCGAAAGTGGAACATAATAATATGGTCGAAACACAACCAATAGTAATTTCTGCGGATGAGTATGTACCCACCACATAGTTACAAGAAACACAATGGTCTGCACATCCTTCATATCTTTTAAGCCATCGAGGTGGAGAGTTTACAAACTTACTTCACAGGTACAACGGAATGGTTGGAGTCTCTTTTAGTCAGGAACAAAATACGATGCACAAAAACATCCAAATCAATCGCAAGCATTCAATAAGCGAGTAATATTATACTCTAGCATTTGTATTTGACTTACGTTAATTCAAAATGTCTTACCGTTATTTTTCGTATTCGTAGTGCCGAAAAAGCATTGATTGGTTGTTATGACGATGACAGTGATGTTCGTGTTATATTGCATAGGAGATCGAAGGGGAATTGGATAGCATGGAAGTAGCTTGTGCGGATGATGAGGATGGAACTTGGATCCATTAAACGAAGTTAAACATTGAGGAGGCTGATGATGTAAATGTCGAAGAAGAAAAATCACTTATGAAGAGGCTCTAGCCGATGATTTACGCACGGCATCAATGATCGTGAAATCGATAATGGAAAATTGACAACTAGACAGGGAAGTGTTTGGAAGAGAATGTGCTGAGAAAGGACCATGAGTCGAGTTAATTTTTGAAAGTAAGCAGAAGCATGTTGAACAGTTATGTGAATGGGCAATTAAATGTTCAGTTTCATTTCAAGTTCTTAAATCCCATGCAAATCAATACACAATTCATTGTGATGTGGATGAAACATGTCCTTGGCAAGTGCATGCAAGCCTTTCGGTTGGAAAAAATTCAAATTGGTGGAAAATAACTATATATGGCGGTGATCACACTTGTTTAAATGCAACAACCAACTCAAACCACCGACATGCAATTTCAAAGTTTATATGCAGCAAAATACTTCTGTTAATTAAATTTGAAACAAACATGAATGCAAGAACTATTTAAGAGATAATGTCCAATATGTTTCATATTAAAGTCGTAATGCGCTCGTATAAGTATAAGTATGGCAAGGCACGTGAGGCAATGCCAAGGTAGGATTCTACAGGTTTACCCTTTCTGGTTGGCCGTAACCCATCCGTGGCCGATCGCAACTATCAATCCAAACAAAAGGTGTACCCATCGAATACGAAATCACAATAGTGATACGAGGGACAAGTATGACTAGGCATGTAAGGTAATTCCCAAGGTAAGATTCTGCCAGTTTACCCTTTCTAGCTGGTCGTAATCCAAATGAAAAAGGTGCACCCACCGAATACGAATTCACAATAGTAATACGAGGGATCAACGTTGCTAAAGGTAGCGAATCTCATTGGCAAGACATAGGCTCCTGTTTTAGTCGTTTTAATTACGATACGAGTCTCAAAGCTATCCATCATCGTTCTCTTACTTCATTTCAGTAAACGTTCGCCAATTCAACAACTACATTCTAGATATCATCCACTGCATACACAGTTGTTAAATTGGTTTCAATATTGACGGAGAGTATGCCAATAAGAGGCCCTGATCTCTTTAACAACCAAACGTCATTTTACACACCAGTTGGTACTTTTACAATTCGAAAATAATTCATTCTTGATATCAAAATATCATATTCATTTAAAAATCAGTTTCATTTCGAAATTACAAAATTCGCTTCAAAAATCATAATTTTTTTCAAAATGTCGATTCGGTTCGAAATATCGATTTCACTTCAAAATTTGATTCGAAATACAATTTAGGTTATAACTTCACTTTAACCCAATTCGCATTTAAATCCACGATTTAAATATAAACATTTCAACTTTTTCACCAATTTGAATTTTTAGAAAGTAGTTTAAATAGTTTTAACATAATTAAATAGTTAAAATAGTTTAATAGGAAATATTTAAAGTATTGAAATAGTTTATATAGTATATAACTTGGAAAAAAATTAATTTGAATATTTAAAAAATAGATTTTAAATAGTTTATACTAAAATTTTATTTAAAAATAGTTTCAAAGTCAAACTGATTCAATTCCAAAGTTCCCAATTCAAATCACTTTAAATTTCCATTTCGATTTAATCGATTTAATTCCGAATTCAAGTTAAATTTTACTTCGATTCCAATTTCAATTCAAATAAATTCAATTCCGATTTCGAATTAATTAAATTTTGCTTTCAATTCCAATTGATTTCAATTTCAATTATAACTTAAATAAATTTTAATCCAATCCCAATTAATTTTAATTTCAATTCCAAATTAATTTCAAATTTAAATTCCAAACTAATTTCAATTTCAATTCCAAATAATTTTCAATTTCAATTCCAAAATAATTTCGAATTTAAATTCCAAATTAATTTCAATTTCAATTCCATATAAATTTCAATTTTAATTTCAACTATCCGATTCAATCATTTAATTTCAACTCAATCCTCAAATCTAAACCATTTCAATTGACATCAATTTCGCGTTCGATTTTTAAAATATCGATTTAAATCACTTAAATCAAATTAACTTTCAATACTCAATTTAAAATATAAATCTTCAAGTATAATTCAATTCCGAGCTCAATTTATGGAATATCATTTTATACTACTATTACTTAGCAATATTCAAAGTTCAAATAAAAGTCCAATCTTTTAAAACAAATCAATTTCTCAAATTCAAATCATATTTCGATTATAACTTCAAAATCTCAACTTCGACTATTTAAACAATTCCTATTATCAAATTTAAAATTCAACATTTCGAGCTCAAGTTCGAAAATAATTAAGTTTAATTTTTTACTTCTTAAATCAAATCATTTTAAATAAATTCAAATCAAAAATTTTCAAAATCATTTAATTTGATCAAACCCGGTGTTCGTATATAATTCTTTATCTTATGGCCAAGTGAATCGGTTATTTTAATTTTAATTCAGGGATGGATATATATCGTTTCAATCCAAAATAAATGTCATAGGTATATATCATTTCAACCTATTTCTTAATTTATTCGAAATAATTCAGTTTATAGTTTTATCTACTGCAAATAATATACAAGATGCTAGAGGATATATAAAAAATAAATAAATAACCAAATCATTCAAATATCAACCAATTTTCACCATCACAATCAATTATCCAAACAAACAATAATTTACAAAAATTAACTAATTATCAATAATCGGGAATTTTATTATCAATTTGATTTTCATTTCAAATTTTAACTATCAATTCAAATTCCTACCATTTTAATCCATATCAATTTAAATGCCAGCTAAATTTTACCAAATAAAGTCAATAAATTTAAATCACTTCACGATATAAATTTAACTAACATAAAAATTGTTTCAGTCAATTGTGAGCGTATAAAACACTCGCCTTTTATCTGAATCTAAAAGTATCACGGTTTTAAACAAATTTCCCATCTGATTCCACGCTAAAGCCTTCGTCGACATGATTCCAACATGATTTGATTCTTCCGAAACCGATCTCATATGCAAAAATTTACAAATTTATTAGCCTTTATTATTAAATAAAAATAATTAACATGTTTAACCAAAATTTAATTCTAATTAAACAAACCTCGCATCTCCCTCCATCACGCTAGCTTCCTAGGCTTAATCGTGATTTACTCCAGCTCGTTCTTCTAGTCGCGACGTTTCCTTTTTTTCGTTCGTTTTAAATCTGAGATTTAGAAATAAAGTGGGGGAGAAGGCATACATGTAGATAAAAGATAGTGGGGCTGAGATGTTTACGAGAAGAAAAACTAGAAAATATATATTATTATATTACAAAATATCCAGCTTACAATGTCCAAAATTCTCAAGCTCCAAACAAAGCGTGCCGCCTGGCATTCCTAATGTTTACCCCCATCCGAACACAATGGAACTATCTGAGGCCTAATTTGATTGTATGAAAAAATAGCCTTTCAAAATCAATTATCTAAATTAAATTCTGAAATTAAATTCTACTCATTTCAAGCTCGCAAGACCAAACGACAAGAAACTTGAAATCCTACGATAATTCATTATTACGGATCAGATGAAATTAGTTTCATTGAAATCCAAGACAGTGGCCAAAATGGCTGTTTTCATATCAATTAAAATATAAAATTTTCAATTTCTAATTATTCACTTCTATATCAAATTTTAAATATCCACAATCTTCGTTGTTTAAATAAAATTTAGATCAACTTCCAATACCATGTTCATTCACATTAATTCAAGATTCCAATATTCAAATAATTCCAGTATTAAATTTGAAATAATTTAATTATCCAATATTTAAATCCCAACGAATTTTAGTTATCAACAATTACTTTATTTTCAACGAAATATGTCAACATTTATTATTCAATCCAATTATTGATTATAAATACATTCAATAAGCATAATTCCATTCAATACTATTATTGCCGAAATCATATAAATTGGTTATTTTAAAATTTTATCCAAATTCAAATTCAATATATTACGATAGTAAGTCATTAAATTTTATTTCTATTCATTTTTATTCAATAATTATATCAAATTATAAATTTTAAAATAGTTAAAAATACGGGTCGTTACAGTTGCTGATTGATTAAGCTAGGCACATTAAATGGTAACAAGAATGAAATTTGAACCTTAGATCAACGGAGAGAAGAATACATCCCTTTTTGATGCAGGATAGCCGTTGAATCTCCATAGTTGGAAACTACAATTTATTCATCATTAACCACTACAACAACAGTCGTCGACCTAACATAGTCTTACTTCGTCATCTACAGCTTGCACCTACACCTCCCTTTCTAACTACCGACCACTTGAGATGTCACCACCTCTACGTCAGTTCTTCTAAAAGATCTCCCAAATATCTCTTTCCAATTCTAATTTGAAACGTTTATGCGACTCGTCTTGTCTACCACCATTTCGTTCATCCTCTCCTTGTAGGATGTAGCAACCTAAATCAATTTCAATTCATAAAAAAATGGATTAGATATCAAAATCAAATTGAATACCTAAATCAAATTAGGGAAAGAAAAAGAATTTAATATCTAAATACGTGGTGGTGCGCAACACATACTTTGATTAAGTTATTCAATCAGTGATGATTTTGATAAATAGGAACCTTATTTTGTTCAAGTGGCGGTGGTGATCTTTATGCCATTTTTTTTAAAGATTTGAGAAGGATCGAAGTCAGATGATTTTTGTCTAAGGTTTTTATCTTGTTTTAGGGACAACGAAAGAGGATGGAAATGTGATGACACAGTAAGCGGGAACCCGAAACGAAGCCCGCCTAAAATATTATTGAACGTATCCAAAATTAGAATGTTGTGATTATACCAAGATGGATGAAATAGTTTCATTTATCATTCAAACGCTGCTATTTAATGCTACTAAAAGCACATTTTCTTGTAGTGCTTCTTCTTCTTTTATTCTTCCATTTCCTAAAAATGAAAACAACTCCACTTCTAAACTTCAAAATTCATTTCCCCCTACTCTATTCTCTTTCAAACAAATCATCCAACTACAAAGTTGTTTGTTATGATCCCTAGTATTTTCTGAAAGTAGTCGCTCGTCGTTTCATTGATTGGATTGGCGACAGTTGGTCGATAACAATAGTTCTCGAATTATGATGGTTTTTCGATGAACACAAAATAAAAATCGAAGAGCGGGGTTGTGTTCGTCGAGGAAAGACGAGATTTTTGGTGTTGGTCATAAGATTTTTGTGGTCGAAGTTGGTCGTAATTGGTGGTTAATCATTTTTCGATCAACTAGCTTTTTTCGATGAACCAGTGGTTAAAAGAAGCAACGGTGTTGTATGGAGAAGGCTTGAGTCGAGGCGGAGGTGTAAGAAGTGATTAGGGGAGGAATGGTGGTCGGAGGAGATCAATAAAACTTGAGTTAGGTTATGGCTTTTCTTGTTCTTGGTTTCATTTATGGTGTAGGAGGCAGTGATTGGAGACATCGAGTTGACCAGGGAGGTGGCTGATAGTGCATAGTTCGGTGGTACGTCGAACGGTGGTGGAGTTGGTGGCCATAGGTGGCCGAGGCAGTAGAGAGGGTTGCGTGACCAAACCTGGACACAATTTTGGTTTTGAGGGGTTTTTGGTCTTATTTTGATTCAGGCGGTAGGAGGTGGAACTGAAAGCGGCAGTATGATGAGGTCGTGAAGTAGGTTTTGCTGATGGTTGTAATTCGACGATCGGTGGTTGGAATTGGCATGTTAGCAACACAGGATTGTGTAGGAAGCGTGTATAGGGAGTATGGTTTTGGGGTGGAGGGTAGGGGAAGAAGACAGTGTTCCAAGCGGGCCGAGTTTGGAGTGTTCTTGTGGGCCGGGCCTTGTTTTGGTGAGGACGTGTTTAATTTATTTGTAAATTATATGAACTAAGTATATTAACCTTATAAAGCTATATCTTGTTCATTTTAAATCCGATTAACCTATATATTTTTGCATTAGACTCGTATTGATAAGTATAATATTTTAGTATAAACAATCGATAGTTTTAAAGAAGAATAAATATAGATAAAATTATAGTGGTAAATTGCAATTACATTGTATTTAATAATACAGTTGTTAAATTAATTATACTTCATTTAATGTTAGTTTAAATTTACAAAAGGGATTTAAAATTTGATTTATTTTTTTAGGAAACTCAATGTGGTTTTAAAAGTTATAAGAGTGCCATTGGAGGCTATGGATTAGAAGACTATGTTCGTAGCACCCTAATTACACCACTAAGATATGTGGCTGAAAAGGATGGCAAACTCATAATCAAACAAGAATATGCATCTCATCAACGACAGGATAGTCTGGTAAGTTGTTGGCTATTATCTATCGTAGGTTCAAATCTTTTGCAAAACTAATTAGATGTAAGGGTGCTAACTAAATTTGATCAACAATTCAACAAGTTTTTAACACTCAATCTGCTGCAGAAGTTATGTTTTTAAAAGACAGCTGCAGAACCTAAAGAAAGAAAATTTACCAATGAGAGATTACTTACAAAATATTAAGATGATATGTGACCAACTAGGTTTTATTTAGCAATTTTGTTGGGAGGTTTTCTATTTAGTTCTTTATTTAACCCCATGACGATTCATCTTTCTAATGCATGAGCAACGACACACGAACACCGAGGATATGTTAAGTGTCACTTATAGGGGTTAGAAAAGTGGGTCGTCATGGTTGGTATCAAAGCTTCGGTTGAGCGAACACCTTAGCCTGGTTGGGATACAACTCATTAAAGATAGGGTGAGTCGAGCCCCAGATTGAGTTAATCTTGAAAGAGCATTTCCTTTTTCTTACCTAAAAGTCTGATTTTAGATCCTTGTTGCAATTACTCTTGAGAGAGCATTTCTAATGTTACCTGTCGCTTATCCATGTTATTGAAAATAAGTACAAGAGGAAGAAGAGGGAGAGAATCTGGAACCAGTACGGCTACAAATGGCAGAACTCCTAGAAATGAGCCAGTTTCAGAGCCGGAAGTAGAAACAAAAGTGCAAGTTCAACCACCTTAGAACTTTGCACCTTGTGTAAGAATTACACTTCTTTAGGTGGTAAGCCTTTCAATGGAACCAAAGATATTTTGGGAGTTCAAACATGGCTTCGGTCTTATGAAGGGATATTAGGGGATCTCCAGTTGGGTGATGCAAGAAAGTGATTGTTTGCATCGCGCCAGCTTCAGAATGCAGTAATGGATTGGTGTGATCCGGTCACCATGAATACACCAGAAAAAGATTTCTCTTAGGTGCAGTTTAAGAAGGTTTTTGAAGCCCAGTTTATCCCAAAGGCAGGAAGGACTTAATGGTTCAAAAGTTTTATGGACAATGTGAGATGATAGTAACATAGTATGAGCATAAGCTTAATGCATTGTCCTGCTTTGGACCAACGTTGATTGATACGCCACTAAAAAGAATGAAATGTTCTTGAAAAGAATGCGACCATAATTTCATCGAGAAATGACCATTCATCTCAACGATACCTTTACCAATCTGATCGGTTTGGCTTTGAGGTTTGAAGCTCTTGATATTGAGCAAGGAGTTTAGAAAGGAGTAGTGCTAGCACTTAATGCCAACCTTTGCCAGTGATATGAGTTTCTACTAAGCCTTTTTCAAGCGCCATAGGAAGAAGAAGTGGTCGAAAAAGAAACCTGGAGGGGGAGCTCCCACGTTGAAAAAGCATATCTACTTCTCCAAGATTCTCTGTTATAAGTGCGATAAGATGGGACATTTTGCAAATAGTTGCCTAGGGACTAATCTACCTTTATGCTACAATTGTCACAAATAAGGACATATAAAGAACGAGTGTCCATTTCTGAAGAAAGGGGCTCAGGGGAAGGGTTTTACTATTGAAGGGATACCATAAACTTCTATGGATCCAAAAGGAAAGTATGCGTTGCAAGGCACACTATTCATCCCTGATATTCCCGTTAGCGTATTGTTCGATGCCAGTGCATCCAAGAGTTTCATTTCAGTAGATCTTGTTGATAAGTTTAACCTCAAATGTAATGATTTTGAAATTTACCGTTATTTTGAATAATTAATCGATTTAATTTAATTTGATTTAAGTTGAGAAATTTAGAAGTTTGAATTTAAAAATTTATATTTCGCATGATTAGATAAAATGAACAAAAAGGAGTTTAATTTTACAACCAAAATTTTAAACAATTTGAAAATTTATAAAAAAATTAGTCGGTAATAAAACAGCGAAATTTTTGGTTTCAAATTTAATATTTTATATAGAAATTTATGTGATCGATTTACAGTAGCATCAACTGATATTGCAAAACTTTCAAAATTTTACCCATGCGACAAGTAACAAATTTTTTTGTGTGCTAAATGTGTTCGTATCAACACGCCAAGTATGACGATGTTTCGTTTGCGTGTCGATATTTCCTGTTGTTTGGCATTTTGTTTTGGCTCAAATTAGCGGTAGTTGCTGTATTTTCATGATTCTTTCGCTCTGGGATTTTTTATATTTAAGTCTAAATTAAGCAGCTGTTATAAAATAATAACCAGGATAAATACGTATATGATATGTTGTACCGTTGGAAATAAGGGATTAAAAAAAAGTTTAAACGATACTTGCATAAGAAGTTTTTGCGTGTAAAAATTGAAACAGTCTACCAAGCGAACTGCTAGAGGCGAAAAAATAGTAATATTTTTTTAACTTGGTAGACGAGACATACAAATAAATTACTTTGGAATTGGTAAGCAAGCAAATATCTCGGTACACAGTTGTACTTACACGTGGCCTTCTTCCATATATATGTTCTTCTTCTGCCTCATTTTTTTCTTCTGATAATCAAAATCGAAGCCGATCCTTTCATCCATCAACCCGAGCCCACCTTCAACCAAAGATATCGCCTACCTCGAGTCATCCTCCTCTCCTTGCAACTGCCGCCGCACCTCTTCCCTACCATCATTTCACTGTACCCTAAAATCTCGCCCCTTCGAGAGTGACAACCAATGCCAAAAAAAAGGCTCAGGCAAACCGTTCGCCGTTGTTGCTGCCGAGGCAACCACCGCTAGCCTGCACTGTCGCATACCAGAGCACCGCCCATCTCCGATCGAAATTCCCCTCCACTCCTCCAATCAGACACTGCAGTTTGTATATGTGTGTGTGTGTGTATAAATCATACTACTGCCAACCTGCTAACCTGCCGATTGCGCCCTCACTGGTATCATCGCACAGCCTTGCATCCATTAGACGACCCGCTTGCTTTCTCCCTGTTCCGGTGCTAAACCGTGAGGTACACATATATATTGTCATATATTTATAGCTAAGAGTATATATAAATTTTTTTAAGGCTGCTGTAGCCATCTGGATTGGTGCAAGACGAGTACGAGTTAAAGGGTCGTTGTCAAATTTGCATGTATCACGTGTCGTAGGCGTTTTCAGACTAGCATAGTTGATGTGAGTGTTTACATTCATGCTTAACTAATATTATGACGCAAGTTAATAGATCTAAAATTTTATGTTGTGGTTGAATTTGATTGATGTATTTTCGTCTGGATGAATTATCGAATGAGATGTATGTATGATTGGCATGATACACACACAAGCATAGAAAAGTTAAAAATCGAAAAGCCATATTAACCTCGTTATTGATATTGACATTTTAGTATGGCTTTGTTGAACTTTGCCCATCGATATTTGGGTATGACTGTATATTGGAAGTTTATTGTTGAAAGGGTTGAAATGATATATGCCCATAATTTAAATTTATCTATCCCACTTAGCCTAGGCAGAAAACAAATTAAACAACGTTGGTCTAAAAAAAATCTTTTTAAATGGAAATTGTATGAAAACATATATACATATATACATACATACATACATATATATATATATATAAATGATCTAAAATTCTTAAATTTTGTTTTAAAGTAGGATTTATTATTTAAATAAAATTTAGGTGAGTTAGATGATTTTTTAGGAAAGGGAATTTAGAAAAATGTTTTATTTAAATTAATTGGATTTTGATTTGAACTTTATAAGATTTGATTTAATTTAAATTGAAAATTTGAGATTTGAAGGTATTTACTTTAGAAAGTTTAAGTAAAATTTCGAAATAGATTTAAGCTAAAATCAGGAATTGGTTTCGTATATTGAAATTGGGGTAAACTAAATCTATATGGAATTTAAATGTTTTATAAATTTTTGGGAATTCATTACGAATTGTCTGATAAATTATAATGGAGTTTTAAATTGTTTAACAAAATTTTGGGGATTTCATTGAAAATTTGGTTGGTTAAATTGTAATTAAATTTGGGATTTCAACTTAAATAAATTTTGATTAAGCGAATCAAGTTATGGGTTAAAGGGGAAGCGAGTTGAAATCGAAATATTTTATAATGGATTTTGGTAACGAGAATTTTATTCGAGATATTTGAAAACTATAATTAAGCCGTTTTATGAATTGTTTAAAACCTTAATTGACCAAATGGTGTGTAAAATATACGTTGGGTTGTCAAGGAGACCGGGGTCGGACATTGGCCTACTCTTTGTCAATCCCAAAACCACTTTGATAACCATGTACGCGGTGGATGTTACGTAGAATGTGGTGGTTAAATTGATGACATTTACTGAAATGAAGTAAGAGAACGATGATGGATAGCTTTGACATTTGTGTTATAATTAAAATGACTAAAACATGAGCCTATGTATGGCCAATGAAGTTAGCTACCTCTAGCGACGTTGATCTTTCGTATTTTACTATCGTGATTTGAACTCGATGGGTGCACCCTTCTGTTTGGATTGATAGTCCCGGTCGGCCACGGATGGGTTACGACCAGCCAGAAAGGGTAAATTGGTAGAATCCTATCTTGGGCATTGCCTCACGTGCCTTGTCATATTTACCCCTATACGAGCCCATTACGATTTTGGTTTAAAACTGGAAAATGTGTTAAGGTTGATCAATGTAAAGCCTTAACCCTGTTTTGATATTTATTTTACTGATATACATTATATATTAGAGTGTACATTATTATATGTAGATAGTTTGACGGATCCTTAAGAAATGGAAAAACCCATAACATCTCCTATGTTACTTTGCATTGATTTATTGACTTACATGAGAATATTAGTTCTGACTTGAGTATTGTGTTTCCATTTTGCTCGGGTCAGCCTGAGTGTTTCCAATTTGGAGAGCTTGTTGTGAAGACGAAGGCATTTCTGGAGATTCTGTTCTATTTCAGTCATTTCATCAGTTTAATTCGTTATGTCAGTTAGACTCATTTAATTCCATTTATTTCCTTTCAGTAATTAGAGTGAGAATAATGTAACTTATTTGGAGTTCATGACTTATTTATGCACTGATTTATTTTCCGCTGCGAGACTCTGAGTTATTTTTTTAATTTCAGTATCTTTGTTCTGTTATTGATTCTATTTTACCCTAAATAACTTTCTATCATTTAAGCAAATATTTGTGCTTAAATGGTGGGTCGTTAAAGTTGGTATCGGGGCCAGGTTGAGTGAACACCTAAGCCTGTAGGGTAAACTCATTATAGATAGGGTAATTAATTACTCTAGAATGAGTAGAATCTTTCTCGAGAGAGCGTGTTTTAAAAATTTAAGAGAGAAATGGTTTAAAAACTTAAGTAAGTTAAAACATTAAGGTATTCTTTCTTAGTAAATTCTTTTGACTAGGTTCATTTTTCTTGACTCGGCTTTTAATAAATTTCCTTGCCATCCCTTCTTTATAGGACGAGTAATCGTGGCTCTAGTGGTAGAGGTAGGGGAAATATTCCCAATGAAGTTGTTTCGCCCGTTGTTGTCCCAGAAGTGAGGTTTACCACTCTTTGTAAAGAGTATACTTAGCTTGGAGGTAAGAAGTTCACAGGAGCTAATGGCATTATTGGAGCACAACAATGGCTTAAGAATGCTGAAAGGATGTTTGTTGGACTTGGCGTCTCTAACGCCCAGAGACGTCAATTAGCAGCTTGGCAGTTTCAGGAAGCCGCTCTTGATTGGTGGGATGCTTTTACGGCTCATACCCCTGAGGAAGATATTTCTTGGGTCTAGTTTAGGTGAGATCTATCTAAATGAGAATTTTATGTTCTTAAGATTATCTCATAGAAGTTTAGCTTAGCCTTGTATCCTCAATGCACACGGAAGCTTTTATTACCCAATGGATGCCAGAAGCTGGGAGGGCGGATTTGTATAATCAGTTTATGGAACTTAAGCAAGGCGAGATGAATGTAGCGGAGTATGAAAGGAAATTCAATGAGCTATCGAAGTTTGGCCCTCATCTGATCGAGATTCCTCTTAAGAAGAATGAGAAGTTCATTGCGAGTATGCGTATGGAGTATATATAGCAGCTGACTGGTCATATCCATAGGCCATTTTCTGATAATATCCATAGGCCATTTTATGATATCATTGATTTGGCGATCCATTTTGAGAATTTGAAGCTGAATAGGATTTCATAAGTTTCTGACACTCCAACCCCATCTAGCTCCAACAACCTTGGCAAGAGAAAGTCAAATTTTAGTAACCAGAAGAAGAAATAGCAAAGCCATCAAGGAGTTGGATTGCCTCAAAAAAAGACTAAGGACTTGTCGCACATCAATTGCTTCAAATGCAATAAAATGGGACATTATGCCAGAGATTGTCCACCAGCATCCTTGGCGGCCGTTCCTCCAGTCCAAATGACTAGGCATGACTTATGCCACATCTGTTTACAACCGGGCCATTTCAGGAAGGATTATCCTACTCAGAAGAAAGGCAAACCATCCGGTATCTTTGCTGTCATGGCTTCCAACCCTCTAGTTGAGGAGACTGATCCCGTACTTCAAGGTACACTTTCTTTTCATGTTACACCTATCCATGTTTTATTCGATACTGGAGCATCCATAGTTTTATATCTGTTAATTTATGTGAGAAATTTGAACATGATTTGAAACCCGAATCTGCTTCTACATCTTTACGCGTCTCTAATCCCATTGGTGGCCCCGCAAACTTAGGAATGATTTTAAAGGATGTTTGTTTTTTAAAGACAAACACCATTTCACCGGTGACTTTTATGTTTTGGGCTTTAGTGGATTTGATTTATTGTTAGGCATGGATTGGCTATCCAAATTCAAAGCTGTTATCTTTCGTAAGGATCAAAGCATTTCTTTGGTTGATGATAAAGGTTCTCGGTTGATTATCCAGTGTAAAATGCCTTGTGATCTCATATAGGGTTTTGTTTTTCCCTTGATTTGCATTCTAGTGATCTAGACAATGTTTCAGTTGTTCGACTTTTTCCTGATGTTTTTGGTGAAGTTACTTGTTTACCACCTCATCGAGAAATTGAATTTCGAATTGATCTTATTCCCGGAGCCAGACTTTCGGACTTCCACCTCGAAGGATGTCGCCTATGGAAAGAGTGGAGTTGAAAACTCAAGTTGATGATCTATTGGCTAGAGGCTAAATTATGTGAAGTTTTTATGAATGGGGTGCAGTCGTAGTTTTTGTCACTAAGTATGACGATTCCTTGAGAATGTTTATGGACTACAGAGATTTGAATAAGCTCACACATAAGAACCGATATCATATGCCTCATGTTAATGATATGTTTGATCAGCTTTATGGAGCATAGGTGTTTTCTCAGCTTGACCTCGCTTCAGGTTTCCATCAGTTGAGGATTTTCGAGGATCATATTCATAAGACTGCTTTCCGTACTGAAGATGGATTTTATGAATGGCTCGTTATGCCTTTTGGGTTAACGATCGCTCCGGCTTACTTTGTAGATCTCATGAGCAGAGTATTCATTGATGTTCTTAATAAATTCATGCTTGTTTTTATCGATGATATTCTAGTTTTCTCTAAAACCGAAGAAGAGCATGAGCAACATTTGAAGTTTGTGCTTGAAACTTTGAGAAGCCATCAGTTGAAGGCAAAATTTTCCAAATGCCATTTTTGGCAGGAGGAAGTCAGATTTCTTGGCCACATGGTTTCAAAAAATGGAGTTTCGATGGATCCCGCTAAGATCCCGTCGTAAACGTAAGTTCCACATCCTTACTTTCGATTTGGTTATCAGAATTCTCAATTTTTGATTTGTGCCTTATATCGAATTCTAGGATTGGGAAATTCCTAAGACACCCACGGATGTTAGGAGTTTCTTAGGCCTTGCTGGTTATTATAGAAGGTTCATTGAGTATTTCTCCCACATTGCTTCTCCCCTTACAGCTTTAACCCGAAAGAATGTCAAGTTCAATTGGGATGAAAAGTGTCAGAAAGCATTTGATGAATTGAAACAGAAGTTGATCTCGACCTCTGTTCTTACTGTTCTGAATCGGAATGAAGGCCTTACGGTTCTTACCGATGCTTGCAGAAGTGGGCTTGGTGCTGTTTTAATGAAGCATGGAAAAGTTATTGCATATGCTAGTAGACAGTTGCGAATGCATGAAGTTAAGTACACAACTCATGATTAGGAGTTGTTGGCTGTGGTTTTACTTTGAAGTTGTGGCGGCATCATCTATTGGGTACCAAATTCAAACTCTTTACCGGTCACAAATCCTTAAAATATATTTTCTCTTAGAAGGATTTAAATCTAAGAGTGAGATGGCTAGAATTTTTGGCTGCATATGATCTTGACATCAATTATACCTCGGGTAAAGAAAATGTAGTGACTGATGCCTTGAGTAGAAAAAGGACTATGCTTTGTCAGTTTGTTGCTTCATCGTCTCTTATGGATCGTATAGTTTCTAAGAAGAATGAAGACCCAAGTTTAAGAGCTATTCGAGAGAATGTTTGTAACGACCCTGATTCGACCTATGAAAATCGGCACTGAATACATCACCCGTATTTGAACATCAAATCTAGTTCGTCGGAGCTTATAACACATTAAGTACAACACAGTGGAAGAAAATGAAATGAATATTATTGATGTACAATATTTGGTACAACATTTTGATACAAATGACTATCAATATCAGAGATACAAGACAACAGCGAAAGAACAACAATGGGAGAGATGAATCCAATATGATCTCCAAGAGAAAGTGAATCCATAAACTGCATCCCCAATCCAAAGCTCCAAACTTCAAGCTCGAACCACCATCACGATGAAGTGAACAAATGCGATCACCAAAATCCAAAAACTCCAAGATTGCCAAAAGCCACCAAACCAAAGGCTTCGAAGGCTATTGAATCTACATCTACTAGCTGATTATCTGAATCTAACTGTAGGCTGCCTATGTGGAAAATTGTGGGCACCCAGAATTTAAAAAGAGAACAATAAACTCCAAGTCAGTCATGCGACTGGTGTGAGCAAACGAAAACAGTTTTATTTGAAACAAACAAACAAAGAATTTAAAAGAAATTCGCTATGCTTTTTGGAAAATGAAACTACCATAAGGCCTCCCCCCACACACATAATGCAAGCGCACAGTTGGAGGAGATTTATCCTTATGATAGTCAAACATGCTTGATACGCAAAAAACCTTTTGATATTATTATTAGTGCATAGTGCAGAAAACATTTGCAAGTATAATATTAATCTTAGCCAGCATACGTACCATTATAGTATGCCTACTATGGCTACTATGTTAAATGGCAGTATCTACAACTAAAACCGTACAGGGCGCGCGTCTTGGTGATTGGATTTCCAACAAATGTTCAGGCTAAGGAACTTCCTGTGCTACATGGATACGCCTCTGGCGGGACGCCTCGAGAACTTAATCAGCTCTCTGCCAACACAACGCCGCGTTACCTCTGTAACTAGGTAACTACTGACACGAGTATGACATCCCTCGGTCGTTACCGACCTTTATTCGAGGATCCTCAACACCAACAACCACATGGCACAAATTTGCAGTGACCACATAGGTTAAATATCTGGGCTCCATACCATGATCCCACCCTTTTCCAAAAGGAAATGGACATACCCTAAGGGGCGCTACCCCCGATAACCTTGCCGCATCTTTCCTGTTTCGACCATTCCGGGTTGTGAGGTCCTGATGAGGTCACGTCCGCAAAACTATGCTTTTCACAAAAGTCATGCTTCGATTAACAAATGATCAGCAGCATTTCGTATGCCACATTACCAAATTGGGAATATATCACTAGTAACCATCAACTACATAACCTCTGAGCTCGTACGTCTTAGAGAAGGGTGTTAAGCTAAGAGAATAAATTCTCCACCACCAAACAGAAATGTATTTGATAGAAACCATCTCTACATCTCAAAGTGTAACATCAAACATACATCCATACAAGTTTGTTTCGGGTTCGAACAGAACCGAAGGCACTTCAAAAGAAGCCCTTGCAATCCGGATAATCTCTAATCTCGTCCAAACTCCCCATCACAAAGGGTGATAAATCTCTATACCGGTGCCATTCGGTGCAGAGACATTCGACAGGTAATCCTTTCGCTTTCGAAAATATCCGATCTTCACCACCGGTCTCCAAATGCAATCCATAACATCGTATCATTATTCAGAATGGGTTTTATGCCACAAAGTCCTCCCCACCTAAACCGAATAATGAGCGCTTAATTTTAAAACCATATGGATACAGTGCGATCTTAGTTAAGTCTCAACTTAAAGCCCAAAACCTTCCTTTCAAATGGTTTAAACAAATTCCCACTTTAATCTTTTAAATAAAAGATTCACCTATTAAGATCACTTTCAATTTGAAACAAAGTTCACTATCTTTCACAAAGATTCATTCATAGCTTTCAAAACTATTTCAATTCCAAATCTTTTTTACAAAAGATAAACCGTTAAGATCCTCTTCAATTTGAAAACAAAGTTCACCAATCTTTAACAAAGATTCATTCATAGCTTTCAAAACTATTTCAGTTTCAAACTTGAAATCCTTTCAACAAAAACTATAAGTTCTTTCGTTATATGAAAGCCATTATCATTTGAAAACAAATACTTTTCATTTTGGAAAAATCCGATCAAATATGCATAAGTTATAGCCTTTAAAGTATAAACTTAGGTTAAATTTAAATTCATAAAATAATACTTTTAAAATGTTTTAAAATCCATATATATTATTGTATAACTTATATACCTTTTTTAAACCATAATTTCTAAACATATTATCATAGAACTCAACTTCAAATCTTGAATTTAAATTCAAATCAAACTATTTAAATTTCAAAACTTTAACCAGTTATTCAAAATAATTTATATTTTTAAAACTCCTTTTCAAAAGCTTTTCATATTTAACCCAATTCCATTTCCAAAATCATTTTGGATTCGAAATTCAATCTTTAAAACCATTTCATAATATTAAGTTCAAATATCTGTGACTTAACCAATTTCCTCGTGCAATCCATATTTGTGTGTGTATGGTGTAGTCCAGGGGTTTTACACAATAGTGCAACATCATCAATCTTTACAAATTCAAGCACAACAATATCGATAAACGGTATAATCCTATAACACTTATCTTCATTCACAGATTCACAGATAAATAATATAAATTCATCACAGATAAATAAATTACATTCATCACAGCTCAAATCAAAATAATTCATATCACAAAGCATCACACATCAGGGATATCAAACAATTCAAACATTCAATACAACAACCATCCATAAGCAAGATCAATTAGTTGCTTAATCCCTAATTAATTCAATTTAATTTCCAAATAAATTACTTATGAATTAATTATCCAATCCTGTTTTATTAACATTAATTATCTCAAACCATTTGATATTACTTTATGAAATTAATTAATCAACCTTAATTATCCATCTTAATTAAGTATCCTTAATTAATTAATTATCCTCCACCTAAATTAATTAACCTTTAATCATTAATTAATTATCCTTAATCACTTTTATTAAGTAATTATCTTTAACTAATTAATTACCCTTAATTACTTACCTTAATTAATCTTAATTAATTAATTAATTAGTTAATTATTCTTTAATATAATTACAAAAAGTAATTACCCCTTAATTACATTAAGTGATAATCTTTTATAAATTACATTAAGTGATTATACTAAATTATTCATCATTCCCTTTAATTACTTATCATTAGTTAATCACCCTTTAATTATGTAATTAACCTGTAAACAATTGATTAATTAATCTCTAATTAATCAGTCCAATTACACTTGTCTTAATTACATACTTGATTACATCACTTTATTTCCATTTTGTAAACATTCAATTCAAATAATTAACCTAGTATAAAATTAATTAAAACCAAATTTATAAATCTTAAAAACAATTAACTTTAAAAAAATTAACCTTTGAAATAAATTTATTATAAACCCATTAGACCTTTAAGTTAATTAACAACTATACTTAACTTCTTAATTAAGCTATTATTTTTTATTAAAAATATGTTTTAAGAAGTAATTAATGAAGTATATATATGCACTTTAAAACACTTTAAATTTGATTAATATTGCTTTGAAAAACATATTCATTTTTAAAACACCCTTTTAAAATTTAGCTAAAAATTTTCTTTTTCTTTAAAACTCGATCGAGTTTTCTTTCTAAAATCTGGTACCCGAAATAATGAACCCGAGCTCAAGGCTGAAACACTCGAGCCAAAGCCAAATTTTCTCAAGACAAAACCCGAGTAATTCACCTTCTACATTTTCCCGAGCCAATTCACGAATTTCCTCGAGCTTGACCCGATATAGCGTCATCTTCCCCAAACCGATCGACAACCCAGATACGTTTGTGCATGCATGCTCATATACGCCTACTCCGACCATCATTGATTATCGCCAAGACCTTCAGCAAGTTGCCTACGACCACGGCAACAAATCTGGCCACCCAGCTCTATGAGATCTTCAGAGAATCGAAAACGAGCCATCAACATGACCGGAACCAAACTTTGATCGACTAGAAACACTTCGCATCAACAATTCCGATCACCAGACACCATGAAATTCCGACCAGAGCTGTACCACGATTCGACCCTTTGATCCCCTCTGGTTCAAACTACTCCGATCAACCCACGACGACAGAATCACCTTAGGAAGCCCCTCGACCAATATTGGGTATAAAACCCTATTTCGACCACGCACGGCAACCACGGCGAACCAGAAAATCTTTGGCTATTTTTCCCATGATCGTTGATCAACTAGCCATCACCAACCACAATCCCGAGCCTATTCAACTCCACGATCACCGAAATTTGCCAAAAAACTGAATCCCGTTCAATCCAAATTATCTCGACAATCCCATTCTTAAAAATAAAGATATTCGTACCAAAATTCACCATTTGTTAACACTAATCTAATTATAGGATCCAAACCCGAAATTGCGATCATCAAATTTTTTGACATATATATGATTTTCGTTGTATATTTTAAATTTTTCTGGAAACTTAAACAAATTTTTCAAAAAATGTTTTTACAATTAAAATCTGGTATGTTAAAACATATTTCATTTAAACATCATTTCCTAAATATTTTTAGATTTTGAGACATGAATTTTTTTCTGGAATTATTAACCTGTTATTGAACAGAGATGTATACACAGACATGCATTCAACAAATAATATATATTTATACACAGACACACATGCATATTAATATTTATACAAACAACTTTCACAATAGACTTCAAGCATAACATCAAAATCATCAGATAAAAACAGATTCAAACTTTGGGGTGTCAGTTTACTAACTTGGATTTAGACAGAGAACATAGTTCTGCTTAGAACTGGAAAACGATTTGGAATTTTGATTTTGCTTGCTTGATTTCTTATTTGCTTGATATTTTTGATTATATTGAGTTGTTTGAACTTGCATGCTTTAGATCTGAGATGCTCTGATCTGCAGCTTCAGTTAAGATGATCTTGCTTTGATTTGAGGCCTGGTTGTAGAAGTTTTGAGTTTCCTTATGTTAAAACAGTATGATTTCTTTGATCTTTACTTTGATTTGCATCAGGTTGAAGCTTGTTGTTTGATCCAAAATTTTAATTTCTTGAAGCTTGTTTGTTTTCATATTTTCTTTTCTGGTTTCTTTTTCTTTTGTTTGATCTAAACTTGTTTTTGAGCTTTGAATTTTTGTTTTCTTTAGTTTTGTTTCATAAATTTCAATGAAAAGAAAATGAATTAACATGAAACTTGTTAACCTACGTTAAGATCAAGCTAACACTTGTATATGAATAATATAATTGGGCTACCACTTGTTTAATCTTTCGCTAAGATGACTACACTTGTAATCTTTCATGCATTAATAATTTTAATATGTTTTAAATATATTTCATTTTTATATCAGCATATGGTTTACATATATATATATATATATATATATATATATATATATATATATATATATATATATATGTTTTTATATATTCTTAAATGTTTATTAATATATATACATACATACAAAATATTTTATAACAAATATAAAGGAAAAGTGTTTTAAACCTTTTATTAAATTAGACAAATTATACTTAGTTTTATTTTATACATTTTCTATTATTAATATTTGTATAACTTTTAAACTTTTACTATATTAATTTCAAAACATAACTTTCATATACATATATCATATATTATAATTAGAAGACAAATTTTATTCATCTTAAAATATAGAATACTTGGATTCAATTTATTTTCCAATATAGTTATTCTTGAATTTCAAATTCATATTTCAAATTACAATTTATTATATAATATTTAGATTTCCAAATCAAATCCTTTATTTACAATCTTTTATATATATTTATTCCCAAATAATTCAAATTAACTCGCAATTAATCCCAAAAATTATATTAATTACCAAATTTAAATTTGGCAAAAAATCGGGAATGTTACAAAGTTATGAGGAGAGAGAATGACTCGAGGAGATGGTATGATGTAGTAGTTGATGAGAAGGGTATTCTTAAGATAAATGGTAGGGTTTGTGGTCCTAATGTAGATGGACTACGGGAGGAAGTACTAAAGGAGAATCACAAATCTAAATTTTCTATTCATCCCGGAGTGACAAAGATGTTTCAGAATATGAAAAGACTTTATTGGTGGGAAGGAGTGAAGAGGGACATTTCAATGTATGTGAGTAGATGCAGTACTTGTCAGCAGATTAAGGCTGACCATCAAAAATTAGCAGGTTTGTTACAGCCACTTGAGATTCCAGAATGGAAGTGGGATCAGATTACTACGGATCCTGTGGATGGTTTACCAAAGATGAGGAGGGGTAATGAAAGCATTTAGGTGATTTTTGAACGTTTGACGAAGACTGCTCATTTTATTCCTCTGAAGTCAACTCGAACTGCTTCGAGTTTGGCTGAGATATATTTGAAGGAGATTGTCTGACTCCATGGAATTCCATCTATTATCATTTTTGATCATGACCCTATTTTCATGAGTAACCTTTGGAGAGAACTTCGGGATTCATTGGGTACACAATTGAATCTGAGTTCGAACTATCACCCATAGATAGATGGCTAAACTGATTGAATACATCAAATTTTGGAGGACCTTCTTCGTGCTTGTATTCTGGATTTTGGTGGTTCTTGGGAAGACCATCTTCATCTTGTTGAATTCACCTATAATAATAGCTATCGGGTAAGTTTAATAAAATTTGAATTAAATACATATGTAAATAATTTTTTTTGGAATTCGAATCTCTAACTCAGGCTAGTATCGACATGGCACCGTTCGAAGCTCTTTACGGATGTCCATGTAAATCTCTGTCTTGTTGGATTGAAACGGGTGACAGACTTGTTCTTGGGCCTGAGATTATTTTGAAAGCTTCTGAGAAGGTTGAAGGGATTAAGAAAAAGATGAAAATTTCATAGGATAGGCAAAAGAAATATGCTGACAGAGGGCGAAAGGAGTTGGAATTCGCAGTTGGGGATCTTGTGTATCTCAAGATTTCACCATTAAGAAACGTCATTCAGTTTGGGAAGAAAGGGAAGTTGGCCCCAAGGTTTATAGGTCCTTTTCGTATATCCGGAAGGATTGGTACCCTAGCTTATAGAGTTGAATTACCTGAAAAAATATCAGGTGTTCATGATGTATTTCACATCTCCAATCTTCGTAAGTATATTCATGACCCGTCAGCGATAGTTCGTTCCATGCAGCTTGGGGAATTGGAGATTCAACCTGATCTTACTATTGAACGAAAGCCCATTTGTATTCTGGATAGGAGTATGAGAAAACTGAGGAGTAAATCAGTCAACCTCATCAAAGTTCAGTGGAGTGATGATGATCGAGATTGCACTTGGGAAACTGAGGATAATATCCGTGCTTTCAATCCTGAATTGTTTGATTCGGGTATACTTTCTAATTTTAATCTATCTTTTGATTCTTATTATACCCGTCCCACCTTTGCGAGGACAAAAAATGTTGAGTGGGGGCGAATGTAATGATTCTGAAATTTACCATTATTTTGAATAATTAATCGATTCAGTTTAATTTGATTTAAGTTGAGAAATTTAGAAGTTTGAATTTAAAAATTTTTATTTTGCACAATTGGATAAAATGAACGAAAAGGAATTTAATTTTAAAACCAAAATTTTAAACAATTTGAAAATTTACAAAAAAATCAGTCAGTAATAAAACAGTGAAATTTTTGGTTTCAAATTTAATATTTTATATGGAAATATTTTGGAAAATTTATAATGAAAACATCGACGTTCGTTTCATTGTATTTCGATTTCGCTAGTCCCATTTAAATCGATTTATGCGATCGATTTTATAGTAGCAGCAACTGATATTGCAAAACCTTCGAAATTTTACCCATGCGACAAGTAACAAAAATTTTCTTTGTGCCAAATATGTTCGTATCAACACGCCAAGCATGACGGTGTTTCGTTTGCGTGTCGGTATTTCCTGTTGTTCGACATTTTGTTTTGGCTCAAATTAGCGGTAGTTGCTGTATTTTCATGGTTCTTTCGCTTTGGGATTTTTTTAATTTAAGTTTAAATTAAGCAGCTATTTAAACAAATAACCTGGATAAATACGTATATGATATCTTGTACAGTTGAAAATAGGGGATAAAAAAAAGTTTAAACGATACTTGCATAAGAAGTGTTTGCGTGTAAAAATTAAAGGAGTCTCCCAAACAAACTTTGTACACGAGACATACAAATAAATCACTTTGGAATTGGTAAGCAAGCAAATATCTCGGTACACAGTTGTACTTACACGTGGCCTTATTCCATATATATATTCTTCTTCCGCCTCATTCTTTTTCTTCTGATAATCAGAACCAAAGCCGATCCTTTCATCCATCAACCCAAGCCCACCTCCAACTTATGACATCGCCTACGCCGAGTCGTCCTCCTTTCCTTGCAACTGCCGCCGCACCTTTGCCATACCATCATTTCACTGTACCCTGAATTCTCGCCCCAAGGCAACCACCGCTAGCCTGCACTGTCGCATACCGGGGCACCACCCATCTCTGACCAGAATTCCCGTGCACCCCTCCAATCAGACACTGCCATTTGTATATATAAAAAAAAAATCGTATTGCTGCCAACCTGCTGACCTGCCGATTGCGCCCTCCCTGTTCCATTAGTCGACCCGCTTGCTTTCTCCCTGTTCCAGTGCTAGGCCGTGAGGTAGACGTATATATTGTCATATATTTATAGCTAAGAGTATATATAATTTTTTTTAGGCTGCTGTAGCCATCTGGATTGGCGTCACACGAGTACGAGTTAAAGGGTCGTTGTCAAGTTTGCGTGTATCACCTGTCGTAGGCGTTTGTAATCGTATTGGACTAGCATAGTTGAGGTGACGGTTTACATTCACGCTTAACTAATATATGATGCAAGTTAATAAATCTGAAATTTTATGTTGTGGCTGAATTTGATTGATATATTGTCGTTTCGATAAATTACCGAATGAGATGTATGTATGATTGGCACGATACGCACACAAGCATAGAAAAGTTAAAAATTGAAAACACCATATTCACCCCGTTGTTGATATTGACATTTTAGTATGCTGTTGTTGAACTTTGCCCATCGATATTTGGGTATGACTGTATATTGGAAGTTTACTGTTCAAAGGGTTGAAATGACATGTTCCCACAATTTAAGTTTATTTATCCTACTTGGATTAGGTAGAAAATTAAACTAAACACCGTTGGTCTAAAAAAATCTTTTTAAATGGAAATTGTATGAAAATTTATATATATAAATGATATGAAATTCTTAAATTTTGTTTTAATGTAGGATTTATTATTTAAATAAAATTTGGGTGAGACAGATGATTTTATTAGGAGAGGAAATTCAGAAAAATGTTTTATTTAAATTTATTGGATTTTTATTTGAATTTTATAAGATTTGATTTAATTTAAATTGAAATTTTGAGATTTTAAGGTATTTACGTTAGAAAGTTTAAGTAAAATTTCGAAATAGATTTAAGCTAAAATCAGGAATTGGTTTCGTATATTGAAATTGGGGTAAATTAAATCTATATGGAATTTAAATGTTTTATAAATTTTTGGCAATTTATTAGAAATTGTTTGATAAAATTATAATGGTGTTTGAAATTTTTTAACAATTTTTTTGGGGATTTCATTGAAAATTTGGTTGGTTAAATTGTAATTAAATTTGGGATTTCAACTTAAACAAATTTTGATTAAGTGAATCTTGTTATGGGTTAAAGGGGAAGTGAGTTGAAATCGGAATATTTTATAATGGATTTTGGTAACGAGAACTTGATTTGAGAAATTTTAAAAGTATAATTAAGCAGTTTTATGAATCGTTTAAAACCTAATTGACCAAATGGTGTGTAAAATATACGTTGGGTTGTCAAAGAGACCGGGGTCGGACATTGGCATACTCTCTGTTAATCCCGGAACCACTTTGATAATCATGTACATAGTGGATGATACCCAAAATGTAGTGGTTGAATTGGCGACGTTTACTAGAATGAAATAAAAGAATGGTGATGGATAGCTTTGACATTCGTATGATAATTAAAATGACTAAAACAGGAGCCTATGTCTGACCAATGAGGTTAGCCACCTCTAGCGACGTTGATCTTTCGTATTTTACTATCATGATTTGAACTCGATGGGTGCACCCTTATGTTTGGATTGATAGTCGCTGTCGGCCACAGATGGGTTACGACCAGCCAGAAAGGGTAAACTGGTAGAATCCTACCTTAGACATTGCCTCATGTACCTTGTCATATTTACCCATATACAAGCCCATTACGATTTTGGTTTAAAACTGGAAAATGTGTTAAGGTGGATCAATGTAAAGCCTTAGCGCTATTTTGATATTTATTTTACCAATAGACATTTTATATTATAGCGTACACTATTATATGTAGATAGTTTGACGGATCCTTAGGAGATGGAAAAACCCATAACATCTCCTAAGTTACTTTGTATTAACTTATTGACTTACATGAGAATATTAGTTCTCGCTCGAGTATTGTGTTTCCATTTTGCTTGGGTCAGCCTGAGTATTTCCAGTTTGAAGAGCTTGTTGTGAAGGCGAAGGCATTTCTAAAGAATATGTTCTATTTTAGTTATTTCATCAGTTTAGTTCATTATGCCAGTTAGACTCATTTTATTCCAGTTATTTCCTTTCATTAATTAGAGTGAGAATAATGTAACTTATTTGGAGTTCATGACTTATTTATGTACTTATTTTCCGCTGCGAGACTCTGAGTTGTTTTTATTATTATTTCTGTATCTGTGTTCTGCGATTGATTCTGTTTTACCCTAAATAACTATCTATCATTTAAGCAAATATTTGTTCTTAAATGGTGGGTCGTTACATCAAACCCATTCCTTTAGACAATTCTCTTTGTGTGTCAAACCTAATTGCGGGTCTGACTAATCTTGGTACCATATGTTTGAATGTGCCTATTTCTTATCGAGATCGGCCTTTATTTTATGACTTTTGTCTCTCACAACATAGTATCACGTTTATAGGGAGTTTTATTTTTCAACCATTTTTGTTGATGACAAAGGGGAAGAAAAATATAAAATATACACATGCCTATATTCGACGGGATTTATATAATATTATATATATATATATATATATGAATAATTAATGGTTGTCATCATCAAAAAATGGGAGATTGTTAATACATCAGTTATTGATTTTGATGACAACAACAATATAAAATATAGTTACTAATGTTTTACTAAGTGATATAGCATATAGTGTAGAATATTACATAACTGCTAAACCAAGACTATATAATATAAATAATAAAGATAAAGATACGAAGACTTACGAGTTCAAAGATAAAGAAATGAAGATCTCTAGGTTATAATTTAGTGTACAGAGTCATTAACATATATTGTTAGAAGTCCTTAATATAAAAAATTTGATTTCTATCTCCAATTTCCGGTCTTCGATATTTCAAACAAAATAATATATTTTAGATACAAAATGTTTTTAAAATTTGATTTCTAACTCCAATTTCAGTCTTTGATAGCTTTTAAAATCGACTATTTTAATTAAATTACTCTTGTACGTATTCAGCTCGCATGCCCAAATGGTAAATCCAAACGCTATGAAATTTGAAAATCGATAATAATACACTATTACAGATTCAATGGAACTAGTTTCATCGAATTCCAGGACCGTACCCTGGAAGACTATTTTAATGCGTCAATTAAATCAACGATTTCAATAATTGGCGAGATCACTTGAATTTGTAGGATCGATTTCACCTTAGAGGAGGGGAATATGGTGACACTTATAATTATAAAAATTTAATGCGAAAGTATATAAAATGATTGTAGCACTGATAATAGCGGAATAATAGCAGTATAGATAATAACAGAATAATAAAAGAAGAAATAGAACAACACAAATTTACCTAGCTTGGGCAAAACCCTACCTACGTGCTGCCCCTAAGATTTCTACTAGAAATTAAGTAGTCAGACGCTTACACACGTAAACTCGCGACACCCGCTATCGATTAACCTAACTTTACGCTCAAAAGCCTGTCATAACTCAGCCACTAAGTTGCAACTTCTCGAACTACACCACCGTAGTTCTTCCCTAGTCACACTACTAGAAAATTACAAATGCTTAAAAGTAAATTACAAAATAAAAACAATATATAAACAAGAAACCCTAAATTTTAAAACTAAAACCCAATTTTATAAAGCCGGCCCAAATAACTAAGTGATAAAAAATTCCTTTTCTTTTTATTCCTTCGGCTTTCTTTCCTTTGCGCTGAAAAATTGGCTGCTTCTGTTTTTCATTCGTTTCTCTTTACAAATTTAGGGCTTCTGAAATTGAAAGGTGATGACTTCAGTTGCTCTATTGAATAGATTTTCTAGCGTTCCTTACTTTGTCGATCGATTGTTTCTTTGAATTGCAAATGGCTGCTTCAATTTTGGCGAGTTCGATAAATCCGGTATGTGATTTCCTTTGATTCTCTCGTTGATATGATTTGAACTCGATGATTATGAATGCCAATGATGATTTTGGTTAAATAGGATTCAAAATCCTATAATCTCGTTCGTATATATTATATTTAAATTCTCTTGAAACTTTAGCTCGGCCATTCGATTATGCTTGGTTGCTTGTGATTAATCCTGACTAGTTCAGTTCGTATATTTTATGTTTACTTGATTATCATGGCTTTATGAATTTTAACTTGCTCCATGAATTTCTGGTTTGACTTCGGCTTGATTTTTGTTCTTTCATCTCTGCCTTGACTTATCAAACTGTTTATAGATTTTGTAGCTCTGGCTTTGACTCGTTCAATTTTGTGTCACCTGTTGCATATTTTGATCTCAGCACTGACTTGTTAGATATTATCTGACCATGGATTAGGTATTTTGAATTTATGCTAACTACTGTTCTGTTCCTCTTGATTGCTTGCATTCATGTTAACTCATTTGTGTTATCCTTGCTGCAATGTATTGAATCGTTGCACTTGTATGGTTTGATGTTGAAGTCACTGTGACATTTGCGACCCGATGCATATGTATACATCCACTCACTCGATCTTCATGTTACATTTCTTTTGAGCCAGTGCATATGATATTTGAGTCTACTTGGAGTTGCCTTTGGTCATTGCATTTTCCTGTGATGATTTACTTGAGTCTGATGTTATTTCGTATGTATGCACTGTATATATACATGTTTGTGGTCTCACTGAAGTCTTTGTACATCTATGTTCATGTTGTCTACACTTTGTTATTAATTCGAGCTATTTTGCATTTTAGTGGTTGTCACTACATATTTCTACTTGTATCAGTCCACATCAGGTTTTGATACATTTTTTTTCATGTGTGTTCATTTACATTGCTTGGAAACCATTTGTTGTTATTCTGCATGCCTCTGATCAGCTTGATATGATTGTTACTCTAGTCATTTCATTCATACTTCATGTTGTCTAGATTTGAGTTAAGTTGCGTCCTTGATGATCTTCATGTTTAGTTATTGTGCATCACTTTCTGCCTTTTTGAATAGGTCCATTGTTGAGCTTCTATCATGAATATTTGACCTAGACTACATGTTATTGTGCCTTTGAGATCTGCTTGTTTGTATGCTTCACTGTGTTCATAAGTCTGCACTGCACTGATTGAAGTGTTGCATTCACTACTTTGTACATTTCCTTAAGTTTGGTTCCATTGATCATTGTTAGACTTCATGTAGTCTGGTGGCTTCACTTTGGTATTTGCGGTTTTCATTTCTATTTGGTTTCCACTGAACTTCAAGTTCTCTGGTTGCATTCGTTATATACATATATGAACTGCATTACTGACTGGATGTTGTAATTCATCGTATTGGGTTTTGGTTTGCATCAAGTACATGTCTACATGCTTGATTCGAGTTGGGCATGTGTGCTTGTTACTGTAGCCACCTCTTTTGTACCGATTCAATGTGATTTTGGAATTTTTCTTCATGTGTACATCACTTTATACCTGAGTTGAATCCAGCTTATAGCTCGAGTTTGACCTTGTGCTCATGTCGTAATTTATTTTTATTGCACTTGAGTTGAACCTAGCTTTTGATTGGGTTTGACCTTATGCTCACCTGTCCCTGCAGTTTTATCAAGTATATATCGGCGTGCACAACCTTGTGGCATGTACAGTGATACATTGTGCATGTCATAGTTTGTTCATGCTTGATGAATTCAAAATTAAATAATGATGAGCAACCCTAATAACCAAGGCATATAATATTTTCACAACACATTTTATTTTACACTGCAAAAATATTTCTTTTTACAATTTACTGCTTTAGTGTTTATTTTAAAAAATCGCTCAGATGCTAAATTCATTCTGGAATAGAGTTGAAGATAAATACGAGCGAATGAGTGATATGTAGTGAGGTGCAAATTTAAACTAAAAATTGTGATGTAATCGAAATTGTTTTGTAATCAAAAATTGTATATATATAGTGAGAGATCAAATACTATTCAAAATTGTAATAAAATATTTGTTTGAATAAAATATCTGTTTGAATTTAAATTCAGTGTTATTTATTTTATTCAGCAAATATTTGTTTAATTATGTGAAAAAAATAAAACAATACACTAACAAATACATTTAAATGAATATATATATTTATTATCATTAACCAAAAATCATATACTAGCATATTCAACAATCTCCCCCTTTTGATGATAACAGACATATATTTAAAATTTTGAATTAATTAAATGTATTTGATTATTCAATTTGCTCTCTCTAATTGAACGCTCCCTCTCTACAACAAAGCTCCCCCTTCATATATGCATGAAAATAAATAAAAATATGCAAATGAACCTTGATGCAAATCGAAATAGAAAATAAAATATTTCACCTTGATTTTCCAAAATCTTAACTTTTCTCTCCACCTTTTGTTATCAGAAAAAGAGTAATAAGTTAGAAAAATAGAGATAAAGTGATAGACATTAGTACAACGTTAATACCTAATTGAGTATAAATGTTAAATATCAATAAAAAAATCAAACAAAAATCATAAATACTCTGCCAAGCACATATTCCACTTTAGAATGATAGGGATGATGTAAAACCATATAGTTATGTCTATTTGTGGTATATTTATATCAGGAATTTGAATATCTACTAACCATGCATAACCGTTAGGACTTTTAAATGAGATTAGTAGTCTTCCAAATTAAAAAAATGAATTCAAGTATCTTCTAACCACACATAACCGTAAGGATTTTTAAATAAGATTAGAATCAACTTGTCTATTTAATCAATCAACTTTGATATATGTTCCATATATGCATAACCATGAGGACTTTTAAATGAGCATGAAAGCGCATAATCAAAAAATTCCAAGTAATTCACCCATGCATAACCGTAAGGAATTTTAAATGAGAGTGAATACTTTAGATGATTTTATTGCTAAAAATATAATAAAATGAAAAAACGAATAATTTTCCGTTTAAAATCCTACGTATTGACATACTATGTTGGATTTTGATGAGTGATGGTCGTTAGAAATATGATCGAAATAGAGATGGTCATGGAATTTTTACCGGACAAGAGTTATTATAAATCTTGTTTAAATTTTTAAGGAAATTTACTAAAATACTTTTCAAGTTATAATATATGATCAATATCAGCACTTATCACTTTTTTCAATCCTATTTATGTTTTCGATAATCGGTAGGGAGTCAGATTAGTTAATGTAATCTTTTAAGCTGAAATCCAAAAATAATTATAAAATCAAATTTTCTAAAACGACTAATCTGAAACAAGGTCAACAAAATTATTTTCTACAAGGGGTTTTATAACAAAAATGTCCGCTAATTTAAAATCAATTGAAATGAAAAATATGCAGATATTTTCTTTGAAAGTGATGCAACTAATAAATGTCTCAACATAAATCACATTCCACTAGTAATTTTTCTATCAACTAGATTCCCGGTGTAATCTGCATCCGAATTTTCCTTTGACTCAAAATTATCATTCGTTGGATGCCATAGACCAGACCGTGAAGTGTGTAACAAAATACCTTAAAAAAAAATTTAACAGAATTTTTTTGAATTTGAATTGAAGCCTGCCAATAAACAAACAGTGAACATAGTGTCAGCAGTAAAATAACCAATTATATCCACGTGTATCATCATCAATCAATAAAACACCATCATTATTCTAAACAATTTTATGTGAAATAGTTCAAAGACTCTTGAGGTACTTATAGTGTTCTTAGCATAAAAAATATAATTTACCAACAATTTTGAATAAGTCAGAATGATAATTAACATTCATCTCCTTATCACATAACTTGCTGATTTAATCTAGATTATGGTGCAAATTATCCCATTTAATATACCGTTCAAGAAAGATATAGCATTATCTATTTTACTTTTACGATAATTTTTTGTTGTTGCCCATTGAGATTCTGCCACCTTTGTACTAGGCTAAGGAACTTTGATTTGTCACCCGTTGTGTGCCTGGAGCAGACAGAATCTAGGTAACACTATTGTTGTTCCTTAGCCTGCCACCACATCTACACAAGAAAAGATTTTTGTGACCTATTTGTTTTTATAGGTCCATGGTTTTAGTGGCAAAAGATTTTGAAAAATACGTTTGAGTAGACCCAAGAGAATTTATATTTGTTCCTTCTGGCACTTAGATTTGTTTAACTTTAAGGGATTTTATATTTGTGCCTTTTGGAATCCAAATTGGAACGGTTTTTACGTGTTTGGATCTATACCAACACTTGTATGATTGTGTCCATTTTTTTTTCAAAAATTGTGCACTTGGATTTGACTTGATTAATTTCCTCTCTAATATGATCAGATTGATTATATCCAAGTCCTTGTCTAATAGGATTAACAGTTTGTTTCCCTAATAACATATCAGTGATTTTTCTCCTTTGAAAATTTTCCTAAAGTTGTAGACAATTGTTGGACTTGCGTTTTGAGATTTTCATTTTCATTCAATAATTGTGTGCACTTTTTAATAGAATTTTCTCTCCTTGTGTTTTCAGTTTCTCTCAAAATCAAATTTTCATTTTCAAGTGATATAATTTTAATTTCTGATTTTTTAATTCTTCTTTGAATGTTGGACACTTTTCACACTTAGGGCACTTGTTTTGATAGTTTTTAACCAATTGATCAAGCTGTTTATTTAAATCTATTAAAGTATCTCTTTGTGATTCACTTTTAGAGTATTTCTCCCTTAGTCTTTTGAAATAGCCATTTACTTCGTGAATATATAAGTAATTCTGAATGAGTAAATTTTGATACTTGCTTGGCTCGTCATCATCACTATCAGTTATATGACCTCGAAGGCACAAATCTGCCTTTTCACTCTCGTTGCCGATGTTTTTATCATCTTCTCGGTTTCATCCCAAGTGGCTGCAAAACTTCTCCTTTTCGGTTTCTTTCCTTGGCTGAATCGATTCTGAGGACAATTGGGTTTGATATAACCGAGTTTATTGCACGTGTGATAGATAATCTCCTGCTCTTTTGGGTTGTCTGGTACTTTGACTATTCTGCTTTTCAATTGTTGATTTAGAGATGGATTTCTGTATTTGCCGTTCCACTTTTTAAATCTCTTTATTAGTAGCACCAGCTCAGCTGCTCCGTCGTCGTCGTCATCGTCATCACTTTCTATAGTTCCTTTCAGAGCTATCAATTTCTTTCAAATATCACTTCCTTCGTGCTCTTCCTGGAGTTTAATTTCTAGCTCATAAGTGGTGAGCTATTCGATGAGTCCTTTGATTCTTGAATGGCAATAACTTTTGCTTCAAAATTTCGTAGGAGGACTCTAAGGATATTTGAGACTATTTCCAACTCTGTGTATGATTTTTCAAGAGCTTTTGGTTTGTATACAATATTGGAAAGTCGTCTATAGGTCTCTCTAACATTTTCGTCCTTGGCCATTGTGAAGTTCTCGTGTTCACTACTAAGTATGGTAAGGCGAGATTCTTTGACTTGAGACGTTGCTTCGTGAGTCACTTCAAGTATGTGCCATATTTCCTGCGTGGTTAGACAATGTGAGACACGATTAAATTCAATTTGATCCAATGAACATATAATTGAATTCATAGCTTTAACATTAGCATTCTACAGTTTATTTTCTAGATCTTTCCAATGATCCATTGGTTTATCTATTTCTTGATTATGTACTACTATAATTGGTGTCTTGTATCCTGTCTCAACTATATTCCAAGCATCAATGGTTTCCAGAAAAAATTTCATTCTATTTTTGCAGTAAGCATATTCACCATTGAACATTGTTGATCTAACTATGGAGTGACCCTCAGCAAAAACATATTAAAAGAAGCCATTTAAAAATTCAAATTATGAAAACAAAAATTTGTTGAAAAACCAAAATTTTAAAACTAAAATTGGCTTTTTTTCCTAGCTCTGTTACCACTTGTAGGATCGATTTCACCCCAAAGGGGGGTTAATAGCGTGATACTAATATTTATAAAAATTTAATGCGGTAGTATATAAAATAATTGCAGCACCGATAATAGCAGTACAGATAATAGCAGAATAATAAACGTAGAAATAGAATAACACAGATTTACCCATTTTCGGCCAAAACCCTACCTATGTGCTGCCCCCAAAGTTTCTACTAGAAATTAAGTGGTCAGATGCTTACACATGTAAACTCACGGCATCCGCTATCAACTAACCTAACACTACGCTCAAAACCCTGCTACAACACAGCCACTGAGTTGCGAATTCTCGAACTGCACCACCATAGTTCATCCCCCAGTCACACGACTAGAAAATTACAAACGATTAAAAGTAAATTACAAAATGAAAAAAAAGGAACACTAAATTTTAAAACTAAAGCCTAATGTAAATTATAAAGTCAGCGCAAATAACTAAGTGATAAAAAAATCACTTTTCTATTTATTCCTTTGCATTAAGAAATTAGCTGCTTCCTTTTTTCATTCGTTCCTCTTTACGAATTTAGGGCTTCTAAAATTAAAAGGCGCTGACTTCAATTGCTCGATCGAATAGATGTTTTAGCGTTCCTTGCTTTGTCGATCGATTGTTTCTTTGAATTGCAAACGGTTGCTTCAATTTTGGTGAGTTCGATAAATCCGGTATGTGATTTCCTTTGATACTCTCATTGATATGCTTTGAACTCGATGATTGTGAATGCTGATGATGACTTGGGTTAAATAGGATTCAAAATCCTATAATCTTGTTCGTATATATTTTATTTGAATTCTTCTAAAACTTTAGCTCGGTCATTCGATTATGATTGATTGCTTATGATTAATCTCGACTAGTTCAATTTGTATATTTTGTGTTTACTTGGTTATTATGGCTTCATGAATTTTATTTTGCTCCGTGAATTTCTGGTTTGATCTCGGCATTGACTTGTTAGATATTATCTGACCATGGATTTGGCATTTTGAATTTATGTTGACTATTGTTCTGTTCTTCTTGATTGCTTTGCATTCATGTTAATTCATTTGTGTTATCCTTGCTGCAATGCATTGAATCATTGCACTTGTATGGTTTGCTGTTGAAGTCACTGTGACATTTGCAACCTGATGCATATGTATACATCCATTCACTTCATGAATACACCAGAAGAAGATTTCTCTTGGGCACAGTTTAAGGAGGTTTTTGAAGCTTAGTTTATCCCAAAGGTAAGAAGGACTCAGTTGTTCAGAAGTTTTATGGATAACGTGAGATGATCGTGGCATAGCATGAGCATAAGTTCAATGCATTGTCCCATTTTGGACCAATATTGATTGATACGCCACTAAAAAAGAATAAAATGTTCATGAAAGGAATGAGACCATAATTTCGATGGGAAATGACCAATCATCTCAACGGTACCCTTACCAATCTGATCGGTATGGCTTTGAGGTTTGAAGCTCTTGATATTGAGCAAGGAGTTCAGAAGGGAGAAGTGCCAGCACTTAATGCCCAACCTTTGTCGGTAATATCAGTTGCTAATAAGCATTTTTAAAGTGCAAAGGGAAGAAGAAGTGGTTGGAAAAGAAACTTGGAGGGGGGCACCCACGCTGAAAAAGCAGACCAACTTCTCCAAGATTCTCTATTATATGTGTGATAAGCTGGGACATTCTGGAAATAGTTTCCCAGAGACTAATCTACCTTTATGCTATAATTGTTATAAACAAGGACATATGAAGAACGAGTGTCCATTTCCAAAGAAGGGGGCTCAGGGGAAGGCTTTAACTATTGAAAGGATACCATCTACTCCTATGGATCCAAAAGGAAAGCAAGTGTTCCAAAGTACACTATCCATCTTTGGTATTTCTGTTAGAGTATTGTTCGATTCCAGTGCATCCAAGAGTTCCATTTCAGTAGATCTTGTTGATAATTTTAACCTGAAACCTATTCCTTTAAACAATTCTCTTTATGTGTCGAAACCAATTGGGGGTCCGACTAATCTTGATATCATATGTTTGAATGTGCCTATTTCTTATCAAGATCGGCCTTTCTTTTCTAACTTTAGTCTCACACAACATGGTATCGTGTTTATAGGGAGTTTTATTTTCACCCATTTTTGTTGATGATAAAGAGGGAGAAAAATATAAAATATACATATGCAAATATTCAGTGGGAGTTATATAATATTATATATATATATATATATATATATGGATAATTAGTGATTGTCGTCATAAAAAATGGGAGATTGTCACTACATCGGTTATTGATTTTGATGACAACAACAGTATAAAATATAGATAATATGTTTTACTAAGTTATATAGTATATAGTGCAGAATATTACATAGGTGCTAAATCAAAGACTGTATAATATAAATAATCAGGATAAAGATACGAAGACTCATGAGTTCAAAGATAAAGAAATGAAGATCTCTAAGTTATAATTTAGTGTACAAAGTCATTAATATATATTGTCAAAAGTCCTTGATTGAATTTTTGATTTCTAACTCCAATTTCCGGTCTTTGATATTTCAAACAAAATAAATTATTTTAGATACAAAATATTTTGATATATTTAACAATTTTTTTTAAAGTCCAATCAAATCATTGTAAAGAAAACAATTTCATTTTTCACTAACATATGTTGACATACATATCTAGGATATGTCGACATACATGCCACCAAATGGTTTCTAAATTTTGAATGGAGGTATCTATTTCACACAACTTTTCGTGAATGGACACATCTGTTGATTTACTATGTAAAGGGGAGTGCAAATGAATTTTTAACTAATTAACTAGTTATTTTCTTCCTACTTCTTACTCTCTTGAAAATTCTTTTGAAAAATATACTTTATTCTCCTCAAAAACATATAGAATTAATTCATACTTTATTGTATTTATACAATACTATCTCTTTCTAATTTCAAAGATCAAAGTGCTATCCAATTGGCTATAGGATCCATTGTATCAAAAATATAAAACATTGTCCTTGGAAAAACTATTAATTATACTCATAATTATTTAGGCGTTCTTGTAGTCCATTCAAATCAAGTGGATTCGCTTATAGCCCTTTTAAATAAAGTGGGTGTGTTTAGTAGCCCATTTAAATCTAGTGAGTGTGATTGCAGCCCAGTCAACTCAGTTGAGTTTACCCAGACTTGAAATACAGGAGGGTGTGTCCCGTAGCCATGAAATCTAGATTGTTTTCAAGTTTGCCTTCTACTGGGTTAAAGATTGGCTTTGAAATGAAATCTATATAGGAAATTGTACAAGACTACATGTAGGAGAAATTTGAACCAGTATAAAATCCCTAGTATCATCTCTCTAACTCTTACTTTATTTTACTGCTTTTATTTATATCTGTGATTGCATCCATGATCGATTGTTAGTAAGATTTTGTATCGTTAATCTATGATTTAATATTAATCTCGAAAGAAAATTAAAAAGGTCTACATAAATTAGAAAACACCGTTCACCCCTCCTCTATTGTTATATTAGCTTTAAGATCCATACTTCCATCGCCCATAAGTTTTCCAAGGTCTTTGATGTCAAATTCAATTTTCAAATATCATTTAACCCTTCTAATTTTCTCATTATTATTTCCAGTGATGATAATGTCATCTACATAAACCAAAATAATAGTAGTAGTGTTTTGTGCGTGTTTGATGAACATAGCGTAATCAGAGATGTTATAAAAAAAGTTAATCTTCAAAAGAGAAAATCTTAGCTCGGCTTACCAGGCTTTTGGATATTGCTTTACACTATAGATCGCTTTTTTTTAATTTACACACTGCTGATGAGTTTGACTTACTTTTGTGGCTCTGAAGAGTTGTATAGACTTCTTCTTTTAAATTTCCTCGAAGGAATGCAACTTTTTACATCCATTTGAGACAAAAATCATCCCAAGTTGGTCGCTACCGATAGCAAAATTATAACCATGTTCAATTTTGCTACTGGTGCAGAAGTATCTTGGTAGTCAATATAGTAAGTTTGGGTAAACCCCTTGGCCACTAACCTAACTTTTTACGCTTCAGTTGTACCATCACTATTGTATTAATTTTGTATACCCATTTGCTACCTATGGGATTTTCATTTTTTTGGAAAACTAATAATATTCTATGTGCCATTTTTTCCAAGGGTTAAATTTCTTGTTCATAGCCATACGCTAAATTGGGGTTTGATTGGCTTTACTAAAGTTGTTTGGTTCCATTTGGTTAGGGATGTTACTTAGGTAGGCTGTGTATGAAGGAGATACCATATTATATGAAATAAAATCTTGTATTGGACACATCACCTATTGGGATACATAATCCCTAAATTTGATGGGAGGTCGAGTTTGTCTTATAGATCTTCTTATGGCATTTTCTTCTTGAGTTGGTACTTCATGAGTTAGTTCTTCACTTGACTCATTTACTCTTGTTCTCCACCTTAAAGAATTGCACCTATTTAGCCAACTTGTTCTTCATTTGTATGCTTAACTATTCTTGATTTGTTTCTTTAGAAAACACAAAATTATTTGGAGATAATATGACTAGTTTGTCTTATGTATTTTCTTGTTCACTTATTTGATAATATTGTTCATTTTCAAAAAATATTATATCTCGTAAGATATAAAGTTTATGATTTTTTCAATCATAATATTTATACCCCATTTTTTAGATGACTACCCTAAAAATAAGCTTTAAAAACATTTTTATCTAGCTTGTCGCGTCCTTTTATGTGTACGAAACATGTATATCCAAGAACCAATACAAGAAATTTTGTTATCTATTGCATGTTGAATGATTATAAGATAGTGTTTTGATGCTAATTGCTATTGATACTATTATCAAAATGAAAATAAACTGAGAATAACATGACGACGTGTTGTAAATTATCACGTAAGCAATTTTAGAAGTGGGAACGTGAAATATTTTATCTGCCGCTTTTTCTACAATTAAAACCAACTCACGTTTTCATCCCTATTTTACTTATCAAACAAACCAAAACTCTAAAATCATTCATCCCAACCGTGGCTGTACTTTATGCTCCTTTGTTCCTCCTCTGATCAGGGTCGACCCATTACCAAAGTGGTAAAAGCAACCGCTTTTGGGCCTCCCAAAAGTCAGGGCACCAATCTTCCACTCCCTTGTATACATACCGCATACCCAAAAAAAAACCAAGACTCCACTCAACTGCAGCGACAACGATGGGAAGGTTGAAGGCTCCGGATGGCGACTGCGATGACTATGTTCCAATCGCCGACGACTTCGAGTGGCGAATGCTACTTGACGACGGATCGCGGCAAGACTGGGAACCACGAAATCTCCAATGGACATCGAATCCATGACCATCTCCAATTGATAGGAATGCGACAACGACCATGACTCCGGGCTCAACAAAGCTAGAACAACACAGACAGCTTCCAGTTAATCGTTGATTTTGGTTATTGACTGCTTGTTTTCAAAAAGGTACTTAATTTTGAATTCTAATTTTATTTAGTTCTACTTATGTTGTTATTTGCAAACAACGTTATGTTTATGTAAATATATTATAGTGCCAATTCATTTTTGATCCTTGTGTTATAATTTTAGGTTAGTTAATGAAATTTTTTTCTTTGTATTATCACAACTTTAAATCTCAAAAGGACAATGACCAATTTTAGAGCGAGTAAGATCGGCTGCTTTGTTATTTGGGAATTTGTCATAAAACTCAAAGTTTATTAAAGTTCTGTCTATCTTTCTAGGTAAAGAATAATTGCAAATTGAGTGAAGATTGATTTGTATAACAAGGATTAAATCAAAATTGGTATATTTAATTTGTTATTTGAAATAATTGTACAATAAGGATTGTTTTGGTAATAGTCAATGGATTTTTTAAATGGTTTGTTAATGTAAAATTTATTGATAACTAAATTTGTTTTCGTAGGAAGTTATAGTTAAAGTTTTTTGTGTCGAAACTAGTAGTTAAAAAGAACCTTTGCTTCAAATTATCATGGAAAATATTGTTGATAATTTATAACTAATAGATTAGATATTCAAATTTATTTATTTTTTTGTTATTTTAATATTTATTAATATACTATATTATTCGATGTTTTATAGTGTTTTGAAATACGCAAACAAGAATTTGGACACGCTAATAACTTTAGTATTTGTATAACATAAATTATTTTGATTATCTAAATAATGATATTACCAATACTTTCTGGATATGGGCCTTGGTTTTGCATTCGGCTTTAGGTACCAAATTTTTTAGGACCGACCCTTCCTCTGACCACCAAAATCCTTCCACGTGTACATGCTTCGCCGCTTCGCATGCGCCGCCGTTTCCTCCACATTATCCGCTTTTCTCCTCATAGTTGTAGTCTCCATTAAGGTAAGACTTTCTTCACTACTCATATTTGTAAAAACCGAATCGATTTGAAGTTAGGGAAGCAATTGTCTATTTGATTCTTTACTGGATTATTACTTTGTATCTTGATTATATAACAAATGATGCCAAGTGTTCTTTTGCCTTCTCTCACTCTTTGTACTTTGAGCACTTATTTCCTATATTTTGCTGCTGTTGTTTGTCTATATCTGTATATATATTGGTAGCTCAACTTCTCATGTGGTAGTTATCATAGACAGAAACCTGGTACTAGTAAACGTTTGAAGAAATAAACATCCGTGGACATATTAATATTATTTTGATTATCTGACTATGCCATATGTAAAATTGACACTGCGCTTGTACCTAGAGCCAATGCGATCTCCATCGCTCGCCAGTCATCACCACTGCTTTCGAGGAAAGGTGACACCACTACCTTCAGTTATGCACCACCGTCGCATCTATGAAACTTCCAAAAGTTTCCACCAAACCTGTCAATGACTGTATAGATGAAAGCAATCGAATAGTGTCCACCTATTTGTTATCTTCTAAACACATTTCCATTCCGTTTCTATGTAACTGCTACGACCTTCTGTTTAATTATTTAACCAAATACAATTATGTTAAATAGTTCACTATAAAAAAAATACCCTATTATACCTGCCAAAAATAGTTGTAATACATCTATTATAATGGGTAGTGGCCAATCGTTATATCCAAAGTTGTAATAGATTCCTAGCTTTTGACAACTATTTTTGGCAGTTGTAAAATAATCCTTTACAACTAGCTAAAGCAGTTGTAAAAGATTTTTTTTACACCTGCCATTGGCAATTGTAAAAGTTTATTTTACAACTGGCAGTTGTATAGGTTTTTTACAACTGCTATTGGCAGTCGTAAAATAACTTTTACAACAACTATTAGCAATTGTAAAAGACTTTCTTACAACTGTGGTTGACAGTTGTGATAAAAAAATGCAAAATAAAAATAATTAATTTATACATACATTGTTCAAGTACAGCAAGAAACAGATAATCATAAATAATAGGATAAAAATAACAATATATGCAATTCAAATATTACATTATTAATTATTTTCTATAAAACTAATATATCAAACAAACCAAATAACCAAATCAATGCAGTTGTAATCACAGTGATATTCAATCAAATTGTAATACATCTGAACCTTGCACTACTCCATAGCAGCTAAGACAACATCTGAACCTTGCACTCCAAACCTGTAAATGCAACCTCCAAAACTTTAATTATCTCCGAAAGAGGCTATAGCCAGCAACTAGCAGCTAGCAGTAGAAATCTCTAAAACTGCAACTACATGTATCTGAACCTTGCACTACTCTGTAGCATCATTTACTTTAAGCACTTTAGAGCATGAGCATTTGCAATATTTCCAAGTCGAAGCCTCATCTTACCATCTTATAGCAGCAGCCTCAACTTGTGGCAGCACCGTTTCCACCCTTAGTGTTGTACCTACTTTAATACTTGCTGATTGATGTTGAACTCTTCCTCTCACATGCTATAGCGTAACACATAACCTGAATAATTCAAAAAATATCATATAATCCAAACTAGCATTTAGGCTCAAGTAATGTAGATGGTTATAAAAACATTCAGTATTTGTACATATAAAAACACACATAATAGTTTTTTTTCTTTTTCTTTTTTAGGGACAGCCTCACCTAAGATGGCCAGCAATGATGACAACCAGCAACTTGCTTAATCCAGTAGTAGCCCTCAGTCCTCTTTCAACGTATGCAACATTCTAAGATACGCTTCACTTAATCTATCCCTAAAACCTATCAACCTGAAGCACAAAATAGAGACCATATTTAAGCTCCTATCCTCCCTCAAATGCAATAGTTCTTTCAGTTTGTATGGCAGTTGTTCTTTCAATTTGTGTGTATTACAGTATGTATGTATACTATGACATAGGACACCGGCATTATCAAAGATTTCCATCGTTTAGTTTAATTCAGCGACTATATGCATGATTATCAAATGTTTTAACTCTTCACACAACATCGATATTGATGCAACTGTTGTGTTTGACAATAACTTCTACCAACTTGTATGCTTTTTTTAATTATACACACACACACACACATGGAAGTTTACAATAATGAAGTAAGACTTAATTTACTCGCTAAAGGCCCTTTTACATACAGAATATAATAACTAAAACTATTATATTTTGACGTAATATGTGTATATAAAAAGATTTGACTGATCGATATAGCCTCTGCTGTTTATTTATTCAATAACTGATTGTCTTGTAATTGAGATGCTTGTCATATAAGTCAATAATAGCATGAAGATTTTCTCTCTTTTTATCCTTCGTTATCATCAATTTGTTATATCTAGTGCTACGATGAAACAAATATGAAATGCTAGTCTCGTTAAAAAATGTTAAACAATATGAGTAATTTAAAATGTATAAGCACTCAATGACAAGAAAAGGTAAATAATGTGTCTGAGCTAAACAATTTTTAACAATATGTGAAAGGAAGAGCAGATACCTAGTTGATAATGATTCAACTCTTGGTATACATGCTCAAACTTCACCATGTCATACGTTAAATGACTTTGACCAAGAAAATAATATTTTCGATGAATTAGCATCTATAAACTCGGATACAAACACAGAAATACTATTTTTCGATGTTCCGTTTATACAACAGAATAAGCAACAAGAAATAAATACAAACATATAAAATTAGACTGTAGCAAAGATTTTGGTGGAAATTAAAATTAGCAAGCGCATAAAAAAGTAATGGATGATTGTTAGTGTGACTTGTCTAAAACATAGGTACAGTAGTGCAACGGAAACTAAAAAGCCAACAAAAATGGAGACACACATGAATTTTCTTGAATTATTTAATATGGGTCAGCATACTAAATTACATGTATCTGACAAGACATAATATAGAGTAACGAATGAAGTGCAACCCAAGAATCTAAATAAATTGTCTAACAAAAAGACTGCCAGAATGATAAAGTGCCTGCGGCAAGCATGAAGGCGCAACTTGAAGTAAACAAAGAATTCTAGCATGCTGAAAATAAGGAGAATAATTTATTAAATGATCTTGACACACATTAATATACATGAACTAGTTAACAAGGGAGAATGTAAGAATGAAAAAATCAATACACTTACAACAAATAAAGAAGATTCAACCTATAACAAATAGAGTGTATCAGCCAGAAGAAAATATACATCAACTAGTTAACAGAGTTTGCCAATGCCTAAAAGTCTATAAGCCCATTTTTGAAAGGTAGTGCTCATGTTTTATCATTGAAAATTATTTTGGTCAATACACATTGGTGAATGATAATTAGTTTGCAATATTCTAGTCAGACATGGAAATTTATTCCTATGGAGATCCAATCTTGATTTTTTAAGAGGAAGAAAAAACTTGGAAAACTTATTTAGTCATTTAGAAAAAGAATGGACGTGTTTACATAAGAATAGTAGAATTTAATGTGCATATAAAACCGATCGATCTTAGACTTCAACATTATTAGTCATTTCACCAAAGAAAATGTGCCAAATTAGGTTTTATATTGTTGGATTATTTGCAAACTCTGCTATTTGTTAAATGAAATCATTTAAGTTTCTTTTTCCTTGGGCAAGCTAAGCCTGTTGTTCTAAACCAAAAGGTAAGAACCAGTAACCAAGAACTAATTTGATGAATACTTCATCGGTCACAATTTGAACTTACTATATGGCAGATAATCCATTGGTAACAAATTTAAGGTAAAGCCATTGGGAAATAGTAAGAAATATCCAAATTCTAGAAATCAGTTTATACCGATTACTTTATTACATTGCTTAATTCACCAAGTTAAGCTTCATATTGCATCCAGTTTAAACTATCATGAATAGAAAAGTACATAAATTATGTAAAACAGATGTAGTCAGTAAAAACAAATTTTCAAAAAATATAGACTGTTGCAAAATTTAAAAACAAATATAGATCTACAAACATATTGTCAAAAAATATTCTAAGCACTCTGCACAAAAAGAACTAGAACCATAAATCATACCTCAAGCCCAAGCTTTAAAGCTTACACATCTTTCGTTCCCGTGCGATTAAACTAAGAGTCTAGCACCAGCCACACTAGTTGTTTAATTAAATTACAACTAATCTATATTGTGTAATAATTTAACAGCAGGTTTGAAGTCTGCAGCCAATGATTTAATAAAAAATTCAAATAAATACTATATAGCAATTCCTACTGTAAGTCCATAACTGATAATTATATTATATAAACGTTGTTTAATTAATCCATATAGAACTTAAATTAAAAACTAACATCGTTTAGGGTTAGAGATGGAAAAATAAAATTAGGGCAAAGGTGGTAGGTTGGTAGCAGAAAGCCTGTTGGTGCTGGCGATAGAGGTCGTGAATCACGAGGGCATGGTGATGCAGGTAAGTGGCGGAAGGCAGTGACAACTGATGAACAACTTCAACTCTCTCTGCGACTCTCGTTGCCGACTAAAGTGAACAACTGATAAATAGACCCTAGAGGCTTCTAGAAGAAAAGGCGAAGGTCGAGGCTAATGAGAACGATTTTAGGTACATTCCGTTTGGAATGGGGAGGAGGAGGCTGTTGCTAATTTATTTTGAAATTAAGAATGGAGCGGTAGGTTATTTGGGATTTAGGGTTAAGGAAGCGCATGGAGTGAAATTAATAAAGGTTACACTATGCACTATTATCTCTTAGGGATCGGCCTAACTAGGACACTAGAGCATATGCATATAGATGTGTGCGCATTTGCTTTTTTATTTTTACTTTATTTCATGGTTGCTATAAATGGATGATTGTCAAATGATTGTTGCACTTGGATGATGATTGTAGCACACATATAGAGCTATCAGTTATCATTAGGGAATTTGCATTCATTTGGATATATGGCACATACATGATTGCATAAAAGGAGATCGACTATATCGGTAGACTGCCTAATCATTTGCATTAGTTAAGGACATTGACAGTACACTATTATATATCATAAGTTGCATTAGAAAATTTAAGGACAATGGATGTAATGGATTATGGTTAAGTAGTTGGTTGTCAAACTTGGATGTAAACTTGGACTATCAGTTATCCTTAGAGATTTTGGGGACGAAATCCCTTAAGGAGGGGAGAATGAAACAATCTAAAAATTAACCTATAATAATTAATTAACGAATTAATTAAATAACAAAATAACTTTGTGAAATTATCATAATTGGACCACGGGAGTTGTACCATTGTGGTCGTGGTAATTTTCTGGTCAATTTCCATATATAGATTGCCAAAATCGAAGCTAAAACGAAGAAGTTACGGAATAAACAAAAACGAGAAAACAAAAGAAAAAAAATTATAAGGGCTAGGTTGATCCTAGGGTCGACCTCCCATCAGCTAGGTCGGCATAACTCATATGGGGGTCGACACCCAGGTCGACTCGCCTACGTACTTGGGTGAATTTTTTTCCAGATTTTTACAGTGATGTGTTTTACTATTAATCGATCTTGTGCGTCCGTGCTTCCATTCGACGGTTCCCATCGAGCCTATGACGTGGTTGCACTAGATTTAATCTCTAAATCTAAGGGCTTGAGATCCACAAGTCATACTATAAATAAAACCCTAGGCTTAGCTATTTTTCTCATTCAGATTTTCTCCATCTGGGTCATTGCCGAAGCTGGACCCTAAAAGGAATATTTTTCCAAGGAGAAGATCTTTTTAATTAAAATATTTTATACCCTACAAGTGGATCCGGAAAGGCCAAGGAAAAGAGCTAAGGACCACATGTAAGTGTTTAGTAATTATTTTAGACTTTTAAGTAATTTAAAATAATAGGGTTTCCAATAGTTGTAGTTTTTCTACAATTTCAGGATAACCTTTATGCAAGTTTATTTATAGTTTATTTTTGAGTAAATTTTAGACTTGCTTTCTAGTCTATTTTCTTTTAGCTATTCTATTTCAATTATTTGAAATTATTTACTATTAATTACAATTTGTCCAATTATTTATAGTATTTGCAGTTATTTACTGTTATTTACATTTTACTTGCATCTACTCTACGTTGGAATTTATTCTATAAATGTTAGTTCTTTTTAATTCCCTTTATATGCGAATAGAATAAATAAAAGAGAATAATTCGTTAATATGGACTATAATATACGAATACTAAATTTACAGAAATTAGATGTAAAATAAGAAGAACTGTACTAAATTGGACATAGACTGACATAGACAAATTTATGATATTTGCAAGCATAGTTATAATGTGTAATTATAACTAAAAAAGAAACATTATAAGAAAATATAATTTTGGCAGCATCATAGAGCAGCGTTTTAGTAAAAGTGTTGTAATTATAGAAGTGTATTATTTGAAAGAAAAGAAAAAATAACCTAAAACGCTGCCTGTGGGTTACGTGAAATGAAGAGGGAAAAATAAAAATTAGATGCACCTCTTTTTACACACATCCACCTCTCTTCCTCTCTCCTGCCTCTCTCCCTCTATCTAGCGTACCTCATGGTTAACAAAATTAAATATTAATGAAAATGTTCTGTTGACTTAAAATTAAGGTAGTCAAGGCTTGAGATTTTATTCAATTTGTTTCTTGGAACTGGATTTCCTCTTCTCTATGTCTTATGGCCTTCAAATTTAATTTTGCAGTTCCTTCGTACAAACATTTTCTATCGATAGCTGCCTTATGTGTAATTGCTGCTGGTTTTGTATTCTTATTGGTAAGGATAGATTGGTTGAATTCATGGCCAAGAAAAAATTGACATGTGCCTGTTGAATGGTACACAAAATTTTAAAACTGTATGCTAGTTTGAGCGGAGGTGGTTCTTGTGAACTTACCTGGGTTTTATAACTTCTAAAGGCTAGCTAGTTTGACATGATTGTATTTTTGTTCTATTAGATTCCTTATGGTTAACATATGTACTATTTGAAAGTTAATCGATACATGTAGGACTAGCCTTAAGTATAAGATATATCTGTAGCCTTAAGGAGGTGCATATTCAAAATATAGTCATGTTTGGATCACGTATTATATTTTCAAGATAGATAAAGAGGTTAGAATAAGGTAATTATTTATTAAGTACAGCTCATATTCATTATGAATCGGATTCATTTTATTTTATTTTTTACTAAAAAGTTTTTATTATTCAGCATAACATATTTTTTGCACTAAATTTGCTTAACAGCCAACATAGATAAATAAAGGATAGAAAAGAATATTGTTTCAGTGTTGTATCCTTAAAACGATTTCCATGTCTCTTACTATGAGAATATTATTTCCTAACATTCGAAAACTTAATTTGTAACATTTGTTTGCTCATATTTTAAAATATGTGCACTTTCTTTGCTACACATTTTTATCAGAACTCACATGCAAGCCTAGTTTCTCATTTGCAAACTTCCAAAAACATGAAGGAATTCAATACTTCCACAAGTAGGCCTTGAACTTTTAGTTAAAATAGACTTCATTTATAAGCAACATAGTTATATAAAATAGTAATGATAAGCTTAATAACTAAGTAGACATTATAGCATCTGTTTGGGAGTAACCAAAATAAAATAGTTATGAAGAATGGATGTGTATGTGGCATCATAGTTAGGAATAATCAGATCATGGTTGATGCTAAACCTTACTCTCAGTGCATCATGCTTGGGCATCGTGCTATGCGAACATTTTAAAGTTTATTAATTGGGTCCTCTAAAATACAGTTTATAAATTTTAAAAAGTTTAAAATTTTAAAATTTTGAATTTCTGTTTTAACAGCTTGGTCAAGCACTTGAAAATGTCGGTGTTTACCTGCCTCATGACATTTTGTCGAACGGACAATTAGAGGTTGAACTGTCATGCACAACTTCTTGCAAAGGTTCAAATTTTTAATAGCCATTAATAGTGAACAACATTACTATATAGAAAATATTGTTTACCATGAGGTTGTTCACAATTTACACGAAGATTGTTTTTTATTCCTTTGCACTCAACACAGTTTACCAACTACAAATTTGTTTTGTGCCTAATTTAGCTATCTTCTCTATTCACACTCACAGTAAAGAACAATGGGAAGCACCTATAGACCTATAGATACCTATCCAATTTGAGTTTAATAACCAGATCATGTTCTATTTGGGCAAGGATAGCAAGAATATGGGTGGCTCTAATAAAAAGTTCAAAATTCACATGCTTCTCTTAGATGAACAAGTATGTCCGACAAAGCATATATAGAAAATTTCCATAATGTTGCCTCGTTAATCTCATTTTCAAGTTTACAAAGAAAATGCACTACAAATGATGATTGAAAAGTTTGGTATCAATAAATTTATATGGGAAAAACATGCATTTGAAAATATATATGATAGAAAAATCATGATTGATCGACGGTGTTTAGAAAATGAATCCGACACTGCAAAATTTAAAGACTAATCTAACCGATAATTAGCCTCCACCTTTGAGCTTACTGGTGCATTCTAGATTTGCGATGTTTCCTATGGATTTTTAGATACTAATAAATATAGTATACAAACACTACCATATTTCACTAGTTTTGTTCAAATAATTTAATATAAAATATAACTCACGTGGATATATTATTCGGTCAGTTGATAAAACTGAAATAACATTCCCAGATTAGAACTTGAAAATTTTGGTATTAATAAATCAGCCCACTCTCTATGTTTGGCCTTCAAAGTAACTTTTTGCTTAAAAGCTATGTTATCATTTATGTGTCAAACCCAATTTCTAGTCATTCTTAAAGTAGTAGAACCTAACATATTTTAGAACATGTTCTTATTCTTCCTGCTTTATTAAAGCATTGCAATTTGCATTCTTACATATAAACCTTTTAAATTTTGATTTGGGAAGTAACCTTTTTTTTTTCTTCTTTCTATGTTTACTATCAGAATATGACTAAACAATATTTAATCTCAATATCGTCTTGTATTTTGCGAATAGATCCATAATATGGTGTGAACTTTATTTTTTTGCAAAAAAATATGAATATAATAAGTGGTTAGACCCAGGTTAGATTATTTAACATTTCATGGTGGTGAAGGTGAAGCAAAGATTCGGTTAGAGTATTTAACGATCAAATTTTAACTTATAGTACATAAATCACTATCTTTGATTAAATGTGTGGAATGTGAATTAGCTCATTATAGGAACAGAATTTTGTAAACTGGATTATTCCTGAAGTCACTAGGATTATACAACATTATTTTGTTTAGGAACAAAAAAAGACTATGAAAATCATTTTTTTGCGATAACATGATTTTTGCAAGCATTAAATAGACCAATGTGCTAATTTAATTAGGAAATGAAGAAATTCTCCAAAGGTCCTCTGTTCAAGTGTCCAGTATGCCCAGCCAATCAAAACACAAAAAAAATTTCACAAATTTTATAGAAAACTTCTTCATTTGGAGAGAGAAAGTTCATTTATGTACAAAAAAAGACTTTGTGTTCTCGTGGGCATATCGGGACATGTGAATACAAGATCAGGTGATTTCCTCCCATAGTCCTACAACGCGAAGCTCCATAATCCATTGTCACTGAAAAATTTATTTACTTGAATTTATGATACAATCTGAATTATCTTAGAGGTCTTCCTTGATTCAGGTTGATGTAGCTAGTCTTTCTGTGTGCGTTTGTGCTTATCAATAAGGTTTTAGATATGTTTGACTAAAAAGGAATAGTCTTTTTGTATTACCCAATTCCTATATTTTGAGCCTTCGGTACTGGAACTTTTTATATATTCCCTTCTTTTTACTAGAACATGATTATCGGTCTTTGTTGTATTTAGAAATAGATGAATCGTCTACAGGAAAGATTTATGATCGTTATGAGTAGATCTGGATTTTTGGTCTTTCAAAAGATATGACTTGGTAAGAGAGCTACTTTGTTATATTGAAGAATAATCTACCTTGCTTGGAGATAATGGAAATCCTTTTTACTGTACATATCGAGTGACATTGTATAGTAGTTCGCCGGTAATATGCTTTATACATTAAATCTGAAATCCTTAAATGAAACTGTATAGCATTCGTCGGTAACATCCTAGGATTATAGCAGATAGTATGACCCTATTGCTCACGGATAGATAATGATGCAAATTTGTTTTGAATTCGTCAAATGAAAGTTCTACCTCTTGTAGAAACTGTATTATATTTTCTAATTCCCGAACTGAACGTTTCGTCTCCTGTTGAGATGGTTTGGAGCTTAACCATTTACTACTAATTGATTTTTTTCTAATGATTAATGAAATACTGAAGTAGATCTTAAATTGGATGATGGATAATTCAATTTCATTACATTATACTTAGAGAAATAAACATACATTTTGAAATGATGATGACTAAAATTAGTAATCTCCTTGGTGCAAGGATTTAACTTTTTATTCATAACCAGCAAAAGGCCTTGTGTAATTTACCATTATAACTTTATTATCATTAAACTTACTTTTATCCGGTGATGATGACTAGAATTGGCCAGCTAGTTACATTTAGAAAAAAAGCTACTATTAAATCAACGATAATTAAATTTATTGTTAATTCCATTCAATCTTTAGTTTACATATATTTTTTGAATTTTTTTTAATATTTTGTTTACTGCATCAAAATGTTGCCGTATTATTTTAGTAAAAATGCATTATTTTCAGTAAAAACACATAAGGCGTTTTATAGGGGGTTAAGGAAAAAAAGGCTACGGTATCTGTTAATTTGGATTTGATTTTTATTACCTTGGTTTTAGTTTTCATTAGATGTAAGATATTCAACCCAGTATTTAACGTGATATAGTATCCATCAAAAGAAATTTATTTCTCATCCCATCCTTCATTTACCATTAACCTACCTATTGACAACGGTACTACCACTATCAAGTTCAAACTGCTGTTGACTGTCCGTTATAGGACTGCAACCATGAAAATTGCGACTCACGACAAAGAGGTGAAGAATTTGCATAATAAGACTATATATGATCTTGCACATATAAGTGAATCGGTTATCCGTGAATTTTAGCTGCAACATAGTCAACATATGTAAAGTACTACTTGCCAAGTGCATATCATATTTTCAACCATTCAAGTATTTGCTCTTCCCCCTGCATGTTACCAAACTAATGTGATAATAATATATTTATGACATACCCAAGACCATTGCACGACCAGGAGCCTACAACAAAAAGTGAGAATCCACCGGCCTATAAAAACCCTATAACATAATACATCACATTGTTATCTGAGATAACTACTATATGTCTACTAGAGAAAACTGAACTTCTTTTCCCTTTGCTTCCGTGCTATATGTCTCATACTTTAATTGTACATTGTGCTGAAATTGTTATGCAATTTTTGATTCAGCAGAGTTACGTCCGTATACCAGGATAACGTTGACAATGATACCAAAGTGCTATAACGAGGAAAAATAAAAGCCGAACATGTAAAAGAATACTAAAACAGTTGAAACATGATAAAGCCTACTACTCGGAGGTAGGAAAGCTGAACATGCACAAAGCATATAAATGATTGCTCACTAACATTTGCTATTAAAAGGTATGTTTTTATGTTTTAAAATGTGTGTGTATGATACCATGGAGTATATATTGCGATATAGGATATGAATTCGATCTTGTTTTGATTATATGTGTGTGTGTGTGTGTGTGTATTGAATTGCGGTATGCGGGAAAGCACTAACCACGTAAAGAAGATGCTGCCAAATTTTGAATAATAGTAATAGTAATAGTAATAATTAATAAAACATTACTGAAGTTAACCAAGTTTTCTAAAAATTAACTAAATTTATAATAATGATAGTAATAATTTAACTAAGTCAATTAAGTTTTATAAATAGTAATAATAAATTAACTAAGTTAATAATAATAGTAATAAATTATAGAACATTAACCAAATTAACTAAGTTTAATAAAAGTTAACTAAATTTATAATAATGATAATAATAATTTAACTAAGTCAATTAAGTTTTATAAATTATAATAATAAAAAATTGTCCAAGTCATTAATAATAATAATATTAAATTATAAAGTATTGATAAATTAATTAAGTTTTATAAAATTAACTATACTAATAATCATGATAATAATAATTTAACTAAGTTAATTAAGTTTTATAAATAATAATAATAAATTAACTAAGTTAATAATAATAATAAATTATAAAATATTAACCATGTTAACTAAGTTTTATAAAAATTAACTAAATTTATAACAATGATAATAGTAATTTAACTAAGTCAATTAAGTTTTATGAATAATAATAATAATAAATTAGCGAAATTAATAATAACAACAACAATAAATTAAAAAATATTAACAAAGTTAACTAAGTTTTATAAAAATTAACTAAGTTTATAAGAATAATAAATTATAAACATTAGCCAAGTTTACTAAGTTTTATAAAAATTAACTAAATTTATAATTATAAGAATAATAATTTAACTACATTAACTAAGTTTTATAAATAATAATAATAAATTGACTAAAATTTATAAAAATTATCTAAGTTTATAACAAGAACAGCAACAAAGCTTACTGTCTTTCTATAAAAGAATTGGTAGAACCCACTGCCACTATTACTACCTACATATATTCTTTTTTATCAATTTTTACCTTTACTCTATATTATAAAAGTCGACCAACTACAAGTTTATGACAATTAATTTCAATTTGGTTAAAGCATTTGATCGTTTTTTTATATAAGAATTAGTTTATGACAAATAAACGGATCACGTGCTTGGATTTTTCGAGTTAGTAGTAAATGAAAAGTAGAAAGAGAAATGATAAAGGAATATGTGAAAATTGACAAGATAATGGATCATTGTCTGTATCTCATTTCCTTTTTGGCTTTTATATAATAAATTCATATTTGTTCTGTTCTACTACTGACCCCTATTTTCTTTTTTTCCCTTAGGCATATTGGACTTTTGAAGGAGATGAGCTTGGACTTTCCATGGTTTATATTTTCTCTTTCAGCAAGCTCTTTTTGTAAGATTTTATGTCGTTAACATTTGTGCTTAAAACATTGTTCATGAAACATTGTATATGACTAAATTTTATGGTGTATGAAATTGATGTATGTTTGATTATGTTTAATCGTTATAACTGCTTATAATATCATATTCTATATTTTAGTGCTTTCTAAAATGAGCTGGTTTAAATATATTATTCATGGTTTATATAGTTATTTTAAAACTGCTGTAGTAGTTGTAAAATGTAGCAAAAACGTTGATGTACTGCAGCGTTTCTAAAAGGCTGCATAACGTACTTTTGCAGCCTTTCAAAACTACTGCTATATTACTGGTTCTCCTAAAGTAATGATGTTAGAATGCATTGCCAAAATGCTGCTAAATGAGTTTGCAGGATTTAGTCAGCGCTGCAAAATTAATTTACTGCAGCGTTTTTTGAATGCTTCGATTGCCGTTTATTTACAACATTTCAAAAACGTTGCAGAATTTCCTAACTCTATTGCAGTATGAAATTAGGCAGCGTCCTTCGAAATGCTGCTAATGATTATGACAACACTTTTAAAAGGCTGCGAAAGGTCCTTTTTGTTGTAGTGAAAATATAAGAAATAGCAGAAGAAGCTTGTTTTTAAACTTAGACCTTGGGTTAAGTTGATAAGCAAAATTATAACACACGGGTTATAATTAGAGAAAATACAGAAGGCTTCTTTTAGAACTTATATTTAAGTTAATAAGCAAGCATAGTAGAGATAACAGAAGATGCTTATTTTAAAACTTATGTTACGTTAATAAGCAAACAGAGCAAAAATACTAGAAGAGGCTTATTTTAACATTAAGTTGATAACCAAAGATAGAAGTAAGACCCGTACCGACAACATTCACCTTGGGACATGCTTATGCTGTTCAAGGTAGATAAGTGATCAATAATTAGAAGCTCAAATCAGGGATCCGTTCCGGCAGCATTCCCCTTGTGACACACTTATGTTGTTTAGGGTAGATAAGTGGTCAATAATTCGAACTCAAATCGGGGGATTTGGGCAAGAGGCGAACTAGATTTTGTTTATTATGACCCCTATCGGCATCATTCCCCTTCAGTTAGGAACTGGTGGTCTCACAACACACTTAGGTGAGGCCGGGTACGCTTATGCTGTTTAGGATAGATAGAAGGTCCAAAGAGGGAGCAATAGATAGCGCGAGCCGGTGGTGGCCGAGCGTGCGGCCTCAGTGTAGGGATATAAGTCACTATTGAGTTCCACGCGTTAAACCTGTGTTTTTTTGTTGTGTGGCCCATGGGATGAGACTAGCTCATAGTGGCAAAATAGAGATAGAAGGCCGATCAAAGGGTAGAATTAGGACTTCGGCGTAATTAAACTAGGATTGCGATTTCAGCCTGATCAAAGCAGCTATCCAAAACAAGTGCAAACAATCGAAACAGTCAAAACTATCTAAGCAAAGCAAATAGTTAAACCGTATTTGATTCCAGGTTTATCTTATTCTTTATTTCTTCTATAACTAGAACCGTTGCAAACTCTATTATCTTTATCTTGCTTTAAAATACTAGTAATTACTTTCATTCACCAAACTTTTAGTTTGACCCACACCTTTATTTTCCCCGTTTCTCCTATAGGCCAGCAGATGCAAGTGTATTAGACTTTCAGCATTCCAGGAGTGATATTCTTGGAGATTCTTCATGTATTCTTCTTCTGATCTAGTTTGCCTTTTATTTTAGTTTGGATGTACTGGTACAGTTGAGAAGGATGGTTTTATTTATGTACTCTGATACTATGACTGAGATAGTGTTTTTCATAAGACATATATATTTGGTATTTTAAAACTTATTTTGGTTATGACTTATTTTATGAAGTTTGATTTATAAATAAGTTATTATTTTAAATTGTTTCGATGTTTAATTTATTTTTTCTTGTGAATATTAGTCTTTGTAAAGTTTTAGCTATGCCTACAATGCACCACACCTTTTATTGTGTCCTTTTTGGATATATAAAGGGTTGTGGGGTGTTTCAAGCTTTACAATGTAGAGCATTTTTGGATACCGTTGTTGGAACTGGACTAGCTTGCAAAGAAATAAATTGCTGCATTTCAAAAAATTTATGATTTTTGGATCATTAATGGGCATATGAATTGTAAATGTGTTTAGAGCTTATCTAAATTTCATTTAAATAAAATCAGCATTTTATTTAATACCATATTTTTTTATTAATTTAATTCTAAAACAATTAAGAATGGGATATAAAAATAAGATTTGAATATATCAAATATGTTCATTCCTTAATTGTGTGATAGAACATTTAAACATAAGACAAACATGATCAATTGACAACATGATATATATAAATAAATAAATAAAAAGAATAAGTTTAAAGGCAATCACATAAGGGAAAGAAATAAAAGATACAAAGATGATTGATTCATCTTTCCTTTTTGAAAAATTTGATTTATGCATCATTCAATTAGCAATCAATGAATCATTATGAAAGAAGAATAGTAATAGCCAACAATAATTCATATGCATATACTACTGCCTCATTTAAAATTGTTTGATATTAACAAATCATTTAAATTATACAATTTGAAATATACATTATTATATATACATTTACATATAGATAATTATTTGTAAATAAAGATTAATCCAAACTTCTTAATTAATTCAAAATAAACAATGTTACATTTTAAATTTTTCGATGTATTTATGAATTTATGTAAACTTCAATTAGTTAACAAAATATATATAGTTATATAATTAAATAAATGTATTCAATCTATATGAAAAATGTTTTGTTCTTTTTAAACAAAACTGAAGCATACTAAACTGAGCAATATATGAACAATCTGTTAAATATTTAAAGAAAGACATTTATCATGTCAAATACGGTGACAAATTTATAAATTTATTGTAATCAATTTATTATCAAAACATCATTTAACCATATGTGAGTTTCAGTTACAATAAGATGCAAAAAATAGTAGAGATAAACTTTCAAATCTAAAGGAGATTCAACATATATGAATAAATAATTTTATTCCATTATTTATAAAACAAAAGGTGATATATACTGAATTAATCAATATGTTAAAATCTTTTGAATACTTAAAGAAGGTTGATTGTGACGTCAAATAGGGCAACAATCTAGAAATTTGTTGTAATCAATTTATTATCAAAATATCATTTAATCATATGTGAGTTTTTATTACAGCACAATTGCAAACAATAAGAACATACAAACTTTAAAATAAAAAAAATTACATTTGATTTGAATGGTTAAACCAAGATCTAAAATTATAATATTGTCTAATCATATACAAGTTTCGGTTTAGATTAATCTAAATTAAAAAAATCAATCAATTCATATAATTAATAATTCAAATTACATAAACCATTTTCATATCAAATGAGACAATATTATATATAAATAAATTATTATTTCAACTTTATTCACTAAAAAATTATATCAAAATTATTATGATAAGAATATCATATATTAATTCTAAAGACTTGAAGTACGCCTATAAAAGTGGATTTTTCCTTTAGATGTAGCCAATGAATCATACATTGAACGGTGAATCAAATCACCTAGGTTCAGAAATTAGCCTCCGGATGTTGCAAGGATCAAGAGACAATAACCACCGTAAATTTTTTTTCTGTCCAGTTTTGTTTATGGATTTTTTGTTTTTCTAGAGGCCGTTAAAGGAGAGGAGGTTAGCTTAAGAAACAAAGAAGCAAAAACTGTCTGCCTGCAATAAAACGTGAACGAGAATGAGAGAGAATGCGTTTTAAAAGAAAACATTAAAATGTTTTCAATTTCCTTGTTTAAAACATTCCTTATATAATTCCAAAATTAAATCACCAAATCTTCTTCGTATATTAAGTAGAATAAATAAAGAGAAAGGGACAAAGTTCATTTCATAAATGATATTTAAGCGAATCACAAAAAGAAGATTTATTTCCTTTTTTAAATTCCTCCTTTAGATTTTCAAATCACATTTGAAGCCTATCTCTTGTTTCATAATGCATGTGGGCCTCAATGAAAAATTCCAAAAATCACTTAGCAATTAATCTATTTTAATCCAATTTAAATATTTTATTGTATCGTATATCAATTCGTGCTTTCATAGCATTTACAGACGCACTTTATTAAGTACTAATTCAAACAAATCAAATAAAGTTTAATAATTAATATTTCATAATATTAATTAATTTAATTAATATATAAATTAATTAAATCATGTGATTCATTCGAAGTATTCATCATTACGGCTGTGTGGCTCCAAAGTGTCAAGAATTTGCAAAAACAAATAAACAAATTGAAAAACTATAATTATTTGGATTCAGTTCAAAGTAACTTCATAATGTAGAGCATTTTTATACGATCACAATGTAAAAAATCGCGTCTCAAGCATACTTCATTTGCACATGCTATTAATTTTAGAAATTAAAAAAATTATTAATTAATATCCTAATTAATCACAAACGGCCCTAAACGCAACAATTTGGTACGTTTCTTAAACGTTGGAGCGTCGAACGCATCCGGAAAGGAAAGGTGCTAAAATTATTGGCGGGAAGCTTGCGAATGCACCCTAAACTATATTCAATCCACACTAAATACCACTGTGTAACAAGTTCACTGGATAACCGAAAAAGTGTTAGCGAAAGTCTCATATTAGACGGTATCACTAATCCGTTTATTCAAAGATCTTATTGCACAAAAATTAAAATACATAAATAATACTATTAAAGATAATCAATTAATAAAAACAAACAAACAAACAAAGAAATATATTATGTATATACCAAGGAAGGTAGCAATGTGAGTGTGCGTACACACACATAATGGTTGGACGCAAAACACCAACTCCTGCACTAGAAAACGTGATTTCGCAAAGCTCATACGCAGGCATACCAAGGTAGTAAACTGACATATTTTTGCTATTACGTCCAATTAAATCAATATCAAATGTATAGTTAACAAACAATAATCATTGTCATCTGTACCATGTCCTTATCATGATTTTAAACGTGGTAAAAGTGTAATGGAGAAAAGTGTACGTATGTTGATCGGTAATAGTTATCCTTACTGCCAGATAATAAGATTATATTTGCAGACAGAAACCATCAATTTGGCACTGTTATGCCAATATTCAATTAAAAGATTCCCTAGATGCCAAATATAAATGAGTTGATAAATCTACGTTAGTTTCATTCAACAGCTAAGGGGCACAAACTTTTAAGGAATTTAGATTCTCATTCAAAACTTGCACAAAAGCGGCAACTCTTGATTCATGGAAAAATGACGTTTCCCTAAACTTGATTCGTCTCATTAAAACTTTGTTGAGAGAGAGATGGTACGGTGGTCCTGAAAACCATTGAAGCCCATGTCATCATTGTTTTCTTGTATCAGTTTAAAGTAATCTTTTTTACAGACAGTTCGTTTTCTTCTTCTTTTTCTCAGCTATTCGTAGTCACCATCACCCTAAACTATGCCGTTGGTTTCATTCAACAAGCAATGAGGCAAAAACTTGAAGGAATAAGAAAGACTTTCCACCTTATTTATTTGGAACATAAAATGAATAAATTTCAACACTCAAGCACCATGCCCATACGTTGATGATTCATTCAAAACTTGCACAAAACTGGCAATTCTTGCTGCATGGAAAAATGAGTTTCGTACATCCTATACTTGTTTCCTCTCATTAAACTGTTATTGAATGACGCTTTATGGGTTGTCAATGAACGATTCTCTAAACATAACGAGTAAGACCTCACTGAATGATGCTTTTGAATTATCACTGAATGATATTTCTACAATAATTCACAAGTCATCACTGAATTAAGGTTACGAACTTGACAAAGAAATTGATTAATGGGCCTTGTGCTTTAAAAAACTTTTCCAGTTTGTCCTTGTGCTTTAAATATGAATTTTCGATTATTGAATAATATTTTGTACATTATGGGCAAGTTGTCTACGATATTCAAGAATTGTACATTATGGACAAGAAGACGCACGAACCTTTTCACATGTGCTATGATCGTAAATTCAAACCATCAATAAGTTGCTTTTGTATTCTATCTCTCAGAAAAAAATACCCTGTTTCCAAGCTGTTATCTTTCATAAACTTTTCCTATCCTTTCCCCTTAGACTGCCATTTTCTTTGCAAACGAATTTGATGTGCCACATATCACATCTTTCGTTCATCAATGTGGCTGTCTTTCTCTCCTTATATTTATTTAGCATATTTGATAAAAGGTGGATGATCGGGCTATATAAATTATACTAGAAGTTTTTATAAAGTTGTTTAAATTGATTACTAGTACGTTGGGGTTGTCCAGGAGGATGACAACCCTCCTAGACGAGGTACGGAAGCAACACCTTCGTTGATGGTGGTTGGTCAGTCACCAATCTGTTGGTGGTGACTAGTTAACTACCGTCAACAAGTTTGTTGCCTCCGCACCCTTACCTACCACCTATGGATACCTTTTCGTAGTGACAATCAATTTAAATAATTTTATGAAAAACTCTCAGCATAATCTATATACAGCCAGTTCATTCGCCTTTATCAAATTTGCTCAAGAAACATAAGGAGAGAAAGATAGCTGCTTTGATGAACCAAAGATGTGATATGTGCACATCAAATTCGTTTGCAAAGAAAATGCCAGTTGAGTATATGTCAAGGGGAAAGGATGGGAAAAGTTTATGAAAGACAACAGCTTTGAAACAGGGTACTTGTTAGAGGTAGAATACAAAGGCAACTTGAAATTCATGGTTCGAATTTAGGATCATATCACATGTGAGAAGGTTTGTGTGTCTTCTTCTGAATCCCATGACGACAACTGTACGTTCTTAAGTTACAGCAAACACATGATGGAGTAAAAAGGGATCATGGCAAGATAATAATCGAAAATCCATATGGGAAACGTTTGCAAGTTGGAATTAGTCATCCAAAGACGTCTCCAGGGATTCTACTTAGCAGGCGTTGCTTAAAACTTGCAAGAAGCACTGAAGCAGCGGGTTGGAACAAAGAAGCAAAATCAAGTTAGAGTGGGAACCTAACCAGCAGGCTATCAATAAAATACTTCTTCTTAAGATGCGTAAACTATAAGCATGTTGTCTACGTTTTTGTAATATGCTTCTATGCATGATACTTCCTTTACAAATTAAATGCAGACTTGTTTTAACTAGGTTTAATATTATTGTCTCTTCAGCCTAGTTTGTTAAGCTGAGTTAAGTAATGGGTTTCTATGCTTTTAACAAGTTTAATTGGACTAGATGTTAGAACTTGAGAAGTCATGATTTTTATTCCACATTGGTGAATTTTTTCTAATTGAAGTATAAAATGTACATTGATGTCTTTTGTTATGTATTGGTTGTGAATTTTTAATTAGAATAAATTCGATGTGGAGTAGGACATGCTACAGGAATACCATATATCACTACTTACTCTATATTTCCTTTAACATATCGCTTAAAATATCATCACCGATAACATCATGCCATATTTGTCAATGTATTTAGCATAGAATTTTCGGTATTTTATAAGAACATCAATCATTATTGGAAGTACTAAAGTAAATAAAATTACGAATAAACATCTTTGCTCATTGTTAGCGTTTAGCGTATGCTAAATGACAACAGGGTTGGCGCAGTTGGTTGATGGTCCGGACTGCGTGATCGAAGGTCACGAGTACGAGCCTCAAAACTGACAACCCTGTAACAAGTATCCGAAATATGTGTTTGGCAGGCACATACTTCCTTAGAGTTTACAAGCAAAGCTTGGTTCTCTAGGTAATTCAAAAAAAAAAAAATATGTTCATCAGAACAGGGTAACCGTAATGGTTATAACCGTTGTAACTAAAATTTATAATGATTATACTCCTTGGTACCATGTACATGGCAAATTTTTGTTATGGAAATTGCAACAACTATAACCGTCACTATTAATTTTTTTTTAAAGTTTATTATGTGCTTAATTAGGGAATTGTAACGGTAATAACTGGTACTAAAAGTTATATTCTTTCCAAAATTACAATCGCTTTTAACGACTAAGATTTTGGTTTACGAATAAAATTCCAACATTCAAATTTTATATAAAAGTTTGAACTCGAATTCGTATAAAAATTTCAACTATATATCGACAATTATAAGCATATCTAGAATATAGTAAAGTGCTTACATAATGTGTATAAGTAATAATCTTTCATTGTTTATGGATGTCATTTACATCTTTATATGTATGAGTTAATGTATATAGTTGGTGGTACCTTAGTAGGAAAGTTAACACTTTAATTTGTTTTTGTTCAATACCGAGATCCTGTGTTTTAAAACTTGTTCACTTCCATATTTCCTAGAAATATTTCTAAAACTTTTCCAAATTTTCCTTTTTTCTACTCTTATAAAAATGTTTATAAATTGATTTAAATATGGAAGGAAAAGATTAAAAGGTTATTTTGATGTATAAAACAAGTTTAAAAGTTATGGTCCATGTAACAATAATCTCTATGAATATAGTTTGTAAATCGACAACTTTTGTGTAAACTAAAATGAGTTTCTACTTTAAATTCTTCTAAAAGGTCTTTTAAAATATATTATAGGTATTAAAAAGGAATTTTAAAATAATAAAAATATTTTCAATAATTACTATTTATTATTATTAATTAATCAAGGTAGTAAAGTAATTATAATTTAATTATTAATTAAGTAAAGGTAATTATTAATTAATTATTAATTAAGTAAGGATAATTAAATAATAATTATTATTTAAATAAAAGGTTTATATTTATTATTAATTAAATAGATAGAAGTTTTTAGTTTTAAATCACTTTATTTTCAAAGGTCAGTTTGTTTAAAAGCAACTTTCTTTTATAATGGATAGGTTTTAAACACAGATGATATCTTTATCTGTGATATTAAGTAGCCAAATAAATATGATAAGTTATGGTAAAATATTGACACGTTTTATTGAAAGTAGGTCATCTTGTATCTATTAAAAGAGTGTGTATCAGATTAAATATGTATGAGATTAAAACAAAGATAGTAGATAGTAGAGTAAAGAAAAAATAAAAGTGAGCACACCAAAATTTTTATAATGGTTCGATCTTCCCGTTTTACGTTCAGTCCTAAACACCTTCTAGAATTTAAATAATCAATAACCCTCACTTAACCCGGAGGAATAGGTATCTAACAAACTCCTGAGCATAAGAACAGGATGCCTCAGCAACTGAAGAGGACTTCATAATACCTGAGCAGCAGAACATGACTTCTACTAGTATATAAAAATTGTCTGAATAATGTGTTCTTGATAACACAGATATGTCAATGTGTGTACACCCTTCCTATAATCAAATCCTCAAGTATATGAGTGTGTGTGAAGATATGTAAGGAAGATAATAGCTATGAATCAAAGAATATGAATATGAATTCAAAGATTCAAGCAATGAAGATGGTTTTATTGCTTTTGAATGCAGAGAATATAGAGAGTAAGTATGATCAGTAAATTATTCAAGAATCGGTGATTTGGAAAATAATTTTGATGTGTTTATATAGTTCATAGATTATACAACCTTTTGCTAAGAAATTCAACCAATAGATGCAACCATTACTCTTCGAATTGGATTGAAACTCTTCGCGAGAGGAAGCATCCGTTTAGAAAATATAGTCGTTATGCGCAGGTCAGTCGGTTGAGTTCAGAAGCTCAGTTGACTGGGATTCAGATTTGTATATATATATTCTCTTTTCACTGTGCATTTTGCACCATGTCAGTCGACCGGTTGACTGTAATCAGTCGACTAACCTGTGCACTTTTGCACAGTGAATTTCAATGCATATACAAACAAAAATAATTTATTTTGTGTGCAAGTGTAACTACTTGAGGAATGATCTAAACAGTATCTAAACATATCTAAGACTCAAAAACATAATAAATAATCATACAAAAACTAGTTTTGAAGTCTCTTCTCTTTGTAGTTTATACCATATATATGTTACTCTCTTTTTGTTGCTATCGCCATGTAGTCTTTGTTACCGCTTCTTGTCATAAATCAAAACTCGTTATTCAACATTTATGACCAAAAGTCGATAAGTAGACTTTCCTCTACCTGTGAGATTTAGAACTTGACTTTCCAAGCATGGGATAGAGAAGTCGAAATGACGATAAATGGGTCATGATAAATTACGTATATGAAAGATACTTCATTGTATACATAACACTAAATTCCAAGGTATGAAAACCCATCTCTATCCCAAGAAATGAGAATGTACGTTGAGTCAAGGTTAGTTTTCTAACTTGTCCGACATCATTGTTGATTAAGGGATAATACTGTTTGAAATAAGAAGGTGGGGATAAGTATAGGATGTCTTAATCTTCATATGCAACTCTATACTCACCCTAAATAGTGGATTGTCCAATATGATAACATGACCAATTTTAAAATTATCGAATGTTGGTTCGAAGATGTCGGATTAAATAACATTAGTTATCTAAAAACCCCTGCGAACCAACGTAAGCATTCGAAACATCTTGAACATGATGGAATTAAAGGCGTAGATCTTTGAAGTGCAAGGCTACTTGCTACTAACCTTGATGGTGATTCAAAAGGATGTGGCAGAAGTAGTTTCGTCGGTTTGTTCATATCCTGAACAACATGTATGGATTAATGATGGCATTGCATTGTCTCTTGGAGGAAAGTGTTAGCATTCCAATTAGGAATTGCTAAAAGAGAAGTTAAAATGTAACTTCAAGCCTCACAACCGGGAATGATTAAAACAATGGATATGCAGCTGGGCTATGTGGGTCGCACCTATTAGGGTATGGTCATGCCTAATCTATATCAATTTTACTTCTTTGTATGTATGCTTCGAGGCCCAGTACGGTTGTTAATCACAACCGAGGGATCATCATATTCAGTACTATCCAAGAAGGGGTAGGTCGGTCCAGTGGTGGTAAGGGTGTAAGATGTTCTTGTTGACCTTGGTATATTTTATCCAGATGTGTATTGTGACAAGCGGTACCCCCAATAGCCTTGTCATTGATGAAATCCATTCCCAAATAAGTGCTTTATGGACTTGGTCGTGCCCATATACGTTGGAATGTGAGATGGAAGAATTTCAAGCATGTTCAATATTTATTTTAAACCCTAAACATTATTATAAAATTGTTGGATTTTCTATTGAAATGTTTTGGTTATCCTAAGGTCAAAATCCAACCGTGCTTATATGCGGCATGATCATACAAGATACGTGTACTTGGAGTTTTATTAGTACAACAATTCAGTTGTTTGGAGTTTACTCACACCAGAACCATTTTTGGCCTGTAGTTTTTCTTTCTTTCCTTAAAACTCTTGGGTACTCAATTTTTATGAGTAGCCAAGTAGTCCAGGTTCTTACAGATAAATTTTGGAGGAGCATAGAGCATGAGGCTTCAAAGTTGTCTAGTTATATATTTTACTTCCATTGTGTATTTATATTTTATATCAACATTGTAAGGCAGGCAATTATAAGTACTATCCCTGACCGAAGTTAGTACCTATTATGAGTTCGATGTTTTATTTTGGACATGGCTATATGTACTATTTTATGTTCTATTATATATCACTGCCTTGCACTATAAGACTATGTGTACCTTTCTTTTTGTCTTCTTTTTTTTTTTACCCTAACGGCTTGTCTTTCGGACATCAAGATGATCGACACATGAATACAGTGGATGTATTAAGTGTTGTCTTCAGGGCTAAGAAAGGCAGTTCATTACAAGTTGTATCAAACCTTAGGTTGAGCGAACACCGAGACCTTGGTTGGGGTCAACTTATTAGAGATAGAGAGAGAATTAGTAGTGCTCTTGAATGACAGTAGTCTATGAGAGTGCGTATTTATAATTCATATATATATATATAATTCATATATATATTGAGTTATTTAGATTGGCTTTGATATGTTTGATTTAGTACTTTTTTCCTTAAGATTATCTCTTCTAAGTATTCTAAAGTTATCTTACTATATTTAAGTAGTAAGAATGAGTAATAAGTCAAGACAAGGTAGAGGATCTTGTAGCACCATGACCACCAATGGTCAAGCTTCAGACGTTAGAAGAATTAGAGCAATCGAAGAGGCAGTCCCATGTGAACTTTGCAACTTTATGCAAAGATTATACTAATCTGGGAGGAAAGTCGTTTAAGGGCATGAAACCCATCATCGAAGTCCAAGCTTGGCTTCATTCTTGCAAGAAGTTTTCAAGAGGCCGGATATTTCGAATGAGCAAAAGCGTTTCTTAGCATCTTAGGAGCTACAAGATGGAGCTGCAGCATAGTGAGACTCCATTACAGTGAATGTTTCGAAGGATGATTTTTCTTCGGCTAGATTTAAGAAGGTGTTTGAATACCAGTTCATGCTTACTGTTGAAAAGACCCATATGTACAGGAGTTTCTTGGACTTTAAGTAATAAGATTTGCCAGTATCTAAATATGAAACCAACTTTAATGAGTTATTACGATTTGGTCCAGATTGATTGATACCCCCACTTAGTAAGAATGAGATGTATGTGATAGAGATGTGAGAAAGATTTAAGGAGAAGATGACTTAAGGATCATTCGTGGATTTGGTAGATATAGCTTTGAAGTACGAAGTTCTGTAGAAGAAGAAGCCGGCAGCAGCACCCCATATCAATAGAAGCAACTAGAATAAGAGGAAGTTTAATCATGAAGGGAAGTCGTAGTGGAAAGGAAAGCCATGAGGAGGGGCACGGGAAAATCGTTTCAAGGTTTATATTTGTAATACCTATAATCAAAATGGACATATCATAAGATTATGTTAGAGTTTCGGAGCTCGGAAGCGACAAGCAGGGCCTATCTCTTCAATGGTTCAGAAGACACTTTGTTACAGTTGTCAACAACCAAGCCATATGGTGAAGAATTGCCCACTAATGAAGAAGGGTCAGCAAGCCAAGGTTTATGCCATCAAGGACGGTCATCGATATCAAAGGTCATGAAAGGGAAAGGAGTTCTTGAAGTTACTTTTATTATTAATGACATTTTTATTCGAGTATTGTTTGATATTGGGGCATCTCATACATTTCTATATAATCGGTAGGTAAATTGCAAATTTCCCCAAGAATTGTAGAAACCCCTATTTTTGTGTCTAACACCATAAATGGAGTAACAAATCAATGCATGATTTGTGAGAATGTTCAAATTGCCTACTTTACCCACCATTTTTCATGCAACTTGTTTGTTCTAGATTTTAAGGGGTTTGATGTTATACTTGGTATGAACTGGCTGTGAGAGAAAGGAGCTATATTATATTATGTTGGGAAGATGATATTTTTAAGAACTAAACTTGGGTGTAACATACCCTACATGGAGGCCCAAAACCAATGGCTACAGATGCTGCAGTCATCCATAGTGATCAATCCTTTGCGATCAAATACGATAATGTTAGACATATTGATATAACAGACACATGAATATCATTAAGCAACTTCCACATTCCATTTCAAATCCTTTCAATTTCATTACATAATCTTAATATGAGAACCACCTTTAGGGAAAATATAATTATTACAATATACGCCAAGAGCAACATATGAAAATGCCTCTTGGATGATCAGAGTATATATAACTAGGCAACTATACAACTTTGCCTTACAACAAAACACAGTGGAATTAAAATAGAAAAGAACTCTAAATAGCTATCATGCCTCCTACATGTCTTCGGAAGCTTATTCGTCTAATAAGGTACCTGAAAACCTCAACTCTCAAACTACTCAAAGTTAATTGAGAACCCAAGAATTTAAGGGGAAAACATAAACTTCTAGTCAGAAATAAAGCCTGGTAGAGTAATAATCTACCATCTCAAACCATTTAAATTTCTACTGAGACCGAGCCGCTTAGCAGAATGGGTTTTCCCCTCACTAGTATCTTATTCAAAACTTTTAAATAACCATATACCATGCTTCTGCATGGACAATGGTTAAAACATAGCAATTCAAAATATTATGATGATATGCCAACAAGTAAAACAATTCTAGATTTCCCATCCTTTCTAATTTTGACTGTTTGTCTCAGTTATAGTTTCTAAGTTACCATTAACCTAATAGTTTCCATGAACTAACTAATAACCTGTTTAATGTTTATGGACTCCCTATCCAGCTTCATAGTTTTTATGGGATCACTAAGAATCTATTGGCCCCTGCCAATAACTTCCTTATTCATGGCTTCTCCCTAAACCTATTGATATTTCCAATAACTTTCCTCATATCCTAGTTTTTATGGGTTGACTAGGAACCTATTGACTTCTGTCAATAACTTAATCCGGGTATGGTTTTCATGGATTCACTACAAACCTATTGGCCTATGCCAATAACTCTTTCTAATCATAGTTTTCATGGGTTTACTATGAACCTATTGGCCCCGCTAATAACTTTTCCTAAACATAGTCTTCATGGATTTACTATGAACTTGTCCATTTGACAACTTTTTTAAAGAGTATTTAGGCATCCTATATTATGGTCTTCCTTACCTTTTGGATACAGTTTTACTCATTCAGGAGTCAACTCAATTTATATTTACTACTAGGTTAACCTTGCTAGTTATTCTTCCCTTTTTCCCTAAAATGTAGTTATGGTCCATTTTAAAGTGAATTTGCATATAAGAAGAAGCAAACATAAGAACATGAGACATCAACATCTGTGGTTTAATATCCTTGAAATCTTTTACATATAAAACATGGTTAATCCCTTTAACCAGCTTCTCCAAAATATTCATACTTAAAAACCAATTTAAAACTCCTTTATTATGCCATAGTTTTTCCTTTTAGAAAAATGACATTGGCTTCTTTGTTTTGAAAACTAAGGGTTTTGAAACCTTAAACCTTTACTTTCAAAAACATTGGATAACTTCCTTTGAAAGCATTCAAATCTTCCTTCCGAAATACTAAGCATATGCTTTTAAAACACTTTAAATCTTCTCTTTCGAAACCTTTAAAACATAAATTTCGATAGTATTAAAGTATTAGTTATTAACTGTTAGAAGCACAGCTTCGAAACCATTGAAAGTACCACTTTCGAAACCTTTTGAATGTATCCCCTTATGAACCATTAGGTTTATCTTTAAAAATATCTTTTGGGTCAAAGTGAATATAAACATAAGTACCCTTTTCGAATCCATTAAACTTCATATCAAAGAGTTTGTGGAAAACCTAATGACTTCGGAACTATCTTTTCGAAAGCTTAAATCATTGAAGTAAAACATTTGAAGGTTAGCTTCGAAACCCCCTTTCGAAGCCATTGCCTTCGAAACCATTAACCCTTTCGAAAGATATAGGAAGGGTTTCAATATATTAATAAACAAAAGCTGCCTTTCGATGTTGTTAATTACTTCAATCCATTCGAAAGGAAAAAGTTTAGCAGTAGGGTTTCGACTGGGTTTAAACTACCCTTTTCGAAAGCATTGGATTATAACAAGGCAACTCATCCGAAAGCATTCTTTTCGAAATTAAAAGGTGGTAACATTTTCGAAAGCTATTTAAATGGGTTTCAACCCCTTCAAAAGCATCCTTTTGAAAAAAAGGCAAGCGCGTACCTTTGGATAGTAAAACAAAGGCTTTGAACCCTTCAAAAGCATTGGTTTCAACACCATGTCTTCTGCCTTTCTCCAATCCACTACGTACCAATGTATTGATACCTTGTGTATTGATTTCGGCTTGGTTGGTTTCGACTTGATTGAGGCGGAAACATAGGGTCGAACGGTGACTTCCGAAAGAGGTGGAAGATATTTTTTAGGTAAGGACCGTTTAATTGCCTTTTAAATAAATGATTTTAACTAACCTGCCTATTTGTAAATATTTAATTGGTTGTAATAAACTTTTCAATATCTTTCTTAAAAACTGCCTTAATTATTTCAGATCTAAACCAAAGATTAATTTAACAAATAAACCCTTCCATTAAGTAAAATAATTAAATCATTAAATCCTCCATATAAAATAATTTAATTTCTATAGTAGATTTCCTAGGAAAAATCACCAAAAATCACAGAAATTCACTTTTTATAGTTTATCTAAAATATATAAATTTCAGACCTGAATTCTTCAAAATAATAGCTGAAATAATTTTCAACCCAAACTAATCATTTCCTCCTTCTAAAATTCATAATAAATTTTCCATAGCTTAGAGAATAATAAAAATTAAAACACATCTCCAAAATAATGTTTACATAAATATTTCTTATGGCATTTGAAACAAAAAATAAACGATTTTAACCTTAAAGCCATGTAAAACAATTATCAAACAAACTTGTTTGAATATATCATACCATGAAATCTAAGCATATCATCCTCAAATATAATAATAATGGATTCAAACTTAAACCCGGACCAAATGATCATAAAAAAATAGAATGGTTTATATTATTATTCACCTTGATCAGGATAAGGATCTTGAGATTTGATTGAGATTAATCTTCCTTGCTTTAATTCCTTAACTTTAGATCGATTTTCTCTTCTTTTCCTCCTAAGTAATGGCCGGCTTAAGCTTTAGTTTTTACATTTTGAGTTCTCAAAATGAAATGAAAATGAAAGCGTTCGTGAATGGTAATAAGGTTTTAAAGGTAATGGATTATGGGTGCAGTTTACCCATAAAGCCCATATTCTATTTACTTATAAATTCTCTAATAAAGTGTTCCATAAATTCTTAATAAAGCACGACCTCTAATTGAATTTTCAAATCTCAATCCCCTTATCACTCTAGCATTTACATTATTCTTTTTAGTTTATCAAATTAAATCTCCTAAATAATGTTATTAAAAACTAGGGATGTTATAGGCTCCTCTCCTTAAAGAATTTTATCATTAAAATTCAGGAAGGACTAATACTAAACATAGCAATCATCTGTACCAAGTCCTAACAACCATACTAGCCTACCTGATAAGCAACTATCAATACAAAGCTAATATAGACATACCCTCAAAGAAGATCAGGATAAGTATCTCTAATCCTGTCTGCTGTCTCCAAAATAAAGTCCTTTTCATTGTTGCTCCACTAAATTTTCACCAACTTGACTATCTTGTTCTTTAACCTTTTCTCATCTCCAGCCAAAACTCGGTTTGGTTGTCTAATAAAAGTCAAATTAGGCTCTACTATCAAATTTTCCGACCCTATCGGAGGAAAGTAGTCCTTGGATCATGCACATACTTGCGAATATGTGACACATGAAACACATTATGGACACCTACTATACTGCTCGGCAAAGCTACTTTGTATGAAAGCTTTCTGATTCTCTCCATAATCTAGAACGGTCCAACATATCTCGGTGCCAGTCTCCCTGAATTTCCAAATTTTACCACAACCTTCATCAGTGACTTTTAATGAAAACCCTATCTCTAACCGAGAATTCTAGGTCTTTACACCTTTTATCTACTAATTCTTTTGTCTGGACTAAGCTTCCTTCATCCTTTCTCAAATTAACTCAATCTTATATGTCGTCTCTCTAACCAGATCTGGACCTAAGACTAATATGCCTCCAGTCCCTGACCAATATGCTAGTGATTTACATGACCTTCCATACAAAGCTTCAAAAGGCGCCACTCCTATACTTGTCCAATAACTATTATAGGAAAATTCCACTAAATGTAGGTGATCTTCCCAAGATCCACCAAAGTCCAATACACAAGATCTTAAAATATCCTTGAGTCCTTTATTGACTCTCTCCATTGCCCATCTATTTGACTATGATACGCCTTACTCATCTTGAGTTTGGTGCCTAACACATCTTGTAGACTCTTCTAGAATTCGCTATTAAACAAAGCATCTTGGTTACTGACTATACTACTAGGAATTCCATGTTGTCTAACTATGTTCTTGATGAACAACTTAGCCAAAACAGGTGTCGTCCTGGTTGACTTAGTTGGAATGAAATAGGCACTCCTAGTCAATCTATACACTATGACTCATATACTTTCATTTTCTCTATTCGACCTTGGCAACCCATCTATAAATTTCATGGATATCAATTCCCATTTCCACACTGGTACTTCCAAAGGTTGAAGCAATCGACTTGGCTTATGATGTCCGGCTTTCACTTGTTGATAGTTTGCACACTGACTAACCCACAAGCCAGCATTTCTCTTTATACCTTCCAAATAGAAGCTCCTCTTCATATCTTGATACATCTTGGTTCCTCTAGGATGAATCGTGAATTAGGATTGATGACATTCCTCAAGAACTTCTTTCCTTAAGTCCTCAACATTAGAAACACACAACCGTTCCCTTTTTCTCAACCATGCCATTTGATCAAGACTAAAATCCTTTAGATCAACGATCTCAGTTCCCAACTCAAAATTTCTAATCCTCTCGGTTAATGCTGGATCCTCTTTCTTCTTAGAAGTAATTCTTTTAATCAACACTGGTTAAATTTCTAAACCGAACATCATGGCAGTACTCTAACCAGAGCTAGAAGTCGGTCTTAACTACACACTACAGGTTGTCAAAGCTTCTTAATCTTTCCATTCTGCCAACATAACTAACACCGCATTCTGATGTCTTCTACTAAGAGCATTTTCTACCTTATTTCCTTTCCAAGGCATATACTCTATACCAAATTCACAATCTACTAAAAACTCCAGCCACATTTGCTATCTCATATTCAACTCCTTCTAAGAGAATATATAGCTTAAAGATTTATGATCTGTACATAGCTCAAACATCTTCCCTAAGAGATAATGTCTCCATATCTTCAGTGCAAAGATAACTGCCACCAATTACCAATCATGAGTAGGAAATCTTACTTTTTGCGGTCTAAGCTATCATGAAGATTAGGCAATAACTTTACCATTCTACATCAACACAGCTCCTAATCCAGTCCCACATGCATCAAATACACCATCAACCCTCAGTTTCTATCTAGAACTACTAAAAGGTCGTTGGTCAACAAATACTTTAACTTAAGGAATGCTTCCTCACATTTTTCGGACCACATAAACTTCATCTCCTTCCTGGTTAACTTAGTCAAAGGTGCTGCTATCTGCGAGAAATCCTTAATGAATTTTTGGTTGTGACAACCCAAAATTTCAACATTTGAAATTAAAATATTTAATTGATTTTAGATATTGGAAGGTTTTTTTAAACTTGAGTTTCAATTTTAACTATAAATTTGGCAATTTAATTATTAAATTTAATTTATTGAGATTGGGTAAAAATTTGAATCTTCAATTTTAAGCTGTTTAAAAATATTTTCAAGGCTTCAAAAATTTATATTGATAACACTGAAGATAATGGAAGCTTCAGAATTGTATTTGGAGATGATTTGTTCATTTTTGAATTTGTATCGTTTAAATCGATATTTAAAAATAGCCTTCCGAGGCACAGTCTCGAAATTCGACGAAACTAGTGTCGATGGATCCGTAATATTGTATTATTATCGGATTTCAATTTTCGTAACATTCGGAGTTGTCGGGTGACCATATGGTTGATAAACGCGTTGAAAATGGAATCGAAATTTAATTCAATAGTTGGGTCCAAAAAAACTATCTTCTCCATACGATCGAATTTGGACTCGAAACCTTTTTCATTGCGTTTGGAATTGGGGTTTAACATTATAATCGCCTGGCGGCACGCCCCGATAGGAGGTCGAGATTTTTAGTTGCGTAATTTGAAACGATTTAAAATTTTAAATTAAATTCAAATTGTAATATATATGTATTCAATACAAATTGTTTTTACAAGACATAATCAACACGTTTCATCCCTGATATTACACGTGTTCCCCTTTGTTCTACATGCGTCATTCTTTTTGAAACCATACGATCATATAAAAAAAATGTATTTATATAAAATAGTATATACAGAATCCCTCTCCTCCTTTTCGGATTTCGAACGTTCTAAGTTTTTCTTTATATTTCACTCGCGAATATAAATGGCAGACGACAAAGAGAAAAAAATCAAACTTCCTTCGTATATGGAATCGTACAAGCTAATCGATATGTCGTTAAAAAATCGAAGCCGAACTCAAGAGAGAGAAGTTCGAGCTCAATGGTGACATTGGCAACGCGGCTTCATCATCAGCGAATCTCGTCGTCATCAGCAAAGTCATGGCGCTCGAGTTGAGATTACTTTGAGGATTGCAATCGACATATTGGCGCGCTCGCTCGAAGGAAGTCGTGTGTTGGGTTGCGATTTGGGATCGATTGTCGACTACGTAGGTAAATATTTTTGGTGATTTAGGGTTTGAATTTGAACTTAATGTTATAGTCTGAGAAAGGAACGATTTTTTTTGGGGAACTACTGTTTCTGTTGTTAACGGTAAAAGAGAAATATATGACATGAATATCCAAATGGAAGTACACGTGCATATTTATATATACCCTTTGGCATTAAATTTAAATTCCTGCATTTTATATAGAAAACGGAAATTATTTTTTAATAGAATTTGGGAAAAAGGGAACTTTTAAAACATGGAAAGTTATATAAAGTTTTGAAAGGAATTTTATTTTATTGGAATTTAATGTATATTTACATATATAAATAAACATGAATTAATTTGTATATAGATAGGATTTTGAAAATAGAAATTTTTAACAGCAAAATAATAATAATAATAATAATAATAATAATAATAATAATAATAATAATAATAATAATAATAATAATAATAATAATAATTGATATACACATGCATGTTTTAATTTTATGAAGGCAGCGGTTTTAAATGTTTTGAATTTTAATGTTATGTAAAATTTAGATTCTGGAAAATTATATAAGATTGGGAGATAGGATTTTAATAGCAATATAGATTTTATTTTTATAGAGGATTTGAAATATAAACTATTTTTATAAGGATACGTATTTCCAAAATGAAGAATAAAATAAATATGCATGCATATATTCTAATCTATTAAGTTATGTTAAAAATAATAATTTATTAAAGGTAATAAATTGTTTAATTAACTTATCTAAATTATTTTAGTTACTAAGAAGATTATTTAAAAGAAATTTAGTTTAAAATTAAAACTATAAGTTTAAAATAAATTACTGGTTAATTAAATTATCAAATGGAATTTAATCGTTCGATTTATTTGAATATTAATGAAATCTTATATAATTGTTATATAAGGTCTAAAAATCATAGAGAATCAAGCCAGATCTGAAATGGGAGCAAAGGTGAGATCTTCTCACGCAATCAAATTTTTTCTGATTTAATTTTAAATAGTTAGATTTAAAATTATTGATTGTGTTGATTGTGTGCTTGATGATAAATTATTATCAGTTATATTGGATTAGACCCTATGCGCCGCATAATAGCAGATGATATTATATATATACCCATATACCGAGATATTCCACCTTAAAGTGGAATTGGTATTATATATGTATTTGGAGTATTTGATTTCCTGCATTATATAGCGGATGAGACCTTGCATAATAGCGGATGATATTTTATAAATCACATATACCGTGATATTCCACCTCGAAGTGGAATTGATATTTAATTGTTGTGCTAACATCTGTGGATGCAGAGAAACAGGTTGGAGGGATCCAACTAGATTTCTCAAATATTTTAATTTGTTTCAATATTGTGTGTTGATTTATTTAAAATCTGTGTGTGATTATGTTGTGATTGAAATCGTTGAAGGCTAAAATTTAGGCTAATATATTTTTGGTATCGTAGGATACCAGAAATAAATAAAATTGGATTTTTAAATATAAGTAGAGAATCTATAATGAAATCCTATTGAATAAAATTCCAAATATGGGAATTTTTTTAATAAATGGATTTCAAGTAATAATATTCAAAAGGTGAAGAATTTATTTTAAAAATATGGTTTTTAAAATAATTTGGAAAAGATAAAGGAATTTATTTTAAAAATAAATTCGAAAATTGATTTGGTGTTAAAAGAATAAATCTTTGGGAAATCAATATGAAAATTGATTTGGTGTTTGAATGAAAATCGATTTGGTGTTGAAATAAATTTAGAAATAAATTTGGAATTTGATTAGGTGTATAAAATTTGAAATCAATTTGGAAATTGATTTGGTGTTTGTAAATGATTTTTGAAATCGATTTAAAAATCATATATAAGTGGATATTTGGGAATTTGAATTCACAATCGAAATTTAAAAAGGTAAGGGGAATTTGTTTTAAAAATAAATATTATTTTATTTAAAAAGTGTGGAAATGAATTTATGGATTTGGAACGTAAATTTAAAATAAATCCTGAAAGATTTATTAATCGATTTGAATGAACCATTTTAGAATAGAAGGTGTAATTTCCCTAGAAAGCCGAGTATATTTTTAAAATAGCTTTTGAAATAAAATTAAAAGTTCTAGATTTGGTTTTAAAAGAATGTTGTTGGAGAAATTATTTTGGAAATTGTTTTAAACCTTTAAAGTAAAGATTTATTTAATTAAGTATAGAAGGGATTATTTTAAAAGATTAAATTGATATTTGATTAGAAATAGTTATTTGAATATTTATACTCTATCTACTAAATTTATTTTAAAATTAGTTTGGACTTAAAGTCTTAGATGTGATAATTAGTATAATGTTTTCATAACCAATATTTAAGTAAGTGCTTAAGATGGTTTTATTTTAGATGTTCCAAGAATATTTTGGATGAGTGACTTGAATTATTTTAAAGTATTTGAACTCGGCAAATTTTCAGTGGAATTAAATAAATATTTGGAAATTTATTCCACGTGAAGAAAGTGATTTGAAATTTGTCTTCAAAGGTTTGGAAAGTGAAAATTGATTTGAAATTTGTTTTCGAATGGATGAAGTGTTAAAATTATATCTTGCGAAGATATTTTTGTAAATAAATAATTAGGGAAAATTATTTAAATCTTGGTGATTGTTGTTAATGTTGATTGATAGTTAAATAACCGACTATCAATACTGGCCTTTTAATGGCATTTGAATTTCGATGCGGCCGAGGGTTGGATTCCAAATGGAGATTCGAAAACCACATTGAACCTTTGTGATTGTGAGTGATCTTTTATTTAAAAGATCAAAGTGGGAATTTGTTGAGATTTGTTTGAAATCTGAATGTAACACTTATTTTTAAAATAAGCGCTCGTTATTCGGATTAGCCGGGAGAGGACTTTGTGTCATAAAACCCATTCCGAATAATGATACGACGAAATGGGATTGCATTTGAAGACATTGTTGAAGACCGGGTATTTTTGAAAATGAAAGGATTACCTATCGAATGTCTCTACATGGGTTGATCTTGTATAGAGATTTTATCACCCTTTGTTACGGGGATTCCGGACGTGATTAGTGAATATTCGGATTTGCAAAGGCTTCTTTTGAAGTGCCTTCGGTTCCGTTCGATCCCGGAAAGGACTTATATGGATGTGTGTCTGACGTTACACTTTGAGATGTAAAGCTGGTTTCTATCAAATACATTTCTATTGGTGGCGGAGAATTTATTCTCTTAGCTTAACTCCCTTCTCTGGGACGTACGAACTCAAAGGTTATGTAGTTGATGGTCACTAGTGATACATTCCCAATTTGGTAATGTGGCATACGAAGTGCTGCTAATCATTTGTTGATCGAAGCATGGCTTTGTGAAAAAGTGTAGCTTTGTGGACGAGACTTCGTCGGACCTCACACCCTGGAAATGGTCAAAACAGGAAGAATGCGACAAGTTTATGAGGGTCGCGCCCTTTAGGGTATGTCATTTCCTTCTGGAAAAGGGTGGTATTATGGTATGGAGCCTAGATATTTACTATGTGGTTGCTGCAAATTTATTATACTTTGTGGTTGTTGCTTTTTGGTTGAGGATCCTCGAATAAAGGTCGCAAACGACCGGGGGATGGCATACTGGTGTAGTAGTTACCTAATTACAGAAGTAACCCGGCCTTGTGTTGGCAGAGAGCTGGTTAAGTTCTTGGGACGTCCCTCCAGAGGCGTACCCATGTGGCAGTAGGATGTTCCTTAGCCTGACCATTTGTTGGAAATCCAATCACCAATATGCGCCTTGTACGATTTTAGTTGTATAACATGCCATTTACTTATTGTGGCGCCCCACTGTTTAGATGGTAGCTATAGTAGGCATACAATAATGGTTGTATGCTGGCTAAGATAAATATTATACTTTCGAAAGGTTTTCTGCACTATGCACTAATAATATTATTAAAAAGGATTTTGCGTATCAAGCATGTTTGACTATCATAAGGAGAAATCTCCTTCAATTCTGCATTTGCATTATGTGTGTGGAAGGAGGCCTTATGGTAGTTTCATTTTCCAAAAAGTGCAGGCCCACAATTTTCCACACGGGCAGCCTAGAGTCAAGTTATCAGTTATTCTGGAGCGAAGTCAGAAAAGAGATGCTGTGGAGATCTAGAGTTCAAGCTGGATGGCGAAGCGTATCATTTATACTATGCAGTGTCCGCTGCGTATGTTTGTGCAAAGTAAAATCTTCATGTGAGTCAAGTTATTATAACTGCTAGTTTTGTGTTGTATTGTATATACTCTGATGATGTATGTATAAGTCGACATACTTCTTTGTTTTAAAGATTATTCATTTATCTATTATATGTTGTTCCGCTGCGAAATATGAGATTCTACTATTGTTTCTATTTTCTTCTTCTATCTTCTTCTTTTTAAACCCTAACGGTTCAGTTTTCCGGCATTCAACTGTGCGGCATTGGATACAGTGGACGTATCGATGTCGACTTTCGGGTGTTGAAAAAATTGGGTCGTTACAGAGTGGTATCAGAGCATTTGGTTAAGCGACAACCTTGGCTCTGGTGGGGATTACTCATTAGAGAAAGAGTCAGTAGCACTCTAGAATGAGTATGAGTGTAATAATAGATATGAGTGCGTATTTGTTAGTGAATATAAAAAATTGTTTTATATTGTGTTGACTTATCGGTTGATTGTTTATAGATTTAGGTCGGTGCAATTTGGCCAACTGTGTCGATAGGGGTTTCTAAACTCTTAAATAAGATAAACCGACACAGTATTGTTTTAAAATAGGGTAAATGAAATAATTTTATCCAGAACTATTTTCTTATATAAATGGAATAATTTTCCATAAATTATTGTAGTATATGGTTGCTTGGATGGTTAGGAAGTGGTAATATTAAATTATTATCATTGATTATTGAATAGAAATCTGAAATCATAATCAAAAGTTGAGAAATAAAATCCATATACAAATGGGATTTGTAAATATAAATTGTAAATGCGATTTATATAATTTGAAATAGAATTCTAGAGAAATACTTGAAAGAATTTGAAAGGATTTGAAAATTTTGAAATTTGGAAAGTTTGGAAATTAAATCCCTCTTGAGTTTGAAAATGGTTTTCAAAGGTTTTGGAGAAAATGTTTTAAAGGGATGAAATCTCTAAACTCTTTTCGGTCGCTGAAAAATAGCTTCGATGATGACTGCAGCATCATCGATGTTCATTTTCGAGTTTTCAGGAGAGGAATTGCTGCCAAATTATTTTAAAAGAAGTTGTTTGGAAAACAGGGTTTGGTTTTGGGAATTCAAAAGATAATTTGAATTGATTTCAAAAATGATTTTGAAGGGTTGAAAAAAAATCTGGAAATTGGAAAATAAAATTGTGAATGAATGAATAAATTTACAATTGCAATTAAATGAAAGTGAAATTGAATGTGGAAATTCATTTCGAATTTGTAAGAAAATAGAACTGGAATTGGAATTGAATATGATTTGCAAAGAAAAGTATTAAAATAAAATTTGTAAGTGAAATTAATTGAAGGAATGATCAAATAGATATGTTTTGGAATGAATTGAATTCAATATTTATAAATAAAAGGTATATTAAGTTCATATGAAATTTGAAATCCAGTTTAAATATAAGTGGTTATAAACCAAAATGGTGAATTGAAAATAAATTTTTGAATGAACAAAAGTATAAAACCAGAATTGAAACTGAATATTGAAAACCAATTTGAATTGTGTGTAACTGCAAAATTAGTTTGAAATGAACTAAAGACAATAAAGGGGGAGATAAAATGAATTAGAATTTGTAATGAATTAGTAAATGAAACTAATTTAAAATAATGATATGAATCAGTTGTGTATAAAAGATAATTGATGAAATTCTGTATTTAGAAGGTAAATTGAATCCAAATAGAGTTGAAAGTGTAAATTGAATTCAAATGAAATTGAAAATGTAAGATTGAATGAAGATGGATATATAACTTCAATAATGAAGTAAAGATGGTATAAGAAGTAAGTATTCTAACTTTTGTAATGGAACATGCAATATGATTTTTGAATGTAGAAACTGGATATGGTTGTTAAATAGCATACAGGCGATATAAAGCAAAAGGAAATTGGGATTTGATTTCGAAGATAAATTGAATTGCTCGAAAAGGTATGTATTTAAATTTCAGTATGAAACTTGATGAACTTCTTGTCTAGCCGCTTGGCTTTTCGTTTTCTTTTTTAATCTGAGGGTCCGTAGTGCCATTTTGTAGTCGTACCGAGCTAGCCGCGCAAAGAAGATGTTGGCAAAAATTTTCGAATATTTAGGTATTTAGAAAAGTTTTGAGAAAATTTTGAAAATTTAAAATTTGAATTTGAATTTAAATTTCAATTGTTAAGAAAACAACGTTGTTTGGAATTTATGGAAGGTTGTGGAAAGTTGGTTGAAGTGATCATGGATCTTTAATAAAAAGATTTGTTTTGGTTGTTGTTAAAAAACTATTTGATTTTGGGAAAATGGTAAACGGGTAAAGGTCCATTCTTGTTAACTAGCAATTTCGGGACGAAATTCTTTTAAGGGGGAAGGATGTTACGACCCAAAATTTTCAACATTTGAAATTAAAATATTTAATTGATTTTAGATATTGGAAGTTGTTTTTAAACTTGAATTTCAACTTTAACTATAAATTTGGCAATTTAATTATTAAATTTATTTTATTGAGATTGGGTAAAAATTTGAATCTTCAGTTTTAAGCTGTTTAAAAATATTTTCAAGGCTTCAAAAATTTATATTGATAATACTAAAGATAATGGAAGTTTTAGAATTGGATTTGGAGATGATTTGTTCAGTTTTAAATTAGTATCGTTTAAATCGATATTTAAAAATAGCCTTCCGGGGCATAGTCCCGGAATTCGACGAAACCAGTTCCGATGGATCCATAATATTGTATTATTGGATTTCAATTTACATAATATTCGGAGTTGTCGTGTGACCATACGGTTGATAAATGCGCTGAAAATGGAATTGAAATTTAATTCAATAGCCGGGTCCAAAAAAACTATCTTCTCCATATGATCGAATTTGGACTTGGAACCTTTTCCATTGCGTTGGGTTTAACATTATAATCACCTGGTGGCACGCCTGGATTGGAGGTCAAGATTTTTAGTTGCGTAATTTGAAATGATTTAATTTTTTTTAATTAAATTCAAATTGTAATATATATGAATTCAATACAAATTATTTTCACAAGGCAAAATCAACACGTTTCATCCCTCATATTACACGTGTTCCCCTTTGTTATACATGCGTCATTTTTTTTTGAAACCATACGATCATATAAAAAAAATGTATTTATATAAAATAGTATATACAGAATAACTCTCCTCCTTTTTGGATTTCAAACATCCTCAGTTTTTCTTTTTATTTCACTCGCGAATATAAAGGGCAGACGACAAGGAGAAAAAAAATCGAACTTCCTTCATATATGGAATCATACAAGCTAATCGATATCTCGCTAAAAAATCAAAGCCGAACTAAAGAGAGAAGCTCGAGCTCAATGGCGACGCTGGCAACGCGGCTTCATCATCGGCGAATCTCGTCGTCGTCAGCAAAGTCATGGCGCTCGGGTTGAGATTGCTTTGAGGATTGCAATCGACATATTGGCGCGCTCGCTCGAAGGAAGTCGTGTGCTGGGTTGCGATTTGGGATCGATTGTCGACTGCATGGGTATGTATTTTTGGTGATTTAGGGTTTGAATTTGAACTTAATGTTATAGTCTGAGAAAGAAAAGAATTTCTTTTGGGGAACTACTGTTTTTGTTGTTAACAGTAAAAGAAAAATATATGACATGAATATCCAAGTGGAAGTACACACGTGCAAATTTTATATATACTCTTTGGCATTAAATTTAAATTCCTGCATTTTACACAGAAAACGGAAATTATTTTTTAAATAGAATTTGGGGAAAAGGGAATTTTTAAAACATTGAAAGTTATATAAAGTTTTGAAGGAATTTTATTTTATTGGAATTTAATGTATATTTACATATATAAATAAACATGAATTAATTTATATATAGATAGGATTTTGAAAATAGAATTTTTCAACAGAAAAATAATAACGATAACAACAATAATAATTGATATATACGTGCATATTTTAATTTTATGAAGGCAGCGGTTTTAAATGTTTTGAATTGTAAAGTTATGTAAAATTTAGATTCTGGAAATTATATATGGTTTGGAGGTAGGATTTTAATAATAATATAGATTTTATTTTTATAGAGAATTTGAAATATAAACTATTTTTATAAGGATACGTATTTCCAAAATGAAGAATAAAATAAATATGCATGCATATATTTTAATTTATTAAGTTATGTTAAAAATAATAATTTATTAAAGGTAAAAAATTGTTTAATTAACTTATCTAAATTATTTTAGTTACTAAGAAGATTATTAAAAAGATAGTTAGTTTAAAATTAAAACTATTAGTTTAGAATAAATTACTGGTTAATTAAATTATCAAATGGAATTTAATCGTTCGATTTATTCGAATATTAATGAAATAATATATAATTGTTATACAAGGTCTAAAAATCGTAGAGAATCAAGCCAGATCTGAAATGGGTTGCATGCATAAGCAAAGGTGAGATCTTCTCACTCAATCAAATTTTTTCTGATTTAATTTTAAATAGTTAGATTTAAAATTGTTGATTGTGTTGATTGTGTGCTTAATGATAAATTATTATCAGTTGTATTGGATTAGACTCTGTGCACCGCATAATAGCGGATGATATTATATATGTACCCATATACCGCGATATTCTACCTCAAAGTTGAATTGGTAATATATATGTATTTGGAATGATTGATTTCCCACATTATATAGCGGATGAGATCTTATGCGCCGCATAATAGCGGATGATATTTTATAAATCCCATATACCGCGATATTCCACCTCGAAATGGAATTGGTATTGAATTGTTGTACTAACATCTGTGGATGTAGGAAAACAGGTTGGAGGGATCCAATTGGATTCCTCAAATATTTGAATTTGTTTCAATATTGTGTGTTGATTTATTTAAAATCTGTGTGTGATTATATTGTGATTGAAATCGTTGAAGGCTAAAATTTAGCCGAATATTTTTTTTCTACCGGATACCAGAAATAAATGAAATTGTATTTTTAAATTTAAGTAGAAAATCTATAGTGAAATCCTATTGAATAAAATTCCAAATATGGGAAATTTTTTAATAAATGGATTTCAAGTAATAATATTCAAAATGTGAAGAATTTGTTTTAAAAATATGGTTTTTTAAATAATTTGGAAAAGATAAAGGAATTTATTTTAAAAATGAATTTGAAAATTGATTTGGTGTTAAAAGAATAAATCTTTGGGAAATCAATATGAAAATTGATTTGCTGTTTGAATGAAAATCGTTTGGTGTTGAAATAAATTTTGAAATCAGTTTGGAATTTGATTAGGTGTATAAAATAAAATTTGAAATCAATTTGGAAATTGATTTGGTGTTTGTAAATGATTTTTGAAATCGATTTAAAAATCATATATAGGTGGATATTAGGGAATTTGAATTCACAATAGGAATTTAAAAGGTAAGGGGAAGTTGTTTTAAAAATAAATATTATTTTATTTTTAAAAAGTGTGGAAAGGAATTTATGGATTTGGAACGTAAATTTAAAATAAATCCTGAATGATTTATTAATTGATTTGAGTGAACCATTTTAGAATGGAAGGTGTAATTTCCCTAGAGAGCCGAGTATATTTTTAAAATAGCTTTTGAGATAAAATTAAAAGTTCTAGATTTGGTTTTAAAAGAATATTATTGGAGAAAATATTTTTGGAAATTGTTTTAAATCTTTAAAGTAAATATTTATTTAGTTAAGCATAAAAGGGATTATTTTAAAAGATTAAATTGATATTTGATTAGAAAATAGTTATTTGAATATTTATACTCTATCTACTAAATTTATTTTTAAATTAGTTTGGACTTGAAGTCTTAGATGTGATAATTAGTATATTGTTTTCATAACCATATTTAAGTAAGTATTTAAGATGGTTTTATTTTAGACGTTCCAAGAATATTTTGGATAAATGATTTGAATTATTTTAAAGTATTTGAACTAGGCAAATTTTTAGCGGAATTAAATAAATAATTGCAAATTTATTCACGTGTGGAAAGTGATTTAAAATTGTTTTCAAAGGTTTGGAAAGTGAAAATTGATTTGAATTTTTTTTCAAATGGTTGAAGTGTTAAATTTATATCTTGCGAATATATTTTTGTAAATAAATAATTGGGGAAAATTATTTAAATCTTGGTGATTGTTGTGAGTGTTGATTGATAGTTAAATAACTGATTATCAATATTGGCCCTTTAATGGCATTTGAATTTCGATGCGACCGAAGGTTGGATTCCAAATGGATATTCAAAAACCACATCGAAGCTTTGTGATTGTGATGGATCTTTTATTTAAAAGATCAAAGTGGGAATTTGTTGAGATTTTTTTAAATCTGAATGTAACACTTATTTTTAAAATAAGCACTCGTTACTCGGATTAGCCGAGAGAGGACTTTGTGTCATAAAACCCATTCTGAATAATGGTACGAAGAAATGTGATTGCATTTGAAGACAGTGTTGATGACCAGGTATTTTCGAAAATGAAAGGATTACCTGTTGAATGTCTCTGCACGGGTTTCTCTGGTATAGAGATTTTATCACCCTTTGTGATGGGGATTTCGGACGTGATTAGTGAATATTCAGGTTTGCAAAGGCTTCTTTTGAAGTGCCCCTTCGGTTTCGTTCGATCCCGGAGCGGGCTTGTATGGATGTGTGTCTGACTTTACACTTTGAGATGTAAAGCTGGTTTCTATCAAATACATTTCTGTTGGTGGCGGAGAATTTATTCTCTTAGCTTAACACCCTTCTCTGGGACATACGAGCTCCGAGGTTATGTAGTTGATGGTCACTAGTGATACATTCCCAATTTGGTAAATGTGGCATACGAAGTGCTGCTGACCATTTGTTGATCGAAGCATGGCTTTATGAAAAAGTGTAGCTTTGTGGACGAGACTTCGTCGGACCTCACACCCCGGAAATGGTCAAAACAGGAAAATGCGGCAAGGTTATGAGGGTCGCACCCTTTAGGGTATGTCATTTTCTTCTGAAAAAGGATGGTATCATGGTATGGAGCCCAGATATTTACTATAAGGTTGCTATAAATTTATTATACTTTGTGGTTGTTGCTTTGTGGTTGAGGATCCTCGGATAAAGGTCGCAAACGACTGGGGGATGGCATACTCGTGTAGTTGTTCCCTAGTTACAGAGGTAACCCAGCCTTGTGTTGGCAGAGAGCTGGTTTAGTTCTCGGGACATCCCTCCAGAGGCGTACCCATGTGGCAGTAGGATCCTCCTTAGCCTGACCATTTGTTGGAAACCCAATCACCAATACACGCCTTGTACGGTTTTAGTTGTATAACTTGCATTCACTTATGGTGGCGTCCCACTGTTTAGATGGTAGCTATAGTAGACATAAAATAATGGTTGTATGCTGGCTAAGATTAATATTATAATTTCGAAAGGTTTTCTGCACTATGCACTAATAATAATATTAAAAAGGATTTTGCGTATCAAGCATTTTTGACTATCATAAGGAGAAATCTCCTCCAATTCTGCGTTTGCATTATGTGTGTGGCGGGAGGCCTTACGGTAGTTTCATTTTCCAAAAAGCGCAGCGGATTTCTTTTCCTTTCTTTTTGAAAATTACTGTTTTTTTAGATCTCACACCAGTCCCATGACTGACCTGGAGTTTATTGTTCCCTTTCTAAACTCTGAGTACCCATAATTTTCCACACGGGCAGCATAGAGTCAGGTTATCAGTTATTCTGGAGTGAATTCAGAAAAGAGATGCTGTGGAGATATGGAGTTCAAGCTGGATGGCGAAGCATATCATTTATACTATGTAGTGTCCGCTGCGTATGGTTGGTGCAAAGTAAAATCTTCATGTGAGTCAAGTTATTATAACTGCTAGTTTTGTGTTGTATTGTATATACTCTGATGATGTATGTATAAATCGATATACTTCTTTGTTTTAAAGATTATTCATTTATCTATTATATGTTGTTCCGCTGCGAAATGTGATATTATGCTATTGTTTCTGTTTTCTTTTTCTATCTTCTTCTTTTTAAACTCTAATCGTTCGGTTTTCCGGCATTCGACTGTGCCGCATTGGATACAGTGGACATATCGATGTCGACTTTCGAGCGTCGAAAAAATTGGGTCATTACACTGGTAGTAGCCAACAAGTCCGAGAAAACTTCTAATCTCATTCACCATCTCTGTTCTTTTCCAATTATTAATAGCTGTGATCTTATTTGGATCGACTGACAAACCCTTCTTTGAAACCACATGACCATGAAACTTAACCTCTTTCTTCCAAAAATGACACTTGGAAAATTTCGCCTTCGGCTGATGCTTTCGCCTACGGCTGATGCTACCTCAGCATCCAAGCACTACTCTAAGATGATTTTCATGCTCTCTTTCATTCTTAAAGTATACTAAAATGTCATCTATGAACAACAACACGAAACAACCTAAGTACTCTCGAAAAACGTGGTTCATCTAATCCACGATTAACTCGAATGCCATTACTAACCACTCATACGAACCATACCTAGTTTGGAGTGCGGTCAATGGAATATTGTCCTCTACCCCTCTTAACAGATGGAAACCTGTCACCAAATCCAACTAAAAAAGACTCAAAAAGACTCTGGGTCCACACAACTGATTAGATCGTCTATTCTTGGCAAAGGATACTTATTATCAATCATCTTCTAGTTCAACTTATAATGGTCGACGCACATCCTCAATGACCCATTCGGTTTTTTCACGAACATCGCGGCCACTCCCTAAGGAAAACTACTTGTTCCAATAAAATTTCTTCCTTCTAGATCTACTAACTGCACCTTCAACTCTTTCATCTCGGTCGGTGTCATTCTACAAGCTGGTCTACTTACATGTTCATCTCTTGGCACAAGATTTATCCGAAACTCAACAGCTTGTTTCGATGGTAGTCTTGTAACCGACTCAAAAACATCTGCAAACTCTCTTGCTACCCGAACCTGACTTAATTCTTTTCCCACTTCCATATAACTTAACAAAGCATAACCACTCTGTTCATAGTTCTCCACTGAGAATATAATTCGGTTATGACTATCAGGGTGTCTTAGTGATATTTTCCTATCCTGGAAAAATATCCTAGCCTCATATTTACGTGACCCATCCATATCAAAGATGATCCTGAAATTTACGTTATCAAAAACATACAGACTACATGCAAACTTATGACCTAGTATTTCAAGTTTGAACTGTCATATCTCATCCCTAGAGTTGCATACCCTCCGATTGGATTCGCCAGCCATTAAGGAAGTAACAGAATATGTGGGTTCTAAACATATCCTATCAAGTAAGCACTACGATATAAACGAATATGATACACTGGTATCAAATACTACCCTAACTGGAATACTCTAAACCAAAAGCACACCTTCCATCACAGTCTTCCCTTTTTCCGCTACAGTTGGCCTAGCGAATGATGGTCCAACAGCAAAGACCTTTCCCTTGTCCGCCCTGACCGGTTTTGGATACTTATTCTTATAATGCCTAACTTGGACATAGTTAAAGTAGTTCACACCTTTCTTTTCTACAACGTTATTCCCCACGCTCGACCGGAACTCATGAGCATAATGACCTTTCTTTTCACACTAGAAACAAACTAAATCGGCTTTTTTCTTCTTGATAGCTTCTCTTCCAGGCTCCCTTCTTCTTAAAGAATTTCCTCTTCTTTCATTGAGAACCCTGGGTTTCAATTGGCTTTTATCCTGCATAAATAGCAAGCATCTCCTCGTGTCGGATTGCCATCTCCACAACTACATTACAAGGATCATGGAGACGTGTTAGGGTCCCCCTAGCAATCTCGAGCCTCAATCCCCAAATGAACCTCTCATTCCACCTAATGACGGTGTCTATAGTAGTATACCCATATCGGGACAACTCATAAAACTTAGAAGCATACTCCATTATCGACATATCTCCTTGCACCAAATCCATAAACATCCTCAACAATGCGGACTTGGCAGCTTCAGACCCACTGCCCGAAGCTTCTTCAAAATTATGCCTAAGTCAACTCCTCCTCAGGAACTCCATTGGTGACACTATTCCACTAATGAAGCGCTACACCTTGCAACTACCTAGAGGCTAGTCTCCTCTTTTGCTCATCATTCAATCGCAAGTCAGCAAAGATTCTCTCATAATGCAACAGCCAATTCTCAACATCTATGGCATCTTCCATTCTTATAAACAGCTTCCCACCAAGACTAGTGTAATCTCTGCTCAGCTTAGCATAACTATTCCCAATTGGGGCCATAGGATTTGCTCCTCCTACATTTCCAGCGACACCGACAACTACTCCAGCTTGCATTAGATTGATAAAGAAACGATACATCATCCCTACATCCACTGGTGGATTTCCAGCACCTACATTGGCATCTGCATTTTGACTAGTAGTAGTCTGCCAACTCGGGTTCCTCCTGGTGGGTTGAGCATTTTCGTTGGTTGTGGTGCTTCCTCCACTGAGATTTTCTCTTCCATTACCTACATCCATATCTTCTTTCTCGTAAATATGCATATGAGCTTTAGTAAGATACAGAAGAACGATCTAAGAGAGATAGGAATATGTACTTATATATATATGTATGTATGTACATATATATATATATATCAAATACAAGTACATTATTATAGCATTAACCCAAACCCCGATCTTATTTTCTAATTCATTGGATTGTGTTTCGAAAATCTTTTAGGTTTAAGTTTATTTTAAGTTTCATAAAACTATGCTCTGATATCAACTTGTAACATCCTCCACTTGGAGGCTTAAAACTAACAGCTACGAATATTGTAGTTATCCACGGTTATTAATCCTCGACGACCAAATATGGTAATGTTAGATACATCGATATAACATAAACACATGGATATAGAAAAAAAATTTAAAATCATTAAACAACTTTCACATTCCATTTCACATCCTTTCAAATTCATTACATAATCCCAATACGAAAACCACTTTCAGTGAAAATTTAATTATTACAATATACGCCAAGAGTGACATATGAAGATGTCCCTTTGGATGATTAGAGTATATATAACTAGGCAACTAAACAACTTTGCCATTACAATGAAATACAATGGAATCAAAATAGAAAAGAACTCTAAATAGCTATTGTGCCTCCTACATGTCTCTGGAAGTTTTTTTGTTTAATGAGGTACCTGAAAACCTCAACTCTTAAACTAATCAAAGTTAATTGAGCACCCAAGAGTTTAAGGGGAATGCATATACTTCGTGTCTGACATAAAGCTGAAGGTGGCTATGCTCTGATACCAAATGAATGTGACTACTATGTTGCTAGTTATCACTTAGGATCGTGTAATATGGAATGTATTATAAATTAAATGCAGAAATAGATAATAATAATAGTAAAGTAAATAAGAATAAGCACACCAAGAGTTTTTATAATTGCTCGACCTTCCCGTTCTACGTCAAGTCCCAGACTTCCCTTTAGAATTTCTCACGATAACCCCTCACTTAACCTGGAGCAACAGGTATACAACACCTGAGCAGCCGATCATGATTTTTCTGCCTCTAACAACTGAAAGAGATCTTTTCCTGCCTGAACAACCGAACAGGACTTCAATAGTTTCAATAAAATTGCTTTGACACTTTGTGTTCTTAATAACACTGATTCGTCTTTGATAGTACAACCTTCCTATAATCTTTTCCTCAAGTATATATTGTGTGTGCAAAGATTTAGAAAGAAAAATATTGCTTTGAATCGAAGAATAAGTTAATTGACTCAGAGATTCAAGCAATATATGTAAATTGTGATTGCTTTATAAAATGCAGAGATAGGAGAAAGTATGATCAAAAAGAAAAGGAAAATTCGGTGATTTTGAGAAGTGAATCTCATGTGTTTATATAGTAGATAAATAGCTACAACCATTCATGAAAAGTTTTGACCAAAAGATGCAGCCATAACTCTTCAAATTGGATTGTATCTCTTGGCAAATGGAAGTGTCTGTTCATAAACATAGCTGTTGGAAAAGTTATTTCGACTGACCCAAAATGACCAGTCAACTGAATATTCAAAATTGGTGCAAAACAGAGTGTATCTGTGTAACTGAGCAGGTTCAGTCGACTGGTCATATTTGGTCAGTCGACTGAATTTGAAAATATAAACATGTATACATATGTGCATAAGTTCAATATGCTGTTTTATAGATATTCAGTCGACCGGTCGATTTTGTTCAGTCGACTGAATTCTGCTGATAACTAAAAATCAACACAGGTCATTTGGTTAGAGCACTTGCCTTCTAAACTAGTGACTCGGGTTTGATCCCCGCTCCATGCATTTTTTGAAAACTTGATTTTGATTAAAATATGCATGCAAGTTTATTTGAATGTGAATGATGATTTTTGAGGAAAGATTTTAACAAAGCACTAAACTAGACTCTATATACATATTTGATGACTCTTGTTAAAACACATAACTATATGAACCATACTTTGAGTCGTTGAGTCCGGATGTTGTCGTAGTCGTAGATTCGTGAATTGTTGTTTCATGTCAGCAGTCAAAACCTATGATCCAACAGAAACCTGGTATGAATAATAATCTACCATCTCAAATCATTTAAATATCTAGTGAGACCATGCCATTTAGTGGAACGGGTTTTCCCCTTACTAATATCTTATTCAAAACTTTTAAATAATCATATACTATGCTCCTACATCCATAATGGTTAAAACATAGCAATTCAAAATATTATTATGATATGTAAATAAGTAAAACAATTTTGAATTTAAATCTAGATTTCCTATCCTCTTTTATTTTAACTATCCATCTCAATTATAGTTTCTAGGGTCAATATTAACCTAATAGTTTTCATGGGCTGACTAATAGCATGTTTAGTGTTTATGGCCTCCCTGTCTGATTTCATAGTTTTCATGGACCACTAAGAATCTATTGGTCCCGCCAATAACTTCCTTATTCATTGGTTCTCCCTGAACCTATGGTATCTCTAATAACTCCCTCTTATCCTAGTTTTCATGTGTTGACTAGGAACCTATTAACTTCTACCAATAACTTCATCTAATTATAGTTTTCATGGGTTCACTACAAACCTATTGATCCCTGCCAATAACCCTTTCTAATCATAGTTTTCATGAGTTTGCTATAAACCTATTGGCCCATGCCAATAACTTTCCCCAAACATAGTTTTAATCCGTTTCTGATGAACCTATCTATCTAACAACTTCTTTAATCGATATTTAGGCATCCTATATTATAGTCTTTCTAACATCCTGGATGCAGTTCTACTCATTCATAAGTTAACTCAATTATATTCACTACTGGGTCAACCTAGCTGTTTACTCTGCCCTTTTTGCCCAAAATGTAGTCATGGATCCCTTTTACACTGAATATGCATATAAGAAGAAGCAAACATAACAATATGATAACATCAACACTTGTGGTTTAATATCCTAGAAATCATTTACATATAAAACATGGTTAATCCCTTTAATCTATTATACTACCAAGGAAAGCTTCTTCAAAATCTTCGTACTTAAAATCCACTTTAAAACTCCTTTATTATGCCATGGTTTTCCTCTTTAAAAAAATGAGATTGGCTTCATTGTTTTGAAAACTAAGGCTTTCGAAACTTCATACCTTTGCTTTCGAAACCATTGGATAACTTCCTTCAAAAGCATTCAAATGTTCTTTTCAAAACACTACGCATATGCCTTTCGGAACACTTTAAATCTTCTCTTTTGAAACCTTAAAACATAACTTTTAGCAACCCTTTCGAAACCTTTTGAAAGTATCCCATTCAAAACCATTAAAAGCACCCCTTTCGAAACCTTTTGAAAGTATCCCATTCAAAACCATTGGATTTATCTTTAAAAATATCTTTTGGGTCAAAGTGAGTATAAATAAAAGAGCCCTTTTCAAAACCATTAAACTTAATATAAAAGAGTTTGGGGGAAAACTGATGGCTTCAGAACCATCCTTTCAAAAACTTAAATCATTTAAGTAAAACATTTGACGGTTAGCTTTGAAACCCTCTTTGGAAGCCATTGCCTTCGAAAACATTAACCCTTTCAAAAGGTATAGGAATCGACTTAATATATTAATAAAAAAATCTACCTTTTGATCTAGTTGATGACTTTAATCCATTCGAAAGGCAAGGTTAGCAGTAGGGTTTCGGCTGGGTTGAAACTACCCTTTTCAAAAGCATTGAATTAAAACAAGGAAACTCATTCGAAAGCATTCTTTTCGAAACAAAATGGTAGCAATATAACATTCCTGGATTTTAGCCAGAATTAATTTGATAATAAGTTCAATTTTTGGAATTAAATTATGAAATTATTGGTAATTAATTTTAAATTTTGGATTTAATGATGAGTTAATAGGAAAATTTCCAGAATAAATAATGATATGTATTTTTAAATTGAATTTGAAATTTGAAATTCAAGAATAAATATTTTGAGAAATAAATTGGATTTAAGAACTTTGTAAATTAATAAAAATTTGTTTTCTATTATATGTATGTATATATATACATTTTAATTTGAAGGATATGTTTTAGAATTAATAAAAGGGTTTAAAGACATTTTCTTTCATATTTGAAAAAAAAATTAGTTTGTAAATAAATTCAAGACAATTATATAAACATGAGTATACATATATTAAATTAAATTGGAAATAATAATAGATAAATATAATTTTTATAAGGATATAAACACAAATTTGTTCATAGGACATTTGTAAGGGATTAAAATTGTGTAATTGTACAAGTGTCGGCTTATGAGACAATGGCATTTATTTTGTTTAAAATGAATTAAATTTTATATTGGAAAATGAAAACTAAACTACATTCTTCTTTTCTAAAAAACTAAAATAAGAAAGAAAAAAAGAGAAACAAAAATCAATCAAGTTCAAATCATTTTAAAACTAAAGCTACTCTCAGATTGCCAAATCTGAAAAACATGCAAGTACAATCAAGTTACAAATTCAATTCAAAAGCCTGAAGCAAGCTATAGCCCAGAATGCAATTAAAAGAAAATCAAATCCAACAATTTTTAAAAAGCCTGTAGTCAAAGCTATCAAACTGTATTAAGTATAAAACAAAATCAAACATGCAAGATCAACTACCTTCTCAAACAAATCACGATCCAGATCAGATTCAACATTGAAAACAAGTTTTCAAATCAAATAAATTGAACCAGAAAACAATCTTCAACCTAAGGATAAAATCAACAACATCAAAATCAGAGTTCCAGATTTTCAAATTCAAATTACATTTTCCAGGTTTCAAAAGTATTTCCTACCTATGTCTTCATTCCTGGTGAGCAAACTCACTTAAACCCATATGTTTATCTTGATTCTTGGAATTAATACAAAAAGCATGATATGACAATGTTTTTTTTATATGCCTGCATGTATATATATACATGTAAATGATGATATGCATGTCTGTGGATATATATATATATATATATATATATATATATATATTTAAGCTCTGTTCTTTAGTTCAGGTTTAACTAAATCTAAATAAATTCAAACATCTTCACATAAACAATATTAGGCCATGATTTTTGAAAAAAATTTGTTAGAAATAGACAAATACTATTTTTATAAATATTTACAAGAATATCAGTAAGATATTTTTACTGGGAACAGTACAATGGAATCAAACTCAAGCCGAAAACTTTATTTTTGAATATCAAGTTTGAATTGTATCTTTGAATTCGTGTTGGTAAATCATGATTTTTAATATAGATATTAAAATTTTTAAGCAAGTAAGTGATGAGAATTAGCGAGATGATCAGGAAATGTATAATCATTGAATTCCGTTAATCGGCGAGATTGGGTTCTTTGAGTTTTGGTCAGACGATAGATTAAGCACCAATGATCCAGGGAAAAATACTTAGAGAAATTCTAAATTTTTATGTTGGCTAGGCAATGAAGAATTATGGTTTAAGGAACAAATTTGGACGATATATTCATCAACTTTGTGCGATGATGAAGGTTGATCGAAGTCGTCCGGTCCGATGGGAATCAAAGCTGGGGGAGCTTGGCGTGTCTCCAGTCATAGTCGCGTGTTACGGTGGTCGGAGAGCGGTGATACGAGGAGTTTTGGATGATCGGCTCTAACCTGATGGGTTTCATTCCACTCGATTTTGATTAGGGTTGTCATTCGTGAATCTGGGTGTATCGGTCGCTTGAGTGGAGCATGGGTGACATGTCGATGACTGAAGTGATGATTGGGGTTGGCCAGGCCCATCGTACACGTGCACGATATATCACTGTATCCAGTTGCTTAAGGTAATTTATGGGAGAAACGTTGGCCTCGGGTTCATGCTCGAGTGAATGAAAGGCAGACTCGAAGTAGTGATGTGTGCATGTTGTCTCGGGTAGATTGGGTATTTACTTGAGTAAAAAATGAATTTGGCTTGGGTTTTCATTGCATTGGCTCGAGTCGTTTTAGACTGAGTTGCCAGATTTTAAAATCTGAGAAGAAAAACATAGTTCAGGGTTTTAAAGTTTAAGTAACCAGGCTTTCAAATAAGAAGTATGATTAAGTTTCAAGTATTAATAAGTTTTTAATAAAATGTAAATGTTAACAAGCTTTCAAACAAATTTCGAAGAAAAAAATGTTAAGGCTAAATGTTTTAAATTGTTTTGAAATAATAATTGATTTTGAAAAAACTTTAATTAATCAATATTTTTGTATAAAAATGATTTCAAGCATTTACTTTAGACGATGTAATTAAGTAATGAATTATGATAAAAAGGTTTACTTTTAATTAATTAAGGTAAATTGTTAATGATTTAAGTTTGATTTATCAAGTAATTAAATTGCGAGAAAATTTTTTTGTTAAGAGGGTAGTCTGTAACAACCCTGATTTGGAGATAACCTTTCAATATTAAATTATAATTTAATATTGTCAATTAAATTAAAATTGGAGATTTTAAATCGTTTATTTGAAATAATCAATGAATTTTGGAATTTAATTGAGAAAATAAAGTTGAAAGCTTTATTTTATTTGGTTAGTGTGATAATAAATGGAAAATGATTTTATTTTAAAGAAAATGCAATAGTACGTTATTTATTTCCCATTTGCTTCTTTTAATAACTTTTAAAGAAAAATGTAATTTTAAAGGTGGTTTATCTAAATTAAAAAGATGAAATATTATTTAAAAATGTGTTTTGATTGTAAAATTGAGGCTGAAATGACTTATATTTTTCTAAGCAAGGAAATAAATTTTGTTAAATTTTTGAAGTTGAAACTATGGATTTATGCATTTATTTGGTGTAAATTGTGTATTTTAGTAAATTAAGGGTTTTTAATGATAAAAATATTTTTAAAACTAAAATTATCTTTTTATATAATGAAAAATATTTTACTTACTATGTATATAAGTTTGCATATTTTGTTTATATGAAAATTTGAAAAAATGCATTATTTTATAACATAAAATGAATATGTGAGCATTTGCTTAAGTACGTGATTTAACTACTTAGGCTAGTTAATTCGTTTCTATAATTGGGTCCAAAAGGCCCATTATCCTACTTAATCAGATATTGAGAAGGTGAGAAACAATTACTGTACTCATAAAGTAATTGGTATCATCTTTTTCCTCTTGCATGTAAACGAAAGTTCACATTTTCCCAAAATCAAAGTTTTAAATCTTTATACTTCTTTAAACAAACTGATATTTTTATCAGTCTAGAGTAAATATAAAGGTAATATTTTCCAAAACGGAAAATTTCATCAAAATTTTTATTTGAGTCGAGGATATGTATGTTAATGGTTTCCTTTTCCTTTGCATGTATGTATATTGATTTCTACAGATTACTGGAAACTCTCTTCTCCTTAAAGCTTGTTTCTTTCAGCAAAACTTCAGAATTTATCATCTCTAATTCAAGGTGAGTTACAAAAACTCATAAATTCTTGCTGAACAAAGCTCAAATCGCCAGAAACAGAGAATAGTTTGCGTTTTGTAGTTATTTTATCCCAGCTTGTAAACTGTTTTCTATTGCTTTTATGAAAGGTTATAACTTTTGATTTCGGCAACGAAACGCCGCCGAATTTATTCCAAATAGTAGTTTATATATTGAACTTTGTCTCTGTAAAATTTGGTTGAAAATATTTTCATTTGACTGTTCAAAACTTTGCTGCAAAATCAACAAAAACCCATATTTTTACCTAGGCATATTTTGTTTGAGTTGTTGCAAACATGGCTCGAGTCTATATTTGAAACAGCATAACGCTTTCATTTCTTACTGGAATTCATCGATTCTTTTTTTGTTTGAAAGATAACGTTTTCTACTATATGCATAACAATTTTTAGCTTAATCCGAGGTGGTTAGATCCTTTGTTTTATGCTTGAAAGTTGAACTTGAGATGGTTTTCAGGCCTGTACATTTTGTTTTTTAAACTGCTGCAAACATAGCCTAAGTTCGTGTTTAAGACGGTGTAACCTTTCATTTTCAGTCGTAATTCATTTATTCTTTTTCTGTTTAAAAGATGAAGTTTTGTAGTATGTCAACACCAATTTTTAGCTGAATATGAGTTCGTTTGGCCCTCCATTTCAGACCTATAATTTGAACCCAAGATGGTTTTCAGGCCTGGCCACTTGTTTTTGAACTACCGCAAACATGGTCTGAGTCCATGTTTGAGACGGTTTTACCTTTTCATTTTCGACCGGAATTCGTCGATTAGTTTTTTATTTAAAAGATGAAGTTTTCTACTATGAGAGTACTAATTTTTAGTTCAATCAGCGGCCAGTTGGCCACCTGTTTCATATTTAAAATTTGAACCCATAGAATATTTAAGACCTGGGTGGTATTTTGCCTATGCATTTTTATGTTCTTTTTCCGTCTGATTTTTTACTTTTAATTCATGTTTTTGTGATATTTTTGAATTTTTTTGAGCGTCATGATGCCTATCAGTAGGCTAGCCCACTTTTGATGGATTTGAAATTCAAATTTGAATTGAATTTGAAATGAGTTTGAATGACGGTTTTGAGTGATCCTTTTGATTTCGAGCACGGATTTTTCCAAACGATTTTGAAATAATTTTTAAATAAATTAATATTGAAATTAATTATTACGTATTTTTAAATTATTTTAAGCTATAAAATCTATTTATTTTCTATAGCAAGGGAATTTTCATATATTGTTTTCAAAATTGGTTTCGAAGAATGGTTTTAAAAGCTTATTTTCTCAACAAAATTATTTTATGTATAAAATGCACATTCTTGCAATGTTCGAGCGAATGAGAAGGAGAATTAAATGATTTGTCAAAATATAGTATGAGACACGTGCGTTTATCTTATCGGTTAATTCCTGACTTGTCCGTTTGTCGATTTCACATTCGGATCGAGTTTACCGATGAGATGAGGTACACTTTTACTGCTTTGAGTATGGAATTTACTAGTGGTTAGTAAACCGTTTAGTGCGGACGTGTGGTATGGGACACACGTTTATACTATTCGGGTTACTATCCGAGGGTATGTGACACATTTATCTAAGAGACGTATCTTCCAATACTGGACCTTCGGTTCATTTGTCCTTGGGGATGTTTGTCTAAGAGACTTTTGATATTTTTATCAGTCTAGAGTAAATCCAAAGGTAATATTTTCCAAAATGGAAAATTTCATCAAAAATTTTATTTGAGTCGAGGATATGTATGTTAATGGTTTAATGCGGACGTGTGATATTTTTATCAATCTAGAGTAAATCTAAAGGTAGTATTTTCCAAAACGGAAAATTTCATCAAAATTTTTATTTGAGTCGAGGATATGCATGTTAATGGTTTCCTTTTCCTTTGCATGTCTATATATTGATTTCTACAGATTACTGGAAACTCTCTTCTCCTTAAAGCTTGTTTCTTTCAGCAAAAATTCAGAATTTATCATCTCTAATTCAAGGTGAGTTACAAAAACTCAAAAATTCTAGCTGAACAAAGCTCAAATCACCAAAAACAGAGAATAGTTTGCGTTTTGTAGTTATTTTATTCCAGCTTGTACATTGTTTTCTATTGCTTTTATGAAAGGTTATAACTTTTGATTTCGGCAACAAAACGCCGGCGGATTTATTCCAAATAGTAGTTTATACATTGAACTTTGTCGCTGTAAAACTTGGTTGAAAATATTTTCATTTGATTTTTCAAAACTTTGCTGCAAAATCAACAAAAACCCATATTTTTACCTAGGCATATTTTGTTTGAGTTGCTGCAAACATGGCTCGAGTCTATGTTTGAAACAGCATAACACTTTCATTTCTAACTGGAATTCATCGATTCTTTTTTTGTTTGAAAGATAACGTTTTCTACTATATGCATAACAATTTTTAGCTTAATCCAAGGTGGTTTGATCCTTTGTTTTATACTTGAAAGTTGAACCTGAGATGGTTTTCAGGCCTGTACATTTTGTCTTTTAAACTGCTGCAAACATATCCTAAGTCCGTGTTTAAGACGGTGTAACATTTCATTTTCAGTCGTAATTCATTTATTCTTTTTCTGTTTAAAAGATGAAGTTTTGTAGTATGTCAACACTAATTTTTAGCTGAATATGAGTTCGTTTGGTCCTCCATTTCAGGCCTGTAATTTGAACCCAAGATGGTTTTCAGGCCTGACCACTTGTTTTTGAACTACTGCAAACATGGTCTGAGTCCATGTTTGAGAAGGTGTAACCTTTTCATTTTCGGCCGGAATTCGTCGATTCTTTTTTTATTTAAAAGATGAAGTTTTCTACTATGAGATTACTAATTTTTAGTTCAATCAACGGTCGGTTGGCCACCTGTTTCATATTTAAAATTTGAACCCAGAGAACATTTCAGACCTGGGTAGTATTTTGCCTATGCATTTTTATGTTCTTTACCGTCTGACTTTTGACTTTTAATTCATGTTTTTGTGAAATTTTTGAATTTTTTGAGCGCCATGATGCCTATCAATAGGCTGCCCACTTTGGATGGATTTGAAATTCAAATTTGAATTGAATTTGAATGACGGTTTTGAGTGGTCTTTTTGATTTCGAGCATGGATTTTTCCAAACGATTTTGAAATAGTTTTGAAATAAATTAATATTTAAATTAATTATTACGTAGTTTTAAATTATTTTAAGCCATAAAATCTATTTATTTTCTATAACAAGGGAATTTTCATATATTGTTTTCAAAATTGGTTTCGAAGAATCGTTTTAAAAGCTTATTTTCTGAACAAAATTATTTTATGTATAAAATGCACATTCTTGCAATGTTCGAGCGAATGAGAAGGTGAATTAAACGATTTTTCAAAATATGGTATGAGACACGTGCGTTTATCTTATCGGTTAATTCCTGACTTGTCCGTTTGTCGATTTGACATTCGGATTGAGTTTGCCGATGAAATGAGGTACACTTTTACTGCTTTGAGTGTGGAATTTACTAGTGGTTAGTAAACCGTTTAGTGCGGACGTGTGGTATGGGATACACGTTTATACTATTCGGGTTACTATCCGAGGGTATGTGACACATTTATCTAAGAGGCATATCTTCCAATACTGGACCTTCGGTTCATTTGTCCTTCGGGATGTTTGTCTAAGATACGTTTGTCATTGCAATGTATTTGTCCTTCGAGATATTTGTCTAAGAGACATATTTATTTATCCCTTCGAACATTTGTCTAATAGATGCGGCGCCTTATTTTAAGAGAACGGTACTTGGCGGGCTTCGGCCATAAGGACCGCTATATCATTGAGATGATTTCATTGATTTCTTTGTGATTTTGCTAGTGTGTTGTCTTTTTACATTATTGGCCATTTGAGCCGTTCGAGATATTATATATGGCGGTTACATCTTTGAAAATTGTACTTCTTATCGTGTTCTATATCTGAGATTTGGGTTTGCCAACACCTAGCTTATTTGAGATTTGCCCATTGGCATTATTATACGAGATTTGCCTTTTGGCATTTATTAGGGATTATATTCTCCTACGTTGAAGATTTATATTTGATTGCCTTATGGCATATTTTGAGATGGTGATTTCTTGAGATTGTTTTGATTTGCCGACATGGCGAGTTTGGGATTTCTCTTCTTTGGAGTTATGTTCTTCTCCTAAACCATATTTGATGTTTTGTGATACGCCAGTGAGATGAGGCATGCTTTTATTGTGAGATTTGTTATATTGTTTTATCGCCTTTGAGTTGCATTCATATTTAGTGATATCCTTATATCAGTTGAAGTTACTATACCTACTTAGTTATGCTATGTGAAGTAACCATATTCTCTTGAATTATTCCTTCTCACTAGAGAAGAATATCACCTTGCCTTATGTTGTGTTATCGATTATCCTCTTAAAACCGATTTGTTTAGCTAGACTGACCCGTGTATTTTATGCTTGGGTTGGACCGAGTTGTTTCAGGTTAGATACCTGTTTTTGGACTTTACTTGATGCTTCCGTCTTGAATATCAGCTTACCTATTTTTGTAATTTTATAGTCGTTCTGTATGACTCTGATATGTATTTATTGTATTGACTCGTTGTATATATCGTGATCCTTGTACTACTTTTGTTGTATCATTTGTATTGTATGGGATGTATCTGTGTTTATGTGTGTGTGTGCGCGCGCGTGTGCGTGTGTATGTGTGGGTTTGGTTACTGTTATGTGATATGTTGTACATATATTGTCGTTGTATTTTGTTCTGATAGATCCGTTAGCCACTGCAGTTTTGTATCAAGCATTTATTGAATATGTCGATCCACTTGACGAAGGAAAAAAAATTGGAGCACTAAATCGACGTATTCAGTAGATATTTAAGACGAAATTATGGATGGTCGCTCCTAACCAGTCTTACTCTCCGCATTAGCAGACGGTATTACCGAGTAATACTCTTTGTTAATATAGGTCTTTGGGTGGGCATCACAATTGATAAGTGGTTTTATGTGTTGTATTATAATTTGATGGTTTAAGTTATGTAATTTAATAACATAAATAAACCATACTTATGACAAATAGATCACTATTTCCATTGAAGAACAAAATAGAGAGATCGTAGATTATTGTGTGTTGGTTTACAAAAATATGGAGTGAATTTGCTTCTAAATTGTTTTCTAAGCTCTTATTTTCAATCACTTTTGTTCTACCTTTTTAAAATTTATCGACTATTTTTAAATTCGATGGAAAATTAGTCATTAAACACAGATCGTATATGGATGTTGTGACATTTTTGATGTCAACCATTTGTTTGGTATGTTGTTTTCCTCTTATTCTGTTAACTAACATATCAATTACAATGCAGTTAAAATTATTACCATTGCTGGTTGCTTTTTGCCTTATTATATATAAAATTGCTCCCGTGCAAAGTTAGTCAACTATAACTAGACTTACCACAAATCAAAATAAAATTACAGATAAATAGAAGCGAAAGGTTAAAGTACGTTCATGACAGTACTTTTTATTTCTTCTATCATTGTATGTTTATCATTCCAAAAAGAATACGAAATGAGACTGGGGTTGACTACGCAAAAGTTTAAGATGTAAAAAGCTAAAAAGGTAACATAAAATAGGAAAAAGGAGTAGAAAGGAATAACATAGTAGGCATGAAATGTTTTATGAAAACATTAAATAGGAGACTGATTGGAAACTACAGAAAAATCCCATCAAGAATTAAATATGAGAGAGAATGTGAACTTTTTTTTTTGAAAATCGAGAGATCCAAAGCACTAAAACGAAGAAGAAAAAGAAAAACTTAAAAGGGTGTCATATTTCACAAGATAAGAATCTGTAAAAAGTTCAGAGCGTAGGAAAGCTGTGAAGAGAATTATGCGGAGATGTTGGCTGTCTTCTTGGGTGAACGGAAAATTTAAATTGGACATTTGAACGAGTCGCAGGTTGAATGAACGAAAAATGAGTTTGTGTAATGTGAGTGGAAACCTTAGCGGAGTAATGGAAATCTTAGCGGAGTACTTGAAATGTATATTTAAAAATAAAATTAATTTATAATTAATTAACAATTGAATTATTATTTTTGTAATATGTGTAGATAATTTGTTAAAATAAATAAATAAATAAATTGAAAAATTATAAATTCCTCGGATTTAGTTCGAATAATGTTGAACACTTCAATATGGTCGCAGCACAAAAAACCGCATCTCAATCGAACTTTATATTTGTCTAATTAACTTGTTAACATCAACGTTAAGCACAAAAGTATCAAATATTTGGCTGGGGGCAGCTTTCCCATTAACATTCCCTAGGCGTCAAAAGTATCTGACGCTTGGGGAACTATGACGGGGTAAAAATGTTGGGCGAACTGGCCCTACTGCATTTTGCATGGTTAATAAAATGTCTTACTTATTACTTTCATATTTGCTTCAATACGTTAAATAGTTTATAAATGAGCAACAATGTTGGCGGAAAATGGAATATACAACTGAAAAAATCATACATTTTCATGAATTTAAAGTAAATATAACCATAGAGAGGGCTAACGAAAAATAGTAATAACAACATACTTATCAAATAAAAAACAGTAAAACATTAAGCTGAACTCTAAAATGCTCACTGCCTTACTATTTTAATATTTTGTTAGTTAACATCAAAATGCTGGTAGGAACGTGAAACATTAGATAAAGAACTGATTTGGCTATCCACCAGCGCAACTCTTATTTTTCCCCTCCTATAAAATGCCAACTTTAGGGTACCGCACAATCCATATTCCTTGCTATCTAAATTTACTCACTCTCACTCCTTGTAAATCTCCTCTCTTCCGCTTATTCCTTTTTAAAAATCTATTCCTCGAATCTTAAGAATTCAAATCTCACTTTTAAATTTCTCTATAGTAGGAGCTTTACAAGGAGTGAGTAAATTTAGATAGCAGGAATATGGATTGTGCAATACCTAAAGTTATGATTTACAAGAATAAGCGGAAATTGTGAAGATCGCCTGTGAGCACAAGTACTGCCTCTACAATATGGATTGTGCAGTACCCTAAAGTAAATCTTAAATCACCTTCCTGTTTCAAGAATTTATGATTTACTGTAGGCAGTGCAGGATAGCCTGTGAGCACAAGTACTGCCTCTACAAACTTCCAAAGAAAGGTGAAAAGGTTCGTTGGTATTGTGAAGATTATAGGCCAACTATTTTTCCAGCGTCTTAATCTTCTCCCAAGGAACAGGAGGTTGATGCTGAAACTTGCAAACTGTATCCAGAAAGCATTCAAAAGCTTCAAAATCATAATCCAGATCTAAGGAATAACAATCTTGATGCTTTTTGTCCATCGCAACTTGAAACGGTCCGAAGAAGCTGTTATAAAATCTTCACTAGTGGCGACTTGACTATGAACGAGGTATCTCCTCCTGAAACTATAACACATAGGGATGCTATCCTTTTTGGTAGCCCTATCTCAGAGAAATCAAAGTGCTGTTTGGCAAGGGTAAAGGAAAAACATACTCAAAACAATGATAATAATTCTCCTTGCGAACAAAGAACCATACGAACATATAAGAGCAAAGCATAGAGAAGAAACCAATGCTAGTAGGCTTAGTAGGTGTACTGAAATTAGAAAGAGTAAACCTTTTCAGAACAAGAAGGAAAACACCTTGAACCAGCAGGACAGAGAAAAGTCTAATTACAGTACCCGAAGCAAAACACGTGGAGATCAGTCAAGGAAGAGAGAGGGAAGCACATATGAAGATCAAGCTTATAATAACCTTACCAAGAGGCAAAAGGCATTATATGACTCGAAGAATAAAGAGCAGAACAGAGACAAACCGAAACGGAGAAGCACATAGACGACCCAAACAAGAGAAAGTTTAGAGAAGATGATAACTGTGCTTTTAGCTTGTATGTTAAAAAAGAGAAGAAGTTTCTGCAATATTGTTTAAATCTTTAACGAAACAAATGGCTTATTGTAGTGGTCATAGGAAACAAGTCAAAAAGAAGGCACAGTCGGTTCTAGCGGCGAATAGTGATAATATGTCTACTACTTTAAAAGCATATGACTACTATGCTACCATGTCTCTTATTTATCAAACGGATGGATATTGTTAATTTTATCTAGGTAAACGAAGGTTTTCTGTTTGAATGATCGGATATTTGTGGTAGGAGAGAGTCTAAGGAGGTGGAGTCTTCGCTTAGGAGTTTGGAGAAGATTAGGTCTAGAGTCGCTAAATCTTCGTTTATGGAAGACAATTGTTGAAGAAGGAGAAGGAAATGTCTGAATTTTTTATTTGGAGGGGAGTGGAGTGAGTGAGGCAGGATTTGTAGATGGTTTGGATATTGATTGAGGAAGAAAGAAGGAAAGTGGATGAGCGTTTGCGCTGTTTATGTAACGTTGAAACGTAGAAAGTTAAAGTGGAATATAGATTAAAATAATCGTATGTTGATTATGTGAAAGACGTAGGCTTTCAAATTTCAAAGAGGCGGTCAAAATTTCCGAAGGTTAAAAGTTAAATAGCGGGGATGAATGTATTTGTCATAATAAGCTATTCAACGAAAAATTAAAACGTTCAGTTCCACGACATTGTCCAGTGGTTATGTATCTGTAAACACAAAATAATAATACGAGTATTTGACCTTCAAATTCAATGGAAAATACGTTGTTTAGATTTGTCTTATCAGAAAACGGACCCTGCACTCAACCTTTAATGGTTGAGACTAACAAAAGAAAAGGGACGGATAGTGCAATTGCACCATCCCCGTGGAAATTGGGATAGCGCTTGCACTGTTTCAGTGCAAATAAGGGCAATAGTACAAACATAAGTATACATGAACGTCTTATTTTTTCAGCTTTCCACACAACACATGAATCCATCTCAACAATCCGCTTCTTTTCATTCATTGATTTGCTGTAAATGAACAATTTAAACTAAATAAAAATAAATGTACCACCTAAAAGATTGAGACATAATTTTCACTATTCAATCAGCAAGGAGTTATACTACCTTCTTTTTTCGACAAATTAAGAAGCCACAATAGTACATATTAAACTACAAATTATGCAATCGTGAAACTAACAACATTATTATTGCAGTGGAATCACGTGTCTAGCCACACTAAGATTACTCGAATTCTGACCGATAGATTATAAAAGGAAGTTCAGATACCATTAAAATTATCCAATTGAACCCAAATAAACAAAGCAAAATGAAATGGATGGACTAAGTCACAAATTGTAGCATCTGATTTCTCAGACTACACCACCTCACCTGCATAATCATATTTTTTAAGCAAGTTGCCAGCTGAAAATTCTATTTGTGACATTAGCCATTTCTATTTTTGAACATACAAGTATTATTATTATTGCCAATGTTTTAACACACAATGGATAAACTAATTATTAATATTAAAAACAATGAAATTGAAGATTACATAAAGAATACCATTTGGAAAAAATTCCAAAATACGTGAATTGGTATTAAAAAGGAACTTCGGATGAAGTTCATGATTAATGTAACGTCAACGGGTTTTCGTTCTTCGAAAATTCGACATCGACACTCACTTTATCGACTGCCGAGAAATCAAAGGCCGAAAAACCGAGATGTTATGGGTTTTAAAAAGAAAATTTAAGAAAAGAAAAAGAAAGAAAAAGATAGGAAATAGAGAGGAAAGAAGATAGACAATTTTTTTTTTTTTTTGAAAACAGAGAATTAGAAAAAAGGAAAAAAAACAGAAGAAAATAGGACGGGACAGAAAACAACAGAACAACATCAGAATCTCACAATTCGCAGCGGAACAACATATAATAATAAATGAATAATCTTTAAACAAAGAACTATATCAGTTATTACATTTCGTCACATTATATTACATTACATCAAATCATCAGAGTGTACAACAACAACAAACAGTGCAGCGGAAAAAGAAATACTATATAAACTAGTAATACGCCATGCCATCCAGCTTGCCTCCAGCAACTCCAGAATATCCAGAATATCCTGATAAACCTAACTCATGACTGCCCGTGTGGAAATTGGTGGGCACCCAGAGTTTAGGAAGGAAAACAATAAACTCCAAGTCAGTCATGTGACTGGTGTGAGAACTCAAAACAGTTTATTTATCTTTAAAATCAAAATAGAGGAATATTTTTAATCAATTCGCAATGCTTTTAAAAATGAGACTACCATAAGGCCTCCCGCACACACACACAATGCAAACGCAGAATCGGAGGAGATTTCTCCTTATGATAGTCAAAGATGCTTGATACGCATTTAAAATAACATTTGATATTATTATTAGTGTATAGTGTAGGAAAAATTCATTTCGAAAGTAGAATATAAATCTTAGCCAACATACGACCATTATCGTATGCCTACTATAGCTACTATCCAACCAGTGGTGACCACCATAAGTGAATAGCAGGTTCTACAACTAATACCGTACAAGTTTCGTATTGTTTCTTTGGATTTCCAACGAATGATCAGGCCAAGGAACTTCCCATTGCCACATGAGAATGCCTCTGGATGGACATCCCCGAGAACCAAACCGGATCTCTACCAACACAAGGCCGGGTTACTCCTAACTGAGTAACAACTGACCGAATATGCCATCCCCCGGTCCTTTGGGACCTTTTCACCGAGCGCTCGTAATCAATTCACACAATCATAAAGTGTTTTCAACATGAGTAAGTATCTGGGCTCCATACCATGATACCACCCTTTTCCAGAAGGAAATGGACACATCCTAAAGGGTGCTACCCCTCATAACCTTGCTGCTTCTTTCCTGTTTTGACCATTCACGGGGTGTGAGGCTCGACGAATTCACGTCCACAAAAACATACTTTATACAAAAGCCATGCTTTGGGTCAACAAATGATCAACACAATGATCACTAAGATAGACGATCAAACAAATGATCCTATCACAAATAATCAACACAATGATCATTTCAGCATCACTCAGCATGTCACATTACCAAACTGGGAATATATCGCTGATAACTTCAACTATATAACCTTTGAGCACATACGTCTCAAAGAAGGGTGTTAAGCAAAGAATAAATTCTCCGCCACCAACAGAAATATATTTGAAAGAAATCGGCTTTATATCTCAACTTGTAATGTCAGGCATACAATCCATACAAGTCTGTTCCGGGCTCGAACAGAACCGAAGGCACTTACAAAGAAGTCCTTGCAATCCGGATATTCACAATCCTGATCAGATTCACCATCACATATAGAGAACTCAATACCGTAGCTACTCGGTGCAGAGTCAATCGATAGTTCATCCTATCGCTTTCGCAAATACCGGTCTTCAACACCGATCTTCAAATGCAATTCACAACGACGTATCACATATTCGGAGTGGGTTATACGACCCCATGGTCCTTTCCCGGTTAACCCGAATAGTGAGCGCTTATTCAAAAATAAGTGTGCATTCAAATTCAATCATATTCACATCAAATACCCATTCAAAGGGAAATATTGATAGTCGGCTATTGAACTATCAATGGATATGCATACATCACCAGATTCCAAATAATTTTCCAAATTATTTATTTTCCAAAATATCTTTACAAGATATAAAATTCCAATACTTCAAAAATAAATCAATATTTATTTTCAAACAAATTTCCACTTTCACATATAAATTCTATAATGAATTTATATTTCAAAATATTCATGCATATATGATTTCAATTATTCATTTCCAATTTATCTTCAAAAGGATAAATTCAAAATATTCACTTCATATTGGAAAATATTTCCATACTTATTTATTCATAAGTAATTAACAAATCTCTTTTATTTTCAACAGTTAGAAAATATTCAATATACTTAAATCGAATTAAGTATATATTTCATTCTTTAAGGAAATCATTCACTTATACATATTTATTTGGGCCAAAACGAATGTTGCGTAAAACATCGTTACAACGTCCCAAAATCACTAGTATAGGGATTCGAAATTAAAATAGATATATAAATCCCAATACTAAACCAAAACATTTCCTTTCGGAAGTCATTTACTATAACAACAGTGTTATAGTCCACATTTCCTTTTATTTCTCGAAAACGTCTATTTCAACAATAAATGTTGAAATCTATGGTTTCGAATCTCAACACCTTTTAAAACATCGTTAGATCGTTTTAATTTTATTTAAAACATCATATTCAAACATTTTCTTTAACGTGTTATTCACTATTCAAAAAAAACGTGAATATACTACGTTAACAAATTTCATCTTTTCTATTCATTTTACTCTAAGGATTATTCACTGTCTAAAAACGTGAATATAACTCCATTAATAGGTTATAACAATTAACTTATCAAAATAAGTCGTTTGCGGATTTATAAAACAACGTTTATAAATTCCATTTCTATTTATTTATAAAAACTTCCTTTAATAAATTCCTTTATTAACCTATTCCAGTTTATAACTAAATTATAAACTAAATTTTCATATTATAAGTTAAATACTTATAAAACGATTATTTTATAAAATCGTTCTTTAAAGACTTTCCAATTTATGAATCTTATAACTTATAAGATTTAATGATTTATCCAATCTATTCTTCAAATAATTTCACCAAATTTATAAATCTTACAATTTATAAATTTCATTTATTACTTCACGGTTTATAATTCTATAAATTTCATTCATTTATGAAATTCATTTACAATTTATTCTTATACTTATAAAAGCTCGTTTTATAATTCCTACGTTCTAATTTATAAATTATCAATTTATAAATCTTTAATATAAATCAATTTATATTTTTCTTTTAAAACGTCTTTAAATTCCTTTATAATTTCATCATTTCGATTTATAAAAAAATCAAATTTTATAAATCCTATATTTAAACTTTTATCATATATTCAAAAATCCAATCTAAATTATTTTATAAAATCATTAGTTCATATTTCTCAAAAATCGACTTTTAATCGTATTTCTAAAAATCAGCTTTTTAACTATATTTCACAAAAACCATAATTTTTATAACTTTAAAAATCATAACGTTTATTTATTTATAATGGATCAATTCCAAAGATATTTTATCTTTTCAAAAATCACTTTAAAAACATTTTAAAATCCCAAAATCTGGGTCCAATGATGCTACACACCAAATAGTCAATCACGACAACAACGATATCATATATCGATATGATAATCAATCAAATATCAAAATATCTGAAATTAAATAAATACTGTTGAGGAATCCAGTTGGATCCCTCCAACCTGTTTTCCTGCATCCAAAAACATTAGCACAATACCAATTTCGCTCCAGTACGAAATTATCGCGGTACATGTTCTTAATAAATATTATCCGCTTAATAACGGCGTAATAGGGTCTCATCCGCTAAACAAAAAATGCGGGAAATCAACAACTGCAATATATACATATGCCAATATATATATATATTGATATTATATATAATACCAATTTCACTGTTTATGAAATATTCGCGGTATATGTTTTTAATAAATAACATCCGCTTACTAACGGCGCATAATGTCTATTTTAACAATCAATAATTTACAGTCATCATTCAAACATGCATTCAAATATTTTAAATCTAACTATTTAAAATAAAATCGAAATCTATTCGATTGAGTGAGAAGTTCTCACTTTGGTTTCAATTTCCGTTTTAGCTTTTATTTCGAATAAAATTAAACGCGCGTTTAATTTTACCCGAAATTCTCACTAACTCCAAACGACTCCAAACCAACTCCATCGCGTAGTGCTCGTCCATACGATTCCAACGCAACTGAGTTTGCATTTTTCCGACCTCGTATGAAAAAGATACGAATTTTACAAGTTTATACACGTTTTATATAAACTAATATAACATAACTTAATAAATTTAACCTACAGCTCATCCTAGCCCTCAGATCTAAATCCAACGGCCCCTGCTTTTCTTCCCCCTTTCACGTTATTATCTCCAGGTGATGAAACATGAGGCCGAACCCATCCTAGTTAGCTAGGGTTTGATTATTCTCCTTCCATAATCAACGAAATTCGATCACAACACCACCAATGCGAAGCACACGACGCGAGCTACCACCACCAGCCACCATTGGAAGTTCGGCCATCCCCTCCACCTGGGAGTGCGTGCGCAGGTCCCCCCCTATCGGCCCCCATATCTCCCAAAATACAACTCCATTTTAGATCATAGCCGTTGAAAACGTAGTACTCACAGCCCTCTACAACATTCTAGTTGAAACTTTCTTGAATCGTTGAGTGGATTTGAAGATTTGGAGGGAGAAAGTTGATGATTTTCTGGCCATTCAATTGTAGGTGGCGGCTATGCAGTTTGATATTAGGGTTAGGGTTATTTTTATCAAATTATGAAGGGGTAGGGGCTATTTATAAGGAACCGTTCGACACTATTCACCCGGAAATTCCGAACTCCGATTTAGACGCCGTAACCAGCGTACCTAGGGTTTACCCCGTGTTCCGGACACAATGGAACAAGTTTCGGAAGCTAATTCGGAAGTATGTGCGAGTTATGGCTGAAAACGTTCAATTTGAATTAAACCGATTTAAATCGATTTCTAGGCGTTTTAATTTGTACCGGACAAACGGTAAATCCAATTGACTTGAAATTTGAAACCTTACAATAATATCACATTACGGATCCGATGAAACTGGTTTCGTCGAAATCCGAGACTTTTTGAAAAATGGCTATTTTGACTCGCCAAATTTAAATTAAAAATAATTCGATGCGTTTCGAGCTGCCACGATCAAACGATAACTCCGATTGACACGAAAATTGAAATCCGGTAATAACTAACTAATACGGATCCAATGAAACTGGTTTCGTTCAATTCTGAGACTGTTCAAAAATTGGCTATTTTACAGTCGATTATTAAATATTAAAATATTCAATTTTCACAAATTAACTTTTAATTCGATTTTAAAAGTTCTAAAATATTTCTATAACTCCAGTATGATAAAATAAAATTTTCCAAATTATTTTCAATCATATTTAACTCTATTTTCAATTATTTCCATAATTTCACATATTAAATTATCGATTTAATTATCCAATTAAATCCAATAATTCAAATTAAAATTTATTCGACTTATAAATTCAATTATTAATATTTAAAATAAATTAAATATTCAAATTTTAATTAAATAAAATTCTGGGTCGTTACAATCTTTCCCCCTTAAAAGAATTTCGTCCTCGAAATTACAAGTAAGAAAATTACAGAATCTATTAATTTTCCCAAAATTTATAATTAAACTTCTTACCATACTTTACTAAGTTTTCAAATCATACTTAGTTATCTTTTCATAAACAACTACTATTGTTTAACTTTTAATTCTAAATAAAAGTTTAAAGTTTTCAAAATTTTCCAATTTTCTCAAAAAATTTCTAACGCCTTAAATTTTCGGAAAAATTCGCCATAGTCTCCTTTGCGCGGCTCGATCCGAAAAAAAAATGACAGTATATATATCACAAATATACATCTCATCAAGTAATGAGGCATCCCGAAGGGAAAAAAGTATAAAAGTACGATATTTAATCCGAGATATGTACCTTATATTTTATTAGCAAGCATATACGGCTAATATAGCGCAAAAGCGAGCTCCAAATGCGAAGCAAACGCGATCCGCACCTACTAATCACTCAACAAACAACATGAGAATCATGCACATATGCAAATAATCTCAATATACAACATATAACAACATAACAACTATATATGTCACATAGCAAATGCAACCAAACAACAAATGCATATATACAACCAACTAACATCCATTCATATTCTCATTTATATTCTATGAATTGGTTTTCACTTTCAATCACATTTGATTTATTAACAGTGGATGTTCTTACTAACATTCATTTTCAATTATTTCAATTAGTTAACATTCACTAATTAAATCCAATTCACATTCAATTCCATTCAAATTTATTTGCTTTTAATTTGAATTCAATCACATAGCTTCCAATTTCATTAATTCACTTAATGAATTATATACAATCATCTAACAATCATATAACAACCAATGTATATATAATACAACCAAATTCCTTTGCTTATATTCATTCAATTTGGTTTAACACCATCACTTTCAATTTGTTTAATTAAATTGATTTCATTCAAATTTATTCAACTCCCAATAACATTTGATTTCAATGAACTAACACAACTTCTAATAACATTAGATTTTAATGAATTAACACTTATATTCATTATTCCATATCAATTTAATTCACATTTAATTGATTAACATTCAATTCATCCATTCAATTACAAAAGTTGAATTTCTATTCACATAACTTAAGTTCATATTCCATTTAACTTTAAATTCACTTTACATTTTATTTACAACTCATATTCATAAATATAGTTTCACTTCTTATATATATAAGTTTATTTCACAATTGTACATCACTTTAATTATAACTCATACTTATAATTCTTTTGCTTAGATTATTCAAACAACTTGTTCAACAACCATACACTCTACTTATATACACTTTAATAATTCTGAAAAATTATTTCTTTATATATAAAATATAATCAAGGCAAAATTATTTCATTTACCCAATTTAAACAATATTATGTTGAATTGTTCTATTCAAGTGTTTATAGATCCCTATCAACAACGTTAATTACTCGTATTAACCAGAATCCATATACCACTCAACAAACCAATCATCACAATATAAAACAATTTTTATTCACTAACAAATACGCTCTCATATCTATTATTACACTCAACTCATTCTAGAGTACTGCTGACTCTATCTCTAACGAATAATACCCAACAGAACCATGGTTTTCGCTTAACCATCAGAGCTCTGATACCAAATGTAACGTCAACGGATTTTCGTTCTTTGAAAATTCGACATCGACACTCACTTTATCGACTGCCGAGAAATCAAAGGCCGAAAAACCGAGATGTTATGGGTTTTAAAAAGAAAATTTAAGAAAAGAAAAAGAAAGAAAAAGATAGGAAATAGAGAGGAAAGAAGATAGACAATTTTTTTTTTTTTGAAAACAGAGAATTAGAAAAAAGGAAAAAAACAGAAGAAAATAGGACGGGACAGAAAACAACAGAACAACATCAGAATCTCACAATTCGCAGCGGAACAACATATAATAATAAATGTATAATCTTTAAACAAAGAACTATATCAGTTATTACATTTCGTCACATTATATTACATTACATCAAATCATCAGAGTGTACAACAACAACAACAAACAGTGCAGCGGAAAAAGAAATACTATATAAACTAGTAATACGCCATGCCATCCAGCTTGCCTCCAGCAACTCCAGAATATCCAGAATATCCTGATAAACCTAACTCATGACTGCCCGTGTGGAAATTGGTGGGCACCCAGAGTTTAGGAAGGAAAACAATAAACTCCAAGTCAGTCATGTGACTGGTGTGAGAACTCAAAACAGTTTATTTATCTTTAAAATCAAAATAGAGGAATATTTTTAATCAATTCGCAATGCTTTTAAAAATGAGACTACCATAAGGCCTCCCGCACACACACACAATGCAAACGCAGAATCGGAGGAGATTTCTCCTTATGATAGTCAAAGATGCTTGATACGCATTTAAAATAACATTTGATATTATTATTAGTGTATAGTGTAGGAAAAATTCATTTCGAAAGTAGAATATAAATCTTAGCCAACATACGACCATTATCGTATGCCTACTATAGCTACTATCCAAACAGTGGTGACCACCATAAGTGAATAGCAGGTTCTACAACTAATACCGTACAAGTTTCGTATTGTTTCTTTGGATTTCCAACGAATGATCAGGCCAAGGAACTTCCCATTGCCACATGAGAATGCCTCTGGATGGACATCCCCGAGAACCAAACCGGATCTCTACCAACAAAAGGCCGGGTTACTCCTAACTGAGTAACAACTGACCGAATATGCCATCCCCCGGTCCTTTGGGACCTTTTCACCGAGCGCTCGTAATCAATTCACACAATCATAAAGTGTTTTCAACATGAGTAAGTATCTGGGCTCCATACCATGATACCACCCTTTTCCAGAAGGAAATGGACACATCCTAAAGGGTGCTACCCCTCATAACCTTGCTGCTTCTTTCCTGTTTTGACCATTCACGGGGTGTGAGGCTCGACGAATTCACGTCCACAAAAACATACTTTATACAAAAGCCATGCTTTGGGTGAACAAATGATCAACACAATGATCACTAAGATAGACGATCAAACAAATGATCCTATCACAAATAATCAACACAATGATCATTTCAGCATCACTCAGCATGTCACATTACCAAACTGGGAATATATCGCTGATAACTTCAACTATATAACCTTTGAGCACATACGTCTCAAAGAAGGGTGTTAAGCAAAGAATAAATTCTCCGCCACCAACAGAAATATATTTGAAAGAAATCGGCTTTATATCTCAACTTGTAATGTCAGGCATACAATCCATACAAGTCTGTTCCGGGCTCGAACAGAACCGAAGGCACTTACAAAGAAGTCCTTGCAATCCGGATATTCACAATCCTGATCAGATTCACCATTACATATGGAGAACTCAATACCGTAGCTACTCGGTGCAGAGTCAATCGATAGTTCATCCTATCGCTTTCGCAAATACCGGTCTTCAACACCGATCTTCAAATGCAATTCACAACGACGTATCACATATTCAGAGTGGGTTATACGACCCCATGGTCCTTTCCCGGTTAACCCGAATAGTGAGCGCTTATTCAAAAATAAGTGTGCATTCAAATTCAATCATATTCACATCAAATACCCATTCAAAGGGAAATATTGATAGTCGGCTATTGAACTATCAATGGATATGCATACATCACCAGATTCCAAATAATTTTCCAAATTATTTATTTTCCAAAATATCTTTACAAGATATAAAATTCCAATACTTCAAAAATAAATCAATATTTATTTTCAAACAAATTTCCACTTTCACATATAAATTCTATAATGAATTTATATTTCAAAATATTCATGCATATATGATTTCAATTATTCATTTCCAATTTATCTTCAAAAGGATAAATTCAAAATATTCACTTCATATTGGAAAATATTTCCATACTTATTTATTCATAAGTAATTCACAAATCTCTTTTATTTTCAACAGTTAGAAAATATTCAATATACTTAAATCGAATTAAGTATATATTTCATTCTTTAAGGAAATCATTCACTTATACATATTTATTTGGGCCAAAACGAATGTTGCGTAAAACATCGTTACAACGTCCCAAAATCACTAGTATAGGGATTCGAAATTAAAATAGATATATAAATCCCAATACTAAACCAAAACATTTCCTTTCGGAAGTCATTTACTATAACAACAGTGTTATAGTCCACATTTCCTTTTATTTCTCGAAAACGTCTATTTCAACAATAAATGTTGAAATCTATGGTTTCGAATCTCAACACCTTTTAAAACATCGTTAGATCGTTTTAATTTTATTTAAAACATCATATTCAAACATTTTCTTTAACGTGTTATTCACTATTCAAAAAAAACGTGAATATACTACGTTAACAAATTTCATCTTTTCTATTCATTTTACTCTAAGGATTATTCACTGTCTAAAAACGTGAATATAACTCCATTAATAGGTTATAACAATTAACTTATCAAAATAAGTCGTTTGCGGATTTATAAAACAACGTTTATAAATTCCATTTCTATTTATTTATAAAAACTTCCTTTAATAAATTCCTTTATTAACCTATTCCAGTTTATAACTAAATTATAAACTAAATTTTCATATTATAAGTTAAATACTTATAAAACGATTATTTTATAAAATCGTTCTTTAAAGACTTTCCAATTTATGAATCTTATAACTTATAAGATTTAATGATTTATCCAATCTATTCTTCAAATAATTTCACCAAATTTATAAATCTTACAATTTATAAATTTCATTTATTACTTCACGGTTTATAATTCTATAAATTTCATTCATTTATGAAATTCATTTACAATTTATTCTTATACTTATAAAAGCTCGTTTTATAATTCCTACGTTCTAATTTATAAATTATCAATTTATAAATCTTTAATATAAATCAATTTATATTTTTCTTTTAAAACGTCTTTAAATTCCTTTATAATTTCATCATTTCGATTTATAAAAAAAATCAAATTTTATAAATCCTATATTTAAACTTTTATCATATATTCAAAAATCCAATCTAAATTATTTTATAAAATCATTAGTTCATATTTCTCAAAAATCGACTTTTAATCGTATTTCTAAAAATCAGCTTTTTAACTATATTTCACAAAAACCATAATTTTTATAACTTTAAAAATCATAACGTTTATTTATTTATAATGGATCAATTCCAAAGATATTTTATCTTTTCAAAAATCACTTTAAAAACATTTTAAAATCCCAAAATCTGGGTCCAATGATGCTACACACCAAATAGTCAATCACGACAACAACGATATCATATATCGATATGATAATCAATCAAATATCAAAATATCTGAAATTAAATAAATACTGTTGAGGAATCCAGTTGGATCCCTCCAACCTGTTTTCCTGCATCCAAAAACATTAGCACAATACCAATTTCGCTCCAGTACGAAATTATCGCGGTACATGTTCTTAATAAATATTATCCGCTTAATAACGGCGTAATAGGGTCTCATCCGCTAAACAAAAAATGCGGGAAATCAACAACTGCAATATATACATATGCCAATATATATATATATTGATATTATATATAATACCAATTTCACTGTTTATGAAATATTCGCGGTATATGTTTTTAATAAATAACATCCGCTTACTAACGGCGCATAATGTCTATTTTAACAATCAATAATTTACAGTCATCATTCAAACATGCATTCAAATATTTTAAATCTAACTATTTAAAATAAAATCGAAATCTATTCGATTGAGTGAGAAGTTCTCACTTTGGTTTCAATTTCCGTTTTAGCTTTTATTTCGAATAAAATTAAACGCGCGTTTAATTTTACCCGAAATTCTCACTAACTCCAAACGACTCCAAACCAACTCCATCGCGTAGTGCTCGTCCATACGATTCCAACGCAACTGAGTTTGCATTTTTCCGACCTCGTATGAAAAAGATACGAATTTTACAAGTTTATACACGTTTTATATAAACTAATATAACATAACTTAATAAATTTAACCTACAGCTCATCCTAGCCCTCAGATCTAAATCCAACGGCCCCTGCTTTTCTTCCCCCTTTCACGTTATTATCTCCAGGTGATGAAACATGAGGCCGAACCCATCCTAGTTAGCTAGGGTTTGATTATTCTCCTTCCATAATCAACGAAATTCGATCACAACACCACCAATGCGAAGCACACGACGCGAGCTACCACCACCAGCCACCATTGGAAGTTCGGCCATCCCCTCCACCTGGGAGTGCGTGCGCAGGTCCCCCCCTATCGGCCCCCATATCTCCCAAAATACAACTCCATTTTAGATCATAGCCGTTGAAAACGTAGTACTCACAGCCCTCTACAACATTCTAGTTGAAACTTTCTTGAATCGTTGAGTGGATTTGAAGATTTGGAGGGAGAAAGTTGATGATTTTCTGGCCATTCAATTGTAGGTGGCGGCTATGCAGTTTGATATTAGGGTTAGGGTTATTTTTATCAAATTATGAAGGGGTAGGGGCTATTTATAAGGAACCGTTCGACACTATTCACCCGGAAATTCCGAACTCCGATTTAGACGCCGTAACCAGCGTACCTAGGGTTTACCCCATGTTCCGGACACAATGGAACAAGTTTCGGAAGCTAATTCGGAAGTATGTGCGAGTTATGGCTGAAAACGTTCAATTTGAATTAAACCGATTTAAATCGATTTCTAGGCGTTTTAATTTGTACCGGACAAACGGTAAATCCAATTGACTTGAAATTTGAAACCTTACAATAATATCACATTACGGATCCGATGAAACTGGTTTCGTCGAAATCCGAGACTTTTTGAAAAATGGCTATTTTGACTCGCCAAATTTAAATTAAAAATAATTCGATGCGTTTCGAGCTGCCACGATCAAACGATAACTCCGATTGACACGAAAATTGAAATCCGGTAATAACTAACTAATACGGATCCAATGAAACTGGTTTCGTTCAATTCTGAGACTGTTCAAAAATTGGCTATTTTACAGTCGATTATTAAATATTAAAATATTCAATTTTCACAAATTAACTTTTAATTCGATTTTAAAAGTTCTAAAATATTTCTATAACTCCAGTATGATAAAATAAAATTTTCCAAATTATTTTCAATCATATTTAACTCTATTTTCAATTATTTCCATAATTTCACATATTAAATTATCGATTTAATTATCCAATTAAATCCAATAATTCAAATTAAAATTTATTCGACTTATAAATTCAATTATTAATATTTAAAATAAATTAAATATTCAAATTTTAATTAAATAAAATTATGGGTCGTTACAATTAACTTGACGGCTGTTGGATGTACAGATTTCAAGAAATTCTGTGTGGGTTACGGGTCTAATTTTGGCAGTACTATGAACGAAATATTTAAATTGCATGCATCATTTAATATTTTTGTGACCTCCTCTGCGACGCTATGTAACATACAACATTATTTAAAATATTTTGATTGTATACATCATTGAAATTTCAGTTTTGAATTAATTCTTTGATTAAAATTTGTATCTACAACACTATATAATGTTTTTCTGTCCTCTAATATGTTTCAATTGTGGTTTCTTCTTAGATCATCAGACTACGGTAATAGATTGTGTGATAGATGTTTTTCTATCCAGATATTTGATTTTTTCCTACCCATGCTGTTATTTGAGACCAGTACTTTATTATAGAGTTAATGGTATTTTAAGTGAAAGAATTAGTGTATCATTTTTTGACAAGCACCATTGTCCCAGTGGTTAAGTGATTTGGCTTTGGTGTGAGAGGTCACAAGTTCGAAATTTGCATAGCGTAATTCGAACGTTTATTGATATGTGATATGTTGTCACAATGATTTGTTGTATATAAAGTACCATTTCAAAAAAAAATGGTATTTTTAAGTGAAAGATTTAGTGTACCTTAGGTTGTTGTGGCTCGTCAAAATCCTATAGCGGACACGACAACATTTTTGTTGGCCCAGTTTAAATTTTGACTTCACTTAGCATAGCAAATTTTTACCGACTTTGAGCCTTTTCATTTTCCAACCGACGAATATTAATAAAAAAAAATCATTGAAACCTTTTACAATTATGAACAAGGAGTTTATTGCAACATTTGTCTACATAATAGAAACTAATGACTCAAAGTTGGTTGAAGCATGTAATTTAGTAGCAAAGTGGAAAGTAAACATTCTAGGAAATATGTAATTAACATATGAAATTCATTTACTGGATTTTTTTGTGAAAGACCGACCATCGGCTTTGACCGCCTAGTGATAGTTTAACATATCTTTTGTATCAATTATCTCAACTAAAAATTAAGTTATTTCCCATCTTCAAGTTCTTATTATTCTATTATTTAGCAGACAAAAATGAGCTAAGGTTGTGTTTCAGTGCATTTTTGTGACGCCCCACCTCTATACTCACGCCAGCCAAGGACACTACGGAGTAATGCCGTCAACTAGCGCAGAGAATAAGGCTGTCAAGGAGCGACCATCCATGTAATTGCTTTGTGCGAGTACCGATGTGCCAGATTAAAAATATAACTTTTCATCTCGAGAGGGAATCCAACATACCGACGTAAACTCAAAGCTACTACATAGTGGCTATATGTAATCTTCAGAAACAAATATAGAAATAAGCATAACACAAATCAGTCATAGAAGTTCATATCTCAAAGGCGGAAACAGATATGAATATTACACATAAAAGTGTACATCAGAGCAGTGGTCTAACAAGATCCACAATATCACAAAGGAATAACTACAAATGCCACACAAAAGAATAAGTATACATCATGGAGTCTATATCTCAAATGTCTACAACAAAATAAACTACTAATCTAAGTAGTTAGCCAAAAGTCAGAATAATAATCCCAGATGAGGAGTCAAGCAGAAGCACCTATAACATCTCGGTCTGACCCGAGTATTATTTAATAAGAAAATAATAAACGGATCAGTCTAACTATAAATATCAAATAAAATGATATAAAATAAGAGATATGACAAAGACGTATAGTAACCATAAAGCCATACTGTGAAAAGTATGTAATTGAAAATCAACTAGAGATTAATCAATATCACAAGAATCTTCTCAAAGATAAAAAACAATGTCATACTCTTTATTTTTATTCACCAAACCATAAATATTGACAATTATATCAATGCCAATCACAAAAGTTAATGACACACAAATTCACCAATGCACAAATATTGATAAAACTTATCAATGTAAATCATGAAAGTTGGTGAAAACACAAATTCTAGAAATCATCAATGGAAATCGAAAAATCACGAAAAGAGGGAGACCTATCACAAAACGGGAGTATGAAAACTCACCAACACGTGTATCACAAAACGGAAAGCTATTCCATGGTTGCTAACCATTAATTTTGAACCGAAGCTCCACAAAAATGGCCCGAAGACCTTTGAGCCGAAGCTCCACTAAAACGGTCCGAAGACCATGGGTCACTACCCACCAAGCCGAAGCTCCACTAAAAACGGGGTTTAGTCTCCCTCGCAGACAAAGAGACATCGCACATTGCTAGTCTAAATAATAAAAAGATCATCATTGATCGATAAGTGTAAATTACACTAAGCTAGCAAATAAATGAGTTTAGCTTCATGTCTCATAACCACTAGCTTAACTTAATTATTTACGAACAAATTGTAGACTTCCACTCGAGGTTAAGTGTCAATTACACTAAGCTAGTAAATATATGAGTTTTGCTTCATGTCCCATAACCACTAGCTTAACTTAAATATTTAAGAACAAATTATAGATCTCCACTCGAAAATTGTCACAAGAGATTCAATCGAACAAGTCCAAGAATTAATCGACGAAGTAAACGCAAGCGTTTCATACCACTTATTTTACGAAGTCGTTTAATTAGATTTCTCATACGAGTGAGGTAAAAGTTTGTATATGCTAGTAGATTGGAAAACGTTTTAAGAAACGAGCTTTGTAATAAAATAGTGTTGAAATCATTTTGATGAAAGAGTTTTGATATTTACTACTAGTATTGAAACCTTTATATTTTTAAAGTGACAAATCATAAAAATGATTGTAGGAACAATCAATCATCAAAATTCACATACGAAGACGTGAATCAAATCCAAAGAAACCGATACGAATCCATCAAAGTGGATATACCCAAAAATTCCTAAAATAGAAGTTATCAAAGTTGAAAAAGGTGATAACAACTAATCGGAGAAGAAGAATCGATTAAAGATTGGAAAACAAAGCAAATTGAGCATAAATAGGCAAAACAGGAGCAGGTCAGTCGACTAAACTCCCCGAGTCAGTCAACTGAACACAGACCTGAAAAATTCTCGGGCTTCAGCTCAGTCGACTGACTCAGATAATTCAGTCGACTGAACCTGATTTCCTGCATTTCCTGTCCCATTTTAAATGAAGTGCAAACTCTCTCAATTTGCAATTGGACAAGCACGGACGCTAGGGGTTTACGCCTATCGGCTACCCGGTCCTATAAGCTCTTCGATTCATCACCAAAAACATGATCAAACAACAAAGTTAGGATTTTTAAAGAATTGAACTCAAAACACCAAAAATTGGAATATTCTCCAATTCAATCCAAACGAAAAGCAAATGCACATGAATAAGTGTTAGGAATTCATACCCACCAATCAAAGATAGATATAGGCATAGATGTGAGATAAAAATCTCACCTTTAAACCCAAATCAATGAAGGAGAAGCTTTTAAAACAAGCCAAAATAAATTCCTCTTCAATAACAACTCAAGAAGCTTCAATCTAAGCTTAAAAGAAGAACATTTCCTGAATTTCTGAAATTGAAAGGAGAATGAGTTGGAGAATAAGAAGAGAAGGCTTACCAAAGCTTCTTCTATGAATTTGGAGCTAGAACTTGAATTTGCAAATGGAAACTAGGGCTTAGGATTTCCTAATTCTTTTTCTCTTCCCCCATTTTTGATGAAGCTTGAATGTATTAGTAAATTATGAAGGAAGCAAGAGAAGAGGGTTGGAGCTAGATTGATAAGTGGGGTTAATGGGCTAAAACCCAACCCAAAGCCCTAAGTGAATAGTAGCAAAATTTTACTATCTCCAAACATATCGAAGTTTATACTCAAAAAGATCGCAAACGTCATTTTGAACTCAATGGAAGTGGTCTCGGGTCCTAATTCGACCGTTTGCAAAAAGTAGATTTTCGGACTAAAATCCGACGAATGATGAAATATTTAAATGAAATAATTAAAATATACAATCGATAAATATGCGGGTTGTTACAGACTCCCCTCCTTAAAGAAATTGCTTTCTGGCAATAATTAGGAAGAAAATAAAGAGTAACAACCATAAAAGCATGTCAACACAGAAGAAAATTTTAAATAAGAAGTTCACCAAAAAAGAGCACGAAAGAGTAAGTCTGAACGTGTTTGCTCGATGAATTCTCTGGATTCCCAAGGGCGATCCTTAGGATTTGAGAACCATTGAACTTTCACAAAAAGAACATTTTTATTTCGAAGGCGCTCAACCTCCGAAGCAACGATACGAATAGGATGTTGCTCATAAATCAAATTAGATGAAACTTCAATTTCTTCAACAATACCGGGCTCAAGAATAGAATCGGAATCTCGAAGGCATTTCCATAGTTGAGAAACGTGAAACACATAATGAATAGCTGAAAACTGAGCCGGTAATAAAAGGCGATAAGCCACGGAACCAATACGTTCGGTGACGGGAAATGGACCAATATATCAAGGTGCTAATTTTCCCGATCGACTGAAATGCATAACACCCTTCATAGGTGAGACACGAATAAACACAAAATCTCCCACAGAAAATTCTAATTTCCTTCTTCGGTTATCGGCATAGGATTTTTGCCTACTTCGAGCCTCTTTCATCCTATGACGAATAAGGTCAATCTTTTCTGTGGAATCACGAATAAAGTCTGGACCTAATACCAGCTTCTCACCGGCCTCAAGCCAATAAGAAGGAGATCGGCATGGCCTTCCATAGAGTGCCACAAAAGGTGTCATACCAATACTAGATTGGAAGCTATTATTATAGGAAAATTCAACAAGAGAAATATGATCTTCCCAACTTCCACCAAAATCAAGAACACATATACGAAGAAGATCTTCAAGAGTTTGATTTACACGCTCGATTTGTCCATCGGACAGAGGATGATAAGCGGTGCTAAAATTAAGCTTCGTTCCTAAAGCTTTTTGAAGACTCTTCCAAAATCCACTAGTAAATAATGGATCATGATCACTAACAATAGAAGTAGGGACTCCATGCAACTTAACAATTTCTTTAATAAAGATTTTGGCCAAAAGAGGTTCGGTCCGGTTAGACCAAACGGGAATAAAATGAGCGGATTTAGTAAGTCTACCAACTATCACCCATAGGCTATCATGACCCGAACGAGAACGGGGAAGGCCGTTAATAAAACCCATGGAAATTTGATCCCACTTGTAAATTGGAATGTCCAAAGGTTGCAATAACCCACCGGGCCTTTGATGCTCGGCCTTAACGAGTTGGCAGGTCATGCAACACCTAAAAAAGTTAGAATATCAGATTTCATTCCATCCCAATAATAAAGTCGCTTCATATCCGCGTACATTTTACTACTACCGGGATGAATGGTAAATTTAGAATGATGAGAATCTTCTAAAATGTCTTTACGAACATTACCAATATTTGGCACGATAAGTCTACCAAATTTTCGAATAGCCATGAGAATCAATATCAAAGTCTTTCAAACCTTCAATATCAATTTTATCCCTACAATTTTGGCTAAGAAGAGCCAATTCGAGATCTAGCTTTTGAGCTTTAAGAGTGCAGTCAAAAAGAGAAGGATGAGCCTCAAGGCTACATAAAACAAGAGATGAACATAAATCGGATTCACGATCTCGAATCTCACAAGTGGACAAAATCTTGAGATCATTCCATTCGGATATCATCATAGAAACAACCGCTTATTGCTTAGGACTAAGTGCATTGGCAATACGATTCTCCCTTCTCGGGAGTATAAATAATATCAAGATCATAAGATGCAAGGAACTCAAGCCAACATTAAGTTCCTTATGAAAAAATAAATATTTCAAAGATTTATGATCGGAGTGAAGAATGAATTTCTTCCCCAACAATAAATGATGATGGCAAACTCTAAAATTCGACAACAATAACCGTGAGCACTAGATCATGAGTGGCATACCTAGTCTCTATCGGCTTAAATTTTTAGAAACAAAAGTGATAGCACATTCTCTTTTCATAAGAACGACATCCAAACCAACACGACTATCATCGGTATAAACAATAAAGTCTTGATTCCCCTCGGGAATTCACAAGAATAAGAGTATCGAAAAAGAGTTCTTTTGATTGATCCTCTTTCCCGAAAAGCTAAACTTCCAAAAATTATAATTAACTTTATGTAATCATCTTTCTAGAAAAATTTACATTTTACAAGTCACTTTATTGTGTCTGACTGTCTCATCAAAGCCTTTAGGAGATTCCTATCGATAACGTTGATCAAGCGCATTGACCAGAATTCTTAAAACACTAAATGGGCAATACAATCACAAAATCATCTTCTATATGACAAAAATGTCTCTTAAAAAGTTTTAAGAATATTCTTTTCTCGTTTAAGAACAAAATCCAACTATACTTATAAATAAATTTTATGAAAAAGGTTTGTAAAATTTTTAAATTGCTATTTTCATCCAAAATCAATAAATACAAGAATGGAGTCATCGACATATTCGTAGAACTACTCGATTTATAAAGTGGATGAAAAAAGCTGGACAAACTGAATGACATAATAAGTCATTCATAAGAATCATAACGAGTGCGGAATGCGGTAAGTGGAATGCTAATTTCCACGACTCGTAGCAAATGAAAACCGGTGGCAAGTCGAGCTGAAAAAACCTTAACACCACTCAAAAGATTGCTTAGGTGATAATCCTAAGACAAGCTCAAAACACCGGAAAATTCACAACTTCCCAAATGAGAGAAATAACACTTTACTCAACATGTGGGCTTAAAGAATAAAATGATGCCACCAAATTGGAATCGAAATCACAAAGAAAAATAGAAATCTGCTTAACAGATTGAAAACGTCGAAGATGAATAGTCCACTCGGGACATGAAATATGGCTTCCTAATAATTAAGCCAATCCTTTCACAAAAATAAATTCCAAAGCCTAAGTAACGCATAAAATGCAAATCGGCTGGTAAGAAAAAATCACATAAAATAATCTCGACATCCAAATAAAGAAAATTGAGTGTTGCGGATCCACCAACCGGATTCGCAATTCTCAAAGAAGTCATCAAGCCCAAAATATTTAAAGAAAAAGAATCAACAAGTTCTTTTGATATAAAATAATAGGATGAACCTATATCAAAAAGAACTCGAAAAGGTTAATCACAGAACAAATGAAATCAAGGATTGAATGTGAAATACCTTGACCAAGAGAAGTGTCACAAGGGTCTTGCACAACTTTCAACTTTCCCTCCCTCTTGCTAGGGAGTTTGGGACATGTAGATAAAAGATGGCCCGGATTTTTGCAATAGCGACAAGTAATGGGTTTCGGACACTTAATTACATAATGGTCCTTAGAATTACAATTGTAGCATCCTCCACGATTAGGGATTGGTGTCTTTTCTACCAAAGTAGTTTTCTTCATTTTCTTATTGGGATTAGGGCTCTTGAACTTAATATGCCTCTTCTTGGAAATCCCAATATCACTAGCACTTCCTTTACCGACCTCTTCTCCTTGTAGAGTGATATCTACAAGCTGATCGAAAGGAACTTTTAGTTTCAGAGGTAAAACCTTTGTAGGATTCTTACTCAAAGCACAGATAAACTTTTGATTCTTTACAAGATCCAAAAGTTGTTGGGCAGACATGAATACGCCATCTAGAGTAGGGCTATTGGATTGACGAGCACCAGGACTGCCAAAATTAACCATCTCTTCTTCTTTAAGAAAGAAAGAAAGAAGAAGAAAAAGGTTATTCTCAGAATGAATATCAAACAAACTTGATTGATAAAACAAGGCATCATAAAAGAAAATAGGATAAGACGGTACGAAGACTCGAATTAAATCCTAAGACACGACTCCTAAGATGGACTTAGGACGATGATCCTTGCTAGATTATTCTACATTGTTCCGAAGTTTGGCACTGATACCAAGCTGTGACGCCCCACCTCTATACTCACGCCAGCCAAGGACACTACGGAGTAATGCCGTCAACTAGCGCAGAGAATAAGGCTGTTGAGGAGCGACCATCCGTGTAATTGCTTTGTGAGAGTACCGATGTGCCAGATTAAAAATATAACTTTTCATCTCGAGAGGGAACCCAACATACCGACGCAAACTCAAAGCTACTACACAGTGGCTATATGAAATCTTCGGAAACAAATATAGAAATAAGCATAACACAAATCAGTCATAGAAGTTCATATCTCAAAGGTGGAAACGGATATGAATATTACACATAAAAGTGTACATTAGAGCAGTGGTCTAACAAGATCCACAATATCACAAAGGAATAACTACAAATTCTACACAAAAGAATAAGTATACATCATGGAGTCTATATCTCAAATGTATACAACAAAATAAACTACTAATCTAAGTAGTTAGCCAAAAGTCAGAATAATAATCTCAGATGAGGAGTCAAGCAGAAGCACCTGTAACATCTCGGTCTGACCCGAGTATTACTTAATAAGAAAATAATAAACGGATCATTATACTATAAATATCAAATAAAATGATATAGAATAAGAGATATGACAAAGACGTATGATAACCATAAAGCCATACTGTGATAAGTATGTAATTGAAAATCAACTAGAGATTAATCAATATCACAAGAATCTTCTCAAAGATAAAAAAGAATGTCATACTCTTTATTTTTATTCACCAAACCATAAATATTGACAATTATATCAATTCCAATCACAAAAGTTAATGACACACAAATTCACCAATGCACAAATATTGATAAAACTTATCAATGTAAATCACGAAAGTTGGTGAAAACACAAATTATAGAAATCATCAATGGAAATCCAAAAATCACGAAAAGGGGGAGGCCTATCATAAAACGGGAGTATGAAAACTCACCAACACCTGTATCACAAAACGGAAAGCTATTCCATGGTTGCTAACCATTAATTTTGAACCGAAGCTCCACAAAAACGGCCCGACGACCTTTGAGCCGAAGCTCCACTAAAACGGTCCGAAGACCATGGGTCGCTACCTAACCAAGCCGAAGCTCCACTAAAAACGGGGTTTTGTCTCCCTCGCAGACAAAGAGACATCGCACATTGCTAGTCTAAATCAGAAAATGATCATCGTTGGTCGATAAGTGTAAATTACACTAAGCTAGTAAATAAATGAGTTTAGCTTCATGTCCCATAACCACTAGCTTAACTTAATTATTTACGAACAAAATGTAGACTTCCACTCGAGGCTAAGTGTCAATTATACTAAGCTAGTAAACGTATGAGTTTAGCTTCATGTCCCATAACCACTAGCTTAACTCAAATATTTACGACCAAATTGTACATCTCCACTCGAAAATTGTCACAAGAGATTCAATCGAACAAGTCCAAGAATTAACCGACGAAGTAAACGCAAGCGTTTCATACCACTTGTTTTACTAAGTCGTTTAATTAGATTTCTCATACGAGTGAGGTAAAGGTTTGTATATGCTAGTAGATTGAAAAACAGTTTAAGAAACGAGCTTTGTGATAAAATAGTGTTAAAATCGTTTTGATGAAAGAGTTTTGATATTTACTACCAGTATTGAAACCTTTATATTTTTAAAGTGAAAAATCACAAAAATGATTGTAGCAACAATCAATCATCAAAATTCACATACGAAGACGTGAATCAAATCCAAAGAAACCGATATCGAATCCATCAAAGTGGATATACCCAAAAATTCCTAAAATAGAAGTTATCAAAGTCGACAAAGGTGATAACAACTAATCGGAGAAGAAGAATCGATTAAAGATTGGAGAACAAAGCAAATTGAGCATAAACAGGAAAAACAAGAGCAGGTCAGTCGACTAAACTCCCTGAGTCAATCGACTGAACACAGGCCTGAAAAATTCTCGGGCTTCAGCTCAGTCGATTGACTCAGATAATTCAGTCGATTGAACCTGATTTCCTGCATTTCCTATCCCATTTTAAATGAAGTGCAAACTCCCTCAATTTGCAATCGGACAAGCATGGACGCTAGGGGTTTATGCCTATCGGCTACCCGGTCCTATAAGCTCTTCGATTCATCACCAAAAACATGATCAAACAACGAAGTTAGGATTTTTAAAGAATTGAACTCAAAACACCAAAAATTGGAATATTCTCCAATTCAATCCAAACCAAAAGCAAATGCACATGAATAATTGTTAGGAATTCATACCCAATAATCAAAGATAGATATAGACATAGATGTGAGATAAAAATCTCACCTTTAAACCCAAATCAATGAAGGAGAAGCTTTTAAAACAAGCCAAAATCAATTCCTCTTCAATAACAACTCAAGAAGCTTCAATCTAAGCTTAAAAGAAGAACATTTCCTAAGTTAGGTTTAGGATCTGAAATTGAAAGGAGAATGAGTTGGAGAAGAAGAAGAGAAGGCTTGCCAAAGCTTCTTCTATGAATTTGGAGCCAGAACATGAATTTGCAAATGGAAACTATGGCTTAGGATTTCCTAATTCTTTTTCTCTTCCCCCATTTTTGATGAAGCTTGAATGTATTAGGAAATTATGAAGGAAGCAAGAGAAGAGGGTTGGAGATAGATTGATAAGTGGGGTTAATGGACTAAAACCCAACCCAAAGCCCTAAGTGAAAAGTAGCAAAATTCTACTATCTCCAAACATATCGAAGTTTATACTCACTTATTTTCAGGACTTGTTTAATATAACAAATGACTTTAAACTTCTTAGCTTTCACATACTAAATAATTTTATATCCAAATATAAGAGTTTGAAAAATAATTTTTTTTTAAAACTTAACTAAACCATTTCTAAAATGTAAAGTTACCAAAGGATTTCGAAGTCGTGACTAACCATTTTAAAGACTAACTTCCTTGCATGGAGCATCCTAAACAAGATCACAAATTCATATACATATTTTCACAACAACCAACGGTTCAAGGTTCTAGCTTTCACCTTGCTAACATTTAACTTATATTTTTAGGTTAATATTACTTCACATCCGTAACATAGTTTTATACTTAAACCAAGTTGGCCAGCATATATCCAAGCACATATAAACATTATAATCCAATATCATAATAAGCCGATAAAACTATGATTCGCAATAAAATATATACCATTATTCAAAGTTAGAAACTTTAAATAAAATGATTTAGTTTCCCACCAATAGCAATCCATGCAAAATATATAACTTTACTATCTTCAGACCATGACCTATATTCTTGCTCTACTATACAAAATCTTGATCTTTGGGCCTTGCAAGTGAGTTTGGGTTCAACCATGAAGGGTTTAAGCTCAACCAAGGCATGTAGGGTTCGACCATGCTTGGTTCATGGAGAAATGAGCTTGCTTTTGGAAGGATGGAGGTAGGAAGGAAGCAAGGTGATTAAACATGGTTTTGGAGTTTTAAAAGTAAGAAAGCATTAGGTTTCAACTTTAAAATTTATAATGGAAGTCGTGAAAATATTTTATGAAATTTGTGGAAGGTTTTACGAAATGAAAATGAATGAGAAAAATGACTCATCACCTTGCCCTCAACCGCACCATTTACTCACGCTACCCCCTTGACCCCCTCTTAACCATGCTCCAACATGAAATAAATATTTTTAAGTACTCTAATGTACTTATGTCTCCTATTGATTTGACAATTTATGTTAAACATTCTTTGTATTTTATTTAAAACACATAATAAATCACATCTCTTTTCATTTTTACTTAAATATGCATATATAACAAACCATATCCTAACTTCATTTAAAAATGAATGAATATAATTATACAATAGAGTTTACAACGTTTTCGACAACTTTAGCCGATGAAAAGTCAAAAATTCAAAAAATGAATTTCGGTCATAATTTCATTTTTTCTTCAAACTCGATATTTTTGTAAACAAATTTTGAAAAATATTTCACCATCGTTATTTATTATTTAAAAGATTTTTATTTTTATTTTAAAATCTATTATTAGAATATTTAAAATTAGTTAAACATTCGCAAATCAAAATGGTGAAATTTTGGATCATTACACAAACCATATGAACAACCACCTAAATTCAATGCCAAATCAAGCCTCTTAATTTAGGGATGAATCTAATCCTTAGAGAATTTTGGGATGCGACTTATCATATAGGTTCCCCCTATGCTCCAGAGCTCCCCCACGAAGTTTCGTCAAATTCCAACCGAATTAGCCTTCGATTTTCCTAATTTCTCGACCTAACTACCTAACATCGAAAACATCGCACACAACATCAAAGCATAACACACAATCATAAATGATCGTGCATATGCATCCATCCATCCATATAATACCTGAGAATATGAGGATCAACCTAGTTTTATTTTAATTCCAAGTTTTGCATTAACATATGCACATAAATGATGGAAATTACACTAGCATGTGGATATGAGCAATTAGATTTCAAAACACTTTTCTAAAATCATTTGAAAAAAAATCATATTTCTGGTCATAAACATATTTTAACAAGTGGTTAAAGTTAGAAAACCTTTTTTAGATCAAAACATATAAAAACGACCACTTTAACTATATAAACAAGTATAGGTGACCAAGGGGTCAAGAATCACTCACCAAATACCTAAAATGCCATTTCCCTTCCTCAGATTTGAGGTGTATGAAAGATCCAAATCAATAGAAATGATAATCTCTAGCTTCTATATGTTAATCTCCTCTTTAATATATGATTTGGCTAACATTAATAAGGAAAAGATGTGATGTTTGATGAAATTAGGGTTAATGGAGGCTTAAATCTATTTTGGGGAAGAAGGAAATGACTTAAGTTAGTTCCTACAGCCTCCTATTAGCACAAATTTCGAAGTAGGTTAAAAGGCCTAAGCATGGGCTTAGTTAATTATCCACTAAAACTAGCCAACAACAACCAAAAATTAAAATTGCCATAACTTTCAAACGACGCATCTGTTGTTCTATTATAACCACTCCATAGAATGGGAAACCATCATCTGGAAGTAATGGAAGTATATTGATTTCTAATTTGACTCCTATTAAATGTTATAGTCCAAACAATATTTTTAGGGTCAAAATGGTCACATAGAAATTTAGTGAAAATCACATATGTGAAAAATGTTCCAAAGAATCACTTTCCAAAATCCTAGAGTCATATGCCTAATGTGAATAAAATAAATCTTTTATGATCCTCCGATATGTAAAATGCAGATCGTTACACGCCGATTGTAACCACCATGTTTTGGAGATTGCCTGTTTATATTAAATTATAACGGATGTTATAATTTAATATTGTAAATTTAAATATAATTGGAAATTTTAAATTTTTTTATTTGGAATAAATAATGAATTTGTAAATAAAATGGGAGAAATAAAGTTTGGAACTTTATTTTGTTTATTTGGAATAAATATGGGATTAAATATTGATTGGATAAGTATTTGGTTTAAATAAACTGAAATATTAGGTATTTATTAGTTTTGACCTAATAAATTAATTAGGTGAGGTATTTCAACAATAAATTGTTGAAATAAATCAAAACTAACGAAAATGAAGTTTTAAAAACTTTATTTTGATAATTTGAGAAGAAAATGATTAATTGTTGATTTTATTTGAGTTATGCAATAGTGTTGTAAGTTATTTCTTACATTAAAGCTTTTATTGAATTTAAAAAAGGGGGAAATGAAGTAAATCTGCATTTTATTAATATCAAAGATGAAATATAGTTTAAAAATAGTATTTTGATGATAAGATAAAATTGGAATGATATATTGTAATTTATTCGACAAGAAAATAATTTTTGTACAAGTTATTGCATTAAAAATGATGTTTTACACTAAAATAATGTAAATTGTGTAATGTAGTCAAAAATAAGGTTTTATTGTTAAATATAACTTTTTACAATAAAATAAATTTAATTTTATTACAATAACAATATTATTTCATAACAATTAGATGTATACATTTTTGTTTGGTTTTTAAAATGAAGTAAAGTGTGTATATGTTGATAATATAAGATAAAAATACACATTACTTATATTTTCTCTAAGCATTTTGGCTTTGGGCTTAATAGGGTTACAAATGGGATCCAAAGCCCATTATCTAGAGGTTTCTGGTGAGAAAAGAAACACAGTACGTTGTTTCTTCTTCTTTCTCAAAAACCTAAAGCATACAGTAAAAGAAAACGAGAAATCTTCATGGCCTCCTTCAATTAAAACCAATCTTTATTCAATTTTCTGCTAATTCAAGAAGCTAATTCCCAAAAATAAAAATATTGAAAGGTAACCAAATCCAATACTCAATAAATTTCATTAAAAGTTTTGATTTAGGTGTGAATTTGGTGTAACTTATTCTATTCCTCTTGCATGTTCTTCTTTCATCAAATATGGGTTTCTAGAGCTTCTTTTCATCGTCCTTGCACCAAAATTCTTTGCTAATCATCAGGTGAGTATCGATCTCACAATAGTTAGCTCATGCAATGCCAAAAATCGCAAATTGAATCAAAAATTTGCTAAAAAATTCGTTTTTGAACTAATTTAAATTTTCTATGTAAACTGTCTTGAGTTGCAACTTTGTGCAGTCGTATCTCTCTGTTTCGGCAACGAAATGTTGTCAGATTTTTCTTGTTTTGTAGATTATACATACCAAATTTCAGGTTATTTCGACCTATATAGCTTATAGAAATATGCTGCCGAACATTGATTCAGAGCATGTTTTTTGTCCAGATTTTTGCAGTGAAAACACGGCATGGGTTAAACTTTGAGACATCATAACTTCTTCATACTTTGTCTAAAGTGCATAATTCTTGGTGCAGTTTAAATTCTTTTTGTTTATCTTTATGCATGTTAAATTTCAGGTCACTTCGACCTATATATCATATAGAAATATACTGCCGAACTTTGATTCGATGCATATTTTTGTCCAGATTTTTACAGTGAAAACACTGCCTGGGTTCAACTTTGAGACATCATAACTTTTTCGTACTTTGTCTAAATTGCAAAATTCTTTATACAGTTTAAAGTCTTTTTATTGATCTTTTTGTATGTTAAATTTCAGGTCATTTCGACCTAAATAGCATATAGAAATATGCTGCCGAACTTTGATTTGAAGCATGTTTTTGCCCAGATTTTTACAGTGAAAACAATGTGTGGGTTCAACTTTGAAACATAGTAACTTTCTCATACCTTATATAAATATTGTAATTCTTTTTTCATTTTAAATTATAGTTGTTGAACTTTACGAATGTTAAATTTCAGGTCATTCCGACCTCTGTATCCTATAGAAATGTGCTGTCAAACTTTGAATTGGAGCACGATTTGCTCCAGTTAACAACAGTGAAATCTGGCTGCAAGTCCAACTTTTAGAGATCATATCCCTCTCGTTTCTTGTCCGATTGTATCCATTCTTTTTTATTTAAAGTGGAGTTACTGAAATCTATGCCTGCAAAATTTTACGACATTTAAACCTTTGTAACTAGTTAAAAATTATGTTGGAACTTTGAATCGGAGCTTGTTTTTCTCCAGCTGAACATTTGAATTGTTTTATATGGATTTATTTTGAATGATGTTTTTGATCAGCTTGATCCTAAGATGAAAGAGCCAATATTACCACTTATCCGTACTTTGGATTGGTGAGTTTTTAAGAGATTTTCATATGACGACTTTATGAATAATTTTATTGAATTTTTGTTGATTTTTGTTGTTTCTTTACACGTACTTTCTAAACCGTTTTCGGAAGATTTTTTTAGCTTTCAAAATAAATATTTTACAATATTTATATTTAATTCAAAGCTATTAAAATTATACATTATCTATAACAAGAAAATCGTCAAAAGTTATTTTCCAAGCGATTTTAAAAATAGTTTAAAAACTTATTTTCTATAATAATTATTTTTTATATAATAATACATGTTCTTGCACTTTTCGGATGTATGAGAAAGTGAATTAAATGATTTAGTTAAACACGTGGTATGTGACACGTGAGTTTACTTTTTCGGTTTATTCCGGACTTGTACGATCGAATCCTCTTTAGTGTATTGGTTTGAGTTGATAATTGAGATTTACAATTCCTATTAGAGGAAGTATCTGAGTTGGCCAATATTTGGCGAATTGAGAAGTTCAAGATCTCCTATTATAGGGGTAATAATCAATGAGAACCACTTATATATGTTGTTTACTCGCCGATGAGAAGAGGCGAGTCTTGAGATGAGATTTCCCTTTTTAGGAATTATGGGTAATGAGAAACCACTATGAGATTTATTTGCACTTGCCAATGATACGAGGCAAGACATATGAGTATTCTGAGATTTCTGAGGTTTATAATTTTATTTTTATGATGTGGAGTTAACTAGCGGTTAGTAAACCGTTTAGTGTGAACGTGTGGTATGGGATGCGCGTTAACACTTTTTTGGTTCCTTTCAGAGAGTTTGTGACACATCCATGAGTATGCCAGTGCGATAGATCTCCGGGTCATCTGAATTATGTGACTTAGGTCACCATGAGTTATGGGACTTCGGTCACCACGAGTCATGGGACTTCGGTCACCACGAGTATGACCTTCGGATCCACGACTTAGATACCTAAATTATACATAGCACTGGATAAGAGTTTAGCACATGCAGCATTGCTTCAGCTTTGCAATCAAGGATCTAGCCAGTCCGGTGTTTTCTGAGTTTTATATAATTTCACCATTTTGAGATATTTTTGTTACATCGATAGCATAGTGCTACATGAGATGTTATATAGGGTGATTTCATTTTTTTAGATTTGAACTCTATCTTGAGTTCCGTGAGATTCATATTAAAATTTGGATGAGTTTCTCTTATGACTTTTGTATGATTCCTTACTTTAGAGTTGAATGCCATTAAGTATGGATCTCTTATGTTGAATTAAATCTATTCATGCGACAACCCTCGGTGAACATATACCATGCACTAAGATTATACTATACTTATACACTACCTTTATAGTTAAAGGAAGAATTACCTTATGCATATATATTCCTCTTATCTTATACTAATATCAAGTTCTAGCTAGCCTGACCCGTGTATTATTACTCAGGCCAGACCGAGTTGCAGGTTAGGTAGTTGGACTCTTAGCTTGCTTTACTTTTTGGACTTCACCGTTGACTTGGGATATGGCATAGTTTTTGTGTAGTATACTTTCTATTGGGCACTTGTGATGTATATATTCTTTTGTGGAGAATGTATGTACATATTGTGGTTGTATACCACTAGTGGCAAGTTGTATTACATTTGATGTATGTATTCACATGTATCGTTTCTGTGTTGCTGTTCTGTGACTTGTAATTGATATAATTATTATGTTTTGCTTCTTAATAATCCTTTAACCACCATAGTAGTGTATTAGATAGGAATTAAGCATGTCAAATACTTGAGATGAAAAAAGACTATAAATATCGACATACCTAGCTCTTTTCTAATGCAAGACTATGATGGTTGCCCTTAACCAGCCTCATTCTCCGCATTAGCAGACAGAATTACTGAATAATTATTTTTGTTAATGTGGGTCTCGGGGTGGGGCTTCACACTGATGCTTCAATTTTAGTTCCTATATCAGATCCTGAACGTGTTGCTTCCGTGGACTCTACTACTAAGAGCCGCTCTTCTCAGGGAGTGAAGTATCTGTATAGCTCCCTCATTCTCTGTTGATCTTGGAGGTGAGGAGTGATCTTTCAAATCAGAATGCGCTTCAATCCTCAGTTGATGGGAGCATTAGCTGAATCCTTTGATTTTTGGGCAGAAGGTGCTAAGGTCCTTGCCCATACCATGGCCATAAGAAGAGTTTTTTCATGCTTCCTCTTGCAGCCCCTACGGGGCCCTTGGATTCCCATTTTCTCCCATCATCGAAATCACGGTCTAAGCTAATGGACACCCGTGCGTCTTTGCTTTGAAGTTGGCCATTGGTTGACGTTGGATGGTCATAATCAAAGGGTGGAAGCTCTACGACTAGCTTCTATGAAGCATCGATCGTTGAGTCTTTTATTCAAAAAGTGGTAGTTGGACCCACTACTCCCATTTTAGAGTGAGCTATAATAGTTTATCTACCGCATGACACATGCAACAGACAAGCACTAGCGGTGAGCCGTGGGCGATGATGTAATGGAAGATGGAATTGGAGGGTTGTTGGAATTTAATGGGAGGAACAGAGAAATGGAGGGATAGAGGAATGGAGGATGAAGAGACAGAGGGATAGAGGTATGGAGGACAGAGGGACAAATGAATGGAGTTTCAAGCCCTCCTCCTGTTGCCAAAAATGTTACTAATTTTTTTTGTCTTCGCCACCCTCGAGTAAATCGTGAGGCAATCTTACGATTTTTCATCCTCACGATTAGAAATCAGCGAATTTAAGCTTAGTGAACTTCTTCTTTAGGAAGCGACTGTGCTATTGAATGCTTACATAGCCGAGTAGTCACACTTCAACTGTTTGTTGAAATGTGGAGATGGGTTGATGAACAAAATGCGACTGAAAGTAAATAGCAGAAATACAGAAAGAAACAGAGATTTTTTACATGTGTTCGGATTGTTGTTAATCTTACAGCCACGGGATAATCCATGATGTTTGACTGTTTTTGTACAAGAGATTATAATGGCACTGAGTTGTACAATATTTTTCTTTTCATTTTAGGAAGAAGAAGTTGAAAAAGAAGATCCATTTCTTTGTCATTATACCTTCCCTTTTATAGTATGAAAAGTGCATTGTTGATGGTTGTAATTGTTTCCTGTATTTTCCTTCAACCTCCCCCTTAGATTATACCACTTCTCGCTTATCTAAGATACTTATATTTTGTGCTTGGATTGATGATAAGTTTTCGGTGGTAAATCCAAATATTGGAGGGCATTGGAATTTTTAAGTAGGATGCTCAAAAAAGTAGAAAGGGAGCTTTGGTCTACATATGTCAACCTCCTCTCTCTTGAAGTAGAAAGATGCTCTAAGTGGAATGGTAGGAAACTACCCGGATGCTTTATTTGATTGCTAACATGGGAGAATAAATGCAGTGATGGATGTTATCTGATGATCAGACCATACTTCTCTGTTCCTGCTTTTTCTCCCTTTATTTAACTTGTTATCGCGTCGGGTAAGAATGGAGTAGCTTTTCCTATTCTATGCTAAAAGCTGCCCAGACAAGTTTGGAGCTTATTTGCAATTAGAATTGTAATCTTGACCGTTAATGTCGAGAGATTAGTAAGTTAGAACTTCACATTTTTCATTTTCCTGTAGGATTTAGTCAACGAGGAAGCATGTATTGAGTGACCCAGTATACAGATCCAGTGGAGTTCTTTCAGCTCTATATGGAGTTGCCTAGGTTGCCGTCGGTGTATGTTTGTACGGATCTATTTCTATAGGCGTCTGACAAATGTGAGAAAATTCAACCTGAAATCTCATGCGTTAGTCATTATGTCTTAGTCTTGTATTCCTATAAAACCCACATTTTTATATAATTAATAAACAAATAATTATGAACAGTGAAAATAAGAATTTTTGAAATTTTCGTAATTTGGCCTTGAAACTTGTTCCAATGTGTTCGTGACGATTTTCTGATCAATTTACATATATAATATGTCTCGAACGGAGTTCGTATGAAAAGGTTATTGACGTTCGAAGTTTTGTATGGAGAAATAATTATACATTTATATGCACATAAATATATTTGTTATAAATAAATATATGTGCGTATGAAATTCCAGAATTAATGTGTAATCGAATTTTAAAATAGATGCGACTCATCATGGTAGTTAATTAACATTGCCATCGTAAAGGAAATTAATGATATCGGTAATTAAAGAATATTAATTAACATTAGGAGGCAACGTAATCAAATCAGCTATTGGAGGAAATTAATTTACATTAATTGTTCACATGCGAAATTCAAAATAGACAAGTTTTATATTGGAAATTTAATCTGATGGTGTTCAAGTAGAATAAACAAGCAACATAAAAAAATGTTAAACGTTTATTATTTATAACATTTAAAAGTTAACGTTTATAAATAACATTGAGTAAAACAAATAAGGCACATTTAAAATCCAAAATGGATGTATGTTATAAAGAGCATTAAATCAGAGAACTAATGAGAGTAAATTGGAATTAATAAGGAAGTGAAATAACATTTAACCTAGATTTGAATGTGTACATATAGGCAGTATATTGCTGCATATAAAAATTAATTAAAGGATCAATTAAGAAGAGAGTTAATTAGATAATTGGTTGGCTACATCATATAAGAGGGAATGTATTGTAATTCATTCCATCAGTCGTCACTATCGTCATCCCTCTCTTACAGTAAACAATGGCTTCTTTCTTCATTCTTTTCCCCTATTTCTCAGAAATCTACACGAAATGAATCCAAATAAAATATATGTGAACAAAATAGAGAAATTACAACAAATTAAAGGAGAGAAGTTGTAGAACGTCGTAGTAATTTTAGAAGATAGGGATTTAAAGCTAAGTACGACTGGTGAGTGGATTTAAATTTATATCTTTTACGTTTATGATATATTATCGTTAGATTCCCGTTAAATAATTTTATTTAGTATTTATTTTAGTAATTAATTCTGTTAATTAGTTATGCAGAGACTGTAAATTGTATAAGAGAGCTTATAATTAATTAATATTAGGCTTGACAGTTAGAGAAAGGCATAAGCCTAAAAGTAATAAATTTATAGCTGTTTACATCTATTTTAAAGTTAAAATTTAGCCTGTAAATTTTAGCTTCATTTTATACTTTTTTGCATGAATAAATTTGTTAAAGAGAAGAATTCACAAATACGAACTAAAACAGAAGGACACTAGATTTACATAAATTAGATGTAAAATAATAAAAGCTAAAATAAAAAGAGAAAAATAGAAATTTGCAGTAAATTATGCTAAAACGGGAAAAATAAATAAAAAGGGAAAACCTAATAACTTGATTTGGAAGTAAGTGATAGATCAATTTGTTGGTTTAGAAAAGAGAATACATTTCTATAGTTTAGTATTTAAAAGATAACGATAAACGTAATTACAAGAATAAAAAGAAACAATAAGTGAACTAGTGTAAAATAGAGAAATTACTGTATTTTGCACTATCCAATAAGTAAAGAAATATCCCGCAGTTACTGATTATTCTTTATAGCATTATTTAGTATTAAAACATGAAAATGGATTTTTAGCACAACTTTTTGTAACCAACCAAATAGAATAGAAATACTTCCTAGAATATAAGAAAATGAAGTGAAGAATTAAAGACAGAATCAAGTTAATTATTAGACAAGAATAGAAGCTATAGATAGAAATGTAACTAAATCTGCATTAACTGCGGAAAGAATAGAATAAAAGTAAAGTTGTTATTATGATAAGTAAATTTGTGATAGTTGGACGTACACCCAAGTCAAGGTTGTCATATAATATAAGAGAATTAAAGAGAATTCAATATCATAATAAAATAAGACAGACTAGAATAGAAAAGAGTTGCTTGTAATTATATTTATAATATATAGATTATAAAAGAATGCAGTAGTGAAAATTGCAAGTAAAATTATAACATAAGTTATAGTTAAGTAGAAAGAATAGAAAAGACTTATTTAAAGACTTAAATTAAGTTAATAAGAAAATGGAGCAGAAATAACAGAAGAGGCTTATTTTAATAAGCTTAGATCTTGGATTAAGTTAATAAGCAAGATAATAGAAGTGGCCCATACCAACAGAATTACCTTTCAGTAAGGAACCGATGGTCTCACAATAGTTAGGTGAGGCTTGGGCAAGATTATGCTAATTAGGGTAAATAAGTACCCAACGGAATAAGAAAAGTAAACTAAACGCAAAATAAAAGATTAGACTTAGGGTCTAATAAAAGAGTGAGATGCGTTTGGAGTAGCCCAAAGGATGAAGAGCCTAACAAAGCCGTTCATTACAGATTTCAGCACAGAAGAAGCACGTCCAACTTAGTTATTTTAGGCTAAAAAGAAGTATGAGATTTCAAAAGGACGTGAAAGTACTCTAGGACGGCCCTCTGGGGTAGTCATAGCGAAGCAGTCCTCCGAAGGCAAGTCTATGTGTGTTTCATCAAAAGAGTATGCATTGACTGCTTTTTGCATTGCAAGACCATTGTAGGCAATCAAAAGGACTTGATGTTTAGAGTAGGATATTCGTATGTCCAAGTACTTGAAAGTAAATTTTAGTGGGCAGGACCCAAAAGGATAGTCGCATGCGGATGTCGAGCCAGCATCAACACCAAGAAGCGAGTTCGGGAAAGACTAGAGTTAAACCTACAGTCCAATAATTATTTCACTATCAAGAAATTGGGTGAGGGGCACAGCCAATTGGAGGTTTAGATCATTTGCAGTAGGGCACAACCGCTTAGGTCTTTTGAGGTCTTTCGATTAGTTGAGGGGTGGCTGTGTGGTGCCATAGCCACAATAAAAAAGGGACAGACCAAGTAGAATATCTATATTATAGGTCTAATGAGGTAGTCCTTTATAGATATAGAAAATCCCCGACCGAGTTCCATACAAGGGAGACCTTGTTTAGCGGGATTTAGGGAGTAGACAGAACGATAAAGTACAGTCCTCAAGGTATACACTGTGTGGTATGTAGGATCTAGATTAACCCTAGAGGGGGGGTGAATAGGGTTATAGCAAATTTTCTCGATTTAGACACAGAAATAAACTGCAGAAATAAATATGCTGAAAAGTAAATCACACACAAAATTTACCCAGCTTCGGCAACCCCTGCCTACTGCTGCATTCCCAGATTTCTATTAGAATTAAATAGTATCACGCTTACAAACACTCTACTAGACTCGCAAACATTTGCTCCCGCTCACAAACACTCTACTAGACTCGCAAACATTTGCTCCCGCTCACAAACACTCTACTAGACTCGCACACCCTGCTCCCGCCTATAGAGTTTCGTTTACTCGCAAACTCTGCTCCCGCCTATTATAGAGCTTTGCTTACTCGCAAACTCTGCTCCCGCCTATAGAGCTTTGCAAACTCGCACACCCTGCTCACTGAACTAATTCTAACTAAACAATCTGACACTACCTAAACCCTAGGTGGTGATTTACAAAGTTTTGATTCGTAAAGTAAAAACAAAAAATTAAACAGTTAAACAAATAACCCTAATTAAAACACTAAACCCCTTTTATAATAAACAGGGCCGACCCCTTGTTCTTTAACCCGTTCCTTTTATTTTCTTTTGTAAAAAAACGGCCTCCCTTTTGTTCCTCTTTGCACTTGAATTAGGGCTTGCGTCCTTGATCCAAATTAGGGTTTGTGAAGCTGCCGTTTGTCTGATCAATCACGTGGATAATGTGCGAGTAGCTTTGATTGATCTTATCTCGTTGCTCACCGCGGCTGCTTCGTTGATCGAATTCCTTCCTTGCTCGGTATGTAATTATATGCTTTTGCTTTTACTGATTTTATGCTTGCTTGAATTCGATGAATAAATTGCCGATGATGATTGGGGTTATATAGATTTCGAAATCCTATAATTGCGTTCGTCTGATGATTTCATATTTGTTGCTTTGATCGTTCGATTTTGTTTGGATGTTTGCGATGAATTCTGACCTGTTCATGTTACTTGAATAACACGGTTTTAAAGCCATTGGCTTTGATTTTGACTTGTTCATATGCGTGTATATTTTCATCATGGTGTTGATTAATTTTGTCTTCGGCCATGTTTTGATTACGTGAATTTTGGTTTCGTGAATTTTCTTATACCTCTGCGGCCTTGACTTGAGATTCTTCACTGCACTGCTTCATCATGTTGCATACACTCCATAATATTGTTGATACTTGGTTTACTGGTGCATGTTGCTGCTGTGTTGCCATATTGATGCCTCTGTTTGCTTTGACTTCATTGCATAGCATATTTGTGCATTTTAAAAATGTTGCATCGTACTCTGACCTTGTTGCCTCTGTTCATTTGTCGGTTAGCTTGCATCTGCTTGCTGTTGTTTGGATATTGTGGCATGTGGTCTTTGCTGTGTTCCCATTTGGGCTTGTAGTTGATTCTTTGAGTCTTTCTGAATATTGTTGTATTTGGACTTGTTCATTGTAGTATGTCACTGAAGTCTTGTGCTTTGTGTCTTGATGCTCGGCCTATTGTGCATTTGTGGTTCCCACTGTATTGCATTTGTATCACTGTATCATGCTTGGCTTTCATGTTCATGTGTATCTTCGTAAAACTTGTTGCATTCATGTTCTTCACTTGGTTGTTGACACTGGTCTGGTTCATCTTGTTGCACTTTGGTCTGTTGTCATGTTCAATGCTCGACCATGGATATTTGCAGTTGGTATTTTAATTGGATTTTGCTTCTGTGCATATTGAACTCAATTGTTGAACTGGTTTTGATGTCAGTCTATACTTTACATATGTGCACTGTGTGGTCTTGAGCATTGTTTGTCTTTGGTGCTGTCTTGAATTTGTGCAGTCCATGTTGCTATGTTAATCACTTGATTGTGTAACTTGTGGTTTCATTGCTGCACTCGAGTTTTGTTACTTGAGCTGCTTTGTTGAGTTCCATTTGACTTGACTGTACTTGTACAACTTCATTGTTCTGTTGCATGCAGTCCATTATGTTTGATCTGACTTGAACTTTCATTGAGTTTTGTTGCACTGTTTTTGACTTGTGACCTACCCTGTGTTGAATCCAGTTTTTCAAAAAACTCGGGTTTGACCTTGTGCTCGAGTCGTGATTTTGAACATATTGCACGTGAGTTGAACCCGGCTTTTCATTTAGGTTTGACCTGTGCTCACCTGTCCCTGTAAATTAATCAAGTGTATATCGGTGTGCACGGCCTTGTGGCATGTACAGTGAAACACTGTGCATGTCACACTGTTCGTGTGTGATGAATTCAAATGTAAATTATGACGAACAATCCAAATAACTAAGGCAAATAATATTTTCAAAAATCATATTTTATTTTCTGTTGCAAAAATATTTCTTTTTCAATTTTACCGCGTTAGTGAATATTTTTGCAGATTGCTCAGATGCTGGATTCAAACTGGAATGCACTTGAAGATAAATACGAGTGTGAGTGATATGTAGTGAGGTCAACTGTAATGTAGAATTGTGATGTAATTGAATTTGTATCAAAGTTGTATAGTGAATAGTGAGAGCTTGAATTTGTACTATTCAAACTTGTAATAAATATTTGTTTGAATAAAATTTCTGTTTGAATTCAAAATCTGTGTTATTTATTTTATTCAACAAATATTTATTTAATCTATGAAAAACAAAATAGTACATTACCAAATACATTTAAATGAATGTATATATGTTTATTATCATCAAACAAAAATCATATAAGCGCAAAGCGCATATTCAACAATCTCCCCCTTTTGATGATAACAAACATATATTTAACATTTTGAATATATTAAATCTATTTGATCGTTCAATTTGCTCCCCCTATTTAAATGCTCCCTCTCTACACAATACTCGCCCTACATATATGCATACAAATAGAAATATATAATTAAGCCTAGATGCAAATGGAAAATTATTTGACCTTTGCTTGATTCTATTTGACAAAATCTTAACTTTTCTCTCCCCCTTTTGTTATCAGCAAAAGAATAACAGTGTTATAAAAATAGGGATGAAGTGACATACATGAATCAAACATTTAACTCAATTGAATATAAATATCAAATTTCAATTAAACTCAAACAAAAATCATAATTACCCTTGTCAGACGCATATTCCACTTTCAGAAGTGATGGGGATAAAATCATCAAAAAACATACAGTTCCGTCTATTTGTGGTATATTTATTTCAGGAAATTTGAGTATCTACTAACCATGCATAACCGTTAGAACTTTTAAATGAGATTAGTAGTATTCCAATTTAATTTTTAAAAAATGAAATCTAGTATCTTCTAACCACGCATGACCGTGAGGACTTTTAAATAGGATTAGAATCAACTTATCTATTTAATCAATTAATTTTGATATGCGTTCCATACATGCATAATCGTGAGGACTTTTAAATGAGCATGGAAGCACATAATCAAAAATCCAAGTAGTTCACCCATGCATAACCGTGAGGACTTTTAAATGAGAGTGAATACTTTGGATATTTATTTTTATTGAAGAATATAATAAATTGAAGCACAGATAATTTCCTTTATAATAATATAAATTGAAGAACAAATAATTTCCTTTGTAAACTACCACAAATTTATATACTATATATGATTTTGATGAGTGATGGTCGATAGAAAGATGATAGAAATAGAAATGATCATGGAATTTTTACCCAACAAAAAGTTTTTATAACTCTTGTTATGAAATTCTAAAGAAATTTTTCTAAATATATTGTCTTGAGTAATGTATGACAAATATCGACACTCGTCAATTTTTCAATCACTATTGATCTTTTCGATAATCATTAGGGAGTTAGATTAGTCAAAATTTATCATTTAAAATCAAATAAAAATGACTAATTTGAAAATATGGTCAAAAATGATTTTCTCGAAGGGGTTATAAAAAAATTCTGCTATTTGAAAATTATTTCAAGTGAAAAATATGCAGATATTTTCTTTGAAAAACGATGCAGCAAATGAATGTTTCAAAAATTAATCACGTTACACTAATAATTTTTCTATCAACTATATTACCAGTGTAATCTGCATCTGAATTTCTTTTTCACTCCAAAATATCACTAACTAAATTAGATAAACCAAGACCATGAAAATGTGCATAAGAAAATTTCAAACTCAATTTTAACAACAATTTAAATGACATTCTTTTGAATTTGAATTGAAGCCATGTTAACACTCAAACAAATATCATAGTGTTAATTTCAGAAACCGTAGGATAAACAGTTATATTCATGAGTAATCAACAGTCAATCAACATCATAATTATTTCAAAAACAATTTCTTGAAGTTTCAACAATTTCTTATAATCCTTTTTAACAGCTTTCACATGAAATCTGAAATCATGCAAATTTACAAGTAGTGACCAAAATGTCAAAACAAATATATCTACGTGTAGCATGAGTAACCATCATTTGACCGAACAAATTTATATGGATTAGTTCAAAGTTGAAAATCTGATTGGTCAACATTTAAGCACAAATCAAGGTCATAAATAAGAACAAGTCAAAAGGAATCATATCAATTAAGAATAAGTAAGAATTAAAGACATCATTCATTTCATCATCACATTACTAGCTGATTTATTACGGTGCAGATTATCATATTTGATATATCGTTCAGAAACAAATTTACCTGTTTTACCTTTACGATAATTTTTTGTGATTGCCCATTGTGATTCTGTCACCTTTGTACTAGGCTAAGGAACTTTGCTTTGTCGTCCGTTGTGTTTCTGGAACAGCCAAAATCCAGAGAACACTGTTGTTGTTCCTTAGCCTGCCACCACACCTACACGATGAAAGATTTTTGTGACCTATTTGTTTTTATAGGTCCATGATTGTTAGTGGCAGAATATGAAAAATATGTTTGTGGAGACCCAAAACTATTTATATATGTTCCTTTTGGCATCCAAATTTGTTTGACTTTCAAAGATTATATATTTGTGCCTTTTGGAACCCAAATTGGTATAGTTTTCACGTGTTTGGGTCTATACCAACAATTATTTTGATTGTGTCCAAATTTTCTACAAATTGTACACATTGAATTGACTTGATTAAATTTTGTGTTCTTGATCCTATGACTATGATGTCCAATTATTTCAGATCGAGCAAAGACACTTTTACCTTTTGCATCATCATCATCTTGTGATTTCCCAAAACCTAGTCCTTTTCTGTTGTTGGCAAAAATTTGATTTCCCAATAACATTTTGAAAGATTTTTCTCCTTTTGAAAAATTATTCAGAGATTTCTCAAGATTTTGGACTTTGGTTTTTAATGTTGTGTTTTCAGTTACAAGTGAGGTGCATCTATTTATAAAATCCTTTTTCCCAGTGTCAATGTTTTCCTTAAGACTCAAGTTTTCTTTTTCGAGATTCTCAGAGTTATTCTTAAGTCTTGTCAATTCTGAACCTAAAATTTTACATTGGTTACATTCTAGGTTTTGAATATTTTCAAGTTCAGTTTCTAACCTAGAATTTTCATGGGCGAGTTTCCTCCTTTCAGATTTCAGTTTTTCAATTTTTGATTCAAGACTATCAATTGTTTTAGTAAGATCTAAGCACATAAAAACAAGATCTCTATAGGAATACTCACCTGCCTCACTAGATTCCTCGGAGCTTGCTTCTGAATCTGATTTTGCCATAAGACACAAGTTAGCCTCCTCTGAGCTGCTATCCGAAACTTCCTCTCCTTCTTCATCATCCCAAGTCGCTGCAAAGGCCTTCTTCTTCTTTCCTTTGTTGTTTTTGAGAAGTGGGCATTTTGGTTTGATGTGGCCAGGCTTGTTGCAGTTATAACACGTCAGTTCATTATCGGAATTTTCAGAATCTTTTGGCCTATTGCGACTTGTTTTCTTCTTGCGTGGCTTGAATCTTGACCATTTTCTAAGATTATTGACATCCATAGCAAGCTCTTCAATCGGATCTTCTTCTTCTTCATCGCTCTCTTCTTTGCTCTTTAAGGCAATCGTCTTCTTCTTTGGTTCGGAGTTGTTGCGTTCTTCCTTTGCTTTTAGCTCAAGCTCATGTCATCAAGTTGCCGATCAACTCCTCCATGCTTAGTTTACTCAGATCTTTCGATTCTTGTATTGCTGTGACTTTTGCCTCAAATTTCATTGGTAAAACTCGTAGCACCTTCATCACAAGCTCTACCTCAGTGAATACCTTCCCAAGCGCTCTAGCGTTGTATACCAAAGTTGAAAAGCGTCCAAACATGTCCTTTATGCTCTCGCCTTTGTCCATCACAAAGTTCTCGTATTCATTGCTGAATAGGGCTAGATGAGACTCCTTGACTTGAGAAGTTCCTTCATGTGTCACCTCCAAAGTATGCCAAATTTCCTGTGCTGTTGTACAATGAGAAACTCTATTAAATTCATTTTTATCAAGAGCACAGATCAAAGCGTTCATTGCTTTGGCATTTGTACTTTTTAATTTCTTATCGTTAGCATCCCACCTATCCTTAGGTTTAGGAATCTCGGTATCACCAACGATTATAGTGGGAGCTTTATAGCCAGTTTCTATAATATCCCAAACATCATAATCAACAGAACTAAGATAGATACCCATCCTAACTTTCCAATAAGCATAATCGTTCCCGTTAAATATGGGTGGCCTAGCAATAGATTGTCCCTCAGAAAAAGCATTATTTGATGAATTCATGACTATAGAGTTAAATACCAGGCTCCGATACCACTTGTAGGATCTAGATTAACCCTAGAAGGGGGGTGAATAGGGTTATAGCACATTTTATCGATTTAAACACAGAAATAAACTGCAGAAATAAATATGCTGAAAAGTAAATCACACACAAAATTTACCCAGCTTCGGCAACCCCTGCCTACTGCTGCATTCCCAGATTTCTATTAGAATTAAACAGTATCACGCTTACAAACACTCTACTAGACTCGCAAACATTTGCTCCCGCTCACGAACACTCTACTAGACTCGCAAACATTTTCTCCCGCTCACAAACACTCTACTAGACTCGCACACCCTGCTCCCGCCTATAGAGTTTCGTTTACTTGCAAACTCTGCTCCCGCCTATTATAGAGCTTTGCTTACTCGCAAACTCTGCTCCCGCCTATAGAGCTTTGCAAACTCGCACACCCTGCTCACTGAACTAATTCTAACTAAACAATCTGACACTACCTAAACCCTAGGTGGTGATTTACAAAGTTTTGATTCGTAAAGTAAAAACAAAAAATTAAACAGTTAAACAAATAACCCTAATTAAAACACTAAACCCCTTTTATAATAAACAGGGCCGGCCCCTTGTTCTTTAACCCGTTCCTTTTATTTTCTTTTGTAAAAAAACGGCCTCGCTTTTGTTCCTCTTTGCACTTGAATTAAGGCTTGCGTCCTTGATCCAAATTAGGGTTTGTGAAGCTGCCGTTTGTCTGATCAATCACGTGGATAATGCACGAGTAGCTTTGATTGATCTTATCTCGTTGCTCACCGCGGCTGCTTCGTTGATCGAATTCCTTCCTTGCTCGGTATGTAATTATATGCTTTTGCTTTTACTGATTTTATGCTTGCTTGAATTCGATGAATAAATTGCCGATGATGATTGGGCTTATATAGATTTCGAAATCCTATAATTGCGTTCGTTTGATGATTTCATATTTGTTGCTTTGATCGTTCGATTTTGTTTGGATGTTTGCGATGAATTCTGACCTGTAAATTAATCAAGTGTATATCGGTGTGCACGGCCTTGTGGCATGTACAGTGATACACTGTGCATGTCACACTATTCGTGTGTGATGAATTCAAATGTAAATTATGAAGAACAACCCAAATAACTGAGGCAAATAATATTTTCAAAAATCATATTTTATTTTCTGTTGCAAAAATATTTCTTTTTCAATTTTACTGCGTGAGTGAATATTTTTGCAGATTGCTTAGATGCTGGATTCAAACTGGAATGCAGTTGAAGATAAATACGAGTGTGAGTGATATGTAGTGAGGTCAACTGTAAATGTAGAATTGTGATGTAATCGAATTTGTATCAAAGTTGTATAGTGAATAGTGAGAGCTTGAATTTGTACTTTTCAAACTTGTAATAAATATTTGTTTGAATAAAATTTCTGTTTGAATTCAAAATCTGTGTTATTTATTTTATTCAACAAATATTTATTTAATCTATGAAAAACAAAATAGTACATTAACAAATACATTTAAATGAATGTATATATGTTTATTATCATCAAACAAAAATCATATAAGTGCAAAGCGCATATTCAACATGGTACATTGTGGATGGCCGAGCATTAGTATAGGCTAATGCAGATGTAGTTTTAAATATTCAGAGCAGAGGACGGAACATTTATATTGTAGGCCTTATGAGGCAGTCCTTTACAGATATAGTCACAGCACGCCCTGGCAGCGAGGCAATGGAGTCCTTTTCGAGGAGGATGCAGAAGTTACTAAGGGTAGTACTTAGGACCGATACGGTCACTGGGCATATTGCTACATATATTAGTTATTAGTTTTTGATCTACTAAGGAGTACATGGGTACGGTTCATGCAAAGAGGCTAGAGTATTATAAACCCAATAAACCTAATATAACAGAAAATGGAAATAAAATAGTATATGTAGAATTAAGCTTAGAAGTATATAATTTTCCCATTCACTAGAACTTTAGTTCCGACCCCTTTCTCATAACATCCTACATATTAGGTAGATGGCAGAGGCTTTCTAGCTTTGAGAAACTTGTTTAAAAAGTGTTATTCTATTGGTGAGTATTTGATTATTATTATAATTTAGCCAGTTCTGCCGTGAGATATTTATCTAAGCTTTGATATATTTGTCTTTGTCTATTTGCAATATACTAGAAACCCAACTTGGGCTTTATTGGGCTTGGATTTTGTGACGACCCGAAATCTATGCCCGACAACCAACATCGAAATCAGTAACACCGGAGCTTGCAACAACATTACATGAAAAACAACACAGCGAAAACAAAGGATGATAACATTGATATACAATATAGAAACAATGTTAGATACGTCATGATATAACAACCCAACACCATCAGAGGATATATACAACACAACACCACAACGGAAATATATCGACATGAGCAAAGTCTTCAAGAGAATCCAATACTGCAACTCCAATCCAAAACTCCAAACCAAAGCTCTTAACTTCAAGCTCGAACCACCATCAAGCTGAACTAGTAGCAAATGCGATCCCGAGCGCGGTTGCCAAACCCAAAAAAACTTCAAAGATCCAAAGACTGAAGAAGATTTTCAAATGATACCAAACCAAAGACTTCGAAAGCTATCGAATCAACACCTACTATTTGATTATCTGAAAAAACCAACTCTAGACAGCCCATGTGGACAATTGTGGACACCCAGAGTTTAGGAAGGGAACGATAAACTCTGGGTCAGTCATTGGACTGGTGTGAGCAAACAAAAATATTTTATCTTTAAAACAAACAACAAAAGAATTTAAAACATTGAAATCCGCAATGCTTTTTAGAAAATGAAACTACCATAAGGCCTCCCGGCACACACACCATGCAATTGCACACTTGGGGAGATTTCTCCTTATGATAGTCAAACATGCTTACCACGAAAAATCCTTTTTGATATTATTATTAGTGCATAGTGGAAAACATATCGAAAGTATAACATTAATCTTAGCCAGCATAGGTACCATTATATTATGCCTGCTATAGCTACCATGTTAAATGGCAGGTTATACAACTAAAACCGTACAAGGCGCGTATTGGTAATTGGATTTCCAACAAATGGTTAGGCCAAAAAACTTCCCATTGTCACATGGGTACGCCTCTGGAGGGACGCATCCGAGAACCTACCCGGATCTCTGCCAACACAAGGCCGGTTTACCCTTTCTCGGAATTAACACCTAAAGATATGCCATCCCCGGTCGTTTGCGACCTTTATCCGAGGATCCTCAACCACAAAGCAACATCACACAGTAATAAATTTATAGTGTCCACATGAGTTAAGTATTTGGGCTCCATACCATGATACCACCCTTTTCCAAAAGAAATGGACATACCGTAGGGGCACGACCCCTGCAGCCTTGCTGCATCTTTCTTGTTTCGACCATTTCTGGAGTATGAGGTCCTGATGCAGTCTCGTCCACAACGCTATGCTTGTTCACAAAGCCATTCTTCGATCAACAAATGATCAACAACACTTCGTATGCCACATTACCAAATTGGGAATGTATCACTAGTAACCATCAACTACATAACCTCTGAGCTCGTACGTCTCAGAGAAGTGTGTTAAGCTAAGAGAATAAATCTCCGCCACCAAACAAAAATGTATTTGATAGAAACCGGCTTTACATCTTAAAGTGTAATGTCAGCCACAAATCCAACAAGTTTGTTCCATGTTCGAATAGAACCGAAGACACTTCCGAAGAAGCCTTTGCAATCCGGGTATTCACAATCCCGATCGGACTCCCCATCACCTAGGGAGATCTCTATACCGTAACTACACAGTGCAGAGTCATTTGACGGGTAATCCTTTCGTTTTCGAAAATACTCGGTCTTCACCATCGGTCTTCGAATGCTATCCATAACGTCGTATCGTTATTCGGAATGGGTTATATGATACAAGGTCCTCTCTGACTAAACCGAATAATGAGCGCAATATTTAAAAACATAGGGATATTGGGATTTCAGTTAAGTCACAACTTTAAAACCCAAAACCTTTCCCTTCAAATGGTTTAAACAAATTACCATTTTCAAAATCTATAAACAAAAATATTCATTTCACAAAGTTCACCCATCTTTCACAAAAATCCATTCACTGATTTCAAAACAATTTCCACTTCAAATCGGATTAACTCATCCTATCTTTAAATCAAAGATTTAATTCATAGCTTTCGAAATCATTTCTAAAGATTCATTCATAAATTGGAAAACCATTTTCATTTTAAACTTGAAATCCTTTTAACACAAATTGGAAATTCTTCCCTTATATGAAAGCTTTTATTATTTGAAAACAAATAGTTTTCATTTCGAAAAAGTCCGATTTCATTTATACAAGTTAAAGTCCTTGGGTTAAGTTCAAATTCCCAAAACAATACTTTCAAAATGGTTTAAATCCTATAAAAACATTTATAACTTACATAGCCTTTTTAAACCATAATTTCCAAACATAGAATTCAATTTCAAATCTTGAATTTAAATTTAAATCAATTTATTTAAATTTCAAAACCTTATCAAGTTATTCAAAATAACTTTTATCTTCAAACTCCTTTTCAAAAAAAATTCACGTTTAACCCAATTCATTTCCAAAACCTTTTGGATTCAAAATTCAATTTAAAAATTATTTTCTAAAATCTATGACTTAACCAATTTCCTTGTGCAATCCATATTTGTGTGTGTATAGTGTAGTCCACGGGTTTTACACAATAGTGCAACATTATCAATCATCACAGATTCAAGCATAGTAATTATAGATAAGCGGTATATCTATATAACGCTTATCTTCCATACACAGATTCATAGATAAATAATATACATTTATCACAAATAAAATAAATTACACTCATCACAGCTTGAATTAAAACAATTCATATCACAAAGCATCACACATCAGAAATACCAAACAATTCAAAGCAGCTCATAAAATTCAAACATTCATAAGTAGGGTTAATCGATCATCTGATTAATTGAAACCAGATTAATCACTAATCTAGGTTGATTAACATTAATTAATTACAATTTAATTAATTATCCTTAATTAATAAATGATTACCCTTAATCACTTGATTAATCAATCATAAATCATCAAATTAGTACCCTTAATTACTTTTATTAAGAAATTAATTTTAAGTAATTAATTACCCCTTAATTACTTTTATTTATTGATTACTTTAATTAATTAACCCTTAATTCATTTAATTAATTATCCATAACTAATTACAATAATTTATTAACCTTAATCACTTGATTAATTAATTATTAATTAATTAATCACTAATCACTAAATAAATCAATTTCTAATCATTAATTAATTAATCTTAATTATCTAATTAATTAACCTCTAATTATAAATTAATTAATCTTAATTACTTAATTAGATTAATTCTTAAATAATAATTAAATAAATCCTTAAACCTTTATAATTTAATTAATCCTAAATTATTAATTAATTTAACTTTAATTACCTTGTTAATTTAAGTAATCTTTAATCATAAAAAAAAACTCAACTAACTTTCAAGACAAAACAATTACATTAATTACCTAACTTTAATTTACACATGTTTAAAAGCATTTCGTCTCAATTTACACTTAATTACTTTTAAAAATTAAGTTTTTAAAAATACTTAATAATTCTCAAATTTTATTTATCAAAGCATAAAACTTTTAATCAAAATAGTTTAAACATAATAGATCAAATTAGTTTTAAATTTAAATTTTAAAATTAGCTTTACAAAACATTTTAAAACATTTACAAACTCTACTTCGGGTTAAACCCGTTACTGACTCGTGTGTCCACTGGGGTTCCTTCTTCATCTTCCCTTTTTTTAGTTTTAAGTTAAGTTTTAAAATCTAGAATGATAGCACTCACGAACACGAGTACAGACTCGAGCCAAATCTTATCCCACTCGTGCATCAACACGAGAAAAAATCTTCTTCATTCCCACCCAATCTCGTGTGCACAGATCGATCCAGTGCACATGCACACGCCGCCGGCGTCACTCCGGCACCATCGACCTCCATCGCCAAGTCGACTATGGCGTCCCTAAACCATCGCACTACTCAGCAACCATGAGCAAACATCAAAATCAAAATCGAGCTTCCAGTCGTAAAAATGGAAACCCCATCTGAAACTGCCTCGATGAGGCAATTCTGGCCACCAGAACCACCAAAACTTCGCTAGCGACTTCGCTAGCCTCCATGTCATCACTTCCCCAAACCACGCACAGCTCGATGCACCATAGAAGCCACGGTGACTAATTTTTATTCCCTCGACAGAAGTGGGGTTTAAAACCCAATTGGCCTATTACCAACGCCCCGGTGATCGTACACCATATCCACCATTTTTCCCAACTTCGATGATCACCAAGCTAACTCTAGCCAAAGCCCCAACCTCTAGAATCACCCCAATCACCAGAACTTGCTCGAAAACCAAACTCTAGTCATTCCCAAAATGCAAATCTAATACCAAACTAAAATTCATGAATTTTGTTTTAAAAATCACATTTTCCAGAGATGATTCAAGTGCATGTTTGAATCCACCAATTAAGTTGTTTGCTTTTATCATTTTTTAATTTTTTTTTACTGTTTTACTCTATTTCCATAGATATGCAAAACAATTTTGCTTAAAAATAAATTTTAAACTATATTTTATGATTAATAAATCATATTTTGTTTTGAAGCACACAGCCAAACCATGATTAGATAGAGAAGTTTGAATTTTTGAATTATTTAAAAGCTCTGTAATCGGGAAGCAGAGAAGAACAAGCATCACATACATGCACAGATCAAACATTTTTTTATATATACAGAAATGACATATCTATAAACACATGCAAAGCACAAATCAGATTCAAGAATCCATATGCACAATTTTAGATCTGCATAAGCTTTTAATACATATATTTACTCACAGGAATTTAGAGACAAAGAAGGTGAAGTTTCCTCACTTGTTTCCTGAAAAAACAGAGGCCAGAATGATGATTTTTGAACAGAGGTTTTGAATTTTTTTTGCTTGCTGTTGTTTGATTCCTGGCTTAGTTGCTGATGTTTAGATCTGAAGTTTGATCCCAGGTTGGAGGCTGAAACTTGATTTCTAGATTTAGATTTTGATTTGCTACAAGCTTTTTAATTTGATTTGCAACTTAATTTCTTGAATCCTGAAGCCTGTTTTTGTTTTGCTTTGATATTTTTTTCCAGGTTTTGAAAATTCTAAGATGATTTCTTTTTTTCCTCTTGATCAAGTTTTGGTTTTGTTATTGGGACGATTTTTTTCTATGTATGTTTTCTAAATTCAAATTAAAAGAAAAGTTAAGTTTTCTACTTGTTTTAATTTGGCTAACACTTGTCTATATCGTATTAACACTTGTATCTACATATTTTAATCTTCTTACAAATGTCCTATGTGAATTAAATTGTGTTTATATCCTCAATTTAAAGTATTTTATAAATTTGTTATCCACCTTATTTTTAATAAATTTATAAATCATGTTTTATATATATACAATTTAAAAGAGAATTGTTTATTACTAATGTATATATTTATACTCTCAAGAAATTGATTTTTCAAAATCTAATTATACTTTAAATAAATAATCACACATATGTAAATTATAAAATTTAGCATTTAAACAACTTTTAAACTTTTACTATATTGTAAACACTACAAATAATATTTTAAATATAACTTTATACCATATTCCTTATTTAAATAAATGCATCTTCTTTATTAATCATTTATATAATCTTTTAAAGCAAAAGATGGTTTTACAAATTTAATTTCACATGAATAAATATATTAAAATTTTATTCTTAATTAGCCTTTGAAAAATCTATTATATCAAATTCAAAATATCATTTTTAAATCAAAATGAATATTTAATAAAATTAGAAACAAATTCTTATTAATTTAAAAATAAAAATTTAAATCCAATTTATTTCCACTATATTTATTATTGAGTTTCCAAATTCAAATTTCTATTAAAAATCAATATATATATATATACATATATATATATATATATAAACAAACTAATAATTTATTTTATTTTGGAAAAACTCAATTTAATTTACAATTTAATTTCAAAAATTAATTCAATTATCAAATTAAACTTAGCTAAAATCCGAGAATGTTACATATTCCCCCCTTAAGAAAATTTCGTCCTTGAAATTTGCCATGGAGTTAACAAAGAACAAATGAAAGATAGAGAAATATCTTTTCAGATTAAACTGGATATCTATTCTGCATTTGGCTTACAAAATCAGAATATCAACAATCGATATGGGAATAAGCTCATTCAATATTTCACGAAGTACTCGGTTTATCCGGATCTACGAATATGCAGGGGCACTGGTTAGTTCGAAGGAATAACTAACCATTCGTAGAATATATCGAAACCCAATAAAACAGACAAAAATAGGTTTGACTACAATCTCAGATTCAAGATTTAACTCATTTACGATTTACTGAGAAATAAAATATGTGTAGTTCCTGTGTTGAACAAAACTTAAAAAAATTTATCGTAAACGAGAAGGTTACCTACTAAAATTCCTTTTCCTTTATCAGCCTTTGAGGTTGAAGGATCATCTTTGATTGCATACTACTTGAGCATGCTTCTGTGCTTGGCAATCCTTGATCCTATGTCCCGGCTTGTGGCAGTAATAGCATTCCCATTCTCCTCCGGAACTTCCCGCTTATCCAGAGTATCGTATTTATAACCCACGTCGATCAATTCAAAAAAAGATTCCTTTACGTGAGCAGTCATCTTCTCCTGATATTTCTTGTTCATTCCCTAAATAAACTTTTCATTCTTTTTCAAAGGTGTATTTACCAACTCCGGACCAAACCGAGATAATTCGTTGAATTTGTTCGAGTAGTCCTCATACGATAAACTTCCCTGCTTCAAATCCATGAACTCCTGGTATATCCTGTAGATACCAGCAGATGGCATATATTGCTGCTCGAACACTTCCTTGAATCGACTCCAAGTGAACTCATCTGCCGGCTCAACCATAGTAACTGTCTCCCACCAAGCTAAAGCCTCTTCCTGTAGTTGCCAAGAAGCTATCAATCACATCTGATCATCTTCCAATTTTAGTCCTTCGAAAATCCTTTCGCACGATCGAATCCAGGTTTGTGCTTCGATAATGGTTTCCTTGCCTGTGAATGGCTTTCCACCAAGTCAAGAAAAACTTCAATGTAAATCGGCCAGATTTGGCTGAGGTTGAGTGGGAATAGCTGCTGTTGCAGGGACTTGACCAGTTGAATTGGTACTTCCCCGTCCCCTACCTCGTCCTCTTTTTCCACTCATTCTGACTATCTGTAAATAGTAAGAAAACCGATTTAGGCATTCCGACGAGATATCTTAAAGAATAACAACAGTTAAAGAAAAATGACTGAGAAATTTGGGATTTCGGTTTCACGGGTTGTACTCATTCTAGGGTATACTTCACCCTATCTCTAATGAGCCATCTAATGTGTTACACTCCGTAGCTAAAGTTCTTACTCAACCTTTAGCTCTGATACCACATGTGACGACCCGAACTCGATGACCGACAACCGACATCGAAATCAGTATCGTTGGAGCTTGCAACAACATTAGATGAAAAACAACACAGCGGAAACAAAGGATGATAGCATTGATATACAATATAGATACAATGTTAGATACATCATGATACAACAACCCAACACCATCAGAGGATATATACAACACGTCACCATAGCGGAAATATATCGACATGAGCAAAGTCTTCAAGAGAATCCAATACTGCAACTCCAATCCAAAACTCCAAACCAAAGCTCTTAACTTTAAGCTCGAACCACCATCAAGCTGAACTTATAGCAAATGCGATCTCAAGCGTGATTGCCAAACCCAAAAAACCTTCAAAGATCCAAAGACTGAAGAAGATTTCCAAATGCTACCAAACCAAAGACTTCGAAAGCTATCAAATCTACACCAACTATTTGATTATCTGAAAAACCTAACTCTAGACTGCCCGTGTGGAAAATTATGGGCACCCAGAGTTTAGGAAGGGAACAAAAAACTCCGAGTCAGTCATGGGACTGGTGTGAGCAAATAAAAACAGTTTATCTTTAAAATAAGCAACAAAAGAATTTAAAACATTGAAATCCGCAATGCTTTTTAGAAAATGAAACTACCATAAGGCCTTCCGGCACACACACCATGCAATCGCACACTTGGGGGAGATTTCTCCTTATGATAGTCAAACATGCTTACTACGCAAAAACCTTTTTGATATTATTATTAGTGCATAGTGGAAAACGCTTTGAAAGTATAATATTAATCTTAGCCCGCATAGGTACCATTATATTATGCCTGTTATAGCTACCATGTAAAATGGCAGGTTATACAACTAAAACCGTACAAGGCACGTATTGGTAATTATATTTCCAACGAATGGTCCGGCCAAGGAACTTCCCATTGCCACATGGGTATGCCTCTGGAGGGACGCCCCGAGAACCTACCCGAATCTCTGCCAACACAAGGCCGGTTTGCCCCTTCCCGGAAGTAACACCTAAAGATATGTCATCCCCGGTCGTTTGCGACCTTTATTCGACGATCCTCAACCACAAAGCAACATCACACAGTAATAAATTTACAGTGTCCACATGAGTTAAGTATCTGGGCTCCATATCATGATACCACCCTTTTCCAGAAGAAATGGACATACCCTGGGGGCGTGACCTCTGCAACCTTGCTACATCATTCCTATTTCGACCATTTCCAGGGTGTGAGGTCTTGATGCAGTCTCGTCCACAAAGCTATGCTTTTTCACAAAGCCATGCTTCGATCAACAAATGATCGGCAGCACTTTGTATGCCACATTACCAAATTGGGAATGTATCACTAGTAACCATCAACTACATAACCTCTGAGCTCATACGTCTCAGAGAAGAGTGTTAAACTAAGAGAATAAATCTCCGCCACCAAACAGAAATGTATTTGATAGAAACCGGCTTTACATCTTAAAGTGTAATGTCAGACACACATCCATACAAGTCTGTTTTAGGTTCGAACAGAACCTAAAGCACTTCTGAAAAAGCCCTTGCAATCCGGGTATTCACAATCCCGATCGGACTCAGTATCACATATGGAGATCTCTATACCGTAGCTACTCAGTGTAGAGTCATTCGACGGGTAATCCTTTCGTTTTCGAAATTACCTGGTCTTCACCACCGGTCTTCGAATGTTATCCATAATGTCGTATCATTATTTGGAATGGGTTATATGACACAAGGTCCTCTCCCGGCTAAGCCGAATAATGAGCGCAATATTTAAAAACATATGGATATTGGTATTTCAGTTAAGTCACAACTTTAAAACCCAAAACCTTTCTTGTAAAATGGTTTAAACAAATTACCATTTTCAAAATCTTTAAAAAAAAGATTCATTTCACAAAGTTCACCCATCTTTCACAAAGATCCATTCATAGGTTTCAAAATAATTTCCACTTCAGATCGGATTAACTCATCCAATCTTTAAATCAATGATTTAATTCATAGCTTTCAAAATCATTTCCAAAGATTCATTCATAACTTGGAAAACCATTTTCGTTTCAAACTTGAAATCCTTTTAACACAAATTGAAAATTCTTTCCTTATATGAAAGCTTTTATTATTTGAAAACAAATAGTTTTCGTTTCGGAAAAATCCGATTTCATTTATACAAGTTAAAGTCCTTGGGTTAAATTCAAATTCCCAAAACAATACTTTTAAAATGGTTTAAATCCATATAAACACATTTATAACTCATATAGCCTTTTTAAACCATAATTTCCAAACATAGAATTCAATTCAAATCTTGAATTTAAATTTAGATCAATTTATTTAAATTTTAAAACCTTATCAAGTTATTCAAAATAACTTTTATCTTCAAACTCCTTTTCAAAATCTTTTCACGTTTAATCCAATTCTATTTCCATAACCTTTTGAATTCAAAATTCAATTTAAAAATTATTTTCTAAAATCTGTGACTTAACCAATTTCCTTGTGCAATCCATATTTGTGTGTGTATAGTGTAGTCCAGGGGTTTTACACAATAGTGCAACATCATCAATCATCACAGATTCAAGCACAGTAATTATAGATAAGCGGTATATCTCTATAACGCTTGTCTACCATACACAGATTCATAGATAAATAACATACATTTATCATAGATAAAATAAATTACATTCATCACAGCTTGAATTAAAACAATTCATATCACAAAGCACCACACAGCAGAAATATCAAACAATTCAAAGCAGCTCATACAATTCAAACATTCATAAGTAAGGTTAATTGATCATCTGATTAATTGAAACCAGATTAATCACTATTACAGGTTAATTAACATTAATTAATTATCCTTAATTAATAAGTGATTACCCTTAATCACTTGATTAATCAATCATAAATTATCAAATTATTACCCTTAATTACTTTTATTAAGAAATTAATTTTAAGTAATTAGTTACCCCTTAATTACTTTTCATTTATTAATTACTTAAATTAATTAACCCTTAATCAATTTAATTAATTATCCTTAATAAATTACAATAATTTATGAACCTTAATCACTTGATTAATTTATTCTTAATTATTAATTAATTAAACACTAAATGAACTAATTTCTAATCATTGATTAATTAATCTTTAATTATTTAATTAATTAACCTCTAATTATAAATTAATTAATCTTTATCACTTAATGAAATTAATTCTTAAATAACAATTAATTAAATCCTTAAACCTTTATAATTTAATTAATACTAAATTATTAAGTAATTTAACGTTAATTACCTTATTAATTTAAGTAATCTTTAATAATAAAAAAAATTAACTGACTTTCAAGATAAAACAATTACGTTAATTACCTAACTTTAATTTACACATGTTTAAAAGCATTTCATCTTAATTTATGCTTATTTACTTTTAAAAATTAAGTTTTTAAAAATACTTAACATTTCTCAAATTTTATTTATCAAAGCATAAAACTTTTAATCAAAATAGTTTAAACATAATAGTTCAAATTAGTTTTAAATTTAAATTTTAAAATTAGCTTTACAAAACATTTTAAAACATTTACAAGCTCTACTTCGGGTTCAACCCGTTCTTGACTCGATTGTCCACTTGGGTTCCTTCTTCATCTTCCTTTTCTTTTCTTTTGTTAAGTTTTAAGTTAAGTTTTAAAATCTGGAATGATAGCACTCACGAACAAGAGCACAGACTCGAACCAAATCTTATCCCACTCAAGCATCAACACGAGAAAAAAGCTTCTTCCTTCCCACCCAATCTCGTGTGCGCAGATCGATCTAGTGCACATGCATACGCCGTCGGCGTCACTCTAGCACCATCGACCTCCATCGCCAAATCGACTACGGCATCCCCAAACCATCGCACTACTCAGCAACCATGAACAAACATCAAAACCAAAATTGAGCTTCCAATCGAAAAAAATGGAAACCCATCCTCATATGAAACTGCCTCGACGAGGCAATTCCGACCACCGGAACCACCAAAACTTTGGCAGCGACTTCGCTAGCCTCCATGCCATCACTTCCCCAAACCACGTGCAGGTCGATGCACCATAGAAGCCACGGTGACCTATTTTTATGCCCTCGGCAGAACTAGGGTTTAAAACCCCATTGGCCTATTGCCGACGTCGTGGTGATCGTACACCATATCCACCATTTTTCCCAACTTCAATGATCACCAAGCTAACTCCAGCCAAAGCCCCGACCTCCAGAATCACCCCAGTCACCAGAATCACATTTTCCAGAGATGATTCAAGTTGCATGTTTGAATCCACCAATTAAATTGTTTGATTTTATCATTTTTTTAATTTTTTTTACTGTTTTACTCTATTTCCAGAGATATGCAAAACAATTTTGCTTAAAAATAAATTTTAAACTATATTTTATGATTAATAAATCATATTTTGTTTTGAAGCACACAGCCAAACCAGATTAGATAGAGAAGTTTGAATTTTTGAATTATTTAAAAGCTCTGTAATCGAGAAACAGAGAAGAACAATCATCACATACATGCACGGATCAAACATTTTTTTATATATACGGAAATCACATATCTATAAACACATGCAAAGCACAAATCTGATTCAAGAATCCATATGCACAATTTTAGATCTACTTAAGCTTTTAATATATATATATGTGTATGTATATATATATGTATATATATATACACACACACTCACAGGCAATTCAAAACAAAGAAGGCGAAGTTTGCTCACCTGTTTCCTGAAAGAACAGAGGCGAGAATGATGATTTTTGAACAGAGGTTTCGAATTTGTTTTTCTTGTTGTTGTTTGATTCTTGGCTTAGTTGCTGATGTTTAGATCTTAAGTTTGATCTTAGGTTGAAGGTTGAAACTTGATTTCTAGATTTAGATTTAGATTTGCTTCAGGCTTTTGAATTTGATTTGCAACTTAATTTCTTGAATCCTGAAGCTTGTTTTTGTTTTGCTTTGTTATTTTTTTCCTGGTTTTGAAAAATCTGAGATGATTTCTTTTTTTTTTCCTCTTGATCAAGTTTTGGTTTTGTTATTGGGATGATTTTTTTTTCTTCTATGTATGTTTTCTAAATTCAAATTAAAAGAAAAGTTAAATTTGCCACTTGTTTTTGTTTGGCTAACATTTGTCTATATTGAATTAACACTTGTATCTACATATTTTAATCTTCTTACAAATGTCCTATGTGAATTATATTATGTTTATATCCTTAATTTAAATTATTTTATAAATTTGTTTTGAACCTTATTTTTAATTAATTTATAAATCATGTTTTACATATATACAATTTAAAAGAGAATGGTTTATTACTAATGTATATATTTATACTATCAAGGAATTGATTTTTAAAAATCTAATTATACTTTAAATAAATAATCACACATATGTAAATTATAAAATTTAGCTTTTAAACAACTTTTAAACTTTTACTATATTTTAAACACTACAAATAATATTTTAAATATAACTTTATATCATATTCCTTATTTAAATAAATACATCTTCTTTATTAATCATTTATATAATCTTTTAAAGCAAAAGATGGTTTTAAAATTTTAATTTCACACGAATAAATATATTAAAATTTTATTCTTAATTAGCCTTTGAAAAATCTATTATATCAAATTCAAAACATCATTTTTAAATCAAAATGCATATTTAATAAAATTAGAAACAAATTCTTATTAATTTAAAAATAAAATTTTAAATCCAATTTATTTCCAATATATTTATTATCGAGTTTTCAAATTCAAATTTCTATTAAAAATCAATATATATATATAAACAAACAAATATTTTATTTTATTTTGGAAAAACTCAATTTAGTTTTCAATTTAATTTCAAAAATTAATTTAATTGCCAAATTAAACTTGGCTAAAATCCGAGAATGTTATAGATTTTAGCATTTTTGCAAAAAAATCGGACCCATTTGGATTCGGATTGTTACATATAGTATCAGAGCCTAGGTTTAGGATTCCTAGGTAGATAGTGAGCGAACGTATTTGTATTTTTGAATAAAATATAAATATATTATGTACTAAAATCCAAATAGTCACCAATTATATATTTTAACTTATGGAAAAAATTTAGAAGTATATTTGTGCATAGTTTGCTAGTTGGGTTTGAAATGATCCAAGAGTATTGAGCTCTAAGTTATTAATCTTCTACAGTGTACAATAAGCCATGTTTTGAGAGAAGATTGGTATCCATATGTTATAGAAAGTGGGGAAGTTCCCTAGAGATAGTAGGAAGAGTGTTTTTATTTTGGAAGGAGTAAGAGGTTTTGGTAAGAAGAAAAACCACCTTATTAACCCAATAAAATGAAACTTTTGGAATTGAAAAGCTGAAAAATATAGTTGTTAATATATTTGAGGAAGTAAATATTGGGTTTTTGAAAAAAAATAAGTGGTATGAATTTAAATTAAATTTTTATATGATGTAAATTTTGTTAAAAGTGAAATTCTTTTTGAAGAACTATAGAGTGGGTATAGCTCGCTTGTTTTTTTATAGGTAAACAAAAATTTTAAATATAAAAACCTAGAGTGTGTTAAGTATCAAAAACGTAGATTACATCATTTATTATTGTAATAGATGTTTTCGATAAAAATAAAGGAAGCATAGACTATGACACTATTGTTATAGTTGGTGACTCACGAAAGAAATGTTTTTGCATAGCATATGAGATTTATTAATATTTATTTTAGTTGAATCCATAAACTAGTATTTTTGGTTTGTAGTAACAGTGTTTTACACCACATCTGTTTTGACCCAAATGAGTTTTGGAGATAATTTTAAAGTGCTTTGTATGTACATTTGTTATTTAAACAAGTATATGAAAATGTTTTCTAGTTATGAAGATATTAAAACAGTTTTGAAAATGAGTTCTTTTGAAAAAGGATGTAAGTTGAATTAATAACTTTAGTAGGAAATATCTACTGTAAGTGAATATAGATTAAACATACTTTAATCTATTGGAATGAAATAAATAATGAAATAATTTTCTATGAATCACAAATAAAGATGTTTTGTACAAGTTATAAGGAATACGTGAAAGATATTTATAAGTTATGGAAAGCACTATATTTTGATAAAATAGAAAATAAATTCCTTATAATTTCACATAAACATGAAATCCTCTTTTAAAGGAGTCATAGAAGGTTTTAGCGTTAGTGGTTTCTCACAAAAGGAAGTAATTCCAATACATTAAGGTATAAAACCATTAAGTGTAGTACGTTAGAAACTCCTTCAAGGTTAAGTAATTGGAAGAGTGGGAAATTTAAGAGATTTTTGATTAAATAATTGTTCTTATCTACTTCAGTTTTAGTAAATTTGAAAATATATGAAAAGAAGATATTTTGAAAACACGTGAGGACATTTTTTTAAAGTCAAGAAAAAAAATAAGAATGTTTTAAGAACAAGAAAAACATGTTTTAAAGAAAAATGGTTTGGTGAAAAAGTAAATAAGTTTATGAAAAGATATAATTTTAAGTAACCATGTACCTTTGAATTTCATAGGAAACTTTAAATAACACTTTCAAAGGTGAGAATTTTGGGATTTGATGTTTCAAAATTTAAAAGCTTTAATTTTTGAAGTAAAATGAAAATACTAAACCAAACCAGACTTTTAAATATGGAATAGATAGGAATCATTTCGTAGGTGTAATGAAAAAATATAAGGCTATAGTAGTAATTACTCCTACTAGTAATAATGAAAGTTCCCGTAAGGTGTATAGGATACTAGTGAGAACCTACGAATGTTGCTTCATGTGTGCGGACAATAGAAGAATAGTGAAGTGATATTAGTAAGATAGTAAGACACGCGCGATTAAGAAAAGTAGACCCTAGTTCGGAAAAAATGAAAGCCAAAAAGAGAATTTTCCAAGCTTAGTTGCCTTTTTAGATAGAGACTGCATAGATTGAAATCCTTATCCACAGTAAATGAGACTTTGTTATTCCTTTTTGAGCATGTAATAGAAGCGATGAATAGATCTTATTCGTGATGAGTAATATAGTGAAAGTTGGTAATAAGTAATAGGCCGTAGGAGGAGCATATAAGTTACTTGGATCCCTAGAGTAGTACCTTTCTTTCTCAGAGTGGACATGGTCCTAGACATCTTAGCCCTAGATGATACCTATTTTCAGTTGCTATATTAAAAGAAGAGTAAAAGCAGATAAAAGGTAACTAAAAGAAAACATTAAGATAAAGAAAGAAACAGAAATATCAATAGAAATAAATGAGAGTTGCAAAAGAAAAATAAATCTTTCCCATAAATTAAGTTTGGGAAAAAGTTTGAAAATAAAAAACTTTCTTATGTAAACCATGCTTGGGAAAGAAAATAGAGATTTTATAGGATAGGGACATAAGTTCCAAGTACGGAGGGAGAGGTACGTAAGAGTAAAATGGAGAGTGAAGTTTTTCCTTTTTCTACCTTCTTTCTGACATAAGAAAACGAGTTCGGAAAATTAAATTTTTTTGAAATTCGAATATTAAAAAGTCACGTGGTTAGATTTAGATGGAAAATTCGTTGAACTACACCCCTATTTAGTAGGATGTGGGAAAATTTGGATGAAAAATATTTTGAGTTTTCAAAAGATTACACTTATATAGAAATTGTAAGTATATTTAGGATGTGTGCATCATGTTTTAAAATAAATTTTTAAAGAAGAAAAGCATTCATATAGGAGGTACCTCTTAGAAATTCATGTAGATGCATATATTATGTATGGAATAACACTTTTGCACAAGAACACAGATGGTTGAAAAATTGGATGTACACGAAATTGATATAATTTATGTAAGGAATTACATAATTTTACCCTTGCCAAATATCAAGGACGAAATTTCCTGAAGGGTGGGAGAATGTAACACCCTATAGTTTTATATCATTAAATAATCAAATAATTGTGAAAATGAAAATAAGCATTTTTGGAATTGTTAGAATTTGACCTTGAAACTTATTTCATTGTGTTCATGGCGATTTTTTGATCAGTTTACATATATAATATGCCTCGAACGTAGTTCGTATGAAAAAGTTATTGACGTTCAAGGTTTTGTATCGAAAAATAATTATACATGTAAATGTACTTAAATATATTTGTTATAAATATAAATATATGTGCGTATGAAATTCCAGAAATAACGCACAGTTGAATTTTAAAATAGAAGCGCGTCATAAAGATAATTAATTAACATTGTCATCATGAAGAAAATTAATTGATATCAGTAATTAAAGACAACTAATCGACATTAGCAGGCAATGTAATCAAATCAGCTATTGGAGGAAATTAATTTACATTAATTGGTCACATGTGAAATTCAAAATAGACAGGTTTTATATTGGAAAATTAATCAAGCAATTAGTGTTGATTAATTAGAATAAATAGGCAACATAAAAAAAGGTTAAACGTTTATAATTTATAACGTCTAAAAGTTAACATTTATAAATAATATTTAATAAAACAAATAAAGCATGCTTAAAATCAAAAATAGACGTGCGTTATAAAGAGCATTAAATCAGAGAACTAATGAGATTTAATTGGAATTAATAAGGAAATGAAATAATAGTTTACCTAGATTCGAATGTGTACATATAGGCAATATATTGCTGCACATAAAAATTAATTGAAGGATCAATTAAGATTAGGATTAATTAGATAATTGGTGGCTGCATCTATATAAGAGAGAATGTAATGTAATTCATTCCATTAGCCGTCACTTTCTTCATCCCTCTCTTACAGTAAACAATGGCTTCTTTATTTATTCTTTTCTCCTATTTTTCACAAATCTTCACCAAATGAATCCAAATAAAATATATGTGAACAAAATAGAGAATTTGCAACAAATTAAAAAAGAGAAATTGTAGAATGGTGTAGTAATTTTAGAAGATAGGATTTAAAGCTAAGGACGACAGGTGAGTGGATTTAATTATATATCTTTTACGTTTATGATATATTATTGTTAGATTCTCGTTAAATAATTTTATTCAGTATTCATTTCAGTAATTAATTCTGTTAATTAGTTATGCTAAGACAGTAAATTGTATAAGAGAACTTATATTTAATTAATATTAGGCTTGGCAGTTTGAGAAGGGAATAAGCCTAAAAGTAAGAAATTTACGGTTATCTACATCTATTTTAAAGGTGAAATTTAGCCTGTAAATGTTAGCTTCTTTTTATTCCTTTTTAGGCAAATAAATTAGTTAAAGAGAAGAATTGGCAAATACAGACTTAAATAGAAGGACCTTATATTTACAGAAATTAGTTGTAAAATAAGAAAAGCTGAATAAAAAGAGAAAAATAGAAATTTGCAGTAAATTATGCTAAAACGGGGAAAAATAAATAAAAAGGGAAAACCTAATAACTTGATTTAGAAGTAAGTATGGATTAATTGGTTGGTTTAGAAAAGAGAATACATTTCTATATTTAATATTAAAAAGATAACGATATACGTAATTGTAAGAATAAAAAGAAAGAAAAAGGGAATTAGTTTAAAATAGAGAAATTACTGTATTTTGCACTATCCAATAAGTAAAGAAATAAAAAGAAATATCTTGCAGTTACGGATTATTGTTTATAACATTATTTAGTATTAAAACATGGACATGGATTTTAGCACAGCTTTTTGTAAACAACCAAATAGAATAGAACTACTTCCTAGAATATAAGAAAATGATGTGAAGAATTAAAGGAATTAAAGAAGGAATCAAGTTAATTATTAGACAAGAATAGAAGCTATAGACAGAAATGTAACTAGATCTCCATTTACTACGCAGATAATAAAATTAAAGTAAAGAGGTTACTATGATAAGTAAATTTGTGACAGTTGGACGTAGTCCCAAGTCAAGATTGTCATATAATATAAGGGAATTAAAAAAAATTCAATATCATAATAAAAGAAGACAGTCTAGAATAGAAAAGAGATGATCGTAATTACATTTATAATATATAGATTATAAAAGAATACGGTAGTGACAATTGCAAGTAAAATTATAACATAGGTTATAATTAAGTAGAAAGAACAGAAAAGGCTTATCTTAATACTTAAATTAAGTTAATACGAAAATGGAGCAGAAATAACGGAAGATGCTTATTTTAATAAGCTTAAATCTTGGATTAAATTAATAAGCAAGATAATAGAAGTGGTCCATAACAACGGCATTCCCTTACGGTCAGGAACCGATTGTGACGACCCGACTTTTTCTCCATAGAAAGTCGCATCATCATGAAAAAAGAAAGGGATAGAAAAGAGAAAAGAAAGAGAAGAAAGAAGAAAACAACAACAGAATCTCAACAGCGGAACGAATAAATTATATTAATAACATAAATATTACATAGTATACAACACTAATCAGAGTTACACAGAATTTCAACACATACTAGACAGTTATAAACACCTGTCTAGTTATACAACTCAATACAATACAATACAATACAATACAAGAAAAGATACCAACACAGAGAACACACAGCGGAACTATATATCTAACGCCGAAGCCTTCTGCTCCATTGCTCCTCTATAATTCGTCAAAGCTAACCTGATCTCTTGGCTATTCGTAAAAATTTGAGTACCCAAGAGTTTAAGAAAACAGAAGATAAACTCTGGGTCAGACATGGGTCTGGTGTGAGTAACAGGTTAAAGTTGCTTAACTTTGAAAAACCTTTGAAAAGAAAGGTATCACGTAAGACTTCCTACACATAAACATGGAAAAGTTTTTACCTTACGCTAACCAAAACATTTGATAGGAAATCCAGTGATATTATAATAGGTATAGGGTTTTCAAGTAAATATGAAATAGCCGAAATTGTTACATCTATTAAATTCCAGCTACTAGCCACAAAGTGGGTAATCCAATCAAAACCGTTGGCACTTACTGGATTTTGGATTACATCAATGGCAGGGTTACAGGGGTACCGCCCGTCACAGTACGTGGCCTAGATCAACGTACCGAGGATCACTCCCAATCCCCTGCAACACAAGACCGAAACCAACCCTTACTGGACAGTCCCGAACAACACAACCCCGCAGTTGGCTTACGTTCCAACCGCCCACTAATCTGAATAAAAAGGGACCTCTAGACAGCGGAAAATCTCGTCCTACTTGGGCATGACCCACTTAGCCTTGCTGCACCCCCCCTGTTTTAGCCATTCCCGGTCGATGAGGCTTGAGGCTACGATTACCTTTAGAGAACACATCTCTCAGAATGCTCATCGTCCACCTGAGGATGTTCTGAAACATTATCTCGTTACAATCATTTTGGAATCACCCTTAGAGTTAACGACGATAACCCTTGCACTCTGAATCTTCATCTCGAATCTGAAAGTACTACTCCGTCAAACTCATCTCGGAATCACCCTCAGAGTTATATTGACGAATATAGTTCTTACACCTTGAGTCTTCACTCTTCACAAGAGATTCAGACCTATCGTTAATTTGGATCGATGTGGTTTTCGGATATCCAAATATGGAAACCCGATCCCGGTCTCATCGAAATCCAAAGCGTGTCTTTTAAGGCCAAGTTGTTTTAAAGGTTTAAAACAATTCAATTATCTATATACACAGATAGATAAATCACAGATTCACAATAGATAATCAACATTATCATCACAATAGATAATCCATATTATCATTATGAAAAGGTAATCGAAATCAGCATCACAATGCAACCAATGCATCTATATCATTCAACATTACTTATCTCATATCTGAGATTCAAACCATTCAAGGCAAACATCATCATCCATCCATATAAGCAATGATTAATAATCTCACCAAATATAATTAATTTAAAATGAATTAAATTAATTACATCATTTCTAATTAATTTAAAACGAATTAAATTAATTACTTCATCATTACCAAACTTGCTTATATCACTATTAATTAATTGTCAATCAATGAATTAATCATCCATCAATTATTCATTTTAATTAATCATCCCTGATTAATTAATCTTTAATCACATTCAAGTAATTATCCACTAATTAATTTCTCAAATTAATTATACTTAACCAAATACAGTAATTAATCTTTAATTACTTCCTTAATTAATTATCCATAATTAATTACATTAATTCTTAATTAATTACATCAATTAATTCCTTCATTTATTAATTATTTCCAAGTAAATCTATTCTTAATTACATCATTAATTATAATAATTAATAATTTCTAATTAAATTTTCTATTTAAATTAATTACATTAAGTAATTAATTCCTAATTTAAACCAGAAATGTTAATCACCCTTGATTAACTCCATTCAGTAATTAACAACCCTTAATTACTTCACCAAATAAATTAATTACTCTTTAATTAATTATCTCTAATTAATCCCTTGATTAATTTACAAAGTAATTATACTCAAATTACTTCCATCATCACATCACCTTCAATTAATTACATACAGTAATTACCCATAAATTACTTCCGTAAGTAATTTCTCCTCATTAAATTACATTAAGTAATTATATTCCACAAATCATCAAATGATTATTCTAAATTAATTAAACTGAATTAATTAACTTAATCTAATCAAATTAAACTCAATTAATTAAAATAAGTAGTTAATTCCTTAATTACTTCCATAAGTAATTATACTTAACAATTTACACAGATAATTATCTTTAAATTAATTAACCTAATTAATTATTAAAAATTAATCACATTAATTAATTATTAAATAATCCTTAGTTAATAACCTTTTATTAACTATTTAACAATTCATTAATTATTTTTCTAAAGTAATTAACTTATTTTAAACATTACTAATTAAAAATTAATTAATCATTAATAATCCAATAATTAACCCCTAATTATTCAATTAATTAAGTGTTAACTATAACTTAATTTATCCTTTATTACTTAATTCATTAATTATTAATCATTAATTAAAATCAAATCTTATTAATTAATGACTCTTAAATTACAAGTTAATTAATCTAAGAATAATTAATCTTTAACCTTTAAGTTTAAACCCTTAATTACTTTAAGTAATTATCCATTCCATTAATTTATTAAATAAATTAATTATCCATTTAATTACCCTAATAATTAAATGCATAACAGATCATTAAATTATAATTTAACTTCAACAAGTTTTAGAATCAACTTAAAACCTTTAACTTAAATAATTCTTTTCTTATAAAAGAAATTTTACAAAAGTTTAAATCAAATTCCCTTTTTAAATTTAAAACATATAAATTTTTCTTTATCATTCAAATTTGTTAAAATACTTAAATTTATAAAACTTAAATCTATTTTGAAACAAAGATTCAAATCCAAATTTGAATTAAATTTAATCTTTGTTTAAAACATTTCTTTTCATTTCAAATTCCAATTTAAATTCAAATTATTTAAAACATTTTTAAACAATAAACCCTTTAAAGTATTTTAAACAAATTTGAATTTAAAAACTTATTCATTTCCAACTATGATTCAAATTAAAACTTGAATCCATAATTAAAACTAGATTTAAAACTCATTTTAAATCTTTGCTTAATGTTTTATATTTTAGTTTAAATTTTGAAATAGGACAAGTTTCAAACTTGAACACACTAACTCGAGCTAAACACTAAAATAACTCGAGTAACTCGAGTAACACTTCATTTGAATTCCTTTAAATTTAAAGTACTGTCAGGTTTAACATAATCCTGTAACAAACATACCCCCGAGCCCTCATAATCCCTACTTCGAGTCCACTTCCTCAAAGCTTCGAGCAAAAACATGAATCTACTCGTAACACTCGAGTACCATCTTCCCTCAAAATCAACAGCAGACACACTATGATAACCGTGCACCTACACCACCGCTGCCATCAACTACGACCTTTCGCGACGACACTCGCAAGTCGACTGTAACGACCCAGGATTTTAATTAGTTAAAAATTTGAATATTTAATTTATTTTAGATATTAATAAGTGAATTTATAAGTCGAATAAATTTTTATTTGAATTATTGGATTTAATTGGATAATTAAATCGATAATTTAATATGTTAAATTATGGAAATAATTGAAAATTGAGTTAAATATGATTGAAAATGATTTGTGAAATTTTATTTTATCATGTTGAAGTTAGAATGATATTTTAGAACTTTTAAAATCGAATTAAAAGTTAATTTGTGAAAATTGAATATTTTAATATTAAAATCGACTAGTGAAAATAGTCAATTTTTGAACAGTCTCAGAATTGAACGAAACTAGTTCCATTGGATCCGTAATAGTTAGTTATTACCGGATTTCAATTTTCGTGTCAATCGGAGTTACCGTTTGATCGTGCAAGCTTGAAACGCATCGAATTATTTTTAATATTAATTTGGCGAGTTAAAATAGCCATTTTTCAAAAAATCTCGGATTTCGACGAAACTAGTTTCATCGGATCCGTAATGTGATATTATTGTAAGGTTTCAAATTTCGTGTCAATTGGATTTACCGTTTGTCCGGTACAAATTAAAACGCCTAGAAAATCGTTTAAATCGGTTTAATTCAAATTGAACGTTTATAGCCATAACTCGCACAGATGTCCGAATTAGCTTTCGAAATCTGTTCCATTGTTTCCGGAACGCGGGGTAAACCGTAGAAACGCTGGTTACGGCGCGTAAATCGGAGTTCGGAATTTCCGGATGAATAGTGTTCGATATTTCCTTATAAATAGCACCACCCCTTCATAAATTAAAAAAATAAAAATAAAACCTAATCTACAAAACCCTAGCCGCCATATACCAAACCCACGGCCGAAATCTTCCAGGCTTTTCCCCTTAATCTCTCTCCATCCACAGCCTTTCACGAGAAACTTTCAACAGGGAAATCGAAGGGGATGGTGTAGGCTTCACATCCATACGTTAAGATGGAGTTTTGTTAACAATGGGAGGCGATTATGGGCCGCGTTCATCTGCAGTTCACGCACGTTTTTCAAGACCATGATGAGGCCGAGTTCATCCATATTGCTGCCGAAGGTGGAGCGCGAGGTGTGCTTCGAAATGATGTTGCTTGATCGTCGTGAAGATCGTCGGAATGGGGGCGGCAAGTAGAGTTTCGACGTGTGTATGGGTTCGGTTGTCACGTATGAACCTGGGGAGGAAGGAGATGGAAATAACGGCCACGATCTATTCATTTGAATGCACGGCCGAGATTTAGGGTCTGTAGTTAAAATAAAAGTTGCATATTTATTATATTATAATTCGTTCAAAGTTTAAATTTACGTATCTTTTTCATACGAGGTCGAAAACGCGCGAAACCAGTTGCGTTGAAATCGTATGGACGAGCACTACGCGATGAAATTGGATTGGAGTCGTTTGGAGTTAGTGAGAATTTTGGGTAAAATTAAACGTCCGTTTAATTTTATTCGAAATAAATCGCTAAAACAAAATTGAAATCAAGGTGAGAATTTCTCACTCAGTCGAATCAGTTTCGATTTTATTTTAAATAGTTAGATTTAAAATATTTGAATGCATGTTTGAATGATGATTTTTTTCTATTGATTGTTAAAATAGACATTATGCGCCATTAGTAAGCGGATGTTATTTATTAAAAACATATACCGCGAATATTTCATAAACAGTGAAATTGGTATTATATATAATAGCAATATATATATATTGGCATATGTATATATTGGAGTTATTGATTTCCCGCATTTTTTGTTTAGCGGATGAGACCCTATTGCGCCGTTATTAAGCGGATAATATTTAATAATCCCATATACCGCGATAATTTCGTACTGGAGCGAAATTGGTATTGTGCTAATGTTTGTGGATGCAGGAAAACAGGTTGGAGGGATCCAACTGGATTCCTCAACAGTATTTATTTGATTTCAGATATTTTGATATTTGATGGATTATCATATCGATATATGATATCGTTGTAGTCGTGATTGACTATTTGGTATGTAGCATCATTGGACCAAATTTTGGAATTTTAAAATGATTTTTAAAGTGATTTTGAAAATATACTATATGTTTGGAATCGATCCATTATAAATAAATAACGATATAATTTTTAATGTTATAAAAATTAAGATTTTTGAGAAATATAGTTAAAAGTTGATTTTTGAAATTATAGGGTTAATAATTCTATAAAATGGTTTAATTTGGGAAATTTGAATTTATTGTGAAAAGTTTAAATATAGGATTTATAAAATTTAATTATTTTATAAATCAAGAGAACGGTGAAATTATAAAGGAGTTTAAAGACGTTTTAAAGAATAATATAAATTGATTTTTATATTAAGAGATTTATAAATGGATATTTATAAATTGAAATATTGAAATTATAAAACGAGCTTTTACAAGTGTTTGAATGAAATGAAAATGAATTTCATAAATTGAATGAAATTTATAGAATTATAAACGGTGAAATTATAAATGGAATTTTATAAACAGTAGGTTTATAAAATTTATAAAGTCATTATGAGAATGGTTTTGGATAAATAATTGAATCTTATAAGTTATAAAATTTATAATTATGAAGTTCAAAGGAACGATTTTTGTAAAGTAATTGTTTTATAAGTATTTGACTTATAATATGAACCGTTGTTTTATAATTGAGTTATAAATCGAATAGGTTAATAAAGGAATTTATAAAAGGAAGTTGTTATAAATAAATAGAAATGGAATTTATAAACGTTGTTTTATAAATTCACAAACGACTTATTTTGATAAGTAAATTGTTGAAACCTATTAATGGAGTTATATTCACGTTTCTAACTGTGAATAATCCTTTGAAATAAAATGAATTAAAGGATGAAATTGATTAACGTAGTATATTCACGTTTTTGAATAGTGAATAATCTGTTAAAGAAATTGTTTTGAATGTGATATTTAAAACAGAATTAAAACGATCTAACGATGTTTTAAAATGTGTTGAGATTCGAAACCATAGATTTCAACATTCATTGTTGAAATAGACGTTTTCGAGAAATAAAAGGAAATAGTGGACTATAACACTGTTGTTATAGTAAATGATTTCCGAAAGAAAATGTTTTGTATAGTATTGGGATTTATATATCTATCTTAATTTCGAATCCCTATACTAGTGATTTTGGGTTGTCGTAACGATGTTTTACGCAACATTCGTTTTGGCCCAAATGAATATGTTTAAAAGAATGATTTCCTTAAAGAATGAAATATATACTTAATTTCGATTGAAGTATATTGAATATTTTCCAAGTGTTGAAAATAAATAGATTGTGAATTACTTATTTAATAAGTATGGAAATGTTTTCCAATATTAAAGTGAATATTTTGAGAATTTATCTTTTTGAAGATAAATTGAAATGAATAATGGAAATCGTATATTCATAGATAATTTTGGAATATAAATTCAATATGGAATTTATAAATGAAATTGGAAATTGGGTTTAAAAATAAATGTTGATTTATTTTTGAAGTATTGAAAATAACATATCTTGTAAAGATATTTTGGAAAATAAATAATTTGGAAAATTATTTGGGATCTGGTGATGTGTGCATATCAATTGATAGTTCAATAACCGACTATCAATATTTCCCTTTGAATGGGTATTTGATGTGATTTGTTTGAATGTGAATGCTACACTTATTTTTAAATAAGCGCTCACTATTCGGATTAACCGGGAAAGGATCATGGGGTCGTATAACCCATTCCGAATATGTGATACGTCGTTGTGAATTGCATTGAAGATCGGTGTTGAAGACCCGGTATTTGCGAGAGCGATAGGATGACCTGTCAATTGACTATGCACCGAGTAGCTACCGTATAGAGTTCTCCATATGTGATGGTGAATCCGATCAGGATTGTGAATATCCGGATTGCAAGGACTTCTTTGTAAGTGCCTTCGGTTTTGTTCGAGCCCGGAACAGACTTGTATGGATTGTATGTCTGACATTACAAATTGAGATATAAAGCCGATTTCTTTCAAATATATTTCTGTTGGTGGCGGAGAATTTATTCTTTTAGCTTAACACCCTTCTCTGAGACGTACGAGCTCAGAGGTTATGTAGTTGAAGGTTATCAGCGATATATTCCCAATTTGGTAATGTGACATGCTGAGTGTTGCTGTGAAATGATCATTGTGTTGATTATTTGTGATAGGATCGTTTATTTGATCGTCTATCCTGGTGATCATTTCTATGATCATTTGTTGACCCAAAGCATGGCTTTTGTATAAAGTATGTTTTTGAGGACGTGACTTCGTCGAGCCTCACACCCCGTGAATGGTCAAAACAGGAAAGAAGCAGCAAGGTTATGAGGGGTAGCGCCCTTTAGGATGTGTGCATTTCCTTCTGGAAAAGGGTGGTATCATGGTATGGAGCCCAGATACTTACTCATGTTGAAAACACTTTGTTATGATTGTGTGAATTGATTTAGAGCGCTCGGTTGAAAGGTCCCAAAGGACCGGGGGATGGCATATTCGGTCAGTTGTTACTCAGTTAGGGGTAACCCGGCCTTGTGTTGGTAGAGATCCGGTTTGGTTCTCGGGGATGTCCATCCAGAGGCATTCTCATGTGGCAATGGGAAGTTCCTTGGCCTGATCATTCGTTGGAAATCCAAAGAAACAATACGTGACTTGTACGGTTTTAGTTGTAGAACCTGCCATCTAATATGGTAGCTATTAGTAGGCATAATATAATGGTACCTATGCTGGCTAAGATTTATATTCTACTTTCGAAATTGTTTCCTACACTAAGCACTAATAATAATATGAAATGTTCTTTTTAAATGCGTATCAAGCATCATTGGCTATCATAAGGAGAAATCTTCTCCAAGTCTGCGTTTGCATTGTGTGTGTGGCAGGAGGTCTTATGGTAGTCTCATTTTTAAAAGCATTGCGAATTGACTTTTAAAATATTCTTCTATTTTGATTTTAAAGATAAATAAACTGTTTTGAGTTCTCACACCAGTCACATGACTGACTTGGAGTTTATTGTTTTCCTTCCTAAACTCTGGGTGCCCACCAATTTCCACATGGGCAGTCAAGAGTTAGGTTTATCAGAATATTCTGGATATTCAGGAATTGCTGGAGGCAAGATGGATGGCATGGCGTATTACTAGTATATAGTATTTCTTTTCCGCTGCACTGTTTGTTGTTGTTATTTTTGTACACTCTGATGATGTGATGTAATGAAATGAAATGTATGAAATGTAATAACTGATATAGTTCTTTGTTAAAGATTATTCATTTATTATTATATGTTGTTCCGCTGCGAATTGTGAGATTCTGTTGTTGTTCTGTTGTTTTCTGTTCCGTTCTATGTTCTCTATTTTCTATTTTCTTTCCTCTCTATTTTTCTATCCTTTTCTCTCTTCTTCTTTCTCTTTCTCTTTCTTAAACCATAACATTTCGGGTTTCCGGCCTTCGATTTCTCGGAAGTCGATAAAGTGAGTATCGATGTTGAATTTTCGAAAGTCGAAAATTTCCGGGACGTTACATTTGGTATCAGAGCATATGGTTAAGCGACAACCAGTTCTGTTGGGTATTACTCATTAGAGATGGAGTTAGTAGTACTCTAGAATGAGTTTGAGTGTAATAATGGCTATGAGAGCGTATTTGTTAGTGAATATAAAATTGTTTTATATTGTGATGATTGGTTTATTGAGTGGCATATGAACTTTCGTCAGCGTGGTCTCGACAACTATGCCGAAGGGGTTTCTAAACACTTGAATAGAACAATTTGACACAATATTGATTTTAAAATTGGGTAAATGAAATAATTTTACTTGATTATATTTTTATATATAAAGAAATAATTTTTCAAAATTATTAAAGTGTATATAAGTTGATTGTTTGGTTATTGAATAAGATGTTTGAATAATCTAAATTGAAGAATAATTGTATAAGCAAAAAGGATTATAAGAATTGAATTATAATTAAAGTGATTTACAATTGTGAAATAAACTTATATATATAAGAAGTGAAACTATATGAATATATTTATAAATGTGAGTTGAAATAAAAATGAATTTAAAGATTAAATGGAATATAACTTAAGTGTTGTTGAATGGAATTGATATTAGTATCAAAGTAAATTAATAAAGTTAAGTAATAGAAATGAACTTGAGTTATGTAAATGAAATTCAACTTGAAATGGTTAAATGAATTACCAATTGAATTGAATGAATGAATTGAATGTAAATCAATTGAATGTAAATTAAGATGATATGAAATAATGAATGTAAGTGTAAGTGTTAATTCATTAAAATCTAATGTTATTGGAAGTTGAAAGATTAAATGAAAATCAATCTAATTAAACCAATTGAAAGCAAAGGAATTTGGTTGAAATTAATATACTTTGGTTGTTATATGATTGTTAGTTGATTGATTGTATATAATTCATTAAGAGTTAATGAAATTGTATTAATGAAATTGGAAGCTAAAGTAATTTAAATTCAATTGGAAGTTAAGTGAATCTTAAATAGAATTGAATTTGATTTGGAAGTGAACCAACTTGAATATGAATTAGTGAATATAAACTAATTGAGAATGAATGTTAGTAAACATCCACTGTTAATGAATTGAAATGTGATTAAATTGAAAACCTATTTCATTTAATATTAATGAAAATATAAATGAATATTGATTTGGTTATGAATGTTAGTTGGTTGATGGTTGAGTATATTGCTTTTATTGCATTTGCTATGTTGGCATGTATAGTTATTATGTTGCTATATGTTGTATATTGATACTATTATCTATATGCATGATTCTCATGTTGTTTGTTGAGTAATTAGTAGGTGCGGATCGCGTTTGCTTCGCATTTGGAGCTCGCTTTCGCGCTATATTAGCCGTATATGCTTGCTAATAAAATATAAGGTACATATCTCGGATTACATACCGTACTTTTATACTTTTTCCCTTCGGGATGCCTCATTACTTGATGAGATGTATATTTGTGATATATATACTATCATTTTTTTTTGGATCGAGCCGCGCAAAGGAGACTATGGCGAATTTTTCCGGGAATTTAAGGCGTTAGAAAAAATTTGAGAAAATTGGAAAATTTTGAAAATTTTAACTTTGATTTGGAATTGAAAGTTAAACAATAGTAGTTGTTTTGAAAAGATAACTAAGTATGATTTGAAAACTTAGTAAAGTTATTGTAAGAAATTTAACTATGGATTTTGGAAAGTTGATAGATTCTGTAATTTTTCTTACTTGTTAATTTCGAGGACGAAATTCTTTTAAGGGGGGAAGATTGTAACGACCCAGGATTTTAATTAATTAAAAATTTGAATATTTAATTTATTTTAGATATTAATAAGTGAATTTATAAGTCGAATAAATTGTTATTTGAATTATTGGATTTAATTGGATAATTAAATCGATAATTTAATATGTTAAATTATGGAAATAATTGAAAATTGAGTTAAATATGATTGAAAATGATTTGTGAAATTTTATTTTATCATGTTGAAGTTAGAATGATATTTTAGAACTTTTAAAATCGAATTAAAAGTTAATTTGTGAAAATTGAATATTTTAATATTAAAATCGACTAGTGAAAATAGTCAATTTTTGAACAGTCTCAGAATTGAACGAAACCAGTTCCATTGGATCCGTAATAGTTAGTTATTACCGGATTTCAATTTTCGTGTCAATCGGAGTTACCGTTTGATCGTGGCTGCTCGAAACGCATCGAATTATTTTTAATATTAATTTGGCGAGTTAAAATAGCCATTTTTCAAAAAGTCTCGGATTTCGACAAAACCAGTTTCATCGGATCCGTAATGTGATATTATTGTAAGGTTTCAAATTTCGTGTCAATTGGATTTACCATTTGTCCGGTACAAATTAAAACGCCTAGAAAATCGTTTAAATCGGTTTAATTCAAATTGAACGTTTATAGCCATAACTCGCACAGATGTCCGAATTAGCTTTCGAAACCTGTTCCATTGTGTCCGGAACGCGGGGTAAACCTTAGAAACGCTGGTTATGGCGCGCAAATCGGAGTTCGGAATTTCCGGATGAATAGTGTTCGATATTTCCTTATAAATAGCACCACCCCTTCATAAATTAAAAAAAAAAAACCTAATCTACAAAACCCTAGCCGCCATATACCAAACCCACGGCCGAAATCTTCCAGGCTTTTCCCCTAAATCTCTCTCCATCCACAACCTTTCGCGAGAAACTTTCAACAGGGAAATCGAAGGGGATGGTGTAGGCTTCACATCCATACGGTTAAGATGGAGTTTTGTTAACAATGGGAGGCGATTATGGGCCGCGTTCATCTGCAGTTCACGCGCATTTTTCAAGACCATGATGAGGCCGAGTTCATCCATATTGCTGCCGAAGGTGGAGCGCGAGGTGTGCTTCGAAATGATGTTGCTTGATCGTCGTGAAGATCGTCGGAATGGGGGCGGCAAATAGAGTTTCGACGTGTGTATGGGTTCGGTTGTCAGGTATGAACCTGGGGAGGAAGGAGATGGAAATAACGGCCACGATCTATTCATTTGAATGCACGGCCGAGATTTAGGATCTGTAGTTAAAATAAAAGTTGCATATTTATTATATTATAATTCGTTCAAAGTTTAAATTTACGTATCTTTTTCATACGAGGTCGAAAACGCGCGAAACCAATTGCGTTGAAATCGTATGGACGAGCACTACGCGATGAAATTGGATTGGAGTCGTTTGGAGTTAGTGAGAATTTTGGGTATATTCGAAATAAATCGCTAAAACAAAATTGAAATCAAGGTGAGAATTTCTCACTCAATCGAATCAGTTTCGATTTTATTTTAAATAGTTAGATTTAAAATATTTGAATGCATGTTTGAATGATGATTTTTATCTATTGATTGTTAAAATAGACATTATGCGCCGTTAGTAAGCGGATGTTATTTATTAAAAACATATACCGCGAATATTTCATAAACAGTGAAATTGGTATTATATATAATAGCAATATATATATATTGGCATATGTATATATTGGAGTTATTGATTTCCCGCATTTTTTGTTTAGCGGATGAGACCCTATTGCGCCGTTATTAAGCGGATAATATTTAATAATCCCATATACCGCGATAAATTCGTACTGGAGCGAAATTGGTATTGTGCTAATGTTTGTGGATGCAGGAAAACAGGTTAGAGGGATCCAACTGGATTCCTCAACAGTATTTATTTGATTTCAGATATTTTGATATTTGATGGATTATCATATCGATATATGATATCGTTGTAGTCGTGATTGACTATTTGGTATGTAGCATCATTGGACCAAATTTTGGAATTTTAAAATGATTTTTAAAGTGATTTTGAAAATATACTATATGTTTGGAATCGATCCATTATAAATAAATAACGATATAATTTTTAATGTTATAAAAATTAAGATTTTTGAGAAATATAGTTAAAAGTTGATTTTTGAAATTATGGGGTTAATAATTCTATAAAATGGTTTAATTTGGGAAATTTGAATTTATTGTGAAAAGTTTAAATATAGGATTTATAAAATTTAATTATTTTATAAATCAAGAGAACGGTGAAATTATAAAGGAGTTTAAAGACGTTTTAAAGAATAATATAAATTGATTTTTATATTAAGAGATTTATAAATGGATATTTATAAATTGAAATATTGAAATTATAAAACGAGTTTTTACAAGTGTTTGAATGAAATGAAAATGAATTTCATAAATTGAATGAAATTTATAGAATTATAAACGGTGAAATTATAAATGGAATTTTATAAACAGTAGGTTTATAAAATTTATAAAGTCATTATGAGAATGATTTTGGATAAATAATTGAATCTTATAAGTTATAAAATTTATAATTATGAAGTTCAAAGGAACGATTTTTGTAAAGTAATTGTTTTATAAGTATTTGACTTATAATATGAGTCGTTGTTTTATAATTGAGTTATAAATCGAATAGGTTAATAAAGGAATTTATAAAAGGAAGTTGTTATAAATAAATAGAAATGGAATTTATAAACGTTGTTTTATAAATTCACAAACGACTTATTTTGATAAGTAAATTGTTGAAACCTATTAATGGAGTTATATTCACGTTTCTAACTGTGAATAATCCTTTGAAATAAAATGAATTAAAGGATGAAATTGATTAACGTAGTATATTCACGTTTTTGAATAGTGAATAATATGTTAAAGAAATTGTTTTGAATGTGATATTTAAAACAGAATTAAAACGATCTAACGATGTTTTAAAATTTGTTGAGATTCGAAACCATAGATTTCAACATTCATTGTTGAAATAGACGTTTTTGAGAAATAAAAGGAAATAGTGGACTATAACACTGTTGTTATAGTAAATGATTTCCGAAAGAAAATGTTTTGTATAGTATTGGGATTTATATATCTATCTTAATTTCGAATCCCTATACTAGTGATTTTGGGTTGTCGTAACGATGTTTTACGCAACATTCGTTTTGGCCCAAATAAATATGTTTAAAAGAATGATTTCCTTAAAGAATGAAATATATACTTAATTTCGATTGAAGTATATTGAATATTTTCCAAGTGTTGAAAATAAATAGATTGTGAATTGCTTATTTAATAAGTATGGAAATGTTTTCCAATATTAAAGTGAATATTTTGAGAATTTATCTTTTTGAAGATAAATTGAAATGAATAATGGAAATCGTATATTCATAGTTAATTTTGGAATATAAATTCAATATGGAATTTATAAATGAAATTGGAAATTGGGTTTAAAAATAAATGTTGATTTATTTTTGAAGTATTGAAAATAACATATCTTGTAAAGATATTTTGGAAAATAAATAATTTGGAAAATTATTTGGGATCTGGTGATGTGTGCATATCAATTGATAGTTCAATAACTGACTATCAATATTTCCCTTTGAATGGGTATTTGATGTGATTTGTTTGAATGTGAATGCTACACTTATTTTTAAATAAGCGCTCACTATTCGGGTTAACCGGGAAAGGACCATGGGGTCGTATAACCCATTCCGAATATGTGATACGTCGTTGTGAATTGCATTGAAGATCGGTGTTGAAGACCCGGTATTTGCGAGAGCGATAGGATGACCTGTCGATTGACTCTGCACCGAGTAGCTACGGTATAGAGTTCTCCATATGTGATGGTGAATCTGATCAGGATTGTGAATATCCGGATTGCAAGGACTTCTTTATAAGTGCCTTCGGTTTTGTTCGAGGCCGGAACAGACTTGTATGGATTGTATGTCTGACATTACAAATTGAGATATAAAGCCGATTTCTTTCAAATATATTTCTGTTGGTGGCGGAGAATTTATTCTTTTAGCTTAACACCCTTCTCTGAGACGTACGAGCTCAGAGGTTATGTAGTTGAAGGTTATCAGCGATATATTCCCAATTTGGTAATGTGACATGCTGAGTGTTGCTGTGAAATGATCATTGTGTTGATTATTTGTGATAGGATCGTTTATTTGATCGTCTATCCTGGTGATCATTTCTATGATCATTTGTTGACCCAAAGCATGGCTTTTGTATAAAGTATGTTTTTGAGGACGTGACTTCGTCGAGCCTCACACCCCGTGAATGGTCAAAACAGGAAAGAAGCAGCAAGGTTATGAGGGGTAGCGCCCTTTAGGATGTGTGCATTTCCTTCTGGAAAAGGGTGGTATCATGGTATGGAGCCCAGATACTTACTCATGTTGAAAACACTTTGTTATGATTGTGTGAATTGATTTCGAGCGCTCGGATGAAAGGTCCCAAAGGACCGGGGGATGGCATATTCGGTCAGTTGTTACTCAGTTAGGGGTAACCCGACCTTGTGTTGGTAGAGATCCGGTTTGGTTCTCGGGGATGTCCATCCAGAGGCATTCTCATGTGGCAATGGGAAGTTCCTTGGCCTGATCATTCGTTGGAAATCCAAAGAAACAATACGTGACTTGTATGGTTTTAGTTGTAGAACCTGCCATCTAATATGGTAGCTATTAGTAGGCATAATATAATGGTACCTATGCTGGCTAAGATTTATATTCTACTTTCGAAATTGTTTCCTACACTAAGCACTAATAATAATATGAAATGTTCTTTTTAAATGCGTATCAAGCATCTTTGGCTATCATAAGGAGAAATTTTCTCCAAGTCTGCGTTTGCATTGTGTGTGTGGCAGGAGGTCTTATGGTAGTCTCATTTTTAAAAGCATTGCGAATTGACTTTAAAAATATTCTTCTATTTTGATTTTAAAGATAATTAAACTGTTTTGAGTTCTCACACCAGTCACATGACTGACTTGGAGTTTATTGTTTTCCTTCCTAAACTCTGGGTGCCCACCAATTTCCACACGGGCAGTCAAGAGTTAGGTTTATCAGGATATTCTGGATATTCAGGAATTGCTGGAGGCAAGATGGATGGCATGGCGTATTACTAGTATATAGTATTTCTTTTCCGCTGCACTCTTTGTTGTTGTTATTTTTGTACACTCTGATGATGTGATGTAATGAAATGAAATGTATGAAATGTAATAACTGATATAGTTCTTTGTTAAAGATTATTCATTTATTATTATATGTTGTTCCGCTGCGAATTGTGAGATTCTGTTGTTGTTCTGTTGTTTTCTGTTCCGTTCTATGTTCTCTATTTTCTATTTTCTTTCCTCTCTATTTTTCTATCCTCTTCTCTCTTCTTCTTTCTCTTTCTTTTTCTTAAACCATAACATTTCGGGTTTTCGGCCTTCGATTTCTCGGCAGTCGATAAAGTGAGTATCGATGTTGAATTTTCGAAAGTCGAAAATTTCCGAGACGTTACATCGACTGTCATCCCTCATCTCAATTCCGACCATCAAACTAATCGCAGAACCCCAAAATCACAATCGAGCTTTCAAGCTCAAAAATTGGAACCATGTCGAAACTTGAAAATGCCTCAATCTCAAAAATTCGGCCACTAGAGATTATGTCCTTCCACCATCATCTTCGAGAAGCAACCCTCCATCAATCCCCTCAATTTGGGTGAACTCGATCACTCATAAGATTTGCATTGACCAATATACTGATCCACAGATAAAACTAGGGTTAAGATCTTTGATTCAAAATCACCAACGCCACACTGCTTTGATTCACCTATTACCATTTTTTCCTGCAACTTCGATCAACACTCCATCACCGAAAAAGATACTGGCCACCCAAACTTCCTAGATCGATAGTATCATACCAAAATACCCTTTTTGGTCAAACCAGAAATACTTAATCACATTCAAACTAAAAATTCTAATTTTGGCTTTAAAATTCAATTTATTGTTAATGTAATCAGTTTATACACTTGAATCAAAGAACCTGTATGATTAAATTCTTACTTTCAAAAGATTGTTCTGTTGTACTTAGTATTTTCCAGAGACAGTACAGTTTTCATTTTATTTTTCATATTTTATAAAATTAAAACTTTAACTTATGTTACATACCATACTTTGTTTAAATCCTAAACTTTAACAAGGTTTTGAGTATGAGATCTTGAATTTGGTCAGGATTTAAACCTGAATTCTAGAACAGGCCCAAAAACCATATTTTCAACAGCAAGCAGACATTAATAAAAACCCATACATATATTCAAAACATTTCATCATAATCATCCACACACTTATTTCCAGAGTAAACAAACAACTAATTTATACTTAAGTTTATTAAATATAAAATGTTATTCACCGGAATTTTTATAAGCAGAGAATCCATGTTTTGACAAGCCTGAACCAGAATTGCTTTGATTTTCAAAAACTTCAAGTTGCTTCTTGTTTTGTTTTTGTAAAAAACTTTAGTTTTCCTTTAAAAACATTCATCCTATTTTTACTGCAAATGCTAGCTTCCTGATGCATGCTTCCAGATAGATAAGAAAAATGCAGGCTTTGATGAAGTTCAAAACAGGAAAGCAGGATCTTCAGTTGCATGCAAGTTTTAGAGTTGCAGATTTGATTTCAGGTTTATGAATTGCAGAATTGAATTGCAATTTGATTTTTCCATGTTGATAAATTTGAAGGGCTACAGTTTTCTTTTTTGAGGATTTTTAAATGATTTGCATTTCAGTTTTTGAAGAAAATTCAAACAGTTTTGAAGAAGATTAATTTTTTTAGGGAATTTTGCAGATTTTGATTTTGATCAAAATCTCTGTTTTAAATGGAGATGATTTCAGATCTTTGTTTTGAAAAAAAGAAGAATAGAAAAAAGAAAATAAGAATGAGGGCAATGTTTATATAAGTAGATTTCGATTAAAATAAAATAAAATGAAAAAGATTAATTAGGACACTTGTTTCTAAGTTTAACATTTGTCACAATTCTTATTTCATGCTTAACACATGTCATATAAGTGTTAAGAGATTAACACATGTATTAAGAGTATTTTTATTTTAATTTAAAATTGTTTAAAAAAATTGAATCTTAATTTATTATTTCTTATGTATATATAAATGAATTTCTCTCTTTTTAAATTAAAAAGAAATGAAAACAATCAAATTATAAATATAAGCTTATTCAAATATATTTTTTCTAATATTTATTCCTTTGAATTTCACAACAACAAATCCAAATTTGAATTAATTTAAAAACCAAGTTATGTATATATATCTTCCTTTAAATTTTAAAAATAAAAAATCCTATTTCTTACAAAATTTATTTATGTTCATAAAAAATAAGTACTATCATTATTATTTGAAAATAACAAATTAAAAAATATTAAATAATTTATAAGAGAGATTATAATTTACTTCTATTACTCAATATATTAAGATCATTTGTAATTTATATTTTAAATTATTATATATAATTTCAAGCAATATTTTAAAAAGAAAATAAACAAAGATTTGATGTTATTCTAATTTAAATTCGTATTAAGCTAATTAAATAAAATTTAAAAACAAATAAGATTTATCATAAGTATAAACCAAATTATGTATTAAATTGCTTAGAAAAGCTTTAAATCAAATTTCAATTTACCAAAAATAAATTAGAGTTAGAAAATTAATTCATTTACTAAATTCCAAATCAAAGTTTATCAATTTACAATATATACAATTATATATATTATAAACAAAAAACAATCTATTAGCTTTAAAAAGATAAAATCTTATAATTTAAATATTTATTAAAAGATGATTATTAGATCAATTCAAATTTTATTATCAAAAATAATCAAATCAGATTAATTTTTAACCCAGATTATTAAATTCATATTGCCAAATTTTCGGGATATCACATTCCTCCCCCCTTAAAGAATTTCTTCCCCGAAATTTAAAAGAAAAGGTAGTTTAATAATCTTTCTTAAGATTTTAGTTTAAAACACAAGCATATATTATCAAACATATGCTAACAACCAAAGCAACCAATTCATTCAATCAAATAATCTAATTATCCAGACAAATTCTGGATAAAATTTCCTCGAGTTTCCCCGGTATAAATATCGGGATACTCGCTCTATAGAATCCAAACAATCTATACTGCTAAGCTACAGGGCTCCTATCCAACTAGATCTACAAAACTAAACAGGATATCAGACTACAAACAAGCCTGACTCAACAATCACATCCTCCTGAACTGCTGGTTCCACAACCAGAGATAGATCATACACGTACTCCCTCAGAGATACGTGAAACACATCGAATCCCAGTTATCCAAACTGGCAATTCAACCTTGAAAATCAAACACCAATTCTCACAAGGTCACAGAAAAGATCCAAAACATCTTGGAGCTGACTTACCCAGTCTTACTCAATCTTCAAGCTCTTTAGATCTGAGAAAACTTATCCAAAAATTAAATCACCGACTCCGGAATCCAAATTCCTTCGTCTTTAATCCACAAAACACTTCTGACGATCCTGGGCTGCCTTCAACTCTCCTGATCAGCTCAACCTTCGCTGATGTCTCTAAAAACAAACCGGACCAAAACAACCCAACAGAATGATCTCCTCAAGATCAATCCCAAACCAAGAACACCAACTCTACTCCACAACATCAGAAGACTAACTTACTTCTCCTTATCCGGAAAAGACAAAACAAAAGCACTCCCAAACTGCTTCCGCTGCACAACTCTGATCCGAAGTAGATGAAAAACTCGAGCACAAACTGGACAACATATCTCAGAAATATGGTTCAACAGATCCATTAAAAGAAAACTCAGATGCCCCACCCGATCCTAAGCTGAGCCACCGGTAGCACTTCTAGAATCCAGTCGATAAGAAACTCAACCTCCAGATGTGGACAAACTTCTGATAACTCAAGAGAACACTCAAACTATCGCAAGTCACTTTTGCGATCAACCAGCCTAATATCCAAAGAAAATCGTTCTCTCTTTACCAATCAGAATAGCTTACACTTATCTAGCCAATCCATCAAAGAAATGGATCCACTCGGCTGCTTCTGAACCCCATCTCCATAAAAACTGCTAACCAGAAGACTTCTTGCCAGTATAGAACACTCCGAGCTGCACTGCTGACATCGATGCCAACGACTACCTAAGCCAAAGCCCTTCGAGAAACTCGGACCTCAAACCAGATGAAAACATCCTGCTGAACGCAGCCACAACATCGAAGCATATATACTTCTTAAACTTGTTCAAAGAAAAATCTTCGGAGACATTCATAGTCACTGCGTCTCATCACACAGATACTAATTCCTGAGGTATCAAAATACCATTATTTTTTTCTGCCCAACCGACAGATCCAAACTCTACTCATCCAACTCAAAGATAGACTCTGAACCTTAAAAGGTTACCTTCAGAGATCTACGAAATCCTACACTTTGCACAACTCACTCGAGACGGTATTAGGTCTACAGTCTCGATAGATACACTTCCAACCTCAACACTCAAATTCCAACCATTGGTAGTAGTCGTGTTACACACCCCACTACCTTATCTACCTTTATAACTTATATTGGAAAACCTGTACGGGTAACCCAACAAATAGGTAGAGATAAATAAATAAATAAATAAATAAATAAATAAATATAATTACAAATACGCTCTCTCAAGAAAGAAATCACTTCAAAACCTAGGTATTCACTCAACTTGGCGCTCTGATACCACCTGTGATGGTCTAGGCTTTGCTGGTAGGCTTTTCAACCATCCCAGCCCCGTCGTGGCTCATAGTGATACCTCGAGTTTACTTTTACGGCCAGCCTCTCGACTCGCAACCAACCCCGCAAGGCCTTATACTACCCCCGGGGGCATGTAAGGGTAAGAGTCTCCCGTGCGCCACCTAACGCAAAGCGAGAACCCCCTATCACGATGTACTGTAGCAAACCCAATCCCGGTCTCATCGAAATCCAAAGCGTGTCTTTTAAGGCCAAGTTGTTTTAAAGGTTTAAAACAATTCAGTTATCTATATACATAGATAGATAAATCACAGATTCACAATAGATAATCAACATTATCATCACAACAGATAATCCATATTATCATTATCAAAAGGTAATCGAAATCATTATCACAATGCATCCATATCATTCAACATTACTTATCTCATATCTGAGATTCAAATCATTCAAGGCAAACATCATCATCCATCCATATAAGCAATGATTAATAATCTCACCAAATATAATTAATTTAAAATGAATTAAATTAATTACATCATTTCTAATTAATTTAAAATGAATTAAATTAATTACTTCATCACTACCAAATTTGCTTATATCACTAATAATTAATTATCAATTAATTAATTAATCATCCATCAATTATTCATTTTAATTAATCATCCATGATTAATTAATCTTTAATTACATTCAAGTAATTATCCACTAATTAATTTCTCAAATTAATTATACTTAACCAAATACAGTAATTAATCTTTATTTACTTCCTTAATTAATTAATTATAATTAATTACATTAATTCTTAATTAATTACATCAATTAATTCCTTCATTTATTAATTATTTCCAAATAATCTATTCTTAATTACATCATTAATTATAATAATTAATGATTTCTAATTACATTTTCTATTTAAATTAATTACATTAAGTAATTAATTCTTAATTTAAACTATAAATGTTAATCACCCTTGATTAACTCCATTCAGTAATGAACTACCCTTAATTACTTCACCAAATAAATTAATTACTCTTTAATTAATTATCTCTAATTAATCCCTTGATTGATTTACAAAGTAATTATACTCAAATTACTTCCATCATCACATCACCTTCAATTAATTACATACAGTAATTACCAATAAATAACTTCCCTAAGTAATTTCTCTTTATTAAATTAAATTAGGTAATTATATTCCACAAATCATCAAATGATTATTCTAAATTAATTAAACTGAATTAATTAACTTAATCTAATCAAATTAAACTCAATTAATTACAATAAGTAATTAATTCCTTAATTACTTCCATAAGTAATTATACTTAACAATTTACAAAAATGATTATCTTTAAATTAATTAACCTAATTAATTATTAAAAATTAACCACATTAATTAATTATTAAATAATCCTTAGTTAATAACCTTTATTAACTATTTAACAATTCATTAATTATTTTTCTAAAGTAATTAACTTATTTAATCATTATTAATTACAAATTAATTAATCATTAATAATCCAATCAATAACCCCTAATAATTCAATTAATTAAGTGTTAACTATAACTTAATTTATCCTTTATTACTTAATTCATTAATTATTAATCATTAATTAAAATCAAATCTTATTAATTAATCACTCTTAAATTACAAGTTAATTAATCTAAGAATAATTAACCTTTAACCTTTAAGTTTAAACCCTTAATTACTTTAAGTAATTATTCATTCCATTAATTTATTAAATAAAATAATTATCCAATTAATTACCCTAATAATTAAATGCATAACAAATCATTAAATTATAATTTAACTTCAACAAGTTTTAGAATCAATTTAAAACCTTTAAACTTAAATAATACTTTTCTTATAAAAGAAATTTTACAACAGTTTAAATCAAATTCCCTTTTTAAATTTAAAACATTTTAATTTTTCTTTATCATTCAAATTTGTTAAAATACTTAAATTTATAAAACTTAAATCTATTTTGAAGCAAAAATTCAAATCCAGATTTGAATCATATTTAAACTTTGTTTAAAACATTTCTTTTCATTTCAAATTCCAATTTAAATTCAAATTTCTTTAAAAACATTTTTAAACTATAAACCCTTTAAGTATTTTAAACAAATTTGAATTTAAAAACTTATTCATTTCTAACTATGATTCAAATTAAAACTTGAATCCATAATTAAAAATAGATTTAAAACTCATTTTAAATCTTTGCTTAATGTTTTAAAATTTAGTTTAAATTTTGAAATAGGACAAGTTTCAAACTTGAACAAACTAACTCGAGCTAAACACTAAAATAACTCGAGTAACTCGAGTAACACTTCATTTGAATTCCTTTAAATTTAAAGTACTGTCAGGTTTAACATAATCCTATAACAAACGTACCCCCGAGCCCTCATAATCCCTACTTCAAGTCCACTTCCCCAAAGCTTCGAGAAAAAACATGAATCTACTCGTAACGCTCGAGTATCATCTTCCCCCAAAATCAAAAGCTGATACACTATGGTAACCGTGCACCTGCACCACCGCTGCCATTAACAACGACCTCTCGCGACGACACTCCCAAGTCGACGGTCATCCCTCATCTCGATTCCGACCATCAAACCAATCGCAGAACCCCAAAATCACAATCGAGCTTTCAAGCTCAAAAACTGGAACCATGTCGAAACCTTAAAACGCCTCAATCTCAATAATCCGGCCACCAGAGATTTTGTCCTTCCACCATCATCTTCGACAAGCAACCCTCCATCAATCCCCTCAATTTGGGTGAACTCGATCACTCATAGGATTTGCATCGACCAATATACTGATCCACAGATAAAACTAGGGTTAAGATCTTTGATTCAAAATCACCAACGCCACACTGCTTTGATTCACCTACTACCATTTTTCCCTACAACTTCGATCTACACTCCATCACCAGAAAAGATACTGGCCACCCAAACTTCCTAGATCGACAGTATCATACCAAAATACCCTTTTTGGTCAAACCAGAAATACTTAATCACATTCAAACTAAAAATTCTAATTTTGGTTTTAAAATTCAATTTATTGTTAATGTAATCAGTTTATACACTTGAATCATAGAACCTGTATGATTAAATTCTTACTTTCAAAAGACTGCTCTGTTGTACTTAGTGTTTTCCAGAGACAGTACAGTTTTCATTTTATTTTTCATATTTAATAAAATTAAAACTTTAACTTATGTTACATACCATACTTCGTTTAAATCCTAAACTTTAACAAGGTTTTGAGTATGAGATCTTGAATTTGGTCGGGATTTAAACCTGAATTCTAGAACAAGCCTAGAAACCATTTTCAACAGCAAGCAGACATTCATAAAAACCCATACATATGTTCAAAGCATTTCATCATAATCATACACACACTTATTTCTAGAGTAAACAAACAACTAATTTATACTCAAGTTTATTAAATATAAAATGTTACTCACCAGAATTTTTATAAGCAGAGTATCCATGTTTTGACAAGCCTGAACCTGAATTGCTTTGATTTTCAAAAACTTCAAGTTGCTTCTTGTTTTTTTTTTTAAACTTTAGTTTGCCTTTAAAAACATTCATCCTGTTTTTACTGCAAATGCTAGCTTCCTCATGCATGCTTCCAGATAGATAAGAAAAATGCAGGCTTTGATGAAGTTCAAAACAGGAAAGCAGGATCTTCAGTTGCATGCAAGTTTTAGAGTTGCAAATTTGATTTCAGGTTTATGAATTACAGAATTGAATTGCAATTTAATTTTTCTAGGTCGATAAATTTGAAGGGCTACAGTTTTCTTTTTTGAGGATTTGTAAATGATTTGCATTTCAGTTTTTGAAGAAAATTCAAACAGTTTTGAAGAAGATTAATTTTTTAGGGAATTTTGCAGATTTTGATTTTGATTAAAATCTCTGTTTTGAATGGAGATGATTTCAGATCTTTGTTTTGAAAAAAAGAAGAATAGAAAAAAGAAAATAAGAATGAGTGCAATGTTTATATAAGTAGATTTTGATTAAATTAAAATAAAATGAAAAAGATTAATTAGGACACATGTTTCTTAGTTTAACATTTGTCACAATTCTTATTTCATGCTTAACACATGTCATATAAGTGTTAAGAGATTAACACATGTATTAAGATTATTTTTTATTTTATTTAAAATTGTTTATAAACTTTTAAATCTTAATTTATTATTTCTTATGTATATATAAATGAATTTATCTCTTTTTAAACTAAAAAGAAATGAAAACAATCAAATTATAAATATAAGCTTATTCAAGTATTTCTTTTTTAAATATTTATTCCTTTGAATTTCACAACATTAAATCCAAATTTAAATTAATTTAAAAACCAAATTATGTAAATATATCTTCCTTTAAATTTTAAAAATAACAAATCCTATTTCTTACAAAATTTATTTATGTTCATAAAAACTAAGTACTATCAATATTATTTGAAAATAACAAATTAAACAATATTAAATAATTTATAAGAGAGATTACAATTTGTAGGATCTAGATTAACCCTAGAGGGGGGGGGGGAGGTGAATAGGGTTATAGCAAATTTTCTCGATTTAAACGTAAAAACAAACTGCAGAAATAAATATGCTGAAAAGTAAATCACACACAAAATTTACCCAGCTTCGGCAACCCCTGCCTACTGCTGCATTCCCAGATTTCTATTAGAATTAAACAGTATCCCGCTTACAAACACTCTACTAGACTCGCAAACCTTTGCTCCTGCTCACAAACACTCTACTAGACTCGCACACCCTGCTCCGCCTATAGAGTTTCGCTTACTCGCAAACTCTGCTCCCGCCTATAGAGTTTTGCAAACTCGCACACCCTGCTCACTGAACTAATTCTAACTAGACAATCTGACACTACCTACAACCTAGGTGGTGATTTACAAATTCTTTGACTTGAAAAGTAAAAACAACTTCAAAAATACAACCAGGAGCAAAAATTAAAATATAAACTTGAATCCCTAATTTTTGCTCAAATAAAAAAAAACCATTTAATAAAACCCTAAATGAAAGTAAATTAAAGCCCTTTTATAGGAATAAAGGCCGGCCCTTGTTTTCTTTCACCGATCCACTATGATAATGGTAGCCGTCCCTCTTTCTGAAATTAGGGCTTCGGCTCTCTTGCTCCTTGCTTTCAAAATTAGGATTGTACAAATTGAAGCGCCGGTTGAATTCCTCGATCGAATAATGATTGACGTGCTTCCTTTATCGATCGATGCTCCCCTTTTTACCACACGGCTTCTCCAATTTGGATTGAGTTCCTCTGTAATTTCGGTATGTACTTTACTTCCCTTTCGTTGCTGGGTTAATGCTTGCTTGAACTCGATGCTTTGCCGATGATGATTTGTGGGTTTTTATATAGGTCGAATTCCTATATTTGCGTTCGTATAAAATTGTTTGAATTTGTCAATTTATTTTCTCTGGCCGCTTGATTATGCTTGGATGCTTGAGATTTCACTGACTTATTCAAATTCGTATTTTCGATGCTTGCTTGGTTGACACGGTTTTGAATTGCTATCGTGGTCATTACGGTGTTGATTTTTGACTTCGTCAATACTGCATACGCACATATTTTTTGAAATTGATTTCATCTTGAGTCCCACGGCAACGAACTTTCCTCTTTTAATCTCAGTCAATATTTGTTTTCGTGTGGTTTCTTGTTGACTTCACTGTGATTTATTGCTTTGGTTTTCCGGCCCCTGTGAGCTTCGTCTCTGGCCATTTTCTCTGTTGGTATTGACCTAAATTTGAGCATTTCACAGTTTCATCTCTACTTTTTTGTAGCTGCATTGCTATTGTCTGGTTGCACTTTGATGTTGTATATGTGATGCATTTGTCATTGATACTGTTGTTCAATTTTCTTCCATTAACTTGACCATTTGTATACATACATTGTATGTTTCTCTATTGCACTTTTGTGGTCTGCACTGCTTGTTTTGAGTCACTTCTATACTTGAGCATGTATTACTTGTTGTCTTCATAAAATTGTCACTGTGCTTCTTTTGTTGCTCTGACTTGCATACTTCTTGCATTCTTCATTTTCGTTGTGCATTTGTATCACTTGAGACTGCCGTGTATTTGGTCTTTGTTGATTGATTGTTAACACTTGATTGTTCTGTGCTTTGACATTGTATTCATCCCTGTAGTTAAGTCTGATTTTTCTGGTCTGCATGCATAAGCTTTGATGCTATATGGGTGGTCTTCAAGTATGCTTGTCTGCATTCACTCTGGCTTCTTTAACTTATGTCAGGTCTGATTGAATCACTGTCTTGAAGTCTTTGTGATCTTCACTTTTGTTCATTGTCATCTGAACTGCTGCCACTGTCTTCTTTGTAGTTGCACTGCACTTTTGGTTTGAGCTTGTTTGCAATTTAGCCTTGACCACCTTTATGTTGTAACCATACTTTTGGCATGATTGTTCTGGTCTTGTTTGTGTATTTTGTCTTCGTGCACTGATGCATTTGGAGTTGGTCTGTTGCACTTTGGTCTTGCATTTGTGATTTGATGCACTTTTGATTTGTCGAAGCTTTGCATTTGAGTTGAGTCATGACAACAATGACTTAACATTTGCATTCAGTTTACTGTGCCTTGTGTTGAACCCAGTTTTTAAAAACTCGGGTTTGACCTTGTGCTCGTGTCGTGATTTTCAATATATTGCACGTGAGTTGAACCCGGTTTTTCATTTGGGTTTGACCTGTGCTCACCTATCCCTGTAGCATTATCAAGTGTATATTGATATGCATGGCCTTGTGGCATGTACAGTGATACACTGTGCATGTCACACTGTTCGTGTATGATGAATTCAAATGTGAATGATGACGACAACCCAAATAACTGAGGCAAGTATTATTTTCAAAAATCATATTTCATTTTATATTGCAAAAATATTTCTTTTTCAATTTTACTGCGCTAGTGAATATTTTTGCAGATTGCTCAGATGCTGGATTCAAACTGGAATGCAGTTGAAGACAAAATATGAGTGTGAGTGATATGTAGTGAGGTTATTAATGTAAATATGAAATCGTGATGTATTCAAAAAATGTATATGTATAGTGAGAGCATGAATTTGTACTATTCAAGATTGTAATAAATATTTGTTTGAATAAAATTTCTGTTTAAATTCAAATTCTGTGTACTTTATTTAATTCAACAAATATTTATTTAATCTATGAAACATAAAATAGTACATTAACAAATACATTTAAATGAATGTATATATGTTTGGTATCATCAAAAAAAAATCATATAAGCGCCAAGCGCATATTCAACATTCTCCCCCTTTTGATGATAACAAACATATAATTAAGGTTTTGACTGTTTTAAATGTATTTGATCAATGACATACTCTAATTGCTCCCCCTATTTAAATGCTTCCTCTCTACATGATGCTCCCCCTACATATACGCATGCAAATAGAAATATATAAATGAGCCTAGATGCAAATGGAAAATTATTTGACCTTTGCTTGATTCTATTTGACAAAATCTTAACTTTTCTCTCCCCCTTTTGTTATCAGCAAAAGAATAATAGTGTGAGAGAAAAATAGAGATAAAGTGATCGATATTAATCCAACATTAAACTCAAATTGAATATAAATATTAAACTTCAATAAGTATCAAACAAAAACCATAACTCCCCTTGTTAGGCGCATATTCCACTTTTAGAAATGATGGATATGATGTTCATATAAAATCATACAGTTGAATCTTCTTGTGGTACTTTTATATCAGGAATTTGAATATCTACTAATCATGCATAACCGTTAGGACTTTTAAATGAGATTAGTAGTATTCCAATTTAATTTTAAAAATGAATTCAAGTATCTTCTAACCACGCATGACCGTGAGGACTTTTAAATGGGATTAGAATCAACTTGTCTATTTAACCAATTAATTTTGATATGCGTTCCATACATGCATAACCGTAAGGACTTTTAAATGAGCATGGAAGCACATAATCAAAAATCCAAGTAATTCACTCATGCATAACCGTGAGGACTTTTAAATGAGAGTGAATACTTTGGATATTTATTTATTTTAAAAAATATGAAATGAAAAACAAATGATTCCTGATTATAGTACCACATATCGACAAACTATATTTATAAACAATGGTCGATAGAAATATGATAGATATAGAAATGGTCATGGAATCTTTACCCAACAAAAAGTTTTATAACTCTTGTTTGAATTCCTGAAGAAATTTTCCAAATATACTCTCTTGAGTAATGTATGTTAAATATCAACACTTATCACATTTTCAATCACTATTTATCTTTTTGATAATTAGGAGGGAGTCGGATTAGTCAAAATTTGTTATTTAAAATCAAATAAAAAAAATGACTAATCTGAAAATATGGTCAAACATGATTTTCGCGAAGGGGTTATATGAGAAAAATTTCTGCTATTTGAAAATTGTTTCAAGTGAAAAATATGCAGATATTTTCTTTGAAAAACGATGCAGCAAATGAATGTTTCAAAGATTAATCACGTTCCACTAGTAATTTTTCTATCAACTATATTACCAGTGTAATCTGCATCTGAATTTAAATTTCACTCAATATTCACTCGTTGGATGTCAAAGACCAGATTGTGAAATTTCAACAAATTATCTCATAATTGTTTTCAACAATTTTTAAATGAAATTCTCTTGGATTTGAATTGAGACCGTGTTAACAATCAAACAAATATCATAGTGTCAGTTTCAGAAACAGTTATTTTCATGAGTAATCAACAGTCAATCAACATCATAATTATTTCAAAAACAATTTCTTGAAGTTTCAACAATTTCTTAAAATCCTTTTTAACAACTTTCACATGAAATTTGAAATCGTGCAAATTTACAAGCAGTGACCAAAATGTCAAAACAAATATATCTACGTGTAGCATGAGTAATCAAAGATCAATAGAATACCATCATTTGACCGAACAAATTTATATGGATTAGTTCAAAGTTGAAAATCTGATTGGTCATCATTTAAGCACAAGTTAAGATCATAAATAAGAACAAGTCAAAAAAAATCATATCAATTAAGAATAAGTCAGAATTAAAGACATCATTCATTTCATCATCACATTACTGGCTGATTTAATTCAGATTACGGTGCAGATTATCACATTTAATATATCGTTCAAAACAAATTTACCTGTTTTACCTTTACGATAATTTTTCGTTGTTGTCCATTGTGATTCTGTCACCTTTATACTATGCTAAAGAACTTTGCTTTGTTGCCCGTTGTGTTTCTAGAACAGCAAGAATCCAAAGAACATGTTGTTGTTCCTTAGCCTGCTGCCACCATACCTACACGATGAAAGATTTTTGTGACCTATTTATAGGTCCATGATTGTTAGTGGCAGAAGCATTATGAATAAAAAAACCCTTTGGAACCCAAACTTGTTTAGTCCTTTCATTCTTGTTCCAGTAGACATGAAATTTGTTTGTAGAATTCTTAGGAACCCAAACTTGTATAAATTTTGTTTTCTTGTTCCTTTGACTACAATTTTCAACATGATGTCCAATTATTTCATATCTACCAAAGACACTCTTACCTTTTGCACTATCATCAACTTGTGATTTCCCAAAACCTAGTCCTTTTTTGTTGTTAGAAAAAATTTGATTTCCCAATAACATGTTGAATGATTTTTCTCCTCTTGAAAAGTTATTCAAAGATTTCTCAAGATTTTGGACTTCTGTTTTTTAGTGTCGTGTTTTCAGTTACAAGTGAGGTGCATCTATTTATGAAATCCTTTTTCCTAGTGTCAATGGTTTCCTTAAGACTCAAGTTTTCTTTTTCAAGATTCTCAAAGCTATTCTTAAGTCTTGATAATTCCGAATCTAAAATTTTACATTTTTTACAGTTTAGGTTTTGAATATTTTCAAGTTCAGTTTCTAACCTAGAATTTTCATAGGCGAGTTTCCTCCTTTCATATTTCAGTTTTTCAATTTTTGATTCAAGACTATCAATTGTTTTAGTAAGATCTAGGCACATAAAAACAAGATCTCTATAGGAATACTCACCTGCCTCACTAGATTCCTCAGAGCTTGCTTCTGATTCTGATTTTTCCATACAACACGAGTTAGCCTCCTCTGAGCTGCTATCCGAAACATCCTCTCCTTCTTCATCATCCCAAGTCACTGCAAAGGCCTTGTTCTTCTTTTTCTTTCCTTTGTTGTTTTTGAGAAGTGGGCATTTTTGTATGAAGTGTCCGGGCTTCTTGCAGTTAAAGCACGTTAATTCATTATCAGAATTGTCAGAATGTTTTGACCTATTACTACTTGTTTTCTTCTTGCGTGGCTTTAATCTTGATGAGTTTCTAAGTTTATTGACATCCATTGCAAGCTCTTTAATTGGATCTACTTCATCTTCATCGCTCTCTTCTTTGATCTTTAAGGAAATCGTCTTCTTCTTTGATTCGGAGTTGTTGCATTCCTCCTTTGCTTTTAGCTCAAGCTCATATGTCATCAAATTGCCAATTAACTCCTCCATGCTTAGTTTACTCAAATCTTTCGATTCTTGTATTGCCGTGACTTTTGCCTCAAAGTTCATCGGTAAGACTCGTAGTATCTTCCGCACAAGCTCTACCTCAGTGAAGACCTTCCCAAGTGCTCTAGCATTGTACACCAAAGTTGAAAAACGTCAAAACATATCCTTTATGCTCTCGCCTTTGTCCATCACAAAGTTTTCGTATTCATTGCTGAATAGGGCTAGACGAGACTCCTTGACTTGAGAAGTTCCTTCGTGTGTCACCTCCAAAGTGTGCTAAATTTCCTGTGCTGTTGTACAATGAGAAATTCTATTAAATTCATTTTTATCAAGAGCATAGATCAAAGCGTTCATTGCTTTAGCATTTGTGGTTTTTAATTTCTTATTGTTATCATCCCACCTATCCCTAGGTTTAGGAATCTCAGTACCACCAACAGTTATAGTGGGAGGTTTATAACCAGTTTCAATAATATCCCAAACATCATACTCAACAGAACTAAGATAAATACCCATCCTAACATTCCAATAAGCATAATCATTTCCATTAAACAAGGGTGGCCTAGAAATAGATTGCCCCTCAGAAAAAGCATTATTTGGTAGATTCATGACTCTAGAGTTAAAGAAAAATAGCAGGCTCTGATACCACTTGTAGGATCTAGATTAACCCTAGAGGGGGTGAATAGGGTTATAGCAATTTTTCTCGATTTAAACGTAAAAACAAACTACAGAAATAAATATGCTGAAAAGTAAATCACACACAAAATTTACCCAACTTCGGTAACCCCTGCCTACTGCTGCATTCCCAGATTTCTATTAGAATTAAACAGTATCCCGCTTACAAACACTCTGCTAGACTCGCAAACCTTTGCTTCCGCTCACAAACACTCTACTAGACTCGCACACCCTGCTCCGCCTATAGAGTTTCGCTTACTCGCAAACTCTGCTCCCGCCTATAGAGTTTTGCAAACTCGCACACCCTGCTCACTGAACTAATTCTAACTAGACAATCTGACACTACCTACAACCTAGGTGGTGATTTAAAAATTCTTTGACTTGAAAAGTAAAAACAACTTCAAAAATACAAGCAGGAGCAAAAATTAAAATATAAACTTGAAACCCTAATTTTTGCTCAAATAAAAAAACCTTTTAATAAAACCCTAAATGAAAGTAAATTAAAGCCCTTTTATAAGAATAAAGGCCGGGCCCTTGTTTTCTTTCACCCGATCCACTGTGATAATGGTAGTCGTCCCTCTTTCTGAAATTAGGGCTTCGTCTCTTTTGCTCCTTGCTTTCAAAATTAGGATTGTACAAATTGAAGCGCCGGTTGAATTCCTCGATCGAATAATGATTGGCGTGCTTCCTTTGTCGATCGATGCTCTCCTTTTCACCACACAGCTTCTCCAATTTTGATCGAGTTCCTCTGTGATTTCGGTATGTACTTTACTTCCCTTTCGTTGCTGGTTTAATGCTTGCTTGAACTCGATGCTTTGCCGATGATGATTTGTGGGTTTTTATATTGGTCGAATTCCTATATTTGCGTTCGTATAAAATTGTTTAAATTTGTCAATTTATTTTCTCTGGCCGCTTGATTATGCTTGGATGCTTGAGATTTCACTGACTTATTCAAATTCGTATTTTCGATTCTTGCTTGGTTGACACGGTTTTGAATTGTTATCGTGGTCATTACGGTGTTGATTTTTGACTTCGTCAATACTGCATACGCACATGATTTTTGAAATTGATTTCGTCTTGAGTACCACGGCAATGAACTTTCCTCTTTTAATCTCAGTCAATATTTGTTTTCATGTGGTTCCTTGTTGACTTCACTGTGATTTATTGCTTTGGTTTTCCGGCCCCTGTGAGCTTCGTCTCTAGCCATTTTCTCTATTGGTATTGACCTAAATTTGAGCATTTCATAGTTTCATCTCTACTTTTTTGTAGCTGCATTGCTGTTGTCTAGTTGCACTTTGATGTTGTATATATGATGCATTTGTCATTGATACTGTTGTTCAATTTTCTTCCATTAACTTGACCATTTGTATACATACATTGTATGTTTCTCTGTTGCACTTTTGTGGTCTGCACTGCTTGTTTTGAGTCACTTCTATACTTGAGCATGTATTACTTGTTGTCTTCATAAAATTGTCACTGTGCTTCTTTTGTTGCTCTGAATTGCATACTTCTTGCAGTCTTCATTTTCGTTGTGCATTTGTATCACTTGAGACTGCTGTGTATTTGGTCTTTGTTGATTGATTGTTAACACTTGATTGCTCTGTGCTTTGACATTGTATTCATCCCTGTAGTTGAGTCTGATTTTTCTGGTCTGCATACATAAGCTTTGATGCTATATGGGTGGTCTTCAAGTATGCTTGTCTGCATTCACTCTGGCTTCTTTAACTTATGTCAGGTCTGATTGAATCACTGTCTTGAAGTCTTTGTGATCTTCACTTTAGTTCATTGTCATCTGAACTGCTTCCACTGTCTTCTTTGTAGTTGCACTGCACTTTTGGTTTGAGCTTGTTTGCAATTTAGCCTTGACCACCTTTATGCTGTAACTATACTTTTGGCATGATTGTTTTGGTCTTGTTTGTGTATTTTGTCTTCGTGCACTGATGCATTTGGAGTTGGTCTGTTGCACTTTGGTCTTGCATTTGTGATTTGATGCAGTTTTGATTTGTCGAAGCTTTGCATTTGAGTTGAGTCATGACAACAATGACTTGACCTTTGCATTCAGTTTACTGTGCCTTGTGTTGATCCCAGTTTTTAAAAACTCGGGTTTGACCTTGTGCTCATGTCGTGATTTTCAATATATTGCACGTGAGTTGAACCCGGTTTTTCATTTGGGTTTGACCTGTGCTCACCTGTCCCTGTAGCATTATCAAGTGTATATTGATGTGCACGGCCTTGTGGCATGTACAGTGATACACTGTGCATGGCACACTGTTCGTGTGTGATTAATTCAAATGTGAATGATGACGACAACCCAAATAACTGAGGCAAGTATTATTTTCAAAAATCATATTTCATTTTATATTGCAAAAATATTTCTTTTTCAATTTTACTGCGTTAGTGAATATTTTTGCAGATTGCTCAGATGCTGGATTCAAAGTGGAATGCAATTGAAGACAAAATATGAGTATGAGTGATATGTAGTGAGGTTATTAATGTAAATATGAAATCGTGATGTATTCAAAAAATGTATATGTATAGTGAGAGCATGAATTTGTACTATTCAAGATTGTAATAAATATTTGTTTGAATAAAATTTCTGTTTAAATTCAAATTCTGTGTACTTTATTTAATTCAACAAATATTTATTTAATCTATGAAACATAAAATAGCACATTAACAAATACATTTAAATGAATGTATATATGTTTGGTATCATCAAACAAAAATCATATAAGCGCCAAGCGCATATTCAACATAATTTACTTCTATTACTCAATATATTAAGATCATTTGTAATTTATATTTTAAATTCTTATATATAATTTCAAGCAATATTTTAAAAAGAAAATAATCAAAGCTTTGATGTTAATCTAATTTAAATTCATATTAAGCTAATTAAATAAAATTTTAAAACAAATAAGATTTTTCATAAGTATAAACCAAATTATTTATCAAATTGCTTCGAAAAGCTAAATGTTTGAATTTAAATCAAATTTCAATTTACCAAAAATAAAATAGAGTTAGAAAATTAATTCATTTACTAAATTCCAAATCAAAGTTTATCAATGTACAATATATACAATTATATATATTATAAACAGAAAACAATCTATTAGCTTTAAAAAGATAAAATCTTCCAATTTAAATATTTATTAAAAGATGATTATTAGATCAATTCAAATTTTATTATCAAAAATAATCAAATCAGATTAATTTTTAACACAGATTATTAAATTCATATTGCCAAATTTTCGGGATATCGCACCGATGGTCTCACAACAGTTAGGTGAGGCTGGACAAGATTATGATAATTAGGGTAAATAAGTAGCCAACAAAATAAGAAAAGTAAATTAAACGCAAAATAAAAGATTAGACTTATGGTCGAATAAGAGAGGGAGATATGTTTGGAGCAGCCCAAAGGATGAAGAGCCTAACTAAGCAGTTCATCAAAGATTTTAGCACATAAGAAGCATGTCCAACTTATTTATTTTAGGCTAGAAAGAAGTATGAGACTTCAATGGCACGTGAGAGTACTCTAGGGTGGCCCTCTAGGGTATGAATAGCGAAGCAGTCCTCCGGAGAAAGGTCTGTAGGTGTTCCATCAAAAGAGTACGCCTCGACTGTTTTTTGCTTGGTAGGACCATTGTAGGCAGTCAAAAGGGGTTGATGTTTGGAGTAGGATATTCGTATGTCCCAGTACTTGCAAATAAGTTTTAGTGGGCAGGACCAAAAAGGATAGTCGCATGCAGATATCGGGCCCACATCATAACCAAGAAACGAGTTCGGGAAAGACTAGAGTTAAACCTACTGTCCAAAGATTCTTTCACTATCGAGATACTGGATGTGGGCGCAGCCAATTGGATGTTTAGATTGTTTGTAGTAGGGCACAGCCACTTAGCTTCTTCGGTGGTCTTTCGATTAGTTGAGGGGTGACTGCGTGGGGCCATAGCCACGATAAGAAAAGCGGCAGATCAAGTAGAATATCTGTATTGTAGGCCTAATGAGGCAGTCCTTTATAGGTATAGACAATCTCCGACCGAGTTCCGTACAAGGTAGACATTGTTTAGCGGGATTCAGGAAGTAGACAGAACGATTACGTATTGTACTCAAGGTATGCACTAGATGGTACAATGTGGATGTCCGAGCATTATTATAGGCTAGTGCGGATGCATTTTACGTTTTCAGAGCCGATGACGGAACATATATATTGTAGGCCTTACGATGCAGTCCTTTACAGATGTTGTCACAACACGCCCTAGCAGCGAGGCGATGGAGTCCTTTTTGATGAGGATACGGAAGGTACTAAAGCTAATACCTAGGACTAATACGGTCATTGGGCATATAGCTACATATATTAGTTATTAGGTTTTGATCTACTTGGGCATATAGCTACATATATTAGTTATTAGGTTTTGATCTACTAGGAAGTAGATGGGTACGATTCACGCATAAATGCGAGAGTATTATAAACCCAATTAACCTAATATAACAGAAAATGAAAATAAAATGGTATATGTAGAATTAAACTTAAAAGTATATAATTTGTCCATTCATCAGAACTTTAGTTCTGACCCCTTGCTCATAACATCCTACAGGCTAGGTAGATGGCAGAGACTTTTCAGTTTTGAGACACTTGTTTAAAAAATGTTATTATATTGACGAGTATTTACTTATTATTATAATTTAGTCAGTTCCGCTATGAGATATTTATCTGAGCTCTAATATATTTATCTTTGCCTATTTGCAGGATACCAGAAACCCAACTCGGACTTTAGTGAGATTGGATTTTAGCATTTTTGCAAAAAATCAAGACTCACTGGAATTTGGGTTGTTACAATTCCAGTTTGGCCTCTATTTCCAGAGACAGCCAAAGTGTTATGCTCCATTTTCATCCTGCTTGCAGTACTTTTTTTGTAGCCTTTATTTTGGGTCTGCTTTGGCCTAGTCCCTTTGTTATAGGAAGTCTCTTTGACTTCAAGCTCCATCTGTTTTCTTTTTTGTTTCTGTTCGTGGTAAGAATGAGTGTAACAATAACCAGCTAAAGAATTTGTCTCACTGTGCGCTTGTGCTTCATGACATTAAACACTTATTATGCAAGACATAAACAAACAAAGTATCACCTTTTAACTTAGTGGTTTTATTTGGTTAATTATACGCTCATATTATTATATGCACGTGAATGATAAATACCGCACAATTTTCTGATTGGTGCTTGAAGAATCATTGTTACACTTTTTATTGTGACCTTATTGTATAGCTAGTATAATCCACCATTAAATTGTATGGTAGGTTAAAGGTGGTTTATGTTATCATTCTAATCCTTTATAGCCATTTACATTTAGAATGAAGTATTCACAATCGGCTACTTTATTTTTTTCTAACATGATATTTACTTGTAGTAAACCAAGAGGCATAGCATTCAAACTTCTATTGATGCTCCTTTTTGGAATAGAATACGTTTTTTTTTAAATACCACATGCAAGTTATTTCAGAATGCAAACTATCTATGTACGATGACTTGCAAGTAGTTACAAGGGACTTGATGTCTGAATTTATTCTAGATTATTCTCTTTATCACCTTTTGATTAATCCCTAGAGCATGTTAAAATAGCAGTCCAACATATTAAAAATAAGCGATCAATGTTAAAGTTTTATTATTTGACTATATTTGTTTATATGTACTATTCATTTTCTTAAATAATAATAAATACTATAGCAAAGCAGCTATATTACAACTTTTACTTTACAACAAACACAAACTGACAGTTGTTATCGTTATTTTTAACAGTTGTAACAAAGGTACTTTTAATAACTTTATTTGTACAGCAATTGTAATATACGTTTATAACAACTGCTTTTTTGTGTCCGTAGTAAATGTTTAATAATAACAACCGTTTGTGCAGTTATCTCTTCAACATATAAAATACAACTTTCCAACTCATAAAAAATTCAACCCCCCTCACCCCTGCGCCTTTGTTTTTGTTAGCCGCTCAATTTGTTAAATAAGTACGAAAACTCATTGGCAAAATTTTCTAAACCTAATCCTGACCCATTCGCGTTGTGCTCGCTGCCCTTGCTAAATCCGTTCGCCGCCGATAACCAGCCACTCTCCGCTAAACCGCACCATGCTTTGCAAAGCGCTAATCCTAACCTTAACCCTCTTACAAACGCTAACCTACAACTTTCTGCCATCTGATTTGCTCGCCGCCGCCGCCGATGATATATGTACGGCATCTGAATGGTTTCCCTTTGTGTTGGTTTATCTCTGGCTGATGCAACTTTTTTTTACATTTTTTAATACTATTTGAATTAGGTAAGGTGTAGTCAAATCAAATACAAACCCTTTTTAACCCAGTGGATCATCTATTAATTGTAGGGTAATGTTTGGTTTTTTTTTAATTATCCAGTTTTTAAGTCCATTCTCCGCTCTTAGCCTTGAGGTGTTTTTGTAAAGTTACAAATACGTTTGGTAATAATGATAAATGCAACAGTGATGATATTTGAATTATCCAGTTTTATTTAAATTTTGAGTATGGCCACGAAACAATGATGCCAACCAAATAGTGATGATAAATGCAACAGTGATGGTATTTGAGTTATCCAGTTTGGTAATAATGATAAATGCGGTAGTGACGGTTTTTTAATTATCCAGTTTTATTTAAATTTTAAGTATGGACATGTAACAGCGATGGTATTTAAATTTTGAGTATGCCAACTAAAAAGTGATGATAAATGAAACAGTGAGCGTTATTTGGATTATTCAGTTTTATTTAAATTTTGAGTGTGGCCACAATGTTGTATCCATAGTTAGAAGGCATGGAATTTAAAAAAAAAAGTATAAAAAGAGGCTAGTTTACGATAGAGAACACATGGTAAATTTCTATTGACGGTAATCAACAGTGCTTGTTGTAACAACTGTCGAAGGGAGAGAAGACTAACACAAGAGTAGCAGAAGTATATTTTGTGCATACATTATATGGCCGACTAATAATCTAAACTGATCCAATGGCATGTAGCTTCAAGTGAACATACTTTTTTAATAGTAAAGCAATAAAATGCAACAACGATGGTATTTGGGAAAGCGGTATGGGTAACATTCTGTTACAGTGAATTAATAGTTAACATTATGTTGCATAAGCCTTTTTGATAATTCCATCCTGTTAGAAATAACGGTTCACCTATATTATACGTAGTCTTTGGTGGAAGACAATAATTATGTAAATAGTCGACGATACTGTCCTTTTTAGCATGATCCCATTTTAAACTTTTTAATCAGATGTTTTAAACAGTTCAGATTATAGGCAAAACATATTATAACCATAGTACGTAGTACGGTTATGGAAAATGTATCAAAATGTGTCATGTCTCATAATTATTTACATGCATATTGTATATACTGTATGTTTAGTGAATCAGAGTATTGGGCCCAAAAGCTCACCAAGATGTGTAAATTGTACGACATGTTGTAGCCATGTTTATCGTACATTACTATTGTGCCATGAAAGTTGTGTGACATCGATGCATTTTTTTAAGCTTTCGCTATCCATGCTTAGCATAGGCCCGGAGTTGTATATTTTGACACTGACCTGCAGATGTGCATTTATCATTGTGTTGGCTTTCCATCCTGGTTACATCTCTAAATCACCTAATTGTGAAATTTAAATTGGATGTTTTTTGTCAGGGGTTCTTTGTTCTGTCTGCTTGGTCATGGTGAAGAATGTAAAATGGTGGTTGGCTGGATTCAAGAAAGAGTAATGCAGAAGCAAGAAGACGAAGATGCAGATGCAAGAAGATAGACAGAAACAAGATTGAGAATGATCAGAAAGGAGATTAGAAGATCAGAGAATGGGTGATAAGATGATCAGAGAGTGAAGAATGAGAGAATGAGAGATAAGGAAGTAGATGTAATAGAAATACTGTAAGAAACAGAATGTATCAGAAGGAAAGGAATAATAGAGAAGAGAGGAAATACGGTAAGAACAGAGATTGTAAAAATAAATGAAAAACTGTTTATTCTTTTTTCTTCTTCTCTTTCTGTACAATTGCATGATCCTATTTATTATGCAAAATTACAACGGCTATATTGTGCCAGCTCACGCCTCTTTGACAAATTCAACATCTCAATTAAATTACAAGTAATATTTTCTGATAAAATGATATATGTCCCTGTGCACGTGCACATATGCTCACAGTGTGCATACACAGTTTTCTTCATTCTTCCTTAGAACCTGATATATGGATTGAACTTCTGTTGCATACAAGTGTAAGAAGCCCGAGATTATTACATTTCCCTTCCCCTTCAAGTATAGACCTTGTCCCAAGGTCTACAGTGGGAAATCTTCGGATCATCGGCCAGTAGTCTTCCCAGGTTGCTTCTTCTTCACTTCTACCCTTCCATTTTACCAAGATTTGTACCACAGCCTTACCTTCTCGGGGTATCATTCTTCGATCTAATATTTTTTCTGGTTCCTGGACTTCCTCTACTTTATAACTAGGCAGATCTTCCTGAATCATAATATGACCTCCCACTTTCTTTTTCAATTATGAAACATGGAATACAGGGTGTATCTTTATGTGGTCTGGCAGGCTGAGTTTGTATGCCACTGTTCCTATAGTTTTCTCAACTTGGTAAGGGCCATACTACCTAGGAGATAGTTTATGAGTTCTCTGATTTATGGCTGTAATTTGTTTATAGGGTTGCAACTTTAAATATAACCAATCCCCAACCTGAAATTCCCTTTCCATCCTTCGTAGATCAGCATATTTTTCATTCTTTCTTGTGACATCTTCAAACTATCTTTTAAGAATTCCAACGTAATATCTCTGCTGAACAAAATCTCTTCCACTTGTTCTACTTTAGCGGTGTTGGGGACATAAGATAACTAAGTAGGTGGACCTAGTCCATACACTGCTTTGTATGGAGTTGTATTAGTTGATGACTTCCACGTTGTATTATACCAATATTCTGCTAAGGCTAACCAGTCAGCCCACTCACGTGGCTTATGGGAAACAAAACACCTTAAATATCCTTCTAATATCTTGTTGATAATCTCGGTTTGCCCATCACTCTGGGGGTGGTAGACGGAGCTCATCTTCAGGCTGCAACCTTGTAATTTAAAGTGCTCTTGCCAGAAGATACTAGTAAACATGGCATCCCTATCGCTTACAATTGATTTTGGCATGCCGTGTAGCTTAAAAACTCCATTGAAGAATACTCTTGCAATGTCTTTGCCAGTGTATGAATGACTGAGAGGGAAAAAGTGGGCATATTTGCTCAATATGTCAACTACCACAAATATAACAGTGTGTTTATGGATTTTGGGGAGGCATGTGATGAAATCCATAGATAAATCTTGGCAAATATTTTTTGGTATGGGCAATGGGTTTAAAAGGCCTGGCATTAAAACATTTTCATTTTTGGATCTCTGGCATATATCACAAGATTTGACAAAACCCTCTACAGTTCTTTTGAGATGTTTCCAATAGAACACCTGTTTGGTTTTTTTAATAGTTCCTTTAATACCAGTATGGCCTCCCAGTGGGGTCGAATGGTGCTCTCCTTTAAGTATGTGCAGCGGTGCTTCTAAGTGGTGGTTTATAAGCAACTTCCCTTTATAAAAAAATGAGCCCTCCTACCAATTTGTATGCCCTCCTACCAGTTTGTATTTTCCCTCATGCATTTCCTTATTGTGTATTTTTGTAAGCTGCTGTTGATACCATTTTGAGGCCAGTAAAGTCTCTTTCAATGTTTGTAACCAAGGTGTCTGAACCACATATATTGATTGTACCATTAATTCCTTGCCGTTGAGTACTTCTCTCCTTGATAAAGCATCGGCTATAATATTTTCTTTGCCACTTTTGTACTCAACCTTGTAATCGAAGCCATGTAATTTGGCAAGCCACTTGTTCTGAATTCCGGTGTGTAACTTCTACGAGAGTAAATACTTCAAACTTTGATGATCAGTCTTGATAATAAATTGTCTTCCCAAAAGATATTGTGACCACTTCTTAGTTGCAATGATGATGGCCATCAATTCCTTTTCATAGGTAGAAAGTGCTAAATTATTTACTTGTAATGCTTTGCTAAGATAAGCCAGTGGTTTCCCCTCCTACAACAAAACAGCACCTATACCTTGTCCGCTTGCTTCCTTGGTCCATTTGAAAGAGTTTTTCTTAGTCATGTTGGTCAGTGGCCTTGCAATCATACCATAATGCCTAATGAATTTTCTATAATAGCCAGTTAGACCCAAAAATCCTCTCAATGCCTTTAAATCTTTTAGTAGGGGCCATTCTATAACTGCTTGTACCTTTCTGGAATCTACTGCCACACCCTGTTGTGAGATAATGTGACCCAAATACTATATATTTTCTTTTGCAAAGCTGCATTTGGATAGTTTAATCACGAATTGATTGTCCTTTAGTACCTGAAATGTTAACTTCAAATGCTCTACATGCTCTGACATAGTCTGGCTATATATTAGTATGTCATCGAAAAATACTAACACAAATTTTCTTAGGTATGGTCTGAAAATATCATTCATAAGAGATTGAAAGGTTTATGGAGCATTTACTAAACCAAAGGGCATAACTAGAAATTCATAATGTCCATCATATGTTTTAAATGCTGTCTTATGGATGTCATGATCACACATTCTAATTTGATGATAACCAGATTTTAAATCAAGTTCGGAAAAATACTTAGAACCATGCAACTCATCATAAATCATCAGTCAACGGTGCAGGAAACTTATCTTTAATGGTGAGGAGGTTGAGATTTCTATAGTCAATGTAGAGTTGCCAAGTGCCATCTTTTTTTCTGAACATCACTATTGGGGAGGAGTAGGAGATGCTGCTGTGTCTGATGATGCCAGTATCAAGCATGTCTTTGATAATTTTTTCCAGTTCATTTTTAATGTGGTGAGAGTGTATGTACGGTCTCAAACAGACTGGGTTGGCATCAAGCACAAGGGGTATATGATGATCATGCCATCTATGTGGAGGGAGGAAGGGTTCACTGCTAGTCACTTCAGGAAATTTTTGCATAATACTTTTGACCTCATTGGGAACATTTACATCAGTAAGCTCCATATTGGAATGGTTGATTGTTGAAGAACACAGCATGATAGTAAGTTGGCTCTGTGAACAAGCCTTATTCAGTGACTTCTTGTTTACTAATTTTACTTCCTGCTGTTGTATGCCTTGCCATATATATAATTTGTTGCTGTAGACAAACTTGACTTGCAAATTTTCTAAATTTAAAGTGAGCCCCCAAATTTTTCATCCATTGAGCACCTAGAATTACTTGCCAACCTTCTAAGGACAGTGTTAGCAGATCTACTGGCATCCTACAACCCTGACACTTCAAGATAACATCATGACTTCCAGATCCCTGAAGCTTTTCCCCATTAGCGACTACCACCTCTTAAGTTTTGGAATCATCAATCTGTAACCTTAGTTTTCTTGTGAGTTGTTCATCGATGAAACTATGGGTTAAACCAGAATCTATGAGGATCTGTACGGGCTTTCCTTTGATGCTGCCTTTCCCTTTAATTGTAGTGAGTGCTAGTATTCCACATAATGCTTGTAGTGTTACAGTATGAGTTTCTTCGGTTGCCACTTCGTCAGAATTTTCCTCAACTTCATCCCCAGTTTGGGCATCTTCTTCCTCTGAATTATCAAAAGTCATAACCCCTTCTAACACATGGACCTGTGGACTTTTACATGTGTGTCCCTTGTGCCACTACTCTTTGCAACCATAGCAGATATTTTGCCTCCTCATCTCAATCAGTTGGTTAGGAGTCAAGCCTTTACGTTTTGCCATATTTTCAATATAGGTGGAATCCCATTCCTTGGCCTTTAGATTGTTGCCTTGTTGTCTGGGATAAGAACTTTGTCTGGTTAGATTGGATTTTGGGCAATACACGAGTAGTTTTGCCTTCTTTCTTGGATTGAGACCATACATTTTCAAACATTTTAGCCAAAGAAACTGCCTCTCTAAAGTCCACTGGTCTAGAGGTCATAACATCATACCTTATTTCTTCCTTGAGACCGCATACGAATCTGCCCAACAAGAATTTGGATGGTAGTGTCTCAATGGTAGTTTGCAGTCCCTCAAATTTGGAAAGGTAAGCAAAAACTGTAGTTTGTTGTTTGAGTTTAGCTAGTGATTCATATGGCCTATCCATGTCCTCTGAATTGAATCTAATCAGGATTTCCTCTCTAAAGATGGACCAAGTACCATGGTTAGCTACATTTCTTGTATACCAATTGTACCATTTCAAGGCATCTTTCTTGAGATAAAAAGATGAAATTTCAACCCAGAAATACTCTCCTGTTTGATGAAATCTGAAGAATTGCTCGACTTGACTAAGCCATTCATGAACCATATCATCACCAGAATGTGTGGGAAAGTCAAGCTTAAGAATAGGAAAGGGAGAATTTTTATTCCCAGAAATAGTTTCTTGATGGGGTTGATGGTTGTTTGGAGGCTGGGCAAGATTAATGGGGTTTGCAGCGCTTGAGTGTGGGATATTAGTATTGATTCTAGTGGGTGGATGAGGCTGTGCTGGGGCAGAAGAGGAAGAGGTCATTTGATGGGGATTTTATGCTAGAATCCCATGTATAGGTGCAGGTGCATTCGAGGTAAGAGGATTGGTCGTTGATTGCATTTTGAGTTGTTGTACATCCAAAGCTAGCGCAGTTAAGACATTGTGCATTCCTTCAAACTTCGTCCATAGTTCCTTGGTGGATTTTTCCAAGCTATGAGCAATATTTTCCAATTTTCTTAATGAGTAAAAATTCGATTATTGATTTCCTCTTGTCTCCTCCACGCCTCATCTTGTTCTTGAAGTTTAGAGTCAATGCTGGAATTATTGTTAAAACTACAGTCAGGCTGGTTGTTAAAGGTTTCCCATCCCGAGGCTCTGATACCACTTTGTCAGGGCTCCTTTGTTCTGTCTGCTTGGTCATGGTGAAGAATGTGAAATGGTGGTTGGCTGAATTCAAGAAAGAGTAATGCAGAAGCAAGAAGACAAAGATGCAGAGGTAAGAAGATAGATGAAAACAAGATTGGGAATGATCAGAAAGGAGATTAGAAGATCAGAGAATGGGTGATAAGATGATCAGAGAGTGAAGAATGAGAGAATGAGAGATAAGGAAGTAAATGTAATAGAAATACTGTAAGAAACAGAATGTATCAAAAGGAAAGGAATAATAGAGAAGAGAGGAAATACTGTAAGAACAGAGATTGTGAAAATAAATGAAAAACTGTTATTTCTTTTTTCTTCTTCTCTTTCTGTACAATTGCACGATTCTATTTATAATGCAAAATAACGACTATATTGTGCCAACTCATCCTCTTTGACAAATTCAACATCTCAATTAAATTACAAGTAATATTTTCTGATAAAATGATATATATCTCTGTGCACGTGCACATATGCTCACAGTGTGCACACACAGTTTTCTTCATTCTTCCTTAGAACCTGATATGTGGATTGAACTGTTGTTGCATACAAGTGTAAGAATCCCGAGATTATTACTTTTTTTGCCTTATTTTTACATTCCCATCAATCCATGTTGTAATATGGCTTGTATTGTTCACATCACACAATTTGTTTGTCCTTTTATTGTAGTAATGTCTGTTTTTTATTATAGAGAAACGGACAGTTACAATACGAAGGCTGCTAGGTTCAACAACCATTGCATCACAGCCCTACCGTCACCAACTACATTGGGTAAGCCGTTGTGATTTGTCATCTTCGTGATCTTTCTTTACTTAATGTATATTTATTATGGATCCTACCGGCGATTTTTGTTAGGCAGTGTATTTTTTATCCCTAGTTACCTAAATATTTCAATTAATTAAAAAAAATATTTGATGCCAATTGCGTATTTTAATTCAAATTAAATTGATTGACAATAAAAGAAAGATTATTAAAACATCTGAGAGAAAACTTTCAACATGCCAGTTTTTTTCTTTAATGTTTTATTTTGCATCTGCGTCCAATCGGATCCACGGAAGATATGGACAAAACATGGATCAATTTACCAAGGTTTTGTAAATTTTGATTAATAATTTCGTACTTATAACTATGTAGGATTGACTAAGGATATGATTATTTTTTTAGTATGATAGAGGGATATAGGCAAGTCGTTCAAAATTTCGTACATAAGCATGCTAAAACTGAAGGTAATCCAGAAAAAAATATTTTTCCGTATCGTCGATGTAGGAACCTTATTTGGCATTCTTCAAGAGATGTTGTGACACATTTGGTGTGTTGTGGAATTGATCCAACATATGATGTATGGATCTTACATGGAGAAGCACATCATTCACGAAATAAAGCCGACGAAGTGGCAAATAGATACAGAATGTATTTCGATGCAGGAATTGGAGACGAGGAGAACAAGTATCGTATTAACGATAAACATCGGGAAAGGACTAATATATTGTTGGAGATAGCTGAAATACCTTTATATTCTGGTTGTACAGACCACACAAACTTGTCTGCTATGATACTTCTTTATAAAATTAAGGCTTGAAATGGTATAACCGATACAACATTTACGGAACTTCTTAAGCTCATCAGGGATATGATACTTAAGGAAAACAAGCTTCCCGATTCAACATACAAAACAAAGAAGTTGATTAAATTATTTGGTTTATGTTATAGGAATATACATGCATGCGTAAATGATTGTTGTCTATTTTGAAAAGAGCTTGCACGTTGTATTTTTGTCCTAAATGCGGCATATCACATTGGAAAAAGAACAAGACAAGAGAAGATGGAAAGAAATCCAAAATACCTGTGAAGGTTTTGAGATACTTTCCACTCATACCATGGTTGAAAAGAATTTCATGACGTCGGAGACATCAGAACAATTAAGATGGCATCGAAGTAATAAATGAGAAGATTGCAAACTACAACATCCTGTAGATTCCTCCAAGTGGTCGACAATTGATAGAATGTATCCTTCCTTTGAATCCGATCCACGAAATTTGAGGCTTGGCCTTGCAAGTGATGGCTTTAACCCTTTTGCTGATTGGAATTCAACATATAGTTGTTGGCCAGAGTTTTTAGTTGGTTATAACTTCCCTCATTAGCTTAGTATGCATAAAGATAATATGATGCTATATTTATTAATTCCTATACCGTGATAACCAGGAAATGACATCGACGTGTATCTGCAACCACTTATTGAAGATTTGAACAAATTTGAGGAATAAAGGGTAAAGGTTATGACGCATTCAATCGTAGCGAATTTGGATTAAATGCAATTCTGATGTGGATAATAAGTGATTTTCTAACTTATGGAAATTTAGCAATTTGCACTATAAAAGGTAAGAGAGAATGTCATGTTTATGGCATTAATACATGTTCGATATGGCTACCATTTAGTAAAAAATGCACATACTTGGGGCATAAATGATTTCTTACACCTAATCATGAATATCGCCACTAGAAAAACTTATTTGATAGAATCATAGAACATAGAGAAGTGCCTCCAATACATATCGGTGCTAAAATCTTCAAAGATGTCAAAGATATTGTTAATGAGTAGGGAAAAAACAAAGGAGGAAGAGATAGAAACTAGAAAAAGAAAGCGAGGGGGATGTGAGGAAAAAAGGAATCCAAATGTGGAAAACGAAGTCCATTTTTTTGATTCGCCTTATTGGAAGGTAAAATATAACTAAAAATACAATGTCTTTTCATTTGATATCCATGTCCAATAATTAGTATTTTACTATCAATCTATTATACGCATTTTTCGGGTTTTCGCAGACACTTTCTTTGCGTCACAATCTAGATATAATGCACATCGAGAAAAATATTTGCGAGAGCATTTCTGGTACATCGCTTAATATCATAGGAAAAACAAAGATGGAATTACTTCATGTCAAGATCTGAAAGAAATGCGTATAAGAAAGAAGTTACATCCAATAGATATTGGAAGTAAAGTTTTACATCCTACTGCAACATGCACCTTGACAGACCAAGAAAAACAGATCTTTTATGATAGGATGAGGAATTTTAAGGTGTCCGATGGGTATAGCTCAAATATTTGGAAACGTTTTGCAAAACATGACAAGATTTCAAGTATCATGATTAACATATTTTGCTGCAACAACTATTGTCTGTAGCATTGAGAGCCCTTTTGACCGTAGGTACAAGAAATGCATTACTACGACCATGTTCATTTCATAATGACTTATGCCAAAGAGTGCTTGATAGAGATAAATTAGAATCCCTGAAGAATTAAGTTGCATTAATGTTATGTGACCTTAAGAGATTTTTCCCGCTTCCTTTTTCTATATCATGATTCACTTGACGATACATTTGAGGAGGAAGCAAGAATATGTGGACCGATACAATACCGGTCGATGTATCCATTTGAGAGGTAATTTTTATGAATGTTTAACGTGATTAATAAATATGCGCTTATGAAAGCATTTTATGCTTATGTCTTGATTATAGGTATATGAAAATACTGAAGGGTTATGTTAAAAATCAAGTCTGACCTGAAGGGTGCATAATCGAGTGCTATTCTGCTGAAGAATGCATTAAGTATTGTGCTAGATATATTGAAGACATGTATGAATTTGGAGGAAGAAAAATCAGAATGAAGTGCAACAAAGTAATTCCATACACGATGGGCATCCGATTTAAAAAGGAAAACCCATGTTACTATTCGAGGAGGTGATTGATGCTGCTCATCGGTTTGTGCTGTTCAGTACTGATGAAGTGGAGCCGTACATAGAGTAAGTATAAGTTCAACTCGATCATTATATATGAAAGCAATTAAGTTTTAACTTGTACATTTGCATATGCAGAATGCACAAGGAGGAGTTGAAACGTTTGCACCCTCAGCTTTTACAAGATGAAGTGGAATTGTTAAACTACATTTAGACGCTTTTAGTTATTGGTTTGGAAAAATGGTTGAAATGGTTATATTTTCTTTCATTAGACCAATTAAGTTTCAAATATGCAAATATTATTGTCCTTTATCTTCATATACAACATTTTATATGTCTAGGTTAAAGATGAGAGAAATGATTCAAATGTTAGCGAAATAATAAAATGGCTTTTGTATGGGCCTCGGTCGCAAGTAGCCTCTTATACTGGCTATGCTGTCAATGGACGATGTTTCCATACTAAAAACTATGAGAAGTCTACGTAAAATAGCGGTGTTTCCATTGAGACGAATACTATTCGTGTAGACGGGTCCATTGAAAAAATTATTTATAATCGCATCTTACATGAGATTTTGTTATTAGACTGCCATCTGATTCAAGTTGCTTTGTTTAAGTGTGATTGGACAAATATTTATCTTGGAGTTAAGGTCGAAGATGGCTTTACATTAGTTAATTTACATCAGTTCCAAAATCAATTTGCAAGCGATCCTTTCATCTTAGCAACACAAGATGTACAAGTGTTTTTCTCCAGAGGAAGTAGTTCAAATTTGGTATGTTGTTTTGAAATCACCTCCTAGAGGTTTTCATGAATTTGAAAAATACGAGAACGAGGAAAACTCAATGAGTAAACCAAAAAATGAGTCGTTATTTAATGATAGGGATGTTGATAATAATGACAAAAGTTACATAAGGAAGGATTGGAGTACATTTTGGTATGAATAACCATTCGTTGTTGATATATTGTTTTATATGTAGTCATATGCGTTAAAGTGTTTAGTTATGCTGTTATGTAAACCGATGAATAAATTTCTCTTTGTATCAAAAAGATACACCTATCAAATCACATATTGATTTACTCGAGTTTTTGATAGAAGTGTATCAAAGCAATTTTACATCGTATCACATACGGTTGTTTTCATATTTTTTTTTGATATTATTCATAGTCGTTACGTATCAAAAAAGTCCTATACTAATTAGTATAATGTTAACCTTTTACAAATTATGATTTTTTTCCTAGTTGATCACTTGGAGAAAGAAGCTTGAATTTATTGCATCTATGGATAAGAATGAACAAAATCAAGGAGAGGTAAAATCTAATGTTATTTTTACCTCAATTCCAACTATGTCCTTACTAATGCTATATTTGTTCAAATAATTTCAGAGCTCGAAGCAAGCGAAGAAAAGATCGAAGAAGCAAAGTCTTGCCGCACTTGCAACTGCTCATGGGCTAACTAAGGCTAATGGTGTTATTAGAATCTCTAGAATGAAAGATGTTGAAATTAAAGTTGGTTATACTCTTAAGGTTATGAATGTGGCTGTTAGAAAATTTCCACGCAAACACAGTGAAATTCCTCCACCCATCATTCCTTACTATTATTCAACCTCCCTCCAAAACGTTACTACCACAAACTCCTCCAATTCTCTTCATTTCACTCCCCTTCAAAACGTCGTTACCACACACACGTCCAATCTTCATGATTCAACTCCCCTTCAAAACGCCAATACCATACACTCGTCAAATCCTCTTAATTCAACTCCCCTGCAAAACGTCGTGACCACACACACGTCCAATCCTCATGATTCAACTCCTATTCAAAACATCAATCCCACACAATCATCCAACCCTCTTAATTCAACTCCCCTTCAAAACATCTTTACCAGACACACGTCCAATCCTCATGATCCAACTCCCCTTCAAAACGTCAATTTAGACTCTTTCTCCGAAGAGGCGAACATGTTCAAAACTAAGAGAAAAAGAGGAAAAACAATGATGAGATTATTTTCTTTAACACTGAAAGAGAAGGTTTAAATTGAGTTCAATGACCTAAATCAACCTATTGGTCCAAATTTCAAATATTTATCATCATATCTTGGGAATGGTACTTGTGACCATTAGCAATTGGAAGAAAGTGGACGAAAAATTGAGGACCGATATATGGACATGTATTCAGGTACTAAAACCCGTTGAGAGCTAAAACATGACATATGTATATGTGTATATATATATATACACATATGTCTATATATATATATATATATATATATATATATATATATATAGAAAACACCTGGATTTTAAGTTTTCTTTTAATTGAATTTAAACAGGTTAAAATTTAGTCTCTTTTGTTTATGAATTGTCAAAAAACTATCAAAAGAGACATAACAATAACTTTGACACTTGATATGTGTCTTGCATTTGGGCAAGTGTGGTTTGCTTGTTTTACGTCAGGTCTTCCTTCAAATTTTGAACTCCCAAGCTAGCTTAGGATTACTCAATCAAAGCTATGACACCAACGCGCCTACCCACTCCTATTAGATGTTGCTTTTGGATCTATTAAAACAGTCTATAAATGTAAACAACTAACTTGTTCCCACAGCTGATAATAACATAATGCAAAGCAACTAGGATCAAGAGCAATATATCTAGGATGCTTCTAAGCCTGCACAAATGTTGGGTTGCACAAATGAGGTTGAGTTGGGTAAGGTTAAACAATGTTGGACCGGGTTACAAAAATCTTGTACAGAAAAGTAAAGCATGCTAAAAAAATTATAATAATTTGCCAGAACTATTTGTTTTGAAATGTAATTTTCACGTCATAGTTAGCACATTACAGTAATACATCATATAGACTTTATTCGCTACAATTTGCACATATTTTATAAGAGTTTTGTTACATAATTTACTGCCATTATTCAACAATGCAAGTGAAGCTATGCGTGTAATGTTAGAAAGGTGAAAGTGGCAGCGATGACACTGTCCTTTAAATGACTGTACTGAACTTTGCAGTGATTAATACGTCTTTGAAGTTTGAACAAAGACTGAAAAATTTCTATCTTTAGTTTCCAGTCTTTAAATGAATATTTATTTTAGTGGGTGAAGTCTAAGATAAGGTAAGAAGAATAAAAGTAGACATAGCAGGAATCAGTAGGTATAGGATGACAAAAAGCAATCCACCGGATGACGCAAGTTTATAGAGGAAGTTTTTATATTGTTCATTTCTGTTGGATTACAGTTGTACATTCTTACATAATTAATATTTGCAATTTACTTGTTTTTTGTTCGGATTAGAGGGATATCAAATCTCATAAGTTAGGACTAACCCTTTTATTTTATTTAGTGTGTTGAGTTATTTTGCTTTTTTATTTATAGTTAAGCTTGTTTCTTCATTTGCATACAGCCTTAGCTTACCGGGTATTTGTTTCTTTCGCATGCTTGTATACTTGATCATGTGAATTGCTTACTTTGCATATGCTTGTATTTTCCTTGTTTTGATCTTGTTATATTCAAACTTACTAGCTGTTGCAAACTACGTTAGTGTATAAATATATATACACATGTGCATGTTTTTGTTGAAATGTACACACACACAGTTTTATATTTAGAATATGAGCTTGACTTGTTGTTAGTGTGATATTTGGAAACGTGGCATTGATTACCTTGCTTTAGCCTTGTAATTCAGTTCTCTTGTTTTGCAAACTGCTGGCAGATAAGTATAATTTGAAAACTTATTCTTTTTTGGAATGTATGGAATTTTTGGAAATTAAATGTTTGAAATAATGAAATACGTCAAAAGACTTTTATCAATATAGTAAAAGCTTTTATTTGCGCTTTTCTTTTAGGTAAAATGTTTACATTAAATTTTTCGGTAATTTTGATTTTACTTCTACTCTTTAACTTAGCCTTGGAGAAGTAATGAACAGCATGTTTTGCTTCGGTGGAGAAGTACCAAGCCTACGTGCAATTGTGCTACTGGTTACTACAGGTTTATAAATCTGTTGCGTTGTGTGCAAGTATGCTACGTGTATTAAAGATGAATGAAAGTGAATAGAATTTTGATAATTTAGTGTCGAACTTGAATCAAGCTATTGAATAGATTGCTGAATTGAATGTTAAACTGATAACTAACGGATTTTTTTTTCCTGAAATGAAAAGGAAAATAGGATTGGGTAGGGTTGCGTGAGGGTCTCGTTGAATTAACTTTCTATTAGTACACCCTGAACTAAACATATAGCTGCTGCTGCTAATTCTCATCTTCATGCTGCCAACACTGCACAGATCCGAGTAATAATATATAAACGAACAGCTGCAATTTGTTTTTTGTTTTTTTTAAATAGGAGATTATGCTTTCATAATGCTTTATATTTTTCAACCATAATGCTTTATTTTTGCAGTCTCATTGGAATAGCAACAACACCACAACAGGTGTTAATATACAATTTCAGCAGCAAGTAGAAAGTGCAAATTATTGAGTTGACAAAGAAATGTTCTTGCAGAAGCAACAATCGCATCAACGACAATACTTTTTTAGTTCATTATGTACCACTATGAGCAAATAACTGGAAATTTTGGATGACGTGGTGATGGATGCTGAAGCTCTTCTGTTTAGGCCTACTTCAGATATCTATATAATTGGACAAGCGGTTGGAACGCATATTGCTTGGCATAAAGAATTTAACTCTTTTCTTTTGATTGGTACGTATATGTACTTTTACTGATTTATGTTATGGATTTAGTTATGTTTTGAAATGGAGTTATGAATTCAGAAATGGTGTAAACTTGAATTGTTTTTTAATGTGAATGGTTCGTATTGTTTCAAGTATTTGAATAATTGTGGTTATTATTTACAAAATATTGGTTTTAATTATAATATCATGAAATTTATAGTTGATAGCAATTGTGAAAAGATGAATTGTAGTAATTTGTAGCAATTGAAAAAATAATTGTTGCAACTGTGATCGCTAGTTGTAGTAGATCGTACTACAACTATTACAAACAGTTGTAAAATGTTAACGCAACAGGCAGAAGAAGTTAAAATACTTATTATAGCCATCGTAAACAGTTGTAAATAAGTCTTTTACTACTGCGATAAGCAGTTGTAAAAGATTCTATTGCAATACCTGCTCACAGTTGCAAAAGAGTCTTATAGCAACTGGTTTTGACTTTTGCGATAAACTTTAATACAAGTGCAAATAGCAGTTGTAAAAAGTATTTTACAACTGCACGTACCCTTTGTAAAATAATCACACTCTACTATAGCTGCGAATACAAAGAGTGACGGATGGCGGTTGTAATAAATCTTTTTTTCTGAAAACCCAGTAGGTATAGGATGGAAAAACGCATTGTAGAAATCGAATCTGATTCTTTTTAGCAGAACTCAAGCATCCTTTATACTGTGCCACACATGACATTTGTAATATTAGACCTATTACAACTATTTTTGACAGTTGTGAAATGATATTTTTGTTGTAGTTAAAGTAGAGTATATTTTTGTGATTGCATTCTATATTAGAAAATGAAAAGCATACTATAGTTCTTACAAGTGCTAAAATAAATAAATAAGCCATGATATATAGATGCAACTATGATTGTGCATGTCGAACAAATGGTATGATGAGTTTGAAAACTGGTATATGATGCAGGCATTTATTATCTACGTTCAATAACTATCTTATCAAATAAGATGACTATAACAGCACATCTGATTCCGCAATTCATGTATCTATGGCTTTTTATTCTAAATTTTCCTTTGCATTCTAGTAATTTTATTTTTTGTACTTCCAGGATCATTACCGTGCGACTTATGCAATCAATGGGGCCAAGTTTAGTAGAAACAGATAATAAGTCTGTGATTTCTCAAATTTTAAATTTACTTCTGAAATTAATTTATGTTCAATTGGTTCAAGTTTTATTTCTTGTATTTCGAAGGCAAATCATGCTAAGTTACAAACTTAGAGGTTTAGAGTTGTGGACTGGTACATTTAATCTGAAACAGATTAAAGCTGCAACTTAACAATTTTGATAATGTAAATAAAATAAGCGAAGGTGGAGTCGGCCGTCTATAAGGCAATGAATAAAATAGTGTCTAGATTATACTTTTCTCATATTTTTGACACATTTCATGCTTTTATTCACATTTTCATTATTAATTTTAGGGTGCGTTGCCAGATGGTTCAGAGATAGCAGTGAAGCAGCTTTCTTTAATGTCAAAGCAAAGAAGCCGTAAGGTCATTAATGAGATTGGAATGATTTTGCTTTACGCCATCCTAATTTAGTGGAAATTTATGGGTATGGTATGGAAGGAAACCAGTTGCTTTTTATCAATATATGGAAAATAATAGCCTAGCACTTTTTCCGTGTTAACCAAGTTTTCAATTAAGCAGATTTCAACAAGAAGTAGAAGGTCAAAATGAAAACGAAAGGATTCGAGAACTTGAAAACACGATTATAAGAAAAGAAAGCGGAACTCAAGGAATTTAACAATGTTGGAGATAAGTAAAGCGTCCAGTACCAAAAGGCACTTATGGGTACCGGGAGGTCCATTCTTCAAGTTTTGGCTTCTTAAACCCCATACACTTCATATACTCCTCCAACCGGTCATCATCGAGTGCTTTTCTCGAAGAATGGATGAGCAAATCTCGGGATTGATGAGAAGAAAGCAAAGAAAGCATGATAATACACGTGCTATGAAAAGAACCGTCGTGAGCAACTCAAAGTCTATGAAAAGGAGTTTGGAATACATCAAATTGAAGATAGAAGGACAATGCAAGGAAGAAGAGTGGATTTTCATCGAGAAATACCACTCAGTACCAAAAGTTTTATTTTGCACATGAGCCGGCGTGTCCACTTGTACATCATTGGACTTGTTTCTGGACATCTATTTATGTACTAGAACTACAGAGTTTTTTCTCTATAAATATCAACCCTATAGCAACCAAAAAAGGATCCTAGACTCTTGTTTTCCTTCAACTCCTATCCCTCCCTTACACAGTCACCTAGGTAGATAGTAGTGGCATTTCGAGGCTTAGAAAACTGGTAATCCTACGTACTAGTGGCTTTAATTCTCCCTAAAATCCAAAATTAATAAAAATATAAAGTGGACCAGGCGAGAGATTACCAAACCACTATAAAAATCTTGAGTTTCTCTACTTTTCTGCATCTTCTTTATTGTTTTACTAGATCTAATCCTACAATAGGCCATATTTATGTGTATTGCCACTTTTGGCTTCAATATTTTGGTGTTTTATTAAGAGTTGAACTTAGATTCAGTCTAGCTTGCTATTGTGGATTTGGAGAGATTTAGTATTTAAATCCGAAAATTTATCTTTGATGAAGTTTGAAAGCTTTCTACTAGGAATTAATGGTGCCTAGGAAACCTATGAGATCAGGAAGGTCATCAGGAGCTGTAACTTTTGATGATGAAGGGAATCCTCACTAAGTTGAAGTTAAAAACAAACAGGAAATATTAGGATCATCTGCTGATAGGAAGTGGTTACTAGAGGAGAGCTTGACAAAATGCTGTAGAAGTTGAACTAGAAGATGGCGAATAGCTAGAAAGATTTGATGAATAAAATTGATGCTTTGCTAACCTTGCAACCACCAAGAATCACGAGAATTAGAATGGAAACTTCACTTGGGCTAGAACAAGAGAGTTCCTCTATTTCCGGTTGAAATGAAAGGGATGAAAAGAAAAAATTGAAGGTAGGGGCTGTTGGAGTTGTAGAAGGATTAGTAAGAGGAAGTAGAAGTGCTCCTCCAAAAAATGACCACCAAGTACCGAGAGGTATACTCTCGGTATCGAGAAAAATGAAAAAGTGGATGATGGGTAGGAGGTTGATCAATGGTGGTATCTAATGAGGAAGTTGACTTGCAGCTCGATGATGATGATTTAAATTTGGATATTGATGCTAACAAAGATGGAGTTCAAATAGCCACAGCTCAACCAATCGCGCACCCATGAAATTCTGAAGGACTGGTTCTCCCAAAGACAAGAGCATTTAGATATTTGTCGGCAAACCGGGACCATTTATAGAGTCAAACACTCGGTGTAGCTCCCGATACCTGATTACCTTCGAACAACCGTGCTTGTAAGGAATACATAGCTGATATGGTTAAACGGTTGGTAGAGGAAAGTAGAGGCAGAAAAAGAAAAAAATAAAGATCGTGGTTTTGCATCAAGTAGGACTCCATTTATAAAAAATATCCTAAGAGAAGAATACCCTAGAAAGTTCACTGTGCCAACAATGCCATCATACAGTGGAATTACTGATCCTTGACAACGCTTACTCAAGTACGAATGGCATATGGATGAGGCCAGCGACAAGGATGTTGTTCATTATAGATGTTTCCTGATTTTCTTAAAAGGAGATGCTTCTATGTGGTTCACTAGGCTCGCGTCGAGATCTTTACCTGCTTTTGATGAATTAGCAAAGAAGTTTTGAGAGCAGTTCAAGCTCCATGCTGCCAGATTGAAGGACACGATGTCCCTATCTAGCTTGTCGTAAGGACCCAAGAAGCCCCTAAAGGGGTTCTTGAACCGATTCAATGTCGTTGTCACTGAAGTTGGCAACCCAAATGAAGATTTGGTATTTATGGTTTTTTTCTAGGGTATTCAACTAGACATGGATTTTCATACGTGGCCGAAGATAAAGTAACCAACAACTATGGAAGGTTCCATCGAAATGCAAAACAGTTTATGCGGTTGGAGAAAGCTGATCAGGTTAGAGTAAAAATTAGCGACAGACAGTCAAAGGAGGTAGTTCAAAGTAATGTGGTACTTAAACAGAATGGAGAAGGCTCTATTAATGTTATAAGTGATGCTGAAAATTCTGGAAACTAGAAGTAAAGGAACCGAAACTATGGCGATAGGCATAACGAGAATAGTAAGCATTAGAGAAATCTATGACCCAAAGATTGCACACCTTTGAATAATATGCCAAAAAAATATTTACCTTGCTACAAAAGTAATGTAGCACTATAAGAAACTATCAAGTAGGGAAGCAACATAGTAGGAGAAACATTCTAGGAAGTACCGTCGTTTCCACGAAACTCATGGGCATACATTAAATGAATGCAGACACTTAAGAGATCTTATTGAAGAATTAAAAGGAAAAATTGACTTCAACAAAGCATCAAAGAATCATAGGACAACGAATAAATTGTGAGATCCCAAGGACCGCCCGTCCACGGGAATCAGCCCAGATCGTGCGGAGTAGGACCCAGTGGAATAACGAAAAGTAAGTCATCAATACCATAATTAGAGGATTTGATCCAACAAAAAAGAGATGGGGAGAGATGGAATGGTGTGCGCACTCTCTAAAGCACGCACAATAGGAGGATTGATTTGTTGTAGAAGATGGATCTCCGACAAAGCAGCAAAGGAGGAATACTGATGATATAGTATTCAGAAATAGAGATGTTGATTGAATTGAAGTGCTTTCGACCTAATGATAGTGACGATTGGAATTGGATTAGTGACTGTGCATCGAGTCAACATACTCTTCAAGGAACTTTCGATCGGATGAAGATTAACATGAAGGAGGTTATAGCTTGTAAAACCAAGATCAGAGGCTTTATAGGAAAAGCCAAGTAGCTAATTGAGACAATTAATTTTTTGTAGAATTGGGCAAAGGAGAACGCAAGATTATCCAGATTCTAAAGTTCGTCATCGTATATGAGTACTCAGCATATAATGCATTCTTAGGATGACCTGCACTTGCTAATTTCAGGATAGCTTTGGCACTTGGTGCTTAGTAATGAAGTTCTGCATGGAGAATGGGGTTGGAATAGTAAAAGGTGACCAAAGCATTGGAAGGGAACGTTACATTGCAGAACTAAGAGAAGTAAAGAAAAATGGAAAGGCAAGAATATGGAGAGAACTCTCCACATTCAGGACTCACAAGCATAACAACTAAAACATGAAAACTGGCTTGGGAACCATAACTGATTCATTAAGGTCATGGGTCCAAGGAAGCAGTTAGGAAAAGGGCAACTAGCATAGGTAGAGATGACAGTGGATGTTCCAATCGACATGGATGATCCTACACAGGTCCTGAAGATTGGATCTAAGCTCAGCATTAACTTAAAAAAGAAATTGATGAATTTCCTTTGAGGAAAAATAAATGTGTTCGCCTTGACTTGCTCGGACATGTGCGGGATATCATCGAAGATAGCGTGTCATGCATTGAACATTGACCCAAAGTTCACACCGACAAAGCAGAAAAGACACCGTCTGGGTTCGAACCAATCCATTATTGAGGAAGAGGTAGATAAACTTATGGAAAAAAAGTTCATCCATGATGCTTTATACCCCGGTTAGGTTTCCAACCCTATGTTGGTTAGGAATTCAAATGGAAAGTAGAGAATGTGTATCGATTACTTGGTTTTGAAGAAGGCATGCCCAAAGGACAAGTTTCCTCAGCCAACGATTGGCCAATTGGTGGATGTGATCGCAAGACATGATTTGCTCTCATTTATAGGTGCTTATTCAAGTTACAACTAGATCCCAATGCAAATACCAGAATAGGAGATTACTAGCTAAATAACAGACTTGGGATTATATGGCTATCGTGTGACGTCATTCGATTTAAAGAATGTTGGATCTTCACAGCATGGACTGGTGAATGCTATTTTCAAGAGCCAAATCAAGCGGATTAAGGAAGTATACAAAGACGACATGCTTGTGAAATCATGAGTATCTCTAAACCATCCAGACAATCTTCGAAGAAGTTTGAAGTTTTATGGAAGTACGAGATGAAACTGAACACATTGAAATATTCTTTCGGTGTAGCAATGGGAAAGTTTTTAGGATTTATCATACTTGCATGCGGTATCGATGCTAATCCGAAACATATTGACTCCTCGAGGAGTGTAACCACAAAAACTACAAAGAAGGAACTACAGAGCTTGAATGGGAAAATTGCTACATTGAGTCGGTTCATCTCTAGAGTGATAGATAAGTGTATACCTTTCTTCGATGCCCTCAAGAAAGGAAAAAAGAAATTGAATGGAACAAGGATTTCCAGAAAGCCTTCGAGGAATTATTAAGACGTATGAAAAACCATCTAGTCCAATCTAAACCGCTTATAGGGGAGGATCTATTTGTTTAGTTAGCTATATTTTCTTATGCGTTAAGCATAGTTTTAGTATGTGGGAAGGCTAAGATTCAAAGACCAGTTTATTACGTCACCAAGCGTTTTATTAAAGCCAAAAAGAACTACCCGAAGCTGGAGATACTTTCGTACCGCTTATTTTAACACCTCACCTCTATACCCATACTATCCAATAGCATTACAGAGTAATACTTCCATATAACATGAAGAATGAGGATATATGAATTACATATGTGAATATTCCCTTAGACATCGAATAAGTAACTAGCCTATACATACAAAGTATCAGTACAAAACAATAAACACGTGTGCCTTTAGGACAGAACAATACAAAATATGCATTGACTAACAGAGAATATAGAGTCAATCGTAACAGCAATAATAATATAGTATTTTTCTAAGAATACAACACAACCCATTATATAAATGAAATCATCAAATGAATAGAGTTTAGCACATATCCATTCCTTAATATAATATCAGTTAAATTACAAATCAATAGATGTGAGATAGCCTTACAAATTATCCAAATAATATCCAATACTATACAAACCATATAGATAATCCAACAAAATCTAAATCACAATGAATAATAACAAAAATATCAAATCATCAAATAGTTTGGATACGGTAGGGACTTGCTACACTTAATACTCAACCAGTCTCTAGCCTAGTCAACTCATTATAGGAAAGAGACATATATGCCAATCTACTGCACACTCATAATCCTGAACCGGAAAGGGAGACTGATCGCACACACCATGCTTCAAGAACTCAAGGTCTACTAACTTTCCACTAATATTTGAATCTTTTCCTACTCTTCAGTTACCTCAATGGACATCATGACCCAATCCACCAGTGGATCATCTACGCATATCTCCAGTCACAACCCTATAGATAACAGACTACTAGCCTATGTGACACAAGGTGCTATAGGGCACCTACTCTACCAACTACCAATCCTATGATGCACATCAAATATAACAATGGTATCGTGGATCTAGGGCGTGACACCGTAATCAGCCCGTCAAGGTGGATATTGGCCAATCTGGTTCAATCTTGAACCATAAAAGAAGCTAGACACAAGTGGATGACATATAGTACTCATTTCCTATATCTATTCGTAGCTCTATATGTAAGCCAAAAAATGGCTCGATATAAGTCAACTCATGACTATGATATGTTAGAGCTTTAATCCCTCGCCATCACATGACTCTACTTATAAGCCAATACCTTGCTACAATATATTCACCACATACATATGAGCATATCCCCATTCGACCGGCATTTACTTACAAAGAATAATCAAACGTATAACATAATGATATCCCATACCACCGTTGTTACTCGGATAATTATTCAATGCCCAAAAACACACTCGATCCATATTAGATATCTTTATATGACAAGTTAGATGAATAACCGAAAAAGTGTCAAAAGCCCCATACGAGACGGTATCACCAAACTGTTTATTCAAATTTCTCATCACAGAAATGGAATCTCACAAATAAAATAAAATGACGTCATCACCATATCATCATAAATCCTTAATAAAATCTATGTCGACGGTGAATCACTTATATAATTATTATTCAATAGACAAAAAATAAAAATAGGCTATAGAAATAAATATAAAATAACAAAACAATGCTTAATAATAAATCATTTACAACATATAATTTTGTGTAACCAAATATTTAGAAATGAATAATAATACACAATTAAAGATTCAATAAACCATTAGAAAGTTATCAGAATAATTACATAAACATAAACGATTCCAATGAATATGTGTATACGACAACAAGTAAAAATATATTAATGAATCCTTCATAATTTATAATCTCAACGTAAACTATTAAGTACTTAGAAGTGAATATTAATTTCATATTCTAGAATTAAATAGATAAATAACCTAACTCAAACATATTCTATTTAATAAATAACTAATTCCTCAATCTTTTATAATTAAATAACAAGTTAGCATTCACAAATAGCATTGGAAAATCCGCTTTCTTTCATTTTGGTAACCAAAATTAAATTGAAGAGTAAATATTTCGCTTAAGATATTTCCATAACTTTCTATAGTTAAATATTATTTATTAATAATCATACAACATCCAGATCAATTTAATATATTCAAATCAAATATTTATATTTCCAACACTTGAATTATGTGTGTGTGTGTGTGTATTCATTATGATTTCATAAATATATACTTAGAAAACTGTAAAATGACAATACAGACTATAACATATTTTTTCTTATTTAAATAACACTATTAAATCCACTTTATAAATTTAACAAACTTCAAATATATATTTGCATTCTTGTATAATATACAGAAATTTAATTTAGTGTTTAAATATGTAACAACTCATATTTGGGACTTCAAATTTGAATATTAATTTATTCTAATCTTCGGAGTTGAATTTAAATTATGATAAATTATCCGTTTCAAACTGAGACTTGAATTTCTATGACGTATTTTTAAATTAATTTTTAGAATTTTTCCATAATTTCTAATTTGGAAAATATGTAAATTTTCGTTTGACGTATTTTATGGTAAACTTTGGCATTTTGAGACCTCACAAAATTTAATAACTTGTCTATTTTATTTTTGATTTGTGAACGTGTAACATTATTATACACAATTGTACTTTATTTTCTATCAATCACAGTTCGGGATCGGACGCTGTACGTTATGACAGGGTAAAAGAATTTATTTATAATCAAATATAAATATCTACATAACCAAGTATACAACAGCTAATGTTTTTCCTTTTTCCTACAGATTGTCGTTACCTTCCCCTGCCCTTGTACCATTGGCCTCCTCAGCCACTTCTTTGCCTTCAATAGTTTGAAGCGTGTTAGGTATATTATTGCACTTCATCAAATCAATCTCCATTCTTTTTTAAGGTTGCTACCATTAGATTTTCTCTTCTCCCCCCCATGTGTATGTTTAGAAATCATGAAACCGTACACCTACCCTACTTCGAAAATGATTACATCCCCAACTACTCACTGTTAGCTCCAATGCCTAACTACAAATTTGTTCGCTAAAGAGTCTAGTTTTTTTTTAAATTAATTGCTTGAGATTTCATTAGAAATCGAGCAAGATATCCTACTTTTATAGTAAAAGGAAGAAAACACTCTTAAACTTCATAAATCAAATTCTCGAGCTTTGCTTCAAATGGATCGACACCGTTGGCGCCATTGGGTACGTATGGTGTTGTAGTATTCTTGTGGAAGCTTCAGCACGATTCTGCATCGACGATCAACGATCGTCGACTTCTAGGATTCGATTTTTCTTGGGTTATGGTCATTGTTGGGTAGTGCGGAGAGCAGCAATGGCTCGAGCTTGGAGAGATGCGTTGGGTGCTGGAATTTGGCAGGGTCCGATTGAGGTTTGAGCGTAGCAGCATGGTGATTGATGAGGCATGCACGATTGAGGAAAAAATGAAATAGAGCTTCCTAAGTGTTTAGATGATCAATTTCTCATGGGCGGCGTGGATTCGTCAATATGGGGATGATCGAGGCCAACAAGAGTAGAGGAACTCGCATGTGGTCGTGGGTAGTCGAAGGGTGGTGGAGTTGGATCGTGCACATGCATGGAGACGCGCATTTGGGTTCCAGTGTTCAATTTTGCAATGAAGAAGAGGAAGGGGAGATACTGTAGAGATATGAAGTATGTGAGCGAGCCTTGGGCATGTTTTTGGAAGGTGAGAAATCTAAATTATATTAGTTGGTTTATTCATATAAATAGTGTTAAGTTCAAAATTTTATATCTCATTTATTTTAACTCGGTTTGATTCGTGGATTTTTGCGTTGTACTCGTATGGACGAGAGAAACATTTTAGTGTAACTTATAGTAGCTTCAGACAAGTGTAAATTTATGGAAAATGAAAACAGACTTGATTTAAATTACATTGTTTTAATTAGTAACATCGTTTGAATTTTTGTACCTTAAAAATTGATGTTTATTTGGGCAAATAAATTATTATTGTGTTAAATTGGATTGAATATGGTAAGCGGACATCTGTTTAATGGAATAAAACACTTTTCTGCTAACTAAATTAATTTGACAATCAACCAGCAGAATAAATCCCTGTTCTGGTATTTTATGGATTTAGACATTTGATTATATATCGTTAATTGATATTCCACTTTGGATAATTGATATATTAACCGATGATGGTTAAGTATTGGATTTATTTACGCAGTCATGGATTATGTAAATATATGTTATTAACTTGAAAAGTTAATTGAATAATATCATAACTTGTTTAAGTACCATGGTGATCGTTAAGCCTCCTTTGAATTTGAAAAACTAAATATAGATTTGAAAGTCATTTTAAGAATAATTATTTTTATTATAAGGTTTAAAGATAATTATTTTTATTTAGTACTAAGATTTTAAAAGGTAAAAAATTAATAATAATAATATTTTAAAGATAATTTATAATTGGTTTATTAATGATTAAAGTTAATTATTTTATTTTTACAATTCTTAAAGGTTATTTCTACAATGTTCTTTATGAATATTTAATTACTATTTTAATATTATTTAGTTATTATTTTAAAAATGTTTTTAATTTAATTTAATTACTTATTTAAAATGATTTAACAAAAATCTTAATTTTTGATTAAAGATAATTAATTATTTTTATTTAATTTATTTTATTATAATTAAAGGATAATTAATTTTCATATTAATATTAGTTTAAGGTTAATTAATTACTATTTTTATTACCGTTAAAGATGGTTAATTATTATATTAATATAGTTTCGAAGTTAACTTATTAATACAATAATAATGTTTAAAAATTAATTTAATATGTCTTAATGAGATTTTTAGTTATTATTTTAAGTGAAATTTAATTTAAATGAAAAAGAAGGATGTTCAAATAATAACTAATTATTTTAAGTTATTTAAAGCACTTTTAAATAAATTATGGTTTATTAAGTGGACACTATTGACTTGAAGAGTCTTATAATGAGTTGGATTAAATATGGGAAGAGTTTTATAAATGGATTTGGATATTTATAAAAGAATTTATAAAAGAGTTTAAAAAATCTTAAGAGGAGAAGTTTTGTAAACGGGGTTTGAGATTTATTAAGAATGTTTTATAATGGCATTGGAGATTTATAAGGAAACTTTGTAAATAGATTCGGTAATATTTATAAAATAAAAGGAATTCAAGTAGAAATAGTTGATCTTCACGGCGTAATTCGAGTGGCAGGGATTGCCTACAGTTTACTATGGATTCGCTGGGATAGCGATGTTAGTCCTTGAGATGATGGTTTTGACGACAACAACCTTAGAATAGGGTTATAAAATATAAACACTAACATTATAGTTTAGAAATATATGTATATGCAGGATTTAACCATGCAGGTACCAAGAATGAAGACTGTACAGTATAGTGATTCAAGATATCAAGATTGAAGACTCATGAGTGTCAGGAATATCAAGATTATCAAGAGTTCAAGATTTCAAGAATAAGTAATTTAATTAGGAATTTTGTTAGAACTCCGAGAAAAGAACTGGCATCTCAAAATCCAATTTATTCGTGGAATGGAATCCACTTCGATCCCGTTAAAAGGATGGAAACCAAAGTAGGATGAAACCTGCGAAAAATCTAGTGGAACATTGTTTTGTATCCGCTAACTTTTATTCAAAATAATTTTACAAAATTATATCTTGTTTTCAAAATGTTTTCAAAACCTTCCTTTTAAAAGAATCAAAATCATCTATCATGGTTTTAAATAATTTAAGCCTCAAAATAATCTTTATCTTCATAATCAAATTATCCTTAGTTTTAAATTATCTTTAATAATAATATATTTAACTTTTAATATTTATACTTAGATTTAAATATAAAATTATAGTAAAATTTTAGATATACCAAAATATTATTCTCTATATTTATTTATGTATTTTAACTATAGTTAAGTATATTTATAAAAGATTGAAATAGTTTTAATGTAAAAGATTGAAATAGTTTTAATGTAAGATAAAAGTTATTTTTAAGGAAAAACAAACCACCAAAATTTCCTTTGGGATGTCGACATACTCAAGACAACCATGTCGACATAGTGGCAGTTGATTTCAAAATTTTGAATTTCAAAAGAAGTGTCCATTTGTCATATCCCTTCACGAATGGACATGGCTGTTGTTCTTCTATAATTAGGCTCTTTTCAAAGAATTTCTAATCATATTTTTCTGGTTTTCACTCCACTTCTTCTTCCACATTGCTTTATACATATTCTTACCATTACTCTGCCGAAATCACCATTGAATCTAACTAGATCATTTCTGGTTTGATTCTCTATCGGTATCTCAACAAGATCCTCAGTGCAATTTAGATTTATAGGCTTCTTTGTAATCATTTCTATGAAAAAAGGTGTGATTGTAGCCTTGGAAATCAATTAAGTGACAAAAGGTGCGATTGTAACCCTGAAAATCAATTGGGTGAACTTGTTGCCCATGAAATCATGTATCTCTACCCAGAGGATTGTGAATCTGGAGGGTGTACCTCGTAGCCTTGAAATCGAGGGTGTAATTGTTAAGATTGCTTTTGAAAGGAAATCCGTACTTGTGCGCGGGACTGGATGTAGGGTAACTCCGAACCAATATAAAATCCGGTATGTTCTTTCCTTTACTGCTTTTACTTTATTTCTACATCTATGTTTGATTCTGTGATCGTATCTGTGTCTGAATATTGCATACATTTGTGTTTAAATTAACAAAAACTCAAAAAGATTTAATAATTTCTTAAAACACTACTCACCCCCTTCTAGTGTTTATTCTAGCCTTAAGATCCGTTATTCGCAATTTCTAACATTTGGTATCAGATCAAGGTTTTCAAAGTTTTCATAATCTGAATTTTGAAAACTTTTCAAAATGGCTACCAACACTGGTACTGTTAACGCTACCAACACTGGTTCTATTATCCCTATCACTAGTTCATTTATAGAAGGTCAGTCTACTGTCAGACCACCACTTTTTAATGGCAGTAACTATGCATATTGGGCATCTGTAGGATTAGACAATTGGAATATCACATAGACTGAATATTCTGAACCTTCAACTGATTTTGCACAGTGGACCGCTGAGCAAAAGACTGTTGCACAAAATAATTCTAAAGCAATGAATATTCTGTTTTGTTCACTTGATAAGATTGAATTCAATAGAGTGTCAATTTGTAAGTCTACATATGAAATCTGGAAAACTTTGCAGGTTACTCATGAAGGAACAAGCAAAGTTAAACAGACCAAAATTTTCATGCTCACAAATCAGTTTCAATTATTTAAATGAATTCTAATGAGTCTATTTTCGATATGTATAGTAGATTTTAGGATATTGTGCATTATCTAATATCCTTGGGAAAGGAATTTTTAGAAGAAGATCAAAGTCAGAAAAATCTTAAATTCTCATACTCCAGAATGGGATCAAACAACACTTGCGATCGAAGAGGGAAATGACATCAGTACCTTAAGGATAGAAGAATTATGGAAATCTAATGTCGTTTGAAGTCCAAATGATTAGGGGAAGAGAAAGCAAAGCATCTAAAAAGAAATCAATGACATTCAATGCATTGACTGATGGATCTGACTCAAACAGCGATAATGATGAAGAGATAGCCTTTATGACCAAGAATTTTCGAAATTTCTTGAAATACAGAAAGATGAAAAATCTCAAGAGAAACAACTATAAGAACTCTTGAAATCAGAATGTAGTGCCAAACAATATCAAATGTTTCAATTGTGACGAACCAGGCCATATCAAAAGAGACTGTCCGTATCCCGATAGGCAAAATCCTCCTATAAGCAGTGATTCCGTAAAGAAACGAAAACGTTCATTTACTGCTACTCTAGATGATTCAGACTTGTCCTCAAGCGATGATGATCAGAAGACAAATAATTCAACTATGTGTTTCACAGCAGTTCATGACTCCGACGAATTCAGATAAACGGACTCAGAAAAAGGTACATATTTACAATAAAATTGGCTGAAATAGCATGCTTAGATTTGGATGCTTGATTGCTTGATTGATTGATTTTGAATTGGTGTGTTGTTTGTATTTTAAATTTTTTATTTTTACAATCATTTTATTATTATTATTATTTTTAATTTTTTTTTAATTTTAATAGTATTATAATATTTTATGGAATATACTACAATTTCAGAATTATTCCATACATATATATATTAAAAATAATAAGTATATATATATTAGAATTCTTAGGAAAAATAAATCACATAAATTCAAAGACACAAGTTGACATGGTCCCCACCATGATGTCGACATGGGTACATAATTCGAAATTCGAAATTTGAATTCAAATGGTTGAATTTCCCTCTACCTTTTCACTTCATTCAATTCTCTGAAAAGGCATCTTTTGACCAGAGAACATGTCCTTTGAGAATCTATTTATTCACTATGTTTTATCACATCTTTTCACTCTCATTTTCAAATTCAATCTCTCTCTTCAAAACTTCAAGCTCTCTACTCTCTACTCTAATGGCTTCTTCAAGCAACCCCTCCACCATGATAATTTCCAGAAAGATAAAAGAGCAATCTTCAATGATCCGGAGGCCATAAAAGCATACATCAATTATGCTAACTATTGAAAAGTCCATCCCGGATAGTTTACAATATTTCAAGATTTCTCTTCTTATGAAATTGATTTTATTTTTGCAAACAATCAAATTTTTAGTCTTATTGATGCTTCTCAGAATGATTTTGTTTGTTATCCAAATTTTATTTAAATTTTCTATGTAAATTTAAACCGTGGATTTTATATTGGAAATGATGATGAAATTTGGAGTATTGTCAAAGGCACTAGAATTGTTCTGAATTGTGATCTTTTGGGTACCATTCTCAATTGCAAGAGCACGGGAATGGATCTTCTACTTTTAATATTGATGAAAATGATCGTGAGATGTTTCATCATATTTTCGAAGGAAATACTGATTTTGAATTCAAAAATCGAAACTTTCGACCAAAAGCTAGAATTGTCAATCTTCTTTTACAACATACTTTGACCCCAAGATCGGGGAATTTTAACAATCCTACTTCAAAATTTTACAAAGCACTTTTTGCTATTTTTAAAAATTATGATATTAATTGGGCGCAAGTTATTTTGGATGAACTTCGTCCCAAAAATATTGAAATGGGTGAGAATACTTTGTATCATGGAATCTATCTCACTCGGATTTTTAACTATTTTGGAGTAGATTTCAAAGGAGAAGAATTTGTTTCAAGAAAGGTTTTCAATCATTCCAATATATCTTATGAAAATTCCATTTGTTTTTCAACCTTATGAGACTCTTGCCGAAAAAGAAGAGCGTTTGGCTCATGAGGAGATGGAAGAGGAGGAAGAGGAAGAAGAAAGGGATGAAATGAAAATTGAAGAAGAAGAAGAAGGTGAAACCTCTTTGGAAAGCATTAACTATCCTCCTAATCCATCCAACAAAACCCTTCTCAAAAACCAAAAGACCATTGTTGAGAATCAACGGATTCTTAAACGATCCGTCAGTAAGAAGTTGGATAAAATTTCATCCAATATGAACAAGTTTATTTCCAAAGTCAGCAAGAAGCTTGGATTATCTTCATCTTCATCATCCTCTAACTAGTTCTATCTTTTCATTTCATGTTGTATTAGTTTAGTTTGTTTTAATTTAAAAATTCATGTAATTCTTTATGTTTAATCGTTGTATCATGTTATCATGAAATGAAATTGAATTCCTTTTCTGTTATCTAGCTTATCTTATCTCCAGAATAAATGTTAGTATATTATATATATATAATATAGACAATTATTCACAAAATCAAAATAAGCCATCAAATTAACTACGCCATGTCGACATCCCCCATATGACCATGTCGGCATGCACTGGTCAGAAATGACATTTCATTTTGAATTTGAAATTTGAATAACTACATTGTGTCTATTCATTTCAAACGAATTTCTACATTTATAAATACCTATTTCTTCCAAAATTCATCATTCAGTATTATTTCTTATGTACTTTGTCTCTCATTCTTCTCTCAAACTAAAATATGGCCAGTCCAATTCGTAATCTATTCGAAAATCTTGAAGAGACTCTTAATTCTTTCAAGAATATTCTTTTGTTCATTCTTCGAAACCAGCGACACTTGGAGTTGTGTCAAATGCAGATGATCAAGGAACAAGAAAGGCATTTCGATGCAATACGATGGATGATTTCCTCATTGCACAAGGATGATAACGAAGCACATCCTCCAGTCTCTCTCACTAATGATAATGAAAATTGGGATGCCATCATAGAAGACCCTGTATTTGGAGAAGAAGGATGGGTGGAAGTTCCTCTTAATGTTTGATTTTATTGCTTTGTTTGAACTGCTTGCTTTGATTGATTTGATTTCATTTGTTTTAATTTGGTTTGGTATAGATTGACATTTGGTGTGGATTGATGTTTGTTGTACAAAACATGAATAAATATACATTGATGTTTATAATTAATTATCATGTCTATCAGTATAATTATATCTTTGTCTATCTAGTATATACTCCATTGTATAGTTTATTAATGTAGGTACTTTAGTCCAAGAATGAGGGGGAGTTATATAGTTTTGAGTTAGTTTTTGTTGATGACAAAGGGGAGAAGTATAAAATAGGATAGTTAGGCATATATTAAGGGGGAGTTATTAGTTTTAGGGGGAGTTATTAGGATAGAAGTAATATTTTATAAATAAAGGTTGTCATCATCAAAAAAGGGGAGATTGTTAGTCCTTGAGATGAAGGTTTTGATGACAACAACCTTAGAATAGGATTATAAAATATAAATACTAACATTATAGTTTAGAAATATATGTATATGTAGGAATTAACCATGTAGGTACCAAGAATGAAGCCTGTACAGTATGGAGGTTCAAGATATCGAGATTGAAGACTCATGAGTATCAAGAATATCAAGAGTTCAAGATTTCAAGAATAAGTAATTTAATTAGGAATTTTGTTAAAACTCCTAGAAAAGCACTGGCATCTTAAAATCCAATTTATTCGTGGAATGGAATCCACTTCGAGCCCGTTAAAGGGATGGAACCCTAAGTAGGATGGATCCCATGAAAAATCTAGTGGAACATTGTTTTGTATCCGCTAACTTTTATTCAAAATAATTTTACAAAATTATATCTTGTTTTTAAAATGTTTTCAAAACCTTCCTTTTAAAAGAATCAAAATCATCTATCTTGGTTTTAAATATTTTTAGGCTCAAAATAATCTTTATCTTCAAAATCAAATTATCCTTAGTTTCAAATTATCTTTAATAATAATATATTTAACTTTTAATATTTATACTTAGATTTAGATATAAAATTATAGTAAAATTTTATATATACCAAAATATTATTCTCTATATTTATTTATGTATTTTAACTATAGTTAAGTATATTTATAAAAGTTTAAAATAGTTTTAATATAAGATAAAAGTTATTTTCAAGGAAGAACAAACCACCGAATTTGCTTTGGGATGTCGACATACTCAAGACACCCATGTCAACATAGTGGCAGTTGATTTCAAAAATTTGAATCTCAAAAGAAGTGTCTATGGTCATATCCCTTCACGAATGGACATGGCCGTTGTTCTTCTATAAACAAGGGATATTTTCAACGAATTTCTAATCATATTTTTCTGGTTTTCACTCCACTTCTTCTTCCACATTTCTTTATACATATTCTTACCATTACTCTGTCGAAATCACCATTGAATCTAACTAGATCATTTCTGGTTTGATTCTCTATCACTATCTCAACAAAATCCTCAGTGCTATTCAGAGTTATAAGCTTCTTTGTAATCATTTCTGTGAAAAAGGCTATGATTGTAGCCTTGGGAATCAATCAAGTGAGAAAAGATGCGATTGTAGACCTGGAAATCAATTGGGTGAACTTGTTGCCCGTTAAATCAAGTATCTCTACCCAAAGAATTGTGAATCTGGAGGGTGTACCTCGTAGCCATGAAATCGAGGGCGTAATTGTAAAGATTGCTTTTGAAAGGAAATCTGTACCTGTGTGCAGGACTGGATGTATGGTAACTCCGAACCAGTATAAAATCCGGTATGTTCTTTCCTTTACTGCTTTTACATTATTTCTGCATTTGTGTTTGATTCTATGATCCTATCTTTGTCTGAATATTGCATACATTTGTGTTTAAATTAACAAAAACTCAAAAAGATTTAATAATTTCTTAAAACACTATTCACCCCCTCTCTAGTGTTCATTCTAGCCTTAAGATCTGTTATCTACATTTCTAACAAGCGACGTAACCATTGTGTAAGCTACGATCCATAGTCAATATTGAACAGTACTTTCCATATCTACTTTTAAGATCTTTTTTCAAGTTTTGAAAATAAAATGGTTTGTGAATTTACTTATACCATTGTGATAAGTATATGATTATATTTTCTTAGTATCGAAAATAAATTGGTTTGTGAATATACTTATCCCATTGAGGTAAGTGTATGGAAGTGATTTCCAAGAGTGATTTGAAATTAATGAAAGATTAATTTGGAGGCTTAGTGATTTCCATGGGAAATATAATTTTTTTCTTGAATGTTTGTTGGTTTGATAGTTAAGTAACCGACTATCAAATCTTGGCTAAAATATGTAATCCTTCTTAATTTTGGTGGTAGGGAAATATTCCCTACTTAATACCGAAGGATTTTAACTCTGCAAATATCTAGTGGAAACACGAGGATTATATGGTACAGTTACCGTTAGTGGTGTTATACTATACGTATAAACTCATTTTGTTCTTTTAGGACAAATGATAACTAGATCCTTCCACTTAACTGGTTAGGGGGTGGTTCCCGCTCTTATGTATTGTCTAATTATTTTCTAAAGAACCGGTATTGAGCATTTTGAAAATCGGCGTTTGGTTTTATGGAGCATTTGGGAAGCGGAAGAGTGTACTCGTAAGAGATGACTCAAAATCCGTGACCACACCGAAAACCATATACGATTCTATGATGGAAATTCGTGGTGTATTGAGATGTTGGGATCAATATGTGATTTCTAAACCCATTGTGGTATGGGAATCTGAGTGTGATTCCAAGATCGAATTAAGATATGGGAATCTTTGTGTGATTCCAAGACCCGTTGGGGTATTGGAATCCATGTAGGATTCCACGATGTACTTCATGGCAGTGCAAAGCTGGAATGTTACATTGTTATAAGCAATTGTGCTTTATATTTTGTTAATCGTGGTTCAGGATCGGACATGATACGTCATGAGTGGGTACCGAAATTTATTTATAATCAAATATAAATAGCCAATGTTTTTCTTTTTTCCTACATACTGTCGTTGTTTTCCCCTACCCTTGTACCTTTGGCCTCCACGACTGCTTTTTTTCCCCAGTGGTCTGAAGCGTGTTGGGTATATTAATTCACTTCATCAAATCAATCTCCATTTTTCTTTTTAAAGGTCACTGCCATTAGATTTTTTTTTCTCCTCCCCCTATACATTTTTAAGAACCATGAAACCATACACCTTCCCCACTTCAAAAATCATTACATCCCAAACTACTCACTATTAACTCCAACGTCCAACTATAAAGTTGTTCGCTAAGGAGTCTAGTTTTTTTTAAAAAAAAATTATCGCTCGAGATTTTATTGAAAAACGAGCAAGATATCCCACTTTTGTCGTAAGAGGAAAAAACACTCTTAAACTTCAAATATCAAATTCTCGAGCTTTGCTTCAAATGGATCGACACCGTAGGCGCCGTTGGGTTCGTTTAGTGTTGTAGTATTTTTGTGGAAGTTTCGACGCGATTCCACATCGATTTCTAAGGTTCGATTTTTTTCGGGTTATGTTCATTGTTGGGTAGTGCAAATGGGAGCATTGGCTCAGGTTTGGAGAGGCGCGTTGGGTGGTGGAATTCACGATTGAGGTTTGAGGGTCGCAACATGGTGATTGGACGAGGCATGCACGGATGAGGAAAAAATGAACTGGAGCTGCCTGGGTGGTTGGATGGTCTATTTCTGATGAGGGGCTCTGGTTCCTCGATATGGGGATGATCGAGATCGACAAGAGTAGAGGAACTTGCACGTGCTCTTGGTTGGTCGAAGGGTGGTGGAGTTGGATCATGCATATGCACACAACGATGCACATTTGGGTTCCAGTGTTCGATTTTGCAATAAAGAAGGGGAAGGTGAGATACTCTAGAGATAAGAAGCATGTTAGCGGGCCTTGCACTTGTTTTTGGAAGGTGAGAAATCTAAATTATATTAGTTGATTTATTCATATAAATAGTGTTAAGTTCAAAATTTTATATCTCATACATCTTAAATCCATTTGATTGGAAATTTTTTGCATTGTACTCGTATGGACGAGTGCAACATTTTATTGTATCTTATATCTTTGGACAGGTGTAAATTTATGACGTATGAAAACAGACTTCAGCGTTGAGTGAAGGAATTTAGTGCTCCTGTGCCATGAGTTCCAGGGATAGAAGATATGTATAAACATTTGATGATAGCTGTATGGAAGCAATACCCAGATGAGTCTGGAACTTGGATAAGAAGTCCAAGAAATGTAAGAAGCCTTCTTGCCAAATATGGATTATGGTACAGGCAAAGTACCCTTCAGTATTGTTATGAATGATGTCATTATCACTCGAAGGAATAACTTCCACCCATGTAATGCCGTAGTCATTTAGAATTGTTTCTACCTCATCTTAATATCAGAGAATGCTTAGAAGTTGTTTCAATCTTCTTAAGCGAAGATTCCTTCATCGACATTGTGTCTTTTTCTGGTTTTTCGGAAGTCTTTTTCACACCCTTGATCTTACTAGGTGAAATCATTTCAGTTAGAATTTATAATTTTTTATGTATTCAATATTCTATCAAGGATATCGAAAACCTATTATAGTAATTCGAAACATGAAATTTCATATTCTTAGAAGAATGTTAAAGTTAGAAAAATAAACTCTGTTGAGCTTTCGACAAAGTCGAAAGGGAGGATGGAAGTAGACGTCCAACAAACACACTTCAACAATGTCGAAAGCTCAACATAAGCTTTGTTATTAAAAGGGAGTAGTTGAAACTACACAAAAAATTTGTATAAAATATATGCTGCCAACATATAGTAAATAAGGAAAAAGAACCATTCGACGCTGTCGAAACCCATGGACGTAGTTTTTCCAAAGGAATATGAATGCTTTCGAAATCTTATATGCCAATTAAATCGAAGGGTATTGAGTTTGAATCATATTACTTAAAATAAAAGGACTTGGGGCGTTTCGACAATATTGGTAAAAGATGGTGATCGAATCTCAATTAGTTATAGAAGGTGTCGATAGAGTCAAAAGAGGTAGGTGGTTTTGAAAGCATGCCAATGACTAAATTTGAGCCGACATTGTAGGTTTCGACCGAGTCAAAACATTTGATTTGATTTTCAAACTAAACAAAGTACAGTTCTCTACTTGAACAACAACTTCTGGTATGCTTCATATCACTTAACCTTATTGTTATTGATTTGCCCTTTGTTCTTGACTTATGTTATACTGTTCTTTCAAATTTCCAAGAGATGGTTCTCCTTGCAAGATGGTGCATCGAAATCTTCTACAGAGACATCGAGCCTTCGAGAAGAAGTTTCAAACTTACACATCGAAGTCTCTTCCTGTCTGCAGATAAGAACGAAGCTATAATGGAATTAAAGAGATTGAAAGCTTCTCTGGCTCAGTTAGAGTCTGTTAAACTAAGGAGAGGAAAGGTCATCAACTACTCACTGATGAAAATTTGGCATTGAAAACGACTCAGAAAGAGTCCGAGGAGGAAAAGACTCGAATGACAGTATGTAACAACCCGTATTTTTGATAATTAAAACCAATAAATTAAATGAGATTTTGAAATTTAATATTGTGAGAAATTAAAATTTATGATTTACTAATGAGAAAAATAATTAGGATATGATTTGATAATGTTGTATGAATGTTATTGACAACTATTTTAATGTAATTTCAATCAATTGAAATAATTGAAAAGTTAATTTGGTTATAATTGTAAATAAGGAATAAATTAAATGTTGGATTTAATGTAAATTATATGTTATTAATTGAAATAGGTTTATTACAGAATATGAAATAAATTAATTTATTGGCTTTTGTTTGTAAACAATAGACTTGGAAATGTGTTTGAAATACTAATGTGTAATAATTGTTTTAATTATTATTTTATTATTTAATCTGTTGAAATTAATTTTGAAAATCAATTAAATTTAATGTAATTAAATATTGCAGTTAATATGTGTTAAGATGACAACTGTAAAATGTGAAAAAAATGTAAACTAATGTTAATTATATTCATAAGGTAATAGTCGATTCAATAATAAGAGTGTAGATCGAAATAAAAGAATTGTTGAAATCTAAATCTTAATAAAAATAAGTTTTATTTCTGTTGTAATTGAACGTTGATTTTAGTGTAATATTAAAATAGTGAATTTAACATGGAAGAATTACTTTAATAGATTATTAATTTCTATGTAATTAAGAATGATAAAATGGTTAATTTTTAGAATTGAATTTGAAAGTGATTAAATCAATTTAATAATAATTTATTTAATTAACGTGAAAATTATCCATTTTGGCCACTGTTTCGGATTTGATGAAACCAGTTTCATCGGATCCATAATAGTAAATTATTGTATGATTTCAAGTTCCATAGCGATCGGATTTAACGTTTGTTCGTGCGAAATCGAAACGTGTAGAAATCGGTTAAAAGAATTTAAATAAATATAATTTGATTTGGAAAGCTAATTTTTGTATACAATGGAATTAGGGTTATAAACTACTTCCATTGAGTATAAAAATATTGAAAACCTACATTTTGACAGATAGGATGACCTACTTTCGTTTCGGGAATGAAACGGGCTTTTTAGGTCGTTATTATCGTTTTGACCCAATTCAATATGTCCATTCGTTCTTATTTATCTCTGCCTATATATAGGCAGTAATAAACTCTAACAGATTTCTTATTTCATATTTTTGTACGTACTGCTTATTTATATCTCCTCTTCCTTCTCAATGGCTGTCTTTCCAAAAAAAACTTAATTCTCAAATTCAAATTCAAATCGGAAATTCAAAATCATCAAACCCTATCGTATTATATATCATTGCGAAGCTATAGATGTGCGTAATCTACATCTGAGATTCATTTTTCAACTTAGGGTGTGCTGTGACCAAAAACCGTTAAAGAAGTCTCCACCGTCCATTTCTAGGTTTTCGCTTTCAATGGTGGATCTTTGTAGTTTGGTCGACCGAAGGGTGCAGGCTTGTAAAGGAGACAAGTGGCTGTCGATCCATTGATTTGGTTTGACCTCGATGCTCCATAGATCGTTAGAAAATCTCGAACGAGGCGCGGTGGTGGCTGCTTGTACGTGGTGGTGGAGGTGGTCAGGCGACTGCCATGGGTGCGCCTTGGCGTGGGCGTCGCGATGGTGATGTCAGATCAGGGGATGGGTGCTCATAGGTGGTGCGGTCGTCGATCTATGTTGGTGGTTGTTGCTTCTTGAAGCCATGTTGAGCATGCTAGGGTTTGACTAGGTAATGATATTACCATTTTTGCCCTTGAATATTATTTTATTTTAATTTAAATTTCTAATGTTCTAACATCGATAACTTTTTCATACGAGATCCACTTGACGCACGATTTCTTTCCTTGAGATACTATCAAAATTTCGAACAACATGGAACTAGTTTGGTTGGATTCTGAGACTGTTCAAATTTGGGCATTCTTTTGGATTTTAAATCAACTGTAAATCAAAGGTTAGTGATTTAACCCACTCATGATATTCGAAACCTTCTTATGTTAGTTGAATTAAATTTATGAATTGATAAGAATTTTATCGATTGTTGTTTGGTATTTTAAATTGTCATTTAAATTTAATATTAATCAAATTTTCCATTTAATATTGAAATTAAAATGATAATTAAATATTTGATATTGCTAACCTGTTAATTGTTGTGATTTATCGATTGATTTGGATGTTGATTATGATGGATGTTTAGTTGTTGACATTTTGGATGATTGGATGTTATGTTTATTATATATGTTGTTATTACTTTGCAAGTTCCTTTAGTTTGTTAGGAAAATCACTTTGGGTTTGAATGATACAGACCCGAATGATATTATAGATTAGGAAAAATCGTTATGGGTTGAAATAATACATACCCGAGTGATTCTATTGATCTGGAAATTATTGATTCGGGATACGGGTTTAAATGATATATACTTGGGAAATTTAACTATTTTTGGTTGAAATGATACATACCCAATCACTTGACCATAGGGTAGAAAATTATATACGGGGACTGTTGTTCGATTTTAAATTACTTTCTAAATGGTAAAGTATGTTTGATTTATAAATTTGATTTTTCAATTTAATTTAATGATTTTATTTAAAAATTTATATAGGTAAAATAATTTATTATATGTGTTTTAAAGCTTTAAATTATAAGTTAATATAAGTTTTCAAAAACAAAATTTTAAGGTTTTAATTTATAATCTTATTTAGTTCAAAATATATAATTTAAATAATGTAATAAAATAGAAACACTTTAAAATTTTAATATAATAAAATATTCAATATAGTTTTAAGAGATTTATTCAAAAATTTAATTTAAGGTAATAAATATAGACTTTTATAATAACTTTAATGGATAAATGATTTTTGTAAAAGATTTTAGAATTTTGTAAAAGGCTTTGTAAGGAATTTATAAAAGTTTTGTAAGAGATTTTATAATGGATTTTTATAAAAGGATTTTATAAAAGATTTTTTTATAAAGGATTTTATAATGGCTTGATAGAGGAGTTATAAGATTTTTAAAGATTTTATAAAAGGTTTTTATAGAATAACTTGTATAAAGGGATTTGGAAGCATTTTAAAGGAATTTGCTTGGAGGCTTATGAAAAAGGGAAGAGTGGTATGATGTGTTGGAATATATAAATAGCTTTATAAATGGTTTTAAGGCATATAAATAATTTATAAATGATTTAAGAGAGATTTATAAATTGTTTTCGAAATTGATTGAAAGAAATCTCCCTCGGTATTTATGAATATATTTTTGGAATAAGTATATGGATGTCTTGATATGAAGGTATAAACTGTTTTTTAGATTTATTATTAAAAGTGTTTTATAAAATGACCACGGTGTGAAAAATATAATGATTGGTTGTTTAAAGAGACCAGGGTCGGATATTGTCATACTCTCTGCCAATTCTGAAACCACTTTAACAACTGTGCACGTGGTGGAGAATCTAGAACGAAGTAGGATGGTTGGTGAACGTTACTCGTAATAGGTAAGAATGTAGCCCTAACCTTCGGGTCAGCTTGATATGACTAAAATATGAGCTATCCCGGGCCAAGTTAGGTCGCTCCTCCGATCAGACATGCTTCTTCGATAGCATATTTGATACTTTGTGATTGATTGGTGGCTACATTCAATTTGATAATGGGAGTGTGTTCCAAGGTGGGCGGTGGTAGCTGTTATGCACTACCACTAGTCTGGGCATGCAAAACAGTAGAATCCTACCATGGCAATTGCCTTGCGTGCCTGTCATATGCCTTATTGAGCCCACTACTATTTTGGTTTGTGTCGTACGTGCTCCATAATAGCCCACCGGATTGGTTGAGTTTACGGTACTGTATAGACTACGACATTTATAAAAATGTGTTAAGGGGGATACGAGTAACGCCTTAGCGCTGTTTTAATACTTTACTTATAGACATTACATATGTAGCATATATTACTACATATAAGTATTTTAACGGATCCTTAGGAGATGGAAATCCCAAAACATCTTTTAAGTTATTGCATGCACATTATACACTGAATAGGAGATGTGAAATCTCATAAACATCTCTGAAGCCATTACACTCATATTCTTTTGTTGTTGATTTAACTTACATAAGATCTTTTTGTTCTGACTCAAGTGTTTTGTTTTTTCATTACGCTCGGGCCAGCCTGAACTTTTCAATGTTGAAGACATTATTTCAGGAGGACAATGATGGAGTTTAGTATTATATTATTATTACTATTCCATTGTATCATGTTATTCCGTTGCATTATCCTATTATAAATGTTGTATGTATAATGCTGATTTATTGTAAAAGTGTATTCAAATGTTAAATGTAAATCGGCTTCATAAACTATTTATTTGATTATATATTTTATCATTCCTCCGTGAGATTCTGTGTTTTGCTTTTCATTCCTTTCTCTTATTTTCTTATTTAACCCATTGACAATCCTCCCTTTTGAATGGTTTGAGTTCGACATGTGTGGTTCAGTATTGATTTACCATCCAAAAAGGTGGGTCATCACATAGTAAAACAATCATCTCTAAAGGAAAAGCTTAAGAAGAATAAGGATTCCTTAAAATTTTCTATCGACACTATTTCTGATGCAAAGCAGCGGGTCTCTCAGTTCCTTGATACTTCTCTTGAGGACATCAATATCAATTCTTTCGAAGATGCTATAATGCTCCCTTATGCTGATAACATCGATAAATGTCCAGAACTGGGCTTTCCCTCACTCAACCTTACTCTTATCAATAGGGTTATTGAAAAAATTAAAAGGATGGAGCAAGGGTTGAAGCCATTAAAAGAAAGGAGATCGATGCCATTAAAATTCTATCTTTTTAAGTCCCTTCTTTATAAATAGACTTTGACTCCGAAGATAAAGGTGACAAAGATGAAGTTGCCGAGGAAGAGCCCGGTAACAATGATGATGATGATGATGACAATAACTATAGCCAAGTAGATAGAGGTCAAGTTCAGGTGGCGACAAGGGTGGTCACACTGATGCTTCCGAAAATGATGGTGATGACAACATATGGATTCTAAAAAGTTCAATCATAATCCGTCTTTTCATGAAGCAAGCCCACCTGAAACCCCTGTGCCTTATGGCACTCAGGAGGAGCCTTCTTACATTAATGTGGAAGAACCAAAAGAGAAAACGCAGGTCTCTCAAATGTCAAGTCCCTTTTCTCAGGTATGGGATTCTTTGTTTAAACGACTTAATCTTCCAAGATAATAATAGTTTAAAAACCCGCTCATCTTTAAAAAAACTAAGCTAGAAAGAAAAAAGCAGATATAAATAGTTTGTATAGGGTATTAGATAAAAAATGAAGGAACACGATATTCTCTTTGATAAGTATCATAGACTTAACAGAAGTGCGATAGTTTTAGCATCCTTTAAAAACCAAGAAGCTGCCCCGCAAATGAGGAGGGCATGCCATCTATATGATGCACTTTTGAAAGAAAATTGGGAGTTGATTACGGTTTTTTGTACGTTGATTGAAGAGAGAAACATTCTTGTAGACTTAATACAAAGCCTTTTGTAGACACACAACTACAGATTTCCTGTAGTTAGGTGTTTTAGTGTGGGTCTACATAGGAGTTTATACAAGAGATACTTGGACGACTTTGGATCTGACCTACATCTTGGAGCATGTTGGAACTTACCACAAGTCAGATCGATCCCCGATAATTGCATCCTCATAAACTCAAATACTATAAGAACATGTTTATTTCAGAATTATTCACAAACTCGATTTTGAATGAACCAGATGAACAGTCGTAATTATGTAATAAAATTGATTTGTGAATTTTTGTTTTAGTTTTCTTTTTATACTTAGCTATACTTTATTACATTATCACAAATTGAATGTCCTTCAGGAAACTTTGTCTCTAAAGATTATCTAAGTTAGTATGTTAAACTAAGAAGAGATTATCTTGAAAAAGCATCAATTTTTAAATCCTCAAAATTAGCCAGATATTGCTTTCTTAGAGATTTGAAAAAACTTTATATGGAACATCCTCATCTCCGTTTCGACCTTCTTTGTGAAGAAAAATAAAAGCTACTTCAGAAAAGCAAGACATATCATACCATATCAATATGTGGCCGTGATAGTCCTCCTACCGGGTAATGGGGCTATAGCAAATTTCCTCTAGTTATTACTCCAGAAGGACTTAATGTTCCTTTTGACTCAGTAGTTATTATTTTTGCAAATGCATTATGTAAAGTTAGAAATGCAGTTTCCCATCTTTAGATGTTAAACAAATATCTAATTGTACTTTTTATTTTCATTATTACTTGAGTTGTAATCGTTTATTGTTGTAATAAAGATATAGATTATTCTAGTCTTAACTTCATTCTTTTTTTTGTTTAAATAGGAGTTACAGTTAAATGCAACACCACTCCCATTAGATTCGACGTCACGCTTTTTCAATATTAAAGGTAGGTTGCTAAAAGATCTTGAAAAAAGAAAGTAACTTGACGGTACTTTATCTACTCGTTTCCAAGGTAACACAGAAGCACTAAAATGGCATAGATGATTTTTGCCACAGAAAACGATTGTTAGGAATCTCAATGATCGGATCGCGATTTAGAGGCAGATGTTAAGAGCAAAAACGAAATGATTTTCATGTTGGAGCGTCAAGTTAAATCAAACCCTTCAATCGATTTTGACCATAAAATGTCCAAACTTCTCCAACAAATAAGTGATTTATAGATTAAGTTAAAGGACAGTCAAGCTCAGCGTGAATCACTGAAATTCATTATGGGGAATAATATTTCAAATGTCGATTTACAAGCTTCTTTCATTACTTCATCTATTGCAAAATCAATAAGGTCTACTTCTCTTGTCTTCCAAAAATTCCCTACTACGACTAATCCTCCTCCTAGCTTAGAAGAGAAGGTGGTAGGTGAATGGTGCAGGAAGGTCAAATTTGAGATGATGAAGTATTTGATGAATAACAGAAGGTAAGATATTCAAACGTATAAATGAATATGCAACTAGGATTCAAAAGCTTGAGCGTGAAAAGTATCTCCTTCAGAAACATATTACTAATTGAGAAAGGGAGTATAATACTCTTAAAGGTGCAAACAAAGCTTTTAATTGTGCTTTGAAGACATTCCCTATTAGCATCTAAGGTTCGAGGGGAACTCCAATTGCCTCTACTCATATATAGCGTCTAAGGTATCCCTTCGGCTATGGGGATCGGCGACGACATTCTCTTTTCCGAGGGCATACTGTATCCAAAAGTCATGGGATGTTATAAACTCTATCCTACTTTTCTACCTAAGATTTAGTTCTTTTTGGGCAAATAGTTATTTGAGTGATTTATGGGCAATAAACAACTCAGACCTTTCCTCAAGATACTGTCCTTACATCTTTGAGGAAAAAATAATAGCTACCAACTCCAAGTCATGCACTGGGTATCTCTTCTCATGGCCCTTCAGTTGCCTGCTAGCATAAGCTATACTCTTTCTTCTTGCGTAAGATCTGCTCCCAATCCTATTTGACATGTGTTTGTATAAACTATAAATGGCTTCATTCCATTGGGGATGACGAGTATAATTGCAGCTGTCTATAGTTCCTTTAGCTTTCTAAATGCTTTCGTGCATTGCTCTTTCAACTGAAGATTAAATTCTTTTTGGTCAAACGGGTTAAAGAAACTACTATCTTGGAAAAATCGTTTATGTATTTCCTATAATAACATGTCAATCCTAGAAAACTTCTAACCTTCATGGCATTCTTTGGAGTCTTCCAATTTTGAATAGCTTTTACTTTTGCATGGTCCACCACTAATCCATGTTCTGAAACAATATGTCTAAGACAACCCACTTCCTACCTCCAAAACTGGTATTTTGAGAATTTGGCTTTAAGTTAGTGCCTTCAGGTTTCCTGATATCTCCCTTAGTCGACTTTCATGAATCCTTTCACTTTTGGAAAACACCAAGATATTATCTACAAAAACTACAACAAATTTGTTTAACTGTCCCTTAAGTATTCTACTCATCAAATCTACAAAGTATATGGGGGCATTTGTCAATTCAAAAGGCATCACTTCCTATTCGTAGAGTCCTCAGGTGTGTGAAATGTAGTCTTTGACTTGCTATTATCTACGATCCTTACCTAATGATATCCAGTTGCCAAGTCTAGTTGGAAGAAGGCTTTGGCTCCCACAAGTTGATCGAACAAATCGTCTATTCTAGGTAAGGGATAACATTACTTCTTTATTAACTTGTTGGGTTCCCTATAATAAACACAAAGCCTTAATGTGCAATCTGCCTTAGTGGCAAAGACAACAGCAGCTCCCCATTCCAAGGTACTTCATCAAATGAATCCTTTCTACAGCAGCTTCAAGATATGTTTATCAAATTGTCACCTTTTATTGAGGGTAATCTGTTTTAATGGCAGAGTGACTGGTCTAGTGCCCTTCTTCAGATCAATCCTAAACATAATTATTTCATGGTGGAAGCCTCGAAACTACTTCAAAGATATTAGAGAATTCTCGAACTATGGGTGTGGATGAAAGATCATTTTGTGATAGGTACAACGAACGTCAAGGGCTCGCCCTTTACAACTCTTTAGCCTTCCACCCTACTATTGTAGTCTAGGAGTGCCCCGTAGTGTGACTAATCCTTACCTAAAATAATCCATAACCCATGAAATTTAGATCGTATGCATTATATATGAAACCAACATCACATATGTCTAACATAAGGCCTTTTCTAATTGAGAAAAGATGCATCATCCTCGTAATATGATTTGAAACTACTATTGGATGGGTGACAGTTTGAGTTTGAAGGTTTAATGCATTAATCACATTCCTAGCAATGAACGAATGAGATGCCCCAAAGTTATATAAAGCATGAATTCTATTTCCTAAAATGAGAGCTATACCTTTTATAGTTGTCTTTCCTTGGTCCCTAGTGTTAGGAACTGGAGATAGTGGTTTTGATGACAAAAAACTTTGTAACTTATTTTATTATAACTTATATACTAGCACTATTGTCTAGATATATATGAATGTTATTATGAAGGGTATATATAAGCCAGGTACTGATTATTGAAGACTGTATAGTATAAAGATCAAGAATGAAGAAATCAAGTTTGAAGACTCATGAGTATCAAGATCAAGATTTCAGGATAAGTGTCTAGTTTTGTTAAAGCTTCATAATAGCATGGAAATCTTCATTCCAAACTTCATTTGGGATGGAACCCATTTCTACCTTCTTAGTGGCTTACAAACCCATGACAAGTAGCTTACAAACCTACGACAAGTGGCTTACAAACCCATGAACTTCTTGGTTTTGTACAAGTTCTCGAGTCCTGATGTGATGAAATATTCCGCAGGAAGATGCTTACAAAACTACTTCAAAATGGTTTTTCGAAATGATTTTCAAAACTGCTTTTCAAAATGTTTTAGCCTTAAAAATTATCTTTCCAAATGATTTTCAAAAAGATGTTTTAGCCTTAAAATATTCTTTGTTTTTGTTTTTAAATAAACTCTTGTTTTAAAGTTCATTTGTTTTTTAAAACTATCTTCTGATTTTTAAATATACTTTATAATATAAATATACTTGAGATTTAATATCAAATTTATATATACATTCCAAAAATATATTTTTTACTCTTCTTTATTTTAAAACATAGGAAAATTAGTTTATTTTACTCCAGAATCATTTTATCTTGTTTTCCTTTCAATACCATTTTCAAAACAAATTTTACATTGTTTTTAACGAAGGGATGTCGACATCATGGGATATCCCATGTCGACATGGTGGCCGTTAAATACAAAAGTTTCAATTTTCAAAAGAAGTGTCTATTCCTTTAAATCTATTTACGAATGGTTATGACCATTACTGGTCTATAAATAGGCTTCATACACGAATTTTTAACTAACTACTTTCTTATTTTCTTCACTCCTTCTTCTCCATAAATCCATATTCTAAAATTTTCATATTTTTAAGATCGTGTCAAAATTCTGCCGAATTCTCAAGTGGATCAAATTAGAATCTCATTCTTGTTTGATTCTCTACCCTCTCTCGAAGATCAAAGTGCTATCCAGAGTTATTGGATCAATTTATAATCAAAATTTTATTGAGTCTCTCTGTAAGGTGTTGTTGTGACTGGAAATTAATTGGGTGATCTTGTGTCCCGTAAATCAAGAGAGTTTGCCCTGGACTCGAAGGCAGGAGGGTGCCTCATGGTCTTTAGAAATTGAGGATTGTAATCTCGACATTGGTGTAATAAAAATATGTATGAGGTGTTTGCCTTGGTACAAGACTGGATGCAGGGTAACTCCGAACCAGTATAAAATCCGACGTGTCCTTTCCTTTTACTGCTTTTTATTTACTTTCTACATCTGTACTTGATTCTACGATTGTTCTTGATTAAGTTATGCATTTGTTTAAATTATAATTTTTAAATTAGTCCATACATGTCTTAGAATCCATTAAACACTATTCACCCCCCTCTAGTGTTAAATTAGCCTTAAGATCCTTAATCCGCACTCCTTTCACCTAGGGGTGGTTTACTCGAAATAGGGGCATTCTCAAATGGCGTAGGCTTGCCCACTCTGCCATTCCTTTACATCTTCAGACACTGGTTTTTAAAATTCCCTTTCTCATAGTAGTGGTAATACTTTCCCTTAAAAGTTTCTTCAACAAATTCGATCAATAATCCTTTGCAAGCTTTTCTTTCTTTTGGCATTTATTACACACTTTACCTTCTTTGTTAAATTTCCCCTTTGACTTCTTATTGGCCTAATTTTTTTTTCTTAGCCCCTCTTTGATTCTGTGTAGGTCCTGCCTTCTCCTTCTCCCTTTCTTTCTCTTCGACATTTACTATCTACAGTAAAGCCATCTGCACAAGCATCTCATATGCAACTCCAGTGGTTCAAAGTCAGTAACAATTCCCTTTAACCAAGGAGTTCAGGCTCTTGACAGACTTCATGGCTTTCATCATAGGGAGTATCAATCAAACTCATTTCAGATTCAGCTAATTTGGTAAACTTACTAATGCACTCCTTTAGAATAAAGTCTCTGTGCCTAAGCTATATAAATTTCTTTAATTAACTGAAAGCTCACTTCTACACTTGACATAAACCTTTTCTAAAATTGGTTCTTTAATTCATCCCGAGTGACAATCCTATCAATGTCCTCTCTAGCCACCATATTCCACCAATCTAATGCTTCTCCTTTAAGATGCCAACCTGCCATTCTCTACTTAACTTGATTCTCTCAACCAATCTCTTGGAAAATCGTATTGCAATCCTATATTTATGCCTTAGTCTCTAAGAAGCTTTCCTTTTTAGAATATACTCTTCCTTACATAATCATAAAATCCAAACACATTTTGGGAAAATCAGTAGGTTGAGGTGGTGCTTTAGCCGGCGAAACAATATGTGCTGCTAGTGCAATTTGGTAGGAAGCATGTAGTTTTCCTACGTCCTTAAGATATTGCTTCAACCATTTGGGCATCCTTCGAATGGTGGGCATTCCTCTGGCGGGGTTCCCAATCTCAAAAGAAGAAGGATGTTCAACTATAGTCTACAACATGTAGGTTAGACTTTTAGTTATAATTTCCTAAGACTTAAAGAAAGATTTGCCTAGTATATATGAGTATGTCCATAGTAATGTTTTATATATACATATATATAGTAGGAGCTTTTGGAAAAATATTTCTAAAAATAACAAGTACATCTGTTATATGTATATTTTTTTCCTCCCAATCGACTAACTAGGCTCTAATACCAAATGTAACAACTCACCCTAAAACGGGCCTAAATTTTGACCCAGAAAATTCCCATCAAAAGTAAGAACCATCTCAAAATTGGTTGTTGGTTTGAAAAAAGAACAATACAGAACTACCTATCTACACATTCAGAATCTTATTACAGAAGGGTGAAATCTAAAACAACAATAGTACCCATTTTATTTATTAAAACCATAAAATGTCTATAATATCAAAATCCAACAATACGTACATATCCATAATATTACAAAATTACAACATAGTTTTTACTTCATGGGTACATTAAAAACTATTGAGAATAAAATGTAAATAAATAATCTACTACCTCAAGCACTGTCCACATCTCCACCATCAACATCTCCTTTCCTAACATGTGTTGCAATGAGGTGGGAGTCAAAACAACATATATCTAGTGAAAAAAATCTCTAGCCTTGCTACATTAGCACTTGGGAAATACAGTTTAAATAGGAATATGTCTTAAGTTTCTACTACAATATAAATCTTTCCAAATATAAGCGCAAAGGCTTTTCTCAAACTTAAATAAAAATGCTTTCCAAATATAAGCCCATAGCTAAATTTCTATCAACCCAGTAACCCTTATGTACCATCCACAGTGTTTAATTAATGTTAGAGATAGTACTTAAGTCACTTAATACCTTTTTTGGGAATTAGGTAGACTTCGACCATTGAATACCATATTTAAGGCGGGTCCACGTCATTTACTACCTATAATCCCAAGGCACACTCTTCATTAATAACTATCTAGTTGGCATTACACGGAATCTCTTCAGCCACTAAATAATTCCTACTGAAGTGGGCCCCTTACCGAGAAATCCTCTACCATGTCTAACCCATAACCCTGTCCATTTACTACCTCCTGCAAAAGAAGAGGCGGGCTGTCCCATAACCACTTAATACCTTCAATCTCTAAAGTAGTTTCTTCGTATTATGAATCATACCCTACAATGACATTTCATATGAGTTTGATTATCCGTAGGTACTAGTAGCCAGATTAGCTGGGCATATTTCCCCTATAGAAATTGGGACTAACCTTGCGTCATCTTAGTTACGGATAAGTGGCGGCTAGGGTTATTTGCATAATGGACATTCCAAATTTAAATATTTAAATCCGACGGTTATGGTGCATTTTAACCACTATAAATAAGACCGTAGACACCTTATTTTTATTCATACAACATTTTGGGAACATTAGCGAGCTCTGTCAGTTCATCTCATTATATATTCAGAAAACTACAATAGGGTTTCAGGCAAGAAATCCTATAGATCTATCTTTGTTTATTGCTTATTTTCTCAAAATATTCTCCTCCAAACCACTACTTTTCTAAATTGAACATATATATAAATCCCTTCCTATATATGTGTATCAAAAAGAAGAGATCCGATAAGAGATTGTTGAAGGCATGTCAAATGTAAAGAAGGCGAAGCTAAGGCTATTCTGTGAGTGGAAATCTTAGCTTTTCTATTTTAGTGGTTAATTAGTAAATTTTGAGTCTGAATATGCCTTAGGGTTTGGTTTGTGAAAACATCATACATAAACCTTAAAACACCTTCAATGCGAAGTATCAATTTTAGGTTGAAATCTCAACTTGTTTGTGTCAAAATAGTGGAAATTGTGTAGATCTGTAGTATTTATAATTTTGCATTCTATTCCACACCTTATTCTTTTTCTTTGAATTTGGTTAAAATATCTTGATTAAGGAATATAGTGAAAATTATGAATTTTTATTTGTAGTTTGCACTGTTTATTTCCATAAATTAAATAGAAGTTCCTTTTTTATTTCTATGTGTAAAGGAGTTGGATATAGCGTAAAAATTGAATTGTAAGTTCCTATTATCAACGTATTCCATTATTTTGATGTAATAAGTTGAGTTTAAATTTAGTTGTACACAAGTTTATTGAATGAAGCTTTTGGATATGAATATTGGAATTTTGGTATTGTTGATAGTATGGAATAAGGGTTGTATAATTGGTAAAGAGTTGACATTTAAACCCTAGTTTAGGACAAATATTTCGCTCGCTTTGAAAATTACTAGGCATGTGTGTTTGTCTGTGCCTGTGTAATTTTAGCAAAATTAACGTATAATGATAATACATGATCGCATAGTTAAATGGGTTATTAATTTTATTAAATCCACCTTAGTAAGATAATTAATGTTAAATGCAAAATAAGAAAGATTACTTATAAGGCCATGATTATGGAAATAATGAGATGTGTAATAATATTTGTAGAGTGTGATATAAAATATGATTAAGTTATAGGGATGCGAGCCCAGCCAAAAGCACACGAGGTTTTTCTATGTTCTATGTGTGTGTGTATATATATTTATGACTAAGTTATATGTGTGTGTATGTGTGTGTATGTTAGCATAATTAAGATATAATGATAATGTATAGTTGCGTAGTTAATTAGCTTATTAATTCTATTAAATCCTTCTTAGGAAGGTAATCAATGTTAAAGGAGAAATAAGGTCTTATAAGGCCTTAATTATGGAAATGGGGAGATCTGTGATAATACATGTAGAGCATGATATAAATTATGACTAAGTTATAGGTATGCGAGGTAAGACAAAAGCCCAGATTGTCTGGCTACCTGTAATTTAACTTTGGGGCTGATATGTGATATCTTTGATAGTACACCGGTCGACCGGTTGAACCTCCACTGGTCGACCAGTGGACCTGTTTTGGGTCCACTCAATTAGTTTGCCGTTGTATTTTTATTTTATACCATAATTAGCAACTAATTTAACATTAATTTTCATGTTTGCTTAATCTCCAAGTCTTAATATACTTACTTTTTGAATTTCAAATTTGAGAATTAATTAATAAGTTGAATTTGAATTCTATTTAAATTATTTTGGGTTCGAAAACTTCAAACATCCATAACTTTTCTACTTGAACTCCGTTTTCAACAGATTATAGGAAATTGATTAGAAGTTTTCCATGGACGCAATGGTATAACTTTCGTGGTCAAATTCCAGATTTAGATTTTTTTTTTATTTTTGTCCCTATCTTGTTTACTTTACTTTACCCAATTTATTTACAGTTGATGTTATGTAACGACCCATAAATATATCACTTTAAATAAATGATCGTTTCACTTTATAGATATAATAACAATTTTGCAAACAACTATTTTTATTAATGTATATGGTTTTATAAATAAATTACAATCATTTGTATTAGTTAAGAATGATAATAAAATTTATATTCAAAATTTGTTTACAAAAGTATGCATATTAATTTAAAAGAGAAAATATGACCAAAAATCAGAATTAGGTTTTGCAGCGATACAACATATGGAAGTTGTGCGACATTGTAGAGATATGTGACATACATATACGCATGTACATGTGTATACATGAGAACATGCACATAAACATAAATATACAAATATAATTAAGTATAAAATTATAATATAAAATATATAAGATATTTTAAGTTTTCTTACTCCATAAGCATACACAAATCAATATATGCATACATGAGATGATGGAAGTAATGGGCACATGGAGGGGGGATGTTTGCCGTGCCTAGGGAGGAGGAAATGATGATGGCGAAGCCATGTGATGGTGATGTAGAAGATGATGTGTGCATAGATATTTTTGCTCTCTCATTTTCCTATACCATACCATCTTCTCCTCATTTACATTTGTCTCCTTCATATTCTCTAAGCTTTGTCTTCTTCTTTAATGGCTTCCATCATAAGTGAAATAATGGAAAATTTATTTCAAAAAGAATTTAAATTATAATATATAGTTATATATGCTTAAACACCTTAAATAATCCCAAAACTCCACCTTTTCTCCTTGTTCTTCACAACCTCCACTCCACTTCTTCATTAGGTCAAGCACCCCTTGCTACACCCTAGGACGTGTGCCCCCAAGCTACCTCAAGTTTTGGTTAAGGCATCTAGGAGTTAAAATCCAAAGAATAGTAAGCTTCAGAAACCGAATTGGCCATATTGCAAAAAACCGAGGAAGGATATCAAGGAAACCACTTTAAGAAATACACTTGTAACAATTGTAAACGGAAGGACTATATTGCAAAAAATTATAGAACTCCAAAGGTCTAGGATTTCGTCTCTCTTATTGTTCAGAATAGCCTTTGTTATAATTGGCATCAACCAGGGCGCATGATCAAGGATTGTCCGACTATGGGGAAGAGAGAGTAAGCCAGAGTCTACATAGCAAAGTATGAACCTTAAACCTCTCAGGACATGAAGGGCAAGGGAGTTTTAGAAGGTAATATTTTTATCGAAGATGTTTTAGTTGAAGTATTGTTTGATATAGGAGTTTTTATAGTTTTGTTGTTAAGAAAACTGTAGAAGAATTTAAACTTGAACCTAAGTTAGTTGATAACCCTATTTGTGTGACGAATCCTATAGGTGGCATTGATAACCATTGTATGAATTGTGAAAAACTCCAAATTTCCCACTCTTCCTATAAATTTCCTTTTGACCTATTTGCCCTAGATTTTATTGGGTTTGAAATTTTACTTGGTACAGATTGGTTGACTAAATACGAAGCTGTTCTAGATTATGTACAATGGATGGTTTTCATAAAAACAAAGTTAGGAAAGTTTATAGAAATATCTTGTGAAGATCCAAGTCCAAGGAGAGGAAGTTTCTTATGTGCATTAGACTCATCCCAAGAAGGATTAGGAATCACACATATTGTTAAAGAATTCCTAGACAATTTTGAAGAAGTAAAGAGTTTACCCCCACATCGGGAAATCGAATATCGTATTGACTTGATTTCTGGTGCAAGGTCAATAAAACAACGGGACCGAAGGATGGCTCCGAAGGAGAGGGAGGATTTAAATAACCAAACCCCGGAGCTATTAAAGAAAGGGTGGATAAGACATAGTCGTTCAAGTTGGGCTCGGCAGTGGTTTTTTTGCTAAGTCGGATGGATCTCTAAGGTTGTGCATAGATTACTAAGATCTGAACAAGCAAACGATCACGAACAAATATCCTCTACCTCGAATAGACGACTTGTTTGAACAGTTACATGGTGCTCCGATATTCTTGAAAATGGATCTAGCTATAGGATTCCGTCAAATGAGAATCATAGAAGAATGCATCCATCTTACTGCATTTAAAGATCTAAACACTTTCTTTGGGTGGTTGGCCATGCCTTTTAGTCTAACAATTACACCCGCTTATTTCGTAGACCTTATGAATAGAGTATTTAGAGTGATACTTAATAAATTCATATTAGTCTTTATAAATGATATCCTTATCTACTTTAAGACAGAAGAAGAACACGAAAGGCATTTATAAATTGTGTTGGAAATGTTGAGAAATAATGTGCTTAAAGCCAAAATTTCAAAATGCCATTTCTAGGAGGAGGAAGTAAGATTCATTGGACATATAGTGTCAAAGGATGAGGTTTCAATAGATATTATAAAGGTTGCAATTGTTCTAAATTAGAAGCAACTACAAACTCCTAAAGAAGTTTGTAGCTTCTTAGGTCTGGTAGAGTACTATAGAAGATTCATTCAAGACTTCTTAAAGGTATGCTACCACTTAACGAAGTTAACCACGAAGGATGCCAAATTTATCTAAACTCCTAAATGTGAAGCATCATTACAGGAACTTAAAAAGAGGTAAACAACCACTCTAGTTCTAATAATTAAAATGGAAATAGTGAATTAACCATTTATACAGATGCTTATGGAGAAGGAATTGGTGTGGTTCTGATGCAGGAAGGGAGGGTAATTGCCAATGCAAGTAAACAATTAAAGGTTCATGAGAAAAATTATGCAACACACGACTTAGAATTATCAGCCGTGGTGTTCGCATTAAAAATACGGAGGCAATATCTACTGGGTAAGTGTTAGCGCCAAAATGGGTCACTAATACCCAAATCCAGATGAAAGCACCAAAGATCAGTCACAGATCACAGATAGAATGTACGTAGAAAGCGTAAATATGAAGAACAGTCAAAATAAAAAAGAAAGCGGTAAAAACACAGAATTTATAGTGGTTCGGCTTACTCCGGCCTACGTCCACTCTAGAAATTTCCCTTTTATTGATGTTAGAATCAATTACAGTTACAAACTAGTAGAGTAGCCTTAGCCTTAGAAAATAGAAAGTAAAAGAGTAAGAAGATGATCCCTTTTCTGAACCCCCACATGCGGTATTCATAGGCAAATCCAGGTAGTTGGGCCTCCTGACTGGTATAGGCCCATCAAGTCCTTTGTTGAACCTACACCCTTCGTTGCAATTGACTCTGAGTTATGTACATGCCGACCCATGCCTTCCTAGGTGACAACCCGAAGTAGCCATACCCCTGACTCGATGTAGCTCATGCTAGGACTCGAAGCACGTATATGCCAATCCCCATTCAACCGAATGACCTTCTTCCGTACCACATACCTCCATGGTCGAACGACCTTCCACCAAACCACATACTTCCAACGCCGAACGACCTTCTATCGAACCATATTCATCCCAGGCCGAACAACCTCCAGTGTCGAACCATCATTACTGAGCCACCCTGACCGAACCATAACACCGAGCGACCCCGATCGAACCACCATGCCAAGCGACCTATGCTGAGCCACAATTCTGTCCGACCCTGGCCGAACCACCATGCTGAGCGACCCATGCTAAGCTACAATGCCGACCGACCCTGACCGAACCACCATGCCGAGCAACCTATGTTGAGCCATAATGCCAAGCGACCCTATTCTCACCTCAATGCTGAGCGACCCTGTTCTCACCTCAATATCGAGCGACATCATCAGGTCCGACCGACTATTGACTTCCAAACTGAGCCACACTACCGAACGACCCCATCAAACCGATAGACCGAGCCATGCATATCGAACCATTCCCGACCGACCGTCTGTCCATCTAGCTAGCTCCAACCAATGGTATTCCAGTTTCGACAAATGAACAGTGGATTTGGTTAAATCCACCTGTCCGTGGCCTTGTAAAAGGACGGGTTAACATTTTCCCCTCAAAACATGCCTTGATATCGGAAGGTTTGTTTTGAATAGCCCCAAGTCTAACATTCGAAGTCCGTATGTTATCCAAGTGCCATCGCCACAACCTTTTCCGAATCTACGACTGCTCTGTGTCGATATCCAATTTGAATCCAGTAACCAAATCCTTAGCCAAATCCATATCCATCCGTACTCGACAACTGAGTTCTAATCCACCCATATCCAATAACCAATAACCACATCCATGATCTCTCCGGGTCGATATCCAAATCCAGGACCGTTCTAGGTCCATGCCCAAATCCTTAGCTGTTCATAGCCAATATCCAAATCCGTAACCTCTTTAGGTTCTTGCCAAGCGCAACTCACACTTGACGACCTGTGTTAAGTAATTCCATGGTGTTCCTGGTTCAGTGTCCCTGAATGGCGAATAATGCCGTGGCTTAAGTCCTAAGCCGAATCTTTGTTGCTTCAGACCCTTACCGAGCATAGTCCATACTCGACGACCTGAAATAATAACCGATAATATAGGGCCTCAATCCTACGCCGAATCCTAGTCTCTCCGGACCGTTGCCGAGCATAGCTCACGCTAGACGACCTTTTAGCCAAAATCCAGAAAAAATCTAATCAAAATCCAATCTGAAATTCAAATCCAACCAGAAAACCAGAAATCCATATCGAAAATCAAATCAAAAATCAGACATCCAAACCGAAATCCAAACCAAAAAACCAACAAAATGGCAGTTCAATCCAAACTCCGAAACCAAAGTAGAAAAAGCAAATGTCCAAGTGAAAAGGAAAAAAAATTTCACAAACCGGAGCGTCTCGGTGACCATCATGTCAGAGTATGCCTAAGGGTTATCTCTGACCCTGTACATGAGTAAGTGATTTAGCCGTTTGCCTGGAGTTTGTTACTTATTCCAAACCATCACGACTAGTTGATGACCAACCGACCACCATTCCTGGGTCTCATGTCTTCGTCTTTCAAGGTAGGCGATTGCTCCTGTTCCATCACTGCATTTCGAGTTCTGACGTATTGCTGCAACTGACCATTCCTTACATGTTCCTCGATTATATACTTTATATGCATGCAGCTGTTAGTATCATGCCTATCCAAGTCATAAAAGAGACAGAGCCTTCCTAATGCCCTTTCACATTCTGAGGGCTACCTCCTTGTTGACCTTCGATAAGGAAGGTGATCCCAAGTATCCAAGAATATTTGTTCTGGTGTTGCATTCAATCCTATGTAAGTGGAGAATTTTGGTTCTCCCCGGCGCCTCCTTTTCCCTTTATCCTTGTCTTTACCCAAGCTTTCACCGGGCAGTCCTTCATCCTTAATCATGTTTACTTCCTTCGATTTCATATCCAGACATGCATCCTCTTGTCGAAGAAATCTTTCAGCTACATGAAGGATTCCTCGAGATCCAATGGTGTATCCCATATCAATGACACTTTGAAATCTGAATTATTCTTGACTCCTGATACTACAGCTATCAAAACCATTCATGGATCCGGCCGATCCACCGAAGCTATTGTTGTATTAAACTGGGTTAGGAAAGTCCTGAGCGATTCATCTGCCTTCTGCTTGACTTTAGTTAGTGTCATCACATTCTTTGGCCTTTTTATGTGAACTCGAAACTGTCTCAAGAACTTATCCATCGGTTCTGTCCACGTCCCAATAGATCCATCCTCTAGCTGTCTGAACCACATAGCAGCTATATCGGTCAAGTACAGGGCGAAACACCGAGCCATGACCTCCTCTGTTACTCCCAGCACTTCCATATGCCTTATACACCTCATTAAGTGGTCAGTGGGATTTGTCTTACCGTTGTATACTTCAAGAGTGGGCAGCTTAAAATCGGGCAGATTCCTAGCCATCCTGATGTTCCGGGTTAACGGCCTTTTGTTGACTCCCCCCAAATCTCTATTTGTCAGACCTCCACGAATGGTTTGTCTGATGATGTCTGCCAATCTAGCATTTCCAACCAAGGGTTGCCCTTTATCCATGTTTCCTAGCTGCTCTCCAACTACGTGTGGAAATTCTAGCACATATGCTTCATCACGTAATCCTGTATTCCTGTTGGCGTTGGGCTACGGAGCGTCATCCGGCATCCCTCCATTGATTGATGCAACATTTCCTGGTGGTGTGCTTCGAGTCTAGATCCATCTAGATTGATAGCCGTTCATTTATTGGGGGTTGCCCCCTGTTGAGCCACTCCATCTACTTGCCTGTTGAGTCCTTCTGATCCAGCTCCAAGACCTTGAGCACCTGCAGTTCTTAATTGTCTAGATTGCCTAAGAAGAGCCTGCAACATCTTCTCTTGCTATTTCATCATCAGCTCATGCATGGTATTCATCATGATCGACATCTCATCCCTAGTGATGTTGATGAAGGCTTAACCTGCTCCAGTTCCAGAGGAAACCTCTTGACTTTCCTCTTTATTGCCTTTCTCCATCATTTTCATCCTTATTGGTGGCCTAGCCATTGCTTTCTAGAATCCATGTTCTCGAGCTTCTAAATCTAAAATCCAAGCTCCAAAATCCCCAAATGCTAGCTTTCTCAATGGAAGCACCAAAATGTTAGCACCAAAATGGGTCACTAACACCCAAATCGAGATGAAAGCATCAAAGATCAGTCACGGATCACAGATAGAATGTATGTAGAGAGTGTAAATATGGAGAACGGTCAAAATTAAAAAGAAAGCGGTAAAAACATAGAATTTATAGTGGTTCGGGTGACTCCGGCCTACGTCCACTCGAGAAATTTCCATTTTATTGTTATTAGAATCAATTACAGTTACAAACTGGTAGAGTAGCCTTAGCCTTAGAAATAGAAAGTAAGAGAGAAGAAAGAAGATCCCTTTTATGAACCCCCATATGCTGTATTTATGGGAAAATCTATATAGTTGGGCTTCCTGAGTGGTATAGGCCCATCAAGTCCTTTGCGGAGCCTGCATCCTTCATTGCAACTGACTCTGAGTTCTGTACATGCTGACCCGTGCCTTCCTAGGTGATGACCCAAAGTAGCCCTACACCTGACTCGAGGTAGTTCATCCTAGGACTCGAAGTACATATATGCCGACCCCTATTCAACCAAACGACCATCTACCGTACCACATACCTCTAAAGCCGAACGACCTTCCACCAAACCACATACCTCCAAGGCCGAACGACCATCCACCGAACCATATTCTTGCCAGGCCGAATGACCACCAGTGCCAAACCATCATTACTAAGCCACCCTAACCGAACCATAACATCGAGCGACCTCGACTGAACCACCATGACGAGCCATAATGTTGACCAACCCTGACGAACCACCATGCCGAGCGACCCATGCCGACCGACCATGACCGAACCACCATGCTGAGCAACCCATGCCGAGCCATAATGCCGAGCGACTCTGTTCTCACCTCAATGCCGAGCGACATCATCAGGGCCGACCGACCCTTGACTTCCAGACCGAGCCACACTACCGAACAACCCCATAAAGCCGAACCACCTAGGCCGAGCCATGCATATCGAACCATTCCTGACCAACCGTCTATCCATCCAACTGGCTCCAACCAATCGTATTCCAGTTTTGACAAATGAACAGTCGATTTGGTTAAATCCGCCTGTCCATTGCCTTGTAAAAAGGCGGGTAAATAGTAAGAATTTTTCGTAGTTTGTTTCAATTAAATCTTTGAATTGACCTTGGTAAATAAAATTCCCTCTTTTTATTTAGGTGAAAATTTTGAGCTCTTTACAGATCATAAATATTTAAAGTATTTTTTCACTCAGAAAGATCTAACATTAGGCAGCAACGTTGGTTGGACTTTCTCGCATCTTATGATCTAGATATTTTATACACACCCGAGAAAGCCAACTTAGTAGCTGATGCATTAAGTAGGAAATATGTCGTTATTTCTTATTTGGTAGTAACATCAACTCTTCTGGAAAGAATAGCCAGTAAACAGAGAGAAGATAGACAGTTTGAAAAGTTCATTAAGGCGATAGGAGAAGAAAGAAATTTAAGCTTTGAAGTGGATAAAAGAGTAGTTTTATGGTTGAATGGGCGAATTTGTGTTCTGAATGTGGAAAGTCTTTGGCATGAAGTGTTAGCTGAATGTCAAAATGGACATATCCATTTATGTTACCCGATGCGTAAATTGTCAACAAGTCAAAAACGACCAGCAGAGAATTGCGGGGTTACTAAAACCACTAGAGATTCCAGTTTGGAAGTGGGTCAAATATCAATGGATGTCATTGATGGCTTACCTCGAACGAAGAAGGGGAACAGAGGCATTTGAGTTATCATAGATCGATTAATTAAAAGTGCAAATTTCATTCTAGCTAAGCCAACAAGGACTACTGCAAGCCTTGTAGATATATATAAAAGAGATTGTACGATTGCATGAAGTTCCAAGCAGTATAGTGAGTGATCGAGATCCAATCTTTCTAGTTAGTTTTGAGAAGCATTATTGAAAACTTTGGGAACAAGGTTGAATATAAGCACTACCTATCACCCCTAAACTGATGGACAGACAAAAAGAGTCAATCACGTTTTGGAAGATCTTCTCAGAGTGTGTATTTTGGACATTGGAGGCTGCTGAGAAAATCAATAACATTTAGTAGAGTTCTCCTATAATAATAGTTATCAAGCTAGTATCGGCAACACCATATGAAGTTCTATATGGTCGTCCATGCAGGTTAATAGCATGTTGGATCAAAACCGAAGATCGGATAATACTTGGTCCTAATATGATACAAGAAGCTTCAGAGAAAGTCGATATGATTATAAAGAAGTTAAAGGAAGCCTAGATCAGATAGAAAAGTTATGCAGACCAAAAGCGTAGAAATCTGGGAATCTCAGTTGGAGATTCAGTCTTTTTGAAAGTCTCTCCGATGAGAGGAGTAGTGAGATTTGGAAGAATGGGGAAATTAGCACCTCGATATATTGGACTATTTTCGATTCTTAAATAAATTAGCCCACTAGCTTATCGAGTGCAATTGCCAGAATGTTTGGATAGAGTGCACAATGTGTTTCACGTATCTCATTTAAGGAAACATGTGCATGACCCCAAGAAAATCAAAGAAACAGCTGCTAAGGAAGACTTGGAGGTGGAACCGAATTCTGCCGTTATTAGATGGCCAGTTCGAATAGTTGATCGTGATGAGAAACGATTAAGGAGATAATAAAGTTAGTCAAAAGTTCAATGGAGTGGATATTGCGGAGGATTGCACTTGGAAAACAGAGGATATAACGAAAATGGCATATCTCGAATTTAGAATTGAAAAATAAACTATATCATTATAGTGTACTCAATGCCTGTAGTGTAGTCACTTACCCATACTTTTGTATATATTCCATTATATCGAATACATTTCCTTTTAAGCTAATTTCTTTTTATCTTAATTTCGAGAATGAAATTCTTTTAAGGAGGGAAGTCTATAACGACCCTAAATATATCACTTTAAATAAATAACCGTTTAGCTATATCGATATAACAACAATTTTGTAAATAATTATTATCATTAATTAATATGGTTTTATAAACATAAATGATCATTTTTATTAGTTAAGAATGACAAAAAAATTATTTTCAAAATTTGCTTACAAAAACATGCATATTAATCTAAAAGAGAAAATATGACTAGATATCGGAATCGGGATTTGTAACGATACATCGTGCGGAAATTATGCAACGTTGTAGAGAGATGTAACATACACATACACATGTACATGTGTATACATGAGAAAATGCACATAAATATACATATACATATATAATTAAGTATAAAAATATAATATAAAATATATAAGATATTTTAAGTTTTCTTACTCCTTAAGCATACATAAGTCAACATATGCATACATGAGATGATGGAAGTGATGGGCATACGGAGGGGTTTGTTTGCCGTGCCTAGGAGGAGGAAATGATGATGGTGACGCCATGTGCTTGTGATGCAAAAGATGACGTGTGCATAGATATTTTTGCTCTTTTTTCCTTATAAATACCCTACCCACTTCTCTTCATTTTCATTAATCTCCTTTTTCATATTATCTAAGCTCTTTAATGGATTTTTTCCTAAGAGGAATAATGGAAAAAATTATTTTAAAAAGAATTTAATTTATAATATATGGTTATATATACTTTAACATCTCAAAGCAATCCAAAAACTCCACCTTTTCTCCTCGTTCTTCACAACCTTCACCCACTTTATCATTAGGCCAAACACCCCTTGCTCCACCCTAGGTCATGCACCCCTCAAGCCACCTCAAGTTTCGGTTGTGGCATCTAGGAGCTAAAATCCAAAGAATAGTGAGCTTCAGAAACTGAATAGCTGACCTACAACGAATTTTTAATTAATCATTTAAAACTCAAGGTAAGAACTCTTAAACTATTATATTATATTTTGGATGATGATATGATGTTTGCAAATGGAAGTTTAATATGCTTTGATCATCAAGTTTGATTGTTTCATATGAATGTTGAATATATATGTGCAAGTCATTGAAATACATGTCGATAAGCACAAAGGAAATCACTTTCCTCTATATTAATGAATTCATATATATGGACGTTAAACATCCATAAAAATGGATTAAAATGAGTTTGAAACATTTTATAATCATTTAAAAGTGTTATGGTGAAGTTTCAAAAGAAATGAAAATGTTAGTTAAAAATAAGCGCGTCGCTTAACGGTAGTTCGTGGTTTCACACGACAAAAGTCAAACGAGTGCATAAAATGGAATATAGTCAGAATTCTTCGAGATAAGAATTTTTCAAACTATTACATCCATAGTTTTCCAATTAAGAAAGAAAGTTGAGATTTCGATAAGTAGATTTTGAAATACGAGTAAAACAAGCTTTATGAAAAATCGCAGATTTGCAGTTGGGAATCGAAAACTGGATTTCTTTGAAAATGATAATTTAAAATTGTCTAAAAATATGGAATAAATATTTTGAATTATTTAAAATATTTTAAAAGTGATTTGGGTAACAAAAATGGATTTTTAAATAATAAAATGTCGTTTTGATCAATATAGCTTAAAAAAGCACTTTCCGCAACCTTTTTTCGCAGCATTTTTCTATAACTTTTGAAATATAGTTTTAAACTTAATAATTTTTTTCTACATATTTTATAAATGTTTAAATGGTTAATAAATTATTTTAAAGATGATTTGAAGGATTTAAGGAATGATTAAAGATTTGGAGTCGATCAAATAAGTTTACATGAATGATTAAGGAACTAGGGTCGGATTTGGATAATTCCTGTTCGAAGACCACTCGAACCAATTGATGTATTCGAAGTGAAGACATGAAGATAATTATGGAAGATGGAATGTAGGGATAATTTTCACCGACCCTAGGGAGAAATTTCCCATATCATATTATGTGGCAGTAGTTCTTAATTTAAGATCTTCGATGCAAGGACTTCTCGCTACTTCTCCTAGGGTTAATTCCCGACAGGATGTGATAGGAGAGTGCTTCCGTTTCGTCCAACCCTAGAACGAACTTGTATGGACGATTGTCTGACATTGCTTTTCAAGTTACATAAATGATCTCTATGAACTAATTATCTGCTTGGTGGTGGAGAAGGCAAATTCTCTTAACGTAACACCCTTTCCTAAGACGTATGAGCTTAGGAGTTATATGTTTGTAGAGATCAGTTGAGTGACCATGGAATGGAAGTGTGGCATTCAAAGAAAGATAACATGTTATGATAAAGGTAATCCTTATCTCAGGCATCACGCTTGGAAATGACCGAAACAGGATAGATGTAGCAAGGATTCACAACCATTAGGGTATGATTATCCCCTTATAGATGAATTTCTACGTGGTATGACGTTCGAGTTTATATTATTATGGTGTGTGATAAAAGGCGTCTCAGATAAGTCGGTAACGATAGGGGTGATAACATATTCGATACTATCTAGTGAGAAAGGTAGGCCAGCCTTGTGTTAGTAGAGGTGCAGATGTTCTGTTGACCACGGTACATTCCTCTAAATAAGTATTACCATAGTCCTTTCGCCAGGCCATTTGTATGGAAATCCATTCTCCAAAAAGTGCCTGCCCCTTTTTTTGTAGAGCCTAGTATGGTGAAATTTAGTAATGGTAATCATTTCGGCCAAGATTAATAATTTACTTGCAAATGTTTTCAAAGAATGTCATTAAAAATAATACCTCTTATTTTTACAAAAAAAATTGCTTATGGTTATCTTAAGGTAAAAATATATCCACGTATATGTGCGGCGTGGTCTTTTGAGATATCTTTTTACTCTCAAATACCTTATTTTGAGTTCTCACACCAGCCTCATGACTAACCCCGAGTTTATTTTATTTTTCCTTTAAACTCTAGGTGCCCAATTTTTCCTAGTAGCCAAGTAGTCAGAATCTTGTTGGAGTATTTTAGGGAAAGCATGCCGAAAGAGATTTTGGAGCATGGAGATGGAGCGTCTGATATCTATCTATTTATTTTTATTTTCCACTGTTCCTAAGTTAGTTAAAACCAACAACTGTGGGAGCAGGCAGTTATAACTATTCCTGGCTGGGTTAGTTCATACCAAACTATGATGTACCCTAGTAAGAGTGGTTGTATGTGCCATATATATTCTAATGTAATGTGAGAATTTATGTTTCTATCCTTTACTTTACTTTACTCATGAAAATCTACCTCCCTAGCACTTGTATTTATGGCACGTGAATACCGTGGATGTGTTAATGTCGATTTTCCAGAGTCGAGGAGACAGGTCTTCAGATTTTAGTTGTGTCAAAATGAAGCTACGAAGATTCTTATGGAAATCCAAGAGGGAAACTATGGTGATCACTTTGGGGGCAAACTTTATCAAAGAAGAAACTTCACTACGAATATTTGTGACCAACAATAAAACAAGGCGTCATTGATTATACCAAACTGTGTGACCGATGATGGAGATTTGTGAAGATATTGAGAGCCACATCTTCAGAATTGCAACTTGGGGAATTGACATTATTTGTGCGCTACCGATAGCATAGTGAAGAGCTTAATATGCAATCCTCTTTGCCGATTATTTTACAAAATGGATTGAAGAGGAACCACTAAACATGATTACAACTATAAAGGTAATCAATTTTGTAATAAAGAATACTATTTGCATAGTCCCTCAAAAGATCATTATAGACAGTGGAACCTGGTTCGAGGGTGTAGAATTCAAGGATTTCTTCCATCAATACAAGATCGAGAAGTGCTTATCCGCGGTAGCGCATCCATAGGTAAATGGACAAGTGGAAGTAGTGAACCAAATCATCAAACCCACTAAGAAGTAGTGGTTAACTAGAGTTAAAGGCAATTGGGTTGATGAGCTACCATTGCTACATTTAGTTTTTTTTCTCTATTTTTTTTCGCAAATAAGCCGTCTAAGGACACCGAGGCAATGAAATAAGGTAGGAATTGCCACTTTTTTCTTACTAATTTTCATTTTACAAATAAAGCTGGCTACTTGAACCAATGGAACTATGCTCTTCAAAGAAAAACCTCTATGTTGCACAATTAGCCGCCCAACCCAAAACGTATTTCTCTAGCCTTAGATAATGGATGGGAAGTGTTTTCCTAAGGGACGATCGAACAATCTTGATTAACCCTACAGTATACATCATTTCCCGAGGATAGGTGATGACGAGAAGATTTTTTCTTTCTTTCAACCTTTGTGAATTCATCTTTGCATGGAGATAGGCAATAATAAGGTTTTCCCCTTTCACTCAACCTTCAAGAATTCATCATTGTCGAAGATAGGCAACAACAAGAAGTCCTTTCTTACTTATTTAACATTTAGGAATCCACCTTCATCGGTAGATAGGCGATGGTAGGAAGGTTTTACAATCTAACCTACCTTAAGGAATATGGATTACCCGAAGAAAGTGATGTTGGGAAAGTAAAGCTTCAACCTTTAGGAATCTACCGCTACTTGGAGTTTGGTGTGATAGGAAGGTTAAAACTCTAACCTCCTAGAATCTATCATTGCTCAAAGATAGATGGCACCAAAGAGAAGAACCGTCGGCATTGAGGAATTCTTCATTGCCCGAAGATGGGGAACAATGAGAAGGTTGGAAAACTCATTGAGGGATTTATCGAATAATTCAATCCTAGCATGCAGGAATACGCCGTCGCCCAGAGATAGGCGATTCCAAGAAGAAATCCTAAAAATGGAACCGTCAATGCACTGGCTTCCAAAGGCAGAATCTAGTGCTCGATTGAATATTTAGCCTCACCTTCAAGATTTTGTCATTGCTCAAAGATAGGTAATGTCAAGAGGATGATACCACTCTCGAGTTATCGGATCATTCGACTCTAACTTGCAGACATGAGCCGTTTCCTGGAGATTGGCAATGATAGGGAAGAATTCTTGAAAATGAGATGCTAGTATGCCATTTTTCGAAGTTGGAAACTGGCATACAATTGAATTTCCAACTCTGAATTTAGAAGAACTCAAATGCAGCTCTGAGTTGGGCAGCATCGATGTAATAAGACTTGGAACCAAGTAATAAAATTGTCAATTTTAAAAGATTGGAACTATCATACGAACAAGATTTCAATGACAGCGCTAGCAACTAAGTGGGACACATTCAATCGAGGATAAGTAGGGATAGTCATGGAGAATTGAAAACAAATATTTATCCGACTTTTCCAATCTAGGATCAGGATTGGAAAAGCATGCTTAGTCTAGAAAAATCTAATAATCTACCCTACAATAATATCAACTTAAAAGTTCCCAAAATCAGGCATATGGAATAATAAATCCTGTGTATGGGAATAAGCATACAAATGCTTGGTCGAAGGGAACCTAACCAAACCCATACAGGAATAACCACAGAGTTGGTTAAATGTTAGTTTTGTTTTGCCGAATAGAGAATTTGGGCATTCATAAATAGAGCTAAGTAACAGGGTATAACTAATGCAATTGCAAGAAAATTATTTATATGCACAGAGTTGCGATAAATAAGCACATTGCATAAAAACGAACATACACAGAATTATAGTGCAAGCAGTTATATTATATAACATGTAATAATAAAAAAGCAACCATAATACATAAAGGAAAAGAAAGGTAAATAGAACAGAGATTACAAAAAAAGTTGATCCTTTATTACGATAACACCTATGTATGACATGAAGTGAGGGCTACTCCCGCAAAATCTCGGCCTGTTGAAAACAAAAAGAAAATTGAAATATAGACTCATTGACAACACAACAAAAAAAACAAGTCACACGGTTGTCAAACCCTATGCATCCCCTATTTGGTCTTTCCCTTTCTACTGCCTTTCCACCAAAACCTCCAGGCTAAGTCTTATGTTTTTTCTCCTCTTGTTTAATCACCCTTCCTAGGGAGTATCGTCTTCAGAATAGGTAGACTCTTTGCCAGTCGCATTATGTAGCTCTTCGGATAGCCTATTGAGGTCACAGTAGCCTTTGTCCTGGGTGGCCAGATCTTTAGCATAGGGAGCTTGGGTTTGGGACTTATTGGCTTCAAGGAAGCAAGCTTGGTGGCTTCACACTCTTTCTTCACTTTAATATTTTCAAAATCAACCTTCTACCTCACCGTTATAGTAATAGGGTTAGTCATGTTAGTTGCACTGGTAATGGTGACATTTTCTTCTTCTGACGATAAAGAAATGTCTTTCAATCCTTCCAAAGCTATGATCTTCTAAGAGCCAAAGCTGGGCTCAGGACCGTAGGGCAAGACAAGAGGGACAAGTCCCATGGAAATAGAAGTTGACATGGAGAATACAGCAGTAGTGCCTGAATACTATGTAGCTGAAGATGGAGGTAGAAGGTTTGGTTGAAAAACAAGTTGATAGGTAGAATAGTAAAGTTTAGTGAAAGACTCAGGAGAGAACTAAAGCTTCTCGAAGATAGGAGAACAAGAGAAATACCTGAGCCTGGGCTTCATTCCCAGAAAAAACCTCAAACTCCCCTTCTTCGGTCCTATTCTCCTAAGTCTACCTTATGAAAGAAGGAATGTAAGGCTTGAAAGATGCGGCAGCTGCAGAAGTAGGAATCACCTGGGTGGTTTAAGAGCTAATCCCAGAGATGATGTAATAATCATCGCCGGCTCTCCAAATTTTGGAGCGAACACTTCATGCTGGCCCGATGAGCTTGGGCAAGTGAGAGCTTTGGCGGCAGCGGAGGCATGGTCTCCTCTTCGGCTAGGAGGGATTTCCCTATAGCTAGAAATTCTATGTCATTAGTATTGAGGTATCAAGCCATCAACTCTTCCTCAGAGAAATTATTGTCGGTCTGCATGGCATAACGTAGCACTTCCTCTAAAGAATGAACGAGAGTTTCTCGATAGTCATTTTCCAACCACTTCAGATTCTTATATATGATGATACTAGCATAAAAACGTTGGAGATTTTCATTGAGCTCATCTCTCTCCTTGGCTATAACTCCTAAAGATCTTTGATTTCTTGCTGGGAAATCGCGAACTCAATGTCATTTGCAAGTTTTTCATTCGATAGGAGTTCCAAATCATCAGCTACTTTTTTCTCTTCATAGAGCTTTTGATATTCCTCCCGAAGCCCTATCGAACTCGGTTTCCTATTCTATAATAGCCTGGTCCCTTGCTCGTATAATTTCTTCCTTTTAAGTAAGAGTTAGTTCCTTCTCCTTGATATTCCTTTTCAATTCAGCCCCTTCTTCGTGGGCAATCTTTAAGTTATTATGCATCATAATCTCAGATTGATCGTGACCCAACTTCATTTGTTCTCTCAAACTGTCGAAAGTGGCTTTTACTTCAAGGGCTGCATCCCTCTCCCTTGTAACCTTAAACAAATCCTCCTCTCGGTTTTTAATGATCCGTTTGAACTCCTCCCTCTTATAATCAAAGGAGTTGATGTTGGTATAACTAGTTTAGTTCATGTTTTATAAGGCTTTACACAGCTTATTCCACTTGTATCCTTCATTAATTTGTTTCTGAAAATTTCGAATATCCTAATCTGCCACTTCTTTTAGGACATCATCAATATACAGATCGAACATCACATTATGTAAGAAGAGGTTGGGAAATGCAACATGTATGCATGCAGGAGCAATCAGAAGGGTAAACGATAGAATAGAGACTCTTTTGGAAGCATATGGAACTATGGAAGTTAAAGAATGGGAAGCAGAAAGTTACTGTCGTGTAGAGGTCTGAACTTCGTACTACATTGGAGTAGCGAAAGAAGAAAGGCCATGGAGCTCAGTATTCACTTTGATGTTTGATAGAATCACAAATTTACTATTCATCTACCTCTCTCTTCTTCCTCTCTATCTTTTTCCCCTCCCCCTCTCTCTATCAACTTTGCAAGCATCAGCTACTTCACGCTGCGTCCACTTTGGTCTTTCCTCATCAGTGCCATAATGGCTTTGGTATCCAGAGCGAGGTATGTAGGGATCAGGAGTCTGGCTACCGTACTCAATAACATTGCAGGAGACCTTACGATATCGATCATGGCTTATGAAACCTGAAACAAGATGAAGACAGTACAAGAACTGGAACTTTAGAAAGTGAAAGAAGACAAGGATGTGTGTCCATGATCCAAGTTGTTTATGTCGTTTCAATGATCCCCCTAAGTGCTCCGTGGACCGTGAGGGCAGAAAACTAAAGACAGGGTCTCACCACCTTCGCTTGTGAATCCTCTAGGAAAGAAGGCAAAGCCTGAGCCAGTTTTATATAGAAGGTCACGATTGGTAAAATCATTTTTTCCCATATCACTCAGACCTATAAACATATCACCAAAAGAATTAGATTGTGGTGTAATCACTCCAAAAGGTAACATATCTTGATCTTTGACCACTTTAGACGTTTCAATGGCATGGTGTTTTAGATGGGGTGCGTTGGGAAAAATAAGGCTCTCATAGGTCATCTCACCGAGCAATTCACCTTCTCATGCACTAGCATGATATTTGCTATCACCGGCGCCCACTTCTTACCCTTTGACGATCGACGCTTTTCCCTCTCTCCTTATGACTCCCTAATCTTCTTCGAGAATCAAAAACATTCTAGCATCTTCGTCCCCGTCTCTTAGGACATCACTAACAGCAGGCTCCTTAACATCTCTCTCGGTGGTATTCTCCTTCTATACCACGCCCGATGGACTTTCAACCTCCCCTTGTAGAGGCTCGTCAAAGTTGCAAGTATGACGGGTGGTTTGGGCAGGCACTCTGGAGCCGCTTGGAGAAGTAGGATCAACAATGGCAAACCAGTCTGAGGGTAGCAAGCTTCACCACTAGAGATTCGCATTGGTAATGAGATAAACAATGGTGCAGTGCTGAAACGGAACCTCCCATAGACCCTTCAAAGTAATTGTGTGCTTGTCACGAACGTTGTGGGCAGAAATGCCAGTGGATAAATAAACAGAAAGTTAAGAACTTGGACAAAGTAAAATCAAGCACATGCAATGGAAAAGGAAATCATTTCCAAACAACCAAAACCTGTTGAAGTCGTATGAACATCATACGAATAAGTACTCATTCTTAAAGGACGAGTATTTATCACGGAGAGCTTCTATGACTTTGCATCTGCACCAAGCCTTGATGATTATATAGTAAGGAGCCTCCTACCGTTGTTTAAAGTGTAGTACGTAGGTAAGCACTGGAAAGTAGAAGCTTTGTTGAAACTATTCATGAAGAGAACATACGATAAGCTTAGAAGAGCGTAACCATTCGGAGGGACCTAAGTTGGGGCCAACCTGAGCTCATGAAGAACCATTAGAAGAGATGGATTGAAGGGCGGTACAATGCCATTAAGACATGTATATTTGTTAGGCGTTGTGTATCCCAAAGGAGGAAGATGTCCTCATTCACCCTGAATAGGGAGCCGCATGTCATCCTCGAAAATTCCATGCTGGAGACTAATGTTTCGAATTGCCTTTTTTGAAAGAAGGGTCGGCATTTTGCTAAGTAGATCACCCAGAATTTAGAGATTGATGTATCAAGCACCGATGGAAGCATCTCTTATAGAATGACCATTATTCGGAGATTCCCTATTTTAAAGTGCTAAGGAGCAAGAAGCTCAGAAGTAGATGTTTTCACCGTGGACCCGACTTAAGGAGGAGTAGATGAGTCCTCATCAAACTTGAAGAATGGAGATCAGTGAGTCATTGTAGATAATAAAACTTGTCATTCAACATGGTCGAGTATGTTCTACTTTAAATAACGAACCGTGCATCCAACGATTGGAATCCATTGGATGTTGATGTGTGTTGACCAATTAGATTTCAATCGTTGGCCGGGGTAAGTGAAATTGTTAATCTATGTAATATGAAACCCATGTCTTGTATACCACGAATGGACCATTCCATGTAGATAGCTCACTCGTTATAGAAAATTAAGCCACATCGCATGATGGAATATGTATCGGATCTTATCCATTATCGATGAATAATCAATAACGGGACTGCTGTCTGTAGTGACATGGAAGTTTTCCGTTTTAGGAACATGGAAAGTGTAGCAATAGGAAAAGAAGTGCGATATGGTCATCGAACATGCCTATTTTTGAAGTGAGCCATCTCGTTGGAATTCAAGCGACGGTATGGGATTGGCCATGTGTTGATAGGAGTTAGCCGACATCGTAAAGCGAGACTTGACTTTGAAATTATGTGCACGTGACCAAGGAAAAACATAAGTTCACCATAGATCGATCACAACCTAAACTTTGGCCATCTACCCTCAACAGCGATCCGCTGCACCACCACCTTCATCACCATCATTGTACTGTCAATCGCCAACCTTGGTTAGTTGGAGTTTTGAATCAGTGGTTAGGGCTTAAAACTCACAAGCCCAAAAGCTATCGGTAGCAAGTTGTAACAACACAATGATGGCGTTGAGGAGGTCGACGATTGTGTTAGATGGTCGATGTGACGATAGAGAAAGGAAATAGTGATGGATCGTGGCGATAGGTGTAAGGCAGTAGCGGCCAAGGCTTGAAACAAGAAAAGATGAAGGGCTCGGTGGAAGTCGTCTCGATGCAATGGCTAAAGTCAAAAGGTAAAATAAAATTTCTTTCTAAATCTATATTTATAGCTTTCAAAAGGAAGAAAGAAGTTGGTACTATGAGCTTTCTCTCGATATCAAGAGGTACTTCCACCTTCGAAAACTTATGGAAAGTACAATAAACATATATCATATTCGTCTAAGATGTGAAACGGTCTCTGGAACATAGGTTTTGTCCTTAAAATGTAAAATGGAACTACAACTATCTAGAGCGGTGAAAGGGATGTCCATCAAACAAAAGCAATGTTTCGAATCATTTCCTGAGCAACTCACTAGAATCACTTGATAACAAGTCGGAACTCATCTTGATCCAACACACATTTTATTTTCAACGAAAGTGTACTTTATGGTTCAAATTTTAACCGGGTATTTAATTAAGCAGAATTCAACCAAATGTAGAAGGTCAAAGTGAAGATGAAATGACTCGAGAACTTGGAAACATGATTAGAAGGAGTAGAAAAGGGAACTCAAGGAATTTCACAAGGTTTGAAATTAAGTAAACCTCTCGGTATTAAGAGATACCTCCAGGTACCGAAAGGTCCATTCTTTAAGTTTTGGCTTCTTAATCCCCATACACTTCATATACTCCTCCAACCAATCGTCATCATTTTTATTTCTTGGAGAATAGACGAGCAAATCTCATGGTTGATGAAAAGAAATCAAGATAATATAGGTGTTATTGGGATAATTGTCGTGAACAACTCAAAGTCTATGAAAAGGAGTTCGAAATAAATCGAATTAGAGATAAAGGGACAATGGAGAAAGAAGAGTGGATTTCACCAAGAAAACTATTCGGTACCAAGAGGTTTGTTTTGCATGTGGGCTAGCAGTGTCCACTTGTACTTCATTGGGCTTGCTTCTAAACTTCGATTTATGTAGGCTCCATGAACTACAGAGTTGTTTCTATATAAATATCGACCTTATAATAACCAAAAAAATATCTTAGACTCTCGTTCTTCTTCATCTCCTATCTCCCCCTCACGATAGCCATCTAAGCCGATACTATTGGAAATCTAATGCTTGAGACCTTGTCAATCGCATATACTAGTGGTTCTAATTCTCTCTCAAATCTATAACTAGTAAAAAATATGAAGTGGTCGTATGCTAGAGATTGCCGCACCACTATAAAAATCTGGTAACTCTTTACTTTTCTACATATCCTTTTATTATACTTACTATATCTAATCCTATAATAGATTGATGTGCACGTAAATGTGCATATATTTACATCCATATTTAATCTATTTTTATTTAAATAAAGGTCATGATTTGGTATTTTTACATGTTTAAAACCAAGTTTCAAAAATGTTTTCAAGTCATCATACATCAATTTGGGGGTAAAATGGTAATTTTATGCATGTATTAATTTTGTGAATATTCACTTGCATATTTTATTTTTATTTGTAGGAATTTGGAAGGAAATATGAAGAGGGTTTCATGGAAATATACATGCACAAGGATGGAAAAAAGGAATGAAGGTGGAAATAATTCAACTCATGCAACATGGAGGACTCTATCTACCCACTTACCTTAATCTACAATTAGGAGCTAATGCACAAATTAGTGGAGGTTAAAGTTACATGCATACTTGACGATGGATTAATTAGAGACTAATGGTAACTTGGTGGCCAGATTTCCTAAGAGGTATTTTGGAAAGTCCCATAAAATATGGATTAGGGTTTTGAGCATGCATATATAGCCCTCTTATGTGCATGTAATGAAGATTTTAGATTTCATATTAGCATGCAAGTTGTAGCCTCAAAATTATAAGAAATAAAAATGGCTTCCCAAGCCTCTTTTACTTCTTCTTTGTTTTTATTTTATTTTCTTACTCATTTTTATTTACATTCTCTTTCATTTCATGTTAGTGGCTCAGTTTTATTTTTATGCAAGTCTTTTAGTTCTATTTTATTCTAATTAGCTTTCATTTTGCTTGATTTCTATGTTGAAATTTACATGTGTTGATATGGTAACACAAATGAATAGCTAAACCCCTTCCATTTTAGGGCAATGAAGCGCTCCCTATAAGTATGTAAATTCAATATATTTTGTCATTTATGATCTCTTTTTAATGCTTCATGAAAGTGATGTTGATGTAAGTTTATAAAAGGGAATTCGGTAGCCTATGCTATAATCACAAATGGGCTATGCTTACTTTATATAATACAATTTACATCATCATTTCACTACTTGATTTTTGATTGTGGAATTAAAGTACAAACAAAATTTGATGATCTGTGTTACTAAATACAATAGTAAATAGATCATACTTAAAATAACTTTTACTTTGACTTCATTTTCATTGAAATTGATAAGTGGTTTTATGTGTTATAATATAGTTTGATGGTTTAAGTTATGTTAATTAATAATATAAATAAACCATACTTATGATAAATACATCACTAGTCCCATTTAAGATCAAAATAGATAGATCATAGATTATTTGTGTCGATTTACAGAAATATGAAAGTAAATTTGCCTCTAAATTATTTTCTAATCTCATATTTTCAATCACTTTTGTTCTAGATTTTTTTTTTACATTTTTAGCTTAAACGACTTCAAAAGTTTGGTTTAATTTGATTAAGTAGAATTTTAAATCAAAACAATTTCCTACGGATCGATCCGTACTCGCCATGTACTAAAATTGTACGTCGTCGTCTTATGGTTAATTTTTAATTAAAATTTATCAACTGTTTTCTATTTCGATGGAAAATAGTCGTTAAACATGTTTTTGGTGCCGTTGCTGGGTAACTGATTTTATTTTATTATTAATTCTTCAAATTATTTTTGTTTGATTTTATTGTGTGTTTTTTGTGTGTTAATTTGCATTTAAAAAAATTATGTTGTGTTGTGTGTTTGTTGTTTGATTTTTGTTTTCGTTTTATTGTGTGCTTGTTGTTTTTTGATTTGCATTTCCACATTTAAAAAAATATATACATAATTTCAAAACAAAAACAAAAACATTTAATTTCCTTTTCATTTACAATTTGCATTTAATTTCTTTACAATTTTTGATATTCTTTACAATTGCCAACTTCATACAACTGCTATAGCAATACTATTGCCACACTATCACATACATTCCAGCTCCAACTATACACCACAATTCATACTCGTCATATTACAAATATCCACTCAACCCTAGGCCTGTTAATGGATGCTTTCAGATGTGGATATGCCATATCCGTATTCGTATCGAAAATCATTTTCAGACATTGGATATCCACATCCGTGGATAGGGACGAATATCAGATAATTATCCTATCCGCTAATGACCGATAAATCAAGAATTATAAAATGAAAATTTTAGTTTAACATAAATATTTTTCATTCCCATTGATTATAAAAGTGTTAAAAATTAACAAATATGCTAACAATAAATAGTTTCGAACAGTTAATAAGCATTGAATGCATATAATATAAATTACTAACTTAATAAAATAATAAACAAATATCTTTCATTGCACTATAATACACATAATTTGAACTATAATCTTGACAAAAGAAGAATGGATAATTTTTGGATACAGATGTCTTCATACTCGCATCTGTTTTTCCGGATATCGGATATTTATCCGTTTTTGGATGCGGATGCGGATTGATTTCAGATTTTTGGGTATCCATTACGGCCCTACCCAACCCCATGACCTGATTAGAAACCTACAACCCACATCAATTCTACCCATCATCATTTACTTAAGTAATTTTGGTCAGGAAATTTAGGAGAAATAAATTTTGATGATCTATGTTGCTAAAAATATAGTAAACAGATCATACTTCAAATAGTTTTTGCTTTAATTTCATGTTCATTTTCACTACAATTGATGTAACAACCTGGTTTGGAGTTTGCTTGTCGATATTAAATTATAATATTGCGAATTAAATTAAAATTGAAGATTTTAAATTGTTTATTTGAAATAAACAATGAATTTTGGAATTTATAAATGAGAAAATAAAGTTAAAAGCTTTATTTTATTCGGTTAGTGTAGTAATAAATGGAAAATGATTTTATTTTAGATAAAATGTAATAATTATATTAATTATTTCCCATTTGCTTCTTTTAATATTTTTTAAAAGAAGAATGTAATTTTAAAGGTGGTTTATTTAAATAAAAAGATGAAATTTGATTCAAAAATGTGTTTTGATTATAAAATTGAGGTTGAAATGGCTTATCATATTTTCTAAGCAAGAAAATACTTTTTGTTGAATTTTTTAAGTTGAAACTATGGATTTATGCATTTATTTGGTGTAAATTGTGTATTTTTGTGAATTAAGGGTTTTTAATGATAAAATGTTTTTAAAACTAAAATTATCTTTTTATATAATGAAAATATTTTATTTACTATGTATATAAGTTTATATATTTTGTTAGTCATTTGAAGAAAAATGCATTGTTTTATAACATAAGATGAATATCTGAGCATTTGCTTTAGTATGTGATTTAATTACTTAGGCAAGTTAATTTGTTTCTCTAATTAGGTCCAAAAGGCCCATTAGTCTGCTTAATCAGATATTGAGAAGGTGAGTAATAATCACTGTACGTACAAAGTAATTGCTCTCATCTTCTTCCTCTTGCATGTAAAAGAAATTTCATATTTTCTCAAAATCAAAGTTTTGAATCTTCATACTTCTTTAAACAAACTAATTTTTTTATCAATCTAGAGTAAATCTAAAGTAATCTCTTCCAAAACTGAAATTTTCATCAAAAATCTTATTTGAGTTGAGATATGTCTATTAATGGTTTCTTTTTCCTTTGCATGTCTATATATTGATTTCTACAAGTAATTGGAAGCTCTCTTCTCCTCCAAGCTTGTTTCTTTCAGCACAAATTCGAAATTTATGTTCTCTAATTCAAGGTGAGTTACAAAACTCACAAATTCTAGCTGAGCAAAGCTCAAATCGCCAAAAACAGTGAATAATTTTCTCTTTGTGGTTATTTTATCTCAGCTTGTAAACTGTTTTCTGTTGCATCTTCGAAAGCTTATAACTTTTGGTTCCAGCAACGAAATGCTGCCAGATTTCTTCCAGATAGTAGTTTATATGTTGAGTCTGCAAAATTTGGTTGAAAAATATTGTCATTTGAGTGTTCAAAACCTCGCTGCAAAATCAACAAAAACCTAGATTTTTGCCTGGGCATATTTTGTTTGAGTTGCCACAAACATGGGCTGATCCATGTTTGAGAAAGCATAACTCTTTCATTTCTCACTGGAATTCAACGATTCTTTTTTTGTTTGAAAGATAAAGTTTTCTAATATGCGAATACCAACTTTCAGCTTAATCTGAGGTCACATGTTCCTCTGTTTTATGCCTGGAAGTTGAACCCGAGATGGTTTTCAGGCCTGTACATTTGTTTTTTGAACTGTTGCAAACATGGCCTGAGTACATGTTTGAGACAATATAACTTTTTCATTTCTAGTCGGAATTCATTGATTCCTTTTTTGTTTGAAAGATGAAAATTTATAGTATATGCATACTAATTTTCAGCTCAATATGAGGTCGTTTTGTCCTCTATTTTAGGCTTGTAAGTTGAACCCAAGATGGTTTTCAGGCCTGGGCACATTTTTGTTCTTGAACTGTTGCAAACATGGCCTGAGTCCATGTTTGAGACAGTGTAACTTTTTCATTCCAATTGAAATTCATCGATTCTTTTTTTTAGATCTGAAGTTTTCTACTATGTGCACACCAATTTTTAGTTCAATCAGAGGTCATTAGGCCACCTGTTTCATGTCCAAAAGTTAAACACAGAGAAGATTTCAGACCTGCGTATTATTTTGCCTATGCATTTTTATGTCCTTTTTCCATTTGAATTTTGACTTCTACTTCATATTTTTGTGTTATTTTTGAAAGTTTTGTGGGCTATGATGCCTATCAATAGGCTAGCCCAGTTTTGATGAAATTCAAATTTGAATTGAATTTGAATTAAATTTGATTGACGGTTTTGAGTGATTTCTTTGATTTCGTGCACGAATTTTTCCAAATGAAATAATTTTTAAATAAATTTGCATTTAAAATAATTATTATGTATTTTTAAACAACTTTAAGCTACAAAATCTGTTTATTATCTATAATAAGGGAATTTTCAAAATTGTTTTCAAAATTGATTTTGAAAAATTGTTTTAAAAGCTTGTTTTCTAAAGAAAATTATTTTATATATAAAATATGCGTTTTTGCAATATTTGAGTGAATAAGAAGGAGAATTAAATTGTTTGGTAAAACACATGGTATGGGACACGTGTGTTTATTTTATCATTTAATTCCTGACTTGTCCGTTTGATCATTTTGACCTTCGGGTCGAGTTTACCAATGAGATGAAGTAAACTTTTTTACTATTTTGAGTGTGGAATTTACTAGCGGTTAGTAAACCATTTAGTACGAACGTGTGGTATGGGACAACGTTAATATTGCTCGGGTTCCTATCTCAGAGTTTGTGAAACATTTGTTTAAGAAACGCATTTGCCAGTTCTGGACCTTCTGGTCATTTGTACTTGGGGATGTTTATCTAAGAGACATTTGTCATTGCAACGTATTCGTCCTTCGGGATGTTGTCCTTTGGGATGTTCGTCTAAGATACATATTTATTTGTCCTTCGGGACGTTTGTCTATGAGACATGGTGCCTTATTTTGAGAGAACAATACTTGGCAGGCTTCGGCCATAAGCATGTGATATATCTTTGAGATGATTTCATTGATTTCTTTATGATTTTCTAAGTGTATTGCTTTTTTACATCATCGACCATTTGAGCCGTTTGAGATATTATATATGGCGATTATGTCTTAGGAAATTGAACATCTTATCAAGTTCTATATTCGAAATTTGGGTTTGCCAACACTTGACGTTATTTGAAATTTTCCTATTGGCATTATTATATGAGATTTGCCTTTTGGCATTTATTTGGGATTATATTGTCCTATGTTGGAGATTAATATTTGATTGACTTATGGCGTATTTTGAGATGGTGATTTCTTTGAGATTGTTTTGAGTTGCCGATATTGCGGGTTTGTGATTTCTCCTCTTTGGAGTTATTTTTTTTTATCTTAAACCATATTTGATGTTTTGTGATACGCCGGTGAGTTGAGGCATACTTTTATTGTGATATTTGTTATAAAGATTTATCGCCTTTGAGTTGCATTCATATTTAGTGGTATCCTTATGTCACTTGAAATTACTATACGTACTTAGTTATGCCATTTGAAGTAACCATATTCTCTTGAATTATTCCTTCTCACTTGAGAAGATTATCACCTTGCCTTATGCTTATGTTATCGATTGTCCTCTTAGAACTGATTTTTTTAGCAAGATTGACCCGTGTATTTTATACTCGGGTCTGACCGAGTTGTTTCAGGTTAGATACATGCTTTTGGACTTTACTTGATGCTTCCGCCTTGGACATAAGCTTATATCTTTTTTTTACTTTTATAGTCATTTTGTATGACTCTAATATGTATTTATTGTATTGATTCGTTGTATATATTGTGTCCTTGTACCACTTCTGTTGTATCATTTGTACTGTATGGGATGTATCTGTGTATGTGCTTATATATATATGTTTGGATACTGTTCTGTGATATGTTATACATATATTGTTATTGTATTTTGTTCTGATAGATAAGTTAACCAATTTAGTTTTGTATTAAGAATTTATTGAATATGTTAATCCACTTGAGAAAGGAAAAAAAATTTAGAGCCCTAAATCGACATATTCAATAGATGTTTAAGACAAAGCTATGGATAGTCGCTGCTAACCAGCCCTATTCTCTGCATTAGCAGATAGTATTACCCAGTAATACTCTTTATTAATATGGTTCTCAGGGTGGGGCATCATAGATTTGTATCAGAGCCGAGTTCATAACAAAATATGATAACCACAGAACAGAAGCATATATTACGGTACATCAAAGTATAGTACAAGTGTTACAAATCCATTAATCATCAAGCCCTTTATTTAATCGTGCCTTTTGAGATAGAAGTTTGGGATATGTCTAGGAATATTTTTATTCCATATTATTCTAAAAATATATGTCATCTTATCTTAGGAGTAGTCCTAGTCGTGATTATTTTATTCGAGTCCTCTTCCATATGGGTGCTTGACACCCATCCGTATTGGAGGAGTTTGTTGATGCTTTTGGATGTTCTTGTCTTGTTCGTTTGTGAGGATTGCGAATCCTATTGAGGGGATCCACAATATTTGGCATGATGTATGAGGATTTGGGATTGTTGCTTATAACTTATCTTTCGTACGAATTAGCATGCCATTTTCTATCTAGACTTTAGAGTGTTTGAGATGAAGTGGCTAGCCTTCTATCAAGCCACATTCTATGATTCAAAGAATCCTATATTAAGTATCCTTATTCGACTGATTTGTTTCTTCTTGTCCTTCAGAATGTTAACGATGATTCCGAAGTCTCTGTTTTCATTCTTGAGTTTCGAGATGTAGATGATATATCTCGAATGCCAGTCATTGTGATTCTGTTGATTTTTGTGAGTCCATTTTAGGCATGACACCCAATCGAGCAATCAAATATTGTATTGACTACATTCCTGATTCTTAGCCTTTCGGTCATCCTCCCATGAGGATGTCCACTAGGGAAGTGAGGTGATTCGTTGAATTTATTTGATATTTCCATTCTTACCCCTTTCGAGATATCCTCTTTAGGTACTCAATTGTTGATATACTTTGTGGTATTACTTCACTCGAAGTAATGATTTTTTTTATGTTACTTCCCTGCATTCGAGAAGATATTTTACCCTTACTTTTCTATCTCATTTCTCTCTTTTTAATCTATTGAGTGGTGCTAGGGCCATTCTTCAGCTTGACCCTGCACCGATTTTTCCTGAGCTACGAGTCACGGAGGGTACGGAGGGTAGCGTTACTCTTACCACATTTCGCACTCGTTATGAGTCTTGTGAGTGGTTCATTATATGTTTGGAAGAATGAACACTCTAGTCCATTCCATTAATCTTGAGGATCGAGTATTCTGGGAATATCTCGATGAGCTCTATTTGTGTTCCTTGATTTTGAGAATAAGTAATAAATTGTGTTTTTAAATTTTTCAAAAAAATTGAAATATGCTTCTAAGAGAAATTGGATTTTGTTTTTAGGAAAAACAAAGAATATTTTGGGTATTATATATGAGGTATTTCATTCTAAAGAAAATGAATTTTTGTGTTGGGTTGTCCGTTTAGTGCTTTATGAATTCTGGTCGATGCGGTTGGCCGATGTTATTGATAAGAATTTCCTAAACGTTGTGATGAGGCAGTCAGACATGGTAAATTGAGTTTTAATAAGTAATGCTAGGAAATAATTATATAGTCGAGTATTAATTTTTATTTTAAATGTTTAATGAAGTCATTGAACCATAGTGAGTGTTGGATGAGTGGGTAGGCAGTTTTGATTATTTGATCAACTCTACAGCAAATCGATGGGGTCATTCACTATAAATCAAGGACGAGGCAATACCCTTATATTATTTGAAATTTGAGAAATTGAGGATGGTATTTTGGTAAGTAAAGTGAATAATTCTAATTAAGGGGATGTTTTAATTAGAAGAAAATATCATTTGATGCTTTTATTAATAAAATGATGTATTTAAGGTAAAAGAATATTTTGGTTTGAAAATTAAAATACTAATTGAATATTTTAGTAAATGATGACTATAAAAATTTGTTTTGGCATTTAGTTATTTGAGTAATAGTAGAGGATAGATATAAAATTCTATCTTAAGAGAAAACAAAGAAGTGTTAGTTTAGAACATTTAGTATAAATTTGTAAGCTAGTTCTTGTTTTAAACTTAAGTGGTATTACAACTTGTGAGTTTGAAATTACAAAATTCTTTTGAAAAAAAGTTTGAATTAATTATTAACTTTAATTAGTTTTATGTTGATAATTGAATGAAAATTTAATTTTTATGACAAGTGGAAATATGAATTTTCATTGTTTTGATAAATGAACAATTCATGTAGTATATTCATTTTAAATTGTGAGAATAACTTTAAACTATAAATATATATATCCCAAAATTTATCTTATGGATAATAAATAATCATTTCTTGATAATGAAAGAGATTAGTTATGTAACGATAAGGATTTTGCCCGCTCGAAAATCGACATCCATACTTTATATCGTATTTGAATGCCATAGATTCGACCGTTCAAATCCGATTCGCCGGAGCTTATAACAACATTAAGTAAATAACACAGCGGAATAAAAGAATAATACATTGATATACAGCTTTGATACAATATCTGATACAACAGATGATCCAATAGATATCAATATACAACAGAGATATGATACAACAAATAGCAGCGGAATAAATAACTCTAAGATAGTCTTCAACGAAGAACTCCAGATCTGTAACTTCATCTCCAAGGACCAATCCAGCAATAGCTCGAACTCCCAATAACGCTGCACAAAGATAAGCAAGTGCGGTGTGATCCAAAGACTGAACTAGCTCCAGATAACCTACTAATCTGACTATCTGAAAAACCTAACTCTAGACTGCTCGTGTAGAAAATAATGAGCACCCAGAGTTTAGAAAAGAAACAATAAACTCCGGATCAGTCGTGGGACTGGTGTGAGCAACAAAAACAGTTTATCTTTTAAAACATTCAAAGAAATATTTTTAAAGTCAATTCGCAATGCTTTTAAAAATGAGACTACCATAAGACCTCCCGCCACACACACAATGCAAACGCAGACTTGGAGGAGATTTCTTCTTATGTTAGTCAAAGATGCTTGATACGCATTAAAAAGAAACATTTGATCTTATTACTAGTGCATAGTGTAGAACAAATCATTTCGCAAAGTAGAATATAAATCTTAGCCAACATAGGTACCATTATATTATGCCTGCTATAGCTACCTCCTGAGGAAGCAGGTTCTACAACTAAAACCGTACAAGATCGTATTGTTTCTTTGGATTTCCAACGAATGATCGGGCCAAGGAACTTCCCATTGCCACATGAGAACGCCTCTGGATGGACGTCCCCGAGAACCAAACCGGATCTCTGCCAACACAAGGCCGGGTTACCCCTAACTGGGTAACAACTGACACGAGTATGCCATCCCCCGGTCCTTTGGGACCTTTAACCGAGCACTCGTCACCATCATCACCCAATCATAACAAAGTGTTTTCAACATGAGTAAGTATCTGGGCTCCATACCATGATACCACCCTTCTCCAGAAGGAAATGCACATAACCTAAAGGGAGCTACCCCTCATAACCTTGCCGCATCTTTCCTGTTTTGACCATTCCGGGGTGTGAGGCTCGACGAAGTCACGTCCACAAAGACACACTTTATACAAAAGCCGTGCTTTGGGTCAACAAATGATCATAGAAATGATCACAAAGATAAACGATCAAACAAATGATCCTATCACAAATGATCAACACAATGATCATTTCACAGCAACACTCAACATGTCACATTACCAAACTGGGAATATATTGCTGATAACCATCAACTACATAACCTCTGAGCTCGTACGTCTCAGAGAAGGGTGTTAAGATAAAAGAATAAATTCTCCGCCACCAACAGAAATATATTTGAAAGAGATCAGCTTTATATCTCAATTTGTAATGTCAGACACACAATCCATACAAGTCTGTTCCGGGCTCGAACAGAACCGAAGGCACTTACAAAGAAGTCCTTGCAATCCGGATATTCACTAATCACGTTCGGACTTCCCATCACATATGGAGTCTCTATACCGGGGACCAGTCGATGCAAAGACATTCGACGAGTTGTCCTTTCATTTTCAAAAATATCTGGTCTTCACCACCGGTCTTCAAATGCTATCCATAACGACATATCACATATTCGGAATGGGATATATGACACAAAGGTCCTCTCCCGGCTAAACCGAACAGTGAGCGCAGTATTTCAAAAACATATGGATATTGGGATTTCAATTAAGTCACAACTTAAAACCCAAAACTTTTCTTCAAATGGTTTAAATCAATTACCATTTCAAATCTTTAAACAAAACGATTTATTTCACAAAGTTCCATTTACAGATTTCAAAACAATTTCTATTCGATAGGATTAACCCGTTAAATCTTTAAATCAAAGAGTTAACTTATAGCTTTCAAATCGTTTCCATAACTTGGAAATTATCTTCATTCTCAAACTTGAAATTCTTTTTTTAACACAAATTGAACGTTCATTTCTCATGTGAAAGCTTTTATTATTTGAAAACAAACAGTTTTCGTTTCAGAAAAATCCAATTATATTTACACGAGTTAAAGCCCTTGAATTCTATTCACATCCCCAAATCAATACTTTTTAAAATAGTTTAACCCATATATAACTGGTATAACATTTTTAATCCCTAGTTTTAAATCATAGAATTCAATTTCAAATCTTGAATTTAAGTTCAAATCAAATTATTCAACTTCATATTTTATCGAGTTATTCAAAATAAATTTCATCTATGAAATTCCATTTCAAAAGCTTTTCACTTTAAACCCAATCCATTTCCAAAACATTTGAATTCAAATATTCAAATTCAAAACTATTTCAAAAATCTGTGACTCAATCGATTTTCTCGTGAAATCCATATTTGTGTGTGTATAAGTGTGGTTCAGGGTTTAACACAATAGTGCAACATCATACAATCATCACAGATCAGAATACAGAAATATAGTTGATAAGCGATAAAAAACTTATAACGCTCATCGTCCATTCACAGATTCACAGATAATATACAAATGCAAATAAATATACACTGCTCAATCTACAGAACAAAATATCACAAATCAGATAGGATAATCAATTCAAGGCATTTCATACAATACAATCATTCATAAGCAAGGTCAAGTATTCAATAGTCATTTATAAGCAGGATTTATAAATTTTTTATCCTAATTAATTCAATTTATTTCCAATAAATTACTTATGAGTTAATTTACCAATTCTGATTTATTAATCATTCGATATCAATAAATTTATCAAATACTTTAATAAATTAAATTATCCCTAATTTATCTTATTCATTAATCTAATCTTTAAACCAATTGCATAATTAATTAACCCTTTAATTCATTATTTTAAGAAATTAAATTTTTAATTTCTTACCATTAAGCAATCATCCCGTAACCCTAAATCATTAATTTCAAATTAATCTTTATCATTTAAATAAATTTACTTTAATAAATCTTTAATTAATATTAATAAATCTCATTTATTAATTAATCCTTAATTAACCTCTATTTGATTTATTATCCTTAATTAATCATAATAAGTAATTATTTCTGATTGCTTTCATTATGTAATTTACAATTTACAATCTATAATTGATTATCTAAATTAATTTATCTAATTCATTATCAAAATTAATCATATTAAGTAATACTTAATTATCCTTAGTTAATCATCTTCATTAACTAATAATATTTCTTAATTACTTTTAGTTAATCTCTAATTATAAATAATTCTAAATCATAAATTTATAAATTAAATAAATGAGTCTTTAATTGATTATCATATAAATTACATCACTTAATGCCTTAATTGTTTCTAATATAAAAATCAATTCCTTTATTAATGATTTCATTAATCATTCGAGTGTATTTTAAACTTTTATTAATCACATTATACAAATCAATGATACTTAATAAATGAAGACCTTAATTAAGTAAAGATAAACCCTTTTCCTTTGATTAAGTACTTAATTACATCTTCATTAAATTACATATGAAACATCCAACAATTGATTACAGAATTATCTATTATAAATTTTCCAAATCAAAACAAATTAAATTCCAAATCATGTGACTTTATAGTTTATATTGAAAACTTGTTTTTTTTTTTATAAACCAAAACCATCGCCTGAAGCCCAAACTAAAAAAAATACAAACCCGAGCCTCTCCTGTTTACTCCGAGTAAATCAACATCCTCCCCGAGATCGACTTCGAGATAAATTCAAATTTTCCCCGAGCCAATCTTCTTCTCCAACCCCTTTCAACTGACACAACCCAAAGTCATGTGCACATGCACCGCCCTTCTGGCCTCCTCCGATCCAAGCTGCGATCGTCAACACATCAGCCATGATCTCTATGAGCCTCACAAACACTCAGATACTCAAAACAACAGCGAATTCAAAATCGAACAAATTGACCCAGACCTGAAACAAAAATGCATCCACCCCTTTGAAACGTGTCATCGCCACATTCACGCCACCACAACCACCGGAACACGTGAAACTCCGTCTACACGATCGCCAGCATCCCCTCTACTACCACCCAGAGCCACGCAACGCTCGATCGTCTATCGGGGACGAACGATTCGAATTACTCAGCCACTACAAAATTAGGTTTAGAAACTAAACCTCGCCACCGCCGCTTCCACGATGATCGATGACAACTCCGAGCATTTTTCCCCACGTCATCGTAGTCTCCTCCCCGTTCACGCACAACCCCGACCTTCATATCTCCTCAGATCGCCTGAAGTTGATCGAAATGCCTCACACGCTCATCTCCAAACTGCACATAGCATACATAACTAAAAATCCCAAATTTTGTTTTAAAAATCTTGTCTTACAGTAATGATTCAAGTTATATAAATAAATCAAGAAATTGTGATGGTTGAAAATTACATGTTTTAAATTTCCCAATGTTCTTTCTAAATTCCTGAGATATAAACTTAAAATGAATCACTGTAAATATTTTTGAAATTCTCATTAACACGCTGTAGTCCTTTTACCTTTAAACATACTGGTCTAAAATTGATTGTATATAGAATTGAATTGAATTTTGGTTGTGCTTAAGCCTGTATATGACAGAGACATACTTATGTATATATATGTAAACATGCACACCATTTTTTTTTACCTATCTAAACACATGCAGGCAGTTAAATACAAGCATATTCAACTCTTTCGTCAAGTAAAATTTCAGATATCAAGAGATTAAAACAGGGTCGAAGGGTCTGCTCACCTGTCTCCTGAAGAACAAAGAAGAAGAAAAAAAGAAACAGAGCATGTTGTTTCCAGAATGACAGAGCAGCTTGATGATGTTTGAATATTTCACTTAAGTTTTAAATGAAGCTCCCTCACCACAGACCTGAACTTGCATGCTTGATCTAGATGATTTGGATTTTAAATCATTGCACATTTTTTTTTCTTTAGGCTTGCTGAGTAAATAAACGATCTGCTTTTGTTCCTTGTTGAATTGAATTTGAGCTTGTATAAGTTGAAGTTTTGTTTTCTTTCAGATTTTTTTTTTGATGATATTTTTCTTGGCTTGAATAAACAAAACCGAGGTGAAGATTGATATTTATTAAAACAAGTTTACTGGTTGATATCATGTTTGTACAGGGAATGCTATTTTATTTTCTTTGTTTTATCAACAAAATCTCGGCTGATACTATCTAGCTTGGTGTACTAGAGGTATGGATAGGTTATACATTCTTTGCTTTATAATATGAAGGTACTTGCACTGTTTTACAGTTTATATTTATACATTTTCTTACTTTGCTTGATTTGATTTTATACTTGTGTAAAAATATATACTTTGTATTTGGCTGAAGTGATATGTTAGAGGTATGGTGCAAGTACTTTTTATTTTATTTTTCCTCTTGTCTTGCCTTGCCTGCATATTTATTTTACAGGCAACATGCTATACTCGGCTGTGATGATATATTTGGTTTTGTTTTGTACTTTATTTATTCCTTTACTAGCTTCTATTTGTTTATATACTTGAGTATACCTCTCTCTTTTGCTTTAACATGCTATTGTACATTGTTTTATTACTTAAATACATTTTTATGTTGATATTTTGCAGATTTTTGTCTTGTTCATATTCCTACATACTTATACTTATATTCTTTCTTTTCTTTTCTCATTTGAGTGTATTACTTTGTCTTGCAAATAATTTTCTATTTTAATTATGTTTGTATGCATACATTTGTTTTGTCATTTCTTTTGTTCCATTGTCTAATTTTTATTCCTCTTTTATTTTAACTTAAATTGTTTACTTTGCTTTAATATTTATTGTTTTATAATAAATTTATAAATTCAAATTATTATTAACCATCAATTGTAATACTTATTATTATCAGTTATTATTAAACCATTCATTTACAATTCATATCTAATGTATATACATATATATCTCTATATTTATTTTTAAAATCATTTATTTAAGATTTTATTTCAAATCCAATTTAAATATATATTCACATATATACAAATTGTCAAATCCATATGACTTTATATATTTTCTAGTCGAATCGGGGAAACTCGCTTCCATTTAAATCAATTTATCTTACAATTTTTTATTCAAAAATTCATTTAATTATCAATTTAAATTAAATTAAAATCTAGGGTCGTTACAAGTTATCTCTTCCAAAATGAGTTTTCAAGCTAACTGTTTTAAAGTTAGATTTTGGAAAGTAATGAAAATATTTCCACTTAATAAACTGTTTTATTATGATTACATTTGATCATAAATTTACATTTCTTGACTATACGAGGAAAATAAGCCATTTAATAAATAATTTAGCAAAAAGCTTGCTGAAAATATAGTTTGAAATTAAAATGGTTTAGGAGAATTTCAAATTTTAAATTGATTTAAAAGCTGAAATTTTGTTTGGAAAATTGCTATACTAAAACAACGATAACTTGAGATTTATATCTCCAAACGAGTTTAATATTTTTATAAATGAAAGAGCTGTTAGTAAGCTATAAAGTTTCATTACCACTTTAAAATATTTTGCTTTTTACTAAGACTAAAATGAGTTAGAAAGTGGATAGACATTTTCGTCTTCTTAAGAAATTTCTAAGATTAAGGTGAAAATAAATCTAGCATAACTTTCAAACCGTAAATTCGATTTTAATGATCTTTATATTGCTGGAAATCTTAGACTGAGTAAAACGACTTTCATTATATAAAAAGTTTTAGATTTAGTTGTTTTCTGGGTCAAAACATGTCTTCTTTACAACATGTCTGAAATGAAATTGACCTATTTTCCTAAATAATTAATATAGCACTTCTTATTTATGAACATGAACTAATATCATCTATTCGAGTTAAGTACAGGTAAAAAGAAGATGGTTGGACTATATTTTGAGCAAAAAGATTATATATAAGATTGTGCAAACTCGCTTTAAATGCTAAAAAGAAAGGTATGTTTTCGTATTAATTTTAAGAGTTAAATGATGGCATATATTGCGTTTCCGACCTAATGATCGATATGTATTATATAAATCATTTTTGTAATATTGTATACGACCCTGCATACAAAGTAGACTCCACCGATTTTTCCGGGAAATTCTAATACCTAAAAAATTTGAGAAACAAATTGAACAGAATATAATATATGTTGCGAACTAGAGAATACCTGTGGAAGAATTAGAGAATAAACAACTTAAACTTTATTTACTCTAACGAAGAGTAATGAAATTAAATTTAAAATCTAAGTAAGTAGTTTTGAAAAAAATTTAAGTGTTGAAAATTATGGTTATAATTATAAAAATATTGAATTTTGAAACTCTAAGAATTCTTTATTGAGAGTTTATACATATATTTTAGTTCCTTTGTTTATCTTACTCTCGTTTTATTTTCTAGCAACGTGCATTTATGTGGTCGTTTGAGTAAGGTGGCCTTTGAAGAAACCACCTTTTTTGTTGATCTATTTTGCCTCTTTTGTGTCTATCTTATATTGGTGTAGTTCCGTTCGAAGTGTCATACGAAAAATATTATCGACGATCATTTTGTTGGTTAGAGTTCGGGTTGGAGTTGTGCTAAATCCAAACCCTACTTGAGGAGCTTATGAGTAATTAATCTCATTCGATTGATCCTTTGTGTAACAGCTTGTTGTGTTCTCATTCGAAGGTGAGACGCATTCGAAATCTTGTGTGTTGCTTGAAAAATTCAATGGTTCGCTAATTCCAATATTAGCACTTTGGAAACCATAGAATTTATCAAGCAATCTTATCTTGGTTTTCTATCAACTTGCATTAGGGTGATAAATTTTTAAACTTACGCTTATCTATCTTTCTTTTGATTGATGAAATTAATAGGCTGAATAAAAATTCTTCTCTAGAAATTGCGAGAACAAATTTTTTTTAAGAGGGGAGTCTGTAACAACCCTGATTTGGAGATTACCTGTCAATATTGAATTATAATGGTAATTATAATTTAATATTGTCAATTAAATTAAAATTGGAGATTTTAAATCGTTTATTTGAAATAATCAATGAATTTTGGAATTTAAAATTGAGAAAATAAAGTTAAAAGCTTTATTTTATTTGGTTAGTGTGACAATAAATGGAAAATGATTTTATTTTAAAGAAAATGCAATAAGTACATTATTTATTTCCCATTTGCTTTTTTTAATAATTTTTAAAGAAAAATGTAATTTTTAAAGGCGGTTTATCTAAATTAAAAAGATGAAATTTTATTTAAAAATGTGTTTTGATTGTAAAATTGAGGTTGAAATGACTATTATATTTTTCTAAGCAAGGAAATAATTTTTGTTAAATTTTTGAAGTTGAGACTATGGATTTATGCATTTATTTGGTGTAAATTGTGTATTTTTGTAAATTAAGGGTTTTTAATGATAAAAATGTTTTTAAAACTAAAATTATCTTTTTATATAATGAAAAATATTTTATTTACTATGTATATAAGTTTACATATTTTGTTTATATGAAAATTTGAAAAAATGCATTGTTTTATAACATAAATTGAATATGTGAGCATTTGCTTAAGTATGTGATTTAATTACTTAGGCTAGTTAATTTATTTCTATAATCGGGTCGAAAAGGCTAATTAGCCTACTTAATCAAACATTGAGAAGGTGAGAAACAATTACTGTACGCATAAAGTAATTGCTATCATCTTTTTCCTCTTGCATGTAAAAGAAAGTTCACATTTTCTCAAAATCAAAGTTTTAAATCTTTATACTTCTTTAAACAAACTGATATTTTTATTAGTCTAGAGTAAATCTAAAGGTAATATTTTCCAAAACAGAAAATTTCATCAAAATTTTTATTTGAGTCGAGGTTATGTATGTTAATGGTTTCCTTTTCCTTTGCATGTCTGTATATTGATTTCTACAGATTACTGGAAACTCTCTTCTCCTTAAAGCTTGTTTCTTTCAGCAAAAATTCAGAATTTAACATCTCTAATTCAAGGTGAGTTACAAAAACTCACAAATTCTAGCTGAACAAAGCTCAAATCGCCAGAAACAGAGAATAGTTTGCGTTTTGTAGTTATATTATCCCAGCTTGTAAACTGTTTTCTATTGCTTTTATGAAAGGTTATAACTTTTGATTTCGGCAACGAAACGCCACCGGATTTATTCCAAATAGTAGTTTATATATTGAACTTTGTCTCTGTAAAACTTGGTTGAAAATATTTTCATTGATTGTTCAAAACTTTGCTGCAAAATCAACAAAAACCCATATTTTTACCTAGGCGTATTTTGTTTGACTTGCTGCAAACATGGCTCGAGTCTATATTTGAAACACATAACACTTTCATTTCTTAATGGAATTCATCGATTCTTTTTCTGTTTAAAAGATAACGTATTCTACTATATGCATAACAATTTTTAGCTTAATCCGAGGTGGTTTGGTCCTTTGTTTTATGCTTGAAAGTTGAACCTGAGATGGTTTTCAGGCCTGTACAATTTTTTTTTTAAATTGCTGCAAACATAACCTAAGTCCGTGTTTAAGACGGTGTAACATTTCATTTTCAGTTGTAATTCATTTATTCTTTTTCTGTTTAAAAGATGAAGTTTTGTAGTATGTCAACACGAATTTTTAGCTGAATATGAGTTCGTTTGGTCCTCCATTTCAGGCCTGTAATTTGAACCCAAGATGGTTTTCAGGCCTGGCCACTTGTTTTTGAACTACTGCAAACATGGTCTGAGTCCATGTTTGAGATGTGTAACCTTTTCATTTTCGGCCAGAATTCATCGATTCGTTTTCTATTTAAAAGATGAAGTTTTCTACTATGAAAGTACTAATTTTTAGTTCAATCAGCGGCCGGTTGGCCACCTGTTTCATATTTAAAAATTTGAACCCAGAGTACATTTCAGACCTGGGTAGTATTTTGCCTATGCATTTTTATGTTCTTTTTCCGTCTGACTTTTGACTTTTAATTCAACGTTTTTGTGATATTTCTGAATTTTTTTGAGCGCCATGATGCCTATCAATAGGCTAGCCTACTTTTGATGGATTTGAAATTCAAATTTGAATTGAATTTGAAATGAATTTGAATGATGGTTTTGAGTGATCTTTTTGATTTCGAGTACGGATTTTTCCAAACGATTTTGAAATAATTTTTAAATAAATTAATATTTAAATTAATTATTACGTATTTTTAAATTATTTTAAGCTATAAAATCTATTTATTTTCTATAACAAGGGAATTTTCATATATTGTTTTCAAAATTGGTTTCGAAGAATGGTTTTAAAAGCTTATTTTCTCAACAAAATAATTTTATGTATAAAATGCACATTCTTGCAATGTTCGAGCGAATGAGAAGGAGAATTAAACGATTTATCAAAATATGGTATGAGACACGTGCGTTTATCTTATCGGTTAATTCCTGACTTGTCCGTTTGTCGATTTGACATTTGGATTGAGTTTACCGACGAGATGAGGTGCACTTTTACTGCTTTGAGTGTGGAATTTACTAGTGGTTAGTAAACCATTTAGTGCGGACGTGGGTATGTGACACACGTTTATACTATTCGGGTAACTATCCGAGGGTATGTGACACATTTATCTAAGAGACGTATCTTCCAATACTAGACCTTCGGTTCATTTGTCCTTTGGGATGTTTGTCTAAGAGACGTTTGTCATTGCAATGTATTTGTCCTTCGGGATAATTGTCTAAGAGACGTATTTATTTATTCCTTCGAACATTTGTCCAATAGATGTGGCGCCTTATTTTGAGAGAATGGTACTTGGCGGGCTTCGGCCATAAGGACCGCTATATCATTGAGATGATTTCACCGATTTCTTTGTGATTTTGCTAGTGTGTTGCCTTTTTACATTATTGGCCATTTGAGCCGTTCGAGATATTATATATGGCGGTTCATCTTTGAAAATTATACTTCTTATCGAGTTCTATATTTGAGATTTGGATTTGCCAACACCTAACTTATTTGAGATTTGCCCATTGGTGTTATTATATGAGATTTTCCTTTTGGTATTTATTAGGGATTATATTCTCCTATGTTGAAGATTTATATTTGATTGCCTTATGGCATACTTTGAGATGGTGATTTCTTGAGATTGTTTTGAGTTGCCGACATGGCGAGTTTGGGATTTCTCTTCTTTGGAGTTATGTTCTTCTCCTAAACCATATTTGATGTTTTGTGATACGCCAATGAGATAGGCATGCTTTTATTGTGAGATTTGTTATATTGCTTTATCGCCTTTGAGTTGCATTCATATTTAGTGATATCCTTATATCACTTCAAATTACTATACCTACTTAGTTATGCCAAGTAACCATATTCTCTTGAATTATTCCTTCTCACTAGAGAAGAATATCACCTTGCCTTATGTTGTATTATCGATTATCCTCTTAAAACTGATTTGTTTAGCTAGACTGACCCGTGTATTTTATACTTGGGCCGGACCGAGTTGTTTCAGGTTAGATGCCTGTTTTCGGACTTTACTTGATGCTTCCGTCTTGAATATCAGCTTAACTCTTTTTGTAGTTTTATAGTCGTTCTGTATGAGTCTGATATGTATTTATTGTATTGACTCATTGTATATATTGTGATCCTTGTACTACTTTTGTTGTATCATTTGCATTGTATGGGATGTATCTTTGTTTATGTGCGTGTGCGCGGACGTGTGCGTGTGTATGTGTGGGTTTGGTTACTGTTCTGTAATATGTTGCACATATATTGTCGTTGTATTTTGTTCTGATAGATCTGTTAGCCACTGTAGTTTTGTATCAAGCATTTATTGAATATGTCGATCCACTTGACGAAGGAATAAAATTGGAGCACTAAATCGACCTATTCATTAGATATTTAAGATAAAGTTATGGATGGTCGCTCCTAACCAGTCTTACTCTCCGCATAAGTAGACAGTATTGCCGTGTAATACTCTTTGTTAATATGGGTCTTTGGGTGGGGCATCACAATTGATAAGTGGTTTTATGTGTTGTATTATAATTTGATAGTTTAAGTTATGTTAACTAATAACATAATTAAACCATACTTATGACAAATAGATCACTATTTCCATTTAAGAACAAAATAAAGAGATCGTAGATTATTGTGTGTTGGTTTACAAAAATATGGAGTGAATTTGCTTCTAAATTGTTTTCTAAGCTCTTATTTTCAATCACTTTTGTTCTAACTTTTTTACGTTTTTAGCTTAAACAACTTCAAAAGTTTGGTTCAATTTAATTGAATAGAATTTTTTAAAATATTAAATTTTCTGCAGATCGATCCGTATTCGCCACGTACTAAAATTATGCGCACGTGCGCTTCGGGTTAATTTTTAATTAAAATTTATCGACTATTTTTAAATTCGATGGAAAATTAGTCATTAAACACAGATCGTATATGGATGTTGTGACATTTTTGATGTCAACCATTTGTTTGGTATGTTGTTTTCCTCTTATTCTGTTAACTAACATATCAATTACAATGCAGTTAAAATTGTTACCATTGCTGGTTGCTTTTTGCCTTATCATATATAAAATTGCTCCCGTGCAAAGTTAGTCAACAGCAACTAGACTTACCACAAATCAAAATAAAATTACAGATAAATAGAAGCGAAGGGTTAAAGTACGTTCATGACAGTACTTTTTATTTCTTCTATCATTGTATGTCTATCATTCCAAAAAGAAAACGAAATGAGATTGGGTGACTACGCAACAGTTTAAGATGTAAAAAGCTAAAAAGGTAACATAAAATAGGAAAAAGGAGTGGAAAGCAATAGCATAGTAGGCATGAAAAGTTTTATGAAAACATTAAATAGGAGACTGATTGGAAACTACAGAAAAATCCCATCAAGAATTAAACATGAGAGAGAATGTGAACTTTTTTTTTTTGAAAATCGAGAGATCCAAAGCACTAAAATGAAGAAGAAAAAGAAAGACTTAAAAGGGTGTCATATTTCACAAGATAAGAATCTGTAAAAAATTCAGAGCGTAGAAAAGCCGTGAAGAGAATTATGCGGAGATATTGGCTGTCTTCTTGGGTGAACGGAAAATTTAATTTGGATATTTGAACAGTCGTAGGTTAAATGAACGAAAAATGAGTTTGTGTAATGTGAGTAGAAAATTTAGTGGAGTGGTTACTTGAAATGTATATTTTAAAATAAAATTAATTTATAATTAATTAACAAATTAATTATTATTTTTGTAATATGTGTAGATATTTTGTTAAAATAAATAAAAAAAATAAACTGAAAAATTATAAATTTCTCGGATTTAGTTCAAACGAACTCCATAATGTCGAACACTTCGCAGCACAAAAAACAGCATCTCAATCGAACTTTATATTTGTCTAATTAACTTGTTAACATCAACGTTAAGCACAAAAGTACCAAATATTCGGCTGGGGGCAGCTTTCCCATTAACCTTCGCTAGGCGTCAGAAGTATCCGACGCTTGGGGAAAGATGACAGGGTAAAAATGTTGCGCGAACTGACCCACTGCATTTTGCATGGTTAATAAAATGTCTTACTTATTGCTTTCATATTTGCATCAATACGTTAAATAGTTATTAAGCTGAACTCTACAAAATGTGCTCACTGCCTTACTATTTTAATATTTTGTTAGTTAACATCAAAATGCTGGTAGGAACGTGAAACATTAGATAAAGAACTGATTTGGCTACCCACCAGCGCAACTCTTATTTTTCCCCTCCTATAAAATGCCATATTCCTTGCTATTTAAATTTACTCACTCCTTGTGAATCTCCTCTCTTCCGCTTACTCCTTTTTAAAAACCAGTTCCTCGAATCTTAAGAATTCAAATCTCACTTTTAAATTTCTCTGTAATGGGAGCTTTACAAGAAGTGAGTAAATTTAGATAGCAGGAATATGGATTGTGCAGTACCTAAAGTTATGGTTTACAAGAATAAGCGAAAATTGTGAAGACAGCCTATGAGCACAAGTACTGCCTCTACAATATGGATTGTGCAGTACCCTAAAGTAAATCATAAGTCACCTTCCTGTTTCAAGAATTTATGATTTACTGTAGGCAGTGCAGGATAGCCTGTGAGCACAAGTGTTGCCTCTACAAACTTCCAAAGAAGTGTGAAAAGGTTCGTTGGTATTGTGAAGATTATAGGCCAACTATTTTTCCAGCATCTTCATCTTCCCCCAAGAAGCAGGAGGTTGATGCTGAAACTTGCAAACTGTATCCAGAAAGCATTCAAAAGATTCAACATCATAATCCAGATCTGAAGAATAACAATCTTGATGCTTTTTGTCCATCGCAACTTGAAACGGTCCGCGAAGAAGCTGAGATTATAAAATCTTCATCATCAGATTTACGTGAGAGTAAAAAATTCAACAAGCGAAAAACATTGGTTGCATCTAATGATCGGGCTATGGACAAAAAGGCACCATTTACACAATTTAATCATTTGATACTATCTTCCACCAGTGGCGACTTGACTATGCACGAGGTATCTCCTCCTGAAACTATAACACATAGGGATGCTATCCTTTTTGGTATCCCTATCTCAGAGAAGTCAAAGTGCAGTTTGGCAAGGGTAAAGGAAAAACATACTCAAACAATGATGATAATTCTCCTTGCGCACAAAGAACCATAGAACATATAAGTGCAAAGCATAGAGAAGAAACCAATGCTAGTAGGCTTAGTAGGTGTACTGAAATTAGAAAGAGTAAACCTGTTCAGAACAAGAAGGAAAACACCTTGAACCAGCAGGACAGAGAAAAGTCTAATTACAGTACCCAAAGCAAAACACGTGGAGATCAGTCAAGGAAGAGAGAGCGAAGCACATATGAAGATCAAGCTTATAATAAACTTACCAACAAGAGGCAAAAGGCATTATATAACTCGAAGAATAAAGAGTAGAGAACAGAGACAAACCGAAACGGAGAAGCACATAGACGACCCAAAGAAGAGAAAGTTTAGAGAAGATGATGACTGTGCTTTTAGCTTGTATGTTAAAAAAGAGAAGAAGTTTCTGCAATATTCTTTAAATCTTTAACGAAACAAATGGAATATTGCAGTGGTCGTAGGAAACAAGTCAAAAAGAAGGCACAGTCGGTTCTAGCGGCGAATAGTGATAATATGTCTACTATTTTAGAAGTATATGGCTACTATGCTACCATGTCTCTTATTTAATCAAACGGATGGTTATTGTTAATTTTATCTAGGTAAACGAAGGTTTTCTGTTTGAATGATCGGATATTTGAGGTAGGAGAGAGTCTAAGGAGGTGGAGTCTTCGCTTAGGAGTTGGGAGTAGATCAGGTCTAGAGTCGCTAAATCTTCGTTTATGGAAGACATTGTTGAAGAAGGAGAAGGAAACGTCTGAATTTTTTATTTGGAGGGGAGTGGAGTAGAGTGAAGTGAGGCAGGATTTGTAGATGGTTTGGATATTGATTGAGGAAGAAAGGAGGGACGTGGACGAGCGTTTGCGCTGTTTATGTAACGTTGAAACGTAGAAAGTCAAAGTGGAACATAGATTAAAATAATACAATCGTATGTTGATTATGTGAAAGACGTAGGCTTTCAAATTTCAAAGAGGCCGTCAAAATTTCCAAAGGTTAAAAGTTAAATAGCGGGGATGAATGTATTTGTCATAATAAACTATTCAACGAAAAATTAAAACGTTCAGTTCCACGACATTGTCCAGTGGTTATGTATCTGCAAACACGAAATAATAATACGAGTATATGACCTTCAAATTAAATGGAAAAAACTTTGTTTAGATTTGTCTTACCAGAAAACGGACCCTGCACTCAACCTTTAATGGTTGAGACTAACAAAAGAAAAGGGATGGATGTTTCATTGTCGTGCAGTGGGCAATAGGATATTTATCTATACCCTCTTTATTATTAACTGATGACTTCACCTCATCTATAACCTCCTCCTCCTCCTCCCCCTCCTCTTCAGTTAAGCTTCGGTTAATCTCTGGCTGTTATCATTGCCCCAATCTTCACAAACAACAACATTTTTAGATGTGTCACATATCCTCCTTACAGATGATCATCAGACCATTGAAGAGGAATATCATCATGATCAACCAGCATTATTTGCTCCCCAAACAAACATGGCTTCTTCATAACAAATTTAACAGCACCATTTTTTTCAACCCATCTGAAAAAATAAAAAACATACATAATAACCAAGTTTTAAACTTTTGAGATCAAAACAGCCAATAGAAAACATTATGGCAAAAGGCAATTAGAATAGTACAAACTAACTGGAGTACAATCTCTCACGGTTTGCACCGAAATAGTGCAATTGCACCATCCCAGTGGAAATTGGGATAGCGCTTGCACTGTTTCAATGCAAATAAGGGCAACAATACAAACATAAGTATACATGAACATCTTATTTTTTCGTCTTTTCATTCATTCATTGATTTAAACTAAATAAAAATAAATGTACCACCTAAAAGATTGAGACATAATCTTCACTATTCAATCAGCAAGGAGTTATACTACGTTGATCTTTTTTCGACAAATTAAGAAGCCACAATAGTACATATTAAACTACAAACTATGAAACTAACAACATTATTATTGCAGTGGAATCACCTGTCTAGCCACACTAAGATTACTCGAACTCTGACCGATGGATTATTAAAGGAAGTTCATATACCATAAAAATTATCCAATTGAACCCAAATAAATAAAGCAAAATGAAATGGATGGACTAAGTCACAAATTGTAGTATCTGATTTCTTAGACTACACTACCTCACCTGCATAATCATATTGTTTAAGCAAGATGACAAATAAAACGTATCTAAACAAAGTTACACATATGCTGTATACGTACATACATCCTTGCAACTACTGATAGCAAATCTTTAGACTGCTTGAGAAAAACTCCCTCATGTGCAACTGCCTTAGCAATTTGAGACATTAGACTATCCGTTCTTTCCATCTGTAATTCTTATGTACACTACGTAAACAATTTCTTAAAAATTTTATATGTTACAGGTTTTGAAATTTGCGTCCAAGCACCTTTAGCAGCAAAGAAGACACTGAAGCTCCAGTTGCTTGCATAACATCTACTGCCGATCCAATAGTATTTCTTAAATCGTGGACATTTATCTGTCAATAGCAATTCAACCTTAGTTAATACAATGAAATAATCTATACTATTATATTATTTGTCAGTTAGATTTCGAGGGCACAGAAGCCTCCTTTAGTTTTTGTCAAGTGAACAGTTGTCTTTTATATTTTTCTATTTTCCTTATCCCCATCTTCGCTTCCCCCCTCCATCTGTCAGCTAAAAACAAAAGATTAGGGATTTTTAATGGCCGCTCGCTGAGTCTCCAGTATTCTACCGCCTAAAAACTTATTCCGCCCCCTACAAATTGAACAACTGTTGTTTACGGGAAAATAGAAGTTTCTTCCCTCACACATCTTCGCGTCATCCTTTTTTCCTATTCTACAAGTAAAAGGATATCTCAAAAATCGTTTCTTTCCTTCATATTATATTTGCTTCGTTGTAGCTCTTCATTTCAATCTTCCACTATGCGTCGTCCTCCAAGCATACAAATACGGTCCTCTTTGATTTGTTGCTTTTTCGGCTGTGTCTACCTCACTTTGAAATCATGGTCAACTATCGATAAATAGAAATTTAAAGATGCTTCTCTGAATAATTTCTCTCATCACTTAAGCAAAAGAATCTCTCTTTGTTTATTTTCCTCTCTAATACTGGAAAACAAAAATTATCACGCTTCTCTGATTACCTTGCTCTCATCGCTTAAACACAAAATCCCTTTTTAGTTGTTTCGCCTTCGGCTTCATTTTGACGGTTGATTCATTCTGAGATGCTGATGGGAAGTACAACATAATTAAAATTTATGTGCAAACCTTTTGGGTTTGATGTTGCTTTAGAGCTTGAACATGGTATAGTTTATTATCTTTTTTAATTTTATGCCAATTAAAATCAGAGACCGGTTGTATCGTTTTTCCACCATTTTTCTCATTGTTGTTTTGTTGATTCTTTGTTTGGTTTTCTTGGAATACACATGGAAAGCTAAGATGTTTTCCCTTTATTTTTTGGTGAATATTAACATCTTTTGCAGATCTTGCCTACATAAATTGTGTCTGTTCTAATACTATAGTAGTTATGAAATGAAACTTACATAACGGTGATCAAAATTGCTTCCACTAGGAAATTGGTGTAGCAAGGGATTGTTGAATTTTCATGATCTAGTATTCTAGCGGTAGTGGAAGAATGAAGGGGTAGCAACTAGGAACGATCATCATTTTGGGTTTGGAATTCGTTGTTATTCAATATAATTGCTGATTTTAAGATTGGATGTTAAAAGTAATACTCGGTATAATGTGAGTGCAACCTGAATTGTTCATTAAATTATAATTATGATTTGATAAGATTTATACCACAAAGATTAGGTGACTAACAAAATATTTGTTTATCTTGAGGTGAATTATTAGAGAAACAGTGGAGATTTATAATTGTCATACTTCCTTCAGCTAAAATTATCATATTATTTAGGTAAGTGGCATGCTGAAAGCAAATATATAGATGAAGTGTTGCGCCAAATGTTGAGCCTTTAGGGTCGGCTTTCTCTGTTAAAATAAAAATTTTCATACCATGCAATGCCTTGAAAGTTCAACTGGTTTTTATTTATTTTACGTTTCCTAGTATAATGAACAAATATAGGTAGCCAATGTTACTAACGATTTTTATGTATGTTGAGTCTTGCATGTAGGATTTAGGTGCTTCTTCTTTATCTGTGTTTTCTAACTAGATACGTGGATTTTTCTATTAGAACGAGTGAGAAATTTAATATAGAAATCCTGATTATAGTTTTTGGATGAAAGGAGCACCTAACATGAAGTAAACAAGAAGTTTGTCTAAATGTGAATCTTAGCAATTGATTCCTTTCATAAAACATGAAAGCCCGGCAAATTTGAGAATACCGTGATAATAATTTTTGTTTTTTTATGTTTCCTTTACAATAAAAAAAAGCATAAGTTAGCACTATTTCTATAAATTTACATAGAAGTTGAGTAGGCACTGCTACAGCTCTAACAATAATGTTTTATATGCAATAATGTAATTTTTTTATAACAAAAGGAAATTATCATTTATGTCTTTAGCGTGATATAATTTTTTTGTAATGGAATTTTTTTACTTTGGTTACGGTTATAACATTTATTCTAGACGTTTATGCTTGCATTTTTGTGTGAATTTTTTTGAATTTTATACTTCTCTTGCAATTAATCCGTTAGTATGCTAATAAAATATGTATAAGTTGGATGTAGATTTTCTTCTTCTTTTACAGTAACGTAATTTCCATAACTACAGTACTAGCAACAAAAGTATTCCAATTAATACGCCCTTGAGATAATAGAAAAGAAATAATGGGAATTGATTGTAAGATACTTTTAATTTCATATTGAGTGATGGGCATAAATTTTCATTATGGATCATTATTTGTCTATTATTTTGTTCAAATATATGTTATTTTATTGTTTAAGTTTAAACGTCTACCATTATATGACTTTGTCACAATTGGCTATATGATTTTGTGTGTAGTTTTAAGCACAACACTTTAACAAGATATGTTCACAAGTTTTGGTATTCCCATGTTGTCAATATATCACACCCTTTATTTCCAATTTTATTGTATTGGTTAATTTAATCAAACTGTTAAAAGAATGACTGTTTTACATTAGGGACATAAGTGCTTCCCATTTTTTGATAGAGTACCTCTTCTCTTCCTTGAATAACTGTTACAATTTTTTTTGCGAATAATAAGATTTATATCATGTATAAAATCAACTAAAGCCATACCTACAACATGATTTTTAACGAATAATAAGATTTACATCATATATAAGGGATATCATAATTATAATATACAACCGTTGTTAATTTTTATTTGAGCCAACGTAGAAGAACAAGTAAAATAATATCACAATATGTGTTTTTCAGTTTATTCTTTTATGATTCTCTCATTTAATAATACATACACCACATTTTTATTCATGAAATATGAGATCCATGTTTTGTTTGTCAAATTACATTGAAATGTATACATGCAAAGTAGGAAATGTACACACACAAGTTCAAACTATAATTTTTTTGTACAAATTTATTAATGTGAATAATGCTTTATCTTCTTTTTTAGAGTAGAAGATGTTCCGGTAGAAGTTGGAGTAAAAAATGATATCCTAGGACAAGCTAGCATCAACACTAAATACAAATTGAGGTATGTTTCTCTACCATAAAGTAGATTTATTTTTTAATATACTTATCTATGATTCCTGTTATAATTAAAAATTTAGGATTTATATGAAAAAAATGAAACGGCGATCTTATTTTGTTATAAGACAAAAAATCAGATAAATACGAAATAAGAAGTTGAAGCAAAGTGGTTTACGTGAACACTCTAACCTATCATTTCTTCAATTCAACTAGGAAAAAATGTTAATACTTTGGCAGCTTTCAATTAGTTAATTTCTATATTATGTTGTCATATTAATAGTTTCATAACATGGAAGTTTACTCTACATGGAAAAATATTTGACAAGTTGCCAGCTGAAAATTCTATTTGTGACATTAGCCATTTCTATTTTTGAACATACAAATATTATTATTATCGATAATGTTTTAACACACAATGGATAAACGAATTATTAATATTAAAAACAATGAAATTGAAGATTACATAAAGAATACCATTTGGAAAAAATTCCAAAATACGTGAACTAGTATTAAAATGGAACTTCGGATGAAGTTCATGATTAACTTGACGGCTGTTGGATATATAGATTTCAAGAAATTATGTGTGGGTTACGGGTCTAACTTTGGCAGTACTATGTACGAAATATTTAAAAGTATGCATCATTTAATATTTTTGTGACCTCCTCTGCAACGCTATGTAACATACAACATTATTTAAAATATTTTGATTGTATACATCATTGAAATTTCAGTTTTGAATTAATTTTTGATTAAAATTTGTATCTACGACACTATATAATGTTTTTCGATCCTCTAAGATGTTTCAATTGTGGTTTCTTCTTAGATCATCAGACTACGGTAATAGATTGTGTGATAGATGTTTTTCTATCCAGATATTTGATTTTTTCCTACCCATGCTGTTATTTGAGACCTATACTTTATTGTAGAGTTAATGGTATTTTTAAGTGAAAAATTTAGTGTATCATTTTTTGACAAGCACCATTGTCCCAGTGGTTAAGTGATTTGGCTTTGGTGTGAGAGGTCACAAGTTCGAAACTTGAATAGCGTAATTCGAACGTTTATTGATATGTGATATGTTGTCACAATGATTTGTTGTATATAAAGTACCATTTCAAAAAAAATGGTATTTTTAAGTGAAAGATTTAGTGTACCTTATGTTGTTGTGGCTCGTCAAAATCCTATAGCGGACACGACAACATTTTTATTGGCCCAGATTAAATTTTGACTTCACTTAGCATAGCAAATTTTAACCGACTTTGAGCCTTTTCATTTTCCAACCGTCGAATATTAATAAAAAAATTCATTGAAACCTTTTACAATTATGAACAAGGAGTTTATTGCAACATTTGTCTACATAATAGAAACTAATGACTCAAAGTTGGTTGAAGCATGTAATTTAGTAGCAAAGTGGAAAGTAAACATTCTAGGAAATATGTAATTTACATATGAAATTCATTTACTGGATTTTTTTGTGAAAACCGACCATCGGCTTTGACCGTCTAGTGATAGTTTAACATATCTTTTGTATCAATTATCTCAACTAAAAGTTAAGTTATTTCCCATCTTCAAGTTCTTATTATTCTATTATTTATCAGACAAAAATGAGCTAAGGTTGTGTTTCAGTGCATTTTTGTGACGCCCCACCTCTATACTCACGCCAGCCAAGTACAGTACGGAGTAATGCCGTCAACTAGTGCAGAGAATAAGGCTGTTGAGGAGCGACCATCCGTGTAATTGCTTTGTGCGAGTACCAATGTGCCAGATTAAAAATATAACTTTTCATCTCGAGAGGGAATCCGACATACCGACGTAAACTCAAAGCTACTACACAGTGGCTATATGTAATCTGCAGAAACAAATATAGAAATAAGCATAACACAAATCAGTCATAGAAGTTCATATCTCAAAGGCGGAAACAGATATTAATATTACACATAAAAGTGTACATCAGAGCAGTGGTCTAACAAGATCCACAATATCACAAAGGAATAACTACAAATACTACACAAAAGAATAAATATACATCATGGAGTCTATATCTCAAATGTCTACAACAAAATAAACTACTAATCTAAGTAGTTAGCCAAAATTCAGAATAATAATCCCAGATGAGGAGTCAAGCAGAAGCACTTGTAACATCTCGGTCTGACCCGAGTATTATTTAATAAGAAAATAATAAACGGATCAGTCTAACTATAAATATCAAATAAAATGATATAAAATAAGAGATATGACAAAGACGTATGATAACCATAAAGCCATACTGTGAAAAGTATGTAATTGAAAATCAACAAGAGATTAATCAATATCACAAGAATCTTCTCAAAGATAAAAAAGAATGTCATGCTCTTTATTTTTATTCACCAAATCATAAATATTGACAATTATATCAATGCCAATCACAAAAGTTAATGACACACAAATTCACCAATGCACAAATATTGATAAAACTTATCAATGTAAATCACGAAAGTTGGTGAAAACACAAATTCTAGAAATCATCAATGGAAATCCAAAAATCACGAAAAGGGGGAGGCCTATCACAAAACAGGAGTATGAAAACTCACCAACACGTGTATCACAAAACGGAAAGCTATTCCATGGTTGCTAACCATTAATTTTGAACCGAAGCTCCACAAAAACGGCCCGAAGACCTTTGAGCCGAAGCTCCACTAAAACGGTCTGAAGACCATGGGTCGCTACCCCACCAAGCCGAAGCTCCACTAAAAACGGGGTTTATTCTCCCTCGCAGACAAAGAGACATCGCACATTGCTAGTCTAAATAACAAAAAGATCATCATTGATCGATAAGTGTAAATTACACTAAGCTAGTAAATAAATAAGTTTAGCTTCATGTCTCATAACCACTAGCTTAACTTAATTATTTACGAACAAATTGTAGACTTCCACTCGAGGTTAAGTGTCAATTACACTAAGCTAGTAAATATATGAGTTTAGCTTCATGTCCCATAACCACTAGCTTAACTTAAATATTTACGAACAAATCATAGATCTCCACTCAAAAATTGTCACAAGAGATTCAATCGAACAAGTCCAAGAATTAACCGACGAAGTAAACGCAAGCGTTTCATACCACTTATTTTACGAAGTCTTTTAATTAGATTTCTCATACGAGTGAGGTAAAAGTTTGTATATGCTAGTAGATTGAAAAACGTTTTAAGAAACGAGCTTTGTAATAAAATAGTGTTGAAATCATTTTGATGAAAGAGTTTTGATATTTACTACTAGTATTGAAATCTTTATATTTTTAAAGTGACAAATCACAAAAATGATTGTAGGAACAATCAATCATCAAAATTCACATACGAAGACGTGAATCAAATCCAAAGAAACCGATACCGAATCCATCAAAGTGGATATACCCAAAATTCGTAAAATAGAAGTTATCAAAGTCGACAAAGGTGATAACAACTAATCGGAGAAGAAGAATCGATTAAAGATTGGAAAACAAAGCAAATTGAGCATAAATAGGCAAAACAGGCAAAACAGGAGCAGGTCAGTCGACTAAACTCCCTGAGTCAGTCGACTGAACACAGACCTGAAAAATTATCGGGCTTCAGCTCAGTCGACTAACTCAGATAATTCAGTCGACTGAACCTGATTTCCTGCATTTCCTGTCCCGTTTTAAATAAAGTGCAAACTCTCTCAATTTGCAATTGGACAAGCACGGACGCTAGGGGTTTATGCCTATCGGCTACCCGGTCCTATAAGCTCTTCGATTCATCACCAAAAACATGATCAAACAAAAAAGTTAGGATTTTTAAAGAATTGAACTCAAAACACCAAAAATTGGAATATTCTCCAATTCAATCCAAATCAAAAGCAAATGCACATGAATAAGTGTTAGGAATTCATACCCACCAATCAAAGATAGATATAGGCATAGATGTGAGATAAAAATCTCACCTTTAAACCCAAATCAATGAACGAGAAGCTTTAAAACAAGCCAAAATAAATTCCTCTTTAATAACAACTCAAGAAGCTTCAATCTAAGCTTAAAAGAAGAACATTTCCTAAGTTAGGTTTGGGAATTTCTGAAATTGAAAGGAGAATGAGTTGGAGAATAAGAAGAGAAGGCTTACCAAAGCTTCTTCTATGAATTTGGAGCTAGAACTTGAATTTGCAAATGGAAACTAGGGCTTAGGATTTCCTAATTCTTTTTCTCTTCCTCCATTTTTGATGAAGCTTGAATGTATTAGGAAATTATGAAGGAAGCAAGAGAAGAGGGTTGGAGCTAGATTGATAAGTGGGGTTAATGGGCTAAAACCCAACCCAAAGCCCTAAGTGAATAGTAGCAAAATTCTACTATCTCCAAACATATTGAAGTTTATACTCAAAAAGGTCGCAAACGTCATTTTGAACTCAATGGAAGTGGTCTCGGGTCCTAATTCGATCGTTTGCAAAAAGTAGATTTTCGGACTAAAATCCGACGAATGATGAAATATTTAAATGAAATATTTAAAATATACAATCGATAAATATGCGGGTTGTTACAGACTCCCCTCCTTAAAGAAATTGCTTTCTCGCAATACTTAAGAAGAAAATAAAGAGTAACAACCATAAAAGCATGTCAACACAAAAGAAAATTTGAAATAAGAAGTTCACCAAAAAAGAGCACGAAAGAGTAAGTCTGAACGTGTTTGCTCGATGAATTCTCTGGATTCCCAAGGGCGACCCTTAGGATTTGAGAACCATTGAACTTTCACAAAAAGAACATTTTTATTTCGAAGGCGCTCAACCTCCGAAGTAATGATACAGATAGGATGTTGCTCATAAATCAAATTAGATGAAACTTCAATTTCTTCAACAATAACGGGCTCAAGAATGGAATCAGAATCTCGAAGGCATTTCCGTAGTTGAGAAACGTGAAACACATAATGAATAGTTGAAAACTGAGCCGGTAATAAATGGCGATAAGCCACGGAACCAATACGTTCGGTGATGGGAAGTGGACCAATATATCGAGGTGCTAATTTTCCCGATTGACTGAAACGCACAACACCCTTCATAGGCGAGACATGAATAAACACAAAATCTCCCACAGAAAATTCTAATTTCCCTCTTCGGTTATCGGCATAGGATTTTTGCCTACTTCGAGCCTCTTTCATCCTATGACGAATAAGGTCAATCTTTTCTGTGGAATCACGAATAAAGTCTGGACCTAATACCAGCTTCTCACCGGCCTCAAGCCAACAAGAAGGAGATCGGCATGGCCTTCCATAGAGTGCCTCAAAAGGTGCCATACCAATACTAGATTGGAAGCTATTATTATAGGAAAAATCAACAAGAGAAATATGATCTTCCCAACTTCCACCAAAATCAAGAACACATGTACGAAGAAGATCTTCAAGAGTTTGATTTACACGCTCGATTTGTCCATCGGACTGAGGATGATAAGCGGTGCTAAAATTAAGCTTCGTTCCTAAAGCTTTTTGAAGACTCTTCCAAAATCCACTAGTAAATAATGGATCACGATCACTAACAATAGAAGTAGGGACTCCATGCAACTTAACAATTTCTTTAATAAAGATTTTGGCCAAAAGAGGTTCGGTCCGGTTAGACCAAACGGGAATAAAATGAGCGGATTTAGTAAGTCTACCAACTATCACCCATAGACTATCATGACCTGAACGAGAACGGGGAAGGCTGTTAATAAAACCCATGGAAATTTGATCCCATTTGTAAATTGGAATGTCCAAAGGTTGCAATAACCCACCGGGCCTTTGATGCTCGGCCTTAACGAGTTGGCAGGTCATGCAAAACCAAAAAAAGTTAGAATATCAGAGTTCATTCCATCCCAATAATAAAGTCGCTTCATACCCGCGTACAGTTTACTACTACCGGGATGAATGGTAAATTTAGAATGATGAGAATCTTCTAAAATGTCTTTACGAAGATTACCAATATTTGGCACGATAAGTCTATCAAATTTTCGAATACCACCATGAGAATCAATATCAAAGTCTTTCAAACCTTCAATATCAATTTTATTCCTACAATTTTGGCTAAGAAGAGCCAATTCGAGATCTAGCTTTTGAGCTTTAAGAATGCAGTCAAAAAGAGAAGGATGAGCCTCAAGGCTACATAAAACAAGAGATGAACATAAATCGAATTCACGATCTCGAATCTCACAAGTGGACATAATCTCGAGATCATTCCATTCGGATATCATCATAGAAACAACCGCTTATTGCTTAGGACTAAGTGCACTGGCAATACGATTCTCCCTTCTCGGGAGTATAAATAATATCAAGATCATAAGATGCAAGGAACTCAAGCCGACATTAAGTTCCTTATGAAAAAATAAATATTTCAAAGATTTATGATCGGAGTGGAGAATGAATTTCTTCCCCAACAATAAATGATGATGGCAAACTCTAAAATTCGACAACAATAGCCGTGAGCACTAGATCATGAGTGTCATAACTAGTCTCTATCGGCTTAAATTTTTAGAAACAAAAGTGATAGCACATTCTCTTTTCATAAGAACGGCATCCAAACCAACACAACTATCATCGGTATAAACAATAAAGTCTTGATTCCCCTCGGGAATTCACAAGAATAAGAGTATCGAAAAAGAGTTCTTTTGATTGATCCTCTTTCCCGAAAAGCTAAACTTCCAAAAATTATAATTAACTTTATGTAATCATCTTTCTAGAAAAATTTACATTTTACAAGTCACTTTATTGTGTCTGACTGTCTCATCAAAGCCTTTAGGAGATTCCTATCGATAACGTTGATCAAGCGCATTGACCAGAATTCTTAAAACACTAAATGGGCAATACAATCACAAAATCATCTTCTATATGACAAAAATGTCTCTTAAAAAGTTTTAAGAATATTCTTTGCTCGTTTAAGAATAAAATCCAACTATACTTATAAATAAATCTTATGAAAAAGGTTTGTAAAATTTTTAAATTGCTATTTTCATCCAAAATCAATAAATACAAGAATGGAGTCATCGACATATTCGTAGAACTACTCGATTTATAAAGTGGATGAAAAAAGCTGGACAAACTGAATGACATAATAAGTCATTCATAAGAATCATAACGAGTGCGGAATGCGGCAAGTGGAATGCTAATTTCCACGACTCATAGCAAATGAAAACCGGTGGCAAGTCGAGCTGAAAAACCTTAACACCACTCAAAAGATTGCTTAGGTGATAATCCTAAGACAAGCTCAAAACACCGGAAAATTCACAACTACCCAAATGAGAGAAATAACACTTTACTCAACATGTGGGCTTAGAGAATAAAATGATGCCACCAAATTGGAATCGAACTCACAAAGAAAAATAGAAATCTTCTTAACAGATTGAAAATGTCGAAGATGAATAGTCCACTCGGGACATGAAATATGGCTTCATAATAATTAAGCCAATCCTTTCACAAAAATAAATTCCGAAGCCTAAGTAACGAATAAAATGCAAATCGGCCGGTAAGAAAAAATTAAATAAAATAATCTCGACATCCAAACAAAGCAAATTGAGTGTTGCAGATCCACCAACCGGATTCGCAATTCTCAAAGAAGTCATCAAGCCCAAAATATTTAAAGAAAAAGAATTAACAAGTTCTTTTGATATAAAATAATAAGATGAACCCATATCAAAAAGAACTCGAAAAGGATAATCACAGAACAAATGAAATCAAGGATTGAATGTGAAATACCTTGACCAAGAGAAGTGTCACAAGGGTCTTGCACAACTTTCAACTTTCCCTCCCTCTTGCTAGGGAGTTTGGCACATGTAGATAAAAGATGGCCTGGATTTTTGCAATAGCGACAAGTAATGGGTTTCAGACACTTAATTACATAATGGTCCTTAGAATTACAATTGTAGCATCCTCCACGATTAGGGATTGGTGTCTTTTCTACCAAAGTAGTTTTCTTCATTTTCTTATTGGGATTAGGGCTCTTGAACTTAATATGCCTCTTCTTGGAAATCCCAATATCACTAGCACTTCCTTTACCGACCTCTTCTTCTTGTAGAGTGATATCTACAAGCTGATCGAAAGGAACTTCTAGTTTCAGAGGTAAAACCTTTGTGGGGTTCTTACTCAAAGCACAGATAAACCTTTGATTCTTTACAAGATCCAAAAGTTGTTGGGCAGACATGAATACGCCATCTAGAGAAGGGCTACTGGATTGACGAGCACCAGGACTGCCAGAACTAACCATCTCTTCTTCTTTAAGAAAGAAAGAAAGAAGAAGAAAAAGGTTATTCTCAAAATGAATATCAAACAAACTTGATTGATAAAACAAGGCATCATAAAAGAAAATAGGATAAGACGATACGAAGACTCGAATTAAATCCTAAGACACGACTCCTAAGATGGACTCAGGACGATGATCCTTGCTAGATTATTCTACATTATTCCGAAGTTTGGCTATGATACCAAGCTGTGATGCCCCACCTCTATACTCACGCCAGCCAAGGACACTACGGAGTAATGCGGTCAACTAGCGCAGAGAATAAGGCTGTTAAGGAGCGACCATCCGTGTAATTGCTTTGTGCGAGTACCGATGTGCCAAATTAAAAATATAACTTTTCATCTCGAGAGGGAATCCAACATACCGACGCAAACGCAAAGCTACTACACGGTGGCTATATGAAATGTTCGGAAACAAATATAGAAATAAGCATAACACAAATCAATCATAGAAGTTCATATCTCAAAGGTGGAAACAGATATGAATATTACACATAAAAGTGTACATTAGAGCGGTGGTCTAACAAGATCCACAATATCACAAAGGAATAACTACAAATTCTACACAAAAGAATAAGTATACATCATGGAGTCTATATCTCAAATGTATACAACAAAATAAACTACTAATCTAAGAAGTTAGCCAAAAGTCAGAATAATAATCCCAGATGAGAAGTCAAGTAGAAGCACCTGTAACATCTCGGTCTGACCCGAGTATTACTTAATAAGAAAATAATAAACGGATCAGTCTAACTATAAATATCAAATAAAATGATATAGAATTAGAGATGATAAAGACGTATCAATGTAAATCACGAAAGTTGGTGAAAACACAAATTCTAGAAATCATCAATGGAAATCCAAAAATCACGAAAAGGGGGAGGCCTATCACAAAACGGGAGTATGAAAACTCACCAACACGTGTATCACAAAACTGAAAGTTATTCCATGGTTGCTAACCATTAATTTTGAACCGAAGCTCCACAAAAATGGCCCGAAGACCTTTGAACCGAAGCTCCAGTAAAACGGTCCGAAGACCATGGGTCGCTACCCCACCAAGCCGAAGCTCCACTAAAAACGGGGTTTAGTCTCCCTCGCAGACAAAGAGACATCGCACATTGCTAGTCTAAATCACAAAATGATCATCGTTGGTCGATAAGTGTAAATTACACTAAGCTAGTAAATAAATGAGTTTAGCTTCATGTCGCATAACCACTAGCTTAACTTAATTATTTACGAACAAAATATAGACTTCCACTCGAGGCTAAGTGTCAATTATACTAAGCTAGTAAACGTATGAGTTTAGCTTCATGTCCCATAACCACTAGCTTAACTTAAATATTTACGAACAAATTGTAGATCTCCACTCGAAAATTGTCACAAGAGATTTAATCGAACAAGTCCAAGAATTAACTGACGAAGTAAACGCAAGCGTTTCATACCACTTGTTTTACTAAGTCGTTTAATTAGATTTCTCATACGAATGAGGTAAAGGTTTGTATATGCTAGTAGATTGGAAAACGGTTTAAGAAACGAGCTTTGTAATAAAATAGTGTTGAAATCGTTTTGATGAAAGAGTTTTGATATCTACTACTAGTATTGAAACCTTTATATTTTTAAAGTGAAAAATCACAAAAATGATTGTAGGAACAATCAATCATCAAAATTCACATACGAAGACGTGAATCAAATCCAAAGAAACCGATACCGAATCCATCAAAGTGGATATACCCAAAAATTCCCAAAATAGAAGTTATCAAAGTCGACAAAGGTGATAACAACTAATCGGAGAAGAAGAATCGATTAAAGATTGGAGAACAAAGCAAATTGAGCATAAACAGGCAAAACAGGAGCAGGTCAGTCGACTAAACTCCCTGAGTCAGTCGATTGAACACAGGCCTGAAAAATTCTCGGGCTTCAGCTCAGTCGATTGACTCAGATAATTCAGTCGACTGAACCTGATTTCCTGCATTTCCTATCCCATTTTAAATGAAGTGCAAACTCTCTCAATTTGCAATCGGACAAGCACGGACGCTAGGGGTTTATGCCTATCGGCTACCCGGTCCTATAAGCTCTTCGATTCATCACCACAAACATGATCAAACAACGAAGTTAGGATTTTTAAAGAATTGAACTCAAAACACCCAAAATTGGAATATTCTCCAATTCAATCCAAACCAAAAGCAAATGCACATGAATAATTGTTAGGAATTCATACCCAACAATCAAAGATAGATATAGGCATAGATGTGAGATAAAAATCTCACCTTTAAACCCAAATCAATGAAGGAGAAGCTTTTAAAACAAGCCAAAATCAATTCCTCTTCAATAACAACTCAAGAAGCTTCAATCTAAGCTTAAAAGAAGAAAATTTCCTAAGTTAGGTTTAGGATCTGAAATTGAAAGGAGAATGAGTTGGAGAAGAAGAAGAGAAGTCTTGCCAAAGCTTCTTCTATGAATTTGGAGCCAGAACTTGAATTTGCAAATGGAAACTATGGCTTAGGATTTCCTAATTCGTTTTCTCTTCCCCTATTTTTGATGAAGCTTGAATGTATTAGGAAATTATGTAGGAAGCAAGAGAAGAGGGTTGGAGCTAGATTGATAAGTGGGGTTAATGGACTAAAACCCAACCCAAAGCCCTAAGTGAAAAGTAGCAAAATTCTACTATCTCCAAACATATCGAAGTTTAAACTCACTTATTTTCAGGACTTGTTTAATATAACAAATGACTTTAAACTTCTTAGCTTTCACATACTAAATAATTTTATATCCAAATATAAGAGTTTGAAAAATAAAAATAAATTTTTTAAAACTTAACTAAACCATTTCTAAAATGTAAAGTTACCAAAGGATATCTAAGTCGTGACTAACCATTTTAAAGACTAACTTCCTTGCATGGAGCATCCTAAACAAGATCACAAACTCATATACATATTTTCACAACAACCAACTGTTCAAGGTTCTAGCTTTCACCTTGCTAACATTTAACTTATATTTTTAGGTTAATATTACTTCACATCCGTAACATAGTTTCATACTTAAACCAAGTTGGCCAACATATATCCAAGCACATATAAACATTATAATCCAATATCATAATAAGCCGATAAAACTATGATTCGCAATAAAATATATACCATTATTCAAAGTTAGAAACTTTAAATAAAATGATATAGTTTCCCACCAATAGCAATTCATGCAAAATATATAACTTTACTATCTTCAGACCATGACCTATATTCTTGCTCTACTATACAAAATCTTGATCTTTGGGCCTTGCAAGTGGGTTTGGGTTCAACCATGAAGGGTTTAAGCTCAACCAAGGCATGTAGGGTTCGACCATGCTTGGTTCATGGAGAAATGAGCTTGCTTTTGGAAGGATGGATGTAGGAAGGAAGTAAGGTGATTAAACATGGTTTTGGAGTTTTTAAAGTAAGAAAGCACTAGGTTTCAACTTTAAAATTTAGAAGTCGTGAAAATATTTTATGAAATTTGGGGAAGGTTTTACGAAATGAAAATGAATGAGAAAAATGATAATAAAATTAGGAATTTGGCATACATAAAAATGCAAAAGTTAAATTACTAAAATGCTCTCAAAGTACTTACCCTCCACAAACCTAATGACTCATCACCTTGCCCTCAACCGCACCATCTACTCATGCTACCCCCTTGACCCCCTCTTAACCATGCTCCAACATGAAATAAATATTTTTGAGTACTCTAATGTACTTATGTCTCCTATTGATTTGACAATTTATGTTAAACATTCTTTGTATTTTATTTAAAACACATAATAAATCACATCTCTTTTCATTTTTACTTAAGTATGCATATATAACAAACCATATCCTAACTTCATTTAAAAATGAATGAATATAATTATACAATAGAGTTTACAACGTTTTCGACAACTTTAGCCGATGAAAAGTCAAAAATTCAGAAAATGAATTTCGGTCATAATTTCATTTTTTCTTCAAACACGATATTTTTGTAAACAAATTTTGAAAAATATTTCACCATCGTTATTTATTATTTAAAAGATTTTTATTTTAATTTTAAAATCTATTATTAGAATATTTAAAATTAGTTAAACATTCGCAAACCAAAATGGTGAAATTTTGGATCATTACACAAACCATATGAACAACCACCTAAATTCAATGCCAAATCAAGCCTCTTAATTTAGGGATGAATCTAATCCTTAGAGAATTTTGGGATGCGACTTATCATATAGGTTCCCCCTATGCTCCAGAGCTCCCCCACGAAGTTTCGTCAAATTTCAACCGAATTAGCCTTCGATTTTCCTGATTTCTCGACCTAACTACCTAACATCCAAAACATCGCACACAACATCAAAGCATAACATACAATCATAAATGATCGTGCATATGCATCCATCCATCCATATAATACCTGAGAATATGAGGATCAACCTAGTTTTATTCTAATTCCAAGTTTTGCATTAACGTATGCACATAAATGATGGAAATTACACTAGCATATGGATATGAGTAATTAGATTTCAAAACACTTTTCTAAAATCATTTGAAAAAAAAATCATATTTCTGGTCATAAACATATTTTAACAAGTGGTTAAAGTTAGAAAACCCTTTTTAGATCAAAACGTATAAAACGACCACTTTAACTATATAAACAAGTATAGGTGACCAAGGGGTCAAGAATCACTCACCAAATACCTAAAATGCCATTTCCCTTCCTCAGATTTGAGGTGTAAGAAAGATCCAAATCAATAGAAATGATAATCTCTAGCTTCTATATGTTAATCTCCTCTTTAATATATGATTTGGCTAACATTAATAAGGAAAAGATGTGATGTTTGATGAAATTAGGGTTAATGGAGGCTTAAATCTATTTTGGGGAAGAAGGAAATGACTTAAGTTAGTTCCTACAACCTCCTATTAGCACAAATTTCGAAGTAGGTTAAAAGGCCTAAGCATGGGCTTAGTTAATTATCCACTAAAACTAGCCAACAACAACCAAAAATTAAAATTGCCATAACTTTCAAACGACGCATCTGTTGTTCTGTTATAACCACTCCATAGAATGGGAAACCATCATCTTGAAGTAATGGAAGTATATTGATTTCTAATTTGACTCATATTAAATGTTATAGTCCAAACTACATTTTTAGGGTCAAAATGATCACATAGAAATTTAGTAAAAATCACATATGTGAAAAATGTTCCAAAGAATCACTTTCCAAAATCCTAGAGTCATATGCCTAATATGAATAAAATAAATGTTTTATGATCCTCCGATATGTAAAATGCAGATCGTTACACGCCGATTGTAACCACCATGTTTTGGAGATTGCCTGTTTATATTAAATTATAACGGATGTTATAATTTAATATTGTAAATTTAAATATAATTGGAAATTTTAAATTTGTTTATTTGGAATAAATAATGAATTTGTAAATAAAATGGGAGAAATAAAGTTTGGAACTTTATTTTGTTTATTTGGAATAAATGTGGGATTAAATATTGATTGGATAAGTATTTGGTTTAAATAAACTGAAATATTGGGTATTTATTAGTTTTGACCTAATAAATTAATTAGGTGATGTATTTCAACATTAAATTGTTGAAATAAATCTAAACTAACGAAAATGAAGTTTTAAAAACTTTATTTTGATAATTTGAGAAGAAAATGATTAATTGTTGATTTTATTTGAGTTATGCAATAGTGTTGTAAGTTATTTCTTATATTAAAGCTTTTATTGAATTTAAAAAGGGGGAAATGAAGTAAATCTGTATTTTATTAATATCAAAGATGAAATACAGTTTAAAAATAGTATTTTGATGATAAGATAAAATTGGAATGATTTATTGTAATTTATTGACAAGAAAATAATTTTTGTACAAGTTATTGCATTAAAAATGATGTTTTACACTAAAATAATGTAAATTGTGTAATGTAGTCAAAAATAGGGTTTTATTGTTAAATATAACTTTTTACAATAAAATAAATTTAATTTTATTACAATAACAATATTATTTCATAACAATTAGATGTATACATTCTTGTTTGGTTTTTAAAATGAAGTAAAGTGTGTATATGTTGATAATATAAGATAAAAATATACATTACTTATATTTTCTCTAAGCATTTTGGCTTTGGGCTTAATAGGGTTACAAATGGGATCCAAAGCCCATTATCTAGAGGTTTCTGGTGAGAAAAGAAACACAGTACGTTGTTTCTTCTTCTTTCTCAAAAACCAAAAGCATACAGTAAAAGAAAACGAGAAATCTTCATGGCATCCTTCAATTAAAACCAATCTTTATTCAATTTTCTGCTAATTCAAGAGGCTAATTCCCAAAAAAAAAAAATAGTGAAAGGTAATCAAATCCAATACTCAATAAATTTCATCAAAAGTTTTGATTTAGGTGTGAATTTGGTGTAACTTATTCTATTCCTCTTGCATGTTCTTCTTTCAGCAAATACGGGTTTCTAGAGCTTCTTTTCATCGTCAAAGATCATTTCTTGCACCTAAATTCTTTGCTAATCATCAGGTGAGTATCGATCTCACAATAGTTAGCCCATGCAATGCCAAAAATCGCAAATTGAATCAAAAATTTGCTAAAAAATTCGTTTTTGAACTAATTTAATTTTTCTATGTAAACTATCTTGAGTTGCAACTTTGTGCAGTCGTATCTCTCTGTTCCGGCAATGAAATGTTGTCATATTTTTCTTGTTTTGTAGATTATACATACCAAATTTCAGGTTATTTCGACCTATATAGCTTATAGAAATATGCTGCCGAACATTGATTCAGAGCATGTTTTTTGTCCAGATTTTTGCAGTGAAAACACGGCATGGGTTAAACTTTGAGACATCATAACTTTTTCATACTTTGTCTAAAGTGCATAATTCTTGGTGCAGTTTAAATTCTTTTTGTTGATCTTTATGCGTGTTAAATTTTAGGTCACTTCGACCTATATATCATATAGAAATATGCTGCCGAACTTTGATTCGATGCATATTTTTGTCCAGATTTTTACAGTGAAAACACTGCCTGGGTTCAACTTTGAGACATCATAATTTTTCGTACTTTGTCTAAATTGCATAATTCTTTATACAGTTTAAAGTCTTGTTATTGATCTTTTTGTTTGTTAAATTTCAGACCATTTCGACCTAAATAGCATATAGAAATATGCTGCCGAACTTTGATTTGAAGCATGTTTTTACCCAGATTTTTACAGTGAAAACAATGTATGGGTTCAACTTTGAAACATAGTAACTTTCTCATACCTTATCTAAATATTGTAATTCTTTTTTAATTTTAAATTATAGTTGTTGAACTTTTCGAATGTTAAATTTCAGGTCATTCCGACCTCTGTAGCCTATAGAAATGTGCTGTCAAACTTTGAATTGGAGCACGATTTGCTCCAGTTAACAACAGTGAAATCTGGCTGCAAGTCCAACTTTTAGAGATCATATCCCTCTCGTTTCTTGTCCGATTCTATCCATTCTTTTTTATTTAAAGTGGAGTTACTGAAATCTATGCCTGCAAAATTTTACAACTTTTAAACCTTTGTAACTAGTTAAAAATTATGTTGGAACTTTGAATCGGAGCTTGTTTTTCTCCAGCTGAACATTTGAATTGTTTTATATGGATTTTTTTTCAATATTGTTTTTGATCAGCATGATCCTAAGATGAAAGAGCCAATATTACCACTTATCCATATTTTGGATTGGTGAGTTTTTAAGAGATTTTCATATGACGACTTTATGAATAATTTCATTGAATTTTTGTTGATTTTTGTTGTTTCTTTACACGTACTTTCTAAACCGTTTTCGAAAGATTTTTTTAGCTTTCAAAATAAATATTTTACAATATTTACAGTTAATTCAAAGCTATTAAAATATACATTATCTATAATAAGAAAATTTTCAAAAGTTATTTTCCAAGCGATTTTAAAAATAGTTTAAAAACTTATTTTCCATAATAATTATTTTCTACATAATAATACATATTCTTGAACTTTTCGGACGTATGAGAAGGTGAATTAAATGATTTAGTTAAACACGTGGTATGTGACACGTGAGTTTACTTTTTCGGTTTACTCCGGACTTGTACGATCGAATCCTCTTGAGTATATTGTTTTGACTTGATAATTGAGATTTACAATTCCTATTAGAGGATGTATCCGAGTTGGCCAATATTTGGCGAACTGAGAAGTTCGAGATCTCCTATTATAGGGGTAATAATCAATGAGAACGACTTATATATGTTGTTTACTCGCCGATGAGACGAGGCGAGTCTTGAGATGAGATTTCCCTTTTTAGGAATTATGGGTAATGAGAAACCACTATGAGATTTATTTGCACTTACCGATGATACGAGGCAAGACATATGAGTAGTCTGAGATTTCTGAGGTTTATAATTTTATTTTTATGATGTGGAGTTAACTAGCGGTTAGTAAACCGTTTAGTGTGAACGTGTGGTATGGGACGCGCGTTAACACTTTTTCGGTTCCTTTCAGAGAGTTTGTGACACATCCACGAGTATGCAAGTGCGATAGATCTCCGGGTCATCTGAATTATGTGACTTCGGTCACCACGAGTTATGGGACTTTGGTCACCACGAGTTATGGGACTTCGGTCACCACGAGTTATGGGACTTCGGTCACCACGAGTACGACCTTCAGATCCACGACTTAGATACCTAAATTATACATAGCACTGGATAAGAGTTTAGCACATGCAGCATTGCTTCAGCTTTGCAATCAAGGATCTAGCCAGTCCGGCGTTTTCTGAGTTTTATACGATTTCACCATTTTGAGATATTTTTGTTACATCGATGGCTTAGTGCTACATGAGATGTTATATAGGGTGATTTCGTTTTTTTAGATTTGAACTCTATCTTGAGTTCCATGAGATTCATATTAAAATTTGGATGAGTTTCTCTTATGACTTTTGTATGATTCCTTACTTTAGAGTTGAATGCCATTAAGTATGGATCTCTTATGTTGAATTAAATATATTCATGCGACAACCCTTGGTGAACATATACCATGCATTAAGATTATACTATACTTATACCCTACCTTTATAGTTAAAGGAAGAATTACCTTATGCATATATATTCCTCTTATCTTATACTAATATCAAGTTCTAGCTAGCCTGACCCATGTATTATTACTCAGGCCAGACCGAGTTGCAGGTTAGGTAGTTGGACTCTTAGCTTGCTTTAATTTTGGACTTCACCGTTGACTTGGGATATGGCATAGTCTTTGTGTAGTATACTTTCTGTTGGGCACTTGTGATGTATATATTCTTTTGTGGAGAATGTATGTACATATTGTGGTTGTATACAACTAGTGGCATGTTGTATTACATTTGATGTATGTATTCATATGTATCGTTTCTGTGTTGCTGTTATGTGACTTGTAATTGATATAATTATTATGTTTTGCTTCTTAATAATCCTGTAACCACCATAGTAGTGTATTAGATAGGAATTAAGTATGTCAAATACTTGAGATGAAAAAAGACTATAAATATCGACATACCTAGCTCTTTTCTAATGCAAGACTATGATGGTCACCCTTAAACAGCCTCATTCTCCGCATTAGCAGACAGAATTACTGAATAATTATTTTTGTTAATGTGGGTCTCGGGGTGGGGCGTCACACTGATGCTTCAATTTTAGTTCCTATATCAGATTCTGAACGTGTTGCTTCCGAGGACTCTACTACTAAGAGCCGCTCTTCTCAGGGAGTGAAGTATCTGTATAGCTCCCTCATTCTCTATTGATCTTGGAGGTGAGGAGTGATCTTTCAAATCAAAATGCGCTTCAATCCTCAGTTGATGGGAGCATCAGCTGAATCCTTTGATTTTTGGGTAGAAGGTGCTAAGGTCCTTGCCAATACCATGGCCATAAGAAGAGTTTTTTCATGCTTCCTCTTGCAGCCCCTACGGGGCCCTTGGATTCCCATTTTCTCCCATCATCGGAATCACGGTCTAAGCTAATGGACACCCGTGTGTCCTTGCTTTGAAGTTGGCCATTGGTTGACGTTGGATGGTCATAATCAAAGGGTGGAAGCTTTACGACTAGCTTCTATGAAGCATCGGTCGTTGAGTCTTTTATTCAAAAAGTGGTAGTTGATCCCACTACTCCCATTTTAGAGTAAGCTATAATAGTTTATCTACCGCATGACACATGCAACAGACAAGCACCAGAGGTGAGCCGTGGGCGATGATGTAATGGAAGATGGAATTGGATGGTTGTTGGAATTTAATGGGAGGAACGGAGAGATGGAGGGACAGAGGAATGGAGGATGAAGGGACAGAGGGATAGAGGTATGGAGGACAAAGGGACAAACGAATGGAGTTTCAAGCCCTCCTCCTGTTGCCAAAAATGTTACTAATTTTTTTTGTCTTCGCCACCCTCGAGTAGATCGTGAGGCATTCTTACGATTTTTCATCCTCACGATTAGAAATCAGCGAATTTAAGCTTAGTGAACTTCTTCTTTAGGAAGCGACTGTGCTATTGAATGCTTACATAGCCGAGAAGTCACAATTCAACTGTTTGTTGAAATGTGGAGATGGGTTGATGAACAAAATGCGATTGAAAGTAAATAGCAGAAATACAGAAAGATACAGAGATTTTTGACATGTGTTCGGATTGTTGTTAATCTTCCAGCCACGGGATAATCCATGATGTTTGACTATTTTTGTACAAGAGATTATAATGCCACTGAGTTGTACAATATTTTGCTTTTCATTTTAGGAAGAAGAAGTTGAAAAAGAAGATCCATTTCTTTGTCAATATACCTTCCCTTTTATAGTATGAAAAGTGCATTGTTGATGGTTGTAATTGTTTCCTGTATTTTCCTTCAACCTCCGCCCTTAGATTATACCACTTGTCGCTTATCTAAGATACTTATATTTTGTGCTTGAATTGATGATAAGTTTTCGGTGGTAAATCCAAATATTGGAGGGCATTGGAATTTTTAAGTAGGATGCTCAAAAAAGTAGAAAGGGAGCTTTGGTCTACATATGTCAACCTCCTCGCTCTTGAAGTAGAAATATGCTCTAAGTGGAATGGTAGGAAACTACCTGAATGCTTTATTTGATTGCTATCATGGGAGAATAAATGCAGTGATGGATGTTATCTGATGATCAGACCGTACTTCTCTGTTCCTGCTTTTTCTCCCTTTATTTAAATTGTTATCGCGTCGGGTAAGAATGGAGTAGCTTTTCCTATTCTATGCTAAAAGCTGCCCAGACAAGTTTGGAGATTATTTGCAATTAGGATTGTAATCTTGACCGTTAATGTCGAGAGATTAGTAAGTAAGAACTTCACATTTTTCATTTTCCTGTAGGATTTAGTCAACGAGGAAGCATGTATTGAGTGACCCAGTATACAGATCCAGTGGAGTTCTTTCAGCTCTATATGGTGTTGCCTAGGTTGCCCTCGGTGTATGTTTGTACGGATCTATTTCTATAGGCGTCTGACAAATGTGAGAAAATTCAACCAGAAATCTCATGCGTTAGTCATTATGTCTTAGTCTTGTATTCCTATAACACCCACATTTTTATATAATTAATAAACAAATAATTATGAACAGTGAAAATAAGAATTTTTGGAATTTTCAGAATTTGGCCTTGAAACTTGTTCCATTGTGTTCGTGACGATTTTCTGATCAATTTACATATATAATATGTCTCGAACGGAGTTCGTATGAAAACGTTTTTGACGTTCGAAGTTTTGTATCGAGAAATAATTATACATTTATATGCACATAAATATATTTGTTATAAATAAATATATGTGCGTATGAAATTCCAGAATTAATGCGTATTTGAATTTTAAAATAGATGTGACTCATCATGGTAGTTAATTAACATTGCCATCATAAAGGAAATTAATGATATCGGTAATTAAAAAAAATTAATTAACATCAACAGGCAACGTAATCAAATTAGCTATTGGAGGAAATTAATTTACATTAATTGTTCATATGCGAAATTCAAAATATACAAATTTTATATTGGAAATTTAATCTGATGGCGTTCAAGTAGAATAAACAAGCAACATAAAAAAATGTTAAACTTTATAATTTATAACATTTAAAAGTTAACGTTTATAAATAACATTGATTAAAACAAATAAGGCACATTTAAAATCCAAAATGGATGTGCGTTATAAAGAGCATTAAATCAGAGAACTAATGAGAGTAAATTGGAATTAATAAGGAAATGAAATAACATTTAACCTAGATTTGAATGTGTACTTATAGGCAGTATATTGCTGCATATAAAAATTAATTAAAGGATCAATTAAGAAGAGGGTTAATTAGATAATTGGTTGGCTACATCGGTATAAGAGGGAATGTATTGTAATTCATTCCATCAGTCGTCACTTTCTTCATCCCTCTCTTACAGTAAACAATGGCTTCTTTCTTCATTCTTTTCCCCTATTTCTCAGAAATCTACATGAAATGAATCCAAATAAAATATATGTGAACAAAATAGAGAAATTACAACAAATTAAAGGAGAGAAGTTGTAGAACGGCGTAGTAATTTTAGAAGATAGGGATTTAAAGCTAAGTACGAATGGTGAGTGGATTTAAATTTATATCTTTTACGTTTATGATATATTATCGTTAGATTCCCGTTAAATAATTTTATTTAGTATTTATTTTAGTAATTAATTCTGTTAATTAGTTATGCAGAGATTGTAAATTGTATAAGAGAGCTTATAATTAATTAATATTAGGCTTGACAGTTAGAGAAAGGCATAAGCCTAAAAGTAATAAATTTATAGCTGTTTACATCTATTTTAAAGTTAAAATTTAGCCTGTAAATTTTAGCTTCATTTTATACTTTTTTGCATGAATAAATTTGTTAAAGAGAAGAATTCACAAATACGAACTAAAACAGAAGGACACTAGATTTACATAAATTAGATGTAAAATAATAAAAGCTAAAATAAAAGGAGAAAAATAGAAATTTGCAGTAAATTATGCTAAAATGGGAAAAATAAATAAAAAGGGAAAACCTAATAACTTGATTTGGAAGTAAGTGATAGATCAATTAGTTGGTTTAGAAAAGAGAATACATTTCTATAGTTTAGTATTTAAAAGATAACGATAAACGTAATTACAAGAATAAAAAGAAACAATAAGGGAATTAGTGTAAAATAGAGAAATTACTGTATTTTGCACTATCCAATAAGTAAAGAAATAATAAAAGAAATATCCCGCAGTTACTGATTATTCTTTATAGCATTATTTAGTATTAAAACATGAAAATGGATTTTTAGCAGAACTTTTTGTAACCAACCAAATAGAATAGAAATACTTCCTAGAATATAAGAAAAAGAAGTGAAGAATTAAAGACGGAATCAAGTTAATTATTAGACAAGAATAGAAGCTATAGATAGAAATGTAACTAAATCTGCATTAACTGGGGAAAGAATAGAATAAAATTAAAGTTGTTATTATGATAAGTAAATTTGTGACAGTTGGACGTAGACCCAAGTCAAGGTTGTCATATAATATAAGAGAATTAAAGAAAATTCAATATCATAATAAAACAAGACAAACTAGAATAGAAAAGAGTTGCTTGTAATTATATTTATAATATATTGATTATAAAAGAATGCAGTGGTGAAAATTGCAAGTAAAATTATAACATAAGTTATAGTTAAGTAGAAAGAATAGAAAAGACTTATTATAAGACTTAAATTAAGTTAATAAGAAAATGGAGCAGAAATAACAGAAGAGGCTTATTTTAATAAGCTTAGATCTTGGACTAAGTTAATAAGTAAGATAATAGAAGTGTCCCATACCAACAGAATTACCTTTCAGTAAGGAACCGATGGTCTCACAATAGTTAGGTGAGGCTGGGGCAGGATTATGCAAATTAGGTTAAATAAGTACCTAACGGAATAAGAAAAGTAAACTAAACGCAAAATAAAAGATTAGACTTAGGGTCTAATAAAAGAGTGAGATACGTTTGGAGCAGCCCAAAGGATGAAGAGCCTAACAAAGCTGTTCATTACAGATTTCAGCACAGAAGAAGCACGTCCAACTTAGTTATTTTTGGCTAGAAAGAAGTATGAGACTTCAAAAGGACGTGAAAGTACTCTAGGACGGCCCTCTAGGGTAGTCATAGCGAAGCAGTCCTCCGAAGGCAAGTCTATGCGTGTTCCATCAAAAGAGTATGCATTGACTGCTTTTTGCATTGCAAGACCATTGTAGGCAATCAAAAGGAGTTGATGTTTAGAGTAGGATATTCGTATGTCCTAGTACTTGAAAGTAAATTTTAGTGGACAGGACCCAAAAGGATAGTCGCATGCGGATGTCGAGCCAGCATCAACACCAAGAAGCGAGTTCGGGAAAGACTAGAGTTAAACCTACAGTCCAATAATTATTTCACTATCAAGAAATTGGGTGAGGGGCACAGCCAATTGGAGGTTTAGATCATTTGCAGTAGGGCACAACCGCTTAGGTCTTTTGAGTTCTTTCGATTAGTTGAGGGGTGGCTGTGTGGGGCCATAGCCACAATAAAAAAGGGACAGACCAAGTAGAATATCTATGTTGTAGGTCTATTGAGGCAGTCCTTTATAGATATAGAAAATCCCCGACCGAGTTCCATACAAGGGAGACCTTGTTTAGCGGGATTTAGGGAGTAGACAGAACGATAATGTATAGTCCTCAAGGTACACACTGTGTGGTACATTGTGGATGGCCGAGCATTAGTATAGGCTAATGCGGACGTAGTTTTAAATTTTCAGAGCTGAGGATGGAACATTTGTATTGTAGGCCTTACGAGGCAGTCCTTTACAGATATAGTCACAGCACGCCCTGGCAGCGAGACAATGGAGTCCTTTTCGAGGAGGATGCAGAAGTTACTAAGGGTAGTACTTAGGACCGATACGGTCACTGGGCATATTTCTACATATATTAGTTATTAGTTTTTGATCTACTAAGGAGTAGATGGGTACGGTTCATGCAAAGAGGCTAGAGTATTATAAACCCAATAAATCTAATATAACAGAAAATGGAAATAAAATAGTATATGTGGAATTAAGCTTAGAAGTATATAATTTGCCCATTCACTAGAACTTTAGTTCCGACCCCTTTCTCATAACATCCTACATATTAGGTAGATGGCAGAGGCTTTCTAGCTTTGAGAAACTTGTTTAAAAAGTGTTATTATGTTGGTGAGTATTTGATTACTATTATAATTTAGCCAATTCTGCCGTGAGATATTTATCTAAGCTTTGATATATTTGTCTTTGTCTATTTGCAATATACTAGAAACCCAACTTGGGCTTTATTGGGCTTGGATTTTATGACGACCCGAACTCGATGCCCAACAACCGACATGAGCAAAGTCTTCAAGAGAATCCAATACTGCAACTCCAATCCAAACTCCAAACCAAAGCTCTTAACTTCAAGCTCGAACCACCATCAAGCTGAACTTGTAGCAAATGCGATCCCGAGCGCGATTGCCAAACCCAAAAAAACTTCAAAGATCCAAAGACTGAAGAAGATTTTCAAATGATACCAAACCAAAGACTTCGAAAGCTATCGAATCAACACCTACTATTTGATTATCTGAAAAAACCAACTCTAGACAGCCCGCGTGGACAATTGTGGACACCCAGAGTTTAGGAAGGGAACGATAAACTCTGGGTCAGTCATTGGACTGGTATGAGCAAACAAAAATAGTTTATCCTTAAAACAAACAACAAAAGAATTTAAAACATTGAAATCCGCAATGCTTTTTATAAAATGAAACTACCATAAGGCCTCCCGGCACACACACCATGCAATCGCACAATTGGGGAGATTTCTCCTTATGATAGTCAAACATGCTTACTACGCAAAATCCTTTTTGATATTATTATTAGTGCATAGTGGAAAACATATCGAAAGTATAATATTAATCTTAGCCAGCATAGGTACCATTATATTATGCATGCTATAGCTACCATGTTAAATGGCAGGTTATACAACTAAAACCGTAAAAGACGCGTATTGGTAATTGGATTTCCAACAAATGGTTAGGCCAAAAAACTTCCCATTTCCACATGGGTACGCCTCTAGAGGGACGCACCCGAGAACCTACCCGGATCTCTGCCAACACAAGGCCGGTTTACCCCTTCTCGGAATTAACACCTAAAGATATGCCATCCCCGGACGTTTGCGACCTTTATCCGAGGATCCTCAACAACAAAGCAACATCACACAGTAATAAATTTATAGTGTCCACATGACTTAAGTATCTGCGCTCCATACCATGATACCACCCTTTTCCAGAAGAAATGGACATACCCTAGGGGCACGACCCCTGCAGCCTTGCTGCATCTTTCTTGTTTCGACCATTTCTGGGGTATGAGGTCCTGATGCAGCCTCGTCCACAAAGCTACGCTTGTTCACAAAGCCATTCTTCGATCAAAAATTATCAACAACACTTCGTATGCCACATTACCAAATTGGGAATGTATCACTAGTAACCATCAACTACATAACCTCTGAGCTCGTATGTCTCAGAGAAGCGTGTTAAGCTAAGAGAATAAATCTCCGCCACCAAACAAAAATGTATTTGATAGAATACGGCTTTACATCTTAAAGTGTAATGTCAGACACAAATTCTTACAAGTTTGTTCCGTGTTCGAACAGAACCGAAGACACTTCCAAAGAAGCCTTTGCAATCTGGGTATTCACAATCCCGATCAGGCTCCCCATCACATAGGGAGATCTCTATACCGTAACTACTCAGTGCAGAGTCATTTGACGGGTAATCCTTTCATTTTTGAAAATACTCGGTCTTCACCATCGATCTTCGAATGCTATCCATAATGTCGTATCATTATTCGGAATGGGTTATATGATACAAGGTCCTCTCTGACTAAACCGAATAATGAGCGCAATATTTAAAAACATAGGGATATTGGGATTTCAGTTAAGTCACAACTTTAAAACCCAAAACCTTTCTCTTCAAATGGTTTAAACAAATTACCATTTTCAAAATCTATAAACAAAAATATTCATTTCACAAAGTTCACCCATCTTTCACAAAAATCCATTCACTGATTTCAAAACAATTTCCACTTCAAATCGGATTAAGTCATCCTATCTTTAAATCACAGATTTAATTCATAGCTTTCAAAATCATTTCCAAAGATTCATTCATAAATTGGAAAACCATTTTCATTTTAAACTTGAAATCCTTTTAATACAAATTGGAAATTCTTCCCTTATATGAAAGCTTTTATTATTTGAAAACAAATAGTTTTCATTTCGAAAAAGTCCGATTTCATTTATACAAGTTAAAGTCCTTGGGTTAAGTTCAAATTCCCAAAACAATACTTTTAAAATGGTTTAAATCCATATAAAAACATTTATAATTTACATAGCCTTTTTAAACCATAATTTCCAAACATAGAACTCAATTTCAAATCTTGAATTTAAATTTAAATCAATTTATTTAAATTTCAAAACCTTATCAAGTTATTCAAAATAACTTTTATCTTCAAACTCCTTTTCAAAAAAAATTCACGTTTAATCCAATTCTATTTCCAAAACCTTTTGGATTCCAAATTCAATTTAAAAATTATTTTCTAAAATCTATGACTTAACCAATTTCCTTGTGCAATCCATATTTGTGTGTGTATAGTGTAGTCCAGGGGTTTTACACAATAGTGCAACATTATCAATCATCACAGATTCAAGCACAGTAATTATAGATAAGCGGTATATCTATATAACGCTTATCTTCCATACATAGATTCATAGATGAATAATATACATTTATCACAGATAAAATAAATTACATTCATCACAGCTTGAATTAAAACAATTCATATCACAAAGCATCACACATCAACAATACCAAACAATTCAAAGCAGCTCATACAATTCAAACATTCATAAGTAAGGTTAATCGATCATCTGATTAATTGAAACCAGATTAATCACTAATCTATGTTGATTAACATTAATTAATTAAAATTTAATTAATTATCCTTAATTAATAAATGATTACCCTTAATCACTTGATTAATCAATCATAAATCATCAAATTATTACCCTTAATTACTTTTATTAAGAAATTAATTTTAAGTAATTAATTACCCCTTAATTACTTTTATTTATTGATTACTTTAATTAATTAACCCTTAATTCATTTAATTAATCATCCTTAATTAATTACTATAATTTATTAACCTTAATCACTTGATTAATTAATTATTAATGAATTAATCACTAATCACTAAATAAATTAATTTCTAATCATTAATTAATTAATCTTAATTATCTAATTAATTAACCTCTAATTATAAATTAATTAATCTTAATTACTTAATTAGATTAATTCTTAAATAACAATTAAATAAATCCTTAAACCTTTATAATTTAATTAATCCTAAATTATTAATTAATTTAACTTTAATTACCTTGTTAATTTAAGTAATCTTTAATCATAAAAAAACTTAGCTAACTTTCAAGACAAAACAATTACATTAATTACCTAACTTTAATTTACAAATGTTTAAAAGCATTTCATCTCAATTTATACTTAATTACTTTTAAAAATTAAGTTTTTAAAAATACTTAACAATTATCAAATTTTATTTATCAAAGCATAAAACTTTTAATCAAAATAGTTTAAACATAATAGATCAAATTAGTTTTAAATTTTAAAATTAGCTTTACAAAACATTTTAAAACATTTACAAACTCTACTTCGGGTTCAACCCGTTACTGACTCGTGTGTCCACTGGGGTTCCTTCTTCATCTTCCCTTTTTTTTTAGTTTTAAGTTAAGTTTTAAAATCTAGAATGATAGCACTCACGAACACGAGTACAGACTCGAGCCAAATCTTATCCCACTCGTGCATCAACACGAGAAAAAGTCTTCTTCATTCCCACCCAATCTCGTGTGCACAGATCGATCCAGTGCACATGCACACGCCGTCGGCGTCACTCCGGCACCATCGACCTCCATCGCCAAGTCGACTATGGCGTCCCTAAACCATCGCACTACTCAGCAACCATGAGCAAACATCAAAATCAAAATCGAGCTTCCAGTCGAAAAACTGGAAACCCCATCTGAAACTGCCTCGACGAGGCAATTCTGGCCACCAGAACCACCAAAACTTCGCTAGCCTCCATGTCATCACTTCCCCAAACACGCACAGCTCGATGCACCATAGAAGCCACGGTGACTAATTTTCATGCCCTCGACAAAACTGGGGTTTAAAACCCAATTGGCCTATTGCCGACGCCCCGGTGATCGTACACCATATCCACCATTTTTCCCAACTTCGATGATCACCAAGCTAACTCCAGCCAAAGCCCCAACCTCTAGAATCACCCCAATCACCAGAACTTGCTCGAAAACCAAAATCCAGTCATTCCCAAAATGCAAATTCAATACCAAACTAAAATTCATAAATTTTGTTTTAAAAATCACATTTTCCAGAGATGATTCAAGTTGCATGTTTGAATCCACCAATTAAATTGTTTGCTTTTGTCATTTTTTAATTTTTTTTACTGTTTTACTCTATTTCCAGAGATATGCAAAACAATTTTGCTTAAAAATAAATTTTAAACTATATTTGGTGATTAATAAATCATATTTTGTTTTGAAGCACACAGCCAAACCATGATTAGATAGAGAAGTTTGAATTTTTGAATTATTTAAAAGCTCTGTGATCGGGAAACAGAGAAGAACAAGCATCACATACATGCACAGATCAAACATTTTTTTATATATACAGAAATGACATATGTATAAACACATGCAAAGCACAAATCAGATTCAAGAATCCATATGCATAATTTTAGATCTACATAAGCTTTTAATACATATATTTACTCAATGGAATTTCAAGACAAAGAAGGTGAAGTTTCCTCACCTGTTTCCTGAAAGAACAGAGGCCAGAATGATGAATTTTGAACAGAGGTTTTGAATTTTTTTTGCTTGCTGTTGTTTGATTCCTGGCTTAGTTGCTGATGTTTAGATCTGAAGTTTGATCCCAGGTTGGAGGCTGAAATTTATTTCTATATTTAGATTTTGATTTGCTACAAGCTTTTTAATTTGATTTGCAACTTAATTTATTGAATCCTGAAGCTTGTTTTTGTTTTGCTTTGATATTTTTTTCCAGGTTTTGAAAATTCTGAGATGATTTCTTGTTTTCCTCTTGATCAAGTTTTGGTTTTGTTATTGGGATGATTTTTTTTCTATGTATGTTTTCTAAATTCAAATTAAAAGAAAAGTTAAGATTTCTACTTGTTTTAATTTGGCTAACACTTGTCTATATCGTATTAACACTTGTATCTACATATTTTAATCTTCTTACGAATGTCCTATGTGAATTAAATTGTGTTTATATCCTCAATTTAAAGTATTTTATAAATTTGTTATGCACCTTATTTTTAATAAATTTATAAATCATGTTTTATATATATACAATTGAAAAGAGAATTGTTTATTACAAATGTATATATTTATACTTTCAAGAAATTGATTTTTCAAAATCTAATTATACTTTAAATAAATAATCACACATATGTAAATTATAAAATTTAGCGTTTAAACAACTTTTAAACTTTTACTATATTTTAAACACTACAAATAATATTTTAAATATAACTTTATACTATATTCCTTATTTAAATAAATACATCTTCTTTATTAATCATATATATAATCTTTTAAAGCAAAAGATGGTTTTACAAATTTAATTTCACATGAATAAATATATTAAAATTTTATTCTTAATTAGCCTTTGTAAAATCTATTATATCAAATTCAAAATATCATTTTTAAATCAAAATGAATATTTAATAAAATTAGAAAGAAATTCTTATTAATTTAAAAATAAAATTTTAAATCCAATTTATTTCCAATATATTTATTATTGAGTTTCCAAATTTATATTTCTATAAAAAATCAATATATATATATAAACAAACTAAGAATTTATTTTATTTTGGAAAAACTCAATTTAATTTACAATTTAATTTCAAAAATTAATTCAATTATCAAATTAAACTTGGCTAAAATCCGAGAATGTTACATATTCCCCCCTTAAGAAAATTTCGTCCGTGAAATTTGCCACGGAGATAACAAAGAACAAATGAAAGATAGAGAAATATCTTTTCAGATTAAACTGGATATCTATTCTGCATTTGGCTTACAAAATCAGAATATCAACAATCGATATGAGAATAAGCTCATTCAATATTTCACGAAGTACTCGGGTTATCCGGATCTACGAATATGCGGGGGAACTGGTTAGTTCGAAGGAATAACTAACCATTCGTAGAATATATCGAAACCCAATAAAACAGACAAAAATAGGTTTGATTACAATCTCAGATTCAAGATTTAACTCATTTACGATTTACTGAGAAATAAAATATGTGTAGTTCCTGTGTTGAACAAAACTCGAAAATTTTTATAGTAAATGAGAAGGTTACCTGCTAAAATTCCTTTTCCTTTATCAGCCTTTGAGGTTGAAGGATCATCTTTGATTGCATACTACTTGAGCTTGCTTCTGTGCTGGGCAATCCTTGATCCTATGTTCCGGCTTGTGGCAGTAATAGCATTCCTATTCTCCACCGAAACTTCCTGCTTATCCAGAGTATCGTATTTATAATTCACGTCGATCAATTCAAAAAAAGATTCCTTTACATGAGCAGTCATCCTCTCCTGATATTTCTTGTTCATTCCCTAAATAAACTTTTCATTCTTTTTCAAAGGTGTATTTACCAACTCCGGACCAAACCGAGATAATTCGTTGAATTTGTTCGAGTAGTCCTCATACGATAAACTTCCTTGCTTCAAATTCGTGAACTCCTGGTATATCCTGGAGATACCAGCAGATGGCATATATTGCTGCTCGAACACTTCCTTGAATCGACTCCAATGAACTCATCTGCGGGCTCATCCACAGTAACTGTCTCCTACCAAGCTAAAGCCTCTTTCTGTAGTTGCCAGGAAGCTATCAATCACATCTGATCATCTTCCAATTTTAGTCCTTTGAAAATCCTTTCGCACGATCGAATCCACGTTTGTTCTTCGATAATGGTTTCCTTGCCTATGAATGGCTTTCCACCAAGTCAAGAAAAACTTCAATGTAAATAGGCCATATTTGGCTGAGGTTGAGTGGGAATAGCTGCTGTTGCAGGGACTTGACCAGTTGAAGTGGTACTCCCCGTCCCCTACCTCGTCCTCTTCTTCCACTCATTCTTACTATCTGTAAATAGTAAGAAAACCGATTTAGGCATTCCGACGAGATATCTTAAAGAATAACAACAGTTAAAGAAAATAGACTGAGAAATTTGGGTTTTCGGTTTCACGGGTTGTACTCATTATAGGGTATACTTCACCCTATCTCTAATGAGCCATCTAACGTGTTACACTCCGTAGCTAAAGTTCTTACTCAACCTTTAGCTCTGATACCACATGTGACGACCCGAACTCGATGCCCGACAACCGACATCGAAATCAGTATCGTTGGAGCTTGCAACAACATTAAATGAAAAACAACACAGCGGAAACAAAGGATAGTAGCATTGATATACAATATAGATACAATGTTAGATACATCATGATACAACAACCCAACACCATCAGAGGATATACACAACACGTCACCATGGCGGAAATATATCGACATGAGCAAAGTCTTCAAGAGAATCCAATACTGCAACTCCAATCAAAAACTCCAAACCAAAGCTCTTAACTTCAAGCTCGAACCACCATCAAGCTGAACTTATAGCAAATGCGATCTCGAGCGTGATTGCCAAACCCAAAAAAACTTCAAAGATCCAAAGACTGAAGAAGATTTCCAAATGCCACCAAACCAAAGACTTCGAAAGCTATCAAATCTACACCTACTATTTGATTATCTGAAAAACCTAACTCTAGACTGCCCGTGTGGAAAATTATGGGCACCTAGAGTTTAGGATGGGAACAACAAACTCCGGGTCAGTCATGAGACTGGTGTGAGCAAATAAAAACAGTTTATCTTTAAAATAAGCAACAAAAGAATTTAAGACATTGAAATCTGCAATGCTTTTTAGAAAATGAAACTACCATAAGGCCTTCCGGCACACACACCATGCAATCACACACTTGGGGGAGATTTCTCCTTATGATAGTCAAACATGCTTACTACGCAAAAACCTTTTTGATATTATTATTAGTGCATAGTGGAAAACGCTTTGAAAGTATAATATTAATCTTAGCCCGCATAGGTACCATTATATTATGCCTGTTATAGCGACCATGTTAAATGGCAGGTTATACAACTAAAACCGTACAAGGCACGTATTGGTAATTGGATTTCCAACGAATGGTCTGGCCAAGGAACTTCCCATTGCCACATGGGTATGCCTCTGGAGGGACACCCCAAGAACCTACCCGGATCACTGCCAACACAAGGCCGGTTTACCCCTTCCCGGAAGTAACACCTAAAGATATGTCATCCCCGGTCGTTTGCGACCTTTATTCGACGATCCTCAACCACAAAGCAACATCACACGGTAATAAATTTACAGTGTCCACATGAGTTAAGTATCTGGGTTCCATATCATGATACCACCCTTTTCCAGAAGAAATGGACATACCCTAGGGGCGTGACCTCTACAATCTTGCCACATCATTCCGATTTCGACCATTTCCAGGGTGTGATGTCTTGATGCGGTCTCGTCCACAAAGCTATGCTTTTTCACAAAGCCATGCTTCGATCAACAAATGATCGGCAACACTTTGTATGCCACATTACCAAATTCGGAATGTATCACTAGTAACCATCAACTACATAACCTCCGAGCTCATACGTCTCAGAGAAGTGTGTTAAGCTAAGAGAATAAATCTCCGCCACCAAACAGAAATGTATTTGATAGAAACCGGCTTTACATCTTAAAGTGTAATGTCAGACACACATCCATACAAGTCTGTTTCGGGTTCGAACAGAACCTAAAGCACTTCCGAAGAAGCCCTTGCAATCCGGGTATTCACAATCCCGATCGGACTCAGTATCACATATGGAGATCTCTATACCGTAGCTACTCAGTGTAGAGCCATTCGACGGGTAATCCTTTCGTTTTCGAAATTACCTGGTCTTCACCACCGGTCTTCGAATGTTATCCATAATGTCGTATCATTATTTGGAATGTGTTATATGACACAAGGTCCTCTCCCGGCTAAACCGAATAATGAGCGCAATATTTAAAAACATATGGATATTGGGATTTCAGTTAAGTCACAACTTTAAAACCCAAAACCTTTCTTTTAAAATGGTTTAAAAAGTTACCATTTTCAAAATCTTTAAAAAAAAGATTCATTTCACAAAGTTCACCCATCTTTCACAAAGATCCATTCATAGGTTTCAAAATAATTTCCACTTCAGATCGGATTAACTCATCCAATCTTTAAATCAATGATTTAATTCATAGCTTTCAAAATCATTTCCAAAGATTCATTCATAACTTGGAAAACCAATTTCGTTTCAAACTTGAAATCCTTTTAACACAAATTGAAAATTCTTTCCTTATATGAAAGCTTTTATTATTTGAAAACAAATAGCTTTCGTTTCGGAAAAATCCGATTTCATTTATACAAGTTAAAGTCCTTGGGTTAAATTCAAATTCCCAAAACAATACTTTTAAAATGGTTTAAATCCATATAAACACATTTATAACTCATATAGCCTTTTTAAACCATAATTTCCAAACCTAGAATTCAATTTCAAATCTTGAATTTAAATTTAGATCAATTTATTTAAATTTTAAAACCTTATCAAGTTATTCAAAATAACTTTTATCTTCAAACTCCTTTTCAAAATCTTTTCACGTTTAATCCATTTCTATTTCCAAAACCTTTTGAATTCAAAATTCAATTTAAAAATTATTTTCTAAAATCTGTGACTTAACCAATTTCCTTGTGCAATCCATATTTGTGTGTGTATAGTGTAGTCCAAGGGTTTTACACAATAGTGCAACATCATCAATCATCACAGATTCAAGCACAGTAATTATAGATAAGCGGTATATCTCTATAACGCTTGTCTACCATACATAGATTCATAGATAAATAATACACATTTATCATAGATAAAATAAATTACATTCATCACAGCTTGAATTAAAACAATACATATCACAAAGCACCACACAGCAGAAATATCAAACAATTCAAAGCAGCTCATACAATTCAAGCATTCATAAGTAAGGTTAATTGATCATCTGATTAATTGAAACCAGATTAATCACTATTCTAGGTTAATTAACATTAACTAATTATCCTTAATTAATAAGTGATTACCCTTAATCACTTGATTAATCAATCATAAATCATCAAATTTTTACCCTTAATTACTTTTATTAAGAAATTAATTTTAAGTAATTAGTTACCCCTTAATCACTTTTTACTTATTAATTACTTAAATTAATTAACCCTTAATTAATTTAATTAATATCCTTAATAAATTACAATAATTTATTAACCTTAATCACTTGATTAATTTATTCTTAATTATTAATTAATTAATCACTAAATGAACTAATTTCTAATCATTGATTAATTAATCTTTAATTATTTAATTAATTAACCTCTAATTATAAATTAATTAATCTTTATTACTTAATTAAATTAATTCTTAAATAACAATTAAATAAATCCTTAAACCTTTATAATTTAATTAATACTAAATTATTAATTAATTTAACGTTAATTACCTTATTAATTTAAGTAATCTTTAATCATAAAAAAAGCTTAACTAACTTTCAAGATAAAACAATTACATTAATTACCTAACTTTAATTTACACATGTTTAAAAGCATTTCATCTCAATTTATGCTTATTTACTTTTAAAAATTAAGTTTTTAAAAATACTTAACATTTCTCAAATTTTATTTATCAAAGCATAAAACTTTTAATCAAAATAGTTTAAACATAATAGTTCGAATTAGTTTTAAATTTAAATTTAAAATTAGCTTTATAAAACATTTTAAAACATTTACAAGCTCTACTTCGGGTTCAACCCGTTCTTGACTCGAGTGTCCACTGAGGTTCCTTCTTCATATTCCCTTTCTTTTCTTTTGTTAAGTTTTAAGTTAAGTTTTAAAATCTAGAATGATAGCACTCACGAACAAGAGCACAGACTCGAACCAAATCTTATCCCACTCGAGCATCAACACGAGAAAAAAGCTTCTTCGTTCCCACCCAATCTCGTGTGCACAGATCGATCCAATGCACATGCATACGCCGTCGGCGTCACTCTGGCACCATCGACCTCCATCGCCAAGTCGACTACGGCATCCCCAAACCATCGCACTACTCAACAACCATGAACAAACATCAAAACCAAAATCGAGCTTCCATTCGAAAAAATGGAAACCCATCCTCATATGAAACTGCCTCGACGAGGCAATTCCGACCAACGGAACCACCAAAACTTTGGCAGCGACTTCGCTAGCCTCCATGCCATCACTTCCCTAAACCACGTGCAGGTCGATGCACCATAGAAGCCACGGTGACCTATTTTTATGCCCTCGGCAGAACTAGGGTTTAAAACCCCATTGGCCTATTGCCGACGCCATGGTGATCGTACACCATATCCACCATTTTTCCCAACTTCGATGATCACCAAGCTAACTCCAACCAAAGCCCCGACCTCCAAAATCACCCCAGTCACCAGAATCACATTTTCCAGAGATGATTCAAGTTGCATGTTTGAATCCACCAATTAAATTGTTTGCTTTTATCATTTTTTAATTTTTATTACTGTTTTACTCTATTTCCAGAGATATGCAAAACAATTTTGCTTAAAAATAAATTTTAAACTATATTTTATGATTAATAAATCATATTTTGTTTTGAAGCACACAGCCAAACCAGATTAGATAGAGAAGTTTGAATTTTTGAATTATTTAAAAGCTCTGTAATCGGGAAACAGAGAAGAACAAGCATCACATACATGCACGGATCAAACATTTTTTTATATATACGGAAATGACATATCTATAAACACATGCAAAGCACAAATCTGATTCAAGAATCCATATGCAAAATTTTAGATCTACTTAAGCTTTTAATATATATATATATATATATACACACACACACACACACACACTCACAGGCATTTCAAAACAACGAAGGCGAAGTTTGCTCACCTGTTTCCTGAAAGAACAGAGGCCAGAATGATGATTTTTGAACAGAGGTTTCGAATTTGTTTTTCTTGTTGTTGTTTGATTCTTGGCTTAGTTGCTGATGTTTAGATCTGAAGTTTGATCCTAGGTTGAAGGTTGAACTTGATTTCTAGATTTAGATTTTGATTTGCTTCAGGCTTTTGAATTTGATTTGCAACTTAATTTCTTGAATCCTGAAGCTTGTTTTTGTTTTGCTTTGATATTTTTTTCCAGGTTTTGAAAAATCTGAGATGATTTCTTTTTTTTTCCTCTTGATCAAGTTTTGGTTTTGTTATTGGGATGATTTTTTTTCTTCTATGTATGTTTTCTAAATTCAAATTAAAAGAAAAGTTAAATTTGCCACTTGTTTTAGTTTGGCTAACATTTGTCTATATTGTATTAACACTTGTATCTACATATTTTAATCTTCTTACAAATGTCCTATGTGAATTATATTATGTTTATATCCTTAATTTAAATTATTTTATAAATTTGTTTTGAACCTTATTTTTAATAAATTTATAAATCCTGTTTTATATATATACAATTTAAAAGAGAATGGTTTAATACTAATGTATATATTTATACTATCAAGGAATTGATTTTTAAAAATCTAATTATACTTTAAATAAATAATCACACATATGTAAATTATAAAATTTAGCTTTTAAACAACTTTTAAACTTTTACTATATTTTAAACACTACAAATAATATTTTAAATATAACTTTATGTCATATTCCTTATTTAAATAAATACATCTTCTTTATTAATCATTTATATAATCTTTTAAAGCAAAAGATGGCTTTAAAATTTTAATTTCACATGAATAAATATATTAAAATTTTATTCTTAATTAGCCTTTGAAAAATCTATTATATCAAATTCAAAACATCATTTTTAAATCAAAATGCGTATTTAATAAAATTAGAAACAAATTCTTACTAATTTAAAAATAAAATTTTAAATCCAATTTATTTCCAATATATTTATTATTGAGTTTTCAAATTCAAATTTCTATTAAAAATCAATATATATATATATATATATAAACAAACTAATATTTTATTTTATTCTGGAAAAACTCAATTTAGTTTTCAATTTAATTTCAAAAATTAATTTAATTATCAAATTAAACTTGGCTAAAATCCGAGAATGTTACAGATTTTAGCATTTTTGCAAAAAATTCGGACCCATTTGGATTCGGATTGTTACGTATAGTATCAGAGCCTAGGTTTAGGATTCTTAGGTAGATAGTGAGCGAACGTATTTGTATTTTTGAATAAAATATAAATATATTATGTACTAAAATCCAAATAGTCCCCAATTATATATTTTAACTTATGGAAAAAAATTAGAAGTATATTTGTGCATAGTTTGCTAGTTGGGTTTGAAATGATCCAAGAGTATTGAGCTCTAAGTTATTAATCTTCTACAGTGTACAATAAGCCATGTTTTGAGAGAAGATTGGTATCCATATGTTATAGAAAGTGGGGAAGTTCCCTAGAGATAGTAGGAAGAGTGTTTTTATTTTGGAAGGAGTAAGAGGTTTTGGTAAGAAGAAAAACCACCTTATTAACCCAATAAAATGAAACTTTTGGAATTGAAAAGCTGAAAAATATAGTTGTTAATATATTTGAGGAAGTAAATATTGGGTTTTTGAAAAAAAAAATAAGTGGTATGAATTTAAATTAAATTTTTATATAATGTAAATTTTGTTAAAAGTGAAATTCTTTTTGAAGAATTATAGAGAGGGTATAGCTCGCTTGTTTCTTTTTTTTTTTTTTTTTTGAAACTGGGTACTTATATTTACAAAGTAGGCAGCACACAAGTCTGCAAGAATCATCATGGCGCACAGTTTAATATGCCAGAGGCAGGGATCGAACTACCGACCTTGTCGTCAACAGCCTGGCGTTTTACCACTGCACCAAGGCCTCGGACCGCTTGTTTCTTTATAGGTAAACAAATATTTTAAATAAAAAAACCTAGAGTGTGTTAAGTATCAAAAACGTAGATTACATCATTTATTATTGTAATAGGTGTTTTCGATAAAAATAAAGGAAGCATAGACTATGACACTATTGTTATAGTAGGTGACTCACGAAAGAAATGTTTTTGCATAGCATATGAGGTTTATTAATATTTATTTTAGTTGAATCCATAAACTAGTATTTTTGGTTTGTAGTAACGGTGTTTTACACCGCATCTGTTTTGACCCAAATGAATTTTGGAGATAATTTTAAAGTGCTTTGTATGTACATTTATTATTTAAACTATGTCCTTCAAGGTTAAGTAATTGGAAGAGTGGGAAATTTAAGAGATTTTTAATTAAATAATTGTTCTTATCTACTTCAGTTTTAGTAAATTTGAAAATATGAAAAGAAGATATTTTGAAAACACGTGAGGACATTTTTTTTTAAAGTCAAGAAAAAAAAGAAGAATGTTTTAAGAACAAGAAAAACATGTTTTAAAGAAAAATGGTTTGGTGAAAAAGTAAGTAAGTTTTTGGAAAGATATAATTTTAAGTAACCAAGTACCTTTGAATTTCATAGGAAACTTTAAAATAACACTTTCAAAGGTGAGAATTTTGGGATTTGATGTTTTAAAATTTAAAAGCTTTAATTTTTGAAGTAAAATGAAAAATACCAAACCAAACCAGACTTTTAAATATGGAATAGATAGGAATCATTTTGTAGGTGTAACGAAAAATTATAGGCTATAGCAGTAATTACTCCTACTAGTAATAATGAAAGTTCCCGTAAGGTGTATAGGATACTAGTGAGAACCTACGAATGTTTCTTCATGTGTGTAGACAATAGAAGAATAGTGAAGTGATATTAGTAAGATAGTAAGACACGCGCGGTTAAGAAAAGTAGACCCTAGTTCGGAAAAAATGAAAGCCAAAAAGAGAATTTTCCAAGCTCAGTTGCCTTTTTAGATAGAGACTGCATAGATTGAAATCCTTATCCATTGCAGTAAATGAGACTTTGTTATTCCTTTTTGAGCATGTAATAGAAGCGATGAATAGATCTTATTCGTGATGAGTAATATAGTGAAAGTTGGTAATAAGTAATAGGCCGTAGGAGGAGCATATAAGTTACTTGGATCCCTAGAGTAGTACCTCTCTTTCTCAGAGTGGACATGGTCCTAGACATCTTAGCCCTAGATGATACCTATTTTCAGTTGCTATATTAAAAGAAGAGTAAAAGCAGATAAAAGGTAACTAAAAGAAAACTGTAAGATAAAGAAAGCAACAGAAATATCAATAGAAATAAATGAGAGTTGCAAAAGAAAAATAAATCTTTCCCATAAATTAAGTTTGGGAAAAAGTTTGAAAAGAAAAAACTTTCTTATGTAAACCATGCTTGGGAAAGAAAATAGAGATTTTATAGGATAGCGACATAAGTTCCAAGTACGGAGGGAGAGGTGCGTAAGAGTAAAATGGAGAGTGAAGTTTTTCCGTTTTCTACCTTCTTTCTGACATAAGAAAACGAGCTCGGAAAATTAAATTTTTTTGAAATTCGAATATTAAAAAGTCACGTGGTTGGATTTAGATGGAAAATTCGTTGAACAACACCCCTATTTAGTAGGATGTGGGAAAATTTGGATGAAAAATATTTTGAGTTTTCAAAAGATTGCACTTATATAGAAATTGTAAGTATATTTAGGATGCGTGCATCATGTTTTAAAATTAATTTTTAAAGAAGAAAAGCATCCATATAGGAGGTACCGCTTAGAAATTCATGTACATGCATATATTTTGTATGGAATAACACTTTTGCACAAGAACACGGATGGTTGAAAAATTGGATGTACACGAAATTGATATAATTAATGTAAGGAATTACATAATTTTACCCTTGCCAAATATCAAGGACGAAATTTCCTGAAGGGTGGGAGAATGTAACACCCCGTAGTTTTATATCATTAAATAATCAAATAATTATAAAAATGAAAGTAAGCATTTTTTGAAGTGTTAGAATTTGACCTTCAAACTTATTTCATTGTGTTTTTGGCGATTTTCTGATCAATTTACATATATAATATGCCTCGAATGTAGTTCGTATGAAAAAGTTATTGACGTTCAAGGTTTTGTATCGAAAAATAATTATACACGTAAATGTATTTAAATATATTTGTTATAAATATAAATATATGTGCGTATGAAATTCCAGAAATAACGCACAGTTGAATTTTAAAATAGAAGCGCGTCATAAAGATAATTAATTAACATTGTCATCATGAAGAAAATTAATTGATATCAGTAATTAAAGACAACTAATTGACATTAGCAGGCAATGTAATCAAATCAGCTATTGGAGGAAATTAATTTACATTAATTGGTCACATGTGAAATTCAAAATAGACAGGTTTTATATTGTAAAATTAATCAAGCAATTAGTGTTGATTAATTAGAATAAACAGGCAACATAAAAAAAGGTTAAACGTTTATAATTTATAATGTTTAAAAGTAAACGTTTATAAATAATATTTAATAAAACAAATAAGGCACGCTTAAAATCAAAAATAGACGTGCGTTATAAAGAGCATTAAATCAGAGAACTAATGATATTTAATTGGAATTAATAAGGAAATGAAATAATAGTTTACCTAGATTTGAATGTGTACATACAGGCAATATATTGCTTCACATAAAAATTAATTGAAGGATCAATTAAGATTAGGATTAATTAGATAATTGGTGGCTGCATCTATATAAGAGAGAATGTAATGTAATTCATTCCATTAGCCGTCACTTTCTTCATCCCTCTCTTACAGTAAACAATGGCTTCTTTATTTATTCTTTTCTCCTATTTTTTACAAATCTTCAACAAATGAATCCAAATAAAATATATGTGAACAAAATAGAGAATTTGCAACAAATTAAAAAAGAGAAGTTGTAGAATGGCGTAGTAATTTTAGAAGATAGGATTTAAAGCTAAGGACGACAGGTGAGTGGATTTAATTATATATCTTTTACGTTTATGATATATTATTGTTAGATTCTCGTTAAATAATTTTATTCAGTATTCATTTCAGTAATTAATTCTGTTAATTAGTTATGCTAAGATAGTAAATTGTATAAGAGAACTTATATTTAATTAATATTAGGCTTGGCAGTTTGAGAAGGGAATAAGCCTAAAAGTAAGAAATTTACGGTTATCTACATCTATTTTAAAGGTGAAATTTAGTATGTAAATGTTAGCTTCTTTTTATTCCTTTTTAGGCGAATAAATTAGTTAAAGAGAAGAATTGGCAAATATAGACTAAAATAGAAGGACTTATATTTACAGAAATTAGTTGTAAAATAAGAAAAGCTGAATAAAAAGAGAAAAATAGAAATTTGCAGTAAATTATGCTAAAAAGGGGAAAAATAAATAAAAAGGGAAAACCTAATAACTTGATTTGGAAGTAAGTATAGATTAATTGGTTGATTTAGAAAAGAGAATACATTTCTATATTTAATATTAAAAAGATAACGATATACGTAATTGCAAGAATAAAAAGAAAGAAAAAGGGAATTAGTTTAAAATAGAGAAATTACTGTATTTTGCAATATCCAATAAGTAAAGAAATAAAAAGAAATATCTTGCAGTTACGGATTATTGTTTATAACATTATTTAGTATTAAAACAAGGACATGGATTTTTAGCACAGCTTTTTGTAACCAACCAAATAGAATAGAACTACTTCCTAGAATATAAGAAAATGATGTGAAGAATTAAAGGAATTAAAGAAGGAATCAAGTAAATTATTAGACAAGAATAGAAGCTATAGACAGAAATGTAACTAGATCTCCATTTACTACGCAGATAATAGAATTAAAGTAAAGCGGTTACTATGATAAGTAAATTTGTGACAGTTGGACGTAGTCCCAAGTCAAGATTGTCATATAATATAAGGGAATTAAAAAGAATTCAATATCATAATAAAAGAAGACAGGCTAGAATAGAAAAGAGATGCTCGTAATTACATTTATAATATATAGATTATAAAAGAATACGGTAGTGACAATTGCAAGTAAAATTATAACATAGGTTATAATTAAGTAGAAAGAACAGAAAAGGCTTATTTTAATACTTTAATTAAGTTAATAAGAAAATGGAGCAGAAATAACGGAAGATGCTTGTTTTAATAAACTTAAATCTTGGATTAAATTAATAAGCAAGATAACAGAAGTGGTCCATAACAACGGCATTCCCTTACGGTCAGGAACCGATTGTGACGACCCGACTTTTTCTCCACAGAAAGTCGCATCTTCATGAAAAAAGAAAGGGATAGAAAAGAGAAAAGAAAGAGAAGAAAGAAGAAAACAACAACAGAATCTCAACAGCGGAACGAATAAATTATATTAATAACATAAATATTACATAGTATACAACACTAATCAGAGTTACACAAAATTTGAACACATACTAGACAGTTATAAACACCTGTCTAGTTATACAACTCAATACAATACAAGAAAAGATACCAACACAGAGAACACACAGCGGAACTATATATCTAACGCCGAAGGCTTGTGCTCCATTGCTCCTCCATAATTCGTCAAAGCTAACCTGATCTCTTGGCTACTCGTAAAAATTTGAGTACCCAAGAGTTTAAGAAAACAGAAGATAAACTCTGGGTCAGACATGGGTCTGGTGTGAGTAACAGGTTAAAGTTGCTTAACTTTGAAAAACCTTTGAAAAGAAAGGTATCACGTAAGACTTCCTACACATAAACATGGAAAAGTTTTTATTTTACGCTAACCAAAACATTTGATAGGAAATCCAGTGATATTATAATAGGTCTAGGGTTTTCGAGTAAATATGAAATAGCCGAAATTGTTACATCTATTAAATTCCAGCTACTAGCCACAAAGTGGGTAATACAATCAAAATCGTTGGAACTTATTGGATTTTGGATTCCATCAATGGCAGGGTTACCGGGGTACCGTCCGTCACAGTATGTGGCCTAGATCAACGTACCGAGGATCACTCCCAATCCCCTACAACACAAGACCGAAACCAACCCATACTGGACAGTCCCGAACAAGACAACCCCGCAGTTGGCTTACGTTCCAACCGCCCACTAACTCGAATAAAAAGGGACCTCTAGGCAGGGGAAAATCTCGTCCTACTTGGGCATGACCCACTTAGCCTTGCTGCATCTCCCCTATTTTAGCCATTTCCGGTTGATGAGGCTTAAGGCAACGATTACCTTTAGAGAACACATCTCTGAGAATGCTCATCGTCCACCTGAGGATGTTCTGAAAGCATTCAATCCATACAAGTTCGTTCAGGTTTCGAACGAAACCGAAGACATTATCTCGTTACACTCATTTTGGAATCACCCTCAGAGTTAACGACGATAACCCTTGCACTCTGAATCTTCATCTCGAATCTGAATGTACTACTCCGTCAAACTCATCTCGGAATCACCCTCAGAGTTATACTGACGAATATAGTTCTTACACCTTGAGTCTTCACTCTTCACAAGAGATTCAGACCTATCGTTAATTTGGATCGATGTGGTTTTCGGATATCCAAATATGGAAACCCGATCCCGGTCTCATCGAAATCCAAAGCGTGTCTTTTAAGGCCAAGTTGTTTTAAAGGTTTAAAACAATTCAATTATCTATATACACCGATAGATAAATCACAGATTCACAATAGATAATCAACATTATCATCACAATAGATAATCCATATTATCATTATCAAAAGGTAAACGAAATCATCATCATAATGCAACCAATGCATCCATATGATTCAACATTACTTATCTTATATCTGAGATTCAAACCATTCAAGGCAAACATCATCATCCATCCATATAAGCAATGATTAATAATCTCACCAAATATAATTATTTTAAAATGAATTCAATTAATTACATCATTTCTAATTAATTTAAAATGAATTAAATTAATTACTTCATCATTACCAAACTTGCTTATATCACTATTAATTAATTGTCAATCAATGAATTAATCATCCATCAATTATTCATTTTAATTAATCATCCCTGATTAATTAATCTTTAATTACATTCAAGTAATTATCCACTAATTAATTTCTCAAATTAATTATACTTAACCAAATACAGTAATTAATCTTTAATTACTTCCTTAAATAATTATCTATAATTAATTACATTAATTCTTAATTAATCACATCAATTAATTCCTTCGTTTATTAATTATTTCCAAGTAAATCTATTCTTAATTACATCATTAATTATAATAATTAATAATTTCTAATTACATTTTCTATTTAAATTAATTACATTAAGTAATTAATTCCTAATTTAAACCAGAAATGTTAATCACCCTTGATTAACTCCATTCAGTAATTAACAACCCTTAATTACTTCACCAAATAAATTAATTACTCTTTAATTAATTATCTCTAATTAATCACTTGATTAATTTACATAGTAATTATACTCAAATTACTTCCATCATCACATCACCTTCAATTAATTACATACAGTAATTACCCATAAATTACTTCCCTAAGTAATTTCTCTTCAGTAAATTACATTAAGTAATTATATTCCACAAATCATCAAATGATTATTCTAAATTAATTAAACTGAATTAATTAACTTAATCTAATCAAATTAAACTCAATTAATTACAATAAGTAATTAATTCCTTAATTACCTCCATAAGTAATTATACTTAACAATTTACACAGATGATTATCTTTAAATTAATTAACCTAATTAATTATTAAAAATTAATCACATTAATTAATTATTAAATAATCCTTAGTTAATAACCTTTATTAACTATTTAACAATTCATTGATTATTTTTCTAAAGTAATTAACTTATTTTAAACATTATTAATTAAAAATTAATTAATCATTAATAATCCAATAATTAACCCTTAATTATTCAATTAATTAAGTGTTAACTATAACTTAATTTATCCTTTATTACTTAATTCATTAATTATTAATCATTAATTAAAATCAAATCTTATTAATCAATGACTCTTAAATTACAAGTTAATTAATCTAAGAATAATTAATCTTTAACCTTTAAGTTTAAACCCTTAATTACTTTAAGTAATTATTCATTCCCTTAATTTGTTAAATAAATTAATTATACATTTAATTACCCTAATAATTAAATGCATAACAAATCATTAAATTATAATTTAACTTCAACAAGTTTTAGTATCAACTTAAAACCTTTAAACTTAAATAATACTTTTCTTATAAAAGAAATTTTACAAAAGTTTAAATCAAATTCCCTTTTTAAATTTAAAACATTTAAATTTTTCTTTATCATTCAAATTTGTTAAAATACTTAAATTTACAAAACTTAAATCTATTTTGAAAGAAAGATTCAAATCCAAATTTGAATTAAATTTAAACTTTGTTTAAAACATTTCTTTTCATTTCAAATTCTAATTTAAATTCAAATTTATTTAAAAACATTTTTAAACAATAAACCCTTTAAAGTATTTTAAACAAATTTGAATTTAAAAACATATTCATTTCCAACTATGATTCAAATTAAAACTTGAATCCATAATTAAAACTAGATTTAAAACTCATTTTAAATCTTTGCTTAATGTTTTAGATTTTAGTTTAAATTTTGAAATAGGACAAGTTTAAAACTTGAACAAACTAACTCGAGCTAAACACTAAAATAACTCGAGTAACTCGAGTAACACTTCATTTGAATTCCTTTAAATTTAAAGTACTGTCAGGTTTAACATTATCCTGTAACAAACATACCCCCGAGCCCTCATAATCCCTACTTCGATTCCACTTCCCAAAAGCTTTGAGCAAAAACATGAATCTACTCGTAACACTCGAGTGCCATCTTCCCCCAAAATCAACAGCTAACACACTATGATAACCGTGCACCTACACCACCGCTGCCATCAACTACGACCTTTCGCGATGACACTCGCAAGTCGACGGTCATCCCTCGTCTCGATTCCGACCATCAAACCAATTGCAGAACCCCAAAACCACAATCGAGCTTTCAAGCTCAAAAACTGGAACCATGTCGAAACCTGAAAACGCCTCAATCTCAAAAATCCGGCCACCAGAGATTCTTTCCTTCCACCATCATCTTCGAGAAGCAACCCTCCATCAATCCCCTCAATTTGGGTGAACTCGATCACTCATTAGATTTGCATTGACCAATATACTTATCCACAGATAAAACTAGGGTTAAGATCTTTGATTCAAAATCACCAACGCCACACTGCTTTGATTCACCTACTACCATTTTTCCCTGCAACTTCGATCAACACTCCATCACCAGAAAAGATACTGGCCACCCAAACTTCCTAGACTGTTAGTATCATACCAAAATACCCTTTTTGGTCAAACCAGAAATACTTAATCACATTCAAACTAAAAATTCTAATTTTGGTTTTAAAATTCAATTTATTGTTAATGTTATCAGTTTATACACTTGAATCAAAGAACCTGTATGATTAAATTCGTACTTTCAAAAGATTGCTCTTTTGAACTTAGTGTTTTCCAAAGACAGTACAGTTTTCATTTTATTTTTCATATTTAATAAAATTAAAACCTTAACTTATGTTACATACCATACTTTGTTTAAATCCTAACCTTTAACAAGGTTTTGAGTATGAGATCTTGAATTTGGTCAGGATTTAAACCTGAATTCTAGAACAGGCCCAAAAACCCCATTTTCAACAGCAAGCAGACATTCACAAAAACCCATACATATATTCGAAATATTTCATCATAATCATCCACACACTTATTTCCAAAGTAAACAAACAACTAATTTATACTTAAGTTTATTAAATATAAAATGTTATTCACCAGAATTTTTATAAGCAGAGTATCCATGTTTTGACAAGCCTGAACCTGAATTGCTTTGATTTTCAAAAACTTCAATTTGCTTCTTGTTTTGTTTTTTTAAAAAACTTTAGTTTGCCTTTAAAAACATTCATCCTGTTTTTACTGCAAATGCTAGCTTCCTGATGCATGCTTCCAGATAGATAAGAAAAATGCAGGCTTTGATGAAGTTCAAAACAGGAAAGCAGGATCTTCAGTTGCATGCAAGTTTTAGAGTTGCAGATTTGATTTCAGGTTTATGAATTGCAGAATTGAATTGCAATTTGATTTTTCCAGGTTGATAAATTTGAAGGGCTACAGTTTTCTTTTTTGAGGATTTTTAAATGATTTGCATTTCAGTTTTTGAAGAAAATTCAAACAGTTTTGAAGAAGATTAATTTTTTTAGGGAATTTTGCAGATTTTGATTTTTATCAAAATCTCTGTTTTGAATGGAGATGATTTTAGATCATTGTTTTGAAAAAAAGAAGAATAGAAAAAAGAAAATAAGAATGAGGGCAATGTTTATATAAGTAGATTTCGATTAAATTAAAATAAAATGAAAAAGATTAATTAGGACACTTGTTTCTAAGTTTAACATTTGTCACAATTCTTATTTCATGCTTAACACATGTCATATAAGTGTTAAGAGATTAACACATGTATTAAGAGTATTTTTATTTTCATTTAAAATTGTTTAAAAAAATTTAAATCTTAATTTATTATTTCTCATGTATATATAAATAAATTTATCTCTTTTTAAATTAAAAAGAAATGAAAACAATCAAATTACAAATATAAGCTTATTCAAATATATTTTTTCAAATATTTATTCCTTTGAATTTCACAACAACAAATCCAAATTTAAATTAATTTAAAAACCAAGTTATGTATATATATCTTCCTTTAAATTTTAAAAATAAAAAATCTTATTTGTTACAAAATTTATTTATGTTCATAAAAACTAAGTACTATCATTATTATTTGAAAATAACAAATTAAACAATATTAAATAATTTATAAGAGTGATTATAATTTACTTCTATTACTCAATATATTAAGATCATTTGTAATTTATATTTTAAATTCTTATATATAATTTCAAGCAATATTTTAAAAAGAAAATAAACAAAGTTTGATGTTAATCTAATTTAAATTCATATTAAGCTAATTAAATAAAATTTTAAAACAAATAAGATTTATCATAAGTATAAACCAAATTATGTATTAAATTGCTTAGAAAAGCTAAATGTTTGAATTTAAATCAAATTTCAATTTACCAAAAATAAATTAGAGTTAGAAAATTAATTCATTTACTAAATTCCAAATCAAATTTATCAATTTACAATATATACAGTTATATATATTATAAACAAAAAACAATCTATTAGCTTTAAAAAGATAAAATCTTATAATTGAAATATTTATTAAAAGATGATTATTAGATCAATTTAAATTTTATTATCAAAAATAATCAAATCAAATTAATTTTTAACACAGATTATTAAATTCATATTGCCAAATTTTCGGGATATCACATTACTCCCCACTTCAAGAATTTCTTCCCTGAAATTTAAAAGCAAAGGTAATTTAATAATCTTTCTTAAGATTTTATTTTAAAACACAAGCATATATTATCAAACATATGCTAACAACCAAAGCAACCAGTTCATTCAATCAAATAATCTAATTATCCAGACAAATTCTGGATAAAATTTCCACGAGTTTCCCCGGTATAAATTTCGGGATACTCGCTCTATAGAATCCAAACAATCTATACTGCTAAGCTACAGAGCTCCTATCCAACTAGATCTACAAAACTAAACAGGATATCAGACTACAGACAAGCCTGACTCAACAATCACATCCTCCTGAACTGCTAGTTCCACAACCAGAGATAGATCATACACGTACTCCCTCAGAGATACGTGAAACACATGGAATCCCAGTTATCCAAACTGGCAATTCAACCTTGAAAATCAAACACCAATTCTCACAAGGTCACAGAAAAGATCCAAAACATCTTGGAGCTGACTTACCCAGTCTTACTCAATCTTCAAGCTCTTTAGATCAGAGAAAATTATCCAAAAATTAAATCTCCGACTCCGGAATCCAAATTCCTTCGTCTTTAATCCACAAAACACTTCTGACGATCCTGGGCTGCCTTCAACTCTCCTGATCAGCTCAACCTTCGCTGATATCTTTAAAAACAAACTTGACCAAAACAACCCAACAGAATGATCTCCTCAAGATCAATCCCAAACCAAGAACACCAACTCTACTCCACAACATCAGAAGACTAACTTACTTCCCCTTATCCGGAAAAGAAAAAACAAAAGCACTCCAAAACTGCTTCCGCTGCACAACTCTGATCCGAAGTAGATGAAAAATTCGAGCACAAACTGGACAACATATCTCAGAAATATGGTTCAACAGATCCATTAAAAGAAAACTCAGATGCCCCACCTGATCCTAAGCTGAACCACCGGTAGCACTTCTAGAATCCAGTCGATAAGAAACTCAACCTCCAGATGTGGACAAACTTCTGATAACTCAAGAGAACACTCAAACTATCGCAAGTCACTTTTGCGATCAACCAGCCTAATATCCAAAGAAAATCGTTCTCTCTTTACCAATCAGAACAGCTTACACTTATCTAGCCAATCCATCAAAGAAATGGATCCACTCGGCTGCTTCTGAACCCCATCTCCATAAAAACTGCTAACCAGAAGACTTCTTGCCAGTACAGAACACTCCGAGCTGCACTGCTGACATCGATGCCAACAACTACCTAACCCAAAGCCCTTCGAGAAACTCGGACCTCAAACTAGATGAAAACATCCTGCTGAACCCAGCCACAACATCGAAGCATATATTCTTCTTAAACTTGTTCAAAGAAAAATCTTCGGAGACATCCATAGTCACTGCGTCTCATCACACAGCTACTAATTCCTGTGGTATCAAAATACCATTATTTTCTTCTGCCCAACCGACAGATCCAAACTCTACTCATCCAACTCAAAGATAGACTCTTAACCTTAACATGTTACCTTCAGAGATCTACGAAATCCTACACTCTGCACAACTCACTCGAGACGGTATTAGGTCTACAGTCTCGACAGATACACTTCCAACCTCAACACTCAAATTCCAACCATTGGTAGTAGTCGTGTTACACACCCCACTACCTTATCTACCTTTATAACTTATATTAAAAAACCTGTACGGGTAACCCAACAAATAGTAGAGATAAATAAATAAATAAATAAATAAATAAATACATAGATAAATATTTAAAATTACAAATACGCTCTCTCAAGAAAGAAATCACTTCAAAACCTAGGTATTCACTCAACCTGGCGCTCTGATACCACCTGTGACGGTCTAGGCTTTACTGGTAGGCTTTTCAACCATCCCAGCCCCGCCATGGCTCATAGTGATACCTCAAGTTTACTTTTACGGCCAGCCTCTCGACTCGCAACCAACCCCGCAAGGCCTTATACTACCCCCGGGGGCATGTAAGGGTATGAGTCTCCCGTTCGCCATCTAACGCAAAGCGAGAACCCCCTATCACGATGTACTGTAACAAACCCGATCCCGGTCTCATCGAAATCCAAAGCGTGTCTTTTAAGGCCAAGTTGTTTTAAAGGTTTAAAACAATTCAGTTATCTATATACACAGATAGATAAATCATAGATTCACAATAGATAATCAACATTATCATCACAACAGATAATCCATATTATCATTATCAAAAGTTAATCGAAATCATCATCACAATGCATCCATATCATTCAACATTACTTATCTCATATCTGAGATTCAAACCATTCAAGGCAAGCATCATCATCCATCCATATAAGCAATGATTAATAATCTCACCAAATATAATTAATTTAAAATGAATTAAATTAATTACATCATTTCTATTTAATTTAAAATGAATTAAATTAATTACTTCATCACTACCAAACTTGCTTATATCACTATTAATTTATTATCAATCAATGAATTAATCAGCCATCAATTATTCATTTTAATTAATCATCCCTGATTAATTAATCTTTAATTACATTCAAGTAATTATCCACTAATTACATTCAAGTAATTATCCACTAATTAAAACCTTTAAACTTAAATAATACTTTTCTTATAAAAGAAATTTTACAAAAGTTTAAATCAAATTCCCTTTTTAAATTTAAAACATTTTAATTTTTCTTTATCATTCAAATTTGTTAAAATACTTAAATTTATAAAACTTAAATCTATTTTGAAACAAAGATTCAAATCCAGATTTGAATCACATTTAAACTTTGTTTAAAACATTTCTTTTCATTTCAAATTCCAATTTAAATTCAAATTTCTTTTAAAACATTTTTAAACTATAAAAGTATTTTAAACAAATTTGAATTTAAAAACTTATTCATTTCTAACTATGACTCAAATTAAGACTTGAATCCATAATTAAAACTAGATTTAAAACTCATTTTAAATCTTTGCTTAATGTTTTAAAATTTAGTTTAAATTTTGAAATAGGACAAGTTTCAAACTTGAACAAACTAACTCGAGCTAAACACTAAAATAACTCGAGTAACTCGAGTAACACTTCGTTTGAATTCCTTTCAATTTAAAGTACTATGAGGTTTAACATAATCCTGTAACAAACGTACCCCCGAGCCCTCATAATCCCTACTTCGAGTCCACTTCCCCAAAGCTTCGAGCAAAAACATGAATCTACTCGTAACACTCGAGTACCATCTTCCCCCAAAATCAACAGCTGATACACTATGATAACCGTGCACCTGCACCACCGCTACCATCAATAACGACCTCTCGCGACGACACTCCCAAGTCGACGGTCATCCCCCATCTCGATTCCGACCATCAAACCAATCGCAGAACCCCAAACTAACAATCGAGCTTTCAAGCTCAAAAACTGGAACCATGTCGAAACCTGAAAACGTCTCAATCTCAATAATCCGGCCACCAGAGATTCTGTCCTTCCACCATCATCTTCGACAAGCAACCCTCCATCAATCCCCTCAATTTAGGTGAACTCGATCACTCATAGGATTTGCATCGACCAATATACTGATCCACGGATAAAACTAGGGTTAAGATCTTTGATTCAAAATCACCAACGCCACACTGCTTTGATTCACCTACTACCATTTTTCCCTACAACTTCGATCAACACACCATCACCAGAAAAGATACTGGCCACCCAAACTTCCTAGATCGACAGTATCATACCAAAATACCCTTTTTGGTCAAACCAGAAATACTTAATCACATTCAAACTAAAAATTCTAATTTTGGTTTTAAAATTCAAGTTATTGTTAATGTAATCAGTTTATACACTTGAATCATAGAACCTGTATGATTAAATTCTTGCTTTCAAAAGATTGCTCTGTTGTACTTAGTGTTTTCCAAAGACAGTACAGTTTTCATTTTATTTTTATATTTAATAAAATTAAAACTTTAACTTATGTTACATACCATACTTTGTTTACATTCTAAACTTTAACAAGGTTTTGAGTATGAGATCTTGAATTTGGTCGGGATTTAAACCTGAATTCTAGAACAGGCCCAAAAACCACATTTTCAACAACAAGTAGACGTTCATAAAAACCCATACATATATTCAAAGCATTTCATCATAATCATCCACACACTTATTTCTAGAGTAAACAAACAACTAATTTATACTTAAGTTTATTAAATATAAAATGTTACTCACCAGAATTTTTATAAGCAGAGTATCCATGTTTTGACAAGCATGAACCTGAATTGCTTTGATTTTCAAAAACTTCAAGTTGCTTCTTGTTTTGTTTTTTTTTTAAACTTTAGTTTGCCTTTAAAAACATTCATCCCGTTTTTATTGCAAATGCTAGCTTCCTGATGCATGCTTCCAGATAGATAAGAAAAATGCAGGCTTTGATGAAGTTCAAAACAGGAAAGCAGGATCTTCAGTTGCATGCAAGTTTTAGAGTTGTAGATTTGATTTCAGGTTTATGAATTGCAGAATTGAATTGCAATTTGATTTTTCCAGGTTGATAAATTTGAAGGGCTATAGTTTTCTTTTTTGAGGATTTGTAAATGATTTGCATTTCAGTTTTTGAAGAAAATTCAAACAATTTTGAAGAAGATTAATTTTTTTAGGGAATTTTGCAGATTTTGATTTTGATCAAAATCTCTGTTTTGAATGGTGATGATTTCAGATCTTTGTTTTGAAAAAAAGAAGAATAGAAAAAAGAAAATAAGGATGAGTGCAATGTTTATATAAGTAGATTTCGATTAAATTAAAATAAAATGAAAAAGATTAATTAGGACACTTGTTTCTTAGTTTAACATTTGTCACAGTTCTTATTTCATGCTTAACACATGTCATATAAGTGTTAAGAGATTAACACTTGTATTTAGATTATTTTTTATTTTATTTAAAATTGTTTATAAACTTTTAAATCTTAATTTATTATTTCTTATGTATATATAAATGAATTTATCTCTTTTTAAATTAAAAAGAAATGAAAACAATCAAATTATAAATATAAGCTTATTCAAGTATTTCTTTCTTAAATATTTATTCCTTTGAATTTCACAACATTAAATCCAAATTTAAATTAATTTAAAAACCAAGTTATGTAAATATATCTTCCTTTAAATTTTAAAAATAACAAATCCTATTTCTTACAAAATTTATTTATGTTCATAAAAACTAAGTACTATCAATATTATTTGAAAATAACAAATTAAACAATATTAAATAATTTACAAGAGAGACTATAATTTACTTCTATTACTCAATATATTAAGATCATTGTAATTTATATTTTAAATTCTTATATATAATTTCAAGCAATATTTTAAAAAGAAAATAAACAAAGCTTTGATGTTAATCTAATTTAAATTCATATTAAGCTAATTAAATAAAATTTTAAAACAAATAAGATTTTTCATAAGTATAAACCAAATTATTTATTAAATTGCTTAGAAAAGCTAAATGTTTGAATTTGAATCAAATTTCAATTTACCAAAAATAAAATATAGTTAGAAAATTAATTCATTTACTAAATTCCAAATCAAAGTTTATCAATGTACAATATATACAATTATATATATTATAAACAGAAAACAATCTATTAGCTTTAAAAAGATAAAATCTTCCAATTTAAATATTTATTAAAAGATGATTATTTGATCAATTCAAATTTTATTATCAAAAATAATCAAATCAAATTAATTTTTAACACAGATTATTAAATTCATACTGCCAAATTTTCGGGATATCGCACCGATGGTCTCACAACAGTTAGGTGAGGCTGGGACAAGATTATGATAATTAGGGTAAATAAGTAGCCAACAGAATAAGAAAAGTAAACTAAACGCAAAATAAAAGATTAGACTTATGGTCGAATAAGAGAGGGAGATATGTTTGGAGCAGCCATAAGGATGAAGAGCCTAACTAAGCAGTTCATCAAAGATTTTAGCACAAAAGAAGCATGTCCAACTTATTTATTTTAGGCTAGAAAGAAGTATGAGACTTCAACGGGACGTGAGAGTACTCTAGGGTGGCCCTCTAGGGTAGGCATAGAGAAGAAGTCCTTCGGAGAAAGGTCGGTAGGTGTTCCATCAAAAGAGTACGACTCGACTGTTTTTTGCTTGGTGGGACCATTGTAGGCAGTCAAAAGGGGTTGATGTTTGGAGTAGGATATTCGTATGTCCCAGTACTTGCAAATAAAATTTAGTGGGCAGGACCAAAAAGGATAGCCGCATGCAGATATCGGGCCCACATCATAACCAAGAAACGAGTTCGGGAAAGACTAGAGTTAAACCTACTGTCCAATGATTCTTTCACTATCGAGATACTGGATGTGGGCGCAGCCAATTGGATATTTAAATTGTTTGTAGTAGGGCACAGCCACTTAGCTTCTTCGGTGGTCTTTCGATTAGTTGAGGGGTGACTGCGTGGGGCCATAGTCACGATAAGAAAAGGGGGAGATCAAGTAGAATATCTGTATTGTAGGCCTAATGAGGCAGTCCTTTACAGGTATAGACAATCTGCGACTGAGTTCCGTACAAGGTAGACGTTGTTTAGCGGGATTCAGGAAGTAGACAGAACGATTACGTATTGTACTCAAGGTATGCACTAGATGGTATAGTGTGGATGTCCGAGCAATATTATAGGCTAGTGCAGACGCATTTTTACGTTTTCAGAGCCGATGACGGAACATCTATATTGTAGGCCTTACGATGCAGTCCTTTATAGATGTTGTCACAACACGCCCTAGCAGCGAGGCGATGGAGTCCTTTTTGATGAGGATACGGAAGGTACTAAAGATAATACCTAGGACTAATATGGTCATTAGGCATATAGCTACATATATTAGTTATTAGGTTTTGATCTACTTGGGCATATAGCTACATATATTAGTTATTAGGTTTTTGATCTACTAGGAAGTAGATGGGTACGATTCACGCATAGATGCGAGAGTATTATAAACCCAATTAACCTAATATAACAGAAAATGAAAATAAAACGGTATATGTAGAATTAAACTTAAAAGTATATAATTTGTCCATTCATCAGAACTTTAGTTCTGACCCCTTGCTCATAACATCCTACAGGCTAGGTAGATGGCAGAGACTTTCTGAAAATGTGTACGTGCTAATATAGTACACACGGATCGTGTAATATGATGTATAACACACAAAAATTTGACTAATCACAGATAATAGAAAATTCAGTAAAATAGAAAAAGCACACCAGAGAATTTTATACTGGTTCGGAGCACCGTCCTACGTCCAGTCCCAGACTTCTATCTGGATTTTCACTACCAACTACCTCGCTTCACCCGGAGGAACAGGTTTACAACACCCGAGCAGACGAACGGGATTTCACGCCTCTAATACACTGAGGACTTCAACACTTGCCTCTTACAACACCGAAGACTTCAACACTTGCCTCTTACAACACCGAGGACTTCAATAAAGATGAAAAATAATTGTTTGTTGACGGTATGTGTTCTTGCTAACACTATTTTGTCACTTGTAGTACAAACTTCCAATAATCCTATCCTCAAATAGAATATTTGTATATTTGAAGATTTGGAAGTGGATATCGTATTGAATCAAAAGAATGTTAAATAAATTTCAGGATTCAAAAACGATATATGATAGAATATGAGCAATTTGAGCGCTTGAAAGTATAAGATTGAGATCAATAGAACAGAGATTAGGATAATAGAATTGGTTCATTGGAATAATGATTTCATGATGTTTATATAAGAAATAAACAGTTGTAAACCTTTGTGAAAAGGTACAAACAAAGATCATGATCATTGGTGAAGAGAAAGAGAAGCAACCGTTGAAGAAAAAGGAAGTGTCTATACGAAAGGTTGCTTTCTGTTTGAAAACGGTCGACAGGTCAAAAAGGACCAGTAGAAAGGAATTTGAATATATATACGTTATGTACACTTGTGCACGTTAACTGAGCATTCTGGGCAGAAATGGTCAACTGCCTTGTTTTAACCGGTCGACCGGTTTAGCCCAGATTGCACAGTTAATGTTCACTCATTCATATATATATATATATATATATATATATATATATATATATATATATATATATTCAAAGATTGAAGGTATATGATTATTTGAGGATAGATTTTAATATAAATAGCATTACAAACATACCAAATAATCAACCTCTAACATATGGAGCTCTTTGTGTCTCTTTAATGAATAACTTCTTTTTGTCGATCACGGCTTATCCCTTTGTCAGAAATCAAAACTTTTGAAAAATCTTGACTCAACATTCTCCCCCTTTTTGATTGATGACAACATAGTTATGAATCTCCCCCTGTATATGATATCCCCCTGAGATTGTGTCATGGCCTTTGCCAATGATATAGCCTTTTGAATTATCTCCAAAAGTGACGGAGCCACAATCTGAGTATGTAATATTTGTCAATAAGCTCTTGTCTCCATTCATGTGCTTCGAGCAACCACTGTCCAATATCCACTTTCCTCTTTTCATAAGTGGGACCTGCAAAAAATAAAATTAGGTCCATGGTACCCACTTTTTATGGGGTCCTAAGAGTTAGGTCTTAGGAGTCCAAACCCATACGGGTCCGGTATTCCCTTTATATATATAATTTGTATTAAGATGCACAGTATTCATGAAATTCTGAATATATTTATTCCTAATCAAATTGTTATTTGTTTTAGGAACCCATATTTTGATAGTCTTGACATTTTTCTTCTGAAATTTCACAACTGGTTTTGGTTCGGAATATAATAAACTAAGATTTTTCTTAACTTCAATATTTTGTACTTTCTTCTTCCTTTCATTACCAAGATGTTTCTTGGTTTCTTGTTTCTTATATCCCAAACCTTGTTTATTTGAAACAGATTGTGAACTTTCAATGATTTTTGTCAAATTTTCTCGTCCTTTATTAAAGTTAGAAATATTTTGAGTAATGTTATCTAACTTATTTTGTAAAGTAGCCTTTTCTAGGTCCAGAATTTTGACTTTTGCCTTAAGCTCATGATTTTTAGTAGTGAGAGCATCATTTTTCTCTTTTTGAGTTTCAATTTCTTGACTCAAAAGAGATAATTGAGAGTCAACATTAGATGATGATTCTTGAAGTTTTTCAAGTTCTTCTTCTAATATTTTCTTCTCGTCTTTTAAAATATCTCGTTCAAATTCTGCTCTACTCAAATCTGCTTTGGCTTCTTTTAGCTGTCGTTTTATGTCTTTATATTTGACTATCAATTCAGCATTAATATCAAGTACTTCATCAAATGTAGGAATTTGTACCTCATCTTCTATTGTCATGAAACAGACATTTGCTTGTTCATCTTCCGTATCATTATCACTTTCTGATGAGTCTGTATCATCCCACGTTACCGAGAATGCTCGTTTCTTTGATTTGTCCTTCTTATATTTTAATTTGTCATTTTCTGACTTCTTCTTTTGCTCCGGACAATCCTTGTGCATGTGCCCCTTTTTGGGACAGTTGAAGCATTCTATAGCGGATGATGTTGGTTTATTTGATCCAGATTTCTTTCAGTTATAACGACTGGCTTTTCGCTGTTTTAGGAATTTTTTGAAACCTTTTGCTATGAATGCCAGATCTTCATCTTCAGACTCTGATTCATTTTCGTCTTTTTCAGCATGGAATGCCACGTTCTTCTTTTCTTCTTTTTGTTCATTTCTAGTCTGCAAGTTAGCTTTATAGGACATTAGATTTCCTATCAATTCATCTGACTTCATGACGGAAAGGTCATTAGCTTCTTCAATTGCTAATACTTCTCCTTCCCATTCACTAGTCAGAGAATGTAGGACTGTTGAAACAACATCAAAATCAGAATACTTTTGTCCTAAGCCAATAAGTGCATGGTGGATAGTTTGAAAACGTGAATACATATCATTGATTGTCTCATTTGGTTTCATTTTGAAATTTTGAAATTGACTTTTCAGCATGGCTATTTTGGCTTGTTTAACCTTGTTAGTACCTTCATAAGTGGTTTTCAGCGTTTGCCAAATTTGATATGCAGCAGTGTAGATACTAACACGGTTATATTTATTTTGGTCTAATGCACAAAACAACATATTTATTGCTTTTGCATTTACGGCCGCTGCCGTTTTCTCAGCCACTGTCCATTCTGAATAATCAGTTGTTGGATTCACTATTTCTTTTTGAGTAGCATTCCAGGCATCATAACTATTTGATTGCATAAAGAATGACATACGTGTTGCCCAATAGCTATAGTTAAGACCATTAAAAATGGGGGTCTTTGTGTCGATTGACCTTCCGTGTAAGTGGTGTTTTGTGTGCTAGTACTTGCGTTATTTGCCATATTACAAGAATATACCAAATAACTATGTTACGGTTATATGATGACCGTGCTCTAATACCAAATGAAAATGTGTACGTGCTAATATAGTACACACGGATCGTGTAATATGATGTATAACACACAAAAATTTGACTAATCACAGATAATAGAAAATTCAGTAAAATAGAAAAAGCACACCAGAGATTTTTATACTGGTTCGGAGCACCGTCCTACGTCCAGTCCCAGACTTCTATCTGGATTTTCACTACCAACTACCTCGCTTCACCCGGAGGAACAAGTTTACAACACCCGAGCAGACGAACGGGATTTCACGCCTCTAATACACCGAGGACTTCAACACTTGCCTCTTACAACACCGAGGACTTCAACAAAGATGAAAAATAATTGTTTGTTGACGGTATGTGTTCTTGCTAACACTATTTTGTCACTTGTAATACAAACTTCCTATAATCCTATCCTTAAATAGAATATTTGTATATATGAAGATTTGGAAGTGGATATCGTATTGAATCAAAAGAATGTTAAATAAATTTCAGGATTCAAAAACGATATATGATAGAATATGAGCAATTTGAGCGCTTGAAAGTATAAGATTGAGATCAATAGAATAGAGATTAGAATAATAGAATTGGTTCATTGGAATAATGATTTCATGATGTTTATATAAGAAATAAACAGTTGTAACCCTTTGTGAAAAGGTACAAACAAAGGTCATGATCATTGGTGAAGAGAAAGAGAAGCAACCGTTGAAGAAAAAGGAAGTGTCTATACGAAAGGTTGCTTTCTGTTTGAAAATGGTCGACAGGTCAAAAAGGACCAGTAGAAAGGAATTTGAATATATATACGTTATGTACACTTATGCACGTTAACTGAGCATTCTGGGCAGAAACGGTCGACTGCCTTGTTTTAATCGGTCGACCAATTTAGCCCAGATTGCACAGTTAATGTGCACTCATTCATATATATATATATATATATATATATATATATATATATTCAAAGATTGAAGGTATAAGATTATTTGAGGATAGATTTTAACATAAATAACACTACTAACATACCAAATAATCAACCTCTAACATATGGAGCTCTTTGTGTCTCTTTAATGAATAACTTCTTTTTGTCGATCACGGCTTATCCCTTTGTCAGAAATCAAAACTCTATAAAAATCTTGACTCAAAATTTTCTAGTTTTGAGACACTTGTTTAAAAAATATTATATTGACGAGTATTTACTTATTATTATAATTTAGTCAGTTCCGCTATGAGTTATTTATCTGAGTTCTGATATATTTATCTTTGCCTATTTGCAGGATACAGAAACCCAACTCGGACTTTAGTGAGCTTGGATTTTAGCATTTTTGCGAAAAATCAAGACTCACTAGAATTTGGGTTGTTACAATTCCAGTTTGGCCTCTATTTCCAGAGACAGCCAAAGTGTTATGCTCCATTTTCCTCCTGCATGCAGTACTTTTTTTGTAGCCTTTATTTTGGGTCTGCTTTGGCCTAGTCCCTTTGTTATAGGAAGTCTCTTTGACTTCAAGCTCCATCTGTTTTCTTTTTTGTTTCTGTTCGTGGTAAGAATGAGTGTAACAATAACCAGCTAAAGAATTTGTCTCACTGTGTGCTTGTGCTTCATGACATTAAACACTTATTATGCAAGACATAAACAAACAAATTATCACCTTTTAACTTAGTGGTTTTATTTGGTTAATTATACGCTCATATTATTATATCCACGTGAATGATAAATACCGCACAATTTTCTGATTGGTGCTTGAAGAATCATTGTTACACTTTTTATTGTGACCTTATTGTATAGCTAGTATAATCGCCCATTAAATTGTATGGTAGGTTAAAGGTGGTTTATGTTATGATTCTAATCCTTTATAGCCATTTACATTTAGAATGAAGTATTCACAATCGGCTACTTTATTTTTTTCTAACATGATATTTACTTGTAGTAAACCAAGAGGCATAGCATTCAAACTTCTATTGATGCTCCTTTTTGGAATAGAATACGTTTTTTTTTAAATACCACATGCAAGTTATTTCAGAATGCAAACTATCTATGTACGATGACTTGCAAGTAGTTACAAGGGACTTGATGTCTGAATTTATTCTAGATTATTCTCTTTATCACCTTTTGATTAATCCCTAGAGCATGATAAAATAGCAGTCCAACATATTAAAAATAAGCGATCAATGTTAAACGTTTATTATTTGGCTATATTTGTTTATATGTACTATTCATTTTCTTAAATAATAATAAACACTATAGCAAAACAGCTATGTTACAACTTTTACTTTACAACAAACACAAACTGACAGTTGTTATCGTTATTTTTAACAGTTGTAACAAAGGTACTTTTAATAACTTTATTTGTACAGCAATTGTAATATACGTTTATAACAACTGTTTTTTTGTGTCCGTAGTAAATGTTTAATAATAACAACCGTTTGTGCAGTTATCTCTTCAACATATAAAATACAACTTTCCAACTCATAAAAAATTCAACCCCCCTCACCCCTGCACCTTTGTTTTTGTTAGCCGTTCAATTTGTTAAATAAGTAAACGAAAACTCATTGGCAAAATTTTCTAAACCTAATCCTGACCCATTCGCGTTGTGCTCGCTACCCTTGCTAAATCCGTTTGCCGCCGATAACCAGCCACTCTCTGCTAAACCGCACCATGCTTTGCATAGCGCTAATCCTAACCTTAACCCTCTTAAAAACGCTAACCTACAACTTTCTGCCCATCTGATTTGCTCGCCGCTACCGCCGATGATAAATGTATGACATCTGAATGGTTTCCCTTTGTGTTGGTTTATCTCCGGCTGATACAACTTTTTTACATTTTTTAATCCTATTTGAATTAGGTAAGGTGTAGTCAAATCAAATACAAACCCTTTTTAACCCAGTGGTTCATCTATTAATTATGGGGTAATGTTTTTTTTTTTTTTTTGAATTATCCAGTTTTTTAGTCCATTCTCCACTCTTAGCCTTGAGGTGTTTTTGTAAAGTTACAAATACGTTTGGTAATAATGATAAATGCAACAGGGATGGTATTTGAATTATCCAGCTTTATTTATATTTTGAGTATGGCCACGAAACAATGATGCCAACCAAATAGTGATGATAAATGCAACAGTGATGGTATTTGAGTTATCCAGTTTGGTAATAATGATAAATGCAGCAGTGACGGTTTTTTAATTATCCAGTTTTATTTAAATTTTGAGTATGAACACGTAACGGTGATGGTATTTAAATTTTGAGTATGCCAACTAAAAAGTGATGATAAGTTTGAGTATGGCCACAATGTTGTATCCATAGTTAGAAGGCATGGAATTAAAAAAAAAGTATAAAAAGAGGCTAGTTTACGATAGAGAACACATGGTAAATTTCTATATATTGACGGTAATCAGCATTGCTTGTTGTAACAACTTTCAAAGGGAGAGAAGACTAACACTAGAGCAGCAGAAGTATATTTTGTGCATACATTATATGGCCGACTAATAATCTAAACTGATCCAATGACATGTAGCTTCAAGTGAACCTACTTTTTTAATAGTAAAGCAATAAAATGTAACAATGATGGTATTTGGGAAAGCGGTATGGGTAACATTCTGTTACAGTAAAGTAATAGTTAACATTATGTTGCATAAGCCTTTTTGATAATTCCATCCTGTTAGAAATAATGGTTCACATATATAATACGTAGTCTTTGATGGAAGACAATAATTATGTAAATAGTCGACGATACGAAGTGTCCTTTTTGGCATGATCCCATTTTAAAATTTTTAATTAGAGGTTTTAAACAGTTCAGATATTGTATACCGCTACACTACCAGTAGACCACTTATACCATGTCAAATGATATTGGATTATAGGCAAAACATATTATAACCATAGTACGTAGTACGGTTATGGAAAATGTATCAAAATATGTCATGTCTCAAAATTATTTACATGCATATTGTATATACTGTATGTTTAGTGAATCAGAGTATTGGGCCTGCAGATGTGCATTTATCATTATGTTGGCTTCCCATCCTGGTTGCATCTCTAAATCACCTAATTGTGAAATTTAAATTGGATGTTTTTTGTCAGGGGTCCTTTGTTCTGTCTGCTTGGTCATGGTGAAGAATGTAAAACGGTGGTTGGCTGAATTCAAGAAAGAGTAATGCAGAAGCAAGAAGATGAAGATGCAGAGGCAAGAAGATAGACGGAAACAAGATTGGGAATGATTAGAAAGGAGATTAGACGATCAGAGAATGGGTGATAAGATGATCAGAGAGTGAAGAAGAGAGAATGAGAGATAAGGAAGTAAATGCAATAGAAATACTGTAAGAAACAGAATGTATCAGAAGGAAAGGTATAATAGAGAAGAGAGGAAATACCGTAATAACGGAGATTGTAAAAATACATACAGAATGTGTTTTGAAATTGATCCAACATATGATATATGGATCTTACATGGAGAAGCACGTAATTCACGAAATAAAGCCGACAAAGTGGCAAATACATACAGAATGTATTTCGATGCAGGAATTGGAGACGAGGAGAACAAGTATTGTATTAACGATAAACATAGGGAAGGGACTAATATATTGTTGGAGATAGCTAAAATACCTTTATATACAGGTTGTACAGACCACACAAACTTGTCTGCTATGATACTTCTTTATAAAATTAAGGCTTGAAATGGTATAACCGATATGGCATTTACGGAACTTCTTAATCTCATCAGGGATATGATACCTAAGGAAAACAAGCTTCCCGATTCAACATACAAAACAAAGAAGTTGATTAAATTATTTGGTTTATGTTATAGGAATATACATGCATGCGTAAATGATTGTTGTCTATTTTGAAAAGAGCTTGCATGTTGTATTTTTGTCTTAAATGCGGCAAATCACATTGGAAAAAGAATAAGACAAGAGAAGATGGAAAGAAATCCAAAATACCTGTGAAGGTTTTGAGATACTTTCCACTCATACCATGGTTGAAAAGAATGTTCATGACGTCGGACACATCAGAACAATTAAGATGGCATCGAAGTAATAAAAGAGAAGATTGCAAACTACAACATCCTGTAGATTCCTCCAAGTGGTCTACAGTTGATAGAATGTATCCTTCCTTTGAATTCGATCCACGAAATTTAAGGCTTGGCCTTGCAAGTGTTGTCTTTAAACCTTTTGGTGATTGGAATTCAACATATAGTTGTTGGCCAGAGTTTTTAGTTGGTTATAACTTCCCTCATTGGCTTAGTATGCATAAAGATAATATGATACTATCTTTATTAATTCCTGTACCGCGACCACCAGGATATGACATCGACATGTATCTGCAACCACTTATTGAAGATTTGAACAAATTATGGAATAAAGGGTAAAGGTGTATGACACATGCAATCGTAGCGCATTTGGATTAATGCAATTCTGATGTGGATAATAAGTGATTTTCCAACTTATGGAAATTTAGTAATTTGCACTATAAAAGGTAAGAGAGAATGTCATGTTTATGGCATTAATACATGTTCGATATGGCTACCATTTAGTAAAAAATGCACATACTTGGGGTACAAATTATTTCTTACACCTAATCATGAATATCGCCACCGGAAAAACTTATTTGGTAGAATCGTAGAAATAGAGAAGTGCCTCCAATACATACCAGTGCTAAAATCTTCAAAGATGTCAAAGATATTGTTAATGAGTAGGGAAAAAACAAAGGAGGAAGAGATAGAAAGTAGAAAAAGAAAGCGAGAGGGATGTGAGGAAAAAAGGAATCCAAATGTGAAAAACGAAGTCTTTTTTTTTATTTGCCTTATTGGAAGGTAAAATATAACTAAAAATACAATGTCTTTTCATTTGATATCCATGTCCAATAATTAGTATTTCACTATCAATCTATTATACATATTTTTCAGGTTTTCGCAAACACTTCCTTTGCGTCGCAATCTAGATATAATGCACGTCGAGAAAAATATTTGCGAGAGCATTTCTGTTACATTGCTTAATATCATAGGAAAAATAAAAGATGGAATTACTTCATTTCAAGATCTGAAAGCAATGCGTATAAGAAAGAAGTTACGTCCTATATAGATTGGAAGTAAAGTATTACTTCCTACTGCAACATGCACCTTGACAGACCAAGGAAAACAGATCTTTTATGATAGGATGAGGAATTTGAAGGTGCCTGATGGGTATAGCTCAAATATTTGGAAATGTTTTGCAAAACATGACAAGATTTCAAGTCTCATGATTATCATATTTTGCTGCAACAACTATTGTCTGTAGCGTTGAGAGGCCTTTTGACCGTAGGTACAAGAAATGCATTACTACGACTATGTTCATTTTATAACGACTTATGCCAAAGAGTGCTTGATAGAGATAAATTAGAATCCATGAAGAATTAAGTTGCGTTAATGTTATGTGACTTGAGAGATTTTTCCCGCTTCCTTTTTCTATATCATGATTTACTTGACGGTACATTTGAGGAGGAAGCAAGAATATGTGGACCGGTACATTACCGGCCGACGTATCCATTTGAGAGGTAGTTTTTATGAATGTTTCACGTAATTAATAAATATGCGCTTATGAAAGCATTTTATGCTTATGTCTTGATTATAGGTATATGAAAATACTGAAGGGTTATGTTAAAAATCAAGTCCGACCTGAAGGGTGCATAATCGAGCGCTATTCTGCTGAAGAATGTATTAAGTATTGTGCTAGATATATTGAAGACATGTATGAATTTGGAAGAAGAAAAATCAGAATGAAGTGCAACAAACTAATTCCATACACGATGGGCATCCGATTTCAAAAGGAAAACCCATGTTACTTTTCGAGGAGTTGATTGATGCTGCTCATCGGCTTGTGTTGTTCAATACTGATGAAGTGGAGCCGTACATAGAGTAAGTATAAGTTCAACTCGATCATTACATATGAAAGCAATTAAGTTTTAACCTGTACATTTGCATATGCAGAATGCACAAGGAGGAGTTGAAACATTTGCACCCTCAGCTTTTGCAAAATGAAGTGGAATTGTTAAAACTACATTTAGACGCTTTTAGTTATTGGTTTGGAAAAATGGTTGAAATGGTTATATTTTCTTTCATTAGGCTAATTAAGTTTCATATATGCAAATATTATTGTCCTTTATCTTCATATACAACATTTTATATGTCTAGGTTAAGGATGAGAGAAATGATTCAAATGTTAGCGAAATAATAAAATGGCTTTTGTATGGGCCTCGGTCGCAAGTATCCTCTTATGCTAGCCATGCTGTCAATGGACGATGTTTCCATACTAAAAACTATGAGAAGTCTACGTAAAATAGCGATGTTTCCATTGAGACGAATACTATTCGTGTAGACGGGTCCATTGAGAAAATTATTTATAATCACATCTTACATGAGATTTTGTTATTGGACTACCATCTGTTTCAAGTTGCTTTGTTTAAGTGTGATTGGACAAATATTTATCTCAGAATTAAGGTGAAGATGGCTTTACATTAGTTAATTTACATCAGTTCCAAAATCAATTTGCAAGCGATCCTTTCATCCTAGCAACGCAAGATGTACAAGTGTTTTTCTCCAGAGGAAGTAGTTCAAATTGGTATGTTGTTTTGAAATCAACTCCTAGAGATTTTCATGAATTGAAAAAATACGAGAAGGAGGAAAACTCAATGAGTAAATCACAAAATGAATCGCTACTTAATGATAGGGATGTTGATAATGATGACAAAAGTTACATAAGAAAGGATTGGATGACATTTTGGTATGAATAGCCATTCGTTGTTGATGTATTGTTTTATATGTAGTCATATGCGTTAAAGTGTTTAGTTATGCTATTATGTAAACCGATGAATAAATTTTTCTTCGTATCAAAAAGATACACCATCAAATCACATATTGATTTGCTCGAGTTTTTGATAGAAGTGTATCAAAGCAATTTTACATCGTATCACATACGGTTGTTTCATATATTTTTTGATATTATTCATAGTCGTTACGTATCAAAAAAGTCCTATACTAGTTAGTATAATGTTAACTTTTTACAAATTATGATTTTTTTCCTGGTTGATCACTTGGAGAAAGAAGCTTGAATTTGTTGCATCTATGGATAAGAATGAACAAAATCAAGGAGAGGTAAAATCTAATGTCATTTTTACCTCAATTCCAACTATGCCCTTACTAATGCTATATTTGTTCAAATAATTTCAAAGCTCGAAGCAAGCGAAGAAAAGATCGAAGAAGCAAAGTCTTGTCGCACTTGCAACTGCTCATGGTCTAACTAAGGCTAATGGTGTTATTAGAATCTCTAGAATGAAAGATGTTGAAATTGAAGTTGGTTGTACTCTTAAGGTTATGAATGTGGATGTTAGAAAATTTCCACGCAAACACAGTGAAATTCCTCCACCCATCATTCCTTACTATTATTCAACCTCCCTCCAAAACGTTACTACCACAAACTCCTCCGATTCTCTTCATTTCACTCCCCTTCAAAACGTCGTTACTACACACACGTCCAATCCTCATGATTCAACTCCCCTTCAAAACGTTAATACCATACACTCGTCAAATCCTCTTAATTCAACCCCCCTCCAAAACGTCGTGACCACACACACGTCCAATTCTCATGATTCAACTCCCATTCAAAACATCAATCCCACACAATCATCCAACCCTCTTAATTCAACTCCCCTTCAAAACATCTTTACCACACACACGTCCAATCCTCATGATCCAACTCCCCTTCAAAACATCAATTTAGACTCTTTCTCCAAAGATGCGAACATGTTCAAAACTAAGAGAAAAAGAGAAAAAATGATGAGATTATTTTCTTTAACACTAAATGAGAAGGTTGAAATTGAGTTCAATGGCCTTAATCGACCTATTGGTCCAAATTTCAAATATTTATCATCATATCTTGGGAATGGTACTTGTGACCCCATTAGCAATTGGAAGAAAGTCGACGAAAAATTGAGGGCTGGTATATGGACATGTATTCAGGTACTAAAACCTGTTGAGAGCTAAAACATATATATATATATATATATATATGTATGTATGTATGTATGTATATATATAGAAAAAACACCTGGATTTTAAGTTTTCTTTTAATTGCATTTAAACAGGTTAAAATTTGGTCTCTTTTGTTTATGAATTGTCAAAAAAACTGTCAAAAGATACATAACAATAACTTTGACTAAATCGAAATAAAAGTATTCAACAACTATGCAATTCAGATTTTTCTTTTATACATAATGTAACTATGCAATTTAGATTTTTCTTTTTACACATAACGTAACTGTGCAATTTAGATTTTGTCCATACTGTACTGGCAAGATTCAAGTTGAATGACATATACCAAGATATGTTCCTTGAGATGGTGGGGCTGTGATGGAAAGAGGCAAAGTCAAGGCTAGTTAAAGGTATAAAAGTTGCAGCAAATAATCTCGATGCTTCCAACAAATTAGACATGTTAAAACCAAATATTATTAAAAGTGCTTAAGAGTGGAATGATTTCATCAACGAGAAATTAACGAAAGAGTTTGAGGTAGTTCGTTTTACTTTAATGGCTAAAATTGAGAATTTTTTATTTTATTTTATTATACCCAATTCCAATGAATTTCTCTTATGTAGTCGACGAGCAATAAATACAAGGTCATGCAAGCGCTGAATATAGTTCCACATACTATGAGTCGAAAGAGGTATGCAAGACTAGCATATGATATGGTAAAAAAATAACCTGTAAAATTCATTTATTATCATATCAAAAAATATCCAATACGGTTTAGTATTTAATTGTTAAGCTCTTTTTGTAAAAAAAAAAAAATAGTGGTTGCTCATTAGATATCAGTAGGGAGGATTTGTGGTGCAGAGGCCACACAGAAAAATGGAGAACCATCAAATTCTATTGTCGTCGATTATATAGTAAGGATGGATAATAGATCAAACTATTTTTTCATTTTTCGTTTTGACTCCATTTAACCATTTCGCCTATTACATAGTTGAATTTGATATATTTTACTTGACATGTATTTTTACACTTGTTTCCAGTATTTGAATGTTACATTTAACGTTGCAACTTATAAAAAATGAATATTTTTGATTTTTAGGCTAAGATAAAAGAGTATAAAAGCACTCAAATTTCTCAAGGAACGATATCATTGAACGAAGATGGAGTGTCGAAGGTTTTTGGTCGTGAACACAGTGGTAGAATAAAGGGCTAGGTTTTGTTGTTATACCAACTCAGTTCGAAGTTCGTACGATTAGTTCAAAAAAAGTACGTGACTTAGAAAAATTAAATTACAACCTTGCAAGCTCAAATGAAAAAACTCTCAGATTTGTTTATGGATGTATGGTATAATTGATTCACTATGTTAATGAGTAATCGATATACCTTTAATATATTAGTGCGTGTCTAATATCTTTTCTAACGGAACATCGATAGTAAACAAAATGTAGCGGAAGAACCAGTGACTCCTAGTGGCAATACGCCTAGTTATTTCCGAAACGAAGTTATTACATTGGAGTATTTGATCGTTGTAATTGACATTTGAGTGCATCGAGGAAAAAAAAAGTTATTAGGATGTCATTGATCACTGTAAATTCAAACACATATAGCTTGCAAAAAAAGTTAAACTAAAGAATTAATAAAACATACTGTATAATTAACGTCATTGATCATTGATGTTTAGGGCCATACTTTGTAATTTAATTAGCACGTGTGTGGATGGTGATTGTGTTTGAACAATTAGGAATTGGGATTGGCTAGGGTTAATGATTGATGCTGACCTTGTATGCACTGAGGTGTTTACTTGCATTTGGGCAAGTGTGGTTTGCTTGTTTTACGTCAGGTCTTCCTTCAAATTTTGAACTCCCAAGCTAGCTTAGGATTACTCAATCAAAGCTATGACACCAACGCGCCTACCCACTCCTATTAGATGTTGCTTTTGGATCTATTAAAACAGTCTATAAATGTAAACAACTAACTTGTTCCCACAGCTGATAATAACATAATGCAAAGCAACTAGGATCAAGAGCAATATATCTAGGATGCTTCTAAGCCTGCACAAATGTTGGGTTGCACAAATGAGGTTGAGTTGGGTAAGGTTAAACAATGTTGGACCGGGTTACAAAAATCTTGTACAGAAAAGTAAAGCATGCTAAAAAAATTATAATAATTTGCCAGAACTATTTGTTTTGAAATGTAATTTTCACGTCATAGTTAGCACATTACAGTAATACATCATATAGACTTTATTCGCTACAATTTGCACATATTTTATAAGAGTTTTGTTACATAATTTACTGCCATTATTCAACAATGCAAGTGAAGCTATGCGTGTAATGTTAGAAAGGTGAAAGTGGCAGCGATGACACTGTCCTTTAAATGACTGTACTGAACTTTGCAGTGATTAATACGTCTTTGAAGTTTGAACAAAGACTGAAAAATTTCTATCTTTAGTTTCCAGTCTTTAAATGAATATTTATTTTAGTGGGTGAAGTCTAAGATAAGGTAAGAAGAATAAAAGTAGACTTAGCAGGAATCAGTTGGTAGCATATCTTAAATAGTAAAGCGTGAAACAAAATATTGGCCAAGTTTAATTTATCAGGCTACATAACCCAAGATCACTGCCAGATCCTAAACAAAAAGCAATCCACCGGATGACGCAAGTTTATAGAGGAATGTTTATAGAGGAATCATTTGCATACAGCCTTAGCTTACTGGGTATTTGTTTCTTTCGCATGCTTGTATACTTGATCATGTCAATTGCTTACTTTGCATATGCTTGCATACGTTAGTGTATAAATATATATACACACGTGCATGTTTTTGTTGAAATGTACACACACATTTTTATATTTAGAATATGAACTTGACTTGTTGTTAGTGTGATATTTGGAAACGTGGCATTGATTACCTTGCTTTAGCCTTGTAATTCAGTTCTCTTGTTTTGCAAACTGCTGGCAGATAAGTATAATTTGAAAACTTATTCTTTTTTGGAATGTATGAAATTTTTGGAAATTAAATGTTTGAAATAATGAAGTACGTCAAAAGACTTTTATCAATATAGTAAAAACTTTTATTTGTGCTTTTCTTTTCGGTAATTTTGATTTTACTTCTACTCTTTAACTTAGCCTTGGAGAAGTAATGAACAACATGTTTTGCTTCTGTGGAGAAGTACCAAGCCTACGTGCAAGTGTGCTACTGGTTACTACAGGTTTATAAATCTGTTGCGTTGTGTGCAAGTATGCTACGTGTATTAAAGATGTATGAAAGTGAATAGAATTTTGATAATTTATTGTCTAACTTGAATCAAGCTATTGAGTAGATTGCTGAATTGAATGTTAAACTGATAACTAACGGATTTTTTTTTTCCTGAAATGAAAAGGAAAATAGGATTGGGTAGGGTTGCGTGAGGGTCTCGTTGAATTAACTTTCTATTAGTACACCCTGAACTAAACATATAGCTGCTGCTGCTAATTCTCATCTTCATGCTGCCAACACTGCACTGATCCAAGTAACAATATATAAACGAACAGCTGCAATTTTTTTTTTTTTTTAAAATAGGAGATTATGCTTTCATAATGCTTTATATTTTTCAACCATAATGCTTTATTTTTGCAGTCTCATTGGAATAGCAACAACAGCACAACTGTTGTTAATATACAATTTCAGCAGCAGGTAGGAAGTGCAAATTATTGAGTTGACAAAGAAATGTTGTCGCAGAAGCAACAATCGCATCAACGACAATACTTTTCTAGTTCATTATGTACCACTATGAGCGAATAATTGAAAATTTTGGATGACGCAGTGATGGATACTGAAGCTCTTCTATTTTGGCATACTTCAGATATCTATAGAATTGGACAAGCGGTTGGGACGCATATTGTTTGACATAAAGAATTTAACTCTTTTGATTGGTATGTATATGTACTTTTACTGATTTATGTTATGGAGTTAGTTTTGTTTTGAAATGAAGTTATGAATTCAGAAATGGTGTAAACTTGAATTGTTTTTTAATGTGAATGGTTCGTATTGTTTCAAGTGTTTGAATAATTGTGGTTATTATTCACGAAATCTTGGTTTTGATTATAATATCATGAAATTTATAGTTGATAGCAATTGTGAAAAGATGAATTATAGTAATTTGTAGCAATTGAAAAATAATTGTTGCAGCTGTGATCGCTAGTTGTAGTAGATCGTACTACAACTATTATAAACAGTTGTAAAATGTTAACGCAACAGGCAAAAGAAGTTGTTAAAATATTTATTATAGTCGTCGTAAACAGTTGTAAATAAGTCTTTTACTAATGCGATAAGCAGTTGTAAAAGATTCCATTGCAATAGCTGCTCACAATTACAAAAGAGTCTTATAGCAACTGGTTTTGACTTTGCGATAAACTTTAATACAAGTGTAAATAGCAGTTGTAAAAAGTCTTTTACCACTACACGTACCCATTGTAAAATAATCACACTCTACTACAACTGCGAATATAAAGAGTGACGGATGACGGTTGTAGAAACAGATAAGGATCATTACTGTGCGACTTATGCAATCAATGGGGCCAAGGTTAGTAGAAACAGATAACAAGTCTGTGATTTCTCAAATTTTAAATTTACTTCTGAAATTAATTTATGTTCAATTGGTTCAAGTTTTATTTCTTGTATTTCGAAGGCAAATCATGCTAAGTTACAAACTTAGAGGTTTAGAGTTGTGGACTGGTACATTTAATCTGAAACAGATTAAAGCTGCAACTTAACAATTTTGATAATGTAAATAAAATAAGCGAAGGAGGATCTGGCCCTGTCTATAAGGTAATGAATAAAATAGTGTCTAGATTATACATTTCTCATATTTTTGACACGTTTCATGCTTTTATTCACATTTTCATTAATAATTTTAGGGTGCGTTGCCAGATGGTTCAGAGGTAGCAGTGAAGCAGCTTTCTTTAATGTCAAAGCAAAGAAGCCGTAAGGTCATTAATGAGATTGGAATGATGTCTGCTTTACATCATCCTAATCTAGTGGAAATTTATGGGTATGGTATGGAAAATAATAGCCAAGTGCTTTTTTTGTGTTAACCAAGTTTTCAATTAAGCGGATTTCAACAAGAAGTAGAAGGTCAAAACGAAAACGAAAGGACTCGAGAACTTGAAAACACGATTATAAGAAAAGAAAACGGAACTCAAGGAATTTAACAATGTTTGGAGATAAGTAAAGCGTCCAGTACCAAGAGGCACTTATGGGTACCGGGAGGTCCATTCTTCAAGTTTTGGCTTCTTAAACCCCATACACTTCATACACTCCTCCAACCTCATCATCAAGTGCTTTTCTCGGAGAATGGATGAGCAAATCTCGGGATTGATGAGAAGAATGCAAAGAAAGCATGATAATGCACGTGCTATGGAAAGAACCGTCGTGAGCAACTCAAAGTCTATGAAAAGGAGTTTGGAATACATCAAATTGGAGATAGAAGGACAATGCAAGGAAGAAGAGTGGATTTTCATCGAGAAATACCACTCAGTACCAAAAGTTTTATTTTGCACATGAGCCGGCGTGTCCACTTGTACATTATTGGACTAGTTTCTGGACTTCTATTTATGTACTAGAATTACAAAAAAAATTTCTCTATAAATATCAACCCTATAGCAACCAAAAAAGGATCCTAGACTCTTGTTTTCCTTCAACTCCTATCCCTCCCTTACACGGTCACCTAGGCAGATACTAGTGGCATTTCTAGGCTTAGAAAACTTACTAGTGGCTTTCATTCTCCCTAAAATCCAAAATCAATAAAAATATAAAGTGGACCAAGCGAGAGATTACCAAACCACTATAAAAATCTTGAGTTTCTCTACTTTTCTGCATCTTCTTTATTGTTTTACTAGATCTAATCCTACAATAGGCCATATTTATGTGTATTGTCACTTTTGGCTTCAATATTTTGGTGTTTTATTAAGAGTTGAACTTAGATTCAATCTAGCTTGCTATTGTGGATTTGGAGAGATTTAGTATTTAAATCCGGGAAATTTGCTTTGATGAAGTTTGTAAGCTTTCTACTAGGAATTAATGGTGCCTAGGAAAACTATGAGATTAGGAAGGTCATCAGGAGCTATAACTGGTGATGATGAAGGGAACCATCACCAAGTTGAAGTTAACAACCAACAGGAAATATTAGGATCATCTTCTGATAGGAAGTGGTTACTAGAGGAGAGCTTGACAAATGCTGTAGAAGTTGAACTAGAAGATGGCGAATAGCTAGAAAGATTTGATGAATAAAATTGATGCTTTGCTAACCTTGCAACCACCAAGAATCACGAGAACTAGAATGGAAACTTCACTTGGGCTAGAACAAGATAGTTCTTCTATTTCCGGCTGAAATAAAAGGGATGAAAAGAAAAAGTAGAAGGTAGGGGTTTTTAGAGTTGTAGAAGGATTAGTAAGAGGAAGTAGAAGTGCTCCTCCCAAAAAATGACCACCAAGTACCGAGGCGAATCCTCTCGATATCGAGAAAAATGAAAAAGTGGATGATGGGTAGGAGGTTGATCAATGGTGGTATCTAATGAGGAAGTTGACTTGCAGCTCGATGATGATGATTTAAAGTTGGATATTGATGCTAACAAAGATGGAGTTCAAATAGCCGCAGCTCGACCAATCGCGCACCCATGAAATTCTAAAGGACTGGTTCTCCCAAAGACAGGAGCATTTAGATATTTGTCGACAAACCGGGACCATTTATAGAGTCAAGCACTCGGTGCAGCTCTTGATACCTGATTACCTTCGAACAACCGTGCTTGTAAGGAATACATAGCTGATATGGTTAAACGATTGGTAGAGGAAAGTAGAGGCAGAAAAAGAAAAAACTAAAGATCAGGGTTCTGCATCAAGTAGGACTCCATTTATCAAAAATATCCTAAGAGAAGAATACCCTAGAAAGTTCACTGTGCCAACAATTCCATCATACAATGGAATTACTGATCCTAGACAACGCTTACCCAAGTACGAATGGCATATGGATGAGGCCAGGGACAAGGATGTTGTTCACTATAGATGTTTCCTGATTTTCTTGAAAGGAGATGCTTCTACATGGTTCACTAAGGCTCGTGCTGAGATCTTTACCTACTTTTGATGAATTAGCAAAGATGTTTTGAGAGCAGTTCAAGCTCCATGCTGCCAGATTGAAGGACACGATGTCCCTATCTTGCTTGTCGTAAGGACCCAAGGAGCCCCTAAAGGGGTTCTTGAACCGATTCAATGTCGTTGCCACTGAAGTTGGCAACCCAAATGAAGATTTGGTACTTATGGCTTTGGTCTAGGGTATTCAACTAGACATGGATTTTCACACGTGGCTGAAGATAAAGTAACCAACAACTATAGAAGGTTCCATCGAAATGCAAAACAGTTTATGCGGTTGGAGAAAGCTGGTCAGGTTAGAGTAAAAGTTAGCGACAAATAGTCAAAGGAGGTAGTTCAAAGTAATGTGGTACTCAAACAGAATGGTAAAGGCTCTACTAACGTTATAAGTGATGCTGAAAATTCTTGTGACGCCCCACCTCTATGCCCACGCTAGAAAAGAGTATTAATAGATGATACCGTCTGCTAACACGGAGAATAAGGCTGGATAGGAGCGACCATCTATAGTCTTGCTTTAACTATCTATTAAATACGTCGACAATAATCACACCAAACCGATCGACATATCCAATAAATACTTAAAACAAAACCATAGGTGGCTGGAGGATCTATCAGAACAGAATATAACAACTCGGGTGTAGGAAACATCACAGAACAGTTTACCATCATATACATATATACCGATATATAGCAGAGTATACAAAATAATACATGTCAAGTGGTATAGCTAACCACAATATACAGACAAATCCAGAAGAATAAATATCGGAGTTTCAACATAATAGGACTACACAAAAGCTATGACAAAAAGAAGCTAGCAAAGTAGTCCATGCGGAAGCAAAATAGGTTAAGTCCAAATGCACCTAACCTGAAACATCTCGGTCTGACCCGAGTATAAAATACACGGGTCAGTTTAGCTAAATAAATCAGTTAGATAAAATGAATAACAATAAACCTGCAAGGTTACAAAGCATAACAAATATTTATAAAAGAGATAACACAATCATCTAACAAAAGATGAATCATATGATAACAAGCCTCATATCATCGGCAACATATAGAAACAAAGGATACAAATATCCCAAATCAAGGTAAAAGGCAAATAACAAATACCCATAAGGTATACAAGTTCCACAAGGTAATCGCTATACTTCATGCGGCTCAAAATGACAAACATCGAAGGGCGATACCAAGGGAATATACATATCAATGAAACATCATAAAATTGCTCGAGCTCAGTACTGTATAAACAAGGATCCATGAGCCCGAAGACTCCAAACCCAATATCACCCATGCGGCTCATAACGACCAACATCGGAAGAGATACTAAAGGGCAACCCAATATCACCCATGCGGCTCATAACGACCAACATCGAAAGCGATACTAAAGGGCAACAAACCCGAAGGCACAAACCCGAAGGCACAAACCCGAAGGTACAAACCCGAAGGCAACATACCCGAAGGCAACATACCCGAAGGCAACAAACCGTAGTGGTGAAGGTCTGGAGGCCCAGTACTGGACACCACTAACTGGCAGAATGTGTTACAACTCTCGAAAAGGAATCTGAAAAGTGTTAACGTATGTCCCATAACCACTCGTTCGCACTAAACGGTTTACTATCCGTCAGTCATTTTCACACTCAAAGCAGTACAAAGTTTACCTCATATCATCGATAAACTAAACCCGAAGGTCAAAACGATCAATTGAATAGGTCAGGGATTAATCGAAAGGATAAACGCACAGATTCATGGTCCGTGTTTTACCTCACCATTTAATCTTCCTTCCACTTCGCTCGAAGTGCGAAATTGTGTGTGTGCATTATAAATAGAATTTATAATTTGGAGAAGGGAGCTTTTAATACGATTTAGAGAGATTATTTATAAAACCCGTGAATGAAGTCAAAAACAAGTCATCAAAGTCAAATATGCAATAACAACTAATTGGAATCAACACGAATCAATAAAGTTGGAAATTAACTGAAAATTAGCCAAAATAGGCAAAACTGCGCATTTCAGACGTCTGAATTTACCTTCCAGAAGTCTGAACCACTACTAGACGTATGAATGGATTCCCAAACGTCTGGATTTTGTCACTGATTTTTTGCGTCTTCCAGGGACCAATTCCAGACGTCTGAATTTCCAAACCAGACGTCTGAATTTGAAACCAGACGTCTGAAATTAGAGTTCAGACGTCTGAAATCCCCCTGTAGGCAAAAATCAGCCAATCCCATAAAGGCAAAAATCCAAATGAATTGCAAACGAATGAGCGATGGATGCTATGGGTTTATGCCATACGACAACCCAGCACTATAGGCTCTTTTATACACCTCCAAGAACATGATTAAAACATCAAGTTATGATTTTTAGAACTTTTGACTTCAAAACACCAAAAATTACAATGTTCACAAAACCAATCCAAATCAAAGCAATTGCACATGAATAATTGTTAGGAATTCATACCTAACAACCAAAGATACTTATAGTCATAGATGTGAGATAAAAATCTCTCCTTTTTGCACACAAACAAAGATAAGAGCACAAACACAAGAAGGAGGTTAACCACTCTTCACTTCAACTCTACAATCTTCAATCTAAGATCCAAAACATATATTTCCCAAATTAGAGCTTAGGAATTTCTGAAATTGAAGAGGAGAAGAGATGGAGAAGATGAAGAGGAGGCTTACCTATCCTTCTCTTTGAATTTCAAGCAAGAATTTGGAGTTTGCAAATGGAACTAGGGCTTGGAGTTTCTAATTCTTCTTTCTTTCCCCCATTTTCAGTTTTCTTAAGCTAAAGGAATGAAATAAGGATGAATGGATGAAGAGTTAGTGAGCTAGAGGGTTAAGAGAAGATTGGGACTGAACCCAAACTCATGCCCAAGTAGAAAAAGGGGCAAAATTCACAAACTCCAAACATATCAAAGATTACACTTAAAAAGATCGCAAACGCCATTTTGGAACCAATGGAGGTGGTTTCGAGTTCCAATTCGGCCGTTTGCAAAAAGTAGCTTTTCGGACCTATTCCGACTAACGACGCTATATTTAAATAAAATATTTAAATATAAAATCGTTAAATATGTGGGTTGTTACAGATCTCCCCTCCTGACAAAATTGCGTCCCCGCAATTCCTAGAGATGATATTTGTAACAACTACAAACATACAATATCCAAAAGTAAAGGAAATAAGCTTGAGATGAAAAGACATACTCACCGTTTCAAAGCGAAGAAAGAAAACCCGGATAAGATCGCTCAATAAGTTCTCTGGTTTCCCAAGTACAATCATTGGGATTAGCGGACCATTGAACTTTAACGAGCGGCACGTCCTTGTTTCGAAGGTGTCGCACCTCCGTGTCAAGTACGCGAATAGGCTGCTGTACAACAGATAAGTCCGGTGAGATCTCAAGCTCTTGCAAATCAGGGGAAGCAATAACAAAATCCGACTCTCGAAGACACTTCCGAAGTTGCGAGACGTGAAACACGTCATGAATGCCAGATAAATGAGCAGGAAGTGAAACTCTATAAGCCACAGGGCCAATACGTTCAGTAATAGAAAATGGTCCTACAAAGCGAGGAGCGAATTTCCCATTCGTACTGAAATGCATAACCCCCTTCAAAGGAGAAACACGAATAAAAACAAGATCGCCGATCAAGAACTCGAGAGGCTTCCTACGGTTGTCCGCATAGGATTTCTGGCGACTTTGTGCCTCTTTCATTCTCAATCGAATAAGATCAAACTTCTCGCAAGAATCACGAACAAAATCCGGGCCAAGAATACGCTTCTCCCCAGATTCCAACCAACAAGAAGGTGATCGACATGGCCTTCCGTCTAAGGTTTCGAAAAGAGCCATACCGATACTAGATTGAAAACTATTGTTGTAGGAAAACTCTACAAGAGGTAGGTGATCCTCCCAACTACCACCAAAATCAAAAATACAAATACGGAGAAGATCTTCCAAGATACGATTCACCCATTCTGTCTGTCCATTGGACTGCGGATGATAAGCTGTGCTAAAATTAAGCTTTGTTCCCAAAGCTTGCTGAAGACTCCGCCAAAAATGACTCGTGAATAAAGGATCATGGTCACTCACAATAGAACTAGGAACACTGTGAAGTCTCACGATTTCCTTGACATATAACTTAGCCAAATGCGAAGCAGTCCTATTAGACTTAATAGGGACAAAATGAGCAGACTTAGTGAGGCGATCAACAATAACCCAAATGCTAGAATGGCCTGATCTCGAGCGAGGTAGGCCGTCAATGAAAACCATAGATATCTGATCCCATTTCCACAATGGAATCTCAAGAGGCTGAAGAAGACCAAAAGGACGCTGATGTTCGGCCTTAAAACGCTGACAAGTTATGCAATTACTCACATAACTCGCCACATCGCGTTTCATGCCTTCCCAATAATAAAGACGATGCATATCGGCATACATCTTACTACTACCAGGATGAATAGTATACTTAGAACGGTGACAGTCATCAAGAATGTCATGCCTAAGTGCAAAATCAGAAGGCACAAAAAGACGTTCTTCTTACGAAGACACCCATAAGAATCAATGCTAAAATCTTGCAAAGCCTCATCACAAGATCCAGACTCACAAAGCTGAATAAGATGCAACAAATCAGGATCACGCCGCTGAGCATCGGCAATACGATCCAATAAAATAGGTCGAGCTCCCAAACTAAATAATAGAATAGGAGAATCAGAAGATGAACCCGATCACGAATTCCATAAAAAGATAGTCTCAAGAACATCCCATTCGGAAAGCATCATAGAAACAACAGCCGAATGTTTGCGACTAAGCGCATCTGCAGCACGATTTCCCTTACCAAGCGTATACTGGATATCAAAGTCATAGGAGGCAAGAAACTCGAGCCAACGTTGTTGTCTCATATTGAGTTCCTTCTGAGTAAACAAATACTTCAAGGATTTATGATCGGTATAGAGAATGAAGCGCTCGCCTAATAAGTAGTGTCGTCAAATCTTCAAGGCGAAGACAATGGTGGCTAACTCAAGATCATGAGTGGCAGAGCGAACTTCATTCGGACGCAGTTGCCTAGAAGCATACGCAACTACCCGATCCTTCTGCATAAGAACAGCACCGAGACCACTACCACAAGCATCGGTGTAGACAACAAGATCATGATTCCCTTCGGGAACCACAAGAATATGAGCATTTGTGAGAAGTTCCTTCAATTTCAGAAAGGAAGCTAAACACTTGTCAGTCCCAATATAACGAATGCCTTTCCGAGTTAGGCTGGTGAGAGGAAGCACAACACGGGAAAAGTCCTTGATGAACCGACGGTAATAATCCGCCAATCCAAGTAAACTACGAATCTCATGCACATTCTCAGGCCTCTTCCAATTCTGGATGGCTTCGATCTTTGAGGGATCGACCGAAATGCCGTCAGAAGATACAACATGGCCTAAGAACTTAACTTTATTCTCCTAAAAGTGGCACTTGGAGAATTTGGCTTTAAGCTGATGATGACGGAGAGTACTCAAGACAATACTCAAGTGATTAGCATGCTCGGCTTCAGACTTAGAATAAATAAGGATATCATCAATGAAGACAAGGACGAACTTATCGAGAAGTTCCTGGAATACTCGATTCATGAGATCAACAAAGAAACCAGGAGCGTTCGTCAAACCGAACGGCATAATGAGCCACTCAAAAGAACCATATCGAGTGCGGAAAGCTGTAAGAGGTATGCTATCCTCCGCGACTCGTAATTGATGCAAACCTGTGGCAAGGTCGAGTTGAGAAAAGACCTTAGCACCACTCAATAAATTGAACATATCATCGATCCTAGGCAATGGATACCTATTTCTAATGGTTAACTCGTTAAGCTTGCGATAGTCAATGCAAAGCCTAAGAGTTCCATCAGATTTCTTCACGAAGATGATCGCGGATCCCCATGGGGAAAAACTGGATTGAATCAACTGCTTGGACTCAAGCTTTAAAAGCTGCTTCTTGAGTTCCTCATTTTCCCTTGTAGACATCCTCGTAGGAGGACGACTAACTGGCTGCGCACCTGGAATGAGAACACTGCGGAACTCAATTGCCCGCTTGGGTGCCAAACCCGATACAGGCTCAAAAACATCAGGAATGTCACAAGCAATAGGAATACGAGATATATCATCATCATCATCTCGCGAGTCAAGAGAATATAAAGCCATCTCGGAATTGTGCACATCCCGAAGAACAAGAGATAGCTGAGTAGGCGAATCCGAATGTCGAAGATATATAATTCTCTCCGAACAAATAATCCTGGCATCATATCTCACTAGCCAGTCCATACCCAAAATCATATCAAATCCTAGACAAGAGATAACGTGCAGATTCGCACGAATAGAAAAACCACATAAAACAATCTCAACATCACCACAAAGCAAGCTAAGGGTCGCGGATCCCCCAATAGGATTCGCAATCCTTAAAGAAGTAACCATACAAGAAACATCCAAAGATAAATCATCAACGAGCTTCTTAGATACGAAAGAATGTGAAGCACCCGTATCTAAAAGAACTCGTATACTACGATCATGAAATAAAATCGAACCTTCCAAAATGGATGGAGACATACCTTTGGGCTGAGAAGGACCTTTAGAAGCCTTGGTAGGATAAAGATTGCTAGACTTGGCACCAGGCGGAACAGTAGGACAAGTTGAAACATTATGACCTTCCTTCTTGCAATAGCGACAGAAGAGAGGTTTAGGACAAGCTCGAATAATATGATCCGGAGAGCCACAATTGAAATACTTCCGAATAAAAGGTGTTCCAGAAGGCTGAGTCTGAGAGCTAGAACCACCAGTCTTCTTCTTCTTAGAAGGAAAAGACCTCTTCTGAAACAAAAACTGCTTCTTGTTGGGGTTCTTAGAAACCTCAACATCCTCACCACTATTACACTCCTTCTCGACAGCTTCGAGATGAAGTGCCGAATCTACTAATTCTTCAAAAGAAAGCTTAAGTTGGAGCAATAAAGACTTCTTAAGATATTTCTTAAGAACAGAGACGAACTTCAAATTCTTCTTATAAGAAGTGCTAATGAATTCAAGACCATACTTAGATAAATCCTCGAATGATGCAACATCCTCAAAAACAGAAGACTTCCCTTGCTTCAACTCAAGGAAGCGACGGGTCAATAATTTTTTTTCAGATTCAGGAACGAACTTGAGTTCGAATCGTTCCCGAAACTGAGTCCAAGAAAGAGTAGACTCATCAATTTCGTCTATAAGAAGCTCATACCAATCAAGGACACGCTCTTGTAATAAGCTAAAAGGTACAAGAACTCTATCATGGTCAGAAAGATCCATACGAGAGAAGATACGCTCGCACGTGCGAAACCAAGCTTGGACTTCAAGAACGGATTCAGAGCCTTTAAACGGCTTTCCTCCAAGATGAGCAAAATCACTGCACTGACGTGCAAAGGCAGACTTGCGAGGTGGAGACACTCGAGGAGGAACTGAAGGCTGAGTGCTCCTAAACAACTCCATAAACTGATCGGCAGACATATAAACGCCATCCGGATGTGTGCCACTGGATTGCCTAGCATCCGAACGTCTTCCCCTGCCTCTTCCAGCCATACGCTGAAAGTAAGATAAGAACGAGATTATGCACAAGGTAGATATTACAATATGGAATACTACGGAATAAAATGCATTCCTAGACGTATTCCTAAATTCTATATAACCTTGATGGAATAGAGAGACACGATGATTCAAAGATTTGTATCACTTATACACTTTGATGTATCGTAATATGTGCTTCTATTCTGTGTTTATCATACTTTGTTCTGAACTCAGCTCTGATACCAAGCTGTGACGCCCCACCTCTATACCCATGCTAGCAAAGAGTATTAATAGATAATACCGTCTGCTAACACGGAGAATAAGGCTGGATAGGAGCGACCATCTATAGTCTTGCTTTAACTATCTATTAAATACGTCGACAATAATCACACCAAACCGATCGACATATCCAATGAATACTTAAAACAAAACCATAGGTGGCTGGAGGATCTATCAGAACAGAATATAACAACTCAGGTGTAGGAAACATCACAGAACAGTAAACCATCATATACGTATATATCGATACATAGCAGAGTATACAAAATAATACATGTCAAGTGGTATAGCCAACCACAATATACAGACAAATCCAGAAGAATAAATATCGGAGTTTCAACATAATAGGACTACACAAAAGCTATGACAAAAAGAAGCTAGCGAAGTAGTCCATGCGGAAGAAAAATAGGCTAAGTCCAAATGCACCTAACCTGAAACATCTCGGTCTGACCTGAGTATAAAATACACGGGTCAGTCTAGCTAAACAAATCAGTTAGATAAACTGAACAACAATAAACCTGCAAGGTTACAAAGCATAACAAATATCTATAAAAGAGATAACACAATCATCTAACAAAAGATGAATCATATGATAACAAGCCTCATATCATCGGCAACATATAGAAACAAAGGATACAAATATCCCAAATCAAGCCAAAAGGCAAATAAAAAATACCCATAAGGTATACAAGTTCCACAAGGTAATCTCTATACTTCATGCGGCTCAAAATGACCAACATCGAAGGGCGATACCAAGGGAATATACATATCAATGAAACATCATAAAATTTGTAACGACCCGTATTTTACTTGTCGATAAAATCGTAAAATAATTACATTAGGTCGTTAGTATTGCTTGAGTCGTTTTGAACCGAAGTGGTAGGGTTTACGGCTTAAGGGGTTAGGCCGTGTAATAGCTAGCTCGTGGGTAGCCTAAGTCGTTCGGAGTTGAGTCGTATGGAGGCATGAGTCGTGACCGACTTAGTGGTGTTAAGCGACTCATGGTAGTGGCCGACTTAAGATAGGTAGCGACTTAAGGAAGGTGGCCGAGTTATAGAAGCTTAGGTCGTGTGATAGCTTGAGTCATGTAGGAGATAAGTCGTGTAGAAGTTGAGTCGTGTGGGGGCTTAAGTCGTGACCGACTTAAAGGTTAATGGGTTAGAGTAAGTTAACAACTTAGGGGTTGAACGGCTTAAGGATTGGGACGACCTACGGAAGCTAACGGCTTAAGAGTTAGCGGCTTATAGGGTTGGCACCGAGATAAAGTATGGCCGAGTTATGGTGTGGCCGACTCATAGGTATGACCGACTTAAGGAAGTTAGCCAACCTAAGTTAGTTGTCGACCTAAGAGAGTTACGACTTATGTATTGAACGAGTTAAGGTTAGGTCGTTAAGGGGTTAAGTCGTGAGTTGTGCACCTCTGTTGAGTCGTAAGTCGTTAGGCCGTGTTAGTTAGGTCGTTGAGTCGGTAGGGGCTTGAGCCGTGAGTCGGCATGTGTTCTGGGTTTAGGTCGGCAGGGGACTAGGTCTTGTGACCCTGTGTAGTGTTAAGTCGTGACCCTTGTTAGGTCGTAAGCCGTTAGGTCGCAAGTGTGATAAGTCGTAGGTCGTGGGTATTAGGTCGTGGATGACTTAGGGGATCTGTTGAGTCGTGGACGACTCATAGGGGCGGCGACTTAAGGGACGTTTCAGCCTATAAATATGCGTCCATATCTTCACTTTTTGACACCGGATTTTGAAGCGACGAAGTGCTGCCATTTTGAGAGCTCGACTACAACACTTCTTCACTACTTTTCTCTACTCTAATCTAGTGATTCCATCCATCTAAATTGAAGATCAAATCGAAGATCCAAGAGCCAAAGTTGAAGATCTTCATCCAACAAAGAGAGATTTCTTCGATTGAAGCGAGATTTTACCGGATCAAGCTTAGATCTTTGCTGTCCAGATCTGGAGTTGGTTGTTTTTGAGGTTTTTACGTGATTTGGTGAGTGGTAGTTATCTCTCACACGGACCCAAGGGAGTATATTGGATCGGTGGCTTGTTTATGTGTTAAAGATAGTGATTTCTTGCATTTTCCCTAAGTCTGCATGTAGATCTATCATCTATGAAGTTTTGACACCTATTTTACTACATGTTAACTTATGCAAGTTCATTCATCAAGTTGTAGAGATATTGTTCATAATTCATGCTTGTTAGAATGCATGTTAGACTTGAACTCTTTATTTACGAAATTGCCATTATTGTTGTAATTGTTTATTTAGATCTTGTTTGAATGATTGATTGCTTGGATTAATGTATGATTTTATTGATTAGTTGATCGATAACTTGACTTGGACAAGTTGGTCGAAGATGATTCAAAAGCTAAGTGGAAAGGCTCTTGAATGGTGAAAGCTGCTTGTGGCATATGAAGCGGATGTGGAAGCTCATATGGATAGATTTGTTGAGATGGGACTTTGCCATGATGCGATGAGGCAAACCATGATGTTGAGATGGGGCTTTGCTATGATGCGTTGAAGCAAAGAACAATGTGTGAAAGCCTTGGTTTAGTCCAGACGGGATCATCCCAAGCATGTTGATAACTCGGTGATGCGGTCCGGGTTGGTTGATAATGGTGGGCTCGAGAGGCGCTTGAGCTAGTGTGAGAATAGTCGTCGAGGAGGATGACTAGGAAGGCTTGGATCTTATCGTTATTGAAGGTTCTAGCATGCTCAAAGCAAGAGTACGTTGGAACGGGTCACGATGACTTTCCAGACACGGGTCATGATGACGTGTTAGTACTCTGGGCAGATGCGATAGTCCTAGGCATGGGTCATGATGACGTGCGAAGTTATGTCTAGAACCGGGGTTGCCATTAGCCCTTGACGGATGGCTGAAAGAAGGTGCCGGTCATTCAATTAACGGTGAAATCGAGGCAATGATAACAGCGATAGCCAGAGTCATGGATGTTTGGTGGTATCGTCATTCGGACTCAAGAGCGGTGTTTTCTGGGTGCTTATCTGATCTTGGTTTAGGCCTTGGGGGTTTGTGCTTGGAAAACATCGACCTTGACTCGAGTGATAATTACTTTACTTAAATTGCCTGCTTTGCTATGCTTGTTTATGCTTAGTGGGTCTGGGGGCTATCACTGTAGAATGAGGTGGAGTGGGATGGTTGAGTTCCTATTCCTTTTATCCTTTATGCTCTTTTGGTATGTTTGATAGTTAATTTACTGCTCACTAAGACTGTTGTCTGACTCAAGGTTTTATGTTCAAATCTTATTACCTTGGGCTGTTCATCCATGTTGGGATGGGCAGACTAGGTAGCAGGTGACAGGTGCTGTTCTTGGCTACCAACGCTGTTGATGACGAAGACGAGCTAGAGGCTTTTGCATATTGTTTTCTTACTATATTTACTGGATATTCCGCTGTTTGTTTGATACTCTGAGTGTTATGTAGTGAGGCTTGATGTATTGACTATTCAGATGATTGTATAAAACTATTATGAGTTTATATGATGAGACTTCTGTTCTATAGAGCTTCACTATGTATATTTTCTATCGTATTTTATCCATGCGCTGTGAGTAATACGATAGAGTTTCTGCTTTATCTTACCCTGACTATCGTCCATGGCTGCCTGGCACGCCTTTCAGCGCATCATTCTCTTGTTTTAGTGCGGGAGTCATTGGCGGTCGTCACATTTGGTATCAAAGCTTTGGTTAATCGATTTTAGCCAACGCTCGCTGACGTAACTACGTATTAGAGACGTAATTGTATTTTGATGGATGATTACTATATATAATATAGTAGTTTAGAAGGATTTGAACTCCTTATGTAGTTGTTTCTCAAGGTGTTCTAAATCACTCTTTTTTGTAGATATTAAGGATGAGTCGAAGTGAGAGACAAGCTGCTAGGGAAAGCCGTGCTGCTGGGGGGGCTACTGACTATGCTGCAATGTTCGAAGCTATGATGACTTCGATCATGAGAAGGATACCAACTTCAGGACCGTCATTAGATGTTGGAGTTCAAGTTCAAGCTCCAAGACTAGTGGATTTTGCTAAGTTGTGTGAGGACTATACTGCTCTTGGAGGGAAGGTTTTCTTAGGAAAAGAATCAACCGTTGATGTTCAGAGATGGATTGATGCTTGTAGAAGGATCTTTAGCGATTTGGGAATTGAGGATGAAACTAAGATGAAGCTTGCATCAAGACAGCTTCAAGGAAGAGCTTCGGATTGGTGGAATTCTATCACCATTGATACTCCAGAGGAAGAGCTTACTTGGGAGCAATTCCAAGTTAGATTTGAAGCTAAGTTTATTTCTACGGCTCAGAAGTCTTTTCTGTTTAAGAAGTTTGTGGAGCTCAAGCAAGGTGGGAGACCAGTTCTTGAGTATGTTTCTGAGTTTGAAGCTTTGTCCAAGTATGCTCGGTCGTATATTGAATCTCCCTATCAGAAGAATGAGAAGTTTGTGACAGGCTTGGACAATTATCTTGGGAGACAGTTGGTGGATCATCTGGACGATCCATTTGAAAAGCTTGTGGAGAAAGCTCTCAGGCATGAGAGTTTGTTTCCTCAAGAAGGGTCTGTTGTTGCTGTGACCAAGCAAGAGTCCAAACCACAACAGGAAGCAGCAGCAACAGAAAGGTAAGGATGGCCAGAAGAAGCCAAAGGGTGAAGTGACCTGCTACAATTGTCGGCAGAAGGGCCATTTCTCTAGGGATTGCAAGAATCCAAAGGTGCAGTTGAAGTGTTACAACTGTGATAAGCTGGGACATATCAAGAAGGACTGTCCAGAACCGAGGAAAGATAGGCAGATTGAGCAAGCTTATGCTTTGGGAGCTGCCCCATCGTCTTCGAAAGCTCCTACCGCGGAAGAGAAAGGGAAGAGTGTGGTGGTTCAAGGTACTCTTTCCATTTGTGGTGTTCCAGTTAGAGTGTTGTTTGATACTGGGGCGTCGCATTCGTTTGTTTGTGATGATTTGGTAGGCCGGTTGGGTTTGGAACCGGAAATTGTTGATAGACCATTGGTTGTGACTAATCTAGTTGGGGGTTCGTCTTGTTTGTGTATGGTATGCCGTGGTCTAGTTGTATCGAGTCATGATTGCTCTTTTGTTTGTGATTGTTTTGTTCTGAACTTTGCGGGGTTCGGAATTATTTTGGGTACGGACTGGCTTAGGAAGTATGCGGCAAAGGTTGATTTGAGAAACTGGAGGTGACAGTCGGGAATGTGGAAGGGCGAAATGTTGTGATACGATGTAAGCATGAAGAAGGAGTCTTCATGGGCTTCATGTATTCGCTGGTTGTTCCACGGGATGGACTGTCATCGATGCCAGTTGTGAACGGATTTGAGGACGTCTTTGACGAGGTCAAAGGGTTACCGCCGCATAGGGAGATCGAGTTTCGTATCGATCTAGTTGAGGGATCCAGACCTGTTGTGATGCCTCTTAGATGGATGGCGCCTAGAGAACAACAAGAGCTAAAGGTGTAGGTTGATGACCTTTTTCGGAAAGGATTCATTCGGCGTAGTGTGTCCGAATGGGGTGCACCAGTTGTGTTCGCAACCGAAGCGGATGGATCGTTGAGGTTGTGTGTGGATTACCGTGAGCTGAATAAGGTGACTAAGAAGAATAAGTATCCATTGCCGAGAATAGATGACTTGTTTGATCAGCTTCACGAAGCTAAGGTGTTTTCTCAGATGGATTTGGCAACGGGATTTCACCAGTTGAGAGTGGCTAAGGATAGTGTGCCGAAGACTGCTTTTAGGACACCATCTGGTTTTTATGAGTGGCTGGTAATGCCGTTTGGATTGACTAACGCACCAGCATATTTTGTGGATCTTATGAATAGAGTGTTCAGAGATCAGTTGAACAAGTTTGTACTTGTGTTCGTGGATGATATTCTGATTTATTCCAGAACTGAGGAAGAGCACAAGACACACTTGCGTATTGTTTTGGAAATCTTGCGGAAACATCAGCTAAAGGCTAAGTTTTCGAAGTGTCACTTCTAGAAGAGTGAAGTGAGGTTCTTAGGCCATGTTATCTCTGGAAATGGAATAGCGGTTGATCCCGCTAAGGTGGCAGCGATCCAGGATTGGATTAGACCTAAGAATGCATTTGATGTGAGAAGTTTTCTTGGATTGGCAGGATATTATCGTCGGTTTATCAAAGACTTTTCCAAGATAGCTGCACCGTTGACAGGATTGACGAAGAAGAACCAAGTGTTCAGATGGGATGCTAAGTGTGAGCAAGCTTTCGTAATCCTAAAAGAGCGACTGACAAGTGCTCCTATTTTGACTATTCTAAGTGGGAATGATGAGATGGTGGTTTACACCGATGCATGTGGTACTGGACTTGGAGCAGTGCTAATGCAAAAGGATAAAGTTGTTGCATATGCAAGTCGACAACTGAAGCCGCATGAAAGGAATTACCCGACTCATGATTTGGAGTCAGCGGCGATTGTTTTTGCTCCGAAGATGTGGAGACATTATCTATTGGGAGTTCGATTCGAGTTGTTTACAGATCATAAGTCTTTGAAGTATCTGTTTTCCCAAAAGGATTTGAATCTTCGGCAGCAACGATGGCTAGAGTTTTTAGCATCGTATGATTTTGGTATAGCCTATACTTCGGGAAAAGGTAACGCAGTGGCAGATGCGTTAAGTCGAAGACATGCAGGATTGGGAGCCATGTTTTCGGAATGGAATAGTCTCGAGTATTTGGCTGGATTTGACTTCAGGACCAGATGTAAATTGGAACCTGAGATGTTGGCAAACTTATCGATAAGACCTACTCTTGTGGAGAGAATTGGCGAGAGCCAAAAGCGAGACGATAAGCTTGTCAAGATTATATGTGATTTGGAATCTGGATTGAATCCAGAAAAGGATATAGGATTCGAAGTCGATCGAGAGGGTTGGCTTCGGAAGCAAGGACGATTAGTTGTTCCTGATATAGATGGATTGAGAGATGAAGTTCTGAGGGAAAGTCATCACTCGAAGTTGACAATTCATCCAGGTGGAAATAAGATGTATCGGGATATGAAGAGAACTTACTACTGGGAAGGTATGAAGAAGGATGTTGGAAATTTTATTTCCAAGTGTATGAACTGCCAGTTGGTAAAAGCCGAGCAGAAGAAGCCCAGTGGATTACTTCAGCCATTGGAGGTTCCTACATGGAAGTGGGAGCAGATATCGATGGATTTTATCGATGGTCTACCTAGAACCAGGGCAGGAAATGAAGGGATTTGAGTCATCGTAGATCGTTTGACTAAGAGTGCAAGGTTTATTCCTGTTCGATCAACTAGGACTGCATCGAAGTTGGCTGAGTTGTATGCTAAGTGGATAGTCCGATTACATGGTGTTCCGAAGAGTATAGTGAGCGATCGAGACCCATTGTTCACTAGTGGATTTTGGAAGAGCTTTCAGGAAGTTTTGGGAACTGAGTTGTGTTTGAGTACAGCTTATCACCCACAAACAGATGGTCAGACTGAGAGAGTCAACCGAGTTTTGGAAGATCTCCTGAGAGCATGTGTTTTGGATTTCGAAGGATCATGGGAAGATCATCTTCATTTGGTGGAATTTGCATATAATAACAGTTACCAGTCAAGTATTGGTATGGCACCGTATGAAGCACTGTATGGAATATCGTGTAACTCTCCGACATGCTGGTTAGAGACAGCAGAAAAGCTGATACTTGGGCCAGAGATGATTCGACGGACTTCGGATTGTATAGAGATCATTCGGCGACGAATGAAGGCAGCCCAAGACCGTCAGAAAAGTTATGCCGATAAGCGTCATAAGGATTTGGAATTCGACGTAGGTGATATGGTTTTTGTGAAGATTTCTCCACTGAAGAATGTTATTCGATTCGGGAAGAAAGGAAAGTTAACTCCGAGATTTGTTGGACCATTCCCGATCATCGAGCGAATTGGAAAGCTCGCTTATAGATTGGAGTTACCGGAAAAGATGGCGGGTGTGCACAATGTTTTTCATGTATCTTATCTACGGAAGTATGTGCATGACTCGAATACGGTGGTTTCTGTTGATAGCTGTGGAGATTTAGAGGTTGATCCAGTTGTTACGAGACCTCGTAAGCCGCTTCGTGTTGTTGAAACCGACACGAAACAGCTTAGGAGGAAGACGATTACGTTGCTCAAGATACAATGGAGTGATGATGTTGACGACTGTACATGGGAGGAGGAAGAGAGGATGAAGGTAGCTCATCCTGAACTCTTCAAGGTATGACCCTAAGGTGTCGTGACATCTCACGAATTTGTAGCTTGTTCTAAGTCTTAGAATTCTGCATGCTAGGCTAGTAATTGGATGCATGGTATGTTGATTGCTGTGGATGGTAGGCATGCAGAATAATTTTGATTGCTCTTGTTTGTTTGGAATTTCAGGGGCGAAATTCCTAAGGGGGAGAGAATGTAACGACCCGTATTTTACGTGTCGATAAAATCGTAAAATAATTGCATTAGGTCGTTAGTATTGCTTGAGTAGTTTTGAACCTAAGTGGTAGGGTTTACGGCTTAAGGGGTTAGGCCGTGTAATAGCTAGCTCGTGGGTAGCCTAAGTCGTTCGGAGTTGAGTCGTATGGAGGCATGAGTCGTGACCGACTTAGTGGTGTTAAGCGACTCATGGTAGTGGCCGACTTAAGATAGGTAGCGACTTAAGGAAGGTGGCCGAGTTATAGAAGCTTAGGTCGTGTGAAAGCTTGAGTCGTGTAGGAGATAAGTCGTGTAGAAGTTGAGTCGTGTGGGGGCTTAAGTCGTGACCGACTTAAGGGTTAACGGGTTAGAGTAAGTTAACGACTTAGGGGTTGAACGGCTTAAGGATTGGGACGACCTAAGGAAGCTAACGGTTTAAGAGTTAGCGGCTTATAGGGTTGGCACCGAGATAAAGTATGGCCGAGTTAAGGTGTGGCCGACTCATAGGTATGACCGACTTAAGGAAGTTAGCCAACCTAAGTTAGTTGCCGACCTAAGAGAGTTACGACTTATGTATTGAACGAGTTAAGGTTAGGTCGTTAAGGGGTTAAGTTGTGAGTCGTGCACCTCTGTTGAGTCGTAAGTCGTTAGGCCGTGTTAGTTAGGTCGTTGAGTCGGCAGGGGTTTGAGTCGTGAGTCGGCATGTGTTCTGGGTTTAGGCCGGCAGGGGACTAGGTCGTGTGACCCTGTGTAGTGTTAAGTCGCGGCCCTTGTTAGGTCGTAAGCCGTTAGGTCGCAAGTGTGCTAAGTCGTAGGTCGTGGGTATTATGTCGTGGACGACTTAGGGGATCTGTTGAGTCGTGGAGACTCATGGGGGCGGCGACTTAAGGGACGTTTCAGCCTATAAATATGCGTCCATATCTTCACTTTTTGACACCGGATTTTGAAGCGACGAAGTGCTTCCATTTTGAGAGCTCGACTACAACACTTCTTCACTTATTTTCTCCACTCTAATCTAGTGATTCCATCCATCTAAATTGAAGATCAAATCGAAGATCCAAGAGCCAAAGTTGAAGATCTTCATCCAACAAAGAGAGATTTCTTCGATTGAAGCGAGATTTTACCGGATCAAGCTTAGATCTTTGCTGTCCAGATCTGGAGTTGGTTGTTTTTGAGGTTTTTACGTGATTTGGTGAGTGGTAGTTATCTCTCACACGGACCCAAGGGAGTATATTGGATTGGTGGCTTGTTTATGTGTTAAAGATAGTGATTTCCTGCATTTTCTTTAAGTCTGCATGTAGATCTATCATCTATGAAGTTTTGACACCTATTTTACTACATGTTAACTTATGCAAGTTCATTCATCAAGTTGTAGAGATATTGTTCATAATTCATGCTATACATGTTAGACTTGAACTCTTTATTTACGAAATTGCCATTATTGTTGTAATTGTTTATTTAGATCTTGTTTGAATGATTGATTGCTTGGATTAATGTTACATTTGATTGATTAGTTGATCGATAACTTGACTTGGACAAGTTGATCGAAGATGATTCAAAAGCTAAGTGGAAAGGCTCTTGAATGGTGAAAGCGGCTTGTGGCATATGAAGCGGATGTGGAAGCTCATATGGATAGATTTGTTGAGATGGGACTTTGCCATGATGCGATGAGGCAAACCATGATGTTGAGATGGGGCTTTGCTATGATGCGTTGAAGCAAAGCACAATGTGTGAAAGCCTTGGTTTAGTCCAGACGGGATCATCCCAAGCATGTTGATAACTCGGTGATGCGGTCCGGGTTGGTTGATAATGGTGGGCTCGAGAGGCGCTTGAGCTAGTGTGAGAATAGTCGTCGAGGAGGATGACTAGGAGGCTTGGATCTTATCGTTATTGAAGGTTCTAGCATGCTCAAAGCAAGAGTACGTTGGAACGGGTCACGATGACGTTCCAGACACGGGTCATGATGACGTGTTAGTACTCTGGGCAGATGCGATAGTCCTAGGCACGGGTCATGATGACGTGTGGAGTTATGTCTAGAACCGGGGTTGCCATTAGCCCTTGACGGACGGTTGAAAGAAGGTGCCGGTCATTCAATTAACGGTGAAATCGAGGCAATGATAACAGCGATAGCCAGAGTCATGGATGTTTGGTTGTATCGTCATTCGGACTCAAGAGCGGTGTTTTCTGGGTGCTTATCTGATCTTGGTTTAGGCCTTGGGGGTTTGTACTTGGAAAACATCGACCTTGACTCGAGTGATAATTACTTTACTTAAATTGTCTGCCTTGCTATGCTTGTTTATGCTTAGTGGGTCTGGGGGCTATCACTGTAGAATGAGGTGGAGTGGGATGGTTGAGTTCCTATTCGTTTTATCCTTTATGCTCTTTTGGTATGTTTGATAGTTAATTTACTGCTCACTAAGACTGTTGTCTGACTCAAGGTTTTATGTTCAACTCTTATTACCTTGGGCTGTTCATCCATGTTGGGATGGGCAGACTAGGTAGCAGGTGACAGGTGTTGTTCTTGGCTACCAACGCTGTTGATGACGAAGACTAGCTGGAGGCTTTTGCATATTGTTTTCTTACTATATGTACTGGATATTCCGCTGTTTGTTTGATACTCTGAGTGTTATGTAGTGAGGCTTGATGTATTGACTATTCAGATGATTGTATACAACTATTATGAGTTTATATGATGAGACTTCTGTTCTATAGAGCTTCACTATGTATATTTTCTATTGTATTTTATCGATGCGCTGTGAGTAATACGATAGAGTTTCTGTTTTATCTTACCCTGACTATCGTCCATGGCTGCCTGGCACGCCTTTCAGCGCACCATTCTCTTGTTTTAGTGCGGGAGTCATGGGCGGTCGTCACAAAATTGCTCGAGCTCAGTACTGTATAAACAAGGATCTATGAGCCCGAAGACTCCAAACCCAATATCACCCATGCGGCTCATAACGACCAACATCGGAAGCGATACTAAAGGGCAACCCAATATCACCCATGCAGCTCATAACGACCAATATCGGAAGCGATACTAAAGGGCAACAAACCCGAAGGCACAAACCCGAAGGTACAAACCCGAAGGCAACATACCCGAAGGCAACAAACCGTAGTGGTGAAGGTCCGGAGTCCCAGTACTGACACCACTAACTGGCAGAATGTGTTACAACTCTCGAAAAGGAAACCGAAAAGTGTTAACGTATGTCCCATAACCACTCGTTCGCACTAAACGGTTTACTATCCGTCAGTCATTTTCACACTCAAAGCAGTACAAAGTTTACCTCATATCATCGATAAACTAAACCCGAAGGTCAAAACGATCTATTGAATAGGTCGGGGATTAATCGGAAGGATAAACGCACACATTCATGTTCCGTGTTTTACCTAACCATTTAATCTTCCTTCCACTTCACTCGAAGTGCGCAATTGTGTGTGTGCATTATAAATAGAATTTATAATTTGGAGAAGGGTGCTTTTAATACGATTTAGAGAGATTATTTATAAAACCCATGAATGAAGTCAAAAACAAGTCATCAAAGTCAAATATGCAATAACAACTAATTGGAATCAACACGAATCAATAAAAGTTGGAAATTAACTCAAAACTAGCCAAAATAGGCAAAACTGCGCATTTCAGACGTCTGAATTTACCTTCCAGACGTCTGAACCACTACCAGACGTCTGAATGGATTTCCAGACGTCTGGATTTTGTCTCTGCCTTTTTGCGTCTTCCAGGGACCAATTTCAGACGTTTGAATTTCCAAACCAGATGTTTGAATTTGAAACCAGACGTCTGAAATTAGAGTTCAGACGTCTGAAATCCCCCTGTAGGCAAAAAAACAGCCAATCCCATAAAGGCAAAAATCCAAATGAATTGCAAACGAACGAGCGATGGATGCTATGGGTTTATGCCATACGACAACCCAGCACTATAGGCTCTTTTATACACCTCCAAGAACATGATTAAAACATCAAGTTATGATTTTTAGAACTTTTGACTTCAAAACACCAAAAATTACAATGTTCACAAAACCAATCCAAATCAAAGCAATTGCACATGAATAATTGTTAGGAATTCATACCTAACAACCGAAGATACTTATAGTCATAGATGTGAGATAAAAATCTCACCTTTTTGCACATAAACAAAGATGAGAGCACAAACACAAGAAGGAGGTTAACCACTCTTCACTTCAACTCTACAATCTTCAATCTAAGAACCAAAACATATATTTCCCAAATTAGAGCTTAGGAATTTCTGAAATTGAAGAGGAGAAGAGATGGGGAAGATGAAGAGGAGGCTTGCCTATCCTTCTCTTTGAATTTCAAGCAAGAATTTGGAGTTTGCAAATGGAACTAGGGCTTGGAGTTTCTAATTCTTCTTTATTTCCCCCATTTTCAGTTTTCTTAAGCTAAAGGAATGAAATGAGAATGAATGGATGAAGAGTTAGTGAGCTAGAGGGTTAAGAGGAGATTGGTACTGAACCCAAACTCAAGCCCAAGTAGAAAAAGGGGCAAAATTCACAAACTCCAAACATATCAAAGATTACACTTAAAAAGATCGCAAACGCCATTTTGGAACCAATGGATGTGGTTTCGAGTTCCAATTCGGCCATTTGCAAAAAGTAGCTTTTCAGACCTAATCCGACTAACGACGCTATATTTAAATAAAATATTTAAATATAAAATCGTTAAATATGTGGGTTGTTACAGATCTCCCCTCCTGACAAAATTGCGTCCCCGTAATTCCTAGAGACGGTATTTGTAACAACTACAAACATACAATATCCAAAAGTAAAGGAAATAAGCTTGAGATGAAAAGACATACTCACTGTTTCAAAGCGAAGAAAGAAAACCCGGATAAGATCGCTCAATAAATTCTCTGGTTTCCCAAGTACAATCATTGGGATTAGCGGGCCATTGAACTTTAACGAGCGGCACGTCCTTGTTTCGAAGGTGTCGCACCTCCGTGTCAAGTACACGAATAGGCTGCTGTACAATAGATAAGTCAGGTGAGATCTCAAGCTCTTGCAAATCAGGGGAAGCAATAACAGAATCCGACTCCCGAAGACACTTACGAAGTTGCGAGACGTGAAACACGTCATGAATACCAGATAAATGAGCAGGAAGTGAAACTCTATAAGCCACAGGGGCAATACGTTCAGTAATAGAAAATGGTCCTATAAAGCAAGGAGCCAATTTCCCAGTCATACTGAAATGCATAACCCCCTTCAAAGGAGAAACACGAATAAAAACAAGATCGCTGATCGAGAACTCGAGAGGCTTCCTACGGTTGTCCGCATAGGATTTATGGCGACTTTGTGCCGCTTTCATTCTCAATCGAATAAGATCAAACTTCTCGGAAGAATCACGAACAAAATCCGGTCCAAGAATACGCTTCTCCCCAGATTCCAACCAACAAGATGGTGATCGACATGGCCTTCCGTATAAGGCTTCGAAAGGAGCTATACCGATACTAGATTGAAAACTATTGTTGTAGGAAAACTCTACAAGAGGTAGGTAATCCTCCCAACTACCACCAAAATCAAAAATACAAATACGGAGAAGATCTTCCAAGATACGATTCACCCGTTCTGTCTTTCCATTAGACTACGGATGATAAGCTATGCTAAAATTAAGCTTTGTTCCCAAAGCTTGCTAAAGACTCCGCCAAAAATGACTCGTGAATAAAGGATCATGGTCACTCATAATAGAACTAGGAACACCGTGAAGTCTCACGATTTCCTTGACATATAACTTAGCCAAATGCGAAGCAGACCTATTAGACTTAATAGGGACAAAATGAGCAGACTTAGTGAGGCGATCAACAATAACCCATATGTTAGAATGGCCTGATCTCGAGCGAGGTAGGCCGTCAATGAAATCCGTAGATATCTGATCCCATTTCCACAATGGAATCTCAAGAGGCTGAAGAAGACCAGAAGGACGCTGATGTTCGGCCTTAAAACGCTGAGAAGTTATGCAATTACTCCCATAACTCGCCACATCGCGTTTCATGCCTTCCCAATAATAAAGACGATGCATATCGGCATAGATCATACTACTACCAGGATGAATAGTATACTTAGAACGGTGACAGTCATCAAGAATGTCATGCCTAAGTGCAAAATCAGAAGGCACAAAAAGACGGTTCTTCTTACGAAGACACCCATGAGAATCAATGCTAAAATCTTGCAACGCCTCATCACAAGATCCAGACTCACAAAGCTGAATAAGATGCAACAAATCAGGATCACGCCGCTGAGCATCGGCAATACGATCCAATAAAATAGGTCGAGCTCCCAAACTAAATAATAGAATAGGAGAATCAGAAGATGAACCTCGATCACGAATTCCACAAAAAGATAAAGTCTCAAGAACATCCCATTCGGCAAGCATCATAGAAACAACAGCTGAATGTTTGCGACTAAGCGCATCGGCAACACGATTTCCCTTACCAGGCGTATACTGGATATCAAAGTCATATGAGGCAAGAAACTCGAGCCAACGTTGTTGTCTCATATTGAGTTCCTTCTGAGTAAACAAATACTTCAAGGATTTATGATCGGTATAGAGAATGAAGCGGTCGCCTAATAAGTAGTGTCGCCAAATCTTCAAGGCGAAGACGATGGCGGCTAACTCAAGATCATAAGTGGCATAGCGAACTTCATTCGGATGAAGTTGCCTAGAAGCATATGCAACTACTCGATCCTTCTGCATAAGAACAGCACCGAGACCACTACCACAACCATCGGTGTAGACAACAAGATCATGATTCCCTTCGGGAACCACAAGAATAGGAGCATTTGTGAGAAGTTCCTTCAATGTCAGAAAGGAAGCTTCACACTTGTCGGACCTAATATAACGAATGCCTTTCTGAGTAAGGCTGGTGAGAGGAAGCACAACACGGGAAAAGTCCTTAATGAACCGACGGTAATAACCCGCCAATCCAAGGAAACTACGGATCTCATGCACATTCTCAGGCCTCTTCCAATTCTGGATGGCTTCGATCTTTGAGGGATCGACCGAAATGCCGTCAGAAGATACAACATGGCCTAAGAACTTAACTTCATTCTCCCAAAAGTGGCACTTGGAGAATTTGGCTTTAAGCTGATGATGACGGAGAGTACTCAAGACAATACTCAAGTGATTAGCATGCTCGGCTTCAGACTTAGAATAAATAAGGATATCATCAATGAAGACAAGGACGAACTTATCGAGATATTCCTGGAATACTCGATTCATGAGATCAACAAAGAAAGCAGGAGCGTTCGTCAAACCGAATGGCATAACGAGTTACTCAAAAGAACCATATCGAGTGCGAAAAGCTGTAAGAGGTATGCTATCCTCCGCGACTCATAATTGATGAAAACCTGTGGCAAGGTCGAGTTGAGAAAAGACCTTAGCACCACTCAATAAATCGAACATATCATCGATCCTAGGCAATGGATACCTATTTCTGATGGTTTACTCATTAAGCTTGCGATAGTCAATGCAAAGCCTAAGAGTTCCATCAGATTTCTTCACAAAGATGACCGCGGATCCCCATGGGGAAAAACTGGATTGAATCAACTGCTTGGACTCAAGCTCTAAAAGCTGCTTCCTGAGTTCCTTATTTTTCCTTGTAGACATCCTCGTAGGAGGACGACTAACTGGCTGCGCACCTGGAATGAGATCAATGCGGAACTCAATTGCCCGCTTGGGTGGCAAACCCGATACAGGCTTAAAAACATCAGGAAAGTCACAAACAATAGGAATATGAGATATATCATCATCATCTCACGAGTCAAGAGAATATAAAGCCATCTCGGAATTATCCACATCCCGAAGAACAAGAGATAGCTGAGTAGGCGAATCCGGATGTCGAAGATTTAATTCTCTCCGAACAAGTAATCCTGGCATCATATCTCACTAGCCAGTCCATACCCAAAATCATATCAAATCCCAGACAAGAGATAACGTGCAGATTCGCACGAAAAGAAAAACCACATAAAACAATCTCAACATCACCGCAAAGCAAGCTAAGGGTCGCCGATCCCCCAATAGGATTCGCAATCCTTAAAGAAGTAACCATACAAGAAACATCCAAAGATAATTCATCAACGAGCTTCTTCGATACGAAAGAATGTGAAGCACCCGTATCGAAAAGAACTCGTATACTATGATCATGAAATAAAATCAAACCTTCCAAAATGGATGGTGACAAACCTTTGGGCTGAGAAGGACCTTTAGAAACCTTGGTAGCATAAAGATTGCTAGACTTGGCACCAGCCGGAACAGTAGGACAAGTTGAAACATGATGACCTTCCTTCTTGCAATAGCGACAGAAGAGAGGTTTAGGACAAGCTCGAATAATATGATCCGGAGAGCCACAATTGAAACACTTCCGAATAAAAGGTGTTCCAGAAGGCTGAGTCTGAGAGCTAGAACCACCAGTCTTCTTCTTCTTAGAAGGAAAAGACCTCTTCTGAAACGGAAACTGCTTCTTGTTGGGGTTCTTAGAAACATCAACATCCTCACCACTATCACCCTCCTTCTCGACAGCTTCGAGATGAAGTGCCGAATCTACTAATTCTTCAAAAGAAAGCTTAAGATGGAGCGATAAAGACTTCTTAAGATATTTCTTAAGACCAGAGACGAACTTCAAATTCTTCTTATAAGAAGTGCTAATGAATTCAAGACTATACTTAGATAAAGCCTCGAATGACGCAACATACTCAGAAACAGAAGACTTCCCTTGCTTCAACTCAAGGAAACGACGGGTCAATAAAACTTTTTCAGATTCAGGAATGAACTTGAGTTTGAATCGCTCCCGAAACTGAGTCCAAGAAAGAGTAGACTCATCAATTTCGGCTATAAGAAGCTCATACCAATCAAGGACACGCTCTTGTAATAAGCTAGAAGTTACAAGAACTCTATCATGGTCAGAAAGATCCATACGAGAGAAGATACGCTCGCACGTGCGAAACCAAGCTTGGACTTCAAGAACGGATTCAGAGCCTTTAAACGGCTTTCCTCCAAGATGAGCAAAATCACTGCACTGACGTGCAAAGGCAGACTTGCGAGGTGGAGACACTCGAGGAGGAACTGAAGGCTGAGTGCTCCTAAACAACTCCGTAAACTGATCGGCAAACATATAAACGCCATCCGGATGTGTGCCACTGGATTGCCTAGCATCCGAACGTCGTCTCCTGCCTCTTCCAGCCATACGCTGAAAGTAAGATAAGAACGAGATTATGCACAAGGTAGATATTACAATATGGAATACTACGGAATAAAATGCATTCCTAAACGTATTTCCAAATTCTATATAACCTTGATGGAATAGAGGGACACGATGATTCAAAGATTTGTATCACTTATACACTTTGATGTATCGTAATATGTGCTTCTATTATGTGTTTATCATACTTTGTTCTGAACTCAGCTCTGATACCAAGTTGTGACGCCCCACCTCTATACCCACGCTAGCAAAGAGTATTAATAGATAATACCGTCTGCTGACACGGAGAATAAGGCTGGATAGGAGCGACCATCTATAGTCTTGCTTTAACTATCTATTAAATACGTCGACAATAACCACACCAAACAGATCGACATATCCAATGACTACTTAAAACAAAACCATAGGTGGCTGGAGGATCTATCATAATAGAATATAACAACTCGGGTGTAGGAAACATCATAGAACAGTAAACCATCATATACATATATACCAATACATAGCAGAGTATGCAAAATAATACATGCCAAGTGGTATAGCCAACCACAATATATAGACAAATCCAGAAGAATAAATATCGGAGTTTCAACATAATAGGACTACACAAAAGCTATGACAAAAAGAAGCTAGCGAAGTAGTCCATGCGGAAGCAAAATAGGCTAAGTCCAAATGCACCTAACCTGAAACATCTCGGTCTGACCCGAGTATAAAATACACAGGTCAGTCTAGTTAAACAAATCAGTTAGATAAACTGAACAACAATAAACCTGCAAGGTTACAAAGCATAACAAATATCTCTAAAAGAGATAACACAATCATCTAACAAAAGATGAATCATATGATAACAAGCCTCATATCATCGGCAACATATAGAAACAAAGGATACAAACATCCCAAATCAAGCCAAAATGCAAATAACAAATACACATAAGGTATACAAGTTCCACAAGGTAATCGCTATACTTCATGCGGCTCAAAATGACCAACATCGAAGGGCGATACCAAGGGAATATACATATCAATGAAACATCATAAAATTGCTCGAGCTCAGTACTGTATAAACAAGGATCCATGAGCCCGAAGACTCCAAACCCAATATCACCCATGCGGCTCATAACGACCAACATCGGAAGCGATACTAAAGGGCAACAAACCCGAAGGCACAAACCCGAAGGTACAAACCCGAAGGCAACATACCCGAAGGCAACATACCCGAAGGCAACAAACCGTAGTGGTGAAGGTCCGGAGGCCCGGTACTGACACCACTAACTGCCAGAATGTGTTACAACTCTCGAAAAGGAATCCGAAAAGTGTTAACGTATGTCCCATAACCACTCGTTCGCACTAAACGGTTTACTATCCGTCAGTCATTTTCACACTCAAAGCAGTACAAAGTTTACCTCATATCATCGATAAACTAAACCCAAAGGTCAAAACAATCAATTAAACAGGTCGGGGATTAATCGGAAGGATAAACGCACAGATTCATGTTTCGTTTTTTACCTAACCATTAAATCTTCCTTCCACTTCGCTCGAAGTGCGAAATTGTGTGTGTGCATTATAAATAGAATTTATAATTTGGAGAAGGGAGCTTTTAATATGATTTAGAGGGATTATTTATAAAACCTGTGAATGAAGTCAAAAACAAGTCATCAAAGTCAAATATGCAACTACGACTAATTGGAATCAACACGAATCAATAAAAGTTGGAAATTAACTCAAAATTAGCCAAAATAGGCAAAACTGCGCATTTCAGACGTTTGAATTTACCTTCCAGACGTCTGAACCACTACCAGACGTCTGAATGGATTCCCAGACGTCTGGATTTTGTCTCTGCCTTTTTGTGTCTTCCAGGGACCAATTCCAGACGTCTGAATTTCCAAACCAGACGTCTGAATTTGAAACCAGACGTCGGAAATTAGAGTTCAGATGTCTGAAATCCCCCTGTAGGCAAAAATCAGCCAATCCCATAAAAGCAAAAATCTAAATGAATTGCAAACGAACGAGCGATGGATGCTATGGGTTTATGCCATACGACAACCCAGCACTATAAGCTCTTTTATACACCTCCAAGAACATGATTAAAACATCAAGTTATGATTTTTAGAACTTTTGACTTCAAAACACCAAAAATTTCAATGTTCACAAAACCAATCCAAATCAAAGCAATTGCACATGAATAATTTTTAGGAATTCATACCTAACAACCAAAGATACTTATAGTCATAGATGTGAGATAAAAATCTCTACTTTTTGCACACAAACAAAGATGAGAGCACAAACACAAGAAGGAGGTTAACCACTCTTCACTTCAACTCTACAATCTTCAATCTAAGAACCAAAACATATATTTCCCAAATTAGAGCTTAGAAATTTCTGAAATTGAAGAGGAGAAGAGATGGAGAAGATGAAGAGGAGGCTTACCTATCCTTCTCTTTTAATTTCAAGCAAGAATTTGGGTTTGCAAATGGAACTAGGGCTTGGAGTTTCTAATTCTTCTTTCTTTCGTCCATTTTCAGTTTTCTTAAGCTAAAGGAATGAAATGAGGATGAATGGATGAAGAGTTAGTGAGCTAGAGGGTTAAGAGGAGATTGGGAGTGAACCCAAACTCAAGCCCAAGTAGAAAAGGGGGAAAAATTCACAAACTCCAAACATATCAAAGATTACACTTAAAAAGATCGCAAACGCCATTTTGGAACAAATGGAGGTGGTTTCGAGTTCCAATTCGGCCGTTTGTTCGGACCTAATCCGACTAACGACGCTATATTTAAATAAAATATTTAAATATAAAATCGTTAAATATGCGGGTTGTTACAATTCTGGAAACTAGAAGTAAAGGAACCGAAACTATGGCGATAGGCATAACGAGAATAGTAAGCATTAGAGAAATCTACGACCCAAAGATTGTACACCTTTGAATAATATGCCAAAAAATATTTACCTTGCTACAAAATTAATGTAGCACTATAAGAAACTATCCAGGAGGGAAGCAACATAGTAGGAGAAACATTCTAGGAAGTACCGTCGTTTCCACGAAACTCATAGGCATACATTAAATGAATACTGACACTTAAGAGATCTTATTGAAGAATTAAAAGGAAAAATGACTTCAACAAAGCATCAAAGAATCATAGGACGACAACTAAATTGTGAGATCCCAAGGACCGCCCGTCCACGGGAATCAGCCCAGGTCGAGCGGAGCAGGACCCAGTGGAATAATGAAAAGTAAATCATCAATACCATAATTAGAGCATTTGATCCAACCAAAAAGAGATGGAGAGAGATGGAATGGCACGCGCACTCTCTAAAGCACGTACAATAGGAGGATTGCTTTGTTGTAGAAGATGGATCTCCGATAAAGCAACAAAGGAGGAATACTGATGATGTAGTATTAAGAAATAGAGATGTTGACTGAATTAAAGTGCTTTCGACCTAATGATAGTGACGGTTGGAATTGGATTAGTGACTGTGCATTGAGTCAACATACTCTTCAAGGAACTTTCGATGGGATGAAGATTAACATGAAGGAGGTTATAGCTTGTAAAACCAAGATCAAAGGCTTTATGGGAAAAGCCAAGTAGCTAATTGAGACAATCAATTTTCTGTAGAATTGGGCAAAGCAGAATGCAAGATTATCCAGATTCTAAATTTCGTCATCGTATATCAGTACTCATCATATAATGCATTCTTAGGATAACCTGCACTTGCTAATTTCAGGATAACTTTGGCATCTTGGTGCTTAGTAATGAAGTTCTGCATGGAGAATGAGGTTGGAATGGTAAAAGGTGACCAAAGCATTGGAAGGGAACGTTACATTGCAGAACTAAAAGAAGTAAAGCAAAATGGAAAGGCATGAATATGGAGAGAACTCTCCACATTCAGGACACGCAAGCATAACAACTAAAACATGAAAACTGGCTTGGGAACCATAACCGATTCATTAAGGTCATTGGTCCAAGGAAGCAGTTAGGGAAAGGGCGACTAGGGTAGAGCTGACAGTGGATGTTCCAATCGGCATGGATGATCCTACACAGGTCCTGAAGATTGGATCTCATCTCAGCATTAACTTAAAAAGAAATTGATGAATTTCCTTCGAGGAAAAATAGATGTGTTCTCCTTGACTTGCTCGGACATGAGCGGGATATCATCGAAGATAGTGTGTCATGCATTGAACATTGACCCAAAGTTTACACTGACAAAGCAGAAAAGACACCGTCTGGGTTCGAACCAATCCATTATTGAGGAAGAGGTAGATAAACTTATGGAAAACAGGTTCATCCATGATGCTTTATACCCCGATTAGGTTTCCAACCCTATGTTGGTTAGGAATTCCAATGGAAAGTAGAGAATGTGTATCGATTACTTGGTTTTGAAAAAGGCATACCCAAAGGACAAGTTTCCTCAGCCAACGATTGGCCAATTGGTGGATGTGACCGCATGACATGATTTGCTCTCATTTATAGGTGCTTATTCAAGTTACAACTAGATCCCGATGAAAATACTAGAATAGGAGATTACTAGCTAAATAACAGACTTGGGATTATATTGCTATCGTGTGACGTCGTTCGATTTGAAGAATGTTGGATTTTTATACCATGGACTGGTGAATGCTATTTTTAAGAGCCAAATCAAGCGGATTATGGAAGTATACATAGACGACATGCTTGTGAAATCATGAGTATCTCTAAACCATCCAGACAATCTTCAAAGAAGTTTGAAGTTTTACGGAAGTACGAGATGAGACTGAACACACTAAAATATTCTTTCGGTGTAGCAATGGGAAAGTTTTTTGGATTTATCATACTTGCATGGGGTATCGATGCTAAACCGAATCATATTGACTCCTCGAGAAGTGTAACTACAAAAACTACAAAGAAGGAACTACAGAGCTTGAATGGGAAGATTGCTACATTGAGTCAGTTCGTCTCTAGAGTGATAGATAAGTGTATACCTTTCTTCGATGCCCTCAAGAAAGGAAAAAAGAATTTGAATGGAACAAGGATTTCGAGAAAGCCTTCGAGGAATTATTAAGACGTATGAAAAACCATCTAGTCCAATCTAAACCGCCTATAGGGAAGGATCTATTTGTTTAGTTAGCCACGTTTGCTTATGCGTTAAGCATAGCCTTAGTATGTGAGAAGGCTAGGATTCAAAGACCGGTTTATTACATCACCAAGCGTTTTATTAAAGCCAAAAAGAACTACTCGAAGCTGGAGATACTTTCGTATCGCTTATTTGTAACACCTCACCTCTATACCCATACTATCCAATAGTATTACGAAGTAATACTTCCATATAACATGAAGAATGAGGATATATGAATTACATACGTGAATATTCCCTTAGACATCGAATAAGTAACTTGCCTATACATACAGAGTATCAGTACAAAACAATAAATACGTGTGCCTTTAGGACAGAACAATACAAAGTATACAGTTACTAACAGAGAATATAGAGTCAATTGTAGCAACAATAATAATATAGTATTTTTATAAGAATACAACACAACCCATTATATAAATGAAATCATCAAATGAATAGAGTTTAGCACATATCCATTCCTTAATATAATATCGGTTAAATTACAAATCAATAGATACTGTGAGATAGCCTTACAAATTATCCAAATAATATCCAATGCTATACAACCATAAAGATAATCCAACAAAATATAAATCAAAATGAATAATAACAAAAATATCAAATCATCAAATAGTTTGGATACGATAGGGACTTGCTACACTTTATACTCAACCAGTCTCTAGTCTAGTCAACTCATTATAGGAAAGAGACATATATGCCAATCTACTGCACACTCGTAATCGTGAACCAGAAAGGGAGACTGATCGCACACACCATGCTTCAAGAACTCAGGGTCTACTAACTTTTCGCTTATATTTTAGTCTTTTCCTACTTTTTCGGTTACCTCAATGGACATCATGACCCAATCCACCAGTGGATCATCTACGCATATCTCCGGTCACAACCCTATAGATAGCAGACTACTAGCCTATGTGACACAAGGTGCTATAGGGCACCTACTCTACCAACTACCAATCCTATGATGCACATCAAATATAATAATGGTATCGTGGATCTAGGGCGTGACACCGTAATCAGCCCGTCAAGGTGGATACTGGCCATTCTGGTTTAAGCTTGAACCATAAAAGAAGCTAGACACAAGTGGACGACATATAGTACTCATTTCCTATATCTATTCATAGCTCTATATGTAAGCCAAAAAATGGCTCTATATAAGTCAACTCATGACTATGATATGTTAGAGCTTTAATCCCTCGCCATCATATGACTCTACTTATAAGCCAATACCTTGCTACAATATATTCACCACATACATATGAGCATATCCTCATTTGACCGGCATTTGCCTACAAAGAATGATAAAACGTATAACATAATGATATCCTATACCACCGCTGTTACTCGGATAATTATTCAATGCCCAAAAACTACACTCGATCCATATTAGATATCTCTATATGACAAGTCAGATGAATAACCGAAAAAGTGTCAAAAGCCCCATACCAGACGGTATCACCAAACTGTTTATTCAAATTTCTCGTCACACAGAAATGAAATCTCACAAATAAAATAAAACGACGTCATCACCATATCATCATAAATCCTTAATAAAATCTATGTCGATGGCGAATCACTTATATAATTATTATTCAATAGACAAAAAATAAAAATAGGCTATAGAAATAAATATAAAATAACAAAACAAAACTTAATAATAAATCATTTACAACATATAATTTTATATAACCAAATATTTAGAAATGAATAATAATACACAATTAAAGATTCAATAAACCATTAGAAAGTTATCAGAATAATTACATAAACATAAACGATTCCAATGAATATGTGTATACGACAACAAGTAAAAATATATCAATGAATCCTTCATAATTTATAATCTCAACGTAAACTATTAAATACTTAGATGTGAATATTAATTTCATATTCTAGAATTAAATAGATAAATAACCTAACTCAAATATATTCTATTTGATAAATAACTAATTCCTCAATCTTTTATAATTAAGTAATAAGTTAGCGTTCACAAATAGCATTGGAAAAACCGCTTTCTTTCATTTTGGTAACCAAAATTAAATTGTAGAGTAAATATTTCGCTTGAGATATTTCAATAACTTTCTATAGTTAAAATTATTTATTAATAATCATGCAACATCCAGATCAATTTAATATATTCAAATCAAATATTTATATTTCCAACACTTGAATTATATGTGTGTATACATTAAGATTTCATAAATATATACTTAGAAAACTGTAAAATGACAATTACAGACTATAACATATTTTTTCTTATTTAAATAACACTATTAAATCCACTTATAAATTTAACAAACTTCAAATATATATTTGCATTCTTGTATAATATATAGAAATTTAGTTTAGTGTTTAAATATGTAACAACTCATATTTGGGACTTCAAATTTGAATATTAATTTATTCAAATCTTCGGATTTGAATTTGAATTATGATAAATTATCCGTTTCAAACTGAGACTTGATTTTCAATGACGTATTTTTAAATTAATTTTTAGAATTTTTTCATAATTTCTAATTGGAAAATATGTAAATTTTCGTTTGACGTATTTTACTGCAAACTTTGGCATTTTAAGACCTCACAAAATTTAATAGCTTGTCTATTTTATTTTTGATTTGTGATCATGTAACATTATTATACACAATTGTACTTTATTTTCTATCAATCACAGTTCGAAATCTAACGCGGTACGTTATGACCGGATAACATAATTTATTTATAATCAAATATAAATATCTACATAACCAAGTATACAACAGTTAATGCTTTTCCTTTTTCCTATAGATTGTTGTTACCTTCCCCTGCCCTTGTACCTTTGGCCTCCTTAGCCACTTCTTTGTCTTCAATAGTTTGAAGCATGTTAGGTATATTATTGCACTTCATCAAATCAATCTCCATTCTTTTTTAAGGTTGCTGCCATTAGATTTTCTCTTCTCCTCCCCATATGTATGATAAGAAATCATGAAACCGTACACCTACCCTACTTCGAAAATGATTACGTCCCAAACTACTCACTGTTAGTTCCAACGTCCAAGTACAAAGTTGTTCGCTAAAGAGTCTAGTTTTTTTAAATTAATTGCTTGATATTTCATTGGAAATCGAGCAAGATATCCTACTTTTATAGTAAAAGGAAGAAAACACTCTTAAACTTCAAAAATCAAATTCTCGAGCTTTGCTTCAAATGGATCGACGCCGTTGGCGCTGTTGGGTACGTATGATGTTGTAGTATTTTTATGGAAGCTTCAGCAAGATTCCGCGTCGACGATCAACGATCATCGATTTCTAGGATTCGATTTTTCTCGTGTTATGGTCGTTGTTGAGCAGCATTGGTTCGGGCTTGGAGAGGTGCGTTGGGTGGTGGAATTTGGCAGGGTTCGATTGAGGTTTGAGGGTAGCAGCATGGTGATTGATGAGGCATACACGATTGAGGAAAAAATGAAATAGAGCTGCCTAGGTGTTTAGATGATCAATTTCTCATGGGCGGCGTGGATTCGTCGATGTGGGGATGATCGAGGCCGGCAAGAGTAGAGTAACTCGCATGTGGTCTTGGGTAGTCAATGGGTGGTGGAGTTGGATCGTGCACATGCATGGAGATGCGCATTTGGGTTCCAGTGTTCAATTTTGCAATGAAGAAGAGGAAAGGGAGATACTGTAGAGATATGAAGTATGTGAGCGAGCCTTGGGCATGTTTTAGGAAGGTGAGAAACCTAAATTATATTAGTTGGTTTATTCATATAAATAGTGTTAAGTTCAAAATTTTATAGCTCATTTATTTTAAATCGGTTTGATTCGTGGATTTTCGCATTGTACTCGTATGGACGAGAGCAACATTTTAGTGTAACTTATAGTAGCTTCAGACAAGTGTAAATTTATGGCAAATGAAAACAGACATGATTTAAATTACATTGTTTTAATTAGTAACATCGTTTGAATTTTTATACCTTAAAAATTGATGTTTATTTGGGCAAATAAATTATTATTGTGTTAAATTGGATTGAATATGGCAAGTGACATCTGTTTAATGGAATAAAACACTTTTCTGCTAACTAAATTAATTTGACAATCAATCAGCGGAATAAATCCCTGTTCTGTTATTTTATGGATTTAGACATTTGATTATATATCATTAATTGATATTCCACTTTGGATAATTGATATATTGACCGATGATGGTTAAGTGTTGGAATTATTTACACAGTCATGGATTATGTAAATATATGTTATTAACTTGAAAAGTTAATTGAATAATATCATAGCTTGTTTAAGTACCATGGTGATCGTTAAGCCTCCTTTGAATTTGAAAAACTAAATATAGATTTGAAAGTTATTTTAAGAATAATTATTTTTATTATAAGGTTTAAAGATAATTATTTTTATTTAGTACTATGATTTTAAAAGGTAACAAATTAATAATAATAATATTTTAAAGATAATTTATAATTGGTTTAATAATGATTAAAGTTAATTATTTTATTATTACAATTCTTAAAGGTTATTTCTACAATGTTCTTTATGAATATTTAATTACTATTTTAATGTTATTTGCTTATTATTTTAAAAATGTTTTTAATTTAATTTAATTACTTATTTAAAATGATTTAACAAAAACTTAATTTTTAATTAAAGATAATTAATTATATTTATTTAATTTATTTTGTTATAATTAAAGGATAATTAATTTTCATATTAATATTAGTTTAAGGTTAATTAATTACTATTTTTATTACCGTTAAAGATGGTTAATTATTATATTAATATAGTTTCGAAGATAACTTATTAATACAATAATAATGTTTAAAAATTAATTTAATATGTTTTAATGAGATTTTAAGTTATTATTTTAAATGAGATTTAATTTAAATGAAAAAGAAGGATGTTCAAATAATAACTAATTATTTTAAGTTATTTAAAGCACTTTTAAATAACTTATGGTTTATTAAGTGGACATTATTGACATGAAGAGTCTTATAATGAGTTGGATTAAATATGGGAAGATTTTTATAAATGGATTTGGATATTTATAAAAGAATTTATAAATGAGTTTAAAAAATCTTAAGAGGAGAAATTTTGTAAACGGGGTTTGAGATTTATTAAGAATGTTTTATAATGGCATTGGAGATTTATAAGGAAACTTTGTAAATATATTCGATAATATTTATAAAATAAAAGGAATTCAGGTAGAAATGGTTGATCTTCACGACGTAATTTGAGTGGCAGGGATTGCCTACAGTTTACTATGGATTCGCAGGGATAGCGAGGTTAGTCCTTGAGATGATGGTTTTGATGACAACAACCTTAGAATAGGGTTATAAAATATAAATACTAACATTATAGTTTAGAAATATATGTATATGCAGGATTTAACCATGCAGGTACCAAGAATGAAGACTGTACAGTATAGAGATTCAAGATATCAAGATTGAAGACTCATGAGTGTCAAGAGTTCAAGATTATCAAGAGTTCAAGATTTCAAGAATAAGTAATTTAATTAGGAATTTTGTTAAAACTCCTAGAAAAGCACTGGCATCTTAAAATCCAATTTATTCGTGGAATGGAATCCACTTCGAGCCGTTAAAGGGATGAAAACCAATGTAGGATGGAACCTACGAAAAATCTGGTGGAACATTGTTTTGTATCCGCTAACTTTTATTCAAAATAATTTTACAAAATTATATCTTGTTTTCAAAATGTTTTCAAAACCTTTGTTTTAAAAGAATCAAAATCATCTATCCTGGTTTTAAATAATTTAAGCCTCAATATATTCTTTATCTTCAAAATCAAATTATCCTTAGTTTTAAATTATCTTTAATAATAATATATTTAACTTTTAATATTTATACTTAGATTTAAATATAAAATTATAGTAAAATTTTATATATACTAAAATATTATTCTCTATATTTATTTATGTATTTTAACTATAGTTAAGTATATTTATAAATGTTTGAAATAGTTTTAATATAAGATAAAAGTTATTTTTAAGGAAAAACATACCACCAAAATTTCCTTTGGGATGTCGACATACTCAAGACAACCATGTTGACATAGTGGCAGTTGATTTCAAAATTTTGAATTTCAAAAGAAGTGTCTATTTGTCATATCCCTTCACGAATGGACATGGTTGTTGTTCTTCTATAAATATAGGCTGTTTTCAAAGAATGTCTAATCATATTTTTCTGGTTTTCACTCCTATTCTTCTTCCACGTTTCTTTATACATATTTTTACCATTTCTCTGCCGAAATCACCGTTGAATCTAACTAGATCATTTCTGGTTTGATTCTCTTTCGCTATCTCAACAAGATCCTCAGTGCTATTTAGATTTATAGGCTTCTTTGTAATCATTTCTGCGAAAAAAGGTGTGATTGTAGCCTTGGAAATCGATCAAGTGAGAAAAGGTGTGATTGTAGCCCTGAAAATCAATTGGGTGAACTTGTTGCCCATGAAATCAAGTATCTCTACCCAGAGGATTGTGAATCTGGAGGGTGTACCTCGTAGCCTTGAAATCGAGGGTGTAATTGTAAAGATTGCTTTTGAAAGGAAATCCGTACTTGTGCGCGGGACTGGATGTAGGGTAACTCTGAACCAATATAAAATCAGGCGTGTTCTTTCCTTTACTTTGGTATCAGAGCATGGGTTTCAAAGTTTTCATAATATGAATTTTGAAATTTTTTCAAAGTGCCTAACAACACTAGTACTGTTAGCACTACCAACACTAGTTCTATTATCCCTGTCACTAGTTTATTTGTAGAAGGTCAGTCTACTGTCAGACCACCACTTTTTAATGGCAGTAACTATGCATATTGGGCATGTAGGATGAAAATATAATTACAATCTGTAGGATTGGACACTAGGAATATCACATAGACTGAATATTCTGAACCCACAACTGATTTTGCATAATGGACCATTGAGCAAAAGATTGTTGCACAAAATAATTCTAAAGCAATGAATATTCTATTTTTTTCACTTGATAAGAATGAATTTAATAGAGTGTCAGTTTGTAAGTCTACATATGAAATCTGGAAAACTTTGCAAGTTACTCATGAAGGAACAAGCAAAGTTAAACAGACCAAAATTTTCATGCTCATAAATCAGTTTTTATTATTTAAAATGAATTCTAATGAGTCTATTTTCGATATGTATAGTAGATTTCAGGATATTGTGCATTCTCTAATATCCTTAAGAAAGGAATTTTCAGAAGAAGATCAAGTCAGAAAAATCTTAAATTCTCTTACTCCAGAATGGGATTAAACAACACTTGCGATCGAAGAAGAAAATGACATCCGTACCTTAAAGATAGGAGAATTAATTGGAAATCTAATGTCCTTTGAAGTCCAAATGATTAGGGGAAGAGAAAGCAAAGCATATGAAAAGAAATCAATGACATTCAATGCATTGACCGATGGATCTGACTCAAACAGCGATAATGATGAGGAGATAGCCTTTATGACCAAGAATTTTTGGAAATTCCTGAAACATAAAAAGATGAACAATCTCAAGAGAAACAACTATAAGAACTCTGGAAATCAGAATGTAGTGCCAAACAATATCAAATGTTTCAATTGTGACAAACCAGGCCATATCAAAAGAGACTGTCTATATCGAGATAGGCAAAATCCTCCTATAAGCAGTGATTCCGTAAAGAAATGAAAACGTGCATTTACTGATACTCTAGATGATTCAGACTTGTCCTTAAGCGATGATGATCAGAAGACAAATAATTCAACTATGTGTTTCACAGCAGTTCACGACTCTAACGAATTCATATAAATGGACTCTAAAAAAGGTACATATTTACAATACAATTGTTGAAATTGCATGATTAGATTTGGATGCTTGATTGATTGATTTTGAATTGGTGTGTGTATTTTAAAATTTTTATTTTTACTATCATTTTATTATTATTTTATTATTATTATTATTATTATTAATTTTAATAGTATTATAATATTTTATAGAACATACTATAATTTTAGAATTATTCCAGATATATATATATATATATTAAAAATAATAAGTGTGTGTATATATATATATATATATATATATATATATATATTAGAATTCTTAGGAAAAATAAATCATATAAATTCAAAGATACATGTCGACATGGTCCCCACCATGATGTTGACATGGGCACAAAATTTGAAATTCAAAATTTAAATTCAAATGGTTGAATTTCCCTCTACCTTTTCACTTCATTCAATTCTCTGAAATGGCATCTTTTGACCAGAGAACATGTCATTTGAGAATCTATTTATTCACTATCTTTTATCACATCTTTTCACTCTCATTTTCAAATTCAAACTCTCTCTTTGAAACTTCAAGATCTCTACTCTCTACTCTAATGGCTTCTTCAAGCAACCCCTCCACCATGAGAATTTCCAGAAAGATAAAAGAGCAATCTTCAATGATCCAGAGGCCATAAAATCATATATCAGTTATACTAACTATTGAAAAGTCCATCCCGGATAGTTTGCAATATTTCAAGATTCTTCTTCTTATGAAATTGATTTTCTTTTTGCAAACAATCAAATTTTTAGTCTTATTGATGCTTCTCAAAATGATTTCGTTTGTTATCCAAATTTTATTAAAATTTCTATGTAAATTTAAACCGTGGATTTTATATTGGAAATGATGATGAAATTTGGAGTACTGTCAAAGGCACTAGAATTGTTTTGAATTATGATCTTTAGGGTACCATTCTCAATTACAAGAGTACGGGAATGGATCTTTCTAGTTTTAATATTGATGAAAATGATCGGGAGACGTTTCATCACATTTTCGAAGGAAATGTTGATTTTGAATTCAAAAATCGAAACTTTCGACCAAAAGCTAGAATTGTCAATCTTCTTTTACAACATACTTTGACCCCAAGATCGGGGAATTTTAACAATCCTACTTCAAAAGTTTACAAAACACTTTTTGCTATTTTTGGAAATTATGATATTAATTGGGCGCAAGTTATTTTGGATGAACTTCGTCCCAAAAATATTGGAATGGGTGAGAGTACTTTGTATCATGGAAACTATCTCACTCGGATTTTTACTATTTTGGAGTAGATTTCAAAGGAGAAGAATTTGTTTCAAGAAAGGTTTTCAATCATTCCAATATCTCTTATGAAAATTTCATTTTTTTTTCAACCTTATGAGACTCTTTCCGAAAAAGAAGAGCGTTTGGCTCATGAGGAGATGGAAGAGGAGGAAGAGGAAGAAGAAGGGGATGAAATGGAAATGGAAATTGAAGAAGAAGAAGAAGGTGAAACCTCTTTGGAATGCATTAACATCCCCCTAATCCATCCAACAAAACCCTTCTCAAGAACCAAAAGACCATTATTGAGAATCAACGGGTTCTTAAACGATCCGTTAGTAAGAAGTTGGATAAAATTTCATCCAATATGAACATGTTTATTTCCAAAGTCAGCAAGAAGCTTGGATTATCTTCATCTTCATCATCCTCTAACTAGTTCTATCTTTTCATTTCATGTTGTATTAGTTTAGTTTGTTTTAATTTAAAAATTCATGTAATTCTTTATGTTTAATCGTTGTATCATGTTATCATGAAATGAAATTGAATTCCTTTTCTGTTATCTAACTTATCTTATCTCCAGAATAAATGTTAATATATTATATATATATAGACAATTATTCACAAAATCAAAATAAGCCATCAAAATTAACTACACCATGTCGACATCCCCCCATGACCATGTCGGCATGTACTGGTCAAAAATGACATTTCATTTTGAATTTGAAATTTGAATAACTACCTTGTGTCTATTTATTTCAAACGAGTTTCTACACTTATAAATACCTATTTCTTTCAGAATTCATCATTCAATATTAGTTATTATCTACTTTGTCTCTCATTCTTCTCACAAACTAAAATATGGCCAATCCAATTCGTAGTCTATCCGAAAATCTTGAAGAGACTCTTAATTCTTTCAAGAATATTCTTTCGTTCATTCTTCGAAACCAACGACACTTGGAGTTGTGTCAAATGCAGATGATCTAGGAGCGAGAAAGGCATTTCGATGCAATACAATGGATGATTTCCTCCCTGCACAAGGATGATAACAAAGCACATCCTCCAGTCTCTCTCACTAATGATAATGAAAATTGGGATGCCATCATAGAAGACCCTATATTTGGGGAAGAAGGATGGGTGGAAGTTCCTCGTAATGTTTGATTTTATTACTTTGTTTGAACTGTTTGCTTTGATTGATTTGGTTTGATTTGTTTTAATTTGGTTTGATATAGATTGACATTTGGTGTGGATTGATGTTTGTTGTACAAAACATGAATAAATATACATTGATGTTTATAATTAATTATCATGTCAATCAGCATAATTATCTCTTAATCTATCTACTATACACTCCATTGTATAGTTTATTAATGTAGGTACTTTAGTCCAAGAATGAGGGGGAGTTATATAGTTTGGAGTTAGTTTTTTGTTGATGACAAAGGGGGAGAAGTATAAAATACGATAGTTTGGCATAGATTAAGGAGGACTTATTAGTTTTAGGGGGAGTTATTAGGATAGAAGTAATATTTTATGAACAAAGGTTGTCATCATCAAAAAGGGGGAGATTGTTAGTCCTTGAGATGATGGTTTTGATGACAACAACCTTATAATAGGATTACAAAATATAAATACTAACATTATAGTTTAGAAATATGCGTATATGTAGGATTTAACCATGCAGGTACCAAGAATGAAGCCTGTACAGTATAGAGATTCAAGATATCAAGACTGAAGACTAATAAGTATCAAGAATATCAAGATTATCAGAGTTCAAGATTTCAAGAATAAGTAACTTAATTAGGAATTTTGTTAAAACTCCTAGAAAAGCATTGGCATCTTAAAATCCAATTTATTCGTGGAATGGAATCCACTTCGAGCCCGTTAAAGGGATGGAACCCTAAGTAGGATGGAACATATGAAAAATCTAGTGGAACATTGTTTAGTATCCGCTAACTTTTATTCAAAATAATTTTATAGAATTATATCTTGTCTTCAAAATGTTTTCAAAACCTTCCTTTTAAAAGAATCAAAATCATCTATCCTGGCTTTAAATATTTTTAGCCTCAAAATAATCTTTATCTTCAAAATCAAATTATCCTTAGTTTCAAATTATCTTTAATAATAATATATTTAACTTTTAATATTTATACTTAGATTTGGATATAAAATTATAGTAAAATTTTATATAAACCAAAATGTTATTCTCTATATTTATTTATGTATTTTAACTATAGTTAAGTATATTTATAAAAGTTTAAAATTGTTTTAATATAAGATAAAAGTTATTTTAAAGGAAGAACTAACCACCAAAATTTCCTTTGGGATGTCGACATACTAAAGACACCCATGTCAACATAGTGGCAGTTGATTTCAAAAATTTGAATCTCAAAAGAAGTGTCTATGGTCATATCCCTTCACGAATGGACATGGCTGTTGTTCTTCTATAAATAGGGGATGTTTTCAACGAATTTCTAATCATATTTTTCTGGTTTTCACTCCTCTTCTTCTGTCACATTTCTTTATACATATTATTACCATTACTCTTTCGAAATCACCACTGAATCTAACTAGATCATTTCTGGTTTGATTCTCTATCACTATCTCAACAAAATCCTCAGTGCTATTCAGAGTTACAGGCTTCTTTGTAATCATTTCTGTGAAAAAGACTATGATTGTAGCCTTGGAAAGCAATCAAGTGAGAAAAGGTGCGATTGTAGCCCTGGAAATCAATTAGGTGAACTTGTTGCCCGTTAAATCAAGTATCTCTACCCAGAGAATTGTGAATCTGGAGGGTGTACCTCGTAGCCATGAAATCGAGGGCGTAATTGTAAAGATTGCTTTTGAAAGGAAATCCGTACTTTTGTGCGGGACTGGATGTAGGGTAACTCCGAACCAGTATAAAATCCGGTGTGTTCTTTCCATTACTGCTTTTACTTTATTTCTGCATCTATGTTTGATTCTATGATCCTATCTTTAACTGAATATTGCATACATTTGTGTTTAAATTAACAAAAACTCAAAAAGATTTAATAATTTCTTAAAACACTATTCACCGCCTCTCTAGTGTTTATTCTAGCCTTAAGATCCGTTATCTGCATTTCTAACAAGCGACGCAACCATTGTGTAAGCTACGATCCATAGTCAATATTGAACAGTACTTTCCATATCTACTTTTAAGATCTTTTTTCAAGTTTTGAAAATAAAATGGTTTGTGAATTTACTTATACCATTGTGATAAGTATATGATTATATTTTCTTAGTATCGAAAATAAATTGGTTTGTGAATATGCTTATCCCGTTGAGGTAAGTGTATGGAAGTGATTTCCAAGAGTGATTTTAAATTAATGAAAGATTAATTTAGAGGCTTAGTGATTTCCATGGGAATTTTTTTTCTTGAATGTTTGTTTATTTGATAGCTAAGTAACTGACTATCAAATCTTGGCTAAAATATGTAATCCTTCTTAATTTTAGTGGTAGGGAAATATTCCCTACTTAATACCGAAGGATTTTAACTCTGCAAATATTTAGGGGAAACACGAGGATTATATGGTGCAGTTACCATCAGTGGTTTATACTATACGTATAAACTCATTTTATTCTTTTAGGACAAATGATAAGTAGATCCGTCCACTTAACTGGTTAGGGGATGGTCCCCGCTCTTATGTATTGTCTAATTAATTTCTAAAGAACCGGTATTGAGCATTTTGGAAATCAACGTTTGGTTTTATGGAGCATTTGGGAAGCATAAGAGTGTACTCATAAGAGATGACTCAAAATCCGTGACCACACCGAAAACCATATACGATTCTATGAAGGAAATTCGTGGTGTATTGAGATGTTGGGATCAATATGTGATTTCTAAACCCATTGTGGTATGGGAATCCGAGTGTGATTCCAAGATCGAATTAAGATATGGGAATCTTTGTGTGATTCCAAGACCCGTTGGGGTATTGAAATCCATGTAGGATTCCATGATGTACTTCATGGCAGTGTAAAGCTGGAATGTTACATTGTTATATGCAATTGTGCTTTATATTTTGTCAATCGTGGTTCAGGAACGGACATGATATGTCATGACTGGGTACCGAAATTTATTTTATAATCAAATATAAATAGCCAATGTTTTTCCTTTTTCCTACATACTGTCGTTGTCTTCCCCTACCCTTGTAACTTTGGCCTCCACGGCAGCTTCTTTTTCCCCAGTGGTTTGAAGCGTGTTGGGTATATTAATTCACTTCATCAAATCAATCTCCATTTTTCTTTTTAAAGGTCGCTACCATTAGATATTTTATTCTCCTCCCCCTATACATTTTAAAGAACCATGAAACCATACACCTTCCCCACTTCAAAAATCATTACAACCCAAGCTACTCACTATTAACTCCAACGTCCAACTATAAAGTTATTCGCTAAGGAGTCTAGTTTTTTTTTAAAAAAATTATCGATCGAGATTTTATTTAAAAACTAGCAAGATATCCCACTTTTGTCGTAAGAGGAAAAAACACTATTAAACTTCAAATATCAAATTCTCGAGCTTCGCTTCAAATGGATCGACACCGTAGGCGCCGTTGGGTTCACATAGCGTTGTAGAATTTTTGTGGAAGTTTCGACGCGATTCCATATCGATTTCTAGGGTTCGATTTTTCTCGGGTTATGTTCATTGTTGGGTAGTGAAAATGGGAGAATTGACTCAGGCTTGGAGAGGCGCGTTGGGTGGTGGAATTCGACGGGGTCCGATTGAGGTTTGAGGGTCGTAGCATGGTGATTGGACGAGGCATGCATGGATGAGGAAAAAATGAACTGGAGCTGCCTGGGTGGTTAAATGGTCTACTTCTGATGGAGGGAACTAGTTCCTCGATATGGGGATGATCGAGATCGGCAAGAGTAGAGGAACTTGCACGTGCTCTTGGTTGGTCGAAGGGTGGTGGAGTTGGGTCATGCATATGCACACAACGATGCAGATTTGGGTTCCAGTGTTCGATTTTGCAATAAAGAAGGGGAAGGAGAGATACTCTAGAGATAAGAAGCATGTTAGCGGGCCTTTCGCTTGTTTTTGGAAGGTGAGAAATCTAAATTATATTAGTTGATTTATTCATATAAACAGTGTTAAGTTCAAATTTTATATCTCATGCATCTTAAATCCATTTAATTAGCAAATTTTTGCGTTGTACTCGTATGCACGAGTGCAACATTTTATTATATCTTATAGCTTTGGACAGGTGTAAATTTATGACATATGAAAACAGACTTCAGCATTGAGTGAAGGAATTTAGTGCTCCAGTGCCATGAGTTCCAGGGATAGAAGATATGTATAAACATTTAATGATAGCTGTATAGAAGCAATACCCAAATGAGTCTGGAACTTGGATAACAAGTCTAGGAAAGGTAAGAAGCCTTCTTGCCAAATATGGATTGTGGTACAGGCAAAGTACCCTTCAGTATTGTTATGAATGATGTCATTATCACTCGAAGGAATAACTACCACCCATGTAATGCCGAAGTCATTTAGAATTGTGTCTACCTCATCTTGATATCAGAGAATGCTTAGAAGTTGTTTCAATCTTCTTAAGCGAAGATTCCATCATCGGCATTGTGTCTTTTTCTGGTTTTCGGGAAGTCTTTTTCACACCCTTGATCTTACTAGGTGAAATCGTTTCAGTTAAAATTTATAATTTTTTATGTAGTCAATATTCTATCAAGGATATCGAAAACCTATTATAATGATTCGAAACATGAAATCTCATATCCTTGAAAGAATGTTAAAGTTAGAAAAATAAACTCTGTTGAGCTTTCGACAAAGTCGAAAGGGAGGATGGAAGTAGACGTCCAACAAACACACTTCAACAATGTCGAAAGCTCAACATAAGCTTTGTTATTGAAAGGGAGTAGTTGAAACAACACAAACAAATTGTATAAAATATATGCTGCCAACATATAGTAAATAAGGAAAAAGAACCATTCGACGCTGTCGAAACTCATGGACGTAGTTTTTCCAAAGGAATATGAATGATTTCAAAATCTTATATGCCAATTAAGTCGAAGGATATTGAGTTTGAATCATATTACTTAAAATAAAAGGAGTTGGGACGTTTCGACAATATTGGTAAAAGATGGTGATCGAATCTCAATTAGTTATGGAAGGTGTCGATAGAGTCAAAAGCGGTAGGTGGTTTTGAAAGCATGCCAACGACTAAATTTGAGCCGACATTGTAGGTTTCGACTAAGTCAAAACATTTGATTTGATTTACAAACTAAACAAAGTACAGTTCTCTAGTTGAACAACAACTTCTGGTATGCTTCATATCACTTAACCTTATTGTTATTGATTTACCCTTTGTTCTTGACTTATGTTTTACTATTCTTTCAAATTTCCAAGAGCTGGTTCTCCTTACAAGATGGTGCATCGAAATCTTCCACAGAGACATCGAATGTTTGAGAAGAAGTTTCAAACTTACACATCCAAGTCTCTTCCTGTCTGCAGATAAGAACGAAGCTATAATGGAATTAAAGAGATTGAAAGCTTCTCTGGCTCAATTAGAGTATGTTAATCTGAGGAGAGGAAAGGTCATCAACTACTCACAGATGAAAATTTGGCATTGAAAACGACTCAGAAAGAGTCCGAGGAGGAAAAGACTCGAATGGAAGTATGTAACAACCCATATTTTTGATTATTAAAATATTAAATTAAATGAGATTTTGAAATTTAATATTGTGATAAATTAAAATTTATGATTTACTAATGAGAAAAATAATTAAGATATGATTTGATAATGTTGTTTGAATGTTATTGACAACTATTTTAATGTAATTTCAATCAATTGAAATAATTGGAAAGTTAATTTGGTTATAATTGTAAATAAGGAATATACTAAATGTTGGATTTAATGTAAATTATATGTTATTAATTGAAATAGGTTTGTTACAGAATATGAAATAAATTAATTTATTGGCTTAGACGTAGAAATGTGTTTGAACTACTAATGTGTAATAATTGTTTTAATTATTATTTAATTATTTAATCTGTTGAAAATAATTTTGAAAATCAATTTAATTTAATATTGCAGTTAATACGTGTTAAGATGATAATTGTAAAATGTGAAAAAAAATGTAAACTAATGTTAATTATATTCATAAGGTAATAGTCGATTCAATAATAAGAGTGTAGATTGAAATATAAGAATTGTTGAAATCTAAATCTTAATAAAAATAAGTTTTATTTCTATTGTAATTGAACGTTGAATTTAGTGTAATATTAAAATAGTGAATTTAACATGGAAAAATTACTTTAACAGATTATTAATTTCTATGTAATTAAGAATGATAAAATGGTTAATTTTTAGAATTGAATTTGAAAGTGATTAAATCAATTTAATAATAATTTATTTAATTAACGCGAAAATTATCCATTTTGACCACTGTCTCGGATTTCACGAAAGTAGTTTCATCGGATCCATAATAGTGAAGTCTTGTATGATTTCAAGTTCCATAGCGGTTGGATTTATCGTTTGTTCGTGCGAAATCGAAACGTGTAGAAATCGATTAAAAGAATTTAAATAAATATAATTTGATTTTGAAAGCTAATTTTTGTATACAATGGAATAGGGTTATAAACTACTTCCATTGAGTTTAAAAATATTGAAAACCTACATTTTGACAGATAGGATGACCTACTTTCATTTCGGGAATGAAATGAACTTTTTAGGTCGTTATTATCGTTTTGACCCAAATCAATATGTCCATTCGTTCTTATTTATCTCTGCCTATATATAGGCAGTAATAAACTCTAACAGATTTATTATTTCGTATTTCTGTATGTACTGCTTATTAATATCTCCTCTTCCTTCTCAATGGCTGTCTTTCCAAAAAACCTTAATTCCTAAATTCAAAATCAAATCGAAAATTCAAACTCATCAAACCCTATCGAATTATATATCATTGTGAAGCTATAGATGAGCGTAATCTACATCTGAGATTCGTTTTTCAATTTAGGGTGTGATGTGACCAAAAATCGTTAAAGAAGTCTCGACCGTCCATTTCTAGGTTTTCGCTTTCAATGGTGGATCTTTGTCGTTTGGTCGACCGGAGGGTGCAGACTTGTAAAGGAGGCAAGTGGTTGTCGATCCATCGATTTGGTTTGTCCTCGATGCTCCATAGATCGTTAGAAAATCTCGAACAAGGCGCGGTGGTGGCTGCTTGTACGTGGCGGCGGAGGTGGTCAGGCGACTGTCATGGGTGCGCCTTGGCGTGGGCGTCGCGATGGTGATGTCAGATCAGGGGATGGGTGCTCATAGGTGGTGCAGTCGTCGATCTATGTTGGTGGTTGTAGCTTCTCAGAGCCATGTCGAGCGTGCTAGGGTTTTACTAGGTAATGATATTACCATTTTTGCCCTTGAATATTATTTTATATTAATTTAAATTTCTAATGTTCTAACATCGATAACTTTTCATACGAGCTCCACTTGACGCGCGGTTTCTTTCCTTGAGATCGTATCAAAATTTCGAACAACATGGACTAGTTTGATTGGATTCTGAGACTGTTCAAATTTGGGCATTCTTTTGGATTTTAAATCAACTGTAAATCAAAGGTTAGTGATTTAACCCACTCATGATATTCGAAACCTTCTTATGTTAGTTGAACTAAATTTATGAACTGATAAGAATTTTATCGATTGTTGTTTGGTATTTTAATTGTCATTTAAATTTAATATTAATCACAATTTCCATTTAAATTAATATTGAAATTAAAATGATAATTAAATATTTGATATTGCTAAACAGTTAATTGTTGTGATTTATAGATTAATTTTGATGTTGATTATGATGGATGTTTAGCTGTTGACATTTTGGATGATTGGATGTTATGTTTATTATATATGTTGTTATTACTTTGCAAGTTCCTTTAGTTTGTTAGGAAATTCACTTTGGGTTGGAATGATACGGACCTAAATGATATTATAGATTAGGAAAAATTGTTATGGGTTGAAATAATACATACCCGAGTGATTCTATTGATTTGGAAATTATTGGTTCTGATACGGGTTAAAATGATATATACTTGGGAAATTTAACTATTTTCGGTTGAAATGATACATACCCAATCACTTGACCATAGGGCAGAAAATTATATACGGACACCGTTGTTCCATTTTAAATTATTTTCTAAATGGTAAAGTATGTTCGATTTATAAAATTTGATTTTTAAACTTAATTTAATGATTTTATTTAAAATTTATATATGGAAAATAATTTATTATATATGTTTTAAAGCTTTAAATCATAAGTTAATATAAGTTTTAAAAAAGTAAAGTTTAAGGTTTTAATTTATAATCTTATTTAGTTCAAAATATATAATTTAAATAATGTAATAAAATAGAAACACTTTAAAATTTTAATATAATAAAATATTCAATATAGTTTTAAAAGATTTATTTAAAAATTTAATTTAAGATAATAAGTATAGACTTTTATAATAAATTTAATGGATAAATGATTTTTGTAAAAGATTTTAGAATTTTGTAAAAGGCTTTGTAAGCAATTTATAAAATTTTTGTAAGAGATTTTACAATGGATTTTTATAAAAGGATTTTATAAAAGATTCTTTTATTAAGGATTTTATATTGGCTTGATAAAGGAGTTATAAGATTTTAAAAGATTTTATAAAAGGTTTTTATAAAATAACTTGTATAAAGGGATTTGGAAGCATTTTAAAGGAATTTGCATGGAGGCTTATGAAAAAGGGAAGAGTAGTAAGATGTGTTGGAATATATAAATAGCTTTATAAATGGTTTTAAGGCATATAAATAATTTATAAATGATTTAAGAGTGATTTATAAATTATTTTCGAAATTGATTGAAAGAAATCTCCCCCGGTATTTATGAATATATTTTGGAATAAGTATATGGATGTCTTGATATGAAGGTATAAACTATTTTTTGGATTTATTATTAAAAGTGTTTTATAAAATGACCACGGTGTGAAAAATATAATGATTGGTTGTTTAAAGAGACCAGTCGGATATTGTCATACTCTCTGCCAATTCTGAAACCACTAACAACTGTGCACATGGTGGAGAATCCAGAACGAAGTAGGATGGTTGGTGAACGTTACTGGTAAGAGGTAAGAATGTAGCCCTAACCTTTATGTCATCTTGATAGGACTAAAATAGGAGCTATCCCGGGCCAAGTTAGGTCGCTCCTCCGACCAGACATGCTTCTTCAATAGCATATTTGATACTTTGTGATTCATTGGTGGCTACATTCAATTTGATAATGGGAGTGTGTTCCAAGGAGGGCGGTAGTAGCTGTTATGCGTTACCACTAGTCTGACCGTGCAAATCAGTAGAATCCTACCCTAGTCATTGCCTTGCGTGCCTATTATATGCCTTATTGAGCCCACTACTATTTTGGTTTGTGTCGTACGTGCTCCCTAATAGCCCATCGGATTGGTGGAGTTTACGGTACTGTATAGACTACGACATTTATAAAAATGTGTTAAGGGGATATGAGTAACGCCTTAGCGTTGTTTTAATACTTTACTTATAGACATTACATATATAGCGTATATTACTACGTATAAGTAGTTTAACGGATCCTTAGGAGATGGAAATCCCAAAAAATCTCTTAAGTTATTGCATGCACGTTATACACTGAATATGAGATGTGAAATCCCATAAATATCTCTGAATCCATTACAGTCATATTCTTTTGCTATTGATTTAACTTACATAAGATCTTTTTGTTCTAACTCAAGTGTTGTTTTTTCATTACGCTCGGGCCAGCCTAAACTTTTCAATGTTGAAGACATTATTTCAGGAGGACAATGGTGGAGTTTAGTATTATATTATTATTACTATTAACTGTATCATGTTATTCCGTTGCATTATCCTATTATAAATGTTGTATGTATAACGCTGATTTATTATAAAAGTGTATTCAAATGTTAAATGTGAATCGACTTCATAAACTATTTATTTGATTATATATTTTATCATTCCGCTGTGAGATTCTGTGTTTTGCTTTTCATTCCTTTCTCTTATTTTCTTATTTAACACATTGACAATCCTCCATTTTGAATGGTTTGAGTTCGACATGTATGGTTCAGTATTGATTTGCCGTCCAAAAAGGTGGGTCGTCACATAGTAAAACAATCATCTCTAAAGGAAAAGCTTAAGAAGAATAAAGATTCCTTAAAATTGTCTATCGACACTATTTCTGATGTAAAGCCGCGGGTCTCTCAGTTCCTTGATACTTGTCTTGAGGACATCAATATCAATTCTTTCGAAGATGCTATAATGCTCCCTTCTGCTGATAACGTCAATAAATGCCCAGAACTGAGCTTTCCCTCACTCAACCCTACTCTTATCAATAGGGTTATGGAAAAAATTAAAAGGATGGAGCAAGGGTTGAAGCCATTGAAATAAAGGAGATCAATGCCTTTAAAATTCTATCTTTTGAAGTCCCTTCTTTATAAATAGACTCTGACTCCGAAGATAAAGGTGACAAAGAAGAAGTTGCCGAGGAAGAGCCCGGTAACAATGATGATGATGACGACGACGATGAAGATGACAATAACTATAGCCAAGTAGATACAGGTCATGTTCAGGTGGCGACAAGGGTGGTCACAGTGATGCTTCTAAAAATGATGGTGATGACAACATATGGATTCTAAAAAGGTCAATCATAATCCGTCTTTTCATGAAGCAAGCCCACCTGAAACCCCTGTGCCTTCTGGCACTCAGGAGGAGCCTGCTTACATTAATGTGGAAGAACCAAAAGAGAAAAGGCAGGTCTCTCAAATGTCAAGTCCCGTTTCTCAGGTATGGGATTCTTTGTTTAAACGACTTAATCTTCCAAGAAAATAATAGTTTAAAAACCCGCTCATCTTTAAAAAACTAAGTTAGAAAGAAAAAAGAAGAAATAAATAGTTTGTATAGGGTATTAGATAAAAAATGAAGGAACACGATATTCTCTTTGATAAGTATCATAGACTTAACAAAAGTGCAGTAGTGTTAGCATCCTTTAAAAACCAAGAAGCTGCCCCGCAAATAAGGAGGGCATGCCATCTATATGATTCTCTCTTGAAAGAAAATCGGGAGTTGATTGCGGTTTTTTGTACGTTGATTGAGAAGAGAAACAATCTTGTAGACTTAATACAAAGCCTTTTGTAGACACACAACTACGGATTTCCTGTAGTTAGGTGTTTTAGTGTGGGTCTACATAGGAGTTTATACAAGAGATACTTGGACGACTTCGGATCTGACCTACATCTCGGAGCATGTTGGAACTTACTGCAAGTCAGATCGATTCCCCGATAATTGCATCCTCATAAACTCAAATACTATAATAAAAAGTTTATTTCAGAATTATTTACAAACTCGATTTTGAATGAACCAGATGAACAGTCGTAATTATGTAATAATATTGATTTGTGAATTTTTGTTTTAGTTTTCTTTTTATACTTAGTTGTACTTTATTACATTATCACAGAGTGAATGTCCCTCAGGAAACTTTGTCTCTAAAGATTATCTAAGCTAGTATGCTAAACTAAGAAGAGATTATCTTGAAAAAGCATCAATTTTGAAATCCTTAAATTAGCCTGATATTGCTTTCTTAGAGATTTGAAAAAACTATATATGGAACATCCTCGTCTCCGTTTTGATCTTCTTTGTGAAGAAAAATAAAAGCTACTTCAGGAAATCCAGACATATCATACCGGATTAATATATGGCCGCAATAGTCCTCATACCGGGTAATGGGGCTATAGCAAATTTCCTCTAGTTATTACTCCAGAAGGACTTAATGTTCCTTTTGACTCAGTAGTTATTAATTTTGCAAATGCATTATGTAAAGTTAGAAATGCAGTTTCCCATATTTAGATATTAAACAAATGTCTAATTGTACCTTTTAATTTCATTGTTACTTGAGTTGTAATCGTTTATTGTTGTAATAAAGATATAGATTATTCTACTCTTAACTTCATTCTTTTTTTTTGTTTAAATAGGAGTTACAGTTATCTGCAACACCACTCCCATTAGATTTGACATCACGCTTTTTCAATATTAAAGGTAGGTTGCTAAAAGATCTTGAAAAAAGAAAAGTACCTTGACGGTACTTTATCTACTCGTTTCCAAGGTAACACAGAAGCACTAAAATGGCATAGGTGATTTTTGCCTCAGAAAAGGATTGTTAGGAATCTCAACGATCGGATCGCAATTTAGAGGCAGATGTTAAGAGCAAAAAAAAATGATTTTCATGTTGGAGCATCAAGTTAAATCAAACCCTTCAATCGATTTTGACCATAAAATGTCCAAACTTCTCCAACAAATAAGTGATTTATAGATTAAGTTAAAGGACAGTCAAGCTCAGCGTGAATCACTGAAATTCATTATGGGGAATAATATTTCAAATGTCGATTTACAAGCTTCCCTCATTACTTCATCTATTGTAAAATCAATAAGGTCTACTTCACTTGTCTTCCAAAAATTCCCTACTACGACTAATCCTCCTCCTAGCTTAGACGAGAAGGTGGTAGGTGAATGGTGCAGGAAGGTCAAATTTGAGATGACGAAGTATTTTGATGAATAACAAAAGGTAATATATTCACAACGTATAAATGAATATGCAGCTAGGATTCAAAAGCTTGAGCGTGAAAAGTATCTCCTTCAGAAACATATTACTAATTAAGAAAGGGAGTATAATACTCTGGCACAAACAAAGCTTTTAATTGTGCTTTGAAGACATTCCTTATTAGCATCTATGATTCGAGGGGAACTCCAATTCCCTCTACTCATATATAGCATCTAAGGTATCCCTTCGGCTATAGGGATCGGCGATGACATTCTCTTTTCCGAGGGTATACTGTATCCCAAAGTCATGGGATGTTATAAACTCTATCCTACTTTTCTACCTAAGATTTAGTTCTTTTTGGGAAAATAGTTATTTGAATGATTTAAGGGCAATAAACAACTCAAACCTTTCCTCAAGATACTGTCCCTACATCTTTGAGGCAAAAATAATAGCTACCAACTCCAAGTCATGCACTAGGTATCTCTTCTCATGGCCCTTCAGTTGCCTGCTATCACAATATATACTCTTTCTTCTTGCATAAGATCTACTGCCAATCCTATTTGACATGTGTTTGTATAAACTATAAATGGCTTCATTCCATTGGGGACGACGGGTACTGGTGCACCTGTCTATAGTTCCTTTAGCTTTCTAAATACTTTCGTGCATTTCTCTTTCAACTGAAGATTAAATTCTTTTTGGTCAAACAGGTTAAAGGAACCACTATCTTGGAAAAATCGTTTATGTATTTCCTATAATAACATGTCAATCCAAGAAAACTTCTAACCTTCAGGGCATTCTTTGGAGTCTTCCAATTTTGAATAGCTTTTACTTTTGCATGGTCCACCACTAATCCATGTTCTGAAACCATATGTCCAAGAAATCCCACTTCCTTCCTCCAAAATTGGCATTTTGAGAATTTGGCTTTAAGTTAGTGCCTTTAGGGTTCCTGATATCTCCCTTAGTCTACTTTCATGATTCCTTTCACTTTTGGAAAACACCAACATAATATCTACAAAAACTACAACAAATTTGTTTAACTGCCCCTTAAGTGCTCTACTCATCAAATCTACAAAGTATATGGGGGCATTTGTCAATTCAAAAGGCATCCCTTCCCATTCGTAGAGTCCTCAGGTGTGTGAAATGTAGTCTTTGACTTGCTATCGTCTACGATCTTTACCTAATGAAATCCAGTTGCCAAGTCTAATTGCAAGAAGGCTTTGGATCCCACAAGTTGATCGAACAAATCGTCTATTCCAGGTAAGGGATAACATTACTTCTTTGTTAACTTGATGGGTTCCCTATAATAAACACAAAGCCTTAATGTGCAATCTACCTTACTGGAAAAGACAACAGCAGCTCCCCATTCCAAGGTACTTCATCAAATGAATCCTTTCTATAGCAGCTTCGAGATATGTTTATCAAATTCTCACCATTTATTGAGGGCAATCTGTTTTAATGGAAGAGCGGCTGGTCTAGTGTCCTTCTTCAAATCAATCCTAAACTTAATTCTTTCATGGTGGAAGCCTCGAAACTACTTTAAAGATATTAGAGAATTCTCGAACTATGGGTATGGATGAAAGGTCATTTTGTGATAGGTTCACTAAGTATAGGTAACTTAACTTGACTGAAATCTGGAGTGTACAACGAACGTCAAGGGCTCGCCCTTTACAACTCTTAAGCCATCCACCCTTCTATTGTAGTCTAGGAGTGCCCCGTAGTATGACTAATCCTTACCTAAAATAATCCATAACCCATGAAATTTAGATCGTATCCATTATATATGAAACCAACGTCACATATGTCTAACATAAGGTCTTTGCTAATTGAGAAAAGATGCATCGTCTTCCTAATATGATTTGAAACTACTATTGGATGGGTGACAGTTTGAGTTTGAAGGTTTAATAAGTTAATCACATTCCTAGCAATGAACGGATGAGATGCTCCGAAGTTATATAGAGCGTGAATTTTATTTCCTAAAATGAGAGCTATACCTTTTATAGTAGTCTTTCCTCGGTCCCTAGTGTTAGGAACTAGAGATAGTGGTTTTGATGACAAAAAACTTTGTAACTTATTTTATTATAACTTATATACTAACACTATCGTCTAGATATATATGAATGTTATTATGTAGGGTATATATAAGCCAGGTACTGATATTCAAGACTGTACAGTATAAAGATCAAGAATGAAGAAATCAAATTTGAAGACTCGTGAGTATCAAGATCAAGATTTCAAGATAAGTGTCTAGGTTTGTTAAAACTTAATAATAACATGGAAATCTTCATTCCAAATTTCATTTGGGATGGAACCCATTTCTACCTTCTTAGTGGCTTACAAACCCATGACAAGTAGCTTACAAACCTACGACAAGTGGCTTACAAACCCATGAACGTCCTGGTTTTGTACAAGTTCTCGAGTCCTGATGTGATGAAATATTCCGCAGGAAGAAGCTTACAAAACTACTTCAAAATAGTTTTTCAAAATGATTTTCAAAATTGCTTTTCAAAATGTTTTAGCCTCAAAAATTATCCTTTCAAATAATTTTCTAAAAGATGTTTTAGCCTTAAAATATTCTTTGTTTTTCTTTTTAAATAAACTCTTGTTTTAAACTTCATTTGTTTTTTAAAACTATCTTCTGATTTTTAAATATTCTTTATAATATAAATATACTTGAGATTTAATATCAAATTTATATATACATTCTAAAAATATATTTTTCTACTCTTTTTTATTTTAAAACATAGGAAAATTAGTTTATTTTACTCCAGAATCATTTTATCTTGTTTTCCTTTCAATACCATTTTCAAAACAAATTTTACATTGTTTTTAACGAAGGGATGTCGACATCATAGGATATCCCATGTCGACACGGTTGCCGTTAAATACAAAAGTTTCAATTTTCAAAAGAAGTGTCTATTCCTTTAAATCTCTTCACAAATGGTTATGGACGTTACTGGTCTATAAATAGGCTTCATAAACGAATTTTTTAACTAACCATTTTCTTATTTTCTTCACTCCTTCTTCTCCATAAATCCATATTCTAAAATTTTCATATTTTTAAGATCGTGTCGAAATTCTGCCGAATTCTCAAGTGGATCAAATTAGAATCCTATTCTTATTTGATTCTCTTCCCTCTCTCGAAGATCAAAGTGCTATTTAGAGTTATTGGATCAATTTGTAATCATAAGTTTTTTGAGTCTCTTTGTAAGGTGCTGTTGTGACTGGAAATCAATTGGGTGATCTTGTGTCCCGTAAATCAAGAGAGCTTGCTCTGGACTCGAAGACAAGAGGGTACCTCAAGGTCTTAGAAATTGAGGATTGCAATCTCGACATTAGTGTAATAAAAATATGTATGGGGTGTTTTCCTTGGTACAGGACTGGATGCAGGCTAACTCTGAACCAGTATAAAATCCGATGTGTTCTTTCATTTTACTGCTTTTTATTTACTTTCTGCATGTGTACTTGATTCTATGATTGTTCTTGATTCAGTTCTGCATTTGTTTATATTATAATTTCTAAGTTAGTCCATACATGTCTTAGAATCCATTAAACACTATTCACCCCCACTCTAGTGTAAAATTAGCCTTAAGATCCTTAATCCGCACTCCCTTTCACCTAGGGGTGGTTTACTCGAAATAGGGGCAGCCACAATGGCGTAGGCTTTCCCACTCTGCCATTCCTTTACATCTTCAGACATTAGTTTTTGAAACGCCCTTTCTCATAGTAGCGGTAATACTTTCCCTTAGAAGTTTCTTCAACAAATTCAATCAATAATCCTTTGCAAGCTGTTCTTTCTTTTGGCATTTATTACACACTTTACCTTCTTTGTTAAATTTCCCCTTTGACTTCTTATTGGCCTAAATTTTTTTTCTTAGCCCCTCTTTGATTCTGTGTAGGTCCTCCCATATCCTTCTACCTTTCTTTCTCTTCGACATTTACTATCTACAGTAAAGCCATCTGCACAAGCATCTCATATGCAGCTCCAGGGGGTTCTGAGTCAGTAACAATTCCCTTTAACTGAGGAGTTCAGGCTCTTGACAGACTCCATGGCTTTCATCATAGGGAGTATCAATCAAACTCATTTCAGATTCAGTTAATTTGGTAAACTTACTAATGCACTCCTTTAGAATAAAGTCTCTGTGCCTAAGCTATATAAATTTCTTTAATTAACTGAAAGCTCACTTCTACACTTGACATAAACCTTTTCTTAAATTGGTTCTTGAATTCATCCCGGACAATCCTATCAATGTCCTCTCTAGCCACCATACTCCACCAATCTAATGCTTCTCCTTTAAGATGCCAAGCTGCCATTCTCTACTTAACTTGATTCTCTCAACCAATCTCTTGGAAAATCGTATTGCAATCCTATATTTAGGCCTTAGTCTGTAAGAAGCTTTCCTTTTCAAAATATATTCTTCCTTACATACTCATAAAATTCAAACACATTTTGGTAAAATCAGTAGGTTGAGGTGGTGCTTTAGCTGGTGAAACAATATGTGCTGCTAGTGCAGTTTGGTAGGAAGCATGGAGTTTTCCTACGTCCTTAAGATATTGCTTCAACCATTCGGGCATCCTTCGAATGGTGGGCATTCCTCTAGCGGGGTTCCCAATCTCAAAAGAAGAATGATGTTCAACTATAGTCAACAACATGTAGGTTAGACTTTTAGTTATAATTTCCTAAGACTTAAAGCAAGATTTGTCTAGTATATATGAGTATGTCCATAGTAATGTTTTATATATATGTATATAGTAGGAGCTTTTGGAATTCCAAAAATAACAAGTACATCTCTCATATGTATATTTTTTTCCTACCGATTGACTAACTAGGCTCTAATACCAAATGTAATAATTCACCCTAAAACGGGCCTAGATTTTGACCCAGAAAAGTCCCATCAAAAGTAAGAACCGTCTCAAAATTGGCCGTTGGTCTGAAAAAAGAACAATACAGAACTACATATCTACACATTCAGAATCTTATTACAGAAGGGTGAAATCTAAAACAGCAATAGTACCCATTTTATTTATTAAAACCATAAAATATCTATAATATCAAAATCCAACAATACGTACATATCCATAATATTCCAAAATTACAGCATAGTTTTTACTTCATGGGTACATTAAAAACTATTGAGAATAAAATGTAAATAAATAATCTACTACCTCAAGCACTATCCACATCTCCACCTTCAACATCGCCTTTCCTAACATGCGTTGTAATGAGGTGGGAGTCAAAACAACATATGTCTAGTGAAAAAAATCTCTAGCCTTGCTACATTAGCACTTGGGAAATACAGTTTAAATAGGAATATGTCTTAAGTTTCTACTACAACATAAATCTTTCCAAATATAAGCGCAAAGGCTTTTCTCAAACTTAAATAAAAATGCTTTCCAAATATAAGCCCATAGCTAACTTTCTATCAACCCAGTAACCCTTATGCACCATCCATAATGTTTAATTAATGTTCGAGATGGTACTTAATTCACTTAATACCTTTTTTGAGAATTAGGTAGACTTCGACCATTGATACCATATTTAAGGCAGGTCCACATCATTTACTACCTATAATCCCAAGGCACACTCTTCATTAATAACTATATAGCTGACATTACACTGAATCTCTTCAGCCACTAAATAATTCCTATTGAAGTGGGCCCCTTACCGAGAAATCCTCTACCATGTCTAACCCATAACCCTGTCGATTTACTACTTCCTGCAAAAGAAGAGGCGGGCCGTCCCATAACCACTTAATACCTTTAATCTCTAAAGCAGTTCCTTCGTATTTTGAATCATACCCTATAATGACGTGTCATATGAGTTAGATTATCCATAGGTACTAGTCGCCAAATTAGCTGGGCAGATTTCCTCTATAGAAATTGGGAGTAACCTCGCGTCACCTTAGTTACTGATAAGTGGCGGCTAGGGTTATTTGCATAATGGACATTCCAGATTTAAATATTTAGATCTGACAGTTATGGTGCATTTTATCCACTATAAATAAGACCGTAGATTCCTTTTTTTGATTCATACAATATTTGGGGAACATTAGCGAACTCTGTCAGTTCGTCTCATTATGTATTCAGAAAACTACAATAGGGTTTCAGGTAAGAAATCCTATAGATCTATCTTTGTTTATTACTTATTTTCTCAAAATATTCTCCTCCAAACCACTACTTTTCTAAATCGAACATATATATAATTCCCTTCCTGTATATGTGTATCAACAAGAAGAGATCCGATAAGAGATTGTTAAAGGCATGTCAAATGTAAAGAAGGCGAAGCTAAGGCTATTCTGTGAGTGGAAATCTTAGCTTTTCTATTTTAGTGGTTAATTAGTAAATTTTGAGTCTGAACATGCCTTAGGGTTTGGTTTGTGAAAACATTATACATAAACCCTCAAAACACCTTCAATGCGAAGTATCAAATTTAGGTTGAAATCTCAACTTGTTTATGTCAAAATAGTGGAAATTGTGTAGATTTGCAGTATTTATAATTTTACCTTCTATTCCACACCTTATTCTTTTTCTTTGAATTTGGTTAAAATATCTTAATTAAGGAAATACAATGAAAATTATGAATTTTTATTTGTAGTTTGCACTGTTTATTTCCATAAATTAAATAGATGTTCCTTTGTTTATTTCCATGTATAAAGGAGTTGGATATAGCGTAAAAATTGAATTGTAAGTTCCTATTATCAACGTATTCCATTATTTTGATGTAATAAGTTGAGTTTAAATTTAATTGTACACAAGTTTATTGAATGAAACTTTTGGATATGAATATTGGAATTTTGGTATTGTTGATAGTATGGAATAAGGGTCGTATAATTGGTAAAGAGTTGACATTTAAACCCTAGTTTAGGACAAATATATCGCTCGCTTTGGAAATTACTAGGCGTGTGTGTTTGTCTGTGTCTATGTAATTTTAGCAAAATTAACGTATAATGATAATACATGATCGCATAGTTAAATGGGTTATTAATTTTATTAAATCCACCTTAGTAAGATAATTAATGTTAAATGCAAAATAAGAAAGATTACTTATAAGGCCATGATTATGGAAATAATGAGATGCGTAATAATATTTGTAGAGTGTGATATAAAATACGATTAAGTTATAGGGATGCGAGCCCAGCCAAAAGCACACGAGGTCTATGTTATATGTTTGCGTATATATATTATGGCTAAGTTATATGTATGTATATGTATGTATGTGTGTGTGTATGTTAGCATAATTAAGATATAATGATAATGTATAGTTGCGTAGTTAATTAGCTTATTAATTCTATTAAATCCTTCTTAGGAAGGTAATCAATGTTAAAGGAGAAATAAGGTCTTATATGGCCTTAATCATGGAAATGGGGGGATCTGTGATAATACATGTAGAGCATGATATAAATTATGACTTAAGTTATAAGGATGCGAGGTAAGCCAAAAGCCCAGATTGTCTGGCTACCAGTAATTTAACTTTGGGGCTGATATGTGATATCTCCGATAATACACCGGTCGACCGGTTGAACCTCCATTGGTCGACCGGTGGACCTGTTTTGGGTCCACTCAATTAATTTGCCATTGTATTTTTATTTTATACCATAATTAGCAACTAATTTAACATTAATTTTCATGTTTTCTTAATCTCCAAGTCTTGATGTACTTACGTTTTGAATTTCAAATTTGAGAATTAATTAATAAGTTGAATTTGAATTCTATTTAAATTATTTTGGGTTCGAAAACTTCAAGCATCCATAACTTTTCTACTTGAACTCCGTTTTCAACAGATTATAGGAAATTGATTATAAGTTTTCCATGGACGCAATGGTATAATTTTCGTGGTCAAATTCCAGATTTAATTTTTTTTTATTTTTGTCCCTATCTTGTTTACTTTACTTTACCCAATTTATTTACAGTTGATGTTATGTAACGACCCATAAATATATCACTTTAAATAAATGATCGCTTGGCTTTATCGATATAATAACAATTTTGTAAACAATTATTTTTATTAATGTATATGGTTTTATAAATAAAATATGATCATTTGTATTAGTTAAGAATGATAATAAAATTTATATTCAAAATTTGTTTACAAAAATATGCATATTAATTTAAAAGAGAAAATATGACCAAAAAACAGAATTAGGATTTGCAACGATAAAACGTATGGAAGTTGTGCGACATTGTAGAGATATGTGACATACATATACGCATGTACATGTGCATACATGAGAACATGCACATAAACATAAGTATACAAATATAATTAAGTATAAAATTATAATACAAAATATATAAGATATTTTAAGTTTTCTTACTCCATAAGCTTACACAAATCAATATATGCATACATGAGATGATGGAAGTAAAGGGCACATGGAGGGGGGATGTTTTCCGTGCCTAGGGAGGAGAAAATGATGATGGAGAAGCCATGTGACGGTGATGCAGAAGATGATGTGTGCATAGATATTTTTGCTCTCTCATTTTCCTATACCCTACCATCTTCTCCTCATTTACATTCGTCTCCTTCTTCATATTCTCTAAGCTTTGTCTTCCTCTTTAATGGCTTCCATCATAAGTGAAATAATGGCAAAATTTATTTCAAAAAGAATTTAAATTATAATATATAGTTATATATGCTTAAACACCTTAAATAATCCCAAAACTCCACCTTTTCTCCTTGTTATTCACCACCTCCACCCCAATTCATCATTAGGTCGAGCACCCCTTGCTCCACCCTAGTTATATACCCTTGCACTCTGAATCTTCATCTTCACTTGAGATTCACGACCTATCGTTAATTTGGATCGATGTGGTTTTCGGATATCCAAATATGGAAACCCGATCCCGGTCTCATCAAATCCAAAATGCCATCTTTTAGGTCCAAGTTGTTTTAAGTTTAAAACAATCTAATTAAACTTTCTATATACACACAGATAGATAATTCACATCATCACAATAGGTAATCATCACCACAGATAATCCATATTATCATTATAAGAAGATAATCCAAACCATCATCACAATGCAACCAATGCATCCATATCACACATCATTACTAATCTCATATCTGAGATTCAAACCATTTAAGGAAATCTATATCATCCATATATAAACAAGGATTAATAATCATACCATATATAATTAATTTAAAATGAATTAAATTAATTACATCATCTCTAATTAATTTAAAGTAAATTAAATTAGTTACTTCAATCTATAAATCCTGCTTATATAACCATTGATTATAAACTAATCAACTAATTAATTCTCTTGATTAATCATTCTTTAATTACATTCAAGTAATTAATTTCACAAATTAATTATTCTTAATCAAATAAAGTAATTAAACTTTAATTACTTCATTAATTAATTAATTATAATTAATTACGTTAATCCTTAATTAATTACATTAATTAATTACTTCATTAATTACTTATCATTGATTAATTAATCTCAATTAATTCATTCTCAATTACATCATTAATTATATTAATTAGTGATTCCTAATTACATTTAGATTAATTAACTTCATTAAGTAATTAACCATAATTATTAATCACTTTTTATTGATTAACTTCAGTAATTAATTACTCTTAATTACTTTATTGAGTAAATTGATTACCACTAGATTAATTATATTTAATAATTAATATATTTATTAATCATCCTTGATCAATTTTATTAGTAATTAGTTACCCTTAATTAATTACATTACTTAATTATTTTCCAAATGACTTAATCAATCAATGCATAAATTAATTACACCAAGTAATTAATTATTAATTACCTTCACAAAGTAATTACCCTCCATAATAATTACACAAGCAATTAACCACAAACTCTTCCATACTTTAGTAAGTTACATTCAGTAATTACTTATCTTAATTACTTTCCAAAGTAATTATCCTTCATTAATTACTTATTAACCCATTAAATGATTATTCTAAATTAATTAAACTTAATTAATTAATTTAAACAAATCAAATAAATTAATTAATTACAATGAGTAATTAATAACTTTAATTACTTTCATAAAGTAATCATACTTAACCAAATACGATAATGATTATCTAATTTAATTAATCTAATTAATTATCAAAGTTAATCACTTTAATTAATAAATAAATAATTCCAAGTTAATGACCTTCATTAACTTATCAACAATTTCCTTAATTACCTTCTTAAGTAATTATTAATTACAAATTTATTAATCTTTAATAATCATTTAATTAATCACTAATTGTCTAATTAATTATGTTTTTAACTTAATTAATCTTAATCTCTTGATAAATTAAGTTCTAATCATTATTTAAAATCTAACTTATTTAATTAATGATCTTATTTCCAAATTAATCAATCTTAATTAATTAACTTCAACCTTAATTAATTAATTCAAAATCCTTACTTAATTAATTAAGTAAATTAATTAATTATCCATATAATAAACTTACTAATTTAATAAATCAAAATCATTAAATCTTTGATTGATTTTAAAATAAAACATTTCTTATTAATGATTACATTATCATTAACAAAGCAAATTTAAAACAACCTACTTTAAAATTTGTTTCCAAGTTACATTTTTAAATTTAAATATTAAATGAAATCAAACTTAATCTTATCAAAGTTTTAAAAATATTTTAAAAACCTTTTTAAAACTTATACTAAATAATTTCTTATTTTATAAAGAAGTTTAAAGGAAATTTAAACTCACATTCATTTTAAAATACAAATCCTATTTAAATATGTTTCAACATCCAAAGTTGTTTAACATTTTTTTTTAAAACTTCCTTTATTTTCAAAACATGGATTCAAACTGGATCTTATTTCCAGATTTAAACTTATGTCTAAATCTTTTACTCTTTATTTTAAAACTTAACCTTTAAATTTAATTTATTTAAACTCTTTTAAAGTCGTTTAAACATATTAATTTATAAAGTTTAAACTAAATTTTAAAACTGGAATTCAAATCTAGTTTGAAATTCATACTTTAAATTAGATTTTAAATTCTATTTTAAACTTGTTCCAGATTTGAACCAAATTGAATAGGAAAATAAACAGGTTTCACTAGAAAACCTGTAACCCATAAAAATACCGAGTCCCCTCTTCTTGACTTCGAGTACAACCCTGAACAACTTCGAGCAAAAACTCGAATTACTCGATTATGACCCGAGTACAAAATTTCTGCAAATCCCAAACATTCACCTGACACCATTCTTTCGCTGTGCATATGCACGGTGGTTTTGGCCGCCTCCAGTCAACAAACAATTCGACGTTTGCCCACCAATCCACCATTGATCATCAAAACCCCACAAGCATCAAGAAATCAAATTTGAGTTCCACAACTCAAAACCAGAAACATACTGGAAACACTTTCACCATCAAATCCCAAAACCTTTAAAATCCCCATTCACTCTCCTCTGGCCATCAGAGGCTTTGGAATCCGTCCAACATCTCTTCGACACCCAAGCAGCCATCTCCCCAAATATAGAAGCACTCGATCCCCTATAGCCACCATGTCGATCAAAACATTGCACTGCCCAGAAACTAGGTTTACAAACCAAAAAGCTCAACCATCGTCACCATGACGATCTTCCACCAACTCCACTATTTTTATCATCACCACTGATCACCCATCCATCACCAGAAGAAAGCCCGACCTTCCAAATACCCGGGATCATCAGAATTTTCCAATAACCCCAAAAACAGTGCAACCCCGACATGCACTTCAATTATAGTTTAAAAATTATGATTTAGATCTTAAAAATCCTATTTTTGAATGAGTATTCGATTTATAATCCTAAATAAATGAATTACAGTGTTTGAATTTTTACTAAAAACTTAAACTTCCCTGTTGTTCTTGTTTCCAGAGCATATTACAATTTATTTTAACTTAAATACAAATTTTAAAGCTTTCTTTATAATCAAACAAACACATATTATTTGGATCCTAAATCCTAACATAAACTTGTTTAAGAGAAAATGGATTTTTATCAAAATCCTTGCTTCTGAAACCAGGCAAAGCAGATTCACTGCACATAAAATCTATATACGTTCAATCATTTATATATATATATACACACACACAGCAATGCATTTAAAATTATACACACAAGCATACTAATAAACATGCAACCAGATATACAAACACAAGGCATACTCATTTCAGTCATCAATCAAGCAACAGATTATACTTAAGTTTTTTTTTAAAAAAAAAGATACTCACCTGATAAGGCATGAAACAGAGCACAAGATTTGAAGTTGCTTTTACTTCCTGATTAAAATTGAGTTGCAGATTTTATTTGAAGTTGAGTTGCAGGCTTGAACAGATTCCAGATGTAGAAGACCACCTAGATTCCTTTGAATCCTTAAATTTGAAAATCTTTTTGTTGCATGTTCTTGATTTTTTTACAGATTTCACTTTATATTCCCAGGTTGAAAGATGCATGCAGGGTTTACTTGCTTGCTGATTTAAACTTGCATTACAGATTTCAGGTTTAAAGAATGCAGACATATGCTTTTGAAAGGAATCACAGGTTTGATTTGCTTTGGTTTCTAGTTTGAGGAGTTAATGTTGGTAATGAAATGATAGGTTTCAGATTTTTGATCTGAATTAAATTTTGGTTTTGGAGAGTTTGGAAACAAATTGTTTCAGCTGAAATTTTTCTTCTAAACTTTGAAAAATGAAGATTAAAAAAGGAGAAGATTGAAGAAACAAGTTTATATAAGTGTAATTGATTTATTTAAAAATTAAAGAAAAAAATTAAAAGGACACATGTAAAAAAAACTAACACTTGTTACATTAATCATTTAATTTAACTACACTTGTCATTATACCACTTCTTATAATAACATGTGTCTTGTAAGAAATTTTATTTATTTTTATTTATTTTAAAAGTAAATGAAACCCTCGTTTGTTTATTTATTAAATACATATATATAAAGTATTTTCATAAGTAAATACATATGCATCACTTTTTAAACAAAATGACATGAAACAAATTAAAAAAAATGAAAGCTTACTTATATAATTTAGATATGTTTATTCTTTTGAAATTTTAAAATTAAATTCAAATTCAAATTCTATTCATACATTTAAAAATTCAATTTAAAAGTAATTTATATTAACATACTTAATTTGAAAATAATAATAATATTGTCTTTTAAAAATCTATCTATATTAATACATTTATTATTATTTGAAAGTAACATATTTATTAATTTAAAATAATTTATAAAAGCAATTATAAATTACTTATCACTAATCTAACTTATTTAAATGCATAAATGTTTTAATATATAAATGGTATTTTAAATTTTCATATATAATTCTAAATTATATTTATTAAGCTATATTAAAAAAGGAAATAAAATAAACTTTTGTTTATCTTATTTAAAATTTGAACTATGCTTTAAAATATATTTAAACAATTTAAAATATTTTCATTAAGTGTCTTAAAACTAAATAATTATTTATTAAATAGTTTTGAATAGTTATTTATTAAATAAAATAATAATTTCCAAATTATGAAAATGAATTATTAGAATTTAAAAACAAAATTTTATTTGTTTATTAAACTTCAAATCAAAACTTATTTATCTACAATATATATACATGTATACATTATAAATAGAAAGCAATTTATTAGATTTTAAAAGATAAAATTCACCAATTAAACATTTATTTAATTGGAATACTAAATCAAGTTAATTTTTATTAACAGAATTTATCAACTCAATTTAATTTTAATACAGACTATTAAATTGATATTGCCAAAATTTTCGGGATATCACATTCCTCCCACCTTAAAAGAATTTCGTCCCCGAAATTTAAAAGAAAAGGTATTTTAATAATCTCATTTAAGATTTTAATTCAAACATAAGCATATATCAATCATATGCTAACAACCAAAGCAACCGATTTATCTAATAAAACAAATTTAATTATCCAGACCAAATTCTGGATAAAATTTCCTCGAGTTTCCCCAAGTATATATATACCGGGATACTCGCTCTACAGAATCCAAACAATCTAAACTACGAAGCTACAGAGCTCCTTCTCATCTAAATCTACAAAACTAAACAAGATATCAGAATACATACGAGTCTGACTTAACAACCAAACCTTCCTGAAAAGCTGGTTCCACAACCAGAGATAACGCATACACGTACTCCCTCAGAGATACGTGAATCTCATTGAATCCAATTATCTAACTGGCAATTCAACTCTACTCTTCAAACATCATAAGAACAAACTCACTTCTTCTAGGAAAAGACAAAACAGAAACACTCCCAAACCGCTTCCGTTGCACAACTCTGATTTGGAAAAGAAGAAAAATGCTGATGATGAACACGAGCACAATCTGGACAGCACAACCTAGAATATGATTCAACAGGTCCAAAAAAGAAAACTCAGAAGTTCCACCAATCCTGAGCTGCTACACCAAACCTTATCTCGAGAAATCATCCTTCTACTAGCTGATCCACCGGTAGCACTCCTGGAATCCGGTCGATAAGAAAACTCAATCTCTCGATACAGACAAACCTCTGACTCCTCAGAAGACATCCAGAAAATCTCCGATAACCCAAGAGATCATTTAAACAATCGCAAGTCACTTTTGCGATCAATCCAGACCAATTCTCAAAGAAATCTATTCTCTCTTTACCAAACAGAATAGCTTACACTTAATTAGCCAATCCACCAAAGAAACGGATCTACTCCGATGGTTCTGAACTCCACCTTCAGAATACTGCTAACCATAAGACTTCCTGCCAACATAGAATACTCCGAGCTGAACTGCTAACACCGATGCCAAAGACTTCCTATTCCAAAGCCCTTCGAGAAACTCGGACCTCAAAGCCAAACATAAACAACCAGCTGAACTCTGCCACATCACCGAAGCGGACACACTTCCTAAAACTTGTTCCAAAGGAAACATCTTCGGAGAAATCCATATTCACTGCATCACATCACGCATCTACAACTTCCTGACGTATCAAAATACCATCACACACTTCTGCTAAACCGACAGATCCAAACTCAACTCATCCAACTTCAAAGATAGATTTCGAACCTCAACAGGTTACTTTTAGAGATCGATGAAATCCTTACACCAAGCCACAAAACTCACTCGAGACGGTATTAGGTCTACAGTCTCGAAAGATACACTTCCAACCTCAAACATCCAAACTCCAACCAATGGTAGTAGTCGTGTTACACACACCACTACCTTATCTACCTTTATAACCTATATTGGAAAAACCCGAAAAGCTAACCCAACGGATAGGTAGAAATATATATATATATATATATATATATATATATAATTACAAATACGCTCTCTCAAGGTAGACATCACTCCAGAGCCTAGGTATTCACTCAACCTAATACTCTGATACCAACTGTCACGTCCCGTCTTCCACTAACCATAAAGACGTATCATGAATTAAGAAAGAAATAGATAGAAAGAGAAAGAAAGAGAAGAAAGAAGAAACAACAACAGAATCTCAACAGCGGAGCAAATAAATTATATTAATAACAAAAGTATTACATAGATATAAAACAACTATCAGAGTTACACAGATTATACATCTCATACTAGACAGTTATAAACACCTATCTAGTTATTACAATACAGTCCAAAACAACTCAAACAAACGACTCAGAGATACCAACACGGCGGAATACTAGATAACTACAACGCAGAAGCTTCCTGCTCCATTTGCTCCTCCATAATTCGTCAAAGCTAACCTGAATCCATTGGCTACTCGTAAAAATTTGAGTACCCAAGAGTTTAAGAAAAAAGAAATAAACTCCAGGTCAAACATGGGTCTGGTGTGAGTAACAGGTTAAAGTTGCTTAACTTTTGAAAAATCTTTGAAAAGAAAGGTATCACGTAAGACTTCCCACACATAAACATGGAAAAGTTTTTACCTTACGCTAACCAAAACATTTGATAGGAAATCTGGTGATATTATAATAGCGTCTAGGGTTTTCAAGTAAAATACAGAAATAGCTGGAATGATTACATCTCACGTTCCAACATAGTTGGGCACAACTAATACGTACGGCACTTATTGGATTTTGGATTCCATGCAATGGCAGGGCTACCAGGGTACCGTCCATCACTGTACAAGGCCTAGATCGTCGTACCGAGGATCACTCCCGATCACCTGCAATACAAGGCCGGAACCATCCCTTACTGGACAGTCCTGAACAAGACGACCCCGCTGTTCGCCGTGACCCAACCGCCCACACAGCCGAAGGAAAAGGGACCTCTAGACAAGGGAAAATCTCGTCCTACTTGGGCATGACCCACTTAGCCTTGCTGCACCTCCCCAGTTTTATCCATTCCCGGTTGATGAGGCTTGATGCTATGATTACCTTTAGAGAACACATCTCTTAGAATGCTCATCGACCACCTGACGATGTTCTGAAAGCATTGATTAACAAAGCAATTTTAAAACAACCTATTTTAAAATTTGTTCCCGGATTACATTTTTAAATTTAAATATAAAATGAAATCAAACTTAACCTTATCAAAGTTTTAAAAATATTTTAAAAACCTTTTTTAAACTTATACTAAATACTTTCTTATTTTATAAAGAAGTTTAAAGGAAATTTAAACTCACATTCATTTTAAAATACAAATCCTATTTAAATATGTTTCAACATCCAAAGTTGTTTAACATTTAATTTTTTTTTAAACTTCCTTTATCTTCAAAACATGGATTCAAATTGGATCTTGTTTCCGGATTTAAACTTATGTTTAAATCTTCTACTCTTTATTTTAAAACTTAACCTTTAAATTCAATTTATTTAAACTCTTTTAAAGTTGTTTAAACATTTTAATTTATAAAGTTTAAATTAAATTTTAAAACTGGAATTCAAATCAAGTTTGAAATACATACTTTGAATTTAGATCTTAAATTCTATTTTAAACTTGCTCCAGATTTGAACCAAATTGAATAGGAAAATAAACAGGTTTCTCTGGAAAACCTGTAACCTATAAAAATACCCGAGTCCCCTCTTCTTGACTTCGAGTACATCCGTGAACAACTTCGAGCAACAACTCGAATTACTCGAGTATGACCCGAGTACAAAATTTCTGCGAATCCCAAACATTCACCTGACACCATTCCTTCACCGTGCATATGCACGGTGGTTCTAGCTGCCTCCAGTCACCACCAAGTCAACAAACAAGTCGACGTTTGCCCACCAGTCCACCATCGATCATCAGAACCCCACAAGCATCAAGAAATCAAATTTGAGTTCCCCAATTCAAAACCTGAAACATACTGGAAACACTTTCACCATCAAATCCCAAAACCTGTAAAAACCGCCATTCACTCTCCTCCGACCATCGGAGGCTTTGGAACTCCGTCCAACGACTCTTCGACACCCAAGCAACCATCTCCCCAAATATAGAAGCACTCGATCCCCTATAGCCACCATGCCGATCAAAACATTGCACTGCCCAGAAACTAGGTTAACAAACCAAAAAGCTCAACCATCGTCACCACGACGATCTTCCACCACCTCCACTATTTTTCTCATCACCACTGATCACCCATCCATCACCAGAAGAAAGCCCGACCTTCCAGATACTCGGGATCATCAGAATTTTCCAAAAACCCCAAAAAAAGTGCAACCCCCGACATGCACTTCAATTCTATTTTAAAAATTATGATTTAGATCTTAAAAATCCTATTCTTGAATCAGCATTTGATTTATAATCCTAAATAAATGAATTACAGTGTTTGAATTTTTACTAAAAACTTAAACTTCCCTGTTGTTCTTATTTCCAGAGCAATTACAATTTATTTTAACTTAAATACAAAATTTAAAGCTTTCTTTATAATCAAACAAACATATATTATTTGGATTCTAAATCCTAACATAAACTTGTTTAAGAGAAAATGGATTTTTATCAAAATCCTTGCTTCTGAAACCAGGTACAGGCAAAGCAGATTCACAACACATAAGATCTATATACGTTCAATCATGCATATATATAAATATATATACACAGCAATGCATTTAAAATTATACACACAAGCATACTAATCAACATGCAACCAGATATACAAACACAAGGCATTCTCATTTCAGTCATCAATCAAGCAACAGATTATACTTAAGTTTTTTTTTTTAAAAAAGTTACTCACCTGATATGGCATGAAACAGAGCACAAGATTTGAAGTTGCTTTTACTTCCTGAATAAAACTGAGTTGCAGATTTTATTTGAAGTTGAGTTGCAGGCTTGAACAGATTCCAGATGTAGAAGACCACCTAGATTCCTTTGAATCCTTAAATTTGAAAATCTTTTTGTTGCATGTTCTTGATTTTTTTACAGATTTCACTTTATATTCCCAGGTTGAAAGATGCATGCAGGGTTTACTTGCTTGCTGATTTAATGTAACGACCCAGAATTTTAAACTATTTAATTTGAGAATATTTAATTAATTTTAAATATTTGAATGATGGTTTGAATTGAATTTCAAATTATCAGAATGAATTGGCGATTAAATTATAAAATTTAATCTATTGAAAGTTGAATAAAATTTTGAATCTTCAATTTTAAGCCAATTAAAAATATTTCAAAGGCTTGTAAAATTCATGTTGATAATATTAAAGATTATAGAAGCTTCGGAATAGGATTTGAAAGTGAATTGATCAGTTTTGGAATTATATCGTTTAAATTGAATTTAAAATTAGCCGTCCGAGGCACAGTCTCGGAATTCAACGAAACCAGTTCCATTGGGCCCGTAATGTTGAATTATTGCCGGATTTCAAATTTCGTATCAATCGGAGTTGTCGTGTGAGAATACGACACCTAAACGCATTGAAATTAAATTCGATTTAAACTTGAATTTAAAATTTAATTAGTCAAACATCACGTTCTCCCTAAAATCATGCCTAGTATCACGCAGCAGATCACGAATAAGAACAGGCAAGCACGTTCTCTTGTTCCCTCCATCCCTCTTTAAATAATAACGCAATCGTTCGTATAAAAAAAAAGAGAGAGAAGAAGGCCGAAGCCCTTTTCTCTTCAGAAAGAAAAAAAAATTAATGGCCGAAGCTGATTCGAGCTCAACGCTCGAACGAGTGACACGCACGTGTGCACGGCACGAGGCAGCAACAATTCAAGCAACGAGGGCGCGCGAGTCAGGGGTAGTGTGATGAGGCAGCGGCGTGGGTTAGCCGCGAAATTGATGAGCTGGGAGCGGTGTCTTCGAGCACGCGAATCGAGTTTTTGGTGCTTGGTCTGGCGAACGACGAGGCGACGTGAAGCGGTTTCTGGCTAGGGTTTCAGGGCTAGGGGCGGCTGCGGGGAGAATTGTTGGCGGCGGCGGCAACAAAATGGGTTAACGCGATCTGCTGTGATGATCGCGAATCGAGGTGAGTCGGACGAGGTGATGTTGCGATTGTTTTGGAAGCGGCCGATGGTGTGGGAGGCCAGGATCGATGGGTAGTTGAAGTCGATGTTGAGGTTGGAGGAGCGGCGTTCCTGTTGGATTCAGAGATCGGATGGTCGAAGAGGGTATGGCAATTTTAATTTTCCAATTCAAATTCGAATATATATGTAGGTAAATAAAAAAAAATATAGTTTTGCAGAAAGGTAATCTATGCAGATTTTTTTTTATTTATAGTTATAATAAAGAAAATATGTTTAAAAAGAATTTAATTATTTAAAACTAAATTATTAGTTAAATATAAATTTAGTTTCAAATGAAAAATATTTTGTAAAAGAAAATTTGTTAGAAAATTTATTGGATGAAATGATTTATTTTTGAAATATATATAAATTATTTTTGTTAAGTAAAGGTATAAAAAGGGAATTTAATCATTAGTCTAAATAAAATTTATAAACAGAAAATAAACATATGTGTAGATGAAATTTATAAAAGGAAAGTTAGTTTGAAATTAAAAGGGTTTAGTTAAATAAATTTATTTAAGTAAATTTAGTTGAAATTAAATTTTAGTTAGATAAATTTGTTAAGAGTAATCTATTTAAAGTAAAAAAGGAACTTGTCAAAAAAAAAATTAATCATAGAAGTGGAATTTATAAAGCTTAAAGTGAAATTGTTAGTTAATTAAATTTTATTTAAAGTGAATTTAGTTTTAAAATTAAAGTATAGTTAAATAAATTTATTTAAGTAAATTTAGTTGAGATTTAAATTTTGTTAGATAATTTTGTTAAGAGAAATCTGTTTAAAAATAAAAAGAAAATTTTTAGTTAAATATTTTATTCAAGAAGATTTGTTAGGAATTTGATTTATTGGATAAATAAATTTATTTAAGGAGAAAATTGGGTTAAAAGAAAGTATCAAAGAAAATTTAGTTCTTAAATTAAATTTTTATTTAAATAAATTTATTTAAGAAGAAACTGATTTAAATAAAACCATTAGTTAATTTAACTATTAGAAAAATGATATCGCCGATGAATCGAAATTATCTAATGAAAATTTAATTTATTCGATTGATTCGAATATTAATAAATTGTGTATAATATTTATACAAGGTATAAATGAAGAAAACAAGTTGAATTGGAAGTGGATTGCAAACGGGAATAAAGGTGAGAACTTCTCACTCAAAAGGATTTATTATATTTTAAATAGTTAGATTTAAAATTGTTAGTTGTGTTGATTGAATGCTTGAATGATGATTGTTATATATATATATATTGGATGTGAATAGACCCTATACGCCGTTAGTAAGCGGAGGTTATTTATTACACCCATATACCGCGATATTCCACCTCGAAGTGGAATTGGTATTATATTATATATATAGCAATATATATATATTGGCATATGTATATATTGCAGTTGATTGATTTCCCGCATATTTTTTTAGCGGATGAGACCCTATTGCGCCGTTAGTAAGCGGATAATAATTATAAAATCCCATATGCCGCGATATTCCACCTCGAAGTGGAATGGTATTGTGCTAATGTCTGTGGATGCAGGGAAACAGGTTGGAGGGATCCAACTGGATTCCTCACAAATATTTGTTTGATTTCATATATTGTGATATTTGATTGTTTATCATGGATGATATATGATGTTTGAAAGTCGTGATTGACTATTTGATGTGTTGCATCATCGGATCCAATTTTTGGAATTTAAAAACAACGATTTTTATTTCTAAAGTGATTTTTGGAAATATACGTTTATAAAATATTTTTGAAATTGATTCATCTTAAATAAATAAACGTTATAATTTTAATGTTATAAAAATTATGATTTTTGAGAAATACAGTTAAAAGTTGATTTTTGAAGATATGAGATTAATGATTTTATAAAATAGCTTAAACTGGAATTGCTGAATTTATTATAAAAAGTTTAAAGATAGAATTTATGAAATTTGATTATTTTATAAATCAAAATGATGAAATTATAAGGAGTGGAAAGACGTTTTAAAATAGTAATATAAATTGTTTTATATAAAAAAAAAGATTTATAAATTGATATTTATAAATTAAAAATATTGGAATTATAAAACGAGCTTTTACAAGTATTAGAATGAATTGTAAATGAATTTCATAAATTGGAATTTTAGAATTATAACGGTGAAGTTATAAATGGAATTTTATAAACAGTAGGTTTATAAAATTTGTAAAGTTATTAAAGGAATGGATTTGGATAAATAAATGAATCTTATAAGTTATAAGATTTATAAAATTTATGAAGTTGAAAGGAACGATTTTTATAAACAAATAAATTATAAGTATTTAACTTATAATATGAAATTTTAGTATATCATTGAGATATGAAATTGAATAGATTTATAAAGGAAATTTATAAAAGGAAGTTGTTATAAAATAAATAGAAATAGAATTTATAAACATTGTTTATAAATCCGCAACGACTTATTTTGATAAGTGAATTGTTGTAATTTATTTATGGAGTTATATTCATGTTTTAGACAGTGAATAATTCTTTAAAATAAAATGAATAGAAGTGATGAAATTTATTAACAAGTATATTCACGTTTTTGAATAGTGAATATTATGTTAAAGAAATTATTTTGAATGTGATGTTTTAAATAGAATTTAAAACGATCTAAAGATGTTTTAAAATGTATTAACCATCGAAACCATTGATTTCAACATTCATTGTTGAAATAGACGTTTTCGAGAAATAGAAGGAAATGGTAGATTATAACACTGTTGTTATAATAAATGGTTTCGGAAAGGAAATGTTTTGTATAGTATTGGGATTTATATATCTATTTTAATTTCGAATCCCTATACTAGTGATTTTGGGTTGTCGTAACGATGTTTTACGCAACATTCGTTTTGGCCCAAATAAATATGTTTAAGTGAATGATTTCCTTAAAGAATGAAAAATATACTTATTTTCGATTAGGGTATATTAAATATTTTCTAAGTATAGAAAATAAAAAGATCTGTGAATTACTTATTTTTAATAAGTTAGAAATGCTTTTCCAATATTAAGTGAATATTTGGAATTTATCTTTTTTTAAGATAAATTGAAAATGAATATTAGAAATTGAATGGAAATCGTATATTCATAAATATTTTGGAATGTAAATTCAATATGGAATTTATAAATGAAATTTGGAAAATGAGTTTAAAAATAAATATTGATTTATTTTGAAGAATGGAGAATATATATCTTGTAAAGATATTTTTGGAAAATAAATGATTTGGAAAATTATTTGGAATCTGGTGATGTTGGCATATCTATTGATAGTTCAATAACCGACTATCAATATTTACCTTTAAATAGGTATTTGTTGGGATTTGTTTGAAATTGGATGCCACACTTATTTTTTTAAAAATAAGCTCTCACTATTCGGGTTAACCGGGAAAGGACCTTGGGGTCGTATAACCCATTCCGAATATGTGATACGTCGTTATGAATTGCATTCGAAGATCGGTGTTGAAGACCGGATATTTTCGAAAACGAAAGGGTTTCTTGTTGATTGTCTCTACACTGGCTGATCCCCGGTATTGAGATCTCCATATGTGATGGGAAATCCTAACGTGATTAGAGATTATTCGGATTGCAAGGACTTCTTTGTAAGTGCCTTCGGTTCTGTTCGATCCCGGAACAGACTTGTATGGATTGTGTGTCTGACATTACAAATTGAGATGTAAAGCCAATTTCTTTCAAATATATTTCTGCTGGTGGTGGAGAATTTATTCTCTTAGCTTAACACCCTTCTCTGAGACGTACGAGCCCAGAGGTTATATAATTGAAGTTATCAGCGATATATTCCCAATTTGGTAATGTGACATGCTGAGTGTAGCTGTAAATGATCATTGTGTTGATTATTTATGATAGGATCATTTGTTTGATCGCCTATCTTTGTGATCATTTCTATGATCATTTGTTGACCCAAAGCATGGCTTTTGTATAAAGTATGTTTTTGTGGACGTGACTTCGTCGAGCCTCACAAACCGGTAATGGTCGAAACAGGAATTGTGTGGCAAGGTTTTCAGGGATCGCTTCCCTAGGGTATAGCCATTCCTTCTGGAAAAGGGTAGTATCATGGTATGGAGCCCAGATACTTACTCATGTTGAAAACACTTTATGATTGTGTGATGATGGTGACGAGCGCTCGGTTAAAGGTTCCAAAGGACCGGGAGTGGCATATCTGAGGGTTTGTAATATTCCTTGGGAAAAGGGATTCCCGGCTTTGTTTAGCGGAGAACGGTGGTTCTCGGGGCGTCCTTCCAGAGGCGTTTCCATGTGGCAATGGGATGTTCCTTGGCCTGACCATTTGTTGGAAAATCCATTCTTCAAATACGAGCCTTGTACAGTATTAGTTGTATTACCTGCCATCTACTTATGGTGGTAACCCACTGTTTGGATGGTAGCTATAGTAGGCATAAGTGCGAAATGTCTATGCTGGCTAAGATTTATATCTTTATTTTCGAAATGAATTTTCTCTACACTATGCACTAGTAATAATATCAAATGTTCTTTTTAATGCGTATCACATTGTGTGTGTGTGCGGGAGGCCTTATGTTAGTCTCATTTTTAAAAGCATTGCGAATTGATTTTAAAAATATTCTTCTATTTTGATTTTAAAGATAAATAAACTGTTTTGAGTTCTCACACCAGTCACATGACTGACTCGGAGTTGATTGTTTTCCTTCCTAAACTCTGGGTGCCCACCAATTTCCACACGGGCAGTCAAGAGTTAGGTTTATCAGGATATTCTGGAATTCAGGAGTTGCTGGAAGCAAGATGGATGGCAATGGCGTATTCCTAGTATATAGTACTTTCTTTTCCGCTGTTTGTTTGTTGTTGTACACTCTGATGATATGATGTAATGAAATGTAATGTAATAACTGATATAATTCTTTGTTTAAAGATTATTCATTTATCTATTATATGTTGTTCCGCTGCGAATTGTGAGATTCTGATGTTGTCCTGTTATTTCTTTTCCGTTCTATTTTCTGTTTTCTTTACTCTTTATTTTCTATCTTCTCTCTCTCTTCTTTTACTTTTTCTTTTTCTTAAACCCTCAGTGTTCGGTTTTCCGTCGTTCGATTGCTCGGCAGTCGATAAAGTGAGTATCGATGTTGAATTTTCGACAGTCGAAGAATCGGGTCCTGACAATGTGGTATCAGAGCATATGGTTAAGCGACAACCATGGTTCTGTTGGGTGTTACTCATTAGAGATAGAGTCAGCAGTACTCTAGAATGAGTTTGAGTGTAATAATAGATATGAGCGCGTATATGTTAGTGAATATAAAATTGTTTTTTTGAATCGGGTAAATAAGGTAATTTTTGCCCAAAACTATTTTTGTATAGAAAAGAAATGATTTTCTATGAATTATTATAGTATATGGTTGCATGATTGTTAGGAAGTGATAATATTGAATTATTATCATTACTATATGGAATTTGAATTGGTTAAATTAAAGTTTAGTCGTGAGCTAAATTTGAAGCTAAATTTGAAGATAAATTTGAATTTGTATATAAATTCAAGTAAGTGAAAGAAATAAATTGAAATTCCCTTTGTTAGTAATTAAGTAAATTCGAGATGAATTGAATATGGAAATTGAAATTTAAAATGAATAAGTGAATGTACTAATTAAAATGAAAGTTAATCGTTAAAATTCAATATTTAGAATTTAGAATTGAATTCGAATGAAAATTTAATTGTGAATTGAATTCAAATAAAATTGAATGAAATGAATATGTAACTTCAATAGTGAAGTAAAATTGTAAAAGAAGCATATATTGGAAAATTTTGTAATAGAAATGGCAAAATGGTTTGAATGTTGGATTTGTATGCTACTGTTATACAGGATATACAGATATTATAAAGGGATTGGATTTTGATTTTTGAAGATAATTTAAATTGCTCGACAAAAAGGTACGTATTTCCATTTCAGTATGAGATTTGATGACTTTCTTCTCTAGCCACTTGGCTTTCTCTTTTCTTTTTGATTCTGAGGGGCCGTGGTGCCATTTTGTAGTCGTACCGAGCTAGCCGCGCAAAGGAGACGCTGGCGAAATTTTTCGAAAATTTAGGGTGTTAGAAAAATTTTGAGAAAATTTTGAAAGTTTAAATTTTGAATTTAAAATTAAATTAGAATTATTTAGGTAAACAACGTTGTTTGAAACTTATAATTGAAGTTGGAAATCTAGTTGAAATGATAATGAATCTTTAATAAAAAGATTTAGGTTAGTAAGTTGATAAAACAATTTGAATTGTGAAAAATAATAGACGGGATAAGGGCATTCTTCTTAACTTGTAATTTCGGGACGAAATTCTTTTAAGGAGGGAAGATTGTAACGACCCAGAATTTTAAACTATTTAATTTGAGAATATTTAATTAATTTTAAATATTTGAATGATGGTTTGAATTGAATTTCAAATTATCAGAATGAATTGGCGATTAAATTATAAAATTTAATCTATTTAAAGTTGAATAAAATTTTGAATCTTCAATTTTAAGCCAATTAAAAATATTTCAAAGGCTTGTAAAATTCATATTGATAATATTAAAGATTATAGAAGCTTCGGAATAGGATTTGAAAGTGAATTGATCAGTTTTGGAATTATATCGTTTAAATTGAATTTAAAAATAGCCGTCCGAGGCACAGTCTCGGAATTCGACGAAACCAGTTCCATTGGGTCCGTAATATTGAATTATTGCCGGATTTCAAATTTCGTATCAATCAGAGTTGTCGTGTGAGAATACGACACCTAAACGCGTTGAAATTAAATTCGATTTAAACTTGAATTTAAAATTTAATTAGTCAAACATCACGTTCTCCCTAAAATCATGCCTAGTATCACGCAGCAGATCACGAATAAGAACAGGCAAGCACGTTCTCTTGTTCCCACCATCCCTCTTTAAATAATAACACAATCGTTCGTATAAAAAAAAAAGAGAGAAGAAGGTCGAAGCCCTTTTCTCTTCAGAAAGAAAAAAAAATTAATGGCCGAAGCCGATTCGAGCTCAACGCTCGAACGAGTGACGCGCACATGTGCGCGGCACGAGGCAGCAACAATTCAAGCAACGAGGGCGCGCGAGTCAGGGGTAGTGTGATGAGGCAGCGGCGTGGGTTAGCAGCGAAATTGATGAGCTGGGAGCGGTGTCTTCGAGCACGCGAATCGAGTTTTTGGTGCTTGGTCTGGCGAACGACGAGGCGACGTGAAGCGGTTTCTGGCTAGGGTTTCAGGGCTAGGGGCGGCTGCGGGGAGAATTGTTGGCGGCGGCGGCAACAAAATGGGTTAACGCGATCTGCTGTGATGATCGCGAATCGAGGTGAGTCGGACGAGGTGATGTTGCGATTGTTTTGGAAGCGGCCGATGGTGTGGGAGGCCAGGATCGATGGGTAGTTGAAGTCGATGTTGAGGTTGGAGGAGCGGCGTTCCTGTTGGATTCAGAGATCGGATGGTCGAAGAGGGTATGGCAATTTTAATTTTCCAATTCAAATTCGAATATATATGTAGGTAAATAAAAAAAAATATAGTTTTGCAGAAAGGTAATCTATGCAGATTTTTTTTTATTTATAGTTATAATAAAGAAAATATGTTTAAAAAGAATTTAATTATTTAAAACTAAATTATTAGTTAAATATAAATTTAGTTTCAAATGAAAAATATTTTGTAAAAGAAAATTTGTTAGAAAATTTATTGGATGAAATGATTTATTTTTGAAATATATATAAATTATTTTTGTTAAGTAAAGGTATAAAAAGGGAATTTAATCATTAGTCTAAATAAAATTTATAAACAGAAAATAAACATATGTGTAGATGAAATTTATAAAAGGAAAGTTAGTTTGAAATTAAAAGGGTTTAGTTAAATAAATTTATTTAAGTAAATTTAGTTGAAATTAAATTTTAGTTAGATAAATTTGTTAAGAGTAATCTATTTAAAGTAAAAAAGGAACTTGTTAAAAAAAAAATTAATCATAGAAGTGGAATTTATAAAGCTTAAAGTGAAATTGTTAGTTAATTAAATTTTATTTAAAGTGAATTTAGTTTTAAAATTAAAGTATAGTTAAATAAATTTATTTAAGTAAATTTAGTTGAGATTTAAATTTTGTTAGATAATTTTGTTAAGAGAAATCTGTTTAAAAATAAAAAGAAAATTTTTAGTTAAATATTTTATTCAAGAAGATTTGTTAGGAATTTGATTTATTGGATAAATAAATTTATTTAAGGAGAAAATTGGGTTAAAAGAAAGTATCAAAGAAAATTTAGTTCTTAAATTAAATTTTTATTTAAATAAATTTATTTAAGAAGAAACTGATTTAAATAAAACCATTAGTTAATTTAACTATTAAAAAAATGATATCGCCGATGAATCGAAATTATCTAATGAAAATTTAATTTATTCGATTGATTCGAATATTAATAAATTGTGTATAATATTTATACAAGGTATAAATGAAGAAAACAAGTTGAATTGGAAGTGGATTGCAAACGGGAATAAAGGTGAGAACTTCTCACTCAAAAGGATTTATTATATTTTAAATAGTTAGATTTAAAATTGTTAGTTGTGTTGATTGAATGCTTGAATGATGATTGTTATATATATATATTGGATGTGAATAGACCCTATACGCCGTTAGTAAGCGGAGGTTATTTATTACACCCATATACCGCGATATTCCACCTCGAAGTGGAATTGGTATTATATTATATATATAGCAATATATATATATTGGCATATGTATATATTGTAGTTGATTGATTTCCCGCATATTTTTTTAGCGGATGAGACCCTATTGCGCCGTTAGTAAGCGGATAATATTTATAAAATCCCATATACCGCGATATTCCACCTCGAAGTGGAATGGTATTGTGCTAATGTCTGTGGATGCAGGGAAACAGGTTGGAGGGATCCAACTGGATTCCTCACAAATATTTGTTTGATTTCATATATTGTGATATTTGATTGTTTATCATGGATGATATATGATGTTTGAAAGTCGTGATTGACTATTTGATGTGTTGCATCATCGGATCCAATTTTTGGAATTTAAAAACAACGATTTTTATTTCTAAAGTGATTTTTGGAAATATACGTTTATAAAATATTTTTGAAATTGATTCATCTTAAATAAATAAACGTTATAATTTTAATGTTATAAAAATTATGATTTTTGAGAAATACAGTTAAAAGTTGATTTTTGAAGATATGAGATTAATGATTTTATAAAATAGCTTAAACTGGAATTGCTGAATTTATTATAAAAAGTTTAAAGATAGAATTTATGAAATTTGATTATTTTATAAATCAAAATGATGAAATTATAAGGAGTGGAAAGACGTTTTAAAATAGTAATATAAATTGTTTTATATAAAAAAAAAGATTTATAAATTGATATTTATAAATTAAAAATATTGGAATTATAAAACGAGCTTTTACAAGTATTAGAATGAATTGTAAATGAATTTCATAAATTGGAATTTTAGAATTATAACGGTGAAGTTATAAATGGAATTTTATAAACAGTAGGTTTATAAAATTTGTAAAGTTATTAAAGGAATGGATTTGGATAAATAAATGAATCTTATAAGTTATAAGATTTATAAAATTTATGAAGTTGAAAGGAACGATTTTTATAAACAAATAAATTATAAGTATTTAACTTATAATATGAAATTTTAGTATATCATTGAGATATGAAATTGAATAGATTTATAAAGGAAATTTATAAAAGGAAGTTGTTATAAAATAAATAGAAATAGAATTTATAAACATTGTTTATAAATCCGCAACGACTTATTTTGATAAGTGAATTGTTGTAATTTATTTATGGAGTTATATTCATGTTTTAGACAGTGAATAATTTTTTAAAATAAAATGAATAGAAGTGATGAAATTTATTAACAAGTATATTCACGTTTTTGAATAGTGAATATTATGTTAAAGAAATTATTTTGAATGTGATGTTTTAAATAGAATTTAATACGATCTAAAGATGTTTTAAAATGTATTAACCATCGAAACCATTGATTTCAACATTCATTGTTGAAATAGACGTTTTCGAGAAATAGAAGGAAATGGTAGATTATAACACTGTTGTTATAATAAATGGTTTCCGAAAGGAAATGTTTTGTATAGTATTGGGATTTATATATCTATTTTAATTTCGAATCCCTATACTAGTGATTTTGGGTTGTCGTAACGATGTTTTACGCAACATTCGTTTTGGCCCAAATAAATATGTTTAAGTGAATGATTTCCTTAAAGAATGAAATATATACTTAATTTCGATTAGGGTATATTAAATATTTTCTAAGTATAGAAAATAAAAAGATCTGTGAATTACTTATTTTTAATAAGTTAGAAATGCTTTTCCAATATTAAGTGAATATTTGGAATTTATCTTTTTTTAAGATAAATTGAAAATGAATATTAGAAATTGAATGGAAATCGTATATTCATAAATATTTTGGAATGTAAATTCAATATGAAATTTATAAATGAAATTTGGAAAATGAGTTTAAAAATAAATATTGATTTATTTTTGAAGAATGGAGAATATATATCTTGTAAAGATATTTTTGGAAAATAAATGATTTGGAAAATTATTTGGAATCTGGTGATGTTGGCATATCTATTGATAGTTCAATAACCGACTATCAATATTTACCTTTAAATAGGTATTTGTTGTGATTTGTTTGAAATTGGATGCCACACTTATTTTTTTAAAAATAAGCTCTCACTATTCGGGTTAACCGGGAAAGGACCTTGGGGTCGTATAACCCATTCCGAATATGTGATACGTCGTTATGAATTGCATTCGAAGATCGGTGTTGAAGACCGGATATTTTTGAAAACGAAAGGGTTTCTTGTTGATTGTCTCTGCACTGGCTGATCCCCGGTATTGAGATCTCCATATGTGATGGGAAATCCGAACGTGATTAGAGATTATTCGGATTGCAAGGACTTCTTTGTAAGTGCCTTCGGTTCTGTTCGATCCCGGAACAGACTTGTATGGATTGTGTGTCTGACATTACAAATTGAGATGTAAAGCCGATTTCTTTCAAATATATTTCTGTTGGTGGTGGAGAATTTATTCTCTTAGCTTAACACCCTTCTCTGAGACGTACGAGCCCAGAGGTTATATAATCGAAGTTATCAGCGATATGTTCCCAATTTGGTAATGTGACATGCTGAGTGTAGCTCTAAATGATCATTGTGTTGATTATTTATGATAGGATCATTTATTTGATCGTCTATCTTTGTGATCATTTTTACGATCATTTGTTGACCCAAAGCATGGCTTTTGTATAAAGTATGTTTTTGTGGACGTGACTTCGTCGAGCCTCACAAACCGGTAATGGTCGAAACAGGAATTGTGCGGCAAGGTTTTCAGGGATCGCTTCCCTAGGGTATAGCCATTCCTTCTAGAAAAGGGTAGTATCATGGTATGGAGCCCAGATACTTATTCATGTTGAAAACACTTTATGATTGTGTGATGATGGTGACGAGCGCTCGGTTAAAGGTTCCAAAGGACCAGGAGTGGCATATCTGAGGGTTTGTAATATTCCTTGGGAAAAGGGATTCCCGGCTTTGTTTAGCGGAGAACGGTGGTTCTCGGGGCGTCCTTCCAGAGGCGTTTCCATGTGGCAATGGGAAGTTCCTTGGCCTGACCAATTGTTGGAAAATCCATTCTTCAAATACGAGCCTTGTACGGTATTAGTTGTATTACCTGCCATCTACTTATGGTGGTAACCCACTGTTTGGATGGTAGCTATAGTAGGCATAAGTGCGAAATGTCTATGCTGGCTAAGATTTATATCTTTATTTTCGAAATGAATTTTCTCTACACTATGCACTAATAATAATATCAAATGTTCTTTTTAATGCGTATCAAGCATCTTTGACTATCATAAGGAGAAATCTCCTCCGATTCTGCGTTTGCATTGTGTGTGTGTGCGGGAGGCCTTATGGTAGTCTCATTTTTAAAAGCATTGCGAATTGATTTTAAAAATATTCTTCTATTTTGATTTTAAAGATAAATAAACTGTTTTGAGTTCTCACACCAGTCACATGACTGACTCGGAGTTGATTGTTTTCCTTCCTAAACTCTGGGTGCCCACCAATTTCCACACGGGCAGTCAAGAGTTAGGTTTATCAGGATATTCTGGAATTCAGGAGTTGCTGGAAGCAAGATGGATGGCAATGGCGTATTCCTAGTATATAGTACTTTCTTTTCCGCTATTTGTTTGTTGTTGTACACTCTGATGATATGATGTAATGAAATGTAATGTAATAACTGATATAATTCTTTGTTTAAAGATTATTCATTTATCTATTATATGTTGTTCCGCTGCGAATTGTGAGATTCTGATGTTGTCCTGTTATTTCTTTTCCGTTCTATTTTCTGTTTTCTTTACTCTTTATTTTCTATCTTCTCTCTCTCTTCTTTTACTTTTTCTTTTTCTTAAACCCTCAGTGTTCGGTTTACCGTCGTTCGATTGCTCGACAGTCGATAAAGTGAGTATCGATGTTGAATTTTCGACAGTCGAAGAATTGGGTCCTGACATTTAAATTTGCATTACAGATTTCAGGTTTAAAGAATGCAGACATATGCTTTTGAAAGGAATCACAGGTTTGATTTTCTTTGGTTTCTAGTTTGAGGAGTTAATGTTGGCAATGAAATGATAGGTTTCAGATTTTTGATTTGAATTAAATTTTGGTTTTGGAGAGTTTGGAAACAAATTGTTTCAGCTGAAATTTTTCTTCTAAACTTTGAAAAATGAAGTTAGAAAAGGAGAAGACTGAAGAAACATGTTTATATAAGTGCAATTGATTTATTTAAAAATTAAAGAAAAAATTAAAAGGACACATGTAAAAAAAACTAACACTTGTTACATTAATCATTTAATTTAACTACACTTGTCATTATACCACTTCTTATAATAACACGTGTCTTGTAAGAAATTTTATTTATTTTTATTTATTTTAAAAGTAAATGAAACCCTCCTTTCTTTATTTATTAAATACATACATATATTTATATATATAAAGTATTTTCATAAGTAAATATATGTGCATCACTTTTTAAAGAAAATGACACGAAATAAATTAAAAAAATGAAAGCTTACTTATATAATTTAGATATGTTTATTCTTTTGAAATTTTAAAATTAAATTCAAATTCAAATACTATTCATACATTTAAAAAATCAATTTAAAACTAATTTATATTAGCATACTTAATTTAAAAATAATAATAATATTGTCTTTTAAAAATATATCTATATTAATACATTTATTAATATTTAAAAGTAACATATTTATTAATTTAAAATAATTTATAAAAGCAATTATAAATTACTTATCACTATTCCAACTTATTTAAATGCATAAATGTTTTAATATATAAATGGTATTTTAAATTTTCATATATAATTCCAAATTATATTTGTTAATATATATTCAAAAAAAGAAATAAAATAAACTTTTGTTTATCTTATTTAAAATTTAAACTATGCTTTAAAATATATTTAAACAATTTAAAATATTTTCTTTAAGTATCTTAAAACCAAATAATTATTTATTAAATAGTTTTGAATAGTTATTTATTAAATAAAATGATAATTTTCAAATTATCAAAATGAATTATTAGAATTTAAAAACAAGATTTTATTTGTTTATTAAACTTCAAATCAAAACTTATCTATATAAATATATATATGTATATATACATTATAAATAGAAAGCAATTTATTAGCTTTTAAAAGATAAAATTCACCAATTAAACATTTATTTAATTGGATTATTAAATCAAGTTAATTTTTATTAACAGAATTTATCAACTCAATTTAATTTTAAATACAGATTATTAAACTGATATTGCTAAAATTTCTAGGATATCACAACTGAGATCTGAACAAGCAAACGATCACGAACAAATATCCTCTACCTCGAATAGATGACTTGTTTGAACAGTTACATGGTGCTCTGATATTCTTGAAAATGGATCTAGCTATAGGATTCCGTCAAATGAGAATCGTTGAAGAATGCATCCATCTTGCTGCATTTAAATATCTAAATACTTTCTTTGGGTGGTTGGCCATGCCTTTTAGTCTAACAATTACACCCGCTTATTTCGTAGACCTTATGAATAGAGTATTTAGAGTGATGCTTAATAAATTCATATTAGTCTTTATCAATGATATCCTTATCTACTTTAAGACAGAAGAAGAACACGAAAGGCATTTATAAATTGTGTTGGAAATGTTGAGAAATATTGTGCTTAAAGCCAAATTCTCAAAATTCCATTTCTAGGAGGTGGAAGTAAGATTCGTTGGACATATAGTGTCAAAGGATGAGGTTTCAATAGGTATTATAAAGGTTACAACTGTTCTAAATTGGAAGCAATTACGAACTCCTAAAGAAGTTTATAGCTTCTTAGGTCTGGCAGGGTACTATAGAAGATTCATTCAAGACTTCTCAAAGTTATGCTACCACTTAACGAAGTTAACCATGAAGGATGCCAAATTTATCTGAACCCCTAAATGTGAAGCATCATTCCAGGAACTTAAAAAGAGGTAAACAACCACTCCAGTTCTAAAAATTAAAAATGGAAATAGTGAATTAACCATTTATACAGATGCATATGGAAAAGGAATTGGTACGGTTCTGTTGCAGGAAGGGAGGGTGATTGCCTATGCAAGTAAACAATTAAAGGTTCATGAGAAAAATTATGCAACACACGACTTAGAATTATTAGCCGTGGTGTTTGCATTAAAAATACGGAGGCAATATTTACTGGGTAAGTGTTAGCGCCAAAATGAGTCATTAATACCCAAATCCATATGAAAGCACCAAAGATCAGTCACAGATCACATATAGAATGTATGTAGAAAGTGTAAATACGAAGAACAGTCAAAATTAAAAAGAAAGCGGTAAAAACACAGAATTTATAGTGGTTCGGCTTACTCCGACCTACGTCCACTCTAGAAATTTCCTTTTTATTGATGTTAGAATCAATTACAGTTGCAAACTAGTAGAGTAGCCTTAGCCTTAGAAAATAGAAAGTAAGAGAGTAAGAAGACGATCCTTTTTCTGAACCCCCACATGCGGTATTTATAGGCAAATCCAGATAGTTGGGCCTCCTGACTAGTATAGGCCTATCAAGTCCTTTGCTGAGCCTACACACTTCATTGCAATTGACTCTGAGTTATGTATATGCTGACCCATGCCTTCCTAGGTGACAACCCGAAGCAGCCCTACACCTGACTCGATGTAGGTCATGCTAGGACTCGAAGCACATATATGCTGACCCCCATTCAACCAAATGACCTTCTACCGTACCACTTACCTCCACGGTCGAACGACCTTCCACTAAACCACATACCTCCAACGTCGAACGACCTTCTATCGAACCATATTCATCCCAGGCCGAACGACCTCCAGCACCGAACCATCATTACTGAGCCACCTTGACCGAACCATAACACCGAGCGACCCTGATCGAACCACCATGCCGAGCAACCTATGCTGAGCCACAATTCCGACCGACCCTGACCGAACCACCATGCTGAGCAACCCATGCTAAGCTACAATGCCGATCGACACTGACCGAACAACCATGCCGAGCAACCCATGCCGAGCCATAATGCCGAGAGACCCTATTCTCACCTCAATGCCGAGCGACCCTGTTCTCACCTCAATATCGAGCGACATCATCAGGGCCGACTGACCATTGACTTCCAGACCGAGCCAAACTACCGAACGACCCCATCAAGCCGATAGGCCGAGCCATGCATATCGAACCATTCCTGACCGACCGTCTATCCATCCAGCTAGCTCCAACCAATCGTATTCCAGTTTCGACAAATGAACAGTGGATTTGGTTAAATCCACCTGTCCGTGGCCTTGTAAAAAGGCGGGTTAAGATTTTCCCCCCAAAACATGCCTTACTATCGAAAGGTTTGTTTTGAATAGCCTCAAGTCGAATATTCGAAGTCCGTATGTTATCCAAGTGCCATCGCCATATCCTTTTCCGAATCGACGACTGCTCTGTGTTGATATCCAATTCTAAATCCAGTAACCAAATCCTTAGCCAAATCCATATCCATCCGAACTCGACAACCGAGTTCTAATCCATCCATATCCAATAACCAATAACCACATCAATGACCTCTCCGGGTCGATATCCAAATCCAGGACCATTCTAGGTCCATTCCCAAATCCTTAGCTGTTCATAGCCAATATCCAAATCCGTAACCTCTTCAGGTTCTTGCCAAGCGCAGTTCACACTTGAAGACCCGTGTTAACTAATTCCATGGTGTTCCAGGTTCAATGTCCCTGAATGGCGAATAATGTCATGGCTTAAGTCCTAAGCCAAATCTTGGTTGCTTTAGACCCTTGCCGAGCATAGTCCATACTCGACGACCTGAAATAATAACCGATAATATAGGGCCTAAGTCCTATGCCGAATCCTAGTCTCTCCGGACCCTTGCCGAGCATAGCCCACGCTCGACGACCTTTTAGCCAAAATGCAGAAAAAAATCTAATCAAAATCCAATCTGAAATTCAAATCCAAGAAGAAAACCATATCAAAAATCAAATCAAAATACAAATAAAAAATCAGACATCCAAACCGAAATCCAAACCAAAAAACCAAAAAAAGGCAGTTCAATCCAAACTCCAAAACCAAAGCAGAAAAAGCAAATGTCCAAGTGAAAAGGAGAAAAAATTTCACAAACCGGAGCGTCTTGGTGACCATCATGTCAGAGTATGCCTAAGGGTTATCTCCGACCACGTACATGAGTAGGTGATTTAGCCGTTTGCCCGGAGTTTGTTATTTATTCCAAACCATCATGACTAGTTGATGACCAACCGGCCACCATTCCTGGGCCTCAAGTCTTCGTCGTTCAAGGTAGGCGACTGCTTCTATTCCATCGCTGCATTTCGAGTTCTGACATACTGTTGCAACTGACCATTCCTTACATGTTCCTCGATTATATACTTTAAATGCCTGCAGCTGTTAGTATCATGCCTATCCAAGTCATAAAAGAGACAGCGCCTTCCTAATGCCCTTTCGCATTCTGAGGGCTACCTCCTTGTCAACCTTCGATAAGGAAGGCGATCCCGAGTATCCAATAATATTTGTTCTGGTGTTGCATTCAATCCTATGTAAGTGGAGAATTTTGGTTCTCCCCGACGCCTCCTTTTCCCTTTATCCTTGTCTTTACCCAAGCTTTCACTGGGTAGTCCTTCATCCTTAATCATGTTTACTTCCTTTAATTTCATATGAAGACATGCATCCTCTTGTCAAAGAAATCTTTCAGCTTCATGAAAGAATTCCCGAAGATACAATGGTGGATCCCATATCAATGACACTTTGAAATCCGAATTATCCTTGACTCCTGATACCACAGCCATCAAAACCATTGATGGATCCGGCCGATCCACCGAAGCTTTTACTGTATTAAACCGGGTTAAAAAAGTCCTGAGCGATTCATAAGCCTTCTTCTTGACTGTAGTTAGTGTCATCACATTCTTTGGCCTTTTTATGTGAACTCGAAACTGTCTCAAGAACTTATCCACCAGTTCTGTCCACGTCCCAATAGATCTATCCTCTAGCTGGCTGAACCACATAGCAGCTATATCGGTCAAGTACAGGGGGAAACATCGAGCCATGACCTCCTCTGTTACCCCCAGCACTTCCATATGCCTCGTATACCTCACTAAGTGGTCAGTGGGATATGTCTTACCGTTGTATACTTCCAGAGTGGGCAGCTTAAAATCGGGAAGATTCCTAGCCATCCCGATGTTCCGGGTGAACGGACTTTTGTTGACTCCCTCCAAATCTCTATTTATCAGACCTCCACGAATGGTTTGTCTAATGATGTTTGCCAATCCAGCATTTCCAACCAAGGGTTGCCCTCTATCCATGTTTCCTAGCTGCTCTCCAACTCCGCGTGGAAATTCTAGCACATATGCTTCGTCACGTAATCCTGTATTCCTGTTGGCGTTGGGCTACGCAGCGTCATCTGGCATCCCTCCATTGATTGATCCAGCATTTCCTGGTAGTGTGCCCCCGAGTCTAGGTCCATCTAGATTGATAGCCGTTCGTTGATTGGGGGCTGGCCCCTGTTGAGCCACTCCATCTGCTTGCCTATTGAGTCCTTCTGATCCATCTCCAAGACCTTGAGCACCTGCAGTTCTTAATTGTCTAAATTGCCTAAGAAGAGCCTGCATCATCTCCTCTTGTCGTTTCATCATCAGCTCATGCATGGTATTCATCATGACCGGCATCTCATCCCTAGTGATGTTGACGAAGGCTTGACTTGCTCCAGTTCCAGAGGAAGCCTCTTGACTTCCCTCTTGATTGCCTTTCTCCGTCATTTGCATCCTCGTTGGTGGCCTAGCCATTGCTTTCTAGAATCCATGTTCCTGAGCTTCTAAATCCAAAATTCAAGCTCCAAAATCCCCAAATGCTAGCTTTCTCAGTGGAAGCACCAAAATGTTAGCACCAAAATGGGTCACTAACACCCAAATACAGATGAAAGCACCAAATATCAGTCACGTATCATAGATAGAATGTATGTAGAGAGTGTAAATATGAAGAACGATCAAAATTAAAAAGGAAGTGATGAAAACATAGAATTCATAGTGGTTCGGGTGACTCCGGCCTACGTCCACTCGAGAAATTTCCTTTTTATTGTTGTTAGAATCAATTACAGTTACAAACTAGTAGAGTAGGCTTAGCTGTAGAAAATAGAAAGTAAGAGAGCAGAAAGAAGATCCCTATTCTGAACCCCCATATGCTGTATTTATGGGCAAATCTAGATAGTTAGGCCTCCTGAGTGATATAGGTCCATCAAGTCCTTTGCTGAGCCTGCACCCTTCATTGCAACTGACTTTGAGTTCTGTACATGCTGACCCGTGCCTTCCTAGGTGACGACCCGAAGTAGTCCTACACCTGACTCGAGGTAGTTCATGCTAGGACTCGAAGTACATATATGCCAACTCCCATTCAACCAAACAGCCTTCTACCGTACCACATAACACTAAAGCCGAATGACCTTCCACCAAACCACATACCTCCAAGGCCGAACGACCATCCATCGAACCATATTCTTGCCAGGTCGAACGACCACCAGTGCCAAACCATCATTACTAAGACACCCTAACCAAACCATAACATCGAGCAACCTCGACTAAACCACAATGCCGATCCATAATGCCGACCGACCTTGACTGAACCTCCATGCCAAGCGACCCATGCCGAGCCACAATACCAACCGACCATGACCGAACCACCATGCCGAGGGACCCATGCCGAGCCATAATGCCGAGCAACCCTGTTCTCACCTCAATGCTGAGCGACATCATCAGGGCCGACCGACCCCTGACTTCCAGACCGAGCCACACTACCGAACAACCCCATAAAGCCGAACCACCTAGGCCGAGCCATGCATATCGAACCATTCCTGACCGACCGTCTATCCATCCAACTAGCTCCAACCAATCGTATTCCAGTTTCGACAAATGAATAGTCAATTTGGTTAAATCCACCTGTCCGTGGCCTTGTAAAAGGGCGGGTAAACAGTAAGAATTTTTCGTAGTTTGTTTCAATTAAATCTTTGAATTAACCTTGGTAAATAAAATGTCTACTTTTTATTTAGGTGAAAATATTGAGCTCTTTATAGATTATAAATCTTTAAAGTATTTTTTTCACTCAGAAACATCTAACATTAGGCAGCAACGTTGGTTGGTTGGACTTTCTCGCATCTTATGATCTAGATATTTTATACACACCTGAGAAAGCCAATGTAGTAGCTGATGCGTTAAGTAGGAAATATGCTGTTATTTCTTATTTGGTAGTAAAATCAACTCTTCTGGAAAGAATAGCCAGTAAACAGAGAGAAGATAGACAGTTTGAAAAGTTCATTAAGGCGATAGAAGAAGAAAGAAATTTAAGCTTTGAAGTGGATAAAAGAGCAGTGTTATGGTTGAATGGGCGAATTTGTGTTTCGAATGTGGAAAGTCTTTGGCATGAAGTGTTAGCTGAATGTCCAAAATCCAAACTCAAGATTCATCCAGGAATTAACAAAATGTATATGTATATGAAGCACACATTTTGGTGAAGAAGTATGAAAATGGACGTATCCATTTGTGTTACCCGATGCGTAAATTGTCAACAAGTCAAAAACGACCAGAAGAGAATTGTAGGGTTACCAAAACCACTAGAGATTCCAGTTTGGAAGTGGGTCAAATATCAATGGATGTAGTTGATGGCTTACCTCGAATGAGGAAGGGGAATAGAGGCATTTGAGTTATCATAGATCGATTAATTAAAAGTGAAAATTTCATTCTAGCTAAGCCAACAAGGTTGCTGCAAGCCTTGCAGATATATATAAAAGAGATTGTACGATTACATGAAGTTCCAAGCAGTATAGTGAGTGATCGAGATCCAATCTTTCTAGTTAGTTTTGAGAAGCATTATAGAAAACTTTGGGAGCAAGGTTGAATATAAGCACTACCTATCACCCCCAAACCGATGGACAGACAAAAAGAGTCAATCACGTTTTGGAAGATCTTCTCAGAGTGTGTATTTTGGACTTTGGAGGCTGCTGAGAAAATCAATAGCATTTAGTAGAGTTCTCCTATAGTAATAGTTATCAAGCTAGTATCGGCAACACCGTATGAAGTTCTATATGTTCATCCATGCAGGTTAATAGCATTTTGGATCGAAACCGAAGATCGGCTAATACTTGGTCCTAATAAGATACGAGAAGCTTCAGAGAAAGTCGATATGATTAGAAAGAAGTTAAAGGAAGCCTAGATCAGATAGTAAAGTTATGCAGACCAAAAGCGTAGAAATATGGGATTCTCAGTTGGAGATTCAGTCTTTATGAAAGTCTCTTCGATGAGAGGAGTAGTGAGATTTGGAAGAATGGGGAAGTTAGCACCTCGATATATTGGACTATTTCCCATTCTTAAATAAATAAGCCCACTAGCTTATCGAGTGCAATTGCCAGAATGTTTGGCCAGAGTGCATAATGTGTTTCAAGTATCTCATTTAAGGAAACATGTGCATGACCCCAAGAAAATCAATGAAATAGCTACTAAGGAAGACTTGGAGGTGGAACCAAATTCTGCCGTTATTAGATGGCCAGTTCGAATAGTTGATCGTGATGAGAAACGATTAGGGAGATAATAAAGTTAGTCAAAAGTTCAATGGAGTTGATATTGCGGAGGATTGCACTTGGAAAACAGAGGATAGAACGAAAAAGCAATATCTTGAATTTAGAATTGAAAAATAAACTATATCATTATAGTGTACTCACTGCCTGTAGTGTAGTCACTTACCCATACTTTTGTATATATTCCATCATATCGAATACATTTCCTTTTGAGCTATTTTCTTCTTATCTTAATTTCGAGAACGAAATTCTTTTAAGGAGGGAAGTCTATAACGACCCTAAATATATCACTTTAAATAAATAACTGTTTAGCTATATCGATATAACAACAATTTTGTAAATAATTATTATCATTAATTAATATGGTTTTATAAACATAAATGATCATTTTTATTAGTTAAGAATGACAAAAAAATTATTTTCAAAATTTGTTTACAAAAACATGCATATTAATCTAAAAGAGAAAATATGACTAGATATCAGAATCGGGATTTGTAACGATACGTCGTGTGGAAATTATGCAACATTGTAGAGAGATGTAACATACACATACACATGTACATGTGTATACATGACAAAATGCACATAAATATACATACACATACATAATTAAGTATAAAAATACAATATAAAACATATAAGATATTTTAAGTTTTCTTACTCCTTAAGCATACATAAGTCAACATATGCATACATGAGATGATGGAAGTGATGGGCATACGAAGGGGTTTGTTTGCCGTGCCTAGGAGGAGGAAATGATGATGGTGACGCCATGTGATTGTGATGCAAAAGATGACGTGTGCATAGATATTTTTGCTCTTTTTTCCTTATAAATACCCTACCCTCTTCTCTTCATTTTCATTAATCTCCTTCTTCATATTTTCAAAGCACTTTAATGGATTTTTTCCTAAGAGGAATAATGGAAAAAATTATTTTAAAAAGAATTTAATTTATAATATATGGTTATATATACTTAAATACCTCAGAACAATCCAAAAACTCCACCTTTTCTCCTCGTTCTTCACAACCTTCACCCACTTTATCATTAGGCCGAACACCTCTTGCTCCACCCCAGGTCATGCACCCCCCAAGCCACCTCAAGTTTTGGTTATGGCATCTAGGAGCTAAAATCCAAAGAATAGTGAGCTTCAGAAACCGAATAGCTGAGCTATAGCGAATTTTTAATTAATCATTTAAAACTCAAGGTAAGAACTCCTAAACTATTATATTATATTTTGGATGATGATATGATGTTTGCAAATGGAAGTTTAATATGCTTTGATCATCAAGTTTGGTTGTTTCATTTGAATGTTGAATATATATATGTGCAAGTCATTGAAATACACGTCGATAAGCACAAAGGAAATCACTTTCCTCTATATTAATGAATTTATATATATGGATGTTAAACCTCTATAAAAATGGATTAAAATGAGTTTGAAATGTTTTATAATCATTTAAAAGTGTTATGGTGAAGTTTCAAAAGAAATGGAAAAGTTACTTAAAAATAAGCGCGTCGCGTAACGGTAGTCCGCGGTTTCACACGACAAAAGTCAAACGAGTGTATAAAATGGAATATAGTCAGAATTCTTCGTGATAAAATTTTTTGAAACTATTATATCCATAATTTTCCAATTAAGAAAGAAAGTTGAGATTTCGATAAGTAGATTTTGAAATACAAGTAAAACAAGCTTTATGAAAAATCGCAGATTTGCAGTTCGGAATCGAAAACTGGATTTCTTTGAAAATAATAATTTAAAATTGTCTAAAAATGTGGAATAAATATTTTGAATTATTTAAATATTTTAAAAGTGATTTGGGTAAAAAAAGGATTTTTAAATAATAAAATGTCGTTTTGATCAATATAGCTTAAAAAGCACTTTCCGCAACATTTTTCTATAACTTTTGAAATATAGTTTTAAACTTAATAAATTTTTTCTACATATTTTATAAATGTTTTAAATGGTTAGTTAATTATTTTCAAGATGTTTGAAGGATTTAAGGAATGATTAAAGATTTAGAGTCGATCAAATAAGTTTACATGAATGATTAAGGAACTAGCGTCGGATTTGGATAATTCCCGTTCGAAGACCACTCGAACCAATTGATGCATTCAAAGTGAAGACATGAAGATAATTATGGAAGATGGAATGTAGGGCTAGTTTTCACCGACCTTAGGGGGAAATTTCCCATATCATATTATGTGGCAGTAGTTCTTAATTTAAGATCTTCGATGCAAGGACTTCTCGCTACTTATCCTAGGGTTAATTCCAGACAAGATGTGATAGGAGAGTGCTTCCGTTTCGTCCAACCCTAGAACGAACTTGTATGGACGATTGTCTGACATTGCATTTCAAGTTACATAAATGATCTCTATGAACTAATTATTTGCTTGGTGGCGGGGAAGGCAAATTCTCTTAACGTAACACCCTTTCCTAAGACGTATGAGCTTAGGAGTTATATGTTTGTAGAGATCAGTTTAGTGACCATGGAATGGAAGTGTGGCATTCAAAGAAAGATAACATGTTATGATTACGGTAATCATTACCTCAGGCATCACGCTTGGAAATGGCCGAAACAGGATAGATGTAGCAAGGATTCGCAACCATTATGGTATGATTATCCCCTTATAGATGAATTTCTACGTGGTATAACATTCGGGTTTAAATTATTATGGTGTGTGCTAAAAGGCATCTCAGATAGGTCGGTAACGATAGTGGTGATAACAAATTCGATATTATCTAGTGAGAAAGGTAGGTCATCCTTGTGTTAGCACTAGTACAAAAAATGCATATTGCTTCGCCTCATTTGCATCGGTTGGAGTAAAAACTGATGCAAATAGAACTATTTGCATCAGTTCTATCTTAATAACCGATGCAATTGGTACGTGGAAAGCAATAGGTAATAAAAAAAATCAAATTTGCATCAGTTCTCACCAACAACCGATGCAAATAGTTTTAGTCGCATCAGTTTTAAAGTCAACCGATGCAACTACATGTTGATGGCAAGTGAAATTTAGGTGGGAAAAAAAATGAAAAATTGCCTCCAAAGTTTACTTGGACAAATGTACTCCTTCTTATCTCGGCACATTACCCAAATCAAAAACAACTTATCTTCCCCAAATTAACAAACGTGTTCTATCTTTTCTCTTCTTTTTTTTGTTCAAAGCAGAAGAATTCCTGAAATTAAAAAAGTCTTCCTTTTCCAATCCTCAACAGAATTCCCCTCAAACAAATTCCAAATCAGAATTCACCAATCGGTTCATGGTGTTGAAGCTTCAGTCTACGTGGGTAGGCAATTTGGGGATTGCGAATGTGAGGAAGTGGCGTTGTCGGTGTCGAAGTCGAGGTTGCTGGAGGTTGTGGCGATGTTGTTTGAAGCAATGAATTGGGAAGTAATGTCGAAGGTGGCGGGTGAAGTACCGTGTTCGAGTAGATTTGTGGGCGCAGTAAAGTGCAGGTAAATCATATTCAAAGTTCACAGCACTTTACAGACCTGTTTATATTTATTGAAGATTTGTGGTTGCAAATGTAATCTATTGAACTTGATTGTTAAGAATACTAATGCTACTCGAGACCTAAATTTGCAGTTCTGCTATTCCTTGATTTTGGAATCTTTTTTTAAAATTTTTTGTTTATTCTTTAATTATCCACGTACCCAATGTTGTTATCACTATATTAAATGGAGAAACATTTTCAGATTTAACATTATTGACATCAATACTACCATGGTCTGAAAAGGGTAGGTTGTACCTTAAATGCTTGGCCTTGGGTTTTTTGTGTTTGTGAGTTGAAGATTGTCAATTTGTAAAACACTGATAGTCCAGTGAATCCAGTCCATACATACTCAAGTTAGTTAAATTTACTAAAGATAATACTAGTGGTTATCTGATATTATCTTATTTTATGAAGATTATAACTGTAAATCTGATCGATATGGCTGATAAAAGATTTTACAAGTGATTAGAAGCTACCGGTTGCACCCTTTTCCTGTATTTTCATATTTTTATACTCTGTAAATCATTGTTAACCGATATATCTTATAATATGCCATATATGAAAGTAATTCCTGGTCAACCTTTTTTTTTCCTTTCTGTTTCCCATGTTTTGTTAGGTATGGAAATCTATTCAGAATCATAACCAGTCTGATTGTTGAACAATAACAAAATAGAGGTGTGCATAGAGTACGCTATCACAAACCACCTGAAAATCCACTATCTAATGACTGAATTTTTTGTTAGGTAAGTTTCAAGTTGAAGTATTTTTATTATTAATACAGTATGCCAGAAATGTCCGTTGCATGAGTACGAATAAAACTGTGAGAAAATTCATTTTAACATACAATAATGGTTGTATAGTAGACAAAAATAACCACTTCATATATTAAAAATACGGTGCTATATGAAGTTTCATTTAAAAATTCATTGAAAATATAGACAAAAATAATGTCCGTTTGCAATTTTGGCGCACATATGAGAATTTTCTTTTGATTCTATTGTTGTTTCATTTTTTTATCTTTGATGTGGCATAGGCTGACCTGATTAGTTATTGATTTAAAATGATTTTGATAATACCAGCTTTTCATGTTTTGGGCAGCAGAAAATATGATTGTGAATAAAATGCTTGTATAACTATATTTTGGTTAAATTTTTAACTGTTGGCAATCTTGTCTTTGTAACAAAATTCTTTTGTTTCTTTTCAAATACTTTAGATGATGGCTAACAAACCTTCCATGAATCTGTCTTCATTGTTGTTTTCTTTCTTTTATTTTTTTGGTTAAATAAACTTTTTCGTTTACTTGACATTTTAATACTGATTTATTTATTGTATCATATCTCATGCCTTACTTTTTGGACTTCAGATGACAAACAATGAAAGCAGTTGTACGTATGTAGTTTCTTAGACGTTGAACCACTGAATCAAATTGTTTTAAATATGAGAATATCTTTTTCTGTTTTGAAATAAGCACATTAGAATAACCGACTATCATTGTGACCATGTTTTAATACTAATTTCAATACAAGCCATTTCTTTGGATATTAGAAAAAAGGCTCTAGTATGAAATATGCCACTCTACTTGATCTTCTTCTCCAATCTGTACTCTGAAAGCCATTTCATCACAACAGTGTCACTCTACTTGATCTTCTTCTCCAATCTGTACTCTGAAAGCCATGACACCAATATCACATTAAGAAGTTCAAATTTATCGAATTTTTCATTGGGGGTATGATAAAACTCTTTAGTTGTAGAAATGTCTAAGCTCTCATATATTTAACAATGTATTGTATACTCACAGGTTTCTATCGGATATTTCATCACCGACCTTGCAATGATTTTCTAGTTCTATTGTATACTCATAGGTTATGGGGTTTCAGATGAGGATGTTACACCTACAAGAAATTAGTTATGCTCCATGTGAAGTTTGGGCTGCACATGGCATTCACTACAACCATGCTGGCATGAAGCATTACCGAATTTGATACTACTTTCCTTTCCTTTCCTTTTTACTTCATGTTTTGCTATGATTTCTTATCTATGTCATGTAATTTTATTTGTTATCAGTATGTTTGCTAATTACATTTTAATGGTTGAGATTGAAATCAGCAAATGGAGTTTGAAGACATGTGAACTGAGCTGTCATATAGAGCAAGTATACCCATTTGTGAGCAACAATACATTAATTGACAGTATAGTAGTTAACAATACACTAACTGTTGCTATACAACAAGCTTCATTCGTCATCTCACAGTTTAGTTATGAATCTACTGATTGCTCGAGCAACTAAATTGTCGATAATAAGTAAACCAATCGTTTTTTTTCTTCAATCGCCAATAGGATCCATTAATTGCTCAGTTATAAAACATCGGAGCATTAAAATATTGCTATAATAGTTTGCATTTGCTATGGTTATTGACTCATTGCTGAAATCAGTTTCGTTGAAAAAAATGAGATGAGAAAAAGCTCGAAGATAACTAATTTATCATCACCTTACGAAATTTACATTTACATTTTCTCTAATTTGTGAATAAACCCACATAATACATGCCAAGATATATTTGATAAAGGAACTATGGGTTCCATCATGTCAAAATTTCATTTTATTTCATTTCATTTAGCAGCATTTGAAATATATTTTCTTCCTGACAATACTGAACACGTCGTAAATCTCAATGAAGGAAATGTTGAGGCCAATTCCTGCAGCATTGGCATCGTGCACCAGATTCTTCGAGGCAATGTCAGCCATGAGAGATTCCTTCTCAACTCTACAGCAACTTCGAGTAGGCCAAACCTCTTCTTCTCTAATGACACCTGGCAACTCCTCGGGCAATTCAAGATTCCATACTCCGCCTCAATGGAGAGATGCAACCACTGGCTCTGAAGATCCCACTTATACGGGAATGAATCAAAGCAGACTCGCGTGGCCTTCTCAACTGTAAGATTGTTCTAACTTAAGTTGATATTGAGGCTAGGTATTCCAGTCAACAGTAAGATCCTTAACTTAATATTGTATTATGTTAAATATTCAGATAAGCCGAACACAGTTCGTTTTGTATTTGTTTGTTATCTATGAACAACTAAATTGAATGTACTTGTGCAATTCAAAGTGGTATCACATACGCACTTGATTCATTTTACTTGTAACCATATGATTGTGAGGTTAGGCCATTTCCAATTGAAGAAGATTACACGTTTAATATTACTTTTTCCTACTCTGAGCTCTCCAATAGATGGTATAAGGTAGGTAAAGTGCCTTAAGATTATGTTTCAATTCAGGAAACTTTTGAATCTGATTAAATACACTTCCAGTTGTTGGGTGTTTTTGACCTGTTAAGCCTGTAAGATTACTGGAGTGTCCTTGGGCATCACATTTTTAGTGTTTTCTAGAGCTATAGGTTGCAAGCCATCAAAATTAAATGTAACATTCAATACGAGCAATATATGTTGGTTGCGATTTCAAGCATATAATTGACTTTATTAAAGAGAGAATAGTGAATTGCCAGTTGCACCTAGAACTTGTTGTTTTCTAGTTAGTCAAGCTTCCAAAGAGAATAAATTATACAGATGTACCATGTAGGGTTTGTACTGCTTTTCAGCTCAACATGAGGTCGTTTTGTCCTCTATTTTAAGCTTGTAAGTTGAACCCAAGATAGTTTTCAGGCCTGGGCATAATTTTGTTTTTGAACTATTGCAAACATGGCCTGGTCCATGTTTGAGACAGTGTAACTTTTTCATTCCAATCGAAATTCATCGATTCTTTTTTTTAAATCTGAAGTTTTCTACAGTGTGCACACCAATTTTTAGTTCAATCAGAGGTCGTTTGGCCACCTGTTTCATGTCCAAAAGTAAAACACAAAGAAGATTTCAGACCTAGGTATTATTTTGCCTATGCATTTTTATGTTCTTTTTCCATTTGAATTTTGACTTCAACTTCATGTTTTTGTGTTATTTTTGAAAAGTTTTATGGGTTATGATGCCTATCAATAGGCTAGCCCAGTTTTGATGAATTAGAAATTCAAATTTGAATTGAATTTGAATTAAATTTGATTGACGGTTTTGAGTGATTTCTTTGATTTCGAGCACGGATTTTTCCAAATGAAATAATTTTTGAATAAATTTGCATTTAAAATAATTATTATATATTTTTAAATAACTTTAAGCTACAAAATCTGTTTATTATCTATAATAAGGGAAGTTTCAAATATTGTTTTCAAAATTGATTTCTAAAAATTGTTTTAAAAGCTTGTTTTCTCAAGAAAATTATTTTATATATAGAATATGCGTTTTTGCAATATTTGAGCAAATGAGAAGGAGAATTAAATTGTTTGGTAAAACACATGGTATGGGACACGTGCGTTTATTTTATCATTTAATTCCTGACTTGTCCGTTTGATCGTTTTGACCTTCGGGTCGAGTTTACCAATGAGTTGAGGTAAACTTTTTACTATTTTGAGTGTGGAATTTACTAGTGGTTAGTAAACCATTTAGTACGAACGTGTGGTATGGGACACACATTAACATTGCTCGGGTTCCTATCTGAGAGTTTGTGAAACATTTGTTTAAGAGACGTATTTGCCAGTTCTGGACCTTTTGGTCGTTTGTACTTCGGGATGTTTATCTAAGAGACATTTGTCATTGCGACGTATTCGTCCTTCGGGATGTTGTCCTTTAGGATGTTTATCTAAGAGACGTATTTATTTGTCCTTTGGGACGTTTGTCTATGAGACATGGTGCCTTATTTTGAGAGAACAGTACTTGGCAGGCTTCGGCCATAAGCACGTGCTATATCTTTGAGATGATTTCATTGATTTCTTTATGATTTTCAAAGTGTATTTCTTTTTTACATCATCGACCATTTGAGCCGTTCGAGATATTATATATGGCGATTACGTCTTAGGAAATTGAACTTCTTATCGAGTTCTATATTTGAGATTTGGGTTTGCCAACAGTTGACGTTATTTGAAATTTTCTTATTGGCATTATTATATTAGATTTGCCTTTTGGCATTTATTTGGAATTATATTGTCCTATGTTGGAGATTTATATTTGATTGACTTATGGCGTATTTTGAGATGGTGATTTCTTTGAGATTGTTTTGAGTTGCTGATATTGCGAGTTTGGGATTTCTCCTCTTTGGAGTTATGTTTTTGTCTTAAACCATATTTGATGTTTTGTGATACGCGGTTGAGTTGAGGCATACTTTTATTGTGAGATTTGTTATAAAGCTTTATCGCCTTTGAGTTGCATTCATACTTAGTGGTATCCTTATATCACTTGAAATTACTATACGTACTTAGTTATGCCATTTGAAGTAACCATATTCTCTTGAATTATTCCTTCTCACATGAGAAGATTATCACCTTGCCTTATGCTTATGTTATCGATTGTCCTCTTAGAACTGATTTTTTTTAGCAAGATTGACCCGTGTATTTAATACCCGGGTCAGACCGAGTTGTTTCAGGTTAGATACCCGCCTTTGGACTTTACTTGATGCTTCTGCCTTGAACATCAGCTTATATCATTTTTTACTTTTATAGTCATTTTGTATGACTCTAATATGTATTTATTGTATTGATTCGTTGTATATATTGTGTCCTCGTACCACTTTTGTTGTATCATTTGTACTGTATGGGATGTATCTGTGTATGTGCTTATATATATGCTTGGCTACTGTTCTGTGATATGTTGTACATATATTGTTGTTGTATTTTGTTATGATAGATAAGTTAGCTACTGTAGTTTTGTATTAAGCATTTATTGAATATGTTAATCTACTTGAGAAAGGAAAAAAAAAATTAAGTGCACTAAATCGACGTATTCAATAGATGTTTAAGACAAAGCTATGGATGGTCGTTCCTAACCAGCCCTATTCTCTGCATTAGCAGATATTATTACCCCGGAATACTCTTTGTTAATATGGTTCTCAGGGTGGGGCATCACAGATTGGTATCAGAGCTGAGTTCATAACAAAATATGATAACCACAGAACAGAAGCATATATTACGGTACATCAAAGTATAGTACAATTGTTACAAATCCATTAATCATAGTGCCTTTTATTTAATCGTGCCCTTTGAGATAGAAGTTTGGGATATGTCTAGGAATATTTTTATTCCGTAGTATTCCAAAAATAGATGTCATCTTATCTTAGGAGTAGTCCTAATCGTGATTGTTTTATTCGAGTCCTCTTCCATATGGGTGCTTGACACCCATCCGTATCGGAAGAGTTTGCTGATGCTTTTGGATGTTCTTGTCTTGTTCAGTTATGAGGATTGCGAATCCTATTGAGGGGATCCAAAATATTTGGCATGATGTATGAGGATTTGGGATTGTTGCTTGTAACTTATCTTTCATGCGAATTAGCATGCCATTTTCTATCTAGACTTTAGAGTGTTTGAGATGAAGTGGTTGGCCTTTTATCAAGCCACATTCTATGATTCAAAGAATCCTATATTAGGTATCCTTATTCAGCTGATTTGTTTCTTCTTATCCTTCGGAATGTTAACGATGATTCCGAAGTCTCTGTTTTCATTCTTGATTTTCAAGATGTAGATGATATATCTCGAATGCCATTCATTGTGATTCTATTGATTTTTGTGAGTCCATTTTGGGCATGACACCCAATCGGGCAATCAAATATTGTATCGACTACATTCCCGATTCTTAGCCTTTCGGTCATCCTCCCATGAGGATGTCCATTAGGGAAATGAGGTGATTCGTTGAATTTATTTGATATTTCCATTCTTACCCCTTTCGAGATATCCTCTTTAGGCACACAATTATTAATATACTTTGTGGTATTACTTCACTCATAGCAATGATTTTTTTTAATGTTACTTCCCCGCATTCGAGAAGATATTTTACCCTTACTTTTCTATCTCATTTCTCTCTTTTTAATCTATTGAGTGGTGCTAGGCCCATTCTTCGGCTTGACCCTACATTGATTTTTCCTTAGCTAAGAGTCACGGAGGATAGCGTTAGACTTACCACATTCCGCACTCGTTATGAGTCTTGTGAGTGGTTCATTATATGTTTGGAATAATGAACACTCTAGTCTATTCCATTAATCTTGAGGATCGACTATTCTGGGAATATCTCGATGAGCTCTATTTGTGTTCCTTGATTTTGAGAATAAGTAATAAATTGTGTTTTTAAATTTTTCAAAAAACAATTGAAATAAGCTTCTAAGAGAAATTGGATTTTGTTTTTGGGAAAAACAAAAAATATTTTGAGTATTATATATGAGGTATTTCATTTTAAATAAAATGAATTTTTGTGTTGGGTTGTCCGTTTAGTGCTTTATGAATTCTGGTCAATGCGGTTGGCCAACGTTAGTGATAGGAATTTCCTGAACGTTGTGATGAGGCAGTCAGACACGGTAAATTGAGTTTTAATAAGTAATGTTGGGAAATAATTATATATTCGAGTATTAATTTATTTTTTAAATGTTTAATGAAGCCATTGAATCATAGTGAGTGTTGGATGAGTGGGGAGGCAGTTTTGATTATTTGATCAACTCTGCAGCAAATCGATGTGGTCATTCACTATAAATCAATGGCGAGACAATACCCTTATATTATTTGAAATTTGAGAAATTGAGTATGGTAACTTTGGTAAGTAAAGTGAATAATTCTAAATAAGGGGATGTCTTAATTAGAAGAAAATATCATTTGATGCTTTTATTAATAAAATGATGCATTTAAGGTAAAAGAATATTTTGGTTTAAAAATTAAAATAATAATTGAATATTTTAGTACAAGTTATTAATGATGACTATAAAAATTTGTTTTGGCACTTAGTTATTTGAGTAATAGTAGAGGATAGAAATAAAACTCTATCTTAAGAGAAAACAAAGAAGTGTTAGTTTAGAACATTTAGTATAAATTTGTGAGCTAGTTTTTGTTTTAAACTTAAGTGGTATTTCAACTTGTAGGTTTGAAATTACAAAATTCTTTTGAAAACAAGTTTGAATTAATTATTAACTTTAATTAGTTTTATGTTGATAATTGGATGAAAATTTAATTTTTGTGACAAGTGGAAATGTGAATTTTCATTGTTTTGATAAATGAACAATCCATGTAGTATATTCATTTTAAATTGTGAGAATAATTTTAAACTATATATATATATCCCAAAATTTATCTTATGGCTAATAAATAATCATTTCTTGATAATGACAGAGATTAGTTATCTCTTCCAAAATGAGTTTTCAAGCTAACTGTTTTAAAGTTAGGTTTTGGAAAGTAATGAAAATATTTCCACTTAATAAAATATTTTATTATGATTACATTTGATCATAATTTTACAATTCTTGGCTTTCCGGGGAAAATAAGTCATTTAATAAATGATTTAGAAAAAAGCTTGCTGAAAATATAGCTTGAAATTAAAATGTTTAGGAGAATTTCAAATTGATTTAAAAGCTGGAATTTTGTTTGAAAAATTTCTATACTAAAACAGCGATAACTTGAGATTTATATCTCCAAATGAGTTCAATATTTTTATAAATGAAAGAGCTGCCAGTAAGCTATAAAGTTTCTTCACCACTTTAAAATATTTTGCTTTTTACTAAGACTAAAATGAGTTAGAAAGTGGATAGACATTTCCATCCTCTTAAGAAATTTCTAAGATTAAGGTGAAAATAAATCTAGCATAACTTTCAAACCGTAAATTCGATTTTAATGATCTTTATATTGCTGGAAAGCTTAGACTGAGTAAAACAACTTTCATTGTATAAAAAGTTTCAGATTTAGTTGTTTGCTGGGTCAAAACATGTCTTCTTTACAACATGTCTGAAATGAAATTGACCAATTTTCCTAAATAATTAAATGTAGCACTTCTTATTTATGAACATGAACTAATATCATCTATTCGAGTTAAGTATAGGTAAAAATAAGATAGTTGGACTATATTTTGAGCAAAAAAATTATATATAAGATTGTGCAAACTAGCTTTAAATGCTAAAAAGAAAGGTATGTTTTTGGACTAATTTTAAAAGTTAAATGATGGCATATATTTCGTTTCCGACCTAATGATCGATATGTATTATATAAATCATTTTTGTAATATTGTATACGACCCTGCATACATAGTAGACTCCGTCGATTTTTCCGAAAATTTCTAATACCTAGAAAATTTGAGAAACAAATTGAACAAAATATAATATATGTTGCAAACTAGAGAATACCTGTGGAAGAATTAGAGAATAAACAACTTAAACTTTATTTACTCTGACGAAGAGTAATGAAATTAAATTTAAAATCTAAGTAAGTAGTTTTGAAAAAATTTCAAGTGTTGAAAATTGTGGTTATAATTATAAAAATATTGAATTTTGAAACTCTAAGAATTCTTTATTGAGAGTTTATACATATATTTTAGTTCCTTTGTTTATCTTACTCTCGTGTTATTTTCTAGCAACGTGCATTTATGCGGTCGTTTGAGTATGGTGGCCTTTGAAGAAACCACCTTTTGGTTGATCTATTTTGCCTCTTTTGTGTCTGTCTTATATTGGTGTAGTTCCGTTCGCAGTGTCATACGAAAAATCTTATCGATAATCATTTTGTTGGTTAGAGTTCGGGTTGGAGTTATGCTAAATCCCAACCCTACTTAAGGAGCTTATGAGTAATTAATCTCATTCGATTGATCCTTTGTGTAACAGCTTGTTGTGTTCTCATTCGAATGTGAGACGCCTTCGAAATCTTGTGTGTTGCTCGAAAAATTCAATGGTTCACTAATTCCAATATTAGCATTTTGGAAACCATAGAATTTATCGAGCAATCTTATCTTAGTTTTCTATCAACTTGCATTACGGTGATAAATTTTTAAACTTAGGCTTATCTATCTTTCTTTTGATTGATGAAATTAATAGGTTGAATACAAATTCTTCTCTAGAAATTACGAGAACACAATTTTGTTAAGAGGTGAGTCTGTAACAACCCTGATTTGGAGATTACCTTTCAATATTAAATTATAATGGTAATTATAATTTAATATTGTCAATTAAATTAAAATTAGAGATTTTAAATCGTTTATTTGAAATAATCAATGAATTTTGGAATTTAAAATTGAGAAAATAAAGTTAAAAGCTTTATTTTATTTGGTTAGTGTGATAATAAATGGAAAATGATTTTATTTTAAACAAAATGCAATAAGTATATTATTTATTTCCCATTTGCTTCTTTTAATAATTTTTAAAGAAAAATGTAATTTTTAAAGGTGGTTTATCTAAAGTAAAAAGATGAAATTTTATTTAAAAATGTGTTTTGATTATAAAATTGAGGTTGAAATGACTATTATATTTTTCTAAGCAAGGAAATATTAAATTTTTGAAGTTGAAACTATGGATTTATGCATTTATTTGGTGTAAATTGTATATTTTTGTAAATTAAGGGTTTTTAATGATAAAAATGTTTTTAAAACTAAAATTATCTTTTTATATAATGAAAAATATTTTATTTACTATGTATATAAGTTTACATATATTGTTTATATGAAAATTTGAAAAAATGCATTGTTTTATAACATAAGATGAATATGTGAGCATTTGCTTAAGTATGTGATTTAATTACTTAGGCTAGTTAATTTATTTCTATAATTGGGTCCAAAAGGCCCATTAGCCTACTTAATCAGATATTGAAAAGGTGAGAAACAATTACTGTACGCATAAAGTAATTGCTATCATCTTCTTCCTCTTGCATGTAAAAGAAAGTTCACATTTTCTCAAAATCAAAGTTTTAAATCTTTATACTTCTTTAAACAAACAGATATTTTTATCAGTCTAGAGTAAATCTAAAGGTAATATTTTCCAAAACGGAAAATTCCATAAAAAAATTTATTTGAGTCGAGGATATGTATGTTAATGGTTTTCTTTTCCTTTGCATGTCTGTATATTGATTTCTACAGATTACTGGAAACTCTCTTCTCCTTAAAGCTTGTTTCTTTCAGCAAAAATTCAGAATTTATCATCTCTAATTCAAGGTGAGTTACAAAAACTCACAAATTCTAGCTGAACAAAGCTCAAATCGCCAGAAACAGAGAATAATTTTCTTTTTGTAGTTATTTTATCCCAGCTTGTAAACTGTTTTCTATTGCTTTTATGAAAGGTTATAACTTTTGATTTCGCCAAGGAAACGCCGCCGGATTTATTCCAGATAGTAGTTTATATATTGAACTTTGTCTCTGTAAAACTTGGTTGAAAATATTTTTATTTGATTGTTCAAAACTTTGCTGCAAAATCAACAGAAACCCATATTTTTACCTAGGCATATTTTGTTTGAGTTGCTGTAAACATGGCTCGAGTCTACGTTTGAAACAGCATAACATTTTCATTTCTTACTGGAATTCATCGATTCTTTTTTTGTTTGAAAGATAACGTTTTCTACTATATGAATAACAATTTTTAGCTTAATCCGAGGTGGTTTGATCCTTCGTTTTATGCCTGAAAGTTGAACCTGAGATGGTTTTCAGGCCTGTACATTTTTGTTTTTTAAACTGCTGCAAACATAGCCGAAGTCCGTGTTTGAGACGGTGTAACATTTCATTTTCAGTCGTAATTCATTTATTCTTTTTCTGTTTAAAAGATGAAGTTTTGTAGTATGTCAACACCAATTTTTAGCTGAATATGAGTTCGTTTGGCCCTCCATTTCAGGCCTGTAATTTGAACCCAAGATAGTTTTCAGGCCAGGCCACATGTTTTTGAACTACTGCAAACATGGTCGGAGTCCATGTTTGAGACGGTGTAACCTTTTATTTTCGGCCGGAATTCGTCGATTCGTTTTTTATTTAAAGGATGAAGTTTTCTACTACGAGAGTACTAATTTTTATTTCAATCTGTGGCCGGTTGGCCACCTATTTCATATTTAAAATTTGAACCCAGAGAACATTTCAGACCTGGGTAATATTTTGCTTATGCATTTTTATGTTCTTTTTCCGTCTGACTTTTGACTTTTAATTCATGTTTTTGTGATATTTCCGAATTTTTTCGAGCGCCATGATGCCTATCAATAGGCTAGCCCACTTTTGATGGATTTGAAATTCAAATTTGAATTGAATTTGAAATGAATTTGAATGACGGTTTTGAGTGATTTTTTGATTTCGAGCATGGATTTTTCCAAACGATTTTGAAATAACTTTTAAATAAATTAATATTTAAATTAATTATTACGTATTTTTAAATTATTTTAAGCTATAAAATCTATTTGTTTTCTAACAAGGGAATTTTCATATATTGTTTTCAAATTGGTTTCGAAAAATGATTTTAAAAGCTTATTTTCTCAAAAAAATTATTTTATGTATAAAATGCACATTCTTGCAATGTTCGAGCAAATGAGAAGGAGAATTAAACGATTTGTCAAAACATGGTATGAGACACGTGCGTTTATCTTATCGGTTAATTCCTGACTTGTCCGTTTGTCGATTTGACATTCGGGTCGAGTTTACCGATGAGAGGAGGTACACTTTTACTGCTTTGAGTGTGGAATTTACTAGTGGTTAGTAAACCGTTTAGTGGGAACGTGTGGTATGGTACACACGTTTATACTATTCGGGTTACTATCCGAGGGTACGTGACACATTTATCTAAGAGACGTATCTTCCAATACTGGACCTTCGGTTCATTTGTCCTTCGGATGTTTGTCTAAGAGACATTTATCATTGCAATGTATTTGTCCTTCGGGATAATTGTCTAAGAGACGTATTTATTTATCCCTTCGAACATTTGTCTAATAGATGTGGCACCTTATTTTGAGATAACGGTACTTGGCGGGCTTCGGCCATAAGGACCGCTATATCATTGAGATGATTTCATTGATTTCTTTGTGATTTTGCTGGTGTGTTGCTTTTTTACATTTTTGGCCATTTGAGCCGTTCGAGATATTATATATGGCGGTTACATCTTTGAAAATTGTACTTCTTATCGAGTTATATATTTGAGATTTGGGTTTGCCAACACCTAGCTTATTTGAGATTTGCCCATTGGCGTTATTATTTGAGATTGGCGTTTATTAGGGATTATATTCTCCTATGTTAAAGATTCATATTTGATTGCCTTATGGCATATTTTGAGATGGTGATTTCTTGAGATTGTTTTGAGTTGCCGATATGGCGAGTTTGAGATTTCTCATCTTTGGAGTTATGTTCTTCTCCTAAACCATATTTGATGTTTTGTGATACGCCAATGAGATGAGGCATGCTTTTATTTTGAGATTTGTTATATTGCTTTATCGCCTTTGAGTTGCATTAATATTTAGTGATATCCTTATATCACTTGAAATTACTATACCTACTTAGTTATGCCATGTGAAATAACTATATTCTCTTGAATTATTCCTTCCCACTAGAGAAGAATATCACCTTGCCTTATGTTCTGTTATCGATTATCCTCTTAAAACTGATTTGTTTAGCTAGACTGACCCGTGTATTTTATACTTGGGACGGACTGAGTTGTTTCAGGTTAGATACCTGTTTTTGGACTTTACTTGATGCTTCCGTCTTGATTATCAGCTTATCTCTTTTTGTAGTTTTATAGTCGTTTTGTATGACTCTGATATGTATTTATTATATTGACTCGTTGTATATATTGTGATCGTTGTACTACTTTTGTTGTATCATTTGTATTGTATGGGATGTATCTGTGTTTATGTGTGTGTGCGTGCGCGTGTGCGTGTGTATGTGTGGGTTTGGTCACTGTTCTGTGATATGTTGTACATATATTATCGTTGTATTTTGTTCTGATGGATCCGTTAGCCACTGTAGTTTTGTATCAAGCATTTATTGAATATGTCGATCCATTTGACGAAGGAAAAAAAAATGGAGCACTAAATCGACGTATTCAGTAGATATTTAAGACAAATTAATGGATGGTCGCTACTAACCAGTCTTACTCTCTGCATTATCAGACATTAGTACCGAGTAATACTTTTTTGTTAATATGGGTCTTTGGGTGGGGCATCACAATTGATAAGTGGTTTTATGTGTTGTATTATAATTTGATGGTTTAAGTTATGTTAACTAATAACATAAATAAACCATACTTATGATAAATAGGTCACTATTTCCATTTAAGAACAAAATAGAGAGATCGTAGATTATTTGTGTGTTGGTTTACAAAAATATGGAGTGAATTTGCCTCTAAATTGTTTTCTAAGCTTTTATTTTCAATCACTTTTGTTCTAACCTTTTTACGTTTTTAGCCTAAACAACTTCAAAAGTTTGATTCAATTTAATTGAATAGAATTTTTTAAAATTATTAAATTTTCTGCAGATCGATCCATATTCGCCACGTACTAAAATTATACGCCGTGTGCTTCGGGTTAATTTTTAATTAAAATTTATCGGCTATTTTTAAATTCGATGGAAAATTAGTCATTAAAAACAGATCGTATATGGATGTTGTGCCATTTTTGATGTGAGCCATTTGTTTGTTATGTTGTTTTCCTCTTATTCTGTTAACTAACATATCAATTACAACGCAGTTAAAATTGTTACCATTGCTGGTTGCTTTTTGCCTTATTATATATAAAATTGTTCCCGTGCAAAGTAACTGTAACTAGACCTACCACAAATCAAAATAAAATTACAGATAAATAGAAGCGAAAGGTTAAAGTACGTTCATGACAGTACTTTTTATTTCTTCTATCATTGTATGTTTATCATTCCAAAAAAGAAAACGAAATGAGATTGGGGTTGACTACGCAACACTTTAAGATGTAAAAAGCTGAAAAGGTAAGATAAAATAGGAAAAAGGAGTAGAAAGGAATAGCATAGTAGGCATGAAAAGTTTTATGAAAACATTTAATAGGAGACTGATTGGAAAATATAGAAAGTTCCCATCAAGAATTAAATATGAGAGAGAATGTTAACTTTTTTTTTTTGAAAATCGAGAGATCCAAAGCACTAAAACGAAGAAGAAAAAGAAAGACTTAAAAGGGTGTCATATTTCACAAGATAAGAATCTGTAAAAAGTTCAGAGCGTAGAAAAGCTGTGAAGAGAATTATGCGGAGATATTGGCTTTCTTCTTGGGTGAACGGAAAATTTAAATTGGACATTTGAACGAGTCTTAGGTTGAACGAAGAAAAAATGAGTGTGTAATGTGAGGGGAAACCTTAGCGGAGGAATGGAAATCTTAGTAGAGTATTTGAAATGTATATTTCAAAATAAAATTAATTTATAATTAATTAACAAATGAATTATTATTTTTGTAATATGTGTAGATAATCTGTTAAAATAAATAAATAAATAAATTGAAAAATTATAAATTTTTCGGATTTAGTTCAAACGAACTCCATGACATTGAACGCTTCAATATGGTCGCAGCACAAATTTAAACGGCATCTCAATCGAACTTTATATTTGTCTAATTAATTTGTTAACATCAACGTTAAGCACAAAAGTATCAAATATTTGGCTGGGGGCAGCTTTCCCATTAACATTCCCTAGGCGTCAGAAGTATCCGACGCTTGGGAAACGATGGCAGGGTAAAAATGTTGGGCGAACTGACCCACTGCATTTTGCATGGTTAATAAAACGTCTTGCTTATTGCTTTCATATTTGCATCAATACGTTAAATAGTTTATAAATGAGCAACAATGTTGGCGGAAAATGGAATATACAACTGAAAAAATCATACGTTTTCATGAATTTAAAGTAAATATAACCATACAGAGGGCTAACGAAAAATAGTAATAACAACATGCTTATCAAAATAACAAACAGTTAAACATTAAGCTGAACTCTACAAAATGTGCTCACTGCCTTACTATTTTAATATTTTGTTAGTTAACATCAAAATGCTGGTAGGAACGTGAAACATTAGATAAAGAACTGATTTGGCTATCCACCAGCGCAACTCTTATTTTTCCCCTTCTATAAATGCCAACTTTAGGGCACCGCACAATCCATATTCCTTGCTATCTAAATTTACTCACTCTCACTCCTTGTAAATCTCCTCTCAGTTCCGCTTATTCCGTTTTAAAAATTCATTCCTCGAATCTTAAGAATTCAATTCTCACTTTTAAATTTCTCTGTAGTATGAGCTTTACAAGGAGTGAGTAAATTTAGATAGCAGGAATATGAATTGTGCAGTACCTAAAGTTATGATTTACAAGAATAAGCGGAAATTGTGAAGATAGCCTGTGAGCACAAGTACTGCCTCTACAACATGGATTGTGCAGTACCCTAAAGTAAATCATAAATCACCTTCCCGTTTCAAGAATTTATGATTTACTGTAGGCAGTGCAGGATAGCCTGTGAGCACAAGTACTCCCTCTGCAAACTTCCAAAGAAAGGTGAAAAGGTTCGTTGGTATTGTGAAGATTATAGGCCAACTATTTTTCCAAGAAGCATCTTCATCTTCTCCCAAGAAGCAGGAGGTTGATGCTGAAACTTGCAAACTGTATCCAGAAAGCATTCAAAAGCTTCAAAATCATAATCCAGATCTAAAGAATAACAATCTTGATGCTTTTTGTCCATCACAACTTGAAACGGTCCGCGAAGAAGCTGAGATTATAACATGGATAAGAGAAAAGCATGGAGAAGAAACCAATGCTAGTAGGCTTAGTAGGTGTACTGAAATTAGAAAGAGTAAACCTGTTCAGAACAAGAAGAAAACACCTTGAACCAGCAGGACAGAGAAAAGTCTAATTACAGTACCCGAAGCACAACACGTGGAGATCAGTCAAGGAAGAGAGAGCGAAGCACATATGAAGATCAAGCTTATAATAACCTTACCAAGAGGCAAAAGGCATTATATGAAGAGCAGAACAGAGACAAACCGAAACGGAGAAGCACATAGACGACCCAAAGAAGAGGGAGTTTAGAGAAGATGATGACTGTGCTTTTAGCTTGTATGTTAAAAAAGAGAAGAAGTTTCTGCAATATTCTTTAAATCTTTAACGAAACAAATGGAATATTGCAGCGGTCGTAGGAAACAAGTCAAAAAGAAGGCACAGTCGGTTCTAGCGGCGAATAGTGATAATATGTCTACTATTTTAGAAGTATATGGCTACTATGCTACCATGTCTCTTATTTATCAAACGGATGGATATTGTTAATTTTATCTAGGTCAACCAAGGTTTTCTGTTTGAATGATCGGATATTTGAGCTAGGAGAGAGTCTAAGGAGGTGGAGTCTTCGTTTATGGAAGACATTGTTGAAGAAGGAGAAGGAAACGTCTAAATTTTTTATTTGGAGGGGAGTGGAGTGAGTGAGGCAGGATTTGTTGATGGTTTGGATATTGATTGAGGAAGAAAGGAGGAAAGTGGATGAGCGTTTGCGCTGTTTATGTAACTTTGAAACGTAGAAAGTTAATGTGGAACATAGATTAAAATAAAATAATCATTTCCTTCTTTAAAAAAAAAAAAAAAATCATATGTTGATTATGTGAAAGACGTAGGCTTTCAAATTTCAAAGAGACCGTCAAAATTTCCAAAGGTTAAAAGTTAAATAGCGGGGATGAATGTATTTGTCATAATAAGCTATTCAACGAAAAATTAAAACGTTCAGTGAACGTTTACTATTTTTTCTTGATGAATGAATTATTCTGCCTTCATGCACGCACAGAAAGAATATTGATAATGCACTACACTAGTTACTTTTGGCTCAGTCAATTAGTGTGGTTGCATTCATAATCATATTATATTATATAGCTGAGAAATGCAAAATGCCGCAAAATTACACTATCATTGAGAATAGTTTCTCTTTTCATCTCACTTGCAAGCAAGTGATTCTACCACATTTGCACGTATTCAATGGGGGAGAATATTTAAATTTGACGACACTGCATGTATGTAGAATTGAAGAGGATAGAAATAACTTATAATTCACTACAATAAAAACCCATATTCACAACCATCAAAAACAGTTGTAATAGATCTATTACAACGTACGACCGTCCGTTGTTACATCCGAAGTTTTAATAGGTTCATATTTTTTTTACAACAGTCTTCAGCAGTTGTAAAATAATGTTTTATAATAGTCTATTGCATTTGTAAAAAACCTTTTTCCGGCAGTTGTAAAAGATTTTTTACAATTGCTAATGGCATCTTTAAAGAAATTTTTTACAATTGTGATTGACAGTTGTGGTAAAAAAAACGCAAATGAAAAAAAAATTCTAAACACATTTTGCAATTGCAGCAACAAACAAATGAAAAACAATGAAATATTGATATAAATTCAGAGGCATCATAGTTCATTCATTTGAAAAACCATCACAACTTTATATTCAAAATACAAAGTATAAATCATACAACATCACAGTTTATCTATACCCTCTTTATTATAAACCGATGACTTCACCTCATCTATAACCTCCTCCTCCTCCTCTTCAGTTAAGCTTCGGTTAATCTCTGGCTGTTATCATTGCCCCACTCTTCACAAACAACATCATTTTTAGATGTGGCACATATCCTCCTTACAGATGATCATCAGGCCATTGAAGAGGAATATCATCATGATCAACCAGCATTATTTGCTCCCCAAACAAACATGGCTTCTTCGTAACAAATTTAACAGCACCATTTTTTTCAACCCATCTGAAAAAATAAAAAACATACACAATAACCAAGTTTTAAACTTTTAAGATCAAATCAGCCAATAGAAAACATTATGGCAAAAGGCAATTAGAATAGTACAAACTAACTGGAGTACAATCTCTCACGGTTTGCACTGAAATAGTGCAATTGCACCATCCCAGTGGAAATTGGGATAGCGCTTGCACTGTTTCGGTGCAAATAAAGGCAACAGTACAAACATAAGTATACATGAACGTCTTATTTTTTCAGCTTTCCACACAACACATGAATCCATCTCAATAATCCGCTTCTTTTCATTCATTGATTTGCTGTAAATGAACAATTTAAACTAAATAAATATAAATGTGCCACCTAAAAGATTGAGACATAATCTTCAATATTCAATCACTAAGGAGTTATACTACCTTCTTTTTTCGACAAATTAAGAAGCCACAATAGCACATATTAAACTACAAATTATGCAATCGTGAAACTAACAACATTATTATTGCAGTGGAATCGCGTGTCTAGCCACACTAAGATTACTCGAATTCTGACCGATAGATTATAAAAGGAAGTTCAGATACCATAAAAATTATCCAATTGAACCCAAATAAACAAAGCAAAATGAAATGGATGGACTAAGTCACAAATTGTAGTATCTGATTTCTCAGACTACACTACCTCACCTGCATAATCATATTTTTTAAGCAAGATGACAAATAAAACGTATCTAAACAAAGTTACACATATGCTGTATACGTACATACATCCTTGCAACTACTGATAGCAAATCTTTAGACTGCTCGAGCAAAACTCCCTCATGTGCAACTGCCTTAGCAATTTCAGACATTAGACTATCCGTTCTTTCCATCTGTAATTCTTGTGTACACTACGTAAACAATTTCTTATAAATTTTATATGTTACGGGTTTTGAAATTTGCGTCCAAGTACCTTTAGCAGCAAAGAAGACACTGAAGCTCCAGTTGCTTGCATAACATCTACTGCCAATCCAATAGCATTTCTTAAATCATGGACATTTATCTATCAATAGCAATTCAACCTTAGTTAATAAAATGAAATAATCTTTACTATTATATTATTAGTCAGTTAGATTTCGAGGGCACAGAAGCCTCCTTTAGTTTTTGTCAAGTGAACAGTCGTCTTTTATATTTTTCTATTTTCCTTATCCCCATCTCCGCTTCCCCCCTCCATCTGTCAGCTAAAAATAAAAGGTTAGGGATTTTTAATGGCCGCTCGTTGAGTCTCTAGTATTCTACCGCCTAAAACATTATTCCGCCCCCTACGAATTGAACAACTGCTGTTTACGGGAAAATAGAAGTTTCTCCCCTCACACATCTCCGTGTCGTCCTTTTTTCCTATTCTACAAGTAAAAGGATATCTCAAAAATCGTTGCTTTCCTTCATATTATATTTGCTTCGTTGTAGCTCTTGGTTTCAATCTTCCACTACGCGTCGTCCTCCAAGCATACGAATAAGGTCCTCTTCGAGTTGTTGCTTTTTCGGCTGTGTCTACCTCACTTTGAAATCACTATCGATAAACAGAAATTTAAAGATGCTTCTCTGAATTATTTCTCTCATCGCTTAATCAAAAGAATCTCTCTTTGTTTATTCTCCTCTCTAATACTGGAAAACAAAAATTATCACGCTTCTCTGATTACCTTGCTCTCATCGCTTAAACACAAAATCCCTTTTCAGTTGTTTCGCCTTCGGTTTCATTTTTGACGGTTGATTCATTCTAAGATGCTGATGGGAAGTACAACATAATTAAAATTTATGCGCAAAACTTTTGGGTTTGATGTTGCTTTAGAGCTTGAACATGGTATAGTTTATTATCTTTTTTAATTTTATGCCAATTAAAATCAGAGACCGGTTGTATCGTTTTTCCACCATTTTTCTCATTGTTGTTTTGTTGATTCTTTGTTTGGTTTTGTTGGAATACACATGGAAAGCTAAGATGTTTTCCCTTTATTTTTTGGTGAATATTAACATCTTTTGCAGATCTTGCCTACATAAATTGTGTCTGTTCTAATATTATAGTAGTTATGAAATTAAACTTACATAACGATGATCAAAATTGCTTCCACTAGGAAATTGGTGTAGCAAGGGATTGTTGAATTTTCATGATCTAGTATTCTAGCGGTAGTTGAAGAATGAAGGGGTAGCAACTAGGAATGATCATCATTTTGGGTTTGGAATTCGTTGTTATTCAATATAATTGCTGATTTTAAGCTTGGATGTTAAAAGTAATACTCGATATAATGTGAGTGCAACCTGAATTGTTCATTAAATTGTAATTATGATTTGATAAGATTTACACCACAAAGATTAGGTGACCAACAAAATATTTGTTTATCTTGAGGTGAATTATTAGAGAAACAGTGGAGATTTATAATTGTCATACTTCCTTCAACTAAAATTATCATATTATTTAGGTAAGTTGTTGAATATGCGCTCTGCGCTTATATGATTTTTGTTTGATGATAATAAACATAATACATTCGTTTAAATGTATTTGTTAATATACTATTTTGTTTTCACAGATTAAATAAATATTTGTTGGATAAATTAAATAACACAGAATTTGAATTGAAACGAATATTTTATTCAAACAAATATTTATTACAACTTTGAATAGTACAATTTCAAGCTCCCACTATAACTATACAACTTTGATTACAATTACATCACATTTCATATTTACAGTTCACCTCACTACATATCACTCACACTCGTATTTATCTTCAACTTCCTTCCAGTTTGAATCCAGCATCTGAGCAATCTGCAAAAATATAAACTAACGCAGTAAAATTGGAAAAGAAATATTTTTGCAGTATAAAATAAAATATGGTTTTCGAAAATATTGTTTGCCTCAGTTATTTGGGTTGTTCGTCATCGTTTAAATTTGAATTCAACATACACGAACAACTTGTGACATACACAGTGTATCACTGTATATGCCACAAGGCCGTGCACATCGATATATACACTTGATTGATTTATAGGGACAGGTGAGCACATGTCAAACCCGAGTTTTCAAACTAGATTCAACTCAGGTGCAAATCAAAAGTACACATGAATGCTATGTTCAAACATGACACAGCCTCAAATCAATGAAACAAGCCAGCAACTATCAAAGCTCAATACAATAAGGCAATGGACATACCAAATGATCACTGCTCGAGGCAATATGAACACAGTGATACAGTACCAAAAATCAGATGAACAAGATCACTCATGAAAACCAACAAGCAAAAATGCCAACAACTAATGCATCAGTACAGGAAGCAAGCAAGATCAACACAGCAACATGGACTGCACAAATTCAAGACAGCACCAAAGACAAGCAATGCTCAAGACCACACAGTGCACATATGTAAAGTATAGACTGACATCAAAACCAGTTCAACAATTGAGTTCAATATGCACAGAAGCAAAATCCAATTAAAATACCAACTGCAAGTATCCATGGTCGAGCATTGAACATGACAGCAGACCAAAGTGCAACAAGATGAACCAGACCAGTGTCAACAACCAAGTGAAGAACATGAATGCAACAAGTTTACGAAGATACACATGAACATGAAAGCCAAGCATGATACAGTGATACAAATGCAACACAGTGGGAACCACAATGCAAGCCGAGCATCAAGACACTAAGCAACTGGAAACAACAAAAAGATGAAAGCACAATCAAACCAGTAGCATGTACACAATGTCAACCAAAACAGATGAAGACTACACATTTATAAACCACAGATGCAACCGATCAGTTCGACATGTACATGAAGGCAGCAAAATAGTGGCTCAACAAGAACACTTGCAATAGTGGTGTTGCAGTGGAAATTACAGAATGCTTGAAACCGAGTATGTACAAATCCAGAGCCAACATGAACACAAGCAACCATACACAGCAAAACTAAATGCAATACAGTATGCTCAGTGAAGAGCATCTGAACAAGTGAAGTATTTGTGACGAAGCGAAGTTGAAGTCCATCAGGAAAATTCACAAAGTCATAGTAAAGCCGTGGTCACCACAGAGATGATGGAACTACAGTGGGCCGAGCAGAGGCTTCAAAATCAATGGCCGGGTTCAGGTCAAAGATGGGGCGATAAAGTCGAAGTGTTTTAAAACCAAGTCAAAGCGAGTAAAAATCGAAACATCTCAAAATTCAAAGCCAATGCAGAAAGTCAAAGCCGTAATTCACAGGAAAGCCGTGTGCATCAAGCAAATTGAACAAGTCACAATTCAAAATCGTGGTAGCCAAGCAATTTGAATTAGTCAGTGAAAATCTCAAGCATCAATACCAGATCGAACGGCCAAAGACAAATTCAAATAAACATATACGAACGCAAAAATAGGATTTCGAATCCTATATAAGCCCAATCATCATCGGCAATTTATTCATCGAATTCAAGCAAGCATAAAATCAGTAAAAGCAAAAGCATATAATTACATAACAAGCAAGGAAGGAATTCGATCAACGAAGCAGCCGCGGTGAGCAACGAGATAAGATCAATCAAAGCTACTCGCGCATTATCCACATGATTGATCAAACAATCGGCAGCTTCACGAATCCCTAATTTGGATCAAGGACGCAAGCCCTAATTCAAGCGCAAAGAGGAACGAAAGGGAGGCCGTGTTTTTACAGAAGAAAATAAAAGGAACGGGTTAAAGAACAAGGGGCCGGCCTTGTTAAAGAATAATAAAAGAGGTTTTAAGTTTTCAATTAGGGTTTATTTTTTAATTAGGGTTTAGGGTTATTTTTTATTGTCTTTTAATTGTTGTTTTTACTTTTCGAATCAAAAAATTTGTAAATCACCACCTAGGGTTTAGGTAGTGTCAGATTGTCTAGTTAGAATTAGTTCAGTGAGCAGGATGTGCGAGTTTGCAAAGCTCTATAGGCGGAAGCAGTGTTTGCAAGTAAGCAAAGCTCTATAGGCGGGAGCAGAGTTTGCGAGTAAACGAAGCTCTATAGGCGGGAGCAGGGTGTGCGAGTCTAGTAGAGTGTTTGTGAGCGATAGCAAATGTTTGCGAGTCTAGTAGAGTGTTTGTGAGCGGGAGAAAAAGGGTCTGCGAGTCTAGTAGAGTGTTTGTAAGCGTGATACTGTTTAATTCTAATAGAAATCTGGGAATGCAGCAGTAGGCAGGGGTTGCCGAAGCTGGGTAAATTTTGTGTGTGATTTACTTTCAGCATATTTATTTCTGCAGTTTGTTTCTGTGTTTATATCGAGAAAATTTGTTATAAGCCTATTCACCCCCCCTCTAGGGTTAATCTAGATCCTACAAGTGGTATCAGAGCCCGGTATTTTGTTTTTAACTCTAGAGTCATGAATTCACCGAATAATGCTTTTTCTGAGGGGCAATCTATTGCTAGGCCACCCATGTTTAACGGGAACGATTATGCTTATTGGAAAGTTAGGATGGGTATCTATCTTAGTTCTGTTGATTATGATGTTTGGGATATTGAAACTGGCTATAAACCTCCCACTATAATCGTTGGTGATACTGAGATTCCTAAACCTAAGGATAGGTGGGATGCTAACGATAAGAGATTGAAAACGACAAATGCTAAAGCCATGAATGCTTTGATATGTGCTCTTGATAAAAATGAATTTAATAGAATTTCTCATTGTACAGCAGCACAGGAAATTTGGCACACTTTGGAGGTGACACACGAAGGAACTTCTCAAGTCAAGGAGTCTCGTCTAGCCCTATTCAGCAATGAATACGAAAACTTTGTGATGGACAAAGGCGAGAGCATAAATGACATGTTTGGACGCTTTTCAACTTTGGTGTACAACACTAGAGCACTTGGGAAGGTGTTCACCGAGGTAGAGCTTGTGAGGAAGGTGCTTCGAGTCTTACCGATAAACTTTGAGGCAAAAAGTCACGGCAATCCAAGAATCGAAAGATTTGAGTAAACTAAGCATGGAGGAGTTGATTGGTATCTTGATGACATATGAGCTTGAGCTAAAAGCAAAGGAAGAACGCAACAACTCCGAACCAAAGAAGAAGACGATTGCCTTAAAGAGCAAAGAAGAAAGTGATGAAGAAGAAGAAGATCCAATCGAAGAGCTTGCAATGGCTGTCAATAATCTTAGAAAATGGTCGAGATTCAAGCCACACAAGAAGAAAACACAGGGTAATAGATCAAAAGACTATGACAATTCCGATAATGAATCAACATGCTTTAACTGCAAGAAGCCCGGGCAATTCATACAAAAATGCCCACTTCTCAAAAACAACGAAGGAAAGAAAAAGAAAAGGAAGGCCTTTGCAGCGACTTGGGATGATGAAGAAGGAGAGGAAGTTTCGGATAGCAGCTCAGAGGAGGCTAGCTTGTGTTTTATGGCAAAATCAAATTCAGAAGCAAGCTCCAAGGAATCTAGTGAGGCAGGTGAGTATTCCTATAGAGATCTTGTTTTTATGTGCTTAGATCTTACTAAAACAATTGATAGTCTTGAATCAAAAATTGAAAAACTGAAATCTGAAAGGAGGAAACTCGCCCATGAAAATTCTAGGTTAGAAATTGAACTTGATAATATTCAAAATCTAGACTGTAAAAATTGTAAGATTTTAGATTCAGATTTATCAAAACTTAGGAATAACTATGAGAATCTTGAAAAAGAAAACTTGAATCTTAAGGAAACCATCGACACTAGGAAAAAGGATTTCATAAATAGATGCACCTCACTTGTAACTGAAAACACGTCACTAAAAAGCAAAGTCCAAATCTTGAGAAATCTTTGAATAACTTTTCAAGAGGCGAAAAATCTTTCAACATGCTATTGGGAAATCAAATTTTTGCTAACAATAGAAAAGGACTAGGTTTTGGGAAATCACAAGATGATGATAATGCAAAAGGTAAAAGTTCTTTGCTTGATCTGAAATAATTGGACATCATGTTGAAAATTATAGTCATAGGAAAAAGAACACAAAATTTAATCAAGTCAATTTAATGTGCACGATTTTTAGAAAATTTGGACATAATCAAAATAATTGTTGGTATAGACCCAAACATGTGAAAACTATACCAATTTGGGTTCCAAAAGGCACAAATACAAAATCTTTGAAAGGCAAAAAAATTTGGGTGCCAAAAGGAATATATATAAATAGTTTTGAGTCTCCACAAACATATTTTTCATATTCTGTTACTAACAATCATGGACCTATAAAAACAAATAGGTCACAAAAATCTTTCATAGTGTAGGTGTGGTGGCAGGCTAAGGAACAACAACTGTGTTCTCTGGATTTTGGCTGTTCCAGAAACACAACGGGCGACAAAGCAAAGTTCCTTAGCCTAGTATAAAGGTGACAAAATCACAATGGACAACGACGAAAAATTATCGTAAAGGTAAAACAGGTAAATATGTTTTGAACGATATATTAAATGTGATAATCAACACCATAATCTGAATTAAATCAGCCAATATTGAGATGAACAAAAGATGATGATTTTGATTCTATGACTTTTTCAAAATATTGACCAATCATCTTTAAATAGAATTACGTGGAGTAATTATGATGGTTGACTGATTCGGACTTTCTTGATATGATCCTACATGACTTGTTCTTATTTATGACCTTGTTTTGTCCTTAAATGATGACCAATCAGATTTTCAACTTTGAACTAATCCATATAAATTTGTTCGGTCAAATGATGATATTTTATTGATCTTTGATTACTCATGCTACACATAGATATATTTGATATTTTGGTCACTGCTTGTAAATTTGCACGATTTCAATTTTCATGTGAAAGTTGTTAAAAAAGAATTTTAAGAAATTGTTGAAACTTAAAGAAATTGTTTTTGAAGTAATTATGATGTTGATTGACTATTGATTACACATGAATAAACTGTTTCTGAAACTGACAATATGATATTTGTTTGATTGTTAACACGGTCTCAATTAAAATCCAAGAAAATTTCATTTAAAAATTGTTAAAAACAATCTTGAGGTAATTTGTTGAAATTTCACAATCTGGTCTTTGACATCCAACGAGTGAATATTGAGTGAAATTTAAATTCAGATGCAGATTACACTGGTAATATAGTTGATAGAAAAATTACTAGTGGAACGTGATTAATTTTTGAAACATTCATTTACTGCATCGTTTTTCAAAGAAAATATCTGAATATTTTTCACTTGAAATAATTTTCAAATAGCAGAATTTTTTTTTCATATAACTCCTTCGAGAAAATCATTTTTGACCATATTTTCAGATTAGTCATTTTTTTTATTTTAAATGACAAATTTTGACTAATCTAACTCCCTAATGATTATCGAAAAGATCAATAGTGATTGAAAAAGTGATGAGTGTCGATATTTGTCATACATTACTCAAGACAGTATATTTAGAAAAATTTCTTTAGAATTTCATAACAAGAGTTATAAAAACTTTTTGTTGGGTAAAGGTTCCATGATCATTTCTATTTCTACCATCTTTCTATCGACCATCACTCATCAAAATCATATATAGTATGTAAATTTGTGGTAGTTTACAAAGGAAATTATTCGTTCTTCAATTTATTATTATAAAGGAAATTATATGTGCTTCAATTTATTATATTCTTCAATAAAAATAAATATCCAAAGTATTCACTCTCATTTAAAAGTCCTCACGATTATGCATGGGTGAATTACTTGGATTTTTGATTATGTGCTTCCATGCTCATTTAAAAGTCCTCACGGTTATGCATGTATGGAACGCATATCAAAATTAATTGATTTAATAGACAAGTTGATTCTAATCCCATTTAAAAGTCCTCACGGTTATGCGTGGTTAGAAGATACTTGAATTCTTTTTTTTTAAATAAAAATGGTAAATACTACTCATCTCATTTAAAAGTCCTAACGGTTATGCATGGTTAGTAGATATTCAAATTTCCTGAAATAAATATACCACAAATAGACAGAACTGTATGATTTTTTGATGATTTTATCCCCATCACTACTGAAAGTGGAATATGCGTCTGATAAGGGTAATTATGATTTTTGTTTGAGTTTTATTGAAATTTGATATTTATATTCAATTGAGTTAAATGTTTGATTCATGTCTGTCACTTTATCCCTATTTTTATAACACTGTTATTCTTTTGCTGATAACAAAAGGGGGAGAGATAAGTTAAGATTTTGTCAAATAGAATCAAGCAAAGGTAAAATAATTTTCCATTTGCATATAGGCTCATTTACATATTTTTATTTGTATGCATATATGTAGGGGGAGTATCATGCAGAGAGGAAGCATTTAAATAGGGGGAGCAAATTGAACGATCAAATACATTTAATACATTCAAAATCTTAAATATATGTTTTTTATCATCAAAAAGGGGAGATTGTTGAATATGCGCTCTGTGCTTATATGATTTTTGTTTGATGATAATAAACATATATACATTCGTTTAAATGTATTTGTTAATATACTATTTTGTTTTCACAGATTAAATAAATATTTGTTGAATAAATTAAATAACACAGAATTTGAATTCAAACGAATATTTTATTCAAACAAATATTTATTACAACTTTGAATAGTACAATTTCAAGCTCCCACTATAACTATACAACTTTGATTACAATTACATCATATTTCATATTTACAGTTCATCTCACTACATATCACTCACACTCGTATTTATCTTCAACTTCCTTCCAGTTTGAATCCAGCATCTGAGCAATCTGCAAAAATATAAACTAATGCAGTAAAATTGAAAAAGAAATATTTTTGCAATATAAAATAAAATATGGTTAAAATATTGTTTGCCTTAGTTATTTGGGTTGTTCGTCATCGTTTAAATTTGAATTCAACATACACGAACAACTTGTGACATACACAGTGTATCACTGTATATGCCACAAGGCCGTGCGCACTGATATATACACTTGATTGATTTACAGGGACAGGTGAGCACAGGTCAAACCCGAGTTTTCAAACTGGATTCAACTCAGGTGCAAATCAAAAGTACACATGAATGCTATGTTCAAACATGACACAGCCTCAAATCAATGAAACAAGCCAGCAACTATCAAAGCTCAATACAACAAGGCAATGGACAGACCAAATGATCACTGCTCGAGGCAATATGAACACAGTGACACAGTACCAAAAATCAGATGAACAAGATCACTCATGAAAACCAACAAGCAAAAATGCCAACAACTAATGCATCAGTACAGGAAGCAAGAAAGATCAACACAGCAACATGGACTGCACAAATTCAAGACAGCACCAAAGACAAGCAATGCTCAAGACCACACAGTGCACATATGTAAAGTATAGACTGACATCAAAACCAGTTCAACAATTGAGTTCAATATGCACAGAAGCAAAATCCAATTAAAATACCAACTGCAAATATCCATGGTCGAGCATTGAACATGACAGCAGACCAAAGTGCAACAAGATGAACCAGACCAGTGTCAACAACCAAGTGAAGAACATGAATGCAACAAGTTTACGAAGATACACATGAACATGAAAGCCAAGCATGATACAGTGATACAAATGCAACACAGTGGGAACCACATTGCAAGCCGAGCATCAAGACACTTAGCAACTGGAAACAACAAAAAGATGCAAGCACAATCAAACCAATATCATGTACACAATGTCAACCAAAACAGATGAAGACTACACATTTACAAACCACAAATGCAACCGATCAGTTCGACACGTACATGAAGGCGGCAAAACAGTGGCTCAACAAGAACACTTGCAACAGTGGTGTTGCAGTGGCAATTACAGAATGCTTGAAACCGAGTATGTACAAATCCAGAGCAAACATGAACACAAGCAACCATACACAGCAAAACTAAATGCAATACAGTATGCTCAATGAAGAGCATCTGAACCAGTGAAGTATTTATGACGAAGAAAAGTTGAAGTCCATCAGGAAAATTCACAAAGTCATAGTAAAGCCATGGTCACCATAGAGATGATGGAACTACAGTGGGCCGAGCAGAGGCTTCAAAATCAATGGCCGGGTTCAGGTCAAAGATGGGGTGATAAAGTCGAAGTGTTTTAAAACCAAGTCAAAGCGAGTAAAAATCGAAACATCTCAAAATTCAAAGCCAATGCAGAAAGTCAAAGCTGTAATTCACAGGAAAGCCGTGCGCATCAAGCAAATTGAACAAGTTACAATTCAAAATCGTGGTAGCCAAGCAATTTGAATTAGTCAGTGAAAATCTCAAGCATCAATACCAGATCGAACGGCCAAAGACAAATTCAAATGAACATATACGAACGCAAAAATAGGATTTCGAATCCTATATAAGCCCAATCATCATCGGCAATTTATTCATCGAATTCAAGCAAGCATAAAATCAGTAAAAGCAAAAGCATATAATTACATACCGAGCAAGGAAGGAATTCGATCAACGAAGCAGCCGCGGTGAGCAACGAGATAAGATCAATCAAAGCTACTCGCGCATTATCCACGTGATTGATCAAACAATCAGCAGCTTCACGAAACCCTAATTTGGATCAAGGACGCAAGCCCTAATTCAAGCGCAAAGAGGAACGAAAGGGAGGCCGTGTTTTTACAGAAGAAAATAAAAGGAACGGGTTAAAGAACAAGGGGCCGACCTTGTTAAAGAATAATAAAAGAGGGTTTAAGTTTTCAATTAGGCTTTATTTTTTAATTAGGGTTTAGGGTTATTTTTTATTGTCTTTTAATTGTTGTTTTTACTTTTCGAATCAAAGAATTTGTAAATCACCACCTAGGGTTTAGGTAGTGTCAAATTGTTTAGTTAGAATTAGTTCAGTGAGCAGGGTGTGCGAGTTTGCAAAGCTCTATAGGCGGGAGCAGTGTTTGCAAGTAAGCAAAGCTCTATAGGCGGGAGCAGAGTTTGCGAGTAAACGAAACTCTATAGGCGGAAGCAGGGTGTGCGAGTCTAGTAGAGTGTTTGTGAGCGGGAGAAAATGTTTGCGAGTCTAGTAGAGTGTTTGTGAGCGGGAGCAAAAGGGTCTGCGAGTCTACTAGAGTGTTTGTAAGCGTGATACCGTTTAATTCTAATAGAAATCTAGGAATGCAGCAGTAGGCATGGGTTGCCGAAGCTGGGTAAATTTTGTGTGTGATTTACTTTTCAGCATATTTATTTCTGTAGTTTGTTTCTGTGTTTATATCGAGAAAATTTGCTATAACCCTATTCACCCCCCCTTTAGGGTTAATCTAGATCCTATATAAGTGGCATGCTGAAAGGAAATATATAGATGAAGTGTTGCGCCAAATGTTGAGCCTTTAGGGTCGGCTTTCTCTGTTAAAATAAAACTTTTCATACCATGCAATGCCTTGAAAGTTCAACTGGTTTTTATATATTTTACGTTTCCTAGTATAATGAACAAAGATAGGTAGCCAATGTTACTAACGATTTTTATGTATGTTGAGTCTTACATGTAGGATTTAGGTGCTTCTTCTTTATCTGTGTTTTCTAACTAGATACGTGGATTTTTCTATTAGAACGAGTGAGAAATTTAATATAGAAATCCTGATTATAGTTTTTGGATGAAAGGAGCACCTAACATGAAGTAAACAAGAAGTTTGTCTAAATGTGAATCTTAGCAATTGATTCCTTTCATAAAACATGAAAGGCCAGCAAATTTGAGAATACCCTGATAATAGTTTTTGTTTTTTTATGTTTCCTTTACAATAAAAAAAAGCATAAGTTAGCACTATTTCTATAAATTTACATAGAAGTTGAGTAGGCACTGCTACAGCTCTAACAATAATGTTTTATATGCAATAATGTAATTTTTTTATAACAAAAGGAAATTATCATTTATGTCTTTAGCATGATATAATTTTTTTGTACTGGAATTTTTTTACTTTGGTTACAGTTATAGCATTTATTCTAGACGTTTATGCTTGCATTTTTGTGTGAAATTTTTTGAATTTTATACTTCTGTTCCATTTAATCCGTTAGTACGCTGATAAAATATGTATATGTTGGGTGTAGATTTGCTTCTTCTTTTACGGTAACGTAATTTCCATAACTACAGTACTAATTCCAATTAATAAGCCCTTGAGATAATAGAAAAGAAATAATGGGAATCGATTGTAAGATACTTTTAATTTCATATTGAGTGATGGGCATAAATTTTCATTATGGATCATTATTTGTCCATTATTTTGTTCAAATATATGTTATTTTATTGTTTAAGTTTAAACGTCTACCATTATACGAGTTTGTCACAATTGGCTATATGATTTTGTGTGTAGTTTTAAGCACAACACTTTAGCAAGATATGTTCACAAGTTTTGGTATTCCCATGTTGTCAATATATCACACCCTTTATTTCCAATTTTATTGTATTGGTTAATTTGATCAAACTGATAAAAGAATGACTGTTTTACATTAGGGACATAAGTGCTTCCCATTTTTTGATAGAGTACCTCTTCTTTTCCTTGAATAACTGTTACATTTTTTTTGCATACCTACGACATGATTTTTAACGAATAATAAGATTTATATCATATATAAGGGATATCATAATTATAATATACAACCGTTGTTAATTTTTATTTGATCCAACGTAGAAGAACAAGTAAAATAATATCACAATATGTGTTTTTCAGTTTATTCTTTTATGATTCTCTCATTTAATAATACATACACCACATTTTTATTCATGAAATATGAGATCCATGTTTTGTTTGTCAAATTACATTGAAATGTATACATGCAAAGTAGGAAATGTACATACACAAGTTCAAACTATAATTTTTTTGTACAAATTTATTAATGTGAATAATGCTTTATCTTCTTTTTTAGAGTAGAAGATGTTCCGGTAGAAGTTGGAGTAAAAGCTGATATCCTAGGACAAGCTAGCATCAACACTAAATACAAATTGAGGTATGTTTCTCTACCATAAAGTAGATTTATTTTTTAATATACTTATCTATGATTCCTGTTATAATTAAAAATTTAGGATTTACATGGAAAAAATGAAACGGCGATCTTATTTTGTTATAAGACAAAAAATCAGATAAATACGAAATAAGAAGATGAAGCAAAGTGGTTTATGTGAACACTCTAACCTATCATTTCTTCAATTCAACTAGGAAAAAATGTTAATACTTTGGCAGCTTTCAATTAGTTAATTTCTATATTATGTTTCCATATTAATAGTTTCATAACATGGAAGTTTACTCTACATGGACAAATATTTGACAAGTTGCCAGCTGAAAATTCTATTTGTGACATTAGCCATTTCTATTTTTGAACATACAAGTATTATTATTATTGCTAATGTTTTAACACACAATGGATAAACTAATTATTAATATTAAAAACAATGAAATTGAAGATTACATAAAGAATACCATTTGGAAAAAATTCCAAAATACGTGAACTATTATTAAAAAGGAACTTCGGATGAAGTTCATGATTAACTTGACGGCTGTTGGATGTACTGATTTCAAGAAATTCTGTGTGGGTTACGGGTCTAACTTTGGCAGTACTATGTACTAAATATTTAAATTGTATGCATCATTTAATATTTTTGTGACCTCCTGTACAATGCTATGTAGCATACGACATTATTTAAAATATTTTGATTGTATACATCATTGAAATTTTAGTTTTGAATTAATTCTTTGATTAAAATTTGTATCTACGACACTATATAATGTTTTTTTCTCCTCTAAGATGTTTCAATTGTGGTTTCTTCTTAGATCATCGGACTACGGTAATAGATTGTGTGATAGATGTTTTTCTATCCAGATATTTGATTTTTTCCTACACATGCTGTTATTTGAGACCAGTACTTTATTATAGAGTTAATGGTATTTTTAAGTGAAAGATTTAGTGTATCATTTTTTGACAAGCACCATTGCCCCATTGGTTAAGTGATTTGGCTTTGGTGTGAGAGGTCACAAGTTCGAAACTTGCATAGCGTAATTCGAACGTTTATTGATATGTGATATGTTGTCACAATGATTTGTTGTATATAAAGTACCATTTCAAAAAAAAATGGTATTTTTAAGTGAAAGATTTAGTGTACCTTAGGTTGTTGTGGCTCGTCAAAATCCTATTGCGGACACGACAACATTTTTGTTGGCCCAGTTTAAATTTTGACTTCACTTAGTATAGCAAATTTTTACCGACTTTGAGCCTTTTCATTTTCCAACCGTCGAATATTAATACAAAATTTTCATTGAAACCTTTTACAATTATGAACAAGGAGTTTATTGCAACATTTGTCCACATAATAGAAACTAATGACTCAAAGTTGGTTGAAGCATGTAATTTAGTAGTAAAGTGGAGAGTAAACATTCTAGGAAATATGTAATTTACATATGAAATTCATCTACTGGATTTTCTTGTGAAAGACCGACCATCGGCTTTGACAGTCCAGTGATAGTTTAACATATCTTTTGTATCAATTATCTCAACTAAAAATTAAGTTATTTCCCAGCTTCAAGTTCTTATTATTCTATTATTTATCAGACAAAAAAGAGCTAAGGTTGTGTTTCAGTGCATTTTTGTGACTCCCCACCTCTATACTCACGCCAGCCAAGGACACTACGGAGTAATCACGTCAACTAGCGTAGAGAATAAGGCTGTTGAGGAGCGACCATCCGTGTAATTTCTTTGTGCGAGTACCGATGTGCCAGATCAAAAATATAACTTTTTATCTCGAGAGGGAATCCGACATACCGACGCAAACTCAATGCTACTACACAGTGGCTATATGTAATCTTCAAAAACAAATATAGAAATAAGCATAACACAAATCAGTCATAGAAGTTGATATCTCAAAGGCGGAAACAGATATGAATATTACACATAAAAGCGTACATCAGAGCAGTGGTCTAACAAGATCCACAATATCACAAAGAAATAACTACAAATGCTACACAAAAGAATAAGTATACATCATGGAGTCTATATCTCAAATGTATACAACAAAATAAACTACTAATCTAAGTAGTTAGCCAAAAGTCAGAATAATAATCCCAGATGAGGAGTCAAGCAGAAGCACCTGTAACATCTCGGTCTAACCCGAGTATTATTTAATAAGAAAATAATAAACGGATCAGTCTAACTATAAATATCAAATAAAATGATATAAAATAAGAGATATGACAAAGACGCATGATAACCATAAAGCCATACTGTGATAAGTATGTAACTGAAAATCAACCAGAGATTAATCAATATCACAAGAATCTTCTCAGAGATAAAAAAGAATGTCATACTCTTTATTTTTATTCACCAAAGCATAAATATTGACAATTATATCAATGCCAATCACAAAAGTTAATGACACACAAATTCACCAATGCACAAATATTGATAAAACTTATCAATGTAAATCACGAAAGTTAGTGAAAACACAAATTTTAGAAATCATCAATGGAAATCCAAAAATCACGAAAAGGGGGAGGCCTATCACAAAACGGGGGTATGAAAACTCACCAACACGTGTATCACAAAATGGAAAGCTATTCCATGTTTGCTAACCATTAATTTTGAACCGAAGCTCCACAAAAACGGCCCGAAGACCTTTGAGCCGAAGCTCCACTAAAACGGTCCGAAGACCATGGGTCGCTACCCCACCAAGCCGAAGCTCCACTAAAAACAGGGTTTAGTCTCCCTCGCAGACAAAGAGACATTGCACATTGCTAGTCTAAATCACAAAAAGATCATCATTGATCGATAAGTGTAAATTACACTAAGCTAGTAAATAAATGAGTTTAGCTTCATGTCCCATAACCACTAGCTTAACTTAATTATTTACGAACAAATTGTAGACTTCCACTCGAGGTTAAGTGTCAATTACACTAAGATGGTAAATATATGAGTTTAGCTTCATGTCCCATAACCACTAGCTTAACTTAAATATTTACGAACAAATTATAGATCTCCACTCGAAAATTGTCACAAGAGATTCAATCGAACAAGTACAAGAATTAACCGACGAAGTAAACGCAAGTGTTTCATACCACTTATTATACGAAGTCGTTTAATTAGATTTCTCATATGAGTGAGGTAAAGTTTGTATATGCTAGTAGATTGGAAAACGTTTTAAGAAACGAGCTTTGTAATAAAATAGTGTTGAAATCGTTTTGATGAAAGAGTTTTGATATTTACTACTAGTATTAAAACCTTTATATTTTTAAAGTGACAAATCACAAAAATGATTGTAGGAACAATCAATCATCAAAATTCACATACGAAGATGTGAATCAAATCCAAAGAAACCGATACTGAATCTATCAAAGTGGATATACCCAAAAATTCCTAAAATAGAAGTTATCAAAGTCGACAAAGGTGATAACAACTACTCGGAGAAGGAGAATCGATTAAAGATTGGAAAAAAAAAGCAAATTCAGCATAAATAGGAAAAACAGGCAAAACAGGAGCAGGTCGGTCGACTAAACTCCCTGAGTCAGTCGACTGAACACAGACCTGAAAAATTCTCGGGCTTCAGCTCAGTCGACTGACTCAGATAATTCAGTCGACTGAACCTGATTTCCTGCATTTCCTGTCCCATTTTAAATGAAGTGCAAACTCTCTCAATTTGCAATTGGACAAGCACTGACGCTAGGGGTTTACGCCTATCGGCTACCCGGTCCTATAAGCTCTTCGATTCATCACCAAAAACATGATCAAACAACAAAGTTAGGATTTTTAAAGAATTAAACTCAAACCACCAAAAATTGGAATATTCTCCAATTCAATCCAAACCAAAAGCACATGCACATGAATATGTGTTAGGAATTCATACCCAAAAATCAAAAATAGATATAGGCATAGATGTGAGATAAAAGTCTCACCTTTAAACCCAAATCAATGAAGGAGAAGCTTTTAAAACAAGCCAAAATCAATTCCTCTTCAATAACAACTCAAGAAGCTTCAATCTAAGCTTAAAAGAAGAACATTTCCTAAGTTAGGTTTAGGAATTTCTGAAATTGAAAGGAGAATGAGTTGGAGAATAAGAAGAGAAGGCTTACCAAAGCTTCTTCTATGAATTTGGAGCTAGAACTTGAATTTGCAAATGGAAACTTAGGCTTAGGATTTCCTAATTCTTTTTCTCTTCCACCATTTTTGATGAAGCTTGAATGTATTAGGAAATTATGAAGGAAGCAAGAGAAGAGGGTTGGAGCTAGATTGATAAGTGGGGTTAATGGGCTAAAACCCAACCCAAAGCCCTAAGTGAAAAGTAGCAAAATTCTACTATCTCCAAATATATCGAAGTTTATACCCAAAAAGGTCGCAAACGTCATTTTGAACTCAATAGAAGTGGTCTCGGGTCCTAATTCGACCGTTTGTAAAAAGTAGATTTTCGAACTAAAATCTGATGAATGATGAAATATTTAAATGAAATAATTAAAATATACAATCGATAAATATGCGGGTTGTTACAGACTCCCCTCCTTAAAGAAATTGCTTTCTTGCAATACTTGAGAAGAAAATAAAGAGTAACAACCATAAAAGCATGTCAACACAAAAGAAAATTTGAAATAAGAAGTTCACCAAAAAAGAGCACGAAAGAGTAAGTCTGAACGTGTCTGCTCGATGAATTCTCTGGATTCCCAAGGGCGATCCTTAGGATTTAAGAACCATTGAACTTTCACAAAAAGAACATCTTTATTTCGAAGGCGCTCAACCTCCGAAGCAATGATACGAATTGGATGTTGCTCATAAATCAAATTAGATGAAACTTCAATTTCTTCAACAATACCGGGCTCAAGAATAGAATTGGAATCTCGAAGACATTTCCATAGTTGAGAAACGTAAAACACGTAATGAATAGCTGAAAACTGAGCCGGTAATAAAAGGCGATAAGCCACGGAACCAATACGTTCGGTGATGGGAAATGGACCAATATATCGAGGTGCTAATTTTCCCGATCGACTGAAACGCACAACACCCTTCATAGGTGAGGCACGAATAAACACAAAATCTCCCATAGAAAATTCTAATTTCCTTCTTCGATTATCGGCATAGGATTTTTGCCTACTTCGAGCCTCTTTCATCCTATGACGAATAAGGTCAATCTTTTTTGTGGAATTACGAATAAAGTCTGGACCTAATACCAGCTTCTCACCAGCCTCAAGCCAAGAAGAAGGAGATCGGCATGGCCTTCCGTAGAGCGCCTCAAAAGGTGCCATACCAATACTAGATTGGAAGCTATTATTATAGGAAAACTCAACAAGATAAATATGATCTTCCCAACTTCCACCAAAATCAAGAACACATGTACGAAGAAGATCTTCAAGAGTTTGATTTACACGCTCGATTTGCCCATCGGACTGAGGATGATAAGCGGTGCTAAAATTAAGCTTCGTTCCTAAAGCTTTTTGAAGACTCTTCCAAAATCCACTAGTAAATAATGGATCACGATCACTAACAATATAAGTAGGGACTCCATGCAACTTAAAAATTTCTTTAATAAAGATTTTTGCCAAAAGAAGTTCGGTCCGGTTAGACCAAACGGGAATAAAATGGGCGGATTTAGTAAGTCTACCAACTATCACCCATAGGCTATCATGACCCGAATGAGAACGGGGAAGGCCGTTAATAAAACCCATGGAAATTTGATCCCACTTGTAAATTGGAATGTCCAAAGGTTGCAATAACCCACCGGGCCTTTGATGCTCGGCCTTAACGAGTTGGCAGGTCATGCAACACCTAAAAAAGTTAGAATATCAGATTTCATTCCATCCCAGTAATAAAGTCGCTTCATATCCGCGTACATTTTACTACTACCGGGATGAATGGTAAATTTAGAATGATGAGAATCTTCTAAAATGTCTTTACGAAGATTACCAATATTTGGCACGATAAGTCTACCAAATTTTGGAATATCGCCATGAGAATTAATATCAAAGTCTTTCAAACCTTCAATATCAATTTTATCCCTACAATTTTGGCTAAGAAGTGCCAATTCGGGATCTAGCTTTTGAGCTTTAACAATGTAGTCAAAAGGAGAAGGATGAGCCTCAAGGCTACATAAAACAAGAGATGAACATAAATCGGATTCACGATCTCGAATCTCACAAGTGGACAAAATCTCGAGATCATTCCATTCGGATATCATCATAGAAACAACCGCTTATTGCTTAGGACTAAGTGCATTGGCAATACGATTCTCCCTTCCCGGGAGTATAAACAATATCAAGATCACAAGATGCAAGGAACTCAAGCCAACATTAAGTTCCTTATGAAAAAATAAATATTTCAAAGATTTATGATCGGAGTGGAGAATGAATTTCTTCCCCAACAATAAATGATGATGGCAAACTCTAAAATTCGACAATAATGGCCGTGAGCACTAGATCATGAGTGGCATAACTAGTCTTTATCGGCTTAAATTTTTAGAAACAAAAGTGACAGCACATTCTCTTTTCATAAGAACGACATCCAAACCAACACGACTACCATCGGTATAAATAATAAATTCTTGATTCCCCTCGGGAATTCACAACAATAAGAGTATCGAAAAAGAGTTCTTTTGATTGATCCTCTTTCCCGAAAAGCTAAACTTCCAAAAATTATAATTAACTTTATGTAATCATCTTTCTAGAAAAATTTACATTTTACAAGTCACTTTATTGTGTCTGACTATCTCATCAAAGCCTTTAGGAGATTCCTATCGATAACGTTGATCAAGCGCATTGACCAGAATTCTTAAAACACTAAATGGGCAATACAATCACAAAATCATCTTCTATATGACAAAAATGTCTCTTAAAAAGTTTTAAGAATATTCTTTGCTCGTTTAAGAACAAAATTCAACTATACTTATAAATAAATCTTATGAAAAAGGTTTGTAAAATTTTTAAATTGCTATTTTCATCCAAAATCAATAAATACAAGAATGGAGTCATCGACATATTCGTAGAACTACTTGATTTATAAAGTGGATGAAATAAGCTGGACAAATTGAATGACATAATAAGTCATTCATAAGAATCATAACGAGTGCGGAATGCGGTAAGTGGAATGCTAATTTCCACGGCTCATAACAAATGAAAACCGGTGGCAAGTCGAGCTGAAAAAACCTTAACACCACTCTAAAGATTGCTTAGGTGATAATCCTAAGACAAGCTCAAAACACCGGAAAATTCACAACTACCCAAATGAGAGAAATAACACTTTACTCAACATTTGGGCTTAAAGAATAAAATGATGCCACCAAATTGGAATCAACACAAAGAAAAATAGAAATCTGCTTAACAGATTGGAAATGTCGAAGATGAATAGTCCACTCAGGACATGAAATATGGCTTCATAATAATTAAGCCAATCATTTCACAAAAATAAATTCCGAAGCCTAAGTAACGCATAAAATGCAAATCGGCCGGTAAGAAAAAATCATATAAAATAATCTCGACATCCAAACAAAGCAAATTGAGTGTTGTGGATCCACCAACCGGATTCGCAATTCTCAAAGAAGTCATCAAGCCTAAAATATTTAAAGAAAAATAATCAACAAGTTCTTTTGATATAAATAATAAGATGAACCCATATCAAAAAGAACTCGAAAAGGATAATCACAGAACAAATGAAATCAAGGATTGAATGTGAAATACCTTGACCAAGAGAAGTGTCACAAGGTTCTTGCACAACTTTCAACTTTCCCTCCCTCTTGCTAGGGAGTTTGGGACATGTAGATAAAAGATGGCCCGGATTTTTGCAATAGCGACAAGTAATGGGTTTCGGGCACTTAATTACATAATGGTCCTTAGAATTACAATTGTAGCATCCTCCAAGATTAGGGATTGGTGTCTTTTCTACCAAAGTAGTTTTCTTCACTTTCTTATTGGGATTAGGGCTCTTGAACTTAATATGCCTCTTCTTGGAAATCCCAATATCACTAGCACTTCCTTTATCGACCTCTTCTCCTTGTAGAGTGATATCTACAAGCTGATCGAAAGGAACTTCTAGTTTCAGAGGTAAAACCTTTGTGGGGTTCTTACTCAAAGCACAGATAAACCTTTGATTCTTTACAAGATCCAAAAGTTGTTGGGCAAACATGAATACGCCATCTAGAGAAGGGCTACTGGATTGACAAGAACCAGGACTGCCAGAACTAACCATCTCTTCTTCTTTAAGAAAGAAAGAAAGAAAGAAGAAGAAAAAGGTTATTCTCAGAATGAATATCAAACAAACTTGATTGATAAAACAAGGCATCATAAAAGAAAATAGGATAAGACGGTACGAAGACTTGAATTAAATCCTAAGACACGGCTCCTAAGATGGACTCAGGACGATGATCCTTGCTAGATTATTCTACATTATTCCGAAGTTTGGCTCTGATACCAAGCTGTGACGCCCCACCTCTATACTCACACCAGCCAAGTACACAACGGAGTAATGCTGTCAACTAGTGTAGAGAATAAGGCTGTTGAGGAGCGACCATCCGTGTAATTGCTTTGTGCGAGTACCGATGTGCCAGATTAAAAATATAACTTTTCATCTCGAGAGGGAATCCAACATACTGACACAAACTCAAAGCTAATACACAGTGGCTATATGAAATCTTCGGAAACAAATATAGAAATAAGCATAACACAAATCAGTCATAGAAGTTCATATCTCAAAGGTGGAAACAGATATGAATATTACACATGAAAGTGTACATTAGAGCAGTGGTCTAACAAGATCCACAATATCACAAAGGAATAACTACAAATTCTACACAAAAGAATAAGTATACATCATGGAGTCTATATCTCAAATGTATACAACAAAATAAACTACTAATCTAAGTAGTTTGCCAAAAGGCAGAATAATAATCCCAGATGAGGAGTCAAGTAGAAGCACCTGTAACATCTCGGTCTGACAGGAGTATTACTTACTAAGAAAATAATAAACGGATCAGTCTAACTATAAATATCAAATAAAATGATATAGAATAAGAGATATGACAAAGACGTATGATAACCATAAAGCCATACTGTGATAAGTATGTAATTGAAAATCAACTAGAGATTAATCAATATCACAAGAATCTTCTCAAAGATAAAAAAGAATGTCATACTCTTTATTTTTATTCACCAAACCATAAATATTGACAATTATATCAATGCCAATCACAAAATTTAATGACACACAAATTCACCAATGCACATATATTGATAAAACTTATCAATGTAAATCACGAAAGTTGGTGAAAACACAAATTCTAGAAATCATCAATGGAAATCCAAAAATCACGAAAAGGGGGAGGCCTATCACAAAATGGGAGTATAAAAAATCACCAACACGTGTATCACAAAACGGAAAGCTATTCCATGGTTGCTAACCATTGATTTTGAACCGAAGCTCCATAAAAACGGCCCGAAGACCTTTGATCCGAAGCTCCACTAAAACGGTCCGAAGACCATGGGTCGCTACCCCACCAAGCCGAAGCTCCACTAAAAATGGGGTTTAGTCTCCCTCGCAGACAAAGAGACATCACACATTGCTAGTCTAAATCACAAAATGATCGTCGTTGGTCAATAAGTGTAAATTACACTAAGCTAGTAAGTAAATGAGTTTAGCTTCATGTCCCATAACCACTAGCTTAACTTAATTATTTACGAACAAAATGTAGACTTCCACTCGAGGTTAAGTGTCAATTATACTAAGCTAGTAAACATATGAGTTTAGCTTCATGTCCCATAACCACTAGCTTAACTTAAATATTTACGAACAAATTGTAGATCTCCACTCGAAAATTGTCACAAGAGATTCAATCGAACAAGTTCAAGAATTAACCGACGAAGTAAACGCAAGCTTTTCATACCACTTGTTTTACTAAGTTGTTTAATTAGATTTCTCATACGAGTGAGGTAAAGGTTTGTATATGCTAGTAAATGGGAAAACGGCTAAAGAAACGAGCTTTGTAATAAAATAGTATTGAAATCGTTTTGATGAAAGAGTTTTGATATTTACTACCAGTATTGAAACCTTTATATTTTTAAAGTGAAAAATCACAAAAATGATTGTAGGAACAATTAATCATCAAAATTCACATACGAAGACGTGAATCAAATCCAAAGAAACCGATACTGAATCCATCAAAGTGGATATACCCAAAAATTCCTAAAATAGAAATTATCAAAGTTGACAAAGGTGATAACAACTAATCGGAGAAGAAGAATCAATTAAAGATTGGAAAACAAAGCAAATTGAGAATAAACAGGCAAAACAGGAGCAGGTCGGTCGACTAAACTCCCTGAGTCAGTCGACTGAACACAGACCTGAAAAATTCTCGGGCTTCAGCTCAGTCGACTGACTCAGATAATTCAGTCGGCTGAACCTGATTTCCTGCATTTCCTATCCCATTTTAAATGAAGTGCAAACTCTCTCAATTTGCAATCGGACAAGCACGGACGCTAGGGGTTTATGCTTATCGGCTACCCGGTCCTATAAGCTCTTCGATTCATCACCAAAAACATGATCAAACAATGAAGTTAGGATTTTTAAAGAATTGAACTCAAAACACCAAAAATTGGAATATTCTCCAATTCGATCCAAACCAAAAGCAAATGCACATGAATAATTGTTAGGAATTCATACCTAACAATCAAAGATAGATATAGGCATAGATGTGAGATAAAAATCTCACCTTTAAACCCAAATCAATGAAGGAGAAGCTTTTAAAACAAGCCAAAATCAATTCCTCTTCAATAACAACTCAAGAAGCTTCAATCTAAGCTTAAAAGAAGAACATTTCCTAAGTTAGGTTTAGGATCTGAAATTGAAAGGAGAATGAGTTGGAGAAGAAGAAGAGAAGGCTTGCCAAAGCTTCTTATATGAATTTGGAGCCAGAACTTGAATTTGCAAATGGAAACTATGTCTTAGGATTTCCTAATTCTTTTTCTCTTCCCCCATTTTTGATGAAGCTTGAATGTATTAGGAAATTATGAAGGGAGCAAGAGAAGAGGGTTGGAGCTAGATTGATAAGTGGGGTTAATGGACTAAAACCCAACCCAAAGCCCTAAGTGAAAAGTAGCAAAATTCTACTATCTCCAAACATATCGAAGTTTATACTCACTTATTTTCAGGACTTGTTTAATATAACAAATGACTATAAACTTCTTAGCTTTCACATACTAAATAATTTTATATCCAAATATAAGAGTTTGAAAAATAAAAATAAATTTTTTAAAACTTAACTAAACCATTTCTAAATTGTAAAGTTACCAAAGGATTTCGAAGTCGTGACTAACCATTTTAAAGACTAACTTCCTTGCATGGAGCATCCTAAACAAGATCACAAACTCATATACATATTTTCACAACAACCAACTGTTCAAGGTTCTAGCTTTCACCTTGCTAACATTTAACTTATATTTTTAGGTTAATATTACTTCACATCTGTAATATAGTTTCATACTTAAACCAAGTTGGCCAACATATATCCAAGCACATATAAACATTATAATCCAATATCATAATAAGCCGAGTTTTGCATTAACGTATTCACATAAATGATGGAAATTACACTAGCATGTGGATATGAGCAATTAGATTTCAAAACACTTTTCTAAAATCATTTGAAAAAAAAAATCATATTTCTGGTCATAAACATATTTTAACAAGTGGTTAAAGTTAGAAAACCCTTTTTAGATCAAAACATATAAAAACGACCACTTTAACTATATAAACAAGTATAGGTGACCAAGGGGTCAAGAATCACTCACCAAGTACCTAAAATGCCATTTTCCTTCCTCAGATTTGAGGTGTAAGAAAGATCCAAATCAATAGAAATGATAATCTCTAGCTTCTATATGTTAATCTCCTCTTTAATATATGATTTGGCTAACATTAATAAGGAAAAGATGTGATGTTTGATGAAATTAGGGTTAATGGAGGCTTAAATCTGTTTTGGGGAAGAAGGAAATGACTTAGGTTAGTTCCTACAGCCTCCTATTAGCACAAATTTCGAAGTAGGTTAAAAGGCCTGAGCATGGGCTTAGTTAGTTATCCACTAAAACTAGCCAACAACAACGAAAAATTAAAATTGCCATAACTTTCAAACGGCGCATCTGTTGTTCTATTATAACCACTCCATAGAATGGGAAACCATCATCTTGAAGTAATGGAAGTATATTGATTTCTAATTTGACTCCTATTAAATGTTATAGTCCAAACAATATTTTTAGGGTCAAAATGGTCACATAGAAATTTAGTAAAAATCATATATGTGAAAAATGTTCCAAAGAATCACTTTCCAAAATCCTAGAGTCATATGCCTAATATGAATAAAATAAATGTTTTATGATCCTCCGATATGTAAAATGCAGATCGTTACACGCCGATTGTAACCACCATGTTTTGGAGATTGCCTGTTTATATTAAATTATAACGGATGTTACAATTTAATATTGTAAATTTAAATATAATTGGAAATTTTAAATTTGTTTATTTGGAATAAATAATGAATTTGTAAATAAAATGGGAGAAATATAGTTTGGAACTTTATTTTGTTTATTTGGAATAAATATGGGATTAAATATTGATTGGATAAGTATTTGGTTTAAATAAACTGAAATATTGGGTATTTATTAGTTTTGACCTAATAAATTAATTAGGTGATGTATTTCAACATTAAATTGTTGAAATAAATCTAAACTAACGAAAATGAAGTTTTAAAAACTTTATTTTGATAATTTGAGAAGAAAATGATTAATTGTTGATTTTATTTAAGTTATGCAATAGTGTTGTAAGTTATTTCTTATATCAAAGATGAAGTAAATCTTTGTTTTATTAATATCAAAGATGAAATATAGTTTAAAAATAGTATTTTGATGATAAGATAAAATTGGAATGATTTATTGCAATTTATTTGACAAGAAAATAATTTTTGTACAAGTTATTGCATTAAAAATGATGTTTTACACTAAAATAGTGTAAATTGTGTAATGTAGTAAAAAATAGGGTTTTATTGTTAAATATAACTTTTTACAATAAAATAAATTTAATTTTATTACAATAAATATATTATTTCATAACAATTAGATGTATACATTTTTGTTTGGTTTTTAAAATGAAGTAAAGTGTGTATATGTTGATAATATAAGATAAAAATATACATTACTTATATTTTCTCTAAGCATTTTGGCTTTGGGCTTAATAGGGTTACAAATGGGATCCAAAGCCCATTATCTAGAGGTTTCTGGTGAGAAAAGAAACACAGTACGTTATTTCTTCTTCTTTCTCAAAAACATAAAGCATACAGTAAAAGAAAACGAGAAATCTTCATGGCCTCCTTCAATTAAAACCAATCTTTATTCAATTTTCTGCTAATTCAAGAAGCTAGTTCCCCAAAATAAAAATAGTGAAAGGTAATCAAATCCAATACTCAATAAATTTCGTCAAAAGTTTTGATTTAGGTGTGAATTTGGTGTAACTTATTCTATTCCTCTTGCATGTTCTTCTTCCAGCAAATACGGGTTTCTAGAGCTCCTTTTCATCGTCAAAGATCATTTCTTGCACCTAAATTCTTTGCTAATCATCAGGTGAGCATCGATCTCACAATATTTAGCCCATGCAATGCCAAAAATCGCAAATTGAATCAAAAATTTGCTAAAAAATTCGTTTTTGAACTAATTTAAATTTTCTATGTAAACTGTCTTGAGTTGCAATTTTGTGCAGTCGTATCTCTCTGTTCCGGCAACGAAATGTTGTCAGATTTTTCTTGTTTTGTAGATTATACATACCAAATTTCAGGTTATTTCGACCTATATAGCTTATAGAAATATGCTGCCGAACATCGATTCAGGGCATGTTTTTTGTCCAGATTTTTACAGTGAAAACACGGCATGGGATAAACTTTGAGACATCATAACTTTTTCATACTTTGTCTAAAGTTCATAATTCTTGGTGCAGTTTAAATTATTTTTATTGATCTTTATGCGTGTTAAATTTCAGGCCACTTCGACCTATATATCATATAGAAATATGCTGCCGAACTTTGATTCGATGCATATTTTTGTCCAGATTTTTACAGTGAAAATACTGCCTGGGTTCAACTTTGAGACATCATAACTTTTTCGCACTTTGTCTAAATTGCATAATTCTTTATACAGTTTAAATTCTTGTTATTGATCTTTTTGTATGTTAAATTTCAGGTCATTTCGACCTAAATAGCATACAGAAATATGCTGCCGAACTTTGATTTGAAGCATGTTTTTGGCCAGATTTTTACAGTGAAAACAATGTATGGATTCAATTTTGAAACATAGTAACTTTCTCATACCTTATCTAAATATTGTAATTCTTTTTTCATTTTAAATTATAGTTGTTGAACTTTACGAATGCTAAATTTCAGGTCATTCTGACCTCTGTAGCCTATAGAAATGTGCTGTCAAACTTTGAATTGGAGCACGATTTGCTCCAGCTAACAACAGTGAAATCTGGCTGTAAGTCCAACTTTCAGAGATCATATCCCTCTCGTTTCTTGTCCGATTGTATCCATTCTTTTTTATTTAAAGTGGAGTTACTGAAATCTATGCCTGCAAAATTTTACGACTTTTAAACCTTTGTAACTAGTTAAAAATTATGTTGGAACTTTGAATCGGAGCTCGTTTTTCTCCAGCTGAACATTTGAATTGTTTTATATGGATTTTTTTTCAATGATGTTTTTTATCAGCTTGATCCTAAGATGAAAGAGCCAATATTACCACTTATCCGTATTTTGGATTGGTGAGTTTTTTAGAGATTTTCATATGACGACTTTATGAATAATTTCATTGAATTTTTATTGATTTTTGTTGTTTCTTTACACGTACTTTCTAAACCGTTTTCGGAAGATTTTTCTAGCTTTCAAAATAAATATTTTACAATATTTATAATTTATTCAAAGCTATTAAAATTATACATTATCTATAATAAGAAAATTGTCAAAAGTTATTTTCCAAGCGATTTTAAAAATAATTTTAAAAGCTTATTTTCTATAATAATTATTTTCTATATAATAATACATGTTCTTGCACTTTTCGGACGTATGAGAAAGTGAATTAAATGATTTAGTTAAACACGTGGTATGCGACACGTGAGTTTACTTTTTCGGTTTATTCCGGACTTGTACGATCGAATCCTCTTGAGTATATTGTTTTGAGTTGATAATTGAGATTTACAATTCCTATTAGAGGAAGTATCTGAGTTGGCCAATATTTGGCGAATTGAGAAGTTCGAGATCTCCTATTAAAGGGGTAATAATCAATGAGAACCACTTATATATGTTGTTTACTCGCCGATGAGATGAGGCGAGTCTTGAGATGAGATTTCTCTTTTTAGGAATTATGGGTAATGAGAAACCACTATGAGATTTATTTGCACTTGCCGATGATACGAGGCAAGACATATGAGTATTCTGAGATTTCTGAGGTTTATAATTTTATTTTTATGATGTGGAGTTAACTAGTGGTTAGTAAACCGTTTAGTGTGGATGTGTGGTATAGGATGCGTGTTAACACTTTTTCGGTTCCCTTCAGAGAGTTTGTGACACATCCACGAGTATGCCAGTGCGATAGATCTCCGGGTCATCGGAATTATGTGACTTCGGTCACCACGAGTTATGGGACTTCGGTCACCACGAGTTATGGGACTTCGGTCACCACGAGTTTGACCTTCGGATCCACGACTTAGATACCTAAATTATACATAGCACTGGATAAGAGTTTAGCACATGCATCATTGCTTTAGCTTTGCAATCAAGGATCTAGCCAGTCTGGTGTTTTCTGAGTTTTATACGATTTCACCATTTTGAGATATTTTTGTTACATCGATAGCTTAGTGCTACATGAGATGTTATATAGGGTGATTTCGTCTTTTTAGATTTGAACTCTATCTTGAGTTCCGTGAGATTCATATTAAAATTTGGATGAGTTTCTCTTATGACATTTGTATGATTCCTTACTTTAGAGTTGAATGCCATTAAGTATGGATCTCTTATGTTAGATTAAATCTATTCATGCGACAACCCTTGGTGAACATATACCATGCATTAAGATTATACTATACTTATACCCTACCTTTATAGTTAAAGGAAGAATTACCTTATGCATATATATTCCTCTTATCTTATACTAATATCAAGTTCTAGCTAGCCTGACCCATGTATTATTACTCAGGCCAGACCGAGTTGCAGGTTAGGTAGTTGGACTCTTAGCTCGCTTTACTTTTTGGACTTCGCCGTTGACTAGGGATATGGCATAGTTTTTGTGTAGTATACTTTCTGTTGGGCACTTGTGATGTATATATTCTTTTGTAGAGAATGTATGTACATATTGTGGTTGTATACCACTAGTGGCATGTTGTATTACATTTGATGTATGTATTCATATGTATCGTTTCTGTGTTGCTGTTCTGTGACTTGTAATTGATATAATTATTATGTTTTGCTTCTTAATAATCCTGTAACCACCATAGTAGTGTATTAGATAGGAATTAAGTTTGTAAAATACTTGAGATGAAAAAAGACTATAAATATTGACATACCTAGCAATTTTCTAATGCAAGGCTATGATGGTCGCCCTTAACCAGCCTCATTCTCCGCATTAGCAGACAGAATTACTGAATAATTATTTTTGTTAATGTGGGTCTCGGGGTGGGGCGTCACACTGATGTTTCAATTTTAGTTCCTATATCAGATCCTGAACGTGTTACTTCCGAGGACTCTACTACTAAGAGCTGCTCTTCTCAGGGAGTGAAGTATCTGTATAGCTCCCTCATTCTCTGTTGATCTTGGAGGTGAGGAGTGATCTTTCAAATCAGAATGCGCTTCAATCCTCAGTTGATGGGAGCATCAGCTGAATCCTTTGATTTTTGGGCAGAAGGTGCTAAGGTCCTTGCCCATACCATGGCCATAAGAAGAGTTTTTTCATGCTTCCTCTTGCAGCCCCTACGGGGCCCTTGGATTCCCATTTTCTCCCATCATCGGAATCACGGTCTATGCTAATGGACACCCGTGCGTATTTGCTCTGGAGTTGGCCATTGGTTGACGTTGGATGGTCATAATCATAGGGTGGAAGCTTTACGACTAGCTTCTATGAAGCATCGGTCGTTGAGTCTTTTATTCAAAAAGTGGTAGTTGGTCCCACTACTCCCATTTTATAGTGAGCTATAATAGTTTATCTACTGCATGACACATGCAACAGACAAGCACCGGCGGTGAGCCGTGGGCGATGATGTAATGGAAGATGGAATTGGAGGGTTGTTGGAATTTGATGGGAGGAACGGAGAGATGGAGGGATAGAGGAATGGAGGATGAAGGGACGGAGGGATAGAGGTATGGAGGACAGAGGGACAAACGAATGGAGTTTCAAGCCCTCCTCCTGTTGCCAAAAATGTTACTAATTTTTTTTGTCTTTGCCACCCTCGAGTAGATCGTGAGGCAATCTTACGATTTGTCATCCTCACGATTAGAAATCAGCGAATTTAAGCTTAGTGAACTTCTTCTTTAGGAAGCGACTGTGCTACTGAATGCTTACATAGCCGAGTAGTCACACTTCAACTGTTTATTGAAATGTGGAGATGGGTTGATGAACCAAAATGCGACTGAAAGTAAATAGCAGAAATACAGAAAGATACAGAGATTTTTTACATGTGTTCGGATTGTTGTTAATCTTACAGCCACGGGATAATCCATGATGTTTGACTATTTTTGTACAAGAGATTATAATGGCACTGAGTTGTACAATATTTTGCTTTTCATTTTAGGAAGAAGAAGTTGAAAAAGAAGATCCATTTCTTTGTCATTATACCTTCCCTTTTATAGTATGAAAAGTGCATTGCTGATGGTTGTGATTGTTTCCTGTATTTTCCTTCAACCTCCGCCCTTAGATTATACCACTTGTCGCTTATCTAAGATACTTATATTTTGTGCTTGGATTGATGATAAGTTTTCGGTGGTAAATCCAAATATTGGAGGGCATTGGAATTTTTAAGTAGGATGCTCAAAAAAGTAGAAAGGGAGCTTTGGTCTACATATGTCAACTTCCTCTCTCTTGAAGTAGAAAGATGCTCTAAGTGGAATGGTAGGAAACTACCCGGATGCTTTATTTGATTGTTAACATGGGAGAATAAATGCAGTGATGGATGTTATCTGATGATCAGACCGTACTTCTCTGTTCCTGCTTTTTCTCCCTTTATTTAACTTGTTATCGCGTCGGGCAAGAATGGAGTAGCTTTTCCTATTCTATGCTAAAAGCTGCCCAGACAAGTTTGGAGCTTATTTGCAATTAGAATTGTAATCTTGACCGTTAATGTCGAGAGATTAGTAAGTAAGAACTTCACATTTTTCATTTTCCTGTAGGATTTAATCAATGAGGAAGCATATATTGAGTGACCCGGTATACAGATCCAGTGGAGTTCTTTCAGCTCTATATGGTGTTGCCTAGGTTGCCCTCGGTGTATGTTTGTACGGATCTATTTCTATAGGCGTCTGACAAATGTGAGAAAATTCAACCCGAAATCTCATGAGTTAGTCATTATGTCTTAGTCTTGTATTCCTATAACACCCACATTTTTATATAATTAATAAACAAATAATTATGAACAGTGAAAATAAGAATTTTTGGAATTGTCAGAATTTGGCCTTGAAACTTGTTCCATTGTGTTCGTGGTGATTTTCTGATCAATTTACATATATAATATGTCTCGAACGGAGTTCGTATGAAAAGGTTATTGACGTTTGAAGTTTTGTATCGAGAAATAATTATACATTTATATGTACATAAATATATTTGTTATAAATAAATATATGTGCGTATGAAATTCCAGAATTAATGCGTAATTGAATTTTAAAATAGACGCAACTCATCATGGTAGTTAATTAACATTGCCATCATAAAGGAAATTAATGATATCGGTAATTAAAGAAAATTAATTAACATCAACAGGCAACGTAATCAAATCAGCTATTGGAGGAAATTAATTTACATTAATTGTTCACATGCGAAATTCAAAATAGACAAGTTTTATATTGGAAATTTAATCTGATGGTGTTCAAGTAGAATAAACAAGCAACATAAAAAAATGTTAAACGTTTTATAATTTATAACATTTAAAAGTTAACGTTTATAAATAACATTGATTAAAACAAATAAGGCACATTTAAAATCCAAAATGGATGTGCGTTATAAAGAGCATTAAATCAGAGAACTAATGAGAGTAAATTGGAATTAATAAGGAAATGAAATAACGTTTAACCTAGATTTGAATGTGTACATATAGGTAGTATATTGCTGCATATAAAAATTAATTAAAGGATCAATTAATAAGAGGGTTAATTAGATAATTGGTTGGCTACATCGATATAAGAGGTAATGTATTGTAATTCATTCCATCAGCCGTCACTTTCTTCATCCCTCTCTTACAGTAAATAATGGCTTCTTTCTTCATTCTTTTCCCATATTCTCAGAAATCTTCATGAAATGAATCCAAATAACATATATGTGAACAAAATAGAGAAATTACAAAAAATTAAAGGAGAGAAGTTGTAGAACGGCGTAGTAATTTTAGAAGATAGGGATTTAAAGCTAAGTACGACTGGTGAGTGGATTTAAATTTATATCTTTTATGTTTATGATATATTATCGTTAGATTCCCGTTAAATAATCTTATTTAGTATTTATTTTAGTAATTAATTCTGTTAATTAGTTATGCTGAGACTGTAAATTGTATAAGAGAGCTTATAATTAATTAATATTAGGCTTGACAGTTAGAGAAAGGCATAAGCCTAAAAGTAAGAAATTTATAGTTGTTTACATCTATTTTAAAATTAAAATTTAGCCTGTAAATTTTAGCTTCATTTTATACTTTTTTGCATGAATAAATTTGTTAAAGAGAAGAATTCACAAATACGAACTAAAACAGAAGGACACTGGATTTACATAAATTAGATGTAAAATAATAAAAGTTAAACTAAAAAGAGAAAAATAGAAATTTGCAGTAAATTATGCTAAAATGGGAAAAATAAATAAAAGGGAAAACCTAATAACTTGATTTGGAAGTAAGTGATAGATCAATTTGTTGGTTTAGAAAAGCGAATACATTTCTATAGTTTAGTATTTAAAAGATAACGATAAACGTAATTACAAGAATAAAAAGAAACAATAAGGGAATTAGTGTAAAATAGAGAAATTACTGTATTTTGCACTATCCAATAAGTAAAGAAATAATAAAAGAAATATCCTACAGTTACTGATTATTCTTTATAGCATTATTTAGTATTAAAACATGAAAATGGATTTTTAGCACAACTTTTTGTAACCAACCAAATAGAATAGAAATACTTCCTAGAATATAAGAAAATGAAGTGAAGAATTAAAGACGGAATCAAGTTAATTATTGAACAAGAATAGAAGCTATAGATAGAAATGTAACTAAATCTGCATTAACTGCGGAAAGAATAGAATAAAAGTAAAGTTGTTATTATGATAAGTAAATTTGTGACAGTTGGACGTAGACCCAAGTCAAGATTGTCATATAATATAAGAGAATTAAGGAGAATTCAATATCATAATAAAACAAGACAGACTAGAATAGAAAAGAGTTGCTTGTAATTATATTTATAATATATAGATTATAAAAGAATGCAGTAGTGAAAATTGCAAGTAAAATTATAACATAAGTTATAGTTAAGTAGAAAGAATAGAAAAGACTTATTTTAAGACTTAAATTAAGTTAATAAGAAAATGGAGCAGAAATAACAGAAGAGGCTTATTTTAATAAGCTTAGATCTTGGATTAAGTTAATAAGTAAGATAATAGAAGTGGCCCATACCAACAGAATTACCTTTCAGTTAGGAACCGATGGTCTCACAATAGTTAGGTGAGGCTGGGACAAGATTATGCTAATTAGGGTAAATAAGTACCCAACGGAATAAGAAAAGTAAACTAAACGCAAAATAAAATATTAGACTTAGGGTCTAATAAAAGAGTGAGATGCTTTTGGAGAAGCCCAAAGGATGAAGAGCCTAACAAAGCTGTTCATTACAGATTTCAGGACAGAAGAAGCACGTCCAACTTAGTTATTTTAGGCTAGAAAGAAGTATGAGACTTCAAAAGGACGTGAAAGTACTCTAGGACGGCCCTCTGGGGTAGTCATAGCGAAGCAGTCCTCCGAAGGAAAGTCTATGCGTGTTCCATCAAAAGAGTATGCATTGACTGCATTTTGCATTGCAAGACCATTGTAGGCAATCAAAAGGAGTTGATGTTTAGAGTAGGATATTCATATGTCCTAGTACTTGAAAGTAAATTTTAGTGGGCAGGACCCAAAAGGATAGTCGCATGCGGATGTCGAGCCAGCATCAACACCAAGAAGCGAGTTCGGGAAAGACTAGAGTTAAACCTACAGTCCAATAATTATTTCACTATCAAGAAATTGGGTGAGGGGCACAACCAATTGGAGGTTTAGATCATTTGCAGTAGGGCACAACCGCTTAGGTCTTTTGAGGTCTTTCGATTAGTTGAGGGGTGGCTGTATGGGGCCATAGCCACAATAAAAAAGGGACAGACCAAGTAGAATATCTATATTGTAGGTCTAATGAGGCGGTCCTTTATAGATATAGAAAATCCCCGACCGAGTTCCATACAAGGGAGACCTTGTTTAGCGGGATTTAGGGAGTAGACAGAACGATAACGTATAGTCCTCAAGGTACACACTGTGTGGTACATTATGGATGGTCGAGCATTAGTATAGACTAATGCGGACATAGTTTTGAATTTTCAGAGCAGAGGACGGAACATTTGTATTGTAGGACTTATGAGGCAGTCCTTTACAGATATAGTCACAGCACGCCCTGGCAGCGAGACAATGGAGTCCTTTTCGAGGAGGATGCAGAAGTTACTAAGGGTAGTACTTAGGACCGATACGGTCACTGGGCATATTGCTACATATATTAGTTATTAGTTTTTGATCTACTAAGGAGTAGATGGGTACGGTTCATGCAAAGAGGCTAGAGTATTATAAACCCAATAAACCTAATATAACAGAAAATGGAAATAAAATAGTATATGTAGAATTAAGCTTAGAAGTATATAATTTGCCCATTCACTAGAACTTTAGTTCTGACCCCTTTCTCATAACATCCTACATATTAGGTAGATGGAAGAGGCTTTCTAGCTTTGAGAAACTTGTTTAAAAAGTGTTATTATATTGGTGAGTATTTGATTACTATTATAATTTATCCAGTTCTGCCGTGAGATGTTTATCTAAGCTTTGATATATTTGTCTTTGTCTATTTGCAATATACTAGAAACCCAACTTGGGCTTTATTGGGCTTGGATTTTGTGACGACCCGAACTCGATGCCCGACAAACGACATCGAAATCAGTATCACCGGAGCTTGCAACAACATTACATGAAAAACAACACAGCGAAAACAAAGGATGATAACATTGATATACAATATAGATACAATGTTAGATACGTCATGATATAACAACCCAACACCATCAGAGGATATACACAACACAACCCCACAACGGAAATATATCGACATGAGCAAAGTCTTCAAGAGAATCCAATACCGCAACTCCAGTCCAAATCTCCAAATCAAAGCTCTTAACTTCAAGCTCGAACCACCATCAAGCTGAACTTGTAGCAAATGCGATCCCGAGCGCGATTGCCAAACCCAAAAAAACTTCAAAGATCCAAAGACTGAAGAAGATTTTCAAATGATACCAAACCAAAGACTTCAAAAGCTATCGAATCAACACCTACTATTTGATTATCTGAAAAAACCAACTCTAGACTGCCCGCGTGGACAATTGTGGACACCCAGAGTTTAGGAAGGGAACGATAAACTCTGGGTCAGTCATTGGACTGGTGTGAGCAAACAAAAATATTTTATCTTTAAAACAAACAACAAAAGAATTTCAAACATTGAAATCCGCAATGCTTTTTAGAAAATGAAACTACCATAAGGCCTCCGGCACACACACCATGCAATCGCACACTTGGGGAGATTTCTCCTTATGATAGTCAAACATGCTTACTACGCAAAATCCTTTTTGATATTATTATTAGTGCATAGTGGAAAACATATCGAAAGTATAATATTAATCTTAGCCAGCATATGTACCATTATATTATGCCTGCTATAGCTACCATGTTAAATGGCAGGTTATACAACTAAAACCGTACAAGGCACGTATTGGTAATTAGATTTCCAACAAATGGTTAGGCCAAAAAACTTCCCATTGCCACATGGGTACGCCTTTGGAGGGACGCAACCGAGAACCTACCCGAATCTCTGCCAACACAAGGCCGGTTTACCCCTTCTCGGAATTAACACCTAAAGATATGCCATCCCCGGTCGTTTGCGACCTTTTTCCGAGGATCCTCAACCACAAAGCAGCATCACACAGTAATAAGTTTATAGTGTCCACATGAGTTAAGTATCTGGGCTCCATACCATGATACCACCCTTTTCCAGAAGAAATGGACATGCCCTAGGGGCACGACCCCTGCAGCCTTGCTGCATCTTTCATGTTTCGACTATTTCTAGGGTATGAGGTCCTGATGCAATCTCGTCCACAAAGCTACGCTTGTTCACAAAGCCATTCTTCGATCAACAAATGATCAACAGCACTTCGTATGCCACATTACCAAATTGGGAATGTATCACTAGTAACCATCAACTACATAACCTCTGAGCTCGTACGTCTCATAGAAGTGTGTTAAGCTAAGAGAATAAATCTCCGCCACCAAACAAAAATGTATTTTATAGAAACCGGCTTTACATCTTAAAGTGTAACGTCAGACACAAATCCATACAAGTTTGTTCCGTGTTCGAACAGAACCGAAGACACTTCCGAAGAAGCCTTTGCAATCCGGGTATTCACAATCCCGATCGGACTCCCCATCACATAGGGAGATCTCTATATCGTAACTACTCAGTGTAGAGTCATTTGACGGGTAATCCTTTCGTTTTTGAAAATACTCGGTCTTCAACACCAGTCTTCGAATGATATCCGTAACGTCATATCATTATTCGGAATGGGTTATATGATACAAGATCCTCTCTGACTAAACCGAATAATGAGCGAAATATTTAAAAACATAGGGATATTAGGATTTCAGTTAAGTCACAGCTTTAAAACCCAAAACCTTTCTCTTCAAATGGTTTAAACAAATTACCATTTTCAAAATCTATAAACAAAAATATTCTTTTCACAAAGTTCACCCATCTTTCACAAAAATCCATTCACTGATTTCATAACAATTTCCACTTCAAATCGGATTAACTCATCCTATCTTTAAATCAAAGATTTAATCCATAGCTTTCAAAATCATTTCCAAAGATTCATTCATAACTTGGAAAACCATTTTTATTTTAAACTTGAAATCCTTTTAACACAAATTGGAAATTCTTCCCTTATATGAAAGCTTTTATTATTTGAAAACAAATAGTTTTCATTTTGAAAAAGTCCGATTTCATTTATACAAGTTAAAGTCCTTGGGTTAAGTTCAAATTCCCAAAACAATACTTTTAAAAAGGTTTAAATCCATATAAAAACATTTATAACTTACATAGCCTTTTTAAACCATAATTTCCAAACATAGAATTCAATTTCAAATCTTGAATTTAAATTTAAATCAATTTATTTAAATTTCAAAACCATATCAAGTTATTTAAAATAACATTTATCTTCAAACTCCTTTTCAAAAAAAATTCACGTTTAATCCAATTCTATTTCCAAAACCTTTTGGATTCAAAATTCAATTTAAAAATTGTTTTATAAAATCTATGACTTAACCAATTTCCTTGTGCAATCCATATTTGTGTGTGTATAGTGTAGTCCAGGGGTTTTACACAATAGTGCAACATTATCAATCATCACAGATTCAAGCACAGTAATTATAGATAAGCGGTATATCTATATAACGCTTATCTTCCATACACAGATTCATAGATAAATAATATACATTTATCACAAATAAAATAAATTACATTCATTGCAGCTTGAATTAAAACAATTCATATCACAAAGCATCACACATCAGAAATACCAAACAATTCAAAGCAGCTCATACAATTCAAGGTAAGGTTAATCGATCATCTGATTAATTGAAACCAGATTAATCACTAATCTAGGTTTATTAACATTAATTAATTACAATTTAATTAATTATCCTTAATTAATAAATGATTACCCTTAATCACTTTATTAATCAATCATAAATCATCAAATTATTACCCTTAATTACTTTTATTAAGAAATTAATTTTAAGTAATTAATTACCCCTAAATTACTTTTATTTATTGATTACTTTAATTGATTAACCCTTAATTCATTTAATTAATTATCCTTAATTAATTACAATAATTTATTAACCTTAATCACTTGACTAATTAATAATTAATTAATTAATCACTAATCACTAAATAAATTAATTTCTAATCATTAATTAATTAATCTTAATTATCTAAATAATTAACCTCTAATTATAAATTAATTAATCTTAAATACTTAATTAGATTAATTCTTAAATAACAATTAAATAAATCCTTAAACCTTTATAATTTAATTAATCCTAAATTATTAATTAATTTAACTTTAATTACCTTGTTAATTTAAGTAATCTTTAATCATAAAAAAAAAACTTAACTACCTTTCAAGACAAAACAATTACATTAATTACCTAACTTTAATTTACACATGTTTAAAAGCATTTCATCTCAATTTATACTTAATTACTTTTAAAAATTAAGTTTTTAAAAATACTTAACAATTCTCAAATTTTATTTATCAAAGCATAAAACTTTTAATCAAAATAGTTTAAACATAATAGATCAAATTAGTTTTAAATTTAAATTTTAAAATTAGCTTTACAAAACATTTTAAAACATTTACAAACTCTACTTCGGGTTCAACCTTTACTGACTCGTGTGTCCACTGGGGTTCCTTCTTCATCTTCCTTTTTTTTTAGTTTTAAGTTAAGTTTTAAAATCTAGAATGATAACACTCACGAACACGAGTACAGACTCAAGCCAAATCTTATCCCACTCGTGCATCAACACGAGAAAAAATCTTCTTCATTCCCACCCAATCTCGTGTGCACAGATCGATCCAGTGCACATGCACACGCCGCCGGCGTCAATCCGGCACCATCGACCTCCATCGCCAAGTCGACTATGGCGTCCCTAAACCATTGCACTACTCAGCAACCATGAGCAAACATCAAAATCAAAATCAAGCTTCCAGTCGAAAAACTGGAAACCCCATCTGAAACTGCCTCGACGAGGCAATTCTGGCCACTAGAACCACCAAAACTTCGCTAGCGACTTCGCTAGCCTCCATGTCATCACTTCCCCAAACCACGCACAGCTCGATGCACCATAGAAGCCACGGTGACTAATTTTTATTCCCTCGACAGAACTGGGGTTTAAAACCCAATTGGCCTATTGCCGACGCTCCGGTGATCGTACACCATATCCACCATTTTTCCTAACTTCGATGATCACCAAGCTAACTCCAGCCAAAGCCCCAACCTCTAGAATCACCCCAATCACCAGAACTTGGTCGAAAACCAAAATCCAGTCATTCCCAAAATGCAAATCCAATACCAACTAAAATTCATGAATTTTGTTTTAAAAATCACATTTTCCAAAGATGATTCAAGTTGCATGTTTGAATCCACCAATTAAATTGTTTGCTTTTATCATTTTTAATTTTTTTTACTGTTTTACTCTATTTCCAGAGATATGCAAAACAAATTTGCTTAAAAATAAATTTTAAACTATATTTTATGATTAATAAATCATATTTTGTTTTGAAGCACACAGCCAAACCATGATTAGATAGAGAAGTTTGAATTTTTGAATTATTTAAAAGCTCTGTAATCGGGAAACAGAGAAGAACAAGCATCACATACATGCACAGATCAAACATTTTTTTATATATACAGAAATAACATATCTATAAACACATGCAAAGAACAAATCCGATTCAAGAATCCATATGCACAATTCTAGATCTACTTAAGCTTTTAATACATATATTTACTCACAGGCATTTCAAGACAAAGAAGGTGAAGTTTCCTCACCTGTTTCCTGAAAGAACAGAGGCCAGAATGATGATTTTTGAACAGAGGTTTTGAATTTTTTTGCTTGCTGTTGTTTGATTCCTGGCTTAGTTGCTGATGTTTAGATCTGAAGTTTGATCCCAGGTTGAAGGCTGAAACTTGATTTCTAGATTTTGATTTGCTACAAGCTTTTCAATTTGATTTGCAACTTAATTTCTTGAATCCTGAAGCTTGTTTCTGTTTTGATTTGATATTTTTTTCCAGGTTTTGAAAATTCTGAGATGATTTCTTTTTTTGCTCTTAATCAAGTTTTGGTTTTGTTATTGGGATGATTTTTTTTCTATGTATGTTTTCTAAATTCAAATTAAAAGAAAAGTTAAGTTTTCTACTTGTTTTAATTTGGCTAACACTTGTCTATATCGTATTAACACTTGTATCTACATATTTTAATCTTCTTACAAATGTCCTATGTGAATTAAATTGTGTTTATATCCTCGATTTAAAGAATTTTATAAATTTGTTACGCACCTTATTTTTAATAAACTTATAAATCATGTTTTATATATATACAATTTAAAAGAGAATTGTTTATTACTAATGTATATGTTTATACTTTCAAGGAATTGATTTTTCAAAATCTAATTATACTTTAAATAAATAATCACACATATGTAAATAATAAAATTTAGCGTTTAAACAACTTTTAAAATTTTACTATATTTTAAACACTACAAATAATATTTTAAATATAACTTTATACCATATTCCTTATTTAAATAAATACATCTTCTTTATTAATCATTTATATAATCTTTTAAAGCAAAAGATGGTTTTACAAATTTAATTTCACATGAATAAATATATTAAAATTTTATTCTTAATTAGCCTTTGAAAAATCTATTATATCAAATTCAAAATATCATTTTTAAATCAAAATGAATATTTAATCAAAGTAGAAACAAATTCTTATTAATTTAAAAATAAAATTTTAAATCCAATTTATTTCCAATATATTTATTATTGAGTTTCCAAATTCAAATTTCTATTAAAAATCAATATATATATATATAAACAAACTAATAATTTATTTTATTTTGGAAAAACTCAATTTAATTTACAATTTAATTTCAAAAATTAATTCAATTATCAAATTAAACTTGGCTAAAATCCAAGAATGTTACATATTCCCCCCTTAAGAAAATTTCGTCCTTGAAATTTGCCACGGAGATAACAAAGAACAAATGAAAGATAGAGAAATATCTTTTCAGATTAAACTGAATATCTATTCTGCATTCGGATTACAAAATCAGAATATCAACAATCGATATGAGAATAAGCTCACTCAATATTTCAGGAAGTACTCGGGTTATCCGGATCTACGTATATGCAGGGGCACTGGTTAGTTCAAAGGAATAACTAACCATTCGTAGAATATATCGTAACCCAATAAAACATACAAAAATAGGTTTGACTACAATCTCAGATTCAAGATTTAACTCATTTACGATTTACTGAGAAATAAAATATGTGTAGTTCCTGTGTTGAACAAAACTCGAAAATTTTTATCGTAAACGAGAAGGTTACCTGCTAAAATTCATTTTCCTTTATCATCCTTTGAGGTTGAAGGATCATCTTTGATTGCATACTACTTGAGCTTGCTTCTGTGCTGGGCAATCCTTGATCCTATGTCCGGGCTTGTGGCAGTAATAACATTCCCATTCTCCTCCGGAACTTCCTGCTTATCCAGAGTATCGTATTTATAACCCACGTCGATCAATTCAAAAAAAGATTCCTTTACGTGAGCAGTCATCCTCTCCTGATGTTTCTTGTTCATTCCCTAAATAAACTTTTCATTATTTTTCAAAGGTGTATTTACCAACTCCGGACCAAACTGAGATAATTCGTTGAATTTGTCCGAGTAGTCCTCATACGATAAACTTCCCTGCTTCAAATCCGCGAACTCCTGGTACATCCTGGAGATACCAGCAGACGACATATATTGCTGCTCGAACACTTCCTTGAATTGACTCCAACTGAACTCATCTGCCGGCTCATCCACAGTAACTGTCTCCCACCAAGCTAAAGCCTCTTCCTGTAGTTGCCAGGAAGCTATCAATCACATCTGATCATCTTCCAATTTTAGTCGTTTGAAAATCCTTTCGCACGATCGAATCCAGGCTTGTGCTTCGATAATGGTTTCTTTGCCTGTGAATGGCTTTCCACCAAGTCAAGAAAAACTTCAATGTAAATCGGCCAGATTTGGCTGAGGTTGAGTGGGAATAGATGCTGTTGCAGGGACTTGACCAGTTGAAGTGGTACTTCCCCGTCCCCTACCTCGTCCTCTTCTTCCACTCATTCTTACTATCTATAAATAGTAAGAAAACCAATTTAGGCATTCCGACACAGCGGAAACAAAGGATGATAGCATTGATATAAAATATAGATACAATGTTAGATACATCATGATACAACAACCCAACACCATCAGAGGATATATACAACACGTCACCATAGCGGAAATATATCGACATGAGCAAAGTCTTCAAGAGAATCCAATACTGCAACTCCAATCCAAAACTCCAAACCAAAGCTCTTAACTTCAAGCTCGAACCACCATCAAGCTGAACTTATAGCAAATGCGATCTCGAGCGTGATTGCCAAACCCAAAAAAACTTCAAAGATCCAAAGACTGAAGAAGATTTCCAAATGCTACCAAACCAAAGACTTCGAAAGCTATCAAATCTACACCTACTAATTGATTATCTGAAAAACCCAACTCTAGACTGCCCGTGTGGAAAATTATGGGCACCCAGAGTTTAGGAAGGGAACAACAAACTCCAGGTCAGTCATGGGACTGGTGTGAGCAAATAAAAATAGTTTATCTTTAAAATAAGCAACAAAAAAATTTAAAACAATGAAATCTGCAATGCTTTTTAGAAAATGAAACTACCATAAGGCCTTCCGGCACACACACCGTGCAATCGCACACTTAGGGGAGATTTCTCCTTATGATAGTCAAACATGCTTACTACGCAAAAACCTTTTTGATATTATTATTAGTGCATGGTGGAAAACGCTTTGAAAGTATAATATTAATCTTAGCCCGCATAGGTACCATTATATTATGCCTGCTATAGCTACCATGTTAAATGGCAGGTTATACAACTAAAACCGTACAAGGCACGTATTAGTAATTGGATTTCCAATGAATGGTCCGGCCAAGAAACTTCCCATTGCCACATGGGTATGCCTCTGGAGGGACGCCCCGAGAACCTACCCAGATCTCTGCCAACAAAAGGCCGGTTTACCCCTTCCCGGAAGTAACACCTAAAGATATGTCATCTCCGGTTGTTTGCGACCTTTATTCGACGATCCTCAACCACAAAGCAACATCACACAGTAATAAATTTATAGTGTCCACATGAGTTAAGTATCTGGGCTCCATATCATGGTACCACCCTTTTCCAGAAGAAATGGACATACCCTGGGGGCGTGACCTCTGCAACCATGCTACATCATTCCTATTTCGACCATTTACAGGGTGTGAGGTCTTGATGCAGTCTCGTCCACAAAGCTATGCTTTTTCACAAAGCCATGCTTCGATCGAAAAATGATCGGCAACACTTTTTATGCCACATTACCAAATTGGGAATGTATCACTAGTAACCATCAACTACATAACCTCTGAGCTCATACGTCTTAGAGAAGAGTGTTAAGCTAAGAGAATAAATCTCCGCCACCAAACAGAAATGTATTTGATAGAAACCGGCTTTACATCTTAAAGTGTAATGTCATACACACATCCATACAAGTTTGTTTCGGGTTCGAACAGAACCGAAAGCACTTCTGAAGAAGCCCTTGCAATTTGGGTATTCACAATCCCGATCGGACTCAGTATCACATATGGAGAACTCTATACCGTAGCTACTCAGTGTAGAGTCATTCGACGGGTAATCCTTTCGTTTCCGAAATTACCTGGTCTTCACCACTGGTCTTCGAATGCTATCCGTAGTGTCGTATCATTATTTGGAATGGGTTATATGACACGAGGTCCTCTCCCGGCTAAACCGAATAATGAGAGCAATATTTAAAAACATATGGACTTTGGGATTTCAGTTAAGTCAAAACTTTAAAACCCAAAACCTTATTTTTAGAATGGTTTAAACAAATTACCATTTTCAAAATCTTTAAACAAAAAGATTCATTTCACAAAGTTCACCCATCTTTCACAAAGATCCATTCATAGGTTTCAAAATAATTTCCACTTCAGACCGGATTAACTCATCCAATCTTTAAATCAATGATTTAATTCATAGCTTTCAAAATCATTTCCAAAGATTCATTTATAACTTGGAAAACCATTTTCGTTTCAAACTTGAAATCCTTTTAACACAAATTGAAAATTCTTTCCTTATATGAAAGCTTTTATTATTTGAAAACAAATAGTTTTCGTTTCGGAAAAATCCGATTTCATTTATACAAGTTAAAGTCCTAGGGTTAAATTCAAATTCCCAAAACAATACTTTTAAAATGGTTTAAATCCATATAAACACATTTACAACTCATATAGCCTTTTTAAACCATAATTTCCAAACATAGAATTCAATTTCAAATCTTGAATTTAAATTTAGATCAATTTATTTTAATTTCAAAACCTTATCAAGTTATTCAAAATAACTTTTATCTTCAAACTCCTTTTCAAAATCTTTTCACGTTTAATCCAATTCTATTTCCAAAACCTTTTGAATTCAAAATTAAATTTAAAAATTATTTTCTAAAATCTGTGACTTAACCAATTTCCTTGTGCAATCCATATTTGTGTGTATATAGTGTAGTCCAGGGGTTTTAAACAATAATGCAACATCATCAATCATCGCAGATTCAAGCACAGTAATTATAGATAAAAGGTATATCTCTATAACGCTTGTTTACCATACACATATTCATAGATAAATAATATACATTTATCATAGATAAAATAAATTACATTCATCACAGCTTGAATTAAAACAATTCATATCACAAAGCACCACACAGCAGAAATATCAAACAATTCAAAGCAGCTCATACAATTCAAACATTCATAAGTAAGGTTAATTGATCATCTGATTAATTGAAACCAGATTAATCACTATTCTAGGTTAATTAACATTAATTAATTATCCTTAATTAATAAGTGATTACCCTTAATCACTTGATTAATCAATCATAAATCATCAAATTATTACCCTTAGTTACTTTTATTAAGAAATTAATTTTAAGTAATTAGTTACCCCTTAATTACTTTTTATTTATTAATTACTTAAATTAATTAACCCTTAATTAATTTAATTAATTATCCTTAATAAATTACAATAATATATTAACCTTAATCACTTGATTAATTTATTCTTAATTATTAATTAATTAATCACTAAATGAATTAATTTCTAATCATTGATTAATTAATCTTTAATTATTTAATTAATTAACCTCTAATTATAAATTAATTAATCTTTATTACTTAATTAAATTAATTCTTAAATAACAATTAAATAAATCCTTAAACCTTTATAATTTAATTAATACTAAATTATTAATTAATTTAACGTTAATTACCTTATTAATTTAAGTAATCTTTAATCATAAAAAAAACTTAACTAACTTTCAAGATAAAACAATTACATTAATTACCTACTTTAATTTACACATGTTTAAAAGCATTTCATCTCAATTTATGCTTATTTACTTTTAAAAATTAAGTTTTTAAAAATACTTAACATTTCTCAAATTTTATTTACCAAAGCATAAAACTTTTAATCAAAATAGTTTAAACATAATAGTTCAAATTAGTTTTAAATTTAAATTTTAAATTAGCTTTACAAAACAATTTAAAATATTTACAAGCTCTACTTCGGGTTCAACCTGTTCTTGACTCAAGTGTCCACTGGGGTTCCTTCTTCATCTTCCCATTCTTCTCTTTTGTTAAGTTTTAAGTTAAGTTTTAAAATCTGGAATGATAGCACTGATGAACAAGAGTACAGACTCGAACCAAATCTTATCCCACTCGAGCATCAACACGAGAAAAAAGATTCTTCGTTCCCACCCAATCTCGTGTGCACAGATCGATCCAGTGCACATGCATACGCCGCCGGCGTCACTCTGGCACCATCGACCTCCATCGCCAAGTCGACTACGGCATCCCCAAACCATCGCACTACTCAGCAACCATGAACAAACATCAAAACCAAAATCGAGCTTCCAATCGAAAAAATGGAAACCCATCCTCATATGAAACTGCCTCGACGAGGCAATTCCGACCACTGGAACCACCAAAACTTTGGCAGCGACTTCGCTAGCCTCCATGCCATCACTTCCCCAAACCACGTGCAGGTCGATGCACCATAGAAGCCACGATGACCTATTTTTATGCCCTCGGCAGAACTAGGGTTTAAAACCCCATTGGCCTATTGCCGACGCCATGGTGATCGTACAACATATCCACCATTTTTCCCAACTTCGATGATCACCAAGCTAACTCCAGCCATAGCCCCGACCTCCAGAATCACCCCAGTCACCAGAATCACATTTTCCAGAGATGATTCAAGTTGCATGTTTGAATCCACCAATTAAATTGTCTGCTTTTATCATTTTTTAATTTTTTTTACTGTTTTACTCTATTTCCAGAGATATGCAAAACAATTTTGCTAAAAAATAAATTTTAAACTATATTTTATGATTAATAAATCATATTTTGTTTTGAAGCACACAGCCAAACCACGATTAGATAGAGAAGTTTGAATTTTTGAATTATTTAAAAGCTCTGTAATCGGGAAACAGAGAAGAACAAGCATCACATACATGCACAGATCAAACATTTTTTTATATATACGGAAATGACATATCTATAAACACATGCAAAGAACAAATATGATTCAAGAATCCATATGCATAATTTTAAACCTACTTATGCTTTTAATATATATATATATATATATATATATATATATATATATATATATATATATACTCACAGGCATTTCAAAACAAAGAAGGCAAAGTTTGCTCACTGTTTCCTGAAAGAACAGAGGCCAGAATGATGATTTTTGAACAGAGGTTTCGAATTTGTTTTTCTTGTTGTTGTTTGATTCTTGGCTTAGTTGCTGATGTTTAGATCAGAAGTTTGATCCTAGGTTGAAGGTTGAAACTTGATTTCTAGATTTAGATTTTGATTTGCTTCATGCTTTTGAATTTGATTTGCAACTTAATTTCTTGAATCCTGAAGCTTGTTTTTGTTTTGCTTTGACATTTTTTCCAGGTTTTGAAAAATCTGAGATGATTTCTTTTTTTTCCTCTTGATCAAGTTTTGGTTTTCTTATTGGGATGATTTTTTTTCTTCTATGTATGTTTTCTAAATTCAAATTAAAAGAAAAGTTAAATTTGCCACTTGTTTTAGTTTGGCTAACATTTGTCTATATTGTATTAACACTTGTATCTACATATTTTAATCTTCTTACAAATGTCCTATGTGAATTATATTATGTTTATATCCTTAATTTAAACTATTTTATAAAAAAATTTGGACCTTATTTTTAATAAATTTATAAATCATGTTTTATATATATACAATTTAAAAGAGAATGGTTTGATACTAATTTATATATTTATACTTTCAAGAAATTGATTTTAAAAATCTAATTATACTTTAAATAAATAATCACACATATGTAAATTATAAAATTTAGCTTTTAAACAACTTTTAAACTTTTACTATATTTTAAACACTACAAATAATATTTTAAATATAACTTTATATCATATTCCTTATTTAAATAAATACATCTTCTTTATAAATCATTTATATAATCTTTTAAAGAAAAAGATGGTTTTAAAATTTTAATTTCACATGAATAAATATATTAAAATTTTATTCTTAATTAGCCTTTGAAAAATCTATTATATCAAATTCAAAACATCATTTTTAAATCAAAATGCATATTTAATAAAATTAGAAACAAATTCTTATTAATTTAAAAATAAAATTTTAAATCCAATTTATTTCCAATATATTTATTATCGAGTTTTCAAATTCAAATTTCTATTAAAAATCAATATGTATATAAATATAAACAAAATAATATTTTATTTTATTTTGGAAAAACTCAATTTAGTTTTCAATTTAATTTCAAAAATTAATTCAATTGTCAAATTAAACTTGGCTAAAATCCAGGAATTTTACAGATTTTAGCATTTTTGCAAAAAATTCGGACCCATTTGGATTCAGATTGTTACATATGGTATCAGAGCCTAGGTTTAGGATTCCTAGGTAGATAGTGAGCGAACGTATTTGTATTTTTGAATAAAATATAAATATATTATGTACTAAAATCCAAATAGTCCCCAATTATATATTTTAACTTATGGAAAAAAATTATAAGTATATTTGTGCATAGTTTGCTAGTTGGGTTTGAAATGATCCAAGAGTATTGAGATCTAAGTTACTACTCTTCTACAATGTACAATAAGTCATGTTTTAAGAGAAGATTATGTTATAGAAAGTGGGGAAGTTTCCTAGAGATAGTAGGAAGAGTGTTTTTATTTTGGAAGGAGTAAGAGGTTCTGGTAAGAAGAAAAACCACCTTATTAACCCAATAAAATGAAACTTTTGGAATTGAAAAGCTGAAAAATATAGTTGTTAATATATTTGAGGAAGTAAATATTGGGTTTTTGAAAAAAAAAAATAAGTGGTATGAATTTAAATTAAATTTTTATATGATGTAAATTTTGTTAAAAGTAAATTCTTTTTGAAGAATTATAGAGAGGGTATAGCTCGCTTGTTTCTTTATAGGTAAACAAAGATTTTAAATATAAAAACCTAGAGTGTGTTAAGTATCGAAAACGTAGGTTACATCATTTATTATTGTAAAAGTTGTTTTCGATAAAAATAAAGGAAGCATAGACTATGACACTATTGTTATAGTATGTGACTCACGAAAGAAATGTTTTTGCATAGCATATGAGGTTTATTAATATTTATTTTAGTTGAATCTATAAACTAGTATTTTTGGTTTGTAGTAACGGTGTTTTACACCACATCTGTTTTGACCTAAATGGGTTTTGGAGATAATTTTAAAGTGCTTTGTATGTACATTTATTATTTAAACAAGTATATGAAAATGTTTTCTAGTTATGAAGATATTAAAACAGTTTTGAAAATGAGTTCTTTTGAAAAAGGATGTAAGTTGAATTAATAACTTTAGTAGGAAATATCTACTGTAAGTGAATATAGATTAAACATACTTTAATCTATTGGAATGAAATAAATAATGAAATAATTTTCTATGAATCACAAATAAAGATGTTTTGTACAAGTTATAAGGAATACGTGAAATATATTTATAAGTTATGGAAAGCACTATATTTTGTACAGCCCATTTTGATAAAATAGAAAATAAATTCCTTATAATTTCACATAAACATGAAATCCTCTTTTAAAGGATTCGTAGAAGGTTTTAGTGTTAATGGTTTCTCACAAGAGGAAGTAATTCCAATACATTAAGGTATAAAACCATTAAGTGTAGTACGTTAGAAACTACATCAAGGTTAAGTAATTGGAAGAGTGGGAAATTTAAGAGATTTTTGATTAAATAATTGTTCTTATCTACTTCAGTTTTAGTAAATTTGAAAATATATGAAAAAAAAGATATTTTGAAAACACGTGAGGACATTTTTTTAAAGTCAAGAAAAAAAAGAAGAATGTTTTAAGAACAAGAAAAACATGTTTTAAAGAAAAATGGTTTGGTGAAAAAGTAAATAAGTTTTTGGAAAGATATAATTTTAAGTAACCAAGTACCTTTGAATTTCATAGGAAACTTTAAAATAACACTTTCAAAGGTGAGAATTTTGGGATTTGATGTTTCAAAATTTAAAAGCTTTAATTTTTGAAGTAAAATGAAAAATACCAAAACAAACCAGACTTTTAAATATGGAATAGATAGGAATCATTTCGTAGGTGTAACGAAAAAATATAAGGCTATAGTAGTAATTACTCCTACTAGTAATAATGAAAGTTCCCGTAAGGTGTATAAGATACTAGTGAGAACCTACGAATGTTGCTTCATGTGTGTAGACAATAGAAGAATAGTGAAGTGATATTAGTAAGATAGTAAGACACGCGCGGTTAAGAAAATTAGACCCTGGTTCAGAAAAAATGAAAGCCAAAAAGTGAATTTTCCAAGCTTAGTTGCCTTTTTTGATAGAGACTGCATAGATTGAAATCCTTATCCATTGCAGTAAATGAGACTTTGTTATTCCTTTTTGAGCATGTAATAGAAGCGATGAATAGATCTTATTCGTGATGAGTAATACATTGAAAGTTGGTAATAAGTAATAGGCCGTAGGAGGAGCATATAAGCCACTTGGGTCCCTAGAGTAGTACCTCTCTTTCTCAGAGTGGACATGGTCCTAGACCTCTTAGCCCTAGATGATACCTATTTTCAGTTGCTATATTAAAAGAAGAGTAAAAGCAGATAAAAGGTAACTAAAAGAAAACAGTAAGATAAAGAAAGCAACAGAAATATCAATAGAAATAAATGAGAGGTGCAAAAGAAAATTAATTCTTCCCCATAAATTAAGTTTGGGAAAAAGTTTGAAAAGAAAAAACTTTCTTATGTAAACCATGCTTAGGAAGGAAAATAGAGATTTTATAGGATAGCGACATAAGTTCCAAGTACGGAGGGAGAGGTACGTAAGAGTAAAATGGAGAGTGAAATTTTTCCGTTTTCTACCTTCTTTCTGACATAAGAAAACGAGTTCGGAAAATTAATTTTTTTTGAAATTCGAATATTAAAAAGTCACGTGGTTGGGTTTAGATGGAAAATTCGTTGAACTACACCCCTATTTAGTAGGATGTGGGAAAATTTGGATGAAAAATATTTTGAGTTTTCAAAAGATTGCACTTATATAGAAATTGTAAGTATATTTAGGATCCGTGCATCATATTTTAAAATAAATTTTTAAAGAAGAAAAGCATTCATATAGGAGGTACCACATAGAAATTCATGTACACGCATATATTTTGTATGGAATAACACTTTTGCACAAGAAAACGGACGGTTGAAAAATTGGAAGTACACGAAATTGATATAATTAATGTAAGGAATTACATAATTTTACCCTTGCCAAATATCAAGGACGAAATTTCCTGAAGGGTGGGAGAATGTAACACCCCGTAGTTTTATATCATTAAATAATCAAATAATTATGAAAATGAAAATAAGCATTTTTGGAATTGTTAGAATTTGACCTTGAAACTTATTTCATTGTGTTCATGGCGATTTTCTGATCAATTGACATATATAATATGCCTCGAACGTAGTTCGTATGAAAAAGTTATTGACGTTCAAGGTTTTGTATCGAAAAATAATTATACATGTAAATGTACTTAAATATATTTGTTATAAATAAATATATGTGTGTATGAAATTCTAGAAATAACGCACAGTTGAATTTTAAAATAGAATCGCGTCATAAAGATAATTAATTAACATTGTCATCATGAAGAAAATTAATTGATATCAGTAATTAAAGACAACTAGTTGACATTAGCAGGCAATGTAATCAAATTAGCTATTGGAGGAAATTAATTTACATTAATTGGTCACATGTGAAATTCAAAATAGACAGGTTTTATATTGGAAAATTAATCAAGCAATTAGTGTTGATTAATTAGAATAAATAGGAAACATAAAAAAGGGTTAAACGTTTATAATTTATAACGTTTAAAAGTTAACGTTTATAAATAATATTTAATAAAACAAATAAGGCACGCTTAAAATCAAAAATAGACGTGCGTTATAAAGAGCATTAAATCGGAGAACTAATGAGATTTAATTGGAATTAATAAGGAAATGAAATAATAGTTTACCTAGATTTGAATGTGTACATATAGGCAATATATTGCTGCACATAAAAATTAATTGAAGGATTAATTAAGATTAGGATTAATAGATAATTGGTGGCTGCATCTATATAAGAGAGAATGTAATGTAGTTCATTCCATTAGCCGTCACTTTCTTCATACCTCTCTTACAGTAAACAATCGCTTCTTTTTTTTATTCTTTTCTCCTATTTTTCACAAATCTTCACCAAATGAATCCAAATAAAATATATGTGAACAAAATAGAGAATTTGGAACAAATTAAAAAAGAGAAGTTGTAGAATGGCGTAGTAATTTTAGAAGATAGGATTTAAAGCTAAGGACGACATGTGAGTGGATTTAATTATTATCTTTTACGTTTATGATATATTATTGTTAGATTCTCGTTAAATAATTTTATTCAGTATTTATTTCAGTAATTATTTCTGTTAATTAGTTATGCTAAGACGGTAAATTGTATAAGAGAACTTATATTTAATTAATATTAGGCTTGGCAGTTTGAGAAGGGAATAAGCCTAAAAGTAAGAAATTTACGGTTATCTACATCTATTTTAAAGGTGAAATTTAGCCTGTAAATGTTATCTTCTTTTTATTCCTTTTTAGGCGAATAAATTAGTTAAAGAGAAGAATTGGCAAATACAGACCAAACTAGAAGGACCTTATATTTACAGAAATTTTTTGAAAAATAAGAAAAGCTGAATAAAAAGAGAAAAATAGAAATTTGCAGTAAATTATGCTAAAACGGGGAAAAATAAATAAAAAGGGAAAACCTAATAACTTGATTTGGAAGTAAGTATAGATTAATTAGTTGGTTTAGAAAAGAGAATACATTTCTATGTTTAATATTAAAAAGATAACGATACACGTAATTGCAAGAATAAAAAGAAAGAAAAAGGGAATTAGTTTAAAATAGAGAAATTACTGTATTTTGCACTATCCAATAAGTAAAGAAATAAAAAGAAATATCTTGCAGTTACGGATTATTGTTTATAACATTATTTAGTATTAAAACATGGACATGGATTTTTAGCACAGCTTTTTGTAACCAACCAAATAGAATAGAACTACTTCCTAGAATATAAGAAAATGATGTGAAGAATTAAAGGATTAAAGAAGGAATCAAGTTAATTATTAGACAAGAATAGAAGCTATAGACAGAAATGTAACTAGATCTCCATTTACTACGCAGATAATAGAATTAAAATAAAGCGGTTATTATGATAAGTAAATTTGTGACAGTTGGACGTAGTCCCAAGTCAAGATTGTCGTATAATATAAGGGAATTAAAAAGAATTCAATATCATAATAAAAGAAGACAGGCTAGAATAGAAAAGAGATGCTCGTAATTACATTTATAATATATAGATTATAAAAGAATACGGTAGTGACAATTGCAAGTAAAATTATAACATAGGTTATAATTAAGTAGAAAGAACAGAAAAGGCTTATTTTAATACTTAAATTAAGTTAATAAGAAAATGGAGCAGAAATAACGGTTATTTTAATAAACTTAAATCTTGGATTAAATTAATAAGCAAGATAATAGAAGTGGTCCATAACAACGGCATTCCCTTACGGTCAGGAACCGATTGTGACGACCCGACTTTTTCTCCACAGAAAGTCGCATCATCATGAAGAAAGAAAGGGATAGAAAAGAGAAAAGAAAGAGAAGATAGAAGAAAACAACAACAGAATCACAACAGCGGAACGAATAAATTATATTAATAACATAAATATTACATAGTATACAACACTAATCAGAGTTACACAGAATTTCAACACATACTAGACAGTTATAAACACCTGTCTAGTTATACAACTCAATACAATACAAGAAAAGATACCAACACAGAGATCACGCAGCGGAACTATATATCTAACGTCGAAGCCTTCTGCTCCATTGCTCCTCCATAATTCGTCAAAGCTAACCTGATCTCTTGGCTACTCGTAAAAATTTGAGTACCCAAGAGTTTAAGAAACAGAAGATAAACTCTGAGTCAGACATGAGTCTGGTGTGAGTAACAGGTTAAAGTTGCTTAACTTTGAAAAACCTTTGAAAAGAAAGGTATCACGTAAGACTTCCTACACATAAACATGGAAAAGTTTTTACCTTACGCTAACCAAAACATTTGATAGGAAATCCAGTGATATTATAATTGGTCTAGGGTTTTCAAGTAAATATGAAATAGCCGAAATTGTTACATCTATTAAATTCCAGCTACTAGCCACAAAGTGGGTAATACAATCAAAACCGTTGGCACTTATTGGATTTTGGATTCCATCAATGGCAGGGTTACCGGGGTACCGCCCGTCACAGTACGTGGCCTAGATCAACGTACCGAGGATCACCCCCAATCCTCTGCAACACAAGATCGAAACCAACCCTTACTGGACAGTCCCGAAGAAGACAACCCCGCAGTTGGCTTACGTTCCAACCGCCCACTAATCCGAATAAAAAGGGACATCTAGACAGGGGAAAATCTCATCCTACTTGGGCATGACCCACTTTGCCTTGCTGCACCTCCCCTGTTTTAGCCATTCCCGATTGATGAGGCTCGAGGCTACGATTACCTTTAGAGAACACATCTCTTAGAATGCTCATCGTCCACCTGACGATGTTCTGAAAGCATTCAATCCATACAAGTTCGTTTTGGGTTCGAACGAAACCAAAGACATTATCTCGTTACACTCATTTTGGAATCACCCACAGAGTTAACGACGATAACCCTTGCACTCTGAATCTTCATCTCGAATCTGAAAGTACTACTCCGTCAAACTCATCTCGGAATCACCTTCAGAGTTATACTGACGAATATAGTTCTTACACCTTGAGTCTTCACTCTTCACAAGAGATTCAGACCTATCGTTAATTTGGATCGATGTGGTTTTCGGATATCCAAATATGGAAACCCGATCCCGGTCTCATCGAAAGCCAAAGCGTGTCTTTTAAGGCCAAGTTGTTTTAAAGGTTTAAAACAATTCAATTATCTATATACACAGATAGATAAATCACAGATTCACAATAGATAATCAACATTATCATCACAATAGATAATCCATATTATCATTATAAAAAATTAATCGAAATCATCATCACAATGCAACCAATGCATCCATATCATTCAACATTACTTATCTCATATCTGAGATTCAAACCATTCAAGGCAAACATCATCATCCATCCATATAAGCAATGATTAATAATCTCACCAAATATAATTAATTTAAAATGAATTAAATTAATTACATCATTTCTAATTAATTTAAAATGAATTAAATTAATTACTCCATCATTACCAAACTTGCTTATATCACTATTAATTAATTGTCAATCAATTAATTAATCATCCATCAATTATTCATTTTAATTAATCATCCCTGGTTTATTAATCTTTAATTACATTCAAGTAATTATCCACTAATTAATTTCTCAAATTAATTATACTTAACCAAATACAGTAATTAATCTTTAATTACTTCCTTAATTAATTATCTATAATTAGTTACATTAATTCTTAATTAATTACATCAATTAATTCCTTCATTTATTAATTATTTCCAAATAATCTATTCTTAATTACATCATTAATTATAATAATTAACAATTTCTAATTACATTTTCTATTTAAATTAATTACATTAAGTAATTAATTCTTAATTTAAACCAGAAATGTTAATCACCCTTGATTAACTCCATTCAATAATTGACAACCCTTAATTACTTCACCAAATAAATTAATTACTCTTTAATTAATTATCTCTAATTAATCCCTTGATTAATTTACAAAGTAATTATACTCAAATTACTTCCATCATCACATCACCTTCAATTAATTACATATAGTAATTAATCATAAATTACTTCCCTAAGTAATTTCTCTTCATTAAATTAGATTAAGTAATTATATTCCACAAATCATCAAATGATTATTCTAAATTAATTAAACTGAATTAATCAACTTAATCTAATCAAATTAAACTCAATTAATTACAATAAGTAATTAATTCCTTAATTACTTCCATAAGTAATTATACTTAACAATTTACACAGATGATTATCTTTAAATTAATTAACCTAATTAATTATTAAAAATTAACCACATTAATTAATTATTAAATAATCCTTAGTTAATAACCTTTATTAACTATTTAACAATTCATTAATTATTTTTCTAAAGTAATTAACTTATTTTAAACATTATTAATTACAAATTATCATTAATAATCTAATAAATAACCCATAATAATTCAATTAATTAAGTGTTAACTATAACTTAATTTATCCTTTATTACTTAATTCATTAATTATTAATCACTAATTAAAATCAAATCTTATTAATTAATGACTCTTAAATTACAAGTTAATTAATCTAAGAATAATTAACCTTTAACCTTTAAGTTTAAACCCTTAATTACTATAAGTAATTATTCATTCCATTAATTTATTAAAGAAATTAATTATCCATTTAATTACCCTAATAATCAAATGCATAACAAATCATTAAATTATAATTTAACTTCAACAAGTTTTAGAATCAATTTAAAACCTTTAAACTTAAATAATACTTTTCTTATAAAAGAAATTTTACAAAAGTTTAAATCAAATTCCCTTTTTAAATTTAAAACATTTTAATTTTATTTATCATTCAAATTTGTTAAAATACTTAAATTTATAAAACTTAAATCTATTTTGAAACAAAGATTCAAATCCAGATTTAAATCAAATTTAAACTTTGTTTAAAACATTTCTTTTCATTTCAAATTCCAATTTAAATTCAAATTTATTTAAAAACATTTTTGAACAATAAACCCTTTAAATTATTTTAAACAAATTTGAAGTTAAAAACTTATTCATTTCCAACTATGATTCAAATTAAAACTTGAATCCATAATTAAAACTAGATTTAAAACTCATTTTAAATCTTTGCTTAATGTTTTAGATTTTAGTTTAAATTTTGAAATAGGACAAGTTTCAAACTTGAACAAACTAACTCGAGCTAAACACTAAAATAACTCGAGTAACTCGAGTAACATTTCATTTGAATTCCTTTAAATTTAAAGTACTGTCAGGTTTAACATAATCTTGTAACAAACATACCCCCGAGCCCTCATAATCCCTACTACGAGTCCAATTCCCCAAAGCTTCGAGCAAAAACATGAATCTACTCGTAACACTCGAGTACCATCTTCCCCCAAAATCAACAGCTGACACACAATGATAACCGTGCACCTACAGCACCGCTGCCATCAACTACGACCTTTCGCGACGACACTCGCAAGTCGACGGTCATCCCTCATCTCGATTCCGACCATCAAACCAATCGTAGAACCCCAAAATCACAATCGAGCTTTCAAGCTCAAAAACTGGAACCATGTCGAATCCTGAAAACACCTCAATCTCAAAAATCCGGCCACCAGAGATTCTGTCCTTCCACCATCATCTTTGACAAGCAACCCTCCATCAATCCCCTCAATTTGGGTGAACTCGATCACCCATAAGATTTGCATTGACCAATATACTGATCCACAGATAAAACTAGGGTTAAGATCTTTGATTCAAAATCACCAACGCCACACTGCTTTGATTCACCTACTACCATTTTTCCCTGCAACTTCGATCAACACTCCATCACCAGAAAAGATACTGGCCACCGAAACTTCCTAGATCGATAGTATCATACCAAAATACCCTTTTTTGTCAAACCAGAAATACTTAATCACATTCAAACTAAAAATTCTAATTTTGGTTTTAAAATTCAATTTATTGTTAATGTAATCAGTTTATACACTTGAATTAAAGAACCTGTATGATTAAATTCTTACTTTCAAAAGATTGCTCTGTTGTACTTAGTGTTTTCCAGAGACAGTACAGTTTTCATTTTATTTTTCATATTTAATAAAATTAAAACTTTAACTTATGTAACATACCATACTTTGTTTAAATCCTAAAATTTAACAAGGTTTTGAGTATGAGATCTTGAATTTGGTCAGGATTTAAACCTGAATTCTAGAACAGTCCCAAAAACATCATTTTCAATAGCAAGCAGACATTCATAAAAACCCATACATATATTCAAAACATTTCATCATAATCATCCACACACTTATTTCCAGAGTAAACAAACAACTATTTATGCTTAAGTTTATTAAATATAACATGTTATTCACCAGAATTTTTATAAGCAGAGTATCCATGTTTTGACAAGCCTGAACCTGAATTGGTTTGATTTTCAAAAACTTCAAGTTGCTTCTTGTTTTTTTTTTAAAACTTTAGTTTGCCTTTAAAAACATTCATCCTGTTTTTACTGCAAATGCTAGCTTCCTGATGCATGCTTCCAGATAGATAAGAAAAATGCAGGCTTTGATGAAGTTCAAAATAGGAAAGCAGGATCTTCAGTTGCATGCAAGTTTTAGAGTTGCAGATTTGATTTCAGGTTTATGAATTGCAGAATTGAATTGCAATTTGATTTTTCCAGGTTGATAAATTTGAAGGGCTACAGTTTTCTTTTTTGAGGATTTTTATATGATTTGCATTTCAATTTTTGAAGAAAATTCAAACAGTTTTGTAGAAGATTAATTTTTTTAGGGAATTTTGCAGATTTTGATTTTGATCAAAATCTCTGTTTTGAATGGAGATGATTTCAGATCATTGTTTTGAAAAAAAGAAGAATAGAAAAAAGAAAATAAGAATGAGGGCAATGTTTATATAAGTAGTTTTCGATTAAATTAAAATAAAATGAAAAAGATTAATTAGGACACTTGTTTCTAAGTTAACATTTGTCACAATTCTTATTTCATGCTTAACACATGTCATATAAGTGTTAAGAGATTAACACATGTATTAAGAGTATTTTTATTTTAATTTAAAATTGTTTAAAAAAATTTAAATCTTAATTTATTATTTCTTATGTATATATAAATGAATTTATCTCCTTTTAAATTAAAAAGAAATGAAAACAATCAAATTATAAATATAAGCTTATTCAAATATATTTTTTCAAATATTTATTCCTTTGAATTTCACAACAACAAATCCAAATTTAAATTAATTTAAAAACCAAGTTACGTATATATATATATATATATATATATATATATATATATATATATATCTTCCTTTAAATTTTAAAAATAAATAAATCCTATTTCTTACAAAATTTGTTTATGTTCATAAAAACTAAGTACTATCATTATTATTTAAAAATAACAAATTAAAAAATATTAAATAATTTATAAGAGAGATTATAATTTACTTCTATTACTCAATATATTAAGATCACTTGTAATTTATATTTTAAATTCTTATATATAATTTCAAGCAATATTTTAAAACGAAAATAAACAAATATTTGATGTTAATCTAATTTAAATTCATATTAGGCTAATTAAATAAAATTTTAAAACAAATAAGATTTATCATAAGTATAAACCAAATTATGTATTAAATTGCTTAAAAAAGCTAAATGTTCGAATTTAAATCAAATTTCAATTTACCAAAAATAAATTAGAGTTAGAAAATTAATTCATTTACTAAATTCCAAATCAAAGTTTATCAATTTACAATATATACAATTATATATATTATAAACAAAAAACAATCTATTAGCTTAAAAAAGATAAAATCTTATAATTTAAATATTTATTAAAAGATGATTATTAGATCAATTCAAATTTTATTATCAAAAATAATCAAATCAAATTAATTTTTAACACAGACTATTAAATTCATATTGCCAAATTTTTGGGATATCACATTCCTCCCCCCTTAAAGAATTTCTTCCCCGAAATTTAAAAGCAAAGGTAATTTAATAATCTATCTTTAGATTTTATTTTAAAACACAAGCATATATTATCAAACATATGCTAACAACCAAAGCAACCAATTCATTCAATCAAATAATCTAATTATCCAGACAAATTCTGGATAAAATTTCCACGAGATTCCTCTTTATAAATATCGGGATACTCGCTCTATAAAATCCAAACAATCTATATTGCTAAGCTCCAGAGCTCCTATCCAACTAGATCTACAAAACTAAACAGGATATCTGACTACAGACAAGCCTGACTCAACAATCACATCCTCCTGAACTGCTGGTTCCACAACCAGAGATAGATCATACACGTACTCCATCAGAGATACGTGAAACACATCGAATCCCAGCTATCCAAACTGGCAATTCAACCTTGAAAATCAAACACCAATTCTCACAAGGTCATAGAAAATATCCAAAACATCTTGGAGCTGACTTACCCAGTCTTACTCAATCTTCAAGCTCTTTAGATCGGAGAAAACTTATCCAAAAATTAAATCTCCGACCCCGGAATCCAAATTCCTTCGTCTTTACTTCACAAAACACTTCTGACGATCCTGGGCTGCCTTCAACTCTCCTGATCAGCTCAACCTTCACTGATGTCTCTAAAAACAAACCGGACCAAAACAACCCAACAGAATGATCTCCTCAAGATCAATCCCAAACCAAGAACACCAACTCTACTCCACAACATCATAAGACTAACTTACTTCCCCTTATCCGGAAAATACAAAACAAAAGCACTCCCAAACTGCTTCCGCTGCACAACTCTGATCCGAAATAGATGAAAAACTCGAGCACAAACTGGATAACATATCTCTGAAATATGGTTCAACGGATCCATTAAAAGAAAACTCAGATGCCCCACCTGATCCTAAGCTGAACCACCGGTAGCACTTCTAGAATCCAGTTGATAAGAAACTCAACCTCCAGATGTGGACAAACTTCTGATAACTCAAGAGAACACTCAAACTATCGCAAGTCACTTTTGCGATCAACCAGCCTAATATCCAAAGAAAATCGTTCTCTCTTTACTAATCAGAACAGCTTACACTTATCTAGACAATCCATCAAAGAAATGGATCCACTCGGCTGCTTCTGAACCTCATCTCCAGAAAAACTGCTAACCAGAAGACTTCTTGCCAGTACATAACACTCCGAGCTGCACTGCTGACATCGATGCCAACGACTTCCTAACCAAAAGCCCTTCGAGAAACTCGGACCTCAAACCAGATGGAAACATCCTGCTGAACCCAGCCACAACATCAAAGCATATATACTTCTTAAACTTGTTCAAAGAAAAATCTTCGGAGACATCCATAGTCACTGCGTCTCATCACACAGCCACTAATTCCTGAGGTATCAAAATAGCATTATTTTCTTCTGCTCAACCGACAGATCCAAACTCTACTCATCCAACTCAAAGATAGACTCTGAACCTTAACAGGTTACCTTCAGAGATCTACGAAATCCTACACTCTGCACAACTCACTCGATATGGTATTAGGTCTACCGTCTCGACAGATACACTTCCAACCTCAACACTCAAATTCCAACCATTGGTAGTAGTCGTGTTACACACCCCACTACCTTATCTACCTTTATAACTTATATTGGAAACCTGTACGGGTAACCCAACAAATAGGTAGAGATAAATATATATATACATACAAACATACATACATACATACATATATATATATATATATATTTAAAATTACAAATACGCTCTCTCAAGAAAGAAATCACTTCAAAACCTAGGTATTCACTCAACATTATCATCACAACAGATAATCCATATTATCATTATCGAAAGGTAATCGAAATCGTCATCACAATGCATCCATATCATTCAACATTACTTATCTCATATCTGAGATTCAAACCATTCAAGGCAAACATCATCATCCATCCATATAAGCAATGATTAATAATCTCACCAAATATAATTAATTTAAAATGAATTAAATTAATTACATCATTTCTAATTAATTTAAAATGAATTAAATTAATTACTTCATCACTACCAAACTTGCTTATATCACTATTAATTAATCATCCATCAATTATTCATTTTAATTAATCATCCCTGATTAATTAATCTTTAATTACATTCAAGTAATTATCCACTAATTAATTTCTCAAATTAATTATACTTAACCAAATACAGTAATTAATCTTTAATTACTTCCTTAATTAATTATCTATAATTAATTACATTAATTCTTAATTAGTTACATCAATTAATTCCTGCATTTGTTAATTATTTCCAAATAAATCTATTCTTAACTACATCATTAATTATAATAACTAATGATTTCTAATTACATTTTCTATTTAAATTAATTACATCAAGTAATTAATTCTTAATTTAAACCATAAATGTTAATCACCCTTGATTAACTCCATTCAGTAATTAACTAACCTTAATTACTTCATCAAATAAATTAATTACTCTTTAATTAATTATCTCTAATTAATCCCTTGATTAATTTACAAAGCAATTATACTCAAACTACTTCCATCATCACATCACCTTCAATTAATTACATACAGTAATTACCCATAAATTACCTCCCTAAGTAATTTCTCTGCATTAAATTAAATTAGGTAATTATATTCCACAAATCATCAAATGATTATTCTAAATTAATTAAACTGAATTAATCAACTTAATCTAATCAAATTAAACTCAATTAATTACAATAAGTAATTAATTCCTTAATTACTTCTATAAGTAATTATACTTAACAATTTACACAAATGATAATCTTTAAATTAATTAACCTAATTAATTATTAAAAATTAACCACATTAATTAATTATTAAATAATCCTTAGTTAATAACCTTTATTAACTATTTAACAATTCATTAATTATTTTTCCAAAGTAATTAACTTATTTTAATCATTATTAATTACAAATTATCATTAATAATCTAATAAATAACCCATAATAATTCAATTAATTAAGTGTTAACTATAACTTAATTTATCCTTTATTACTTAATTCATTAATTATTAATCACTAATTAAAATCAAATCTTATTAATTAATGACTCTTAAATTACAAGTTAGTTAATCTAAGAATAATTAACCTTTAACCTTTAAGTTTAAACCCTTAATTACTATAAGTAATTATTCATTCCATTAATTTATTAAAGAAATTAATTATCCATTTAATTACCCTAATAATCAAATGCATAACAAATCATTAAATTATAATTTAACTTCAACAAGTTTTAGAATCAATTTAAAACCTTTAAACTTAAATAATACTTTTCTTATAAAAGAAATTTTACAAAAGTTTAAATCAAATTCCCTTTTTAAATTTAAAACATTTTAATTTTATTTATCATTCAAATTTGTTAAAATACTTAAATTTATAAAACTTAAATCTATTTTGAAACAAAGATTCAAATCCAGATTTAAATCAAATTTAAACTTTGTTTAAAACATTTCTTTTCATTTTAAATTCCAATTTAAATTAAAATTTCTTTAAAAACATTTTTAAACTATAAACCCTTTAAGTATTTTAAACAAATTTGAATTTAAAAACTTATTCATTTCTATCTATGATTCAAATTAAAACTTGAATCCATAATTAAAACTAGATTTAAAACTCATTTTAAATCTTTGCTTAATGTTTTAAAATTTAGTTTAAATTTTGAAATAGGACAAGTTTCAAACTTGAATAAACTAACTCGTGCTAAACACTAAAATAACTCGAGTAACTCGAGTAACACTTCATTTGAATTCCTTTAAATTTAAAGCACTGTCAGGTTTAACATAATCCTGTAACAAACGTACCCCCGAGCCCTCATAATCCCTACTTCGAGTCCACTTCCCCAAAGCTTCGAGCAAAAACATGAATCTACTCGTAACACTCGAGTACCATCTTCCCCCAAAATCAACAGCTGATACACTATGATAACCATGCACCTGCACCACCGCTGCCATCAACAACGACCTCTCGCGACGACACTCCCAAGTCGACGGTCATCCCCCATCTCGATTCCGACCATCAAACCAATCGCAGAACCCCAAAATCACAATCGAGCTTTCAAGCTCAAAAACTGGAACCATGTCGAAACCTAAAAACGCCTCAATCTCAATAATCCGGCCACCAGAGATTCTGTCCTTCCACCATCATCTTCGACAAGCAACCCTCCATCAAACCCCTCAATTTGGGTGAACTCGATCACTCATAGGATTTGCATCGACCAATATACTGATCCATAGATAAAACTAGGGTTAAGATCTTCGATTCAAAATCACCAATGCCACACTGCTTTAATTCACCTACTACCATTTTTCCCTACAACTTCTTTCTACACTCCATCACCAGAAAAGATACTGGCCACCCAAACTTCCTAGATCGACAGTATCATACCAAAATACCCTTTTTGGTCAAACCAGAAATAAGTAATCACATTCAAACTAAAAATTCTAATTTTGGTTTTAAAATTCAAGTTATTGTTAATGTAATCAGTTTATACACTTGAATCATAGAACCTGTATGATTAAATTCTTACTTTCAAAAGATTGCTCTGTTGTACTTAGTGTTTTCCAGAGAAAGTACAGTTTTCATTTTATTTTTCATATTTAATAAAATTAAAACTTTAACTTATGTTACAAACCATACTTTGTCTAAATCCTAAACTTTAACAAGGTTTTGAGTATGAGATCTTGAATTTGGTCGGGATTTAAACCTGAATTCTAGAGCAGGCCCAAAATCCACATTTTCAACAGCAAGCAGACATTCATAAAAACCCATATATATATTCAAAGCATTTCATCATAATCATCCACACACTTATTTCCAGAGTAAACAAACAACTAATTTATACTTAAGCTTATTAAATATAAAATGTTACTCACCAGAATTTTTATAAGCAGAGTATCCATGTTTTGACAAGCCTGAACCTGAATTGCTTTGATTTTCAAAAACTTCAAGTTGCTTCTTGTTTTGTTTTTTTTACACTTTAGTTTGCCTTTAAAAACATTCATCCTGTTTTTACTGCAAATTCTAGCTTCCTGATGCATGCTTCCAGATAGATAAGAAAAATGCAGGCTTTGATGAAGTTCAAAACAGGAAAGCAGGATCTTCAGTTGCATCCAAGTTTTAGAGTAACAGATTTGATTTCAGGTTTATGAATTGCAGAATTGAATTGCAATTTGATTTTTCCAGGTTGATAAATTTGAAGGGCTACAGTTTTCTTTTTGGAGGATTTGTAAATGATTTGCATTTCAGTTTTTGAAGAAAATTCAAACAGTTTTGAAGAAGATTAATTTTTTTAGGGAATTTTGCAGATTTTGATTTTGATCAAAATCTCTGTTTTGAATGGAGATGATTTCAGATCTTTGTTTTGAAAAAAAGAAGAATAGAAAAAAGAAAATAAGAATGAGTGCAATGTTTATATAAGTAGATTTTGATTAAATTAAAATAAAATGAAAAAGATTAATTAGGACACTTGTTTCTTAGTTTAACATTTGTCACAATTCTTATTTCATGCTTAACACATGTCATATAAGCGTTAAGAGATTAACACATGTATTAAGATTATTTTTTATTTTATTTAAAATTGTTTATAAACTTTTAAATCTTAATTTATTATTTCTTATGTATATATAAATGAATTTATCTCTTTTTAAATTAAAAAGAAATGAAAACAATCAAATTATAAATATAAGCTTATTCAAGTGTTTATTCCTTTGAATTTCACAACATTAAATCCAAATTTAAATTAATTTAAAAACCAAGTTATGTAAATATATCTTCCTTTAAATTTTAAAAATAACAAATCCTATTTCTTACAAAATTTATTTATGTTCATAAAAACTAAGTACTATCAATATTATTTGGAAATAACAAATTAAACAATATTAAATAATTTATAAGAGAGATTATAATTTACTTCTATTACTCAATATATTAAGATCATTTGTAATTTATATTTTAAATTCTTATATATAATTTCAAGCAATATTTTGAAAAGAAAATAAACAAATCTTTGATGTTAATCTAATTTAAATTCATATTAAGCTAATTAAATAAAATTTTAAAACAAATTAGATTTATCATAAGTATAAATCAAATTATTTATTAAATTTCTTAGAAAAGCTAAATGTTTGAATTTAAATCAAATTTCAATTTACCAAAAATAAAATAGAGTTAGAAAATTAATTCATTTACTAAATTCCAAATCAAAGTTCATCAATGTACAATATATACAATTATATATATTATAAACAGAAAACAATCTATTAGCTTTAAAAAGATAAAATCTTCAAATTTAAATATTTATTAAAAGATGATTATTAGATCAATTCAAATTTTATTATCAAAAATAATCAAATCAAATTAATTTTTAACACAGATCATTAAATTCATATTGCCAAATTTTCGGGATATCACACCGATGGTCTCACAACAGTTAGGTGAGGCTGGGACAAGATTATGATAATTTGGGTAAATAAGTAGCCAACAGAATAAGAAAAGTAAACTAAACGCAAAATAAAAGATTAGACTTATGGTCGAATAAGAGAGGGAGATATGTTTGGAGCAGCCCAAAGGATGAAGAGCCTAACTACGCAGTTCATCAAAGATTTTAGCAGATAAGAAGCATGTCCAACTTATTTATTTTAGGCTAGAAAGAAGTATGAGACTTCAACGGGACGTGAGAGTACTCTAGGGTGACCCTCTAGGGTAGGCATAGCGAAGTAGTCCTCCGGAGAAAGGTCTGTAGGTGTTCCATCAAAAGAGTACGCCTCGACTGTTTTTTGCTTGGTAGGACTGTAACATCCCGCCTTTTCGCATGCTTTAAATCGACGCACGTGCCGGTTCAAACCATACGGAAGGGCGGATTGTTATGGGGTAAATAAGAAAAATAGAGAAGAGAAAAACCTAAACAGAATCTCACAGCGGAAGGATAAAATATAATAATAAATATACATTTCATAAAACTGTTTACAAAACATTTGACTCTTCTTTATACAATAAATATCAGAGTTCACATACCAATAAATACCAATGCAGCGGAATATAGTGTGTAATGGAACCATATAATATAATAATAATAATAATAATGAAATCTTCGTCTTCGTCCTCCAGAAATAAAGTCTTCAAATCCTGAAACGCTCGGACTGACCCGAGCGAATTTGAAAAGACAAAAACACTCGAGTCAGAACTAAAAGATCTTATGTGAGTTAAATTAACAGAAATAAAAATGAGTACAGTAACTCAAGAGATGCTCGGGATTTACATCTCCTAAGGATCCGTTAAACTATTTACTATGTAGTATATTACGGTATTATAATAGTGTCTAATTGTAAAATAAACATACTTTTTCTTAGCATTAAGGGGTTACCCATATAGCCCTTAACGCATAATAGTCCCAGTAGTCCATCCAATTTCATAGTCCCTCCTGATCGGGAAGCCACCAGAGGATACCACACAGGCTACGGGAGAAAACCAAACTCGTACAAGGCTCGGTATGGTAGGTGACACGGCACAACTAGGCAATGCCAGGGTAGATATACCAATTGCTATCCGGGCTGACGGAAACGCATAGCCGCAGCTACCGCCCACCTCGAACAACACCCCCAAATCAAAATAAAAGTGGCCACCGAATCAAATCCAAAAGTCAGAGTATAATATCGAAGGAGTGCGTTCGATCAGAGGAATGACCTCATTGGCCCGAGAATCGCTCATGTTTTAGCCACCTTATGCCAACTCACAGGAGTTGGGTCCACGTATTTACCTCAAAGGAAACGCCGCCACCATCTTACTTCATTCTGGAATCTCCACCACGTACACGGTTGTTAAAGTGGTTTTCGGAGTTGGCAGAGAGTATCACAACTTCCGATCCCGGCCTATTCAACAACCGAACGTTATTATAACACCACGGTCATTTAAAATAATTATACTTTAAAACCAGAACAAAATATCCATTTTAAACCCATATAAATACGATATCGTTTATATTTTTAAAACCCTAAATCAATACGATATCATTTAGGCCCAAACCCATATAATGTCATTTTATTTTCCAATATTTATATTCTTTCCAAACTCATAGGGTTTTCAAAGTAAAATATTTAGAAATCAAAACTCTGGAATATAATATTTCCAAATTATACTACCTTGAAAATCATAACTTTGAAACAAATTTCCATCTCTCAAATGGTTAAATATTAAATTTCCTTTATAAAACAAAATAGCTTCTTTACATTTCACAAATCAATTCCAAATATCGATTTAAACTTCCAAATACAATTTTTAATTCTTATGTTTCAAAGCTTTAAATATTTCACCATTTCAAAAACAAACTCATTTGACAAACGCATATATATCAAATTCAAGTACTTTTTATTTAGACTTGAAATGTTTACTTAATGAATTCAATATAATTTAAGTAAAACCTTTAACTTCACATAATTGAAAAATCTTTCAATTTATTAAACTTGATATCTTCATTTAAATCAACCTGATATTCATAAAAAAACAAAATCAAGTTATAAAAATCATATCCTTTAAAAAATTTAATTTTTATTTAATTCCAATTTAACTTAATATTCATCTTCCAAAACTTATTCTCATTTAAGTCATAAAAACTCCAGAAATTAGATTTTAAATAAACTCTTAATCGTATTTGATCTTAAAAATCAAACTTTATTTTATACTTCAAATCAAGTTTATACAAAGCTTAAAAACCGAAAATTTACTATATATATAAATAACCAAATCAATATCCCATAAACCATATATATATATATATAGCTTTACAAAACCATAGTAAAACATTTCAAAAATAATTTTATATATTTACCGCGGTGCCTGTATAAAATTTTCTACCCTATGGTCAAGTGATACGGATGTTTATCATTTCAATCCGCAATTTAAAATAAAAATGCGGTTGTATATCATTTCAAACTGCAATCCCGAATGAAATGAAAATGCATGATGACTTGAAGTTTATACAATATAAATGTAGCATCCATTCATCCAAATATCAATCATCAACCATTTATTACAATCATCATCCAATTTAAACAACATCAATATAGAGCATAAAATTTATACAGGTAATAAATAACATGTGTTAACTAACAGTTTATATTCAATAATAAATTTAACTACTGTTAAACTAGCAGTTTATATGCAAAATAAATGTAAATTTAACTGGCAGTTAATATGAAATAAAAATAAACATAACTATGACAGGCAGTAAATACGCAAATAAATAAATTCTAACTGTCAACTTATATGCAATAAAAAAAATTAATTAACAGTTAAATTAAATAAATGCGATTTAACAGAGATGACGAATAAAACATGCCAAATAGTCATAAACAAATTTCTACTCAAATATTAAATAAATTTAACAAACATAAGAAATTTTAGAAGTTGTAAGTGGGTTAAAATACTCACCTTTTGGATTTAAATTGAATTCAAATCCAATTAAACCCAAAAATTTGACGATCTCCAAATCCATTCAAACTAGCGTCAACAAATCCGGAATTTAATTACGATCCTAACAAAAAAAATCGCGCGTGAAACGTAGTTCGTATGTGAAAGTTATCATAATTAAACGATTTGCAATAGAAATTAAAAATAAACAAAACAAAAATAAAATACCATGCCACGTCCACTCTTCCCTCGTGTACGCTACTTCTTGATTACTAGCTTTGTTCCGTAATTTTTCTTTTATTTTGATTTACTTTAATTTTCCTCCTTATTATATGAATGTATGTATTTTTAAAAGGTTGAAAGAGAGGGAAAAAAAAGATTTGAAAAAGAAGAATTGAAAAAGAAAATGATTAAAATAAGAACTGAAAATGAAAGAGAAGATCTATATTTGAAAAGAAAGAAGAAAGTTTGAAAATAGAAGAAAATTCTGAAGAAGAAGAATATTTGAAAAGGAAGGAAAAATTAAAATGAGAGATAATAAGGAGATTTGAAAAGAAAAGAAAAAAAAAGAAAAGGAAAAAAGAAGAAGAAGATTAGAATGGAGGCTGTGGTTTCATTTGCGTCATATCTTATTTATAAGGTTAGAATTAGGTTTAGGATCAAAGATATTTGAAAAGAGAGACCGCTATTAATTAGAAATAAATGAAATGACGTTTCAGAAAAATGAAGTTGGAAAGTGAATGGAAAGAAATAAAGTAAATACGAACAAACTTGGTTTTGAAATATAGTAAATATGAACAGCCTTTTTAAAAGTAGCAGGTATTAAAAAGAGGCAATTATTAAATAGAAAGGGAATGAATGGACTAACTATATACTGTAAACAAACTTTTAGAATTCAAATATCAAAACAATTGTTTACTTAATAATTTTTGTTAACCCTAAACACACCAAAATTACTTCATTAACTCAAGTAATATTCGAATTTCTATGCATTTGGGTTTATGTCTATGCATAATAATTTTTTATAGTTACCGTAAAAATGAAAACATTTGATTTGATTTTCCCAAAATGATCTTTTATTACCATTGAAACACCCTTTATGTTTACCACAGAATGCGCGTTTTTTTTATTAAGTCTATTAATTGAAATCACCGTTTTCTTTCCTTTTAATTGAAATATTTGAACTACATTAATTGCAATCACTTACAAGGTTAAATTTTAAAATAGATAACTAAAATGCATAAAAAAAATAGAAATTTTTTTTATATACAAGAGAAATAAATAGATTATTTTCCTATTCTTGTAATCAGTCTGTAAGCTAAACACAGTTCAAATAAACATATATTTCTTTCTATAAAATCAATCTTTCTATTTTTTATTTAAATTAAATTAAACCTACATTCACAGATGAAACATTCATTTTATAGATGTAAATGTTTTTTTTTTCATTGAATCAAAACTTTCCTTATATTTCACAAAACATAAGTTGCTTTTAATTGCACCTATTACAATTAGTATTCTCTCTCCTATTAATTGAAAATTTTCAATTACATTAATTTCCGTTGATTAAGTTTCAAAATGGGCTAAATGAATGAAATGATAAGTAGAACAATTACTTTCTATTAACGTAATATTTAGATGTTAAATTTTCATTTATTTCAATTAAACCTATTATCATACATTACTTCAATATACTAACAAGCTTACTTTTGCACCCTTTCATTTACCCAACTGCCATTTTATAAATAAACTTAATAATAGATTCATACTCTATTACATAAATGAACACCCCTTTTATCTAAATTAAAATTTTTGTAACCTCAAACATTTGTTCCATTTAATTCCAATTACTCCTTTCATTAAATTTTAAATTCAAATCAATTTATAAAGCTTTACCTCCATCTTTATATGCTCGAACCATCATTTAATGAAGAATTTATTTACGTTATTCCCCATTATTACCTAAATTTATTTAAACGTACCATTTATTTCAATGATTTACAAATTAAATTGAATGACTGAATATAAATATAACTCATAATAATTGTTGTAAAACTCTCAATCCCACATTTATAAGTATCCTTATCCGTTATATTTATTAATTAAATAAATTCCATTTTTAAGTCCGTTTAAATTTATTACTAAGTACCCATTTACTTTTCCCATCAATTTGATTCAATTCAATTTATATAACAATCACTTTCCCATTCACACCTTAATATCAACCCACAATTATTGAAATTCATTATCTTATTTTGATTTTATACAGTTACCATTAACTTTACATTCAGTTATTATTCAACGCATATTTATTTATCAATCAAATTCGATATTTACCTTTCTTTCCTTTTATTTGATAAATAACGTAGTATACATTTACATACATTCATTTCATCCCATTCATTTATGGGTATTGCATTAAATTTAGTTTTTTAGCTAATACCAACATTATTACCATTCATTACAATTAGATTCCAAATTTTTATTCAATACCCTGAATGAATAACATATATATTAATCAAATTATTACATTTGTTTTTCTCATATTCCATTAAATATATGCACACATACAAATTAAGATTCTAAATCTAATTAGTTATTCCTTTTACATCAACCATCACTTATGAGTAATTATCGTTTCCTATTTATTTTGTTACATTCACTTATATTCACTTTATGAATAAATTGGTATTCCCTTTAACCCATTAATTACTAACTTTAGTTATTGCAATTTATTATCCAACATACAAATTGAATCTATTGTCAAATTTTCCATTAAAAAATTAACACCTTACAATAGTTAATAAAAATGGGATGTACTAAATAAAAATTTATTTTCATTGATGAATTCAATACTTGCCTTTATTTACTTATTTCTAACCTTATAGCCAATTGCAAAAATTTCCACAATTACAATTAATTGCAATATATAATTCAATTTGTAAGTTTTAATTACCCTTGATACATCTAATTTCAACATTCTCTTTCCTATAAATAAATAAGATTTCTGTTTCTTCCTAAATTTAAATTAGAAATCCTATTAAATACACAAATTAAATTATCGAAATTTACGGGTCGTTACACTTTCCCCCACTCAAAACTTTTCGTCCCCGAAAAGGAAAAGAAGGGAAAAGAAGAATTAAATAACACTACATCTTATTCAAAATATTTAACTTATAACCAATAATTTACTAAATTTATTTTCTTAAACAAAATATACCCGTTTTATAATCATTATATCTTTTTACACTTAAATTACTAAAGTTTGGTAAACCTTTCAAAATATTCGAAGTCCAAATTTTACGGAAAATTTTGGCAGAGTCTCCTTTGTACAGAGAGGCTCGGAAGAAATATAATATAAATATAACAATATACACAAATACTTTCCAAAATAAAATATATCCCTACATGGGAAAATATATAAAATAGCGCTATAAACCGTAATCTGAGACGTACCTATTTGTCGGGCAATTTACGCTTAATTTATGGAACCAAAAGTAGTAGCAATTGCTTCCATATCCTGCATTTCACTTATAAAATCTAAAGGGTTAACAATTTACATAAAGTGAAATATTTAAGTTGTAACAACCCGCATATTTATCGATTTTATATTTAAATATTTTATTAAAATATTTTATCGTTCGTCGGATTTTGGTCCAAAAATCTACTTTTTGCAAACAGTCGAATTAGGACTCGAGACCACCCCCATTGAGTTTAAAATGTCGTTTGCGACCTTTTTGAGTATAAGCTTCGATATGTTTGGAGATAGTTGATTTTTGCTACTTTTTCCCGCTTATGACTTTGGTTTGGACTGCACCCTTATTAGCTCAGCCCAACCCCCTTCTCTTCATAACTTCTCCTCTTTGCTTAAACACTCAAGCTTTAGCAACAATGGTGGAAGAGAATGGGAAATAGAAATTCCTAAGCCCTAGCTTGCTTTGCAAATCCAACTTCTAGCTCCAAATTCAAGAGAACCCATTGGTAAGCATCTCCTTCATCTTCTCCAACTCTTTCTCCATTCAATTTCAGAAATTTCCTAAACCTAATTTAGGAAATGTTTCTCCTTTAAGCTTAGATTCAAGCTTGTTGGGTTGGAATTGAAGAGTGATTGTTCTTACCATTGCTCTATAGCTTCTTCTTCAATCGTTTGGGTTCAAAGGTGAGATTTTTGTCTCACATCTTTGTCTACAATTATCTTCGATTGTTAGGTATGAATTCCTAACGTTTATTCGTGTGCAATTGATTTTGGTTTGGATCGATTTCGTGTATATTCCAATTTTTGGTGTTTTGGTCTAATTTATGAAAATCCTATTATGGATATTTGGACATTGATATTTGAGGCGTATCGAAGAGCCGTTTAGGCTGGGTAGTCGTTCGACGTAATTCCTTAGTCGTCGCCATTTGCTCGTTCGATCGTTTCCGATATTCGTTTGGCCATTTTTGGCCTAGGTTCAGGGAATGCCCTGAACCCCAGATTCAGACATTTGAAACATAATATTCAGATGTCTGAATATTGTTCTGGGAAGATTTCTATTCCCAGATTCAGACGTCTGAATATATGGTTTCAGACGTCTGAATTGGTTCATTTGGAACCAAAAAGGAAATAGGCTAAAAAGCGCTTATTTCAGACGTCTGGATTCAAGGATTCGGACGTTTGAATTCTGTCTTTGGAAAATATTTATTTTCCAGATTTAGACGTCCGAATCCTTGATTTCAGACGTCTGAATCTGCACCCTTTTTGCCTATTTGCCTATTTGCTTGAGAATTCCAATTTAAATCGATTTGTGATGATCCTATTTATTGTTATCATTTAATTATCGACTTTGATGACATTTTCTTGGGAATTTTTGGAAATATCCACTTTGATGGATTTAATATCGATTTCTTTGGATTTGATTCACGTCTTCGTATGTGAATTTTGATGATTGATTGTTCCCACAATCCTTTCGATGATTTGTCACTTTAAAAATATAAAGGTTTCTATACTAGTAGTAAATATCAAAACCCTTTTCATCAAAACGATTTCAACTCTATTTTCAATTACAAAGCTCGTTTCCTAAACTGTTTTCCAATCTACTAGTATATACAAACCTTTACCTCACTCGTATGAGAAATCTAATTAAACGACTTAGTAAAACAAGTGGTATGAAACTCTTGCGTTTACTTCGTTGGTTAATTCTTGGACTTGTTCGATTGAATCTCTTGTGACAATTTTCTAGTGGAGACCTACAATTTTTTCGTAAATATTTAAGTTAAGCTAGTGGTTATGGGACATGAAGCTAAGCTCATATATTTACTAGCTTACTGTAATCGACACTTCTCGTTGATCATGACGATCATCTTTGTGATTTAGACTAGCAATGTGCGATGTCTCTTTGTCTATGTGGAGGACTGTTCCTCATTTTATTGAGCTTCGTCTCATTTCTTACATGGGTCGCACCTATTTAGGTGCGTCGATGTTTGTTTACACATGGGTCGTACCATTTTAGGTGCGTCAATGTTTATTATGCATGGGGTGTACCTTTCTAGGTGCATCGATGTTTGTTTACTTCGTGGAGCAATCGGCTCAATAAGTCGGGGCATGGGATGTATCTTTCTAGTTGCGTCGATGTTCGTCTATGCATGGGGCATGTCTTTCTAGGTGCGTCGATGATCGACTTAGAATGGGGTCTATCTTTCTAGGTGCATCGATGTTAGACATTACATAGGGTGTATCTTTCTAGATGCATCGATGTTTATTTATGCATGGGATGTATCTTTCTAGGTGCATCGATGTTTATTTATGCATGGGGAGTATCTTTCTAGGTGCATCGATGCTAGAGCATGGGGCGTATCTTTCTAGATGCGTCGATGTTCGACAGTACATGGGGCGTGTCTTTCTAGGTGCGTCGATGTCCAGTTTGTGGGATTGGCCATCCTTTTCTTGTGATTTCTGGATTTCGTGTGTTGAATTCTGGAATTTATGCTTCACCTATCTTCGTGATTTCTATTGATTTGATTTATCAATTATTGTGGCTTGGTGAATGAAATTAGGAGTATGACATTCCTTTTGATCCTTGAGTAGATTATTGTGATATTGATTAATCTCTTGTTGATTTTTAATTACTTATATATCACATCTTGGCATTGTGATTATTATATGTTTAGTCATATCTCTTATTCTTTATCATTTCATCTGATATTTATAGCTAGACTGATCCGTTTATTATTTTCTTATTAAATAATACTCGGGTCAGACCTAGATGTTACAGGTGCTTCTGCTTGACTTCTCCCCTGAGATTCATTACTCTGACTTTTGGCAAACTACTTAGATTAGTAGTTTATTTTGTTGTTTACACTTGAGATATAGACTCATAGTTGTATTCTTTCGTATAGCACGTGTTGCTATTCTTTTGTATTATTGTGGATCTTTTTGACCACTACTATGACATACACTTCCATGTGTTAATTATGTATTCATATCTTCTTCCGCCTTTGTGATATGAATTATCTGCGACTGATTTGTGTTATGTTTATTTCTGTATTTGTTTCCGAAGATTATTATAGCCACTGTGTAGTAGCATTGTGTTTGTATCGGTACGTCGGATTTCCTCTAGAAATTAAATGCATGTTATACTATCTGACATATCGGTGCTCGCGCAAAGCAATTACACGGATGGTCGCTCCTCAACAGCCTTATTCTCCGTGCTAGTTGACAGTATTACACTGTAGTGTTCTTGGCTAGCGTGGGTATAGAGGTGGGGCGTCACAGCTTGGTATCAGAGCCAAACTTCGGAACAATGTAGAATAATCTAGCAAGGATCGTCGTCCTAAGTCTTTCTTAGGAGTTGTGCTTTATGATTTTATTCGAGTCTTCGTACCGATTCATCCTATTTTCTCCATGATTCCTTGTTTTATCTATCAAGATTGCTTGATATTTATTTTGAGAATAACTTTCCTCCTTCTTTCTTTCTTAAAGAAGAGAAATGGTTAGACCAGGCCGTCCCAGTGCCGGTCAATCTAGTGCTACTCCTCAGGATGGAGTATTTATGTCTGCCCAGCAGCTTCTTGATCTAGTAAAGAACGCTCAAGCAGCCGGACCCAATCCAGAGCCTACTCATCCTAGATCCCGTTTTGCACGCTTGTCCAGAGACTACATCGATTTGGGTGGAAGGCCATTCGAAGGATCCGAGAGTGTTATAGAAATTCAGGCTTGGCTCAAATCATGCGATCGCATCTTTTCTCGCATGAACCTTATTGATCTATATCGAGTCCAAGTGGCTTCTAGCATGCTCCAAGAAAGAGCATTAGATTGGTATGAGCTCTTAACTTCGAAGATTATCGAAGCGGATCTTACTTGGGAACTGTTCCGGGAACGATTCGAACTAAAATTTGTGCCGGAGGCTGAAAAAGTAACTTTGGCCCGACGTTTTATTGACCTTGTTCAAGGTGAATCTTCTGTGACGGAATACGTCGCATCTTTCGAATATCTCTCTAAGTACGGGGTCGAGTATATTAATATCCCATTGAAGAAAAATCAGAGATTTGTCTATGGCTTGAATAAGAATCTTAAGAAGCCATTACTCCTGAAACTTGAAGTTTCATTGATCAGCTTATTGATATCACTCTTCGTCTTGAAGAGGCCGATAGAGAGAGTAATGTTGAAGTTGTGGTTGCCAAACAGAACTTCAATGACAACATGAAGAGGCCAAGCAAATTCAAAGGCCCCATTCCCAACAAGAAAGGGAGGCAAGAAACCCCGGTAGCAAATGTTCTTACCTCTAGTCGTGGGCAATGCTACAATTGTGGTTCCATGGACCACTATGCAAGGGAGTGTCCGAAACCTCTTTATTGTCGCTATTGCAAAAATTCGGGTCACCATATAACTGCATGTCCCATACTTCAAAGTAGGAAGGAGGGAAAGCTCAATGTAGTGCAGGCTCCTGGTAACACTTCTCGTGGTCAAGGTATTTCTCATTTAATCCTTGATTACATTTGCTTTGTGATCATCCTTTTGAGTTCTTGTTGATATGGGTTCATCTCATTATTTTTATATCACAAGAACTAGTTAATTCCTTTTCTTTAAACATTTTGGGCTTGATGACATCTTTGAGAATTGCGAATCCGGTTGGTGGATCCGTAACACTCAATTTGCCTTTTATAGATGTCGAAATTATTTTATGTGATTTTTCTTTCCGAGCCGGTTTTCTTACTTAGGCTTCGAAATTGATATTTGTAAGGATTGGCTTACTCGTTGTGAAGCCCTATCCTATTTTCCGTGTGGACTATTCATCTTCGACGTTTTCTATCTGCTAAGCAGATTTCTATTTTTTCTTGAGATTCCGATTTCAAATTTTTGAAGACATCATTTTATTCTTTAAGCCCTCAAGATGAGAAATGTGTTATTTCTCTTATCTAAATAATTTGTAAAACTTTTCTGGTATTTTTGAGTTTGTCTTAGGATTATCACCTAAGAAATCTTTTATGTGGTGTTAAGGTCTTTCTAGTTCGACCTTGCCACCGATTATCATTTGGTTACGAGTTGCGGGAGTTCGCATTCCATTTACCGCATTCCACACTCGTTACGATTCTTATGAATGACTTATTTTGTCATTCAATTTGTCCAGCTTATTTTCATCCATTTTATATATCGAGTATTCTATGAATATTTTGGTGAGACCATTCTTGAATTTATTGATTTTGGATGAAAATAGAAATTTAAAATTTTGCAAATCTTTTTCATAAGATTTATTTATAAGTACAATTTGATTTTCTCTTAAACAAGAAAAGAATATTCTTAAAGGATTTTAAGAAACATGTTTATCATATAGAAGATGATTTTGTGATTATATTGCCCGTTGAGTGCTTTAAGAATTCTGGTCGATACGCTTGATCAACGTTATCGATAGGAACTTCCTATACGCTTTGATGAGACAATCAGACACGATATATATATTGACTTATAAAATGTAAATTTTTGTAGAAAGATTATTACATAATGATAAATGTAATTTTGAAAGTTTTAACTTTTCAGGAAAGAATATTATTTAAAAGAAATTCTTTCTTTTCGATACTCTTGTTCTTGTGATTCCCGAGGGGAACCAAGACTTTATCTTTTGTACCAATGCTTATCGTATTGGTTTGGATGCCGTTCTCTTACATAAGATAACGTGCTATCACTTGTGCTTCTAAATCATTAAAAGCCGATTGAGACTAGGTATGCCACTCATGATCTAGAGCTCGCGGCTATTGTTTTCCCTTTTAGAGTTTGGCATCATCATTTTTGGGGAAGAAATTTGTTCTCCATCTCGATCATAAATCTTTGGAATATTTATTTTCTCATTAGGAACTTCATGTCAACTCGAGTTCCTGGCATCTTATGATCTTGATATTCTAGAAATCGTGTTGCCATTGTGCTTTGTCGTAGGCAACAGGTTGTCGATTCTTTGATGTTGTCTGAATGGAATTATCTTTTTATCAAGTTCATCGGACGTTTTGATGTACTTCGTTTTACTGAGTTTCATCTCATCTCTTTTATAGTCTAGCGTCCGATGTTCTTTTATGGTGTTCGGTTCATTGGACGTACCGTTTTTGTACTACGTCGGCGTTCCGAATTATTTGAACTTCGGTTCATTGGACGTACCGTTTTTGTACTACGTCGGTGTTCCAAATTATTCGAGTTTCTAGTTTCTCGGTCGTACCGTTTCTGTACTACGTCGTTGCATTGGCTCAATTTTCTGCTATTCTTGAAGTTTTCTGCGTCTTTTAACTATGGAAATGGATTTAGGTTTCCTATTTTATTCTTGAGCCCGATGATATTGAGGAAATTGATGATTCACCAGATTTGACTTATAAGCAACATTCCATTCGCATCATTGCTTCGGAGGTTGAGCGCCTTCGGAATAAAGGTGTTCTTCTTGTGAAAGTTCATTGGTTCTCAGATCCTAAGGATTTCTCTTGGGGTTCCTGGGAATTCATCGAGCGATCCCGTTCAGGCTTACCCTTTCATGCTCCTTATGGTGAACTTCCTATTTCAAATTTTCTTTTGTGTTGATATGCTTCTATGGTTGTTACTTCTTATTTTCTTCTTAAGTATTGCGAGGACGCAATTTCTTTAAGGAGGTGAGTCTGTAACAACCCGCATATTTATCGATTTTATATTTAAATATTTTATTTAAGTATTTTATCGTTCGTCGGATTTTGGTCCGAAAAGCTACTTTTTGCAAACAGTCGAATTAGGACTCGAGACCACCCCCATTGAGTTTAAAATGTCGTTTGTGACCTTTTTGAGTATAAGCTTCGATATGTTTGGAGATAGTTGATTTTTGCTACTTTTTCCCGCTTATGACTTTGGTTTGGACTGCACCCTTATTAGCTCAGCCCAACCCCCTTCTCTTTATAACTTCTCATTGCTTAAACACTCAAGCTTTAGCAACAATGGTGGAAGAGAATGGGAAATAGAAATTCCTAAGCCCTAGCTTGCTTTGCAAATCCAACTTCTAGCTCCAAATTCAAGAGAACCCATCGGTAAGCATCTCCTTCATCTTCTCCCACTCTTTCTCCATTCAATTTCAGAAATTTCCTAAACCTAATTTAGGAAATGTTTCTCCTTTAAGCTTAGATTCAAGCTTGTTGGGTTGGAATTGAAGAGTGATTGTTCCTACCATTGCTCTATAGCTTCTTCTTCAATCGTTTAGGTTCAAAGGTGAGATTTTTTATCTCACATCATTGTCTATAATTATCTTCGATTGTTAGGTATGAATTCCTAGCGTTTATTTGTGTGCAATTGATTTTGGTTTGGATCGATTTCGTGTATATTCCAATTTTTGGTGTTTTGGTCTAATTTATGAAAATCCTATTATGGATGTTTAGACATTGATATTTGAGGCGTATCGAAGAGCCGTTTAGGCTGGGTTGTCCTTCGACGTAATTCCTTAGTCATCACCATTTGCTCGTTCGATCGTTTTCGATATTCGTTTGGCCATTTTTGGCCTAGGTTCAGGGAATGCCCTGAACCCCAGATTCAGACGTCTGAAACGTAATATTCAGACGTCTGAATATTGTTATGGGAAGATTTCTATTCCCAGATTCAGACGTATGAATATATGGTTTCAGACGTCTGAATTGGTTCATTTGGAACCAGAAAGGAAATAGGCTAAAAAGTGCCTATTTCAGACGTCTTGATTCAAGGATTCAGACGTCTGAATTCAGTCTTTGGAAAATATTTATTTTCCAGATTCAGACGTCTGAATCCTTGATTTCAGACGTCTGAATCTGTACTCTTTTTGCCTATTTGCCTATTTGATTGAGAATTCCAATTTAAATCGATTTGTGATGATCCTATTTATTGTTATCATTTAATTATCGACTTTGATGACATTTTCTTTGGAATTTTCGGAAATATCCACTTTGATGGATTCAATATCGATTTCTTTGGATTTGATTCACGTCTTCGTATGTGAATTTTGATGATTGATTGTTCCTACAATCCTTTCGATGATTTGTCACTTTAAAAATAGAAAGGTTTCTATACTAGTAGTAAATATCAAAACCCTTTTCATCAAAACGATTTCAACTCTATTTTCAATTACAAAGCTCGTTTCCTAAACCGTTTTCCAATCTACTAGTATATACAAACCTTTACCTCACTCGTATGAGAAATCTAATTAAACGACTTAGTAAAACAAGTGGTATGAAACTCTTGCGTTTACTTCGTTGGTTAATTCTTGGACTTGTTCGATTGAACCTCTTGTGATAATTTTCTAGTGGAGACCTACAATTTGTTCGTAAATATTTAAGTTAAGCTACTGGTTATGGGACATGAAGCTAAGCTCATATATTTACTAGCTTACTGTAATCGACACTTCTCGTTGATCATGACGATCATCTTTGTGATTTAGACTAACAATGTGCGATGTCTCTTTGTCTATGTGGAGGACTGTTCCTCATTTTATTGAGCTTCGTCTCATTTCTTAAATGGGTCGTACCTATTTAGGTGCGTCGATGTTTGTTTACACATGGGTCGTACCTTTTTAGGTGCGTCAATGTTTATTATGCATGGGGTGTACCTTTCTAGGTGCATCGATGTTTGTTTTCTTCGTGGAGCAATCGGCTGAATAAGTCGGGGAAGGGGCGTATCTTTCTAGTTGCGTCGATGTACGTCTATGCATGAGGCATGTCTTTCTAGGTGCGTCGATGTTCGACTTAGCATGGGGTGTATCTTTCTAGGTGCATCGATGTTAGACATTACATGGGGTGTATCTTTCTAGATGCATCGATGTTTATTTATGCATGGGATGTATCTTTCTAGGTGCATCGATGTTTATTTATGCATGGGGCGTATCTTTCTAGGTGCGTCGATGCTAGAGCATGGGGCGTATCTTTCTAGGTGCGTCGATGTTCGACTGTACATGGGGCGTGTCTTTCTAGGTGCGTCGATGTCCAGTTTGTTGGATTGGCCATCCTTTTCTTGTGATTTCTGGATTTCGTGTGTTGAATTCTGGAATTTATGCTTCACCTATCTTCGTGATTTCTATTGATTTGATTTATCAATTATTGTGGCTTGGTGAATGAAATTAGGAGTATGACATTCCTTTTGATCCTTGAGTAGATTATTGTGATATTGATTAATCTCTTGTTGATTTTCAATTACTTATATATCACAGCTTGGCATTGTGATTATTATATGTTTAGTCATATCTCTTATTCTTTATCATTTCATCTGATATTTATAGCTAGACTGATCCGTTTATTATTTTCTTATTAAATAATACTCGGGTCAGACCGAGATGTTACAGGTGCTTCTGCTTGACTTCTCCCCTGGGATTCATTACTCTGACTTTTGGCAAACTACTTAGATTAGTAGTTTATTTTGTTGTTTACACTTGAGATATAGACTCATAGTTGTATTCTTTCGTATAGCACGTGTTGCTATTCTTTTGTATTATTGTGGATCTTTTTGACCACTACTATGACATTCACTTCCATGTGTTAATTATGTATTCATATCTTCTTCCGCCTTTGTGATATGAATTATCTGCGACTGATTTGTGTTATGTCTATTTCTGTATTTGTTTCCGAAGATTATTATAGCCACTGTGTAGTAGCTTTGTATTTGTATCGGTACGTCGGATTTCCTCTTGAAATTAAATGCATGTTATACTATCTGACATATCGGTGCTCGCGCAAAGCAATTACACGGATGGTCGCTCCTCAACAGACTTATTCTCCGTGCTAGTTGACAGCATTACACTGTAGTGTTCTTGGCTAGCGTAGGTATAGAGGTGGGGCGTCACAGCTTGGTATCAGAGCCAAACTTCGAAACAATGTAGAATAATCTAGCAAGGATCATCGTCCTAAGTCTTTCTTAGGAGTCGTGCTTTAAGATTTTATTCGAGTCTTCGTACCGATTCATCCTATTTTCTCCATGATTCCTTGTTTTATCTATCAAGTTGCTTGATATTTATTTTGAGAATAACTTTCCTCCTTCTTTCTTTCTTAAAGAAGAGAAATGGTTAGACCAGGCCGTCCCAGCGCCGGTCAATCTAGTGCTACTCCTCAGGATGGAGTATTTATGTCTGCCCAGCAGCTTCTTGATCTAGTAAAGAACGCTCAAGCAGCCGGACCCAATCCAGAGCCTACTCATCCTAGATCCGGTTTTGCACACTTGTGCAGAGACTACATCGATTTGGGTGGAAGGCCATTTGAAGGATCCGAGAGTGTTATAGAAATTCAGGCTTGGCTCAAATCATGCGATCGCATCTTTTCTCGCATGAACCTTATTGATCTATATCGAGTCCAAGTGGCTTCTAGCATGCTCCAAGAAAGAGCATTAGATTGGTATGAGCTCTTAACTTCGGAGATTATCGAAGCGGATCTTACTTGGGAACTGTTTCGGGAACGATTCGAACTAAAATTTGTGCCGGAGGCTGAAAACGTAACTTTAGCCCGGCGTTTTATTGACCTTGTTCAAGGTGAATCTTCTGTGACGGACTACGTCGCATCTTTTGAATCTCTCTCTAAGTACGGGGTCGAGTATATTAATACCCCATTGAAGAAAAATCAGAGATTTGTCTATGGCTTGAATAAGAATCTTAAGAAGCCATTACTCCTGAAACTTGAAGTTTCATTTGATCAGCTTATTGATATCGCTCTTCGTCTTGAAGAGGCCGATAGAGAGAGTAATGTTGAAGTTGTGGTCGCCAAACAGAACTTCAACGACAACATGAAGAGGCCAAGCAAATTCAAAGGCCCCATTCCCAACAAGAAAGGGAGGCAAGAAACCCCGGTAGCAAATGTTCTTACCTCTAGTCGTGGGCAATGCTACAATTGTGGTTCCATGGACCACTATGCAAGGGAGTGTCCGAAACCTCTTTATTGTCGCTATTGCAAAAATTTGGGTCACCATATAACTGCATGTCCCATACTTCAAAGTAGGAAGGAGGGAAAGCTCAATGTAGTGCAGGCTCCTGGTAACACTTCTCGTGGTCAAGGTATTTCTCATTTAATCCTTGATGACATTTGTTTTGTGATCATCCTTTCGAGTTCTTGTTGATATGGGTTCATCTCATTATTTTTATATCAAAAGAACTAGTTAATTCCTTTTCTTTAAACATTTTGGGCTTGATGACATCCTTGAGAATTGCGAATCCGATTGGTGGATCTGTAACACTCAATTTGCCTTTTATAGATGTCGAAATTATTTTATGTGATTTTTCTTTCCGAGCCGATTTTCTTACTTAGTCTTCGGAATTGATATTTGTAAGGATTGGCTTACTCGTTGTGAAGCCCTATCCTATTTTCCGTGTGGACTATTCGTCTTCGACTTTTTTTATCTGCTAAGCAGATTTCTATTTTTTCTTGAGATTCCGATTTCAAATTTTTAAAGACATCATTTTATTCTTTAATCCCTCAAGATGAGAAATGCGTTATTTCTCTTATCTAAATAATTTGTAAAACTTTTCTTGTAGTTTTGAGTTTGTCTTAGGAATATCACCTAAGAAATCTTTTGTGTGGTGTTATGGTCTTTCTAGTTCGACCTTGCCACCGATTTTCATTTGGTTACGAGTTGCGGGAGTTCGCATTCCATTTATCGCATTCCGCACTCGTTACGATTCTTATGAATGACTTATTTTGTCATTCAATTTGTCCAGCTTATTTCATCCATTTTATATATCGAGTATTCTATGAATATTTCGGTGAGACGATTCTTGAATTTATTGATTTTGGATGAAAATAGAAATTTAAAATTTTGCAAATCTTTTTCATAAGATTTATTTATAATTACAATTTGATTTGCTCTTAAACAAGAAAAGAATATTCTTAAAGGATTTTAAGAAACATGTTTATCATATAGAAGATGATTTTGTGATTGTATTGCCCGTTGAGTGCTTTAAGAATTCTCGTCGATACGCTTGATCAACGTTATCGATAGGAACTTCCTATACGCTTTGATGAGACAATCAGACACGATATATATATTGACTTATAAAATGTAAATTTTTGTAGAAAGATTATTACTTAATGATAAATGTAATTTTGAAAGTTTTAACTTTTCAGGAAAGAAGATTATTTAAAAGAAATTCTTTCTTTTCGATACTCTTGTTCTTGTGATTCCCAAGGGGAACCAAGACTTTATCTTTTGTACCAATGCTTATCGTATTGGTTTGGATGCCATTCTCTTACATAAGATAACGTGCTATCACTTGTGCTTCTAAATCATTAAAAGCCGATTGAGACTAGGTATGCCACTCATGATCTAGAGCTCGCACCTATTGTTTTCGCTTTTAGAGTTTGGCATCATCATTTTTGGGGAAGAAATTTGTTCTCCATCTCGATCATAAATCTTTGGAATATTTATTTTATCATAAGGAACTTCATGTCAACTCGAGTTCCTGGCATCTTATGATCTTGATATTCTAGAAATGTGTTGCCATTGCACTTTGTCGTAGGCAACAGGTTGTTGATTCTTTGATGTTGTCTGAATGGAATTATCTTTTTATCAAGTTCATCGGACGTTTTGATGTACTTCATTTTACCGAGTTTCATCTCATCACTTTTATAGAGTAGCGTCTGATGTTCTTTTATGGTGTTCGGTTCATTGGACGTACCGTTTTTGTACTACGTCGGCGTTCCAAATTTTTTGAACTTCGATTCATTGGACGTACCGTTTTTGTACTACGTCGGTGTTCCAAATTATTCGAGTTTCTAGTTTCTCGGGCGTACCGTTTCTGTACTGCGCCGTTACATTGGCTCAATTTTCTGCTATTCTTGAAGTTTTCTGCGTCTTTTAACTATGGAAATGGATTTAGGTTTCCTATTTTATTCTTGAGCCCGATGATATTGAGGAAATTGATGATTCACCAGATTTGACTTATAAGCAACATTCCATTCGCATCATTGCTTCGGAGGTTGAGCGCCTTCGGAATAAAGGTGTTCTTCTTGTGAAAGTTCATTGGTTCTCAGATCCTAAGGATTTCTCTTGGGGTTCCTGGGAATTCATCGAGCGATCCCGTTCAGGCTTACCCTTTCATGCTCCTTATGGTGAACTTCCTATTTCAAATTTTCTTTTGTGTTGATATGCTTCTATGGTTGTTACTTCTTATTTTCTTCTTACGTATTACGAGGACGCAATTTCTTTAAGGAGAGGAGTCTGTAACAACCCGCATATTTATCGATTTTATATTTAAATATTTTATTTAAGTATTTTATCGTTCGTCGGATTTTGGTCTGAAAAGCTACTTTTTGCAAACAGTCGAATTAGGACTCGAGACCACCCCCATTGAGTTTAAAATGTCGTTTGCGACCTTTTTGAGTATAAGCTTCGATATGTTTGGAGATAGTTGATTTTTGCTACTTTTTCCCGCTTATGACTTTGGTTTGGACTGCACCCTTATTAGCTCAGCCCAACCCCCTTCTCTTCATAACTTCTCCTCTTTGCTTAAACACTCAAGCTTTAGCAACAATGGTGGAAGAGAATGGGAAATAGAAATTCCTAAGCCCTAGCTTGCTTTGCAAATCCAACTTCTAGCTCCAAATTTTAGAGAACCCATTGGTAAACATCTCCTTCATCTTCTCCAACTCTTTCTCCATTCAATTTCAGAAATTTCCTAAACCTAATTTTGGAAATGATTCTCCTTTAAGCTTAGATTCAAGCTTGTTGGGTTGGAATTGAAGAGTGATTGTTCCTACCATTGCTCTATAGCTTCTTCTTCAATCGTTTGGGTTCAAAGGTGAGATTTTTGTCTCACATCTTTGTCTATAATTATCTTCGATTGTTAGGTATGAATTCCTAACGTTTATTCGTGTGCAATTGATTTTGGTTTGGATCGATTCGTGTATATTCCAATTTTTGGTGTTTTGGTCTAATTTATGAAAATCCTATTATGGATATTTGGACATTGATATTTGAGGCGTATCGAAGAGCCGTTTAGGCTGGGTAGTCGTTCGACGTAATTCCTTAGTCGTCGCCATTTGCTCGTTCGATCATTTTCGATATTCGTTTGGCCATTTTTGGCCTAGGTTCAGGGAATGCCCTGAACCCCAGATTCAGACGTCTGAAACGTAATATTCAGACGTCTGAATATTGTTCTGGGAAGATTTCTATTCCCAGATTCAAACGTCTGAATATATGGTTTCAGACGTCTGAATTGGCTCATTTGGAACCAAAAAGGAAATAGGCTAAAAAGTGCCTATTTCAGACGTCTGGATTCAAGGATTCAGACGTCTGAATTCTGTCTTTGGAAAATATTTATTTTCCAGATTCAGACGTCTGAATCCTTGATTTCAGACGTCTGAATCTGCACTCTTTTTGCCTATTTGCCTATTTGCTTGAGAATTCCAATTTAAATCGATTTGTGATGATCCTATTTATTGTTATCATTTAATTATCGACTTTGATGACATTTTCATGGGAATTTTTGGAAATATCCACTTTGATGGATTTAATATCGATTTCTTTGGATTTGATTCACGTCTTCGTATGTGAATTTTGATGATTTATTGTTCCTACAATCCTTTCGATGATTTGTCACTTTAAAAATATAAAGGTTTCTATACTAGTAGTAAATATCAAAACCCTTTTCATCAAAACGATTTCAACTCTATTTTCAATTACAAAGCTCGTTTCCTAAACCGTTTTCCAACCTACTAGTATATACAAACATTTACCTCACTCGTATGAGAAATCTAATTAAACGACTTAGTTAAACAAGTGGTATGAAACTCTTGCGTTTACTTCGTTGGTTAATTCTTGGACTTGTTCGATTGAATCTCTTATGACAATTTTCTAGTGGAGACCTACAATTTGTTCGTAAATATTTAAGTTAAGCTAGTGGTTATGGGACATGAAGCTAAGCTCATATATTTACTAGCTTACTGTAATCGACACTTCTCGTTGATCATGACGATCATCTTTGTGATTTAGACTAGCAATGTGCGATGTCTCTTTGTCTATGTGGAGGACTATTCCTCATTTTATTGAGCTTCGTCTCATTTCTTACATGGGTCGTACCTATTTAGGTGCGTCGATGTTTGTTTACACATGGGTCGTACCATTTTAGGTGCGTCAATGTTTATTATGCATGGGGTGTACCTTTCTAGGTGCATCGATGTTTGTTTACTTCGTGGAGCAATCGGCTCAATAAGTCGGGGCATGGGATGTATCTTTCTAGTTGCGTCGATGTTCGTCTATGCATGGGGCGTGTCTTTTTAGGTGCGTCGATGTTCGACTTAGCATGGGGTGTATCTTTCTAGGTGCATCGATGTTAGACATTACATGGGGTGTATCTTTCTAGATGCATCGATGTTTATTTACGCATGGGATGTATCTTTCTAGGTGCATCGATGTTTATTTATGCATGGGGCGTACCTTTCTAGGTGCGTCGATGCTAGAGCATGGGGCGTACCTTTCTAGGTGCGTCGATGTTCGACTGTACATGGGGCTTGTCTTTTAAGGTGCGTCGATGTCCAGTTTGTGGGATTGGCCATCCTTTTCTTGTGATTTCTGGATTTCGTGTGTTGAATTCTGGAATTTATGCTTCACCTATCTTCGTGATTTCTATTGATTTGATTTATCAATTATTGTGGCTTGGTGAATGAAATTAGGAGTATGACATTCCTTTTGATCCTTGAGTAGATTATTGTGATATTGATTAATCTCCTGTTGATTTTCAATTACTTATATATCACAGCTTGGCATTGTGATTATTATATGTTTAGTCATATCTCTTATTCTTTATCATTTCATCTGATATTTATAGCTAGACTGATCCGTTTATTATTTTCTTATTAAATAATACTCGGGTCAGACCGAGATGTTACAGGTGCTTCTGCTTGACTTCTCCCCTGGGATTCATTACTCTGACTTTTGGCAAACTACTTAAATTAGTAGTTTATTTTGTTGTTTACACTTGAGATATAGACTCATAGTTGTATTCTTTCGTATAGCACGTGTTGCTATTATTTTGTATTATTGTGGATCTTTTTGACCACTACTCTGACATACACTTCCATGTGTTAATTATGTATTCATATCTTCTTCCGCCTTTGTGATATGAATTATCTGCGACTGATTTGTGTTATGTTTATTTCTGTATTTGTTTCCGAAGATTATTATAGCCACTGTGTAGTAGCTTTGTGTTTGTATCGGTACGTCGGATTTCCTCTTGAAATTAAATGCACGTTATACTATCTGACATATCAGTGCTCGCGCAAAGCAATTACACGGATGGTCGCTCCTCAACAGCCTTATTCTCCGTGCTAGTTGACAGCATTACACTGTAGTGTTCTTGGCTAGCGTGGGTATAGAGGTGGGGCGTCACGTAAGTGGATTTCAATCACTAACAACAAATCAATACAACAACCATTAATTTCAACGAACAACATACACAACAAATACAAAACAACCATACAATCATACAACAAATAGTTGTTCGGGTTCAAAACCTTTAAATTGTACGGAATGTAGAATAAATCATCAAGTGCATCATTTACTCAACAGTCTTAGATTAAACCCAATGGATTATTCATCCATCCCAACAAAGTTAAAGTTTCCTCACCCAATAACCACAATCAAACAATAACAATTCCAATCAACAAATCAAATTAACTTATTATAAATTTTATTTCATACATCAGTTGTTCGATTATCTTTTTATTTATACAGTGATTCATCGTTTTAATTTACATTTACTCATTAAATGTTTGCTTCATTTATTTTTACTTATTACTTCCAATTATTCAATTTCATTAACTCAGGTCATGCTTGTTCTTTTTATCTCATTATAATTATTTATTCATTTATTGCATGCCCTCGTTTAATTTGTTAGCATTTCCATTTTATTTACTTAAGTTGATATTCATCTATTTGAATTACTTACCTTTAATTTTATTCACTTATAGTAAGATTTTAATTGTAACTTAAGTTGATAACATTAAATTCTCATTTATAATAGCAAATTCATTGAATTCTACACTACCTACCTTTACTTGTACAATTTTCATCACATTTCCTATTAAACATTTCAACTTTTAATATTTGGTAAGTTATATATGTTTTTTAAAGAATGTACTTGAAAGTTATACAAGTTTTCTCATTACCAATGATTAATTTAAAGTTCAATAATAATATTCTTTATTTCATAGGTTATAATTTCAAATTCCATTTAATACCATTTATAACCTATCATTAAATCTCTTATTTCCTTTAGAGCTTTTAATTTATTAATTACCTACGTTACAATTCACTAAAATAATTGAAACAATTAATTAATGGAAATTTAAGAATTTAATACCGGGTTAAATTTCAATTTATTTTAAAACAATCGATAAATATATTCTTACAACTTATATATCTCTAATTATATTTAAAACGATTCAAAATTTATATATTTTCAAAAATAAGTCTGCAGTAGAACTACTACAGTGGCCTTTCCCCTTCGAAACTCGAAAATGAAAGTCGATGACGCGGCCGCCATCACCGAAATTTATTTTCCAGCGAGAGAGCGGAAATTACAACTTATTTTCTCCAAAATCTTCTTTTAAAACAATTCTTTCGAATTATATTAAAATATTTATATCAGAAAATACTTATAAACAATATTATTATATTCCAAAAATTATTCGAAAAATTTCAAAACCACGGAACTTAAATTCTAAATTACCAAATTTCTATTATTTTATTTTTCAATCTTATTTCTATTATTATTTATATTTTCATTACCTAACACCCAATCTATAGCAACAAAATATATGTCTTTATAAAATATTTTTATATATAGAAAATATAATAGGAAAAGTTATTTCATTCACCTATATAAAACAAATATTATATCGGTCTGTCCTATTAAGTATTTAGAAATCCCTATTGATGTCATAGCGTCCCATGCATCAACCAGAATTTATAAATGAAAAACGGAACAGACTGACACAATATAAAAACCTTTTTATAACACTAACAAATACGCTCTCTCATATATATACACTCAGTGACTCCCATAGGGTATTATTACCCTATTAGTAAAGAGTCAAACCCCACAAAGCTAAGGTTTATCGCTAAACCAAAGCTCTGATACCAAATGTAACGTCCCGCCTTTTCGCACGCTTTAAATCGACGCACGTGCCGATTCAAACCATACGGAAGGGCGGATTGTTATGGGGTAAATAAGAAAAATAGAGAAGAGGAAAACCTAAACAGAATCTCACAACGGAAGGATAAAATATAATAATAAATATACAGTTCATAAAATTGTTTACAAAACATTTGACTCTTCTTTATACAATAAATATCAGAGTTCACATACCAATAAATACCAATGCAGCGGAATACAGTGTGTAGTGGAAACATATAATATAATAATAATAATAATAATAATAATGAAATCTTCGTCTTCGTCCTCCAGAAATAAGGTCTTCAAATCCTGAAACGCTCGGACTGACCCGAGCGAATTTGAAAAGACAAAAACACTCGAGTCAGAACTAAATTATCTTATGTGAGTTAAATTAACAGAAATAAAAATGAGTACAGTAACTCAAGAGATGCTCGGGATTTACATCTCCTAAGGATCCATTAAACTATTTACTATGTAGTATATTGCGCTATTATAATAGTGTCTAATTGTAAAATAAACATACTTTTTTCTTAGCATTAAGGGGTTACCCATATTGCCCTTAACGCGTAATAGTCCCAGTAGTCCATCCAATATCATAGTCCCTCCTGATCGGGAAGCCACAAGAGGATACCACACGGGCTACGGGAGAAAACCAAACTCGTACAAGGCTCGGTATGGTAGGTGACACGGCACAACTAGGCAATGCCAGGGTAGATATACCAATTGCTATCCGGGGTGATGGAAACGCGTAGCCGCAGCTACCGCCCACCTCGAACAACACCCCCAAATCAAAATAAAAGTGGCCACCGAATCAAATCCAAAAGTCAGTGTATAATATCGAAGGAGTGCGTTCGATCAGAGGAATGACCTCATTGGCCCGAGAATCGCTCCTGTTTTAGCCACCATATGCCAACTCACGGGAGTTGGGTCCACATATTTACCTCAAAGGAAACGCCCCCACCATCTTACTTCATTCTGGAATCTCCACCACATACACGGTTGTTAAAGTGGTTTTCGAAGTTGGCAGAGAGTATGACAACTTCCGATCCCGGTCTCTTCAACAACCAAACGTTATTATAACACCGCGGTCATTTAAAATAATTATACTTTAAAACCAGAATAAAATATCCATTTTAAACCCATATAAATACGATATCGTTTATATTTTTAAAACCCTAAATCAATACGATATCATTTAGGCCCAAACCCATATAATGTCATTTTATTTTCCAATATATATATTCTTTCCAAACTCATAGGGTTTTCAAAGTAAAATATTTAGAAATCAAAACTCTGGAATATAATATTTCCAAATTATACTACCTTGAAAATCATAACTTTGAAACAAATTTCCATCTCTCAAATGGTTAAATATTAAATTTCCTTTATAAAACAAAATAGCTTCTTTACATTTCACAAATCAATTCCAAATATCGATTTAAACTTCCAAATACAACTTTTAATTCTTATGTTTCAAAGCTTTAAATATTTCACCATTTCAAAAACAAACTCATTTGACAAACCCATATATATCAAATTCAATTACTTTTTATTTAGACTTGAAATGTTTACTTAATGAATTCAATATAATTTAAGTAAAACCTTTAACTTCACATAATTGGAAAATCTTTCAATTTATTAAACTTGATATCTTCATTTAAATCAACCTGATATTCATAAAAAAACAAAATCAAGTTATAAAAATCATATCGTTTAAAAATTTTAAGTTTTATTTAATTTCAATTTAACTTAATATTCATCTTCCAAAACTTATTCTCATTTAAGTCATAAAAACTCCAGAAATTAGATTTTAAATAAAGGCTTAATCGTATTTGATCTTAAAAATCAAACTTTATTTTATACTTCAAATCAAGTTTGTACAAAGCTTAAAAACCGAAAATTTACTATATATATATATATATATATATATATAAATAACCAAATCAATATCCCATAAACCATATATATATATAGCTTTACAAAACCATAGTAAAACATTTCAAAAATAATTTTATATATTTACCGCGGTGCCTGTATAAAATTTTCTACCCTATGGTGAAGTGATACGGATGTTTATCATTTCAATCCGCAATTTAAATAAAAATGCGGTTGTATATCATTTTAAACCGCAATCCCTAATGAAATGAAAATGCATGATGACTCGAAGTTTATACAATATAAATGTAGCATCCATTCATCCAAATATCAATCATCAACCATTTATTACAATCATCATCCAATTTAAACAACATCAATATAGAGCATATAATTTATACAGGTAATAAATAACATGTGTTAACTAACAGTTTATATTCAATAATAAATTTAACCACTGTTAAACTAGCAGTTTATATGCAAAATAAATGTAAATTTAACTGGCAGTTAATATGAAATAAAAATAAACATAACTATGACAGGCAGTAAATACGCAAATAAATAAATTCTAACTATCAACTTATATGCAATAAAAAAAATTAATTAACAGTTAAATTAAATAAATGCGATTTAACAGAGATGACGAATAAAACATGCCAAATAGTCATAAACAAATTTCTACTCAAATATTAAATCAATTTAACAAACATAAGAAATTTTAGAAGTTGTTAGTGGGTTAAAACACTCACCTTTTGGATTTAAATTGAATTCAAATCCAATTTAAACCCAAAAATTTAACGGTCTCCAAATCCATTCAAACCAGCGTCAACAGATCCGGAATTTAATTACGATCCTAACAAAAAAAATCGTGCATGAAACGGAGTTTGTATGTGAAAGTTATCATAATTAAACGATTTGCAACAGAAATTAAAAATAAACAAAACAAAAATAAAATAACGTGCCACATCCACTCTTCCCTCGCGTACGCTTCTTCTTGATTGCTAGCTTTGTTTCGTAAATTTTCTTTTATTTCGATTTACTTTAATTTTCCTCCTTATTATATGAATGTATGTATTTTTAAAAGGTTGAAAGAGAGGGGGAAAAAAAGATTTGAAAAAGAAGAATTGAAAAAGAAAATGATTAAAATAAGAACTGAAAATGGAAGAGAAGATCTAGATTTGAAAAGAAAGAAGAAAGTTTGAAAACAGAAGAAAATTTTGAAGAAGAAGAATATTTGAAGAGGAAGGAAAAATTAAAATGAGAGATAATAAGGAGATTTGAAGAGAAAAGGAAAAAAAAAGAAAAGGAAAAAAGAAGAAGAAGATTAGAATGGAGGCCGTGGTTTCATTTGCGTCATATCTTATTTATAAGGTTAGAATTAGGTTTAGGATCAAAGATATTTGAAAAGAGAGACCGCTATTAATTAGAAATAAATGAAATGACGTTTCAGAAAAATGAAGTTGGAAAATGAATGGAAAGAAATAAAGTAAATACGAACAAACTTGGTTTTGAAATATAGTAAATATGAACAGCTTTTTAAAAGCAGCAGGTATTAAAAAGAGGCAATTATTAATTAGAAAGGGAATGAATGGACTAACTCTATACTGTAAACAAACTTTTAGAATTCAAATATCAAAACAATTGTTTACTTAATAATTTTTGTTAACCCTAAACACACCAAAATTACTTCATTAACTCAAGTAATATTCGAATTTCTATGCATTTGGGTTTTTGCCTATGCATAATAATTTTTTATACTTACCGTAAAAATGAAAACATTTGATTTGATTTTCCCAAAATGATCTTTTATTACCATTGAAACACCCTTTATGTTTACCATAGAACGCGCGTTTTTTTTATTAAGTCTATTAATTGAAATCACCGTTTTCTTTCCTTTTAATTGAAATATTTGAACTACATTAATTGCAATCACTTACAAGGTTAAATTTTAAAACAGATAACTAAAATGCATAAAAAAAATAGAAAAATTGCTTATATACAAGAGAAATAAATAGATTATTTTCCTATTCTTGTAACCAGTCTGTAAGCTAAACACAGTTCAAATAAACATATATTTCTTTCTATAAAATCAATCTTTCTATTTTTTATTTAAATTAAATTAAACCTACATTCACAGATGAAACATTCATTTTATAGATGTAAATGTTTTTTTTTCATTGAATCAAAACTTTCCTTACATTTCACAAAACATAAGCTGCTTTTAATTGCACCTATTACAATTAGTATTCTCTCTCCTATTAATTGAAAATTTTCAATTACATTAATTTCCGTTGATTAAGTTTCAAAATGGGCTAAATGAATGAAATGATAAGTAGAACAATTACTTCCTATTAACGTAATATTTAGATGTTAAATTTTCATTTATTTCAATTAAACCTATTATCATACATTACTTCAATATACTGGCAAGCTTACTTTTGCACCCTTTCATTTACCCAACTGCCATTTTATAAATAAACTTAATAATAGATTCATACTCTATTACATAAATGCATACCCCTTTTGTCTAAATTAAAATTTTCGTAACCTCAAACATTTGATCCATTTAATTTCAATTACTCCTTTCATTAAATTTTAGATTCAAATCAATTTATAAAGCTTTGCCTCCATTCTTTATATGCTCGAACCATCATTTAATGAAGAATTTATTTACGTTATTCCCCATTATTACCTAAATTTATTTAAACGTACCATTTATTTCAATGATTTACAAATTAAATTGAATGACTTAATATAAGTATAACTCATAATAATTGTTGTAAAACTCTCAATCCCACATTTATAAGTATCCTTATCCGTTATATTTATTAATTAAATAAATTCCATTTTTAAGTCCGTTTAAATTTATTACTAAGTACCCATTTACTTTTCCCATCAATTTGATTCCATTCAATTTATATAACAATCACTTTCTCATTCACACCTTAATATCAACCCACAATTATTGAAATTCATTATCTTATTTTGATTTTATACAATTACCATTAACTTTACATTCAGTTATTATTCAACGCATATTTATTTATCAATCAAATTCGATATTTACCTTTCTTTCCTTTTATTTGATAAATAACCTAGTATACATTTACATACATTCATTTCATCCCATTCATTTATGGGTATTGCATTAAAATTTAGTTTATTAGCTAATACCAACATTATTACCATTCATTACAATTAGAATCCAAATTTTTATTCAATACCCTGAATGAATAACATATATATTAATCAAATTATTACATTTGTTTTTCTCATATTCCATTAAATATATGGACACATACAAATTAAGATTCTAAATCCAATTAGTTATTCCTTTTACATCAACCATCACTTATGAGTAATTATCGTTTCCTATTTATTTTGTTACATTCACTTATATTCACTTTATGAGTAAATTTGTATTTCCTTTAACCCATTAATTACTAACTTTAGTTATTGCAATTTATTATCCAACATACAAATTGAATCTATTGTCAAATTTTCCATTAAAAAATTAACACCTTACAATAGTTAATAAAAAGGGATTGTACTAAATAAAAATTTATTTTCATTGATGAATTCAATACTTGCCTTTATTTACTTATTTCTAGCCTTATAGCCAATTGCAAAAATTTCCACTATTGCAATTAATTGCAATATATAATTCAATTTGTAAGTTTTAATTACCCTTGATACATCTAATTTCAACATTCTCTTTCCTATAAATAAGATTTCCGTTTCTTCCTAAATTTAAATTAGAAATCCTATTAAATACACAAATTAAATTATCGAAATTTACGGGTCGTTACAAGGACCATTGTAGGCAGTTAAAAGGGGTTGATGTTTGGAGTAGGATATTTGTATGTCCCAGTACTTGCAAATAAGTTTTAGTGGGCAGGACCTAAAAGGATAGTCGCATGCAGATATCGGGCCCACATCATAACCAAGAAACGAGTTCGGGAAAGACTAGAGTTAAACCTACTGTCCAATGATTCTTTCACTATCGAGATACTGGACGAGGGCGCAGCCAATTGGATGTTTAGATTGTTTGTAGTAGGGCACAGCCACTTAGCTTCTTCGGTAGTCTTTCGATTAGTTTAGGGGTGACTGCGTGGGGCCATAGCCACGATAAGAAAAGGGGCAGATCAAGTAGAATATCTGTATTGTAGGCCTAATGAGGCAGTCCTTTACAGGTATAGACAATCTCCGACTAAGTTCCGTACAAGGTAGACATTATTTAGCGGGATTCAGGAAGTAGACAGAACGATTACGTACTATACTTAAGGTATGCACTAGATGGTACAGTGTGGATGTCCGAGCATTATTATAAGCTAGTGCGGACGCATTTTTACGTTTTCAGAGCAGATGACGGATCATCTATATTGTAGGCGTTACGATGCAGTCCTTTGCAGATGTAGTCACAACACGCCCTAGCAGCGAGGCGATGAAGTCCTTTTTGATGAGGATACGGAAGGTACTAAAGCTAATACCTAGGACTAATACGGTCATTTGGCATATAGCTACATATATTAGTTATTAGGTTTTGATCTACTTGGGCATATAGCTACATATATTAGTTATTAGGTTTTGATCTACTAGGAACTAGATGGGTACGATTCACACATAGATGCGAGAGTATTATAAACCCAATTAACCTAATATAACAGAAAATGAAAATAAAATGGTATATGTAGAATTAAACTTAAAAGTATATAATTTGTCCATTCATCAGAACTTTAGTTCTGACCCCTTGCTCATAACATCCTACAGGCTAGGTAGATGACAGTGACTTTCCAGTTTTGAGACACTTGTTTAAAAAATGTTATTATATTGACGAGTATTTACTTATTATTATAATTTAGTCAGTTCCTCTATGAGATATTTATCTGAGCTCTGATATATTTATCTTTGCCTATTTGCAGGATACCAGAAACCCAACTCGGACTTTAGTGAGCTTGGATTTTAGCATTTTTATGAAAAACCAAGACTCACTAGAATTTGGGTTGTTACAATTCCAATTTGGCCTCTATTTCCAGAGACGACCAAAGTGTTATGCTCCATTTTCCTCCTGCATGCAGTACTTTTTTTGTAGCCTTTATTTTGGGTCTGCTTTGGCCTAGTCCCTTTGTTATAGGAAGTCTCTCTGACTTCAAGCTCCATCTGCTTTCGTTTTTGTTTTTGTTCGTGGTAAGAATGAGTGTAACAATAACCAACTAAAGAATTTGTCTCACTGTGTGCTTGTGCTTCATGACATTAAACACTTATTATGCAAGTAAAGAACAAAACAAAACATAAACAAAAAAAAACATAGTATCACCTTTTAGCTTAGTTGTTTTATTTGGTTAATTATACGTTCATATTATTATATGCACGTGAATGATAAATACGGCACAATTTTCTGATTGGTGCTTGAAGAATCATTGTTACACTTTTTATTGTGACCTTATTGTACACATAGTATAATCCCCCATTAAATTGTATTGTAGGTTAAAGGTGGTTTGTGTTATCATTCTAATCCTTTGTAGCCATTTACATTTAGAATGAAGCATTCACAATCGGCTACTTTACTTTTTTCTAACATGATATTTACTTGTAGTAAACCAAGAGGCATAGCATTCAAACTTCTATTGATGCTCCTTTTTGGAATATAATACATTTTTTTTAAATACCACAGGCAAGTTATTTCAGAATGCAAACTATTAATGTATGATGACTTGCAAGTAGTTACAAGGGACTTGATGTTTGAATTTATTCTAGATTATTCTCTTTATCACCTTTTGATGAATCCCTAGAGCATGTTAAAATAGCAGTCCAATATACTAAAAATAAGCGATCAATGTTAAACGTTTATTATTTGACTATATTTGTTTATATGTACTATTCATTTTCTTAAATAATAATAAACACTATAGCAAAACAGCTATATTACAACTTTTACTTTACATCAAACACAAACGAACAGTTGTTATCGTTATTTTAACAACTGTTTATTTTTAACAGTTGTGACAAAGGTACTTTTAATAACTTTATTTGTACAGCAATTGTAACATACGTTTATAACAACTGCTTTTTTGTGCCCGTAGTAAATGTTTAATAATAACAACCGTTTGTGCAGTTATCTTTTCAACAGATAAAATACCACTTTCCAACTTCATAAAAAATTCAATTCCCCTCGGCCTTTGTTTTTGTTAGCCGCTTAATTTGTTAAATAAGTAAACGAAAACTCATTGTCAAAATTTTCTAAACCTAATTCCTGACCCTACCGCATTGTGCTCGCCGCCCTAGCTAAACCCGTTCGCCGCCAATAACTAGCCACTCTCCGCTAAACCGCACCGTGCTTTGCAAAGCGCTAATCCTAACCTTAACCCTCTTACAAACGCTAACCTACAACTCTGAACCATCTGATTTGCTCGCCGCTCCCGCCGATGATATATGTATGACATCTGAATGGTTTCCCTTTGTGTTGGTTTATCTTCGGTTGATGCAACTTTTTTACATTTTTTAATCCTATTTGAATTAGGTAAGGCGTAGTCAAATCAAATACAAACCATTTTTAACCCAGTGGATCATCTATTAATTGTAGGGTAATGTTTTTTTTTTTGAATTATCCAATTTTTAAGTCCATTCTCCACTCTTAGCCTTGAGGTGTTTTTGTAAAGTTACAAATACGTTTGGTAATTGATAAATGCAACAGTGATGGTATTTGAATTATCCAGTTTTATTTAAATTTTGAGTATGGCCACGAAACAATGATGCCAACCAAATAGTGATGATAAATGCAACAGTGATGGTATTTGAGTTATCCAGTTTGGTAATAATGATAAATGCAGTAGTGACGGTTTTTTAATTATCCAGTTTTGTTTAAATTTTGAGTATGGACACGTAACAGTGATGGTATTTAAATTTTGAGCATGCCAACTAAAAAGTGATGATAAATGCAATAGTGAGCGTTATTTGGATTATTCAGTTTTATTTAAATTTTGAGTATGGCCACAATGTTGTATCCATAGCTAGAAAGCATGGAAACTTAAAAAAAAAAGTATAAAAAGAGGCTAGTTTACGATAGAGAACACATGGTAAATTTCTATTGACGGTAATCAACATTGCTTGTTGTAGACCTGTCAAATGGGTCGGTTCGGGTCATAAATGGGTCGGGTAGATTTTACCCGATCAATTCAAGACATAAATAAACCCAACCCGTTTGACCCATTTAATAAACGGGTTGTCCTAACCCGATACGTTTATTAAAAGGGTCAACCCAATCCAACCCGTTTAACAAAAACTGCAACAAAAAATATCAAAAACTGCAGCAAAACTGAAAATTACTCCAATATATCATTAATACTGCATCAATTATGAAAGATTCAAAAAATTACATTAGAAGATAACACAACTTCACAGTTTTAGTCGACAAACTTCACAATTGAATACAAAATCTGCATCAAATAACTGAATAAACTGAAGCAAATACTACAAAAGCAGCAACATGTCATATAAAGTAATAAAACTACAAAATATTTGGAAGTTCTGCTTCATAGAAGCAGTGTTGTAGGTTTGAAGCCCTTATGCACAGCCTTGTAAACTGAAGCAAACAACATAAATTATCAGTTCACATACAACAAAATGAGCACTTTTATTATGCCTACAGTAAAAACAGATTATACTCTGTAACGGAATAATAGTTCAACATTATTATGCCTACAAATCATATCAAAGCACAATGTTTTGTTTCTGGGATATGACGCACGTTGTTTTGTTTCTGATATATGTTCTGTCAAAGGAGGGTATTCAAGTAGATGAAAGCAAAGTGGAAGCTGTCAGGAGTTGGCCACAACCTAAGACAATTACTGAAGTGAGGAGCTTTCATGGGTTGGTATCTTTTTATCGAAGATTCATTCCACATTTTAGTAGTGTGATGGCATCTGTAACCGATTGCATGAAAGGAAAGAAGTTCGTGTGGACAGAGGAAGCAGAGTTAGCTTTTGAGAAGATCAAAACACTTTTGACGACAACACCAATTCTAGTTTTGCCGGATTTTCAGTTGTTGTTTGAGTTACATACTGATGCATCGAAGGTTGGGATTGGTGGAGTGTTGAGTCAGAAAGGAAGACCAGTTGCTTATTTCAGTGAGAAGTTGTCTGGAGCCAAGTTGAGATATAGCACTTATGATGTGGAATTTTACGCGATTGTTCAAGCTGTGAAGCACTGGAGACATTATCTGTTTCAGAAGGAGTTTGTTCTTTATACGGATCACGAAGCATTGAAACATTTGCAAGGGCAGGACAAAATTTCAGCCAGACACACTTCATGGGTCGCGTATCTACAGCAGTTTACTTTTATTGTAAAGAGTAAATCAGGGGTGGCAAATCGTGTAGCTGATGCCTTGAGCAGGAGGAATCATTTGTTGACAACGATGAAGGTTGAACTATTACCAGAGTTGTTTGAAGAAGATCTTTACTTTACGAAGATTGTTGAGAAAGTCAAGGATGGGAGTACTGATCTTTACTTTATGAAGATCTTTACTTTACGAAGTTGTTTGAAGAAGATCTTTACTTTTGTTTCTGGGATATGACGCATAGTGTTTTGTTTCTGGGATATGTTAAATGCAACAGTGATGATAAATGCAATAGTGATGGTATTTGAGTTATCCAGTTTGGTAATAATGATAAATGCAGTAGTGACGGTTTTTTGATTATCCAGTTTTATTTAAATTTTGAGTATGGACACGTAACAGTGATGGTATTTAAATTTTGGGTATGCCAATTAAAAAGTGATGATAAATGCAACAGTGAGCGTTATTTGGATTATCCAGTTTTATTTAAATTTTGAGTATGGCCACAATGTTGTACCCATAGTTAGAAGGCATGGAATTAAAAAAAAGGTATAAAAAGAGGCTAGTTTACGATAGAGAACACATGGTAAATTTCTATATATTGACGGTAATCAGCATTGCTTGTTGTAACAACTGTCAAAGGGAGAGAAGACTAACACAAGAGTAGCAGAAGTATATTTTGTGCATACATTATATGGCCGACTAATAATCTAAACTGATCCAATGGCATGTAGCTTCAAGTGAACATACTTTTTTAATAGTAAAGCAATAAAATGCAACAATGATGGTATTTGGGAAAGTGGTATGGGTAACATTCTGTTACAGTAAAGTAATAGTTAACATTATGTTGCATAAGCCTTTTTGATAATTCCATCCTGTTAGAAATAACGATTCACCAATAATTATGTAAATAGTCGACGGTACGAAGTGTCCTTTTTGGCATGATCCCAATTTAAACTTTTTAATCAGATGTTTTAAACAGTTCAGATATTGTATACCACTACACTACCAGTAGACCACTTATATCATGTCAAATGATATTGGATTATAGGCAAAACATATTATAACCATAGTACGTAGTATGGTTATGGAAAATGTATCAAAATGTGCCACGTCTCATAATTATTTACATGCATATTGTATATACTGTATGTTTAGTGAATCAGAGCATTTGGCCCAAAAGCTCACCATGATGTATAGATTGTACGACATGTTGTAGCCATGTTTATCGTACATCATTTTTTAAGCTTTCGCTGTCCATGCTTAGCATAGGCCCGGAGTTGTATATTTTGACACTGACCTGCAGATGTGCATTTATCATTATGTTGGCTTCCCATCCTGGTTGCATCTCTAAATCACCTAATTGTGAAATTTAAGTTGGATGTTTTTCGTCAGGGGTCCTTTATTCTGTCTGCTTGGTCATGGTGAAGAATGAGAAATGGTGGTTGGCTGAATTCAAGAAAGAGTAATGGAGAAGAAAGAAGACGAAGACGCAGAGGCAAGAAGATAGACAGAAACAAGATTGGGAATGATCAGAAAGGAGATTAGAAGATCAGAGAATGGGTGATAAGATGATCAGAGAGTGAAGAATGAGAGAATGAGAGATAAGGAAGTAAATATAATAGAAATACTGTAAGAAACATAATGTATCAGAAGGAAAGGAATAATAGAGAAGAGAGGAAATACTGTAAGAACAGAGATTGTGAAAATAAATGAAAAACTGTTATTTCTTTTTTCTTCTTCTCTTTCTGTACAATTGCATGATTCTATTTATAATGCAAAATTACAACGGCTATATTATGCCAGCTCATGCCTCTTTGAAAAATTCAACATCTCAATTAAATTAGAAGTAATATTTTCTGATAAAATGATCTATATCCCTGTGCACGTGCACATATGCTCACAGTGTGCACACACAGTTTTCTTCATTCTTCCTTAGAACCTGATATGTGGATTGAACTGCTGTTGCATTGAATCCCGAGATTATTACGTTTTTTGCCTTATTTTTACATTCCCATCAATCCATGTTGCAATATGGCTCCTACTATTCACATCACACAATTTGTTTGTCCTTTTATTGTAATAATGTCTGTTTTTTTAGAGAAACGGACAGTTACAATACGAAGGCTGCTAGGTTCAACAACCATTGCATCACAGCCCTACCATCACCAACTACATTGGGTAAGCCGTTGTGATTTGTCATCTTCGTGATCTTTCTTTACTTAATGTATATTTATTATGGATCCTACCGGCGATTTTTGTTAGGCAGTGTATTTTTTATGCCTAGTTACCTAAATATTTCAATTAATTAAAAAAATATTTGATGGTAATTGCGTATTTTAATTCAAATTAAATTGATTGACAATAAAAGTAGGATTATTGAAACATCGAAGAGAAAACTTTCAACATGCTAGTTTTGTTCTTTAATGTTTTCTTTTGCATCTGCATCCAATCGGATCCACGGAAGATATGGACAAAACATGGATCAATTTACCAAGGTTTTGTAAATTTTGATTAATAATTTCGTACTTATAACTATGTAGGGTTGACTAAGGACATGATTATTTTTTTAGTATGATAGAGGGATATAGGCAAGCCGTTCAAAATTTCGTACATAAGCATGCTAAAAGTGAAGGTAATCCAGAAAAAAATATTTTTCCGTGTCGTCGATGTAGGAACCTTATTTGGCATTCTTCAAGAGATGTTGTGACACATTTGGTGTGTTTTGGAATTGATCCAACATATGATGTATGGATCTTACATGGAGAAGCACGTCATTCACGAAATAAAGCCGATGAAGTGGCAAATACATACATAATGTATTTCGATGCAGGAATTGGAGATGAGGAGAACAAGTATCGTATTAACGATAAACATAGGGAAGGGACTAATATATTGTTGGAGATAGCTGAAATACCTTTATATTCTGGTTGTACAGACCACACAAACTTGTCTGCTATGATACTTCTTTATAAAATTAAGGCTTGAAATGGTATAACCGATACAGCATTTACGGAACTTCTTAAGCTCATCAGGGATATGATACCTAAGGAAAACAAGCTTCCCGATTCAACATACAAAACAAAGAAGTTGATTAAATTATTTGGTTTATGTTATAGGAATATACATGCATGCGTAAATGATTGTTGTCTATTTTGAAAAGATCTTGCACGTTGTATTTTTGTCCTAAATGCGGCAAATCACACTGGAAAAAGAACAAGACAAGAGAAGATGGAAAGAAATTCAAAATACCTGTGAAGGTTTGAGATACTTTCCACTCATACCATGGTTGAAAAGAATGTTCATGACGTCGGAGACATCAGAACAATTAAGATGGCATCGAAGTAACAAATGAGAAGATTGCAAACTACAACATCCTGTAGATTCCTCCAAGTGGTCTACAATTGATAGAATGTATCCTTCTTTTGAATCCTATCCACAAAATTTAAGGCTTGGCCTTGCAAGTGATGGCTTTAAACTTTTTGGTGATTGGAATTCAACATATAGTTGTTGGCCAGAGTTTTTAGTTGGTTATAACTTCCCTCATTGGCTTAGTATGCATAAAGATAATATGATGCTATCTTTATTAATTCATGTACCGCAACAACCCGGAAATGACATCGACATGTATCTGCAACCACTTATTGAAGATTTGAACAAATTGTGGAATAAAGGGTAAAGGTGTATGACGCATTCAATCGTAGCGAATTTGGATTAAATGCAATTCTGATGTGGATAATAAGTGATTTTCCAACTTATGGAAATTTAGTAATTTGCACTATAAAAGGTAAGAGAGAATGTCATGTTTATGGCATTAATACATGTTCGATATGGCTATCATTTAGTAAAAAATGCACATACTTGGGGCATAAATGATTTCTTACACCTAATCATGAATATCGCCACCGGAAAAACTTATTTGATAGAATCATAGAAAATAGAGAAGTGCCTCCAATACATACCGGTGCTAAAATCTTCAAAGATGTCAAAGATATTGTTAATGAGTAGGAAAAAAAGGAGGAAGAGATAGAAAGTAGAAAAAGAAAGCGAGGAGGATGTGAGGAAAAAAGGAATCCAAATATGGAAAACGAAGTCCATTTTTTGATTCGCCTTATTAGAAGGTAAAATATAACTAAAAATACAATGTCTTTTCATTTGATATCCATGTCCAATAATTAGTATTTTACTATCAATCTATTATACACATTTTTCAGGTTTTCGCAAACATTTCCTTCGCGTCACAATCTAGATACAATGCACGTCGAGAAAAATATTTGCGAGAGCATTTCTGGTACATCGCTAATATCATAGAAAAAACAAAAGATGGAATTACATCATGTCAAGATTTGAAAGCAATACGTATAAGAAAGAAGTTACGTCCTATAGATATTGGAAGTAAAGTATTACTTCCTACTGCAACATGCACCTTGACAGACCAAGAAAAATAGATCTTTTATGATAGGATGAGGAATTTGAAGGTGCCTGATGGGTATAGCTCAAATATTTGGAAACGTTTTGCAAAACATGACAAGATTTCAAGTCTCATGATTATCATATTTTGCTGCAACAACTATTGTCTGTAGCATTTAGAGGCCTTTCGAGCGTAGGTACAAGAAATGCATTACTACGACTATGTTCATTTTATAATGACTTATGCCAAAGAGTGCTTGATAGAGATAAATTAGAATTCATGAGGAATTAAGTTGCATTAATGTTATGTGACCTTGAGAGATTTTTCCCGCTTCCTTTTTCTATATCATGATTCACTTGACGGTACATTTGAGGAGGAAGCAAGAATATGTGGACCGATACAATACCAGTCGATGTACCCATTTGAGAAGTAATTTTTATGAATGTTTAACGTAATTAATAAATATGCACTTATGAAAGCATTTTGTGCTTATGTCTTGATTATAGGTATATGAAAATACTGAAGGGTTATGTTAAAAATCAAGTCCGACCTGAAGGGTGCATAATCGAGCGCTATTCTGCTGAAGAATGCATTAAGTATTGTTGGAGAAATCTCGGTCTTCCCCGCTTCGTGAAGTTAAGATAGGCACTTTAAGATTAAAAGTAGCAATGGAAGCACAAGAGTTTATAATTCTCCAATATGGAGATTCTTCCACTATACAAAAGGATAGTAGGATTACAATAATATGATTACAAAAGTAACTCACACTTGGTGGCTCACTCAAGCTTGAGGATAAAGACTTCTCAAGCTATTACTCTTTTCTCTCAAAGAGGATCTCTCTAACTCTCAAGTTTTTTCTCACTCTAAGAAGTGGCTTCTTCCTTGGATTCTTGGATTGCTAGTAATAGGGCTCCTTCTCCTATTTATACTACTCAACCTCCATAATGAATGATGGAGATTACTTGCATCCGACGGTAGATTGATTCTCTAGAATGCTCCATACTCTCTAGGAATCTCTACACTCTTCCATTCCCTTCTTTATTCTTCCATACTCTTCCGTAAGGTTCCAGAAGGTTCCACACATCTCTAGAATATTCCAAAGGGTTCCACACTCTTCCACAAGCTTCTAGAGAGTTCTACACTTCTCTAGAGTTCTCCGGAACATTCTAGAAAATTCTGTATTTCTCTAGAAACGTCTAGAATTTTTTAGAAACTCTCCAATTAAGGAGGGATCCCAACAAATCTCCCCCTCCCGACTTAATTGGGGGGTAGTAGTACGCCGGCACCTTGACAGCAGTCTTCAAACTTCTTTGTTGGTACTACCTTGGTCATCATGTTAGACCAGTTCTCATCTGTGTGAACCTTGTCAAGATGTATTTGCTTTTCCTCGAGGACTCCTCAGATCTAGTGATATCTTGTATCAATATGCTTTGTGCGGGAACGAAATGTTGAATTCTTTGCCAAGTAAATTGCACTTTGATTGTCACACTTCAAGACATACTTTTCTTGATCCACTCCCAATTCATGCAACAAGTTCTTCACCCACAACATCTCCTTGCAAGCTTCAGTAGCTGCGATATACTCTACCTCTGTAGTGGATAATGCAATACACTTTTGCAGCTTTGATTGCCATGAAATAGCTCCCCCTGCAAAAGTGGTTAGGTATCCTAATGTTGATTTCCTTGAATCAATGTCACCAGCCAAGTCTGCATCTGTATATCCTTCTAACACAGGCTTTCCTTTTCCAAAGCATAAACATCTTTGGAAGTTCCACGTAGATATCGGAGGATCCATTTGACTGCAACCCAATTCTTATTCCCTGGGTTAGCCAAGAAGCTACTGACGACACCAACTGCATAAGCGATATCTGGTCTTGTGCATATCGTTGCGTACATGAGACTGCCTACTACAGATGAGTATGGTTTCTTCTTCATTTCCTCCTTGTCTTTTTCACTTGTCGGACTCTGCTTCGAACTTAGCTTGAAGTGCCCAGCTAGTGGAGTGTTAACCGGCTTTGATTTCTGCATGTTGAACCTTTCCAAGACTTTCTCGATATATCTCTATTGGGATAGCCATAACAGTCTTTTTGATCTATCACGAGTTATTCTCATCCCAAGAATCTATTTAGCCGGCCCCAAATCTTTCATGGCAAAGCTCTTGCTTAGATCTTTCTTTAAAGCAGCTATATTTATGCGGTCTTGTCCAATGATTAGCATATCATCAACATAGAGCAGAAGTATGAGAAAGTCACCACTTACATACCTCTTTATGAAGACACAATGATCGCTTTCCGTCTTTTTGAAATCATGTTCTGCCATGAATGCGTCGAACTTCTTGTACCATTGCCTTGGTGCTTTCTTAAGTCCATATAGACTCTTTGTGAGGCGGCGCACTAGATCTTCTTTGCCTGGAACTTTGAATCCCTCAGGCTGTTCCATGTAGATCTCTTCCTCTAGATTACCATGTAGAAACGCCGTCTTGACATCGAGTTGTTCAATCTCCAAATCTTGCACGGCTGCTAGGCTAAGCACAACTCGGATTGATGACATCTTTACCACGGGAGAGAATATCTCTTCAAAGTCAGTACCTTTTTCTTGTCCAAATCCTTTGACGACTAATCGAGCTTTATAGTGAGGCTTTGAACAGTTCTCTTCGGTCTTGATTCTATACACCTACTTATTCTTCAAAGTTCTTCTCCCTTTTGGTAGCTCCACTAGTTCATATGTGTTATTCTCATGCAAGGATTGCATTTTTTCTTGCATGACTATTCTCCACTCTTCTTTATGACAATCACTCATTGCTTCTTTATAGCTTTGAGGCTCCCCCTCATCAGTGAGCATAATGTACTCCTCTGTGTTGTATCAGGTGGATGGTCTTCTGTCCCTTGAGGATCGTCTTGGCTCTAGTGTGATTGGAGTGCTGGATTGAGGTTCTTCCTGAACTGGTTCATCATGAATTTCATGATCTTCAGCTTCACTGCTTTCTTGTGTGTTGTTATCTTCATGTCGAACCAGAGTAGGTTCAATGTTCACTGCTTCTCAATCTTGGCCTCTCTAAATTCTTGATATCTTCAATTGTTTGGTCTTCAAAGAATACAACGTCTCTACTGCGAATAACCCTCTTGTTAATTGGGTCCCACAACGGGTACCCAAATTCATCCTTAGGTGAACGAAGATAAATACACTCCTTTGTCTTTGCATCAAGCTTAGCTCTCTCATCTTTGGGGATGTGAACAAATGCCCTGCACCCAAACACCATGAGATGATTATATGAAGCCCTCTTGCCCGTCCAAACTTCCTCGGGAATGGCCCCATCCAAAGGAACTGATGGTGTGAGTTTGACAATGTCGGCCACAGCCATTATAGCTTCTCCCCAGAATGATTTGGGTAACTTAGCATGAGAGAGCACACAACGAACTCTTTCTTCAATGGTTCGGTTCATTCTCTCAGCTAGCCCATTCAATTGTGGTGTCTTGGGTGGAGTCTTCTCTAGCCTAATGCCATATTTCTTGCAATAGTCTTCAAAAGGACCTCTATACTCACCTCCTTTATCTGATCGTACACACTTGATCTTCCGTCCAGTCTCACGCTCCACCAGAGCATGGAATTCTTTGAAGGAATCAATCACTTGATCCTTTGATTTTAACAGGTGCAACCATACTTTCCTTGAATTATCATCAATGAAGGTGACAAAATATAGAGCACCACTAATGGATCTCTCAGACATCGAACATACGTCAGTATGCACGAGGTCTAGAATGTTCTTTCTTCTTGTTGGCAGAGAAGATCTTTGGAAAGCAACCCTATGTTGTTTTCCAGCTAAACAATGAGCACAAGGATGAAGTTGTTTACCTTTCACGTCAGGGAGGAGTTGTTTCTGAGCGAGTATGTGAAGACCTTTCTCACTAATGTGCCCAAGTCGTTTATGCCATGTGTCCATATCATCAGTAGAGATGTTTACTTCTCCTTTGCATAGCTTAGCTTGCATTACATACAATCCTACCTTCTTTCCTCGAGCTATTGTCAAACTTCCTTTGGTGAGCTTCCACTTCCCTTCACCAAAGTAATTCATTAGACCGTCATCATCTAGCTTTCCAGCGGAGATAAGACTGAGGTGCATGGTCGGGACATGCCTCACATCTTTCAAAACAAGCTTGCACCCGGTGCTTGTCGTCAGAGTAATGTCTCCTATTCCAACAATCTTGCTTCTATCTTGATTTTCCATTTGCACCGTGCCAAAGTCACCTCTTTGGTAGGATGAGAAGAAGTTTTCATGTGGAGTAACATAGAAGGAAGCACCAGAATCAACAATCCAAGAACTCTCATCACAAGCAATGTTTAGAATGTTACTTTCACCAACAAGATATAGCAGATCTTCCTTTAATACTATGGCAACAGTACTCTTTTCTTCTTGCTTCTTTGTTAGGCTTATTCGGTCAGGCTTAACATTACCGGCCTTTTGGCCTCTTTTGAAGCTTCGACATTCCATTTTCTTGTGACCCATCCTTCCACAGTAATGTCGTGCAATCTTCGAGCGTGACTTGATCTACCTCGAGATTGATGGGGATTTCGGCTCTTACTACGTCCACGGATTTCATTCCTACCCTGATTCTCAACAACATTGGCTTCGGGATGGATAGACTCATCTCGTTCCATTCTTCTTGCTTCTTCACCAATAAGGTTGTCACTGACGGTATCCATAGTTAACTTTCCTTCCGGAGCTGAGTTACTTAGCGTGACAACAAGTGTGTCCAAACTTTCCGGTAAGGAACTAAGGAGTAGAAGGGCTTGTAGCTCATCATCAATCTTCATATCAATTTTTATTAGTTGATTTACGAGCCCCTTGAAGTTATTCAAATGCTCAATCATACTATGACCATCCTTATACTCCAATTTCACCAACCGTCGAACTAAATTGGCCTTGTTGCGAGGCGTTTTCTTCTGAATCACGGACTCAAGCTTTGTCCATAATTCATAGGCATTGTTTTAAGTAGTAACATGCTCGAAGAGAGTTTTGTCGATGTACTTACGGATCATAGCAACAGCCTTACGGTTCAACAGTTCCCACTGAGCATCACTCTTTCCTTCCACCTTATTTTTGTAGATTATAGGCTCATGCAAATCCTTACAATACAAGTGGTCCTCCATCATTGGCCTCCAATAGGAGTAGTTGTTAGCTGTGAGCTTGAACATGTTTCCATCATGAGCGAGAATATCCTCCATCTTGAACTTACACGAGCTTGATTACGGCTACGGATGAACCTGGCTCTGATACCACTGTTTGGGAAATCTCGGTCTTCCCCGCTTCGTGAAGTTAAGATAGGCACTTTAAGATTAAAAGTAGCAATGGAAGCACAAGAGTTTATAATTCTCCAATATGAAGATTCTTCCACTATACAAAAGAATAGTAGGATTACAATAATATGATTACAAAAGTAACTCACACTTGGTGGCTCACTCAAGCTTGAGGATAAAGACTTCTCAAGCTATTACTCTTTTCTCTCAAAAAGGATCTCTCTAACTCTCAAATTTTTTCTCACTCTAAGAAGTGGCTTCTTTCTCGGATTCTTGGATTGCTAGTAATAGGGCTCTTTATCCTATTTATACTACTCAACCTCCATAATGAATGGTGGAGATTACTTGCATCCGACGGTAGAGATTGATTCTCTAGAATGCTCCACACTCTCTAGGAATCTCTACACTCTTCCATTCCCTTCTTTATTCTTCCATACTCTTCCGTAAGGTTCCAGAAGGTTCCACACATCTCTAGAATATTCCAGAGGGTTCCACACTCTTCCACAAGCTTCTAGAGAGTTCTACACTTCTCTAGAGTTCTCTGGAACATTCTAGAAAATTCTAGATTTCTCTAGAAACGTCTAGAATTTTCTAGAAACTCTTCAATTAAGGTGGGATCCCAACAAGTATTGTGCAAGATATATTGAAGATTTCAAGTCTCATGATTATCATATTTTGCTGCAACAACTATTGTCTGTAGCGTTGAGAGGCCTTTTGACCGTAGGTACAAGAAATGCATTACTACGACTATGTTCATTTTATAATGACTTATGCCAAAGAGTGCTTGATAGAGATAAATTAGAATCCATGAAGAATTAAGTTGCGTTAATGTTATGTGACTTGAGAGATTTTTCCCGCTTCCTTTTTCTATATCATGATTTACTTGACGGTACATTTGAGGAGGAAGCAAGAATATGTGGACCGATACAATACCGGTCGACGTATCCATTTGAGAGGTAATTTTTATGAATGTTTAACGTAATTAATAAATATGCGCTTATGAAAGCATTTTATGCTTATGTCTTGATTATAGGTATATGAAAATACTGAAGGGTTATGTTAGAAATCAAGTCCGACCTGAAGGGTGCATAATCGAGCGCTATTCTGCTGAAGAATGCATTAAGCATTGTGCTAGATATATTGAAGACATGTATGAATTTGGAGGAAGAAAAATCAGAATGAAGTGCAACAAATTAATTCCATACACGATGGGCATCCGATTTCAAAAGGAAAACCCATGTTACTTTTCGAGGAGGTGATTGATGCTGCTCATCGGTTTGTGTTGTTCAATACTGATGAAGTGGAGCCGTACATAGAGTAAGTATAAGTTCAACTCGATCATTACCTATGAAAGAAATTAAGTTTTAACTTGTACATTTGCATATGCAGAATGCACAAGGAGGAGTTGAAACATTTGCACCCATAGCTTTTACAAAATGAAGTGGAATTGTTAAAACTACATTTAGATGCTTTTAGTTATTGGTTTGGAAAAATGGTTGAAATGGTTATATTTTCTTTCATTAGACTAATTAAGTTTCATATATGCAAATATTATTGTCCTTTATCTTCATATACATTTTATATGTCTAGGTTAAAGATGAGAGAAATGATTCAAATGTTAGCAAAATAATAAAATGGCTTTTGTATGGGCCTCGGTCGCAAGTAACCTCTTATGCTGGCTATGCTGTCAATGGACGATGTTTCCATACTAAAAACTATGAGAAGTCTACGTAAAATAGCGGTGTTTCCATTGAGACGAATACTATTCGTGTAGACGGGTCCATTGAGAAAATTATTTATAATCGCATCTTACATGAGATTTTGTTATTGGACTACCATCTGTTTCAAGTTGCTTTGTTTAAGTGTGATTGGACAAATATTTATCTTGGAGTTAAGGTTGAAGATGGCTTTACATTAGTTAATTTACATCAGTTCCAAAATCAATTTGCAAGCGATCCTTTCATCTTAGCAACACAAGATGTACAAGTGTTTTTCTCCAGAGGAAGCAGTTCAAATTGGTATGTTGTTTTGAAATCACCTCCTAGAGGTTTTCATGAATTGGAAAAATACGAGAAGGAGGAAAACTCAATGAGTAAACCACAAAATGAGTCACTACTTAATCATAGGGAAGTTGATAAAGATGACAGAAGTTACATAAGGAGGGATTGTATGACATTTTGGTATGAATAACCATTTGTTGTTGATATATTGTTTTATATGTAGTCATATGCGTTAAAGTGTTTAGTTATGCTGTTATGTAAACCGATGAATAGATTTCTCTTCGCATCAAAAAGATACACCTATCAAATCACATATTGATTTACTCGAGTTTTTGATAGAAGTGTATCAAAGCAATTTTACATCGTATCACATACGGTTGTTCATATTTTTTTTGGATATTATTCATAGTCGTTACGTATCAAAAAAGTCCTACACTAATTAGTATAATGTTAACATCTTACAAATTATGATTTTTTTCCTGGTTGATCACTTGGAGAAAGAAGCTTGAATTTGTTGCATCTATGGATAAGAATGAACAAAATCAAGGAGAGGTAAAACCTATGTTATTTATACCTCAATTCCAACTATGCCCTTACTAATGCTATATTTGGTCAAATAATTTCAGAGCTCGAAGCTAGCGAAGAAAAGATCGAAGAAGCAAAGTCTTGCCGCACTTGCAACTGCTCATGGTCCAACTAAGGCTAATGGTGTTACTAGAATCTCTAGAATGAAAGATGTTGAAATTGAAGTTGGTTGTACTCTTAAGGTTATGAATGTGGCTGTTAGAAAATTTCCACGCAAACATAGTGGAATTCCTCCACCCATCATTCCTTACTATTATTCAACCTCCCTCCAAAATGTCACTACCACAAACTCCTCCAATTCTCTTCATTTCACTCCCCTTCAAAACGTCGTTACTACACACACGTCCAATCCTCATGATTCAACTCCCCTTCAAAACGTCAATACCATACACTCGTCAAATCCTCTTAATTCAACCCCCCTCCAAAACGTCGTGACCACACACACGTCCAATCCTCATGATTCAACTCCCATTCAAAACATCAATCCCACACAATCATCCAACCCTCTTAATTCAACTCCCCTTCAAAACATCTTTACCACACACACGTCCAATCCTCATGATCCAACTCCCCTTCAAAACGTCAATTTAGACTCTTTCTCCGAAGAGGCGAACATGTTCAAAACTAAGAGAAAAAGAGGAAAAACGATGATGAGATTATTTTCTTTAACATTGAATGAGAAGGTTGAAATTGAGTTCAATGACCTAAATCAACCAATTGGTCCAAATTTCAAATATTTATCATCATATCTTGGGAGTGGTATTTGTGACCATTAGCAATTGGAAGAAAGTCGACGAAAAATTGAGGGCTGATATATGGACATGTATTCAGGTACTAAAACCTGTTGAGAGCTAAAACATGATATATATATATATATATATATATATATATATATATATATATATATAGAAAAAACACCTGGATTTTAAGTTTTCTTTTAATTGAATTTAAACAGGTTAAAATTTGGTCTCTTTTGTTTATGAATTGTCAAAAAAACTATCAAAAGAGACATAACAATAACTTTGACTAAATCGAAATAAAAGTATTCAACAACTATGCAATTCAGATTTTTCTTTTATACATAATGTAACTATGCAATTTACATTTTTCTTTCTACACAAAACGTAACTATGCAATTTAGATTTTGTCCATACTGTACAAGCAAGGTTCGAGTTGAATGACATATACCAAGATATGTTCCTTGAGATGGTGGGGCTGCGATGGAAAGAGGCAAAGTCAAGGCTAGTTAAAGGTATAAAAGTTGCAGCAAATAATCTCGATGCTTCCAACAAATTAGACATTTTAAAACCAAATATTATTAAAAGTGCTCAAGAGTGGAATGATTTCATCAACGAGAAATCAACGAAAGAGTTTGAGGTCGTTCGTTTTACTTTGATGGCTAAAATTGAGAATTTTTTATTTTATTTTATTATACCTAATACCAATGAATTTCTCTTATGTAGTTGACGAGCAATAAATACAAGATCATACGAGCGCTGAATACAGTTCCACATACTATGAGTCGAAAGAGGTATGCAAGACTAGCAGATGATATGGTAAAAAAATAACTTGTAAAATTCATTTATTATCGTATCAAAAAATATCCAATACGGTTTAGTATTTAATTGTTAAGCTCTTTTTGCAAAAAAAAAAATGGTTGCTCATCAGATATCAGTAGGGAGGATTTGTGGTGCAGAGGCCCACAGAAAAATGGAGAACCACCAAATTCTATTGTCGTCGATTATATAGTAAGGATGGATAATACATCAAATTATTTTTTCATTTTTCGTTTTGACTCCATTTAACCATTTCGCCTATTACATAGTTGAATTTGATATATTTTAGTTGACACGTATTTTTACAGCTGTCTCCAGTATTTGAATGCTACATTTAACGTTGTAACATATGAAAAATGAATATTTTTGAATTTTTAGGCTAAGATAAAAGAGTATAAAAACACTCAAATTTCTCAAGGAACGGTATCATTGAATGAAGATGGAGTGTCGAAGGTTTTTGGTCGTGAACACAGAGGTAGAATAAAGGGCTAGGTTTTGTTGTTATACCAACTCAGCTCGGAGTTCGTACGATTAGTTCAAAAAAAGTACGTGACTTAGAAAATCAAATTATAACCTTGCAAGCTCAAATGAAAAAACTTTCAGATTTGTTTATGGATGTATGTTATAATTGATTCACTATGTTAATGAGTAATCGATATACCTTTAATATATTAGTGCGTGTCTAATATCTTTTCTAACGGAACATCGATAGTAAACAAAATATAGCGGAAGAACCAGTGACTCCTCGTGGCAATATGCCACAGGTATTTCCGAAACGAAGTTATTACATTTGAGTATTTGATCGTTGTAATTGACATTTGAGTGCATCGAGGAAAAAAAGTTATTAGGATGTCATTGATCACTGTAAATTCAAACACATATAGCTTGCAAAAAGCAATCCACCGGATGATGCAAGTTTATAGAGGAAGTTTTTATATTATTAATTTGTTTGGTGTGCTGTTCAAAGAGAGGAATGTTCATTTCTGTTGGATTACAGTAGTACATTCTTACATAATTAATATTTGCAATTTACTTGTTTTTTTGTTCGGATTAGAGGGATATCAAATCTCATGAGTTAGGACTAACCCTTTTATTTTATTTAGTGTGTTGAGTTATTTTGCTTTTTTATTTATAGTTAAGCTTGTTTCTTCATTTGCATACAGCCTTAGCTTACTGGGTATTTGTTTCTTTCGCATGCTTGTATACTTGATCATGTGAATTGCTTACTTTGCATATGCTTGCATACGTTAGTGTATAAATATATATACACACGTGCATGTTTTTGTTGAAATGTACACACACATTTTTATATTTAGAATATGAACTTGACTTGTTGTTAGTGTGATATTTGGAAACGTGGCATTGATTACCTTACTTTAGCCTTATAATTCAGTTCTCTTGTTTTGCAAACTGCTGGCAGATAAGTATAATTTGAAAACTGATTCTTTTTTGGAATGTATGAAATTTTTGGAAATTAAATGTTTGAAATAATGAAGTACGTCAAAAGACTTTTATCAATATAGTAAAAACTTTTATTTGTGCTTTTCTTTTAGGTAAAATGTTTACATTAAATTTTTCGGTAATTTTGATTTTACTTCTACTCTTGAACTTAGCCTTGGAGAAGTAATGAACAACATGTTTTGCTTCTGTGGAGAAGTACCAAGCCTACGTGCAAGTGTGCTACTGGTTACTACAAGTTTATAAATAAATCTGTTGCGTTGTGTGCAAGTATGCTACGTGTATTAAAGATGAATGAAAGTGAATAGAATTTTGATAATTTGGTGTCTAACTTGAATCAAGCTATTGAATAGATTGATGAGTTGAATGTTAAACTGGTAACTAACGGATTTTTTTTTTCCTGAAATGAAAAGGAAAATAGGATTGGGTAGGGTTGCGTGAGAGTCTCGTTGAATTAACTTTCTATTAGTACACCCTGAACTAAACATATAGCTGCTGCTGCTAATTCTCATCTTCATGCTGCCAACACTGCACTGATCCAAGTAATAATATATAAACGACCAGCTGCAAATTTTTTTTTACATAGGAGATTATGCTTTCATAATGCTTTATATTTTTCAACCAAAATGCTTTATTTTTGCAGTCTCATTGGAATAGCAACAACACCACAACTGTTGTTAATATACAATTTCAGCAGCAGGTAGGAAATGCAAATTATTGAGTTGACAAAGAAATGTTGTCGCAGAAGCAACAATCGCATCAACGACAATACTTTTCTAGTTTATTATGTACCACTATGAGCAAATAATTGGAAATTTTGTATGACGCAGTGATGGATACTGAAGCTCTTCTATTTAGGCTTACTTCAGATATCTATAGAATTGGACAAGCGGTTGGGACGCATAATTTAACTCTTTTGATTGATACGTGTATGTACTTTTATTGATTTATGTTATGAATTTAGTTATGTTTTGAAATGAAGTTATGAATTCAGAAATGGTGCAAACTTGAATTGTTTTTTAATGTGAATGGTTCGTATTGTTTCAAATATTTGAATAGTTGTGGTTATTATTCACGAAATAATGGTTTTAATTATAATATCATTAAATTTATAGTTGATAGCAATTGTGAAAAGATGAATTGTAGTAATTTGTAGCAATTGAAAAAATAATTGTTGCAACTGTGATCGCTAGTTGTATTAGATCGTACTACAACTATTACAAATACTTGTAAAATGTTAACGCAACAGGCTGAAGAAGTTGTTAAAATATTTATTATAGCCGTCGTAAACAGTTATAAATAAGTCTTTTACTACTGCGATAAGCAGTTGTAAAAGATTCTATTGCAATAGCTTCTCACAGTTGCAAAAGAGTTTTATAGCAACTGGATTTGACTTTTGCGATAATACAAGTGCAAATAGCAGTTGTAAAAAGTCTTTTACAACTACGCGTACCCTTTGTAAAATAATCACACTCTACTACAGCTGTGAATACAAAGAGTGACAGATGGCGGTTGTAATAAATCTTTTTTTCGGAAAACCCAGCAGGTATAGGATGGAGAAACGCATGGTAGAAATCGAATCTGATTCTTTTTAGCAGAACTCAAACATCATTTACACTGTGCCACGCCTGACAGTTGTAATATTAGACCTATTACAACTATTTTTGAAAGTTGTGAAATGATATTTTTGTTGTAGTTAAAGTAGAGTATATTTTTGTGATTGCATTCTATATTAGAAAATGAAAAGCATGCCATAGTTCTTACAAGTGCTAAAATAAATAAATAAGCCATGATATATAGATGCAGCTATGATTGTGCACGTCGAACAAATGGTATGATGAGTTTGAAAACTGGTATATGATGCAGGCATCTATTATTTACGTTCAATAACTATCTTATCAAATAGGATGACTATAACAGTACATCAGATTCTGCAATTCATGTATCTATGGCTTTTTATTCTAAATTTTCCTTTGCATTCAAGTAATTTTATTTTTTGTACTTCCAGGATCATTACTGTGCGACTTATGCAATCAATGGGGCCAAGGTTAGTAGAAACAGATAATAAGTCTGTGATTTCTCAAATTTTAAATTTACTTCTGAAATTAATTTATGTTCAATTGGTTCAAGTTTTATTTCTTGTATTTCGAAGGCAAATCATGCCAAGTTACAAACTTAGAGGTTGAGAGTTGTGGACTGGTACATTTAATCTGAAACAGATTAAAGCTGCAACTTAACAGTTTTGATAATGTAAATAAAATAAGCGAAGGTGGATTTGGCCCTGTCTATAAGGTAATGAATAAAATAGTGTCTAGATTATACATTTCTCATATTTTTGACACATTTCATGCTTTTATTCACATTTTCATTATTAATTTTATGGTGCGTTGCCAGATGGTTCAGAGATAGCAGTGAAGCAGCTTTCTTTAGTGTCAAAGCAAAGAAGCCGTAAGGTCATTAATGAGATTGGAATGATGTCTGCTTTACATCATCCTGATTTAGTGGAAATTTATGAGTATGGTATGGAAGGAAACCTGTTGCTTTTTATAAATATATGGAAAATAATAGCCTAGCGCTTTTTTCGTGTTAACCAAGTTTTCAATTAAGCAGATTTCAACAAGAAGTAGAAGGTCAAAACGAAAACGAAAGGACTCGGAACTTGAAAACACGATTATAAGAAAAGAAAATGGAACTCAAGGAATTTAACAATGTTTGGAGTTAAGTAAAGCATCCAGTACCAAGAGGCACTTATGGGTACTGGGAGATCCATTCTTCAAGTTTTGGCTTCTTAAACCCCATACACTTCATATACTCCTCCAAACAGTCATCATCAAGTGCTTTTCTCGGAGAATGGATGAGCAAATCTCGGGATTGATGAGAAGAAAGTAAAGAAAGCATGATAATACACGTGCTATGGAAAGAACTGTCGTGAGCAACTCAAAGTCTATGAAAAGGAGTTTGGAATACATCAAATTGAAGATAGAAGGACAATGCAAGGAAGAAGAGTGGATTTTCATCGAGAAATACCACTCAGTACCAAAAGTTTTATTTTGCACATGAGTAGGCGTGTCCACTTGTACATCATTGGGCTTGTTTCTGGACTTCTATTTATGTACTAGAACTATAGAGTTTTTTCTCTATAAATATCAACCCTATAGCAACCAAAAAAGAATCCTAGACTCTTGTTTTCCTTCAACTCCTATCCCTCCCTTAGACGGTCACCTAGGCAGATACTAATGGCATTTCTAGGCTTAGAAAACTGGTAATACTACGTGCTAGTGGCTTTAATTCTCCCTAAAATCCAAAATCAATAAAAATATAAAGTGGACCAGGCGAAAGATTACCAAACCACTATAAAAAATCTTGAGTTTCTCTACTTCTCTGCATCTTTTTTACTGTTTTACTAGATCTGATCCTACAATAGGCCATATTTATGTGTATTGCCACTTTTGGCTTCAATATTTTGGTGTTTTATTAAGAGTTGAACTTAGATTCAATCTAGCTTGCTATTTTGGATTTGGAGAGATTTAGTATTTAAATCCCGAAAATTTGCTTTAATGAAGTTTGAAAGCTTTCTACTAGGAATTAATGGTGCCTAGGAAACCTATGAGATTAGGAAGGTCATCAGGAGCTGTAACTGGTGATGATGAAGGGAACCCTCACCAAGTTGAGGTTAACAACCAACAAGAAATATTAGGATCATCTGCTGATAGGAAGTGGTTACTAGAGGAGAGCTTTGCAAAATGCTGTAGAAGTTGAACTAGAAGATGGCAAATAGCTAGAAAGATTTGATGAATAAATTGATGCTTTGCTAACCTTGCAACCACCAAGAATCACGAGAATTAGAATGGAAACTTCACTTGGGCTAGAACAAGACAATTCCTCTATTTCCGGTTGAAATAAATGGGATGAAAAGAAAAAATAGAAGGTAGGGGTTGTTGGAGTTGTAGAAGGATTAGTAAGAGGAAGTAGAAGTGCTCCTCCCAAAAAATGACCACCAAGTACCGAGAGGAGTCCTCTCGGTATTGAGAAAAATGCAAAAGTGGATGATGGGTAGGAGGTTGATCAATGGTGGTATCTAATGAGGAAGTTGACTTGTAGCTCGATGATGATGATTTAAAGTTGGATATTGATGCTAACGAAGATGGAGTTCAAATAGCCGCAGCTCGACCAATCGCGCACCCATGAAATTCTGAAGGACTGGTTCTCCCAAAGACATGAGCATTTAGATATTTGTCGGAAAACCGGGACCATTTATAGAGTCAAACACTCGGTGCAGCTCCCGATACCTGATTACCTTCGAACAACCGTGCTTGTAAGGAATACATAGCGGATATGGTTAAACGGTTGGTAGATGAAAGTAGAGGCAGAAAAAGAAAAAAAATAAAGATTTGGGTTTTGCATTAAGTAGGACTCCATTTATCAAAAATATCCTAAGAGAAGAATACCCTAGAAAGTTCACTATGCCAACAATGCCATCCTACAGTGGAATTGCTGATCCTAGACAACGCTTACTCAAGTACGAATGGCATATGGATGTGTCCAGGGACAAGGATGTTGTTCATTATAGATGTTTCCTGATTTTCTTGAAAGGAGATGCTTCTATGTGGTTCACTAGGCTCGCGGCGAGATCTTTACCTACTTTTGATGAATTAGCAAAGAAGTTTTGAGAGCAGTTCAAGCTCCATGCTGCCAAATTGAAGGACACGATGTCCCTATCTAGCTTATCGTAAGGACCCAAGGAGCCTCTAAAGGGGTTCATGAACCGATTCAATGTCGTTGTCACTAAAGTTGGCAACCCAAATGAAGATTTGGTAATTATGGCTTTGGTATAGGGTATTCAACTAGACATGGATTTTCATACGTGGCCAAAGATAAAGTAACCAACAACTATGGAAGGTTCCATCGAAATGCAAAACAGTTTATGCGGTTGGAGAAAGCAGGTCAGGTAAGAGTAAAAGTTAGCGACAGACAGCCAAAGGAGGTAGTTCAAAGTAATGTGGTACTTAAACAGAATGGAGATGGCTCTACTAATGTTATAAGTGATGCTGAAAATTATGGAAACTAGAAGTAAAGGAACCGAAACTATGACGATACGCATCACGAGAATAGTAAGCATTAGAGAAATCTACGACCCAAAGATTGTACACCTTTGAATAATGTGCTAAAAAATATTTACCTTGCTACAAAAGTAATGTAGCACTATAAGAAACTATCCAGGAGAGAAGCAACATAGTAGGAGAAACATTCTAGGTAGTACCGTAGTTTTCACGAAACTCATGGGCATACATTAAATGAATATTGACACTTAAGAGATCTTATTGAAGAATTAAAAGGAAAAATAGACTTCAACAAAGCATCAAAGAATCATAGGATGACGACTAAATTGCGAGATCCCAAGGACCGCCCGTCCACGGGAATCATCCCAGATCGAGCGGAGCAGGACCCAGTGGAATAATGAAACGTAAGTCATCGATGCCAAAATTAGAGGATTTGATCCAATAAAAAAGAGACGGAGAGAGATGGAATGGTACACGCACTCTCTAAAGCACGTACAATAGAAGAATTGCTTTGTTGTAGAAGATGGATCTCCGACAAAGCAGCAAAGGAGGAATACTGATGATGTAGTATTCAGAAATAGAGATGTTGACTGAATTGAAGTGCTTTCGACCTAATGATAGTGACGGTCGGAATTGGATTATGAAAGAGGCTATGCGGTAGGATCGTGTAATATGGAATATTGAAATAGTCTAGGTAGATAAAGTAGGTAAATTCAAGGAGACACCAGGATTTTATACTGGTTCGGACCTATCGTCCTACTTCCAGTCCCTAAGCTTTACTTCGGAATTTGACTAACTAACACCCTCACTTCACCCGGAGGAATAGGTTTACAACTTACCCGAACAACCGAACGGGATTTCTTGCCTCAACTACCGAAGAGGACTTCAACTCAATTACTAAAATACAATATTCGACTTGTTGTATTCTTGTCAACACTAATGAGTCTAATGTAGTACAATACTCCTATAATCTTATCCTCGAGAATATGCAATGTATTTGTGAAGATTTAGGAAATGTGAATTGCTATGAATCAAAAAGAATGTTATAAACAAAAACAATGATTCAAGCAATAGATTAATGAATACTTTGAGAGTATCTAGAAAATATGAACAAGAGAATAGTTAGATTAAAGCAAGAGAATTCGGTGAATTAAATGATGTTAGAATCATGTATATATACTTGTAGAAGAGATGCATATGTTGCCAAAGGTCGCAAACAAGAGATGCTTCCATTTCCATTGATGAAAGGTTGCAACTCTTGGGAGGAAGAAGGTGTCTTTTCAGAGAAAATTCGCAGGTTCAAATTCAGTCGACTGAGCAGGGAATTCAGTCAACTGAAAATATGAAGTAAAATTTTCGGGACCAAATTCAGTCGACTGTGTAGGAAATTCAGTCGACTGAAACTGTGCATGTGTATAAATTTGTTCCAGTTTCAGTCGACTGACTGTTCCTATTCAGTCGACTGAACTTATAAAACCTGTATAGTTAAAACTAAATTAAAAAAAATGAAGTTTAACATATTTTTCTTGTGCTAGTACAAGCTTCATGAGGATAGATTTTAACAATACATCTAGACTAAGACACATGTGAAAACATACTTTAAGCTTGTTTGGTCTTCATCTATCTTCCTTTAGCATTTGCATATATTTCTTCCTTGTTTGTAAAAGCACATTGTCATTGATCAAAATCTTCGCGTATCAACATTCTCCCCTTTTTTGATTGATGACAATACTGATTTATTCTAGAGATGTTTTACTTACTTTCTCCCCTTGAATGTACGCACTATCTTTCCTACAAAACAAAGTTAGTACCATAGATTTTCTCCCCCTTTGTCATCGACAAAAAGGAAGAACTAACAGCAGTAATAATATATCAAAACAATCACTGAATCATAGAGAATATTTGCATAAGCATGAATTAAGAGAAATAAAAATGTTGTGACAGACAAGCATAAAATGGCTATTTATACAAGCCATTATAAAGTTAAAAATACACATCAAAACAACAAAATTACTCATCCTTATCCCAGTCATATGAATCTTCTCTTCCTGTTGGTTCACGTATGACGGGTCCTCCTGTTGGTGGTCTGTGTGCTCTTCCTCCTTGGCCACAACTAGCTCCGCTTGCGCTGCTACTTGTATGCTCTTCGGATGTCGTCCATGTAAACGTAGGTGTTGGACGTTTGCCGCGAGATGTTGAAGCAGTAGTGGTGCTTGAGCACAAGATTGCATCCCAAATCTTGTTGAAGAATCCTTTGATTTTATCAAGCTTATGATCTACCTTTTTAAGACGAGTGTCAAGAATTTGTTGATTTCTTGACAATATCCCCAAGGATTGGTTGGTAGTGAAGCTTGGGTCAACAAGACGAATGTCATCATCTTGCTCGAGATGTTCTTCGTGGCGAGGTTGAGGAGGTTGTTGTTGTTGTTGTTGTTCTTGATGCCTTGCTTCCCATTCGGCGAGTGATGTTATGCGAGGAGGTCGAGATGGGAGTTGCATTAGGCTTATGATCCGATGGTTAATTTGATGGACCATTGTATTCTCTGATTCAGGTAATGGCGTATCGACATTTAGGAGAAGTCGCATGATGTACTCTCCAAAGTAAATAGTGCGCATTTTTCCATTGTTGAAAGTGAGAAACTCATCAAGAATAAGCTGTACCCAATTAACTTGTATATTGCCAAAAATAGCATATAGAGCTCGATAGTTATTTGGGTAGACAATTTCGTACGATCCCGTATGAGGAGTAATCGTTCTCATTAGGGATTTATGGGGGATTCTCGCCATAGGTCGAAGAGAGGTGGACTTAAAATCGCTAAAGTTGATATTATCATCCATGAAACGATGGTTGATGTTGTCACGAATGTGTGGATTGAATTCTATTTCCTCTAGCTTTCTCCCGACATTTGGAGATTCTAAAATATGTGCTATTCTATCCAATGAAAACCAAACTTTCTTTCCACACACCATACTCCAAACACTATTGTTTGGATTTCTTGGAGTTTGGTGTCCAAGATTAAGATTAGCATAAAATAAATTTACCATTACATGATTAATGGCATGGTCATTTCGTTTCAAATCTAAAAGAGAAGTTAAACCTGTCGGATCTGTTAATGCTTGGATGTTGTAGGTTTGAAAGCTTTGAAAATCAACGAAAGAATGCTCGAAAATTTGAGAATTCTTCATCTTGTTCCATTGTAAAGCCATTGTGCTATTTAAGCATCAATTGGCTCGGAGGATGAAGAAGATGAAGCTCTTGCTCTTTTTGGTGCCATTTGGGTGAGAATTGATTTGATTTTGAGGAATTTGGGAGCTAGGGTTTCGAAATTAATTTGGGGAAGAAGGTTTGTAGGAGGTAAAAGTGTATTGGTAGGGTAAAATCTGGTGGTTAAAAGGGGAAATTTTGCCTGGGAAGTAGCGTTCAGTCGACTGAATCAAAGGCCGAAGTGTTCTGTGATAGATTCAGTCGACTGAGCAGTACATTTAGTCGACTGAATTTTGTTGCTGAAATTTTCTGTTGAATTTTTAGTCGACTGTGTAGATGGTTCCATTCGACTGAACTTTGTATATATTGTTTTTTGTCATATTTTCAGTTAATGGTCTAATTGATATTCTATTTAATACATAACATGCAGTAGCAACGGCTTCTGCCCAAAAATGTTTTGGTAGAGAACATCCATTTAATAATGTTCTTGCGCATTCTTGTAATGTTTTATTCTTTCTTTCTACAACTCCATTTTGTTGATGAGTTATAGGAAAAGAAAAATTACGATTTATTCCTTTCTTTTTACAAAAAAGTTTCAAAAACTTCATTTTCAAATTCACCTCCATGATCGCTTCGAATATTTTTAATTTTCAAATCTTTAGTGTTTTGAATTCTTTTGACAAATGTTTTAAAATGCTCAAAAGTCACTTTTATTTTTCATAAAAATAGTCCATGTGTATCTTGAAAAATCATCAACTATTACAAATACGTATCGATTATGATTAATGGATTGAACTTGTGTTGGTCCGAATAAATCCATATGTAGTAATTCTAATGGTTGTAAAGTTGAAATATTTTTCTTAGATTTGAAAGATGATTTCGTTAATTTTCCTTTTTGACAATCATCACAAGGATTTTTTATTTTAAAGTTTATTTTGGGTAAACCTCTTACTAATTCATTTTTAGAAAGTTTTCTAACGGTTTTAAAATTTATATGACAAAATCTTTTGTTCCATAACCAAGGATCATTATCTTTGGCAAGTAAACACATACTTGAATTATGATTAATATTCATATTTAAAACATAAATATTTCTATCTCTATTTCCTTCAAAAATTAGATTTTGGTTTTGATCAAAAATACTACATTTATTATTCGAGAAAGTTATTTTAAAACCTTTGTCACACAATTGACTTTTGCTAAGTAGATTATGTTTTAAATTTTCAACTAATGAAACATTTGTTATAAAAGGTAAATTTGATGTACCGTAATTGTTCACATCTCCTTTGCCAATGATATACCTTTTGAATTGTCTTCGAAGGTAACCGAGCCACCATCAAAGTATGTGATGTTTGTAAGCATATCTTTGTCTCCGGTCATGTGTTTTGAACAACCACTGTCTAATATCCATTTCTTCTTTTTGAGTGGGACCTGAAAATAAATATGAAATTATTGGTACCCACCTTTTAATAGGGTCCTAAAAAGTTAGAGTTTAGGAAACCAAACCAAATTTGGTTTAGTATCCTTTTTATAAATATAGTTTTCATTATGATGAACATTATCCATAAATGTTTTAATGTATTTATTTTTTATTAATACATTGTTAGTCTTTGGTATCCAAATTATAACTACCTTGTTTTCTACTTTTGTTTTAATAGGTTTCTTTATCAATATTTGTTGTTTTGAATCCATATTCCTCTTAAAAATTGTATTTTTCTTTTTAGGAATTTTTGCCTCCTTTTTATATCCTAATCCATGTTTACTTGAAGAGAATTGAGAATTTTCTAAAATCTTAGATAAATTTTCTCTTCCTTTGTTAAAGTTAGAAACATTTTTAGTGATGTCATCTAATCTAGCTTGAAGACTATTATTTTCCAACTCAACTTTTCTAATCTTAGTTTTTAACTCATGACTTTTTAGAAAAAAATATATCATTCTATGTTTTTTGAGTTTCAATTTCTTGACTTAAGAGAGATAATTGAGTTTCCGAATTTGAATGAGATTCTTGAACTTTTTCAAGTTCTTCTTCTAAGATTTTCTTTTCATCTTTTAACATATCCCTTTAAAATTCAGCTTTGTTTTGATTTTCACGAGTTTCTTTTTAAGAGTTTTTATTGTGCTTAAAAGTTCAGTGTTTACTTCAATTAAATCGTCGAAAGTTAAATTATTTACCTCAGATTCTTGAGCCATGAAGCATACATTTGCCTGTTCATTGTCGCTATCACTATCATTTTCGGATGAACATGAATCTGAATCGTCCCATGTTACAGAAAATGCCTTCTTTTTGAATTTATGCTTCTTGTTTTTGTTGTTGAATTTTTTTTGATTTTCCTTCATTTGTTCTTGACAATCTTTTTGCATGTGTCCTTTCTTGTGACAATTGAAGCATTCTATATTTGAGGATGAAGGTTTGTTCAAGAAATTCTTTTTGAATCCGTTTTTGTTTCCTTTTCTATACTTTAAGAATTTATTGAAGTTTTTGGCTATAAATGCTAGATCTTCATCTTCAGACTCTGATTCTTCCTTTTCCACATGAAAAGCAACATTCTTTCTTTCTTGAGCTTGATCTTTCTTAGCTTGCATATTTACTTCATACGACATAAGATTTCCAATCAGTTCTTCTGGTTTCATTGTAGATAGATCATTTGCTTCCTCGATTGCTAGTACTTTTCTCTCCCATTCATCAGTGAGTGAATTTAGAACTTTAGACACAATGTCAAAGTCCATGTATCTTTCTCCTAATTCGATTAGAGCATGATGAATGTCTTGAAATCTTGAGCACATGTCATTGATGGATTCATTCTGTCGCATTCTAAAGTTTTGGAATTGATTCTTCAGCATGGATATGTTTGTTTTTTTAACTTTGTTTGTGCCTTCATGTATGACTTTGAGTGTTTCCCATATCTGATATGCAGTAGTACATATGCTAACACGGTTGAATTCATTTCTATCCAGGGCGCAAAATAGCATATTCATAGCTTTGGCATTTGCACTAGCTTCATTCTTTTGAATTTGTGTCCATGTAGGATAATCGGTTGTGGGCACAACGAACTCTGCTTGAGTAACATTCCAGGCTTCGAAACTTGTTGCTTGCATATAAATCCTCATCCTAGTAGCCCAATAGTTGTAGTTTAGTCCATTGAATAGGGGCGTCTTTGGGTAGATTGTCCTTCCACAAATGTGGAACTATAGGCAGATGTTGTGCTTGACTTGCGTTATTTTTCATATTATCAATATGTCTAATAACGGTGTTATGGTTATAGGACAACCTTGCTTTGATACCAATTGAAAGAGGCTATGTGGTAGGATCGTGTAATATGGAATATTGAAATAGTCTAGGTAGATAAAGTTGGTAAATGCAAGGAGACATCAGGATTTTATACTGGTTCGCACCTCTCGTCCTACTTCCAGTCCCTAAGCTTCACTTAGGAATTTCACTAACTAACACCCTCACTTCACCCGAAGGAATAGGTTTACAACTTACCCGAACAACCGAACGGGATTTCTTGCCTCAACTACCGAAGAGGACTTCAACTCAATTACTAAAATACAATATTTGACTTGTTATGTTCTTGTCAACACTAATGAGTCTAATGTAGTACAATATTCCTATAATCTTATTCTCGAGAATATGCAATGTATTTGTGAGGATTTAGGAAATGTGAATTGCTATGAATCAAAAAGAATGTTATAAACAAAAACAATGATTCAAGCAATAGATTAATGAATGCTTTGAGAGTATCTAGAAAATATGAACAAGAGAATAGTTAGATTAAAGCAAGAGAATTCGGTGAATTAAATGATGTTAGAATCATGTATATATACTTGTAGAAGAGATGCATATGTTGTCAAAGGTTGCAAACAAGAGATGCTTCCATTTCCATTGATGAAAAGTTGCAACTTTTGGGAGGAAGAAGGTGTCTTTTTAGAGAAAATTCACAGGTTCAAATTCAGTCGACTGAGTAGGGAATTCAGTCAACTGAAAATATGAAGTAAAATTTTCGAGACCAAATTCAACCGACTGTGCAGGAAATTCAGTTGACTGAAACTGTGCATGTGTATAAATTTGTTCCAGTTTCAGTCGACTGACTGTTCCTGTTCAGTCGACTGAACTTATAAAACCTGCATAGTTAAAACTAAATTAAAAAATGAAGTTTAACAAATTTTTCTAGTGCTCGTGCAAGCTTCTTGAGGATAGATTTTAACAATACAACTAGACTAAGACACATGTAAAAACATACTTTAAGCTTGTTTGGTCTTTATCTATCTTCCTTTAGCATTTGCATATATTTCTTCCTTGTTTATAGAAGCACATTGTCATTGATCAAAATCTTCGCATATTAACAGATTAGTGACTGTGCATCGAGTCAAAGTACTCTTCAAGGAACTTTCATTCGGATGAAGATTAACATGAAGGAGGTTACAGCTTGTAAAACCAAGGTCAGAGGCTTTATGGGAAAAGCCAAGTAGCTAATTGAGACAATCAATTTTCTATAGAATTGGGCAAAGGAGAACACAAGATTATCCAGATTCTAAAGTTCGTCATCGTATATGAGTACTCGGCATATAATGCATTCTTAGGATGACCTGCACTTGCTAATTTCAGGATAGCTTTGGCATCTTGGTGCTTAGTAATGAAGTTCTGCATGGAGAATGGGGTTGGAATAGTAAATGGTGACCAAAGCATTGGAAGGGAACGTTACATTGCAGAACTAAGAGAAGTAAAGCAAAATGGAAAGGCAAGAATATGGAGAGAACTCTCCACATTCAGGACTCGCAAGCATAACAACTAAAACATGAAAACTGGCTTGGGAACCATAACCAATTCATTAAGGTCATGGGTCCAAGGAAGAAGTTAGGGAAAGGGAAACTAGCATAGGTAGAGCTGACAGTGGATGTTCCAATCGACATGGATGATCCTACACAGGTCCTGAAGATTGAATCTCAGCTCAGCATTAACTTAAAAAAGAAATTGATGAATTTCCTTCAAGGAAAAATAGATGTGTTTGCCTTGACTTGCTCAGACATATGCGGGATATCATCGTAGATAGCGTGTCATGTATTGAACATTGACCCAAAGTTCACACCGACAAAGCAGAAAAGACACCGTCTGGGTTCGAACCAATCCATTATTGAGGAAGAGGTAGATAAACTTATGGAAAACAGGTTCGTCCATGATGCTTTATACCCCGATTAGGTTTCCAACCCTATTTTGGTTAGGAATTCAAATGGAAAGTAGAGATGTGTATCGGTTACTTGGTTTTGAAAAAGGCATGCCCAAAGGACAAGTTTCCTCAGCCAATGATTGGCCAATTGGTGAATGTGACCGCAGGACATGATTTTCTCTCATTTATAGGTGCTTATTCAAGTTACAACTAGATCCTAAGGCAAATACCAGAATAGGAGATTACTAGCTAAATAACAGACTTGGGATTATACTGCTATCGTGTGACGTCGTTCGATTTAAAGAATGCTGGATCTTCATACAATGGACTAGTGAATGCTATTTTCAAGAGCCAAATCAAGCGGATTATGGAAGTATACATAGACGATATGCTTGTGAAATCATGAGTATCTCTAAACCATCCAGACAATCTTCGAATAAGTTTGAAGTTTTACGGAAGTACGAGATGAGACCGAACACATTGAAATATTCTTTCGGTGTAGCAATGGGAAAGTTTTTAGGATTTATCATACTTGCATGGGGTATCGATGATGATCCAAAACATATTGACTCCTCGAGGAGTGTAACCACAAAAACTACAAAGAAGGAACTACAGAGCTTGAATGGGAAGATTGCAACATTGAGTCGGTTCATCTCTAGAGTGATAGATAAGTGTATACCTTTCTTCGATGCCCTCAAGAAAGGAAAAAAGAATTTGAATGGAACAAGGATTTCCAAAAAGCCTTCGAGGAATTATTAAGACGTATGAAAAACCATCTAGTCCAATCCAAACCGCTTATAGGGGAGGATCTATTTGTTTAGTTAGCCATGTTTGCTTATGCGTTAAGCATAGCCTTAGTATGTGAGAAGGCTAGGATTCAAAGATCAGTTTATTACATCACCAAGCATTTTATTAAAGCCAAAAAGAACTACCCGAAGCTGGACATACTTTCGTACCGCTTATTTGTAACACCTCACCTCTATACACATATATCCAATAGTATTACGGAGTAATACTTCCATATAACATGAAGAACGAGGATATATGAATTATATACGTGAATATTCCCTTGGACATCGAATAAGTAACTCGCCTATACATACAAAGTATCGGTACAAAACAATAAACATGTGTGCCTTTAGGACAGAACAATACAAAATATACAGTGACTAACAGAGAATATAGAGTCAATCGTAGCAGCAATAATAATATAGTATTTTTATAAGAATACAACACAACCCATTATATAAATGAAATCATCAAATGAATAGAGTTTAGCACATATCCATTCCTTAATATAATATCAGCTAAATTACAAATCAATAGATACCGTGAGATAGCCTTACAAATTATCCAAATAATATCCAATACTATACAAACCATAAAGATAATCCAACAAAATCTAAATCACAATGAATAATAACGAAAAATATCAAATCATTAAATAGTTTGGATACGATAGGGACTTGCTACACTTTATGCTCAACCAGTCTCTAATCTAGTCAACTCATTATAGAAAAGAGACATATATGCCAATCTACTGCACACTCATAATCCTGAACCAGAAAGGGAGACTGATCGCACACACCATGCTTCAAGAACTCTGGGTCTACTAACTTTCCACTGATATTTGAATCTTTTCCTACTCTTCGGTTACCTCAACGGACATCATGACCCAATCCACCAGTGGATCATCTATGCATATCTCCAGTCACAACCCTATAGATAACAGACTACTAGCCTATGTGGCACAAGGTGCTATAGGGCACCTACTCTACCAACTACCAATCCTATGATGCGCATCAAATATAACAATGGGATCGTGGATCTAGGGCGTGACACCGTAATCAGCCCGTCAAGGTGGATACTAGCCAATCCGGTTCAATCTTGAACCATAAAAGAAGCTAGACACAAGTGGACGACATATAGTACTCATTTCCTATATCTATTCGTAGCTCTATATATAAGCCAGAAAATGGCTCTATATAAGTCAACTCATGACTATGATATGTTAGAGCTTTAATCCCTTGCCATCACATGACTCGACTTATAAGCCAATACATTGCTACAATATGTTCACCACATACATATGAGCATATCCCCATTTGACCGGCATTTACTTACAAAGAATAACCAAACGTGTAACATAATGATATCCCATACCACCGCTGTTACTCGGATAATTATTCAATGCCCAAAAACTACACTCGATCCATATTAGATATCTCTATATGACAAGTCAGATGAATAACCGAAAAAGTGTCAAAAGCCCCATACCAGACGGTATCACCAAACTGTTTATTCAAATTTCTCGTCACACATAAATGGAATCTCACAAATAAAATAAGATGACGTCATCACCATATCATCATAAATCCTTAATAAAATCTATGTCGATGGTGAATCACTTATATAATTATTAGTCAATAGACAAGAAATAAAAATAGGCTATAGAAATAAATATAAAATAACAAAACAAAACTTAATAATAAATCATTTACAATATATAATTTTATGCAATCAAATATTTAGAAATGAATAATAATACACAATTAAAGATTCAATAAACCATTAGAAAGTTATCAGAATAAATACATAAACATAAACGATTCCAATGAATATATGTATATGACAACAAGTAAAAATATATTAATGAATCCTTCATAATTTATAATCTCAATGTAAACTATTAAGTACTTAGAAGTGAATATTAATTTCATATTCTAGAATTAAATAGATAAGTAACCTAACTAAAATATATTCTATTTAATAAATAACTAATTCCTCAATCTTTTATAATTAAGTAATATGTTAGCATTCACAAATAGCATTGGAAAATCCGCTTTATTTCATTTTGGTAACCAAAATTAAATTGTAGAGTAAATATTTCGCTTAAGTTATTTCCATAACTTTCTATAGTTAAATATTGTTTATTAATAATCATACATAATCCAGATCAATTTAATATATTCAAATCAAATATTTTTATTTCCAACACTTGAATTATATGTGTGTGTGTATACATTAAGATTTCATAAATATATACTTAGAAAACTATAAAATGACAATTACAGACTATAACATATTTTTTCTTATTTAAATAACACTATTAAATCCACTTTATAAATTTAACAAACTTCAAATATATATTTGCATTCTTGTACAATATATAGAAATTTAGTTTAGTGTTTAAATATGTAACAACTCCTATTTGGGATTTCAAATTTGAATATTAATTGATTCAAATCTTCGGATTTGAATTTAAATTATGATAAATTATCCGTTTCAAACTGAGACTTGATTTTTGTAGGATCGATTTCACCCTAGAGGGGGGTGAATAGGGTGACAGTATTAATTATAAAAATTTATTGCGGAAGCTTATAAACAATTTCAACACAGATCACAGAATAATAGCAGCACAGAAAAATAGCAGAATAAAATGCAGAAATAGAACGATACGGAATTTACTCAGCTTCGGCAAAACCCTGCCTACGTGCTGCCCCCAAGGTTTCTACTAGAAATTAGATAGTCAGACGCTTACACACGTAAGCTCGTGACACCCGCTATCGACTAAACCTAACTCTACGCTCAAAACCCTGCCACAACTCAGCCACTGAGTTGCGAATTCTCAAGCTACGCCACGTAGCTTGTCCCCTAGTCACACGACTAGTAATTACAACGATTTAAAAAGAGTTTAAATTTAAAAACAAATTTAAAAATGATATTAAAATTTAAAACCCTTTTCTAATAAAACTAAGTCCTTAATTAATCATGGCCGGCCCCTTTCATTTCTTCTGCCCGTTCCTTTTTCTTTTTGCTTCTGTAAAATGGCGGCCTCGCTTTCGTTCCTCTTTGCGCTCTGAAATTAGGGCTTGTAAAGAATCGAAGATTCCGACTTTACATTGATCGATCAAATTTGTGATTTTCGCCCTTTGGCCTGTCGATCGACTGTCTCCTAGTACCTTGCTTCGGCTACTTCGATTTTGATCGAGTTTGATATGATGACTGGTATGTAATTTATTCCTTTTCTTTTCTGGTTTGATGCTTGAACTCGATGATGAGATTGCCGATGATGATTTCCTTATATAGGGTTTGTAACCCTTGGTTTTCGTCGTATATTCTCTATTTGAATTTGTCAATTTCTTTTCTCTGTCGCTTGATTATGCTTGGTCGTTTGAGATTGATTCTGACCTTTTCATATGCGTATACTTTTTTTGCTTGGTTGACACGGGTTTGAATTGATATCGTGGTCATCACGGTGTTGATTTCCTTTGACTTCGGCCATGTTTTAATTACGTGAATTTTTGGTCAGCTTCGTCTCTGGCCATATCTGTGTTCATCCCTCTGCTATTTGCATTTACTTCATTCATGTATCTGCTGGCTTGACTCTGTTTTTGCTGTAGTCGAGTTGTATCCAGTGTTTACTTTGAGCATGTTGCAGTGTTCATTCGTGTTGTATTTGCCTGTTTAGTCTTGCATCTTGATTCATGTATATTGTTACTGAATTCATTATGTCTAGATTTCTTTGCTACTGCATATTTGAGAGCAAATTTGATGTGTGGTCAGACATGAACTTTACTTGAGCATTGTTAAGTAGTTTGTAGTTGCTATGTTGTCATTTGGGCTTGTAAGTTGTATCATTGTGATGTCTGGTTTACACTTGATGATCTTCATATTCACGTGTCTTGTTGAAGTGGTTGAGATTTGCAGTTCACTCAGCTTTGATTTTGTGGCTTCGACATCTTATATTCAGGAGATGTTTATTGTGAAGCTTGGTTTATTGGTCTTTGAGGCATGTTGTATTTTTCTTTGTGGTCTGCACTTGCATACTAATGCTTGTTTCTCTTGTGTACTTCATATATGCACTGTGTTGATCTTGCTTCTGCACATTGTTGTATTTGGACTTTGTACCCTTGATCATTCACTGTTGCCTGGGTCTGTACATTGATATTGGCTGCTTATTTGATAGTGTACTCACTGAAGCTCGAGTTGCATCCACATTGTCACTGTAGTTGTATTCATGTACACTGCATTGTGGTCTTGTGGCAGTTGCTTTGTCTCCATGTATTTCATGCAGTACGGGCATTTGATTCATCGTATCTGTTTCACTTGGTCCCTGACCTTTGTTGCCTCTGAGTTTGAGCATTTGCAAATTTGTAGCTTGGTCTTTGTTGGTTTTTGGTGGCATCTGTTTGTTGTGCATTGGCATTGTTCGAACTTGTATCACTTGAGTTGAATCCAGCTTGTACGCTCAGGTTTGACCTTGTGCTCGTGTTGAGATTTTATTTATATTGCACCTGAGTTGAACCCGTCCTTTTTTCTTTTGGGTTTGACCTTGTGCTCACCTGTCCCTGTAAATCAATCAAGTGTATATCAGTGTGCACGGCCTTGCGGCATGTACAGTGATACACTGTGCATGTCACATTGTTCGTGTGTGATGAATTCAAATATAAATCATGACGAACAACCCAAATAACCAAGGAAAATAATATTTTCAAAAAAACCATATTATATTTTATATTGCATAAATATTTCTTTTTCAATTTTACTGCGTTAGTGAATATTTTTGCACATTGCTCAGATGCTGGATTCTAACTGGAATGAAGTTGAAGATGAAATTATGAAAGTGAGTGATATGTAGTGAGGTCAACTGTAAATATAAAATTGTGATGTAATCAAAATTGTATATGTATAGTGAGTTGCTTGAATTTGTACTATTCGAAATTGTAATAAATATTTGTTTGAATAAATTTTTTGTTTGAATTCAAATTCTGTGTTATTTATTTTTATTCAACAAATATTTATTTAATCAATGAAAAATAAAATAGTACATTAACAAATACATTCAAACGAATGTATATATGTTTATTATCATAAAACAAACATCATATAAGCGAATATTCAACAATCTCCCCCTTTTGATGATAACAAACATATATTTAAGATTTTGAATATGTTAAATGTATTTGATCATTGATATGCTCTAATTACTCCCCCTATTTAAATGCTTCCTCTCTACACAAAGCCCCTGCTACAAATATGCATACAAATAAAAATATGCAAATGAGCCTAGATGCAAATAGAAAATTATTTGACATTTGCTTGATTTGATTTGACAAAATCTTAACTTTTCTCTCCCCCTTTTTTTATCAGCAAAAGAATAATAGTGTTAGAGAAAATAGAGATAAGGTGATCGATATTAATTCAACATTAAAACTCAATTGAATATAAATATTAAATTTCAATAAAAAAATTAAACAAAAATCGTAAATATTTTGTTAGGCGCATATTCCACTTTTAGAATGATGGGAATGATGTCATCATATAAAACTATACAGTTGTGTCTATTTGTGGTATATTTATATCAGGAATTTGAATATCTACTAACCATGCATAACCGTTAGGACTTTTAACTGAGATTAGTAGTATTCTAAAAAAAATGAGATCAAGTATCTTCTAACCACGCATAACCGTGAGGACTTTTAAATGGGATTAGAATCAACTTGTTTATTTTAAAAGTCAACTTTTGATATGCGTTCCATATATGCATAACCGTGAGGACTTTTAAATGAGCATGGAAGCACATAACAAATTCCAAGTAATTCACCCATGCATAACCGTGAGGACTTTTAAATGAGAGTGAATACTTTGGTATTTATTTATTATTATTATTTTTTACTATATAATTTTTTTTTAATAAGAAAATGTAAAAATGAAAAACGAACGATTCCTGTTTAAAGTACCACATATCGACGAACTATATAGAATTTTGTTGAGTGATGATCGTTAGAAATATGATAGAGATGGAGATGGTCATGGAATTTTTACCAACAAAAAGTTTTATAACTCTTGTTTAAATTTCTAAAGAATTTACTAATTATACCGGCTCGAGTCATAATATATAATAAATATTAACACTCGTCACTTTTCAATCACTATTTTTCTTTTCGATAATCATTAGGGAGTCGGATTAGTCAAAATAGTCATTTAAAATCAAATTCAAAAATAATTATGAAATTAATTTTTCCAAATGACTAATCTGAAAATATGGTCAAAAATGATTTTCTCGAGGGGTTTTAAAAGAAATTTTTTTGCAATTTGAAAATTATTTGAAATGAAGAATATGTAGATATTTTCTTTGAAAAATGATACAGTTAATGAATGTCTCAACAAACATCACGTTCCTCTAGTAATTTTTCTATCAACTAGATTACAATGTAATCTGCATCTGAATTTCTTTTTCACTCAAAATTGTCATTAATTGAATTTGATCGACCAAACCATGAAATGTGCAACAAAATATCTCAAAATCTATTTTAACAGCCTTTTTAAACCACATTCTCTTAGATTTGAATTAAAGCCGTGTAAATAATCAAAAAACCGTGAATACCGAGTTAGCCGTATTATAACCAATTGTATTAACATCCAACAAAGAACACTATTATTAATCCAAATGATAAATATATGAAGTAATTCAAAGAATCTTGAGATTTTTATAGTGTTTTTGGCATAAGAATATAATTGGCCAACTATTTTGAATAAGTCAGAATCATCATCTTTTCATCATTACATTATTGGCTGATTTTAATTCAGAATATGGTGCAGATTATCACATTTAATATATCGTTCAAATATATATACCATTACCTGTTTTACCTTTACGATATTTTTTGTTGTTGTCCATTGTCATTCTGTCACATTTATACTAGGCTAAGGAACTTTGCTTTGTCCCTCGGTGTGCTCTTGGAATAGCCAGAATCCAAGTAGCACTATTGTTGTTCCTTAGCCTATCACCACACCTACACGGGAAAAGATTTATGTGACCTATTTTTTTATAGGTCCATGGTTTTTAGTTGCATAATATTTAGAAAAATAATTTTGTGGAGACCCAAAACTATTTATAATTGTTCCCTTCGGCACCCAAATTTGTTTAACTTTGAGAGTTTTTATATTTGTGCCTTTTGGAACCCAAATCGGTATAGTTTTCACATGTTTGGGTCTATACCAGCAATTATTGTGATTGTGTCCATATTTTCTACAAATTGTGCACATTGATTATTCTTGATTAATCTTGTTTTCAACAATTTTAGATTGATTATATCCAAGTCCTTTTCTAAATGTGTTAACAGTTTGCTTTCCTAATAGCATATTCAACGATTTTTCACTTTTTGAAAATTTATCTAAAGTCGTTGACAATTGTTGGACTTGTGTTTTGAGAGATTCATTTTCATTTAATAATTGTGTGCACTTTTTAATAGAATTCTCTCCTAGTATTTTCACTTTCTTTTAAAATCAGAATTTCATTTTCAAGTGATTTTATATTGATTTCTGATTTTTTAATTTCATCTTCGAAAGTTGGACACTTATCACACTTAGGGATCCTTCTTTGATAGTTTTCAACTAATTGGTCAAGTTGTTAATTTAATTCTATCAAAGTGTCTTTTTGTGATTCAAGTTTAGCATATTTTTCCCTAAGTCGTTCAAAACAGCCATTTACTTCGTGGAAATAAATAAGTAATTCAGAGTGAGTAAGTTTTGATACCTCGCTTGGTTCGTCATCGTCGCTATTGGTTATATTTCCATGAAGGCACATATCTGCTTTCTCACTCTCACTACTAGAACTTTGATTATCTTCATCACTTGTATTCCACTTGGCTGCAAAACTTTTCTTTTTTGATTTCTTTTTAAAATCGCGTTGATTTTGAGGACAATTGGGCTTGATGTGTCCGGGTTGGTTGCACTTGTGACAGATGATCTTCTGTTCTTTCGAGTAGTCTAATGCTTTGGCTATTCTACTTTTCGCTTTTTGAATTCGAGCTGAATTTCCATATTTGTAATTCCACTTTTTGAATTTCTTTATTAATAGCTCCAATTCCGCTGCTGCGTCATCATCGTCATCGTCATCACTTTCAGTTGTTCCTTTGAGAGCTATTGATTTCTTTCGAGTATCTCCTCCTTCACGCTTTTCTTTGAATTTCATTTCTAGCACATAAGTGGTGAGATTGGAGATAAGTTCTTCGACTTTCATTTGTTTCAAATCTTTTGATTCTTGAATGGCAGTCACTTTGGCTTCAAAACTTCGTGGAAGGACTCTAAGGATTTTTTGGACTATCTCCAACTCTGTATATGATTTTCCAAGAGCTTTTGATTTGTATACGATATTGGAAAGTCTTCCATGCATCTCTTTGACATTTTCTTCCTTCGCCATTGTGAAGTTCTTGTATTCGCTGCTTAGCATGGCAAGGCGAGATTCTTTGACTTGAGGTGTTCCTTCGTGAGTCACTTCTAGTGTGTGCCATAATTCCTACGCGGTTAGACAATGTGAGACACGATTAAATTCAAATTGATCTAATGAACAGATAATAGAATTCATAGCTTTAGCATTAGTATTTTGTAATTTATTTTCTAGTTCTGTCCATTGATCCTTTGGTTTTTTTATTTCCTGATTATTTTCAATCATAGTTGGTGATCTATACCATATCTCAACAATATCCCAAGCGTCAATGGTTTTCAGAAAAATTTCCATCCTATTTTTCCAGTAAGCATATTCACCATTGAACATTGGTGGTCTAACTATGGACTGACCCTCAGCAAAAGCATTATTAAAAGAAGCCATTTTAAAAATTCAAAATTTTAAAACAAAAATTAGTTTTTGAAAAATGATTTTTTAAAAAAAACAGAAGTTGACTTCTATTCCTAGCTTTGATACCACTTGTAGGATTGATTTCACCCTAGAGGGGGGGTGAATAGGGTGACAGTATTAATTATAAAAATTTATTGCGGAAGCTTATAAATAATTTCAACACAGATCACAGAATAACAGCAGCACAAAAAAATAGAAGAATAAAATGCAGAAATAGAACGACACATAATTTACCCAGGTTCGGCAAAACCCTACCTACGTGCTGCCCCCAAGGTTTCTACTAGAAATTAGATTGTCAGCCGCTTACACACGTAAACTCGCGACACCCGCTATCGATTAAACCTAACTCTACGCTCAAAACCCTGCCACAACTCAGCCACTGAGTTGCAAATTCTCAAGCTACGCCACGTAGCTTGTCCCCTAGTCACACGACTAGTAATTACAACGATTTAAAAAGAGTTTAAATCTAAAAACAAATTTAAAAATGATATTAAAATTTAAAACCCTTTTCTAATAAAACTAAGTCCTTAATTAATCAAGGCCGGCCCCTTTCATTTCTTCTGCCCGTTCCTTTTTCTTTTTGCTTCTGCAAAATGGCGGCCTCGCTTTCGTTCCTCTTTGCGCTTTGAAATTAGGGCTTGTAAAGAATCGAAGATGCCGACTTTACATTGATCGATCGAATTTGTGATTTTCGTCCTTTGGCCTATCGATCGACTGTCTCCTAGTACCTTGCTTCGGCTACTTCGATTTTGATCGAGTTTGATACGATGACTGGTATGTAATTTATTCCTTTTCTTTTCTGGTTTGATGCTTGAACTCGATGATGAGATTGCAGATGATGATTTCCTTATATAGGGTTTGTAACCCTTGGTTTTCGTCGTATATTCTCTATTTGAATTTGTCAATTTCTTTTCTCTGCCGCTTGATTAAGCTTGGTCGTTGGGATTGATTCTGACCTTTTCATATGCGTATACTTTCGTTGCTTGGTTGACACGGTTTCGAATTGATATCGTGGTCATCACGGTGTTGATTTCCTTTGACTTTGGTCATGTTTTAATTACGTGAATTTTTGGTCAGCTTCGTCTCTGGCCATATCTGTCTTCATCCCTCTGCTGTTTGCATTTACTTCATTCATGTATCTGCTGGCGTGACTCTGTTTTTGCTGTAGTCGAGTTGCATCCAGTGTTTACTTTGAGCATGTTGCAGTGTTCATTCGTGTTGTATTTGCCTATTTAGTCTTGCATCTTGATTCATTTATATTGTTACTGAATTCATTGTGTCTAGATTTCTTTGCTACTGCATATTTGATAGCAAATTTGATGTGTGGTCAGACCTGAACTTTACTTGAGCATTATTAAGTAGTTTGTAGTTGCTGTGTTGTCATTTGGGCTTGTAAGTTGTATCATTGTGATGTCTGGTTTACACTTGATGATCTTCATATTCACGTGTCTTGTTGAAGTGGTTGAGACTTGCAGTTCACTCGGCTTTGGTTATGTGGCTTCGACATCTTATATTCATGAGATGTTTATTGTGAAGCTTGGTTTACTGGTCTTTGAGGCATGTTGTATTTTTCTTTGTGGTCTGCACTTGCATACTGATGCTTGTTGCACTTGTGTACTTCATATATGCACTGTGTTGATCTTGCTTCTGCACATTGTTGTATTTTGACTTTGTGCCCTTGATCATTCACTGTTGCCTGGGTCTGTACATTGATATTGGCTGCTTATTTGGTGGTGTACTCACTGAAGCTCGAGTTGCATCCACATTGTCACTGTAGTTGTATTCATGTACACTGCATTGTGGTCTTGTGGCAGTTGCTTTGTCTCCATGTATTTCATGTAGTACGGGCGTTTGATTCATCGTATCTGTTTCACTTGGTCCCTGACCTTTGTTGCCTCTGAGTTTGAGCATTTGCACATTTGTAGCCTTGGACTTTGTTGGTTTTTGGTGGCATCTGTTTGCTGTGCATTGGCATTGTTCGAACTTGTATCACTTTTGTTGAATCCAGCTTGTACGCTCGGGCTTGACCTTGTGCTCGTGTTGATATTTTATTTATATTGCACCTGAGTTGAACCCGTCCTTTTTTATTTTGGGTTTGACCATGTGCTCACATGTCCCTGTAAATCAATCAAGTGTATATCGGTGTGCACGGCCTTGCGGCATGTACAGTGATACACTGTGCATGTCACATTGTTCGTGTGTAATGAATTCAAATATAAATCATGACGAACAACCCAAATAACTGAGGCAAATAATATTTTGAAAAAACCATATTTTATTTTATATTGCAAAAATATTTCTTTTTCAATTTTACTGCGTTAGTGAATATTTTTGCAGATTACTCAGATGCTGGATTCTAACTGGAATGAAGTTGAAGATGAAATTATGAGTGTGAGTGATATGTAGTGAGGTCAACTATAAATATAAAATTGTGATGTAATCAAAATTGTATATGTATAGTGAGTTGCTTGAATTTGTACTATTCGAAATTGAAATAAATATTTGTTTGAATAAAAAATTTGTTTGAATTCAAATTCTGTGTTATTTATTTTTATTCAGCAAATATTTATTTAATCTATGAAAAATAAAATAGTGCATTAACAAATACATTTAAACGAATGTATATATGTTTATTATCATCAAACAAAAATCATATAAGCGCATATTCAACCGGACTTGATTTTCAGTGACGTATTTTTAAATTAATTTTTAGAATTTTTCCATAATTTCTAATTTGGAAAATATGTAAATTTTCGTTTGACGTATTTTACGACAAACTTGGCATTTTGAGACCTCACAAAATTTAATAACTTGTCTATTTTATTCTTGATTTGTGATCGCGTAACATTATTATACACAATTGTACTTTATTTTCTATCAATCACAGTTCGGGACCTGACGCGGTACGTTATGACCGGGTAACAGAATTTATTTATAATCAAATATAAATATCTACATAACCAAGTATACAATAGCTAATGTTTTTCCTTTTTCCTATAGATTGTCGTTACCTTCCCCTGCCCTTGTACCTTTGGCCTCCTCAGCCACTTCTTTGCCTTCAATAGTTTGAAGCATGTTAGGTATATTATTGCACTTCATCAAATCAATCTCCATTCTTTTTTAAGGTTGCTGCCATTAGATTTTCTCTTCTCCTCCCCATGTTTATGTTTAGAAATCATGAAACCGTACACCTACCCTACTTCGAAAATGATTACATCCTAAACTACTCACTGTTAGCTCCAACGTCCAACTACAAAGTTGTTCGCTAAAGAGTCTAGTTTCTTTTAAATTAATTGCTTGAGATTTCATTGGAAATTGAGCAAGATATCCTACTTTTATAGTAAAAGGAAGAAAACACTCTTAAACTTCAAAAATCAAATTCTCGAGCTTTGCTTCAAATGGATCGACGCCGTTGGCGCCGTTGGGTACGTATGGTGTTGTAGTATTTTTGTGGAAGCTTCAGCACGATTCCGCATCGACGATCAACGATCGTCAATTTCTAGGATTCGATTTTTCTTGGGTTATGGTCGTTGTTGGGTAGTGCGAAGAGCAGCATTGGCTCGGGCTTGGAGAGGCGCATTGGGTGGTGGAATTTGGCAGGGTCCGATTGAGGTTTGAGGGTAGCAACATGGTGATTGATGAGGCACGCACGATTGAGGAAAAAATGAAATAGAGCTGCCTAGGTGTTTAGATGATCAATTTCTCATGGGCGGCGTGGATTCGTCAATGTGGGGATGATCGAGGCCGGCAAGAGTAGAGGAACTCGCATGTGGTCTTGGGTAGTCGAAGGGTGGTGGAGTTGGATCGTGCACATGCATGGAGACGCTCATTTGGGTTCCAGTGTTCAATTTTGCAATGAAGAAGAGGAAGTGGAGATACTGTAGAGATGTAAAGTATGTGAGCGAGCCTTGGGTATGTTTCTGGAAGGTGAGAAATCTAAATTATATTAGTTGGTTTATTCATATAAATAGTGTTAAGTTCAAAATTTTATATCTCATTTATTTTAAATCGGTTTGATTCGTGGATTTTTGCGTCGTACTCGTATGGACGAGAGCAACATTTTAGTGTAACTTATAGTAGCTTGAGACAAGTGTAAATTTATGGCAAATGAAAATAGACATGATTTAAATTACATTGTTTTAATTAGTAACATCGTTCGAATTTTTATATCTTAAAAATTGATGTTTATTTGGGCAAATAAATTATTATTATGCTAAATTGGATTGAATATGGTAAGTGGACATCTGTTTAATGGAATAAAACACTTTTCTGCTACCTAAATTAATTTGACAATCAATCAGCAGAATAAATCCTTGTTCTGCTATTGTATGGATTTAGACATTTGATTATATATCGTTAATTGATATTCCACTTTGGGTAATTGATATATTAACCGATGATGGTTAAGTGTTGGATTTATTTACACAGTCATGGATTATGTAAATATATGTTATTAACTTGAAAAGTTAATTGAATAATATCATAGCTTGTTTTAGTACCATGGTGATCGTTATGCCTCCTTTGAATTTGAAAAACCAAATATAGATTTGAAAGTTATTTTAAGAATAATAATTTTTATTATAAGGTTTAAAGATAATTATTTTTATTTAGTACTAAGATATTAAAAGGTAACAAATTAATAATAATAATAATATTTTAAAGATAATTTATAATTGGTTTAATAATGATTAAAGTTAATTATTTTATTATTACAATTCTTAAAGGTTATTTCTACAATGTTCTTTATGAATATTTAATTACTATTTTAATGTTATTTAGTTATTATTTTAAAAATGTTTTTAATTTAATTTAATTACTTATTTAAAATGATTTAACAAAAACATAATTTTTAATTAAAGATAATTAATTATATTTATTTAATTTATTTTATTATAATTAAAGGATAATTAATTTTCATATTAATATTAGTTTAAGGTTAATTAATTACTATTTTTATTACCGTTAAAGATGGTTAATTATTATATTAATATAGTTTTGAAGTTAACTTATTAATACAATAATAATGTTTAAAAATTAATTTAATATGTTTTAATGAGATTTTAAATTATTATTTTAAATGAGATCCAATTTAAATGAAAAAGAAGGATGTTCAAATAATAACTAATTATTTTAAGTTATTTAAAGCACTTTTAAAAAACTTGTGGTTTATTAAGTGGACATTATTGACATGAAGAGTCTTATAATGAGTTGGATTAAATATGGGAAGAGTTTTATAAATGGATTTGGATATTTATAAAAGAATTTATAAATGAGTTTAAAAATCTTAAGAGGAGAAGTTATGTAAACGGGGTTCGAGATTTATTAAGAATGTTTTATAATGGTATTGGAGATTTATAAGGAAACTTTATAAATAGATTCGGTAATATTTATAAAATAAAAGGAATTCAGGTAGAAATGGTTGATCTTTACGGTGTAATTCTAGTGGCAGAGATTGCCTACAGTTTACTATGGATTCGCTGGGATAGCGATGTTAGTCCTTGAGATGATGGTTTTGATGACAACAACCTTAGAATAAGGTTATAAAATATAAATACTGACATTATAGTTTAGAAATATATGTATATGCAGGATTTAACCATGCAGGTACCAAGAATGAAGACTATACAGTATAGAGATTCAAGATATCAAGATTGAAGACTCATGAGTGTCAAGAATATCAAGATTATAAAGAGTTCAAGGTTTCAAGAATAAGTAATTTAATTAGGAATTTTGTTAAAACTTCTAGAAAAGCACTGGCATCTTAAAATCCAATTTATTCGTGGAATGGAATCCACTTAGAGCCCGTTAAAGGGATGGAAACCAAAGTAGGATGCAACCTACGAAAAATCTAGTGAAACATTATTTTGTATCCGCTAATTTTTGTTCAAAATAATTTTACAAAATTATATCTTGTTTTCAAAACCTTCCTTTTAAAAGAATCAAAATCATCTATCCTGGTTTTAAATAATTTAAGCCTCAAAATAATCTTTATCTTCAAAATCAAATTATCCTTAGTTTTAAATTATCTTTAATAATAATATATTTAACTTTTAATATTTATAATCAAATTTAAATATAAAATTATAGTAAAATTTTATATATACCAAAATATTATTCTCTATATTTATTTATGTATTTTAACTATAATTAAGTATATTTATAAAAGGTTGAAATAGTTTTAATATAAGATAAAAGTTATTTTTAAGGAAAAACAAACCACCAAAATTTCCTTTGGATGTCGACATACTCAAGACAACCATGTCGACATAGTGGCAGTTCATTTCAAAATTTTGAATTTCCAAAGAAGAGCCTATTTGTCATATCCTTTCACGAATGGACATGGCTGTTGTTCTTCTATAAATATAGGCTGTTTTCAAAGAATTTCTAATCATATTTTTTTGGTTTTCACTCCTCTTCTTCTTCCACATTTCTTTATACATATTCTTGCCATTACTCTGCCAAAATCACCATTGAATCTAACTAGATCATTTTTGGTTTGATTCTCTATCGCTATCTCAACAAGATCCTCAGTGCTATTTAGATTTATAGACTTCTTTGTAATCATTTCTATGAAAAAAGGTGCGATTGTAGCCTTGGAAATCAATCAAGTGAGAACAGTTGTGATTATAGCCTTGAAAATCAATTGGGTGAACTTGTTGCCCATGAAATCAAGTTTCTCTACCCAGAGGATTGTGAATCTGGAGGGTGTGCTTCGTAGCCTTGAAATCGAGGGTGTAATTGTAAATATTGCTTTTGAAAGGAAATCCGTACTTGTGCGCGGGACTAGATGTAGGGTAACTCCAAACCAATATAAAATACGGTGTGTTCTTTTCTTTACTGCTTATATTTTATTTCTACATCTATGTTTGATTCTGTGATCATATCTATGTCTGAATATTGCATACATTTGTGTTTAAATTAACAAAAACTCAAAAAGATTTAATAATTTCTTAAAACACTATTCACCCCCCTCTAGTGTTTATTCTAGCCTTAGATCCGTTATCCGCAGTTTCTAACATTTGGTATCAGAGCAAGATTTTCAGGGTTTTCATAATCTGAATTTTGAAAAATTTTCAAAATGGCTACCGACACTGGTACTGTTAACACTACCAACACTAGTTCTATTATCCCTGTCACTAATTCATTTGTAGAAGGTCAGTCTACGATCAGACCACAACTTTTTAATGGCAGTAACTATGCATATTGGGCATGTAGGATGAAAATATATTTACAATCTGTAGGATTAGACACTTGGAATATCACACAGACTGAATATTCTGAACCCACAACTGATTTTGCACAGTGGACCGCTGAACAACAGACTGTTGCACAAAATAATTCTAAAGCAACGAATATTCTATTTCGTTCACTTGATAAGAATGAATTTAATAGAGTGTCAGTTTGTAAGTCTACATATGAAATCTGAAAAACTTTGCAAGTTATTCATGAAGGAACAAGCAAAGTTAAACAGACCAAAATTTTCATGCTCACAAATCAGTTTCAATTATTTAAAATGAATTCTAATGAGTCTATTTTCGATATGTATAGTAGATTTCAAGATATTGTGCATTCTCTAATATCCTTAGGAAAGGAATTTTCAGAAGAAGATCAAGTCAGAAAAGTTTTAAATTCTCTTACTCCAAAATGGGATCAAACGACACTTGCGATCGAAGAGGGAAATGACATCAGTACCTTAAAGATAGAAGAATTAATTGGAAATCTAATGTCGCTTGAAGTCCAAATGATTAGGGGAAGAGAAAGCAAAGCATCTGAAAAGAAATCAATGGCATTCAATGCATTGACCGATGGATCTGACTCAAACAGCGATAATGATGAAGAGATAGCCTTTATGACCAAGAATTTTCGGAAATTCCTGAAATACAGAAAGATGAACAATCTCAAGAGAAACAACTACAAGAACTCTGGAAATCAGAATGTAGTGCCAAACAATATCAAATCTTTCAATCGTGACGAACCAGGCCATATCAAAAGAGACTGTCCGTATCCAGATAGGCAAATCTCCTATAAGCAGTGATTCCGTAAAGAAACGAAAACGTGCATTTACTGCTACTCTAGATGATGCAGACTTGTCCTCAAGCGATGATGATCAGAAGACAGATAATTCAACTATGTGTTTCACAGCAGTTCGCAACTCCAACGAATTCGGATAAACGGACTCAGAAAAAGGTACATATTTACAATATAATTGGTTGAAATTGCATGCTTAGATTTGGATGCTTGATTGATTGATTTTGATTTGGTGTGTTGTTTGTATTTTAAATTTTTTATTTTTACTATCATTTTATTATTATTTTATTATTTTTATTTTTATTTTTAATTTTAATAGTATTATAATATTTTATAGAATATATTATAATTTCAGAATTATTCCAGATATATATATATATTAAAAATAATAAGTATATATATTAGAACTCTTAGGAAAAATAAATCATATAAATTCAAAGACACATGTCGACATGGTCCCCACCATGATGTCGACATGGGTACAGAATTTGAAATTCAAAATTTGAATTCAAATGGTTGAATTTCCCTCTACCTTTTCACTTCATTCAATTCTCTGAAAAGGCATATTTTGACCAGAGAACATGTCCTTTGAGAATCTATTTATTTACTATCTTTTATCACATCTTTTCACTCTCATTTTCAAATTCAAACTCTCTCTTCAAAACTTCAAGCTCTCTACTCTCTACTCTAATGGCTTCTTCAAGCAACCCCTCCACGATGAGAATTTCCAGAAAGATAAAAGAGCAATCTTCAATGATCCGGAGGCCATAAAATACATCAATTATGCTAACTATTGAAAAGTCCATCCCGGATAGTTTGCAATATTTCAAGATTTCTCTTCTTATGAAATTGATTTTCTTTTTGCAAACAATCAAATTTTTAGTCTTATTGATGCTTCTCAAAATGATTTCCTTTGTTACCCAAATTTAATTAAAATTTTCTGTGAAAATTTGAACCGTGGATTTCAAATTAGAAATGATGATGAAATTTGGAGTACTGTCAAGGGCACTAGAATTGTTTTGAATTGTGATCTTTTGGGTACCATTATCAATTGCAAGAGTACGGGAATTGATCTTTCTAGTTTTAATATTGACGAAAATGATCGTGAGACGTTTCATCACATTTTCGAAGGAAATGTTCATTTTGAATTCAAAAATCGAAACTTTCGACCAAAAGCTAGAATTGTCAATCTTCTTTTACAACATACTTTGACCCCAAGATCGGGGAATTTTAACAATCCTACTTCAAAAGTTTACAAAGCAATTTTTGCTAGTTTTGGAAATTATGATATTAATTGGGCGCAAGTTATTTTGGATGAACTTCATCCAAAATTTTAGAAATGGGTGAGAATACTTTGTATCACGGAATCTATCTCACTCGGGTTTTTAACTATTTTGGAGTAGATTTCAAACGAGAAGAATTTGTTTCAAGAAAGGTTTTCAATCACTCCAATATCTCTTATGAAAATTCCATTTGTTTTTCAACCTTATGAGACTCTTGCCGAAAAAGAAGAGCGTTTGGCTCATGAGGAGATGGAAGAGGAGGAAGAGGAAGAGGAAGGGGATGAAATGAAAATTGTAGAAGAAGAAGGTGAAACCTCTTTGGAAAGCATTAACTATCCTCCTAATCCATCCAACAAAACCCTTCTCAAAAACCAAAAGACCGTTGTTGAGAATTAACGGATTCTTAAACGATCCTTTAGTAAGAAGTTGGGTAAAATTTCATCCAATATGAATAAGTTTATTTCCAAAGTCAGCAAGAAGCTTGGATTATCTTCATCTTCATCATCCTCTAACTAGTTCTATCTTTTCATTTCATGTTGTATTAGTTTAGTTTGTTTTAATTTAAAAATTCATGTAATTCTTTATGTTTAATCGTTGTATCATGTTATCATGAAATGAAATTGAATTCCTTTTCTGTTATCTAGCTTATCTTATCTCCAGAATAATTGTTAGTATATTTTATATATATAGACAATTATTCACAAAATCAAAATAAGCAATCAAAATTAACTACACCATGTCGACATCTCCCTATGACCATGTCGGCATGTACTGGTCAGAAATGACATTTCATTTTGAATTTGAAATTTGAATAACTACCTTGTGTCATTCATTTCAAATGAATTTCTACACTTATAAATACCTATTTCTTCCGGAATTCATCATTCAATATTATTTCTTATCTACTTTGTCTCTCATTCTTCTCACAAACTAAAATATGTCCAATCCAATTCGTAATCTATCCGAAAATATTGAAGAGACTCTTAATTCTTTCAAGAATATTCTTTCGTTCATTCTTCGAAACCAGCAACACTTGGAGTTGTGTCAAATGCAGATGATCAAGGAGCAAGAAAGGCATTTCGATGCAATACAATGGATGATTTCCTCCCCACACAGGGATGATAACGAAGCACATCCTCCAGTCTCTCTCACTAATGTTAATGAAAATTGGGATGCCATCATAGAAGACCCTATATTCGGAGTAGAATGATGGGTGGAAGTTCCTCGTATTGTTTGATTTTATTGCTTTGTTTGAACTGTTTGCTTTGATTGATTTGATTGCATTTGTTTTAATTTGGTTTGATATAGATTGACATTTGATGTGGATTGATGTTTGTTGTACAAAACATGAATAAATATACATTGATGTTTATAATTAATTATCATGTCTATCAGTATAATTATCTCCTGATCTATCTATTATATACTCCATTTTATAGTTTATTAATCTAGGTACTTTAGTCCAAGAATGAGGGGGAGTTATATAGTTTGGAGTTAGTTTTTGTTGATGACAAAGGGGGAGAAGTATAAAATAGGATAGTTAGGCATAGATTAAGGGGGAGTTATTAGTTTTAGGGGGAGTTATTAGGATAGAAGTAATATTTTATAAACAAAGATTGTCATCATAAAAAAGGGGGAGATTGTTAGTCCTTGAGATGATGGTTTTGAAGACAACAACCTTAGAATAGGATTATAAAATATAAATACTAACATTATAGTTTAGAAATATATGTATATGTAGGATTTAACCATGCAGGTACCAAGAATGAAGCCTATACAGTATAGAGATTCAAGATATCAAGATTGAAGACTTATGAGTATCAAGAATATCAAGAGTTCAAGATTTCAAAAATAAGTAATTTAATTAGGAATTTTGTTAAAACTCCTAGAAAAGAATTCGCATCTTATAATCCAATTTATTTGTGGAATGGAATCCACTTCGAGCCCGTTAAAGGGATGGAACCCTAAGTAGGATGGAACCTATGAAAAATCTAGTGGAACGTTGTTTTGTATCCGCTAACTTTTATTCAAATAATTTTACAAAATTATATCTTGTTTTTAAAATGTTTTCAAAACCTTCCTTTTAAAAGAATCAAAATCATCTATCATGGTTTTAAATATTTTTAGCCTCAAAATAATCTTTATCTTCAAAATCAAATTATCCTTAGTTTCAAATTATCTTTAATAATAATATATTTAACTTTTAATATTTATACTTAGATTTAGATTTAATTTATAGTAAAATTTTATATATACCAAAATATTATTCTCTATATTTATTTATGTATTTTAACTAAAGTTAAGTATATTTATAAAAGTTTAAAATAGTTTTAATATAAGATAAAAGTTATTTTCAAGGAAGAACAAACCACCAAAATTTCCTTTGGGATGTCGACATACTCAAGACACCCATGTCAACATAGTGGCAGTTGATTTCAAAAATTTGAATCTCAAAAGAAGCGTCTATGGTCATATCCCTTCACGAATGGACGTGGCTGTTGTTCTTCTATAAACATGGGATGTTTTCAACGAATTTCTAATCATATTTTTCTGGTTTTCACTCCTCTTCTTCTTCCACATTTCTTTATACATATTCTTACCATTACTCTGCCAAAATCACCATTGATTCTAACTAGATCATTTCTGGTTTGATTCTCTATCACTATCTCAACAAAATCCTCAGTGCTATTCAGAGTTATAGGCTTCTTTGTAATCATTTTTGTGAAAAAGGCTGTGATTGTAGCCTTGGAAATCAATCAAGTGAGAAAAGGTGCGCTTGTAGCCCTGGAAATCAATTGAGTGAACTTGTTGCCCATTAAATCAAGTATCTCTACCCAGAGAATTGTGAATCTGAAGGGTGTACCTCGTAGCCATGAAATCAAGGGCGTAATTGTAAAGATTGCTTTTGAAAGGAAATCCGTACTTGTGTGCGGGACTGGATGTAGGGTAACTCCGAACCAGTATAAAATCCGGTATGTTCTTTCATTTACTGCTTTTACTTTATTTCTGCTTCTATGTTTGATTCTATGATCCTATCTTTGTCTGAATATTGCATACATTTGTGTTTAAATTAACAAAAACTCAAAAAGATTTAATAATTTCTTAAAACACTATTCACCCCCTCTAGTGTTTATTCTAGCCTTAAGATCCGTTATCTGCATTTCTAACAGCGACGTAACCATTGTGTAAGCTACCATCCATAGTCAATATTGAACAGTACTTTCCATATCTACTTTTAAGATCTTTTTTCAAGTTTTGAAAATAAAATGGTTTGTGAATTTACTTATATCATTGTGATAAGTATATGATTAATTTTCTTAGTATCGAAAATAAATTGGTTTGTGAATATACTTATCCCGTTGAGGTAAGTGTATGGAAGTGATTTCCAAGAGTGATTTTAAATTAATGAAAGATTAATTTAGAGGCTTAGTGATTTCCATGGAAATATAATTTTTTTCTTGAATGTTTGTTTATTTGATAGTTAAGTAACCGACTATCAAATCTTGGCTAAAATATGTAATCCTTCTTAATTTTTGTGGTAGGGAAATATTCTCTACTTAATACCGAAGGATTTTAACTCTGCAAATATCTAGGGGAAACAGAAGGATTATATGGTACAGTTACCGTTAGTGGTGTTATACTATACGTATAAACTCATTTTGTTCTTTTAGGACAAATGATAAGTAGATCCGTCCACTTAACTGGTTAGGAGGTGGTCCCCGCTCTTATGTATTGTCTAATTATTTTCTAAAGAACCGGTATTGAGCATTTTGGAAATCGACGTTTGGTTTTATGGAGCATTTGGGAAGCGGAGGAGTGTACTCGTAGGAGATGACTCAAAATCCGTGACCACAACGAAAACCATATATGATTCTATGAAGAAATTCGTGGTGTATTGAGATCTTGGGTCAATATGTGATTTCTAAACCCATTGTGGTATGGGAATTCGAGTGTGATTCCAAGATCGAATTAAGATATGGGAATCTTTGTGTGACTCCAAGACCAGTTGGGGTATTGGAATCCATGTAGGATTCCATGATGTACTTCATGGCAGTGCAAAGCTGGAATGTTACATTGTTATATGCAATTGTGCTTTATATTTTCTCAATCGCGGTTCAGGATCGGACATGATACGTCATGACTGGGTACCGAAATTTATTTTATAATCAAATTTAAATAGCCAATTTTTTTCGTTTTTCCTACATACTGCCGTTGTTTTCCCATACCCTTGTACCTTTGGCCTCCACGGCTGCTTCTTTTTCCCCAGTGGTCTGAAGCGTATTGGGTATATTAATTCACTTCATCAAATCAATCTCCATTTTTCTTTTAAAGGTCGCTGCCATTATAGTTTTTCTTCTCCTCCTCCTATACATTTTTAAGAACCATGAAACCATACACCTTCCCCACTTCAAAAATTATTACATCCCAAACTACTCACTATTATCTCCAATGTCGAACTATAAAGTTGTTCGCTAAGGAGTCTAGTTTTTTTTTAAAAAATTATCGCTTGAGATTTTATTGAAAAACGAACAAGATATCCCACTTTTGTCGTAAGGGGAAAAAAACTCTTAAACTTCAAATATCAAATTCTCGAGCTTCGCTTCAAATGGATCACGCCGTAGGCGCCGTTGGGTTCGTATAGCATTGTAGTATTTTTGTGGAAGTTTCGACGCGATTCCACATCGATTTCTAGGGTTCGATTTTTCTCGGGTTATGTTCATTTTTGGGTAGTGCAAATAGGAGCATTGGCTCAGGCTTCGAGAGGCGCGTTGGGTGGTGGAATTTGTCGGGGTCCGATTGAGGTTTGAGGGTCGCAGCATGGTGATTGGACGAGGCATGCACGGATGAGGAAAAAATGAACTGGAGCTGCCTGGGTGGTTAGATGATCTATTTATGATAAGGGACACTTATTCCTCGATATGGGGAAGATCGAGATCGGCAAGAGTAGAGGAACTTGCACGTGCTCTTGGTTGGTCGAAGGGTGGTGGAGTTGGATCGTGCATATGCACACAACGATGCACATTTGGGTTCCAGTGTTCGATTTTGCAATAAAGAAGGGGAACAAGAGATACTCTAGAGATAACAAGCATGTTAGCGGGCTTTGTGCTTGTTTTTGGAAGGTGAGAAATCTAAATTATATTAGTTGATTTATTCATATAAATAGTGTTTAGTTCAAAATTTTATATCTCATACATCTTAAATCCATTTGATTGGCAAATTTTTACGTTGTACTCGTATGGACGAGTGCAGCATTTTTTCGTATCTTATAGCTTTGGACAAGTGTAAATTTATGACATATGAAAACAGACTTCATCGTTGAGTAAGGAATTTAGTGCTCCAGTGCCATGAGTTCTAGGGATAGAAGATATGTATAAACATTTGATGATAGCTGTATAGAATCAATACCCAGATGAGTCTGGAACTTGGATAACAAGTCCAGGAAAGGTATGAAGCCTTCTTGCCAAATATGGATTGTGATACACGCAAAGTACCCTTCAGTATTGTTATGAATGATGTCATTATCACACGAAGGAATAACTTCCACCCATGTAATGCCGAAGTCATTTAGAATTGTGTCTACCTCATCTTGATATCAGAGAATGCTTAGAAGTTGTTTCAATCTTCTTAAGCGAAGATTCCATCATCGGCATTGTGTCTTTTTCTGGTTTTTGGGAAGTCTTTTTCACACCCTTGATCTTATTAGGTGAAATCATTTCAGTTAGAATTTATAATTTTTTATGTAGTCAATATTCTATCAAGGATATCGAAAACCTATTATAATATTTCGAAACATGAAATTTCATATCCTTGAAAGAATGTTAAAGTGATAAAAATAAACTCTGTTGAGCTTTCGACAAAGTCGAAAAGGAGGATGGAAGTAGACGTCCAACAAACACACTTCAACAATGTCGAAAGCTCAACATAAGCTTTGTTATTAAAAGGGAGTAGTTGAAACTACAAAAAACATTTGTATAAAATATATGCTGCCAACATATAGTAAATAAGGAAAAAGAACCATTCGACGCTGTCGAAACCCATGAACGTAGTTTTTCCAAAGGAATATGAATGCTTTCAAAATCTTATGTGCCAATTAAGTCGAAGGGTATTGAGTTTGAATCATATTACTTAAAATAAAAGGACTTGGGACATTTCGACAATATTGGTAAAAGATGGTGATCGAATCTCAATTAGTTATAGAAGGTGTCGATAGAGTCAAAAGACGTAGGTTGTTTTGAAAGCATGCCAACGACTAAATTTGAGCCGACATTGTAGGTTTCGACTGAGTCAAAACATTTGACTTGATTTACAAACTAAACAAAGTACAGTTCTCTAGTTGAATAACAACTTCTAGTATGCTTCCTATCACTTAACCTTATTGTTATTGATTTACCCTTTGTTCTTGACTTATGTTATACTATTCTTTCAAATTTCCAAGAGCTGGTTCTCCTTGCAAGATGGTGCATCGAAATCTTCTACAGAGACATGGAGTCTTCGAGAAGAAGTTTCAAACTTACACATCCAAGTCTCTTCCAGTTTGCAGATAAGAACGAAGCTATAATGGATTTAAAGATATTGAAAGCTTCTCTGCTCAGTCAGAGTCTGTTAATCTGAGGAGAGGAAAGGTCATCAACTACTCACTGATGAAAATTTGGCATTGAAAATGACTCAGAAAGAGTCCGAGGAGGAAAAGACTCGAATGACAGTATGTAACAACCTGTATTTTTGACAATTAAAACTATTAAATCAAATAAGATTTTGAAATTTAATATTGTGAGAAATTAAAATTTATGATTTACTAATGAGAAAAATAATTAGGATATGATTTGATAATGTTGTTTGAATGTTATTGACAACTATTTTAATGTAATTTCAATCAATTGAAATAATTGGAAAGTTAATTTGGTTATAATTGTAATAAGGAATAAACTAAATGTTGGATTTAATGTAAATTATATGTTATTAATTGAAATAGGTTTGTTATAGAATATGAAATAAATTAATTTATTGGCTTTTGTTTATAAACAATAGACTTAGAAATGTGTTTGAATTACTAATGTGTAATAATTGTTTTAATTATTATTTTATTATTTAATCTGTTGAAATTAATTTTGAAAATCAATTAAATTTTATGTAATTAAATATTGCAGTTGATATGTGTTAAGATGATAACTGTAAAATTTGAAAAAAAATGTAAACTAATGTTAATTATATTCATAAGGTAATAGTCGATTCAATAATAAGAGTCTAGATCGAAATAAAAAATATAAATCTTAATAAAAATAAGTTTTATTTCTATAGCAATTGAACGTTGAATTTAGTATAACATTAAAATAGTGAATTTAACATGGAAAAATTACTTTAATAGATTATTAATTTCAATGTAATTAAGAATGATGAAATGGTTAATTTTTAGAATTGAATTTGAAAGTGATTAAATCAATTTAATAATAATTTATTTAATTAACGTGAAAATTATCCATTTTGGCTACCGTCTAGGATTTGACGAAACCAGTTTCATCGGATCCATAATAGTGAATTATTGTATGATTTCAAGTTCCATAGCAATCGCATTTATCGTTTGTTCGTGCAAAATCGAAACGTGTCGATTAAAAGAATTTAAATAAATATAATTTGATTTTGAAGGCTAATTTTTGTATACAATGGAATTAGGGTTATAAACTACTTCCATTGAGTTTGAAAATATATAAAACCTACATTTTGACAGATAGGAGGACCTACTTTCGTTTCGGAAATGAAACGGGCTTTTTAGGTCGTTATTATCGTTTTGACCCAATTCAATATGTCCATTCGTTCTTATTTATCTCTGCCCATATATAGGCAGTAATAAACTCTAACAGATTTCTTGTTTCATATTTCTATACGTACTGCTTATTTATATCTCCTCTTCCTTCTCAATGGTTGTCTTTCCAAAAAACCTTAATTCCCAAATTCAAAATCAAATCGAAAATTCAAACTCATCAAACCCTATCGAATTATATATCATTGCGAAGCAATAGATGAGCGTAATCTACATCTGAGATTCATTTTTCAATTTAGGGTGTGCTGTGACCAAAAATCGTTAAAGAAGTCTCGACCGTCCATTTCTAGGTTTTCGCTTTCAACGGTGGATCTTTGTCGTTTGCTCGACCGAAGGGTGCAGGCTTGTAAAGGAGGCAAGTGGCTGTCGATCCATCGACTTGGTTTGACCTTGATGCTTCATAGATCGTTAGAAAATCTCGAACAAAGCTTGGTGGTGGTTGCTCGTACGTGGCGGCGGAGGTGGTGAGGCGACTGTCATGGGTGCGCCTTGGCGCGGGCGTCGCCATGGTGATGTCAGATCAGGGGATGGATGCTCATAGGTGGTACGGTCGTCGATCTATGTTGGTGGTTGTAGCTCCTTGGAGCTATGTCGAGCATGCTAGGGTTTGACTAGGTAATGATATTACCATTTTTTCCCTTGAATATTATTTTATTTTAATTTTAATTTCTAATGTTCTAACATCGATATCTTTTTCATTCGAGCTCCACTTGGCGCGCGGTTTCTTCCCTTGAGATCGTATCAAAATTTCGAACAACATGGAATTGGTTTGATTAGATTCCGAGACAGTTCAAATTTGGGCATTCTTTTGGATTTTAAATCAACTGCAAATCAATGGTTAGTGATTTAACCCACTCATGATATTCAAAACCTTCTTATGTTAGTTGAATTAAATTTATGAATTGATAAGAATTTTATTGATTGTTGTTTGGTATTTTAAATTGTCATTTAAATTTAATATTAATCAAAATTTCCATTTAAATTAATACTGAAATTAAAATGATAATTAAATATTTGATATTGCTAACCAGTTAATTGTTGTGATTTATCGATTGATTTGGATGTTGATTATGATGGATGTTTAGTTGTTGACATTTTGGATTATTGGATGTTATGTTTATTATATATGTTGTTATTACTTTGCAAGTTCCTTTTGTTTGTGAGGAAAATCACTTTGGGTTGGAATGATATAGACCCAAATGATATTATAGATTAGGAAAAATCATTATGGGTTGAAATAATACATACCCGAGTGATTCTATTCATTTGGAAATTATTGATTCGGGATACGGGTTTAAATGATATATACTTGGGAAATTTAACTATTTTCGGTTGAAATGATACATACCCAATCACTTGACCATAGGGTAGAAAATTACATACGGACACTGTTGTTCGATTTTAAATTATTTTCTAAATGGTAAACTATGTTTGATTTACAAATTTTATTTATAAATTTTATTTAATGATTTTATTTAAAAATTTATAATGGAAAATAATTTATTATATATGTTTTAAAGCTTTAAATTATAAGTTAATATAAGTTTTAAAAAACTAATTTTTAAGGTTTTAATTTATAATCTTATTTAGTTCAAAATATATAATTTAAATAATGTAATAAAATAGAAACACTTTAAAATTTTAGTATATAAAATATTCAATATAGTTTTAAAAGATTTATTTAAAAATTGAATTTAAGATAATAAATAAAGACTTTTATAATACTTTAATGGATAAATGATTTTTGTAAAAGATTTTAGAATTTTGTAAAAGGCTTTGTAAGGAATTTATAAAAGTTTTGTAAGAGATTTTATAATGGATTTTTATAAAAGGATTTTATAAAAGATTTTTTTTATAAAGGATTTTATAATGGCTTGATAGAGGAGCTATAAGATTTTAAAAGATTTTATAAAAGGTTTTTATAAAATGACTTGTATAAAGGGATTTGGAAGCATTTTAAAGGAATTTGCATGGAGGCTTATGAAAAAGGTAAGAGTAGTAAGATGTGTTGGAATATATAATAGCTTTATAAATGGTTTTAAGGCATATAAATAATTTATAAATGATTTAAGAGAGATTTATAAATTATTTTCGAAATTGATTGAAAGAAATTTCCCTCGGTATTTATGAATATATTTTTGGAATAAGTATATGGACGTCATGATATGAAGGTATAAACTGTTTTTTGGATTTATTATTAAAAGTGTTTTATAAAATGACCACGGTGTGAAAAATATAATGATTGGTTGTTTAAAGAGATCAGGGTCGGATATTGTCATACTCTCTGCCAATTCCGAAACCACTTTAACAACTATGCACATGGTGGAGAATCCAAAACGAAGTAGGATGATTGGTGAACGTTACTGGTAAGAGGTAAGAATGTAGCCCCAACCTTCGGGTAAGCTCGATATGACTAAAATAGGAGCTATCCCGGGCCAAGTTAGGTCGCTCCTCCGATCAGACGTGCTTCTTCGATAGCATATTTGATACTTTATGATTGATTGGTGGCTACATTCAATTTGATTATGGGAGTGTGTTCCAAGGTGGGCGGTAGTAGCTGTTATGCGTTACCACTAGTCTGGGCGTGCAAAACAGTAGAATCCTACCCTGGGCATTGCCTTGCGTGCCTGTTGTATGCCTTATTGAGCCCACTACTATTTTGGTTTGTGTCGTACATGCTCCTTAATAGCCCACCGGATTTTTGGAGTTTACGGCGCTGTATAGACTACGACTTTATAAAAATGTGTTAAGGGAGATATGAGTAACGCCTTAGTGCTATTTTAATACTTTACTTACAGACATTATATATATAGCGTATATTACTACATATAAGTAGTTTAACGGATCCTTAGGAGATGTAAATCCCAAATCATCTCTTAAGTTATTGCATGCACGTTATATACTGAATAGGAGATGTGAAATCCCATAAACATCTCTGAAGCCATTACACTCATACTCTTTTGCTGTTGATTTAACTTACATAAGATCTTCTTGTTCTGACTCAAGTGTTTTGTTTTTTCATTACACTCGGGCCAGCCTGAACTTTTCAATGTTGAAGACATTATTTCAAGAGGACAATGATGGAGTTTAGTATTATATTATTATTACTATTCCACTGTATCATGTTATTCCGTTGCATTATCCTATTATAAATGTTGTATGTAAAACGCTGATTTACTGTAAAAGTGTATTCAAATGTTAAATGTAAATCAGCTTCATAAACTATTTATTTGATTATATATTTATCATTCCACTGTGAGATTCTGTGTTTTCCTTTTCATTCCTTTCTCTTATTTTCATATTTAACCCATTGACAATCCTCCCTTTTGAATGGTTTGAGTTCGACATGTGTGGTTTGGTGTTAATTTACCGTCTAAAAAGGTAGGTCGTCACATAGTAAAACAATCATCTCTAAAGGAAAAGCTTAAGAAGAATAAAGATTCCTTAAAATTGTCTATCGACACTATTTCTGATGCAAAGCAACGGGTCTCTCAGTTCCTTGATACTTCTCTTGAGGACATCGATATCAATTCTTTCGAAGATGCTATAATGCTCTGTTATGCTGATAACGTTGATAAATGACCATGACTGAGCTTTCCCTCACTCAACCCTACTCTTATCAATAGGGTTATGGAAAAAATTAAAAGGATGGAGCAAGGGTTGAAGCCATTGAAAGAAAGGAGATCGATGCTTTTAAAATTCTATCTTTTGAAGTCCCTTCTTTATAAATAGACTCTGACTCCGAAGATAAAGGTGACAAAGATGAAGTTGCCGAGGAATAGCCCGGTAACAATGATGATGACGACGATGATGAAAATAACTATAGCCAAGTAGATAGAGGTCATGTTCAGGTGGCGACAGGGGTGGTCACACTGATGCTTTTGAAAATGATGGTGATGACAACATATGGATTCTAAAAAGGTCAATCATAATCCGTCTTTTCATGAAGCAAGCCCACCTGAAACCCCTGTGCCTTCTGGCACTCAGGAGGAGCCTACTTACATTAATGTGGAAAACCAAAAGAGAAAACGCAGGTCTCTCAAATGTCAAGTCCCATTTCTCAGGTATGGGATTCTTTATTTAGACGACTTAATCTCCCAAGATAATAATAGTTTAAAAACCCGCTTATCTTTAAAAAACTAAGCTAGAAAGAAAAAGGCAGAAATAAATAGTTTGTATAAGGTATTAGATAAAAAAAATGAAGGAACACGATATTCTCTTTGATAAGTATCATAGACTTAACAGAAGTGTGTTAGTGTTAGCACCCTTTAAAAACCAAGAAGCTGCCCCGCAAATGAGGAGGGCATGCCATCTATATGATGCTCTTTTGAAAGAAAATCGAGAGTTGATTGCGGTTTTTTGTACGTTGATTAAAGAGAGAAACATTCTTGTAGACTTAATACAAAGACTTTTGTAGACACACAACTAGAGATTTCCTGTAGTTATGTGTTTTAGTGTGGGTCTACATAGGAGTTTATACAAGAGATACTTGGACGACTTTGGATCTGACCTACATCTCGGAGCATGTTGGAACTTACCACAAGCCAGATCGATTCCCCGATAACTGCATCCTCATAAACACAAATACTATAAGAACAAGTTTATTTTAGAATTATAAACTCGATTTTGAATGAACCGGATGAACAGTCGTAATTGTGTAATAATATTGATTTGTGAATTTTGGTTTTAGTTTTCTTTTTATACTTAGCTGTACTTTATTACATTATCACAGAGTGAATATCTCTCAGAAAACTTTGTCTCTAAAGATTATCTAAGCTAGTATGTTAAAATAAGAATAGATTATCTTGAAAAAGCATCAATTTTGAAATCCTCAAAATTAGCCAGATATTGCTTTCTTAGAGATTTGAAAAAACTTTATACGGAACATCCTCATCTCTGTTTCGATCTTCTTTGTGAAGAAAAATAAAAGCTACTTCAGGAAATCCAGACATATCATACCAGATTAATATGTGCCCGCGATAGTCCTTCTACCGGGTCATGAGGCTATAACAAATTTCCTCTAGTTATTACTCTAGAAGGACTTAATGTTCCTTTTGACTCAATAGTTATTATTTTTGCAAATGTATTATGTAAAGTTAGAAATGCAGTTTCCCATCTTTAGATGTTAAACAAATGTCTAATTGTACTTTTTAATTTCATTGTTACTTGAGTTGTAATCGTTTATTGTTGTAATAAAGATATAGATTATTCTAGTCTTAACTTCATTCTTTTTTTTGTTTAATAGGAGTTACAGTTATCTGCAACACCACTCCCACTAGATTCGACATCACGCTTTTTCAATATTAAAGGTAGGTTGCTAAAAGATCTTGAAAAAAGAAAGTACCTTGATAGTACTTTATCTACTCGTTTCCAAGGTAACACGGAAGCACTAAAATGGCATAGGTGATTTTTTGCCTCAGAAAACGATTGATAGGAATCTCAACGATCGGATCGCGATTTAGAGGCAGATGTTAAGAGCAAAAACGAAATGATTTTCATGTTGGAGCATCAAGTTAAATCAAACCCTTCAGTCGATTTTGACCATAAAATGTCAGAACTTCTCCAACAAATAAGTGATTTGTAGATTAAGTTAAAGCACAGTCAAGCTCAGCGTGAATCACTGAAATTCATTATGGGGAAAAATATTTCAAATGTCGATTTACAAGCTTCCCTCATTACTTCATCTATTGCAAAATCAATAAGGTCAACTTCCCTTGTCTTTCAAAAATTCCCTACCACGACTAATCCTCCTCCTAGCTTAGACGAGAAGGTGGTAGGTGAATGGTGCAGGAAGGTCAAATTTGAGATGATCAAGTATTTTGATGAATAACAAAAGGTAAGATATTCACAACGAATAAATGAATATGCAACTAGGATTCAAAAGCTTGAGCATGAAAAGTATCTCCTTCAGAAACATATTACTAATTGAGAAAGGGAGTATAATACTCTTAAAAGCGCAAACAAAGCTTTTAATCGTGCTTTGAAGACATTCCCTATTAGCATCTAAGATTCGAGGGGAACTCCAATTGCCTCTACTCATATATTGCATCTAAGGTATCCCTTCGGCTATGGGGATCAACGACGACATTCTCTTTTCCAAGGGTATACTGTATCCCAAAGTCATGGGATGTTATAAACTCTATCCTACTTTTCTACCTAAGATTTAGTTATTTTTGGGAAAATAGTTATTTGAGTGACTTATGGGCAATAAACAACTCAATCCTTTCCTCAAGATACTGTCCCTACATCTTTGAGGCAAAAATAATTGCTACCAACTCCAAGTTATGCACTGGGTATCTCTTCTCATGGCCCTTCAGTTGCCTGCTAGCACAAGCTATACTCTTTCTTCTTGCATAATATCTACTCCCAATCCTATTTGACATGTCTTTGTATAAACTATAAATGGCTTCATTCCATTGGGGATGACGAGTACCGGTGCACCTGTCTATAGTTCCTTTAGCTTTCTAAATGCTTTCGTGCATTGCTCTTTCAACTGAAGATTAAATTCTTTTTTGTCAAACGGGTTAAAGGAACTACTATCTTGGAAAAATTGTTTACGTATTTCCTATAATAACATGTCAATCCTAGAAAACTTCTAACCTTCATGGCATTCTTTGGAGTCTTCCAATTTTGAATAGCTTTTACTTTTGCATGGTCCATGTTCTGAAACAATATGTCCAAGAAATCCAACTTCCTTCCTCCAAAATTGGCATTTTGAGAATTTGGCTTTAAGTTAGTGCCTTCAGGGTTCCTGATATCTCCCTTAGTCGACTTTCTTGATTCCTTTCACTTTTGGAAAACACCAAGATGTTATCTACAAAAACTACAACAAATTTCTTTAACTGTCCCTTAAGTACTCTACTCATCAAATCTACAAAGTATATGGGGGCATTTGTCAATTCAAAAGGCATCACTTACCATTTATAGAGTCCTCAGGTGTGTGAAATGTAGTCTTTGACTTGCTATCGTCTACGATCCTTACCTAATGAAATCCAGTTGCCAAGTCTAATTGGAAGAAGGCTTTGGCTCCCACAAGTTGATCGAAAAAATCGTCTATTCTAGGTAAGGGATAACATTACTTCTTTGTTAACTTGTTGGGTTCCCTATAATAAACATAAAGCCTTAATGTGAAATCTGCCTTAGTGGCAAAGACAACAGCAACTCCCCATTCCACGGTACTTCATAAAAAGAATCCTTTCTACAGCAGCTTCGAGATATGTTTATCAAATTATCACCTTTTATTAAGGGTAATCTGTTTTAATGGCAGAGTGACTGGTCTAGTGTCCTCCTTCAGATCAATTCTAAACTTAATTCTTTAATGGTGGAAGCCTCAAAACTACTTCAAAGATATTAGAGAATTCTCGAACTATGGGTATGGATGAAAGATCATTTTGTGATAGGTTCACTAATATAGATAACTTAACTTGACTGAAATCTAGAGTGTACAACGAACGTCAAGGGCTCGCCCTTTACAACTCTTAAGCCATCCAACCTACTATTATAGTCTAGGAGTGCCCCATAGTCTGGCTAATCCTTACCTAAAATAATCCATAACCCATGAAATTTAGATCGTATGCATTATATATGAAACCAACGTCACATATGTCTAACGTAAGGTCTTTGCAAATTGAGAAAAGATGCATCATCCTCCTAATATGATTTGAAACTACTATTGGATGGGTGACAGTTTGAGTTTGAAGGTTTAATGAGTTAATCACATTCCTAGCAATGAACGAATGAGATGCTCCAAAGTTATATAGAGCATGAATTTTATTTCCTAAAATGAGAGCTATACCTTTTATATTTGTCTTTCCTCGGTCCCTAGTGTTAGGAATTTAAGATAGTGGTTTTGATGACAAAAAACTTTGTAACTTATTTTATTATAACTTATATACTAACACTGTTGTCTAGATATATATGAATGTTATTATGCAGGGTATATATAAGCCAGGTACTGATTATTGAAGACTGTACAGTATAAAGATCAAGAATGAAGAAATCAAGTTTGAAGACTTGTGGGTATCAAGATCAAGATTTCAAGATAAGTGTCTAGTTTTGTTAAAACTTCATAATAGCATGGAAATCTCCATTCCAAATTACATTTAGGATGGAACCCATTTCTACCTTCTTAGTGGCTTACAAACCCACGACAAGTAGCTTACAAACCTACGACAAGTGGCTTACAAACCCATGAACATCCTGATTTGTACAAGTTCTCGAGTCCTGATGTGATGAAATATTCCACAAGAAGAAGCTTATAAAACTACTTCAAAATGGTTTTTCAAAACGATTTTCAAAACTGCTTTTCAAAATGTTTTAGCCTTAAGAATTATCTTTTCAAATGATTTTCAAAAAGATGTTTTAGCCTTAAAATATTCTTTGTTTTTGTTTTTAAATAAACTCTTGTTTTAAACTTCATTTGTTTTTTAAAACTATTTTTTGATTTTTAAATATTCTTTATAATATAAATATACTTGAGGTTTAATATCAAATTTACATATACATTCTAAAAATATATTTTTCTACTCTTATTTATTTTAAAACATAGGAAAATTAGTTTATTTTACTCCAGAATCGTTTTATCTTGTTTTCCTTTCAATACCATTTTCAAAAGAAGTGTCTATTCCTTTAAATCTCTTCACGAATGGTTATGACCGTTACTGGTCTATAAATAGGCTTCATAAACGAATTTTTTAACTAACTATTTTCTTATTTTCTTCACTCCTTCTCCATAAATCCATATTCTAAAATTTTCATATTTTTAAGATCGTGTCGAAATTCTGCCGAATCTCTAGTGGATCAAATTAGAATCTCATTCTTGTTTGATTCTCTGCCCTCTCTCGAAGATCAAAGTGCTATTCAGAGTTATTGGATCAATTTGTAATCAAAAGTTTATTGAGTCTCCCTGTAAGGTGTTGTTGTGACTGGAAATCAATTGGGTGATCTTGTGTCCCGTAAATCATGAGAGTCTGCCCAGCACTCGAAGACAGGAGGGTACCTCAAGGTCTTTAGAAATTGAGGATTGTAATCTCGCCATTGGTGTAATAAAAATATGTATGAGGTGTTTGCCTTGGTACAGGACTGGATGCAGGGTAACTCCGAACCAGTATAAAATCCGATGTGTTCTTTCCTTTTACTGCTTTTTATTTACTTCTACATCTGTATTTGATTCTATGATTGTTCTTGATTAAGTTCTGCATTTGTTTATATTATAATTTTTAAATTAGTCCATACATGTCTTAGAATCCATTAAACACTATTCACCCCTCCTCTAGTGTTAAATTAGCCTTAAGATCCTTATTCCGCACTCCCTTTCAACTAGAGGTGGTTTACTCGAAATAGGGGCAGCCTCAATGGCGTAGGCTTGCCCACTCTGCCATTCCTTTACATCTTCAGACATTGGTTTTTGAAATGCCCTATCTCATAGTAGTGGTAATACTTTCCCTTAAAATTTTCTTCAACAAATTCAATCAATAATCCTTTGCAAGCTGTTCTTTCTTTTGGCATTTATTACACACTTTTCCTTCTTTGTTAAATTTCCCCTTTGACTTCTTATTGGCCTAATTTTTTTTTCTTTAGCCCCTCTTTGATTCTGTGTAGGTCCGGCCTTCTCCTTCTCCCTTTCTTTCTCTTTGACATTTACTATCTACAGCAAAGCCATCTGCACAAGCATCTCATATGCAACTCCTATGGGTTCTGCGTCAGTAACGATTCCCTTTAACCGAGGAGTTCAGGCTCTTGACAGACTTCATGGTTTTCATCATAGGGAGTATCAATCAAACTCATTTCAGATTCAGCTAATTTAGTAAACTTACTAATGCACTCCTTTAGAATAAAGTCTATGTGCCTAAGCTATATAAATTTCTTTAATTAACTGAAAGCTCACTTCTATACTTGACATAAACCTTTTCTCAAATTGGTTCTTGAATTCATCCCGAGTGACAATCCTATCAATGTCCTCTCTAGCCACCATATTCCACCAATCTAATGCTTCTCCTTTAAGATGCCAAGCTGCCATTCTCTACTTAACTTGATTCTCTCAACCAATCTCTTGGAAAATTGTATTGCAATCCTACATTTATGCCTTAGTCTCTAAGAAGCTTTCCTTTTCAGAATATACTCTTCCTTACATACTCATAAAATCCAAAAACATTTTGGGAAAATCAGTAGGTTGAGGTGGTGCTTTAGCTGGCGAAACATTATGTGTTGTTAGTGCAGTTTGGTAGGAAGCATGAAGTTTTCCTACGTAGTCCTTGAGATATTGCTTCAACCATTCAGGCATCCTTCGAATGGTGGGCATTCCTCTAGCGGGGTTCCCAATCTCAAAAGAAGAAGGATGTTCAACTATAGTCTACAACATGTAGGTTAGACTTTTAGTTATAATTTCCTAAGACTTAAAGCAAGATTTGTCTAGTATATACAAGAATGTCCATAGTAATGTTATATATATATAGTAGGAGCTTTTGGAAAAATATTTCCAAAAATAACAAGTACATCTCTCATATGTATATTTTTTTCCCTACCGATCGACTAACTAGGCTCTAATCCAAATGTAACGACTCACCCTAAAACGAACCTAAATTTTGACCCAGAAAAGTCCCCTCAAAGTAAGAACCATCTCAAAATTTGCCATTGGTTTGAAAAAAGAACAATACAGAACTACCTATCTACACATTCAGAATCTTATTACAGAAGGGTGAAATCTAAAACAACAATAGTACCCATTTTATTTATTAAAACCATAAAATATCTATAATATCAAAGTCCAACAACACGTACATATCCATAATATTCCAAAATTACAACATAGTTTTTACTTCATGGGTACATTAAAAACTATTGAGAATAAAATGTAAATAAATAATCTACTACCTCAAGCACTGTCCACATCTCCACCTTCAACATCGCCTTTCCTAACATGTGTTGTAATAAGGTGGGATTCAAAACAACATATGTCTAGTGAAAAAAATCTCTAGCCTTGCTACATTAGCACTTGGGAAATACAGTTTAAATAGGAATATGTCTTAAGTTTCTACTACAACATAAACCTTTCCAAACATAAGCGCAAAGGCTTTTCTCAAACTTAAATAAAAATGCTTTCCAAATATAAGTCCATAGCTAACTTTCTATCAACCCAGTAACCCTTATGTACCATCCATAATGTTTAATTAATGTTAGAGATAGTACTTAAGTCACTTAATACCTTTTTTGGGAATTAGGTAGACTTCGACCATTGAATACCATATTTAAGGCAGGTTCATGTCATTTACTACCTATAATCCCAAGGCACACTGTTCATTAATAACTATCTAGCTGACATTACACGGAATCTCTTCAACCACTAAATTGTTCCTATTGAAGTGGGCCCCTTATCGAGAAATCCTCTACCATGTCTAACCCATAACCCTGTTCATTTACTACTTCCTGCAAAAGAAGAGGCGGGCCGTCCCATAATCACTTAATACCTTCAATCTCTAAAGCAGTTCCTTCGTATAATGAATCATACCCTACAATGACGTTTCATATGAGTTTGATTATCCATATGTACTAGTAGCCAGATTAGCTGGGCAGATTTCCACTATAGAAATTGGGACTAACCTCGCGTCATCTTAGTTACTGATAAGTGGCGGCTAGGGTTATTTGCATAATGGACATTCCAGATTTAAATATTTAAATCCGACGGTTATGGTGCATTTTAATCACTATAAATAAGACCTTAGATGCCTTATTTTTATTCATACAATATTTGGGGAACATTAGCGAGCTCTGTCAGTTCGTCTCATTATATATTCAGAAAACTACAACAGGGTTTCAGGTAAGAAATCCTATAGATCTATCTTTGTTATTGCTTATTTTCTCAAAATATTCTCCTCCAAACCACTACTTTTCTAAATCAAACATATATATAAATCTCTTCCTATATATATGTATCAAAAAGAAGAGATCCGATAAGAGATTGTTGAAGGCATGTCAAATGTAAAGAATGCGAAGCTAAGGCTATTCTGTGAGTGGAAATTTTAGCTTCTCTATTTTAGTGTTTAATTAGTGTTAACGATAAAAATGGCTTTAACGCTAACATCTGGTGTAGCTCGTGATGAAGTGAAAGCTCCACCCGTTTACACGGGAATCAAAGTAAAAGGAAAATTGCCGAAAAGTAAAAGAGACAAAGATTTTTATAGTGGTTCGGCTTCTAATAAGCCTACGTCCACTTTACATCTTCCATTATGTTTTTCGAGCACACTTTACAAGATTACAACACTTTTACAGCACGATCTCTTGATTACAACACTTTTACAACACGATCTCTTGATTACAACACGATTAGAGAAAGGAAATTAGAATTTTGATGATGGATTGCTCCTTGGATTCATGTTGAATGAAGTAGATTACTTGATGAAGATTCTTCGGTGTTTGAAGTGTTTGGAGAGTCGAGAAATTAGCAGAGTCTCGGTGATTTGGAATCCGTAAAAGTCCCCTTCTAGTTGGAGTAAGTGGAGTTTTTATAGGAGAGTTCGGAGTTAGGTCGGCAGGGACGACCTAAGGGTTAGGTCGTAGGTCGGTAGGGACGACCTAAGGAGATTGGTAAGCAGCTTAACATGTTGAGGTACCAGGAGCGACCTAAGGAGTTGGTAGGTCGTAAACGACCTAAGGAAGTATGGTTCACGACTTAAAGAAATGGCGATCTAAGGGAGTGAGTAAGTAGTAGGTCGTTAGGTCTTAAGTCGCTAAGTCGTTAGGTCTTAGGTCGCTAAGTCGTTAGGTCTTAGGTCGCTAAGTCGTTAGGTCTTAGGTCGCTAAGTCGTTAAGTCTTAGGTCGCTAAGTCGTTAGGTTGCAACCTTTAGGTCGGAAGAAGTGTTAGGTCGGGTACTAGTTAGGTCGAACACCGTAGCGGTGGCGTTGCCCCCGCACCCCCACCTTGGAGGGTTGGCCACCCCCCGGACCCCCCTCCGTAGGGGATCTTAGATGAGAAATCATTCAACAGAACTTGCTTTGTTGAGATGCTGAGTTGACCAATCTTTGAGACGAGCTATCTTGCTTTTCTCGGTCGATCTTTTGATATCACGACCTTGCTAAAAAGACGGGATAACAATAGGGTTTCAGGTAAGAAATCCTATAGATCTATCTTTGTTTATTGCTTATTTTCTCAAAATATTCTCCTCCAAACCACTACTTTTCTAAATCGAACATATATATAAATCCCTTCCTGTATATATGTATCAAAAAGAAGAGATCTAATAAGAGATTGTTGAAGGCATGTCAAATGTAAAGAAGGCGAAGCTAAGGCTATTCTGTGAGTGGAAATTTTAGCTTTTCTATTTTAGTGGTTAATTAGTAAATTTTGAGTCTAAATATGCCTTAGGGTTTGGTTTGTGAAAACATCATACATAAACCCTCAAAACACCTTCAATGCGAAGTATCAATTTTAGGTTGAAATCTCAACTTGTTTACGTCAAAATAGTGGAAACTGTGTAGATTTGTAGTATTTATAATTTTACCTTTTATTCCACACCTTATTATTTTTCTTTGAATTTGGTTAAAATATCTTGATTAAGGAATACAATGAAAATTATGAATTTTTATTTGTAGTTTGCACTGTTTATTTCCATAAATTAAATAGAAGTTCCTTTGTTTATTTCTATGTATAAAGGAGTTGGATAAAGCGTAAAAATTGAATTGTAAGTTCCTATTATTAACGTATTCCATTATTTTGATGTAATAAGTTGAGTTTAAATTTAATTGTACACAAGTTTATTGAATGAAACTTTTGGATATGAATATTGGAATTTTGGTATTGTTGATAGTATGGAATAAGAGTTGTATAATTGGTAAGGAGTTACCCTAGTTTAGGACAATTATTTCGCTCGCTTTGAAAATTACTAGGCGTGTGCGTTTGTCTGTGTCTGTATAATTTTAGCAAAATTAACGTACAATGATAATACATGATCGCATAGTTAAATAGGTTATTAATTTTATTAAATCCACCTTAGTAAGATAATTAATGTTAAATGCAAAATAAGAAAGATTACTTATAAGGCCATGATTATGGAAATAATGAGATGTGTAATAATATTTGTAGAGTGTGATATAAAATATGGTTAAGTTATAGGGATGTGAGCCCAGCCAAAAGCACACGAGGTCTATGTTGTGTGTGTGTATATATAAATTATGGCTAAGTTATATGTATGTATATGTATGTGTATGTGTGTGTGTGTGTGTATGTTAGCATAATTAAGATATAATGATAATGTATAGTTGCGTAGTTAATTAGCTTATTAATTCTATTAAATCCTTCTTAGCAAGGTAATCAATGTTAAAGGAGAAATAAGGCCTTATAAGGACTTAATTATGGAAATGGGGGGATCTGTGATAATACATCATGTAGAGCATGATATAAATTATGACTAAGTTATAGGGATGCGAGGTAAGCCAAAAGCCCATAATACCTTTATATTTTGGAACTTACAAGCTAAATACCCAGTTTTTATTTCAAAAATCCTTTGAAATGAAATAATATATTTTAATCCATAGAAATATACATATAGCCCGAATAATTCCAAAATGATATCAAGAAACTAGGTGTTACCAAGAGTATCATATATCCCCTTAATAAGAAGGGTAATACTCAAGAGAAATGTTTATCATCCGAATACATCCCTTTTCCATTTTTAGTCATTTTCGAATCACTTGAACTTTTAATTAAGAAAGACTCTTCTTTTAAAATCCTTTTTTGAAACAATACATAAATATTTATGACTAAATAGTTTTCAACAAAATATTTATCCCTTAATGTATTTTTAAGTAAAATTATTACTATTTTTCCCAAACCTTCAAAACCATTTTCCCGAAATAGCAGTATTTAAATCCTTCAAAAATTCATCTTATTTTCAAAGTATACCTTATAATCCTAATTTATAAAACAACTAAAATATTACTTTTTAATAAACGCCCTATATTCGACCCATTTTTAACCCAATATTATCAAACAACACTTTATAGTGAAATTGTGAAACATAATTCACATGGTGTTCGTATCAATGTATCCACAAATTCTATCTACCCAACTTATGATGGAAAAAGGAAATCTAATAATAAATCAGATAATAGTCAATGCTCAAAATTGAACAAGGATGACTATTCAAAACCTATATGATAATAATTAAATATTACCAACTCCTAACAATAGTCACATCATATGTAACTGTACTTTATTTATGAAATAACATTCATATATATATATATATATATATAACATATATTCCTAGGTAAAATTATTACATTTACCAATTTAAAAAGATACAATGTTGATTTTCCTAGTTTAAGTGCTTAGAAACACCTTTCGACACCATGGTGCCCCATGTGTCGACCAATATTCATTAACCACTCAACCGATAAATCAACGCAATATAAAACATTTTTCTAGCCTTAAAGATTATGCACATAATATATACACTCAAACTCATACTAAGGCCTCACTTATCTTATCTCAAATTAGTTTTCCCCACCAAACCCTGTGTTCACTCAACCTGAACTCTGATACCAAGTGTAACGTTGCTTTCCTTACACCTAACGACAACACTTAGTACATCCATGATATTCAAATGCCAATCATTTAAGTCTCTGAAAAATATGCAATTTAGGGTTAAAGAGAGAATAGATTGAATAGAAACTCACATCTTGACAAGAAGTATATAATGTACACAAGTCTTTACAAAGAGAAATCAACTTTATTACATAAACAACACCAGAATATACTGAATTATTATCATCTTGGGTAGTTACAACATCACGTCCTTACGACTACTGATAAATACAACAGTACATATAGGACAAAAAAACAGAACTACGGAATATTTTAAGATACATGAATAAGTCTTAGAGAATCCATCTAATCTCCTAAAAGCTTAGATGAATCCAGCTAGACCTGGAAAATATGCTCGGGCTAAACTGAGCATTATAGGAAAACAACGCTTAGGTCGGTCTGGTAAAACTAGCATGAAAACTCAAATCATAAGGAATTTTATTTATTGTAACTTATAAGATCATTTAAAATCATAGGTATCTCATAAGACAATGTGGCACGTACACATGGATGGGAATTTACCTTGTGATAACCAAACCACTTTCTATAGAAAAACCAATGATATTATAATAATGTCTAAGGTACAAATACATATTAATCATAGCCAAAATTGTTACATTAATTAAATTCCAACATAATAGGTATAAAATCAAGTCCGAAGGCTCGTATGGGAAAATGAATTCCATATAATGGCAAGGCAAGGGGCTACCTTCCGTACTGGTTATCTCTAGATAATGTACTAAGGGTCTAACATAGACCCTCTGCAAATCAGGATTGGCCCTACCCTAACTAGATAGTACTGAAAATTTCATCACCCGGTTGCTTATGCAACCTTTTTTGAGAGCTCTTATGCACAACCGAATCCATAAGTGTATATATCTGGAAAAGGTGATGGTAACACCAAATGGGTGCAACCCATATAGCCCTGAAGCATTCCATGTTTTGGCCATTCCTAGGTTATGAGACTTGAGCCTACGATTACCTTTTATATAACAACTCCACTTGGAATGCTATCACTACCCTCCAGGAAAAAATGTAATGCCCTCATTCATTCATACAAGTTCATTCTGGGTATTAACAAAATCAAAGGCACTGCCTCCCTTACATTCATTTTGGAATCAACCTTAGATTAGTCGCAAGTAACTCTTGCACTTAATAATTTCCATACTCAATCATCTTCAAGTTGTCTTCAGTTCGAAACACTATGTTGGTTTGAAGTGGTTATCGAATAATATCTGATCCCGATCTCTCAGAACAACCAACAACACTTTTCAGTAAATTCAACCCTGGTTCTTTTTGAAAAAAATCATAAATACAAAGGAGCAGGGATCACACTCTGACTGTTAAAGTGGATGGATCTCCTTATCATTTGTCCTAGGAGAACAAAACGAGATTTATATGCATAGTTCAACATCACCAAAGATGACTGTGCCATATAACTCACATGCTTCCCCTAAATATTTCCAGAGTTGTATTTTGTTCCAGATTTGATATTCAATTATTTAACTATGAAATAAAAAAAGAAACAAAGTCAATGATTACCACTAAGCCTCAAAATAAATACTTCAATTATTTAAACCTCTTCCCAAAATATTTATCAAAATGTTCATATACTTATCTTGCTGGCATAAGTATATTTACAAAACATTGTGAAAGATTTTTTATTTCAAAATCATATTAAAAAGGATTAAAACAAGTGTTGTTAAAATTAAGATAAGGATAGCAACAAATACCATTCCTTTTGTATTATGTACGGAACGAATGTTCCATACCACCATAATTGAGAAGGTCGGTTAAGGGAAATCCAAATCTCTAATTCCTTATTAAATTTTCTCTAATAAAATATTTTAATAAATCTCTTTCATTTATGAAAATCTCCTTTACTAAAATTCCAAATCCATTTATATAATGCTTTAAAACCTCTAAGTCTGTTTATAAAACTCTTTTATAAATATCAAAAACATTTATCAAACTCTTACATGAAATTAAAATTCATTTATGAAACTCTTTTAAGAATATCCAAAATCATTTAAAAACTTCTTTTATAAACTTTATTTATTTGGGAAACATCTTTAATAAACTTTAATCAATAAAGTTCCTTGATAAACAATCAATTATTTAAAAAAACCATTAAAAAACAAGTATTATTTAAAACAATCCTCATTTAACTTATCATTAAGTCTTTTTAGCAACAAAATGATTTTTAATCAATTATTTAAAAAGTATTATATAAACTTAAAATATTTTAAATAAAATAATTGCTTAATCATGCTTTCGGTATCATATTTAAAATGATAATAAACTTTAAGTCATTTTCAAAAGGGATAAAATCTAATATTTAACTTTATAAAATTAGAAAGAGGCTTAGTGACCATAATGGTTCTTTTAATTGAGTTTAACTTATTCAAGTTATAACACGGGTATTTACATTGAAATCAGATAAGTAAAATGAAGCAATAGTCGACAATCAATAACATATAGGTAAATGTTCAAGTTACCGAAATGGCAAACGAGGATTAGTTTTGCTAAAGACATGCCCAAGTTAATACGATGGAAGAATGAGACTATATTTTGCCTAATAGATGTCCACATAACATACTTGGTGAATATGGTTGAATTGTGTCATATTCTACCAAAAAGATGTCACGTATAATTTAATTAGAAAAACAGTATTTTATTTGCTGAACAATTGTCATTGGGTTTCATATTCAATTGGGGTTACTTAGAGGTAGTCGTCAAAAAAATTTCCTAGTTTAAATATCATCTTAAAAAGAGATTTGTTTTAAAATAAAAGCGATCTTTAGAAATAAAGTAGTCTAAACTTTTAAAACTTTATTTAATAATTTAATATCATTTATTTTTAGTTGATAATAATTAAATCTTTAATTAATAATTAAAAATAATTAATTTTCAAATAAATGATTAACCCTTAGTTAATATTTAATTAAGTATTAAGTAATAATTTGAAACTTTAAATAGTAATTAAATATAACTGATTAAATAATCCTTAATCAATAAATTAAACCTTTATTTTAAAATAGTTAAATCATAATTAAGTTTTTAACTAAATCTTTACTTAATTAGTACTACTAAATAGTTAAACCCTTATAAAATTAAACAGGTAATTTTTATTAAATAATAATCAATTCTTAAGTAATTAATTAATTAATAATTAAACTTTTATTAATTAACTAATTAATTATTTACTTTTATGATTAATAATTAAGTACTAATTATTGTTATTAACAAATGATTAAGTAGTTATTAGTTTACTTATTTGATGAAAAATAATGATGAATAAATAAATCTATAAATTATAATTATAAAATTTACCTTTTTATTTATGATAACAAGTTTTGAAGACTTTTTCAAAGGATACTTAAATAAATTTAAATTCATATTTTAAAAACAGTCTATTTTGATGAATTGCACTTATAGCGACTATTACTATATCGCCCTTCATCTTCAGGACTTGTTTAGTATAACAAATGACTTTAAACTTCTTAGCTTTCACATACTAAATACTTTTATATCCAAATACAAGAGTTTGAAAAATAAAAATAAATTTTTTAAAACTTAACTAAATCATTTCTAAAATATAAAGTTACCAAAGGATTTCGAAGTCGTGACTAACCATTTTAAAGACTAACTTCCTTGCATGGAGCATCCTAAACAATATCACAAACTCATACACATATTTTCACAACAACCAACCGTTCAAGGTTCTAGCTTTCATCTTACTAACATTTAACTTATATTTTTAGGTTAGTATTACTTCAAATCGGTAACATAGTTTCATACTTAAACCAAGTTGGCCAACATATATCCAAGCACATATAAACATTATAATCCAATATCATAATAAGTTGATAAAACTATAATTCGCAATAAAATATATAGCATTATTCAAAGTTAGAAACTTTAAATAAAATGAGTTAGTTTCCCACCAATAGCAATCCATGCAAAATATTTAACTTTACTATCTTTAGACCATGACCTATATTCTAGCTCTACTCTACAAAATCTTGATCTTTGGGCCTTGCAAGTGAGTTTCGGTTCAACCATGAAGGGTCTAAGCTCAACCAAGGCATGTAGGGTTTGACCATGCTTGGTTTATGGAGAAATGAGCTTTCTTTTGGAAGGATGGAGGTAGGAAGGAAGTAAGGTGATTAAACATGGTTCTGGAGTTTTAAAAATAAGAAAGCTTTATGTTTCAACTTTAAAATTTACAATGGAAGTCATAAAAATATTTAATGAAATTTGGGGAAGGTTTTACGAAATGAAAATGAATGAGAAAAATGATAATAAAATTAGGAATTTGGCATACATAAAAATGCAAAAGTTAAGTTACTAAAATGCTCTCAAAGTACTTACCCTCCACAAACCTAACGACTCATTACCTTGCCGCCAACCGCACCGTTTACTCACGCTACCCCCTTTACCCCCTCTTAACTACGCTCCAACATGAAATAAATATTTTTAAGTACTCTAATGCACTTATGTCTCCTAATGATTTGACAATTTATGTTAAACATCCTTTGTATTTTATTTAAAACACATAATAAATCACATCTCTTTTCATTTTTACTTAAGTACGCATATATAACAAACCATATCCTAACTTCATTTAAAAATGAATGAATATAATTATACAATAGAGTTTACAATGTTTTTGACAACTTTAGCTTGTGAAATGTCGAAAATTCAGAAAATGAATTACGGTCACAATTTCAATTTTTCTTCGAACTCAATATTTTTGTAAACTAATTTTGAAAACTATTTCACCATCATTATTTATTATTTAAAAGAGTTTTATTTTAATTTTGAAATCTATTATTTGAATATTTAAAATTAGTTAAACATTCACAAATCAAAATGGTGAAATTTTGGATCATTACATAAACCATATGAGCGACCACCTAAATTCAATGCCAAATCAAGCCTCTTAATTTGGGGATGAATCTAATCCTCAGAGAATTTTGGGATGCGACTTATCATGTAGGCTCCCCCATGCTCCAGAGCTCCCTCACGAAGTTTCGTCAAGTTCCAACCGACTTAGCCTTCGATTTTCCCCATCTCTCGACCTATCTACCTAACATCCAAAACATTGCACACAACATCAAAGCATAACATACAATCATAAATAATCATGCATATGCATCCATCCATCCATATAATACATGAGAATATGAGGATCAAACTAGTTTTATTCTAATTCTAAGTTTTGCATTAACGTATGCACATAAATGATGGAAATTACACTAGCATGTGGATATGAGCAATTAGATTTCAAAACACTTCTCTAAAATCATTTGAAAAAAAAAATCATATTTCTGGTCATAAACATATTTTAACAAGTGGTTAAAGTTAGAAAGCCCTTTTTAGATCAAAACATGTAAAAACGACCATTTTAACTATATAAACAAATATAGGTGACCGAGGGGTCAAGAATCACTCACCAAATACCAAAAATGCCATTTTCCTTCCTCGGATCTGAGGTGTAAGAAAGATCCAAATCAATAGAAATGATAATCTCTAGCTTCTATATGTTAATCTCCTCTTTAATATATGATTTGGCTAACATTAATAAGGAAAAGATGTGATGTTTGATGAAATTAGGGTTAATGGAGGCTTAAATCTATTTTGGGGAAGAAGAAAATGACTTAGGTTAGTTCCTACAGCCTCCTATTAGCACAAATTTCGAAGTAGGTTAATAGGCCTAAGCATGGGCCTAGTTAATTATCCACTAAAATTAGCCAACAACAACCAAAAATTAAAATTTCCATAACTTTCAAACGACGGATCTATTGTTCTATTATAACCACTCCATAGAATGGGAAACCATCATCTTGAAGTAATGGAAGTATTTTGATTTCTAATTTGACTCCTATTAAATGTTATAGTCCAAATAATATTTTTAGGGTCAAAATGGTCACATAGAAATTTAGTAAAAATCATATATGTGAAAAATGTTCTTAAGAATCACTTTCGAAAATCCTAGAGTCATATGCCTAATATGAATAAATAAATGTTTTATGATCCTCCAATATGTAAAATGCAGATCGTTACACGCCAATTGTAACCACCATGTTTTGGAGATTGCATGTTTATATTAAATTATAACGGATGTTATATTTTAGTATTGTAAATATAAATATAATTGGAAATTTTGAATTTGTTTATTTGGAATAAACAATGAATTTTGTAAATAAAATGGGAGAAATAAAGTTTGGAACTTTATTTTGTTTAATGGGAATAAATATGGAATTAAATATTGATTAGATAAGTATTTGGTTTAAATAAACTGAAATATTGGGTATTTATTAGTTTTGAGCAAATAAATAAATAAGGTGATGTATTTCAACGTTAAATTGTTGAAATAAATCTAAACTAGAGAAAATGAAGTTCTAAAAAATTTATTTTGATAATTTGAGAAGAAAATGATCGATTGTTGATTTTATTTGAGTTATGCAATAGTTTGTAAGTTATTGCTTATATTAAAGCTTTTATTGAATTTAAAAAGAGGAAAATAAAGTAAATCTATATTTTTTTAATATACAAGATGAAATATGGTTTAAAAATTGTATTTTGATGATAAACTAAAATTGGGATGATTTATTGTAATTTATTTGACAAGAAAATAATTTTTGTACAAGTTATTGCATTAAAAATGATGTTTTACACTAAAATAGTGTAAATTGTGTAATATAGTCAAAAGTAGGGTTTTATTGTTAAAAATAACTTTTTACAATAAAATAAATTTAATTTTGTTACAATAACAATATTATTTCATAACAATTAGACGTATACATTTTTGTTTGGTTTTTAAAATGAAGTAAAGTGTGTATATGTTGATAATATAAGATAAAAATGTACATTACTTATATTTTCTCTAAGCATTTTGGCTTTGGGCTTAATAGGGTTACAAATGGGATCCAAAGCCCATTATTTAGAGTTTTTTGGTGAGAAAAAAAACACATTAAGTTGTTTCTTCTTCTTTCTCAAAAACCTAAAGCATACAGCAAAAGAAAACGAGAAATCTTCATGGCCTCCTTCAATTAAAACCAATCATTATTCAATTTGCTGCTAATTCAAGAAGCTAATTCCCCAAAATAAAAATAGTGAAAGGTAATCAAACCCAATACTCAATAAATTTCATCAAAAGTTTTGATTTAGGTGTGAATTTGGTGTAACTTATTCTATTCCTCTTGCGTGCTTCTTTCAGCAAATACAGGTTCCTAGAGCTCCTTTTCAACGTCAAAGATCATTGCTTGCACCTAAATTCTTTGCTAAATCATCAGGTGAGTATCAATCTCACAATAGCTAGCCCATGCAATGCCAAAAATCGCAAATTGAATCAAAAATTTGTTAAAAATTGTTTTTGAACTATTTTAAATTTTCTGTAAACTGCCTTGAGTTGCAACTTTGTGCAGTCGTATCTCTTTGTTCCGGCAACGAAATGCCGCAGGATTTTTCTTGTTTTTAAGATTATGCATACCAAATTTTAGGTCATTTCGACCTATGTAGCTTATAGAAATATGCTGCTGAACTTTGATTCAGAGCATGTTTTTTGTCCAGATTTTTACAGTGAAAAACACTGCATGGGTTAAACTTTGAGACAACATAACTTTTTCACACTTTATCTAAAGTGCATAATTCTTGGTGTAGTTTAAAATCCTTTTGTTGATCTTTATGCATGTCAAATTTCAGGTCACTTTGACCTATATATCATATAGAAGTATGCTGCCGAACTTTGATTCGAAGCATATTTTTGCCCAGATTTTTACAGTGAAAACACTGCTTAGGTTCAAATTTGAGACATCATTACTTTTTTATACATTGTCTAATTGCATAATTCTTTATGCAGTTTAAAGTCTTGTTATTGATCTTTTTGTGTGTTAAATTTTAGGTTATTTCGACCTATATAACATATAGAAATATGCTGCCGAAATTTGATTTGAAGCATGATTTTGCTCAGATTTTTACAGTGAAAACAATGTATGGGTTCACTTTGAAACATAGTAACTTTCTCATACCTTATCTAAATAGGGTAATTCTTTTTTCAATTTAAATTATAGTCGTTGAACTTTATGAATGTTAAATTTCATATCATTCCAACCTCCATAGCCTACAGAAATGTGTTGTCAAACTTTGAATTGGAGCACGATTTGCTCCGGCTAACGGCAGTGAAATATGGCTACAAGTCCAAATTTGAGAGATCATACCTCTCTCGTTTCTTGTCTGATTGTATCTATTCTTTTTTATTTAAAGTGGAGTTGTTGAAATCCATGCCTGCAAAAATTACGTCTTTCAAACCTTTGTAACTAGTTAAAAATTATATTGGAACTATGAATCAGAGCTTGTTTTTCTCCAGCTGAACATTTGAATTGATTTATATGGGTTTTTTTTCAATGATGTTTTTGATTAGCTTGATCCTAAGATGAAAGAGCCAGTATAACCACTTATCTGTATTTTGGATTGATGAGTTTTTAAGAAATTTTCATATGACGACTTTATGAATAATTTCATTGAATTTTTGTTGATTTTTGTTGTTTCTTTACACATACTTTCTAAACCGTTTTCGGAAGATTTTTTTGCTTTTGAAATAAATATTTTACAATATTTATAATTAATTCAAAGCTATTAAAATTATACATTATCTATAGTAAGAAAATTTTCAAAAGTTATTTTCTAGAGGATTTTAAAAATAGTTTTAAAAGCTTATTTTCAATAATAGTTATTTTCTATATAATAATACATGTTCTAGCACTTTTCAGACGTATGAGAAAGATAATTAAATGATTTAGTAAAACACATGGCATGTGACACGTGATTTTACTTTTTCGGTTTATTCCGGACTTGTACGATCGAAACCTCTTGAGTATATTGTTTTGAGTTGATAACTAAGATTTGCAATTTCTATTAGAGGAAGTATCTGAGTTAGCCAATATTTAGCGAATTGAGAAGTTCGAGATCTCCTATTATAGAGGTAATAATCAATGAGAACCACTTATATATGTTGTTTACTCGCCGATGAGACGAGGCGGGTCTTGAGATGAGATTTCCCATTTTAGGAATTATGGGTAATGAGAAACCACTATGAGATTTATTTGCACTTGCCGATGATACGAGGCAAGATATATGAGTATTTTGAGATTTCTAAGGTTTGTGATTTTATTTTTATGATGTGAAGTTAACTAGCGGTTAGTAAACCATTTAGTACGAACGTGTGTTATGGGACGCACGTTAACACTTTTCGGGTTCTTTTCAGAGAGTTCGTGACACATCCACGAGTATGCCAGTGCTATAGATCTTCGGGTCATCTGAATTATGTGACTCGGTCACCACGAGTTATGGGACTTCGGTCACCATGAGTTATGGGACTTCGGTCACCATGAGTATGACTTTCAGGTCCACTGGTTAGGTACCTAAATTATAAATAGCACTGGACAAGAGTTTAGCATGTGCAACATTGCTTAAGCTTTGTAATCAAGGATCTGGCCAGCTTGGTGTTTTCTGTGTTTTATACAATTTCACCATTTTGAGATATTTTTGTTACATCGATAGCTTAGTGCTACATGAGATGTTATATAGGGTGATTTCCTTTTTTAGATTTGAACTCTATCTTGAGTTACGTGAGATTCATATTAGAATTTAGATGAGTTTCTCTTATGACTTTTGTATGATTCCTTACTTTAGAGTTGAATGCCATTAAGTATGGATCTCTTATGTTGAATTAAATCTATTCACGCGACAACCTTTGGTTAACATATACCATGCATTAGGATTATACTATACTTATACCCTTCCTTTTTAGTTAAAGGAAGAATTCCCTTATGCACATACATTCCTCTTATCTTATACTAATATCAAGTTCTAGCTAGCCTGACCCATGTATTATTACTCAGGCTAGACCGAGTTGCAGGTTAGGTAGTTGGACTCTTAGCTTGCTTTACTTTTTGGACTTCACCGTCGACTTGGGATATGGCAAGTTTTTGTGTAGTAGACTTTCTGTTGGGAACTTGTGATGTATATATTCTTTTGTGGGGAATGTATGTACATATTGTGGTTGTATGCCACTTTGTATTACATTTGATGTATGTATTCATATGCATTGTTTCTATGTTGCTATTCTGTGACTTGCAATTGATATAATTATGATGTTTTGTTTCTTAATCGATCCTGTAGACACCATAGTAGTGTATTAGATAGGAATTAAGTATGTCAAATACTTAAGATGAAAAAAAGGCTATAAATATCGACATACTTAGCTCTTTTCTAATGCAAGACTATGACAGTCGCCCTTAACCAGCCTCATTCTCCGCATTAGCGAACATAATTACTAAGTAATTCTCTTTGTAAATGTGGGTCTCGGGGTAGGGCATTACACCGATGCTTCAATTTTAGTTCCTATATCAGATCCTGAACGTGTTGCTTCCGAGGACTCAACTACTGAGAGACGCTCTTCTCACGAGAGTGAAGTATCTGTATAGCTCCCTCATTCTCTATTAATCTTGGAGGTAAGGAGTGATCTTTCAAATCAGAATGCACTTCAATCCTTAGTTGATGGGAGCATCAGCTGAATCCTTTGATTTTGGGGCAGAAGGTGCTAAGGCCCTTGCCCTTACCATGGCCATAAGAAGAGTTTTTCATGCTTCCTCTTGCAGCCCCTACGGGGCCATTGTATTCCCATTATGGGTTTTCTCCCATCATCGGAATCGCGGTCTAAGCTAATGGACACCCGTGCATCTTTGCTCTGAAGTTGGTCATTGGTTGACGTTGGATGGTCCTAATCAAAGGGTGGTAGCTCTACGACTAGCTTCTATGAAGCATCGGTCGTTGAGTCTTTTAACCAAATAGTGGTAGTTGGTCCCACTACTCCCGTTTTAGAGTGATCTATAATAGTTAATCTACCGCATGACACATGCAACAGACAAGCACCGACGGTGAGCCATGGGGGATGATGATATGGAAGATGGAATTGGAGGGTTGTTGGAATTTGATGGGAGGAACGGAAAGATGAAGGGACATAGGAATGGAGGATGGAGGGACAGAGGGATAGAGGAATGGAGGACAGAGGGACAAACGAATGGAGTTTCAAGCCCTCCTTCTGCTGCCAAAAATGTTACTGAATTTTTTTGTCTTCGCCACCCTCGAGTTGATCGCAAGGCAATCTTATGATTTTTCATCCTCACGATCACAAATTAGCGAATTTAAGCTTAGTAAACTTCTTCTTTAGGAAGCGACTGTGCTACTAAATGCTTACATAGCCGAGTAAATGTGGAGATGGGTTGATGAACCAAAATGCGATTAAAGTAAATAGCAGAAATACAGAAAGATACAGAGATTTTTTACATGAGTTTGGATTGTTGTTAATCTTATGGCCATAGGATAATCCATGATGTTTGACTATTTTTGTACAATAGATTATAATGGCACTGAGTCATACAATATTTTGCTTTTAATTTTAGGAAGAAGTTGAAAAAGAAGATCCATTTCTTGGTCATTATACCTTCCCTTTTATAGTATGAAAAGTGCATTGTTGATGGTTCTAATTGCTTCCTGTATTTTACTTCAACCTCCGCCCTTAGATTATACTACTTGTCGCTTATCCAAGATACTTATATTTTGTGCTTGGATTGATGATCGGTTTTCGGTGGTAAATCTAAATATTTGGGGGGCATTGGAATTTTTAAGTAGGATGCTCGAAAAAGTAGAAAGGGAGCATTGGTCCACATATATCAACCTCCTCTCTCTTGAAGTAGCAAGATGCTCTAAGTGGAATGGTAGGAAACTACCCGGATGCTTTATTCGATTGCTAACATGGGAGAATAAGTGCAGTGATGGATGTTATCTGATGATTAGACCGCACTTCTCTGTTCCTGCTTTTTCTCCCTTTATTTAACTTGTTATCGCGTCGGGTAAGAATGGAGTAGCTTTTCCTATTCTATGCTAAAAGTTGCCCAGACAAGTTTGGGGCTTATTTGCTATTAGAATTGTATTCTTGACCGTTAATGTCGAGAGATTAGTAAGTAAGAACTTCACATTTTTCATTTTCCTGTAGGATTTAATCAAGAAGGAAGTATATATTGAGTGACCAAGTATACAGATCCAGTGGAGTTCTTTCGGCTCTATACGGTGTTTCCTAGGTTGCCCTCGGTGTATGTTTGTACGGATCTATTTCTATAGGCGTTTGACAACATGTGAGCAAAGTCAACTTGGACTCTCATGCGTTTGTCATTATGTCTTAGTCTTGTATTCCTATAACACCCATATTTTTATATAATTAATAATCAAATAATTATGAACAGTGTGAAAGAAGCTATGTGGTAGGATCGTATAATATGGATTAGTGGAATGGTCTAGGTAAATAACAATAAGCAATAAGTAAAGTAGACACCAAGACTTTATACTGGTTCAGACCTCTTGTCCTACGTCCAGTCCCTAAGCTCCTCTTAAGAATTCTAACTAACAACCCTCACTTAACCCAGAGGAACAGGTTTACAACTTACCCGAACAACCGAACGGGATTTCTTGCCTCAACTACCGAAGAGGACTTCAACTAGGTGCAAAGAGTATTTCTGACTTGTTGTGTTCTCGATAACACTAATGAGTCTAATAGAGTACAAATTTCCTATAATCTTATCCTCAAGAATAAGAAATGTGTTTATGAAGATTTAGGTAATATAAATTTCTATGAATCAAAAAGTATTTAAGATAAATCAGAGATTCAAGCAATTGAAGTGGATTGTGAATGCTTTTTGAAAACTTGAATAATCTGAAAAAATATGATCAAGATAATAGAGAGATTAAAGCAATTAGAATTTGGTGATTTGCAAAAGATAGAAACATGTTTTATAGGTGTAGAAGAGGTGTATCTATTTGCAAAAGATTCAGGCAAGAGATGCATCCATTACCATTGGAGAATGGTTGCAACTCTTGGGAAGAAGAAGGTGTCTCTTCATTAAAAATTCGTAGGTTCAAATTCAGTTGATTGAAAAGAGAATTTCAGTCGACTGAAACTGTGCATGTTGTATTTGTGTAACAGGTTCAGTCGACTGAAATATCCTGTTCAGTCGACTGAACTGGTAGATTATGCACAATGAACACTTAACTAAAAATATGAAGTTGTGTTATGTGTTTTGTGTTTGTGCAAGTTTCTTGAGGATAGATTTTAACAATAAAACTATGACTAAGACCTATATATAATAAGTACTCATGATATCATTGGTCTTCATAGTACTTCCTTTAGCTTTGCACATATCTCTTCCTTTTTGTTGAAGCACATTGTCATTGACCAAAATATAGCGTATCAACATTCTTCCCCTTTTTAATTCATGACAATACCTATGTTTGTAGAGATGTAATTATCTTTCCTCCCCCTGAATATATGCGCTATCTTTCCTACAAAACAAAGTTAGTTATATAGACTTTTCTCCCCCTTTGTCATCGACAAAAAGGAAGTAATAATTTGTAGAAGTATATAATTGTCAAACAAAGCAACCATATGCATGCATAACCATAGTGTGAATCATACAAACCATAGAGTATCACAAATAAAAGAAGGCAATTTATACAAGCCTTTTCAGAAGTGTTTGAAAATTAATAAAAAGTTTCGGATATTTTTCATGAGTGAATAAAGGGGGTTGTTCTACATATACATTTTCTTTTATAAAACCATTTAAAAATGCACTTTTAAGATCCATTTGATAAAGTTTAAAATTGTGAAAACAAGCGAACGCTAATAAAATACGTATTGCTTCAAGTCTTGCAACTGGAGCAAATGTTTCTTCAAAGTCGATACCTTCCTCTTGATTATATCCTTCTGCTACTAGTCTAGCTTTATTTCTAGTTTTATTTCCTTGTTCAACTACTTTATTTTTGTAGACCCATTTTGTTCCTATAACTGATTGATTATTATGACGGGGAACTAATTCCCAAACATCGTTACGTTCAAATTGATTTAATTCTTCTTGCATAGCAACAATCCAATAGTCGTCTGTTGATGCTTCTATAGGATTTTTAGGTTCTATAGTTGAAATAAAGGCAACATGTCCCATTTGGTTTGGTTGACTTCTTGTTTTAACTTGCGAGTCAATCTCTCCAATTATATTTTGTGTAGGAGATTCTAGGAGGAGATCTAATTTGATTGTTATCGATTTGATTAATATTTTCATTATTTTAAAAGCTTATATTTTCTGTGTTTAATATAATTTCTTCATCATCTTTGATGATTGTATTTTTATTAAAAAGTCCATCAAAAGATACATGTAAAGTTTCTTCTATTATATTCGTTCGTTTATTGAAAACACGATATGCCTTACTTCGCTCTGAGTAACCTACAAAAATACCATGGTCAGCTTTTGGATCAAATTTTCCAAGTTGGTCTTTTGTGTTAAGAATAAATCATTTTGACCCAAAGATTTTTAAGTATGAAATATTAGGTTTTCTTCCATTAAAAAGTTCAGATGACGTGTTTTTAGTTAAAGGTCGTATGGAAATACGATTTAATACATAGCAAGCAGTTGCTACAGCTTCTGCCCAAAAATGCTTTGGTAATGTACTTCCATTTAATAACGTTCTTGCGCATTCTTGAAGAGTTCTATTTTTCCTTTCTACAACTCCATTTTGTTGTGCAGTTCTAGGAAATGAAAAATTATGATTTATTCCTTTCTTTCTACAAAATAATTCAAATGATTCATTTTCAAATTCACCTCCATGATCACTCCTTATATTTTTTACTTTTAAATTCTTAGTCTTTTGAATTCTTTTAACAAAATTTTTGAAATATTAAAACGTATCACTTTTGTTTTTCATAAATATCGTTCATGTATATCTTAAGAAATCATCAACTATTACAAAAACTTATCGATTATGATTAATAGATTGAACCTGTGTTGGCCCGAATAAATTCGTATGTAATAATTCTAACGGTTGTAAAGTTGAAATGACTTTCTTAGATTTAAAAGATGATTTAGTTAATTTTCCTAATTGACAATCATCGCAAATATTATTTATTTTAAAATTTGTTTTTGGTAAGCCTTTGACTAATTCATTTTTTGAAAGTTTTTGAATAGTTTTAAAATTAATATGACAAAATCTTTTGTTCCATAACCAAGGATCATTATCTTTGCCCACTAAACACATATCTTTGTTATTATTAATTTTCATGTTTAAAACATAAATATTTCTATCTCTCTTTCCTTCAAAAATGAGATTTTGATTTTGATCAAAAATACAACATTTATTTTCATAAAAAGTTATTTTAAAACCTTTGTCGCATAGTTGACTTATGCTTAACAAATTATGTTTAAGTTTTTAAGTAAAGAAACATTTGTAATAAGGGGTAAATTTGATATATTGTAGTTGCACACATGTCCTTTACCAATGATGAAACCTTTTGAGTTATCTCTGAAGGTAATAGAGCCACCATCAAAGTATGAAATATTTGTAAGCATTTCTTTGTCTCGGTCATGTATTTTGAGCAACCACTATCCAAAATCCATTTTCTTTTCTTTAGTGGGACCAGTAAAAATATTAATAAATACATCGGTACCCACCTTTTAATAGGGTCCTAAAGTTAGATCTTAGGAAGCCAAACCCAAGTGGGTTTAGTATCCTTTTATAAATATAATTTTTATTGTTGTGAACAGTATTCATAAATGTTTTAACATATTTGTTCCTAATTAAATTATTGTTAGTCTTTGGAACCCAAATTTTAATTATCTTAGTTTCTACTTTTGTTATAGTAGGTGCTCTTAATGATATATTATGTTTTGAATCATTATTCCTCTTAAGATTAGTATTTTTCTTTTGAGGAATTTTTGACTCCTTTTTATATCCTAATCCATGTTTATTTGAGGAAGATTGAGAATTTTCTAAAATCTTAGATAAATTTTCTCTTCCTTTGTTAAAATTAGAAACATTTTTAGTAATGTTATCTAATTTAATTTGAAGACTAGTATTTTGTAATTCAACTTGTTTTGTTTTATTTTTTTAAATTGTGATTTTTAGAAATAATTTCATCATTCTTTGCTTTTTGAGTTTCAATTTCTTGACTCAAAAGTAAAAGTTGACTATCTGAGTTTGAGAGAGATTCTTGAACTTTTTCAAGTTCTTCTTCCAAAAAAATTCTCGTCTTTTAACATATCTCTTTCAAATTCAGCTTTGTTCTGATTTTCACATGTCTCTTTAAGTTTCCTTTTGAGAACTTTTATAGTATTTAAAAATTCAGTGTTTACTTCTATTAAATCATCATAAGATAAATCACTAACCTCAGATTCTTGAGCTATGAAGCACACATTTGCTTGTTCATTGTCGCTATCACTATCATTTTCGGATGAAGATGAATCTGAATCATCCCATGTAACAGAAAACACCTTCTTTTTGAATTTATCCTTCTTGTTTTTGTTGTTGAAGCTTTTCTGATTTTCCTTCTTTTGTTCTGGACAATCCTTGTGCATGTGTCCATTCTTGTGACAATTGAAGCATTCTATATTTGAGGATGAAGGTTTGTTTAAGAAATTCCTTTTGAAACCATTTTTATTTCCTTTTCTATATTTTAAGAATTTATTGAAATTTTTAGCAATAAATGCTAGATCCTCATCTTCAGACTCTGATTCTTCCTTTTCTACGTGAAAAGCCACATTTCTTCTTTCCTGTGCTTGGTTTTTCTTAGCTTGCATGTTAACTTCATAAGACATAAGGTTTCCAATTAATTCTTCTGGTTTCATTGTAGACAGATCGTTTGCTTCCTCGATTGCTAATACTTTTCTTTCGCATTCATCAGTGAGTGAATTTAGGACTTTAGATACAATATCAAAATCCGTAAACTTTTCTCCTAATCCTATTAAGGCATGATGAATGTCTTGAAATCTCGAGTACATGTCATTGATAGATTCACTCTGTCGCATTCTAAAGTTTTGGAACTGGCTCTTTAGCATGGAAATCTTTGTTTGTTTGACATTGTTTGTGCCTTCGTGTATGGTTCTAAGTGTACCCCATATCTGATATGCAGTAGTACAAATGCTAACACGATTGAACTCATTTCTTTCCAAAAAGCAAAATAGCATATTCATAGCTTTGGCATTTGCACTAGCTTCATTCTTCTGAGTTTGTGTCCATGAGGGTAATCAGTTGTGGGTACAACGAACTCTGCTTGAGTTGCATTCCAGGCTTCAAAATTTGTTGCTTGCATATAAATCCTCATCCTTGTAGCCCAATAATTATAGTTTAGTCCATTGAATAGAGGAGGCCTTTGGGTAGATTGTCCTTCTGCAAATGTAGAGCTATAGGCAGTTGTTGTGCTTGTGCTTATGTTATTTTCCATATTATTAATATGTCAGATAACGGTGTTATGGTTAAAGGACGGCTTTGCTCTGATACCAATTGAAAGAAGCTATGTCGTAGGATCGTATAATATGGAATAGTGGAGTGTTCTAGGTAAATAACAATAAGTAATAAGTAAAGTAGACACCAAGACATTATACTGGTTCGGACCTCTTGTCCTACGTTCAGTCCCTAAGCTCTTCTTAGGAATTCTAACTAACAACCCTCACTTAACCCAGAGAAATAGGTTTACAACTTACCCAAACAACCGAATGGGATTTCTTTCCTCAACTACCAAAGAAGACTTCAACTAGGTACAAAGAGTATTTCTGACTTGTTGTGTTCTCGATAACACTAATGAGTCTAATATAGTACAAATTTCCTATAATCTTATCCTCAAGAATAGGAAATGTGTTTATGAAGATTTAGGAAATATAAATTGCTATGAATCAAAAAGTATTTAAGATAAATCAGAGATTCAAGCAATTGAAGTGGATTGTGAATGCTTTTTGAAAACTTGAATAATCTGAAAAAATATGATCCAGATAATAGAGAGATTAAAGCAATTAGAATTTGGCGATTTGCAAATGGTAGAAACATGTTTTTATATGTGTAGAAGAGGTGTATCTGTTTGCAAAAGATTCAGGCAAGAGATGCATCCATTACCGTTAGAGAATGGTTGCAAGTCTTAGGAAGAAGAAGGTGTCTCTTCATTAAAAATTCGCAGGTTTAAATTCAGTCGACTGGACAGAGAATTTCAGTCGACTGAAACTGTGCATGTTGTATTTGTGTAACAGGTTCAGTCGACTGAAATATCATGTTCAGTCGACTGAACTGGTAGATTATGCACAATGAACACTTAACTAAAAATATGAAGTTGTGTTTTTTGTTTTTGTGTTTGTGTAAGTTTCTTGAGGATAGATTATAACAATAAAACTATGACTAAGACCTACATACAATAAGTACTCATGATATCCTTGGTCTTCATAGTACTTCCTTTAGCTTTGCACATATCTCTTCCTTTTTGTTGAAGCACGTTGTCATTGATCAAAATATAGCGTATCAAAACAATGAAAATAAGAATTTTTGGAATTGTCGGAATTTGGTCTTGAAACTTATTCCATTATGTTCGTGGAGATTTTATGATCAATTTACATATATAATACGTCTCGAACGGAGTTCATATGAAAAGGTTATTGACGTTCGAAGTTTTGTATCGAGAAATAAATATACATGTATATGTACATAAATATATATGCGTATGAAATTCCAGAATTAACGTGTAACTGAATTTTAAAATAGATGTGAGTCATCAAGGTAGTTAATTAACATTGCCATCATAAAGGAAATTAATGATATCAGTAATTAAAGAAAATTAATTAATATCAGCAGGCAACGTAATCAAATCAGCTATTGGAGGAAATTAATTTACATTAATTGTTCACATGCGAAATTCGAAATAGACAAGTTTTATATTGGAAATTTAATGTGATGGTGTTTAAGTAGAATAAACAAGCAACATAAAAAAATGTTAAACGTTCATAATTTATAACGTTTAAAAGTTAACGTTCTAGTGGTTCAGTGGTTAAGACATAGTGGAGTTGCTACATATGGTTGTAGTGGCACCGGTTCGAATCCCAGCGGCCACAATAATGAGACATAGTGCACGGCCACTTATAAAACCGACTAACCGAAGGCCAGGGCAAACATAGTTTCCTTGGCCCCAAAGTTTAGAAAAGTTTGGACCCATCCTTATGACCCTTTTTTAATGGCAGCCGTTTTTCCAGCGTACCCATCCTTCTGACCCTTTCCATCAGCATGCTTACTAACAAACCCGTACCCCCTGCCGTCCCCTTACCGTCTTCTCCTGTTTCTCTTATCCATGTGTCAGATTCTACAACCTTGCCATCAACGTTACCCACCATCAGCTCCACCATCCATCCAAATGATCCCCCCATGCAAATCCCATAACTTGTCCAACCATCCACTCCATGTCCTGCCTGGACTAGCCTTTTCAAAACCAAACCACGCAACGTCGGTTCCTACTCGCCGATTAACATCAACCTTGAATTCAATGGTGAAGCCATGGTTCCCCTTGAAGACGTACTAGCAGCAGGTAAGGCAATATGGAAAGACTACATTGTCGGATTCTTTCTTGATAAACCTTTGTCATTCACTTTTGTTGTCGAATTTCTCAAAAAATCATGGAAACTGAAAGGATCTGTCAAAGTTAAATATGATGGTGCTCTCTTCCTTTTTCATCTTACGTGTGAAGAGGATAAAATCAGGATTTTGAGAAGTGATCCAATTTTTATAAGAAACAAGATCTTCATTATCCAACAATGGTCCCCTGAACTTGGCAATGTTAGAGGCAAAATAAAAGCTGTTCCAGCGTGGCTTCAACTATCCAACATCCCAATCTATGCTTGGTCACATCTTGGAGTAAATTGGTTGGTGAATCGAATAGGTAAGTTGATATGTCTTGATGAATCTACTGAAAAGCTAGAAAGAATTAACTATGCTAGGTGTTTAGTTGAGGTTACACCAGAAAATGAATTAGTTGAGAAATCTCCAGTTATGCTTTTGGATGTAAGTGAGCAATTCGTGCATGTAAACTATCTGTGGAAACCTGAGATCTGTGTTCACTACAAGATGTTTGGTCACTTATCTGTAGTGTGTGATAACAATGTGATGCAAGAGCATGTGGGTCAACCCATCCAAGAACTGGAAAACATTATGCAAGGAAAAAAAATTCAGAAAAAAGAAATTAATGCAGGAAATTTTCTTTGGAAGAAGATTGCAAAAAGAAAGCAAACGTTCAAGAATAGTGAAATTCTGAGTAAAAATGTGATGACTGGAACACAAAGCAGTAATATGAAAGATAGTAGTGGTTGTGAGCACCCAGAAAAAACAACAGAGAACAAAGCAAATGACCCGAGTAAAAACATGGATAACACGACAATCCCACGAAGCAAATTAGCTGATCAGTTGACAAATTGCCATGCAGATGTGGTAACCTCATTCATACAAAATTCTGATACTGCCAACAATTCCAACGTTGTTGTTGATACTGTTTTGGGTGGCTTCCAGGGAAAAACAGTTTCTCGGTGTTATCTGCCGTGGAAGAGAATGTTGTTGATGAGGAAGAAACAAATATAGAGGCCACAGCGAATAATTGTGATACTAACTTAACATGCACAGGTGATACGTGCATGGACTTGTCACGTGCACCTAACAACACTCAGCAATCAAGCAAGTTAACCATAACTACACCCATTCCCAATACACATCCTATGTAGTCATCCACCATCCCAATCCACAATGGCAATGATGATATTATTCTCAATGTTTTATCTTCCTCCCCTGAACCTTATTCCAATATTATCGCTCCTCCTGGTTTCACTGACATGATAACCCTATCCAACAAACCATCATCCCCGGCCATAAAGCCACAAACCACAAAAACAAAACCAAACTTAAATTTAGAGGTAGCAACCACCGTGCCTATATACCCAACATCGACCTCAATAATCCCAATATAACCACAACAACCATAATTCTCCCCGAAACAAGTGATAGCCCATCTTCTGCAACCAGAAGCAAGACTAACAAAAGCTCCTCTTTAAACAAATTGCATCAATGACACAAACTTTTGCTGTGTGGAATATTAGAGGAGCACACCTTGAAACCAAATTAATCCAAGTTAAAAGCATCATATCCAAGTTTAACCTCAGTCTTATTGCCATTCTTGAAACTAAACTAAACCTTGACCTTAGCCTTAAAGCTGTGCAATTCATCAACCCGCTGTGGAAACCATGTCACAACCTAATCGAAGCCCCTTATGGCAGAATATTGATTTTATATGACCCATTCATGTACAACCTAACCCCGATCCTATCTCACAAACAATTTATACATTCTCACCTCACTCACAAGCCCACATCCAAATCCTTATGTCTCACTATTGTGTATGCGGAAAATTGTGCCAGCAGCAGGCTTTCCCTCCATAACTACCTTCCACACTTAGCCCAAAACACCCATCCCTGGATTATTTCAGGGGACTTCAACTACCTCTTGTCCATCAATGATCGCATCGGTGGGAATGCTGTCACTTTGAATAACATTTCTCCCTTTAACTCTTCCATAAATTCTGTTGATCTCATACATGTTCCCTTCGCTGGTGCCAGATTTACTTGGGACAACAGGAGTAGGTCTGGTAGGAGAATCTATACCAAAATCGATCATACTTTTTGCAACATTGAGTCGTATACCTCATGGCCAAAGTTATCCATATTCCTCCCTCCTCCACTTCTCTCTGATCACTCCCCCCAAATCATCCAAATGGAAAATGGTTGCCTATTAAGAAAGTCCTCTTTTAAATTTTTTAACATCTGGACAAAAGAGCCTGATTTTTAAAGTATTGTTAATAAAGCCTGGTGTATTAACTATTTTGGCACTCCCATGTTTGTTTTGCAGCAAAAAATGAAGAATGCGAAAAGAGCTCTTGGGAAATGGGCTAGAAACAGTTTTGGCACTGGTAACCTTCTATCTACCACAATAGCAATCTCTTTAGCTGATGCCAGAACCCAAGCTATGCAAACTCCGAACAATGTTGAATTAGCCAACGCTGAATATAATTTACAAGATCAATACAGTAAAGCACTTGAGGCAGAGAATGATATGAGAAAACAGAAACTCAGATTCAAATGGACAAATGCTGGTGATAGGAACACAAAATACTTTCATGAAAGCCTTAAAGTGAAGCATTCCAAATCCAACATACATTGTATCATCGATCGTTCGGGTAAGACCGGTACCACTCCTCTCGATGTTAACAATGCCTTCCTTGATTACTTTTCCAACCTTCTTGGAAATGATGTTGATTTCCAACCTGACCTCTCAATCATTGACGATCTGAAACTTCCATTTCTTAGCCCAGATCATGTTGCCTTCCTATCTACCTTAGTAACAGAAAATGAAATTAAGCAAAGCATTTTTGAAATGAATAAGGAATCGTGTGGAGGCTCTGATGTTTTTAATGCCAAATTCTTCACTAGCTGTTGGGACATCATTAAATTTGACTTTGTCAAGGCTGTGAACAGTTTCTTCAAACATAATAAAATGCTATCTGGAATAAATGCAACCAATATCGCCTTAATTCCCAAGACTGAGCATCCTATCAGTGTCATTGATTTCAGACCAATCTCATGTTGTAACAAGACTTACAAGTGTCTATCCAAAATAATTGCTTCTAGGCTGAAATTTGTACTTAACCATCTTATCTCCCCCAACCAAGCTGCTTTCATTCAGGGGAGAAGTATTCTTGACTATGTGCTGTTGTCAAATGAACTACTAAAAGATTACAACAAATCCACGACAAGTCCAAGAGCCATGTTGAAACTTGACATAAAGAAAGCTTATGATACTCTTCAATGGACCACTATCTCCAAAACCCTTGCCAAAATGAAGTTCCCCCCCCCCCCCCCCACTTTGCCTCATGGATTTACACATGCATCTCTTCAGTCCACTTTTCATTGAAACTCAATGGTAACACTGTTGGCTACTTCAAGAGTAAACAAGGAATCAGACAGGGTTGCCCGATGTCCTCTTACATTTTCATACCGGTCATGGAAGTGCTCACTGCTATGATTAATCATGAAATCTCATGCAAAAGAATTCTTACCCACCCCAAGTGCAAAGATCCCCTAATTTCCTCGCTCATGTTTGTTGATGATCTTATTATTTTCACCAAGCCTACTATTCAATCTATTAGCAACTTAATGGAAAGTCTCAATGCTTTTCACAAAATCAGTGGGCTTGCTATTAATCTTGACAAGTCCTTAATAAAAATTGCTGGAATTGATGCTTCTGTTGTCCAGTCCCTTACTAATGTATGTCACCTGCCCCTTGCTCCTGATAATATCTCATACCTGGGGATCCCTATGAGTTCCACCAAAGTCTCTACATCACAGTGCATGAAACTCTATGACAAGATTACACATACCATGAAGTCTTGGGCTAACAGGTTTCTATCACAGGCTGGAAGACTCACCCTTATAAAATCTGTCATATTCTCTTTCATTACATACTGGTCCAGAACTTTCATTCTTCCCAAAAAGCTCATTCACATGATTAGGAAGGCGATGTGTAACTTTCTCTGGTTTGGAAGCATTCACTCAAATAGTCTCAAACCACTAAACTTTTGTAAGGTTGAAACAAAGAAAAGCATGGTTGGACTAGGGATCATTAACATACGAAACTGGAATTCTGCTGCTTTTAGTATGCATTTTGATAATCTTCTTAATTCTAAAAACAATATTTGGGTGTCAAGGATGAAAAAGCATCATCTCAGAAGCAAAAAATTTTGGTGCATGGACATCGTGCATGGCAGCACTTGGACTTGGAGATCCATCCTTAATCTTCGGTCAATGTTGCTACCACATATTAAGCACATTACATCTCCCTGTGGCACTGTGAGTTTCTGGAATGATCCTTGGGCTAGGCATGGTCTCATATTTAGCAAAACAATGACATACAACCAAATACTTCAAACTGGTATACCAATGAATTCCAAGGCAAAGAATTTTATATGTAATGGTGTCATCTCATTGCCGTTCTCCAGCAACCAATTCACACGTCAACTGTGGCAGGAGATCAGCAGGCAACAGTACCCGATAATCACATGCGACGGAGTGATGTGGTCTCCTGATCTTGTCGAACACTCCATCTCCAAGATATATGACTGTGTTTCCCATGCTACGTCCACACCTTGGTTTTCTTAGGAAAAAAGAGTATGGGATCGTCACTGTAAAGAAAATGACAACTTCCTTCTATGGAAGGTTCTTAGAAATGCCATGAATTTCAAAGACAAACTCCTTCGCATTGGCATGGTTTCTGATGCAACCTGTTGTTTCTGTGATGATGAAAATGAGACTAACGTTCATCTTTTCTTTAGTTGCAAGGTTATTCATAGGTTGTGGAACAGGATTTCTGCTTTACTTAGTCATGGAAACAGATCCAGGGATAGCAATAGTGAGTGGTGTTTTCTCTTTAGTGCCACTAGATGGAAGAATGAATCTGGTACATTGTTGCTTCTTGTCCTCAAAAAATTCATCCGAGTTATATGGAGAGAAAGAAATGAAAGAGTTTTCAATGGAAAGATCAAAACCGAAATTGAATTGTGGAATCAGTTGATGGGCGCTATCAAAGACGGTGTGAGAAATTGCACGTTTGATTTTGCCAGCAGTTTCAATAGATTTTGGGACTAACTGTGTTCTTGTTGACATAGTGTTGTTTTGCTTATTTGTAATCTTTTCTTTTTTTTTCCTGTTGCTCCATAGATTTGTTATGGTGCAACTTTTCTTTATTGTGTTCGCAATAAACTGGTTAGGACCAGTCAAACCCGCTTAGCTTTGCTAAAAAAAAGTTAACGTTTATAAATAACATTGATTAAAACAAATAAGGCAAATTTAAAATCCAAAATGGACGTGAGTTATAAGGATCATTAAATCAGAGAACTAATGAGAGTTAATTGGAATTAATAAGGAAACGAAACAACATTTGACCTAGATTTCAATGTGTACATATTGGCAGTATATTGCTGCATATAAAAATTAATTAAAGGATCAATTAAGAAGAGGGTTAATTCGATAATTGGTTGGCTACAACTATATAAGAGAGAATGTATTGTAATTCGTTCCATCAACCGTCACTTTCTTCATCCCTCTCTTACAGTAAACAATGGCTTCTTTCTTCATTCTTTTCTCCTATTTCTCAGAAATCTTCACGAAATGAATCCAAATAAAATATATGTGAACAAAATAGAGAAATTGCAACAAATTAAAGGAGATAAGTTGTAGAACGGCGTAGTAATTTAGAAGATAGAGATTTAAAGCTATGTACAACAGGTGAGTGGATTTAAATTTATATCTTTCACGTTTGTGATATATTATTGTTAGATTCCCGTTAAAAATTTTGTTTAGTATTTATTTCAGTAATTAATTCTGTTAATTGGTTATGCTGAGATTGTAAATTGTATAATAGAGCTTATAATTAATTAATATAAGGCTTGACAGTTAGAGAAAGGCATAAGCCTAAAAGTAAGAAATTTATAGTTATTTACATCTATTTTAAAGTTAAAATTTAGCCTATAAATGTTAGCTTCATTTTATAATTGTTTGCATGAATAAATTTGTTAAAGAGAAGAATTCACAAATACGAACTAAAATAGAAGAACACTAGATTTATAGAAATTAGATGTAAAATAAGAAAAAATTGAAATAAAAAAAGAAAAATAGAAATTTGCAGTAAATTATGCTAAAACGGGAAAATAAAAATAAAAAGGGAAAACCTAATAACTTGATTTGGAAGTAAGTGATAGATAAATTGGTTGGTTTAGAAAAGGGAATACATTTCTATAGTTTAATATTTAAAAGATAACGATAAACGTAATTGCAAGAATAAAAAGAAACAGTAAGGGAATTAGTGTAAAAAAGAGAAATCATTGTATTTTGCACTATCCAATAAGTAAAGAAATAATAAAAGAAATATCTTGCAGTTACTGATTATTGGTTATAGCATTATTTAGTATTAAAACATGGAAACGGATTTTTAGCACAACTTTTTGTAACCAACCAAATAGAATAAAAATACTTCCTAGAATATAAGAAAATGAGGTGAAGAATTAAAGGAATTAAAGACGGAATCAAGTTAATTAGTAGACAAGAATAGAAGCTATAGATAGAAATGTAACTAGATCTGCATTTACTACGCAAAGAATAGAATAAAAGTAAAGCAGTTATTATGATAAGTAAATTTGTGACGGTTGGACGTAGTCCCGAATCAAGGTTGTCATATAATATAAGAGAATTAAAGAGAATTCAATATCATAATAAAATAAGACAGACTAGAATAGAAAAGAGATGCTTGTAATTATATTTATAATATATAGATTATAAAAGAATACAGTAGTGAAAATTGCAAGTAAAATTATAACATAGGTTATTGTTAAGTAGAAAGAACAGAAAAGACTTATTTTAAGACTTAAATTAAGCTAACAAGAAAATGGAGCAGAAATAACAGAAGGGGCTTATTTTAATAAACTTAGATCTTGGATTAAGTTAATAAGTAAGATAATAGAAGTGGCCCATGCCAACAGAATTACCTTTCAGTTAGAAACCGATGGTCTCACAATAGTTAGGCGAGGCTGGGAAAAGATTATGCTAATTAGGGTAAATAAGTAGCCAACGGAATAAGAAAAGCAAACTAAACGCAAAATAAAAAATTAGACTTAGGGTCTAATAAAAGAGTGAGATGCGTTTGGAGCAGCCCAAAGGATGAAGAGCCTAACAAAGTAGTTCATTACAGATTTTAGCACAGAAGAAGCACGTCCAACTTAGTTATTTTAGGTTAGAAAGAAGTATGAGACTTCAAAGGGACATGGAAGTACTCTAGGACGGCCCTCTGGGGTAGTAATTGTGAAGCAGTCCTTCGAAGGCAAGTCTGTGCATGTTCCATCAAAAGAGTATGCATTAACTGCTTTTTGCATTGCAGGAATGTTGTAGGCAATCAAAAGGAGTTGATGTTTGGAGTAGGATATTCATATGTCCTAGTACTTACAAGTAAATTTTAGTGGGCAGGACCCAAAAGGATAGTCGCATGCGGATGTCGAGCCAACATCAACACCAAGAAGCGAGTGCGGGAAAGACTAGAGTTAAACCTACAGTCCAACGATTCTTTCACTATCAAGAAATTGGATGAGGGGCACAGCCAATTGGATGTTTAGATTATTTGCAGTAGGGCACAACCGTTTAGCTCTTTTGAGGTCTTTCGATTAGTTGAAGGGTGGCTGTGTGGGGCCATTGCCACGATAAAAAAGGGGCAGACCAAGTAGAATATCTATATTGTAAGTCTAATGAGGCAGTCCTTTACAGGTATAGAAAATTCCCAACCGAGTTCCATACAAGGGAGACCTTGTTTAGCAGGATTCAGGGAGTAGACAGAACGATTGCGTATAGTCCTCAAGGTACACACTGTGTGGTACAATGTGGATGGCTGAGCATTACTATAGGCTAGTGTTGATGCAGTTTTAAATTTTCAGAGTAGAGGATGAAACATTTGTATTGTAGGTCTTACGAGGCAGTCCTTTACAGATATAGTCACAGCACGCCCCGGCAGCGAGATGATGGAGTCCTTTTCGAGGAGGATACGGAAGTTACTAAGGGTAGTACCTAGAAACGATACGGTCACTGGCATATTGCTACATATGTTAGTTATTAGTTTTTGATCTACTAGGGAGTAAATAGGTACGGTTCATGCATAGAGGCTAGAGTATTACAAACCCAATAAACCTAATATAACAGAAAATGAAATAAAACAGTATATGTTGAATTAAGCTTAGAAGCATATAATTTTTCCATTCACCAGAACTTTAGTTCTGACCCCTTCCTCATAACATCCTACAGATTAGGTAGATGGCAGAGGCTTTCTAGCTTTGAGAAACTTGTTCAAAAAGAGTTATTATATTGGTGAGTATTTGATTACTATTATAATTTAGTCAGTTCCGCTATGAGATATTTATCTAAGCTTTGATGTATTTGTCTTTTTCTATTTGCAATATACCAGAAACCCAACTTGGGCTTCATTAGGATTGGATTTTGTGACGACCCGAACTTGATGCCCAACAACCGACATCGAAATCCATATCGTCGGAGCTTGCAACAACATTACATGAAAAACAACACAGCGAAAACAAAGGATGATAACATTGATATACAATATAGATAAAATGTTAGATACATCATGATACAACAACCCAACACCATCGAAGGATATATACAACACAACACCACAACGGAAATATATCGACATGAGCAAAGTCTTCAAGAGAATCCAATACTGCAACTCCAATCCAAAACTCCAAACCAAAGCTTTTAACTTCAAGCTCGAACCACCATCAAGCCGAACTTGTAGCAAATGCGATCCTGAGCGCGATGGCCAAACCGAAAAAAACTTCAAAGATCCAAAGACTGAAGAAGATTTCCAAATGCTACCAAACCAAAGACTTCGAAAGGTATCGAATCCACACCTACTATTTGATTATCTGAAAAACCCAACTCTAGACTGCCCGTGTGGAAAATTGTGGGCTCCTAGAGTTTAGGAAGGGAACAATAAACTCTGGGTCAGTCATGGGACTGGTGTGAACAAAAAAAATAGTTCTCTTTAAAATAAACAACAAAAGAATTTAAAACATTGAAATCCGCAATGCTTTTTAGAAAATGAAACTACCATAAGTCCTCCCGACAAACACACCATGCAATCGCACACTTGGGGGGCATTTCTCCTTATGATAGTCAAACATGCTTACTACGCAAAATCCTTTTTGATATTATTATTAGTGCATAGTGGAAAACATTTCAAAAGTACAATATTAATCTTAGCCAACATAGGTACCATTATATTATGCCTGCTATAGCAACCATGTTAAATGGAAGGTTATACAACTAAAACCGTACAAGGAGCATATTGGTAATTGGATTTCCAACAAATGGTCAGGCCAAGGAACTTCCCATTGCCGTATGGGTACACCTCTGGATGGAAGCCCCGAGAACCTACCCGGATCTCTGCCAACACAAGGCCGGTTTACCCCTTCTCGGAAGTAACACCTAAAGATATGCCATCCCCGGTCGTTTGCCACCTTTATCCTAGGATCCTCAACCACAAAGCAATATCACACAGTAATAAATTTACAATATCCACATGAGTTGAGTATCTGGGCTCCATATCATGATACCACCCTTTTCCAGAAGAAATGGATGCACCCTAGGGGCACGACCCCTGCAACCATGCTGCATCATTCCTGTTTCGACCATTTTCGGGGTGTGAGTTCCTGAGGCAGTCTCATCCACAAAGCTACGCTTGTTCAAAAAGCCATGCTTCGATCAACAAATGATCAGCAGCACTTCTTATGCCACATTACCAAATTGGGAATGTATCACTAGTAACCATCAACTACATAACCTCTGAGCTCGTACGTATCAGAAAAGGGTGTTAAGCTAAGAGAATAAATCTCCGCCACCAAACAGAAATGTATTTGATAGGAACCGGCTTTACATCTCAAAGAGTAATGTCAGACACACATCCATACAAGTCTGTTCCGGGTTCGAACAGAACCGAAGGCACTTCCAAAGAAGCCCTTGCAATCTGGGTATTCACAATCCCGATCGGACTCTCCATCACATATGGAGATCTCTATACCGTAGCTACTCGGTGCAGAGTCATTCGACGGGTAATCCTTTCGTTTTCGAAAATACTCAGTCTTCACCATCGGCCTTCGACTGCTATCCATAACGTCGTATCATTATTCGGAATGGGTTATGTCACACAAGGTCCACTCCCAGCTAAACCGAACAATAAGTGCAATATTTAAAAACATATGGAGATTGGGATTTCTGTTAAGTCACAACTTTAAAACCCAAAACCTTTCTTTTAAAATGGTTAAACAAATTACCATTTTCAAAATCTATTAACAAAAAGATTCATTTCACAAAGTTCACCCATCTTTCACAAAGATCCATTCACTGATTTCAAAACAATTTCCACTTCAAAACGGATTAACTCATCCAATCTATAAATCAAAGATTTAATTCATAGCTTTCAAAATTATTTCCAAAGATTCATTCATAACTTGGAAAACCATTTTCATTTCAAACTTGAAATCCTTTTAACACAAATTGGAAATTCTTTCCGTATATAAAGCCTTTTTTATTTGAAAACAAATAGTTTTCATTTTAGAAAAATCCGATTTCATTTATACGAGTTAAAGTCCTTGGGTTAAGTTCAAATTCCCAAAACAATACTTTTAAAATGGTTTAAATCCATATCAACACATTTATAACTTATATATCCTTTTTAAACCATAATTTCCAAACATAGAATTCAATTTCAAATCTTGAATTCAAATTTAAATCAATTTATTTAAATTTCAAAACCTTATCAACTTATTCAAAATAACTTTTATCCTCAAACCCCTTTTCAAAATCTTTTCACATTTAATCCAATTCTATTTCCAAAACCTTTTGGATTCAAAATTCAATTTAAAAATTATTTTCTAAAATCTGTGATTAACCAATTTCCTTGTGCAATCCATATTTTTGTGTGTATAGTGTAGTTCAGGGGTTTTACACAATAGTGCAACTTCATCACTCATCACAGATTCAAGCACAGTAATTATAGATAAGCGGTATATCTCTATAACGCTTATCATCCACACACAGATTCATAGATAAATAATATACATTTATCACATATAAAATAAATTACATTCATCACAGCTTGAGTTAAAACAATTCATATCACAAAGCATCACACAGCAGAAATATCAAACAATTCAAAGCAGCTCGTATAATTCAAACATCCATAAGTAAGGTTAATCGATCATCTGATTAATTGAAACCAGATTAATCACTAATCTAGGTTAATTAACATTAATTAATTACAATTTAATTAATTATCTATAATTAATAAGTGCTTACCCTTAATCACTTGATTAATCAATCATAAATCGTCAAATTATTACCCTTAATTACTATTATTAAGAAATTAATTTTAAGTAATTAATAACCCCTTAAATACTTTTATTTATTAATTACTTTAATTAATTAACCCTTAATTAATTTAATTAATTATCCTTAATTAATTACAATAATTTATTAACCTTAATCACTTGATTAATTAATTCTTAATTATTAATTAATTAATCACTAATCACTAAATAAATTAATTTCTAATCATTGATTAATTAATCTTTAATTATCTAATTAATTAACCTCTAATTATAAATTAATTAATCTTAATTACTTAATTAAATTAATTCTTAAATAACAATTAAATAAATCCTTAAACCTTTATAATTTAATTGATCCTAAATTATTAATTAATTTAACTTTAATTACCTTATTAATTTAAGTAATCTTTAATCATAAAAAAAAATAACTAACTTTCAAGATAAAACAATTACATTCATTACCTAACTTTAATTTACACATGTTTAAAAGCATTTCATCTCAATTTATACTTGATTACTTTTAAAAATTAAGTTTTTAAAATACTTAACATTTCTCAAATTTTATTTATCAAAGCATAAAACTTTTAATCAAAATAGTTTAAACATAATAATTCAAATTATTTTAAATTTAAATTTTAAAATTAGTTTTACAAAACATTTTAAAACATTTACAAGCTCTACTTCGAGTTTAACCCGTTACTGACTCCAGTGTCCACTGGGGTTCCTTCTTCATCTTCCCTTTCTTTTTTTTAAGTTTTAAGTTAAGTTTTAAGTTAAGTTTTAAAATCTAGAATGATAGCACTCATGAACACGAGTACAGACTCCAGCCAAATCTTATCCCACTCGAGCATCAACACGAGAAAAAAGCTTCTTCGTTCCCACCCAATCTCATGTGCACAGATCGATCCAGTGCACATGCACACGTCGCCAACGTCACTCTGGCACCATCGACCTCCATCGCCAAGTCAATTATGGCGTCCCTAAACCATCGCACTACTCATCAACTATAAACAAACATCAAAACCAAAATCGAGCTTCCAGTCAAAAAACTGGAAACCCATCCTTATCTGAAACTGCCTCGACGAGGCAATTCCGGCCACCGGAACCACCAAAACTTCGCATGCGACTTCGCTAACCTCCATGCCATCACTTCCTCAAATCATGCGCAACTCGATGCACCATAGAAGCCACGGTGACTAATTTTTATGCCCTCGACAGAACATGGGTTTAAAACCCAATTGGTTTATTGCCGACACCACGGCGATCGTGCACCATATCCACCATTTTTCCCAACTTTGACGATCACCAAGCTAACTCCAGCCAAAGCCCCGACCTCCAGAATCACCCCAATCACCAGAACTTGCTCGAAAACCAAAATCTGGTCATTCCCAAAATGCAAACCCAATACCAAACTAAAATCCATGAATTCTTTTTAAAAAATCACATTTTCCAGAGATGATTCAAGTTGCATGTTTAAATCCACCAATTAAATTGTTTGCTTTTATCAATTTTTAATTTTTTTTACTGTTTTACTTTATTTCCATAGATATGCAAAACTATTTTGCTTAAAAATATATTTTAAAATATATTTTATGATTAATAAATCATATTTTGTTTTGAAGCACACAGCCAAACCATGATTAGATAGAGAAGTTTGAATTTTTGAATTATTTAAAAGCTCTATAATCGGGAAACAGAGAAGGACAAGCATCACATACATGCACAGATCAAACATTTTTTTATATATACAGAAATGACATATCTATAAACACATGCAAAGCACAAATCTAATTGAAGAATCCAAATGCACAATTTTAGATCTACTTAAGCTTTTAATATATATATTTACTCACAGGCATTTCAAAACAAAGAAGGTGAAGTTTGCTCACCTGTTTCCTAAAAGAACAGAGGCCAGAATGATGATTTTTAAACAGAGGTTTCGAATTTTTTTTGCTTGTTGTTGTTTGATTCCTGGCTTAGTTGCTGATGTTTAGATCTGAAGTTTGATCCCAGGTTGAAGGCTGAAACTTGATTTCCAGATTTTGATTTTGACTTGCTTCAGGCTTTTCAATTTAATTTGCAACTTAATTTCTTAAATCCTAAAGCTTGTTTTTGTTTTGCTTTGATTTTTTTTCCAGGTTTTGAAAAATCTGAGATGATTTCTTTTTTTCCTCTTGATCAAGTTTTGGTTTTTTTTGTTAGGATGATTTTTTTCTATGTATGTTTTCTAAATTCAAATTAAAAGAAAAGTTAAATTTGCCACTTGTTTTAATTTGGCTAACACGTGTCTATATTGTATTAACACTTGTATCTACATATTTTAATCTTCTTACAAATGTCCTAAGTGAATTAAATTGTGTTTATGTTCTTAATTTAAATTATTTTATAAATTTTGTTTTGAACCTTATTTTTAATAAATTTATAAACCTTATTTTTAATACTTTTCAGTTGGAACAATGGACTAATGTCGCGACCTCTTCCGGCGATTTCCATTTCGCGTTTCAGTTTTCACCTCCGTGAGCCCCCCTTCCTCCGCCTCATGACCTTTTCCCCTTCTATTTCCTCTCCACCGCTCCCCCTCTCTCCACCATCGACTAGATCTGGACGTCTATTCAATGGCATGATAGCAGTTGTCTGATTCCAAATACAAACCTTCTTTCATCCACTGAATTTCCGCCTCTGCTTGCTGGAAACCAGTCCACAATTCATCGTCCGATCTCGTGTGCTGGGGTTCTTCCTACGGATGCTAACTGTGTGCTTTCTGGAGCTGTTTAGCCTATGGCGTCGTCTGGTATGCAATTTCCATCTCCTCCTATTGTTGTCGGTAGTATGCACGTGAATTCAAACTGTGATAATGGCAAGCATGTATCTGATGCTGTGGTCAATGAGGGAAGTATTAGTGGTACGCTTGGTGGAGATGTGGGATTGGGTTTGGCAGATGTTTCTGGCCTTTGCTTTTCAAATGCTTGTTTAAATGCCTCTAAGACCTCTGGCCCTTTATTCTGTGACAAAATTTTGGAAACTGTTGCACCTCCCGTTTTGCCCCAAGTTGAGGTTCATGCTGGTCCTCCTGCTCCTGCTACGGCTTGCCCCAAGGCTTGGTCGTTCCTTTTCAGTTCACTTCCATGAAATGCGGGTAATTACAATCCAATTGAATTTGAAATTGTCGAAGAGAATGGAGTGATGATCCCTCCTCCAATTGTGATGCAAGCTGTGTAGGATCTAGATTAACCCTAGAGGGGGGGTGAATAGGGTTATAGCAAATTTTCTCGAATTAAACACAGAAATATAATAGCAGAAATAAATATGCTGAAAAATAAATCACACACAAAATTTACCCAGCTTCGGCAACCCCTGCCTACTGCTGCATTCACAGATTTCTATTAGAATTAAACAGTATCACGCTTACAAACACTCTACTAGACTCGCAGACCCTTTTGCTCCCGCTCACAAACACTCTACTAGACTCGCACACCCTGCTCCCGCCTATAGAGTTTCGCTCACTCGCAAACACTGCTCCCGCCTATAGAGCTTTGCAAACTCGCACTCCCTGCTCACTGAACTAATTCTAAGTAGACAATCTGACACTACCTAATCCCTAGGTGGTGATTTACAGATTCTTCGACTTGAAAAGAAAAAAACAACTTCACAAATAACCGCAGGAGCAAAAATTACAATACGAGCTTGAATGCATGATTTTTGCTCAAAATAAAATAACTAAGAAAACCCCTTTATAATTGAAGCCAAAACAAACTTAAGCCCTTTTATAATTGAACAAGGCCGGCCCCTTGTTTTTATTAACCCGATCCACTTTCTTTTGAGAAGGAAAAATGGCGGCCTCTTGTCGTTCTGAAATTAGGGCTTGCGATCCATAATTGGGGCTTTTCAATATTCGATTCCTCTGAGGTTGCTCGCGCTCGTTCTCTGATGATTTGGTTGACTTTGAGATTGCGTTGCTCGGCTTGCTCGTTCTCTTGATTTGAGAAACTAGGGTTCGGCTTCAGTTTCTTCTATTCGTTGATGACTCGGTATGTTATTTCTTTTCGTTGCTGGTTTTAATGATTTGCTTGACTCTATAACTCGATGCCGATGATGAACTTGGGTTTGTGCTTTTATTTGATTCGATTTTTTTCCCTGCAGCCGATGATGATTTTGGGATTGTATTTATATGAATTCGAATCAATTGATTCGTTCGTATTCACTCGCGAATTCATCACTTTCCTGATTTGTTGCAACTTTGATACGCACGGCTTCTATTCTGTAGCGTTTGATTGCCTTGAGTCACATGGCTTTAACTTTTACACGTTCGATTCTTCTTGTATAAAACAGAAACTTTCCTTTTTAATTTTGCTGACTATTTCAAAGATTTCAAATTTGAGTTTCATTAAATTCTGACTTCGATTTGTATTTAACTTCAATCATCTCTGCTGCATACTGTACTCGGTCGTGAATTTTTATCACTGCGTTACATTTGTAAGTCTGCATTGTTATTCTTCGACTTTGGCACTGATCCATGATTTCGACTTGGACTTTGCATTGAGTACATATAATGACATCCACATGCTACTTGCTTTATTCTCGGCCTGAACATTTGCATTTCATCCATACATATATGCTCACTGTCTTTGTATACATTTTGCACAGCTGAACTTGTGTTGTCTTTGAGCTTTCATCACTGGTGCATGTACATTTCTTCATGTTGCCTTCAGTAGCTTCACTGTTGCATTTGTGTCACTGGTTTATACACTGTTTCATGCATGTACTCTGTTGCAGTATTCATTATGTTGTTCCTATTTCATATGCTTGCACTACTTCTCTTTGGTCCTGAGTTGTTTAATGAAGAGATTGAAATTTTCATACTTCATGTAGCCTTCTGACTGTTGCTTCATGTAGTTGACATATTTGTGGTCTTCATTTGGTGATTTGCACTGCTACCCTGTTGTATTATAGTAGTTGCTTCTGTGCATATGAACTTGCAGTTTTCTGTCCACCTGTATCATGCTTGGCTTTGTGTAGTTGATGTTGTACACTGTCTTGTGCATTGCCCCATTCACTGTTGTTGTGCAGTTGCAATGCCTTGCTTGGTCTCTGTTACATGCTTGCTGTTGCATGCTTGTGATATTCATGTTGATTTGATGATGCGGGTATTTGCTGATATATTACTTTGAATTGCATACACTTTATGTTGACATTTTCTTTGACACAGATGCTACACTTGTTCATTGTTGTTCAAGTGTACTTGTCCTCATAAAATTGTCAATGTGCTTCTGACCTTTCTGGTCTCTGATCATTGCTTGGTCATCTTGGTGGCTTGAGCATTTGGTCTGTGTTGCATTGTTCCATGTGTCTTGCCTTTGACTGTTTGCATACACTTTGGTCATGTTGTACTCATTTGCCACTGAGTTGCATTGAATAGCTGGTCTTTGTAGTTGTTTATTTGAGTCAGTGCTTCACCATACTTGTTGTTGCAGTATTCATGTTGTTGTTGGTGGCAATCTTGTATGCTGCTGTTTGCATTTGGTCTTGATCATACTTGATGTCGTATTCACTGGTCAGTGGTGTTCATTGTGATGATTTGGCTTGTAGCACTTATGCAGTCTTCACTGTTGCTGTTTGATGCTGTCTTGATTTTGCGCATTGCCTTACTGACTCGATTCCTTTCATGTTGTGCTTGCACGCTTGCTATTTTTGGCTGCGCACACGAGTTGGCGAGGCAGTGCACACGTGTATGAATGTACACGTGTGTATTGCAGCCACTTATGGTTACATGTCCCTGATAAAAATACTGATATGCACAGATATTGCACAGTCAAAAATGATGACGAACAACCCAAATAACTGAGGCAAACCATATTTTCAAAAATCGTATTTTATTTTATATTGCAAAAATATTTCTTTTTCAATTTTACTGCGTTAGTGAATATTTTTGCAGATTTCTCAGATGCTGGATTCAAACTGGCATGCAGTTGAAGACAAAATACGAGTGTGAGTGATATGTAGTGAGGTTATCAATGTAAAAATATTTGTGATGTAATCGTGATGTAATCAAAAATGTATATGTATAGTGAGAGCATGAATTTGTACTATTCAAGATTGTAATAAATATTTGTTTGAATCAAATTTCTATTTGAATTCAAAATATGTGTAACTTATTCTGTTCGAATTCAAATTCAAATTCTGTGTAATTTATTTTATTCAACAAATATTTATTTAATCTATGAAAAACAAAATAGTACATTACCAAATACATTTAAATGAATATATATGTTTATTATCATCAAACAAAAACATATAAGCGCATATTCAACAATCTCCCCCTTTTGATGATAACAAACATATATTTAAGATTTTGACCGTGTTAAATGTATTTGACCAATTATATACTCTAATTGCTCCCCCTATTTAAATGCTTCCTCTCTACATGATGCTCCCCTACATATATGCATACAAATAGAAATATATTCAAATGAGCCTAGATGCATATGGAAAAATTATTTGACCTTTGCTTGATTCTATTTGACAAAATCTTAACTTTTCTCTCCCCCTTTTGTTATCAGCAAAAGAATAATAGTGTGAGAGAAAAATAGAGATAAAGTGATTGATATTAATCCAACATTAAACTCAAATTGAATATAAATATTAAACTTCAATAAGAATCAAACAAAAACCATAACTACCCTTGTTAGGCGCATATTCCACTTTTAGAAATGATGGAAATTGATGTTCATATAATATCATACAGTTGAATCTTCTTGTGGTATTTATATCAAGAATTTGAATATCTACTAATCATGCATAACCGTTAGGACTTTTAAATGAGATTAGTAGTATTCGAATTTAATTTTAAAAAATGAAATCAAGTATCTTCTAACCACGCATGACCGTGAGGACTTTTAAATGGGATTAGAATCAACTTGTCTATTTAAACAATTTAATTTTGATATGCGTTCCATACATGCATAACCGTAAGGACTTTTAAATGAGCATGGAAGCACATAATAAAAAATTCAAGTAATTCACCCATGCATAACCGTGAGGACTTTTAAATGAGAGTGAATACTTTGGATATTTATTTATTTATTTAAAAATATGACATGAAAAACAAATGATTCCTGATTATAGTACCACATATCGACAAACTATACTGAATATTTGATAAACCATGGTCGATAGAAATAATGATAGATATAGAAATGGTCATGGAACCTTTACCCAACAAAAAGTTTTATAATTCTTGTTTTAATTCCTAAAGAAATTTTCCAAATATACTCTCTTGAGTAATGTATGTTAAATATCAACACTCATCACTTTTTCAATCACTATTTATCTCTTTGATAATTAGTAGGGAGTCGGATCAGTCAAAATTTGTCATTTAAAATCAAATAAAATTAACTAATCTGAAAAAATTGTCAAACAATTATTTTCTCGAAGGGGTTATATGAGAAAAAAATTCTGCTAAATGAAAAATTATTTCAAGTGAAAAATATGCAGATATTTTCTTTGAAAAAAAACGATGCAGCAAATGAATGTTTCACAATAAATCACGTTCAACTCGTAAGTTTTCTATCAACTAGATTACTAGTATGAATTGCATCTGAATTTCTTTTTCAATCCAAAATATCACTAACTGGATTTGGTAAACCAGACATGAAGTGTGTATCAAAAATTTTAAACCCAATTTTAGCAACAATTTAAATGACATTCTTTGGATTTTGAATTGAAGCCATGTTCACACTCAAACAAATATCATGGTGTTAATTTCAGAAAACCATAGGATGAACAATTATATTCATGAGTAATCAATAGTCAATCAACATCATAATTATTTCAAAAACAATTTCTTGAAGTTTCAACAATTTCTTAAAATCCTTTTTCACATGAATTTGAAATCGTGCAAATTTACAAGCAGTGACCAAAATGTCAAAATATATTTAAGTGTAGCATGAGTAATCAAGGATCAATAAAATACCATCATTTGACCATACATATTAAGTTCAATGATGAAAGGATGGTTGGTCTACTTTTAAGCACAAATCAAAGTAAGAACAAGTCAAAGGAAAAATCATATCAGTAAGTCAGAATTAAAGACATCACATCATTATCACTATTTTGGCTGATTTAATTCAGAATATGGTGCAGATTATCACATTTAATATACCTTCACCTGTTTTACCTTCGCGATAATTTCTCGTGATTGCCCATTGTGATTCTGTCACCTTTATACTAGGCTAAGGAACTTTGCTTTGTTGCCCATTGTGTTTCTGGAACAGCCAAAATCCAGAGAACACCGTTGTCGTTCCTTAGCCTGCCACCACACCTACACGATGAAAGATTTTTGTGACCTATTTCTAGGTCCATGATTGTTAGTGGTAGAAACATTATGAATAAACAAACCCTTTGGAACCCAAACTTGTTTAGACTTTTCATTCTTGTTCCAATAGACATGAAATTTGTTTGTAGAATTCTTAGGAACCCAAACTTGTATAAATTTTGTGTTCTTGTTCCTATGACTACAATTTTCAACATGATGTCCAATTATTTCATATTTATCAAAGATACTTTTCCCTTTTGCATTATCCTCAGCTTGTGTTTTCCCAAAACCAAGTCCTTTTCTATTGTTAGCAAAAATTTGATTTCCCAATAGCATGTTGAAAGATTTTTCGCCTCTTGAAAAGTTATTCAAAGATTTCTCAAGATTTTGGACTTTGGTTTTTAGTGTTGTATTTTCAGTGACAAGTGAGGTGCATCGATTTATAAAATCCTTTTTCCTAGTGTCGATGGTTTCCTTAAGATTCAAGTTTTCTTTTTCAAGATTCTCAGAGTTATTCTTAAGTCTTGTCAATTCTGAATCTAAAACTTTACATCTTTTACATTCTAGGTTTTGAATATTTTCAAGTTCAGTTTCTAACCTAAAATTTTTACGAGCAAGTTCTCTCCTATCAGTTTTCAGTTTTTCAATTTTAGATTCAAGAGCATCAACTACTTTAGTAAGATCAGAACACATAAAAACAAGATCTCTATAGGAATACTCACCTTCCTCATTAGATTCCTCTGAGCTTGAATCTGAATTTGATTTCGCCATAAGACACAAGTTAGCCTCCTCTGCGCTGCTATCCGAAGCTTCTTCTCCTTCTTCATCATCCCAAGTCGCTGCAAATACCTTCTTCGCCTTTTTCTTTCCTTTGTTGTTTTTGAGAAGTGGACATTTTGGTTTGATGTGGCCAGGCTTGTTGCAGTTATAACATGTCAGTTCATTATCGGAATTTTCGGAATCTTTTGACCTATTGCCCTTTGTTTTCTTCTTGCGTGGCTTGAATCTAGACCATCTTCTAAGATTATTGACAGCCATTGCAAGCTCTTCAATTGGATCTTCTTCATCGCTTTCTTCTTTGCTCTTTAAGGCAATCGTCTTTTTCTTTGGTTCGGAGTTGTTGCGTTCTTCCTTTGCTTTTAGCTCAAGCTCATATGTCATCAAGTTTCCAATCAACTCCTCCATGCTTAGCTTACTCAGATCTTTCGATTCTTGGATTGCCGTGACTTTTGCCTCAAAGTTCATTTGTAAGACTCGTAGTATCTTCCGCACAAGCTCTACCTCAGTGAATACCTTCCCAAGTGCTCTAGCGTTGTACACCAAAGTTGAAAAGCGTCCAAACATGTCCTTTATGCTCTCGCCTTTGTCCATCACAAAGTTCTCGGATTCATTGCTGAATAGGGCTAGACGAGACTCCTTGACTTGAGAAGTTCCTTCGTGTGTCACCTCCAAAGTGTGCCAAATTTCCTGTGTTGTTGTACAATGAGAAATTCTATTAAATTCATTTTTATCAAGAGCACATATCAAAGCATTCATGGCTTTAGCATTTGTTGTTTTCAATCTCTTATCGTTAGCATCCCATCTATCCTTAGGTTTAGGAATCTCAGTACCACCAACGATTATAGTGGGAGGTTTATAGCCAGTTTCAATAATATCCCAAACATCATAATCAACGGAACTAAGATAAATACTCATCCTAACTTTCCAATAAGCATAATCGTTCCCGTTAAACATGGGTGGCCTAACGATAGATTGCCCCTTAGAGAAAGCATTATTTGATGGATTCATGACTCTAGAGTTAAATAAAAAAAATATACCGGGCTCCGATACCACTTGTAGGATCTAGATTAACCCTAGAGGGGGGGTGAATAGGGTTATAGCAAATTTTCTCGAATTAAACACAGAAATATAATAGCAGAAATAAATATGCTGAAAAATAAATCACACACAAAATTTATCCAGCTTCGGCAACCCCTGCCTACTGCTGCATTCACAGATTTCTATTAGAATTAAACAGTATCAAGCTTACAAACACTCTACTAGACTCGCAGACCATTTTGCTCCCGCTCACAAACACTCTACTAGACTCGCACACCCTGCTCCCGCCTATAGAGTTTCGCTCACTCGCAAACACTGCTCCCGCCTATAGAGCTTTGCAAACTCGCACTCCCTGCTCACTGAACTAATTCTAAGTAGACAATCTGACACTACCTAATCCCTAGGTGGTGATTTACAGATTCTTCGACTTGAAAAGAAAAAAAAAACTTCACAAATAACCGCAGGAGCAAAAATTACAATACGAGCTTGAATGCGTGATTTTTGCTCAAAATAAAATAACTAAGAAAACCCCTTTATAATTGAAGCCAAAACAAACTTAAGCCCTTTTATAATTGAACAAGGCCGGCCCCTTGTTTTTATTAACCCGATCCACTTTCTTTTGAGAAGGAAAAATGGCGGCCTCTTGTCGTTCTGAAATTAGGGCTTGCGATCCATAATTGGGGCTTTTCAATATTCGATTCCTCTGAGGTTGCTCGCGCTCGTTCTCTGATGATTTGGTTGACTTTGAGATTGCGTTGCTCGGCTTGCTCGTTCTCTTGATTTGAGAAACTAGGGTTGGGCTTCAGTTTCTTCTATTCGTTGATGACTCGGTATGTTATTTCTTTTCGTTGCTGGTTTTAATGATTTGCTTGACTCTATAACTCGATGCCGATGATGAACTTGGGTTTGTGCTTTTATTTGATTCGATTTTTTTCCCTGCAGCCGATGATGATTTTGGGATTGTATTTATATGAATTCGAATCAATTGATTCGTTCGTATTCACTCGCGAATTCATCACTTTCCTGATTTGTTGCAACTTTGATACGCACGGCTTCTATTCTGTAGCGTTTGATTGCCTTGAGTCACACTGCTTTAACTTTTACACGTTCGATTCTTCTTGTATAAAACAGAAACTTTCCTTTTTAATTTTTCTGACTATTTCAAAGATTTCAAATTTGAGTTTCATTAAATTCTGACTTCGATTTTTATTTAACTTCAATCATCTCTGCTGCATACTGTACTCGGTCGTGAATTTTTATCACTGCGTTACATTTGTAAGTCTGCATTGTTATTCTTCGACTTTGGCACTGATCCATGATTTCGACTTGGACTTTGCATTGAGTACATATGATGACATCCACATGCTACTTGCTTTATTCTCGGCCTGAACATTTGCATTTCATCCATACATATATGCTCACTGTCTTTGTATACATTTTGCACAACTGAACTTGTGTTGTCTTTGAGCTTTCATCACTGGTGCATGTACATTTCTTCATGTTGCTGTAACGACCCAGAATTTTTAGTAATTTAAATTTGAGTATTTAATTAATTTTAAATATTTATAAGTGAAAATTTTAAGTTAAATAATTTATTTCTTGAATATTGGATTTAATTGGTCATTTAAATCGATTAATTAATAGTGAAATTCCGTAGATAATTGAATATTGGGTTAAATATGATTGAAAATGATTTGGAAAATTTTATTTTATCATATTAAAGTTATAGAAATGTTTTAGAACTTGTAAAATTGAATTTGGAGCTAATTTGTAAAAATTGAATATTTTAATATTTAATTATCGACTGAAAAATAGCCATTTTTCAAACGGTCTCGGATTTCGACGAAACCAGTTTCATCGGATCCGTAATGTGATATTATTGTAAGATTTCAAATTTCAAGTCGATCGGATTTGTCGTTTGTCCGGTACAAGCCAAAACGCCTAGAAATCGCTTAAATCGTTTTAAATTTAAATCGAGCGTTTATTACCGTATCTCACACATATGATGGAATTAGCTTCCGAAACCTGTTCCATTGCGTCCGGAACGCGGAAAAACCTTAGGATCGCCTGGCGGAACGCGTCGTTTGGAGTTCGTTTGCAAAAGTGTCGAATTGGAGATTTTAATATTAAAATAATATTGATATATATACATTGTTTCTTTTCCCAAACCCTAATCTATTATTCACAGCCGCCACTTTAGCTTTAATGGCCGAAAAGCAACGATCTTCCTCCCTCGATTACTCCAAATCCGTCGACAATTAGGCAAAAGTTTCAACTAGTAAAGTGTAGATCTCCTCGAGTACGATATATCCAACGGTCGAGATGTAGAACGAAGCAACGTAGAGGGAGCAAGAGGGGGCCGACGGCCTGATGATTGCGCGCGCCGTACGAGCAGTGCAGGAGGCCGAGCTCCTCCATGCTAGGGCCGAGGGTGAGGACTTCCAGTGGCTTCGATTTGGGGGTCTTTGATCGTCGTATAGTTCGTCGGAGAGGGAGGAAGATTCAACCCTAGTTAGCTATGAATGGGTTCGGCTGCGTGATGGCTACCTGGGGGATGGAGTTGCGTTCTACAGGGGAGAAGAAAGTGTGGGGCCCGCGTGTTAGAGGGGTGAGGTGATTTCTTTTGTTTTTTTTTAGTTTAAAATTTAAAATTCAAATCGTGTAACTTAAAAACGTGATAACTTTTTGCTGCGAGGTCCAAATTGAACGAGATTTTTTGCGTTGGCTTCGTATCGCCGAGCTCTTCGCAACGCAACTAGTTTGGAGTCGATTGGAGCTCGTTTGAATTTCGGGTAAAATTAAACGTTCGTTTAATTTTATTCGAAACGAACACGAAAACGGAAAATAAAATCAAGGTGAGAACTCCTCACTCAATCGAAAGGTTTTGTTTAAAATTTTAAATAGTTGGTGTTGATTGATGATTGCTGTTTGATTGTGCTAGTAGATATAGTAGGATATATACTATATATAGCGATATATATATATTGGCATATGTATATATTGGATTTGATTTCCCGCCTCGTATAGCGGATGAGACCCTATTGCGCCGCCTATTAAGCGGATATTTATAAAATCCCATATACCACGATATTCCACCTTGAAGTGGAATTGGTATTGTGCTAACGTCTGTGGATGCAGGGTAACAGGTTGGAGGGATCCAACTGGATTCCTCACATATTTGTTTATTTATAAATATTATGTTGATCGTTGATAACCATATTGATATATGACACTTATTCCCGTGATTGACCATTCGATGTCGTTGCATCATCGGATTCAAATTTTTAAAATTAAAAATAACGGTTTTGAATTAAAAAGGGGTTTAAAAGTGATTTCTCAAAGAATATGGTTTATTTAAAAAAAATTTTGAATTGATTCAAATTTTAAAATAAATCAACGTATAAGTTTTTATGTAAAAAAAAAAATTTATATTTTTATAAAATATAACTTAAAAGAAATTTTTAACAATAATAGGTTTTTATAAAATAGTTAAATTTGGTTTTTGGGAAGTTATTATTATTAATGGTTTATATAAAGGATTTTATAAATGGATGTTTTTAAATTAAATTTATTGAAGTTATAGAATAAATTTATAAAGTGTTAAGTTGATGTATAACATGAATTTCACTAGGATTTATAGATAAATAAATGTGAAATTTATAAACGAATGGTTATTGGAAAATTTTAAGTTTATAAGTTATTAACTTATAGAAATGGATTTGGGCATTAAAAAGGGGAATTTTATAGAAATTGTTAATAAATGAAGATTTCATTAGTTGAAATTATTATAAACCATAAAGAAATCTTGTAAGTGATAAGATTTTAAATTGGTGAAGTTCAAAGGAACGATTTGGTAAATAAATAATATTATAAGTATTTAACTTACAATATGGCTTTTGGGTATGAAATTGGGTTATGTAAATTGCATCGGATTAATAAAGGAATTTATAAAATTGGGGTTTATAATAGAAATGGAATTTATAAACTATGTTTATAAATTTGAAATCCATCGAATTTGATAAATTGAAATATGGGAATTTGTAAGTGGGCTATATTCACTATTTTGAATATTGAATAGATTATTAAATAAAATGAGTCTGTTTTTGGGAAAGGAATGTTTTAAATGGAATTTAAAACGAATTAAAGGTGTTTTGTATAGTATTGGATTTATATATACCTATTTTTAATTTCAAATCCATATACTAGTGTTTTTGGGTTATCGTAACGATGTTTTACGCAACATCCGTTTTGACCCAAATAAATGTGAATAAAAGAATGTTTTCTTAAAGAGAATGGAATAAAATACTTAACGGTAACTTAAGTATGTTGAATATTTTCAAAATTGTTGAAAATAAATTGAATTGTGAATTACTTATTTTCAAATAAGTTTAGAAATGATTTTTCAATATGGAATGGAACGTTTTTGTGAATTCACCTTTTAAAGGTAAATTGTAAGCGAATATTTTGAAATCGAATATGAATGGGTATATGGAATTTAATTCACGTTGGAATTTATAATAGGAAGGGAAATTGGTTTAAAAATAAATGTTGATTTATTTTTAAAGATGGAAATATAATTCACAAATTTGGAGCGTAAAATTTAAAAATAAATCGGTAAGGATTTTTATGTGATTTGAAATTTGTTTTCAAATGGTTAAGGTGTGTGATTTGAAATTTGTTTTCAAATGGTTGAGTTGTGTAATTTGAAATGGGTTTTCAAATGGTTAAGTGTGGAAATTTTATCGTGTAAAGGTGTTTTGGTAAACCAAATAACTTTGGGAAATTATTTGGAAATTGTGTATATATATCTTGTAAAGATATTTTGGGGAATTAAATAATTTTGAAAAAAATTATTTGGAATCTGATGATGTGGCGCATCTTTATTGATAGTTAAATAACCGACTATCAGTATTTACCCTTGGATGGTATTTGTTGTGATTGTTGTGATTGAATTGCCACACTTATTTTTAAAAATAAGCGCTCGCTATTCGGATTAGCCGGGGAAGGACCTTTGTGTCATATATCCCATTCCGAATATGCGACACGTCGTTTGGATCGCATTTGAAGACCGGTGTTGAAGACCGGGTATTTGTGAAAACGATAGGATGACCTATCGATTGTCTCCGCATCGTTAGCTACGATATGGAGATTTCCTTTGTGATGGGAAATTTTATCGGGATTATGAATACCCGGATTGCAAGGGCTTCTTTGGAAGTGCCTTCGGTTCTGTTCGAACCCGGAACAGACTTGTATGGTTATGTGTCTGACATTACATTTTGAGAGATAGAGCAGATTTCTTTCAAATACATTTCTGTTGGTGGCGGAGAATTTATTCTCTTAGCTTAACACCCTTCTCTGAGACGTACGAGCTCAGAGGTTATGTAGTTGAAGGTTATCAACGATATTTCCCAATCTGGTAATGTGGCATGCTGAGTGCTGCTGTGTGATGATCATTGGTTGGTCATTTGTGATATGATCATTTGTTTGATCATTTATCTTTGTGATTATTGCTTTGGTCATCTGTGGACCCAAAGCATGGCTTTGTTGCACAAAGCGTAGCTTTGTGGACGAGACTTCGTCAGGACCTCACTCCCCGGAAATGGTCGAAACATGAATATGCGGCAAGGTTATGAGGGTCGCGCCCTTTAGGGTATGTCATTTCCTTCTGGAAAAGGGTGGTATCATGGTATGGAGCCCAGATATTTACTCATGTGGAAACACTATATATATTTCTGTGTGGTGTTGTTGGTATCGAGCGCTCGGATAAAGGTCCCAAAGGACCGGGGGATGACATATTCGTGTAGTAGTTACCTAGTTACAGAGGTAACCCGGCCTTGTGTTGGCAGAGATCTAACCGTAACGTTAGTTTCTCGGGACGTCCCGCCAGAGGCGATCCCATGTGGCAGTAGGAAGTTCCTTAGCCTGACCATTTGTTGGAAATCCATTCATCCAATACGTGCCTTGTACGGTTTTAGTTGTAGAACCTGCCATTTAACATGGCAGCTATAGTAGGCATAGCATCATGGTACCTATGCTGGCTAGGATTTATATTATACTTTCGAAATATTTTCCACTATGCACTAGTAATAATATCAAAGAATTTTTCTCGTAGTAAGCATGTTTGACTATCATAAGGAGAAATCTCCCCCATGTGTGCGTTTGCATTGTGTGTGTGCCGGGAGGCCTTATGGTAGTTTCATTTTCCAAAAAAGCATTGCGGATTTCAAAATTTAAATTTTCTTGTTGCTTGTTTAAAGATAAACTGTTTTGAGTTCTCACACCAGTCACATGACTGACCTGGAGTTTATTGTTCCTTTCCTAAACTCTGGGTGCCCACTATTTTCCACACGGGCAGTCTAGAGTTAGGTTATCAGGTTATTCTGGATTCGGGAGTTGCTGTGCAGATCTGGAGGCGAGCCAGATAGCGTAGTCTATTATCTATTGTATATAGTATTCTTTCCGCTGTTTTATTGTTGTACACTCTGATGATATGATGTATTGTGATGTATGTATAAAATGTATAGTTCTTTTGTTTCAATGATATTCATTTATCTATTATATGTTGTTCCGCTGCGATTGTGAGATTCTGATATTGTTTCTCGTTCTGTTACTTGTTTTCTGTTTTCTCCTCTCTTTCTTTTCTTTCTTCTTCTACCTCTTTCTTCTTCTAAAACCCTAACGGTTCGATTTTTCGGCAACGAAAAATCGCGATCGTTACATTTGGTATCAGAGCATATGGTTAAGCGACAACCTGCTCTGTTGGGTATTACTCATTAGAGATAGAGTCAGCAGTACTCTAGAATGAGTATGAGTGTAATAATAGATGTGAGTGCGTATTTGTTAGTGAATATAAAATTGTTTTATATTGTGATGATTGGTTTGTTGAGTGGTATATGAACCTTCGTCGGCGCAGCCTCGAAAACTGAATCGAAGGGGTTCCTAAACACTTGAATAGAACAATTCGACACAATATTGTTTTAAATTGGGTAAATGAAATAATTTTACCTCGATTATATTTTATATATAAAAAGAAAATAATTTTTCAGGAATTATTGAAGTGTGTATATAATTGATTGCTTGGTTGTTGTAAATGATATATATATATATATATATATACATATAAAATAATTAAAAGTTGTTTGAATAAGCTAATAAAAGCAACTATTGTAAAAGAATAATGGTATAAACCAATGAATCATAAGATGAAATAATAATCAATGATGATTTACAATTGTAAGATAATCATGTATGTATATAAGAAGTAAAAATTATATAAGTAAAAGGGTTATAAAAGTGATTTATGAATAGAAAGAAAACTTTTTGAAAGAATAATTAGCATTGATTTCACTATTGTCCCTGGGAAATAATAAGGGTGATGACTGCAGCATCATCAGTATCATTTTCGAGTTTCTATGTGATGGATTTGCTACAAAAATGAATTAAAAATTGAAGTTTTGTTGTAATAAACCAATTTGAAATTAAAATTCAATTTGAAATTGATAAATATAAGTGAAAAAAGGTTTTGAACTTATAATATAAGTTAGAAGTTGAATAATAAGTTTTATAACTTATTAAATGGGAAAATGTAAGTGAAACCAGTTGTTGAAGTGGTTAAACAATTAAGTTAAATAAAATGGAATATGAATTTGAATATTGATATGAATTTGACTTAAGTAAAAGTTAAATAGGATTTACTTTGGAATTTAAAATCCGAATTGAATTGATAAGTAAAACTTAAGTTTAATTAACAAATGATGTTTAAATGGAATAACTTAAGTGAAGTTGAATAAAAAATCGATCTTTGCATCAAAGTTAAATAATCAAGTGAATTAAATGATGTAAATAAAGTTGAAATGGAATGCAAGTTAAGTAATATTGAAAGAATTGATGTTAATATCAAAGTAAGTGAATAAAGTGAGTAAATGAAATTGTTAAAGATATGAACTTAAGTTATATAAATGAAATTCAATTTTATTTGTAAAAAGAACTAGCAATTGAATTAAAGAATGGATTGAATGTTAATCAATCGAATGTAAGTAAGTTGATATGAAACGATGTATGTAAGTGTAAATTCATTGAAGTTAGTTGAATAATTGGATGAAAATCAATTGAATGCTAAACCAATTGGAATTAAAACAGTTGAACCAAATTGAATGTAAGTAAAATAAATAAATTTGGTTGTATTGGATGCACATTGGTCGTTATTGCTTGTTGGTTGGTTGTATGTAAATTCATTAAGTGTTAATGAAATTGAATTAGTAAAATTTGAAAGCTATGTAATTGAATTCAAATGAAAATTGAAATGCAAAGTTGAATGAAAATGAATATGCAACTTTAATAGTAAACTAAAAGTGGTATAAGAAGCATGTATTGGAAATTTTATAATTGAATTGGCAAATTGGTTTGAATATTATAATTGGATATTATGCTAGCAGGATATACAGGATATAATGGAATTGGAATTTTGATTTTGAAGTTAAAAAATTGAATCGCTCGACAAAAGGTACGTATTTCACTTTTAGTATGAGAATTGATGATTTCCTTCTCCAGCCACTTGGCTTTCTCTTTTCTTTTTGATTCTGAGGGGCCGTAGTGCCATTTTGTAGTCGTACCGATCTAGCCGCGCAAAGGAGACTCTGGCGAAATTTTTTCGAAAATTTCGGATGTTAGAAAAAATTTTGAGAAAATTTGAAAGTTGGAATTTGAATTTAAATTTAAATTTAAATTGTTAAATAAACAATGTTGTTTGAAACTTATAATTGGAGTTGGAAAGCTAATTGAAATAATAGTGAATCTTTAATAAAAATATTTAGGTTAGAAAGTTAATAAAACTGATTAGCTTTGGAAAAATAATAAACGGTTTAGGATCATTCTCCTTAACTTGTAATTTCGGGACGAAATTCTTTTAAGAGGGGAAGATTGTAACGACCCAGAATTTTTAGTAATTTAAATTTGAGTATTTAATTAATTTTAAATATTTATAAGTGAAAATTTTAAGTTAAATAATTTATTTCTTGAATATTGGATTTAATTGGTCATTTAAATCGATTAATTAATAGTGAAATTCCGTAGATAATTGAATATTGGGTTAAATATGATTGAAAATGATTTGGAAAATTTTATTTTATCATATTAAAGTTATAGAAATGTTTTAGAACTTGTAAAATTGAATTTGGAGCTAATTTGTAAAAATTGAATATTTTAATATTTAATTATCGACTGAAAAATAGCCATTTTTCAAACGGTCTCGGATTTCGACGAAACCAGTTTCATCGGATCCGTAATGTGATATTATTGTAAGATTTCAAATTTCAAGTCGATCGGATTTGTCGTTTGTCCGGTACAAGCCAAAACGCCTAGAAATCGCTTAAATCGTTTTAAATTTAAATCGAGCGTTTATTACCGTATCTCACACATATGATGGAATTAGCTTCCGAAACCTGTTCCATTGCGTCCGGAACGCGGAAAAACCTTAGGATCGCCTGGCGGAACGCGTCGTTTGGAGTTCGTTTGCAAAAGTGTCGAATTGGAGATTTTAATATTAAAATAATATTGATATATATACATTGTTTCTTTTCCCAAACCCTAATCTATTATTCACAGCCGCCACTTTAGCTTTAATGGCCAAAAAGCAACGATCTTCCTCCCTCGATTACTCCAAATCCGTCGACAATTAGGCAAAAGTTTCAACTAGTAAAGTGTAGATCTCCTCGAGTACGATATATCCAACGGTCGAGATGTAGAACGAAGCAACGTAGAGGGAGCAAGAGGGGGCCGACGGCCTGATGATTGCGCGCGCCGTACGAGCAGTGCAGGAGGCCGAGCTCCTCCATGCTAGGGCCGAGGGTGAGGACTTCCAGTGGCTTCGATTTGGGGGTCTTTGATCGTCGTATAGTTCGTCGGAGAGGGAGGAAGATTCAACCCTAGTTAGCTATGAATGGGTTCGGCTGCGTGATGGCTACCTGGGGGATGGAGTTGCGTTCTACAGGGGAGAAGAAAGTGTGGGGCCCGCGTGTTAGAGGGGTGAGGTGATTTCTTTTGTTTTTTTTTAGTTTAAAATTTAAAATTCAAATCGTGTAACTTAAAAACGTGATAACTTTTTGCTGCGAGGTCCAAATTGAACGAGATTTTTTGCGTTGGCTTCGTATCGCCGAGCTCTTCGCAACGCAACTGGTTTGGAGTCGATTGGAGCTCGTTTGAATTTCGGGTAAAATTAAACGTTCGTTTAATTTTATTCGAAACGAACGCGAAAACGGAAAATAAAATCAAGGTGAGAACTCCTCACTCAATCGAAAGGTTTTGTTTAAAATTTTAAATAGTTGGTGTTGATTGATGATTGCTGTTTGATTGTGCTAGTAGATATAGTAGGATATATACTATATATAGCGATATATATATATTGGCATATGTATATATTGGATTTGATTTCCCGCCTCGTATAGCGGATGAGACCCTATTGCGCCGCCTATTAAGCGGATATTTATAAAATCCCATATACCACGATATTCCACCTTGAAGTGGAATTGGTATTGTGCTAACGTCTGTGGATGCAGGGTAACAGGTTGGAGGGATCCAACTGGATTCCTCACATATTTGTTTATTTATAAATATTATGTTGATCGTTGATAACCATATTGATATATGACACTTATTCCCGTGATTGACCATTCGATGTCGTTGCATCATCGGATTCAAATTTTTAAAATTAAAAATAACGGTTTTGAATTAAAAAGGGGTTTAAAAGTGATTTCTCAAAGAATATGGTTTATTTAAAAAAAATTTTGAATTGATTCAAATTTTAAAATAAATCAACGTATAAGTTTTTATGTAAAAAAAAAAAATTTATATTTTTATAAAATATAACTTAAAAGAAATTTTTAACAATAATAGGTTTTTATAAAATAGTTAAATTTGGTTTTTGGGAAGTTATTATTATTAATGGTTTATATAAAGGATTTTATAAATGGATGTTTTTAAATTAAATTTATTGAAGTTATAGAATAAATTTATAAAGTGTTAAGTTGATGTATAACATGAATTTCACTAGGATTTATAGATAAATAAATGTGAAATTTATAAACGAATGGTTATTGGAAAATTTTAAGTTTATAAGTTATTAACTTATAGAAATGGATTTGGGCATTAAAAAGGGGAATTTTATAGAAATTGTTAATAAATGAAGATTTCATTAGTTGAAATTATTATAAACCATAAAGAAATCTTGTAAGTGATAAGATTTTAAATTGGTGAAGTTCAAAGGAACGATTTGGTAAATATATAATATTATAAGTATTTAACTTACAATATGGCTTTTGGGTATGAAATTGGGTTATGTAAATTGCATCGGATTAATAAAGGAATTTATAAAATTGGGGTTTATAATAGAAATGGAATTTATAAACTATGTTTATAAATTTGAAATCCATCGAATTTGATAAATTGAAATATGGGAATTTGTAAGTGGGCTATATTCACTATTTTGAATATTGAATAGATTATTAAATAAAATGGGTCTGTTTTTGGGAAAGGAATGTTTTAAATGGAATTTAAAACGAATTAAAGGTGTTTTGTATAGTATTGGATTTATATATACCTATTTTTAATTTCAAATCCATATACTAGTGTTTTTGGGTTATCGTAACGATGTTTTACGCAACATCCGTTTTGACCCAAATAAATGTGAATAAAAGAATGTTTTCTTAAAGAGAATGGAATAAAATACTTAACGGTAACTTAAGTATGTTGAATATTTTCAAAATTGTTGAAAATAAATTGAATTGTGAATTACTTATTTTCAAATAAGTTTAGAAATGATTTTTCAATATGGAATGGAACGTTTTTGTGAATTCACCTTTTAAAGGTAAATTGTAAGCGAATATTTTGAAATCGAATATGAATGGGTATATGGAATTTAATTCACGTTGGAATTTATAATAGGAAGGGAAATTGGTTTAAAAATAAATGTTGATTTATTTTTAAAGATGGAAATATAATTCACAAATTTGGAGCGTAAAATTTAAAAATAAATCGGTAAGGATTTTTATGTGATTTGAAATTTGTTTTCAAATGGTTAAGGTGTGTGATTTGAAATTTGTTTTCAAATGGTTGAGTTGTGTAATTTGAAATGGGTTTTCAAATGGTTAAGTGTGGAAATTTTATCGTGTAAAGGTGTTTTGGTAAACCAAATAACTTTGGGAAATTATTTGGAAATTGTGTATATATATCTTGTAAAGATATTTTGGGGAATTAAATAATTTTGAAAAAAATTATTTGGAATCTGATGATGTGGCGCATCTTTATTGATAGTTAAATAACTGACTATCAGTATTTACCCTTGGATGGTATTTGTTGTGATTGTTGTGATTGAATTGCCACACTTATTTTTAAAAATAAGCGCTCGCTATTCGGATTAGCCGGGGAAGGACCTTTGTGTCATATATCCCATTCCGAATATGCGACACGTCGTTTGGATCGCATTTGAAGACCGGTGTTGAAGACCGGGTATTTGTGAAAACGATAGGATGACCTATCGATTGTCTCCGCATCGTTAGCTACGATATGGAGATTTCCTTTGTGATGGGAAATTTTATCGGGATTATGAATACCCGGATTACAAGGGCTTCTTTGGAAGTGCCTTCGGTTCTGTTCGAACCCGGAACAGACATGTATGGTTATGTGTCTGACATTACATTTTGAGAGATAGAGCAGATTTCTTTCAAATACATTTCTGTTGGTGGCGGAGAATTTATTCTCTTAGCTTAACACCCTTCTCTGAGACGTACGAGCTCAGAGGTTATGTAGTTGAAGGTTATCAGCGATATTTCCCAATCTGGTAATGTGGCATGCTGAGTGCTGCTGTGTGATGATCATTGGTTGGTCATTTGTGATATGATCATTTGTTTGATCATTTATCTTTGTGATTATTGCTTTGGTCATCTGTGGACCCAAAGCATGGCTTTGTTGCACAAAGCGTAGCTTTGTGGACGAGACTTCGTCAGGACCTCACTCCCCGGAAATGGTCGAAACAGGAATATGCGGCAAGGTTATGAGGGTCGCGCCCTTTAGGGTATGTCATTTCCTTCTGGAAAAGGGTGGTATCATGGTATGGAGCCCAGATATTTACTCATGTGGAAACACTATATATATTTCTGTGTGGTGTTGTTGGTATCGAGCGCTCGGATAAAGGTCCCAAAGGACCGGGGGATGACATATTCGTGTAGTAGTTACCTAGTTACAGAGGTAACCCGGCCTTGTGTTGGCAGAGATCTAACCGTAACGTTAGTTTCTCGGGACGTCCCGCCAGAGGCGATCCCATGTGGCAGTAGGAAGTTCCTTAGCCTGACCATTTGTTAGAAATCCATTCATCCAATACGTGCCTTGTACGGTTTTAGTTGTAGAACCTGCCATTTAACATGGCAGCTATAGTAGGCATAGCATCATGGTACCTATGCTGGCTAGGATTTATATTATACTTTCGAAATATTTTCCACTATGCACTAGTAATAATATCAAAGAATTTTTCTCGTAGTAAGCATGTTTGACTATTATAAGGAGAAATCTCCCCCATGTGTGCATTTGCATTGTGTGTGTGCCGGGAGGCCTTATGGTAGTTTCATTTTCCAAAAAAGCATTGCGGATTTCAAAATTTAAATTTTCTTGTTGCTTGTTTAAAGATAAACTGTTTTGAGTTCTCACACCAGTCACATGACTGACCTGGAGTTTATTGTTCCTTTCCTAAACTCTGGTTGCCCACTATTTTCCACACGGGCAGTCTAGAGTTAGGTTATCAGGTTATTCTGGATTCGGGAGTTGCTGTGCAGATCTGGAGGCGAGCCAGATAGCGTAGTCTATTATCTATTGTATATAGTATTCTTTCCGCTGTTTTATTGTTGTACACTCTGATGATATGATGTATTGTGATGTATGTATAAAATGTATAGTTCTTTTGTTTCAATGATATTCATTTATCTATTATATGTTGTTCCGCTGCGATTGTGAGATTCTGATATTGTTTCTCGTTCTGTTACTTGTTTTCTGTTTTCTCCTCTCTTTCTTTTCTTTCTTCTTCTACCTCTTTCTTCTTCTAAAACCCTAACGGTTCGATTTTTCGGCAACGAAAAATCGCGATCGTTACAGTTGCCTTCAGTAGCTTCACTGTTGCATTTGTATCACTGGTTCATGCACTGTTTCATGCATGTACTCTATTGCAGTATTCATTATGTTGTTCCTATTTCATATGCTTGCACTACTTCTCTTTGGTCCTGAGTTGTTTAATGAAGAGATTGAAATTTTCATACTTCATGTAGCCTTCTGACTGTTGCTTCATGTAGTTGACATATTTGTGGTCTTCATTTGGTGATTTGCACTGCTACCCTGTTGTATTATAGTAGTTGCTTCTGTGCATATGAACTTGCAGTTTTCTGTCCACCTGTATCATGCTTGGCTTTGTGTAGTTGATGTTGTACACTGTCTTGTGCATTGCCCCATTCACTGTTGCTGTGCAGTTGCAATGCCTTGCTTGGTCTCTGTTACATGCTTGCTGTTGCATGCTTGTGATATTCATGTTGATTTGATGATGCGGGTATTTGCTGATATATTACTTTGAATTGCATACACTTTATGTTGACATTTTCTTTGACACAGATGCTACACTTGTTCATTGTTGTTCAAGTGTACTTGTCCTCATAAAATTGTCAATGTGCTTCTGACCTTTCTGGTCTCTGATCATTGCTTGGTCATCTTGGTGGCTTGAGCATTTGGTCTGTGTTGCATTGTTCCATGTGTCTTGCCTTTGACTGTTTGCATACACTTTTGGTCATGTTGTACTCATTTGCCACTGAGTTGCATTGAATAGCTGGTCTTTATAGTTGTTTATTTGAGTCAGTGCTTCACCATACTTTTTGTTGCAGTATTCATGTTGTTGTTGGTGGCAATCTTGTATGCTGCTGTTTGCATTTGGTCTTGATCATACTTGATGTCGTATTCACTGGTCAGTGGTGTTCATTGTGATGATTTGGCTTGTAGCACTTATGCAGTCTTCACTGTTGCTGTTTGATGCTGTCTTGATTTTGCGCATTGCCTTACTGACTCGATTCCTTTCATGTTGTGCTTGCACGCTTGCTATTTTTGGCTGCGCACACGAGTTGGCGAGGCAGTGCACACGTGTATGAATGTACACGTGTGTATTGCAGCCACTTATGGTTACATGTCCCTGATAAAAATACTGATATGCACAGATATTGCACAGTCAAAAATGATGACGAACAACCCAAATAACTGAGGCAAACCATATTTTCAAAAATCGTATTTTATTTTATATTGCAAAAATATTTCTTTTTCAATTTTACTGCGTTAGTGAATATTTTTGCAGATTTCTCAGATGCTGGATTCAAACTGGCATGCAGTTGAAGACAAAATACGAGTGTGAGTGATATGTAGTGAGGTTATCAATGTAAAAATATTTGTGATGTAATCGTGATGTAATCAAAAATGTATATGTATAGTGAGAGCATGAATTTGTACTATTCAAGATTGTAATAAATATTTGTTTGAATCAAATTTCTATTTGAATTCAAAATCTGTGTAACTTATTCTGTTCGAATTCAAATTCAAATTCTGTGTAATTTATTTTATTCAACAAATATTTATTTAATCTATGAAAAACAAAATAGTACGTTACCAAATACATTTAAATGAATATATATGTTTATTATCATCAAACAAAAACATACAAGCGCATATTCAACAAGCTGGAGTTGACTTTTGGTCTGAATATTTGGTTGGTTTCTTTCTGGAACCAAATCACCGTCTTCGTGATCCGTCCTCGGTTTTACGTAAGACTTGGAAGTTGCGAGGTACTTTGCATGTTAAGCTCATCGCCTCTATGTATTATCTCAAGTTCTCCTCTTCCGAGGATAGACGGCTGGTTCTTGGTGCTAAGCCGTCTTTTTTTGCTGGTAGACCCTTAATTATAACGCCTTGGTCTCCCACTGTGGCGTGTGCTCGAGAGCAAGTGTTATCCATCCCTGTTTGGGTGTTCTTTTCGCAAATCCCCTCTGCCCTTCAGCCCTTGCTTGGGTTGAATTGGTTAGCCTGCAATGTCGGAAAATTGAAATGCTTTGACACTAATATGGTTGACCGAGAAAAATTAATGTATGCTAAGGCTCTTATTGAGATATCCCCGTTTAATCCTCTCCCTACTTCTATTCCCATGCAGCTTGCTATTGGATATGTAGTAGAGGTTCGTGTTAGCTATGGATGGGTTCCAGATATATGCACCTACTGTCACTCTTTTGGCCACCTTGCTGCTTCCTGCTTGCATTCCAAATCCTCCGTGGCTCCTCCTAAAATTCCTCTGCCTCATCCCCTGCTCCAAATATGGATTCTGAAGGTCCCTTCCTTTGCATCCCAGGTTTCCCCCCTAGCGCTCTTTGTCTGATCTTGGTCCACCTCCTTCTGCTGCTCGTCCTGCCTCTCCTCCTATTGTTGTGGTTCCTTGTGCTGCCCTAGATAATCCTTTAGTTGTTTCAGATTCTACCCGGGTTGTTTGGGCTGTGTCTGAAAGCTGTTGGGTTGACCTCATTTCTGATGTGAGATTTAGCCCAGTGAATGATTCAATTTTCAGATTTGTTTTTGATGATCAGATGGACCTTAGATGCCTATATTACATTCTGTTTGGTGATTCATTAGTTCTTGACTTTGATGGTGTTTTTGCAAGCAAGAATTCTGCCATGCTAGCTGACTCTTCTTGGGATCACTATTTCATTTACTCTCCTGATGCTTTGGGTTACGACCCTAGTCTTGCTATCCGTTTCAGCCCCTTTGCTGGTCTATGTGGCAAAGACCCTTTGGTCTCTGATGTAGATGGTGACTCTTCCTCCTCAAAGGAGTCCTAGTCTTTGTGATTATTATAGTTACTGTGACATGTCTTTCACACACCTGTGCTGTATTTTCCATTTTATTTAGTAGTTAATGTGCTTTTACCTTACTCCTGTACTTCAAATCTTATTACCTTCGTAATAAAAGTGGACGGTCCATTATAAAACCGGCTGGCCTTGCCAAAAAAAAGAGAATGGTTTAATGCTAATGTATGTATTTATACTTTCAAGGAATTGATTTTTAAAGATCTAATTATACTTTAAATAAATAATCACACATATGTAAATTATAGAATTTAGCTTTTAAACAACTTTTAAACTTTTACTATATTTTAAACACTACAAATAATATTTTAAATATAACTTTATATCATATTCCTTATTTAAATAAATACATCTTCTTTATTATCATTTATATAATCTTTTAAAGCAAAAGATGGTTTTAAAAATTTATTTTCACATGAATAAATATATTAAAATTTTATTCTTAATTAGCCTTTGAAAAATCTATTATACCAAATTCAAAACATCATTTTTAAATCAAAATGCATATTTAATAAAATTAGAAACAGATTCTTATTAATTTAAAAATAAAATTTTAAATCCAATTTATTTACAATATATTTATTATTCAGTTTCCAAATTCAAATTTCTATAAAAAATCAATATATATATATAAACAAACTAATATTTTAATTTATTTCGGAAAATCTCAATTTAATTTACAATTTAATTTCAAAAATTAATTCATTTTTCAAATTAAACTTGGCTAAAATCCGGGAATGTTACAGATTCCCTCCATTAAGAAAATTTCATCCTCGAAATTTGCCAGGGAGATAACAAAGAACAAATGAAAGATAGAGAAATATCTTTTCAGAATAAACTGTATATTTATTCTGCATTTGGCTTACCATATCAGAATATCAATAATCGATATGAGAATAAGCTCATTTAATATTTCACGAATTACTCGGGTTATCCGGATCTACGAATATGCAGGGGCACTGGTTAGTTCGAAGGAATAACTAACCATTCGTAGAATATATCGAAACCCAATAAAACAGACAAAAATAGGTTGGACTACGATCTCAGATTCAAGATATAACTCATTTACGATTTATTGAGAAATAAAATATGTGTAGTTCCTGTGTTGAACAAAAATTGTAAATTTTTATCGTAAACGAGAAGGTTACCTGCTAAAATTCCTTTTCCTTTATCAGCCTTTGAGTTTGAAGGATCATCTTTGATTACATACACCCTCGCTACTTGAGCTTGTTCCGTGTTGGGCAATCCTTGATCCTATGTCCCAGCTTGTGGCAGTAATAACATTCCCATTCTCCTCCGGAACTTCCTGCATATCCAGAGTATCGTATTTATAACCCATACCGATAAATTTAGAAAAAGATTCCTTTACGTGAGCAGTCATCCTCCTGGCATTTCTTGTTCATTCCCCGAATAAACTTTTCATTCTTTCTCAATGGTGTATTTACTAACTCTAGACCAAACCGAGATAATTCGTTGAATTTGTTCTAGTAGTCCTCAAACGATAAACTTCCCTGCTTCAAATCTGTGAACTCCTGCTACATCCTGGAGATACCAGCAGACGGCATATATTGCTGCTCGAACACTTCCTTGAATCGACGCCAAGTGAACTCATCCGCCGGCTCATCCACAGTAAATGTCTCCCACAAAGCTAAAGCCTCTTCCTGGAGCTGCCAAGAAGCTATCAATCACATCTGATCATCTTCCAATTTTAGTCCTATTAAAATCCTTTCGTACGATCGAATCCAGGCTTGTGCTTCGATAATGGTTTCCTTGCCTGTGAACGGCTTTCCACCAAGTCTGGAAAAACTTCGATGTAAATCGGCTAGATTTGGCTGAGGTTGAGTGGGAATAGCTGCTGTTGCAGGGACTTGACCAGTTGAAGTGGTACTTCCCCGTCCCCTACCTCGTCCTCTTCTTCCACTCATTCTCACTATCTGTAAATAGTAAGAAAACCGATTTAGGCATTCGACGAGATATCTTAGGGAATAACAATGGTTAAAGAAAATAAACTGAGAAATTTTGGTTTTCGGTTTCACAGGTTGTACTCATTTTGGAGTATACTTCACCCTATCTCTAATGAGCCATCTAATGTTACACTCCGTAGCTAAAGTTCTTACTCAACCGTTAGCTCTGATATCATATGTGACGAACCGAACTCGATACCCGACAACCGACATCAAAATCCGTATAGCCGGTGCTTGCAACAACATTAGATGAAAAACAAAATGGCGGAAACAAAGGATGATAACATTGATATACAACATAGATACAATGTTAGATACATCATGATACAACAACCCAACACCATCAGAGGATATATACAACACAACACCACAGCGGAAATATATCGACATGAGCAAAGTCTTCAAGGGAATCCAATACTGCAACTCTAATCCAAAACTCCAAACCAAAGCTCTTAACTTCAAGCTAGAACCACCATCAAGCTGAACTTGCAGCAAATGCGATCACGAGCACGATTGCCAAACCCAAAAAAACTTCAAAGATCCAAAGACTGAAGAAGATTTCCAAATGCTACCAAACCAAAGACTTCGAAAGCTATCGAATCTACACCTACTATTTGATTATCTGAAAAACCCAACTCTAGACTGCCCGTGTGGAAAATTGTGGGCATCCAGAGTTTAGGAAGGGAACAATAAACTCCGAGTCAGTCATGGGACTGGTGTGAGCAAACAAAAATAGTTCACTTTAAAACAAACAAGAAAAGAATTTAAAACATTGAAATCCACAATGCTTTTTAGAAAATGAAACTACCATAACGCCTCCCGGTACATACACCATGCAATCGCACACTTGGGGGAGATTTCTCCTTATGATAGCCAAACATGCTTACTATGCAAAATCCTTTTTGATATTATTATTAGTGCATAGTGAAAAACATTTCGAAAGTATAATATTAATATTAGCCAGCATAGGCACCATTATATTGTGCCTGCTATAGCTTCCGTGTTAAATGGCAGGTTATACAACTAAAACCGTACAAGGCACATATTTCTAATTGGATTTATAACAAATGATCCGGCCAAGGAACTTCTTATTGCCACACGGGTACGCCTCTGGAAAAATGCCTCTTGAACCTACCCGGATCTTTGCCAACACAAGGCCGGTTTACCCCTTCCCGGAAGTAACACCTAAAGATATGCCATCCCCGGTCGTTTGCGACCTTTATCCGAGGATCCTCATCAACAAAGCAACATCACACAGTAATAAATTGACAGTGTCCACATGAGTTAAGTATCTGGGCTCCATATCATGATACCACCTTTTTCCAGAAGAAATGGACATACTCTAAGGGCGCGACCCATGCAACCTTTATGCATCTTTCCTGTTTCGACCATTTTTGGGGTGTGTAGTCCTGATGCAGTCTCATCCACAGAGCTATGCTTCTTCAAAAATCCATGCTTCGATTAACAAATTATCAGCAACACTTCATTGCCACAGTACCAAATTGGGAACGTATCACTAGTAACCATCAACTGCATAACCTCTGAGCTCATACGTCTCAGAGAAGGGTGTTAAGCTAAGAGAATAAATCTCCGCCACCAAACAAAAATGTATTGGACAGAAACCGGCTTTACATATCAAAGCGTAATGTCAGACACACATCCATACAAGTCTGCTCTGGGTTCGAACAGAGCCGAAGGCACTTTCGAAAAAGTCCTTGCAATCCGGGTATTCACAATCTCGGTCGGTCTCCCTATCACATATGGTGATCTCTATACAGTAGCTACTCAGCGCAGAGTCATCCGACGGGTAATCCTTTCATTTTTTAAATTACCTGGTCTTCACCACCGGTCTTCGAATGCTATCTATAATGTCGTATCATTATTCGGAATGGGTTATATGACACAACGTCCTCTCTCGGCTAAACCGAATAATGAGCGCGATATTTGAAAACATATGGATATTTGGATTTCAGTTAAGTCACAACTTTAAAACCTAAAACCTTTCTTTTAAAATGGTTTAAACAAATGACCATTTTCAAAATCTTTAAACAAAAAGATTCATTTCACAAAGTTCACCCATCTTTCACAAAGATCCATTCATAGGTTTCAAAAAATTTCCACTTCAAATCGGATTAACTCATCCAATCTTTAAATCAACGATTTAATTCATAGCTTTCAAAATCATTTCCAAAGATTCATTGATAACTTGGAAAACCATTTTCATTTCAAACTTGAAATCCTTTTAACACAAATTGTAAATTCTTTCATTATACGAAAGCTTTTTTTATTTGAAAACAAATAGTTTTCGTTTCGGAAAAATCAGATTTCATTTATGTAGGTTTAAATCCTTGGTTAAATTCAAATTCCCGAAACAATACTTTTAAAATGGTTTAAATCCATATAAACACATTTGTAACTTATATAGCCTTTTTAAACCATAATTTCCGAACATAGAATTCAATTTCAAATCCTGAATTTAAATTTAAATCAATTTATTTAAATTTCAAAACCTTATCAAGTTATTCAAAATAACTTTTATCTTCAAACTCCTTTTCAAAATCTTTTCATGTTTAATCCAATTCTATTTCCAAAACCTTTTGGATTCAAAATTCAATTTAAAAATTATTTTCTAAAATCTGTGACTTAACCAATTTCCTTGTATAATCCATATTTGTGTGTGTGTAGTGTTGTCCAGGGGTTTTACACAATAGTGCAACAACATCAATCATTACAGATTCAAGCACAATAATTATAGATAAGCGGTATATCTCTATAACGCTTATCTTCCATACACAGATTCATAGATAAATAATATACATTTATCACAGATAAAATAAATTATATTCATCACAGCTTGAATTAAAACAATTCATATCACAAAGCATCACACAGCAGAAATATCAAATAATTCAAAGTAGCTCATACAATTCAAACATCAATAAGTAAGGTTAATAGATCATCAGATTAATTGAAACCAGATTAATCACTGATCTAGGTTAATTAACATTAATTAATTATCCTTAATTAATAAGTGATTACCCTTAATCACTTGATTAATCAATCATAAATCATCAAATTATTACCCTTAATTAATTTTATTAAGAAATTAATTTTAAGTAATTAATTACCCCTTACTTACTTTTTATTTATTAATTACCTTAATTAATTAACCCTTAATTATAATTATCCTTAATTAATTACAATAATTTATTAACCTTTATCACTTGATTAATTAATATTTAATTATCTAATTAATTAACCTCTAATTATAAATTAATTAATCTTAATTACTTAATTAAATTAATTCTTAAATAATAATTAAATAAATCCTTAAACCTTTATAATTTAATTGATCCTAAATTATTAATTAATTTAACTTTAATTACCTTATTAATTTAAGTAATCTATAATCATAAAAAAAACTTAACTAACTTTCAAGATAAACAATTACATTAATTACCTAACTTTAACTTACACATGTTTAAAAGCATTTCATCTCAATTTATACTTAATTACTTTAAAAATTAAGTTTTTAAAAATACTTAACATTTCTCAAATTTTATTTATCAAAGCATAAAACTTTTAACCAAATAGTTTAAACATAATAGTTCAAATTAGTTTTAAATTTAAATTTTAAAATTAGCTTTACAAAACATTTTAAAACATTTACAAGCTCTACTTCGGGTTCAACCCGTTACCGACTCGAGTGTCCACCGGGGTTCCTTCTTCATCTTCCCTTTCTTTTAATTTTTTAAGTTTTAAGTTAAGTTTTAAAATATGGAATGATAACACTCACAAACACAAGTACAGACTCGAGCCAAATCTTATCCCACTCGAGCATCAACACGAGAAAAAAGCTTATTCGTTCCCACCTAATCTTGTGTGCACAGATCGATCCAATGCACATGCACACGCCACCTACGTCACTGTGGCACCATCGACCTCCATCTCCAAGTTGACTAGGGCGTCCCCAAACCATCGCACTACTCAGCAACCATGAACAAACATCAAAACCAAAATTGAGCTTCCAGTCGAAAAACTGGAAACCCATCCTCATCCGAAACCACACGTAGCTCGATGCACCATAAAAGCCATGGTGACCAATTTTTATGCCCTCGGCAGAACTAGGGTTTAAAACACAATTGGCCGATTGCCAACGCCACAGCGATTGTACACCATATCCACCATTTTTCCCAACTTCGATGATCACCAAGCTAACTCCATCCAAAGCCCCAACCGAATCATCCCAGTATCATAACTTGCTCGAAAACCAAATCTGGTCATTTCCAAAATGCAAATCCGATACCAAACTAAAATTCATGAATTTTGTATTAAAAATCACATTTTCCAGAGATGATTAAAATTGCATGTTTGAGTCCACTAATTAAATTTTTTGCTTTTATCATTGTTTAATTTTTTTACTGTTTTGCTCTATTTCTAGAGATATGCAAAACTATTTTGCTTAAAAATAAATGGTAAACCATGTTTTATGATTAATAAATCATATTTTGTTTTGAAGCACACAGCCAAACCATGATTAGGTAGAGAAGTTTGAATTTTTGAATTATTTAAAAGCTCTATAATCGGGAAACAGAGAAGAACAAGCATCACATACATGCACAGATCAAACATTTTTTTATATATATAGAAATGACATATCTATAAACACATGCAAAGCTCAAATCTAATTCAAGAATCCATATGCTCAATTTTAGATCTACTTAATCTTTTAATATACATATTTACTCTCAGGCATTTCAAAACAAAGAAGGTGAAATTTGCTCACTTGCTTCCTAAAAGAACAGAAGCCAGAATGATGATTTTTGAACAGAGGTTTCGAATTTGTTTTTCTTTTTGTTGTTTGATTCCTGGCTTAGTTGCTGATGTTTAGATCTGAAGTTTGATCCCAAGTTGAAGGCCGAAACTTGATTTCCAGATTTTGATTTTGATTTGCTTCTGGTTTTTGAATTTGATTTGAAACTTAATTTCTTGAATCCTGAAGCTTGTTTTCGTTTTGCTTTGATATTTTTTCCAGGTTTTGAAAAATCTGAGATGATTTCTTTTTTTCCTCCTCTTGATCAAGTTTTGGTTTCGTTATTGGGATGATTTTTTTTCCTATGTATCTTTTCTAAATTCAAATTAAAAGAAAAGTTACATTTGCCACTTGTTTTAATTTGGCTAACACTTGTCTATATAGTATTAACACTTGTATCTACATATTTTAATCTTCTTACAAATTTCCTATGTGAATTATATTGTGTTTATATCCTTAATTTAAATTATTTTATAAATTTTGTTTTGAACCTTATTTTAAAAAAATTTATAAATCAAGTTTTATGTATACATATATATATATACAATTTAAAAGAGAATGGTTTTAATACAAATGTATATATTTATACTTTCAAGGAAATTATTTCTAAAAATCTAATTAATAAATAATCACACATATGTAAATTATAAAATTTAGCTTTTAAACAACTTTTAAACTTTTACTATATTTTAAACACTACAAATAATATTTTAAATATAACTTTATATCATATTCCTTATTTAAATAAATACATCTTCTTTATTAATCATTTATATAATCTTTTGAAGCAAAAGATGGTTTTAAAAATTTAATTTCACATGAATAAATATATTAAAATTTTATTCTTAATTAGCCTTTGAAAAATCTATTATATCAAATTCAAAACATTGTTTTTAAATCAAAATCCATATTTAATAAAATTAGAAACAATTTCTTATTAATTTAAAAATAAAACTTTAAATCCAATTTATTTCCAATATATTTATTATTGAGTTTCCAAATTCAAATTTCTATTAAAAATCAATATATATATATATATATATATATATATATATGTATATATATATAAACAAACTAATATTTTATTTTATTTTGGAAAAATTCAATTTAATTTACAACTTAATTTCAAAAATTAATTCAATTATCAAATTAAACTTGGCTAAAATCCCGGAATGTTACAGATTTTAGCATTTTTGCAAAAAATTCGGACCCATTGGGTTTCGGATTGTTACATTTGATATCAGAGCCTAGGTTCAGGATTCCTAAGTAGATATGAGCGAACATATTTGTATTCTTAAATAAAATATAAATATATTATGTACTAAATTCCAAATATTACCCAATTATATATTCTAACTTATGGAAAAAATTTAGAAGTATGTTTGTGCATATTTTGCTAGTTGGCTTTGGAATGATCCAAGAGTATTGAGCCCTAAGTTATTACCCTTCTACAGTGTACAATAAGCTATGTTTTGAGAGAAGATTTGTATCAATATGTTATAGAAAGTGGGAAAGTCCCCTAGAGATAGTAGGAAGAGTGTTTTTATTTTGGAAGGAGTAAGAGGTTTTGGTAAGAAGAAAATCCACCTTATGTCTAACCCAATAAAATGAAACTTTTGGAATTGACAAGCTGAAAAATATAGTTGTTAATATATTTGAGGAAGTAAATATTGGGTTTTTGAAAAAAAAAGAGTGGTACGAAATTAAATTAAATTTTTATATGATGTAAATTTTGTTAAAAGTGAAATTCTTTTTAAAGAATTATAGAGAGCGTATAGCTCGCTTGTTTCTTTGCAAGTAAACAAAGATTTTTAATATAAAAACCTAGAGTATGTGAAGTATCGATAACGTAGGATTCATCATTTATTATCGTGATAGATGTTTTTGGTAAAAATAAAGGAAGCATAGACCATGACACTATTGTTATAGTATGTGACTTACAAAGGAAATGTTTTTGCATAGCATATGAGATTTATTAATATTTATTTCAATTGAATCCATAAACTACTATTTTTCGTTTGTAGTAACTGTGTTTTACACCACATCTATTTTGACCTAAATGAGTTTTGGAGATAATTTTTAAGTGCTTTGTATGTACATTTATTATTTAAACAACTATACGAAAATGTTTTCTAGTTATGAAGATATTAAAACAGTTTTGAAAATGAGTTCTTTTGAAAAAGGATGTAAGTTAAATTAATAACTTTAGTAGGAAATATCTACTGTAAGTGAATATAGATTAAACATACTTTAATCTATTGGAATGAAATAAATAATGAAATAATTTTATATGAATCACAAATAAAGATGTTTTGTACAAGTTATAAGGAATACATGAAAGATATGTATAAGGTATGGAAAGCACTATATTTTGTATAGCCTATTTCGATAAAATATTAAATAAATTCCTTATAATTTCACATAAACATGAAATCCTCTTTTAAAGGATTCATAGAAGGTTTTAGCGTTAATGGTTTCTCACAAGAGGAAGTAATTCCAATACATTGAGGTATAAAACCATTAAGTGTAGCAAGTTAGAAACTCCTTCAAGGTTAAGTAATTAGAAGAGTAGGAAAGTTAAGAGATTTTTGATCAAATAATTGTTCTTATATACTTCAGTTTTAGTAAATTTGAAAATATATGAAAAGAGGATATTTTGAAAACACGTGAGGACATTTTTCTAAAGTCAAGAAAAAAGAAGAAGAATGTTCTAAGAACAAGAAAAACATGTTTTAAAGAAAAATGGTTTGGTGAAAAAGTAAATAAATTTTTGGAAAGATAAAATTTTAAGTACTCAAGTATCTTTGAATTTCATAGGAAACTTTAAAATAACACTTTCAAAGGTGAGAATTTTGAGATTTGATGTTTCAAAATTTAAAAGCTTTAATTTTTGAAGTAAAATGAAAAATACCGAACCAAACCGGACTTTTAAATATGTAATAGATAGGAATCATTTCGTAGGTGTAACGAAAAAAGTATAAGGCTATAGCAGTAATTACTCCTAGTAGTAATAATGAAAGTTCCCGTAAGGTGTATAGGATATTTAGTGAGAACCTACGAATGTTGCTTCATGTGTGTAGATAATAAAAGAATAGTGAAGTGATATTAGTAAGATAGTAAGACACGCGTGGTTAGGAAAAGTAGACCCTAGTTCGGAAAAATGAAAGCCAAAAGGAGAATTTCCTAAGCTTGATTGCCTTTCTAGATAGAGACTGCACAGATTAAAATTCTTATCCATTGTAGTAAATGAGACTTTGTTATTCCTTTTTGAGCATGTAACAGAAGCGATGAATAGATCTTATTTGTCATGAGTAATGCAGCGAAAGTTGGTAGTAAGTAATAGGCTGTAGGAGGAGCATATAAGTTACTTGGATCCCTAGAGTAGTACCTCACTGTGTCAGAGTGGACATGGTCCTAGACATCTTAGCCCTAGATGATACCTATGCTCAGTTGATATATTAAAAGAAGAGTAAAAGCAGATAAAAGGTAACTAAAAGAAAACAATAAGATCTAAAGAAAGCAACAGAAATATCAATAGAACTAAATGAGAGTTGCAAAAGAAATATAATTCTTTCCCATAAATTAAGCTTGAAAAAAAGTTTGAAAAGAAAAAACTTTCTTATGTAAAACATGTTTGGGAAAGAAAATAGAGATTTTATAGGATTGCGACACAAGTTCTAAGTACAGAGGGAGAGGTATGCAAGAGTAAAATGGAGAGTGAAGTTTTTCCGTTTTCGACCTTCTGTAACATCCCGGAATTTTTAACACGGGATTTGTGAACGTTTAACTCAATTGTAATGTTTAAGATGGTTTTAAGATTTACTTTTAACTAAAAGGATTGGTTTAAATCATAATAACAAGTTAAAATTGCTAAGGTGGAGATTTAATTTGAAATTGAACAATAATAATTCAATATTCGAAATTGGGATAAAAAGGTAAATCTGGATGTAAACAGTGATAAAAATGGTTTTAAAAATTTATTTTGAGTTATTTGAGTGTAAATAGCATGGTGGAAATTTTAGAAGAATTTTAAAGTCGATAAATTAATATTTGGGATTTTATATTAATTTAAAAATGAATTTAATATTATTAAAATGCAATTTAATTAGATTTTGGTCTGGAATGAGCCAGAATGCTTTTTAATGTGTTTATAAATTTCATATGATTTATTTTCAAGTTAACAAAATTTAAAAGTAGAATTTTGAGCGTTTCTGATAATTTCAGAAAAATCGCTCGATTTAATAGACGAGTTAAAATAGCCTTCCGGGGCACAGTCTCGGAATTCAAAGAAACCAGTTTCATTGGATCTGTAACAGTTAGTTATTATTGGATTTCATTTTTCGTAGCAATCGAAGTTGTCGTTTGACCCCGGCAGCTCGAAACGCATCGAAATCGTTTTAATCGATTTAATTTGAAATTGATCGTTTAATTCCGTAACTCGCACATACGACCGAATCAGCTTACGAAACCTGTTCCATTATGTCCGGAATGCGGAAAAACCCTAGAAACGCCTATTGGTGCGTAAGAATCAGAGTTCGTTTGCATAAGTTGTTAAATTGAGAATTCTATTAAATAAATATTACTAAACAATATTATATATATATATATTTATCATTCAAAACTCTAGCATATCGTGAGCCGCCGTTCTTTTATTCATTCATGGCCGAAAATTAATTTCGCTTCTCCTCAAAAATCTCTCGATCCATGCTTCTATTTTGAAAACTTTCAACTGGAGAATCGAAGAGGGCTTTGAGATCTACGATGTGTACGGTGGTGATGGAGTTTAGTGTAGCGTGGAGGGTGTGGGGCCACTGCGTTCGTCGCGCGTTTGGAGGGCTGCTGTGTCGCCATAGGTCGACCGAGTGGGCGCGCGTACGAGCTGGAGGTGTGAGGCGTCGTGCTCTTCGAGGTAGCGGAGATTGATCGCGTTCGAGCATGTCGATGGGGTTGCGTTTCGAAACCCTAGAGAGTGAGCATGGGTTCGGTTTTGAACTGGGAATTGCATGTGAGAAGGAAGAAGGCAACAGCCTTGTTTTCTGGATGAGCGGCCAGGATCATGTCCGGTAAAATAAGAATTAATAAAAGAAATTTGTTTAAAATTTATATTCAAATCTTTAAAATTTAATAACTTTTTCATACGACATCAGATTCGAACGAAATTTGCGGCGTTGGAATCGCAGAAAAGAATACTACGTGATGGTGTAGATCCGGAGTCATTTCGGGTAAGTAGAAATTTGGGTTAAATCGAACGTCGTTCGGTTTAATTTGAATTTCGAACGCTCGCCGAAACTCAAGGTGAGTTAATCTCACTCACATCTGGAATGTTAGCTGATTTAAGTAGTTGATATTTAAATAATTGTGTGATTGGTTGAAATGTTTATTTATATCGACCTGGATCGATTTATATTTATAGTGTTGTGCTAATATTTGTGGATGCAGGAAAAACAGGTTGGAGGATCCAACTGGATTCCTCACAATGTAGTAATTATTTTTATAATTGATGATGATGCCTTTTATATATTGTGATTGATAAATTTGGGATTAAATTGTATTGTGAAATTGTGGGATAAACTATAAGCCCAGAATGTTAAATTATAAAGAAATTTGGAGTTTTAATTATAAAGAAATTAAATTGGGTTTTAAAAAGGAATTAAGAAATTAATAAATAAGGAATACAAAAATTAGAATCTGCTTGGATGGAAAACTGAAATAAAATTGTATTGGAATATTGCTGGGTAAATTATAAATCCATAATTAATTATAAATGGATAAATTGAATTTTTGAGAAATAAAAGATATTGTTAAATAATGAATTTAAAGGAATTAAAATTTGAAATCTATTTGGAATGAAAATTGAAATTTGGTAAATCTGGAATGATAAACAAAGAGAAACGTTATCAGTTGATAAATGTGAAAGTAAATTTATGTTATTAAACTTAAACCTGAATCTAAATAAATTGACAGAATTTATAAGAAGGATTTTTGGGATATTTGAGTAGGAATGAGTTTCCCTGGGAAACACCAAGTTTGAGTTTTAAACAGATTTTATTAAAAGTGAATCCAAGTTTAAAACTTGATATAAATGAGTGTTTGGAAAATTATTGTTTTAAAAGCTAATTAATAAGGTAACAATAGTGGTTATTTTCGATTACATTAGTAATTAATTTTATAAATGGATTGTTTTAAAAGGGGTAGTTTTGACCTAAATTATTTGAAATTAGTATTAATCCTATTACAACTCTATTTTTAAACTTAGTTTAACTAAAACCTTATTTTAAATCAAGTTATATCTTATAAAATATTTGAAATTATATTTTTGAGTAATAACTAATAGTACATTTCTATATTTTAAAGTATATTGCAGAATAAATTGTTTTAAATTGCTTCTAAATCTAAATGTTTTGAACTTGGTTATTTCCTATGGGAATATAGGGTAAAGGATTTACCTTGTAAAGAAAGAACTTTGGGAATTGTTTTCAAATGGGTTTTGAAAATTTGAAAATATATCCTTTAAAGATATTTGAGCAAATAAATAATATGGGAATTATTTATTGTGTGTTAGATGCTTATGGATGTTTATGAATATAAATTGATAGTTAAATCACCGACTATCAATATTGGACAATGCGTGATCGTTTCGAAGAGACCGGGATCGAGATTCATTTCTCGAAAACCACTTCGATCCGATTTTGTAGGTTTTGTGCGAAAAACGTGTTCGGAGTCGAAGATGGAGCAGTCAAGTGCAAGGGCTAGTCGCTACTAATCCTGAGGATATTTCCAAAATGGATGTAGTAGGAATAGTGCCTTCAGTTCCGTTCGAACCCGGAACGGACTTGTATGGACGAATGCTTGCGAAACATTGTCAGGTGGACGATGGGCATTCTAAGTGAAAACGTTCTAAAGGTAACGCTTAGCCTCAAGCCTCATCAACCGGGAATGACTGAAAATCAGGGGATATGCAGCAAGGTTAGGTGGGTCATGCCCAAGCAGGACAAGATATTTCCCCTGTCTAGATGTCCCTTTTTATTCGGCTTAGTGGGTGGTTGGTCGCGCCAACCACGGGGTTTATCTTGTTCGGGACTGTTCAGTAAGGAATGGTTCCGGCCTTGTGTTGCAGGGGATGAAGGGAGTAATCCTCGGTACGGTGATCTAGGCCCCGTACTGTGACAGGTGGTACCCCAGTGCCTAGTCATTGTTGGAAATCCATTCTCCCTACGAGCCTTGTACGAGTTTTGTTTTTATTACCCACTTTTGTGGCTAGTAGCTGGAATTTAATAGATGTAACAATTTCGGCTATTTTATAAGTATTTGTAAATAGACCCTATTATAATATCAGAGGATTTCTATAAAAAGTGTTTTAGCTATCGTAAGGTAAAAACCCGACATGTTTATTTGTGGCGTGGTCTTACGAGATGCTTTTGTTTTCAAAGGATTTTTGAAACTTCAATAATCAAGTTGGATGCATATTTAGTATCAGCTAGTATTCCAGACTGACTCGGGTGTTATTTCATTATAATGCTCGGGTCAGACCGAGTATTATATGTTTAGGTCAGGACGCTATGGAGCAGGAGAGGAGCTGGAGTCCGAGACGTATTATCCGTATTTATATATATATCCGCTGCTATGATTGTATGGTATGTCTGATTGGTATTGGTTGTTGTATGTGATACTCTGATGATATAATGTAGAAACAGTGATAGTTTTCATTTTGTGTAAAGTTATATATTTACTATTATATTTTATTCTGCTGCGACTGTGTGATTCTGATATTGTTTAGTTTTCTTCTTCTTCCATCTCTTCTTCTTTAACCCTAATGGTTCGTAATTCTGTGCCACTTGAGTTAATAGAGGTAGAATAGTGTTGATTCAAGGGGTACGGAATTGCGGGCTCTCACACTTGGTATCAGAGCTTAGGTTGGCGACAACCTAGGCTTTGGTGGGGAAATTACTCATTAAACAGAGTCGACGGTACTCTATAATGAGTTGAGCGTATTAATAGATATGAGAGCGTACTTGTTAGTGAATATTCAATTGTTTTTATACCGTGTTGATTTATCGGTTGAGTGTTTATGAATTCTGGTCGGTGCGGGAAGTACAACCGTATCGATAGGGGTTTCTAAACTCTTAAACAAGATAAACCGACATAGTATTGTTTTTAAAGGTGGGTAAATGAAATAATTTTACCCAAAATTATATTTTTATATAAAAGAAATAATTTTATGAAATCATTATATTTATATTTGGTTGATTGGGTGTTAATACAATAAGTAAATAAGAATCTAAAAGTTAATCTACAATGAGAAATGGAAAAAACCAAATAAATTCCATGAGTATAAAGTATACAAAAGAGAATAACTAATTTAAACCCAGCCAGAATTTAAATCCCAGAAGTTTTGGAAAGGATTTTAAATAAAATAAAAATAAAAATCTGGAAATTTAAAATCCTGGGAAAGTTTGAAATGTTTGTTGAGATTTGAAGGTGTTTGAAGGCAATGTTGGAATATTGTTTTGGGAAATATTTTTAAATGGAAACTGTTTTGAAATGAATTTAGAAAAGTAAGAAGCATTGAACTCACTTCAGTCGCTGGAAAATAATCCTGATGATGCTGGCCACATCATTAGAATTCATTTTCGAGTTTCTAAAGTGACGATTGCTTCCCTAATATTTGGTTATGGTATTGTTTGGACTAGTTGGGTATAACAGTTGTTTTGGACATTTCAAAAATGGGAAATTTGTTTTGGTATAAACAAATTGTTTTGGAAAATCTGGTGATTTGATTGATATACCGAATCGGTATATATTTGATATATTTCAAAATGGTTTTGGGATAAATCCGGGTAAATTGAATTCTGGAAATTCTGTTATAATAAAAATGTGAAAGTTAAAATGAAATAACTATATAACTTGTAAATAAAGTCGATTTAAAAAGAATTGGAGTTGATATTAAGTAAGAAAGGGATGAAATTTTAATCCTGAAATTAAAATTTAACTTGAGTAAATGGAAGTGAATAAAATATATTAAGGTGAATTGGAAATTTGAATTTAACTTGGATGAGTTAAATAAATTGGACTTAAAATTAAATGGATTTGGGGTTAAATTAAAAAGTAAGTTGGTTTGAAATTGTGGGTCATTGTGAAATGGATTGTACCCATAAGTTATTAAGTTGTATACTTATAATTTGAGATTGAGGATTTAATATTGTGTAAGAAGTTAAATGAAAGAAATTTGTATCCTTAAGAATTAAGTGATACATATATATATATATAATTTGAAATTGTGATTATATGATGTAGATGGATTAAAAAGAGCAATATGAGCTTTAAAATAAATAAGTTGGTGAACTTATGAATAGAAATGGGATTGTAATTCATAACGGGAATAGTTAAATGGCATGGTGAATTCAAACCTAGTTTCAAATAAAATGTAAATTGAAATAAGGTAAAGTGAGATATAAAAGAAGTGAATGAACTTAAGTTAGTAAATGTGTTTTGAACTTGAATATGGAGATTAAAATTGAGAATTTGAATTGAATATAAGGTGAAATGTAAATTGCTTAAAATTGCATAAAGAAATTCATATTCTTGAGTTATTAAGTATTATCATTTGAACTTTGATTATAAAATGGAAATGGACTTAAATAAGCAATCTAAACTTTTGAATGGAAGTGAAATTGCAATTCATTAATGGAAAGAGTTGAATGATGTGGCAAATTCAAAACTTAACCATAAATGAAATGCGAAGTGTAATGAAGCAAGGTGAGAATATAAAGGTGGATGTTCTTAAATTAGCAAATAAATCTCGAACTTATAAATGAGAAAACTGAAATTTGTTTTGATAATAGAATTGAAATTAAATTTCAGTTGGGTAATAAATAATATTGAAAAAAATTTAAAATTTGCTAAATGAAATAATCGGAAAAAGGGTGATATTATAAATGAATTTAGAGTGAATTGAAGAGGTGAATCAAAACCTAATATGGATTAGGTTAAGAACTAAATTGAATTACAATTAAATGGAATGTGTATGGTAATGAATGGAACTGTGATAATTGATCAAAATTTGGAAAGTAAATAGAAATCCAATTGTGGCATGAAATTCAAATTTATGGTAACAAATGATGAAGTGTGAAATAATTTAAAATGCTTTCTTTGCTAATAAAATAAGTCTAAAATGGATTTAATAAATAGGCAAAGTGCATTAAAGTTTGTAAATGAATTGGAATTTGATTTGGATGAGAATGAAATGAAGATAAAAATTGATTTATAAGAAGATAATGGAGATATTGTAAAGAAAGCTTAAGCAAATTAAATAATTGTGATTAAGCTGAATAATATGGTCTTAGATAAATTTGTTTAGATGCAGAGATTGAAATGCAAGTGAAGAGAATTTTAATTAATTATTGGGATGGAGTAAGCAAGTATGAATTAAAGATGGGTGAGAGTTGTAAATAATATAGAATGAGATGTTATTAATTTAAACTTAAGCTGAATGTTTAAGCTAGTTGGATTAAAATTTGTAAATGGTTTGATTTGGTAAGAATCAATTAAAATGGAAATAAATTGAGATATTATGGAACTGTAATCCTTTAAGAGAATGATGAGATGGTTATTTTTAAGCTTATGAAATAGCTTTAAATAAAAATTTGTTTGCAAAATAAATTTGGAAGCAAGCAAATGACTTTTAAGATTGTTACTGTGAGGAAGGAAAAAAAAATAATAAAAATAAAAATAAAAATGATAATAATATAATAAAAATAAACTTAAGATGAATAATAAATTTGAAAAGTGAGAATAAGGATTGATTTAATAATTGAAATGGAATAAGCATGTTTGGATTATGAACCATGCAGAATTGAATAAAATTAATATAAATCTAGACTGGAATTAATTTTAAATGGGTGTAAGCTGAAGTGATGATTAATTGCTTGAATGGCATGAAAATTGCAAGTATTTAGAATTGAGTTCTTTAACAAGCAATTGAAATTTATTTTTTTGAATAAATTGAACTAAATTGGAATCTGATTCAAGGAGTTTGTAAATGAATGCAAGTGAATTGATTTAAAGTAGCAAATTAAATGGGTTTTAAATCAACTAGGATGAACTGACATTTTAATAAGTAATGTTTGCATATAAATGAAAATGGATCATAAAAGGAATGCAAATATTTCAAATTGAGAATAAGAATCGAATTATGAATCAACTTGGAATTGAAAAGGGATAGGTTGATGTTAGTAAAGCACCTGTTAATCATTTAAATAAAAATGAAGTTTGAGTTTGTAAAGAGGCTTTAAAATGATGTCGGAATTGTGAAATTGTTTTTAAAGGTGGTTAGCATGCATAATTATGAAATTGCTTGGTTTGGCTATGCAATGGATATGTTGACTTACATTATATTGGAAATGTTGTTATAATGTTCAAATCTTTGAAAACTAATGAGTTTGTTGAGTAAGTACAGTTATGGGAGGCGTTCGAGAGAATTGGAGCGTGTATATGCTAAAATATTAGCCGCTCGCTATTAAAATTTGCTAAAAAGGTACGCCTACGCTAATATAATTGGGAAAATGATATATATTTTGTGATATATTTTTGGTTTCCGACCGTGTGGGTCGATGTATATATATTTATCTGAATCGCGATATCGCGAAAGCTCCTCCGTGCAGGGGAAACTCTGCCAAAAATTTTCGAAAATTTTGGGAGTTAGAAAAATTTTGGGTTTTTAAGAAAAGTTTATTAACTTGGAAAGTTATTTTGAAATAACGTTGAAACAAAAGCTTTAGAATATAAATAAAGCAAGTGAGTCTGGATTTGAGCTAAAGGATTTTGGAAAGTAAATATAAGCTTTTAACTAAGCAAATTGGATGAGTAAGTGAGTTTGAGCGTAGTTTCTACCTTAACAAATTTCGAGGACGAAATTTCTATAAGGGGGGAGGAATGTAACATCCCGGAATTTTGAACACGGGATTTGTGAACGTTTAACTTAATTGTAATGTTTAAGATGGTTTTAAGATTTATTTTTAACTAAAAGGATTGGTTTAAATCATAATAACAAGTTAAAATTGCTAAGGTGGAGATTTAATTTGAAATTGAAAAATAATAATTCAATATTCGAAATTGGGATAAAAGGTAAATCTCGATGTAAACAGTGATAAAAATGGTTTTAAAAATTTATTTTGAGTTATTTGAGTCTAAATAGCGTGGTGGAAATTTTAGAAGAATTTTAAAGTTGATAAATTAACATTTGGGATTTTATATTAATTTAAAAATGAATTTAATATTATTATAATGCAATTTAATTAGATTTTGGTCTGGAATGAGCCAAAATGCTTTTTAATGTGTTTATAAATTTCATACGATTTATTTTCAAGTTAACAAAATTTTAAAAGTAGAATTTTGAGCGTTTCTGATAATTTCAGAAAAATCGCTCGATTTAATAGACGAGTTAAAATAGCCTTCCGGGGCACAGTCTCGGAATTCAACGAAACCAGTTTCATTGGATCCGTAATAGTTAGTTATTATTGGATTTCATTTTTCGTAGCAATCGGAGTTGTCGTTTAACCCCGGCAGCTCGAAACGCATCGAAATCGTTTTAATCGATTTAATTTGAAATTGATCGTTTAATTCTGTAACTCGCACATACGACCGAATCAGATTACGAAACCTGTTCCATTATGTCCGAAACGCGTAAAAACCCTAGAAACGCCTATTGGTGCGTAAGAATCAGAGTTCGTTTGCATAAGTTGTTAAATTGAGAATTCTATTAAAAAATATTATTAAACAATATTATATATATATATATATATATATATATATATATATATATCGTTCAAAACCCTAGCATATCGTGAGCCGTCGTTCTTTTATTCGTTCATGGCCGAAAATTAATTTCGCTTCTCCTCAAAAATCTCTCGATCCTTGCTTCTATTTTGAAAACTTTCAATTGGAGAATCGAAGAGGGCTTTGAGATCTACGATGTGTACGGTTGTGATGGAGTTTAGTACAGCGTGGAGGGCGTGGGGCTGATGCGTTCGTCGCGCGTTTGGAGGGCTGCTGGATCGCCATAGGTCGACCGAGTGGGCGTGCGTTCGAGCTGGAGGCGTGAGGCGCCGTGCTCTTCGAGGTAGCGAAGCTTGATCGCGTTTGAGCTTGTCGATGGGGTTGCGTTTCGAAACCCTAGAGAGCGAGCATGGGTTCGGTTTTGAACTGGTAATTGCGCGTGAGAAGGAAGAAGGCAACGGCCATGTTTTTTGGATGAGCGGCCAGGATCGTGTCCGGTAAAATAAGAATTAATAAAAGAAATTTGTTTAAAATTCATATTCAAATCTTTAAAATTTAATAACTTTTTCATACGACATCAGATTCGAACGAAATTTGCGGCGTTGGAATCGCAAAAAAGAATACTACGTGATGGTGTAGATCCGGAGTCATTCCGGGTATGTAGAAATTTGGGTTAAATCGAACGTCGTTCGGTTTAATTTGAATTTCGAACGCTCGCCGAAACTCAAGGTGAGTTAATCTCACTCACATCTGGAATGTTAGCTGATTTAAGTAGTTGATATTTAAATAATTGTGTGATTGGTTGAAATGTTTATTTATATCGGCCTGGATCGATTTATATTTATAGTGTTGTGCTAATATTTGTGGATGCAGGAAAAACAGGTTGGAGGGATCCAACTGGATTCCTTACAATGTAGTAATTATTTTTATAGTTGATGATGATGCCTGTTATATATTGTGATTGATAAATTTGGGATTAAATTGTATTGTGAAATTGTGGGATAAACTATAAGCCCAGAATGTTAAATTATAAAGAAATTTGGAGTTTTAATTATAAAGAAATTAAATTGGGTTTTAAAAAGGAATTAAGAAATTAATAAATAAGGAATATAAAAATTAGAATCTGCTTGGATGGAAAACTGAAATAAAATTGTATTGGAATATTGCTGGGTAAATTATAAATCCATAATTAATTATAAATGGATAAATTGAATTTTTGAGAAATAAAAGATATTGTTAAATAATGAATTTAAAGGAATTAAAATTTGAAATCTATTTGGAATGAAAATTGAAATTTGGTAAATCTGGAATGATAAACAAAGAGAAACGTTATCAGTTGATAAATGTGAAAGTAAATTTATGTTATTAAACTTAAACCTGAATCTAAATAAATTGACAGAATTTATAAGAAGGATTTTTGGGATATTTGAGTAGGAATGAGTTTCCCTGGGAAACACCAAGTTTGAGTTTTAAACAGATTTTATTAAAAGTGAACTTGATATAAATGAGTGTTTGGAAAATTATTGTTTTAAAAGCTAGTTAATAAGGTAACAATAGTGGTTATTTTCGATTACATTAGTAATTAATTTTATAAATGGATTGTTTTACAAGGGGTAGTTTTGACCTAAATTATTTGAAATTAGTATTAATCCTATTACAACTCTATTTTTAAATTTAGTTTAACTAAAACCTTATTTTAAATCAAGTTATATCTTATAAAATATTTGAAATTATATTTTTGAGTAATAACTAATAGTACATTTCTATATTTTAAAGTATATTGCAGAATAAAGTGTTTTAAATTGCTTCTAAATCTAAATGTTTTGAACTTGGTTATTTCCTACGGGAATATAGGGTAAAGGATTTACCTTGTAAAGAAAGAACTTTGGGAATTGTTTTCAAATGGGTTTTGGAAATTTGAAAATATATCCTTTAAAGATATTTGAGCAAATAAATAATATGGTAATTATTTATTGTGTGTTGGATGCTTATGGATGTTTATGAATATAAATTGATAGTTAAATCACCGACTATCAATATTGGACAATGCGTGATCGTTTCGAAGAGACCGGGATCGAGATTCATTTCTCGAAATCCACTTCGATCCGATTTTGTACGTTTCGTGCGAAAAACATGTTCGGAGTCGAAGATGGAGCAGTCAAGTGCAAGGGCTAGTCGCTACTAATCCTGAGGATATTTCCAAAATGGATGTAGTAGGAATAGTGCCTTCGGTTCCGTTCGAACCCAGAACGGACTTGTATGGACGAATGCTTGCGAAACATTGTCAGGTGGACGATGGGCATTCTAAGTGAAAACGTTCTAAAGGTAACGCTTAGCTTCAAGCCTCATCAACCGGGAATGACTAAAAATCAGGGGATATGCAGCAAGGTTAGGTGTGTCATGCCCAAGGAGGACAAGATATTTCCCCTGTCTAGATGTCCCTTTTTATTCGGCTTAGTGGGTGGTTGGTCGCGCCAACCACGGGGTTTATCTTGTTCGGGACTGTTCAGTAAGGAATGGTTCCGGCCTTGTGTTGCAGGGGATGAAGGGAGTAATCCTCGGTACGGTGATGTAGGCCCCGTACTGTGACAGGTGGTACCCCAGTGCCTAGTCATTGTTGGAAATCCATTCTCCCTACGAGCCTTATACGAGTTTTGTTTGTATTACCCACTTTTGTGGCTAGTAGCGGGAATTTAATAGATGTAACAATTTCGGCTATTTTATAAGTATTTGTAAATAGACCCTATTATAATATCAAAGGATTTCTATAAAAAGTGTTGTAGCTATCGTAAGGTAAAAACCCGACATGTTTATTTATGGCGTGGTCTTACGAGATGCTTTTGTTTTCAAAGGATTTTTGAAACTTTAATAATCAAGTTGGATGCATATTTAGTATCAGCTAGTATTCCAGACTGACTCGGGTGTTATTTCATTATAATGCTCGGGTCAGACCGAGTATTATATGTTCAGGTCAGGACGCTATGGAGCAGGAGAGGAGCTGGAGTCCGAGACGTATTATCCGTATTTATATATATATCCGCTGCTATGATTGTATGGTATGTCTGATTGGTATTGGTTGTTGTATGTGATACTCTGATGATATAATGTAGAAACAGTGATAGTTTTCATTTTGTGTAAAGTTATATATTTACTATTATATTTTATTCTGCTGCGACTGTGAGATTCTGATATTGTTTATTTTTCTTCTTCTTCTATCTCTTCTTCTTTAACTATAATGGTTCGTAATTCTGTGCCACTTAAATTAATAGAGGTAGAATAGTGTTGATTCAAGGGGTACGAAACTGCGGGCCGTCACACCTTCTTTTTGACATAAGAAAACGAGTTCGAAAAATTAAATTTTTTTGAAATTTGAATATTAAAAAGTTGTGTGGTTGGATTTAGATGGAAAATTCTTGAACTACACCCCTATTTAGTAGGATGTGGGAAAAATTGGATGAAAAATATTTTGAGTTTTCAAAAGATTGCAATTATATAGAAATTGCAAGTATATTTAGGATGTGTGCATCATATTTTAAAATAAATTTTTAAAGAAGAAAAGCATTCTTATAGGAGGTACCGCTTAGAAATTCATGTACATGCATATATTTTGTATGGAATAACACTTTTGCACAAGAACATAGACGGTTGAAAAATTGGATGTACACAAAATTGATGTAATTAATGCAAGGAATTACATAATCTTATCCTTGCCAAATATCAAGGACGAAATTTCATGAAGGGTGGGAGAATGTAACACTCCGTAGTTTTATATCATAAAATAATCAAATAATTATGAAAGTGAAAATAAGCATTTTTGGAATTGTTAGAATTTGACCTTGAAACTTATTTCATTGTGTTCATGGCGATTTTCTGATCAAATTACATATATAATATGTCTCGAACGGAGTTCGTATGAAAAGTTATTGACGTTCAAAGTTTTGTATCGAGAAATAATTATACATGTAAATGTACTTAAATATATTTTTTATAAATAAATATATGTGCGTATGAAATTTCAGAAATAACGCACATTTGAATTTTAAAATAGACGCGCGTCATAAAGGTAATTAATTAACATTGCAATCATGAAGAAAATTAATTATATCAGTAATTAAAGACAACTAATTGACATTAGCTGGCAATGTAATCAAATCGACTATTTGAGGAAATTAATTTACATTAATTGGTCACATGTGAAATTCAAAATAGACAAGTTTTATATTGGAAAATTAATCAAGCAATTGATGATGATTAATTAGAATAAATAAGCAACATAAAAAGGTTAAACGTTTATAATTTATAACGTTTAAAAGTTAAAGTTTATAAATAATATTTAATAAAACAAATAAGGCACGTTTAAAATAAAAAATAGACGTGCGTTATAAAGAACATTAAATCAGAGAACTAATGAGAGTTAATTGGAATTAATAAGGAAATGAAATAATAGTTTACCTAGATTCGAATGTGTACATATAGGCAATATATTGCTGCACGTAAAAATTAATTGAAGGATCAATTAAGATGAGGATTAATTAGATATTTGGTGGCTGCATCTATATAAGAGAGAATGTAATGTAATTCATTCCTTTAGCCGTCACTTTCTTCATGCCTCTCTTACAGTAAACAATGGCTTCTTTCTTTATTCTTTTCTCCTATTTTTCACAAATCTTCACCAAATGAATCCAAATAAAATATATGTGAACAAAATAGAGGATTTGCAACAAAATAAAAAAGAGAAGTTGTAGAATGGCGTAGTAATTTTAGAAGATATGATTTAAAGCTAAGGACGACAGGTGAGTGGATTTAATTATGTATCTTTTACGTTTATGTTATATTATTGTTAGATTCTCGTTAAATAATTTTATTCAGCATTTATTTCAGTAATTAATTCTGTTAATTAGTTTGCTAAGACTGTAAATTATATAAGAGAGCGTATATTTAATTAATATTAGGCTTAGCAGTTTGAGAAAGAATAAGCCTAAAAGTAAGAAATTTACAGTTATTTACATCTATTTTAAAGGTGAAATTTAGCACGTAAATGTTAGCTTCTTTTTATTGCTTTTTAGGCGACTAAATTAGTCAAGGAGAAGAATTGGCAAATGCTGACTAACATAGATGGACCTTATATTTACAGAAATTAGTTGTAAAATAAGAAAAGCTGAATAAAAAGAGAAAAATATAAATTTGCGGTAAATTATGCTACAACGGAGAAAAATAAATAAAAAGGGAAAACCTAATAACTTGATTTGGAAGTAAGTATAGATTACCTCGTTGGTTTAGAAAAGAGAATACATTTCTATAGTTTAATATTAAAAAGATAACGATAAACGTAATTGCTAGAATAAAAAGAAAGAAAAAGGGAATTAGTTTAAAAATAGAGAAATTACTATATTTTGCACTATCCAATAAGTAAAGAAATAAAAAGAAATATTTTGCAGCTACTGATTATTGTTTATAACATTATTTAGTATTAAAACATGGACATGGATTTTTAGCACAGCTTTTTATAACCAACCAAATAGAATAGAACTACTTCTTAGAATATAAGAAAATGAAGTGAAGAATTAAAGGAATTAAAGAAGGAATCAAGTTCATTATTAGACAAGAATAGAAGCTATAGATAGAAATGTAACTAGATCTCCATTCATTGCGCAGATAATAGAATTAAAGTAAAGCCGTTATTATGATAACTAAATTTGTGACAGTTGGACATAGTCCCAAGTCAAGATTGTCATATAACATAAAAGAATTAAAGAGTATTCAATATCATAATAAAAGAAGACAGGCTAGAATAGAAAAGAGATGCTCATAATTACATTTATAATATATAGATTATAAAAGAATACGGTAGTGACAATTGCAAGTAAAATTATAACATATGTTATAATTAAGTAGAAAGAACAAAAAAGACTTATTTTGATACTTAAATTAAGTTAATAAGCAAATGGAGCAGAAATAACGGAAGATGCTTATTTTAATAAACTTAAATCTTGGATTAAATTAATAAGCAAGATAATAGAAATGGTCCATAACAACGGCATTCCCTTTCAGTCAGGAACCATGGTCTCACAACAATTAGGTGAGGCTGGGACAAGATTATGATAATTAAGGTAAATAAGTAACCAACTAAATAAGAAAAGTAAACTAAATTCAAAATAAAATATTAGGCTTAGGGTCTAATAAAAGATGGAGATGCGTTTGGAGCAGTCCAAAGGATGAAGAGCCTAACTAAGCAGTTCATCAAAGATTTCAGCACAGAAGAAGCATATCCAACTTTTTTATTTTGGGCTAGAAAGAAGTACGATACTTCAACGGGACTGAGAGTACTCTAGGGTGGCCCTCTAGGGTAGGCATAGCGAAGCAGTCCTCTAGAGGAAGGTATGTAGGCGTTCCATCAAAAGAATACGCCTTGACTGTTTTTTGCTTGGTAGGGCCATTGTAGGCAGTTAAAAGGGGTTGATGTTTCGAGTAGGATATTCGTATGTCCCAGTACTTGCAAATAAGTTTTAGTGGGCAGGACCCAAAAGGATAGTCGCATGCGGATATCGGGCCCACATCATAACCAAGAAGCGAGTTTGGGAAAGACTAAAGTTAAACCTACTGTCAAATGATTCTTTCACTATCCAGATATTGGATGAGGGCGCAACCAATTGAATGTTTAGATTGTTTGTAGTAGGGAACAGCCACTTAGCTCTTTCAGTGGTCTTTCGATTAGTTGAGGGGTGGCTGCGTGGGGCCATAGCCACGATAAGGAAAGAGACAGATCAAGTAGAATATCTGTATTGTAGGCCTAATGAGACAGTCCTTTACAGGTATAGAAAATTCCTGATTGAGTTCCGTGCAAAGTAGACATTGTTTAGCGAGATTTAGAAGGTAGACAGAACAATTACGTATTGTCCTCAAGGTATGCACTGGATGGTACAATGTTGATGTCTGAGCATTATTATAGGCTAGCGGATGCATTTTTACATTTTCAGAGCAGATGACGGAACATCTATATTGTAGGCCTTACGATGGAGTTCTTTATAGATGTAGTCACAACACGCCCCAGCAGCGAGGCGATGGAGTCCTTTTTGATGAGGATACGAAAGGTACTAAAGCTAATACCTAGGACTGATACGGTGATTGGGCATATAGCTACATATATTAGTTATTAAGTTTTGATCTACTTGGGCATATAGCTGCATATATTAGTTATTAGGTTTTGATCTACTAGGAAGTAGATGGGAACGATTCACGCATAGAGGCGAGAGTATTATAAACCTAATAAATCTAATATAACAGAAAATGAAACGGTATATGTAGAATTAAACTTAAAATTATATGATTTTCCAATTCAGCAGAACTTTAGTTCTGACCCCTTCCTCATAACATTCTACAGGTTAGGTAGATGGTAGAGACTTTTCAGTTTTGAGACACTTGTTTAAAAATGTTATTATATTGACGAGTATTTACTTATTATTATAATTTAGTCAGTTCCGCTGTGAGATATTTATCTGAGCTCTGATATATTTATCTTTGCCTATTTGCAGGATACCAAAAACTCAACTCGAACTTTAGTGAGCTTGGATTTTAGCATTTTTGCGAAAAATCAGGACTCGCTAGAATTTGGGTTGTTACAATTCTAGTTTGGCCTCTATTTCCAGAGACGGCCAAAGTGTTATGCTCCATTTTCCTCCTACGTGCAGTACTTTTTTTGTATCCTTTATTTCGGGTCTGCTTTGGCCTAGTCCCTTTGTTATAGGAAGTCTCTCTGACTTCACACGCCATCTGCTTTCTTTTTTGTTTTTGTTTAGTGGTAAGAATGGGTGTAACAATAACCAACTAAAGAATTTGTCTCACTGTGTGCTTGTGCTTCACGACATTAAACACTTGTTATGCAAGTAAGTAAGTAAAACAAAAATAAAGTATCACCTTTTAACTTAGTTGTTTTATTTGGTTAATTATACGCTCATATTATTATATGTAAGTGAATGATAAATACCGCACAATTTTCTGATTGGTGCTTGAAGAATCATTGTTACACTTTTTATTGTGACCTTATTGTATAGCTAGTATAATCCCCCATTAAATTGTATTGTAGGTTAAAGGTGGTTTATGTTATCATTCTAATCCTTTATACCCATTTACATTTAGAATGAAGTATTCACAATCGGCTACTTTATTTTTTTCTAACATGATATTTACTTGTAGTAACCAAGAGGCATAGCATTCAAACTTCTATTGATGCTCCTTTTTGGAATAGAATACATTATTTTTTAATGCCACAGGCAAGTTATTTCAAAATGCAAACTATCGATGTACGATGACTTGCAAGTAGTTACAAGGGACTTGATGTTTGAATTTATTCTAGATTATTCTCTTTATCACCTTTTGATTAATCTTTAGAGCATGTTAAAATAGCAGTCCAACATATTAAAAATAAGCAATCAATGTTAAACGTTTATTATTTGACTATATTTGTTTAAAAGTACTATTCATTTTCTTAAATAATATTAAACACTACAGCAAAACAGCCATATTACAACTTTTACTTTACAAGTAATACAAACTAACAGTTGTTATCGTTATTTTTAACAACTTTTTATTTTAAACAGTTGTGACAAATGTACTTTTAATAACTTTATTTGTGCAGCAATTGTAAATATACGTTTATAACAACTGCTTTTTTGTGCCCGTAGTAAATGTTTAATAATAACAACCATTGATGCGGTTATCTTTTCAACGGATAAAATACCACTTTCCAACTTCATAAAAAATTCAATTCCTCTCGGCCTTTGTTTTTGTTAGCCGCTCAATTTGTTAAATAAGTAAGCGAAAACTCATTGTCAAAATTTTCTAAACGTAATCCTGAACCCATCGCGTTGTGCTCGCTGCCCTTGCTAAACCCGTTCGCCGCCGATAGCTAGCCACCCTCCGCTAAACCGCACCGTGCTTTGCAAAGCACTAATCCTAACCTTAACCCTCTTACAAACGCCAACCTACAACTCTGAACCATCTGATTTGCTCGCCGCTGCCGCCGATGATATATGTATGACATCTGAATGGTTTCCCTTTGTGGTTTTTTATCTCCGATTGATGCAACTTTTTTACATTTTTTAATCCTATTTGAATTAGGTAAGGTGTAGTCAAGTCAAATACAAACCCTTTTTAACCCAGTGGATCATCTATTAACTGTAGGGTAATGTTTGGTTTTTTTTTGAATTACCCAGTTTTTTAGTCCATTCTCCACTCTTAGCCTTTACAAATACGTTTGGTAATAATGATAAATGCAACAGGGATGGTATTTTGAATTATCCAGTTTTATTTAAATTTTGAGTATGGCCACGAAACAATGATGCCAACCAAATAGTGATGATAAATGCAACAGTGATGGTATTTGAGTTATCCAGTTTGGTAATAATGATAAATGCAGTAGTGACGGTTTTTTAATTATCCAGTTTTATTTAAATTTTGAGTATGGACATGTAATAGTGATGGTATTTAAATTTTGAGTATGTCAACTAAAAAGTGATAATAAATGCAACAGTGAGCGTTATTCGGATTATTCAGTTTCATTTAAATTTTGAGTATAGCCACAATGTTGTAACCATAGTTAGAAGGCATGGAAATTTAAAAAAAAAGTATAAAAAGAGGCTAGTTTACGATAGAGAACACATGGTAAATTTCTATTGACGGTACTCAACATTGCTTGTTGTAACAACTGTCGGAGGGAGAGAAAACTAACACAAGAGTAGCAGAAGTATATTTTGTGCATACATTATATGGCCGACTAATAATCTAAACTGATCCAGTGGCATGTAGCTTCAAGTGAACATACTTTTTTAATAGTAAAGCAATGAAATGCAACAATGATGGTATTTGGGAAAGCGGTATGGGTAACATTCTGTTACAGTAAAGTAATAGTTAGCATTATGTTGCAAAAGCCTTTTTGATAATTCCATCCTGTTAGGAATAACGGTTCACCTATATTATACGTAGTCTTTGGTGGAAGACAATAATTATGTAAATAGTCGACGATACGAAGTGTCCTTTTTGGCATGATCCCATTTTAAAAATTTTAATCAGATGTTTTAAACAGTTCAGATATTATATATCGCTACACTACCAGTAGACCACTTATATCATGTCAAATGACATTGGATTGTAGGCAAAACATATTATAACCATAGTACGTAGTACGGTTATGGAAAATGTATCAAAATGTGTCATGTCTCATAATTATTTACATGCATATTGTATATACTGTATGTTTAGTGAATCGGAGTATTGTGCCATGAAAGTTGTGTGACATCGATGCATTTTTTTAAGCTTTCGCTATCCATGCTTAGCATAGGCCCGGAGTTGTATATTTTAACACTGACCTACAGATGTGCCTTTATCATTATGTTGGCTTCCCATCCCGATTGCATCTCTAAATCACCTAATTGTGAAATTTAAATTGGATGTTTTTTGTCATGGGTCATTTGTTCTGTCTGCTTGGTCATGGTGACGAATGTAAAATGGTGGTTGGCTGAATTCAAGAAAGAGTAATGTAGAAGCAAGAAGACAAAGATGCAGAGGCAAGATGATAGACGGAAACAAGATTGGGAATGATCAGAAAGGAGATTAGAAGATCAGAGAATGGATGATAAGATGATCAGAGAGTGAAGAATGAGAGAATGAGAGATGGGGAAGTAAATGTAATAGAAATACTATAAAAAACAGAATGTATCAGAAGGAAAGGAATAATAGAGAAGAGAGGAAATACTGTAAGAACAGAGATGGTAAAAATAAATGAAAAGCTTTTATTTCTTTTTTCTTCTTCTCTTTCTATACAATTGCATGATTCTATTTATAATGCAAAATTACAACGGCTATATTGTGCCAGCTCATGCCTCTTTGACAAATTCAACATCTCAATTAAATTACAAGCAATATTTTCTGATAAAATGATATATATCCCTGTGCACGTGCACATATGCTCACCGTGTGCACACACAGTTTTCTTCATTCTTCCTTAGAACCTGATATGTGGATTGAACCACTGTTGCATACAAGTGTAAGAAGCCCGAATTATTACATTTCCCTTCCCCTTCAAGTATAGACCTTGCCTCAAGGTCTAGAGTGGGAAATCTTCGGATCATAGGCCAGTAGTCTTTCCACGTTGCTTCTTCTTCACTTCTACCCTTCCATTTTACCAAGATTTGTACCACAGCCTTACCTTCTCGGGGTATCATTCTTCGATCTAATATTTTTTCTGGTTTCTGAACTTCCTCTACTTCATAACTAGGCAGATTTTCCTGAATCACAATATGACCTCCAACTTTCTTTTTCAATTGTGAAACATGGAATATAGGCTGTATCTTTATGTGGTCTAGCAGGCTGAGTTTGTATGCCACTGTGCCTATAGTTTTCTCAACTTGGTAAGGGCCATAGTACCGAGGAGATAGTTTATGAGTTCTCTGATTTCTAGCTGTAATTTGTTTATAGGGTTGCAACTTTAAATATACTCAATCCCCAACCTGAAATTCCTTTCCGTCCTTCGTAGATCAGCATATTTTTCATTCTTTCTTGTGACATCTTCAAACTATATTTTAAGGATTCCAACGTGATATCTCTACTGAACAAAATCTTTTCCACTTGTTCTACTTTAGCGGTGTTGGGGACATAAGATAACTAACTAGGTGGATCCAGTCCATACACTGCTTTGTATGGAATAGTATTTGTTGATGACTTCCACGTTGTATTATACCAATTATATTCTGCTAAGGCTAACCAGTCAGCCCACTCATGTGGCTTATGGGAGACAAAACACCTTAAATATCCTTCTAATATCTTGTTGACAATCTCGGTTTGCCCATCACTCTAGGGGTGGTAGGCCAAGCTCATCTTCAGGCTTCAACCTTGTAATTTAAAGAGCTCTTGCCAGAAGATATTAGTAAACATGGCATCCCTATCGCTTATAATTGATTTTGGCATGCCGCATAGCTTAAAAACTCCATTGAAGAATACTCTTGCAATGTCTTTGGCAGTGTATGGACGACTGAGAAGGAAAAAGTGGGCATATTTGCTCAATATGTCAACTACCACAAATATAACAGTGTGTTTATGGCTTTTTAGGAGGCATGTGATGAAATCCATAGATAAATCTTGGCAAATATTTTTTGGTATGGGCAATGGGTTTAAAAGGCCTGGCATTAAAACATTTTCATTTTTGGATCTCTGGCATATATCATAAGATTTGACAAAACCCTCTACAGTTCTTTTGAGATGTTTCCAATAAAACACCTGTTTGATTTTTTTAATAGTTCCTTTAATACCAGTATGGCCTCCCAGTGGGGTCGAATGGTGCTCTCCTATAAGTATGTGCAGCAGTGCTTCTAAGTGGTGGTCTATAAGCAACTTCCCTTTATAAAAAATGAGCCCTCCTACCAGTTTGTATTTTCCCTCATGCATTTCCTTATTGTGTATTTTTGTAAGCTGCTGTTGATACCATTCTGAGGACAGTAAAATCTCTTTCAATGTTTGTAATCAAGGTGTCTGAACCACAGATATTGATTGTACCATTAATTCCTTGCCTTTGAGTTCTTCTCTCCTTGATAAAGCATCGGCTATAATATTTTATTTGCCACTTTTGTACTCAACCTTGTAATCGAAGCCATATAATTTGGCAAGCCACTTGTTCTGAATTCCGGTGTGTAATTTCTACGAGAGTAAATATTTAAATTTTGATGATCAGTCTCGATAATAAATTGTCTTCCCAAAAGATATTGTGACCACTTCTTAGTTGCAATGATGATGGCCATCAATTCCTTTTCATAGGTAGAAAGTGCTAAATTATTTACTTGTAATGCTTTGCTAAGATAAGCCAGTGGTTTCTCCTCCTGCAACAAAACAACACCTATACCTTATTCACTTGCTTCCTCGGTCCATTTGAAAGAGTTTTCCTTAGTCATGTTGGTCAGTGGCCTTGCAATCGTACCATAATGCCTAATGAATTTTCTATAATAGCCAGTTAGACCCAAAAAATCCTCTCAATGCCTTTAAATCTTTTGGTAGGGGCCATTCTATAACTGCTTGTACCTTTATGGAATCTACTGCCACACCCTGTTGTGAGAAAATGTGACCCAAATACTCTATAGTTTCTTTTGCAAAGCTGCATTTGGATAGTTTGATCACGAATTGATTGTCCTTTAGTACCTGAAATGTTAACTTCAAATGCTCTACATGCTCATACATAGTCTGGCTATATATTAGTATGTCATCGAAAAATACTAACACAAATTTTCTTAGCTATGGTCTGAAAATATCATTCATAAGAGATTGAAAGGTTGATGGAGCATTTACTAAACGAAAGGGCATAACTAGAAATTCATAATGTCCATCATGTGTTTTAAATGTTGTCTTATGGATGTCATGATCACACATTCTAGTTTGATGATAACCAGATTTTAAATCAAGTTTGGAAAAATACTTAGAACCATGTAACTCATCAAATAAATCATCAATCAAAGGTATAGGAAACTTATCTTTAATGGTGAGGAGGTTGAGATTTCTATAGTCAATGCAGAGTCGCCAAGTGCCATCTTTTTTTCTAACCATCACTACTGGGGAGGAATAGGAGCTGATGCTGTGTATGATGATGCCAGTATCAAGCATGTCTCTGATAATTTTTTCCAGTTCATTTTTAATGTGGTGAGAGTGTCTGTACGGTCTCAAACAGACTGGGTTTGGCATCAGGCACAAGGGGTATATGATGATCATGCCTTCTATGTGGAGGGAGGAAGGGTTCACTGCTAGTCACTTCAGGAAATTTTTGCAGAATACTTTTGACCTCATTGGGAACATTTACATCAGTAAGCTCCATGTTGGAATGGTTGATTGTTGAAGAACACAGCATCATAGAAAGTTGGCTCTGTGAACAGGCCTTATTCAGTGACTTCTTGTTTACTAATTTTTCTTCCTGCTGTTGTGCGCCTTGCCATATATACAATTTTTTGTTATAGACAAACTTTACTTGCAACTTTTCTAAATTTAAAGTGATTTCCCCTAAATTTTTCATCCATTGAGTACCTAGAATTACTTGGCAACCTTCTAAGGACAGTGTTAGCAGATCTACTGGCATCCTGCAACCCTGACACTTCACGATAACATCATGACTTCCAGATCCCTGAAGCTTTTCCCCATTAGTGACTACCACCTCATAAGTTTTGGAATCATCAATCTGTAACCTTAGTTTTCTTGCGAGTTGTTCATTTATGAAACTATGGGTTGAACCAGAATCTATGAGGATCTGTACGGGCTTTCCTTTGATGCTGCCTTGCACTTTAATTGTAGTGAGTGCTAGTATTCCATATATTGCTTGTAGTGTTATAGTATGAGTTTCTTCGCTTGCCACTTCGTCAGAATTTTCCTCATCTTCATCCCCAGTTTGGGCATATTCTTTCTTTGAATTATCAAAAGTCATAACCACTTCTAACACATGGACCTGTGGACTTTTACATGTGTCTCCCTTGTGCCACTACTCTTTGCAACCATAGCAGATATTTTGCCTCCTCATCTCGATCAGTTGGTTAGGATTCAAGCCTTTACGTTTTGCCATATTTTCAATATAGGTGGAATCCCATTCCTTGGCCTTTAGATTATTGCCTTGCTGTTTGGGATAAGGACTTGTCTGGTTAGATTGGATTTTGGGCAATACACGAGTAGTTTTGCCTCCATTCTTGGATTGAGACCATACACTTTAAAACAATTTAGCCAAAGAAACTGCCTCTCTAAAGTTCACTGTTCCAGAGGTCATAACATCATACCATATTTCTTCCTTGAGACCGCCTATGAATCTGTCCAACAAGAATTTGGGTGGTAGTGTCTCAATGGTAGTTTGCAGTCCCTCAAATTTGGAAAGGTAAGCAGAAACTGTAGTTTGTTGTTTGAGTTTATCTAGTGATTCATATGGCCTATCCATGTCCTCTGGATTGAATCTAATCAGGATTTCCTCTCTAAAGATGGACCAAGTATCATGGTTAGCTACATTTCTTATATACCAATTGTACCATTTCAATGCATCTTTCTTGAGATAAAAAGATGAAATTTCAACCCAGAAATACGCTTCTGTTTGATGTAATCTGAAGAATTGCTCGACTTGACTAAGCCATTCATGAACCATCTCATCACCAGAATATGTGGTAAAGTCAAGCTTAAGATTAGGAAAGGGCGTATTTTTATTCCAAGAAATAGTTTCTTGATGGGGCTGATGGTTGTTTGGAGGCTGGGCAAGATTAATGGGGTTTGTAGCGCTTGAGTGTGGGATATTAGTATTGATTCTAGTGGGTGGATGAGGCTGTGCTGGGGCAGAAGAGGAAGAGGTCATTTGATGGGGATTTGATGCTAGAATCCCATGTATAGGTGCAGGTGCATTCGAGGTAAGAGGATTGGTCGCTGATTGCATTTTGAGTTGTTGTACATCCAAAGCTAGCACAGTTAAGACATTGTGCATTCCTTCAAACTTCGTGCACAGTTCCTTGGTGGATTGTTCCAAGCTATGAGCAATATTTTTCAATTTTCTTATTGAGTAAGAATTTCGATTATTGATTTCCTCTTGTCTCCTCCACACCTCATCTTGTTCTTGAAGTTTAGAGTCAATGCTGGAATTATTGTTAAAACTACAGTCTGGCTGGTTGTCAAAGGATTCCCCAGCCCAAGGCTCTGATACCACTTTGTCAGGGCTCCTTTGTTTTGTCTGCTTGGTCATGGTGAAGAATGTGAAATGGTGGTTGGCTGAATTTAAGAAAGCGTAATGCAGAAGCAAGAAGACGAAGATGTAGAGGCAAGAAGATAGACAGAAACAAGATTGGGAATGATCAGAAAGGAGATTAGAAGATCAGAGAATGAGTGATAAGATGATCAGAGAGTGAAGAATGAGAGAATGAGAGACAAGGAAGTAAATATAATAGAAATACTGTAAGAAACAGAATGTATCAGAAGGAAAGGAATAATAGAGAAGAGAGGAAATACTGTAAGAACAGAGATTGTGAAAATAAATGAAAACTGTTATTTCTTTTTTCTTCTTCTCTTTTTGTACAATTGCATGATTCTATTATAATGCAAAATTACAACGGCTATGTTGTGCCAGCTCATGCCTCTTTGACAAATTCAACATCTCAATTAAATTACAAGGAATATTTTCTGATAAAATGATATATATCCCTGTGCACGTGCACATATGCTCACAGTGTGCACACACAGTTTTCTTCATTCTTCCTTAGAACTTGATATGTGGATTGAACTGCTATTGCATACAAGTGTAAGAATCCTGAGATTATTACATTTTTTGCCTTATTTTTACATTCCCATCAATCCATGTTGTAATATGGCTCGTATTGTTCACATCACTCAATTTGTTTGTCCTTTTATTGTAATAATGTCTGTTTTTTTAGAGAAACGGACAGTTATAATACGAAGGCTGCTAGGTTCAACAACCATTGCATCACAGCCCTACCGTCACCAACTACATTGGGTAAGCCGTTGTGATTTGTCATCTTCGTGATTTTTCTTTACTTAATGTATATTTATTATGGATCCTACCGGCGATTTTTGTTAGGCAGTGTATTTTTTTCGCCTAGCTACCTAAATATTTCAATTAATTAAAAAAAATATTTGATGGTAATTGCGTATTTTAATTCAAATAAAGTTGATTGACAATAAAAGCAAGATTATTGAAACATCTGAGAGAAAACATTCAACATGCCAGTTTTGTTCTTTAATGTTTTCTTTTGCATCTGCGTCCAATCAGATCCATGGAAGATATGGACAAAACATGGATCAATTTACCAAGGTTTTGTAAATTTTGATTAATAATTTCGTACTTATAACTATGTAGGGTTGACTAAGGACATGATTATTTTTTAGTATGATAGAGGGATATAGGCAAGCTATTCAAAATTTCGTACATAAGCATGCTAAAAGTGAAGGTAATCCAAAAAAAATATTTTTCCGTGTCGTCGATGTAGGGACCTTATTTGGCATTCTTCAAGAGATGTTGTGACACATTTGGTGTGTTTTGGAATTGATCCAACATATGATATATGGATCTTACATGGAGAAGCACGTCATTCACGAAATAAAGCAGACGAAGTGGCAAATACATACAGAATGTATTTCGATGCAGGAATTGGGGACGAGGAGAACAAGTATCTTATTAACGATAAACATAGGGAAGGGACTAATATATTGTTGGAGATAACTGAAATACCTTTATATTCTGGTTTTACAGACCACACAAACTTGTCTACTATGATACTTCTTTATAAAATTAAGGCTTGAAATTGTATAACCGATACGGCATTTATGGAACTTCTTAAGCTCATCAGGGATATGATACCTAAGGAAAACAAGCTTCCCGATTCAACATACAGAACAAAGAAGTTGATTAAATTATTCGGTTTATGTTATAGGAATATACATGCACGCGTAAATGATTGTTGTCTATTTTGAAAAGAGCTTGCACGTTGTATTTTTGTCCTAAATGCGGCAAATCACATTGGAAAAAGAACAAGACAAGAGAAGATGGAAAGAAATCCAAAATACCTGTGAAGGTTTTGAGATACTTTCCACTCATACCACGGTTGAAAAGAATGTTTATGACGTCGGAAACATCGGAACAATTAAGATGGCATCGAAGTAATAAAAGAGAAGATTGCAAAGTACAACATCATGTAGATTTCTCCAAGTGGTCTGCAATTGATAGAATGTATCATTCCTTTGAATCCGATCCACGAAATTTAAGGCTTGGCCTTGCAAGTGATGGCTTTAACCCTTTTGGTGATTGGAATTCAACATATAGTTGTTGGTCAGAGTTTTTAGTGTAGGATCTAGATTAACCCTAGAGGGGGGGTGAATAGGGTTAATAACAAATTTTCTCGATTTAAAACAAAGAAACAAACTGCAGAAATAAATATGCTGAAAAGTAAATCACACACAAAATTTACCCAGCTTCGGCAACCCCTGCCTACTGCTGCATTCCCAGATTTCTATTACAATTAAACAGTATCTCGCTTACAAACACTCTACCAGACTCGCAAACCCTTGCTCCTGCTCACAAACACTCTCACAGACTCGCACACCCTGCTCCGCCTATAGAGCTTTGTTTACTCGCAAACTCTGCTCCGCCTCTAGAGCTTCGCAAACTCGCACACCCTGCTCACTGAACTAATTCTAACTAGACAATCTGACACTACCTAAACCCTAGGTGGTGATTTACAAATTTGTTGACTCGAAAATAAAAACAAGAACAACTTCAAAAATAAAACCCGATGCAAAAATTAAAATATGAATTTGAACCCCTAATTTTTGCTTGAAATAAAATAAAGCAAACCCCTTTTAAAACTTAAACCCCTTTTATCATTAACAAAGCCGGCCCCTTGTTTTCCTTTAACCCGACCCACTTCGTTCTTTTGCTTTGTGAAAAATAATGGCGACCGATCTCCTTCTTTCTGAAACTAGGGTTCGTCTCTTGCGATCCAAATTGGGTTTTCGGCTGGTTTGTGATGCTCTTGTGTTCGTTCTCTGATGATCAATTGCTTGATTCACGTTGCTCTTGCTCACTGCTTCGTTCGTTCTCTGATGATTGATTGTACTTGCAGCTGACCGAGTTCGTTGAATTGTGGTATGTGATTTTCGTATGCTGGTTTGATTATTTGCCTTTTTCTCTTCATAACTCGATGCCGATGATGATTTCTTTTGGGTTTATTTATAGGGTTGAAACCCTCCTAATCACTGTCATACTTGATTTTTCCATGTCGTTGATTTTTTCTTGAAATCAATTTTGAATTACTGCTATCCATATTTGTATTCGAATTAATTAATTCGAAAATCTCTTTCCATACTTGTTGGTTCGGCCCCTTTATGAATTAACACATACCATATATGAATTTTGAGATATTTGATGCCGAGATATCTTTCCAAAATTAAATTCCTTAATTAAAGCAAAAAAGAAACTGACTTCGGCCATCTTTTCTTGTCTCCATTTGAACGTATGTTCATCTGGTCATTGTTGAATATGTTGCATTTTCAAATTGCTGACCATCCAGACTTTTGTTAACTTCACTGTGTATATGCGTATTTCAATGTTGCAGTGATCATTGAATTTTGATTGAGGCCATTTGCACTTGTGGTTGGTCACTTGAACTTGATTGTTTGGTTTCATGTGCATGTGCTTATATTTCCAGTGTGCACTTGGCTGTTCTTTCATTTTGCTGTAATCTCACTTCGAATTGCATACACTTCATGTTGACATTTGCAATGCTTCGACACAGATGCTACACTAGTTCATTGTGTTGTTGTCTGGACACATATTTTATCACTTGATCTTGCAGTCTTCATTTTTGCTGTGACACTTGTGATATTCATGTTGATTGCTTCATGTCTTGTGCACATTTGTGTTGCTTACTGATGCATGCACTCGAGTCATTCTGGTCGTTGTCTCCAGTTGCTTGTGTATCACTATGATGCCTGGTTTACACTGTCATGTTGCTTTCATATATGCACAGTTGGTTCATGTATCACTTGAATTTGTTTCACTGCCATACTTGTAGCTTGCCTCTGGTGTAGTCTTGTCTGGTGCATTGACATTGACATTGTATTACAGTCCCTTTACCATGTTGCATTATTCACTGAGCATTTCTATGTTGAGTTTGCATTGGTGTAGTTGTTCATTTCAGTGAGTTGTCTGCACTTGTGAACTTTGTTGTTGGCATTGGCTTTGTCTTCTGTTGACATTTGCAGTTGTACTTCTGTTGGCAGTGTAGTTGTTCTTGCTTTGATGCATCTATGTCCTGCCATGTTGCTGTTGACATGTTCATATGAACTTGCATTCATTTGAGTTCATTCCACTGTTTCATGTAGCTGTTGACATGTTTATATGAACTTGCATTCATTTGAGTTCATTCCACTGCCATGTAGTTGTTTGCCAAGACTGTTGTACACTTGCTTGAAGTTGTTCTGCACTTTGGTGGCTCTGGCTTGATTTGTTCTGATTTGTAAGTTGTGCTTTTTCTTGGTCTCTGTTGCATGCTTGTTTGTATGTTGCACTTGATATTGCAGTCTCTGGCATTCTTGTACAACTTCATTGTTGCTGCTTGTATCACTGGTATATCTTGTCTGCACTTGCATACTCACTTTGGTCTGTTGGTGGCATTCCTTTTGTCCATGGTACTGTTTGAGTTGTTGCAGTTTATCACTTGACTTGTTAGTGCATTGCCACACTGTACATTCTTGAACTTGGTCTCTGATGGTGTTGAACTTCACTGTTGCATTCCATTTGTGTTTGCTGTCAGTTGATGTTCTATTGCAGTTGTACTGCTTGATATTCATTCCTGTAGTTTGCATTCATGTACTTGCTGTCGTAGATGTTTTGAACTGCATACTTCTTGTTGCAGTTTTGAACAATGCTCGGCCATGTTAGTTTCATATGCATATTTGTGCATATTGACCATTGGTTGTTCATTTGGGCTGCTGGACTTGTTATACATTTCATAGTACATCTGTTTTGGACTTGTTTTTGGATTGCATTGCGTTGAGTCGAATTTGCAGTGATGGCTTGACCTTTGCACTTTCACACTTGCTCTTGTTGGCTGCACACACGAGTTGGCGAGGCAGTGCACACGTGTATGAATGTACACGTGTGTATTGCAGCCACTTGTGATTACCTGTCCCTGTAATATCTATGTGCACGACTTTGTGATAAATTCAAGTGTGAATGATGACGAACAACCCATATATCTGAGGCAAACATTATTTTCAAAAATATCGTTTATTTTAAACTTCAAAAATATTTCTCGATCAATTTTACTGCGTTAGTGAATATTTTTGCAGATTTGCTCAGATGCTAGATACAAACTGAAATGCAGTTGAAGACCAAATACGAGAGTGAGTGATATGTAGTGAGGATAATGATGTAAATATGAAATGTGATGTAGTTCAAAATTGTATATAGTGAGAGCATGAATTTGTACTTTTCAAGATTTGTAATAAATATTTGTTTGAATAAAATTTCTGTTTGAATTCAAAATCTGTGTAACTTGTTCTGTTTGAATTCAAATTAAAATTCTGTGTAATTTATTTTATTCAACAAATATTTATTTAATATATGAAAATTAAAATAGTACATTAACAAATACATTTAAACGAACTATATATATGTGTTTATTATCATCAAACAAAAATCATATAAGCGCAAAGCGCATATTTCACAATCTCCCCCTTTTGATGATAACAAACATATATTTAAGATTTTGACCGTGTTAAATGTATTTGATCCATGGTATACTCTAATTTGCTCCCCCTATTTAAATGCTTTCTCTCTACATGATGCTCCCCCTACATATATGCATACAAATAAAAATATATACAAATGAGCTTGGATGCATATGGAAAATTATTTGACCTTTGCTTGATTCTATTGGACAAAATCTTAACTTTTCTCTCCCCCTTTTGTTATCAGCAAAAAAAATAATAGTGTGAGAGAAAAATAAAGATAGAGTGATTGATATTAATCCAACATTAAACTCAAATTGATTATAAATATTTAACTCCAATAAGAATCAAACAAAAATCATAACGACCCTTGTTAGGCGCATATTCCACTTTTAGAAATGACGGAAATAAAATTCTCATACAAAATCATACAGTTAAATCTTCTTGTGGTACATTTATATCAGGAATTTGAATATCTACTAATCATGCATAACCGTTAGGACTTTTAAATGAGATTAGTAGTATTCCAATTTAATTTATTTTTTTAAAAAATGAAATCAAGTATCTTCTAACCACGCATGACCGTGAGGACTTTTAAATGGGATTAAAATCAACTTGTCTATTAAATCAATTAATTTTGATATGCGTTTCATACATGCATAACCATAAGGACTTTTAAATGAGCATGGAAGCACATAATCAAAAATCCAAGTAATTCACCCATGCATAACCGTGAGGACTTTTAAATGAGAGTGGATACTTTGGATATTTATTTATTTTTACAAAAAAAATGTGAAATGAAAAGCAAATGATCCCTGATTATAGTACCACCTATTGACAAACTATCTTGAATATTTGATAAATCATGGTCCATAGAAATAATGGTAGATATAGATATGGTCATGGAATTTTTAACCAACAAAAAGTTTTATAACTCTTGATTAAATTCCTAAAGAAATTTTCCAAATATACTCTTTTGAGTAATGTATGTTAATTATCAACACTAATCACTTTTTGAATCACAATTTATCTCTTCGATAATCAGCAGGGAGTCGGATTAGTCAAAATTTGTCATTTAAAATCAAATAAACATGACTAATCTGAAAGTATGGTCAAACAATTATTTTTACGAAGGGGTTATATGAGAGAAAAAAAATCTGCTAAATGAAAATTATTTCAAGTGAAAAATATGCAGATATTTTCTTTGAAAAAACGATGCAGCAAATGTATGTTTTACCATAAATCACGTTCAACTCGTAAATTTTCTATCAACTAGATTACCAGAATGAACTGCATCTGAATTTCTTTTTCACTTCAAAATATCACTAACTTGATAAACAAGACCATGAAAATATGCATAAGAAACTTACACTCAATTTTGAACAGTGAACAAGTCAGAATAAATCATCATCTCAATCTTGGCTGATTTCATTCAGAAAATGGTACAGATTATCACATAAGAATATCTTCACCTGTTTTACCTTTACGATGATTTTACGTGATTGCCCATTGTGATTCTGTCACCTTTATACTAGGCTAAGGAACTTTGCTTTGACGCTCATTGTGTTTCTGGAACAGCCAAAAACCAGAGAACACCGTTGATGTTCCTTAGCCTGCCACCATACCTACACGAGAGAAGATTTATGTGACCTATTTATAGGTCCATGGTTGTTAGTGGCAGAAGCATTATGAATAAATAAACCCTTTGGAACCCAAACTTGTTTTGTCCTTTCATTCTTGTTCCAATAGACATGAAATCTGTTTGTAGAATTTTTAGGAACCCAAACTTGTATAAATTTTGTGTTCTTGTTCCTATGTCTACAATTTTCAACATGATGTCCAATTATTTCACATCTACCAAAGACACTCCTACCTTTTGCACTATCCTCAACTTGTGTTTTCCCAAAACCTAGTCCTTTTCTGTTGTTAGCAAAAATTTGATTTCCCAATAACATGTTGAATGATTTTTCTCCTATTGAGAAGTTATTCAGAGATTTTTCAAGATTTTGGACTTTGGTTTTTAGTGTCGTGTTTTCAGTTACAAGTGAGGCGCATCTATTTATGAAATCTTTTTTCCTAGTGTCAATGGTTTTCATAAGACTCAAGTTTTCTTTTTGAAGATTCTCACAGCTATTCTTGAGTCTTGACAATTCTGAATCTAAAATTCTACACTTTTCACATTCTAGGTTATGAATATTATCAAGTTCGGTTTCTAACCTAAAATTTTCAAGAGCAAGTTTTCTCTTATCAGATTTCAGTTTTTCAATTTTAGATTCAAGAGTATCAACTACTCCAGTGAGATCAGAACACATAAAAACAAGATCTCTATAGGAATACTCACCTTCCTCACTTGATTCCTCCGAGCTTGCTTCTGAATCTGATTTTGCCACAAGACACAAGTTAGCCTCCTCTGAGCTGCTATCTGAAACTTCCTCTCCTTCTTCATCATCCCAAGTTGCTGCGAACACCTTCTTTTCCTTTTTCTTTCCTTTGTTATATTTGAGAAGTGGGCATTCTGGTTTGATGTGGCCAGGCTTGTTGCAATTATAACACGTCAGCTCATTATCGGAATTTTCAGAATCTTTTGACGAATTGCCCTTTGTTTTCTTCTTGCGTGGCTTGAATCTTGACCATCTTCTAAGATTATTTACAGCCATTGCAAGTTCTTCAATTGGATCTTCTCCTTCATTGCTCTCTTGTTTGATTTTTAAGGCAATTGTCTTCTTCTTTGGTTCGGAGTTGTTGCGTTCTTCCTTTGCTTTTAGCTCAAGCTCATATGTCATCAAGTTGCCAATCAACTCCTCCATGCTTAGCTTACTCAGATCTTTCGATTCTTGTATTGCTGTGACTTTTGCCTCAAAGTTCATCGGTAAGACTCGTAGAATCTTCCGCACAAGCTCTACCTCAGTGAAGACCTTCCCAAGTGCTCTAGCGTTGTATATCAAGGTTGAAAAGCGTCCAAACATATCCTTTATGCTCTCGCCTTTGTCCATCACAAAGTTCTCGTATTCGTTGCTGAATAGGGCTAGACGAGACTCCTTGACTTGAGAAGTTCCTTCGTGTGTCACCTCCAAAGTGTGCCAAATTTCCTGTGCTGTTGTACAATGAGAAATTCTATTAAATTCGTTTTTATCAAGTGCACAGATTAAAGCATCATGGCTTTAGCATTTGTGGTTTTCAATCTCTTATCGTTTTCGTCCCACCTATCCTTAGGTTTAGGAATCTCAGTACCACCAACAGTTATAGTAGGAGGTTTATAGCCAGTTTCAATAATATCCCAAACATCATAATCCACTGAACTAAGATAAATACCCATCCTAACTTTCCAATAAGCATAATCATTCCCGTTAAACATGGGTGGCCTGACAATAGATTGCCCCTCAGAAAAAGCATTATTTGGTAGACTCATGACTCTAGAGTTAAATAAAAAATACCAGGCTCTGATACCACTTGTAGGATCTAGATTAACCCTAGAGGGGGGGTGAATAGGGTTAATAACAAATTTTCTCGATTTAAAACAAAGAAACAAACTGCAGAAATAAATATGCTGAAAAGTAAATCACACACAAAATTTACCCAGCTTCGGCAACCCCTGCCTACTGCTGCATTCCCAGATTTCTATTAGAATTAAACAGTATCTCGCTTACAAACACTCTACCAGACTCGCAAACCCTTGCTCCCGCTCACAAACACTCTCACAGACTCGCACACCCTGCTCCGCCTATAGAGCTTTGTTTACTCGCAAACTCTGCTCCGCCTCTAGAGCTTCGCAAACTCGCACACCCTGCTCACTGAACTAATTCTAACTAGACAATCTGACACTACCTAAACCCTAGGTGGTGATTTACAAATTTGTTGACTCGAAAATAAAAACAAGAACAACTTCAAAAATAAAACCCGATGCAAAAATTAAAATATGAATTTGAACCCCTAATTTTTGCTTGAAATAAAATAAAGCAAACCCCTTTTAAAACTTAAACCCCTTTTATCATTAACAAAGCCGGCCCCTTGTTTTCCTTTAACCCGACCCACTTCGTTCTTTTGCTTTGTGAAAAATAATGGCGACCGATCTCCTTCTTTCTGAAACTAGGGTTCGTCTCTTGCGATCCAAATTGGGTTTTCGGCTGGTTTGTGATGCTCTTGTGTTCGTTCTCTGATGATCAATTGCTTGATTCACGTTGCTCTTGCTCACTGCTTCGTTCGTTCTCTGATGATTGATTGTACTTGCAGCTGACCGAGTTCGTTGAATTGTGGTATGTGATTTTCGTATGCTGGTTTGATTATTTGCCTTTTTCTCTTCATAACTCGATGCCGATGATGATTTCTTTTGGGTTTATTTATAGGGTTGAAACCCTCCTAATCACTGTCATACTTGATTTTTCCATGTCGTTGATTTTTTCTTGAAATCAATTTTGAATTACTGCTATCCATATTTGTATTCGAATTAATTAATTCGAAAATCTCTTTCCATACTTGTTGGTTCGGCCCCTTTATGAATTAACACATACCATATATGAATTTTGAGATATTTGATGCCGAGATATCTTTCCAAAATTAAATTCCTTAATTAAAGCAAAAAAGAAACTGACTTCGGCCATCTTTTCTTGTCTCCATTTGAACGTATGTTCATCTGGTCATTGTTGAATATGTTGCATTTTCAAATTGCTGACCATCCAGACTTTTGTTAACTTCACTGTGTATATGCGTATTTCAATGTTGCAGTGATCATTGAATTTTGATTGAGGCCATTTGCACTTGTGGTTGGTCACTTGAACTTGATTGTTTGGTTTCATGTGCATGTGCTTATATTTCCAGTGTGCACTTGGCTGTTCTTTCATTTTGCTGTAATCTCACTTCGAATTGCATACACTTCATGTTGACATTTGCAATGCTTCGACACAGATGCTACACTAGTTCATTGTGTTGTTGTCTGGACACATATTTTATCACTTGATCTTGCAGTCTTCATTTTTGCTGTGACACTTGTGATATTCATGTTGATTGCTTCATGTCTTGTGCACATTTGTGTTGCTTACTGATGCATGCACTCGAGTCATTCTGGTCGTTGTCTCCAGTTGCTTGTGTATCACTATGATGCCTGGTTTACACTGTCATGTTGCTTTCATATATGCACAGTTGGTTCATGTATCACTTGAATTTGTTTCACTGCCATACTTGTAGCTTGCCTCTGGTGTAGTCTTGTCTGGTGCATTGACATTGACATTGTATTACAGTCCCTTTACCATGTTGCATTATTCACTGAGCATTTCTATGTTGAGTTTGCATTGGTGTAGTTGTTCATTTCAGTGAGTTGTCTGCACTTGTGAACTTTGTTGTTGGCATTGGCTTTGTCTTCTGTTGACATTTGCAGTTGTACTTCTGTTGGCAGTGTAGTTGTTCTTGCTTTGATGCATCTATGTCCTGCCATGTTGCTGTTGACATGTTCATATGAACTTGCATTCATTTGAGTTCATTCCACTGTTTCATGTAGCTGTTGACATGTTTATATGAACTTGCATTCATTTGAGTTCATTCCACTGCCATGTAGTTGTTTGCCAAGACTGTTGTACACTTGCTTGAAGTTGTTCTGCACTTTGGTGGCTCTGGCTTGATTTGTTCTGATTTGTAAGTTGTGCTTTTTCTTGGTCTCTGTTGCATGCTTGTTTGTATGTTGCACTTGATATTGCAGTCTCTGGCATTCTTGTACAACTTCATTGTTGCTGCTTGTATCACTGGTATATCTTGTCTGCACTTGCATACTCACTTTGGTCTGTTGGTGGCATTCCTTTTGTCCATGGTACTGTTTGAGTTGTTGCAGTTTATCACTTGACTTGTTAGTGCATTGCCACACTGTACATTCTTGAACTTGGTCTCTGATGGTGTTGAACTTCACTGTTGCATTCCATTTGTGTTTGCTGTCAGTTGATGTTCTATTGCAGTTGTACTGCTTGATATTCATTCCTGTAGTTTGCATTCATGTACTTGCTGTCGTAGATGTTTTGAACTGCATACTTCTTGTTGCAGTTTTGAACAATGCTCGGCCATGTTAGTTTCATATGCATATTTGTGCATATTGACCATTGGTTGTTCATTTGGGCTGCTGGACTTGTTATACATTTCATAGTACATCTGTTTTGGACTTGTTTTTGGATTGCATTGCGTTGAGTCGAATTTGCAGTGATGGCTTGACCTTTGCACTTTCACACTTGCTCTTGTTGGCTGCACACACGAGTTGGCGAGGCAGTGCACACGTGTATGAATGTACACGTGTGTATTGCAGCCACTTGTGATTACCTGTCCCTGTAATATCTATGTGCACGACTTTGTGATAAATTCAAGTGTGAATGATGACGAACAACCCATATATCTGAGGCAAACATTATTTTCAAAAATATCGTTTATTTTAAACTTCAAAAATATTTCTCGATCAATTTTACTGCGTTAGTGAATATTTTTGCAGATTTGCTCAGATGCTAGATACAAACTGAAATGCAGTTGAAGACCAAATACGAGAGTGAGTGATATGTAGTGAGGATAATGATGTAAATATGAAATGTGATGTAGTTCAAAATTGTATATAGTGAGAGCATGAATTTGTACTTTTCAAGATTTGTAATAAATATTTGTTTGAATAAAATTTCTGTTTGAATTCAAAATCTGTGTAACTTGTTCTGTTTGAATTCAAATTAAAATTCTGTGTAATTTATTTTATTCAACAAATATTTATTTAATATATGAAAATTAAAATAGTACATTAACAAATACATTTAAACGAACTATATATATGTGTTTATTATCATCAAACAAAAATCATATAAGCGCAAAGCGCATATTTCACATTTAGTTGGTTATAACTTCCCTCATTGGCTTAGTATGCATAAAGATAATATGATGCTATCTTTATTAATTCCTGTACCGCGACAACCAGGAAATGACATCGACATGTATTTGCAACCACTTATTGAAGATTTGAACAAATTGTGGAATAAAGGGTAAAGGTGTATGACGCATTCAATCGTAGAGAATTTGGATTAAATGCAATTCTGATGTGGATAATAAGTGATTTTCCAACTTATGGAAATTTAGTAATTTGCACTATAAAAGGTAAGAGAGAATGTCATGTTTAAGGCATAAATACATGTTCGATATGGCTACCATTTAGTAAAAAATGCACATACTTGGGGCATAAATGATTTCTTACACCTAATCATGAATATCGCCACCGAAAAAACTTATTTGATATAATCATAGAAAATAGAGAAGTGCCTCCAATACATACCGGTGCTAAAATCTTCAAAGATGTCAAAGATATTGTTAACGAGTAAGGAAAAAACAAAGGAGGAAGAGATAGAAAGTAGAAAAAGAAAGCGAGGGGGATGTGAGGAAAAAAGGAACCCAAATGTGGAAAACGAAGTCCATTTTTTGATTCGCCTTATTGGATGGTAAAATATAACTAAAAATACAATGTCTTTTCATTTGATATCCATGTCCCATAATTAGTATTTTACTATCAATCTATTATACACATTTTTCAGGTTTTCGCAGACATTTCATTTGCGTCACAATCTAGATATAATGCATGTTGAGAAAAATATTTGCGAGAGCAATTCTGGTACATTGCTTAATATCATAGGAAAAACAAAAGATGGAATTACTTCATGTCAAGATCTGAAAGCAATGCGTATAAAAAAGAAGTTACATCCTATAGATATTGGAAGTAAAGTATTACTTCCTACTGCAACATGCACCTTGAGAGACCAAGAAAAACAGATCTTTTATGATAGGATGAGGAATTTGAAGGTGCCTAATGGGTATAGCTCAAATATTTGGAAACGTTTTGCAAAACATGACAAGATTTCAAGTCTCGTGATTATCATATTTTGCTGCAACAACTATTGTCTGTAGCGTTGAGAGGCCTTTTGACCGTAGGTACAAGAAATGCATTACTACGACTATGTTCATTTTATAATGACTTATGCCAAAGAGTGCTTGATAGAGATAAATTAGAATACATGAAGAATTAAGTTGCATTAATGTTATGTGACCTTGAGAGATTTTTACCACTTCCTTTTTCTATATCATGATTCACTTGATGGTATATTTGAGGAGGAAGCAAGAATATGTCGACCGATACAATACCGGTCGATGTGTCCATTTGAGAGGTAATTTTTATGAATGTTTAACGTAATAAATATGCGCTTATGAAAGCATTTTATGCTTATGTCTTGATTATAAGTATATGAAAATACTGAAGGGTTGTATTAAAAATCATGTCCGACCTGAAGGGTGCATAATCGAGCGCTATCTGCTGAAGAATGCATTAAGTATTTTGCTAGATATATTGAAGACATGTATGAATTTGGAGGAAGAAAAATCAGAATGAAGTGCAACAAAGTAATTCCATACACGATGGGCATCCGATTTCAAGGAAAACCCATGTTACTTTTCGAGGAGGTGATTGATGCTGCTCATCGGTTTGTGCTGTTCAATACTGATGAAGTGGAGCCATACATAGAGTAAGTATAAGTTCAACTCGATCATTATATATGAAAGCAATTAAGTTTTAACTTGTACATTTGCATATGCAGAATGCACAAGGAGGAGTTGAAACGTTTGCACCCTCAGCTTTTACAAAATGAAGTGGAATTGTTAAAACTACATTTAGACGCTTTTAGTTATTGGTTTGGAAATATGGTTGAAATGGTTATATTTTCTTTCATTAGACCAATTAAATTTCATACACACAAATATTATTGTCCTTTATCTTCATATACAACAATTTATATGTCTAGGTTAAAGATGAGAGAAATGATTCGGATGTTAGCGAAATAATAAAATGGCTTTTATATGGGCCTCGGTCGCAAGTAGCCTCTTATACTGGCTATGCTGTCAATAGACGATGTTTCCATACTAAAACATATGAGAATTCTACATAAAATAGCGGTGTTTCCATTGAGACGAATACTATTCATGTAGACGGGTCCATTGAGAAAATTATTTATAATCGCATCTTACATGAGATTTTGTTATTGGACTACCATCTGTTTCAAGTTGCTTTGTTTAAGTGCGATTGGACAAATATTTATCTTGGAGTTAAGGTTGAAGATGGCTTTACATTAGTTAATTTACATCAGTTCCAAAATCAATTTGCAAGCGATCCTTTCATCTTAGCAACACAAGATGTACAAGTTGTTAGGAACTGAGTTGACGATGTTTTGATGACAACAACCTTATACAGTTATTATACTTTACTTTATAAAATATATACTAACATTTTCATATATATATATATATATATATATATATATATATATATAGGAAGTATATGCAGGTATTATCGAAGACTGATTAGTATAAAGACTCAAGCATCAAGATGAAGATTAGAGATTCAAGACTCTAGAGAATCAAGATTTCAAGATCTCAAGATAAGTGTCTAGTATTTTGTTAAAACTTCATAATAGCACTCTCATCTTTCTTCCAATTTTCTTTTGGGATGGAACCCAATTTCTATCGAAACCAGTGGCTTACAAACCCACGACAAGTAGCTTACAAACCTACGACAAATGGCTTACAAACCCACGAAAATCAAAATCATTTAAACTACTTTGTACAAGTTCTCGAGTCCTATGGAGGAGCTCTGTAGGAAGTTCTTGCAATTTCAGTTTGAATAGATTTTTCAAAATGTTTTTAAATCTGTTTTTCAAAATGTTTTAGCTTTCAAAATCATGTTTTAAAAAATGTTTTCTAACTTTGTTTTAGCCTTAAAATATTCCTCCATTCTGATTTTTAAAACTTATATTTTTAAAACATCAAAACTTATTCTGATTTTAAATATTACTTATATAATTGACGGTCTATATCAATTATATATATATATTTAAAATAATGTTTTATATTCATTCTCTATCTCAAAATATTGTTTAAACACTTTATTTTGCTTCAGAGAGTTTCAACTTGTTTTAAATTCAAATGCTTTTACAAAACAACATCTCTACAATTTTGAACTGAGGGATGTCGACATATGGGGATATCCCATGTCGACATGGTGACAGTTGGATTCAAAATTCAAATTCAAAAGAAGTGTCCATTCGTTCAAAAACCTTTCGCCAACGGTTATGACTGTTGTGCATCTATATAAAGGCTTCCAAAACGAATTTTTTTAATAACTACTTTCTTATTTTCTTCACTCTTTCTTCTCCACCATTCCATATCCATAAAACTTCATATTTTCAAGATTGTGCCATCATTCTGCCAAATTCTCAATAGGAAATCATTTAGATACTCTCTCTATTTGATTCTCCATCATTCTACTAAAGATCAAAGTGCTATTCAGAGTTATATGATTAATTTGTATTCAAAAAGTCCATAGAGTCTATCCATTCAAAAGGATTGTTATTAGAAAGTATTAGGGTGATCTTGTGTCCCGTAAATCAAGAGAGTTTACCCTAGACTCGAAGATAGGAGGGTTCCTCAAGGCCTTAGAAATTGAGGGTTGTAATTTGGATATTGGCTTATAAAAATCTATACAAGGATATTGCTTGGTGCAGGACTGGATGTAGGAGGATTCCGAACCAGTATAAAATCCGGTGTGTTCTTTCCTTTTACTTGCTTTACTTTAATATTTGCATTTGTTATATGTTCTGTGATCACTCTGGGTTAGAATTCTGTTTAGATTTGTGTTGAAAGTTTTAATTTAGTCACATAGTTCATATATTCTTTAAAACACTATTCACCCCCCCCTCTAGTGTTATTTCTGCCTTAAGATCCTTAATCCGCATCGCCAACAATTGGTATCAGAGCATTGGTTTTCATTGTTTTCATAATCTGAAACTTGAAAATATAAAAATGGCATTTTTGGAAAATTGTGTTAAAACTGTTTTGAATATATGCATTTCATCAAAGTTTCATAAGTCTGCATATAACTATTTTGAAAAATCAAGTTATCTACTGAATTGGTGTGTTATGCAGGAGCAGACATGTTATATGGCTTTTGACGAATCAACACCCAATGGACAAATTGTGCAAATTGAGAAAGATAAATGGATACTTGATAGTGGCTGTTCGAGGCACATGACTGGAAATCCCGAGATACTCAAGGACATTACTTATCAAGATGGTGGATTAGTCAATTTTGGTGACAACTCTAAAGGATATGTGGTTGGCGTTGGCAACGTCGGTAACTCTAAAACTTTACTTATTTCTGATGTTTTATTAGTTAGGAACTCAAAACATAATCTGCTTAGTGTAAGTCAACTTTGCGATAAAGGTTTTAAAATTAATTTTGAAAAAGATAAATGTCACATTGAAGATGACAAGTCTAATATAATTTTTGAAGGTTTTAGGAAGAAAAATATTTATATCCGTAGTATGAAAATTTCAAATGATAACCTATGTCTTTTGGCTAATACAAGTGACCCTTGGATTTGGCATAAAAGATTTGGCCATTTGAATTTCAAATTATTATTTAGGCTATCAAAACTTGACTTAGTTAGAGGTCTACCCAAGTTAAACTTTAAAATACATAGTATTTGTGATGCTTGTCAATTAGGAAAACTTAAGAAAAGTTCATTTAAATTAAAAGATGCTATTTCTACCTCTAGTCCTATAGAATTACTTCATTTAGATTTATTTGGTCCATCTCAAGTTCAATCAATTAACCATAGTAAATATGTTTTTGTTATAGTAGATGATTATTCAAGATATACTTGGACAATCTTTTTAAAACATAAAAGTGATGATTTTGAAATATTTAAAAACTTTTCTAAAAGAATTCAAAAACAACATTCTTTGAAATTAAAACTATTCGAAGTGATCACGGTGGTGAATTTGAAAATGAAAATTTTGAGAATTTCTGTACTCAGAAGGTAATTACTCACAACTTTTCATCTCTAAGAACTCCACAACAAAACGGAGTAGTAGAACGTAAGAATAGAATGATTCAAGAGTGTGCTCGTACAATGCTTTCTAATAGTAATTTACCTAAATATTTTTGGGCTGAAGCAGTTGCAACAGCTTGTTATATATTAAATAGAATTTTAGTTAGACCATTGACAAATAAAACTCTATATGAATTACTTTATAATAAGAAACCTATAGTTGCTTATTTCAAAGTATTTGGGAGTAAATGTTTTATACATAATACAAAAGATAATTTAGATAAATTTGAACCAAAAGCTGATAAAGGATTCTTTATTGGTTATTCTAATAGAAGCAAAGCATTTAGAGTTTTTAATTTAAAAACTAATACTATTGAAGAAACTATGCATGTATCTTTTGATGAAAATCTTAAAGATATTGTACAAATAGATGATGAAGAAGATTTTATAAATTTAAATCAATCTAATGAAACTATTAGTGAAATAAATCAACCTAATAAGAGATTTAAAATATCAAAAGATCATCCTATAGAAAATGTTTTAGGGAATATTGAATCTGTAGTAAGAACTAGAAATCAATTAAGTAGTATGAGTAATGTAGCCTTTATATTAACAATTAAACCTAAAAATCCAAAGGATGATTCATGGATTCTTGCTATGCAAGAAGAATTGAGTCAATTTACCAGAAATGATGTATGGGAACTTGTTCCTAAACCTGAGGATAAAAGTATAATTGGAACTAAATAGGTTTATAAAAATAAAATGAATGAACACGGTGAGGTCGTAAGAAATAAAGCTCGTTTAGTCGCGCAAGGTTATCGTCAAGAAGAAGGAATTGACTATGATGAAACCTTTGCCCCCGTAGCAAGATTAGAAGCTATAATAATTCTACTTGCTTTCGCTAATTATAATAATTTTAAATTATATCAAATGGATGTTAAAAGTGCTTTTCTAAATGGTTTTGTAAAAGAAGATGTTTATGTTGAACAACCTCCACTTTTTGAAGATAATAAATTTCCAAACCATGTATACAAGTTAAAGAAACCTCTATATGGTCTAAAGCAAGCTCCTAGAGACTGGTATGAAAGACTAAGATCTTATTTACTTCAATCGGGTTTTGAAATTGGCAAAGTAAATACAACACTTTTTATTAAAAGAAATGATCAAGATATTCAATTGGTTCAAATATATGTAGATGATATAATCTTTGGATCAACTAATAACATAATGAATAAAGAATTTTCAGATATAATGACTAAAGAATTTGAAATGAGTCACATGGGAGAATTAAGTTTCTTCTTAGGGCTTCAAATTAAACAACTAGAAAATGGAATCTTCATAAGTCAAGAAAAATATGCTAAAGACTTAATCAATAAATTTGATTTAAGTACCTCTAGTGGGAAACCACCTCTAATGTCAACAAATGTAGGTTTAAGTAAAGAAGATAAATCAAAAGATATTGATCAAACTTTATATAGGGGAATGATTGGTTCTCTACTCTATATAACAGCGAGTCGTCCTGATATTATGCATAGTGTTTGTCTCTGTGCAAGATACCAATCACAACCTAAAGAAACTAACTTAAAAGCTGTTAAAAGAATTTTAAGATATGTAAAATACACTTTAGATTATGGTTTATTTTATCCTAAAAATAATACTTTTGATTTAATATCATATTGTGATGCTGATTATGCTGGTTGTAAATCAGACCGAAAGAGTACAAGTGGAACTTGTCACTTTCTAGGACATTCACTGGTTTCCTGGTTCAGCAAGAAACAAAATATTGTTTCCTTGTCAACAACTGAAGCAGAATATATATCTGCTGCTCTGGCCTGTTCACAAGTCATATATATGCAACAAACTTTAAAAGATTTTGGAATTAACATAAGTAAATCACCAATATATTGTGATAATATTAGTGCAATAAATCTATCTAAAAATCCAACTCATCATGCTAGAACTAAACATATTGATATAAGACATCATTTTCTTAGAGGTAATATAACTAAAGAAATAATAACTCAAGATTATATAAATACTGAAAAACAAATTGCTGATATATTAACTAAACCGTTAACCGAACAGAATTTTACTAAATTTAGAAGAGAATTAGGTATTTGTTCAAAATATGAAATATAAAATATAATCAATAACAATTCAAAATAAAAATTACGCTTTTTCTGAAAGACATGTCGACATGCCCCATCCCCTGATGTCAACATACCCAACAAAAATTTGAAAATAGAATTTCCCTCCAAAGTTAGTTATTTGGTTATTTATCTATTTATTTCGTTTTCTCTCCTCTTTCTTCACTATATTCTCTGTAAATAACTTCTGAAACAATAAAATAATGGCCTCCTCTTCTACTAATGAACCCACTTCACCCACATCTCCTCATTCTGGTCCATTTCAACGATCTACGCACGCTCGAGTGATCAAATTGCAAGAGAAGATGAAAGATATCCTTCAATTGTTGACTGAAATTCAAGTAAGTCAACTTAGGATGGCTAGAGAACAACAAAGGAAAGGGAATATTATTAGGAATGTACAAAAATTCCTTATGGATAACCGTACAAATCCTATTAATATTGATGACTCTTCACAAGCCATGGAATCAGAGGAAGAAGAACCTATGGAAGAGCCACAAGAAGACCAAGAGGAAGATCAACCTTTTCCTCAACCCGAAGTCCCTATAAATGAGGACGAGAGCGTTATTTGCGTTTGTGAGATCCTTGTTGATACTAATGGAAACATAATTGAACAACGTGGAAACTTTTGTCTCCACTACCCCCAATTGTTCGATTCATAAGTCTCCTATAGTTAAGGATCGCCATTAAAGCGTACTTTCTTTTTTATTCTTCGTTTTACATTGTTCTGTTTTTTCGTGTTTATGTATGTTCTTATATATGTCGTAATAACAAAAATGTGTTCACTTATACTCATTGTTTCATGCTTGTTCTATACATATTATTTGTTCATACTAATCATTCTTGAATTCTTAAGTAGTTAATAGTTTTTGTTGATGGCAAAGGGGGAGAAAGTTATAAAAATATATGTGCTTGGTGTAAGGGGGAGTCATGGAATAAAGGGGAGTTGCAGTTTTAAGAAGAAGTCACGGAGTAAGGGGGAGTTATGGTATGGTAAGAATATTTTATAAATAAAGGTTGTCATTATCAAAAAAGGGAAAATTGTTAGGAACTGAGTTGATGATGTTTTGATGACAACAACCTTATATAGTTATTATACTTTACTATATAAAATATATACTAACATTTTCATATATATATATATATGTATATAGGAAGTATGTGCAGGTATTATCGAAGACTGATCAGTATAAAAACTCAAGCATCAAGATAAAGATTAGAGATTCAAGATTCAAGACTCTAGAGAATCAAGATTTCAAGATCTCAAGATAAGTGTCTAGTATTTTGTTAAAACTTCATAATAGCACTCTCATCTTTCTTCCAATTTCTTTTGGGATGGAACCCAGTTTCTATCGAAACCAGTGGCTTACAAACCCACGACAAGTAGCTTACAAACCTACGACAAGTGCCTTACAAACCCACGAAAATCAAAATCATTTAAACTACTTTGTACAAGTTCTCGAGTCCTATGGAGGAGCTTTGTAGGAAGGTTCTTGCAATTTCAGTTTGAATAGATTTTCTAAAATGTTTTTAAATCTGTTTTTCAAAATGTTTTAGCTTTCAAAATCATGTTTTCAAAAATCTTTTAAAACTTTGTTTTAGCCTTAAAATATTCCTCCATTCTGATTTTAAAAACTTCTATTTTTGAAACATCAAAACTTATTCTGATTTTAAATATTACTTATATAATTGACGGTCTATATCAATTATATATATATTTAAAATAATGTTTTATATTCATTCTCTATCTCATAATATTGTTTAAACACTTTATTTTGCTTCAAAGAAGTTTCAACTTGTTTTAAATTCAAATGCTTTTACAAAACAACATCTCTACAATTTGAACTGAGGGATGTCCACATATGGGGATACCCCATGTCGACATGGTGACAGTTGGATACAAAATTCAAATTTCAAAAGAAGTGTCCATTCGTTCAAAAACCTTTCGCCAATGGTTATGACTGTTGTGCATCTATATAAAGGCTTCCAAAACGAATCTTTTTAATAACTACTTTCTTATTTTCTTCACTCTTTCTTCTCCACCATTCCATATCCATAAAACTTCATATTTTCAAGATCGTGCCATCATTCTGCCAAATTCTCAATAGGAAATCATTTAGATACTCTCTCTATTTGATTCTCCATCATTCTACTAAAGATCAAAGTGATATTCAGAGTTATAGGATTAATTTGTATTCAAAAAGTCCATAGAGTCTATCCATTCAAAAGGATTGTTATTAGAAAGTATTAGGGTGATCTAGTTTCCCGTAAATCAAGAGAGTTTATCCCAGACTCGAAGATATGAGGGTTCCTCAAGGCCTTAGAAATTGAGGGTCGTAATTTGGATATTGGCTTATAAAAATCTGTACAAGGATATTGCCTTGGTGCAGGACTGGCTGTAGGAGGATTCCGAACCAGTATAAAATCCGGTGTGTTCTTTCCTTTTACTTGCTTTACTTTACTATTTGCATTTGTTATATGTTCTGTGATCACTCTGTGTTAAAATTCTGTTTAGATTTGTGTTGAAAGTTTTAATTTAGTCATATAGTTCATATATTCTTTAAAACACTATTCACCCCCCCTCTAGTGTTATTTCTGCCTTAAGATCCTTAATCCGCATCCCCGACACAAGTGTTTTTCTCCAGAGGAAGTAGTTCAAATTGGTATGTTTTGAAATCACCTCCTAGAGGTTTTCATGAATTGGAAAAATACGAGTAGGAGGAAAACTCAATGAGTAAACCACAAAATGAGTCGCTACTTAATGATAGGGATGTTGATAATGATGACAAAAGTTACATAAGGAAGGATTGGATGACATTTTGGTATGAATAACCATTCTTTGTTGATATATTGTTTTATATGTAGTCATATGCGTTAAAATGTTTAGTTATGCTATTATGTAAACCGATGAATAAATTTCTCTTCGTATCAAAAAGATACACCTATCAAATCACATATTGATTTACTCGAGTTTTTGATAGAAGTGTATCAAAGCAATTTTACATCGTATCACATACGGTTGTTTTCATATATTTTTTTGATATTATTCATAGTCGTTACGTATCAAAAAAGTCCTATACTAATTAGTATAATGTTAACTTTTTACAAATTATGATTTTTTTCCTGGTTGATCACTTGGAGAAAGAAGCTTGAATTTGTTGCATCTATGGATAAGAATGAACAAAATGAAGGAGAGGTAAAATCTAATGTTTTTTTTACCTCAATTCCAACTATGCCCTTACTAATGCTATATTTGGTCAAATAATTTCAGAGCTCGAAGCAAGCGAAGAAAAGATCGAAGAAGCAAAGTCTTGTCGCACTTGCAACTGCTCATGGTCTAACTAAGGCTAATGGTGTTATTAGAATCTCTAGAATGAAAGATGTTGAAATTGAAGTTGGTTGTACTCTTAAGGTTATGAATGTGGCTGTTAGAAAATTTCCACGCAAAAACAGTGAAATTCCTCCACCCGTCGTTCCTTACTATTATTCAACCTCCCTCCAAAACGTTACTACCACAAACTCCTCCAATTCTCTTCATTTCACTCCCCTTCAAAACGTCGTTACTACACACACGTCCAATCCTCATGATTCAACTCCCCTTCAAAACGTCAATACAATACACTCGTCAAATCCCCTTAATTCAACTCCCCTCCAAAACGTCGTGTCCACACACACGCCCAATCCTCATGATTCAACTCCCATTCAAAACATCAATCCCACACACACATCCAACCCTCTTAATTCAACTCCCCTTCAAAACATCTTTACCAAACACACATCCAATCCTCATGATCCAACTTCCCTTCAAAACGTCAATTTAGACTCTTTCTTCGAAGAGGCGAACATGGTCAAAACTAAGAGAAAAAGAGGAAAAACAATGATGAGATTATTTTCTTTAACACTGAATGAGAAGGTTGAAATTGAGTTCAATGACCTAAATCAACCTATTGGTCCAAATTTCAAATATTTATCATCATATCTTGGGAATGGTACTTGTAACCATTAACAATTGGAAGAAAGTCGACGAAAAATTGAGGCCCGATATATGGACATGTATTCAGGTACTAAAACCTTTTGAGAGCTAAAACACAATATATATATATATATATATATATATATATATATATAACACCTATATTTTAAGTTTTCTTTTAATTGAATTTAAAAAGGTTAAAATTTGGTCTCTTTTGTTTATGAATTGTCAAAAAAATGGTTAAAAGAGACATAACAATAGCTTTGACTAAATCTAAATAGAAGTATTCAACAACTATGCAATTCAGATTTTTCTTTTATACATAATGTAACTATGCAATTTAGATTTTTCTTTTTACACATAACGTCACTATGCAATTTAGATTTGTCCATACTATACAGGCAAGATTCATGCTGAATGACATATACCAAGATATGTTTCTTGAGATGGTGGGGCTGCGATGGAAAGAGGCAAAGTCAAGGCTAGTTAAAGGGTTTTTTTTTAAAGAAAAATTGACGTATATATAAACCCAAAACAAAAGCTGTCAACAAGCCTGACAGGTAACCAGAGTACCGAAAAGTGAAATACAAAACCGAGGAAACACATAAGTAATACAACGGTACAACCAAAATGGGAAAAGCAATAGACTCTGGCGAGAAAGAGATGCAAAAGACCTCTGGGACCAGGCACAGATCAATCTGGATGAGGTCTGGAAAATCCACCGCCCATCCAACATCGTAATCGAGCTCCGGCAAGGCCACCGCCCGATGACGATGTCGAGTGACAACCGTGCAAAGTAAGAGCAATCCCATCAGACGAACCACCAAAATAGAACAAAAGCGGCCAACATCTCAATAGCTGAAAGGCCGACAGCCGACAGCCGATAAAGAGAAACGAAATTCCTCTAGGCAAGCTCCAAACAGAAGGAGGAATGAAAAACAATATCCAATCCAGAAATACAAGATCCTGAAAGCAATAGCCACACAGTAAGAAAACAAAAAGGAGGGAAGACGGTCAAGAAGGAGATGAGATAACCAGAACCACCAGTCTCCGGATCGGGAATCATCCAATTCCCGCTCTATAAGAAGACTGAGAGCAGGAGATAGATAACAGATCCACAAGGCGTCCTGAACGAGCATTGACCGCTCCTCTGAAAGGTCTGCCACGAAACGCCAAGTAAACATCATTTCTAACCCGCCGAATAATGGAGAAGGGATCCATAGGAGTCTCCTCAAAAATTGCCTTATTCTGCGCACACCAGATGTGCCAGCAAATCAGACAGGGAATCAAGCGAAAGATGATAGATCGAAGAGATTTACCAGATCTACCAATCCACCAAGAGGTCAGTAAATCATTCGGCGAGGTGATGTTACCACGGACACCCACTAAATGGTATAAAAGTTGCAGCAAATAATCTCGATGCTTCCAATAAACTAGTCATGTTAAAACCAAATATTATTAAAAGTGCTCAAGAGTGGAATGATTTCATCAACGAGAAATTAACGAAAGAGTTTGAGGTAGTTCGTATTACTTTGATGGCAAAAATTGAGAATTTTTTATTTTATTACATTATACTTAATTCCAATGAATTTCTCTTATGTAGTCGACGAGCAATAAATACAAGGACATACGAGCGCTGAATACAGTTCCGCATACTATGAGTCGAAAGAGGTATGCAAGACTAGCAGATGATATGGTAAAAAAATAACTTGTAAAATTCATTTATTATCGTATCAAAAAATATCCAATGCGGTTTAGTATTTAATTGTTAGGCTCTTTTTGCAAAAAAAAAGTGGTTGCTCATCAGATATCGGTAGGGAGGATTTGTGGTGCAGAGGCCACACAGAAAAATGGAGAACCACCAAATTCTATTGTCGTCGATTATATAGTAAGGATGGATAATGCATCAAATTATTTTTTCATTTTGACTCCATTTAACCATTTCGCCTATTACATAGTTGAATTTGATATATTTTACTAGACATGTATTTTTACAGTTGTCTCCAGTATTTGAATGTTACATTTAACGTTGCAACATATGAAAAATGAATATTTTTGAATTTTTAGGCTAAGATAAAAGAGTACAAAAACACTCAAATTTCTCAAGGAACGGTATCATTGAACAAACATGGAGTGTCGAAGGTTTTTGGTCGTGAACACAGAGGTAGAATAAAGGGCAAGGTTTTGTTGTTATACCAACTCAGTTCGGAGTTCGTGCGATTAGTTCAAAAAAAGTACGTGACTTAGAAAATCAAATTACAACCTTGCAAGCTCAAATGAAAAAACTCTCAGATTTGTTTATGGATGTATGTTATAATTGATTCACTATATTAATGAGTAATCGATATACCTTTATATATTAGTGTGTGTCTAATATCTTTTCTAACGGAACATTGATAGTAAAGAAAATGTAGCGGAAGAACCAGTGACTCCTAGTGGCAATACGCCTTAGTTATTTCCGAAACGAAGTTATTACATTGGAGTATTTGATCGTTGTAATTGACATTTGAGTGCGTCGAGGAAAAAAAAAGTTATTAGGATGTCATTGATCACTGTAAATTCAAACACATATAGCTTGCAAAAAAAGTTAAACTAAAGAATTAATAAAACATACTGTATAATTAACGTCATTGATCATTGATGTTTAGGGCCATACTTTGTAATTTAATTAGCACGTGTGTGGATGGTGATTGTGTTTGAACAATTAGGAATTGGGATTGGCTAGGGTTAATGATTGATGCTGACCTTGTATGCACTGAGGTGTTTACTTGCATTTGGGCAAGTGTGGTTTGCTTGTTTTACGTCAGGTCTCCCAAGCTAGCTTAGGATTACTCAATCAAAGCTATGGCACCAACGCGCCTACCCATTCCTATTAGATGTTGCTTTTGGATCTACTAAAACAGTCTATAAATGTAAACAACTAACTTGTTCCCACAGCTGATAATAACATAATGCAAAGCAACTAGGATCAAGAGCAATATATCTAGGATACTTCTAAGCCTGCACAAATGTTGGGTTGCACAAATGAGGTTGAGTTGGGTATTTGTTGAGTTATTTTGCTTTTTTATTTATAGTTAAGCTTGTTTCTTCATTTGCATACAGCCTTAGCTTACTGGGTATTTGTTTCTTTCGCATGCTTGTATACTTGATCATGTGAATTGCTTACTTTGCATATGCTTGTATTTTCCGTGTTTTATTCATAATTACATCTATATGTTTTGCAAGTTAATTTGGAAACGTGGCATTGATTACCTTGCTTTAGCCTTGTAATTCAGTTCTCTTGTTTTGCAAACTGCTGGCAGATAAGTATAATTTGAAAACTTATTCTTTTTTGGAATGTATGAAATTTTTGGAAATTAAATGTTTGAAATAATGAAGTACGTCAAAAGACTTTTATCAATATGGTAAAAACTTTTATTTGTGCTTTTCTTTTAGGTAAAATGTTTACATTAAATTTTTTGGTAATTTTGATTTTACTTCTACTCTTTAACTTAGCCTTGGAGAAGTAATGAACAACATGTTTTGCTTCTGTGGAGAAGTACCAAGCCTACGTGCAAGTGTGCTACTGGTTACTACAAGTTTATAAATAAATCTGTTGCGTTGTGTGCAAGTATGCTACGTGTATTAAAGATGAATGAAAGTGAATAGAGTTTTGATAATTTGGTGTCTAACTTGAATCAAGCTATTGAATAGATTGATGAATTGAATGTTAAACTGGTAACTAACAGATTTTTTTTTCCTGAAATGAAAAGGAAAATAGGATTGGGTAGGGTTGCGTGAGGGTCTCGTTGAATTAACTTTCTATTAGTACACCCTGAACTAAACATATAGCTGCTGCTGCTAATTCTCATCTTCATGCTGCCAACACTGCACTGATCCAAGTAATAATATATAAACGAACAGCTGCAATTTTTTTTTTAAAATAGGAGATTATGCTTTCATAATGCTTTATATTTTTCAACCATAATGCTTTATTTTTGCAGTCTCATTGGAATAGCAACAACACCACAACTGTTATTAATATACAATTTCAGCAGCAGGTAGGAAGTGCAAATTATTGAATTGACAAAGAAATGTTGTCGCAGAAGCAACAATCGCATCAACGACAATACTTTTCTAGTTTATTATGTACCACTATGAGCAAATAATTGGAAATTTTGGGTGACGCAGTGATGGATACTGAAACTCTTCTATTTAGGCCTACTTCAGATATCTATAGAATTGGACAAGCGGATGGGACGCATATTGCTTGGCATAAAGAATTTAACTCTTTTGATTGATACGTGTATGTACTTTTACTGATTTATGTTATGAATTTAGTTATGTTTTGAAATGAAGTTATGAATTCAGAAATGGTGTAAACTTGAATTGTTTTTTAATGTGAATGGTTCGTATTGTTTCAAATATTTGAATAATTGTGGTTATTATTCACGAAATATTGGTTTTAATTATAATATCATGAAATTTATAGTTGATAGCAATTGTGAAAAGATGAATTGTAGTAATTTGTAGCAATTGAAAAAATAATTGCTGCAACTGTGATCGCTAGTTGTATTAGATCGTACTACAACTATTACAAACACTTGTAAAATGTTAACGCAACAGGCAGAAGAAGTTGTTAAAATATTTATTATAGCCGTCGTAAACAGTTGTAAATAAGTCTTTTACTACTGCGATAAGCAGTTGTAAAAGATTCCATTGCAATAGCTGCTCACAGTTGCAAAAGAGTTTTATAGCAACTGGTTTTGACTTTGCGATAAACTTTAATACAAGTGTAAATAGCAGTTGTAAAAAGTCTTTTACCACTATACGTACCCTTTGTAAAATAATCACACTCCACTACAACTGCGAATATAAAGAGTGACGGATGACGGTTGTAATAAATCTTTTTTTTTTAAAACCCAGTAGGTATAGGATGCGAAACGCATGGTAGAAATCGAATCTGACTCTTTTTAGCAGAAACCAAGCATCATTTCCACTGCGTCACACCTGCAGACAGTTGTAATATTAGACCTATTACAACTATTTTTGACGGTTGTGAAATGGTATTTTTAATGTAGTTAAAGTAGAGTATATTTTTGTGATTGCATTCTATATTAGAAAATGAAAAGCATACAATAGTTCTTACAAGTGCTAAAATAAATAAATAAGCCATGATATATAGATGCAACTATGATTGTGCATGTCGAACAAATGGTATGATGAGTTTGAAAACTGGTATATGATGCAGGCATTTATTATTTACGTTCAATAACTATCTTATCAAATAGGATGACTATAACAGCAAACCTGATTCCGCAATTCATGTATCTGTGGCTTTTTATTCTAAATTTTCCTTTGCATTCTAGTAATTTTATTTTTTGTACTTCCAGGATCATTACTGTGCGACTTATGCAATCAATGGGGCCAAGCTTAGTAGAAACAGATAACAAGTCTGTGATTTCTCAAATTTTAAATTTACTTCTGAAATTAATTTATGTTCAATTGGTTCAAGTTTTATTTCTTGTATTTCGAAGGCAAATCATGCTAAGTTACAAACTTAGAGGTTTAGAGTTGTGGACTGGTACATTTAATCTGAAATAGATTAAAGCTGCAACTTAACAATTTTGATAATGTAAATAAAATAAGCGAAGGAGGATCTGGCCCTGTCTATAAGGTAATGAATAAAATAGTGTCTAGATTATACGTTTCTCATATTTTTGACACGTTTCATGCTTTTATTCACATTTGCATTAATAATTTTAGGGTGCTTTGCCAGATGGTTCAGAGGTAGCAGTGAAGCAGCTTTCTTTAATGTCAAAGCAAAGAAGCCGTAAGGTCATTAATGAGATTGGAATGATGTCTGCTTTACATCATCCTAATTTAGTGGAAATTTATGGGTATGGTATGGAAGGAAACCAGTTGCTTTTTATCAATATATGGAAAATAATAGCCTAGCGCTTTTTTCGTGTTAACCAAATTTTCAATTAAGCGGATTTCAACAAGAAGTAGAAGGTCAAAACGAAAACGAAAGAACTCGAGAACTTGAAAACACGATTATAAGAAAAGAAAATGGAACTCAAGGAATTTAACAATGTTTGGAGATAAGTAAAGCGTCCAGTACCAAGAGGCACTTATGGGTACCGGGAGGTCCATTCTTCAAGTTTTGGCTTCTTAAACCCCATACACTTCATATACTCCTCCAACCTCATCATCAAGTGCTTTTCTCGGAGAATGGATGAGAAAATCTCGGGATTGATGAGAAGAATGCAAAGAAAGCATGATAATACACGTGCTATGGAAAGAACCGTCGTGAGCAACTCAAAGTCTATGAAAAGGAGTTTGGAATACATCAAATTGGAGATAGAAGGACAACGCAAGGAAGAAGAGTGGATTTTCATCGAGAAATACCACTCAGTACCAAAAGTTTTATTTTGCACATGAGCCGGCGTGTCCACTTGTACATTATTGGACTTGTTTTTGGACTTCTATTTATGTACTAGAACTACAAAGTTTTTTCTCTATAAATATCAACCCTATAGCAACCAAAAAAGGATCCTAGACTCTTGTTTTCCTTCAACTCCTATCCCTCCCTTACACGGTCACCTAGGCAGATACTAGTGGCATTTCTAGGCTTAGAAAACTGGTAATCCTACGTACTAGTGGCTTTAATTCAACCTAAAATCCAAAATCAATAAAAATATAAAGTGGACCAAGCGAGAGATTACCAAACCACTATAAAAATCTTGAGTTTCTCTACTTTTCTGCATCTTCTTTATTGTTTTACTAGATCTAATCCTACAATTGGCCATATTTATGTGTATTGTCACTTTTGGCTTCGATATTTTGGTGTTTTATTAAGAGTTGAACTTAGATTCAATCTAGCTTGCTATTATTGATTTGGAGAGATTTAGTATTTAAATCCGTAAAATTTGCTTTGATGAAGTTTGTAAGCTTTCTACTAGGAATTAATGGTGCCTAGGAAACCTATGAGATCAGGAAGGTCATCAGGAGCTGTAACTGGTGATGATGAAGGGAACCATCACCAAGTTGAAGTTAACAACCAACAGGAAATATTAGGATCATCTGCTGATAGGAAGTGGTTACTAGAGGAGAGCTTGACAAAATGCTGTAGAAGTTGAACTAGAAGATGGCGAATAGCTAGAAAGATTTGATGAATAAAATTGATGCTTTGCTAACCTTGCGACCACCAAGAATCACGAGAACTAGAATGGAAACTTCACTTGGGTTAGAACAAGATAGTTCTTCTATTTCCGGTTGAAATAAAAGGGATGTAAAGAAAAAATAGAAGGTAGGGGTTTTTAGAGTTGTAGAAGGATTAGTAAGAGGAAGTAGAAGTGCTCCTCCCAAAAAATGACCACCAAGTACTGAGGCGAGTCCTCTCGATATCGAGAAAAATGAAAAAGTGGATGATGGGTAGGAGGTTGATCAATGGTGGTATCTAATGAGGAAGTTGACTTGCAGCTCGATGATGATGATTTAGAGTTGGATATTGATGCTAACGAAGATGGAGTTCAAATAGCCACAGCTCGACCAATCGCGCACCCATGAAATTCTGAAGGACTGGTTCTCCCAAAGACAGGTGCATTTAGATATTTGTCGGCAAACCGGGACCATTTATAGAGTCAAGCACTCGGTGCAGCTCTTGATACCTGATTACCTTCGAACAACCGTGCTTGTAAGGAATACATAGCTGATATGGTTAAACGGTTGGTAGAGGAAAGTAGAGGCAGAAAAAGAAAAAACTAAAGATCGGGGTTCTGCATCAAGTAGGACTCCATTTATCAAAAATATCCTAAGAGAAGAATACCCTAGAAAGTTCACTGTGCCAACAATTCCATCATACAATGGAATTACTGATCCTAGACAATGCTTGCTCAAGTACGAATGGCATATGGATGGGGCCAGGGACAAGGATGTTGTTCACTATAGATGTTTCCTGATTTTCTTGAAAGGAGATGCTTCTACGTGGTTCACTAAGGCTCGTGCTGAGATCTTTACCTAATTTTGATGAATTATCAAAGAATTTTTGAGAGCAGTTCAAGCTCCATGCTGCCAGATTGAAGGACACGATGTCCCTATCTAGCTTGTCGTAAGGACCCAAGGAGCCCCTAAAGGGGTTCTTGAACCGATTCAATGTCGTTGTCACTGAAGTTGGCAACCCAAATGAAGATTTGGTACTTATGGCTTTGGTCTAGGGTATTCAACTAGACATGGATTTTCACACGTGGCTGAAGATAAAGTAACCAACAACTATGGAAGGTTCCATCGAAATGTAAAACAGTTTATGCGGTTGGAGAAAGCTGGTCAGGTTAGAGTAAAAGTTAGCGACAGATAATCAAAGGAGGTAGTTCAAAGTAATATGGTACTTAAACAGAATGGTGAAGGCTCTACAAACGTTATAAGTGATACTGAAAATTCTTGTGACGCCCCACCTCTATACCCACGCTAGCAAAGAGTATTAATAGATAATACCGTCTGCTAACACGGAGAATAAGGCTGGTTAGGAGCGACCGTCTATAGTCTTGCTTTAACTATCTATTAAATACGTCGACAATAATCACACCAAACCGATCGACATATCCAATGAATACTTAAAACAAAACCATAGGTGGCTGGACGATCTATCAGAACAGAATATAACAACTCGGGTGTAGGAAACATCACAGAACAGTAAACCATCATATACATATATACCGATACATAGCAGAGTATACAAAATAATACATGTCAAGTGGTATAGCCAACCACAATATACAGACAAATCCAGAAGAATAAATATCAGAGTTTCAACATAATAGGACTACACAAAAGCTATGACAAAAAGAAGCTAGCGAAGTAGTCCATGCGGAAGCAAAATAGGTTAAGTCCAAATGCACCTAACCTGAAACATCTCGGTCTGACCCGAGTATAAAATACACGGGTCAGTTTAGCTAAACAAATCAGTTAGATAAAATGAATAACAATAAACCTGCAAGGTTACAAAGCATAACAAATATCTCTAAAAGAGATAACACAATCATCTAACAAAAGATGAATCATATGATAACAAGCCTCATGTCATCGACAACATATAGAAACAAAGGATACAAATATCTCAAATCAAGCCAAAAGGCAAATAACAAATACCAATAAGGTATACAAGTTCCACAAGGTAATCGCTATACTTCATGCGGCTCAAAATGACCAACATCGAAGGGTGATACCAAGGGAATATACATATCAATGAAACATCATAAAATTGCTCGAGCTCAGTACTGTATAAACAAGGATCCATGAGCCCGAAGACTCCAAACCCAATATCACCCATGCGGCTCATAACGACCAACATCGGAAGCGATACTAAAGGGCAACCCAATATCACCCATGCGGCTCATAACGACCAACATCGGAAGCGATACTAAAGGGCAACAAACCCGAAGGCACAAACCCGAAGGTACAAACCCGAAGGCAACATACCCGAAGGAAACATACCCAAAGGCAACAAACCGTAGTGGTGAAGGTCTGGAGGCCCAGTACTGGACACCACTAACTGGCAGAATGTGTTACAACTCTCGAAAAGGAATCCGAAAAGTGTTAACGTATGTCCCATAACCACTCGTTCGCACTAAACGGTTTACTATCCGTCAGTCATTTTCAACTCAAAGCAGTACAAAGTTTACCTCATATCATCGATAAACTAAACCCGAAGGTCAAAACGATCAATTGAATAGGTCGGGGATTAATCGGAAGGATAAACGCACAGATTCATGGTCCGTGTTTTACCTAACCATTTAATCTTCCTTCCACTTCGCTCGAAGTGCAAAAATGTATGTGTGTATTATAAATAGAATTTATAATTTGGAGAAGGGAGCTTTTAATACGATTTAGAGAGATTATTTATAAAACCCCTGAATGAAGTCAAAAACAAGTCATCAAAGTCAAATATGCAATAACAACTAATTGGAATCAACATGAATCAATACAAGTTGGAAATTAACTCAAAATTAGCCAAAATAGGCAAAACTGCGCATTTCAGACGTCTGAATTTACCTTCCAGACGTCTGAACCACTACCAGACGTCTGGATTTTGTCTCTGCCTTTTTGCTTCTTCCAGGGACCAATTCCAGACGTCTGAATTTCCAAACCAGACGTCTGAATTTGAAACCAGACGTCTGAAATTAGAGTTCAGACGTCTGAAATCCCCCTGTAGGCAAAAATCAGCCAATCCCATAAAGGCAAAAATCCAAATGAATTGCAAACGAACGAGCGATGGATGCTATGGGTTTATGCCATACAACAACCCAGCACTATAGGCTCTCTTATACACCTCCAAGAACATGATTAAAACATCTAGTTATGATTTTTAGAACTTTTGACTTCAAAACACCAAAAATTACAATGTTCACAAAACCAATCCAAATCAAAGCAATTGCGCATGAATAATTGTTAGGAATTCATACCTAACAACCAAAGATACTTATAGTCATAGATGTGAGATAAAAATCTCACCTTTTTGCACACAAACAAAGATAAAAGCACAAACACAAGAAGGAGGTTAACCACTCTTCACTTCAACTCTACAATCTTCAATCTAAGAACCAAAACATATATTTCCCAAATTTGAGCTTAGGAATTTCTGAAATTGAAGAGGAGAAGAGATAGAGAAGATGAAGAGGAGGCTTACCTATCCTTCTCTTTGAATTTCAAGCAAGAATTTGGAGTTTGCAAATGGAACTAGGGCTTGGAGTTTCTAATTCTTCTTTCTTTCCCCCATTTTCAGTTTTATTAAGCTAAAGGAATGAAATGAGGATGAATGGATGAAGAGTTAGTGAGCTAGAGGGTTAAGAGGAGATTGGGACTGAACCCAAACTCAAGCCCAAGTAGAAAAAGGGGCAAAATCACAAACTCCAAACATATCAAAGATTACACTTAAAAAGATCGCAAACGCCATTTTGGAACCAATGGAGGTGGTTTCGAGTTCCAATTCGGCCGTTTGCAAAAAGTAGCTTTTCGGACCTAATCCGACTAACGACGCTATATTTAAATAAAATATTTAAATATAAAATCGTTAAATATGCGGGTTGTTACAGATCTCCCCTCCTGACAAAATTGCGTCCCCGCAATTCCTAGAGACGATATTTGTAACAACTACAAACATACAATATCCAAAAGTAAAGGAAATAAGCTTGAGATGAAAATACATACTCACCGTTTCAAAGCGAAGAAAGAAAACCCGGATAAGATCGCTCAATAAATTCTCTGGTTTTCCAAGTACAATCATTGGGATTAGCAGACCATTGAACTTTAACGAGTGGCACGTCCTTGTTTCGAAGGTGTCGCACCTCCGTGTCAAGTACGCGAATTGGCTGCTGTACAATAGATAAGTCCGGTGAGATCTCAAGCTCTTGCAAATCAGGGGAAGCAATAATAGATTCCGACTCCCGAAGACACTTCCGAAGTTGCGAGACGTGAAACACGTCATGAATACCAGATAAATGAGCAGGAAGTGCAACTCTATAAGCCACAGGGCCAATACGTTCAGTAATAGAAAATGGTCCTATAAAGCGAGGAGCCAATTTCCCAGTCGTACTAAAACGCATAATCCCCTTCAAAGGAGAAACAAGAATAAAAACAAGATCGCCAATCGAGAACTCGAGAGGCTTCCTACGGTTGTCCGCATAGGATTTCTGGCAACTTTGTGCCTCTTTCATTCTCAATCGAATAAGATCAAACTTCTCGGAAGAATCACGAACGAAATCCGGGCCAAGAATACGCTTCTCCCTAGATTCCAACCAACAAGAAGGTGATCGACATGGCCTTCCGTATAAGGCTTCGAAAGGAGCCATACCGATACTAGATTGAAAACTATTGCTGTAGGAAAACTCTACAAGAGGTAGGTGATCCTCCCAACTACCACCAAAATCAAAAATACAAATACGGAGAAGATCTTCCAAGATACGATTCACCCGTTCTGTCTGTCCACCAGACTGCGGATGATAAGCTGTGCTAAAATTAAGCTTTGTTCCCAAAGCTTGCTGAAGACTCCACCAAAAATGACTCGTGAATAAAGGATCACAGTCACTCACAATAGAACCAGGAACACCGTGAACTCTCACGATTTCCTTGACATATAACTTAGCCAAATGCGAAGCAGTCCTATTAGACTTAATAGGGAGAAAGTGAGCAGACTTAGTGAGGCGATCAACAATAACCCAAATGCTAGAATGGCCTGATCTCGAGCGAGGTAGGCCGTCAATGAAATCCATAGATATCTGATCCCATTTCCACAATGGAATCTCAAGAGGCTGAAGAAGACCAGAAGGACGCTGATGGTCGGCCTTAAAACGCTGACAAGTTATGCAATTACTCGCATAACTCGCCACATCGCGTTTCATGCCTTCCTAATAATAAAGACGATGCATATCGGCATACATCTTACTACTACCAGGATGAATAGTATACTTAGAACGGTGACAGTCATCAAGAATGTCATGCCTAAGTGCAAAATCAGAAGGCACAAAAAGACGGTTCTTCTTACGAAGACACCCATGAGAATCAATCCTAAAATCTTGCAACGCCTCATCACAAGATCCAGACTCACAAAGCTGAATAAGATGCAACAAATCAGGATCACGCCGCTGAGCATCGGCAATACGATCCAATAAAATAGGTCGAGCTCCCAAACTAAATAATAGAATAGGAGAATCGGAAGATGAACCTCGATCACGAATTCCACAAAAAGATAGAGTCTCAAGAACATCCCATTCGGCAAGCATCATAGAAACAACATCCGAATGTTTGCGACTAAGAGCTTCTGCAACACGATTTCCCTTACCAAGCGTATACTGGATATCAAAGTCATAGGAGGCAAGAAACTCGAGCCAACGTTGTTGTCTCATATTGAGTTCCTTCTAAGTAAACAAATACTTCAAGGATTTATGATCGGTATAGAGAATGAAGCGCTCGCCTAATAAGTAGTGTCATCAAATCTTCAAGGCGAAGACGATGGTGGCTAACTCAAGATCATGAGTGGCAGAGCGAACTTCATTCGGACGCAGTTGCCTAGAAGCATACGCAACTACCTGATCATTCTGCATAAGAACAGCACCGAGACCACTACCACAAGCATCGGTGTAGACAACAAGATCATGATTCCCTTCGGGAACCACAAGAATAGGAGCATTTGTGAGAAGTTCCTTCAATGTCAGAAAGGAAGCTTAACACATGTCGGACCAAATATAACGAATGCCTTTCCGAGTAAGGCTGGTGAGAGGAAGCACAACACGGGAAAAGTCCTTAATGAACCGACGGTAATAACCCGCCAATCCAAGTAAACTATGGATCTCATGCACATTCTCAGGCCTCTTCCAATTCTGGATGGCTTCGATCTTCGAGGGATCGACCGAAATGCCGTCAGAAGATACAACATGGCCTAAGAACTTAACTTTATTCTCCCAAAAGTGGCACTTGGAGAATTTGGCTTTAAGCTGATGATGACGGAGAGTACTCAAGACAATACTCAAGTGATTAGCATGCTCGGCTTCAGAATTAGAATAAATATGGATATCATCAATGAAGACAAGGATGAACTTATCGAGATATTCCTGGAATACTCGATTCATGAGATCAACAAAGAAAGCAGGAGCGTTCGTCAAACCGAACGGCATAACGAGCCACTCAAAAGAACCATATCGAGTGTGGAAAGATGTAAGAGGTATGCTATCCTCTGCGACTCGTAATTGATGAAAACCTGTGGCAAGGTCGAGTTGAGAAAAGACCTTAGCACCACTCAATAAATCGAACATATCATCGATCCTAGGCAATGGATACCTATTTCTGATGGTTAACTCGTTAAGCTTGCGATAGTCAACGCAAAGCCTAAGAGTTCCATTAGATTTCTTCACGAAGATGATCGCGGATCCGCATGGGGAAAAACTGGATTGAATCAACTGCTTGGACTCAAGCTCTAAAAGCTGCTTCTTGAGTTCCTCATTTTCCCTCGTAGACATCCTCGTAGGAGGACGACTAACTGGCTGCGCACCTGGAATGAGATCAATGCCGAACTCAATTGCCCACTTTGGTGGCAAACCCAATACAGGCTCAAAAACATTAGGAAAGTCACAAGCAATAGGAATATGAGATATATCATCATCATCTCGCGAGTCAAGAGAATATAAAGCCATCTCGGAATTATGCACGTCCCGAAGAACAAGAGATAGCTGAGTAGGCGAATCCGGATGTCGAAGATATATGATTCTCTCCGAACAAATAATCTTGGCATCATATCTCACTAGCCAGTCCATACCCAAAATCATATCAAATCCCAGACAAGAGATAACGTGCAGATTCGCACGAAAAGAAAAACCACATAAAACAATCTCAACATCACCACAAAGCAAGCTAAGGGTCGTGGATCCCCCAATAGGATTCGCAATCCTTAAAGAAGTAACCATACAAGAAACATCCAAAGATAAATCATCAACGAGCTTCTTCGATACGAAAGAATGTGAAGTACCCGTATCGAAAAGAACTCGTATACTATGACCATGAAATAAAGTCGAACCTTCCAAAATGGATGGAGACATACCTTTGGGCTGAGAAGGACCTTTAGAAGCCTTGGTAGCATAAAGATTGCTAGTCTTGGCACCAGCCGGAACAGTAGGATAAGTTGAAACATGATGACCTTCCTTCTTGCAATAGCGACAGAAGAGAGGTTTAGGACAAGCTCGAATAATATGATCCGGAGAGCCACAATCGAAACACTTCCGAATAAAAGGTGTTCCAGAAGGCTGAGTCTGAGAGCTAGAACCACCAGTCTTCTTCTTCTTAGAAGGAAAAGACCTCTTCTGAAACGGAAACTGCTTCTTGTTGGGGTTCTTAGAAAACTCAACATCCTCACCACTATCACACTCCTTCTCGACAGCTTCGAGATGAAGTGCCGAATCTACTAATTCTTCAAAATAAAGTTTAAGCTGGAGCAATAAAGACTTCTTAAGATATTTCTTAAGACCAGAGACGAACTTCAAATTCTTCTTATAAGAAGTGCTAATGAATTCAAGACCATACTTAGATAAAGCCTCGAATGATGCAACATACTCAGAAATAGAAGACTTCCCTTGCTTCAACTCAAGGAAGCGACGGGTCAATAAAACTTTTTCAGATTCAAGAACGAACTTGAGTTCGAATCGCTCCCGAAACTGAGTCCAAGAAAGAGTAGACTCATCAATTTCGGCTATAAGAAGCTCATACCAATCAAGGACACGCTCTTGTAATAAGCAAGAAGTTACAAGAACTCTATCATGGTCAGAAAGATCCATACGAGAGAAGATACGCTCGCACGTGCGAAACCAAGCTTGGACTTCAAGAACGGATTCAGAGCCTTTAAACGGCTTTCCTCCAAGATGAGCAAAATCACTGCACTGACGTGCAAAGGCAGACTTGCGAGGTGGAGACACTCGAGGAGGAACTCAAGGCTGAGTGCTCCTAAAAAACTCCATAAACTGATCGGCAGACATATAAACGCCATCCGGATGTGTGCCACTGGATTGCCTAGCATCCGAACGTCGTCCCCTGCCTCTTCCAGCCATACGCTGAAAGTAAGATAAGAACGAGATTATGCACAAGGTAGATATAACAATATGGAATACTACGGAATAAAATGCATTCCTAGACGTATTCCCAAATTCTATATAACCTTGATGGAATAGAGAGACACGATGATTCAAAGATTTGTATCACTTATACACTTTGATGTATCGTAATATGTGCTTCTATTCTGTGTTTATCATACTTTGCTCTGAACTCAGCTCTGATACCAAGCTGTGACGCCCCACCTCTATACCCACGCTAGCAAAGAGTATTAATAGATAATACCGTCTGCTAACACGGAGAATAAGACTGGATAGGAGCGATCATCTATAGTCTTGCTTTAACTATCTATTAAATACGTCGACAATAATCACACCAAACCGATCGACATATCCAATGAATACTTAAAACAAAACCATAGGTGGCTGGAGGATCTATCAGAACAGAATATAACAACTCGGGTGTAGGAAACATCATAGAACAGTAAACCATCATATACATATATACCGATACATAGCAGAGTATACAAAATAATACATGTCAAGTGGTATAGCCAACCACAATATACAAACAAATCCAGAAGAATAAATATCGGAGTTTCAACATGATAGGACTACACAAAAGCTATGACAAAAAGAAGCTAGCGAAGTAGTCCATGCGGAAGCAAAATAGGCTAAGTCCAAATGCACCTAACCTGAAACATCTCGGTCTGACCCGAGTATAAAATACACGGGTCAGTCTAGCTAAACAAATCAGTTAGATAAACTGAACAACAATAAACCTGCAAGGTTACAAAGCATAACAAATATCTCTAAAAGAGATAACACAATCATCTAACAAAAGATGAATCATATGATAACAAGCCTCATATCATCGGCAACATATAGAAACAAAGGATACAAATATCCCAAATCAAGCCAAAAGGCAAATAACGAATACCCATAAGGTATACAAGTTCCATAAGGTAATCGCTATACTTCATGCGGCTCAAAATGACCAACATCGAAGGGCGATACCAAGGGAATATACATATCAATGAAACATCATAAAATTGCTCGAGCTCAGTACTGTATAAACAAGGATCCATGAGCCCGAAGACTCCAAACCCAATATCACCCATGCGGCTCATAACGACCAACATCGGAAGCGATACTAAAGGGCAACCCAATATCACATATGCGGCTCATAACGACCAACATCGGAAGCGATACTAAAGGGCAACAAACCCGAAGGCACAAACCCGAAGGTACAAACCCGAAGGCAACATACCCGAAGGCAACAAACTATAGTGATGAAGGTCCGGTGGCCCAGTACTGATACCACTAACTAGCAGAATGTGTTATAACTTTCGAAAAGGAATCCGAAAAGTGTTAAGGTATGTCCCATAACCACTCGTTCGCACTAAACGGTTTACTATCCGTCAGTCATTTTCACACTCAAAGCAGTACAAAGTTTACCTCATATCATCGATAAACTAAACCGGAAGGTCAAAACGATAAATTGAATAGGTCGGGGATTAATCGGAAGGATAAACGCACAGATTCATGGTCCGTGTTTTACCTAACTATTTAATCGTCCATCCACTTCGCTCGAAGTGCAAAATTGTGTGTGTTCATTATAAATAGAATTTATAATTTGGAGAAGGGAGGTTTTAATACGATTTAGAGAGATTATTTATAAAACCCGTGAATGAAGTCAAAAACAAGTCATCAAAGTCAAATATGCAATAACAACTAATTGGAATCAACACGAGTCAATAAAAGTTGGAAATTAACTCAAAATTAGCAAAAATAGGCAAAACTGCGCATTTCAGACGTCTGAATTTACCTTCCAGACGTCTGAACCACTACCAGACGTCTGAATGGATTCCCAGACGTTTGGATTTTGTCTCTGCCTTTTTGCGTCTTCCAGGGACTAATTCTAGACGTCTGAATTTCCAAACCAGACGTCTGAATTTGAAACCAGACGTTTGAAATTAGAGTTCAGACGTCTGAAATCCCCCTGTAGGCAAAAATCAACCAATCCCATAAAGGCAAAAATCCAAATGAATTGCAAACGAACGAGCGATGGATGCTATGGGTTTATGCCAAACGACAACCCAGCACTATAGGCTCTTTTATACACCTCCAAGAACATGATTAAAACATCAAGTTATGATTTTTAGAACTTTTGACTTCAAAACACCAAAAATTATAATGTTCACAAAACCAATCCAAATCAAAGCAATTGCACATGAATAATTGTTAGGAATTCATACCTAACAACCAAAGATACTTATAGTCATAGATGTGAGATAAAAATCTCACCTTTTTGCAAACAAACAAAGATGAGAGTGCAAACACAAGAAGGAGGTTAACCACTCTTCACTTCAACTCTAGAATCTTCAATCTAAGAACCAAAACATATATTTCCTAAAGTAGAGCTTAGAAATTTCTGAAATTGAAGAGGAGAAGAGATGGAGAAGATGAAGAGGAGGCTTACCTATCCTTCTCTTTGAATTTCAAGCAAGAATTTGGAGTTTGCAAATGTAACTAGGGCTTGGAGTTTCTAATTCTTCTTTCTTTCCTCCATTTTCATTTTTCTTATGCTAAAGGAATGAAATGAGGATGAATGGATGAAGAGTTAGTGAGCTAGAGGGTTAAGAGGAGATTGGGACTTAACCCAAAATCAAGCCCAAGTAGAAAAAGGGGCAAAATTCACAAACTCCAAACATATCAAAGATTACACTTAAAAAGATCGCAAACGCCATTTTGGAACCAATGGAGGTGGTTTCGAGTTCCAATTCGGCCGTTTGCAAAAAGTAGTTTTTCGGACCTAATCCGATTAACGAAGCTATATTTAAATATAAAATTCTTAAATATGCGGGTTGTTACAGATCTCCCCTCCTTACAAAATTGCGTCCCTGCAATTCCTAGAGACGATATTTGTAACAACTACAAACAACATGCAAAAGTAAAGGAAATGAGCTTGAGATGAAAAGACGTACTCATCGTTTAAAAGCGAAGAAAGAAAACCCGGATAAGATCGCTCAATAAATTCTCTGGTTTCCCAAGTACAATCATTGGGATTAGCGGACCATTGAACTTTAACGAGCGGCACATCCTTGTTTCGAAGGTGTCACACCTCCGTGTCAAGTACGCGAATAGGCTGCTGTACAATAGATAAGTCCGGTGAGATCTCATGCTCTTGCAAATCAAGGGAAGCAATAACAGAATCCAACTCCCGAAGACACTTTCGAAGTAGCGAGACGTGAAACACGTCATGAATACCAGATAAATGAGCAGGAAGTGAAACTCTTTAAGCCACAGGGCCAATAGTTCAGTAATAGAAAATGGTCCTATAAAGCAAGGATCCAATTTCCCAGTCGTACTGAAATGCATAACCCCCTTCAAAGGAGAAACACGAATAAAAACAAGATCGCTGATCGAGAACTCGAGAGGCTTCCTACGGTTTTCCGCATAGGATTTCTGGCGACTTTGTGCCTCTTTCATTCTCAATCGAATAAGATCAAACTTCTCGGAAGAATCACGAACGAAATCCGGGCCAAGAATACGCTTCTCCCTAGATTCCAACCAACAAGAAGGTGATCGACATGGCCTTCCGTATAAGGCTTCGAAAGGAGCCATACCGATACTAGATTGAAAACTATTGCTGTAGGAAAACTCTACAAGAGGTAGGTGATCCTCCCAACTACCACCAAAATCAAAAATACAAATACGGAGAAGATCTTCTAAGATACGATTCACCCGTTCTGTCTGTCCATCAGACTGCGGATGATAAGCTGTGCTAAAATTAAGCTTTGTTCCCAAAGCTTCTAAAGATTCCGCCAAAAATGACTCATGAATAAAGGATCACGGTCACTCACAATAGAACCAGGAACACCGTGAAGTCTCACGATTTCCTTGACATATAACTTAGCCAAATGCGAAGCAGTCCTATTAGACTTAATAGGGACAAAATGAGCAGACTTAGTGAGGCGATCAACAATAACCCAAATGTTAGAATGGCCTGATCTCGAGCGAGGTAGGCCGTCAATGAAATCCATAGATATCTGATCCCATTTCCACAATGGAATCTCAAGAGGCTGAAGAAGACCAGAAGGACGCTGATGGTCGGCCTTAAAACGCTGACAAGTTATGCAATTACTCGCATAACTCGCCACATCGCGTTTCATGCCTTCCTAATAATAAAGACGATGCATATCGGCATACATCTTACTACTACCAGGATGAATAGTATACTTAGAACGGTGACAGTCATCAAGAATGTCATGCCTAAGTGCAAAATCAGAAGGCACAAAAAGACGGTTCTTCTTACGAAGACACCCATGAGAATCAATCCTAAAATCTTGCAACGCCTCATCACAAGATCCAGACTCACAAAGCTGAATAAGATGCAACAAATCAGGATCACGCCGCTGAGCATCGGCAATACGATCCAATAAAATAGGTCGAGCTCCCAAACTAAATAATAGAATAGGAGAATCGGAAGATGAACCTCGATCACGAATTCCACAAAAAGATAGAGTCTCAAGAACATCCCATTCGGCAAGCATCATAGAAACAACATCCGAATGTTTGCGACTAAGAGCTTCTGCAACACGATTTCCCTTACCAAGCGTATACTGGATATCAAAGTCATAGGAGGCAAGAAACTCGAGCCAACGTTGTTGTCTCATATTGAGTTCCTTCTAAGTAAACAAATACTTCAAGGATTTATGATCGGTATAGAGAATGAAGCGCTCGCCTAATAAGTAGTGTCATCAAATCTTCAAGGCGAAGACGATGGTGGCTAACTCAAGATCATGAGTGGCAGAGCGAACTTCATTCGGACGCAGTTGCCTAGAAGCATACGCAACTACCTGATCATTCTGCATAAGAACAGCACCGAGACCACTACCACAAGCATCGGTGTAGACAACAAGATCATGATTCCCTTCGGGAACCACAAGAATAGGAGCATTTGTGAGAAGTTCCTTCAATGTCAGAAAGGAAGCTTAACACATGTCGGACCAAATATAACGAATGCCTTTCCGAGTAAGGCTGGTGAGAGGAAGCACAACACGGGAAAAGTCCTTAATGAACCGACGGTAATAACCCGCCAATCCAAGTAAACTATGGATCTCATGCACATTCTCAGGCCTCTTCCAATTCTGGATGGCTTCGATCTTCGAGGGATCGACCGAAATGCCGTCAGAAGATACAACATGGCCTAAGAACTTAACTTTATTCTCCCAAAAGTGGCACTTGGAGAATTTGGCTTTAAGCTGATGATGACGGAGAGTACTCAAGACAATACTCAAGTGATTAGCATGCTCGGCTTCAGAATTAGAATAAATATGGATATCATCAATGAAGACAAGGATGAACTTATCGAGATATTCCTGGAATACTCGATTCATGAGATCAACAAAGAAAGCAGGAGCGTTCGTCAAACCGAACGGCATAACGAGCCACTCAAAAGAACCATATCGAGTGTGGAAAGATGTAAGAGGTATGCTATCCTCTGCGACTCGTAATTGATGAAAACCTGTGGCAAGGTCGAGTTGAGAAAAGACCTTAGCACCACTCAATAAATCGAACATATCATCGATCCTAGGCAATGGATACCTATTTCTGATGGTTAACTCGTTAAGCTTGCGATAGTCAACGCAAAGCCTAAGAGTTCCATTAGATTTCTTCACGAAGATGATCGCGGATCCGCATGGGGAAAAACTGGATTGAATCAACTGCTTGGACTCAAGCTCTAAAAGCTGCTTCTTGAGTTCCTCATTTTCCCTCGTAGACATCCTCGTAGGAGGACGACTAACTGGCTGCGCACCTGGAATGAGATCAATGCCGAACTCAATTGCCCACTTTGGTGGCAAACCCAATACAGGCTCAAAAACATTAGGAAAGTCACAAGCAATAGGAATATGAGATATATCATCATCATCTCGCGAGTCAAGAGAATATAAAGCCATCTCGGAATTATGCACGTCCCGAAGAACAAGAGATAGCTGAGTAGGCGAATCCGGATGTCGAAGATATATGATTCTCTCCGAACAAATAATCTTGGCATCATATCTCACTAGCCAGTCCATACCCAAAATCATATCAAATCCCAGACAAGAGATAACGTGCAGATTCGCACGAAAAGAAAAACCACATAAAACAATCTCAACATCACCACAAAGCAAGCTAAGGGTCGTGGATCCCCCAATAGGATTCGCAATCCTTAAAGAAGTAACCATACAAGAAACATCCAAAGATAAATCATCAACGAGCTTCTTCGATACGGAAGAATGTGAAGCACCTGTATCGAAAAGAACTCATATACTATGATCATGAAATAAAATCGAACCTTCCAAAATGGATGGAGACATACCTTTGGGATGAGAAGGACCTTTAGAAGCCTTGGTAGCATAAAGATTTCTAGACTTGGCACCAGCCGGAACAGTAGGACAAGTTGAAACATGATGACCTTCCTTCTTGCAATAGCGACAGAAGAGAGGTTTAGGACAAGCTCAAATAATATGATCCGGAGAGCCACAATTGAAACACTTCCGAATAAAAGGTGTTCCAGAAGGCTGAGTCTGAGAGCTAGAACCACCAGTCTTCTTCTTCTTAGAAGGAAAATACTTCTTCTGAAACAGAAACTACTTCTTGTTGGGGTTCTTAGAAACCTCAACATCCTCACCACTATCACACTCCTTCTCGAAAGCTTCGAGATGAAGTGCCGAATCTACTAATTCTTCAAAAGAAAGCTTAAGCTAGAGCAATAAAGACTTCTTAAGATATTTCTTAAGACCAGAGACGAACTTCAAATTCTTCTTATAAGAAGTGCTAATGAATTCAAGACCATACTTAGATAAAGCCTCAATGATGCAACATACTCAGAAACAGAAGACTTCACTTGCTTCAACTCAAGGAAGCGACGGGTCAATAAAACTTTTTCAGATTCAGGAACGAACTTGAGTTTGAATCGCTCCCGAAACTGAGTCCAAGAAAGAGTAGACTCGTCAATTTCGGCTATAAGAAGCTCATACCAATCAAGGACACGCTCTTGTAATAAGATAGAAGTTACAAGAAATCTATCATGGTCAGAAAGATCCATACGAGAGAAGATATGCTCGCACGTGCGAAACCAAGATTGGACTTCAAGAACGGATTCAGAGCCTTTAAACGGCTTTCCTCCAAGATGAGCAAAATCACTGCACTGACGTGCAAAGGCAGACTTGCGAAGTGGAGACACTCGAGGAGGAACTGAAGGCTGAGTGCTCCTAAACAACTCCGTAAACTAATCGGCAGACATATAAACGCCATCCGGATGTGTTCCACTGGATTGCCTAGCATCCGAACGTCGTTCCCTGCCTTTTCCAGCCATACGCTGAAAGTAAGATAAGAACGAGATTGTGCACAAGGAAGATATTACAATATGGAATACTACGGAATAAAATGCATTCCTAGACGTATTCCCAAATTCTATATAACCTTGATGGAATAGAGAGACACGATGATTAAAAAATTTGTACCACTTATACACTTTGATGTATCGTAATATGTGCTTCTATTTTGTGTTTATCATACTTTGTTCTGAACTCAGCTTTGATACCAAGCTGTGATGCCCCACCTCTATACCCACGCTAGCAAAGAGTATTAATAGATAATACCGTCTGCTAACACGGAGAATAAGGCTAGATAGGAGCGACCATCTATAGTCTTGCTTTAACTATCTATTAAATACGTCGACAATAATCACACCAAACCGATCGACATATCCAATGAATGCTTAAAACAAAACCATAGGTGGCTCATACATATATACCGATACATAGCAGAGTATACAAAATAATACATGTCAAGTGGTATATCCAACCACAATATACAAACAAATCCAGAAGAATAAATATCGGAGTTTTAACATGATAGGACTACACAAAAGCTATGACAAAAAGAAGCTAGCGAAGTAGTCCATGCGGAAGCAAAATATGCTATGTCCAAATGCACCTAACCTAAAACATCTCGGTCTGACCCGAGTATAAAATACACGGGTCAGTCTAGCTAAATAAATCAGTTAGATAAACTGAACAACAATAAACCTGCAAGGTTACAAAGCATAACAAATATAGCTAAAAGAGATAACACAATCATCTAACAAAAGATGAATCATATGATAACAAGCCTCATATCATCGGCAACATATAGAAACAAAGGATACAAATATCTCAAATCAAGCCAAAAGGCAAATTACCAATACCCATAAGGTATACAAGTTCCACAAGGTAATCGCTATACTTCATGCGGCTCAAAATGACCAACATCGAAGGGCGATACCAAGGGAATATACATATCAATGAAACATCATAAAATTGCTCGAGCTCAGTACTATATAAACAAGGATCCATGATCCCGAAAACTCCAAACCCAATATCACCCATGCGGCTCATAACGACCAACATCGGAAGCGATACTAAAGGGCAACCCAATATCACCCATGCGGCTCATAACGACCAACATCGGAAGCGATACTAAAGGGCAGCAAACCCGAAGGCACAAACCCGAAGGTACAAAACCGAAGGCAACATACCCGAAGGCAACATACCCGAAGGCAACAAACCATAGTGGTGAAGGTCCGCAGGCCCGGTACTGACACCACTAACTGGCAGAATGTGTTACAACTCTCGAAAAGGAATCCGAAAAGTGTTAACGTATGTCCCATAACCACTCGTTCGCACTAAACGGTTTACTATCCGTCAGTAATTTTCACACTCAAAGCAGTACAAAGTTTACCTCATATCATCAATAAACTAAACCCGAAGGTCAAAACGATCTATTGAATAGGTCGGGGATTAATCGGAAGGATAAACGCACAGATTCATGGTCCGTGTTTTACCTAACCATTTAATCTTACTTCCACTTCGCTCGAAGTGCGAAATTGTGTGTGTGCATTATAAATAGAATTTATAATTTGGAGAAGGGAGCTTTTAATTCGATTTAGAGAGATTATTTATAGAACCCGTGAATGAAGTCAAAAACAAGTCATCAAAGTCAAATATGCAATAACAACTAATTGGAATCAACACGAATCAATAAAAGTTGGAAATTAACTCAAAATTAGCCAAAATAGGCAAAACTGCGCATTTCAGACGTCTGAATTTACCTTCCAGACGTCTGAACCACTACCAGACGTCTAAATGGATTCCCAGACATCTGGATTTTGTCTCTGCCTTTTTGCGTCTTCCAGGGACCAATTCCAGACATCTGAATTTCCAAACCAGACGTCTGAATTTGAAACCAGACGTTTGAAATTAGAGTTCAAACGTCTGAAATCCCCCTGTAGGCAAAATCGGCCAATCCCATAAAGGCAAAAATCCAAATGAATTGCAAACGAACGAGCAATGGATGCTATGGGTTTATGCCATACGACAAGCCAGCACTATAGGCTCTTTTATACACCTCCAAGAACATAATTAAAACATCAAGTTATGATTTTTAGAACTTTTGACTTCAAAACACCAAAAATTACAATGTTCACAAAACCAATCCAAATCAATGCAATTGCACATGAATAATTGTTAGGAATTCATACCTAACAACCAAAGATACTTATAGTCATAGATGTGAGATAAAAATCTCACCTTTTTGCACACAAACAAAGATGAGAGCACAAACACAAGAAGGAGGTTAACCACTCTTCACTTCAACTCCACAATCTTCAATCTAAGAACCAAAACATATATTTCCCAAATTAGAGCTTAGGAATTTATGAAATTGAAGAGGAGAAGAGATGGAGAAGATGAAGAGGAGGCTTACCTATCCTTCTCTTTGAATTTCAAGCAAGAATTTGGAGTTTGCAAATGGAACTAGGGCTTGGAGTTTCTAATTCTTCTTTCTTTCCCCCATTTTCAGTTTTCTTAAGCTAAAGGAATGAAATGAGGATGAATGGATGAAGAGTAAGTGAGCTAGAGGGTTAAGAGGAGATTGGGACTGAACCCAAACTCAAGCCCAAGTAGAAAAAGGGGCAAAATTCACAAACTCCAAACATATCAAAGATTACACTTAAAAAGATCGCAAACGCCATTTTAGAACAATTGGAGGTGGTTTCGAGTTCCAATTCGGCCGTTTGCAAAAAGTAGCATTTCGGACCTAATCCGACTAACGACGCTATATTTAAATAAAATATTTAAATATAAAATTGTTAAATATGCGGGTTGTTACCATTCTGGAAACTAGAAGTAAAGGAACCAAAACTATGGCGATAGGCATAAGGAGAATAGTAAGCATTAGAGAAATCTACGACCCAAAGATTGTACACCTTTGAATAATATGCTAAAAAATATTTACCTTGCTACAAAAGTAATGTAGCACTATAAGAAACTATCCAGGAGGGAAGCAACATAGTAGGAGAAACATTCTAGGAAGTACCGTCGTTTCCACGAAACTCATAGGCATACGTTAAATGAATGCTGACACTTAAGAGATCTTATTGAAGAATTAAAAGGAAAAATTGACTTCAACAAAGCATCAAAGAATCATAGGACGACAACTAAATTGTGAGATCCCAAGGACCGCCCATCCACGGGAATTAGCCCAGATCTAGCGGAGCAGGACCCAGTGGAATAATGAAAAGTAAGTCATCAATACCATAATTAGAGGATTTGATCCAACCAAAAAGAGATGGAGAGAGATGGAATGGCACGCGCACTCTCTAAAGCACGTACAATAGGAGGATTGCTTTGTTGTAGAAGATGGATCTCCGACAAAGCAGCAAAGGAGGAATACTGATGATGTAGTATTCAGAAATAGAGATGTTGATTGAATTGAAGTGCTTTCGACCTAATGATAGTGACGGTTGGAATTGGATTAGTGACTGTGCATTGAGTGAACATACTCTTCAAGGAACTTTCGATGGGATGAAGATTAACATGAAGGAGGTTATACCTTGTAAGACCAAGATCAAAGGCTTTATGGGAAAAGCCAAGGAGCTAATTGAGACAATCAATTTTCTGTAGAATTGGGTAAAGCAGAATGCAAGATTATCCAAATTCTAAAGTTCGTCATCGTATATGAGTACTCATCATATAATGCATTCTTAGGATAACCTGTACTTGCTAATTTCCGGATAGCTTTGGCATCTTGGTGCTTAATAATGAAGTTCTGCATGGAGAATGGGGTTGGAATGGTAAAATGTGACCAAAGCATTGGAAGGGAACGTTACATTACAGAACTAAGAGAAGTAAAGCAAAATGGAAAGGCAAGAATATGGAGAGAACTCTCCACATTCAGGACTCGCAAGCATAACAACTAAAACATGAAAACTGGCTTGGGAACCATTACCGATTCATTAAGGTCATTGGTCCAAGGAAGCAGTTAGGGAAAGGGCGACTAGGGTAGAGCTGACAGTGGATGTTCCAATCGGCATGGATGATCCTACATAGGTCCTGAAGATTGGATCTCAGCTCATCATTAACTGAAAAAGAAATTGATGAATTTCCTTCGAGGAAAAATAGATGTGTTCGCCTTGACTTGCTCGGACATGTGCGGGATATCATCGAAGATAGCGTGTCATGCATTGAACATTGACCCAAAGTTTACACCGACAAAGCAGAAAAGACACCGTTTGGGTTCGAACCAATCCATTATTGAGGAAGAGGTAGATAAGCTTATCGAAAACAGGTTCATCCATGATTCTTTATACCCTGATTAGGTTTCCAACCCTATGTTGGTTAGGAATTCCATTGGAAAGTAGAGAATGTGTATCGATTACTTGGTTTTGAAAAAGGCATACACAAAGGACAAGTTTCCTCAGCCAACGATTGGCCAATTGGTGGATGTGACCGCATGACATGATTTGCTCTCATTTATAGGTGCTTATTCAAGTTACAACTAGATCCCGATGCAAATACTAGAATAGGAGATTACTAGCTAAATAACAGACTTGGGATTATATTGCTATCGTGTGACGTCGTTCGATTTAAAGAACGTTGGATCTTTATACCATGGACTGATGAATGCTATTTTTAAGAGCCAAATCAAGCGGATTATGGAAGTATACATAGACGACATGCTTGTGAAATCATGAGTATCTCTAAATCATCTAGACAATCTTCGAAGAAGTTTGAAGTTTTACGGAAGTACGAGATGAGACTGAACACATTGAAATATTCTTTTGGTGTAGCAATGGGAAAGTTTTTAGGATTTATCATACTTGCATGGGGTATCGATGCTAATCGAAAACATATTGACTCCTCGAGGAGTGTAACCACAAAAACTACAAAGAAGGAACTACAGAGCTTGAATGGAAAGATTGCTACATTGAGTCGGTTCGTCTCTAGAGTGATAGATAAGTGTATACCTTTCTTCGATGCCCTCAAGAAAGGAAAAAAGAATTTGAATGGAACAAGGATTTCGAGAAAGCCTTCGAGGAATTATTAAGATGTATGAAAAACCATCTAGTCCAATCTAAACCGCCTATAGGGAAGGATCTATTTGTTTAGTTAGCCACGTTTGCTTATGCGTTAAGCATAGCCTTACTATGTGAGAAGGCTAGGATTCAAAGACCAGTTTATTATATCACCAAGCGTTTTATTAAAGCCAAAAAGAACTACTCGAAGCTGGAGATACTTTTGTACCGCTTATTTGTAACACCTCACCTCTATACCCATACTATCCAATAGTATTACGAAGTAATACTTCTATATAACATGAAGAATGAGGATATATGAATTACATACGTGAATATTCCCTTAGACATCGAATAAGTAACTTGCCTATACATACAAAGTATCAGTACAAAACAATAAATACATGTGCCTTTAGGACAGAACAATACAAAGTATACAATTACTAACAGAGAATATAGAGTCAATCGTAGCAACAATAATAATATAGTATTTTTATAAGAATACAACACAACCCATTATATAAATGAAATCATCAAATGAATAGAGTTTAGCACATATCCATTCCTTAATATAATATCGGTTAAATTACAAATCAATAGATACTGTGAGATAGCCTTACAAATTATCCAAATAATATCCAATGCTATACAACCATAAAGATAATCCAACAAAATCTAAATCACAATGAATAATAACAAAAATATCAAATCATCAAATAGTTTGGATACGATAGGGACTTGCTGCACTTTATACTCAACCAGTCTCTAGTCTAGTCAACTCATTATAGGAAAGAGACATATATGCCAATCTACTGCACACTCATAATCCTAAACCAGAAAGGGAGACTGATCGCACACACCATGCTTCAAGAACTCAGGGTCTACTAACTTTCCGCTAATATTTTAATCTTTTCCTACTCTTCGGTTACCTCAATGGACATCATGACCCATCCACCAGTGGATCATCTACGCATATCTCCGGTCACAACCCTATAGATAACAGACTACCAGCCTATGTGACACAAGGTGCTATAGGGCACCTACTCTACCAACTACCAATCCTATGATGCGCAACAAATATAACAATGGTATCGTGGATCTTGGGCGTGACACCGTAATCAGCCCGTCAAGGTGGATACTGGCCATTCTGGTTCAATCTTGAACCATAAAAGAAGCTAGACACAAGTGGGCGACATATAGTACTCATTTCCTATATCTATTCGTAGCTCTATATGTAAGCCAAAAAATGGCTCTATATAAGTCAACTCATGACTATGATATGTTAGAGCTTTAATCCCTCGCCATCACATGACTCTACTTATAAGCCAATACCTTGCTACAATATATTCACCACATACATATGAGCATATCCCCATTTGACCGGCATTTACTTACAAAGAATGATCAAACGTATAACATAATGATATCCCATACCACCGCTGTTACTCGGATAATTATTCAATGCCCAAAAACTACACTTGATCCATATTAGATATCTCTATATGACAAGTCAGATGAATAACCGAAAAAGTGTCAAAAGCCCCATACCAAACGGTATCACCAAACTGTTTATTCAAATTTCTCGTCACACAGAAATGGAATCTCACAAATAAAATAAAATGACTTCATCACCATATCATCATAAATCCTTAATAAAATCTATGCCGATGGTGAATCACTTATATAATTATTATCCAATAGACAAAAAATAAAAATAGGCTATAGAAATAAATATAAAATAACAAAACAAAGTTAATAATAAATCATTTACAACATATAATTTTATGTAACCAAATATTTAGAAATGAATAATAATACACAATTAAAGATTCAATAAACCATTAGAAAGTTATCAGAATAATTACATAAACATAAACGATTCCAATTAATATGTGTATACAACAATAAGTAAAAATATATTAATGAATCCTTCATAATTTATAATCTCAACGTAAACTATTAAGTACTTAGAAGTGAATATTAATTTCATATTCTAGTTAAATAGATAAATAACCTAACTCAAATATATTCTATTTGATAAATAACTAATTCCTCAATCTTTTATAATTAAGTAATAAGTTAGCATTCTCAAATAGCATTGGAAAAACCGCTTTCTTTCATTTTGGTAACCAAAATTAAATTGTAGAGTAAATATTTCGCTTAAGATATTTCCATAACTTTCTATAGTTAAAATTATTTATTAATAATCATACAACATCCAGATCAATTTAATATATTCAAATCAAATATTTATATTTCCAACACTTGAATTATATGTGTGTGTATACATTAAGATTTCATAAATATATACTTAGAAAACTATAAAATGGCAATTACAGACTATAACATATTTTTTCTTATTTAAATAACACTATTAAATCCACTTTATAAATTTAACAAACTTCAAATATATATTTGCATTCTTGTATAATATATAGAAATTTATTTTAGTGTTTAAATATGTAACAACTCGTATTTGGGACTTCAAATTTGAATACTAATTCAAATCTTCGGATTTGAATTTAAATTATGATAAATTATCCGTTTCAAACTGAGACTTGATTTTCAATGATGTGTTTTTAAATTAATTTTTAGAATTTTTTCATAATTTCTAATTTGGAAAATATGTAAATTTTCGTTTGACGTATTTTACTGCAAACTTTGGCATTTTGAGACCTCACAAAATTTAATAGCTTGTCTATTTTATTTTTGATTTGTGATCGTGTAACATTATTATACACAACTGTACTTTATTTTCTATCAATCACAGTTCGAAATCGGCCGCGGTACGTTATGACCGGATAACAGAATTTATTTATAGTCAAATATAAATATCTACATAACCAAGTATACAACAGCTAATGTTTTTCCTTTTTCCTACAGATTGTCGTTACCTTTCCCTGCCCTTGTACCTTTGGCCTCCTCAGCCACTTCTTTGCCTTCAATAGTTTGAAGCATGTTAGGTATATTATTGCACTTCATCAAATCGATCTCCATTCTTTTTTAAGGTTGCCGCCATTAGATTTTCTCTTCTCCTCCCCATATGTATGTTTAGAAATCATGAAACCGTACACCTACCCTACTTCGAAAATGATTACGTCCCAAACTACTCACTATTAGCTCCAACGTCCTAGTACAAAGTTGTTCGCTAAAGATTCTAGTTTTTTTAAATTAATTGCTTGAGATTTCACTGGAAATCGAACAAGATATCCTACTTTTATAGTAAAAGGAAGAAAACACTCTTAAACTTCAAAAATCAAATTCTCGAGCTTTGCTTCAAATGGATCGACGCCGTTGGCGCTGTTGGGTACGTATGGTGTTGTAGTATTTTTGTGGAAGCTTCAGCATGATTCCGCGTCGATGACTCATCGATTTCTAGGATTCGATTTTTCTCGTGTTATGGTCGTTGTTGAGCAGCATTGGCTCGGGCTTGGAGAGGTGCGTTGGGTGGTGGAATTTGGCAGGGTTCGATTGAGGTTTGAGGGTAGCAGCATGGTGATTGATGAGGCATGCATGATTGGGGAAAAAATGAAATAGAGCTGCCTAGCTGTTTAGATGATCAATTTCTCATGGGCCGCGTGGATTCGTCGACGTGGGGATGATCGAGGCCAGCAAGAGTAGAGGAACTCGCATGTGGTCTTGGGTAGTCGATGGGTGGTTGAGTTGGATCGTGCACATGCATGGAGATGCGCATTTGGGTTCCAGTGTTCAATTTTGCAATGAAGAAGAGGAAAGGGAGATACTGTAGAAATATGAAGTATGTGAGCGAGCCTTGGGCATGTTTTTGGAAGGTGAGAAATCTAAATTATATTAGTTGGTTTATTCATATAAACAGTGTTAAGTTCAAAATTTTATATCTCATTTATTTTAAATCGGTTTGATTCGTGGATTTTTGCGTTGTACTCGTATGGACGAGAGCAACATTTTAGTGTAACTTATAGTAGCTTCAGACAAGTGTAAATTTATGGCAAATGAAAACAGACATGATTTAAATTACATTGTTTTAATTAGTAACATCGTTTGAATTTTTATACCTTAAAAATTGATGTTTATTTGGGCAAATCAATTATTATTGTGTTAAATTGGATTGAATATGGCAAGTGGACATCTGTTTAATGGAATAAAACACTTTTCTGCTAACTAAATTAATTTGACAATCAATCAGCGGAATAAATCCCTGTTCTGTTATTTTATGGATTTAGACATTTGATCATATATCATTAATTGATATTCCACTTTGGATAATTGATATATTAACCGATGATGGTTAAGTGTTGGAATTATTTACACAGTCATGGATTATGTAAATATATGTTATTAACTTGAAAAGTTAATTGAATAATATCATAGCTTGTTTAAGTACCATGGTGATCGTTAAGCCTCCTTTGAATTTGAAAAACTAAATATAGATTTGAAAGTTATTTTAAGAATAATTATTTTTATTATAAGGTTTAAAGATAATTAATTTTTATTTAGTACTATGATTTTAAAAGGTAACAAATTAATAATAATAATATTTTAAAGATAATTTATAATTGGTTTAATAATGATTAAAGTTAATTATTTTATTATTACAATTCTTAAAGGTTATTTCTACAATGTTCTTTATGAATATTTAATTACTATTTTAATGTTATTTAGTTATTATTTTAAAAATGTTTTTAATTTAATTTAATTACTTATTTAAAATGATTTAACAAAAACTTAATTTTTAATTAAAGATAATTAATTATATTTATTTAATTTAATTTATTATAATTAAAGGATAATTAATTTTCATATTAATATTAGTTTAAGGTTAATTAATTACTATTTTTATTACCGTTAAAGATGGTTAATTATTATATTAATATAGTTTCGAAGATAACTTATTAATACAATAATAATGTTTAAAAATTAATTTAATATGTTTTAATGAGATTTTAAGTTATTATTTTAAATGAGATTTAATTTAAATGAAAAAGAAGGATGTTCAAAGAATAACTAATTTTTTGAAGTTATTTAAAGCACTTTTAAATAACTTATGGTTTATTAAGTGGACATTATTGACATGAAGAGTCTTATAATGAGTTGGATTAAATATGGGAAGAGTTTTATAAATGGATTTGGATATTTATTAAAGAATTTATAAATGAGTTTAAAAATTCTTAAGAGGAGAAATTTTGTAAACGGGGTTTGAGATTTATTAAGAATGTTTTATAATGGCATTGGAGATTTATAAGGAAACTTTGTAAATAGATTCGGTAATATTTATAAAATAAAAGGAATTCAGGTAGAAATGGTTGTTCTTCACGACATACTTTGAGTGGCAGGGATTGCCTACAGTTTACTATGGATTCGCTGGGATAGCGATGTTAGTTCTTGAGATGATGGTTTTGATGACAACAACCTTAGAATAGGGTTATAAAATATAAATACTAACATTATAGTTTAGAAATATATGTATATGCAGGATTTAACCATGCAGGTACCAAGAATGAAAACTGTACAGTATAGAGATTCAAGATATCAAGATTGAAGACTCATGAGTGTCAAGAGTTCAAGATTATCAAGAGTTCAAGATTTCAAGAATAAGTAATTTAATTAGGAATTTTGTTAAAACTCCTAGAAAAGCACTGGCATCTTAAAATCCAATTTATTCGTGGAATGGAATCCACTTCGAGCCCGTTAAAGGGATGAAAACCAAAGTAGGATGGAACCTACGAAAAATCTAGTGGAACATTGTTTTGCATCCGCTAACTTTTATTCAAAATAATTTTACAAAATTATATCTTGTTTTCAAAATGTTTTCAAAACCTTCCTTTTAAAAGAATCAAAATCATCTATCCTTGTTTTAAATAGTTTAAGCCTCAATATATTCATTATCTTCAAAATCAAATTATCCTTAGTTTTAAATTATCTTTAATAATAATATATTTAACTTTTCATATTTATACTTAGATTTAAATATAAAATTATAGTAAAATTTTATATATACTAAAATATTATTCTCTATATTTGTTTATGTATTTTAACTATAGTTAAGTATATTTATAAAAGATTGAAATAATTTTAATATAAGATAAAAGTTATTTTTAAGGAAAAACATACCACCAAAATTTCCTTTGGGATGTCGACATACTCAAGACAACCATGTTGACATAGTGGCAGTTAATTTCAAAATTTTGAATTTCAAAAGAAGTGTCTATTTGTCATATCCCTTCACGAATGGACATGGTTGTTGTTCTTCTATAAATATAGGCTGTTTTCAAAAAATTTCTAATTATATTTTTCTGGTTTTCACTCCTATTCTTCTTCCATGTTTCTTTATACATATTCTTACCATTACTCTGCCGAAATCACCGTTGAATCTAACTAGATCATTTCTGGTTTGATTCTCTATCGCTATCTCAACAAGATCCTCAGTGCTATTTAGATTTATAGGCTTCTTTGTAATCATTTCTACGAAAAAAGGTGTGATTGTAGCCTTTGAAATCAATCAAGTGAGAAAAGGTGTGATTGTAGCCCTGAAAATCAATTGGGCGAACTTGTTGCCCATGAAATTAAGTATCTCTACCCAGAGGATTGTGAATCTGGAGGGTGTACCTCGTAGCCTTGAAATCGAGGGTGTAATTGTAAAGATTGCTTTTGAAAGGAAATCCGTAGTTGTGCGCGGGACTAGATGTAGGGTAACTCTGAACCAATATAAAATCCGGTGCGTTCTTTCCTTTACTGCTTTTACTTTATTTCTACATCTATGTTTGATTCTGTGATCGTATCTGTGTCTGAATATTGCATACATTTGTGTTTACATCAACAAAAACTCAAAAAGATTTAATAATTTCATAAAACATTATTCACCCCCTCTAGTGTTTATACTTGCCTTAAGATCCGTTATCCGCAATTTCTAACATTTGGTATCAGAGCAAGGTTTTCAAAGTTTTCATAATATGAATTTTGAAAATTTTTCAAAATGGCTACCAACACTGGTACTGTTAACACTACCAACACTAGTTCTATTATCCCTGTCACTAGTTCATTTGTAGAAGGTCAGTCTACTGTCAGACCACCACTTTTTAATGGCAGTAACTATGCATATTAGGCATGTAGGATGAAAATATATTTACAATCTGTAGGATTGGACACTTGGAATATCACATAGACTGAATATTCTGAACCCACAACTGATTTTGCATAATGGACCGTTGAGCAAAAGACTGTTGCACAAAATAATTCTAAAGCAATGAATATTCTGTTTTGTTCACTTGATAAGAATGAATTTAATAGAGTGTCAGTTTGTAAGTCTACATATGAAATCTGGAAAACTTTGCAAGTTACTCATGAAGGAACAAGCAAAGTTAAACAGAACAAAATTTTCATGCTCATAAATCAGTTTTAATTATTTAAAATGAATTCTAATGAGTCTATTTTCGATATGTATAGTAGATTTCAGGATATTGTGCATTCTCTAATATCATTGGAAAAGGAATTTTCAGAAGAAGATCGAGTCAGAAAAATCTTAAATTCTCTTACTCCAGAATGGGATCAAACGACACTTGCGATCGAAGAGGAAAATGACATCCGTACCTTAAAGATAGGAGAATTAATTGGAAATCTAATGTCCTTTGAAGTCCAAATGATTAGGGGAAGAGAAAGCAAAGCATCTGAAAAGAAATCAATGACATTCAATGCATTGACCGATGGATCTGACTCAAACAGCGATAATGATGAAGAGATAGCCTTTATGACCAAGAATTTTTGGAAATTCATGAAATACAGAAAGATGAACAATCTCAAGAGAAACAACTATAAGAACTCTGGAAATCAGAATGTAGTGCCAAACAATATCAAATGTTTCAATTGTGACAAACCAGGCCATATCAAAAGAGACTGTTTGTATCGAGATAGGCAAAATCCTCCTATAAGCAGTGATTCCGTAAAGAAACGAAAACGTGCATTTACTGCTACTCTAGATGATTCAGACTTGTCCTAAAGCGATGATGATCAGAAGACAAATAATTCAACTATGTGTTTCACAGCAGTTCACGACTCTAACGAATTCAGATAAATGGACTCTGAAAAAGGTACATATTTACAATACAATTGGTTGAAATTGCATGATTAGATTTGGATGCTTGATTGATTGATTTTGAATTGGTGTGTGTATTTTAAAATTTTTATTTTTACTATCATTTTATTATTATTTTATTGTTATTTTTTTTTTAATTTTAATAGTATTATAATATTTTATAGAATATACTATAATTTCAGAATTATTCCAGATATATATATGTATATTAAAAATAATAAGTATATATATATATATATATTAGAATTCTTAGGAAAAATAAATCATATAAATTCAAAGACACATGTCGACATGGTCCCCACCATGATGTCGACATGGGCACAAAATTTGAAATTCAAAATTTGAATTCAAATGGTTGAATTTCCCTCTACCTTTTCACTTCATTCAATTCTCTGAAAAGACATCTTTTGACCAGAGAACATGTCATTTGAGAATCTATTTATTCACTATCTTTTATCACATCTTTTCACTCTCATTTTCAAATTCAAACTCTCTCTTTGAAACTTCAAGCTCTCTACTCTCTACTCTAATGGCTTCTTCAAGCAACCCCTCCGCCATGAGAATTCCTAAAAAGATAAAAGAGCAATCTTCAATGATCCGAAGGCCATAAAATCATATATCAGTTATACTAACTATTGAAAAATCCATCCCGGATAGTTTGCAATATTTCAAGATTTCACTTCTTACGAAATTGATTTTCTTTTTGCAAACAATCAAATTTTTATTCTTATTGATGCTTCTCAAAATGATTTCGTTTGTTATCCAAAATTTATTAAAATTTCTATGTAAATTTAAACCGTGGATTTTATATTGGAAATGATGATGAAATTTGGAGTACTGTCAAAGGCACTAGAATTGTTTTGAATTATGATCTTTTGGGTACCATTCTCAATTACAAGAGTAATGGAATGGATCTTTCTAGTTTTAATATTGATGAAAATGATCGGGAGACGTTTCATCACAATTTCGAAGGAAATGTTGTTTTTGAATTCAAAAATCGAAACTTTCGACCAAAAGCTAGAATTGTCAATCTTCTTTTACAACATACTTTGACTCCAAGATCGAGGAATTTTAACAATCCTACTTCAAAAGTTTACAAAACACTTTTTGCTATTTTTGGAAATTATGATATTAATTGGGCACAAGTTATTTTGGATGAACTTCGTCCCAAAAATATTGAAATGGGTGAGAATACTTTGTATCATGGAATCTATCTCACTTGGATTTCTAACTATTTTGGAGTAGATTTCAAAGGAGAAGAATTTGTTTCAAGAAAGGTTTTCAATCATTCCAATATCTCTTATGAAAATTCCATTTGTTTTTCAACCTTATGAGACTCTTTCCGAAAAAGAAGAGCGTTTGGCTCATGAGGAGATGGAAGAGGAGGAAGAGGAAGAAGAAGGGGATGAAATGGAAATTGAAGAAGAAGAAGGTGAAACCTCTTTGGAAAGCATTAACATCCTCCTAATCCATCCAACAAAACCGTTCTCAAAAACCATAAGACCATTATTGAGAATCAACGGGTTCTTAAACGATCCGTTAGTAAGAAGTTGGATAAAATTTCATCCAATATGAACAAGTTTATTTCCAAAGTCAGCAAGAAGCTTGGATTATCTTCATCTTCATCATCCTCTAACTAGTTCTATCTTTTCATTTCATGTTGTATTAGTTTAGTTTGTTTTAATTTAAAAATTCATGTAATTCTTTATGTTTAATCGTTGTATCATGTTATCATGAAATGAAATTGAATTCCTTTTCTGTTATCAAGCTTATCTTATCTCCAGAATAAATGTTAGTATATATTATATATATATATACAATTATTCACAAAATCAAAATAAGCCATCAAAATTAACTACACCATGTCGACATCCCCCCATGACCATGTCGGCATGTACTGGTCAGAAATGACATTTCATTTTGAATTTGAAATTTGAATAACTACCTTGTGTCTATTCATTTCAAATGAGTTTCTACACTTATAAATACCTATTTCTTTCAGAATTCATCATTCAATATTAATTCTTATCTACTTTGTTTCTATTCTTCTCACAAACTAAAATATGGCCAATCCAATTCGTAATCTATCCGAAAATCATGAAGAGACTCTTAACTCTTTCAAGAATATTCTTTCATTCATTCTTCGAAACCAACGACACTTGGAGTTGTGTCAAATGCAGATGATCTAGGAGCGAGAAAGGCATTTCGATGCAATACAATGGATGATTTCCTCCCTGCACAAGGATGATAACAAAGCACATCCTCCAGTCTCTCTCACTAATGATAATGAAAATTGGGATGCCATCATAGAAGACCCTATATTTGGAGAAGAAGGATGGGTGGAAGTTCCTCGTAATGTTTGATTTTATTACTTTGTTTGAACTGTTTTCTTTGATTGATTTGGTTTCATTTGTTTTAATTTGGTTTGATATAGATTGACATTTGGTGTGGATTGATGTTTGTTGTACAAAACATGAATAAATATACATTGATGTTTATAATTAATTATCATGTCTATCAGTATAATTATCTCTTAATCTATCTACTATACACTCCATTGTATAGTTTATTAACGTAGGTACTTTAGTCCAAGAATGAGGGTGATTTATATTTTTGGAGTTAGTTTTTGTTGATGACAAAGGGGGAGAAGTATAAAATAGGATAGTTAGGCATAGATTAAGGGAGACTTATTAGTTTTAGGGGGAGGTATTAGGATAGAAGTAATATTTTATGAACAAAGGTTGTCATCATCAAAAAGGGGGAGATTGTTAGTCCTTGAGATGATGGTTTTGATGACAACAACCTTAGAATAGGATTACAAAATATAAATACTAACATTATAGTTTAGAAATAAATGTATATATAGGATTTAACCATGCAGGTACCAAGAATGAAGCCTGTACAGTATAGAGATTCAAGATATCAAGATTGAAGACTCATGAGTATCAAGATTATCAAGAGTTCAAGATTTCAAGAATAAGTAATTTAATTAGGAATTTTGTTAAAACTCCTAGAAAAGCATTGGCATCTTAAAATCCAATTTATTCGTGGAATGGAATCCACTTCGAGCCCGTTAAAGGGATGGAACCCTAAGTAGGATGGAACATATGAAAAATCTAGTGGAACATTGTTTAGTATCCGCTAACTTTTATTTAAAATAATTTTATAAAATTATATCTTGTTTTCAAAATGTTTTCAGAATCTTCCTTTTAAAAGAAACAAAATCATCTATCCTGGCTTTAAATATTTTTAGCCTTAAAATAATCTTTATCTTCAAAATCAAATTATCCTTAGTTTCAAATTATCTTTAATAATAATATATTTAACTTTTAATATTTATACTTTGATTTGGATATAAAATTATAGTAAAATTTTATATAAACCAAAATATTATTCTCTATATTTATTTATGTATTTTAACTATAGTTAAGTATATTTATAAAAGTTTAAAATTGTTTTAATATAAGATAAAAGTTATTTTCAAGGAAGAACAAACCACCAAAATTTCCTTTGGGATGTCGGCATACTCAAGACACCCATGTCAACATAGTGGCAGTTGTGTGACGACCCGGAATTTTCGAGCATTTAAAATTGGAATATTTAATTGATTTTAAATATTCAATAGAGCAATCTTAACTTGAAATACAAATATCGCTATTTATTGATAATTAAATAATAGAATTTAATAATTAGAAATTGGGTAAATTGTTGAATCTAGGATTTTAAGCCTGTTAAAAATAATTTGAAGGCTTGTAAAATTTATATTGATAACGTTGAAGACGATAGAAGTGTTAAAATCAAATTCTACAATGATTTGTTCAGTTTTAAATTTATATCGTTTAAATTGAATTTAAATAGCCTTCCGAGGCACAGTCTCAGAATTCGACGAAACCAGTTCCATTGGGTCCGTAATATTGAATTTTTATCGGATTTCAAATTTCGTATTGATCGGAGTTGTTGTGCGAGCGTAGATAAGTAAACGCGTTGAAAATTAAATAAAATTTTAATTGATCAAATCAATGTTATCGGTGCCTTATTAAACACGCTTCCCTTTTTATTTTTTTCAGCCGACCATCCTGTCCCTTTTTCTTCCAACACGCAGAAACAATTTTGTGTGCTACGTCGTCTCGATATCCTTTCAATGTCGCTTATCTTCTGAAGAAAGCTTCTGCTCTGCCCTATTTCATAAAACACGAATACTTCCTCTTCCCTCATTCGAATAGATTCGGAAAATTCTCAATTGTAAAATCTCTCTGGGAAATGGCTTCTTTGTTCAAACCATCCCCTCTTCATCTTTATTCCGTATCTGCGAAAAAAATAAAACAAAATAAATGGCCGAGTCGATTCCCCCAAATCGCAACCCTCTCCTCTTCGATTCACATTAAATCGAAAACCGTGTCTTCCTGTCCATTATGAAATCAGTGGCAGGTAACTCCTCAGTTCCTAATCTCGAAAACGCATTTCTTTCCCTAAATTGATTCTCAATCTCAAGCTTTGAGCGGTGCAGCGCTTTGGTGGAAGCTCGAGAGTAGACGCGACTGCAAATTAGGGGAGGGCTTAGTGCGACATCGCTGTGAGGTTCGATTGAAGGCCGCACGTGAGGGCATGAAGGATCTTCGGCCAGCAAGCAACGCGAGAGGTGGCTCACGATCTTAGGTGAATTTGCGATCGAAGTTGCGAGGCTATGGAAAGGAGAGGTCGTTTCAGGGGGGCTTTGGGGTCACCGTGGGTTGCGGTTATAGTGGCGAGATCGTGGTTGTCGATCGTTGTGAGGTCAGTGGAGTTGAGTTTTGGGCAGGCAGTAGCTATGCTCGATCTGGACCTTAGTTTGAGTAGCAAGTAATTTCTGTTTCTATTTGAATATGTTAAAATGTTTTTCCTAAAAAAAAATGTAATGTATACATCCAGATCAGCAGATAGATATGCAGTAGTAGGATATAAAACAATTTATTTATCTTGTTAAAGATTTATATGACTGTATATAAATTGTAAAACAGAAAATAGTTTACATATGAATATGGTTTAGAAGGTAGTTTTAAATGAAATAGATAAATATATACATAGGGATTTAAAAGAAAATAAATATACATGTATATAGGTTTGGGAAGGACATTTATGTTATTTGAATTTAATTTGTACAGGTTATTTTTGGAATAAGTAGTTATAGGGAAGAAAAATAAAATAAGTTAGTTAAAAGAAAATAATTTAAACGAAATTTATAAATGGAATTTATTTTCAGTAAGTTCAAATATTGATAAATCATATGATGTTTATTCAAAGGTTGAAATTTGAAATAAAACAAGTCGAGATGGATATGGTGGCAAATTAAAAGGGCAAAGGTGACTTAATCTCACTCAGTTAAATTTAAATTTAAATGATTAAATTTGAATAATTGTTTGAATGGCTGAATTGATTGATGTGATATTGTATGATATTTTGGAATTAGCATATTATATTGTGCTAACATTTGTGGATGCAGGGAAAACAGGTTGAAGGGATCCAACTGGACCCCTCACATGTATTTAAATTATTCAATGTTCTCTGTTGTGATTATTTGATATCCTATGATGAGTTATATTGGAATATTGAATGTTATGGTTTGATTGAATATTTGGATATAATGAATTACCAAAATATATGAATTGGATTGTTGAAAAGAAATTAAAAGGAAGTAAATTTGTAAGCGAAATAATTATAGAAAGTTTGAATAAATTAAGAATGAATTGAAAAGAAATAGAAGTAATATGAAAATAATAATAAATAACTTCGAGTATGAAGAGAAGTGGAATTTTTAATAAAATGAAATTGATGAATTGTAAACTTAAGTTATATCAATTAAAGAAATAAAGAATTATCTTAAAATTCAAAGTTTAAATTTATTTAAAAGAATAAAAAAAAAGTAATTGAGAAATCTAAAAATTGGAATCAAGAAATGAGATCTGAAATTAATAGATTCTGAATTTAAAGGGAATAAATTGGAAATCAATTTGGGAAATTGATTTAAGTGATTGAAGTTGAGATTTTTCTCTGGATAACTAAGTACATTTTTAAAGTAAATTCTTAAATAAATTTAAAGGTTTTAAAGTTGTTGTAAAAAGCAAGTTTTAGAAAATTTATTATTTCTAATATTTAAAATCAAAAGTAAGCATTTTCTCAAATCTATTATAGTAGTAATTTCTTTAAAAGTGGCTTAGTATTTTGTTTTTAAAAAGTGAAAATCTTGTTTTATATTTTATTAAGTAGCCTTATTTTCAAATATTCACATAGTATGTATTTTTAACAAATTATTGAAGTAATTTAATTTAAATGTTTTAAATTATATTTTCAAAGTAAATTGTTTTAAATTATTTTGAAAATCTAGTTTTGTGCTTGGTGATTTCAGAGGAAATAGAAAATATTTGGGAAAATTTATTCTGAAAAGAAAGATGGTTTTGGAAACTGTTTTCAAAGGATTGAAAATAGAAATATATCTTGTGAAGATATTTTGAGGTTAATAAATAATTTGGGAAATTATTTATTGTTGGATGGTTGTTTGTGAATATTAATTGATAGTTAAGTAACCGACTATCAATATTGGCCAACTGCGTTGATCGTTTCGACGAGACCGGGATCGAGATTTATTTCTCGAAAACCACTTCGATTCGGTTTGTACGTTTCGTGCGAAAAACGTGTTCGGAGTCGAAGATGGAGCAGTGAAGTGCAAGGGCTAGTCGCTACTAATCCTGAGGATATTTCCAAAATGGATGTAGTAGGAATAGTGCCTTCGGTTCCGTTCGAACCCGGAACGGACTTGTATGGATGAATGCTTGCGAAACATCGTCAGGTGGACGATTGGCATTCTAAGGAATATGTTCTATAAAGGTAACGCTTAGCCTCAAGCCTCATCAAATGGGAATGGCTGAAAATCAGGGGATATGTAGCAAGGCTTCGTGGGTAGCCCCCACTGGAGGGTGAGGTCATCCCTGTCTAAATGTCCCTTTTATTTCGGCTTAGTGGGCGGTTGCTGATCCGAACCGCGGGGTGATCTTGCTCGGGACTGTCCAGTAAGGGATGGTTCCGGTCTTGTGTTGCAGGGGAGTTAGGGTGGCTCCTCGGCACGCTGATCTAGACCAGGTACTGTCACAGGTGGTACCCCAATGCCTAGCCATTAGTTGGAATCCTTTTTCCCTACGCGCCCGTACGGTTTTGATTGTGCCCAACTATTGCTGAAACGTGAGATGCAAGCATTTCAGCTAGATTCTATTTTACTTTCTATAGACACTATTATAATATCAGAGGACTTTAATAAAAAATGTTTTAGCTATCGTAAGGTAAAAACCCGACATGTTTATTTGTGGCGTGGTCTTACGAGATACTTTTGTTTTCAAATAATTTTTGAAACTTTAATAATCAATTGGGTGTGATTTTCTCAAGCTGGTATTCCAGACTGACTCGGGTCTTATTTAACTGTAATGCTCGGGTCAGACCGAGTATTATAGGATACAGGAAATGCTGTGGAGCTCAGGAGACGAGCTGGATGACGATACGTATTTACGTACTTGTTTATGTATATAGTCCGCTGTGTTGAGTAGCTGTGTATCCAGATGTATCTTATTGATGTTGAGCTATGATTGATGTACTCTGATGATGTGTGTATATATATATATATATATATGTAAACAGAAATATTTGACTTTTGGGTAAAGATTATTTATTATCTATTATACTTTATTCCGCTGCGATAGTTAGATTCTGTTGTTGTTTTCTATTCTCATTTTCTACCTCTTCTTCTTTAACCAAATGGTTCGTATTTCTATGCAACTTGAGTTGATTGTTGTAGAATAGTGTTGACTCGAGGGGTACGGATTTGCGGGCTGTTACACTTGGTGTCAGAGCCAGGTTGGTGATAACCTTGGCTCTGGTGGGAATTACTCATTATTAATAGAGTCTATAGTACTCTAGAATGAGTTTGAGCGTATTAATAGATATGAGCGCGTATTTGTTATTGAATATAAATTGTTTTAATATTGTGTTGATTGGTTTATTGAGTGGCATATGAACCTTCGTCGACACAGTCTGTGCAACTATATCGAAGGGGTTTCTAAACACTTGAATATAACAATTGACACAGTATTGTTTTAAATATGGGTAAATGAAATAATTTTACCCAAAATATATTTTGATAGAGATACAAATTTTTTTTTTATAAACTATTTTAGCTAATATATGGTTGCTTGGATGTTAGAAATGATAATATTAAAGTATTATCATTGTTAAGTGAAAATTTTGTAGGATCGATTTCACCCTAGAGGGGGGGTGAATAGGGTGATAGTGTAAATTATAAAAATTAATTGCAGAAGCTAATTAATATTTAACACGGATCACAGAATAGCAGCACAGATATCGCAGAATATAAATAACAGAATAAAACAGAACAACACAGAATTTATCCAGCTTCGGCAAAACCCTGCCTACGTGCTGCCCCCAAGGTTTCTACTAGAAATTAGATAGTCCCTCGCTTACACACGTAAACTCGCTATACCCGCTATTGACTAATCTAACTCTACGCTCAAAACCCTGACCACAACTCAACCACCGAGTTGCGAATTCCCAAACTACACACCGTAGTTTGTCCCCTAGTCACACGACTAGAAAAAATAAAACGGTTTAAAAAAAAAATTACAATTAAAAACAATTAAAATGAAATAACCCTAATATTAAATTTAAAAACCCCTTAAACAATCTTCCTTTGAAAGTAGGCCGGCCTCCTTTGCTATTTGACCCGTCTCTTTTTTTTTTTTTCTCTGTTTGTAATGGCGGCCGTTCCTTTTTAGGGCTTCGTCCTCATCAGATTGGGGCTTCGTCCTTTTGATTTAATTTAGGGCTTTCAAATTGAAGCGCCGACCTTTGATAATTGTTCGACTTCGATACTCTTTGCAGCTGCTTCGTTGATTGAATTCCTTCTTCGGTATGTAATTGTATGCTTTTTCTTTTACTGATTTTATGCTTTCTGGAATTCAATGCTCTTGCCGATGATGTGAATTTCTTATATAGGGTTTGTAACCCTAGATTTTCGTTCGCACAAAATATATTTGATTTTATCTCTGCCGATCGTTTACGCTTGGATGATTGCGATTTACCTTGACTAATTCATATGCGAATTATTCTTATTATTTCTTGGTTGACTTGGTTTAAAGTTGACGGCTTTGAATTTATGTTCAATCCTGGCTCCGTGAATTTCTCTGACCTGACTCGATGCCTTGAATTTGAGATGTTTGGTTATCACTTGCTTTGACTTGGTTACACGTTTTGAAAACTGCAGCTTGATGCTTGTATCCCTCTTGTTGTTCACAGCAATTACATCCCTACTGCCATGTTTTGATGTCACTGTAGTATGTTGGTCACTTGATTGTGTTGATGGAGGATGTTGCACTGCTTCATTATGATTCACTGCAAAATTTATTGAGTTGTCATTTGGGTTTGTAAGTTGTATCATAGTGATGCCTGGTGCTATGTTGCTTTCGACTTCGAATCTGCACTCATCTTTACTTATATCACTGGTCCTCTCGGCCCATCACCATTGCTTTGATATTGTTGCTCTGACTTGTATAACTGCATTCATGTAGAGACTTTGTTTGCATATAGTCTTGTTGCCTCTGTTTCATATTGTATGGTCTGATTCATCATGCATCATTTTGTACATGCTCGGTGTCAAGCATTGTCTTTGTTGATGCCTCTGATTGACTTTACTGCATAGCATATTTGTGTAGTTGGTTCAATTGCATTTGTCCATTTCCTTACTGTTGCTGTGCACTTCTGTTTCCACTGTCCATATTGTTTGCAGCTGTGCTTCATTGACATGTTGTGGCCTGTACTTGTATGCATCATATATGCACTGTGCACTAACTTGAGTCTGGTTCTTCACTTGGAATTGCACTTCCTGTTGCTGTTGAGTTGATATAGTCTGACCTGTGTTCCCTGTTGCACACTGTTGTTGGTCTGATCATTCCTGTAGCTTGCCACTGACTTTGGTTCTTCGAATCTGTTGCACTTGGTCTGTCCACTGTCGAGTTCTTGTGATACTCATGTTGATTACATTGTTTGTTGACATGCCTTGTACTGTGCTTCATATATGCACAGTTGGTTCATGTTGTTGCTTATGTTGGTGTTGTACACTGTCATGTTGAATTCACTGATGTATCACTGGTATACTTCACTGTGTTGATTGTTGTGCACTTGCTTGACTGAACTACTCTGGTCTTTCATGATGTATTTGCTGTGGCATTCTGTGGTCTGCACTGGACTTGATGACTTGAGCTGCTATGTTCTGTTCATTCCTAGTTGCCTTGTTGCAGTTTGATTGTGATATCCATGTTGTAGTCCATTTTAATGTTGGTCTTCGTTGCATTCATGTCATGTCGCCTTGTGTTGAATCCAGTTTCAAAACTCGGATTTGACCTTGTGCTTGTGTCGTGATTTTCAATGTTATTGCACGTGAGTTGAACCCGATTTTTCATTTGGGTTTGACCTGTGCTTGCCTGTCCCTGTAAATCAATCAAGTGTATATATCGGCGTGCACGGCCTTGTGGCATATACAGTAATATACTGTGTATGTCACAAGTTGTTCGTGTATGATGAATTCAAATTTAAATGATGACGAACAACCCAAATAACTGAGGCAAATATCATTTTCAAAATTCATGTTTTATTTTATATTGCAAAAATATTTTATTTTCAATTTTACTGCGTTAGTTTATATTTTTGCAGATAGCTCAGATGCTGGATTCAAACTTGAATGCAGTTGAAGGTAAATACGAGTGTGAGTGATATGTAGTGAGGTGCTGATGTAAAATAGTGATGTATTTGAATTTGTATCAAAGTTGTATAGTGAATAGTGAGAGCTTGAATTTGTATACTATTCAAAATTGTAATAAATATTTGTTTGAATAAAATATTCGTTTGAATTCAAATTCTGTGTTATTTATTTTATTCAGCAAATATTTATTTAATCTGTGAAAAATAAAATAGTATATTATCAAATACATTTAAATGAATGAATATATGTTTATTATCATCAAACAAAAATCATATAAGCGCATATTCAACAATCTCCCCCTTTTGATGATAACAAACATATATTTAAGATTTTGAATATGTTAAATGTATTTGATCATTGATATATCCTAATTGCTCCCCCTATTTAAATGCTTCCTCTCTACACAAAGCTCCCCCTACATATATGCATACAAATAGAAATATATAAATGAGCCTATATGCAAATGGAAAATTATTTGACCTTTGCTTGATTCTATTGACAAAATCTTAACTTTTCTCTCCCCCTTTTGTTATCAGCAAAAGAATAATAGTGTTAGAGAAAATAGAGATAAAGTAATCGATATCAATCCAACATTAAAACTTAATTGAATATAAATATCAAATTTCAATAAAAAGTCAAACAAAAATCATAAAATTTTTGTTAGGCGCATATTCCACTTTTAGAATGATGGAGATGATGTCATCATATACAACCATACAATTGTGTCTATTTGTGGTATTTTTATATCAGGAATTTGAATATCTACTAATCATGCATAACCGTTAGGACTTTTAAATGAGATTAGTAGTATTCCACATTTATTTAAAAAAAAAAAAATGAATTCAAGCATCTTCCAACCACGCATAACCGTGAGGACTTTTAAATGGGATTAGAATCAACTTGATTTTTTTTTTTTTTTAAACAATCAACTTTTGATATGTGTTCCATACATGCATAACCGTGAGGACTTTTAAATGAGCATGGAAGCACATAACAAATTCCAAGTAATTCACCCATGCATAACCGTGAGGACTTTTAAATGAGAGTGAATACTTTGGTATTTATTTATTGTTATTATTATTTATTTATTTTTTATTATTATTTTTTTAAAAAAAAAATGAAAAATGAACGATTCCTGTTTAAAATACCACATATCGACAAACTATATAGAGTTTTGATGAGTGATGGTTGATAGAAATATGATAGGTATAGAGATGGTCATGGAATTTTTACCAACAAAAAGTTTTATAACTCTTGTTTACATTTCTAAAGAAATTTTCTAATTATACTTTCTCGAGTTATAATATATAATCAATATCAACACTCATCACTTTTTCAATCACTATTTTTCTTTTCAATGATTTGTAGGGAGAAAAAAAATGTTAAATATTCAGCAAATTTCTAAAACACCTAGACTGAGTCGTAGTTTACAAAAACTATTTTCTGGTAGGGGTTTTGTAAAGATGTCTGCCAATTGAGAATCAGTTGAAATAAAATTTATGCAGATATTTTCTTTGGAAATATGATCTCTAATAAAATGATGTCTTACATCTATATGTTTTGTTCGCGAATGATGTACAGGATTATTTGTGAGATCAATTGCGCTTTTGCTATCACACATTAGTGGTACACGTTTAAAATTTAGGCCATTGTCATGCAAAGTTTGTATCATCCATAAGATTTGAGCAGAGCAACCGCTCAAAGCAATATACTCTGCTTCTGTTGTGGATAATGCAATACAATTTTGTTTTCTACTCGACCATGCAACTAATGAATGTCCTAACATAAAACATGCTCCACTAGTACTTTTTCTATCAACCAAATTTCCAGCATAATCAGCATCTGAAAAATCTTTCAATTCAAAATTATCATTTGATGGATACCAAAGACCAAACCGTGGGGTGTGCAATAAATATCTTATAATTCTTTTAACAGCTTTTAAATGAGATTCTTTTGGGTTAGATTGAAAACGCGCACATAAGCAGACAGAAAACATGATGTCAGGTCTAGAGGCGGTAAGATAAAGGAGTGATCCAATCATACCTCTATACAGCTTTTGATCAACTGTCTTACCCTTTTCATCTTTGTCAAGTTTAAGTGTTGTACTCATGGGAGTTCTTGCTGGTTTAGCATCTTTCAATCCAAATTTGTTGACAAGTTCCCTAATATATTTTGTTTGAGAAATGAATGTGCCTTTATTGCTTTGTTGGATTTGAAATCCTAAAAAGAATTTTAACTCTCCAACCAAGCTCATTTCAAACTTTTCCTGCATGACTTTTTCAAATTTCTCATACAATAACTTGTTAGTAGCATCATAAATGATGTCATCAACATATATTTGAACAATCAAAATATCATTGTTTTCATGCAACAGAAATAGTGTGGTATCTACACATCCCTTTTTGAACCCATTTTCAAGGAGATAAGAAGTAAGACATTCATACCAAGCTCTGGGAGCTTGTTTTAATCCATATAATGCCTTCTTTAGTTTGTATACATGGTTTGGATATTCATGACTTTCAAAACCTTCTGGTTGTTCAACAAACACATCTTCTTTTAAAACTCCGTTAAGAAAAGCACTCTAATGTCCATTTGTCTTAGTTTAAATCCTTTGTAACAAGCAAAAGCTAACAATATTCTAATTGATTCTAGTCTAGCTACAGGCGCAAAGGTTTCATCAAAGTCAACTGCTTCAATTTGATTGTATCCTTTAGCAACTAGTCTAGCTTTATTTCTAATTATATTTCCAGATTCATCATATTTATTTTTAAAAATCCATTTTGTTCCTATAACTGGATAATCCTTAGGTCTAGGTGCTAGACTCCAAACATTATTTCGTTCAAACTGATTTAGTTCTTCTTGCATGGCCATGAACCAGTTTTCATCATTAAGGGCTGAATCTATGCTATTTGGTTCTATTTCTGAAATAAATCCACTATATAAGCACAGATCACATAGATTTTTAAAGGATGAACGAGTTTGTATACCTGCTATAGGGTTTCCAATTACCAATTCTGGTGGATGGTCTGTTTTGTATTTCAGCTTTTCTGGATCCAGATTTCTTCGGACTTCTTGAGTTGTGGTTTCTTTAGCATCAGCAGTTTCTTTTGGTTTTTCAAATTCATCTTTTTCTTTCTCCTCTTCAACGTTGCTTTTGGATGTATCCTGTTCGTCAATGCCTTCATCAAATTTCACATTGATTGACTCTACGATTGTTTTAGTCTTTTTGTTGTAGACTCTATAAGCTTTGCTTCTCGAAGAGTAACCCATGAAGATGCCATCATCAGCCTTTGCTTCAAATTTTCCTAACTGATCACCTGTATTAAGAATATAGCAAGGACATCCAAACACTTTGAAGTAAGCGATGTTTGGTTTTTTGTTGAACCATAGCTCATAGGGGGTTTTGTTAAGAATCGGTCTGATGATAACTCTATTCATTACATAACATGTTGTATTTACAGCTTCTGCCCAGAGATGCAGAGGTAGTTCATATTCATTTAACATAGACCTAGCCAATTCTTGTAAAGTTCGATTCTTTCTCTCAACTACCCCATTTTGTTGTGGAGTACGTGGTGCAGAGAACTCATGTTTGATTCCGTTTTCATCACAGAAAGTTTCAAATTCATAATTTTCAAATTCTCCACCATGATCACTTCTTAACGAAACAATAGAGACTTCTTTTTCATTTTGCACAAATTTTGCGAATCTTGTGAAGTATGAAAACGTTTCTGATTTTTTAGCTAAGAAGTATACCCATGTATATCTTGAGTAATCATCAACTAACACAAAGCAATATTTCTTACCTCCTAAGCTAGCAATGTCATTAGGTCCAAATAGATCCATATGAATTCGTTCAAGAACTCTAGAAGTGCTTACATTGTTTTTGGCATGAAACGATGATTTTCTAAGTTTTCCCAAAGTACATGCTTTACAGATGTTCTCAGTTTCAAACTCATGTGATGGCAACCCTCTTACCAAACTTTTCCTTTTTAATTTGTTTAATAAGTTCATACTAGCATGCCCTAAACGTCTATGCCATAAATTCACTTCTATATCCTTAGCTACCAAACATTTAGAGAGGATGAGATCATCAAAAGATAGAGAATATATGTTACCTTTCCTTTTTCCAGAAAATAAAATTTCTTTTGATGATTTGTCAACAATTTTGCACATGTCAGAATCAAAGATAACATTCATACCTTTATCACATAGCTGGCTGATTGATATCAAATTGTGGTGCAGATTTTCAACATATAAAACGTCATTCAAGGTAAATGTATTGTTACCTACTTTACCTTTACCAACAATTTTACACTTGTCATTGTTCCCCATTGTGACTCTGCCACCTTTGTACTTTTCTAGGCTAAGGAACTTCGATTTATCGCCTGTCATGTGCCTGGAACAGCCAGAATCCAAGTACCATTGCTGTTGTTCCTTAGCCTGCCAGCATACCTACACGAGAAGAGAGTTTAGTGACCTATTTGTTTTTATAGGTCCATGGTTGTTAGTGGCAGAAAATTTTGAAAAATGATTTTGTGTAGACCCAAAACTATTTATAATTGTTCCCTTTGGCACCCAAATTTGTTTAACTTTGAGAGATTTTATATTTGTGCCTTTTGAAACCCAAATCGGTATAGTTTTCACATGTTTGGGTCTATACCAACAATTATTGTGACCGTGTCCAAATTTTCTACAAATTGTGCACATAGAATTAACTTGATTAATCTTGTTTTCAACAATTTTCGAATTATTATATCCAAGTCCTTGTCTAACCGTATTAACAGTTTGCTTTCCTAATAGCATATTCAACGATTTTTCACTTTTTGAAAATTTATCTAAAGTCGTTGACAATTGTTGGACTTGTGATTTGAGAGATTCATTTTCGTTTAACAACTGTGTGCACTTTTTAATAGAATTCTCTCTCCTAGTATTTTCATTCTCTTTTAAAATCAGAATTTCATTTTCAAGTGATTTTATATTGATTTCCGATTTTTTAATTTCTTCTTCAAATGTTGGACACTTATCACACTTAGGAATTCTACATTGATAGTTCTTAACTAATTGATCAAGTTGTTTATTGCATTCTATCAAAGTATCCTTTTGAGATTCAAGTTTAGCATATTTTTCCCTAAGTCGTTCATAACAGCCATTTACTTCATGGAAATAAATTAGTAATTCAGAATGAGTGAGTTTTGATACCTCGCTTGGCTCGTCGTCATCACTGTCTGTAACTTCACCATGAAGACACATATTTGCTTTTTCACTCTCACTCTCGGTGTTATCACTTTCATCTTCGTCAGTTTCATCCCAAGTAGCCGCAAAGCTTTTCTTCTTTAGTTTCTTTCCTTGATTTGATCGTTTTTGAGGACATTGTGGCTTGATATGGCCGGGTTTGTTGCATTTGTAACAGATGATTTTCTGATCTTCTGGGTTGTCCAGTGGTTTGCCTATTCTGTTTTTCAATTCATGATTTCGAGCTGGATTTCCGTATTTGCGATTCCACTTTTTGAATTTCTTTATTAGTAGCGCTAGCTCTGCTGCTCCATCATCATCGTCATCATTCTCATCATCACTTTCAGTTGTTCCTTTGAGAGCTATTGATTTCTTTCGAGTATCTCCACCTTCACGCTCTTCCTTGAATTTCATTTCTAGCTCATAAGTGGTGAGATTTCCGATGAGTTCTTCGACTTTGAGTTGTTTTAAATCTTTCGATTCTTGAATGGCAGTTACTTTTGCTTCAAAGCTTCGTGGAAGGACTCTGAGGATTTTACGGACTATTTCCAATTCGGTGTATGTTTTTCCGAGAGCTTTTGATTTGTATACGATGTTGGAAAGTCGTCCGTACATCTCTTTGACATTTTCTTCTTTCGCCATTGTAAAGTTCTCGTATTCGCTGCTTAGCATGGCAAGGCGAGATTCTTTGACTTGAGATGTTCCTTCGTGAGTTACTTCTAATATGTGCCATATTTCCTGCGCAGTTAGACAATGTGAGACACGATTAAATTCAAATTGATCTAATGAACAGATAATAGAATTCATAGCTTTGGCATTAGTATTCTGTAATTTATTTTCTAGTTCTGTCCATTGTTCCTTTGGTTTCTCTATTTCCTGATCATCTACAGTTATAGTTGGTATTCTATAACCTGTCTCAACAATATCCCAAGCGTCAATGGTTTTCAAAAAAAAATTCATCCTATTTTTCCAAAAAGCATATTCACCATTGAACATTGGTGGTCTAACTATGGATTGACCTTCTGCAAAAGCATTATTAAAAGAAGCCATTTTAAAAATTCGAATTTTTAAACAAAAACTGATTTTTTCAAAAAAAATAGAATTTTTAAAACAAATGTTGACTTCTATTCCTAGCTCTGATACCACTTGTAGGATCGATTTCACCCTAGAGGGGGGGTGAATAGGGTGATAGTGTAAATTATAAAAATTAATTGCAGAAGCTAATTAATATTTAACACGGATCACAGAATAGCAGCACAGATATCGCAGAATATAAATAACAGAATAAAACAGAACAACACAGAATTTACCCAGCTTCGGCAAAACCCTGCCTACGTGCTTCCCCCAAGGTTTCTACTAGAAATTAGATAGTCCCTCGCTTACACTCGTAAACTCGCTATACCCGCTATTGACTAATCTAACTCTACGCTCAAAACCCTGACCACAACTCAACCACCGAGTTGCGAATTCCCAAACTACATACCGTAGTTTGTCCCCTAGTCACACGACTAGAAAAAATAAAACGGTTTAAAAAGAAAAAAAAATACAATTAAAAACAATTAAAATGAAATAACCCTAATATTAAATTTAAAAACCCCTTAAACAATCTTCCTTTGAAAGTAGGCCGGCCTCCTTTGCTATTTGACCCGTCTCTGTTTTTTTTTTCTCTGTTTGTAATGGCGGCCGTTCCTTTTTAGGGCTTCGTCCTCATCAGATTGGGGCTTCGTCCTTTTGATTCAATTTAGGGCTTTCAAATTGAAGCGCCGACCTTTGATAATTGTTCGACTTCGATACTCTTTGCAGCTGCTTCGTTGATTGAATTCCTTCTTCGGTATGTAATTGTATGCTTTTTCTTTTACTGATTTTATGCTTTCTGGAATTCAATGCTCTTGCCGATGATGTGAATTTCTTATATAGGGTTTGTAACCCTAGATTTTCGTTCGCACAAAATATATTTGATTTTATCTCTGCCGATCGTTTACGCTTGGATGATTGCGATTTACCTTGACTAATTCATATGCGAATTATTCTTATTATTTCTTGGTTGACTTGGTTTAAAGTTGACGGCTTTGAATTTATGTTCAATCCTGGCTCCGTGAATTTCTCTGACCTGACTCGATGCCTTGAATTTGAGATGTTTGGTTATCACTTGCTTTGACTTGGTTACACGTTTTGAAAACTGCAGCTTGATGCTTGTATCCCTCTTGTTGTTCACAGCAATTACATCCCTACTGCCATGTTTTGATGTCACTGTAGTATGTTGGTCACTTGATTGTGTTGATGGAGGATGTTGCACTGCTTCATTATGATTCACTGCAAAATTTATTGAGTTGTCATTTGGGTTTGTAAGTTGTATCATAGTGATGCCTGGTGCTATGTTGCTTTCGACTTCGAATCTGCACTCATCTTTACTTATATCATTGGTCCTCTCGGCCCATCACCATTGCTTTGATATTGTTGCTCTGACTTGTATAACTGCATTCATGTAGAGACTTTGTTTGCATATAGTCTTGTTGCCTCTGTTTCATATTGTATGGTCTGATTCATCATGCATCATTTTGTACATGCTCGGTGTCAAGCATTGTCTTTGTTGATGCCTCTGATTGACTTTACTGCATAGCATATTTGTGTAGTTGGTTCAGTTGCATTTGTCCATTTCCTTACTGTTGCTGTGCACTTCTGTTTCCACTGTCCATATTGTTTGCAGCTGTGCTTCATTGACATGTTGTGGCCTGTACTTGTATGCATCATATATGCACTGTGAACTAACTTGAGTCTGGTTCTTCACTTGGAATTGCACTTCCTGTTGCTATTGAGTTGATATAGTCTGACCTGTGTTCCCTGTTGCACACTGTTGTTGGTCTGATCATTCCTGTAGCTTGCCACTGACTTTGGTTCTTCGAATCTGTTGCACTTGGTCTGTCCACTGTCGAGTTCTTGTGATACTCATGTTGATTACATTGTTTGTTGACATGCCTTGTACTGTGCTTCATATATGCACAGTTGGTTCATGTTGTTGCTTATGTTGGTGTTGTACACTGTCATGTTGAATTCACTGATGTATCACTGGTATACTTCACTGTGTTGATTGTAGTGCACTTGCTTGACTGAACTACTCTGGTCTTTCATGATGTATTTGCTGTGGCATTCTGTGGTCTGCACTGAACTTGATGACTTGAGCTGCTATGTTCTGTTCATTCCTAGTTGCCTTGTTGCAGTTTGATTGTGATATCCATGTTGCAGTCCATTTTAATGTTGGTCTTCGTTGCATTCATGTCATGTCGCCTTGTGTTGAATCCAGTTTCAAAACTCGGATTTGACCTTGTGCTTGTGTCGTGAATTTCAATGTTATTGCACGTGAGTTGAACCCGATTTTTCATTTGGGTTTGACCTGTGCTAGCCTGTCCTTGTAAATCAATCAAGTGTATATATCGGCGTGCACGGCCTTGTGGCATATACAGTAATATACTGTGTATGTCACAAGTTGTTCGTGTATGATGAATTCAAATTTAAATGATGACGAACAACCCAAATAACTGAGGCAAATATCATTTTCAAAATTCACGTTTTATTTTATATTGCAAAAATATTTTATTTTCAATTTTACTGCGTTAGTTTATATTTTTGCAGATAGCTCAGATGCTGGATTCAAACTTGAATGCAGTTGAAGATAAATACGAGTGTGAGTGATATGTAGTGAGGTGCTGATGTAAAATAGTGATGTATTTGAATTTGTATCAAAGTTGTATAGTGAATAGTGAGAGCTTGAATTTGTATACTATTCAAAATTGTAATAAATATTTGTTTGAATAAAATATTCGTTTGAATTCAAATTCTGTGTTATTTATTTTATTCAGCAAATATATATTTAATCTGTGAAAAATAAAATAGTATATTATCAAATACATTTAAATGAATGAATATATGTTTATTATCATCAAACAAAAATCATATAAGCGCATATTCAACAAATTTAACTAGAAATTAGAATATAATTAAAAATTTGAGGGAATAAATTCATTATAAAATGGAATTTATAAATATGAATTATAAATTTAATTTATAAATTGAAATATAATCAAATAAGAATTTGTATGAGCATAAGCTATGTAAATGAATTATAGTTAAAATTGATTTAAGCAGGATTTGGAAATTTAAATCCTGGAGATTTTGGAAGTGTTTTGAAGATAAATAATAGCCCAATTGTTTTGGAGATATTTCTGAAAAGAAATTGTTTTAAAGAGATTTTGAAAGTGATATAGCATTGAAATCACTTGGATTATTGGAAAATAATTCTGATGATGACGGCCGCATCATCAATATTCATTTTTGAATTTCTAAGTGAAGAATTGCTACTGAATTGATTTGTTTACAAAAGCTAGTTGTTTTTGAAAATTTCAAAAGGAATTTTGTTGAAAATAAAAGCCAGGATTGGTTTAATTTTTTAGAAATGAGATTTGAAATGTTAGAGATTTCAAAATGATTTGAAACCAAAGCCGGGAGTTAAAATAATCCTGATAGGATGGGTTGTAAGCTTATAAATTGAGATGATTTTTAAATCAGGGAAGGAAATATAAGCTTTGAATGTTGGAATTTAAATTTAAATTGAAAAGTTAAAAATGAAATTAACTTGGATCGGGCAATAAAATTCAACTGGATTGAAATTAATTTAAATAGGCTAGAATAATATCCAGTTGTATTCGAAGTAAGTTGAAATCGAATTGAGTTAAATAAATTGGAGTAAAATTAAATTGAATTGGAATAAGAATTCAATTGAACTATGAATGGAATTATATTCTTACTTAAATAAATAAAAAATAAATGGAATAAGGTTTGGAATTGAAATAAATAAATTAAAATAACTTGTAAGAGAATTTAAAAAAAATCCATAGAAATAAGATATGCTTAGGCTATAAATAAACAGCAGGCTTGAATAAAGGATGAATATATTCAAGCCTATAATGGATAGAATTGTGTAAATAATAAGTTGTGACTTATAAAATTGAAATGGAATACAAAGCCTAAAATTAATAATTTGATGAATTGGAAATTGGAAAGAAAATCCAAACTTGACTTATTAAATAAATTGAACTAAGAAAATTAAATGAAGTGATATTTGGAATTAAAAATCAAGAGTTGAATTTTAACCAGGGGAAGAACTAATTAGATAAAAATTAGTTAATGAAATTGAATTGTGAGTTTAAGATGAAGTTTGGAAATAAACTCAAGTTATAAATTGAATTCGACTTGAAATCATTAGTGAGTAAAATATAATTGAAAATGGCCTTGCAATTAATTAAATGAATTGAGAATGAAATTGAATTGTGAGTTCATTAAGGTGAATGGTAAATTGAAAATGGATAGTGAATTCAGAATTTGAGTTATTAATTGAAAGTTGACTTGAAGTGTTAACAAGTTAAATATAATTGGAAAGGTATCGAATAAAAATGAAATTGGTTTGAAATAGTAATGGTTTGTATTGCAAATAAAATCCAATTAAGTAGAAATAAATGGGAAATGGAATTGTAATCAATTGAATGAATTAAATCTGGAAAGTTCAATTTATAATAACCAATCAAATGAAATTGCAGGTTTAAAATGAAATTTAATCGAAATAGAATTGAATAGAAAAGAAATTTACTTGAAAAATGAAATGGAAGAGTTGAACTAATTCAACTTAAAACTAAGTGTAATGATATTGGGTTGGATTTAAATCGAGTGAAAATAAGTTTGAATCGAAATAGGATTTGGTGGGTTATAAATAATATGTAAGGAAATGAAAATTTAAAATGGATTGAGTGGATAAACTAATTATATTGAATAAATAAATGGATGGAATAAATAAGAATCAAATAAAGTGTGGTTTAAATGAGTTGAGAAAAGTTATTAAATGAAATAGCCTGGATGGTTTTCGAGCTAAATAAAATAGTTTGGCATAAACAAATATGGAATAAATTGAGTAACGTAACTTAAGCTTGGGATGTGTCGAGTTAAATAAATGGTCGTGAATGGATTAAACTAAAAAGGAAATTTAATTAGTAATAAGGATACACCTAAGTTGTTAATGGTTTGAATGAACTAGTTTGGTTAATAAAATGAAATGCAAGTGAATGGATTCAAATCTGAAATGTAATAAAAGTGAGAAAATATGGATTGTGAATAAATTTAAAAATGGAATAGAATTAAGAGTAAGTTGAGTCGGAGTCAATTTAAATTGATTATAAAACCCAGGTGCTTAATTATTCACATAAATATTGTCAAATTGTATAGTAATAAAATTGTCGTTGGACGAACCGAGATTAAATAAATGCTATGAATTGATATGAGTAAAATAAATTGAGTTGGAGAACAACTGGATTAAAAATGAGCTCGGTTTGATTAGAAATGAATTAAATGTAAGCAATTGAGTTTTAAACCATTCAAATTGATGAAGTTGTATACGAATGGATTGAAAACCATTCAAATTGAATGAAAATGGTTATAAATTGATTGGAACAGTGGAATTAGTATGAAAATTGTATAAGTTGCATACGGAAAAATGTTTGGTGTGAATTTCCTTTAGAATTCATGTGTTTACTATTGCAAATAAGTGAAATAGAATTGATTTTGAAGTCAATTGAATTGACTATGAGCTTGTTTGGGGTTAAAATTAATGGAAGATAAGAAATGGTATTGTAAACCATTAAAATTAAATGAAATGGCATATGGAAAAATGCGTAAGTGTTAAAAACCATATAAGTTGCTTATAAACATTGTTTAGCTACATTGTTTCTAGTATTCATGTGTTGTAGTTGCTTTAATGGAGTGGAATGTCAATAAACTTCATATATTTGGCACTTACATGTTTAAATTGAGTAAGTACAGGTACCTGGAAGCCGTGTGGCTGGATTGGGTTGCGCTAATTGCTAAAATTAATAAGCCGCTTGCTTAAAATGCTAAATAAGGTACGCCTACGTAATTAAAATAGGAAATATGAACTGTTTTTGGTTTTTCCGACCGTGTAGGTCGATGTATATATATTTATCTCTTTTGTCAAATTGCAAAAGCTCCTCCGTACAAAGGAGACTCTGCCAAAAATTTTCAGAAATTTTGGGAGTTAGAAAATTTTTGAAAATTTTGGAAAATTTTGGTTAACGAAAAAACGATTTCAAACTGGAAAATTGAAATAAGTTAGTAAATGGAGCTGATTAAATCATAACATGAATCAGTATAAATGAAAAATAAAATTTAAAGTTTAGAGTTGAAAATAAATTGAATTTGTATGGAAATGAAAGAATTACTTTGAATAAAAATAGATATAAACTAAAGTAGAAAGGTGAAAATAAGTATAAGAAACATATATAATGCTTATATTAAACTTAAGAGAGAATGGTGAATTCTTAAATGCAAATTGATACTACTAATATATTCTAAGTCAACATTGGAATGAATGGATATTGACATCTGTAAGTGAGTCGATAAACGGTTTTGGGATATTGTGATTGGATATTAGTACTAAGCAGGATGTACAGGTAATATAAAGGGAAAAGAGAACTGATTTTGATTTCAGAAGATAAATTTGAAATGCTCGACAAAAAGGTATGTGTTTAAGTTTCTATATGAAATTTGATTGGGATTTTGGATTGAGCCACTTGGCTTTTTGATTTCTTTTTGGATTTGGGAGGCCGTAGAGCCATTTTTGTAGTAGTACCGAGTTAGCCGCGCAAAGGAGACGCTGGCAAAAAATTTCGGGAATTTAGGGAGTTAGAAAATTTTTGAGAAAATTTTGATAATTCAAAATTTGATTTTAAATTGAAACTTGAATGGTTAAACAAATAGTATAGTTTGAAACTATGGGAGAGTTGAGAAGTTAATAAGAATGATAATGGATCTTCTATAAAAAGGTAGTTAGATGCTGAATTGTTTGGTTTTGGGGAAAGGTAAACGGGTATTGGATCATTCTTCCTAACTAGTAATTTCGAGGACGAAATTCTTTTAATGGGGGGAGGAATGTGACGACCCGGAATTTTCGAGCATTTAAAATCGGAATATTTAATTGATTTTAAATATTCAATAGAGCAATCTTAACTTGAAATACAAATATCGCTATTTATTGATAATTAAATAATAGAATTTAATAATTAGAAATTGGGTAAATTGTTGAATCTAGGATTTTAAGCCTGTTAAAAATAATTTGAAGGCTTGTAAAATTTATATTGATAACGTTGAAGACGATAGAAGTGTTAAAATCAAATTCAACAATGATTTGTTCAGTTTTAAATTTATATCGTTTAAATTGAATTTAAATAGCCTTCTGAGGCACAGTCTCGGAATTCGACGAAACCAGTTCCATTGGGTCCGTAATATTGAATTTTTATCGGATTTCAAATTTCGTATTGATCGGAGTTGTTGTGCGAGCATACGATAAGTAAACGCGTTGAAAATTAAATAAAATTTTAATTGATCAAATCAATGTCATCGGTGCCTTATTAAACACGTTTCCCTTTTGATTTTTTTAGCCGACCATCCTGTCCCTTTTTCTTCCAACACGCGGAAACAATTTTGTGTGCTAACGTCCTCTCGATTTCCTTTCAATGTCGCTTATCTTCTGAAGAAAGCTTCTGCTCTGCCCTATTTCATAAAACACGAATACTTCCTCTTCCCTCATTCGAATAGATTCGAAAACTTCTCAATTGTAATATCTCTCTGGGAAATGGCTTCTTTGTTCAAACCATCCCCTCTTCATCTTTATTCCGTATCTGCGAAAAAAAATAAAAATGGCCGAGTCGATTCCCCCAAATCGCAACCCTCTCCTCTTTGATTCACATTAAATCGAAAACTGTGTCTTCCTCTCCATTATGAAATCAGTGGCAGATAACTCCTCAGTTCCTAATCTCGAAAACGCATTTCTTTCCCTAAATTGATTCTCAATCTCAAGCTTTGAGCGGTGCAGCGCTTTGGTGGAAGCTCGAGAGTAGACGCGACTGCGAATTAGGGGAGGGCTCAGTGCGACATCGCTGTGAGGTTCGATTGAAGGCCGCACGTGAGGGCATAGAGGATCTTCGGCCAGCAAGCAACGCGAGAGGTGGCTCACGATCTTAGGTGAATTTGCGATCGAAGTTGCGAGGCTATGGAAAGGAGAGGCCGTTTCAGGTGGGCTTTGGGGTCGCTGTGGGTTGCGGTTATAGTGGCGAGATCGTGGTTGTCGATCGTTGTGAGGTCAGTGGAGTTGAGTTTTGGGCAGGCAGTTGCTATGCTCGATCTGGACCTTAGTTTGAGTAGCAGGTAATTTCTGATTCAATTTGAATATGTTAAAATGTTTTTCCTAAAAAAAAAAATGTAATGTATACATCCAGATCAGCTGATAGATATGCAGCAGTAGGATATAAAACAATTTATTTATCTTATTAAAGATTTATATGGCTGTATATAAATTGTAAACCAGAAAATAGTTTACATATGGATATGGTTTTGAAGGTAGTTTTAAATGAAATAGATAAATATATACATAGGGATTTAAAAGAAAATAAATATACATGTATATAGGTTTGGGAAGGACATTTATATTATTTGAATTTAATTTGTACAGGTTATTTTTGGAATAAGTAGTTATAGGGAAGAAAAATAAAATAAGTTAGTTAAAAGAAAATAATTTAAATCAAATTTATAAATGGAATTTATTTTCAGTAAGTTCAAATATTGATAAATCATATGATGTTTATTCAAAGGCTGAAATTTGAAATAAAACAACTCGAGATGGATATGGTGGCAAATTAAAAGGGCAAAGGTGAGTTAATCTCACTCAGTTAAATTTAAATTTAAATGATTAAATTTAAATAATTGTTTGAATGGCTGAATTGATCGATGTGATATAGTATGATATTTTGGAATTGGCATATTATATTGTGCTAAAATTTGTGGATGCAGGGAAAACAGGTTGGAGGGATCCAACTGGACCCCTCACATGTATTTAAATTATTCAATGTTCTTTGTTGTGATTATTTGATATCCTATGATGAGTTATATTGGAATAATGAATGTTATGGTTTGATTGAATATTTAGATATAATGAATTACCAAAATATATGAATTGGATTGTTGAAATGAAATTAAAAGGAAGTAAATTTGTAAGCGAAATAATTATAGAAAGTTTGAATAAATTAAGAATGAATTGAAAAGAAATAGAAGTAATATGAAAATAATAATAAATAACTTCGATTATGAAGAGAAATGGAATTTTGAATAAAATGAAATTGATGAATTGTAAATTTAAGTTATATCAATTAAAGAAATAAAGAATTATCTTAAAATTCAAAGTTTAAATTTATTTAAAAGAATAAAAAAAAAGTAATTGAGAAATCTAAAAATTGGAATCAAGAAATGAGATATGAAATTAATAGATTCTGAATTTAAAGGTAATAAATTGGAAATCAATTTGGGAAATTGATTTAAGTGATTGAAGTTGGGATTTTTCTCTGGATAACTAAGTATATTTTTAAAGTAAATTCTTAAATAAATTTAAAGGTTTTAAAGTTGTTGTAAAAAGCAAGTTTTAGAAAATTTATTATTTCTAATATTTAAATTCAAAAGTAAGTATTTTCTCAAATCTATTATAGTAGTAATTTCTTTAAAAGTGGCTTAGTATTTTGTTTTTAAAAAGTGAAAATCTAGTTTTATATTTTATTAAGTAGCCTTATTTTCAAATATTCACATAGTATGTATTTTTAACAAATTATTGAAGTAATTTAACTTAAATGTTTTAAATTATATTTTCAAAGTAAAGTGTTTTAAATTATTTTAAAAATCTAGTTTTGTGCTTGGTGATTTCAGAGGAAATAGAAAATATTTGGGAAAATTTATTCTGAAAAGATAGATGGTTTTGGAAACTGTTTTCAAAGGATTGAAAATAGAAATATATCTTGTGAAGATATTTTGAGGTTAATAAATAATTTGGGAAATTATTTATTGTTGGATGGTTGTTTGTGAATATTAATTGATAGTTAAATAACCGACTATCAATATTGGCCAACTACGTTGATCGTTTCGAAGAGACCGGGATCGAGATTTATTTCTCGAAAACCACTTCGATCCGGTTTGTACGTTTCGTGCGAAAAACGTGTTCGGAGTTGAAGATGGAGCAGTGAAGTGCAAGGGCTAGTCGCTACTAATCCTGAGGATATTTCCAAAATGGATGTAGTAGGAGTAGTGCCTTCGGTTCCGTTCGAACCCGGAACGGACTTGTATGGATGAATGCTTGCGAAACATCGTCAGGTGGACGATGGGCATCCTAAGGAATATGTTCTATAAAGGTAACGCTTAGCCTCAAGCCTCATCAATTGGGAATGGCTGAAAATCAGGGGATATGCAACAAGGCTTCGTGGGTAGCCCCCACTGGAGGGTGAGGTCATCCCTGTCTAGATGTCCCTTTTATTTCGGCTTAGTGGGCGGTTGCTAATCCCAACCGCGGGGTGATCTTGCTCGGGACTGTCCAGTAAGGGATGGTTCCGGTCTTGTGTTGCAGGGGAGTTAGGGTGGCTCTCGGTACGCTGATCTAGACCAGGTACTGTGACAGGTGGTACCCCAATGCCTAGCCATTAGTTGGAATCCATTTTCCCTACGCGCCCGTACGGTTTTGATTGTGCCCAACTATTGCTGAAACGTGAGATGCAAGCATTTCAGCTAGATTCTATTTTACTTTCTATAGACACTGTTATAATATCAGAGGACTTTAATAAAAAATGTTTTAGCTATCGTAAGGTAAAAACCCGACATGTTTATTTGTGGCGTGGTCTTACGAGATGCTTTTATTTTCAAAGAATTTTTGAAACTTTAATAATCAATTGGGTGTGATTTTCTCACGCTGGTATTCCAGACTGACTCGGGTGTTATTTCACTGTAATGCTCGGGTCAGACCGAGTATTATAGGATACAAGAAATGCTATGGAGCTCAGGAGACGAGCTGGATGACGATACGTATTTACGTACTTGTTTATGTATATAGTCCGCTGTGTTGAGTAGCTGTGTATCCAGATGTATGTTATTGATGTTGAGCTATGATTGATGTACTCTGATGATGTGTATATATATATGTAAACAGAAATATTTGACTTTTGGGTAAAGATTATTTATTATCTATTATATTTTATTCCACTGCGATGGTTAGATTCTGTTGTTCTTTTCTATTCTCTTCTTCTACCTCTTCTTCTTTAACCAAATGGTTCGTATTTCTGTGCAACTTGAGTTGATTGTTGTAGAATAGTGTTGACTTGAGAGGTACGGATTTGCGGGCTGTTACAAGTTGATTTCAAAAATTTGAATCTCAAAAGAAGTGTCTATGGTCATATCCCTTCACGAATGGACATGGCTGTTGTTCTTCTATAAATATGGGATGTTTTCCACGAATTTCTAATCGTATTTTTCTGGTTTTCACTCGTCTTCTTCTTCCACATTTCTTTATACATATTCTTACCATTACTCTGCCGAAATCACCACTGAATCTAACTAGATCATTTCTGGTTTGATTCTCTATCACTATCTCAACAAAATCCTCAGTGCTATTCAGAGTTACAGGCTTCTTTGTAATCATTTGTGTGAAAAAGACTGTGATTGTAGCCTTGGAAAACAATCAAGTGAGAAAAGGTGCGATTGTAGCCCTGGAAATCAATTAGGTGAACTTGTTGCCCGTTAAATCAAGTATCTCTACCCAGAGAATTGTGAATCTGGAGGGTGTACCTCGTAGCTATGAAATCGAGGGCGTAATTGAAAAGATTGCTTTTGAAAGGAAATCCGTACTTGTGTGCGGGACTGGATGTAGGGTAACTCCGAACCAGTATAAAATCCAGTGTGTTCTTTCCATTACTGCTTTTACTTTATTTCTGCATCTGTGTTTGATTCTGTGATCCTATCTTTATCTGAATATTGCATACATTTGTGTTTAAATTAACAAAAACTCAAAAAGATTTAATAATTTCTTAAAACACTATTCACCCCCTCTCTAGTGTTTATTCTAGCCTTAAGATTCGTTATCTGCATTTCTAACAAGCGACGCAACCATTGTGTAAGCTACGATCCATAGTCAATATTGAACAGTACTTTCCATATCTACTTTTAAGATCTTTTTTCAAATTTTGAAAATAAAATGGTTTGTGAATTTACTTATACCATTGTGATAAGTATATGATTATATTTTCTTAGTATCGAAAATAAATTGGTTTGTGAATATACTTATCCCGTTGAGGTAAGTGTATGGAAGTGATTTCCAAGAGTGATTTTAAATTAATGAAAGATTAATTTAGAGGCTCAGTGATTTCCATGGGAATTTTTTTTTCTTGAATGTTTGTTTATTTGATAGTTAAGTAACCGACTATCAAATCTTGGCTAAAATATGTAATCCTTCTTAATTTTGGTTGTAGGGAAATATTCCCTACTTAATACCGAAGGATTTTAACTCTGCAAATATTTAGGGGAAACACGAGGATTATATGGTACAGTTATCGTCAGTGGTGTTATACTATACGTATAAACTCATTTTATTCTTTTAAGACAAATGATAAGTAGATCCGTCCACTTAACTGGTTAGGGGGTGGTCCCCGCTCTTATGTATTGTCTAATTATTTTCTAAAGAACCGGTATTGAGCATTTTGGAAATTGACGTTTGGTTTTATGGAGCATTTGTTAAGCGAAAGAGTGTACTCGTAAGAGATGACTCAAAATCTGTGACCACGCCGAAAACCGTATACGTTTCTATGAAGGAAATTCATGGTGTATTGAGATGTTGGGATCAATATGCGATTTCTAAACCCATTGTGGTATGGCAATCCGAGTGTGATTCCAAGATCGAATTAAGATATGGGAATCTTTGTGTGATTCCAAGACCCGTTGGGGTATTGAAATCCATGTAGGATTCCATGATGTACTTCATGGCAGTGTAAAGCTGGAATGTTACATTGTTATATGCAATTGTGCTTTATATTTTGTCAATCGTGGTTCAGGCTCGGACATGATATGTCATGACTGGGTACCAAAATTTATTTTATAATCAAATACAAATAGCCAATGTTTTTCCTTTTTCCTACAAACTGCCGTTGTTTTCCCCTACCCTTGTAACTTTGGCCTCCACGGCAGCTTCTTTTTCCCCGACGGTCTGAAGCGTGTTGGGTATATTAATTCACTTCATCAAATCAATCTCCATTTTTCTTTTTAAAGGTCGCTGCCATTAGATTTTTTATTCTCCTCCCCTATACATTTTAAAGAACCATGAAACCATACACCTTCCCCACTTCAAAAATCATTACAACCCAAACTACTCACTATTAACTCCAACGTCCAACTATAAAGTTATTCGCTAAGGAGTCTAGTTTTTTTTTAAAAAAAATTTATCGCTCGAGATTTTATTTAAAACGAGCAAGATATCCCACTTTTGTCGTAAGAGGAAAAAACACTATTAAACTTCAAATCTCAAATTCTCGAGCTTCGCTTCAAATGGATCGACACCGTAGGCGCCGTTGGGTTCGTATAGCGTTGTAGTATTTTTGTGGAAGTTTCGACGCGATTCCATATCGATTTCTAGGGTTCGATTTTTCTCGGGTTATGTTCATTGTTGGGTAGTGAAAATGGGAGCATTGGCTCTGGCTTGGAGAGGCGCGTTGGGTGGTGGAATTCGACGGGGTCCGATTGAGGTTTGAGGGTCGTAGCATGGTGATTGGACGAGGCATGCATGGATGAGGAAAAAATGAACTGGAGCTGCCTGGGTGGTTAGATGGTCTACTTCTAATGGGGGGCATTGGTTCCTCGATATGGGGATGATCGAGATCGGCAAGAGTAGAGGAACTTGCACGTGCTCTTGGTTGGTCGAAGGGTGGTGGAGTTGGGTCATGCATATGCACACAACGATGCAGATTTGGGTTCCAATGTTCGATTTTGCAATAAAGAAGGGGAAGGAGAGATACTCTAGAGATAAGAAGCATGCTAGCGGGCCTTTCGCTTATTTTTGGAAGGTGAGAAATCTAAATTATATTAGTTTATTTATTCATATAAACAGTGTTAAGTTCAAATTTTATATCTCATACATCTTAAATCCATTTGATTAGCAAATTTTTGCGTTGTACTCGTATGGACGAGTGTAACATTTTATTATATCTTATAGCTTGGGACAGGTGTAAATTTATGACATATGAAAACAGACTTCAGCGTTGAGTGAAGGAGTTTAGTGCTCCGGTGCCATGAGTTCCAGGGATAGAAGATATGTATAAACATTTGATGATAGATGTATAGAAGCAATACCCAAATGAGTCTAGAACTTGGATAACAAGTCTAGGAAAGGTAAGAAGCCTTCTTGCCAAATATGGATTGTGGTACAGGCAAAGTACCCTTCAGTATTGTTATGAATGATGTCATTATCACTCGAAGGAATAACTTCCACCCATGTAATGCCGAAGTCATTTAGAATTGTGTCTACCTCATCTTGATATCAGAGAATGCTTAGAAGTTGTTTCAATCTTCTTAAGCGAAGATTCCATCATCGGCATTGTGCCTTTTTCTGGTTTTCGGGAAGTCTTTTTCACACCCTTGATCTTACTAGGTGAAATCATTTCAGTTAGAATTTATAATTTTTTATGTAGTCAATATTCTATCAAGGATATCGAAAACCTATTATGATGATTCGAAACATGAAATCTCATATCCTTGAAAGAATGTTAAAGTTAGAAAAATAAACTCTGTTGAGCTTTCGACAAAGTCAAAAGGGAGGATGGAAGTAGAATTCCAACGAACACACTTCAACAATGTCGAAAACTCAACATAAGCTTTGTTATTAAAAGGGAGTAGTTGAAACTACACAAAAAATTTGTATAAAATATATGCTGCCAACATATAGTAAATAAGGAAAAAGAACCATTCGACGCTGTCGAAACTCATGGACGTAGTTTTTCCAAAGGAATATGAATGCTTTCAAAATCTTATATGCCAATTAAGTCGAAGGATATTGAGTTTGAATCATATTACTTAAAATAAAAGGAGTTGGGACGCTTCAACAATATTGGTAAAAGATGGTGATCGAATCTCAATTAGTTATGGAAGGTGTCGATAGAGTCAAAAGCGGTAGGTGGTTTTGAAAGCATGCCAACGACTAAATTTGAGCCGACATTGTAGGTTTCGACTAAGTCAAAACATTTGATTTGATTTACAAACTAAACAAAGTGCAGTTCTCTAGTTGAACAACAACTTCTGGTATGCTTCATATCACTTAACCTTATTGTTATTGATTTACCCTTTGTTCTTGACTTATGTTATACTGTTCTTTCAAATTTCCAAGAGCTGGTTCTCCTTACAAGATGGTGCATCGAAATCTTCCACAGAGACATCGAGTGTTTGAGAAGAAGTTTCAAACTTACACATCCAAGTCTCTTCATGTCTGCAGATAAGAACGAAGCTATAATGGAATTAAAGATATTGAAAGCTTCTCTGGCTCAGTTAGAGTCTGTTAATCTGAGGAGAGGAAAGGTCATCAACTACTCACTAATGAAAATTTGGCATTGAAAACGACTCAGAAAGAGTCCGAGGAGGAAAAGACTCGAATGGCAGTATGTAACAACCCGTATTTTTGATAATTAAAATATTAAATTAAATGATATTTTGAAATTTAATATTGTGATAAATTAAAATTTATGATTTACTAATGAGAAAAATAATTAAGATATGATTTGATAATGTTGTTTGAATGTTCTTGACAACTATTTTAATGTAATTTCAATCAATTGAAATAATTGGAAAGTTAATTTGGTTATAATTGTAAATAAGGAATAAACTAAATGTTGGATTTAATGTAAATTATATGTTATTAATTGAAATAGGTTTGTTACAGAATATGAAATAAATTAATTTATTGGTCTAGACGTAGAAATGTGTTTGAATTACTAATGTGTAATAATTGTTTTAATTATTATTTTATTATTTAATCCGTTGAAATTAATTTTGAAAATCAATTTAATTTAATTTAATTTAATATTTCAGTTAATATGTGTTAAGATGATAACTGTAAAATGTGAAAAAAATGTAAACTAATGTTAATTATATTCATAAGGTAATAGTCGATTCAATAATAAGAGTGTAGATCGAAATAAAAGAATTGTTGAAATCTAAATCTTAATAAAAATAAGTTTTATTTCTATTGTAATTGAACGTTGAATTTAGTGTAATATTAAAATAGTGAATTTAACATGGAAAAATTACTTTAATAGATTATTAATTTCTATGTAATAAGAATGATAAAATGGTTAATTTTTAGAATTGAATTTGAAAGTGATTAAATCAATTTAATAATAATTTATTTAATTAACGTGAAAATTATCCATTTTGACCACTGTCTCGGATTTGACGAAACCAGTTTCATCGGATCCATAATAGTGAAGTCTTGTATGATTTCAAGTTCCATAGCGGTCGGATTTATCGTTTGTTCGTGCGAAATCGAAACGTGTAGAAATCGATTAAAAGAATTTAAATAAATATAATTTGACTTTGAAAGCTAATTTTTGTATACAATGGAATAGGGTTATAAACTACTTCCATTGAGTTTAAAAATATTGAAAACCTACATTTTGACAGATAGGATGACCTACTTTCGTTTTGGGAATGAAACGAGCTTTTTAGGTCGTTATTATCGTTTTGACCCAAATCAATATGTCCATTCGTTCTTATTTACCTCTGCCTATATATAGGCAGTAATAAACTCTAACAGATTTATTATTTCGTATTTCTGTATGTACTGCTTATTAATATCTCCTCTTCCTTCTCAATGGCTGTCTTTCCAAAAAACCTTAATTCCTAAATTCAAAATCAAATCGAAAATTCAAACTCATCAAACCCTATCGAATTATATATCATTGCGAAGCTATAGATGAGCGTAATCTACATTTGAGATTCATTTTTCAATTTAGGGTGTGCTGTGACCAAAAATCGTTAAAGAAGTCTCGACCGTCCATTTCTAGGTTTTCGCTTTCAACGTTGGATCTTTGTCGTTTGGTCGACCGAAGGGTGCAGACTTGTAAAGGAGGCAAGTGGTTGTCGATCCATCGATTTGGTTTGACCTCGATGATCCATAGATCGTTAGATTATCTCGAACAAGGCGCGGTGGTGGCTGCTTGTATGTGGCGGCGGAGGTGGTCAGGCGACTGTCATGGGTGCGACTTGGCGTGGGCGTCACGATGGTGATATCAGATCAGGGGATGGGTGCTCATAGGTGGTGCAGTCGTCGATCTATGTTGGTGGTTGTAGCTTCTCGGAGCCATATCGAGCGTGCTAGGATTTTACTAGGTAATGATATTACCATTTTTGCCCTTGAATATTATTTTATATTAATTTAAATTTCTAATGTTCTAACATCGATAACTTTTTCATACGAGCTCCACTTGACGCGCGGTTTCTTTCCTTGAGATCGTATCAAAATTTCGATCAACATGGAACTAGTTTGATTGGATTCTGAGACTATTCAAATTTGGGCATTCTTTTGGATTTTAAATCAACTATAAATCAAAGGTTAGTGATTTAACCCACTCATGATATTCGAAACCTTCTTATGTTAGTTGAATTAAATTTATGAATTCATAAGAATTTTATCGATTATTGTTTGGTATTTTAATTATCATTTAAATTTAATATTAATCACAATTTCCATTTAAATTAATATTGAATTAAAATGATAATTAAATATTTGATATTGCTAAACAGTTAATTGTTGTGATTTATAGATTAATTTGGATATTGATTATGATGGATGTTTAGTTGTTGACATTTTGGATGATTGGATGTTATGTTTATTATATATGTTGTTATTACTTTGCAAGTTCCTTTAGTTTGTTTGGAAAATCACTTTGGGTTGGAATGATACAGACCCAAATGATATTATAGATTAGGAAAAATCGTTATGGGTTGAAATAATACATACCCGACTGATTCTATTGATTTGGAAATTATTGGTTTGGGATACGGGTTAAAATGATATATACTTGGGAAATTTAACTATTTTCGGTTGAAATGATACATACCCAATCACTTGACCATGGGGCAGAAAATTATATACGGACATTGTTGTTCCATTTTAAATTATTTTCTAAATGGTAAAGTATGTTCGATTTATAAAATTTGATTTTTAAATTTAATTTAATGATTTTATTAAAAAAAATTGTATGGAAAATAATTTATTATATATGTTTTAAAGCTTTAAATCATAAGTTAATATAAGTTTTCAAAAACTAACGTTTAAGGTTTTAATTTATAATCTTATTTAGTTCAAAATATATAATTTAAATAATGTAATAAAATAGAAACACTTTAAAATTTTAATATAATAAAATATTCAATATAGTTTTAAAAGATTTATTTAAAAATTTAATTTAAGATAATAAGTATAGATTTTATAATAAATTTAATGGATAAATGATTTTTGTAAAAGATTTTAGAATTTTGTAAAAGGCTTTGTAAGCAATTTATAAAAGTTTTGGAAGAGATTTTACATGGATTTTTATAAAAGGATTTTGTAAAAGATTTTTTTATTAAGGATTTTATAATGGCTTGATAAAGGAGTTATAAGATTTTAAAAGATTTTATAAAAGGTTTTTATAAAATAACTTGTATAAAGGGATTTGGAAGCATTTTAAAGGAATTTGCATGGAGGCTTATAAAAAAGGGAAGAGCAGTAAGATGTGTTGGAATATATAAATAGCTTTATAAATGGTTTTAAGGCATATAAATAATTTATAAATGATTTAAGAGTGATTTATAAATTATTTTCGAAATTGATAGAAAGAAATCTCCCCCGGTATTTATGAATATATTTTGGAATAAGTATATGGATGTCTTGATATGAAGTTATAAACTATTTTTTGGATTTATTATTAAAGGTGTTTTATAAAATGACCACGGTGTGAAAAATATAATGATTGGTTGTTTAAAGAGACCAGTCGGATATTGTCATACTCTCTGCCAATTCTGAAACCACTAACAACTGTGCACATGGCGGAGAATCCAGAACGAAGTAGGATGGTTGGTGAACGTTACTGGTAAGAGGTAAGAATGTAGCCCTAACCTTCAGGTCATCTTGATATGACTAAAATAGGAGCTATCCCGGGCCAAGTTAGGTCGCTCCTCCGATCAGACATGCTTCTTCAATAGCATATTTGATACTTTGTGATTGATGTGGCTACATTCAATTTGATTATGGGAGTGTGTTCCAAGGTGGGCGGTAGTAGCTATTATGCGTTACCACTAGTCTGAGCGTGCAAAACAGTAGAATCCTACCCTAGGCATTGCCTTGCGTGCCTGTTATATGCCTTATTGAGCCCACTACTATTTTGGCTTGTGTCGTACGTGCTCCCTAATAGCCCATCGGATTGGTGGAGTTTACGGTACTGTATAGACTACGACATTTATAAAAATGTGTTAAGGGGATATGAGTAACGCCTTAGCGTTGTTTTAATACTTTACTTATAGACATTACATATATAGCGTATATTACTACATATAAGTAGTTTAACGGATCCTTAGGAGATGGAAATCCCAAAACATCTCTTAAGTTATTGCACGCACGTTATACACTGAATATGAGATGTGAAATCCCATAAATATCTCTGAAGCCATTACAGTCATATTCTTTTGCTGTTGATTTAACTTACACAAGATCTTTTTGTTCTGACTCAAGTGTTGCTTTTTCATTACGCTCGGGCCAGCCTGAACTTTTCAATGTTGAAGACATTATTTCAGGAGGACAATGGTGGAGTTTAGTATTATATTATTATTACTATTCACTGTATCATGTTATTCCGTTGCATTATCCTATTATAAATGTTGTATGTATAACGCTGATTTATTATAAAAGTGTATTCAAATGTTAAATGTGAATCGACTTCATAAACTATTTATTTGATTATATATTTTATCATTCCGCTGTGAGATTCTGTGTTTTGCTTTTCATTCCTTTCTCTTATTTTCTTATTTAACATATTGACAATCCTCCATTTTGAATGGTTTGAGTTCAACATGTATGGTTCAGTATTGATTTGCCGTCCAAAAAGGTGGGTCGTCACATAGTAAAACAATCATCTCTAAAGGAAAAGCTTAAGAAGAATAAAGATTCCTTAAAATTGTCCATCGACACTATTTCTGATGCAAAGCAGCGGGTCTCTCAGTTCCTTGTACTTGTCTTGAGGACATCAATATCAATTCTTTCGAAGATGCTATAATGCTCCCTTCTGCTGATAACGTCAATAAATGCCCAGAACTGAGCTTTCCCTCACTCAACCCTACTCTTATCAATAGGGTTATTGAAAAAATTAAAAGGATGGAGCAAGGGTTGAAGCCATTGAAAGAAAGGAGATCAATGCCTTTAAAATTCTATCTTTTGGAGTCCCTTCTTTATAAATAGACTCTGAATCCGAAGATAAAGGTGACAAAGATGAAGTTGCCGAGGAAGAGCCCGGTAACAATGATGATGACGATGATGACGACGATGATGACAATAACTATAGCCAAGTAGATACAGGTCATGTTCAGGTGGCGACAGGGGTGGTCACAGTGATGCTTCTAAAAATGATGGTGATGACAACATATGGATTCTAAAAAAGTCAATCATAATCCGTCTTTTCATGAAGCAAGCCCACCTGAAACCCCTGTGCCTTCTGGCACTCAGGAGGAGCCTGCTTACATTAATGTGGAAGAACCAAAAGAGAAAAGGCAGGTCTCTCAAATGTCAAGTCCCGTTTCTCAGGTATGGGATTCTTTGTTTAAACGACTTAATCTTCCAAGATAATAATAGTTTAAAAACCCGCTCATCTTTAAAAAACTAAGTTAGAAAGAAAAAAGAAGAAATAAATAGTTTGTATAGGGTATTAGATAAAAAATGAAGGAACACGATATTCTCTTTGATAAGTATCATAGACTTAACAAAAGTGCGGTAGTGTTAGCATCCTTTAAAAACCAAGAAGCTGCCCCGCAAATGAGGAGGGCATGCCATCTATATGAATCTCTTTTGAAAGAAAATCGGGAGTTGATTGCGGTTTTTTGTACGTTGATTGAGAAGAGAAACATTCTTGTGGACTTAATACAAAGCCTTTTGTAGACACGCAACTACGGATTTCCTGTAGTTAGGTGTTTTAGTGTGGGTCTACATAGGAGTTTATACAAGAGATACTTGGACGACTTTGGATCGGACATACATCTCGAAGCATGTTGGAACTTACCACAAGTCAGATCGATTCCCCGATAATTGCATCCTCATAAACTCAAATACTATAAGAACAAGTTTATTTCATAATTATTTACAAACTCGATTTTGAATGAACCAGATGAACAGTCGTAATTATGTAACAATATTGATTTGTGAATTTTTGGTTTATTTTCTTTTTATACTTAGCTGTACTTTGTTACATTATCACAGAGTGAATGTCCCTCAGGAAACTTTGTCTCTAAAGATTATCTAAGCTAGTATGCTAAACTAAGAAGAGATTATCTTGAAAAAGCATCAATTTTGAAATCCTCAAATTAGCCAGATATTGCTTTCTTAGAGATTTGAAAAAACTTTATATGGAACATCCTCGTCTCCATTTCGATCTTCTTTGTGAAGAAAAATAAAAGCTACTTCAGGAAATCCAGACATATCATACCGGATTAATATACGGCCACGATAGTCCTCATACCGGGTAATGGGGCTATAGCAAATTTCCTCTAGTTATTACTCCAGAAGGACTTAATGTTCCTTTTGACTCAGTAGTTATTAATTTTGCAAATGCATTACGTAAAGTTAGAAATGCAGTTTCCCATATTTAGATATTAAACAAATGTCTAATTGTACCTTTTAATTTCATTGTTACTTGAGTTGTAATCGTTTATTGTTGTAATAAAGATATAGATTATTCTACTCTTAACTTCATTCTTTTTTTTGTTTAAATAGGAGTTACAGTTATCTGCAACACCACTCCCATTAGATTCGACATCACGCTTTTTCAATATTAAAGGTAGGTTGCTAAAAGATCTTGAAAAATGAAAAGTACCTTGACGGTACTTTATCTACTCGTTTCCAAGGTAACACAGAAGCACTAAAATGGCATAGGTGATTTTTGCCTCAGAAAAGGATTGTTAGGAATCTCAACGATCGGATCGCAATTCAGAGGCAGATGTTAAGAGCAAAAAAAAATTGATTTTCATGTTGGAGCATCAAGTTAAATCAAACCCTTCAATCGATTTTGACCATAAAATGTCCGAAATTCTCTAACAAATAAGTGATTTATAGATTAAGTTATAGGACAGTCAAGCTCAGCGTGAATCACTGAAATTCATTATGGGGAATAATATTTCAAATGTCGATTTACAAGCTTCCCTCATTACTTCATCTATTGTAAAATCAGTAAGGTCTACTTCACTTGTCTTCCAAAAATTCCCTACTACGACTAATCCTCCTCCTAGCTTAGACGAGAAGGTGGTAGGTGAATGGTGCAGGAAGGTCAAATTTGAGATGATGAAGTATTTTGATGAATAACAAAAGGTAAGATATTCAAAACGTATAAATGAATATGCAGCTAGGATTCAAAAGCTTGAGCGTGAAAAGTATCTCCTTCAGAAACATATTACTAATTAAGAAAGGGAGTATAATACTCTGGCACAAACAAAGCTTTTAATCGTGCTTTGAAGACATTCCTTATTAGCATCTAAGATTCGAGGGGAACTCCAATTCCCTCTACTCATATATAGCATCTAAGGTATCCCTTCGGCTATGGGGATCGGCGACGACATTCTCTTTTCCGAGGGTATACTGTATCCCAAAGTCATGGGATGTTATAAACTCTATCCTACTTTTCTACCTAAGATTTAGTTCTTTTTGGGAAAATAGTTATTCGAGTGATTTATGGGCAATAAACAACTCAAACCTTTCCTCAAGATACTGTCCCTACATCTTTGAGGCAAAAATAATAGCTACCAACTCCAGTCATGCACTAGTTATCTCTTCTCATGGCCCTTCAGTTGCCTGCTAGCACAAGCTATACTCTTTCTTCTTGCATAAGATCTACTCCCAATCCTATTTGACATGTGTTTGTATAAACTATAAATGGCTTCATTCCATTGAGGACGACGAGTACTGGTGCACCTGTCTATAGTTCCTTTAGCTTTCTAAATACTTTCGTGCATTTCTCTTTCAACTGAAGATTAAATTCTTTTTGGTCAAACGGGTTAAAGGAACCATTATCTTGGAAAAATCGTTTATGTATTTCCTATAATAACATGTCAATCCTAGAAAACTTCTAATCTTCAGGGAATTCTTTGGAGTCTTCCAATTTTGAATAGCTTTTACTTTTGCATGGTCCACCACTAATCCATGTTCTGAAACCATATGTCCAAGAAATCCCACTTCCTTCCTCCAAAATTGGCATTTTGAGAATTTGGCTTTAAGTTAGTGCCTTTAGGGTTCCTGATATCTCCCTTAGTCTACTTTCATGATTCTTTTCACTTTTGGAAAACACCAAGATATTATCTACAAAAACAACAAATTTGTATAACTGTCCCTTAAGTGCTCTACTCATCAAATCTACAAAGTATATGGGGGCATTTGTCAATTCAAAAGGCATCCCTTCCCATTCGTAGAGTCCTCAGGTGTGTGAAATGTAGTCTTTGACTTGCTATCGTCTACGATCCTTACCTAATGAAATCCAGTTGCTAAGTCTAATTGCAAGAAGGCTTTGGCTCCCACAAGTTGATCGAACAAATCGTCTATTCTAGGTAAGGGATAACATTACTTCTTTGTTAACTTGATGGGTTCCCTATAATAAACACAAAGCCTTAATGTGCAATCTACCTTAGTGGCAAAGACAACAGCAGCTCTCCATTCCAAGGTACTTCATCAAATGAATCCTTTCTATAGCAGCTTCGAGATATGTTTGTCAAATTCTCACCATTTATTGAGGGTAATCTGTTTTAATGGAAGAGCAGCTGGTCTAGTGTCCTTCTTCAGATCAATCTTAAACTTAATTCTTTCATGGTGGAAGCCTCGAAACTACTTTAAAGATATTAGAGAATTCTCGAACTATGGGTATGGATGAAAGATCATTTTGTGATAGGTTCACTAAGTATAGATAACTTAACTTGACTGAAATTTGGAGTGTACAACGAACGTCAAGGGCTCGCCCTTTACAACTCTTAAGCCATCCACCCTTCTATTGTATTCTAGGAGTGCCCCGTAGTATGACTAATCCTTACCTAAAATAATCCATAACCCATGAAATTTAGATCGTATGCATTATATATGAAACCAACGTCACATATGTCTAACATAAGGTCTTTGCTAATTGAGAAAAGATGCATCGTCTTCCTAATATGATTTGAAACTACTATTGGATGGGTGACAGTTTGAGTTTGAAGGTTTAATGAGTTAATCACATTCCTAGCAAAGAACGGATGAGATGCTTCAAAGTTATATAGAGCATGAATTTTATTTCCTAAAATGAGAGCTATACCTTTTATAGTTGTCTTTCCTCGGTCCCTAGTGTTAGGAACTAGAGATAGTGGTTTTGGTGACAAAAAACTTTGTAACTTATTTTATTATAACTTATATACTAACACTATCATCTAGATATATATGAATGTTATTATGTAGGGTATATATAAGCCAGGTACTGATATTGAAGACTGTACAGTATAAAGATCAAGAATGAAGAAATCAAGTTTGAAGACTCGTGAGTATCAAGATCAAGATTTCAAGATAAGTGTCTAGGTTTGTTAAAACTTAATAATAGCATGGAAATCTTCATTCCAAATTTCATTTTGGGATGGAACCCATTTCTACTTTCTTAGTGGCTTACAAACCCATGACAAGTAGCTTACAAACCTACGACAAGTGGCTTACAAACCCATGAACATCCTGGTTTTGTACAAGTTCTCGAGTCTTGTTGTGATGAAATATTCCGCAGGAAGAACCTTACAAAACTACTTCAAAATGGTTTTTCAAAATGATTTTCAAAATTGCTTTTCAAAATGTTTTAGCCTCAAAAATTATCCTTTCAAATAATTTTCTAAAAGATGTTTTAGCCTTAAAATGTTCTTTGTTTTTATTTTTAAATAAACTCTTGTTTTACACTTCATTTGTTTTTTAAAACTGTCTTCTGATTTTTAAATATTCTTTATAATATAAATATACTTGAGATTTAATATCAAATTTATATATACATTCTAAAAATATATTTTTCTACTCTTTTTTATTTTAAAACATAGGAAAATTAGTTTATTTTACTCCAGAATGATTTTATCGTGTTTTCCTTTCAATACCATTTTCAAAACAAATTTTACATTGTTTTTAACGAAGGGATGTCGACATCATAGGATATCCCATGTCGACACGGTTTCCGTCAAATACAAAAGTTTCAATTTTCAAAAGAAGTGTCTATTCCTTTAAATCTCTTCACGAATGGTTATGGATGTGACTGGTCTATGAATAGGCTTCATAAACGAATTTTTTAACTAACTATTTTCTTATTTTCTTCACTCCTTCTTCTCCATAAATCCGTATTCTAAAATTTTCATATTTTTAAGATCGTGTCGAAATTCTGCCGAATTGTCAAGTGGATCAAATTAGAATCTCATTCTTATTTGATTCTCTACCCTCTCTCGAAGATCAAAGTGCTATTCAGAGTTATTGGATCAATTTGTAATCAAAAAATTTTTGAGTCTCTTTGTAAGGTGCTGTTGTGACTGGAAATCAATTGGGTGATCTTGTGTCCCGTAAATCAAGAGAGTTTGCCCTGGACTCGAAGACAAGAGGGTACCTCAAGGTCTTTAGAAATTGAGGATTGCAATCTCGACATTAGTGTAATAAAAATATGTATGGGGTGTTTGCCTTGGTACAGGACTGGATGCAGGCTAACCCTGAACCAGTATAAAATCCGATGTGTTCTTTCATTTTACTTCTTTTTATTTACTTTCTGCATGTGTACTTGATTCTATGATTGTTCTTGATTCAGTTCTGCATTTGTTTATATTATAATTTCTAAGTTAGTCCATACATGTCTTAGAATCCATTAAACACTATTCACCCCCACTCTAGTGTAAAATTAGCCTTAAGATCCTTAATCCGCACTCCCTTTGACCTAGGGGTGGTTTACTCGAAATAGGGGCAGCCACAATGGCGTAGGCTTGCCCACTCTGCCATTCCTTTACATCTTCAGGCGTTAGTTTTTGAAACGCCCTTTCTCATAGTAGTGGTAATACTTTCCCTTAGAAGTTTCTTCAACAAATTCAATCAATAATCCTTTGCAAGCTGTTCTTTCTTTTGGCATTTATTACACACTTTACCTACTTTGTTAAATTTCCCCTTTGACTTCTTATTGGCCTAAAATTTTTTTCTTAGCCCCTCTTTGATTCTGTGTAGGTCCTGCCATCTCCTTCTCCCTTTCTTTCTCTTCGACATTTACTATCTACAGTAAAGCCATCTGCACAAGCATCTCATATGCAGCTCCAGTGGGTTCTGAGTCAGTAACAATTCCCTTTAACTGAGGAGTTCAGGCTCTTGACAGACTCCATGGCTTTCATCATAGGGAGTATCAATCAATCTCATTTCAGATTCAGTCAATTTGGTAAACTTACTAATGCACTCCTTTAGAATAAAGTCTCTGTGCCTAAGCTATATAAATTTCTTTAATTAACTGAAAGCTCACTTCTACACTTGACATAAACCTTTTCTTAAATTGGTTCTTGAATTCATCCCGGACAATCCTATCAATGTCCTCTCTAGCCACCATATTCCACCAATCTAATGCTTCTCCTTTAAGATGCCAAGCTGCCATTCTCTACTTAACTTGATTCTCTCAACCAATCTCTTGGAAAATCGTATTGCAATCCTATATTTATGCCTTATTCTGTAAGAAGCTTTCCTTTTCAGAATATACTCTTCCTTACATACTCATAAAATTCAAACACATTTTGGTAAAATCAGTAGGTTGAGGTGGTGCTTTAGCTGGCGAAACAATATGTGCTGCTAGTGCAGTTTGGTAGGAAGCATGGAGTTTTCCTGCGTCCTTAAGATATTGCTTCAACCATTCGGGCATCCTTCGAATGGTGGGCATTCCTCTAGCGGGGTTCCCAATCTCAAAAGAAGAAGGATGTTCAACTATAGTCTACAACATGTAGGTTAGACTTTTAATTATAATTTCCTAAGACTTAAAGCAAGATTTTTATAGTATATACGAGTATGTCCATAGTAATGTTTTATATATATATGTATATAGTAGGAGCTTTTGGAAAAATATTTCCAAAAATAACAAGTACATCTCTCATATGTATATTTTTTTCCTACCGATTGACTAACTAGGCTCTAATACCAAATGTAACAATTCACCCTAAAACGTGCCTAAATTTTGACCCAGAAAAGTCCCGTCAAAAGTAAGAACCGTCTCAAAATTGGCCGTTGGTTTGAAAAAAGAACAATACAGAACTACCTATCTACACATTCAGAATCTTATTACAGAAGGGTTAAATCTAAAACAACAATAGTACCCATTTTATTTATTAAAACCATAAAATATCTGTAATATCAAAATCCAACAATACGTACATATCCATAATATTCCAAAATTACAGCATAGATTTTACTTCATGGGTACATTAAAAACTATTGAGAATAGAATGTAAATAAATAATCTACTACCTCAAGCACTATCTACATCTCCACCTTCAACATCGCCTTTCCTAACATGCGTTGTAATGAGGTGGGAGTCAAAACAACATATGTCTAGTGAAAAAAATCTCTAGCCTTGCTACATTAGCACTTGGGAAATACAGTTTAAATAGGAATATGTCTTTAAGTTTCTACTACAACATAAATCTTTCCAAATATAAGCGCAAAGGCTTTTCTCAAACTTAAATAAAAATGCTTTCCAAATATAAGCCCATAGCTAACTTTCTATCAACCCAGTAACCCTTATGTACCATCCATAATGTTTAATTAATGTTCGAGATGGTACTTAAGTCACTTAATACCTTTTTTGAGAATTAGGTAGACTTTGACCATTAATACCATATTTAAGGCAAGTCCACACCATTTACTACCTGTAATCCCAAGGCACACTCTTCAATTATAACTATATAGCTGACATTACACGGAATCTCTTCAGCCACTAAATAATTCCTATTGAAGTGGGCCCCTTAATGAGAAATCCTCTACCATGTCTAACCCATAACCCTGTCCATTTACTACTTCCTGCAAAAGAAGAGGCGGGCCGTCCCATAACCACTTAATACCTTTAATCTCTAAAGCAGTTCCTTCGTATTTTGAATCGTACCCTACAATGACGTTTCATATGAGTTAGATTATCCATAGGTACTAGTAGCCAGATTATCTGGGCAGATTTCCTCTGTAGAAATTGGGAGTAACCTCGCGTCATCTTAGTTACTGATAAGTGGCGGCTAGGGTTATTTGCATAATGGACATTCCAGATTTAAATATTTAAATCCGACGGTTATGGTGCATTTTACCCACTATAAATAAGACCGTAGACGCCTTGTTTTTATTCATACAATATTTGGGGAACATTAGCGAACTCTGTCAGTTCGTCTCATTATATATTCAGAAAACTACAATAGGGTTTCAGGTAAGAAATCCTATAGATCTATCTTTGTTTATTACTTATTTTCTCAAAATATTCTCCTCCAAACCACTACTTTTATAAATCGAACATATGTATAATTCCCTTCCTGTATATGTGTATCAAAAAGAAGAGATCCGATAAGAGATTGTTGAAGGCATGTCAAATGTAAAGAAGGCGAAGCTAAGGCTATTCTGTGAGTGGAAATCTTAGCTTTTCTATTTTAGTGGTTAATTAGTAAATTTTGAGTCTGAACATGCCTTAGGGTTTGGTTTGTGAAAACATTATACATAAACCCTCAAAACACCTTCAATGCGAAGTATCAATTTTAGGTTGAAATCTCAACTTGTTTATGTCAAAATAGTGGAAATTGTGTAGATTTGCAGTATTTATAATTTTACCTTCTATTCCACACCTTATTCTTTTTCTTTGAATTTGGTTAAAATATCTTGATTAAGGAATACAATGAAAATTATGAATTTTTATTTGTAGTTTGCACTTTTTATTTCCATAAATTAAATAGAAGTTCCTTTGTTTATTTCTATGTATAAAGGAGTTGGATATAGCGTAAAAATTGAATTGTAAGTTCCTACTATCAGCGTATTCCATTATTTTGATGTAATAAGTTGAGTTTAAATTTAATTGTACACAAGTTTATTGAATGAAACTTTTGGATATGAATATTGGAATTTTGGTATTGTTGATAGTATGGAATAAGGGTCGTATAATTGGTAAAGAGTTGACATTTAAACCCTAGTTTAGGACAAATATATCGCTCGCTTTGAAAATTACTAGGCGTGTGTGTTTGTCTGTGTCTGTGTAATTTTAGCAAAATTAACGTATAATGATAATACATGATCGCATAGCTAAATAGGTTATTAATTTTATTAAATCCACCTTAGTAAGATAACTAATGTTAAATGCAAAATAAGAAAGATTACTTATAAGGCCATGATTATTGTAATAATGAGATGTGTAATAATATTTGTAGAGTGTGATATAAAATATGATTAAGTTATAGGGATGCGAGCCCAGCCAAAAGCACACGAGGTCTATGTTATATATGTGTGTATATATATATTATGGCTAAGTTATATGTATGTATATGTATGTATGTGTGTGTGTGTGTATGTTAGCATAATTAAGATATAATGACAATGTATAGTTGCGTAGTTAATTAGCTTATTAATTCTACTAAATCCTTCTTAGGAAGGTAATCAATGTTAAAGGAGAAATAAGGTCTTATAAGGCCTTAATGTGGGAAATGGGGGGATCTGTGATAATACATGTAGAGCATGATATAAATTATGACTAAGTTATAGGGATGCGAGGTAAGCCAAAAGCCCAGATTGTCTGGCTACCTGTAATTTAACTTTGGGGCTGATATGTGATATCTCCGATAATACACCGGTCGACCGGTTGAACCTCCATTGGTCGACCGGTCGACCTGTTTTGGGTCCACTCAATTAATTTGCCATTGTATTTTTATTTTATACCATAATTAGCAACTAATTTAACATTAATTTTCATGTTTTCTTAATCTCCAAGTCTTAATGTACTTACTTTTTGAATTTCAAATTTGAGAATTAATTAATAAGTTGAATTTGAATTCTATTTAAATTATTTTGGGTTCGAAAACTTCAAACATCCATAACTTTTCCACTTGAACTCCGTTTTCAACAGATTATAGGAAATTGATTAGAAGTTTTCCATGGACGCAATGGTATAATTTTCGTGGTTAAATTCCAGATTTAGAATTTTTTTTATTTTTGTCCCTATCTTGTTTACTTTACTTTACCCAATTTACTTACAATTGATGTTATGCAACGACCCATAAATATATCACTTTAAATAAATGATTGCATAGCTTTATCGATATAATAATAATTTTGTAAACAATTATTTTTATTAATGTATATGGTTTTATAAATAAAATATGATCATTTTTATTAGTTAAGAATGATAATAAAATTTATATTCAAAATTTGTTTACAAAAATATGCATATTAATTTAAAAGAGAAAATATGACCAAAAAACAGAATTAGGATTTGCAACGATAAAACGTATGGAAGTTGTGCGACATTGTAGAGATATGTGACATACATATACGCATGTACATGTGCATACATGAGAACATGTACATAAACATAAATATACAAATATAATTAAGTATAAAATTATAATATAAAATATATAAGATATTTTAAGTTTTCTTACTCCATAAGCATACACAAATCAATATATGCATACATGAGATGATGGAAGTAATGGGCACATGGAGGGGGGATGTTTGTCGTGCCTAGGGAGGAGAAAATGATGATGGCGAAGCCATGTGACGGTGATGCAGAAGATGATGTGTGCATAGATGTTTTTGCTCTCCCATTTTCCTATACCCTACCATCTTCTCCTCATTTACATTCGTCTCCTTCTTCATATTCTCTAAGCTTTGTCTTCCTCTTTAATGGCTTCCATCATAAGCGAAATAATGGCAAAATTTATTTCAAAAAGAATTTAAATTATAATATATAGTTATATATGCTTAAACACCTTAAATAGTCCCAAAACTCTACCTTTTCTCCTTGTTGTTCACAACCTCCACCCCAATTCATCATTTGGTCGAGCACCCCTTGCTCCACCCTAGTTATATACCCTTGCACCCTGAATCTTCATCTTCACTTGAGATTCACGACCTATCGTTAATTTGGATCGATGTGGTTTTCAGATATCCAAATATGGAAACCCGATCCCGGTCTCATCGAATCCAAAACGCCATCTTTTAGGTCCAAGTTGTTTTAAGTTTAAAACAATCTAATTAAATTATCTATATACACACATATAGATAATTCACATCATCACAATAGATAATCATCACCACAGATAATCCATATTATCATTATCAGAAGTTAATCCAAACCATCATCACAATGCAACCAATGCATCCATATCACACATCATTACTAACCTCATATCTGAGATTCAAACCATTTAAGGAAATCTATATCATCCATATATAAACAAGGATTAATAATCATACCATATATAATTAATTTAAAATGAATTAAATTAATTACATCATCTCTAATTAATTTAAAGTAAATTAAATTAATTACTTCAATCTATAAATCCTGCTTATATAACCATTGATTATAAACCAATCAACTAATTAATTCTCTTGATTAATCATTCTTTAATTACATTCAAGTAATTAATTTCACAAATTAATTATTCTTAATCAAATACAGTAATTAACCTTTAATTACTTCATTAATTAATTAATTATAATTAATTACGTTAATCCTTAATTAATTACATTAATTAATTACTTCATTAATTACTTATCATTGATTAATTAATCTCAATTAATTCATTCTCAATTACATCATTAATTATATTAATTAATGATTCCTAATTACATTTAGATTAATTAACTTCATTAAGTAATTAACCATAATTATTAATCACTTTTGATTGATTAACTTCAGTAATTAATTACTCTTAATTACTTTATTGAGTAAATTGATTACCACTAGATTAATTATATTTAATAATTAATTATATTTATTAATCATCCTTGATCAATTTTATTAGTAATTAGTTACCCTTAATTAATTACATTACTTAATTATTTTCCAAATGACTTAATCAATCAATGCATAAATTAATTACACCAAGTAATTAATTATTAATTACCTTCACAAAGTAATTACCCTCCATAATAATTACACAAGCAATTAACCCCAAACTCTTCCATACTTCAGTAAGTTACATTCAGTAATTACTTATCTTAATTACTTTTCAAAGTAATTATCCTTCATTAATTACTTATCAACCCATTAAATGATTATTCTAAATTAATTAAACTTAATTAATTAATTTAAATAAATCAAATTAATTAATTAATTACAATGAGTGATTATTAACTTTAATTACTTTCATAAAGTAATCATACTTAACCAAATACGATAATGATTATCTAATTTAATTAATCTAATTAATTATCAAAATTAATCACTTTAATTAATAAATAAATAATTCCAAGTTAATGACCTTCATTAACTTATCAACAATTTCCTTAATTACCTTCTTAAGTAATTATTAATTACAAATTTATTAATCTTTAATAATCATTTAATTAATCACTAATTGTCTAATTAATTAAGTTTTTAACTTAGTTAATCTTAATCTCTTGATAAATTAAGTTCTAATCATTAATTAAAATCTAACTTATTTAATTAATGATCTTATTTCCAAATTAATTAATCTTAATTAATTAACTTCAACCTTAATTAATTAATTCAAAATCCTTACTTAATTAATTAAGTAAATTAATTAATTATCCATATAATTAACTTACTAATTTAATAAATCAAAATCATTAAATCTTTGATTGATTTTAAAATAAAACATTTCTTATTAATGATTACATTATCATTAACAAAGCAAATTTAAAACAACCTACTTTAAAATTTGTTTCCAAATTACATTTTTAAATTTAAATATAAAATGAAATCAAACTTAACCTTATCAAAGTTTTAAAAATATTTTAAAAACCTTTTTAAAACTTATACTAAATAATTTATTATTTTATAAAGAAGTTTAAAGGAAATTTAAACTCACATTCATTTTAAAATACAAATCCTATTTAAATATGTTTCAACATCCAAAGTTGTTTAACATTTAATTTTTTTTAAAACTTCCTTTATTTTCAAAACTTGGATTCAAACTGGATCTTATTTCCAGATTTAAACTTATGTCTAAATATTTTACTCTTTATTTTAAAACTTAACCTTTAAATTCAATTTATTTAAACTCTTTTAAAGTTGTTTAAACATTTTAATTTATAAAGTTTAAACTAAATTTTAAAACTGGAATTCAAATCTAGTTTGAAATTCATACTTTAAATTAAATTTTAAATTCTAATTTAAACTTGTTCCAGATTTGAACCAAATTGAATAGGAAAACAAACAGGTTTCTCTAGAAACCTGTAACATAAAAATACCAAGGCCCTCTTCTTGACTTCGAGTACAACCCTGAGCAACTTCGAGCAAAAACTCGAATTACTCGATTATGACCCGAGTACAAAATTTCTGCAAATCCCAAACATTCACCTGACACCATTCTTTCACTGTGCATATGGACGGTGGTTCTGGCCGCCTCCAGTCACCACTAAGTCAACAAACAAGTCGAAGTTTCCCCACCAATCCACCATCGATCATCAAAACCCCACAAGCATCAAGAAATCAAATTTGAGTTCCACAACTCAAAATCTGAAACATACTGGAAACACTTTCACCATCAAATCCCAAAACCTATAAAAACCCCATTCACTCTCCTCTGGCCATCGGAGGCTTTGTAACTCCATCCAACATCTCTTCGACACCCAAGCAGCCATCTCCCCAAATATAGAAGCACTCGATCCCCTACAGCCACCATGTAAATCAAAACATTGCACTGCCCAGAAACTAGGTTTACAAACCAAAAAGCTCAACCATCATCACCACGACGATCTTCCACCACCTCCACTATTTTTGTCATCACCACTTATCACCCATCCATCACCAGAAGAAAGCCCGACCTTCCAAATACTCGGGATCATCAGAATTTTCCAAAAACCCCAAAAATAGTGCAACCCCGACATGCACTTCAATTCTAGTTTAAAAATTATGATTTAGATCTTAAAAATCCTATTTTTGAATCAGTATTCGATTTATAATCCTAAATAAATGAATTACAGTGTTTGAATTTTTACTAAAAACTTAAACTTCCCTGTTGTTCTTGTTTCCAGAGCATATTACAATTTATTTTAACTTAAATACAAAATTTAAAGCTTTCTTTATAATCAAACAAACAGATATTATTTGGATCCTAAATCCTAACATAAACTTGTTTAAGAGAAAATGGATTTTTATCAAAATCCTTGCTTCTGAAACCAGGCACAGGCAAAGCAGATTCACTGCACATAAAATCTATATACGTTCAATCATTTATATATATATATACACACACACAGCAATGCATTTAAAATTATACACACAAGCATACTAATCAACATGCAACCAGATATACAAACACAAGGCATACTCATTTCAGTCATCAATCAAGCAACAGATTATACTTAAGTTTTTTTTTAAAAAAAAAGTTACTCACCTGATATGGCATGAAACAGAGCACAAGATTTGAAGTTGCTTTTAATTCCTGATTAAAACTGAGTTGCAGATTTTATTTGAAGTTGAGTTGCAGGCTTGAACAGATTCGAGATGTAGAAGACCACCTAGATTCCTTTGAATCCTTAAATTTGAAAATCTTGTAGTTGCATGTTCTTGATTTTTTTATAGATTTCACTTTATATTCCCAGGTTGAAAGATGCATGCAGGGTTTACTTGCTTGCTGATTTAAACTTGCATTACAGATTTCACGTTTAAAGAATGCAGGCATATGCTTTTGAAAGGAATTACAGGTTTGATTTGCTTTGGTTTCTAGTTTGAGGAGTTAGTATTGGCAATGAAATGATAGGTTTCAGATTTTTGATCTGAATTAAATTTTGGTTTTGGAGAGTTTGGAAACAAATTGTTTCAGCTGAAATTTTTCTTCTAAACTTTGAAAAATGAAGATTAGAAAAGGAGAAGATTGAAGAAACATGTTTATATAAGTGTAATTGATTTATTTAAAAATTAAAGAAAAAAATTAAAAGGACACATGTAAAAAAAACTAACACTTGTTACATTAATCATTTAATTTAACTACACTTGTCGTTATACCACTTCTTATAATAACATGTGTCTTGTAAGAAATTTTATTTATTTTAAAAGTAAATGAAACCCTCCTTTGTTCATTAATTAAATACAGATATATAAAGTATTTTCATAAGTAAATATATATGCATCACTTTTTAAACAAAATGACATGAAACAAATTAAAAAAAATGAAAGCTTACCTATATAATTTAGATATGTTTATTCTTTTGAAATTTCAAAATTAAATTCAAATTCAAATTCTATTCATACATTTAAAAATTCAATTTAAAACTAATTTATATTAACATACTTAATTTGAAAATAATAATAATATTGTCTTTTAAAAATCTATCTATATTAATACATTTATTATTATTTGAAAGTAACATATTTATTAATTTAAAATAATTTATAAAAGCAATTATAAATTACTTATCACTAATCTAACTTATTTAAATGCATAAATGTTTTAATATATAAATGGTATTTTAAATTTTCATATATAATTCCAAATTATATTTATTAAGCTATATTCAAAAAGGAAATAAAATAAACTTTTGTTTATCTTATTTAAAATTTAAACTATGCTTTAAAATATATTTAAACAATTTAAAATATTTTCATTAAGTATCTTAAAACCAAATAATTATTTATTAAATAGTTTTGAATAGTTATTTATTAAATAAAATAATAATTTCCAAATTATCAAAATGAATTATTAGAATTTAAAAACAAGATTTTATTTTTTTATTAAACTTCAGATCAAAACTTATTTATCTACAATATATATACATATATACATTATAAATAGAAAGCAATTTATTAGCTTTTAAAAGATAAAATTCACCAATTAAACATTTATTTAATTGGAATATTAAATCAAGTTAATTTTTATTTACAGAATTTATCAACTCAATTTAATTTTAATACAGACTATTAAATTGATATTACCAAAATTTTCGGGATATCACATTCCTCCCACCTTAAAAGAATTTCGTCCCCGAAATTTAAAAGAAAAGGTAATTTAATAATCTCATTTAAGATTTTAATTCAAACATAAGCATATATCAATCATATGCTAACAACCAAAGCAACCGATTTATCTAATAAAACAAATTTAATTATCCAGACCAAATTCTGGATAAAATTTCCACGAGTTTCCCCAAGTATATATATACCGGGATACTCGCTCTATAGAATCCAAACAATCTAAACTACGAAGCTACAGAGCTCCTTCTCATCTAAATCTACAAAACTAAACAAGATATCAGACTACAGACGAGTCTGACTCAACAACCAAACCTTCCTGAAAAGCTGGTTCCACAACCAGAGATAACTCATACACGTACTCCCTCAGAGATACGTGAATCTCATTGAATCCAATTATCTAACTGGCAATTCAACTCTACTCTTCAAACATCAGAAGAACAAACTCTCTTCTTCTAGGAAAAGACAAAACAGAAACACTCCCAAACCGCTTCCGCTGCACAACTCTGATCTGGAAAAGAAGAAAAATGCTGATGATGAACACGAGCACAATTTGGAAAGCACAACCTAGAATATGATTCAACAGGTCCAAAAAAGAAAACTCAGAAGTTCCACCAATCCTGAGCTGCTACACCAAACCTTATCTCGGGAAATCATCCTTCTACTAGCTGATCCACCGGTAGCACTCCTGGAATCCGGTCGATAAGAAAACTCAATCTCTCAATAAAGACAAACCTCTGACTCATCAGAAGACATCCAGAAAATCTCCGATAACCCAAGAGATCATTCAAACAATCGCAAGTCACTTTTGCGATCAATCCAGACCAATTCTCAAAGAAATCTGTTCTCTCTTTACCAAACAGAACAGCTTACACTTAATTAGCCAATCCACCGAAGAAACGGATCTACTCCGATGGTTCTGAACTCCACCTTCAAAAAAATGCTAACCAGAAGACTTCCTGCCAACATAGAATACTCCGAGCTAAACTACTAACACCGATGCCAAAGACTTCCTATTCCAAAGCCCTTCGAGAAACTCGGACCTCAAAGCCAAACATAAACAACCAGCTGAACTCTGCCACATCACCGAAGCAGACACACTTCCTAAAACTTGTTCTAAAGGAAACATCTTCGGAAAAATCCATATTTACTGCATTACGTCACGCAGCACAACTTCCTGAGGTATCAAAATACCATCACACACTTCTGCTAAACCGACAGATCCAAACTCAACTCATCCAACTTCAAAGATAGATTTCGAACCTTAACAGGTTACTTTCAAAGATCGATGAAATCCTTACACCAAGCTACAAAACTCACTCGAGATAGTATTGGGTCTACAGTCTCGAAAGATACACTTCCAACCTCAAACATCCAAACTCCAACCAATGGTAGTAGTCGTGCTACACACACCACTACCTTATCTACCTTTATAACCTATATTGGAAAAACCCGAAAAGGTAACCCAACGGATAGGTAGAAATATATATATATATATATATATATATATATATATATATATATATATAATTACAAATACGCTCTCTCAAGATAGACATCACTCCAGAGCCTAGGTATTCACTCAACCTAATACTCTGATACCAACTGTCACGTCCCGTCTTCCACTAACCAGAAAGACGTATCATGAATTAAGAAAGAAATAGATAGAAAGAGAAAGAAAGAGAAGAAAGAAGAAACAACAACAGAATCTCAACAGCGGAGCGAATAAATTATATTAATAACAAAAGTATTACATAGATATAAAACAACTATCAGAGTTACACAGATTATACATCTCATACTAGACAGTTATAAACACCTGTCTAGTTATTACAATACAGTCCAAAACAACTCAAACAAATGACTCAGAGATACCAACACAGCGGAATACTAGATAACTACAACGCAGAAGCCTCCTGCTTCATTTGCTCCTCCATAATTCGTCAAAACTAACCTGAATCCCGTGGCTACTCGTAAAAATTTGAGTACCCAAGAGTTTAAGAAAACAGAAATAAACTCCAGGTCAGACATGGGTCTGGTGTGAGTAACAGGTTAAAGTTGCTTAACTTTTGAAAAATCTTTGAAAAGAAAGGTATCACGTAAGACTTCCCACACATAAACATGGAAAAGTTTTTACCTTACGCTAACCAAAACGTTTGATAGGAAATTCGGTGATATTATAATAGTGTCTATGGTTTTCAAGTAAAATACAGAAATAGGTGGAATGATTACATCTCACGCTCCAACATAGTTGGGCACAACTAGTACGTACGGCACTTATTGGATTTTGGATTCCATATAATGGCAGGGCTACCAGGGTACCGTCCGTCACAGTACGGGGCCTAGATTGTCTTACCGAGGATCACTCCCAATCACCTGCAATAAAAGGCCGGAACCATCCCTTACTGGACAGTCCCGAACAAGACAACCCCGCTGTTGGCCGTGACCCAACCGCCCACACAGCCGAATGAAAAGGGACCTCTAGACAGGGGAAAATCCCGTCCTACTTGGGAATGACCCACTTAGCCTTGCCGCACCTCCCCAGTTTCCATTGCCGGTTGATGAGGCTTGATGCTACGATTACCTTTAGAGAACACATCTCTTAGAATGCTCATCAACCACCTGACGATGTTCTAAAAGCATTGATTAACAAAGCAACTTTAAAACAACCTACTTTAAAATTTGTTCCCGAATTACATTTCTAAATTTAAATATAAAATGAAATCAAACTTAACCTTATCAAAGTTTTAAAAATATTTTAAAAACCTTTTTTAAACTTATACTAAATACTTTCTTATTTTATAAAGAAGTTTAAAGGAAATTTATACTCACATTCATTTTAAAATACAAATCCTATTTAAATATGTTTCAACATCCAAAGTAGTTTAACATTTAATTTTTTTTTAAACTTCCTTTATTTTCAAAACATGGATACAAATTGGATCTTGTTTTCGGATTTAAACTTATGTTTAAATCTTCTACTCTTTATTTTAAAACTTAACCTTTAAATTCAATTTATTTAAACTCTTTTAAAGTTGTTTAAACATTTTAATTTATAAAGTTTAAATAAAATTTTAAAACTGGAATTCAAATCAAGTTTGAAATTCATACTTTGAATTTAGATCTTAAATTCTATTTTAAACTTGTTCCAGATTTGAACCAAATTGAATAGGAAAATAAATAGGTTTCTCTGGAAAACCTGTAACCTATAAAAATACCCGAGTCCCCTCTTCTTGACTTCGAGTACAACCCTGAACAACTTCGAGAAAAAACTCGAATTATTCGAGTATGACCCGAGTACAAAATTTCTGCGAATCCCAAACATTCACCTGACACCATTCCTTCACCGTGCATATGCACGGTGGTTCTGGCTGCCTCCAGTCACCACCAAGTCAACAAACAAGTCGACGTTTGCCCACCAGTCCACCATCGATCATCAGAACCCCACAAGCACCAAGAAATCAAATTTGAGTTCCCCAATTCAAAACCTGAAACATACTGGAAACACTTTCACCATCAAATCCCAAAACCTGTAAAAACCCCCATTCACTCTCCTCCGACCATCGGAGGCTTTGGAACTCCGTCCAACGTCTCTTCGACACCCAAGCAGCCATCTCCCAAAATATAGAAGCACTCGATCCCCTATAGTCACCATGCCGATCAAAACATTGCACTGACCAGAAACTAGGTTTACAAACCAAAACGCTCAACCATCGTCACCACGACGATCTTCCACCACCTCCACTATTTTTCTTATCACCACTGATCACCCATCCATCACCAGAAGAAAGCCCGACCTTCCAGATACTCGGGATCATCAGAATTTTCCAAAAACCCAAAATACAGTGCAACCCCGACATGCACTTCAATTCTATTTTAAAAATTATGATTTAGATCTTAAAAATCCTATTTTTGAATCAGTATTTGATTTATAATCCTAAATAAATGAATTACAGTGTTTGAATTTTTACTAAAAACTTAAACTTCCCTATTGTTCTTGTTTCCAGAGCAATTACAATTTATTTTAACTTAAATACAAAATTTAAAGCTTTCTTTATAATCAAACAAACAGATATTATTTGGATCCTAAATCCTAACATAAACTTGTTTAAGAGAAAATGGAGTTTTATCAAAATCCTTGCTTATGAAACCAGGTACAGGCAAAGCAGATTCACAACACATAAGATCTATATACGTTCAATCATGCATATATATATATATATATATATATATATATATATATATATATATACAGCAATGCATTTAAAATTATACACACAAGCATACTAATCAACATGCAACCAGATATACAAACACAAGGCATACTCATTTCAGTCATCAATCAAGCAATAGATTATACTTAAGTTTTTTTTAAAAAAAGTTACTCACCTGATATGGCATGAAACAGAGCACAAGATTTGAAGTTGCTTTTACTTCTTGATTAAAACTGAGTTGCAGATTTTATTTGAAGTTGAGTTGCAGGCTTGAACAGATTCCAGATGTAGAAGACCACCCAGATTCCTTTGAATCCTTAAATTTGAAAATCTTTTTGTTGCATGTTCTTGATTTTTTTACAGATTTCACTTTATATTCCCAGGTTGAAAGATGCATGCAGGGTTTACTTGCTTGCTGATTTAAACTTGCGTTACAGATTTCAGGTTTAAAGAATGCTGACATATCCTTTTGAAAGGAATCACAGGTTTGATTTGCTTTGGTTTCTAGTTTGAGGAGTTAATGTTGGCAATGAAAAGATAGGTTTCAGACTTTTGATCTGAATTAAATTTTTGTTTTGGAGAGTTTGGAAACAAATTGTTTCAGCTGAAATTTTTCTTCTAAACTTTGAAAAATGAAGTTAGAAAAGGAGAAGATTGAAGAAACATGTTTATATAAGTGTAATTGATTTATTTAAAAATTAAAGAAAAAATTAAAAGGACACATGTAAAAAAAAACTAACACTTGTTAGATTAATCATTTAATTTAACTACACTTGTCATTATACCAATTCTTATAATAACATGTGTCTTGTAAGAAATTTTACTTATTTTTATTTATTTTAAAAGTAAATGAAACCCTCCTTTCTTTATTTATTAAATACACACACACACACATATATATATATATATATATATAAGTATTTTCATAAGTAAATGTATGTGCATCACTTTTTAAAGAAAATGACACAAAATCAATTAAAAAAATGAAAGCTTACTTATATAATTTAGATATATTTATTCTTTTGAAATTTTAAAATTAAATTCAAATTCAAATTCTATTCATACATTTAAAAATTCAATTTAAAACTAATTTATATTAGCATACTTAATTTAAAAATAATAATAATATTGTCTTTTAAAAATATATCTATATTAATACATTTATTATTATTTAAAAGTAACATATTTATTAATTTAAAATAATTTATAAAAGCAATTATAAATTACTTATCACTAATCCAACTTATTTAAATGCATAAATGTTTTAATATATAAATGGTATTTTAAATTTTCATATATAATTCCAAATTATATTTATTAAGATATATTCAAAAAGGAAATAAAATAAACTTTTGTTTTTCTTATTTAAATTTAAACTATGCTTTAAAATATATTGAAACAATTTAAAATATTTTCTTTAAGTATCTTAAAACCAAATAATTATTTATTAAATAGTTTTGAATAGTTATTTATTAAATAAAATGATAATTTCCAAATTATCAAAATGAATTATTAGAATTTAAAAACAAGATTTTATTTGTTTATTAAACTTCAAATCAAAACTTATCTATATTAATATATATATATATATATATATATATATATATGTATGTATGTATGTATATGTATATATACATTATAAATAGAAAGCAATTTATTAGCTTTTAAAAGATAAAATTCACCAATTAAACATTTATTTAATTGGATTATTAAATCAAGTTAATTTTTATTAACAGAATTTATCAACTCAGTTTAATTTTAAATACAGATTATTAAATTGATATTGCCAAAATTTCTAGGATATCACAACTGAGATCTGAACAAGCAAACGATCACGAACAAATATCCTCTACCTCGAATAGATGACTTGTTTGAACAGTTACATGGTGCTCTGATATTCTTGAAAATGGATCTAGCTATAGGATTCCGTCAAATGAGAATCGTTGAAGAATGCATCCATCTTACTGCATTTAAATATCTAAATACTTTCTTTGGGTGGTTGGCCATGCCTTTTAGTCTAACAATTACACCCGCTTATTTCGTAGACCTTATGAATAGAGTATTTAGAGTGATGCTTAATAAATTCATATTAGTCTTTATCAATGATATCCTTATCTACTTTAAGACAGAAGAAGAACACGAAAGGCATTTATAAATTGTGTTGGAGATGTTGAGAAATATTGTGCTTAAAGCCAAATTCTCAAAATTCCATTTCTAGGAGGAGGAAGTAAGATTCGTTGGACATATAGTGTCAAAGGATGAGGTTTCAATAGGTATTATAAAGGTTACAACTGTTCTAAATTGGAAGCAACTACGAACTCCTAAAGAAGTTTGTAGCTTCTTAGGTCTGGCAGGGTACTATAGAAGATTCATTCAAGACTTCTCAAAGGTATGCTACCACCTAACGAAGTTAACCATGAAGGATACCAAATTTTTCTGAACCCCTAAATGTGAAGCATCATTCCAGGAACTTAAAAAGTGGTAAACAACCACTCCAGTTCTAAAAATTAAAAATGGAAATAGTGAATTAACCATTTATACAGATGCGTATGGAGAAGGAATTGGTGCGGTTCTGATGCAGGAAGGGAGGGTGATTGCCTATGAAAGTAAACAATTAAAGGTTTATGAGAAAAATTATGCAACACACGACTTAGAATTATTAGCCATGGTGTTTGCATTAAAAATACGGAGGCAATATTTACTGGGTAAGTGTTAGCGCCAAAATGAGTCATTAATACCCAAATCCATATGAAAGCACCAAAGATCAGTCACAGATCACATATGGAATGTATGTAGAAAGTGTAAATACGAAGAACAGTCAAAACTAAAAAGAAAGCGGTAAAAACACAGAATTTATAGAGGTTCGGCTTACTCCGACCTACGTCCACTCTAGAAATTTCCTTTTTATTGATGTTAGAATCAATTACAGTTACAAACTAGTAGAGTAGCCTTAGCCTTAGAAAATAGAAAGTAAGAGAGTAAGGAGACGATCCCTTTTCTGAACCCCCACATGCGGTATTTATAGGCAAATCCAGATAGTTGGGCCTCCTGACTGGTATAGGCCTATCAAGTCCTTTGCTGAGCCTACACCCTTCATTGCAAGTGACTCTGAGTTATGTACATGCCGACCCATGCCTTCCTAGGTGACAACCCAAAGCAGCCCTACACCTGACTCGATGTAGCTCATGCAAGGACTCGAAGCACATATATGCTGACCCCCATTCAGCCGAATGACCTTCTACCGTACCACATACCTCCACGGTCGAACGACCTTCCACTAAACCACATACCTCCAATGTCGAACGACCTTCTATCGAACCATATTCATCCCAGGCCGAACGACCTCCAGCGCCGAACCATCATTACTGAGCCACCTTGACCGAACCATAACACCGAGCGACCCCGATCGAACCACCATGCCGAGCGACCTATGCTGAGCCACCATTCCGACCGACCCTGACCGAGCCACCATGCTGAGCGACCCATGCTAAGCTACAATGCCGACCGACCCTGACCGAACCACCATGCCGAGCAACCCATGCCGAGCCATAATGCCGAGAGAACCTGTTCTCACCTCAATGCCGAGCCAACCTGTTCTCACCTCAATATCGAGCGACATCATCAGGGCCGGCTGACCATTGACTTCCAGACCGAGCCAAACTACCGAACGACCCCATCAAGCCGATAGGCCGAGCCATGCATATCGAACCATTCCTGACCGACCGTCTGTCCATCCAGCTAGCTCCAACCAATCGTATTCCAGTTTCGACAAATGAACAGTGGATTTGGTTAAATCCACCTGTCAGTGGCCTTGTAAAAAGGCGGGTTAAGATTTTCCCCCCAAAACATGCCTTGGTGTCGAAAGGTTTGTTTTGAATAGCCTCAAGTCGAATATTCGAAGTCCGTATGTTATCCAAGTGCCATCGCCACATCCTTTTCCGAATCTACGACTGCTCTGTGTCGATATCCAATTCTGAATCTAGTAACCAAATCCTTAGCCAAATCCATATCCATCCGAACTCGACAACCGAGTTCTAATCCATCCATATCTAATAACCAACAACCACATCAATGACCTTTCCGGGTCGATATCCAAATCCAGGACCATTCTAGGTCCATTCCCAAATCATTAGTTGTTCATAGCCAATATCCAAATCCGTAACCTCTTCAGGTTCTTGCCAAGCGTAGTTCATACTTGAAGACCTGTGTTAAGTAATTCCATGGTGTTCCAGGTTCAATGTCCCTGAATGGCGAATAATGTCGTGGCTTAAGTCCTAAGCCAAATCTTGGTTGCTTTAGACCCTTGCCGAGCATAGTCCATACTCGACGACCTGAAATAATAACCGATAATATAGGGCCTAAGTCCTACGCCGAATCCAAGTCTCTCCGGACCCTTGCCGAGCATAGCCCACGTTCGACGACCTTTTAGCCAAAATCCAGAAAAAATCTAATCAAAATCCAATCCGAAATTCAAATCCAAGCAGAAAACCATATCAAAAATCAAATCAAAATACAAATAAAAAATCAGACATCCAAACCGAAATCCAAACAAAAAAAGGCAGTTCAATCCAAACTCCAAAACCAAAGCAGAAAAAGCAAATGTCCAAGTGAAAAGGAGAAAAAATTTCACAAACCGGAGCGTCTTGGTGACCATCATGTCAGAGTATGCCTAAGGGTTATCTCCGACCCCGTACATGAGTAGGTGATTTAGCCGTTTGCCCAGAGTTTGTTATTTATTCCAAACCATCACGACTAGTTGATGACCAACCGGCCACCATTCCTGGGCCTCAAGTCTTCGTCGTTCAAGGTAGGCGACTGCTCCTGTTCCATCGCTGCATTCCGAGTTCTGACATATTGTTGGAACTGACCATTCCTTACATGTTCCTCGATTATATACTTTATATGCCTGCAGCTGTTAGTATCATGCCTATCCAAGTCATAAAAGAGACAGCGCCTTCCTAATGCCCTTTCGCATTCTGAGGGCTACCTCCTTGTCGATCATCGATAAGGAAGGCGATCCCGAGTATCCAAGAATATTTGTTCTGGTGTTGCATTCAATCCTATGTAAGTGGAGAATTTTGGTTCTCCCCGACGCCTCCTTTTCCCTTTATCCTTGTCTTTACCCAAGCTTTCACCGGGTAGTCCTTCATCCTTAATCATGTTTACTTCCATTAATTTTATATGCAGACATGCATCCTCTTGTCGAAGAAATCTTTCAGCTTCATGAAAGAATTCCCCTAGATCCAATGGTGGATCCCATATCAATGACACTTTGAAATCCGATTTATCCTTGACTCCTGATACCACAGCCATCAAAACCATTGATGGATCCGGCCGATCCACCGAAGCTATTGCTGTATTAAACCGGTTAAGAAAGTCCTGAGCGATTCATCTGCCTTCTGCTTGACTGTAGTTAGTGTCATCACATTCTTTGGCCTTTTTATGTGAACTCGAAACTGTCTCAATAACTTATCCACCAGTTCTATCCACGTCCCAATAGATCTATCCTCTAGCTGTCTGAACCACATAGCAGCTATATCGGTCAAGTACAGGGGGAAACATCGAGCCATGACCTCCTCTGTTACCCCCAGCACTTCCATATGCCTCGTATACCTCACTAAGTGGTCAGTGGGATCTGTCTTACCGTTGTATACTTCCAGAGTGGGCAGCTTAAAATCGGGAAGATTTCTAGCCATCCTGATGTTCCGGGTGAACGGACTTTTGTTGACTCCCTCCAAATCTCTATTTGTCAGACCTCCACGAATGGTTTGTCTGATGATGTCTGCCAATCCAGCATTTCCAACCAAGGGTTTCCCTCTATCCATGTTTCCTAGCTGCTCTCCAACTCCGCGTGGAAATTCTAGCACATATGCTTCGTCACGTAATCCTGTATTCCTGTTGGCGTTGGGCTACGCAGCGTCATCTGGCATCCCTCCATTGATTTATCCAGCATTTTCTAGTAGTGTGCCCCCGAGTCTAGGTATATCTAGATTGATAGCCGTTCAGTGATTGGGGGCTGCCCCCTGTTGAGCCACTCCATCTGCTTGCTTGTTGGGTCCTTCTGATCCAGCTCCAAGACCTTGAGCACCTGCAGTTCTTAATTGTCTAAATTGCCTAAGAAGAGCCTGCATCATCTCCTCTTGCTGTTTCATCATCAGCTCATGCATGGTATTCATCATGACCGGCATCTCATCCCTAGTGATGTTGACGAATGCTTGACCTGCTCCAGTTCCAGAGGAAGCCTCTTGACTTCCCTCTTGATTGCCTTTCTCCATCATTTGCATCCCCGTTGGTGGCCTAGCCATCGCTTTCTAGAATCCATGTTCCTGAGCTTCTAAATCCTAAATCCAAGCTCCAAAATCCCCAAATGCTAGCTTTCACAGTGGAAGCACCAAAATGTTAGCACCAAAATGGGTCACTAACACCCAAATCTAGATGATAGCACCAAATATCAGTCACGGATCACAGATAGAATTTATGTAGAGAGTGTAAATATGAAGAACGATCAAAATTAAAAAGGAAGTGATGAAAACATAGAATTCATAGTGGTTCGGGTGACTCCGGCCTACGTCCACTCGAGAAATTTCATTTTTATTGTTGTTAGAATCAATTACAGTTACAAACTAGTAGAGTAGGCTTAGCCTTAGAAAATAGAAAGTAAGAGAGCAGAAAGAAGATCCCTATTCTGAACCCCCATATGCTGTATTTATGGGCAAATCTAGATAGTTAGGCCTCCTGAGTGATATAGGCCCATTAAGTCCTTTGCTGAGCCTGCACCCTTCATTGCAACTGACTTTGAGTTCTATACATGCTGACCCATGCCTTCCTAGGTGACGACCCGAAGTAGTCCTACACCTGACTCGAGGTAGTTCATGCTAGGACTCGAAGTACATATATGCCAACCCCCATTCAACCAAACGACCTTATACCGTACCACATAACACTAAAGCCGAACGACCTTCCACCAAACCACATACCTCCAAGGCTGAACGACCATCCATCGAACCATATTCTTGCTAGGTCGAATGACCACCAGTGCCAAACCATCATTACTAAGCCACCCTAACCAAACCATAACACCGAGCAACCTCGACTAAACCACCATGCCGATCCATAATGCCGACCGACCCTGACCGAACCACCATGCTGAACGACTCATGCCGAGCCACAATGCCGAACCACCATGCCGAGGGACCCATGTCGAGCCATAATGCCGAGCAACCCTGTTCTCACCTCAATGCTGAGCGACATCATCAGGGCCGACCGACCCCTGACTTCCAGACCGAGCCACACTACCGAACAACCCCATAAAGCCGAACCACCTAGGCCGAGCCATGCATACCGAACCATTCCTGACCGACCGTCTATCCATCCAACTGGCTCCAACCAATCGTATTCCAGTTTCGACAAATGAACAGTCAATTTGGTTAAATCCGCCTGTCCGTGGCCTTGTAAAAAGGCGGGTAAACAGTAAGAATTTTTCGTAGTTTGTTTCAATTAAATCTTTGAATTAACCTTGGTAAATAAAATGCCTACTTTTTATTTAGGTGAAAATATTGAGATCTTTATAGATCATAAATCTTTAAAGTATTTTTTTCACTCAGAAAGATCTAACATTAGGCAGCAACGTTGGTTTGTTGGACTTTCTCGCATCTTATGATCTAGATATTTTATACACACCCGAGAAAGCCAATGTAGTAGTTGATGCGTTAAGTAGGAAATATGCCGTTATTTCTTATTTGGTAGTAAAATCAACTCTTCTGGAAAGAATAGCCAGTAAACAGAGAGAAGATAGACAGTTTGAAAAGTTCATTAAGGCGACAGAAGAAGAAAGAAATTTAAGCTTTGAAGTGGATAAAAGAGCAGTGTTATGGTTGAATGGGCGAATTTGTGTTTCGAATGTGGAAAGTCTTTGGCATGAAGTGTTAGCTGAATGTCCAAAATCCAAACTCAAGATTCATCCAGGAATTAAAAAAATGTATATGTATATGAAGCACACATTTTGGTGAAGAAGTATGAAAATGGACATGTCCATTTGTGTTACCCGATGCGTAAATTGTCAACAAGTCAAAAACGACCAGAAGAGAATTGCAGGGTTACTAAAACCACTAGAGATTCCAGTTTGGAAGTGGGTCAAATATCAATGGATGTCGTTGATGGCTTACCTCGAATGAGGAAGGGGAATAGAGGCATTTGAGTTATCGTAGATCGATTAATTAAAAGTGCAAATTTCATTCTAGCTAAGCCAACAAGGTTGCTGCAAGCCTTGCAGATATATATAAAAGAGATTGTATAACTACATGAAGTTCCAAGCAGTATAGTAAGTGATCGAGATCCAATCTTTCTAGTTAGTTTTGAGAAGCATTATAGAAAACTTTGGGAACAAGGTTGAATATAAGCACTACCTATCACCCCCAAACCGATGGACAGACAAAAAGAGTCAATCATGTTCTGGAAGATCTTCTCAGAGTGTGTATTTTGGACTTTGGAGGCTCCTGAGAAAATCAATAGCATTTAGTAGAGTTCTCCTATAATAATAGTTATCAAGCTAGTATCGGCAACACCATATGAAGTTCTATATGGTCATCCATGTAGGATAATAGCATTTTGGATCGAAACCAAAGATCGGTTAATACTTGGTCCTAATAAGATACGAGAAGCTTCAGAGAAAGTCGATATGATTAGAAAGAAGTTGAAGGAAGCCTAGATCAGATAGAAAAGTTATGCAGACCAAAAGCGTAGAAATATGGGATTCTCAGTTGGAGATTCAGTCTTTTTGAAAGTCTCTCCGATGAGAGGAGTAGTGAGATTTGGAAGAATGCAGAAGTTAGCACCTCGATATATTGGACTATTTCCCATTCTTAAATAAATTAGCCCACTAGCTTATCGAGTGCAATTGCCAGAATGTTTGGCCAGAGTGCATAATGTGTTTCAAGTATCTCATTTAAGGAAACATGTGCATGACCCCAAGAAAATCAAAGAAATAGCTACTAAGGAAGACTTGGAGGTGGAACCGAATTCTGCCGTTATTAGATGGCCAGTTCGAATAGTTGATCGTGATGAGAAACGATTAGGGAGATAATAAAGTTGGTCAAAAGTTCAATGGAGTTGATATTGCAGAGGATTGCACTTGGAAAACAGAGGATAGAACGAAAAAGGCATATCTCGAATTTAGAATTGAAAAATAAACTATATCATTATAGTGTACTCACTGCCTGTAGTGTAGTCACTTACCCATAATTATGTATATATTCCATCATATCGAATACATTTCCTTTTGAGCTATTTTCTTCTTATCTTAATTTCGATAACGAAATTCTTTTAAGGAGGTAAGTCTATAACGACCCTAAATATATCACTTTAAATAAATAACCGTTTAGCTATATCAATATAACAACAATTTTGTAAATAATTATTATCATTAATTAATATGGTTTTATAAACATAAATGATCATTTTTATTAGTTAAGAATGACAAAAAAATTATTTTCAAAATTTGTTTACAAAAACATGCATATTAATCTAAAAGATAAAATATGACTGGATATCAGAATCGGGATTTGTAACGATATGACGTGTGGAAATTATGCAACATTGTAGAGAGATGTAACATACACATACACATGTACATGTGTATACATGAGAAAATGCACATAAATATACATACACATATATAATTAAGTATAAAAATATAATATAAAACATATAAGATAATTTTAATATTTTCTTACTCCTTAAGCATACATAAGTCAACATATGCATACATGAGATGATGGAAGTGATGGGCATACGAAGGGGTTTATTTGCCGTGCCTAGGAGGAGGAAATGATGATGGTGACGCCATGTGATTGTGATGCAAAAGATGACGTGTGCATAGATATTTTTGCTCTTTTTTCCTTATAAATACCCTACCCTCTTCTCTTCATTTTCATTAATCTCCTTCTTCATATTTTCAAAGAACTTTAATGGATTTTTTCCTAAGAGGAATATTGGAAAAAATTATTTTAAAAAGAATTTAATTTATAATATATGGTTATATATACTTAAACACCTCAGAACAATCCAAAAACTCCACCTTTTCTCCTCGTTCTTCACAACTTTCACCCACTTTATCATTAGGCCGAACACCCCTTGCTCCACCCCAGGTCATGCACCCCCCAAGCCACCTCAAGTTTTGGTTATGGCATCTAGGAGCTAAAATTCAAAGAATAGTGAGCTTCAGAAACCGAATAGCTGAGCTACAGCGAATTTTTAATTAATCATTTAAAACTCAAGGTAAGAACTCCTAAACTATTATATTATATTTTGGATGATGATATCATGTTTGCAAATGGAAGTTTAATATGCTTTGATCATCAAGTTTGGTTGTTTCATTTGAATGTTGAATATATATATGTGCAAGTCATTGAAATACACGTCGATAAGCACAAAGGAAATCACTTTCCTCTATATTAATGAATTTATATATATGTATGTTAAACCTCTATAAAAATGGATTAAAATGAGTTTGAAATGTTTTATAATCATTTAAAAGTTTTATGGTGAAGTTTCAAAAGAAATGAAAAAGTTACTTAAAAATAAGCGCGTCGCGTAACGGTAGTTCGCGGTTTCACACGACAAAAGTCAAACGAGTGTATAAAATGGAATATAGTCAGAATTCTTCGTGATAAGAAATTTTCAAACTATTGTATCCATAGTTTTCCAATTAAGAAAGAAAGTTGAGATTTCGATAAGTAGATTTTGAAATACAAGTAAAACAAGCTTTATGAAAAATCGCAGATTTGCAGTTCGGAATCGAAAACTGGATTTCTTTGAAAATGATAATTTAAAATTGTCTAAAAATGTGGAATAAATATTTTGAATTATTTAAATATTTTAAAAGTGATTTGGGTAACAAAAATGGATTTTTAAATAATAAAATGTCGTTTTGATCAATATAGCTTAAAAAGCACTTTCCGCAGCATTTTTCTATAACTTTTGAAATATAGTTTTAAACTTAATAATTTTTTTCTACATATTTTATAAATGTTTTAAATGGTTAATAATTTATTTTAAAGATGATTTGAAGGATTTAAGGAATGATTAAAGATTTAGAGTCGATCAAATAAGTTTACATGAATGATTAAGGAACTAGGGTCGGATTTGGATAATTCCCGTTCGAAGACCACTCGAACCAATTGACGTATTCAAAGTGAAGACATGAAGATAATTATGGAAGATGGAATGTAGGGCTAGTTTTCACCGACCTTAGGGGGAAATTTCCCATATCATATTATGTGGAAGTAGTTCTTAATTTAAGATCTTCGATGCAAGGACTTCTCACTACTTATCCTAGGGTTAATTCCAGACAGGATGTGATAGGAGAGTGCTTCCGTTTCGTCCAACCCAAGAACGAACTTGTATGGACGATTGTCTGACATTGCATTTCAAGTTACATAAATGATCTCTATGAACTAATTATCTGCTTGGTGGCGGAGAAGGCAAATTCTCTTAACGTAACACCCTTTCCTAAGACGTATGAGCTTAGGAGTTATATGTTTGTAGAGATCAGTTTAGTGACCATGGAATGGAAGTGTGGCATTCATAGAAAGATAACATGTTATGATAACGGTAATCATTACCTCAGGCATCACGCTTGGAAATGGCCCAAACATGATAGATGTAGCAAGGATTCACAACCATTATGGTATGATTATCCCCTTATAGATGAATTTCTACGTGGTATGACGTTCGGGTTTAAATTATTATGGTGTGTGCTAAAAGGCATCTCAGATAGGTCGGTAACGATAGGGGTGATAACATATTCGATATTATCTTGTGAGAAAGGTAGGTCATCCTTGTGTTAGTGGAGGTGCAGATGTTCTGTTGGCCTCGGTGCATTCCTCTAAAGAAGTATTACCATAGTCCTTTCACGAGGCCATTTGTATGGAAATCCATTCTCCAATAAGTGCCTGCCACTTTTTTTGTAGAGCCTGGTATGATGAAAATTAATAATGGTAATCATTTCGGCCAAGATTAATAATTTACTTACAAATGTTTCCAAAGAATGTCATTAAAAATAATATCTCTTATTTTTACCAAAAAATTGCTTATGGTTATCTTAAGGTAAAAATATATCCACGTTTATGTGCGGCATGGTCTTTTGAGATATCTTTTTACTCTCAAATACCTTATTTTGAGTTCTCACACTAGCCTCATGACTAACCCCGAGTTTATTTTATTTTCCCTTTAAACTCTAGGTGCTCAATTTTTCTTGGCAGCCAAGTAGTCAGAATCTTGTTGGAGTATTTTAGGGAAAGCATGCCGAAAGAGATTTTGGAGCATGGAGCTGGAGCGTTTGATATCTATCTATTTATTTTTATTTTTCTGCTATTCCTAAGTTAGTTAAAACCAACAACTGTAGGAGCAGGTAGTTATACCTATTCCTGGCTGGGTTAGTTCATACCAAACTATGATGTACCCTAGTAAGAGTGGTTGTATGTACCATATATATTCTAATGTAATGTGAGAATTTATGTTTCTATCTTTACTTTACTTTACCCATGAAAATCTACCTCCCTAGCACTTGTATTTACGACACGTGAATACCGTGGATGTGTTAGTGTCGATTTTCCAAAATCGAGGAAACAGGTCTTCAGATTTTAGTCGTGTCAAAATGAAGCTACGAAGATTCTTATGGAAATCCAAGAGGGCAACTATGGTGATCACTCGGAGGGCAAACTTTAGCAAAGAAGATACTTCACTACGAATATTTGTGACCAACAATAAAACAAGGTGTCATTGATTATACCAAACTGTGTGACCGATGATGGAGATTTGTGAAGACATTGATAGCCACATCTTCAAAATTGCAATTTAGGGAATTGACATTATTGGCGCGCTACCAATAGCATAGTGAAGAGCTTTATATGCAATCCTCTTTGTGGACTATTTTACAAAATGGATTGAAGAGGAACCACTAAACATGATTACAACTATAAAGGTAATCAATTTTGTAATAAAGAATACTATTTGCGTAGTCCCTTAAAGATCATTATGGACAGTGGAACCTGGTTCGTGGGTGTAGAATTCAACGATTTCTTCCATCAATACAAGATCGAGAAGTGCTTATCCGCGGTAGCGCATCCACAGGTGAATGGACAAGTGGAAGTAGTGAACCAAATCATCAAACCCACTTAGAAGAAGCGGTTTACTAGAGTTAAAGGCAATTGGGTTGACGAGCTTCCATTGCTACATTTAGTTTTTTTCTCTATTTGTTTTCGCACATAAGCCGTCTAAGGACACTGAGGCAATGAAATAAGGTAGGAATTGCCACTTTTTTCTTACTAATTTTCATTTCACAAATAAAACTGGCTACTTGAACCAATGGAACTATGTTCTTGAAAGAAAAACCTCAGTGTTGCACAATTAGCCGCCCAACCCAAAACGTATTTCTCTAGCCTTAGATAATGGATGGGAAGTGTTTTCCTAAGGGACGATCGAACAATCTTGATTAACTCTACAGCATACATCATTGCCTGAGGATAGGTGATGACGAGAAGATTTTTTCTTTCTTCCAACCTTTGTGAATTCATCGTTGCATGGAGATAGGCAATAAGAAGGTTTTCCCCTTTCACTCAACCTTCAAGAATTCATCATCGTTGAAGATAGGCAACAACAAGAAGTCCTTTCTTACTTATTTAACCTTTAGGAATCCACCTTCATCGGTAGATAGGCGATGGTAGGAAGGTTTTACAATCTAACCTACCTTAAGGAATGCGGCATTACCCGAAGAAAGTGATGCCGGGAAAGTAAAGCTTCAACCTTTAGGAATCTACCGCTACTTGGAGTTTGGTGTGATAGGAAGGTTAAAACTCTAACCTCCTAGAATCTAGCATTGCTCAAAGATAGATGACACCAAAGATAAGAACCGTCAGCATTGAGGGATTCTTCATTGCCCGAAGATGGGGAACAATGAGAAGGTTGGAAAACTCATTGAGGGATTTATCGAATAATTCAATCCTAGCATGCAGGAATGCGCCGTCGGCCAGAGATAGGCGATCCCAAGAAGAAATCCTAAAAGTGGAACCGTCAATGCACTGGCTTCCGAAGGTAGAATCTAGTGCTCGATTGAATATTTGGCCTCACCTTCAGGATTTTTTCATTGCTCAAAGATAGGCAATGTCAAGAGGATGATATCACTCTCGAGTGATCGGATCATTCGACTCTAACTTGCAGACATCAGCCGTTTCCTGGAGATTTGCAATGATAGGGAAGAATTCTTGAAAATGAGTTGCTAGTATGCCATTTTTCGAAGATGGAAACTAGCATACAGTTGAATTTCCAACTTTGAATTTAGAAGAACTCAAATGTAGCTCTGAGCTGGGCAGCATCGAGGTAATAAGACTTGGAATCAAGTAATAAAATTGTCAATTTCAAAAGATTGGAACTATCATACGAACAAGATTTCAATGACAGCGTTAGCAACTAAGTGGGACACAGTCAGTCGAGGATAAGTGAGGATAGTCATGGAGAATTGAAAACAAATATTTATCAGACTTTTCCAATCTAGGATCAGGATTGGAAAAGCATGCTTAGTCTAGAAAAATCTAATAATCTACCCTACAGTAATATCAACTTAAAAGTTTCCAAAATCAGGCATATGGAATAATAAATCCTGTGAATGGGAATAAGCATACAAATGCTTGGTCGAAGGGAACCTAACCAAACCCAAATAGGAATAACCACAGAGTTGGTTAAATAATAGTTCTGTTTTGCCGAATAGATAATTTGGGCATTCATAAACAGAGCTAAGTAACAGGGTATAACTAATGCAAGTGCAAGAAAATTATTTATATGCACAGAGTTGCGATGAATAAGCACATTGCATAAAAATAGACATACAAAGAATTATAGTGCAAGCAGTTATATTATATAACATGTAATAATAAAAAAGCAGCCATAGTACATAAAGGAAAAGAAAGGTAAATAGAAGAGAGATTACAAAAAAAGTTGATCCTTTATTACCATAACACTTATGTATGACATGAAGCGAGGGCTACTCCCGCATAATCTCGGCCTGTTGAAAACAAAAGGAAAATTGAAATATTGACTCAATGACAACACAAAAAAAAAAAAGTCACACGGCTGTCAAACCCTATGCATCCCCTATTTGGTCTTTCCCTTTCTACTGCCTTTCCACCAAAACCTCCAGGCTAAGTCTTATGTTTTTTCTCCTCTTGTTTAATCACCCTTCCTAGGGAGTATCATCTTCAGAATAGGTAGACTCTTTACCGATCGCATTATGTAGCTCTTCGGATAGCCTATTGAGGTCACAGTAGCCTTTGTCCTGGGTGGCCGGATCTTTAGCATAGGGAGCTTGGGTTTGGGACTTATTGGCTTCAAGGAAGCAAGCGTGGTGGCTTCACACTCTTTCTTCACTTTAATATTTTCAAAGTCAACCTTCTACCTCACCGTTATAGTAATAGGGTTAGTCATGTTAGTTGCACGGGTAATGGTGACATCTTCTTCTTCCGAGGATAAAGAAATGTCTTTCAATCCTTCCAAAGCTACGATCTTCTAAGAGCCAAAACTGGGCTCAGGACGGTAGGGCAAGACAAGAGGGACAAGTCCCATGGAAATAGAAATTGACATGGAGAATACAACAGTAGTGCCTGAATACTATGTAGCTGAAGATGGAGGTAGAAGGTGTCGTTGAAAAACAAGTTGATAGGTAGAACAGTAAAGTTTAGTGAAAGATTCGGGAGAGAACTAAAGCTTCTCGAAGATAGGAGAACAAGAGAAATACCTGAGCCTGGGCTTCATTGCCAGAAATAACCTCAAACTCCCCTTCTTCGGTCCTATTCTTCTAAGTCTACCTTATGAAAGAAGGAATGTAAGGCTTGAAAGATGCGGCAGCTGCAGAAGTAGGAATCACCTGGGTGGTTTCAGAGCTAATCCCAGAGATGATGGAATAATCATCGCCGGCTCTCCAGATTTTGGAGCGAACACTTCATGCTGGCCCGATGATCTTGGGCAAGTGATAGCTTTGGCGGCGGCGGAGGCATGGTGTCCTCTTTGGCTAGGAGGGATTTCCCTATAGCTAGAAATTCTATGTCATTAGTATTGAGGTATCAAGCCATTAACTCTTCCTCAGAGCAATTATTGTCGGTCCGCACGGCACAACGTAGCACTTCCTCTAAAGAATGAACGAGAGTTTCTCGATAGTCATTTTCCAACCACTTCATATTCTTATATATGATGACACTAGCATAGAAATGTTGGAGATTTTCATTGAGCTCATCTCTCTCCTTGGCTACACCTCCTACAAATCTTTGATTTCTTGCTGGGAAATCGCAAACTCAATGTCATTTGCAAGTTTTTCATTCGATAGGAGTTCCAAATCATCAGTTACTTTTTTCTCTTCATAGAGCTTTTGATATTCCTCTCGAAGCCTATCGAACTCGGTTTCCTATTATATAATAGCCTGGTCCCTTGCTCGTATAATTTCTTCCTTTTAAGTAAGTGTTAGTACCTTCTCCTTGATATTCCTTTTCAATTCAGCCCCTTCTTCGTGGGCAATCTTTAAGTTATTATGCATCATAATCTCAGATTGATCGTGACCCAACTTCATTTGTTCCCTCAAGCTGTCGAAAGTGGCTTTTACTTCAAGGGCTGCATCCCTCTCCCTTGTAACCTTAAACAAATCCTCCTCTTGGTTTTTAATGACCCGTTTGAACTGCTCCCTCTTATAATCAAAGGAGTTGATGTTGGTATAACTAGTTCATTTCTTGTTTTATAAGGCTTTACACAGCTTATTCCACTTGTATCCTTCATTAATTTGTTTCTGGAAATTTCGAATATCCTAATCTGCCACTTCTTTCGGGACATCATCAATATACAGGTCGAACATCACATTATGTAAGAAGAGGTTGGGAAATGCAACATGTATGCATGCAGGAGCAATCAGAAGGATAAACGATAGAATAGAGACTCTTTTGGAAGCATATGGAACTATGGAAGTTAAATAATGGGAAGCAGAAAGTTATTGTTGTGTAGAGGTCTGAACTTCGTACTACGTTGGAGCAGCACAAGAAGGAAGGCCATGGAACTCAGCATTCACTTTGATGTTTAATAGAATCACAAATTTTCTATTCATCTACCTCTCTCTTCTTCCTCTCTATCTATTTCCCCTCCCCCTCTCTCTATCAACTTTCCAAGCATCAGCAACTTCATGCTCCGTCCTCTTTGGTCTTTCCTCATCGGTGTCATAATGGCTTTGGTATCCAGAGTGAGGTGTGTAGGGATCAGGAGTCTGGCCACCGTACTCACTAACATTGCAGGAGACCTTACGATATCGATCATGGCTTATGGAACCTGAAACTAGATGAAGACAATACAAGAACTGGAACTTCAGAAAGTGAAAGAAGACAAGGATGCGTGTCCATGATCCAAGTTGTGTATGTCGTTTCAATGATCCCTCTAAGTGCTCCGTTGACCGTGAGGGCAGAAAACTAAAGACAGGGTCTCACCACCTTCGCTTGTGAATCCTCTAGGAAAGAAGGCAAAGCCTGAGCCAGTTTTATCTAGAAGGTCACGATTGGTAAAATCATTTTTTCCCATATCACTCAGACCTCTAAACATATCACCAAAAGAATTGGATTGTGGTATAATCACTCCAAAAGGTAACATATCTTGATCTTTGACCACTTTAGACGTTTCAATGGCATGGTCTTTCGGATGGGGTGAGCTTGGAAAAATAAGGCTCTCATAGGTCATCTCACCGAGCAATTGACCTTCTCCTGCACTAGCATGATATTTGCTATCACCGGTGCCCAATTCTTACCCTTCGACGATCGACGCTTTTGCCTCTCTCCTTCTGGCTCCCTAATCTTCTTCGAGAATCAAAAACATTCTAGCACCTTCGTCCCTGTCTCTTAGGACATCACGAATAATAGGCTCCTTAACATCTCTCTCGGTGGTATTCTGTTTCTATACCACGCCCGATGGACTTTCAACCTCCCCTTGTAGAGGCTCGTCAAAGTTGCAAGTATGACGGGTGGTTTGGGCAGGCACTCTGGAGCCGCTTGGAGAAGTAGGATCAACAATGGCAAACCGGTCTGAGGGTAGCAAACTTCACCGCTAGAGATTCGCGTTGGTAATGAGATAAACAATGGTGTAGTGTTGAAACGGAACCTCCCATAGACCCTCCAAAGTAATTGTGTGCTTGTCACGAACGTTGGGGGCAGAAATGCCAATGGATAAATAAACAGTAAGTTAAGCACCTGGACAAAGTAAAATCAAGCACAGGCAATGGAAAAGGAAATCATTTCCAAACAACCAAAACCTGTTGAAGTCTTATGAACATCATACGAATAAGTACTCATTCTTAAAGTACAAGTATTTATTACGGAGAGCTTCTATGACTTTGCATCTGCACCAAGCCTTGATGATGATATAGTAAGGAGCCTCCTACCGTTGTTTAAAGTGTAGTACGCAGGTAAGCACTGGAAAGTAGAAGCTTTGTTGAAACTATTCATGAAGAGAACATATGATGATCTTAGAAGAGCATAACCATTCGGAGGGACCTAAGTTGGGGCCAACCTGAGCTCATGAAGAACCATTAGAAGAGATGGATTGAAGGGCGGTACGATGCCATTAAGACATGTATATTTCTTAGGCGTTGTGTATCCCAAAGGAGGAAGATGTGCTCATTCACCCTGAATAGGGAGCCACATATCATCCTCAAAAATTCCATGCTGGAGACTAATGTTTAGAATTGGCTTTTTTGAAAGAAGGGTCGGCATTTTTCAAGTAGATCACCCAGAATTTAGAGATTGATGTATCGAGCACCGATGGAAGCATCTCTTATAGAATGACCATTATTTGGAGATTCCCTATTTTAAAGTGCTAAGGAGCAAGAAGCTCAGAAGTAGATGTTTTCACCGTGGACCCGACTTAAGGAGGAGTAGATGAGTCCTCAACAAACTTGAAGAACGGAGATCAGTTAGTCATTGTTGATAATAAAACTTGGCATTCAACATGGTCGAGTATGTTCTACTTTAAATAATGAACCGTGCATCCAATGATTGGAATCCATTGGACGTTGATGTGTGTTGACCAATTAGATTTCAATCGTTGGTCGAGGTAAGTGAAATTGTTAATCTATGTAATATCAAACCCCTATCTTGTACACCACGAATGGACCATTCTATGTAGATAGCTCACTCGTTATACAAAATTAAGCCACGTCGCATGATGGAATATGTATCGGATCTTATCAATTACCGATGAATAATCAATAATGGGACCGCTGTCTGTAGTGACGTGGAAGTTTTCTGTTTTAGGAACATGGAAAGTGTAGCAATAGGAAAAGGAGTGCAATGTGGTCATCGAACATGCCTATTCTTGAAGTGAGCCATCTCGTTGGAATTCAAGCGACGGTATGGGATTAGCCATGCGTTGATAGGAGTTAGCCGACATCGTAAAGCGAGACTTGTCTTTGAAATTACGTACACATGACCAAGGAAAAACATAAGTTCATCGTAGATCGATCACAACCTAAACTTTGGCCATGAACCCTCAGCGGCGATCCGCCGCACCACCACCTTCATCACCATGGTTGTACTGTCAATTGCCAACCTTGGTTAGTTGGAGTTTTGATTTGGTGGTTGGGGCTTAAAAATCACAAGCCCAAAAGCTATTGGTAGCAAGTTGTAACAACGCAATGATGGCATTGAGGAGGTCGGCGATTGTGTTAGATGGTCGATGTGACGATAGAGAATGGAAATAGTGATGGATCGTGGCGATAGGTGTAAGGCAGTAGCGTCCAAGGCTTGAAACAAGAAAAGATGAAGGGCTCGGTGGAAGTCGTCTCGATGCAATGGCTAAAGTCAAAAGGTAAAATAAATTTTTTTTTGAAATCTATATTTATAGCTTTCAAAAGGAAGAAAGAAGTTGGTACCATGAGCTTTCTTTAGATATCAAGAGGTACTTCAACCTTCGAAAATTTATGGAAAGTACAATAAACATAGATCATATTTGTCTAAGATGTGAAACGGTCTCTGGAGCATAGATTTTGTCCTTAAAATGGGAAATGGAACTACAACTATGTAGAGCGGTGAAAGGGATGTCCATCAAACAAAAATGATGTTTTGAATCATTTCCTGAGCAACTCACTAGAATCACTTGATAACAAGTCAGAACTCATCTTGATCCAACACACGCTTTATTTTCGACGAAAGTGTACTTTATGGTTCAAGTTTTAACCGGGTATTTAATTTAGCAGAATTCAACCAAATGTAGAAGGTCAAAGTGAAGACGAAATGACTCGAGAACTTGGAAACACGATTAGAAGGAGTAGAAAAGGGAACTCAAGGAATTTCACAAGGTTTGAAATTAAGTAAACCTCTCGGTATTAAGAGATACTTCTAGGTACTGAGAGGTCCATTCTTTAAGTTTTGGCTTCTTAAGCCCCATACACTTCATATACTCCTCCAACCAATCGTCATCATTTTTATTTCTTGGAGAATAGACGAGCAAATCTCATGGTTGATGAAAAGAAATCAAGATAATAAAGGTGTTGTTGGGATAATTATCGTGAACAACTCAAAGTCTATGAAAAGGAGTTCGAAATACATCGAATTAGAGATAAAGGGACAATGAAGAAAGAAGAGTGGATTTCACCAAGAAAACTATTCGGTACCAAGAGGTTTGTTTTGCATGTGGGCTAGCAGTGTCCACTTGTACATCATTGGGCTTGCTTCTAAACTTCGATTTATGCAGGCTCCATGAACTACAGAGTTGTTTCTATATGAATATCAACCTTATAACAACCAAAAAAATATCTTAGACTCTGGTTCTTCTTCATCTCCTATCTCCCCCTCACGATAGCCATCTAAGCCGATACTATTGGAAATCTAATGCTTGAGACCTTGTCAATCACATATACTAGTGGTTCTAATTCTCTCTCAAATCTATAATTAGTAAAAAATATGAAGTGGTCGTATGCTAGAGATTGCTGCACCACTATAAAAATCAGGTAACTCTCTACTTTTCTACATATCCTTTTATTATATTTACTATATCTAATCCTACAATAGATTGATGTGCAAGTAAATGTGCATATATTTACATCCATATTTAATCTGTTTTTATTTAAATGAATGTCATGATTAGGTATTTTTACATGTTTAAAACCAAATTTCAAAAATGTTTTCAAGTCATCATACATCAATTTGGGGTAAAATGGTAATTTTGTGCATATATTAATTTTGTGAATATTCTCTTGCATATTTTATTTTTATTTGTAGGAATTTGGAAGGAAATATGAAGAGGGTTTCATGGAAATATACATGCACAAGGATGGAAAAAGGAATGAAGGTGGAAATAATTCAACTCATGCAACATGGAGGACTCTATCTATCCACTTACCTTAATATACAATTAGGAGCTAATGCACAAATTAGTGGAGGTTAAAGTTACATGCATGCTTGATGATGGATTAATTAGAGACTAATGGTAACTTGGTGGCCAGATTTCCTAAGGGGTATTTTGGAAAGTCCCATAAAATATGGATTAGGGTTTTGAGCATGCATATATAGCCCTCTTATGTACATGTAATGAAGATTTTAGATTTCATATTAGCATGCAAGTTGTAGCCTCAAAATTATATGAAATAAAAATGGCTTCCCAAGCCTCTTTTACTTCTTCTTTGTTTTTATTTTATTTTCTTACTCGTTTTTATTTACATGCTCTTTCATTTCATGTTAGTAGCTCAGTTTTACTTTTATGCAAGTTGTTTAGTTCTTTTTTATTCTAATTAGCTTTCTTTTTGCTTTCTTTTCTATGTTGAAATTTACATGTGTTGATATGGTAACAAAAATGAGTAACTAAACCCTTCCATTTTAGGGTAATGAAGCGCTCCCTATAAGTATGCAAGTTCAATATATCTTGTCATTTATGATCTCTTTTTAATGCTTCATGAAAGTGATGTTGATGTAAGTTTATAAAAGGGAATTTGGTAGCCTATGCTGTAATCACAAATGGGCTATGCTTACTTTATATAAACACAATTTACATCATCATTTCACTAATTGATTTTTGATTGTAGAATTAAAGTACAAACAAAATTTGATGATATGTGTTACTAAATACAATGATAAATAGATCATACTTAAAATAACTTTTGCTTTGACTTCATCTTCATTGAAATTGATAAGTGGTTTTATATGTTATACTATAGTTTGATGGTTTAAGTTATGTTAATTAATAATATAAATAAATAATACTTATGATAAATACATCACTAATTCCATTTAAGATCAAAATAGATAGATCATATATTACTTGTGTTGATTTACAGAAATATGAAATTGAATTTGCCTCTAAATTATTTCCTAATCTCATATTTTCAATCACTTTTGTTCTAGCTTTTTTTTACATTTTTAGCTTAAACGACTTCAAAAGTTTGGTTTAATTTGATCAATAGAATTTTAAATCAAAACAATTTCCTACGGATCGATCCGTACTCGCTATGTACTAAAACTGTACGTCGTGAGCTTACGGTTAATTTTTAATTAAAATTTATCAGCTATTTTCTATTTCGATGGAAAATAGTCGTTAAACATGTTTTTGGTGCCGTTATTGGGTAACTGATTTTATTTTGTTATTTATTCTTTGAATTATTTTTGTTTGATTTTATTGTGTGTTTTTTGTGTGTTAATTTGCATTTAAAACATTATGTTGTGTGTTTGTTGTTTGATTTTTGTTTTCATTTTATTGTGTGCTTGTTGTTTTTCCATTTGCATTTCCACATTTAAAAAAAATACACAATTTCAAAACAAAAACAAAAATATTTAATTTCCTTTCATTTACAATTTGTGTGATGACCCGGAATTTTTAAGCATTTGAAATCGGAATATTAAATTGATTTTAAATATTAAAAGTTAATTTTTAACTTGAATTTCAAATATCTGTATTTATTGGATAATTAATTGTTGAATTTAATTATTGGAGTTGGGTAAATTGTTGAATTTGGAGTTTTAAGCCTACTAAAAATAATTAGAAGACTCATAAAATTTATATTGAGGGTATTGAAGATAATATAGGTGTTAAAATTGAATTTGGAAGTGTTTTGTTCGGTTTTGAAATTTTATCGCTTAAATTGAATTTAAAAATAGCCTTCCGAGGCACAGACTCAGAATTTGACGAAACCAGTTCCATTAGATCCGGAATATTGAGTTATTACCGGATTTCAAATTACGTGGTGATCGGAGTTGTTGTGTGAGCATACGATATATAAACGTGCTGGAAAATTTAAATTGATAAATAATCTAGTGAATTTAATTTAACTAGTCGAGCCATCTTGTATACGCTTCCTTTCTTTCTTTCAATCACGTCGCTCCCTTCTTTCTTTTCAGTTGAAAAAAAAAATCTCAAGTCAAAATCGAAATTAAATAAGAAATAATGGCCGCCTCCTTCTTTTTCTTAAATTAAAACTCGAAGGCAAACTCGTGTACCACCTTCTTTCCTTTTCTTCTTTCACGAAATCAAATCGACCTCCAGCACAGCTAGTCGCGACCCCTCTCCTCTTCTGTTTGAACCGAAAGTCGAAGCCAAAACCCAGATTTTTTTTCAAATCGAACTAATTAAGAGTCGCGGCTTCGATTCGACTCGAGGCCGATCGTAAATTTGGGAGGCGACGGTGTAGGGTAGGGCGTCGCGAAGACGGGGTCAGCTTGGGGTCGCCGCGAGGTAGAGTTTAGATCCGTGGCGCCGTAGGTCAGTAAAGGGGTCGCGATGATTGTCAGTAGTTGTGGGCTCATTCGAGTTGGGGCTTGGGCTTGATGGTCGTGGAAGCGACAGTGGGGTTTCGTGGTGTTCGAGCTTGGTGGAGTCGTGGTGTCGAACGAGGGGGGATATCCTGATTGTGATATTCCATCGAGTTATAAATTCTATTTTTAATTTTATATATACATATAGGGTAGGGAAGAAAATATACATAACAGGAAGTTTTACATAACAGTTTATTTTCTTCAAAATTATAGATTTATATATGTATACGTATGTATGCAGTAAATTAAACTACTGTTGTTATTACAGAGAAAAATTATAGGGATCTTAAAATATTTAAGAGTTTATATAAGAATTAGATTTTTAATCTATACATGTTATTTTATAAGTATAAATATATATGCAGTTCCAAAATAAAATACATATAAATATACACATTTTAAATCTACCAGTCATTTAAAAAAATATGTATTAAGGAGATTGAATTAGTGTAGTTAACTTATTTAATTATCTTAGTCGCTTCAAGTAATTTATTAAAAGAAAATTCATTTAAAATTTAATTATTAGAAAATTTGCAGTAAAGAAGATAGATATACATATGCCTATCTTAGTTAACTATATATATATATATATATATATATATATATAAAAGATCTTGAATATATATAGAGATTTTTATAATGTTTGAGGAGATTACAATATATTTTATTCATGTAGTTTCAAAGGGAAATTAATAGTTTAATTAAATCATTTGTCAAATTAAAATTTATTACCTAGAACTTAATTATTCAAATTTTTCGAATATTAACAAATCCATATAATATCTATACAAGGTCAATAATCGTGGAATCAAGTCGAGAATAAAGTGGATTTGCAAATTTAAAGGGCAAAGGTGAGATTACCTCACTCAGTTAAATTTAAATTTAAATGATTAAATTTAAATAATTATTGGATGGTTGAATTGATAGTATGATACTTTGGAATTGGTATATTATGTTGTGCTAACATCTGTGGATGCAGGGAAAACAGGTTGGAGGGATCCAACTGGACCCCTCAACATTTATTTAAATTATTTAATATTCTCTGTTATGATTGGCTGATATTCTATGATGGATTATATTGAAATATTGAATGCTATGGTTTGATTGGAAATTATTGGGTATGATGAATTACTAAATATATATAAATTGGATTTTGGGAAGGAAATAAAGAAGTGAAATTGTAAGTAAAATACTTACAGAAATTTGAATAAATTTAAGAATGAATTGGAAAAGAAATAAAGTGACTTTAAAATTCTAATAAATATATCTTGAGTATAGAAAGAAAATTGAATAAACGGAAAGTTAATGAATATTAAATCTTCAGTGATGTTAATTAAAAGAAGAAAACGTTTATTTAAAATTTAAGATTTAAATTATTGAAAAGAACAAGGAAGAAATTGGGAAAATCTGAAATTTGTATATTTCAGTTAAAGATTTAAAATCGAATAGAAATAATAATAATAATAATAATAAAGTCCATAATTAATGAATTTAAAATGAACTGAGTTAGTAAAGAAATTTATTTCAAATGGAATAAACTGGGAATCAATTTGGAAAATTTGATTTAAGTGATTGGAAATTCTCTCTGGATAACCGAGTACGTTTTCAAAGTGAATTTTTAAATATAAGTTAAAAGTTTTAAAGTTGTTTTAAAAGAGCAAGTTATGGAAAATTTATTATTTCTAATATTTAAATTCTAAAGTAAGTATTTCCTTTTAATCTATTATAGCAATAATTATTTAAAGAGTGACTTAATATTTGTTTTATAAAGTGAAAACCTAGTTTTATATTTTATAAAGTAACCATATTTTCAAATATTTATATAGTATGTATTTATAACCAACTATTGAAATAGTTTTAATTTAAATGTTTTAAAAGTATATATTTCAAAGTAAAGTGTTTTAAAATTATTTTTAAAAATCTAGTTTTGTGCTTGGTAACTTCAGTGGAGATAGAAAATATTTGGGAAAGTTATTCTAGAAAGAAAGATGGTTTTGAAACTGTTTTCAAAGGATTGAAAATAGAAATATATCTTGTGAAGATATTTTGAGGTTAATAAATAATTTGGGAAATTATTTATTGTTTGATGGTTGTTTCTGAATATTAATCGATAGTTAAATAACTAACTATCAATATTGGCCAAATACGTTGATCGTTTCGAAGAGACCGGGATCGAGATTTATTTCTCGAAAACCCCTTCGATCCGGTTTGTACGTTTCGTGGAAAACGATTTTTGGATTCGAAGATGGAGCAGTGAAGTGCAAGGGCTAGTCGTTACTAATCCTGAGGATATTTCCAAAATGGATGTAGTAGGAATAGTGCCTTCGGTTCCGTTCGAAACCGGGACGGACTTGTATGGATGAATGCTTGCGAAACATCGTCAGGTGGACGATGGGCATTCTATGGGATATATTCTAAAAAGGTAACGCTTAGCCTCAAACCTCATCAAATGGGAATGATTTAAAATCAGGGGTTATGAAGCAAGGCTAGGTGGGCAGCACCCAAGCAGGGTGAGGTCATCCTAGTGTGACGACCACCCATGACTCCCGCACGAAAACAAGGGAATGGTGCGCTGAAAGGTGTGCCAGGCAGCCATGGACAATAGTCAGGGTAAGACAAAACAGAATAGTCTATCGTATTACTCACAGCGCATGGATAAAATACAATAGAAAAGTATACATAGTGAACCTCCACAGAACGGAGTCATATAAACTCATAATAGTTTTATACAATCATCTGAATAGTCAATACATCAAGAATCACTACATAACACTCAGAGTATCAAACAAACAGCGGAACATCCAGTACATACAGTAAGAAAACAATATGCAAAAGCCTCCAGCTCGTCTTCGTCATCAACAGCGTTGGTAGCCAAGAACAGCACCTGTCACCTGCTACCTAGTCTGCCCATCCCAACATGGATGAACAGCCCAAGGTAATAAGAGTTGAACATAAAACCTTGAGTCAGACAACAGTCTTAGTGAGCAGTAAATCAACTTTCAAACATACCAATAGAGCATAAAGGGTAAAAGGAATAGGAACTCAACCATCCCACTCCACCTCATTCTACAGTGATAGCCCCCAGACCCTCTAAGCATAAACAAACATAGCAAAGCAGACAATTTAATTAAAGCAATTATCACTCGAGTCAAGGTCGATGTTTTCCAAGTACAAACCCCCAAGGCCTAAACCAAGATCAGATAGACACCCAGAAAGCATCGCTCTTGAGATCGAATGATGGTGCAACCAAACATCCATGACTCTGGCTATCACTGTTATCATTGCTTTGATATCACCGTTAATTGAATGACCGGCACCTTCTTTCAGCCGTCCGTCAAGTGCTAATGGCAACCCCGGTTCTAGACATAACTCCGCACGTCGTCGTGACCCGTACCTAGGACTTTCGCATCTGCCCAGAGTACTAGCACGTCATCGTGACCCGTGCTTGGAACGTCATCGTGACCCGTCCCAACGTACTCTTGCTTTGAGCATGCTAGAACCTTCAACAACGATGAAATCTCAGCCTTCTAGTCATCCTCCTCGACGACTAGTCCCATTCTAGCTCGAGCGCCTCTCAAGCTAACCATTATCCACAAACCCAGACCACATCACCGAGTTATCAACATGCTTGGGATGATCCCGTCTGGATTAAACCAAGGCTTTCTCACATCATGCTTTGCTTCATCGCATCATAGCAAAGTCTCATCTCAACATCATCATCAAATCTATCCATATGAGCTTCAACATACGCTTCATATGCCACAAGCAGCTTTCCTTATTCAAGAGCCTTTCCACTTAGCTTTTGAATCATCTTCGACCAACTTGTCCAAATCAAGTTATCAATCAACTAATCCACCAAATCAAACATTAATCCAAGTAATCAATCATTCAAACAAGATCTAAATAAACAATTACAACAATAATGGCAATTTCGTAAATAAAGAGTCCAAATCTAACATGCATTCTAACAAGCATGAATTATGAACAATATCTCTACAACTTGATGAATGAACTTGCATAGGTGAACATGTAGTAAAATAGATGTCAAATCATCATGAGCAATAGATCTACATGTAGACTTAAGAAAAATGCACGAAATCACTCTCTTTAGCACATAAACAAACTACCGATCCAATATACTCCTTTGGGTCCGTGTGAGAGATAACCACCACTCACCGAATCACCTAAACACTTCAAAAAGAACCAACTCCAGATCTGGACAGCAAAGGATCTAGCTTGATCCGAGAAGATTCTGCTTCAAACGATGAAATCTCTCTTCAATGGATGAAGATCTTCAACTTTGGCTCTTGGATCTTCGATTTGATCTTCAATCTAGATGGAAGGAATCACTAGATTAGAGTGGAGAAAAGAAGTGAAGAAGTGTTGTAGTCGAGCTCTCAAAATGGCAGCACTTCGTTGCTTCAAAATCTGGTGCCAAAAAGTGATGCAAACCCTTCTATTTATAGGCTGATTCCTTAACTCGTACCCCCTTAAGTCGGTCACGACTCATCATCCCCATAAGTCGTCCACGACTTAACAGCCTACAACCTACGACTCAACGACTCAAGCCTATGCGCGACTTAACATATGCGCGCATTCCTTCCTAATCCTAAAGTCGTTTGAACGACTCAACAATCATAGCATGCACATGACCTAACCCTACCGACCTAACACCCTTGCCGACCTAAGGCTTAGACACGACCTAGCGACTTGTCACAAGTCGCGACCTAGCACTATACGACCCAACACTTGTGCGCATCTCCTCCTGAGTCACCTAGACGACCTAACGACTTACCCTAAGTTGTTCAACGACCTAATGACTTAGCCCTGTTAAACCGCTAACTCTCCTAAGCCGTTAACCATTAGGTCGTTATCACACTATCCCCTAAGCCGCTGGCTCTTAACTCGTTAACCCAAGGGCCTGCTAACTCGTAACTCTCCTACTATCTTAAATCGTTTCATTCTATGAGTCGCTCTACACACTTAAACCGTTAACTCGTTCAAACCTATAGGTCGCTCCATTCCCTAACTCGTCCACGACCTAAGCACCACACGAGTTAACTTTCACACGACTTAAGATTTGGTCGACTCATACTCTAAACGACTTAACAACATCAACGACCTAATGCAACTATTTTATGATTTATCGGCACGAAAAAATACGGGTCGTTACATTCTCTCCCCCTTAGGAATTTCGCCCCCGAAATTCCAAACAAACAAGAGCAACCAAAACTATTCTGCATGCCTACCATCCATAGCAATCAACAAACCATGCATCCAATTACTAGCCTAGCATGCAGAATTCTAAGACTAGAACAAGTTACAAATTCGTGAGATGTCACGACACCTTATGGCCATACCTCGAAGAGTTCAGGATGAGCTGCCTTCATCCTCTCTTCCTCCTCCCACGTACAGTCGTTAACATCATCACTCCATCGTACCTTGAGCAACGTAATCGCCTTCCTCCTAAGCTGTTTCGTGTCGGTTTCAACAACACGAAGCGGCTTACGAGGTCTCATAACAACTGGATCAACTTCTAAATCTTCACAGCTATCAGCAGAAACCACCGTATTCGAGTCGTGCACATACTTCCGTAGATAAGATACATGAAAAACATTGTGCACACCCGCCATCTTTTCTGGTAACTCCAATTTATAGGCGAGCTTACCAATTCGCTCGATGATCGGGAATGGTCCAACAAATCTCAGAGTCAATTTTCCTTTCTTCCCGAATCGAATAACATTCTTTAGTGGAGAAACCTTCACGAAAACCATATCGCCTACGTCGAATTCCAAATCCTTACGACGCTTATCGGCATAACTTTTCTGACGATCTTGGGCTACCTTCATTCGTCGCCGAATGATCTCTATGAAATCCGAAGTCTGTCGAATCATTTCGGGCCCAAGTATCAGCTTTTCTCCAGTTTCCAACCAACATGTCGGAGAGTTACACGGTCTTCCATACAAGGCTTCATACGGTGCCATACCAATACTTGACTGGTAACTGTTATTATATGCAAATTCCACCAAATGAAGATGATCTTCCCATGATCCTCCGAAATCTAAAACACAAGCTCTAAGGAGATCTTTCAAAACTCGGTTGACTCTCTCGGTCTGACCATCTGTTTGGGGGTAATAAGCTGTACTCAAACACAACTTGGTTCCCAAAACTTCCTGGAAGCTCTTCCAAAATTCACTAGTGAACAATGGGTCTCGATCGCTCACTATACTTTTCGGAATACCATGGAATCGAACTATCCACTTAACATACAACTCAGCCAATTTCGATGCAGTCCTAGTTGATCGAACAGGAATGAATCTTGCACTCTTAGTCAAACTATCTACGATGACCCAAATCCCTTCATTCCCCGTTCTTGTTCTAGGTAATCCATCGATAAAATCCATCGATATCTGCTCCCACTTCCATGTAGGAACTTCTAGTGGCTGAAGTAATCCACTGGGTTTCTTCTGTTCGGCTTTCACCATCTGGCAGTTCATGCACTTGGAAATAAAATTTCCAACATCCTTCTTCATACCTTCCCAGTAATAGGTTCTCTTCATATCCCGATACATCTTATTTCCACCTGGATGAATTGTCAACTTCGAGTGATGACTTTCCCTCAGAACTTCATCTCTCAATCCATCTATATCGGGAACAGCTAGTCGTCCTTGTTTTCGAAGCCAACCCTCTCGATCGACTTCGAATCTCTTATCCTTCTCTGGGTCTGATCCAGATTCCAAATCTCGGATAATCTTGACAAGCTTATCGTCTCGCTTTTGGCTTTCGCCAATTCTTTCCACTAGAGTAGGTCGTATCGATAAGTTTGCCAACATTTCAGGTTCCAATTCACATCTAGGCCTGAAGTCAAATCCAGCCAAATATTCAAGGCTCTTCCATTCTAAAAACATGGCTCCCAATCCTGCATGTCTTCGACTTAATGCATCTGCCACTGCGTTACCTTTTCCCGGAGTATAGGCTATACCAAAATCATATGATGCTAAAAACTCTAGCCATCGTTGCTGCCGAAGATTCAAATCCTTTTGGGAGAAAAGATACTTCAACGACTTATGATCCGTAAACAACTCGAATCGAACTCCCAATAGATAGTGTCTCCACATCTTCAAAGCAAATACAATTGCCGCTAACTCCAAATCATGAGTCGGATAATTCCTTTCGTGCGGCTTCAGTTGTCGACTTGCATATGCAACAACCTTATCCCTTTGCATTAGCACTGCTCCAAGTCCAGTACCACATGCATTGGTGTAAACCACCATCTCATCATTCCCACTTGGAATAGTCAAAACAGGAGCACTTGTCAGTCCCTCTTTCAGGATTCCGAAAGCTTGCTCACTCTTAGCATCCCATCTGAATACCTGATTCTTTTTCGTCAATCCTGTCAATGGTGCAGCTATCTTGGAAAAGTCTTTGATAAATCGACGATAATATCCTGCTAATCCAAGAAAACATCTCACATCAGATGCATTCTTAGGTCTAACCCAATCCTGGATTGCTGCCACCTTAGCGGGATCAACCGCTATCCCATTTCCAGAAATAACATGGCCTAAGAACCTCACTTCACTCTTCCAGAAGTGACACTTCGAAAACTTAGCCTTTAGCTGATGTTTCCGCAAGATTTCCAAAGCATACGCAAGTGCGTCTTGTGCTCTTCTTCGGTTCTGGAATAAATCAGAATATCATCCACGAACACGAGTACAAACTTGTTCAACTGATCTCTGAATACTCTATTCATAAGATCCACAAAATATGCTGGTGCATTGGTCAATCCAAACGGCATTACCAGCCACTCATAGAAACCGGATGGTGTCCTAAAAGAAGTCTTCGGAACACTATCCTTAGCCACTCTCAACTGGTGAAATCCCGTTGCCAAATCCATTTGAGAAAACACCTTAGCTTCGTGAAGCTGATCAAACAAGTCATCTATTCTCGGCAATGGATACTTGTTCTTCTTAGTCACCTTATTCAGCTCACGATAATCCACACACAACCTCAACGATCCATCCGCTTTGGTTGCAAACACAACTGGTGCACCCCATTCGGACACGCTACGTCGAATGAATCCTTTCCGTAAAAGGTCATCAACTTGCACCTTCAACTCTTGCTGCTCCCTAGGCGCCATCCGCCTAAGAGGCATCACAACAGGTCTGGCTCCTTCAACTAGATCGATACGAAACTCGATCTCTCTATGCGGCGGTAACCCTTTGACCCCGTCAAAGACATCCTAAAATCTATTCACAATAGGCATCGATGACAGTCCATCTCGTGGAACAACCGGCGAATACATGAAGCTCATGAAGACGCCTTCTTCATGCTTACATCGTATCACAACCTTTCGCCCCTCCACATTCTCGACTTTCACCTCCAGCCTCTCACAATCAACCTTTGCCGCATACTTCCTAAGCCAGTCCATACCCAAAATTATTCCAAACCCCGCAAAGTTCAGAACAAAGCAATCACAAACAAAAGAGCAATCATGACTTGACACAACTAGACCACGGCATATCATACACAAACAAGACGAACCCCCAACTGGATTAGTCACAACCAATGGTCTATCAACAATATCTGGTTCCAAACCCAACCGGCCTACAAGTTCATTACAAACAAAGGAATGCGACGCCCCAGTATCAAACAACACTCTTACTGGAACACCACACATGGAAAGAGTACCTTGAACCACCACACTCTTCCCTTTTTCTTCAGCAGTAGCAGCATTCAAAGATGATGGAACAACCCCCAAAGCATAAGCTTGCACAATCTGCTTATCTTTCCTCGGTTCTGGACAGTCCTTCCTGATATGCCACGGCTTATCACAGTTGTGGCACTTCAACTGCACCTTTGGATTCTTGCAATCCCTAGAGAAATGGCCCTTCTGCCGACAATTGTAGCAGGTCACTTCACCCTTTGGCTTCTTCTGGCCATCCTTACACTTCTGTTGTTGCTGCTTCCTCTTCTTGTTTCCATCCTGTTGTGGTTTGAACTCTTCCTTGGTCATAGCAACAACAGACCCTTCCTTAGGAAACAAACTCTCGTGCCTGAGAGCTTTCTCCACAAGCTTCTCAAACGGATCGTCCAGATGATCCACCAACTGCCTCCCAAGATAACTATCCAAGCTTGTCACAAACTTTTCGTTCTTCTGATATGAAGACTCAATATACGATCTGGCATACTTGGACAAAGCTTCAAATTCAGAGACATACTCAAGAACTGGTCTTCCACCTTGCTTGAGCTCCATAAACTTCTTAAACAAAACAGACTTCTGAGCTGTAGAAATGAACTTAGCTTCAAATCTAGTTTGGAATTGCTCCCAAGTGATCTCTTCCTCTGGAGTATCAATGGTGATAGAGTTCCACCAATCAGAAGCCCTTCCCTGAAGCTGTCTTGATGCAAGCTTCCTCTTAGTTGCATCCTCAATTCCCAAATCACCAAAGATCCTTCTACAAGCATCTATCCATCTTTGGACTTCAATGGTTGATTCTGTTCCCAAGAAAACCTTTCCTCCAAGAGCAGTATAGTCCTTGCATAGCTTAGCAAAATCTACTGGTTTTGGAGCTTGAACTTGAACTCCAACATCTACTGATGGTCCTGAAGTTGGTATCCTTCTCATGATCGAAGTCATCATAGCTTCGAACATTGCAGCATAGTCAGTAGCTCCCCCAACAGCACGGCTTTCCCTAGTAGCTTGTCTCTCACTTCGACTCATCCTTAATATCGACAAAAAGGAATGATTTAGAACACCTTGAGAAACAACTACATAAGGAGTTCAAATCCTTCTAAACTACTATATTATATATAGTAATCATCCATCAAAATACAATTACGTCTCTCTTACGTAGTTACGTCAGCGAGCGTTGGCTAAAATCGATTAACCAAAGCTCTGATACCAAATGTGACGACCGCCCATGACTCCCGCACGAAAACAAGGGAATGGTGCGCTGAAAGGTGTGCCAGGCAGCCATGGACAATAGTCAGGGTAAGACAAAACAGAATAGTCTATCGTATTACTCACAGCGCATGGATAAAATACAATAGAAAAGTATACATAGTGAACCTCCACAGAACGGAGTCATATAAACTCATAATAGTTTTATACAATCATCTGAATAGTCAATACATCAAGCCTCACTACATAACACTCAGAGTATCAAACAAACAGCGGAACATCCAGTACATACAGTAAGAAAACAATATGCAAAAGCCTCCAGCTCGTCTTCGTCATCAACAGCGTTGGTAGCCAAGAACAGGACCTGTCACCTGCTACCTAGTCTGCCCATCCCAACATGGATGAACAGCCCAAGGTAATAAGAGTTGAACATAAAACCTTGAGTCAGACAACAGTCTTAGTGAGCAGTAAATCAACTATCAAACATACCAATAGAGCATAAAGGGTAAAAGGAATAGGAACTCAACCATCCCACTCCACCTCATTCTACAGTGATAGCCCCCAGACCCTCTAAGCATAAACAAACATAGCAAAGCAGACAATTTAATTAAAGCAATTATCACTCGAGTCAAGGTCGATGTTTTCCAAGTACAAACCCCCAAGGCCTAAACCAAGATCAGATAGACACCCAGAAAGCATCGCTCTTGAGATCGAATGATGGTGCAACCAAACATCCATGACTCTGGCTATCACTGTTATCATTGCTTTGATATCACCGTTAATTGAATGACCGGCACCTTCTTTCAACCGTCCGTCAAGGGCTAATGGCAAACCCTGTTCTAGACATAACTCCGCACGTCGTCGTGACGCGTACCTAGGACTTTCGCATCTGCCCAGAGTACAAGCACGTCATCGTGACCCGTGCTTGGAACGTCATCATGACCCGTCCCAATGTACTCTTGCTTTGAGCATGCTAGAACCTTCAATAACGATGAAATCTCAGCCTTCTAGTCATCCTCCTCGACGACTAGTCCCTTGCTAGCTCGAGCGCCTCTCAAGCTAACCATTATCCACAAATCCGGACCATATCACCGAGTTATCAACATGCTTGGGATGATCCCGTCTGGATTAAACCAAGGCTTTCTCACATCATTCTTTGCTTCATCGCATCATAGCAAAGTCTCATCTCAACATCAACATCAAATCTATCCATATGAGCTTCAACATCCGCTTCATATGCCACAAGCAGCTTTCCTTATTCAAGAGCCTTTCCACTTAGCTTTTGAATCATCTTCGACCAATTTGTCCAAATCAAGTTATCAATCAACTAATCCACCAAATCAAACATTAATCCAAGTAATCAATCATTCAAACAAGATCTAAATAAACAATTACAACAATAATGGCAATTTCGTAAATAAAGAGTCCAAATCTAACATGCATTCTAACAAGCATGAATTATGAACAATATCTCTACAACTTGATGAATGAACTTGCATAAGTGAACATGTAGTAAAATAGATGTCAAATCATCATGAGCAATAGATCTACATGCAGACTTAAGAAAAATGCACGAAATCACTCTCTTTAGCACATAAACAAACCACCGATCCAATATACTCCTTTGGGTCCGTGTGAGAGATAACCACCACTCACTGAATCACATAAACACTTCAAAAACAACCAACTCCAGATCTGGATCTAGCTTGATCCGAGAAGATTCCGCTTCAAACGATGAAATCTCTCTTCAATGGATGGAGATCTTCAACTTTGGCTCTTGGATCTTCGATTTGATCTTCAATCTAGATGGAAGGAATCACTAGATTAGAGTGGAGAAAAGAAGTGAAGAAGTGTTGTAGTCGAGCTCTCAAAATGGCAGCACTTCGTCGCTTCAAAATCCGGTGCCAAAAAGTGATGCAAACCCTTCTATTTATAGGCTGATTCCTTAACTCGTACCCCCTTAAGTCGGTCACGACTCATCATCCCCATAAGTCGTCCATGACTTAACAGCCTACAATCTACGACTCAACGACTCAAGCCTATGCGCGACTTAACATATGCGCGCGTTCCTTCCTAATCCTTAAGTCATTTGAACGACTCAACAATCATAGCATGCACATGACCTAACCCTACCGACCTAACACCCTTGTCGACCTAAGGCTTAGACACGACCTAGCAACTTGTCACAAGTCGCGACCTAGCACTATACGACCCAACACTTGTGCGCATCTCCTCCTGAGTCACCTAGACGACCTAACGACTTACCCTAAGTCGTTCAACGACCTAACGTCTTAGCCCTGTTAAGCCGCTAACTCTCCTAAGCCGTTAACCATTAGGTCGTTATCACACTATCCCCTAAGCCGCTGGCTCTTAACTCGTTAACCCAAGGGCCTGCTAACTCGTAACTCGCCTGCTATCTTAAATCGTTTCATTCTATGAGTCGCTCTACACACTTAAACCGTTAACTCGTTCAAACCTATAGGTCGCTCCATTCCCTAACTCGTCCACGACCTAAGCACCACACGAGTTGACTTTCACACGACTTAAGCTTTGGTCGACTCATACTCTAAACGACTTAACAACATCAACGACCTAATGCAACTATTTTACGATTTATCGACACGTAAAATACGGGTCGTTACACCCAGTCTAGATGTCCCTTTTTATTTTTCGGCTTAGTGGGCGGTTGCTGATCCCAACCGCGGGATGATCTCACTCGGGATTATCCAGTAAGGGGTAGTCCCGGCCTTGTGTTGCAGGGGAGCGGGCGTACTCCTCGGTACGGTGATCTAGGCCCCGTACTGTAACAGGTGGTACCCTAGTGCCTAGTCATTAGCTGGAAATCCATTCTCCATACGAGCCTTGTATGAGTTTTGTTTGTATTACCCACTCTGTGGCTAGTAGCTGGAATTTAATAGATGTAACAATTTCGGCTATTTTATAAGTATTTGTAAATAGACCCTATTATAATATCAGAGGATTTCTATAAAAAGTGTTTTAGCTATCGTAAGGTAAAAACCCGACATGTTTATTTGTGGCGCGGTCTTACGAGATGCTTTTGTTTTCAAAGGATTTTTGAAACTTTAATAATCAATTGAGTGTGATTTTCTCACGGTGATATTCCAGACTGACTCGGGTATTATTTAACTGTAATGCTCGGGTCAGACCGAGCATTATAGGATACAGGAGGTGCTGTGGAGCTCAGGTGACGAGCAGGATAGCGATACATACTCCCGTACTTGTATATATATATATATACATATTCCGCTGTGTTGAGTTGTTGTGTACCCATTTGTATGATATTGATGTTGAGCTGTGTTCGATGTACTCTGATTGATGTAATATACAAACAGAGATATATTTGATTTGAGTAAAGATCATTTATTATCTATTATATTTTATCCCGCTGCGATGATTAGATTCTGATGTTGTTTTCTATTTTCTTTTTCTACCTCTTTTTCTTTAACCTAAATGGCTCGTATTTCTGTACAACTTGAGTTGATTGTTGTAGAATAGTGTTAACTCAAGGGGTACGGATTTGCGGGCTGTCACAGTTGGTATCAGAGCTTAGGTTGGTGATAACCTTGGCTCTGGTGGGAATTACTCATTTAAATTAGAGTCTGTAGTACTCTATAATGAGTTTGAGCGTATTAATAAATGTGAGTGCGTATTTATTAGTGAATATAAATTGTTTTAATATTTTGTTGGTTAGTTTATTGAGTGGCATATGAACCTTCGTCGACACAGTCTGCGCAACTATATTGAAGGGGTTTCTAAACACTTGAATAGAACAATCGACACAGTATTGTTTTAAATGTGGGTAAATGAAATAATTTTACTCAAAAAAATATTTTGATTTAAAGAATAATTTTTTGAAAACTATTTTAGCTAATATATCATTGCTTGGATGTTAGGAAGAATAATATTAAATTATTATGATTGTTGAGTAGAAATTTAACTAGAAATTGAAATACAACTAAAGGTTAAGGGAATAAATTCATTATAAAATGAAATTTATAAATATGGATTAATAAATTCATTATAAAATTAAATTTATAAATATGGATTATGAATGTAATTTATAAATTTGAAATACATTAAATGGAAATTTGTATAAGCATAAAGTGTACAAATGAATTATAGTTAGAATTTACTTAAGCAAGATTTGGGAAATTTAAAATCCTGGAGACTTTGGAAGTGTTTATCGAAGTATTTGAAGATAAATAATAGAATTATTGTTTTAGGGACATTTCTAAAAAGAAAATTTGTTTTAAATGGATTTTGAATGTGATATAGCATTGAAATCACTCGGATTATTGGAAAATAATTCTGATGATGATGGCCACATCATCAGTATTCATTTCCAAATTTCTAAGTGGTAAATTGCTGCCAAACTGATTTGTTCAGGAAAACCTGTTTGTTTTTGAAAATTTGAAAGGAGATTTGTTGAGAATAAAATCAGGATTGGTTTGACTTTTGAGAAATGTGATTTGAGATGTTGAAGATTCCAAAATAATTTGAAACCAAAGTCGGGTATTTAAAAATCCTAATGAGATAGTTGTAAGCTTATAAATTTAGATGATTTTTAAATCGTGAAAGAAATATAAGCTTTGAATAATGGAAATTAAATTTAAAATGAAAATAAAATTAACTTGGATTGGGAAATAAAATTTGACTGGATTGACATTAATTGGATAAGCTGAAAATAATATTCAGTTGTTTTCGAAATAAGTTGAAATTGAATTGAGTTAAATAAATCTGAGTTAAAGTAAAATTGAATTGGAATGAGAATTCAATTGAATTAATGAATGAAATTAAATTCTTACCTGAATAAATGGAAAACAAGTTGGATAAGAATTGGAATTGGAATAAATAAACAAGAATAACTTATAAAAGAATCAGAATTAGAAATCCATGGTAATAAAATATGCTTGGGTTATAATTAAACATAAGGCTTGAGTTAAAAGTAAAAGATGAATACATCCAAGCCTGGAATAAATGTGATTGTATAAAATAGTAAGTTGTGACTTATTAAATTTGAAAAGTGGGATAGAAAATCCAAAATAAATATTTTTTGATGTTTTGGATAATGAAACGAAGGAAAATCCAAACTTGAAGAAGAAGAAAAATTGAACTAAGAAAAATTAAATGAAGTGATATTTGGAATTAAAAATCAAGTTTTGGATTATAAATTGGGGAAAGACTATTTAGATAATAAATTAGATAATAAAATAGGTAATAAGAACCAATGCAGTTAAGTAAAAACTGAGTTGTGAATTTATGATGAAGTTTGGAAATAAAACTCAAGTTATGAATTGAATTCGACTTGAGTTATCAATAAGTAAATGTAACTGAATTGTGAGATCATGAAATTTGGTGGTAAATTGAAAATGGATAGTGGATTCAGAACTTGAGTTATTAATTAGAATTTAATGTGAGGTGTTAACAAATTAAGTATAATTGAAATATAAATAAAAATGTAAATGGATTAAAATAGTAATGGTATGAATTGCAAATAAAATCCAAATAAGTGAAGATAAATTGGAAAATGGCCATGTAATTAATTGGATGAACTGAATCTGGAAAGTTAAATTTGATGATAACTAATCAAATGAAATTGTAAATTTTAAAATGAGATTTAACTGAAATATAATTACGTTGAATGGAAGAGAAAGATTACCTGAAACGAAATGAGCTTAATTATAAAATTGGAGTGAATAAACTTAAGCTAAAAGATGAAAGGGAGTTGAATTGAATTCAACTTAAAATTAAGTTTAATAATAGTGGATTGGAGTTAAATCAAGTAAAAATGCATTTTAATCGAAATAGAATTTGGTGAGTTACAGATAATATTTAATGGAATAAAATTCTTAAATAAATAATTGTAAACCATTTAAATTGTCAAGGAATTGAAATAACTTGGAGTCTAAAAGAAAATTTGAATTGGTTATTGAATGAAATAGCTTAGATTGTCTTTGAGCTAAATAAAACAGTTTGGAATGTAAATGAATGGATTGTGAATAAAATTTAAATAAAATGTGTCGAGCTAAATAAATGGTTGTGAATGAATTTAAATAAAAAGGAAATTTAATTGGTAATGAAGATGAACCTAAGATGTTAATAGTTTTGTATGAACTAGTTTGGTTAATAGAAGGAAATGTAAGTGAATGGATTCAACTTTAAATGCAATGAAAATGAGAATGTACGGATTGTGAATAAATCCGAAATGGAATAGAATTAAGTATAAGTTGAGTTGAAATCAATTTAAATTGGTATAAAACATAAGTACTTATTTATTCACATAAATCTCGTTGAATTGCATAGAATAACTTGTCATTTGATGTAAATATGAGTAATTAAAATTCTACGAGTTGATAGAAGATAAATAAATTCATTTTGGAAGCAATTGAGTTAAATATGAGATCGGTTTGCTTAAAAATAAATTAAATGTAAGTGATCGATTTTTAAAATGGTTTATAAATAAATTGAAACAATTGAATTAGTATGAAATTTGTATAAATTACTTACGGAAAATGTTTGATATGCATTTCTTTTAGAATTCATATGTTTTAACTATTAAAAATAAGTGATATGCTGTTAAACTTCATATATTTGACACTTACATGTTTAAATGGAGCAAGCGCAGGTACCTGGAAGCCGTATGGCTAGATTTGGGTCGCATTAACTGCTAAATAAATAAGCTGCTTGTTTAAAATGCTAAATAAGGTACGCCTATGCAATAAAAATAGGAAAGATGAACTGTTTTTTGGTTTTTCCGACCGGGTGGGTCGGTGTATATATATTTATCTCTTTTGTCAAATTGCAAAAGCTCCTCCGTAAAAAGAGGACTCTGCCAAAAAATTTCTGAAATTTTGGGTGTTAGAAAATTTTTGGAAAATTTTGTTAACGACAAAACGGTTTCGAATTGAAAATTGAAATAAGTTAGTAAATGAAACTAATTTAAAATAATGACATGGATTGGTTATGAATGAAAAATAAAGTTTAAATATTCAGAGTTAAAGATAAATTGAATTCATATGGAAATGAAAGAATCGATTTGAATAGAAATGGATATAAACTAAAGTGGGAGATGAAAATAAATATAAGAAGCATATATAATGCTTATACTAACTTAAGAAGGGAATGGTGAATTCTTGATTGGGAATTGATACTACAAATAATATTGGAATGAATAGATATTGGCATTTTGTGAGGAAGTCGATAAAATGTTTTTGGAATGTTGTGATTAGATATTAGTGCTAAGCAGGATATGCAGGTATTATAAAAGGGAAAAGGAAATTGGATTTGATTTCAAGAGATAAATTTGAAATGCTCGACAAAAAGGTATGTATTTAAATTTGGTATGAAATTTGATTGGGATTTGGATTGAGCCACTGGGCTTTTTGTTTTCTTTTTGGATTTGGGAGGCCGCGAGCCATTTTTGTAGTAGTACCGAGCTAGCCGCGCAAAGGAGACGCTCGCGAAATTTTTCGAAAATTTCGAGAGTTAGAAAATTTTCAAGAAATTTTGAAAATTCTAAACTTGGTTTTGAATTATAATTTGAATAGTGAATAAGTATAGTTATTTAGGAACTATGGAAAACTTGGAAAATTAATAAGAATAATAATGGGTCTTTTATAAGAGATAGTTGGTAGGATGTTGAATTGTTAAAACTGTTTGGTTTTAGGGAAAAATAATAAACGGGTATTGGACCATTCTTCCTAACTGGTAATTTTGGGGACGAAATTCTTTTAAGAGGGGAAGGAATGTGATGACTCAGAATTTTTAAGCATTTGAAATTGGAATATTAAATTGATTTTAAATATTAAAAGTTAATTTTTAACTTGAATTTCAAATATCAGTATTTATTGGATAATTAATTGTTGAATTTAATTATCGGAGTTGGGTAAATTATTGAATTTGGAGTTTTAAGCCTATTAAAAATAATTAGAAGACTCATAAAATTTATATTGAGGGTATTGAAGATAATAAAGGTGTTAAAATTGAATTTGGAAGTGTTTTGTTCGGTTTTGAAATTTTATCGTTTAAATTGAATTTAAAAATAGCCTTCCAAGGCACAGTCTCGGAATTTTATGGAACCAGTTCCATTAGATCCGGAATATTGAGTTATTACCAGATTTCAAATTTCGTGGTGATCGGAGTTGTTGTGTAAGCATACGATATATAAACGTGCTGGAAAATTTAAATTGATAAATAATCTGTTGAATTTAATTTAACTCGTCGAGCCTTCTTGTATACGCTTCCTTTCTATCTTTCGACCACGTCGCTCCCTTCTTTCTTTTCAATCGAAAAAAAAAATCTCAAGTCAAAATCGAAATTAAATAAGAAATAATGGCCGCCCCCTTCTTTTTCTTAAATTAAAACTCGAAGGCAAACTCGCGTACGACCTTCTTTCCTTTTCTTCTTTCACGAAATCGAATCGACCTCCAGCACAGCTAGTCGCGACCCCTCTCCTCTTCTGTTTGAAACGAAAGTCGAAGCCAAAACCCAGATTTTTATTCAAATTGAACTAATTAAGAGCCGCGACTTCGATTCGACTCGAGGCCGATCGCAAATTTGGGAGGCGACGGTGTAGGGTAGGGCGTCGCGAGGTCGGGGTCAGCTTGGGGTCGCCGCGAGGTAGAGTTTTGATCTGTGGCGCCGTAGGTCAGTAAAGGGGTTGCGATGATTGTCAGCAGTTGTGGGCTCGTTCGAGTTGGGGCTTGGGCTTGTTGGTGGTGGAAGCGACAGTGGGGTTTCGTGGTGTTTGAGCTTGGTGGAGTCGTGGTGTCGAACAAGGGGGGATATCCTGATTGTGATATTCCATAGAGGTATAAATTCTATTTTTAGTTTAATATATACATATAGGGTAGGGAAGAAAATATCCATAACAGGAAGTTTTACAAAACAGTTTATTTTCTTCAAAATTATAGATTTATATATGTATACGTATGTATGCAGTAAAATAAACTACTCTTGTTATTACAGAGAAAAATTATAGGGATCTTAGAATATTTAAGAGTTTATATAAGAATTAGATTTTTAATCTATACAGGTTATTTTATAAGTATAAATATATATGCAGTTCCAAAATATAATAAATATAAATATACACATTTTAAATCTACCAGTCATTTAAAAAAAATATGTATTAAGGAGATTGAATTAGTGTAGTTAACTTATTTAATTATCTTAGTCGCTTCAAGTAATTTATTAAAAGAAAATTCGTTTAAAATTTAATTATTAGAAAATTTGCGGTAAAGAAGAAAGATATACATATGCCTATCTTAGTTAACTATATATATATATATATATAGAAAAGATCTTGAATATATATAGAGATTTTTATAATGTTTAAGGAGATTACAATATATTTTATTCATTAGTTTCAAAGGGAAATTAATAGTTTAGTTAAATCATTTGTCAAATTAAAATTTATTACTTAGAACTTAATTATTCAAATTTTTCGAATATTAACAAATCTATATAATATCTATACAAGGTCAATAATCGTGGAATCAAGTCGAGAATAAAGTGGATTTGCAAATTTAAGGGGCAAAGGTGAGATTAACTCACTCAGTAAAATTTAAATTTAAATGATTAAATTTAAATAATTGTTGGATGGTTGAATTGATAGTATGATACTTTGGAATTGGTATATTATGTTGTGCTAACATCTGTGGATGCAGGGAAAACAGGTTGGAGGGATCCAACTAGACCCCTCAACATTTATTTAAATTATTTAATATTTCTGTTATGATTGGCTGATATTCTATGATGGATTATATTGAAATATTGAATGCTATGGTTTGATTGGAAATTATTGGGTATGATGAATTACTAGATATATATAAATTGGATTTTGGGAAGGAAATAAAGAAGTGAAATTGTAAGTAAAATACTTACAGAAATTTGAATAAATTTAAGAATGAATTGGAAAAGAAATAAAGTGACTTTAAAATTCTAATAAATAGATCTTGAGTATAGAAAGGAAATTTGAATAAATGGAAAGTTAATGAATATTAAATCTTCAGTGATATTAATTAAAAGAAGAAAACATTTATTTAAAATTTAAGATTTAAATTATTGAAAAGAACTAGGAAGAAATTGGGAAAATCTGAAATTTGTATATTTCAGTTAAAGATTTAAAATCAAATAGAAATAATAATAATAATAATAATAAAGTCCATAATTAATGAATTTGAAATGAACCGAGTAAGTAAAGAAATTTATTTCAAATGGAATAAATTGGGAATCAATTTGGAAAAATTGATTTAAGTGATTGGAAATTCTCTCTGGATAACCGAGTACGTTTTCAAAGTGAATTTTTAAATATAAGTTAAAAGTTTTAAAGTTGTTTTAAAAGAGCAAGTTATGGAAAATTTATTATTTCTAATATTTAAATTCTAAAGTAAGTATTTCCTTTTAATCTATTATAGCAATAATTACTTAAAGAGTGACTTAATGTTTGTTTTATAAAGTGAAAACCTAGTTTTATATTTTATAAAGTAACCATATTTTCAAATATTTTTATATAGTATGTATTTTTAACCAACTATTGAAATAGTTTTAATTTAAATGTTTTAAAAGTATATATTTCAAAGTAAAGTGTTTTAAAATTATTTTTAAAAATCTAGTGTGCTTGGTAACTTCAGTGGAGATAGAAAATATTTGGGAAAGTTATTCTGGAAAGAAAGATGGTTTTGAAACTGTTTTCAAAGGATTGAAAATAGAAATATATCTTGTGAAGATATTTTGAGGTTAATAAATAATTTGAGAAATTATTTATTGTTTGATGGTTGTTTCTGAATATTAATTGATAGTTAAATAACCGACTATCAATATTGGCCAAATACGTTGATTGTTTCGAAGAGACCGAGATCGAGATTTATTTCTCGAAAACCACTTCGATCCGGTTTGTACGTTTCGTGGAAAATGATTTTTGGATTCGAAGATGGAGCAGTGAAGTGCTAGGGCTAGTCGCTACTAATCCTGAGGATATTTCCAAAATGGATGTAGTAGGAATAGTGCCTTCGGTTCCGTTCGAACCCGGGACGGACTTGTGTGGATGAATGCTTGCGAAACATCGTCAGGTGGACGATGGGAATTCTAAGGGATATATTCCAAAAAGGTAACGCTTAGCCTCAAGCCTCATCAAATGGGAATGACTGAAAATCAGGGGTTATGCAGCAAGGCTAGGTGGGTAGCACCCAAGCAGGGTGAGGTCATCCCAGTCTAGATGTCCCTTTTTATTTTTCGGCTTAGTGGGCGGTTGCTGATCCCAACCGCGGGGTGATCTCACTCGGGATTATCCAGTAAGGGGTAGTCTCGGGCTTGTGTTGCAGGGGAGCGGGCGTACTCCTCGGTACGGTGATCTAGGCCCCGTACTGTAACAGGTGGTACCCCAGTGCCTAGTCATTAGTTGGAAATCCATTCTCCCTACGAGCCTTGTACGAGTTTTGTTTGTATTACCCACTCTGTGGCTAGTAGATGGAATTTAATAGATGTAACAATTTCGGCTATTTTGTAAGTATTTGTATATAGACCCTATTATAGTATCAGAGGATTTCAATAAAAAGTGTTTTAGCTATCGTAAGGTAAAAACCCGACATGTTTATTTGTGGCGTGGTCTTACGGATGCTTTTGTTTTCAAAGGATTTTTGAAACTTTAATAATCAATTGAGTGTGATTTTCTCACGCTGGTAGTCCAGACTGACTCGGGTATTATTTAACTGTATGCTCGGGTCAGACCGAGTATTATAGGATACAGAAGGTGCTGTGGAGCTTGGGTGACGAGCAGGATGGCGATACGTACTCCCGTACTTTATATATATATATATATATATATATATATATATACACACACATATTCCGCTATGTTGAGTTGTGGTGTACCCATTTGTATGATATTGATGTTGAGTTGTGTTCGATGTACTCTTATTGATGTAATATATAAACAGAGATATATTTGATTTGAGTAAAGATCATTTATTATCTATTATATTTTATCCCGCTGCGATGATTAGATTCTGATGTTGTTTTCTATCTTCTTTTTCTACCTCTTTTTCTTTAACCCAAATGGCTCGTATTTCTGTACAACTTGAGTTGATTGTTGTAGAATAGTGTTAACTCAAGGGGTACGGATTTGTGGGCTGTCACAATTTGCATTTTATTTCATTACAATTTTTGATATTCTTTACAATTCCCAACTTCATACAACTGCTATAGCAATACTATTGCCACACTATCACATACTTCCAGCTCCAACTGTACACCACAATTCATACTCATCATACTACGAATATCCACTCAACCCTAGACCTGTCAATGGATGCTTTCAGATGCGGATGTTCCGTATCCGTATTCGTATCCAAAATCATTTTCGGACATCGGATATCCACATCCGTGGATAGGGACAAATATCGGATAATTATCCTATCCGCTAATGACCGATAAATCAAGAATTATAAAATGAAAATTTTAGTTTAACATAAATATTTTTCATTCCCTTTGATTATGAAAGTGTTAAAAATTAACAAATATGCTAATAATAAATAGTTTCGAACAGTTAATAAGCATTAAATGCATATAATATAAATTACTAACTTAATAAAATAATAAATAAATATCTTTCATTGCACTATAATACACATAATTTGAACTATAATCTTGTCAAAAGATGAATGGATAATTTTTGGATACAGATGTCTTCGTACTCGCATCCGTTTTTCCGGATATCGGATATTTATCCGCTTTTCGGATGCGGATGCGGATTGATTTCATATTTTCGGGTATGCATTACGGCCCTACCCAACCCCATGACCTGATCAGAAACCTACAACCCACATTAGTTCTACCCATCATCATTTACTGATGTAATTTTGGTCAGGAAATTTAGGAGAAATAAATTTTGATGATCTATGTTGCTAAAAATATAGTAAACAAATCATACTTAAAATAATTTTTGCTTTGATTTAATGTTCATTTTCACTACAATTGATGTAACAACCTGGTTTGGAGTTTGCTTGTCGATATTAAATTATAATATTACGAATTAAATTAAAATTGAAGATTTTAAATTGTTTATTTGAAATAAACAATGAATTTTGGAATTTATAAATGAGAAAATAAAGTTAAAAGCTTTATTTTATTTGGTTAGTGTGGTAATAATTGGAAAATGATTTTATTTTAGAGAAAATGTAATAATTATATTAATTATTTCCCATTTGCTTCTTTTAATATTTTTTAAAAGAAGAATGTAATTTTAAAGGTAGTTTATTTAAATAAAAAGATGAAATTTGATTTAAAACTGTGTTTTGATTATAAAATTTAGGTTGAAATGACTTATCATATTTTCTAAGCAAGAAAATACTTTTTGTTGAATTTTTTAAGTTGAAACTATGGATTTATGCATTTATTTGGTGTAAATTGTGTATTTTTGTGAATTAAGGGTTTTTAATGATAAAATGTTTCTAAAACTAAAATTATCTATTTATATAATGAAAAATATTTTATTTACTATGTATATAAGTCTATGTATTTTGTTAGTCATTTGAAGAAAAATGCAATGTTTTATAACATAAGATGAATCGTCATACAAAGCTTATAACGGTACGTACAAAGTAATTGCTCTCATCTTCTTCCTCTTGCCTGTAAAACAAAGTTCGTATTTTCACAAAATCAAAGTTTTGAATCTTCATACTTCTTTAAACAAACTAAGATTTTTATCAATCTAGAGTAAATCTAAATTAATCTCTTCCAAAACTAAAAATTTCATCAAAAATCTTATTTGAGTTGAGATATGTCTGTTAATGGTTTCTTTTTCTTTTGCATGTCTATATATTGATTTCTACAAGTTATTGGAAGCTCTCTTCTCCTCAAAGCTTGTTTCTTTCAGCACAAATTCAGAATTTATCTTCTCTAATTCAAGGTGAGTTACAAAAACTCACAAATTCTAGCTGAGCAAAGCTCAAATCGCTAAAAACAGTGAATAATTATCTCTTTGTAGTTATTTTATCTCAGCTTGTAAACTGTTTTTTGTTGCATCTTTGAAAGCTTTTAACTTTTGGTTCCAGCAACAAAGTGCTGCCAGATTTCTTCCAAATAGTAGTTTATATGTTGAGTCTGCAAAATTTGGTTGAAAAATATTGTCATTTGAGTGTTCAAAACCTTGCTGCAAAATCAACAAAAACCTAGATTTTTGCCTGGGCATATTTTGTTTGAGTTGCTACAAACATGGGCTGATCCATGTTTGAGAAAGCATAACTCTTTCATTTCTTACTGGAATTCATCGATTCTTTTTTTGTTTGAAATATAAAGTTTTCTACTATATGAATACCAACTTTCAGCTCAATCTTAAGTCGCATGTTCCTTTTTTTTATGCCTGGAAGTTGAACCCGAGATGGTTTTCAGGCCTGTACATTTGTTTTTTGAACTGTTGCAAACATGACCTGAATCCATGTTTGAGACAATGTAACTTTTTCATTTTTAGTCGGAATTCATTGATTCCTTTTTTGTTTGAAAGATGAAAATTTCTAGTATGTGCATACTAATTTTCAGCTCAATATGAGGTCGTTTTGTCCTCTATTTTGGGCTTGTAAGTTGAACCCAAGATGGTTTTCATGCCTGGGCACATTTTTGTTTTTGAACTATTGCAAACATGGCCTGAGTCCATGTTTGAGACAGTGTAACTTTTTCATTCCCATCGAAATTCATCGATTCTTTTTTTTTTAAATCTGAAGTTTTCTACAGTGTGCACACCAATTTTTAGTTCAATCAGAGGTCGTTTGGCCACCTGTTTCATGTCTAAAAGTAAAACACAAAGAAGATTTCAGACCTAGGTATTATTTTGCCTATGCATTTTTATGTTCTTTTTCCATTTGAATTTTGACTTCAACTTCATGTTTTTGTGTTATTTTTGAAAAGTTTTATGGGATATGATGCCTATCAATAGGCTAGCCCACTTTTGATAAATTAGAAATTCAGATTTGAATTGAATTTGAATTAAATTTGATTGACGGTTTTGAGTGATTTCTTTGATTTCGAGAACGGATTTTTCCAAATGAAGTAATTTTTGAATAAATTTGCATTTAAAATAATTATTATATATTTTTAAATAACTTTAAGCCACAAAATCTGTTTATTATCTATAATAAGGGAATTTTCAAATATTGTTTTCAAAATTGATTTCTAAAAATTGTTTTAAAAGCTTGTTTTCTCAAGAAAATTATTTTATATATAAAATATGCGTTTTTGCAATATTTGAGCAAATGAGAAGGAGAATTAAATTGTTTGGTAAAACACATGGTATGGGACACGTGCGTTTATTTTATCATTTAAATCCTGACTTGTCCGTTTGATCGTTTTGACCTTCGGGTCGAGTTAACCAATGAGATGAGGTAAACTTTTTACTATTTTGAGTGTGGAATTTACTAGTGGTTAGTAAACTATTTAGTACGAACGTGTGGTATGGGACACACGTTAACATTGCTCAGGTTCCTATCTGAGAGTTTGTGAAACATTTGTTTAAGAGACGTATTTGCCAGTTCTGGACCTTTTGGTCATTTGTACTTCGGGATGTTTATCTAAGAGACATTTGTCATTGCGACGTATTCGTCTTTCAGGATGTTGTCCTTTGGGATGTTTATCTAAGAGATGTATTTATTTGTCCTTTGGGACGTTTGTCTATGAGACATGGTGCCTTATTTTGAGAGAACGGTACTTGGCAGGCTTCGGCCATAAGCACGTGTTATATCTTTGAGATGATTTCATTGATTTGTTTATGATTTTCTAAGTGTATTTCTTTTTTACATCATCGACCATTTGAGCCGTTCGAGATATTATATATGGTGATTACGTCTTAGGAAATTGAACTTCTTATCGAGTTCTATATTTGAGATTTGGGTTTGCCAACAGTTGACGTTATTTGAAATTTTCTTATTGGCATTATTATATGAGTTTTGCCTTTTGGCATTTATTTGGGATTATATTATCCTATGTTGGAGATTTATATTTGATTGACTTATGGCGTATTTTGAGATGGTGATTTCTTTGAGATTTTTTTGAGTTGCTGATATTGTGAGTTTGGGATTTCTCCTCTTTGGAGTTATGTTTTTGTCTAAAACCATATTTGATGTTTTGTGATACGCGGTTGAGTTGAGGCATACTTTTATTGTGAGATTTGTTATAAAGCTTTATCGCCTTTGAGTTGCATTCATACTTAGTGGTATCCTTATATCACTTGAAATTACTATACGTACTTAGTTATGCCATTTGAAGTAACCATATTCTCTTGAATTATTCCTTCTCACTTGAGAAGATTATCACCTTGCCTTATGCTTATGTTATCGATTGTCCTCTTAGAACTGATTTTTTTAGCAAGATTGACCCGTGTATTTTATACTCGGGTCAGACCAAGTTGTTTCAGGTTAGATACCTGCCTTTGGACTTTACTTGATGCTTCTGCCTTGGACATCAGCTTATATCTTTTTTTACTTTTATAGTCATTTTGTATGACTCAAATATGTATTTATTGTATTGATTCGTTGTATATATTGTGTCCTCGTACCACTTCTGTTGTATCATTTGTACTGTATGGGATGTATCTGTGTATGTGCTTATATATATGCTTGGCTACTGTTCTGTGATATGTTGTACATATATTGTTGTTGTATTTTGTTATGATAGATAAGTTAGCCACTCTAGTTTTGTATTAAGCATTTATTGAATATGTTAATCCACTTGAGAAAGGAAAAAAAAATTAAGAGCACTAAATCGACGTATTCAATAGATGTTTAAGACAAAGCTATGGATGGTCGTTCCTAACCAGCCTTATTCTCTATATTAGCAGATATTATTACCCAGGAATACTCTTTGTTAATATGGTTCTCAGGGTGGGGCATCACAGATTGGTATCAGAGCTGAGTTCATAACAAAATATGATAACCACAGAACAGAAGCATATATTACGGTACATCAAAGTATAGTACAAGTGTTACAAATCCATTAATCATCGTGCCTTTTATTTAATCGTGCCCTTTGAGACAAAAGTTTGGGATATGTCTAGGAATATTTTTATTCCGTAGTATTCCAAAAATAGATGACATCTTATCTTAGGAGTAGTCCTAATCATGATTTTTTTATTCGAGTCCTCTTCCATATGGGTGCTTGACACCCATCCGTATCGGAAGAGTTTGTTGATGCTTTTGGATGTTCTTCTCTTGTTCAGTTGTGAGGATTGTGAATCCTATTGAGGGGATCCATAATATTTGGCATGATGTATGAGGATTTGGGATTGTTGCTTGTAACTTATCTTTCGTGCGAATTAGCATGCCATTTTCTATCTAGACTTTAGAGTGTTTGAGATGAAGTGGCTAGCCTTTTATCGAGCCACATTCTATGATTCAAAGAATCCTATATTAGGTATCCTTATTCGGCTGATTTGTTTCTTCTTGTCCTTCGGAATGTTAACGATGATTCCGAAGTCTCTGTTTTCATTCTTGATTTTCAAGATGTAGATGATATATCTCGAATGTCATTCATTGTGATTCTGTTGATTTTCGTGAGTCCATTTTGGGCATGACACCCAATCGGGCAATCAAATATTGTATCGACTACATTCCCGATTCTTAGCCTTTTGGTCATCCTCCCATGAGGATGTCCATTAGGGAAATGAGGTGATTCGTTGAATTTATTTGATATTTCCATTCTTACCCCTTTCAAGATATCCTCTTTAGGTACACAATTGTTGATATACTTTGTGGTATTACTTCACTCATAGCAATGATTTTTTTTAATGTTACTTCCCCGCATTCGAGAAGATATTTTACCCTTACTTTTCTATCTCATTTCTCTCTTTTTAATCTATTGAGTGGTGCTAGGCCCATTCTTCGGCTTGACCCTACACTGATTTTTCCTGAGCTACGAGTCACGGAGGATAGCGTTAGACATACCACATTCCGCACTTGTTATGAGTCTTGTGAGTGGTTCATTATATGTTTGGAATAATTAACACTCTAGTCTATTCCATTAATCTTGAGGATCGACTATTCTGGGAATATCTCGATGAGCTCTATTTGTCTTCCGTGATTTTGAGAATAAGTAATAAATTGTGTTTTTAAATTTTTCAAAAAACAATTGAAATATGCTTCTAAAAGAAATTGGATTTTGTTTTTGGGAAAAACAAAAAATATTTTGAGTATTATATATGAGGTATTTCATTTTAAAGAAAATGAATTTTTGTGTTGGGTTGTCCGTTTAGTGCTTTATGAATTCTGGTCGATGCGGTTGGCCAACATTATTGATAGGAATTTCCTGAACGTTGTGATGAGGCAGTCAGACACGGTAAATTGAGTTTTAATAAGTAATGTTGGGAAATAATTATATAGTCGAGTATTAATTTTTATTTTAAATGTTTAATGAAGCCATTGAATCATAGTGAGTGTTGGATGAGTGGGGAGGCAGTTTTGATTATTTGATCAACTCTGCAGCAAATCGATGGGGTCATTCACTATAAATCAATGGCGAGACAACACCCTTATATTATTTGAAAGTTGAGAAATTGAGTATGGTAACTTTGGTAAGTAAAGTGAATAATTATAATTAAGGGGATGTCTTAATTAGAAGAAAATATCATTTGATGCTTTTATTAATAAAATGATGCATTTAAGGTAAAAGAATATTTTGGTTTAAAAATTAAAATAATAATTGAATATTTTAGTACAAGTTACTAATGATGACTATAAAAATTTGTTTTGGCACTTAGTTATTTGAGTAATAGTAGAGGATAGATATAAAACTCTATCTTAAGAGAAAACAAAGAAGTGTTAGTTTAGAACATTTAGTATAAATTTGTGAGCTAGTTTTTGTTTTAAACTTAAGTGGTATTACAACTTGTGGGTTTGAAATTACAAAATTCTTTTGAAAACAAGTTTGAATTAATTATTAACTTTAATTAGTTTTATGTTGATAATTGGATGAAAATTTAATTTTTGTGACAAGTGGAAATGTGAATTTTCATTGTTTTGGTAAATGAACAATCCATGTAGTATATTCATTTTAAATTGTGAGAATAATTTTAAACTATATATATATATATATATCCCAAAATTTATCTTATGGCTAATAAATAATCATTTCTTGATGATGACAGAGATTAGTTATCTCTTCCAAAATGAGTTTTCAAGCTAACTGTTTTAAAGTTAGGTTTTGGAAAGTAATGAAAATATTTCCACTTAATAAAATATTTTATTATGATTACATTTGATCATAATTTTACATTTCTTGGCTTTCCGGGGAAAATAAGTCATTTAATAAATGATTTAGCAAAAAGCTTGCTGAAAATATAGCTTGAAATTAAAATGTTTAGGAGAATTTCAAATTTTAAATTGATTTAAAAGCTGAAATTTTGTTTGAAAAATTTCTATACTAAAACAGCGATAATTTGAGATTTATATTTCCAAATGAGTTCAATATTTTATAAATGAAAGAGCTGTTAGTAAGCTATAAAGTTTCTTCACCACTTTAAAATATTTTGCTTTTTACTAAGACTAAAACGAGTTAGAAAGTGGATAGACATTTCCGTCCTCTTAAGAAATTTCTAAGATTAAGGTGAAAATAAATCTAGCATAACTTTCAAACCGTAAATTCGATTTTAATGATCTTTATATTGCTGGAAAGCTTGGACTGAGTAAAACAACTTTCATTGTATAAAAAGTTTCAGATTTGGTTGTTTTCTGGGTCAAAACATGTCTTCTTTACAACATGTCTGAAATGAAATTGACCAATTTTCCTAAATAATTAAATGTAGCACTTCTTATTTATGAACATGAACTAATATCATCTATTCGAGTTAAGTATAGGTAAAAAGAAGATAGTTGGACTATATTTTGAGCAAAAAGATTATATATAAGATTGTGCAAACTAGCTTTAAATGCTAAAAAGAAAGGTATGTGTTCGGATTAATTTTAAGAGTTAAATGATGGCATATATTGCATTTCCGACCTAATGATCGATATGTATTATGTAAATCATTTTTGTAATATTGTATACGACCCTGCATACAAAGTAGACTCCGTCGATTTTTCCGAAAATTTCTAATACCTAGAAAATTTAAGAAACAAATTGAACAAAATATAATATATGTTGCAAACTAGAGAATACCTGTGGAAGAATTAGAGAATAAACAACTTAAACTTTATTTACTCTGACGAAGAGTAATGAAATTAAATTTAAAATCTAAGTAAGTAGTTTTGAAAAAATTTCAAGCGTTGAAAATTGTGGTTATAATTATAAAAATATTGAATTTTGAAACTCTAAGAATTCTTTATTGAGAGTTTATACATATATTTTAATTCCTTTGTTTATCTTACTCTCGTGTTATTTTCTAGCAACGTGCATTTATGCGGTCGTTTGAGTATGGTGGCCTTTGAAGAAACCACCTTTTGGTTGATCGATTTTGCCTCTTTTGTGTCTATCTTATATTGGTGTAGTTCCGTTCGCAATGTCATACGAAAAATCTTATCGATAATCATTTTGTTGGTTAGAGTTCAGTTTGGAGTTGTGCTAAATCCCAACCCTACTTGAGGAGCTTATGAGTAATTAATCTCATTCGATTGATCCTTTGTGTAACAGCTTGTTGTGTTCTCATTCGAATGTGAGACGCCTTCGAAATCTTGTATGTTGCTCGAAAAATTCAATGGTTCGCTAATTCCAATATTAGCATTTTGGAAACCATAGAATTTATCGAGCAATCTTATCTTCTATCAACTTGCATTAGGGTGATAAATTTTCAAACTTACGCTTATCTATCTTTCTTTTGATTGATGAAATTAATAGATTGAATACAAATTCTTCTCTAGAAATTGCGAGAACACAATTTTGCTAAGAGGTGAGTCTGTAACAACCCTGATTTGGAGATTACCTTTCAATATTAAATTATAATGGTAATTATAATTTAATATTGTCAATTGAATTAAAATTAGAGATTTTAAATCGTTTATTTGAAATAATCAGTGAATTTTGGAATTTAAAATTGAGAAAATAAAGTTAAAAGCTTTATTTTATTTGGTTAGTGTGATAATAAATGGAAAATGATTTTTTTTTAAACAAAATGCAATAAGTATATTATTTATTTCCCATTTGCTTCTTTTAATAATTTTTAAAGAAAAATGTAATTTTTAAAGGTGGTTTATCTAATTTAAAAGGATGAAATTTTATTTAAAAATGTGTTTTGATTATAAAATTGAGGTTGAAATGACTATTATATTTTTCTAAGCAAGGAAATATTAAATTTTTTAAGTTGAAACTATGGATTTATGCATTTATTTGGTGTAAATTGTGTGTTTTTGTAAATTAAGGGTTTTTAATGATAAAAATGTTTTTAAAACTAAAATTATCTTTTTATATAACGAAAATATTTTATTTACTATGTATATAAGTTTACATATTTTGTTTATATGAAAATTTGAAAAAATGCATTGTTTTATAACATAAGATGAATATGTGAGCATTTGCTTAAGTATGTGATTTAATTACTTAGGCTATTAATTTATTTCTATAATTGGGTCCAAAAGGCCCATTAGCCTACTTAATCAGACATTGAGATGGTGAGAAACAATTACTGTATGCATAAAGTAATTGCTATCATGTTCTTCCTCTTGCATGTAAAAGAAAGTTCACATTTTCTCAAAATCAAAGTTTTAAATCTTTATACTTCTTTAAACAAACAGATATTTTTATCAGTCTAGAGTAAATCTAAAGGTAATAGTTTCCAAGACGGAAAATTTCATCAAAATTTTTATTTGAGTCGAGGATATGTATGTTAATGGTTTCCTTTTCCTTTGCATGTCTGTATATTGATTTCTACAGATTACTGGAAACTCTCTTCTCCTTAAAGCTTGTTTCTTTCAGCAAAAATTCAGAATTTATCATCTCTAATTCAAAGTGAGTTACAAAAACTCACAAATTCTAGCTGAACAAAGCTCAAATCGCTAGAAACAGAGAATAATTTGGTTTTTGTAGTTATTTTATCCCAGCTTGTAAACTATTTTCTATTGCTTTTGTGAAAGGTTATAACTTTTGATTTCGGCAAGGAAACGCCGCCCGATTTATTCCAGATAGTAGTTTATATATTGAACTTTGTCTCTGTAAAACTTGGTTGAAAATATTTTTATTTGATTGTTCAAAACTTTGCTGCAAAATCAACAGAAATCCATATTTTTACCTAGGCATATTTTGTTTGAGTTGCTGCAAACATGGCTCGAGTCTATGTTTGAAATAGCATAACACTTTCATTTCTTACTGGAATTCGTCGATTCTTTTTTTGTTTGAAAGATAACGTTTTCTACTATATGCATAACAATTTTTAGCTTAATCTGAGGTGGTTTGATCCTTTGTTTTATGCCTGAAAGTTGAACCTGAGATGGTTTTCAGGCCTGTACATTTTTGTTTTTTAAACTGCAGCAAACATAGCCTAAGTCCGTGTTTGAGACGGTGTAACATTTCATTTTCAGTCGTAATTCATTTATTCTTTTTCTGTTTAAAAGATGAAGTTTTGTAGTATGTCAACACCAATTTTTAGCTAAATATGAGTTCGTTTGGTCCTCCATTTCAGGCCTGTAATTTGAACCCAAGATAGTTTTCAGGCCTGGCCACTTGTTTTTGAACTACTGCAACATGGTCTGAGTCCATGTTTGAGACGGTGTAACCTTTTATTTTCGGCCGGAATTCGTCGATTCGTTTTTTTATTTAAAAGATGAAGTTTTCTACTACGAGAGTACTAATTTTTATTTCAATCTGTGGTCGGTTGGCCACCTGTTTCATATTTAAAATTTGAACCCAGAGAACATTTCAGACCTGGGTAATATTTTGCTTATGCATTTTTATGTTCTTTTTCCGTCTGACTTTTGACTTTCAATTCATGTTTTTGTGATATTTATGAATTTTTTTGAGCGCCATGATGCCTATCAATAGGCTAGCCCACTTTTGATGGATTTGAAATTCAAATTTGAATTGAATTTGAAATGAATTTGAATGACGGTTTTGAGTGATTTTTTTTATTTCGAGCATGGATTTTTGCAAACGATTTTGAAATAACTTTTAAATAAATTAATATTTAAATTAATTATTACGTATTTTTAAATTATTTAAGCTATAAAATCTATTTGTTTTCTATAACAAGGGAATTTTCATATATTGTTTTCAAATTGGTTTCGAAAAATGATTTTAAAAGTTTATTTTCTCAAAAAAATAATTTTATGTATAAAATGCACATTCTTGCAATGTTCGAGCAAATGAGAAGGAGAATCAAACGATTTGTCAAAACATGGTATGAGACATGTGCGTTTATCTTATCGGTTAATTCCTGACTTGTCCGTTTGTCGATTTGACATTCGGGTCGAGTTTACCGATGAGAGGAGGTACACATTTACTTCTTTGAGTGTGGAATTTACTAGTGGTTAGTAAACCGTTTAGTGCGAACGTGTGGTATGGGACACACGGTTATACTATTCGGGTTACTATCCGAGGGTATGTGACACATTTATCTAAGAGACGTATCTTCCAATACTGGACCTTCGGTTCATTTGTCCTTCGGGATGTTTGTCTAAGAGACGTTTATCATTGCAATGTATTTGTCCTTCGGGATAATTGTCTAAGAGACGTATTTATTTATCCCTTCGAACATTTGTCTAATAGATGTGGCGCCTTATTTTGAGAGAACGGTACTTGGCGGGCTTCGGCCATAAGGACCGCTATATCATTGAGACGATTTCATTGATTTCTTTGTGATTTTGCTAGTGTGTTGCTTTTTTACATTTTTGGCCATTTGAGTCGTTCGAGATATTATATATGGCGGTTACATCTTTGAAAATTGTACTTCTTATCGAGTTCTATATTTGAGATTTGGGTTTGCCAACACCTAGCTTATTTGAGATTTGCCCATTGACTTTATTATATGAGATTTGCCTTTTGGCGTTTATTAGGGATTATATTCTCCTATGTTGAAGATTCATATTTGATTGCCTTATGGCATATTTTGAGATGGTGATTTCTTGAGATTGTTTTGAGTTGCCGATATGGTGAGTTTGGGATTTCTCTTCTTTGGAGTTATGTTCTTCTCCTAAACCATATTTGATGTTTTGTGATATGCCAATGAGATGAGGCATGCTTTTATTGTGAGATTTGTTATATTGCTTTATCGCCTTTGAGTTGCATTCATATTTAGTGATATCCTTATATCACTTGAAATTACTATACCTACTTAGTTATGCCATGTGAAATAACTATATTCTCTTGAATTATTCCTTCCCACTAGAGAAGAATATCACCTTGCCTTATGTTGTGTTATCGATTATCCTCTTAAAACTGATTTGTTTAGCTAGATTGACCCGTGTATTTTATACTTGGGTCGGACCGAGTTGTTCCAGGTTAGATACCTATTTTTGGACTTTACTTGATGCTTCCGTCTTGAATATCAGCTTATCTCTTTTTGAAGTTTTATAGTCGTTTTGTATGACTCTGATATGTATTTATTGTATTGACTCGTTGTATATATTGTGATCCTTGTACTACTTTTGTTGAATCATTTGTATTGTATGGGATGTATTTGTGTTTATGTGTGTGCGCGCGTGCGTGTGCGTGTGTATGTGTGGGTTTGGTTACTGTTCTGTGATATGTTGTATATATATTGTCGTTGTATTTTGTTCTGATAGATCCGTTAGCCACTGTAGTTTTGTATCAAGCATTTATTGAATATGTCGATCCATTTGACGAAGGAAAAAAAATTGGAGCACTAAATCGACGTATTCAGTAGATATTTAAGACAAAGTAATGGATGGTCGCTCCTAACCAGTCTTACTCTCCGCAGTACCAGACAGTAGTACCGAGTAATACTTTTTGTTAATATGGGTCTTTGGGTGGGGCATCACAATTGATAAGTGGTTTTATGTGTTGTATTATAATTTGATGGTTTAAGTTATGTTAACTAATAACATAAATAAACCATACTTATGATAAATAGGTCACTATTTCCATTTAAGAACAAAATAGAGAGATCGTAGATTATTTGTGTGTTGGTTTACAAAAATATGGAGTGAATTTGCCTCGAAATTGTTTTCTAAGCTTTTATTTTCAATCACTTTTGTTCTAACCTTTTTACGTTTTTAGCCTAAACAACTTCAAAAGTTTGATTTAATTTGATTGAATAGAATTTTTTAAAATTATTAAATTTTCTGCAGATCGATCTATATTCGCCACGTACTAAAATTATACGCCGTGCGCTTCGGGTTAATTTTTAATTAAAATTTATCGGCTATTTTTAAATTCGATGGAAAATTAGTCATTAAACACAGATCGTATATGGATGTTGTGCCATTTTTGACGTCAACCATTTGTTTGGTATGTTGTTTTCCTCATATTCTGTTAGCTAACATATCAATTACAATGCGGTTAAAATTGTTACCATTGCTGGTTGCTTTTTGCCTTATTATATATAAAATTGTTCCCGTGCAAAGCAACTGTAACTAGACCTACCACAAATCAAAATAAAATTATAGATAAATAGAAGCGAAAGGTTAAAGTACGTTCATGACAGTACTTTGTATTTCTTCTATCATTGTATGTTTATCATTCCAAAAAACGAAAACGAAATGAGATTGGGGTTGACTACGCAACACTTTAAGATGTAAAAAGCTGAAAAGGTAAGATAAAATAGGTAAAAGGAGTAGAAAGGAATAGCATAGTAGGCATGAAAAGTTTTATGAAAACATTTAATAGGAGACTGATTGGAAATTAAAGAAAAGTCCCATCAAGAATTAAATATGAGAGAGAATGTGAACTTTTTTTTTTGTGAAAATCGAGTGATCCAAAGCACTAAAACGAACTTTATATTTGTCTAATTAATTTGTTAATATCAACGTTAAGCACAAAAGTATCAAATATTTGGCTGGGGGCAGCTTTCCCATTAACATTCCCTAGGCGTCAGAAGTATCCGACGCTTGGGGAACTATGACGGGGCAAAAATGTTGGGCGAACTGACCCCACTGCATTTTGCATGGTTAATAAAATGTCTTACTTATTGCTTTCATATTTGCATCAATAAGTTAAATAGTTTATAAATGAGCAACAATGTTGGCGGAAAATGGAATATACAACTGAAAAAATCATACGTTTCATGAATTTAAAGTAAATATAACCATAGAGAGGGCTAACGAAAAATAGTAATAACAACATACTTATCAAATAACAAACAGTCAAACATTAAGTTGAACTCTACAAAATGCTCACTGCCTTGCTATTTTAACATTTTATTAGTTAACATCAAAACGCTGGTAGGAACGTGAAACATTAGATAAAGAACTGATTTGGCTACCCACCAGCGCAACTCTTATTTTTCCCCTTCTATAAAATGCCAACTTTAGGGTACCGCACAATCCATATTCCTTGCTATCTAAATTTACTCACTCTCACTCCTTGTAAATCTCCTCTCTTTCGCTTATTCCTTTTTAAAAATCTGTTCCTCGAATCTTAAGAATTCAAATCTCACTTTTAAATTTCTCTGTAGTAGGAGCTTTACAAGGAGTGAGTAAATTTAATTAGATAGCAGGAACATGGATTGTGCAGTACCTAAAGTTATGATTTACAAGAATAAGCGAAAATTGTGAAGATAGCCTGTGAGCACAAGTACTGCCTCTACAATATGGATTGTGCAGTACCCTAAAGTAAATCATAAATCACCTTCTTGTTTCAAGAATTTATGATTTACTGTAGGCAGTGCAGTATAGCCTGTGAGTACAAGTACTGGGCCTCTACAAACTTCCAAAGAAAGGTGAAAAGGTTCGTTGGTATTGTGAAGATTATAGGCCAACTATTTTTCCAGCATCTTCATCTTCTCCCAAGAAGCAGGAGGTTGATGCTGAAACTTGCAAACTGTATCCAGAAAGCATTCAAAAGCTTCAAAATCATAACCCAGATCTAAAGAATAACAATCTTGATGCTTTTTGTCCATCGTAACATGAAACGGTCTGCGAAGAAGCTGAGATTATAACATGGATAAGAGCAAAGCATGGAGAAGAAACCAATGCTAGTAGGCTTAGTAGGTGTACTGAAATTAGAAAGAGTAAACCTGTTCAGAACAAGAAGAAAACACCTTGAACCAGCAGGACGGAGAAAAGAAAAGTCTAATTACAGTACCCGAAGCAAAACACGTGGAGATCAGTCAAGGAAGAGAGAGCGAAGCACATATGAAGATCAAGCTTATAATAACCTTACCAAGATGCAAAAGGCATTATATGACTCGAAGAATAAAGAGCAGAACAGAGACAAACCGAAACGGAGAAGCACATAGACGACCCAAAGAAGAGAAAGTTTAGGGAAGATGATGATTGTGCTTTTAGCTTGTATGTTAAAAAAGAGAAGAAGTTTCTTCAATATTCTTTAAATCTTTAACGAAACAAATGGAATATTGCAGTGGTCGTAGGAAACAAGTCAAAAAGAAGGCACAGTCGGTTCTAGCGGCGAATAGTGATAATATGTCTACTATTTTAGAAGTATATGGCTACTATGCTACCATGTCTCTTATTTATCAAACGGATGGATATTGTTAATTTTATCTAGGTAAACGAAGGTTTTCTGTTTGAATGATCGGATATTTAAGCTAGGAGAGAGTCTAAGGAGGTGGAGTCTTCGCTTAGGAGTTGGGAGCAGATCAGGTCTAGAGTCGCTAAATCTTCGTTTATGGAAGACATTGTTGAAGAAGGAGAAGGAAACGTCTAAATTTTTTATTTGGAGGGGAGTGAGGTGAGTGAGGCAGGATTTGTAGATGGTTTGGATATTGATTGAGGAAGAAAGGAGGAAAGTGGATGAGCGTTTGCGTTGTTTATGTAACGTTGAAACGTAGAAAGTTAAAGTGGAACATAGATTAAAATAATCGTATGTTGATTATGTGAAAGACGTAGGCTTTCAAATTTCAAAGAGGCCGTCAAAATTTGCAAAGGTTAAAAGTTAAATAGCGGGGATGAATGTATTTGTCATAATAAGCTATTCAACGAAAAATTAAAACATTCAGTTCCACAACATTGTCCAGTGGTTATGTATCTGTAAACACGAAATAACAATACGTGTATTTGACCTTCAAATTCAATGGAAAATACGTTGTTTAGATTTGTCTTATCAGAAAACGGACCCTGCACTCAACCTTTAATGGTTGAGACTAACAAAAGAAATGGGACGGATAGTGCAATTGCACCATCCCAGTGGAAATTGGGATAGCGCTTGCACTGTTTCAGTGCAAATAAGGGCAACAGTACAAACATAAGTATACATGAACGTCTTTTTTTTTCAGCTTTCCACACAACACATGAATCCATCTCAACAATCCGCTTCTTTTCGTTCATTGATTTGCTGTAAATGAACAATTTAAACTAAATAAAAATAAATGTACCACCTAAAAGATTGAGACATAATCTTCACTATCCAATCAGTAAGGAGTTATACTACGTTCTTTTTTCGACAAATTAAGAAGCCACAATAGTACATATTCAACTACAAATTATGCAATCGTGAAACTAACAACATTATTATTGCAGTGGAATCACGTGTCTAGCCACATTAAGATTACTCGAATTCTAACCGATAGATTATAAAAGGAAGTTCAGATACCATAAAAATTATCCAATTGAACCCAAATAAACAAAGCAAAATGAAATGGATGGACTAAGTCACAAATTGTAGTATCTGATTTCTCAGACAACACTACCTCGCCTGCATAATCATATTTTTTAAGCAAAATGACAAAAATAAAACGTATCTAAACAAAGTTACACATATGTTGTATACGTACATACATCCTTGCAACTACTGATAGCAAATCTTTAGACTGCTCGAGCAAAACTCCCTTATGTGCAGCTGCCTTTGCAATTTCAGACATTAGACTATCCGTTCTTTCCATCTGTAATTCTTATGTACACTACGTAAACAATTTCTTATAAATTTTATATGTTACAGATTTTGAAATTTGCGTCCAAGTACCTTTAGCAGCAAAGAAGACACTGAAGCTCCAGTTGCTTGCATAACATCTACTGCCGATCCAATAACATTTCTTAAATCGTGGACATTTATCTGTCAATAGCAATTCAACCTTAGTTAATCCAATGAAATAATCTATACTATTATATTATTAGTCAATTAGATTTCGAGGGCACAGAAGCCTCCTTTAGTTCTTGTCAAGTGAACAGTCTCCTTTTGTATTTTTCTATTTTCCTTATCTCATCTTCGCTTCCCCCGTCCATCTGTCAGCTAAAAACAAAAGATTAGGGATTTTTAATGGCCGCTCGCTGAGTCTCCAGTATTCTACCGCCTAAAAAATCATTCCACCCCCTACGAATTGAACAACTGCTGTTTACGGGAAAATAAAAGTTTCTCCCCTCACACATCTCCGCGTCGTCCTTTTTTCCTATTCTACAAGTAAAAGGATATCTCAAAAATCGTTGCTTTCCTTCATATTATATTTGCTTCGTTGTAGCTCTTCGTTTCAATCTTCCACTACGCGTCATCCTGCAAGCATACGAATACGGTCCTCTTCGATTTGTTGCTTTTTCGACTGTATCTACCTCACTTTGAAATCACGGTCAACTATCGATAAATAGAAATTTAAAGACGCTTCTCTGAATAATTTCTCTCATCGCTTAAGCAAAAGAATCTCTCTTAGTTTATTTTCCTCTCTAATACTGGAAAACAAAAATTATCATGCTTCTCTGATTGCCTTGCTCTCATCGCTTAAACACAAAATCCTTTTTCAGTTGTTTCTCCTTCGGTTTCATTTTTGACGGTTGATTCATTCTGAGATGCTGATGGGAAGTACAACATAATTAAAATTTATGTGCAAACCTTTTGGGTTTGATGTTGCTTTAGAGCTTGAACATGGTATAGTTTATTATCTTTTTTAATTTTATGCCAATTAAAATCAGAGACCGGTTGTATCGTTTTTCCACCATTTTGCTCATTGTTGTTTTGTTGATTCTTTGTTTGGTTTTGTTTGAATACACATGGAAAGCTAAGATGTTTTCCCTTTATTTTTTGGTGAATATTAACATCTTTTGCAGATCTTGCCTACATAAATTGTGTCTGTTCTAATACTATAGTAGTTATGAAATGAAACTTACATAACGGTGATCAAAATTGCTTCCACTAGGAAATTGGTGTAGCAAGGGATTGTTTAATTTTCATGATCCAGTATTCTAGCGGTAGTTGAAGAATGAAGGGGTAGCAACTAGGAATGATCATCATTTTGGGTTTGGAATTCGTTGTTATTCAATATAATTGCTGATTTTAAGCTTGGATGTTAAAAGTAATACTCGATATAATGTGAGTGCAACCTGAATTGTTCATTAAATTGTAATTATGATTTGATAAGATTTACACCACAAAGATTAGGTGACTAACAAAATATTTGTTTATCTTGAGGTGAATTATTAGAGAAACAATGGAGATTTATAATTGTCATACTTCCTTCAACTAAAATTATCATATTATTTAGGTAAGTGGCACGCTGAAAGCAAATATATAGATGAAGTGTTGGGCCAAATGTTGAGCCTTTAGGGTCGGCTTTCTCTGTTAAAGTAAAAATTTTCATACCATGCAATGCCTTGAAAGTTCAACTGGTTTTTATTTATTTTATGTTTCCTAGTATAATGAACAACGATAGGTAGCCAATGTTACTAACGATTTTTATGTATGTTGAGTCTTGCATGTAGGATTTAGGCGCTTCTTCTTTATCTGTGTTTTCTAACTAGATACGTGGATTTTTCTATTAGAACGAGTGAGAAATTTAATATAGAAATCCTGATTATAGTTTTTGGATGAAAGGAGCACCTAACATGAAGTAAACAAGAAGTTTGTCTGAATGTGAATCTTAGCAATTGATTCCTTTCATAAAACATGAAAGCCCAGCAAATTTGAGAATACCCTGATAATAGTTTTTGTTTTTTTATGTTTCCTTTACAATAAAAAAAAGCATAATTTAGCACTATTTCTATAAATTTACATAGAAGTTGAGTAGGCACTGCTACAGCTCTAACAATAATGTTTTATATGCAATAATGTAATTTTTTTATAACAAAGGGAAATTATCATTTATGTCTTTAGCATGATATAATTTTTTTGTACTGGAATTTTTTTACTTTGGTTACGGTTATAGCATTTATTCTGGACGTTTATGCTTGCATTTTTGTGTGAATTTTTTTTGAATTTTATACTTCTGTTACAATTAATCCGTTAGTATGCTAATAAAATATGTATATGTTGGATGTAGATTTGCTTCTTCTTTTACAGTAACGTAATTTCCATAACTACAGTACTAGCAGCAAAAGTATTCCAATTAATACGCCCTTGAGATAATAGAAAAGAAATAATGGGAATCGATTGTAAGATACTTTTAATTTCATATTGAGTGATGGGCATAAATTTTCATTATGGATCATTATTTGTCTATTATTTTGTTCAAATATATGTTAATTTATTGTTTAAGTTTAAACGTCTACCATTATATGACTTTGTCACAATTGGCTATATGATTTTGGGTGTAGTTTTAAGCACAACACTTTAGCAAGATATGTTCACAAGTTTTGGTGTTCCCAAGTTGTCAATATGTTCACAAGTTTTAGCACATGCAGCATTGCTTTAGATTTGCAATCAAGGATCTAGCCAGTCTGGTGTTTTCTGAGTTTTATACGATTTCATAATTTTGAGATATTTTTGTTACATCGATAGCTTAGTGCTACATGAGATGTTATATAGGGTGATTCCGTCTTTTTAGATTTGAACTCTATCTTGAGTTCCGTGAGATTCATATTAAAATTTGAGTTTCTCTTATGACTTTTGTATGATTCCTTACTTTAGAGTTGAATGCCATTAAGTATGGATCTCTTATGTTGGATTAAATCTATTCATGCGACAACCCTTGGTGAACATATACCATGCATTATGATTATACTATACTTATACCCTACCTTTATAGTTAAAGGAAGAATTACCTTATGCATATATATTCCTCTTATCTTATACTAATATCAAGTTCTTGCTAGCTTGACCCGTGTATTATTAATCAGGCCAGACCGAGTTGCAGGTTAGGTAGTTGGACTCTTAGCTTGCTTTACTTTTTGGACTTCGCCGTTGACTAGGGATATGGCATAGTTTTTGTGTAGTATACTTTCTGTTGGGCACTTGTGATGTATATATTCTTTTGTAGAGAATGTATGTACATATTATGGTTGTATACCACTAGTGGCATGTTGTATTACATTTGATGTATGTATTCATATGTATCGTTTCTGTGTTGCTGTTCTGTGACTTGTAATTGATATAATTATTATGTTTTGCTTCTTAATAATCCTGTAACCACCATAGTAGTGTATTAGATAGGAATTAAGTATGTCAAATACTTGAGATGAAAAAAGACTATAAATATCGACATACCTAGCTCTTTTCTAATGCAAGACTATGATGGTCACCCTTAACCAGCCTCATTCTCCGCATTAGCAGACAAAATTACTGAATAATTATTTTTGTTAATGTGGATCTCGGGGTAGGGCGTCACACTGATGCTTCAATTTTAGTTCCTATATCAGATCTTGAACGTGTTGCTTCCGAGGACTCTACTACTAGGACCCGTTCTTCTCAGGGAGTGAAGTATCTGTATAGCTCCCTCATTCTCTATTGATCTTGGAGGTGAGGAGTGATCTTTCAAATCAGAATGCGCTTCAATCCTCAGTTGATGGGAGCATCAGCTGAATCCTTTGATTTTTGGGCAGAAGGTGCTAAGGTCCTTGCCCATACCATGGCCATAAGAAGAGTTTTTTCATGCTTCCTCTTGCAGCCCCTACGGGGCCCTTGGATTCCCATTTTCTCCCATCATCGGAATCACGGTCTAAGCTAATGGACACCCGTGCGTCTTTGCTCTGGAGTTGGCCATTGGTTGACGTTGGATGGTCATAATCAAAGGGTGGAAGCTCTACGACTAGCTTCGATGAAGCATCGGTCGTTGAGTCTTTTATTCAAAAAGTAGTAGTTGGTCCCACTACTCCCATTTTATAGTGAGCTATAATAGTTTATCTACCGCATGACACATGCAACAGACAAGCACCGGCGGTGAGCCGTGGGCGATGATGTAATGGAAGATGGAATTGGAGGGTTGTTGGAATTTAATGGGAGGAACAGAGAGATGGAGGGACAGAGGAATGGAGGATGAAGGGACAGAGGGATAGAGGTATGGAGGACAGAGGGACAAACGAATGGAGTTTCAACCCCTCCTCCTGTTGCCAAAAATGTTACTAATTTTTTTGTCATCGCCACCCTCGAGTAGATCGTGAGGCAATCTTACGATTTTTCATCCTCACGATTAGAAATCAGCGAATTTAAGCTTAGTGAACTTCTTCTTTGGGAAGCGACTGTGCTACTGAATGCTTACATAGCCGAGTAGTCACACTTCAACTGTTTGTTGAAATGTGGAGATGTGTTGATGAACCAAACGCGACTGAAAGTAAATAGCAGAAATACAGAAAGATACAGAGATTTTTTACATGTGTTCGGATTGTTGTTAATCTTACAGCCACGGGATAATCCATGATGTTTGACTATTTTTGTACAAGAGATTATAATGGCACCGAGTTGTACAATATTTTGCTTTTCATTTTAGGAAGAAGAAGTTGAAAAAGAAGATCCATTTCTTTGTCATTATACCTTCCCTTTTATAGTATGAAAAGTGCATTGTTGATGGTTGTAATTGTTTCCTGTATTTTCCTTCAACCTCCGCCCTTAGATTATACCACTTGTCGCTTATCTAAGATACTTATATTTTGTGCTTGGATTGATGATAAGTTTTCGGTGGTAAATACAAATATTGGAGGGCATTGGAATTTTTAAGTAGGATGCTCAAAAAAGTAGAAAGGGAGCTTTGGTCTACATATGTCAACCTCCTCTCTCTTGAAGTAGAAAGATGCTCTAAGTGGAATGGTGGAATGGTAGGAAACTACCCGGACGCTTTATTTGATTGCTAACATGGGAGAATAAATGCAGTGATGGATGTTATCTGATGATCAGACCGTACTTCTCTGTTCCTGCTTTTTCTTCCTTTATTTAACTTGTTATCGCATCGGGTAAGAATGGAGTAGCTTTTCCTATTCTTTGCTAAAAGCTTCCCAGACAAGTTTGGAGCTTATTTGCAATTAGAATTGTAATCTTGACCGTTAATGTCGAGAGATTAGTAAGTAAGAACTTCACATTTTTCATTTTCCTTATAGGATTTAGTCAACGAGGAAGCATATATTGAGTGACCCACTATACAGTCCAGTGGAGTTCTTTCAGCTCTATATGGTGTTTCCTAGGTTGCCCTCGGTGTATGTTTGTATGGATCTATTTCTATAGGCGTCTGACAAATGTGAGAAAATTCAACCTGAAATCTCATGCGTTAGTCATTATGTCTTAGTCTTGTATTCCTATAACACCCACATTTTTATATAATTAATAAACAAATAATTATGAAAGTGAAAATAAGAATTTTTGGAATTGTCAGAGTTTGGCCTTGAAACTTGTTCCATTGTGTTCGTGGCGATTTTCTGATCAATTTACATATATAATATGTCTCGAACGGAGTTCGTATGAAAAGGTTATTGACGTTCGAAGTTTTGTATCGAGAAATAATTATACATTTATATGTACATAAATATATTTGTTATAAATAAATATATGTGCGTATGAAATTCCAGAATTAATGCGTAATTGAATTTTAAAATGGATGCAAATCATTATGGTAGTTAATTAACATTGCCATCATAAAGGAAATTAATGATATCGGTAATTAAAGAAAATTAATTAACATTAGCAGGCAACGTAATCAAATCAGCTATTGGAGGAAATTAATTTACATTAATTGTTCACATGCGAAATTCAAAATAGACAAGTTTTATATTGGAAATTTAATCTGATGGCGTTCAAGTAGAATAAACAAGCAACATAAAAAAATGTTAAACGTTTATAATTTATAACATTTAAAAGTTAACGTTTACAAATAACATTGATTAAAACAAATAAGGCACATTTAAAATCCAAAATGGATGTGCGTTATAAAGAGCATTAAATTAGAGAACTAATGAGAGTAAATTGGAATTAATAAGGAAATGAAATAACATTTAACCTAGATTTGAATGTGTACATATAGGCAGTATATTGCTGCATATAAAAATTAATTAAAGGATCAATTAAGACGAGGGTTAATTAGATAATTGGTTGGCTACATCGATATAAGAGGGAATGTATTGTAATTCATTCCATCAGCCGTCACTTTCTTCATCCCTCTCTTACAGTAAACAATGGCTTCTTTCTTCATTATTTTCCCCTATTTCTCAGAATCTTCACAAAATGAATCTAAATAAAATATATGTGAACAAAATAGAGAAATTACAACAAATTAAAGGAGAGAAGTTGTAGAACGGCGTAGTAATTTTAGAAGATAGGGATTTAAAGCTAAGTACGACTGGTGAGTGGATTTAAATTTATATCTTTTACGTTTATGATATATTATCGTTAGATTCCCGTTAAATAATTTTATTTAGTATTTATTTTAGTAATTAATTCTGTTAATTAGTTATGCCGAGACTGTAAATTGTATAAGAGAGCTTATAATTAATTAATATTAGGCTTGATAGTTAGAGAAAGGCATAAGCCTAAAAGTAAGAAATTTATAGTTGTTTACATCTATTTTAAAGTTAAAATTTAGCCTGTAAATTTTAGCTTCATTTTATACTTTTTTGCATGAATAAATTTGTTAAAGAGAAGAATTCACAAATACGAACTAAAACAGAAGGACACTAGATTTACATAAATTAGATGTAAAATAATAAAAGCTAAAATAAAAAGAGAAAAATAGAAATTTGCAGTAAATTATGCTAAAATGGGAAAAATAAATAAAAAGGGAAAACCTAATAACTTGATTTGGAAGCAAGTGATAGATCAATTATTTGGTTTAGAAAAGAGAATACATTTCTATAGTTTAGTATTTAAAAGATAACGATAAACGTAATTACAAGAATAAAAAGAAACAATAAGGGAATTAGTGTAAAATGGAGAAATTACTGTATTTTGCATTATCCAATAAGTAAAGAAATAATAAAAGAAATATCCTGCAGTTACTGATTATTCTTTATAGCATTATTTAGTATTAAAACATGAAAATGGATTTTTAGCACAACTTTTTGTAACCAACCAAATAGAATAGAAATACTTCCTAGAATATAAGAAAATGAAGTGAAGAATTAAAGACGGAATCAAGTTAATTATTAGACAAGAATAGAAGCTATAGATAGAAATGTAACTAAATCTGCATTAACTGCGGAAAGAATAGAATAAAAGTAAAGTTGTTATTATGATAAGTAAATTTGTGACAGTTGGACGTAGACCCAAGTCAAGATTGTCTTATAATATAAGAGAATTCAATATCATAATAAAACAAGACAGACTAGAATAGAAAAGAGTTGCTTGTAATTATATTTATAATATATAGATTATAAAAGAATGCAGTAGTGAAAATTGCAAGTAAAATTATAGCATAAGTTATAGTTAAGTAGAAAGAATAGAAATGACTTATTTTAAGACTTAAATTAAGTTAATAAGAAAATGGAGCAGAAATAACAGAAGAGGCTTATTTTAATAAGCTTATATCTTGGATTAAGTTAATAAGTAAGATAATAGAAGTGGCCCATACCAACTGAATTACCTTTCAGTTAGGAACCGATGGTCTCACAATAGTTAGGTGAGGCTGGGACAAGATTATGCTAATTAGGGTAAATAAGTACCCAACGAAATAAGAAAAGTAAACTAAACGCAAAATAAAAGATTAGACTTAGGGTCTAATAAAAGAGTGAGATGCATTTGGAGCAGCCCAAAGGATGAAGAGCCTAACAAAGCTGTTCATTACAGATTTCAGCACAGAAGAAGCACGTCCAACTTAGTTATTTTAGGCTAGAAAGAAGTATGAGACTTCAAAAGGACGTGAAAGTACTCTAGGACAGCCCTCTAGGGTAGTCATAGCGAAGCAATCCTCCGAAGGCAAGTCTATGCGTGTTCCATCAAAAGAGTATGCATTGACTGCATTTTGCATTGCAAGACCATTGTAGGCAATCAAAAGGAGTTGATGTTTAGAGTAGGATATTCGTATGTCCTAGTACTTGAAAGTAAATTTTAGCGAGCAGGACCCAAAAGGATAGTCGCATGCGGATGTCGAGCCAGCATCAACACCAAGAAGCGAGTTCGGGAAAGACTAGAGTTAAACCTACAGTCCAATAATTATTTCACTATCAAGAAATTGGGTGAGGGGCACAGCCAATTGGAGGTTTAGATCATTTGTAGTAGGGCACAACCGCTTAGGTCTTTTGAGGTCTTTAGATTAGTTGAGGGGTGGCTGTGTGGGGCCATAGCCATAATAAAAAAGGGACAGACCGAGTAGAATATCTATATTGTAGGTCTAATGAGGCAGTCCTTTATAGATATAGAAAATCCCCGACCGAGTTCCATACAAGGAAGACCTTGTTTAGCGGGATTTAGGGAGTAGACAGAACGATAACGTATAGTCCTCAAGGTATACACTGTGTGGTACATTGTGGATGGTCGAGCATTAGTATAGGCTAATGCGGACGTAGTTTTGAATTTTCAGAGCAAAGGACGGAACATTTGTATTGTAGGCCTTACGAGGCAGTCCTTTACAGATATAGTCACAGCACGCCCTGGTAGCGAGACAATGGAGTCCTTTTCGAGGAGGATGCAGAAGTTACTAAGGGTAGTCCTTAGGACCGATACGGTCACTCGGCATATTGCTACATATATTAGTTATTAGTTTTTGATCTACTAATGAGTAGATGGGTACAGTTCATGCAAAGAGGCTAGAGTATTATAAACCCAATAAACCTAATATAACAGAAAATGGAAATAAAATAGTATATGTAGAATTAAGCTTAGAAGTATATAATTTGCCCATTCACTAGAACTTTAGTTCCGACCCCATTCTCATAACTTCCTACATATTAGGTAGATGGCAGAGGCTTTCTAGCTTTGAGAAACTTGTTTAAAAAGTGTTATTATATTGGTTAGTATTTGATTACTATTATAATTTAGCCAGTTCTGCCGTGGGATATTTATCTAAGCTTTGATATATTTGTCTTTGTCTATTTGCAATATACTAGAAACCAAACTTGGGCTTTATTGGGCTTGGATTTTGTGACGACCCGAACTCGATGCTCGACAACCGACATCGAAATCAGTATCACCGGAGCTTGCAACAACATTACATGAAAAACAACACAGCGAAAACAAAGGATGGTAACATTGATATACAATATAGATGCAATGTTAGATACGTCATGATATAAAAACCCAACACCATCAGAGGATATATACAACACAACACCACAACGAAAATATATTGACATGAGCAAAGTCTTCAAGAGAATCCAATACTGCAACTCCAATCCAAAACTCCAAACCAAAGCTCTTAACTTCAAGCTCGAACCACCATCAAGCTGAACTTGTAGCAAATGCGATCCCCAGCGCGATTGCCAAACCCAAATAAACTTCAAAGATCCAAAGACTGAAGAAGATTTTCAAATGGTACCAAACCAAAGACTACAAAAGCTATCGAATCAACACCTACTATTTGGTTATCTGAAAAAACCAACTCTAGACTGCCCGCGTGGACAATTGTGGACACCCAGAGTTTAGGAAGGGAATGATAAACTCTGGGTCAGTCATTGGACTGGTGTGAGCAAACAAAAATAGTTTATCTTTAAAACAAACAACAAAAGAATTTAAAACATTGAAATCCGCAATGCTTTTTAGAAAATGAAACTACCATAAGGCCTCCCGGCACACACACCATGCAATCGCACACTTGGGGAGATTTCTCCTTATGATAGTCAAACATGCTTACTACGCAAAATCCTTTTTGATATTATTATTAGTGCATAGTGGAAAACATATCGAAAGTATAATATTAATCTTAGCCAGCATAGGTACCATTATATTATGCCTGCTATAGCTACCATGTTAAATGGCAGGTTATACAACTAAAACCATACAAGGCACGTATTGGTAATTGGATTTCCAGCAAATGGTTAGGCCAAAAAACTTCCCATTGCCACATGGGTACGCCTCTGGAGGGACGCACCCGAGAACCTACCCGGATCTCTGCCAACACAAGGCCGGTTTACCCCTTCTCGGAATTAACACCTAAAGATATGCCATCCCTGGTCTTTTGCGACCTTTATCCGAGGATCCTCAACCACAAAGCAACATCACAAAGTAATAAATTTATAGTGTCTGCATGAGTTAAGTATCTAGGCTCCATACCATGATACCACCCTTTTCCAGAAGAAATGGACATACCCTAGGGGCACGACCCCTGTAGCCTTGCTGCATCTTTCTTGTTTCGACTATTTTTGGGGTATGAGGTCCTGATGCAGTCTCGTCCACAAAGCTACGCTTGTTCACAAAGCCATTCTTCGATCAAAAAATGATCAACAGCACTTTGTATGCCACATTACCAAATTGGGAATGTATCACTAGTAACCATCAACTACATAACCTCTGGGCTCGTACGTCTCAGAGAAGTGTGTTAAGCTAAGAGAATAAATCTCCGCCACCAAACAAAAATGTATTTGATAGAAACTGGCTTTACATCTTAAAGTGTAATGTCAGACACAAATTCATACAAGTTTGTTCCGTGTTCGAACAGAACCGAAGACACTTCCGAAGAAGCCTTTGCAATCCGGGTATTCACAATCCCGATCGGACTCCCCATCACATAGGGAGATCTCTATACCGTAACTACTCAGTGCAGAGTCATTTGACGGGTAATCCTTTCGTTTTCGAAAATACTCGATCTTCACCACCAGTCTTCGAATGTTATCCGTAACGTCGTATCATTATTTGGAATGGGTTATATGATACAAGGTCCTCTCTGACTAAACTGAATAATGAGTGCAATATTTAAAAACATAGGGATATTGGGATTTCAGTTAAGTCACAACTTTAAAACCCAAAACCTTTCTCTTCAAATGGTTTAAACAAATTACCACTTTCAAAATCTATAAACAAAAATATTCTTTTCACAAAGTTCACCCATCTTTCACAAAAATCCATTCACTGATTTCAAAACAATTTTCACTTCAAATCGGATTAACTCATCCTATCTTTAAATCAAAGATTTAATTCATAGCTTTCAAAATCATTTCCAAAGATTCATTCATAACTTGGAAAACCATTTTCATTTTAAACTTGAAATCCTTTTAACACAAATTGGAAATTCTTCCTTTATATGAAAGCTTTTATTATTTGAAAACAAATAGTTTTCATTTCGAAAAAGTCCGATTTCATTTATACAAGTTAAAGTCCTTGGGTTAAGTTCAAATTCCCAAAACAATACTTTTAAATTGGTTTAAATCCATATAAAAACATTTATAACTTACATAGCCTTTTTAAACCATAATTTCCAAACATAGAATTCAATTTCAAATCTGGAATTTAAATTTACATCAATTTATTTAAATTTCAAAACCTTATCAAGTTATTCAAAATAACTTTTATCTTCAAACTCCTTTTCAAAAAAAATTCACGTTTAATCCAATTCTATTTCCAAAACCTTTTGGATTCAAAATTCAATTTAAAAATTATTTCCTAAAATCTATGACTTAACCAATTTCCTTGTTCAATCCATATTTGTGTGTGTATAGTGTAGTCCAGGGGTTTTACACAATAGTGCAACATTATCAATCATCACAGATTCAAGCACAGTAATTATAGATAAGCGGTATATCTATATAACGTTTATCTTCCATACACAGTTTCACAGAAAAATAATATACATTTATCACAGATAAAATAAATTGCATTCATTACAGCTTGAATTAAAACAATTCATATCACAAAGCATCACACATCAGAAATACCAAACAATTCAAAGCAGCTCATACAATTCAAACATTCATAAGTAAGGTTAATCGATCATCTGATTAATTGAAACCAGATTAATCACTAATCTAGGTTGATTAACATTAATTAATTACAATTTAATTAATTATGCTTAATTAATAAATGATTACCCTTAATCACTTGATTAATCAATCATAAATCATCAAATTATTATCCTTAAATACTTTTATTAAGAAATTAATTTTAAGTAATTAATTACCCCTTAATTACTTTTATTTATTGATTACTTTAATTAATTAACCCTTAATTCATTTAATTAATTATCCTTAATTAATTACAATAATTTATTAACCTTAATCACTTGATTAATTAATTAATCACTAATCACTAAATAAATTAATTTCTAATCATTAATTAATTAATCTTAATTATCTAATTAATTAACCTCTAATTATAAATTAATTAATCTTAATTATTTAATTAGATTAATTCTTAAATAACAATTAAATAAATCCTTAAACCTTTATAATTTAATTAATCCTAAATTATTAATTAATTTAACTTTAATTACCTTGTTAATTTAAGTAATCGTTAATCATAAAAAAAACTTAATTAACTTTCAAGACAAAACAATTACATTAATTACCTAACTTTAATTTACACATGTTTAAAAGCATTTCATCTCAATTTATACTTAATTACTTTTAAAAATAAAGTTTTTAAAAATACTTTACAATTCTCAAATTTTATTTATCAAAGGATAAAACTTTTAATCAAAATAGTTTAAACATAATAGATCAAATTAGTTTTAAATTTAAATTTTAAAATTAGCTTTACAAAACATTTACAAACTCTACTTCGGGTTCAACCCGTTAGTGACTCATGTGTCCACTGGGGTTCCTTCTTCATCTTCCCTTTTTTTAGTTATAAGTTAAGTTTTAAAATCTAGAATGATAGCACTCACGAACACGAGTACAGACTCGAGCCAAATCTTATCCCACTCGTGCATCAACACGAGAAAAAATCTTCTTCATTCCCACCCAATCTCGTGTGCACAGATCGATCCGGTGCACATGCACACGCCGCCGGTGTCACTCCGGCACCATCGACCTCTATCGCCAAGTCGACTATGGCATCCCTAAACCATCGCACTACTCAGCAACCATGAGAAAACATCAAAATCAAAATCGAGCTTCTAGTCGAAAAACTGGAAACCCCATCTGAAACTGCCTCGACGAGGCAATTCTGGCCACCAGAACTACCAAAACTTCGCAAGCGACTTCGCTAGCCTCCATGTCATCACTTCCCCAAACCACGCACAGCTCGATGCACCATAGAAGCCACGGTGACTAATTTTTAAGCCCTCGACAGAACTGGGGTTTAAAACCCAATTGGCCTATTGCCGAAGCCCCGGTGATCGTACACCATATCCACCATTTTTCCCATCTTCGATGATCACCAAGCTAACTCCAGCCAAAGCCCCAACTTCTACAATTACCCCAATCACCAGAACTTGCTCGAAAACCAAAATCCAGTCATTCCCAAAATGCAAATCCAATACAAAACTAAAATTCATGAATTTTGTTTTAAAAATCACATTTTCCAGAGATGATTCAAGTTGCATGTTTGAATCCACCAATTAAATTGTTTTCTTTTATCATTTTTATTTTTATTTTACTGTTTTACTCTATTTCCAGAGATATGCAAAACAATTTTGCTTAAAAATAAATTTTAAACTATATTTTATGATTAATAAATCATATTTTGTTTTAAAGTACACAGCCAAACCATGATTAGATAGAGAAGTTTGAATTTTTGAATTATTTAAAAGCTCTGTAATCGGGAAACAGAGAAGAACAAGCATCACATACATGCACAAAACAAACATTTTTTTATATATACAGAAATGACATGTCTATAAACACATGCAAAGAACAAATCCGATTCAAGAATCCATATGCACAATTTTAGATCTACTTAAGCTTTTAATACATATATTTACTCATAGGCATTTCAAGACAAAGAAGGTGAAGTTTCCTCACCTGTTTCCTGAAAGAACAGAGGCCAGAATGATGATTTTTGAACAGAGGTTTTGAATTTTTTTGGCTTGCTGTTGTTTGATTCCTGGCTTAGTTGCTGATGTTTAGATCTGAAGTTTAATCCCAGGTTGAAGGCTGAAACTTGATTTCTAGATTTAGATTTTGATTTGCTACAAGCTTTTCAATTTGATTTGCAACTTAATTTCTTGAATCCTGAAGCTTGTTTTTGTTTTGCTTTGATATTTTTTTCCAGGTTTTGAAAATTCTGAGATGATTTCTTTTTTTCCTCTTGATCAAGTTTTGGTTTTGTTATTGGGATGATTTTTTTTCTATGTATGTTTTCTAAATTCAAATTAAAAGAAAAACTAAGTTTTCTACTTGTTTTAATTTGGCTAACACTTGTCTATATCGTATTAACACTTGTATCTACATATTTTAATCTTCTTACAAATGTCCTATGTGAATTAAATTGTGTTTATATCCTCAATTTAAAGTATTTTATAAATTTGTTATGCACCTTATTTTTAATAAATTTATAAATCATGTTTTATATATATACAATTTAAAATAGAATTGTTTATTACTAATGTATATATTTATACTTTCAAGGAATTGATTTTTCAAAATCTAATTATACTTTAAATAAATAATCACACAAATGTAAATTATAAAATTTAGCGTTTAAACAACTTTTAAATTTTTACTATATTTTAAACACTACAAATAATATTTTAAATATAACTTTATACCATATTCCTTATTTAAATAAATACATCTTCTTTATTAATCATTTATATAATCTTTTAAAGCAAAAGATGGTTTTTCAAATTTAATTTCATATGAATAAATATATTAAAATTTTATTCTTAATTAGCCTTTGAAAAATCTATTATATCAAATTCAAAATATCATTTTTATATCAAAATGAATATTTAATCAAATTAGAAACAAATTCTTTTTAATTTAAAAATAAAATTTTAAATCCAATTTATTTCCAATATATTTATTATTGAGTTTCCAAATTCAAATTTCTATTAAAAATCAATATATATATATAAAAACAAACTAATAATTTATTTTATTTTGGGAAAACTCATTTTAATTTACAATTTAATTTCAAAAATTAATTCAATTATCAAATTAAACTTGGCTAAAATCCGGGAATGTTACATATTCCCCCCTTAAGAAAATTTTGTCCTTGAAATTTGCCACGGAGATAACAAAGAACAAATGAAAGATAGAGAAATATCTTTTCATATTAAACTGAATATCTATTCTGCATTTGGCTTACAAAATCAGAATATCAACAATCAATATGAGAATAAGCTCATTCAATATTTCACGAAGTACTCGGGTTATCCGGATCTACGAATATGCAGGGGCACTGGTTAGTTCGAAGGAATAACTAAACATTCGTAGAATATATCGAAACCCAATAAAACAGACAAAAATAGGTTTGGCTACAATCTCAGGTTCAAGATTTAACTCATTTACGATTTACTGAGAAATAAAATATGTGTAGTTTTTGTGTTGAACAAAACTCGAAAAAATTTATCGTAAACGAGAAGGTTACCTGCTAAAATTCCTTTTCCTTATCAACCTTTGAGGTTGAAGGATCATCTTTGATTGCATACTACTTGAGCTTTCTTCTGTGCTGGGCAATCCTTGATCCTATGTCCCGGCTTGTGGCAGTAATAGCATTCCCATTCTCCTCCGGAACTTCCTGCTTATCCAGAGGATCGTATTTATAACCCACGTCGATCAATTAAAAAGAAGATTCCTTTACGTGAGCAGTCATCCTCTCCTGATATTTCTTGTTCATTCCCTAAATAAACTTTTCATTCTTTTTCAAAGGTGTATTTACCAACTCCGGACCAAACCGAGATAATTCGTTGAATTTGCCCGAGTAGTCCTCATACGATAAACTTCCCAGCTTCAAATCCGTGAACTCCTGGTACATCCTGGAGATACCAGCAGACGGCATATATTGCTGCTCGAACACTTCCTTGTATCGACTCCAAGTGAACTCATCTGCCGGCTCATCCACAGTAACTGTCTCCCACCAAGCTAAAGCCTCTTCCTGTAGTTGCCAGGAAGCTATCAATCACATCTGATCATCTTCCAATTTTAGTCCTTTGAAAATCCTTTCGCACGATCGAATCCAGGCTTGTGCTTCGATAATGGTTTCCTTGCCTGTGAATGGCTTTCCACCAAGTCAAGAAAAACTTCAATGTAAATCGGCCAGATTTGGCTGAGGTTGAGTGGGAATAGCTGCTGTTGCAGGGACTTGACCAGTTGAAGTGGTACTTCCCCATCCCCTACCTCGTCCTATTCTTCCACTCATTCTTACTATCTGTAAATAGTAAGAAAACCGATTTAGGCATTCCGACGAGATATCTTAAAGAATAACAACAGTTAAAGAAAATAGACTGAGAAATTTGGGTTTTCGGTTTCACGGGTTGTACTCATTCTAGGGTATACTTCACCCTATCTCTAATGAGCCATCTAATGTGTTACACTCCGTAGCTAAAGTTCTTACTCAACCTTTAGCTCTGATACCACATGTGACGACCCGAACTCGATGCCCGACAACCGACATCGAAATCAGTATCGTTGGAGCTTGCAACAACATTAGATGAAAAACAACACAGCGGAAACAAAGGATGATAGCATTGATATACAATATAGATACAATATTAGATACATCATGATACAACAACCCAACACCATCAGAGGATATATACAACACGTCACCATAACGGAAATATATCGACATGAGCAAAGTCTTCAAGAGAATCCAATACTGCAACTCCAATCCAAAACTCCAAACCAAAGCTCTTAACTTCAAGCTCGAATCACCATCAAGCAGAACTTATAGCAAATGCGATCTCGAGCATGATTTCCAAACCCAAAAAAACTTCAAAGATCCAAAGACTAAAGAAGATTTCCAAATGCTACCAAACCAAAGACTTCGAAAGCTATCAAATCTACACCTACTATTTGTTTATCTGAAAAACTCAACTCTAGACTGCCCGTGTGGAAAATTATGGGCACCCAGAGTTTAGGAAGGGAACAATAAACTCCGGGTCAGTCGTGGGACTGGTGTGAGCAAATAAAAACAGTTTATCTTTAAAATAAGCAACAAAAGAATTTAAAACATTGAAATCCGCAATGCTTTTTAGAAAATGAAACTACCATAAGGCCTTCCAGCACACACACCGTGCAATCGCACACTTGGGGAGATTTCTCCTTATGATAGTCAAACATGCTTACTACAGCAAAAACCTTCTTGATATTATTATTAGTGCATAGTGGAAAACGCTTTGAAAGTATAATATTAATCTTAGCCCGCATAGGTACCATTATATTATGCCTGCTATAGCTACCATGTTAAATGGCAGGTTATACAACTAAAACCGTACAAGGCACATATTGGTAATTGGATTTCCAACGAATGGTCCGGCCAAAGAACTTCCCATTGCGACATGGGTATGCCTCTGGATGGACGCCCCGAGAACCTACCCGGATCTCTGCCAACACAAGGTTGGTTTACCCCTTCCCGAAAGTAACACCTAAAGATATGTCATCCCCGGTCGTTTGCGACCTTTATTCGACGATCCTCAACCACAAAGCAACATCACACAGTAATAAATTTACAGTGTCCACATGAGTTAAGTATCTGGGCTCCATATCATGATACCACCCTTTTCCAGAAAAAATGGACATACCCTGGGGGCGTGACCTCTGCAACCTTGCTACATCATTCCTATTTCGACCATTTCCAGGGTGTGAGGTCTTGATGCAGTCTTGTCCACAAAGCTATGCTTTTTCACAAAGCCGTGCTTCGATCAAAAAATGATCGGCAACACTTTGTATGCCACATTACCAAATTGGGAATGTATCACTAGTAACCATCAACAACATAACCGCTGAGCTCATACGTCTCAGAGAAGAGTGTTAAGCTAAGAGAATAAATCTCCGCCACCAAACAGAAATGTATTTGATAGAAACCGGCTTTACATTTTAAAGTGTAATGTCAGACACACATCCATACAAGTCTGTTTCGGGTTCAAACAGAACCGAAAGCACTTCCGAAGAAGCCCTTGCAATCCGGGTATTCACAATCCCGATCGGACTCAGTATCACATATGGAGATCTCTATACCGTAGCTACTCGGTGTAGAGTCATTCGACGGGTAATCCTTTCGTTTTCGAAATTACCTGGTCTTCACCACCGGTCTTCGAATGCTATCCATAATGTCGTATCATTATTTGGAATGGGTTATATGACACGAGGTCCTCTCCTGGCTAAACCGAATAATGAGCGTAATATTTAAAAACATATGGATATTGGGATTTCTGTTAAATCACAACTTTAAAACCCAAAACCTTTCTTTTAAAATGGTTTAAACAAATTACCATTTTCAAAATCTTTAAACAAAAAGATTCATTTCACAAAGTTCACCCATCTTTCACAAAGACCAATTCATAGGTTTCAAAATAATTTCCACTTCAGATCGCATTAACTCATCCAATCTTTAAATCAATGATTTAATTCATAGCTTTCAAAATCATTTCCAAAGATTCATTCATAACTTGGAAAACCATTTTCGTTTCAAACTTGAAATCCTTTTAACACAAATTGAAAATTCTTTCCTTTTATGAAAGCTTTTATTATTTGAAAACAAATAGTTTTCGTTTCGGAAAAATCCAATTTCATTTATACAAGTTAAAGTCCTTGGGTTAAATTCAAATTCCCAAAACAATACTTTTAAAATGGTTTAAATCCATATAAACATATTTATAACTCATATAGCCTTTTTAAACCATAATTTCCAAACATAGAATTCAATTTCAAATCTTGGATTTAAATTTAGATCAATTTATTTAAATTTCAAAACCTTATCAAGTTATTCAAAATAACTTTTATCTTGAAACTCCTTTTCAAAATCTTTTCACGTTTAATCCAATTCTATTTCCAAAACCTTTTGAATTCAAAATTCAATTTAAAAATTATTTTCTAAAATCTGTGACTTAACCAATTTCCTTGTGCAATCTATATTTGTGTGTGTATAGTGTAGTCCAGGGGTTTTACACAATAGTGCAACATCATCAATCATCACAGATTCAAGCACAGTAATTATAGATAAGCGGTATATCTCTATAACGCTTGTCTACCATACACAGATTTATAGATAAATAATATACATTTATCATAGATAAAATAAATTACATTCATCACAGCTTGAATTAAAACAATTTATATCACAAAGCACCACACAGCAGAAATATCAAACAATTCAAAGCAGCTCATACAATTCAGACATTCATAAGTAAGGTTAATTGATCATCTGATTAATTGAAACCAGATTAATCACTATTCTAGTTAATTAACATTAATTAATTATCCTTAATTAATAAGTGATTACCCTTAATCACTTGATTAATCAATCTAAATCATCAAATTATTACCCTTAATTACTTTTATTAAGAAATTAATTTTAAGTAATTAGTTACCCCTTAATTACTTTTTATTTATTAGTTACTTAAATTAATTAACCCTTAATTAATTTAATTAATTATCCTTAATAAATTACAATAATTTATTAACCTTAATCACTTGATTAATTTATTCTTAATTATTAATTAATTAATCACTAAATGAACTAATTTCTAATCATTGATTAATTAATCTTTAATTATTTAATTAATTAACCTCTAATTATAAATTAATTAATCTTTATTACTTAATTAAATTAATTCTTAAATAACAATTAAATAAATCCTTAAACCTTTATAATTTAATTAATACTAAATTATTAATTAATTTAACGTTAATTACCTTATTAATTTAAGTAATCTTTAATCATAAAAAAAACTTAACTAACTTTCAAGATAAAACAATTACATTAATTACCTAACTTTAATTTACACATGTTTAAAAGCATTTCCTCTCAATTTATGCTTATTTACTTTTAAAAATTAATTTTTTAAAAATACTTAACATTTCTCAAATTTTATTTATCAAAGCATAAAACTTTTAATCAAAATAGTTTAAACATAATAGTTCAAATTAATTTTAAATTTAAATTTTAAAATTAGCTTTACAAAACATTTTAAAACATTTACAAGCTCTACTTCGGGTTCAACCTGTTCTTGACTCGAGTGTCCACTGGGGTTCCTTCTTCATCTTCCCTTTCTTTTCTTTTGTTAAGTTTTAAGTTAAGTTTTAAAATCTGGAATGATAGCACTCACGAACAAGAGTACAGACTCGAACAAAATCTTATCCCACTCGAGCATCAACACGAGAAAAAAGCTTCTTCATTCCCACCCAACCTCGTGTGCACAGATCGATCCAGTGTACATGCATACGCCGCCGGTGTCACTTTGGCACCATCGACCTCCATCGCCAAGTCGACTATGGCATCCCCAAACCATCGCACTACTCAGCAACCATGAACAAACATCAAAACCAAAATCGAGCTTCCAGTCGAAAAAATGGAAACCCATCCTCATATGAAACTGCCTCGACGAGGCAATTCCGACCACCGGAACCACCAAAACTTTGGTAGCAACTTCGCTAGCCTCCATGCCATCACTTCCCCAAACCACGTGCAGATCGATGCACCATAGAAGCCACGGTGACCTATTTTTATGCCCTCGGCAGAACTACGGTTTAAAATCCCATTGGCCTATTGCCGACGCCATGGTGGTCGTACACCATTTTTCGCAACTTCGATGATCACCAAGCTAACTCCAGCCAAAGCCCCGACCTCCAGAATCACCCCAGTCACCAGAATCACATTTTCCAGAGATGATTCAAGTTGCATGTTTGAATCCACCAACTAAATTGTTTGCTTTTATCATTTTTTAATTTTTTTTACTGTTTTACTCTATTTCCAGAGATATGCAAAACAATTTTGCTTAAAAATAAATTTTAAACTATATTTTATGATTAATAAATCATATTTTGTTTTGAAGCACACAGCCAAACCACGATTAGATAGAGAAGTTTGAATTCTTAAATTATTTAAAAGCTCTGTAATCGGGAAACAGAGAAGAACAAGCATCACATACATGCACAGATCAAACATTTTTAAATATATACGGAAATGACATATCTATAAACACATGCAAAGCACAAATCTGATTCAAGAATCCATATGCACATTTTTAAATCTACTTAAGCTTTTAATATATATATATATATATATATATATATATATATATATATATACTCACAGGCATTTCAAAACAAGAAGGCGAAGTTTTCTCACTGTTTCCTGAAAGAACAGAGGCCAGAATGATGATTTTTGAACAAAGGTTTCGAATTTTTTTTCTTGTTGTTGTTTGATTCTTGGCTTAGTTGCTGATGTTTAGATCTGAAGTTTGATCCTAGGTTGAAGGTTGAAACTTTATTTCTAGATTCAGATTTGCTTCAGGCTTTTGAATTTGATTTGCAACTTAATTTCTTGAATCCTGAAGCTTGTTTTTGTTTTGCTTTGATATTTTTTTCCAGGTTTTGAAAAATCTGAGATGATTTCTTTTTTTCCTCTTGATCAAGTTTTGGTTTTGTTATTGGGATGATTTTTTTTTCTTCTATGTATGTTTTCTAAATTCAAATTAAAAGAAAAGTTAAATTTGCCCCTTGTTTTAGTTTGGCTAACATTTGTCTATATTGTATTAACACTTGTATCTACATATTTTAATCTTCTTACAAATGTCCTATGTGAATTATATTATGTTTATATCCTTAATTTAAATTATTTTATAAATTTGTTTTGAACCTTATTTTTAATAAATTTATAAATCATGTTTTATATATATACAATTTAAAAGAGAATGGTTTAATACTAATTTATATATTTATACTATCAAGGAATTGATTTTTAAAAATCTAATTATACTTTAAATAAATAATCACACATATGTAAATTATAAAATTTAGCTTTTAAACAACTTTTAAACTTTTACTATATTTTAAACACTACAAATAATATTTTAAATATAACTTTATAGCATATTCCTTATTTAAATAAATACATCTTCTTTATAAATCATTTATATAATCTTTTAAAGAAAAAGATGGTTTTAAAATTTTAATTTCACATGAATAAATATATTAAAATTTTATTATTAATTAGCCTTTGAAAAATCTATTATATCAAATTCAAAACATCATTTTTAAATCAAAATGCATATTTAATAAAATTAGAAACAAATTCTTATTAATTTAAAAATAAAATTTTAAATCCAATTTATTTCTAATATATTTATTATTGAGTTTTCAAATTCAAATTTCTATTAAAAATCAATATATATATATATACAAACTAATATTTTATTTTATTTTGGAAAAACTCAATTTAGTTTTCAATTTAATTTCAAAAATTAATTCAATTGTCAAATTAAACTTGGCTAAAATCCGGGAATGTTACAGATTTTAGCATTTTTGCAAAAAATTCGGACCCATTTGGATTCGAATTGTTACATATGGTATCAGAGCCTAGGTTTAGGAATCCTAGGTAGATAGTGAGCGAACGTTTTTGTATTTTTGAATAAAATATAAATATATTATGTGCTAAAATCCAAATAGTCCCCAATTATATATTTTAACTTATGGAAAAAAAATTAGAAGTATATTTGTGCATATATTGCTAGTTGGGTTTGAAATGATCCAAGAGTATCGAGCTCTAAGTTATTACTCTTCTACGGTGTACAATAAGCCATGTTTTGAGAGAAGATTGGTATCCATATGTTATAGAAAGTGGGGAAGTTCCCTAGAGATAGTAGGAAGAGTGTTTTTATTTTGGAAGGAGTAAGAGGTTCTGGTAAGAAGAAAAACCACCTTATTAACCCAATAAAATGAAACTTTTGGAATTGAAAAGCTGAAAAATATAGTTGTTAATATATTTGAGGAAGTAAATATTGGGTTTTTGAAAAAAAAATAAGGTATAAAACCATTAAGTGTAGTACGTTAGAAACTCCTTCAAGGTTAAGTAATTGGAAGAGTGGGAAATTTAAGATATTTTTGATTAAATAATTGTTCTTATCTACTTCAGTTTTAGTAAATTTGAAAATATATGAAAAGAATATATTTTGAAAACACGTGAGGACAATTTTTTAAAGTCAAGAAAAAAAAGAAGAATGTTTTAAGAACAAGAAAAACATGTTTTAAAGAAAAATTGTTTGGTGAAAAAGTAAATAAGTTTTTGGAAAGATATAATTTTAAGTAACCAAGTACCTTTGAATTTCATAGGAAACTTTAAAATAACACTTTCAAAGGTGAGAATTTTGGGATTTGATGTTTCAAAATTTAAATGCTTTAATTTTTGAAGTAAAATGAAAAATACCAAACCAAACCAGACTTTTAAATATGGAATAGATAGGAATCATTTCGTAGGTGTAACGAAAAAATACAAGGCTGTAGCAGTAATTACACCTACTAGTAATAATGAAAGTTTCCGTAAGGTGTATAGGATACTAGTGAGAACCTACGAATGTTGCTTCATGTGTGTAGACAATAGAAGAATAGTGAAGTGGTATTAGTAATATAGTAAGACACGCGCGGTTAAGAAAAGTAGACCCTAGTTCGGAAAAAATGAAAGACAAAAAGAGAATTTTCCAAGCTTAGTTGCCTTTTTAGATAGAGACTGCATAGATTGAAATCCTTATCCATTGCAGTAAATGAGACTTTGTTATTCCTTTTTGAGCATGTAATAGAAGCGATGAATAGATCTTATTCGTGATGAGTAATACAGTGAAAGTTGGTAATAAGTAATAGGCCGTAGGAGGAGCATATAAGTTACTTGGATCCCTAGAGTAGTACCTCTCTTTCTCAGAGTGGACACGGTCCTAGACATCTTAGCCCTAGATGATACCTATTTTCAGTTGCTATATTAAATGAAGAGTATAAGTAGATAAAAGGTAACTAAAAGAAAACAGTAAGATAAAGAAAGCAACAGAAATATCAATAGAAATAAATGAGAGTTGCAAAAGAAAAATAAATCTTTCCCATAAATTAAGTTTGGGAAAAAGTTTGAAAAGAAAAAACTTTCTTATGTAAACCATGCTTGGGAAAGAAAATAGAGATTTTATAGGATAGCGACATAAGTCCCAAGTACGGAGGGAGAGGTACGTAAGAGTAAAATGGAGAGTGAAGTTTTTCCATTTTCTACCTTCTTTCTGACATAAGAAAACGAGTTCGGAAAATTAAATTCCTTTTAAATTCGAATATTAAAAAGTCACGTGGTTGGATTTAGATGGAAAATTCGTTGAACTACACCCCTATTTAGTAGGATGTGGGAAAATTTGGATGAAAAATATTTTGAGTTTTCAAAAGATTGCACTTATATAGAAATTGTAAGCATATTTAGGATGCGTGCATCATATTTTAAAATAAATTTTTAAAGAAGAAAAGTATTCTAATAGGAGGTACCGCTTAGAAATTCATGTACATGTATATATTTTGTATGGAATAACACTTTTGCACAAGAACACGGACGGTTGAAAAATTGGATGTACACGAAATTGATATAATTAATGTAAGGAATTACATAATTTTACCCTTGCCAAATATCAAGGACGAAATTTCCTGAAGGGTGGGGGAATGTAACACCCCGTAGTTTTATATCATTAAATAGTCAAATAATTATGAAAATGAAAATAAGCATTTTTGGAATTGTTAGAATTTGACCTTGAAACTTATTTCATTGTGTTCATGGCAATTTTCTGATCAATTTACATATATAATATGCCTCGAACGTAGTTCGTATGAAAAAGTTATTGACGTTCAAGGTTTTGTATCGAAAAATAATTATACATGTAAATGTACTTAAATATATTTGTTATAAATAAATATATGTGCGTATGAAATTCCAGAAATAACGCACAGTTGAATTTTAAAATAGAAGCGCGTCATAAAGATAATTAATTAACATTGTCATCATGGAGAAAATTAATTGATATCAGTAATTAAAGACAACTAATTGACATTAGCAGGCAATGTAATCAAATCAGCTATTGGAGGAAATTAATTTACATTAATTGGTCACATGTGAAATTCAAAATAGACAGGTTTTATATTGGAAAATTAATCAAGCAATTAGTGTTGATTAGTTAGAATAAATAAGCAACATAAAAAAAGGTTAAACGTTTATAATTTATAACGTTTAAAAGTTAACGTTTATAAATAATATTTAATGAAACAAATAAGGCGCACTTAAAATAAAAAATAGACGTGCGTTATAAAGAGCATTAAATCAGAGAACTAATGAGATTTAATTGGAATTAATAAGGAAATGAAATAATAGTTTACCTAGATTTGAATGTGTACATATAGGCAATATATTGGTGCACATAAAAATTAATTGAAGGATCAATTAAGATTAGGATTAATTAGATAATTGGTGGCTGCATCTATATAAGAGAGAATGTAATGTAATTCATTCCATTAGCCGTCACTTTCTTTATCCCTATCTTACAATAAACAATGGCTTCTTTATTTATTCTTTTCTCCTATTTTTCACAAATCTTCACCAAATGAATCCAAATAAAATATATGTGAACAAAATAGAGAATTTGCAACAAATTAAAAAAGAGAAGTTGTAGAATGGCGTAGTAATTTTAGAAGATAGGATCTAAAGCTAAGGACGACAGGTGAGTGGATTTAATTATATATCTTTTACGTTTATGATATATTATTGTTAGATTCTCGTTAAATAATTTTATTCAGTATTTATTTCAGTAATTAATTCTGTTAATTAGTTATGCTAAGACAGTAAATTGTATAAGAGAACTTATATTTAATTAGTATTAGGATTGGCAGTTTGAGAAGGGAATAAGCCTAAAAGTAAGAAATTTACGGTTATCTACATCTATTTTAAAGCTGAAATTTAGCCTGTAAATGTTAGCTTCTTTTTATTCCTTTTTAGACGAATAAATTAGTTAAAGAGAAGAATTGGCAAATACAGACCAAAATAGAAGGACCTTATATTTACAGAAATTAGTTGTAAAATAAGAAAAGCTGAATAAAAAGAGAAAAATAGAAATTTGCAGTAAATTATGCTAAAACAGGGGAAAATAAATAAAAAGGGAAAACCTAATAACTTGATTTGGAAGTAAGTATAGATTAATTGGTTGGTTTAGAAAAGAGAATACATTTCTATATTTAATATTAAAAAGATAACGATATACGTAATTGTAAGGATAAAAAGAAAGAAAAAGGGAATTAGTTTAAAATAGAGAAATTACTGTATTTTGCACTATCCAATAAGTAAAGAAATAAAAAGAAATATCTTGCAGTTACGGATTATTGTTTATAACATTATTTAGTATTAAAACATGGACATGGATTTTTAGCACAGCTTTTTGTAACCAACCAAATAGAATAGAACTACTTCCTAGAATATAAGAAAATGATGTGAAGAATTAAAGGAATTAAAGTAGGAATCAAGTTAATTATTAGACAAGAATAGAAGCTATAGACAGAAATATAACTAGATCTCCATTTACTACGTAGATAATAGAATTAAAGTAAAGCGGTTATTATGATAAGAAAATTTGTGACAGTTGGACGTAGTCCCAAGTCAAGATTGTCATATAATATATAGGAATTAAAAAGAATTCAATATCATAATAAAAGAAGACATGCTAGAATTGTAACATCCCGAAAATTTTTGACTTTCGAAAATTCAACATCGATACTCACTTTATCGACTGCCGAGAAATCGAAGGTCGGAAACCCGAAATGTTATGGTTTAAGAAAAGAAAAGAGGTAGAAAAGAAGAGAAAATAGAGGGAAAAGAAAATAGACAATAGAACGGAATAGAAAACAACAGAACAACATCAGAATCTCACAATTCGCAGCGGAACAACATATAATAAATAAATGAATAATCTTTAAACAAAGAACTATATCAGTTATTACATTACATTACATTTCATTTCATCATATCATCAGAGTATACAACAACAACAACAAACAGTGCAGCGGAAAAAGAAATACTATATATTAGTAATACGCCATGCCTTCCAGCTTGCCTCCAGCAACTCCAGAATATCCTGATAAACCTTAACTCTTGACTGCCCGTGTGTAAATTGGCGGGCACCCAGAATTTAGGAAGGAAAACAATAAACTCCGAGTCAGTCATGTGACTGGTGTGAGAACTCAAAACAGTTTATTTATCTTTAAAATCAAAATAGAAGAATATTTTTAAAGTCAATTCGCAATGCTTTTAAAAATGAGACTACCATAAGGCCTCCCGCACACACACACATGCAAACGTAGAATCGGAGGAGGTTTCTCCTTATGATAGTCAAAGATGCTTGATACGCATTTAAAAGAACATTTGATATTATTACTAGTGCATAGTGTAGAGAAAATTCATTTCGAAAGTAGAATATAAATCTTAGCCAACATACGACCATTATCGTATGCCTACTATATCTAACTATGTTCAATAGCAGGTTACCGCCACATTCCATAGCAGGTTATACAACTAAAACCGTACAAGTCTCGTATTGTTTCTTTGGATTTCCAACGAATGATCAGGCCAAGGAACTTCCCATTGCCACATGAGAATGCCTCTGGATGGACATCCCCGAGAACCAAACCGGATCTCTACCAACACAAGGCCGGGTTACCCCTAACTGAGTAACAACTGACCGAATATGCCATCCCCCGGTCCTTTGGGACCTTTCAACGAGCGCTCGCAATCAATACACACAATCATAAAGTGTTTTCAACATGATTAAGTATCTGGGCTCCATACCATGATACCACCCTTTTCCAGAAGGAAATGCACACATCCTAAAGGGCGCTACCCCTCATAACCTTGCCGCATCTTTCCTGTTTTGACCATTCACAGGGTGTGAGGCTCGACGAAGTCACGTCCACAAAAACATACTTTATACAAAAGCCATGCTTTGGGTCAACAAATGATCATAGAAATGATCACCAGGATAGACGATCAAATAAACGATCCTATCACAAATAATCAACACAATGATCATTTCACAGCAACAATCAGCTTGTCACATTACCAAATTGGGAATATATCGCTGATAACCTTCAACTACATAACCTCTGAGCTCGTACGTCTCAGAGAAGGGTGTTAAGCTAAAAGAATAAATTCTCCGCCACCAACAGAAATATATTTGAAAGAAATCTGCTTTATATCTCAATTTGTAACGTCAGACATACAATCCATACAAGTCTGTTCCGGGCTCGAACAAAACCGAAGGCACTTCTTACGAAGCCCTTGCAATCCGGGTATTCACAATCCCGATCGAATTTCCCATCACTTAGGAGATCTCTATACCAGGAGCTACCCAGTGCAGAGACAATCGATAGGTCATCCTATCGCTTTCGCAAATACTCGGTCTTCAACACCGGTCATCAAATGCAATTCATAACGACGTATCACATATTCGGAATAGGTTATCCGACCCCATGGTCCTTTCCCGGTTAACCCGAATAGTGAGCGCTTATTCAAAAATAAGTGTGGCATTCAAATTCAAACAAATCACATCAATTACCCATTCAAAGGGAAATATTGATAGTCAGTTATTGAACTATCAATGGATATGCACACATCACCAGTTTCCAAATAATTTTCCAAATTATTTATTTTCCAAAATATCTTTACAAGATATATTATTTCACACTTCAAAAATAAATCAATATTTATTTTTAAACCAATCCCACTTTCTTTTATAAATTCCTTAGTGAATTTATAATCCAAAATATCTATGGATATTCGATTTCAGTTATTCATTTCAATTTATCTTCATAAAGATAAATTCTCTAATATTCACCTTATATTGGAAAACATTTCCATACTTATTTAATAAGTAATTCACAAATCTTTTATTTTCAACACTTGGAAAATATTCAATATACTTAAATTGAGATTTAGTATATATTTCATTTTATTAAGGAAATCATTCTCTTAACATATTTATTTGGGCCAAAACGAATGTTGCGTAAAACATCGTTACGACAACCCAAAATCACTAGTATAGGGATTCGAAGTTAAAATAGATATATAAATCCCAATACTATACAAAACATTTCCTTTCAGAAATTATTTACTATAACAACAGTGTTATAGTCCACCATTTCTTCTATTTCTCGAAAACGTCTATTTCAACAATAAATGTTGAAATCTATGGTTTCGCATCTTAACACCTTTTAAAACATCGTTAGATCGTTTTAATTCAGTTCAAAATATCACATTCTAAACAATCTCTTTAACATACTATTCACTATTCAAAAACGTGAATATACTACGTTAACTAATTTCATCCTTTCTATACACTTTATTTCAAAGGATTATTCACAGTCAAAAACGTGAATATAACTCCATTAATAGGTTTCAACAATTTTCTTATCAAAATAAGTCGTTTGCGAATTTATAAAACAACGTTTATAAATTCCATTTCTATTTATTTTATAACAACTTCCTTTATAAATCTCCTTTATTAGCCTATTCGATTTATATCTCAATTATGAACTAAAAGTCCATATTATAAGTTAAATGCTTATAAAACGATTATTTTACAAAATCGTTCTTTTAAACTTCATAATTATAAATCTTATAGCTTATAAGATTCAATTATTCATCCAAATATATTCTTTAATAATTTCACAAAATTTATAAATCTTACTATTTATAAATTTCATTTATAACTTCACCATTTATTATTGTATAAATTCCATTCATTTACAAAATTCATTTTCACTTCATTCAAACACTTATAAAAACTCGTTTTATAATGTCAATATTTCCATTTATAAATATCCATTTATAAATCTCTTAATATAAATCAATTTATATTATTCTTTAAAACGTCTTTAATCTCCTTTATTATTTCACCATTTTGATTCATAAAATAATTAAATTTTATAAATCCTATATTTAAACTTTTCACAATAAATTCTAAAATCCCAATTTAACTATTTTATAAAATCATTAACCTCATATTTTCAAAAATAAATCTTTAATCGTATTTCTCAAAATCATAATTTTTATAACTTTAAAATTATACGTTTATTTAAAATGGATCGGTTCCAAAAATATTTTATAAACGTATACTTTCAAAAATCACTGAAAAATCATTTTTTAATTTCAACACTTGGGCTAGTGATGCTACATACCAAATAGTCAATCACGACAACAACGATATCATATATCGATATGATAATCCATCAAATATCAAAATATCTGAAATCAAATAAAAACTGTTGAGGAATCCAGTTGGATCCCTCCAACCCGTTTTTCCTGCATCCACAAACATTAGCACAATACCAATTTCGCTCCAGTACGAAATTATCGCGGTATATGGGATTTTAAAATATTATCCGCTTAATAGACGGTGCAATAGGGTCTCATCCGCTATACAAATACGGGAAATCAATAACTCCAATATATACATATGCCAATATATATATATATTGCTATTATATATAATACCAATTTCACTGTTTATGAAATATTCGTGGTATATGTTTTTAATAAATAACATCCGCTTACTAACGGCGCATAATGTCTATTTTAACAATCAATAGATAACAATCATCATTCAAACATGCATTCAAATATTTTAAATCTAACTATTTAAAATAATATCGAAACTGATTCGATTGAGTGAGAAGTTCTCACCTTGATTTTATTTCCGTTTTAGCGATTTATTTCGAATAAAATTAAACGGACGTTTAGTTTTACCCAAAATTCTCACTAACTCCAAACGACTCCAATCCAATTTCATCGTGTAGTGCTCGTCCATACGATTCCAACGCAACTGGTTTCGCGCGTTTTCGACCTCGTATGAAAAAGATATCAATTTTTGAAGTTTACGAATTTAAATATAATAATTTACAACATTGTTAACTAATTTAAACCTACACTAATTCCTTGCCATTGGATCTTCAACCCCCCCCCCCCCAATCACAGCCGTAGGACGCAACCCTCCTCCCTCTCTTCTTCACGCGCACGCAACTCTCCAGTTAAAACACGCAATGCCGAACCCACCTTATATCAACTAGGGTTTAAATTTTCACCATCAACACTCGACGATACTTCATCATACCCTCACCATCTTGAAGCCCTCCGCTTGCTCTAGGTTCGGCCATAACCTTGTGGAGCTCGGCCCCCCATGTTGCGCGCAAATCGAGGCCGAACGCGCCTCCTTCAAACCCAATTTCGCGACAATCCGTGAAGAGATAGGATAAATTGACCGTTGGATTTATAGATTGTAGTGCCCTCTACCACTTTCTAGTTGAAGGTTTGTCGAATCGATGAACGGATTGGAAGAAATCAGAGGGGAAACGAGAAGAGGTGCTGGCCGTTCATATGAGGGAGGCGGCTGCAGTTATTAGGGTTTAGAATTTTATATTTTTTTTTTTCTTGAGTGAAGGGTCTATTTATAGAAGATTTTTCAATCACTATTCATCCAGAAATTCCGAACTCCGATTTACGTGCCGTAACCAGCGTTTCTAGGGTTTACCCCGCGTTCCGGACACAATGGAACAGGTTTCGGAAGCTAATTCGGACATCTGTGCGAGTTATGGCAATAAACGTTCAATTTAAATTAAACCGATTTAAATCGATTTCTAGGCGTTTTAATTTGTAGCGGACAAACGGTAAATCCAATTGACATGAAATTTGAAACCTTACAATAATATCACATTACGGATCCGATGAAACTGGTTTCGTCGAAATCCGAGACTTTTTGAAAAATGGCTATTTTAACTCGCCAAATTAAAATTAAAATTAAAAACAATTCGATGCGTTTCGAGCTGCCACGATCAAACGATAACTCCGATTAACACGAAAATTGGAATCCGATAATAACTAACTATTACGGATCCAATGGAACTGGTTTCGTTCAATTCTGAGACTGTTCAAAAATTGACTATTTTCACTAGTCGATTTTAATATTAAAACATTCAATTTTCACAAATTAACTCTTAATTCGATTTTAAAAGTTCTAAAATATCTTTCTAACTTCAATATGATAAAATAAAATTTTACAAATCATTTTCAATCATATTTAACTCGATTTCCAATTATTTCCATAATTTAACATATTAAATTATCGATTTAATTATTCAATTAAATCATAATTATTCAAATAAAAATTTATTTGACTTATAAATCCACTTATTAATATTTAAAATTAATTAAATATTCAAATTTTAATTATTAAAAATTCTGGGTCGTTACAATCTTCCCCCTTAAAAGAATTTCGTCCTCGAAATTAACAAGTAAGAAAAGTTACAGAATCTATTAATTTTCCCAAAATTCATAGTTAAACTTCTTACAATAACTTACTAAGTTTTCAAATCATACTTAGTTATCTTTTCAAAAACAACTACTATTGTTTAACTTTCAATTCCAAATCAAAGTTAAAGTTTTTCAAAAAAAAATTTCCATTTTCTCAAATTTTTCCTAACGCCTTAAATTTTCGGAAAAATTCGCCATAGTCTCCTTTGCGCGGCTCAATCCGAAAAAAAAATGACAGTATATATATCACAAATATACATCTCATCAAGTAATGAGGCATCCCGAAGGGAAAAAAGTATAAAAGTACGGTATGTAATCCGAGATATGTACCTTATATTTTATTAGCAAGCATATACGGCTAATATAGCGCGAAAGCGAACTCCAAATGCGAAGCAAACGCAATCCGTACCTACTAATCACTCAACAAACAACATGAGAATCATGCATATATGAACATAGTATCGATATATAACATATAGCAACATAATAACTATATATGCCACATAGGAAATGCAACTAAACAACAAATGCAATATATATTCAACCATTAACCAACTATAATCCATAACCAATAAATATTCATTCATATCCTCATTAATATTCAATGAAATGGTTTTCAGTTTAAATCATATTTGATTCATTAACAGTGGATGTTTTTACTAACATTCATTTTCAATTAGTTTATATTTACTAATTCATATTCAAGTTGGTTCACTTCCAAATCAAATTCAATTCTATTCAAGATTCACTTAACTTCAAATTGAATTTCAATTACTTTAGCTTTCAATTTCATTAATTCAATTTCATTAACACTTAATGAATTATATACAATCAATCAACTAACAATCATATAACAACCAATGTATATTAATTGCAACCAAATTCCTTTGCTTTCAATTGGTTTAACACCATCACTTTCAATTGGTTTAATTAATTGATTTTCATTCAATTATTCAACTTTCAATAACATTAAATTTTAATGAATTAACACTTATATCCATTATTTCATACCAATTTTATTTATATTCAATTGATTCATTCAATTCAATTATAAAAGTTGAATTTCATTTACATAACTTAAGTTCACATTTATCACTTCACTTTATTAATTTACTTTGATACTAATATCAACTTCATTCAACTTCTCTTAAGTTATATTTCCATTTAACTTTAAATTCATTTTTATTTTACAACTCATATTCATAAATACATTCATATAGTTTCACTTCTTATATATATAAGTTTATTTCACAATTGTAATCACTTTAATTATAATTCAATTCTTATAATCCTTTTTGCTTATACAATTATTTTTTTTATTTAGATTATTCAAACAACTAAACAATCAACTTATATACACTTTAATAATTTTGAAAAATTATTTCTTTATATATAAAATATAATCAAGGTAAAATTATTTCATTTACCCAATTTAAAATCAATATTGTGCCGAATTGTCCTATTCAAGTGTTTAGAAACCCCTTCGGCATAGTCTGGCGGACCACGCTGACGAAAGTTCATATGCCACTCAATAAACCAACCATCACAATATAAAACAATTTTATATTCACTAACAAATATGCTCTCATAGCTATTATTACACTCAAACTCATTCTAGAGTACTGCTGACTCTATTTCTAACGAGTAATACCCAACAGAACCATGGTTGTCGCTTAACCATATGCTCTGATACCAAATGTAACGTCCCGAAAATTTTCGACTTTCGAAAATTCAACATCGATACTCACTTTATCGACTGCAGAGAAATCGAAGGCCGGAAACCCGAAATGTTATGGTTTAAGAAAAGAAAAGAGGTAGAAAAGAAGAGAAAATAGAGGGAAAAGAAAATAGACAATAGAACGGAATAGAAAACAACAGAACAACATCAGAATCTCACAATTCGCAGTGGAACAACATATAATAAATAAATGAATAATCTTTAAACAAAGAACTATATCAGTTATTACATTACATTACATTTCATTTCATCATATCATCAGAGTATACAACAACAACAACAAACAGTGCAGCGGAAAAAGAAATACTATATATTAGTAATACGCCATGCCTTCCAGCTTGCCTCCAGCAACTCCAGAATATCCTGATAAACCTTAACTCTTGACTGCCCGTGTGTAAATAGGTGGACACCCAGAGTTTAGGAAGGAAAACAATAAACTCCGAGTCAGTCATGTGACTGGTGTGAGAACTCAAAACATTTTATTTATCTTTAAAATCAAAATAGAAGAATATTTTTAAAGTCAATTCGCAATGCTTTTAAAAATGAGACTACCATAAGGCCTCCCGCACACACACACATGCAAACGCAGAATCGGAGGAGATTTCTCCTTATGATAGTCAAAGATGCTTGATACGCACTTAAAAGAACATCTGATATTATTACTAGTGCATAGTGTAGAGAAAATTCATTTCGAAAGTAGAATATAAATCTTAGCCAACATACGACCATTATCGTATGCCTACTATAGCTAACTATGTTCAATAGCAGGTTACCGCCACATTCCATAGCAGGTTATACAACTAAAACCGTACAAGTCTCGTATTGTTTCTTTGGATTTCCAACGAATGATCAGGCCAAGGAACTTCCCATTGCCACATGAGAATGCCTCTGGATGGACATCCCCGAGAACCAAACCGGATCTCTACCAACACAAGGCCGGGTTACCCCTAACTGAGTAACAACTGACCGAATATGCCATCCCCCGGTCCTTTGGGACCTTTCAACGAGCGCTCGCAATCAATTCACACATTCATAAAGTGTTTTCAACATGAGTAAGTATCTGGGCTCCATACCATGATACCACCCTTTTCCAGAAGGAAATGCACACATCCTAAAGGGCGCTACCCCTCATAACCTTGCCGCATCTTTCCTGTTTTGACCATTCACGGGGTGTGAGGCTCGACGAAGTCACGTCCACAAAAACATACTTTATACAAAAGCCATGCTTTGGGTCAACAAATGATCATAGAAATGATCACCAGGATAGACGATCAAATAAACGATCCTATCACAAATAATCAACACAATGATCATTTCACAGCAACACTCAGCATGCCACATTACCAAATTGGGAATATATCACTGATAACTTTCAACAACATAACCTCTGAGCTCGTACGTCTCAGAGAAGGGTGTTAAGCTAAAAGAATAAATTCTCCGCCACCAACAGAAATATATTGAAAGAAATCTGCTTTATATCTCAATTTGTAACGTCAGACATACAATCCATACAAGTCTGTTCCGGGCTCGAACAAAACCGAAGGCACTTCTTACGAAGCCCTTGCAATCCGGGTATTCACAATCCCGATCGAATTTCCCATCACTTAGGAGATCTCTATACCAGGAGCTACCCAGTGCAGAGACAATCGATAGGTCATCCTATCGCTTTCGCAAATACTCGGTCTTCAACACCGGTCATCAAATGCAATTCATAACGACGTATCACATATTCGGAATAGGTTATCCGACCCCATGGTCCTTTCCCGGTTAACCCGAATAGTGAGCGCTTATTCAAAAATAAGTGTGGCATTCAAATTCAAACAAATCACATCAATTACCCATTCAAAGGGAAATATTGATAGTCAGTTATTGAACTGTCAATGGATATGCACACATCACCAGTTTCCAAATAATTTTCCAAATTATTTATTTTCCAAAATATCTTTACAAGATATATTATTTCACACTTCAAAATTAAATCAATATTTATTTTTAAACCAATCCCACTTTCTTTTATAAATTCCTTAGTGAATTTATAATCCAAAATATCTATGGATATTCGATTTCAATTATTCATTTCGATTTATCTTCAAAAAGATAAATTCTCTAATATTCACCTTATATTGGAAAACATTTCCATACTTATTTAATAAGTAATTCACAAATCTTTTATTTTCAACACTTGGAAAATATTCAATATACTTAAATTGAGATTTAGTATATATTTCATTTTATTAAGGAAATAATTCTCTTAACATATTTATTTGGGCCAAAACGAATGTTGCGTAAAACATCGTTACGACAACCCAAAATCACTAGTATAGGGATTCGAAGTTAAAATAGATATATAAATCCCAATACTATACAAAACATTTCCTTTCGGAAATTATTTACTATAACAACAGTGTTATAGTCCACCACTTCCTTCTATTTCTCGAAAACGTCTATTTCAACAATAAATGTTGAAATCTATGGTTTCGCATCTTAACACCTTTTAAAACATCGTTAGATCGTTTTAATTCAGTTCAAAATATCACATTCTAAGCAATCTCTTTAACATACTATTCACTATTCAAAAACGTGAATATACTACGTTAACTAATTTCATCCTTTCTATACACTTTATTTCAAAGGATTATTCACAGTCAAAAACGTGAATATAACTCCATTAATAGGTTTCAACAATTTTCTTATCAAAATAAGTCGTTTGCGAATTTATAAAACAACGTTTATAAATTCCATTTCTATTTATTTTATAACAACTTCCTTTATAAATCTCCTTTATTAGCCTATTCGATTTATATCTCAATTATGAACTAAAAGTCCATATTATAAGTTAAATGCTTATAAAACGATTATTTTACAAAATCGTTCTTTTAAACTACATAATTATAAATCTTATAGCTTATAAGATTCAATTATTCATCCAAATATATTCTTTAATAATTTCACAAAATTTATAAATCTTACTATTTATAAATTTCATTTATAACTTCACCATTTATTATTTTATAAATTCCATTCATTTACAAAATTCATTTTCACTTCATTCAAACACTTATAAAAACTCGTTTTATAATGTCAATATTTCCATTTATAAATACCCATTTATAAATATCTTAATATAAATCAATTTATATTATTCTTTAAAACGTCTTTAATCTCCTTTATTATTTCACCATTTTGATTCATAAAATAATTAAATTTTATAAATCCTATATTTAAACTTTTCACAATAAATTCTAAAATCCCAATTTAACTATTTTATAAAATCATTAACCTCATATTTTCAAAAATAAATCTTTAATCGTATTTCTCAAAATCATAATTTTTATAACTTTAAAATTATACGTTTATTTATTTAAAATGGATCGGTTCCAAAAATATTTTATAAACGTATACTTTCAAAAATCACTGAAAAATCATTTTTTTTATTTCAAAACTTGGGCTAGTGATGCTACATACCAAATAGTCAATCACGACAACAACGATATCATATATCGATATGATAATCCATCAAATATCAAAATATCTGAAATCAAATAAAAACTATTGAGGAATCCAGTTGGATCCCTCCAACATGTTTTTCCTGCATCCACAAACATTAGCACAATACCAATTTCGCTCCAGTACGAAATTATCGCGGTATATGGGATTTTAAAATATTATCCGCTTAATAGACGGTGCAATAGGGTCTCATCCGCTATACAAATACGGGAAATCAATAACTCCAATATATACATATGCCAATATATATATTGCTATTATATATAATACCAATTTCACTGTTTATGAAATATTCGCGGTATATGTTTTTAATAAATAACATCCGCTTACTAACGGCGCATAATGTCTATTTTAACAATCAATAGATAACAATCATCATTCAAACATGCATTCAAATATTTTAAATCTAACTATTTAAAATAAAATCGAAACTGATTCGATTGAGTGAGAAGTTCTCACCTTGATTTTATTTCCGTTTTAGCGATTTATTTCGAATAAAATTAAACGGACGTTTAATTTTACCTAAAATTCTCACTAACTCCAAACGACTCCAATCCAATTTCATCGCGTAGTGCTCGTCCATACGATTCCAACGCAACTGGTTTCGCGCGTTTTCGACCTCGTATGAAAAAGATATCAATTTTTGAAGTTTACGAATTTAAATATAATAATTTACAACATTGTTAACTAATTTAAACCTACACTAATTCCTAGCCATTGGATCTTCAACCCCCTCCCCCCCATCACAGCCGTAGGACGCAACCCCCCTCCCTCTCTTCTTCACGCGCACGCAACTCTCCAGTTAAAACACGCAATGCTGAACCCACCTTATATCAACTAGGGTTTAAATTTTCACCATCAACACTCGACGATACTTCATCATACCCTCACCATCTTGAAGCCCTCCGCTTGCTCTAGGTTCGGCCATAACCTTGTGGAGCTCGGCCCCCCATGTTGCGCGCAAATCGAGGCCGAACGCGCCTCCTTCAAACCCAATTTCGCGACAATCCGTGAAGAGATAGGATAAATCGACCGTTGGATTTATAGATTGTACTGCCCTCTACCACTTTCTAGTTGAAAGTTTGTCGAATCGATGAACGGATTGGAAGAAATCAGAGGGGAAACGAGATGAGGTGCTGGCCATTCATATGAGGGAGGCGGCTGCAGTTATTAGGGTTTAGAATTATATATTTTTTTTTTCTTGAGTGAAGGGTCTATTTATAGAAGATTTTTCAATCACTATTCATCCGGAAATTCCGAACTCCGATTTACGCGCCGTAACCAGCATTTCTAGGGTTTACCCCGCGTTCCGGACACAATGGAACAGGTTTCGGAAGCTAATTCGGACATCTGTGCGAGTTATGGCAATAAACGTTCAATTTAAATTAAACCGATTTAAATCGATTTCTAGGCGTTTTAATTTGTACCGGACAAACGGTAAATCCAATTGACACGAAATTTGAAACCTTACAATAATATCACATTACGGATCCGATGAAACTGGTTTCGTCGAAATCTGAGACTTTTTGAAAAATGGCTATTTTAACTCGCCAAATTAAAATTAAAAACAATTCGATGCGTTTCGAGCTGCCACGATCAAACGATAACTCCGATTGACACGAAAATTGAAATCCGGTAATAACTAACTATTACGGATCCAATGGAACTGGTTTCGTTCAATTGTGAGACTGTTCAAAAATTGACTATTTTCACTATTCGATTTTAATATTAAAATATTCAATTTTCACAAATTAACTCTTAATTCGATTTTAAAAGTTCTAAAATATCTTTCTAACTTCAATATGATAAAATAAAATTTTACAAATCATTTTCAATCATATTTAACTCGATTTCCAATTATTTCCATAATTTAACATATTAAATTATCGATTTAATTATTCAATTAAATCATAATTATTCAAATAAAAATTTATTTGACTTATAAATCCACTTATTAATATTTAAAATTAATTAAATATTCAAAATTTAATTATTAAAAATTCTGGGTCGTTACAAGAATAGAAAAGAGATGCTCGTAATTACATTTATAATATATAGATTATAAAAGAATACGGTAGTGACAATTGCAAGTAAAATTATAACATAGGTTATAATTAAGTAGAAAGAACAGATAAGGCTTATTTTAATACTTAAATTAAGTTAATAAGAAAATGGAGCAGAAATAACGGAAGATGCTTATTTTAATAAACTTAAATCTTGGATTAAATTAATAAGCAAGATAATAGAAGTGGTCCATAACAACGGCATTCCCTTACGGTCAGGAATCGATTGTGACGACCCGACTTTTTCTCCACAGAAAGTCGCATCATCATGAAGAAAGAAAGAGATAGAAAAGAGAAAAGAAAGAGAAGAAAGAAGAAAACAACAACAGAATCTCAACAGCGGAACGAATAAATTATATTAATAACATAAATATTACATAGTATACAACATTAATTAGAGTTACAAAGAATTTCAACACATGCTAGACAGTTGTAAACACCTGTCTAGTTATACAACTCAATACAATACAAGAAAAGATACCAACACAGAGAACACGCAGCGGAACTATATATCTAACGTCGAAGCCTTCTGCTCAATTGCTCCTCCATAATTCGTCAAAGCTAACCTGATCTCTTGGCTACTTGTAAAAATTTGATTACAAAAGAGTTTAAGAAAATAGAAGATAAACTCTGGGTCAGACATGGGTCTGGTGTGAGTAACAGGTTAAAGTTGCTTAACTTTGAAAAACCTTTGAAAAGAAAGGTATCACATAAGACTTCCTACACATAAACATGGAAAAGTTTTTACCTTACGCTAACCAAAAAATTTGATAGGAAATCCAGTGATATTATAACAGATCTAGGGTTTTCAAGTAAATATGAAATAGCCGAAATTGTTACATCTATTAAATTCCAGCTACTAGCCACAAAGTGGGTAATACAATCAAAACCGTTGGCACTTATTGGATTTTGGATTCCATCAATGGCAGGGTTACTGGGGTACCGCCCGTCATAGTACGTGGCCTAGATCAACATACCGAGGATCACTCCCAATCCCCTGCAACACAAGACCGAAACCAACCCTTACTGGACAGTCCCGAACAAGACAACCCCACAGTTGGCTTACGTTCCAACCGCCCACTAATCCGAATAAAAAGGGACATCTAGACAGGGGAAAATCTCATCCTACTTGGGCATGACCCACTTAGCCTTGCTGCACCTCCCCTGTTTTAGCCATTCCCGGTTGATAAGGCTTGAGGCTACGATTACCTTTAGAGAACACATCTCTTAGAATGCTCATCGTCCACCTTACGATGTTCTGAAAGCATTCAATCCATACAAGTTCATTCTGGGTTCGAACGAAACCGAAGACATTATCTCGTTACACTCATTTTTGAATCACCCTCAGAGTTAACGACGATAACCCTTGCACTCTGAATCTTCATCTCGAATCTGAAAGTACTACTCCGTCAAACTCATCTCGGTATCACCCTCAGAGTAATACTGACGAATATAGTTCTTACACCTTGAGTCTTCACTCTTCACAAGAGATTCAGACCTATCGTTAATTTGGATCGATGTGGTTTTCGGATATCCAAATATGGAAACCCGATCCCGGTCTCATCGAAATCCAAAGCGTGTCTTTTAAGGCCAAGTTGTTTTAAAGGTTTAAAACAATTCAATTATCAATATACACAAATAGACAAATCACAGATTCACAATAGATAATCAACATTATCATCACAATAGATAATCCATATTATCATTATCAAAAGGTAATCGAAATCATCATCATAATGCAACCAATGTATCCATATCATTCAACTTTACTTATCTCATATCTGAGATTCAAACCATTCACGGCAAACATCATCATCCATCCATATAAGCAATGATTAATAATCTCACTAAATATAATTAATTTAAAATGAATTAAATTAATTACATCATTTCTAATTAATTTAAAATGAATTAAATTAATTACTTCATCATTACCAAACTTGCTTATATCACTATTAATTAATTGTCAATCAATTAATTAATCATCCATCAATTATTCATTTTAATTAATCATCCCTGGTTAATTAATCTTTAATTACATTAGAGTAATTATCCACTAATTAATTTCTCAAATTAATTATACTTAACCAAATACAGTAATTAATCTTTAATTACTTCCTTAATTAATTATCTATAATTAATTACATTAATTCTTAATTAATTACATCAATTAATTCCTTCATTTATTAATTATTTCCAAATAAATCTATTCTTAAATACATCATTGATTAATTACATTTTCTATTTAAATTAGTTACATTAAGTAATTAATTCTTAATTTAAACCAGAAATGTTAATCGCCCTTGATTAACTCCATTCAGTAATTAACAACCCTTAATTACTTCACCAAATAAATTAATTACTCTTTAATTAATTATCTCTAATTAATCCCTTGATTAATTTACAAAGTAATTATACTCAAATTACTTCCATCATCACATCACCTTCAATTAATTACATACAGTAATTAATCATAAATTACTTCCCTAAGTAATTTCTCTTCATTAAATTACACTAAGTAATTATATTCCACAAATCATCAAACGATTATTCTAAATTAGTTAAACTGAATTAATTAACTTAATCTAATCAAATTAAACTCAATTAATTACAATAAGTAATTAATTCCTTAATTACTTCCATAAGTAATTATACTTAACAATTTACACAGATGATTGTCTTTAAATTAATTAACCTAATTAATTATTAAAAATTAACCACATTAATTAATTATTAAATAATCCTTGGTTAATAACCTTTATTAACTATTTAACAATTCATTAATTATTTTTCTAAAGTAATTAACTTATTTTAAACATTATTAATTAAAAATTAATTAATCATTAATAATCCAATAATTAACCCCTAATAATTCAATTAATTAAGTGTTAACTCGAAACCTGTCAACGGCGATTGCAAGTCGCTACGACCACCTGCAGTCCACCCATTTCAACCTCGAGCTCCTTCATTTATCAACTACACATTCCCAAAGTACCAGATCACCCGGTCAACCCTACTCTTCAAACTGACTCAAAGCACAAACCCATTCAAAACTAGGGTTAAGTTCTAAAAATCCAAAACTGCAATCAATCTAGCAAACTTAAATTACTTCTCAGATTTTTCCAAGGATCTATGATCCTTACTTAATAACTCAAAAGAAATTTGAGTTCCCTTAAACTACAGATTGTATGAATTTGCCCAATTCATACTATTGTTCCAGACCAGACAGTAAATGAAACAAACACTTAAAAAAAAATCAATACTTGATTTAAAAATCAAGTTTCAGTTTACATTTTTGATTTGTATTACTGAGTTATCATCTTAATTAGATTGGGTTTGAAATAAATTAAAACATGCATGATGTTCTTACAGTTTCCAGAGTCCAGAAACAAGTTTATTATCCTAAATAAAATCTAATACTTTAATTAGGATATACTACATGTTTTATTTGAAAATTTGCGTCTAAACATAGGTTAGATCTTGAGTTCATAAATTTTGAATTATATTTTTAAGTCAGGAATCAAGATCAGGAATGAATTCATCACTAGCAAGCAAACATTCAAACTCATACTTATATACAGACATTATCATCATACACATCAGTAAACAATTTGAGCAACTATACCAATTTAAATTAGTTTTTAAAATAAATTGTTAAACACCTTTAAAAAAAATGCAGAGCTCAGTTGAATATGCAGAAATCACCAAAAATGCAGGCATGCTCTTTTGTTGATTTAATTTGAGTTGCAATTTTGAAAGCTCATGCTCCATAACTACAATTCCTACATGCATGCAGATGCTTTTGCCAATTTCCCAAATGCATGCTATGTAATTCAAGTGAAAAGATGCAGGCTTCATCCATTCCAGGTTTAAACAGAATGCAGGAAAACATGCAGGCTTCATTTTGATTTTGAAATGAAGTGGAGTATGCAGATTTTTGGATTTGAGGGGTTGCAGATTTTATATTTGAATATGCAGGTTTCACTTGATTTGAGGAATGCCGATTTGGGATTTGAATATGCAGATTGTAGATGAATCAAATGCAGATTTTTGAACATGGTTAGAAAATGCAGGCTTGTGATTTGAATTTTAGGTGAAGGTGGATTTGATTTTGAAGAGGAGTGGAGTATGCAGGTTTTTGTATCTGAGGATGTTCAGAATGCAGGTTTCATTTATGCGTATGAAAAATGAATTTTGATCTTTTCTTTTGATTAAGAAATGATAAAAAAAATAAGAATGAAGAAGCAAGTTTATATAAATGTGATTTTCAGATTTAATTAGAAGAAAAGAGAAATAAAAACTAAATCTTACACTTGTCACATTGTAAATTAGTTTTTTGAACACTTGTTAATTTGAATGCATATGAATGCAACACATATTTAATCAATGCATGAATCAAACACTTGTTTTCTTAAAAAAATGATTAGTACTAATTACAAATTAATGTGTGTGTAATCCTAAGTTAATATGTTAGTTCAAATTTAAACATGTGTATGTATTTACAAAAGAAATAAAAACAAATTATGTTTATAAATGAACTTATACATATTAAAGATTAAATCAATTAAACAATTTAAAATTTATACTTTGGAATTTAAATTCAAATTAAATTCAAAACCAAACAATTTCAAATCAAATTATAAATATAAATTCAAATTGAAATAAAAATTACAAATTTTATTCAAATCTTATTTATAAAGACAATACAATATTAATATTGCTTTTATAAATCTCTTTTTACTAAATTAAAATCATTTTACAAGAGATTATATTTTTATTAATAAAATATCCATTTTATTAAACCACAAAACATTTTATTGAATTTATTCTAAATTTAAAACTAAATCCAATTTAATTTAAAACATTTAATATTTTCATATCAATTTTAAATCATATTTTATTTATGAAATAGTTTTAAAACTCAATACTAATTAAAAACAAAATTTCCAAATTGAAATGTATATATTAGAATTTTAAAACATTATTTAATCATTAAATTTAAACCAAAATTATTTATTTAATTTTGAAAAGCTTGGATATTAAATAAAACAAATTTTCCCAATATTACAATAAATAATAAAACTAGAAAATATGCTTTACTTATTAAAATTAAAACAAAACCAATCTATTTAAAATATAAACCATATATTTATTTATAAATAGAAATCAATTTATATCATTTAAAAGATAAAATAACCAATTTAAATATTTATTGAAGAAGATTATTAAATTCATCTGAATAATTATCATCAGATTATCAATATCAATTTAATTTTAACTACAGATTATTAAATTGATATTGTTAAAAATTCCGGGATATTACATTTCGGGCACTTAATTACATAATGGTCTGTGGAACCACAATTGTAGCATTGTTTACGACTTAGGGTAGGAGTCTTGTCTACCGAAGTTTCTTGTTCCACCTTCTTCTTGCTTTGAAGTATGGGGCAGACAGAAATATGATGACTTGTATTTTTGCAATAGCGACAAAAGAGTGGCTCCGGACACTCCTTTGCATAGTGGTCCTTAGAATTACAATTGTAGCATCCTCCACGATTAGGGATTGGAGTCTTTACTACCAAAGTAGTTTGCTTCACTTTCTAATTGGGATTAGGGCTTTTGAACATAATATGCCTCTTCTTGGAAATCCCAATATCACTATCACTTCCTTTACCAACCTCTTCATATCGAAGAGTGATATCCACAAGCTGATTGAAAGGAACTTCAAGTTTCAAAGGTAAAATCATCTCGGGGTTCTTACTCAAAGCATAGATAAACTCTTGTTTCTTTATAAGATCCAAAAGTTGTTGGGCGGACATGAATGCGCCATCCAGAGAAGGACTACTGGATTGACCAGCGCTAGGATTGCCAGAACCAACCATTTCTTTTCTTTAAGAAAGAAAGAAAGAAGAGGAAAAAGTTATTCTCAAAATAAATATCAAGCAATCTTGATAGATAAAACAAGGAATCATAAAGAAAATAGGATGAATCGGTACGAAGACTCGAATAAAATCCTAAAGCACGACTCCTAAGAAAGACTTAAGACATGATCCTTGCTAGATTATTCTACATTGTTCCGAAGTTTGGCTCTGATACCAAGCTGTGACGCCCCACCTCTATACCCACGCTAGCCAAGGACACTATGGTATAATGTCGTCAACTAGCACGGAGAATAAGGCTGTTGAGGAGCGACCATCCATGTAACTTCTTTGTGCGAGCACCGATATGTCAGATAGTATAGCACGCATTTCATTTAAGGAGGAAGTCGGACATACCGATACAAACTCAAAGCTATCACACGGTGGCTATAAATAAATCTTCGGAAACAAATATAGAAATAAACATAACATAAATCAATCACAAGCAATTCATATCACAAAGGCGGAAATAGATATGAATATTAGACATATAAGTGTATATCAGAGTAGTGGTCTAACAAGATCCACAATGTCACAAAAGAATAGATACAAGTGCAAGCCAAACGAATATGTGTACATCAAGGAGTCAACAACTTAGATGTATACAACAAGAACTACCAAACTAAAGTAGTTAGCCAAAAGATCATATGATGGTCCGCTAAGGTGGCAAGCAGAAGCACCTGTAAAATCTCAGTCTGACCCGAGTATTATTTAAGAAGAAAATAATAAACGGATCAGTCTAGCTATAAATATCAGATGAAATGATATAGAATAAGAGATATGACTAAACGTATAATAATCACAATGCCAAGCTGTGATAAATAACTAATTGAAAAATCAATAAGAGATTAATCAATAAGAGATTAATCAATACCGCAAAGATCTTCTTAAAGATAAAAAGGAATGTCATACTCCTAATTTCATTCACCAAGCCACAATAAATGACATATCTATCAATGCCAATCGTAAAAGTTGGTGAAACATAAATTTCAGAAATCAACACAAGAAATCCAGAAATCAAATAATTCGGAGCATAGACGTCGTACAGCGTGACGTTCAATGATCCAGAAACACAATAGAAGGGAACAACGACGCCGTACAGCGTGACATCCGATGAACCAAATCAAAAGGACATCGCACAATGCTAGTCTAAAACATAAAATGATCGTCATGATCAAAGAGAAGTGTCAATTACAGTAAGCTAGTAAATATATGAGCTTAGCTTCATGTCCCATAACCCCTAGCTTAACTTAAATATTTACGAACAAATTGTAGATCTCCACTAGAAAATTGTCACAAGAGATTCAATCGAACAAGTCCAAGAATTAACCAACGAAGTAAACGCAAGAGTTTCATACCACTCTTTTTACTAAGCCGTTTAATTAGATTTCTCATACGAGTGAGGTAAAGGTTTGTATATACTAATAGATTGGAAAACGGTTTAAGAAACGAGCTTTGTAATAAAATAGTGTTGAAATCGTTTTGATGAAATAATTTTGATATTTACTACTAGTATTCAAAACCTTTATATTTTGAAGTGACAAAACACAAAAATTGATTGTAGGAACAATCAATCACTAAAATTCACATTCGAAGACGTGAATGAAATCTAAAGAAATCGATACCGAATCCATCAAAATGGATATTCCGAAAATTCCCGAGGAAAAGAAGTCATCAAATTCAACAACAAATGATAACCACAAATAGGGAGATAACACGAATCGATTAAATTTGGAAACCATGCAAAATAGGCAAAATAGGCAAAACAGCAACAGGTCGGTCGGCCGGCTTCAGAGCTCGGTCGACCGGACCCTGTTCTAGAAAAATTCTCGGGAAGCAGGTCGGTCGACTGAGCTCTGTAGTTGGTCGACCAGACCTGAGATAGAGAAGTGCTATGCACTTTTAGTAGCAGGTCGGTCGACCGGCTACAGCGCTCGGTCGGCCGAACTTCAAATTTATGCAGTTCCTGCCCTTTTCAATGAAGTGCAAATTCCTCCAAAACGCGACCGTTCGAGCAATGGACCTAAGGAGCCTTAGCCAATTGATAACCCAGCTCCATTAGCTCTCCGATCCGCCACCAAAAACATGTTCAAACATCAAAATTGTGATTTTTAAAGAATTGAGCCCAAAACACCAAAAATTGGAATATTCACCAAATCAATCCAAACCAAGAGCGATTGCACAAGAATAAGTGTTAGGAATTCATACCTAACAATCGAATATAGTTATAGACTAAGATGTGAGATAAAAATCTCACCTTTTCACAAAATCAATGGAGAAGAAGCTATAGAGCAATGGCAAGAACAACCACTCTTTAATTCCAACCCAACAAGCTTGAATCTAAGTTTAAAGGAGAAACATTTCCTAAATTAGGTTTAGGAAATTTCTGAAATTGAATGGAGAATGAGTTGGAGAAGAAGAAGGAGATGCTTACCAATGGGTTCTCTTGAATTTGGAGCTAGAAGTTGGATTTGCAAAGAAAGCTAGGGCTTAGGAATTTCCATTTCCAATCTCTTCCACCATTTTTACTTTAGCTTGAAGTGTTAGGAATATGAAATGAAGTAATGAAGAGTTGGAGTGGAGCTAGAGTCTTCAGGTGGAACATTGGGCTGAAACCCAAACTCAAACCCAAAGTGAAAAAGTAGAAAAACTCGACTAACTCCAAACATATCGAAGCTTATACTCAAAAAGGTTGCAAACGACATTTTGAACTCATTAGGAGGGGTCTCGAGTCCTAATTCGACTGTTTGCAAAAAGTAGATTTTCGAACCAAAATCCGACGAACGATAAAATATTTAAATATACAATTGATAAATATGCGGGTTGTTACATCAATGCTCTTCCATTTCCAAACTTCCTTAAGAATTTTCTTATCGATAGCCGAGCATGGAACTGGATTTACAATATGCACTACGGTTGACAATGCTACGGTCCAAAATCCATTCAACAAACTCAATGTCAATCTCAAACATCGAGCATTCTTAAGTAGAGCACGGTTCATTCTCTTTAAAAGACCATTTGATTACAAATCCCTTGGTGTAGTAAAATGCCTCGAATATCTTGATGTGCAAAAATACATAAACTCTCAAGAAACAGGCTTACAGCCACTATTGGACCTCAACACCTTCAAAGACTTACTACTCTTATTCTCAACAATAGCCTTCCAAATATTGAATTTAGCAAATGTCTCCGACTTGGCCTTCATTACATATGCCTATACTTTCAAGAAAAGTCATCAATAAAATAAATATAATAACGAGTCCACCTAAATAAGCTATTGATGCCGAACCCCAAACATTCATGCGAACATACTCAGGAACATCTCTTGAATCATGCTTTCCTTCACCAAATGGTACTTTAATTTGCTTCTCCATGACACTTTCCTCGCAAAATTCAATTTGTTGAAACTCTCTCCATCGACCATCTCCCTCTTCCAAGAATATTCAAACTCTTCTTTAAAGCATGACCTAACCTCTAATATCACAACCTTGTCGCATCAAAGCCACAAGACCTATCTACATCTAAACTAGTTTCACCTTCAATAATCACACCTACAACCAAACAAACTCCATAAGCTCTAGCATCTTTCATCACTACAAGTGCACCCTTCGAAACCAGCAAGCTTTCACTCCCAATAGTGAATTTACTTTCCAAAGAATCCAATTTCTCCAAGGAAATAATGTAACGATCTCGGTTTTGAGCCAAATTAAATTTAGTGATTAAAATAAATTTTTGGATTAAATTATGAATAAATTTGAATTTTTCCAAATTTAATAAAGATATGTGTTTGTTTTGTGTTTATATAAATAAATTATAATTTGCAATCTAAAAATAAATATATTGAAAAATAAATTGAATTTGAAAATATTATATTTTCAATTTATAAGAATTTGTTTTCTTATTTTATTAAATGGGCATTTTGATTTGGAAGTATGATTTAAATTTAATATAATAAAAAGGTATTTAAGGATTAAGTTCTAAATATATATTTTAATATATATATATATATATTAGTTTTAAATCATTTTCTTAAAATGATATAAATATATATAAAGAGTTTGTAAATAAAGAATTAAATTTGAAAATTCAATGAAGTGTGTCTGTATATATATGTGTGTGTATATATATTGTAGAAAGGATTTTGGTTTGAAATTCAAAAATAAATGTATTGAAAATAAATTAGATTTAAAACTATATTTTAAAAGTTAATAAGAATTTGTTTTCTAATATATATATATTTGGAAGTTATGATTTGAGATTTATGTAATAATTTTCACAAGGCTATTCTAATTTGAATTCTTATATATAAGATAAATGTAATTACTTATTAATGTATAATTAGTCTTAAAATCATTTTCTTAAAGATTATATAAATAGTCATAAAAGAAAATTAATATTTTAATTACAATAAGAGGTTAATAAACATTTAAACATGAATATATATTAAGATATAAAATATAAATACTTAAAGGTTTAAAACATTATGTATAAATACGATTTGTATAAGGATATAAACATAAAAATTATTTGTTTTAAACAAGTGTAAGATTTTAAAAACATGAATTTAACAAGTGTTAGTCTAAATGGACAAGTGGAAAATGCATTAATAACATGTATTAGAGGAAAATTTAGTTACCCCTTTCAATTCAAAGTTTTCAAACCGTCCACTTCTCATCTTCTCTAAACTGAAAACAAAACAGTTCAAAAAGAAAAGAAAAAAGAAACCTAGAAAACCGGAAATCAAAACAAATTAAAAATTAAAACCCGAGTAACAACATCAGGTTCAAGCAAAACTGATTCAACATCAAAAGCAGGTTCTCAGGTCAAAGCAAAACAAATTTAACAATAAAAAACAAAACCAAAACCACGAAGCAACTCAACAAATAAGAAAAAAAAGCAAGCCTTAGATTAAAAGCTTTTCCAGTTGCAAGATCCCAAATCAAAGCAAATCAAGCATATATTCAAATCAACATCAAAATTCATAATGCAACCCAGTTTAACTCAACATGAATCAATAAAACAAGTTTCCAATGATCAAAACAGTTCCCAGGTTTTCAAGATTATTCTCTATTCTTCTCTGTTCCAAACCAAGTGAGCAAAACAAACTTAACAGTCAAAAACAAAACAAAAATTAAATAAGTTTGAAATGGAAATTGTTTTGAAATATATGAATGAATCTTTGTTAAAGATTGGTGAACTTTGTTTTTAAATTGAAGAGGATCTTAAAGGTGTATCTTTTGTATAAAAGATTTGGAATTGAAATAGTTTGGAAAGCTATGAATTAATCTTTGTGAAAGATGGTGAACTTTGTTTCAAATTGAAATTGATCTTAAAAGGTGAATCTTTTGTTTAAAAGATTTGAAATAAAATTTGTTTAAACCATTCAAAAGAAAGGTTTTGGGCTTTAAGTTGTGACTTAACTAAGATCCCAATATATCCATATGGTTTTTAAATTTAGCGCTCATTATTCGGTTTTGCCGGGAGAGGCCTTTGTGTCATATAACCCATTCCGAATAATGATACGAAAATTGATAGCATTTGAAGAACGGTGATGAAGACCGGGTATTTTCGAGAACGAAAGAATTACCCGTCGAATGTCTCTGTAGTGAGTCGTGCCAGTCTAGAGATCTCCATATGTGATGGGGAGTCCGATCGAGATTGTAAATACCCAAATTGCAAGGGCTTCTTTTGAAGTTCCTTCGGTTCTGTTCGAACCCAGAACAGACTTGTGTGGATATGTGTCTGACATTACACTTTGAGATGTAAAACTGATTTCTATTAGATACATTTCTGTTTGGTGGCGGAGAATTTACTCTCTTAGCTTAACGCCCTTCTCTGAGACGTACGAGCTCAGAGGTTATGTTGTTGATGGTCACTAGTGATACATTCCCAATTTGGTAATGTGGCATATGAAGTGCTGCCGATCATTTGTTGATCAAAGCATGGCTTTTTATGAAAAGCGTAGCTTTGTTGATGAGACTTCGTCGGACCTCATAACCCGGAATGGTCGAAACAGGAAAGATGCAGCAAGGTTATTTGGTGGTAGCTCCCCTAAGGGTATGTCCATTTCCTTCTGGATAAAAGGTGGTATCATGGTATGGAGCCCAGATATTTAACCTATGTTGTTGCTGCAAACTTATTGCTTTGTGGTTGTTGGTGTTGATAGCCCTTGGATAAAGGTCGGCAACGACCGGGGGGTGGCATACTCGTGTCAGTAGTTACCTAGTTATAGAGGTAACCCGGCCTTGTGTTGGCAGAGAACTAGTTAAGTTCTCGGGGCGTCCCTCCAAAGGCGTACCCATGTGGCCCAGGAAGTTCCTTAGCCTGACCATTCGTTGGAAGTCCAAAGAAACAATACGCGCCCTGTACTGTTTTAGTTGTATAACCCGCCATTTATGGTGATCCGCCGTTTAAGTGGTAGCTATAATAGTCATAGTACGAAATGTCTGTGTTAGCTAAGATTAATATTATACATTCGAAATGTTTTCTGCACTATGCACTAATAATAATATCAAAAGATTTTCATGTATCAAGCATGTTTGACTGTCAGAAGAAGAAATCTCTTCCAATTGTGCGTTTGCATTGTGTGTGTGGTGGGGGGCCTTGTGGTAGTTTCAATTTCCAAAAAAGCATTGTGGATTTCTTTTATTTCCCTTTGTTTTCCTTTATTAAAGATAAAACTGTTTTTGTTTGCTCACACCAGTCCCACGATTGACCTGGAGTTTATTGTCCCCTTTCTAAACTCTAGGTGCCCACAATTTTCCACACGGGCATCCTAAAGTTAGATTTCCAGATAATCAGCTAGTGGATATAGAGTTGATAGCTTTCAGCCTTTGGTTTTGGCAATCGCATTTGTTTCTCTAGGATTGGAGTTCCTTAACTTCAACTTGATGGTGGTTCGAGCTTCTTGGCTTAGAGATCTTTGGAGCATTGGATTGGAATGCAGTTTTGGATTCTATATTTCTTTCTATCCTTTGGAAGATTAGATTGGTGATATTGTTCCACTACTAGTGTTATCTCTTCCGCTATTATTCTTCCGATGTTGTCTTGTATCTCTGATATTGATAATCATTTGTATCAATGTGTTGTATCTATTATGTATCAATAAAAGTTATTGTTTTTCTTTCGCTGTGTTGCTGTACTTAATGTGTTATAAGCTCCGGCGAACCAGATTTGACGTTTGAATCTACGTAATTCGAATACGGGTGATGTATTTGGTGCCGATTTTCGAAGGTCGAGTCATGGTCGTTACAAATAAGAGATTTATGAAGACCCGAAACATAGAATGCACTGGTGAGTGTATGAATTACATCATCAAACATTTGAATTTGCATGGAACTAATGTTTATTGATGTACTACTATCATTCAATTTCTTCATTTCATCTCGCAACTCCTCACTAAGTTGACCCGATTTAATATCAATAATAGTCAAAGTATCCTAGCTACAGATTAGGCCATTTGAGAAACTCGAGTAATGATTCGACAATGAACCCAATAAGATCATCGCCTTTTGCTCTTTCTCAGTCTTTTAGTCCACCACCATCACCTTTATTAGCAAACCTCAAAGGTATTTAACTATGTGAACTACGCTCCTTCATCTTGTAGGTGAAGAATGTTTGCAACAAGATCAAATGATTAGTTAGTTATTTCTTCATATACAATTCATCCAACTTATCGCAAAAGCACTTAGCAGTGGTTTCACCACTAATTTCGGAGATTACATTCACATCCATAGCAAGTTGAAGTGTAGTGAATGCTCACTCTTCCATTTTCTCTATCAACATCTGAGTTGTCTACTGGTAACAAATGTTTATCAAACACAACTCGTTGTACATGATTCCATATACGAACAATTTTCATCTTCCATTGTTATTTTTTAAAATCATTGTTATCATTCCACTTGTATAAATCCATATACATAAAGTGCTACGTTAGTAGTACTAACCAATGAGGAGCTATTCAAGATGTTTTTCGATTACAGTATTTCCACAAACACCTTACAAACATTAAAGCTCCAATACCAAATGTTATTAAATTCAAATTCAACATCGCTCTAACCCAAATTTCAAAACGCAGTGGAAATAGCAAAATCGTTAAAAGATGTATAAAAACAACGGATCAATACCTCAATAACAAATCTCAAAACAAATCCAAATAAACCAATATCAATCACAAGCAAGTAAAATCAGCAATAAGGAAAGTAAATCATACACTAGATTTATAGTGGTTCCACTAACGTTGTGTTAGAGTCCATCCAGTTTGAGGAGAACCTTTTTATTATGTCAATGAAATAGTACAAGAGATTGAATACAATGATTACTCAAAATGCGATATAATGTGATTTATGGAGAATCAGAATTTAAAGAAATTTTATAAAGGAAAACCCTTTTTCTATTTGAATGAATCTCTCTATGACTTTAAGGTCTAAAAAATATCTTTTATATGATGAATTCCCGCTTGGCAAATACCCAATTTGCCTCTTGAAGCCTTCACAATCGATATACGGTAGCCTAGACAAAACCGTCCACAAAAACCGTTCATACGTCTGAACTTCCAACTCAGATATATGACCTCATCCAAAGAAAATTTTGCTACAAGCAACCAGACGTCTAAGCTTTTTACTTAATCAACTGCCTGGAAATGCCCAAAAATACACTATATGGACTCTGGTCCCTTAACATCTATTTCAGACGTCCGGGTGGTCTCTCAGATGTATGACATCCTATTCAGATGTCCTATAACTGAGCTCAGACATTTGAATTACCAGGAGTTAAACAACATAGACCCTTTCTTCAAAAATGTGATATCTAAAGCTTTTGAGCTTCGATTCGAGAACTGTCTTCTTTGTTACACTACAAAAAAAACAACCTATTACAACTGCAATTTTACAATTATTAGAAAATGCCAGTTGTAATAAACATTTTTTACAACTTATTTTCAGAAAGTTGTAATAAACTTATTTTTAACTCCTATATTTTTCCAGTTGTAATAGATGCCTATTACAACCTTTCTTTTTTCCAGTAGTAATAGACACATATTTTTAACAACTCTTCTTTTTTGACAGCTGCAATAGATTCCTATTACAACCTTTCTTTTTTGTCAGTTGTAATAGATTCCAATTTTAACAACTCTTCTTTTTTACCAGTTGTAATAAATGCCTATTACAACCTTTTACATTTGCCCGTTGTAATAATTAATAATTATAATTAAATAATAATACTTAATAATTGATACCTAAACAATTAACACAAAAATTAATAATAAACAATAATCACTATTAAATATTAATTAGAAATATGATATAAGTAATATTAATATTACTATTCAATAATTAATATTTAATAATAATTGTTATTATTAAATAATTAACAAGAATTAAGTTATAACTAAAAATTAAGAAGCATAATTAACAATTAATATAATAAGTAATAAATAATTAATAACCAACAAATAAGAATTAATTTTAATGATTAATATTAATAACTAATAATTAGGAATTATAACTAATAATAGTACAATAATTAATGGATAATAAATAATAATTATTATTAAATAATTAATAATTAATAATAATAATTAATTATTAATAACTAAGAAATAACAACTAATATTAATAAAGTAATAATTAAGAAGTATTATTTAATATTTAGTAATTAATTTTTGAGAATTAATAATTAATATTTAACAATTGCAATGTTTTTATCAAAAAGTTGTATAAACTTATTTTCAACGGCTCCTTTTTACCAGTTGTAATTGGTATATTAAATACTAATTGTAACTAATATTTAATAATTAATATTTAATAATTAATTATTAATAATTTTAGTACTTCCCTAAAACACAATTGAAGAAAGTCTTTTTCCATTTCAGGATCCTTTGTTAAAGCAGCCTTGCCATCGCAACTCTCGATATCTTCATCGTTGTCACAACTTCTTGTCTTCGTTTTTCTCCTTGATGCCATAACTGTTTACTAACACTAATGAAAATATTTTTTGTTATATCAAAAAAATTCTCGTTTTTATTCATCGATGATAGAACTATAAACAAATACATACAGCAATATTACAGAATAAAATTGGTATGAAACTACCCATTGTCTAGTTTTTTTTATTACGCGTCAGCTGTTGTATACTTATATTCGTTGCTATTAAATTATTTGTGTGCTGTAAAAAATCAACCAAAAAAATTTATTACTAACCGCCGTTGGATAGAAAAACAAAAAGTACTATAACATTACAACAGAAAGCACGTCAATGGTGTCTTTGAATGGTATCATCGAATCAAGCAAATAAAAAGATACCATTCATAGCATTTTTTATGTACATCACAAAATACTTTACAAAAATAGAGGTTTCTTACAACAAATAAAAGATACCTTTCACATCAGTTTATATGTTGAGGTGAGTATATAAATACACCTGATAGCTTAACTCATTTTAGCATCTGTATTCAAATTTTTGATAAACAACCATTTCACTTTTAATTTCTTCTTAAAACCCTATGAACAAGTTTCTCTTTGCATTTTGTACTTACTGATAACCTTCTTCACATTGTGCTACAATGCAGAAAGTCGAGCTTACAACAAATAAAAAGATACTTCCAGTTTGTGCGTACACATAAAATATTTATATTGGTTGGGTTATTTGTCACATGGTATAGCATACAACAATTACAAAAAACATCACATCATGAAGCTTACATAATATCCTTATCTATCTTCCACCAGCATACTAAGAGCATCTCTAATGGTGCGAATTCAACTCATAATATTAAACACTTCTTCTCCAATCGTCAATTCAGCGTGTAATATTAAGCTTAATATTCAGAATCCGATTACGGATTCTGAATTAGACTTGGGCGCCCATTTAATGGGCGCCCAAGCCCTGGCGTCCATTTAATGGGCGCCAGAAATCTGGCGCCCATTAAATGGGCACCTAAGCCCCCAATCCCAGGGTGAAATGGGCCGCTTAAGGGCTGAATATTCAGTGCCCTGAATATCCAGCCCTTAAGCCACTAGAGATGCCCTAACATACAGTAAAAAAATGCAGCTGTAAAAATGTACTGTAAAAATATACCTAAAAGTATGAGTTCAGCTGGTTTGCACAAGTAGGCTGACGAATACTTTTTCGAGATGAGAGAGATAATGGAGTAAATAGCCTATAGTGTTATTATTTGTATAAATGTTTCACTGGTTCAAGACTGCAAACCACGAAGAAATGTTTAGAAGCTTAAAATCAGCAATGAATTTTCGCTTAAAAATAATATCTGAATTGACCAGTCAAAACTTATGCATCTGGGCAAACGATCGTAAAAGTTCTGAATGCTGAAATTTTATAATTTCAGAACTAAATTCAGCCATTCTGAATTAAAACAAACGCAACCTAAGGAATATATAATTGATAGTTTTCAGTAATAGTCGATTTATTATGTAACAATTATTCTAATTTGCCAATAATGCGAAATGTTGATTGAGTATCTAGAGAATGGTTGAATATTGATAGAGATGAACATAACCTTTTATCAAGCTTGAGTAAAGCATTGAAGGTATCACATTTCGTCTTCTGATTGTCAATGGAGCAATGGTTTGTGAATCAAGTGCCATTATTTATACAACATTACTAGTGGGAACCCGTGCTTCGCACACCGTTGTGGGATAATGACAATAGATTAATTATGTTATGATATTGCATTTGTAAATCACGCATATAATACAAAAGGGGAAATTATGATTTTCCCTGATTTTCAAATTGAATATCTGAAAAATCTTTCTCAAAAACATGTTTCACGAAACACCATGTCACTATTTTGGCTGAAAATATTGCTGCAAGTATTTGTGGGTAAAACTGCAAATGTTTGCACTTTTAACTATAGATTTTTATAAGTAAATGTACTCAGTATACACTGTCAATATTTTTTAAATAAATATTTAGAGCATGGACTACAATATTTGCAGTGCAGATGTGCATTTTTGCTGAAAATGACGACAAAGATTTTTCATGAAGCATATTTTTAGAAAGATGCGGAAGTGCATTTTGAAATGTACAAAGGATGTTCGACAAAGCATCCCTCAACAAAATGGTTCTATCATTTTCATACTTGTCATTCACGCATTTGAATAGTTGATGATGATTTAGGTAAGCAAGCATTGTAGTAAGTGAAAGTGGAGAAACTTCTCATCTTTAAACTTAAACTCACAAACCGGTTGATGCCATATGCATGTATAGAGCCCAGTATGATTTAGACCCAATGGTAATGTAGGAAACGGTTAAATAAAACAAAATATTACTTTGCACTAAAACTAAAAAAATTAGACTCAAACATGTGTAGAAATGATCAAAAACGAAATACATACATGTGTATGTAATGTGGTATAGTCAACTAAAATTGCAATAAAATACAATGAAGAAATACTTAAGTATCGTTATCAATGATGCAATATTATATGGTGCACAAACTGAAACAACTATTCATGCCCACATAAAGAAGCGCCTTAAATGAATTAGCTATTATACATTGAAAATAGAGTAAACAATAGAAATAGTACAATTTCACTTCGTTATTTTATCCATTTGGTATCATCCATTCCTAGTATGCAAGCTTTTTAACTACCGAGTTATGTGCTCTGTGCAACTTCAATGTCACAAAACATAGATTGTATCACTATCTTGGAATATTTTAAAACCAATAAAAATATATTCTTTGTACGCCTTCATAAAAAAATTACACATAACATTTCTTGGAAACCCATTACGTATAATATAAGTTGTATCAAGAAACCTTATGTACACAAATAATCAATAGGTTCTAGATACCTTCCACAAACCTAGCACTTATTAAACTGAGCATTTACCCATAGATTCTCCAACTAGCTCCATATTAGCACTCCTCAAAAACACAATAATATCATCCATGATCTGTTAAAACATACTAAAAGGCACAGCACTTCAAATTGCCTCTTTCCATCATATTGAGTCTATACAAATGCATGGCTTGTAGTTTCCAAAGTGCATTCATTGATTTAATATCTTGTAGTAATTTTCTTGAAATTCCCCTTTCAAGTCATCAAAAATTATAGGAGGAAAACATTTTAACTGGATTCATAAATGAAAAAACATTAATAAATATGCAATTTGCATGACTGCACTGAGAAGACAGTAGTGACATATATAATAAATTGACTAAATGGTTTGCTATTGTAAGCATTTGAAAATGTATGAGGAGTGGAAAATAAATTGATGATAAAATTTTTTCAATTGCGCTAAGCTCAAAGTAAACAACATTTTATTGATCAGCAAGTGCTCAAAATAGTGGGTAAAAGATTATGAAAATACCAAAACTACTGCAACTACTTTAGGTTGAGTAGTCATACATAAAAATCTATTGTAAATGCAGTAATATACGTGCAACAATATTAAATAATTTAATATGGGCAAAAGCATGATGCGCAAAGAGAAGACAAAAAATACTATTGCTTAATATCAAGAACCATATCAAATGCATATTGAGTTATATTGTAGGTCTTTCTAGTTCGTATTAAAAATATGATTTGGAAAATCAATAATAAGGATAATGACCATTTCAAACTTTAATTACACATCTCATACCCAAACAATCTCCACATTAAGTTTCATACTACATATTTATGCATTGGAACTATTTGACTCTTATGTTCTGAAGTTATAGCTTCATGAAAGACTTTAATTCTCACATAACACTATGTAATATTTAGTTATTAAATTTTACATTAAATTCAAAAAATATAAAGACCGCCTAACCATCAAAAATAATATTTGGATTATAGATTCGATAACTAAACGACATGAAAAATATTAATACAAAAATTAAGTAAGGTCACAAAGTGTGGACTCCTCTCTATACCCACTAGCCATTAAGAGTTGACTATATAGATCATCATTTGCACTCTATCCTACATAGCGATGACCAATTTTTGGGGATGACAACAACATCGGCAAACAAATTTTCAAGATAAGAACTTTTATTTTGTAATTGCATAAACAAAATATATTTGTGTTTGCATAGGTATACATATACATATACATGCAAACATACACACAAACTGGATTAACAGATTAAAATATACACACAAATAGGTATTATGGTTGAGTAAACTGGATATATATAAATGTACCTATCTTTGGAACTGGATGCATGTATACTTCATCCGTTGGAGAATGGTCCATAGTTGATGTTGAGTGAGCACAACATATTGATTAAGTCTTCGCTACTAATGTACACACCACATATTGAATCATTTATGCGGGCGGTTACCTATCAAGATGCAAGGATAAGTATCTCCACCCAGATTTGATTAATGCAGTAGAAGTCTATTAATACAAAGTAAAGCTTGACTGTATTCACAAAAACGAAATGATGTGAAAGTCAAAAATATACAATCGAGATGAATTTCCAAACATTCCATCAAATTACTCTACGTTCTCATAAACATAAGTTTGAAACAATAAAATATTTTAAACTTAGAGTACATTGCCTCCAGGCTAAGAATTGATATCGATAAAACTGATATTAAAAAAAGTTCTTATAGTGAGCAAAACTGCACAGCTATATTTTAGTGAATTTCATTAAACAAAGCCCTTCATATAAGCACTACTGCATACATCCAATGAATTACAGTACAAAGATATTGACTCAAACTGAAATCAAACAAAGTTCCTACAACAAAAATATTTTGAGAGAATCTTTGCATAACACATTAAGGAATTTATCTTTTGTCGCTTTCTTAAAAATGACTTCCAAGTAATTTTTTATCTGTACAAACCCATAAATTCTTGGTGCGATTTATATGCGGATCAGACGTAGAGATATTTTAAATTTATTCAGATCAAAAACCTGTACGTCTTTAGTATGATTTCTATTCAAATCAAAGTCATTCACTCGCTATAAAATAGGACAATGGTCTTCGTTATTTTATTTCTTATAATTTTTTTAGACTATTAGAATATAATGCGTTTCCATTTGCACCTAGCTAAATCAATAGGTTATAGTATTTTGAGTTATATACACCAACTTGTATAGCTGAATCATTAAATATTTGCATTGTTGGATCTATGAAGCATCATCAAATGGAATATCAATACTAAATATTAAAAGAAAGTGCATTGAACCAAAAACAATGATTCATTTGCGTTTTGCAAAATAATAATAATATAAGAATTTGAAGATGAGAAATATTTCAATTTTTTGTTGAGCTTTTTTATAAGACATATTAGATTTTCATTGGACATTCAAACCTTTTGGTATAATGCATTTTCATTTGCCTCTAGCTAAATAAATATGTTACAATATATCGAATTATATACACAAGCCTGTTGTGACGCCCCACCTCTATACCCACGCTAGCCAAGAACACTACGGTGTAATGCTGTCAACTAGCGCGGAGAATAAGGCTTTTGAGGAGCGACCATCCGTGTAATTGCTTTGCGCGAGCACCGATATGTCAGATAGTATAACATGCATTTTATTTCAAGAGGAAATCCGACATACCGATAAAAACACAAAGATACTACACAGTGGCTATAATAATCTTCGAAAACAAATATAGAAATAAACATAACACAAATCAGTCACGGATAATTCATATCACAAAGGCGGAAATAGACATGAATAAATATAACACATAAATGTGTTCATCAGAGTAGTGGTCTAAAAGATCCACAATGACTATACAAAAGAATAAGTACACAACTATGAGTCTATATCTCAAATGTATACAACAAAAACTACTAATCTAAGTAGTTAACCAAAAGTCAGGATGATAACCCCAGAAGAGAAGTCAAGCAGAAGCACCTGTAACATCTCGGTCTGACCCGAGTATTATTTATAAGAAAATAATAAACGGATCAGTCTAGCTATAAATATCAGATAAAATGATATAGAATAAGAGATATGACTAAACGTATAATAATCACAATGCCAAGCTGTGATAAATAAGTAATGGAAAAGTTAACAAGAGATTAATCAATATCACAAAAATCTTCTCAAAGATCAAAAGGAATGTCATACTCCTAATTTCATTCACCAAGCCACAAATATTGACAACATATAAATGCCAATCATAAAATTACTGAAACATAAATTCTAGAAATCATCAATTAGAAATCCAAAAACCACAAGAAAAGGATGGCCAATCCCAAACGGAACGCTATTCCATAAACCGGGCATCGACGCACCTAAATAGATACGACCCACGCACAGTCAAACATCATCGTACCTAGAAAGGTATGACCCATGCAAAGGCAAACATCGACGCACCTAAATAGATACGCCCCCATGTAATTTCTAACACCGATGCACCTAGAAAGATACACCCCATGCATAAATAAGCATTGACGTACCTAGAAAGATACGCCCCATGTAATGTCTAACATCGATGCACCTAGAAAGATACACCCCATGCAAAGTCGAACATCGACGCACCTAGAAAGGTACGTCCCATGCATAGACGAACATCGATGCACCTAGAAAGATACACCTCATGTCCCGACTTATTGATTCGATTGCTCCACGAAGTAAACAAACATCGACGAACCTAAATAGATATGACCCATGTGTAAATAAACATCGACGCACCTAAATAGGTACGACCCATGCGAGAAATGAGACGAAGCTCGATAAAAATGAAGTACAGTCCTCCACATAAACAAAGAGACATCGCACATTGCTAGTCTAAACCATGAAATGATCATCATCGATCATTAAGAAGTGTCAATTACAGTAAGCTAGTAAATATATGAGCTTAGCTTCATGTCCCATAACCACTAGCTTAACTTAAATATTTACGAACAAATTGTAGATCTCCACTAGACAATTGTCACAAGAGATTCAAACGCACAAGTCCAATAATTAACCAACGAAGTAAACGCAAGCGTTTCATACCACTCGTTTTACTAAGTCGTTTAATTAGATTTCTCATACGAGTGAGGTAAAGGCTTGTATATACTAATAGATTGGAAAACGGTTTGAGAAAACGAGCTTTGTAATAAATTAGTGTTGAAATCATTTGATGAAAGAATTTTGATATTTACTACTAGTATGAAAACCTTTATATTTTTAAAGTGACAAATCACAAAGAAGATTGTAGGAACAATCAATCACTAGAATTCACATACGAAGATGTGAATAAAAATCCAAAGAAACCGATAAAGAATCCATAGAAATGGATATTCAAAAATCCCTAGAAAAGGAGTCATCAAAGTCATAATAAATGATAACAACAAATAGGATCATCACGAATCGATTTAAATTGGAAACCATGCAAAATAGGCGAAATAGGCAGAACAGCAACAGGTCGGTCGGCCGGCTACAGAGCTCGGTCGGCCGGCTACAGAGCTCGGTCGACCGGACTCTGTTTTACAAAAATTCTCGGGAAGCAGGTCGGTCGACTGTGCTCTGCAGTCGGTCGACCAAACCCTGAGGCAGAGAAGTGCTTTTCACTTTGGAAGTAGGTCGGTCGGCCGGCAGCAGAGCTCGGTCGGCCGGACCTGTTCCCAGTCCCTTCCTAGCCCATAGAATACATTGGCCAATCACGACCAATTTGCAACCACTCGAGCATCGGCACTAAGGATTTATGCCTATCGACTACCCGGCCCTATGAGCTCTTCGTTGCATCACCAAAAACACATTTGAACATCAAAGCTATGATTTTTAAAGAATTGAACCCAAAACACTAAAAATTGGAATATTCACCAAATCAATCCAAACCAAAAGCAAATGCACACGAATAAGTGTTAGGAATTCATACCTAACAATCGAAGATAGTTATAGACTAAGATGTGAGATAAAAATCTCACCTTTGAACCCAAAAATAGTGAATGAGAAGCTTGAAGACAAGGGAAGATCAACTACACTTCAATCTCAACATTAGAAGCTTGAATCCAAGCTCAAAAGAAGAACATTCCCTAAGTTAGGTTTAGGAAATTTCTGAAATTGAATGGAGATAGAGTTAGAGAAGAAGAAGAGGATGCTTACTAATGGCTTCTCTTTGATTTTGGAGCAAGAATTTGAGCTAGCAAGAGGAACTAGGGCTTGGAGTTTCTAATTCCCTTTCCTTTCCACCATTTTCAGTTGGAGCTTGAGTTTGAGGAGTTGGAATGAGTGAATGGAGAGGACAGGGCTGAGCTAGAGTATAAGTGGGGTTAATGGGCTGAAACCCAACCCAAAGCCCTAAAGAAAAAGTAGCAAAATTCAACTTACTCCAAACATATCGAAGCTTATACTCAAAAAGGTTGCAAATGGCATTTTGAACTCAATAGAAGGGGTCTCGAGTCTCAATTCGACTGTTTGCAAAGAGTAGATTTTCGGACTAAAATCCGACGAACGATAAAATATTTAAATAAAATATTTAAATATACAATCGATAAATATGCGGGTTGTTACAGACTCCCCTCCTTAAAGAAATTGCGTCCTCGCAATACTTAAGAAGAAAATAAGAAGTAACAACCATAGAAGCATATCAACACAAAAGAAAATTTGAAATAGGAAGTTCACCATAAGGAGCATGAAAGAGTAAGCCTGAACGGGATTGCTCGATGAATTCTCTGGATTCCCAAGAGCAATCCTTAGGATTTGAGAACCATTGAACTCTCACAAGAAGAGCATCTTTATTTCGAAGGCGCTCAACCTCCGAAGTAATGATGCGAATGGAATGTTGCTCATAAGTCAAAACTGGTGAGACTTCAATTTCATCAATAACACCGGCTCGAGAATAAAAATAGGAAACCTAAAAGCATTTCCATAGTTAAAAGACGCAGAAAACATCAAGAATAGCAGAAAATTGAGCCAGTGCAACGGCGTAGTACAGAAACGGTACGCCCGAGAAACTAGAAACTCGAATAATTTGGAACACCGACGTAGTACAAAAACGGTACGTCCAATGAACCGATAAACCGGAACAACGATGTAGTATAATAAAGGTACATCCATTGACCGAGATAAGATGGAACATCGATGTAGTATAATAACAGTACATCCGATGAACCGAACACCATAAAAGAACATTGGACGCTAGTCCATAAAAAAAAATAAGATAAAGCTCAATAAAACGAAGTATATCAAAACGTCCGATGAACTTGATAAAAAGATAATTCCATTCGGACAACATCAAAGAATCAACCACTTGTTGCTTATGACAAAGCGCATTGGCAACACGATTTCCCTTCCGGGAATAAAAAGAATATCAAATCATAAGATGCCAGAAACTCGAGTCAACATGAAGTTCCTTATGCGAAAATAAATATTCCAAAGATTTATGATCGAGGTGGAGAACAAATTTCTCCCCCAAAAATGATGATGCCAGACTCTAAAAGCGAAAACAATAGCCGCGAGCACTAGATCATGAGTGGCATACCTAGTCTCAATCGGCTTTTAATGGTTTAGAAGCACAAGTGATAGCACGTTATCTTTTGCAAGAGAACGGCATCCAAACCAATACGATTAGCATTGGTACAAAAGATAAAGTCTTGGTTTCCTACGGGAATCACAAGAATAAGAGTATCGAAAAGAAAGGACTTCTTTTAAATAATCTTCTTTCCTGAAAAGTTGAAACTTTCAAAATTACATTTATCTTTATGTAATAATCTTTCTAGAAAAATTTACATTTTTACAAGTCAATTTATTGTGTCTGACTGTCTCATCAAAGCGTTTAGGAAATTCCTATCGGTAACGTTGATCAAGCGCATCGACCAGAATTCTTAAAACACTAAATGGACAATACAATCACAAAATCATCTTTTATAGGATAAACATGTTTCTAAAAACTTTTGAAAATTCTCTTTGTTCGTTCTAAAAACAGAAAATCCTATTTATACTTAAAAATAAATCTTATGAAAAAGATTTGCAAAAATTTTAAATTGCTAATTTCATCCAAAAATCAATAAACACAAGAATGGTCTCACCGAAATATTCATAGAATACTCGATTAATAAAATGGATGAAATAAGCTGGACAAACTGAATGACAAAATAAGTCATTCATAAGAATCATAACGAGTGCGGGATGCGGTAGGTGGAATGCTAACTCCCGCAACTCGTAGCCAAATGAAAATCGGTGGCAGGGTCGAACTAGAAAGACCTTAACACCACACAAAAGATTTCTTAGGTGATAATCCTAAGACAAACTGAAAAATACCGGAACAAATTATTTAGATAAGAGAAATAACACTTTTCTCATCTTGAGGGCTTAAAGAATAAAATGATGTCTTCAAAAATTTGAAATCGGTATCACAAGAAAAAATAGAAATCTGCTTAACAGATAGAAAATGTCGAAGATGAATAGTCCACACGGAAAAATAGGATATGGGCTTCACAACGATTAAGCCAATCCTTACAAAAATCAATTCCGAAGCCTAAGTAAAAATCGGCTCGGAACGAAAAATCACATAAAATAATTTCGACATCAATAGAAAGCAAATTGAGTGTTGCGGATCCACTAATCTGTATTCGCAATCCTCAAAGAAGACATCAAGCCCATAAATGTTTAAAGAAAAAGAATCACAAGTTCTCTTGATATAAAATAACAAGATGATTATATCAACAAGAACTTGAAAAGGATAATCACAAAACAAATGAAATCAAGGACTGAACGAGAAATACCTTGACCAAGAGAAGAGTTGCCAGGGGCTTGCAGCTTTCCTTCTCTCTTGCTTGGAAGCTTAGGACACGAAGATAAAAGATGACCCGAACCTTTGCAATAACGACAAAAGAGGGGTTTCGGGCACTCCCTTGCATAGTGGTCAGTGGAACCACAATTGTAGCATCGTCCACGACTAGAAGTAGGAGTCTTTGCTACCGGAGTTTCTTGCTTCCCTTTCTTATTAGAATCGGGGCCTTTGAATTTGATAGGCCTCTTCAAGTTATTGTCGAAGTTCTGTTGGGCACGCACAACTTCAACATCACCTTCATTATCGGCCTCTTCAAGACGAAGAGCGATATCAATAAGCTGATCAAATGAAACCTCAAGTTTCAGAAGTAATGGCTTCTTAAGATTCTTATTCAAGCCATAGACAAATCTATGATTTTTCTTCAATGGGGTATTAATGTACTCAACCCCGTATTTGGAAAGAGATTCGAAAGATGCAACATAGTCTGTCACAGAAGATCCACCTTGAACAAGGTCAATAAAACGCCGGGCCAAAGTTACCTTTTCAGCCTCCGGCACGAATTTCAATTCAAATCTTTCTCGGAATTGCTCCCAAGTGAGATCCGTCTCAACGATTTCAGAAATTAAAAGCTCATACCAATCTAACGCTCTTTCTTGGAGCATGCTAGAAGCCACTTGGACTCGATGTAGATCAATAAGGTTCATGCGAGAAAAGATACGATCGCATGATTTGAGCAAAGCTTGAATTTCTATAACACTCTCGGATTCCATGAATGGCCTTCCACCCAAATCGGTATAGTCTCTACACAAAGGTGCAAAACCAGATCTAGGATGAGTGGGCACTGGATTGGGACTGGCTGCTTGAGCGTTCTTTACTACATCAAGAAGCTGCTGGGCAGTCATAAAAACTCAATCTTGGGAAGTAGCACTAGATTGACAGGCACTGGGACGGCCTGGTCTAACCATTTCTCTTCTTTAAGAAAGAAAGAAAGAAGAAAAAGGTTATTCACCAAATGAGTGTCAAGCAATCTTGATAGTTAAAACAAGGAATCATAAAGAAAATAGGATGAATCGGTACGAAGACTCGAATCAAATCCAAAAGCACGACTCCTAAGATAGACTTAGGACGATGATCCTTGTTACAATATTTCGTATTGTTCCGAAGTTTGGCTTTGATACCAAGCTGTGACGCCCCACCTCTATACCCACGCTAGCCAAGAACACTACGGTGTAATGCTGTCAACTAGCGCGGAGAATAAGGCTTTTGAGGAGCGACCATCCATGTAATTGCTTTGCGCGAGCACCGATATGTCAGATAGTATAACATGCATTTTATTTCAAGAGGAAATCCGACATACCGATACAAACACAAAGATACTACACAGTGGCTGTAATAATCTTCGAAAACAAATATAGAAATAAGCATAACACAAATCAGTCATGGATAATTCATATCACAAAGGCGGAAATAGACATGAATAAATATAACACATAAATGTGTTCATCAGAGTAGTGGTTTAAAAGATCCACAATGACACCAAAGATTAGCAACATGTACTATACAAAAGAATAAGTACACAACTATGAGTCTATATCTCAAATGTATACAACAAAAACTACTAATCTAAGTAGTTAACCAAAAGTCAGGATGATAACCCCAAAAGAGAAGTCAAGCAGAAGCACCTGTAACATCTCGGTCTGACCCGAGTATTATTTATAAGAAAATAATAAACGGATCAGTCTAGCTATAAATATCAGATAAAATGATATAGAATAAGAGATATGACTAAACGTATAATAATCACAATGCCAAGCTGTGATAAATAAGTAATTGAAAAATCAACAAGAGATTAATCAATATCACAAAAATCTTCTCAAAGATCAAAAGGAATGTCAAACTCCTAATTTCATTCACCAAGTCACAAATATTGACAACATATAAATGCCAATCATAAAATTGGTGAAACACAAATTCTAGAAATCATCAATTAGAAATCCAGAAACCACAAGAAAAGGATGGCCAATCCCAAACGGAACGCTATTCCATAAACCGGGCATCGACGCACCTTAATAGATACGCCCCATGCATAGTCAAACATCGTCGTACCTAGAAAGGTATGACCCATGCAAAGGAAAACATCGACGCACCTAAATAGATACGCCCCATGTAATGTCTAACATCGATGCACCTAGAAAGATACACCTCATGCATAAATAAGCATTGACGTACCTAGAAAGATACGCCCCATGTAATGTCTAACATCGATGCACCTAGAAAGATACACCCCATGCAAAGTCGAACATCGATGCACCTGGAAAGATACGTCCCATGCATAGATGAACATCGATGCACCTAGAAAGATACACCCCATTTCCCGACTTATTGATCCGATTGCTCCATGAAGTAAACAAACATCGACGCACCTAAATAGATACGACCCATGTGTAAATAAACATCGACGCACCTAAATAGGTACGACCCATGCGAGAAATGAGACGAAGCTCGATAAAAATGAAGTACAGTCCTCCACATAAACAAAGAGACATCGCACATTGCTAGTCTAAACCATGAAATGATCATCATCGATCATCAAGAAGTGTCAATTATAGTAAGCTAGTAAATATATGAGCTTAGCTTCATGTCCAATAACCACTAGCTTAACTTAAATATTTACGAACAAATTGTAGATCTCCACTGGAAAATTGTCACAAGAGATTCAATCGAACAAGTCCAAAAATTAACCAACGAAGTAAACGCAAGCGTTTCATAGCCCTCGTTTTACTAAGTCGTTTAATTAGATTTCTCATACGAGTGAGGTAAAGGCTTGTATATACTAATAGATTGGAAAACGGTTTGAGAAAATGAGCTTTGTAATAAATTAGTGTTGAAATCATTTGATGAAAGAATTTTGATATTTACTACTAGTATAGAAAACCTTTATATTTTTAAAGTGATAAATCACAAAGAAGATTGTTGGAACAATCAATCACTAGAATTCACATACGAAGATGTGAATAAAAATCCAAAGAAACCGATAAAGAATCCATCGAAATGGATATTCAAAAATCCCTAAAAAAGGAGTCATCAAAGTCATAATAAATGATAACAACAAATAGGATCATCACGAACCGATTTAAATTGGAAACCACGCAAAATAGGCGAAATAGGAAAAACAGCAACACGTCGGTCGGCCGGCTACAGAGCTCGGTCGACCGGACCCTGTTCTACAAATATTCTCGGGAAGCAAGTCGGTCGACTTTGCTCTGCAGTCGGTCGACCAAACCCTGAGGCAGAGAAGTGCTTTGCACTTTGGAAGCAGGTCGGTCGGCTGGCAGCAGAGCTCGGTCGGCCGGACCTGTTCCCAGTCCCTTCCTAGCCCATAGAATACAATGGCCAATCACGACCAATTTGGAACCACTCGACCATCGGCACTAAGGATTTATGCCTATCGACTACCCAGCCCTATGAGCTCTTCGTTGCATCACCAAAAACACATTTAAACATCAAAGCTATGATTTTTAAAGAATTGAACCCAAAACACTAAAAATTGGAATATTCACCAAATCAATCCAAACCAAAAGCAAATGCACACGAATAAGTGTTAGGAATTCATACCTAACAATCGAAGATAGTTATAGACTAAGATGTGACATAAAAATCTTACCTTTGAACCCAAAGACAATGAATGAGAAACTTGAAGACAATGGAAGATCAACCACACTTCAATCTCAACACTAGAAGCTTGAATCTAAGCTCAAAAGAAGAACATTTCCTAAGTTAGGTTTAGGAAATTTCTGAAATTGAATGGAGATAGAGTTAGTGAAGAAGAAGAGGATGCTTACTAATGGCTTCTCTTTGATTTTGGAGCAAGAATTTGAGCTAGCAAGAGGAACTAGGGCTTGGAGTTTCTAATTCCCTTTCCTTTCCACCATTTTCAGTTGGAGCTTGAGTTTGAGGAGTTGGAATGAGTGAATGGAGAGGACAGGGCTGAGCTAGAGTATAAGTGGGGTTAATGGGCTGAAACCCAACCCAAAGCCCTAAAGAAAAAGTAGCAAAATTCAACTTACTCCAAACATATCGAACCTTATACTCAAAAAGGTTGCAAATGGCATTTTGAACTCAATAGAAGGGGTCTCGAGTCTCAATTCGACTGTTTGCAAAGAGTAGATTTTCGGACTAAAATCCGACGAATGATAAAATATTTAAATAAAATAGTTAAATATACAATCGATAAATATGCGGGTTGTTACACCTGTATAGGCACATCGTAGAATATTTACATGATTGAATATATGAGTTATCTACAAATGGTGAACCAAAACTATCTACTAAAGGAAAATGCACTGAAACACAACCTTAGCTCATTTTTTTTATGATAAATAATAGAATAGTAAGAACTTGAAGATGGGAAATAACTTAATTTTTAGTTGAGATAATTGATACAAAAGATATGTTAAACTATCACTAGACGGTCAAAGCCGATGGTTGGTCTTTCACAAAAAAATCCCGTAAATGAATTTCGTATGTAAATTACATATTTCCTAGAATGTTTACTTCCCACTTTACAACTAAATTACATGCTTCAACCAACTTTGAGTCATTAGTTTCTATTATGTAGAAAAATGTTGCAATAAACTCCTTGTTCATAATTGTAAACAGTTTCAATGAAAATTATGTATTAATATTCGACGTTTGGAAAATGAAAAGGCTCAAAGTCGGTAAAAATTTGCTATGCTAAGTGAAGTCAAAATTTAAACTGGGCCAACAGAAATGTTGTCGTGTCCGCTATAAGATTTTGATGAGCCACAACAACCTAAGGTACAATAAATCTTTCACTTAAAAATACCATTTTTTTTGAAATGGTACTTTATATATAACAAATCATTGTGACAACATATCACATGTCAATAAACGTTCGAATTACGCTATGCAAGTTTCGAACTTGTGACCTCTCACACCAAAGCCAAATCACTTAACCACTGAGACAATGGTGCTTGTCAAAAAATGGTACACTAAATCTTTCACTTAAAAATACCATTAACTCTATAATAAAGTACTGGTCTCAAATAACAGCATGTTTAGGAAAAAATCAAATATCTGGATAGAAAAACATCTATCACACAATCTATTACCGTAGTCCGATGATCTAAGATGAAACCACAATTGAAACATCTTAGAGGACAGAAAAACATTATATAGTGTCGTAGATACAAATTTTAATCAAAGAATTAATTCAAAACCGAAATTTCAATGATGTATACAACCAAAATATTTTAAATAATGTTGTATGTTACATAGCGTCACAGAGGAGGTCACAAAAATATTAAATGATGCGTACAATTTAAATATTTCGTTCATAGTACTGCCAAAATTAGACCTGTAACCCACACAGAATTTCTTGAAATCTGTACATCCATTAGCCGTCAAGTTAATCATGAACTTCATCCGAAGTTCCTTTTTAATACCAATTCACGTATTTTGGAATTTTTTCCAAATGGTATTCTTTATGTAATCTTCAATTTCATTGTTTTTAATATTAATAGTTAGTTTATCCATTGTGTGTTAAAACATTGGCAATAATAATAATACTTGTATGTTCAAAAATAGAAATGGCTAATGTCACAAATAGAATTTTTAGCTGGCAACTTGTCAAATATTTTTCCATGTAGAGTAAACTTTCATGTTATGAAACTATTAATATGACAACATAATATAGAAATTAACTAATTGAAAGCTGCCAGAGTATTGCCATTTTTTCCTAGTTGAATTGAAGAAATGATAGGTTAGAGTCTGTTCACATAAACCACTTTGCTTCAACTTCTTATTTCGTATTTATCTGATTTTTTGTCTTATAACAAAATAAGATCGTCGTTTCATTTTTTCCATATAAATCCTAAATTTTTAATTATAACAGGAATCATAGATAAGTATATTAAAAAATAAATCTACTTTATGGTAGAGAAACATACCTCAATTTGTATTTAGTGTTGATGCTAGCTTGTCCTAGGATATCAGTTTTTACTCCAACTTCTACCGGAACATATTCTACTCTAAAAAAGAAGGTAAAGCATTATTCACATTAATAAATTTGTACAAAAAAATTATAGTTTGATCTTGTGTGTGTACATTTCCTACTTTGCATGTATACATTTCAATGTAATTTGACAAACAAAACATGGATCTCACATTTTCATGAATAAAAATGTGGTGTATGTATTATTAAATAAGAGAATCATAAAAGAATAAACTGAAAAACACATATTGTGATATTATTTTACTTGTTCTTCTACGTTGGCTCAAATAAAAATTAACAATGATTGTATATTATAATTATGATATCCCTTATATATGATATAAATCTTATTATTCGTTAAAAATCATGTCGTAGGTATGCAAAAAAAATTGTAACAGTTATTCAAGGAAGAGAAGAGGTACTCTATCAAAAAATGGTGAAGCACTTATGTCCCTAATGTAAAACAGTCATTCTTTTAACAGTATGATTAAATTAACCAATACAATAAAATTGGAAATAAAGGGTGTGATATATTGACAACATGGGAATACCAAAACTTGTGGACATATCTTGTTAATGAGTTGTGCTTAAAACTACATACAAAATCATATAGCCAATTGTGACAAAGTCATATAATGGTAGACGTTTAAACATAAACAATAAAATAACATATATTTGAACAAAATAATAGACAAATAATGATCCATAATGAAAATTTATGCCCATCACTCAATATGAAATTAAAAGTATCTTACAATCAATTCCCATTATTTCTTTTCTATTATCTCAAGGGCGTATTAATTGGAATACTTTTGTTACTAGTACTGTAGTTATGGAAATTACGTTAATGTAAAAGAAGAAGCAAATCTACATCCAACTTATACATATTTTATTAGCATACTAACAGATTAATTGTAATAGACGTATAAAATTCAAAAAAATTCACACAAAAATGCAAGCATAAACGTCCAGAATAAATGCTATAACCGTAACCAAAGTAAAAAAATTCCAGTACAAAAAAATTATATCATGCTAAAGACATAAACGATAATTTCCTTTTGTTATAAAAAAATTACATTATTGCATATAAAACATTATTGTTAGAGTTGGAGCAGTGCCTACTCAACTTCTATGTAAATTTATAGAAATAGTGCTAACTTATGCTTTTTTTATTGTAAAGGAAACATAAAAAAACAAAAACTATTATTAGGGTATTCTCAAATTTGCCGGGCTTTCATGTTTTATGAAAGGAATCAATTGCTAAGATTCACATTTAGACAAACTTCTTGTTTACTTCATGTTAGGTGCTCCTTTCATCCAAAAACTATAATCAGGATTTCTATATTAAATTTCTCACTCGTTCTAATAGAAAAATCCACATATCTAGTTAGGAAACACAGATAAAGAAGAAGCACCTAAATCCTACATGCAAGACTCAACATACATAAAAATCATTAGTAACATTGGCTACCTATCTTTGTTCATTATACGAAGAAATGTTTTATTTTAACAGAGAAACCCGAACCTAAAGGCTCAACATTTGGTGCAACACTTCATCTATATATTTGCTTTCAGCATGCCACTTACCTAAATAAAATGATAATTTTAGTTGAAGGAAGTATGAAAATTATATATCTCCAGTGTTTCTCTAATAATTCACCTCAAGATAAACAAATATTTTGTTACTCACCTAATCTTTGTGGTGTAAATCTTATCAAATCATAATTACAATTTAATGAACAATTCAGATTGCACTCACATTATATCGAGTATTACTTTTAACATCCAAGCTTAAATTCAGCAATTATATTTAATAACAACGAATTCCAAACTCAAAATGATGATCATTCCTAGTTGCTACCCCTTCATTCTTCAACTACCGCTAGAATACTAGATCATGAAAATTCAACAATCCCTTGCTACACCAATTTCCTAGTGGAAGCAATTTTGATCACCGTTATGTAAGTTTCATTTCATAACTACTATATTATTAGAACAGACACAATTTATGAAGGCAAGATCTGCAAAAGATGTTAATATTCACCAAAAAATAAAGGGAAAACATCTTTGCTTTCCATGTGTATTCCAACAAAATCAAACAAAGAATCAACAAAACAACAATGAGCAAAATGGTGGAAAAACGATACAACCGGTCTCTGATTTTAATTGGCATAAAATTAAAATAGATAATAAACTATACCAGGTTCAAGCTCTAAAGCAACATCAAATCCAAAAGGTTTGCACATAAATTTTAATTATGTTGTACTTCCCATCAGCATCTCAGAATGAATCAACCGTCAAAAATGAAACCGAAGGCGAAACAACTGAAAAGGGATTTTGTGTTTAAGCGATGAGAGCAAGGTAATCAGAGAAGCGTGATAATTTTTGTTTTCCAGTATTAGAAAGGAAAATAAACAAAGAGGGATTCTTTTGCTTAAGCGATGAGAGAAATTATTCAGAGAAGCATCTTTAAATTTCTATTTATCGATATTTGACCGTGATTTCAAAGTGAGGTAGACACAGCCGAAAAAGCAACAAATTGAAGAGGACCGTATTCCTATGCTTGGAGGACGACGCGTAGTGGAAGAATGAAACGAAGAGCTACAGCGAAGCAAATATAATACGAAGGAATGCAACGATTTTTGAGATATCCTTTTACTTGTAGAATAGGAAAAAAGGACGACGTGGAGATGTGTGAGGAGAGAAACTTTTATTTTCCCGTAAACAGCAGTTGTTCAATTCGTAGGGGGCGGAATAATTTTTTAGGCGGTAGAATAATGGAGACTCAGCGAGCGGCCATTAAAAATCCTATCCTTTTGTTTTTAGCTGACAGATGGAGTGGGGAAGTGGAGATGGGGATAAGGAAATAGAAAAATATAAAAGGCGATTGTCCACTTGACAAAAACTAAAGGAGGCTTCTGTGCCCTCGAAATCTAACTGACTAATAATATAATAGTATAGATTATTTCATTGTATTAACTAAGGTTGAATTGCTATTGACAGATAAATGTCGACGATTTAAGAAATGCTATTGGATCGGCAGTAGATGTTATGCAAGCAACTGGAGCTTCAGTGTCTTCTTTGCTGCAAAGGTGCTTGGACGCAAATTTCAAAACCTTTAACATGTAAAATTTATAAAAAATTGTTTACGTAGTGTACACAAGAACTACATATGGAAAGAACGGATAGTCTAATGTCTGAAATTGCTAAGGCAGTTGCACATGAGGGAGTTTTGCTCGAGTAGTCTAAAGATTTGCTATCAGTAGTTGCAAGGATGTATGTACGTATACAGCATATGTTTAACTTTGTTTAGATACGTTTTATTTGTCATCTTGCTTAAAAAATATGATTATGCAGGTGAGGTAGTGTAGTCTGAGAAATCAGATGCTACAATTTGTGACTTAGTCCATCCATTTCATTTTGCTTTGTTTATTTGGGTTCAATTGGATAATTTTTATGGTATTTGAACTTCCTTTTATAATCTATCGGTCAGAATTCGAGTAATCTTAATGTGGCTAGACACGTGATTCCACTGCAATAATAATGTTGTTAGTTTCACGATTGCATAATTTGTAGTTGAATATGTACTATTGTGGCTTCTTAATTTGTCAAAAAAAGAAGGTAGTATAACAAATTACTGAATGAATAGTGAAGATTATGTCTCAATCTTTTAGGTGTTACATTTATTTTTATTTAGTTTAAATTGTTCATTTACAGCAAATCAATGAATGAAAAGAAGCGGATTGTTGAGATGGATTCATGTGTTGTGTGGAAAGATGAAAAAATAAGACGTTCATGTATACTTATGTTTGTACTGTTGCCCTTATTTGCACTGAAACAGTGCAAGCGCTATCCCAATTTCCACTGGGATTGTGCAATTGCACTATTTCAGTGCAAATCGTGAGAGATTGTCCAGTTAGTTTGTACTATTCTAATTGCCTTTTGCCACAATGTTTTCTATTGGCTGTTTTGATCTTAAAAGTTTAAAACTTGGTTATTATGTATGTTTTTTATTTTTTCAGATGGGTTGAAAAAAATGGTGCTGTTAAATTTGTTATGAAGAAGCCATGTTTGTTTGGGGAGCAAATAATGCTGGTTGATCATGATGATATTCCTCTTCAATGGTCTGATGATCATCTGTAAGGATATGTGACACATCTAAATATGCTGTTGTTTGTGAAGAGTGGGGCAATGATAACAGCCAGAGATTAGCCGAAGCTTAACTGAAGAGGAGGAGGAGGAGGTTATAGATGAGGTGAAGTCATCACTTAATACTAAAGAGGGTATAGATAAATATCCTATTGCCCTCTGCACGACATGAAACATCCGTCCCTTTTCTTTTGTTAGTCTCAACCATTAAAGGTTGAGTGCAGGGTCCATTTTCTGATAAGAAAAATCTAAACAACGTATTTTCCATTGAATTTGAAGGTCAAATACTCGTATTATTATTTCGTCTTTACAGGTACATAACCACTAGACAATGTTGTGGAACTGAACGTTTTAATTTTTCGTTGAATAGCTTATTATGACAAATACATTCATCCCCGCTGTTTAACTTTTAACCTTTGGAAATTTTGACGGCCTCTTTGAAATTTGAAAGCCTACGTCTTTCACATAATCAACATATGATTTTTTTAATCTATGTTCCACTTTAACTTTCTACGTTTCAACGTTACATAAACAGCGCAAACGCTCATCCACTTTCCTCCTTTCTTCCTCAATCAATATCCAAACCATCTACAAATCCTGCCTCACTCACTCCACTCCCCTCCAAATAAAAAATTCAGACGTTTCCTTCTCCTTCTTCAACAATTTCTTCCATAAACGAAGATTTAGCGACTCTAGACCTGATCTGCTCCCAACTCCTAAGCGAAGACTCCACCTCCTTAGACTCTCTCCTACCTCAAATATCTGATCATTCAAATAGAAAACATTCGTTTACCTAGATAAAATTAACAATATCCATCTGTTTGATAAATAAGAGACATGGTAGCATAGTAGCCATATACTTCTAAAATAGTACACATATTATCACTATTCGCCGCTAGAACCGACTGTGCCTTCTTTTTGACTTGTTTCCTACGACCACTGCAATATTCCATTTGTTTCGTTAAAGATTTAAAGAATATTGCAGAAACTTCTTCTCTTTTTTAACATACAAGCTAAAAGCACAGTCATCATCTTCTCTAAACTCTCTCTTCTTTGGGTCGTCTATGTGCTTCTCCGTTTCAGTTTGTCTCTGTTTTGCTCTTTATTCTCCGAGTCATATAATGCCTTTTGCCTCTTGGTAAGCTTATTATAAGCTTGATCTTCATATGTGCTTCGCTCTCTCTTCCTTGACTGATCTCCACGTGTTTTGCTTCGGGTACTGTAATTAGACTTTTCTCTGTCCTGCTGGTTCAAGTCGTTTTCCTTCTTGTTCTGAACAGGTTTACTCTTTCTAATTTCAGTACACCTACTAAGCCCACTAGCATTGGTTTCTTCTCCATGCTTTGCTCTTATCCATGTTATAATCTCAGCTTCTTCGCGGACCGTTTCAAGTTGCGATGGACAAAAAGCATCAAGATTGTTATTCTTTAGATCTGGATTATGATTTTGAAGCTTTTGAATGCTTTCTGGATACAGTTTGCAAGTTTCAGCATCAACCTCCTGCTTTTTGGGAGAAGATGAAGATGCTGGAAAAATAGTTGGCCTATCCTGCACCTTTTCACCTTTCTTTGGAAGTTTATAGAGGCAGTACTTGTGCTCACAGGCTATCCTGCACTGCCTACAGTAAATCATAAATTCTTGAAACAGGAAGGTGATTTATGATTTACTTTAGGGCACTGCACAATCCATATTGTAGAGGCAGTACTTGTGCTCACAGGCTATCATCACAATTTTCGCTTATTCTTGTAAATCATAACTTAGGTACTGCACAATCCATATTCCTGCTATCTAAATTTACTCACTCCTTGTAAAGCTCCTACTACAAAGAAATTTAAAAGTGAGATTTGAATTCTTAAGATTCGAGGAACAGATTTTTAAAACGGAATAAGCGGAAGAGAGGATATTTACAAGAAGTGAGTAAATTTAGATAGCAAGGAATATGGATTGTGCGGTACCCTAAAGTTGGCATTTTATAGGAGGGGAAAAATAAGAGTTGCGCTGGTGGGTAGCCAAATCAGTTCTTTATCTAATGTTTCACGTTCCTACCAGCATTTTGATGTTAACTAACAAAATATTAAAGTAGTAAGGCAGTGAGCACATTTTGTAGAGTTCAGCTTAATGTTTGACTGTTTGTTATTTTGATAAGTATGTTGTTATTACTATTTTTCGTTAGCCATCTATATGGTTACATTTACTTCAAATTTATGGAATCGTATGATTTTTTCAGTTGTATATTCCATTTTCCGCCAACATTGTTGCTCACTTGTAAACTATTTAACGTATTGATGCAAATATGAAAGCAATAAGTAAGACATTTTATTAACCATGCAAAATGCAGTGGGTCAGTTCGCCCAACATTTTTACCCTGTCATCGTTCCCCAAGCGTCGGATACTTCTGACGCCCAGGGAATGTTAATGGGAAAGCTACCCCCAGCCAAATATTAGATACTTTTTAGCTTAACGTTGATGTTAACAAATTAATTAGACAAATATAAAGTTCGATTGAGATGCGGTTTTTTGTGCTGCGGCCATATTGAAGTGTTCAACATTATGGAGTTTGTTTGAACTAAATCCGAGAAATTTATAATTTTTCTATTTATTTATTTATTTTAACAAATTATCTACACATATTACAAAAATAATAATTCATTTGTTAATTAATTATAAATTAATTTTATTTTGAAATATACATTTCAAGTACTCCAGTTAAGATTTTCATTACTCCGCTAAGGTTTCCACTCACGTTACACAAACTCATTTTTTGTTCATTCAACCTACGACTCGTTCAAATGTCCAATTTAAATTTTCCGTTCGCCCAAGAAGACAGCCAATATCTCCGCATGATTCTCTTCGCAGCTTTTCTACGCTCTGAACTTTTTACAGATTCTTATCTTGTGAAATATGACACCTTTTAAGTCTCTTTTTTTTCTTCTTCGTTTTAGTGCTTTGGATCTCTCGATTTTCAAAAAAAAAAGTTAACATTCTCTCTCATATTTAATTCTTGATGGGATTTTTCTGTAGTTTCCAATCAGTCTCCTATTTAATGTTTTCATAAAACTTTTCATGCCTACTATGCTATTCCTTTCTGATCCTTTTTCCAATTTTATCTTACCTTTTTATCCTTTTACATCTTAAACTGTTGCGTAGTCAACCCCAATCTCAATTCATTTTCTTTTTGGAATGATAAACATACAATGATAGAAGAAATAAAAAGTACTGTCATGAACGTACTTTAACCTTTCGCTTCCATTTATCTGTAATTTTATTTTGATTTGTGGTAGGTCTAGTTACAGTTGACTAACTTTGCACGGGAACAATTTTATATATAATAAGGCAAAAAGCAACCAGCAATGGTAACAATTTTAACTGCATTGTAATTGGTATGTTAGTTAACAGAATAAGAGGAAAACAACATACAAAACAAATGGTTGACATCAAAAATGGCACAACATCCATATACGATCTGTGTTTAATGACAAATTTTCCATCGAATTTAAAAATAGCTAATAAATTTTAATTAAAAATTAACCCGAAGCGCACAGCGTATATGTAACGACCCGCTATTTTGGACCATTCAAATCGACAATAAAACCGTACATGTCCGACTTGAATAATTCAAAATACCGAATTGTTAATAAAATTTGGCAAAACTTAAAATATACAGTAAATAAATCAATCATAGATCACTTACACAGAGTAATACAATGCAGCGGAATAGATAAAGAATAGTAGTTCATGAAGCTACTATGTACCTCAAAGTTAGAAATAAAATACAACCGAATTGTTCAAATGCCATGAAGTCTCCAATGCAACAGATGGCTTCTCTGAACCAATCAACTGGATGGCTGAAGAGATAGATAGCTGGATCTTCAAGCAAAGCTCCAACTTCGAAGATGAGTCTCAAATGTTGTATCTCTCAGTCTGACCCGAGCGTAAAGCAAAACACAAAACACTTGAGTCATGATTAACATTCTTATATCTATAAATCTAACTCAAGTGAAATATCAACTGAAATATAATTAACTTAGAGGATGTTTGGGATAACCATCCTCTAAGGGTCCATGGAACTATCTAAAAGATAGAAATATACACTATAACACTGTAGTCTTTTCAACTTAATTTATACTTAAAAACCAAATATCATTTTCACTTCAAATATCTCTATACTTCCCAAATAGTATTTTTATATATTAAATAATTTGTACAGTAAAGTAATTTCAATTCCCTCAACTTAACAAATCGTTTAACATCAACCCGACCATCCCATTTAAATCTATTTCAATCTCAATTTATTAATTTAAATTCAACTCAATTTCTAAAATAACCACTTCAATTTTTATCGATCTCAAATTTGGATTTGAAATCACAAAATACCCTTTATATTCAATATATTTCAAAACTTTAAGTATTCAACGTTTCAAACTAACTTTTTAATCAATTTAGTTTCTAAATAATAAATTCAACTATACTGATTTCAAATACATATCCGAATCTCAAAATAAACCATTTAAATCCCAATATAGTTCAAAGCTTTAATATTTAATTAAATGTTCAATTTAATAGTTCCAAATAGATCTCCATTTAACCTCATTATTATCTAGTCTTAAATTAATCCCTCATTAGATACAATATCATTTAAGTAACCTTAAATTACATTTTACTCAATATTTTCTTTAATTTATTTAAACGTGAAATATTCATTAAATCACTTAAATAAAAATCCAGTTACAAAATCATACCCTTAAATTTCCCATTCAATAATTTCAAATTGATTTAATTGAATAAATCCTTATTTAAATACCATTTAGATAAACCCACATTTATCTCCCAATCTTAGTAAATTGAAGAATACTTTTTGGAATAAAATTTACATAAATATTTATCATAGTTTATGTATTAAATCAAATTTTGACTAAATTAAATATTATTAAATCTATATATCATTACCCTTTATATATAAAAAAATTTAAGGATTAACATTTAATAAGACCATATATTTCTTTCCAAAACAATGAATTAAATTTCAAAATATTTATATATATGGACCAACGATGTCTTAATATATTTCCTATCATATAGTCTAGTGCTACGGATATTTATCATTTCAATCCGTACACTAAATATATACGGGCGGATATCATTTCAACCCGTAATCCCAAATTCAATTAAATGAAAATCGCTTGGGTTTATCATTTCAACCCATAACGATTTTCTCCTATTCTAAAGTCCATTCGGGTATGTATCATTTCAACCCATAGTGATTTCTAAACTACAGGGAACTTGCAGAGTGATAACAGATAATACAATAAAATAACAGGCATGTATCATCAATAACAATATAATATAAATAACAGGACATGGTGTCATATCCCGCAGGTGAACAGTTACAGATAATAGCATATATAACAAATTTAAATAACTGCAGCAGCATATTTCAATTGTCGTTTCAATTGAAATCAAATTTAATGAATAAAAGAATGTTAATCGTGAGTGATTGCTCACCTTTCGAGGCTAGATAGATTGGACAAAGAATTGAGCTACGCTGGATCACGATCTAGAGATCGAACAAATCCAAACAAAATTTTCAAAGCGAAGCAAGATTGGCACGAATACGATGGACAACTGATAAATAGAGATTGATGAAAATAGATCAGAAACTGCTTTATGTAGACCGATATGAAATACAAATATTATTCTATTATACTACTCTCTTAACCAATATTAGTTTTGAAACGCATTAAAATTACATATACATACATACGTTTTCAAACAAACGCAAATAATAGAAAACTGCAAAACTATGTTTAAAACCAATATTAACATAAATTTTTTATAATCATATTTAAATCAACATTTAAGTCAACATTCCACATTATTATTGTTAAGACCAATATCGACTTTTCTTAATTTGTTGAAACACTACACACCTTATACTTGATATAAATTTACCTTTTGCAAAATATTTATAAGAAAGAGAAGGGTGAGAGCACAGCTCCAACTTAATTTAAAAATTTAAATTCCAGTACTTTCTTTAATATTAAAACAGACTTCAGGCATTTCTTACATGTTAACACTTAATTTAAACTTTCTTTATCATCTTAAAAATATCAATGTCAAATTTTAACCCATATAATCACTAGTATAAACTTACATATTAAAACAACAAATCTTAGATCTTATAAAACTGTATTTGTATAATAATTCATCTCTGGACAGACACACAAACTAACTTAAAATATATTATACTATATATTCTCCCCAAAATTTAATAACTCTACAACTATATTTTAAACAACAGAAGGAAATTTAAACCCATGCAAACTCTACCTATATATCAAACTTATGTTTTATAACTTACTGTATATTAATATGTTTATAAATGTATACTGTCCCACAATATATATTATAAAATTAACACCTTTTTATAAACAATACAATATAAAATTAACACCTTCCTTTTTTTTTATAAAAATCTTACATGCTGTAACATATATGCAGACTGCTAAACATCTTATATTATATATAAACAGTATGAAATAACCCAATGTATATTCAAAAGTCATACTAAACAAATTTCAATAAATACTCATATAAAACTAACCATAGAACAAATGCAAATGTTTATAACTTTATATTTAATGTATACTTGCGCTGCACTATATAAACATACTTATATAGTAAAATATATACTTGAAGCATGTTATGCTTAAAATAAAGGAAAAGCAAAAGCAATATAAACAATAAGAAAACAAAAGAAAAGGAGGAAAAAGAAGAAGAAAAAGAAAAGAAATAAGAAGAAAAAAAAATTAGTGCAGCCATTAACTACAGAAGAAGCTTCACACGCAAGAGAGGAGATGAAGATCTATTGATATGGAGTAGGGTATGTACGAGTGATTTGTATTTATAAGAGAAACCTCACATTGATAGAGTGGAAAGAAATTTTGTTTAAAGTGGCAAGAAATAAAGATAGTAATGGCTAGAGGAAATTTAGGAATTTATTCCTATAATTTAAGGAAGAAAAAAAAAGAAAGAGGAAATAAATTAAAACAAATATATAAAGATTAAATGCTGGTGAACAGAGGAAATAAAATGAAACAAATATGTATATAAACATTGAATGCTGGTGAAAATAGAAAATAAATTTAAAAAAATATGTATAAAGATTGAATGCACATGAATAGAGAAAATGAATTAAAACAAATATGTATAAAGATTGAGTGTTGGTGAAAAGAGGAAATAAATTAAAACAAATAAGAAGAGAATGGATTGATTTAAAGGAAAGGCAATGGATGGTTTAGAAATAAATAAATGTAAAACGTATACGTTTTAAATTTTAAAAAGGAAAGAAATAAATACGGGAATGGCAACAGATCTTGCAAGCAGGGAAATTACGTAAAAAGAGGAAGAGAAAGATGCGTATAAATGAATGGTAAATAAATTTAGATTTCAAATGAAATAAATGGCACAGCAGAGATTAAAGTATGGATGTAAATCCTGGAATAATAAAAAGCAACGTTTATATGTTGATTAAGAAAATAATTAAAACAATTAATGGCTTAAATGGGGCAGCATGTTTCAAAATTTTGAAATGCAAAAGAAACGTACACTATAAATATAGAGTTTTTCAAAAGCAAAAGAAACGTAATGCTGTCCATTAATTCATCAAAACGTTATTTAAGTAATAAATTGAAATGAATATACAAATAAAAGTAATTGTAATGGTCAATAGTTGATTTAGCTATACACTTAAAGCAATAAATTTTTGTTTGTTTGTACAACACAAAATGAGTTTTGAAAGTCAAGGATATAAAAATGGATAAAAGGAAAGAAATCAGGAAATTTTTGTGAGCAATAGCTTTCCAAGGAAAGGTAGGCTTACATTATATATACATGCTGAGATGATTAGGCACGTTCAAAAATTTTGAAGCAATGAAGGAATTGGAAATAAATATAAAATGAAAGAAATTTGAAAAGTCCGTAGCTATGATCTAGCCAAAATTTATTAAAGCCATTTACTAGGAAGTTTGGAATCGCAATAATAGGGAGAGGAAGGCACATTAATTTGATGACAAAGTTGTGTTCGGATCTATAAGCAAGTGGTTTATATATTATAGGCCTTATGAAAGCGAGGGAAGGAACGGATGCTACTAGCTTGATGATTTGAGATTCTTTCATACGTTAAAAACAAAAATAAAGAGAGACCAGAATAAACGCACCACCATAAATATAAATATACGCTTCAATTGCAAAAGAAACGTATAGGGAAAATTATGGGTAGTGGGAAAGGTAAAGTCAGTGCACGAAACTACAAGGAATAATAAAAGCAAGGTCGATGATCTCAAATTTATTAATGGTTACGAATGGAAAAGTCTACCTGAATTGGAAAAGTATTAAGCAATAGAAATCTTTAACGGTAGTAAAAAGAAACCGTTACGCACTGATTCAGAAATCAATTAAAGCAATTAATAGCTTGAATTGGACAGCACGTTTTCTCAATTAAATAAACTTCCATAAAATTATTTGAAAATTTACAATCTACTATATTTAAATATACGTATTCTCGATATATAAACATTTTATTTAAAAATTCAATTATTATAAGATTTCACAAATATTCAATTAAATATGTTATAGAATCAATTAAAATTGTTAAAATTTTCCAGGTCGTTACACTCTCCCCCACTCAATACTTTTCGTCCCCGAAAAGGAAGGAGGTAGGAGAATAAAACAACCAGAAAAAAAAAGTAGATTGAAAGCCAAGATAAACAATAAATTTTAAAACTATATAAATTTTATTTAAAATATTTATTTGAAAATTTCATTTGAAATTAAATTTTCTTTAATATTTAATACTTCTCAAACTCCTTTGCAAACAATTATTTACATTATTACTTCTATTTACAAAGACTATTGAAAATATTAAATCCAAAATTTATGAAATTTTTAATTTATCTCAAGATACCTTTCAAATATTATCAATAAATTAATAATCATTTTCTTTAAAGATGTTTTATTTAATTTATAACTTCAAAAATATTTATAACACTGAAATTTTATATAAAACAATGTAGTATACAAATAAGCAATATTTAAAAGATTTATTCAAAAAGGAAAGGAAGGTAGATTCCGAAAATGGAATATAGGTGAAAAATAAAGCTGAGCAGATGAGGTAGATTCAAAAGAATAGAATCGGGCACGAATAATTTATTTCAAACCATAAGAATTTAAATTTCAAATATTAATACAAAATTTCTTTATTGAAAATACTTTTATAATAAAATACCTTTATAAATAAAATACTTTTATATCGAAACCAATTTTTCTTTCGAAAATACTTTTATAACTCGATGTTTTAACAAGTTTATCCTCGTTCTTGCAGACTCTGTCCATGCGTTGATCAGGCGCAAAGCTAGAGTTCTTCAAGTACTTAGTAGACCTGTTTCAACACCCAGTGAAAATATTTGAAAAACCTTTTAAAAACAGATATGGAAAGTACAATCCAAACAAATCAACCAAACCAAAACCTTTGTCTGATCATGGTTCGCAGATACACAATGGTTACGCCTGGGTCCCCCAGGAAACAATCCATATCTGTAAGTTTCTCAGCCCTGCGAGTTATGCCATGATGACTAGTAGAGTGCAGGATACACAATGGTTACGCCTGGATCCCCCAGGAAACAATCTGTACCCCTAGGCAAGACTCAGCCAGGCACTTGCGCTACTATTCGCGACCTACACAGATTGCAGGATACACAATGGTTACGCCTGGATCCCCCAGGAAACAATCCATACCCCTGGCAAGACTCATCCAGGCAACTGCGCTATGTATTCACGAGAGAAAAAAAAACCATGGGTTACGCCACGGTGGGAACACTCGAGTATTACATCCAGAAAACCAAAAATCAGAGAGAATAATATCGCTAGAATGAATCCACGATGTGGCCACAAAGCGGATATCAAGCAGAAGGCACTTTCCATATCTTTACTTCGAAAATATATATCATATAGTACCTTTTCAAATCACTTTCAAATATCGTACTTATATAAAGTCCATATATATAGGATTTCATTTTTCCCAAATCGAATACTTTCCAAATCAATAGTAGATCAAATCATACTTATATAGACTTCGATTATATAAAATCTCTTTCCAAATTGAGTACCTTTCAAATCAATAGATTTCAAATCAACTTCATACTTATACAATCCATTTTATATAGGTTCGACCACTCCCAAATCAAGTGCTTAATAATATAAGGTTCTCAAATTTCAAATCATTTCAATATCAGTTTAAAAATCATATATGATTTCACCAAATTTTCTTCCAAATTAAATATCTCAATTTCAAAGTTCCCATAATAATAGGTTTAGAAAATAATCCCAGTTTCCAAATTAAAATAATTCAAGTCAAACAAATTCATTTCCAAAATCACCATATAAGTACTGGTTTTAATTTCAACTAAATTTCAAAACCAAATATTTTCTCAAAATCAATTATACTAAAAATAGTTTCCAAATTTATAAGTATCCCTTTAAAACTTTTAAACTATCTATTTCTATTTGAAATATCCAATTTACCTTTCTGAAAACCATTATTCAAAACCATATTTTTTTTTCAAAACATTTCAAAACTAAATTTATACTCTTTATCAAACATTTTATACTCCTCGAAATTTCTTAGCTTTGAAAATTTAATCTCGATTTGGAAGTGTTCGAAGATTCAAAATAGTTAGGGAATTCAAATTTTCAATTCAACAGTTGAAAATCAACAATAAATCAATAAACCAATTATTAAATCCGAAACTCGATGACTGAACACCGGTCTCATTTCAAATTGTTTCAAATATATATTTATATCTTTCTAAAATATCAAATTATACTTCGAAATTTGAAATCAAAAACGGTTTTACAAAATCACTTGCATAGCGAAGCTATTAAAGTGGCCACTCCCCCACTCTGAAACTCGAAAATCAATGTCGATGATGCATGCACTCATCACCGAAATTATTTTCCAGCGACATAAGTGAGTTCTGGATTTCTATTTTCTTGAAAACTTCTTTGAAATTTCTTCAAAATTATTGGAATTCATTTGAACTCATTTGAAACATTTCTTATTCGAAAAAATACTTTTAAATCGTATTATTTTTATATATTTTCCAAAATCTTAAAACCAATTTCAAAATACCAGAATTCAATTCTCGAATTTCAAATTTAACTCTACAGTTACAAATCATTTTTATATAAATCAATTTATTATAATTTTTCAAAATTTCAAATCCTTTGAAAACCTTTTTATATAGAATAACATTTCTTATTTGCTTTATATATAAGTAAAAATCCTTATCGAAATCATTTTACTTTTATATATAGAATAAAATCATAGTTATCAAAATAATAATTTCAGTATAAACAATTTCAAAAATACAACATAGCCGATTTTTCAAAGGGTGATTCAAGAATGGATTTCAAAACAAAGATAGAGATTTAAATTAGAGGAACTCCAATCAATAGAATCCTTATTCGAAGATAGACTCGATCAAAGATGAGATAATTAAATTACAAAATAGAAGATGGATACTTCTATAAATCGCGGGCGACCTTTACCGGTCAATTGTGATTCCACAATTAGATCGGTGTAGAATTCTGAGGCAATTCGACATTCGATCGCCAGGGATAGAGAATTCGGCATAACAAGATATAGCGGCATCATAAACCGAGGATACAGAAATCTTCGGTGAGTCAATGCCAATTGAAAAGGAGTTTTCACCCCCTTTACAAATCATTCAGTGGAGTTATGGGATACTCCGGAATCAAACGAATATAAATAGGAAGAGACAAGAATGAATTTCGGAATCGAGGGACATTCCAAAACTCAAAGGAAATTGAGTCAAAAAGGAAGAGATTCAACTCGAACGAAAGTGATTCTGTAAATAAATTTACCACATATGCTAAGTTTTGCCTAGAGCCAAAGCTCTGATACCAACTGTAACGACCCGCTATTTTGGACCATTCAAATCGACAATAAAACCGTACATGTCCGACTTGAATTGTAACGACCCAGAATTTTTAGAAATTAAAATTTGAATATTTAATTAATTTTAAATATTAATAAGTGAATTTATAAGTCAAATAAATTTTTATTTGAATTATTGGATTTAATTGGATAATTAAATCGATAATTTAATATGTTAAATTATGGAAATAATTGAAAATTGAGTTAAATATGATTGAAAATGATTTGTAAAATTTTATTTTATCATATTGAAGTTAGAACGATATTTTAGAACTTTTAAAATCGAATTGAAAGTTAATTTGTGAAAATTGAATATTTTAATATTTAAATCGACTAGTGAAAATAGTCAATTTTTGAACAGTCTCAGAATTGGACGAGACTAGTTTCATTGGATCCGTAATAGTTAGTTTTTACCGGATTTCAAATTTCGTGTCAATCGGAGTTATCGTTTGATCGTGGCAGCTCGAAACGCATCGAATTGTTTTTAATTTTAATTTGGCGAGTTAAAATAGCCATTTTTCAAAAAGTCTCGGATTTCGACGAAACTAGTTTAAACGGATCCGTAATGTGATATTATTGTAAGGTTTTAAATTTCGTGTCAATTGGATTTACCGTTTGTCCGGTACAAATTAAAACGCCTAGAAATCGATTTAAATCGGTTTAATTTAAATTGAGCGTTTACAGCCATAACTCGCACAGATGTCCGAATTAGCTTTCGAAACCTATTCCATTGTGTCCGGAACGCGGGGTAATCCCTAGAAACGCTGGTTACGGCGCGTAAATCGGAGTTCGGAATTTCCGGATGAATAGTGTTCGATTTTTCTTTATAAATAGACCAACACCTTCATAATTTAGAAAAAAAAAAAAAACCTAATTTATAACCCTAGCTGGCCCTAACAAATGAAAGGCCAGAATTTTCCATACTTCCTCCCTCAATAACTCCAAATCCGTTCATCGATTCCAGAAATCTCCAACTACAAAAGTATAGAGCTCGATGAGATCTTGGATTTCAACGGTTATGATCGTCAATGGCTTCACGGATCATCGGCAAATTTGGCTTGAAGGGGGCCGGCTGTGCACGTTTTTCGAGGGGGAATAGGTGGCCGATCTTGGCATGGTGGTGGCCGTGGGTAGCTTGTGTTACGAGCTACGTGATGAAACTCTCTGATCGTCGCGAAGTGGATCGTGGTGGTGGCAAAATTTAAACCTAATTTGGAGCTCTATGGGTTTATATGCGTGATGTTTATTTGTAGTTTGCGTGAGAGAGTTGAGGGAGAAGGTAAGGAACGGCCTTGATGAAATTGCAGTGGATCTCACGGCCAGGATTAGCTTTGGTATAAGATTTGTAAAAGTTATGTTGTAATTATATAAATAAAAATTCGTATAACTTCGTAAATTCATATCTTTTTCATACGAGGTCGAAAACATGCGAAACCAGTTGCGTTGGAATCGTATGGACGAGCACTACGCGATGAAATTGGATTGGAGTCGTTTGGAGTTAGTGAGAATTTTGGGTAAAATTAAACGTCCGTTTAATTTTATTCGAAATAAATCGCTAAAACGGAATTTAAAATCAAGATGAGAACTTCTCACTCAATCGAATCAGTTTCGATTTTATTTTAAATAGTTAGATTTAAAATATTTGAATTCATGTTTGAATGTTGATTAATATCTATTGATTGTTAAAATAGACATTATACGCCGTTAGTAAGCGGATGTTATTTATTAAAAACATATACCGCGAATATTTCATAAACAGTGAAATTGGTATTATATATAATAGCAATATATATATATTGGCATATGTATATATTGGAGTTATTGATTTCCCGCATTTTTTTGTTTAGCGGATGAGACCCTATTGCACCGTTATTAAGCGGATAATATTTTAAATCCCATATACCGCGATAATTTCGTACTGGAGCGAAATTGGTATTGTGCTAATGTTTGTGAATGCAGGAAAACAGGTTGGAGGGATCCAACTGGATTCCTCAACAGTTTTATTTGATTTCAGATATTTTGATATTTGATGGATTATCATATCGATATATGATATCGTTGTTGTCGTGATTGACTATTTGGTGTGTAGCATCATTGGACCAAGTTTTGGAATTTTAAAATGATTTATAAAGTGATTTTTGAAAATATACTATATGTTTGGAATTTGATCTATTTTAAATAAATAAACGTTATAATTTTTAAAGTTATAAAAATTATGATTTCTGAGAAAAATAGTTAAAAACTGATTTTTGAGAATATGATGCTAATGATTTTATAAAATAGTTTAAATTGGATTTTTGAATTAATTGTAAAAAGTTTAAATATAGGATTTATAAAATTTAATCATTTTATGAATCGAAATGGTGAAATTATAAAGGAGATTAAATGTGTTTTAAAGAAAAATATAAATTGACTTATATTAAGAGATTTATAAATGGATATTTACAAATTGAAATATTGACATTATAAAATGAGTTTTTATAAGTGTTAGAATGAATTGTGAATGAATTTCATAAATGAATGAAATTTATAGAATTATAAACGGTGAAGTTATAAAGGAATTTTATAAGCAGTAGGTTTATAAAATTTGCAAAGTTATTAAAAGAATGGTGTTGAATAAATCATTGAATCTTATAAGTTATAAGATTTATAATTATGAAGTTTAAAAGAACGATTTTGTAAAATAATCGTTTTATAAGCATTTAACTTATAATGTGAACTTTTGTTTTATAATTGAGTTATAAACTGGAATAGGTTAACAAAGGAATTTATAAAAAGGAAGTAGTTATAAAATAAATAGAAATGGAATTTATAAACATTGTTTTATAAATTCGAAAATAACTTATTTTGATAAGTAAATTCGTTGTAACTTATTTCTGGAGCTATATTCACGTTGTTGACTGCGAATAATCCTTTGAAATAAAATGAATAAAAGGATGAATTTGTTAACGTAGTATATTCACGTTTTTGAATAAGTGAATAACATGTTAAAGAAATTGTTTAGAATGTGATGTTTTAAATTGAATTAAAACGATCTAACGATGTTTTTAAACATGTTAAGATTCGAAACCATAGATTTCAACATTTATTGTTGAAATAGACGTTTTCGAGAAATAGAAGGAAATGGTGGACTATAACACTGTTGTTATAGTAAATGATTTCCGAAAGGAAATGTTTTGTATAGTATTGGGATTTATATATCTATTTTAATTTCGAATCCCTATACTAGTGATTTTGGGTTGTCGAACGATGTTCTACGCAACATTCATTTTGGCCCAAATAAATATGTTTAAGAGAATGATTTTCTTAAAGAATGAAATATATACTTAATTTCGATTTAAGTATATTGAGTATTTTCTAAGTATTGAAAATAAGTAAAATTTGTGAATTACTTATGAATAAATAAGTATGGAAATGTTTTCTAATATTTCATTGAATATTATGAGAATTTATCTTTTTTGAAGATAAATTGAAAATGAATAATTGAAATCATACATTCATAGATATTTTGAAATATAAATTCAATATGGAATTTATAAATGAAATTGGAAATTGGGTTTAAAAATAAATGTTGATTTATTTTTAAAGTGTGAAAATAATATATCTTGTGAAGATATTTTGGAAAATAAATAATTTGGAAAATTATTTGGAAACTGGTGATGTGTGCATATCCATTGATAGTTCAATAACCGACTATCAATATTTCCCTTTGAATGGGTATTTGATGTGATTTGTTTGAATGTGAATGCTACACTTATTTTTGAATAAGCGCTCACTATTCGGGTTAACCGGGAAAGGACCATGGGGTCGTACAACCCATTCCGAATATGTGATACGTCGTTGTGAATTGCATTTGAAGATCGGTGTTGAAGACCCGGTATTTGCGAGAGCGATAGGATGACCTGTCGATTGTCTCTGCACTGAGTTGCAACGGTATAGAGACTCCCTAAGTGATGGGAAATCCGATCAGGATTGTGAATATCCGGATTGCAAGGACTTCTTTGTAAGTGCCTTCGGTTTTGTTCGAGCCCGGAACAGACTTGTATGGATTGTATGTCTGACATTACAAATTGAGATATAAAGCCGATTTCATTCAAATATATTTCTGTTGGTGGCGGAGAATTTATTCTTTTAGCTTAACACCCTTCTCTGAGACGTACGAGCTCAGAGGTTATGTAGTTGAATGTTATCAGCGATATATTCCCATTTTGGTAATGTGACATGCTGAGTGTTGCTGTAAATGATCATTGTGTTGATTATTTGTGATAGGATCGTTTATTTGATCGTCTATCCTGGTGATCATTTCTATGATCATTTGTTGACCCAAAGCATTGCTTTTGTATAAAGTATGTTTTTGTGGACGTGACTTCGTCGAGCCTCACACCCCGTGAATGGTCAAAACAGGAAAGAAGCAGCAAGGTTATGAGGGGTAGCGCCCTTTAGGATGTGTGCATTTCCTTCTGGAAAAGGGTGGTATCATGGTATGGAGCCCAGATACTTACTCATGTTGAAAACACTTTGTTATGATTGTGTGAATTGATTACGAGCGCTCGGTTGAAAAGGTCCCAAAGGACCGGGGGATGGCATATTCGGTCAGTTGTTACTCGGTTAGGGGTAACCCGGCCTTGTGTTGGTAGAGATCCGGTTTGGTTCTCGGGGATGTCCATCCAGAGGCATTCTCATGTGGCAATGGGAAGTTCCTTGGCCTGATCATTCGTTGGAAATCCAAAGAAACAATACGTGACTTGTACGGTTTTAGTTGTATAACCTGCTATGGAATGTGGCGGTAACCTGCTATTGAACATAGTTAGCTATAGTAGGCATAGTTCGAAATGTCTATGCTGGCTAAGATTTATATTCTACTTTCGAAATAATTTTTCCTACACTATGCACTAGTAATAATATAAAATGTTCCTTTAAATGCGCATCAAGCATCTTTGGCTATCATAAGGAGAAATCTCCTCTGATTCTGCGTTTGCATGTGTGTGTGCGGGAGGCCTTATGGTAGTCTCATTTTTAAAAGCATTGCGAATTGACTTTAAAAATATTCCTCTATTTTGATTTTAAAGATAAATAAACTGTTTTGAGTTCTCACACCAGTCACATGACTGACTCGGAGTTTATTGTTTTCCTTCCTAAACTCTGGGTGCCCACCAATTTCCACACGGGCAGTCAAGAGTTAAGGTTTATCAGGATATTCTGGATATTCTGCGATTGCTGGAGGCAAGCTGGATGGCATGGCGTATTACTAGTTATATAGTATTTCTTTTTCCGCTGCACTGTTTAATGTTGATGTTGTACACTCTGATGATATGATGTAATGAAATGTGATGTAATGTAATAACTGATATAGTTCTTTGTTTAAAGATTATTCATTTATTATTATATGTTGTTCCGCTGCGAATTGTGAGATTCTGATGTTGTTCTGTTGTTTTCTGTCCGTTCTATGTTCTATTTATTTTCTATTTTCCATTTTCTTTTCTTTCTATCTCTTCTCTATTTTCTGTTTTCTTTTCCCTATCTTTTTCTATCCTCTTATCTCTTCTTATCTCTTTTTCTTTTCTAAAATTCTTTTTTTTAAAACCATAACATTTCGGGTTTTTGGCCTTCGATTTCTCGGCAGTCGATAAAGTGAGTATCGATGTTGAATTTTCGAAAGTCGAAAATTTCCGGGGCTTTACAGTTGGTATCAGAGCTTATGGTTAAGCGACAATCATGGTTCTGTTGGGTATTACTCATTAGAGATAGAGTCAGTAGTGCTCTAGATTGAGTTTGAGTGTAATAATAGCTATGAGAGCGTATTTGTTAGTGAATATATGAAATTGTTTTATATTGTGATGATTGGTTTGTTGAGTGGTATATAGATTCTGGTTAATACGAGTAATTAACGTTGTTGATAGGGATCTCTAAACACTTGTATAGAGCAATTCGACACAGTATTGTTTTAAATTGAGTAAATGAAATAATTTTATCTTGATTATATTTTTATATATAAAGGAATAATTTTTCAGAATTATTAAAGTGTATATAAGTTGATTGTTTAGTTGTTGAATAATCTAAATAAAGGAATAATTGTATAAGCAAAATGAATTATAAGAATTTAATTATAATTAAAGTGATTTACAATTATGAAATAAACTTATATATATAAGAAGTGAAATTATATGAATATATTTATGAATATGAGTTGTAATAAAAATGAATTTAAGTTATGTAAAACAAGTGATGTTTATGAAATGAAATATAACTTAAGAGTTGTTGAATGAAGTTGATATTAGTATCAAAATAAATTAATAAAGTTAAGTGATAAATGTGAACTTGAGTTATTTAAAATGAAATTCAACTTTAGAAATTGAATAAATGGATTGAATATTAATCAATTGAATGTGAATTAAATTGATATGGAATAATGAATGTAAGTGTTAATTCATTAAAAATCTAATGTTATGGGAAAGTTGAATAAATTGGAATGGAAATCAATTTAATGTTAAACCAAATTGAATGTAAAACTAATAATTTAGTTATGTTAAATAAACATTGGTTGTTAGTTGATTGATTGTATATAATTCATTAAGTGTTAATGAAATTGAAAGCTAAAGTAATTGAAATTCAATTTGAAGTTAAGTAAATTTTGAATAGAATTGAAATTGAATTGGAGGTGAACCAACTTGAATATGAATTAGTGAATATAAACTAATTGAAAATGAATGTTAGTAAACCCAATGTAAATGAATCAAATGTGATTAAATTGAAAACCAATTCATGAAATATTAAAGAGAATATGAATTTGTTGGATGATAGTTGGTTGATGTTTGCATTTATTGCTTTTACTGCATTTGCTATGTTGACATATATAGGTATTATGTTGCTATATGATGTATATTGAGATTATTTTCATATATGCATGTTCTCATGTTGTTTGTTGAGTGTTTAGTAGGTGCGGATCGCGTTTGCTTCGCATTTGGAGCTCGCTTTCGCGCTATATTAGCCGTATATGCTTGCTAATAAAATATAAGGTACATATCTCGGATTACATACCGTACTTTTATACTTTTTCCCTGCGGGATGCCTCATTACTTGATGAGATGTATATTTGTGATATATATACTTTCATTTTTTTTTCGGATCGAGCCGCGCAAAGGAGACTATGGCGAATTTTTCCGAAAATTTAAGGCGTTAGAAAAAAATTTGGAAAAAAATTGGAATTTTTTTGAAAACTTTAACTTTGATTTAGAGTTGAAAGTTAAACGATAGTTTGGTTTTGAAAAGATAACTAAGTATGATTTGAAAACTTAGTAAAGTATTATAAGAAGTTTAACTATGAATTTATGGAAAATTAATAAATTCTATAACCTTTCTTACTTGTTAATTTCGAGGACGAAATTCTTTTAAGTGGGGAAGATTGTAACGACCCAGAATTTTTAGAAATTAAAATTTGAATATTTAATTAATTTAAATATTAATAAGTGAATTTATAGGTCAAATAAATTTTTATTTGAATTATTGGATTTAATTGGATAATTAAATCGATAATTTAATATGTTAAATTATGGAAATAATTGAAAATTGAGTTAAATATGATTGAAAATGATTTGTAAAATTTTATTTTATCATATTGAAGTTAGAACGATATTTTAGAACTTTTAAAATCGAATTAAAAGTTAATTTGTGAAAATTGAATATTTTAATATTTAAATCGACTAGTGAAAATAGTCAATTTTTGAACAGTCTCAGAATTGGACGAGACCAGTTTCATTGGATCCGTAATAGTTAGTTATTACCGGATTTCAAATTTCGTGTCAATCAGAGTTATCGTTTGATCGTGGCAGCTCGAAACGCATCGAATTGTTTTTAATTTTAATTTGGCGAGTTAAAATAGCCATTTTTCAAAAAGTCTCGGATTTCGACGAAACTAGTTTCATCGGATCCGCAATGTGATATTATTGTAAGGTTTTAAATTTCGTGTCAATTGGATTTACCGTTTGTCCGGTACAAATTAAAACGCCTAGAAATCGATTTAAATCGGTTTAATTTAAATTGAGCGTTTACAGCCATAACTCGCACAGATGTCCGAATTAGCTTTCGAAACCTGTTCCATTATGTCCGGAACGCGGGGTAAACCCTAGAAATGCTGGTTACGGCGCGTAAATCGGAGTTCGGAATTTCCGGATGAATAGTGTTCGATTTTTCTTTATAAATAGACCAACACCTTCATAATTTAGAAAAAAATAAAATAAAAACCTAATTTATAACCCTAGCCGGCCCTAACAAATGAAAGGCTAGAATTTTCCATACTTCCTCCCTCAATAACTCCAAATCCGTTCATCGATTCCATAAATCTCCAACTACAAAAGTATAGAGCTCGATGAGATCTTGGATTTCAACGGTTATGATCGTCAATGGCTTCACGGATCATCGGCAAATTTGGCTTGAAGGGGGCCGGCTACGCACGTTTTTCGAGGGGGAATAGGTGGCCGAGCTTGGCATGGTGGTGGCCGTGGGTAGCTTGTGTTACGAGCTACGTGATGAAACTCTCTGATCGTCGCGAAGTGGATCGTGGTGGTGGCAAAATTTAAACCTAATTTGGAGCTCTATGGGTTTATATGCGTGATGTTTATCTGTAGTTTGCGTGAGAGAGTTGAGGGAGAAGGTAAGGAATGGCCTTGATGAAATTGCAGTGGATCTCACGGCCAGGATTAGCTTTGGTATAAGATTTGTAAAAGTTATGTTGTAATTATATAAATAAAAATTCGTATAACTTCGTAAATTCATATCTTTTTCATACGAGGTCGAAAACGCACGAAACCAGTTGCGTTGGAATCGTATGGACGAGCACTACGCGATGAAATTGGATTGGAGTCGTTTGGAGTTAGTGAGAATTTTGGGTAAAATTAAACGTCCGTTTAATTTTATTCGAAATAAATCGCTAAAACGGAATTTAAAATCAAGGTGAGAACTTCTCACTCAATCGAATCAGTTTCGATTTTATTTTAAATAGTTAGATTTAAAATATTTGAATGCATGTTTGAATGTTGATTAATATCTATTGATTGTTAAAATAGACATTATACGCCATTAGTAAGCGGATGTTATTTATTAAAAACATATACCGCGAATATTTCATAAACAGTGAAATTGGTATTATATATAATAGCAATATATATATATTGGCATATGTATATATTGGAGTTATTGATTTCCCGCATTTTTTTGTTTAGCGGATGAGACCCTAATGCGCCGTTATTAAGCGGATAATATTTTAAATCCCATATACCGCGATAATTTCGTACTGGAGCGAAATTGGTATTGTGCTAATGTTTGTGAATGCAGGAAAACAGGTTGGAGGGATCCAACTGGATTCCTCAACAGTTTTATTTGATTTCAGATATTTTGATATTTGATGGATTATCATATCGATATATGATATCGTTGTTGTCGTGATTGACTATTTGGTGTGTAGCATCATTGGACCATGTTTTGGAATTTTAAAATGATTTATAAAGTGATTTTTGAAAATATACTATATGTTTGGAATTTGATCTATTTTAAATAAATAAACGTTATAATTTTTAAAGTTATAAAAATTATGATTTTTGAGAAAAATAGTTAAAAACTGATTTTTGAGAATATGATGCTAATGATTTTATAAAATAGTTTAAATTGGATTTTTGAATTAATTGTAAAAAGTTTAAATATAGGATTTATAAAATTTAATCATTTTATGAATCGAAATGGTGAAATTATAAAGGAGATTAAATGTGTTTTAAAGAAAAATATAAATTGACTTATATTAAGAGATTTATAAATGGATATTTATAAATTGAAATATTGACATTATAAAACGAGTTTTTATAAGTGTTAGAATGAATTGTGAATGAATTTCATAAATGAATGAAATTTATGGAATTATAAACGGTGAAGTTATAAAGGAATTTTATAAGCAGTAGGTTTATAAAATTTGCAAAGTTATTAAAAGAATGGTGTTGAATAAATCATTGAATCTTATAAGTTATAAGATTTATAATTATGAAGTTTAAAAGAACGATTTTGTAAAATAATCGTTTTATAAGCATTTAACTTATAATGTGAACTTTTGTTTTATAATTGAGTTATAAACTGGAATAGGTTAATAAAGGAATTTATAAAAAGGAAGTAGTTATAAAATAAATAGAAATGGAATTTATAAACGTTGTTTTATAAATTCGAAAATAACTTATTTTGATAAGTAAATTCGTTGTAACTTATTTTGGAGCTATATTCACGTTGTTGACTGTGAATAATCCTTTGAAATAAAATGAATAAAAGGATGAATTTGTTAACGTAGTATATTCACGTTTTTGAATAAGTGAATAACATGTTAAAGAAATTGTTTAGAATGGGATGTTTTAAATTGAATTAAAACGATCTAATGATGTTTTTAAACATGTTAAGATTCGAAACCATAGATTTCAACATTTATTGTTGAAATAGACGTTTTCGAGAAATAGAAGGAAATGGTGGACTATAACACTGTTGTTATAGTAAATGATTTCCGAAAGGAAATGTTTTGTATAGTATTGGGATTTATATATCTATTTTAATTTCGAATCCCTATACTAGTGATTTTGGGTTGTCGTAACGATGTTCTACGCAACATTCGTTTTGGCCCAAATAAATATGTTTAAGAGAATGATTTCCTTAAAGAATGAAATATATACTTAATTTCGATTTAAGTATATTGAGTATTTTCTAAGTATTGAAAATAAGTAAAATTTGTGAATTACTTATGAATAAATAAGTATGGAAATGTTTTCTAATATTTCATTGAATATTATGAGAATTTATCTTTTTTGAAGATAAATTGAAAATGAATAATTGAAATCATACATTCATAGATATTTTGAAATATAAATTCAATATGGAATTTGTAAATGAAATTGGAAATTGGGTTTAAAAATAAATGTTGATTTATTTTTAAAGTGTGAAAATAATATATCTTGTGAAGATATTTTGAAAAATAAATAATTTGGAAAATTATTTGGAAACTGGTGATGTGTGCATATCCATTGATAGTTCAATAACCGACTATCAATATTTCCCTTTGAATGGGTATTTGATGTGATTTGTTTGAATGTGAATGCTACACTTATTTTTGAATAAGCGCTCACTATTCGGGTTAACCGGGAAAGGACCATGGGGTCGTATAACCCATTCCGAATATGTGATACGTCGTTGTGAATTGCATTTGAAGATCGGTGTTGAAGACCCGGTATTTGCGAGAGCGATAGGATGACCTGTCGATTGTCTCTGCACTGAGTTGCAACGGTATAGAGACTCCCTAAGTGATGGGAAATCCGATCAGGATTGTGAATATCCGGATTGCAAGGACTTCTTTGTAAGTGCCTTCGGTTTTGTTCGAGCCCGGAACAGACTTGTATGGATTGTATGTCTGACATTACAAATTGAGATATAAAGCCGATTTCATTCAAATATATTTCTGTTGGTGGCGGAGAATTTATTCTTTTAGCTTAACACCCTTCTCTGAGACGTACGAGCTCAGAGGTTATGTAGTTGAATGTTATCAGCGATATATTCCCATTTTGGTAATGTGACATGCTGAGTGTTGCTGTAAATGATCATTGTGTTGATTATTTGTGATAGGATCGTTTATTTGATCGTCTATCCTGGTGATCATTTCTATGATCATTTGTTGACCCAAAGCATTGCTTTTGTATAAAGTATGTTTTTGTGGACGTGACTTCGTCGAGCCTCACACCCCGTGAATGGTCAAAACAGGAAAGAAGCAGCAAGGTTATGAGGGGTAGCGCCCTTTAGGATGTGTGCATTTCCTTCTGGAAAAGGGTGGTATCATGGTATGGAGCCCAGATACTTACTCATGTTGAAAACACTTTGTTATGATTGTGTGAATTGATTACGAGCGCTCGGATGAGAAGGTCCCAAAGGACCGGGGGATGGCATATTCGGTCAGTTGTTACTCAGTTAGGGGTAACCCGGCCTTGTGTTGGTAGAGATCCGGTTTGGTTCTTGGGGATGTCCATCCAGAGGCATTCTCATGTGGCAATGGGAAGTTCCTTGGCCTAATCATTCGTTGGAAATCCAAAGAAACAATACGTGACTTGTACGGTTTTAGTTGTATAACCTGCTATGGAATGTGGCGGTAACCTGCACATCAAGCATCTTTGGCTATCATAAGGAGAAATCTCCTCTGATTCTGCGTTTGCATGTGTGTGTGCGGGAGGCCTTATGGTAGTCTCATTTTTAAAAGCGTTGCGAATTGACTTTAAAAATATTCCTCTATTTTGATTTTAAAGATAAATAAACTGTTTTGAGTTCTCACACCAGTCACATGACTGACTCGGAGTTTATTGTTTTCCTTCCTAAACTCTGGGTGCCCACCAATTTCCACACGGGCAGTCAAGAGTTAAGGTTTATCAGGATATTCTGGATATTCTGCGATTGCTGGAGGCAAGCTGGATGGCATGGCGTATTACTAGTTATATAGTATTTCTTTTTCCGCTGCACTGTTTAATGTTGATGTTGTACACTCTGATGATATGATGTAATGAAATGTGATGTAATGTAATAACTGATATAGTTCTTTGTTTAAAGATTATTCATTTATTATTATATGTTGTTCCGCTGCGAATTGTGAGATTCTGATGTTGTTCTGTTGTTTTCTGTCCGTTCTATGTTCTATTTATTTTCTATTTTCCATTTTCTTTTCTTTCTATCTCTTCTCTATTTTCTGTTTTCTTTTCCCTATCTTTTTCTATCCTCTTATCTCTTCTTATCTCTTTTTCTTTTCTAAAATTCTTTTTTTTAAAACCATAGTATTTCGGGTTTTTGGCCTTCGATTTCTCGGCAGTCGATAAAGTGAGTATCGATGTTGAATTTTCGAAAGTCGAAAATTTTCGGGGCTTTACATGAATAATTCAAAATACCAAATTGTTAATAAAATTTGGCAAAACTTAAAATATACAGTAAATAAATCAATCATAGATCACTTACACAGAGTAATACAATGCAGCGGAATAGATAAAGAATAGTAGTTCATGAAGCTACTATATACCTCAGAGTTAGAAATAAAATACAACCGAATTGTTCAAATGCCATTAAGGCTCCAATGCAACAGATGGCTTCTCTGAACCAATCAACTGGATGACTGAAGGGATAGATAGCTGGATCTTCAAGCAAAGCTCCAACTTCGAAGGTGAGTCTCAAATGTTGTATCTCTCATTCTGACCCGACCGTAAAGCAAAACACAAAACACTCGAGTCAGGATTAACATTCTTATATCTATAAATCTAACTCAAGTGAAATATCAACTAAAATATAATTAACTTAGAGGATGTTTGGGATAACCATCCTCTAAGGGTCCATGGAACTATCTAAAAGATAGAAATATACACTATAACACTGTAGTCTTTTCAACTTAATTTATACTTAAAAACCAAATATCATTTTCACTTCAAATATCTCTATACTTTCCAAATAGTATTTTTATATATTAAATAATTTGTACAGTAAAGTAATTTCAATTCCCTCAACTTAACAAATCGTTTAACATCAACCCGACCATCCCATTTAAATCTATTTCAATCTCAATTTATTAATTTAAATTCAACTCAATTTCTAGAATAACCACTTCAATTTTATCGATCTCAAATTCGGATTTGAAATCACAAAATATCCTTTATATTCAATATATTTCAAAACTTTAAGTATTCAACGTTTCAAACTAACTTTTTAATCAATTTAGTTTCTAAATAATAAATTCAACTATACTGATTTCAAATACATATCCGAATCTCAAAATAAACCATTTAAATCCCAATATAGTTCAAAGCTTTAATATTTAATTAAATGTTCAATTTAATAGTTCCATATAGTTCTCGATTTAACCTCATTATTATCTAGTCTTAAATTAATCCCTCATTAGATACAATATCATTTAAGTAACCTTAAATTACATTTTACTCAATATTTTCTTTAATTTATTTAAACGTGAAATATTCATTAAATCACTTAAATATAAATCCAGTTACAAATCATACCCTTAAATTTCCCATTCAATAATTTCAAATTGATTTAATTGAATAAATCCTTATTTAAATACCATTTAGATAAACCCACATTTATCTCCCAATCTTAGTAAATTGCAGAATACTTTTTGGAATAAAATTTACATAAATATTTATCATAGTTTATGTATTAAATCAAATTTTGACTAAATTAAATATTATTAAATCTATATATCATTACCCTTTATATATAAATAAATTTAAGGATTAATATTTAATAAGACCATATATTTCTTTCCAAAACAATGTATTAAATTTCAAAATATTTATATATATGGACCAACGATGTCTGTATATATTTCCTATCATATAGTCTAGTGCTACGGATATTTATCATTTCAATCCGTACACTAAATATATACGGGCGGATATCATTTCAACCCGTAATCCCAAATCAATTAAATGAAAATCGCTTGGGTTTATCATTTCAACCCATAACGATTTTCTCCTATTCTAAAGTCCGTTCGGGTATGTATCATTTCAACCCATAGTGATTTCCAAACTACAGGGAACTTGCAGAGTGATAACAGATAATACAATAAAATAACAGGCATATATCATCAATAACAATATAATATAAACAACAGGACATGGTGTCATATCCCGCAGTTGAACAGTTACAGATAATAGCATATATAACAAATTTAAATAACTACGGCAGCATATTTCAATTGTCGTTTCAATTGAAATCAAATTTAATGAATAAAAGAATGTTAATCATGAGTGATTGCTCACCTTTCGAGGCTAGATAGATTGGACAAAGAATTGAGCTACGCTGGATCACGATCTAGACATCGAACAAATTCAAACAAAATTTTCAAAGCGAAGCAAGATTGGCACGAATACGATGGACAAATGATAAATAGAGATCGATGAAAATAGATCAGAAACTGCTTTATGTAGAACGAAATGAAATACAAATATTATTCTATTATACTACTCTCTTAACCAATATTAGTTTTGAAACGCATTAAAATTACATATACATACATACGTTTTCAAACAAACGCAAATAATAGAAAACTGCAAAACTATGTTTAAAACCAATATTAACATAAATTTTTTATAATCATATTTAAATCAACATTTAAGTCAACATTCCACATTATTATTGTTAAGACCAATATCGACTTTTCTTAATTTGGTGAAACACTACACACCTTATACTTGATATAAATTTACCTTTTGCAAAATATTTATAAGAAAGAGAAGGGTGAGAGCACAGCTCCAACTTAATTTAACAATTTAAATTCCAGTACTTTCTTTAATATTAAAACAGCCTTTAGGCATTTCTTACATGTTAACACTTACATTAAACTTTCTTTATCATCTTAAAAATATCAATGCCAAATTTTAACCAATATAATCACTAGTATAAACTTACATTTTAAAACAACAAATCTTAGATCTTATAAAACTGTATTTGTATAATAATTCATCTCTGGACAGACACACAAACTAACTTAAAATATATTATACTATATATTCTCCCCAAAATTTTATAACTCTACAACTATATTTTAAACAACAGAAGGAAATTTAAACCCATGCAAACTCTACCTATATATCAAACTTATGTTTTATAACTTACTGTATATTAATATGTTTATAAATGTATACTGTCCCACAATATATATATTATAAAATTAACACCTTTTTATAAACAATACAATATAAAATTAACACCTTTCTTTTTTTTTTTTTATAAAAATCTTACATGTTGTAACATATATGCAGACTGCGAAACATCTTATGTTATATATAAACAGTATGAAATAACCCAATGTATATTCAAAAGTCATACTAAACAAATTTCAATAAATACTCATATAAAACTAACCATAGAAAAAATGCAAATGTTTATAACTTTATATTTAATGTATACTTGCGCTGCACTATATAAACATACTTATAATGTAAAATATATACTTGAAGCAGTTATGCTTAAAATAAAGGAAAACCAAAAGCAATATAAACAATAAGAAAACAAAATAAAAGGAGGAAAAAGAAGAATAAAAAGAAAAGAAATAAGAAGAAAAAAAAATTAGTGCAGCCATTTACCTACAGAAGAAGCTTCACACGCAAGAGAGGAGATGAAGATCTATTGATATGGAGTAGGGTATGTACGAGTGATTTGTATTTATAAGAGAAGCCTCACATTGATAGAGTGGAAAGAAATTTTGTTTAAAGTGGCAAGAAATAAAGATAGTAATGGCTAGAGGAAATTTAGGAATTTATTCCTATAATTTAAGGAAGAAAAAAAAAGAAAGAGGAAATATATTAAAACAAATATATAAAGATTAAATGCTGGTGAACAGAGGAAATAAAATGAAACAAATATGTATATAAACATTGAATGCTGGTGAAAAGAGAAAATAAATTAAAGCAAATATGTATAAAGATTGAATGCACATGAATAGAGAAAATGAATTAAAACAAATATGTATAAAGATTGAATGTTGGTGAAAAGAGGAAATAAATTAAAACAAATAAGAAGAGAATGGATTGATTTAAAGGAAAGGCAATGGATGGTTTAGAAATAAATAAATGTAAAACGTATACGTTTTAAATTTCAAAAAGGAAAGAAATAAATACGGGAATGGCAACAGATCTTGCAAGCAGGGAAATAACGTAAAAAGAGGAAGAGAAAGAGGCGTATAAATGAATGGTAAATAAATTTAGATTTCAAATGAAATAAATGGAACAGCAGAGTTTAAAGTATGGATGTAAATTCTGGAATAATAAAAAGCAACGTTTATATGTTGATTGAGAAAATAATTAAAACAATTAATGGCTTAAATGGGCAGCATGTTTCAAATTTTTGAAATGCAAAAGAAACGTACACTATAAATATAAAGTTTTTCAAAAGAAAAAGAAACGTAAAGCTATCCATTAATTCATCAAAACGTTATTTAAGTAATAAGTTGAAATGAATATACAAATAAAAGTAATTGTAATGGTCAATAGTTGATTTAGCTATATACTTAAAGCAATAAATTTTTGTTTGTTTGTACAACACAAAATGAGTTTTGAAAGTCAAGGATATAAAAATGGATAAAAGGAAAGAAATCAGGAAATTTTTGTGAGAAATAGCTTTCCAAGGAAAGGTAGGCTTACATTATATATACATGCTGAGATGATTAGGCACGTTCAAAAATTTTGAAGCAATGAAGGAATTGGAAATAAATATAAAATGAAAGAAATTTGAAAAGTCCGTAGCTATGATCTAGCCAAAATTTATTAAAGCCATTTACTAGGAAGGTTGGAACCGAAATAATAGGGAGAGGAAGGCACATTAAATTTGATGACAAAGTTGTGTTCGGATCTATAAGCAAGTGGTTTATATATTATAGGCCTTATGAAAGCGAGGGAAGGAACGGATGCTACTAGCTTGATGATTTGAGATTCTTTCAAACGTTAAAAACAAAAATAAAGAGTGACTAGAATAAACGCACCACCATAAATATAAATATACGCTTCAATTGCAAAAGAAACGTATAGAGAAAATTATGGGTAGTGGGAAAGGTAAAGTCAGTGCACGAAACTACAAGGAATAATAAAAGCAAGGTCGATGATCTCAAATTTATTAATGGTTACGAATGGAAAAGTCTACCTGAATTGGAAAAGTATTAAGCAATAGAAATGTTTAACGGTAGTAAAAAGAAACCGTTATGCACTGATTCAGAAATCAATTAAAGCAATTAATAGCTTGAATTGGACAGCACGTTTTCTCAATTAAATAAACTTCCTTAAAATTATTTGAAAATTTACAATCTTCTATATTTAAATATACGTATTCTAGATATATAAACATATTATTTAAAAATTCAATTATTATAAGATTTCACAAATATTCAATTAAATACGTTATAGAATCAATTAAAATTGTTAAAATTTTCCGGGTCGTTACAGTATAATTTTAGTATGTAGCGAATAAGAATCGATCTGCAGAAAATTTAATAATTTTAAAAAATTCTATTCAATCAAATTAAACCAAACTTTTGAAGTTGTTTAAGCTAAAAACGTAAAAAAGTTAGAACAAAAGAGATTGAAAATGAGAGCTTAGAAAACAATTTAGAGGCAAATTCACTCCATATTTTTGTAAACCAACACACAAATAATCTACGATCTCTCTATTTTGTTCTTAAATGGAAATAGTGATCTATTTATCATAAATATGGTTTATTTATGTTATTAGTTAACATAACTTAAACCATCAAATTATAATACAACACATAAAACCACTTATCAATTGTGATGCCCCACCCAAAGACCCATATTAACAAAGAGTATTATTCAGTAATACTGTCTGCTAATGCGGAGAGTAAGACTGGTTAGGAGCGACCATCCATAGCTTTGTCTTAAATATCTACTGAATACGTCGATTTAGTGCTCCAATTTTTTTTTCTTCGTCAAGTGGATCGACATATTCAATAAATGCTTGATACAAAACTACAGTGGCTAACGGATCTATCAGAACAAAATACAACGAATATATGTACAACATATCACAGAACAGTAACCAAACCCACACATACATACGCACGCGCGCGCGCACACACACATAAACACAGATATATCCCATACAATACAAATGATACAACAAAAGTAGTACAAGGATCACAATATATACAACGAGTCAATACAATAAATACATATCAGAGTCATACAGAACGATTCTAAAACTACAAAAAGAGATAAGCTGATATTCAAGACGGAAGCATCAAGTAAAGTCCAAAAACAGGAATCTAACCTGAAACAACTCGGTCCGACCCAAGTATAAAATACATGGGTCAGTCTAGCTAAACAAATCAGTTTTAAGAGGATAATCGATAACACAACATAAGGCAAGGTGATATTCTTCTCTAGTGAGAAGGAATAATTCAAGAGAATATGGTTACTTCACATGGCATAACTAAGTAGGTATAGTAATTTCAAGTGATATAAGGATATCACTAAATATGAATGCAACACAAAGGCGATAAAGCAATATAACAAATCTCACAATTTAAGCATGCCACATCTCATTGGCGTATCACAAAACATCAAATATGGTTTAGGAGAAGAACATAACTCCAAGGAAGAGAAATCCCAAACTTGCCATATCGGCAACTCAAAACAATCTCAAGAAATCACCATCTCAAAATTTGCCATAAAGGCAATCAAATATAAATCTTCAACATAGGAGAATATAATCTCTAATAAACGCCAAAAGGCAAATCTCATATAATAACGCCAATGGGCAAATCTCAAATAAGCTAGGTGTTGGCAAACCCAAATCTCAAATATAGAACTCGATAAGAAGTACAATTTTCAAAGATGTAACCGCCATATATAATATCTCGAACGGCTCAAATGGCCAATAATGTAAAAAGGCAACACACTAGCAAAATCACAAAGAAATCAATGAAATCATCTCAATGATATAGCGGTCCATATGTCCGAAGCCCGCTAAGTACCGTTCTCTCAAAATAAGGCGCCACATCTATTAGACAAATGTTCGAAGGGATAAATAAATACGTCTCTTAGACAAATATCCTGAAGGACAAATACATTGCAATGACAAATGTCTCTTAGACAAACATCCCCAAGGACAAATGAACCGAAGGTCCAGTATTGAAAGATACGTCTCTTAGATAAATGTGTCACATACCCTCGGATAGTAACCCGAATAGTATAAACGTGTGTCCCATACCACATTTTTGCACTAAACGGTTTACTAACCACTAGTAAATTCCACACTCAAAGCAGTAAAAGTGTACCTCGTCTCATCGGTAAACTCGACCCGAATGTCAAATCGATAAACGGACAAGTCTGGAATTAACCGATAAGATAAACGCGCGTGTCTCATACCATGTTTTGACAAATCGTTTAATTCTCCTTCTCATTCGCTTGAACATTGCAAGAATGTGCATTTTATACATAAAATAATTTTATTGAGAAAATAAGCTTTTAAAACCATTTTTCGAAACCAATTTTGAAAACAATATATGAAAATTCCCTTGTTATAGAAATAAACAGATTTTATAGCTTAAAATAATTTAAAAATATGTAATAATTTATTTAAATATTAATTTATTTAAAAATTATTTTAGAATCGTTTGGAAAAATCCGTGCTCGAAATCAAAAAAATCACTCAAAACCGTCATTCAAACTCAATTCAAATTTGAATTTCAAATCCATCAAAAGTGGGCTTGCCTATTGATAGGCATCATGGCGCTCAAAAAAATTCAGAAATATCATAAAAACATGAATTAAAAGTCAAAAGTCAGACGGAAAAAGAACATAAAAATGCATAGGCAAAATACTACCCAGGTCTGAAATGTTCTCTGGGTTCAAATTTTAAATATGAAACAGGTGGCCAACCAGCCACTGATTGAACTAAAAATTAGTACTCTCATAGTAGAAAACTTCATATTTTAAATAAAAAACGAATCGACGAATTCCGGCCGAAAATGAAAAGGTTACACCGTCTCAAACATGGACTCAGACCATGTTTGCAGTTGTTCAAAAACAAGTGGCCAGACCTGAAAACCATCTTGGGTTCAAATTACAGGCCTGAAATGAAAGACCAAACGAACTCATATTCAGCTAAAAATTGGTGTTGACATACTACAAAACTTCATCTTTTAAACAGAAAAAGAATAAATGAATTACGACTGAAAATGAAATGTTACACTATCTCAAACACGGACTTAGCCTACGTTTGCAGCAGTTTAAAAAACAAAAATGTACAGGCCTGAAAACCATCTCAGGTTCAACTTTCAGGCATAAAACAAAGGATCGAACCACCTCGGATTAAGCTAAAAATTGTTACGCATACAGTAGAAAACGTTATCTTTCAAACAAAAAAAGAATCGATGAATTCCAATAAGAAATGATAGTGTTATGTTTTTTCAAACATAGACTCGAGCCATGTTTGCACCAACTCAAACAAAATATGCCTGGGTAAAAATATGGGTTTTTGTTGATTTTGCAGCAAAGTTTTGAACAATCAAATGAAAATATTTTCAACCAAGTTTTACAGAGACAAAGTTCAATATATAAACTACTATCTGGAATAATCCGGTGGCGTTTCGTTGCCGAAATCAAAAGTTATAACCTTTCATAAAAGCAATAGAAAACAGTTTATAAGCTGGGATAAAATAACTACAAAACACAAATTATTCTCTGTTTCTAGCGATTTGAGCTTTGTTCAGCTAGAATTTGTGAGTTTTTGCAACTCACCTTGAATTAGAGATGATAAATTCTGAGTTTTTGCCGAAAGAAACATGCTTTAAGGAGAAGAGAGCTTCCAGTAATCTGTAGAAATCAATATACAGACATGCAAAGGAAAAGGAAACCATTAACATACATCTCCTCGACTCAAATAATTTTTTTGATGAAATTTCCGTTTTGGAAAATATTACCTTTAGATTTACTTTAGACTGATAAAAATATTAGTTTGTTTAAAGAAGTATAAAGATTTAAAACTTTGATTTTGAGAAAATGTGAACTTTCTTTTACATGCAAGAGGAAGAAGATGATAGCAATTACTTTATGCGTACAGTAATTGTTTATCACCTTCTCAATGTCTGATTAAGTAGGCTAATGGGCCTTTTGGACCCAATTATAGAAATAAATTAACTAACCTAAGTAATTAAATCACATACTGAAGCAAATGCTCACATATTCATCTTATGTTATAAAACAATGCATTTTTTCAAATTTTCATATAAACAAAATATGTAAACTTATATACATAGTAAATAAAATATTTTTCATTATATAAAAAGATAATTTTAGTTTTAAAAACATTTTTATCATTAAAAACCCTTAATTTACAAAAATACACAATTTACACCAAATAAATGCATAAATCCATAGTTTCAACTTCAAAATTTTAACAAAAATTATTTCCTTACTTAGAAAAACATAATAGTCATTTCAACCTCAATTTTATAATCAAAACACATTTTTAAATAAAATTTCATCTTTTTAATTTAGATAAACCACCTTTAAAAATTACATTTTTCTTTAAAATTATTAAAAGAAGCAAATGGGGAATAAATAATATACTTATTGCATTTTCTTTAAAATAAAATCATTTTCCATTTATTATCACACTAACCAAATAAAATAAAGATTTTAACTTTATTTTCTCAATTTTAAATTCCAAAATTCATTGATTATTCCAAATAAACGATTTAAAATCTCCAATTTTAATTTAATTGACAATATTAAATTATAATTACCATTATAATTTAATATTGACGGATAATCTCCAAATCAGGGTTGTTACAGACTCCTCTCTTAACAAAATTGTGTTCTCACAATTTCTAGAGAAGAATTTGTATTCAACCTATTAATTTCATCAATCAAAAGAAAGATAGATAAGCGTAAGTTTAAAAATTTATCACCCTAATGCAAGTTGATAGAAAACCAAGATAAGATTGCTCGATAAATTTTATGGTTTCCAAAGTGCTAATATTGGAATTAGCGAACCATTGAATTTTTCGAGCAACACACAAGATTTCGAAGGCGTCTCACATTCGAAAGAACACAACAAGTTGTTACACAAAGGATTAATCGAACGAGATTAATTACTCATAAGCTCCTTAAGTAGGGTTGGGATTTAGCACAACTCCAACCTGAACTCTAACCAACAAAATGATTATCGATAAGATTTTTCGTATGACACAGCCAACAAAACTACACCAATATAAGATAGACACAAAAGAGGCAAAATATATCAACCAAAAGGTGGTTTCTTCAAAGGCCACCATACTCAAACGACTGCATAAATGCACGTTGCTAGAAAATAACACGAGAGTAAGATAAACAAGGAACTAAAATATATGTATAAACTCTCAATAAAGAATTCTTAGAGTTTCAAAATTCAATATTTTTATAATTATAACCACAATTTTCAACACTTGAAATTTTTTCAAAACTACTTACTTAGATTTTAAATTTAATTTCATTACTCTTCGTTAGAGTAAATAAAGTTTAAGTTGTTTATTCTCTAATTCTTCCACAGGTATTCTCTAGTTTGCAACATATATTATATTTTGTTTAATTTGTTTCTCAAATTTTCTAGGTATTATAAATTTCCTGAAAAATCGATGGAGTCTACTTTGTATGCAGGGTCGTATACAATATTACAAAAATGATTTATATAATACATATCGATCATTAGGTCGGAAACGCAATATATGCCATCATTTAACTCTTAAAATTAATCCGAAAACATACCTTTCTTTTTAGCATTTAAAGCGAGTTTGCACAATCTTATATATAATCTTTTTGCTCAAAATATAGTCCAACCATCTTCTTTTTACCTGTACTTAACTCGAATAGATGATATTAGTTCATGTTCATAAATAGGAAGTGCTACATTTAATTATTTAGGAAAATAGGTCAATTTCATTTCAGACATGTTGTAAAGAAGACATGTTTTGACCCAGCAAACAACTAAATCTCAAACTTTTTACATAATGAAAGTTGTTTTACTCAGTCTAAGCTTTCCAGCAATATAAAGATCATTAAAATCGAATTTACAGTTTGAAAGTTATGTTAGATTTATTTTCACCTTAATCTTAGAAATTTCTTAAGACGACGGAAATGTCTATCCACTTTCTAACTCATTTTAGTCTTAGTAAAAAGCAAAATATTTTAAAGTGGTAAAGAAACTTTATAGCTTACTGACATCTCTTTCATTTATAAAAATATTGAACTCATTTGGAGATATAAATCTCAAGTTATCGCTGTTTTAGTATAGCAATTTTCCAAACAAAATTTCAGCTTTTAAATCAATTTGAAATTTGAAATTCTCCTAAACCATTTTAATTTCAAGCTATATTTTCAGCAAGCTTTTTGCTAAATCATTTATTAAATGACTTATTTTCCCCGGAAAGCCAAGAAATATAAAATTATGATCAAATGTAATCATAATAAAACATTTTATTGAGTGGAAATATTTTCATTACTTTCCAAAATCCAACTTTAAAACAGTTAGCTTGAAAACTCATTTTGGAAGAGATAACTAATCTCTGTCATTATCAAGAAATGATTGTTTATTATCCATAAGATAAATTTTGGGATATATATATAGTTTAAAATTATTCTCACAATTTAAAATGAATATACTACATGAATTGTTCATTTATCAAAACAATGAAAATTCACATTTCCACTTGTCACAAAAATTAATTTTTCATCCAATTATCAACATAAAACTAATTAAAGTTAAGAATTAATTCAAACTTGTTTTCAAAAGAATTTTGTAATTTAAAACCCACAAGTTGTAATACCACTTAAGTTTAAAACAAAAACTAGCTCACAAATTTATACTAAATGTTCTAAACTAACACTTCTTTGTTTTCTCTTAAGATAGAGTTTTATATCTATCCTCTACTATTACTCAAATAACTAAGTGCCAAAACAAATTTTTATAGTCATCATTAATAACTTGTGCTAAAATATTCAATTAGTATTTTAATTTTCAAACCAAAATATTCTTTTACCTTAAATACATCATTTTATTAATAAAAGCATCAAATGATATTTTCTTCTAATTAAGACATCCCCTTAGTTAGAATTATTCACTTTACTTACCAAAATTACCATACTCAATTTCTCAAATTTCAAATAATATAAGGGTATTGCCTCGCCATTGATTTATAGTGAATGACCCCATCGATTTACTGCAGAGTTGATCAAATAATCAAAACTGCCTCCCCACTCATCCAACACTCAGTATGGTTCAATGGCTTCATTAAACATTTAAAATAAAAATTAATACTCGACTATAAAATTATTTTCCAACATTACTTATTAAAACTCAATTTACCGTGTCTGACTGCCTCATCACAACGTTTAGGAAATTCCTATCAATTACGTTGGCCAACCGCATCGACCAGAATTCATAAAGCACTGAACGGACAACCCAACACAAAAATTCATTTTTGTTAAAATGAAATACCTCATATATAATACTCAAAATATTCTTTGTTTTTCCCAAAAACAAAATCCAATTTCTCGTAGAAGCATATTTTAATTTTTTTTGAAAAATTTAAAAACACAATTTATTACTTATTCTTAAAATCAAGGAACACAAATAGAGCTCATCGAGATATTCCCAGAATACTCGATCCTCAAGATTAATGGAATAGACTAGAGTGTTCATTATTCCAAACATATATTGAACCGCTCACAAGACTCATAATGAGTGCGGAATGTGGTAAGAGTAACGCCATCCTCCATGAGTCGTAGCTCAGAAAAAATCGGTGTAGGGTTAAGCTGAAGAATGGCCCTAGACCACTTAATAGATTAAAAAGAGAGAAATGAGATAGAAAAGTAAGGGTAAAATATCTTCTCGAATGTGGGGAAGTAACATTAAAAAAAATCATTACTACGAGTGAAGTAATACCACAAAGTATGTCAACAATTGAGTACCTAAAGAGGATATCTCGAAAGGGGTAAGAATGGAAATATCAAATAAATTCAACGAATCGCCTCATTTCCCTAGTGGACATCCTCATGGGAGGATGACCGAAAGGCTAAGAATCGGGAATGTAGTCAATACAATATTTGATTGCCCGATTGGCTGTCATGCCCAAAATGGACTCACAAAAATTAACAGAATCATAATGACTGGCATTCGAGATATGTCATCTACATCTCGAAACTAAAGAATGGAAAAAGAGACTTTGGAATAATCGTTAACATTCCGAAGGACAAGAAGAAACAAATCAGCCGAATAAGGATACCTAATATAGGATTCTTTGAATCATAGAACGTGGCTTGATAAAAGGCTAGCCACTTCATCTCAAACACTCTGAATTCTAGATAGAAAATGGCATGCTAATTCGCACGAAAGATAAGTTATAAGCAACAATCCCAAATCCTCATACATCATGCCAAATATTGTGGATCCCCTCAATAGGATTCGCAATCCTCACAAACGAACAAGACAAGAACATCCAAAACATCAACAAACTCCTCCGATGCGGATGGGTGTCAAGCACCCATATGGAAGAGGACTCGAATAAAACAATCACCATTAGGACTACTCCTAAGATAAGATGTCATCTATTTTTGGAATACTACGGAATAAAAATATTCCTAGACATATCCTAAACTTCTATCTCAAAGGGCACGATTAAATAAAGGGCACGATGATTAATGGATTTGTAACACTTGTACTATACTTTGATGTACCGTAATATATGCTTCTGTTCTGTGGTTATCATATTTTGTTATGAACTCCGCTCTGATACCATTCTGTGATGCCCCACCCTGAGAACCATATTAACAAAGAGTATTACTGGGTAATACTATCTGCTAATGTAGAGAATATGGCTGGTTAGGAGCGACCATCCATAGCTTTGTCTTAAACATCTATTAAATACGTCGATTTAGTGCTCTAATTTTTTTCCTTTCTCAAGTGGATTAATATATTCAATAAATGCTTAATACAAAACTACAGTGGCTAACTTATATATCAGAACAAAATAAAACAACAATATATGTACAACATATCACAGAACAGTAGCCAAACATATATATAAGCACATACACAGATACATCCCATACAGTACAAATGATACAACAGAAGTGGTACAAGGACACAATATATACAATGAATCAACACAATAAATACATATTAGAGTCATACAAAATGACTATAAAAGAAAAAAATAAGCTGATGTCCAAGGTGGAAGCATCATGTAAAGTCCAAAAGCAGGTATCTAACCTGAAACAACTCGGTCTGACCCGAGTATAAAATACACGGGTCAATCTTGCTAAAAAAATAAGTTCTAAGAGGACAATCGATAATATAAGCATAAGGCAAGGTGATAATCTTCTCAAGTGAGAAGGAATAATTCAAGAGAATATGGTTACTTCAAATGGCATAACTAAGTACGTATAGTAATTTCAAATGATATAAGGATACCACTAAATATGAATGCAACTCAAAGGCGATGAAGCTTTATAACAAATCTCACAATAAAAGTATGCCTCAACTCACCGGCGTATCACAAAACATCAAATATGGTTTAAGATAAAAACATAACTCCAAAGAGGAGAAATCCCAAACCCGCAACATCGGCAACTCAAAACAATCTCAAAGAAATCACCATCTCAAAATACACCATAAGTCAATCAAATATAAATCACCAACACAGGAGAATATAATCCCAAATAAATGCCAAAAGGCAAATCTCATATAATAATGCCAATAAGAAAATTTCAAATAACGTCAAGTGTTGGCAAACCCAAATCTCAAATATAGAACTAGATAAGAAGTTCAATTTCCTAAAACGTAATCGCCATATATAATATCTCGAACGGCTCAAATGGTCGATGATGTAAAAAAGAAATACACTTAGAAAATCATAAACAAATCAATGAAATCATCTCAAAGATATAGCACGTGCTTATGGCCGAAGCCTGCCAAGTACTGTTCTCTCAAAATAAGGTACCATGTCTCATAGACAAACGTCCCGAAGGACAAATAAATACATCTCTTAGACAAACATCCCAAAGGACAACATCCCAAGGACGAATACGTCGCAATGACAAATGTCTCTTAGATAAACATCCTGAAGTACAAATGACCAGAAGGTCCAAAACTGGCAAATACGTCTCTTAAACAAATGTTTCACAAAGTCTCAAATAGGAACCCGAGCAATGTTAACGTGTGTCCCATACCACACGTTCGAACTGAATGGTTTACTAACCGCTAGTAAATTCCACACTCAAAATAGTAAAAAGTTTACCTCATCTCATTGGTAAACTCGGCCCGAAGGTCAAAACGATCAAACGGACAAGTCAGGAATTAAATGATAAAATAAACGCATGTGTCCCAAACCATGTGTTTTACCAAACAATTTAATTCTCCTTCTCATTCACTCAAATATTGAAAAAACGCATATTTTATATATATAATAATTTTCTTGAGAAAACTAGCTTTTAAAACAATTTTTCGAAATCAATTTTGAAAACAATATTTGAAAATTCCCTTATTATAGATAATAAACAGATTTTGTAGCTTAAAGTTATTCAAAAATTTATAATAATTATTTTAAATGCAAATTTATTTAAAAATTATTTCATTTGGAAAAATCCGTGCTCGAAATCAAAGAAATCACTCAAAACCGTCAATCAAATTTAATTCAAATTCAATTCAAATTTAAATTTCAAATTCATCAAAACTGGGCTAGCCTATTGATAGGCATCATAGCCCACCAAACTTTTCAAAAATAACACAAAAACATGAAGTGGAAGTCAAAAATCGAATGGAAAAAGGACATAAAAATGCATAGGAAAAATAATACCCAGGTCTGAAATCTTCTCTGTGTTTAACTTTTGGACATGAAACAGGTGGCCAAACGACCTCTGAATGAATTAAAAATTGGTGTGCACATAGTAGAAAAAATCAGATTTAAAAAAAAAAGAATCGATGAATTTCGATTGGAATGAAAATGTTACACTGTCTCAAACATGGACTCAGGCCATGTTTGCAACAGTTCAAAAACAAAAATGTGCCCAGGCATGAAAACCATCTTGGGTTCAACTTACAAGCCTAAAATAGAGGACAAAACGACCTCATATTGAGCTAGAAATTAGTATGCACGTACTAGAAATTTTCATCTTTCAAACAAAAAAGGAATCAATGAATTCCGACTAGAAATTAAAAAGTTACATTGTCTCAAACATGGACTTAGGCCATGTATGCAACAGTTCAAAAAACAAATGTACAGGCCTGAAAACATCTTGGGTTCAACTTCCAGGCATAAAACAGAGTAATAAGCGACCTCAGATTGAGCTTAAAGTTGGCATTCATATAGTAGAAAACTTTATCTTTCAAACAAAAAAAGAATCGATGAATTCCAGTAAGAAATGAAAGAGTTATGCTTTCTCAAACATGGATCAGCCCATGTTTGTAGCAACTCAAACAAAATATGCCCAGGCAAAAATCTAGGTTTTTGTTGATTTTGCAACAAGGTTTTGAACACTCAAATGACAATATTTTCAACCAAATTTTGCAGACTTAACATATAAACTACTATCTGGAAGAAATCTGACAGCATTTCGTTGCTGGAACCAAAAGTTATAAGCTTTCAAAGATGCAGTAGAAAACAGTTTACAAGCTGAGATAAAATAACTACAAAGAGATAATTATTCACTGTTTTTGGCGATTTGAGCTTTGCTCGGCAAGAATTTGTGAGTTTTTGTAAATCACCTTGAATTAGAGAAGATAAATTCCGAATTTGTGCTGAAAGAAACAAGCTTGGAGGAGAAGAGAGCTTCCAATAACTTGTAGAAATCAATATATAGACATGCAAAGGAAAAGGAAACCATTAACAGACATATCTCAACTCAAATAAGATTTTTGATGAAATTTTTAGTTTTGGAAGAGATTACTTTATATTTACTCTAGATTTATAAAAATCTTAGTTTGTTTAAAGAAGTATGAAGATTCAAAACTTTGATTTTGAGAAAATATGAACTTTCTTTTACAGGCAAGAGGAAGAAGATGAGAGCAATTACTTTGTACGTACAGTGATTATTACTCACCTTCTCAATATCTGATTAAGCAGACTAATGGGCCTTTTGGACCTAATTAGAGAAACAAACTAACTAGCCTAAGTAATTAAATCACATACTAAAGCAAATGCTCAAATATTCATCTTATGTTATAAAACAATGCATTTTTCTTCAAATGACTAACAAAATATGTAAACTTATATACATAGTAAATAAAATATTTTTCATTATATAAAAAGATAATTTTAGTTTTAAAAACATTTTATCATTAAAAACCCTTAAATCACAAAAATACACAATTTACACCAAATAAATGCATAAATCCATAGTTTCAACTTAAAAAATTCAACAAAAAGTATTTTCTTGCTTAGAAAATATGATAAGTCATTTCAACCTCAATTTTATAATCAAAACACATTTTTAAATCAAATTTCATCTTTTCATTTAAAGAAACCACCTTTAAAAAATTACATTCTTCTTTTAAAAAATATTAAAAGAAGCAAATGGGCAATAATTAATATAATTATTACATTTTCTCTAAAATAAAATCATTTTCCATTTATTACCACACTAACCAAATAAAATAAAGCTTTTAACTTTATTTTCTCATTTATAAATTCCAAAATTCATTGTTTATTTCACATAAACAATTTAAAATCTTCAATTTTAATTTAATTCACAATATTATAATTTAATATCGACAAGCAAACTCCAAACCAGGTTGTTACATCAATTGTAGTGAAAATGAACATGAAATCAAAGCAAAAACTATTTGAAGTATGATCTGTTTACTATATTTTTAGCAATATAGATCATCAAAATTTATTTCTCCTAAATTTCTTGACCAAAATTACTCAAGTAAATGATGATGGTTAGACTGATGTGGGTTGTAGGTTTCTGATCAGGTCATGGGGTTTGGTAGGGCCGTAATGGAAATTGTAAAGAATATCAAAAATTGTAAAGAAATAAAATGAAAATTGTAAATGAAAAGGAAATTAAATATTTTGTTTTGAAATATGTATTTTTTTAATGTGGAAATGCAAATGGAAAAACAACAAGCACACAATAAAATGAAAACAAAAATCAAACAACAAACACACAACACAACATATTTTTTTAAATGCAAATTGACACACAAAAAACACACAATAAAATCAAACAAAAATAATTCAAAAAATAAATAATAAAACAGAATCAGTTACCCAGCAACGGCACCAAAAACATGTTTAATGACTATTTTCCATCGAAATAGAAAATAGCTGATAAATTTCAATTAAAAATTAACCGTAAGCGCACGACGTACAATTTTAGTACATGGCGAGTACGGATCAATCCGTCGGAAATTTTTTTGATTTAAAATTCTATTAATCAAATTAAACCAAACTTTTGAAGTCGTTTAAGCTAAAAATGTAAAAAAAAGCTAGAAGAAAAGTGATTGAAAATATGAGATTAGAAAATAATTTAGAGGCAAATTCACTTTCATATTTCTGTAAATCAACACAAATAATCTATGATCTATCTATTTTGATCTTAAATGGAATTAGTGATGTATTATCATAAGTATGGTTTATTTATATTATTAATTAACATAACTTAAACCATCAAACTATAGTATAACACATAAAACCACTTATCAATTTCAATGAAAATGAAGTCAAAGAAAAAGTTATTTTAAGTATGATCAATTTACTATTGTATTTAGTAACACAGATCATCAAATTTTGTTTGCACTTTAATTCCACAATCAAAAATCAATTAGTTAAATGATGATGTAAATTGTGTTTATATAAAGTAAGCATAGCCCATTTGTGATTACAGCATAGGCTACCAGATTCCATTTTATAAACTTACATCAACATCACTTTCATGAAGCATTAAAAAGAGATCATAAATGACAAGATATATTGAATTTACATACTTATAGGGAGTGCTTCATTACCCTAAAATGGAAGGGGTTTAGCTACTCATTTGTGTTACCATATCAACACATGTAAATTTCAACATAGAAAAGCAAGCAAAATGAAAGCTAAGTAGAATAAAAAAGAACTAAACAACTTGCATAAAAATAAAACTGAGCTACTAACATGAAATGAAAGAGCATCTAAATAAAAATGAGTAAGAAAATAAAATAAAAACAAAGAAGATGTAAAAGAGGCTTGGGAAGCCATTTTTATTTCATATAATTTTGAGGCTACAACTTGCATGCTAATATGAAATCTAAAATCTTCATTACATATACATAAGTGGGCTATATATGCATGCTCAAAACCCTAATCCATATTTTATGGGACTTTCCAAAATATCCCTTAGGAAATCTGGCCACCAAGTTACCATTAGTCTCTAATTAATCCATCATCAAGTATGCATGTAACTTTAACCTCCATAAATTTGTGCATTAGCTCCTAATTGTAGATTAAGGTAAGTGGGTAGATAGAGTCCTCCATGTTGCATGAGTTGAATTATTTCCACCTTTATTCCTTTTTTCCATCCTTGTGCATGTATATTTCCATGAAACCCTCTTCATATTTCCTACCAAATTCCTACAAATAAAAATAAAATATGCAAGTGAATATTCACAAAATTAATATATGCACAAAATTACCATTTTACCCCCAAATTGATGTATGATGACTTGAAAACATTTTTGAAATTTGGTTTTAAACATGTAAAAATACCTAATCATGACATTTATTTAAATAAAAATAGATTAAATATGGATGTAAATATATGCACATTTACGTGCACATCAATCTATTGTAGGATTAGATATAGTAAATGTAATAAAAGGATATGTAGAAAAGAAGAGAGTTACCACATTTTTATAGTGGTGCGACAATCTCTAGCATACGACCACTTCATATTTTTTTACTAATTATAGATTTGAGGGAGAATTAGAACCACTAGTATATGCGATTGACAAGGTCACAAGCATTAGATTTCCAATAGTATCGGTTTAGATGGCTATCGTGAGGTGGAGATAGGAGATGAAGAAGAACCAGAGTCTAAGATATTTTTTTGGTTGTTATAAGGTTGATATTTATATAGAAACAACTCCGTAGTTCATGGAGCCTGCATAAATCGAAGTTTAGAAGCAAGCCCAATGATGTACAAGTGGACACTGCTAGCCCACATGCAAAACAAACCTCTTGGTACCGAATTGTTTTCTTGGTGAAATCCACTCGTCTTTCTTCATTGTCCCTTTATCTCTAATTCGATGTATTTCGAACTCCTTTTCATAGACTTTGAGTTTTTCACAACAATTATCCCAATAACACCTATATTATCTTGATTTCTTTTCATCAACCATGAGATTTGCTCGTCTATTCTCCAAGAAATAAAAATGATGACGATTGGTTGGAGGAGTATATGAAGTGTATGGGGCTTAAGAAGCCAAAACTTAAAGAATGGACCTCTCGGTACCTAGAGGTATCTCTTAATACCGAGAGGTTTACTTAATTTCAAACCTTGCGAAATTCCTTGAGTTCCCTTTTCTACTCCTTCTAATCATGTTTCCAAGTTCTCGAGTCATTTCGTCTTCACTTTGACCTTCTACATTTGGTTGAATTCTGCTTAATTAAATACCCGGTTAAAACTTGAACCATAAAGTACACTTTCGTTGAAAATAAAGTGTGTGTTGGATCAGGATGAGTTCTGACTTGTTATCAAGTGATTCTAGTGAGTTGCTCAGGAAATGATTCGAAACGTCGCTTTTGTTTGATGGACATCCCTTTCACCGCTTTACATAGTTGTAGTTCCATTTCCCATTCTAAGGACAAAATCAATGCTCCCGAGACCGTGTCCCATCTTAGACGAATATGATCTATGTTTATTGTACTTTCCATAAGTTTACGAAGGTGGAAGTACCTCTTGATATTGAGAGAAAGCTCATGGTACCAACTTCTTTCTTTATTTTGAAAGCTATAAATATAGATTTGGAAAGAAATTTTATTTTACCTTTTGACTTTAGCCATTGCATCGAGACGACTTCCACCGACCCCTTCATCTTTTCTTGTTTCAAGCCTTGGATGCTACTGCCTTACACCTATCGCCATGATCCATCACTATTTCCATCCACTATCGTCACATCGACCATCTAACACAATCGCCGACCTCCTCAACGCCATCATTGCGTTGTTACAACTTGCTACCGATAGCTTTTGGGCTTCTGAGTTTTCAGCCCTAACCATCGATTCAAAAATCCAACTAACCAAGGTTGGCGATTGACAGTACAACGATGGTGATGAAGGTGGTTGTGCGGCGGATCGCTGTTGAGGGTAGATGGCCAAAGTTTAGGTTGTGATCGATCTATGGTCAACTTATGTTTTTCCTTAGTCATGTGCACGTAATTTCAAAGACAAGTCTTGCTTTACGATGTCGGCTAACTCCTATCAACGCATGGCTAATCCCATACCGTCGCTTGAATTCCAACGAGATGGATCACTTCAAGAATAGGCATGTTCGATGACCACATCGCACTTCTTTTCCTATTGCTACACTTTGCATGTTCCTAAAACGGAAAACTTCCACGTCACTACAGACACCTGTCCCGTTATTGATTATTCATCGGTAATGGATAAGATCCGATACATATTCCATCATGCGACGTGGCTTAATTTTCTATAACGAGTGAGCTATCTACATAGAATGGTCCATTCATGGTGTAGAAGACATGGGTTTCATATTACATAGATTAACAATTTCACTTACCCCAGCCAATGATTGAAATCTAATTGGTCAACACACATCAACATCCAATGGATTCCAATCATTGGATGCACGGTTCGTTATTTAAAGTAGAACATACTCGACCATGTTGAATTCCAAGTTTTATTATCTACAATGACTCACTGATCTCCGTTCTTCAAGTTTGATGAGGACTCATCTACTCCTCTGTGACGACCGCCCATGACTCCCGCACCAAAACAAGGAGATAGTGCGCTGAAAAGCGTGCCAGGCAGCCATGGACGATAGTCAAGATAAGATTAAACAGCGGAATCTATCGTATTACTCACAGCCCATGGACAAAATACAATAGAAAATATACATGGTGAAGCTCCATAGAACAGAATCATATAAACTCATAATAATTTTATACAATCATTTGAATAGTAAATACATCAAGCCTCACTACATAACACTCAGAGTATCAAACAAACAACGGAACATCCAGTACATATAGTAGGAAAACAATATGCAAAAGCCTCCAGCTCGTCTTCGTCATCAATAGCGTTGGTAGCCAAGAACAGCACCTGTCACCTGCTACCTAGTCTGCCCATCCCAACATGGATGAACAACCCAAGGTAATAAGAGATGAACATAAAACCTTGAGTCAGACAACAGTCTTAGTGAGCAGTAAATTAACTATCAAACATACCAAAAGAGCATAAAGGTTAAAAGGAATAGGAACTCAACCATCCCACTCCACCTCATTCTACAGTGATAGCCCCCAGACACACTAAACAGAAGTAATCATAGCAATTCAGACATTCAAAGCAAAGTAATTATCACTCGAGTCAAGGTCGGTGTTTTCCAAGTACAAACCCCCAAGGCCTAAACCAAGATCAGATAAGCACCTTGAAAACATCGCTCTTGACCCAAGCGACGATACAACCAAACATTCAAACATCCATAACTCTGTCCATCACTGTCATCATTGCCTTGATTTACCGTTAGTTGAATGACCGCCTGTCAAGGGCTAATGGTAACCCCGGTTCTAGACATAACTCCGCACGTCGTCGCAGCCCGTGCCTAGGAATTTTCGCAACTACCCAGAGTACTAGCACGTCGTCGCAGCCCGTGCTTGGAACGTCATCGTGACCCGTCCCAACGTACTCTTGCTTTGAGCATGCTAGAACCTTCAACAATGATAAAATCTCAGCCTTCTAGTCATCCTCCTCGAAGACTATTCCCATACTAGCTCAAGCGCCGCTCAAGCTAACCATTATCCACAAACTCGGACCGCATCACCGAGTTATCAACATGCTTGGGATGATCCCGTCTGGATTAAACCATGGCTTTCACACATCATGCTTTGCTTCATCGCATCATAGCAAAGTCCCATCTCAACATCATGGTTTGCCTCATCGCATCATGGCAAAGTCCCATCTCAACATCATCATCAAATCTATCCATATTAGCTTCAACATCCGCTTCATATGCCACAAGCAGCTTTCCTTATTCAAGAGCCTTTCCACTTAGCTTTTGAATCATCTTCGACCAACTTTCCCAAATCAAGTTATCGATCAACTAATCAATCAAATCAAACATTAATCCAAACAATCAATCATTCAAACAAGATCTAAATAAACAATTACAACAATGATGGCAATTTCGTAAATAAAGAGTTCAAATCTAACATGCATTCTAACAAGCATGAATTATGAACAATATCTCTACAACTTGATGAATGAACTTGTATAAGTGAACATGTAGTAAAGTAGATTTCAAATCATCATGAACAATAGATCTACATGCAGACTTAAGAAAAATGCACGAAATCACTCTCTTTAACACATAAACAAACCAACAATCCAATATACTCCTTTGGGTCCGTGTGAGAGATAACCACAACTCACCGAATCACCTAAACACCTCAAAAGATAACAACTTCAGATTTGGACAGTAAAGAACTAAGCTTGATCCGGCAATATCTCGCTTCAATCGATGAAATCTCCCTTCAATGGATGGAAATCTTCAACTTTGGCTCTTGGATCTATGATTTGATCTTCAATTTAGATGGAAGGAATCACTAGATTAGAGTGGAGAAAAGAAGTGAAGAAGTGTTGTAGTCGAGCTCTCAAAATGGCAGCACTTCGTCGCTTCAAAATCCGGTGCCGAAAAGTGAGCCAAACCCCTCTATTTATAGGCAGAATTCCCCATGAGTCGGCCGCCCCCATGAGTCGTCCATGACCTAAGACTCACGACTCAAGCCCCTAACGACTCAACACAACAAACGACCTAACCAAACACAGGGCCTCACGACTTAACCTTAACACGGCATACGACTCAACCTCAAGGCCTCAACGACTCAACACACACGCGGCATATCGTCCTAATGACTCAACAGGGACACGACTCAACGTCCTAACACTAAGCCTAAGTCCCCAACGACTCATCATCCCACCGACTCATTAACTCCAACCTCTACGCGACCTATCACAGGAGACGACTCACGACTCAACACTATGTCCTAAGTCGTTTGGACGACTCAACGACTCATCAACCTACCGACTCATCAACACACACGGCTAAGCCTTAAGTCGGTCACTACTATGAGTCGGTTTCATCCTATAAGCCATCTAATCTCTTAAGCCGCTAACCCTTGAGTCGTTCCATTCTATAAGTCGGTCAAGCCCTATAGGTCGCTCAACCCCACTAAGTCGCTCCCACTCTTAACTCCCCCACTGCCTAACTCGGTAGCCTTCTTGGGTCGTACCAATCCCTTAAGTCGGTCAACCTATGAGTCGGCCACACCTCTAAGTCGCTAGCTCTGCTAACCCGTTAACTCGTTAAATCTCTTAGGTCGCATACTATCTTAACTCGGTCAATACTTAGGTCGGTCAGAAACCCATAACTCGCTCACACTACCTAAGCTAACTTCCACACGAGTTAACTATCACGCGACTTAAGCTTTGGTCGACTCAACTCTAAACAACTTAACAACATCAAAGACCTAATGCAACTATTTTACGATTTATCGACACGTAAAATACGGGTCGTTACATTCTCTCCCCCTTAGGAATTTCGCCCCCTAAATCCCAAACAAACAAGAGCAACCAAAACTATTCTGCATGCCTACCATCCATAGCAATCAAAAAACCATGCATCCAATTACTAGCCTAGCATGCAGAATTCTAAGACTAGAACAAGTTACAAATTCGTGAGATGTCACGACACCTTAGGGCCATACCTCGAAGAGTTCAGGATGAGCTTCCTTCATCCTCTCTTCCTCCTCCCACGTACAGTCGTCAACATCATCACTCCATTGTACCTTGAGCAACGTAATCGCCTTCCTCCTAAGCTGTTTCGTGTCGGTTTCAACAACGCGAAGCGGCTTACGAGGTTTCGTAACAACTGGGTCAACCTCTAAATCTTCACAGCTATCAGCAGAAACCACCGTATTCGAGTCATGCACATACTTTCGTAGATAAGATACATGAAAAACATTGTGCACACCCGCCATCTTTTCTGGTAAATCCAATCTATAAGCGAGCTTTCCAATTTGCTCGATGATCGGGAATGGTCCAATAAATCTCGGAGTCAATTTCCCTTTCTTCCTGAATCGAATAACATTCTTCAGTGGAGAAATCTTCACAAAAACCATATCACCTACGTCGAATTCCAAATCCTTACGACGATTATCGGCATAACTTTTCTGACGGTCTTGGGCTGCCTTCATTCGTTGCCGAATGATCTCTATACACTCCGAAGTCTGTCGAATCATCTCTGGTTCGAGTATCAGCTTTTCTCCAGTTTCCAACCAGCATGTCGGAGAGTTACATGGTCTTCCATACAGCGCTTCATACGGTGCCATACCAATACTTGACTGGTAACTGTTATTATATGCAAATTCCACCAAATGAAGATGATCTTCCCATGATCCCCCGAAGTCCAAAACACATGCTCTGAGAAGATCTTCCAAAATTCGGTTGACTCTCTCGGTCTGACCATCTGTTTGGGGGTGATAAGCTGTACTCAAACACAACTCGGTTCCCAAAACTTCCTGGAAGCTCTTCCAAAAACCACTAGTGAACAATGGGTCTCGATCGCTCACTATACTCTTCGGAATACCATGGAATCGAACTATCCACTTAACATAAAGCTCAGCCAACTTCGATGCAGTCCTAGTTGATCGAACAGGAAAGAATCTTGCACTTTTAGTCAAACGATCTACGATGACCCAAACCCCTTCATTTCCTGCCCTTGTTCTAGGTAGACCATCGATAAAATCCATCGATTTCTGCTCCCACTTCCATGTAGGAACCTCTAATGGCTAAAGCAATCCAATTGGCTTCTTCTGTTCGGCTTTTACCAACTGGCAATTCATACATTTGGAAATAAAATTTCCAACATCCTTCTTCATACCTTCCCAGTAGTAAGTCCTTTTCATATCCCGATATATCTTATTTCCACCTGGATGAATTGTCAACTTCGAGTGATGACTTTCCCTCAGAACTTCATCTCTTAATCCATCTATCTCGGGAACAACTAGTCGTCCTCGCTTCCGAAGCCAACCCTCTCGATCGACTTCAAATCCTTTATCCTTTTCTGGGTCCAATCCAGATTCCAAATCGCGGATAATCTTTACAAGCTTATCGTCTCGCATTTGGCTCTCGCCAATTCTTTCCACAAGAGTAGGTCTTATTGATAAGTTTACCAACATCTCAGGTTCCAATTCACATCTAGGCCTGAAGTCAAATCCAGCCAAATACTCAAGACTCTTCCATTCCGAAAACATGGCTCCCAATCCTGCATGTCTTCGACTTAACGCATCTGCCACTGCGTTACCTTTTCCCGGAGTATAGGCTAGACCAAAATCATATGATGCTAAAAACTCTAGCCATCGTTGGTGTCGAAGATTAAAATCCTTTTGGGAGAACAGATACTTCAACGACTTATGATCTGTAAACAACTCAAATCGAACTCCCAATAGGTAATGTCTCCACATCTTCAGAGCAAAAACAATCGCCGCTAACTTCAAATCATGGGTCGGATAATTCCTTTCATGCGGCTTCAGTTGTCGACTTGCATACGCAACAACTTTATCTTTCTGCATTAGCACTGCTCCAAGTCCAGTACCACATGCATGGTATAAACCACCATCTCATCATTCCCACTTGGAATAGTCAAAACAGGAGCACTTGTCAGTTGCTCTTTCAGGATTCCAAAAGCTTGCTCACACTTATCATCCCATTTGAACACTTGGTTCTTTTTCGTCAATCCTGTTAACGGTGCAGCTATCTTGGAAAAGTCTTTGATAAACCGACGATAGTATCCTGCTAATCTAAGAAAACTTCTCACATCAGATGCATTCCTAGGTCTAACCCAATCCTGGATTGCTGCCACCTTAGCGGGATCAACCGCTATTCCATTTCCAGAAATAACATGGCCTAAGAACCTCACTTCACTCTTCCAGAAGTGACACTTCGAAAACTTAGCCTTTAGCTGATGTTTCCGCAAGATTTCCAAAACAATCCGCAAGTGCGTCTTGTGCTCTTCTTCATTTCTGGAGTAAACCAAAATATCATCCACGAACACAAGTACGAACTTGTTCAACTGATCTCTGAACACTCTATTCATAAGATCCACAAAATATGCTGGTGCATTGGTCCAACCAAACGGCATTACCAGCCACTCATAGAAACCGGATGGTGTCCTAAAAGCAGTCTTCGACACACTATCCTTAGCCACTCTCAACTGGTGAAATCCCGTTGCTAAATCCATCTGAGAAAACACCCTAGCTTCGTGAAGCTGATCAAACAAGTCATCTATTCTCGGCAATGGATACTTGTTCTTCCTAGTCACTTTATTCAGCTCACGATAATCCACACACAACCTCAACGATCCATCCGCTTTGGTTGCAAACACAACTGGTGCACCCCATTCGGACACGCTACGCCGAATGAATCCTTTCCGTAAAAGGTCATCAACTTGCACCTTCAACTCTTGCTGCTCCCTAGGCGCCATCCGCCTAAGAGTCATCACAACAGGTCTGGCTCCCTCAACTAGATCGATACGAAACTCGATCTCCCTATACGGCGGTAACCCTTTGACCTCGTCAAAGATGTCCTCAAATCCATTCACAACCGGCATCGATGACAGTCCATCCCGTGGAACAACCAGCGAATACATGAAGCTCATGAAGACGCCTTCCTCATGCTTACATCGTATCACAACCTTTCGCCCTTCCACATTCTTGACTGTCACCTCCAGCCTCTCACAATCAATCCTTGCCGCATACTTCCTAAGCCAGTCCATACCCAAAATAATTCCGAACCCCACAAAGTTCAGAACAAAGCAATCACAAACAAAAGAGCAACCGTGACTCGACACAACTAGACCACGGCATATCATACACAAACAAGACGAACCCCCAACTGGATTAGTCACAACCAATGGTCTATCAACAATATCTGGTTCCAAACCCAACCGGTCTACCAGATCATTACAAACAAATGAATGCGACGCCCCAGTATCAAACAACACTCTAACTGGAACACCACAAATGGAAAGAGTACCTTGAACCACCACACTCTTCCCCTTCTCCTCCGCGGTAGGAGCTTTCGAAGATGATGGAACAGCCCCCAAAGCATAAGCTTGCACAATTTGCTTATCTTTCCTCGGTTCCGGACAATCCCTCTTGAAATGCCCCGGTTTGTCACAGTTGTGACACTTCGCCGGCACTCTCGGTTTCTTACAATCTCTGGAGAGATGACCCTTCTACTGACAGTTGTAGCAGGTCACTTCGCCCTTCGGCTTCTTTTGGCCATCCTTACCCTTCTACTGCTGCTTCCTCTTCTTGTTCCCATTTTGCTCCTTGGTCACAGCAACAACAGATCCTTCCTTAGGAAACAAACTCTCATGCCTGAGAGCTTTCTCCACAAGCTTCTCAAATGGATCGTCCAAATGATCCACTAACTGTCTCCCAAGGTAATTATCCAAGCCTGTCCCAAACTTCTCATTCTTCTGATAGGGAGAATCAATATACGATCTGGCATACTTGGACAAAGCTTCAAATTCCGAAACATACTCAAGAACCGGTCTTCCACCTTGCTTGAGCTCCACAAACTTCTTAAACAGAACAGATTTCTGAGCTGTAGAAATAAACTTAGCTTCAAATCTAACTTGGAATTGCTCCCAAGTAATCTCTTCTTCCGGAGTATCAATGGTGATAGAATTCCACCAATCAGAAGCTCTCCCTTGAAGCTGCCTTGATGCAAGCTTCCTCTTAGTTGCATCCTCAATTCCCAAATCGCCAAAGATCCTTCTACAAGCATCAATCCATCTCTGAACATCAACGGTTGATTCTGTTCCCAAGAAAACCTTCCCTCCAAGAGCAGTATAGTCTTTGCACAACTTAGCGAAATCCACTGGTTTTGGAACTTGAACTTGAACGCCAACATCTACTGATGATCCTGAAGTTGGTATCCTTCTCATGATCGAAGTCATCATAGCTTCGAACATTGCAGCATAGTCAGTAGCTCCCCCAACAGCACGGCTTTCCCTAGCAGCTTGTCTCTCACTTCGACTCATCCTTATTATCTACAAAAAGGAATGATTTAGAACACCTTGAGAAACAACTACATAAGGAGTTCAAATCCTTCTAACTACTATATTATATATAGTAATCATCCATCAAAATACAATTACGTCTCTCATACGTAGTTACGTCAGCGAGCGTTGGCTAAAATCGATTAACCAAAGCTCTGATACCAAATGTGACGACCGCCCATGACTCCCGCACCAAAACAAGGAGATAGTGCGCTGAAAAGCGTGTCAGGCAGCCATGAACGATAGTCAAGGTAAGATTAAACAGCGGAATCTATCGTATTACTCACAGCGCATGGACAAAATACAATAGAAAATATACATAGTGAAGCTCCATAGAGCAGAATCATATGAACTCATAATAGTTTTATACAATCATCTGAATAGTCAATACATCAAGCCTCACTACATAACACTCAGAGTATCAAACAAACAACGGAACATCCAGTACATATAGTAGGAAAACAATATGCAAAAGTCTCCAGCTCGTCTTCGTCATCAACAGCGTTGGTAGCCAAGAACAGCACCTGTCACCTGCTACCTAGTCTGCCCATCCCAATATGGATGAACAGCCCAAGGTAATAAGAGATGAACATAAAACCTTGAGTCAGACAACAGTCTTAGTGAGCAGTAAATTAACTATCAAACATACCAAAAGAGCATAAAGGGTAAAAGGAATAGGAACTCAACCATCCCACTCCACCTCATTCTACAGTGATAGCCCCCAGACACACTAAACAGAAGTAATCATAGCAATTAAGACATTCAAAGCAAAGTAATTATCACTCGAGTCAAGGTCGGTGTTTTCCAAGTACAAACCCCCAAGGCCTAAACCAAGATCAGATAAGCACCTTGAACACATCGCTCTTGACCCAAGCGACGATACAACCAAACATCCAAACATCCATGACTCTGGCCATCAATGTCATCATTGCCTTGATTTACCGTTAGTTGAATGACCGCCTGTCAAGGGCTAATGGTAACCCCGGTTCTAGACATAACTCTGCACGTCGTCGCAGCCCGTGCCTAGGAATTTTCGCAATTACCCAGAGTACTAGCACGTCGTCGCAGCCCGTGCTTAGAACGTCATCGTGACCCATCCCAACGTACTCTTGCTTTGAGCATGCTAGAACCTTCAACAACGATAAAATCTCAGCCTTCTAGTCATCCTCCTCGACGACTATTCCCATACTAGCTCAAGCGCCTCTCAAGCTAACCATTATCCACAAACTCGGACCGCATCACCGAGTTATCAACATGCTTGGGATGATCCCGTCTGGATTAAACCATGGCTTTCACACATCATGCTTTGCTTCATCGCATCATAGCAAAGTCCCATCTCAACATCATGGTTTGCCTCATCGCATCATGGCAAAGTCCCATCTCAACATCATCATCAAATCTATCCATATGAGCTTCAACATCCGCTTCATATGCCATAAGCAGCTTTCCTTATTCAAGAGCCTTTCCACTTAGCTTTTGAATCATCTTCGACCAACTTGCCCAAATCAAGTTATCGATCAACTAATCAATCAAATCAAACATTAATCCAAGCAATCAATCATTCAAACAAGATCTAAATAAACAATTACAACAATGATGGCAATTTCGTAAATAAAGAGTTCAAATCTAACATGCATTCTAACAAGCATGAATTATGAACAATATCTCTACAACTTGATGAATGAACTTGTATAAGTGAACATGTAGTAAAGTAGATGTCGAATCATCATGAACAATAGATCTACATGCAGACTTAAGAAAAATGCACGAAATCACTCTCTTTAACACATAAACAAACCACCAATCCAATATACTCCTTTGGGTCCGTGTGAGAGATAGCCACCACTCACCGAATCACCTAAACACCTCAAAAGATAACAACTTCAGATCTGGACAGCAAAGAACTAAGCTTGATCAGGAAAAATATCGCTTCAATCGATGAAATCTCCCTTCAATGGATGGAAATCTTCAACTTTGGCTCTTGGATCTACGATTTGATCTTCAATTTAGATGGAAGGAATCACTAGATTAGAGTGGAGAAAAGAAGTGAAGAAGTGTTGTAGTCGACCTCTCAAAATGGCAGCACTTCGTCGCTTCAAAATCCGGTGCCGAAAAGTGAGCCAAACCCCTCTATTTATAGGCAGAATTCCCCATGAGTCGTTCGCCCCCATGAGTCCTCCACGACTTAAGACTCACGACTCAAGCCCCTAACGACTCAACACAACAGACGACCTAACCAAACACAGGGCCTCACGACTTAACCTTAACATGGCATACGACTCGACCTCAAGGCCTCAACGACTCAACACACACGCGGCCTATCGTCCTAACGACTCAACAGGGACACGACTCAACGTCCTAACACTAAGCCTAAGTCCCCAACGGCTCAACATCCCACCGACTCATCAACTCCAACCTCTACGCGACTTATCACAGGAGACGACTCACGACTCAACACTAAGTCCTAAGTCGTTTGGACGACTCAACGACTCATCAACCTACCGACTCATCAACACACACGGCTAAGCCTTAAGTCGGTCACTACTATGAGTCGGTTTCATCCTATAAGCCATCTAATCTCTTAAGCCGCTAACCCTTGAGTCGTTCCATTCTATAAGTCGGTCAAGCCCTATAGGTCGCTCAACCCCACTAAGGCGCTCCCACTCTTAACTCGCCCGCTGCCTAAGTCGGTAGCCTTCTTGGGTCGTACCAATCCCTTAAGTCGGTCAACCTATGAGTCGGCCACACCTCTAAGTCGCTAGCTTTGCTAACCCGTTAACTCGTTAAATCTCTTAGGTCCCATACTATCTTAACTCGATCAATACTTAGGTCGGTCAGAAACCCATAACTCGCTCACACTACCTAAGCTAACTTCCACACGAGTTAACTATCATGCGACTTAAGCTTTGGTCGACTCAACTCTAAACAACTTAAAAACATCAACGACCTAATGCAACTATTTTACGATTTATGGACACGTAAAATACGGGTCGTTACATTCTCTCCCCCTTAGGAATTTCGCCTCTGAAATCCCAAACAAACAAGAAAATTTCTCTGGGTTCAGACGGAAAAAGAACATAAAAATGCATAGGCAAAATACTACCCCGGTCTGAAATGTTCTCTGGGTTCAAATTTTAAATATGAAGCAGGTGGCCAACCGGCCACTGATTGAACTAAAAATTAGTACTCTCATAGTAGAAAACTTCATCTTTTAAATAAAAAACGAATCGACGAATTCCGGCCGAAAATGAAAAGGTTACACCGTCTCAAACATGGACTCAGACCATGTTTGCAGTTGTTCAAAAACAAGTGGCCAGACCTGAAAACCATCTTGGGTTCAAATTACAGGCCTGAAATGGAGGACCAAACGAACTCATATTCAGCTAAAAATTGGTGTTGACATACTACAAAACTTCATCTTTTAAACAGAAAAAGAATAAATGAATTACGACTGAAAATGAAATGTTACACTGTCTCAAACACGGACTTAGCCTACGTTTGCAGCAATTTAAAAAACAAAAATGTACATGCCTGAAAACCATCTCAGGTTCAACTTTCAGGCATAAAACAAAGGATCAGACCACCTCGAATTAAGCTAAAAATTGTTATGCATACAGTAGAAAACGTTATCTTTCAAACAAAAAAAGAATCGATGAATTCCAATAAGAAATGATAGTGTTATGTTGTTACAAACATAGACTCGAGCCATGTTTGAAGCAACTCAAACAAAATATGCCTGGGTAAAAATATGGGTTTTTGTTGATTTTGCAGCAAAGTTTTGAACAATCAAATGAAAATATTTTCAACCAAGCTTTACAGAGACAAAGTTCAATATACAAACTACTATCTGGAATAAATCCGGTGGCGTTTCGTTGCCGAAATCAAAAGTTATAACCTTTCATAAAAGCAATAGAAAACAGTTTATGAGCTGGGATAAAATAACTACAAAAAGCAAATTATTCTCTGTTTCTAGCGATTTGAGCTTTGTTCAGCTAGAATTTGTGAGTTTTTGCAACTCACCTTGAATTAGAGATGATAAATTCTGAATTTTTGCCGAAAGAAACATGCTTTAAGGAGAAGAGAGTTTCCAGTAATCTGTAGAAATCAATATACAGACATGCAAAGGAAAAGGAAACCATTAACATACATATCCTCGACTCAAATAAAATTTTTGATGAAATTTCCGTTTTGGAAAATATTACCTTTAGATTTACTTTAGACTGATAAAAATATCAGTTTATTTAAAGAAGTATAAAGATTTAAAACTTTGATTTTGAGAAAATGTGAACTTTCTTTTACATGCAAGAGGAAGAAGATGATAGCAATTACTTTATGCGTACAGTAATTGTTTCTCACCTTCTCAATGTCTGATTAAGTAGGCTAACGGGCCTTTTGGACCCAATTATAGAAATAAATTAACTAACCTAAGTAATTAAATCACATACTTAAGCAAATGCTCACATATTCATCTTATGTTATAAAACAATGCATTTTTTCAAATTTTCATATAAACAAAATATGTAAACTTATATACATAGTAAATAAAATATTTTTCATTATATAAAAAGATAATTTTAGTTTTAAAAACATTTTTATCATTAAAAACCCTTAATTTACAAAAATACACAATTTACACCAAATAAATGCATAAATCCATAGTTTCAACTTCAAAATTTTAGCAAAAATTATTTCCTTACTTAGAAAAACATAATAGTCATTTCAACCTCAATTTTATAATCAAAACACATTTTTAAATAAAATTTCATCTTTTTAATTTAGATAAACCACCTTTAAAAATTACATTTTTCTTTAAAATTATTAAAAGAAGCAAATGGGGAATAAATAATATACTTATTGCATTTTCTTTAAAATGAAATCATTTTCCATTTATTATCACACTAACCAAATAAAATAAAGATTTTAACTTTATTTTCTCAATTTTAAATTCCAAAATTCATTGATTATTCCAAATAAACGATTTAAAATCTCCAATTTTAATTTAATTGACAATATTAAATTATAATTACCATTATAATTTAATATTGACGGATAATCTCCAAATCAGGGTTGTTACAGACTCCTCTCTTAACAAAATTGTGTTCTCGCAATTTCTAGAGAAGAATTTTTATTCAACCTATTAATTTCATCAATCAAAAGAAAGATAGATAAGCGTAAGTTTAAAAATTTATCACCCTAATGCAAGTTAATAGAAAACCAAGATAAGATTGCTCGATAAATTCTATGGTTTCCAAAGTGCTAATATTGGAATTAGCGAACCATTGAATTTTTTGAGCAACACACAAGATTTCGAAGGCGTCTCACATCCGAAAGAACACAACATGCTGTTACACAAAGGATTAATCGAACGAGATTAATTACTTATAAGCTCCTTAAGTAGGGTTGGGATTTAGCACAACTCCAACCTGAACTCTAACCAACAAAATGATTATCGATAAGATTTTTCGTATGACACAGCCAACGGAACTACACCAATATAAGATAGACACAAAAGAGGCAAAATAGATCAACCAAAAGGTGGTTTCTTCAAAGGCCACCATACTCAAACGACTGCATAAATGCACGTTGCTAGAAAATAACACAAGAGTAAGATAAACAAGGAACTAAAATATATGTATAAACTCTCAATAAAGAATTCTTAGAGTTTCAAAATTCAATATTTTTATAATTATAACCACAATTTTCAACACTTGAAATTTTTTCAAAACTACTTACTTAGATTTTAAATTTAATTTCATTACTCTTCCTTAGAGTAAATAAAGTTTAAGTTGTTTATTCTCTAATTCTTCCACAGGTATTCTCTAGTTTGCAACATATATTATATTTTGTTCAATTTGTTTCTCAAATTTTCTAGGTATTATAAATTTCCTGAAAAATCGACGGAGTCTACTTTGTATGCAGGGTCGTATACAATATCACAAAAATGATTTATATAATACATATCGATCATTAGGTCGGAAACGCATTATATGCCATCATTTAACTCTTAAAATTAATCCGAAAACATACCTTTCTTTTTAGCATTTAAAGCGAGTTTGCACAATCTTATATATAATCTTTTTGCTCAAAATATAGTCCAACCATCTTCTTTTTACCTGTACTTAACTCGAATAGATGATATTAGTTCATGTTCATAAATAAGAAGTGCTACATTTAATTATTTAGGAAAATAGGTCAATTTCATTTTAGACATGTTGTAAAGAAGACATGTTTTGACCTAGCAAACAACTAAATCTGAAACTTTTTACATAATGAAAGTTGTTTTACTCAGTCTAAGCTTTCCTGCAATATAAAGATCATTAAAATCGAATTTACAGTTTGAAAGTTATGTTAGATTTATTTTCACCTTAATCTTAGAAATTTCTTAAGAGGACGGAAATGTCTATCCAATTTCTAACTCATTTTAGTCTTAGTAAAAAGCAAAATATTTTAAAGTGGTAAAGAAACTTTATAGCTTACCGACATCTCTTTCATTTATAAAAATATTGAACTCATTTGGAGATATAAATCTCAAGTTATCGCTGTTTTAGTATAGCAATTTTCCAAACAAAATTTCAGCTTTTAAATCAATTTGAAAATTGAAATTCTCCTAAACCATTTTAATTTCAAACTATATTTTCAGCAAGATTTTTGCTAAATCATTTATTAAATGACTTATTTTCCCCGGAAAGCCAAGGAATATAAAATTATGATCAAATGTAATCATAATAAAACATTTTATTAAGTGGAAATATTTTCATTACTTTCCAAAATCCAACTTTAAAACAGTTAGCTTGAAAACTCATTTTGGAAGAGATAACTAATCTCTGTCATTATCATGAAATGATTGTTTATTATCCATAAGATAAATTTTGGGATATATATATAGTTTAAATTATTCTCACAATTTAAAATGAATATACTACATGAATTGTTCATTTATCAAAACAATGAAAATTCACATTTCCACTTGTCACAAAAATTAATTTTTCATCCAATTATCAACATAAAACTAATTAAAGTTAAGAATTAATCCAAACTTGTTTTCAAAAGAATTTTGTAATTTAAAACCCACAAGTTGTAATACCACTTAAGTTTAGAACAAAAACTAGCTCACAAATTTATACTAAATGTTCTAAACTAACACTTCTTTGTTTTCTCTTAAGATAGAGTTTTATATCTATCCTCTACTATTACTCAAATAACTAAGTGCCAAAACAAATTTTTATAGTCATCATTAATAACTTGTACTAAAATATTCAATTAGTATTTTAATTTTCAAACCAAAATATTCTTTTACCTTAAATACATCATTTTATTAATAAAAGCATCAAATGATATTTTCTTCTAATTAAGACATCCCCTTAGTTAGAATTATTCACTTTACTTACCAAAATTACCATACTCAATTTCTTAAATTTCAAATAATATAAGGGTATTGCCTCGCCATTGATTTATAGTGAATGACCCCATCGATTTGCTGCAGAGTTGATCAAATAATCAAAACTGCCTCCCCACTCATCCAACACTCAGTATGGTTCAATGGCTTCATTAAACATTTAAAATAAAAATTAATACTCGACTATATAATTATTTTCCAACATTACTTATTAAAACTCAATTTACCGTGTCTGACTGCCTCATCACAACGTTTAGGAAATTCCTATCAATAACGTTGGCCAACCGCATCGACCAGAATTCATAAAGCACTAAACGGACAACCCAACACTAAAATTCATTTTTATTAAAATGAAATACCTCATATATAATACTCAAAATATTCTTTGTTTTTCCCAAAAACAAAATCCAACTTCTCTTAGAAGCATATTTTAATTTTTTTTTGAAAAATTTAAAAACACAATTTATTACTTATTCTTAAAATCAAGGAACACAAATAGAGCTCATCGAGATATTCCCAGAATACTCGATCCTCAAGATTAATGGAATAGACTAGAGTGTTCATTATTCCAAACATATATTGAACCACTCACAAGACTCATAATGAGTGCGGAATGTGGTAAGAGTAACGCTATCCTCCATGACTCATAGCTCCGAAAAAATCGGTGTAGGGTTAAGCTGAAGAATGGCCCTAGACCACTTACTAGATTAAAAAGAGAGAAATGAGATAGAAAAGGAAGGGTAAAATATCTTCTCGAATGCGGGGAAATAACATTAAAAAAAATCATTACTACGAGTGAAGTAATACCACAAAGTATGTCAACAATTGAGTACCTAAAGAGGATATCTCGAAAGGGGTAAGAATGCAAATATCAAATAAATTCAACGAATCACCTCATTTCCCTAGTGGACATCCTCATGGGAGGATGACCGAAAGGCTAAGAATCGGGAATGTAGTCAATACAATATTTGATTGCCCGATTGGGTGTCATGCCCAAAATGGACTCACAAAAATTAACAGAATCATAATGACTGGCATTCGAGATATGTCATCTACATCTCGAAACTCAAGAATGAAAAAAGAGACTTTGGAATCATCGTTAACATTCCGAAGGACAAGAAGAAACAAATCTGCCGAATAAGGATACCTAATATAGGATTCTTTGAATCATAGAACGTGGCTTGATAAAAGGCTAGCCACTTCATCTCAAACACTCTAAATTCTAGATAGAAAATGGCATGCTAATTCGCACGAAAGATAAGTTATAAGCAACAATCCCAAATCCTCATACATCATGCCAAATATTGTGGATCCCCTCAATAGGATTCGCAATCCTCACAAACGAACAAGACAAGAACATCCAAAACATCAACAAACTCCTCCGATGCGGATGGGTGTCAAGCACCCATATGGAAGAGGACTCGAATAAAACAATCACCATTAGGACTACTCCTAAGATAAGATGTCATCTATTTTTGGAATACTACGGAATAAAAATATTCCTAGACATATCCCAAACTTCTATCTCAAAGGGCACGATTAAATAAAGGGCACGATGATTAATGGATTTGTAACACTTGTACTATACTTTGATGTACCGTAATATATGCTTCTGTTCTGTGGTTATCATATTTTGTTATGAACTCAGCTCTGATACCAATCTGTGATGCCCCACCCTGAGAACCATATTAACAAAGAGTATTACTGGGTAATACTATCTGCTAATGCAGAGAATATGGCTGGTTAGGAGCAACCATCCATAGCTTTGTCTTAAACATCTATTAAATACGTCGATTTAGTGCTCTAATTTTTTTTCTTTCTCAAGTGGATTAACATATTCAATAAATGCTTAATACAAAACTACAGTGGCTAACTTATATATCAAAACAGAATAAAACAACAATATATGTACAACATATCACAGAACAGTAGCCAAACATATATATAAGCACATACACAGATACATCCCATACAGTACAAATGATACAACAGAAGTGGTACAAGGACACAATATATACAATGAATCAATACCATAAATACATATTAGAGTCATACAAAATGACTATAAAAGAAAAAAAATAAGCTGATGTCCCAGGCGGAAGCATCATGTAAAGTCCAAAAGCAGGTATCTAACCTGAAACAACTCGGTCTGACCCGAGTATAAAATACACGGGTCAATCTTGCTAAAAAAATAAGTTCTAAGAGGACAATCGATAACATAAGCATAAGGCAAGGTGATAATCTTCTCAAGTGAGAAGGAATAATTCAAGAGAATATGGTTACTTCAAATGGCATAACTAAGTACGTATAGTAATTTCAAATGATATAAGGATACCACTAAATATGAATGCAACTCAAAGGCGATGAAGCTTTATAACAAATCTCAGAATAAAAGTATGCCTCAACTCACCGGCGTATCACAAAACATCAAATATGGTTTAAGATAAAAACATAACTCCAAAGAGGAGAAATCCCAAACCTGCAACATCGGCAACTCAAAACAATCTCAAAGAAATCACCATCTCAAAATACGCCATAAGTCAATCAAATATAAATCTCCAACACAGGAGAATATAATCCCAAATAAATGCCAAAAGGCAAATCTCATATAATAATGCCAATAACAAAATTTCAAATAACGTCAAGTGTTGGCAAACCCAAATCTCAAATATAGAACTAGATAAGAAGTTCAATTTCCTAAAACGTAATCGCCATATATAATATCTCGAACGGCTCAAATGGTCGATGATGTAAAAAAGCAATACACTTGGAAAATCATAAACAAATCAATGAAATCATCTCAAAGATATAGCACGTGCTTATGGCCGAAGCCTGCCAAGTACTGTTCTCTCAAAATAAGGTACCATGTCTCATAGACAAACGTCCCGAAGGACAAATAAATACATCTCTTACACAAACATCCCAAAGGACAACATCCCAAGGACGAATACGTCGCAATGACAAATGTCTCTTAGATAAACATCCCGAAGTACAAATGACCAGAAGGTCCAGAACTGGCAAATACGTCTCTTAAACAAATGTTTCACAAAGTCTCAAATAGGAACCCGAGCAATTTTAACGTGTGTCCCATACCACACGTTCGAACTGAATGGTTTACTAACCGCTAGTAAATTCCACACTCAAAATAGTAAAAAGTTTACCTCATCTCATTGGTAAACTCGACCCGAAGGTCAAAACGATCAAACGGACAAGTCAGGAATTAAATGATAAAATAAACGCACGTGTCCCAAACCATGTATTTTACCAAACAATTTAATTCTCCTTCTCATTCACTCAAATATTGCAAAAACGCATATTTTATATATATAATAATTTTCTTGAGAAAACTAGCTTTTAAAATAATTTTCCGAAATCAATTTTGAAAACAATATTTGAAAATTCCCTTATTATAGATAATAAACAGATTTTGTAGCTTAAAGTTATTCAAAAATTTATAATAATTATTTTAAATGCAAATTTATTTAAAAATTATTTCATTTGGAAAAATCCGTGCTCGAAATCAAAGAAATCACTCAAAACCGTCAATCAAATTTAATTCAAATTCAATTCAAATTTAAATTTCAAATTCATCAAAACTGGGCTAGCCTATTGATAGGCATCATAGCCCACCAAACTTTTCAGAAATAACACAAAAACATGAAGTGGAAGTCAAAATCGAATGGAAAAAGGACATAAAAATGCATAGGAAAAATAATACCCAGGTCTGAAATCTTCTCTGTGTTTAACTTTTGGACATGAAACAGGTGGCCAAACGACCTCTGATTGAACTAAAAATTGGTGTGCACATAGTAGAAAGCATCAGATTTAAAAAAAAAGAATCAATGAATTTGGATTGGAATGAAAATGTTACACTGTCTCAAACATGGACTCGGGCCATGTTTGCAACAGTTCAAAAGCAAAAATGTGCCCAGGCCTGAAAACCATCTTGGGTTCAACTTACAAGCCTAAAATAGAGGACAAAACGACCTCATATTGAGCTAGAAATTAGTATGCACGTACTAGAAATTTTCATCTTTCAAACAAAAAAGGAATCAATGAATTCCGACTAGAAATTAAAAAGTTACATTGTCTCAAACATGGACTCAGGCCATGTTTGCAACAGTTCAAAAAACAAATGTACAGGCCTGAAAACATCTTGGGTTCAACTTCCAGGCATAAAACAGAGTAATAAGCGACCTCAGATTGAGCTTAAAGTTGGCATTCATATAGTAGAAAACTTTATCTTTCAAACAAAAAAAGAATCGATGAATTCCAGTAAGAAATGAAAGAGTTATGCTTTCTCAAACATGGATCAGCCCATGTTTGTAGCAATCAAACAAAATATGCCCAAGCAAAAATCTAGGTTTTTGTTGATTTTGCAACAAGGTTTTGAACACTCAAATGAAAATATTTTTCAACCAAATTTTGCAGACTCAACATATAAACTAGTATCTGGAAGAAATCTGACAGCATTTCGTTGCTGGAACCAAAAGTTATAAGCTTTCAAAGATGCAATAGAAAACAGTTTACAAGCTGAGATAAAATAACTACAAAGAGATAATTATTCACTGTTTTTGGCGATTTGAGCTTTGCTCGGCAAGAATTTGTGAGTTTTTGTAAATTACCTTGAATTAGAGAAGATAAATTCCGAATTTGTGCTGAAAGAAACAAGCTTGGAGGAGAAGAGAGCTTCCAATAACTTGTAGAAATCAATATATAGACATGCAAAGGAAAAAGAAACCATTAACAGATATATCTCAACTCAAATAAGATTTTTGATGAAATTTTTAGTTTTGGAAGAGATTACTTTAGATTTACTCTAGATTGATAAAAATCTTAGTTTGTTTAAAGAAGTATGAAGATTCAAAACTTTGATTTTGAGAAAATATGAACTTTCTTTTACAGGCAAGAGGAAGAAGATGAGAGCAATTACTTTGTACGTACAGTGATTATTACTCACCTTCTCAATATCTGATTAAGCAGACTAATGGGCCTTTTGGACCTAATTAGAGAAACAAACTAACTAGCCTAAGTAATTAAATCACATACTAAAGCAAATGCTCAAATATTCATCTTATGTTATAAAACAATGCATTTTTCTTCAAATGACTAACAAAATATATAAACTTATATACATAGTAAATAAAATATTTTTCATTATATAAGAAGATAATTTTAGTTTTAAAAACATTTTATCATTAAAAACCCTTAAATCACAAAAATACACAATTTACACCAAATAAATGCATAAATCCATAGTTTCAACTTAAAAAATTCAACAAAAAGTATTTTCTTGCTCAGAAAATATGATAAGTCATTTAAACCACAATTTTATAATCAAAACACATTTTAAATCAAATTTCATCTTTTCATTTAAAGAAACCACCTTTAAAATTACATTCTTCTTTTAAAAAATATTAAAAGAAGCAAATGGGCAATAATTAATATAATTATTACATTTTCTCTAAAATAAAATCATTTTCCATTAATTACCACACTAACCAAATAAAATAAAGCTTTTAACTTTATTTTCTCATTTATAAATTCCAAAATTCATTGTTTATTTCACATAAACAATTTAAAATCTTCAATTTTAATTTAATTCACAATATTATAATTTAATATCGACAAGCAAACTCCAAACCAGGTTGTTACATCAATTGTAGTGAAAATGAACATGAAATCAAAGCAAAAACTATTTGAAGTATGATCTGTTAACTATATTTTTAGCAACATAGATCATCAAAATTTATTTCTCCTAAATTTCTTGACCAAAGTTACTTAAGTAAATGATGATGGTTAGAACTGATGTGGGTTGTAGGTTTCTGATCAGGTCATGGGGTTTGGTAGGGCCGTAATGGAAATTGTAAAGAATATCAAAAATTGTAAAGAAATAAAATGAAAATTGTAAATGAAAAGGAAATTAAATATTTTGTTTTGAAATATGTTTTTTTTTAATGTGGAAATGCAAATGGAAAAACAACAAGCACACAATAAAATGAAAACAAAAATCAAACAACAAACACACAACACAACATATTTTTTTAAACGCAAATCGACACACAAAAAACACACAATAAAATCAAACAAAAATAATTCAAAAAATAAATAATAAAACAGAATCAGGTACCCAGCAACGGCACCAAAAACATGTTTAGCGACTATTTTCCATCGAAATAGAAAATAGCTGATAAATTTCAATTAAAAATTAACCGTAAGCGCACGACGTACAATTTTAGTACATGGCGAGTACGGATCAATCCGTCGGAAATTGTTTTGATTTAAAATTCTATTAATCAAATTAAACCAAACTTTTGAAGTCGTTTAAGCTAAAAATGTAAAAAAAAGCTAGAAGAAAAGTGATTGAAAATATGAGATTAAAAAATAATTTAGAGGCAAATTCACTTTCATATTTCTGTAAATCAACACAAATAATCTATGATCTATCTATTTTGATCTTAAATGGAATTAGTGATGTATTATCATAAGTATGGTTTATTTATATTATTAATTAACATAACTTAAACCATCAAACTATAGTATAACACATAAAACCACTTATCAATTTCAATGAAAATGAAGTCAAAGCAAAAGTTATTTTAAGTATGATCAATTTACTATTGTATTTAGTAACACAGATCATCAAATTTTGTTTGCACTTTAATTCCACAATCAAAAATCAATTAGTGAAATGATGATGTAAATTGTGTTTATATAAAGTAAGCATAGCCCATTTGTGATTACAGCATAGGCTACCAAATTCCATTTTATAAACTTACATCAACATCACTTTCATGAAGCATTAAAAAGAGATCATAAATGACAAGATATATTGAATTTACATACTTATAGGGAGTGCTTCATTACCCTAAAATGGAAGGGGTTTAGCTACTCATTTGTGTTACCATAACAACACATGCAAATTTCAACATAGAAAAGCAAGCAAAATGAAAGCTAATTAGAATAAAAAAGAACTAAACAACTTGCATAAAAATAAAACTGAGCTACTAACATGAAATGAAAGAGCATCTAAATAAAAATGAGTAAGAAAATAAAATAAAAATAAAGAAGAAGTAAAAGAGGCTTGGGAAGCCATTTTTATTTCATATAATTTTGAGGCTACAACTTGCATGCTAATATGAAATCTAAAATCTTCATTACATATACATAAGAGGGCTATATATGCATGCTCAAAACCCTAATCCATATTTTATGGGACTTTCCAAAATACCCCTTAGGAAATCTGGCCACCAAGTTACCATTAGTCTCTAATTAATCCATCATCAAGTATGCATGTAACTTTAACCACCACAAATTTGTGCATTAGCTCCTAATTGTAGATTAAGGTAAGTGGGTAGATAGAGTCCTCCATGTTGCATGAGTTGAATTATTTCCACCTTTATTCCTTTATTCCATCCTTGTGCATTTATATTTCCATGAAACCCTCTTTATTTTTCCTACCAAATTCCTACAAATAAAAATAAAATATGCAAGTGAATATTCACAAAATTAATATATGCACAAAATTACCATTATACCCCCAAATTGATGTATGATGACTTGAAAACATTTTTGAAATTTGGTTTTAAACATGTAAAAATACCTAATCATGACATTTATTTAAATAAAAATAGATTAAATATGGATGTAAATATATGCACATTTACGTGCACATCAATCTATTGTAGGATTAAATATAGTAAATGTAATAAAAGGATATGTAGAAAAGAAGAGAGTTACCACATTTCTATAGTGGTGCGGCAATCTCTAGTATACGACCACTTCATATTTTTTACTAATTATAGATTTGAGAGAGAATTAGAACCACTAGTATATGCGATTGACAAGGTCTCAAGCATTAGATTTCCAATAGTATCGGTTTAGATGGCTATTGTGAGGGGGAGATAGGAGATGAAGAAGAACCAGAGTCTAAGATATTTTTTTGGTTGTTATAAGGTTGATATTTATATAGAAACAACTCTGTAGTTCATGGAGCCTGCATAAATCGAAGTTTAGAAGCAAGCCCAATGATGTACAAGTGGACACTGCTAGCCCACATGCAAAACAAACCTCTTGGTACCGAATTGTTTTCTTGGTGAAATCCACTCTTCTTTCTTCATTGTCCCTTTATCTCTAATTCGATGTATTTCGAACTCCTTTTCATAGACTTTGAGTTGTTCACAACAATTATCCCAAAAACACCTATATTATCTTGATTTCTTTTCATCAACCATGAGATTTGCTCATCTATTCTCCAAGAAATAAAAATGATGACGATTGGTTGGAGGAGTATATGAAGTGTATGGGGCTTCAGAAGCCAAAACTTAAAGAATGGACCTCTCGGTACCTAGAGGTATCTCTTAATACCGAGAGTTTTACTTAATTTCAAACCTTGTGAAATTCCTTGAGTTCCCTTTTCTACTCCTTCTAATCATGTTTCCAAGTTCTCGAGTCATTTCGTCTTCACTTTGACCTTCCACATTTGGTTGAATTCTGCTTAATTAAATACCCGGTTAAAACTTGAACCATAAAGTACACTTTCGTTGAAAATAAAGTGTGTGTTGGATCAGGATGAGTTCTGACTTGTTATCAAGTGATTCTAGTGAGTTGCTCAGGAAATGATTCGAAATGTCGCTTTTGTTTGATGGACATCCCTTTCACCGCTCTGCATAGTTGTAGTTCCATTTCCCATTTTAAGGACAAAATCAATGCTCCAGAGACCGTGTCACATCTTAGACGAATATGATCTATGTTTACTGTACTTTCAATAAGTTTACGAAGGTGGAAGTACCTCTTGATATTGAGAGAAAGCTCATGGTACCAACTTCTTTCTTTATTTTGAAAGCTATAAATATAGATTTGGAAAGAAATTTTATTTTACCTTTTGACTTTAGCCATTGCATCGAGACGACTTCCACCGACCCCTTAATCTTTTCTTGTTTCAAGCCTTGGATGCTACTGCCTTACACCTATCGCCACGATCCATCACTATTTCCATCCACTATCGTCACATCGACCATCTAACACAATCGCCGACCTCCTCAACACCATCATTGCGTTGTTACAACTTGCTACCGATAGCTTTTGGGCTTCTGGGTTTTAAGCCCTAACCACCGATTCAAAACTCCAACTAACCAAGGTTGGCGATTGACAGTACAACGATGGTGATGAAGGTGGTGGTGCGGCGGATCGCTGTTGAGGGTAGATGGCCAAAGTTTAGGTTGTGATCGATCTATGGTGAACTTATGTTTTTCCTTAGTCATGTGCGCGTAATTTCAAAGACAAGTCTTGCTTTACGATGTCGGCTAACTCCTATCAACGCATGGCTAATCCCATACCGTCGCTTGAATTCCAACGAGATGGCTCACTTCAAGAATAGGCATGTTCGATGACCACATCGCACTTCTTTTCCTATTTCTACACTTTGCATGTTCCTAAAACGGAAAACTTCCACATCACTACAGACAGCTGTCCCGTTATTGATTATTCATCGGTAATGGATAAGATCCGATACATATTCCATCATGCGACGTGGCTTAATTTTCTATAACGAGTGAGCTATCTACATAGAATGGTCCATTCATGGTGTACAAGACATGGGTTTCATATTACATAGATTAACAATTTCACTTACCCCGGCCAATGATTGAAATCTAATTGGTCAACACACATCAACATCCAATGGATTCCAATCGTTGGATGCACAGTTCGTTATTTAAAGTAGAACATACTCGACCATGTTAAATTCCAAGTTTTATTATCTACAATGACTCACTGATCTCCGTTCTTCAAGTTTGATGAGGACTCATCTACTCCTTTGTGACGACCGCCCATGACTTCCGCACCAAAACAAGGAGATGGTGCGCTGAAAAGCGTGCCAGGCAGCCATGGACGATAGTCAAGGTAAGATTAAACGGCGGAATCTATCGTATTACCCATAGCCCATGGACAAAATACAATAGAAAATATACATAGTGAAGCTCCATAGAACAGAATCATATAAACTCATAATAGTTTTATACAATCATCTGAATAGTCAACACATCAAGCCTCACTACATAACACTCAGAGTATCAAACAAACAGCGGAACATCCAGTACATATAGTAGGAAAACAATATGCAAAAGCCTCCAGCTCGTCTTCGTCATCAACAGCGTTGGTAGCCAAGAACAGCACCTGTCACCTGCTACCTAGTCTGCCCATCCCAACATGGATGAACAGCCCAAGGTAATAAGAGATGAACATAAAACCTTGAGTCAGACAACAGTCTTAGTGAGCAGTAAATTAACTATCAAACATACCAAAAGAGCATAAAGGGTAAAAGGAATAGGAACTCAACCATCCCACTCCACCTCATTCTATAGTGATAGCCCCCAGACACACTAAACAGAAGTAATCATAGCAATTCAGACATTCAAAGCAAAGTTATTATCACTCGAGTCAAGGTCGGTGTTTCCCAAGTACAAACCCCCAAGGCCTAAACCAAGATCAGATTAGCACCTTGAAAACATCGCTCTTGACCCAAGCGACGATACAACCAAACATCCAAACATCCATGACTCTGGCCATCACTGTCATCATTGCCTTGATTTACCGTTAGTTGAATGACCGCCTGTCAAGGGCTAATGGTAACCCCAGTTCTAGACTTAACTCTGCACGTCGTCGCAGCCCGTGCCTAGGAATTTTTGCAACTACCCAGAGTACTAGCACGTCGTCGCAGCCCGTGCTTGGAACGTCATCGTGACCCGTCCCAATGTACTCTTGCTTTGAGCATGCTAGAACCTTCAACAACGATAAAATCTCAGCCTTCTAGTCATCCTCCTCGACGACTATTCCCATACTAGCTCAAGCGCCTCTCAAGCTAACCATTATCCACAAACTCGGACCGCATCACCGAGTTATCAACGTTCTTGTGATGATCCCGTCTGGATTAAACCATGGCTTTCACACATCATGCTTTGCTTCATCGCATCATAGCAAAGTCCCATCTCAACATCATGGTTTGCCTCATTACATCATGGCAAAGTCCCATCTCAACATCATCATCAAATCTATCCATATGAGCTTCAACATCCGCTTCATATGCCACAAGCAGCTTTCCTTATTCAAGAGCCTTTCCACTTAGCTTTTGAATCATCTTCGACCAACTTGCCCAAATCAAGTTACCGATCAACTAATCAATCAAATCAAACATTAATCCAAGCAATCAATCATTCAAACAAGATCTAAATAAACAATTACAACAATGATGGCAATTTCGTAAAAAGAGTTCAAATCAAACATGCATTCTAACAAGCATGAATTATGAACAATATCTCTACAACTTGATGAATGAACTTGTATAAGTGAACATGTAGTAAAGTAGATGTCAAATCATCATGAACAATAGATCTACATGCAGACTTAAGAAAAATGCACGAAATCACTCTCTTTAACACATAAACAAACCACCAATCCAATATACTCCTTGAGTCCGTGTGAGAGATAACCACCACTCACCGAATCACCTAAACACCTCAAAAGATAACAACTTCAGATCTGGACAGCAAAGAACTAAGCTTGATCTGGCAAAATCTCGCTTCAATCGATGAAATCTCCCTTCAATGGATGGAAATCTTCAACTTTGGCTCTTGGATCTACGATTTGATCTTCAATTTAGATGGAAGGAATCACTAGATTAGAGTGGAGAAAAGAAGTGAAGAAGTGTTGTAGTCGAGCTCTCAAAATGGCAGCACTTCGTCGCTTCAAAATTCGGTGCCGAAAAGTGAGCCAAACCCCTCTATTTATAGGCAGAATTCCCCATGAGTCGGCCGCCCCCATGAGTCGTCCACGACCTAAGACTCACGACTCTAGCCCCTAACGACTCAACACAACAGACGACCTAACCAAACACAGGGCCTCACGACTTAACCTTAACACGGCATACGACTCAACCTCAAGGCCTCAACGACTCAACACACACACGGCCTATCGTCCTAACGACTCAACAGGGACACGACTCAACGTCCAAACACTAAGCCTAAGTCCCCAACGACTCAACATCCCACCGACTCATCAACTCCAACCTCTACGCGACTTATCACTGGAGACGACTCACGACTCAACACTAAGTCCTAAGTCGTTTGGACGACTCAACGACTCATCAACCTACCGACTCATCAACACACACGGCTAAGCCTTAAGTCGGTCACTACTATGAGTCGGTTTCATCCTATAAGCCATCTAATCTCTTAAGCCGCTAAACCTTGAGTCGTTCCATTCTATAAGTCGGTCAAGCCCTATAGGTCGCTCAACCCCACTAAGTCGCTCCCACTCTTAACTCGCCCACTGCCTAAGTCGGTAGCCTTCTTGGGTCGTACCAATCCCTTAAGTCGGTCAACCTATGAGTCGGCCACACCTCTAAGTCGCTAGCTCTGCTAACCCGTTAACTCGTTAAATCTCTTAGGTCGCATATTATCTTAACTCGGTCAATACTTAGGTCGGTCAGAAACCCATAACTCGCTCACACTACCTAAGCTAACTTCCACACGAGTTAACTATCACGCGACTTAAGCTTTGGTCGACTCAACTCTAAACAACTTAACAACATCAACGACCTAATGCAACTATTTTACGATTTATCGACACGTAAAATACGGGTCGTTACATCCTCCTTAAGTCGGGTCCACGGTGAAAACATCTACTTCTGAACTTCTTGCTCCTTAGCACTTTAAAATAGGGAATCTCCAAATAATGGTCATTCTATAAGAGATGCTTCCATCGGTGCTCGATACATCAATCTCTAAATTTTGGGTGATCTACTTGACAAAATGCCGACCCTTCTTTCAAAAAAGACAATTCGAAACATTAGTCTGCAACATGGAATTTTCGAGGATGACATGTGGCTCCCTTTTCAGGGTGAATGAGCACATCTTCCTCCTTTGGGATACACAACGCCTAACAAATATACATGTCTTAATGGCATTGTACCGCCCTCCAATCCATCTCTTCTAATGGTTCTTCATGAGCTCAGGTTGGCCCCAACTTAGGTCCCTCCGAATGGTTACGCTCTTCTAAGCTCATCGTATTTCTCTTCATGAATAGTTTCAACAAAGCTTCTACTTTCCAGTGCTTACCTACGTACTACACTTTAAACAACGGTAGAAGGCTCCTTACTATATCATCATCAAGGCTTGGTGTAGATGCAAAGTCATAGAAGCTCTCCGTAATAAATACTCGTACTTTAAGAATGAGTACTTATTCGTATGATGTTCATACGACTTCAACAGGTTTTGGTTGTTTGGAAATGATTTCCTTTTCCATTGCCTGTGCTTGATTTTACTTTGTCTAAGTGCTTAACTTACTGTTTATTTATCCACTTGCATTTCTGCCCACAACGTTCGTGACAAGCACACAATTACTTTGGAGGGTCTATGGGAGGTTCTGTTTCAACACTGCACCATTGTTTATCTCATTACCAATGCGAATATCTAGCGGTAAAGTTTGCTACCCTCAGACCGGTTTGCCATTGTTGATCCTACTTCTCCTAGCGGCTCTAGAGTGCCTGCCCAAACCACCCGTCATACTTGCAACTTTGACGAGCCTCTACATGGGGAGGTTGAAAGTCCATCGGGAGTGGTATAGAAAGAGAATACCACCGAGAGAGATGTTAAGGAGCCTACTGTTAGTGATGTCCTAAGAGACGGGGACGAAGATGTTAGAATGTTTTTGATTCTCGAAGAAGATTAGGGAGTCAGAAGGAGAGAGGGAAAAGCGTCGATCGTCGAAGGGTAAGAAGTGGGCGCCGATGATAGCAAATATCATGCTAGTGCAGGAGAAGGTGAATTGCTTGGTGAGATGACCTATGAGAGCCTTATTTTTCCCAGCTCACACCATCCGAAACACCATGCCATTGAAACGTCTAAAATGGTCAAAGATCAAGATATGTTGCCTTTTAGAGTGATTATACCACAATCCAATTCTTTTGGTGATATGTTTATAGGTCTAAGTGATATGGGAAAAAATGATTTTACCAATCGTGACCTTCTAGATAAAACTGGCTCAAGCTTTGCCTTCTTTCCTAGAGGATTCACAAGCGAAGGTGGTGAAACCCTGTCTTTAGTTTTTTGCCCTCACGGTCCACGGAGCACTTAGGGTGATCATTGAAATGACATACACAACTCGGATCATGGACACACATCCTTGTCTTGTTTCACTTTCTAAAGCTCCAGTTCTTGTACTATCTTCATCTTGTTTCAGGTTCCATAAGCCATGATCGATATCGTAAGGTCTCCTGCAATGTTAGTGAGTACGGTGGCCAGACTCCTGATCCCTACACACCTCGCTCTGGATACCAGATCCATTATGACACCGATGAGGAAAGACCAAAGAGAGAGGGGGAGGGGAAATAGATAGAGAGGAAGAAGAGAGAGGTAGATGAATAGTACATTTGTGATTCTATCAAACATCAAAGTGAATGTTGATCTCCATGGCCTTTCTTCTTGTGCTACTCCAACGTAGTACGAAGTTCAGAACTCTACACAACAGTAACTTTCTTCTTCCCATTCTTTAACTTCCATAGTTTCGTATGCTTCCAAAAGAGTCTTTATTCTATCGTTTACCCTTATGATTGCTCCTGCATGCATACATGTTGCATTTCCCAACCTCTTCTTACATAATGTGATGTTTGACCTATATATTGATGATGTCCCAAAAGAAGTGGCAGATTAGGATATTCGAAATTTCCAAAAACAAATTAATGAAGGATACAAGCGGAATAAGCTGTGTATAGCCTTATAAAACATGAGCTGAACTAGTTATACCAACATCAAATCCTTTGATTATAAGAGGGAGGAGTTCAAACGGATCATTAAAAACCGAGAGGAGGATTTGTTTAAGGTTACAAGGGAGAGGGATGCTGCCCTTGAAGTAAAAGCCACTTTCGACAGCCTGAGAGAACAAATGAAGTTGGGTCACGATCAATCTGAGATTATGATGCTTAATAACTTAAAGATTGCCCACGAATAAGGGGTTGAATTGAAAAGTAACATCAAGGAGAAGGAACTAACTCTTACTTAAAAGGAAGAAATTATACGAGCAAGGGGCCAGGCTATTATAGAATAGGAAATCGAGTTTGATAGGCTTTGGGAGGAATATCAAAAGCTCTATGAAGAGAAAAAAGTAACTGATGATTTAGAACTCCTATCGAATGAAAAACTTGCAAATGACATTGAGTTCGCGATTTCCCAGCAAGAAATCAAAGATCTTTTGGAGGTGTAGCCAAGGAGAGAGATGAGCTCAATGAAAATCACCAACATTTCTATGCTAGTGTCATTATATATAAGAATCTGAAGTAATTGGAAAATGACTGTCAAGAAACTCTCGTTCATTCTTTAGAGGAAGTTCTACGTTGTGCCGTGTGGACCGACAATAATTGCTATGAGGAAGAGTTAATGGCTGGATACCTCAATACTAATGACATAGAATTTCTAGCTATAGGGAAATCCCTCCTAGCCGAAGAGGACACCATGCCTCCGCCGCCGCCAAAGCTCGCACTTGCCCAAGCTCATCGGGCCAGCATGAAGTATTCGCTCCAAAATCTGGAGAGCCGGCAATGATTATTCCATCATCTCTAGGATTAGCTTTGAAACCACCCAGGTGATTCCTACTTCTACAGCTGCCGCATCTTTCAAGCCTTACATTCCTTCTTTCATAAGGTAGACTTAGAAGAATAGGCCCGAAGAAGGGGAGTTTGAAGTTTTTTCTGGGAATGAAGCCCAGGCTTAGGTATTTCTCTTGTTCTCTTATCTTCGAGAAGCTTTAGTTCTCTCCCGAGTCTTTCACTAAACTTTACTATTCTACCTATCAACTTGTTTTTCAACCACAACTTCTACCTCCATCTTCAGCTACATAGTATTCAGGCACTACTGTTGTATTCTCCATGTCAACTTCTATTTCTATGGGACTTGTCCCTCTTGTCTTGCCCTACGGTTTTGAGCCCAGTTTTGGCTCTTAGAAGATCGTAGCTTTGGAAGGATTGAAAGACATTTCTTTATCCTCGGAAGAAGAAGATGTCACCATTACCAATGCAACTAACATGACTAACCCTATTACTATAACGGTGAGGTAGAAGGTTGACTTTGAAAATATTAAAGTGAAGAAAGAGTGTGAAGCCACCAAGCTTGCTTCCTTGAAGCCAATAAGTACCAAACCCAAACTACCTATGCTAAAGATCCGGCCACCTAGGACAAAGGCTACTGTGACCTTAATAGGCTATCCGAAGAGCTACATAATGCGACCAGTAAAGAGTCTACCTATTATGAAGACGATACTCCCTAGGAAGGGTGATTAAACAAGAGGAGAAAAAACATAAGACTTAGCCAGGAGGTTTTGGTGGAAAGGCAGTAGAAAGGGAAAGACCAAATAGGGGATGCATAGGGTTTGACAGCAGTGTGACTTGTTTTTTGTTGTGTTGTCATTGAGTCTATATTTCAATTTTCCTTTTGTTTTCAACAGGCCGAGATTATGCGGGAGTAGCCCTCGCTTCATGTCATACATAAGTGTTATGGTAATAAAGGATCAACTTTTTTTGTAATCTCTCTTCTATTTACCTTTCTTTTCCTTTATGTACTATGGTTGCTTTTTTATTATTACATGTCATATAATATAACTGCTTGCAATATAATTCTGTGTATGTCCGTTTTTATGCAATGTGCTTATTTATCGCAACTCTGTGCATATAAATAATTTTCTTGCAATTGCATTAGTTATACCCTGTTACTTAGCTCTGTTTATGAATGCTCAAATTCTCTATTTGGAAAAACAGAACTATTATTTAACCAACTCTGTGGTTATTCCTGTTTGGGTTTGGTTAGGTTCCCTTCGACCAAGCATTTGTATGCTTATTCCCATTTAGAGGATTTATTATTCCATATGCCTGATTTTGGAAACTTTTAAGTTGATATTATTGTAGGGTAGATTATTAGATTTTTCTAGACTAAGCATGCTTTTCCAATCCTGATCCTAGATTGGAAAAGTCTGATAAATATTTGTTTTCAATTCTCCATGACTATCCCCACTTATCCTCGATTGAATGTGTCCCACTTAGTTGCTAGCGCTGTCATTGAAATCTTGTTCGTATGATAGTTCCAATCTTTTGAAAGTGACAATTTTATTACTTGATTCCAAGTCTTATTACCTCGATGATGCCCAACTCAGAGCTGCATTTGAGTTCTTCTAAATTCAGAGTTGGAAATTCAACTCTATGCTAGTTTCCATCTTCGAAAAGTGGCATACTAGCAACTCATTTTCAAGAATTCTTCCCTATCATTGCCAATCTCTAGGAAACAGTTGATGTCTGCAAGTTAGAGTCGAATGATCCGATCACTCGAGAGTGATATCATCCTCTTGACATTGCCTATCTTTGAGCAATGACAAAATCCTGAAGGTGAGGCTAAATATTGAATCGAGCACTAGGTTCTGCCTTCGGAAGCCAATGCATTGACGGTTCCATTTTTAGGATTTCTTCTTGGGATCGCCTATCTCTTGGCGACGGCACATTCCTGCATGCTAGGATTGAATTATTCGATAAATCCCTCAATGAGTTTTCCAACCTTCTCATTGTTCCCCATCTTCGGGCAATGGAGAATCCCTCAATGCTGACGGTTCTTCTCTTTGGTGTCATCTATCTTTGAGCAATGCTAGATTCTAGAAGGTTAGAGTTTTAACCTTCCTATCACACCAAACTCCAAGTAGCGGTAGATTCCTAAAGGTTGAAGCTTTACTTTCCCGACATCACTTTCTTCGAGTAATGCCATATTCCTTAAGGTAGGTTAGATTGTAAAACCTTCCTACCATCGCCTATCTACCGACGAAGGTGAATTCCTAAAGGTTAAATAAGTAAGAAAGGACTTCTTGTTGTTGCCTATCTTCGACGATGATGAATTCTTGAAGGTTGAGTGAAAGGGTAAAACCTTCTTATTGCCTATCTCCATGCACCGATGATTTCACAAAGGTTGAAAGAAAGAAAAAATCTTCTCGTCGTCACCTATCCTTGGGCAATGATGTATACTGTAGGGTTAATCAAGATTGTTCGATCGTCTATTAGGAAAACACTTCCCATCCATTATCTAAGGCTAGAGAAATACGTTTTGGGTTGGGCGGCTAATTGTGCAACACAGAGGTTTTTCTTTCAAGAACATAGTTCCATTAGTTCAAGTAGCCAGCTTTATTTGTGAAATGAAAATTAGTAAGGAAAAAAGTGGCAATTCCTACCTTATCTCATTGCCTCGGTGTCCTTAGACGGCTTATTTGCGAAAACAAATAGGAAAAAAAAACTAAATGTAGCAATGGAAGCTCATCAACCCAATTGCCTTTAACTCTAGTTAACCGCTTCTTCTAAGTGGGTTTGATGATTTGGTTCACTACTTCCACTTGTCCATTCACCTGTGGATGCGCTACCACGGATAAGCACTTCTCGATCTTGTATTGATTGAAGAAATCCTTGAATTCTACACCCTCGAACCAGGTTCCACTGTCTATAATGATCTTTTGAGGGACTACGCAAATAGTATTCTTTATTACAAAATTGATTACCTTTATAGTTGTAATCATGTTTAGTGGTTCCTCTTCAATCCATTTTGTAAAATAATCCGCAAAGAGGATTGCATATTAAGCTCTTCACTATGCTATCGGTAGCGCACCAATAATGTCAATTCTCAAAATTGCAATTTTGAAGACGTGGCTCTCAATATCTTCACAAATCTCCATCATTGGTCACACAGTTTGGTATAATCAATGACACCTTGTTTTATTGTTGGTCACAAATATTCGTAGTGATGTATCTTCTTTGCTAAAGTTTGCCCTTCGAGTGATCACCAGAGTTGCCCTCTTGGATTTCCATAAGAATCTTTGTAGCTTCATTTTGACACGACTAAAATCTGAAGACCTGTCTCCTCGATTCTGGAAAATCAACACTAGCACATCCACGGTATTCACATGCCATAAATACAAGTGCTAGGGAGATAGATTTTCATGGGTAAAGTAAAGTAAAAGATAGAAACATAAATTATCACATTACATTAGAATATATATGGTACATACAACCACTCTTACTAGGGTACATCATAGTTTGGTATGAACTAACCCAGCTAGGAATAGTTATAACTGCCTGCTCCCACAGTTGTTGGTTTTAACTAACTTAGGAACACCGGAAAAATAAAAATAAATAGATAGATATGAGAAGCTCCAGCTCCATGCTCCAAAATCTCTTTCGGCATGCTTTCCCTAAAATACTCCAACAAGATTCTGACTACTTGGCTGCCAGGATAAATTGGGCACCTAGAGTTTAAAGGGAAAACAAAATAAACTCGGGGTTAGTCATGAGGCTGGTGTGAGAACTCAAAATAAGGTATTTGAGAGTAAAAAGATATCTCAAAAGACCACGCCGCATATAGACGTGGATATATTTATACCTTAAGATAACCATAAGCATTTTTTTGTAAAAATAAGATATATTATTTTTAATGACATTCTTTGAAAACATTTGCAAGTAAGTTATTAATCTTGGCCGAAATGATTACCATTATTAAATTTCATCATACTAGGCTCTACAAAAAAAGTGGCAGGCACTTATTGGAGAATGGATTTCCATACAAATGGCCTGGTGAAAGGACTATGGTAATACTTCTTTAGGGGAATGTACCGAGGTCAACAGAACATCTACACCTCTACTAACACAAGGCTGGCCTACCTTTCTCGCCAGATAGTATCGAATATGTTATCACCCATATCGTTATCGACCTATTTGAGACGCCTTTTAGCACACACCATAATAATTTAAACCCGAACGTCAAACCACGTAGAAATTCATCTATAAGGGGATAATCATACCCTAATGGTTGCGAATCCTTGCTACATCCATCCTGTTTCAGCCATTTCCAAGCGTGATGGCTGAGGTAATGATTACCTTTATCATAACATGTTATCTTTCTTTGAATACCACACTTCCATTCCATAGTCACTAAACTGATCTCTGCAAATTTATAACTCCTAAGCTCATACGTCTTAGGAAAGAGTGTTACGTTAAGAGAATTTGCCTTCTCCGCCACCAAGCAGATAATTAGTTCATAGAGATCATTTATGTAACTTGAAATGCAATGTCAGACAATCGTCCATACAAGTTTGTTCTAGGGTTAGACGAAACGGAAGCACTCTCCTATCACATCCTGTCGGGAATTAACCCAAGGATAAGTAGCGAGAAGTCCTTGCATCGAAGATCTTAAATTAAGAACTACTGCCACATAATATGATAGGGGAAATTTCCCCCTAGGTTCGGTGAAAATTAGCCCTACATTCCATCTTCCATAATTATCTTCATGTATCCACTTCGAATACATCAATTGGTTCGAGTGGTCTTCGAACAAGAATTATCCAAATCCGACCCCAGTTCCTTAATCATTCATGTAAACTTATTTGATCGACTCTAAATCTTTAATCATTCCTTAAATCCTTCAAATCATCTTTAAAATAATTTATTAACCATATAAACATTTAAAAAATGTAGAAAAAAATTATTAAGTTTAAAACTATATTTCAAAAGTTATAGAAAAATGCTGCGAAAAAAGGCCGCGGAAAGTGCTTTTTTAAGCTATATTGATCAAAACGACATTTTATTATTTAAAAATCCATTTTTGTTACCCAATTCACTTTTAAAATATCTTAAATAATTCAAAATATTTATTCCACATTTTTTGACAATTTTAAACTATAATTTTCAAAGAAATCCAGTTTTCGATTTCGAACTGCAAATCTGCGATTTTTCACAAAGCTTGTTTTACTCATATTTCAAAATCTACTTATCAAAATCTCAACTTTCTTTCTTAATTGGAAAACTATGGATACAATAGTTTGAAAAATTCTTATCTCGAAGAATTCTGACTATATTCCATTTTATACACTCGTTTGACTTTCGTCGTGTGAAACCGCGAACTACCGTTACGCGACGCGCTTATTTTTAACTAACTTTTTTATTTCTTTTGAAACTTCACCATAAAACTTTTAAATGATTATAAAACATTTCAAACTCATTTTAATCCATTTTTATAGATGTTTAACATCCATATATATAAATTCATTTATATAGAGGAAAGTGATTTCCTTTGTACTTATCGACGTGTATTTCAATGACTTGCACATATATATTCAACATTCATATGAAACAATCAAACTTGATGATCAAAGCATATTAAACTTCCATTTGCAAACATCATATCATCATCCAAAATATAATATAATAGTTTAGGAGTTCTTACCTTGAGTTTTAAATGATTAATTAAAAATTCGCTGTAGCTCGGCTATTCGGTTTCTTAAGCTCACTATTCTTTGGATTTTAGCTCCTAGATGCCATAACCCAAACTTGAGGTGGCTTAGGGGGTGCATGACCTAGGGTGGAGCAAGGGGTGTTCGTCCTAATGATAAAGTGGGTGAAGGTTGTGAAGAACGAGGAGAAAAGGTGGAGTTTTTGGATTGTTTTGAGGTGTTTAAGTATATATAACCATATATTATAAATTAAATTCTTTTTAAAATAATTTTTTCCATTATTCCTCTTAGGAAAAAAATCCATTAAAGAGCTTAGAAAATATAAAGAAGGAGATTAATGAAAATGAAGAGAAGAGGGTAGGGTATTTATAAGGAAAAAAGAGCAAAAATATCTTTGCACACGTCATCTTTTGCATCACAATCACATGGCATCACCATCATCATTTCCTCCTCCTAGGCATGACAAACAAACCCCTCCGTATGCCCATCACTTCCATCATCTCATGTATGTATATGTTGACTTATGTATGCTTAAGGAGTAAGAAAACTTAAAATATCTTATATATTTTATATTATATTTTTATACTTAATTATATATGTATATGTATATTTATGTGCATTTTCTCATGTATACACATGTACATGTGTATGTGTATGTTACATCTCTCTACAACGTTGCATAATTTTCGCATGTTGTATCGTTACAAATCCCAATTTCGATATCCAGTCATATTTTCTCTTTTAGATTAATATGCATGTTTTTGTAAACAGATTTTGGAAATAATTTTTTTGTCATTCTTAACTAATAAAAGTGATCATTTATGTTTATAAAACCAAATTAATTAATGATAATAATTATTTACAAAATTGTTGTTATATCGATATAGCTAAACGGTTATTTATTTAAAGTGATATATTTAGGGTCGTTATAGACTTTCCTCCTTAAAATATTTTCTTTCTCGAAATTAAGATAAGAAGAAAATAGCACAAAAGGAAATGTATTCGATATGATGGAATATATACAAAAGTATGGGTAAGTGACTACACTACAGGTAGTGAGTACACTATAATGATATAGTTTATTTTTCAATTCTAAATTCGAGATATGCCTTTTTCGTTCTTTCCTCTGTTTTCCAAGTGCAATCCTCCGCAATATCCACTCCATTGAATTTTTGACTAACTTTATTATCTCCCTAATCGTTTCTCATCACGAACAACTATTCGAGCTGGCCATCTAATAACAGCAGAATTTTGTTCCACCTCCAAGTCTTCCTTAGCAGCTGTTTCTTTGATTTTCTTGGGGTCATGCACATGTTTCCTTAAATGAGATACTTGAAACACATTGTGCACTCTGGCCAAACATTCTGGCAATTGCACTCGATAAGCTAGTGGGCTAATTTATTTAAGAATGGGAAATAGTCCAATATATCAAGGTGCTAACTTCACCATTCTTCCAAATCTCACTACTCCTCTCATCGGAGAGACTTTCAAAAAGACTGAATCTCCAACTGAAAATCCCAGATTTCCACGCTTTTGGTCTGCATAACTGTTCTATCTGATCTAGGCTTCCTTTAACTTCTTTCTAATCATATCGACTTTCTCTGAAGCTTCTCGTATCTTATTAGGACCAAGTATTAACCGATCTTCGGTTCGATCCAACATGCTATTAACCTGCATGGACGACCATATAGAACTTCATATGGTGTTGCCGATACAAGCTTGATAACTATTATTATAGGAGAACTCTACTAAATGCTATTGATTTTCTCAGGAGCCTCCAAAGTCCAAAATACACACTCTGAGAAGATCTTCCAAAACGTGATTGACTCTTTTTGTGTGTCCATCAGTTTTGGGGTGATAGGTAGTGCTTATATTCAACCTTGTTCCCAAAGTTTTCTATAATGCTTCTCAAAACTAACTAGAAAGATTGGATCTCGATAACTCACTATACTGCTTGGAACTTCCTGCAATCGTACAATCTCTTTTATATATATCTGCAAGGCTTGCAGCAGCCTTATTGGCTTAGCCAGAATGAAATTTGCACTTTTAATTAATCGATCTATGATAACTCAAATGCCTCTGTCCCCCTTCCTCGTTCGAGGTAAGCCATCAGTGACATCCATTGATATTTGACCCACTTCCAAACTGGAATCTCTAGTGGTTTTAGTAACCCTGCAATTCTCTACTGGTTGTTTTTGACTTGTTGACAATTTACGCATTGGGTAACATAAATGGATATGTCCATTTTCATACTTCTTCACCAAAATGTGTGCTTCGTATATGTATACATTTTGTTAATTCCTGGATGAATCTTGAGTTTGGATTTTTGACATTCAGCTAACACTTCATGCCAAAGATTTTCCACATTCGGAACACAAATTCGCCCATTCAACCATAACACTGCACTTTTATCCACTTCAAAGCTTAAATTTCTTTCTTCTTCTATCGCCTTAATGAATTTTTTAAACTATCTATCTTCTCTCTGTTTACTGGCTATTCTTTCCAGAAGAGTTGATGTTACTACCAAATAAGAAATAACGGAAAATTTCCTACTTGACGCATCGGCTACTACGTTGGCTTTCTCGGGTGTGTTTAAAATATCTAGATCATAAGATGCGAGAAAGTCCAATCAACGTTGCTGCCTAATGTCAGATCTTTTTGAGTGAAAAAATACTTTAAAGATTTATGATCTGTAAAGAGCTCAAAATTTTCACCTAAATAAAAAGAGGGCATTTTATTTACCAAGGTCAATTCAAAGATTTAATTGAAACAAACTACGAAAAATTCTTGCTGTTTACCCACCTTTTTACAAGGCCACGGACAGACGGATTTAACCAAATCGACTGTTCATTTGTCGAAACTAGAATACGATTGGTTGGAGCAGTTGGATGGATAGACGGTCGGTCAGGAATGGTTCGATATGCATGGCTCGGCTTAGGTGGTTCGGCTTTATGGGGTTGTTCGGTAGTGTGGCACGGTCTGGAAGTCAGGGATCGGTTGGCCCTGATGATGTCGCTCGGCATTGAGGTGAGAACAGGGTCGCTTGGCATTATGGCTCGGCATGGGTCGCTCAGCATGGTGGTTCGGTCATGGTCGGTCGGCATTGTGGCTCGGCATGGGTCGCTCAGCATGGTGGTTCGGTCAGGGTCGGTCGGCATTGTGGCTCGGCCGAGGTCGCTCAGTGTTATGGTTCGGTTAGGATGGCTTAGTAATGATGGTTTGGCACTGGTGGTCGTTCGGTCTGGCAAGAATATGGTTCGGTGGATGGTCATTCGGCCTTGGAGGTATGTGGTTTGGTCGAAGGTCGTTCGGGTTTAGAGGTATGTGGTACGGTAGAAGGTCGTTTGGTTGAATGGGGGTCGGCATATATGTACTTCGAGTCCTAGCATGAACTACCTCGAGTCAGGTGTAGGACTACTTCGGGTCGTCACCTAGGAAGGCACGAGTCAGCATGTACAGAACTCAAGGTCAGTTGCAATGAAGGGTGCAAGCTCAACAAAGGACTTGATGGGCCTATACCACTCAGGAGGCCCAACTATCTAGATTTTCCCATAAATACAGAATATGGGGGTTCAGAAAATGGATATTCTTTCTGCTCTCTTACTTTCTATTTTCTAAGGCTAAGGCTACTCTACCAGTTTGTAACTGTAATTGATTCTAACAACAATAAAAAGGAAATTTCTCGAGTGGACCTAGGTCGGAGTCACCCGAACCACTATAAATTCTATGTTTTTACCACTTTCTTTTTAATTTTGGTCGTTCTTCATATTTACGCTCTCTACATAAATTCTATCCGTGATCCGTGACTGATATTTGGTGCTTTCATCTGGATTTGCATGTTAGTGACCCATTTTGGTGCTAACATTTTGGTGCTTCCACTGAGAAAGCTAGCATTTGGGGATTTTGGAGCTTGGATTTTGGATTTAGAAGCTCAGGAACATGGATTCTAGAAAGCAATGGCTAGGCCACCAACAAGGATGCAAATGACGGAGAAAGGCAATCAAGAGGGAAGTCAAGAGGCTTCCTCTGGAACTGGAGCTGGTAAAGCCTTCGTCAACATCACTAGGGATGAGATGTCGGTCATGATGAATACCATGCATGAGCTGATGATGAAACAGCAAGAGGAGATGATGTAGGCTCTTCTTAGGCAATTTGGACAATTAAGAACTGCAGGTGCTCAAGGTCTTGGAGCTGGATCAGAAGGACTTAACAGGTAAGCAGATGAGGTGGCTCAACAGGGGGCAGCCCCCAATCAACGAAGGGCTATCAATCTAGATGGATCTATACTCGGGGGCACACCACCAGGAAATGCCGGATCAATCAATGGAGGGATGCCAGATGACGTTGCATAGCCCAACGCCAACAAGAATACAGGATTACATGACGAAGCATATGTGCTAGAATTTCCACGTGGAGTTGGAAAGCGGCTTGGAAACATGGATAGAGGGCAACCCTTGGTTGGAAATGCTGGATTGGCCGACATCATCAGACAAACCATTCGTGGAGGTCTGATAAATAGAGATTTGGAGGGAGTCAACAAAAGTCTGTTCACCCGGAACATCAGGATGGCTAGGAATCTGCCTGATTTTAAGCTGCCCACTCTGGAAGTATACAACGGGAAGACAGATCCCACTGACCACTTAATGAGGTATACGAGGCATATAGAAGTGCTGGGGGTAACAGAGGAGGTCATGGCTCGGTGTTTCCCCTTGTACTTGACCGATATAGCTGCGATGGATCTATCGGGATGTGGACAGAACTGGTGGATAAGTTCTTGAGACAGTTTCGAGTTCACATAAAAAGGCAAAAGAATGTGATGACACTAACTAAAGTCAAGAAGAAGGCAGATGAATCGCTCAGGACTTTCTTAACCCGGTTTAATACAGCAATAGCTTCGGTGGATCGGCCGGATCCATCAATGGTTTTGATGGTTGTAGTATCAGGAGTCAAGGATAATTCGGATTTCAAAGTGTCATTGATATGGGATCCACCATTGGATCTCGAGGAATTCTTTCATGAAGCTGAAAGATTTCTTCGACAAGGGGATGCATGTCTGGATATGAAATCAAAGGAAGTAAACATGATTAAGGGTGAAGGAATGCCCGGTGAAAGCTTGGGTAAAGACAAGGATAAAGGGAAAAGGAGGCGCTGGGGAGAACCAAAATTCTCCACTTACATAGGATTGAATGCAACACTAGAACAAATATTCTTGGATACTCGGGATCGCCTTCCTTATCGAAGGTCGACAAGGAGGTAGCCCTCAGAATGCGAAAGGGCATTAGGAAGGCGCTGTCTCTTTTATGACTTGGATAGGCATGATACTAACAGCTGTAGGCATATAAAGTATATAATCGAGGAAAATGTAAGGAATGGTCAGTTGCAGCAATATGTCAGAACTCGGAATGCAGTGATGGAAGAGGAGTAGTCGCCTACCTTGAACGACGAAGACATGAGGCCCAAGAATGGTGGTCGGTTGGTCATCAACTAGTCGTGACGGTTTGGAATAAGTAACAAACTCCGGGCAAATGGCTAAATCACTTACTCATGTACGGGGTCGGAGATAACCCTTTGGCATACTCTGACATGATGGTCACCGAGACGCTTTGGTTTGTGAATTTTTTTTCCTTTTCACCTGGACATTTGCTTTTTCTGCTTTGGTTTTGGAAATTGGATTGAACTGCCGTTTTGTTGGTTTTTTGGTTTGGATTTCGGTTTGGATGTCTGATTTTTGATTTTTATTTTGATTTGATTTTTGATATGGATTTCTGGTTGGATTTGAATTTCGGATTGGATTTTGATTAGATTTTTTCTGGATTTTGGCTAAAAGGTCGTCGAGCGTGGGTTATGCTCGGCAAGGGTTCAGAGAGACTAGGATTCGGCATAGGATTTAGGCCCTATATTATCGGTTATTATTTCAGGTCGTCGAGTATGGACTATGCTCGGCAAGGGTCTGAAGCAACCAAGATTTGGCTTAGGACTTAAGCCACGGCATTATTTTCCATTCAGGGACACTGAACCAGGAACACCATGGAATTACTTAACACAGGTCGTCAAGTGTGAACTGTGCTTGGCAAGAACCTGAAGAGGTTACGCATTTGGATATTGGCTATGAACAACTAAGGATTTGGGCATGGACCTAGAATGGTCGTGGATTTGGATATCGACCGGAGAGGTCATGGACGTGGTTATTGGTTATTAGATATGGATGGATTAGAACTTGGTTGTTGAGCTCGGATGGATATGGATTTGGCTAAGGATTTGGCTACTGGATTCAGAATTGGATATCGACACAGAGAAGTCGTAGATTCGGAAAAGGATGTGGCGATGGCACTTGGATAACATACGGACTTCGAATATTAGACTTGGGGCTATTCAAAACAAACCTTCCGATAGCAAGGCATGTTTTGGGGGGCAAATGTTAACCTGCCTTTTCACAAGGCCACAGACAGGTGGATTTAACCAAATCCACTGTTCATTTGTCGAAACTGGAATACGATTGGTTGGAGCTAGCTGGATAGATAAACGATCGGTCAGGAATGGTTGGATATGCATGGCTCGGCCTATTGGCTTGATGGGGTCGTTCTGTAGTGTGGCTCGGTTTGGAAGTCAATGGTCGGTCGGCCCTGATGGTGTCACTCGATATTGAGGTGAGAGCAGGGTCACTCGGCATTGAGGTGAGAACAGGGTCGCTCCGCATTACGGCTCGGCATGGGTTGCTCGGCATGGTGGTTCGGTCAGGGTCGGTCGGCATTGTAGCTTAGCATGGGTCGCTCAGCATTGTGGTTCGGTCAGGGTCGGTCGGAATTGTGGGTCAGCATAGGTTGCTCGGCATGGTGGTTCGATCGGGGTCGCTTGGTGTTATGGTTCGGCCAGGTAGGCTCAGTAATGATGGTTCAGCACTGGAGGTCGTTCGGCCTGGGATGAATATAGTTCGATAGAAGGTCGTTCGGCGTTGGAGGTATGTGGTTTGGTGGAAGGTCGTTCGACCATGGAGGTATGTGGTACGGTAGAAGGTCATTCGGTTGAATGGGGGTCGGCATATATGTGCTTCGAGTCCTAGCATGAGCTACATCGTGTCAGGTGTAGGGCTGCTTCGGGTTGTCACCTAGGAAGGCATGGGCCGGCATGTATATAACTTAGAGTCAATTGCAATGAAGGGTGTAGGCTCAACAAAGGATGTATATAACTTGGATTTGCCTATAAATACCGCATGTGGAGGTTCAAAAAAGGGATCGTCTTCTTGCTCTCTTACTTTCTATTTTCTAAGGCTACTCTACTAGTTTGTAACCGTAATTGATTCTAACATCAATAAATGGGAAATTTCTAGAGTGGACGTAGGCCGGAGTAAGCCGAACCACTATAAATTCTGTGTTTTTACTGCTTTCTTTTTAATTTTGACTATTCTTCATATTTACACTTTCTACATACATTCTATCTGTGATCTGTGACTGATCTTTGGTGCTTTCATCTGGATTTGGGTATTAGTGATCCATTTTGGCGCTAACACTTACCCAGTAAATATTGCCTCCGTATTTTTAATGCGAACACTACGGCTAATAATTCTAAGTCGTGTGTTGCATAATTTTTCTCGTGAACCTTTAATTGTTTACTTTCATAGGCAATCACCCTCCCTTCCTGCATCAGAACCGCACCAATTCCTTCTCCATAAGCATCTGTATAAATGGTTAATTCACTATTTACATTTTTAATTATTAGAACTGGAGTGGTTGTTTACCTCTTTTTAAGTTCCTGGAATGATGCTTCACATTTAGGAGTTCACATAAATTTGGCATCCTTCATGGTTAACTTCGTTAAGTGATAGCATACCTTTGAGAATTGAATGAATGTTCTATATTACCCTACCAAACCGAAGAAGCTACAAACTTCTTTAGGAGTTTGTAGTTGCTTCCAATTTAGAACAGTTGCAACCTTTATAATACCTATTGAAACCTCATCCTTTGACACTATATGTCCAACGAATCTTAATTCCTCCTCCTAGAAATGCATTTTGAGAATTTGGCTTTAAGCATATTATTTCTCAACATTTCCAACACAATTTATAAATGCCTTTCGTGTTCTTCTTCTGTCTTAAAGTAGATAAGGATATCGTTGATAAAGACTAATATGAATTTATTAAGTATCACTCTAAATACTCTATTCATAAGGTCTACGAAATAAGCGGGTGTAATTGTTAGACTAAAAGGCACGGCCAACCACCCAAAGAAAGTGTTTAGATCTTTAAATGCAGTAAGATGGATGCATTCTTCTACGATTCTCATTTGACGGAATCCTATAGCTAGCTCCATTTTCAAGAATATCGAAGCACCATGTAATTGTTCAAACAAGTCATCTATTCGAGGTAGAGGATATTTGTTCGTGATCGTTTGCGTATTCAGATCTCTGTAATCTATGCACAACCATAGAGATCCATCCGACTTAGCAAAAGAACTACTGCCGAACCCCAACTTGAAAGACTATGTCTTATCCACCCTTTCTTTAATAGCTCCGGGGTTTGGTTATTTAAATCCTCCCTCTCCTTTAGAGCCATCCTTCGGAGCCATCCTTCGGTCCCGTTGTTTTATTGACCTTGCACAAGAAATCAAGTCAATACGATATTCGATTTCCCGATGTGGGGGTAAACTCTTTACTTCTTCAAAATCATCTAGGAATTCTTTAACAATATGTGTGATTCCTAATCCTTCCTGGGATGAGTCTAATGCATATAAGAAACTTCCTCTCCTTGGACTTGGATCTTCACAAGATATTTCTATAAACTTTCCTAACTTTGTTTTTATGAAAACCATCCATTTTACATAATCTAGAATAGCTTCGTATTTAGTCAACCAATCTATACCGAGTAAAATTTCAAACCTAATAAAATCTAGGGCAAATGGGTCAAAAGGAAATTTATAGGAAGAGTGGGAAATTTGGAGTTTTTCACAATTCATACAATGGTTAGCAATACCACCTATAGGATTCGTCACACAAATAGGGTTATCAACTAACTTAGGTTCAAACTTAAATTCTTCTACAGTTTTCTTAACAACAAAACTATAAGAAGCTCCTATATCAAACAATACTTCAACTAAAACATCTTCGATAAAAATATTACCTTCCAAAACTCCCTTGCCCTTCATGTCCTGAGAGGTTTAAGGTTCATACTTTACTATGTAGACTCTGGCTTACTCTCTCTTCCCCATAGTCGGACAATCCTTGATCATGTGCCCTGGTTGATGCCAATTATAACAAAGGCTATTCTGAACCATAAGAGAGACAAAATCCTATACCCTTGGAGTTCTATAATTTCTCGCAATATAGCCCTTCCTTTTACAATTGCTACAAGTGCATTCCTTAAAGTGGTTTCCTTGATATCCTTCCTCGGTTTTTTGCAATATGGCCAATTCGGTTTTGAAGCTCACTATTCTTCGGATTTTAACTCCTAGATGCCTTAACCAAAACTTGAGGTGGCTTGGGGGCACACGTCCTAGGGTGGAGCAAGGGGTGCTCGACCTAATGATGAAGTGGGGTGGAGGTTGTGAAGAACAAGGAGAAAAGGTGGAGTTTTAGGATTATTTAAGGTGTTTAAGCATATATAACTATATATTATAATTTAAATTCTTTTTGAAATAAAATTTTCCATTATTTCACTTATGATGGAAGCCATTAAAGAGGAAGACAAAGCTTAGAGAATATGAAGAAGGAGACGAATGTAAATGAGGAGAAGTTGGTAGGGTATAGGTAAATGAGGGAGCAAAAATATCTATGCACACATCATCTTCTGAATCACCATCACATGGCTTCGCCATCATCATTTCCTCGTCCCTAGGCACGGAAAACATCCCCCCTCCATGTGCCCATTACTTCCATAATCTCATGTATGCATATATTGATTTGTGTATGCTTATGGAGTAAGAAAACTTAAAATATCTTATATATTTTATATTATAATTTTATACTTAATTATATTTGTATATTTATGTTTATGTGCATGTTCTTATGTATGCACATGTACATGCATACATATCTCTACAATGTCGCACAACTTCCATGCGTTGTATCGTTGCAAATCCTAATTCTAATTTTTGGTCATATTTTCTCTTTTATATTAATATGCATATTTTTGTAAACAAATTTTGAACATAAATTTTATTATCATTCTTAACTAATACAAATGATCATATTTTATTTATAAAACCATATACATTAATAAAAATAATTGTTTACAAAATTGTTATTATATCGATAAAGCTAAACGATCATTTATTTAAAGTGATATATTTATGGGTCGTTACATAACATCAACTGTAAATAAATTGGATAAAGTAAAGTAAACAAGATAGGGACAAAAACAAAAAAATTCTAAATCTGGAATTTGACCACGAAAGTTATACCATTGTGTCCATGGAAAACTTCTAATCAATTTCCTATAATCTGTTGAAAACGGAGTTAAAGTAGAAATGTTATGGATGTTTGAAGTTTTCGAACCCAAAATAATTTAAATAGAATTCAAATTCAACTTATTAGATAATTCTCAAATTTGAAATTCAAAACAAACGTGAAAATTAATGTTGAATTAGTTGCTAATTATGGTATAAAATAAAAATACAATGGCAAATTAATTGAGTGGACCCAAAACAGGTCCACCGATCGACCAATGGAGGTTCAACCGGTCGACCGGTGTATTATCGAAGATATCACATATCAGCCCCAAAGTTAAATTACAGGTAGCCAGACAATCTGGGCTTTTGGCTTACCTCGCATCCCTATAACTTAGTCATAATTTATATCATGCTCTACATGTATTATTACAGATCCCCCCATTTCCATAATTAAGGCCTTATAAGACCTTATTTCTTCTTTAACATTGATTACCTTCCTAAGAAGGATTTAATAGAATTAATAAGCTAATTAACTACGCAACTATACATTATCATTATATCTTAATTATGCGGACATACACACCACACATACATACATATACATACATATAACTTAGCCATAATTTATATATATATATATATGCACATAACATAGACCTCGTGTGCTTTTGGCCGGGCTCGCATCCCTATAACTTAATCATATTTTATATCACACTCTACAAATATTATTACACATCTCATTATTTCCATAATCATGGCCTTATAAGTAATCTTTCTTATTTTGCATTTAACATTAATTATCTTACTAAGGTGGACTTAATAAAATTAATAACCTATTTAACTATGCGATCATGTATTATCATTATACGTTAATTTTGCTAAAATTACACAGACATAGACAAACACACACGCCTAGTAATTTTCAAAGCGAGCTCCTAAACTAGGGTTTAAATGCCAACTCTTTACCAATTATACCATCCTTATTCCATACTATCAACAATACCAAAATTCCAATATTCATATCCAAAAGTTTCATTCAATAAACTTGTGTACAATTAAATTTAAACTCAACTTATTACATCAAAATAATGGAATACGTTGATAATAGGAACTTATAATTCAACTTTTACGCTATATCCAACTCCTTTATACATAGAAATAAACAAAGGAACTTCTATTTAATTTATGGAAATAAAGAGTGCAAACTACAAATAAAAATTCATAACTTTCACTATATTCCTTAATCAAGATATTTTAACCAAATTCAAAGAAAAAGAATAAGGTGTAGAATAGAAGGTAAAATTATAAATACTGCAAATCTACACAATTTCCACTATTTTGACATAAACAAGTTGAGATTTCAACCTAAAATTGATACTTCACATTGAAGGTGTTTTGAGGGTTTATGTATGTTGTTTTCACAAACCAAACCCTGAGGCATATTCAGACTCAAAATTTACTAATTAACCACTACAATAGAAAAGCTAAGATTTCCACTCACAGAATAGCCTTAGCTTCGCCTTCTTTACATTTGACATGCCTTCAACAATCTCTTATCAGATCTCTTCTTTTTGATGCACATATACAGGAAGGGATTTATATATATGTTCGATTTAGAAAAGTAGTGGTTTGGAGGAGAATATTTTGAGAAAATAAGCAATAAACAAAGATAGATCTATAGGATTTCTTACCTGAAACCCTATTGTAGTTTTCTGAATATATAATGAGACGAACTGACAGAGCTGGCTGATGTTCCCCAAATATTGTATGAATAAAAATAAGGCGTCTACAGTCTTATTTATAGTGGTTAAAATGCACCATAACCATCGGATTTAAATATTTAAATCTAGAATGTCCATCATGCAAATAACCCTAGCCGCCACTTATCAGTAACTAAGATGACGCGAGGTTAGTCCCAATTTCTATAGGGGAAATCTGCCCAGCTAATCTAGCTACTAGTACCTATGGATAATCAAACTCATATGAAACGTCATTGTAGGGCATGATTCATAGTACGAAGGAACTGCTTTAGATATTGAAGGTATTAAGTGGTTATGGGACGGCCCGCCTCTTCTTTTGCAAGAAGTAGTAAATGGATAGAGTTATGGGTTAGACATGGTAGAGGATTTCTCGGTAAGGGGCCCACTTCAATAGGAATTATTTAGTGGCTGAAGAAATTCCGTGTAATGTCAGCTAGATAGTTATTAATGAAGAGTGTGCCTTGGGATTATAGGTAGTAAATGACATAGACCTGCCTTAAATATGGTATTCAATGGTCGAAGTCTACCTAATTCTCAAAAAAGGCAATAAGTGACTTAAGTGCTATCTCTAACATTAATTAAACATTATGGATGGTACATAAGGGTTACTGGGTGGATAGAAAGTTAGCTATGGGCTTATATTTGGAAAGCATTTTTATTTAAGTTTGAGAAAAGCCTTTGCGCTTATATTTGGAAAGATTTATGTTGTTGTAGAAACTTAACACATATTCCTATTTAAACTGTATTTCCCAAGTGCTAATGTAGCAAGGCTAGAGATTTTTTTCACTAGACATATGTTGTTTTGACTCCCATCTCATTACAACACATGTTAGGAAAGGCGATGTTGAAGGTGGAGATGTGGATAGTGCTTGTGGTAGTAGATTATTTATTTACATTTTATTCTCAATAGTTTTTAATGTACCCATGAAGTAAAAACTATGTTGTAATTTTGGAATATTATGGATATGTACGTATTGTTGGATTTTGATATTATAGATAATTTATGGTTTTAATAAATAAAATGGGTACTATTGTTGTTTTAGATTTCACCCTCTGTAATAAGATTCTGAATGTGTAGATAGGTAGTTCTGTATTGTTCTTTTTTCAAACCAACGGCTAATTTTGAGATGGTTCTTACTTTTGATGGGACTTTTCTGGGTCAAAATTTAGGCCCGTTTTAGGGTGAGTTGTTACATTTGGTATTAGAGCCTAGTTAGTCGATCGGTAGGAAAAAAATATACATATAAGAGATGTACTTGTTATTTTTGGAAATATTTTTCACAAGTTCCTACTATATATATATATATATATATAACATTACTATGGACATACTCATATATACAAGACAAATCTTGCTTTAAGTCTTAGGAAATTATAACTAAAAGTCTAACCTACATGTTGTAGACTATAGTTGAACATCCTTCTTCTTTTGAGATTGGGAACCCCGCCATAGGAATGCCCACCATTCGAAGGATGCCCGAATGGTTGAAGAAATATCTCGAGGACGTAGGGAAACTCCATGTTTCCTACCAAACTGCACTAGCAGCACATATTGTTTCGCCAGCTAAAGCACCACCTCAACCTACTTATTTTCCCAAATTGTGTCTGGATTTTATGAGTATGTAAGGAAGAGTATATTCTGAAAAGGAAAGCTTCTTAGAGACTAAGGCATAAATATAGGATTGCAATACGATTTTCCAAGAGAGTGGTTGAGAGAATCAAGTAGAGAATGGCAGCTTGGCATCTTAAAGGAGAAGCATTAGATTGGTGGAATATGGTGGCTAGAGAGGACATTGATAGGATTGTCACTCGGGATGAATTCAAGAACCAATTTGAGAAAAGGTTTATGTCAAGTGTAGAGGTGAGCTTTCAGTTAATTAAAGAAATTTATATAGCTTAGGCATAGAGACTTTATTCTAAAGGAGTGCATTAGTAAGTTTACCAAATTAGCTGAATCTGAAATGAGTTTGATTGATACTCCCTATGATGAAAGCCATGAAGTCTGTCAAGAGCCTGAACTCCTCAGTTAAAGGGAATTGTTACTGACTCAGAACCCACTGGAGTTGCATATGAGATGCTTGTGCAGATGGCTTTACTGTAGATAGTAAATGTCCAAGAGAAAGAAAGGGGGAAGGATAAGGCAGGACCTACACAGAATCAAAGAGGAGCTAAGAAAAAAAAATTAGGCTAATAAGAAGTCAAGGAGAAATTTAACAAAGAAGGTAAAGTGTGTAATAAACGCCAAAAGAAAGAACAGCTTGCAAAGGATTATTGATTGAATTTGTTGAAGAAACTTTTAAGGGAAAGTATAACCACTACTATGAGAAAGGGCATTTCAAAAATTAGTGTCTGAAGATGTAAAGGAATGGCAGAGTGGGCAAGCCTACGCCATTGAGGCTGCCCCTATTTTGAATAAACCACCCCTAGGTGAAAGGGAGTGCGAATTAAGGATCTTAAGGCTAATTTAACACTAGAGAGAGGGTGAATAGTGTTTAATGGATTCTAAGACATGTATGGACTAATTTAAAAATTATAATATAAACAAATGCAGAACTTAATCAAGAACAATCATAGAATCAAGTGCAGATGCAGAAAGTAAATAAAAAGCAGCAAAGGAAAGAACATGTCGGATTTTATACTGGTTCTGAGTTACCCTGCATCCAGTCACGTACCAAGGCAAACACCTTATACATATTTTTATTACACCAATGTCGAGATTACAATCCTCAATTTCTAAAGACCTTGAGGTACCCTCCTGTCTTTGAGTCCAGGGCAAACTCTCTTGATTTACGGGACACAAGATCACCCAATTGATTTCGAGTCACAACAACACCTTACAGAGAGACTCAATAAACTTTCGATTACAACTTGATCCAATAATTTTGAATAGCACTTTGATCTTCGAGAGAGGGCAGAGAATCAAACAAGAATGAGATTCTAATTTGATCCACTTGAGAATTCGGCAGAATTTCAACACGATCTTAAAAATATGAAAATTTTAGAATATGGATTTATGGAGAAGAAGGAGTGAAGAAAATAGTTAGTTAAAAAATTCGTTTATGAAGCCTATTTATATACCAGCAACGGTCATAACCATTGGTGAAGAGATTTAAAGGAATAGACACTTCTTTTGAAAATTGAAACTTTTGTATTTAACGGAATAAACTAATTTTCCTATGTTTTAAAATAAAGAAGAGTAGAAAAATATATTTTTAGAATGTATATATAAATTTGATATTAAATCTCAATTATATTTATATTATAAAGAATATTTAAAAATCAGAAGACGGTTTTAAAAAACAAATGAAGTTTAAAACAAGAGTTTATTTAAAAACAAAAACGAAGAATATTTTAAGGCTAAAAAATATTTTTGAAAATCATTTGAAAAGATAATTTTTAAGGCTAAAACATTTTGAAAAGCAGTTTTGAAAATCATTTTGAAAAGCTATTTTGAAGTAGTTTTGTAAGCTTCTTCCTGCGGAATATTTCATCACATCAGGACTCGAGAACTTGTACAAAACCAGGATGTTCATCGCTACTTGTCGTGGGTTTGTAAGCTACTTGTCGTAGGTTTGTAAGCCACTTGTCGTAGGTTTGTAAGCTACTTGTCATGGGTTTGTAAGCCACTAAGAAGGTAGAAATGGGTTCCATCCCAAATGAAATTTGGAATGAAGATCTCCATGTTATTATGAAGTTTTAACAAAACTAGACACTTACCTTGAAATCTTGATACTCATGAATCTTCAAACTTGATTTCTTCATTCTTGATCTTTATACTGTACGGTCTTCAATAATCAGTACCTGGCTTATATATACCCTGCATAATAACATTCATATATATCTAGATAGTAGTGTTAGTATATAAGTTATAATAAAATAAGTTACAAACTTTTTTGTCATTAAAACCACTATCTCCGGTTCCTAATACTAGGGACCGAGGAAAGACAACTATAAAAGGTATAGCTCTCATTTTAGGAAATAAAATTCATGCTCTGTATAACTTTGGAGCATCTCATTCGTTCATTTCTAGGAATGTGATTAACTCATTAAACCTTCAAACTCAAACTGTCACCCATCCAATAGTAGTTTCAAATCATATTAGGAGGACGATGCATCTTTTCTCAATTAGCAAAGACCTTATGTTAGACATATGTGACGTTGGTTTCATATATAATGCATACGATCTAAATTTCATGGGTTATGGATTATTTTAGGTAAGGATTAGTCACACTACGGGGCACTCCCAGACTACAATAGTAAGGTGGATGGCTTAAGAGTTGTAAAGGGCGAGCCCTTGACGTTCGTTGTACACTCTAGATTTCAGTCAAGTTAAGTTATCTATACATAGTGAACCTATCACAAAATTATCTTTCATCTATACCCATAGTTCGAGAATTCTCTAATATCTTTGAAGTAGTTTCGAGGCTTCCACCATGAAAGAATTAAGTTTAGGATTGATCTGAAGAAGGATACTAGACCAGTAGCTCTGCCATTAAAACAGATTACCCTCGATAAAAGGTGAGAATTTGATAAACATATCTCGAAGCTGCTGTAGAAAGGATTCATTTGATGAAGTACCTTGGAATGGGGAGCAGCTGTTGTAATTGCCACTAAGGCAGATTGCACATTAAGGCTTTGTGTTTATTATAGGGAACCCAACAAGTTAACAAAGAAGTAATGTTATCCTTTACCTAGAATAGACGATTTGTTCGATCAACTTGTGGGAGCCAAAGCCTTCTTCCAATTAGACTTGGCAACTGGATTTCATTAGGTAAGGATCATAGACGATAGCAAGTCAAAGACTACATTTCACAAACCTGAGGACTCTACGAATGGGAAGTGATGCCTTTTGAATTGACAAATGCCCCCATATACTTTATAGATTTGATGAGTGGAGTACATAAGGGACAGTTAAACAAATTTGTTGTAATTTTTGTAGATAATATATTGGTGTTTTCCAAAAGTGAAAGGAATCATGAAAGTCGACTAAGGGAGATATCAGGAACCCTGAAGGCACTAACTTAAAGCCAAATTCTCAAAATGCCAATTTTGGAGGAAGGAAGTGGGATTTCTTGGACATATTGTTTCAGAACATGGATTAGTGGTGGACTATGCAAAAGTAAAAGCTATTCAAAATTGGAAGACTCCAAAGAATGCCATGAAGGTTAGAAGTTTTCTAGGATTGACATGTTATTATAGGAAATACATAAACTATTTTTCCAAGATAGTAGTTCCTTTAACCCGTTTGACCAAAAAGAATTTAATCTTCAGTTGAAAGAGCAATGCACGAAACTATTTAGAAAGCTAAAGGAACTATAGACAGGTGCACCAGTACTCGTCATACCCAATGGAATGAAACCATTTATAGTTTATACAAACACATGTCAAATGGGATTGGGAGCAGATCTTTTGCAAGAAGAAAGAGTATAGCTTGTGCTAGTAGGAAACTGAAGGACCATGAGAAGAGATACCCAGTGCATGACTTGGAGTTGGTAGCTATTATTTTTGCCTCAAAGATGTAGGGACAGTATCTTGAGGAAAGGTTTGAGTTGTTTATTGCACATAAATCACTCAAATAACTATTTTCCCAAAAAGAACTAAATCTTAGGTAGAAAAGTAGGATAGAGTTTATAACATCCCATGACTTTAGGATACAGTATATCCTCGGAAAAGAGAATGTCGTCGCCGATCCCCATAGCCGAAGGGATACCTTAGATGCTATATATGAGTAGAGGCAATTGGAGTTCCCCTCGATTCTTAGATGCTAGTAGGGAATGTCTTCAAAGCACGATTAAAAGATTTGTTTGCGCCTTTAAGAGTATTATACTCCCTTTCTCAATTAGGAATATGTTTCTGAAGGAGATACTTTTCACGCTCAAGCTTTTGAATCCTAGTTGCATATTCATTTATACATTGTGAATATCTTACCTTTTGTTATTCATCAAAATACTTCATCATCTCAAATTTGACCTTCCTGCACCATTCACCTACCACCTTCTCATATAAGCTAGGAGGAGGATTAGTCGTCGTAGGGAATTTTTGGAAGACAAGGGTAGTAGACCTTATTAATTTTGCAATAGATGAAGTAATGAGGGAAGCTTGTAAATCGACATTTGAAATATTATTCCCATAATGAATTTCAGTGATTCACGCTGAGCTTGACTGTCCTTTAACTTAATCTATAAATCACTTATTTGTTGGAGAAGTTCGGACATTTTATGGTCAAAATCGATTGAAGGGTTTGATTTAACTTGACGCTCAAACATGAAAATCATTTCGTTTTTTCTCTTAACATCTGCCTCTAAATCGCGATCCGATCATTGAGATTCCTAACAATCCTTTTCTAAGGCAAAAATCACCTATGCCATTTTAGTGCTTCTGTGTTACCTTGGAAATGAGTAGATAAAGTATCGTCAAGGTACTTTCTTTTTTCAAGATCTTTTAGCAACCTACCTTTAATATTGAAAAAGCGTAATGTCGAATCTAATGGGAGTTGTGTTGTAGATAACTGTAACTCCTATTTAAACAAAAAAAAAAGAATGAAGTTAAGACTAGAATAATCTATATCTTTATTACAACAATAAACGATTACAACTCAAGTAACAATGAAATTAAAAAGTACAATTAGACATTTGTTTAACATCTAAAGATGGGAAACTGCATTTCTAACTTTACATAATGCATTTGCAAAAATAATAACTACTGAGTCAAAAGGAACAATAATTCCTTCTGGAGTAATAACTAGAGTAAATTTGCTATAACCCCATTACCCGGTAGGAGGACTATCGTGGCCACATATTAATCTGGTATGATATGTCTGGATTTCCTGAAGTAGCTTTTATTTTTCTTCACAAAGAAGATCGAAACGGAGACGAGGATGTTCCATATAAAGTTTTTTCAAATCTCTAAGAAAGCAATATCTGGCTAATTTTGAGGATTTCAAAATTGATGCTTTTTTAAGATAATCTCTTCTTAGTTTAACATACTAGCTTAGATAATCTTTAGAGACAAAGTTTCCTGAGGGACATTCACTCTGTGATAATGTAATAAAGTACAAATAAGTATAAAAAGAAAACTAAAACAAAAATTCACAAATCAATATTATTACATAATTACGACTGTTCATCTGGTTCATTCAAAATCGAGTTTGTAAATAATTCTGAAATAAACTTGTTCTTATAGTATTTGAGTTTATAAGGATGCGATTATCGGGGAATCGATCTGACGTGTGGTAAGTTCCAACATGCTTCGAGATGTAGGTCAGATCCAAAGTCATCCAAGTGTCTCTTGTATAAACTCCAATGTAGACCCACACTAAAACACGTAACTACAGGAAATCTGTAGTTGTGTGTCTACAAAAGGCTTTGTATTAAGTCTACAAGAATGTTTCTCTCTTCAATCAACGTACAAAAAACCATAATCAACTCCCGATTTTCTTTCAAAAGAGCATTATATAGATGGCATGCCCTCCTCATTTGCAGGGCAGCATCTTGCTTTTTAAAGGATGCTAACACTACTGCACTTCTGTTAATTCTATGATACTTATCAAAGATAATATCGTGTTCCTTCATTTTTTTTATCTAATACCCTATACAAACTATTTATTTCTGCTTTTTTCTTTCTAGCTTAGTTTTTTAAAGATGAGCGGGTTCTTAAACTATTATTATCTTGGAAGATTAAGTCGTTTAAATAAAGAATCCCATACCTGAGAAACGGGACTTGACATTTGAGAGACCTGCGTTTTCTCTTTTGGTTCTTCCACATTAATGTAAGCAGGCTCCTCCTGAGTGCCAGAAGGCACAGGGGTTTCAGGTGGGCTTGCTTCATGAAAAGACGGATTATGATTGACCTTTTTAGAATCCATATGTTGTCATCACCATCATTTTCAGAAGCATCAGTGTGACCACCCCTGTTGCCACCTGAACATGACCTATATCTACTTGGCTATAGTTATTATCGTCATCATCATCATCATCATCATTGTTACCGGGCTCTTCCTCGGCAACTTCATCTTTGTCACCTTTATCTTTGGAGTCAGAGTCCATTTATAAAGAAGGGATTTCAAAGATAAAATTTTAAAGGAATCGATCTCCTTTCTTTCAATGGCTTCAACCCTTGCTCCATCCTTTTAATTTTTTCCATAACCCTATTGACAAGAGTAGGGTTGAGTGAGGGAAAGCTCAGTTCTGGGCATTTATCGACGTTATCAGCATAAGGGAGCATTATAGCATCTTCGAAAGAATTGATATTGATGTCCTCATGAGAAGTATCAAGGAACTGAGAGACCCGCTGCTTTGCATCAGAAATAGTGTCGATTGACAATTTTAAGGAACTTTATTCTTCTTAAGCTTTTCCTTTAGAGATGATTGTTTTACTATGTGACGACCCACCTTTTTGGACGGTAAATCAACACTGAACCACACATGTCGAACTCAAACCATTCAAAATGGAGGATTGTCAATGGGTTAAATAAGAAAATAAGAGAAAGGAATGAAAAGCAAAGCACAGAATCTCACAGCGGAATGATAAAATATATAATCAAATAAATAGTTTATGAAGCCGATTTACATTTAACATTTGAATACACTTTTACAATAAATCAGTGTTATACATACAACATTTATAATAGGATAATGCAACAGAATAACATGATACAGTGGAATAGTAATAATATATACTAAACTCCATCATTGTCCTCCTGAAATAATGTCTTCAACATTGAAAAGTTTAGGCTGGCCCGAGCGTAATGAAAAAACAAAACACTTGTGTCAGAACAAAAAGATCTTTTGTAAGTTAAATCAACAGCAAAAGAATATGAGTGTAATGGCTTCACAGATGTTTATGGGATTTCACATCTCCTATTCAGTGTATAACGTGCATGCAATAACTTAAGAGATGTTTTGGGATTTCCATCTCCTAAGGACCCGTTAAACTACTTATATGTAGTAATATACGCTACATATGTAATGTCTATAAGTAAAGTATTAAAACAACGCTTAGGCATTACTCATATCCCCCTTAACACATTTTTATAAATGTCGTAGTCTATACAATGTCGTGAACTCCACCAATCCGGTGGGCTATTAGGGAACACATACGACACAAACCAAAATAGAAGTGGGCTCAATAAGGCATATGACAGGGACGCAAGGCAATGCCCAGGTTAGGATTCTACTGTTTTGCACGCCCAGACTAGTGGTAACGCATAACAGCTACTAGCGCCTACCTTGAAACACACTCCCATAATCAAATTGAATGTAGCCACCAATCAATCACAAAGTATCAAATATGATATCGAAGAAGCATGTCTGATCGGAGGAGCGACCTAACTTGGCCCGGGATAGCTCCTATTTTAGTCATATCAAGCTGACCCGAAGGTTAGGGCTACATTCTTACCTCTTACCAGTAACGTTCACCATCCATCCTACTTCGTTCTGGATTATCCACCACATGCATAGTTGTTAAAGTGGTTTCGGAATTGGCAGTGAGTATGACAATATCCGACTAGTCTCTTTAAACAACCAATCATTATATTTTTCACACCGTGGTCATTTTATAAAAAACTTTTAATAATAAATCCAAAAAACAGTTTATACCTTCATATCAAGACATCCATATACTTATTCCAAAAATATATTCATAAATACCGAGGGAGATTTCTTTCAATCAATTTTGAGAATAATTTATAAATCTCTCTTAAATCATTTATAAATTATTTATATGCCTTAAAACCATTTATAAAGCTATTTATATATTCCAACATTTCTTACTACTCTTCCCTTTTTCATAAGCCACCATGCAAATTCCTTTAAAATGCTTCCAAATCCCTTTATACAAGTTATTTTATAAAAACCTTTTATAAAATCTTTTAAAATCTTATAACTCCTCTATCAAGCCATTATAAAATCCTTTATAATTTTTTTTTATAAAATCCTTTTATAAAAATCCATTATAAAATCTCTTACAAAAACATTTATAAATTCCTTACAAAGCCTTTTACAAAATTCTAAAATATTTTACAAAAATCATTTATCCATTAAAGTTATTATAAAAGTCTATATTTATTATCGTAAATTAAATTTTTAAATAAATCTTTTAAAACTATATTAAATGTTTTATTATATTAAAATTTTAATGTGTTTCTATTTTATTACATTATTTAAATTATATATTTTGAACTAAATAAGATTATAAATTAAAACCTTAAAATTTAGTTTTTTTTTACAAGGCAAGCCGGTTTTATAGTGGACCGTCCACTTTTTATTACGAACGTAATAAAAGTTGAAGTACAGGAGCAAGATAAAAGCACCTTAACTACTAAAGGAGAAATAGAAAATACAGCACAGGTACGTGACGGCTATGTCACGGTAACTAAAAGTATCGTAATAAAACTAGCACTCCTCCAAGGAGGGAGTATCACCATCAACCGAAGTCACCAAAGAAGATCTCAAAAGGACAGACCCAGAACGATCAGCAAACAGGCGAAACCGGAGAGCAAGACAAGGGTCAAAAACCACATCATCAGTACAGTAGATAAACGATCGATCCCAGGATGGATCAGCAAGCATGACAGAATTTGAAGCCGCATCCTCCCCATCCATATTAAGAACTATTGAATCTCCAGATTGTTTGTAGCGGAGGCATCTAAGGTCCAATTGATCATCAGATACGAACCGGAAGAAAGATTCATTAACCGGGTTATACCTCATATCAGAAATAGGGTCAATCCAACAACCTTCGGCCTCATCCCAAGCAACATGAGGCAGGGGCGAAGAAGGGTGAGGAGCAACAAGAGGGATGACAGGAGCAGCACCAGGAACCTCAGAACCAGGCGGAGAAATAGGCAAAAATAGGGGGAATGAAGGAACACTTAGAACTGGCAACGTAGCGTCAGTAGCAGGATTAAGGTGAGAGGGAGGGGCAGGAACTTTGGGGACCCAGATCCAAGGACGGGGGCGCGGCAAAGGCAACTTTGGAGCAGCCGCAGTAGCTTCAGAATGATGGCAATCACAAGCAAGGTTGGATTAGTGCCTTCGCAATATGGCCGACAGCAAGCTGAACAGGAATAGAAGAAGGGAGAGGCTTAGAGGGGGAAATCTCGATTAGTGCCTTCACATACATTAACTTGTCACGCTCCACCGTGTTGGAGTCAAAGCATTTCAGCTTACCAACATTACAAGCTAACCAATTCAAGCCAATAAGAGGCTGAAGAATTGTGGGAATCTGAGAAAAATATACCCAAACAGGGATGGAACAAACTTGCTCACGAGCACATGCCACAGTAGTAGACCATGGGGTAACAATGAAGGGCCTTCCATCGACGATGCAAGGCTCAACATCCAAAACATGCCGACGCTCTACAGAAGAGGAAAACTTTACGTAATACATTGTATCAATCAGTTTCACATTCAAATTACCACGAACCTTCCATGCCCTGCGAAGCACCGTCGTCGCATTTGAAAGACGGTGATGTGGGTCCAGAAAAAAACCAACTAAATAGTCTGACCAAAATTCCACGCCGGCTTTCAAAACACAAGGGGGAGGAATCATCACTCCATTTTCCTCAACCAATTCAAAATCAATCGGGCTGTAGGCACCCGCATTCCGGGGCAAGGACGAGAAAAGAGAAGACCACGATTTTGTGTGCTGCTTTGTAACATCAGGAACACGACTATCAACGACTTTGGGGGCAGTGGGAAATATAGCAGCAGTGCTAACAACAGTGACAATAGGATCAGATTTCTCAGGGGAAATTACACAAACACGTGGTGTGCCTAATCCAGAAAAAGGAAAATCAGCAGAACCACTCCCCTGTTCATGATCAGACACACCAACAACCTCACTGGAACCGAGATCATTCAACAAGGAAATCTTTCCCTTAACACAACTCCCATGTTTCTGATGACTAGGGCACTGTGCACTCACATTTGGTCGTAGCACGGCAGGTAGGACAGCACACATTGACTCATTCTCAACGATAGCACAAGGGCGAACTGGTGATGAAAGCAGTGGAGGAAACTCGGTTGATGAGAGGAGGGCAGGGGGCGAACATACATATGGAATTGCGGCTTGTATAACCGGCCAGATCGAGTCGAAGAAGTTTGGGGGATAGGTGACGGAGCAGAATCGGTCATAAGAAATGGGGAGGAGGCGAGAAAATAGCGGCAGCGAAGGGGGGGAAAGTGGAAGAGGGCCAGAGCGAAACAGGGGAAGTTGGAACTAATTGCTTGTAGCCAAGAAGTTTTCGCCTGTAGCCATGAAAATATCAAGTCTGGTAAAATTTTGAAAACTTTGGGGCCAAGGAAACTATGTTTGCCCTGGCCTTCGATTAGCCGGTTTTATAAGTGGCCATGCACTATGTCTCATTATTGTGGCCGTTGGGACTCGAACCGGTGCCACTACAACCATATGTAGCAACTCCACTATGTCTTAAAATTTAGTTTTTTAAAACTTATATTAACTTATAATTTAAAGCTTTAAAACATATATAATAAATTATTTTCCATACATAAATTTTTAAATAAAATCATGAAATTAAATTTAAAAATCAAATTTTATAAATCAAACATACTTTACCATTTAGAAAATAATTTAAAATCGAACAAAAGTGTTCGTATATAATTTTCTACCCAATGGTCAAGTGATTGGGTATGTATCATTTCAACCGAAAATAGTTAAATTTCCCAAGTATATATCATTTAAACCCGTATCCCAAATCAATAATTTACAAATCAATAGAATCACTCGGGTATGTATTATTTCAACCCATAATGATTTTTCCTAATCTATAATATCATTTGGGTCTGTATCATTCCAACCCAAAGTGATTTTCCTAACAAACTAAAGGAACTTGCAAAGTAATAACAACATATTTAATAAACATAACATAAAATCATCCAAAATGTCAACAACTAAACATCCATCATAATCAACATCCAAATCAATCGATAAATCACAACAATTAACTGGTTAGCAATATCAAATATTTAATTATCATTTTAATTTCAGTATTAACTTAAATGGAAATTTTGGTTAATATTAAATTTAAATGACAATTTAAAATACCAAACAACAATCAATAAACTTCTTATCAATTCATAAATTTAATTCAACTAACATAAGAAGGTTTCGAATATCATGAGTGGGTTAAATCACTAACCTTTGATTTACAGTTGATTTAAAATCCAAAAGAATTCCCAAATTTCAACAGTCTAAGAATCCAATCAAACCAGTTCCATATTTTTCGAAATTTTGATACGATCTCAAGGAAAGAAGTTGCGCATCAAGTGGAGCTCGTATGAAAAAGTTATCGATGTTTGAACATCAGAAATTTAAATTAAAATAAAATAATATTAAAGGGCAAAAATGGTAATATCATTACCTAGTCAAACCCTAGCATGCTCGACATGGCTCCAAGAAGCTACAACCACCAACATAGATCGACGACCGTACCACCTATGAGCACCCATCCCCTGACATCACCATTGCGATGCCTACGCCAAGGCGCACCCATGACAGTCGCCTGGCCACCCCCGCCGCCACGTACAAGCAGCCACCACCGCGCCTTGTTCGAGATTTTCTAACGATCTATGGAGCATCGAGGTCAAACCAAATCGATGGATCGACAGCCACTTGCCTCCCTTACAAGCCTGCACCCTCCGGTCGACCAAACGACAAAGATCCACCGTTGAAAGCGAAAACCTAGAAATGGACGGTCGAGACTTCTTTGAAAATTTTTGGTCACAGCACACCCTAAATTTAAAAACGAATCTCAGATGTAGATTATGCTCATCTTTAGCTTCGCAATGATGTATAATTCGATAGGGTTTGATGAGTTTGAATTTTTGATTTGATTTTGAATTTAGGAATTAAGGTTTTTTGGAAAGACAGCCATTGAGAAGGAAGAGGAGATATAAATAAGCAGTACGTACAGAAATATGAAATAAGAAATCTGTTAGAGTTAATTACTGTATATATAGGCAGAGATAAATAAGAACGAATGGACATATTGAATTGGGTCAAAACGATAATAACGACCTAAAAAGCTTGTTTCATTCCCGAAACGAAAGTAGGTCATCTTATTTGTCAAAATGTAGGTTTTCAATATTTTTAGACTCAATGGAAGTAGTTTATAACCCTAATTCCATTGTATACAAAAATTAGCTTTCAAAATCAAATTATATTTATTTAAATTCTTCTAATCGATTTCTTCACGTTTCGATTTCGCAAGAACAAACGATAAATCTGATCGCTATGGAACTTGAAATCATACAATAATTCACTATTATGGATCCAATGAAACTGGTTTCGTCAAATCCGAGACAGTGGCCAAAATGGATAAATTTCACGTTAATTAAATAAATTATTATTAAATTGATTTAATCACTTTCAAATTCAATTCTAAAAATTAACCATTTTATCATTCTTAATTACATAGAAATTAATAATCTATTAAAGTAATTTTTCCATGTTAAATTCACTATTTTAATATTACACTAAATTCAACGTTCAATTACAATAGAAATAATACTTATTTTTATTAAGATTTAGATTTCAACAATTCTTTTATTTCGATCTACACTCTTATTATTGAATCGACTATTACCTTATGAATATAATTAACATTAGTTTACTTTTTTTTCACATTTTACAGTTATCATCTTAACACATATTAACCGCAATATTTAATTACATTAAATTTAATTGATTTTCAAAATTAATTTCAACAGATTAAATAATAAAATAATAATTAAAACAATTATTACACATTAGTGATTCAAACAAATTTCTAAGTCTATTGTTTACAAACAATAGCCAATAAATTAATTTATTTCATTTTCTGTAACAAACCTATTTCAATTAATAACATATAATTTACGTTTAATCCAACATTTAGTTTACTCCTTATTTACAATTATAACCAAATTAACTGTCCAATTATTTCAATTGATTCAAATTACATTAAAATAGTTGTCAATAACATTCAAACAACATTAGCAAATCATATCCTAATTATTTTTCTCATTAGTAAATCATAAATTTTAATTTCTCACAATTTAAATTTCAAAATCTCATTTAATTTAATAGTTTTAATTATCAAAAATACGGGCTGTTACATACTGTCATTCGAGTCTTTTCCTCCTCGGACTCTTTCTGAGTCGTTTTCAGTGCCAAATTTTCATCAGTGAGTAGTTGATGACCTTTCCTCTCCTCAGATTAACAGACTCTAACTGAGCCAGAGAAGCTTTCAATCTCTTTAATTCCATTATAGCTTCGTTCTTATCTGTAGACAGGAAGAGACTTGGATGTGTAAGTTTGAAACTTCTTCTCGAAGACTCGATGTCTCTGTGGAAGATTTCGATGCACCATCTTGCAAGGAGAACCAGCTCTTGGAAATTTGAAAGAGCAGTATAACATAAGTCAAGAACATAGGGTAAATCAATAACAATAAGGTTGAGTGATATGAAGCATACCAGAAGTTGTTGTTCAACTAGAGAACTGTACTTTGTTTAGTTTGTAAATCAAATCAAATGTTTTGACTCGGTCGAAACCTACAATGTCGGCTCAAATTTAGTCGTTGGCATGCTTTCAAAACCACCTACCGCTTTTGACTCTATCGACACCTTCTATAACTAATTGAGATTCGATCACCATCTTTTACCAATATTGTCGAAACATTCCAAGTCCTTTTATTTTAAGTAATATGGTTCAAACTCAATACCCTTCGACTTAATTGGCATATAAGATTTCGAAAGCATTCATATTCCTTTGGAAAAACTATGTCCATGGGTTTCGACAGCGTCGAATGGTTCTTTTTCCTTATTTACTATATGTTGGCATCATATATTTTATACAAATTTTTTATGTAGTTTCAACTACTCCCTTTTAATAACAAAGCTTATGTTGAGCTTTCGACATTGTTGAAGTTTGTTTGTTGGACGTCTACTTCCATCCTCCCTTTCGACTTTGTCGAAAGCTCAACAGAGTTTATTTTTCTAATTTAACATTCTTTCAAGGATATGAAATTTCATGTTTCGAATTATTATAATAGGTTTGCGATATCTTTGATAGAAATTGACTACATAAAAAATTATAAATTCTAACTGAAATGATTTCACCAAGTAAGATCAAGGGTGTGAAAAAGACTTCCCAAAAACCAGAAAAAGACACGATGCCAATGATGGAATCTTCGCTTAAGAAGATTGAAACAACTTCTAAGCATTCTATGATATCAAGATGAGGTAGACACAATTCTAAATGACTTCGGCATTACATGGGTGGAAGTTATTCCTTCGAGTGATAATGACATCATTCATAACAATACTGAAGGGTACTATGCATGTACCATAATCCATATTTGGCAAGAAGGCTTCTTACCTTTCCTGGACTTCTTATCCAAGTTCCAGACTCATCTAGGTATTGCTTCTATACAGCTATCATCAAATGTTTATACATATCTTCTATCCCTGGAACTCATGATACTGGAGCACTAAATTCCTTCACTCAACGCTGAAGTCTGTTTTCATATGTCATAAATTTACACCTGTCCAAAGCTATAAGATACAATAAAATGTTGCACTCGTCCATACGAGTGCAACACAAAAAATTTCCAATCAAATGGATTTAAGTTGTATGAGATATAAAATTTTGAACTTAACACTATTTATATGAATAAATCAACTAATATAATTTAGATTTCTCACCTTCCAAAAACAAGCGCAAGGCCCACTAACATGCTTCTTATCTCTAGAGTATCTCTCCTTCCCCTTCTTTATTGCAAAATCGAACACTGGAACCCGAATGTGCATCGTTGTGTGCATATGCACGATCCAACTCCACCACCCTCCGACCAACCAAGAGCACATGCAAGTTCCTCTACTCTTGCCGATCTCGATCATCCCCGTATCGAGGAACCAGTGCCCCCCATCAGAAATAGACCATCTAACCACCCAGGCAGCTCCAGTTCAATTTTTCCTCATCCATGCATGCCTCGTCCAATCACCATGTTGCGACCCTCAAACCTCCATCGGACCTCGTCGAATTCCACCACCCAACGCGCCTCTCTAAGCTTGAGCCAATGCTCCCATTTGCACTACCCAACAATGAACATAACCCGAGAAAAATCAAACCCTAGAAATTGATGTGGAATCGCGTCGAAACTTCCACAAAAATACTACAACGCTATACGAACCCAACGGCGCTTATGGTGTCGATCCATTTGAAGCGAATCTCGAGAATTTGATATTTGAAGTTTAAGAGTGTTTTTTCCTCTTACGACAAAAGTGGGATATCTTGCTCGTTTTTCAATAAAATCTCGAGCGATAAATTTTTTTAAAAAAAAACTAGACTCCTTAGCGAACAACTTTATAGTTGGACGTTGGAGTTAACAGTGAGTAGTTTAGGATGTAATGATTTTTGAAGTGGGGAAGGTGTATGGTTTCATGGTTCTTAAAACTGTATAGGGGTAGGAGAAGAAAAAATCTAATGGCAGCGACCTTTAAAAGAAAAATGGAGATTGATTTGATGAAGTGAATTAATATACCCAACATGCTTCAGACCACTGGGGAAAAAGAAGCAGCCGTGGAGGCCAAAGGTATAAGGGTAGGGGAAAACAACGGCAGTATGTGGGAAAAAGGAAAACATTGGCTATTTATATTTGATTATAAAATAAATTTCGATACCCAGTAATGACGTATCATGTCCGATCCTAAACCACGACTGACAAAATATAAAGCACAATTGCATATAACAATGTAACATTCCAGCTTTGCACTGCCATGAAGTACATCATGGAATCCTACAGGGATTCCAATACCCTAACGGGTCTTGGAATCATACAAAGATTCCCATATCTTAATTCGATCTTGGAATCACACTCAGATTCCCATACCACAATGGGTTTAGAAATCACATATTGATCCCAACATCTCAATATACCACGAATTTCCTTCATAGAATCGTATATGGTTTTCGGTATGGTCACGGATTTTGAGTCATCTCTTACGAGTACACTCTTCCGCTTCCAAATGCTCCATAAAACCAAACGTCGATTTCCAAAATGCTCAATACCGGTTCTTTAGAAAATAATTAGAAAATACATAAGAGCGGGGACCACCCCCTAACAAGTTAAGTGGACGGATCTACATATCATTTGTCCTAAAAGAACAAAATGAGTTTATACGTATAGTATAACACCACTGACAGTAACTGTACCATATAATCCTCGTGTTTCCCCTAGTTATTTGCAGAGTTAAAATCCTTCGGTATTAAGTAGGGAATATTTTCCTACCACCAAAATTAAGAAGGATTACATATTTTAGCCAAGGTTTGATAGTCGATTACTTAACTATCAAATAAACAAACATTCAACAACAAAAATTTATATTTCCCATGGAAATCACTAAGCCTCTAAATTAATCTTTCATTAATTTAAAATCACTCTTGGAAATCACTTCCATACACTTACCTCAACGGGATAAGTATGTTCACAAACCAATTTATTTTCGATACTAAGAAAATATAATCATATACTTATTACAATGGTATAAGTAAATTCACAAACCATTTTATTTTCAAAACTTGAAAAAAGATCTTAAAAGTAGATATGGAAAGTACTGTTCAATATTGACCATGGATCGTAGCTTACAAAATGGTTACGTCGCTTGTTAGAAATGCAGATAACGGATCTTAAGGCTAGAATAAACACTAGAGAGGGGGTGGATAGTGTTTTAAGAAATTATTAAATCTTTTTGAGTTTTTGTTAATTTAAACACAAATGTATGCAATATTCAGACAAAGATAGAATCATAGAATCAAACACAGATGCGGAAATAAAGTAAAGGAAAGAACACACCGGATTTTTTACTGGTGCGGAGTTACCCTACATCCAGTCCCGCACACAAGTATGGATTTCCTTTCAAAACAATCTTTACAATTACGCCCTCGATTTCATGGCTACGAGGTACACCCTCCAGATTCACAATTTTCTGGGTAGAGATACTTGATTTAACGGGCAACAATTTCACCCAATTGATTTCCAGGGCTACAATCGCACCTTTTCTCACTTGATTGATTTCCAAGGCTACAATCACAACCTTTTTCATAGAAAAGATTAAAAAGAAGCCTATAACTCTGAATAGCACCGAGGACTTTGTTGAGATAGTGATAGAGAATCAAACCAAAAATGATCTAGTTAGATTCAATGGTGATTTCGGTAGAGTAATGGTAAGAATATGTATAAAGAAATGTGGAAGAAGAAGAGGAGTGAAAACCAGAAAAATATGATTAGAAATTCGTTGAAAACATCCCCTGCTTATAGAAGAACAACAGCCATGTCCATTCGTGAAGGGATATGACCATAGACATTTCTTTTGAGATTCAAATTTTTGAAATCAACTGCCACCATGTTGACATGGGTGTCTTGAGTATGTCGATATCCCAAAGGAAATTTTGGTGATTTGTTCTTCCTTGAAAATAACTTTTATCTTATATTAAAATAATTTTAAACTTTTATAAATATACTTAACTATAGTTAAAATACATAAATAAATATAGAGAACAATATTTTGGTATATATAAAATTTTACTATAATTTTATATCTAAATCTAAGTATAAATATTAACAGTTAAATATATTATTATTAAAGATAATTTGAAACTAAGGATAATTTGATTTTGAAGATAAAGATTATTTTGAGGCTAAAAATATTTAAAACCAGGATAGTTGATTTTGATTCTTTTAAAAGGAAGGTTTTGAAAACATTTTAAAAACAAGATATAATTTTGTAAAATTATTTTTGAATAAAAGTTAGCGGATACAAACAATGTTCCACTAGATTTTTCGTAGGTTCCATCCTACTTAGAGCTCCATCCCATTAACGGGCTCGAAGTGGATTCCATTCCACGAATAAATTGGATTTTAAGATGCCAGTGCTTTTCTAGGAGTTTTAACAAAATTCCTAATTAAATTACTTATTCTTGAAATCTTGAACTCTTGATAATCCTGATATTCTTGATACTCATGAGTCTTCAATCTTGATATCTTGAATCTCTATACTGTACAGGCTTCATTCTTGTTACCTGCATGGTTAAATCCCACATATACATATATTTCTAAACTATAATGTTAGTATTTATGTTTTATAATCCTATTCTAAGGTTGTCATCATCAAAACCATCATCTCAAGGACTACTCAAGGACTAACAATCTCCTCCTTTTTGATGATGACAACCTTTGTTTATAAAATATTACTTTTTTCCTAATAAATCCCCCTTAATATATGCCTAACTATCCTATTTTATACTTCTCCCCCTTTGTCATCAACAAAAACTAACTCCAAACTATATAACTCCCCCCTCATTCTTGGACTAAAGTACCTACATTAATAAACTATACAATGGAGTATATAATAGATAGATTAAGAGATAATTATACTGATAGACATGATAATTAATTATAAACATCAATGTATATTTATTCATGTTTTGTACAACAAACATCAATCCACACTAAATGTCAATCTATATCAAACCAAATTAAAACAAATGAAATCAAATCAATCAAAGCAAACTGTTCAAATAAAGCAATAAAATCAAACATTACGAGGAACTTCCACCCATCCTTCTTCTCCAAATATAGGGTCTTCTATGATGACATCCCAATTTCATTATCATTAGTGAGAGAGACTGGAGGATGTGCTTTGTTATCATCCTTGTGCAGGGAGGAAATCATCCATCGTATTGCATCGAAATGCCTTTCTTGCTCCTTGATCATCTGCATTTGACACAACTCCAAGTATCGTTAGTTTCGAAGAATGAACGAAAGAATATTCTTGAAAGAATTAAGAGTCTATTCAAGATTTTCGGATAGATTACGAATTGAATTGGCCATATTTTAGTTAGTGAGAAGAATGAGAGATAAAGTAGATAAGAAATAATATTGAATGATGAATTCTGGAAGAAATAGGTATTTATAAGTGTAGAAATTCGTTTGAAATGAATGGACACAAGGTAGTTATTCAAATTTCAAATTCAAAATGAAATTTCATTTCTGACCAGTACATGCCGACATGGTCATAGGGGGGATGTCGACATGGTCTAGTTAATTTTGATGGCTTATTTTGATTTTATGAATAATTGTCTATATATATATAATATATACTAACATTTATTCTGGAGATAAGATAAGCTAGATAACAGAAAAGGAATTCAATTTCATTTCATGATAAAATGATACAACGATTAAACATAAAGAATTACATGAATTTTTAAATTAAAACAAACTAAACTAATACAACATGAAATGAAAAGATAGAACTAGTTAGAGGATGATGAAGTTGAAGATATTCCAAGCTTCTTGCTGACTTTGGAAATAAACTTGTTCATATTGGATGAAATTTTATCCAACTTCTTACTAACGGATCGTTTAAGAATCCGTTGATTCTCAACAATGGTCTTTTGGTTTTTGAGTAGGGTTTTGTTGGATGGATTAGGAGGATAGTTAATGCTTTCCAAAGAGGTTTCACCTTCTTCTTCTTCAATTTCCATTTCGTCCCCTTCTTCTTCCTCTTCCTCCTCTTCCATCTCCTCATGAGCCAAACGCTCTTCTTTTTCGGCAAGAGTCTCATACGGTTGAAAAACAAATGAAATTTTCATAAGAGATATTGGAATGATTTAAACCTTTCTTGAAACAAATTCTTCTCCTTTGAAATCTACTCCAAAATAGTTAAAAATCCGAGTGAGATAGATTCCATGATACAAAGTATTCTCACCCATTTCAATATTTTTGGGACGAAGTTCATCCAAAATAACTTGCGTCCAATTAATATCATAATTTCCAAAAATAGCAAAAAGTGTTTTGTAAACTTTTGAAGTGGGATTGTTAAAATTCCCCGATCTTGGGGTCAAAGTATGTTGTAAAAGAAGATTGACAATTCTAGCTTTTGGTCGAAAGTTTCGATTTTTGAATTCAAAATCAACATTTCCTTCGAAAATGTAATGAAACATCTCACGATCATTTTCATCAATATTAAAACTAGAAAGATCCATTCCCGTACTCTTGAAATTGAGAATGGTACCCAAAAGATCACAATTCAAAACAATTCTAGTGCCTTTGACAGTACTCCAAATTTCATCATCATTTCCAATATAAAATCCACTGTTTAAATTTACATAGAAAATTTTAATAAAATTTGGATAAAAAACGAAATCATTTTGAGAAACATCAATAAGACTGAAAATTTGATTGTTTGCAAAAAGAAAATCAATTTCATAAGAAGAGAAATCATGAAATATTGGAAACTATCCGGGATGGACTTTTCAATAGTTAGCATAATTGATGTATGATTTTATGGCCTCCGGATCATTGAGGATTGCTCTTTTATCTTTCTGGAAATTCTTATGGTGGAGGGGTTGCTTGAAGAAGCCATTAGAGTAGAGAGTAGAGAGCTTGAAGTTTTGAAGAGAGAGTTTGAATTTAAAAATGAGAGTGAAAAGATGTGATAAAATATAGTGAATAAATAGATTCTCAAAGGACATGTTGTCTGGTCAAAAGATGCCTTTTCAGAGAATTGAATGAAGTGAAAAGGTAGAGGGAAATTCAAACATTTGAATTCAAATTTTGAGGTTCAAATTCTGTACCCATGTCGACATCACGGTGGGGACCATGTCGACATGTGTCTTTGAATTTATATGATTTATTTTTCCTAAGAATTCTAATATATATACTTATTATTTTTAATATATATATATATGGAATAATTCTGAAATTATAGTATATTCTATAAAATATTATAATACTATTAAAATTAAAAATAAATAAATAATAATAATAAAATGATAGTAAAAATAAAAAATATAAATACAAACAACACACCAATTCAAAATCAATCAATCAGGCAATCAAGCATCCAAATCTAAGCATGTAATTTCAACCAATTGTATTGTAAATATGTACCTTTTTCTGAGTCCGTTTATCTGAATTCGTTGCAGTCGTGAACTGCTGTGAAACACATAGTTGAATTATCTGTGTTCTGATCATCATCGCTTGTGGACAAGTCTGAATCATCTAGAGTAGCAGTAAATGTACGTTTTCGTTTCTTTACGGAATCACTGCTTATAGGAGGATTTTGCCTATCTGGATACGGACAGTCTCTTTTTATATGGCCTGGTTCGTCACAATTGAAACATTTGATATTGTTTGGGACTACATTCTGATTTCCTGAGTTCTTATAGTTGTTTCTCTTGAGATTGTTCATCTTTCTGTATTTCAGGAATTTTCGAAAATTCTTTGTCATAAAGGCTATCTCTTCATCATTATCGCTGTTTGAGTCAGATCCATCGGTCAATGCATTGAATGTCATTGATTTCTTTTCAGATGCTTTGCTTTTTCATCCCCTAATCATTTGGACTTCAAACGACATTCGATTTCCAATTAATTCTTCTATCTTTAAGGTACTGATGTCATTTCCCTCTTCGATCGCAAGTGTCGTTTGATCCCATTCTGGAGTAAGAGAATTTAAGATATTTCTGACTTGATCTTCTTCTAAAAATTCCTTTCCCAAGAATATTAGAGAATGCACAATATCCTGAAATATACTATACATATCGAAAATAGACTCATTAGAATTCATTTTAAATAATTGAAACTGATTTGTGAGCATGAAAATTTTGGTATGTTTAACTTTGCTTGTTCCTTCATGGGTAACTTGCAAAGTTTTCCAGATTTCATATGTATACTTACAAACTGACACTCTATTAAATTCATTTTTATCAAGTGAACAAAACAGAATATTCATTGCTTTAGAATTATTTTGTGCAACAGTCTTTTGCTCAGCGGTCCACTCTGCAAAATCAGTTGTGGGTTTAGAATATTCAGTCTGTGTGATATTCCAAGTGTCTAATCCTATAGATTGTAAATATATTTTCATCCTACATGCCCAATATGCATAGTTACTGCCATTAAAAAGTTGTGGTCTGACAGTAGACTGGCCTTCTGCAAATGAACTAGTGACAGTGATAATAGAACTAGTGTTGGTAGTGTTAACAGTACCAGTGTTGGTAGCCATTTTTAAAAAATTTCAAAATTCAGATTATGGAAACTTTGAAAAGCTTGCTCTGAAACCAAATGTTAGAAATTGCAGATAACGGATCTTAAGGCTATAATAAACACTAGAGGGGGGTGAATAGTGTTTTAAGAAATTACTAAATATTTTTGAGTTTTTGTTAATTTAAACATAAATGTATGCAATATTCAGACACAGATACGATCACAGAATCAAACATAGATGTAGAAATAAAGTAAAAGCAGTAAAGGAAAGAACACATCGGATTTTATATTGGTTCGGAGTTACCCTACATCCAGTCCCGCACACTAGTACGGATTTCCTTTCAAAAGCAATCTTTACAATTACACCCTCGATTTCAAGGCTATGAGGTAAACCCTCCAGATTCACAATCCTCTGGGTAGAAATACTTGATTTCATGGGCAAAAAGTTCACCCAATTGATTTTCAGGGCTACAATCACACCTTTTCTCACTTGACTGATTTCCAAGGCTACAATCGCACCTTTTTTCATAGAAATGATTGCAAAGAAGCCTATAAATCTAAATAGCACTGAGGATCTTGTTGAGATAGCGACAGAGAATCAAACCAGAAATGATCTAGTTAGATTCAATGGTGATTTCGGCAGAGTAATGGTAAGAATATGTATAAAGAAATGTGGAAGAAGTAGAGGAGTGAAATCCAGAAAAATATGATTAGAAATTCTTTGAAAATAGCCTATATTTATAGAAGAACAACAGCCATGTCCATTCGTGAAGGGATATGACAAATAGACACTTCTTTTGAAATTCAAATTTTTGAAATCAACTGCCACTATGTCGACATGGTTTTCTTGAGTATGTCGACATCCCAGAGGAAATTTTGGTGGTTTGTTTTTCCTTAAAAATAACTTTTATCTTATATTAAAACTATTTCAATCTTTTATAAATATACTTAACTATAGTTAAAATACATAAATAAATATAGAGAATAATATTTTGGTATATATAAAATTTTACTATAATTTTATATTTAAATCTAAGTATAAATATTAAAAGTCAAATATATTATTATTAAAGATAATTTAAAACTAAGGATAATTTGATTTTGAAGATAAAGTTTATTTGGAGGCTTAAATTATTTAAAACCATGATAGATGATTTTGATTCTTTTAAAAGGAAGGTTTTGAAAACATTGTGAAAACAAGATATAATTTTGTAAAATTATTTTGAATAAAAGTTAGCGGATACAAAACAATGTTCCACTAGATTTTTCGTAGGTTCCATCCTACTTTGGTTTCCATCCCTTTAATGGGCTCGAAGTGGATTTCATTCCATGAATAAATTGGATTTTAAGATGCCAGTGCTTTTTTAGGAGTTTTAAAATAGTTCCTAATTAAATTACTTATTCTTGAAATCTTGAACTCTTGATAATATTGATATTCTTGACACTCATGAGTCTTCAATCTTGATATCTTGAATCTCTATACTGTACAGTCATCATTCTTGGTACCTTCATTGTTAAATCCTGCATATACATATATTTCTAAACTATAATGTTAGTATTTATATTTTATAACCCTATTCTAAGGTTGTTGTCATCAAAACCATCATCTCAAGGACTAACATCGCTATCCCAACGAATCCATAGTAAACTGTAGGCAATCCCTGCCACTCGAATTACGCCATGAAGATCAACCATTTCTACCTGAATTCCTTTTATTTTATAAATATTACCGAATCTATTTACAAAGTTTCCTTATAAATCTCCAATGCCATTATAAAACATTCTTAATAAATCTCGAACCCCGTTTACAAAACTTCTCCTCTTAAGATTTTTTTAAACTCATTTATAAATTCTTTTATAAATATCCAAATCCATTTATAAAACTATTCCCATATTTAATCCAACTCATTATAAGACTCTTCAAGTCAATAATGTCCACTTAATAAACCATAAGTTATTTAAAAGTGCTTTAAATAACTTAAAATAATTAGTTATTATTTGAACATCCTTCTTTTTCATTTAAATTAAATCTCATTTAAAATAATAACTTAAAATCTCATTAAAACATATTAAATTAATTTTAAACATTATTATTATATCAATAAGTTAACTTCATAACTATATTAATATAATAATTAACCATCTTTAACGGTAATTAAAATAGTAATTAATTAACCTTAAACTAATATTAATATGAAAATTAATTATCCTTTAATTATAATAAAATAAATTAAATAAATATAATTAATTATCTTTAATTAAAAATTAAGTTTTTGTTAAATCATTTTAAACAAGTAATTAAATCAAATTAAATTAAAAACATTTTTAAAATAATAACTAAATAACATTAAAATAGTAATTAAATATTCATAAAGAACATTGTAGAAATAACCTTTAAGAATTGTAATAATAAAATAATTAACTTTAATCATTATTGAACCAATTATAAATTATCTTTAAAATATTATTATTAATTTGTTACCTTTTAAAATCTTAGTACTAAATAAAAATAATTATCTTTAAACCTTATAATAAAAATAATTATTCTTAAAATAACTTTCAAATCTATATTTAGTTTTTCAAATTCAAAGGAGGCTTAACGATCACCATGGTACTTAAACAAGCTATGATATTATTCAATTAACTTTTCAAGTTAATAACATATATTTACATAATCCATGACTGTGTAAATAAATCCAACACTTAATCATCATCGGTTAATATATCAATTATCCAAAGTGGAATATCAATTAACGATATATAATCAAATGTCTAAATCCATAAAATAGCAGAACAAGGATTTATTCTGCTGATCGATTATCAAATTAATTTAGTTAGCAGAAAAGTGTTTTATTCCATTAAACAAATGTCCACTTACCATATTCAATCCAATTTAACACAATAATAATTTATTTGCCCAAATAAACATCATTTTTTAAGGTATAAAAATTCAAACGATGTTAGTAATTAAAACAATGTAATTTAAATCATGTCTGTTTTCATTTGCCATAAATTTACACTTGTCTGAAGCTACTATAAGTTACACTAAAATGTTGCTCTCGTCCATACGAGTACAACGAAAAAATCCACGAATCAAACCAATTTAAAATAAATGAGATATAAAATTTTGAACTTAACACTATTTATATGAATAAACTAACTAATATAATTTAGATTTCTCACCTTCCAAAGACAAGCCCAAGCCTCGCTCACATCATATCTCTACAGTATCTCCCCTTCCTCTTCTTCATTGCAAAATTGAACACTGGAACCCAAATGCGCGTCTCCATGCATGTGCACGATCCAACTCCACCACCCTTCGACTACCCAAGACCACATGCGAGTTCCTCTACTCTTGCCGGCCTCGATCATCCCCACATCGACGAATCCATGCCGCCCATGAGAAATTGATCATCTAAACACCTAGGAAGCTCTATTTCATTTTTTCCTCAATCGTGCATGCCTCATCAATCACCATGCTGCTACCCTCAAAACTCAATCGGACGCTGCCAAATTCCACCACCCAACGCACCTCTCCAAGCCCGAGCCAATGCTGCTCTCCGCACTACCCAACAATGACCATAACCCAAGAAAAATCGAATCCTATAAATCGACGATCGTTGATCGTCGACTTGGAATAGTGCTGAAGCTTCCACAAAAATACTACAACACCCAACGGTGCCAACGGCGTCGATCCATTTGAAGCAAAGCTCGAGAATCGGATTTTTGAAGTTTAAGAGTGTTTTCTTCCTTTTACTATAAAAGTAGGATATCTTGCTCGATTTCCAATGAAATCTCAAGCAATTAATTTAAAAAAAACTAGACTCTATAGCGAACAACTTTGTAGTTGGACGTTGGAGCTAACAGTGAGTAGTTTGGGATGTAATCATTTTCGAATTAGGGTAGGTGTACGGTTTCATGATTTCTAAACATAGACATGGGGAGGAGAAGAGAAAATCTAATGGAAGCAACCTTAAAAAAGAATGGAGATTGATTTGATGAAGTGCAATAATATACCTAACATGCTTTAAACTATGGAAGGCAAAGAAGTGGCCGAGGAGGCCAAAGGTACAAGGGCAGGGGAAGGTAATGACAATCTGTAGGAAAAAGGAAAAACATTAGCTGTTGTATACTTGGTTATGTAGATATTTATATTTGATTATAAATAAATTCTGTTACCTGGTCATAACGTACCGCATCCGATCCTGAACTGTGATTGATAGAAAATAAAGTACAATTGTGTATAACAATGTTACACGATCACAAATCAAAAATAAAATAGACAAGTTATTAAATTTTGTGAGGTCTCAAAATGCCAAAGTTTGCCGTAAAATACGTCAAACAAAAATTTACATATTTTCCAAATTAGAAGTTATGGAAAAATTCTAAAAATTAATTTAAAAATACATCATTGAAAATCAAGTCTCGGTTTGAAACGGATAATTTATCATAATTTAAATTCAAATCCGAAGATTTGAATAAATTTATATTCAAATTTGAAGTCCCAAATACGATTTGTTACATATTTAAACACTAAACTAAATTTCTATATATTATACAAGAGTGCAAATATATATTTGAAGTTTGTTAAATTTATAAAGTGGATTTAATAGTGTTGTTTAAATAAGAAAAAATATGTTATAGTCTGTAATTGTCATTTTACAGTTTTCTAAGTATATATTTATGAAATCTTAATGTATACACACATATATAATTCAAATGTTGGAAATATAAATATTTGATTTGAATATATTAAATTGATCTGGATGTTGTATGATTATTAATAAATAATATTTAACTATGGAAAGTTATGGAAATATCTTAAGCGAAATATTTACTCTACAATTTAATTTTGCTTACCAAAATGAAAGAAAGCGGATTTTCCAATGCTATTTGTGAATGCTAAGTTATTACTTAATTATAAAAGATTGAGGAATTAGTTATTTATTAAATAGAATATATTTGAGTTAGGTTATTTATCGATTTAATTCTAGAATATGAAATTAATATTCACTTCTAAGTACTTAATAGTTTACGTTGAGATTAAAAATTATGAAGGATTCATTAATATATTTTTACTTGTTGTCGTATACACATATTCATTGGAATCGTTATGTTTATGTAATTATTCTGATAACTTTCTAATGGTTTATTGAATCTTTAATTGTGTATTATTATTCATTTCTAAATATTTGGTTACATAAAATTATATGTTGTAAATGATTTATTATTAAGTTTTGTTTTGTTATTTTATATTTATTTCTATAGCCTATTTTTATTTTTTGTCTATTGAATAATAATTATATAATTGATTCACCATCGACATAGATTTTATTAAGGATTTATGATGATACGGTGATGACGTCAATTTATTTTATTTGTGAGATTCCATTTCCGTGTGACGAGAAATTTGAATAAACAGTTTGGTGATACCGTCTGGTATGGGGCTTTTGACACTTTTTCGGTTATTCATCTGACTTGTCATATAGAGATATCTAATATGGATCGAGTGTAGTTTTTGGGCATTGAATAATTATCTGAGTAACAGCAGTGGTATGGGATATCATTATGTTATACGTTTGATTATTCTTTCTAAGTAAATGCCGGTCAAATGGGGATATGCTCATATGTATGTGGTGAATATATTGTAGCAAGGTATTGGCTTATAAGTAGATTCATGTGATAGCGAGGGATTAAAGCTCTAACATATCATAGTCATGATTTGACTTATATAGAGCCATTTTTTGGCTTACATATAGAGCTACGAATAGATATAGGAAATAAGTATTATATGTCATCCACTTGTGTCTAGCTTCTTTTATGGTTCAAGATTGAACCAGATTGGCCAGTATCCACCTTGACGGGCTGATTACGGTGTCACGCCCTAGATCCACGATACCATTGTTATATTTGATGCGCATCATAGGATTGATAGTTGGTAGATTAGGTGCCCTATAGCATCTTGTGTCACATAGGCTAGTAGTCTGTTATCTCTAGGGTTGTGACCGGTGATATGCGTAGATGATCCACTGGTGGATTGGGTCATGATGTCCATTGAGGTAACCGAAGAGTAGGAAAAGATTCAAATATTAGCGGAAAGTTAGTAGACCTCGACTTCTTGAAGCATGGTGTGTGTGATCAGTCTCCCTTTCTGGTTCAGGATTATGAGTGTGCAGTAGATTGGCATATATGTCCCTTTCCTATAATGAGTTGACTAGACTAGAGACTGGTTGAGTATAAAGTGTTGCAAGTCCTTATCGTATCCAAACTATTTGATGATTTGATATTTTTGTTATTATTCATTGTGATTTAGATTTTGTTGGATTATCTTTATGGTTTGTATAGTATTGGATATTATTTGGATAATTTGTAAGGCTATCTCACAGTATCTATTGATTTGTAATTTAACTGATATTATATTAAGGAATGGATATGTGCCAAACTCTATTCATTTGATGATTTCATTTATATAATGGGTTGTGTTGTATTCTTATAAAAATACTATATTATTATTGCTGCTATGGTTTACTCTATATTCTCTGTTAGTCACTGTATATTTTGTATTGTTCTGTCCTAAAGGCACACGTGTTTATTGTTTTGTACTGATACTTTGTATGTATAGGCGAGTTACTTATTCGATGTCTAAGGGTATATTCACGTATGTAATTCATATATCCTCATTCTTCATGTTATATGGAAGTATTACTCCGTAATACTATTGGATAGTATGGGTATAGAGGTGAGGTGTTACAAATAAGCGGTACGAAAGTATCTCCAGCTTCGGGTAGTTCTTTTTGGCTTTAATAAAACGCTTGGTGATGAAGTAAACCGGTCTTTGAATCCTAGCCTTCTCACATGCTAAGGCTATGCTTAACGCATAAGCAAACATGGCTAACTAAACAAATAGATCCTCCCCTATAAGCGGTTTAGATTGGACTAGATGATTTTTCATACGTCTTAATAAATCCTCGAAGGCTTTCTCGAAATCCTTGTTCCATTCAAATTATTTTTTACTTTCTTGAGGGCATCGAAGAAAGGTGTACACTAATCTATCACTCTAGAGATGAACCGACTCAATGTAGCAATCTTCCCATTCAAGCTCTGTAGTTCCTTCTTTGTAGTTTTTGTGGTTACACTCCTCGAGGAGTCAATATGTTTCGGATTAGCATCGATACCCCATGCAAGTATGATAAATCCTAAAAACTTTACCATTGCTACACTGAAAGAATATTTCAATGTGTTCAGCCTCATCTCGTACTTCCGTAAAACTTCAAACTTCTTCGAAGATTGTCTGGATGGTTTAGAGATACTTATGATTTCACAAGCATGTCGTCTATGTATACTTCCATGATCTGCTTGATTTGGCTCTTGAAAATAGCATTCACCGGTCCATGGTACAAAGATCCAGCATTCTTTAAATCGAACGACGTCACACGATAGCAATATAATCCCAAGTTTGTTATTTAGCTAGTAATCTCCTATTCTGGTATTTGCATCGGGATCTAGTTGTAACTTGAATAAGCACCTATAAATGAGAGCAAATCATGTCCTGCGGTCACATCCACCAATTGGCCAATCGTCGGCTGAGGAAACTTGTCCTTTGGGTATGCCTTTTTCAAAACCAAGTAATCAATACACATTCTCTACTTTCCATTTGAATTCCTAACCAACATAGGGTTGGAAACCTAATCGGGGTATAAAGCATCATGGGTGAACCTGTTTTCCATAAGTTTATCTACCTCTTCCTTAATAATGGATTGGTTCGAACCCAGACGGTGCCTTTTCTGCTTTGTCGGTGTGAACTTTGGGTCAATGTTCAATGCATGACACGCTATCTTCGATGATGTCCCGCACATGTCCGAGCAAGTCAAGGAGAACGTATCTATTTTTCCTCGAAGGAAATTCATCAATTTCTTTTTTAAGTTAATGCTGAGCTGAGATCCAATCTTCAGGACCTGTGTAGGATCATCCATGTCGACTGGAACATCCACTGTCAGCTCTACATATGCTAGTCGCCTTTTCCCTAACTGCTTCCTTGGACCAATGACCTTAATGAATAGGTTATGGTTCCCAAGCCAGTTTTCATGTTTTAGTTGTTATGCTTGTGAGTCCTGAATGTGGAGAGTTCTCTCCATATTCTTGCCTTTCCATTTTGCTTTACTTCTCTTAGTTCTGCAATGTAACGTTCCCTTCCAATGCTTTGGTCACCTTTTACTATTCCAGCCCCATTCTCCATGCAGAACTTCATTACTAAGCTCCAAGATGCCAAAGCTATCCTGAAATTAGCAAGTGCAGGTCATCCTAAGAATGCATTATACGCTGAGTACTCATATACGATGATGAACTTTAGAATCTGGATAATCTTGCGTTCTGCTTTGCACAATTCTATAGAAAATTGATTGTCTCAATTACCTACTTGGCTTTTCCCATAAAGCCTCTGATCTTGGTTTTACAAGCTATAACCTCCTTCATATTAATCTTCATCCGATCGAAAGTTCCTTGAAGAGTATGTTGACTCGATGCACAGTCACTAATCCAATTCCAACCGTCACTATCATTAGGTCGAAAGCACTTCAATTTAGTCAACATCTCTATTTCTGAATACTACATCATCAGTATTCCTTCTTTGCTGCTTTGTTGGAGATCCATCTTCTACAACAAAGCAATCCTCCTATCGTACGTGCTTTAGAGAGTGCATGTACCATTCCATCTCTCTCCATCTCTTTTTTGTTGGATCAAATCCTCTAATTATGGTATTGATGACTTACTTTTCATTATTCCACTGGGTCCTGCTCCGCTCAATCTGGGCTGGTTCCCGTGGACGGGCGGTCCTTGGGATCTCACAATTTAGTCGTCGTCCCATGATTCTTTGATGCTTTGTTGAAGTCTATTTTTCCTTTTAATTCTTCAATAAGATCTCTTAAGTGTCAGCATTCATTTAATGTATGCCCATGAGTTTCATGGAAACGACGGTACTTCCTAGAATGTTTCTCCTACTATGTTGCTTCCCTCCTGGTTAGTTTCTTATAGTTCTACATTACTTTTGTAGCAAGGTAAATATTTTTTAGCATATTGTTCAAAGGTGTACAATCTTTGGGTCGTAGATTTCTCCAATGATTACAATTCTCGTTATGCCTATCGCCATAGTTTCAGTTCCTTTACTTCTAGTTTCCAGAATTTTCAACATCACTTATAACATTAGTAGAGCCTTCTCCATTTTGTTTAAGTACCACATTACTTTGAACAACCTCCTTTCACTGTCTGTCGCTAACTTTTACTCTAATCTGACCAGCTTTCTCCAACCGCATAAACTGTTTTTCATTTCGATGGAAGCTTCCATAGTTGTTGGTTACTTTATCTTCGGCCACGTATGAAAATCCATGTCTAGTTGAATACCCTAGACCAAAGCCATAAATACCAAATCCTCATTTGGGTTGCCAACTTTAGTGACAACGACATTGAATCGGTTCAAGAACCCTTTTAGGGGCTCCTTGGGTCCTTACGACAAGCTCGATAGGGACATCGTGTCCTTTAATCTGGCAGCATGGAGCTGGAACTGCTCTCAAAACTTCTTTGCTAATTCATCAAAAGTAGGTAAAGATCTCAGCGCGAGCCTAGTGAACCACATAGAAGCATCTCCTTTGAAGAAAATCAGGAAACATCTATAATGAACAACATCCTTGTCCCTGGCCCCATCCATATGCCATTCATACTTGAGTAAGCGTTGTCTAGGATCAGTAATTCCACTGTATGATGGCATTGTTGGCACAGTGAACTTTCTAGGGTATTCTTCTCTTAGGATATTTTTGATAAATGGAGTCCTACTTGATGCAGAACCCCGATCTCTATTTTTTTTTCTTTTTCTGCCTCTACTTTCCTCTACCAACCGTTTAACCATATCAGCTATGTATTCCTTACAAGCACGGTTGTTCGAAGGTAATCAGGTATCGGGAGCTACACCGAGTGTTTGACTCTATAAATGGTCCCGGTTTGTCGACAAATATCTAAATGCTCCTGTCTTTGGGAGAACCAGTCCTTCAGAATATCATGGGTGCGCGATTGGTCGAGCTGCAGCTATTTGAACTCCATCTTCGTTAGCATCAATATCCAACTTTAAATCATCATCATCGAGCTGCAAGTCAACTTCCTCATTAGATACCACCATTGATCAACCTCCTACCCATCATCCACTTTTTCATTTTTCTCGATACCGAGAGGATTCCTCCCGATACTTGGTGGTCATTTTTTGGGAGGAGCACTTCTACTTCCTCTTACAAATCCTTCTACAACTCCAACAACCCCTACCTTCTATTTTTTCTTTTCATCCCTTTTATTTCAATCGGAAATAGAGGAACTGTCTTGTTCTAGCCCAAGTGAAGTTTCCATTCTAATTCTTGTGATTCTTGGTGGTTGCAAGGTTAGCAAAGCATCAATTTTATTCATCAAATCTTTTTAGCTATTCGCCATCTTCTAGTTCAACTTCTACAGCATTTTATCAAGCTCTCCTCTAGTAACCACTTCCTATCAGCAGATGATCCTAATATTTCCTGTTGGTTGTTAACTTGAACTTGGTGAGGGTTCCCTTCATCATCACCGGTTACAGCTCCTGATGACCTTCCTGATCTCATAGGATTCCTAGGCACCATTATTTCCTAGTAGAAAGCTTTCAAACTTCATTAAAATAAATTTTTCGGATTTAAATACTAAATCTCTCAAAATCCACAATAGCAAGCTAGATTGAATCTAAGTTCAACTCTTAATAAAACACCAAAATATTGAAGCCAAAAGTGGCAATACACATAAATATGGCCTATTGTAGGATTAGATCTAGTAAAACAATAAAGAAGATGCATAAAAGTAGAGAAACTCAAAAATTTTATAGTGGTTTGGTAGTCTCTCACCTGGTCCACTTTATATTTTTATTGATTTTGGATTTTAGGGAGAATTAAAGCCACTAGTACGTAGGATTACTAGTTTTCTAAGCCTAGAAATGCCACTAGTATCTGCCTGGGTGACCGTGTAAGGGAGGGATAGGAGTTGAAGGAAAACAAGAGTCTAGGATCCTTTTTTGGTTGCTATAGGGTTGATATTTATAGAGAAAAAACTCTGTAGTTCTAGTACATAAATAGAAGTCCAGAAACAAGTCCAATGATGTACAAGTGGACACGCCGGCTTATGTGCAAAATAGAACTTTTGGTACTGAGTGGTATTTCTCGATGAAAATCCACTCTTCTTCCTTGCATTGTCCTTCTATCTCCAATTTGATGTATTCCAAACTCCTATTCATAGACTTTGAGTTGCTCACGACGATTCTTTCCATAGCACGTGTATTATCATGTTTTCTTTGCTTTCTTCTCATCAATTCCGAGATTTGCTCATCCATTCTCCGAGAAAAGCACTTGATCATGACTAGTTGGAGGAGTATATGAAGTGTATAGGGTTTAAGAAGCCAAAACTTGAGGAATGGACCTCCCGGTACCCATAAGTGCCTCTTGGTACTGGACGCTTTACTTATCTCCAAACATTGTTAAATTCCTTGAGTTCCATTTTCTTTTCTTATAATCGTGTTCTCAAGTACTCGAGTCCTTTCGTTTTCGTTTTGACCTTCTACTTCTTGTTGAAATCTGCTTAATTGAAAACTTGGTTAACACGAAAAAAGCGCTAGGCTATTATTTTCCATATATTGATAAAAAGCAACTGGTTTCCTTCCATACCATACCCATAAATTTCCACTAAATTAGGATGATGTAAATCAGACATCATTCCAATCTCATTAATGACCTTACGGCTTCTTTGCTTTGACATTAAAGAAAGCTGCTTCACTGCTATCTCTGAGCCATCTGGCAACGCACCCTAAAATTAATAATGAAAATGTGAATAAAAGCATGAAATGTGTCAAAAATATGAGAAATGTATAATCTAGACACTATTTTATTCATTACCTTATAGACAGGGCCAAATCCACCTTCGCTTATTTTATTTACATTATCAAAATTGTTGAGTTGCAGCTTTAATCTGTTTCAAATTAAATGTACCAGTCCACAACTCTAAACCTCTAAGTTTGTAACTTAGCATGATTTGCCTTCGAAATACAAGAAATAAAACTTGAACCAATTGAACATAAATTAATTTCAGAAGTAAATTTAAAATTTGAGAAATCACAGACTTATTATCTGTTTCTACTAACGTTGGCCCCATTGATTGCATAAGTCGCACAGTAATGATCCTGGAAGTACAAAAAATAAAATTAGTAGAATGCAAAGGAAAAATTAGAATAAAAAGCCATAGATACATGAATTGCGGAATCAGATGTACTATTATAGTAATCCTATTTGATAAGATAGTTATTGAACGTAAATAATAGATGCCTGCATCATATACCAGTTTTCAAACTCATCATACCATTTGTTCGACATGCACAATCATAGTTGCATTTATATATCATGGCTTATTTATTTATTTTAGCACTTGTAAGAACTATAGTATGCTTTTCATTTTCTAATATAGAATGCAATCACAAAAATATACTCTAATTTAACTACAGCAAAAATACCATTTCACAACTGTCAAAAATAGTTGTAATAGGTCTAATATTACAACTGCAAGGTGTGGCACAGTATAAAGGATGTTTGGGTTCTGCTAAAAAGAATCAGATTCGATTTCTACCATGCTTTTCCCCATCCTATACCTACTGGGTTTTCAAAAAAAAAAGATTTATTACAACCGCCATCCGTTACTCTTTATATTCGCAGTTGTAGTAGAGTGTAATTATTTTACAAACAACTGCTATTTACACTTGTATTAAAGTTTATCGCAAAAGTCAAAACCAGTTGCTATAAGACTCTTTTGCAACTGTGAGCAGCTATTGCAATAGAATCTTTTACAACTGCTTATCGCAGTAGTAAAAGACTTATTTACAACTATTTACGACGGCTATAATAAATATTTTAACAACTTCTTCTGCCTGTTGCGTTAACATTTTACAACTGTTTGTAATAGTTGTAGTACGATCTACTACAACTAGCGATTACAGTTGCAACAATTATTTTTCAATTGCTACAAATTACTACAATTCATCTTTTCACAATTGCTATCAACTATAAATTTCATGATATTATAATTAAAACCAATGTTTCGTGAATAATAACCACAATTATTCAAATACTTGAAACAATACGAACCATTCACATTAAAAAACAATTCAAGTTTACACCATTTCTGAATTCATAACTCCATTTCAAAACATAACTAAATCTATAACATAAATCAGTAAAAGTACATATACGTACCAATCAAAAGAGTTAAATTCTTTATGCCAAACAATATGCGTCTCAACCGCTTGTCCAATTCTATAGATATCCGAAGTACCTAAATAGAAGAGTTTCAGTATCCATCACTGCGTCATCCAAAATTTCCAATTATTTGCTCATAGTGATACATAATGAACTAAAAAAGTATTGTCGTTAATGCGATTTTTGCTTCTGCGACAACATTCCTTTGCCAACTCAATAATTTGCACTTCCTACCTGCTGCTGAAATTGTATATTAACATCAGTTGTGGCGTTGTTGCTATTCCATTGAGACTGCAAAAATAAAGCATTATGGTTGAAAAATATAAAGCATTATGAAAGCATAATCTCCTATTACCAAAAAAAAAGGTGCAGCTGTTCGTTTATATATCATTACTTGGATCTGTGCAGTGTTGGCAGCATGAAGATGAGTTCAGGGTGTACTAATAGAAAGTTAAATTCTACCAGACCCTCATGCAACCCTACCCAGTCCTATTTTCCTTTTCATTTCAGGAAGAAAAAAATCCGTTAGTCGTCAGTTTAACATTCAATCTAGCAATCTATTCAATAGCTTGATTCAAGTTAGATACTAAATTATCAAAATTCTATTCACTTTCATTCATCTTTAATACACGTAGCATACTTGCACACAACGCAACAGATTTATAAACCTGTAGTAACCAGTAGCACACTTGCACGTAGGCTTGGTACTTCTCCACAGAAGCAAAACATGTTGTTCATTACTTCTCCAAGGCTAAGTTAAGGAGTAGAAGTAAAATCAAAATTACCGAAAAATTTAATGTAAACATTTTACCTAAAAGAAAAGCACAAATAAAAGTTTTTACCATATTGATAAAAGTCTTTTGACGTATTTCATTATTTCAAGGAAATTTTACATATGTAGGCCAGTTTTGAAAAGATATAACAAATATAGGTCAGTTCCAAAAGTATTTACAAATATAGACCAGTTTTCATTTTGATGGTCTATAGCATTGGTGATTTTTCAAAAATCGCCCAGTTAGAATAATTTGTTTTGCTTTGGGCGATTTTTCAAAAATCGCCGACGTGCGATTTTTGAAAAATCGCCAAGATTGAAATAACCACAAACAGCCCTCCCTTTCTCTCTCATTTCCACCATTTCCTCAAAACAAAAAAAATTATTTAATAGCAGACTGTTCCGAAATCTTTCTTCATATTCTTTAAAACTTTGATTCAGTATTAAATCTGTAGATCGAGTCAACTTTGATTAGCAAATTTCAGCTTGGTCAAGGTAAATTCACCAAACCCTAGTTGTTTTTTCTAATTTCTGTATTTTGGTGAACTTAATAATTGGTTATGGTAAGCTAGAAAAGTGGTATAATGTGTACGTACTAAACGATTTGTATATTGATCTGTAGAATGACGAGAAATATGATTCCTACACTTTGCTACTACGACGGCGAACTACTTGTCGATGATCAAAAGAATGGTAAATATGTTGAGGGTATTTGTAAACCAAGAAGAGTGCGAAAAGGTTGCAAATTGACGGAATTAAAAGATGTTGTGTACAGAACGACGAAGATTAATAAAGAAGAATTTGAACTTGAGCTAGTGGTTAACTGGCCTACGGACTCGGGTTCTAAAGCAATAGCATTGGCGGACGATGACGATGTAGAAGTAATGTTTTCTGCTGTTGCAAAATCTATTGAGTTATACGTAGGGAAAGTAGCAAAGCAACAACAAGAACATCAGGTGGCATCTCCCGTCGTGAGTACTGGAATTGGATACTATACGCAGATGTTGGAGACTGCGGACCCATCTACTGACTACGTATTTCCTAGCTATAGCAATCCTTTTCCAAACGATGGCATAAACCGTCCTCCACCTATGCAGTACGGATTTATGCCGTACGAAGACGCGCAACAGTTTACGCAAGAAAACAACATTTATTGCAACCCGCCTATGGATGCAAATACGATTCCAAGGTAAAAAAAATTTTGGTGAAGTTATAGATGTACTATTATGTAGTTAATTTTTCTTATGTTACGCCATAATTTAAACAGCTTCCAACAACAAGACATTCAGCATGACGAAAGCGATGGACATGTTAGTGAAAATATGTCGCAGTCAATGTATCCTAATCCATGCGAACTATATGATATGAGTCAAAGGTATGTTTGCAGATTGGGCTATATTTTTCGTCTCATTTGGTTTCTATTGTCGTTTAGTTGACTTCTATATATGAATTAGGTATACGACACTTGATTCTGGTGCGCAATGGAGTGCCGGACCATCCACTCATTCTCCGTATGCAAATTTTGACAATGATATGGATGTTGGTGGGAATGCAGCCGTGGATGAAGAACGTCATGTAGATAGCATGGTCGTTGCTTCTATGAATGTTAACGAAGACTCTTGGTTACAAAGAATGCAAGTTAACAACGAGCCGTTGAATTATGACTTCCCTGCAGCAGATGACAATGATACAGATAGTGATGAAGCAGAGATGGAAGTGCCTTTGGATGATGATTTTTGCACCGCTCAAATGTTGGCAAGATCTGTTGTAGGTAATCTTCAATTTTCAGGTGAACGATTTTCGACCTCTTGCGTTCAAGCTGGTTTCAGTGTTGGAATGGTTTTTGAGACAAAAGAGAAGTTTATTCAACAATTAACGGAATGGTCAATTTTGCATGTCGTTTCATACAAACCAATAAAGTCGAACAAAACACAATATACCGCTATATGCACCGTTGAAGGTAATTGTCCGTGGAGAATACATGCCATAGTTTCGAAAAAATCCGAGTCGGGATGGTGGGAAATTCGAAAGTATCCAAGTGAACACACTTGTGTCAACTCAATAGTTAATTCGAACCATAAACAAGCAACTTCGAAATTTCTTGTGACAAAAATCATGTCTTTTGTCAAAGCCGATTTGGATATTTCAGCTGGTACAGTCCAAGTGCTTGTGCACGATCAGTTGTTCGTCAACACAAGTTATATGAAAGCGTGGCGAGCATTAAGCAAAGCAATAGAGAGAATTTATGGCGATTGGGCAGAATCGTACTCAACTTTACCGCAGTTCTTTGATGTGATAAAAAGAACGAACCCTGGCACTATAGGTCACGTGACACATGATGAAGTGGGAGTGTTCGATCGAGCTTTTTGGGCATTTGGGCCTTGCATGACAGGTTTTGCGCATTGTCGGCTGTTGTTATGTATTGACGGTACGCACTTGTACGGTAAATATAAAGGCACATTGCTTGTAGCAATCGCGATAGATGCAGATGATTGTCTTTATCCTTTGGCATACGCAGTAGTTGAATTGGAGTCGTGTGATTCTTGGGGTTAGTTTTTTTCCTGCATGCTAGAATTCATACATAGTGTTCGCGGTCGTTGTATAACTTTCATATCCGATAGGATGAAAGGAATTCCAAAATCTTTACACGGAAAATGGCGACAACCGCACAAACATCGTTATTGTGCAAGACATATAAAAGCCAACTTTCAAGTGGCAGGATTCAGAGATAAGCGTTTGACAGCGTTATTTTATTCGGCAGCGTGCGCATCTGAGGTAGTGGAGTACATGAAAATTAGATAAGAGATCAAAGCAACAAGTAGGCGTGCACATGAGTGGATTGAGCGTAGTTTGAGAAATTTTGAAGAAAACTGGGCTTTGTGCAAAGACGATGGAGGACGCTTTCATGTAATGACAACTAATGCTTCTGAAAGTTTTAACGGTGTATTGAAAGGAGCTAGATCGCTACCTATAGAGGCCTTGGTTGCACGAACATTCTATCGCTCAGTTGAATATTTCTGCAAGCATCGCCAAATTGCAGATGAACTAGCGACACGCTTGACTCCAAAGTGGGAAGCCAAAATAGCAGAAAGAGCCAGTGAAGCGGACTAGTACGATTTAGTCAAACCGAATAGCAGGTAATTCACTACTTTGGTGATGAATACAAAGTTATAATCGACGGCACCAACTGCGAGTGCACATGCAACATTCCGATACTGCAGAAGATACCATGCTGTCATGTAATGGCAGCTTGTTCGACGCAAACAGGTGGGGCTAATAGAGCACATCATGACTTAGCGTCAAGCTGGTACTTCGTTGACAGCTACAAAGCCGCTTATAAGCCGGAGTTTCATCCCGTGCGTGATCGAAGGTTTTGGGGCACATATAATGGTCCTCACATATTGCCGCCGACTTTGAGACGGCAACCGGGAAGGCCACGGTCTACAAGGATGAAAGGTGCGATGGATGAAGGTCAGTCGTCAAAATCAAACAAGTGTACTAATTGCGGTGTGCTAGGCCATAATCGTAAGCGATGTGTTACTGCCGTGTAGATGTGTTTGTATTATTTGACTTCTATGTAATTGAACTCTACTGTCTACTTAATATGTCATGTTGTTTGCTGCTGTAAGAAAATTTGTCAAATGCTATATATTGCAGGTCCTTGCTTTGTTTGTTATATATGAAACAAGCTGCTCCTGTTTGGCAGTTGCAGCAGGAAAAGTGCGATTTTTGAAAAATCGCAGAGGGCGATTTTTGAAAAATCGCCTTTAACAATCTGCTTCTAACAAATAGCAACACAAATATGAAAGTAATACTGCATACAAATATGAAAGTAATACTGCACACAAACAGCAACAAGTCCACACCCATAATAATGCATACAAATATCACAGTCTTTTCCATCCCATACAAAAAGATCAGTAGTAGCCATATCCAATCAGTACACAAAAGCATGTTCATACCATACACAATTATACCGTACACAACACCGTTCAAATTACATAGCCATATCCAATATAATGCACGTCTCATCTACGCAAGCGACGAACTTCCATAGGCGTACGGCGACGACGACGTTCCGACCGTTGAGACATGTACTCTTCTTCCTCGATCTCGGTGGTAGGATCAAATGTACATGGTGGTTGAGAAGGTCCATGGGTGAAATCTTCCGGTTGTTGGGACGTCGAAGGGCCTTCTTCGTACGAATTTCCTTCACCTCTTCTGTGTCGCCGCCTGTAAGTAAGTAGGAGCGGCGGTGCCTCCCCTTGAGGTGGAGGTATGTCTGCTGGAGGTGGAGGTATGGGGGGAAGGACGTCTTGGCCTCTCTAATTTGTTTCTTCCCAAGACTGCGCGTAGAATGTTTTTGATGTTCATGCACATTCCTTTCGACTGCGCATCGTGATCTAGACGTTGTTCGAGCTTTTCGGCAGTATCCAACGCCTTGTAAATGCCATCAGCCTGTACAACGCAAAGACAATTAGTTATCTTTTTTCGAAAATATGGTTGACTTAACGGGGTTCAGTATACTTACAACGTTTCTCTCAAGGGGCGCACGGGGGTATATGGATGATGGGCAACAGCCTGTACAGGCGCCTGAAGAACATACCTACGCGTGATATGCCAATACCACCGCATATATGTCTCTAGAGGGGTGATCGGCTCTCTTTCAAATTGCGTAAACAAATGGCGCTCGTTCCATATCTCCATAGCATTTGCAATTTCCCCGACATGGTACTCGTCGGTATAGACTGACGCGTTTTCTGGAATATGCTGCGCCATTGCAAACTGGCGCATGACCATATCGAGTAGGTGATGTGCGCAACGAGCAGTGCAAATAAGTGGAAGCCTGACAGTCCACAGATATCTAGCGGCCGTACATATAACCGGAAGACCATCCAATACATCCTGTGTGTATGGATTCCAGGTCACTGCAGCTGGGTCTAGAACGTCTAGCTCATTGCGGTAAAAGCGTACATTCCGCCGGGGGGTCTGAGATGTCTTTTTTGGACCAACCCATCTGTCAACAAGCGAAGGAACAATATTTTAGCGTAAACAAATTTCGAATTACAAAATTAATTTTCAAAGGACATGAAGTTATACCGAGATCCAAGAGGGTGTGTGTGATCGACGACAACATTTCGGACTTGGATCCGTCCGACAGGTAGATATGTCCATGACCAAATCTATAGGGAAAAAACAATTTAGCTACTTACAACATATTTCAAATTTGGTCGAAGGAGCAAGATAAATTATACATGTACCTGAACAAGCGTCAAACACCCGCCTATAAGCTTAGTCACCATAAGAGTGAGATTGGAGAGCTCCATATAGGTGTACGTCAAAACAGCACTACCCCATGAGTACTGGGCACACTGATCGAGATCGACTAAATATGATAGCCATTTCAAGTCCACGCGATTTTTGGAATGATCGCACATTAAACGGGATGTAATGATGTGTAGAATAATGGCTCGTGCCTGCTGCTGTATTTGAATCTCTGTAGCATCGGCAGGTATATCATCAGCTACAGATTGTCGAAACCATTTCACTTCTACCATGTCGTTACCCCTTACTTGTTGTGGAGGAGGAGTAATACCGAGCAAATCCGTGTACAACTGAATATAATCATGATGGTCCTCACCCATCACTGGATTGCCTTCTATAGGCAAACCTAAAAGCATGGCCGCATCCCCTAATGTGATCGTCATCTGTCCGACAGGAAGATGGAATGTAGATGTCTCCAGTCTCTGTCTATCGACAAGAGCCGTGATCAGATGATGATCTAACTGGAGGTAGCCTAACCGCAGTACTGTCGAAAAGCCTGCTCGATCAATCTCCTCTAATACTCTAGGATGATTTATAGTGACTTTCTTGAGAGATATAGAGTGATCGGTGGTGAAATTTGCTTCTTCGCTTTGTTTAACATTACATGTACAGATATTAGCATTCACACAATTTGTGAAACGAAAATCATAGGAAATTACCATCATATACGCTTCACTAGACGTGCGGTGTCTAGGCTGTAGGTACAACACGCTCGGGTCTACTGGACCGGGCTCCATCTCGATGTAATCTACAACGTAAAGATTAATGCATACAACCCTTAACTATCATAAATTAAATTCTCTTCAATCTACACTAAAGCACACGCAATTGAATGAACATTCACTTGCAAATACCTCGTAATGTAATCTACAACACTTAGCTTTCACAAGAAATTGCAAAAAATTGAAATCTAGAAAACCCTAAAAATGCCCTAAATCAAGAAATTGGAGATGGGTGCATTACCAGTATCCTCCACTATTCCGGATGTTGAAGCCATGGTCCGAATGAGCTTCGAATTTGATTAAAAAGCAAAGAAAATATTAATTTTTGGAAGGGAGAGAGCTCAAACCCGAAATGGGTTTTTGGGAGCTTGGTTTAAAGTTGTAGAGTGAGTGGGGGAGGGCTTGCTGCCTGTCTGTTTTGTAACATGCGAAACAGCGAGCGATTTTTCAAAAATCGCCAATGGGCGATTTTTGAAAAACTGCAAAAACAAACTAACAACACAAGATTTTCCAAAAATCGCCTTTGGCGAATTTTGAAAAATCGCCACATTCAGAACAGTGGGCTGCCTATTTTGGCAATTGTTTGTTCTCACTAAAAAAATAGAAGTGATACAGAGATTCCTCCAAACAACTCTATATGATCATATAAATTCATCCAACGACAAATACTTTGATATAACCATCAATTTCAGACAAAATCAAACATACATTCTACGAATAGGTGAGATTATCCCTCAGTTACATAGTACTAACAATAAATAAATCTAACAACACAAAACTACTAACGTATGATGTACGAAATGTTAAAATATCCATCGATTACATGAAAATAAATGAAGTACCCAACATAGAGTTCATGATATGAAACCGTTTGTCAAATGTTTCCATTGCGAACATAAGCTAAATATGACATTTTCTTCTCTACCAACATTTTCTATTCATTTCTTCAACTAATTTTTTTCAAACGCCTAACTTCAGCTTGCATTTCGAGGGCGTATTCCACTCCTCGAGCACACAATGGAGGATCGATCCACTTCATAAATTTACAGCACCCCACTTCGCCATGATTCATCATGTGATCTTCGTAAGAAGCACAACCGTAAAATCTTCGTCCAGTATTGGTTTCAGTTTTGGCTACGACAACCACGCATTCATCGCCACATCTGCAAACTGGATATGCACCGGATGGCAATGTAGGCCCTACAGGATTACAAGGACTAAGTACTTTACCTTCAAAAGAAATTTGCTTGCCCGGTCTTTGGTTCGCTACAACTTCACGTAAGCGAGTGTTGAGAGATGATGTTCCCGAATGGAACTTTTGACGTATTGGCCCAAATTGCGTTTCCGGAACAAATTCAACATCACTTAGATCCGTAATGTCCCTTCGCGCTTCAAACTCATCGTAACATTTCGACATCGTCTCGTCGTCTATCTCCCAATCATCCATGTTTGTTTCAGCTGCGAGTACGTCAACAATGGTTAGAATACATAACAACTCCGAATTAGGATTTTAGTAAACGTAAATCGATATACATTACCCTGTACCGAAGATTACACTTACTTGTTCAGAAGCTTTGATTGTATCTTGTGAGAATCGAACTTTTTTTGCGTTTTCTATGAAGTAGGGTTTGCAAACGTTCAGGAATTTGATGATAAGTTTGGTAAAGTTGATAGTGAAAGAAGATGGCAGGTGGCTGCTTGGATTTATAGCAGTTTCTTTTGGCGATTTTTGAAAAATCGTCCAAAGCAAAACAAATTAATCTACCTGTGCGATTTTTCATTGGCGATTTTCGAAAAATCGCCAACGTTATAGACCAGCAAAACGAAAACTGATCTATATTTGTAAATACTTTTGGAACTGGTCTATATTTGTTATATCTTTTCAAAACTGGCCTACATATGTAAAATTTCCTTATTTCAAACATTTAATTTCCAAAAATTTCATACATTCCAAAAAAGAATAAGTTTTCAAATTATACTTATCTGCCAGCAGTTTGCAAAACAAGAGAACTGAATTACAAGGCTAAAGCAAGGTAATCAATGCCACGTTTCCAAATATCACACTAACAACAAGTCAAGTTCATATTCTAAATATAAAAATGTGTGTGTACATTTCAACAAAAACATGCACATGTGTATATATATTTATACACTAACGTAGTTTGCAACAGCTGGTGAGTTTGAATATAACAAGACCAAAACAAGGAAAATACAAGCATATGCAAAGTAAGCAATTCACATGATAAAGTATACAAGCATGCGAACGAAACAAATACCCAGTAAGCTAAGGCTGTATGCAAATGAAGAAACAAGCTTAACTATAAATAAAAAAGCAAAATAACTCAACACACTAAATAAAATAAAAGGGTTAGTCCTAACTTATGAGATTTGATACCCCTCTAATCCGAACAAAAAACAAGTAAATTGCAAATATTAATTATGTAAGAATGTACAACTGTAATCCAACAGAAATGAACAATATAAAAACTTCCTCTATAAACTTGCGTCATCCGGTGGATTGCTTTTTGTTTAGGATCTGGCGGTGATCTTGGGTTATATAGCCTGATAAATTAAACTTGGCCAATTTTTTGTTTCACGCTTTACTATTTAAGATATGCTACCAACTGATTCCTGCTTAGTCTACTTTTATTCTTCTTACCTTATCTTAGACTTCACCCACTAAAATAAATATTCATTTAAAGACTGGAAACTAAAGATAGAAATTTTTCAGTCTTTGTTCAAACTTCAAAGACGTATTAATCACTGCAAAGTTCAGTACAGTCATTTAAAGGACAGTGTCATCGCTGCCACTTTCACCTTTCTAACATTACACGCATAGCTTCACTTGCACTGTTGAATAATGGCAGTAAATTATGTAACAAAACTCTTATAAAATATGTGCAAATTGTAGCGAATAAAGTCTATATGATGTATTACTGTAATGTGCTAACTATGACGTGAAAATTACATTTCAAAACAAATAGTTCTGGCAAATTATTGTAATTTTTTTTAGCATGTTTTACTTTTCTGTACAAGATTTTTGTAACCCGGTCCAACATTGTTTAACCTTACCCAACTCAACCTCATTTGTGCAACCCAACATTTGTGCAGGCTTAGAAGTATCCTAGATATATTGCTCTTGATCCTAGTTGCTTTGCATTATGTTGTTATCAGCTGTGGGAACAAGTTAGTTGTTTACATTTATAGATCCAAAAGCAACATCTAATAGGAATGGGTAGGCGCGTTGGTGTCATAGCTTTGATTGAGTAATCCTAAGCTAGCTTGGGAGTTCAAATACGTGTAGCAATGCAAAAACTAGCAGCAAACATTTATATGGAAGGAAGACCTGACGTAAAACAAGCAAACCACACTTGCCCAAATGCAAGACACATATCAAGTGCTAAACACCTCAGTGCATACAAGGTCAGCATCAATCATTAATCCCAATTCCTACTTGTTCAAACACAATCACCATCCACACACGTGCTAATTAAATTACAAAGTATGGCCCTAAACATCAATGATCAATGACATTAATTATACAGTATGTTTTATTAATTCTTTAGTTTAACTTTTTTTGCAAGCTATATGTGTTTGAATTTACAGTGATCAATGACATCCTAATAACTTTTTTTCCTCGATGCACTCAAATGTCAATTACAACGATCAAATACTTAAATGTAATAACTTCGTTTCGGAAATACCTGAGGCGTATTGCCACTAGGAGTCACTGGTTCTTCCGTTACATTTTGTTTACTATCAATGTTCCGTTAGAAAAGATATTAGACACGCACTAATATATTAAAGGTATATCGATTACTCATTAACATAGTGAATCAATTATAACATACATCCATAAACAAATCTGAGAGTTTTTTCATTTGAGCTTGCAAGGTTGTAATTTGATTTTCTAAGTCACGTACTTTTTTTGAACTAATTGTACGAACTCCGAACTAAGTTGGTATAACAACAAAACCTAGTCCATTATTCTACCTCTGTGTTTACGACCAAAAAACCTTCGACATTCCATCTTCGTTCAATGATACCGTTCCTTGAGACAACTGTAAAAATACTGGAGACAACTGTAAAAATACATGTCAAGTAAAATATATCAAATTCAACTATGTAATAGGCGAAATGATTAAATGGAGTCAAAACGAAAAACGAAAAAAATAATTTGATGTATTATCCATCCTTACTATATAATCGACGACAATAGAATTTGATGGTTCTCCATTTTTCTGTGTGGCCTCTGCACCACAAATCCTCCCTACTGATATCTGATGAGCAACCACTTTTTCTTTTTGCAAAAAGAGCTTAATAATTAAATACTAAACCGTATTGGATATTTTTTTGATACGATAATAAATGAATTTTACAAGTTATTTTTTTACCATATCATCTGATAGCCTTGCATATCTCTTTCGACTCATAGTATGTGGAACTGTATTCAGCGCTTGTATGACCTTGTATTTATTGCTCGTCGACTACATAAGAGAAATTCATTGGAATTAGGTATAATAAAATAAGATAAAAAATTCTCAATTTTAGCCATCAAAGTGAAACGAACTACCACAAACTCTTTCGTTAATTTTTCATTGATGAAATCATTCCACCCTTGAGCACTTTTAATAATATTTGGTTTTAACATGTCTAATTTGTTGGAAGCATCGAGATTATTTGCTGCAACTTTTATACCTTTAACTAGCCTTGACTTTACCTCTTTCCATCGCAGCCCCACCTTCTCAAGGAACATATCTTGGTATATGTCATTCAACTTGAATCTTGCCTGTACGGTATGGACAAAATCTAAATTGCACAGTTACGTTATGTGTAAAAAGAAAAATCTAAATTGCACAGTTACATTTTGTATAAAAGAAAAATCTGAATTTGCATAGTTGTTGAATACTTTTATTTCGATTTAGTCAAAGTTATTGTTATGTCTCTTTTGACAGTTTTTTTGACAATTCATAAACAAAAGAGGCCAAATTTTAACCTGTTTAAATTCAATTAAAAAAAACTTAAAATCCAAGTGCTTTTTCTATATATATATATATATATATATATATATATATATATATGTATGTATGTATGTATGTATGTATGTATCTATATATATATCATGTTTTAGCTCTCAACGGGTTTCAGTACCTGAATACATGTCCATATATCAGCCCTCAATTTTTCGTCGACTTTCTTCCAATTGCTAATGGTCACAAGTACCATTCCCAAGATATGATGATAAATATTTTTAAATTTGGACCAATAGGTTGATTTAGGTCATTGAACTCAATTTCAACCTTCTCATTCAGTGTTATAGAAAATAATCTCATCATTGTTTTTCCTCTTTTTCTCTTAGTTTTGAACATGTTCGCCTCTTCGGAGAAAGAGTCTAAATTGACGTTTTGAAGGGGAGTTGGATCATGAGGATTGGACGTGTGTGTGGTAAAGATGTTTTGAAGGGGAGTTGAATTAAGAGGTTTGGATGATTGTGTGGGATTGATGTTTTGAATGGGAGTTGAATCATGAGGATTGGGCGTGTGTGTGGTCACGACGTTTTGGAGGGGAGTAGAATTAAGAGAATTTGACGAGTGTATGGTATTGACGTTTTGAAGGAGAGTTGAATCATGAGGATTGGACGTGTGTGTAGTAACGACATTTTGAAGGGGAGTGAAATGAAGAGAATTGGAGGAGTTTGTGGTAGTAACGTTTTGGAGGGAGGTTGAATAATAGTAAGGAATGATGGGTGGAGGAATTTCACTGTGTTTGCGTGGAAATTTTCTAACAGCCACATTCATAACCTTAAGAGTACAACCAACTTCAATTTCAACATCTTTCATTCTAGAGATTCTAATAACACCAATAGCCTTAGTTAGACCATGAGCAGTTGCAAGTGCGGCAAGACTTTACTTCTTCGATCTTTTCTTCGCTTGCATCGAGCTCTGAATTTATTTGAACAAATATAGCATTAGTAAGGGCATAGCTGGAATTGAGGTAAAAATAACATTAGATTTTACCTCTCCTTGATTTTGTTCATTCTTATCCATAGATGCAACAAATTCAAGCTTCTTTCTCCAAGTGATCAACCAGGAAAAAAAATCATAATTTGTAAAAAGTTAACATTATACTAACTAGTATAGGACTTTTTTGATACGTAACAACTATGAATAATATCAAAAAAAATATGAAAACAACCGTATGTGATACGATGTAAAATTGCTTTGACACGCTTCTATCAAAAACTCGAGTAAATCAATATGTGATTTGATAGGTGTATCTTTCTGATACGAAGAGAAATTTATTCATCGGTTTACATAGCAGCATAACTAAACACTTTAACGCATATGGCTACATATAAAACAATATATCAACAACGAATGGTTATTCATACCAAAATGTCATCTAATCCTTCCTTATGTAACTTTTGTCATCATTATCAACATCCCTATTATTAAGTAGCGACTCATTTTGTGGTTTACTCATTGAGTTTTCCTCCTTCTCGTATTTTTCCAATTCATGAAAACCTCTAGGAAGTGATTTCAAAACAACATACCAATTTGAACTACTTCCTCTGGAGAAAAACACTTGTACATCTTGTGTTGCTAAGATGAGAGGATCGCTTGCAAATTGATTTTGGAACTGATGTAAATTAACTAATGTAAAGCCATCTTCAACCTAAACTCCAAGATAAATATTTGTCCAATCACACTTAAACAAAGCAACTTGAAACAGATGGTAGTCCAATAAAAAAATCTCATGTAAGATGCGATTATAAATAATTTTCTCAATGGACTCGTCTACACGAATAGTATTCGTCTCAATGGAAACACCGCTATTTTACGTAGACTTCTCATAGTTTTTAGTATGGAAACATCGTCCATTGACAGCATAGCCAGTATAAGAGGCTACTTGCGACCGACGCCCATACAAAAGCCATTTTATTATTTCGCTAACATCTGAATCATTTCACTCATCTTTAACCTAGACATATAAAATGTTGTATATGCAGATAAAGGACAATAATATTTGCATATATGAAACTTAATTGGTCTAATGAAAGAAAATATAACCATTTCAACCAATTTTCCAAACCAATAACTAAAAGCGTTTAAATGTAGTTTTAACAATTCCACTTCATTTTGTAAAAGCTGAGGGTGCAAACGTTTCAACTCCTCCTTGTGCATTCTGCATATGCAAATGTACAAGTTAAAACTTAATTGCTGTCATATATAATGATCGAGTTGAACTTATACTTACTCTATGTACGACTCCACTTCATCAGTATTGGATAGCACAAACCGATGAGCAGCATCAATCACCTCCTCAAAAAATAACATGGGTTTTCCTTTTGAAATCGGATGCCCATCGTGTATGGAATTACTTTGTTGCACTTCATTCTGATTTTTCTTCCTCCAAATTCATACATGTCTTCAATATATCTAGCACAATACTTAATGCATTCTTCAGCAGAATAGCGCTCGATTATGCACCCTTCAGGTCGGACTTGATTTTTAACATAACCCTTCAGTATTTTCATAAACCTATAATCAAGACATAAGCATAAAATGCTTTCATAAGCGCATATTTATTAATTACGTTAAACATTCATAAAAATTACCTCTCAAAGGGATACATCGACCGGTATTGTATCGGTCCACATATTCTTGCTTCCTCCTCAAATGTACCGTCAAGTGAATCATGATATAGAAAAAGGAAGCGGGAAAAATCTCTCAAGGTCACATAACATTAATGCAACTTAATTCTTCATGGATTCTAATTTATCTCTATCAAGCACTCTTTGGCATAAGTCATTATAAAATGAACATAGTCGTAGTAATGCATTTCTTGTACCTACGGTCAAAAGGCCTCTCAACGCTACAGAAAATATTTGTTGCAGCAAAATATGATAATCATGAGACTTGAAATCTTGTCATGTTTTGCAAAACGTTTCCAAACATTTGAGCTATACCCATCAGGCACCTTCAAATTCCTTATCCTATCATAAAAGATCTGTTTTTCTTGGTCTGTCAAGGTGCATGTTGCAGTAGGAAGTAATACTTTACTTGCAATATCTATAGGACATAACTTCTTTCTTATACGCATTGCTTTCAGATCTTGACATGAAGTAATTCCATTTTTTGTTTTTCCTATGATATTAAGCGATGTACCAGAAATGCTCTCGCAAATATTTTTCTCGACGTGCATTATATCTAGATAGTGACGCAAAGGAAGTGTCTGCGAAAACCTGAAAAATGTGTATAATAGATTGATAGTAAAATACTAACTATTGGACATGGATATCAAATGAAAAGACATTGTATTTTCAGTTATATTTTACCTTCCAATAAGGCGAATAAAAAAAATGGACTTCGTTTTCCACATTTGGATTCCTTTTTTCCTCACATCCCCCTCGGTTTCTTTTTCTACTTTCTATCTCTTCCTCCTTTGTTTTTTCCCTACTCAGTAACAATATCTTTGACATCTTTGAAGATTTTAGCACCGGTATGTATTGGAGGCACTTCTCTATTTTCTATGATTCTATCAAATAAGTTTTTCCGGTGAGGATATTCATGATTAGGTGTAAGAAATCATTTATGCCCCAAGTATGTGCATTTTTTACTAAATGGTAGCCATATCGAACATGTATTAATGCCATAAACATGACATTCTCTCTTACCTTTTATAGTGCAAATTACTAAATTTCCATAAGTTGGAAAATCACTTATTACCCACATCAGAATTGCATTTAATCCAAATTCGCTACGATTGAATGCGTCATACACCTTTACCCTTTATTCCACAATTTGTTCAAATCTTCAATAAGTGGTTGCAGGTACATGTCGATGTCATTTCCTGGTTGTTGCGGTACAGGAATTAATAAAGATAGCATCATATTATCTTTATGCATACTAAGCCAATGAGGAAGTTATAACCAACTAAAAACTCTGGCCAACAACTATATGTTGAATTCCAATCACCAAAAGGGTTAAAGCCATCACTTGCAAGGCCAAGCCTTAAATTTCGTGGATCGGATTCAAAGGAAGGATACATTCTATCAATTGTAGACCACTTGGAGGAATCTATAGGATGTTATAGCTTACAATCTTCTCTTTTATTACTTCGATGCCATCTTAATTGTTCTGATGTCTCCGACGTCATGAACATTCTCTTCAACCATTGTATGAGTGGAAAGTATCTCAAAACCTTCACAAATTTTGGATTTCTTTCCATCTTCTCTTGTTTTGTTCTTTTTCCAATGTGATTTTCCGCATTTAGGACAAAAATACAACGTGCAAGCTCTTTTCAAAATAGACAACAATCATTTACGCATGCACGTATATTCCTATTGCATAAACCAAATAATTTAATCAACTTCTTTGTTTTGTATGTTGAATCGGGAAGCTTGTTTTCCTTAGGTATCATATCCCTGATGAGCTTAAGAAGTTCCGTAAATTCCGTATCGGCAATACCATTTCAAGCCTTAATTTTATAAAGAAGTATCATAGCAGACAAGTTCGTGTGGCCTGTACAACCAGAATATAAAGGTATTTCAGCTATCTCCAACAATATATTAGTCCCTTCCCTATGTTTATCGTTAATATGATACTTGTTCTCCTCGTCTCCAATTCCTGCATCGAAATACATTCTGTATGTATTTGCCACTTCGTCGGTTTTATTTCGTGAATGACGTGCTTCTCCATGTAAGATCCATATATCATATGTTGGATCAATTCCAAATAAGGTTCCTACATCGACGACACGGAAAAATATTTTTTTCTGGATTATCTTCGCTTTTAGCATGCTTATGTACGAAATTTTGAACGGCTTGCCTATATCCCTATATCATACTAAAAAAATAATCATGTCCTTAGTCAACCCTATATAGTTATAAGTATGAAATTATTAATCAAAATTTACAAAACCTTGGTAAATTGATCCATGTTTTGTCCATATCTTCCGTGGATCTGATTGGATGCAGATGCAAAAGAAAACATTAAAGAACAAAACTGGCATGTTGAAAGTTTTCTCTCAGATGTTTCAATAATCTTGCTTTTATTGTCAATCAATTTAATTTGAATTAAAATACACAATTATCATCAAATATTGTTTTCAATTAATTGAAATATTTAGGTAACTAGGCATAAAAAATACACTGCCTAACAAAAATCACCGGTAGGATCCATAATAAATATACATTAAGTAAAGAAAGATCACGAAGATGACAAATCACAATGGCTTACCCAATGTAGTTGGTGACGGTAGGGCTGTGACGCAATGGTTGTTGAACCTAGCAGCCTTCGTATTGTAACTGTCTGTTTCTCTAAAAAACAGACATTATTACAATAAAAGGACAAACAAATTGTGTGATGTGAACAATACGAGCCATATTACAACATGGATTGATGGAAATGTAAAAATAAGGCAAAAAATGTAATAATCTCGGGATTCTTTCACTTGTATGCAACAGGAGTTCAATCCATCAGGTTCTAAGGAAGAATGAAGAAAACCGTGTGTGCAAACTGTGAGCATATGTGCACGTGCACAGGGATATATATCATTTTATCAGAAAATATTACTTGTACTTTAATTGAGATGTTGAATTTGTCAAAGAGGCATGAGCTGGCACAATATAGTCGTTGTAATTTTGCATTATAAATAGAATCATGCAATTGTACAGAAAGAGAAGAAGAAAAAAGAAATAACAGTTTTTCATTTATTTTCACAATCTCTGTTTTTACAGTATTTCCTCTCTTCTCTATTATTCCTTTCCTTCTAATACATTCTGTTTATTACAGTATTTCTATTACGTTTACTTCCTTATCTCTCATTCTCTCATTCTTCACTCTCTGATCATCTTATCACCCATTCTCTGATCTTCTAATCTCCTTTCTGATCATTCCCAATCTAGTTTCTGTCTATCTTCTTGCCTCTTCATCTTCGTCTTCTTGCTTCTGCATTACTTTTTCTTGAATTTAGCCAACCACCATTTCACATTCTTCACCATGACCAAGCAGACAGAACAAAGGAGCCCTGACAAAGTGGTATCAGAGCCTCGGGCTGGGGAAACCTTTGACAACCAGCCTGACTGTAGTTTTAACAATAATTCCAACATTGACTCTGAACTTCAAGAACAAGATGAGGCGTGGAGGAGACAAGAGGAAATCAATAATCGAAATTCTTACTCATTAAGAAAATTGGAAAATATTGCTCATAGCTTGGAACAATCCACCAAGGAACTGTGCGCGAAGTTTGAAGGAATGCACAATGTCTTAACTACGCTAGCTTTGGATGTACAACAACTCAAAATGCAATCAGCGACCAATCCTCTTACCTCGAATGCACCTGCACCTATACATGGGATTCTAGCATCAAATCCCCATCAAATGACCTCTTCCTCTTCTGCCCCAGCACAACCTCGTCCACCCACTAGAATCAATACTAATATCCCACACTCAAGCACTGCAAACCCCATTAATCTTGCCCATCCTCCAAACAACCATCAGCCCCATCAAGAAACTATTTCTTGGAATAAAAATTCGCCCTTTTCTAATCTTAAGCTTGACTTTCCCACATATTCTGGTGATGAGATGGTTCATGAATGGCTTAGTCAGGTCGAGCAATTCTTCAGATTTCATCAAACAGAAGAGTATTTCTGGGTTGAAATTTCATCTTTTTATGTCAAGAAAGATGCCTTGAAATGGTACAATTGGTATACAAGAAATGTAGCTAACCATGAAACTTGGTCCATCTTTAGAGAGGAAATCCTGATTAGATTCAATTCAGAGGACATGGATAGGCCATATGAATCACTAGCTAAACTTAAACAACAAACTACAGTTTCTGCTTACCTTTCCAAATTTGAGGGACTGCAAACTACCATTGAGACTCTACCACCCAAATTCTTGTTGGACATATTCATAGGCGGTCTCAAGGAAGAAATAAGGTATGATGTTATGACCTCTAGACCAGTGGACTTTAGAGAGGTAGTTTCTTTGTCTAAAATGTTTGAAAGTGTATGGTCTCAATCCAAGAAAGGAGGCAAAACTACTCGTGTATTGCCCAAAATCCAATCTAACTAGAAAAGTCCTTATCCCAGACAGCAAGGAAATAATCTAAAGGCCAAGGAATGGGATTCCACCTATATTGAAAATATGGAAAAACGTAAAGGCTTGAATCCTAACCAACTGATTGAGATGAGGAGGCAAAATATCTGCTATGGTTGCAAAGAGTAGTGGCACAAGGGACACACATATAAAAGTCCACAGGTCCATGTGTTAGAAGGGGTTATGACTTTTGATAATTCATAAGAAGAAGATGCCCAAACTGGGGATGAAGATAAGGAAAATTCTGACGAAGTGGCAACCGAAGAAACTCATACTATAACACTGCAAGCAATATGTGGAATACCAGCACTCACTACAATTAAAGTGCAAGGCAGCATCAAAGGAAAGCCCGTACAGATCCTCATAGATTCTGGTTCAACCCATAGTTTCATAGATGAACAACTCGCAAGAAAACTAAGGTTACAGATTAATGATTCCAAAACTTATGAGGTGGTAGTCGCTAATGGGGAAAAGCTTCAGGGATCTAGAAGTCATGATGTTACCTTGAAGTGTCAGGGTTGTAGGATGCCAGTAGATCTGCTAACACTGTCCTTAGAAGGTTGCCAAGTAATTCTAGGTGCTCAATGGATGAAAAATTTGGGGGAAATCACTTTAAATTTAGGAAAGTTGAAAGTCAAGTTTGTCTATAGCAAAAAATCAGATATATGGCAAGGCGTACAACAGCAGGAAGTAAAATTAGTAAACAAGAAGTCACTGAATAAGGCATGTTCACAGAGCCAACTTACTATGATGCTGTGTTCTTCAACAATCAACCATTCCAATATGGAGCTTACCGATGTAAATGTTCACAATGAGGTCAAAAGTATTCTGCAAAAATTTCCTGAAGTGACTAGCAGTGAACCCTTCCTCCACATAGAAGGCATGATCATCATATACCCCTTGTGCATGATGCCAAACCAATCAGTTTGAGGCCGTACAGACACTCACACCACATTAAAAATGAACTGGAAAAAATTATCAAAGACATGCTTGATACTGGCATCATCAGACACAGCAGCATCTCCTATTCCTCCCCAGTAGTGATGGTCAGAAAAAAAGATGGCACTTGGCGACTCTGCATTGACTATAGAAATCTCAACCTCCTCACCATTAAAGATAAGTTTCCTATACCTTTTATTGATGATTTATTTGATGAGTTGCATGGTTCTAAGTATTTTTCCAAACTTGATTTAAAATCTGGTTATCATCAAATTAGAATATGTTATCATGACATCCATAAGACAACATTTAAAACACATGATGGACATTATGAATTTCTAGTTATGCCCTTTGGTTTAGTAAATGTTCCATCAACCTTTCAATCTCTTATGAATGATATTTTGAGACCATACCTAAGAAAATTTGTGTTAGTATTTTTCGATGACATACTTATATATAGCCAGACTATGTCTGAGCATGTAGAGCATTTGAAGTTAACATTTAAGGTACTAAAGGACAATCAATTCTTGATCAAATTATCCAAATGCAGCTTTGCAAAAGAAACTATAGAGTATTTGGGTCACATTATCTCACAACAGGGTGTGGCAGTAGATTCCAAAAAGGTACAAGCAATTATAGAATGGCCCCTACCAAAAGATTTAAAGGCATTGAGAGGATTTTTGGGTCTAACTGGCTATTATAGAAAATTCATTAGGCATTATGGTATGATTGCAAGGCCACTGACCAACATGGCTAAGAAAAACTCTTTCAAATGGACCGAGGAAGAAAGCAGAAAAGGTATAGGTGTTGTTTTGTTGCAGGAGGGGAAACCACTGGCTTATCTTAGCAAAGCATTACAAGTAAATAATTTAGCATTTTCTACCTATGAAATGGAATTGATGGCCATCATAATTGCAACTAAGAAGTGGTCACAATATCTTTTGGGAAGACAATTTATTATCTAGACTGATCATCAAAGTTTGAAGTATTTACTCTCGTAGAAATTACACACCGGAATTCAGAACAAGTGGCTTGCCAAATTACATGGCTTCGATTACAAGGTTGAGTACAAAAGTGGCAAAGAAAATACTATAGCCGATGCTTTATCAAGGAGAGAAGAACTCAACGGCAAGGAATTAATGTACAATCAATATCCGTGGTTCAGACACCTTGGTTACAAACATTGAAAAAGACTTTACTAGCCTCAGAATGGTATTAACAACAGCTTACAAAAATACACAATAAGGAAATGCATGAGGGAAAATACAAACTGGTAGGAGGGCTCATTTTTTATAAAGGGAAGTTGCTTATGGACCACCACTTAGAAGCACTGCTGCACATACTTATAGGAGAGCACCATTTGACCCCACTAGGAGGCCATATTGGTATTAAAGGAACTATTAAAAAAATCAAACAGGTGTTCTATTGGAAACATCTCAAAAGAACTGTAGAGGGTTTTGTCAAATCTTGTGATATATGCCAAAGGTCCAAAAATGAAAATGTTTTAATGCCAGGCCTTTTAAACCCATTGCCCATACCAGAAAATATTTGCCAAGATTTATCTATGGATTTCATCACATGCCTCCCAAAAAGCCATAAACACACAGTTATATTTGTGGTAGTTGACATATTGAGCAAATATGCCCACTTTTTCCCTCTCAGTCCAAACACTGCCAAAGACATTGCAAGAGTATTCTTCAATGGAGTTTTTAAGCTACACGGCATGCCAAAATCAATTGTAAGCGATAGGGATGTTATGTTTACTAGTATCTTCTGGAAAGAGCTCTTTAAATTACAAGGTTGCAGCCTGAAGATGAGCTCGGCCTACCACCCCCAGAGTGATGGGAAAACTGAGATTGTCGACAAGATATTAGAAGGATATTTAAGGTGTTTTGTTTCCCATAAGCCACATGAGTGGGCTGACTGGTTAACCTATTGGTATAATACAACGTAGAAGTCATCAACAAATACTACTCCATACAAAGCAGTGTATGGACTGGATCCACCTACTTAGTTATCTTATGTCCCCAACATCGCTAATGTAGAACAAGTGGAAGAGATTTTGTTCAGCAGAGATATCACATTGGAATTCTTAAAAGATAGTTTGAAGATGTCACAAGAAAGAATGAAAAATATGCTGATCTACGAAGGACGGAAAGGGAATTTTAGGTTGGTGATTGGGTATATTTAAAGTTGCGACCCTATAAACAAATTATTGCCAGAAATCAGAGAACTCATAAACTATCTCCTAGGTACTATGCCCCTTACCAAGTTGAGAAAACTGTACGAACAGTGGCATACAAACTCAGCCTGCCAGACCACATAAAGATACACCTTGTATTCCATATTTCACAATTGAAAAAGAAAGTGGGAGGTCATATTGTGATTCAGGAAGATCTGCCTAGTTATGAAGTAGAGGAAGTTCAGGAACCAGAAAAAATATTAGATCGAAGAATGATACCCCGAGAAGGTAAGGCTGTGGTATAAATCTTGGTAAAATGGAAGGGTAGAGGTGAAGAAGAAGCAACCTGGAAGAATACATGCCTATGGTCCGAAGATTTCCCACTCTAGACCTTGGGACAAGGTCTATACTTGAAGGAGAAGGGAAATGTAATAATATCGGGCTTCTTACACTTGTATGCAACAGTAGTTCAATCAACATATCAGGTTCTAAGGAAGAATGAAGAAAACTATGTGCACACACTGTGAGCATATGTGCGCGTGCACAGGGATATATATCATTTTATCAGAAATTATTACTTGTAATTTAATTGAGATGTTGAATTTGTCAAAGAGGCATGAGCTGGCACAATATAGCCGTTATAATTTTGCATTATAAATAGAATCATGCAATTGTACAGAAAGAGAAGAAGAAAAAAGAAATAACAGTTTTTCATTTATTTTCACTATCTCTGTTCTTACAGTATTTCCTCTCTTCTCTATTATTCCTTTCCTTCTGATACATTCTGTTTCTTACGGTATTTCTATTACATTTACTTCCTTATCTCTCATTCTCTCATTCTTCACTCTCTGATCATCTTATCACCCATTCTCTGATCTTCTAATCTCCTTTCTGATCATTCCCAATCTTGTTTCTGTCTATCTTCCTGCCTCTGCATCTTCATCTTCTTGCTTCTGCATTACTCTTTCTTGAATTCAGCCAACCACCATTTTAAATTCTTCACCATGACCAAGCAGACAGAACAAAGGACCCCTGACAAAAAACATCCAATTTAAATTTCACAATTAGGTGATTTAGAGATGCAACCAGGATGGGAAGCCAACATAACGATAAATGCACATCCGCAGGCCAGTGTCAAAATATACAACTCCGGGCCTATGCTAAGTATGGATAGCGAAAGCTTAAAAAATGCATCGATGTCACACAATTTTCATGGCACCAATAGTAATGTACGATAAACATGGCTACAACATGTCATACAATCTATACATCATGGTGAGCTTTTGGGCCAAATACTCTGATTCACTAAACATACAGTATATACAATATGCATGTAAATAATTATGAGACGTGACACACTTTGATACATTTTCCATAACCGTACTACGTACTATGGTTATAATATGTTTTGCCTATAATCCAATATCCTTTGACATGATATAAGTGGTCTACTGGTAGTGTAGTGGTATACAATATCTGAACTGTTTAAAACATCTGATTAAAAAGTTTAAAATGGGATCATGCCAAAAAGGACACTTCGTATCGTCGGTTATTTACATAATTATTGTCTTCCACCAAAGACTACGTATAATATAGGTGAACCGTTATTTCTAACAGGATGGAATTATCAAAAAGGCTTATGCAACATAATGTTAACTATTACTTTACTGTAACAGAATGTTACCCATACCGCTTTCCCAAATACCATCATTGTTGCATTTTATTGCTTTACTATTAGAAAAGTATATTCACTTGAAGCTACATGCCATTGGATCAGTTTAGATTATTAGTCGGCCATATAATGTATGCACAAAATATACTTCTGCTACTCTTGTGTTAGTTTTCTCTCCCTCCGACAGTTGTTACAACAAGCAATGTTGATTACCGTCAATAGAAATTTACCATGTGTTCTCTATCGTAAACTATCCTCTTTTTATACTTTTTTTTTAATTCCATGCCTTCTAACTATGGATACAACATTGTAGCCATACTCAAAATTTAAATAAAACTGGATAATCCAAATAACGCCCACTGTTGCATTTATCATCACTTTTTAATTGGCATACTCAAAATTTAAATACCATCACTGTTACGTGTCCATACTCAAAATTTAAATAAAACTGGATAATTAAAAAACCGTCACTACTGCATTTATCATTATTACCAAACTGGATAACTCAAATACCATCACTGTTGCATTTATCATCACTGTTGCATTTAACATATCCCAGAAACAAAACACTGTGCGTCGTATCCCAGAAACAAAAGTAAAGATCTTCTTCAAACAACTTCGTAAAGTAAAGATCTTCGTAAAGTAAAGATCTTCGTAAAGTAAAGATCAGTACTCCCATCCTTGACTTTCTCAACAATCTTCGTAAAGTAAAGATCTTCTTCAAACAACTCTGGTAATAGTTCAACCTTCATCGTTGTCAACAATTGATTCCTCCTGCTCAAGGTATCAGCTACACGATTTGCCACCCCTGATTTACGCTTTACAATAAAAGTAAACTGCTATAGATACGCGACCCATGAAGTGTGTCTGGCTGAAATTTTGTCCTGCCCATGCAAATGTTTCAATGCTTCGTGATCCGTATAAAGAACAAACTCCTTCTGAAACAGATAATGTCTCCAGTGCTTCACAGCTTGAACAATCGCGTAAAATTCCACATCATAAATGCTATATCTCAACTTGACTCCAGACAACTTCTCACTGAAATAAGCAACTGGTCTTCCTTTCTGACTCGACACTCCACCAATCCCAACCTTCGATGCATCAGTATGTAACTCAAACAACAACTGAAAATCCGGCAAAACTAGAATTGGTGCTGTCGTCAAAAGTGTCTTGATCTTCTCAAAAGCTAACTCTGCTTCCTCTATCCACACGAACTTCTTTCCTTTCATGCAATCGGTTACGGATGCCATCACACTACTAAAATGTGGAATGAATCTTCGATAAAAAGATACCAACCCGTGAAAGCTCCTCACTTCAGTAATTGTCTTGGGTTGTGGTCAACTCCTGACAGCTTCCACTTTGCTTTCATCTACTTGAATACCCTCCTTTGGCAGAACATATCCCAGAAAAAAAACACTGTGTGTCATATCTCAGAAACAAAACATTGTGCTTTGATATGATTTGTAGGCATAATAATGTTGAACTATTATTCCGTTACAGAGTATAATCTTTTTTTACTGTAGGCATAATAAAAGTGCTCATTTTGTTGTCTGTGAACTGATAATTTATGTTGTTTGCTTCAGGTTACAAGGCTGTGCATAAGGGCTTCAAACCTATAAGACTGCTTCTATGATGCAGAACTTCCAAATATTTTGTAGTTTTATTACTTTATATGACATGTTGCTGCTTTGGCAGTATTTGCTTCAGTTTATTCAGTTATTTGATGCAGATTTTGTATTCAACCGTGAAGTTTGTCGACTAATAATGTGAAGTTGTGCTATCTTCTGATGTAATTTTTTGAATCTTTCATAATCGATGCAGTATTAATGATATATTGGAGTAATTTTCAGTTTTGCTGCAGTTTTTGATATTGTTTTGTTGCAGTTTTTGTTAAACGGGTTGGATCGGGTTGACCCTTTTAATAAACGTATCGGGTTAGGACAACCCGCTTATTAAATGGGTCAAACGGGTTGGGTTTATTTATGTCTTGAATTGATCGGGTAAAATCTACCCGACCCATTTATGACCCGACCCGACCCATTTGACAGGTCTACAACAAGCAATGTTGATTACCGTCAATAGAAATTTACCATGTGTTCTCTATCGTAAACTAGCCTCTTTTTATACTTTTTTTTGTAAATTTCCATGCCTTCTAACTATGGATACAACATTGTGGCCATACTCAAAATTTAAATAAAACTGAATAATCCAAATAACGCTCACTGTTGCATTTATCATAACTTTTTAGTTGGCATACTCAAAATTTAAATACCATCACTGTTACGTGTCCATACTCAAAATTTAAACAAAACTGGATAATTAAAAAACCGTCACTACTGCATTTATCATTATTACCAAACCGGATAACTCAAATACCATCACTGTTGCATTTATCATCACTATTTGGTTGGCATCATTGTTTCGTGGCCATACTCAAAATTTAAATAAAACTGGATAATTCAAATACCATGACTGTTGCATAATCAATTACCAAACGTATTTGTAACTTTACAAAAACACCTCAAGGCTAAGAGTGGAGAATGGACTTAAAAATTGGATAATTCAAAAAAAAAACATTACCCTACAATTAATAGATGATCCACTAGGTTAAAAAGGGTTTGTATTTGATTTGACTACACCTTACCTAATTCAAATAGGATTAAAAAATGTAAAAAAGTTGCATCAACCGGAGATAAACCAACACAAAGGGAAACCATTCAGATGTCATACATATATCATCGGCGGCGGCGGCGAGCAAATCAGATGGTTCAGAGTTGTAGGTTAGCGTTTGTAAGAGGGTTAAGGTTAGGATTAGCGCTTTGCAAAGCACGGTGCGGTTTAGCGGAGAGTGGCTAGTTATCGACGGCGAACGGGTTTAGCATGGGCGGCGAGCACAACGCGGTGGGGTCAGGAATTAGGTTTAGAAAATTTTAACAATGAATTTTCGTTTACTTATTTAACAAATTGAGCGGCTAACAAAAACAAAGGCCGAGGGGAATTGAATTTTTTATGAAGTTGGAAAGTGGTATTTTATCTGTTGAAAAGATAACTGCACAAACGGTTGTTACTATTAAACATTTACTATGGGCACAAAAAAGCAGTTGTTATAAACGTATGTTACAATTGCTGTACAAATAAAGTTATTAAAAGTACCTTTGTCACAACTGTTAAAAATAAACAGTTGTTAAAAATAACGATAACAACTGTCCGTTTGTGTTTGATGTAAAGTAAAAGTTGTAATATAGCTGTTTTGCTATAGTGTTTATTATTATTTAAGAAAATGAATAGTACATATAAACAAATATAGTCAAATAATAAACGTTTAACATTGATCGCTTATTTTTAATATGTTGGACTGCTATTTTAACATGCTCTAAGGATTCATCAAAAGGTGATAAAGAGAATAATCTAGAATAAATTCAAACATCAAGTCCCTTGTAACTACTTGCAAGTCATCGTACATTGATAGTTTGCATTCTGAAATAACTTGCCTATGGTATTTAAAAAAAATGTATTCTATTCCAAAAAGGAGCATCAACAGAAGTTTGAATGCTATGCCTCTTGGTTTACTACAAGTAAATATCATGTTAGAAAAAAATAAAGTAGCCGATTGTGAATACTTCATTCTAAATGTAAATGGCTACAAAGGATTAGAATGATAACACAAACCACCTTTAACCTACAATACAATTTAATGGGGGATTATACTAGCTATACAATAAGGTCACAATAAAAAGTGTAACAATGTTTCTTCAAGCACCAATAGGAAAATTTTGCGGTATTTATCATTCACGTGCATATAATAATATGAACTTATAATTAACCAAATAGAAACAACTAAGTTAAAAGGTGATACTTTGTTTGTTTTTGTATGTTTATGTTTTTTTTTGTTTTTTACTTGCATAATAAGTGTTTAATGTCATGAAGCACAAGCACACGGTGAGACAAATTCTTTAGTTGGTTATTGTTACACTCATTCTTACCACGAACAAAAACAAAAACGAAAGCAGATGGAGCTTGAAGTCAGAGAGACTTCCTATAACAAAGGGACTAGGCCAAAGCAGACCCAAAATAAAGGCTACAAAAAAAGTACTGCATGCAGGAGGAAAATGGAGCATAACACTTTGGCCGTCTCTGGAAATAGAGGCCAAACTGGAATTGTAACAACCCAAATTCTAGTGAGTCTTGATTTTTCGCAAAAATGCTAAATTCCAAGATCACTAAAGTCCGAGTTGGGTTTCTGGTATCCTGCAAATAGGCAAAGATAAATATATAAGAGCTCAGATAAATATCTCATAGCGGAACTGACTAAATTATAATAATAAGTAAATACTCGTCAATATAATAACATTTTTTAAACAAGTGTCTCAAAACTGAAAAGTCTCTGCCATCTACCTAGCCTGCAGGATGTTATAGCAAGGGGTCAGAACTAAAGTTCTGATGAATGGACAAATTATATACTTTTAAGTCTAATTCTACATATACCGTTTTATTTTCATTTTCTGTTATATTAGGTTAATTGGGTTTATAATACTCTCGCATCTATGCGTGAATCGTACCCATCTACTTCCTAGTAGATCAAAACCTAATAACTAATATATGTAGCTATATGCCCAAGTAGATCAAAACCTAATAACTAATATATGTAGCTATATGCCAAATGACCGTATTAGTCCTAGGTATTAGCTTTAGTACCTTCTGTATCCTCATCAAAAAGGACTCCATCGCCTTGCTGCCAGGGCGTGTTGTGACTACATCTGTAAAGGACTACATCGTAAGGCCTACAATATAGATGTTCCATCATCTGCTCTGAAAACGTAAAAATGCGTCCGCACTAGCTTATAGTAATGCTCGGACATCCACACTGTACCATCTATTGCATACCTTGAGTATAATACGTAATCGTTCTGTCTACTTCCTGAATCCCGCTAAACAATGTCTACCTTGTACGGAACTCAGTCGGATATTGTCTATACCTGTAAAGGACTGCCTCATTAGGCCTACAATACAGATATTCTACTTGATCTGCCCCTTTTCTTATCGTGGCTATGGCCCCACGCAGTCACCCCTCAACTAATCAAAAGACCACCGAAGAAGTTAAGTGGCTGTGCCCTACTACAAACAATCTAAACATCCAATTGGCTGCGCCCTCATCCCGTATCTCGATAGTGAAAGAATCATTGGACATTAGGTTTAACTCTAGTCTTTCCCGAACTCGTTTCTTGGTTATGATGTGGGCCCGATATCTGCATGCGACTATCCTTTTAGGTCCTTCCCACTAAAACTTATTTGCAAGTACTGGGACATACGAATATCCTACTCCAAACATCAACCCCTTTTGACTGCCTATAATGGTCCTACCAAGCAAAAAACAGTCGAGGCGTACTCTTTTGATGGAACACCTACAGACCTTTCTCCGGAGGACTGCTTCGCTATGCCTACCCTAGAGGGCCACCCTAGAGTACTCTCACGTCCTGTTGAAGTCTCGTACTTCTTTCTAGCCTAAAATAAATAAGTTGGACATGCTTCTTATGTGCTAAAATCTTTGATGAACTGCTTAGTTAGGCTCTTCAACCTTTGGGCTGCTCCAAATATATCTCCCTCTCTTATTCGACCATAAGTCTAATCTTTTATTTTGCGTTTAGTTTAATTTCTTATTCTGTTGGCTACTTATTTATCCTAATTATCACAATCTTGTCCCAGCCTCACCTAACTGTTGTGAGACCATCGGTGTGATATCCCAAAAATTTGGCAATATGAATTTAATAATCTGTGTTAAAAATTAATTTGATTTGATTATTTTTGATAATAAAATTTGAATTGATCTAATAATCATCTTTTAATAAATATTTAAATTGGAAGATTTTATCTTTTTAAAGCTAATAGATTATTTTCTGTTTATAATATATATAATTGTATATATTGTACATTGATAAACTTTGATTTGGAATTTAGTAAATGAATTAATTTTCTAACTCTATTTTATTTTTGGTAAATTGAAATTTGATTTAAATTCAAACATTTAGCTTTTCTAAGCAATTTAATAAATAATTTGATTTATACTTATGATAAATCTTATTTTTTTTAAAATTTTATTTAATTAGCTTAATATGAATTTAAATTAGATTAACATCAAAGATTTATTTATTTTCTTTTTAAAATATAGCTTGAAATTATATATAAGAATTTAAAATATAAATTACAAATGATCTTAATATATTGAGTAATAGAAGTAAATTATACTCTCTTATAAATTATTTAATATTGTTTAATTTGTTATTTTCAAATAATATTGATAGTACTTAGTTTTTATGAACATAAATAAATTTTGTAAGAAATATGAATTGTTATTTTTAAAATTTAAAGGAAGATATATTTACATAACTTGGTTTTTAAATTAATTTAAATTTAGATTTAATGTGGTGAAATTCAAAGGAATAAATATTTAAAAAAGAAATACTTGAATAAGCTTATATTTATAATTTGATTGTTTTCATTTCTTTTTAATTTAAAAAGAGATAAATTCATTTATATATACATAAGAAATAATAAATTAAGATTTAAAAGTTTATAAACAATTTTAAATAAAATAAAAAATAATCTTAATACATGTGTTAATCTCTTAACACTTATATGACATGTGTTAAGCATGAAATAAGAATTGTGAAAAATGTTAAACTAAGAAACAAGTGTCCTAATTAATCTTTTTCATTTTATTTTAATTTAATCAAAATCTACTTATATAAACATTGCACTCATTCTTATTTTCTTTTTTCTATTCTTCTTTTTTTTCAAAACAAAGATCTGAAATCATCTCCATTCAAAACAGAGATTTTGATCAAAATCAAAATCTGCAAAATTCCCTAAAAAATTAATCTTCTTCAAAACTGTTTGAATTTTTTTCAAAAACTGAAATACAAATCATTTACAAATCCTCAAAAAAGAAAAAAAAGCAGCCTTTCAAATTTATCAACCTGGAAAAATCAAATTGCAATTCAATTCTGCAATTCATAAACCTGAAATGAAATCTGCAACTCTAAAACTTGCATGCAACCGAAGATCCTGCTTTCCTGTTTTGAACTTCATCAAAGCCTGCATTTTTCTTATCTATCTGGAAGCATGCATCAGGAAGCTAGCATTTGCAGTAAAAACAGGATGAATGTTTTTAAAGGCAAACTAAAGTTTAAAAAAAAAAACAAGAAGCAACTTGAAGTTTTTGAAAATCAAAGCAAATCAGGTTCAGGCTGGTCAAAACATGGATACTCTGCTTATAAAAATTCGGGTGAGTAACATTTTATATATAATAAACTTAAGTATAAATTAGTTGTTTGTTTACTCTGGAAATAAGTGTGTGGATGATTATGATGAAATGCTTTGAATATATGTATGGGTTTTTATGAATGTCTGCTTGCTGTTGAAAATGTGGTTTTTGGGCCTGTTCTAGAATTCAGGTTTAAATCCCGACCAAATTCAAGATCTCATACTCAAAACCTTGTTAAAGTTTAGGATTTAAACAAAGTATGGTATGTAACATAAGTTAAAGTTTTAATTTTATTAAATATGAAAAATAAGATGAAAACTGTACTGTCTCTGGAAAACACTAAGTACAACAGAGCAATCTTTTGAAAGTAAGAATTTAATCATACAGGTTCTATGATTCAAGTGTATAAACTGATTACATTAACAATAACTTGAATTTTAAAACCAAAATTAGAATTTTTAGTTTGAATGTGATTAAGTATTTCTGGTTTGACCAAAAAGGGTATTTTGGTATGATACTGTCGATCTAGGAAGTTTGGGTGGCCAGTATCTTTTCTGGTGATGGAGTATAGATCGAAGTTGTAGGAAAAAATGGTAGTAGGTGAATCAAAGCAGTGTGGCGTTGGTGATTTTGAATCAAAGATCTTAACCCTAGTTTTATCTGTGGATCAGTATATTGGTCGATGCAAATCCTATGAGTGATCGAGTTCACCCAAATTGAGGGGATTGATGGAGGGTTGCTTGTCGAAGATGATGGTGGAAGGACAGAATCTCTGGTGGCCGAATTATTGAGATTGAGGCGTTTTCAGGTTTCGACATGGTTCCAGTTTTTGAGCTTGAAAGCTCGATTGTGATTTTGGGGTTCTGCGATTGGTTTGATGGTCGGAATCGAGATGGGGGATGACCGTCGACTTGGGAGTGTTGTCGCGAGAGGTCGTTGTTGATGGCAGTGGTGGTGCAGGTGCACGGTTATCATAGTGTGTCAGCTGTTGATTTTGGGGGAAGATGGTACTCGAGTGTTACGAGTAGATTCATGTTTTTGCTCGAAGCTTTGGGGAAGTGGACTCGAAGTAGGGATTATGAGGGCTCGGGGGTACATTTGTTACAGGATTATGTTAAACCTGACAGTACTTTAAATTTAAAGGAATTCAAATGAAGTGTTACTCAAGTTACTCGAGTTATTTTAGTGTTTAGCTCGAGTTAGTTTGTTCAAGTTTGAAACTTGTCCTATTTGAAAATTTAAACTAAATTTTAAAACATTAAGCAAAGATTTAAAATGAGTTTTAAATCTAGTTTTAATTATGGATTCAAGTTTTAATTTGAATCATAGTTAGAAATGAATAATTTTTTAAATTCAAATTTGTTTAAAATACTTAAAAGGTTTATAGTTTAAAAATGTTTTTAAAGAAATTTGAATTTAAATTGGAATTTGAAATGAAAAGAAATGTTTTAAACAAAGTTTAAATTTGATTCAAATCTGAATTTGAATCTTTGTTTCAAAATAGATTTAAGTTTTATAAATTTAAGTATTTTAACAATTCTGAATGATAAAGAAAAATTAAAATGTTTTAAATTTAAAAAGGGAATTTGATTTAAACTTTTGTAAAATTTCTTTTATAAGAAAAGTATTATTTAAGTTTAAAGGTTTTAAATTGATTCTAAAACTTGTTGAAGTTAAATTATAATTTAATGATTTGTTATGCATTTAATTATTAGGGTAATTAAATGGATAATTTATTTATTTAATAAATTAATGGAATGAATAATTACTTAAAGTAATTAAGGGTTTAAACTTAAAGGTTAAACGTTAATTATTCTTAGATTAATTAACTTGTAATTTAAGAGTCATTAATTAATAAGATTTGATTTTAATTAATGATTAATAATTAATGAATTAAGTAATAAAGAATAAATTAAGTTATAGTTAACACTTAATTAATTGAATTATTAGGGGTTATTTTTTGGATTATTAATGATTAATTAAATTGTAATTAATAATGATTAAAATAAGTTAATTACTTTAGAAAAATAATTAATGAATTGTTAAATAGTTAATAAAGGTTATTAAGTAAGGATTATTTAATAATTAATTAATGTGGTTAATTGTTAATAATTAATTATGTTAATTAATTTAAAGATAATCATTTGTGTAAATTGTTAAGTATAATTACTTATGGAAGTAACTAAGGAATTAATTACTTATTGTAATTAATTGAGTTTAATTTGATTAGATTAAGTTAATTAATTCAGTTTAATTAATTTAGAATAATCATTTGATGATTTGTGGAATATAATTACCTAATTTAATTTAATGAAGAGAAATTACTTAGGGAAGTAATTTATGGGTAATTACTATATGTAATTAATTGAAGGTGATGTGATGATGGAAGTAATTTGAGTATAATTACTTTGTAAATTAATCAAGGGATTAATTAGAGATAATTAATTAAAGAGTAATTATTTTATTTGGTGAAGTAATTAAGGGTAGTTAATTACTGAATGGAGTTAATCAAGGGTGACTAACATTTATGGTTTAAATTAAGAATTAATTACTTAGTGTAATTAATTTAAATAGAAAATGTAATTAGAAATCATTAATTATTATAATTAATGATGTAATTAAGAATAGATTTATTTGGAAATAATTAATAAATGAAGGAATTAATTGATGTAATTAATTAAGAATTAATGAATTAATTATAGATAATTAATTAAGGAAGTAATTAAAGATTAATTACTGTATTTGGTTAAGTATAATTAATTTGAGAAATTAATTAGTGGATAATTACTTGAATGTAATTAAAGATTAATTAATCAGGGATGATTAATTAAAATGAATAATTGATGGATAATTAATTGATTGATTGATAATTAATTAATAGTGATATAAGCAAGTTTGGTAGTGATGAAGTAATTAATTTAATTCATTTTAAATTAATTAGAAATGATGTAATTAATTTAATTCATTTTAAATTATTTATATTTGGTGAGATTATTAATCATTGCTTATATGGATGGATGATGATGTTTGCCTTGAATGGTTTGAATCTCAGATATGAGATAAGAAATGTTGAATGATATGGATGCATTGTGATGATGATTTCGATTACCTTTTGATAACGATAATATGGATTATCTGTTGTGATGATAATGTTGATTATCTATTATGAATCTGTGATTTATCTATCTGTGTATATAGATAATTGAATTGTTTTAAACCTTTAAAACAACTTGGCCTTAAAGGACACGCTTTGGATTTCGATGAGACCGGGATCGGGTTTGCTACAGTACATCATGATAGGGGGTTCTCGTTTTGCGTTAGGTTGCGAACGGGAGACTCTTACCCTTACATGCTCGCGGGGGTAGTATAAGGTCTTGCGGGGTTGGTTGCGAGTCAAGAGGCTGGCCGTAAAAGTAAACTCGAGGTATCACTATGAGCTACGGCAGGGCTGGGATGGGACCGTCACAGGTGGTATCAGAGCGCCAGGTGAGTGAATACCTAGGTTTTGAAGTGATTTCTTTCTTGAGAGAGCGTATTTGTAATTATATATATATATATATATCTACCTATTTGTTGCGTTACCCGTACAGGTTTTCCAATATAAGTTATAAAGGTAGATAAGGTAGTGGGGTGTGTAACACGACTACTACCAATGGTTGGAATTTGAGTGTTGAGGTTGGAAGTGTATCTGTCGAGACTGTAGACCTAATACCGTCTCGAGTGAGTTGTGCAGAGTGTAAGATTTCATAGATCTTTGAAGGTAACCTGTTAAGGTTCAGAGTCTATCTTTGAGTTGGATGAGTAGAGTTTGGATCTGTCGGTTGGGCAGAAGAAAATAATGGTATTTTGATACCTCAGGAATTAGTAGCTGTGTGATGAGACGCAGTGACTATGGATGTCTCCGAAGATTTTTCTTTGAACAAGTTTAAGAAGTATATATGCTTCGATGTTGTGGCTGGGTTCAGCAGGATGTTTCCATCTGGTTTGAGGTCCGAGTTTCTCGAAGGGCTTTGTTAGGAAGTCGTTGGCATCGATGTCAGCAGTGCAGCTCGGAGTGTTCTGTACTGGCAAGAAGTCTTCTGGTTAGCAGTTTTTCTAGAGATGAGGTTCAGAAGCAGCCGAGTGGATCCATTTCTTTGATGGATTGGCTAGATAAGTGTAAGCTGTTCTGATTGGTAAAGAGAGAACGATTTCTTTGGATATTAGGCTGGTTGATCGCAAAAGTGACTTGCGATAGTTTGAGTGTTCTCTTGAGTTATCAGAAGTTTGTCCACATCTGGAGGTTGAGTTTCTTATCGACAGGATTCTAGAAGTGCTACCGGTGGTTCAGCTTAGGATCAGGTGGGGCATTTGAGTTTTCTTTTAATGGATCTGTTGAACCATATTTCTGAGATATGTTGTCCAGTTTGTGCTCGAGTTTTTCATCTACTTCGGATCAGAGTTGTGCAGCGGAAGCAGTTTGGGAGTGCTTTTGTTTTGTCTTTTCCGGATAAGGAGAAGTAAGTTAGTCTTCCGATGTTTTGGAGTAGAGTTGGTGTTCTTGGTTTGCAATTGATCTTGAGGAGATCATTCTATTGGGTTGTTTTGGTCCGGTTTGTTTTTAGAGACATCAGCGAAGGTTGAGCTGATCAGGAGAGTTGAAGGCAGCCCAGGATCCTCAGAAGTGTTTTGTGGATTAAAGACGAAGGAATTTGGATTCCGGAGTCGGAGATTTAATTTTTGGATAAGTTTTCTCCGATCTAAAGAGCTTGAAGATTGAGTAAGACTGGGTAAGTCAGCTCCAAGATGTTTTGGATATTTTCTGTGACCTTGTGAGAATTGGTGTTTGATTTTCAAGGTTGAATTGCCAGTTTGGATAACTGGGATTCGATGTGTTTCACGTATCTCTGAGGGGGTACGTGTATGATCTATCTCTGGTTGTGGAACCAGCAGTTCAGGAGGATGTGCTTGTTGAGTCAGGCTTGTCTGTAGTCTGATATCCTGTTTAGTTTTGTTGATCTAGTTGGATAGGAGCTCTGTAGCTTAGCAGTATAAATTGTTTGGATTCTATAGAGCGAGTATCCCGATATTTATACCGTGGAAACTCGTGGAAATTTTATCCAAAATTTGTTAGGATAATTAGATTATTTGATTGAATGAATTGGTTGCTTTGGTGGTTAGCATATGTTTAATAATATATGCTTGTGTTTTAAAATAAAATCTTAAGATAGATTATTAAATTACCTTTTCTTTTAAATTTTGGGGAAGAAATTGTTTAAGGGGGGAGGAATGTGATATCCCAAAAATTTGGCAATATGAATTTAATAATCTGTGTTAAAAATTAATTTGATTTGATTAATTTTGATAATAAAATTTGAATTGATCTAATAATCATCTTTTAATAAATATTTAAATTATAAGATTTTATCTTTTTAAAGCTAATAGATTGTTTTTTGTTTATAATATATATAATCGTATATATTGTAAATTGATAAACTTTGATTTGGAATTTAGTAAATGAATTAATTTTCTAACTCTAATTTATTTTTGGTAAATTGAAATTTGATTTAAATTCAAACATTTAGCTTTTCTAAGCAATTTAATACATAATTTGGTTTATACTTATGATAAATCTTATTTGTTTTAAAATTTTATTTAATTAGCTTAATATGAATTTAAATTAGATTAACATCAAATCTTTGTTTATTTTCTTTTTAAAATATTACTTGAAATTATATATAAGAATTTAAAATATAAATTACAAATGATCTTAATATATTGAGTAATAGAAGTAAATTATAATCTCTCTTATAAATTATTTAATATTGTTTAATTTGTTATTTTCAAATAATAATGATAGTACTTGGTTTTTATGAACATAAATAAATTTTGTAAGAAATAGGATTTTTTATTTTTAAAATTTAAAGGAAGATATATTTATACATAACTTGGTTTTTAAATTAATTTAAATTTGGATTTGTTGTTGTGAAATTCAAAGGAATAAATATTTGAAAAAATATATTTGAATAAGCTTATATTTATAATTTGATTGTTTTCATTTCTTTTTAATTTAAAAAGAGATAAATTCATTTATATATACGTAAGAAATAATAAATTAAGATTTAAATTTTTTTAAACAATTTTAAATTAAAATAAAAATACTCTTAATACATGTGTTAATCTCTTAACACTTATATGACATGTGTTAAGCATGAAATAAGAATTGTGACAAATGTTAAACTTAGAAACAAGCGTCCTAATTAATCTTTTTCATTTTATTTTAATTTAATCGAAATCTACTTATATAAACATTGCACTCATTCTTATTTTCTTTTTTCTATTCTTCTTTTTTTCAAAACAATGATCTGAAATCATCTCCATTCAAAACAGAGATTTTGATCAAAATCAAAATCTGCAAAATTCCCTAAAAAAATTAATCTTCTTCAAAACTGTTTGAATTTTCTTCAAAAACTGAAATGCAAATCATTTAAAAATCCTCAAAAAAGAAAACTGTAGCCCTTCAAATTTATCAACCTGGAAAAGTCAAATTGCAATTCAATTCTGCAATTCATAAACCTGAAATCAAATCTGCAACTCTAAAATTTGCATGCAACTGAAGATCCTGCTTTCCTGTTTTGAACTTCATCAAAGCCTGCATTTTTCTTATCTATCTGGAAGCATGCATCATGAAGCTAGCATTTGCAGTAAAAACAGGATGAATGTTTTTAAAGGCAAACTAAAGTTTTAAAAAAAAAACAAAACAAGAAGCAACTAGAAGTTTTTGAAAATCCAAGCAATTCAGGTTCAGGCTTATCAAAACATGGATACTCTGCTTATAAAAATTCTGGTGAATAACATGTTATATTTAATAAACTTAAGCATAAATTAGTTGTTTGTTTACTCTATAAATAAGTGTGTGGATGATTATGATGAAATGTTTTGAATATATGTATGGGTTTTTATGAATGTCTGCTTGTAGTTGAAAATGTGGTTTTTGGGCCTGTTCTAGAATTCAGGTTTAAATCCTGACCAAATTCAAGATCTCATACTCAAAACCTTGTTAAAGTTTAGGATTTAAACAAAGTATGGTATGTAACATAAGTTAAAGTTTTAATTTTATTAAATATGAAAAATAAAATGAAATCTGTACTATCTCTGGAAAACACTAAGTACAACAGAGCAATCTTTTGAAAGTAAGAATTTAATCATACAGGTTCTTTGATTCAAGTGTATAAACTGATTACATTAACAATAAATTGAATTTTAAAACCAAAATTAGAATTTTTAGTTTGAATGTGATTAAGTATTTCTGGTTTGACCAAAAAGGGTATTTTGGTATGATACTATCGATCTAGGAAGTTTGGGTGGCCAGTATCTTTTCTGGTGATGGAGTGTTGGTCAAAGTTGCAGGGAAAAATGGTAGTAGGTGAATCAAAGCAGTGTGGCGTTGGTGATTTTGAATCAAAGATCTTAACCCTAGTTTTATCTGTGGATCAGTATATTGGTTAATGCAAATTTTATGAGTGATCGAGTTCACCCAAATTGAGGGGATTGATGGAGGGTTGCTTGTCGAAGATGATGGTGGAAGGACAGAATCTCTGGTGGCTGGATTTTTAAGATTGAGGCATTTTCAGGTTTTGACATGGTTCTAGTTTTTGAGCTTGAAAGCTCGATTGTGATTTTGGGGTTCTGCAATTGGTTTGATGGTCGGAATCGAGATGGGGGATGACCGTCGACTTGGGAGTGTTGTCGCGAGAGGTCGTTGTTGATGGCAGTGGTGGTGCAGGTGCACGGTTATCATAGTGTGTCAGCTTTTGATTTTGGGGGAAGATGGTACTCGAGTGTTACGAGTAGATTCATGTTTTTGCTCGAAGCTTTGGGGAAGTGGACTCGAAGTAGGGATTATGAGGGCACGGGGGTATGTTTGTTACAAGATTATGTTAAACCTGACAGTACTTTAAATTTAAAGGAATTCAAATGAAGTGTTACTCGAGTTACTCGAGTTATTTTAGTGTTTAGCTCGAGTTAGTTTGTTCAAGTTTGAAACTTGTCCTATTTCAAAATTTAAACTAAAATTTAAAACATTAAGCAAAGATTTAAAATGAGTTTTAAATCTAGTTTTAATTATGGATTCAAGTTTTAATTTGAATCATAGTTAGAAATGAATAATTTTTTTAATTAAAATTTGTTTAAAATATTTAAAGGGTTTATAGTTTAAAAATGTTTTTAAAGAAATTTGAATTTAAATTGGAATTTGAAATGAAAAGAAATGTTTTAAACAAAGTTTAAATTTGATTCAAATCTGGATTTGAATCTTTGTTTCAAAATAGATTTAAGTTTTATAAATTTAAGTATTTTAACAAATTTGAATGATAAAGAAAAATTAAAATGTTTTAAATTTAAAAAGGGAATTTGACTTAAACTTTTGTAAAATTTCTTTTATAAGAAAAGTATTATTTAAGTTTAAAGGTTTTAAATTGATTCTAAAACTTGCTGAAGTTAAATTATAATTTAATGATTTGTTATGCATTTAATTATTAGGGTAATTAAATGGATAATTAATTTATTTAATAAATTAATGGAATGAATAATTACTTAAAGTAATTAAGGGTTTAAACTTAAAGGTTAAAGGTTAATTATTCTTAGATTAATTAACTTGTAATTTAAGAGTCATTAATTAATAATATTTGATTTTAATTAATGATTAATAATTAATGAATTAAGTAATAAAGGATAAATTAAGTTATAGTTTGAAACCTGTAAAAAAAATTCCAGGTTTTAAAATTTTTGGGGTGAAGTTTGATCCATGGGTTTTGTTCGACCTGATGGTTGCTGTGGGGTGTTGTTGGGTTTCTGGTAGTCGCTGGATCATCTCTGATGATCGCCAGAGTTGGTGCGACATGATTTCTGGTTAACTGTTTTGGTTTGGATGTGTTCTAGGGGTAGGTCTGTGTTTTCCTCGAAGTGGATAGGGAAATGACTCGGAGAAATCGAGCATGAAACTCGAAGTAAAAATAAGGTTTCTCGGGTCAACCTGTAGTTTACAGGTTACACAGTAAACTGTGTATGTTTTTAAAAATTTGGGTTTTAAACTTTTAAAATCTGGGTTTTTGAAAATTTAAAATCGGAAGTTTTGTTTAAAGAAAAGTTTAAGTTTAAAATCAAATTCAAGATGAATTTTTGAAGTGGATTCAAATTCCAGGTTTTGAAACCTGATTTACTGTTTTTTTTTAAATCTGAGTTTTCGTTTTGAACTTTTTAAATTTGCAGTTTCATGTTTAGAGTAAAGCAAAGTTTAAGTTCAAATGCAATTCAAGTTTTTATTACTGATTGAATTCAAATTCCAGGTTATAAAATAAAAATAAAAGTTTAAAATTTAACTTAATTAACTATTTTATTTTTGGTAAAATAGTTGAAACTTTTAATAATGAAGTTTTTAAAATGTGATTAAGATTTAAGAATTAATTTTAAATCTGGAAATCTAAGCTTAAACCTGAACTCCAGTTTTAAATTTTAAAGAAGATTAAAATTGAAGTTTTAAATTAAAATGGAATTTTAAGTTATTAAAGTTTTGAAATGAATTTAACTCTAAAATTTTTATATAACATTTGTTTGATTTGAAATTTTAAAAGGTTTTAAATTATTTAAAACTTTAATAAGTTTTAAAATTATTCTATTTAAGCTTGAATTTAAATTGGAATTTAAAAGAAAATTTCTTTAGAACTTTGTTTTAAATCAAATTGTTTGAAACATAATTAATTTACGTTTATAAAAATTTAATTTAGATAAATATTTCAGAATTAATTTGTTTAATAAGGTAATCAAGACTAATTAATTTAACTAATTAAGTGAATTTGGATTAATAATTGATTAATGATTGATCAATTATAATTAAGATCATTAATTAAATTATTAATTAATGATGAATGAATGTAATTAAGTTTTAAATTAAAGTTAGTTAATTTAATAATTAACTTTAATTAATGAATGATTAAAGATAATTTAAATGGTAATTAATTTAAGTTAATTACCTTATAAAATAATTTGAGGATGGTTAATGAAGGTCATTAACCAGGATTATTTAATAATTAATCAATGTAGTTAATTTCTATAATTAATTAGATTAATTAATTTAATAATAATCAATTGCAAATGGTTTGAGTATAATTACTTGATAAAGTAATTAGGAAATTAATTACTTAATGTAATTAATTTAGTTTAATATGATTGTTTATCTTTAATTAATTAAGTTTAATTAATTTTAAACATTTGGGTTTTATAAATAATTACTTTATGTAATTAAAGTTTGGAAATTACTTAGTTAAGTAATTATTTAATAATTACAGATTGTAATTAAGAGTGGAGATGTTTAAAAATGAATAATTTGGATTAATTATTTAGTAATTAATCAAATAATTAATTAAGAAATTAATTTAAGGAATTATTAAGGATCATTAATTATTTTAATTAATGATGTTGGTTAATTATGATTAATTAATCAATAATAGATAATTAAGGTAATTAATTAGTTTATTAATTAAGGATTAATATAATTAATTATGATTAATTAATTAATTGGGTAATTAAAGGTTAATTACTGTTTGTTTGAGGTAAATTAATTTGTGAAATTGATTAAGGATAATTACATGAATGTAATTAAGGGTAATTAATCAAGAGTGATTAATTAAAGTAATTTATGATTGATTAATTGATTTTAAGCAATTAAATGATTGAGTAAGCAAGTTATAATTTGATGAAGTAATTAATTTAATTTATTTTAAATTAATTAAGTGAAGGAATTAATTTAATTCATTTTAAATTAATTAAAGGTAAAGAATTAATTTAATTCATTTAAATTAATTATATGGTGATGAGTAAATTTTTGCTTATGTATGAATGGATGTCATTGAATTGACTTGGATGCTTTGTGATCTCAGAAATGAGATAAATGATATTTTGTGGTATGGATGTTGGTTGTATTGTGATGATAACATAGGTTATCTATTGTGTTGATAATATATGGAATATCTATTTGATATTGATAATGTAGGTTACTTGATATTGATAATTATCAGCTATGGTTTATGAGCTATCTATCTGTGTGTATATAGATACTGTATTGAATTGTTTTAAACCTTTAAAACAACTTGGACCTTAAAAGACACGCTTTGGTTTTCGATGAGACCTGGATCGAGTTTCCATATTTGGATATCCGAAAACCACATCGATTCCAAATAACGTTCGGTCGTTAATCCAAGTGGAGCGAGTGAAGACTCGAGGTGTAAGGGCTATACGTCAGTATAACTCTGTGGGTGATTCCGTAATGAGTTTGACGGAATAGGACTTATAGATTCGAGATGGAGATTTAGAGTGCAAGGGTTATTGTCGTTAACTCTGAGGGTGATTCCAAAATGAGTGTAACGAGATAATGCCTTCGGTTTCGTTCGAACCCGGAACGAACTTGTATGGATTGAATGCTTTCAGAACATCGTCAGGTGGACGATGAGCTAACTAAGTGATATATCCTATAAAGGTAATCGTAGCCTCAAGCCTCATCAAACGGGAATGGCTAAAACAGGGGAGGTGCAGCAAGGCTTCGTGGGTCGCACCCACTAGAGAGCAAGATTTACCCCTGTCTAGATGTCCCTTTATATTTTTCGGCTGTGTGGGGCGATTGCTAGCTAGAATCGCCGGGGTTGTCTTGTTCGGGACTGTTCAGTAAGGAATGCTCTCGGTCTTGTGTTGCAGGGGAGTTAGGGTGGCTCCTCGGTACGGTGATCTAGGCCACGTACTGTGACGGGCGGTACCCCAGTAGCCCTGCCATTGTATGGAATCCAAAATCCAATAAGTGCCAACGGTTTTGATTGTATTACCCACTTTTGTGGCTAGTAGCTGGAATTTAATAGATGTAACAATTTCGGCTATTTCATATTTACTTGAAAACCCTAGACACTATTATAATATCATCGGATTTCCTATCAAATGTTTTGGTTAGCGTAAGGTAAAAACTTTTCCATGTTTATGTGTGGGAAGTCTTACGTGATACCTTTCTTTTCAAAAGGTTTTTGAAAGTTAAGCAACTTTAACCTGTTACTCACACCAGACCCATGTCTGACTTGGAGTTTATTCTTGTTTTTCATAAACTCTTGGGTACTCAAATTTTTACGAGTAGCCAAGGGATTCAGGTTAGCTTTGACGAATATTGGAGGAGCAATGGAGCAGGAGGCTTCTGCTTTAGTTGTATAGTATTCCGCTGTATGTTCTGTATTGTCTCTGGTTTGTATTATGTTGTAAATACAAGACAGGTGTTTATAACTGTCTAGTATGTGTTGTATATCTGTGCACTCTGATTGTAGTTGTAAACTATGTAATATATTATATTATTAATATAATTTATTCGTTCCGCTGTTAGATTCTGATGTGTTGTTTCTTCTTCTTCTCTTTCTTCTATTCTCTATCCCTTTCTTTCTTATTAACGATGCGACTTCCTGGAGTCTGGAAGTTGGGTCGTCAAACTTGGTATCAGAGCATTAGGCTGAGTGAATACCTAGGCTATGAAGTGTATCTTTCTTTTGGGAGCATTTGGTTGAGTGAATACCTAGGCTCTGTAGTGGTGTCTTTCTTGAGAGAGCGTATTTGTAATTTTTAATATATATATATATATATATATATATATATATATATATATTCTACCTATCTAGGTTACCTCACTACAACAGTTTATGGGTTTTATAGCGTTTGAAAAACACTATAACAGGCTACCATAGCGTTTCAGAGAACGCCATGGAACCACAAGCTATGGTAGGCCGGCCGCATTACATAGCAGGAAGGAAAACGCTATAATAGTTAATAGCGTTTACAAAAGGGCATAGCATTTGCAACCTACCATAGCGTTTTTTCTCTGTTATTAAACTTAACCGCTGTAGAGAATATAATCCTTCATTTAACTTCTATAGCGTTTTTAGCACATTTTATAGCGTTTCATCTAACCATGTTATAGCGTTACAATGTTTTTCGATAGCATTTCTTGTCATGTTTGTATAGCTTTTTTATTTTCTACTATAGCGTTTTTGATTCTATTATAGCGTTTTTGATGCATAAATCTTACATCTCATATAGAGTTGCGATAGCGTTTGATGAATCAATAGCATTTTTAAAACGCTATTCGATATAATATTAATTTTCAGCATTTTTTTGTGGTTGTTGCTTGCATTTTGAATCGAGTGCTTGTTGTTTTTCTACTAGCATTTCTATTAAAAAAAATACACACACAATTTCATTCGAAAAAGAATTTTTTTTATTCCATTTTCGAATACATTCGCATTTCACATTTTTACAAATTTTCATATTTACAAACTGACACTGCACTTCCTGCATCCCCTTCATCTCCTTGCTGTTAGCCCCAGACATTGATACTGCAATACCACCTTGTTCATTTCAGCCATCCACCCTGTGCACGGCCTTCAACCATCACTTGTCAACTAAAAGTATTCAGCATAATTTGTATAAACTTAATAAGTTGAAATGATGAAATCGTAATGAATGGTAAAAATTTTGACTTGTAGCCAAGCTCTAAATGATGGCCGCTGCTCTTTTTCAAGGAACGAAGATCAAGCCTTTGACCATCTAATGATGTATTTTGCACCAGTCTTCCCGGGCGGAGGATGAGGACCATACTCTACTAATTCTTTTAGTCTGAGAATTAGTATGTACAAAAATAAGAATTAAGATAAAGTAAAAAATTAATGCATGCAAATTCAAAAATAACATAAAAGGCACCTCTCAATATTATATGGAGTGACAGTTTCCGAGTATGTCAAATTCAATGCAATACTCCAGGGCACACCAAGTTGATCGATATTTATAGTTGGATCATGGGTGATGATTGTTCATGCTGAAAATTCAACAAGCTTTCCTATCAAGTTTCCATAAATACGACCTTGTTTTGCTTTTAGCCTACTGCATATAGACTTGATAGGTCGTCCTAATCTTTGGGTGGCCTAAACAATTATGTAGCTAAGATAATAAGGCAGAAAAAATGAACTATTTTCTACAGAATGTGCAAGACCATGCATACCCTTAGCTAACCAGGAAGCTCATTGTCGAAGTATGTTGCTACGTGGAACTGCAATAATTGTGCAAACTCCATGATGATGTGAGCATGAGCTCCATTCCTCTCTTGACGTCACAAATTCTCATTATGCCTTATTATCATTGCTAGCTGATGAGTCAAGTTGTCCTGTTGAACATGGAAAATATATAATAAAAAAACATGAATTGGGCAATAAACTCCAAATTACAGTGGCCAAAATAATACATTATGATCAACTAATACTAAGTACCTCACTCCTAGCCGATGTGTCCATCATAACAGAAGGTCTAACAGGAAGAGGTGGAATAGGTAGAACTTATAATATCATCCAATCAGGACGGGCATATTTTGGATTCAAACCCAGTAACAAACAATCTTCATTGCTTATCTTTTTAAGAGCAATGAGAAGCTGAAAAGTTTAAAGAAAAATGGTAGATCAATCAATAATGGAAGACAAACCGCTATCATAATTATTTGTCGCAATTTTACCCTTTCTGCAGAAAGTTGTTGTTTCCTTTCAACAGGTTCTGGAAGCTGTTCCTGATCATCTGATTTCTTCTTTGAAGCTTTATATTCAGCAACCATTTTCATGCCATCAATTGTGATGTATGGTTGTTGAGCACTACAGCCACCACGACTCTTCTTTACTAGTTCATCTGTATCTTGTTCACCATCCACATCAATATCATCACCTCGAGCACATTTCTTCTTGCTTTTACATGCATCATAAATTCTTTTCAATCTATTCTTTGAGTTTCTAATTTTCATAGCCTGCTTAAATTTTGTATCTTCCTGAAATATAAAGAAATTACAAGTTCAAAAAATTAAACCAGTTTAGAAGGATAAAGGATAAAGATGAGTGATTTGGGTTGTTTTTTCTTTGAGAAATTTATAGACTAATCTCTCTCTCTCTCCGGATTCAGGCAATAATACTTTACATCACCTTTTTATTTTGATTTTTGAATTGCACTTAATTAAAGCACAAAGATTATAAGTTGTTATTATGTCTTGTTTTGCAGCATTTTTTTCTGAATTGCAGTATGATTTTTTTTATGTTAACATTCAGTTGTAGTATACTATTAGTAGATTCAGAATGTCAGTTGAATTGTAGTTAACTAGAATATTAGGTACCATAAATATTGGGTACCATACAAAGATAAACTGATTTGGTTGTCAAAATTATTTTTTACTCAAATTTACCTCACCTCCAAACGGCCATGATTAGATGCTAGGTAAGTGGATTGATATCCCTATAAGAATGAATTTTCATAGTTTAGTATGAAGTACTTCTTGAAAAGGCATGTTTAGGGGCTCATTGATCTACAATGAGGAAAGATAACATTATTGCAGAGGATATGATAGACATGCCATTGTGGAAGATGATCTCAATTTGTTTTGGTTAACTATCATGGTATGGTATGAAAAAGAGCAGTAAGCTGTATAATTGTGGTAACTTGAAGATAACATATGCAGTTGAGAAGAAGAATTACAGTTTTTCTATTTGCACAGTTAACCTGGTAAACAACAATGGGTGTAGTTGTTATCAAGCTCAAGTTGTTACCGATATCTGCTTGTAGTTTCTTTGGTTTTTTCAAAAGCAACGGTAGACCTCATTCGATCGTGTTTGATGACATGTCTGTTCCTGCTGCCAGCATAGTCTGCAATTCATTATTAACAACGGTTGGTCTATATCTCTATTATATATACCACAAAGAACTGATCAACAGTAAAGTTAGTATAAACTTACAATGGTGAACCCTTTGATGATTTCATCTGTGTAGTACTTAGGGTCTGTTTTATGAAGCGAAAGCATAGTTGTCATAATGGTTTTCTTCTTTTGTTCGTCTGTGCTGCTATGTCTTATATTATCTAGCAGTTTCTGGAAAAAATCATTTCTATACTTGGCTATTGATGCTACCTTCATCTTCCATCCATTTAATTTCAACCATCCTAAGAAAGGTAGGAAATCTACAATGTTTTTTTTGCCCCCGGTATTGAAAACACATCCTCCACTTAATCACGGAACACTAATTCTTCATTTATTTCAGAACTTACCTATTCTTTGTCTGAGAACATCTTTGTAGCCATCATTCTCATTATGTTGTTCAGTATTATTGTCAAAGATTTCGACTTCATTTCAACCTTTGTAAACTCCCTGAATTAAATTCATCAATAAACAATCCATCACATCTCTACATATAACAATAGACGATACTTACTATGTTATTAAAATTTGACTTACCCATCAACGTTGAACTCCCGAAAGAGAGTTCGAACCAAAGTTTGCAATTCGACGAGGGGCCAAGAGCTCGGAAAAAGTAAGCTTTCTCATATTGCGCCAGTGATCCCCATAATTGCTTGTTCCCAAAAATAGTGAAATTGTATGTAAACTCCTTGAGTGAAGGAAACTGAGGGCGGTTAGCGAATACATCAACTTGCATTTGACCGGGCGATAAGACACCGATATCATCGGCAAAATAATCCTGAATTAATTTTTGCATGCAAGACAAAAGTTCAAAAAGGATATAAATAATAGGGGAAAAATAAATAATTACCTCTAAAGCCTCTCAAATACTACAACATGAACGATTAAATTGTTTAAATATTGTTAACATCATATCAACATGTTTTGTCTAGCGTTCCAATGATAGTATAATTAGCTTAAATAATTTTAATCACTACACTCATGAGTATGTTTTACGGAGCATGTTTGGTGTCACAACTCATAGTAAAGAAAATCAATGTGCTGGTTCAAGTTCATGCGACCCATCTTGAAATGTTATTTATTTCTAGGAAGGCCCAACAATAACATCTTTCAGATTCTTACAACAAATACCTTTATGCACTGAACTTTGCCCTTTTTATACCGAGGGTGTAGATGTACGTGTTTGAATATTATATATGTTGCAGATTGTTTCTATGGCCCCAAAAAAATCACTGTTTATGGTGTACATCGTTATTTTTCTCAATCTACAAACTCAAAGCATTTCCAAGTTGTCTTCTTTACTATAATTTAAATTTTAAACCTTTTTGCATACAGTCATGTCCCTATTTTTATACTAGATTGAAATGCAACAAAAAAAAACTTATGCTTAATAAGTACCTCAAGTGTTCCTTCTACACCACAAAAAAAGTGGTATTTCACCTTTTTTTTTTGAGAAAGACGGGTATGTAGCGCGAGACTACATAGCCGGTTAGATATATATATATATATATATATATATATATATATATATATATATGAAAAGCAGTATAATAGCCGATCAACATGCTTGATCGGTAGCACCATCAGCAAAATAAAAACTACATCAAAACCCCAAAGTCATATTACGAACTAGCAAAAGAACCAGAACATCAACACAAAACAGCAAGCTGTTAAGGAGATAAAGTCTTCTGCTATCAAGCACCTCCAGGAGGAAAATCTGTACTACTGCATTGTGAGTTAGCCGACGACGGACTGTAATAGGGTAAGCGAAGCCTGAAAGGCGCTGAGTGGCTGCAACCTGTATATTGATTGAATAGGTGAGATATACGCCTGCATAGGCCATCAAGATGTGATGTAGGTTTACCAAACACTCGAGCATTTCTCTCTTTCCAGATACACCAACAGAAGATAGAAATGAGTATGTCGAGGTTGGGATCATGTGAGTTGTTCTGCCAGTAATCGAAAATGATGGGCCTGTCAGGAACAAATCCAAGTGTATGGGCGCTAGAGGCGGCCCAAACCGAGTAAGTGATGTCACAATGACTAAACAGATGGTGGATGCTTTCATTATGTTCTGAGCAGAAGACACAAAGTGGATTGATTTGAATAAGAAAACGAGTGAGACGATCTTTAGTGTTGACGCGGTTGTGAGAGAGGCACCATTGAAAGAATACAACTCGGGGCTGAATTGGGCATTTCCAGAGTCTGGAGAAACCGAAGGAGCGACCGGGGTTGGTCAGAAAGGCGTAGCATGAGGCTACAGAGAATCCTTTGGAGGGTGCAAGCGCCCAGATGACTCGGTCTGGATGAGAGGAGAGGAGAGTAGATCGAAGGATGATGGAGGCAGAGATAAGGTCAGAGAAGGTGGCAGGGCTGAAAAGAGAGGAAGGGCAAAGAGAGTCAGGGCCATGATGAACACAATCGCTGACTGTAATCGTAGGATCGGACGAGTGGAGGAAGAGATTATGTAAGACTTTGGCGAGGGGGAGCTGATCAAGCCACGTGTCAAACCAGAAAGAGCCGTTTTCACCATTGCCAATGGTTATGTGGAATAAAGATTTGACACGAGGTAAGCATTGAATCACTCCCGCCCAGAAAGGTGAGGGTCTTATGTTTGGAGGATAATGGAGGATAAGGTGGATTTTGGAGCGATAGTATTGCGAAAGGACCAAATCTTTCCAAATGTAGTGATCGGGGCAGAGACATTTCCAGAGCCATTTAGCTAAAAGGGCGATATTGAGGGCACTGAGGTTAGGGATGCCCAGGCCCCCATGGAGTTTATGCAAGCAAACGGTATCCCAGCTAATTAGTCTTTTAACACCACCCCCGTTCCACAGGAAGTTTCTCCTGATTTTGTCTAAACGATTAATGACCCAAGAAGGAAGCTTATGGAGTGACATCCAGTATGATGGAATGGCAGAGAGTACCGATTTAACGAGGACTAGACGGCCCGCGATGGATAACGAGTGGGCCTTCCAGCCCGAGAGCCTGGAACCAATTTTGGAGATGAGGGGGAGCCAATCAGATCTGATGAGCTTGATGGGCCGGAGGGTTATGCCGAGATATGACAGTGGGAAGTCTGTTATCTTGCAATTAAGCATAGATGAAATGTAAGGACCAAGGTGATGTGATTTACCTAGCATAATGGCTGAACTTTTGCTGAAATTGATTGAGAGACCAGATATTCTTTCAAAGGAGTATAGTGCTACTTTTAAGCAGTGGATAAATTTTTGTTGGGGGGATGCAAATATGATAGTGTCATCTGCGAACTGCAGGTTGGAGACTGATACCGACGAACCAGGAGGGGAGATTCCTGAGAATAGGCCATTAGCTGAGGCCAATTTCAGCATTCTGTTAAAGACATCAGCCACTAGAACGAAGATCCAAGGTGAAAGGGGGTCGCCCTGTCTCAACCCCCTAGCTGATTTGATGTGACCACCCGATACACCATTAATCGAGACCGTAGAGATGCTCGAGTAAAGAATATGTTTAATCCAAGAGCACCAGGTGGAGGAAAAGCCTCTGTGTGTCATAAGCTCGAGAATGAAGTCCCAGTTTACAGTGTCGAAGGCTTTGGTAAAATCCAGCTTGAGAAGAACTCCAGGCGTGGCAGTGTGGTGACAGAAAGAGATGATTTCTTGGGTCGAGGCAATACAATCCATGATGTTCCTTCCTAGTATGAAGGCCGATTGTTCAGAGCCGACTAGAGGGGCGATGACACTCTAGAGGCGGTTAGCAAGGACCTTGGTGATGATCTTGAAAGTTGTATTGAGGAGGCTGATTGGACGGAAATCGGGGAGTGAGTTAGCGCCAGGGACCTTGGGGATGAGGATAATTTTAGCGTAGTTTAATCTTGAGATGGTGGAAGGGTCAGATTGGAATTCTCTACACATTTCTAGAATGTCATACTTGACCAAATTCCAGAAATGTTTGAAGAAAATAGGACCATCCGGGCCAGGCGCTTTATCATCTGCCATATCATTTAACGCATCCCATACTTCTTCTTCAGCAAAGGGGTGGTCAATGTGGATGCTGGGTTGGGATGGGTAGAGGAGTGACCAATTGATATCAGGGAGGGGGGGGGAACTCTTACCGAGGATGTCTCTGAAGTAGTCGGTGAATAGACGGAGGTGGTCGGACGGGTCCGAGAAAGAGGAGTTGTCATGAAGCAGTTCTGAGATAAGAAGCGATCTGCGGCGCCCACTGGCCATTCGATGAAAGTATGAAGTATTTCACCTTTTAGTATAGAATTTGGAAAACAAAGCATAAAAGTAGTGATTTTTGCTTAAGCGGCACTTAAGCATGCCTTTAATAGAAAAGTAAGCAAAGTAATGAAGAAAATAAATATTGGTTAAACAAATATAATGAATTAAAGTTACACCTAAAACCGAACATACTATTAAAATAACCTAATTTATTTGGTTATTTAATTTCTTGCAAAATATTGGCATGGACATTTTAGGAATCTAGTAAAATAATCACCGGCGTCAGGTTTTTCCTTTATTAGTAGAGGTGGTAGCATTATATTATGTACCTCAAGGTATTATGGCTCCAGCGTTATTTCAATCACCCTGATCCTGTGAATGAAAAAACCATTTAGATAGAAAGAAAGCAGTGCCCTTTATCTCAATCATTTGAGAAATGGCCTAATATGAAACAAAATCTAATTAGGCAACCTTTGTAATTCACTGTGTCGCCAAACAAATTCACTTTGTCACCGGATAAATTTATTCCAAAATTTATTCCATGGGTTCTAAATACAAAATAAGCTTAAAAAAGGCACTTAACCAACAATTATGTTTAAAGAACTAACATGAACATATAAACAGCTTAATCGAGGACAGAATTTTCAAATATGTTACATGCCAAAAAAAAGAGCAGAAGGTTTTCCAGGCTGCAACTTGAACTCTGGATGAAACTGAGCACTAACATAGTAGAGATGATTGGGCAATTCAATTATCTACAATACCAATATATTTCATGGTCAAATCCAAATAAGCTCATGAATATCGTGTGCATGTAAAACTAAGTAAATAACAAGACATACCTCCATTCTTTTCCTAGATTCATCTTTACCATCAAACTTAAGACCAACATCTTCAAATTTCATTATAAATCAGGATTTACCTGCCAAAATTAGAAGTACATGTATCATTTTACATAACTCATTTGTAAAATCCAGCTTCAACCCATCTAGTTATCCTTTATTTTCTAGAAACACAATGCTGACACACATGGCAACTGAAGCAATAATTCACTTTGGAAATTAGCACGGATTGACATTTCTGAAGGAACGTTGGAATGTTACATTTCACTAACTTTTGCAATCCAAGAAATCTAATGGCAAAGATTAATTTCTGATTTCACCTAACAGACTACTAATGCTCAGTTCAATCTGGCTCCGACTTTAGTAAATGGCCATCTTTATATTAAAAAATGGGAGATAAAATTATAGACAAATATTATATCTATGGCGGTGTCTTTCATCCACATAATCAACATTTCCATATCTACAACAACAAAAAACATCATAGTTAAAAAAATTGAAACAGAAACATTACACATCAACAAGCTAGCGAATGATGAGTAATAAAAAGGGTATAAAAATAAATACAGCTTTGCCGATTTGTAGTTTGCAGTCTGAAAGTAAGTTCTCCTCGATCCAAGTTGCATTATTCCTCCCATATGAGTTTTGGATCCCTGATTATACATATATAATAGTTATATTTCAAAGCAAAAGTACACACCCTACCCGATAAAAAACTTGTTATATTTTTAAACTACATGAATAAGGAAATATTAACCTTCATATTCGAGAGATATTTATGCAATTTAAATTTGAAAACGGAGAGCGTGGAAAGTGCTAGGATTTGAGATAATTTAATTAGTTGTTATAAATCCTAAACAAGGTTTGGCAGCAATTTAGCATTTAAAATGCTTAACAACTAAAAGAAACGGTATAAATTATATACCTCTGGCATGAAAATGACACAAGGACTGGTAGTTTCAAAGTCAAATTCAATGATGTTTGCATCATGCATGTTAAGAACTGTAGTTTGCACGCCAAGGAAAATCCTAAGATATCAGACATTGTATTCACTAGCAAATTTTGCTACCAGAATTTTCCCTTGGACACCTCGGTCCCCAAACCTGCTGGGACTAAAATACCATCAGCTCCCTGATAGGCAAAGAAAAATACATATGAATATAATATTTCATAAAAATCAATGTATATCGAGTGATTTGATGAAACAACTAGCAACCTCAGTGACAATGAATTGGAATGTCAGGAGATTTGATGAAAGCTCATTTGTGATAGTTTCAAAATCCGATCTTGATGGTCACACTCCCAACAGTTGCAAAGAAACTACTAATAGTAGTAGCACATGGGAGCTAAGTCTTGTATACCGAGTTCAGTTTGCTGGACAAGCAGCTCTTTCCACTCTCTCTTGTTTATTGCTTGGATATTGTACATCAAATAACAATAGTATCATTGGCAATAATGATATCGAGTTCACTTCATTTTTGGCTGAACTATTCTGTAAGCAAGCATATTTGTATGTTGAAATGCTAGAATGTTTGGTGACAGTACTGAAATTCTAGATTTGTATGCAAAGCTTCTAAACGAAGTATTTTTTATTAAAAACCGAAGCTCTTGAAATTACTAAAGTTCATAATTTCGGTAATAAATGTTGTTTTTTATATGCCTCATTATGTGCACGTTAACACCACAACTTAACACCATGACTGTAATTAATTGGTATGTGCCAACATAACATGTGCAAACATCATGGCCTAATGCAGTAGACGATTTGCATTATTGGTGAACAACAATTCCGAGGATTATGCAAGTGAAAAATGATATTAGTATATAAAAAATACATGCCAATTTTATTGGTGGACCTATGCAATGCATCATAAAAGTGATACCAGCGTACAATTTTCATAGTAGCTAGCATGCTTCGCCCTTAACATTCATTCACTAGACAAATGCATTAATGATTGCCCAAACAGTTCACAAATCAACAGATAAGAAACAAGGAAAATATAATACATGCTAATTTTATTGGTGAACCTGTGCAATGCATTATATAAATAAGTAAAATTTGATTCAATGAAACAAAGTGAGATATGTCTACAAACACAATAAATGATTTTTTATTCTCCGGTATCCAAACGATATTTATTTATAGTATACATTGTGTAGGAATCTATAAATAGATTGTAAAAATTAAAAATTCAGTTGTTGATTAAACTACATTAAGTTTAATCCGTGCCAAAAGTGTACACAATTAGTAATAAACTGCAACTACTCCTACTACTATTTCTATTTGAATGAGGGATATCCTAACAAATTAGCATTAAAAATGGTTAACAAGGAAAAACAAAGTTTGAAAGCTATGAAATTATCCTTACAGTATACTAAAATTGCAAGAATCGCTCTCTTCTACCACTATTTCCTTCCCAAAATGAAATCAAACATGACCTATTGTTTTATTAGTGAGACTGAGGGTGAGAATCGGTGTCTTATCTATCATATTGAGGGTGATGGGTTGTGCCTTACTACGGTTGGCGAGATTGGTGAGGAGAATAAAAGTAAGTTTTTCGATGTCACTTGGGATAGGAAATTTATCTACTCACTTCATTCTGTTGGTTTTGATCCCCATCTTGCTGCTCTATTTTCAGGATTCTCTCTTGTTCCTGGACCATCTTTGGCTGTCGAGTGTGAGTGTGCTCTCTCTCCTGAGGAAGCATAGTTTTGATGTGTTAGTAGTATAGACATCTTTGTCTATCTCCTGAGTTTTATTTTGGTTTTTTGCCCTTTAGTTGCTTCTGTGCATGTGCAGAGCACCTGTTCGATCATTTATATACAGTGGCACGGCCCACTTTAAAGCCGGCTAGCTTTGCTAAAAAATAAATAATGAAAACCGTCAACAAAATTAAATGGTATATTTGATCATATATGCATCACCATAAAGAATCATAAATAGTGAAATATTCTCCCTTTATTACTTACGAGTTAAAATCCAAATTAATCTTTCATTTGTATGTTTTTATGTTCACACACCATATGGAAGAATAATCCTTTGCCTAAATGACTGTACAATACCTGTTTTAATTTTGTCAGAAAAACATAGTACATATTGTTTTCCAATGTAAAATTAAAATAAAATAAACAGAACTATTGCATACATTACACACGTCTAAAATGTAGAAATCCCAAAAACATTCGTCATAACTATTACACTAAATTAAAATTTTAAAAATAAATTAAAGTATTAACGTAGTAAAAAACAAAATGATTAGTTGCTTGGTCTTCTTTTTTTCATGAAAGACAACTTATAATCACAAGTGGTTGTTTTAAGTGCAAGTTATCAACTTTTTAATCTTCTTCTTTTTTAATGAGGAATATTCAATATCCACCTTTGAATACAAACTGAAAAAGATATATATTCATAAAAATTTACAGCATTAAAAATGGTTAAGTGAAACAAACGAAATTTGCATGAAGCTGTTGTTAGAGTAAACCAAACTTATAGAAATCACTCTCTTCTTCCATTATCCACATCCCTAAAAGAATCTAAACATCACCTATTATATCTATAAATTCAACAAAATATTTAGTTATTAGAAGTTAAACTATGAATTAAATAGTGAAGGCTGGTAAAAAAAAAGATTAATCTCTGGCCTTTTATGCATCATCTAAAAAAAAATAGAAGTACAATTTATCCTTTATTGTTTCAGTGTTTAAATCATTAATAAAACTCCTATTCATTTTTTGTAATATTCACAAACTGTGTAGAACAATAATCCAGTTCCTTGCGGATTATATAATATCACTTTTGTTGGTAAAAAAACAGAGTAAGTATTTTGCTTTAGATAAGCAATCTTAAGCCAAATTATTGCATAAATTAACATGATTCACATATCCTTTCCCAAATAAAAAAGTATATGCTATTTCTTCAAATATACACATGTAATATAACAAAAACCGCAGAATCACTCACTGTAATGTTATGCTTAATGAATAAAACTTGCAAAAACATATTGAAGTCAATAACATATCGAATTAAAATAAATACTTACATTGATTGTCCTTTGATTTTCATGAAAGGCAACTATAATGGTATGTATTGATTTTTTTCATTACTTCCTCTTATATCCTATTTACTGTTTTTCTGTTTGAAAGATATAATGTACTGATCATGTACATGATAGAATAGTATAATAGGCAGCAACATAGACATAATACCTCCTTCCAATGTCATTTTTATAGCAACAGTGATACAAGTGTACAATTTTCATAGTAGCTAGCATGCTTCACCCTAAGCACTCATTCGCTAGACAAATGCAGTAATGATTATAGAAAAATGATAGATAATTTCCAATCAGTTTCCCTATCTACATATAAGAATAACCATCGAATCTAAATCGCAGTCAACCAATAGCTTGCTCATCTAGAGACTAGAAAAGCTTGTTCCAAACAAATTATAAATATATAATAATACCTCTCACAGCGGTTCAAATCGAAGAAGCGCGGATGATGGCTACGTTTACGGATTGGGATCCGCTGTGTGAGTGAGAGATTCAGGTTAGGGTTATATGGATGGTGGCATCGATCGACTGTTGACGATGGATAGTGGCACCGATCGACTCTTGACGATGGATGGTGGCACCGATCAACTGTTGACGAAGGTTGTTAAGGTTACGCGAATGGGATTTCGTGGAGTTTTTGTTTCCTGAAGGCGATAAAGTGAATGGAAGATTGTTTTTCGAAGAAACTGACAAAGGCAATACACGCTTTTTCTTTCACCACAAAAATTTCATTTCCCGCCTTTTTTTAGTGTATAGCGTTGTATACACCGTATTTACATGGTCAATAGCGTTCGAAACCCTAGAATGCATAGCGGTTAAAGGGGATAGCCGGAAATGCTATATGTTGATGCTATCAAAAGTCCATATTTTTGTAGAACCTGTTCGGGTATTCTAATATAGTTATGAAGGTAGATGAGGTAGTAGTGTGTGTAACACGTCTACCATTGGTTGAAGTCTGATGTTTGAGGTTGGAGGTGTTTTGTTGAGACTGTAGACCTAATACCGTCTCGAGTGAATTCTGTAGTAATGAAGAACTTCATTAATCTCTGAAGGAAACCTGTTAAGGTTCGAAGTTTATTTTTGAGATTGGATGAGTAAAGTTTGGATCTGTTAGCTTGGCAGAAGCGAATAATGGTATTTTGATACCTCAGGAAGTAGCAGCTGCGTGATGAGATGCAGTGACTATGGATGCTCCCGAAGATTTTTTCTTTGGAACAAGTTAAGGAGGTGAGTCTGCTTCAGTGTTGTGGCTGTGGTTAGCTTGAATTTCTGTTTGCTTTGAAGTCCGAGTTTCTCGGAGAGCTTTGATTCGGAATTCTTTGGCACTTGTGGCAGCAGTGCAGTTTGGAATGTTCTCGGTGTTGGCAAGAGATCTTTTGGTTTAGCAGTTTTCTGGAGTGGAGTTCAGAAGCAGTTAAGTGGACCTGTTTCTTCGATGGGTTGGCTAGTTGAGTTGAAGCTGTTCTGTTTGGTTAAGGGAGAACAGTTTTCCTTGGATTTGGTTTGGGTGAATCGCAAAAGTGACTTGCGATCGTTTGAGAGTTCTCTTGGGTTATCTGAGTTTTTCTGGATGTCTTCAGGAAGTCAGAGTTTGATTCACATCTGGAGATTGAGTTGGTGTAGTAGCTCGGAGTTTTGGAGGAACTCCTGAATGATTCTTATGGATTTGTTGAACCATATCTCTGGGATGTGTTGTCCAGTTTGTGCTTGTGTTCTTCAGCATTCTCTTCTACTTCAGATCAGAGTTAAGCAGTGGAAGCAGTTGGGAAGTGTATCTGCTTTTCTTTGCCCGGACAGAAGAAGTTGTTGTCTTCTGATGTTGAGGAGTTGAGTTTGAGTTTTTGGTTTTGGATGATCTTGAGGAGATCATTTCGCTGAGTTGATTGGTCTAGTTTGTTTCTAGAAGCACCAGCGTAGGTTGAGCTGATCAGTAAGGCTGTGGACAGCCCAGGATTATCCGAAGAAATTTTGGACTCTGAAGTCGGAGATTTAATTTTGGATAAGTTGTCTCCAATCAAAAGTGAGCTATAAGATTGGGTAAGTCTGTGAAGTTGCTCTGAAGTGTTTTGGATCTTTTCTATGATCTTGGAGATTAGTGATTGATCTACAGGATTGAATTGCCAGTTTGGATAACTGGGATTCAATGAGTTTCACGTATCTCTGAGGAAGTACGTGTATGATCTGTTTCTGGTTGTGGAACCAGCAGTTCTGGAGTTTTGGTTGTTGAGTCAGACTCGTCTGTAGTCTGATATCTTGTCTAGTGTTATAGATATAGTTGTATAGGAGCTTTTATAGCTTCATGGTATTGTTTGTTTGGATTTTCTAGAGCGAGTATCCCGGTGGATATATATATATATCTGGGGAAACTCGATGAAATTTTATCCAGATTCTGTCGAGATAATTAGGATTGTTTGATTGGTTGTTTTTGGTTGTTAGGATAGATTTGATATATGCTTATGTTTAAAATTAAAATTTAATAAGATTATTAAATTACCTTTGTTTTAAATTTCGGGGACGAAATTCTTTTAAGGGGGAAGGATTGTAATATCCCGGAATTTTTAACAATATCAATTTAATAATCTGTAGTTAAAATTAAATTGATATTGATAATCTGATGATAATTATTCAGACGAATTTAATAATCTTCTTCAATAAATATTTAAATTGGTTATTTTATCTTTTAAATGATATAAACTGATTTCTGTTTATAAATAAATATATGGTTCATATTTTAAATAGATTGGTTTTGTTTTAATTTTAATAAGTAAAGCATATTTTCTAGTTTTATTATTTATTGTAATTTTGGGAAAATTTGTTTTATTTAATATCTAAGCTTTTCAAAATTAAATAAATAATTTTGGTTTAAATTTAATGATTAAATCATGTTTTAAAATTCTAATATATACATTTCAATTTGGAAATTTTGTTTTTAATTAGTATTGAGTTTTAAAACTATTTCATAAATAAAAATATGATTTAAAATTGATATGAAAATATTAAATGTTTTAAATTAAATTGGATTTAGTTTTAAATTTAGAATAAATTCAATAAAATGTTTTATGGTTTAATAAAATGGATATTTTATTAATAAAAATATAATCTCTTGTAAAATGATTTTAATTTAGTAAAAAGAGATTTATAAAAGCAATATTAATATTGTATTGTCTTTATAAATAAGATTTGAATAAAATTTGTAATTTTTATTTCAAATTGAATTTATATTTATAATTTGATTTGAAATTGTTTGGTTTTGAATTTAATTTGAATTTGAATTCCAAAGTATAAATTTTAAATTGTTTAATTGATTTAATCTTTAATATGTATAAGGTTATTTATAAACATAATTTGTTTTTATTTCTTTTGTAAATACATACACATGTTTAAATTTAAACTAACATATTAACTTAGGATTACACACACATTAATTTGTAATTAGTACTAATCATTTTTTAAGAAAACAAGTGTTTGATTCATGCATTGATTAAACATGTGTTGCATTCATATGCATTCAAATTAACAAGTGTTCAAAAAACTAATTTACAATGTGACAAGTGTAAGATTTAGTTTTTATTTCTCTTTTCTTTTAATTAAATCTGAAAATCACATTTATATAAACTTGCTTCTTCATTCTTATTTGTTTTTTTATCATTTCTTAATCAAAAGAAAAGATCAAAATTCATTTTTCATATGCATAAATGAAACCTGCATTCTGAACATCCTCAAATACAAAAACCTGCATACTCCACTCCTCTTCAAAATCAAATCCACCTTCACCTAAAATTCAAATCACAAGCCTGCATTTTCTAACCATGTTCAAAAATCTGCATTTGATTCATCTACAATCTGCATATTCAAATCCCAAATCTGCATTCCTCAAATCAAGTGAAACCTGCATATTCAAATATAAAATCTGCAACCCCTCAAATCCAAAAATCTGCATACTCCACTTCATTTCAAAATCAAAATGAAGCCTGCATGTTTTCCTGCATTCTGTTTAAACCTGGAATGGATGAAGCCTGCATCTTTTCACCTGAATTACATAGCATGCATTTGGGAAATTGGCAAAAGCATCTGCACGCATGTAGGAATTGTAGTTATGGAGCATGAGCTTTCAAAATTGCAACTCAGATTAAATCAACAAAAGAGCATGCCTGCATTTTTGGTGATTTCTGCATATTCAACTGAGCTCTGCATTTTTTGTAAAGGTGGGTAACAATTTATTTTAAAAACTAATTTAAATTGATATAGTTGCTCAAATTGTTTACTGATGTGTATGATGATAATGTTTGTATATAAGTATGAGTTTGAATGTTTGCTTGCTAGTGATGAATTTTTTCCTGATCTTGATTCCTGACTTAAAAATATAATTCAAAATTCATGAACTCAAGATCTGACCTATGTATAGATGCAAATTTTCAAATAAAACATGTAGTATATCCTAATTAAAGTATTAGATTTAGGATAATAAACTTGTTTCTGGACTCTGGAAACTGTAAGAACATCATGCATGTTTTAATTTATTTCAAACCCAATCTAATTAAGATGATAATTCAGTAATACAAATCAAAAATTTTAACTGAAACTTGATTTTTAAATCAAGTATTGATTTTTTTAAGTGTTTGTTTCATTTACTGTCTGGTCTGGAACAATAGTATGAATTGGGCAAATTCATGCAATCTGTAGTTTAAGGGAACTCAAATTTCTTTTGAGTTATTAAGTAAGGATCATAAATCCTTGGAAAAATCTGAGAAGTAATTTAAGTTTGCTAGATTGATTGCAGTTTTGGATTTTTAGAACTTAACCCTAGTTTTGAATGGGTTTGGGCTTTGAGTCAGTTTGAAGAGTAGGGTTGACCGGGTGATCTAGTACTTTGGGAATGTGTAGTTGATAAATGAAGGAGCTCGAGGTTGAAATGGGTGGACTGCAGGTGGTCGGAGCAACTTGCAATCGCCGTTGACAGGTTTCGAGTTGAAACCTGTAAAAAAAATTCCAGGTTTTAAAATTTTTGGGGTGAAGTTTGATCCATGGGTTTTGTTCGACCTGATGGTTGATGTGGGGTGTTGTTGGGTTTCTGGTAGTGGCTGGATCATCTCTGATGATCGCCAGAGGTGGTGCGACATGATTTCTGGTTAACTGTTTTGGTTTGGATGTGTTCTTGGGGTAGGTCTGTGTTTTCCTCGAAGTGGATAGGGAAATGACTCGGAGAAATCGAGCATGAAACTCGAAGTAAAAATAAGGTTTCTCGGGTCAACCTGTAGTTTACAGATTACACAGTAAACTGTGTATGTTTTTAAAAATTAGGGTTTTAAACTTTTAAAATCTAGGCTTTTGAAAATTTAAAATCGGAAGTTTTGTTTAAAGAAAAGTTTAAGTTTAAAATCAAATTCAAGTTGAATTTTTGAAGTGGATTCAAATTCCAGGTTTTGAAACCTGATTTACTGTTTTTTTTTAAATCTGAGTTTTCTTTTTGAACTCTTTTAAATCTGCAGTTTCATGTTTAGAGTAAAGCAAAGTTTAAGTTCAAATGCAATTCAAGTTTGTATTACTAATTGAATTCAAATTCCAGGTTATAAAATAAAAATAAAAGTTTAAAATTTAACTTAATTAACTATTTTATTTTTGGTAAAATAGTTGAAACTTTTAATAATGAAGTTTTTAAAATGTGATTACGATTTAAGAATTAATTTTAAATCTGGAAATCTAAGCTTAAACCTGAACTCCAGTTTTAAATGTTAAAGAAGATTAAAATTGAAGTTTTAAATTAAAATGGAATTTTAAGTTATTAAAGTTTTGAAATGAATTTAACTCTAAAATTTTTATATAACATTTGTTTGATTTGAAATTTAAAAGGTTTTAAATTATTTAAAACTTTGATAAGTTTTAAAATTATTCTATTTAAGCTTGAATTTAAATTGGAATTTAAAAGGAAATTTCTTAAGAACTTTGTTTTAAATCAAATTGTTTGAAACATAATTAAGTTACGTTTATAAAAATTTAATTTAGATAAATATTTCAGAATTAATTTGTTTAATAAGGTAATCAAGATTAATTAATTTAATTAATTAATTGAATTTGGATTAATGATTGATTAATGATTGATCAATTATAATTAAGATCATTAATTATCAATTATAATTAAGATCATTAATAAAATTATTAATTAATGATGAATGAATGTAATTAAGTTTTAATTAAGGTTAGTTAATTTAATAATTAACTTTAATTAATGAATGATTAAAGATAATTTAAATGGTAATTAATTTAAGTTAATTACCTTATAAAATAATTTGAGGATGGTTAATGAAGGTCATTAACCAGGATTATTTAATAATTAATTAATGTAGTTAATTTCTATAATTAATTAGATTAATTAATTTAATAATAATCAATTGCAAATGGTTTGAGTATAATTACTTGATAAAGTAATTAGGAAATTAATTACTTAATGTAATTAATTTAGTTTAATATGATTGTTTATCTTTAATTAATTAAGTTTAATCAATTTTTAACATTTGGGTTTTATAAATAATTACTTTATGTAATTAAAGTTTGGAAATTACTTAGTTAAGTAATTATTTAATAATTACAGATTGTAATTAAGAGTGGAGATGTTTAAAAATGAATAATCTGGATTAATTATTTAGTAATTAATCAAATAATTAATTAAGAAATTAATTTAAGGAATTATTAAGGATCATTAATTATTTTAATTAATGATGTTGATTAATTATGATTAATTAATCAATAATAGATAATTAAGGTAATTAATTAGTTTATTAATTAAGGATTAATATAATTAATTATGATTAATTAATTAATTGGGTAATTAAAGGTTAATTACTGTTTATTTGAGGTAAATTAATTTGTGAAATTGATTAAGGATAATTACATGAATGTAATTAAGGGTAATTAATCAAGAGTGATTAATTAAAGTAATTTATGATTGATTAATTGATTTTAAGCAATTAAATGATTGAGTAAGCAAGTTATAATTTGATGAAGTAATTAATTTAATTTATTTTAAATTAATTAAGGTGAAGGAATTAATTTAATTCATTTTAAATTAATTAGAGGTAAAGAATTAATTTAATTCATTTAAATTAATTATATGGCGATGAGTAAATTTTTGCTTATGTATGAATGGATGTCATTGAATTGACTTGGATGCTTTGTGATCTCAGAAATGAGATAAATGATATTGTGTGGTATGGATGTTGGTTGTATTGTGATGATAACATAGGTTATCTATTGTGTTGATAATATATGGAATATCTATTTGATATTGATAATGTAGGTTACCTGATATTGATAATTATCAGTTATGGTTTATGAGTTATCTATCTGTGTGTATATAGATACTGTATTAAATTGTTTTAAACCTTTAAAACAACTTGGACCTTAAAAGACACGCTTTGGTTTTCGATGAGACCGGGATCGGGTTTCCATATTTGGGTATCCGAAAACCACATCGATTCCAAATAACGTTAGGTCGTTAATCCAAGTAGAGCGAGTGAAGACTCGAGGTGTAAGGGCTATACGTCAGTATAACTCTGTGGGTGATTCCGTAATGAGTTTGACGGAATAGGACTTATAGATTCGAGATGGAGATTTAGAGTGCAAGGGTTATTGTCGTTAACTCTGAGGGTGATTCCAAAATGAGTGTAACGAGATAATGCCTTCGGTTTCATTCGAACCCGGAACGAACTTGTATGGATTGAATGCTTTCAGAACATCGTCAGGTGGACGATGAGCATTCTAAGTGATATATCCTATAAAGGTAATCGTAACCTCAAGCCTCATCAACCGGGAATGGCTAAAACAGGGGAGGTGCAGCAAGGCTTCGTGGGTCGCACCCACTGGAGAGCAAGATTTACCCCTGTCTAGATGTCCCTTTATATTTTTCGGCTGTGTGGGGCGATTGCTAGCTAGAATCGCCGGGGTTGTCTTGTTCGGGACTGTTCAGTAAGGAATGGTCCCGGTCTTGTGTTGCAGGGGAGTTAGGGTGGCTCCTCGGTACGGTGATCTAGGCCACGTACTGTGACGGGCGGTACCCCAGTAGCCCTGCCATTGTATGGAATCCAAAATCCAATAAGTGCCAACGGTTTTGATTGTATTACCCACTTTTGTGGCTAGTAGCTGGAATTTAATAGATGTAACAATTTCGGCTATTTTATATTTACTTGAAAACCCTAAACACTATTATAATATCATCGGATTTCCTATCAAATGTTTTGGTTAGCGTAAGGTAAAAACTTTTCCATGTTTATGTGTGGGAAGTCTTACGTGATACCTTTCTTTTCAAAAGGTTTTTGAAAGTTAAGCAACTTTAACCTGTTACTCACACCAGACCCATGTCTGACCCGGAGTTTATTCTTGTTTTTCATAAACTCTTGGGTACTCAAATTTTTACGAGTAGCCAAGGGATTCAGGTTAGCTTTGACGAATATTGGAGGAGCAATGGAGCAGGAGGCTTCTGCGTTAGTTGTATAGTATTCCGCTGTGTGTTCTGTGTTGTCTCTGGTTTGTATTATGTTGTAAATACAAGACAGGTGTTTATAACTGTCTAGTATGTGTTGTATATCTGTGTGCTCTGATTGTAGTTGTAAACTATGTAATATATTATATTATTAATATAATTTATTCGTTCCGCTGTTAGATTCTGATGTGTTGTTTCTTCTTCTTCTCTTTCTTCTATTCTCTATCCCTTTCTTTCTTATTAACGATGCGACTTCCTGGAGTCTAGAAGTTGGGTCGTTACTGCGAAACCCCTTTATTGTCGCTATTGCAAAGACTCGGGTCATCTTTTATCTACATGTCACAAACTTTTGAACAAGGACATGAGAAAGCTAAATATTGTGCAAGCCCCTAGTTCTCTTGGTCAAGGTATTTCTCATTCAATCCTTGATGACATTTGCTTTGTGATTTTCTTATTCGTGTTCTTTTTGATATGGGTTCCATCTCACTATTTTATATCAAAAGAACTTGTTGATTCTTTTTCTTTGAAAATATTTTGGGCTTGATGACTTCTTTGAGAGTTGCAAATCCGGATGGTAGATCCGCAACACTCAATTTGCCTTCGATAGATGTCGAAATTATCTTATGTGATTTTTCTTTCCGAGCCGATTTTTACTTAGGCTTCGGAATTGATATTGTAAGGATTGGCTCAATCGTTGTGAAGCCCATATCCTATTTTCCGTGCGGACTATTCATCTTCGACATTTTTTTATCTGTTAAGCAGATTTCTATTTTTTTCTTGAGATTTCGATTTCAAATTTTTTAAGGCATCATTTTATTCTTTAAGTTCTCAAGATGAGAAAAGTGTTATTTCTCTTGTCTAAATAATTTGTGAAACTTTTCCGGTATTTTTGGAGTTTGTCTTAGGATCATCACCTAAGCAATATCTTGTGTGGTGTTAAGGTCTTTCTAGTTCGACCTTGCCACCGATTTTCATTTGGCTACGAGTTGCGGGAGTTAGCATTCCACTTACCGCATTCCACACTCGTTATGATTCTTATGAATGACTTATTATATCATTCAGTTTGTCCAGCTTATTTCATCCATTTTATAAGCCGAGTATTTTATGAGTATTTCGATGAGACCATTCTTGTATTTATTGATTTTGGATGTAAATAGCAATTTAAAAATTTTGCAAATCTTTTTCATAAGATTTATTTATAAGTACAGATTGACTTTGCTCTTAAACGAGCAAAGAATATTCTCGAAACTTTTAAGAGATATTTTCATCGTATAGAAGATGATTTTGTGATTGTATTGCCTGTTGAGTGCTTTAAGAATTCTGGTCGATGCGCTTGATCAACGTTATCGATAGGAATTTCCTAAACGCTTTGATAAGACAATCAGACACGATATATTGACTTGTAAAATGTAAATTTTTCTAGAAAGACTTTTACATTAAGATAAATGTAATTTTGAAAGTTTTAACTTTTCAGGAAAAAAGAATTATTTAAAAGAAATTCTTTCTCTTCGATACTCTTGTTCTTGTGATTCCCGAAGGGAACCAAGACTTTATCTTTTGTACCAATGCTTATCGTATTGGTTTGGATGCTGTTCTCTTGCATAAGATAACGTGCTATCACTTGTGCTTCTAAATCATTAAAAGCCGATTGAGACTAGGTATGCCACTCATGATCTAGTGCTCGCGGCTATTGTTTTTACTTTTAGAGTTTGACATCATCATTTTTGGGGAAGAAATTTGTTCTCCACCTCGATCATAAATCTTTGGAATATTTATGTTCTCATAAGGAACTTCATGTTGACTCGAGTTCCTGACATCTTATGATCTTGATATTCTTTTTATTCCCGGAAGGGAAATCGTGTTGCCAATGCGCTTTGTCGTAGGCAACAAGTGGTTGATTCTTTGATGACGTCTAAATGGAATTAACTTTTTATCAAATTCATCGGACGTTTTGATATACATCGTTTTATTGAGCTTTATCTCATTTCTTTTTTGGACTAGCGTTCGATGTTCTTTTATGGTGTTCGGTTCATTGGACGTACCGTTTTTGTACTACGTCGGTGTTCCGAATTATTTGAATTTCGGATCATTGGACGTACTGTTTTTGTACTACGTCGGTGTTCGGAAATTATTCGAGCTTTGGATCATCTGGCACACCGTTAGTGTACTACGCCGTTGTTCCAAATTATTTGAGTTCCTCATTTCTCGGGCGTACCGTTTTTGTACTACGCCGTTGCACTGGCACAATTTTCTGCTATTCTTGACGTTTTATGCGTCTTTTAACTATGGAAATGCTTTTAGGTTTCCTATTTTTATTCTTGAGCCCGGTGTTATTGATGAAATTTAAGTCTCAGCAGTTTTGACTTATGAGCAACATTCCATTCGCATAATTACTTCGGAGGTTGGGCGCCTTCGGAATAAAGATGTTCTTCTTGTGAGAGTTCAATGGTTCTCAAATCCTAAGGATTGCTCTTGGGAATCCAGAGAATTCATCGAGCGATCCCGTTCAGGCTTACTCTTTCATGCTCCTTATGGTGAACTTCCTATTTCAAATTTTATTGTGTGTTGATATGCTTCTATGATTGTTACTTCTTATTTTCTTCTTAAGTATTGCGAGGACGCAATTTCGTTAAGGAGGGGAGTCTGTAACAACCCACATATTTATCAATTGTATATTTAAATATTTTATTTAAATATTTTATCGTTCTTCGGATTTTAGTCCGTAAAGCTACTTTTTGCAAACAGTCGAATTAGGACTTGAGACCCCTCCCATTGAGTTCAAAATGCCGTTTGCAACCTTTTTGAGTATAAGCTTCGATATGTTTGGAGTTAGTCGAGTTTTGCTAATTTTTCACTTTGGGTTTGAGTTTGGGTTTCAGCCCAATGTTCCAACTTAAGACTCTAGCTCCACTCCAACTCTTCATTACTTCATTTCATATTCCTAATACTTCAAGCTAAAGTAAAAATGATGGAAGAGATTGGAAATGGAAATTCCTAAGCCCTAGCTTTCTTTGCAAATCCAACTTCTAGCTCCAAATTCAAGAGAACCCATTGGTAAGCATCTCCTTCTTCTTCTCCAACTCATTCTCCATTCAATTTCAGAAATTTCCTAAACCTAATTTAGGAAATGTTTCTCCTTTAAGCTTAGATTCAAGCTTGTTGGGTTGGAATTGAAGAGTGGTTGTTCTTGCCATTGCTCTATAGCTTCTTCTCCATTGATTTTGTGAAAAGGTGAGATTTTTATGTCACATCTTAGTCTATAACTATCTTCGATTGTTAGGTATGAATTCCTAACACTTATTCTTGTGCAATCGCTTTTGGTTTGGATTGATTTGGTAAATATTCCAATTTTTGGTGTTTTGGGTTCAATTCTTTAAAAATCATAACTTTGATGTTTGAACATGTTTTTGGTGGCGGATCGGAGAGCTAATGGAGCTGGGTTATCAATTGGCTAAGGCTCCTTAGGTCCATTGCTCGAACGGTCGCATTTTGGAGGAATTTGCACTTCATTGAAAAAAGGCAGGAACTGCAGAAATTTGAAGTTCGACCGACCTGCTACTAAAAGTGCATAGCACTTCTTTGCCTCAGTTCCGGTCGACCAACTATAGAGCTCAGTCGACCGACCCGCTTCCCGAGAATTTTTCTAGAACAGGGTCCGGTCGACCGAGCTCTGAAGCCGGTCGACCAACCTGTTGCTGTTTTGCCTATTTTGCCTATTTTGCGTGGTTTCCAAATTTAATCGATTCGTGTTATCTCCCTAATTGTTGTTATCATTTGTTGTTGACTTTGATGACTTCTTTTCCATGGGAATTTTCGGAATATCCATTTTGATGGATTCGGTATCGATTTCTTTAGATTTCATTCACGTCTTCGAATGTGAATTTTAGTGATTGATTGTTCCTACAATCAATTTTTGTGTTTTGTCACTTCAAAATATAAAGGTTTTGAATACTAGTAGTAAATATCAAAATTATTTCATCAAAACGATTTCAACACTATTTTATTACAAAGCTCGTTTCTTAAACCGTTTTCCAATCTATTAGTATATACAAACCTTTACCTCACTCGTATGAGAAATCTAATTAAACGGCTTAGTAAAACGAGTGGTATGAAACGCTTGCGTTTACTTCATTGGTTAATTCTTGGACTTGTTCGATTGAATCTCTTGTGACAATTTTCTAGTGGAGATCTACAATTTGTTCGTAAATATTTAAGTTAAGCTAGGGGTTATGGGACATGAAGCTAAGCTCATATATTTACTAGATTACTGTAATTGACACTTCTCTTTGATCATGACGATCATTTTATGTTTTAGACTAGCATTGTGCGATGTCTTTTTGATTTGGTTCATCGGATGCCACGCTGTACGACGTCGTTGTTCCCATTGATTGTGTTTTGGTTCATCGGATGTCACGCTGTACGACGTCGTTGTTCCCTTTGATTGTGATTTGGTTCATCGGATGTCACGCTGTACGACGTCGTTGTTCCCTTTGATTGTGATTTGGTTCATCGGATGTCACGCTGTACGACGTCGTTGTCCCCTTTGATTGTGATTTGGTTCATCGGATGTCACGGTGTACGACGTCGTTGTTCCCTTTGATTGTGATTTGGTTCATCGGATGTCACGCTGTACGACATCGTTGTTCCCTTTGATTGTGCTTTGGTTCATCGGGCGTCACGCTGTACGACGTCGTTGTTCCCTTCTATTGTGTTTCTGGATCATTGAACGTCACGCTATACAACGTCGATGCTCCGAATTATTTGATTTCTAGATTTCTTGTGTTGATTTCTGGAATTTATGTTTCACCAACTTTTACGATTGGCATTGATATATATGACATTTACTGTGGCTTGGTGAATGGAATTAGGAGTATGACATTCCTTTTTATCTTTGAGAAGAACTTTGCGATATTGATTAATCTCTTATTGATTTTTCAATTAGTTATTTATCACATCTTGGCATTGTGATTATTATACGTTTAGTCATATCTCTTATTCTATATCATTTCATCTGATATTTATAGCTAGACTGATCCATTTATTATTTTCTTCTTAAATAATACTTGGGTCAGACTGAGATTTTACAGGTGCTTCTGCTTGCCACCTTATCGGACCATCATATGATCTTTTGGCTAACTACTTTAGTTTGGTAGTTCTTGTTGTATACATCTAAGTTATTGACTCCTTGATGTACACATATTCGTTTGGCTTGCACTTGTATCTATTCTTTTGTGACATTGTGGATCTTGTTAGACCACTACTCTGATATACACTTATATGTGTAATATTAATATATTTCTCTGCCTTTGTGATATGAATTGCCTGTGACTGATTTATGTTATGTTTATTTCTATATTTGTTTCCGAAGATTTATTTATAGCCACCGTGTGATAGCTTTGAGTTTGTATCGGTATGTCTGACTTCCTCCTTAAATGAAATGCGTGCTATACTATCTGACATATCGGTGCTCGCACAAAGAAGTTACATGGATGGTCGCTCCTCAACTGCCTTATTCTCCGTGCTAGTTGACGGCATTACACCATAGTGTCCTTGGCTAGCGTGGGTATAGAGGTGGGGCGTCACAATTGACTTGAGCTATCTTTATGCTTTTGGTAGTCCGGTTTACGTGCATGATCCAAAAAATGATAAGTTTGCGCTTGCAGCTTTCAAAGAGGTCTTGCTTGGTTATTCGGATGGTGTCAAAGGCTACCTATTGGGAATTTGGAAAGGAAGAAAAGTTCTCATCATGTTACTTTTTAAGAGTTGACCTTGTTCATGGAGAATGAGAGCTCATCGAATATTCTGGATTTGGTTCATAATGAGCCAAATGAGAAGGAACTTATTCCTATTTTTCATTCAAGGTGTAAAGTTGTTGGAAATGCTTGTATTGTGGAAACGATTGATGCTACATCACATAGCCCATATGTATTCTCTAGTAGTGTTGGTGATGTGCATTACTATAGAGATAATTCGGTTCAAAGTGAAGCTGAAAGAAATTTGAATGATGGTATTTTAACTAGGGTCGGTCATCGTATTATAAGACCACCGGATTTGTATGGAGATTGGAATTATTATAGCTTATGTATTAATTTTAACTATGCTCTTCATGTAATCCAAGATGAGCCGATGGACCTTGATGATGTCATGGATTCGAATGATAGCTCAAAATGGATTTATGACATAAAGGAAGAGATACAATCTTTGTTGAAGATTCAAACTTGGGATTTGGTTCTACTTCTTAAAGGAAACTATGTTGTTGGGTGCAAATGGATGTACAAGGTGGATGATGGAAGATATAAAGTTAGACTAGTGGTTAAGAGGTTTGCATACAGGAAGGAAAAAGAGCATGATGATATTTTTGCATCGGTTGTGCGCCATACTTTAATTCGAGTATTACTTGCTATAGTTCATATACATAATTTAGAATTGGAACAACTTGATGTGAAAGTCGTCTTCTTACATAGTGACTTAGATGAAGGCATCTGCATGGAGCAATCAGAAGGTTTTATCGGGATTGTAAGCCAAATTTAGTTCGCGTGTTGAAAAAATTAATATATGATTTAAAGCAATCACCTAGATAATGTTACAAGAGATTTGCTCATTTCATGCTTGAAAATGTTTTTGACATATGCATTAAAGATGCTTGAGTATATTTGAAGAAGTTAAAAAATGATCGTTAGGTGTATTTATTTTTGTATGTAGATAACATAGTCCTTGCTTCTAAAGGTAAAAAATGAAATCAAGAAGTTAAAAATATGTTTAAAACCAGAATTTGATACGAAAGATCTTAAATAGGCAAAGAAAATATTGGACATGAAAATAGAAAGAAATCGAAAGTGTTTGTAGTTGAAATACACTCAAAAGGAGTATATAGAAAAAGTGCTTGGTCAGTTTAGCATGGGAAATGCAAAAGCGTCTAATATACCTTTACGATTGCATATGAAGCTTTGGATTGATGGATCACCCATCTTATAGAAAGATAAAGCTTATACGACAAGAGTGGCATATGGAAGTGTGGTAGGAAGTTTAATGTATGTCATAGTGTGTACAAGGCTCGATATTGCAAATTCGATCAGGATGGTTAGTTGGTATATGGCTAATCTAGGAAAACAACATTGGGAAGCTATGAAGGTTATTTTGAGTTACCTTAAGGGTACTTCATCTCATGGTCTTGTTAGGATGTCTGAGCTAGGCTCTCAGATGTCCAAATAGGATGTCAGACATCTAAGAGACCACTCAGACATATGAAATGTATGTTTTAGGGATGAGAGTCTACCAGTATATTTTTAGGCATTTCTAAACATCTGATGAAGGAGCTAAGATGTCAGGTTTCATGTTGCAAAAATTTCTTTGGATGAAGCTAGACTTACTGTTAGGAGTTTAGATGTCTGATTGGTTTTTGTGGATAATTTTTTGTGGGCTTCTATATATCGATTGTGAATACTCCAAAGGGAAAATTCAACATCTTAAAGTCAAGAAAGATTCATTAAACTAGAATAAGGCTTTCCTCTAAAAAAATTCTTAAATTCTTATTCTCCACAAATCAAATTCTATAGAATTTGGAGTGATCATTGTATTCAGTCTCTTGTAATCTTTCACTTTGATAATAAAAGGGTTCTTCTCAAAGTGGATGTATAATAACACAACATTAGTGAAAACACTATAAATTTATGTGTGATTTACTTTTGTTATTGCTTATTTTACTTGTTTGTGATTGAGATTGGTTTGTTTGGAATTTTTTTAGAATTGGTATTGAGATACTGATCGGTTGTTTTTGCACATCTTTCAACAATCTTCCTTTTTTCCGCTTGTTTTGGAGTTTGGATTAGAGTGGTCTCGAATTTGAATTTTATAGTAAAGAATCTTAACATCAAGAAGAAGGGTGATGCAACACCAATGTGGGAAAATGAACTTCATGGCATAATTTATTTAAAATATTATTGTATAACCCATTATTACTTCATTCTTATGGAGTCTTGTTTTGTAATTTTTAGAAATCTAGCCCAACTATTACTATTTTGGGTGCTGAAACTGTAAGTTAATTTTTTCAATAAAGGGTCACATAATTCTGAAAGTTCTTGTATTTCGTTATTATACTCCTTAATTTTATGTTAACGAAATGCAAATTAATTTTTTGTCATCTCTGCTACCTTATTCAGTTTACAATTATCGCGCTGATATAATTTTGTGAACTTCTTTGATGTCTCATCTATTATCTTTTATATAACCATTTTCTTCTTTTCTAAGTTCCATTGGTCTGTTTACAATAGTACTTGCATATTTCGCACAATCCTCTTCTTACTTATTGCTTCTCTATTGTCAGAATTGTTCGATCTACCAAAGACTGTGGTTACAATTTGAGGGTAAGGGAGATCCTCTAAGGCATGTTGATGACACTTTCCTTAAGACGTTATTTGCCATCGCCACTCGTTTAAACAAACAAATGAGTGTTATGAGTTAAGGAAAATTGTCTTCTGTGCTACAATGGAGTCGAAATTATTATTCTCTTAATCGGTTGCGATAGCACTGTCCAAATCGATTCAAACTATCTTCTGAATTGACTTCGGTGACAAGAGTATTGAATTTGTGATCAGCAGTATTATAAACTCAAAATATCTTTGGAAGAAATTAAAGAGGAGAAGAGAACGAGAGAGTAAAATTTATAGCGCTTTCTAGGCGTTTCTGTTTCAAGAAGAAGAAGAGAGTCTGAAATAGTTTTCAGGCATTTCAAATTTCAGAGGGAGGAGAATTCAATTGAAATAATTTTTGGGTGTCGTTATTTAAGCGTCTTCTACCAAATGACGCATACTTTCATTTGAATTTTCAAACGTTATGCCAATTCAAATAATTGGGGCTTTTTTCCACCATTTGTTACTATTCTAGCTTCGGCCATGTATGGCCATTCAAATTCAAATTTTGGGCCTATAAATTATTTTAGATCCGGCCCGTTAAAATAGCATAATTCTAACCTGGGTGAACGGCGATGGCACGCATGTGTATGGTTATGCATGACTTCCCTTCTCACGATAGAATAAACATTTGAGTGCCAAAAGAGCTGAAGCTTCCCTTGATGAACCTATATTTAGATAAATAATGTTCTTTTAATTCTAGGATGTGGGATTATTCGAAATCTCACTTCTTCTTCTTTTTCTCCTTTACTCTTTTAAAATAAAGTAACATATCCAAAATATTTTTTAAAAAATTTCACCAACATTCTAATAGGATGCTATAGTTTCTTACATGACCGTCTTATTGTTTATTTTCTTATTTTGTTATTCTAAGATACATTAATGCTGCCAGTTAGTTGATAATACTTGTTGAGTAATATCTGCACATGTTTATTCTATAGGATCAGCCAAAAAGGGGTCTTCAGATAGTCTTTCTCCACATTCTACTTTGTTCATTGCTAATTTATGATTACCTTGCACTGAAGAAGATTTGGAGAGAACTTTGAATAGCAAATTTCTATTATAACTAACCCTTTTACTGTTTCTCCAAGGCATAGGTATATGCATGAAAACTAAATATATATGTTTTAGCACAAAATTTTTACACTTTATTCAGCAAGAACAAGGATAATGTAGTAGCATAATAATCACTTTAGTCATGATTTGTGCACTTTATTTGACTGAAAAAGAAGGATATGTTTGATAAGAGTTTCGTATATGTTTCATTTTATTTATTTATGTTTCATTTGGTTTAGTAGTTTTAAGGAATTAGAATCCATTCCATGATTAGGCTAAAGCTTTTGGATTTAAGGCACCATTATCATTCTACAAGGAATGAATACTATTTCATCCACCACAATTTTGAAGGATATAGGTCATTAATATTTTGGGGAGACTCTTGATATATATTGAATACACTTCTGGGATGTAAAAGATCTGTTAGCACATTCCTTTTAAGTGGTAGAAAGGTTGGATATTTAAGGTACATTATGCGTTTACATTAACAGTACATAATACCTACTAAACATATTATATCAGAAACATGTTTTATCCTAATTTAATTTCCTATTTCATAACTGGTTCTTGAATATTTTGATATCTCTGACGAGCTAAAGGACATGTTTATTATAATACCAGAGGAAATTATTTGCAAGGATATCTCGTCGGTGAAGATAAGGAAAAGCATGGGATTTTGAAGTTACTTTCTACTGCATTTACCTTCAAACAAGCTATAGTGACATCGTTCACATCATTTCTGCCTATATTGAATTGCACTTTATTACAAATCCTATTGCTCTATTGAAATTCAAAGACATCTTTGCTAAATGTTATAAATGTATTTGTTATAATTTATGAATGTTCTCTTCAATTTTAAAATTTCCTTATCCAAAATCATATAACTTTATTGTTGTATTGTGTGAAAGTTAGAATATTAGGAAGGCTGATGCTGTTCATGGAATGTATTAGGGAGAATTGTTCTTCTTTAGTTTCTTACCAGTAAAAAAACAGCAATAACAAGGTTAATTTGCAATAAATAGTACATTTTTCGTAAAGCTTTGCACTGTCATATATTTTCATACAATATTCGAATCATGAACTATTTTTAAATTTGGATTGCAATTTACAGATACTATTGAAAGCAGATGACAACACGATCATGGAGGCAGATGATAACATACTCATCGATCACTTGCGTGGATTATGAACTTATAAAGAAGACATTAAAGCTAGCTTTACTTTATACCAGAAGAAACCCTTTTGAAATACTGGCCATGAAAGAAGTTGCAAGGGCATCGTCGTCTCTTACGCTAATGTCAAGTGTAAAACTAAATGTGATTGCCATGAAGAATGTTGTGGGCTATACATGCAAAAACAAAGTGACAGTTGCTCATCAAATAGGAATTGATTCGTTAGATTTGGAGAGGTAATTTCAAAGAACACTTTGATGGAAATATGTTAGGATGAGAAATTTTTATTTACATTATTTTGTGTCTTGTCAGGACCCGATTCTTCGTCTGTCGAAAATTCAACATCGATACTCACTTTATCGACTGCCGAGCAATCGAACGACGGAAAACCGAACACTGAGGGTTTAAGAAAAAGGAAAAGTAAAAGAAGGAGAGATAAGAAGATAGAAAATAGAGAGAAAAGAACATAGAAAATAGAACGGAACAGAAAACAACAGAACAACATCAGAATCTCACAATTCGCAGCGGAACAACATATATTAATAAATGAATAATCTTTAAACAAAGAACTATACCAGTTATTACATTACATCACATTTCATTACATCATACCATCAGAGTGTACAACATCATACAACAACAAACAGTGCAGCGGAAAAGAAATACTATATAGTAGTAATACGCCATGCCATCCATCTTGCCTCCAGCAACTCCAGAATATCCAGAATATCCTGATAAACCTTAACTCTTGACTGCCCGTGTGGAAATTGGTGGGCACCCAGAGTTTAGGAAGGAAAACAATAAACTCCGAGTCAGTCATGTGACTGGTGTGAGAACTCAAAACAGTTTATTTATCTTTGAAAAACAAAATAGAGGAATATTTTTAAAGTCAATTCGCAATGCTTTTAAAAAATGAGACTACCATAAGGCCTCCCGCACACACACACAATGCAAACGCAGAATCGGAGGAGATTTCTCCTTATGATAGTCAAAGATGCTTGATAGCATTAAAAAAAAACATTTGATATTATTACTAGTGCATAGTGTAGGAAAAATTTATTTCGAAAGTAGAATATAAATCTTAGCCGACATAGACATTCCGAACTATGCCTACTATAGCTACCATCCAAACAGTGGGGCGCCACCATAAGTGAATGATAGGTTCTACAACTAATACCGTATAAGTCTCGTATTGTTTCTTTGGATTTCCAACGAATGATCAGGCCAAGGAACTTCCCATTGCCACATAAGAATGCCGCTGGATGGACATCCCCGAGAACCAAACCGGATCTCTACCAACACAAGGCCGGGTTACCCCTAACTGAGTAACAAATGACCAAATATGCCATACCCCGGTCCTTTGGGACCTTTTCAACCGAGCGCTCGCAATCAATTCACACAATCATAAAGTGTTTTCAACATGAGTAAGTATCTGGGCTCCATACCATGATACCACCCTTTTCCAGAAGGAAATGCACACATCCTAAAGGGCGCTACCCCTCATAACCTTGCTGCATCTTTCCTGTTTTGACCATTCACGGGGTGTGAGGCTCGACGAAGTCACGTCCACAAAAACATACTTTATACAAAAGCCATGCTTTGGGTCAACAAATGATCATAGAAATGATCACCAAGATAGACGATCAAATAAATGATCCTATCACAAATAATCAACACAATGATCATTTACAGCAACACTCAGCATGTCACATTACCAAATTGGGAATATATCGCCGATAACTTCAACTATATAACCTCTGAGCTCGTACGTCTCAGAGAAGGGTGTTAAGCTAAAAGAATAAATTCTCCGCCACCAACAGAAATATATTTGAAAGAAATCTGCTTTATATCTCAATTTGTAATGTCAGACATACAATCCATACAAGTCTGTTCCGGGCTCGAACAAAACCGAAGGCACTTACAAAGAAGTCCTTGCAATCCGGATATTCACAATCCTGATCGGATTCACCATCACATATGGAGAACTCTATACCGGAGCAACTCGGTGCAGAGTCAATCGACAGGTCATCCTATCGCTCTCGCAAATACCGGGTCTTCAACACCGATCTTCAAATGCAATTCATAACGACGTATCACATATTCGGAATGGGTTATACGACCCCATGGTCCTTTCCCGGTTAACCCGAATAGTGAGCGCTTATTCAAAAATAAGTGTGGCATTCAAATTCAAACAAATCACATCAATTACCCATTCAAAGGGAAATATTGATAGTCGGTTATTGAACTATCAATGGATATGCACACATCACCAGTTTCCAAATAATTTTCCAAATTATTTATTTTCCAAAAATATCTTTACTAGATATATAATTTCACACTTCAAAAATAAATCAATATTTATTTTTAAACAAATTCTTCTCATTCTTTTATAAATTCCATAGTGAATTTATAATCCAAAATATCTATGAATATTCGATTTCAATTATTCATTTCAATATTCCTTTTCAATTTACCTTCAAAAAAATAAATTCTCAAAATATTCACTTTATATTGGAAAACATTTCCATACTTATTTATTCATAAGTAATTCACAAATTTTATTTATTTCCAACACTTGGAAAATATTCAATATACTTCAATCGAAATTAAGTATATATTTCATTCTTTAAGGAAATCATTCTCTTAAACATATTTATTTGGGCCAAAACGAATGTTGCGTAAAACATCGTTACGACAACCCAAAATCACTAGTATAGGGATTCGAAATTAAAATAGATATATAAATCCCAATACTATACAAAACATTTCCTTTCGGAAATCATTTACTATAACAACAGTGTTATAGTCCACCATTTCCTTTTCATTTCTCGAAAGCTTCTATTTCAACAATAAATGTTGAAATCTATGGTTTTGAATCTCAACACATTTTAAAACATCGTTAGATCGTTTTAATTCTATTTAAAACATCAAATCTAAACATTTTCTTTAACATGTTATTCACTATTCAAAAACGTGAATATACTACGTTAACACATTTCATCTTTTTTTTCATTTCATTTTAAAGGATTATTCACAGTCAAAAACGTGAATATAACTCCATAAATAAATCATAACAATTTACTTATCAAAATAAGTCGTTTGTGAATTTATAAAACAACGTTTATAAATTCCATTTCTATTTATTTATAACAACTTCCTTTTATAAATTCCTTTATTAACCTATTCGATTTATAACTCAATTATAAGACAAAATTCATATTATAAGTTAAACACCTACAATTGATTTGTTTGCACAATCGTTCCTTTAAACTTCATAATTATGAATCTTATAACTTATAAGATTCAATCATTTATCCAAATCTATTCTTTCAATAACTTTATAAATTTTATAAACCTACTGCTTATAAAATTTCATTTATAACTTCACCGTTTATGATTCTATGAATTTCATTCATTTCTGAAATTCATTCACAATTCATTCTAACACTTATAAAAACCTGTTTTATAATCTCAATATTTCAATTTATAAATATTCATTTATAAATCCTTTATAAAATCAATTTATACCATTATTTTAAAACATCTTTAATCTCCTTTATAATTTTACTATTTTGATTTATAAAATAATCAAATTTCATAAATCCTATATTTTCAACTTTTAATAATAAATTCAGAAAATTCCAATTTAACTCTTTTATAAAGTCATTAATCCCATATTTTCAAAAATCAACTTTTAACTATATTTCTCAAAAATTCATAATTTTTTATAACATTAAAATTATGACGTTTATTTATTTAAAATGAATCAATTTCTAAACATACAGTATATTTTCAAAAATCACTTTAAAAATCATTTTAAAGTTCCAAATTTGGTCTAGTGATGCTACACACCAAATATTCAATCACGACAACAACGATATCATATATCGATATGATAATCCATCAAATATCAAAATATCTGAAATCAAATAAAAACTGTTGAGGAATCCAGTTGGATCCCTCCAACCTGTTTTCCTGCATCCACAAACATTAGCACAATACCAATTTCGCTCCAGTACGAAATTATCGCGGTATATGGGATTAATAATATTATCCGCTTAATAGACGGCGCAATAGGGTCTCATCCGCTAAACAAAAAATGCGGGAAATCAGTAACTCCAATATATACATATGCCAATATATATATATTGCTATTATATATAATACCAATTTCACCGTTTATGAAATATTCGCGGTATATGTTTTTAATAAATAACCTCCGCTTACTAACGGCGTATAATGTCTATTTTAACAATCAATAGATAACAATCATCATTCAAACATGCATTCAAATATTCTAAATCTAACTATTTAAAATAAAATCGAAACTGATTCGATTGAGCGAGAAGTTCTCACCTTGATTTCAATTTCGTTTTAGCGATTTATTTCGAATAAAATTAAACGGACGTTTAATTTTACCCAAAATTCTCACTAACTCCAAACGACTCCAATCCAATTTCATCGCGTAGTGCTCGTCCATACGATTCCAACGCAACTGGTTTCGCGCGTTTTCGACCTCGTATGAAAAAGATATGTATTTTCAAAGTTACACGATTCATAATATTATAATTTACAACATAATTTATAATTTTAAACCTAACTTTAAATCATGGCCCTCCATCTCAAACCCAACCACATCAGATCCGTGCGCACTCCCCCCCCCCCCCCTCTTCTCCTTCCTCTTCTCTTTCACGTACAGGAACGCACGCATACAACCCATCCATCAAAATTAGGTTTTGATACCACCATCTCCTCGCTCGACGAAAACACGATCGGGAAGTGCCAAATCGAAGGCCTCACCTCCCTCCACGTTCGGTCTGAAGCTCATAGAGCTCGGCCACCTGTTGTGACTTGAATTTCGTGTGCAACTTGCCATGGTCGGCCTCCCCTAGCTCCCCCTACGTTGCACCAAAACCCATCAAATCCGTATAGATTTCAAGATCTCATCGTGCTCTATAATGTTGTAGTTAACAACTTTGGCTAAAAACGAGTGGATTGAGAAAGATTGAGGGAGGAAGGAGATTGTTTTCTGGCCGTTTATCAGGGAGGTGGCGGCTAGGGTTTTAGAATTAGGTTTTTTTTTCTAATTTATGAAGACTTATGGTCTATTTATAGGAAAACGAACGACACTATTCATCCCGGAAATTCCGAACTCCGATGTACGCGCCGTAACCAGCGTTTCTAGGGTTTACCCCGCGTTTCGGACACAATGAAACAGGTTTCGAAAGCTAATTCGGACATCTGTGCGAGTTATGGCTATAAACGTTCAATTTAAATTAAACCGATTTAAATCGATTTCTAGGCGTTTTAATTCGTACCGGACAAACGGTAAATCCAATTGACACGAAATTTGAAACCTTACAATAATATCACATTACGGATCCGATGAAACTAGTTTCGTCGAAATCTGAGAATTTTTGAAAAATGACTATTTTAACTCGCTAAATTAAAATTAAAAATAATTCGATGCGTTTCGAGCTGCCACGATCAAACGGTAACTCCGATTGACACGAAAATTGAAATCCGGTAATAACTAACTATTACGGATCCAATGGAACTGGTTTCGTTCAATTCTGAGACTGTTCAAAAATTGACTGTTTTCACTAGTCGATTTAAATATTAAAATATTCAATTTTCACAAATAAACTTTTAATTCGATTTTAAAAGTTCTAAAATATCTTTCTAACTCCAATATGATAAAATAAAATTTTACAAATCATTTTCAATCATATTTAACCCAAATTTCAATTATTTCCATAATTTAACGTATTAAATTATCGATTTAATTATTCAATTAAATCCAATAATTCAAATAAAAATTTATTTGACTTATAAATTCACTTCTTAACATTTAAAATTAATTAAAGATTCAAATTTTAATTTCTTAAAATCCTGGGTCGTTACAATCTTCCCCCCTTAAAAGAATTTCGTCCTCGAAATTATTAAGTAAGAAAAGTTATAGAATTTATTAACTTTCCAAAATCCATAGTTAAACTTCTTACAATACTTTACTAAGTTTCCAAATCATACTTAGTTATCTTTTCAAAAACAACTACTATTGTTTAACTTTCAATTCCAAATAAAAGTTAAAGTTTTCAAAAAATTTCCAATTTTCTCAAAAATTTTCTAACGTCTTAAATTTTCGGAAAAATTCGCCATAGTCTCCTTTGCGCGGCTCGATCCGAAAAAAAAATGACAGTATATATATCACAAATATACATCTCATCAAGTAATGAGGCATCCCGAAGGGAAAAAGTGTAAAAGTACGGTATGTAATCCGAGATATGTACCTTATATTTTATTAGCAAGCATATACGGCTAATATAGCGCGAAAGCGAGCTCCAAAAGCGAAGCAAACGCGATCCGCACCTACTAAACACTCAACAAACAACATGAGAATCATGTATGTAGAAAATAGTATCAATATACAACATATAGCAACATAATAACTATATATGTCAACATAGCAAATGAAACAAAAGCAATATATTCAACCATCAACCAACTAACATCCATAACCAAATCAATATTCATTTATATTCTCATTAATATTCAATGAATTGGTTTTCTTTCAATTTAATCACATTTGATTCATTAACAGTAGATGTTCTTACTAACATTCATTTTCAATTAGTTTATATTCACTAATTCATATTCAAGTTGGTTCATTTTCAAATCAAATTCAATTCTATTTAAGATTCATTTAACTTTCAATTGAATTCCAATTACTTTATCTTTCAATTTCATTAACTCAATTTCATTAACACTTAATGAATTATATACAATCAACTAACAACCATATATCAACTAATGTATATTAATTACAACCAAATTCCTTTGCTTATATTTGGTTCAATTAATTGATTTTCATTCAACTATTCAACTTTCAATAACATTAGATTTTAATGAATTAACACCTATATTCATTATTTCATATCAACTATATTCACATTCAATTGATTATCATTCAATCTATTAATTCAATTCAATTTCTAAAGTTGAATTTCATTTATATAACTTTAGTTCATATTTATCACTTAACTTTATTATTTTACTTTGATACTAAAATCAACTTCATTCAACATCTCTTAAGTTATACTTCCATTTCTAAAGTAAATTTTTATTTAACCTTTACCAAAGTCAAATTTCATTACTTATTCAAACTCATATTTTTATTTTATAACTCATATTCATAAATATATTCATATAGTTTCACTTCTTATATATATAAGTTTATTTCTCAATTGTAAATCACTTTAATTATAATTCAATTCTTATAATTCTTTTGCTTATACAATTATTCTTCAATTTAGATTATTCAAACAACTTAACAATCAACTTATATATACTTTAATAACTCTGAAAAATTATTTCTTTATATATAAAATATACTCAAGGTAAAATTATTTCATTTACCAAATTTAAAACAATACTGTGTCGAATTGTTCTGTACAAGTGTTTAGAGATCCCTATCAACAACGTTAATTACTCGTATTAACCAGAATCTATATACCACTCAACAAACCAATCATCACAATATAAAACAATTTTATATTCACTAACAAATACGCACTCATAGCTATTATTACACTCAAACTCATTCTAGAGCACTACTGACTCTATCTCTAATGAGTAATACCCAACAGAACCATGGTTGTCGCTTAACCATATGCTCTGATACCACATTGTCAGGACCCGATTCTTCGTCTGTCGAAAATTCAACATCGATACTCACTTTATCGACTGCCGAGCAATCGAACGACGGAAAACCGAACACTGAGGGTTTAAGAAAAAGAAAAAGTAAAAGAAGGAGAGATAAGAAGATAGAAAATAGAGAGAAAAGAACATAGAAAATAGAACGGAACAGAAAACAACAGAACAACATCAGAATCTCACAATTCGCAGCGGAACAACATATATTAATAAATGAATAATCTTTAAACAAAGAACTATATCAGTTATTACATTACATCACATTTCATTACATCATAACATCAGAGTGTACAACATCATACAACAACAAACAGTGCAGCGGAAAAGAAATACTATATAGTAGTAATACGCCATGCCATCCATCTTGCCTCCAGCAACTCCAGAATATCCAGAATATCCTGATAAACCTTAACTCTTGACTGCCCGTGTGGAAATTGGTGGGCACCCAGAGTTTAGGAAGGAAAACAATAAACTCCGAGTCAGTCATGTGATTGGTGTGAGAACTCAAAACAGTTTATTTATCTTTGAAAAACAAAATAGAGGAATATTTTTAAAGTCAATTCGCAATGCTTTTAAAAAATGAGACTACCATAAGACCTCCCGCACACACACACAATGCAAACGCAGAATCGGAGGAGATTTCTCCTTATGATAGTCAAAGATGCTTGATACGCATTAAAAAAAAACATTTGATATTATTACTAGTGCATAGTGTAGGAAAAATTTATTTCGAAAGTAGAATATAAATCTTAGTCGACATAGACATTCCGAACTATGCCTACTATAGCTACCATCCAAACAGTGGGGCGCCACCATAAGTGAATGATAGGTTCTACAACTAATACCGTATAAGTCTCGTATTGTTTCTTTGGATTTTCAACGAATGATCAGGCCAAGGAACTTCCCATTGCCACATGAGAATGCCTCTGGATGGACATCCCCGAGAACCAAACCGGATCTCTACCAACAAAAGGCCGGGTTACCCCTAACTGAGTAACAACTGACCGAATATGCCATCCCCCGGTCCTTTGGGACCTTTTCAACCGAGCGCTCGCAATCAATTCACACAATCATAAAGTGTTTTCAACATGAGTAAGTATCTGGGCTCCATACCATGATACCACCCTTTTCCAGAAGGAAATGCACACATCCTAAAGGGCGCTACCCCTCATAACCTTGCTGCATCTTTCCTGTTTTGACCATTCACGGGGTGTGAGGCTCGACGAAGTCACGTCCACAAAAACATACTTTATACAAAAGCCATGCTTTGGGTCAACAAATGATCATAGAAATGATCACCAAGATAGACGATCAAATAAATGATCCTATCACAAATAATCAACACAATGATCATTTACAGCAACACTCAGCATGTCACATTACCAAATTGGGAATATATCGCCGATAACTTCAACTATATAACCTCTGAGCTCGTACGTCTCAGAGAAGGGTGTTAAGCTAAAAGAATAAATTCTCCGCCACCAACAGAAATATATTTGAAAGAAATCTGCTTTATATCTCAATTTGTAATGTCAGACATACAATCCATACAAGTCTGTTCCGGGCTCGAACAAAACCGAAGGCACTTACAAAGAAGTCCTTGCAATCCGGATATTCACAATCCTGATCGGATTCACCATCACATATGGAGAACTCTATACCGGAGCAACTCGGTGCAGAGTCAATCGACAGGTCATCCTATCGCTCTCGCAAATACCGGGTCTTCAACACCGATCTTCAAATGCAATTCATAACGACGTATCACATATTCGGAATGGGTTATACGACCCCATGGTCCTTTCCCGGTTAACCCGAATAGTGAGCGCTTATTCAAAAATAAGTGTGGCATTCAAATTCAAACAAATCACATCAATTACCCATTCAAAGGGAAATATTGATAGTCGGTTATTGAACTATCAATGGATATGCACACATCACCAGTTTCCAAATAATTTTCCAAATTATTTATTTTCCAAAAATATCTTTACTAGATATATAATTTCACACTTCAAAAATAAATCAATATTTATTTTTAAACAAATTCTTCTCATTCTTTTATAAATTCCATAGTGAATTTATAATCCAAAATATCTATGAATATTCGATTTCAATTATTCATTTCAATATTCCTTTTCAATTTACCTTCAAAAAAATAAATTCTCAAAATATTCACTTTATATTGGAAAACATTTCCATACTTATTTATTCATAAGTAATTCACAAATTTTATTTATTTCCAACACTTGGAAAATATTCAATATACTTCAATCGAAATTAAGTATATATTTCATTCTTTAAGGAAATCATTCTCTTAAACATATTTATTTGGGCCAAAACGAATGTTGCGTAAAACATCGTTACGACAACCCAAAATCACTAGTATAGGGATTCGAAATTAAAATAGATATATAAATCCCAATACTATACAAAACATTTCCTTTCGGAAATCATTTACTATAACAACAGTGTTATAGTCCACCATTTCCTTTTCATTTCTCGAAAGCTTCTATTTCAACAATAAATGTTGAAATCTATGGTTTTGAATCTCAACACATTTTAAAACATCGTTAGATCGTTTTAATTCTATTTAAAACATCAAATCTAAACATTTTCTTTAACATGTTATTCACTATTCAAAAACGTGAATATACTACGTTAACACATTTCATCTTTTTTTTCATTTCATTTTAAAGGATTATTCACAGTCAAAAACGTGAATATAACTCCATAAATAAATCATAACAATTTACTTATCAAAATAAGTCGTTTGTGAATTTATAAAACAACGTTTATAAATTCCATTTCTATTTATTTATAACAACTTCCTTTTATAAATTCCTTTATTAACCTATTCGATTTATAACTCAATTATAAGACAAAATTCATATTATAAGTTAAACACCTACAATTGATTTGTTTGCACAATCGTTCCTTTAAACTTCATAATTATGAATCTTATAACTTATAAGATTCAATCATTTATCCAAATCTATTCTTTCAATAACTTTATAAATTTTATAAACCTACTGCTTATAAAATTTCATTTATAACTTCACCGTTTATGATTCTATGAATTTCATTCATTTCTGAAATTCATTCACAATTCATTCTAACACTTATAAAAACCTGTTTTATAATCTCAATATTTCAATTTATAAATATTCATTTATAAATCCTTTATAAAATCAATTTATACCATTATTTTAAAACATCTTTAATCTCCTTTATAATTTTACTATTTTGATTTATAAAATAATCAAATTTCATAAATCCTATATTTTCAACTTTTAATAATAAATTCAGAAAATTCCAATTTAACTCTTTTATAAAGTCATTAATCCCATATTTTCAAAAATCAACTTTTAACTATATTTCTCAAAAATTCATAATTTTTTATAACATTAAAATTATGACGTTTATTTATTTAAAATGAATCAATTTCTAAACATACAGTATATTTTCAAAAATCACTTTAAAAATCATTTTAAAGTTCCAAATTTGGTCTAGTGATGCTACACACCAAATATTCAATCACGACAACAACGATATCATATATCGATATGATAATCCATCAAATATCAAAATATCTGAAATCAAATAAAAACTGTTGAGGAATCCAGTTGGATCCCTCCAACCTGTTTTCCTGCATCCACAAACATTAGCACAATACCAATTTCGCTCCAGTACGAAATTATCGCGGTATATGGGATTAATAATATTATCCGCTTAATAGACGGCGCAATAGGGTCTCATCCGCTAAACAAAAAATGCGGGAAATCAGTAACTCCAATATATACATATGCCAATATATATATATTGCTATTATATATAATACCAATTTCACCGTTTATGAAATATTCGCGGTATATGTTTTTAATAAATAACCTCCGCTTACTAACGGCGTATAATGTCTATTTTAACAATCAATAGATAACAATCATCATTCAAACATGCATTCAAATATTCTAAATCTAACTATTTAAAATAAAATCGAAACTGATTCGATTGAGTGAGAAGTTCTCACCTTGATTTCAATTTCGTTTTAGCGATTTATTTCGAATAAAATTAAACGGACGTTTAATTTTACCCAAAATTCTCACTAACTCCAAACGACTCCAATCCAATTTCATCGCGTAGTGCTCGTCCATACGATTCCAACGCAACTGGTTTCGCGCGTTTTCGACCTCGTATGAAAAAGATATGTATTTTCAAAGTTACACGATTCATAATATTATAATTTACAACATAATTTATAATTTTAAACCTAACTTTAAATCATGGCCCTCCATCTCAAACCCAACCACATCAGATCCGTGCGCACTCCCCCCCCCCCCCCCCCCTCTTCTCCTTCCTCTTCTCTTTCACGTACAGGAACGCACGCATACAACCCATCCATCAAAATTAGGTTTTGATACCACCATCTCCTCGCTCGACGAAAACACGATCGGGAAGTGCCAAATCGAAGGCCTCACCTCCCTCCACGTTCGGTCTGAAGCTCATAGAGCTCGTCCACCTGTTGTGACTTGAATTTCGTGCGCAACTTGCCATGGTCGGCCTCCCCTAGCTCCCCCTACGTTGCACCAAAACCCATCAAATCCGTATAGATTTCAAGATCTCATCGTGCTCTATAATGTTGTAGTTAACAACTTTGGCTAAAAACGAGTGGATTGAGAAAGATTGAGGGAGGAAGGAGATTGTTTTCTGGCCGTTTATCAGGGAGGTGGCGGCTAGGGTTTTAGAATTAGTTTTTTTTTTCTAATTTATGAAGACTTATGGTCTATTTATAGGAAAACGAACGACACTATTCATCCCGGAAATTCCGAACTCCGATGTACGCGCCGTAACCAGCGTTTCTAGGGTTTACCCCGCGTTTCGGACACAATGAAACAGGTTTCGAAAGCTAATTCGGACATCTGTGCGAGTTATGGCTATAAACGTTCAATTTAAATTAAACCGATTTAAATCGATTTCTAGGCGTTTTAATTCGTACCGGACAAACGGTAAATCCAATTGACACGAAATTTGAAACCTTACAATAATATCACATTACGGATCCGATGAAACTAGTTTCGTCGAAATCTGAGAATTTTTGAAAAATGACTATTTTAACTCGCTAAATTAAAATTAAAAATAATTCGATGCGTTTCGAGCTGCCACGATCAAACGGTAACTCCGATTGACACGAAAATTGAAATCCGGTAATAACTAACTATTACGGATCCAATGGAACTGGTTTCGTTCAATTCTGAGACTGTTCAAAAATTGACTGTTTTCACTAGTCGATTTAAATATTAAAATATTCAATTTTCACAAATAAACTTTTAATTCGATTTTAAAAGTTCTAAAATATCTTTCTAACTCCAATATGATAAAATAAAATTTTACAAATCATTTTCAATCATATTTAACCCAAATTTCAATTATTTCCATAATTTAACGTATTAAATTATCGATTTAATTATTCAATTAAATCCAATAATTCAAATAAAAATTTATTTGACTTATAAATTCACTTCTTAACATTTAAAATTAATTAAAGATTCAAATTTTAATTTCTTAAAATCCTGGGTCGTTACAATCTTCCCCCCTTAAAAGAATTTCGTCCTCGAAATTATTAAGTAAGAAAAGTTATAGAATTTATTAACTTTCCAAAATCCATAGTTAAACTTCTTACAATACTTTACTAAGTTTCCAAATCATACTTAGTTATCTTTTCAAAAACAACTACTATTGTTTAACTTTCAATTCCAAATAAAAGTTAAAGTTTTCAAAAAATTTCCAATTTTCTCAAAATTTTTCTAACGTCTTAAATTTTCGGAAAAATTCGCCATAGTCTCCTTTGCGCGGCTCGATCCGAAAAAAAAATGACAGTATATATATCACAAATATACATCTCATCAAGTAATGAGGCATCCCGAAGGGAAAAAGTGTAAAAGTACGGTATGTAATCCGAGATATGTACCTTATATTTTATTAGCAAGCATATACGGCTAATATAGCGCGAAAGCGAGCTCCAAAAGCGAAGCAAACGCGATCCGCACCTACTAAACACTCAACAAACAACATGAGAATCATGTATGTAGAAAATAGTATCAATATACAACATATAGCAACATAATAACTATATATGTCAACATAGCAAATGAAACAAAAGCAATATATTCAACCATCAACCAACTAACATCCATAACCAAATCAATATTCATTTATATTCTCATTAATATTCAATGAATTGGTTTTCTTTCAATTTAATCACATTTGATTCATTAACAGTAGATGTTCTTACTAACATTCATTTTCAATTAGTTTATATTCACTAATTCATATTCAAGTTGGTTCATTTTCAAATCAAATTCAATTCTATTTAAGATTCATTTAACTTTCAATTGAATTCCAATTACTTTATCTTTCAATTTCATTAACTCAATTTCATTAACACTTAATGAATTATATACAATCAACTAACAACCATATATCAACTAATGTATATTAATTACAACCAAATTCCTTTGCTTATATTTGGTTCAATTAATTGATTTTCATTCAACTATTCAACTTTCAATAACATTAGATTTTAATGAATTAACACCTATATTCATTATTTCATATCAACTATATTCACATTCAATTGATTATCATTCAATCTATTAATTCAATTCAATTTCTAAAGTTGAATTTCATTTATATAACTTTAGTTCATATTTATCACTTAACTTTATTATTTTACTTTGATACTAAAATCAACTTCATTCAACATCTCTTAAGTTATACTTCCATTTCTAAAGTAAATTTTTATTTAACCTTTACCAAAGTCAAATTTCATTACTTATTCAAACTCATATTTTTATTTTATAACTCATATTCATAAATATATTCATATAGTTTCACTTCTTATATATATAAGTTTATTTCTCAATTGTAAATCACTTTAATTATAATTCAATTCTTATAATTCTTTTGCTTATACAATTATTCTTCAATTTAGATTATTCAAACAACTTAACAATCAACTTATATATACTTTAATAACTCTGAAAAATTATTTCTTTATATATAAAATATACTCAAGGTAAAATTATTTCATTTACCAAATTTAAAACAATACTGTGTCGAATTGTTCTGTACAAGTGTTTAGAGATCCCTATCAACAACGTTAATTACTCGTATTAACCAGAATCTATATACCACTCAACAAACCAATCATCACAATATAAAACAATTTTATATTCACTAACAAATACGCACTCATAGCTATTATTACACTCAAACTCATTCTAGAGCACTACTGACTCTATCTCTAATGAGTAATACCCAACAGAACCATGGTTGTCGCTTAACCATATGCTCTGATACCACATTGTCAGGACCCGATTCTTCGTCTGTCGAAAATTCAACATCGATACTCACTTTATCGACTGCCGAGCAATCGAACGACGGAAAACCGAACACTGAGGGTTTAAGAAAAAGAAAAAGTAAAAGAAGGAGAGATAAGAAGATAGAAAATAGAGAGAAAAGAACATAGAAAATAGAACGGAACAGAAAACAACAGAACAACATCAGAATCTCACAATTCGCAGCGGAACAACATATATTAATAAATGAATAATCTTTAAACAAAGAACTATATCAGTTATTACATTACATCACATTTCATTACATCATAACATCAGAGTGTACAACATCATACAACAACAAACAGTGCAGCGGAAAAGAAATACTATATAGTAGTAATACGCCATGCCATCCATCTTGCCTCCAGCAACTCCAGAATATCCAGAATATCCTGATAAACCTTAACTCTTGACTGCCCGTGTGGAAATTGGTGGGCACCCAGAGTTTAGGAAGGAAAACAATAAACTCCGAGTCAGTCATGTGATTGGTGTGAGAACTCAAAACAGTTTATTTATCTTTGAAAAACAAAATAGAGGAATATTTTTAAAGTCAATTCGCAATGCTTTTAAAAAATGAGACTACCATAAGACCTCCCGCACACACACACAATGCAAACGCAGAATCGGAGGAGATTTCTCCTTATGATAGTCAAAGATGCTTGATACGCATTAAAAAAAAACATTTGATATTATTACTAGTGCATAGTGTAGGAAAAATTTATTTCGAAAGTAGAATATAAATCTTAGTCGACATAGACATTCCGAACTATGCCTACTATAGCTACCATCCAAACAGTGGGGCGCCACCATAAGTGAATGATAGGTTCTACAACTAATACCGTATAAGTCTCGTATTGTTTCTTTGGATTTTCAACGAATGATCAGGCCAAGGAACTTCCCATTGCCACATGAGAATGCCTCTGGATGGACATCCCCGAGAACCAAACCGGATCTCTACCAACAAAAGGCCGGGTTACCCCTAACTGAGTAACAACTGACCGAATATGCCATCCCCCGGTCCTTTGGGACCTTTTCAACCGAGCGCTCGCAATCAATTCACACAATCATAAAGTGTTTTCAACATGAGTAAGTATCTGGGCTCCATACCATGATACCACCCTTTTCCAGAAGGAAATGCACACATCCTAAAGGGCGCTACCCCTCATAACCTTGCTGCATCTTTCCTGTTTTGACCATTCACGGGGTGTGAGGCTCGACGAAGTCACGTCCACAAAAACATACTTTATACAAAAGCCATGCTTTGGGTCAACAAATGATCATAGAAATGATCACCAAGATAGACGATCAAATAAATGATCCTATCACAAATAATCAACACAATGATCATTTACAGCAACACTCAGCATGTCACATTACCAAATTGGGAATATATCGCCGATAACTTCAACTATATAACCTCTGAGCTCGTACGTCTCAGAGAAGGGTGTTAAGCTAAAAGAATAAATTCTCCGCCACCAACAGAAATATATTTGAAAGAAATCTGCTTTATATCTCAATTTGTAATGTCAGACATACAATCCATACAAGTCTGTTCCGGGCTCGAACAAAACCGAAGGCACTTACAAAGAAGTCCTTGCAATCCGGATATTCACAATCCTGATCGGATTCACCATCACATATGGAGAACTCTATACCGGAGCAACTCGGTGCAGAGTCAATCGACAGGTCATCCTATCGCTCTCGCAAATACCGGGTCTTCAACACCGATCTTCAAATGCAATTCATAACGACGTATCACATATTCGGAATGGGTTATACGACCCCATGGTCCTTTCCCGGTTAACCCGAATAGTGAGCGCTTATTCAAAAATAAGTGTGGCATTCAAATTCAAACAAATCACATCAATTACCCATTCAAAGGGAAATATTGATAGTCGGTTATTGAACTATCAATGGATATGCACACATCACCAGTTTCCAAATAATTTTCCAAATTATTTATTTTCCAAAAATATCTTTACTAGATATATAATTTCACACTTCAAAAATAAATCAATATTTATTTTTAAACAAATTCTTCTCATTCTTTTATAAATTCCATAGTGAATTTATAATCCAAAATATCTATGAATATTCGATTTCAATTATTCATTTCAATATTCCTTTTCAATTTACCTTCAAAAAAATAAATTCTCAAAATATTCACTTTATATTGGAAAACATTTCCATACTTATTTATTCATAAGTAATTCACAAATTTTATTTATTTCCAACACTTGGAAAATATTCAATATACTTCAATCGAAATTAAGTATATATTTCATTCTTTAAGGAAATCATTCTCTTAAACATATTTATTTGGGCCAAAACGAATGTTGCGTAAAACATCGTTACGACAACCCAAAATCACTAGTATAGGGATTCGAAATTAAAATAGATATATAAATCCCAATACTATACAAAACATTTCCTTTCGGAAATCATTTACTATAACAACAGTGTTATAGTCCACCATTTCCTTTTCATTTCTCGAAAACGTCTATTTCAACAATAAATGTTGAAATCTATGGTTTCGAATCTCAACACATTTTAAAACATCGTTAGATCGTTTTAATTCTATTTAAAACATCAAATCTAAACATTTTCTTTAACATGTTATTCACTATTCAAAAACGTGAATATACTACGTTAACACATTTCATCTTTTTTTTCATTTCATTTTAAAGGATTATTCACAGTCAAAAACGTGAATATAACTCCATAAATAAATCATAACAATTTACTTATCAAAATAAGTCGTTTGTGAATTTATAAAACAACGTTTATAAATTCCATTTCTATTTATTTATAACAACTTCCTTTTATAAATTCCTTTATTAACCTATTCGATTTATAACTCAATTATAAGACAAAATTCATATTATAAGTTAAACACCTACAATTGATTTGTTTGCACAATCGTTCCTTTAAACTTCATAATTATGAATCTTATAACTTATAAGATTCAATCATTTATCCAAATCTATTCTTTCAATAACTTTATAAATTTTATAAACCTACTGCTTATAAAATTTCATTTATAACTTCACCGTTTATGATTCTATGAATTTCATTCATTTCTGAAATTCATTCACAATTCATTCTAACACTTATAAAAACCTGTTTTATAATCTCAATATTTCAATTTATAAATATTCATTTATAAATCCTTTATAAAATCAATTTATACCATTATTTTAAAACATCTTTAATCTCCTTTATAATTTTACTATTTTGATTTATAAAATAATCAAATTTCATAAATCCTATATTTTCAACTTTTAATAATAAATTCAGAAAATTCCAATTTAACTCTTTTATAAAGTCATTAATCCCATATTTTCAAAAATCAACTTTTAACTATATTTCTCAAAAATTCATAATTTTTTATAACATTAAAATTATGACGTTTATTTATTTAAAATGAATCAATTTCTAAACATACAGTATATTTTCAAAAATCACTTTAAAAATCATTTTAAAGTTCCAAATTTGGTCTAGTGATGCTACACACCAAATATTCAATCACGACAACAACGATATCATATATCGATATGATAATCCATCAAATATCAAAATATCTGAAATCAAATAAAAACTGTTGAGGAATCCAGTTGGATCCCTCCAACCTGTTTTCCTGCATCCACAAACATTAGCACAATACCAATTTCGCTCCAGTACGAAATTATCGCGGTATATGGGATTAATAATATTATCCGCTTAATAGACGGCGCAATAGGGTCTCATCCGCTAAACAAAAAATGCGGGAAATCAGTAACTCCAATATACACATATGCCAATATATATATATTGCTATTATATATAATACCAATTTCACTGTTTATGAAATATTCGCGGTATATGTTTTTAATAAATAACCTCCGCTTACTAACGGCGTATAATGTCTATTTTAACAATCAATAGATAACAATCATCATTCAAACATGCATTCAAATATTCTAAATCTAACTATTTAAAATAAAATCGAAACTGATTCGATTGAGTGAGAAGTTCTCACCTTGATTTCAATTTCGTTTTAGCGATTTATTTCGAATAAAATTAAACGGACGTTTAATTTTACCCAAAATTTTCACTAACTCCAAACGACTCCAATCCAATTTCATCGCGTAGTGCTCGTCCATACGATTCCAACGCAACTGGTTTCGCGCGTTTTCGACCTCGTATGAAAAAGATATGTATTTTCAAAGTTACACGATTCATAATATTATAATTTACAACATAATTTATAATTTTAAACCTAACTTTAAATCATGGCCCTCCATCTCAAACCCAACCACATCAGATCCGTGCGCACTCCCCCCCCCCCCCCCTCTTCTCCTTCCTCTTCTCTTTCACGTACAGGAACGCACGCATACAACCCATCCATCAAAATTAGGTTTTGATACCACCATCTCCTCGCTCGACGAAAACACGATCGGGAAGTGCCAAATCGAAGGCCTCACCTCCCTCCACGTTCGGTCTGAAGCTCATAGAGCTCGGCCACCTGTTGTGCCTTGAATTTCGTGCGCAACTTGCCATGGTCGGCCTCCCCTAGCTCCCCCTACGTTGCACCAAAACCCATCAAATCCGTATAGATTTCAAGATCTCATCGTGCTCTATAATGTTGTAGTTAACAACTTTGGCTAAAAACGAGTGGATTGAGAAAGATTGAGGGAGGAAGGAGATTGTTTTCTGGCTGTATATCAGGGAGGTGGCGGCTAGGGTTTTAGAATTAGGTTTTTTTTCTAATTTATGAAGACTTATGGTCTATTTATAGGAAAACGAACGACACTATTCATCCCGGAAATTCCGAACTCCGATTTACGTGCCGTAACCAGCGTTTCTAGGGTTTACCCCGCGTTTCGGACATAATGGAACAGGTTTCGAAAGCTAATTCGGACATCTGTGCGAGTTATGGCTATAAACGTTCAATTTAAATTAAACCGATTTAAATCGATTTCTAGGCGTTTTAATTCGTACCGGACAAACGGTAAATCCAATTGACACGAAATTTGAAACCTTACAATAATATCACATTACGGATCCGATGAAACTGGTTTCGTCGAAATCCGAGACTTTTTGAAAAATGACTATTTTAACTCTCTAAATTAAAATTAAAAATAATTTGATGCGTTTCGAGCTGCCACGATCAAACGGTAACTCCGATTGACACGAAAATTGAAATCCAGTAATAACTAACTATTACGGATCTAATGGAACTGGTTTCGTTCAATTCTGAGACTGTTCAAAAATTGACTGTTTTCACTAGTCGATTTAAATATTAAAATATTCAATTTTCACAAATAAACTTTTAATTCGATTTTAAATTTCTAAAATATCTTTTTAACTCCAATATGATAAAATAAAATTTTACAAATCATTTTCAATCATATTTAACCCAAATTTCAATTATTTCCATAATTTAACGTATTAAATTATCGATTTAATTATTCAATTAAATCCAATAATTCAAATAAAAATTTATTTGACTTATAAATTCACTTCTTAATATTTAAAATTAATTAAATATTCAAATTTTAATTTCTTAAAATCCTGGGTCGTTACATGTCTAATAGGGTATATTATGGGATGAGTAAATGGTGTTTTATGCTTAAGTACTAGTTGGATGTTGTTTATTTTTCTCTTTTCAATTTGGAAAGTGTTAGGATTTCAATGATACTGAGAAGGTTAAAAAGGATGTTTTCTTATGTAGTTAACAACTTAAATGTTGTTGGTGTATGTATCGTCTTGTTAGTGTATTTAATAAAGAATTTTTTTAATGTATGTAATAAAAGATACGGAGCATTTGAACTGAAGCATGTAATGGATGATTTTGATGCTGGGACAATCGCTGGATTAGTATGTAATGAGCCAGTGACTACAATGGAATAGAGAGAGTTCACATCCAAAGGACCGATACACTAACAATGCATTCAAAAGACAACCGGTGACAATTATTTTGCAACGGCTTAGAGCCGTTGTTAGTTCACAACAACTCGGGGTCATTGTGAAATGTGAATTCGCAATAGCTCTAGATCGTTACGAAAAATGAATTTGTAATGGCTTAATATTAGCCATTCACATTCCATGCACTAGTTACAGCTCAAAGTTATGGCCAAATGGCTTTCTAGCGGGATTAAAGACAATATACTTTGGCTTGGAGCTATGAAATCCGAAATGCGTTCCATGCATGAAACAAAGTATGGACTTCTACTGACGTACCCAAAGGGATAAATTTATTGGATGGAAATGAAATTTTAAGAAAAAGCTAAAAGCAGATTGATTGATGAAGACTTATGGCTAAGCGCAAAAGGGTTCTTTGAATTCAAGGTGTGATTATGATGAAACGTTTTCCCTTGTACCATTTCTTAAGGATAATGTTGGCTATTTCTCATTCTATAGCTATGAAATATGGAAAATGGACGTGAAAATGACATTTTTAAATAGTGATATAGAAGAGGCCATTTACATGTCGCAATCCGAGAATTTCGGCGTCAGTGGGTGTGAGATCAAGACTTTCAAGTGATTATGATCCATTATGGTTTTGGACAAGCTTCAAGTAGTTGAAATAACTGTTTTTGATAAAGTAATAAAAATAGTTTGGCTTTTATTAGAACACAAAGGAATTGTGCCTATATAAAAGAAGGAAGTGTTATATTGTTCATATTTCTACAGGTTGATGATTTGCTATTGGTTGGCAATGCCATTACATTGTTCCAATCACTAAAATCTTGGTTATCCAAGAACTTCTTCATAAAGAATTAAGGAGAAGCAACTTATATTCTAGGCATTGAGATCTATAGAGATAGATCTTAAAGGTTGCTAGGAATGCCTCAATATCTATACAAAGATACCATACTTAAAAGGTTCAGTGTAGTGAATTCGAAATGTGAAAATGTTCCAATGTGATCGGAAATCATCCTTTCTAAGAAGGACGCTTCTCATACTGATGAGGAAATAGATTGTATGAAGAGGATACCTATACATTAGCAATTAGTTCCATAATGTATACAAGTTATGAACCAAAGTGGATGTATCTCATGCATTAGGATGCGTAAGTCTATACCAGCCTTGTCTTGGAGAAAAACGTTGGAGTGCTGTAAATTGTATACTAAAGTACTTAAGAAATACTTAGGACTTATTTGTCATATATGGGAATGGAGACCACTTTGTAAAGAGGCATTCAGGCTCCGATTTTTAAAATGATATTGATGACGATAAGTGAACATTGGTTTGCATTTTCACATTAAATGGTGGGACTGTTTGTTAGAAAAATTTCAAATATGAAATAGTAGTTGATTCCCTAATAGAGATTGAGTACATCACCTTCAATAATGTAGCTAAAGAAGTGGTCTAGATATGCAAATTTACAAGTGAGTTAGGGGTGTTCCCAACATGGAAGAACTAATGACATTGTTTTGTGACAATAATGTTACGAAATAGATCGCAAAGAAACCTAAATCATACAAAAAATCGAGATGCATTATTCAAAAGTTCTGCCCCGTTAAAAAATTTGTCAAGTGGAAGGAAGTCATGATTCTAAGGAAAGATACAAAGGACAACATAGAAAGTTCATTCACAAAGGGTTCAACTTGGTTAATTCTAAGCAAACTAATCAAAGGAATGGAATTGAGCTTTAATAATTGACCACAAAGGCGAATGGGATATGGATAGAGTTAGGGATATGCCATAGGGGGAATTTCTATAATTTACTGCAAATTATTAACGCTGTGATAAAATCTTATTTGAAATAAAAGGTGTTCTTCTTTCGATTACATACCAATCATACTATGTTATACTAATTATTCATTTAATTTAAGTACATTTAATAGCCCAAAATAGTATTTTATGTGATACTAATTATAATCTATCGTAATCATGAGAAATTTATCATAAAAGAGTAGCATAACGTTTTAAATATTCCCAACCAAGAGTTTCAAGATAGTATCTTGATACAACCATTGAGAATGGAGTACATGACGCTCTACAAATGTCGAGAAGTATATTACTTTGGACCGCTAAGGGCACAAAGTGGTTAAATACCGATAGTTATAAGATGACTATAGAATGAATCAATCGAGAGTTTTCTATTAGTCAGTATAACTAAGGCCAGTCAGAGAATCTTGAAGTGACGATATTACATGGTTCACTGGCTTCAAAATACTGTTAAGCTTCAATATGGATACTCTGCTTCAATTGCAACTAAATCTTGGCCTTACATTCACTGAATGACTATAGTTGGGTTTGAGTGGAAGCATTGGAAGTAAAATACTAATCGATAAGGAATTTATTTCCTCCATATGAGGTTAGTATCATGGTCAACTATAGTCAATTCGAAGACAAATTCTTTGGCCGGAGCAATTTTGGCAATAATAATAGTTATTATTGAATAAAGGACTATGTGTTTGGATTATACAAGTTGAATGTGGACAAGATTGGAGTTTTGACCAAATCAAATTTCATAAGTCCTAATGTGATACAATGTTGACAAAAAAAATTGGTGTAAATAATCGTTACTACCCAATACCTCTTAAAATAATGAAATTAGATTTTTCCAAAAAATTTATAAGCGATAAATTCAGCTAAATTATCATGCCAAGGTGATTATTAATTTTAATATTTGAAATGTTTTTTTATGGTGCTTTTTATATAACATGTCATTGGGATAACATATTGCATGTCAATAAACGTTTGAATCACGCTACGCAAGTTTTGAACTTGTGATCTCTCGCACCAAAGCCGAATCACCTAACCAGTTTGGACTACGCAAGTTTTGAATTGTTCGATATTAATCACATAATGAATTACAACTTTGAGTTGTGCAACCATAGTGTCGCGTACTCCAAAGTACTACAAGATTTAATTAAATTATAATGTCTATAAATTAACTAAATCAATTCATAAAATATTAGTTATTAATTTTATTTTACTTATTTGAAATAGTATTTAATATAGTACATATATAAAAGTTATTTATGTAGGTACAGATAAACGATGTCGTTAAATACTTGTTGGATTTGGAAATATCTACGGGTTCATATAGAACATATATAGGCTAGCCATACTAGTGGGTGGATGATTATAACTATTAGAAATATATGGTTTGAGTTGGTAAGGAGAAGAGGTAAACGGTTGATCTAGATCCCCTCATTTTACTCCTTCCTATTGTCAATATAAACCATCCATCCCCATTCATTTTCTTTTTACCTTTCGACCACCTTCCTCTCTTAGCCACAAATTCTAGGATCCCCCCCATTAATTTCAAAATAAATTTTAAATCAAATTTAAATCTATTTAAAATGTATGGTGCTCTGTTCAGTTAGCAGCATTTTTGAAATAGTGTAGATGTGAACTAAGGAGTTTTGAATTCAGCATTCAATGTGCACATTCAAGACTAGGTAATTTCTAATTTATTTTATGTTACATATACATTTGTAATCTCAGTATACATGTGAAGATTAGATCAATGTTTTATTATGAATTCATACATTTATTTGCTGTCACTATAAGAAAATCACTATTGATGGCAGTAAACAGTAGCGTTTAATGCTAAAAGCATCCGTTGACATAAAAATAAAATAAAATTAAAACAATCAATGCTACTAAAGAAATCCTGCCATCATTTTAGAAGGCGGTGAAGGCGGTGATTTTTTTCCCTCGCCGCTTTTTTCTCCATTATTTTCATTCATTCATTGTCTTCCGTGGAAATTATCTCCCTAATGTTCCTCTTTCTTATTGATAATTCAATCACCATGCTCAACAGAAGAAACCAAGTCCAATTCCAACTCCCCTAAATACAGTTTGTCTGCTCCATTCACTCTCTTTCTTTCCCCATTGATGTTTCAAATCCAACAACCCGAAAACTCGACAACCCGTTCACCAAATTCTCCCATCTCCTCAGCCAAAAACACTATGAATCTGCAAATCCCATCTCCGATCCTACATCTCCACCAACCCAGCTCTCTCGTCAACATGCTCTTAAGAGTCTATTGGATGCCAACTTAGTCGATAACGCCATCAAAATCTTCAATTTCGTGCTCGAAACCTTAAACCGAGTCAATCTCCGTTCCTACATCGTTTTCCCTCAAGCCACTTGCAGAAACCATCAGTCCCACCAAGCTTGTAATTTTTTCAATAATATAGTCTAGCATAACAACTGTTGCTTCGTCAGAATATATAGAAATAACCATCGTGATGGATGGTTTGTGAAAATGTGGCGATGTTGATATTGCAAGAAAGTTTCTCGATGAAATTTGTAGGAGAGACCTGGTTCCTAACCTTCTTTTTCTTTTTCCAATATTTTTGGTACTGGATTTACACTCATTCCTCTTCATTAGTTTTTTACATGATTTTGCATGTGTTTGTTTTGTCTGTTTGCTTTTAGGTGTTGTAGTTGTTGGTTAATGTCCAATATCAACCCGGTATTAAGGCATCAAAATTTAAAGAGAAGTAGTTGCATTCATAATTTCACAACATCAAATTTTCATTACTTTTATTTATTTATTTATTTATTTATTTTTATATCTTTATAATAGGATGTCAAACTCTTTTATTCAACAAAACTTAAAATATATATGCATCATATTGTTGTGTAAACTATTAGCATAGTGAATACACCTTTTTCTCTTAGGCATATGAACTAATAAACCTATATTAGATAGTATTACAATACAATGTTATGAGATTTCATGTTGAAGTTAGCTATCAAATAATTTCAAATAAATGTAGTGTTATGGTTGAACAAAAATGGAAAATTGAAGAAATAAAAGTGGAGTTTGTATACTTGTATGCCAACTATGTATGCATGCTTCTAGATTATACTAAATGCTTGTGTAAGATGCCTATGCATGCTTTTGTAATCATGGTGATTAGTTTCATTCTTTTTTTAGTTTGCATCCATGTCAAGCATATGCTAGTTTCTTTATGTGGTAGTGGGATTTCTATGTGCATGGGTCGGAATTACCAATAATTATAGTCAGACCTTTTTGTGGAAAATTGTAGTCAACTAACTTTGGCTTGCTTGACACATTGAACACATATATCTATTTCAGGTCATTGTGCTATATTTTCTTTTTTCTAATGGTATCCAGAGATTTCGAGATTTCATAATCAGCATGTCAAGATTGATAATCAATTTGAACAATCCGAATTGTTCATTTACAATCTAAATGGTTTAGAAAAGCATTATCCATACATTTCTATGTATTGATGTATCTCTTAATTTACCACCCTAACCTATTAAAGAGGAGCTTGTAATGATTGGGCATCTCTTTTTAAAGTATTGCTCCTGCCGGTGCAGGTACCATATGAATATTTTTATATTGTGTTTCTATCCTGTTATTTTCCATACATAAAATATTTCTCATACACTAGGTATCTTACCATTGCAGCTCTCGTTCATAGCCTGGTACATGACTTTTTCTTCCTAAAAAAACTGTATTTTTTGCTTTTGTTATGGTAAAATATGCTTTTCTTTTTAATTGTGCGTATAGGTTGAAGATGTGACTCCCTCTGGTCCAACTAAATTTGTGCTATACTTCATTAGTTCCACCAATATTCTTTATATTTTTTGTGATCATGCAGTATAGTGCATGTATTATTGTATTAATGATACTATATTGCATTATTCTTGTCCTAACAGTTACCTCTAAGTTTAAACAATTATTGGGTATGTCATCCTTAACAATATTGCTACTTACTGCATATTTAACCCAATTTGTTATCACTTGCTTTTAGTAATTTCAACACTAAATGTAAGATTGTCCATATTTTCTTACATATGCTGCCCATGTTTCACATGTATATACATATGCTTGATTTGTGACATTCATCCCCAAATGGTTGGTTTTTAATAAAAAATACGTTTGCTATTTTCAGCTTATCTAAACGGTTTTTCTTTGGAATGCTTGGTAGGATTTAACTCTTATCATACTTATGGTTACTGCTACTTTTTCATTGATTTTGGGCATTAAGACCGAGTTAATATTTTAAGTTGCTATGGATATCTCATTGTTTATTAGGGTAAAGTATTATCTATTCTTTTTTATGTAGGAATTAGTTTTTATTAGGGAAAAAACATGGTAGAAAACTATCAATTCTACATCCATTCAAAGCAGAAATCGCTGGCAATAAAGAGTTTCTCATTGGTATCAACCTCATTCGCAACTTTGTTATTATTTTACAGTAAGAAGGCATAATTTTGTGCTGCTATATATAGGCTAAATGCATTAACTGATCCAAACTATAAGATATTCTGGTTTAAAAGTCTAATTCATTCAATGAATAGAGTAGATGATATAAAACATATGACCAGACATAATCTACATTAGATTGAATTCACATAATTCCCTTCTAATCAAATAGCTAAGCTCATTGATGTTGTAACAAAAGGGAGAAGTGGTCTCATGTTCACATATTGTCAAGTTGCATGGTATTGACATTTTTTTACCACCTTACTTTAATTATATGCAGATGTCCTTGCTTTATTTGCAGTCAAGCCCGGCCTTTTGTTAAAGCAAGAGAAGCACCTGCATTAGGCCTCATCAAAAACAAGAGCACCACTCAACAATGCACATGGAGAAAGAAAAAATGGTGGATCTCCAAACTGACAGTGAGTAAAAATAAGGTGCGACAACTCCATTCGGCCATAGGCATCACTAGCAACTTTAGAAGGTGACAACCCATTCGAACGCCGTAGGCGACAGTTGCCCCATACTTTACTCCAGCTTTGATAGGAGCAGGCGATGCTGCGGGTAGCGGTGTAGCAATAGTTTTCAATTGATCATCTTGAGGTAGTCTCCATCAACTTCTTTATTATTGATTTTTATTCTTAATTCGTGCAATTGGAAAGTCATGATCTTTGTATAATTACGAAATTTTATTGATTTAGAATGATAGCTTTTTTAACATCCTTTTGTGATTGAGAATCAAATTTATGTTACAACAATTATATAGATACAGCTAACACATGCTATAAATTGATAGTTTATGTACACCAGTTTCCACGTACCCATTCCTTATTTTATTCGCTATATAGCTGGGAAAATATTTATTAGACACTGATATTTTTATTTTTACCACTTAAATAGAGTTAATAAAACTGTTATTTTAAAAAGAAGCTGAAGTAAGAATGAAAATACTTAGATTGATTTCTCATATTTCAAATTAGGGGAGCAAAATTGTTGGTGCAGCATTTCTTTAGTCACATGTATGAAAAGGTAAATATTAATAATAAATCTTAATCAAATTTCCTAACTATTAATGAACAATTTTTAATTTTCCTGTAAAAATGAAGATGATTACTCTGTGAATCTTCCGCACTTTTGTAGAAAGAATTCTAGATTCAAGACCTTTTTGTATAGTTCTGGTTCAGCCCTACGATGTCAATCTAGCTGTAATCATTGACATATTATCCTTGCTTGGGATATCATTGTAGACTTCTTACATGACAGTGAAGGACAGAAATATGACACTAAACCAAGCTGCTTAACAGCAAAGCAACTTAACTCTGAGTTGCTTCAGCAAAGCAACCCATGACTATTTGAAATAACTCAGAGTTAAATGGTCAAGAAATTGTTTGGCTCAGGTAGGTGCTACACCGTCTAGGGAAATTGTTAGTAGTTGATGCTTTTGTAGTCTTAATAACCATCGGATTTTAACAACTGCTTTCATTTATTACTTACTAGCTGTTCTTTTTACATCAAATTTGGCTCATTAAACCTATTGGTGTGTTAGTGAGAAATAGTAATTAATTAATAATAATAATAATAATAAATTAACCAAGCTAATAAAAATTAACTAAATTTTGTTAAAATTAAATAAATTTTATAAATTTAACTAAGTTTAAGTTAACTAAAATTTATAAATAACAATAATATAACTAATTTAACAAAGTTTATAAATGATTATGATGATGATGAATTAACTAAGTTTATAAAAATTAACTAAGTTTATAATACTAATAATAATAATATAACTAAGTTTATGTTAACTAAATTTTATAAATAATAATACTATAACTAATTTAACAAATTTTTATAAATAACAATAATGACAACAATGATGAATTAACTAAGTTTACAAAATTAACTAAGTTTATATTAATAATAATAATAATACCAATAATAATAATACAATTAAATTAACCTTGTTTTTTTAATAACAAAAACAACAACAACAACAATAATAAATTAACTAAGTTAACCAAGTTAATAAAAATTAACTAAGTTTTGTTAAAATTAAACAAGTTTTATTTAAGCTAACTAAATTTTATAAATAATAATATAACTAATTTAACAAAGTTTTATAAATAATAACAGTGATTATGATGATGATGAGTTAACTATGTTTATACTAAATTAACTAAGTTTATAATAATAATATAATTAAATTAACCGATTTAATAATAATAATAATAATAATAATAATAATAATAATAAATTAACTAAGTTAACCAAGTTAATAAAATTAACTAAGTTTAGGTTACCTAAATTTTATAAATAATAATAATATTATAACTAATTTAACAAAGATTTATAAATAGCGATAATGATGATAAATTAACTTAGTTTATAAAATTTTATTAAGTTTATAATAATAATAATAATAGAATTAAGTTAACTGAGTTTGAATAATAATAATAAATTAAGTTAACCAAGTTAATAAAAATTAACTAGGCTTTGTAAAAATTAAACAAGTTTTATTAAATTAACAAAGTTTAAGTTAGCTAATTTTTTAAAATAATAATAATATAACTAATTAACAACATTTTATATATAACTATATGATTGGACTTTATTTATTTCATTTCGTTCATAACTTTGATTATTTGTAGACATTATTTATAATATAATAAACTCATACAATGTTGTACATGTTTGATATTAAATTTGAAGTCCTACGAATTAACATAATTGTTTGACTTTATGTTGTGCTTTCGCTTCTGCATGCATTGGAATTCCGAAGAGAGCAAGGTTGGACTTTTATGATGCTAGCTTTCACTTGCGCATGAAATAAAGAATTATGGGTAATCAAGCGTTTTTTTAGCACTAGTTTGTTATAACATTTTATTAGTAGTAGGTGTGTAAATCTGTGCACGAATGATTATTGTATGTGAGTTTGGTTATTTTATCAAATGGCTATTGTGTTAGCATGGTTATGGATATCTTATTTGATTATAAGATTGATATGTTTTTTTAATTGTCTGAATATGATGACTACGCGATTGATTGTTGATTGATATAGTAGAAAAAAATAGACCATCAACTGGAAATAATAGCATGAAAAAATGGTGCATACTGATAAACAACTTTTAGTAGCGTTTCAAAAACGCTAGAAATATATGCAGTTGCGTTGAGTAAACATAATCGTAAAGTAAGGATAAAGTTGGAAACTGCATTGGTAACGCCAAAAAACCTTTTGATGCGTTTTCAAAATGCTACAAAAAGATTTATGGTGTCGTTTGAGAAACGCTGCAGTAAAAGGATTCGTAGTGGCGTTGAAATAAATGCAACTAAAAATCATGGAATTTTAGTTGCGGGCATTATCATGACATTTATCAAAACACTACCATAAGTTTTGGTAGCATTTTTTACGTGCCACCTGTAACATCCCGTCTTTTCGCACACTTTAAACCGACACACGTGCCAATTCAAAGCATACGCAAGGGCGGATTGTTATGGGGTAAATAAGAAAAACAGAGAAGAAATAAAACAAAATAGAATCTCACAGCGGAAGGATAAAATATAATAATCAATATACAGTTCATGATAACTGTTTACAAAATATTTATTTTACTTATACAATGAATATCAGAGTTACACATACCAATACAATCAATGCAGCGGAAATTTAGAGTGTGGTGCAATACTATAAATAATATAATACGGATTCTTCGTCTTCGTCCTCCAAAGCTAAAATCTTCGATCCTGAAACGCTCGGACTGACCCGAGCGAATTTGAAAAGACAAAAACACTCGAGTCAGAACTAAAAGATCTTATGTGAGTTAAATTAACAGAAATAAATATGAGTACATTAACTCAAGAGATGCTCGGGATTTACATCTCCTAAGGATCCGTTAAACTATTTACTATGTAGTATATTGCGCTATTATAATAGTGTCTAATTGTAAAATAAACTTACTTTTAAATAGCGTTAAAGCTTTACATTTTCCACCTTAACACGTAAAATGCCAATAGTCTATACAGTACCGTAATACCTCCTGATCGGGAGGCTACCAGAGGATACTCCATAGGTACGACACAAATAGAAACTCGTAGTAAAGGCACGATAGGGTAGGTGACACGGCACAACTAGGCAATGCCAGGGTAGATATACCAATTGCTATCCAGGCTGGTGGAAACGCGTAGCCGCAGTTACCGCCCACCTCGGACTAACTCCCCCAAAATCAAAAATAAAGTGGCCACTGAATCAATCCAAAATCAAAGTATAATATCGAAGAGGAGGGTCCGATCAGAGGAATGACCTCATTGGCCTGAGAATCGCTCCTGTTTTAGCCACCTTATGCCAACTCACGGGAGTCGGGTCCACGTATTTACCTTACAGGAAACGTCGCCACCACCTACTTCATTCTGGAATCTCCACCGCGTACACGGTTAGTCAAAGTGGTTTTCGGTATCGACAGAGAGTATGTCAGATATCCGATCCCGGTCTCTTTGCCAACCCATCGTTATTATAACACCGCGGTCATTTAAAAATAGCTCATACTTTAAAACCAGAATAAACATTTCCATTTTAAAATTATGAATACGATATCATTTCAAAACCCAAAACCATATTTTATCACTTATCCCAAATAAAATTCTTTCCAAAATCAAAATGCTTTAACTTCATAACGTCTTAAAATCAATATTTTCAAAGCATAATATTTTGAAAATCATAATTTAAAACCATAACTTCTAAAACTTGAATGGTTTGGACATTCAACGGTATATGAATTAAATGGTTTAACTTAAATGTTACTTTGTAAAGAAAATAGTTCTCATGGCTTTACAAATACATTTCTTTATTAAAGTCTAAACCAAAATTTATATTATCTCTCTCAAGTTCCAAAACCACTTCAATTTATATATATATATACGTATATCCATTTGGAGTATTAATATTTCAAACTAAAGTTGGATTTTATTCTTTCAACAAATCGAATGTTCTATTAATTAGTCTTGAATATTCACATAAAATCCATAAATAAATAAAACTCCAATTTCTAGTAATAATATATATATATATATATATTTTTCAATTCAAATTATACTAGAATATTCATTTCAATTTATCTTGGGAAAAATCCAATTATAAATATCATATCTTAAAATTTTCAAACTTAACATTTAAACATATGATATAAATTATCAAACTCCATTTTCTTAATTTTTTTTTCCATTTTTAATAAAGAGATTTATACACCTTTTAATTTCAAAATTTTCAACTTCATATGTATATATATATGGAAGAAAAATATTTATACAATATAAAATTTAAGATTATTATAAACCGTATTCCATCCAAACCATAGAAATCACATAAAATAGTTATATATAGACCGCGGTGCCTGTATATAATTTTCTATCCTATGGTCAAGTGATACGGATATTTATCATTTCAATCCGCAATTTAAAAGATATAAAATTTTGCGGTTGTATATCATTTCAAACCACAATCCCGAATGAAATGAAATATGCATGATAATTTTGCATTTAATGATACACAAATAAAACATCCATTCATCAACATCATCCATCATCCAATCACAAACATCAATCAATACAAATCAATAACAATATATATTTGATAATATATAACAAGTAATAACTGGCAATTTTATTCAGATTAAATTTAACAACTATTAATCTAACAGTTTATATTCAGTAATAATCTATATAACTGTTAACTAGCAGTTTATAGGCAAACACAAATTCTAACTGTCAATAAATAAATGAAATTAACAGTTAAATTCAATAAATGCAATTCAACAAATATGAGTGAAATAAACATGCCAAATACTCATAAATAAATTTCTATTCATTTCTAAAATTAATTCAACAAACATAAAAACTTTTAGTAGTTGTGAGTGGGTTAAAGCACTCACCTTTTGAATTTAAATCGAATTTAAATCTGATTTAAACCCAAAAATTCGCCCGTCTCGGAATTCGTCCAAACCAGCGTCATCAAGTCCGGAATTAAATTACGATCCTAACAAAAAAAATCTTACGTGAATCGGAGATCGTATGCGAGAGTTATGTCGAAAATTGCACTCGAATTCAAAATTAAAAATAGCAAAGAATGGTCCACATTTACACACCTCAATGCCACGTCACTGCATCTTCCCAGTAACGCGCACGAAGGCAAACAGCCCAGGCCGAAGCCCCTAACGCACGCAACCTCCCCCTTTTGACCGAACGTTGACCACCATTTCACGCCGCCTCCGGCCTCCATCGCCCCGCCGACCAACACCATCGAACTGCCTACGCCGAGCCGCCCTCAACCCCCCAGGTCCGGCCGTCCCTTGTGCTGCCTGCCGCCGTCAAATTTCGAACCCTAATCCAATTTTATGGGCCAATCCGACCGTTGAAACGACGAACAAACCATATAGATGTGATCCCCATCGTCCTCTCTTCAATACACAGAAATGTTTTCCCGATCCGACAACTTTTGTTGCGACGATGATGTGAGGCCGAAAATGATTTGAATATTTCTGGATAAACGATGGCTCCAATCGAAAAACGGATCACACCAGTAGATTACTCGTATCAAAAACATCAACATATATTTTTTTCAGAATTTTTAGAGAACTTTGAATTTTCATCTTTGATTTGCAATTTGAGATTGGATCTGAAATGCATCCATTGAGGAAGAGAGAAGATTGAAGAAATGAGCGTACAGCAGAAGGGAATAAAATGGGGCTAGGGTTTATAACTGTATATTTATAGTTAGGGTTGGGTTAGAGCGTATAGACTAGAAGGATGAACGTACGCAACAAACTATGGCCCAAAAAGCCCGTTTAGCCTCCGGAACAAAATTTATTAAACCCATATATCCAAATAGGTATTTTAAAATATTCTGAACGCGATGGAAAAAGTTTCACGTTCGAATTTGATCGTATGAAGAAGTTATGCTGAAAACAAGATTTCCAAATTGATTTCAAATTGATTTTAATAAAATTGATTTCAAGGCGTTTCACGCCCGTACGATCAAACGACAAGTCCGATCGATACGAAACTTGAAACCCTATAATAATTCACTGATACAGATCCGATGAAACTGGTTTCATCGAAATCCGAGTCCGTGACCAAAATGGCTATTTTTAATATTCATTAAATAAATTAAATAAATTATAAAATCCAATTTTATATTAAAGCTCTATAATTGCCCAAATTTTATTGCTTATATAATTTATAGTCAATTTAAATGATTTAATAAGTCTGGCTGTGAATTAAGATTGACAAGTCTATCAAATTTCAGTATACATTTCTATGCTTCCTTATATTAAGGAATTATAAATTTAATTCTCAAAATCCAATTATTTAATCTTTTACCTTTATACTCTCAACTTAAATCCAAAACAAAGATGCCCTTTAACATGTCTATGTTTTCACTTTAAAATCTACAATTTCCTTTTTAATTCAATAACGTAATAATTTACGTTTAATTCCATTTTATTTGAATAAATACCCTTTGTTGAATTTAATACTCCAATTATAATTTTAAATCTTGCTTTCTAAAGCCTATATCAACAAATGGTCCAATTAAAATAAAATTAGTATTAACCTCACTTTATAGAATTAACTACTGCAATTACAAAACCAAAACTACGCTAACTGCAATAATTTTGTGAATAAATTTGAGATTGATTTCAAAATATCTTAACAACAAATAAGATAGGTAACGAACAACAATTATTGTTATTAAATCTATTTCAAAAAGTCTACACTCAAATATTACCTTAAAGTAAGTCTTATGTTTCTATAAATTTATTCATACTTCCGTTACTATATTAATAATTAAAGTAACGTTCATTCTTAATAGCAACATTATAACTATTCACATATAAAAGAACTCTATTCCCAAATACATTCATTTATATTTTATTTCCTTAAAGTTCTCCTTTAATAACTGGACATATTAACAACCAAAATAATTAATTTAGATTTATTTCAATCTATATCCATTCTTAACTAAATAAAATAATGGTTAACCTAAACACTTGTAATTCTTTTATATTCAAATTCACTTACAACATTTATTAACAAAATGTTACCATAAGTTTAGATTTAAATTAAATAAATTAGATGAATAGGTAAAACTCTGTAATTATCACCCATTTCCAAAACATATGCACTAATTACTACGTTACTATTAGAATTCATTTATTAATTTACTAGTTAATAACTGTCTTCTTATTCCCTATTTACTACAAAATTTCAAATTCAATTATAGCTTCTCAATACATACAATTACATAGGCAAGACAATTTTATTACTATTTTAAGTCCATTTATTATTGACAACATTCATTAAATTTACTTATCAACACCTATTGCATTGATTTATTCAACGGTCACTTTTAATTAGTTACTACCCATTTTACAATCAAATGTAAATCTTCCACTATTGATTCTTATATTAATAAATCTCATTCTAGGTAATATTTTTATTAATAATTGCAAATTCAACACTTATATTGCTTCCTTATATTTATCTTACACAAAGTGTGCAAATTCACATTATTTAAATCTATTTCCATGTAACTATTAAATTGTTAACATACATTCAATTCCAAATTTTATAGAAAATATATTATCTAAAAACCTTTCTATTCTAAATAACTTTATTCGATGTTAACATTCACCAAATACAAATTACTTCCATAAATATGATTGCACTTAAATTCAGTTATTATTTCATAAATATTATTTTAATCAACTAATTATGACTTATAACCACAAACACAAATTTTCGTTATTTTACCTATTTCTATATAAACATTTCAATTTGTTAATCTTTAATCTCAGTTACTATATCCAACTCCTACATTTATTCTAAATTAGATTAGAAATTATATTAATTTAATTCGTTTAATATCATCAAATTTATTGGGTCGTTACACCACCAAAATTAAAATTTCTTGTGGTGTGTTTGATTTACGTACATATGTCACACATTTAAATTAAAAATAACATATTTAGCTATAATATATTCATGAAATTCTTTTCAGCCATTTAAAAACAATAAAAAGTTAAAATGTTTTTAAAACAAATTTCAGAACTAGATTTTGAATTTTATAATTAGTATATATATATATATATATATCATACATATAAACCAATTTATCAATTTATATTTACATACATGCATACATACATACATATATATATATATACATATAGTTACTGGCTAATTGTTCACAATCTTCAAATATACTCGAACAATTGAAAATGATAAAGAACCGGGTCCGAAACCTAAGAAACATTATAAGATGGTAAATTATGAAATTCTTACGAGATAGCCTGTAACGGTCTAGAATTTTGCGATCCCGAAAATTCCAGATAGTTAGGGAAAAGAAGAAAGAGATAGAAGAAAACGAAGAAACAAAAACACCAACATCTCACATTCGCAGCAGATAAAATATAATAACAAATAATAACAGTTATACAAAGGAAAACTGTACTTATCAAATTATACTTTAATACATTAGAGTTACACAAATACACAAACACTGGACAGATACAGCCATGTCCCAGATAACTACAATATATCTTTGCGGATATACGTTTCTGCCATCCAGCTCGCCTCTTGAGCTCCAGAACGTCCTTACCTGAAAATCTGTAATAATCGGTCTGACCCGAGCATTACGTCAAAGTAACACCTGGGTCAGGCTGGAAACCAGCGTGAGTAAACCCATATAATTTGAAATACAAAGTTCAAACCATAAAAGAAAAACCCGGGGTAACTCGTACTTCACTACGAGTTCATTACTTGTTATGCTCAACACTTATTTCACAAATCAATCCCTAATTACCCATACTTAGTTTTAAAGGTTCATATTATTCCATTTCAGCCAATTGATTTCATATATCAAATCTATATAGATTTATTAGAGGTTACAAATCGAAGTGGTTACAGGTATTTACTGATACCCGGCTCCGGTCTCTTCGAATCTCATGCCATCTTAACCCAAGTTATTCAAATGAAATACAAATCAAACTTAAATATAGGATGTCACTTTCTATTACAGCAATTCATCACCGATGGATATCCACATTATAACTATTCAACCCAATCATATCACAAAACATTTCAATCAGGAATATCAAATAATCCATGGCATTCAATTTCATTCAATAATTCATAAGCATGATGAATTAGTCACGCCATTTCTAATTAAATAAATTACAACACGATTAATTAATCATTCTTAAGTCATCCTTCTTAATTAATCATCCTCGATTAATTTTTCCTTAATTACAGTAGTAATTAATTTCACAAATTATTTACCCTTCACTCATTCCTTAATTGATTACACTAAGTAATTAATCCTTGAATTACTTCCATTAATTAATTATCCCATTAGTTAATTATGCTTAATAAATTAACCCTTAATTATTAATTAAGTTAACCTTTAATTGCTAATTAAATTAATTAATCCTTACAAATTTATCCTTTGATTACTTATATTAAGTAATTTATCATTTGGATAATTAATCTCTAATTGCTCATCCATTAATCTCTAATTACCAATTAATTAATCTCTCATTAGTTAATTGATAATCCTCAATTATAAATAAATTAATCCTTAAACATTAATTAATTAATTTCTCTTCAATTACTTAATTAATTAAATCAAAAATTAAACCTTAATTACTTTATTTTCAATAAATTTATTAATTACATTAGTTAATTAATTATCACTTAATCAATAGTTAATGATTCTTCCCTTAATTATATTCATTAACCATCCATTAATTACTTCCATCAAGTAGTTATCCTTTAATTATCAATATTAATCAATCAACCCTTATTAATTTAAAAGAGATCTGGGAAGAAGGAATCAAATTTTGAAAAGATTTTATAGCCTGTACTTAGAACAGAGGAAATACATTCCTATGAACAGTCATATACACATCTATCTTCATATTTACAGTCATACAACATATTTTTACATTCACAAGTCAAGAATTATCACATGCTAATCCAGTTACAAGGCTTAAGATCGAATCCAGGTAGTTCACTCACCTGGTAGTTTTAAAACAGTGAAGCTACTTGATACTTTTTAGCGTTTTAATAAATTGTTTTACACCGTCACAACCAACTTCCATTGGAGCAATGCTAAAAGTAATCAGGTAAAAGGATTTAATTTTTCCCTTTGAACATAATTGGTCTATTTGCAATTTACAGAAATATTCATATGTGCACACAGGCATGCAACAGGACTTCTATTTGTATAGCCGGACATTTTTTTCGAATCATATTTAAGTTATATTATATTTTATTCATTGATTGAGGCATACATAAAACTATATAGGTGATTTAACTTAAAATGATTAAAGTTTACTCACCTGGCTAAAAAAACAGAGAATAGTTGATTCCTCTTCCAAATGCTGATCTGGAACTGAAGGCTCAAATTTTGAATTTGAAAATGAAGCCACTTGATTTTAAACTTTTGCTTTGAGTACTTGATATACTTTAGATCTAAGATTTGCTTTGAAACAGATCATTGTCTTAAACTGAGTTTTGAGACTTTGAATTCTGCCTTCAAAACTTTGCTTTGCTTTGTTTAAGAAAAACCAAAAATTGCTTACTGTTCAATGTTCCCTTGATCTGCTTGAATAATTCAGTTTTAAAATGGTTGTTGTTTGATGATTTCCTCGCTGTATATTATTTCCAGGCTTTAATCTTCTTTGTTTTGGAAAGATGAAGATAAAAAAAAGAAATGAGAAAGGAATAGAAAATGTATATATTTCTTTTATCTTTTATTTATTATCTATAAAAGGAACAAATTCATGACACTCATTAACTTTCTTAAAAATGTCATTTACACATTATAATTAATTTACATTTGTTATATAGAAAGTACTTATGTTTACGTTTGTAATTATCATGTCTTAACATGTTTTTTAAATATGTTCATATATTATTATATTAAAATTTTAATTTATTTTTATTAATGTCTTATGTGTTTATATTAACTTCCTTTCTAATTTATCAATAGAAAATTTAAAAGTAAAATAATATAGAATCCCAATTATATATTTATAATGGTTATACAATATACTAACTTTATATATATATACTTTATCTAAAATTTTAATTTTTTTTGAATTCCCAATTCAAGTCAAATTCTAATTATTCATATACATATACATATACATATACATATACATATATATATATATATATATATATATATATATATATATATATATATTCATATAACAACACACTATCATTTTTTTTTTGAAATATCAATTTTGCCAATTTAAATAATTATACTAGAAAGATTATCAAACCAATACTTATTCAGGTACATATTTGTATTACCAGAATTGTTTATTTAACTTATAAATCAGTATTTCTACTAATTAAATCCAGTTAATTTATAAACTACAGATATTCTAAAATTTGGGATATCACATTCCTCCCCCTTTTGAATCTTTTCGTCCTCGAAAAGGAACGAAGCCAGAATTTATTAAAATACTTAATATCAGTTAAATTTCCTCTTTGAACATTTTTAAAACACTTCTTTAAAATCTATATATAATATTACTAAAATAGTTTTTATAAAAATACTTTTATAACTCGATGTTTCAATAAGTCCATCCTTGTTCTCACAAAAATTCGGTCATACGTTGATCAGGCGTAGGACTGAAAATCTATAAGTTCTTAGCAGACCCATTTTCAACACCCAGTGAAAATACTTGGAAAATAATTTTATTTAAAATATAGAAAACATTTTTATAAATAGAGGAAATCACTTTGGTGAGAATGCTCTAGAAATCATCACCCCATCCATGGTCGCAGTTACAATACATGGTTACGTTGCCATCATAGCAAAAGTCCATGTAACTGTAGGCACTCTACGCCCCTCGATTACGCCATAGAACCCGCCACAGATCGCAATTACATCCTCGGTTACGTTGCCATCACAGAAAAAGTCCATATAACTGTAGGCATCAACGCCCTCGATTTTCGCTGCAAAAAATGAAACTTCTCCACTCCCACATAGGTCGCAGTCTACCGATGTAAAATCAAATGTAGACTATTGGCTCCCAGCAGCACACACGACTTTTGCTATGTCAATATAGGTCGTAGTCTACCGATATAAAATCAAACTTCAACTGTTGGTTCTCAGCAGCACACACGACTTTCGCTATGGTCTGCAGTAGATTGTAGTGACATCGAGTTATACCATCGTCACAGCATAACCTAAATGCCTCTGTAGGCATCAGCGCCCTCGACTTTCGCTACACACTACATATAATCCTCAGGAACTAATTTTGTCCGGACTCCTCACAGGATCAACTTTAGAAACCCTCCTTAGAGTTCAAGGCGGTACCACCCTATGGCACTCCTGAGAAGTTCATTTCAAGGGAGCCCCTTTTTCTCCTCAGCCATTTTCAAAACACTTTATACTATACACATATAGTATCTTCCAAATCATACACCTAGTATGAATCTCATATAAATCTCCTTTTCACAAAATCGATTATCCCAAAAATCGATAATTTTCAAACTAGGCTTTCCAAACTCCAAAATTGATTTTTCTCCAAAAATCAAAAGCCTTTCCAAATCCATAGGTTCCAAAAACCTTTTCTCAAAATCATTCTCATAAGATCCTTTACATACACACACACACACACATATATATAACTTTTAAAAACTTTGGATCTCATCAAACTTGTATAAATTCCATTTTTATACTTCAAATACTTTCAAAAACCCTTTTCTTCTGGCAAAAGATTCAATAAGGGGAGTTTTATAATATATATAACAAAGATACATAACTTTGTTTATTCCAAATCAAATATTCAAATTTGATTACTCTTTTGTATAGTTATTTACCACATTACTTTTTATAAATTAAATTTCTACTGTAGAAATATCCAATTTCCATTTAATTTCACAAAATATACTTTTCATTTCAAAACCATTTTACAATTCTTATCCACAAATCTTCAATATAAATTTCATTCAAACCCGTACGAGGTACACATATCATCCGTACGCAATATCAATCTGATCGCTCACTCGATCACATAATTTCACTTCTGAACTAGTATCGTCCACCCGACTTCCTAGTGCGGACTCCGATCTGGTTTCTTGATCAGAAACCGTCATTCTCCTTACATAGCCATAACTATGTTAGAGAATATCCAGAACCAATCAACAATCCATATCCAGGTTCGCCGTCGAAGATCGAGTGAAAAATCCTAACTTGGATCGATATACTATCTCGAAATTCTGTGCTCGAATCTGGATCAAATCACTATGCAAATAGAATAATATACGTACATCCTACTTATTAATCTTCATCGATTATTAGCCAAATCAATCTCCTTTTATATTCACATTTTCCTCAATCGTTTTTGGATTATCACTTTAATTCTTATCTCAATGGGTATATAATTATAAACAGTTTGCACTTTGACCATCTTAAAACTAGAAAATAGCTTGAAAATTTAAAAATGGACAAGCAGTTGAAAAATAATTATTACTTTGTAAAATAGTTAAGTAATTGTAAAAAAGTTGGAAAAGAGTCCAATAGTTATAAAATAGTTAGATAATTGCAAAATAGTTGTAAAATAGTAGTTAGTTATAAAGTAGTTGAAAAATAGTAATTAGTTTATAAAATAGTTGCAAAATAGTTAAATAATTCCAAAAGTAGTTATAAAATAAGTATAAGATAGTTTTGGGTTTAACAAGAAAGGTTGTATATGCAATAAATAGCTTGGAAAAATAGATTTGTACTAAAATAATTCATTTTGAAAATAGTTCCGAGTCAAATTATTCAACTCCCAACCTCCATTTCCAATCAATTCAATTTGAATTTTCACTTTTATTTAAATTGACTCAATCTAATTTAAATAACTTCAATTTACATTAAAATTGATTTAACCCCAATTCAAGTTGAATTAACCTCAATTTCTTTCCAAATTCAAATCAAATCCCATTTGAATTCACTTGTTCAACTTAAATCACAATTTCAATTAATTCAAATCAAATTCAATTTGAAATAATTCAATTCAAATTTCAAATTTAAACCATCCCGAATTATATAAATTCGAGTTAAATTTTTAAATGTTTATTTAATCCTTTAAATCAAATCAACTTATATCTTTAAACCATTTAATTCTGAATCCAAATTCCATTTAAACCTATTTCAAAGTTCAAATAATGATTCAAATCCTTTCTGAACAACTAAATCTTTGAAATTCAATCTATGACCAAATTTCAATTTTGAAACCAAACCTTTGAAGTTTTATCTTAAACATTCAAATCTTAAGTATTCCGTTTTGTCTTAATAATGGATATATTACCACACCCCATTTCTACATTCATTTAAACAAATCCAATTTCAGCTTAAAGATTATTAATAACACAGGATGGCATCATTAGAATTACTTAAAACATCCATCCATTTTCAATTTCCAGATCTCAAACCCATTTTTAGATCACACAAACTCCCAATTCAAATTAACCATTTAACTTCCCTAAGTTAAATCCCAATTTCATCTTGAAATTTCCAATTCAGATTGCTTGTTAAATTATTTAACCTTCCCAAAGTTAAATTCAATTTACTTAATCCAGCCAAACTTACCCAATTCGAATTCCCATTTCAAATTTAAAACTCAACATTAATTATGATAACCCGGAATTTTGGGTAATATCAATTTAATAATCTGCATTAGAATTAAACTGATTTGATAATTTTTGTTAATAAAATTTGAATTAATTTAATAATCTTCTTTTAATAAATTTAATTGATGGATTTTATCTTTTAAAAGCTAATAAATGTTTTCTATTTATAATGTATATATATATATATATTATAAATAGATAAGGTTTGTTTTGAAATTTGACGAATAAATAAAATCTTGTTTTTAAATTCTAATATACATTTTGATAATTTGGAAAATTATGACCTAATTTAATATATAACTTTTCAAAGCTATTTAAATAAATATCTATATAGTTTAAAATATTTAAGGTAAATAATAATTATTTAAATTATATCTTAGCTTAAGTTTAAATTTAAATAAAAGGCTTGTCTTATTTCTTTTAAATATTACTTGATAAGTATGATTTGAAATTTTATATAGAAGTTTAAAATACAATTTGCAAACGATACATTAATTCATTTAAGTAATATAAGTAATTTATATATAACAAGATAATTTCTTTTATAAATTATTTAAAATTGAATAAAAGTGTTATTTCCAAACAATAATTATAATGTATTATATATATATGAATTTTAATATAAATAGAATTTGTTATTTTCAAAATTTAATGTGTAGTTATATATGCATGTATGTAACTTGAATTTTAAAATTGGATTTCAAAATATCTAATTTGAATTTGGAATTTATTTTGAAATTCAAAGGAATGGATACTTAAAAATATTTTGGATTTTAAAAGAGATAGGTATAAGCTTTTATTTGTATATATATAATTTGTTTTATTTTATTTTTCTAGAAAGTAATTTACAAATATATAGATAAGTATTTAATAAATAATAAAAAGGGCTTTTATTTACTTTTAAAATAAATAAAAATAAGTAAAATTACTTAATGGCAAGTGTAATTATACTAAGGCCTCATAATAACATGTGTTAAGCAAATGTAAATAGATTAGACAAGTGTCATTTTTGTTTTTAATTTTTTTCTTTTATATTAAAGTAAATCATTTATACTTATGAAAACATGTTTTCTTCCTTCTCATTTCTTTTCTAATCTTCATTTTCAAAAGCTAAGAAAAACTCAAGCTTCTCAAAAATGAAATCTGGTAAAAACATTCATAGATCAGTAACCAAACTCCTCAAAACCAAAATCATGTTCAAATCAAAATATGTAAATTACTTCCTCACAAACCAGAAATCAAATTCAACATTTCTCATACCAGAGGCTAATCATATTCTAAAGCCTGTAATTTGTTTACAAAAATCAAATCAAAACCTGTAAGCAGCTTATTCAACCTGTAGCCTGAAACAAGCTTCCAACTTAATCAAATCTTAATCATCTAAACAATAAAGACATTCAGCAACAACAATTCATAATCCAATAGCAAGCTTTCTTCAGCAACTCAAGTTTTAATCAGATTCAAAGAGGATATGGAATTTCAGTTTTAAAAGTTTCAAAATCGGCTTCAAATTTGGTGCTCTATTCTTCACCCTCAAAATTGGTGAGTAACATCACAATTTAAATAGTTTAAGTATATAATTATGTTGCATGTTCATCTCTGAAGCAAGTATGTTTGTGAATGTATTTATAAGTATTGCTCTGTGTATATATATGAATATATTAGTGTGCGTGCTGTGTATCAGGATTTTTTTCTCTGATTCTATTTCCAGGCTTAAGATCAAATCAAAATTCACTTGCTCTTGATTCAGTCTTTGTTAAGACTTAAGTCTTGAACAAAATATGTTTGTTATATCATAGATTTTAGCTTAAAAACTTGTTAAAGTTAAAACAATTTTGTGTTGTCTCTGGAAATTTAAAACAACAGAGCAAACTTAAAATAAGTAAAAATTTAATTACCATGTTTTATGGATTTAGGAATCTAAATCAAATACTAAAACTAAAACTTGATTTTTGAAACTAAAATCATAATTTTTTGTTAAGTGGAAAGGGGGAAGTTCTGGTTTGACCAGAAATGATTTTTTGGGTTGTCTTTGGTGACCTGGTTGGTTTGGGAGGTTGGAATTTCTTTTGATGATGTAGTGATGATCGGTGAGTGGAGGAAAAATAATGGATGGGTGTGTAGATGACCATGGCGATGGTGGCTGGTCGATTAAGTTTGTAAACTTAGTTTAGACAGGTTGGATATGTTTGATCGGAGCGATGGCTCTGGTGGACCGAGTGCCACCATACTTTAGGGATTGCAAGATTTGGGATTGGCGAAGGTGCTGCTTGATTTTCAGGTGATCTGGTGGTCGGAGGATCGTGGACGAGATGGTTCTAGGTTTGGGGGTTATTCCAGTTTTAGGCTTTAGTGCTCGATTATGATTTCGAGTTAATGGTGATGTTTTGATGGTCAGATGAGGGTATGTGGATGATCGCCAACTTGCTCGAGGGTGTGGTGATGACCAACGGTGGTCGGAGCCACCGTGCATATGCACGGTGCAGTGGTTTGTGTTTGGTGAAGTTTGGGATGTTGTAGGGTTTTTGAACTCGAGTAATTCTCGAGTAATTCGAGTTTTGGCTCGAGGTAATGTGAGGTGTTACTCGAAGCATTTTAGAGGGGGCTCGGGTAATGGTTGTTACAGGTTTTTCTAGAAACCTGTCTGTTTCAAATTTAAATTTGATTTTAAATTTGACAGCAAGTTTTTAAAACAGAGTTTAAAACCTAACTTAAAGTATGGATTCAAAAGTGAGTTTGTATCCTAGTTTTAAAATTAAATTTAGTTTTATAAATTAAATTGTCTTAACAACTTTAATTGTTTAAAGTGTATTTTAAATGGTTAGAATTTAAAAATAAATTTGGTTTAAATTCTTGAAGTTTCTTTTATAAGATGAGTATTTATTTAACATGTGATTTAAAAGGTTTTTAAATTGTTTTAATTTTTTAAAGTTAATTTTGTATTCATTTTAAATCTTAAATTTAAAATGAAATTTAAAATGGAATTTAAAAGTAAATTTGAAAGTTAAATGTTTTCAAATGTGTTTGTGAGTGATAATTATCATTAATAAGAAAATTGTTTTTATTTTAAAAGTTAATAAAGATTTAATGATTTGTGATTCATTAAATTATTAAGGTAATTAAAAAGAATAATTAATTATTTTAATTAATTAAATTAACTAAATAAGTAATTAAGGATTCGAATTTAATTAATTAAGGTTTAAGTTAATTAATTAAGGATAATTAATTGGAAAATAAGATCATTAATTAGATAAGTTAAGATTTTTAATTAATGATTAGAAATTAATTAATCAAGTAATTTAAGATTAATTAAGTTACTGTTAAGACTTAAATAATTAAATATTTAGAGATTAATTAAATGGTTACTAAAGATTAATTAATTTGTAATTAAAAATAATTAATTTAAGTTTAATTACTTAAGAGAAGTAATTAAAGAATTATTAATAGTTAATGAAGGTGATTAACTTGAGATTATTAAATAATTAATTAATGTGATTAATTTTAATAATTAAATAGATTAATTAATTAAGGATAATCATTTGTGAAATTGTTTAAGTATATTTACTTAATAAAAGTAATTAAAGGAATTAATTACTCAAGGTAATTAATTAAATAAATTTGATTGGTTTAAGTTAATTAATTAAGTTTAACTTAGAATAATCACTTGATGATTTGATAAGTATAATTACTTAGTGAAGTAATTAATGGATAATAACTGGATGTAATTAATTGAATGGCGATTTGTAATGAAAGTAATTTGAGTTTAATTACTTTGTGTAATTAATCAAAGGATTAATTAAAGATAATTAATTAAGGAGTAATTTATTTATTTAATGAAGTAATTAAGGGTAGTTAATTACTGAATGAGATTAATCAAGGGTGATTAATAGATGTGGTTTAATTAAAGATTAAAACTAAATGTAATTAATTTAATAGGATAATTAATTAAAATATAATTAGGGATCATTAATTAATATAATTAATGATGTAATTAAGGGTTGATTAATTAAGATTAATTAATCAATAATAAGTGATTATAGAGTAATTAATTAAGGATTAATGTAATTAATTATAGTTAATTAATTAATGAAGTAATCAAAGGATTAATTACTGTATTTGGTTAAGAATAATTAATTTGTGCAATTAATTAAAGGATAATTACTTGAAGATAATTAAAGGATAATTAATCAGGGATGATTAATAAAGGTGGATAATTAGAAGATAATTAATTAATCGTTTTGAAATTAATTAATGGTTATGTAAGCAAGATTTATAATGATAAGGTAATTAATTTAATTTATTTTAAATTAATTAGAGATGAAGTAATTAGTTTAATTCGCTTTAAATGAATTAAAGATGGTATAGATCCTTGCTTATGTATGGATGAATGATATTGATTGCCTTGAATGGTTTGAGATCCCAGATATGAGATAAATAATGCTGTATGATATGACTGCTTTGATTGAAGTGTGATGATAATATGAATTATCTATTTATGATGATAATGTGGATTAGTTGTTTGTGATGATAATGTGAATTATCTATTTGTGATGATAATGTAGATTATCTATTGTGATATTGTGAATTATCTATCCGTGTGTATATAGATAATGGAATTGAATTGTTTTAAACTTCAAAACAACTTGGACCTAAAAGATGGCGTTTTGGATTTTGATGAGACCAGGATCGATTTTCCAGATTTGGATCTCCGTAAACCACATCGATCCAAATTAACGATGGGTAGTGAATCTGAAGTGAAGATGAAGATTCAGAGTGCAAGGGTTATCGTCTTTAACTCTGAAGGTGATTCCAAAATGAGTGTGATGAGATAATGCCTTCGTTTCGTTCGAACCCGGAACGAACTTGTATTGATTGAATGGTTTCAGAACATCGTCAGGTGGACAATGAGCATTCTAAGAGATGTGTTCTCTAAAGGTAATCGTAGCCTCAAGCCTCATCAACCGGGAATGGCTAAAACAGGGGACGTGCGGCAAGGCTAAGTGGGTAGCACCCAAGTAGGATGAGATTTTCCCCTGTCTAGAAGTCCCTTTTTATTCGGCTGTGTGGGCAGTTGGGTCGCGGCCAACTGCGGGGTTGTCTTGATCGGGACTGTCCAGTAAGGATGGTTCTGGCTTTGTGTTGCAAGGGATTGAGAGTAGTTCTCGGTACGGTTATCTAGGCCCCGTATTGTGATAGGCGGTACACCAGTAGCCCTGCCATTGATGGAAACCCATTCTTCCTACGTGCCCTTACGATTTTGATTGTATCACCCACTTTTTTGGCTAGTAGTTGGAATTTAATCATGTAACAATTTTAGCTATTTCTTATTTACTTGAAAACCCTAGACCCTATTGTAATATCACTAGATTTCCTATCAAATGTTTTGGTTAGCGCAAGGTAAAAACTTACCCATGTTTATGTGTGGGAAGCTTTACGTGATACCTTTTGTTTTCAAAGGTTTTTCTAATGTTAAGCAACTTTAACCTGTTACTCACACCAGAACCATGTTTGACCTGGAGTTTATCTTCTATTTTCTTAAACTCTTGGGTACTCAAGTAGTTATGAGTAGCCAAGGGATTCATGTTAGCTTTGACGAATTCTGAAGGAGCAATGGAGCTGGAGGCTTCAGCGTTGTAGATATTTATAGTGTTCCGCTATGATTGGTATCTCTGTTTTGTATTGAGTTGTAATAACTAGACAGGTGTTTATAACTGTCTAGTATGTGATGTATAATCTATGTAACTCTGACAATGGTTGATACTATGTAATATCTTATGTGATTTCTATAATTTATTCGTTCCGCTGTTGAGATTCTGATGTTGTTTCTTCTTTCTTCTCTATCCTTTCTCTTTTCTATCACTTTCTTTCTTTAAGATGATGCGTCTTTCTGTGGAGGGAAAAAGTCAGGTCGTCATAGTTGGTATCAGAGCATAGGTTGAGATAATACCTAGGCTCTGGAGTGGTGTCTATCTTGAGAGAGCATATTTGTAATTTTGAATATATATATACACAAACTTCGTTTTTTCTACCTATTTGATTGGGTTACATGTTCGGGTTCTCCAATATGAGTTCCAAAGGTAGATAGGGCAGTGGTGTGTGTAGCGCGACTACCAATGGAATTTGAATGTTTGAGGTTGGAAGTGCATCTGTCGATACTATACACCCAATACCGTCTCGAGTGAGCTTTGCTATGGTGAAAAGGATTTCACCAATCTTTGAAGGAAACCTGTTAAGGTTCGGAGTCCATCTTTCAAGTGCAAGTTTGGATAAGTAGAGTTTGGATCTGTCGGTTGAGCAAAAGAAAGTTGTGACGACCCAGAATTTTTAACATTTGAAATTGAAATATTTAATTAATTTAAATGTTTGAATGATAGTTTAACTTGAATTTCAAATATCAGGATGAATTTGGCAATTTAATTATTGAATTTAATTATAGAAATTTGGGTAAAATTGTAAATCTTCAATTTTGAGCCTGTTAAAAATAATTTGATGGCTTAGAGAATTTATATTGATAATACTGAAGACGATAGAAGCTGAATAGATTACATTTCGAATATCTAGATTTAATTGGATAATTAAACTGTTGATTTAATATTTCAAATTTTGAAAATAATTAGAAATTGGATTAAATGTGAATAAAAAGGATTTATAGAGTTGAATTAAATCATATTTGAATTAGAATGATATATAGAACTTTTAAAGTCGAATTAAAAGTTAATTTGCAGAAATTGAATATTTTAATATTTAATTGACGAGTAAAAATCACCATTTTTCAAACAGTCTCGGATTTCAACGAAACTAATTTCATCGGATCTGTAATGTTATATTATTGTAAGATTTTAAATTTTGTATCAATCGGATTTACGGTTTGTCCGGGGCAAGCTAAAACGCGTAAAAATTGATTTAAGTGAATTTTAAATTTAAATTAGTCGATTTGAAAACCTATCTTTCAAATACAATCGAATTGGCTCCCGATATATATTCCATTGCGTTCGGAATAGGGTAAAATATTATAAATGCCAGTCGGGACGCTTCGCTTGGAGTTTGGAAAAATTCCAGATGAATAGTGTCGCGTAATTTTTCTATTAAAGGACCTTTATTATTTCCATTTGCACTCAAAACCCTAGAAGCTAACCTTAGCCGCCATCAACCTTTCAATGGCCAGAAATGCCCAATTTTCCTCCCTCAATCTCTTCTAATCCGTCAACATTCGTAAAAAATTATCGACTACAAAGTTGTAGATCGTCGAAAGATCTTCCTGTCCAATGGGTAAGATCGTGAATGAAGACACGGATCAACGGCAATTTCCATTCAAAACCGCAAATTTTGTTCATGTTTTTTTGAGCATAGCACGACCAAATTCTTCGTTATCGAGGCAAGAGGCTTGCCCTGCGTAGGCGCATCGTTCGATGCCCTCAGATCATCATCAAGTGGTCGGTATGTGGCGCGATATGTAGGGACAAACGGCGGCAATTGGGTTTCTCGGTCGAGCAAGAAAACTGGGAGAGGAAGAAAGAAGAATGCACGACCTGGATCTAGGTCTTGAAAATAAACGGCCAGGATTTAAGGTTTATAAAAATTTAAAAAGAAATTGTAAATTAGTTATATTTAAATTCGTATAACGTTTAAAAAGCTATAACTCTTTCATACGAGGTCCATTTTGAATGAAACGAATTGCGTTGGGTTCGTATTCGCGAATACTACGCGATGGAGCTAGATTTGACTTTATCGGAGCTAGTGTGAATTTTGGGTAAAATTAAACGCTCGTTTAATTTTATTCAGAATAAAAAACTGAAACTGCTATTGGACGCAATGTGAGTACAACTCACTCTTTCTGACTCACTGATATTTTTATATAAGTGAGAAAAAAAATTTATTATATGATGATTGATGATTTTTGGATGATATATGATATATTGATTGGTATTTGGATATATACCTGCCTATTGGAGCAGAGGAGACCCTATGCGCCGCATAATAGCGGATAATATTTTATAAATCCCATATACCGCGATATTCCACCTCGAAGTGGAATGGGTATGTAATTGTTATGCTGACGTCTGTGGATGCAGGGAAAACAGGTTGGAGGGATCCAACTGGATTCCTCAAAACATTTTGATTTGTTCAATATTGAATGTTGATTATTTATAATCTGTGTGTGTGACTGTTTGTGATTGAAACCATTGAAGGCTAAAATTTAGCCGAATATATTTTTGGTATCGTAGGATACCATAAATATGAAATTGGATTTTTTTCCAAATTAAAGTAGAAAAGCTTAGACCGTTACAATTAAAGTATTAAAGTTGATTTTTATAATCCGATCGAATTAATTTAGAAAAATATGGGAAATATTTTTAATAAAGGAACTTCGAGAATGTTGTTTAATAGGTGAAGAATTTATTTAAGATACGGATTTTAAATATTTGAAAGAAATAAAGAAATTTATTTCAAAAGGAAATAAATTTAGAAATTAAATTTGGAATTTAATTTGGAGTTGAAATTAATTTTAGAAATCGATTCGGGAATAAATTTGGAGTTAAAATAAATCTTAGGAATCGATTTGGAAATTTGATTTGGTGTTTTGGAAATAACTTGGAAAATCAATTTGAAATTGATTTGATATTTGAAAATTAATTTGGGAAATCAAATTGGAATTTAATTTTGCGTTGAAATAAATTGGAAATAAATTTGGGATTTGATTTGGTTTAAAGGTGGTATTTGGGAATCGATTTAAAATTCGTATATCAGTTGATTTTTGGAAATGTAAATTCACAAAGGGAATTTGTAAAGAAAAGGGAAATTGTTTGAAAAATAAATATTGATTTATTTTGAAAGTGTGAAAACGAATTTACAGATTTGAAATGTAAATTAAAAATAAATCGAGAAGGGTTTATTAATTGATTTAAATGGACCATTTTGGAATAAAAGTGTATTTTACCTGGAAAGCCGATTTTTTTAATAATAACTTTTGAATAAAATTTAAAATAATACCGTTGGGGAAATTAGTTTTGAAATTGTTTTTAAATCTTTAAATTTGGAAATTTTTTATTAAATTAATTATATAAGGGATCATTTTAAAGATTTAATGGATATTTGATTTAGAAAATAGTTATTTAAATCTTTATACTCTATTTACAAATTTTTATTTTAAAAATATGTTTTGGACCTGAATTTTTATATGAGATATTAGTATAACATTTTTCATAACTAATATTTAAGCAAATATTCTAAAATAGTTTATTTTAAATGTTTCCAAGTATATTTTGAATAAGTATTTATATATTATTTTAAAAACACTTGAAATCGGCAGATTTTCAGTGGAAATGAACAAATGTTTGGAAATGTATTCCGCGTGCGAAGAGTGTTTTGAATTTGTTTTCAAAAAAGGATTGAAATGTGGAAATTGGTTTGAAATTTATTTTCAAAGGATTGAAGTGTGAAATTTTATCTTGCGAAGATATATTGAAAATAATAATAATTGGGAAAAATTATTTGAAATCCAGTGACTGTTGTGAATGATGATTGATAGTTAAATAACCGACTATCAATATTTCCCTTAATCGGCATTTGAATTTCGACGCGACCGGAAGTCGAATTCCAACTGGATATTCGAAACCCACATCGAACCTTTGTGATTCTGATGGATCTTTTGTTTAAAAGATCAAAGTGAAATTGTTGTGATTTGTTTGAATCTGAATGTAACACTTATTTTTAAAATAAGCGCTCGTTATTCAGATTAGCCGGGAGAGGACCTTCTGTCATAAAACCCATTCCGAATAACGATACAATGAAATGGGATTGCATTTGAAGATGGTGTTAAAGACTGGACATTTTCGAAAGCGAAAGGATTACCCGTCGAATGTCTCTGCACCGGGTTGCTCCGGTATAGAGATTTTATCACCCTTTGTGATGGGGATTTCGGACGTGATTAGTGAATATCCGGATTTGCAAGGGCTTCTTTGGAAGTGCCTTCGGTTTCGTTTGATCCCGGAACGGACTAGTATGGATGTGTGTCTGACTTTACACTTTGAGATGTAAAGCTGGTTTCTATCAAATACAATTCTGTTGGTGGCGGAGAATTTATTCTCTTAGCTTAACACCCTTCTCTGAGACGTATGAGCTCAGAGGTTATGTAGTTGATGGTTAATAGTGATACGTTCCAAATTTGGTAATGTGGCATACGAAGTGCTGTTGATCATTTGTTGATCGAAGCATGACTTTTGTGAAAAGCATAACTTTGTGGAAGAGACTTCGTCGGACCTCACACCCCGGAATGGTCGAAACAGGAAGAATGCAGCAAGGTTATAGGGGGTAGCGCCCCTTAGGGTATTATCATTTCCTTCTAGATAGAGGTGGTATCATGGTATGTGTAACGATCCTGAATTTTTAACAATTTAAAAATGAAGATATTTAATTAATTTTAAATATTTGAAATAATTTTAAATTGAATTCCAATAAAACTATGAAGTTGGCGATTAAAATTTTGAATTTAATCTATTTAAAGTTGAATAGAAATTTGAATTTAACTTTGAAGTTTGAAATTGAATATTGAAATTGTATTTTAAATTCAAACAAATGACTTAGAAAAAAAATAGTTTGGAGTTACGAATTATATTTATGTAAATTTATAAATAGATGTTGATAGTTGAACTTCAAAACGTTTCTATGTTTATTAAAGAAAACAATTTACAAAACAAAATTTAATTCAAAATAAAAATAAAAATACAATTATATATATAATAAAATAAATAAAGAAATACGCATAGTTAAAAATTCAAACAACATATTTATAAATTTTGAAAAAAATATAATGTAACTACACTTAGTTAAAGTTTTAACAACAAAAATAATACAAAACAATTGAATTTAAAATGAAAAAAAAAATAATAATAAGAAAAAAATAAAAAAATAAATAAAATAAAATAATAGGTATACACTGCCTTACCACAGATCCATTTTTCACGCCGTAAAACATGCCTTTCATCACGCTAAAAACCACGATCCCTTCTCCTTAAAACACGATACCCCCTCCTCTTTTGTTTTATTTTTGCTCAAGCCAGAAAAGGGTTCAAACGAAAAAAAAAAGTAATGAAAAATTAATGGCGGCTTCAACTCGTCCCGTTCTTTTTCGTCCTTGGATGCAAATTAGGGTTTGCTTCATCTTCATTCGCTCGGCTTCATCTTCATTCGATTGCGTTGCTTCGACTTGCGTGCTCTTCACTTCGTTTGCAAAGGTGAGTTCTTGGCTCATGATTGATTTTAATGCAAGTTTTTAAATTTGTTGAATGGGATGTTTGGTTGCATACTATGTTTTTGGGTGTTATCTGTTATCATTGGCTCGGTTGCTTGAATCTAAACTAATAAGAACAGATGCTACTTGATAATTTGCGTTTAAACTGTTAAGAACAAATATTTAAATTTTTATTTAAACTGAAGAGAGCAAATGCTATTTAAATTTTTATTTAAACTGATGAGAGCAGATGCTATTTGGTTTTGTTTTAAACTGTTAAGAACAGATGCTGTTAATTTTGTTTTTAAACTGTTAAGAATAGATTCTACCCAATATTTGTTTTTTTAAACTAATAAGAACAGATGCTATCAAATTTTGATTTGTTTAAAACTAATAAGAACAGATGCTATTGATTTCACTTACTGATAATTTGATTTTATTTTTAAATTGATAAGAACAGATGCTTAAAGTAAAGTTTTGGGGTTTGCTTTTAGAAATTCAATTCTCTAAAACAAATGAACATTAATGCTAATTTATTTACAAACCTGTTTCTGTTTATGTTTGAATCTTAGTTAGAGATTTTATGTAAACAATTTGTGTTGTTTAGCATAAAATTTAAGTTCGTAAAATTTTAATTTTGATAAATAAAACCTGTTGCTGTGAAAATGAGTCACAATTGCCTTGAAAACCTGTTCGCATAATACCCTATAGCCATGGGGACTTGTACATATTTCACTGTTAGTTTCATTTGCTTTGGAAATTTCAAGTACACACCCCTCAATTGCCTGATACGTCCCTTGTTTCTTTTGGAATTGGCATGCCTTACATTGCCCTGTTGCATTTAATTGCTATGTCCTACATCAGCATGTTGCCTGGTTTTAGTCTTGAATGCATTCTGTAGCCCCATCTTGACTTGGGCTTGTGGTTTAATGTCTTACTGTTACCATTTTCTTTGCATCACTGGTGCACTTTGAATACATTCATGTTGATTTTCATGGAGTAGTCATCTTGCCACTATCTTGACATTGTTGTTTACTTGCCTGAGTGCATGTCAAGTGCAGGCTATAGCATTTACTTTGCCGTGGTATTTACTTTAAAAGAGTGTATTGGTTCAAGTAATTGTTTTCAGAAAAAATATGAATGGCAATACTAGAAGAAAACAAATCGAAACAAGAGTTGTAATTTTACTTGGAAAAAAAAAGGGTTACATCTGAGTTACAGGTTTGGAAAAAAACAACTCACATCAAATTTAGAATCCTTCTCTTCCTCTTTATTTTTGAAAAAGGTTGTAACAAGTTAAACTTTGGTTGGAAACCTGTTTTACATTTTCAGAAAATGAATTGAAATAAGTTTAAGCTTTGTTTAAAACCCTGTTAAATTCTGGAAACAATGGAGCACTGTCACAATGCAATTTTTCCAAGAAATATTCGAACTTCATGCATTTCAGTTTCAATAATACCAGGTGAATCTACTATGACAATGATGATTTTAGAAACAAAAAAATCAAAAATTTTCATTCACTCTTCACTGAGAAATGAAACTGAAAGTGTTTTATTCAGTCCATTGTTGGCTCATGACCTCTGTTTATTGTTTGATATATTTATTGTTTGAGTTTGTCCCTGTTGTCACCCTGGATCCGGTGCCTGTAGTGTTGTTGCCATTTACTTGAATTCAAATTGTACTTCATGCTAGCATTTTTTTTTCTGCATGTACTCAGTTTGGGACTGACTTCGTGTCTGTCTTAATGTTATGGTCTTTGATTTGTGAAATGTTTTGAGCTTGTTTGCTTACTGTTTTTGTTCAAGTTGGCACTAGTTGCTTTGAGCACTTCTTTGTGGTCTTGTGGCTGCATATGTACATGCTTCTAGTTGTGTTATTCGCTTCCCCCTTGCTTAGTTGTAGCTGAACAGTTCATATTGTTGTTGACATGCCTTGTACTTGTAGTTGTATTCACTGTTGCACTTGAGATTGCTGCCTGTACTTGCATTGCACTGGCTGTTGTTGCATACTGTACTTCTTTTGCCACTGTTTGGTTGACGACACTCGAACTTGATCTGATAGCTGTGTTTTTGGTTTGGTGCACACGTGTTGGCGAGGCAGTGCACATGTGTATAAATATACGTGTGTACTGCAGCCACACAGGATCGACAGTTTTTAAAATTTGAAGTTGTTAATAATGAAAATCCATAATAGATTTTAAATTGGTTCATTTGTTTCATCATCTCTGTGACCATTTTATTCAATTCATTGCAAATTTAATTACTTGAATTAAGATTAATCCTGACTCGAGTGTTTTGTGTTTTGCAATTAACGCTCGGGTCAGACCGAGTATTTTTACAGCTTGAAGATTTTCAGGCCGCGAAGTTAGAGAGAGAGGGGAAAGCACTTCACTAAAGTTTTTCGAGAAAATTTTCTTTGTACTCTAAAAGATATATATATATATATATATATATATATATATATATATATATAGATAACTGTTCCGCTGTATTAAAATCCGATTCATTGTATAAAACTCTGATGTATGTAAGAAAAATTCATTTATGAAAAATATTATGATTATTCTGTGATTCTGTGGCTGATTCTGTTTAAACTCTATAAACTGACTAACAATCCGTCATTTTGAACGTTTCTAGTTGGTTTAATTACCGACTAGATGCGGTCAGGGCGGCGGGTCGTTACAAAAGTGGTATCAGAGCTTTGGTTTACTCAAAGCTCAGTTTATGATGTTTAATATGAATAGTTACTAAAACCACTATAAAGAAAGTGCTTTTCAAATTTAAAGAAGTATAAAATTGTTTTCTTTAAAATAAAAGGTATTTTGAAAGTTTGAATTATTTTGAAAATTCCCCTCTCTAAATTTAAGTGCGATAGTTTATATTCGGTGAGGTCTCATTAGATTTGAGTTTCAATCGTTCGGAAGCTCATTATCGAATTATTGAGATTTATGAAAAATGAAATATGAGTTAAGTGAATTAATGAATTGGTTTAAATTGGTTTAAATCGAATAACTTGAATATTTCAAGTAATAATTGGGAAATAAAAGGATATGTTAATTTGGTTATAACCAAGAGAATTATTGAATTATAACTTGGGAATTTGATTCTGAATTCTTTTGAAATTGATTTCAAATGTTGTTAAGAACGAATTAGTAAATAAATGAATTATAAGTATTTAACTTATAATATGGATTTTGGGTATATAACTGAGTTATATAAATTGAATTGAATTGAATTAATAAAAAGATTTATAAATCGAAGTTTTATAAATAGAAAGGGAATTTGTAAAGATTGTTTATAAATTCGAAACCAATTGAATTTGATAAGTAAATTGTTGTAGCTTATTAAAGGAGATATATCCACGATTTTGGACAGTGGATAACCCTTTAAAAATAAAAAATAAGTTGTAGAAATGATGAAATTGGTTGACAAAGCATATTCACGATTTTGGACAGTGAATATATTATTGAATAAAACGGATATGTTTTGGGAAGTGATATTATGGAATGAAATTTAATTGTTGATTTAACTGTATGAATCAAACTGAGTTTGATGTAAAGTTTATATTTCAAGTTTAAAACTATTGCCTAAAATAGTTAATATGGAAATATAGATCTAATGGAACCAATTCGATGAATAATTTACTATAGAACTAGTTGATTATTTTTGAAATAGAAAGCAAATGCAAAGTTCAAATGAGATTTAGATTTCAAATTTGAAGTTGTCAACACGATAATCTATAATAGGTTTAAATAAATTCAGTGATGAATTTGAATTTAAACGTGCGGAAAATTAAATTAAGTGAAAAACTTAATATTGGAAAGTTTGAAATCGATTTAAAACTAATACTATGAAAAGTATGAAGAATTCAAACTATGAATTAAGTTGAAGTTGAAAAAGTTAATAGTTTTAAAGATGTTTTAAAATGCATTAACTATCGAATACATAGATTTCAACATTCAATTGTTGAAATAGGCGTTTTCGAGAAATAAGGAAATGGTGGACTATAACACTGTTGTTATAGTAAATGGTTTCCGGAAGGAAATGTTGTTTATAGTATTGGGATTTATATATCTATCTTAAATCCGAATCCCTATACTAGTGATTTTGAGTTGTCGTAACGATGTTTTACGCAACATTCGTTTTAACTCAAATAAATGTGTTTAAAAGAATGATTTCCTTAAAGAGTGAAATATATGCTTAATTTTGATTCAAGTATATTGAATATTTTCAAAGTGTTGAAAATAAAAGAATTTGTGAATTACTTATTATTGAATAAGTATGGAAATATTTTCCAATATGAAATGAAAGGTTTGAAATTTTATCTTTTAAAGATAAATTGAAAAATGAATATTTGAAATTGGTTTCAAATGGCTAAGTGTGAAAATTTTATATCTTGTAAAGATATTATTTTGAGAAATTTGAACGATTAGTTCAACTTGGAAATTTTTCAAAGAATTGAATTTTGAGTTAAATTGAGTTTAACTTTGACACCAAAAACAATATAAGTTCAACTTTGAATTTTGGATAGTCGATTGGGATTGTATGTCTAACATTGTGAATTGATGACATAGCATTTGATCTCTATTAAATATATATATGTGGTGGCGGAGAATTTATTCTTTTAGCTTAACACCCTTCTCTGAGACGTACGAGCTTAGAGGTTATATATCGATAGACATCAATTATGTGTTGAGAATTGACGATGTAACGTGAAATCCAAATCGAATGTGAAGTCGATAATGAATTGGATTGTGAATGTGAATTAGGTTTGAGATAACCTTAAATTTACAAATCGATTTAGAGGAAAATTTTAAACGTGATGGAAAATTTGGAATCCTCTATTTGTTGTGAATGTGAATTGAGTTTTCGTAACTTATATATGTGAATATAATCGAAAACCATCAGTTTAGAAAGTCATTATTATGAAAGTCCTGTGTAAGTTTACATAGGTATGATAAGTACGAAATGTGAAATGAAGTACTATATGTATATGACATATGTTTTCTAAAAACTGAGGATATGGAAATGTACCTTCCATTTATTATGTGTGAAAGTGATTGGAACTCGGTGGAGTGTCCATTAGAAATCGTAGCTACGTAGAATTCCATTAGTGGAATGTCCATTGGGACTGATATGATATCCCCCACGATGGATCATCGTGTTTGGGATTATGTGATTGATGCTGGCATAATTCGTGGGGCGTGATGCCTACAGTTACAAGCGATTCCACTGAGATAGTGGCGCAACCGCCGAGTAAACTGCGATCTGGAAACCGAAGCGAAATTCGAGGGGCGTGATGCCTAAGGCCACGAGCGATTCTACTGAGATAGTAGTGTAACCGCCGTGTGGACCGCGATCTAAGGCGACAACCATGGCGAAATTCGAGAGTGATGAGAAATCTAAGATTACAAGTGATTCTACTGAGATAGTAGCGTAACCGCAGGGTAAACTGTGATCCATGGGGGAACGTACTTTCCATATCCATTTTTAAAAGAATTTTTAAAAATTATTTTCACTGGGAGTTGAAGCAAGTATATTTAGTACTTGGAGATTTTTAGTCTTGCGCCTGGCCAGCGTATGCCTAAAGTCTGTGAGAACGACGATGGACTTGTTAAACTTCGAGTTATCAAGTATTTTCAAAACTTTGAATAGAAAATCAATAATCTGAAATTAGAATTACATAATTCTAACTTAATGAATTAAGGAAGAAGATCTTTTTGAATATTTTGAAAGCACACAGTTTTGGATAAGATATATTATGCAAATATTTAGCATGAAAGATTTTAAGTTTAAAAATCTGAGTTTTGTAAGTCAAAAATTTGGTAAAAGACTTTTGAGTCTTGATTATTGAAATTGATAAACAAAACTAGTAAATGAAATAAATGGAATGAATTCTATATTTATTTGCGAGTTTGAAACTTGGTAAAATTATGTAGGGTATAAATATCGGTGATATTTTAGCAATCGTTTTTCCTAACTTATAATTTCGGGACGAAATTCTTTTAAGTAGGGGAGATTGTAACGATCCTGAATTTTTAACAATTTAAAAATGAAGATATTTAATTAATTTTAAATATTTGAAATAATTTTAAATTGAATTCCAATAAAACTATGAAGTTGGCGATTAAATTTTTGAATTTAATCTATTTAAAGTTGAATAGAAATTTGAATTTAACTTTGAAGTTTGAAATTGAATATTGAAATTGTATTTTAAATTCAAACAAATGACTTAGAAAAAAAATAGTTTGGAGTTACGAATTATATTTATGTAAATTTATAAATAGATGTTGATAGTTGAACTTCAAAACGTTTCTATGTTTATTAAAGAAAACAATTTACAAAACAAAATTTAATTCAAAATAAAAATAAAAATATAATTATATATATAATAAAATAAATAAAGAAATACGCATAGTTAAAAATTCAAACAACATATTTATAAATTTTGAAAAAAATATAATGTAACTACACTTAGTTAAAGTTTTAACAACAAAAATAATACAAAACAATTGAATTTAAAATGAAAAAAAAAATAATAATAAGAAAAAAATAAAAAAATAAATAAAATAAAATAATAGGTATACACTGCCTTATCACAGATCCATTTTTCACGCCGTAAAACATGCCTTTCATCACGCTAAAAACCACGATCCCTTCTCCTTAAAACACGATACCCCCTCCTCTTTTGTTTTATTTTTGCTCAAGCCAGAAAAGGGTTCAGACGAAAAAAAAAAGTAATGAAAAATTAATGGCGGCTTCAACTCGTCCCGTTCTTTTTCGTCCTTGGATGCAAATTAGGGTTTGCTTCATCTTCATTCGCTCGGCTTCATCTTCATTCGATTGCGTTGCTTCGACTTGCGTGCTCTTCACTTCGTTTGCAAAGGTGAGTTCTTGGCTCACGATTGATTTTAATGCAAGTTTTTAAATTTGTTGAATGGGATGTTTGGTTGCATACTATGTTTTTGGGTGTTATCTGTTATCATTGGCTCGGTTGCTTGAATCTAAACTAATAAGAACAGATGCTACTTGATAATTTGCATTTAAACTGTTAAGAACATATATTTAAATTTTTATTTAAACTGAAGAGAGCAAATGCTATTTAAATTTTTATTTAAACTGATGAGAGCAGATGCTATTTGGTTTTGTTTTAAACTGTTAAGAACAGATGCTGTTAATTTTGTTTTTAAACTGTTAAGAACAGATTCTACCCAATATTTGTTTTTTTAAACTAATAAGAACAGATGCTATCAAATTTTGATTTGTTTAAAACTAATAAGAACAGATGCTATTGATTTCACTTACTGATAATTTGATTTTATTTTTAAATTGATAAGAACAGATGCTTAAAGTAAAGTTTTGGGGTTTGCTTTCAGAAATTCAATTCTCTAAAACAAATGAACATTAATGCTAATTTATTTACAAACCTGTTTCTGTTTATGTTTGAATCTTAGTCAGAGATTTTATGTAAACAATTTGTGTTGTTTAGCATAAAATTTAAGTTCGTAAAATTTTAATTTTGATAAATAAAACCTGTTGCTGTGAAAATGAGTCACAATTGCCTTGAAAACCTGTTCGCATAATACCCTATAGCCATGGGGACTTGTACATATTTCACTGTTAGTTTCATTTGCTTTGGAAATTTCAAGTACACACCCCTCAATTGCCTGATACGTCCCTTGTTTCTTTTGGAATTGGCATGCCTTACATTGCCCTGTTGCATTTAATTGCTATGTCCTACATCAGCATGTTGCCTGGTTTTAGTCTTGAATGCATTCTGTAGCCCCATCTTGACTTGGGCTTGTGGTTTAATGTCTTACTGTTACCATTTTCTTTGCATCACTGGTGCACTTTGAATACATTCATGTTGATTTTCATGGAGTAGTCATCTTGCCACTATCTTGACATTGTTGTTCACTTGCCTGAGTGCATGTCAAGTGCAGGCTATAGCATTTACTTTGCCGTGGTATTTACTTTAAAAGAGTGTATTGGTTCAAGTAATTGTTTTCAGAAAAAATATGAATGGCAATACTAGAAGAAAACAAATCCAAAACAAGAGTTGTAATTTTACTGGGTAAAAAAAAGGGTTACATTTGAGTTACAGGTTTGGAAAAAAACAACTTACATCAAATTTAGAATCCTTCTCTTCCTCTTTATTTTTGAAAAAGGTTGTAACAAGTTAAACTTTGGTTGGAAACCTGTTTTACATTTTCAGAAAATGAATTGAAATAAGTTTAAGCTTTGTTTAAAACCCTGTTAAATTCTGGAAACAATGGAGCACTGTCACAATGCAATTTTTCCAAGAAATATTCGAACTTCATGCATTTCAGTTTCAATAATACCAGGTGAATCTACTATGACAATGATGATTTTAGAAACAAAAAAATCAAAATTTTTCATTCACTCTTCACTGAGAAATGAAACTGAAAGTGTTTTATTCAGTCCATTGTTGGCTCATGACCTCTGTTTATTGTTTGATATATTTATTGTTTGAGTTTGTCCCTGTTGTCACCCTGGATCCGGTGCCTGTAGTGTTGTTGCCATTTACTTGAATTCGAATTGTACTTCATGCTAGCATTTTTTTTCTGCATGTACTCAGTTTGGGACTGACTTCGTGTCTGTCTTAATGTTATGGTCTTTGATTTGTGAAATGTTTTGAGCTTGTTTGCTTACTGTTTTTGTTCAAGTTGGCACTAGTTGCTTTGAGCATTCTTTGTGGTCTTGTGGCTGCATATGTGTAACGACCCAGAAATTTTATAAATTAAAAATTTAATATTTAATTTATTTTAAATATTAATAAGTGAATTTATAAGTCAAATAAATTTTTATTTGAATTATTGGATTTAATTGAATAATTAAATCGATAATTTAATATGTTAAATTATGGAAAATAATTGAAAATTGAGTTAAATATGATTGAAAATGATTTGTAAAATTTTATTTTATCATATTGGAGTTAGAATGATATTCTAGAACTTTTAAAATCGAATTAAAAGTTAATTTGTGAAAAATTGAATATTTTAATAATTAAATCGACTAGTGAAAATAGTCAATTTTTGAACAGTCTCAGAATTGAACGAAACCAGTTCCATTGGATCCGTAATAGTTAGTTATTACCGGATTTCAATTTTCGTGTCAATTGGAGCTATCGTTTGATCGTGGCAGCTCGAAACGCATCGATTTATTTTTAATTTAAATTTGGCGAGCTAAAATAGCCATTTTTCAAAAAGTCTCGGATTTCGACGAAACCAGTTTCATCGGATCCGTAATGTGATATTATTGTAAGGTTTCAAATTTCAAGTCAATTGGATTTACCGTTTGTCCGGTACAAATTAAAACGCCTAGAAATCGACTTAAATCGGTTTAATTTAAATTGAGCTTTTATAGCCATAACTCGCACATACTTCCGAATTAGCTTCCGAAACCTGTTCCATTGTGTCCGAAACGCGGGGTAAACCCTAGAAATGCTGGTTACGGCGCGTAAATCGGAGTTCGGAATTTCCGGGATGAATAGTGTTTCGTCGGTTCCTTATAAATAGCCCACTATCTCAAAAAAAAAAAAAAAGAGAAAAAAAAAACCCTAGTTTTGAACTGCAGCCGCCTCCACCTAATACACGGCCAGAAATTAGTTTCGATTCTCCTCATTTATCTCTTGATCCATGCATCGATTCAAGAAAGTTTCAACTAGAAACTCGTAGAGGATGGTGAGATCTTGGATTTCAACGGTTATGATCGAGAATAGTTGAGCGGATCGATGGGAAATTGGGCACAAACGTGCCACGTTCACTTGCGTGCGCAAGTAGCGGGGGGGGGGGGGGGGGGCGAGTTCACCACTGTTCTGGCCGAGCATAGCCTTGGTCGAGAGCTTCCTATTGCAAGTAGTTTGATGAAGTATCGTTGAGAAATGGAGGAGAATAATTCAACCCTAGTTCATGAGCTCTATGGGTTTGTTGCATTTTGATATCCTGGAGATAGAACGAGAGAGAGGAAGAAAGGGGGGACGGTTGAGACGCAGGGGGTTCATGATCTAGTGGCTGGTAATTGTTGAGGTTAAAAATATAAAGAAAAAATGTTGTAATTGTTTATATAAAATCGTGTGTAAATTTCATAAATGCATAACTTTTTCATACGAGGTCGAAAACGCGCGAAACCAGTTGCGTTGGAATCGTATGGACGAGCACTACGCGATGGAGTTGGTTTGGAGTCGTTTGGAGTTAGTGAGAATTTTGGGTAAAATTAAACGTCCGTTTAATTTTATTCGAAATAAAAGCTAAAACGGAAAATAAAATCAAGGTGAGAACTTCTCACTCAATCGAATCAGTTTCGATTTTATTTTAAATAGTTAGATTTAAAATATTTGAATGCATGTTTGAATGTTGATTGATATCTATTGATTGTTAAAATAGACATTATACGCCGTTAGTAAGCGGATGTTATTTATTAAAAACATATACCGCGAATATTTCATAAACAGTGAAATTGGTATTATATATAGTAGCAATATATATATATTGGCATATGTATATATTGGAGTTATTGATTTCCCGCATTTTTTGTTTAGCGGATGAGACCCTATTACGCCGTTATTAAGCGGATAATATTTAAATCTCATATACCGCGATAATTTCGTACTGGAGCGAAATTGGTATTGTGCTAATGTTTGTGGATGCAGGAAAACAGGTTGGAGGGATCCAACAGGATTCCTCAACAGTATTTATTTGATTTCAGATATTTTGATATTTGATGGATTATCATATTGATATATGATATCGTTGTTGTCGTGATTGACTATTTGGTATGTAGCATCATTGGACCCAGATTTTGGGATTTTAAAATGATTTTTAAAGTGATTTTTGAGAATATACTATATTTTGGAATTGATCCATTATAAATAAATAAACGTTATAATTTTTAAGGTTATAAAAATTATGATTTTTAAGAAATATAGTTAAAAGCTGATTTTTGAAAATAAGGAATTAATGACTTTATAAAATAGTTAAATTGGGATTTATGAAATAATTGTGAAAAGTTTAAATATAGGATCTATAAAATTTGATTATTTTATAAATCAAAATGATGAAATTATAAAGGAGTTTAAAGACGTTTTTAAAATATTAATATGAATTGATTTATATAAGAGATTTATAAATGGATATTTATAAATTGAGATATTGAAATTATAAAACGAGTTTTTATAAGTGTTTGAATGAAGTGAAAATGAATTTCATTAAAGAATGATATTTATAGAATTATAAACGGTGAAGTTATAAATGAAATTTATAAATAGTAAGATTTATAAATTTGTGAAGTTATATTGAAGGAATAGATTTGGTTAAATAAATGAATCTTATAAGTTATAAGGTTTATAAATTGGAAAGTCTTTAAAAGAACGATTTTGTAAAATAATCGTTTTATAAGCATTTGACTTATAATATGAACTTTTAGTTTATAATTGAGTTATAAACTGGAATAGGTTAATAAAAGAATTTATAAAAAGGAAGTTTTTATAAATAAATAGAAATGGAATTTATAAACGTTGTTTTATAAATTCGCAAATGACTTATTTTGATAAGTAAATTGTTAAAACCTATTAATGGAGTTATATTCACATTTTTGACTGTGAATAATCCTTTGAATTAAAATGAATAAAAGGATGAAATTGTTAATGAAGTATATTCACGTTTTTGAATAGTGAATAACACGTTAAAGAAATTGTTTTGGATTTGGATGTTTTAAATAGAATTAAAACGATCTAACGATGTTTTAAAATGTGTTGAGATTCGAAACCATAGATTTCAACATTAATTGTTGAAATAGACGTTTTCGAGAAATAAAAGGAGATGATGGACTATAACACTGTTGTTATAGTAAATGATTTCCGAAAGGAAATGTTTTGTATAGTATTGAGATTTATATATCTATTTTAATTTCGAATCCCTATACTAGTGATTTTGGGTTGTCGTAACGATGTTTTACGCAACATTCGTTTTGGCCCAAATAAATATGTTAAAGTGAATGATTTTCCTTAAAGAATGAAATATATACTTAATTTCGATTTAAGCATATTGAATATTTTCCAAGTGTTGAAAATAAATAAAATTTGTGAATTACTTATTAAATAAGTATGGAAATGTTTTCCAATATAAAGTGAATATTTTGAGAATTTATCTTTTTGAAGATAAATTGAAAAGGAATATTGAAATGAATAATTGAAATCGAATATTCATAGATATTTTGGATTGTAAATTCACTATTGAATTTATAAATGAAATTGGAAAATGGGTTTAAAAATAAATGTTGATTTATTTTTGAAGTATTGAAATTGTATATCTTGTAAAGATATTTTTGGAAAATAAATAATTTGGAAAATTATTTGGAAACTGGTGATGTGTGCATATCCAGTGATAGTTCAATAACCGACTATCAATATTTCCCTTTGAATGGGTAATTGATGTGATTTGTTTGAATATGAATGCTACACTTATTTTGAATAAGCGCTCACTATTCGGGTTAACCGGGAAAGGACCATGGGGTCGTATAACCCATTCCGAATATGTGATACGTCGTTGTGAATTGCATTGAAGATCGGTGTTGAAGACCCGGTATTTGCGAGAGCGATAGGATGACCTGTCGATTGTCTCTGCACTGAGTTGCAGCGGTATAGAGACTCCCTAAGTGATGGGAAATCCGATCAGGATTGTGAATATCCGGATTGCAAGGACTTCTTTGTAAGTGCCTTCGGTTTTGTTCGATCCCGGAACAGACTTGTATGGATTGTATGTCTGACATTACAAGTTGAGATATAAAGCCGATTTCTTTCAAATATATTTCTGTTGGTGGCGAAGAATTTATTCTTTTAGCTTAACACCCTTCTCTGAGACGTACGAGCTCAGAGGTTATATAGTTGAAGTTATCAGCGATATATTCCCAATTTGGTAATGTGATATGCTGAGTGATGCTGAAATGATCATTGTGTTGATTATTGTGATAAGATCATTTATTTGATCGTCTATCTTAGTGATCATCGTGTTGATCATTTGTTGACCCAAAGCATGGCTTTTGTATAAAGTATGTTTTTGTGGACGTGACTTCGTCGAACCTCACACCCCGGAAATGGTCAAAACAGGAAAGATGCGGCAAGGTTATGAGGGGTAGCACCCTTTAGGTTATGTACATTTCCTTCTGGATAGAGGTTGTATCATGGTATGGAGCCCAGATATTTAACCTATGTGGTTACTGCGAATTTATTACTTTGTGGTTGTTGGCTTTCGGGATCCCGTGAGAAAGGTCGTTTACGATCGGGGAATGGCGTGCTCGTGTCAGTAGTTACCCAGTTAGGGGTAACCCGGCCTTGTGTTGGCAGAGTTCCGGTTTGGTTCTCGGGGATGTCTTTCCAGAGGCATTCTCATGTGGCAATGGGAAGTTCCTTGGCCTGACCATTTGTTGGAAATCCAAAGAAACAATACGAAACTTGTACGGTTTTAGTTGTAGAACCTGCCATCTAATATGGTAGCTATTAGTAGGCATAATATAATGGTACCTATGCTGGCTAAGATTTATATTCTACTTTGAAATGAAATTTCTACACTATGCACTAATAATAATATCAAAATTGATTTAGTTTTAAATGCGTATCAAGCATGTTTGACTATCATAAGGAGAAATCTTCTCCAAGTCTGCGTTTGCATTGTGTGTGTGGCAGGAGGTCTTATGGTAGTCTCATTTTTAAAAGCATTGCGAATTGAATTTAAAAATATTCCTCTATTTTGATTTTAAAGATAAATAAACTGTTTTGAGTTCTCACACCAGTCACATGACTGACTCGGAGTTTATTGTTTTCCTTCCTAAACTCTGGGTGCCCACCAATTTTCACACGGGCAGTTAAGAGTTAGGTTTATCAGGATATTCTGGATATTCTGGAGTTGCTGGAGGCAAACTGGATGGAATGACGTATTACTAGTTATATAGTATTTTTTTTCCGCTGCACTATTTGTTGTTTGTTGTTGTTGTACACTCTGATGATATGATGTAATGAAATGTAATGTAATAACTGATATAGTTCTTTGTTTAAAGATTATTCATTTATCATTATATGTTGTTCCGCTGCGAATTATGAGATTCTGATGTGATTCTGTTGTTCTCTGTCCCGTCCTATCTTCTTCTGTTTTTCTTTTTCCTCTATTCTCTTTTTCCTTCAATTTTAAAATTTTCTATCTTCTTTTCTGTTTTCTATTCTCTCTAATTTCTATTTTCTATTTCCTTCTTTCCCTCTACCTTCTTCTTTTTCTCTCTTTTTCTTTTCCTAAATTCTTTTTAAAACCCTTAACTATTCGGTTTTTCGGCAACGAAAAATCGAAGCGTTACAATATGTACATGCTTCGAGTTGTGTTATTCGCTTGCCCCTTGCTTAGTTGTAGCTGAACAGTTCATATTGCTGTTGACATGCCTTGTACTTGTAGTTGTATTCACTGTTGCACTTGAGATTGCTGCCTGTACTTGCATTGCACTGGCTGTTGTTGCATACTGTACTTCTTTTGCCACTGTTTGGTTGACGACACTCGAACTTGATCTGATAGCTGTGTTTTTGGTTTGGTGCACACGTGTTGGCGAGGCAGTGCACATGTGTATAAATATACGTGTGTACTGCAGCCACACAGGATCGACAGTTTTTAAAATTTGAAGTTGTTAATAATGAAAATCCATAATAGATTTTAAATTGGTTCATTTGTTTCATCATCTCTGTGACCATTTTATTCAATTCATTGCAAATTTAATTACTTGAATTAAGATTAATCCTGACTCGAGTGTTTTGTGTTTTGCAATTAACGCTCGGGTCAGACCGAGTATTTTTACAGCTTGAAGATTTTCAGGCCGCGAAGTTAGAGAGAGAGGGGAAAGCACTTCACTAAAGTTTTTCGAGAAAATTTTCTTTGTACTCTAAAAGATATATATATATATATATATATATATATATAGATAACTGTTCCGCTGTATTAAAATCTGATTCATTGTATAAAACTCTGATGTATGTAAGAAAAATTCATTTATGAAAAATATTATGATTATTCTGTGATTCTGTGGCTGATTCTGTTTAAACTCTATAAACTGACTAACAATCCGTCATTTTGAACGTTTCTAGTTGGTTTAATTACCGACTAGAGGCGGTCAGGGCGGTGGGTCGTTACAGTATGGAGCCCAGATACTTAACCTATGTTGTTGCTGCAAATTTATTACTTTGTGGTTGTTGGTATTGAGGATCCTCAGATAAAGGTTGTTTACAACCGGGGATGACATACTCGTGTCAGTAGTTACCTATTTTTGCAGAGGTAACCCGGCCTTGTGTTGGCAGAGATCCGGTAAGGTTCTCGGGACGTACCGCCAGAGGCGTGCCCATGTGGCAGTAGGAAGTTCCTTAGCCTGACCATTTGTTGGAAATCCAAAGAAACAATACGCGCCTTGTACGGTTTTAGTTGTATAACCTGCCATCTACTTATGGTGGCGCCCCATTGTTTGGATGGTAGCTATAGTAGGCATACAATAATGGTTGTATGCTGGCTAAGATTTATATTATGCTTTCGACATGTTTTCTGCACTATGCACTAATAATAATATCGAAAGAATTTGGCGTATTAAGCATTTTTGACTATCATAAGGAGAAATCTCCTCCAATTCTGCGTTTGCATTGTGTGTGTGGCGGGAGGCCTTATGGTGGTTTCATTTTCCAAAAGAATAGCAGGTTTCTTTTTATTTTATTTGTGAAAATAACTATTTTAAAGATCTCACACCAGTCCCATGACTGACCTGGAGTTTATTTTTCCCTTTTTAAACTCTGGGTGCCCACCAATTTCCACACGGGCAGTCTAGAGTCAGGTTATCAAGTCATTCTGGAATTCAGGAGTTGCTGTAGAGATCTGGAGGCAAGCGGGATGACATGGCGTATCAACTAGTATATGTAATATTTCTTTCCGCTGTTTGTCATTGTACACTCTGATAATATAATGTTATGTAATGTAATAACTGATATAGTGATTCTGTTTAAAGATTATTCATTGGTATATTATATGTTGTTTCGCTGCGATATGTGAGATTCTGTTACTGTTTCTTTTTTTCTTCTTAAACCCTAATGGCTCGGTTTTCCGGCATTCGATTGTGCGGCATTTGATACCGTGGATGTATAAATGTCGACTTTCGGTCGTCGAAAAATCGGATCGTTACACAAATGATGGTATCTTGGCAACCTCAGGAAGTAGTAGCCGTGTGATGAGACGCAGTGACTATGGATTGTTTCCGAAGATGTTTCTTTGGAACAGGTTTAGGAAGTGTGTCTTCATCGGTGTTGTGGCTGAGTTCAGCAAGGTGTTGTGTTTGGTTTGAGGTTCAAGTTTCTCGAAGAGCTTTGGATTAGGAAGTCTTTGGCATCTGGGTCAGCAGTGCAGCTCGGAATGTTCTGTGTGCTAGCAGGAAGGTCATCTGGCTGAGCAGTTTTCTAGAGGTGGAGTTCAGAAGCAGCAGAGTAGATCCTTTCCTTCGATGGATTGGCTAGATAAGAATAGGCTGTTCTGATTGGTAAAGAGAGAGCATTTTTCTTTGTATTTAGGATGGGTTGATCGCAAAAGTGACTTGAGATAGTTTGAGTGTTCTCTTGGTTTGTTAGAGATTTTTCCAGATGTCTTAAGAGAAGTCAGAGGTTTGTCCGCATCTAGGGATTGAGTTCCGTATGGACTAGGATTTCAGGAGTAATACCGGTGGTTCAGCTAGTTAAAGGATGGTTCCTAGAGAGATGGTTTGGTGAAGCAGCTCAGGATTTCTTGATGCTTCTGAGTTTTTCTTTTATGGATCTGTTGAACCTTATTTCTGGAATGTGTTGTCCAGCTTGTGCATATGTTCATCATCAACATGTTTTCCATCTACTCCAAATCAGAGTTGTGCAGCCGAAGCAGTAAGGGAATGCATCTGTTTGTCTTTTCTAGATAAGGAGAAGTAAGATCAGCCTTCTGATGTTTGTGGAGTAGAGTTTGTGTTCTTGATCTTGGTTGATCGTGAGAGGATCATTTTGTTGGGTTGTTTTTGGTCTAGTTTGTTTCTAGAGGCATCAGCGAAGGTTAAGCTGATCAGGATGGATATAGGCAACCCAGGATCGTCCGAAGAGTTTTGAGGATAAGAGACGAAGGAATATGGATTCCGGAGTCGGAGATTTGATATAGGATAAGTTTTCTCCGGTTATAGTAGGTATAAGGCTGGGTAAGACCGGGAAGCTAGCTCTAGGGTATATTGGATCTTTCTGTGTTCTTGTGAGGATAGGTGCTTTAGTTTTCAGGAGTTAAATTGCCAGTTTGGATAACTGGGATATGATGTGCTTCACATATCGCTGAGGGAGTACGTGTTTGATCTATATCTGGTTGTGGAACCAGCAGTTCTGGGGATTTTTGTTGTAGACTCAGACTTGAGTGTGGTCTGATTTCCTATTTAGTTTTGGAGATCTAGATGAGTAGGAGCTCTGTAGCTTTGTAATATAGATTGTTTGAGTTCTGTAGAGCGAGTATTTCGGTATTTATACCTGGGAAATTCTAGGAAGTTCTATCGAAGATTTTGTCTGGGTAGTTAGATTTGTTTGATTGAGTGCATTGGTTGCTATGGTTGTTAGCATATGATTGATAATAGATGCTTGTGTTTTAAAATTAAAATCTTAGATATATTATTAAATTACCTTTGCTTTTAAATTTCGAGGATGAAATTTTTTAAGGGGGAGGAATGTGATAACCCAGAATTTTGGGCAATATCAATTTAATAATCTGCATTAGAATTAAATTGATTTGATAATTTTTGTTAATAAAATTTGAATTAATTTAATAATCTTCTTTTAATAAATTTAATTGGTGGATTTTATCTTTTAAAAGCTAATAAATGTTTTCTATTTATAATGTATATATATATATATATATATATATATATATATTTGCATATACTGTAAATAGACAAGCTTTGGTTTGAAATTTAATAAATAAATAAAATCTTGTTTTTAAATTCTAATATACATTTTGATAATTTGGAAAATTATGATTTAATTTTAATATATAACTTTTCAAACCTATTTAAATAAATAATTATATAGTTTAAAATATTTAAGGTAAATATTAATTGTTTAAATTATATCTTAGCTTAAGTTTAAATTTAACTAAAAGGTTTGTTTTATTTCTTTTAAATATTACTTGATAAGTATGATTTGAAATTTTATATAGAAGTTTAAAATACAATTTGCAAATGATACATTAATTCATTTAAGTAATATAAGTAATTTATATATAACAAGATAATTTATTTTATAAATTATTTAATATTGAATAAAAATGTTATTTCTGAATAATAATTATAATGTATTATTTATATATACATATGGATTTTAATATAAATAGAATTTGTTATTTTCAAAATTTAATGTGTAGTTATATATGCATATATGTAACTTGAATTTTAAAATTGGATTTTAAAATATTTAATTTGAATTTGAATTTGGAATTTATTTTGAAATTCAAAGGAATAGATATTTCAAAATATTTTGGATTTTAAAAGAGTTGGTATAAGCTTTTATTGGTATATACATAATTTGTTTTATTTTATTTTTCTAAAAAGTAATTTACAAATATATAAATAAGTATTTAATAAATAATAAAAAGGGCCTTTATTTGCTTTTAGAATAAATAAAAATAGTAAAACTATTTAATGGACAAGTGTAATTATACTAAGGCCTCATAATAACATGTGTTAAGCAAATGTAAATAGATTAGACAAGTGTCATTTTTGTTTTTAATTTTTTTTCTTTTATTTTCAGGTAAATCATTTAAACTTATAAAAACATGTTTTCTTCCTTCTCATTTCTTTTCTAATCTTCATTTTCAAAAGCTAAGAAAAACTCAAGCTTCTTAAAAATGAAATCTGGTAACAACATTCACATATCAGTAACCAAACTCCTCAAAACCAAAATCATGTTCAAATCAAAATCTGTAAATCACTTCCTCACAAACCAGAAATCAAATTCAACATTTCTCATACCAGAGGCTAATCATATTCTAAAGCCTGTAATTCATTTACAAAAATCAAATCAAAACCTGTAAGCAGCTTATTCAACCCGTAGCCTGAAACAAGCTTCCCACTTAATCAAATCTTAATCATCTCAACAATAAAGACATTCAACAACAACAATTCAAAATCCTATAGCAAGCTTTCTTCAACAGCTCCAGTTTCAAAATCAGATTCAAAGAGGATATGGCATTTAAACTTTAAAAGTTTCAACAACAACTTCAAATTTGGCACTCTATTCTTCACCCTCAAAACTGGTGAGTAACATCATAATTTAAATAGTTTAAGTATATAATTATGTTGCATGTTCATCTTTGAAGCTAGTATGTTTGTGAATGTATTTATAAGTATAGATCTGTGTGTGTGTATGAATATATTGGTGTGCATGTTGTGTATTAGGATTTTTTTCTCTGATTCTAGTTCCAGGCTTAAGATCAAATCAAAATTCACTTGCTCTTGATTCAATCTTTGTTAAGACTTAAGTCTTGAACAAAATATGTTTGTTATATCATAGATTTTAGTTTAAAAACTTGTTGAAGTTAAAGCAATTTTGTATTGTCTCTGGAAATTTAAAACAACTTAGAAACCTTAAAATAAGTCAAAATTTAATCACCATGTTTTATGGATTTAGGAATCTAAATAAAATATTAAAGCTAAAATTTGATTTTTGAAACTAAAATCGTATATTTTAGTTAAGGGGAAAGGGGGCAGTTCTGGTTTGACCAGAAATGATGTTGTGGGTTGTCTCTGGTGACCTAGTTGGTTTAGGAGGTCGGAATATCTTCTGATGATGTAGTGATGATCGGTGAGTGAAGGAAAAATAATGGATGGGTGTGTAGATGACCGTGGCGATGGTGGTTGGTCGATTAAGTTTGTAAACCTAGTTTAGACAGGTTGGATATGTTTGATCGGAGCGATGGCTCTGGTGGACCGAGTGCCACCATATTTTGGGGATTGCAAGATTTGCTATTGGCGAAGCTGCAGCTTGATTTTTAGGTGATCTGGTGGTCGGAGGATCATGGACGAGATGGTTCCAGGTTTGGGGTTATTCCAGTTTTAGGCTTTAGTGCTCGATTTTGATTTCGAGTTAATGGTGAAGTTCTGATGGTCAGATGAGGGTATGTGGATGATCGCCGACTTGCTCGAGGGTGTGGTGATGACCGGAGGTGGTCGGAGCCACCGTGTATATGCACGGTGCAGTGGTTTGTGGCTGGTGAAGTTTGGGGTGTTGTAGGGTTTTTGAACTCGAGCAATTCTCGAGTAATTCGAGTTTTGGCTTGAAGTAATGTGAGGGATTACTTGAAGCATTTTAGAGGGGGCTCGGGTAATGGTTGTTACAGGTTTCTCTAGAAACCTGTCTGTTTTTAAATTTAAATTTTACTTTAAATTTGAAAGCAAGTTTTTAAAACAGAGTTTAAAACCCAATTTTTAGTATGGATTCAAAATTGAGTTTGTATCCTAGTTTTAAAATTAAATTAAGTTTTATAAATTAAATTGTTTTAACAACTTTAATTGTTTAAAGTGTATTTTAAATGGTCCGAATTTAAAAGTAAATTTGGTTTAAATTCTTTAAGTTTCTTTTAGAAGTTGAGTATTTCTTTAACATGTGATTTAAAAGGTTTTTAAATTGTTTTAATTTTGTTAAAGTTAATTTTGTATTCGTTTTAAATCTTAAATTTAAAATGAAATTTAAAATGGAATTTTGAAGTAAATTTGAAAGTTAAATGTTTTTAAATGTGTTTGTGAATGATAATTATCATTAATAAGAAAATGTCTTTGTTTTAAAAGTTAATAAAGATTTAATGATTTGTGATTCATTAAATTATTAAGGTAATTAAAAAGAATAATTAATTAATTTAATTAATTAATTAATAATTTGGATTAATTAATTAAGTAATTAAGGATTTGAATTTAGTTAATTAAGGTTTAAGTTAATTAATTAAGGACAATTAATTGGGTAATAAAATCATTATTTAGATAAGTTTAGATTTTTAATTAATGATTAGAAATTAATTAATCAAGTAATTTAAGATTAATTAAGTTACAGTTAAAACTTAATTGATTAAATAATTAGACATTAATTAAATGGTTATTAAAGATTAATTAATTTTTAATTAATAATAATTAATTTAAGTTTATTTACTTAAGATAAGTAATTAAAGAATTGTTAATAGTTAATGAAGGTCATTAATTTGAGATTATTAAATAATTAATTAATGTGACTAATTTTAATAATTAATTAGATTAATTAATTAAGGATAATCATTTATGAAATTGTTTAAGTATAATTACTTAATAAAAGTAATTAAAGGAATTAATTACCCAAGGTAATTAATTAAATAAATTTGATCAGTTTAAGTTAATTAATTAAGTTTAATTAATTAGAATAATCACTTGATGATTTGATAAGTATAATCACTTAGTGAAGTAATTAATGGATAATTACTAGATGTAATTAATTGAATGTCTATTTGTTAATGAAAGTAATTTGAGTTTAATTACTTTGTGTAATTAATCAAGGGATTAATTAAAGATAATTAATTAAGGAGTAATTTATTTATTTAATGAAGTAATTAAGGGTAGTTAATTACTGAATGAGATTAATCAAGGGTGATGAATAGATGTGGTTTAATTAAAGATTAATTACTAAATGTAATTAATTTAATAGGATAATTAATTAAAATATAATTAGGGATCATTAATTAATATAATTAATGATGCAATTAAGGGTTGATTTATTAAGATTAATTAATCAATAATAAGTGATTATAGAGTAATTACTTAATGTAATTAATTAAGGATTAATGTAATCAATTATAGTTAATTAATTAGTGAAGTAATTAAAGGATTAATTACTGTATTTGGTTAAGAATAAATAATTTGTGAAATTAATTAAAGGATAATTACTTGAAGGTAATTAAAGGATAATTAATTAGGGATGATTAATAAAGGTGGATAATTAGATGATAATTAATTAATTGTTTTAAAATTAATTATTGGTTATGTAAGCAAGATTTATAATGATAAGGTAATTAATTTAATTTATTTTAAATTAATTAAAGATGAAGTAATTAATTTAATTCACTTTAAATTAATTAAGGATGGTATCGATCCTTGCTTATGTATGGATGGATGATATTGATTGCCTTGAATGGTTTGAGATCTAAGATATAAGATAAGTAATGCCGTGTGATATAGCTGCTTTGGTTGAAGTGTGATGATAGAATGAATTATCTGTTTATGATGATAATGTGGATTATCTGTCTGTGATGATAATGTAAATTATCTATTTGTGATGATAATGTAGATTATCTATTGTGATATTGTGAATTACCTATCTGTGTGTATATGGATAATGAAATTGAATTGTTTTAAACTTTAAAACAACTTGGACCTAAAAGATGGCGTTTTGGATTTCGATGAGACCAGGATCGGGTTTCCAGATTTGGATCTCCGAAAAACGTGTCGATCCAAATTAACGACAGGTCGTGAATCTGAAGTGAAGATAAGTTTCAGAGTGCAAGGGTTATCGTCATTAACTCTGAGGGTGATTCCAAAATGAGTGTAACGAGATAATGCCTCCGGTTTCGCTCGAACCCGGAACGAACTTGTATGGATTGAATGCTTTCATAACATCGTCAGGTGGACGATGAGCATTCTAAGAGATGTGTTCTCTAAAGGTAGTCATAGTCTCATGCCTCATCAACTGGGAATGGCTAAAACAGGGAAGGTGCAGCAAGGCTAAGTGGGTAGCACCCAAGTAGGACGAGATTTTTCCTTGTCTAGAAGTCCCTTTTTATTTGGCTGTATGGGCAGTTGGGTTGCGGCCAACTGCGGGGTTGTCTTGTTCGGGACTATCCAGTAAGGGATGGTTCCGGCCTTGTGTTGCAGGGGATTGGGAGTAATCCTCGGTACGGTGATCTAGGCCCCGTACTGTGACGGGCGGTACCCCAGTAGCCTTGCCATTGATGGGAACCCATTCTTCCTACGCGCCCTTACGGTTTTGATTGTATTACCCACTTTTGTGGCTAGTAGCTAGAATTTAATCATGTAACAATTTCAGCTATTTCTTATTTACTTGAAAACCCTAGACTCTATTATAATATCACTAGATTTCCTATCAAATGTTTTGGTTAGCGTAAGGTAAAAACTTACCCATGTTTATGTGTGGGAAGTCTTACGTGATACCTTTTGTTTTCAAAGGTTTTTCTCAAGTTAAGAAACTTTAACCTGTTACTCACACCAGACCTATGTCTGACCCGGAGTTTATCTTCTGTTTTCTTAAACTCTTGGGTACTCAAAATTTTAAGAGTAGCCAAGGGATTCAGGTTAGCATTGACGAATTCTGGAGGAGCAATGGAGCAGGAGGCTTCAGCGTTGTAGATATTTATAGTGTTACACTGTGATTGGTATCTCTGCTTTTTATTGAGTTGTAATAACCAGACAGGTGTTTATAACTGTCTTGTATGTGATGTATAATCTGTGTAACTCTGATAATGGTTGATACTATGTAATATCTTATGTGATTGGTATAATTTATTCGTTCCGCTGTTGAGATTCTGATGTTGTTTCTTCTTTTTTCCCTATCCTTTCTCTTTTCTATCCCTTTCTTTCTTCAAGATGATGAGACTTTTTATGGAGAAAAAAGTCGGGTCGTCACATTAATAATCTTCCTTAAGACATTTCATTTTGCTTACTCATTAATACCCATTATATTGCAACAATCATTTATGATAATAACCAAGACTATCATATCTAGAAACCAATTCATTATTATCTTATTTTGAAACTCTTTTCAAATTCAATATTTTAATTTCCGTTTGAATCCATTTCAAACTTATCTTCGTCCAATTTCGGTTTAGTTGTATTTCTATTACCATTAAATTCTCATTATTTAATTTAATTACAATGATTTAACAACCAATTACCTTAATATTTATTAGAAAGAAATATTTCTTTACATATCAAAATATAATCTTATATAAAATCATTTACCTTTAAAATCATTTAAAATCTTTATATAAGAAAATAACAAGTACGCTCTCATATACACACACACATACACACACATACACACACTCAACTCATTTTAGGGTATTACTTACCCTGTCCTTAATGAGTAATCCCACCAGAGCCAAGGTTCTCGCTTAACCTTTTGCTCTGATACCAAATGTAACGGTCTAGAATTTCCGATCCTGAAAATTCCAGATAGTTTAGGAAAAGAAGAAAGAGATAGAAGAAAAAGAAGAAACAGAAACACCAACATCTCACATTCCCAGCGGATAAAATATAATAACAAATAATAACAGTTATACAAAGGAAAAGTAAACTTATCAGATTACATTTTAATACATCAGAGTTACACAAATACACAAACATTGGAAAAATACACCCACGTCCCAGATAACTACAATATATCTTTGCGGATACACTCCATACGTTTCTATCATCCAGCTCGCCTCTTGAGCTCCAGAACATCCTTACCTGAAAATATGTAATACTTGATCTGATCCGAGCATTACATCAAAGTAACATTCGTGTCAGGCTGGAAACCAGTGTGAGTGAACCCATATAATTTGAAATACTAAGTTCAAACCATAAATGAAAAACTCGAGGTAACTCGTACTTCACTACGAGTTCATTACTTATTATGCTCAACACTTATTTCACAAATCAATCCCTAAGTACCCATACTTAGTTTCGAAGGTCTATATTATTCCATTTCAGCCTATTAATTTCACATATCAAATCTATATAGATTTATTATAGATTACAAATCGAAGTGGTTCCAGGTATTTACTGATACCCGACTCCGGTCTCTTTGAATCTCATGTCATCTGAACCTAAGTTATTCAAATGAAATACAATTCAAACTTAAATATAGGATGTCACTTTTTATTACAACAATTCATCATCGATGGATAACCACATTATAACTATTCAACCCAATCATATCACAAAGCATTTCAATCAGGAATATCAAATAATCCATGGCATTCAATATCATTCATTAACTCATAAGCAAGGTTAATAAGTCACACCATTTCTAATTAAATTAATTACAACAAGATTAATTAATCATTCTTAAGTCATCCTTCTTAATTAATCATCCTTGATTAATTTTTCCTTAATTACAGCAGTAATTAATTTCACAAATTAATTACCCTTCACTCATTCCTTAATTAATTACACTAAGTAATTAATCCTTAAATTACTTCCATTAATTAACTATCCCATTATTTAATTATCCTTAATAAATTAACTCTTAATTATTAATTAAGTTAAACTTTAATTGCTAATTAAATTAATTAATCCTTAATAAATTAATCCTTTGATTACATATATTAAGTAATTTATCATTTGGGTAATTAATTTCTAATTACTCATCCATTAATCTCTAATTACCAATTAATTAATCTCTAATTAATTAATTGATAATCCTCAGTTAGAAATAAATTAATCCTTTACTATAATTAAATAATTTCTCTTCAATTACTTAACTAATTAAATCAAAAATTAACTATTAATTACTTATTTTCAATCAATTTATTAATTACATTAGTTAATTATTTATCACTTAATCAATAGTTAATGATTCTTTCCTTAATTATATTAATTAACTATCCATTAATTACTTCCATCATGCAATTATCCTTCAATTATTAATATTAATTAATCAACCCTTATTAATTTCTTTTAATGATTAACTTTTAAGTAATTTCACTAATTAATTATTTTAATTAATCACAACCTTAATTGAATAAAGACAAATTCTTATTTAAATCAAATATTTAATTACATCATTATTCATATTTGAGAATCATTTAGGGATTAATTTCATAATTATAACTAATTACTTTTAAACAACAACTTGAAAATATACTAAATCAAAATAAATTAAAATATAAGATCATTTGACTTACAAATTATATTGAAATTTGGCTTGAGAACTTAATTATACTAGCTCTATAAATAAAATTGTTTAATTATCTTCCCTTACAAGTTAAAACCAGATAACAGATCAAAATAACCCAAGCCCGAGCCCAAGCCCAGAAAACTCGATCGACAACTCGAGCCGGAAAAACAAACTTTCCGATCCCAAAAACTCAGTACTACCCCCATCGAAATCAAGAGCAACCCCGAGTAACCACCCTTCTTCCCCAAAGCTAAACGTAACAATCCCTCACCAGATATGAAACAGTCTTGTGCACGTGCACAATCACTCCGGTCACCTCCGACCGGCTCCGCTACCGTCCTCATGTCGGCGACGTCATCGACGAGACGTTCGACAACCCAAAAATCACTAAATCATAACAACTCAAAATCAAACTAGTCGGTACAGCTAAAATCAATATCGCTCAACGGAAAACCCCCATGCACCACCGCCTCAGGTCGCTTGAAACGCCGATACACCGCCCTACCATAAGCCGAAGGCTCATGCACCAAACCCCCTCTCTCTGACCAAGTCCGATCCAGCCTCTCCATCGCGATGAACTCGATAACCAATTCGAACCAAAAAGGTCCTTAAACTCTATTCCGACCTTATCCCGCCACCACGATCGATGAAACTATCTCCGACCATTTTTGCAGTCTTCACCAACCCTTGAAGCTCCTCCAGCGTCAATCTTGATGACTAAATTCGTTTAGATCGTCGAAAATCGATAAAATACCATTACCAGTCCAACCCTTATTTCTACCGCGAAATCAAGCTTAAATATTATGATATGATTATAAAAAATCATAAAATTTTAGTATGATTCGGTTTATATAACTAAAGTTTGGAATTTAGACACTTGATTTTTTTTTTGTCTAGAATGGATTTTACTGGGATCTTCTTGTTTTCAAAATATTTACTTAACTTAGACACTTGAAACCTTATTTAAAATTTATATCTTGATGATTGAAGCACTTTTTGTTCAAACGTCAACATTAAAAGTGATCTGGGAAGAAGGAATCAAATTTTGAAAAGATTTTTGTAGCCTATACTTAGAACAGAGGAAATACATTCCTATGAATAGTCATATACACATATATCTTCATATTTACAGTCATGCAGCATATTTTTACATTCACAAGTCAAGAATTATCACATGCTAATCCAGTTACAAGGCTTAAGATCGAATCTAGGTAGTTCACTCACCTGGTAGTTTTAAAATAGTGAAGCTACTTGATACTTTTTAGCATTTTAATAAATTGTTTTACACCATCACAACCAACTTCCATTGGAGTATCCCATGCTAAAGGATTTAATTTTTCCCTTTGAACATAATTGGTCTGTTGGCAATTTACAGAAATATTCATATGTGCACACAGGCATGCAACAGGAATTCTATTTGTATAGCCAGACAATTTTTTTCGAATCATCTTTAAGTTATTTTTTTTATTCATTGATTGAGGCATACATAAAACTATATAGGTGATTTAACTTAAAAAGATTAAAGTCTCCTCATCCAGCTAGAAAAACCAGAGAACAGTTGATTCCTCTTCCAGATGTTGATCTGGAACTGAAGGCTCAAACTTTGAATTTGAAAATGAAGCTGCTTGAATTTAAACTTTTGCTTTGAGTACTTGATATACTTTAGATCTGAGATTTGATTTGAAATAGATCTTTATCTTAAACTGAGTTTTGCGACTTTGAATTCTGCCTTTAAAACTTTGCTAATCTTTGTTCAAGAACATCCAGAAATTGCTTAATGTTCAATTTTCCCTTGATCTGCTTGAACGATTCAGTTTTAAAATGGTTGTTGTTTGATGATTTCCTAGTTGTATATTATTTTCAGGCTTTAATCTTCTTTGTTTTGGAAAGATGAAGATAAAAAAAAAAGAAATTAGGAAGGAATAGAAAATGTATGTATTTCTTTTATCTTTTATTTATTATCTAAAAAAAGGAACAAATTCATGACACTTGTTAACTTTCTTACAAATGTCATTTACACTTTATAATTAATTTACATTTGTTATATAGAAAGTACTTATGTTTACATTTGTAATTATCATGTCTTAATATGTTTTTTTATATATGTTCATATATTATTATATTAAAATTTCAATTTATTTTTATTAATGTCTTATGTTTTTATATTAACTTCCTTTCTAATTTATTTATAGAAAATTTAAAAGGAGAATAATATAGAATCCCAATTATATATTTATAATGGTTATACAATATATTAGTTATATATATATACACACACACACTTTATCTAAAATTTTAATCAGTTTTTTTTGAATTCCCAATTCAAGTCAAATTCTAATTATTCATATATATTTATTCATATAACAACACATTATCATTTGTTTTTTTGAAATATTAATTTTGCCAATTTAAATAATTGTAGTAGAAAGATTATCAAACCAATACTTATTCAGGTACATATTTTTATTACCAGAATTGTTTATTTAACTTATAAATCAGTATTTCTACTAATCAAATCCAGTTAATTTATCAATTACAGATATTCTAAAATCTGGGATATCACTTAGCCAAAAAAGTTAAGGTTTCATAACTCAACCATCTTTACTCACTACTGATTCAAACTGCAAAACTCCCTACCGAGTTGAACCACTCAACTCCCTACCAAGTAGAAATATGGAAAGTGATGAATAGACAAAGCATGCTTGAGTAGAGGAATGCAAGAAAGAAAGAAACCCAACAATGGCCAAGAAAAGTTAATTCAGCACCGAGTTGAGTCCCTCAACGTGGTACAAAGTTTAAAAGAGGGATGTGTTTACAATTATTTTTTGGTAGAAGTTCTTGTATGACGTGGAGAACATGCTTGAGATTTTTTAGGCTATTTTGATGGCAGATTTTGTCAATAAATAAAGGAGGAGAGGTACTTAAAAGTGGATCTTTTCCTTCTATGTTCTAGATCTATGCTGGTTGAGTGACTCAATTCTATACTGGATACTATTCATACTTAAATTGTGAAATACGACTTGTAAAATATAATTTATAGGAGCAAAGCAAAACAAACAGGAAAAGATTAAGTGGACGTAGGTCAGAGTATTTGCCAAACCACTATAAAAGTTGTGTACTCTTTTCTCTCTTTTAATCATCTTTTTTGTAATTTTTATTTACTACTTAATCGAGTGTCTATTCCACTTTTGGTTCAAACATTTCATAATTTTTTCTATGCATACACATATTTATGTATAATTAAATCCAAAATTAAACAATAATTTACAAATGTATTTTAAACCTTTTTAAATTATTATGTATTGTATGTATGTATGTATGTATGTATATCTATGTATGTGGATTTCTTTTAATATAATTCTTATGGATTTATTATATGAAAACATTTATGAAATCCATATGGATTTTACAATCTAAAATTTTAAAAAATATTTTACAAATTAACATGGATTTGTAAAAAAAAATTTGGAAAAAAGATTTTGCCAAAAAAAATTCAATTTTAACATATGACTAGTTATATTATTAATTTGTATTCCATATATAAATTAAAATAATTTGTATATAAAGTTATATTTTTGCAAAGCAAGAAGGGTTGACTAGGCCCTTTCCAAATTTATTAAATAGACATAAAAAAAATATGATTACACAAGCTTAACCATATAGTAAAATAACCAAGCTAACCAATGGAGAGAATAAAAAACAAGGAAAAACAAGCATACTAAAAGAACAAAATCAAGACCAAACCACAACAGATTCCTTTACACTCAACATGTTATGCACATATGCATTATTTCTTTTCCTCCTATAAACCATATTGCAAATTAACACCTCAAACGTACACTTGTTCTCAAATACCCTTGCATTCCTTTCTTGCCACAAGACCACAACAAATACTTTCAACACAAACAACAACATCAATGAGCCAATGTACCGTCACAAAGTAGCTTTGAAAACCCTATTCCATTTAGCATCTCTTGAAAAAGTGTGGAAATTACCTTTACAAAGAACTTTGCACCAAAGAGAAAAACATAACATGATAGTTGAAGAAGATGTGCACATTATCCTCAATGTAATTATAGCGGAAAGGGAAAATTCTCCATGTGAAACCGTCTAGCGCATAGATTAGACTTTGTCATGATACCATTCTTTAGAACCTTCCACAATAGAAGTTTTATTTTTCAAAAAGTGAACCTATTCCAAACCCTATTATGGAACCTGCATATTACATCTAGGCCAATGTTAGAGATAACATTGTATATTATTAAAATAGAGTGAGAACTTTGCTTCCTAGTCCATACATAACCATCATCACCTTTAGGCAGAATAGTGTTTTGAATAAGTTGCAAAAATGCCTAAACTCTAACATTACTTGTGTAAGGAAGAGTAATGTACCCATCAGCTAAATAAGCACTAGCTCTTGCATTCAATAGAATATCAGTTTGACTCTTATAAGAGAGAACACTATCCAATATAAGTCCTTTTTTAGCCCAAGGCTCAAACCAAAACCTAACAGCATTGGAAGGGAAGATTTTAATTTGCACATGAGGAAGCAAGATAACTCTAAGCTGAAGGATAGATCTCCAAACCCATCCACATAGATGAGACATATCCAAAACCCAAAAATTCTTATTGCTAAAGTGATACCTTCTTGTCCATTCTACCCATGAGTTCGGTTTGTTATTAAGAAAATTATCAAAATACTTAGTGAATGCAGCCAAGTTGTAGCTTTTCATAGTTTTAGTTTCTTACCCACCATGGATGAATAGCTTTTCTAGCTTACTAAAAGCTAAAGGTATTGATTCTCTAATGTTTATTCTCCCTGTCCGCAGCAATGATTTATAACTTGCCTGAGTTGGTTAATAAGCTTGGTAAGTAAAATTAAACATATGCTTCAGTATACTATCATATCTTGTATAATAGATTTTATGATATTTAATCTACCCGCTTTAGATAGAAAACTATTGATCCAACTATTCATAGTTTTAGTGATTTTTTCAAAATGTGAAGGTAGGTAAAGATTTAAATTCTTCTGGAGGAAAGAGGTATGCCGAAATGATTAACGCCACTACACAAAACTAATGAAGAAGAAAATATCATGCAGAACATTCCTCTGGTTCTCAAGCAAGCTAACTATGGTGAGGTAAAAATATTCATAATTAATTATAAGGCCGGTGATCCTATGGAAGTGATACAGGGGAAACACTTACCTCGTTTCGCACCTCCACCAACCTCGATCACCACTTGCCGCAACCCACCACATCACCATATCTCCGCGACCCACGACCTAAACCCCATCTCGCGACCCACGACCTAACCCCATCTCGCGACCCACGACCTAACTTTACCACTTCCACGACTTACGATTCACCCTTTTCCCATAGCCGCGACTTAAACCTTCCCCGACCTAAGACCTAAATCGTGAATGAAATTAAGTCGCTCCTCTTCCAAATTGAGAAATCCAGTTAGCTCGTTGTTTTCCCTAAGTCGCGAACGAATTTATTCACTTCTAGGTCGCGGTAAACTCTTTATGTCGCTGTTGTTCTTTAGGTCGCGAAGAACGACCTACTGTAAGTCGCGAATGATGCTTCTCCATAAGTCGCGGGTGACATAGTTAGGTCGCTGATGTTTTTTTTTTCTTAAGTCGCTGCCGAGTTGCTTTAAGTCGCTGCTTGTATTTTCTTAAGTCGTTTGCTATGTAAACCGTTTGTGTTGTAATTTTGTTAAGTCGGGAGTGTGTTGTACTATAAATAGGGGTGTATGCGTCATTTGTAAAAAAAGTTGAAAATTGAATAAAATTTGGTTTGTGCTTTGTGCCTCCATTTTAAAATTGGTAGTCGAGTGTTAACTCCTATCTCCACTTCGGCATTCGAGTGCGCTCGAATCAACGAACGTTGAAGCCAATTCGCAGAATCAAGTGCGCTTGATCAACGCTCGAAGAATTGTAGATCTCATTTCACGGTATCATGCGCGATCAACGTGTCAGAGATAGCTAGAATTCAGTATCTTCGGATCAACGAATTTCCGCATTTCAGTATTCTTAAATCCATCGATTTATCACCGATTATTTCCACTATTCGTGTGAGATCCTAGACGGATTCGATTTACATCTTCGAATTCGCTTCCCACGCTGCGTCAGTTTGGTATCAAGTTAGATTGCAAGAAGTTTGCATCATTTGGAGACTTGGGTTTCGAGAATTTGAAGTTTGGAGAACGGATTTGCAAATTGGGAGAAGTTGGTGTTCATTGTGTTCATCGAGAAGTTGCAACAAGTTGGGAATTTCGATCTATCTCACTTAGGATCAAAGTTCGGAAAGTGTTTGGAATTTATTTTTTGAGTTTGTTTGAAGTTCAATCATGCCTCGGAGACGAGCTCAATGTCATCGCAACATTAATGCTTTGTATGGAAGAGAAGAGGCCGATGAAATGGAGCAACGAATCAACGAGAGTTTCACTGAAAAGTTGAGTGAAGGAATTGGTCGATTAGAGAGAATGATGATTAAAATGAATCAAAGTAGAAGAAGAGTTTCACCTGAATCGAACCATGAGGGAAGTAGAGCTTCGATACATTTAGATCAGGAGAGAAGAGAAGATCAAGATCATAGAAGTGTTGATAATCGTGATACGAATGTTGATCGAAGGAGTGGTAGTAGAGATGTTGGAGGTCGTGATCGACATCGATATACTTCAGATTTTGATGAGGAGTTTGATGGTGATAGAGGAAGTGTTCATTATCGAGATAGAGCTCAAACACGACGTCAGTATCGAGATGTAGAGGATGATCGTAGATGGGAGTCGGGAATGAAGATGGAGATTCTAGAGTTCAAGGGTGGAATGGTTGCAGAAGAATTCTTGGACTGGGTGTCTAACGTTGAGGAGATCTTTGATTTCAAGGAGGTTCCGAAAGACCGTTGAGTGAAGTTGGTTGCTACTAGGTTGAGAGGGAGAGCTATGGCATGGTGGCAGCAAACCAAACTTACACGAGAACGGATGGGGAAGTCGAAGGTTGTGGATTGGGAGAAAATGAAGAAATTGACGAAAGCTACATTTTTACCTTACAATTATCAATCACTCATGTATCAGAGGTTGCAGAATTTGAGGTAAGGGACGAAGACTGTTAATGATTATGCTGACGAGTTTTATCAACTGATTGCTCGAAATGACATTATGGAGACAGAGGAACAGTTGACTGCTAGGTTTGTTGGAGGTTTGCGAATGCAGATCCAGGATATGGTTAATATGTTTGATCCGAGATCTGTGGCAGAAGCGCACCAGAAAGCGATAGCTTGGGAGAAGCAAGGAAGACGAGGAGGTGGTGTGTTTACCAGTTCCAATATTCAAAGCAAAGGTGTCAGTGGGAGTTCCAATGTTTCTAAAGCCGTCAGTAAACCATTTGTGAAGGAGGTTAAGAAGGCAAAGGTCAACAACAATTTTAAATGTTATAATTGCCAAGAAGTGGGTCATAAGAGCAACGAATGTCCAAAACCAAAGAAGAGAACGATGATTGCTGAAGTTGAAAGTGAGGATGCTGTTGAAGGTGAAGATAGTCCAGTTGAGGAGAATGAACAGGATATCGCGTCAGGAGATGAAGGGTGTAATCTAATGATGAGGTCTTGTTTAACACCGAAACAAGAGGATGAGGCTAGTTGGTTGAGGAGCAACATTTTTCAATCTGCATGCACTATTCTGGGAAAAGTTTGTAAGTTTGTGATTGATGCAGGAAGCTGTGACAATATTATTTCTACTGAAGCTGTGAGGAAGCTGAAGTTGAAGACGGAGAAATACCCTAATCCTTACAAGTTAGCGTGGCTGAGAAAAGGAGGAGAGGTGAAGGTGGATAGGCGAGTTCGAGTTCCATTTTCTATTGGGAAGAAATATAAAGACGAGATTTGGTGTGATGTAGTTGAGATGGATGTTTGTCATTTGCTTTTGGGAAGACCATGGCAGTATGATCGAGCAGTGCAGCATGACGGTCGAACCAATAGCTACAGTTTTATGTTTGAAGGCGTTAAGATTATTTTAGTTCCAAAGAAGAGGCAGCAGGGGGAGAGTAAATCTGAGGAGATTGAGGAGCTGAAAACTTTATTGACTTTGAAAGAATTTTTTGAAGAAGTAGAGGAGAGTCCTGAAGTGTTTTTGTTGATTGGACATGAAGCTACTGAATCAGTTGAAGTTCCAGAAGAAGTGAAGCCGTTATTGGAAGAATTCAGTGATGTGTTTCCGGAGGAGTTGCCAAAGGAGTTACCGCCGTTGAGGGTATTCAACATCAGATTGATCTTGTACCAGGATCGGTATTACCTCACAGGCCACATTACCGGATGAGTCCCAAGGAGCATGAGGAACTGAGAAGGCAAGTGGAAGAGTTGTTAGAATAAGGGCGTGTCCAGGAGAGTTTGAGTCATGTGCCGTACCAGCCTTATTGGTACCAAAGAAGGATGGAACGTGGAGGATGTGTACGGATAGTAGAGCTTTGAACAAAATCACCGTGAGATACAGATTTCCTATGCCGAGGTTTGATGACTTGATTGATCAGTTAAGTGGGGCAGTTGTGTTTTCCAAGATTGACTTGAAAAGTGGTTACCATCAAATTCGTATTCGACCGGGTGATGAATGGAAGACTGCTTTTAAAACCAGGGAGGGTTTATACGAATGGTTGGTTATGCCATTTGGCTTGTCAAACGCTCCAAGTACTTTCATGAGAGTGATGTTCCAGATTTTTGGACCATTTGTTGGGAAGTTCATGGTTGTTTACTTTGATGAAATTTTGATTTATAGTGGGAGTACGAAAGAACACATCCAGCATTTGCGCGAAGTATTGTTGATTCTACGACAAGAGTAGTTTTATGTAGCAACAAAGAAGTGCGTGTTTATGACGGACAGTGTTTTATTTCTGGGGTATGTTCTGTCAAAGGAAGGTATTCAAGTAGATGAAAATAAAGTGGAAGTTGTCAGGAGTTGGCCACAGCCAAAGACAATTACTGAAGTGAGGAGTTTTCATTGATTGGTATCTTTCTATCGAAGATTCATTCCACATTTACGCAGTGTGATGGCACCTGTAACTGATTGCATGAAAGGAAAGAAGTTTGCATGGTCAGAGGAAGCAGGGGTTGCTTTTGAAAAGATCAAATCACTATTGACGACAGCACCAATTCTGCCGAATTTTCAGTTGTTGTTTGAGCTGCATACTGATGCTTCGAAGGTTGGAATTGGTGGAGTTTTGAGTCAGAATGGAAGACCAGTTGCTTATTTCAGTGAAAAATTATCTGGAGCCAAGATGAGATATAGTACATATGATGTAGAGTTTTATGCGATTGTTCAAGCTGTGAAGCACTGGCGACATTACTTGTTTCAGAAGGAATTTATTCTTTACACTGATCATGAGGCGTTGAAACATCTACAAGGGCAGGACAAGATTTCAGCGAGACATGCTTCGTGGATAGCATATCTACAACAATTTACGTTTGTTGTAAAACACAAATCAGGGGTGACAAATCGTGTAGCGGATGCTTTGAGCAGGAGGAATCATTTGTTGACAACGTTGAAGGTTGAAGTGACAGGATTCGAATTATTGCCAGAGTTGATTGAGGAGGATCCTTACTTTTCAAAGTTTGTTGAGAAAGTTAAGGATGGGAATACTGATGAATTTGTGTTGGTTGATGGATCCTTGTTCAAGGGGAATCGATTATGCATACCAGACTGTAGCTTGAGAATGAAGATTGTTAAAGAGTTGCATGAAGCATGACATGTTGGACGGGATCGCACCTTACAGTTAGTTTCACAATCTTATTTTTGGCCGTCAATGAGGAAAGAGGTAGAGAGATTTGTAGAGAGATGTTGATGCAGAGCGATCTACGAAAGCAATAAGGTTAAAGAGTTCAAGATCTTTTGGTCATTTGGAGAAGGCCACAATGTTAAGTCGTTTATCTACTTTAAGTCGTCTCCGACTTGACGAAGTATTGGGTCATCACCAACCTAACAGAAGTGTATCGGGTCGTTTCCGACTTAAGGAGTTACAGGGAGGAGTGATAACCATAAGTCGCATAGAGAAGGCACCGGATTTGAGTCGGTTACGAGTCAATAAAGGCTTGAGCCGTTGCCGAGCCAAGGAAGGAGGGCTACGACCTAACTGCAAGGCTATAAGTCGTCCACGACTCATCAGGAAACAAAAGGGAATAACAGTAGTTGGAGGCCATAAGGCGGGGACGGGTTACGACATAGATGAGTCGTCCAGAATTGACCCGCTTGAAGGGTTATGCCGTAGAAGACTTGAAGGCTTGAGTCGTAGGAAGGACGTTGAGTCGCTGAAGCTATGAGTCGTGAGTCGGCATGAAGTTGAGTCGTGAGTCGCAACTTGTTGGTCGTGATGTTGTAATGTGTTTGTATATTTTCTTGAGTCGTCTGTATTGAGTCGTAAGTCGACTTGTTTGGCACCGTGTGAATGTTGCTAAGTAACGTACGACTTATGATGAGTCGTGAGTCGTGTTGTGAAGTAATTGTGTTGAGTCGTGGGTATATAAGTCGTTACCGACTCAAATGGGTCGTGTGTTGTAATAAGGAGTCATGTGTCGTGTGTACCTGTTGTGTCGCTGCCGAGTTAAGGAGAGCCGTAAGTCGTATACGACTTAAGGACAGTTTGTGAAAACTCTATAAATAGGGGCGTGTGTTGTACATTTGAGATAGTTGATTTTGAAATAAAATTTCTTGTTGATTGCTTTGTGCTTTCTTCTCCAATTGGTAGTTGAGTGTAATCTCCTATCTCCACTTACGTCATTCGAGTGCGCTCGAATCCACGTTTGTTGAAGCCGATTCACGGAATCTAGTGCGCTAGATCAACGTGCGAAGAATCGTAGATCTTCGAACACGGTATAGTGCGCTATCAACGTGTTTGAGATAGCTAGAATTCGGTATCTTCGGATCAACGAATTTGGGCATTTCGGTATCTTCATTCCATCGATTTCTACATTTCATCGATTGAAGTTTGTTTCGAATTATCCGCTGCGTCATTTATTGGTATCAGAGCCATACTTAGCCAATCATAGCTAAGTTGATTCTTGGAGCCAAGTATTTTGAAGTTTTTGAAGTTTGAAATTGAAGAAGGCCGTGTATACTAGTGGGGAGTAGCCGAGCCTTGTGGAGTGTTTGAATTTGGAGCCGACTTAACGTAAATCGCGACTTGTTGCCGAGCCAAGGGTTAAGCCGAGTCAAGCTAAGCCGTACATTGTTGAGCCGAGACTTGTCATTTTGTTGAAAGCTTTGGAGTTTTGTGTTTGAATTGTAGAAGTTTGTGAAGTTTTCAATCATGCCACCAAGGAGAGCTAATCGTCATCAAAACGTTGAAGCTTTATATCGTAGAGAAGAAGCCGAGCTTATGGAACAACGTATTAATGAGAAGTTTGATGAAGGCATTGGTAAATTGGAGAAATTGATGAATGATTTGAATCAAAGGAGGAGATCCCCAAACTCGAACCATGGAGGAAACCGAGTTTCGCCATCGGTTACGGAAGCGAGGAGGGTATCACCACATTCATGTAGAGATAGAAGAGAAACATCAATTTCATCACGAAGAGATCATCATGACTATGCACATGAAGAGGGAAGAAGTCGACGTGAATTTGAACATGAAGCATATAGAGATGAAGAGAGACATAGTCAAAGAAGCATGCATGAGCGAAGGGATGATAATGGTCGAGATCGATGTAGACGTACTTTTGATTTTGTTGAAGAAGGTGATAGAGCTGGTATCCATTATCGAGATCGAGACCAAGTTCGAAATTCTTTTCGGGATGTTGAAGATGATCGTCGATGGGAATCGGGTATGAAGATGGAGATTCCGGAATTTAAAGGCGGGATGGTTGCTGAAGAGTTCTTAGATTGGTTGTCTAATGTGGAGGAAATCTTTGATTTCAAGGAGGTCCCGGAGAATCGAAGGGTGAAGTTGGTTGCTACTAGGTTGAGGGGGAGAGCTTTGGCTTGGTGGCAACAAACTAAACTTACTAGGGAGAGAATGGGAAAGTCAAAGATAGAATCATGGGATAAGATGAAGAAGTTGATGAGATCTACTTTCTTACCTTATAATTACCAATCACTTATGTACCAAAGGTTGCAGAATCTGAGGCAAGGGACAAAGTCTGTTAGTGATTATGCTGATGAATTTTACCAACTCATTGCCAGGAATGATATTATGGAAACGGAAGAACAGCTAACTGCTAGATTCATTGGGGGATTGAGAATGTAGATCCAGGATATGGTTAATATGTTTGATCCAAGATCGGTAGCAGAGGCACATCAGAAGGCGTTAGCTTGGGAGAAGCAAGGAAGGCGTGGAGGCGGTGTGTTTACTAATTCCAATAATCAAGCGAGGGGTGTTGGTGGAAGTTCTAATATTCCTAAACCTGTTTCAAAGCCAGTGGTGAAGGAGGCTGAGAAGGCGAAGGTTAGCAGTGGGTTCAAGTGTTATAATTGTCAGGAGTTGGGTCACAAAAGCAACGAATGTCCGAAGCCGAAGAAGAGAACCATGGTCGCAGAAGTTGAGGAGGATGATGGTGAGGAGGCAGAATGTTCAAATACACCTTATGTTGAAAAGGAAGAAGAATTGTTTGGAGATGAAGGTTGTAATCTTATGATGAGGAGAAGTTGTTTGACACCAAAGCAAGAAGAGGATTCTAGTTGGTTGAGAAGCAATATTTTTCAGTCGACATGCACTATTCTGGGGAAAGTCTGCAAGTTCGTTATTGATGCTGGAAGTTGTGATAATATTATTTCTACAGAAGCAGTGAGGAAATTGAACTTGAAGACTGAGAAACATCCTAAACCGTACAAGCTAGCATGGTTAAGGAAGGGTGGTGAAGTGAAGGTGTGTCGAAGAGCTTGTGTTAATTTTTCTATTGGGAAGAAGTACAAAGATGAAATTTGGTGTGATGTAGTGGACATGGATGTTTGTCACTTGTTGTTGGGCAGACCGTGGCAGTTTGATAGAGCAGTACAACATGATGGTCGTGCCAACAGTTACAGTTTCATGTTCGAGGGCACTAAAATCACTTTGGTTCCTAAGAAGCAACAGCAGAAGGAGAGCAAGCTAGAAGAGATTGAGGAACTGAAAACTCTGTTGACTTTGAAGGAGTTTGTCAAGGAAGTTGAGGAAGAGACTGAAGTATTTTTGTTGATTGGGAGAGAGAGTAGTGAAGAAGTTGAGATTCCAGATGAAGCAAAGCCAATTTTGAAAGAATTTGAAGATGTCTTTCCAGAGGAGTTGCCTAAGGAGTTACCGCCACTTAGAGGCATTCAACATCAAATTGATCTTGTTCCGGGAGCAGTGTTACCACATCGACCACATTACCGAATGAGTCCGAAGGAACATGAGGAGTTACGAAGGCAGGTGGAAGAGTTGTTGGAACAGGGACGTGTTCAGGAAAGCTTGAGTCCTTGTGCCGTGCCAGCATTGTTAGTACCAAAGAAGGACGGAACTTGGAGGATGTGTACTGACAGTCGAGCTTTGAACAAGATTACTGTTCGTTATAGATTTCCTATGCCAAGGTTGGATGACTTACTGGATCAGTTGAGTGGGGCAACTATATTTTCGAAGATTGATTTGAAGAGTGGTTATCATCAAATTCGAATCAGACCTGGAGACGAATGGAAGACAGCTTTCAAGACGAGAGAGGGGTTATACGAATGGTTGGTTATGCCATTTGGTTTGTCAAATGCACCTAGTACATTCATGCGGGTGATGAATCAAATCTTTAGACCATTCATTGGGAAGTTCGTCGTGGTTTATTTCGATGATATTCTGATATATAGCAGGAGTATGGAGGAGCATGTTCTACATTTGAGGGAAGTGTTGATTATTCTTCGTGAAGAACAATTTTATGCTGCTACGAAGAAATGTGTGTTTATGACGCACAATGTTTTATTTCTGGGTTATGTTGTTTCAGGAAAAGGCATTCAAGTTGATCAGAGTAAAGTTGAAGCTATTAGAAATTGGCCACAGCCGAGAACTATCACTGAAGTTAAAAGTTTTCATGGATTGGCATCATTCTACCGAAGGTTCATTCCATATTTCAGTAGTGTGATGGCACCAGTTACCGATTGCATGAAAGGGAAACAATTTGTATGGTCAGAAGAAGCGGGGGTTGCTTTTGAGAAGATCAAGGAATTGTTGACGACAGCGCCAATTCTTGTTCTACCTAATTTCCAGTTATTGTTTGAATTGCATACTGATGCTTCGAAGGTTGGTATTGGAGGAGTTCTGAGTCAGAATGGGAAGCCAGTTGCTTATTTCAGTGAAAAGTTGTCAGGGGCGAAGATGAGATACAACACATATGACGTTGAATTCTATGCTGTGGTGCAAACGATTAAACATTGGAGGCATTATCTATTTCAGAAAGAATTTGTTCTGTACACTGATCATGAGGCATTGAAGCACTTACAGGGGCAGGATAAAATTTCAGCAAGACATGCATCTTGGATTGCATATTTACAGCAATTTACTTTTGTCGTTAAGCACAAATCAGGGGTGACAAATCGAGTAGCTGATGCTTTGAGTAGGAGGAGTCATCTATTAACGACAATGAAAGTTGAAGTGACGGGTTTTGAGATGTTGCCGGAGATGATTAATGAAGATCCTTACTTTGTGAAATATGTTGAGCAAGTGAAGGGTGAGAGTACCGATGAATTTACGTTGGTTGATGGTTTTCTGTTTAAAGGGAATCGTTTGTGTATTCCAGACTGTAGCTTGAGGTTGAAAATTGTCAAAGAGTTACACGAAGAGGGGCATGTGGGCCGTGATCGTACTTTGAAATTGATTTCACAGTCTTACTTTTGGCCGTCGATGAGAAAAGAGGTTGAAAGATTCGTGGAGAGATGCCATATTTGTCAGGTGTCAAAGGGAACAGCAACGAATGCAGGGTTGTATATGCCATTACCAGTACCATCTAAGCCATGGGTTGATATTAGCATGGATTTCATTTTGGGTTTGCCTCGAACTCAAAGGGGAAATGATTCGATATTTGTTGTAGTGGACAGGTTTTCGAAGATGGCACATTTTATTGCCTGCAAGAAGACAGCGGATGCAGTTCGAGTGGCACAATTATTCTTTAAGGAGGTATATCGATTGCATGGTTTACCAGAATCTATTGTTTCTGATCGAGATACTCGTTTTCTGAGTCATTTTTGGTTGAGTTTGTGGAAGATGGTGGGAACGAAGCTGAAATTTAGTAGTGCTTATCATCCACAAACTGATGGACAGACAGAAGTTGTTAACAGGTCATTGGGAAATTTGTTGCGATGTCTTGTACAGGATAATTTGAGAAGTTGGGACATGAAGTTATGCCAAGCTGAATTTGCACATAATCATGCAGTGAATCGTAGCACGGGATTCAGTCCATTTCAGATTGTTTATTCAAATTTACCCAGGGGACCGTTGGATTTGGCAGTAGTACCACAGTTGAAGGGAACAGTTAAACGAGCTGTTGATTTTATTGATGAGCTGACTGAATGTCATAAAATCGTTCAGGAACGATTGAAGAAATCGAATGAGAAGCATAAGAAGTCTGCAGATTTGAAGCGACGAAATGTTGAATTTAACGAAGGCGATTTGGTCTATGCAGTGTTAACAAAAGACCGTTTTCCGGTGGGAACATATAACAAATTGAAAGCACGGAAAATTGGTCCAGTTGAAGTTTTGAAGAAAGTCAATGAGAATGCTTATCGATTAAAGCTACCAGATGATGTTTATACGTCTGATGTTTTTAACGTCAAACATTTAATTCCATATCATAGAGGAGAGATTGTTGTGAAACGAGATGGTGAAAATTCGAGGTCGGATTTCTGTCAACCCGGAGAGGATGATGCAGAGCGATCTACGAAAGCAATAAGGTTAAAGAGTTCAAGATCTTTTGGTCATTTGGAGAAGGCCACAATGTTAAGTCGTTTATCTACTTTAAGTCGTCTCCGACTTGACGAAGTATTGGGTCGTCACCAACCTAACAGAAGTGTATCGGGTCGTTTCCGACTTAAGGAGTTACAGGGAGGAGTGATAACCATAAGTCGCATAGAGAAGGCACCGGATTTGAGTCGGTTACGAGTCAATAAAGGCTTGAGCCGTTGCCGAGCCAAGGAAGGAGGGCTACGACCTAACTGCAAGGCTATAAGTCGTCCACGACTCATCAGGAAACAAAAGGGAATAACAGTAGTTGGAGGCCATAAGGCGGGGACGGGTTACGACATAGATGAGTCGTCCAGAATTGACCCGCTTGAAGGGTTATGCCGTAGAAGACTTGAAGGCTTGAGTCGTAGGAAGGACGTTGAGTCGCTGAAGCTATGAGTCGTGAGTCGGCATGAAGTTGAGTCGTGAGTCGCAACTTGTTGGTCGTGATGTTGTAATGTGTTTGTATATTTTCTTGAGTCGTCTGTATTGAGTCGTAAGTCGACTTGTTTGGCACCGTGTGAATGTTGCTAAGTAACGTACGACTTATGATGAGTCGTGAGTCGTGTTGTGAAGTAATTGTGTTGAGTCGTGGGTATATAAGTCGTTACCGACTCAAATGGGTCGTGTGTTGTAATAAGGAGTCATGTGTCGTGTGTACCTGTTGTGTCGCTGCCGAGTTAAGGAGAGCCGTAAGTCGTATACGACTTAAGGACAGTTTGTGAAAACTCTATAAATAGGGGCGTGTGTTGTACATTTGAGATAGTTGATTTTGAAATAAAATTTCTTGTTGATTGCTTTGTGCTTTCTTCTCCAATTGGTAGTTGAGTGTAATCTCCTATCTCCACTTACGTCATTCGAGTGCGCTCGAATCCACGTTTGTTGAAGCCGATTCACGGAATCTAGTGCGCTAGATCAACGTGCGAAGAATCGTAGATCTTCGAACACGGTATAGTGCGCTATCAACGTGTTTGAGATAGCTAGAATTCGGTATCTTCGGATCAACGAATTTGGGCATTTCGGTATCTTCATTCCATCGATTTCTACATTTCATCGATTGAAGTTTGTTTCGAATTATCCGCTGCGTCAGATGTCATATCTGTCAGGTTTCGAAAGGAACAGCGACGAATGCGGGATTACATATACCGTTACTTGTGCCTACCACACCATGGGTTGATATCAGCATGGATTTCGTCTTGGGTTTGCCTAGAACTCAAAGGGGAAATGATTCTAAATTTGTTGTAGTGGACAGGTTTTCAAAGATGGCACATTTTATAGCCTGTAAGAAGATAGCGGATGCAGTTCGAGTAGCTCAATTATTCTTTAAAGAGGTGTATCGATTGCATGGTTTACCAGAATCTATTGTTTCTGATCGAGATACTAGATTTTTAAGCCATTTTTGGTTGAGTTTGTGGAAGATGGTCGGAACAAAGCTGAATTTTAGTAGCGCTTACCATCCACAAACAGACGGGCAAATAGAGGTGGTGAATAGATCGTTGGGAAATTTGTTACGATGTCTTGTGAAAGACAATTTGAAGAGTGGGATTTGAAGTTGTGTCAAGCTGAATTTGCTCACAATCATGCAATTAACCGAGGTACAGGTTTCAGTCCATTTCAAGTTGTATATTCAACCATTCCAAAGGGACCATTGGATTTAACGACAATACCATATCAGAAAAGAGTTGTTAAGCGGGTTAGTGACTTGGTGAATGAGTTACAGGAATGCCACAAGGTTGTACAGGAACGATTACTTAAATCGAATGAGAAGTATAAACAAATGGCGGATAAGAAACGAAGAAGAGTTGTCTTCAAAGAGGGAGATTTTGTATATGCCGTTTTAACGAAAGATCGTTTTCCAGTTGGAACTTACAACAAGTTGAAAGCACGAAAAATTGTTCCAGTAGAAATCTTGAAGAAGATCAATGATAATGCGTATCAGTTAAGGTTACCGGAAGAGGTTCATACTTCTGATGTGTTTAATGTGAAACACTTGATTCCGTATTATGCTGATGATCGAGAAAATGCGAATTCGAGGACGAATTCTTTCGTACCCAAGGAGGATGATACAGGGGAAACACTTACCTTGTTTCGCACCTCCACCAACCTCGATCACCACTTGCCACAACCCACCACATCACCATATCTCCGCGACCCACGACCTAAACTCCATTCCGCGACCCACGACCTAACCCCATCTCGCGACCCACGACCTAACTTTACCACTTCCGCGACTTACGATTCACCCCTTTCCCATAGCCGCGACTTAAACCTTCCCCGACCTAAGACCTAAATCGCGAAAGAAATTAAGTCGATCCTCTTCCAAAACGAGAGATCCAGTTAGCTCGTTGTTTTCCCTAAGTCGCGAACGAATTTCTTCACTTCTAGGTCGCGGCAAACTCTTTATGTCGCTGTTGTTCTTTAGGTCGCGAAGAACGACCTACTGTAAGTCGCGAATGAAGCTTCTCCATAAGTCGCGAGCGACATAGTTAGGTCGCTGATGTTTTTTTTTTCTTAAGTCGCTGCCGAGTTGCTTTAAGTCGCTGCTTGTATTTTCCTAAGTCGTTTGCTATGTAAACCGTTTGTGTTGTAATTTTGTTAAGTCGGGAGTGTGTTGTACTATAAATAGGGGTGTATGCGTCATTTGTAAAAAAAGTTGAAAATTGAATAAAATTTGGTTTGTGCTTTGTGCCTCCATTTTAAAATTGGTAGTCGAGTGTTAACTCCTATCTCCACTTCGGCATTCGAGTGCGCTCGAATCAACGAATGTTGAAGCCAATTCACGGAATCAAGTGCGCTTGATCAACGCTCGAAGAATTGTAGATCTCATTTCACGGTATCGTGCGTGATCAACGTGTCAGAGATAGCTAGAATTCGGTATCTTCGGATCAACGAATTTGGGCATTTCAGTATTCTTAAATCCATCGATTTATCACCGATTCATCGATTATTTCCGCTATTCGTGTGAGATCCTGGACGGATTCGATTTACATCTTCGAATTCGCTTCCCACGCTGCGTCAGGAAGGTATTCAAAACCTTGGATATGCAGTTGGAAAAACCTTCAATTGATTTTGTAAATAAAATGACATCATCAACAAAAAGTAGGTAGAGATATATGGATCCTTGCCCTTGGGATGCATTACGTACTCTTTGCTAGCTACATTTTTGTTGAATAATTGGGTGAACAATTCAATGACTATAATGAATAATAAGAACACATCGGGTCACCCTGTCTTATACCCCAAGCTCCTTTGAAGAACCCCGTATTCTTACCATTATACACTAAATTATAAGAGGCGATAGACATACAAGAGTAGATCCAACTAACAAAATGGTAAGGGAAACCTATTCTAGCCATGACTACAACTATAGCTTCTCATTAAATGCTGTAATAAGCTCTCTTGACATCGAGTTTCATCATAGCTCTAGGTGATATGTAACTTATGTTGCAGCTATTTATTAAATCGTGTGTGAGGAGCTCATTTCCAGTATTCTTCTATTAAGGAGAAAGCTCACCTAGTTATCTGATATGACAATTGGAAGAACGTGCTTGAGCTTAGAACTAATCACCTTGGAAATACACTTATAAATAATCTTACAACATGCAATGGGCCTAAAAGCTAACAAATATGATGCATGTTTTATTTGAGGTATAAGGGTAAGATTAGTAGAATTAATGGATCCTAATATCTTACTATGATTGAAGAAGTTGTGATGATCAGCTTTGAGGAGATTAGTTGCAAACAAAGGCCAACGGTATGTGTTAAAAGTGGTATTAGAGCCATTTGGACCACCACAAGAAGACTTACTCATACCAAATAAAACTACTTTAATATCTTCATCGATAACTTTGGCAAATAAAATGTTGATGTCATGATTACTCAGCATGAGCAATGTTGTTGAGAGGAGATCCTCAATGCTACTGTAACACCCAGCACTTTTATATAGTTAAAATTCAACGAATAACGATAAGCAATAAAAATAAATATTTTTTGAATTATTGAATTATCGCTTTGGAACTTGTACCATTGCGTTCGGGGTGATTTTTTGATCAGTTTTCATATGTAACTTGACAAAATCCGAGCCAATATGAAAAAGTGAGGAACGAAATGAGAACAAGTAACAAAAAAGTATTAACTTATATGAGGCAACCAAATTACCCCAACGGTCAACCGCACGGTCGACCGATGGTTTTGGGCAGTCAACTGCCCGGTCGACCCGCATAGCGACCTAGACGAAGCCCCGTCCAGGTATGCGAGTGATGAATTTTCTAGTTTTTAAGCGATCTGAGTCGTATATTCTTCAAACTGATGGCTCCAGATTGCCCTATGATGTAGTGGCTCGAGATTCAATCCAAGAATCCAACGGTATGAGATCCCTAAGTTCCCTTATAAATAGAACCCAATGCCTAGCTCTTTTCTCACAATTACATTTTCCCCCAAAGAGTTCTTGGCCTAAGGCTGAACCCTAAATAGAAAATATTTCTTTGGGTCCTTAGCCAAAAGGGTGGACCCTAAAAAGAAAATATTTCTGGGGGGAAGGACTTATGAATTTAAATATTATGCATCTTGGAGGGGGATCCAAAAGGTCCATGAAGCCAAGCTGAGCGTAGGCAAAACTAAGGACGATAGGTGAGTGGATTTAATTATATTCTCTTACGTTCATAAAACATTATCATTGAATTCATGCTAGATATGTTATTCCAGTAATGATTTCAGTACTTTAATACTGTTAGCTAGTAATGCAAACACTGTAAACTTTATAAGAGCATTTAATTAGGCTTGACAGTTCGAAAAGGCGTAAGTCTAAAATTAAGAAATTTATACTTATTTACATCTATTTAGCCTTAATACTAGTTCCTTTTTATTTCCTTTTTACACGAATAATATAGTTAGAAAGAGAATTTGTGGTTATGGATTAAAATACTAGACTTTAGGAAATAGATGCAAAATAAAAAAAGTTGGAAAATTGAAATAAAATTTTAAAAGTGTGATTCTGTAATAAATTATGCCAAACGAAAACAATAAAATTATCTAATAATTTAATTTGGGAGTAAGTAATAAATTAATTGGTTGGTTTAAAAATTAGGATACATTTTTGTAATTTAATAACTAAAAGATAACGACAAACGTAACTACAAGAATAAAAGAAAGAAAAAGGGAACTAGGGTAAAATAGAGAAACCACTATATTTTACACTATCCCAAAATAATAAAAGAAATATCTGGCAGTTACAAATTATTGTTTATAGTATTATTTAGTGTTAAATTAGGGAAATGGATTTTAGCTACGGTTTTCACAACCAACAAAATAACATATAATTGCTTCCTAGAATAGAAGATAATAAAGCAAAGTATGACATGAATCAAGTAAATTATCAGATTAGAACTTGAAGCCGTAAACGATAATGAGCCTAGGTCTGCACTCACTGCTCAGATATTAAAGAAGATAGTTATTATGATAAGTGAATTATATAATTTAAGAGAATAAAAGAATATTTTATATTACAATAAAAGAAGGCAATTAGAACAGAAAAGAAATGCTGGAATTATGCACGGACCATAAAAGAAGAGAAAATGACAATTACAGGTAGAATTATAACATAGGTTATAATTAAGTAATAAGAACGGAAAAGCTTATTTTAGGATTTTGAGTAAATTAATGAGCAATAATAATAGTAAAAGCTTATTTAAATAATTTATAAGCGAATAAAGTAGGAATGATAGAAGAGGCTTATTTTAATGAACTTAAGATTTATATTAAGTTAAATAAGCAAGATAATGAATGGGGCTCATATCAACAACATTCTCTATTAAATAAATAGAAATCTCGCAACAGAAAGAGGTGAGACGTGGGCAAGAGTATGGTAATTAGGGTAAATAAGTAGCCAACAAAATAAGAAAGAAAACTAAATGAAAATTAAAAGATTAGACTTAGGGTTTAAGAATTGAGATGCGTTTGGAGCACCTTAACGGATGAAGCGTCTAACGAAGTAGTTCATCATGGATTTTAGAAATAGAGAAGCACATCCAACTTAGTGTTTTTGGGTTTCAAGGAAGTACAAGACTTCAATGGGACGTGAGGATACTCTAGGATGGCCCTTTGGGTAGGGTTAACGAAGCTACATCCCTGGAGGGAAGTTGTAGGTGTTCCATCAAGAGAGTATGCCTTGAATGCATTTGCATTGTAGGCCCAACGAAGTAGGCCTTTGTAGGAAGTCAGAAGGGCTTGGTGTTCGGAGTAGGGTATTCGTATTTCCAGTACTTGCAAGTAAGTTTAAGGATAGTCGCATGCGGATATCGGCCAGCATCAAGACCAACAACGATTTCGAGAAAGACTAGAGTTAAACTAACGGGCCAATGATTCTTTCACTATCGAGACATTGGATGGCGGGCAACCCCCATTTGGATGTTAGATTGTTTGCAATACAGCATGGCTACTTTACTCTTTAGAAGTCTTTCGGTTAGAGGGGTGGTTGCGTGGGGCCACAACCATGATGTAAAAGAGACCGACCAACTAGAATATCTATATTCTAGGCCTAACGAAGCAGTCCTTTATAGATATAGAAAATCCACGACTAAATTACATACAAGGTATACCTTGTTGGAGGGATTCAGATAGTAGATAAAACGATTACATAGTCCTCAATGTACGCACTGGGTGGTACATTGTGGATGTCCGAGCACTAGCATAGACTAGCGCGGATGTGTTTTACGCTTTCATAGTAAGTAGTGGAGCATCTGTATTGTAGGCCTTATGAAGTAGTCCGTTGTAGATGTAGCTATGGAATGCTCATGGAGCAAGACTATGGAGTATCTGTATTGTAGGACTTATGAAGCAGTCCTTTACGGATATGGCTATGGAGCAAGACGATGGAGCATTTATATTACAGGCCTTATGAAGCAGTCCTTTACAAATGTAGTTATGGAAGGCTCTCAAAGCAAGACAATGGAGCCCTTTTCGAGCAGGATACAAAAGATACCATGGGTAGTACCTAGGACCAATATGGTCATTGGGCATATAGATACATATATGTATATATTACTTTGTAGTTTTTAATCTATTATGAAGTAGATGGGCATGGTTCACGAACAGGGGAAAGACTATTGTAACCTAATGAACCTAATATAAGAGTAAATTGAAATAAAATGATATATGTAGAATCAAGCTAGAAGTATATAATTTATTCATTCACCAGAACTTTAGTTCTGACCCCCTCCTCATAACATCCTACAGGTTAGGTAGATGGCAGAGACTTCCTAGATTTAAGACACTTGTTTAGATAGTGTTATTATATTGGTGAGCATTTACATACTATTATATTTTAGTCAATTCAGTCGTGAGATATTTAATTGAGCTCTAATATAGTTGTCTTTGCCTATTTGCTGGATCCCAGATTCCCAACTCGGATTTCAGTGGGCTTTGGTTTTAGCATTTTTGCAAAAAATCCGGACCCATTGGAATTCGGGTTGTTACATTTGGTATCAGAGCCTAGTTTAAGGTTCCTAGGTAGATAGTGAGTGAACGTATTTGTATTTTTTAAATATAAATATAATATGCACAAAATATCTAAATAGTCCCCAATTATAGACTTTAACATATGGTAAGTTTTCAGAAGTACAATTATGCATAGCTTGCTAGTTGGGTTTGGGATGACCTAAGGGTGTTGAGTCCTAAGTTATTACTAATGTATAGTATACAATAAGCTATGTTGAGAGAGAAGATTGGTATCCATATGTTATAAGAAGTGGGTAGGTTCCCTAGGGATAGTAGGGAGAGTATTTCTGTTTTGGAAGGAATAAGAGATTTTAGTAACGAAATGAGAGTTCCAAAGTTTAGGGAGGATATTCCTAGAGTAGTAAGAAGAAAATCTACTTTTTCTCTAGCCCAATAAAATGAAACTTTAGGAATTGAAAAGTTCAAAATTTTAATTGTTAATATCTTTGAGGAAGTAAATATTGGGATTATGAAAAAAAGTGGTATGAAATTTAAATTGGTTTTTATATAATGTAAATTTTGTTAAAAGTGAGATTCTTTTTGAAGAATTATATAGTATGTATGGCTTGCTAGTTTCTTTATAGGTAAACAAAGATTTTAAATATAAAAACATAGATTGAGTTAAGTATCGAGAACGTAGGTTACAACATTTATTGTTGTAATACATGTTTTCGTGAAAAATAATGAATGCCTAGACAACGATGTTATTGTTGTTGTAGGTGACTGCCAAAGGAAATGTTTATACATAACATATGAGATTTATTAATATTTATTTTAATTGAATTCATATACTAGACTTTTTTGGATTATAGTAACGGTGTTTTACGCAATATCTGTTTTAACCCAAATAAAAATGTGTTTTGAAGATAATTTCTATGTATAGGAACAAAGTGGTTTGTAAATACATCTACTATTTTAAATAGTATATGAAAATGTTTTCTACTTAGGAAAATATCAAAAACAGTTTTGAAAATGAGCTCTTTTGAAAAAATAGAGATGTAAGTTAAATATTAGGAAATTAATAAATTTCATAGGAAATGTCTATTATAAGTGAATATAGACTAAATATATTTTAATCTATTGAAATGAAATGAATGATGATATAATTTTCTATGAAACCAAAACATAAATAAAGATGTTTTGTGCAAGTTATAAGGAATACGTAAAAGAGATGTACAAGGCATGGAAGGCATCATATTTTGTGTAGCCTATTTCGATAAAATATAAAATAGGTTCCTTGTAATTTCACAAAAACATGGAATCCTCTTTTAAAGGATCCATAAAAGGTTTTAGCGTCAATGGTTTCTCATAAGAGAATATAGTTCCAATACATTAAGGTATAAAGCCATTAGGTGTAATAAGAAGTATAATAATTAGAGACAGTGTTAGTTAGAGGGGATATTATAGAGAGCCTTAGTAGGAAAGCTAAGTAATGAGAATTTCATATTTTTCCATTGATTATGCGCATTTGTTGCTTGCCTTTGTAGAAAGTCCCCATTTGTAGTAAGTTAGAAACTCCTCCAAGATTAGGTAATTGAAAGAGTAGGAATGTTAAGGGATTTTTGAAAAAATAATTGTTCTTATCTACTCCAGCTTTTGTAAATTTGAAAATCTATGAAATGAAGATGTTTTGAAAACATGTGAGGACATTTTTGGAATTCAAGAAAAGAAAAATGTTTTAGGAAAAAGAAAGGCATGTTTTAAAGAAAAACGGTCTGGCCAAAAAGTAAATAAGTTTTTGGAAGAAAAAACTTAGTAAACAGTTAAATTTAAAAAGTCCAAAATATTTTTAAGGAAAGCTGTAAAGGTCGTTAAAAGAAAATGAGGAATAAGTTTTGAAATTAGAATTTATATGTTTTCTTAAGGAATTATTTATGTTCAAAAAGCTGTAAAGATGCAAGTCTAGAAACATAAAATGTTAAGTAACCAAGTACCTTTGAATTCAAAAGAAACTTCAATGTAACATTTTAAAGGCAAGAACTTTGGAATTTTATGTTTCAAAAATTTAGAATCTTTAATTTTTAAAATGAAATGATAAATACCAAACCAAACTTTTAAATATGGAGTAGATAGGAATCATTTCCTAGGTATGATGAGAAAAAGGGTAAGGCTATGTAGGAGATAACAGTGATAGCTTTTAGTAGTAATAATAAAAGTTCCTGTAAAGTGTATAGGACATTGGTGAGAAACTAGGAATGTTGCTTCATGTGTGTATATTACAGAAGAATGGTGATGTGATAGCAGTAAGATAGTAAGACACACGTGGTTGGGATAGATATATCTTAGTTGGGGAAAATGAAAGGTAAAGAGAAAATTTGCCCAAGCTTAGTTGCCTTTTTAGTTAGATACTATATAGATTGATATCTTTATTTATTGTAGTAAATGAGACTTGATTGTCCCATTTTGAGTATGGAATGGAAGAGATGATTATATCTTATTCATCGTGAGTAATACAACATAAGTTCGTATAAAGTAATAGGCGGTAGGAGGATCATATGAGTCAGTTGGATTCCTTGAGTAGGACCCTTCAGTGTTAGAGTGGGCATGGCCCTAGGTCTCCTAGCCCTACATGATAGCTGTGTGAGTAAAAGTAAATAAAAGGTAACTAAAAGAAAAACAGTAAGATCTAAAGAAAGCAACAGAAACGTCAATAGAAATAAATGAGAATTGCAAAAGAAAAATATGTCTTTCCCATAATTTAAGCTTGGGAAAAAGTTTGAAAAAATTTAAAAAGCTATTTTCTTATGTAAACTATGCTTGGGAAAATAAAAATGGATTTTATAGTATAGTAACTTAAAATTCCAAGAACGAGGAAAGATGTACGTAAAAGAATATCGAAGAAATATGAAGTTTCTCCATTTTATGTCTTGTTTCTAACATAAGAACTCGAATTAAGAAAATTAGATTTTCTGAAATTCGAATATTAAAAGTTGCGTGTTAGGATTTGGATGAAAAATTGTTGAACTACACCCCTATTTAATAGGATTGTGAGAAAAATTGGGTGAAAATTGTTTTAATTTTTCGAAAAATTGCATTCATATAGAAATTACTAGTATATTTAGGTTGTGTACATCATGTTTTAAAAGTGAATTTTTAAAAATAAAAAGCATTCATATAGGAGGTACCGCTTAGAAAGTTATGTACATGCATATATTTTGTCTTGAAAAGCACTTTTGCACAAAAGCATCGATGGTTACAAAATTGGATGTAAACAAAATGGTTGAAATTAATGTGATGGATCACGTAAATTTTACCCTTGTCAAATTTCGAGGACGAAATTTCCTAAGGGTGGAAGAATGTAACACCCCACATTTTTATATAGTCAAAATTTAGCAAATAACGATAAGGAATGAAAATAAATCTTTTTAGAATTATAGAAATATGGCTTCGAAACTTGTACCATTGCGTCCGGGGCGATTTTTTGATCAGTTTCCATATATAACTTGTCAAAATCCGAGTCAATATGAAAAATTTAGGAACGAAACGAGAACGAGTAACAAAAAAATACGTATATGGGCCGACCAGGAGGTCAACCAAATTAGCCCAATGGTTGACCAGTTGCTTTGGGCGGTCGAACGCCCAATCGATCCGCATAGCGACTTAGACGAAACCACGTCCAGGTACGTGCAATGACGAATTTTCTAGTTTTTAAGCGATTTGAGCCGTACACTCTTCAATCCGAGGGCTCCAGATTGCCCTGTGATGTGGTGGCTTGAGATTCAATCCAAGAATCCAACGGCCTGAGATCCCCATGCTCCCTTATAAATAGAACCCTAAGCCTAGCTCTTTTCTCGCAATTAGATTTTTCTCCCAAAGGGTTCTTGGCCTAAGGCCGAGCCCTAAATAAAAAAGGTTTCTTTAGGTCCTTGGTCAAAAGGTCGGACCTTAAAAAGAAAATATTTCTAGGGGGATGGTCTTCCAAATTTAAAAATTATGCATCTTGGAGGGGGATCCAGAAGGACCTATGAAGCCAAACTGAGCACATGCAAAGCTAAGGACGAAAAGTGAGTGGATTTAATTATATTCTTTTACATTTATAACACATTAACATTGAATTCCCACTAGATAATTTATTCCAATAATTATTGTAGTACTCTAATTTTGTTAATTAGTTATGGAAACATTATAAATTTTATAAGAGCATTTAATTACGCTTTACAGTTAGAAAAATGAGTAAGTCTAAAAGTAAGAAATTTACAGTTATTTACATCTATTTAGCCTTAATACTAGTTCCTTTTTATTTCCTTTTTATGCAAATAATATAGTTAGAAAGAGAATTCGCAGTTATGGATTAAAATACTGGACTTTAGGAAATAGATGTAAAATAAGAAAAACTAGAAAATTGGAATAAAATTTAAAACGTGGAATTTGGTAATAAATTACGCCAAATGGAAACAATAAAATTATCTAATAATTTACTTAGGGAGTAAGTAACAGATTAATTGGTTGGTTTACAAATTAGGATACATTTCTGTAATTTAATAATTAAAATAAAATGATAAACGTAACTATAAGAATGAAAGAAAGAAAATGGAACTAGTGTAAAATAGAGAAACCACTGTATTTTACACTATCCCAAAATAATAAAAGAAATATTTTGCAGCTACGAATTATTGTTTATAGTATTATTTAGTATTAGATTATGGAAATGGATTTTTGGTATAGTTTTCACAACCAACCAAATAGAATATAATTACTTCCTAGAATAGAAGATAATAAAGCAAATATGACATGAATCAAGTAAATTATTAGATAAGAACTTAAAGCTGTAAACGATAATGAACCTAGGTCTGCATTCACTACGTAGATTATTTAAGAAGATAGTTATTATGATAAGTGAGTTATATAATATAAGAGAATAAAAGAGTATTCTATATCATAATAAAAGAAGACAGATTATAACAGAAAAGAAATGCTGGAAATTATGGACGGACTATAAAAGATGAGAAAATGACAATTACAGGTAGAATTATAACATAGGTTATAATTAAGTAATAAAAACGGAAAAGCTTATTTTGAGACTTCGAATAAATTAGTGAGCAATAATAATGGTAGAGCTTATATAAATAATTTATTACCAAATAAAGCAGGAATGATAAAAGAGGCTTATTTTAATGAACTTAAGAATTATATTAAGTTAAATAAGCAATATATTAAATGTGGCTCGTACCAACAACATTCTCTCTTAAATAAATGGAAATCTCAAAATAGATAGAGGTGAGACGAGGGCAAGAATATGCTACTTAGAGTAAATAAGTACGCAACGGAATGAGAAAGAAAACTAAACGCAAATTAAAAGATTAGACTTAGGGTCTAAGAATTGAAATTTGTTTAGAGCAGCCCAAAGGATGAAGCGTCTAACAAAGTAGTTCATCACGGATTTCAAAAATGGAGAAGCATGCCCAACTTAGTATTTTTGGGCTTCAAGGAAGTACGAGACTTCAATGGGACATGAGGATACTCTAGGATGGCCCTTTGGGTAGGCCTAACGACGCTGCGTCCCCGGAGGCAGTCTGTAGGTGTTCCATCAAGAGAGTATGCCTTGACTGCATTTGCATTGTAGGCCTAACGAAGTAGACCTTTGCAGGTAGTCCGAAGGGCTTGGTGTTCGGATTAGGGTATTCGTATGTCCAGTACTTGCAAGTAAGTTTAAGGATAGTCGCATGCGAATATCGGCCAGCATCAAGACAAAGAGTGATTTCGGGAAGGAGCAGAGTTAAACCAACAGACCAATGATTCTTTCACTATCGAGACATTGGATGGGGGGTCACCGTGTAACGACCCGTAAATTTTGATAAATAAATTGGTTAATTTAATTAGATTTTTATAATTTAATTTAGGAATTTTTTTATTAATTTATAACGGAGTAAATGTTAAGAATGAATTGTAGCAATGGTTATTAAAAACTAATTATTGACAATTGAAGTGAAACCACAATAAAAAAATGAAATAGTGTAAATTGTTGCACGTGGGAATTAAATTAAAAATAAGGAAATAAATGTAAGTGTTGTATATATAAAGTAATTTGTACATAATTAATAATAATTGAATGAATTTGGTATTATGTATGTAATTATAATAATTGGTTGAAGTATGACAATCCCAATTGTAACCTTAGCTTGTAAAAAATTATTTTAAGTTTCCTGTTAAATTAGTTGATTGAATTGGAATTTAAATTAAATTTTAATCAATATAAATAAAGGTTACAATAATGGGAATGAGATTGTAGCAAGTAAAAGAAAGGCAAACGATAGTAGCCAGTTTATAGCGTAATAATAGGCATAATATAAAGATAGGAATTTAATTTAAATCAATGGAAATAATGTAGATGTTATACTTAGCTACAAATTGGATATATGGAAACAATTGTAAACATTCAATTAATTAATGAATTCGAATTTTAATAAATGGTAATAAAATTGCAATTTAATGCAATAATGTTAATTTTATCTATTTGGTAATAATGGATTTATAACGGGAATGAGATGTAAGAATGTTAGTGTAAGCTAATAAATCATCAATTCAATGCAATCCCAATTGATTGAAACAACAATTTGGATTATAATTGATTGTAGATAGGAATATTTGGCAATAAATTAATATAAAAACAATACATGTAAATATTGAATTAATCAATGAATTAATAACGAATAAATAATGATTGAATAAAATCAATGTTCTGTATGTAATTGGTTGCAAATGAGAACTTATATATACGATAAAGGGTTAGTGGCAACACTTATTATAAAAGTAATCATTTATTTAGTCCATTAAATCAAGTTTGTAATCAATTGTAATGAATCCCAATTCAAGGTTATAGTAGTATAAATTAGGGTAATAATTGGTAATAATGTATTATGAATGGCATATGAATAAATTGATAATTACAATTAAAGGAAATGATGTTAATGTTATTCATAATTGGAAATTTTGTTGAATTATAAGAACGGGAATAAAGATTTATCAATATATTTGGAATTTGAACTATAATAATAATTGGAGTAATTGCAATTTAATGAAATTGAATATAGTTAAATAATATGTTATTTGAAATGAAGATGGAATGTGAGGATATTAAGGTAATAGATCATGAACCCAATGTTCAATGCATCCATTTGACAACAATGAATTGAATAATAGAATGAAAAGTAAATTAAATAGAAATTTTGGAAATTTAATTTATAAATTCTGAATTGAATGAAATTGAGGTTAATACTGAAATTGATAAATTAGTCAACTCTAAATTGACTTTTTAATTTGTTTAAATCATTGTAAATGATTAAGAAATATAAAAGTGATAAAAATTTGTCAATTTTCGAATTGAAATTAAAAATTGGATTTAATTAATGTAAAAATAGTCATTTTGACCACTGACTAGGATTTCGACGAAACCAATTTCATCGGATCCGTAACGGTGAATTATTTTAGGATTTCAAGTTTTGTATCGATCGGACTTGCCGTTTGATCGTATGGGCTTGAAACGCCTTGAAATCAATTAATTGAAATCAATTGAAATCAATTTGAAATCAATTTGATTTTGTCATAACTTCTTCATACGATGGAATTTGGACGTGAAACTTTTTCCATCGCCTTTAAAATATTTAAAAACATCTATTTTGATATATGGGTTGAGCCAATTTCGTTTCGGAGTCAGAACGGGCTTTTTGGGCCATTTATCTTTCAGCGCGTTTATAAATCGGGTCCATCTATTCTATTTCAGCTTTGTCTATAAATACCCTGTTACAAACCCTAGCCTACCTCTAATTCTCATTTGTACGTGCGTACAATCGCACTTCACCTCCTCCTCAATGGCAGACAATAAAATTCCAGATCTAATTGAAATTCCAAAATCCAAAGCAAAATTTCAAACTCCACAAACAATATCAAATTATATACGGATTTGAAGCTCTCGACGAGCGCAAGTCAAATCGGTAATTCGTTTTTCGATTTGAAGCTCTGTTTTCCCAAAAACTGATGAATTAGTTTCGGTCGTTCATCGCGGTGAGATGAACGACGACCAATCGAAGATTCGTTGGCATGATGTTGGAGAGATCGTCGAGTGTAATACATCGGGACTGTTCGCGTGGCCTGTTAACGGTTGGATTTGGAAAATAAATTCAACTAGGGTTTTATAGTCAAGTGGCGGCCAGAGCTTTTAATCCCGATCGTCGCAAGGCAGGCGTCGCGTAGGGGGCAGAGGCACCGCATGAGGTGAGGGATGTGTTTGGCGTTGACGATCTGGGGTTGCGTGGCCTGAAGCGTGGCGATTTGAGGTGAGGAAAGGCGGTCGGGGATCACTTGCGTGCGCAATGATAGGGTCTAGAGGAAGGCTCACGTGGCCTGTGACGTGTACGCGGTGAGGATTCCAGAATGAAGTAGGATGGTGGCGACGTTCTATTAAGGTATATACGTGGACCCGACTCTCGTGAGTTGACATAAGTTGGCTAAAACAGGAGCGATTCTCGGGCCAAGGAGGTAGCCCCTTTTATCGGACACATCCTTCGATATTATACTCTGACTTTTGGATTGATTCGATGAACACTTTTGATTTTTTTTTGATTTGGGGTGTGGCTCGAGGTGGGCGGTAGCTGCGGCTATGCGTTACCACTAGTCCGGATAGTAATTGGTATATCTACCCTAGCGTTGCCTAGTTGTGCCGTGTCACCTACCCTAGCACGCCTTATATGATTTTGTTTTGTACCATACCTATGGAGTTCCCTCTGACGAAAGGCCAATACAGGGGAGATTACGGTACTTTATAGACTATGGGAATATAAAAGTGTGTTAAGGGCTATATGGGTAACCCCTTAACACTATTTTTAGTATAATATACTTTACTTTAGACACTATTACAATAGCGTATATTACTACATAGTAAATAGTTTAACGGATCCTCAGGAGATGTGAATCCCGAGCATCTCTTAAGTTACTGCACACATATTTATTTCTGTTGATTTAACTCATATAAGATATTTTAGTTCTGACTCGAGTGTTTTGTCTTTTCAATTCGCTTGGGTCAGCCTGAGCATTTAAGGATTTGAAGGCCTTAATTTTGGAGGACGAAGACGAAGAATTATTATTACTATTTGTTATATATTCCAATACATCATTGTATTCCGCTGCATTATTAACATTCTCTGGTATGTGTAACTATGATATGTATTGTATAAGAAAATCATATATTTTGTAAAACAGCTTTATGAACTGTTAATTTGATTATTATATTTTGTCGTTCCGCTGCAAGATTCTATTTTGTTTTATTTCTTTCTTTGTTTTTTCTTATTTACCCCATGACAATCCGCCCTTCTATATGGTTTAAGTCTGACGTGCGTGGTTTATCGTCGATTTAAAGCGTGCGAAAAGGCGGGACGTTACATCTTGTATCGAAGCTTTGGTTTAGCAACAAACCTAAGCTTTTTGGGGTCTGACTCTTTACTAATATGGTAGTAATACCCTATGACGAGTCGTTGAGCGTATATATGAGAGAGCGTATTTTTTAGTGTTATAAAAAGGTTTTAAAATTGTGTTAATTTGTTCCATTTTGTATTTATAAATTCTGGTTGATGCATGAGACGCTATGACATCAATAGGGATATCTAAACACTTGATAGGACAGACCAACATAATATTTGGTTTTAATATAGGTGAATGAAATAATTTTGCCTATTATATTTTCTATATATATAAAGTAAAATTTTATAAAGGTTATATTTGGTTGTATTATATTGGTTGTTAGGCAATGAAATTTATAAATAATAGTTGAAATGAGATTTAAAACAAAATAAATGGAAATTGGAAATTTTAGAACTTAAGTTCCGGGGTTTTGAAAATTTCTGTCAATTATTTTGGAATATAATAATATTATTATTAGAATTATTTTCTGATATATATATATATATTTCAATATAATTTGAAAGAATTTTTTTTAAAAAAAAGGAACTTTGAAAAGAAGTAAGTTCTATACTCCCCTCTCTATCGCTGGAAAATAATTTCGGTGATGGTGGCTGCATCATCGACATTCATTTTCGAGTTTCGAATGGGGAATGTCACTGTAGTAGTTTCACTGCAGATTTATTTTGATAAACAAATATAAATTTTAAATTGTTTTAAATATAATTGCATATATATAAACTGTAAGTATACACGTTTATCTATTTTTTAAAAATGATTTTAAATTTAAACCCGGTATTTAGTTCTTAAGTTCCCACTAATTAATAGTTTCAATTACTGTAATGAAATGGAATGTAACTAATTAATAATTGAAGCCTTTAATTAAAATAAGAGATTTAATGCAAGGTTATGAATGGAATTAAAAGAAATTTGAATGTGTAACCTATAAACAAATGATATAATTATTGAACATCTAATTAATTAAAAGAAATGAGATAAACTTGTATGATTTTAATTACATTCTTAAAGGCATATATATAACTTACCAAAAGATGTAAAAAGTTGAAATGTTAATGAGAAAACATATTTGAGATTATACAAGTAAAGCTTATGTAATAGGAATGTTAAGTGAAATTCTTTTATAAATAATAATTTGATGTTGAAATTGTGTAAACTTAAGTATGACTGGGAGGTTGTAAAGAAATGGCAATAAACTTAAGTAAAAGTTGTGGTTATTTATAATAAAAATAGGTAGAAGGATGAGTACTGTAAATAAATGAAATTAAGTAGTGAATGAAAAAAATGTAATGCAATAAAAATCAACTTACATGACCTGTATAAATGAAAATGAATGGAATTAATAAGAATAAACTTAATCTGTTGTTTGAAATCGTTGTTTGTTTTTGGTTTATGGTTGTTTGGGCAAGGATACTTTAAAATTGTTTGGATATGAGAATAATCTATTTAGTTTCATCTAAGACTGTTGAGTAAATGGTACGCTTAATAGTTTATTTTTCATTCTGTGCAATTTAAGGTTTTTAAACCCGAACAACTATTTGTTTGTTTTCTATGGATGGTAGATTTTATTAGGCTTCATATGGGGGTTGTATGTTGTGATTTCAAGTGATTATTGTTTGGATTGATTTTGTTGTTTATGGTTGAAGCAACTTTAAATATTTCATTTTATATAATTATTAACTCTTTTAGATTATATAAGTGAAATGCAGGTTATGGAAGCAATTGCTACTGCTTTTGGTTCCATGAATAAGCGTTAATTGCCCGACTAATAGGTACGTTCTCGGATTATGGTTTATAGCGTTATTATATTATTTTTCCCGGGTTGGGATATATATTATTTTGGAAAATATATGTTGTATATTGTATTTTTTGATATTATATTTTCACCTGAGCCTCCCCGTACAAAGGAGACTCTGCCAAAATTTTCCGTAAATTTTGGACTTAGAAAATATTTCGAAAATGTTTTCCAAACTTTATTAATTTTAGTATAAAATAATTTAATGGTTATAAATTAGTTTATTTTATCTAAATTAATTAATTTTGGAAATTTATTCGTTTATAAATTTAATATTTTAAGTAAGATATATTATTTCCTTAATTCTTTCTTTTCCCTTCCTTTTCCTTTTCGGGGACGAAAAGTTTTGAGTAGGGGAGAGTGTAACGACCCGTAAATTTTGATAAATAAATTGGTTAATTTAATTATATTTTTGTAATTTAATTTAGGAAAAAAATTATTAATTTATAATGGAGTAAATGTTAAGAATGAATTGTACCAATGGTTATTAAAAACTAATTATTGACGATTGAAGTGAAACCACAATAATAAAAAAATGAAATAGTGTAAATTGTTGCACGTGGGAATTAAATTGACAATAAGGAAATAAATGCAAGTGTTGTATAAATAAAGTAATTTGTACATGATTAATAATAATTGAATGAATTTGTATTATGTATGTAATTATAATAATTAGTTGAAGTATGATAAACCCAAGTGTAACCTTAACTTGTAAACAATTATTTTAAGTTGCCTGTTAAATTAGTTGATTGAATTGGAATTTAAATTAAATTTTAATGAATATAAATAAAGGTTACAATAATGGGAATGAGAATATGGCAAGTAAATGAAAGGTAAACAATAGTAGCCAGTTTATAGCGTAATAATAGGCATAATATAAAGATGGGAATTTAATTCAAATCAATGGAAATAATGTAGATGTTATACTTAGCTACAAATTGGATATATGGAAACAAATGTAAATATTCAATTAATTAATGAATTTGAATTTTAATAAATGGTAATCAAATTGCAATTTAAGGCAATAATGTTAATTTTATCTATTTGGTAATAATGGATTTATAACGGGAATGAGATGTAAGAATGTTAGTGTAAGCTAATAAATCATTAATTCAATGCAATCCCAATTGATTGAAACAACTATCTGGATTATAATTGATGGTAAATAGGAATATTTGGCAATGAATTAATAAAAAAATGTAAATATTGAATTAATTAATGAATTAATAATGAATAAATAATGATTGAATAAAATTAATGTTCTGTATGTAATTGGTTGGAAATGAGAACTTATATATACGATAAAGGGTTAGTGGCAACAATTTTTATAAAAGCAATCATTTATTTAGTCCATTAAATCAAGTTTGTAATCAATTGCAACGAATCCCAATTCAAGGTTATATTAGTATAAATTAGGGTTATAATTGGTAATAATGTATTATAAATGGTATATGAATAAATTGATAATTAAAATTAAAGGAAATGATGTTAATGTTATTCGTAATTGAAAATTTTGTTGGATTATAAGAATGGGAATAATGATTTATCAATTTATTTGGAATTTGAACTATAATAATAATTGGAGTAATTGCAATTTAATGAAATTGAATATAGCTAAATAATATGTTATTTGAAATGAAGATGGAATGTGAGGATATTAAGGTAATAGATCATGAACCCAATGTTAAATGCATCCATTTGACAACAATGAATTGAATAATAGAATGAAAAGTAAATTAAATAGAAATTTTGGAAATTCAATTTACAAATTCTGAATTGAATGAAATTAGGGTTAATACTGAAATTGATAAATTAATCAACTCTAAATTGACTTTTTAATTTGTTTAAATCATTGTAAATGATTGAGAAAAATAAAATTGATAAAATTTGTCAATTTTAGAATTGAAATTAAAAATTGGATTTAATTAACTTATTTTTAATTTATTTAATTAATGTAAAAATAGTCATTTTGGCCAATGACTCGGATTTCAACGAAACCAGTTTCATCTGATCCATAACGGTGAATTATTGTAGGATTTCAAGTTTCGTATCGATCGGACTTGTTGTTTGATCGTATGGGCTTGAAACGCCTTGAAATCGATTAATTGAAATCAATTGAAGTTAATTTGAAATAATTTGATTCTGTCATAACTTCTTCATACGATGGAATTTGGACATGAAACTTTTTCCATCACGTTTATAATATTTAAAAACATCTATTTTAATATATGGGTTGACCCAATTTCGTTTCGGATTCAGAACAGGCTTTTCGGGCCATTTATCGTTCAGCGTGTTTATAAATCGGGTCCATCTATTCTATTTCAGCTTTGTCTATAAATACCCTGATATAAACCCTAGCCTACCCCTATTTCTCATTTGTACGTGCGTACAATCCCCCTTTACCTCCTCCTCAATGGAAGACAATAAAATTCCAGATCTAATTGAAATTCCAAATCAAATCCAGAGAAAAATTTCAAACTCCACAAACAATATCAAATTATATACGGATTTGAAGCTATCGACGAGCGCAAGTCAAATACATAATTCGTTTTCCGATTTGAAGCTCTATTTACCTAGAAACTTATGAATTAGTTTCGGCCGTTCATCGCGGTGATATGAACGACGACCGATCGAAGACTCGTTGGCATGATGTTGGAGAGATCGTCGAGCGTAATACATCGGGACTGTTCATGTGGCCTGTTAACGGTTGGATTTGGCAAATAACTTCAACTAGGGTTTTATAGTCAAGTGGCGATCAGAGCTTTTAATGCTGATCGTCGGCGAGGCAGGCGTCGCGTGGGGGGCAGAGGCACGACATGAGGTGAGGGATGTGTTTGGCGTTGAAGATCTGGGGTTGCGTGGCCTGAAGCACAGCGATTTGAGGTAAGGAAAGGAGGTCGGGGATCAGTTGCATGCGCGTTGATAGGATCTGGAGGAAGGCTCACGTGGCCTGTGACGTGTACGCGGTGGAGATTTCAGAATGATGTAGGATGGTGGGGACGTTCTGTTAAGGTATATACGTGGACCCAACTCCCGTGAGTTGGCATAAGGTGGCTAAAACATGAGCCATTCTTGGGCTAAGGAGGTAGCCCCTCTTATCGGACACATCCCTTAGATATTATACTCTGACTTTTGGATTGATTCGGTGGCCACTTTTTATTTTTTTGATTTGGGGTTGTGGCTCGAGGTGGGCGGTAGCTGCGGCTATGCGTTACCACCAGTTCGGATAGCAATGGTGTATCTACCCTGGCATTGCCTAGTTGTGCCGTGTCACCTACCCAAGCGCGCCTTATACGATTTTGTTTTGTACCATATCCATGGAGTTCCATCTGACGACGCCCAGTAGGGGGGAGATTATGGTATTCTATAGACTATAGGAATATAAAAGTGTGTTAAGAGCTATATGGGTAACCCCTAGACGCTATTTTCAGTATAATATACTTTACTTTAGACACTATTATAATAGCGTATATTACTACATAGTAAATAGTTTAACGGATCCTTAGGAGATGCGAATCCCGAGAACCTCTTAAGTTTCTGCACACATATTTATTTCTATTGATTTAACTCACATAAGATATTTCAGTTCTGACTCGAGTGTTTTGTCTTTTCAATTCGCTCGGGTCAGCCATAGCATTTCAGGATTTGAAGGCCTTAATTTTGGAGGACGAAGACGAAGAATTATTATTACTATTTGTTATATATTCTACTACACTATTGTATTCCACTGCATTATTAATATTCTCTGGTATGTGTAACTCTGATATGTATTATATAAGAAAATTAAATATTTTGTAAAACAGCTTCATGAACTATTTATTTGATTATTATATTTTGCCGCTGCAAGATTCCATTTTGTTTTATTTCTTTCTCTGCTTTTTCTTATTTGCTCCATAACAATACGCCCTTCTGTATGATTTAAGTCCGATGTGTATGGTTTATCGTCGATTTAAAGCGTGCGAAAGGCGGGACGTTACACACTGCCATTTGGATGTTAGATTGTTTGCAGTAGGGCACGACCACTTAAATCTTTAGAAGTCTTTCGGTTAGTTGCGGGGTTGCTGCATGGGGCCATAGCCACGATGAAGAAAGACGGACCAAGTAGAATATCTGTATTGTAGGCCTAACAAAGCAGTCCTCTACATATATAGCAAATCATCGAATGAATTCCATACAAGATAGACCTTGTTGGCCGGATTCAGATAGTAGACAGAACGATTACGTAGTCCTCAATGTACGCACTGGGTGGTACATTGTGTATACCCATGCACTGGCATAGACTAGTGCAGACGTGATTTACATTTTCATAGTAAGTAGAAGTGCATCTGTTTTATAGGTGTTACGTAGCAGTTCTTTGCAGATGTAGCTACGGAACGTTTGCGGAGCAAGACGGTGAAGTATCTTTATTCTAGGCCTTACGTAGCAGTGCTTTACGGATATATCTAAAGAGCAAGACGATGGAGCATCTGTATTGTAGGCCTTACGAAGCAGTCCTTTACAGATGTAGTTATGGAACACTCTCAAGCAAGACGATAGACCCTTTTCGAGGAGGATACGAAAGGTACCATGGGTGGTACCTAGGACCAATATGGTCATTTGGTATATAGCTATATATATATATATATATATATATATATATATTAGTTATTAGGTTTTAATCTACAATGGAGTAGATGAGCGTGGTTCACGAACAGAAGTGAGAGTATTGTAACCTAATGAACCTAATATAAGAGTAAATGGAAATAAAACAATATATGTAGAATTAAGCCCAGAAGTATATAATTTATCCATTCACCAGAACATTAGTTCTGACCCCCACCTCATAATATCCAACGGGTTAGGTAGACTGCAGAGACTTCCCAACTTTATGACACTTGTTTAGAAAGAGTTATTATATTGGTGAGTATTTACTTATTATTATATTTTAGTCAGTTTCGCTGTGAGATATTTAATTGAGCTCTGATATAATTGTCTTTGACTATTTTCAAGATACTAGAATCCTAACTCGGGTTTCAATGGGCTTGGGTTTTAGCATTTTTTTGAAAAATTCAGACCCATTGGAATTCGGGTTGTTAAACTTACTAAGAGAGAGAAGGGTCCCAAGCTGCCTACTATAATAGCCTAGAAAATTAGAGCCTGGAGCATCATGCAGCAGGCCTAGCTCATCGGTTATTCGATATATGTTGCACTTATCCATTTTTAGTTTAAAAGAATTATGAAATAATCTAGAGTTTTTGTCACCTTATGTCCCATTCCTTCCTAAGCTTCTATTTTTACATGCAATTCAATTATTAGGGCTTCAATGAGTTGTAAGGTATGATCATACTCCTAATTGGATGAAAGGATATTACTGGAGAATCAAGAATTTTGAACTGCATATCCTCCAGTTGAGTTTTCAAATTGATGGAGAGTCTATAACCATCCCCAAACTTAGCTTTGGCCCAACTTCTAAGAGTATCTCTTGTTGCTTCAAGCTTCTATAGAAAAAATAATATTTTATTACAAAAAAAATTAGTGGACCAAGCATTGTTAACAGTGGAGAAATATTATAGATCAAGGATCCAAGAATCAAAAAGTTTAAAACTGGATATGTTTTTAATGGCATTGCTCCCAAAGTATAAAAATAGAGGGAATCAATCAAAAAGATAAGGAGGGAGGAGATGAGACACAATGTTTAGCCCTAGAGTAATAACAGCTGAGTAGATGGAAGTGCAGTCAATGTAGCTCATGGTTCTAACACCAAACCTACTCTTAGTGTTCCATGTGAAAGTGGTGCCTATGAAAGAAGGTTCATGCAAATTGGAAATAGAGATGGATACATTTAGAGGGGCGGTGTATTTGAGACTTAACATATGATCACCACTTTTGGTTGAAGCACTTAACATGAAGTTAAAGTCCCATATAACAAAACATGAATGGGATTCATGCTTTAAGTGTGGTATGTAGTCAAGGATTTCTTGCCTAGGGATAGTATGAATTTAAGCATAAACAATAGTAATGTAGATTGAGGAGGAGGTGTGGGTGTGGATGGCATGGAAATGAATGAATTGCTCATGAGTTAGGGTTGGATCGAGAATGAAGATGACAAGGCTAGAAAGGACCGTGATTCTACCATAAGTGGCTACATCTTGATTACGATGCAAAATCCAAGATGGATTGATATGTTGAATATTCAAGTATATGATTTTTGTTTGATGATAATAAACACACACACATATATATGTATTCATTTAAATGTATTAGTTATTGTACTATTTTATTTTCACATAATTAAATAAATATTTGATGAGTAAAATAAATAAAACAGAATTCATATTCAAACAAATATTTTATTCAAGCAAATATTTTATTACAAATTTAAATAGAGCAAACTTCAACTCTCACTACATATAAACAATTTCAATTACAATTCGATTTCAATTACATTACAATTTCGATTACATTACAAAATTCAATTAACAATTTTGACCTCACTACATTTCACTCAAACACTCGTATTTATCATCAACTCTGTTCCAGCTTCAATCCAGTATCTAAGCTATCTGCAAAATAAACACTAACACGGTAAAATTGAAAAAGAAGTATTTTGCATCTCAAAATGAAGTGTGTGTTTTGAAAATGTTATTTGCCTCGGTTATTTGGGTTGTTCGTCATCGTTTTCTTTTGAATTAATCATACAAGAACAACTTGTGACATGCACAGTGTATCATTGTACTTTCCATAAGGCTATGCACACTAATATACACTTGCTTGTTAAAACTACATGGACATGTGAGCGTAAGGTCAAACCTGAGCCATTAGCTCGATTCAACTCAAGTGCATATAACTCTTGATCAAAACAAATTCATGAAGTTTCAAATGCACCATTACATATATGCATATCTAAGTATACACATATATCACAGTCACGGTGGAGACTCATGAAGCCTCGTCTAAATGGTTGAGTACAAGTTCAGTTCCAGTCAAATGCAAGGGTAACAAGACCATTCAAAATTGACGCAAGAACAAGATGAACTTAAATGACCAGACCACATAACAATGAAGACTACAACATCAAAGGCAAAAAGAGGCACACAAATCAAAAGGAGCATGCAAACACATATACATATGCAACCTGACCAGGAACAAGCTTAGACTCAGATGAACACAACGACTAATACAGGCCAGAACAAAAATGCATATGAAACAAAGGCATGAACAAATTCAAGTGTAGACACACATAGCAAGAAATGCGATTCAACTTAAATCAAAATAAAACACCATTGAATAGTTCAAAAATTCGAATACTGTCAGCACTCAAAAATACAACAGAGGACAAAGGCAACACATGAATGGCCAAACTCAAGAGGAACCACACAGCAATCCTATACCAACATGAACACGGTAACAAGTTCACATCAAACCAAGTGGATAGGCACACCAATTATCCACATCCACACACACACACAAATATATATGTATATATGTATGCATATACATGTTTGTGTGTGCATAGTTGCCAACGGTAGCAACAAGAACAAGGGAGCAGGGTGGACCCAGACCAACAGACCATCAACTGGAGAATAAAAGTGTGAAGACAAGAACCCACACATGCACAAGTGACTCGAAGAAACTCCAGCTCTCACTCGAACACACATACAATACAAAGCAACATGAAGATGAAAATGTACAACAAGCCAGTGCACATGAATCAGAAGAAAGCAACAAACATGCTTAGTTCAGCATACTCACATGACAAGGTGGTGAACTAGTTACAGCATGCATAAAGGGCTGTAGACATGAAGTATTTACCAGAACTAGACTCAAACTCCACCCAAAATGTACTCAACACATGCAAGTGAAACAATACTGGAGAGAATGATGAACCAGACCAGTGTGGATGTGCAATGCTCATGAAAAATAGAGGTAGACTTAAAAAACAAGTTCAAAATCAATTCAAGCACAGTTACATATATACATATATGTAAGCATGTATACACATATTAGTTTAGAGGATTAGAAGTCCAACAGTAGACATGTATAAAGCAACTGGAACAAGACTCAAACCAACATGAACAAATACATATGCAACAGTGAATCCAAAATGAGCTAACATGAATACAAAGCAGCAGAAATGACTACAATAGACAAATACAAGTTTATATGCGATGGCAAATATATACAATGTTTCAAAAATCAATGAAGCACTTTACAGTAGTACAAAATAGTGTAGGCAACAGTTCAATTTTCAATATTTCAAGTCAAAACAGCCAGCAGAGATGAAAGAACAAGTTTGAACTTAACAAATCATGTTCCGAAAATCCAATGGTGCAGTTCGAACAAAAATCAAGTAGTTGTTTCAAAACAAGTAAAGGCCGAGACGAACAAATTCAACAAAAGTCGAAAATATTTGAAAATGGAAAGAGCGTGATGAACAGGCATCACATATTCTAAAACCAAACGCAAGCCTTGGTGACCAAGCAAAGCGTATCAGAAAAATATTCGAATTGAGCAAGTCAAAATAAATGACAAGTATTCAAGCAAAATCAAACGGCCAAGCAAGAATTAAGAAGAATTCAAACATATTTATACGAATGTATATTTTGGGATTTATTCCTATATAACCCGGTTACATCATCGGTAAATTTGTCATTCGAGTTAAAATAAATCAGAGAGCAAGCATCATCCAAAACTCGAATCAAGTCGAGTATAAGTATAAATCGAGAAAGGGAAAACAAGTACCAATTAAAAGCATGAATCATTCAAGCTCAGCATTTGAAGCCACTGCAAGTAATAAAGCCAGAGATTCAATTGAGGAAGCATTGAAAGCAAACTGAAGAACGAAACCATATAAGCAATCAATTCGAACAAAGCGACCGCTTCATCACAAAGCCCTAATTTTATAACTAAGGAACAAAAATCGGACAAAGTTTTAACATAGAAGAAATAAAATAAAAGGGATAATTTTTATTCTCTAATATAAGTGGGCCGGTCTACTTTATTTTAGGCTTCAGTGCTTATATAGGGTTTTTTGTTTGTTTTTATTTCGTAATTTTCTTTTAAACATTTGTAAAATTCTAGTCGTGTGACTGGATTACGAAGTACGGTGGTGTAGTTTGAGAATTCGCAACTCAGTTGTTGAGTTATGGCAGAGTTTCAAGCGTAGAGTTAGGTTAGTCATTAGTGGATGTCGCAAGTTTACGTTCGTCTAACTACTTAATTTCTAGTAGAAACCTTGGGGGCAGCACTTAGGCAGGGTTTGCGGAAGTTGGGTAAATTTGTGTGATATCTCTTCTGCATCATCTTTCTGCTTTTATGATTCTGCTATTATTTGTGCTGCAATTATTATATATATTTCAGCATTAATTATTATTATTATTATTAGTATCACCCTATTCACCCCTCCTTTGGGGTGAAATCGATCCTACATGATAAACTTAGCAGCATTAGGGTAAGAGGGAGGTTTAGTTTTGTTTCAAGAAGGACTAATATACCAATATTGTTTTCAATGATCTGTTGTTTTACTTGCATAAGTTTTATCTCCATCTGGGCTCCTTTGACGTTCCAGCTTCCAAAATTGTGTAACATTAATTAAACTATAGGGTAAGGAGACAGGTATTACTCTTAGTTCTTTTGACATTATAACTAGTTGTAGTGATGGTTTTAGGAAATATCTCATCACAATCATTGAGCAATCCCATCTCATAATTTCTAGGGAAGTGATTCTTTTTCTATTTGTTACTGATCTTGTTTTTGCTGGCATTGTGACATTTAGGTGATACAAGGGAAGAAAGGTTGAATTAAGTAGTAGTCAATGGAGTGAAGGGAGGTGAGATCCACCTAGGAGGTGGAGGGATGTGAGAGTAAGTGAGTTTGAAATTTGAAGGAGGATCATCTAAATTTAAAGAACTGAAAAGAGGAAGGGGATGAAGGAAATACATTAGACAAGTATGCCGGTAGGTCAAGTTGATCCAGGTTATTTGGTGAATTGCCCATGGTAGGTTACTAATTCCACTAGCCTATGCATCACACGGTTGTTGCTTGCCAGAAATAGGAGTAGCCACTAAATTTATTCGATCAACAATAGATTCAGACTCAACAAACTCATTTTCATGCTCCACTTTCCTTGATTCATTGTTCATACTTTCCTCATTTAGAGTATCAGTAACAGAATAAGTATCATGGGTATCACATGCATTTTCTTCTTCCTTTACCAATAAATGCAGACCATGAAACTTATTTGCAGCTGACAAGTCAACCTCAATATGATGGCAACCTCACCCTCCTCCCTAACCTTCTGATTATTCAAATCAATGTCCTTATCCAATAGTTCCCCAACAACCTCCTTAACACGACTAGTAATGATATTAACAGCAGATGTCCTAACCTCTTTAGCATAAACTAAAATTTTCTTCTTCAGAACATTATTTTTGCTAGCATTACCCATTCTTCTCCAAACATAATAGCCTGTACAGGATTCTTGACATAAGAATTAGCATATGTACTATCCTTCTTTTTAACTTCATCAACACTCTTCTTCATCTCCACCTTTTCATCTAAACAATTTTCAAGATTATGACCAAATAATTTGCAACTACTACAAGCCTCAGGTTTCCACTGATAGTAAATATATACAACTTCTTCACTTCCATCAGCTAGAAGTGCAGGAAAGCTATTCAATATGTCTAATAAGGGAGTGACATTTACCAAGCACTTTGCATAAGTCTACCTATCCATTTCTTTAATACTTTCATCATAGCACGAACCCTTCCAATCCATCCAGCTAACCAGTTTGTTCCTAGATGGGACCATGCTATTAATTGGATATTAGACAAATGAATCCAAATCGAGATTGATTTGACAGAGCCATAAACATTGTTAATTGATGGGTACCACTAATTAACAATGAATGTATTGTTTATTATGAGAATCAGATCTCCCTCTACTATCCTCCTTCTATCTTCATCATTGGAAAGTAGGAATTAAAAAACTATACCAATAGATTTGACTTCGATGATTCCCTTTAGCTGCTGTATCGAGCTTCCTTCTGTATCGAGCTTGGGCCCTTATGCTACTTTTGGCAATGTGCGACCATTGCAAACTAACAAGATTTCTATGTTGATAGTGACATGTAACACCCCTGATGCAGCACGACCTACAGTTGCACAAGGCTTAGGTCGTTCACGAGTTAATGGAGGTCGGCCCCGAACTAAGGAGTCACATGAGGAGGAGCTGCGAGTTAAAAGCCAAGGACCTAGTGATCTGCCGCATTGTTGTAGTGAAGACTTAAGTCGGCTGCGACTTAAGGGCTTAAGTCGGCTACGACCTAACAAATCAAGAGACAAGAAGCCACGACCTAACCAAGCTTTAAGTCGTTCGGTGTTGAGAGTCTTAGGTCGGCCATGACCTAACAGGTCTGAAGAAGAGGAGCTACGACCTAACAAGCTGAAACCATGGGATGAGTCATTGGAACGACCTATGCTAAGTCGCTGAAGGTTTTAAATCACGATGCTTTCTTAAGTCACCTCCAGATAAGTCGCTGCCGAAGTTATCTTCAGTAGGTCATTCACGACCTAAGTAGAGTCGCTTTTGTATTGAGTCGTTAGGTCGCCTACGACCTAAGTGATGAGTCTGTATTTCTTTAAGTCGTGTTGTATTTTAGGTCGTCACCGACCTATGTGTTGTGTTGTAATATTGTATTTGTTAAGTCATTATGTCGCTGGAGCTTGTTATGTCCTTAAACTCGTATGTGATAAGTCGTAGGTCAGCATGTAGATAAGTCGGCCGAATGGGTGTTGTGTTGTAATTCGTTGAGTCGTTAGACTTAAGTCGTAAGTCGTGTCATTGTTGTACTGTGTTGTACTTAGGTCTAAGTCGCTATGAGGGTAACTCGAGTCAGTTAGGTCGGCAACGACCTAAGAGGAGTTAAGTCGGTAACGACTTAAGGGTCAGATTGTGAAATGCTATAAATAGGGAGTGTGTTGTACATTTCAGGGGTTGTTGATTTTTGTTGAATAAAATTATTGTTTGATTGCTGTGTGCTTTCATCCTAAATTGGTAGTTAAGTGTAATCTCCTATCTCCACTTTCGGTTATTCGAGTGCGCTCGAATCAACGATTGTTGAAGCCGATTCGCGGAATCAAGTGCGCTTGATCGACGCTTGAAGAATTGAAGATCTTCTTTCACGGTATCGTGCGCGATCAACGTGACGAGGGTAGCTAGAATTCGGTATCTTTGTGATCAACAAATTTGGGCATTTCAGTATCTTCAATCCACCGTTTGCTACTTTCATCGATCTATATCGTTTTGTTAATTATCCGCTGCGTCAGTTTTGGTATCGGAGCTAGACTTAACCAATCACAGCTAAGCCGAGTCTTGGAGCCAAGGAATTTGAAGTTGGTGTTCATCGTGTTCATCTTGAAGTTGCAACAAGTTAGAAGCTTTCGATCCATATTCTTTTGGATCAAAGTGTGGAAGTTGTTTGAATTTGATTTGTGTTGAAGTGATTGAGGCCGAGCCAAGTTGAGTTGGGGCCGTGTTTGTTTGACTTGTGAAGAAGATTTGTGAAGTTTTGAAGTGTTCGTGCTGATTTAATCATGCCACCAAGGAGAGCTAATCGTCATCAAAATGTTGAAGCATTGTATAGAAGAGAAGAAGCCGAGCAAATGGAACAACGTATTAATGAGAAATTTGATGAAGGCATTGGAAAGTTAGAGAAGTTGATGAATGATTTGAATCAAAATCAAAGGAGGAGATCACCAATCTCGAACCATGGAGAAAACCGAGTTTCGCCGTTGGTTACGGAAGCGAGAAGGGTATCACCGCAATCTTTTAGAGAGAGAAGAGAAACATCAATTTCATCAAAGAGAGATCATCATGACTATGGACATGAAGAGAGGAGAACTCCACGTGAGTTTGAAGATGAACCATATAGAGATGAAGAGGGACATAGTAGAAGGGACATGCGTGATCAAAGGGATGATAATGGTCGAGAGCTAGCATTCATTATCGAGTCGAGACCAAGTCCGAAATTCATATCAGAATGTAGAGGAGGATCGTCGATGGGAATCGGGTATGAAGATGGAAATTCATGAATTTAAAGGTGGAATAGTGGATGAAGAATTTCTTGATTGGTTGTCTAATGTTGAAGAGATCTTCGAATTCAAGGAGGTTCCGGAGAATCGTCGAGTGAAGTTGGTTGCTACTAGGTTGAGGGGGAGAGCTTTAGCATGGTGGCAGCAAACTAAACTTACGAGAGAGGGAATGGGGAAGTCAAAGATTGAGTCTTGGGATAAGATGAAGAAGTTGATGAGAGCTACATTTTTACCTTACAACTATCAATCACTTATGTACCAGAAATTGCAGAATCTAAGGCAGGGGACGAAGTCAGTTAATGATTATGCAGATGAATTTTACCAACTCATTGCCAGAAATTATATTATGGAGACAGAAGAACAGCTGACTGCTAGATTTGTTGGAGGGTTGCGAATGCAGATCCAGGATATGGTTAATATGTTCGATCCAAGATCTGTGGCAGAAGCACACCAGAAAGCGTTGGCTTGGGAGAAGCAGGGAAGGCGTGGAGGTGGTGTATTTACTAATTCTAACAATCAAATGAAGGGTGTTAGTGGAAGTTCTAATGTTCCTAAAGCTATCGCAAAACCAGTTATGAAGAAGGTTGAGAAGACAAAGGTTAATAGCAGTTTCAAATGTTACAATTGTCAGGAGTTGGGTCACAAAAGCAATGAATGTCCGAAGCCGAAGAGGAGAGCAATGGTAGCAGAGATTGAAGAAGAGGATGTGGAAGCTGAATGTTCTAATTCACCTTATGTTGAGGAGAAAGAAGAGTTGTCCGGAGATGAAGGGTGTAATTTGATGATGAGGAGAAGTTATTTGGCACCGAAACAAGAAGAGGAAAATAGTTGGTTGAGGAATAACATATTTCAGTCCATATGCACTATTCTGGGAAAGGTTTGCAAGTTCGTCATTGATGCTAGGAGTTGTGACAATATTATCTCTACTGAAGCAGTAAAGAAGTTGAACTTGAAGACTGAGAAGCATCCTAAACCGTACAAGCTAGCATGGTTAAGGAAAGGTGGTGAGGTGAAGGTTGGACGAAGAGCTTGTGTGAATTTTTCAATTGGGAAGAAATACAAAGACGAAATCATGGGATGAAGAAGAGGAGCTACGACCTAACAAGCTGTTAACAGGTCTGAAGAAGAGGAGCTACGACCTAACAAGCTGAAACCATGGGATGAGTCGTTGGAACGACCTATGCTAAGTCGCTGAAGGTTTTAAATCACGATGCTTTCTTAAGTCACCTCCAGATAAGTCGCTGCCGAAGTTATCTTCAGTAGGTCGTTCACGATCTAAGTAGAGTCGCTTTTGTATTGAGTCGTTAGGTCGCCTACGACCTAAGTGATGAGTCTGTATTTCTTTAAGTCGTGTTGTATTTTAGGTCGTCACCGACCTATGTGTTGTGTTGTAATATTGTATTTGTTAAGTCATTATGTCGCTGGAGCTTGTTATGTCCTTAACTCGTATGTGATAAGTCGTAGGTCGACATGTAGATAAGTCGGCCGAATGGGTGCTGTGTTGTAATTCGTTGAGTCGTTAGACTTAAGTCGTAAGTCGTGTCATTGTTGTACTATGTTGTACTTGGGTCTAAGTCGCTATGAGGATAACTCGAGTCAGTTAGGTCGGCAACGACCTAAGAGGAGTTAAGTCGGTAACGACTTAAGGGTCAGATTGTGAAATGCTATAAATAGGGAGTGTGTTGTACATTTCAGGGGTTGTTGATTTTTGTTGAATAAAATTCTTGTTTGATTGCTGTGTGCTTTCATCCTAAATTGGTAGTTGAGTGTAATCTCCTATCTCCACTTTCGGTTATTCGAGTGCGCTCGAATTAACGATTGTTGAAGCCGATTCGCGGAATCAAGTGCGCTTGATCAACGCTTGAAGAATTGAAGATCTTCTTTCACGGTATCGTGAGCGATCAACGTGACGAGGATAGCTAGAATTCGGTATCTTTGTGATCAACGAATTTGGGCATTTCAGTATCTTCAATCCACCGTTTGCTACTTTCATCGATCTATATCGTTTTATTAATTATCCGCTGCGTCAACCCCACCTCTATATCCATATTTCCTAAGAGTATTATTGAGTAATACTGTTTGGTAACTAGGAGAATGAGGTGATCTGAGTGATACACACATGAATATTCCCTTAGGCTGTTACTGAATACGTCTTAAAGTATAGATGTATGGCTTATGTAACACCACATAAAATTTGCATTAATTAATTAATAAATAAATAGGCTCCAAAAATGGATTTTCAAAAAAACTGTAATTTGGCCATTAAACTTGCACTATTGCAATCGTGGTGGTTTTCTAAGTTACTTTCATATTTGGAGTTTCACGATCGGAATTCAAACGAAGAATTTACGAGCATCTAAAGAATACAGAATGAAAATAATTAAACAACAAAGTATTAACATAAATAACAAATTCACTATGACCCACCGGTCGACTCTCTCTATGAACCGGTCGACCACTAATGGTCGACCGCTCTTGGGAGTGCGGTCGACAGGCTAAACCCTAGTAATTAGGGTTTGTGCCTCATCCTAACTACACAAATTTAGTATTTTTAATCTAACGGATACGATTGATTTGAGCACCTATATATTTAGGCATAACCCCTCTCTTCTCTTCTTATATTTTCTTATTAGAGTAACGAAGCTTTGCCATTTTGTCTTCTCCACTATTCTTCTTAACTATATAATAATTTGTACATATATAAATTGGAGAAGAGAAAAAAATAAATAAAAGAAGAAAAGAATTGAATCAGCGTTGCAAGATAAGTAGGTAAGTTTCAATATTGTAAATTCATATTTCCCGTCAACTCCAAATCTCTTCTAAGATCCAAAATTAGAATGTATACGTATACCCTTTTCATACATATTCTTGGATTAAAATAGAGATGGATCACAGAATCTTATTTATATTTGGAGATTTAGAATGCTCTAAATGATGAGTAGGAAATTATATAATTCATTTATAACATTGGAATTTAATTAGTTGGTGTCTCATCTTATTTTATGCCTAAATAAAAGTCTAAGAGATGTAGGCTCAAATTAAATGTATAAAATATTGCCTATATATTCCAAAATTTAGGTAATTTGATTATAAATATTGTTTACACCTAGATCTGAAAATCGGTCCCAAAGTTGTTAACAATTGAATGTTGAAAAAAATATAGAATTTATTCTAGATCTATAACTAGGTTGTAAAGATATTAGTATAATCTAGATTTTTACCCTAATTCTATTGGAATGTGGTTTCTGTATTTTAAATTATTGCAAATATTATCCATTTATTCCTAATAAATTTGCCTAAATTTCATACTTACATAGAAATATGTGTCATTTGATCTGACAAGAAATATTCATAAATAAAGGAAAGAGGTGCAAATTATGGAATTACTTTCCGTAGTTTATAATGTTAAGTTCAATAAAAAGAAAATAAATCATTCCTTGTAATTTCAAACAATGAAAATCTCTTAATTTAGGCTAATTTATGGAAATTAGAACGAGAAGCCTTTTTAAATATAATTCCAACAAATTAAAATATGGAAAAGAATATTCTAGTTAGGGATGTTAACTTGAACTATAACATACAAACACACACACACACATGTGTGTGTGTGTATACACATACACACACAAACTATATATAAATATGTATTTAACCGCGCTAACCAATTAAAATGGAAACTCGAGAAATACGACTATTTATGCGTAATATTCACACTAGATGTCATTAAAAAGTTAGAATAAATCACATAATGAACAATAGGGTTAGGATATAAAATTGGATAAGTTGTAAGTCCAAAATTAATAGGTAAGCGATATGGAATATATTTAGGAGCTACAAGAATTTAAATTGGGTATAGATGGATTAATGAGATTGATTAATGAGATTGTTAGGATAATAAATATGGAGAGATAAAGAAGGAATACTAAGTAAAATTAGAATGTCTTTGGAAATTATCGGTAAAGATAATAATCATTTATTACGGAAAATTTGGCATTTATTAAAATAGTAAATAAAATGTTAGGTAGGAATTGAATATTCTAAGGAAATATAATTTTTATTATGGAGATTAATCTAGCCTTAACAATATAAGCAAAGATTAGTGGGCTAAGCCCAATACTAGAAGGGATTAATTTGACTTAGTTGATTGGGATGCGAGGTCAGTAGAGCTATACAATGGAAGTCTGCCCATCACTCAAAGGCTACAAGCAGTTTTGTACACTTCCTACCAATGTGGAACATCACTAACCATAGGAGGCATGGAAAAGGGATATACATTATAGACAAGAGGGGGAAAATATTATGGGATTTTCCTTGGGTTTGATGTATTAAATGCCCCAGTACCTTTTTGAGAAATGGGGTCTGCTTCATATCCAATAAGAGGTAGTAAGTAACCAAAAGGAATATTTCTTTGACATATCTAGGTTAGTCTAAACAGGGATGTCTACTGTGGAGGATCAACGGGCAATGTCAGTAGTTGGTAGCGACATTTAGTAGTAGGTATGGCATATAGGCTTTGAAGCCCCACAATCCCAAACGAGCAGTTGAAAAGACTTGGGTTATGCCCAAATGGATTTCCCTTTCTACTAGTATAGAATCCATAAGGGATACACAAATGCGTCAATTAGATGGTTAGTAAAAATTGGTGCAATGGAAGTGGGCTATTTAAGCCTTAGACGAGTCTTTGAGTTGCAATAGTAGTAAGGAAATTAAATTATATATTATTATTAAGCCGCGTATAGGAGTCACCGGCCTTTGTATCTAGAGCCGATGAACTACGTTGACGATGCACATGGGCCGCTTCATATTAGGGGAGTACCAAATGGCCCAGGTTTTGCATAGAGAATTATTAGAATCATAAATATGCATATGCATACATATATAAATAATCTACCTTGGAGAAGGTTAAGGTAGATATATCCTACGTGAATATTAAATTAAATGGATTAGCCATAAATAATAAACATAACATACAAATAGAAATTAATCCTTATAAATTTATGTTATGGACAAAGTATGTAATTTTTCAGTAACTAGAACAATGTTTTGACCTCCTCGTCATTACAATCCACATGATAGATTTAGAAGAATAAGTCAATGGAGCAAGATGATTAAAGTTGTTGGAAAAGTCAAAGGCGATTGGACGTCGAAGGAATACCATTGATTTTGAGGTAGTAGCCTTAGTCAGTATTTATATCCTATTATGTTTTTTCATTCCACTGTGAGTTTAGATTAGTTGACCTCTAATATAATTATGTTTATTATAGGTTATTAAAACCAATGATCTATACTCTAATTGACATGGAATTCGATTTTTTTCGAAATTCAGGCCTATCAACGTGCGGGTTATTAAGTTTGGTATCAGATCAAAGATTAGTCGATTATAGGGATTATGATACTTTGAGTGAATGTATTTGTATCTACTTCTATATATTACATGATGAACTTTATAAATTCCGTCTATAGTGTAGATTCCGAAAGGATGGTCAAAGCGACTATAAGTTGCGAAGAATTTCATAGGGTTAAAAACTACGCACCCATCTCGATTACCCCACCAAGTGTTGGCTGTGCGTAAAGCATTACAAAAATGCGCATGAGCATGGCATATGGAAGAATCCTAAAGATGGGATGGTCACTGACTTGATTTTTGAGACTTGACTACCTTATGATTGCAGATTTTGACGATTGGCAATTGTAGATGCACATTTTATCCAAATAAGATGGAGATAGGAGTCTATATGTCACAAACATCCAAAGGCAAGTTCTATCAAGATAGAGTTCATCTATTGTCTTAGGATGATAGATTGGATTTTTATTAAAGAGAAATAAAGTCAATTTTTTAGTCCAACCCACAAAGTGGAGATTTGATAATATAATTTGAGAATGCCTTAAAATGTTTAAATGGGAATTTTCAAAGGATTTATTAGGAAATTGTTATTTTAGAGAGTTCTGAAATTTATAGAAGAAATATAGACTAACAAATTTAGTTGTGCTGAAAAGTCTTTTCTTAAAAAGAAGTAAGTTTTGAAATTCTTAAATATATAATGAAGTTTTGAAATTCTTAAATATATAATGAAAATAAAATTTTGATCTTGATTCAAGAAGTTTTTGGCAAAAATATTTTTTAAATTTGGAAATGGATTTAAACGAGCGTATGTTTAACTCGGCGATTTATCATATTTATAAAAATTGATTTCATTCAAATTTTCTCTTCTTAAGGTGCGGATAAAGTAAAACTGACAATTAATTTTATTGGGGCACGTAGTTGGAAATATAGAAGTACCCGCCAACGAATTTGAATATACCATTATAAAAATAATGCAGTCAGTATCAGTTGGAATACTTTTGGGTTTTTGAAGTTGTTGATGGAAGAAGTGGTATAAGTTAGGAGTATTGTGGAATAACTGAGGAAATGTTCGAAAAAGCTGGACTGTAAGCTTGGGCACTAGCATGGAGAAGACAAGTATTTTTTGAATCGTGCCGTATCAAAGAAAACGACATGAAACGATTATTATTAATTTTTTATAGGGTATGTATACACTCTTTTCGTACATACTTCTTGAATTAAAAAGGGGAAGAAATTGAATTGAAGAATTTGACTCTAAAAGATGAGCCAGAAATTTTGTAAATTGTTTACGACATTGGAATTTATTTCGTTCGCTCTTGTTTGACTTTATGCCTAAATAAAAACCTAAGAGTTATAGTCTCAAATTAAACGAATGAAACATTGCCCACATATTTTTCAATGTAGGAAATTTGGTTAGAAATATTATTTACACCCTGATTTGGAAATCAATCCATAAGTTGTTAAGAGTTGAATGTTGATAAGATGTAGGATTTATCCAGATCTACAATTAGGTTGTAAAGATGTTACTATAATCTAGATTTTTACCCTAATCTGCTGGAATGTGATTTTTCTATATTGTAAAATGTTGGAAATATTATCCGTTTAATCACTATAAATTTGCCTAATTTTCGTAATTACATAGAAAAGTGTAGTGATTGATTTGACAAGGAACTTACATAAGTAGAGGAAAGAGATATGTAAAGTATGGAGTTACTTTCCATAATTTACACAGTATATTTCAACAAAAATGAGGTAAATCCTTTCTTATTATTTCAATATAAAGCAAATTTCTTAATTTAGGCTAATTTATGAAAATTAGAATGGGAAGCCTTTTTAGAAATATAACTCCAATAGATTAAAATATGGAAGAGAATATTTTGGTTAGGGATTGATAAGTAAAAATATAATTAATAAAAATATATACACATATTTAACCGTGCTTAACAATTAAAATAAAATTTAACTAATATGACAATTTATGCATACTATTCTCATTTGATATCATTAGATTGATAAAATAAATCACACAATGAGTAATTGGATTAGGAAATAAATTTGGACAGGTTGTGACTCTAAAATAAGTACGTATTAAATGTGGAATAAATTTGGAAGTTGCATGAAGTTAAATAGAGTATGAATGGACCAATGAACTGGTTAATGTGATTGTTAGGGTAACAAATATGGAGAGATAAAGAAGGAATACTGAGTAAAATTGGAATAAATAAATGTATTAGGAAATTTCCAGTTAAGGTGATAATCTTTTATTATATATAAGTTGACATTTATAAAAATAGTAAATAATTTTTTTTGGTAGGAATTGAATATTCTAAGGCAGTATAATTGCCGTTATGGTGAATTGTATAGCTTTAATTAAATTAGAAAATATTAGTGGGCTAAGCCCCAATTTAGAGGGATTAATGTGACTTAGTGGATTGGGATGCAGGGTCAGTAGATTTACACAATAGAAGTTTGCTTTTTGCTCAGTGGCTACCAGCAGTTGCGCATACTTCCTACTGATGTGGGAGATCACCAACCATAGGAGCCATGGAAAAGTGATATACATTGTAGATGCGAAGGGGAAAAATATTGCGAAGGTTCTCCTCTGGTTTAAAGTATTAAATGGTCAAGTACCTATTGGGAATAAGAGGTAGCAAGTAACCAAAAGGAATATTTCCGTGACAGTTAGGTTAATCAAAATAAGGATGTTAGCTATGGAAGGTTAATGGGCTATGTTAGAAGTTGGTACCAATAGTAGTAGATCTGACATATGGGCTTTGACGCCTAATAATCCCAAACGACCGGTAAAAAAAACATGGGTTATCCTTGACGGATTTCATTTCCTACCAGTGTAGAATTCATATAAGAAACGCAAATGCCTCAAATAGATTGTTAGTAAAATTTAGTTTAATGAAGGTCGGCTAGTGTTGAACCGAAAAATGTATCAACACCCTGGATCAAGTATGAAAGAACCATTGCAAATAATTAGCACCACAAATCCTAGATAATAAACGAATAAACAGTAGAAATAAGAAAAGAGACACATGATTGTTATAGTGATTCAGCTAACTATATCCTACGTCCACTTTAATCATTCTATATTATGATTATAGGAGTTGAATCTCTTTGGATATCAACAAGTTAGTCCAGTTACAATGAGTAGAATAAGTCACAAGTTCAAAGGTTAACTGGAGAATCACGGTAACCTCCTTGATGACTGTTGTGAGAAAGAAGAAAGTTGAAGAAGTAAAGGAATTCCAGTGGAGTAATGGCAGCTCCCTCTCTATGGAAAAAGACTCTTCTCTGTTGTAGGTAGGTGAGTATTTATAGGGGAAGTCAGTGAGTGTTGTGCTTTTCTCCAGAATATGCACTAGTAATGAATCTTCGATTGTTGAGCTTTCCAGCGGCTTTAGCCTTGGCAAACCATATAGTTCATTTGGATTCTTTCATCAATTATAGGTTATTACAAACATATTATAGCCTAAGAATCTAATAAGTGCAACCTATACATCACTATCATTCCGGTTTCATTCAGAGTTATTACATTATATGTCTTTAATTACATTACACATCTCTAATCCTCTCGTGTTCGTCCGTGGTTTACATAATTACCACTTAGATTTAATTCATAGTTATAATATCATATATCAAAATGACATCACATCATATATCAAAATCACGTTATACATCATATATCAAAGTCATCTTGTGTTCATCCAGGATTTATCTGTTTTATTCAATTCAAAAGGCATTCAAATCCTTTTTGCATAATCAAATCTGTGTTAAGGTTCGTTCTCTCTTGACCGTTTAAGTTTAATGTGCGATCTTTCCGGATCGTTTAATGTTTTGTTTAATGTGTGATCCCTCCGGATCATTTAAAATTTTAAGTTAAGGGGACGATCTCTTTGGATTGTTTTCTTGTTAAGTTAAGGGGGATGATCTCTTTGGGTCATTTGCTTATTTTGTTTAGGGGGATTAAGTAAGCCCATCTGCTCATTCTCCAGTGAGGGGACTTATTTCTTACAGTCCGGTCCCGTCTCTCAGGTCGGGACTCTATTGCATTCGATATCGTAAAAGTCCATCCACTCGCACTTCGACAATTGGACTTGTGCCTTGCACTGCAGTCCCGTCTATCGATCAGGACTCTAAGGCGATCAGTTTAATATTCATCCCAGACATCCAACTCAGAGCATGCCTAGAGACCAATCTGGATCTTGTACACCTGTAAGTGGTCCAAGGTTATTGAAGGAAGAAAAAGCAGAAGGAAGAGAGTAAGGGAAAAAATTCCCCCTGTACCATCTATGGGCTTCTGGTTTAGACTCATGCGGTCATGTATTCGTACTTTGATTTGCTGCTCTAGCTCCAACATCACCCATTCCAAGCATTAAAGCTCATCCTAGATCCAAATCTATCATGACCCCAAGTCATGTAGGCATTGTATTAGTTTGTTTTACTATAACTCTAGATGCTCCTACACTGAGTCTTATTGTTGATTCCATCTTTTCCCCCAAGTATCAGTCGTTTTAGGTGTGGAATCAGTATTCCAGCTTGTTCCAATCTAGCTCCAATGGCTACTGTTTTTTTCCTCAGAGTTTGATTCACATTACCTTTAGATCTAACTATCCCTTGCTGCTTCATCCCCTGCAAAAAGCTATCCATCATTTATTGGTGCTTAGAAAAGATCCCATCTTGCATCTCCTTCATCATCCTTTCCATTTCCTCTCTAATCGGATAGATGGATTGATGAGAAACTGAGGACACTGTTAGCTACCACAGGCTCCAGTTGACTTGCTACAGTTCTAGATCTAGCATTAGGTCTACTTATCTTCTCTAAATCTTAGATTCAAACTTCAATTCTTCAGATCTCCTTCAAGGTTCTCGGTGAAAGTACCAAAATGTTAACCCAAAAAATGGATCAACAGTGTGGATCAAGTATGAAAGCACCCGTGCAAATAATCAGCAGCATAAATCTTAGATAAACAACAAATAAACAGCTGAAGTAAGATAAAAGACACAGGATTTTCATAGGGATTCTGCCGACTTTGGCCTACATCCACTTTAATCATTTTTTATTATGATTGTACAAGTTGAATCTCTCTAGATATCGACAAGTTAGTCCTTAGATCGAAGTTACAATGAGTTAGAATAAGTCACATCTCAAGGGTTAACTGGAGAATACTAGTAACCTCCTTGATGACTGTTGTGAGGGAGAAGAAAATTGAAGAAGCAAAGGAATTCTAGTAGAGTAATGGCAGTTCTATCTCTTTGGAAAAAGATTCATCACTAATTATAGGTGGGTAAGTATTTATAAGGGAATTCGGTGAGTGTTGGGCCGGAAGTCCAAGTGTAGAAGAGTCTAGTTGTTATTCCAAGTCATCACCGAAAATCTCAAATCAATCTGAATCATTTCTATGAAACGATGGCAATCCATAGGGGATGGATCGCTAGCGATACATAGGGGAAAGCCTTTGCTTAATGCTACGAAGAAGCCGGGAAAGTTCGAGGGCGATCCAACCTATCTTGATGGGTCTCTAGCTATCCATACAGGATGGATCGCTAGTTTTCCATCCACTTAACATATTTTTGACTGATCTTTTTTTGGTTGTCTTCCTGTCTTCTATTTAAGCTTCTTGTCCAAATATCAAGTCGTTTGCAATTAGTTTAATCATTCGTCTTCATCGGTCATATGGTCAAGAAGAATCATCCATAACTCACTCAAATCTTAACAAAATCGAAAGAAGCTTTGCAGGAGCACTCTATAAGGTGTTAGGAATCCACCGTTAAAATTTTAGGTGGTGGGACCAACTCTGGATGGGTTGCTAGCAATCCATCTACATGGATCGGTAGCCATCCATCAAATCAACTCCAAATGGCCTATTTTTATTGAGCCTTATTTTATGTTTTCTAAATGTTCTCACAAAATTTGAAGTCAATCAGACTTCGTAGGAGTTCTATAGGTCCATTTGAATTAAGCTGCTTTTGGTCAAACAGTTTGAATCATGTGAGTCTTCACTTCTCGAGCTAGATTGTTTGGCATGCTAAGAAACTTGGCAAGAATCTCTAGGGAACATATTAGATCATGATGCAAGAGTACTGGAGGATCCACCAGCAAGCTTTATGGACTGCTAGCGATCCATAGGCGATGATCGCTAGTGATCGTTCACCCTAGCTTGTTTTGGCATTTTTCTTCTTTGATCTTTCTCCTCTTTTCCTTCTGGTCTTGGTCGATCCTTTAGATGTTTTGACTTATTGTGGATGTTGTACTTCCCTTTTAATTCTATTGGGTTATAAACCTAGTTAACAGCTAGTTAACCATTAGATGAGTCTTTAAAGTTGCGGTAGTAATGTGGAAATTAAATTATATATTATTTTTGTTCCATGTATAGGAGTCACCTGTCTTTATTGTTAGAGCCAATGAACTGCTTTGACGATGCACAAGGCCCGCTTCATATATTCGGCTATTAAGTGGCGAAGGTTTTGGGTACAGAGTTATTAGAAATATACATGTGCATAGGTGTGTGTGTGTATATATATATAGTATACCTTGGATAAGTTTAGGGTAGATATATCATACGTTCATACTAAATTAAATTGATTAGCCGTAATGATAGACATAACATTTAAATAGAAACCGATCGACATAAATTTATGTTATGGATGATGTATACAACTTTCCAATCACTGAAAAAGTGTTCCGAACACCTTCTAATCACATCCCATAGGTTATATTTAGAGGAATAGGTCAGTGATTCAAGATGTTAATGGTTGTTGGAAAAGTCTTCTTATTCATGCTCACTACTGGTAAGGCGATTGGACGTCGAAGGAATACCATTGATTTCAGGGTAGTAGCCTCAGTCGATATTTATATCATATTATGTTTTTTCATTCAACTATGAGTTAAGATTGATTGATCTTTGATATAATTGTGTTTGTAACAGGTTACCAAACCAACTATCTGCACTCTAATAGGATTTGGTTCCATTTTTGTCGAAATTTGGGCCCACTAAGTTCTGAATTGTTACATTTTTCATCAAAGAATAGGTTAGTTGATCATAGGGATTAATTATGAGAGAAAATATTTCTACTTTTCTACCAATATATATTGTATACCGAACTGCATAAATACCGACTATAGGGTAATAGCGACGTATACCGAAAGGATGGGCCAGGCGACTATGAGTTGGGAAGAATTTTATAGGGTAAAAAATCATGCACCCACTCGAATTACCCCGATAAAGCATTAGCTGAAAGTAAGGCGTTCTCCAAGAAGAGCACGAGCATGAAAAATGGAAGACACCCAAAACCTGGATGAAATCTGATTGGCTGTTGAGACTCGGCTACCGTTTTATTACGGATTTTGATCATTGGTAATTATAGATGCACATTTTATCTTGATAAGGGGAGATAGGAGTCTATAGGTTGGAAACATCTTGATGCAAGTTCTTATAAGAGAGTGTTAATCAATCACACCAAGATGGCAAATATGATTTTTATTAAGGAGAAATAAAGTCAATTTCTTTGTCAAACCGCCAAAGAAAGGTTTTGATAATATATTTTGAAAATGCCTTAGGATGTTTAAAAGGGAATTTTCGAAGTAATTTTCCCAAGGGTCTATTTGGAAATTATTGTCTTGCAGAATTTTAATATTTTAAATAATATCGACCAATAAATTGGGTTATGCTAAAAAATCCTTGTTTAAAAAGAAGCAAGTTTTGAAATTCTTAATAAATATATAATAAAAGTAAAAGTTTGATCACAGTTCAAGAAGTTTTTCAATTGGAAATGGATTTAGACGAGCTTATGTTTAGTTAACAATTTATCCCTTTTATAAAAATTGAAGTTTTTAAAATTTCCTATTTTAAAGGGGCAGACGAAATTAAAAAAATCATTAAATTTTATTGGGGTATGTAGGTGGAAGTATAGAAGTACATGCCAGCGAACAGAAGGAATATTCCCATATAAAAATAATGCAGTGAATAACAGTTGGAATATTTTTGGGTTTTTGAAGCTGTTGATGGTAGAAGTGGTATAAGTTAGGAATACTACCGAATAACCAAGGAAAGGTTCGAAAAACTAAACGAGGAAAAGAATTTTTCTAATCATGTTGGGTCAATGAAAATGGCTTGAAATGATTGTTATAGTTGTTATTATTAACTAAATCGCCCTGAATAGGGTCCACTTCAACCTACACCCGTAATTCGACAGCGGATCAAACTGTAGTGGTTAACCTGTTGCCTTATGGTGGTCGGTTGATGAATGGGTTTAGAGAGCAATCCAGACCTGGAACGTGACATATTGTCGTTTCCAAACTTCAAATACCACATCTTTCCTTCATTACCCCTTCGTCCTAAAATCGAAACCTCCTCCTCCCTCTAAACACGCCATTGTCACCTACTCTCCTCTATTATAACAGATGACGCCACGACTCCCCTTTGTTATCGATATCGAGCCCGCCTCATGTCCTAATTTTTGCATGCTAGAAATAGCCCCCCACCGCTCCATATCTAAACCCAATCTCCAAGCCCTATTCAGTCCATGGCACCGTCCAATACCTTTGGTTCTTCCTCGTGCCATCAAAGCCTCACCCTCAAGAGGTAACTTAGCTAGACGGGAATGAACAAAAAAATTTCACTTTTCTAGGCTCAGCAAATTTCACCTTTCTCCAAGGACGGCCATTCAAGTTTTGAAATTTCACCGCTTATGGACTTGAGGAATTATTCATAGTCGTAGGAATAGCACTGATCCTCCCACTACAACGATTTTGAGCGGGAATGCTATTGGCGTTGCTCGCTTCTATTCGACGCCCATCGGCTTTACAATTTTGATAAAGGAAACATCAATATTCAGTGAATGTGAAAGGTGTCGAGAATGATTTTTCTAAGACGGTATCGATGATATTTTGAGGATAGATGCTAAGGCCACAGACTTGGATGATATTGTTATGACCGACCCTAAGACCATACAGAATAGCTTTTCTAGAAATATCAATGTCAGGAGGTCAGATAATTCATGACCAACAATCCGCCTCATCCTTTGCATTATTCTGCATAACATTATTACGAAGACATGGAGCTTTGATTAGATTTATTCATTGGTGCGAAAGACCACCTATGCCAATATAGGTGGTATGGCCATCAATTAGGCTCCTTCCATTATGATCCACTATATTAATGCTAGAGTTGGTACTCCACAGAGCTACTTTCCGTATATCCACCATTTTACTCGCGACTTCAGGGGGTACAGAGTGCGTCTCCATGAAGGGTAGGTCCCACCTACGTTTGACATTGCCTCTCTCAGGAAGATGGCGATTAAGCCACTAGCTGAGGTATCTGTGCCACTCGAAAATGAGTAGCTATAATATGAGGCGAAGCAAGGGTAGGGCACTGAGGAATACTAATGTCTGGAGCTAGTCGCCATTTGATAGGCCATGTCGGGCTTCGAGAGGTCCGAGATGAGTATTGAGAGATGAGGGTCAAGCTACATCGTAAGAGCCACGAAATAAGGCGTATAACTGCCATGCTACGCCCATTCCAGGGTCATGACAATGGCTCTAGCTCTTAAAGAGGGCCGGGACCGTCTCATAGTTCATAGATGGTATTTTAGACTTTCTAATATTGTTGTTGTTATCGTTTCCCTTCCAACATTTGTTCTTATCTTCTTAGGTTGTAATCATTTGTTGTCACTTATATAAAAGACGCATACGATATATTACGAGACGGGTTCCTGTTTATTTACTTTAGTGTTGTTTCTAGATATGTAAACTACACATATATATGTATTTGGAAGAAACAGTATAACTGTGGAAATCTCGTAAAGATACCTACCTAGTAGTAAATGGAATATAAAACTTGAGTTTTAAAATAAATATTAATTTTTCGTAGGCAGAGGACATGCTGTAACATCCCTTATTTTTTAAAACATTATTTTAATTAGATAAATTAAATAGAATATTGATGATAAGTGGATTGAGATTTGAATACACTAAGAAGGTCGTGCTTAATAATAGGTTAAGTGGGCTTAAATTGGTTAATAAGCTAATTAATTTGCACATAGGCATATTAGTAATGTAACAACCCGCATATTTATCGAGTTTGTATTTAAATATTTTATTTAAATATTAACTCGTTAATCGGATTTTGGTCCGAAAAGCTACCTTTTGCAAACGGTCAAATTAGGACTCGAGACCACTTCCATTGAGTTCGAAATGTCGTTTACAACTTTTTTAAGTATAAACATCGATAGGTTTGGAGTTAGTGAAATTTCACTAACTTTTCCCGCTTTGGACTTTGGGTTAGTTTAGCCTATTAAGCCCAAGTTCCAACCCCCTTCTCCTCATTCTTCATAAATTTCCTAACTAACTCAAGCTTGGGCATTAATGGTGAAAAGAATGGGAAATTAAAACTCCAAGCACAAATTCAATTGCAAATCCAACATTCAACTCCAAATTCAAGTAGAAGATATTGGATTCAAGCTTTGGATTGCTTCTCCTTGCTTTCAAGCTTCATCTTCATAAACTTTAGTGCAAAGGTGAGATTTTTATCTCACAATTCTAGTCTATAACTATATTGGACTGTTGGGAATGATTCCCCATCACTTTAGCATGTATATTTGCATTTGGTTGGGATTGGATTGGCGAAAAACTCCAATTTTTAGTGGTTTGGTGAACTTCCTGAGCTTAGGTCGCTCTGCCCAGGTATAGGTCGCTCGGAATCATTAGCTCGCACGTGTGGAAAAGTCAAGGCCTGCATATTTCGTTCGCCTCGGATTTAGGTCGCCTCGGATTTAGGTCGTAGGTCGTTGGACTTTAGGTCGTTCGCGTATAGGTCGTTCGGCCTTGCCTTCCTCATTAGGTCGTGGGACCTTAGGTCGTAGGTCGTTAGGCTTAGGTCGTTAAGTCGTTTCCTCTGTTGGAAACGTCTCCTCGGTCTTAGGTCGTTAGACCTTAGGTCGCCCCCCCTAGGTCGTTAGACCCTGAGTTGTTCCGCCTTCATTTAGCTCGCGCACTTCTTTAGGTCGCATACTCCTTTAAGTCGCATGACTCCCATCCCTTTAGGTCGTTGGACCTTGCTATCCTTAGGTCGTTGGACCCTGTTTCCTTTAGGTCGTATGACCCACTAGGTCGCTTGGCCCCTTAGGTCGCGACATCTTTAGGTCGTGTTACCTATATACCCCTAGGTCGAAAGACCTTAGGTCGTGCACCTTTAGGTCGCGAACCCTATTAGGTCGCGAACACCTTTAGGTCGCGAACCACTTTAGGTCGCATGACCTCGTCTCCGTTAGGTCGCGAACCCATTTTAGGTCGCATGACCTTTACCCTTTAGGTCGTGGACCACTAGGTCGTGCCCCTTAGACCCCTAGGTCGCAACCATTAGGTCGCTCGACTTTATCCCTCTTAGGTCGTTAGACCTCATTTTGTCTTCACTAAGTCGTACCGTTTTGGACGGGGCGCTGCCCCCTGGACCCCCGCGACCTGACCGGCCGTAAGAGGTGGCGTTGCCCCCGCACCCCCACCTAGGGGGGTTGCCACCCCCCCGGACCCCCCCTCCGTAGGGGATCTTATCTGAAAAATATTCAACAGAACTTGCTGAGCTGATTTCCTTGGATTTTTATCACATCTTCGAATGTGACCTTTGTGATTGATTGTTTCTACAATCGCTTCTGTGATTTGTCACTTTAAAATATAAAGGTTTCAAAACTAGTAGTAAATATCAAAACTCTTTCAACAAAATGATTTCAACTCTATTTTTAATAACAAAGCTCTTTTCTTAAACCGTTTTCCAATCTATTAGTATATACAAGCCTTTACCTCACTCGGATGAGAAATCTAATTAAACGACTTAGTAAAACAAGTGGTATGAAACGCTTGTGTTCACTTCGTCAGTTAATTCTTGGACTTGTTCGATTGAACCTCTTGTGACAATTTTATTAGTGAAGATTTACAGTTTGTTAGTAAATATTTAAGTTAAGCAAGTGGTTATGGGACATGAAGCTAAACTTCTATATTTACTAGCTTAGTGTAATTGACACTTCTCGTTGATCTTGATGATCGCTTTATGAATTAGACTAGCAATTGCGCGATGTCTCTTTCATTGCAAGGTTAGACTAGACACCACTTGTGTGATTCCACTCACACATACCTTTCTGCTTTTTGGTTAGTCTTAACCTTAATCTGTGTGATTCCATTCACACATGTGGGGTAGCTCCCCTTGGTCTTCGGACCGTCATGTGATAGGCCTCTTTCTCTTTTCTATGATTTCTGGACTTCTTGCATTGATTTCTAGAATTTATGTCATTGACTTATTATGAGTACAAGTTTGGGGTATGATGCCCTTTCCGAATCTTTGAGAAGATTCTTGTGATATTGATTATCTCTTATTGATTGATCTTCTGTTGATCATTATTTACATACTTATAGTGGTATGTCGTTATGGATGTTTATGTTTATGCCATATCTTTTATGTTATATCATGTCATCTGATATTTATAGCTGGACTGACCCGTTTATTATTTTCTTAAATAATACTCGGGTCAGACCGAGATGTTACAGGTGCTTCTGCTTGACTTCTTCCCAGGGATTCATCACTCTGACTTTTGGCTAACTGTTTAGATTAGCAGTTTTTGTTGTATACACTTGAGATATAGACTCATAGTTGTATTCTTTTGTATAGCACGTGTTGCTATTCTTTTGTATTATCGTGGATCTTACTGACCACTACTCTGATGTACACTTTCATGTGTTAGTTATATATTCATATCTTCTTCCGCCTTTGTGATATGGATATCTGTGACTGATTTGTGATATGATTATTTCTATGTTTGTTTCCGAAGATTATTTATAGCCACCGTGTGATAAGCAATTACATGGATGGTCGCTCCTCAACAGCCTTATTCTCCGTGCTAGTTGACAGCACTACTCCGGAGTGTTCTTGGCTAGCGTGGGTATTGAGGTGGGGCGTCACAAGTAAATAGCCGCCCCACCTCATGCTCATGGCTATACACCTTTCTAATTGGCCATTCATGTTTCGTTTCTCATTTTTTCCAAAAACGAAAATCAAAAACTAAAATAGAGATAGCCATTAACAAGGAGGAAAAGAGGAAAATTAAATCTAAGGATAAGGATCAAAGCTAGGAAGGATTAATCAACAATAAATCTCAAACTCCTTATCATATCTAAGGTGAATAATAATTTATTCCATCTCTATTTTTTATATTCATATGTTTTTGGATTTAATTTTAAACATTTTTTTATAATGTTATGGATGATATGCTAAAACTATATTATGTTTGGTTTATTATAATTCATTTACATATGAATTTGCACAGTTTTAGGCCAAAGTCGATAGTTTATGATTTTAGATTGCCATGGAAAATTTTTATGTCAAGTAAAACATAATTTTGGAGACAAGGTTTCAGTTCTCATTATTTTCTGAGCTATAGAAAATTTATTGTGAACTTTTAAAGGAAAATATGATATAATTGGGTTCATAAGTTATTTCTATTATTTAAGGAAGAAATTGGTCTGAAATTTTAATATGTTGGATTACACGATGATAGTAAATTTATGTGATTTTTGTGGATTTTTCCCAATGGATATACTAGTCAAAAATAAATTATTTTAAAAGAGGGAATTATTTGCAAAATATTGGTTTTGTTAAATGGATGGGATTAAATATTAGATTTTCTTTGATTCAAATCTGATAAAATACAGTAGTTTTATTTGTTAAGTATTTGAAAAGTTTCAAGGGAACCAATCAAAGGCTTATAAATAGGCAAGTAATTAGAGAGCAATTACTAAAAGTTGCTAAATTTCAGCCTTTAATTCAAAAAGTTGGTTCCGCCCCATATAGCAGAACCCTTTGACTCCAATGACCTCCGTTCTATCTCTATCTCAATCGAAACCACCACAGTCGAAACCCACCTGGTCAAAACCAATACACAAGCTATCACTTTGATGGTATTTAGTGGGTTGGAGGAAAGACGGAAGGCAATGGTGTCGAAAGCAATGCTTTCAATGGGTCGAAACCTTGTTTTGTTTTGGTTTGTTTTCAAAAGTTAAGTGTTTGCTTTGTTTTGCTTAGATCTTTCGGCAATTGAAACATATGTTTTCGAAAGGGGTTTTATAAATAGCTTTCTAAGATAGTTGCCATATTATGTTAAGTGTTAGCTTTCGAATGGGTTCCTTTTTGTTTTGAATAAGTGCTTTCAAAGTAGTGGTTCCCACCTAGTCGAAACCAAGCCGCTATTTTACCTTACGAGTGTATTAAAGTCATCAATACTTTCGAAAGGTCATTTTTTTTTAACCTATGTTAAGCCACATCCTAAATAATTTCTAAAGGTGGTCTTGACGCTATCCTTCATAGTTTAACTCAAAGGTTTTAAGCTTTCGAACAGATGGTTTCGATGCCAATAAATTTTCCCCAAAACACATTTTATTAAAGGTTTCGAAAGAGATACTTTTGAAAATAATCACTTTGACCTAAATGGTGTCTCAAAGGTAGAACCCAATATTTTTGAAAGGGATACTTCAATTGGTTTCGAAGCTATGTTTTAAAGAATGTTTTAATACCATCGAAAGGTATTTTTGGTTTCGAAAGAGATTATTTAACAAGGGCTTCGAAAGTTATATTCTTTGTGTTTTGAAAAGAGATTTTCTTTTCTTTCGAAGGAGGTTATTCAGAGGTTTCGAAATCTAGGATAGACCTTTTTGCTCTGATCAACGGCAACACATGCACTCCTTCAAAATCATGGAAAAACAAGTTATGAAATACAACTAAAAGGGGAAGAATTCAGCAGGCGAAAATAGACTAAGTCTATAGGTCGCTAGCGACCCATGGCCCATTGGTTGCATGCGATCTATGGCCTATGGGTCGCCTGGACTTTATCTAAGACCTGAAAATGATGGGCTTGTCCCAAAGACCATCCAACCTCTATAAATAGCATATCACCTATGACACGGAAAGGGATCTTCTGGAAGCTTACTGCTGAAGCTTTGCTGGGATTTTTTTTCACTTCTAACCTCCCTCACAACGATCTCAAAAGGAAAACACCGTGATTCTTCGATGGATTCTAACTCCAGAGATCCAATTCAGCTTGGAATCAGCTAAAGCTTTGTAATCAAACAACCATTATAATAGCGGTCAGCTTATAATAAAACTATAAAGTGGATGTACGCTTCGTTAACAGCCGAACCACTATAAAAATCTTCTGTCTGTTTTCCTTTATTGCTTATTTTTTATTTCTATGATCTATTACATTGCTCTGTAAAGACAGAGATGGTGCTTTCAAAACCAAACCAGGGTATTGGTATATTTTTTGGGTCAACATTTTAGTGCTTTCACTAAGAAATCCAACCCAGGATCCAAATCTAGCTATCTACTTTGGATCCCATAGGTCTAGAAGTTAGATCCTCTATCTTTGCTTGAAAAATCCGCTCTTTGGAGTCAATGGCCCCTAAAAGAAGAAGATCTAGTTATCTACTTTGGATCAGAGAGGTTCAGAATTTAGATCCTGAATCGCCTCTTAGAAGGGTCAGAGAAAAGCAAGTAAACACACGCTAAGGTGATGGAGAGCTTAACCATGAGATAGTAGATGCGGTCCTAAAGGCAAAGCTAAGAAATCACTTAAGCACATGGGTCACCAGAGAGTACATACACTATGGGTCGCTATTGATCCATACTTTTTAACTAGACCTCCATAAACTCCAGAAGACAAAGTACTGAAATCAGTTAATCATGTATTGTGGATCGCCAGCGACCCATTCCATTTTGCTAGGTCGCCACAAAGTCTGAAATCAGCTTAGTACATGGATCGGTTGCGATCCATATTATATTGCCAGGTCTCTATCAAGCCAAAAGCTATGGATCGCTAGCGAGACCGCTATTTAGGTTATTCAAAAGTGATATAGTCGAAAAGAAGCAATCAGTGGAGCTCCAAGATGAATGATGATGGAAGAAAATGTTAACACTCCACCTACTCCAAAAGGACTTTCTACAAACTTGAACTTAGGAGTGAAACCATATGGAAGGATATAAGGATGGATCTCTCTGGCTCTGAAGATGAAAAACAATTTGAGGAAAACAAACTAGATGAAAATGCCAACGCGCAAAACGCTAGAAGAAGCTTTAAAACCCATGTCGTGGCACGGTGCGAAGAAATGGACGAACTGCTACTCAAACGTTATTCTTAGAGGTAAGAGGACCAAGAAGATATGGCACAAACTGAGATCAGTTACAATGCTATGCTCCTACGCTATATTATGACCACTCCCGACTGGCCAGCTTCCAATCCTATCGTAGAGCTTCCATCGTTGAATCATGAATGATCGTCATCGAAAATCATCAAATATCATCAAAATTGTCGTTGAAAAACTCACTTCGGTCCCGACTCAAATTCGAACTCGGGTAATAACCCATTAGACTCAAGCAAATCTAAGATCTCAAAATTCGACTCATATGCTCCTTTGAATGATTCAATTGATAACCTCTACTTGGATACTCACGACTTAGAGCAATACGAAAACCAACTTTGAGAAAGTCCACTGGAGTCTAGAGAAAAATTCAGGGAATGTTTTATATTCCATCTTGCACATGGTCCTAACATTGGTGATTACAAACATCTCCAGGATATGATCGAAAAGCAGATTCGGAGATGAAAGCTTCAACAATATGTGCAACCCTTGTAGATTGGAGAGTAGGGAACATTCGACCCCTACTAATAAAGAACTATCATTATCGATTGGACCATTAAGGGTCGCCACTAGCTAAAAGGAGCTATGGGCAATGTGGAATAGCGAGAACACGATGTTGCTTCACTTACCAATGAGATTTATTCCGATCTTCTGTGAATTATTTTATTTTAATTCAAATTTAAAGTATGTTGTGAACTACGACTAAGTTGAACTAAACTACTTTCACAACGATGCAGGTGACCAAGTAGACCAAGTACTTAGAGTTGGCCACTAGCCAATCTCCATAGATCGTGATTAAAGCTATGGAGTTTCAACTAAACGAACATGATTCGATCGCTCATTAGCTACCATATACCCTTGATATGGGATGCCGAGGCGCAGAATAAAGAAATCGACAAGTTCAAAATCTAATAGAAAGTAGACATGATTGACTGTCCACTCAGCAACCTTCATATTAGACTCGAATTAATCATGACTGGGTGCCTGCTGATCTTCCCTAGATTTCAACAAATGGACATGATTGCAGCCTGAAATGGACGCAACTTAATTGCCTGGTTTCCTTATTATCTCCGCTTGCTAGAAAGAACAAGAAGAAACTATGCAAGACTCGGTCATCTGACCCCAGCATAGATGTGATCAAATCATTCATCACTTGCTTTTTTCCCAATAACTATTAAATAGATGTGAATCGACAGTCTGTTTGCCAAGCTTCATCGTGAATGCTGGGACCAAAATACCATTCCATGAACGAACATGGTTCGACTGTTCATTCGACAACTCTAGCCTTGACATGGTAAAAGAAGTACAAAGCAGTTCTAAAGAATAGAAGTAGTGCAATTAGAAGAAGGCAAACCCAACAGTGTGCCAAAGAACATACTAAACTAACTAACAGAATCAAATGAAAGGATAATTATAAAATATCACTCTAGCTGGCTGACAACTAAGAAATGGGACATCAACCTAAAGCGATGCCTTCTCATCCTTGTAAATTATCCTTTTCCAAATGATCCGTACCAAGACACCAGGGGTATTGCAGACAACATATTGAAAGAAATGCTTCTATGCCCCCGATGAGTCATGTCAACCCCCATTCTGAGAACAGGCTTTGCTGGTGGCGTAAAGGAGTCTTATCCAAAGGATCATCGAACCAATAGGTCTAACACCTTAGCCTACAGGAACCGATAAAACTGCATTTCCTCGAGCTGAATGCGTAAAATTGCTCTTGGAATCAATGAATCACTGCTTTAAGACCACCGGGTCGTTGGATACACGACCTAAAATTCATCTTGGAATCGATAAATTATCATCTGAAGCCGTCTGGCCGCCGGACATCCAACCACAAAAACCCTTTACGAACGTGAAGGTCTTCCATGAACTAGAGCATTATAAAGGTAAACTGGTAGATCAACAATCATCTGATCCAAAAAACCCTTCGTGAACATGAAAGTCTTTCATGAACTAAATCGTCGTGAGGCGAATCGGCAGATCGGCGAAATTCATGTACGACTGATATCCATGAAGGTCAACTGAAAGCTCAGTAGTCATCCAATCCAAAGCCCATTAGAGTCAACGAAGCCATGCTCCAAGGCCATAAATCGACAATCATATCAGTCACTCAGCTTAATCAAATGATCGATGAATAAACCGTGCTGAACCCTAGAGCTTCAAAGCTGCTCAAAGGAATTAAGCCAAGACAACAACCCAGAGGAACAACTCCAGCTAGACTATGGGCAATCAAACATGTTGTGGAGAGACCATTGATAGAGTTCAAGCGTGTCAACAGCCCTGTGGCATGGGGGCACCACACACACTTGAATAGCCATAAGAAAGGCCTAGACTAATCATACCATAGTTCTGTTATGCCCGATCGAAAACTCTAGCATTCTAAAAGCCGCGAACTTAATGACCTAGCTAGTGCAAAAAATGAAATACTAGCACAATACTTGCTCACTCCTTTTAAACTACTATTTTACCGTTCTTGATGACCAGTTCCACTTCCTATTAGACTGTATGCTAATCAAAGACCAATTCTCTTGTTATAGTTTTGACCGAAAACTGAGAGTCTTGCCTCAGACTCCCATAAGCTCTTTCTTCCTAACCAAGTCACGACTACCCGATCTAAAAATTAGTTATCTCTTAGAACAGACGGATCTGCGTTCTAGCGAGGTCAAACCATCAGATTGATAGGAAAACTCGATATGACCTTCTATGAACTAGTATCACTCCTCCAGCACCATGAAGGCCCAAACCACTGTCCACATCCCGTAAGCCATGCCTCGCTTCTTGAACCAACAAAGCCATGTTCGTAATAAATACCCGATGAGTCGACGGAAGCAAACCGACTCAAATTGTTGGATCGGCGAAAACCGATTCTGGCCCTCTAAAAAAGGATGCCGCCCAGGTTGCATCATTAAGACTCAAGTTTCTCACGTTGCCGGGAGATAAGCGACGCCAAAAAACTTCAAAATCAAGTTTCTCATGTTGCCTAGAGACAGGCAACACCGAGGAACCATAGATTCAAGTTTCTCGCATCGCCCGGAGACAGACGGAGCCGAGGAACTCAACACGCAAGTTTCTCGAGTTGCCCGGAGATAGGCAATGCTGAGGATCCCTAGATTAAAGTACCTTACATCGCCTGGAGATAGGCGAAGCCGAGGAACTCAAGACGGAAGTTTCTCGCATTGCCCGAAGATAGGCAACGCCGAGGAACTCAAGACGCAAGTTTCCCTCATCACCCGAAGATAGGTGGTGTCGAGGAACTTCAAACACAAGTTTCTCATGTTGCTTGGAGATAGGCAACGTCAAGTAACCCCAGATTCAATATTCTCGCATCGATCGAAGATAAGCGACTTCGAGGAACTCCAGACGTAAGTTTCTCGTGTTGCTCTGAGATATACAACATCAAGTAAACCTAGATTCAAATTCCTCGCATCGCCCAGAGATAGGTGATGCCTAGGGACTCCAAGTTCCAACTCCTTGCGCTGCCCAGAGACAGGCAATTCCAAGCAACCCCAAAAGCCACGCATGTCGTAAGCTACGCATCAAAAACTAACTCCTTGCATTGCCCGGGGTTAGGCAACGCCGAGGAGCACAATAAAACTAAATCCTCGCATTGTACGGAGATAGGCGACGCTGAGGAACATCAAAACTTACACTACTTGCATTACCTATGATAGGCAATGCTAAGGGGCACCAAAAGCCATGCAACTCGTAAGCCGAGCATCAGAAACAAACTCCTTGCATTGCCCAGAGATAGGCAACGCCGAGGAGCACTAAAAAACTAACTCCTTGCATTGCCCGGAGATAGGTAACGCCATAGAGCACTAAAAGACTAACTCCTCACATTGCCCGGAGATTGACCACACCAAGAAGCACCAAGGACTAACTCCTCACATTGCCTAGAGATAGGAAACGATGAGAAGCACCAAAAGCCACACATTCCGAAAGGCACGCCAAAATATAAAGTCCTTGCATAGCCTAGAGATAGGAAACACCGTGAAGCACAGAAAGCTACACATTTCTTAAGCAGCGCACTAACTTTAAAGAGATTAAACCCCTCACATTTCCCAAAGATAGGTAACACGGAGGACTTCATAAGCCACACATTCTCAAAAGCCGGGCACTTCGATTAACAGGGATCAACTCCCACTATCCGAAAGAACCGACATTGCTTTAGTAGTACTGCAAAGCCAACAAACAAAGAAGTCGGCAAAGAGTTCTGATTTTTGGCAATAGTTAATGTGCAAAATGTCAGAATTCCAGACATCCAAGTCACGAGCTCCCAAAGATAGGAGCTGTGATGTACCTTTGACTGGGGGCATCTAGGGAGCCGCCTAAAATGTCAAGTCTCACATCAATTATTCAGAATAATCAGTCCGATGGACTGAGGGGTAAAGAACACATTATCACCTGGTCGGGATAAAAGATCGCTCCAACTTGAAATTAAAGGAGGAACTTACTGTCAACCAAAGATAGACAACGATGGAAGGCTCTTTCAGAATCAAATCATTAACGCATCAGTTTCCAAAGAACAAAAGCAGGTGCTCGAATGTGGTTTCAAACCCTAACTAGTAGAAAACCAATGGTTATCTAAAGATAGACCACGGAAAGGAGAGAATGCTTGGGTTCGAGCAGCTAAACCATCGATTTCCAAAGATTATAATCAATGAATAACATTTATATCTATATTAATGCTATCAGCCTAGCATAATGCATATGGCCTGAAACAGGCAAGGGTAATTGCCACGGATTCAAGAGAAACACTATCGAACTCTACCGGTCCATGATTAGTATAGGAATGAACGTGGTCATATCGGGGGCAATGTGATAACTTGCTCCTTAGTTTCATATTATCAATAAGAACCTGAAATTTGGCACCTAGAAATGAAGTGTTATCAAGGTAGTCATTAGAACATAACAAAAACGAATCGGAGGAAATTTGATTTTTCATGAATAAGAATAAATATGGAATTTGTAAGCAACTTCCTTGCATCTCTAAGGGTAACACTTGATGGATATAAACAAAGCTAGGCAACGGAAACGCCTGGTACTCTTGTCGTTAGAGAACATAGTGAATGATTCAACTATCATCAAACAGACTCTAAGTCCCTGGAACGCAGACTAGAGTATAAACTATTCATAAAAATTTCTAAGTCCCCGAAGCGCAGACTGGAGTATAAACAATTCTCAAAAATCTCGAAGTCTCTGGAGTATGGACTAGAGTACTCAAAGTTCCTGGAGTGCAGACTAGAAAAATGATTCACAAAAATCTACCAGTCCTCGACTACGAACCGGAGTACAAAATGTTTGGCAAAAGTTCGGCCACCTACTACCTCTAAGTCCACTTAGCGTGGATCGAAGTATAAACAAAAATCGTGTGTGAGTCGACCGCTCACAGAACGACTCTATATTCCTAAAATGCAGACTAGAATGCCAACAACATTAACCAATGTGCGGGTTTCTAACACCCCTAATAAAGTAATTCCAACCTAAAATCGGCCAGAGAAGGGAAAACCGTTAAAGACCATCACCAACTGGAATTTAACATTGCCCGAAGACAAGCTGCCCTAAGAAAATACTTCTACGGTCCAACCATCGAAGTGCTAGTTTTCGAAGACCGAATCTAGTACCCAACTGGGTTAAGACCACCGCCGAATCGATGGAGAAAATCAACCCCAACCTCTTGAGTGTCGGTGTTGCCTCACCAATGCCAAGGCCTTCTTTATCTTTAAAGTGCTCGTGCTGGAAAAAATTTCTATTTCCTAAGTACCAGTGTTACCCCAACGATGCTAGGAAACTTTCTATTTCATAAGTACCGGTGTTGCCCCGACAACTCTAGGAAACATTCTACTCACTAAGTATCGTTATTACCCCGACAATGCTAGGAAAACTTTAATCTACATGGCTAATGAGAAACACCCATCACAGTAACCATCAATGCACTAGTTGCTAGAGATAGAAGCTAGTCCTCAATAGAGTTTCCACCTTCTCTATAGAAAACTACCGTTGCCTAATGACAGGAAATGATCGAAAGATTTATCCTTTCATAGGTCAGTTGGACGGTTCGACCTTTCATCATAGTAATCAACCAGTGCATAGGAACAAAGCAACGTCGAAATGAAGTCCCAGGATTAAATTGCCTATGTACAAGTTTCTAGGGGTGAAAGATGGTGCATAACCAAATTTCCAAAATTCAACCAAGAATGAATTTGGACACAGCCTAAAGATGGGGAGCCTTGAGGAAATGTTGTAGCAAGTAGCTTGATTATCAAATCTCAAAGATAGGAGTTAACACATGAACAAAACTTCTGTGACAACGTCAGCAACTAAAAAGAGCATGCATGGCCAAGAACGAGCAAGAGCAATCATGGAAGGTCGGAAATAAAATCCGCGAACTTCCTCAATTCTAGAATGGGATTGAGAGCCAGGTTGGGGGCAAATGAGCAATTCGCCCCACATATTTCAATCACTCTCAATTGCCCCAATACAGTCGTTTGAAATAGCCCGTCCCTCAAGAAGGGATAAAACATAGATACCTAATCAAAAGAAATGTTTTAAAAGTCGAAACACCAATAACTGCGAGGTTGGTTAGATAACAGTTCTATATCACAAAATGGAGCATTTTGGCAACAAAATCGCCAACCAAGGAAATGAAGGCTTTAATGTTCAGAAATCCACCGTCGCTTATAGTCTTGCGATGATAAGAAGGACCGATGACCTACTTGTGGTCTGACTGGATCATTTGGTTCCAAAGATCATTTGGTTCCAATGGGATAGATTATGCCATTACCAGAAGTTTGGTGATGCTAGGAAGAAAGCCTAAAATGAAACTATCGATACATAGGCTCTCTGAAATAGAAACAAGAGTTTGATTAAATCTTCATCCCTACCTTTCGGCATCTCATGCTATCCGAAGATTCACAACATTAAGGAAAAATTCACAGAGTTGAGTCGTCCATATATGATTTTTGGAAGATAGAAACCAATGTATGATTAGGATCTCAACGTCGGATTTAGAAGAATTTGCTTTAGAAAAAGATGCCAGAAATGCATCTTCCCAATACATACCAACATCATTACAAAACTCAGATCTTGGGATCAAGCAAGAAGTCTATAATTGCTGAAGATAAGAGCTACAATGTCAATAAAACTAGGGAAATCGAAATTATTGCTTAGGATCAATCAAAGTAATCAGCCCGATGAACTAAGGCATTTACACCAACACTTTGGCGAACCGAACTCGATGGAGCATAAGTAGGGATTAACTACAGAACTGGCTAAACCAAGCTACCTCATAGGTCAATAAAAACCAATTCTCAAAGCCAAGGAATTAATCCAAAAGTCCCTTGAGATAGAAGCTATCGTGCAGATTGAATTCCAAAAACCACAAAGGAAGGACAATCGCACTTGGACAACTCATATGCTAGTTTTCGAACGACCCTGCTTCTGGAGGAGTGGGAATCCCTCCGCCAGACTAAAGGTATGTTTACTTTATATAATATCCTCATATAATTAACGCTCGAAATCCAAGGAAAGTCGATGTATGTTGATCAGTCGAGCCCTAATCGTTGACCAAGGCAGATGTAGTGTGTTATCTACATGAAAGAGTCCAGTATCTTGAATATTGCAAACAAATAATCTAGTGTAGATAGCTTTTTTACATTTGAAAAACAATCTATATCGTCCTTTGAAATTCTCTCTTCCACACTTACCCGTTATTGATCAACGGTCGATAATGGAGCTGCTATCCCAAGCAACGTGCGAAGCTTTTCTTTTTAGAATCCCTAGAATACAGAAGTTGGAAGAGCGATACGATTGAATCATCCACTATATCCAATTTCCGAATAAATCATCATGTTGGAATTCAAAAAAATCGATGAGATCTTAACCAAATTCTTAGACGGAAGAAGTTAAAGACCCAAAGTAAGACTTCGCTCTAGAATGGTGTACAATCTTTCGAGACAAAACATAAATTCACCACCGGTTCAATCAAAACTAAATTGGACAACTCTGAATCTACATCATGCTCCCACTTGCCGACCTAAACCCTTGCATAAACTTCGGAGCAAAGATTGCATCATCAATACCATGAATTGAAGTTCAGATTGAAATCAAAAAACGAACATTTGTCAGAAGTCAGTCAGTTGAGAATAACATCTCGAGGTGGACTCCGACGATTCACATTGAAAACTCAACAATCAAAGCCTAATTTGCATGGTAACCTCGACACTATAAACTAGAATTCACAAAATGAAGATCTAAATAAAGTAAGGAAGTAGATCAAGATGTTGCTTAGATCGCTTTAGGTCGAATTGTTGGAAATATTGATCGCGTGAAGGAGTGGGATGAATCATGTCGAGTAAATGGTGTAGGATCGGGTAGAGTGGTATAAGCAGGCAGACTAGGAAAATACAATTTGCTAAATAATCGGGTTGCCAGCAACCCGAGCCATCATGGGTCGCCGATGAGCCGATATAACTTTATAACAAAAAGTACCCTATGTAGTTAGGTTGCTAGCGACACGACCCACATTGATAACTAGAGACCCAATACAAAAAAAGGAAAATAATAATAATAAAAATGTATATAAATATATAGAAATTTGCATGCCCTATATGTTTTTGTACTCGAAAAAGAAAGCTCTGTCCAGTCACTTCAAAATCGGTCAATCGCGATTGCTCGTCGTCCAAGCCATGCGGGAGACTTCAAGCAAAAACATGATAGGTTGAGGAAAGCCACAATAGCTGGACCTAAAGGAAAATAACTGATGACATAGGGCTAATCTATGCATAGAGCTCCGTTGCAACCGCTTGAATGTCAAATGGATATGGAAAACGGTAACTTCCACAGTACATCTTGTTTACAACGAAGACATAATCTGAGGGGAAAATGTTATCCGGGTTTTTAACCCCATAGATATGAAAAAAAGGCAACACAACCTTAAGTGGCTGGATGATTCAAGAGCTAACAAGAGATGTTACAACTAGAGTTCGACAAGGACCAAGCTACATGGTTAAGGTGGCGACAGGAGTCAACGAAGCAAAGAGACCAACATTCCTGCAGATCAATAAGTGTTTGAATATAAGCAGCCAACGACTCGATATCAGCATGTGACTACAATGATGAATGCCGAAGAAGACATCTCTAATTTTGGAATCCAGGATAGACCTCTGTAGTCAGATCGACAGTAACCCATGTACTCTTTTGAAATCACGGGCAAACAAGTTATGAAATACAACTAAAGGAGGAAGAATTCAGCGGGTGAAAATATACTAAGTGTATGGGTCGCTACCGACCTATAGACTGTTGATCGCCAACGACCAAACATTATGGGTCGCTTGTGACCCATGGAGTTTGCTACCTTTTCTAACCCGTTCCTCCTAGGTCGTTTGGACTTCACCGAAGACCTGAAAATGATGGGCTAGGCTCAAAGTCACTCCAACCTATATAAGTAGCATACTACCTACAACATGGAAAGGGATCTTTTGGAAGATGATTGCTGAAGCTCTACTAGGATTATTCTTCACTTCTAACCTCCCTCACAACGATCATAGAAGGAATACATCCTGATTCTCTGGTGGATTCTAACTCTAGAGATCGAATTCAGCTTGGAATTGGCTAAAGCTTTGTAGTCAAACTAATGTTGTAATAGCAGTTAGCTTATAATAAAACTATAAAGTGGATATAGGCCTCGTTAATAGTCGAACTACTATAAAAATCTTTTATCTATTTTCCTTTATTGCTTCTTTTTTCTGTGATATGTTACATCGCTCTACAGAGTTGGTGCTTTCAAAACCAAACCAAGGTGTTGGTCCATTTTTTGGGTCAACAAGACTGTTCTTCTGTATCTTACTAAGGCTTGTTTGGAGATTTACGAGAAAGGAGATATAGAAGCAAGAAACGGACGAGGAAATCTCGATGGTGGAAGCACCATAGCTAATCGAAATACTCGACCTGCTACTAGGTGGAACCCGAGTCGACCGGCTAATGCGAATAATCAAAATGATGATGCCAATGCAGGTGCTAGAAATCCACCAGTAGATATGGGGGCGATGTATCGGTTCATTGTTGGTTTAATGCAAGAAGGAGATGCTGCTGGTATTGTTGTAAATATAGGAGGAGTTAATCCTGTGGCTTTAGTTAGGAATAATTACGCCTTGCTAATTAAAGACTACACCTCATTGGGTGGAAAGCCATTCTTGGGGACAAAGAGTGCCATAGAGGTGGAGAATTGGCTGTTGTATAGTGAGCGTATATTTACTGATTTGGGTCTAAATGATGGGCAAAAAAGAAGGTTGGCACCTTGGTAGTTGCAAAGGTCAGTGCAACACTGGTGGAATAGTGTTAGAACTGAAGTTCCAGAAGAGCGGTTGACTATGGCTGACTTTAAAAGGATATTTAAGCAGAAGTTTGTATCTGAGTTTGCTAAAATGGAGCCGATAAGTAAATTTATGGGTATAGTTCAAGGAGAGATGTCGGTAGTTGAGTATGCTACTAAATTTGAAGAGCTGTCTTGATATGGATATGCTACTATAATACTGACATTTAGAGGAATGAGAGGTCCGTTCGAGGATTGAGACCCAAGCTTACTATTGCAACCATGACACATATCCGTGATCTTTGTAATGTGTTGGTGTATATGGCCATTCACCATGAGGAGTTACTTGTTGATTATGCTAAAGAGAAGCCAATGGAAACACAGGGTTCTCAAGGGAAGAAGAGAAAGTTCTTTAAGAAGAAGGTAGATACCATTAAGAAGTCAAAAGGTGAGATAGTTTTTTATAAGTGTAATAGGAAGGGTCACTTTGCGAATGAGTGCCATCAGAAAATGGAAAGAAGGTGGCAAACAAGAAGAATGTGAGGTGCTTCAACTATGATCAAGTTGGCATTACAAGAATCGGTGTCCAGAGCCAGTTGGGGTGGACAAAAGAAAGTTCTTTGTCGTTGAACTAGCTAGGCCTACAGTAGTAGACAAAGGGAAGACTGTGATGGAAGGTACGCTTTCGATTCAAGGTATACCAATTAAATTACTTTTTGATACCGGTGCGTCATATTCATTTTTATCTCATTGTTTGGTCGATAGAATATCCTTAGAACCCACCAACATTATTACTTCCTTAAGAGTTACAAATCCAATAGGAAGGTATGCAACTCTAGGATTGAGATGTGACTGGTTAAAACTTCATTTGTTAGGTCATAAATTTGCATGCATTTTGTATGTTATTGATGTCGTAGGTTTCGGAATCATCTGTGGTATGGAGTGGTTGGGTAGGTTTAAGGCTAGAATACTTTGCCAGGATAGGGAAATATCACTGGGACATACTGATAGTCATAATCAAGTGATATTCTCAGTGGAGAATTCTGATCGGAGTGTTAGTACTTTTCTTAGTGCTTTGGAGATAGGAGATGAGTTAAGTCAGGTTCGTGTAATAAGAGAGTTTGTAGTTGTCTTTGAGCCAGTCAATGGACTACAACCGAAAAGAGCTATTAAGTTTCAGATAGATCTTGTGCCCGAGGATCCAAAATTGTAACTAGACCAACCAGTTCATCTTGGGGAGCGGCTGCAGTGTTCGTGAAGAAAACGAATGGGTCGTTAAGGATGTGTATTAACTATGGTAATTTAAACAAAAAGACGATTAAGAATAGGTATCTTATGCCAAGAATAGATGATCTGTACGATCAGTTGAATGGAGCCAGAGTATTTTCGCAACTGGATTTAGCGACAGGTTTCCATCAATTAAGAGTGACGAAGAACAGTATTCTTTTGATAGCATTTTGAACTAGGTATGGTTCATATGAGTGTTTGGTGATGCCATTTGTAATAACGAATGCACCTGCTTGCTTCGTAGATTTGGTGAACCGAGTCTTTTGAGAGTACTTGGATAGGCTTGTGCTAGTGTTTATACATGGAAATTTAGTATACTCTAAGGATGAGAGAGAGAGAGAGAGCACGAAGTTCATCTTAGAGTGGTTCTTGAGACGTTAAGGTAGAATCAGCTAAATGCGAAGTCTACCAAGTGTCGTTTTTAAAAGAAATAGGTTAATTTTCTTGATTACATGGTTTCGGAGAAAGGCTTATCAGTCAATCCTGATAAGACAATAATTGGAAGGGACTAGAGACAGTGACTAACATCAGGAATTTTCTTGGACATGCTGGCTACTACCGGAGATTCATTAAGGATTTCTTGTGAATAGCGGCACCCTTGACTAAGTTAACCCGAAAAGAGGTGAAGCTTGTCTGGTCCGAAAATGTGAGAAAGCATTCCTTAAGTAAAATCATTTGTTGACCAATGCACTAGTATTAGTAGCTCCAGATGGATACCAAGAGTTGGTGGTATACACCGATGCATGCAGAACTGGATTGGGAGTAGTCCTGATGTCGAAGGGTAAAATTATTGCCCATGCTTCACGACGGCTTAGACCGCATGAAGCTAGATATTCTACTTATGACTATGTGTTGGCGGCAGTGATCTTCGGATTGAAGATTTGGAGACATTATCTCTTAGAGTAAAAATTTGAGCTTTATAATGATCATAGATCTTTACGGAAATTATTCACTCAAAATAAGTAGAATATTTGACGATAGAGGTGGCTGGAGAGTTCGGCTGCTTATGATTTTGGTATAGAGTATACACGAGGCAAATGTAATAAGGTACCAGATGCTCTTAGCAGAAAACATCAGAATGTGTTTTAGCTATGTTGGTGGAGTAGAAAGATTTAGAAGCTTTGGCCAGTTGTGGTGTGCAGTTAAGGTCGACTACTAGTTCTAGTCAGGGTACCGCCATGTTTTCCTAGTTAGAAGTTCGACCAGTGTTGATCAAAATGATTGCTTCTAAGCAGAAAGAGGATCCAGTGTTAGCCAAGGGATCAAATGAATTGAGGTTGGACCTGAGATCAATGATCTAATGAATTTTAGCCTTGACCAGAAAGGATGGTTAAGAAAGAAGGGACAGTTGTGTGTTTCGAATTTTGAGGGCTTGAGGAAGGAAGATCTTGGAAAATGTTATCGGTCAAAGTTTACGATTCATCCTGGAGGGACCAAGATTATCAGGATATGAAGAGGAGCTTCTATTGGGAAGGTATGAAGAGGGATGTTGGCTTGTGGGTTAGACAGTTTGCAAAATCTGAACAAGTGAAAACCAAACATCAGGAACCGAGTAGGTTACTTTAGCCTTTAGAGATTCTAGTTGGAAATGAAATTCGATATCCATGGATTTTATGGACGGCTTGCCAAGGTCAAATAGAGGTAATGCAAGTATATGGGTTATAGTGGACAGACTGACCAAGAGTACCCATTTAATTCCAATTAAGTCAACCGGGATGACACCTATTTTGGCTAAGTTGTTCGTGAACAACGTAGTTAGACTGCATGGAGTTCTTAGTAGTATAGTCAGTGATAGAGATGCTTTGTTCACCAATGAATTATGTAAGAGTTTATAAGAAGTATTCGGTACCAAGCTAATATGAGTATTGCATATCACCCTCAAACTGATAGGTAGAAAAAGAGAGTCAACAAAGTACTCGAGGATTTATTGAGAGCTTATGTATTGGAATTTGGTGGATCTTGGGAAGATCACATACATTTGGTTGAGTTTTCCTGTAATAATAGTTATCAAACTAGTACAGGAGTGGAGCAGTATGAAATTTGTTTGGAAGACCATGCAACTCACCAGCATGTTGGTTGGAGACAAGAGACAGATTAGTCTTAGGTCCAGATTTAGTTAGAGAGGCGTCGGAAAAGATTTATTTGATCCGAGGGAGGAAAAAAGAAGCTCAATCCGGACAGAAGAGTTACGTAGATAAGACGCGTAAGGGTCTAAAGTTCTCGGTTGGAAATAAGATTTTCATTAAGGTATCACCAACGAAGGGTGCGTTGTAATTTGGAAAGTCACGGAAGTTAGCCCCATATATGTTTGTCCATTCCAGATTATAGAGAGGATTGAAAAGCTCGCATACAGGGAAGTTAGGCAATCAGTTCGGGTTGTAGCTAGAGATGAGAAAAGATTGAGACACAAGACAGTCTGGTTGGTGAAAGTATAGTGGAGAAACAATGAAAAGGACTGTACTTAGAAGAAAAACGACAGGGTTAGAGATACTTATCCTGATCTACTTCGAGGGTATGTCTATATTAGATATATATAGATAGTTGTTAGTCGGATAGGCTAGTATGGTTGTTAGAAATAGTTACAGATGACTGCTATGTTTAATATTTAGTCCTTACTGAATTTCGAGGATGATATTCTTTTAGGGAGTGAGCCTATAACATCCCTAATTTTATATAACATTATTCAGGAGATTTAATTAGATAAATCAAATAGAATAATGATGATAGGGGGATTGATATTTGAATAAACAAAAGGAAGGTCGTGCTTAGTAATAAAATAAATGTTCTTAAAATGATTAATAAGCTAATTAATTTACACATGGGCATATTAGTATATAGCTGCACCTCCTCATGCTCATGGCTATACACCTTTGTAATAGCACATTCACATTTCGTTTCTCATTTTTCCACAAACGCAATTCAAAAACTAAAATAGAGCTGGCCGTTAAAAGGAGGAAAAGAGGAAAATTCAATCTAAAGCTATGAATCAAAGCTAGGAAGGACTAATCAACAACAAATATCAAATTCCTTGTCATATTTAAGGTGAATAATAATCCATTCCATGTCTATTTTGTTTTATATTCATATATTTTTAGATTTAAGATTAAACCCATTTTTATGATGTTATGGATGATGATATTCTTGAGCTATATTATATTTGATTTATCATAATTCATTTACATGTGAATTTACACGGTTTTAGGGCAAAATTGATAAATTATGATTTTAGAATGCCATGGAAAATTTATATTAAGTGAAACATGATTTTGGAGATGGTTTTCAATTTTCCTAATTTTCTGGGTTAGGGAAAATTCAGTATGAATTTTTAAAGGAAATATGATATAATTGGGTTCAAAACTTATTTCGAGTATTTCAGAAATGAATTGGGTCTGAAATTTTAATATGTTTGATTACATGATGAAAGTGAATTTCTGTGATTTTTGGGGATTTTTCCCAAATGATTTACCAGGGAAAAATAAATTATTTTAAAAGACGGACTTATCTACAAATATTGGTTTTGTTAAATGGAAGGCCTTAAACGTTAGATTTTCTTTGATTCAGATCTGATAAAATGCGGCTGTTTTACTTATATAAGTGTTTGAAAATTTTCAGGGCAACCAATCAAAGGATTACAAATAGGCAAGTAGTTGTAAAATAACTACGAAAATTAACCACGCTTCTACTTTTAATTTGGGAAGTTGGCTACGCCTCATATAGTAGAGACTTCCGACTGCAATGACCTCCACTTCATCTCAGTCGAAACCACACCAGTCAAAACCCACCTGGTTGAAACCAATACATAAGGTATCACTTAGATGGTGCGTAGTGGACTGGAGGAATGGCGAATGGTAATGGTGTCAAAAGCAATGCTATTAATGGGGTTGAAATCTTTTTTTGTTTTGTTTTGTTATCAAAATTTAAGTGTTTGCTTTGTTTTTGCATAGAACTTTTGACAAATTTGAAACTTTGTTTTCGAAAGGGGTTTTATAAATAACCTTCGAAGAAGGTTGCCATATTATGTTAAGTGTTAGCTCTGGAATGGGTTCCTTTTTGTTTTGAATAAGTGCTTTCGAAAGTAATGGTTCCGACCAAGCCGAAACCCAGCCGCTATTATACCTTCTGATTGTATTGAAGTCATCAACACTATGAAAGGTCATCTTTTTTTTAACCTAAGTTAAGCCACTTCCTAAATGATTTCAAAAGGGGTTGAGGGTTCCAAAGGCAATGGGGTCTAAATGGGGTTTCGACGCTGTCCTTCAAAGTTCTACTCAGAAGTTGTAAGCTTTCGAACAGATGGTTTCGATGCCGTTAAATTTTCCCCAAAACACATTTTATTAAAAGTTTCGAAAGAGATACTTTCGTATATAACCACTTTGACCCAAATGATGTTTTAAAGGTAGAACCCAATATCTTCGAAAGCGATACTTCCATTGGTTGCAAATCTATGTTTTAAAGAATGTTTTAATATCATCGGAAGGTGTGTTTGGTTTTCGAAAGAGATTATTTAACAAGGGCATCGAAAGGTATATTCTTTGTGTTTTGAAAAAAATACTTTCTTTGCTTTCATAGGAGGTTATCCTGAGGTTTCAAAAGAGATGTTTTAAGAAGATTTTCAAACATATAACCCTATCTCACTTTAAAGGAAAACCATGAAAGACAAAATAAAGAGTTTTGAAATAAAGTGTTTTTTGAAGAAGTCTTCCTTGATTAACTGGTCAAAGGGTTAAGTAGGGTTATAAAAAAAATGATGTCCATGATATTAAACCGTATGAGTTGGTATTATTTTGCTATTATGATTACTTTTTCATATATATATATATATATATATATATATATATATATTCACATTGTAATTAACCCATAAAGGTACTTTGGGGAAGGATAGAATAACTAGTTAGGTTGACCCGGTAGTGAATATAACTTAAGAAATGTTAAAATCTTATTTGCAGATTTTGGCCGGGGCTAATATGTACATGGTAAGCCCATAAAAATTGTGTATAACAAAAGATATTGGCGGGGAAAATAGGTTCATAGTCAGCCCATGAAAACTGTGATTTGATATTGGCGGGGCCAATAGTTTGATAGTTAGCCCACGAAAACTATATCTGGATTAAGATACTGACGGATAGTCAACATGTTCCTAGTTAGCCCATGAAAATTAGGATAAGTACGAAGATATTGGTGTTACCAATAGGCTCTTGGTGATCCTATAAAAGCTATGAAGTCGGATAGATAGTCTATAAATATTTAAACAGGTTCTTATAGATAACTTGTCACCTGCACGTCTCCGGAAGCTCATTTGTCTAAAGAAGGACCTGAAAACCTTAACTCTCAAACCACTCAAAATTATTTGGGGGACCCGAGAGTTTAAGGGAAAACATAAAATTCGTGTCAGACAAATAGCCTGACATGAATAATAACCTACAATCTTAAACCAGTTTATAATTATCTTAAACCGTTTAGCGGAACGGGTTTTTCCATTACTAGTATCCTAACTCAGTTTATAATAACCATATACCGTGCTTCTGCATCCACAAGACATAACATAATAAAATATATCATGATGATACGTAAATATGCAATATGTTATGGATTCTTATCCCCATTCATCTGACTATCTATCTCAAGTTATAGTTAATACGGTCACCATTAACCTTATAGTTTTTTTAGGCTGACTAATAACATGTTCCAAGCATACGGACTAGCTGTTCAGTTTCATAGTTTTTTTGGCTTCACTAAGAATCTATTGGTACCTACCAATAACTTTATCTAATTTGTAGTTATCATGGGTTCACTATGAACCTATTAGGTTCTCCAATAACTTCTCTCGTGTCAAGGTTTTCATGAATTGACTATGAACCTATTGATCTTTGTTAGTAACTTAATCCAAGTAATGTTTTCATGCGATCAGCAAGAACCTATTGGCCACTACTAGTAACAATTTCCATACATATTTTTCATGGGTTTACTATGGATCTATCTAAACCAACAACTCTTTGATCATTCTTTGAGCATCCTACGTTCTGGTCTACCAGACCTCTTGGATGAAACTCTTCTCATATAGGAGTTAAATAAATTCATATTTACTATTGGGTCAACCAAGCTAGTTATTCTGTCCTTAATACCCCAAAATGTAGTTATATGTTGATTATAAGGTGAATATATTTATAGAAGAATCACATATGATAACTGACAATAAAATAATAATATAAACATATTTGGTTTAATTTTCTTATAATCATTTTCCAAATGAAATATGGTTAATACCTTTAACCTATTATCTTTAGCAAGGAAAACTTCTTCACAAACACAAAAATTGAATGCCATTTCAAAACTCTTTCATATTGCCATCTATTCTTCTTTAAAAATAGTGATTGTGTTTCTTATTTGAAAATTTAGGCTTTTGAATCCTTAGCCTTATCTTTCGAAACCATTAAAATATACTTTTCAAATGTATGAAAGATTATCTTTCAGAACCACTTAGTTCAAGTAGAATTATAGAAGCATATCGTTGAAACCATATGAAAGTATCTCTTTCAAAATCATTAGGTATAACTTTAAGTTTAACTTCTGGGTCAAAGTGAACGTAAGCAAAAGTAACCCTCTCGAAAACATTAATCTTCAAGTAAAACAATTTAGGGAACATATCGCTTCGAAACTACCTTTCCGATTGCAATGATCTTTAAGTAAAACAATTGGAAAAAGGATAGCTTTGAAATGACCTTTCAAAGTCATCGTTTTTGAAACCTTTAATATAAATGGCTACATGGACCCTTTCGAAAGCATTGGGAAGTGGCTTCAATATTAATAAAACAAAATCCTCCCTTTCGAATCTATTATTATAAGGCAATAAAGAAAAGCAGCCTTTAACTAATTCGAAAGGCATAAAGACGAAAACTAGGCTTTGAATAGGTTCAAAAGCAACCACTCTTTCAAAAAACTCCTTTTCAAAACTTAATATGCGGCAACTCAATAGAAAGTTAATTTTAAAACAAGGGCAAGCAGCAATCCATTTGAAAGCTATTTAATAGTAACTTCAATTCTTTCGAAAGCTTCTTGGAAACAAGCGGCAACTCTCTTAAATGCCTTCTAAATAACACATTCGAAAACTTCTTTAAAAAAGTAATCAGCATCCCTTTCAATAGTAAAACAAAGGCAAGTGGGTCGATTCGAAAGCTATGTCGTCAACTCCTTCGAAAGTGAGCTTTGGACACCATCCCCTTTCACTTTCTCCGATATGGTACATTCCAACTATTTGATATCATGTGGATTGGTTTCAAATGAGTTCGAAAAGCCATCTGGGATGATTTCAGGAGGAAGCAAATGGAAATTGAAAGTATGTAATTCGAAGCAAAACTAATTTTATACCTTTAAAAGAAATTCCTTTATACATAACTTGCCTTATTTCTCAAAATATGATTAGTTTCCAAATCGTTTACTAGATTCTTTTTCTAAAAATCTGTCGAATTCATCAGTCAATAATTGAAAATATTGTAGCAAAGAAGCCCTTCCGCTTAATCAAAGAAGTAATACATTTAAATCCTCAAACTTAATTAATTTATTTTTCATATTTAATCACTTAGAAAAAATCCCCAAAAATCATCCTGATTCACTTTAGTATGTTTCCTAACATATACAAATTTCAGACCCAAAATACTTTATATAATTGCTGTGATTAATTTTAAATCACAGTTATCTTTTATGTCCATTCCAAATTCATAATAAATTATCCATAGCTTGGATTATTATGAAAATTTAAACCCGTCAAAAAAATAATGTTTTATATAACATATTAAATCCTCATGCCATTCAAAACCCACTTTATAATACTTTAATCTCACAATCGAATCAAACTTTTACAAACATATTTCTTTAAATCAAACATGGCATAAAATCAAAGCTGATCATCATTCAATCTACACAACCGATTTCAACTTAAAACCCGAAATCAAAATTGTTCAGTAAAACATTATTGAGACGATTTTGATTATTATTTACCTTGTTTGGATAAGGATCTTGAGATTTGTTCTTGTTTGATTCTTTTGCTTGAATCCTTAGCTTCTAGTTGATTTTAATCCCCTTTTCTCCAAGTGTTATAGCCAGCCTTAGTTTTTGTTCTTGATTTATGTACGTATGAATGAAATATGAGGTAAGAGTTTAGGTGTTATGAGATTATGGTATATGGCTATTTTCCATATTACTCTTGCCTTATTCTCTTGAGTAGTTAGCTTATAAAACCATTTTATAAACTCATTCTCATTATTTTATTTAGTTAAGGCACAACCGCCATTTAGTTTTCAAATCTAAATCCTCTTATCACTCTAAACTTTACATTATTCTATTTAATTTATCTACTTAAATCTCCTGAATAATATTATTCAAAATTAGAGGTGTTACAGGCTCCCCTCCTTAAAGAATATTGTCCTCGAAATTCAGCAAGGACTATATACTGATCGTAACAACTATATGTAACATCACCTAACTACCATACTAGCCAATGTGACTAGAAAACAGTCTCCATAAAGCAAATACGAAACATACCCATATAGTAGATCAGGATAATTATCTCTAATCCGGTCTTCTGTCTCCCAAGTACACTCTTTCTAGTTTTTGCTCCACTGAACTTCCACCAACTTGACTATCTTTTTTCTTAACTTCTTCTCTTCTTTTGCTATGACACAAACTGGTTGTCTAACATACTCAAATTTGGATCTACTATTAAGTCTTCCAACACAATCAGAGGAATAGTGGTCTATCGATCATGTGCATACTTATGAAGACGAAATACATGAAACACATTATAGACACCTACCAAACTGCTCGGCAATTCTACTCTTTATGCGAACTTTCCGATCCTCTCTATTACTGGGAATGTTCCAACATATTGTAGGATCGATTTCACCCTAGAGGGGGGGTGAATAGGGTGATTGTGTAAATTATTAAAATTAATCGCGGAAGCTTATGAATTAATTTCAATTCAGATCACAGAATAGCAGCACAGATATTGCAAAATATAAATAATAGAACAACACAGAATTTACCCAGCTTCGGCAAAACCCTGCCTACGTGCTGCCCCCAAGGTTTCTACTAGAAATTAGATAGTCTCTCGCTTACACACGTAAACTCGCTATACCCGCTATTGACTAATCTAACTCTACGCTCAAAACCCTGCCACAACTCAACTACCGAGTTGCAAATTCTCAAGCTACGCCACGTAGCTTGTCCCCTAGTCACACGACTAGAAAAATAAAAACGGTTTAAAAGAAAATACAAATTAAAAACAATTAAATAACCCTAATTTAAAAACGAAGCCTTATAATTTATAAGCTTCTCAAAAGAAAGGTCCGGCCCCTTTTTCTTCTTTTATGTTATTGCGGCCCGTTCCCTTTTAATTGATGCCGGCACTTGTTTCTTCGTTCGTTCTTCTTCCTTTAAAAAATTAGGGCTTTTGGTATGATTGAGGTCGCCGACTCCAGTAGCTTCGACCGAGATAAATATAATTCTGTTCCTTGCGTTCGTCGATCGATTTGTCTCTTTGAGTTTCTGTTGGCTACTTCAATTCGATCAAGTTCGAATTATAATTGGTATGTTAATTTTTTGCTATTTGCTTTTCCTAGTTTTGGCTTGCTTGAACTTGATGGAATAATTGCCGATGATGATTAGGGTTTTTATAGGATTTGATTTCCTACTTTTGCGTTCGTATATATTGATTTGAATTTGTCTTCGCCCGTTCGATTATGCTTGGATGCTCGTGATTTTTCCTTGACTAATTCATTTGTGTAAATACTCGATTGCTTGATTGACACGGCTTTAATTTATTTCGTGATGACCACGGTGTTGATTTTTACCTTGGTCAATTTTGACTTGTTCATTATATCCACGGCTTTGAATTCTGATGCTTGATAAAATTGATTTGCTATTTTTATAGCATACTCGACTTTGGTCATTTGCTTTGAAGGCTGCAGCTTGATGCATGCATCCCTCTTGCTGTCGTAGATGTTGCACCGCTTCACCACTGTTCAGTTGCATATATTATCTGATGTTGTCACTTATTTTGCACTGCTTTACATCTTGTAGTTTGCTTTGGTCTTGAGCATTGCCAAGCCATTGAGCATTGTTGTGTCCATATTGTATTCAGTGTTTACTTTGAGCATGTTGTAGTGTGTTACCATATTGATGCCTCTGATCATTTGACTGCACATGTTTCAGTGACATTGTGTTCATTTGAGTTGTCTCCACCTTCTGGTATGCTGCAGCTTGGTCTTTGTTGCATTTGCTTGAGTTTGTACAGTGTTGTATTCATGCAGCTTGTTTTCAATATACACTTGAATGTTGCAGTCCATGTTCTTCACTGTTTATATTTTTTGCATTGTTGCAGTTGGTCATTTTGTTCATCTGTATATTGCTGCAATCTTCATTTCCTTGTATTGTCCAGTACAGTTGATTTGGATTCATATGATGTTGAGCATTGGATTTTTGAAACTCTGTTGTTCTTGCTGTGTTATGTAGTACTTGAGTTTCACTTGCATTGCCGAGTTATTCTGATGCATCCTTCATGTATACCCTTGATAATCATGTGCCACTGCATCACACTGTTGCAAGTGTTTTTGTTGAGCATGATTTGTCATCTCTGGTATTTCATGTTGACCATGTTGCATTTGTGCATTGCCTTGCTGATTCATTTGTTTATACTCATGTGTTTGGTCCGTAGTTCACGTTGCCTTGATGCAATTTGATTGTTTTGTAGTTGTTTGTGTCAATTGCATCGAGTTATAGTTGTACTGTCTTGAAGCTTTGAGTTGCATATCTGGATTGTATCTAATCCGGACATATGTGAGTTTGAAGTTGTTGTCTCATTTGTTGCTGTGTTGGCTTGATCATGGCCTTTGCACTTTGTAGCTGCCGTGTGCATGCAGTTTTGTAGGTTTGGAGTCTTTGTTCATTGGTCATTGTTGATGTTCTTTGTAGTTTCAGTCCAAGTTGCATTTGTTCCATACCTTAGTCATTGAAGTATGTTGTCACTTGTTGACTGCATGTTCATCATTTCATATTGAACTGTTTCTTGTCATGTTCACTTGTGTTGAATCCAGTTTCAAAACTCGGATTTGACCTTGTGCTCGTGTCGTATTTTTGAATTTATTGCACCTGAGTTGAACCTGTCCGTATATTTGGGTTTGACCTTGTGCTCACCTGTCCCTGTAGCATTATCAAGTGTATATATTGGCGTGCACAGCCTTGTGGCATATACAGTAATACACTGTGTATGTCACAAGTTGTTCGTGTATGATGAATTCAAATTTAAATTATGACGAACAACCCAAATAACTGAGGCAAATCATATATTCAAAAATTATCTTTTATTTTTGAATTGCAAAAATATTTCTTTTTCAATTTTACTGCGTTAGTTTATATTTTTGCAGATTGCTCAGATGCTGGATTCAAACTGGAATGCAGTTGAAGATAAATCGAGTGTGAGTGATATGTAGTGAGGTGGTGATATGTAAAATAGTGATGTAATTGAATTTGTATCAAAGTTGTATAGTGAATAGTGAGAGCTTGAATTTGTATACTATTCAAAATTGTAATAAATATTTGTTTGAATAAAATATTCGTTTGAATTCATATTCCGTGTTATTTATTTTATTCAGAAAATATTTATTTAATTTGTGAAAAATAAAATAGTATATTATCAAATACATTTAAACGAATGTATATATGTTTATTATCATCAAACAAAAATCATATAAGCGCATATTCAACAATCTCCCCCTTTTGATGATAACAAACATATATTTAAGATTTTGAATATGTTAAATGTATTTGATCATGATATATCCTAATTGCTCCCCCTATTTAAATGCTCCCTCTCTACACAATACTCCCCCTACATATATGCATACAAATAGAAATATGCAAATGAGTCTAGATGCAAAATGGAAAATTATTTGACCTTTGCTTGAGTTTATTTGAAAAAAATCTTAACTTTTCTCTCCCGCTTTTGTTATCAGCAAAAGAATAATAGTGTTAGAGAAAATAGTGATAAAGTTATCGATATTAACCAACATTAAAACTCAATTGAATATAAATATTAAATTTCAATAAAAAGTCAAACAAAAATCATAAATATTTTGTTAGGCGCATATTCCACTTTTAGAATGATGGAAATGATGTCATCATATAAAACCATACAGTTGTGTCTATTTGTGGTATATTTATATCAGGAATTTGAATATCTACTAACCATGCATAACCGTTAGGACTTTTAAATGAGATTAGTTGTATTCCAATTTTATTTTAAAAAAATGAATTCAAGTATCTTCTAACCACGCATAACCGCGAGGACTTTTAAATGGGATTAGAATCAACTTGTTTATTTTACAAATCAACTTTTGATATGCGTTCCATACTTGCATAACCGCGAGGACTTTTAAATGAGCATGGAAGCACATAACAAATTCCAAGTAATTCACCCATGCATAACCGTGAGGACTTTTAAATGAGAGTGAATACATTGGTATTTATTTTATTTTATTTTATTTTATTTTATTTTATTTTTAAAAAAATGTGAAAATGAAAAACGAACGATTCCTGTTTAAAGTACCACATATCGACAAACTATATAGAATTTTGATGAGTGATGGTTGATAGAAATATGATAGGTATAGTGATGGTCATGGAATTTTTACCACAAAAAGTTTTATAACTCTTGTTTAAATTTCTAAAGAAATTTTCTAATTATACTTTCTCGAGTTATAATATATAATCAATATCAACACTCATCACTTTTTCAATCACTATTTTTCTTTTCGATAATCATTTGGGAGTCAGATTAGTCATAATAGTCATTTAAAATTAAATTCAAAAATAATTATGAAATTAATTTTTCAAAAATGAATAATCTGAAAATATGGTCAAAAATGATTTTCTCCAGGGGGTTTTTAAAAGAAAATTTTCTGCTATTTGAAAATTATTTGAAATGAAGAATATGCAGATATTTTCTTTGAAAAAAACGATGCAGTTATTAAATGTCTCAACAAAAATCACGTTTCACTAGTAATTTTTCTATCAACTAGATTACCAGTGTAATCTGCATCTGAATTTCTCTTTCACTCAAAATTTTCATCAATTGAATTTTATAGACCAAAACATGAAGTGTGCACCAAAACTTTCAAATTTAATTTTAACAACAATTTAAATGACATTCTTTTGAATTTGAAATAAAGCCGTGTAAATAATCAAAAACCGTGAATATAGAGTCAGCCATATTATAACCAATTGTAATATCCAACAAAATACTATTTTTAATCCAAACTGATATATATGAAGCAATTCAAAGAATCTAGAGATTTTTATAGTGTTTTTGGCATAAGAATATAATTGGCCAACAATTTTGAATAAGTCAGAAACAAAATCATCATCTTTTCATCAATCTCAATACTGGCTGATTTTAATTCAGAATACGGTGCAGATTATCACATTTAATATATCGTTTAAAACATACCATTACATGTTTTACCTTTACGATATTTTTCGTTGTTGTCCATTGTGATTCTGTCACCTTTATACTAGGCTAAGGAACTTTGCTACGTTGTCCGTTGTGTTTCTGGAACAGCCAAAAATCCAGAGTACACTGTTGTTGTTCCTTAGCCTGCCACCACACCTACACGATGAAAGATTTATGCGACCTATTTGTTTTTATAGGTCCATGGTTGTTAGTGGTAGAAAATTTTGAAAAACAATTTTGTAAAGACCCAAAACTATTTATAATTGTTCCCTTCGGCACCCAAATTTGTTTAACTTTGAGAGATTTTATATTTGTGCCTTTTGGAACCCAAATCGGTATAGTTTTCACATGTTTGGGTCTATACCAACAATTATTGTGATCGTGTCCAAATTTTCTACAAATTGTGCACATAGAATTAACTTGATTAATATAGCTTGCAACAATTTTTGAATTATTATATCCAAGCCCTTGTCTAACCGTATTAACAGTTTGCTTTCCTAATAGCATATTCAACGATTTTTCACTTTTTGAAAATTTATCTAAAGTCGTTGACAATTGTTGGACTTGTGATTTGAGAGATTCATTTTCGTTTAACAACTGTGTGCACTTTTTAATAGAATTCTCTCTCCTAGTATTTTCATTCTCCTTTAAAATCAGAATTTCATTTTCAAGCGATTTTATTTTAATTTTTGATTTTTTAATTTCTTCATCAAATGTTGGACACTTATCACACTTAGGGATCCTACTTTGATAGGTTTTAACTAATTGATCAAGTTGTTTATTACATTCTATCAAAGTATCTTTTTGAGATTCAAGTTTGGCGTATTTTTCCCTAAGTCGTTCAAAACAACCGTTTACTTCATGAAAATATATAAGCAACTCAGAATGGGTAAGTTTTGATACCTCACTTGGCTCGTCATCTTCACTGTCAGTTGTATCACCTCGAAGACACAATTCTGCCTTTTCGCTTTCACTGCCAGTGCTTTGATCATTCTCGTCTATTTCGTCCCAAGTGGCTGCAAAACTTTTCTTTTTCTGTTTCTTTCCATGGCTGGATTTAATTTGTGGACAATCGGGCTTGATGTGGCCGGGTTTGTTGCAATTATAACAAATAAACTTTTGTTCTTCCGAGTAGTCTAGTGCTTTGGCTATTCTGCTTTTTGCTTTTTGAATTCGAGCTGAATTTCCATGTTTTTGATTCCATTTCTTGAATTTCCTTATTAACAGCTCCAATTCTGCTGCTCCATCATCTTCATCGTTATCATCATCACTTTTGGTTGTTCCTTTGAGAGCTATTGATTTCTTTTGAGTGTCACCTCCATCACGCTCTTCTTTGAATTTCATTTCTAGCTCATAAGTGGTGAGATTTCCGATGAGTTCTTCAACTTTAAGTTGTTTTAAATCTTTCGATTCTTGTATGGCAGTTACTTTTGCTTCAAAGCTTCGTGGAAGGACTCTGAGGATTTTCCGGACTATTTCTAATTCGGTGTATGTTTTTCCGAGAGCTTTTGATTTGTATACAATATTGGAGAGTCGTCCGTACATCTCTTTGACATTTTCTTCCTTCGCCATTTTGAAGTTCTCGTATTCGCTGCTTAGCATTGCAAGGCGAGATTCTTTGACTTGAGATGTTCCTTCGTGAGTCACTTCTAGTATGTGCCATATTTCCTGCGCAGTTAGACAATGTGAGACACGATTAAATTCAAATTGATCTAATGAACAAATAATAGAATTCATAGCTCTAGCATTAGCATTTTGTAATCTATTTTCTAGTTCTGTCCATTGATCTTTTTGTTTCTCTATTTCCTGATTATCTACAGTTATAGTTGGTATTCTATAACCTGTCTCAACAATATTCCAAGCGTCAATGGTTTTCAGAAAAATTTGCATTCTGTTTTTCCAGTAAGCATATTCACCATTGAACATTGGTGGTCTAACTATGGATTGACCCTCAGCAAAAGCAGTATTAAAAGAAGCCATTTTAAAAATTCAAATTTTTAAAACAAAAGCTGATTTTTTTTTTTTAAAAAATCGAATTTTTAAAACAGATGTTGACTTCTATTCCTAGCTCTGATACCACTTGTAGGATCGATTTCACCCTAGAGGGGGGGGGGGTGAATAGGGTGATTGTGTAAATTATTAAAATTAATCGCGGAAGCTTATGAATTAATTTCAATCCAGATCACAGAATAGCAGCACAGATATTGCCGAATATAAATAACAGAACAACACAGAATTTACCCAGCTTCGGCAAAACCCTGCCTACGTGCTGCCCCCAAGGTTTCTACTAGAAATTAGATAGTCCCTCGCTTACACACGTAAACTCGCTATACCCGCTATTGACTAATCTAACTCTACGCTCAAAACCCTGCCACAACTCAACTACCGAGTTGCGAATTCTCAAGCTACGCCACGTAGCTTGTCCCCTAGTCACACGACTAGAAAAATAAAAACGGTTTAAAAGAAAATACAAATTAAAAACAATTAAATAACCCTAATTTAAAAACGAAGCCTTATAATTTATAAGCTTCTCAAAAGAAAGGTCCGGCCCCTTTTTCTTCTTTTATGTTATTGCGGCCCGTTCCATTTTAATTGATGCCGGCACTTGTTTCTTCGTTCATTCTTCTTCCTTTAAAAAATTAGGGCTTTTGGTATGATTGAGGTCGCCGACTCCAGTAGCTTCGACCGAGATAAATATAATTCTGTTCCTTGCGTTCGTCGATCGATTTGTCTCTTTGAGTTTCTGTCGGCTACTTCAATTCGATCAAGCTCGAATTATAATTGGTATGTTAATTTTTTGCTATTTTCTTTTCCTAGTTTTGGCTTGCTTGAACTTGATGGAATAATTGCCGATGATGATTAGGGTTTTTATAGGATTTGATTTCCTATTTTTGCGTTCGTATATATTGATTTGAATTTGTCTTCGCCCGTTCGATTATGCTTGGATCTCGTGATTTTTCCTTGACTAATTCATTTGTGTAAATACTCGATTGCTTGATTGACACGGCTTTAATTTATTTCGTGATGACCACGGTGTTGATTTTTACCTTGGTCAATTTTGACTTGTTCATTATATCCACGGCTTTGAATTCTGATGCTTGATAAAATTGATTTGCTATTTTTATAGCTTACTCGACTTTGGTCATTTGCTTTGAAGGCTGCAGCTTGATGCATGCATCCCTCTTGCTGTCGTAGATGTTGCACCGCTTCACCACTGTTCAGTTGCATATATTATCTGATGTTGTCACTTAATTTTGCACTGCTTTACATCTTGTAGTTTGCTTTGGTCTTGAGCATTGCCAAGCCATTGAGCATTGTTGTGTCCATATTGTATTCAGTGTTTACTTTGAGCATGCTGTAGTGTGTTACCATATTGATGCCTCTGATCATTTGACTGCACATGTTTCAGTGACATTGTGTTCATTTGAGTTGTCTCCACCTTCTGGTATGCTGCAGCTTGGTCTTTGTTGCATTTGCTTGAGTTTGTACAGTGTTGTATTCATGCAGCTTGTTTTCAATATACACTTGAATGTTGCAGTCCATGTTCTTCACTGTTTATATTTTTTGCATTGTTGCAGTTGGTCATTTTGTTCATCTGTATATTGCTGCAATCTTCATTTCCTTGTATTGTCCAGTACAGTTGATTTGGATTCATATGATGTTGAGCATTGAATTTTTGAAACTCTGTTGTTTTTGCTGTGTTATGTAGTAATTGAGTTTCACTTGCATTGCCGAGTTATTCTGATGCATCCTTCATGTATACCCTTGATAATCATGTGCCACTGCATCACACTGTTGCAAGTGTTTTTGTTGAGCATGATTTGTCATCTCTGGTATTTCATGTTGACCATGTTGCATTTGTGCATTGCCTTGCTGATTTATTTGTTTATACTCATGTGTTTGGTCCGCAGTTCATGTTGCCTTGATGCAGTTTGATTATTTTGTAGTTGTTTGTGTCAATTGCATTGAGTTGTAGTTGTACTGTCTTGAAGCTTTGAGTTGCATATCTGGATTGTATCTAATCCGGATGTATGTGAGTTTGTAGTTGTTGTCTCATTTGTTGCTGTGTTGGCTTGATCATGGCCTTTGCACTTTGTAGCTGCCGTGTGCATGCAGTTTTGTAGGTTTGGAGTCTTTGTTCATTGGTCATTGTTGATGTTCTTTGTAGTTTCAGTCCAAGTTGCATTCGTTCCATACCTTAGTCATTGAAGTATGTTGTCACTTGTTGACTGCATGTTCATCATTTCATATTGAACTGTTTCTTGTCATGTTCACTTGTGTTGAATCCAGTTTCAAAACTCGGATTTGACCTTGTGCTCGTGTCGTATTTTTGAATTTATTGCACCTGAGTTGAACCTGTCCGTATATTTGGGTTTGACCTTATGCTCACCTGTCCCTGTAGCATTATCAAGTGTATATATTGGCGTGCACGGCCTTGTGGCATATACAGTAGTACACTGTGTATGTCACAAGTTGTTCGTGTATGATGAATTCAAATTTAAATTATGACGAACAACCCAAATAACTGAGGCAAATCATATATTCAAAAATTATCTTTTATTTTTGAATTGCAAAAATATTTCTTTTTCAATTTTACTGCGTTAGTTTATATTTTTGCAGATTGCTCAGATGCTGGATTCAAACTGGAATGCAGTTGAAGATAAATCGAGTGTGAGTGATATGTAGTGAGGTGGTGATATGTAAAATAGTGATGTAATTGAATTTGTATCAAAGTTGTATAGTGAATAGTGAGAGCTTGAATTTGTATACTATTCAAAATTGTAATAAATATTTGTTTGAATAAAATATTCGTTTGAATTCAAATTCCGTGTTATTTATTTTATTCAGCAAATATTTATTTAATCTGTGAAAAATAAAATAGTATATTATCAAATACATTTAAACGAATGTATATATGTTTATTATCATCAAACAAAAATCATATAAGCGCATATTCAACACATATCTCGGTGTCAGTTTCCCTGAATTTCTAAATAGTACTACATCCTTCATTGGTGACACTAATAAAAACCCTATCTCCAACCGAGAATTTTACATCTTTACGCCTTTTATCTATGTAACTCTTTTGTCTAGACTAAGCTTCCCTCATCCTACCTTAGATCAACTCAATCTTCTCTGGTGCCTCTCTTACCAGGTCTACTCGTAAGACTAATCTATCTTCAGTTTTCAACCAACATGCTGGTGATTTGCGCAGTCTTCTGTACAAAGCTTCGAAAGACGCCATTCCTACATTGATCTGGTAACTGTTGTTATAGGAAAAATCAACTAAGTGTCGGTGATCTTCCCAAGATCCACTAAAGTCTAGCACACAAGCTCTTAATAAATCCTCGAGCACCTTATTGATCTCTCTATCTATCCATTTCTAATGGTAAAAAGTAGTGTCCATCTTAAGCTTGGTACCAAACACATCTTGTAGACTCTTCCAGAACTCGCTAGTAAACAAAGTATCTCTATCACTCACTATACTACTAGGAATTCAATGCAATCTAACAATGTTCTTCATAAATAATTTAGCTAAAACAAGTGCCATCCTTGTTGACTTAATCATCTCGTAGACTCTTCTAGAACTCGCTAGTAAACAAAATATCTCTATCACTCACTATACTACTAGGAATACAATGCAATCTAACTATGTTATTCGTAAATAATTTAGCTAAAATAGTTGCCATCGTGGTTGACTTAACCGGAATGAAATGGGCACTCATGGTCAACGTGTCTACTATGACCCATATACTTTCATTTCCCTGATTTGACCATGGCAACCTGACTATAAAATCCATGGATACCGAATCCTATTTCCAAATTGGTATCTTCGAAGGTTGTAGCAACACACTTGGCTTTTCATGCCTGGCCTTTACATGTTGACAGTTCATATACTGCCTTACCTATAGGCCTACATTCTTCTTCATACCTTCCCAATAGAAAGTTCTCTTCATATCTTGATACATCTTGATTCACCCAGGATGAATCTTAAAATTTGATCAATGACATTCCCTAACGACTTCTCTTCTTACGTCGCCAATAGTCGGAACACACAGTCGTCCCTTCCATCTCAACTATCACCTTTGGTTAAGATTAAAATCTTTTAGATCATTAATCTCCAATCCAACCTTAAGCCGTCTAATCTTCTCGGCCAACCATGGATCCTCTTTCTATTTAGAAGTAACTTTTTCGATCATTACCGGTCAAATTTTCAGGTAGGATAATATGGTAATGCTTTGACTAGAACTAGCTTTCGATTTTAACTACACACTACAAGTAGTCAAAGCCTCAAGATCTTTCCATTCCGCCAAATGGCTAACACCACATTTTGATGTTTTCTGCTGAGAGCATCCACCATTTTATTTCCTTTTCCATGTGTATATTCTACACCGAATCATAAGCGGCTAAAAATTCTAGCCACCTCTGCTGTCTATTATTCGACTCATTCTGAGAGTATAGATACCTTAAGGACATATGACATGTGTCTAGCTCAAATCTCTTCCCTAAAAGGTAATGTCTTCATATTTTCAATGCGAAGATCACTGCAGCCAACTCAAGATCATGAGTAGGATACCTCACTTCACACGGTCTAAGCTATTGTGTAGCGTAGGAAATAACTTTACCTCTCTGCTTCAACACAGCCCCTAATCTGATTCCACATGCAATGATATATTCGACTAACCCTAGGTTTCTGTTAGGAACTACAAGCATAGGTGCATTAGTCATTAAATGATTTAACCTAAGGAATGCCTCCTCACATTTGCCAGACCAAATAAACTTCACACCCTTCCTAGTTAACTTAGTCAAAGGTGCTGCTATCCATGATAATTTTTTAATGAATCTCTTGTAATAGTCAGCGAGTTCAAGAAAACTTATGATCTCTGCCACAATCTCTTGTTTTTTCCAGTTGTTAATAGCTTCGATCTTATCTGGATCAACTGACAAACCTTTTTCTAAAACTACATGACCAAGAAACATAACTTCTTTCCTCCAGAAATGACACTTTGAAACTTTGCTTTTATCCGATGCTTCTTAGCGTCACAAGCACTACTTTAGGATGAACTTCATGCTCATTCTTAGAAAATATTAGTATGATATCTACGAAAAACAACACGAACATGTAAAATTACTCTCGAAAACCCAAGTCATCAAATCCACGAAGAAAGCTGGAGCATTTGTTAACCCGAATGGCATTACTAACCATTCGTACGAAATACCTAGTCTAAAACGACGTCAATGAAATACTTTCCTCTACCACTCTCAGCTGATGGAAACCTGTTGCCAAATCCAATTGGGAAATATTCTGGCTCCACATAACCAATTAAATAAATCATCGATTTACGACAAAGGATACTTATTCTTGATCGTCATCCCAATCCACCTACGATAGTCGATACACATTCTTAGCGACCCGTCCAGTTTCTTCACGAACCGTAGCCGCTCTGCTAGGCAAATCGATTGGCCTAATGAAATTCTTCCCTTATAAATCCATTGGATGCACCTTCAATTCCTTCGTCTCGGTAGGTGTCATCCTTCTGGGTGGTCTACTTACAGGTTCAGCTCCTGGCACAAGATCTATCTGAAACTGAATGGCTCGTTTCGAGGGTATTCCTGTGACTGGCTCAAAAACGCCTGCAAACTTTCTTTTTAACAAAACCTGACTCAACTCTTCTTCTACTTCCACTGCGTTCAACAAAGCTCAAGCACTTGCGTCCAATTTCTCCACCGAGTATATAATACGGTTATGACTATTTGGGTGTCTTAGCGATATTTCCCTATCTTGGCAAAATATCCTAGCATCATACTTGACCAATCCATACCCAAAATGATCCTAAAGCCTACGAAATCAAAAACACATAAACTGCATGAAAACTAATGACCCAAACAAATCAAGTTCTATCTGGTCACATTTCATCCCCAGAGTTGCATATCCTCCTATCGGATTCGCAACCCTTAAAGAAGTAATAAGTTTTGAGGGTTCTAAGCATAACTAATCTACCAAAAACTAAGATATAAATGAATAGTATACATCGGTATCTACTAACTGGTGTACTTTGAACCAAAAGTGTACCTTCCATCGTAGTCTTTCCCTTCTCAGCAGTGTTTGGCCTAGCAAACGATGGTTTAACAGCAATTGACCTTTCTTTTGTCTGCCTTGACCGGTTATGGACACTGATTCTTCTAATGACCAATGTGGTCATAGTTAAAGCACTTCACTCCTTTATTGTATGCAACCTTCTTCCCTTTTCCAGTTCGACATTCATGTAGGTAATGTACCTTCTTACCCCAATTAAAAAAACTAGATTAGCCTTTTCCTTCTTGGCAGCTTCTCTCTTTTGGGTTCCTTTCTTCTTAAGAATTTCCTCTTCTTTCCATGAGAATCCCAAGTTCCAACTTGCTTCGCCTTCCCGTAAGTAAAAAGCATCTCTTCATTTCAGATTTCCATCTCCACAACAATAGTACTTGGATCCCGAAGATGTGGCACTATCGCCCTAGCAATCTTGGGTCTTAAACCTCGAATAAACTACTCATTACTTTAAATGAAGGTGTTAATGGTAGCATAGCCATATTTGGACAACTCATCAAACTTCGTAGCATATTCAATCACCGACATCTTACCCTACAATAAGTCTATGAACTTTCTCAGCAATACTAACTTGGCAATTTCAAATGTAAAACTCTCTTTGAATATCCTACGAAATTCTGCCCAAGTCAACTCTTCCTTAGGGACGCAACAATAACACTATTCCACCAATGAAGAGCTGCTCCTTGCAACAGTCTAGAGGCAAGTCTCCTCTTCAGCCCATCGTTTGATCCTAAGTCAGTGAAGATCTTTTCACAATGCAAAAAGCCAATAATCTACTTCTATAGCATCCTCTATTCCCAAAAACGGCTTCCCACCAAGACTAATATAATCACTGCTCGGCTTAGCATAGTTATTGCCTCAGGCTATAGGATTAGCTCCTCTAACATTCCAAGCATTACCCCCAGCTAGTCCTGCGGCAGCTCCAGTTTGCATCAAGTTGACAAAGAACTGATACATCATCCCAAATCCACTGATAGGATTACAGAAGCTACATTGGCATGCATTTGGACTAGCATTTGCTTGTCGACCCGAGTTTTCTTGGTGATGGGTCGAGCATTTCCATTGGTTGAGGTGCTTCCTCCACCTAGATTTTCTCTTCCGTTTCCTACCACTATTTTTCTTGTAAAGCTGCATAACAGCCGTAGTAAGTTACACAAGAACGGTCTAAAAGGGAGTAAAGTATGTGCTTATATATATATATATATATATATATATATATATATATATATGGCAAATACATGTACGTGACCATAGCGTTTACCAAAACCCCGGTCTCATTTTATGATTCATTGGATTTTGTTTTGAAAATCTTTTAGGTTAAAATTTCTTTTAAAGTTGCATAAGCTTATGCCCCGCAACTTGTAACATCCCCTACTTGGAGGCTTATAACTGACTGGTATGGATGGTGCAGTCATCCATAGTTATTAATTCTTGGTGACCAACTGTGGTATTGTTAGATACATTGATATGACAAAAACATATGAATATGAAAAAAAATTAAAATCATAAAACAAATGTTTCATTAAACTTCAAATCACGTTTGAAATTCATTACATAATCTTAATTCGTAAACCACGTACAGAAAAATATAATTATTACAAAATGCACCAAAAGCAACATGTAACATTCCCTCTTGGATGATCGGAGTCTAAACATAGGCAATTAAACAACTTTGCCATTACAACCGAAATGCAACGGAATCAAACAAAAAGAACTCCTAATAGCTAGTTTGCCTCTTACATGTCTCCAGATCTCTATTCGTCTAAAGGAGAACCTAAAAACCATAACTGTCGAAGTCCTCAAAATTAATTGAGCACTCGAAAGTTTAAGAGGAAAACATAGCCTTCGAGTCAAACAAAAAGCCTAGTATGAATAATAACCTACCATCTTGAACAACATAGATACCTTGTGAGCCCATACGACTTAGTGGAATGGGTTTTCCCCTCACTAATATTCTAATTCAATTTATAATAACCGTATACTATGCTTATACATCCACATTGGTTATGACATAACATTATAAAATATATCACGATGATATGCAAATATGCAGTATGTTCTGGATTTCCTATCCCCATTCATCCGACTATCAATCTTAAGTTATAGTTTCCATGGTCACTATTAACCTAATAGTTTTCATAGGCTGACTAGTAACCTGTTCCAAACTTACTACTACTTGTCAGGTTTCATAGTTTTCAGGAGTTCACTAAGAACCAATTGGTATCTACCAATAAATTTATCAAATTTTTAGTTTTTATGGGATCACTATGAATCTATCGGGTTCTACAATAACTTCTGTCACGTCATAGTCTTCATGGATTGAATATGAACCTATTGATCTCTGCCAGTAACTTAATCCGAATATAGTTTTCATGGGATCATTAAGAACCTATTAGCCCCTGCCAATAATAATTTCCACACATAGTTTTCATCGGTTTAATATGAACCTATTGAACCGAACAACTCTTTTATCAGTCTTTGGGCATCCTATGTTCAAGTCTATCTAACTTACTGGATGCAATTCTAATCATACAGGAGTTAACTCAATTCGTATTCACTACTGAATCAACCTAGCTGGTTATTAGGCCCTTAATACCCCTAAAATGTAATTAAAGGTTGATTATAATATGAATACGTTTACAGAAGAAGCACACATGATAACTGATCATAACATAATAATATAAACATCTATGGTTTAGTTTCCTTTTAATCATTTTCTAAATGAAATATGATTAATACCTTTAACTTATTATCTTTAGCAAGGAATGCTTCTTCACAAATACCAAAGTTAAATACCATTTCAAAACTCTTTTATATTTCCATAGGTTCTTCTTTAAAAATAAAGATTGGATTTCTTGTCTGAAAACTAAGGTTTTCGAAACCTTAGGCCTTATCTTCGAAACCTGTTAACCATAAAATATTCAGAAGAATGAAGGTATGAAAGAAGTGTCATGAGAGCATGAGAAAAGACCAAAAAGCACCGAGATGTTTTGGATAATCAAACCTTCTGACAAGGAGCTTCCGACGAAGTCCAAGGCTATCTTTCAAAATCCATAGGTAGGATGATGCTTCCAAAATCTACTTTTCGACTGGAATGAGAGGTCTTTTAACAAAGACTAAGGAGTAGGAGCTCAAACCAAACCTTTGAAGGAGTCGAGAGGATGCCGCCAACAAGATTTAATAGCTTCAAACCTTACGAAATAATCGAAAGGTTTCGTTCAGGGAGTCCTTACCTTTCAAAGAAGATGAAAAAATCAAAAAAAGAAGGTGCAACTCAACGACAACCTTTCGAAAGCATGGCAAGCCTTTTGAATTGGTTGGAGCACATCCAGAATACCTTTCAACTAGGTCAAAAGGTTTTTATGAAGAAAGCAATGCTCGAAAGTCAACAAAGAAGGTAGTCAACCGTTACTCGAAAAATTCACCTTCCGCTTAAGTAAGAAGATCCCAAACAAAGGACAGAAGAAAAGGGGTCCAGATCAGGCCTTCTGAAGAGGTAGAAGGGATGCGGTCAATAATATGAAGCGGTTCAAGACCTTTTGGAGTAGACGGAGGGTATTGTTCCACAATAATTAAGAAGCTCTTACCCTCCGAAGAAGGCAATGAAGTCAAGACAAGGGTGTGCCACCCTACAGTAGCCTTTTTGAAAGCATAATAAACCTTTTGGGCCGGTTGGAATGCCAACTGAATACCTTTCGATGGTGTCGAAGGGTCTATGATGAAAGCAACATTCATAAGTCAGCAGAGAACATAAAGCAACCTTCCAACAACATTCAAGGAAAGCGCGGCTCTAGGCAACATCCAAGCAAAAAGCGACCTTCTGACCAAGTCGGAAGGTTCACAATATCCAGGAACCTCTGGCATCTCCAGAGGGTTCACGTACTGTATAGATGACAAACCTTCCAACAATGGCAAAGGTTCCTAAAAACAAATGAAATGAAAGATCATTCGACAACGTTCGAGGATCCATGATGACATGTTAAACAAAAACCTTTCATTAAAACCGAAAGGTTAACAATTGTATATAAGAAGGGAACCCTTCGGTCCAGCCAAAAGCACGGGGATGGAAGCATGGTCACCGGCATCTACAAATAAGACCCAAGGGGTCCTGTTTCGGGGGCCGATTTTCCTTCATTCAATAATTGTAACTTCTAAAATCATAGCTTTGTAACCATAATAGGTAATGATTTGGGGAAATTCAATAAAAAGGAAAAGTCTATTCGAAGATCAAAGGGAAGTCTTGAATTTTGCATGTTTTCTTTACAGTTTATATTCATCTTCGCTGGTTTAATTACAACTTACAGATACAATACCTCCGAAAGGTCCATATCAACATAAACAATGATATTCTTTCTTGAGCGGTCTTCATAACCCTTCAGAGACCTCTGGTTTGTGGCCAAAACCCTTCGAACCTAAAGGAACTTATCAAAATTGGTATGCATAGAACCTTCCAAAGTGATAAATCCCGAGGGTCAAACCTTTTTCCAAGTATCATAACCTGTTGGATCCGATCAACTTTAGCATCAACCTGAACCTCGAACAAGTGCTTGTTCAACCTTTCGGCCAAGAACCAAATTAACTCCTTAAGTAAGATAAACTAAGGAAATTTGATCCTGACCAAGGAAAAAGCTTCTGAGAGGAGTCTTATAAAGGTTTAATCAAATCAGATACCCTTCTACGTTAATTCAACAAGACAGGAAACACTTCTCTCCTTCCAAATCTTGATCTAAGCCTTCTTGACCCCATCGAAAGGTCAGGTTTTGAATCTAATCCTGAGTAGAGAGGTAGAGAAAGTTCTATATACAATTAACCTTTTGGCGTAGCTCCGGTTAATCCTATTACTCGGGATAGCATAGAGTTATCCATTGAACATTTGACAATCCCTTTAGAGATCCCATCTTCCACCTTTTCTCAATAACTTCTCCTACTTGGATTCATTAAAGTGTGGAGCCTTAATTTGGTTAACATTTTTGGCGCTAGAGAGAGGGGCTTGAACTTTTGATCTCCGATAACTTTCATCCTCGTTTAATTATATAAAGAGCCTTGACTAAAAGTAGTAGCAATAATCCAAACGAAGAGGCAACATCACAGTCAACCTCTAAAGCTCACATGGTCTCAAATCCTAACTTAAGAAAAATAGAAGTTGGGCAACCTTCAAACCTGACAAAATTGGAAAGCAATATGATCAATGTTCAGAATCAATGGCCATAAAAGATGGTAATAAAGGAGTATTCAGAAGTAGCTCCAACTCGGAAATCAATAAGGACTATAGAAATGCAGAATGAAGTTCAACCACCAAATGAGATAGAGGATAAACGTTAAACCAAGATAGTCAAGTGAATAAATCTCTTGAGCAATCAAATAGCCGTATCCCAGAATACAGCAGGAGAAGTTATAGAAACGAGACCAGCCAAAATGACAACCTACACCATATAGTGGTTAATGCACTTAGAGAAAAGAAATTTATGATCTTAAAGAATATGTTACCCAGCAAAAGGCCATCTTTCTGAATAAATAATGGTGACAAATCTTCCTCCACACATTCAAATTCGTTCACTAAAATATGATTGGGCAACTGATCCAGATAATCACCATGTCGTCTTTGAAAACTAAATGAACTTATACAATGCTCTGGAAGCAGTTCACTGTAAATTTTTTCCCATTACTATCAAATGGTATAGGAGTTACGGAATGGGAACTATCTACTCTTGGGAACAATTTACTTACAAATTTGTGGCTTAATTTTCTATGTTCAGAGATACAACAATGGACTTTAGCTTGCTAGAAACGATCAAAATAAAGCCATGGGACCTATTTGGCGAATATTTGAAAAGATTCAGCACAGAATCCTTAAGGGTAGAAAGTACAACTGATAGAGAAAAGCTTATGGCAGAACGATAAGGGTTAATTGAACAAACCTAATTTTGGAAAGACCTTTATATCAATAGGTGCAAAGATCTACAATATTTCTTCCTTTGGGCTGAGAATTTTATTCAATTGAAATAAGATGCACCATGCTAAGAAAGAATTCCACCAAAATCCAAGTAAGAGAAATTTCATTTTAGGCAGCTTAACAAGAGGACAGGGGAAAGTGAAAACCTGAAGGGAAGTCGAAGGAAGAGTTCAAAAATGAATTGTGTAGTCCTGAGAAAATCCCTATCCTACATATATGCTAAGATAAAAAGAAATGAGAAATTTAATGGGCCTCAAAAAGTTTGTAGTGCCCTAGAGCCAAATAAAGGAGGAAGTTACTGCAAGTATCATAAAGCAAATAGACATGAAACTGATTAATGTCGTTTCTTGTCATATAAAATTCAAGGCATGGTTAGGTCAGGATTTTTATAGGAGTTCGTTAGAGAAACTTGAAAGACATCTTATTCAAAATAAGAGGAAAATAATTCAGCAAATCCAAAATGCAGATTCCTATCAAATCATAAGGACTCGCGACATCAATTGAACTATGTACTCTCTCTTCCTTTTCATAACTCTTTAGCTGATACTTAAATTTGTGTTGTGTATTGATCATATAATGATTAAACTTTGAATGTAGTATAGGTTAAACCAAATCAACCAAAGGACTTAGTGACCCTAAGAGAACGATAAACTCTAGAATAAATAATGAGGACAACTTAGATGCTTGACATGGAATAATTGACAACAGTCCTGTCAACACAATATCAAGGCTTCCCTGTAAGAAATGTTAACTCACTTCTCAACTCAATTCTTATTTAGGATAAAATCCATATATACCCGATCTATTCTTCACAAATAATTTCAAAAGGAAATTTCTCAAATTATATTCTCTTAAGAAAACTATTTTCAATCAATCCATGGCTTGGGGATAAATAGATACCTATTTACACCAAAAGCATATTTATGGAACTAATTTGAGATATTATATATCATTAATAAATGCACACAAAAAGACTTCAAACTTAGCAATTTCAATATTTCAAAGTTTACCAAAATATTGGGCGGAGGAAAGCCTATTCATACTTTTTAAACTAAGATTTTGAAAGTACAAAAAGTTTATTAGAACTCAAACTAGAGAACCTTATTTTGGATTAAAAGGATGTTGGTTCATGAATCATGACCTCCTTGTCTCCTATTTTACATTCGTGTCTCCATTATGAGAACAGCAAAAAATTTCTTGCAAAAGATTTAAAAAAAAATCTTTCATAAAATGGAGTCATGAGTCCAAATTATTTTTCAAAAGAAACTCTTTAATGTAATAGAAGGGTCTAATTACAAAATTCTTTCTCTCAAAGGAGACTCCATTTTAATTGGCCAAATTTTATTTTCATATACAAATACTCAAGCCTATGATGTTATTTCATAGCACCTCCTAGAGGGAGGGACATACCTACGACGCTATTCCGTGGCACCTCTTAGAGGAAGGGACATAAGCCTATGACGTTATTCCGTGGCATCTCTTAGAGGGAGAGATAAAGCCCCTTACGTCCATATTACCTCATAGGGGAGGGTCAAGATAAGCACCCGCAAAATCCAAAGCCCCTTACGTCCATATAAGCTCTTATGGGAGGGTTAGGATAAGCACCCGCAAAATTGAAAGCCCATAACGGCCATATAACCTCCTAGGGGAGGGTTAGGATAAGCACCCGCAAAATCAAAGCCCCTAACGTCCAAAATTATCTCTTAGGAGAGGATCCGGTAAAGTGCTCACCTGCGGCCTTTTGGAGAAAGGTCGGCTAAGTATATATCCCTTTGAGAAAAGGGAAGCCCATAGAGGGGCCCATCAAATAATGGACTAATATTCCTAGACAAAAGAGGGGCTCATCAAACAATAGATTAAGATGTCTGAGCCCATAGAATGGCTCATCAAAGAGTATACAGAGACGTCAAAGCTCATTAGGGGCTCCGAATAAAAGAATAAAGACAAAGATGTCCACTACTCAAGAAGAAAGTCAAAACGCAAGAAAGTTAAACGTTCAAGAAAGAAACCTATCTGTCATCTAAGAAAAAGTTGGAATCCTAGAAGAGGATACACAAAGAGGCAAAGGAAATGCTAGTGAATTACAAAACTTCCAATCGTAGAAATGTGATTCCTACATCAAAGGATCAAGAAACTTTCATACCAAAAAAATGCATGAGACCAGAAAATGGAAGAAGGAATCCATAACATGGAAACAAAAAAAAAAGACTGATACGAAATCCAAAGGAATGGAATAGATAACAAATTTCTAGTCACAAAGATAAAGTACTTCACTCCAAGATCAGGTTAAGAAAGTCACTCCTGAATCCTTTGAGATAAAGTGAACGATTGGATAGAAGAGTCTATTATACCCGTGCATACATATATACATATACTACTAACTTATAGGCACTTTAGGAGCAACACACTTATTAATAAGAAACCTTCCTATGAATAACCTTAGAATTAAGGTTAGATCATCTTAGTTATCTTTTATTTGAAATGTACTAAATATGCTATTACTAGATATATCGATGGCTTCGTAATTATATCGAATGGAGTTTTGAATATTTAATTCGTCAGATGAGATCCTAACGAGACTTTGGATAAGTTCTTGATTTCGTGAATTTTGAGTTTCACCATTTCCGTTGATGCAAATTTCAGTTTGGATTTCGTGAATTTTGAGTTTCCATATTGATTTTTATGATGATTCGAAGATTTCCCATTTCTAGTCTCCTTATTGAATTTCTGGTTTGTAGTTTCATGAATTCTGGATTCCTTTGTCGATTCTTATAATTATTTAGGAAATTTGCACTTCTAGTTTCCATATTGAATTTTCGGTGATCATGTTGGTTTTCGAGTTTAGTGAACTTTACCTTTCCTATGGATTTTAGTGATGATTTGATGATCTTGTGTTCATGATTTCTTTATTAAGTCATTGTGAAGATTTCTTGTTGAATTATTGGTTTAATGAATTTCCCTACTGATTTCTCTGATGATTCAGAAATTTTACAAGTTACAATTTCCCATTGAATTTTCAAGGCGATTTCCTATTGATCACTTATTTCATAAGTACTTGATCTCTTAGTTCCCTTTATTGAATTTTGCGATGATTTATGAAATTTCCATTCAATTTAAAATACAAGACCTTCATGACACCAAATGGAAACATTACTAAACTATTTTCCACTTTTTCACTAAATGAGAACTAAGAATTAATGGTTTAAGGTTGAAAATGAAGGAAACCTAGAGGGATAAGGAATGGTCCCCGATAGCATGAAATTGATTTCCATAGGTTGAAAAGGCTTAACTTGAGAAAGAGATATCAAGCGTTTGTAATGGTTTTTCTCCAAAGGTTCATTTATTTGAACCGATATCTGCAAATCAGGTGATATTACTCCATATTATTAAGGAATTTTAACTATGGCCATAACAAAGCAACTTATCTGGAAATATTATTCTAATGACATCTTAAATATTAGCTACGTAAATTTGAGATTGCTCATTAAGATTTCGTAACAAAGTCACAACCTTAATAGAAGTTATAATCTATCTTGCAGAAAGCAAAAAGGAAGTCCATTGGAGTTTTACCCTAAAGAACAAAAGCATCTTTCATAAGGGGGAAGGGCTAAATGTTAACCATAAAATATTCAGAGGAATGAAGGTATGAAAGAAGGGTCACGAGAGCATAAGGAAAGATCAGAAAGCATCGAGGTATTCTGGATAATCATACCTTCTAATAAGGAGCTTCCGACGAAGTCCAAGGCTATCTTTCAAAATCCATAGGTAGGATGATGCTTCAAGAATCCACCTTTCATCTAGAATGAGAAGTCTTTCAACAAAGACAAAGAAGCAGGAGCTCAAAACAAACCTCTTGAAGGAGTCGAGAGGATGCAACCATCAAGATTTAATAGCCACAAACCTTTCGAAGTAATCGAAAGGTTTCGTTCAAGGAGTCCTTGCCTTTCAAAGAAGATGAAGAAATCAAAGCAAGCGTGTGCAACTCCATGACGACCTTTTCGAAAGCATATCAAGCCTTTCAAATCCATTGGAGCACATTCGAATACCTTTCAACTAGGTCGAAAGGTTTTTATGAAGAAAGCAATGCTCAAAAGTCATCAATGAATGGTAGATAACCGTTACTCGAAAAATTCACCTTTCGGTTAAGTCAGTAGATCTCAAAAGAAGGACAGAAGAAAAGGAATCCAAATCAGGCCTTCCGAAGAGGTCGAAGGGATGCAGTAAATAATATGAAGAGGGTCAAGACCTTTTGGAAAAGACGGAGGGTATTGTTCCATAATATCCAAGAAGCTCTTACCCTCCGAAGAAGGTAAAGAAGTCAAGACAAGGGCGTGCGACCCTGTAATAGCCTTTTCGAAAGCATAGTAAGCCTTTCAAGCCGGTTGGAATGCCTACTGAATACTTTTGATGGTGTTGGAGGTTCTATGATGAAAGCAATGTTCATAAGTCAGTAGAGAATGTAAAGCAACCTTCCGACAACATTCATGGAAAGCTCGGCTCTCGGCAACATCCAAGCAAAAAGTGACCTTCCTACTAGTTCAAAGGGTTCACAATAGCCAGGAACCTTCTTGCACCTCCGAAGGGTTCACATACTGTATAGATGACAAACCTTCCGACAAGGGAAAAAGCTTCCTAAAAACAAATGAAATAAAAGACCCCTCGGCAATGTTCGAGGATCCACAATAACATGTGAAAGGAAATCCTTTTGCTGAAACCAAAAGGTTAGCAATTGTATATAAGAAGGGAACCCTTCGTTCCAGCCGAAAGCACAGGGATGGAAGCATGGTCGTCGACATCTAGAAATAAGACCCAAGGGGTCCTATTTTGGAGGTGGATTTTCCTTCATTCTATACTCGTAACTTCAAAAATCATAGCTCTACAACCCTAATTTTTGGTGATTTAGGGAAATTTAATAAAAAAGAAAAGTCTGTTCGAGGATCAAAAGGAAGTCTTGAATTTTGCATGTTTTCTTTGTGGTTTATATTTATCTTTGCTGGTTTAATCACAACTTACAGGTAAAATACCTCCGAGAGGTCCATATTAACAGAAACAATGATATTCTTTCTTGAGCTATCTTCATAACCCTTCGAAGACCTTTAGTTTGTGGCTTAGACCCTTTGGACCTAAAGGGAGCTTATCAAAATTGGTATGAATAGAACCTTCCGGAGTGCCAAATCCTAAGGGTCATACCTTTCGTCGGGTATCATATCCTGTCGGATCCCATCAACTTAGCATCAATCCTAACCCCGAATAACTGCTTGTCCAACCTTTCGGCAAAGAACCAAGTTAACTCCCTAAGTAAGATAAACAAAGGAAATCTGATCTTGACCAAGGAAAAGGCTTCTGGGAGGAGTCTTATAAAGGTTTAATCAAATCAGATAACCTTCTACATTAATTCAACAAGATCGAAAAGACTTTTCTCCTTTCAAATCTTGTATTTAAGCCTTCTTGACCCCATCAAAGGGTCAGGTATTGAATCTAATCCCAAGTAGAGAGGTAGATAAAGTTCTACATACCATTAACCTATCGGCATAGCTTCGGTTAATCCTATTACTCGGGATAACACAAAGTTATCAATTGAACATTTGTCAATCCCATCAGAGAACCATCTTCTACCATTTCTCAATAACTTCTCCTACTTGGATTCATTAGAGTGTTGACCATAAATTTGGTTAACAAAACCATTAAAAAAAACCTTTCGAAAGTATTATAGCTTATCTTTCAGAACCACTTATTTCAAATAGAATTTATAGAAGCATAGCTTTCGAAACCTTACGAAAGTATCTCTTTCAAACTCATTGAACGTAACCTTAAGTATAACTTTAGTGAACGCAAGCGACAATAACCCTTTTGAAAAAAAATTGAAGTAAAAGAATTTGGGGAATGGATGGCTTCGAAACTACCCTTCCAAATGCAATGATCTTTAAGTAAGATAATTGGAAAAAGGATAGTTCGAAACATTCTTTCGAAGCAATCACCTTCGCAACCTTTAATATAAGTGGCTATAAGGACCTTTTCGAAAGCATTGGGAAATGCCTTCAATATTAATAAAACAAAAGCATCCCTTTCGAACCCATTGTATAAGGCCATAAAGAAGAGCGGTCTTTAACTAATTCGAAAGGTATGAAGACGACAGCTAGGTTTCGACTAGGTTCGAAAGAAACTACTCTTTTGAAAGCTCCTTTTGAAAACTTAATGTGCGGTAACTCAGTCGAAAGCTACTTTCAAAACAAAGGCAAGCAACAATCCATTCAAAAGATATTTAATATATAACTTCAACCCTTTCGAAAGCTTCTTAGAAAACAAGAGACAACTCTTTTAAATGTTTTCCAAACTACTCTTTCGAAAGCATCTTTAAAAACAAAATAATCGACATCTCTTTCGAAAGCAAAACAAAGACAAGTGGGTTGATTCAAAAGCTATTCAAATGGCAACAACTCCTTCAAAAGTGTGCTTTTGACACCATCCCCTTTCGCCTTTCACCAACACGTACATACCAACTACTTGATATCATGTGTACTGATTTCGAATGAGTTCCAAAGGCTATCTAGGATGATTTTGGAAGCAAGCAATTGGAAATAGCAAGTTTGTAATTTGAAGAAAAATTGTTTTTATACCTTTTGAAAGTAATTCCTTTATACCTAACTTGACTTATTTGTCAAAGTATGATTGGTTGCCAATCCTTTACAAGAATATTTTTTCTAAAAAGCTACCAAATTCATCAATCAATAATTAAAAATATTATAGCAAAGAAGCCCTTCCCCTTAACCAAAAAATTAAAACATTTAAGTCCTCAAACTTAATTAATTTAACTTTCATACTAAATAACTTATGAAAAATTCCCAAAAATCATCTTAATTCACTTTTAATATTTTTCCCAACATATACAAATTTGGGACCCAAAATACTTTATATAATTGCCGTAATTAATTTTAAACCTAAATTATCCATTTCCTCTATTCAAATTTTATAATAAATTATTCATAGCTTGGATTATTATAAAATTTTAAAGCCATCTCCAAAATAATGTTTTACATAACATATTAAATCCTCATGGCATTCAAAACCATTTTTATGATTTTAACCTTATAATCAAATCAAACCTTTCACAAACATATATGTTTAAGTCAAACATGGCATAAAATTAAAGCTTATCATCATTCAATCCAGACAAACGGTTTTAAAAGTTGAACCCAAAATCAAAAATGTTCATTCAAATATATATGAGATGATTTTGATTATTGTTCACCTTGTATGAATAAGGAACTTGAGATTTGATCTTACTTAATTCTTTCTTGCTTGAATCCTTAGCTTCTAGTTGATTTTGATCCCCTTTTCTCCTAGGGTTATGATCGGCCTTAAAGTTTGTTTTGGTTTATGGATGTATGTATGTAAAATGAGGTAAGGGTTTAGGGATTATGGCATATGGCTATTCTCAAATTAGCCTTGCCTTATTCTCTTGAGTAATTAACTTATGAAACCATTTTACAAATCCATTCTTATGATTTTATTTAGTTAAGGCACGAACTTTATTTATTTTTCAAATCTCAATCCTCTTATCACTCTAATCTTTACATTATTCTATTTAATTTATCTAATTAAATCTCATGAATAATGTTATTTAAAATTAGAAGTGTTATAGGACCAAGCATGCTAAAGCCATGTGTTATGCTTCATTTTCTCTACTATAAATAAGAACCTATAGGCGTTATGGAAGGGGTGAACCTTTCTTATCTCTCTTCCTACAATTTAAACTTTATAACCCTAAATTGATTTAGGGATTTATAGCTGATTATAGCACTTGAACTATTAGACTATTGGACTTTGTACCTTCGACTTTACATTGAATAAAAACAAGATTTCTCGAATTATGACTTACTTTCGAGTTCTAAAGCATGTATGAATTTTTTATCAATGATTGATTCGAATTCCAAAAGTACCCGTATTCTTGATTTCTATCTTTGCATACAATTGACCATACGAATTTATTTCATAAGCATATAATCTTACACGACTTTGCTTATGACTTAATAGTGGATTTAAGCTTGCTCGTTCGCTCCTCTTAAGTCTTAACTTAACCACGTGCTGCCTTATGCCAACATTAGTTATGGTTAAATTTAGGCTCCCTAATTCCCATCATTTCCCAAGGCTTACTCCCTTGCATATTTTGGGGTTTACGTAGAAATTCATTAACATTTTGGCGCTATATGGAGGGTTCGAACTTCCATCTCCGTCAAAAATATAGGTGGAACTACGCTAGCTTTTATATTTAAGGCTTAAAGGACTTGTCCTTACCGAATATATATCACTCAATGCTAACGAACCTTTTATTCTTAACACTAATTAATCGCATTAACTAAGTTTTGCTTAGTTGTGCCAATTAACCGTGTTAAAATCTACAAACGTGGATCCTCCATGATTCAAATGACTAGGCCAACTTGCGAAATCGCTAATAATCCTTATCTTCATGAAGAACAAGTGCTAAGGCTCATAGCATTACATATTATGGAAGAGAAGAAAAGACAAGTGGGTCCATACAATTTAGAAAAATGAATTTTGAATCCTTCTCATGTGTGGCCAACATCGATCTTTGCCTTCGGTAGGCAAAACAAACAAGATAGCATCTTCTTGTTAACGAGGAAAGAAATCCCATTCAAATCTATTGGGACTATTTTTGAAAAGGAATAGTATTAGACTTTGAACAAATCATTAGAAAATGAAGGATTATGCTAGATCGATCCTGCAAAACCAGTGCAGCACAAAGCTCTCTAAAAAGGAAACTAATGATCAAAGGCGAAGAGTCCTTCTTAAGCAATAGCGGAATCAAATAACAATCAAAAAGAACATCCTTCAAATGGTCAAGACTTTCCAAGAACTACACCCTTAATACTTCTTATGAGAACATCTATCTCTTGACTAAGAGAAAACACAACTACTAGCCCTCGTAAAAGAAACATCCAAAAAATGAAAGGAATCTCAAAGGATTATATTATTACTATCATCAGGCCAATGGACAGAGCTCAAACCAATATTTAAGCTTAAAAGGCTTGATCGACAGTATCCTAGGATTAAAAATGCTGAATGAATTTTTACAAAGATGTTAAAACGGGCATCATTAAAATAAGATGTTCTGAAAAAAATAAGTGTATCTACATGGTTGATAAGTAAAATTCTCTAATAACAATGGAAATGCGTAAACCACTTCCTAGAATGGTAGTAAGGGGAAAAGCCTTTGCCCTCGCCAAGATGGCCTGGTCAAAGTACCTTCTAAAGGGAGGTAAGAGTAAGCCGTTGGTTTTGTCTGAAAAGGCCCAACTAGAGCATCTGCAAGCCTTCAAACTCTACTTACACAGCCTAATTGAAGCACCTCCTAGAGGGAGGATGGGCAAGCATTTTGCATATCCAAAGCACCAAATTAGCCTTAAGTGCCATTATCAAAGGCCTCACTAAAGCACCTCCTACAGGGAGGAAGGTTAGGGCTTTGGCCTATCCAAAACACCAAACAATCCTTTAGTACCGTCTCCATGGCTTTACTAAAGCTCCTCCCAAAGGGAGGTCAGTTAAGTGTATGGTTCAACTAAAAGAAAGCTCCAATCCAAGTATAGATCATTACCTAAGTGATGTTACATAAATCTATCAAAATAGGGTCGATTAGTGCTCCAAATCAATCAATCTTCTAGAGAAAGATCCATCAAATATGAGTCATTTTTGCACTACAAGAAACACGTTCTTTGGTTGCTAGATGAATTTCTAGTCTCTATTTCACTATTACCAAAAAGATTTTTTAGCCTTCAATTGCTAGACAAGAATTTCTTGTCTTTTGCCAGATGAAGATTTCTGGCCTTCTGTTACTACTACCAGATGGGTTTTCTGGCCACTGCTATTAAATGACAAATTGGTTTTTTGGTCTTCTTTAGATAGGGTTTTTGGTCCTCCTTATTTATTACCAAATGAGTTTTTTGATTATCTTTTCGTGCTATAGCCAGAATGGTTTTCTTGGTTTCCATTGGAATTAGTATCAGAAGGATCTTCTTGTTATGAAACTTTCTAAACCAGCTTTCAATTCAGACCCAAGTTTATTTAACGGGAATCTCTGTAATTAAACATGATGCTGAATATTAATTAATGGAAAGGTAGATTTTTATATCAATTAAAAACTCAATAAGCTACGTTCTTAGTTTTCTTTGCAAGCATGGTATCCATTTATACATCAGAAGCTCAAAATACGAAAATAAAGATATTAATCATCAAGGATTTTAAAAAACTACCAACACCCGAACCAAAGCTACATACCTTACATCCGAGGTAACATTCATTCAAATATAATTTCGCATATGATCTAATACATTATATACAAAGTTACAGGCATATAAATCTAACAGAAGAAGAATCTATTTAAAGTCAAAGCTCAAGGCTCCATGTTGTCTTGTCCAAATCCTTAGCAACTAAAGGATCGATAATATGGCGAAGGGAAATTTCCAAAAACTCTTTGAATTTATATTCCTTCCTTCGAATAATATTTACATTATCAACCGAATCAATTTGAGTTTTGGAAGCATGCTGGAGAGCCCTATTAGCTCCTCTCAAAGTTTAAACCATGCTTTTTTACTCTTCAATCTCTTATTCAAAAGTATATTTCTTATTCTCAAGCTTCGAAAATTTGCTTTCATATTCATTGAGACATTGAAATACTTTTTCGTTCCACTTATTATTGAAAAATTGCATGCACTCGAGTTTAACTTGTCCGCTTCATTTGGAGATCACATAATCACTTAGACCCGAAGGTGGATTCGATAAAGTAGGAAATCCTTAAATAACAAAATGTTGGTATCTTATTGTCTTTATAAGAGTAGGAGTAGGAAGACTAGAATCTAATAGTGAGTTCCGAGGATTGGTAAGATACTTGACTCTTCATTAAATCCACTTTGAAGTCATTTATTTGTTGATTTAATTTAGCCATTTCGACATCATCTCAAGTGAAGGCCTGGATTCTACAACTGAGTTATACATCCTTTATACATTGGAATTCCTTTATTCTTCTACTTAATAACCTCTTCTAAGCTAGAGATTCTATCATTTAAACCTCTAAAGGTCAATTTTAGTTGAAAGTATTTCTTATGTCATTCTACTATCTCTGGTTTATTTGAAAATCCTGAAGCTGAAGCGTCTTGCAAAGACACCCTCTTTTTAATATCAACCAGCAATCTACCTTTAATTTCAATTACACAACAGGAAAACATCTAAAGGATCAAATGCGCATGCTAACTGGTTTCCCATTAAAAATAAGTAAAATATGAATCAATACATGAAAAACAAATTTTTTATTAGTAATAACAATGGTTTATAGATGATAATTTTTTTTGAATTACATCACAATGCTATTTTCGAACATTTAATTAACTCTTAAAGTTTTGAAGCAGTGGTTTTGGCCATTTTTAGCGACCCTACAGATAAGGTAAGAATGGAGTGAAAAGAAACTTTAATCCCTTCTGGGGTACTAAGGGAGGCAGTCGATGATAGTCACATTCCCCAATTGCAGAGCTAGCATGAGAACATATTAATTTGGCGTGATAAGTTTGAATTTCACTCATTAGTTGTTCTGTTTCATCACCCAAGAGGTCGGAGTGAAAGTGAGGAAACCACATGTAAACTTTTTGCAGGCCTCTAAGAAAACAGTCTCGCTAACTGCGATCTCTTGAGAATTAGGGATTTTTCTTTTAATCCATCTTTAATTTGACAAATTTACTCAAGAATTCCTTGGGACAGAACTGCTTTTGATTTCTTTAACCTATATGATATATTGAATTAGGTTAATGATAAGTAAAACTAATATGATAAAGTTTATAAGCTATTAGGGTTACAAATTTCAATTATACAATCATTCGGGTTTATACAAAATTGACTTCTTATAAAACTTGGAAATAAATCTCTTCCTATTATACTTGAGTTTTTTAGAGAAAGAGTACAAGAAGAAAGAGCATAGAAGTAACTCTTAGGAGATTATAACATGACCCAGAATAAGGATCAAACACGTATTCATCCAAGTATCTACGATGAAAGCCTCTAAGTAAACCCCCGAAGTTGTCACTTAAATAGGAAAAATCAACGAATTTCCCCTAGATTAAACTCTGTAGAGAAATTATTCAAACGCTTTCCTATCGTCAAGTAACATCCCAAAGTGGGTTATTAGCTCTGCATTCTCCATTATGAGTCCCTCCCGATGAAGGCATGCCTTTTTCATTCATGGGGCAACCTGCCTCTCATTGAAAAATCTTATTATTGATGTGTTGGCTGCAAGATTCTTGTATTTCTCAAACAACTTATGATACCCTTTTAGTTGTCTATCCAACTCTCTATTCAGTGGATCTATTTCCATTTTTTTTGTTCACACATAACTTCATAATGATATTGTTTTTTCCTCCTTGACTAAGATAATTTACGCATTAAGTAAGAACTGCTTGCGAATTTGAAACATTCAAATAAAGATATCTATTCCTTGGAGAGCAGAATGGAAGAAAAAGGAGTTTGCTCCTTCCCTTTAGATTTGTGGCTTTGAGGATTATTGTCTTTCTAAAGGGAATCTTAGTGGAAGAATCAAGAATTTCAGTAGCATCCACATCATGAGTTTCCAAATCCAGGTCAGCATTTCCTGAACCATCTATCTCATTTGGCGGCTCAGTAGGACCCTTTCCATTGCTACCATCATCGTCATCGTTATCACTAGTCATGACCATCATTGAAATAACCATCATCATCCTTGCCTTCATTAGTATCCTCCTTCTTATCATCAAAATATATTTCTTCGTCCACTATAGGGTCATCAAAGGGAAACAATTTTTTGGCGTCAATCACTTAATCATCCGTCGATGGTCCATCTCCGAATTCCTGAGTTTTATTCATCATTGCTCTAAGTTTCTTCATAAACTTCTCATCCTTAGCTCGATAAAGAAAAGGGAAATCCAAATTTGGGCTTTTTTGGGCTTTTCCAACATATGATATAAAGGTGATTTCTTATAGGAACTCTCGATAATGGTATCAAGTGTCATCCTAAGGAAATGGATACATTCTACTACTCATCGTTGGTTACACCATTTGATTTGTTCAAAACTTTTCTTTTCTTTCGCAACTTTTCTTGAGGAATTCATTCTTATCCATAAATTTGACCTCCTTCATACCAGCCACCTTAAGAAATATCTCTAAAGCTTTCACTCCATCATTTAAAGTCTATTTGGCATTTCTCCCGTTAGTAAGAGAAGTTTCTACTTTCTTGAGTGAGGTAGCTATTTTTATTTTTTATTATAGCTTTATCTCTTTCTGTTGAAATGTCAATTATATGATTGAAGAAATTTTCTCCTAAAGTTTAGACACTTCACTAGAAGTCCCTATAGAATCCTCCTGTAGAAGATACGTATAAGCCGCCTGAAATGAATAATAGTTATGAATCAAAATATTGCATAAAAGGTTAACAGCATGAAACAGTTAAAAAAGGGAACATATGTACCTATAAGAATTGCTAAAGAATATCATAACGATGATCTTGAGATTAAGGTTAAGGTTGTGGTGGCTTAAGAGTAGTAAAGGATGGAGATCGGATGGCAAATTAGAGAAGGTCATCGAAACCACTAATAGGGGTTAACAATTGAGATTTAGAAGGAAGTTGATTTTCTAAAGAAATACATAGTGCAAACTCCTCACAAAGATGATATAGAGCCCTAGGAGAACCTAGAAAAGATATACAAAGAAGTGGAACCTGAGACTGCTCTAATTCATTCAGCTGTTGGGATTTTACTCCAAAATTTTTAAGGTTTAAGACCCAGAGCTTGGGCCGATATCCCAAAATGGTTCTTCATCCACAATAACAGAGGTATGTATGCCCCAAATTTTAGGCTTCTTGCTAAGAGTTTTAGCAGTACTGTAACCGTCACTTAGTTTCAATTTTATGGATTTGAATGAGCTAGCGATGATGTCCTTGAAAGATTGAGATTCAAGAGCTTGGTTCGAGGTAGAAGTACCATCTTTGCTCTCCTTTTCTTGTGGAGCAACACTCGTTATCTACTTCTTTTTGGAAGCGGTGGCTGTGGCAGATGTGACTGAATAAGAAAGAAGTGCTTATAAGAGGACAGCAAAAGTGGTTTCGTATAAAATGCAATGATATCTTACCAAGTGTCTTGGGATGAACTGGAGAATTAGAAGTGAAGGCTTTTGATTTTTCCATGATTAACGATCGTGCGTTATATTTGACCATTGGAGGCTCTATCAAAAAGTGATGGTGGTCTAGAATAATGGAATACTGAAGGACTTTTATTGGAGCTAACAAGATAAGCATGTTTCCTATAGTATCCGATGCTTGAGTCAATGACTGCACAATCTACTTGTAACGTCCCACCTTATCGCACGCTTTAAATCGACACACATGTTAATTCAAAACATACAAAAGGGCGGATTGTTATGGGGTAAATAAGAAAAACAGAGGGAAAAGAAAAAACTAAACAGAATCTCACAGCGGAAGGATAAAATATAATAATCAATTTACAGTTCATAAAACTGTTTACAAAACATTTGATTCTTATTTATACAATAAATATCAGAGTTCACACACCAATAAATACCAATGCAGCGGAATTAAATAGTGTAGTGGAATAATAATAGATAATAGTAATACAAATCTTCGTCTTCGTCCTCCAGAGCTAAAACTTCAAATCCTGAAATGCTCAGACTGACCCGAGCGAATTGAAAGGACAAAACACTCGAGTCAGAATTAAAAGATCTTATGTAATTTAAATTAACAGAAATAAATATGAGTGCAATAACTCAAGAGATGCTCGAAATTTACGTCTCCTAAGGATCCGTTAAACTATTTACTATGTAGCATATTGCGCTATTATAATAGTGTCTAATTGTAAAATAAACTTACTTTTAAATAGCGTTAAGGCTTTACATTTTCCACCTTAACACGGTTATATATTCCCATAGTCTATACAGTACCGTAATCTCCCCCGTACTGGGCGTCGTCGGAGGGCACTCCATAGGTATGGTACAAAACCAAAATCATATAAGGCGCGCTAGGGTAGGTGACACGACATAACTAGGCAATGCCAGGGTAGATATACCAATTGCTATCCGGACTGGTGGTAACACATAGCCGCAGCTACCGCCCACCTCGAACAAACACCCCCAAAAACAAAAAAATAAAGGTGGCCACTGAATCAATCCAAAGTCTGAGTATAGTATCAAAGGGATGTGTCCGATAAAGGGCGCTAACCCCCTTGGCCCGAGAATCGCTCCTGTTTTAGCCACCTTATGCCAACTCATGGGAGTCGGGTCCACGTATTTACCTCAAAGGAAACACCGCCACCATCCTACTTCATTCTGGAATCTCCACCGCGTACACGGCTGTTAAAGTGGTTTTCGGAGTTGGCAGAGAGTATGACAACTTCCGATCCCGGCCTCTTCAACAACCAAACGTTATTATAACACCGCGGTCTTATCAAAATAGTTTCACTTTCAAAACCAGAATATATACCCATTTCAAAACCATATAATACGATACCATTTTTCGTTTTAAAAACCAAATAAATTTGATATCATTTATAAACCCAAATCAGTATAACATCATCTTTATTTCACATATATCTTTTTCGAAATCATACTTCTTTAAAATTTATAATATCTGAAACCCAAACATTTGAATTATAGCGTTCAAAACATAATACTTCGAAATTCATAGCTTTAAAACCATAACTTTCAAAACTTAAATGGTTTGGATATTCAACATTATATAAAGTAGAACAGTCGAATTTAAAATTTCTTTATAAAGTAAATAATTTCCACGCCTTTACAATTTTATTTACTTTAAATTCAGTGTAAACCCATAACCTTTAGATTCACTTTCAGTTTGAATAAAAACACTTCGATTTCAATATTTTCAAACTTTGAGTATTTAATAAATTTCAAAACTAAGGTTGGAAATTTCTATTCAACAATTCATTGCCCTATTATTTAGTTTTGAAACGTTTACATAATAGATCTACAACCATTTAAAATAAAACCCAATTTATTAACACTAAATATTTCCTTCCATTTATTTATACTAGAATTATTCATTTAATTTATCTTGAATAAAAATCCAGTTATAAATACCATACCTTTAAAATTTCCAAGATTAATAAGTTTACACCAACTTATGGAGATTAATTTTTAAATAAGCTCAATTCCAAATAAATTTCCAATTTAATTTCAAATCTTAATTGATTTGAACTATTTAAAACTCTATATATACACAATATCTTAAACCTGTACTTAATCATAAATATAAATTATCAAACTCCATTTTTCAACTTATTTATTTCCATTTAATAAATTCATACATAGCTTAAATTCAATAATTTAACTATATATGTACATATAAAATAAGATTTATATAAGATCAAAATTAATATTTATTAAACCGCATCCTATCCAAACCATAGAAATCATTTCAAAAATAATTATATATACATATACCGCGGTGCCTGTATATAATTTTCTATCCTATGGTCAAGTGATACGGATATTTATCATTTCAATCCGCAAATTTAAAAATAAAAAAATGCGGTTGTATATCATTTCAAACCGCAATCCCGAATGAAATGAGAATGCATAATACCTTGCAGTTTATATAATATAGAACACACCATCCAGTCACCTAATATCAATCATCAACCAATTTTATTTCAGTCATCATCAATTTAAACAAACATCAATAGAGCATATAAAATATAACAGGTATCAACGAACAGTTTATAATCAAAATAAATAAATAAATAAATAACTGTTTAACTAGCAGTTTATATGCAAAATAAATAAATTTTAACTGTCAATTTATATGCAATAATAAAATTAATTAACAGTTAAATTAAATAAATGCGGTTTAACTGAGATGATGAAAAAAATATGCAAAACAGTCATAAATAAATTTCTAAACACACCACAAATCAATTTAACAAACATAAGAAATTTTAGAAGTTGTGAGTGGGTTAAAACACTCACCTTTTGAATTTAAATTGGATTTAAATCCAATTTAAACCCAAAAATTCAATGGTCTCCAAATCTGTCCAAACCAACGTCAAATGATCTGGAATTTAATTACGATCCTAAGAAAAAAAATCACGCATGAATCGGAGTTTGTATGTGAAAGTTAAACGTGTTTAATCATTGAAAAACAAAATAAAATTTTTAATCAAACATAACCTACCATCACTAGACACGTCATCACACCCCCTCCCCCGTCTTCAATCACGCGCAAACCATCTACGGGACACGTTGAACAAGCCACGCCCCCTACCACTGTTGACCACGTTCTGCAGGCCACCGCGACCACTGTTGACCATGCCGAAGAAGATCATCCACTAGCCCAACCTGAGCCGCCTCTCCCCTAGCCTCGACCCCCCTTCCAGTGCCGGCCGCCTCCATCCCCAGCTTAGGGTTTGCCGAACCCTAAATGACAAATTCCCGACTCCTGAGGTCGAAATAGCACAAATGACCACCACCGTCTCGAAGCCCGTGACGAGATCTAAAATACCCATATTTTGATTTTTCCAATTTCTCTCCGAATCAAAAACGCCCAATTTGCCCTAAGGTTTCGAAATTCATGAACTTTGACCGAGAATTACCGTTGATTCGAGCACCAATTTCAAAAACAGAAACTACATGTAGATTCGTATCGATGAGATCTTCGATTCTATAATTTTTTTGAATTTTTTCGAAGAGTTAGAATTTCCATTTGATTTTTGAATTTTGAAATTAGATCTAGGGTCTGTATCCATTGGGGAAGAGGAGGAGCTGTGTGATTGTATATACAAACAAATGAGAATAGATGGAGGCTAGGGTTTATAACCGGTTTTATATAGGTAGGATAGAAATGGAGTAGATGGATCCGATAAACAAACGTGTTGAACAATAACGTGGCCCAAAAAGCCCGTTCTAACCTCGGAATGAAATTGGTTAAACCAATATATCCAAATAGGTGTTTTAAATTAATCCGAACGTGATGGAAAAAGTTTCACATCAAAATTCCATCGTATGAAGAAGTTATGCTGAAATCAATATTTCCAAATTGATTTCAAATTGATTTCAATTAAATTGATCCCAAGGCGTTTCGCGTTCGCACGATCAAACGACAAGTCCGATTGCTACGAAACTTGAAACCCTACAATAATTCACTGATACGGATCCGATGAAACTGGTTTCGTCGAAATCCGAGTTAGTGGCCAAAATGGCTATTTTTATATTAATTAAATAAATTCAAAATAAATAAATAAAATCAAATTTTATATTTAGATTCTAAAATTGACCCATTTTATCACCTTTTAAAAATTCTTAATCATTTACAAAATTCCAACAAGTTTAGATGTCAAATTAAAGAAGGTAAATTGATAAATTTCAATATAAATCCTTAATTTCATTAAATTCACAAATTATAAATAATATCCTAATATTTCATTTAGTTAAATAAAATTAATTAGTATTCCATTCATTCCTGTCAAACAGATGGATTAAATATTGGATTCCAAATTATCACACAAATTTCTCATATTATCCTTATTTCAAATAACGAATTATTTAACTATATCCAATCTTGTTTAATTGCAATTAAATTCAATTATTAGACTTTAAGTTTCAATATAAATAAATAAATCCTGATTCCCATTCTTAAATTCACTATTGATCATATTACCATCCTGGGTACCATTTATTTTAATATATATCTAGATACTTTAACATTTTCGAATTGTTTATCTCAATTGCATAACATTAAATTTATATTTATTGCAATGATTTCCGATTTAATTAAATGAACTAAGTATATAACTCATAAAAATTGTTGTAAAAATCTCAAACCCACATTTATAAGTTTATTATTTCCACTCAAATATTATAGATATTTACAGGTATAGGTTTTTATTCAATCATTACTTATTATTATGTATAAATTAAATAAATGCATTATTTAAGTCCGTTTAAGTTTATTACCAAATATCCATTTACCTTTCCCATCAAAGTTGAATTCCATTCAATTAATATAACCAATCAAATTTCCATCCACACTTTATTTTAAACCTAAAATTTTCACTTCATTATCTTGTACTAATGTCATACAATTTCTACTTATTATTATATCTTTACAATCTATATACATTCATTTATTGATTTCTATTTGCCTTTGTTTCCTTATATTCAGTTCTTATCTTAGTATGACAATTTATGGTAATCCATTAAATCGATAATTCATTTCAAATGTTAATACTTGGCTTAAATTTCTACGGTTGCATTTCATTGACACTTCCGTTACTACGACAAAATTTAGTAACGTTTATATCATCAACACATTATAATTGCTTACCCTTTAATGAGTTTGATTTCCAAATAAATTTGTTGACCACGTACTTAGGCAAATTATACTAATTTGTTATCATACCCATAAATCTACGCTTATACTAAGTCCTACGTTCGAATGAATTTTAAATTGAAATGTTCATTAAGGTTTATAAATTATTAACTTGCACTAACATGATTCCTTAATTTATTTCAATTACCGTTTACAATCTTTTATTTCATTAAATCAATTTAGTACTTTCATTAATTTCTCATATTAAATTTTATATCCAGGTAAGAATCTTTTCTACTTAATTCATTTGAATGTTATTCAGTTTTCTATAAATTGGTTTTAAGTCACCATTTATATAATTTAATTTAGCCTTCATTTTAATATTTGTTTATCACCTTTATTATTTCTACAAAATAAATTACGAAAATCCTATTAAATAAACAAATTAAATTATCGAAATCTACGGGTCGTTACACTCTCCCCCGCTCAAAACTTTTCGTCCCCGAAAAGGAAAAGAAGGGATACGAAGGACTAAAAGATAATATACCTTATTCAAAAATTAACTTCATAAACAATTAAATTTATAAGATTAATTAATTTAGATAAAATATCTCAATTTACAACCATTACATCTTTTTATACTTAAATTACTAAAGTTTGGAAAACATTTTTCAAAATATTTCTAAGTTTATTATTTACGGAAAATTTTGACAGAGTCTCCTCTGTACGGAGAGGCTCAGGAGAAAATATAATATTAAATATAAAAAAATATCACATATAATATCCAAAATATTCTATCCCAACACGGGAAAAAGAAATATAAAATAGCGCTAATGCCGTAATCCAAAAACGTACCTATTTGTCGGGCAATTTACGCTTATTTTATGGAACCAAAAGCAGTAGCAATTGCTTCCATAACCTACATTTCACTTATATAATCCAAAGGGTTAACAATTATATAAAATGAAATATTTAAGTGGTTTCAACCACTAACAATAAATCAATACAGCAACCATCAATTTCAACAACAGCATACACAACAAATACAAAGACAACCATTCAATCAAGTAAACAAATAGTTGTTCGGGTTCCAAAACTTTAAATTTGCACAGAAAGAAGAATAAACCACTAGCGCATCATTTACTCAATAGCCTTAGACAAACTAAATAGATTATTCATTCATCCAATCAAAATTTAAAGTATCTTACCCCAAACAACCATAACCAAACACACAAATCCAACAACAATCAACTTAACTTATTATAAATTTCATTTCTTACCTTGGTTGTATGATTTTTTTTTTCATTCATATGACGGTTTATCTTTTTATTTTCATTTATTTCTTTCAATTTTATTTTCATTTTATTCCTTTCAATTTTATTTAGAAATAACTTTAACCCCTTTTCTTAAGTTTACAGTTTCTCTTTATTATATTACATCCATTTACTTTCACTTATTACTCACTATTACTCATTTCCATTAACTCAGGTCATGCCATTAACTACTATAATTATTCATTCATTTATTATTGCATGACCTCATTTATTTACCCTTTAATTACTTAAGTTGATAATCATCTATTTGAATTACTTACCTTTAATTATATTTACTTATAGTAAAGTTTCAATTATAACCTAAGTTTATAACATTAAATTCTCATTTATAATAGCAAATTCATTGAATACTTCATTACCTACTTTTACTTGTACAAATTTCTATTACATTTCTTATTAAACATTTCAAAATTTTATATTTGGTAAGTTATATATGTTAAGGAAAATGCAAATGAACTTATGCAAGTTTTACCTCATCCTTTAATTTCCATTTATAACTTAGCGTTTAAATCTCTTATTTTATTTCGGGTTTCAATTATTAGTTAAATTCTGTTTCACTACAATAATTGAAACAATTAATTAATGGGAATTTAAGAATTCAATACCGGGTTAAATTTTCAAATTATTTTAAAATAATAGATAAATATATTCTTACAACTGATATATCTCTAATTATATTTAATCAATTCAAAATTTATATTTTTTTTCCAAAAATGAATCTGCAGTAGAACTACTATAGTGGCCTTCCCCTTTCGAAACTCGAAAATGAAAGTCAATGATGCGACCGCCATCACCGAAATTATTTTCTAGCGACAGAGAGGGGAGTACGACTTTATTTTCTCCAAAATCTTCGTTAAAACAATTTTCCCAAATTATATTAAATGTTTATATCAGAAAATACTTATAAACAATTTTATCATATTCCCAAATTTATTTGAAAGAAATTTCAAAACCCCGGATCTTAAGTTCTAAATTTCCCAAATTTCTTTTTATTTTGTTTTTAAATTTTATTTCTATTATTATTATACACTTTATTGCCTAACAACCAATTTATTGCAGCCAAGTATAGATATCATCTGAATTTTTTTATTTTATATACAGTAAATATAATAGGCAAAATTATTTCATTCGCCTATATAAAACTAATACTATGTCGGTATGTCCTATTAAGTGTTTAGAAATCCCTATTGATGTCATAGCGTCCCATGCATCAACCAGAATTTATAAATACAAAACGGAACAGATTAACACAATATTAAAATCTTTTTATAACACTAACAAATACGCTCTCTCATATATATACACTCAGCGACTCCCATAGGGTATTACTACCCTATTAATAAAGAGTCAAACCCCACAAAACTAAGGTTTATCGCTAAACTAAAGCTCTGATACCAGATGTAACATCCCGCCTTATCGCACGCTTTAAATTGACACACATGTTAGTTCAAAACATACAAAAGGGCGGAATGTTATGGGGTAAATAAGAAAAACAGAGGGAAAAGAAAAAAACTAAAAAGAATCTCACAGCGGAAGGACAAAATATAATAATCAATATACAGTTCATAAAACTGTTTACAAAACATTTGATTCTTATTTATACAATAAATATCAGAGTTCACATACCAATAAATACCAATGCAGCGGAATTAAATAGTGTAGTGGAATAATAGTAGATAATAGTAATACAAATCTTCATCTTCGTCCTCCAGAGCTAAAACTTCAAATCCTGAAACGCTCGGACTGACCCGAGCGAATTGAAAAGACAAAACACTCGAGTCAGAACTAAAAGATCTTATGTAAGTTAAATTAACAGAAATAAATATGAGTGCAGTAACTCAAGAGATGCTCGGGATTTACGTCTCCTAAGGATCCGTTAAACTATTTACTATGTAGTATATTGCGCTATTATAATAGTGTCTAATTGTAAAATAAACTTACTTTTAAATAGCGTTAAGGATTTACATTTTCCACCTTAACACAGTTATATATTCCCATAGTCTATACAGTACCGTAATCTCCCCCGTACTGGGCGTCGTCAGAGGGCACTCTATAGGTATGGTACAAAACCAAAATCGTATAAGGCGCGCTAGGGTAGGTGACACGGCACAACTAGGCAATGCTAGGGTAGATATACCAATTGCTATCCTGACTGGTGGTAACGCATAGCCACAGCTACCGCCCACCTCGAACAAACACCCCCAAAATCAAAAAATAAAGGTGGCCACCGAAACAATCCAAAGTCAGAGTATAGTATCGAAGGGATGTGTCCGATAAAGGGCGCTAACCCCCTTGGCCCGAGAATCACTCCTGTGTTAGGCACCTTATGCCAACTCATGGGAGTTGGGTCCACGTATTTACCTCAAAGGAAACACCGCCACCATCCTACTTCATTCTGGAATCTCCACCGCGTACATGGTTGTTAAAGTGGAATTCGGAGTTGGCAGAGAGTATGACAACTTCCGATCCCGGTCTCTTCAACAACCAAGCGTTATTATAACATCGCGGTCTTATCAAAATATTTTTACTTTCAAAACCAGAATATATACCCATTTCAAAATCATATAATACGATACCATTTTTCGTTTTAAAAACCAAATAAATTTGATATCATTTATAAAACCAAATCAGTATAATATCATCTTTATTTCACATATATCTTTTCCAAAATCATAATGCTTTAAAACTTATAATATCTGAAACCCAAACATTTGAATTATAACTTTCAAAACATAATACTTCGAAATTCATAGCTTTAAAATCATAACTTTCAAAACTTAAATGGTTTAGATATTCAACAGTATATAAAATAAAACAGTTGAATTTAAAATTTCTTTATAAAGTAAATAATTTCCACGCCTTTACAATTTTATTTACTTTAAATTCAGTCTAAACCCATAACCTTCAGATTCACTTTCAGTTTGAATAAAAACACTTCGATTTCAATATTTTCAAACTTTGAGTATTTAATAAATTTCAAAACTAAGGTTGGAAATTTCTATTCAACAATTCATTGTCCTATTATTTAGTTTTGAAACGTTTACATAATAGATCCATAACCATTTAAAATAAAACCCAATTTATTAACACTAAATATTTCCTTCCATTTATTTATACAAGAATTATTCATTTAATTTATCTTGAATAAAAATCCAGTTATAAATATCATACCTTTAAAGTTTCCCAAATTAATAAGTTTACACCGACTTGTGGAGTTTAATTTTTAAATAAGCCCAATTCCAAATAAATTTCCAATTTAATTTCAAATCTTAATTGATTTGAACTATTTAAAACTCTATATATGTACAATATCTTAAAATTGCACTTAATCATAAATATAAATGATCAAACTCCATTTTTCAACTTATTTATTTCCATTTAATAAATTCATACATAGCTCAAATTCAATAATTTAACTATATATGTATATATAAAATAAGATTTTATATAAGATCAAAATTAATATTTATTAAACCACATCCTATCCAAACCATAGAAATCATTTCAAAAATAATTTTATATATATACCGCAGTGCCTGTATATAATTTTCTATCATATGATCAAGTGATACAGATATTTATCATTTCAATCCGCAAATTTAAAAATAAAAAAATGCGGTTGTATATCATTTCAAATAGTAATCCCGAATAAAATGAGAATGCATAATACCTTGCAGTTTATATAATATAGAACACACCATCCACTCGCCCAATATCAATCATCAACCAATTTTATTTCAATCATCATCAATTTAAACAAAAAACGATAGAGCATATAAAATATAACAGGTATCAACGAACAGTTTATATTCAAAATAAATAAACAAATAAATAAATGTTCAAATAGCAGTTTATATGCAAAATAAATAAATTTTAACTGTCAATTTATATGCAATAATAAAATTAATTAACAGTTAAATTAAATAAATGCGATTTAACTGAGATGATGAAAAAAAATGCAAAATAGTCATAAATAAATTTCTAAAAACATCACAAATCAATATAACAAACATAAGAAATTTTAGAAGTTGTGAGTGGGTTAAAACACTCACCTTTTGAATTTAAATTGGATTTAAATCCAATTTAAACCCAAAAATTCGACGGTCTCCAAATCTGTCCAAACCAGTGTCAAAAGATCTGGAATTTAATTATGATCCTAACGAAAAAAATTGCACGTGAATCGGAGTTTGTATGAGAAAGTTACACGTGTTTAATCGTTGAAAAAAAAAATTTAATCAAACAAACATAACCTACCACCACTAGACACGTCGTCACCCCCCATCTTCATTCACGCGCAAACCATCTACAGGACACGTTGAACGAGCCGCGCCCCCTACTACCGTTGACCACGTTCTGCAGGCCGTCGCGACCAATGTTGACCATGCCGAAGAAGATCATCCACTAGCCCAACCCGAGCCGCCTCTCCCCTAGCCTCGACCCCCCTTCCGGTGACGGCCGCCGCCATCCCCAGCTTAGGGTTTGCCGAACCCTAAATGACAAATTCCCGGCTGCTTAGGTCGAAATAGCACAAACGACCACCACCGTCTCGAAGCCCCGTGACGAGATCTACAATACATATATTTTGATTTTTCCAATTTCTCTCCGAATCAAAAACGCCCAATTTGCCCTAGGGTTTCGAAATTCATGAACTTTGACCGAGAATTGCCGTTGATTCGAGCACCAATTTGAAAAACAGAAACTACGTGTAGATTCGTAACGATGAGATCTTCGATTCTATAATTTTTTTGAATTTTTTTCGAAGAGTTAGAATTTCCATTTGATTTTTAAATTTTGAAATTTGATCTAGGGTTTGTATCCATTGGGGAAGAGGAGGAGCTGTGTGATTGTATATACAAACAAATGAGAATAGATGGAGGCTAGGGTTTATAACCAGTTTTATATAGGTAGGATAGAAATGGAGTAGATGGATCCGATAAACAAACGTGCTGAACAATAACGTGGCCCAAAAAACCCGTTCTGACCTCGGAACGAAATTGGTCAAACCAATATATCCAAATAGGTGTTTTAAATTATTCTGGACGCGATGGAAAAAGTTTCACATCGAAATTCCATCGTATGAAGAAGTTATGCTGAAATCAATATTTCCAAATTGATTTCAAATTGATTTCAATTAATTTGATCTCAAGGCGTTTCGCGTTCGCACGATCAAACAACAAGTCCGATCGCTACGAAACTTGAAACCCTACAATAATTCACTGATACGGATCCGATGAAACTGGTTTCGTTGAAATCCGAGTCAGTGGCCAAAATGGCTATTTTTATATTAATTAAATAAATTCAAAATAAATAAATAAAATCAAATTCTCTATTTAGATTCTAAAATTGACCCATTTTATCACTTTTGAAAAATTCTTAATCATTTACAAAATTCCAACAAGTTTAGATGTCAAATTAAAGAAGGTAAATTGATAAATTTCAATATAAATCCTTAATTTCATTAAATTCACAAATTATAAATAATATCCTAAAATTTCATTTAGTTAAATAAAATTAATTAGTATTCCATTCATTCCTGTCAAACAGATGGATTAAATATTGGATTCCAAATTATCACACAAATTTCTCATATTATCCTTATTTCAAATAACGAATTATTTAACTATATCCAATCTTGTTTAATTGCAATTAAATTCAGTTATTAGACTTTAAGTTTCAATATAAATAAATAAATCCTGATCCCCATTCTTTAATTCACTATTGATCATATTACCATCATGGGTACTATTTATTTTAATATATATCCAGATACTTTAACATTTTCGAATTGTTTATCTCAATTGCATAACATTAAATTTATATTTATTACAATGATTTCCGATTTAATTAAATGAACTAAGTATATAACTCATAAAAATTGTTGTAAAAATCTCAAACCCATATTTATAAGTTTATTATTTCCATTCAAATATTATAGATATTTACAGGTATAAGTTTTTATTCAATCATTACTTATTATTATGTATAAATTAAATAAATGCACTATTTAGTCCGTTTAAGTTTATTACCAAATATCCATTTACCTTTCCCATCAAAGTTGAATTCCATTCAATTAATATAACCAATCAAATTTCCATCCACACTTTATTTTAAACCTAAAATTTGCACTTCATTATCTTGTATTAATGTCATACAATTTCTACTTATTATTATATCTTTACAATCTATATACATTCATTTATTGATTTCTATTTGCCTTTGTTTCCTTATATTCAGTTCTTAGCTTAGTACGACAATTTATAGTAATCCATTAAATCGACAATTCATTTCAAATGTTAATACTTGGCTTAAATTTCTACGGTTGCATTTCATTGACACTTCCGTTACTACGATAAAATTTAGTAACGTTTATATCATCAACACATTATAATTACTTACCCTTTAATGAGTTTGATTTCCAAATAAATTTGTTGACCACGTACTTAGGCAAATTATACTAATTTGTTATCATACCCATAAATCTACGCTTAAACTAAGTCCTACATTCAAATGAATTTTAAATTGAAATGTCCATTAAGGTTTATAAATTATTAACTTGCACTAACATGATTCCTTAATTTATTCCAATTACCATTTACAATCTTTTATTGCATTAAATCAATTTAATACTTTCATTAATTTCTCATATTAAATTTTATATCCAGGTAAGAATCTTTTCTAATTAATTCATTTGAATTTTATTCAATTTTCTATAAATAGGTTTTAAGTCACCATTTATATAATTTAATTTAGCCTTCATTTTAATATTTATTAATCACCTTTATTATTTCTACAAAATAAATTACAAAAATCCTATTAAATAAACAAATTAAATTGTCGAAATCTACGGGTCGTTACACTACTGATCAGAAGAACTTTGCTTTTTGGGAACAGAATTTGAAAGGAAACATTTATTGATAAATAATAACAAAAAATAAGGATGGTAAGTGACAAAAAACTTATGGTATAGAATGTTCCTCTGATGTTAGAGAAGCATTTGACGAAAAGAGAGTTGCGAATCCCATCCTCTCGTTGTAATGAACCTAATTTCAATTAACATTGTTTAGGATATTTAATTAGCTAAATAAAATAAAATAATCTGATGATTAGAAGATTGAGATTTTTGATTAATAAGGGGTAGTCGTGCCTAAGAGAACAAATGAGATAATATGAATTAAAATGAAATAGATAAGTGAAATAGGTGAGGGCAAAATAGCAAAAGGATTATTCTTATACCCTAAACCCTTAGGAATTCATTTCGTATGTTCATTTCAAAAACAAAAACAAAGTAGAGGACGACCACCATCAAGCAAGAAAGAGGAAGATAAACAAGAATCTAAAGGAAGATGATTAATCAAATCAAATCCATTCAGATCTCAACTCCTTAATCTCAGAGCTAAGGTAAATAATGACTACATCTCATATTTTCTGTTGTTCTAGGTTTTAAGGTTAGTTTGAATTATTTTGCAAGATTATGCCATGTTTTTGAACGATTAAATGTCTATATATATTTGTTGATGATTTATGCTTATTCATATAGGTTTTATGATATGGTTTAATGTGAAAACCCTATTAAATGACATTCGAATGCCTCGTGATTTTAGATTTAGATCGAAACGATATTTTAGAGTTGGGTTCTTTTCATAATTTTCTTAATTAATGTAAATTTTATATTAATTTTCTAGTGAAGAAAGTGAATATTTGGGTTTAAAATTTTTTATGGCTTAATAATTGATATTTTGGGTCTAAAACAAATATATGTTAGAAAATATATTAAAAATGATTTAATGAATTTTTTGTAGAATTTTCCTAAGTGTTTCGATGGATATATAAATTATTTAAGGTATATGAATTAAAAGTTTTATATATTTATAAAAGGAAAAGGGTTACTTTGTAAATCATTTAAATTAGATGCGTCTGAAATTTTGGCAGCACTTTTTGAAAAGAAAATTTGCAACCAATAATATTTTGACCAACAAGGCAAGTTAGTTGAGATTAATTTCTTTTTAAGGTAAAAACAGTTTTTACATGCTTTTGGCATGTTTTGCCACTTTCGACACCTAGATTTCGTCTGGATACTTGTGTCCCCATCACCAGCGAACCAATGCACACAATGTCAGTAACATGGCACATATTGAATTGGACTAAGGCGAAAGATACTGAATCGAGATAATGGGTTCTGAAGGGGTCAAAATGTTTCTTTTCTTTTAAATGAAAATGCACTTGCTTTGCTTTTGAAGGGTACACTTTTGAGTTGATTGGCTTTCAATTGGGTTAAAATATTTTAAAGGAATGGTTTTGAAATGATTTGTGCCTTTATTTCTAAGTAAATGCTTTCAAAGGGGTCGAAACCCTAAGATGTCACTTTCTACGTTTCGAAGCGAATGGTTTCGAAAGGAATACTTTGTTTTCAAAATTCAAGCCATTTCTCCAATCCTTTCGGAAGAGTTGATTTCAACCCCATCACTTTATTAGTTAGGAATTGCTTTCGAAAGAGCGCTCTCGACTTAAATGTTTTAATGACCCTTTTGTTCTATTAAAGCTAGGATCCAAAATTTTCAAAGAGGTTAATTTTGAATGGTTTCGAATGGTTTCCACATATTGTAATTGAACGCAAATGCTTTCATAAGGTTGGTTATTTATAATGGTTTTGATGCTTTCGAAAGGTGTAAGTTGATGGTTTCGAAAGGGTTGTTCCCCAATGGTTTCGAAAGGTTTAAAATATAGATTACAAATGTTTTCGAAAGGCAATGTTTAAGAGTTTTAAACATAGGATGTCTAAGGTCTTAAAGCTTTCGAAAGAAAGGTTTTTTCAATGGTTTCAAAAGGTTTATTAGAATGCTTTCAAAAGGAATGTTTTGGCCTTTAAGGCTAGGTCATAAATGGTTTACTTGATTTCGATTGGGATGCATTTAACAGTTTCGAAAGGGGTATTTCAATGGATTCGAAAGGTGTACTTTCAAAGGTTTCAATGTTTTCATTAACAAAGGTTGGTGAAAAGAATATATAGCATGGAAAGGTGATTTTATTAATGCATAGAGTATATATTTTCCTTATTTAAATTTGATTTAGTGGCTTTAAATCAATTAGAGAAGGAAAAAATTTTAAGAATTTTTTTAGGTAAGATTACCCTAAGTGAAACTGAGTCAGACATTTATATACCAAATGGGACTGTTATAGGGTCACGCCCTATACATTACCTACTAGACCCTAGCTAATTAAGTAAAAAATTCCAGTTTGTAGGACTTTGTCACAGGTAAGACTAAAATGATGTTACACACAGAAAGGAATATATTTTTGCAGAGATAGGTTATTAGTGAGCTTGCAAAACCATTTGGATCAAGTGACCCTGAGAGAAGTTAAGTTAGGGTAAATACCGTCTAGAAGAGGGGTATCAGATAGGTGTTAGATTATTTTGTTTATATTGTCTGGTAGGTCCAAGTCAGCCAAATGTTAGTAGTTAGCCAAACAAAATTATAGCATTTGGACAAATAGTCCATTTTTTACCTAATATGTATGTTTACATGATAATGCTTTACAATTTTAACCAGTTTTGGTTGCAGGATTATGATTTGCAAAAGATATATTTCAAAAGGATGTTAGTGAGTAGAAACATGTTCCTCTAAGCTGCATGGTCTCACTTAATATCCAATAACCGAGATGTATAATATTATTTACTCCAGGCTTAATATCTAAATCGAAGTTTATGTTTTCCCCTAAAAATCTTAGGTGCACAAAATTGATTTGATTAGGCTAAGGGTTAAGGTTTACAGAGGATGATGAATAAACCTCTCGAAGACAAGCATGAGGCTGACAGATAGCTATTTAGGAGTTGTAGTTTTTTGCTTGTTTTTTCCACTGTGTTGTATCATGTCAGATATGAAAATATAGTACTCCGGTCAACCAAGTGGACATCATCATATGTTGCTCGTGGCGCAATTATGTAGTAATTATATTTTATCTAAACTTAGGAAACGATTATGGAATTATTTAATATGGATACGAATCTTCTATTTTGAAACGTAACCAGAAATATTGTTTCTTTTTTGAGATCTGTGATTTTGATTCATATTCAAGTGCTTATGATATTATGGATACCATTTCATAGCCGAATTTTATCATCGAAAGTTAATACTATAGATGATTACTGTAACAACCAGGTATTTTCAACCATTCGCATCCATTATAAGTGTATAGGTAGACACTCATGCCGGAATTGAATTGCTCAAAATATCGCGTTGTAAATAAAAATTTGGCAAATCTCAGAATATGCAGTAAATAAAAATCACAGATCACAGACACAGAGTAATAATAATGCAGCGGAAGTAAAAGTGAGAGTAGTTCATGAAGCTACTATATAAATATATCAGAGTTACATAAGATACAATAGAAGAAATAAAGTACAACAGAAGTTTAAATATGATAACCAAGTACAAGCTGAATAAAACAACCGTACTGAAAAGATGAAACTTGACAAGTAGATAATCTCCAGCGATTCCAATCTCCAGAAAGTGGAAATCCAAATCTGTGAATAACTCAGGCTGTCCCGAGCGTAAATAAAAATACAAACACTCGAGTCAGGACATACATACTTATACAATGTAAACCAACTCAGGTGAATTATAGCAAAGGTACAAGTAACTTAGAAGATGCTTGGGACCGCCCATCCTCTAAGGATCTGTTAAACTATTTACTATGTAGTAATATATACTATATACAGTAGTGTCTAATCGGTAAAGTATAATCATATAGAAAATAGCGTTAAGGGGATGGTGAACCTTAACGAGGTCGGATCTTTAGAACTAAAATCGTAGTGGGCTCGCTATAGGGAGATGACACGGCACGCGAGGCAATGCCAGGGTTGATACACCGTTTGCACTCCCGGACCGGTGGTGACGGCAAGCCAGCATCTTCCGCCCACCTCGAACAATACCCCCGAATCAAAGTGGCGCCACATATCGAATCGCAAAAGTAATAGAATGGTTTTCGATGAAGCATGCTCGATGAAAGGGTGCGACCCTTTGTGTAGCCCGGTATAGCTCCTGTTTTAGTCATTTATGCCAACTCACGGGAGTTGGGTCCACGTAATATACCTCGAGAACGTCGCCACCATCCTACTTCATTCTGGCATCTCCACCGCGTACACAGTTGTTAAAGTGGTTTTCGGTATTGGCCGGCTATAAGACAATATCCGATCCCGGTCTCTTTAACAAACAATCGTTATTATAACCCGTCGTTATAACTTTAAAACAATATTTTGTACTTCAAAAATAAAATGCCATTTCAACCCAAACCTTTATCAAAATAAGATTAAATCATTTCCAAACCATTTCAATATATCATCATACCATATCTTTCGATTCAAATACTTATCAAAATAAATATCAAGTCATTTCTAACCATTTCAATATATTAAATTATCATATCCTTTCAAAACTTCCTTTCAAATCATTTTAATACATCAAAATATCATAACCTTTCAAAGGTTCATTTTTCAAATCATTTAATATCAAAATATCATATCTTTCAAAACTTCGTTTCAAATCATTTTAATATATCAAAATATCATATCTTTCAGTACCTTTTCGAAACCACATTTCAAATCATTATTCATTTTATTCAATTTAAAATACCATTTCAATTCATATTTCAAAATAGTTTATACTCCAAAAAAATCATTTTTAATCATAAAAATGAAGTTATTATGTTAAAAATTAAATTATTAAATTTCCAAAATTTTCAACTTCCAAAGTTCATTTGTTCACTTACGTTTATCAAAACAGTGAAATTCCACTTTTCGCAGCATTTAGAAAACGCTACGGAAAGTTACATTCAAAACAGTTCAATTCAATACAAGACAACATTTTAAAATGTTGTAAATAGGGTTTACTAAAATTTCAAATAAACTTAGTTAAATTCAAAAATTATAGCACTTACAAAATTGCTATAATAGCTTTTAATTCAATTTAGCTTTTTAGTTCATTATCATCAACTACAACATTTACAAATACTGTAATATCATTTACATTGTAATTAATAGCATTTCAAAAATGCAGTCAATTAACTCCAAATATTCAATATAATTTCTCAACCAATTATATTTTTATTTAAAACATTTTTAACTCATAAAATCATATATTTTCACATTTATAAACATCATTTAATTTTCCTTAAGTTCATGATTTTATAAAATTAAATTTCCATTCAAAAATCAAGATTTAATAATAATCCACTTATTAAATTGCAATGTTCAATTTAAATTCCTTGCATTAAATTTCAACTTAACACTTAAGTTCAAATTCTCAAATATAACTTAGTTTTATTTTTATTTGCTCAACTAAAAGTTCACTTTTAAGTCAATTTCATAAATTTCCCATTTTGGTTATATTTCAAATTTCAACTTAAATATTCATTCATTTCACATTCAACTTTATCGAAAATCATTAATATGATATAAAATCACTTTAAATAAATTTAAATTCAAAATGTCATAAATTTATCATATTTTCAAAGTTAATTTAAATTCCATTAAAAATTAAATCAAAATTTCCAAAATAACTTATTTCATATTTTCTAACTTTTCCATAATTTATTTAACTTATAGATTTCCAGAAAATAAATAATACTTTACAAAAGTTATATTTTTATTAAATTTCATATCAAATATTATAATAATTAAATTTCTAAAATTTTTTAAAATTTTTAGAAAAACATATTTTAACTACGGGCCTGTATATAATTTTCTACGCTAGGTAAAGTAATACGGGTAATATACCATTTCAACCCGTAATTTACAAAGAAAATCCGGGTTTTATCATTTCAAACCCGCAATCCCAAGTTAAAATAAATTAAATAAAAACGGTTCAAGCCTATCATTTCAGCCCATAATGATTTTTCCCTATTCTAAAGTCCGTTCGGGTATGTATCATTTCAACCCATAGTGATTCTAATTTACAGGGAACTTGCAGTGTGATAAACGGATAAAATATACAGAATAGCATGAAATAACAGTAACATATGATATAACAGGTGTTTAAGCATGGGTGAACATCATATGATAATAATACAAGAATATATAACATGATAATATAGTTCTACAGATTCACAGGGTGTCAATTTACTACTTATATAAGTACATAATGTCTGGTGAGAATAACTCACATGTCACAAGCTGGAGAACGACACCAGAGCATACAATATAGACACAACGAAGGCACGACAACACTACCATGATTTGAGAGTGGAGAGACAAATATAATTGCCTTGTATACATATAAACAAAACAATTCAAAATACATAAGTTTTTCAAAGCCAAATTACACTAAACGACACTAGGAATCAAAGCCCAAAACAAAGACAAATGCTTTGCACTTGTTCTCAACTTCACATACTTCAGTTATGAACTGAAATAGCACAGCCAAGGCATGTATAAAGGTCTAGTTTGGGTCCATAGCGGTCAGCCTATGATGGTTTAAAAGTGTGGAGATTTATAGGTGCAACAAGTCAACACTACAAGGCAATTTCAAGGCAAATTCAACAACTCTATGCTACAATTTGGTTCGGCCATAGGCTCTAGGGTCACGGTCAGAGACTCAGGTGGTGATGGCTGATGTGCCAGGGGGTGGTGGTCAGGTCAGAGCTGGTGGTGGTGGTGGAAGTGGCGGCAAAAGGTGGATGAAGGTGATGGTACCAAAACTAGGTCAGCTTGAGTGCATAAGTAATGGATTTGTGGATTTTGGTGGTGGTGCTTGCCTTGGGGTTGCTTGGCCTGCAATGGTGGTGATCTAGGGTGGATCATGATCATAGAATAAAGTGGTGGAGGTTGGCCTAGATCTGGTCGAGGAGGAGTGGAGCCATGAAGTAGAGAACAAGTTGCAAAAATCACATAGAAAAACTAGAAAACAAGAGAAGAGAAGAAGATTTTACCAAATTTTTTGCAAGATGGAGGCCATGATTTTTTTTTTAGGGTTGAGAAGCTTTGTTGCATGAAAAAGATGAGGAAGGCAGCTGAAAAAAATGAGGAAAAGAACGGCCAAAATAAAAGATGTATTGATTAAAATGAAACGGTGAAACGACTTTACGTTTCTTAGCTTTTAAAACCTTCCATACTTCATTTTCTTTTAAATCGAGTAAAAAAAAATAAACTTCAGCAAGTACATCTAAAAACCGAAACAAAGTGAAATAAAATAAAAATATATAATTAAATTTAAAGAAAATATAAAAAGAATTAAGGAAATTGCTTAAAAATTGAAAACAGGGTTCAAAAATTACAATTAAAACATCAATGGCTTTGGAAAAATATCTATTTCATTTTAAAAATATTCTAAAGAAAAATTTTGAAATAAAAAAATTTATTTATCATTTCTAAAATAAAATAAATAATTAAATTGGAGAAAAACAGAAAAGAACTAAAGAAAATGTTTAAAAATTGAAAATAGGGCATGGAAATTACAAGAAAAATACTACTAGCTCTAGAAAAATTCCTACCTCACTTCAAAAATATTAAAAGACAAAAAATACATAAAATATCATATCAATACATATTACAATATAATATGTCAAAGAAAATAAAATTTATACTATTTAAAATAACAAAATTGCAGAATAAACAAATTGCACTCAATATTGAAATATACATAACTTTTACAATTTAAATCCGTTTCCAACGAAACAAAAAGCAGTGTTCATAAAATTTTATGTACTTAATAATAAAAGATAAAATTTAAAATTTCAAACTTTTAAACTTTTAAAATAAAAGTCAAAGTTTGACTATTTTGACCAAAATTCACTTTTTGGAAAATATTCTTTTTAGTCATGCTTTGTAATGATAATTCATATCAAAACTAAAGTTTATCATTCAAAATAAATAAAATAAGTTTTTTTTAAAAATCAAAAATTCAAATAAAATAATTAAAATATACAAAAAAAAATAAATCACAAAATACAGGGTTGTTACAATTACAACTTCTGTAGTGCTTAGCTTACAACCTCAAGATAGAGAATATTACAACTTGGTATCAGCGCATAGGTTTATGAAAAATTTTAAATTAAAAATGATTTTTGAAAACATAATCCTCAGGAATTAGAGATAAGAACAGGGTATAGGATAACGCTATATGAACGTACTTGTATTTTCTATAAATAAGTATATGCTATATCTCTATTCTCCTATCTCTCTTAGATTATTCCTCTATATCTCACGAGGTTTGAATACAGATATGGATGCTAGAAGTGGCAGAGTGGACCTTGGGGGAATCACCACGATAAATGGTAAAGCCAGAACAATACAAGAAGGAACCGAGGTCAAGCACAGACCGAGAATGTCGGTACTGGAGTCCAACAAATGGATATGGGAGCCATGTATCAATTCTTTGTCAACATGATGCAGGCACATGTTGCTACTGGTGTGGCTGGAGGAAATGCTAGAGTAGGTGTTCGGGAAGCTTCGGTGGTCAACAACTATGTAGTTTGAGTAGAGATGTAACCCCCAAGATTTTTGGTAACATCATTTAGAATATTTGATTATCCAGATGAAATTAAATAATGTGTTGATTAGGGGATTAAGATTTGATTTTAATTAAGAGTAGACGTGCCATTTAAAGTCAATAAATTAAAAATGAAGATTTAAAATGAATAAGGGAAAGGGTAAGATAGGGAAGAAGCCATTCCTTTATCTTCCAAACCTTGGTTGTGTATTAGAATACACTTTCATTTCATTTTGAAATTTTAAAACAAGAGGACAACCACCACTAACAAGGAAAAGGGAAAGAAGAATTTGTAAAAAGCTAAAGGAAAAGCTAATTCAAATCAAATCCATTCAAATCTCAAGCTCTTTAATCTCTAAAGCTAAGGTGAATAATGTATACATCTCATTTTTGTTTTGTTTTGGTTTTAAGATTAAACCCGAATATTTTGCATTGAATTGCCATGTTTTTGAATAATGGAATGATTATACATACTTGTTGATGATTTATGTATATTCATATTGAATTATTGATAGGTCTTAAGGTGAAAACCCTATTAAGTGATATTCAATTACCTTGCGAATTTTCATGAAGGTCTAAAATGATATTTTAAGATGGATTTCAAATTTTTGATTTTTCGTAATTTTTTTTGGAATTAATATGATTTTTCTAGTAAAGAAAATGGCATTTTGAATTATAAATTATTTACTGATAATTAATTATTTGTTTGGGTCTGAAATTTTTATATGTTTGGAAACATATATAATGTGATTTTCTGGGATTCTTTACAGATTTTTCCTTAGTTTTTTAATGGTTATATAAATTAGTTAAGTATGAGACTTAAATATTATATAATTAAAGAGGAGAAGAGGCTTTTTGTAAATAAATTTATATTTGTAAATTGGAAAAGTCGACAGCACTTTTTGAAAAAGAATTTGGCAACCTATCAAATTTAGACAAACCAGGTAGATTTGGTACAAAAGAATAGTTTTAATGTACAAATAAACAGGCTTTTACTGTTTCGAAGCTTTCGAAACTAGGTTCCACCTCCATCCCTTCCCTTCTGACATAGTCAAAACCAATGCACATGGTATAAGCAACTGGTACGTAGTGAATTGAAAGAAGGCGAAAGGTATAGAGTCATAACCAAGGTATTCGAAAGGGGTTGAAACATTGTTTTGGTTTTAAAGAAAAAATTGTCCACTTGCTTTCGACTAAGTTGCTTTCAACTTGGTTGTGTTTCGACTATGTCAAATGTTTTAAAAGATAATGTTACGATGGGGTTGCTCTTTTGTTTTAAATGATGCTTTCGACAGAGTCAATACCTTTAGTTGCCGCTTCCTACCTTTCGATCAAGATTTTTTAGAAGGGGTTGTTTTCTAAAAATCTAGCCACCTTTCCCATACTTTCGATGGATAGTTTCGACACCATCACTTCTTTACTTAGGAAATGGTTTTGAAATAGATTCTTCTGACTTTATTTAGTTTCTTATCCTTTTGTACTACTTGAAGGCATTATTTAAATGGTTTCAACTGAGATGTTTTGAAAGCTTTCAAAAGGTGTTTCCACATGTTTTAAATTGAACCCAAGTGCTTTCAAAGGAGTTAACTTTTGATGCTTTCGAATGGTTTTATGTCGAAAGGGGGGTTCCCCCAGATTTTTGACAATATTGAAAAGGAAGGTTTTTCCTATGTTTTTGAAAGGCAAGGTTTTAAAGGTTTAAAGAAGGATGTCTAATATTCTAGGGCTTTCGAAAGAAAGACTTTATTTGTTTTGAAAGAGTTTCTTTCGATGTTTTCGAAAGGGGTACTTTCAAAGGTTTCGAAAGGGTTACTTTTAGGGGGTTCGAATGGGTTGTTTAAAGGTTTTAAACAAAGGTTTCGAACAAGTTAAATAGGAAGAATATTGTAGGCGTTTTCCAGTTATAAAAGACTTTAACTTATTTTAAAAGGGTACGTAATCCTTAATTGATATCATCAACATGGTTTTGTGTAAAGTATATATAACATGGCCCAATAGCTTAGAGTAAAGCTAAAAGATATATTTTCCTTGTATATTTATGATTCGAAGGACTAAATTATTTTGAAAAGGTTTTCAACAAAAATTTAAAGGGTCGTTAACCCTAAGAAAATGATTCGGACAATTAGTCCACTTTGATTCAGATGGTTGGTCCAATTTGAGGGCAGTCAGTCCAGATTTTTTGGATAGTTGGTCTTGATTATGGAAATTTAGTTTAGTTGAGGGTAGTCAACCCAGTTTATGGACAGATTGTTCATTTCTTAGCGTGATAAACCTAGCTATTATGTTATGGGTAGGTAGTCGCTTATTACCAGTTTTACGGACAGATAGTCCATTTATTAGCATAAAGGATATGGCTATTTTGATATAATCAGTTTGATTAACCAGTTTGGTTGCAAAAAGGATTTGCAAAATATATGTTATGAAAAGGATATTAGCGAGGGGAAACCCATTCCGCTAAGAGATGTGCTCAATATCAATAAATTGAGATGTAGCAAAATTATTCACACCAGGCTTTATGTCCGACTCGAAGTTTTGGTTTCCTTTAAACTCTTAGGTGCTCAAAAATTGATTTGAGTAGGTTGAGGGTTAAGATTTTCAGATTTTTGTAGTTTTGGCGAATAAATCTTCTAGAGACGAGTAGGTGGCTAACGGATAGCTAATTTATGAACTATAGTTTATTTTGTTTGGATTCTGCTATGTATTAAGTCAAATATGACTATATTGCTTTGATTATCCAAGGTGGCATTGTCATATGTTTCTCTTGGCATATTATTGTAATTTTATGTTTGATCATTGCCTGGGAAACAATTTAGGGATTTTTGTAATATGGATATGAATTATGATTTTTAAATTTAATTAGATATAAGTTGTTTTTAAATCTATGACTTGTTTATATTCATGTGCTTCTGATATTATGGATACCATTAGCATTGCCGTATTTCATCTACAGAAGTTAATACTATAGATGGCTGCAGCATCTATAGCGTTTAGCTTTTGGACTCTAGATACGGGATGTTTCAACTTGGTATCGAAGCACAAGTTGATGGATTTTTTTAACTAAATAGGGCTTTTGAAAACGAAATCCTAAGGAATTAAAGAAAGGTTGGGGTTTGGGATAACGTTATGGTAACATACTTGTATTTTCTACATACAAGTATCCGCTTTATCCCTAGTCTTCTATCTTTGGTTAGGTTATCTTTCGGTATCTCATGAAATTCGAATACATGTATGGATGGTTGAAATGGAAGAGTTAACACTGGATGGGAAGGCACCAAAGGGAATGCCAGACCTAATGCCAGGAGTGGTCAAGGTCAGGCATAAGCAGAGAATGTTGATGCTAAAGTCCCGCAAGTTGGAATGGAAGCTATGTATCAGTTTTTCAGGAATATGATGTTGGAAAGAGATGCGGCCGGACTGTTTGGAGGAAATGCTACAAGAGCGGGGGTTCTGAAAGTTTCGATAGCTAACCATTTTGGTTAGCTAAGTGGAGATTTCACCAAGCTTGGAGGGAAGATGTTTATGGGAACAAAGGATGCCATTGAGATGGAGAACTAGTTGTTGCACTATGGAAGGATCTTTGTAGATTTGGGCTCAATGATGAGCAGAAGAGGATGTTAGCATCTAAGCAGCTTTGGGGAGCTGCATTGTTCTGATGGAATAATGTCTATAACGGTAGATGAGGAGACTATGACCTTGGATGATTTCAAGAGTGGGTTTAGGGTGAGGTTCGTGTCTGTTATGGCATAGTTAGATTAGAGAAAGATGTCGATCATGGAGTATGCCAGATAGATATGGGTATGCCTCAGTATACACAATGATGAAGAGGAATGGGAAATTTATCAGGGGATTGAAGTTTGAGTTAGCAAGGGCTACTTTATTTCATATTAAAGATCCTTTTGATGATGTTGTGGAGATGGCCATGAGGCAAGAGGAGATTCTTAATTCTCTAGAGAAGAGCAAGGCTAAGGAGGTCGTGGTTGAGCAAGGCTAGATGAGGAAGTTCTTTCCCAAGAAAGGTGCTCCGAATGGTGGAGCAGCTAAGAAAGGAAAGTCCGAGATCGTCTGTTATTAGTGCGACAAGAAGGGGCACTTTGCTACTGATTGTCGTTCTGGAAAGGCTAAGGATATGGCTAGGGGGAAGAATGTCAGGTGCTTCAACTGTGACCAGATAGGCCATTATAAGGACCAGTGCAAGAAGCCCGCTAAGGATGGAAAGGGCTAGGTGTATGCATTGGAGCCTACTGTTTCTCGGCTTAGGAGAAGTGGAAGGCAGTTCTGGGAGGTGCATTTCCGATTCATGGTATGTTTTTTAGCGTTCTATTTGATACTAGTGCATCACATTCTTTTATTTCTAGATATTTGATAGATAAGCTTAACCGTGAACCCACAAATTTAGTTACTTCCTTACGGTTGCGAATCCAATAGGAGGGTGTGAAACCCCAGGGTTGAGATGTGACTTGTTCGAGCTTCCCTGTTAGGTCATATATTTTTTTGCAGTTTGCAAATGTTTGATTCTGTGGGGTTCGGAATTATTATTAGGATGGATTTGTTAAGTGAGTACAATACTAGGATATTTTGCCAGGATAGGAAGATATCTCTTAGACACCGTGATTGTAGCGACATGATTGTTTATACCATAGAAGATTCTAGCGATGAGGTGTTTTCTTTGTTGGGTGTTATGTAACCAAATGATGAATTGAGTCGAGTTTTCATTGTTAGAGAATTTATGTTTTTGAGCCTATAGTTGGATAGCCACCGAAACGAGCCATTGAGTTTCGAATAGATTTGGTTCCGGAAGCAGAACCATTGAGTAGGGCGCCGAGCAGGATGACCCTTTCAGAGATGAGGGAGTTGAAAGTGTAGTTGGTGGATCTGGAATGCAAGAGTTTCATCAGGCCAAGTAGTTCCCCTTGGAGGTGCAGCATCAGTGTTTGTTAAGAAGCCGAATGGATCGTTGAGGCTATGTAACGAATATCATAATTTGAATGAGAGGACAATAAAGAATCGATATCCATAGCCTAGAATTGATGATTGCTTTGATCAGTTGAGTGGATCCAAGGTATTTTCCCAGTTGGATTTCAAAATTGGTTTCCATCAGCTTGGAGTAGCAAAGGATAGTATACGTTTGACGGTGTTCAGGACCAGATATCGATCGTATGAATGGTTAGTTATGCCATCCGGTCTGATGAATTCGCCAGATTTCTTTGTGAATTGATGAGCCAAGTTTTCCAAGAACACTTGGATAGGTTCATATTGGTTTTCATAGTTGATATCTTGACTTACTCTAAGGATAAGAGAGAGCAAGAAGTTCGTCTTAGAGTGGTGCCTGAGACGTTGAGGCATCATCAGCTAAAGGAGAAGTTCTCGTAGTGTCATTTCTAGAAGAAGAAAGTTAAGTTTCTTGGTCATGTATTCTCAAACAAAGGGTTGCCAGTGGATCTGACTAAGGTTGATGCAGTGAATAGTTAGACGAGACCCGAGACATTAATGGACATAAAAAGTTTCTTGGGGTTAGCTTGTTATTATCACAGATTCATTAAGGATTTCTCACGGATAGCAGCACCGATGACCAAGGTAGTGAGAAAGGATGTGATGTTTGTGTGGATCAATAAGTGTGAGGAAGCATTTTAGAGTTTGATACATTTATTGACCCGTGCACCTATGTTAGTTTCCAGAGGGGATTTAGGGTTTGGTTGTTTATACAGATGCGTGTGGAACAAGATTGGGAGTTGTGCTGATGCATGGAGGATTGCCTATGCTTCTAGACAACTTAGACCGCATGAGGTCAGGTATCCAACGCATGCTTTGTAGTTGGCTGTAGTGATTTTTTCTTTGAAGGTGCAAAGAAATTACCTTTTATGAAAAAGGTTTAAGTTACTTACCGATCATAAGTCATTGAATTATTTGTTCCCCCAAAAGGAGCTGAACATGAGATAGCAGAGACGGTTAGAGTTTATAACCGCTTATGATTTTTCGATTGAGATAGACTAGGGAAAGTAAACAGATACACTTAGTAGGAAACATCATAATGCAATGTTAGCGATTATTTTTGAGTGGAAAGATTTGAAAGCATTCGCAGATTGCAGAATGCAGTGGAGATCCAAGGCTGGGTCTAGTGAGGATACAGTTGTATTATCTTATTTGGAAGTTCGACCGCCGTCGATCGAAAAAAATGCTTCTAAATAGATGGAGGATCCTATATTAGCTGATCAGATCATGAAGTTAAGAGAAGAAACTAAAAGCGATGACTTGAAACACTTTAGTCTTGACCAGAATGGTTGGTTGAGAAATAAACGAAGATTATGTGTTCCAAGTGTGGGAAACGTAAGGAAGGAAGTCTTGGAGGAATGTCATTGTTTGAAGTTCTCAATTCATCTAGGAGGAACTAAGATGTATCAGGATATGAAGAGGAGTTTCTTCTGGGAATGTATGAAGCAGGATATTGGCTTGTGTGTAAAGAAGTGCTTGAATTTCCAGTAGGCAAAGGCCGAACACCAAAAGCCAAGTTGGTTGCTTCAACAATTATATTCTAGTATGGAAGTAGGATTAAATTTCTATGGAATTTATTGATGGGTTGCCAAGGTCGAACGGAGGAAATGAAAGTGTATGGTTCATAGTGGACAGATTGACCAAGAGTGCCCTTTTCATTCCAATTAGCTCAACCAGGATGACACTTGTTTTAGCAAAACTGTTTATAAAGAATGTGGTTAAAATTTATGGAATTCTTAGCACTATAGTTATTGATAGAGATTCCCAGTCCACAAGCGAGTTTTAGAGGATTCCACAAGAAGTTTTGAAAACCAAGCTCAAGATGAGTACCGCTTACCATCCGTTGATAGATGGGCAAATGGAAAGAGCTAACAAAATCTTAGAAGATTTGTTAAGAGCTTATGTTCTAGATTTTTGAGGATCATGGGAAGACCATCTCCATCTATTCGAGTTTTCATATAACAATAGTTATCAGACCAGTATTGGGATGACACCATTTGAAGCTTTGTATGGAAGGCCAAGCAAATATCCTGCTTGTTGGTCGTAGATCGGGATATGTTGATTCTTGGTTCGAATTTGGCTAGAAAAGCTATAGAAAAGATTGAGATCACTCGGGCTAGAGTGAAGGATGCTCAGACTAGGCAAAAGAGTTATGCGGATAAAAGACAGAAAGACTTAGAATTCTCAGTTGGAAATTAAGTTTTTATTAAGGTGTCACCGATGAAGGGTTTTATTAGATTTGGAAGATCAGAAAATTCGGCATCGAGATTCGTTTGACCATTTCCTATTGTTGAGAGGATTGGGAAACTCGAGTATAGACTTGAGATACCGAGCAGCTTGGGATGTGTCCATGATGTTTTCCGTTTTTCTCATCTCAGAAAGTGTGTTAGAGGCCTAGTGACTACTATTTCACCGGCTGTGCCATATGATTTATTAGTAGAACCAGATTTGACCATGGTGAAGAAACTAGTTCGCATTGTTGCGAGAGATGAAAAGAGGCTTAGAACCAAGACAGTCGGGTTAGTCAAAGTCCAGTGGAATGACGATGATGGTACTTGGGAGGTTGAGAGCAGGATTAGAGATAGTTATCCTAACTTGTTTGATGGTATGTTTTACCTTCTGATTTGATTTATTGTGTGCCTTATTTTAAATTCAAGGACGAAATTCTTTAAGGAGGGTAGTCTGTAACACTCCAGATTTTTGGTAACATTATTTATGATATCTGATTAGTTAGATTAAACAAAATAATGAGCCGATTAGGGGATTGAGATTTGATTTTAATTAACCATATCCGTGCCATTTAAAATCAATAAATTAACAAAGAAGATTTAAATGAATAAGAGGAAGGGTAAAGTAGGAATGACCCATTCCTATATCTTCCAAACCTTAGCCGTGTATTAGAACACACGTTCATTTCATTTTGAAATTTCAAAACAAGAGGCCGGCTAACATTAACAAGAAAAAGGGAAGAAGAATTAAGAAAATCTAAAGGAAAAGCTAATACAAATCAAATCCATTAAAATCCCAAGTTCTTTTATCTCTAAAGCTAAGGTGAATAATGTTTACATCTCATTTTTGTTTTGTTTTGGTTTTAAGACTTAATCCGAATATTTTGCATTAATTTTCCATGATTTTGGACGATGGAATGATTATATATACTTATTGATGATTTATGTATACTCATTTTGATTTAATGATAGGTTTTAAGATTAAAACCCTATTAACTGACATCAAATTACCTTGCAAATTTTTATGAAGGTCTTAAATGATATTTTGAAAATGGATTTCAATTTTTAAATTTTTCTGAATGTTTTTGGAATTAATATGATTTTTTTTGTAAAGAAAATGGCATTTTAGATTGTAAATTATTTACATGTAAATAATTATTTGTTTGGGTCTGAAATTTTTGTATGTTAGAAAACGAACATAATGTGACTTTTTGGAATTTTTACAGATTTTTCCTAAGTACTCTAATGGTTATATAAAATTATATAAGGTATAGGACTTAATGTTTTAAAAAATTAAATAGGAGAAGGGGAATTTTGAAAATAATTTAAATTTATAAATTGAGAAAGTCGGCATCACTTTTTGGAAAAGAATTTGGCAACCAATCAGAGTTAGACAAACAAGGCAAGTTATGTACAGAAGAATAGTTTTAAAGTACAAATAAATAGGCTTTTACTGGTTTGGAACTTTCGACACCAGGTTCCGCCTCCATGCCTTCCCTTCCAACACAGTAGAAACCAATGCATATGGTATCATAAAACTTGTACATGGTACATTAGAAGAAGGCGAAAGTTATAGAGTCGAAACCAGATGGTTCTGAAGGGGTTGAATTATTGTTTTGGTTTTAAGGAAAAATACGTCCGCTTTCTTTTGACTAAGTTGCTTTCGACTTGGTTGAGTTTTGAGTAAGTCAAATGGTTTGAAAGATAATGTTTCGACGGGGTTGCACTTTTGTTTTGAATGATTCTTTCGATATAGTCGAAACCTTTAGCTGCCACTTCTTACCTTTCTATCTAGATGGTTTCGAAGGGGTTGTTTTGTTTTCTAAAAATTTGGCCACCTCCTCAATACTTTGGAAGGATGGTTTCATCACCATCACTTCTTTACATAGGAAAAGGTTTCAAAACAGATGCTTTCGACTATATTTAGTTTCTGATTACTTTACTTGAAGGCATAATCCAAATGGTTTCGACTGAGATGTTTTCAAAGGTTTCGAAAGGTGCTTCCATATGTTATATATTGAACCCAAGTGCTTTCGAAATAGTTGAGTTTTGATGCTTTCGAAAGGTTTTATGAATGATTTTGAAAGGCGTGGTTTCCCCAGGAGTTCGATAAGGTTGAAAAGAAAAGTTTTTCCTATGTTTTCGAAAGGCAAGGTTTTAAAGTTTTAAAGAAGGGTGTCTAACACTTTAGAGCTTTCGAAAGAAAGGCTTTTATTGGTTTCGAAAGACTAACATTTAGTAGTACTGAAAGCGGTACTTTCAAAGGTTTCGAAAGGGTTACTTTTAGGGATTTCAAATGGGTTGTTTAAAGGTTTTACAAAGGTTTCAAACAAGTTTAATATGTAGATAGCCTAAATCTTTTCATGTTATAAAGGACTTTAAATTATTTTATAAGGATAGGTAATCCTCATTTAATATCATCAACATGATTTTGTGAAAAGAATATATAACATGGCAAAATAACTTAGAGTAAAGCTGAAGGATATATTTTCCTTGTAGATGTATGATTTGAAGGGCTAAATTATTTTGAAAAGGTTTTCAAGGAAAATTTAAAGGGTAGTTAACCCTAAGAAAATGATTCGGACAGTTAATACATTTTGATTCTGACAGTTAGTCCAGTTTGAGGTTATTGAGCCTAGAGTTTTCGGACGGTTAGTCAAGATTGCTGACAGTTAGTCCAGTTGAGGCGGTCGGCCTAGTTTTATGGACCAATAGTTCATTTGTTAACATAGCGGAACTTGCTATTATGTTATGGAGAGCTAGTCGACTAATACCTGTTTTGTGGATAGATAGTCCATTTATTAGCATAGAGGATATTGCTATTTTGATATAATTAGTTTGATTAACTAGTTTGGTTGCAGGAAAGGATTTAAAAAATACATGTTTTGAAAAAGGATATTAGTGAGGGGAAACTAGTTCGAGACATGCATGGTCTTACTCAATATCAGTAAACCGAGATGTAACAGAATTATTCACAGCAAGCTTTATGCCCGACTCTATGTTTTCTCCCCTTAAACTCTCAGATGTTAAAAAATTGATTTTAGTAGGCTGAGGATTGTGGTTTTCATGTTTTCAGGTTTTCGTAATTTTGACGAATAAAGCTTCTGGTGATGATCAGTTGGCGGATGGATAGCTAATTTACGAACTACATTCTATTTTGTTTGGATCTCAATGTGTATTAAGTCAGTTGACTATTTTTCTTTATTCGTCCAAAGAAGCATTGTCACATGTCGCCTATGGCTTATTATTGTAATTTGATATTTGACCATTGCTTGGGAAACGTTTTTGGGATTATTATAACATGGATATGAATTATGATTTTTGAAATGTAATCAAATATATGTTGTTTTGAAATCTGTGATTTGTTCTTATTCATATGCTTTTGATATTATGGCTACCATTAGAATTAACGTATATCATCACGAGAAGTTAATACTATGGATGACTGTAACATTTGTAGCACTTAGCTTTTGACCTCTAGATACGAGATGTTACAAGGAACTATGCTAGGCTTGGAGAGAAGCCATTCATCGGAACTGAAGACGCTATCGAGGTGGAGAAATGATTGCTACATTTTGAGAGGATCTTTCTAGATTTAGGGCTTAATAATGAGCAGAAGAGAGGACTTGCTTCGAGACAGCTTCAAGGAGCAGCTTTGTTCTGGTGGAATAGTTTGACAGCTGTAGTGAATGAAGAGACGATGACATACGCTGAGTTTAAGAGGAGGTTCGAGGAGAGGTTCATGTCCGTGATGGTGCAATCTTCCTTGCCGGAAAAGTTTTTTAAGTTTGAGCTATGGGAGATGGCTATGTTGGAGTATGCTAGAAGATTTGAGGAGTTGGCGAGGTATGGATACTGTGATTAAGAGAAAAGAAAATTTTATCAAGGGGTTCAAGCCAGAGTTGCCCAAGGCTACATTACCACATATTAGTTGTGATGTTATGGTAAAGACGAATTTAAAACATGGAGAAAAGCTTGCTTTTCTAGAGAAGAATAAGGTGAAGGAGGTTCAGGTGGGGCGAGTCAGAAAAGAAAGATCTTTCATAAGAAGGGTGCTCAGAAAGGTGGAGCCGCAAAGAAAGGGTAGTTAGAAGTTGTTTTCTTTAAGTGCGATAAGAAGGGGAATTTCGCTAACGAATGTCATTCCAGAAAGGCGAAGGAAGTGATTGGGAAGAAAAATATCAGATGGTTCAAATGCGATCGGATTGGCCATTGCGAGAACTAGTGCAAAGAACCTGCTAAGGGTGCAAGGGGCAAGATGTTGCATTAGAGCCTACTACTTCGAGGCCAACAGCGTTGGAGAAATGGAATGAGGTATGGGAAGTACGCTTCAGATTCATGGTATGTCTGTTAGCGTTTTGTTTGATACTGCTGCATCGCATTCTTTTATTTCTCGTTGTTTGGTAGATAAACATAACCTAGAACCCTCATACTTAGTTACCTCCTTAAGGGTTGCAAATCCGATAAGAGGGTATACGACACATGGGATTGAGTGTGACCATTTAGAGTTTGATTTGTTAGGTCATACCTTTGTTTTTAGTTTGCATGTGTTTGACTTTGTAGGGTTCATAATTATCTTGGGTATGGATTGGTTAAGTAAAGACAATGCTAGGATGTTTTGCTATGATAGGAAAATATTGCTTACACACCCCGACTGTAGTGATCGGATTGTATAAACTGTAGAAATCCCTAGCTATGAGGCGAATGCTTTGTTGGGTATTGTGGAGGTATAGGACGAGTTGAATCGAGTTTTCATAGGTCTTCAAGCCAGTAGTAGGATTTCCACTGAAACAAGCCATTGAGTTTCGAATAGATTTGGTGTCTGGAGAAGAACCAGTGAGTAGACCTCTGAGAAGGATGACACCTACCGAGATGAGAGAGCTAAAGGTGCAGCTGGTGGATTTGGAAGGCAAGAATTTTATTAGACTGAGTATTTCACCTTGGGGACAACCGTAGTGTTTGCCAAATTGATGATAAAGAATCAATATGGATTATCGTAAGTTGAATGAGATGACAATAAAGAATTGATACCCATTGCCTAGAATTGATGATTTGTCTGACCAATTGAGTGGAGCCAAAGTACTTTCTTAATTGGATTTGGCGACAGGTTTCCATCAGCTTAGAGTAGTAGAGGACAACATTCCTTTAATGACGTTTAGAACTAGATATGGATTGTACGAATGGTTTGTTATGCCGTTTGGACTAACTAATACACGGGTATTATTTGTGGGTTGGATGTACCGAGTATTCCGAGAGCACATAGATAGGTCCGTTTTGGTTTTCATAGATGATATTCTGATATACTCTAGAGATGAAAAGGAGCATGAAGTTCATCTTAGAGTGTGCTTAAGACGATGAGGCAGCGTCAGCTGTAGGCGAAGTTTTCAAAGTATTATTTCTAGAAAAAAGAAGTGAAGTTTCTTGGTCATGTGGTCTCAGAGAAAGCATTGTCTATAGATCCAAATAAGATTGAAGCAGTGAAAAATTTGAAGAGATTCGAGACCGTGACCTAGCTTAAGAGTTTTCTTGGATTTGTCGGATATTATCGGAGGTTCGTATGGGATGTTTCACGGATAGCAACACCAGTGACCAAGCTAATGCGAAAGAATGTGAACTTTGTATGGACCAGTAAGTGTGAGGAAGCATTGCAAATCTTGAAACACTTATTGACCCATGCACATGTGTTAAATATTCCATAAGGAAACTAGGATTTGGTAGTTTATACAAATGCATGTGGAACTGGATTGAGAGGTGTGTTAATGTTAAGAGGTAAAGTGATTGCCTATGCTTCTCGACGGCTTAGACCGCAAGAGGTTAGGCATCCCATGCGTGATTTGGAATTAGCTACAATGATTTTTGAGTTGAGAGTGTGGAGACGTTACCTTTTAGGGGAGTGGTTTGAGCTTTATAAGGATTAAAAGTCATTGAAATATTTATTCTCCCAGAAGGACCTAAACATGAGACAACAGAGATGGTCAGAGTTTGTTGTTGCTTATGATTTCGGAATTGAGTACACATGAGGGAAAGGTAATAAGTTGGAAGATGCACTTACAGAAAGCATCAGAATGCGGTGTTGGCTATGATAGCTGAGTGGAAAGATTTTCGAAGCATTAGCGACTTGTGGAGTATAGTGGAGATCTAAGACTAGGTCTAGTGGAGAAACAACTGTGCCATTTTTGTTTAAAAGTCTGACCGATGATGATCAAGAAGATTACTTCTTAATAGGAGGAGGATCTAGTATCGGTTGAACGGATCAAGAAGTTAAAGGATGGAACAAAGACCAAAGAGTTGAAGGATTTTTGTCTTGATCAGAATGGGTGGTTGAGAAAGAAATGGAGGTTATGTTTTCCTGTAGGAGAATGAAGGAAGGAAGTTTTGAAGGAATTCCATCATTCGAAGTTCACTATTCATCCAGAAGGAACTAAGATGTATCAGGATATGAAGAGAAGTTTCTTTTAGGAAGGTACAAAGTGGGATTTTGGATTATGGATAAAGCGGTGTCTAAACTGTCAACAGGTAAAAGCCGAACATCAGAATCCAAGTGGGTTGCTTCAGCCATTGGATATTTTGATATGGAAGTGGAATTCTATTCCTATGGATTTTATAGACAGGTTGCCAAGATCTAATAGAGGAAATGAAAGTATATAGGTTGTAGCAGACAGATTAACCAAGAGATCCCATTTCATTCCAACTATGTTTTATTTGGCTAACTACTAACCTTTGGCTTACTATGGCCTACCAGACAATATAAAAAATAGTTTAGCATCTGTTAGATACTCCTCTTCGTTACGGTCTGCCTTATCTTCTCCCAGGGTCGCGTGATCCTATAGGTTTTGCGGGCTCACCAATAAACTATCTCTATACAAATAATTCCTTTCTTTGTGTAACCCCATTTTAGTCTTATCCGTGACAAAGCCATACACACTGGACTTTTGGGCTAAATTAGCTAGGAGCTAATAGCTAATGTATACGACGCGACCCTATACTAGTCCCATCTGGTATATAAATATTTTAGTCATTTTACTTAGGGTAATCTTCCGTTAAATTTTCCTTGAAAACCTTTTCTTCTCAACTTGATTTAAAACCTTTAAATCAAACTTAAATAAGGTAAGTATATACTCTATGCTTTACTTGAATCATCTTGCCATGTTATATAATACTTTACACAAACCATTGTTGATGAAAACATTTAAATCTTTGAAAGTACCTCTTTCAAAAAGATGGAAAGTATCCATTTCAAAATCAAGTAAATCCTTTATAATCTTGGCCGAAAGGCCAAAATATTCATTTCAAAACCATTCATAACTACCTTTAGAAAACATTGAAAAGCATCACATACGAAAGCTTAAAACCTTAGACGTCCTTCTTTAAAAACGCTATAACATTGCCTTTCGAAAACATTGGATACCTTCTTTTCAAGCCTTTCTAAACAATTAGCGAACCACCTATTCAAAACCTTCATTTGAACCTTTCAAAAGCATTAAAATCCTTTATGAATAATAAAACTTTCTAAAGCATTTGAGTTGAATCGAAACGTGTGGAAAGCTTTCAAAACGATTGAAATCTATCTCTCTCGAAATATTTGGTTTCTACCTTCAATAAAGAAAAAGTGTCATCAAAATTTTAAGTCGAAAACACTCTTTCGAAAGCAATTTCTAAGCAAAGAAGTGATGGTGTCGAAACCAACCCTTTCGAAAGCATTAGAGAAGCGGCTTGGATTTTAAAAACAGAGTATTACCTTAGAAACCACTTGCTTCAAAAGGTAGAAAGCGGCAGCTAGGGGCTTCGATCCCTTCAATTTTTTTTATTTAGAACAAAAGCGCAACCCATTTGAAACCATTCCTCTAAAACATTTGACCCAGTCGAAAGCCAACTAAGTCGAAAGCATACCCTTTTGAAAGCAAAGAAGGAGCATTTTCAATTAAAGCAAGGTTGCATTTTGACCCATTCGAAACCCTTAACTTCTACCTAGTACCTTTTGCCTTAGTTCAATTCACTACATACCAATTACTTGATACCATGTGCATTGGTTTCGATGGTGATGAAGTCGAAACTACCAGATCATAACGCCTACTGCTGAAAGTGTTAAAACATGCCAAAAGCATGTAAAAACTAATTTTTACTTTAAAAAGAAATTCTTTTCAATTAACCTGCCTTATTTGTCAAAATATTATTGGTTGCTAATTTTCTTTTCTAAAAGCACTGCCAAAATTTCATTTAAACAATTTAAATAATTTACGAAACATCCCTTCTCCTTTTATAAATATATAAAACATTTGAGTCTCATACCTTAAATAATTTTATATATTCATTATAGCACTTAGGAAAATTCAACAAAAATTCTGGTAAATCATTTCTAATATGTTTTCTAACATATATTAATTTTAGACCTAAAACATTTATTATTTAGCTGTAAATAAATTTAAACCCAAATAATAATTTTCTTTACTAGAAAATTAATATAAAATCCAAATTAATTCAGAAAATTATGAAAATTGAGTTCCATCTCTACAACATCATTTCTGGTCTAAATCTAAATTCGCAAGACATTTGGATGTCATTTAATAGGGATTTCACATTAAAACATATAATAAAACATTTAATCATTAGAAAACATGGCATAACATTGCAAAATAATTTGAATTAACCTTAAAACCAAAAATAATAAAACACCTTAGCTTTGAGATTAAGGAGTTTGAGATTTGAATGGATCTGATTTTGATTTAGCTTCTTCCTTAGCTTTTCTTCCTCTTGTTCCTTAGAATGGTGGCCAGCCTCTATTCTTAATTTTTGCAAATGATAATGAACGTATGAAATGAATTCCTAAGGGTATAGGGTATTAGAATATTCTTTTTTTCATTTTTCCCTCACCAATTACCTTTATCTATTTTAGTTCATATTAGCTCATTTTAATTTATTCATTATATGGCTTGGCTACCCCTATTAATTGTACAGGCTCGTATTTTTAACCACTTTAAATTATGAAATTTAATATAATTATTGAGTAAAAATGGTAAAAAAAATTAATGATTTGGTTATAGTTTATTGGATATGAACTTGAATAAAATTTTGAAATAGTTAATTTCGAAGATTTTGACGATAACAAGTATTGAAATAAATTCTATATAATTATTATGTTGAAAACCAATAATGAAACTAAATAATAAACATTGAATGAATGTACAATGGAAATGGTTATTTTATAATTTGAATTCGTTTTAAAAGTTAAATTTTATATGTTCAATAACTTACATTTCAATTATAGTGAGTTATTACAAAATTAAAATTGTTTAAATTAAATATTGGCAATTATTTGAAAAATTGGATTCTGAATTTAACGTGAATGAAAATGATTTGAAAGTCATTCTAAATTTTATTTAAGCCATGATAAAGATTGTTAAATTTTAAAATTGAATTTAAAAGAGAATAAATAGAAGTTGGAAATTTTATATTTTAATTGAACAGTAAAATTAGCCTTCCGAGGGATAGTCTCGGAATTCAACGAAACCGGTGTCATTGGGTCCGTAATAATGTATTATTATCGGATATCAAATTTTATGTTATTTGGAGTTATCTTTTGGTCATACGGAATAGAAATGCGTTGAATTAATTTTGGAAATTTAATATTTTAATTCGATTCGGAAAGCTATCTTTCACATATGATCAAATTAGGCCTCGAGACTTGTTCCATTATGTTCGGAACAGGGGTACAACATTAAGAATGCCAAGTGGCACTGTGACGACCCGAAATTTTTCACAATTTGAATTTGAATAGTTAATTGATTTAAAACATTTAAAAGTTAATTTAACTTGAATTCAAGATATCAATATTTACTTGATAATTAAATTATTGAATTATATAGTTTAAACATTGAATCATATAATTCGAAATTGGTTAATTTGTTGAATCTGAAACCTCTAAGCGTGTTTAAAATAATTTGAAGGCTTATAAAATTTATAATGATGATACTGTAGATAAAAATGGTTGAAATTTAATTTAAAGATGATTTGTTCAATTTTAATAATATATCGTTTAAATTGAATTTAAAAATAGCCTTCCGAGGCACAGTCTCAGAATTCGACGAAACCAGTTCCATTGGATCCGTTATAGTTAGTTATTATCGAATTTCAATTTTCGCAGCAATCGGAGTTGTCGTTTGACCCTGGCAGCTCAAAACGCTTAGAACTATTTTAATCAGTTTAATTTAAATTTGATGGTTTTCTTTTGGTAACTTGCACATACGTTCAAATTAGCCTCCGAAACACGTTCCATTGTGTTAGGAATGTGGGTAAAACCTTATAATCGCCCCGCGGCATTCCTTAAGAGGAGTTCGAAAATTTAAGTAGCAATCGATAAAGCGTTTTGAAGTTTTATATAAGATAATGAAAAATTAATTAAATAAATTAGCAAGGATATTTTTATAAACAATCGTACGCAGGAAGCTACCCAAACCAATATTTATCATCTGTTTCCCCTTCTCTAATCTTCAAGCAGAATTGAACGTATACATAAAAAAAATTAATTAAAAGTTATTAGTGAAATCTATGGCCAGACTCCTCTTCATCTTCGTTTTCCCCAATCTAGAGCCGATCGAATTCATATCTTCCTCTCCTGTATTTTTTTCCATTTCAGAAACCGAAAGTTATAAAAAAAAGAGAAAAAAATAGAAATCGCGAGAGCCAGCGCTTGAAATTGAAGCCGGCTTCCACTTTATCTCGAACAAGATCGGCGGTGATTCCGATTGAGGCTAAGGCTCGCGATCGTTGGTAGTGCCACGACATCGTTGCATTTGGAGGGACGCGGGTTAGGGTTTGTAGGCTAGTCGTAAGTGGCGCCGTGTGTTGTCGCAATCAAGGAGGTAGGGCACTGGGAACTCGCGATTGGATCACGATATCGTCTTGGTCGATCGAAAGATGAGGCGGCAGAGAGAGTTCGGTTTGGGTGCGAGCTGAGCTGAGCTAGGGCAAGGGGTGCTCGATGCTTATTGTGGTGATAGCAGGTGAGTTTTCTCAATCGTCTCGGGTCATATATATGAATATTCTCATGTTTTAAAACGCAGAAATATCAAGTTTTAAACTAATTTGTTTTAGACCCTTAGTTTGATAATGATGTTGTTTAATATTTAATAATCTAAGTTGTATGTTTCATTTAAACTAAGTAGGTAGATACTTAAGTTAAATTCGAAATTTAATTAATAGTGTGCTTAAGGAGAAATTAAGAAAATAAAGTATTTATCTTAAATTAGACTTAAAGATATTAGATTAAATCATAGATTAATGATAATAAAATCCCGGATTTATAAAATAAGAATTTAAAGTGATATAGTTAAGAAATAAATTAATTTATTTGATTTAACTTTTAATTAAATTAGATTCGAGAAATTAAGATTATTTAATTAATCAGTTCTGTAACTAAAGAGAAACTAATTAATTTATGGTTAAGAAATAATTAATTATTGATTAGGGATTATAAGTTAATTAATTTTTGATTGATTAATTTATAGGTAGAGATAAATTAATATAAGTAACTAGAGAATTCGTTACTTAAATGACAATCATTTAATGTAAGTAAATTAAAGGTGAGTAAATCTCACTCTGTTGGATTTCTATTTAAATTTAAATGGTTAAATTTAAATATTTGGTTGGATGATTGAATTGATTTGATATGCACCGTTAATTGATGATCTAGTGATTTTGGGTTTTGGGATGGTTCACGAGTTAATTGTTTCTTAACACGAAGCATCGGAAATTTTAAGTTGTTTTAAACTTAAAATATAAATGAGAAAATGTTTCCGTTTTAAAAGTTACTAACGGCTTAATGATTGTGATACATTAACTTAGTAGGGTAATTAAAATGGATAATTAATTAATTCAATTAATTAATGATTTGGGGATTTAATTTAGTAATTAAAGGTTTGAATAAATAAAAATAAATTAAGTTGTAAGTTAATTAACCAAGTATAAGTAATTCAGAATAATCATTGATGGTGTGATAAATAATTACCCCATGTAATTAAGAAAATATAATTACTTTGTGAAATTAATCAAGAGATTGATTATGATGGTTAAGTAAGGAGTAATTAATTTATGAATAAAGTAAAATAAAAGATAGTTAATTCCAGTTTGGGATTAATCGAAAATGATTAATACTGTGGTTTCATTAATATAATTAAAGTTGCTTAGGATAAATTAAAATATAATTGAAAATATTTAATTTATATAATTAATGATGTAATCAAAGATTGATTAATTAAGATTGATTAATCCATAATAAGTGACTTATGAGAAGTTAATTAATATAATTAAGGTTTAATGTAATTAAAATAGTTAATTTGGAAGTGATTAAGCTTTGCTTATGGATGATTGAATGGTATTGAATGCTTTGAATGAGTTGATATCTGATATGAAATGTTGTGTTTTTCATTTGGATGTCTTGGAATGGGATGGCATGAGACTCGAAGAGGCCGGGGTCGGGTATTAGGAATTACCCGAAACCACTTTGAATTTTTATAAATTGTTTTATGAAATCAATAAGCTGGAATGAAACGATTTAAGTAAATTGGATTATTTTATCTAAGTTTGATACTTAGAAATGGAAGTGTGGATTAAGTGTTGTCTACAGCAAATTGCGATTTTGTTAAATTGATAGAAGTTACCCCGTGTTTATATGAGTTGTATTCTTTGCATTCCATGTTTGATGGGTTTACTCACACTGGTTTCCAGCCTGACCCAGGTGTTACTTTGGTGTAATGCTCGGGTCAGACCGAGTATTACAGATTTTCTGGTCAGGACGTTCTGGAGCTCAGGAGGCGAGCTGGATGGCAATATCGTATAGAGTATATCCACTGTATTTATATTATTGTTAATCTGAGTCATGATAATTGTAAATATTCATTGACTGTATATAATGTGAAACTCTGATGTATTAGAATGTAGTCGACAGATATAGAATTCTTTTGTAAACTGTTATTATTTATTATGTATTATTATATTTTATCCGCTGTGAATGTGTGATGTTTGGTGTTTCAGTTCCTGTTTTTCTGTCTCTTTCTTCTTTTTCTTAACTATTTGGAAATTTCGGGTTCGGAAATTTCGGGTCGTTACATTTGGTATCAGAGCTGAAAGGTTAAGAGAGAACCTTGGCTCTGGTGGAGATTACTCATTTAATAGAGTCTGTAGTACTCTAGAATTAGTTGAGAATATATATATGAGCGCGTACTTGTTATTTTCTTATATAAAGATTTTAAATGATTTTATATAAAATATATATTTTGATATATAAAACAATATTTTCTTCTAATAAATATTAAGGTGATTGGTTGTTAAATTGTTTGAATTAAAATGAAGAAGTAATATAATACAACCAAATTGAAGTCTTGAATTGGAATTAAATTAAGTAGAAATAGGAATGCAACCAAATTAAAAATTTAATGGATTGAAAATGAAATTCTAAATCAGGTCCCAGAATTTGAAAATTTTGTTTCAAAGTAATGAAAAATAATAAATAAGTATTATTTGGGTAGCTGGGACTTGTTGAAAACAATGGGTTGTTTGAAATTTGATTTGTATTTAAAACCCAGGGTGGTTTAAAATTTTAAAACATGGCTGGGAGGGCCAAGAAATAAATATGTATATATGTATGGATATACATGATATCAAAGATAATTTGAAATGAACTCTAAGAGGTTGAGTTTTGATTTTTCCCTGAAGTGTGATGTAAAAACCAAAGTGATATAAGTTCTTAAGTGGGAAGATTATTATTGTGAAGTTTAAGGATTGAATGAGGTTGATTGGATTAAGTAAATGGAATTTAACTTTGGAAAAGTTAAATAAGTATAGAAAAAAAGCAACCTGAATTGAAAATTTCAAGATGAAATTGGAATTTAACTGGGAAAGTTGAATGGTTGATTTGAATTGGGAATCTGTGTGATCTCAAAACGGGTTTGAGATTTAAAAATTGAAAATAGATGGACATTTTAAAATAAATTGGATGATACCATCCTATTGTTAATAAAAATCTTTAAATTGAGAATGGTATTGTATAAATAAAATAAATTTAAATAATTAAGTTTGTAAATTAAAATTGTTTAAGAACCGGCTTCAAACTGGAAGATAAAATTTAATAATAAATTAAATTTTTTAAAATAAAATTGTATTGAACTCTTATTTGAACCTTGAAATATATAAGTTAAGATAATTTAAAATGGAATTTTGAGAATTGAACTCAGACATTAAATTGATTTTAAAAAAAAACTTTGAATAAAATTTAATTGGGTTTAAAAGGATAAACCAACCTTTGAGAATTTTACTCGAATTTCTATAATTCAAGATAGTTTAAATTCAAGATTGAATTGAATTAGTTCAAAATTGAATTTGGTTCGAATAATTGGATTGGTGATTGAATATGTATAAGTTTAACAATTTAAATGGGAAAATGAATTGGATTAAATTGAAGTGATTTGAATGTGAAATGGGTTCAATTGATAAAAATTCAAATTGATTGGAATAATTTGAAACTATAATTAAAGTGAACAGGATTAAAAACAAATGGAATTTGATTTATATTGGGAAGGGAAGCAAGATTGATTCGACTTGAATAGGGTTTAAATAAATTTTAATAGAAATTGAAGTTATTCAAGTTAGAATTGAGTCAATTAAATAAAAATTAGTTGGGGAAGTGAACAGTTTGACTCTTGACTATTTTCAATATAAATTGTTTTAATATAAACTTATTTTTCTAGGCTATTTAATATATACAACTTTTCTTTCTTAAAGCCAAATTATTTTATACTTCGTTTACAATTATTTTTGGAGCTATTTAACCATTTTTCAACTATTTTCTAAACTAATTACTATTTTTCAACTATTTCACAAACTAATTTCTATTTTACAACTATTTGGCAATTATTTAAAAATTTCTGAAACGATTTAACTATTTTCCAACTACTTTACGATTAGTTAACTATGTTATAGCTATTTTGCAAACTAATAATTATTTTTCAACTACTTATCTATTTTTAAAATTTTCAAGCTATTTTCTGGTCGGAGTTCAAACTGTTATGGATTTAATACCCAATTGAGATAAGAATTGAAGTGATGATTCAATGGAATTAAGGTAATTGTAAATAAGTGAAGGGGAATTTAAGGAAATATGAATAGAAAGCAAATTGATTTGGCTGATAATCAATGGAAATAAATATGTAGGATGTACGTATATTATTCTATTCGCATAGTGATTTGATCCAGATTCGAGCACAGAATTTCAAGATAGTTCATCGATCCGAGTTTGGATTTCTCCCTCGATTTTCGACGGTGAACTTGGATATGGATTATTGATTGGTTTTGGATATTCTCTATCATAGTTATGGCTATGCAAGGAGAATGACGATTTCTGATCAAGAAACTAGATCTGTGTCCGCACTAGGAAATCGGGTGGACGATACTAGTACGAAAGTGAAATTGTGTGATCGAGTGAGCGATCAGATTGATATGAGTACGGATGATATGAGTACATCGTACGGATTTGAATAAAATTGATATTGGGAAGAGTATTGATTTTAAATAAACAAAGTTATATATCTTTGTTATATATAAGATTAAGCTCCCCTTGTTAAATTTATGGCTGGAAGAAAAAGGATTTTTGAAAGTGTTTGAAGTATAAAAGGAATTTTATACAAGTTTGAAATGATCCAAGGTTTTAAAAAAAATTATATATATTTGAATATATATATAGAGGATCTTATGAGGAATTTGGAAAAAGGTTTTGGGAACCTTTGGAGTTGGAAAGGCTTTTGATTTTTGGGTAAAATCAATATTGAATTTGGAAAGCCTAGTTTGAGAATTATCGATTTTGGGATAATCGATTTTGTGTAAAGGAGTTTTGTATGATATCATACTAGGTGTATGATTTGAAAGATACTATATATGTATAGTATAAAGTGTTTTAATAATGGCTCTGGGGAAAAAGGCGCTCCCTTGAAATGAACTTCTCAAGAGTGCCACCGGGTGGTGCTGCCTTGAGCCCCAAGTGGGGTTCTAAAGTTGATCCTGTGAGGAGTCATGACAAAACTAGTTCCCGAGGATTACGAGTTAAGTATACCATAGCGAAAGTCATGTGTGCCGCTGAGAGCCAACAGTTGCATGGACTTTTTCTGCGATGGCACTGTAACCCAGGATGTAACTGCGACCTATGGTATAACATAGCGAAAGTCGTGTGTGCCGCTGAGAGCCAACGGTCTGCGTTTAATTTTATATCAGCAGACTGCGACCTATGTAGGAGTGGAGAGGTTTCATTTCGACAGCGAAAATCAGAGGCCGCTGAGAGCCTGCAGTTACATGGACTTTTGCTGTGACGGCAACGTAACCTTGGAATGTAACTGTGATCTATTGTGGGTTCCATGGTGTAATCGAGAGGCCGCGGAGAGCCTGCAGTTGCATGGACATTTGATGCAATGGCAACGTAACCCTGGAATGTAACTGCGACCATGGATGGGGGTGATGATTTCCAGAGCATTCTCACCAAAGATATTTCCTCTATTTTCAAAAACCGTTTCCTATATTTCAATAAAATTATTTTCTAAATATTTTCACTTGGTGTTGAAAACGGGTTTACCAAGTACTTATAGATTTTCAGTCCTACGCCTGATCAACGTATGTCTGAATTTCTGTGAGAACAAGGATGGACTGGTTGAGACATTGAGTTATAAAAATATTTTTATAAAGAGTTATTTTAATAGTGTGGTGTGAATTTAAAAGAATTTCTAAAATTTTTAAATAAAGGTGTTGGAATTTTGGGGAAATAAAAGGAAACCCAAACTGGAATTTTAATGAAGTGAATTTGTAATTAAAATTGAACATTGTTTTAGAAGTTGAAAGTAAGCTAATTGGCTAAATAATTATTTGATTGAGTATATTAATAAAATTTAACTTGGGTAAATAAATGGATTGTAAGTGATAATGGGTTTGAAAATGAATTCGACTTAGATTTGATAATGAATTAAATAAGAGGAGATGTTGTAAAATAAAAATAAACTTTTTGAGTTGGATTGGAAAATGTGATGGTTTGAATTACAAATAAAATTCAAGGGCGATTTGAATAATATTTAACAAAGTTTGCAAGTAAATTAGATATAAGAGAAGTGTTGTCAAATGTAATGAAAGTGAATTATAATAGAAATGGTCTGAGTTGCAAAACAAAACCCAAGTGAATAGAAATAAATTGAGAATGGCCTTGTATCAATAAAATAAGTTCGAAAATGAATTAAGTAAGTAAATGAAAATTTTTAAATGGGTTAATTGGATTAAATAATAATTGGATGAAGTCTGATTGAATAAAAAAACTAAATCAAGTTATGATTTGAATTGGATTATCAGGCTGAACTTAAGTTCAGTGGCATATTAATTTGAAGTATAAATGAGATAAGTATGTGGTTGGATATTATTTTGATAAATTGAGAAGGTGAATTAAAATTAAAATTAAAATGGATGAGCTTGCTGAATTTAATGGAAGTTGATTAAATGAGAATCAAATAGAAGTAAACTTAAGTTGATGTTGGAATAAATTAAAGTAAATTCACTTAAGTTTAAAATTTATGGAAGCTTGGCTTCGAATAAGAGTGGAAACTCATTAAATAAAAGCTTGGATTAAATTAATTTGGGAATGGCTCGAAGTATACAAGAATGGAATGTGTCGAGCTAAATGAATGAATTGAAATTAACTTAAAGTAGTTATAAATTAAATAAATACTCTATTAAGCGAATATTGTCGAATTGGTATAGAATGAATCATCGTATGACGTAAATAAAGGTAATTAAATTTCTGTGAGTTAATAGAGATTAAATAAAATTGATTCTGAATCATTTGAAGTGAATATGAGCTTGTTTGGATTAAAAATCAATGGAATGTAAGAAATTGAGTTGCAAACCATTGAAATTGAATGAAATGGTTTATAAATTGGTTGAAAGCAATTGAATTAGCTTTAAGATTATATAAATCGCTTATGGAAAGGTTTTGGTGCTTGTTGCTTATGATATAATGTGTTTAGCTATTGCAAATAAGTGAAATGCTTATAGATTTTCAATATATGGCACTTACATATTTAAATTGAGTAAGTACAGGTACCAGGGAGCCGTTTGGTTGATTTGGATTGCGCTAATTGCTTAAATTAATAAGCTGCTTGCTTAAAATGCTAAATAAGGTACGCCTATGCAATAAAATTAGGAAATATGAACTATTTTTGCTTTTTCCGGCCGTGTGGGTCGATGTATACATATTTATATCTCTTTTCAAATTGCAGAAGCTCCTCCGTACAAAGGAGACTCTGCCAAAAAATTTCGAAAATTTTGGGAGTTAGAAAATTTTTGGAAAATTTTGAGAAAAAAAAATTGGTTAACGACAAATCGATTTCAAATTGGAAAACTAATGTAAATTAGTAGATGAAACTAATGTGAATCAGTTATAAATGAAAATAAAAATTTAATACTCATAATTGAAGACGAATTGAATTCGCATGAAACAGGGAAAACTAATTTGCATAGAAGTATATGTGAAAACTTTTGTAAGAAAAAGTATAAATGATTTGAAAGGTTACAATTGTATATTGTTGCTAAATAAGATATGCAGGTATTAAAAGGGAAAAGAAAATTGGATTTGATTCCAAAAGATAAATGTGAATTGCCCGACAAAAAGGTAAGTATTTTAAATTTCTAGATGAAATTGGATTGGGTTTTTGATATAGCCACTTGGCTTTTGTTTTCTTTTGGAATTTGGGAGCCCGTAGAGGCCTTTTGTAGTTGTACCGAGCTAGCCGTGCAAAGGAGACGCTGGCAAAATTTTTTGGAAATTTAGAAAGTTAGAAAATTTTAGAGAAAATTTTGATAATTCAAAATTTTATTTAAAATTGAAATTTAGATAATTGAGCAAAGGGAAATTATTTGAAACTGTGAAAGGTCTTGAGAAGTTGGTTGATGTGATAATAGGTTTTTAATAAAAGACGGTTGATAGGATGTTGATAAAACTATTGGTTTTGGGAAAGGTAACGGATTTTGAACCATTCTTCCTAACTAGTAATTTCGTGGACGAAATTCTTTTAAGGGGGGAGGAATGTGACGACGCGGAATTTTTAACAATTTAAATTTGAATTGTTAATTGATTTAAAACATTTAAAAGTTAATTTAACTTGAATTCAAGAAATCAATATTTACTTGATAATTAAATTATTGAATTATATAGTTTAAATACTGAATCATATAATTTGAAATTGGGTAAATTGTTGAATCTGAAACCTCTAAGCCTGTTTAAAATAATTTGAAGGCTTATAAAATTTATAATGATGATACTGAAGATAATAGAATGTTGAAATTTAATTTAAAGATGATTTGTTCAATTTTAATAATATATCGTTTAAACCGAATTTAAAAATAGCCTTCCGAGTCCTAGTCTCGGAATTCGATGAAACTAGTTCCATTGGATCCGTAATAGTTAGTTATTATCAGATTTCAATTTTCGTAGCAATCGGAGTTGTCGTTTGACCCTGGCAGCTCAAAACGCTTAGAACTATTTTAATCAGTTTATTTTAAATTTGATCGTTTTCTTTTGGTAACTTGCACATACGATCAAATTAGCCTCCGAAACACGTTCCATTGTGTTCGGAATGCGGGTAAAACCTTATAATCTCCCCGCGGCATTCCTTAAGAGGAGTTCGAAAATTTAAGTAGCAATCGATAAAGCATTTTGAAGTTTTATATAAGATAATGAAAAATTAATTAAATAAATTAGCAAGGATATTTTTATAAACAATCGTACGCAGGAAGCTACCCAACCAATATTTATCATCCGTTTCTCCTTCTCTAATCTTCAAGCAGAATTGAACGTATACATAAAAAAAATTAATTAAAACTTATTAGTGAAATCTATGGCCAGACTCCTCTTCATCTTCGTTTTCCCCAATCTAGAGCCGATCGAATTCATATCTTCCTCTCCTGTATTTTTGTCCATTTCAAAAACCGAAAGTTATAAAAAAAAAGAGGAAAAAGTAGAAATCGCGAGTGCCAGCGCTTGAAATTGAAGCCGGCTTCCACTCTATCTCGAACAAGATCGGCGGTGATTCCGATTGAGGCTAGGGCTCGCGATCGTTGGTAGTGCCACGACATCGTTGGATTTGGAGGGACGCGGGTTAGGGTTTGTTGGCTCGTCGTATGCGGCGCCGTGTGTTGTCGTGGCCAAGGAGGTGGGGCACTGGGAACTCGCGAGTGGATCACGATGTCGTCTTGGTCGATCGAAGGATGAGGCGGCAGAGAGAGTTCGGTTTGGGTGCGAGCTGAGCTAGGGCAAGGGGTGCTCGATGCCTGCTGTGGTGATAGCAGGTGAGTTTTCTCAACCGTCTTGGGTCATATATATGAATATTCTCATGTTTTAAAACGCAGAAATATCAAGTTTTAAACTAATTTGTTTTAGACCCTTAGTTTGATAATGATGTAGTTTAATATTTAATAATCTAAGTTGTATGTTTCATTTAAACTAAGCAGGTAGATAATTAAGTCAAATTCAAAATTTAATTAATAGTGTGCTTAAGGAGAAATTAAGAAAATAAAGTATTTATCTTAAATTAGACTTAAAGATATTAGATTAAATCATAGATTAATGATAATCAAAACCCGGATTTATAAAATAAGAATTTAAAGTGATATAGTTAAGAAATTAATTAATTTATTTGATTTAACTTTTAGTTAAATTAGATTCGAGAAATTAAGATTATTTAATTAATCAGTTCTGTAATTAAAGAGAAACTAATTAATTTATGGTTAAGAAATAATTAATTATTGATTAGGGATTATAAGTTAATTAATTTTTGATTGATTGATTTATAGGTAGAGATAAATTAATATAAGTAACTAGAGAATTCGTTACTTAAATGACAATCATTTAATGTAAGTAAATTAAAGGTGATTAAATCTCACTCTGTTGGATTTCTATTTAACTTTAAATGGTTAAATTTAAATATTTGGTTGGATGATTGAATTGATTTGATATGCACCGCGAATTGATGATCTAGTGATTTTGGGTTTTGGGATGGTTCATGAGTTAATTGCTGCTTAACACGAAGCATTGGAAATTTTAAGTTGTTTTAAACTTAAAATATAAATGAGAAACTGTTTCCGTTTTAAAAGTTACTAAAGGCTTAATGATTGTGATACATTAACTTAGTAGGGTAATTAAAATGGATAATTAATTAATTCAATTAATTAATGATTTGGGGATATAATTTAGTAATTAAAGGTTTGAATAAATAAAAATAAATTAAGTTGTAAGTTAATTAACCAAGTATAAGTAATTCAGAATAATCATTGATGGTGTGATAAATAATTACCCCATGTAATTAAGAAAATATAATTACTTTATGAAATTAATCAAGAGGTTGATTATGATGGTTAAGTAAGGAGTAATTAATTTATGAATGAAGTAAAACAAAAGATAGTTAATTCCAGCTTGGGATTAATCGAAAATGATTAATACTCTGGTTTCATTAATATAATTAAAGTTGATTAGGATAAATTAAAATATAATTGAAAATCTTTAATTTATATAATTAATGACGTAATCAAAGATTGATTAATTAAGATTGATTAATCCATAATAAGTGACTTATGAGAAGTTAATTAATATAATTAAGGTTTAATGTAATTAAAATAGTTAATAAATTTATGAGATAATTGAAGAATATTTATTGATTATGGTTAAGAATAATTGATATCGTGATAATTAATTAAAGATAATTACTTGAATGCAATTGAAAGATAATTAATCCAGTGTGATTAATTAAGATGAATAATGAAGGATTGATTAATTAATCGATTTAAAATTAATTAATATTGAATGAAGGAACCTAAGTGGATGAGGTTAGTGATTCAATCAGGATTAATTTTACTTAATTTGGAAGTGATTAAGCTTTGCTTATGGATGATTGAATGGTATTGAATGCTTTGAATGAGTTGATATTTGATATGAAATGTTGTGTTTTTCATGTGGATATCTTGGAATGGGATGGCTTGAGACTCGAAGAGGCCGGGGTCGGTTATTAAGGAATAGCCGAAACCACTTCGAATATTTATAAATTGTTTTGTGAAATCAATAAGTTGGAATGAAACGATTTAAGTAAATTGGATTATTTTATCTAAATTTGGTACTTAGAAATGGAAGTGTGGATTAAATGTTGTCTACAGCAAATTGCGAATTTGTTAAATTGATAGAAGTTACCCCGGGTTTATATGAGTTGCATTCTTTGTATTCCATGTTTGTTGGGTTTACTCACGCTGGTTTCCAGCCTGACCCGGGTGTTACTTTGGTGTAATGCTCGGGTCAGACCGAGTATTACAGATTTTCAGGTCAGGACGTTCTGGAGCTCAGGAGGTGAGCTGGATGGCAATATCGTATAGAGTATATCCGTTGTATTTATATTGTTGTTAATCTGAGTCATGATAATTGTAAATATTCAGTGACTGTATATAATGCGAAACTCTGATGTATTAGAATGTAATCGACAGATATAGAATTCTTTTGTAAACTATTATTATTTATTATCATTATTATATTTTATCCGCTGTAAGTGTGAGATGTTTGGTGTTTCTGTTCCTTTTCTTCTATCTCTTTCTTCTTTTTCTTAACTATCTGGAATTTTCGGGTTCGGAAATTTCGGGTCGTTACAAGCACACCTTAATAGGGATTCAGATTCTCGAGATATGAAAGGGAGATATTTTGAATAAATTAAAATAGAATTTCAAATCGCAGCCGACCTAACACATCTCGAGCCACCCTACCCTATACATATAGCAGCCTTTCCCCAATTTTAAATCGCATGTCTCTTCCGTTTGCTTTTCAGTTCGAACAAGATTAAATCGAAAACATCTCAAATTAAAAAAATAAAATTACCCGCACACAATAGCACACAAGATAGTCGACATCGAGCGGCACTAGGGAAAGGAGACCGCGAGTGTTTACGCGATTAAGAGTCGCTGCGACCTAGGATTGGTTAGTCGTCCTCGCACACTCTCGATGACTTTTCCAACAAGTCGAATCACGAGACGTTGGGTGTTTGGATCGTTCGACTGTGTTGTATTTGCGAGATTTGACTTGCACACTGGCGTGGAGCTTGTGGTCGCGGCTTTCAAGGAGTGGCAGACGAAGTCATGGTGAGATGGATACGAGGTCACGGATGTGGGACAGCGGCATCGATCAGTGGAGACATGTGTTGGCGAGCGTGCATAGGAAGGGTCGAGCAGCATTTAGGAAGAAGATAAGAAAGTATGGGTCGGGCTTTAGATTAAGTAGGTAACGAAAAAGGATGGTAATTTATTTATATAAATTGTTAATAAAATTCCAATTCTTATAAATTAATAAACTGTTCATTTTAGGTCCAAATTGAACGTGGACTATCGCATTTGGTTCGTACTGAATAGCACTAGGAAATGGATTTGATTTAGTGACAACTAGAGCTTGTAGAATTTTCAGTTAAATTCGAACATGTTTGAATTTAATCGAAACCAAAACGCTGAAGCGACAACTGAAAAATAAAAGGTGAGAGTCTTAAAACGCTCACAACGTAGTAAAATATATTTATGCTTGTTAAATTTGAAATTATGAAGTGATATAAATTTATTGATCGTTGTTTGATAAATATAATTGTCATCTAAGTTGTCACTCAAATTAACTGTTAAAGAAATTAAAAATTAATAGTAAATTAGAAATTGGAATTTAATTGCCAGTAAAACATCTGATATTGATAACTATGAAATTATTGTGAATTATTCTGACTTTTTAGACGATTGATTGTGATGGATGATTTGGATGTTTATTTGTTTATATATATATATATATATATATATATATATATATATATATATCATGTTATCACCTGGTAAGTTATTTACAGTACATACAACTGTAAATTGAATTATTTCGAATAAGAAATAGGTTGGAATGATATATACCTATGAAATTTATTTTGGATTGAATTGATATACATCCATCCCTAAAATTGAATTGAAATAACTGATCACTTGGCCATAAAATAGAAAATTGTATACGGACACCGGATTGGTTAATTTAAAGGATTTTAAAATTTTTGATTTGAAATTTAACAGATGATTTTGATTTAAAGAAATAAAAATCGAATTTACAGAAATCGAGTTATCTTCGAACCAGAGTTTGAAATGTAATTAAAATTTGTTAAATCGAATTTACGATTACGAGGTTATAATTAAAATATGATTTGAGTTTGGAAATTGATTTGTTTTAAAAGATTTGGATTTTTATTTGAACTTTGAGATATTGCTAAGTAAACGGAATTTAAATCGATATTTCAAAATTGAGCTTGGAATTAAATTATTTTAAGGATTTGAATCTTAAATTAGATATTGAAGGGTAATTTAATTTAAGTGATTTAAATCGATATTTTAAAAATCGAACTCGGAATTGATATAAATCGTGATGATTCAAATATGAAATTGAAGTTATTTTGGAATTGTAATTGAAATTAATTTGAAACTGGAACTAAAATTAATATGGAATTGACACCGAAATTAACATGGAATCGACATCGAAATTAATATGGAATCGAAGTAAAATTCGACTGGAAATCGGAACTAAATCAATTAAATCGAAATGGAAATTTAAAGTGGTTTGAATAGGGAAATTAGGAACTGAATCAGTTTGACTTTGAAACTATTTTCCATAAAATTATCTAATATAAACTATTTAAAATCTATCTTTTGAACATTCAAATGGTTTTGATTTCCATAGTATTTACTATATAAATCATTTTAATACTTAAGATGTTCTAACTATTTTAACTATTTTAATTATTTAAACTATTTAAAAACTATTCAAACTATTTAAAAAAAATTCAAACTGGTTAAGCTTGGAATATTTATATTTAAATCATGGACTTAAATACGAATTGGGTTAAATTGAAGTTATAACCCAAATGGAAATTCGAACAATTTTGAATTGGAATTGTAATCGAGATATTAAGGCGAAAATGATTTTTAAAATAAAATGGTATATTTTAAGTAAATATGATGATTTCAAAATGAATTTGATTTTGAATGAATATGGTATTTTGATATCAAAAACGAATTGTTTTCGAAATGTAAAAGTACCCACCGGTGTGTAAAACGACGTTTGGTTGTTAGAGAGACCGAGACCTCTTATTGGCATACTCTCTGTCAATATTGGAACCATTTTAACAACTGTGTATGCAAAGGACAATCCAGAATGAAGTGGTTGGACTTAGCGTTGCTTGTTGGATTTAATGAAAGAGAACGATGATGGATTAACCTAGCACTTGTGCCAAATTGAAATGACTAAAATAGGAGCCGTACCGACCAAGCGGGCTAGCTACCCTAAGCGGACGCACTTCTTCGTATTACCATCATTTACATCGTGATTGATTAGTGTGCACCCTCGGATCTTGTGAGTGTTGGACGCAATTAGTAATCGTGGCTATGATGCATTACTACTAACCGGAAAGGGTAAACTGATAATATCCTACCTTGGGCATTGCTTCATATGTCTTGTCATACTTTTATCCCTATACGAGACTACTATGACTTTTATTTAGTGTTGTCGTATAACAGCACATCCCTATCCATCGATAGTTTACTAGTGTTTTATATGAAAATTGTACGACAGTGCTTAAAAACGAGTTAAAGGGGGATCAATGTAAAGCCTTAACGCTATTTTGATATTTATTTTACTGATTAGACATTACATATATAGCGTATTCTACTATATATTAATATTTTGACGGATCCTTAAGAGATCGAAAATCCTGTATCATCTCTTAAGTTATTGCACGCATGTTGTACACTGGATAGGATATGTGGAAACCCATAAACATCTCTGATGCCACGACACTCATGTCATATGCTATATCGGCTTGACTCAGATAAGAATATTTTTGTCCTGACTCGAGTGTTTTGTTTTTTCATTACTCTCGGGTCAGCCCTGAGTTTTCTTCTTATTAAAGATTTATTCAGGAGGACAAGACGGAGATTTGGTATATTATTACTATTATTATTCCTGCATCATGTTGTCTGCTGCAATATATGTTATTCAACTGTATATGTTATTCAATATATATGTCCGCACAAGGAAATCGGATGGACGATACTAGTTCGAAAGTGAAATTGTGTGATCGAGTGAGCTATCAGATTGATATGAGTACGGATGATATGTGTACATCGTACGGATTTGAATAAAATTGATATTGGGAAGAGTATTGATTTTAAATAAACAAAGTTATATATCTTTGTTATATATAAGATTAAGCTCCCCTTGTTAAATTTATGGCTGGAAGAAAAAGGATTTTTGAAAGTGTTTGAAGTATAAAAGGAATTTTATACAAGTTTGAAATGATCCAAGGTTTTAAAAAAAATTATATATATTTGAATATATATATAGAGGATCTTATGAGGAATTTGGAAAAAGGTTTTGGGAACCTTTGGAGTTGGAAAGGCTTTTGATTTTTGGGTAAAATCAATATTGAATATGGAAAGCCTAGTTTGAGAATTATCGATTTTGGGATAATCGATTTTGTGTAAAGGAGTTTTGTATGATATCATACTAGGTGTATGATTTGAAAGATACTATATATGTATAGTATAAAGTGTTTTAATAATGGCTCTGGGGAAAAAGGCGCTCCCTTGAAATGATCTTCTCAGGAGTGCCACCGGGTGGTGCTGCCTTGAGCCCCAAGGGGGGTTCTAAAGTTGATCCTGCGAGGAGTCAGGACAAAACTAGTTCCTGAGGATTACGAGTTAATTATACCATAGCGAAAGTCGTGTGTGCCGTTGAGAGCCAACAGTTGCATGGACTTTTTCTGCGATGGCACTGTAACACAGGATGTAACTGCGACCTATGTTATAACATAGCGAAAGTCGTGTGTGCCGCTGAGAGCCAACGGTCTGCGTTTAATTTTATATCAGCAGACTGCGACCTATGTAGGAATGGAGAGGTTTCATTTCGACAGCAAAAATCAGAGGCCGCTGAGTGCCTGCAGTTACATGGACTTTTGCTGTGACGGCAACGTAACCCTGGAATGTAACTGTGATCTATTGTGGGTTCCATGGCGTAATCGAGAGGCCGCGGAGAGCCTGCAGTTGCATGGACTTTTGATGCGATGGCAACGTAACCCTGAAATGTAACTGCGACCATGGATGGGGGTGATGATTTCCAGAGCATTCTCACCAAAGATATTTCCTCTATTTTCAAAAACTGTTTCCTATATTTCAATAAAATTATTTTCTAAATATTTTCACTTGGTGTTGAAAACGGGTTTACCAAGTACTTATAGATTTTCAGTCCTACGCCTGATCAAGGTATGACTGAATTTATGTGAGAACAAGGATGGACTGGTTGAGACATTGAGTTATAAAAAGTATTTTTATAAAGAGTTATTTTAATAGTATGGTGTAAATTTAAATGCATTACTTTTAAATAAAGGTGTTGGAATTTTGGGGAAATAAAAGGAAATCCAAACTGGAATTTTAATGAAGTGAATTTGTAATTAAAATTGAACATTGTTTTAGAAGTTGAAAGTAAGCTAATTGGCTAAATAATTATTTGATTGAGTATATTAATAAAATTTAACTTGGGTAAATAAATGGATTGTAAGTGATAATGGGTTTGAAAATGAATTCGACTTAGATTTGATAATGAATTAAATAAGAGGAGATGTTGTAAAATAAAAATAAAATTTTTGAGTTGGATTGGAAAATGTGATGGTTTGAATTACAAATAAAATTCAAGTGCGATTTGAATAATATTTAAAAAATTTGCAAGTAAATTAGATATAAGAGAAGTGTTGTCAAATGTAATGAAAGTGAATTATAATAGAAATGGTCTGAGTTGCAAAACAAAACCCAAGTGAATAGAAATAAATTGAGAATGGCCTTGTATCAATAAAATAAGTTCAAAAATGAATTAATTAAGTAAATGAAAATTTTTAAATGGGTTAATTGGATTAAATAATAATTGGATGAAGTCTGATTGAATAAAAAAACTAAATCAAGTTATGATTTGAATTGGATTATCAGGCTGAACTTAAGTTCAGTGGCATATTAATTTGAAGTATAAATGAGATAAGTATGTGGTTGGATATTATTTTGATAAATTGAGAAGGTGAATTAAAATTAAAATTAAAATGGATGAGCTTGCTGAATTTAATGGAAGTTGATTAAATGAGAATCAAATAGAAGTAAACTTAAGTTGATGTTGGAATAAATTAAAGTAAATTCACTTAAGTTTAAAATTTATGGAAGCTTGGCTTAAAATAAGAGTGGAAACTCATTAAATAAAAGCTTGGATTAAATTAATTTGGGAATGGCTCGAAGTATACAAGAATGGAATGTGTCGAGCTAAATGAATGAATTGAAATTAACTTAAAGTAGTTATAAATTAAATAAATACTCTATTAAGCGAATATTGTCGAATTGGTATAGAATGAATCATCGTATGACGTAAATAAAGGTAATTAAATTTCTGTGAGTTAATAGAGATTAAATAAAATTGATTCTGAATCATTTGAAGTGAATATGAGCTTGTTTGGATTAAAAATCAATGGAATGTAAGAAATTGAGTTACAAACCATTGAAATTGAATGAAATGGTTTATAAATTGGTTGAAAGCAATTGAATTAGCTTTAAGATTATATAAATCGCTTATGGAAAGGTTTTGGTGCTTGTTGCTTATGATATACATGTGTTTAGCTATTGAAAATAAGTGAAATGCTAATAGATTTTCAATATATGGCACTTACATACTTAAATTGAGTAAGTCCAGGTACCGGGGAGCCGTTTGGTTGATTTGGATTGCGCTAATTGCTTAAATTAATAAGCTGCTTGTTTAAAATGCTAAAAAAGGTACGCCTACGCAATAAAATTAGGAAATATGAACTGTTTTTGCTTTTTCCGACCGTGTGGGTCGATGTATACATATTTATATCTCTTGTCAAATTGCAGAAGCTCCTCCGTACAAAGGAGACTCTGCCAAAAAATTTCGAAAATTTTGGGAGTTAGAAAATTTTTGGAAAATTTTGAGAAAAAAAATTGGTTAACGACAAATCGATTTCAAATTGGAAAACTAATGTAAATTAGTAGATGAAACTAATGCGAATCAGTTATAAGTGAAAATAAAAATTTAATACTCATAATTGAAGACGAATTGAATTCGCATGAAACAGGGAAAACTAATTTGCATAGAAGTATATGTGAAAACTTCTGTAAGAAAAAGTATAAATGATTTGAAAGGTTACAATTGTATATTGTTGCTAAATAAGATATGCAGGTATTAAAAGGGGAAAAGAAAATTGGATTTGATTCCAAAAGATAAATGTGAATTGCCCGACAAAAAGGTATGTATTTTAAATTTCTAGATGAAATTGGATTGGGTTTTTGATATAGCCACATGGCTTTTGTTTTCTTTTGGAATTTGGGAGCCCGTAGAGGCCTTTTTTAGTTGTATCGAGCTAGCCGCGCAAAGGAGACGCTGGCAAAAAATTTCGGAAAGCTAGAAAATTTTAGAGAAAATTTTGATAATTCAAAATTTGATTTAAATTGAAATTTAGATAATTGAGCAAAGGGATATTATTTGAAACTATGAAAGGTTTTGAGAAGTTGGTTGATGTGATAATAGGTTTTTAATAAAAGACGGTTGGTAGGATGTTGATAAAACTGTTGGTTTTGGGGAAAGGTAACGGGTTTTGAACCATTCTACCTAACTAGTAATTTCGGGGACGAAATTCTTTTAAGGGGGGAGGAATGTGACGACCCGAAATTTTTAACAATTTAAATTTGAATAGTTAATTGATTTAAAACAATTAAAAGTTAATTTAACTTGAATTCAAGATATCAATATTTACTTGATAATTAAATTATTGAATTATATAGTTTAAATATTGAATCGTATAATTTGAAATTGGGTAAATTGTTGAATCTGAAACCTCTAAGCCTATTTAAAATAATTTGAAGGCTTATAAATATTATAATGATGATACTGAAGATAATAGAATGTTGAAATTTAATTTAAAGATGATTTGTTCAATTTCAATAATATATCGTTTAAACTGAATTTAAAAATAGCCTTCCGAGGCATAGTCTCGGAATTCGACGAAACCAGTTCCATTGGATCCGTAATAGTTAGTAATTATCGGATTTCAATTTTCGTAGCAATCGGAGTTGTCGTTTGACCCTGGCAGCTCAAAACGCTTAGAACTATTTTAATCAGTTTAATTTAAATTTGATCGTTTTCTTTTGGTAACTTGCACATACGATCAAATTAGCCTCCGAAACACGTTCCATTGTGTTCGGAATGCGGGTAAAACCTTATAATTTCCCCGCGGCATTCCTTAAGAGGAGTTCGAAAATTTAAGTAGCAATCGATAAAGCATTTTGAAGTTTTATATAAGATAATGAAAAATTAATTAAATAAATTAGCAAGGATATTTTTATAAACAATCGTACGCAGGAAGCTACCCAAACTAATATTTATCATATGTTTCCCCTTCTCTAATCTTCAAGCAGAATTGAACGTATACATAAAAAAAATTAATTAAAACTTATTAGTGAAATCTATGGCCAAACTCCTCTTCATCTTCGTTTTCCCCAATCTAGAGCCGATCGAATTCATATCTTCCTCTCCTGTATTTTTGTCCATTTCAGACACCGAAAGTTATAAAAAAAAAGAGAAAATAAAATAGAAATCGCGAGTGCCAACGCTTGAATTTGAAGCCGGCTTCCCCTCTATCCCGAACAAGATCGACGGTGATTCCGATTGAGGCTAGGGTTCGCGATCGTTGGTAGTGCCACGACATCGTTGGATTTGAAGGGACGCGGGTTAGGGTTTGTTGGCTCGTCGTAAGCGGCGCCGTGTGTTGTCGCAGCCAAGGAGGTGGGGCACTGGGAACTCGCGAGTGGATCACGATGTCGTCTTGGTCGATCGAAGGATGAGGCGGCAGAGAGAGTTCGGTTTGGGTGCGAGCTGAGCTAGGGCAAGGGGTGCTCGATGCCTGCTGTGGTGATAGCAGGTGAGTTTTCTCAATCGTCTCGGGTCATATATATGAATATTCTCATGTTTTAAAACATAGAAATATCAAGTTTTAAACTAATTTGTTTTAGACCCTTAGTTTGATAATGATGTTGTTTAATATTTAATAATCTAAGTTGTATGTTTCATTTAAACTAAGCAGGTAGATACTTAAGTTAAATTCAAAATTTAATTAATAGTGTGCTTAAGGAGAAATTAAGAAAATAAAGTATTTATCTTAAATTAGACTTATAGATATTAGATTAAATCATAGATTAATGATAATCAAATCCCGGATTTATAAAATAAGAATTTAAAGTGATATAGTTAAGAAATTAATTTATTATTTGATTTAACTTTTAATTAAATTAGATTCGAGAAATTAAGATTATTTAATTAATCAGTTCTGTAATTAAAGAGAAACTAATTAATTTATGGTTAAGAAATAATTAATTATTGATTAGGGATTATAAGTTAATTAATTTTTGATTGATTGATTTATAGGTAGAGATAAATTAATATAAGTAACTAGAGAATTCGTTACTTAAATGACAATCATTTAATGTAAGTAAATTAAAGGTGAGTAAATCTCACTCTGTTGGATTTCTATTTGAATTTAAATGGTTAAATTTAAATATTTGGTTGGATGATTGAATTGATTTGATATGCACCGTGAATTGATGATCTAGTGATTTTGGGTTTTGGGATGGTTCACGAGTTAATTGTTGCTTAACACGAAGCATTGGAAATTTTAAGTTGTTTTAAACTTAAAATATAAATGAGAAAATGTTTCCGTTTTAAAAGTTATTAAAGGCTTAATGATTGCGATACATTAACTTAGTAGGGTAATTAAAATAGATAATTAATTAATTCAATTAATTAATGATTTGGGGATTTAATTTAGTAATTAAAGGTTTGAATAAATAAAAATAAATTAAGTTGTAAGTTAATTAACCAAGTATAAGTAATTCAGAATAATCAGTGATGGTGTGATAAATAATTACCTCATGTAATTAAGAAAATATAATTACTTTATGAAATTAATCAAGAGGTTGATTATGATGGTTAAGTAAGGAGTAATTAATTTATGAATGAAGTAAAACAAAAGATAGTTAATTCCAGTTTGGGATTAATCGAAAATGATTAATACTGTGGTTTCATTAATATAATTAAAGTTGATTAGGATAAATTAAAATATAATTGAAAATCTTTAATTTATATAATTAATGATGTAATCAAAGATTGATTAATTAAGATTGATTAATCCATAATAATTGACTTATGAGAAGTTAATTAATATAATTAAGGTTTAATGTAATTAAAATAGTTAATAAATTTATGAGATAATTGAAGAATATTTATTGATTATGGTTAAGAATAATTGATATCGTGATAATTAATTAAAGATAATTACTTGAATGCAATTGAAAGATAATTAATCCAGTGTGATTAATTAAGATGAATAATGAAGGATTGATTAATTAATCGATTTAAAATTAATTAATATTGAATGAAGGAACCTAAGTGGATGAGGTCAGTGATTCAATCAGGATTAATTTTACTTAATTTGGAAGTGATTAAGCTTTGCTTATGGATGATTGAATGGTATTGAATGCTTTGAATGAGTTGATATTTGATACGAAATGTTGTGTTTTTCATTTGGATATCTTGGAATGGGATGGCATGAGACTCGAAGAGGCCGGGGTCGGTTATTAGGAAATACCCGAAGCCACTTCGAATTTTTATAAATTGTTTTGTGAAATCAATAAGCTGGAATGAAACGATTTAAGTAAATTGGATTATTTTATCTAAGTTTGGTACTAAGAAATGGACGTGTGGATTAAATGTTGTCTACAGCAAATTGTGAATTTGTTAAATTGATAGAAGTTACCCCGGCTTTATATGAGTTGCATTCTTTGTATTCCATGTTTGTTGGGTTTACTCACGCTGGTTTCCAGCCTGACCCGGGTGTTACTTTGGTGTAATGCTCGGGTCAGACCGAGTATTACAGATTTTTAGGTCAGGACGTTTTGGAGCTCAGGAGGCGAGCTGGATGACAATATCGTATAGAGTATATCCGCTGTATTTATATTATTGTTAATCTGAGTCATGATAATTCTAAATATTCAGTGACTGTATATAATGTGAAACTCTGATGTATTAGAATGTAATCGACAGATATAAAATTCCTTTGTAAACTATTATTATTTAGTATTATATTTTATCCGCTGTGAATGTGAGATGTTTGGTATTTCTGTTCTTTTTCTTCTATCTCTTTCTTCTTTTTCTTAACTATCTGGAATTTTCGGCTTCGGAAATTTCGGGTCGTTACAGGCACACCTTAATAGGGATTCAGATTCTCGAGATATGAAAGGGAGATTTTTTAAATAAATTAAAATAGAATTTCAAATCGCAGCCGTCCTAACACATCTCGAGCCACCCTACCCTATACATATAGCAGCCTTTCCCCAATTTTAAATCGCATGTATCTTCCGTTTGCTTTTCAGTTCGAACAAGATTAAATCGAAAAAATATCAAATTAAAAAAATAAAATTACCCGCACACAATAGCACACAAGATAGTCGACATCGAGCGGCATTAGGGAAAGGAGACCGCGAGTGTTTACGCGATTGAGAGTCGTTGCGACCTAGGATTGGTTAGTCGTCCTCGCACACTCTCGACGACTGTTCCAAGAAGTCGAATCACGAGACGTTGGGTGTCTGGATCATTCGACTGTGTTGTATTTGCGAGATTTGACTTGCACACTGGCGAGGAGCTTGTGGTCGCGGCTTTCAAGGAGGGCAGACGAAGTCATAGTGAGATGGATACAAGGTCACGGACGTGGGACAGCGGCATCGATCAGTGAAGACATGTGTTGACGAGCGTGCATAGGAAGGGTCGAGCAGCATTTGGGAAGAAGATAAGAAAGTACGGGTCGGGCTTTAGTTTAAGTAGGTAACGAAAAAGGATGGTAATTTATTTATATAAATTTTTAACAAAATTCCAATTCTTATAAATTAATAAACTGTTCATTTTAGGTCCAAATTGAACGCGGACTATCGCATTTGGTTCGTACAGAATAGCACTAGGAAATGGATTTGATTTAGTGACAACTAGAGCTTGTAGAATTTTCTGTTAAATTCGAACATGTTTGAATTTAATCGAAACCAAAACGCTGAAGCGACAACTGAAAAATAAAAGGCGAGAGTCTTATAACGCTCACAACGTAGTAAAATATATTTATGCTTGTTAAATTTGAAATTATGAAGTGATATAAATTTATTGACCGTTGTTTGATAAATATAATTGTCATCTGAGTTGTCATTCAAGTTAACTGTTAAAGAAATTAAAATTGATTGTATGTTAGAAATTGGAATTTAATTGCCAGTAAAACATCTGATATTGATAACTATGAAATTGTTGTGAATTATTCTGACTTTTTAGACGATTGATTGTGATGGATGATTTGGATGTTTATTTGTTTATATATATATATATATATATATATATCATGTTATCACCTGGTAAGTTATTTACAGTACATACAACTGTAAATTGAATTATTTCGAATAAGAAATAGGTTGGAATGATATATACCTATGAAATTTATTTTGGATTGAATTGATATACATCCATCCCTAAAATTGAATTGAAATAACTGATGACTTGGCCATAAAATAGAAAATTGTATACGGACATTGGATTGGTTAAATTAAAGGATTTTAAAATTTTTGATTTGAAATTTAACAGATGATTTTGATTTAAAGAAATAAAAATCGAATTTACAGAAATCGAGTTATCATCGAACCCGAGTTTGAAATGTAATTAAAATTTGTTAAATCGAATTTACGATTACGAAGTTATAATTAAAATATGATATGAGTTTGGAAATTGATTTTTTTAAAAGATTTGGATTTTTATTTGAACTTTGAGATATTGCTAAGTAAACGGAATTTAAATCGATATTTCAAAATTGAGCTTGGAATTAAATTATTTTAAGGATTTGAATCTTAAATTAGATATTGAAGGGTAATTTAATTTAAGTGATTTAAATCGATATTTTAAAAATTGAACTCGGAATTGATATAAATCGTGATGATTCAAATATGAAATTGAAGTTATTTTGGAATTGTAATTGAAATTAATTTGAAACTGGAACTGAAATTAATATGGAATTGACACCGAAATTAATATGGTTCGACATCGAAATTAATATGGAATCGAAGTAAAATTCAACTGGAAATCAGAACTAAATCAATTAAATCGAAATGGAAATTTAAAGTGGTTTGAATAGGGAAATTAGGAACTGAATCAGTTTGACTTTGAAACTATTTTCCATAAAATTATCTAATATAAACTATTTAAAATCTATCTTTTAAACATTCAAATGGTTTTGATTTCCATAGTATTTACTATATAAATCACTTTAATACTTAAGATGTTCTAACTATTTTAATTATTTAAACTATTTTAAAAACTATTCAAACTATTTTAAAAAAATTCAAACTGGTTAAGCTTGGAATATTTATATTTAAATCATGGACTTAAATACGAATTGGGTTAAATTGAAGTTATAACCCAAATGGAAATTCGAACAACTTTGAATTGGAATTGAAATCCAGATATTAAGGCGAAAATGATTATGAAATAAAATGGTATGTTTTAAGTAAATATGATGATTTCGAAATGAATTTGATTTTGAACGAATATGGTATTTTGATATCAAAAACGAATTGTTTTCGAAATGTAAAAGTACCCACCGGTGTGTAAAACGACGTTTGGTTGTTAGAGAGACCGAGGCCTCTTTTTGGCATACTCTCTGTCAATATTGGAACCATTTTAACAACTGTGTATGCAAAGGAGAATCCAGAATGAAGTGGTTGGACTTAGCGTTGCTTGTTGGATTTAATGAAAGAGAATGATGATGGATTAACCTAGCACTTGTGCCAAATTGAAATGACTAAAATAGGAGCCGTACCGACCAAGCGGGCTAGCTACCCTAAGCCGACACACTTCTTCGTATTATCATCATTTACACCGTGATTGATTAGTGCGCACCCTCGGATTTTGGGAGTGTTGGACGCAATTAGTAATCGTGGCTGTGATGCGTTACTACTAACTGGAAAGGGTAAACTGATAATATCCTACCTTGGGCATTGCTTCATATGTCTTGTCATACTTTTATCCCTATACGAGACCACTATGACTTTTATTTAGTGTTTTCGTATAACAGCACATCCCTATCCACCGACAGTTTACTAGTGTTTTATATAAAAATTGTACGACAATGCTTAAAAACGAGTTAAAGGGGGATCAATGTAAAGCCTTAATGCTATTTTGATATTTATTTTACTAATTAGACATTATATATATAGCGTATTCTACTATATATTAATATTTTGACGGATCCTTAAGAGATCGAAAATCCTGTAAGATCTCTTAAGTTATTGCACGCATGTTGTACACTGGATAGGATATGTGGAAACCCATAAACATCTCTGATTCCACGACACTCATGTCATATGCTATATCGGCTTGACTCAGATAAGAATATTTTTGTCCTGACTCGAGTGTTTTGTTTTTTCATTACTCTTGGGTCAGCCCTCAGTTTTCTGCTTATTAAAGATTTATTCTGAAGGACAAGACGGAGATTTAGTATATTATTACTATTATTATTCCTGCATCATGTTGTCTGCTGCAATATATGTTATTCAATTGTATATGTGTAACTCTGATAAATGTTATATAAATTATAATCAAATGTATAGTAATAGCTTCATGAACTGTTTATTTGATTATTATATTTTATTGTTCCGCTACAAGATTTTGTGTTTGTTTTCTTCTTCTTTTCTTATTTATCTTAATTAACCTCGTTGATTATCTGTGTTTCGGATTGTTTAAGTCGGACATGTGCGGGTTATTGACGATTTAAACTTTCCAAAATCTGGTCGTCACATTAATTACAAATCTCATTCTCCCAATTTACACATTATTTTATTTAATTTAACTAATTAAATATCCTAAATAATGTTACATAAAAATAGGTTCATTACAAACTCCCCTCCTTAAAGAATTTCATCCTCGTAATTACGATAAGGTACACAACAATCAACCTAAATGGCAAAACATACCATCAAACAAGTCATGATAAGCATCTCCCATCATGCTTTTTCTCTTAGTCTCCCAATTATAGTTTCTCTCATCGTTGCTTCACTGGACTTTCACTACTCTTACTGCCTTGTTCCTTAGCCTTTTCTTATCTTCGCGATTATATGAATTGACTTTCTAAATATAGTTAAGTCCTGCTCTACAAATAAGTCATCTAACACAGTCGGTGATATAGTAATCTCCGGGTCTCTAACACACTTTCTAAGATGAGAAACATGGAAAATATTGTGGACTTCTGCCAAACTGCTTAGTAACTCTAATCTATGTGCGAGTTTCTCGATCCTCTCTATAATAGGAAATGGTCCTCTGAATGGTGCCAACTTCCCTAATTTCCAAATCTAATCGCACACTTCATCAGTGAAACCTTAACAAACACATAATCTCCAATAGAGAACTCTATGTATTTCTGACTTCTAGTTACATAACTCTTCTGCCTAGACTGAGCCTCCTTCATCCTAGCTCAGATCAACTCAATCTTCTCTGCAACTTTTTTGACTAAATTTGGACCAAGAACCAACCTATCCCCGGTATCTAACCAACAAATGAGAGATTTGCATGGCCTTCCATATAAAGCTTCAAACCGTGCATCCATATACTAGCCTGATAAATGTTGTTATACAATAATTCGACTAAGTGTAGATGGTCTTCCCACGATTCCACAAAATCTAACACACAAGCTCATAACAAATCTTCAAAGACTGTTAAATCTTTCTTTTTTCCCATCTATCCGTGGATGGTAAGAGGTACTCAAATTGAGCTTAGTTCCTAAAATCTCTTGTGGACTCTTCCAAAAATCACCAGTGAATAATGAATCTCGGTCACTTACTGTACTACCAGGAATTCCCTACAGTCTAACCAGATTACTAATAAATAACTTAGCCAAAATAGGTGCCTTTCTAGTTGACTTATCTGGAATAAAATGGACGCTCTTGGTCAGTCTATCCACTATAACCCATAAACTTTCATTTCCTCTACAAGGCCTTAGCAAGCCATCTATAAAATCCATAGAGATAGAATCCCACTTTCAAATCAAAATATCTAATGGCTGAAGCAACCCATTCGTCTTTTGATGTTCGGCTTTCACCTATTGACAGTTCAAATGCTGCTTCACCCATAAGCCTACGTCCCTCTTTATGCCTTCCGAGAGAAAACTTCTCTTCATGTCCTGATACATTTTAGTTCCTTCTGGATGAATATTAAACTTCGAACGATGGCATTCCTCCAAAACATCCTTCCTTATGTCCCCTACATTCGAAACACAAAATCTTCCTTTCTTTCTCAACCATCCATTCTAGTCAAGACTGAGATCCTTCAGTTCATCGCTCTCTGTTCCATCTCTTAACTTCCTGATCCATTCAACCAGTAGTAGATCCTCCTTCTATTTAGAAGCATTCTTTTCGATGATCATTGGTCAAACTTATAAGCAAGACATTATAGCAGTTTCCTTACTAGACTCATCCTCAGATCTCCATTACACTATGCAAGTTGTCAACGCTTCCAAATCCTTCCACTCAGCTATAATAGCCAACACTTCATTGTGGTGCTTCCTACTAAGTGCATCTGCCACCTTATAGCCTTTACCTAGTGTGTACTCAATTCCAAAATCATAAGCAGCAATAAACTCTAACCATCTCTGCTATCTCATGTTCAGCTCCTTTTGAGAGAACAAATACTTCAACAACTTGTGATCCATATAAAGCTCAAATTGCTCTCCCAAAAGGTAATGTCTCCACACCTTCAATGCAAAAATCACTGTAGATAATTACAAATCATGCATCGAATATCTAACCTCATGCAGTCTATGATGTCGAGAACATAGGCAATCTCTTTACCTCTTTACATCAACACAACTCCTAACCCAGTTCCAAATGCATCTGTATACACTACAAAATCTCGATCCCCTTCTGAAACTATTAACACAGGTAGATGGGTCAAAAAGTATTTCAAGATCTGGAATGATTCCTCACACTTATTGTTCCATTCAAACTTCACATTCTTTCGCGTGAGCTTGGTTATTGATGCCGCTGTCCATGAAAAACACTTTATAATTCTTCAATAGTATCCAGCCAATCGAAGAAACTCCTTATCTCAATCACTTTCTCGGGTCTCTTTCGATTATTTACCTCTTTAATCTTAGTCGGATCTACAGACAACTCTTTCTCTGAGACTACTTGACCAATAAACTTAACTTCTTCCAAAAATGACACTTCGAAAACTTCACGTTCAGCTGATGCTGCCACAACGTCTCAAGCACTACTCTAAGATGAACTTCGTGCTCTTTCTCATACTTAGAGTATATCAAAATATCATCTTTGAAAAATAACACGAACCAATCCAAGTGCTCTTGGAAAACTCGGTTCATCAAATCCATAAAAATGCCGGTGCATTGGTTAATTCGAATGGCATCACTAACCATTCGTACAATCCATATCTGGTCCTAAAAGTCGTCAAAGGAATATTATCCTCTGTTACTCTAAGCTGATGGAAACCTGTTGATAAATCCAAATAAGAAAATGCCTTGGCCCCACTCAACCCATCAAACGAATCGTCAATTCTTTGCAATGGGAATCGATTCTTTATGGTCTTCTCATTCAACTTGCGATAATCGATACATTATCTTAACGATTCGTCCAGCTTCTTAGCAAATACCTCCAGATGCTCCCCAAGGTGAACTACTAGGCTTGATAAAACTCTTCCCTCCCAAATCCATCAACCGCACCTTTAGCTCCCTCATCTCGGTTGGTGTCATCTTACTTGGCCTTCTACTCACTGGTTCTTCTCCAGGCACCAAATATATATAAAAAACAATGCCTCATTTCGATGGCAATCCTACTATAGGTCTAAAAAGATCCACGGCTTCTCTAACCACAAAAACTCGATTCAAATCGTGCCAACTCCACAACAAACAACAAAGCATTCACCTCGCGGCTAGGGCTTTCCACGGTATATACAATCTAATCACTACAGTCGGGGTCTCGAAGTGATATTTTAATATCATGACAAAATATCCTGGCATTGTACTTACTTAACTAATCCGTAACTGTAACGACCCAGGATTTTAATTAATTAAAAATTTGAATATTTAATTTATTTTAGATATTAATAAGTGAATTTATAAGTCGAATAAATTTTTATTTGAATTATTGGATTTAATTGGATAATTAAATCGATAATTTAATATGTTAAATTATGGAAATAATTGAAAATTGAGTTAAATATGATTGAAAATGATTTGTGAAATTTTATTTTATCATGTTGAAGTTAGAATGATATTTTAGAACTTTTAAAATCGAATTAAAAGTTAATTTGTGAAAATTGAATATTTTAATATTAAAATCGACTAGTGAAAATAGTAAATTTTTAAACAGTCTCAGAATTGAACGAAACCAGTTCCATTGGATCCGTATTAGTTAGTTATTACCGGATTTCAATTTTCGTGTCAATCGGAGTTACCGTTTGATCGTGGCAGCTCGAAACGCATCGAATTATTTTTAATATTAATTTGGCGAGTTAAAATAGCCATTTTTCAAAAAGTCTCGGATTTTGACGAAACCAGTTTCATCGGATCTGTAATGTGATATTATTGTAAGGTTTCAAATTTCGTGTCAATTGGATTTACCGTTTGTCCGGTACAAATTAAAACGCCTAGAAAATCGTTTAAATCGGTTTAATTCAAATTGAACGTTTATAGCCATAACTCGCACAGATGTCCGAATTAGCTTTCGAAACCTGTTCCATTGTGTCCGGAACGCGGGGTAAACCCTAGAAACGCTAGTTACGGCGCGTAAATCGGAGTTCGGAATTTTCGGATGAATAGTGTTCGATATTTCCTTATAAATAGCACCACCCCTTCATAAATTAAAAAAAAAAAATACCTAATCTACAAAACCCTAGCCTCCATATACCAAACCCACGGCCGAAATCTTCCAGGCTTTTCCCCTTAATCTCTCTCCATCCACAACCTTTCGCGAGAAACTTTCAACAGGGAAATCGAAGGGGATGGTGTAGGCTTCACATCCATACGGTTAAGATGGAGTTTTGTTAACAATGGGAGGCGATTATGGGCCGCGTTCATCTGCAGTTCACGCGCGTTTTTCAAGACCATGATGAGGCCGAGTTCATCCATATTGCTGCCGAAGGTGGAGCGCGAGGTGTGCTTCGAAATGATGTTGCTTGATCGTCGTGAAGATCGTCGGAATGGGGGCGGCAAGTAGAGTTTCGACGTGTGTATGGGTTCGGTTGTCACGTATGAACCTGGGGAGGAAGGAGATGGAAATAACGGCCACGATCTATTCATTTGAATGCACGGCCGAGATTTAGGGTCTGTAGTTAAAATAAAAGTTGCATATTTATTATATTATAATTCGTTCAAAGTTTAAATTTACGTATCTTTTTCATACGAGGTCGAAAACGCGCGAAACCAGTTGCGTTGAAATCGTATGGACGAGCACTACGCGATGAAATTGGATTGGAGTCGTTTGAAGTTAGTGAGAATTTTGGGTAAAATTAAACGTCGGTTTAATTTTATTCGAAATAAATCGCTAAAACAAAATTGAAATCAAGGTGAGAATTTCTCACTCAATCGAATCAGTTTCGATTTTATTTTAAATAGTTAGATTTAAAATATTTGAATGCATGTTTGAATGATGATTTTTATCTATTGATTGTTAAAATAGACATTATGCGCCGTTAGTAAGCGGATGTTATTTATTAAAAACATATACCGCGAATATTTCATAAACAGTGAAATTGGTATTATATATAATAGCAATATATATATATTGGCATATGTATATATTGGAGTTATTGATTTCCCGCATTTTTTGTTTAGCGGATGAGACCCTATTGCGCCGTTATTAAGCGGATAATATTTAATAATCCCATATACCGCGATAATTTCGTACTGGAGCGAAATTGGTATTTGTGCTAATGTTTGTGGATGCAGGAAAACAGGTTGGAGGGATCCAACTGGATTCCTCAACAGTATTTATTTGATTTCAGATATTTTGATATTTGATGGATTATCATATCGATATATGATATCGTTGTAGTCGTGATTGACTATTTGGTATGTAGCATCATTGGACCAAATTTTGGAATTTTAAAATGATTTTTAAAGTGATTTTGAAAATATACTATATGTTTGGAATCGATCCATTATAAATAAATAACGATATAATTTTTAATGTGATAAAAATTAAGATTTTTGAGAAATATAGTTAAAAGTTGATTTTTGAAATTATGGGGTTAATAATTCTATAAAATGGTTTAATTTGGGAAATTTGAATTTATTGTGAAAAGTTTAAATATAGGATTTATAAAATTTAATTATTTTATAAATCAAGAGAACGATGAAATTATAAAGGAGTTTAAAGACGTTTTAAAGAATAATATAAATTGATTTTTATATTAAGAGATTTATAAATGGATATTTATAAATTGAAATATTGAAATTATAAAACGAGTTTTACAAGTGTTTGAATGAAATGAAAATGAATTTCATAAATTGAATGAAATTTATAGAATTATAAACGGTGAAATTATAAATGGAATTTTATAAACAGTAGGTTTATAAAATTTATAAAGTCATTATGAGAATGGTTTTGGATAAATAATTGAATCTTATAAGTTATAAAATTTATAATTATGAAGTTCAAAGGAACGATTTTTGTAAAGTAATTGTTTTATAAGTATTTGACTTATAATATGAACCGTTGTTTTATAATTGAGTTATAAATCGAATAGGTTAATAAAGGAATTTATAAAAGGAAGTTGTTATAAATAAATAGAAATGGAATTTATAAACGTTGTTTTATAAATTCACAAACGACTTATTTTGATAAGTAAATTGTTGAAACCTATTAATGGAGTTATATTCACGTTTCTAACTGTGAATAATCCTTTGGAATAAAATGAATTAAAGGATGAAATTGATTAACGTAGTATATTCACGTTTTTGAATAGTGAATAATATGTTAAAGAAATTGTTTTGAATGTGATATTTAAAACAGAATTAAAACGATCTAACGATGTTTTAAAATGTGTTGAGATTCGAAACCATAGATTTCAACATTCATTGTTGAAATAGACGTTTTCGAGAAATAAAAGGAAATAGTGGACTATAACACTGTTGTTATAGTAAATGATTTCCGAAAGAAAATGTTTTGTATAGTATTGGGATTTATATATCTATCTTAATTTCGAATCCCTATACTAGTGATTTTGGGTTGTCGTAACGATGTTTTACGCAACATTCATTTTGGCCCAAATAAATATGTTTAAAAGAATGATTTCCTTAAAGAATGAAATATATACTTAATTTCGATTGAAGTATATTGAATATTTTCCAAGTGTTGAAAATAAATAGATTGTGAATTACTTATTTAATAAGTATGGAAATGTTTTCCAATATTAAAGTGAATATTTTGAGAGTTTATTTTTTTGAAGATAAATTGAAATGAATAATGGAAATCGTATATTCATAGATAATTTTGGAATATAAATTCAATATGGAATTTATAAATGAAATTGGAAATTGGGTTTAAAAATAAATGTTGATTTATTTTTGAAGTATTGAAAATAACATATCTTGTAAAGATATTTTGGAAAATAAATAATTTGGAAAATTATTTGGGATCTGGTGATGTGTGCATATCAATTGATAGTTCAATAACCGACTATCAATATTTCCCTTTGAATGGGTATTTGATGTGATTTGTTTGAATGTGAATGCTACACTTATTTTTAAATAAGCGCTCACTATTCGGGTTAACCGGGAAAGGACCATGGGGTCGTATAACCCATTCCGAATATGTGATATGTCGTTGTGAATTGCATTGAAGATCGGTGTTGAAGACCCGATATTTGCGAGAGCGATAGGATGACCTGTCGATTGACTCTGCACCGAGTAGCTACGGTATAGAGTTCTCCATATGTGATGGTGAATCCGATCAGGATTGTGAATATCCGGATTGCAAGGACTTCTTTGTAAGTGCCTTCGGTTTTGTTCGAGCCCGGAACAGACTTGTATGGATTGTATGTCTGACATTACAAATTGAGATATAAAGCCGATTTCTTTCAAATATATTTCTGTTGGTGGCGGAGAATTTATTCTTTTAGCTTAGCACCCTTCTCTGAGACGTACGAGCTCAGAGGTTATGTAGTTGAAGGTTATCAGCGATATATTCCCAATTTGGTAATGTGACATGCTGAGTGTTGCTGTGAAATGATCATTGTGTTGATTATTTGTGATAGGATCGTTTATTTGACCGTCTATCCTGGTGATCATTTCTATGATCATTTGTTGACCCAAAGCATGGCTTTTGTATAAAGTATGTTTTTGAGGACGTGACTTCGTCGAGCCTCACACCCCGTGAATGGTCAAAACAGGAAAGAAGCAGCAAGGTTATGAGGGGTAGCGCCCTTTAGGATGTGTGCATTTCCTTCTGGAAAAGGGTGGTATCATGGTATGGAGCCCAGATACTTACTCATGTTGAAAACACTTTGTTATGATTGTGTGAATTGATTTCGAGCGCTCGGTTGAAAGGTCCCAAAGGACCGGGGGATGGCATATTCGGTCAGTTGTTACTCAGTTAGGGGTAACCCGGCCTTGTGTTGGTGAGATCCGGTTTAGTTCTCGGGGATGTCCATCCAGAGGCATTCTCATGTGGCAATGGGAAGTTCCTTGGCCTGATCATTCGTTGGAAATCCAAAGAAACAATACGTGACTTGTACGGTTTTACTTGTAGAACCTGCCATCTAATATGGTAGCTATTAGTAGGCATAATATAATGGTACCTATGCTGGCTAAGATTTATATTCTACTTTCGAAATTGTTTCCTACACTAAGCACTAATAATAATACGAAATGTTCTTTTTAAATGCGTATCAAGCATCTTTGGCTATCATAAGGAGAAATCTTCTCCAAGTCTGCGTTTGCATTGTGTGTGTGGCAGGAGGTCTTATGGTAGTCTCATTTTTAAAAGCATTGCGAATTGACTTTAAAAATATTCTTCTATTTTGATTTTAAAGATAAATAAACTGTTTTGAGTTCTCACACCAGTCACATGACTGACTTGGAGTTTATTGTTTTCCTTCCTAAACTCTGGGTGCCCACCATTTCCACACGGGCAGTCAATAGTTAGGTTTATCAGGATATTCTGGATATTCAGGAATTGCTGGAGGCAAGATGGATGGCATGGCGTATTACTAGTATATAGTATTTCTTTTCCGCTGCACTGTTTGTTGTTGTTATTTTTGTACACTCTGATGATGTGATGTAATGAAATGAAATGTGTGAAATGTAATAACTGATATAGTTCTTTGTTAAAGATTATTCATTTATTATTATATGTTGTTCCGCTGCGAATTGTGAGATTCTGTTGTTGTTCTGTTGTTTTCTGTTCCGTTCTATGTTCTCTATTTTCTATTTTCTTTCCTCTCTATTTTTCTATCCTTTTCTCTCTTCTTCTTTCTATTTCTTTTTCTTAAACCATAACATTTCGGGTTTCCGGCTTTCGATTTCTCGGCAGTCGATAAAGTGAGTATCGATGTTGAATTTTCGAAAGTCGAAAATTTCCGGGACGTTACAGTAACTAACATAATTATGACCCCTACAAAGTCAAATACATGCAAACTACAAACAAAGATATGATCTAACAAATCAAACTCTGGTGGTCACACACCATCCCAAGTGTCGCATACGCTCCTATCGGATTTGCAAACTTTAAGGAAGTAACTAAGTATGAGGTTTCTGGGCTAAGCTTATCTACCTAATAATGAGATACAAAAGAATGTGATGCACTAGTATCGAACAGAACTTTAACAGAAATACAATGGATTTGAAGCATACCTTCCAATACTATCAGTCCTTTTTCCTAGGCTATTGGTCCCGTTGTATTAGGCTCCAATGCAAAAACTTCGCCCCTTTCATCCATAGCAAGCTCTTTACACTTGTTCTTACAATGGCCAATTTGATTGAAGTTGAAGCATTTGATATTCTTCTTCTTGATCACTTGTTCGCCTTTCTAGTACAGCATTCACTAGCGAAGTGCCCTTTCTCATCACACTTAAAGAAAATATCCACTGACTTTCCTATCTTTACAGCTTCACCCTTCTGACCACCCTTATAATGAAAGAACTTCCTTTTCTGACTTTTCCCTACCTATACCTCCTTCGCCTTATTCGTTTTTAGAAAAGCAAGCATTTCTTCATGTCTTGAAGCCATCTCTACAACCTTATCATAAGGATCTTTGATATGCGGCAATGTAGCCTTCGCCCACTCAGGCTTCATCCCCTTAATGAACTCATTCCTCTTCATTATGATATCCACAGTAGCATACTCATACCTTGCTAACTCCTCAAACCTTCTAGAATACTCTAAACCAGTCATCTCCCCTTGCTCTAACTCAACAAATTTTTTGAGCAAGGCATACTATAACATGATATACATGAACCTCTCTTTGAACCTCCTCTTAAACTCAAGCCGCGTCATTGTTTCTTCATTCGCTTCATCTTTTATTCTATTCCACATAAACAAAGTTGCTTTCTAAAGTTGTCTCGAAGTAAGCCTTCTCTTTTGCTAATCATGGAGCCCCAAATTAGTAAATATCCTCTCACAATGCAACACCCAGCTCTCCAATAGCGGCTTCGGTTCCAACAAATGGCTTTCCTCCAATGCTAACATAGTCTCTACTCTAAATAGCATAATTTTTGACCGTTGGACCTTCTTGAACTTCTAGTCCAGCATTTCCTCCAACTACTCCAGCAGTAACATCAACCTGCATCATGTTGACGAAGAACCGATACATGGCTCCCATATCCACTTGTGGGACTTCGAAACCAACATTTTCCACTTAAGCCAGACCTTGGTTAATTCTCTTGTTTGGTCAGGCGTTTCCATTTGTTTTGGTGCCGTCCCCTCCTAGATTAACACTTCCTCTTCTAGCTTCCATATCTGTATTCAAGCCTCGTAAGATACAAAAGAATAGTCTAAGAGAGATAAGAGAATAGAGGTATAGTGTATCCTTATATATAGCAAATACAAGTATGTTATTATAGTGTTATCCCATACCCTGGTTTTATCTCTATTTCCTTAGGATTATGATTTCAAAAATCATTTTTAGTTTAAAAATTTTCATAAGCCAATGCTCTGATACCAAGTTGTAACATACACTATCTTGAGGCCTAAAGCTAAGCATTGTAGATGCTGCAATCATCTATAATATTAACTTCAGATGGCAAAATATGGCTATGTTGATGGTATCCGCAATATCAAAAGCACTTGAATATGAAATAAAATCATAGATTTCAAAAACAACATTCCTTATTACATTTCAAAACACAAGTTTCATATCCAGATTTCATAATCCCATAACGTTTCCCAGGTTCAAATTAAATATTTTTATTATGCAAATATGGCAAGAGAGACACATGATGATGCCTCCTTGGTTGACTAGACTACTATATAGTCAGAATTGACATAAAACAACACAATGGTAATGCACAAATAAAACTGCAACTCCTTAATAGTTATCCATCAGCCGCTTGATCATCTCTGGCAGCTTTATTCATCATCCTACTAAAAACTGTAAACCTTAATACTCGGCCTAGTCAACTCAATTTTGAGCACCCAAGAGTTTGAGGGAAAAACATAAACTTCATGTCGAATACAAAGCTAGGTGTGAATAATACTATACATCTCGGTTACATAATATTAAGTGAGACCACGCCACTTAGCAGGACTGGTTTTTCCTCACTAACATCCTTTTGTAACATATCTTCTGCAAATCATAATCGTACAGCAAAAACTGGTAAGAACTATCATGCATTATCATGAAAACATACATATCAGGTAACAAATGGACAATCTGTCCGAACACGATAGTTTTTTTTGGCTAACTTCTAACCTTTGGCTGACTCGAGCCTACCATAGAATATAAACAAAACAGCATAACATCAGTTAGTTACTCCTCTTTCGGATGGTCTTTCCATAACATATCTTTTCCCAGTGTCACATGATCCTATTGGTTTTGCGAGCTCACCAATAACCTACCTCTGTACAAATATATTCCTTTTTATGTGTAACCTCATTTTAGCCTTACCTGTGATAATGCCCTACACATTGGAATTTTGGACTAAATTATCTATGGGCTAATAGCTAATGTATAGGGCACGACCCTATACCAATCCCATCTGGTATATACATATCCGAGTCATTTTACATGGGGTGATCTTCCCTTAAATTTTCCCTGAAATCCTTTCCTTCTTAAATTGATTTAAAACCTTTAAATCAAACTTAAACAAAGAAAGTATATACTCTATGCTTTACTCAAATCACCTTGCCGTGTTATATATACTTTACACAAAACTTTGTTGATGAAAACATTTAAACCATTGAATGTACCCCTTTTGAAACCATTGAAAGTACTTTTTTCTAAACTAAACCTAGGCCGAAAGGCCAAAACATTCCTTTCGAAACCATGCGTATCTACCTTTCGAAAACATTGAGAAGCGTCACATTCGAAAGCCTAAAACCTTAGATATCCTTCTTTTAAAAAACTTTATCATTTCCTTTCGAAAATATTGGAAACCTTCCTTTCAAACCTTTTGAAACCAGTAGGGAACCACCCCTTCGAAACTTTCATTTAAACCTTTCGAAAGCATCAAAATCCTTTATGAATAACAAACTTTTCAAAAGCATTTGGGTTCAATTAAAACATGTGGAAACCTTCCAAAACCATTGAAAAATTCTCTTTCGGAACCTTTAGGTTCTACTACAACAGAGCAAAAGGTTCATAAAACATTTAAGTCAAAAACACTCTTTCAAAAGTAATTTCTAAGTAAAGAAGTGATGATGTCCAAACCAACCCTTTCGAAAGCAATGGAGAAGCGGCTTGGATTTTAAAAACAAAGTATTCCCTTCGAAACTTGCTTTGAAAGGTAGAAAGTGACTACTAGAGGTTTTGACCCCTTAAAAAGCGTAAGGCGCGACCCATTCGAAACTATTTCTTTAAAACATTTGACCCAGTTGAAAGCCAACCAAGTCGCAAGCATACCCATTGAAAGCAAAGTAGGCGTGTTTTCATTTAAAAGCAAAGCAACATTTCAACCCATTCGAAACCCTCAGCTTCGACCCAATAACTTTCGCCTTAGTCCAATTTGCTACCTATCAATTACTTAATACAGTGCACATTGGTTTCGATATTGATGAAGGCGGAACTACTAGATCGAAACCCCTAGTGTCGAAAGTGGCGAACATGCCAAAAGCGTGTAAAAACTAATTTTTACTTTAAAAAAAAATTCTATTCAACAAACCTGTCTTATTTGTTAAAATATGATTGGCTTCTAATTTACTTTTCCAAAAGCATTACGAAATTTCAGATTTCACCAGTTTAAATTATTTACAAAATACCCCTTCTCCTTTTATAAATATATAAAACATCTAAGTCTCACACCTTAAATACTTTTATATATTCATTAAAAAAATTAGGAAAATTCTACAAAAATTCCAATTAAACAAGTCTATTATGTTTTCTAACATATATTAATTTCAGATCCAAAACATATGTTATCTAGCCGTAAATAATTTTAAACCCAAATAATCATTTTCTTTACTATAAAATTAATATAAAATCCACGTTAATTCATAATATTACAAAAATTGACATCCGTCTCTACAATATCATTTCTGATCTAAATCTAAATTCGCAAGGCATTTGGATGTCATGTAATAGGGTTTTCACATTAAAACATATCATAAAATTTATATGAACTATCATAAATCATCAAAAAGCATATATAAACATTTAGTCATTCAAAAACATGGCATAACCTTGCAAAATAATTCGGATTAACCTTAAAATCGAAAATAGTAGAAAATACGAGATGTGGTCATTTTTCACTTTAGCTTTGAGATTAAGGAGTTTGAGATTTGAATGGATTTGATTTTGATTTAGCTTCTTCCTTAGCTTTTCTTCCTCTTGTTCCATAAAATGGTGGCCAGCCTCTATTCTTAATTTTTGCAAATGATAATGAACGTATGAAATGAGTTCCTAAGGGTTTACAATATTAGAATATTCTTCTTCCTATTTTGCCATCTCCTATAACACTTAACTATTCTAATTTATGTTAGTTCATTTTAATTTATTCATTACATGGCACGACTACCCTATTAATCATAAATCTTAATCCCTCAATCTACACATTATTTTATTTTATTTAACTAATTAAATATCCTAAATAATGTTACTCAAAAATAGGGTCGTTACAAATTATTTATGACTAAATAAAGATGTTTTGGGTCTGAAATTAATATATGTTAGAAAACATGTTTAAAATGATTTACTAGAATTTTTGTAGAATTTTCCTAATTATTTTAATGGGTATATAAATTTATTTAAGGTATGAGACTTATATGTTTTATATTTTATAAAAGGAGAAAGGGTTTTGTCAATTATTTAAATTAATTGCTTTTGGAATTTTGGCAGCATTTTTAGAAAAGAAAATTTGTAGCCAATGATACTTTGAGAAACAGGGCAGGTTAGTTGAGAAGAATTTTATTTCAAAGTAAAAATTAGTTTTTACTACTTTTGGCATGTTTCGCCACTTTTAACACCTGGGTTTTACTTGGATACTTCCGCCTCCATCGCTATTGAAACCAATGCATGAAGTATCAATAACTTGGTACATAGTGAACTGGACTAAGGTAAAAGGTACTGGGTCGAGATAATAGGGTTCCAAAGGGGTCGAAACATTGCTTTGCTTTCGAAGGGTGCCCTTTCGACATGGTTTGTAACGACCCAGAATTTCAATTAATTAAAATTTGAATATTTAATTAATTTTAAATATTAATAAGTGAATTTATAAGTCAAATAAATTTTATTTCAAATAATTGGATTTAATTGAATAATTTAAATCGATAATTTAATATGTTAAATTATGGAAATAATTGAAAATTGAGTTAAATATGATTGAAAATGATTTGTAAAATTTTATTATATCATGTTGGAGTTAGAATGATATTTTAGAACTTTTAAAATCGAATTAAAAGTTAATTTGTGAAAATTGAATATTTTAATATTTAATCGACTAGTGAAAATAGTCAATTTTTGAACAGTCTCAGAATTGGACGACACCAGTTCCATTGGATCCGTAATAGTTAGTTATTACCGGATTTCAATTTTCGTAGCAATCATAGTTATCGTTTGATCGTGGCAGCTCGAAACGCATCGAAATTGTTTTACTATTAATTTGGCGAGTTAAAATAGCCATTTTTCAAACTGTCTCGGATTTCAACGAAACCGGTTTCTTCGGATCCGTAATGTGATATTATTGTATGGTTTCAAATTTCGTGTCAATTGGATTTACCGTTTGTCCGGTACAAATTAAAACGCCTAGAAAATCGTTTAAATCGGTTTAATTTAAATTGAACATTTATTGCCATAAATCACACAGATGACCCAATTAGCTTCCGAAACCTATTCCATTGTGTCCGGAACGCGGGGTAAACCCCAGAAACGCTGGTTACGGCGCGTGAATCGGAGTTTGGAAATTCCGGAATGAATAGTGTCGTTCGTTCTTCTATAAATAGCCCCCTCTCTCTCTAAAAAAAATAAATAAAAAATAAATAAACTAAAACCCTAATTCTATAGCCACCGCCAGTGATGAAACCGAAGGCCGAAAACTTCCTGTCTATCTCCTCAAATTTCTTCAAATCCGTTCATTAATTCGAAAAACTTTCTACATGAAAGTTATAGAGGGCAGTGTGATTGATACATCCAACGGTGGGTTTTCGTTCTAGTGCTTAGGATCGATGGGAAATTGGGCTCAAAGGCCATGCGTTCGGCCTCGATTTTCGAGCTTCAGAGGTGACCGAGCTCGAAGCTCTTCAGGCCATGGGTGGTGCCGGGGCGCGCGCACGTGTTGATGCTCCCTGATCACCTTCAAAGGCGACGTGGTGGAAGCATAAATTAACCCTAATTCAAAGCTTATGGGTTCTATGGTGCGTATGTGTTTACTGGAAGGAACGCGTGAGGTTGGAGGGAGAAGCTAACGCACGGACCTGATGCATTCAACTTGATCACGGCCCTGATCTAGCTTAGGTTTAAAATTTTATATTTATGTTGTAATTTTTATATAGAAAATTCGAGTAAACTTGTAAAAATCATAACTTTTTCATACGAGGTCGAAAACGCGCGAAACCAGTTGCATTGGAATCGTATGGACGAGCACTACGCGATGGAATTGGATTGGAGTCGTTTAGAGTTAGTGAGAATTTTGGGTAAAATTAAACGTCCGTTTAATTTTATTCGAAATAAATCGCTAAAACGAAATTGAAATCAAGGTGAGAACTTCTCACTCAATCGAATTGGTTTCGATATTATTTTAAATAGTTATATTTAAAATACTTGAATGTATGTTTGAATGATGATTGTTATCTATTGATTGTTAAAATAGACATTATGCGCCGTTAGTAAGCGGATGTTATTTATTAAAAACATATACCGCGAATATTTCATAAACAGTGAAATTGGTATTATATATAATAGCAATATATATATATATATATATATTGGCATATGTATATATTGTAGTTATTGATTTCCCGCATTTGTATAGCGGATGAGACCCTATTGCGCCGTCTATTAAGCGGATAATATTTTAAATCCCATATACCGCGATAATTCCGTACTGGAGCGGAATTGGTATTGTGCTAATGTTTGTGGATGCAGGAAAATAGGTTGGAGGGATCCAACTGAATTCCTCAACAGTTTTTATTTGATTTCAGATATTTTGATATTTGATGGATTATCATATCGATATATGATATCGTTGTTGTCGTGATTGACTATTTGGTATGTAGCATCATTGGACCAAATTTTGGAATTTTAAAAAGGATTTCAAAGTGATTTTTGAAAGTATACGTTTATAAAATATTTTTGGAATTGATTCATCTTAAATAAATAAACGTTATAAATTTAAAAGTTATAAAATTATATTTTTGAGAAATATAGTTAAAAACTGATTTTTGAAAATATGAGGTTAATGATTTTATAAAATAGTTAAAACGGGATATCTGAATTTATTGTGAAAAGTTTAAATATAGGATTTATAAAATTTGATTATTTTATAAATCAAAATGGTGAAATTATAAAGGAGATTAAAGATGTTTTAAAATAATAATATAAATTGATTTATATAAAAGATTTATAAAATTGATAATTTATAAATGAAAATATTTGAATTATAAAACGAGTTTTTATAAGTGTTAGAATGAATTATGAATGGATTTCATAAATGAATGAAATTTATAGAATTATAAACGGTGAAGTTATAAATGGAATTTTATAAGCAGTAGGTTTATAAAATTTATAAAGTTATTGAAAGAATAGATTTGGATAAATAATTGAATCATATAAGTTATAAGATTTATAATTATGAAGTTTAAAGGAACGATTGTGCAAACAAATAAATTATAAGTATTTCACTTATGATATGAACTTTTGTTTTATAATTGAGTTATAAATTGAATAGGTTAATAAAGGAATTTATAAAAGGAAGTTGTTATAAAATAAATAGAAATGGAGTTTATAAACGTTGTTTTATAAATTCGCAAACGACTTATTTTGATAAGTAAATTGTTGAAACCTATTAATGGAGTTATATTCACGTTTTTGACTGTGAATAATCCTTTGAAATAAAATGAATAAAAGGATAAAATTTGTTAACGTAATATATTCACGTTTTTGAATAGTGAATAATATGTTAAAGAAAATGTTTTGAATGTGATGTTTTAAATAGAATTAAAACGATCTAACGATGTTTTAAAATGTGTTGAGATTCGAAACCATGGATTTCAAAATTTATTGTTGAAATAGACGTTTTCGAGAAATAGAAGGAAATAGTGGACTATTACAATGTTGTTATAGTAAATGATTTCCGAAAGGAAATGTTTTGTATAGTATTGGGATTTATATATCTATTTTAATTTCAAATCCCTATACTAGTGATTTTGGGTTGTCGTAACGATGTTTTACGCAACATTCGTTTTGGCCCAAATAAATATGTTTAAGAGAATGATTTCCCTAAAGAATGAAATATATACTTAATTTCGATTTAAGTATATTGAATATTTTCCAAAGGTTGAAAATAAAAGACTTGTGAATTACTTATTAAATAAGTATGGAAATGTTTTCCAATATAAAGTGAATATTTTGAGATTTATCTTTTTGAAGATAAATTGAAAATGAATAATTGAAATCGTATATGCATGGATATTTTGGAATGTAAATTCACTATGGAATTTATAAAAGAATGGGGAAATTTGTTTAAAAATAAATATTGATTTATTTTTGAAGTGTGAAAATTATATATCTAGTAAAGATATTTTTGGGAAATAAATAATTTGGAAAATTATTTGGAATCTGGTGATGTGTGCATATCCATTGATAGTTCAATAATCGACTATCAATATTTACCTTTGAAAGGTATTTGTTGTGATTTGTTTGAATTTGAATGCTACACTTATTTTTAAATTATTGCGCTCGTTATTCGGATTACCCATTCCGAATAGTGATACGACGTAATGGATAGCATTGAAGATCGGTGTTGAAGACCCGGTATTTGCGAGAGCGATAGGATGACCTGTCGATTGAGTCTGCACCGAGTTGCTCCGGTATAGAGTTCTCCATATGTGATGGGAAATCCGATCAGGATTGTGGATATCCGGATTGCAAGGACTTCTTTGTAAGTGCCTTCGGTTCTGTTCGCGCCCGGAACAGACTTGTATGGATTGTATGTCTGACGTTACAAATTGAGATATAAAGCAGATTTCTTTCAAATATATTTCTGTTGGTGGCGGAGAATTTATTCTTTTAGCTTAACACCCTTCTCTGAGACGTACGAGCTCAGAGGTTATGTAGTTAACGGTTATCAGCGATATATTCCCAATTTGGTAATGTGACATGCTGAGTGTTGATGTGAAATGATCATTGTGTTGATTATTTGTGATAGGATCATTTATTTGATCGTCTATCTTGGTGATCATTTCTATGATCATTTGTTGACCCAAAGCATGGCTTTTGTATAAACTATGTTTTTGTGGACGTGACTTCGTCGAGCCTCACACCCCGGGAATGGTCAAAACAGGAAAGATGCGGCAAGGTTATGAGGGGTAGCTCCCTTTAGGGTATGTGCATTTCCTTCTGGAAAAGGGTGATATCATGGTATGGAGCCCAGACACTTACTCATGTTGAAACACTTTATTTATGATTGTGTGATGATGGTGACTAGCGCTCGGTTAAAGGTCCCAAAGGACAGGGGGATGGCATACTCGTGTTAGTTGTTACCTAGTTAGGGGTAACCCGGCCTTGTGTTGGCAGAGATCTGGTTTGGTTCTCGGGGATGTCCTTCCAGAGGCATTCTCATGTGGCAATGGGAAGTTCCTTGGCCTGATCATTCGTTGGAAATCCAATTCCCAATACTAAACCTTGTACGGTATTAGTTGTAAAACCTGTCATTTACTTATGGTGGTCACCACTGTTTAGATGGTAGCTATAGTAGGCATACGATAATGGTCGTATGTTGGCTAAGATTTATATTCTAATTTCGAAATGTTTCCTACACTATATACTAGTATTAATATCAAATGTTCTTTTAAATGCGTATCAAGCATCTTTGACTATCATAAGGAGAAATCTCCTCCGATTCTGCGTTTGCATTGTGTGTGTGTGCGGGAGGCCTTATGGTAGTCTCATTTTTAAAAAGCATTGCGAATTGACTTTAAAAATATTCCTCTATTTTGATTTTAAAGATAAATAAACTGTTTTGAGTTCCCACACCAGTCACATGACTGACTCGGAGTTTATTGTTTTCCTTCCTAAACTCCGGGTGCCCACCAATTTCCACACGGGCAGTCAAGAGTTAAGGTTTATCAGGATATTCTGGATATTCTGGAGTTGTTGGAGGCAAGCTGGATGGCATGGCGTATTACTAGTATATAGTATTTCTTTTTCCGCTGCACTATTTGATGTTGTTTGTTGTTGTACACTCTGATGTAATGAAATGTGATGTAATGTAATAACTGATATAGTTCTTTGTTTAAAGATTATTCATTTATTATTATATGTTGTTCCGCTGCGAATTGTGTGATTCTGATATTGTTCTGCTGTTTTCTGTTCCGTTCTATTTTCTTTTCTCTCTGTCCTTTCTCTCTTCTTCTATCCTTTTTCTTTTTCTTTCTTTTTTTAAACATTGATAATTCGTATGTCTGTTCATCTTGAGTAAATCTATGGAGATTAGTGTATATTCAAGGAGTACGGATTTGCGGGTCATCACATGGTTGGCTTTCGACTAGGTTAAATTTTATTAAAGAAATGGTTTTGAAATTGCACCTTTTAATTTAAGTAAATTCTTTCGAAGGGGTCGAAACTCCTAGCTACCACTATCTACCTTTCGAAGAAAATGGTTTCGGAAGGAATACTTTGTTTTTAAAATCCAAGCCACTTTTCCAATGCTTTTGGAAGGGTTGGTTTCGACATCATCACTTATTTACTTTAGAATTGTTTGCAAAAGAGTGCTTTCGACTTAAATATTTTAATGATTCTTTTGTTCTCTTAAAGTTAGAACCCAAATGTTTTCGAAAGGTTTGTTGTTTTTAAATGTTTTGATGCTTTTAAAAGGTTTAAGATGATGGTTTCAAATGGGTGGTTCTCACAGTGGTTTCGAAAGGTTTAAAAGAAAGGTTTCCAATGTTTTTAAAAGGAAAAATTTATGCATTTTAAAGATAGGATTCCCAAGGTTTTAAAGCTTTCGAAGGAATGGTTTACAATGATTTCGAAAGGTTTATTTGAATGGTTTCGAATGGTTTATTGAATGGTTTCAAAGGAAAAGTTTTGGCCTCTTGGCCTATGTTATAAAGTGTTTACTTGGTTTTGAAAGGGATACATTCAACGGTTTCAAAAGTGGTTCTTTCAATGGTTTAGAAAAGGGTACTTTCAAAGGTCTAAATGTTTTCATCAACAAAGGTTTGTGTAAAGTATATATAGCATGGCAATGTGATTTTAGTAAAGCATAGAGCATATATTTTCCTTGTTTAAATTTGATATAAAGGTTTTAAATCAATTAGAGAAGAAAACATTTTCAAGGAAAATTTAGTAGATGATTACCCAAAGTAAAAATGACTCAGATATTTATATGACAGATAGGAGTGGTATAGGGTCGCACCCTATACATTAGCTACTCGCCCTTAGCTAATTTAATTCAAAATTCTAGCGTGTATGGCTTTGTCACAGGTAAGATTAAAATGATATTACGTATAAAAAGGAATATATTTATACAAAGATAGATTATTGGTGAGCCTGCAAAACCATTAGGATCAGGTGACCTAAGGAGTAGTTAAGTTAGGGACAGACTGTCGAGAAAAGGAGTGCCTAATGGGTGTTAGATTAATTTTTTATATTGTCTGGTACACCCGAGTCTACCAAAGGTTAGTAGTTAGCTAAACAAAACTATAGTGTTCGGACAGATAGTCCACTTGTTACCTGATATGTATGTTTACATGATATTGCTTTGCTGTTTTAACCAGTTTTGATTGTAGGATTTTAATTTGTGAAATATATAATTTAAAAGGGTGTTAGTGAAGGAAACCCATTCTGCAAAGAGGCGTGGTGTTACAAAATATCATGTAACCGAGATGTATAGTAATATTTGCACCAAACTTTATGCCTTACTCGAAGTTTTGTTTTCCCTTCAAACTCTCGGTTGCTCAAAATTGATTTGAGTAGGCTGAGGCTGAGGTTTACAGGTTTCTCGTGGGATGACAAATAAAGCTATCAAAGTCGAGCAGAAAGATGATAGATATCTATTTTGGAGTTGCAGTTTTTACTTGTTTTGTTCTGCTATGTTGTATTATGCAGTTATGACAAAATATGGTACTCTAGTCAACCAAGAGGGCATCATCAGTTATAGCTCTTGGCGTACTTATGTAATAATTAAATTTTATCTAAACATGGGAAACGATTATGGGATTATGTAATCTGGATATGAAACTTGTGTTTTGAAATGTAATAAGAAACTTGGGAACCTCATACAAATTGCTAATACACATTCCTTATTTAGATTTGCAAGTTTAAATACTGTGCACACACATATATGCACACTACCACACATGCATGCACAACTCCATACACATGCATGCACACTTTCTTATACACAGGCACATCCTGCATACACAATACACATACACTCCGACCTAAACTTTTCTTTTTTATTTTCCTTATTCTCTCTTTCTTTCCTTTCTCTATTTTTCTTATCTTTTTTGTTTTTTTGTTTTATATGGTAGGTTGGGCTCATGGCCCAGCCCAACCTGGGCTACGCTGGGCAGTGGATCAAGCATGGCATCGACCCCTAGGAATTCCCAAGTCCTGCCAAGTGGCCAGATAGGTGGATAGGCCACTGTCCTGGCCCCTAAACCATGCAGCAGTATGTGCTGCTGCTTTACGCAGCAGCATATGGCTGTATTTTAGGCAGCAGTTTCTGCTATTGCCTTGCGGCAACTGGGACTCCTGCCCCTTACCGGGGCCTGATGCTAGCAAAGCCCGTCACCTCCTCTCCTTATGGCACAAACCCACCCACTCTGGCACCTCTTACTCTCTCTTGATCTATCTCAAGTTTCAACAAAAATTATATCCAAAAGCTAAGGCTGTGATGGTTTGCTCTTTTTAGTTCTAGGTTTTCGTCCATAACGTAATGCTCAAGACGCATGTATATTATCAAAAACGACCAATTTAAAAATCAAAATTAACATATAAAATAGAAAAAACTTTTTAGAAAACAATTGGATGTTGCATTTCTTCTAAAACAAAAAAGAACATCCATGATTGGGCATTTAGAAAACAAATTAGCTAATGAAAATATTGACAAAACAAGGGTAGAATCATGGTTTATGGGATAAACAGTCTTGGGATTTGTCTTTCATTCATATTCAAGAATAATATATTAAATACTTTATCTGGAGCAAAATAGGAATGACTTTCTACTGTACTTTTGTATATGCTCACTACCAACCAAATAAATGTGTTGAGTTGTGGGTATGTATAAAAGAACAACACATTTTAATTAAAATCCCATAGGCTGTGTTCAGAGACTTATAATGCTACAGTATATTTCTATGGCAGAATCAATAAAGGGCATTATAGTCTTTCCCCTTATTATGATTTTGTTGATTGTGTGAATCAGGCTGAGCTCTTCGAACCTCCATGTATTGGGATGTACTATATTTGGAGAGGAGGAGTAAACCTGTATATTCATAGTAAAAACGATCGTCTCCTCATCAACAAGGCATGTGTTGATAAATTCACTGACTTTTCTATCTATTTTTTCAACCATTCGACGAGTAATAATGCCCCAATTAATTTTAATTTTCCCGAAATTTATCATATCAATGAGACATTTCCTTTTAAATACAACAAATCATGCACATTTCAACTCAATGTACCATGAATTAGTCAATAGAGAGTAGGATAAATCCTATATAGGTAACCCGTTGTTTCAACTATTATCCAAACTACAGAAGGTAAAGGAGGGTTTCAAAACTTGAAACAGTGAGCATTTTATAAATAAAAATTCTATAGAGACCCTAAGAAAGGAATAGGATGGAGCTTATTCTTACCATGACAATCGTCCAAACTAGGATCGGACTGCAACAAACTATCAACAGAAAGTAGAACATCTCTCTAATCCATTACAAAGACAAGCTACGTAAAACTTGCAATGCTCAAAACACACGGTGACATAGCTTCCCAATTTTTCAATTCAAAATTTGCAGAATCTAAAATTAGATCATCAATTAGATGATGATGGATGCCTAGGGAAATAGGATGAACACCGATGAAAGATTAAACAGGAAAGCGATTTGATGCTTTTCTAAAAAAATTAGCTTATCCAATTTAAATCTTAATTTTCCTTATATCATTTGCAAAAAACTTCTTTTAGATAACGTCAGAAACTCCTTAGGTGGACCTTTTGAAATGAAGGAGGTTAAAGAGGTAGTGTTTTAGATTGATAATAACAACTACCCAGGCCCAGATGGATTCAAATAAAAAAATTAAACTACACTGGATCTAGTCAAAAATGACATCTATCAAGTAATGTTAGGTATTCAACAATCGTGTAAAATAATTAAGAAGATTATTCATAGTTACGTATGGTTAATCCCTAAAAATATAGACCCATAGACTCTTTCAGTTTGTAGATAATCTCTTTATGTAATGTCATATATACTTTTGGCAATTTTATTAGGTAATAGGACGAAGCAATACTTAAATAATTTAATTTCACTCAACCAAAATGATTTCATCCCAGTTATAAAAGGACTCCTTACTTGCATATGAGATGATGAGAGAGTTTAATAAAAAGACCGCAAATAATTTAAGTTTGAAAGTTTACTTACGCAAAACCTATGAAAAAGTGAATAGAGAATTTATACATCATATTTTTCTAAGCTTGTGTTCTTTGAAAAAATTGCAAAGATGTTATTTGAATGTATAATTGTTAACACTTTCTTCATTCTATTGGATGGTAGTCATGTGGGATATTTTAATAGTAATAGAGAGTTAAGATAAAGAGACCCACTACCTCCATTACCTTTTGCAATTATAATGGAATATTTAAAAATTCTTTTAGATATGGAATTCTATGAGGGTAACTTCACTCTGATTCTTTCTATTAAACCGATTCTTAATCATTTATTTTATGCAGATGACATTTTGATGATTTTGAAAGCTAGCGTTGCACATAGTATTTCCAAAACGTTTCACTTAACAAAGGAGTCATTGGGTCCAAAAATAAATGAACAGAAAACCACTTTGTCTTTTATTAAATGGGTTAAAGAGAGAGAACAAATTATGAATATTTTAAAGGTTTAATATGGGAGTGTCCAAATAATCTATTTGGTAATTCCATTATCTCACAAAAACCTAAAATCTCGAGATTTTGGAGTACCGCTGGATAAAATAAACAAGAAATTCAATAAATGTAGAAACAACATGTTAAATGTTGTTGGTAGAATTGAGCTAATAAAAACAGTGATGTACCTAATGATCATGTTTTAGGCTCAATTTTGTCAATTTCCAGCGTCAATCATCACAGTAGTAAATTCTATGTGCTCTAAATTTATGTGGAAAATAAGCGTCACAACATGAGTTGGAATGATTTATGTCGAACGAATGCCGAAGGAGGTGTAGGGTTAAGGAAAATTGAAGACATCTAGAGCACTGTATCTTCAAAAACTCACTTGGAGATTTGTACAAAATGACTACCTATGGGCACAGAGGATGAGGAGTAGATATTGTAAGAATGAAATTTTGTAGATAATCATAAAATATAATAATTCATGGTATACATGGAAATTGCTTCTTAAGGTTGTGGTACTTTCAAAAGGTCCAATAGAAAGGAAAATGGTTAATGGTCACAACACAATTTTCTGGTTTAGCCCTGGCTGAACAGATAACCTATGAAGGATTTATTAGGATGGCAAGTGTTTTCTTTAATAGGAGGCCCTGTAGGAAGGTATCCTTACTCTTGACTAATAGGTAATAGAGAGAAGTTATCTCCAGTTCTCCTCCTTGCATAGTTCAGCAAATTCATGGGATTACTTTGTTTCATCATCACCAAGAAGACTACTAGGTATGGAAGCCACAAAACAATGGAGAATTTACATTCAAATGAGCTTGGAATCAAGTTAGAGATATGCATAATGAGATGGAATGGTATAAAAAAATCTAGGATTCTATATGTGCATCAAAGATGTCTATATGTGCTTTACTAGCGAAACTAGGCAAGCTAAACACCAAAGAAAACATACACAAATGGAATGCTGACGTAGATACTAAGTGCTAATTATGTTACTAAGAAGACGAGACAAGAAACAATTTGTTCTTCCACTGTCAATTCTCCAGATCATTACTACAGAATTTATTTAATAAATTGCAGATATCAATCATTAGTGGTACTGAAATTGATGAAATTTTTGACCAAATCCTTTATGCTAACGAAATCAACAATTAATACAAAAAACTAAAAGACATCGTCATCACGGTTTTAATATGGAACATTTGGACATAATGTAACTCTAGAATCTTCATACTTGTAACACCTTGTATTTAGAGGCCAAAAGCAAAGTGCTACAGATGCTGTAGTCATTCATAGTATTAACATTTAGTGTCGAAATATGGTATCCATAATATCAAAAGCAATTGAATATGAACAAAATCACAGATTCCAAAAAACAATAATTATACTGATTACATTTCAAAAAAAATCATATCCAAGTCACAAAATCCCCAAAATGTATCCCAGGCAATGATCAAATATAATTTACAATAATACGCCCAGAGCAACATATGACGATGCCTCTCAGTTGATCAAAGCACTATAGTCATAACTGACTTAATACACAATGGAAACAAAATAAACGAATTCCTAAAATAGTGATCCGTTAGCCACTTGCTCATCTCCGGAAGCTTTATTTGCCAAAACAGCGAGAACCTAAAAACCCTAACCCTCAGCCTACTCAAACAAATTTTGAGCACCCAAGAGTTTAAGGCTAAAAAACTTTGAGTCAGACAAAAAGCCGGTGTGAATAATTCTGTTACATCTCTGTTTACTGATATTGAGTAAGACCACGCTGCTCAGCGGAACTGGTTTCCCCTCAAAAATATCCTTTTTCAAAACATATTTTATGCAAATCCTTTCCTGCAACCAAACTGGTTAATCAACCGATTCTTATAATAATATAGCAAGATGTTCTAAAAATAGGAATTATATGGACTATCTGTCCTATATCTGGGCTGACTGCCCTCAACTGATTATATCAAAATAGCAATATCCTTTATACTAATAAATGGGCTATTTGTCAATAAAACAAGTAATAGGTGGACTATTTGTCTAGAAAACATAGCAAGGTCCATTATGCTAACAAATGAACTATCTGTTCATAATCTAGGCTGACTGTCGAAAAAGGACTAACTGTCCTCTGAGCTGACTATTCTCAAAATGGACTAACTGTCCGAATTTAATTGGATCGACTGTCCAAAATTTTCTTTGGGTTAACTACCCTTATTTTCCTACAAACCTTTTCAAAATAATTTAGTCTGCCAAATCATACATGTACAAGGAAAATATATCTTTAGCTTTACTCTAATCTATTTTTGCCATGTTATATATACTTTACTCAAAATAGTGTTGATAATATTCAATAAGGATTACCTATCCTTTTAAAATAAGTAAAGTCCTTTATAACTTGTAAACCCTTTGGTTATTCCGCCTATTATATTTGAAACCCAAGTTTAAAACCTTTAAACAAAACTTTCGAAACCATTGAAGGTAACTCCTTCGAAACCATAGAAAGTCCCTTTTGAAACCATTAAAAACTGCTTTTCGAGAATATCGGAAAAGCTTTTCCTTTCTTTTCTCCGAAAGCTTCAAAATATCAGACACCCTCCGATTAAAACCTCTTAAATATTGCCATTCGAAAAAATTTGAAAACCCTTCCTTTTCAACCTTGTTGAAATCATGGGGAACCAATTCTATCGAAACCATTCAATGAATAACTTTCGAAACAGTCAAAACAATCCTTACGAAAGCATTTTGGGTTCAATTTAAAACACGTGGATACCTTTCGAATCCATTCGAAGTTAACTACTTCGAAACCCCTTTTAAAACGTTTGGATTAAAAAACTTTTGGATCACGCCTTTAAGTAGAGAAAAAAGATCAAAAAACCAATAGTGTCGAAAGTGCCTACTTCAAAACCATTTCTTCAACAAAGAAGTGATAGTGTCAAAACCATCTCTTCGAAAACTTTGGAGAGGAGGCGGATTTAGAAAACGAAAGTACCCCTTAGAAACCATCTGGATCGAAAGGTAGGAAGCGACGGCTCTAAGTTTCAACCATGTCGAAAGCAATCGCTTAAAACAAAAGGGCAACCCTATTGAAACCTTTTCATTTAAATCATTTGACTTAGTCGAAAGCAAACTAAGTCGAAAGAAACTTAATCAAAAGCAAGTAGGTATATTTTCCTTTAATACCAAAACAATGTTTCATCCCTTTTTGAACCCTTTGGTTTCGACCTTATACCTTTCATCTTCTTCCAATTCACTACATACCAGTTGCATGATACCATGTGCATTAGTTTCGAGTGTGTAGGGGAGGGGTGGTAGTATGGAGCGGAACCTAGGTGTCAAAGGAGATGAATTAGTAAAAAGGCTGTTTATTTGTACTTTTGAACTATTCTTTTGTACCAAACCTGCCTTGTTTGTCTAAATCTGATTGGTTGCAATATTTTTCTTTTCAAAAGTGCTGCCGACTTTCTATATTTAGAAATTTAAACATTTTGATAAAAAGCCCATTCCCCTCTTTAATTACATAAAACATTTAAGTCTCATACCTTAAATAATTTTATATAGCTATCAAAACTCTTAGGAATAATGTGGAAAAATGCTAGAAAATCTCTTCATATATGTTCTCTAACATATAAAAATTTAAGATCCAAATAAGTAATTATTTTTCCGTAAATAATTTATGATCCAAGATACTATATTCTTTGCTAGAAAATTCATATTAAATCCATGAAAATTCAGAAAAATCTAAAAATTAAACCCATCTCTAAAATATCTTTTTAGATCTTCTTAAAAATTCACAAGGCAATAGGATGTAATTCAATAGAGTTTTCATCTCAAAACATGTCATAAAATCTATATGAACATTCATAAATCATCAACAAGTATATATAATCATTCTACCATTCAAAAATATGGCAATCAATTGTAAAATATTTGGATTTAATCTTAAAACCGAACCTTTAAAATGTTTGTGATGTAAACATTATTCACCTTAGCTTTAGAGATTACAGAAGCTTGAGATTTGGATGGATTTTATTTGTATTTAGCTATCCTTTAGCTTTTCTTACTTCTTCTTCCCCTTTCCTTGTTAATGGTGGTAGGCCTTTTTTTATGTAAGTTTTGAAATGAAATGAACATGTAACATTATACACGGCCTAAGGAATAGATATAAGAATGGCCTCTTTCCCATATTACCCCTCCTCTAATTCATTTTAAACCTTTCTTTAATTTATTTATTTTAATCGTACGGCTTCCTTAATTAAAATCAAATCTCAATCTCCTAATCAACAAATTATCTTATTTAGTTTGACTAAATGTCCTAAATAATGTTACCAAAATCTGGGGTGTTACAGACTCCCCTCCCTAAACAATTTCGTCCTCGAAATTATGATAATGCACAAAAAGTCAAACAAGAGGAAAAAATATGCCATCAAATAAGTCAGGATAAGTATCTCTAATCCCGCTGTCAACTTTCCAAGTATAGTCTCTGTCATCATCACTCCACTTGATTCTGATAAATCTGAACATCTTGGTTCTAAGTCTCTTCTCAGCTCTTGCAACAATGCGAACAAGCTTCCTCACTATGTTCAAGTCCAGTTCTACTACTAAATCATCTAGCACTATCAGTGAAATAGTAGTCTTCGAGTCTCTAACACACTTTCTGAGATGAGAAACATGAAAAACATCATCGACGCCTGCTAAACTTCTCAGTAACTCAACTCTATACACAAGCTTTCTGATCCTTTCAAGAATAGGAAAAGGTTTTTCTCAGTGATATCTTCCCCAATTTCCCAAATCTAATCACACCCTTCATTAGTGAAACCTTGACGAAAAATCGATCACCAAGTGAGAACTCTAAGTTTTTCCATCTCTTATTTGCATAATTTTTTTTTCCTAGACCGAGCCTCCTTCATTCTAGCCTGAATGACATCAATCTATTCTACAACCTCTCTAACCAAATCTGGACCATGAATTAACATGTCCTCAATCTCCAACCAAAACACGGGAGATTTGCATGGTCCTCCATACAAAGCTTCAAATGGTGCCATCTAAATACTAATCTGGTAACTGTTGTTAGATAGAAACTCGACCAGATGCAGATGGTCCTCCCATGATCCCTCAAAATGGAGAACACAAGCTCTTAACAAATCCTCTAAGATCTTGCTAACTCTTTCCATTTTCCCATCTGTCTACAAATGGCAAGCGGTACTCATTTTAAGCTTGGTTTCCAAAACATCCTGCAGACTCTTTTAAAACTTTCTAGTGAACAAGGAATCTCTATCACTAATTATACTGCTAGGAATCGAATGAAGTCTAAGCACATTCTTCATGAACAACTTCGCTAGAATAGGTGCCATCTTGGTTACCCTAACTGGAATGAAATGGGCACTCTTGGTCAATCTATCCACTATGACCCAGATACTTTCATTTCCTATGTTTAACCTTGACAACCCATCAATGAAGTCCATAGATATATAATCCCACTTCCAAACTTGAATATCTAGCGAATGAAGCAAACCACTTGGATTTTGGTGTTCGGCCTTTGCCTGTTGGCAATTTAAGCACTGCTTCACACACAAGCCAATATCGCGCTTCATACCTTCCCAGAAGAAACTCTTCTTCATGTCCTGATACATCTTGATACCTCTGGGATGTGCAGTGAAATTCAAATGATGGCATTTTGCTAAGACCTCCTTCTTTATGTTTCCTATGCTCGAAACACATAATCTTCCTTTCTTTCTCAACCACCCATTCTGGTCAAGACTGAAATTTTTCCAGTCATCGCTCTTTGTTTCTTCCCAAAGCATTCTGATCCATTCAGCTAAAACTGGATCCTCCATCTGCTTAGAAGCAATTCGTTCGATCAACACTGGTTGAACTTCCAAGCAAGATAATACAACTGTATCCCCGCTAGACCAAGCCTCGGATCTACAATACACTCCGCAATCTTCTATGGCTTCTCACGCTTTCCACTTAGCAATCATTTCTAACACTGCATTTTGATGTTTCCTTTTAAGTGCATCAGCAACCTTGTTGCCTTTCTATGGTGTGCACTCAATCCCAAAATCATAAGCATCTATAAACTCTAACAATCTCTGTTGTCTCATGTTCAGCTCTCTCTGGGAGAACAAATACTTCGGCGACTTATGATTTGTAAATAACTTAAACCTTTCTCCCAAAAGGTAATGTCTCAACACCTCGAAATAAAAAGCCACTGCAACCAGTTCCAAACCATGCATCGAATATCTGACCTCATGCGGTCTAAGCTGTCTAGAAGCATGGGTAATCACTTTACCTCTCTACATCAGCACAGATCCTAATCATGTTCCACACGCATCGGTATAAACCATCAAATCTTGATTCATCTCTGGAATGACCAACACAACTATATGGTTCAATAAGTGTTTCAAAATTTAGAATGCTTCCTCACACTTATTAGTCTATGAAAAATTCACATCCTTCCTCATTAGCTTGGTCATCGGCGCCGCTATCCACAAAAAATCCTTAATGAATCTCCTGTAATAACCAGCCAACCCTAGGAAACTTTTTATCTCGGTTACTATCTCGGGTCTCTTCCAACTATTCACTGCCTCGATCTTAGTCAGATCTACTGACAACCCTCTTTCTGAGAATATATGACCATGAAACTTCACTTCTTTCTTCTAGAAGTGACATTTCGAAAACTTTGCTTACAGCTGATGCTGCTTTAGCGTCTCAAGCACCACTCTAAGAATAAATTCATGCTCTCTCTCATCCTAAGAGTAAATTAAGATACCATCTATTAAAACTAATACGAACCGATCCAAGTGCTCTTTGAAAATTCGGTTCATCAAATCCATAAAGAAAGCTAGCACATTCGCCAGTCCGAATAACATAACTAACCATTCGTATGACACATATCTGGTCCTAAATGTCGTCAAAGGTATATTATCCTCTGCTACCCTAAGCTAATGGAATCTTGTTGCCAATTCCAACTGGGAAAATAACTTTGCTCCACTCAGCTGGTCGAGCGTTAATCTTGGGTAACAGATATCGATTCTTTATCGTCCTCTCATTCAACTAACGTTAATCGGTACATGGCCTCAATGATCCACCCAACTTCTTAGCAAACACTACAGCTGCACACCAATGTGAACTACTCGGCCTGAGAAAACTCTTTCCTTTTAGATCCATCAATTGCACTTTCAACTCCCTCATCTCTATAGGGGTCATCCTACTCGGCGGCCTACTCACTAGTTCTGCTCTCGGAACCAAATCTATCCAAAAGTTAATGACTCGCTTCGGTGGCAATCCAACTACAAGCTCAAAAACATCTGTGGATTCTCTAACTACGAAAACTCGACTCAACTCATCATCCGATTCCTTAGCACCAAACAAAGCAAACACCTCACCGCTAGAATCTTCTACGGTTTAAATAATCCGGTCACTACAATCAGGGTGTCTAAGAGATATCTTCCTATCCTGGCAAATATCCTAGCATCGTACTCACTCAACCAATAGATCCCAAGGATAATCCCGAACCCCAGAAAATAACACACATGCAAACTGCAAACAAAAGTATGACCTAATAGGTCAAACTCGAACTGGTCACATCTCAACCCTAGAGTTGCATATCCTTCTGTTGGATTCGCAACCCATAAGGAAGTAACTAAACATGTGGCTTCTTGGTTTTTATCTATCAAACATCTAGACATAAAAGAATGTAATAACCAGTACCAAATAAAAAGCTAACAGACATACCAAGAATCTGAAGCGTACCTACCAAAAACATCCTTTCCCTTCTCCTAGTCTATTGGCTCAGAAGTAGCAGGCTCCAATGCATACACCTTGCCCTTACCATTTCTAACGGGCTCTTTGTACTGGTTCTTATAATGGCCAATCTGTTTACAATTGAAGCACCTGACATTCTTCCCCTAGCCCCATCCTTGTCCTTCACAACACGACATTCATTTGCAAAGTGCCCCTTCTTGTCGCACTTATAGCAGACAACCTCAGACTTCCCTTTCTTGGCTGCTTCACCCTTCTAATCACCATTATGGGGAAAGAACTTCTTCCTTTGGCCTTGCTCTTCTCCAAAGACTCAAGAACCTCCTCCCTTCTCATAGCCATCCCCATGACAATATTAGAAGGATCACTAAGGTGAGACAAAGTACCGGCTAACTCAGGCTTTAATCCACTAATGAACTTCTCATTCCATTTCATCACTGTATTAACTGAAGCATACCCATATAGGTCAACTCTTTAAACTTCCTGACATACTTTGTAACTGACATCTCTCCCTACTCTAACTCAGCAAACTGCCTGATTAGAGCTGACCGCGCCATAACAGACATGAACCTCTCTTGGAATCTTCTCTTGAAGCCCTCCTAGGTCATTGTCACCTCATCAACTATTACGTTCACACTATTCTACCAGTACAAAGCAGCTCCCTGAAGCTATCTAAATTCCAACCTCCTTGTCTTCTCATTATTGAGCCCCAAATCTGCAAAAATCCTTTCGCAATGCACTAACCAATTCCCCACCTCAATGGCATCCTTCGTTCCGTAAACTAATTTCCTTAAAGCATAGCATAATTTCCACTCAGCTTAGCAAAATGGCTAACCACTAGAACTTCTGGAACTCCTTCTCTTGCAACGTTTCTTCCTAACACTCCGGTTGCAACTCCTGCTTGCATCATATTCCAAAAAAGGTGATACATAGTTTCCATTCCGACCTATGGGACCTCGCACCAACATTCTTAGCTTGGGCCTGACCTTGACCTCTCCCCACATTAGGTCCGACATTCCCTTCGATGCATCCTCTTCCTAGGTTTACTCTTCCTCTTCTACCATCTATATGTGTATTCAAACCTCATGAGATACAGAAAGGTAACCTAATTAATGATAGGAGACTAGATTTATAGTGCATACTTATATATAGCAAATACAAGTACGTTACTATGTCGTTGTCCCTAACCCCAATCTTTCTCTAATTCCTTTGGATTTTGTTTTCAAAACTAGTTTTAGTTAAAAAAATCATGAACCTACGCTTTAATACCAAGTTCTAATACCCCGTAGCAAAAGGCCAAAAGCTAAGAATTGGAGATGGTGCATTCATCCACAGTATTAACTTCCGGTGACGAAATGCGGTATTGCTAATGGTATCCATAATGTCAGAAGCACTTGAATATGAACAAAGTCATAAATTTCAAAAAACATTAATTATAGTGATTACATTTCAAAAAAATCATATCCAAGTTACAAAATCCCCAAAACATATCCCAGGCAATGATCAAATAGAATTTACAAAAATACGCCAAGAGCAATGTATGACGATGACACCTTGCATGATCAAAGTAATATAGTCATAACTGACTTAATACATAGTGGAAAAAAAATATATTCCTAAAATAGCTATCCGTCAGCCACCTGCTCGCCTCTTGAAGTTTTATTTGCTAAAAATGCAAAAACCTGAAAACCTAAACCCTCAACCTACTCAAATAAATTTTGAGCACCCGAGAGTTTAAGGGGAACAAAAACTTCGAGTCAGACAGAAAGCCTGGTGTGAATAATTCTGTTACATCTTTGTTTACTGATATTGAGTGAAACCATGCCGCTTAGAGGAACGAGTTTCCCCTCACTAATATCCTTTTTCAAAACATATATTTTGCAAACCCTTTTTTGCAACCAAACTAGTTAATCAGCTAATTATTATAGTAATATAGCAAGATATTGTGTTGAAAATAGGAATTATATGGACTATTTGTCCTAAATCTGGGCGGACTACCCTCAAATGATTATATCAAAAATAGCAATATCCTTCATGCTAATAAATGGACTATTTGTCCATAAAACAAGTAATAGGTGGATTATTGTCTAGAAAAAGTAGCAAGGTCTTTTATGCTAACAAATGAACTAACTGTTTGTAATCTGGTCTAACTGTCCTAAACCGGACTAACTATCCTCTGAGCTGAGTGCTCTCAAAATGGACCAACTATCCGAATCTAAATGGATTGACTGTCCGAAATTTTCTTTTGGTTAACTACCCTTCTTTACCTTGAAAACCTTTTCAAAATGATTTTTTCCGTTAGATCATAAATGTACAAGGAAAATATATCTTTAGCCTTACTTTAAGCTATTTTGTCACGATATATATACTTTACTCAAAATAATGCTGATGATATTCAATAAGGATTACCTATTCTTTTAAAATAAGTTAAAGTCCTTATACTTACAAACACTTAGGCTATCCTACCTATTATATTCGAAACCTTAGTTTAAAACTTTTAACCCTTTCGAAAGCATTGAAAGTAATTCCTTCAAAACCATTGAAAGACCCTTTCTAAACCATTGAACATTGCTTTTCGAAAATATCGAAAAAGCCTTTCCTTTGTTTCCTTCGAAAGCTTCAAATATCGAACATCCTCCATTTAAAACCTTTTAATTATTGCCTTTTGAAAACATAGGAAAAACCTTCCTTTTCAACCTTATCGAAACCCTAGAAAACCACCCCTTTTGAAACCACTTAATAGAAATCTTTCAAAACAGTCAAAATAATCCTTTCGAAAGCACTTTGGGTTCAATTTAAAACACATGGATTCTTTTGAAACCAATCGAAGTTAACTCCTTCGAAACCCCTTTTAAAACATTTCTATTAAAAATCTTTGGATCATGCCTTCAAGTATAGCAAAAGGATTAGAAAACCAATAGAGTCGAAAGCGTCTGCTTCGAAACCATTTCTTAAACAAAGAAGTAATGGTGTTGAAACCATTCCTTCGAAAGCTTTGGGGAGGGGGCGGATTTTAGAAAATGAAAGAACGCCTATGGAACCATCTAGATCGAAAGGTAGAAAGTGGCAGCTATAGGTTTCGACCATGTCGAAAGCAGTCACTTAAAATAAAAAGCAACCTTATCGAAACCATGTATGTTAAACCATTTGACTAAGTCGAAAGCTAATTACTTCGAAAGCAACTTAATCGAAAGCAAGCAGGCGTATTTTCCTTTAAAACCAAAACAATGCTTCACCCTTTTTGGAACACCTTGGTTTCGACCTTATACGTTTCGCCTTCTTCCAATTCACTATATACCAGTTGCTTGATACCATGTGCATTGTTTCCGACTGTGTCGGGAGGGTAGTATAGAGGCAGAACCTAGGTGCCGAAGGAGATGGAACAGTAAAAAGGCTTTTTATTTGTGCTTTAAAACCATTCTTTTGTACCAAACCTTCCTTGTTTGTCTAAATCTTATTGGTAGTTAGATTTTTCTTTTCAAAGTGCTGCCGACCTTCTATATTTAGAAATTTAAACATTTTTATAAAAAGCCTCTTCTCCTCTTTAATTATATAAAACAATTAAGTCCCGTACCTTAAATAATTTTATATAACTATCAAAATTCTTAGGAAAAATCCGAAAAAATTCCAAAAATGCACTTTATATATGTTATCTAACAAATAAAAATTCAGATCCAAACAAGTAATTATTTACCCGTAAATAATTTAAAATCCAAAGTACTATTTTCATTATTAGAAAATTCATATTATATGCACGAAAATTCAGAAAAATCTGAAAATTGAAGCACGTCTCTAAAATATCTTTTTTGATCTTCATAAAAATTCGCAAGGAAATAGGATGTCATTTAGGATTTTCATCTCAAAACATGTCATAAAATCTATATGAACATTCATAAAGCATCAATATTTATATATAGTCATTCTATCATTCAAAAACATGGCAATCAATTGCAAAATATTCAGATTTAACCTTAAAACCAAACCCATAAAAAGTTTGAGATGTAGACATTGTTCACCTTAGCTTTTGATGTTAAAGGAGGTTGAGATTTGAATGAATTTGATTTATATTTAGCTTTTCCTTTAGCTTTTCTTACTGCTTCTTCCCCTTTCCTTGTTAATGGTGGCCTGCCTTGTTTTATGTAAATTTTGAAATGAAATAAATGTGTAACATTATACACAGCCTAAGGAACAAATATATGAAAGGCCTCTTTTCCATATTACCCATCCTCTAATTCGTTTAAACCCTTTTTTAATTTATTTGTTTTAATGGCATGACTGCCTTAATTAAAATCAAATCTCAATCCCCTAATCGACACATTATTTTATATAGTTTGACCAACCAAATGCCTTAAATAATGTTACCAGAATTCTGGGGTGTTATAGTACTATCAAAACTCGGGCAAACATTCAATTGAAATTAGTACTTGCAGACTACAAATAACTACATAATCTGGCAAATATTAGATGAAATAAGCTACGAGGTTTAGATTCTACCTTCCACGAATTCAGATTTAGATCTCCAAATCGAAGATGAAGCTAATGTAGTTTGGGTTTTCCATCACCGATTAGTGCACTATCTATGGTACTTGCTCCTCTTGAAGATTTGTTGTGATATGACATTAGAAAGGAAAATGATTGCAACTGGGATGTTTGCCATTATCTGGTTTGTTTAATTTCAATTGAGTCATTGAAATGATTGGAGCTAATGTGGCATGGTACGGAGATAATGAAGATTATATAATTCGTCAGTTTCCCATGATGTGTGGTGTTGTTAATCAAAAAAAATGTTTACTTTCTCAAGTAAAGTCAGAAATCTGGACAATGTTGCCTCTTGAGTAAAACACGTGGCATGTTAGTCTAAGCGTTGTTAGTATAGTTTGTTCTTAGTTTTTTTGTGAGTTTCATTAGCTAGTGGAATATCTAGGAACTTACCTTGGTTTTTGGAGTATTGACAATGTGTAACACTCCTTCCATTATTCGTTCTAGATATCCCTATATTTGTAATCTTTCTCTAATAAAGTACCAATTTCCTAAAAAAACATATAAACATTTTTAATTATAAGTAAATTATATATTTTTATTACATTTACAAAGTTTTTTATTATATATAATCAAGTAATATTTTTATTTTATTTTATTTTTGCTTTTATTCGCAAAATTATTCTCAAAATCACTTCATTTTGCACAAAAATGCAATTTTACCCTTTTAAAGTAAACTTTTTTACATTTGCGAAATTTTATATTTCATACTTTGTTATTTCATGATATAACCATTTAAAATTGATTTAATGTATTAAATAAAAATTATTTTCATTTTAATTCATTTAAAATTCTTTTTATACTTCGCTTTTTGTCAAAATTGGCATAACACATCAAAATGATATTTTTGGCTAAAACTCATTTTTATTGCTGTTTTACACATTAATTAAAAATTTTTTTCTCATTTATAATAATTTTACACACTAAGATCAGATTAAGGTAATTTAACACCTTAAAGTCATTTTTAATCAAATCTGCGCTTTTCAACTCAAATAATCACTCAAGAGTGACTCGTAACATATTGACTCTCTTTAATACAATCCTATGCAATGTAATCATTCATTATTCTCTTTAATAGTCCAAACGACATAGTGACCGTTTACATCATTTTATTTGCTTGACTATTTATTTATCACTTAATCACTTATTTACTTAGTTAATTCAAGGTTAAAATTTAGGTTGTTACAAAACTCACCTCCTTACAGGAATTACATCCTCACAATTCACATTCAATAGGACTATAATAGCCACTTCTAATATATATCAATAACAAACATAAGCAATCATAGCAAAAAATTTACACAAGCTAGAAATCAAGCAACTAAGATATATGTATGTATTATATATATATGTATGTATGTATGTATGTATGTATGTATCTGTGTGTGTATGTATGCACGTGTGCATGCGCGTGTGTGCACAAGCATGTGTGTGTTTGTGTGATTCGTTAACAAATACACATATATAGTAAGTATCCTTGATGATTACCCCCATAATCATCTACATATTCTCCCCTACATACAGTGGGAAGACTATAAACAAGGGTTGACTCCTCCAAGTCTCAACTCTTAGGCCATCCCTACTTATGATTTAATGTATTGTTCTGAACCTCAACTTTGATACTAACAATGTAACACCCCACCTCTATATCCGTATTACCCAAGAGTATTACTAAATAATATTGTTAAGTAACACAGAGAATGAGGCGATAGGTGATACACACATGAATATTCTCCTGGATCAACATTAAATATGTGTTAAAGTATAGATATACTACTCATTTCGATGTAAACAATCTCGATACAAAGCAATAAACACGTATGATTTTCGAGGATAGAATAATACAAACACATTCAGAAGTAATACTAACAACGTTGCAGAGTCGATCAGAATAAAATATAATATACATCATATATCATATTGGATAGAGTTTACAATACCACCATATTAAAATTCCTACCAGTACATATCCAAATCTTACAACAGTTAATATATCAGCACTACCGTACTTACTATAGTATAGACATATCATGACATCGACTATATATTATAACCGATAATATATAGGTGGAGGGCTAGTTAAAATGTTGAGATATGGTGGTAGAAGTGTGCTCCATACCTACTAACCTATAAAACTAAGTTTAAATAACTCGAGTATTATAAAAATACTAGTATGGAGCCCGTGCCGATGGCACGGATGCAAAATTTATTTAGTATATAAATTTGATGTTATGTTTTTTATGGATCAAAAGTTGTGTGTGTATTAGGGATCGACTATTGGAATATAATTGGAGACTCAATGGTTTTCAATTATGGAATCTCCATTAAATCATAAACACAAATAAAAAACACAATAGGATGTAAATATTCAAAACATAACTACCTAGAAAAACGAATAATATATGACGTTCAAAACGAAATTTAAAAATGATAGGTATGGAATCTTAACGATGACGATATCAGTTTAAATGACTTAGGGAAGGAGATGTGTCTTAGATCTACTTTCTTCAAACCTGCTTAGTGATATATTTTTAAACTGGTTTTGGAGAATACATAACATACATACATGTTTTACAATATCTTAAAAGACAGAAGGATGGAAAACAGCTCAAATATCAAGTACACCATATATATGGTACTATTTAGCACATTATCTTCTGATAGGTATAGAATCTGAGTGTACATGCAAGACATGGACAATGAACTTGGCTATTAAGAATACTAACAATATAACTTTGACAAAGAAAGCATGGTGATAAAATTACCCTGTTACATCATGGATTCTCTTCAGTTGGGTAGCAGCCTGCACGTTTTGGCTATTTAGATGGCTGCCCGGATCCATCTTCGGCTTTTGGTCATACTCTTATCATCCTATACGATTACGACTGCCAATTCTGTATGTCGGTCAGCATAACACCATATGTTCTAGTTTGATTCTGCATGAACTAACTAAGGGACATGTAGATAGCCTTTATCAGTTCTGCCTCGCTGCATCAGTTACAGATTTAAGTTAATAAGTCAAACTCAAGTTATTCCTAATTTCCTACTAAATTTGAGCTTTAGTGGATACATCACGCCCTGCCTTCTGCAATGTAGGCTAGCTTCATATTCAAATTTAGCATCCCACATATTTCTGCGCAAGTCATCATGCAACATAGCTCACCCAATTAGCCATCCATTCCGATCATTTATTCAGACAGTACACTTTGGCAATTCAAATACTCATTTCTGAACCTAAACAACCATTATATTAAGCATTTCTGAAGCATAAGTTAATAGATACCGTACATAAATGAATTAACGATTAATAGAAACATATACTGAGAAAATTTGATCATATTTCAAAAATGAGGCTGATAACAGATCTAATTACCTCTACATTCTTAGTTGTAGCCAATTCAAATTAATGCCAACTTTTGTAGTAAGTCACAGAAAAAAATTGTGTGGCTACAAAATTGATCAAAGATGCCAGGGGTGTGTCACATCTCTTTGATATGTGAGTGTATATACTCTTGTTTTCATCATCCTTACAATGTTGTTATTGGTTCATATGGTTGAATATTTGGATAATATTGAAGTAGACCTTCTTATTACATGTCATCTCCATAATTGTTAAAGTAATATTAATTTGGAAGAGTTAACCAATTTGCGCTCCACGTTAATCAACAAAGAAAATTTTGCATGATGTGGAGTAATGTATAATAGGAAGAAGCATGTTGAACATGCTTTTGCTTTCATTCTTAAGCAGAATTTAGTGAATGAAAGCAAACTAATTATGAAAATCATACTTAAAATATTGCTTAGCTCAATAACACAATTTAAAGTAGAACATTTTTTATTTTTGTTGAAGTATGACGGGCAAAGTAGTCATGAGTATGCTTTTTCAAAGTATTACCACTCATAAATTATCCAATTAAGAAAAACATAATTTGAGAATCTAAGTATCCAAATTTGCACCAATAGGGATGGAAATGAGAAAAATGAATATTACCCAAAAGAAGAACATTGAATAAATAAAGAAGAAAATACGTAAATGAATTGAAACGCAGAACAATGGAACTCCATGACCAAAATTGAGCAGACAAATTTCGATCATAATTGCGTCCAAATCACTATCGATTTTTAATTTATCAATTCCTTTAACTGATGTTTTTGATAAAATAGAACGGTTGATTTTATTGAGAAGAGGAATGAGGTAGTTCAAGAAACAAAGAAGAAAATTGAATAAATAAAGAAGAAAATACGTAAATGAATTGAAACGCAGAACAATGGAACTCCATGACCAAAATTGAGCAGAAAAATTTCGATCAATATTGCGTCCAAATCACTATCGATTTTTAATTTATCAATTCCTTTAATTGATGTTTTTGATAAAATAGAACGATTAATTTTATTGAGAAGAGGAATGAGGTAGTTCAGGAAACAAAATTTAAATAGATAGTGGGCAAATGAATAAACGTGAAGTAGCAGGTTGAGGTGATTGGCAAGTAGATTAATCGTGGAGTAACAGCTTGAACTAACGACGTCATTGCAAAGGTAACGAAGTTAATTCGTTTTTTACGTTGAACGGCTGACAACCATTTGATGTATTTCTTATTTTTAAATCAGAACCCTCCTTTGTCTTTTGTTGTCTCCGCCGTTAAGTGACTGTTGAACTTAATATTTTTTTTCGAAGATCAGGGGTTAGTGGGGTATCATGGGGAGGAACGTCAAAAACCAATTGGATCTGGTTTTAAACGGTTGTTTGACAGAGTTAGTGGAAGTAAATTTGTTTGTCCACATGGATCGAACTTCAAAAACCAATTGGACCTGGTTTTAAACGGTTGTTTAACAAAGTTAGCGGAAGTAAATTTGTTTGTCCACGTGGATCAACTACAGCCATCTGATATCCTTGTCAAGAATGAATCATGGCCATCCTTTGTCTCTTGGTTATATACCAAGGGATTTTATTATATAGATAATAAATGGGTCAGATTAGTAAGTCTAATGTGAGTGGAACATGAACAATAAACTGATAATAACATATAGGGAAAATGCAATCGTAACGTACAAGACAAACATCCTTCTCATAACAAACATACATCGCGCACATCATGCATCACCATTCACCAATTTAATTTTTTTTACCTATATTCGTTTAATTCACTTTATTTTATTATTATTTATTTCTGCCGTAGTTACTAGTGCTGCTACTGCCAGAAGCCGAGTCTACACTAGAGTCTTTCCATTTCTTAGATGCAAAGAAAGACCTTACTCATAAATTATTGCAAGCGTCCTCACTAGTCTTTAGCTGCATTATAAATGCACCTCATCTCCTCACCTCCTTGCTACATCTTCTAGTATCTCGCTTTCCATCAACAACCACCTTGTTTTGTTCTCTACTCTTAATCTATTTGGCCCGCGCGACAAACAGTGCCAATGTGTCGGTGGATGCAAGTCATCACGACCATTAGGGAGTGACCTTGCGATCGATCAATCTAGGATGGAGCTAAAAACTTATGTCTATCACCTTCATATAAGGACCTCCACCAAGGTTTAAAAAGATCGCTAGGCAGATGCTATGTGGTAGGCATAAACTGGGGATTAATCACTTAGGTAGGGATTAATTAAGGATTAATCAAAACTATGCATTCTTAATAAACTCATTCAATTTAATGAAATTTTAGTATTTTGTTTAGTACTAACTGATCCTCAATGGGATATCATGGAGTCGGATGAGTTTGGAAGCAACTATGGAGACAAAATCGCTTGAAACAAACATCCTGATACTTATAAGGGGCATCATTCCTAAAATGGTACGTATATGGTGCCTATAAACTGGTTTATATTTTAGATAATGTAGTGGGTCTCATCTAGGGTGGATTAGGCAAATATGTAAGCGCTAAGGCGAGCCTAGCGCCTAAGCGGGAGCCTAGAAGGATTTTTACAACAGAGGACTTCACACGTCTCAATCCACTCAAAAGCGGGTATAATCATATTCCCACTTTAAAAAAAAAAAAATACATCTCACCCATAAATAAATTTCCTCTTTGTTTATTAATTCACTCTTCGCTTAATTTTTATTTCTACTGTTCATTTTCATTACTTCATTGTTCGGCATGACGAGTGGATTTAATTTCATCTCAATTATAACAAACAAATAAATAACCATCCATTCGTACATCAATAATTTTTATTTTAACTAGTAATTGAACAAATGAATAATTTTATTTAAATAAATTCCACTTTATTTTTATCTCCCTTTTAAACACATTATAATTTCATTTAATAACTTAACTTCTCTTTATTTATTTCCCCTTGTTTTTACTTAGTAAATATTAATTTTCTCATTTAAATATTTCATATAAAATAATTCTTTTAAAATCCCACCGCATTTCAAAACATTGCTTTTTATATTAGTTTTTGCGCTATAGGCTCAAAAGCCTACGTTGCGCACACACACCCACACACACTTCACACATACACCACCTCTATACACTTACACACATACATAACCTCACATAAATTTCAACAATAAAAATTCCATATGTAGATTTGCAAGTTCAACTACTTTGTGGACACACACATATGCACGCTACCAAACACATATGCACGCTACCAAACACATATGCACGCTACCAAACACATATGCACGCTTCCATACACATATATGCACACTTCCTTAAACCCATGCGCACCTAACATACACAAAAATACACGTTAATCTAAACTTCTCCTTCTTCATCTCTTCATTTTCTCTTCTTTTTTCCTTCTTTTTTTGTTTTTATTCAAAAGGTGAGCAAGGCTGATGGCCCAGTCCAACCTGGGTTGTGCTAGGCTACAGGTCCAACATGCCACCACCCATTGGCCGGACCTAGGTCCATCCAGGTAGCTAGACAGGTGCCTAGGCCAGTGGTTTGGCATCTGAAACAAGCAGCGACATGTTTTATTGTTGTATGTAGCGGCACATAGTTATTGTTAGGAAGTAGTTTCCACTGCTAACTTGTGGTAGCAGGAGCTAACACCCCGCGTTAGTGGTCAGGGCGCACTACTAGCGTAGCCCAACTCCTCCTCTCCCCTTCAAGCGACCCCTTTCCTCTCCAGCACCGTCTACTCTTTCTTGATCTATCTCAAGTTGTAACAAAATTATATTAAAATTCCAAGTTTTCAATAAAAAATTCATGGTTTAACTAATTTTTTCTCTCATTTCGCACATCTAATTTCATCAAACCAAATTGAAATTCTAAGGTAAACATACTAACTATCAAAATAAAGGAGGTAAGAAAGAAAATTATAATGTTTCACTCAACTTTGAAGCTAAATTAGCAACCTTCACACTTTTTCTCTTCTACTCTTACATAGTTTTTTTCTTCTTCTTTCACTATCTTTATTTACTTCACCAACTAGATTTTTCTTGCTTCTTCTTACTTCTAAATCTTTCTTAGGGGCATATGAGCACTCTTTAACAATTCTTCTATTTTATCTATATTATTTGATTTCTATGGATTTTAGAAAATCGTACTTTAATGTAAAGAGAGCTTCATGATTTGATAAAATAGAAAATAAAAATGAGATTAAGATAAATGAGTGTGTATGGTGAAACTTTGTATGTAATTAAGTTATAAGTAAATAAAGTACCTATTTCCATAAAAAATATATGATTATTTGAATTATAAGTAAATTATATATTTTTATTACATTTAAAGTTTATTTAGCATAATTTATCAAGTTATATATTTATTTAATTTAATTTTTCCTTTCGTTTACAAAATCATTCTCTAAATCATCTCATTTTGCACAAAATTGCAATTTTAACTTTTATTGTAAGTTTTTACATTTGTTAAATTTTTATGCTTTCAAATTTTTTATTTCATGATACAACCATTTCAAATCAATTTAATATATTAATTAATAATTATTTTCTTTTCAGTTCACTTAAAATTCTTTGTATACTTAACTTTTTGTCAAAATTGACATAACACATCAAAATTATGATTTTGGAGAGAACTTGTTTTTATTTGTGTTTTACACATTAATTAAAAACAGTATTCTTATTTAAACTAATTTTACTCATTAAACTCAGACTAAATCAGTTTAACATCTTAAAATTAGTTTTAATCCAATTTGGGCTTTTCAATTCAAATAATCACTCAAGAGTGCTTGTAACATATTGACTCTCTTTAATAAGATCACTAGGCACTGTAATCATGTGTGCTTCTCTCTAATAGTCCAAATGACATACTAGCAGCTTAAATCATTTTATCTGCTTGATTATTTATTTATTTATCGATTAATCACATATCTACTCAATTAATTCAAGTTTAAAAATCAGGCTGTTACAGAACTCTCCTCCTTACAGGAATTGCATCCTTAGAATTCACATTCAAGGGGACTAATAGCCACTTCTAATATATATCAATAACATTCATAAGCAACCATAGCATACACAAGTAAGAAATCAAGCAACTAAGATATATATTTGTGTGTGTGTGTGTGTGTGTGTGTGTGTATTATGTCTGCGCGCACATGCATGAGTGTTTGTGTTTGTGTGACTCATTAACAAATACACATATATATTACGTATGCCTGATGATTACCCACATAATCATCTATATAGCCTGCCCTCTTTACAGTGAGGAAGAATATAAACAAGGGTTGACTCCTCCAAGCCTCAATTCTAAGCCATCCCTACTTATGATTTAATGTATTGTTCTGAACCTTAACTTTGATACCAACAATGTAACACCCCACTCTATATCCAAATTACCCAAGAGAATTACTAAGTAATACTATTAAGTAACATAGAGAATGAGGTGGTGTTGGTGATACACACGTTAATATTCCTTTGGACCAACATTGAATATATGTCAAAGTACAGATATACGACTCATCTCGATGTAAACAATCTTAGTACAAACCAATAAACACGTACGATTTCTAAAGATAGAATAATATAATCACATTCATAAGTAATACTAACCACATTGTAGAGTCGATCAGAATAAAATATAATATACATCACATATCGTGTAATAGAGTTTACAATACCATCATATTACAAATCCCAGTAGTACAAATCCCAATCTTACAACTGCTAATATGTCGGTAGTACCATACTTACTATGGTACAGACACCTCATGACATCGACATAATATTACAATCAATATTATTGGTGAAGGTCTAGCTAACATGCTAAGACACGGTGGTAGAAGTGTACTCCAGACCTGCTAACCAGTAGAACTAAGTTTAACTGACCCGAGTATTGAAAAAATATAGTAAATAGGTCAGATTAGTCAGTCTAGTGTGAGTGAATATGAACAATAAACTATAATAGAATATAGGGAAAATGCGTTAGTAATATACAAGATAAATATCCATATCATAACAAACATCCATCGCACACATCATGCATCACACATTTATCGATTTAAGATTTTTTTACTTATATTCGATTAATTCACTTTAGTTTTTTTATTATTTATTTCCACCTTAGTTACTGCTGCTGCTGCCAAAAGCCGAGTCTATACGTAAGTCTTGCTATTTCATAGATGCAAAGGGAGACCTTACTCATAATTTTTTTTGAGCATCCTCGCTACCCTTTAGCCGCATTATAAATGCACCTCGTCTCCTCGCCTCCTCAACGTGTCACCTCATATCTCGCTTCTCATCAATAACCACCTTGTTTTGTTCTGTACACCTCATCTCTTGGGCCCATGAAGGAGACGTGATAATGTGACACTGGAGCCAAGTCGTCATGACCACCAAGGAGTGATCTCGTGATCGATTAAGCTAGGAGGGGCTAGCAAACTTATGGCCTTCACATTCATGTGAGATGTTCTGCCAAGGTTGTAAGAATCGCTAAGCGGATGCTAAGTGTAAGGCATGGACTAGGGATTAGTCACTTAGGTGGAGATTAATTGAGGATTAACCGAAATTAGGCATTGTTAATAAACTCACGCCTTTTGGATGAAATTTTAGTATCTTGTTTAGTATTAACTAATCATCAATGTGATATCATGGACTTGGATGAGTTTGGAAGCAACTATGGAGACAAAATCTTGATTTTTATTAGAGGCACCAAGCATAAACTGGTGCATATATGGTGCCTATAAACTTAGTTATATTCGTAAAAATTGCAGTAGGTGCCATCTAAACCAACTAGGCAAATATCTATGCGGTAAGGCTAACCTAGCGCCTAAGCAGGAGCATAGAATGATTTTTACAACAAAGGATTCGCATGTCTCAAATCCTCTAAGAAGCAGGTATAATCATATTCCTTCTTTAGAATAATACAAAGATATAAAACTATATATCTCACCTGTTGTAAATGATAAATATCGTCAACATCCATATTAGTGCTTTGGATCGTTATCATGTTTAGGTATTTTAACCCTTGATATGATCAATGAATAAAGCATGTGAAAGAAGGAAAAGCAAGAATTGTTAATGAAATGGTTTGGAGAATATTGAGTTTCAATCGTGAACATTAATATCTCCATCGTAACCCCTTTCGTCTCCAACGAAACTCATGTATATCACTAATTCATAATAGCCGAAAGGAATGAGTGACCCCCTTTCATCTTTGATGAATTTTATGAATTTGATGGGTAGAAAGGTGCTGGATTCGAAACCCCTCTCGGCCTAATCGGGACCTCCTTAATTTGCATTTTCATTAGGTTTCGAAAAGATCGCAACGTTGTATCTATGATCAAATTCTTTCTTTCGAAAGGTATTCATTCTGCCATTTAAAGGTGGACATCTTTGAAAGGTACCCATTCCGAAAGAGTAGACCTTCTTGATGGTTATTTGGCGATTTGAATCACTTTCGAAAGGTATGCATCATTCAAGCATGTTTAGATAAAAATAGAGTTTATATGATATGTCATCAAACCATATTAAGGATTTGACATCGTATATTTATTTAGTCACGAGTTGTATTTCCCCTACGCAGCCGAAACCATGAATTTAATATATAAGGAAATAAAACTCGTGGAAATATCCCATGATGGTTCCATGACATATACTCGGGATGAACGAAGAAGATAAGAAATAAATCATGTATGATCGATGGTTAATGTTGAATTAACGCCTGATCATGATCATCCCCAAATTCAAAGTTGATCACAAGCCATAATTAATCCTCTTTATATTCTCATGATGAAGTTTGATACAAAGTTTAAGAAGCAAATCCTCAATTTGATTTCTAAATTAGGGATACAAATGTAGTGAGTGGGAGTAGAAGTTGTAGAATGAGAATAGAATGGGAAATCAGATCCCTAAAATCAAACCTCTAAGGTCTTATTTATAGGTGCGGGTTGGCCTCCTTTCACTGAAGCCATTCCGATCATGTTGGAAGGCTAGTTTCGCATGCATCATTCCACCTTGGCACAAAAGGGTAACCTTTCGACCATGCCAAAAGGTTGGCTTATAGCTATTTGAACATATCTTAATGCTTTCGTCCTCGTTGGATGGTAGGAATGCGGCACCCATAACTATGATCCACTGACTCTTTAGCTTAAAATGACAGCTTGTTTGATGCGGAAGAAGACTTTTCGACTCCGTCGAAAGGTTATAAGTGGTCACTTAAAGTGCTTGGTTAGCAATATTTTGTGTCGAATGATCTATTATTCTATGCGAAAGCTTCCTACGGATCTCATCGAAAAGTTTTTCTGAAGAAGAGAGCTGGCGTGCGGAAGCATATTTGTATAGCTTCCGAAGGTGCAGAAGGTAATATTTACATGTGTTCTTTGTCTCTTGCGGAAGGTCTTCCATTGGCTGCTACATCCCTCCTCCGAAGCCTTCTCCTGCCAAGTCAAACACAATAGCATTTCTTTCCCATGGAAGACCCTCGAGCATGGAACCATTTTGTGAATTTTTTCATGCGGAACCACCTTTTTTATCTTAAGCAAAAGGTTTTGAAGTAGGGTTACGAAAGGATCTTTACTTTTATGATGAATGGTTGTAATATTTTTCTGACCTAGCCGGAAGGTTCTTGGCGGTTTTATACCTAGCTGCTTCGTTGTTCCTTAGTAATTCTTTCCTCTGGCCCTCGCGGGATGTACCAATCATTTCAGTCGGAACTACCTTTCCTTTAAGCTTGTGGAAGCCTTGCTCCGAAGCTTTTACGTGGTTTTCTTAACTAGTATTGAACAACCCTTTTGACACCATCGAAAGGTGGCTTTACCTGCCACTCTTTATTCATGCGGAAGCCTTCTGAAAGGCCATCTTCATCCTTATTCATATTTTATGGTTAACCTTCAACCCTACCCCTCCCCCCGGTATAAAGAAGGCTTTTGTTCTTTAGGACAAAAATTCCAAGATTGCCAAAGAGTGATTATATTTCTACAACACATCTAATAATATTTGCACGGTTAGTTCTTACTACAAGTACCTTTTCATTTTGGTTGACCATTAACTCCGATCCTATTTTAGCGGCAATCTTTGAACATTCATAACCTATAACGATCATAAGTATTTAAAGTCCCAGATTCGGGTCTTGATGGTCAGAATTTATCATTTTCTCGCCAGATAATAATGATTTCCCATTTTTCCATGGATAATAGAAGTTCCAGAAGTCATAAGAAAGGGCCCGTATTTCCATGATAGATAGACTTTATGAATAAGAATAGGTGTTTAGAAACTTATTCTTAGCAATAGAATGTCAGGAGACCATTCGTGGATAATTTAGAATTTCATATCTTGCGACATTAAAGGCTAAAAATACCACATCAAATAAAAATAAGGAGACAAGAATCATCTTGAGCACCATAATAAAAGGCTAAAATCCTATATCAATCTGGTAATAATGAGAGAGGACTAGAATACCAATCAGATCATCCGTTCCAATATTAATAATGATGGATCATGAGATTTTCTTTGGTTGCAAACGTTAGAGGCTCGGATGACTTGTTTTATCATTCAATAACAGATCATAAGACTGTTTTTGGCGAAAAGCAGTAGAAGAACAGAAATCCATATCTAATAATAAGTAATGAAAGACCAGAAATCCATAGCAGGTAACATGTATAGAAGGCCAGAATACCCAATTTGGCATTGATGATGGAAGTTCAGAAAACTATTTCTGGCAAAGAGTAATAAAAGACCAGAATTCCCATTCCTGGTTTTTAATAGTAGAAGGCCAAAATACCATTCTTGGTAATTAATGATAGAAGACTCGGGTGCCACTTCTAGTATATCATTTATGATAATTAATAATAGAAGTCCAGAATACCATTTCGGGTAATAGATAATTGAAGTCCAAAATAACATTTCTGGTAATTAATAATAGATGACCAGAATACTATTTTTGGTAACTAATTATAGAAGACAAGAAAACTAATCTAGCAATAAGTAATGGAAGACCAAAAAACCAATCTGGCAGATGTTCATAAGAAGAAGTCAGAGAATTCTTTCTGATTCTTTTGTCAAATTTTCCATCTTCGGGCTTTGATCATATCTTACATGCTTTTTCTTTCTTAGGCCGGAGTTTTATTTATCCATTTGTTTTGGCCTATTTTAGGCTAGGACTCTTTTGTCCAATTCTCATGCTTATTTCAAGTAGTGCCTATTTTAGGCTGCTTTCATTTTAGACGCTACCAATTTTTGATGGTTTCCACTTTAGGGGGTGCCGATTTCTATCAGTGCCCATATCAGGCAGGTACTTTTCTTGGTTTGCTGGACATTTCATTCGGGTTTTCAGTGCGCTCGGCTAGCTTATTCTCAAGCAGGACCCGAAGACTTATCCAACCTCCCTCCAGGAGGAGCCTTAACCTGGCCATAGCGTGACATGTCTAAGGGCTTTTTTGTTACCTTGGCCAGGCTATAGCGTGGCGATACTGAGGGATTACCATCCTCCTTCCAAGAGGTGCCTTATCCTGGCCATAGCGTGATGCAGATAAGGGCTTGTTTGGTACCTTGGCTAGGCCATAGCATTGCGGGACCGAGGGATTACCCGTCCCCCCTCCATGAGGCACCTTATCCGGGTCGTAGTGTGACGCGGATAAGGGATTGTGCTGCTTTAACCTAGCCATTTCTGACTTTGGCGCTGCTAAAGGATAACGCCCTCCCTCCAGGAAGTGCTTGAACTGGCCATCATGGTGCGACAAAAGGCATTCTACCATTATTGGTGGCCTACCATTTTTGGTAATCCATGTTTAGGGATAGTTTTACTCCCAACCATGTTCTCATTGAATCATAGTAGAAACATTCTCGAAAATGCTTTATTCATTCAGAGTCGGAAAATATGGTTTCAAATGTTCTGCATTCCAAGTTCTTGATACCATATTACCATCAGGATGGCATAACTTATAGGCCCCTGGGGGATTTCCTTGAAAATTATTAGCAGACCTTCCATATTTGGTCCCAACGGCTCATCTGATGGGTTTCACTTATTGGCCATTACTCTTCTTTGTACCAAATCTCCTTGTCTGAATGTCCTTGTTTGTATCTTTGATTTGTAGTACTTCGATATCCTCCTTTGACATTGTGCTGTTCTTAAGGCTGCTTCATCTCTTAATCCATGAATCAAGTCAAGTGATTCCTTTTTCAGTTCTTGATTTGGGTTGAAGGTGTAGGCAATCCTTCGATGAGAAGGTACTTTGATTTCCACTGATAGCATTGCTTCATAGCCATAAGTCATAGAATACGGGGTATGACCTGTTGCAGATTTAGCAGATGTTCGGTAAGTCCATAGAACTAGGGGTAATTCTTCTACCCAATTCCCTTTTGCCTTATTTAGTCTCTTTTTCAAAAATTTATTTATTGTCTTGTTGGTAGTCTCAACGACTCCATTGGCGCTTGGGTGAGCGATAGAAGAGAAACTTTATATGATTCCATTCTTATGGAAAAACTGTGAAAATTCTTTACTTTCAAATTAGGTTCCATTATTGGAGATTATCTTGTAGGGTATCCCAAATCTTGTGACAATTTTCTTAATGAAAAATCTTAGCACTTTCCCAGAGGTGATCTTTGGAACCGGTTCTGCTTCGACCCATTTTGTGAAGTAATCAATTGCCACTACATCATACTTCGCTTCACCTTTGGAGATTGGAAGAGGTCCGATTAAATTGATTCCCCAAACATCAAAGGGCCATGGGCTGGTGATGGGGGTTAGTTGACTCAAAGGAAGACGTGGTAACTTCGAGTAGCATTAGCACTTTTCACATCTTTTAACATACTCGATTGTTTGGTTGGTTAACTGTGGCCAGTAAAATACTTGTCTCATTATCTTTTTGGCAAATTTGATCCCATTAGACTGATCTCCATAAAGTCCTTCATGGGCTTCCTTTAATATCCTCAATCCGCTCTCGGGTTTTACACATCGCAAATAGGGAAGGGCACATCCTTTCTTGTATAGAACTCCATCCATAATGGTAAAGTTTTGGGCTTACCTCTTTAGCTTTCGAGCCTCTGTTTTATCTATAGGTAGTGTCACATTGACAAAATAACTCATAATCGGGGCCATCCAAGAGTTTTCATTGTATTCTTCTATTACCGGAGCTACTGATTCTTCACTTGGCATTTCCTGATCCATTTCTCCCACTTCTTGTGCTATAGCCTGTGATCGGGTCAATACCAGTAGTTCATTAGTTTTCTCTTTTTTATTGTCCTCCATATTGGGATTAGCCTAAAATCCCACAGGCACAATTCGAGTCTCAAGTGCCCTCTTCAACTTGCCAACTTAGCCAATGAGTCTGCTTAGGAATTGTCTCCTTGGTATTTGGTGTAAAGAGAAATCTTCGAAATGTGTGAGCATTTTTAATGCCTTTTTCACATACGGACCAAGTTAAGGATCTTTCATCTAGCATACTTGTTTGAGTTGATTGACCATTAATTAGGAATCACTGAATACTTGAATCCTCTGGATTTTGAGTTGTGAAGCAAGGGCCAATCCTGCAACCATGGATTCATATTCTTCCACGTTGTTATTTGTTGAAAACACCAATTTCATAGCTTAATGAATTCTATGTCCATCAGGGGTAACTATTACGTATCCTGCTCCTGCCCCTTTTCATTTAAGGCACTATCCACAAATAACTGCCACTTGGGATTTAGGTCCTTTTCCTTTTCGGATTACTCGAAAACGAATACCATACATTCATTAATTAAGTCATCCAATGCTTGTCCTTTTATAGCTGCTTTAGGTTGACATTCTATATCATATTGACTTAGTTCAGTACCCCATTTAATCTGTCTTCCAGAGGTTTCGGGTTTACTAAAGACTTTTTTCAAAAGAAAGTTGGTCAACAACTTCACTGGGTGCGCTTAAAAATAAATTCTTAGCTTTCGAGCTGCAAGAATTAAGCAGTATGCTAGTTTCTCAATAACAAGATATCAGATTTTGGTACCCATTAGCCTTCTGCTCATATAATAAATTGATATTTGCACTTCCTTGGTTTTCTTGATCGACATTGAGCTTACCGTGTGCTCGGAGATTACCATGTACCGGAATAAATTCTCCAAATCTTTGGAGCTAGATAAGATCGGAGGTTTTTCCAAATGCAATTTCAACTCTTGAAATGCCTTTCTGCAATCTTTACCCCATTTGAAATTTTTCCTCTTCTTTATTACCTCAAAGAATGGGATGCACATATTGGTGGCCTTTGAAATAAACCTGCTTAGCACTGTTACTTTTCCATTCAAAGTCATAACATCTTCACTTGTCTTAGGCTATGCTATATCCTTAATGGCCTCAATCTTTTTCGGACTAGCCTCAATTCCTTGTGCACTGACAATAAAGCCTAGGAAATTTCCAAAATGAACTCCAAAGTTAAATTTTTGGGGGTTGAGTTTCATTTGATACTTTCGGAGTACTTTGAACATTTCACCCAGATCATCAAGATGATCCTTTGCCTCTTGGGAATTTACCGACATATCATCAACGTAAACTTGCATATTTCTTCCGATTTGTTCTTTGAACATCCGGTTAACCAATCTTTGGTACGTTGCCCCAACATTTTTCAACACGAATGGCATAACTTTGTAATAATAGGTTCCCCAATCTATAGTGAAGCTGATATGCTCCTCATCATTTTTAAACATAGGGATTTGATTATATCCGGAGTATGCATCCATCAAGGAGAGCAACTTATGTCCACTAGTTGCTTCGACCAATTGCTCTATCCTTGGCGGCGAGTAAAAATCCTTTGGACAAGCTTTGTTCAAATCTGTATAATCCACGCAAGTTCACCACTTCCCATTAGATTTCTTTACCAAAACCAGATTTTACAACCACTTAGAGTAGAAAACTTCCTGGATAAACCCATTTTGTTGCAATTTCTTGACTTCTCCCTTTAAGATGTCGGTCCTTACCATATAGAACTGCGTTTTCTTTTGCTTGACTGGAGGGATGTTTAGATTGATATTAAGGGCATGACTTATGATTGTAGGGTCAGTTCCAATCATGTCAGAATGGGCCCAAGATCCTTATTGTCTTTTAAGAATTCTACCAATTCCGATTTTAAGTGCTCCTCGAGATCTATTCCCACTCTGACTATTTTTGTAGAATTTGTAGAATCTTTTGGAATATCCTCATTTTCTCAACTGGGTTAACTCTTTTAACCTATCCTTAACAATCTAGCTCAGTAATAATTTCTTTTTCCTCTATTGAGTTGGTATCCATTCTCTTTCCCTTTCCATAAACCGCAAAACAACTTTTGCAATACACTTGTTAGTTCTGTTAGATTTTTTCTTCGCATTGAATGATGGATGTAGAAACCCATCATCTAAAGGTTGTAAAGTAATAGAAGAATCAATGTAATAAGTAAACTCCCTATTATATTGTTTCAAATTTGTGAAGTATATTTCTCTTGATGCAAATTACTCTCCTCGAATAGTTCCCCAACCATTCTTAGTAACGAATTTGAGCATCATATATTTAGGTAAGACAAAAGCATCCACGTCATCTACTGCTGGACGTCCGAAGAAAGCTTTGTAAAATGATGGCTAGTCTATGATTACAAAATTTGTTTCAAAAACACGAGAGCACGGAGGGAGTCCCAGCTGTACCAGGAGCTTTATTTGTCCCAGCGGAGTTGTTCACATATTGTTGAACCCGAAGATGGGTTCAGGACTAGGCTCAAGTTTGTGTTTAGAGATCCCTATTTGATCGAATGCATGTCGAAAGATCACGTTTACAGCGCTTCCAATATCGACTGAGATCTTTGCAAACCACTGAGGATCCTATCTGAGCCATGATCATCAATGGTTCACTGTGGGGATGATGGATTCCCCATCTCAACTCTTGGGAATTGATCATGAGAGTGTGCATGTTGATATTATACTTTGGGTTCTTTAGCGGTGGTTCTTTTGGCATAGAAAACACATCCTTCCTAGATTCATCAATGTATCTACTCCGGGCATTCTAACTTCTACCCGGAGGATATGGTCCGCCATATATAATGTCGATTATGTTTTAAGGTGGACTCAGGTTGAATGGATCTTCGTCTTTAATCATATTAACAGTGGTATCGGTAGGTTTTCCTATCTCGGTCACTGGCTAGGAATTCTGCTTTGGGTTCTTTACAAACTCATTTAGCTGTTCTTTTCAAATTAGTTTTTGAATTATCCCTGCCAGCACTTTACATTCATTAATCATGTGACTATTTGCCTTGTGAAAAGCATAATAGTTATTTCCTCTCTTTTGCTCTAGATAATTTCGAGCTTTAAGCGAGGTTGGAAATTGACCTTATCTTGAGCCATCACATAAATGTAGGAGATCGGTCTGTTTAACGTTGCCGCGTTAGCATTTGCATCTTCCCATCTAGACTTTTTGTGAATCCTTTCTTAGGTCAATTTTCCACTGTCCCTCCTCTGATTAGACTTTTTCATAGTATAGTACAATTCATCCATTCGAACGAATTTGTCAGCTTGAATATGAAAGTCTTGTAAATCTCGGCAACCATTGATGAATAATTCCTTCCAAAAAGGAGAATTGACTATAAGGCCTCAATGAAATGCAATAAGCTTGTCCCTGTCATTCATTCCCTTGGCTTTCAAAGCTTCAGTGTCAAACCTCTTTAAGTAATCTCCAAACGACTCGCCGTGATTTTGTCTTATATTAGTGTGCATTGTATAGTCGATCGATGGGTCTTTGCAAATGCAGAACTGAGTCGAGAATTCATAAGAGAATTGTTTCCAAAAATATATTGTGCACTCGTGATACTATCTATGTCACTTGGCGGCAGCCCCTTGAAGAGTAACTGGAAAAGGAGGCACCTAACGGCACCAAAAGCATTGTACGAATCCATTTGATTATCAAATGCCATCAAATGGTCGTCGGGATTAGATGTTCCACGATATTTCATTGTAGGGACCTTCATGTGGGAGGGAATAGGTGTTGATAATATCTCATCAATGAAAAGGGCAACCCTCTCATTATCGTTTACTTTCTCGTATGTTGTTCTCTTACACTTAATATTCAACATATCCTTCATGACCTTCTCTGCTATGTCTTTAAGGTAAGCTTCATTGTTCAAGTAGTCTTTCTTATTTGGTTTGTATCCATCTGTTGTAGAGCCTGCAGAACAATCCTTGTTTTCCTCTTGGATCCTTCCTTGATAGTTCGCCTTTAGTGGGAGACGATCCTTATTCTTGGACAAGGAAATGTTAGTTTTTCTTTTCGCGACGTTAGTGTTGATTTTCAAGTTTCTCCTAGGAGAGGCAACTTCCTCTCCTGCTGTGACAGCTTTGATGGGTGACTTATAGGATAGAACTTCATCTAGAAGAGTCTTCGTCCCCACCATTTGCCACTCTAAGTGTGTCATTTCATCATTATTATCCTTTGGTTGAAGATTCTAAGCTAGAGCCAATTGTTGAGATAGTCGGATTAAAGCCGGTGGTGGAGTTGGTTAAGCTGGTGCGCAAGACAGCCCTTGTTCCCTGTTCCCATGGTTGAAAGTTGGCAAAACATTTTATTCTAGTGAAGTTGCATGTTCAGCCCTTTCGCTTAAGAAGGAAAACCATTTCGATTTCATTTTTCCCACAACAAACCAACTTTCCACAATTATTTATATTAAGATAACAAGGTTGGAGGTTCGAGTCCTCCTTCTAGTGCATAAAATGTTAATGATAAATGTCGTCAACACCCCTATTAATGCTCTGGATCGTTGATCATGTTTAGTTATTTCAACCTTTGATATGATCAATTAATAAAGCATGCAAAAGAAGGCAAAGCAAAAATTATTAATGAAATGGTTTGGAGAATGTTGACTTTGGATTCAATTGTGAACTTTAGTATATCTCCATCGTTACCTCTTTCCTCTCCACCGAAACCCATGTATTGTGCTAACTCGTAATAGCCGAAAGGAATGAGTGACGAAACCCCCCTTTAGGCTTTGATGAATTTTATGGATTTGATTGCTAAAAAGGTGCTGGGGTCGAAACCCATCTCAACCTCATCGGATTAATTTGCCTTTTTATTAGGTCTCGACATGATCGCAACGTTGTATTCATGATCAAATTCTTTCTTCTGGAAGGTATTCATTATGTCTTTTAAAGGTGGACATCTTCGAATGGTACCCCTTTCGAAAGAGTAGATCTTCTTGATGGTTATCTGACGAATTAAATCCCTTTTGAAAGATATGCATCATTCAAGCATGTTTAGATAAAAATAAGAGTTGATATGATATGTCACGGAACCATATTAGGGATTTGACATCGTATATTTATTGAGTCACAAGTTGTGTTTCCTTTACGTGGCCAAAACCAGAATTTAATATATAAGGAAATAAACTTGTGGAAATATCCATTGATGGTTCGATGACATATACTCGGAATGAACGAAGAAGATAAGTAATAAATCATGTACAATCGGCCGTTAATGTGGAATTAACGCTCGATCATGATCAACCCCAAATTCAAAGTTGATTGCAAGCCATAATCCTTTTTATTTTCTCATGATGAAGTTTGATACAAAGTTTAAGAAGAAAATCCCCAATTTGATTTCTAAATTAGGGTTACAAACGTAGTGTGCCGGAGCAGAAGTTATAGAATGAGAACAGAATGGGAAAATCATATCCCAAAAAACGGACCCCTAAGGTCTTATTTATAGGTGCGGGTTGGCCACCTTTCGCAGAAGCCATTCCGATAACAACGGAAGGGTTGTTTCACATGCATCCTTCTGGCTTGGCGTGAAAGCGTGACCTGTCAACCACGCCAAGAGGTTGTCTTATAGCTATGTGAACATATCTAAATGTTTTCGTCCTCATCGATAAGTATGAATGCAACACCCATAACTTTGATCCATTGACTCTTTAGCTCAAAATGATAGTTTTTTGATGTGGAAGGAGACCTTTCGACTCCGTCGAAAGGTTATAAGTGGTCTCTTGAAGTGCTTGGTCAGTGCTATTTTGTGTCGAATGATCTGTTTTTCTATATGGAAGCTTCCTTACGATCTCATCGAAACGTTTTCCTGAAGAAGAGAGCTGGCCTGCGGAGGCTTGCTTGTATAGGTTCCGAAGGTGTAGAAGGTATTATTTACATGTGTTTTTGTTGTCTCTTGCAGAAAGTCTTCCGCTGGTTGCCACATCACCTCCTGCGGTGCCTTCACCTGCCAAGTCAAACACAATAGCCTTTCTTTCCTACAGAAGTCTCTCGAGCATGGAACCCTTCTGTGAATCTTTTATGCGGAACCGCCTTTTTTATCATTGATGAAAGATTTTGAAGTGGGGTTACAGAAGGATCTTAACTTTTATGATGAATGGTTGCAGAATTATTCTTCTGTCCTAGCCGAAAGGTGCTTGGCGGTTCTGTACCTAGCTGCTTCATTGTGCCTTAGTAATTATTTCCTTTGGCCCTCGTGGGATATACCTATCGTTTCAGTCGGAACTACCTTTCTTTCATACTTGCAAAGCCTTGCTTTGATGCTTTTATGTTCTTTTCTTTACTAGCATTGAACAACCCTTTCGACACCATCAAAATGTGGCTTTACCTGCTACTCGTTATTCATGCGGAAGCCTTCTGAATGACCTTGTTTATCCTTATTCATATTTTATGATTAACACGTGTAAATAAATTTCCTCTTTGTTTATTAATTCACTCTTTGCGTAATTTTTTTTTAATTATTTACTCTTTATTTTCATTACTTCATTGTTCGACACAACGAGTTGATTTAACTTCATCTCAATTATAATAAACAATTAAGAACTATCCATTCATATATCAATAGTAATTATTTTAATTAGTAATAAAGGTGATGAAGAATTTTATTTAAATAAATTATGCTTTATTTTTCTCTCCCTTTTAAATAGATTACAATTTAACTTAACAATGAAACATCTCTTTATTTATTTCCCATCATTTTTATTTAGTAAATATTAATTTTCTCATTTAAATATATATAATATTTTAAAGAAATAACAAAAATTTCTTTTAAAATGCCTTCGCATTTCAAAACATTGATTATCATTTTGGTTATAGTGTTATAGGCTCAAAAGCATGTGTTGCGCACACACTCCAAAGCTTATGGTGCGCACATACTCCCACACACTCTAACACATACTTCACATGTACAACACCCCTACACACTCACACATATATATAACCTCACACAAATTTTACCAATAAAATTGCTTATATAGATTAGCAAGTCTAAATGCTTTGTGCATACACAAGTATGCATGCTACCAAACACATATGCACACTTCCATATGCATACACACACTTCCCTACACCCATGCGCACCCAACACACAAACATGTAGTTCGACCTAAACTTCTCCTCATTTTTTCTTCTTCTTTTTTTCCCCTTTCCTTTTATCTTTTTTATATACAAGGCAGGCTAGGCTCATGGCCCAGCCCAGCCCGACCCCGGCTGTGCGGGGCCACAGGCCCAACTTGCCACTACCCTATATTCGGACCTAAGTCAAGCCAGGCAGCCAGACAAGTGGCCTGGCCAGTGGCTTGGCCCATGAACTAAGCTACTAAATGTGTTGCTGATGTATGTAGCAGCACATGGCCATTGTTAGGCAGTGGTTTCCACTGCTACCTTGTAGCAGCATGGGTTGACACCCCGCTAAAGTGGTCGGGACACATTGCTAGCGTAGTCCGACTCCTCCTCTCCCATCCAACTCAACCCCTTCTTTCTCCGACTCCGCCTACTCTCTCTTGATCTATCTCAAGTTTTAACAAAATTATATTAAAAAACCAAGTTTTCAAAAAAAATGCCATGGTTTAAGTTCAACTTTCTCTCATTTTGCACATCCCATTTCGTCAAACCAAATTCAAATTCTAAGATAAACATACTAACTGTCAAAATAAAGGAGTTAAGAAACAAATTTATAATGTTTCACTCAACTTTGAAGCAAAATTAACAACCTTCACACTTTTTCTCTTCTCTTACACAAGCTTTTCCTTCTTTTTCACAATCTTTATTTACTTCAACAACTAGATTTTTCTTAATTCTTCTTACTTCTAAATCTTTCTTAGGGGTTTGTGCGTACTCTACGACAATTCTTTTACCTTTATCTATTTTATTGATTTTATACGGATTTTAGAAAATCCTAGTTTTATGTAAAGAGCGCATCAATGATTTGATAAAGTGGAAAATAAAAATAAGACGAAGATAAATAAGTATATATGGTCAAACTGTGTATATAAGTAAATAAGTGCCTATTTCCAAAAAAAAATTGAATTTCAGAACTATAAGTAAACTATATATTTTTATTACATTTATAAAGTTTATTTTGTATATATGATCAAGTGATATTTTTGTTTTATTTAATTTTTCCTTTTATTCACAAAATCTTTCTCAAAATCATCTAATTTTGCATAAAATGCAATTTTACCATTTTTAAAATAAATTTTTTACATTTATGAAATTTTCATGCTTTTAAACTTTGTTATTTCGTGATACAATTGTTTAAAATCAATTTAATATATTAAATAACAATTATTTTATTTTGAATTCACTTAAACTTCTTTATATATTTCATTTTTTTTCAAAATGACATAACATGTTAAAAATGTTATTTTTGGTCAAAACTAATTTTATTTATCTTTTTGCACGTTAATTAAGATTTTTTTCGTAATAGAAATAATTTTACTCGTTAAGATCATATTAAATCAATTTCACACCTCGGAATCATTTTTAATCTAATCAGGGCTTTTCAATTCAAATAATCACTCAAGAGCGCTTCACAACATATTGAATTTCTTTAGTACAATCCTCGGATGATGCAATAATGTGTGCATCCCTTTCATAATCCAAACAACGTAGTGGTAGCTTACATCACTTTAATCCGCTTGATTATTTATTTATTTATTTAATGATTACTAATTTACTTAATTAATTCAGTGTTAAAATTTTGGGCTATTACACGACCACACCGTTTCTATCTGTCCGTTGAAGCAGGGTAGGTAGATTTTGATTGTTGACCCTTTAGTCTACTATTTCCTAACATATTGCACTCAAATTGATTATCTCGTGGATGAAAGAGACCCAATCGACAATAGCTGGGATTCTAGGACGATTGTTTCTTGGGCTTCCACATGAGCATGGAGATCGTTCAAGTCATTAGCCATTTTCCTATATGGACTAGAGTGAGTAATTATTGGTTTGAGTAAAACATACCAACCAAAACCAATCAGTTTGGTTGGCATGGTTCGGTTTTGTTATCTATTTAGTTGAATTTGGTTTAAATTTTTTATTTTCTCAGTTTTTGGTCGGTTTTAGTTTTTAATATTTGAAAGCCGCATCGACCCACTAAATCAAATATAAAAATTTAATTTTTTGTTAAAAATCATAATTATCAACATCAATATTATTTTTATATTACTATCTTAACAAAATGACTTTCTTTGGATTCACATTAATTTGTTTAGAAGGAAACAACGAGTCTAAAATTAAAGAATCATAGCATATCTATAATTATATAAACTCAACCAACTTTTTCAGTCTTATGTAAGTTTGCAACTACACTAAAACCTAGGGTATTTAGATGCAAACCAAACCAAACCATGCAAACTGGTTTTGGTTTGTCTTGTTTAAGTTTTGAAAATATTAGTTTGGTCTGGTTCGATTTTGTTAATGGAATAGTTTTTCTTATTATAGGAGTGGTACTTTATTTAAGCAAAATACTCATTTTTATGTTTTGAGGGTTTGAACTCATGACCTTTAGGACTTCAGCCTACATATGATACCACTTGTCTGTTGAGCTAGTGGTACTTGATAATTGAATGGTTAATTTAGTTTTAAGATTTTTTTCATTATTATCCCCTAATATTTGCAATCCTATTAACTAGGCCAAGCCATAAGTCTTTGCTTATGCCAAGAATAGGGCTGATGGCATTGGCCCTAGTGCAACTGTTGGTGTTATAATTACAAGAATTGTTGGCCTCGATTTCGTTGTTGTTAGCTTGCATGGTGAGTGGTATTTTAGAAAATAATAGGTGTTTTGAAGAGAAAAAGGTAATGAAACTTGATATATTTTAGGGAAGGCCCTCCATCTTGTGCCAAAATGTTGATTTGATATAGCCAACCACGGAAATATGAGATGGGTCTTAATAATGGTTATTTGCTATGATCATGGTTAAAATGTAAAATGGGCAATAGTTAAGAGAATAATAAGTAGTGTAGTTAAAGAAATTGTATAAGATGTAGAGTGGTTTGATCAGAGCAAAAATTCACCTCCATTAAGGTAAAGTTTCTGTACTTAGTGGTGTGGGTTACAAGAGGAGTTTCAATGGTTATTATTAGACCTTGGCTAATAGGTATGTCTATTTCGAGTAGAGGAATTAGTTTTTGTGGAAGTGCATGAGATCTCCTATTTTTATATCACACCTCAAAGGGTTGAAATTAATGCCTTAAGTTCTAAGTTTTCTCATAGTCGTTGAATGTGTTCTATGGTTTAAATGAGAGCTAGCTTAGATTTTGCATGGAATAGAAAAATTGCATGATAGTCGGTGAGTACCAGTGTGTTCTTAGGTTAGAAAGACAACATAGGGCACAGAGTGGTTGCTGCACAATTGTGCTTTTTCCAAGCAGACAGCGAATTTATTGTTGCAAGTAGTGCTTATACCACATGAATAGTATCGTTGGAGTATTTTTGTCAAAGGAACAACACAAGGTCTATGCTTCTTTTTGGAGACAAGTAGCTTTCAGGTAACACCCCATATTATTGGTAACATTATTTAGGAGATTTAGTTAGATAAACTAAATAAAATAATGTGTTGATATGAGGATTGAGATTTGATTTAATTACGGTAGCCATGCCTTTTCATACTAATAAACTTAGTAAAGGGTTAAAATGAAATAGAGAAAGGGTATTATGGGAAAGAGGCGATTCCTATATTGTCTTCCTTAGGTCATGTATTCCAAACACACGTTCATTTTCATTTTCCAAAATTAAATGCTTAGTCGGCCACCATTAACGAAGGAAGAAGAAGAGGAAACATAAGAGAACCTTAAGGAAAGCAAATTCAAATCAAACTTATTCAAATTTTAAGCTCCTTAATCATTAAAGCAAAAGGTGAATAACATTTATATCTCAATATATTATGGGTTCGGTTTTTAAGGTTAATTCTGAATGATTTTACAAATATTTGCCATGTTTATGAATGATAAAAGATTATATGTACATATTGATGATTTATGTATGTTCTTATAGATTTTATGACATGTTTTATGATAAAAACCCTATTAAATGACATTCTTGGCCTTTAAAAATTTTACAATGATCTAAAAAGTTATTTTAGAGATGGTTTTCGATTTTTAAAATTTTCTAAATTTTGTGGAATTGCTATGAATTTTCTAAGGAAGAAAAGATTAATTTGGATTATAAAATTATTTACGGGCAAAATATTTATTGTTTGGATCCGAAACTTTTATATGTTGAGAATACCATATTATTTGATTTTTTGGAATTTTTCCAAAACTTTTAAAGGTGTTTTAATAGTTATATACAATTATTTATGGTTTGGGACTTAAAATGTTTTGTATAATTATAAAGGATAAAAGAGCATTTTCAAAATTATTCAAATTTTCGAAAAAGGAAAGTTGATAGCATTTTTGAATGTAAAATTCTGGCAACCAATCAAATTTAGACAAACAAGGCAGGTGGTGCAAAAGAACTATTTTAAAGTACAAATAAATAGTTTATTTTATTTCAACCCTTCGGTGGTGTTTCCGCCTTCATTCCAGACCTTCTGACAAGGTTGAATGCTTCCAAACCTTTCAGCTAGGTTAAATAACAATGCACAATGTATCAAGCAACTGGCACGTAGTGGATTGGATGGAATAGAAAGGATTAGGGACGAAAGGTTAGAGCTTTTGAAGGAGGCGAAACCTTGTTTTGATTTTAAAGAAAATACAACCATAAGCTTTTGACAAAGAGCTTACAAAACTGTCAAATGAGGTTAAAAGAAAAAAGGTTTCGGTTATTTTGCTTTCTTGTTTTAATTAAAACCTTTCGACAAAGCCGAAAGGTGTAGCTTTTGGCCAGGCCGGAAGCATATTTGCTGCTTCCTAACCTTTCGACACTGATGGAGTCAAAGGTTATCTTATGTTTTCTAAATCTTGTCACCTCTCTCCATTGATTTCAAAGGGTTGGTTCCGACACCAACACTTCATTGATTTTGAATGTTTTCAAAAGTTTTTACGAATGTTTCAAAGCAGTTGCTTTTGACTCTAAATTTGTATGATCTTTTTGCATAATTCAAATGTTTTAAGTCGAAACATTTTAAAGGTTTCAAAGTAGTTAACTTTAACTGGTTTTGAAAGGTTTTCCACCTGTTTTAAATTGAAACCAATGTCTTTGAAAGGTTTTGATTTCGAAAGGTTTTGATTTCGAAAGTTTTTTATTTCGAAGTTTGGTTTCGAAAGGTTTGGTTTCGAAAGGTTTGATTTTGAAAGGTTTGATTTTGAAAGGTTTTGAAGGAGATATCTTCAATGATTTCAAAAGATTTATTAAAGGATACGAAGGGGTTACCTTCAATACTTTCGAAGAGTTTTATAGATGATTTTGATGGAGTTACCTTCAATGTTTTCAAAAGACTAAGGTTTAAAGGATTTAAAGGAGGGTGTCATACGTTGTAAAGCTTATAAAAAGAAAGCATTTATAAGGTTTAGAAGGAGTTATCTTCAATGATTTCGTTTATTAAAGGATATGAAGGAGTTACCTTCAATACTTTCGAAGGGTTTTATGAACGACTTTGAAGGAGTTACCTTCTATATTTTTGAAAGGTTGTTTGAAGGTTTTAAACAAATGTTTCAAATATAAGAATTAGGCGAATAGCCTAATTCTTTTAAGTTATAAAGGACTATAACTTATTTTAAAGGATAGACAATCCTTATTGAATATCATCAACATTATTTGGAGTAAAGTGTATATATATATATAACATGGCAAAAGTAGCTTAGAGTAAAGCAAAAGATGTATTTTCCCTTTATATATATGATTGACGGACTAAATCATTTTGAAAAGGTTTTAAGGAGAATTTAAAGAGCATTTAGCTCAGATATTGTAGAGTAGTTAGTTCGGATATTTTAAAGGGTAGTTAACCCAAAAACAAAATTTAGGCAGTCGGCTCATTTCAAATTCAGACGGTCGGTCAATTTTGAGGGCTATCAGCCTAGAAGAAAGTTAGTCTAGGATAGTTAGTCCAGAAAGAGCATTTAGCTCTAATATGAAGAGATAGTACATTTATTAGCATAACGGACCTTGCTAAATTTTTAAGGATAGTTAGTCCACACCTTTTTACCATTTTGGGCAGATATCTCATATCTAGCATAAAAAATATTGCTATAATTAACTTTGGGACAGATATTCCAGAAAAGAGCAGATAGCTCAGAATTTAGAATAGATAGTTCAGATTTTTGACAAATAATCTCTTTCATTTCCTATTTTAGCAAATGTATATTTCTATATTATTATTATAATTAGTTGATTAACCACTTTGGTTGTAGGAAAGGATTTGCAAAATATATGCTTTGAAAAGAGATATTAGTGGGGGAAAACTTATTCCGCTAAGCGGCGTGGTCTCACTATTTTTTAGAAAACTGAGATGTAACAGAAGTTATTCATACCAGGCTTTATGTCTGACTCGAATTTTTTGTTTCCGCTTGACTTCTCGATGCTTAAAATTTTATTTGAGTAAGGTGAGGGTTTACGTTTTCAGGTTTAGCAAATTTTGGCAAATAAAGCATCCGAAAACGAGCAGGTGGCTGACGGATAGCTAATTTAGGGATTCTATTTTTAAAAAAAAATCATTGTGTGTTAAGACAATTATGTATATATTGCTTTGATCATCCAAGGAGGCATCTTCATATGTCGCTCTTGGCATATTGTTGTAAATTATATTTGATCGATGCTTGGGATTACGTATGGGATTTTTGTAACTTGGATATTATATTATTTGAAAAGTAATCATTAAAAATTATTGTTTTGAAAATATGTGATTTTGTTCATATTCAAGTGCTTTTGATATTATAGATACCATTCACATTGCCGTATTTTGTCACCAGAAATTAATACCATGGATGACTACATAACGCTTAGCTTTGGCCTCCAAATATGGGATGTTACAGCTTGGTATCAAAGCATAGGTTTATGAAAAACTTAAAAAAAAATTGGTTTTGAAAACAAAAATCCGAGGACATTGGAGTAAGATTTGGGGTTGGGTTAACGCTATAGTAACGTACTTGTATTTGCTATATACAAGTATGCGCTTTATCTTAGTTCATCTCTCTTTTATTAGGTTATCTTTCTGTATCTCATGAGGTTTGAATACAGATATGGATGGTAAAAGAAGCAGAGTTAACCCAGGAGGGTGAAGCACCGAAAGGAATGTCAGACCAAATGTAGGAATAGGCCAAGGTCAGGCAGAGAATGTTGGTGCTGAAGTCCTGTAGATTGGAATGGATGCTATGTATCTGTTTTTCAGGAACATAATGCAGGCAAGATTTGCAACCGGAGTGGTAGGAGAAAATGCCACAGGAGCCGGGGTTCCAGAAGTTCCGGTAGTTAATCATTTCACTAAGATAAGCGGCGATTATGTGAAGCTAGGAGGGAAGCCGTTTATGGGAACGGAGGATGCCATTGAAGTGAAGAATTGGTTGTTGCACTACGAAAGGATTTTTGCAAATTTAGGGCTCAATGGCGAGCAGAAGTGGAGGTTGGCGTCTAGACAGCTTCATGAGACCGCAATGTTCTGGTGGAATAGTGTAAAAACGATAGTTGATGAGGAGAGAGTAACCTGGAAGGATTTTAAAAGGAGATTTCAGGAGAGGTTTATGTCAATAATGGCACAGTCAACTTTGATTAGACAGTTTTTTGAGCTGGTGTAGGGGGAGATGTCTATTGCTAAGTATGCCAGGAAGTTCGAAGAGTTGGCCCGATATGGGTATGCTTCTGTAGATACCATGTTGAAACGGAATGAGAAGTTTATCAAAGGATTGAAGCCAGAATTAGCCAGTACTACTTTATATCATCTTAGAGATACTTCTGATATTGTTATAGAGGTAGCTTTGAGCAAGGAAGAAGTCCTTGAGTCTCTAGAGAAGAGCAAGGCAAAAGTGGTCCAGGTTAGGCAGAGCCAGAAGAGGAAGTTCTTTCCCAAGAAGGGTGCTCATAAGAGTGGAGCAGCCAAGAAATCAAAGTCTGAGGTTGACTGCTATAAATGCGATAAGAAAGAGCGCTTTGCTAATGAGTGTCACTCAGGGAAAGCGAAGGATGTGGCTAAGGGGAAAAATGTCAGGTGTTTTAACTGTGACCAGATAGGCTATTATAAAAGCCAATGCAAGGATCCCTTACAGATGCTAAGGGCAAGGTGTATGCATCGGAGCCTACCGCTTCCAAGCCAACAGCCCAAGAGAAGGGAAAGTCAATTCTTGGGAGAACGCTTCAGATTCATGGTCTGTCTGTTAGCGTTTTATTTGATACGGGTGCATCACATTCTTTTATATCTAGATGTTTGATAGATAAGCTTAACCTTGAACCCACATATTTAGTTATTTCCTTACGGGTTGCGAATCCAATAGGAGGTTATGCAACTCTAGGGTTGAGATGTGACCAGTTTGAGTTTGACCTGTTAGGTCATACTTTTGAGTGAAATTTGCATGTGTTTAGTCTTGTAGGGTTGGGGATCATCCTAAGTCTGGATTAGTTAAGTCAGTACGATACTAAGATATTTTGCCAAGGTAGGAAGTTATCTCCTAGATACTCAGATTGTTGCGATCGGATTCTTTTCAGCGTAGGAGGTTCTAGCGGAGCAGTGTTTTCTTTGTTGGGTGCTTTGGATTCAGATAATGAGTTGAGACAAGTTTTCATGTTTAGAGAATTCACAGATGTGTTTGAGCCTGTAGTTGGATTACCGTCGAAATAAGCCATTGAGTTTTGGATAGATTTGGTTCCAGGAGTAGAACCGGTAAGTAGACCGCCAAGTAGGATGACCCCTTCAGAGATGAGTGAGTTGAAGGTGCAGTTGGTGGATCTAGAAGGCAAGAGTTTTGTTAGACCAAGCAGTTCGCCGTTGGGTGCAGCGGCAATGTTTGCTACAAAAGAAGCCAAATGGATTTTTGGGCTATGTATCGATTATCGTAAGTTAAATTAGAGGACGATGAAGAAGCGATATTCATTGCCCAGAATTGATGATTTGTTCGACCAGCTAAGTGGAGCAAAGGTATTTTCTCAGTTGGATTTGACAATGGGTTTCCATCGGCTCAGAGTAGCAGAGGATAGTATACTATTGACATCGTTTAGGACCGAATATGGATCGTACGAATGGTTAGTTATGACTTTGAACTGACGAATGCTCCAGCTTACTTTGTGGATTTAATGAACCGGATTTTCCGAGAGCACTTGGATAGGCTCGTGCTGGTTTTCATATATGATATCTTTATTTACTCTAAGGATGAAAGAGAGCATGAAGTTCATCTTAGAGTAGTCCTTGAGATGCTGAGGCAACATCTGTTGAAAGCGAAGTTTTCGAAGTATCACTCCTGGAAAGAGGAGGTGAAATTTCTTGGTCATGTAGTCTCAGAGGAAAGGTTATCGATAGATCCGACTAAGATCGAGGCAGTGAATAGTTGGAAGAGACCCGAGACGGTAACCGAGAATAAGAGTTCCCTTGAGTTAGCTGGTTATTATTGGAGATTCATTAAGGATTTCTCACGGATAGCAGCATCGATGACTAGGCTAACAAGAAATGACGTGAAGTTTGTGTGGACTGATAAGTGTGAGGAAGCATTCCAGAGTTTGAAACACTTATTGACCCATGCACCTGTGTTGGTAGTTCCAGAGGGGAGTCGGGACTTGGTAGTTTATACCAAATGCTTGTGGAAGAGGGTTAGGAATTGTGTTGATGATGTGAGGTAAATGATTGCATATGCTTCTAGACTGCTTAGACCGCATGAGGTCAGATATCAAACGCATCTTTAGAGTTAGTTGCTATAATTTTTGCTTTGAAGGTGTGGAGACGTTACCTTTTGGAAGAAAGGTTTGAGCTATTTACAGATCATAAGTCGTTGAAGTATTTGTTCTCTCGGAAAGAGCTGAACATGAGACAATAGAGATGGTTAGAGTTCATAGCCGCTTATGATTTTGGGTTTGAGTACACACAAGGGAATGGCAATCGAGTTGCAGATGCATTTAGAAGGAAGCATCAGAATGCAGTGTTAGCAATTATGGTTGAGTGGAAAGATTTAGAAGCATTAGCAGATTGCAAAGTGCAATGGAGATCTGAAGCAAGGCCTAGTGGTGATACAGTTGTATTGTCTTGTTTGGAAGTTCGACCAGTTTTGATCGAATGAATTTCTTCTAAGCGGATGGAGGATCCAGTGTTAGCGGAACAGATCAGTAAACTAAAGGAAGGAACCAAGTGCGATGATAGAAAGATTTTAGTCTTGACCAAAATGGGTGGTTGAGAAAGAAAGGAAGATTATGTGTTTCGAGTGTAGAAAACATAAGAAAGGAAGTCTTAGATGAATGCCATCGTTCGAAGTTCACTATACATCCCGGAGTTATCAAGATGTATTAGGATATGAAGAGGAGTTTATTCTGGGAAGGAATGAAGCGGGATATTGGTTTGCATGTAAGGCAGTGCTTGAATTGCCAGTACGCATAGCCCGTACACCAGAAACCAAGTGGTTTGCTTCGTCGTTAGATATTCCAATGTGGAAGTGGGATTCTATTTCTATGGACTTCATAGACGGGTTGCCAAGGTCGAACAGAGGAAATGAAAGTATATGGGTTATAGTGGACAGATTGACCAAAAGTGCCCATTTCAATCCTGTTAAGTCAACCAGGAAAGCACCTGTTTTAGCAATGTTGTTCATGAAGAATGTGATTAAAATGCATGGAGTTCCAAGTAGTACAGTTAGTGATAGAGATTCCTTGTTCACTAGCGAGATTTGGAAGAGTCTACAGGAAGTTATGGGGACCAAGCTTATGATGAGTACCGCTTACCATCCGTAGACAGAAGGGCAAACGGACAGAGTTAACAAGATCTTAGAAGATCTATTGAGAGCTTATGTTCTAGACTTTGGGGGATCATGGGAGCACCATCTGCATCTAATCGAGTTTTCATATAACAACTGTTATTAGACTAGTATTGGGATGGCACCATTTAAAGCTTTTGTATCGGAGGTCATGCAAATCTCCAGTTTGTTGGTTAGAGACCGGGGATAGGTTGATTCTTGGTCCAGATTGGTCAGAGAACCTACATAAAAGATTAAGGTCATTCGAGATAAGATGAAGGAGGCTCGGTCTAGGTAGAAAAGTTATGAAGAAAAGAGATGGAAAGATTTGGGGTTCTCGATTGGGGACCAGGTTTTCGTCAAAGTATCACCGGTGAAGGGTGTGCTTAGATTTGGGAAGTCGAGGAAGTTGTCTCCTAGGCTCATATGACCTTTTCCTATTCTTGAGAGGATGGGGAGGCTCGCATATAGACTTGAGTTACCTAGCGTTTTGGCAGGTGTCTATGATGTTTTTCATATTTCTCATCTTAGAAAGTGTGTTAGAGACCTAGAGACTGCTATTTTACCGATAGTGCTAGATGATTTAGTGGTAGAACTGGACATGACCATAGTGAGGTAGCCAGTTCGCATTGTTGCAAGAGATGAGAAAAGGCATAGAATCAAGACAGTCAGATTAGTCAAAGTCCAGTGGAGCGACGATGATAAAGATTATACTTGGGAAGTTGAGATCAGGATTAGAGATACTTATCTTGACTTATTTTGATGGTATGTTTTACCTTCTTGTTTGTTGTGAGCCTTATTGTAATTTCGAGGAAGAAACTCTTTAAGGAGGGGAGTCCGTGACACTCCAGATTTTTAATAATATTGTTTAGGAGATTTAGTTAGATAAACTAAATAAAATAATGTGTTGATAAGGGGATTGAGATTTAATTTAATTAACGTAGCCGTGCCTTTTTAAACTAATAAACTTAATAAAGGGTTAAAAAGAATTAGATGAGGGATATAATGCGAAAGAGGTCATTCCTATATTGTCTTCCTTAGGCCATGTATTCCAACCACACGTTCATTCTCATTTTCAAAAATTAAAAGCATGGCCAGCAACCATTAACGAAGGAAGAAGATGAGGAAACAAAAGAGAAGCTTAAGGAAAGCAAATTCAAATCAAACTCATTCAAATCTCAGGCTCCTTAATCATTAAAGCAAAAGGTGAATACCGTTTACGTCTTATATTATTTTGGGTTCGGTTTTAAGGTTAATTTTGAATAATTTGGCAAATGTTTTCCATATTTTTGAATGATAAAAGATTATATGTATATATATATATTGATGATTTATGTATGTTCATATAGATTTTATGACATGTTTTAAAATAAAAAGCTTATTAAATGACATCCTTTAGCCTTGCAAATTTTTATGACAGTCTAAAAAGTTATTTTAGAGATGGGTTTCGATTTTCAGAATTTCTGAATTTTTGTGGAATTGTTATTAATTTTCTAAGCAAGAAAAGATTAATATGGATTATAAAATTATTTACGGGTAAAATAATTATGGTTTGGATCCGAAATTTTTTATATATTGAGAAGAACATATTATGTGATTTTCTAGAATTTTTCTATAATTTTTGAAGATGTTTTAATAGTTATATAAAATTATTTGAGGTATGGACTTAAATGTTTTGTATAATTATAAAGGAGAAGGGGCTTTTTCAAAATTATTCAAATTTACAAATAAGGAAAGTCGGCAGCATTTTTGAATATAAAATTCTGGTAACCAATCAAATATAGACAAACAAGGCAGGTGGGGTACAATAGAACTGTTTTAAAGTACAAACAAATAGTTTTTCTCCTATTTCAACCTTTCGGTAGAGTTTCCGCCTTCATTCCAGACCTTCCTACAAGGTCGAAGGGTTTCAAACCTTTCGAATAGGTCAATGCACAAGGTATCAAGCAACTGGTACATAGTGGATTGGATGGAGTCGAAAGGTTTAGGGAAGAAAGTTTAGTGCTTTCGAAGGAGATGAAACCTTGTTTTGATTTTAAAGAAAATACACCTGCTAGCTTTTGACAAAGAGCTTTCAAAATTGTCAAAAAGGGTTAAAAGAAAAAAGGTTCGGTCAGTTTGCTTTCTTGTTTCAATTGAAACCTTTCGGCAAAGACAAAAGGTATAGCTTTCGGCCAGGTCGAAAGCCTATTTGCCGCTTCCTAACCTTTCGATACAGATGAAGTCAAAGCTTATCTTTTGTTTTCCAAATATAGCCGCCTCTCTCCATTGATTTTGAAGGGTTGGTTCCAACACCAACAATTCATTGTTTTCTAATGTTTTTGAAAAGTTTTATGAAGGTTTCAAAGCAGTTGCTTTCGACTCCAATTTTTTTCTGATCCTTTTGCATAATCCAAATGTTTTAAGTCAAAATGTTTTAAAGGTTTCAAAGTAGTTAAGTTTGACTGGTTTTGAAATGTTTTCCATCTATTTTAAATTGAACTCAATATCTTTGAAAGGTTTTGATTTCAAAAGGTTTGATTTCGAAAGCTTTGATTTCGAAAGGTTTTGATTTCGATAGGTTTGATTTCAAAAGGTTTTTGTTTCCAACGGTATTATTTTGAAAGGTTTGATTTCGAAAGGTTTTGATTTCAAAAGGTTTTAATTTTGAAAGGTTTGATTTCAAAAGGCTTTGATGGAGGCACCTTCAATGATTTAGAAAGATTTATTAAAGGACATGAAGGAGTTACCTTTAATATTTTCGAAGGGTTATAGATGATTTTGTAGGAGTTACCTTCAACGTTTTCAAAAGGTTAAGGTTTAAAGGATTTAACGGTGAGTGTCATATGTTTTAAAGCTTATGAAAAGAAAGCTTTTAAAAGGTTTAGAAGGAGTTACCATCTATGATTTCGAAAGGTCTATTAAAGCATACGAAGGAGTTACCATCAATGTTCTTGAAAGGTTTTATGAAGGTTTCAAGGCAGTTGCTTTCTACTCCAATGTTGTCTGATCCTTTTGCATAATCTGAATGTTTTAAGTCAAAACGTTTTAAAGGTTTCAAAGTAGTTAACTTTGACTGGTTGCGAAAGGTTTTTCACCTGTTTTAAATTAAACCCAATTCCTTCGAAAGGTTTTGATTTCAAAAGGTTTGACTTCGAAAGATTTGATTTTGAAAGGTTTTGATTTCGAAAGGTTTTAATTTTGAAAGGTTTGATTTTGAAAGATTTATTAAAGGATTCGAAGGGGTTACTTCAATACTTTCAAAGGGTTTTATAGATGGTTTTGAAGGAGTTACCTTCATTGTTTCCAAAAGACTAAGGTTTAAAGGATTTAAAGGCCGGTGTCATAGGTTATAAAGCTTATAAAAAGAAAGCTTTTAAAACTTTTTGAAGGAATTACCTTCAATGATTTTGAAAGGTTTATTAAAAGATATGAAGGAGTTATCATCAATACTTTGAAAGGGTTTTATGAATGATTTTAAAGGAATTATCTTCTATGTTTTTGAAAGGTCGTTTGAAGATTTTAAACAAATGTTTCGAATATAAGAATTAGGCAGATAACCTAAGTGTTTTAAGTTATAAAGGACTTTAACTTATTTTAAAGGATAGACAATCCTTATTGAACATCATCAACATTATTTTGAGTAAAGTTTGTATATATATATATATAACGTGGTAAAAGTAGCTTTGAGTAAAGCAAAAGATATATTTCCTTGTATATATATGATTGACGGACTAAATCATTATGAAAAGGTATAAAGGAAAATTTAAAGAGCAACTAGATCAGATATTGTACAACGGTTAGCTTGAATATTTTGAAGTGTAGTTAACCCAAAAAGAAAATTTAGGCTGTTAGCTCATTTTTAATTCGGACAGTCAGTATAATCTATAACGCTTATCTTCATTTATAGATCATGGATGAGTTAATTTATCAATCACAAAGGTTCACCATTACAATTCGATGTGGGTTTCGGAAAACCAACTGGAATCCGACTCCATGTCGCATAGAAATTCAAATGTCGTTCCACGGGTCGAGAGGTTTTTTTTAATATTCATTCAATAGTATATTCATCATAGATAAAACAGCTCAGCACAAAGCATTACATAGCATCACATCACATATCAAATATATCAATCCATCACATAGCATTCAATAGCAATCAAACATCTACAACTAAGATGAATAACTTGTGTGGTTTTAAATTTATTACCTACATAATTACTTTCATTAGAGATCTTTAATCAATGATTAAATTTATTAACTACAATTGATTTAGTCTTCATCACCTTCATTAATTTAATCTTTTCTTAATTAATTATCAGATTATCCTTTAACCATTAAATAATTATCCTTTAATGCGTCATTAAATAATTATCCTTTAATTAATTATCCTTAATTAATTACATTGATTAACTAACCGTTAATTAATTACCATTTAATTAATTACAACAAGTAATTATCCCTAATAAATTTCATTAATTAATTAACCTTTAATTAATCATTTTCAAATTAATCACCTTAATTAATTAATCACATAAATCAAGTATCCTTAAATTATAAATTAATTAACCTTTTAATCATTAATTAATTTCCTAAATCATGTAATTAATTAACCTTAATCAATCTTTAGATAAATCTTTGTTTAGTCTTTAATTAAACCTCTAATTAAAAACTTTTTCTTTGAGCAATTAATCTTTAATTACTTTTATTAATAAGACCTCAAATATTTGAGATAAATCATTTATCTCGATGATTACTTAATTACATCATCAATTTAAATTTGAAAACAATTAGGGTAATTTAAATGGTTAACTTAATATGATTTTTCATAACTAAAACAAGTTTTAAAACCATATAAATTTAAATATGGGTTTTGTTTTGAAAATTTTGTTAATACCTTCCTTTGGAAATTTAATTTATAAAACTTTGTTTTAAATTTGTTTTAAAACTAAATCTTTTCATAATTATTAAAACTTACTTTAAATCCCCAAACTCAGGAAACCCGAGGCAAAACGTTAAAAAACCCGAGCCTGTTCCCCATTTTCTTCGAGTTTCCACCAAGAAACACCCGTATGTTATAAAATCCTCCATACCTAAATTTCTTAAGTACATAACCCCGCGCCTATAAATATACCCGAGTTCAACTATCATCTGCTTCGAGCTAATCCACAACAAACACGAGATCACCACCAAGGCTTTCTCCTTCTTCCCCAACATCCAACACCACCTGATGCCACATTCACGTGTCCAAATGCACCAGTGAATTCGTGACCTCCAATCCTTTCCAAGGCCATCGCCAAGTCGTAATTAAGCTCCTCGACAACCTCGACCAACAAATTTGCTCAAACTCGCCGTGGATCAAAATCAAGCACGATAGCACCAACTGGAATCATTTTCGGTCGTGAAATTTTGACTCGCCTCGCCGACCAAGTCCACCTGAAGCTTCGCCATCTCATCCACGGCTAAACCATACGGCGATGCAACCATTCCCCAAGGTCCGATCAACTTCGATCACCCCACAGTGATGTCGTGATTCTTCTTTCCGACTTTAACAATAACTGCTCTTAAACCCTAGTTTGATCCAAAAGCCCCATCCACAATGAATTAAAATTCATTTCATATTTTTCTTATGATCAGTAAACCTCAAACAACCTTCGAGATTGATCCCAAATTCCCTTTCATTGACATTTACCAGCAATTGACGAAAATACCTAAATAGATCGACTTGCGATTTCTCTTGAATTAAAAGCATAAAAATCAGGATTTTGTTTTTAAAGAGAGATCAGATTATGATCCTAAAGCAACAATTCGTTCAAATCAAAATTTTGATGTGTTTTTAAAACTCACTGTAATTTTCCCTTCCATTGAAAACTACTTTAAAATCTTACTTGAAACTATTTTTAGATAAAAAGTATTGTTATTTCAAACACTTATGGTTTATATATCATAACTTATTACAGATCAGGGAAGAAGGATTTAAATTTTTAAATGGTTCTTAGCCTGTAAATATTTAACAGAGAAACACCTCCCTGTAAACATACATATATAAATGCAGTCATACTCATATATATCTATATCTAAATATAAACATGCATGCCAATTTATCAACTACTCAAGCAATTTCCTTTTCATCATACATCAATAACACATATCGAAGTATAGAGGCAAAATTATGTGAGTTTGCTCACCTGTCTGTTTCGACAAAGCAGAGAACGGGAAATTTAATTTTTTATTTTATTTTGTCAGGACTTGATTTCTTTTCTTTGATTTACATCCTGAGAATTGAAGTGATCTGAATCCAGATTGGTTGAACTAGCTTAAATATTTACTTTGCCTTTAACTTGATTTGCTCCTGCAACTTAGATTGATAAAATTGTTTAAATCCTTTTGCTTTAATAATGATTAACACTATCAAGTTCAAATCTTAAAAAAAAAATTGCTTGCCTTTATCCACTTATTTCCAGAGGAAACTGCTCACTGGAAAACTGAAGCTCCGCTTTTCTTTTTTTTTTTATAAAACACATCTGCAAATTTTTTCCTAAGGGAAGGAACATAAGTTACATCTTGATTTGTTACTTGTTACTTGTTACTTGAATTGGGAATGCTTTTGTTTTGAAAGATCTGGAATACTTGATCTAGTTGTTTGATTTCCAGGTTTTGTTTTGATCTTCTGTTTTAATTTTCCCTGCTTTGCTTAAGATTGAGGTTGAAGCTTTTGAAACTTCTCTGGTTTTGAACTTTACAAGTTTCTTTTCTTTTAATTAATTTTTTTCTTTTTCTACAAATTCTAAACCAACAGAAAATTTCATTTAATTGCCACTTGTAAATAAAACTAGCGCTTGTCTAATCCTTATATTTGTATTCTTACACTTGTTAAAATATAGACTTTTTATGTTTAATCCTTTTCCATTAATTTATTTACAAATCATGTTTATTTTCAAAAGATAATTTTAACTACTTATACTTATATATCTTTTCACATCAAAATGCATATTTACAAAAATTAAGAAACAAATTTTTTATTAGTTTTAAATATATAGAAATTTTAAATTCAAGATATTTATTAAATTTCAAAATCACACTTTGTTTTGTACTTATGCAATTTTTAAATGAAATTTCAAATTAAAAGTAAGTAAACATACATCTTATAAATTTTGAAAATTCAAACACAATTTATATGTTATTCTCATTTAGCCTTTGAAAAATTTATAATCAAATTCGAAACTTCATTTTCAAATTATATTGTACAGTTCAAATAAAATTAGAAACAAATTCATATTAGCTTAAATTTTTTTTTTTAAAATCGATTTATCTCTAGAATCCAATTTATTTCTCAAAATATTTATTCTTGAATTTTCCAATTGATTCAACTTTTAAATCTAAAATTTAAAATTAATTACCCATAATTTCATAATTTAATTCCAAAAATAAAATTAATTATCAATTATTTTTAGCTAAGATTTCAGTAATGTTACAGATTCCCCCCTTAGAAAATTTCATCCTCGAAATTTGAAAGTAGGGAGACAACAAAGAAATATAGAAAGATCGAGAGATGAATCACCAGATTAAACTGAATATCTATTCTGCATTTGGCTTACCAAATTAGAATATCAAAAATGGATACAAGAAAGAATCAAGATACTCGGGTCACCAGAACTACGAATATACAGGTGATTGGTTAGTTCAAAAGATAACTAATCAGTCGTAGAATATACCGAAACCCAACAGAATAAACAGATGTATGGATACAATCCCAAAACTTTTAGTTTAGACAACCAAAATATACCTATCAACCATAGCAACCAAAGCAAACCATTTATCCAAACAAACAATTCTGACCCATTTGGAGTTTGTGTCCCATGCAAATATATCCAAGCTTCTTCCTGCAACTGCCAGGAATCATCAAAGAATTGAAAAGACGAATCAAAGAAGATTGATAGAGAAAGTCATTTCTACTATTGTAGGGTATTGACCGTTTATTGTGGTATTCCCCTGTCCCCTATCTCATCCTCTTCTTGCACACATATTCACTATCAGTGGATAGTAAGAGAATTTACTGAGGCACACGAACGGATATCTTAGGGATTACTCATTCTAGGGTATAATTCACCCTATCTCTAATGAGTTATTTAATGTGTTATACTCCTGAGCTAAAGTTTCAACCTTCGGCTCTGATACCAATTATAACGACCCTGACTCGACCTTCGAAAATCGGCACTGAATACGACACTTGTATTCAAATGCCGCAAATCCAAATGTCGAATCTGGTTCGTCGGAGTTTATAACACAATTAAGTAAACAACACAGCGGAAGAAAAGAAATGAATATCATTGATATACAACATTCGATACAACAATGATACAATATGAATCAATATCAGAGATACAAAATAACAATGCTACAACGGAATAACAATATGATATAGCAGCGGAAAACGAATAAAACCAAGAAATAACTCCAATCCAATGCTCCTGAGCTAAAACTCCAAACGACTAGCTCGAACCACCATCAAGTTGCACCAAGATGAGCAAGACTGGTCCGTGAATCCGAAGACTCCAAAGAATTCCAAAGAGAATGCTGAAAGCTACAAAATCGATATCTATATCTACTCTCTGAAAAACCCAACTCTAGACTGCCCGTGTGGAAAATAGTGAGCACCCAGAGTTTAGGAAGGGAACAATAAACTCCGGGTCGGTCGTGGGAATGGTATGAGTAAACAAAAACAGTTTGTCTTTAAAACAAACAAAAGATTTTAAATTTGAAATCCGTAATGCTTTTTGTAAAATGAAACTACCATAAGGCCTCTCGCCACACACACCATGCAAACGCAGAATTGGGGGAGATTTCTCCTTATGATAGTCAAACATGCTTGATACACGAAAACCATTTTGATATTATTATTAGTGCATAGTGGAAAATATTTCGAAAGTATAATATTAATCTTAGCCAGCATAGACATTCCGAACTATGCCTACTATAGCTACCATCCAAACAGTGGGGTGCCACCATAAGTAGATGGCAGGTAATACAACTAAAACCGTACAAGGAGCGTATTGGGATTGGATTTCCAAAAAATGGTCAGGCCTAGGAACTTCTCATTGCCACATGGGTACGCCTCTGGAGGGATGCCCCGAGAACCTAACCGGATCTCTGCCAATACAAGACCGGGTTACCTCTTTAACTAGATACCTACTGCACGAGTATGCCATCCCTCAGTCATAACCAACCTTTATCCTGGGATTCACCAACAACCACAAATTAATAAATTTACAGCAACCACATAGGTTAAGTATCTGGGCTCCATACCATGATACCACCTCTATCCAGAAGGAAATGAACATACCCTCAGGGGGTGCTACCCCTAAATAACCTTGCCGCATTCTTCCTGTTTCGACCAGTCCGGGTTGTGAAGTTCGATGAAGTCTCGTCCACAAAGCTACGCTTTACACGAAAGCCATGCTTCGATCAACAAATGATCTGCATCACTTGGTATGCCACATTACCAAATTGGGAATGTATCACTAGTAACCATCAACTACATAGCCTCTGAGCTCGTACGTCTCAGAGAAGGGTGTTAAGCTAAGAGAATAAATCTCCGCCACCAAACAGAAATGTATTTGATAGAAACCAGTTTTACATCTTAAAATGTAACGTCAGACACACATCCATACAAGTCTGTTCCGGGTTCGAACAGAACCGAAGGAACTTCCAAAGAAGCCCTTGCAATTCGGATAATTTCTAATCACGTCCAGACTCCCCATCACAAAGGGTGATCAAATCTCTATACCGGGGATCAGTCACTGCAGAAACATTCGACGGGTTATCCTTTCGTTTTCGAAAAATATCCAGTCTTCACCACCGGTCTTCAAATACTATCCATATCGTCGTATCATTATTCGGAATGGGTTATATGACACAAAGGTCCTCTCCCAGCTAAACCGAATAATGAGCGCAATATTTAAAATCATATGGATAATGGGATTTTAGTTAAATCACAGCATAAGGCCCAAAACATTTTATTCAAATGGTTAAAACAGATTACCATTTCCAATCTTTTAAAAGAAAAGATTCATTTAAAAAACCTTCAATGTTTAAACAATTTCCACACTTAAATATTTTAAACTAAAGATTTATCTTAAAAATCCCCTTTCAATTTAAAACAAGGATCTTCAATCTTTACAAAGATTCATTTATAGCCTTTCAAAAAAAACAATTCCATTTCAAGTTGAATTAACTCATCTGGTCTTTAAATTAAAGACTCGCTTTTTATAGCTTTTAAAACAATTTCCAAAGGTTCATTCATAACTTTCAAAGCCATTCTGTTTCAAATCTTTATATGAAAGATATACCATTTAAACTCTCTTCGATTTCAAAACAGGGTTTAATAATCTTTCACATAAGTTAAATCTGATTACATTTACATAAGCTGAAGCCATTTAAGTAAAACTTGGGTTTTAAATTTAAGTTCCCAAAACAACACTTTTAAATGGTTAAAAACCCATATAACACTTTTGTAACTCGTATAATCTTTTAAGCCGAAATTTCCAAATTATTGAATTCAATTTCGAATATTGAATTCAACTCAAAACAAGTATTTCGGATTTCAAACTAAATCAAGTTATTTAAAATAACTTTTATCTTCAAAACTCCTTTTCAAATACTTTTTAAATTCAACCCAATTTCATTTCCAAAATCATTTGGATTCAAAATTCAAACTCTAAAACCATTTTTAAAATATAAAATTCAAATAGCTGTGACTTAACTGATTTCCTCGTGAAACCAATATTTTGTGTGTGTATGGTGTAGTCCAAGTGTTTTAAACAATAGTGCAACAAAAATCATCACAAGTCAGATTCAAACATAGAAATATCGATAAGCAGTATAATCTATAACGCTTATCTTCATTCACAGATCATGGATGAGTTAATTTATCAATCATAAAGGTTCAACATTACAATTCGATGTGGGTTTCGGATAACCAACTGGAATCCGACTCCCCGTCGCATCGAAATTCAAATGTCGTTCTATGGGTCGAGAGGTTTATTTATATTCATTCAACAGTATATTCATCATAGATAAAATAGCTCAGCACAAAGCATTACATAGCATCACATCACATATTAAATATACCAATCCATCACATAGCATTCAATAGCAATCAAACATCTACAACTAGGATGAATAACTTGTGTGGTTTTAAATTTATTACCTACATAATTACTTTCACTAGAGATCTTCAATCAATGATTAAATTTATTAACTACAATTGATTTAGTCTTCATCACCTTCATTAATTTAATCTTTTCTTAATTAATTATCAGATTATCCTTTAATCATTAAATAATTATCCTTTAATGCATCATTAAATAATTATCCTTTAATTAATTATCCTTAATTAATTACATTGATTAACTAACCGTTAATTAATTACCATTTAATTAATTACAACAAGTAATTATCCCTAATAAATTTCATTAATTAATTAACCTTTAATTAATCATTTTCAAATTAGTCACCTTAATTAATTAATCACATAAATCAATTATCCTTAAATTATAAATTAATTAACCTTTTAATCATTAATTAATTTCCTAAATCATGTAATTAATTAACCTTAATCAATCTTTAGATAAATCTTTGATTAGTATTTAATTAAACCTCTAATTAAAAACTTTTTTTTGATTAATTAATCTTTTATTACTTTTATTAATAAGACCTCAAATATTTGAGATAAATCATTTATCTCGACGATTACATAATTACATCATCAATTTAAATTTGAAAACATTTAGGGTAATTTAAATGGTTAACTTAATATGATTTTTCAATACTAAAACAAGTTTTAAAACCATTTAAATTTGGGTTTTGTTTTGAAAATTTTGTTAATACCTTCCTCTGGAAATGAAATTTATATAACTTTGTTTTAAATTTGTTTTAAAACTAAAACTTTTCATAATTTTTAAAACTTACTTTAAATCCCCAAACTCAGGAAATCCAAGCCAAAACGTTAAAAAACCCGAGCTTGTTCCCCATTTTCTTCGAGTTTCCACCAAGAAACACCCGTATGTTATAAAATCTTCCATACCTAAATTTCTTAAGTACTTGACCCTGCGCCTATAAATCTACCCGAGTTTAACTATCATTGCTTCGAGCTAATCCACAACAAACACGAGATCAACACCAGGCATTCTCCTTCTTCCCCAACATCCAACATCATCTGACACCACATTCACGTGTGCACATGCACCAGTGAATTCGTGACCTCCGATCCTTTCCAAGGCCATCTCCAAGTCGCAATTGAGCTCCTCGACTAACAAATTTGCTCAAACTCGCTGTGGATCAAAATCAAGCACGACAGCACCAATTGGAAACATTTTCGATCGTGAAATTTTGACTCGCCTCGCCGACCAAGTCCACCTGATGCTTCGCCATCTCGTCCACGGCTAAACCATACGGCGATGCAACCATTCCCCAAGGTCCCATCAGCTTCGATAACCCCACAGTGATGTCGTGATTCTTCTTTTTGACTTTAATAACAACTGCCCTTAAACCCTGGTTTGATCCAAAAACCCCATCCACAATGAATTAAAAATTCATTTCATATTTTTCTTATGATCAGTAAACCTCAAAAACCTTCGACATTGACCCCAAATTCCCATTCATTGACGTTTAGCAGCATTTGATGAAAATACCTAAATTGATCGACTTGCGATTTCTCTTGATTTAAAATCTTAAAAATCAGGATTTTTTTTTAAAAATCACAGTTTTCAAAGAGAGATCAGATTATGATCCTAAAGCAACAATTCATTCAAATCGAAATTTCGATGTGTTTTTAAAACTCATTGTAATTTTCCCCTCCATTGAAAACTACTTTAAAATCTTACTTGAAACTATTTTTAGATAAAAAGTATTGTTATTACAAACACTTATGGTTTATATATCGTAACTTATTACAGATCCGGGAAGAAGGATTTAAATTTTTAAATGGTTCTTAGCCTGTGAAGATATTTAATAGAGAAACACCTCCCTGTAAACATACATATATAAATACAGTCATACTCATATCAATCTATATCTAAATATAAACATGCAGGCCTATTTGTAAACTACTCAAGCAATTTCCTTTTCATCATACATCAATGTCAAACACATATCAAAGTATAGAGGCAAAATTATGTGAGTTTTCTCACCTGTCTGTTTCGACAAAGCAGAGAAGAGGAAATTTTAATATATTTTTTTGTCAGGACTTGATTTCTTTTCTTTGATTTACATCCTGAGAATTGAAGTGATCTGAATCCAGATTGGTTGAACTAGCTTAATATTTACTTTGCCTTTAACTTGAATTTCTCCTGCAACTTAGATTGATAAAATTGTTTAAATCTTTCTGCTTTAATACTGATTAACACTGTTAAGTTCAAATATTAATAAAAAAAATTGCTTGCCTTTATCCACTTATTTCCAGAGGAAACTGATCACTGGAAAACTGAAGCTCCACTTTTCTCTTTTTTTATATATAAAACACATCTGCAAAATTTTTCCTGAGAGAAGGAACATAAGTTACATCTTGATTTGTTACTTGTTACTTGAATTGGAAATTCTTTTGTTTTGAAAGATCTGGAACACTTGATCTGGTTGTTTGATTTCCAGGTTTTATTTTGATCTTTTGTTTTAATTTTCCCTGCTTTGCTTAAGATTGAGGTTGAAGCTTTTGAAAACTGCTCTGGTTTTGAACTTTACAAGTTTCTTTTCCTTTAATTAATTTTTTTCATTTTCTACAAATTCTAAACCAAAAGAAAATTTCATTTAATTTCCACTTGTAAATAAAACTAACACTTGTCTAATCCTTATATTTGTATTCTTACACTTGTTAAAATATAGAATTTTTTTGTTTAATCCTTTTCCATTAATTTATTTACAAATCATGTTTATTTTCAAAAGATAATTTTAACTACTTATACTTATATATCTTTTCACATCAAAATGCATATTTACAAAAATTAAGAAACAAAATTTTTATTAGTTTTAAATATATAGAAACTTTAAATTCAAGATATTTATTAAATTTCAAAATAACACTTTGTTTTGTACTTATACAATTTTTAAATCAAATTTCAAATTAAAAGCAAATAAACATACATCTTATAAATTTTGAAAATTCAACAACAATTTATATTTTATTCTCATTTAGACTTTGAAAAATTTATAATCAAATTCAAAACTTCATTTTCAAATTATAATGTACAGTTTAAATAAAATTAGAAACAAATTCTTATTAGCTTAAAAATAATTTTTTTTAAATTCAATTTATCTCTAGGATCCAATTTATTTCTTAAAATATTTATTCTTGAATTTTCCAATTGATTCAACTTTTAGATCTAAAATTTAAAATTAATTACCAATAATTTCATAATTTAATTCCAAAAATTAAATTAATTATCAATTATTTTTAGCTGAGATTTTAGGAAATTTACAATATGATTTATACGATAGCTAAGGAATTAAATAAGATGATGATTTATCTTAGATTAATCAAAGATTTAAGTAAATAAGGATAAGTAAATTTATAGTTGAGGGTTATGAATAAATTAATTAGAAATTAATTAATTGTTAAGGGTTAATAAATTAAATTATTAAAGGATAGTTAATTAAAAAAATTAATGGTTAAATATTGGAGATAATTAACCAATGGGGCAATTTCTTGATGAAGTAATTAAAGGAAATTACTTAAGAGAGGTGATTAAAGATTAATTACTTAGTGTAATAAATTAAAGAATTGATTAATTAAAGGAATTAATTAGGGTTAGTTAATTAATGAGAATGATTAATTGAGGGATAACTAATCAATGTAAGTGGTGATAATGTAATTAATTGAATAATTACTTAAGGACCCTGGTTGTTAATGTGATGGGTAATGGTTAATTAATTTGTGTAATTAATTTACAATTAATTACTTATTGTAATTAAAGAATAATTAGTCAAGGGTGGTTAATTAAGATGGATATTTAAAGGATGGTTGGATTATTGGTTTGTAATTAATTAATGTTAAGCAAAGGTAATCTAAGTGATTACGGATTAGTAATTAATTTAATTAGAGATAGTTAAATTTATTTTGGAAGTAATCAATATGTCTTATGGAAGATTGAATAATATTAGATGCCTTGTATTATTTGTATCTCTAGTATGTGTTTGGGATGCTTGTGATATGATGTGTTTTGTAATATGAGATGTTGGGTTGAAGAGTGATAATGTGATTATCCATGATGAATTGCTGTGTAAAAGTGACATCATATATTTAAAATTGAGTTATATTCACTTGGATAACGGAGTTAAGATGTATGGAATTCGAAGAAACCGGAGTCGGCTATTAGAAAATACACGAAACCACTTCAATACTTTGAAAATTTATATTTGAAATCAATAGGCTAGAATGGAATAATTTAAGTGAATTGGATCATTTAATCTAACTTTTGGCACTTAGAATTGATGTGTGAAATAAGTGATGTCTATAACAAATTGTGAATTTGTAAATTGATATGAGTTACCTGGGTTTTACGTAAGTTTCTTGCTGATGTTTTCCATGTTAGACGGGTTTACTCACGCTGATTTCTAGCCTTACCCGGGTGTTACTTTGATGTAATGCTCGGGTCAAACCGAGTATTATAGATTTTCAGGTAAGGACGTTCTGGAACTCAGGAGGCGAGCTGGAGGGCAGAAACGTATGGAGAGTTTTACGCTGTGATATGTTATTGTATAACTAGGACATGTTGTTTTAAACTGTCCAGTGATTGGTAATGGTTATAACTCTGATGTATAAAATACATAAGTGAACTGATACAGATATTCTTTGTAAAACTGTTATTTATGTGATATTATATTTTGATCCGTTGCGAATGTGTGGTTTCTGTGTTTTGGTGTTTCTGTTTCTTCTTTTTCTTCTATCTCTTCTTCTTTTCCCTAACTATCTGGAATTTTCGCGATCGAAAATTTTGGGTTGTTACCTTTGTTATCAGAGCCGAAGGTTAAGCGAAAACCTTGGCTTTGGTGGGATTACTCATTAAGGATAGGGTCAATGATATCCTAGAATGAGTTGAGTGTGTGTGTGTGTGTGTGTGTGTGTGTGTGTGTGTGTGTGTGTGTGTGTATAAAGAGAGAGAGAGCGTACTTGTTATTTTCTTACATAAAGATTTTAAATGATTTTATATAAGAATATATTTTGATATATAAAGCAATATATCTTTCTAATAAATGTTAAGGTAAATGGTTGTTAAATTATTGTAATTAAATTAAGTGGTAATAGAAATACAGCCAAATTAAAATTAAATAAAGATAAGTTTGAAATGGATTCAAACTGAAATTAAATCTTGAATTTTGGGAAGAATTTCATAATAAGATAATAATGAATTGGTTTCTAGATATGATAATCTTGCTTATTATCATAAATGATTGTTGTAATAAAATATGTACTAATGAGTAAGCAAAATGAAATGTTTTAAGGAAGTAAAACATTTAAGGAAGTATGATTTATAAATTGGAATTAAAAATGATCTAAATTGTGAAGTTTCAAATCTGGGTCATGTTTCAAACACGAGTTGTTTGAAAATTTAAAGGAATTTGTTTTGAATTAAAACCAATTGTGGTTTAAATTTTAAAATTTGGCTTGGTGGGCCAAGAAGTAAAATGTATATATATGTGGATATACATAATGTCAAAGATGGTTTGAAATAAACTCTAAATATTGAGTTTTAAATCTGGAATGAGATATAATACCCAAAGTGATAAGTTTTTGAACTTAATAAGTGGGATGATTATTTATGAGAAGTATAAAATTTAAAATGGAAGTTCAAATTGGGTAAGGTTGACTGGATTAAGTGAATTGAGTTTAACTTGGGAAAAAGTTAAATAAGTTGGAATGATCAACCTGATTTGAAAATTTGAAGATGAAATTAAGATTTAACTTGGGAAGTGAAACGGTTGATTGAGATTGAGAGTTTGAGTGATCTCAATTGGGTTTGAGATCTGAAAATTGAAAATGGATGGATGTTTTAAAATAATTGGATGATATTACCCAATTGTTATTAATAATCTTTAAACTGTGAATTGGATTTGTTCAAAGAAATAAGGTATGGTAATATATCCATTATTAAGGTAACATGGAATCATTTTGGAATTAAGATTTGAAAGTTTTAGATAAAACTTCAAAGGTTTGGTTTCAAAAATTGAAATTTGATGATAAATTGAATTTCAAAGATTTAGTTGTTTAAAAAAAGATTTGAATTATTATTTGAACTTTGGAATAGGACAAAAATGGAATTTGGATTCAGAATTAAGGGTTTAAAGATATAAGTTGATTTGATTTAAAGGATTAAATCAATATTTAAAAACTTAACTCGAATTTATATGATTCGGGATGGTTTACATTTGAAATTTGAATTGAATTAGTTCAAATTAAATTTGATTTGAATTAATTAGAATTGTGATTGAAGATGGATAAGTTTAAAAATTCAAATGGAAAATTTGAATTGGCTTTATTTGAAATGAAATTGAAGTTGAATAAGTTCAAATTCAAATGGAATTGGGATTTATTCAAACAGGAATCGAGATGATTTGAAATTAAAGTGGGTTCAATTTGAAGTTAGTCCAAATTGATTTGAATAATTTGGAATTGTAATTAAAGTTGAATAGGTTTAAAATCAAATGGAAATTGATTTGAATTTAGAAAGGAATTGAGGGTTAATTCAACTTGATTGGGGATAAATCAATTTCAATGGAAATTGAAGTTATTTAAATTGGAACTAAGTCAATTTAAATGGAAGTGGAAATTTAAATTGAATTGATTGGAAATAGAGGTGGTGAATTAAACAGTTTGACTCTGGACTATTTTCAAAATAAATTGTTTTAGTACAAACCTACTTTTCCAAACTATTTACTATACAACTTTTCTTTTTAAACCTAAAACTATCTTATACTTGTTTTACAATTATTTTTGGAACTATTTAACAAATTTTCAACTATTTTATAAACTAATTACTATTTTCAACTACTAATTACTTTTTTATAGCTATTTTGCAACTATTTAAAATTCCTATAACTATTTAACTATTTTTCAATTATTTTACAATTACTGAACTATTTTACAGCTATTTCACAAACTATAAATTGTTTTTCAACTACTTATCTATTTTTAAACTTTTCAAGCTATTTTTAAAATTTAAGATGGACAGTGTTTAAACTGCTTATGATTGAATACCCAATTGTGATAAGAATAGAGGTGATAATCCAAATGGGATTGAAGCAATTTTGAATAAGTGAATGAACATTAAAGTGAATGTGAATAGAAAGGGAATTCATTTGATTAATAAATCAATAAAGATAAATACGAAGGATGTACGTATATTATTCTATTCGCATAGTGATTTGATCCAGATTCGAGCACAGAATTTCGAGATAATTATATCGATCCAAGTTTGGATTTTTCACACGATTTTCGACGGCGAACCTGGATATGGATTGTTGATTGGTTCTGGATATTCTCTATCATAGTTAGGCTATGAAAGGAGAATGATGGTTTCTGATCAAGAAACCAGATCTGAGTCCGCACCAGGAAGTCGGATGGACAATACTAGTTCGGAAGTGAAATTGTGTGATCGAGTGAGCGATCAGATTGGTATAGCGTACGAATGATATGTGTACATCATACGGGTTTGAATAAAATTGATATTGGGAGTTTGAGGATAAGAACTGTAAAATGGTTTTTGAAGTGAAAATTTTTGTGAAATATATAATGAAATAAAATAGAAATTAGATATTTCTATGGTAGAAATTTACTTATAGAAGTAAGTAAACTGGTAAGTGACTTTATAATCAAATTTGAATATTTGATTTGGAAATAAACAAAGTTATATATCTTTGTTATATAAGATAAATCTCTCCTTGTTGAATCTAGCCAGAATTAAAGGGTTTTTGAAAATATTTGAAGTATAAAAAGGGTTTTATACATGTTGGAAATGATCCTACATATATCTATATATATATAAAGGATCTTGTGAGAATGATTTTGAAAAAGGTTTTGGGAACCTTTGGATTTGGAAAGGCTTTTGATTTTTGGGTAAAATCAATATTTGATTTTGAAAAGCCTAGTTTGAGAATTATCGATTTTGGGATAATCGATTTTGAGAAAGAAGATTTATATGAGATTCATCCTAGGTGTATGATTTGGAAGATACTATATCTGTATAGTATAAAGAGTTTTGAACATAGTTCTGGAGAAAAAGGCGCTCCCTTATGATGAACTTCTCAGGAGTACCATAGGTTGGTACTGCCTTGAGCCCCCAAGGGGGAGGTTTCTAAAGTTGATCCTGTGAGGAGTCCGGACAAACTAGTTTCTGAGGATTATTGGATAGCGAAAATCGAGGGCGCTGATGCCTACAGAGGCATTTGGGTTATGCTTTGATGGTAGTGTAACTCGATGTCGCTGCGATCTACTGTCTGGACCATAGCGGAAATCGTGTGGATGTGAGTGTCAACCGTCTACGCTTGATTTTGCCGGGAAGGCAACATAACATCGGTACACTGTGATCTATGGTCAAGTGGAGTGGAGAAGTTTCATTCTTTTGGCAGCGAAATTCGAGGGCGCTGAGGCCTGCAGTTATATGGGTTTTTGCTGTGATGGCAACGTAACCCTAGTTGTAGCTGCATTCTGTAGCGGGTTCCATGGTGTCATCGAGGGGCGTGGAGGCCTACAGTTATCTATGGATTTTGTCGGGATGGCAACGTAACCATCGGGTTAACTGCGACCATGGATGGGGGTGATGATTTCCAAAGCATTCTCACCAAAGATATTCTCTCTATTTTCAAAAAAAATGTTTTCTATATTTTTAATAAAATTATTTACTGAAGTATTTTCACTGGGTGTTGAAAATGGGTCTGCTAAGTACTTATAGATCTTCAGTCCTACACCTGATCAACGTATGACCGAATTTCTGTGAGAACAAAGACAGACTTGTGGAAACATCGAGTTATAAGTGTAACTATTTTGGCAATATTATATAGGTTTTAAAATGTTTTAAAAAAATGATCAAAGGTGATTTAACTAATATTAAGTATTTTAATAAATTCTGGCTACGATCCTTTTCGAGGACAAAAAGATTCTAAGGGGGGGAATGTGATAGCCTGGATTTTGGATATTAGATAATTGGATAATTATCTAATTAAACTATTGAAAATAGTGATTTATAGATTGGATAGATAAATTTCTGATAAATAAAAGATTTCTGGATATATAAATGAATTTGAAATTATAATAGAAGCTGAATTATAAATACCTAGATAAATATTTATTTGATAATCTACTAAATAATTATTTATCATTGGCAAATTATTCCTTTAGAACAAATAATGTGTTGTAATATATATATATATATATATATGGGTTGATTTTAAATTTGACGTTTAATTTAAATTGAATTTGAATTGGAAATTCAAAGGGATAAATATCTTAAAATATTTTGGATTTAAAAATATATTATATCTGATTTTATTTATTTTATATATAATTGGTTTATATTATTTTCTTTAAAGGAATCATTTATATAAATTATATATTTACTTAGTAGGAAATATATTATTTTTATGAAATGTAAACACAAACTTAATACAAAGTAATTTAAATAATATAAAGATATTATCTACATGCATTTCACAAGTGTAAATGAATCATAAATTGTTAAGGACAAGTGTTAAGTTTTCTATCAAGTGTCACTTTTTAAATTTCTTTTATTTCATTTTAAGTAATCATAATTTAAGCCTATATATTGATCCATTTCTTCTCTTTATCTCCTTTCATCATTTTTATTTCAAAACTCTAAGAACAGGCCTGTAACCTGAAAACAACTTGCAAACCGGAGGAACAAACAAATGAATTAAACAAAATTCTTTCAAGTTTCTGAATTAAAGGCAACCCAAGTTTTAAAAAGATTCAAAGGCTGTTTCAATATTTTTTAACCAGAGCAAAGATTAGTTTCAAATCTAGAACCTGTAGCAACTCAAGCAATATCATCTCAGATTTACAAGCAAGATTCAATCAATAACAAATCAAGTTTCAGCTTATATGCATCAGGTTCCAGATTTCAATAATAAGACTGTTCTCTGTTTTATGCAACCCATCAAGTGAGTAAACTCACTTCTTAAACTTAGATCTGTTTGAATTTTTGGTTTTCATTTTGATCTTGAAAGTTATGAATTTAATATGTTGAGATGGTTATATATTTGTGCTTGTAAGTGCATGTAAACTATGGGCATGTCTGGTTTAAAGGCAATGCTTGCCTCTGTTTGATTACAGGTTTCTAAACCCTGTTCATAATGTAAGACCTCCTTCTCGTATTTATTGTAGGCTTTAGGATCTTAATAAAATTTGTTATACAATCCAAATCTAAATTCTAAAAAAAAAAATTTATAGATATTTTTATAAAATATTTTCACTGGAAATTGAAAGATTTTAGTAAAACGAAATCAGGTCAAAAATCTTGATTTTTAAATTTTACATTTTGATTATATATTTGGATTTGTGTTAAGAAATCATAATTTATAATATAGATATTAAATTTTTTAAAATCATGGTCAATGAGAAATTGAAAGATAAACAGAAAATGTTCTTTAGTCAATTCTGGATGATCGGGAAGGGTAGGGTTGTCGTGTTCATGGAAGAAGGAAGTTTGGATGTTGGAGATTATCAGAAAAATAGCAAATGAATTTTTAGATCATCAATTTAGTATGTCGGCGATAAAATAGGGTTTAAGTACCCAGTTGAAGTAATGTTGATCCTCTAGTTCATTTGGCGACGAAAGAGGATCGAACTAAATCGCATGGGGGGAGTCAATGCAAGGGACTCTAGCGATGGTGTGTGTTCATCGGCGTTGGCTCTGATGGACTAGATCGACATGGCGAGATGTTTTCGTCATCGATGTTTGGTTTCAATTGGATGCTGGATGTCTCAATTTTGATTCTAAAGCAAGTTAATGAATCTGAGTGTGTGTGGCAACTCTACAGATGATCAGAGACCTCGCAACATCGACGAAGTTGGCTGGAGCTATGGCTTTCAGTTGTGCACGTGAACGCGAGTCAGTGTATATGCGTGGGAGTGGATGTTTCGTGACGACTCGAAGCAACTAGTGGGAACCTCGAGAAATTTTTGTGATGGCTCGAGTTTTTTTGGGGTCGTACGCAAGTGTTGCCTGCAAAGCAGATTTTTTTAAATTTGAAGTCCAGAATCATGTTTAAGAGAGAAAGGAAGAAAGTGGAGAGTGCTCGGGTGAATATTCAAGAATGCTTAGTAGTTGGCTCTGGTTTTCTTGGTTATGTGGATAAGTTTTCAAAAAAAAAGAAAAAAAAGGGGTTAACTTAGCTCTTCGAGAAATTAAAATTTCATAAAGTAAACGTGTTTGAATTCAAATTGTTGATTGAAATAATTATATAAGGGTGATGATAATTGATTCATAAGTACTTCTCAGATGTGATTTAATAATGATTTAATTAAATAGATGTCTTAAGCTAGGGTGTTAGACTTAAGTTAATTAAGGGTCTAAAGTAATTTTTTGTATGCTAAGTATAAGTTAATTCTAAAGCTTTCAATTTAAATATGATTTATACGATAGATAAGGAATTAAATAAGATGATGATTTATCTTAGATTAATCAAAGATTTAAGTAAATAAGGATAAGTAAATTTATAGTTGAGGGTTATAAATAAATTAATCAGAGATTGATTAATTTTTAAGGGTTAATAAACTAAATTATTAAAGGATAGTTAATAAAAAAATTAATGGTTAATTATTGGAGATAATTAACCAATGGGGTAATTACTTGATGCACTAATTAAAGGAAATTACTTAAGGGAGGTAATTAAAGATTAATTACGTAGTGTAATTAATTAAAGGAATTAATTAGGGTTAGTTAATTAATGAGTATGATTAATTGAGGGATAGCTAATCATTGTAAGCGGTGATAAGGTAATTAATTGAATAATTACTTAAGGACCCTGGTTATTAATGTGATGGGTAATGGTTAATTAATTTGTGTAATTAATTTAAAATTAATTACTTATTGTAATTAAAGAATAATTAGTAAAGGCTGATTAATTAAGATGGATATTTAAAGGATGGTCGGATTATTGGTTTGTAATTAATTAATGTTAAGTAAATGTAATCTAAGTGATTAAGGATTAGTAATAAATTTAATTAGAGATAATTAAATTTATGTTGGAAGTAATCAATATGTCTTATGGATGATTGAATACTATTAGATGCCATGGATTATTTGTATCTCTAGTATGTGTTTGGGATGCTTGTGATATGATGTGTTTTGTAATATGAGATGTTGGGATGAAGAGTGATAATGTGATTATCCATGATGAATTGCTATGTAAAAGTGACATCATATATTTAAAATTGAGTTATATTCACTTGGATAACAGGGTTAAGATGTATGGAATTCGAAGAAATCGAAGTCGGCTATTAGAAAATACCCAAAACCACTTCGATTCTTTGAAAAATTAGATTTGAAATCAATATGCTAGAATGGAATAATTTAAGTGAATTAGATCATTTAATCTAAGTTTTGACACTTAGAATTGATGTGTGAAATAAGTGATGTCTATAACAAATTGTGAATTTGTAAATTGATATGAGTTACCTGGGTTTTATGTAAGTTTCTTGCTGATGTTTTCCATGTTAGATGGGTTTACTCACGCTGGTTTCCAGCCTGACCCTGGTGTTACTTTGATGTAATGCTCGGGTCGGACCCAGTATTACAGATTTTCAGGTAAGGATGTTCTGGAACTCAGGAGGCGAGCTGGAGGGCAGAAACGTATGGAGAGTTTTCCGCCGTGATATGTTATTGTATAACTAGGATATGTTGTTTCAAACTGTCCAGTGATTGGTAATGGTTGTAACTCTGACGTATAATATATATAAGTGAACTGATATAGATCTTCTTTGTAAAACTTTTATTTATGTGATATTATATTTTGATCCGCTGCGAATGTGAGGTTTCTGTGTTTTGGTGTTTCTGTTTCTTCTTTTTCTTCTATCTCTTCTTCTTTTCCCTAACTATTTGGAATTTTCGCGATCGAAAATTTCGGGTTGTTACAGTAGCTGAGAATGGAAATTATTTGTTCAAAGGATGTAAAACATGTAGCCTCTTAGTAAAACATGGTATCTCATTAGTTTCACATTTAAATTATTATAATCTTGACATCATAATAAAATTGGTGGATTTTATATGGAATGTAATTTGTTGTTGTTGTTATTATTATTATTATTATATGGAGTTCTATGCCAAAATCAAATCAATTAATTCAATATTTTCACTATGGTAGTAAAATTTTATATCTAATTATATTTTTTTAATTCAATGAGGAAAAAATGAGCATTTATTATAACATCAAAAAAAAAATGTTCAGTCAAGGACCTCTAACTCAAGTGCTAGAGATATGATGCTTTAGACAAAAGTTCTAAAAGTCATGGTGTGAGCCCCTGAGGCATCATAATGAGTGTTTACTTGAATAAAGTATTGTTCTTATTGTAAAAAATACTATGGAAACATATGAATACATAATTGTAGTTATATCTTATTTATACTTAAAATTTCCATATCTCTAACAAGTTTATTTTGTTCAAAAGTCTCCAGGCATGGATAAATGGTTTTTAAAATATGATTCTTCATCTAGTGCTTGGATCCTGCAATTCAAGCCGGTTGATCCATCCCTTCCTTCAATAGAGAATGTTATAGCAGTTGAAGTTCGTGGAAAAAATAAATCTGGATTGGAACAATTGGAAGGGAATCAAAAGTAGAATCTTCAAATATATGATATGTGGAAAAGGTCATATAACTAAAAGAATAAGAAGGAGATTTAGCAAAAAGAACGCTACAAATCAGACGTTTATGAGTGATAAGGGGTAGAATTTAAGGGAAGTCATTATGCATCATAATACGTTTAAAATGGTTCTAAATATAGATTTGGAAAACAAATTGATTTTTAAGTGTGAAGATTTTTGGTTGAGATTATAGAATGAATTTAAATTTCAAATATTTCGATTTATCGTAGTACGAAAATTGTGAATAATTAAAATTTGAGTTGAATATGAATCGATACGATTTCTAATGTTAATATTAATTCTATTTGAACTAGAAGTGAGTTAATAAAATTTAAAAACTGGAATTTCAAGCGATTTCGCCAAATTTTGAAATCGTTGTTTTTATCTACACGTTAAAATAGCGATCCGGGGCACTATCTCAGAATTTAATGAAACTAGTTCCATTAGATCCATTGTGACGCCCCACCTCTATACTCACAATAACAAAGAGTATTAAAGGAAATACTGTCCGTTATCGCGAAGAATAAGGCTGGATAGGAGCCATCATCCGTAGTTGGGCCTTACGCTAGTATTGGTTATTTCAATAGGAGTGGTATATATTTTTATTTTTCATCTCTTATTTATTTACTCCCATCGACATACTCAATTCCAGTATAAAACGAACTACGATGGCTCATAATAGTTTAGGACAATATATATAGTAATAACACAGATAATATAAATGCGGAACACAGATAAAACAAAAAGTCTTATATATAATAACTGATGTCAGTTACAATACATGTGATACAGTACATATGATACAACTACAACTGTCGACTCTGGAAGTTACTTATACATGTACATTATCGTATATAATATACAAGAATACATATCTTCCTATACTATGACAACGACTACTCCAAATGACATAAAGAAACTTTATAGCTCATGCAGCAATCCAAAGAAAGATATCTACAACCTGTAATAACTCGGTCTGACCAGAGTATTAAATTCAAAAGAAAATAATACATGGGTCAGTCTAATTCAAACTCAGTTATTAGTGCACAAAAACAATAATAATTAAGTAACAAATAGACAACAGTCACAATAAATCTCGTTTATTCGATCCTTAAATAAAGAAATCGGATAACGATAAATATAACACGTAACAGTGTTAAACAACAAATCAGCAAATCCAAATTATCAACGAAGATAAATTAAAAAGATTATCAATGAAGATAATTTAGAAAACAACAGAATTGCCTAAACGGCAATTAATGACAAATTCTAATTATTAAATAAATAATTAGAAACTCATAATCTAGTTATCAAAAAGATAATTAGATATCAACAAAACCATCAAATTAAACCAAATCAGAATACGACACAAAATATTGAAATATCAATTAAAATGTCAATTCGGGTTGGGCTGCAGTACACGCACGCGTGTACTGCCTCGTTACTACAGTAATTAAATACACAAAAGATCAATAATTCAAAAGCAATAGAATATCAATAAAGCAATACCGTGTGGCTGCAGTACACGCTTGCGTGCACTGCCTTGCCACTACAGTGATGATGTACTAAAAAGCTCAATACCGTGTGGCTGTAGCACATGCTTGCGTGCACTGCCTTGCCACTACAGTGATGATGTACACAAAAGCTCAATGGAAGTTCACAAACGGGCATAAGGTCAAACCCGAATTACCGGATTCAACTCAAGAGTAATTCGAAAAACAAGCAAAATGCAAAGGTCAAGTCACTGCTGTCATGACTCAACTCAATTGAACCAAATGGAACTGTGACATCCGTAATGGCGACATGTAGTATGAAACTGTGAAAAATTAAATAAATTCAACTATCAGACTCGAGCATAAAGGCACGGACTTGAGTGGAAGTGAATTAATTGACACAAATCAATGCCAACAACATGAAGGAACCCAAATTACTACATGAAACAGGTATGCTAACTGTCTCAAATGGTCAAGACGGCTGAAATGAATGATCAAACTCGATGAAACCACACTGCGGAGGCAGCACAGTTCATCTCAATGCCCAACACAAATGAACTACATGATGTACAAGTTTGCAGTGATCAGTGAACAACTAAATAAAACTGGACCAAGTTCAACTTCACTAGCAAATGCAGACTAGTGAACAAAGGCAATTGTACACCTCAAATGCAAGCTATAACATGCATGATACTGTAACCATATGGATGTATGTGAATTTGTACATCTCCAATGCAAACTGAAGTACTCAAGTGCAACTCACCACAAATATGCACAGGAACAATATATGATCAGAGATAAGCAAAAGCAAGTGGAAGAGGTGCACATAAATGTACAGTGCAACTACTGCAACAAGTAAGTGGCAACAAATGAAATGCAGCCACCACATGAATACAAGGGTAGAACTGCACAAAGGAATGGCATCAAGTGATACTAATATGTGTACCAAAGATAAGACAACACAGCAACAAATTCCAGTGAGGTCAAAATGAAAATCAAGGCATCAAGTATGCACAAATTAATGCAAATCAGTACAGTCAGTGAACTGAAGTGAAGCTACAAGTGTACAACTACACCAGACCAAATGCCATCAAGTAAACAAGACTCAAGTCAAGTGGACGAAGTGCCCATGAATTCACAGTGCAAACTATTGGACCAAGAATATAACATGCATGCAGTTGTGAGACTGGAAAATGCAAAAATCAGACTCGGGTACAAAAGCTACAAATTCAAGTGCAGTGCCCTTAATGCAAACTCAAGTCTGCTACATATAAATCAAGTTCAGTTTCTCATAAACAAGACCAAGCGAACCAATGAGCAAAATCAATCGAATACTCCAGACCATATACAAGTGAATTAATCAATCTGCAAATATCACTAAGGCATAGTGCAGAAGCAAAAATGCAAAGGCCAAAAACATTGAAATGGATCGCGCCAGTGCAACAAATAAAATATATTGCTTTTTCAGAACAATTATTTGAATTCAAACAACTGCAGTTCAAGGTAATACCGAAGTTTAGCATCAATTCATAGCCGAGGTGGTCAACGCTAGAATCGAACAGAGTCAGATGTAGTAGTTTCCAAAGTCAACAGAGAATTCAAAGCAACTATTAAATGTCGAAGTCAAACTTAAAGCAATTGCAAAGTCAAAATAAATCCTCATCTAAAAATGTTTTCACAAAATCCTGCCTGTAGATTTCAACCAAACTCAGAAACGAGGTCATGCCGAAGCCAACAGAGGAAATGACAAAGTCAAATCGCAGTTCAAAACAATAGCAAGCTCATCCACGGTCGAGGTCAAAATAACCAAAGTCATCAGCAAAATCAAAGCCGTATAATTGAAACAGAATATCAATAGATACGAATTTAATTAAAACAAAAACATCAACATCGAAACAAGAATTGAATGGCCGAGATGAAGTCAAGCTCATCTTAGTCGTACACACTAATTAGTAGATTCGAGTGATACAAGCTCAATGCAACTACAGCCGGGACTTAATTGATTCAAGCCAAGGCCGAAACAAGCATAGTGACACAAATCAGATACGAGGGGAAATGCAAAAACGAAATATACAGCTCAAATCAAAACCGAGAGCATCAAGTGTCAAATTTTTTCAAATTTATTGAAATCAGAGAAAAACATCAACAAAAAACAAAGTAAAACAACTTAGGCACAGTATTGAGAATGGATTAGATGTGAGTGATAGTTCACTCACCTCGACTCGACGAGCAGGACAATCGATCGGCAAGCAACCCAAATCGAAGCAGAACGAACTCATCAAGCGGCCGAAGGTATCTCGAGACGATCGACTAACGAAGCAAGAAATCGAGTTGAATCAAGCATCAGTAATCGGCCTCATAGATTTGCCAAAAACCCTAGTTTCTGAAGATCGATTGAGCGCAGCCGCCATTTTTTTTCATTTTTTTTTCTTCTTCGATGGTTTAAAGTTTCGAATAAAATGAACAAGGGAAACGGCCTATGCTTTTGACAGTTATCTCGGCCCAAAAACAAAAAGAAACGTGGGCCACAAATTCAATTAAAGCCCGCATAACCGTTAGACCAATATTCAAAAGAATTTTCAACTGATTAAATGCCAATGGCAATTAGCAACCAAATTAAATCGTCAAACAACGATAATTAATTGTTGTAAAACCCCGAGTTGTTACAGACTCCCCTCCTTATAAAAATTGCGTCCCCGCAATTTTCATAATTAAAGGCGTCAATAACAATTATTTTTCTAACATAAATTGGTTAAGCTAGAAAAATAAAGGTCGAAAATATAAATACCAAAGAAATCTTTTGATTTCATAAAAAAAATTCACAAATTCTCAACAAAATCTAATTATCAATAGATAATTCAGAAAACAGTAAAACTGAATAAATACGATTGTCAGCAATATTTAATTATCAATTAGATAATTAGAATACAAAAATCACAAAACAGTAATATCTAATTATCGATACGATAATCAGAAAACAGCAAAATTTAATTATCGACAAAGACAATTAGGGAACACAAATCACAAATCGCAAAACCGCAAATATCTAGTTATCAACCAGATAATTTGAAAACAACAAATATCTAATTATCACAAGCGATAATTAGAAACATCAAATATCTAATTGTCAAAAACGATAATCAAATCTCAAATCAACAAATATTCAATTATCAAAAATGATAATCAAATCTCAAATCAACAAATATCCAATTATCAAAAACGATAATCAAATCTCAAATCAACAAATATGTAATTATCAAAAACGATAGTCAAAATCAACAAATATCTAATTATCAAAAACGATAATCAGAAATAACAAATATCCAATTATCAAAAACGATAATCAATTCTCAAATCAACAAATATTCAATTATCAAAAAACGATAGTCAAATCTCAAATCAACAAATATTTAATTATCAAAAACGATAATCAAATCTCAAATCAACAAATATTTAATTATCAAAAATGATAATCAAATTTCAAATCAAAAAATATTTAATTATCAAAACGATAATCAAATCTCAAATCAACAAATATTTAATTATCACAAATGATAATCAAATCAACAAATATCTAATTATCAAAAACGATAATCAGAATCAACAAATATCTAATTATCAAAAACGATAATCAGAATCAACAAATATCTAATTATCAAAAACAATAATCAGACCTCATATCAACAAATATCCAATTACCAACAGATAATTGGAAACAACAAATATCTAGAAATCAATTAAGATGACTAGAAAATCAACATAAAAGGTTGGATCGACCCATCAGATGGCGAGTTTTTAATCTACGCCGCACGTGCATCAACAAATGGCCGAAGCCTATCAAGTACTATCAACATAATTTTGGCGCCCAACAAATGACCCGAAGGTCTAGAACTGGTATTAACTCGAAGGTCCAACATATGACACGAAGGTCCGACATAGTGGCTCGAAAGCACACGAAAATCATCAAAATCATCAAAACAGCAAATATTTCAATTAACGAGTCCGGAATTAACCAAAATAGGAAACGCTTATGTCCCATAACCACGAGTTTTACTAAATCATTTAATTCTTTCATCGTTTCCTTGAAAGTGCAAAATTGTGTATTTCAAAAATAACATTTCACATTCTCAAATGGACAAATCCGGAATTAAGCGAATCAGTAAAAGAAAGGGGTCATAGTCCTCGATTTTGCTGAAACGTTTAAATCGCTTTCTCATTCTTTTGAAAACGCAAACAGCAAAACTTCTGAAAACAATTTCATTTATTTTATAAAAGTAATAATTTACATTCTCAAATGGACAAGTCCGGAATTAAGCGAATCAACAAAAGAAAGGGGTCATAGTCCTCGATTTTGCTGAAACGTTTAAATCGCTTCCTCATTCTTTTGAAAGCGTAAACTGTAAAAATTTTGAAAAAAAAATTATTTTGGAACAATTTTTAAAACACGTGATTAAAACAGCAACATCACTAGCAACTTCGACAAGGAAATTGCACTTCTCAAATTACCGTAAAAACGGACAACAAAATCAGCATTGCCGAATAACCGCTTGAAAATCCACTTTAAAACTTGACGGTTACTGAAGTCAAAGCGACATCAATTTTTATACGTCAAAATCTCATTAAAATAATTCGCATCAAAAAAAATACCAGTGAATTTTCATTCATTAAAAATGTCAACAAAACACCGTGCTTCAAAAACTTAGCACCAGTGCGAAAATCCCGTTATAAAAATAACGGCAACAAAATACGTTTAAAACCAAACACCGGTTCAACGTAAAATTAATGCAGTAACGTGCAACTTAAATTTGCACGTATACTACAAAATGAACAAAGAAATCATTCGAATATATCTTAAAGGAAGATAATTCAAAACAGCAAAAATCTCAACAAAATCTCATAACTGCAATCGCTTTGAACCCTCAAACCGGATTCGAAATTTTCAAAGAAAACAAAATAAACACAGCTATGTAAACAACAAATGAAATTTATTTCGATTTCATCTTTTGTTTTTTAAATCAAAAAGGTTATCAGCTGTACTCAGCGAAGATGGTGTCACTGTTTCCGCTGCGCACTCTAATAGATAGAAGACAAATTAATCAATCAACAAAACACAATTTTTCTTATATTTTTAAATAAAGTTATTTAAAAAATTCATCATAATTTCAAAACTTTAGTTTTGACTCAAAGCACAATAAAACATCGACAAATAGTTGTAACACATGTTCCATCTAAGTTATGTTTTATATTATGTCCATAAACCCCAAGCTCTGATGCCAACTGTGATGCCCCACCTCTATACTCACAATAACAAAGAGTATTAAAGGAAATACAGTCAGTTATCGCGAAGAATAAGGCTGGATAGGAGCGACCATCCGTAGTTGGGCCTTACACTAGTATTGGTTTTTTCGATAGGAGTGGTATATATTTTTATTTTTCATCTCTTGTTTATTTACTCCCATCGACATACTCAATTCCAGTATAAAACAATCTACGATGGCTCATAATAGTTTAGGAAAATATATATAATAATAACACAGATAATATAAATGCGGAACACAGATAAAACAAAAGGTCTCATATATATATAATAACTGATGTCAGTTACAATACATGTGATACAGTACATATGATACAACTACAACTATCGACTCTGGAAGTTACTTATACATGTACATTATCGTATATAATATACAAGAATACATATCTTCCTATACTATGACAACGACTACACCAAATGATATAAAGAAACTTCATAGCTCAAGCAGCAATGCAAAGCAAGATATCTACAACCTGTAATAACTAGGTCCGACCCGAGTATTAAATTCAAAAGAAAATAATACATGGGTCAGCCTAATTCAAACTCAGTTATTAGTGCACAAAAGCAGTAATAATTAAGTAACAAATAGACGACAGTCACAATAAATCTCGTTTATTCGATCCTTAAATAAAGAAATCGGATAACGATAAATATAACATGTAATAGTGTTAAACAACAAATCAGCAAATCCAAATTATCAACGAAGATAAATTAAAAAGATTATCAATGAAGATAATTTAGAAAACAACAGAATTGCCTAAATGGCAATTAATGACAAATTCTAATTATTAATAAATAATTAGAAACTCATAATCTAATTATCAAAAAGATAATTAGATATCAACAAAACCATCAAATTAAACCAAATCAGAATACGACACAAAATATTGAAATATCAATTAAAATGTCAATTCGGGTAGGGCTGCAGTACACGCACGCGTGTACTGCCTCGCCACTACACTAATTAAATACACAAAAGATCAATAATTCAAAAGCAATAGAATATCAATAAAGCAATACCGTATGGCTGCAGTACACGCTTGCGTGCACTGCCTTGCCACTACAGTGATGATGTACACAAAAGCACAACACCGTGTAGCTGCAGTACACGCTTGCGTGCACTGCCTTGCCACTACAGTGATGATGTACACAAAAGCTCAATGGAAGTTCACAAACGGGCACAAGGTCAAACCCGAATTACCGGATTCAACTCGAGTGTAATTCGAAAAACAAGCAAAATGCAAAGGTCAAGTCACTGCTGTCATGACTCAACTCAATTGAACCAAATGGAACTGTGATAGCCGGAATGGCGACATGCGGTATGAAACTGTGAAAATTGGATAAATGCAAGTATCAGAATCGAGCATAAAGGCACGGACTCGAGTGGAAGCGAATTAATTGACACAAATCAATGCCAACAACATGAAGGAACCCAAATTACTACATGAAACAGATATGCTAACTGTCTCAAATGGCCAAGATAGCTGAAATGATTGATCAAACTTGATGAAACCACACTGCAGATGCAGCACAGTTCATCTCAATGCCCAACACAAATGAACTACATGGTGTACAAGTGTGCAGTGACCAGTGAACAACTAAATAAAACTGGACCAAGTTCAACTTCACTAGCAAATGCAGACTAGTGAACAAAGGCAGTAGTACATCTCAAATGCAAGCTATAACATACAAGATACTGTAACCATATGGATGTATGCGAATTTTTAAATCTCCAATGCAAACTGAAGTACTCAAGTCCAACTCACCACAAATATGCACAGGAACAATATATGATCAGAGATAAGCAAAAGCAAGTGGAAGAGGTGCACGTAAATGTACAGTGCAACTACTGCAAGAAGTAAGTGGCAACAAATGAAATGCAGCCACCACATGAATACAAGGGCAGAACTACACAAAGGAATGGCATCAAGTGATACTAGTATGTGTACCAAAGATAAGACAACACAGCAACAAATTCTAATGAGGTCAAAATGAAAATCAAGGCATCAAGTATGCACAAATTAATGCAAATCAGTACAGTCGGTGAACCGAAGTGAAGCTACAAGTGTACAACTACACCAGACCGAATGCCATCAAGTAAACAAGACTCAAGTCAAGTGGACGAAGTGCCCATGAATTCACAATGCAAACTATTGCACCAAGAATACAAAACGCATGCAGTTGTGAGACTGGAAAATGCAAGAATCAGACTCGAGTACAAAAGCTACAAATTCAAGTGCAGTGCCCTTAATGTAAACTCAAGTCTGCTACATATAAATCAAGTTCAGTTTCTCATAAACAAGACCAAGCGAACCAATGACCAAAATCAATCAAATACTCCAGACCATATACAAGTGAATTAATCAATCTACAAATATCACTAAGGCACGGTGCAGAAGCAAAAAGGCAAAGGCCAACAACATTGAAATGGATCGAGCCAGTGCAACAAATAAAATATATTGCTTTTTCAGAACAATTATTTGAATTCAAACAACTGCAGTTCAAGGTAATACCGAAGTTTAGCATCAATTCATAGCCGAGGTGGTCAACGCTAGAATCGAACAGAGTCAGATGTAGTAGTTTCCAAAGTCAACAGAGAATTCAAAGCAACTGTTAAATGTCGAAGTCAAACTTAAAGCAATTGCAAAGTCAAAATAAATCCTCATCTAAAAATGTTTTCACAAAATCCTGCTTGCAGATTTCAACCAAACTCAGAAACGAGGTCATGTCGAAGCCAACAGAGGAAATGACAAAGTCAAATCGCAGTTCAAAACAATAGCAAGCTCATCCACGGTCGAGGTCAAAATAACTAAAGTCATCAGCAAAATCAAAGCCGTATAATTGAAACAAAATATCAATAGATATGAATTTAATTAAAACAAAAACATCAACATCGAAACAAGAATTGAATGGCGGAGACGAAGTCAAGCTCATCTCATTCGAACACACTAATTAGCAGATTCGAGTGATACAAGCTCAATGCAACTACAGCCGAGACTTAATTGATTCAAGCCAAGGCCGAAACAAGCATAGTGACACAAATCAGATACGAGGGGAAATGCAAAAATGAAATATACAGCTAAAGTCAAAACCGAGAGCATCCAGTGTCAAATTTATTCAAATTTATTGAAATTAGAGAAAAACATCAACAACAAACAAAGTCGAACAACTTAGGCACAGTATTGAGAATGGATTAGATGTGAGTGATAGTTCACTCACCTCAACTCGACGAGCAGGACAATCGATCGGCAAGCAACACAAATCGAAGCAGAACGAACTCATCAAGCGGCCGAAGGTATCTCGAGACGATCGACTAACGAAGCAAGAAATCGATTTGAATCAAGCATCAGTAATCGGCCTCATAGATTTACCAAAAACCTAGTTTCTGAAGATCTATTGAGCGCAGCCGCCATTTTTTTCCATTTTTTCTTCTTCGATGGTTTAGGGTTTGGAATAAAATGAACAAGGGAAACGGCCTATGCTTTTGACAGTTATCTCGGCCCAAAAATAAAAAGAAATGTGGGCCACAAATTCAATTAAAGCCCGCATAACCGTTAGACCAATGTTCAAATGAATTTTCAACTGATTAAATGCCAATGGCAATTAGCAACCAAATTAAATCGTCAAACAACGATAATTAATTGTTGTAAAACCCGGGTTGTTACATCCAAAATAGTGTATTATTATTGGATTTGAAATTTCATTGCATTTGAAATTACCGTTTGGTCGTGGGGATAGAAACACATTGAAATAAATATTGGAAATTTAACATTATAATTGGGTTCAAAAAGCTATCTTCCACACACGATCGAATTGGGGCTCGTCACTTGTTTCATTAGGTTCGGAATAGCGGTATAGCGTTTAGAACGCCTAGGGGCATTCCCCAATAGGGGTTCATAATTTCGAGATATGTGATTTGAGATATTTTGAATATTAAAACAAAAAAGTCAAACCTTCTGAAACAAGCCATCCTATCACCTACATTAGCCGCCCTCTCCTTTATCTTTTAAGCATACCTATCTTCTTTCAAATGTTAATCAAATCGAAAAAATAGATCGCTGTTACATCTCGATGGTAGAGGAGAGGATAACTGGGTGCGAGCTTGAGGGCCGAGGCTTGGTGGGTTCGACAGTTTGTTATGGGAAACCGAGGAACGTGAAGTCGCGATGGACCACACGTTGGAGGGTCAGCCGCGTTTGTGTGAGTGTTCGTGGACTTGAGCGGCGCGATGGGTTTGAGTGGTGGCGCATGCTGCAAAGTGGAGGAGGGCGATGGGAAGCAAGCGTAGGCCGGAGATTTGCCCCCATTCATATGCAGCCTTGTTTTTTCGTTGATCAAGAAAGTTAGGGGTTCGCAGGGGCTGGAAGGTCAGTGGGAGGATGGCTTGAACATGGTAGCCAGGATGCACAAGGGATGATTTTAAAGGGAATTAACTATTTATTGTTTTAATTAATTAAATGATTATATTATTGAATTCGAATGCTTATAAGATGTATATTTAATTCGTACGATGTCCAAAGTGAATGAAACAAGTTGTGTTCCACTTGTGGCATCGAATACCACACATAGGAATTAGTTTGGGATTTTGCGGAGTCGGCAAGAAATTTATATAATTTTAAATCTGGATGTTCCGCAAATTAAGAATCAAGGTGAGTAAATCTAACTCAATTTGGTTGACGGATTTAATTTATAATAATGAAAATTTATTATTGGATGCTTGGTTGAATTTAAAAATTATATCAGTTGGATGCTCTATTATATATATAGTAGTATGTGTATACATAGTAGTTGGATATATTCTCGCCTATTGGAGCGAATGAGACACTATGCAACCTGCATAATAGTAGATGACTTTATATTATCGCGATATCCCGCCTAGAAGCGGGATTGGTATTTTTTATGTTGTATAATATCTGTGGATGCAAGTAAATAGGTTGAAGGTATCCAACTAAATTCCTCAAAAATATATTGATTGTTTCTTATATCGTAATATATGATGTGATTTAATAAATCTGTAATGGATCGCTGTGTGATTTGATTATTGAATGCTATTGTACCACTGGCTTTAATTTTTGAATTTTAAATACCATTATTATTATTTTTGAACTTGGAGGAGTTAAAAGGAGATTTTGTATATAAAAATATTTATATTGAAATTTGGATTATTTTAAAAGAAATTTACTTGGATAAATCAATAATTGATTGTGGGTTGTACTTAACTATTCGTAAAAATATTTGAAATAGAGATTTTAAAATAATTTATATAGAGAGTTTTTAAACAATGGATTTTTGAATGATATTACTAAAAAACATTGAAAAGAAGTTAAAATCGATATTTTAAATATATTTGAAAAATAAATGGAATTTATAAAGAAATGGATTTAATGGAATTTTATAAAAGAGATTAATTTTATAAACAAGTAAAACCCAAATGAGTTTATAAATCTATAAACGATGTTTATAAATAAGGGAAATGATACTAGTTGATTAATTGAGAATATAATTTCATAGTGTGAATTTATATTCAGATACAAGAATAGGTTTTTGGAAAAAATAGTGGATTCTATTTTGAAAAGTGAGAATGGTTTGGGATTCAGAATGAAATCGATGTGTTATGAATCGATAGGGATTTATAAATTGAAATTGGTTATTATGATTTTCAAAATATATTTTTATCAAGAACTTAAGTTTTCTTTTAAAAGGAAAATTTTATTTATCAAACTATGTAATATAAAGCTATGTTAGTATTGTAATACTTTAGAAAGTGGATTTTTCGAGTGTCTAAAATTAATTGAAAAAAAAATTGACAATAAGCTTTCTAAATCGATTAGTTTTATTTAAAAATGAAACAGAAATGAGTTATCGATGTTTATTTAAAGTTTTTGATATTTTAAATAACTACTAAAACATGTTTTAAAATAAAATATTATTATTTAAAAACACTTATTATATATATAGAGATTTGGAAGTAATTGGAATTTAATTATAAATTCTCTCAAGATTTGTAAACGGAATTTAGTTAACAAATATAATTTTTATAAGAGAAATCTTGAAATGGAATTCTGGAAACTAAAGAAAAAATTTCGAATCGTTAAAATACGAAATTTCAAAAATGAATCAGAATTAATAATAAGAATTTAGAAATGTGCAGTTGGAATTATAGACAAGTACAATAGATTTTGGAAAATTTGAAGGAAGTTAATTAAGAATTCTGGAAACTTATAGAATCCGTTATAAATGAGTTAAGGAAATTACAAGTAGATTATAAGGATTTTGAGAAGTATGAAATCAAAGGAACCAGAAATAAAAAGATTTTAGGAAAGTATACTTATTAATATTTACTAAGTATTGGACTGGAGGGATTTGAAATATTTTAACAACGAGATTATTGTTATAGAAACATTTTTCAAAGTATTGAATTATAAATGGAAACTGAAAATTGAAATATTTCTAAGTATTGATATGAGTCGGAAATATCCTGTTATGGATATAAGTATTTGGATTTGTTTTCGAAATTGAAATTGGAAGAGATTTGGATATATATATATATATATATATATATATATATATATCCTTATAAAGATATTTTGAAATGAATATTTTGAAAGATTTATAATATGGGCTTAGTGACTACATATGTGTGTTATTTGATAATTAAACAACCGATTACCAAATCTAGTCATATTCGTTAATCGTTTCTAAGAGACCAGGATCATATTTGATTAGTGATAACATGATAGGGAGTTCTCACTTTGTGTTTGGTGGAGAGAAAAAGACTCTTACACCTACATGTCCCTGAGTGGTTGGTTTGCTAGTGCTTACAGTCGAGACTCTGGCTGTAGAGCCCGACCCCTATACCCATGCCAGCCAAGTGCAATACTAGGTATTACTGTCAGGAAGCACGAAGAATGGGACTCTATGGGGTTAAACGCAGTACTCGTCCCCTTGAACTAATACTGGCATGAATTTATTTTATAGAACTTTTAACTTACCATCCATGCTCAGTCTCGATTCAAAGTAATGGTACAAGAAAATTTTTCCCAGGTTACAAAATCCAGAATATAATAGAACACATGACTCCGCAAAACAATAATAGCAGAATACATATTACATATCATAATAGTAATGTCCGTAATACATAGGCCATAGTACGTGGTACCACTCCCAAAATACATAATATCATACAAACCATAATAGATTAATAAGTACTACTAGGTCCAAAGCTGCATACTACCAAACCCCAAAATATGGAAATGAATAAGAGTGGGGCTGCAATACATGCTAACCTAACCTGCCAACAAAATCCTCAGACCGACCTGAGGATTATAAAAACAAATCACACGGGTCACACTAGATCTATAGACAACCAACAACAACTATTGTCATATTTGAGTATGATAGAATAAAAAGTCCAGCCAAGGTATCAATAAGACACTAACTAAAATAATCATACATAAAATAGAATAACAATAAATAAATCCAACCATAGTACCATATATAAATCAATAAGATACCATCAAAAATTGCCATAAAATAAATAAATCAATTCAATGTATCGTGTATAAATCAATACAATATCAACAACCATTCACATAAACATGATAAAAGTAAATCAAGCTTGAGCATCTTACAACAATCAATATGAGACCAACAACAATTATCATATATAAAACAAGAGGGAATTAATTTAAAGGACAAAAATTTGTATATTTTTAGCCTCAAGGATACAGCTTCAATATTTTAACCACAATGACAAACATTCTTATAAAAATTATTCATAAGGACAATCAATCTTTCAAAATTATTCATAAGGACAGACATTCTTCCAAAACTACTACCAAACTAAAAAATGATACCTAAAACTGCTATCGATAACTACAAACTGATACCTAAAAACTGCTATCAATAACTAAAAAGTGATACATAAAGAAAGTTGTCCTTCAGGCTAAAATACTGAAGGTCTGCCATTGAGGCTAAAATGCTGCGAAATTTGTCCTTGACAATAATTTCATGTATAAAACAATATGACAAATAAATCTAACCACAGTATCATATATAAGTCAATACGATACCAAAGACAATAAATATGTATAAATAATATCATAAAATAAATCTAACCAAAGTGCGTATATAAACCAATGCGATACCATAAATAATTATCATATGTAAAACAATATGATAATAAATGAACCTAACTAATATATCGTATATTAACCAATACGATGCTAATGACAATTATCGTATATAAATCAAAACGATAAAAAATATGTCAAACCAAAGTATCGTATATAAGTCAGTACGATACCAAGCACAATTACCATATGTAAAACAATATGATAATAAAACTGAAAAAATGTAATAAGTTAATAACAAGGCAACGTGAGCTTCTAGGATAGATATAACCCGACTCATAAAATACCAAATAAACAGAGTTAGTATTGTAGAGTTGTAGTGGTAGAGCTCGAGCACGCATCAAGACATCAACACCGTAACTTACTCATAACGCCACAACACACCAGATGATCAACCCAGGATAACCAAGACGGTCTAAGGAAAAGGCCATAAGCTATACGTTCACAGCACTACACTTGGGATCCCTATGCATCCATCCTTCATAGTGCGTGACTGCCGGTTGGGAATCCAACCGAAAAGAAAATTAGCCCAATGTAGCAGTGACCATTGTGGTAAGTGGGCAAACAATATACCACCGATTCTGGTAGCGAACCCAAATCAGGTTGGCCAAGGTGGAGTTCTGGCCCATTGGTGAAACAGAGTCCAATCTATCCCAACCCAAGATCGAAAGGAGATTTAAAAATATTATTTTATATATGACAAAAATCTCATTAAATTCGACGGTGTTATGACTAGAATATAATTATGGTTGGAATAAATATGCCAACATTCAATAAAGCAAAATGACAATCACGACTAGAAAATATGCTAAAAATAAAACATAATTAATGCATAACAGCTAACAAAAACACCAAGTCATAAATAAGATCATGCCTATCATAGGTTCATATAGAAATTACGGTGACTTACACCTTAAACAAAACCACAACAGTTGCGATATAGAATTGAACAAAAAAGGCATCATCGTAAGGATGACATAAAAGAATGTCAACTCAAAGATGGCCTGAAAGCACATCAACGCAAAAAGTGTCATATACTTCCGAATAGTTATTACTAAAGTAACACCCATGCGTCCCATACCACATGGTATTTCTTAAATATGTACTAAAAGGCAGTAAATTCCATATACACGAAATATAGACAAACAAATATTGAATGTCCTATACCATTTGGTACTGCTAACCGTTACTCAAAATCCACATCATATAGAATTTCATAAAAATCTTTACAGAAATCAAATTCAATTCAAACCATATATAAATGGAGAAAATATATTTAAAAGCTGTTAAAATAAATTTAAATGATCAAAACTTCTCTTTAAATGCCCTTGAACCCTTCTATTAAATTTTTATTTTTGTTATAATCTTTCAATAGTTTATCCATATTTTATTCATATTAAAAAATATATTTATTTATTTATACCTTTTTAAGATTTAAACAACGGTTGCATAATAATTTATTTTCAAATAAAAATCCCTTTCCAATGCTTTTTAAATAGAATTACGAGAAATGAAATTATTAATCCCTTTATATATTTTATAACTTATTTTTCATTGAAACAGTCTCAAATTTAGAAACATAATTAAAATAGGCAACTATAAAGTGTTTGAGATTAAATGAAAACTATATTCATATAATAAAAAAATAGATCTTTTTTTTTTGCAAAAATAGCCAAATTAGTTAAAATTTTAACATATTATATAAAATTCCCTTTTAAAATTCAAAAACGTTAAGCCAAGTTGTTTTAATACCTTCCAAGACATTTAAAACCAGAAAATCAATCGAACGTCCAAAATATGAATCATAGAGAAATTTCTCAAAAATCATCAATTGTCTATATAAATTTAATTTTGTGACCTATATCAAATTACATCAAACCCCAATCACGCTTACAATACATACACAACATATAAATAAACTATACACGTCAAAATGCAATAGGGCAATATCTTCTTTGCATTTCATCAATACATCCTACATAAAACCTCATCATGAAGCCAAAAATCATGCATTCCAGCACATCTTAAATTTTATACAAAAAATAGGGATTTTCCTTTTAAAATTACCAAGTATAAAAAATCATAACCTTCTTTAACAATACCATGGTACAAAGAAAGATTTCACTTACTTATATGTTCACTTTTCATACACAATTTGTCAAGGATTATAATAACAAGTAAGATAAAATTAAATTATGTTGAATCTTTAAACATTTCATAATTATTCTTTGAAAGCTTTTCTTTAAATAAACTTATTTTCAATTCATTAATATATAATCACCTTCAAATTCAACGTTACTTTCAAAAAGATTCACTGAATTTTATATCAAACCCACCTCAGTCTATAATTCATAATAAATACAATAAATCTCCTGAAATTGTAAAATTTTAATATGTCATTCATAACTCATTTGTAAATCAGCACTAAAAATTTCGTACAAAAATATGATGATTTGATGGGTTAAATCATAGTATTACAGCAGGTGTTTTTAGACAGACCCTAGTGCAAAATTCTACACTTACACACCTCTGTAAACAATTGATTCCACCTGTCAAATATCATTATTTTTCAATGAAAGTATTACAGACTATTCTAATATGAGTTATAAACAACATATTTAAATTTCAGAATTTAATAATTTTTTCTCAAATTGTTATGAATTTGGTATCGATAGCCACTGCTGTTATAAAATCTAGGCAAATATAGCATTGTAAATAATTGATTTCACCAGTCAAAACACAATATTTTTCTCTGAAATTTTTCAGAGGATACACGCATACATGTCGAAAATAACATATCAAATTTTTATCATTTTGTGATTTTTTTTCAATTTATTATAATTTCCGGATCAAGTGTTATTTCAACAATATAATAGTCAAGTTCCCCAAATTCGAGGTACCAACGTATGCCACGGTGAATTTTAGGGCAAGCTATACAGTGAACCTATTGATATCAATTTTCGAGGGTCGAAAAGCCTACGGTTCGAAAAGCATGGTTAGAAATTCCCACTCATCGCTTAGAGCTAATTGTTCATTTTGGAACAATATGTTTGGATCTATCTTTTTGGTCGCCATTTTGATCTGAACGCTCTACAAAACTAAAGGTATAATAGCTCTACTTTTTAAGAACAAATATGTAACCTGACACTGTTCATTTTTCTTTTACACAATACTCCCTATTTAAAATTTTGTTCAAAAGCTGAATTTTATTATCACAATCATAATATTTTCCTATGTGCTGCACTTTTTTAAAGTTGCGAAAGATGTAAAGCTCAAGTTATGAATTAAACTTTCTCAATCTTGATTCAAACAGAGAGTTTACGTATAATACTAGTGATTTTGGTTTTTGTTCGTGCTTAAATAGTCATGCCTTCTCCAGTTGTGAAATTTGCATATTAATTGTTATTTTATTGTATACAGAGGTGTCGACTAAAAATCATCAAGAGAAAAAGTCCATGATGCTATCAGCTGCTGAGGAAAAAACTCAATCAAAGGAGCGTATAATCTAACAAGTAAATGAGAAGGAGAGCTCACATAATTTTTGGCCTAGAAATCAAGAGAGAAAACTGGTAATTTTATGATCTTTGTCATTTATTCCATATACTTTGCCCGTGTTAAAGCTCTACGCCTCTATCTATATGTAATTGCTAAAATTATGGATTTTTGTAATCTAGTGTAAACTTAAAAATGCTGGTTATTTGATTATTTGCCATTATCTCGCACGCTGTTTTCAGGAGAACAAAACACTTCTCAGTATATTATGCAAACTAACAAAATCATAGCACTGTGGCATAATATGACTAATAATGTAGGTCAGTGCTCATATGATTCGAACATGCTTTTATTAATTTATATAACTATTATAGCATCACTGTAACGTATTTGAACAATCTGTGAACTAATTTATTTAACTGAAATTACTTTATTTAACTGCTTTTTTGTTTGGTTGTTATTACCGATGGTGAAGTCGTAGCAATTTCAGATCTTTTGAGTACTTCTTGACTAAATATGTTCTGTGCGTTCCACCACGCTTCCTTGTAACATTGATTGGGTTAGTAGAATCTGTTTATAATTGCTAAATTACGGTGATTATCAAGTTATTTTTTTGTTATTTAAGAACAATGTTCCTCCAATAGGATAATCCATAAATACGTTGCTTGGTTGTGCAAACCATACTACAATTAATTTTGATATATCATACTTACGGTTATGTGTTACTTATACATGTTGCTTATGAACCTCTGCTTGGAAATCCAAGGCATGTGCAAACATGAATCAAACCTTTCTTATGAGTGTCGTTAAGATATTAAACGAGCTAAGTTGTATTTTTTCGAATAAGCGGGTTTGAAAGCTATGACCATCCATATATGTTTAAAAAAATTTATGATAGGATCAAGAATTTGAATTGTGCAAATACGTACATTTTTCTAAACAAAATGAACCCTTCGCTTTGTTCATGCTAAGTTATTCAGATTCATACTATTTCCATCTCTAGTTTTGATATGGTAGAGTGCTATAAATGGTTTTATTATTCCTAGATGATATACATTTATACAATTTGGTTAAATTATTTAATTAGTTATCTCATTGTTTGAATATATTAGAAGTTCTTTTTCTTGATGATTACAACTTAGGGTATACTTATATATGTGATAATAAAGAAAACGAAATACATAAATATTGGTTGTAATTTTGAAGCGCTTGTTGTTTAAATATCTTAAATATGATTCGCAATGCATTTACGCTTGATTATTTCCTCAGTCGTCATCAGCATGAATCCTTTGGACTCTCACGCGGTTTCTAGAATGAAGGATTTTGCATCATATTCAATAAAGAAACTTAGTGAGACCCAAACTTATTGAAGGTATGTACTTATTCATAAAATTGCACAATACTATAATGTGTTGCATACGCCGCATTTAACTGCCTTATTGCCTGGCCTATAATAACTTATAATACCGTACTAAATATAGTTACTCATGTTTCATATCAAAAATATTTTAAACAGCTCTATTGTTCAAGGATATAAGGTTTGTAGATATTCTAAACATCAAACATTTAGAATAAACTGTAATCCATACTATTGATATGTGTTCATTTTTTCTTGTGGTATGATGTATAAATTATGCGATTATACTCAATACACTTTTAGACTTGATATGGTATATCTGATAATTGAAAGCAAGTAATTAAGATTTCAGGTATTGAAGTACATGAAATTAATTATGTGATTGTATAGATTATGCTTACTGATCATACATCATCCATACTAAAGTTTCAAAATTAACCAGGAGGTGACCACTGAGGCTTTAAAAAATATAAAAAAAGGCAAGGAATCAAATCAAAGGGTAAATATTTGTTTCACAAATTTTAATTTATATCTTAAAAGTATAATGAGTTGCTATAATTAATTAGTTTTATTTTGAGTACATGAAATTAATTATGCAAATGCATAGATTATACTTATTGATCATACCTTATCCACACTAAAGTTTGAAAATTATCTTGGAGGTGACCACAGAGGCTATAACAAATATAAAAAATGCATGGAAGTAAATCAAACGGAAATTTTTTGTTTAACAAATTTTACTTTATATATTCAAGGTATAATGAGTTGTTGCGATTAATTCGTTTTCGTATGATTCAACATTCAATATTTTTCGGCTTAATTTTAGGAAATTTCATATTTTGATATGATTAGCAGTAGTTTATAAACACCAAATACTTAAAAATTATGTTACTTATATTTTAAATTTAAGCTTTAACTATGATGTGTAAAATTCAAACATTTATATTTGGATTCAACCTATTCATTTTTTATCTCCTCTATTCGGGTTCTCCTTTTTGATTAAGATGACTAAAATTCTTGTAATGAACCGAAATTTCGATGCTTTAAAATTGACATCAATACGTTCACTATCTAGCATGCTAAGAAATCAAGTGACGGAAATGCCAAATGGTTAGAGGAAAAGAAGAAAGACGTAGAAGAAAATAGAAAACAACAACACAGAATCTCACAATCTCAGCGGAATAATATATAATAAATAATAACATGTATTTATACAAAAAGAGATATAACTGTTAATTATACATACCATTATCAAAGTACAACAAATCAACAAATGAATACTAGACAATTATAATAACTTGTCCTTACTAGTGCCGAATCTACAGCCTACCATACACAGCGGAATATAAATCAAATACTAGTAATACATCCAGCTCGTCTCCTAAGCTCCATAGCATCCTAAGTAGAACCTGAAACACTCGGTCTGACCCGAGCATTATAATAAAATAAAACTCGAGTCAGTCTGGAAAACCAGTGTGATAAAAAAACCTAAATTTGAATCGTTACCATTTTCAAAATCCCTTGAAAACAAAGTATCTCGTACGATCGTGTTACACATAAACACGACGGGTTTTTATCTTACGATAACCAAAACACTTTATATCAAAATCGTTTATTATTATAATAGTGTCTAAAAAAATAAATAGAAAATAGCTGAAATGCTTGCATCCCACATTTCAGCATAGTTGGGCATAATCAAAACCGTACAGCGCTTATTGGAGATTGGATTCCATACAATGACTAGGAACCGAGGTACCACCTATCACGGTACACATCTAGAAAAATGTACCTAGATGTCGCCGGGATCCTCTACAACACAACACCAATTGATTTATGTCCAAATTTCGTAAATCACTTTTTTCACATTTCTAAAAATAAATCTATCATTTATTTTCAAATCGATTTACCCATCTCATCATAAATTCTTATCGTGAATATATATCTTCAATTTACCAACCGATAATCACTTCACTTTATTTATAAACATTGTTTATAAATCTCATAGTTTTCAATTCCAGTTTGTAACGGTTTCACACCAATTAAATCCATTATAAAATTAATTTCTAAGTTAAAATCCATTTATAAATCAATTTCTCAAATAATCCAAGTATATTCCAAACCCAGCCCAATCTCGACTACATTTCCATTTGTAATTAGGAAATCTTATTTAAGATCCGGTATATTCAATTTCACATTTATTTCCAAATTCACTGCTTTCCCCAGTCTATTTAAAATCTTGATTTGAAAACCTTTTATATTTAAAACAATTATCACTAAGGAATTATTACTTAAAATCCTTATTCTAAATCTCTATTTACCATATTTCGAAATGGTTAAGTACAAATTTAAAGTCAAACTATTTAATTTACCCAATCCAGTCAACCAAATTGAGTGAAATTTACTCACTTTGATTTTGTCGACTCTGAAGCGATCCATTTGAATTTAGAATTAAATGGACGTTTAATTTGTACCAAAATTTCTGCTAGCTCTAATTATCACCAAATCAATTCCATTTATAGGATACATTATTACGATCACAACGCAAAAATAGCGTTGAATCTGACCTAGAATTTGTGAGTTATGACATTTATAAGAGATTGAATTTAATAAAATGATTTATATAACTAGTTCAATTCAATTTAATAAAACAATTTATATACCACGCCTAAGAAAACGTTCTGCCTAAAAAGAAACCGACCCGCTAAGCGTTCCTTCTTCCCTAAATCCCTGCCTTCTCTTATGTGCATAAAATGCCTGTACACAAACCCATCACCACGTGTGTACTTTTCCAGTGATACATAGCTATAGGCGACGAAAACGAATTCCATCTTCTTCGACGAGCTTCTCTCGACAAACCATACTCGCCCATATCCATAGTAGATCGCGACCTCGCCTTATTTCATGTTGATCGTACAAAGTTGCCCCCCTCCAAATGACTGCACATTCCAATCTTCCCCACCAAGGTGCTAACTTCATCACGAACCCATATCCACTCTTTGTTTCAAGAATCCATGTTTATATCCCCTAGAAACTCGAACCCTAGCCTCGACTATCTCACGTCGAGCACCGTCAAAAGGCATCGCACCCTATATTGAGCATACCAGATTGAAGAGAACAGGGAAATAAGATTTTACAAACCATTTTCATGATATATAGATTTGTATATTGTTAGAAACAATTTTTTGAAGCTCCATTTTTTTCTTTCGAACTTTTTTCCCTTTCATTGTAACCTTGCGTTTATTTTAAAGGAGAGGATGCATGTTGGCGGATGGCTACAGTGTTTTGAAGTGATAGAAAAGCAGCTGATGTGAATAAAAGGTCGAGTCAACATATAAATATATTATTTAAATTTTCAAATCGTCTCGATTACGTAACTCAAAATCGCGAACCCCTATCGAGGCATGCCGGTAGGCGTTCATATTGAATTTTCGATATTAATGTCAATGTGTTTCTATTTCATACGACCAAAAGATAACTCCAAACACTACGAAACTTGAAATCTGATAATAATACACTATTACGGATCCAATGGTACTGGTTTCGTCGAATTTCGAGACTGTGTCCCGGAAGGCTATTTTTATATGTTATTCAAACGAGCTATTTTTAAAATTGAAAAAATCACTCTTAAATTCAATTTAAAAAGTTTTTATAATCTTCATTATTATTAATATAAAATTTATAAGCCTTTAAATTATTTTTATCAAGCTTTTGACCCAAGATTTAATTATTTAAGTAATTTCCAACTATTAAATTATCCAGTAAATCATTACATTTGAAATTTAAGTTAAAAATAAACTTTTAAATATTTAAAATCAATTAAATATTCCAATTTCAAATATCCAAATTTTCCAGATCGTTACAATCCTCTCCCCTTAAAAGAATTCCGTCCCCGAAAATGCCAAGGTAAGAAGAATGGTCCTAAAACCCATTAACTTTCTCAAACCCAATCAGTTAAATCTAATTATTGGAACACAATATCACATTTGCTAATTTACATCTTCATCCATATATTCCAAATAATATCATTTACTGAACAATTTCAAATTATAATCTGAAATTAAATTTTAATTATTAAAATATTCTCCAGAATTTTCTAATTCCTTAAATTTCCGAAAAATTTCACCAGCGTCTCCTTTGCGCGGCTAGATCCAAACAACTACAAATCACCTCTATAGGTCCAACTCATCATAAGAAAACAAAAGCCAAGTGGCTCAATCATAAAACCAACAATTTCAAATGCAATTTAAACATGTACCTTTTAGTCGGGCAACCTAATTTTCTTATGATATTAAAGGCATCAAATTAGTTCTTGCTTTTATATACCTGCACCTTACTTATTAATAATATCCAATCATATAATCCAAAATCATTTAATTCATAATTTTCAAATTTCTAATATTTATTTCACCAAAACACGTACGATGTACATATATCATCCGTATGCAATAGCAATTCTGATTGCCCATTCGATCACACAATTTCACTTACGAACTAGTATCTTTCACACGACTCTCTAGTGCGGACCCAGATCTAGTTCCATGATTAGAAACTGTCATTCTCCTTGCATATTTGTATAATATGATAGAAAATCCTAAAATAAATAAAAAGTCCAATCTAGTATTCGTAGTCGAGAATCGAGTGAAAAATCCTAATTCGGATCGATATAAATTATCTCGAAATCCCGTGCTCGAATCTGGATCAAATCGCTATGCGAATAAAATAATATACGTACGACTTACGTATTTAGTTCCAATTGATTTCTTAGCTATACCAATTTCTTTTATTCACATTCATTTCATTTATATTCACTTAATCACAATCATCATCCACACTTATACTGCACATTCACATATTTACCTGGTATATACCTTAAATACCAATTTCACTTAAGAATTCACCATCAATTTTCTTAAGTCTATCATAAACATTTTATACAAATGCTCTCAGTTAATTACCACTTCACAACTAAATTCCTTACCCATTTTAGTCAAATCCAATTTCAATTTTCCAATTTCACATTGGATTTTTATCAATCAACATTCCAAACAATCTCCAAATAAATAATCAATTTATTTAATTTATTTATTCATTTATCCCAAATCTCAATGTATTCCATTTCTAATAATTATTTCATTTACCATATTAAGGCTAAAATTTTCAAATTTACTTTATTTAACTTAATTCAAGTTGAATTTCTATTCTACAGTTCAATTTCAAATTTTTATAAGTTATCAAACTTATTCATATTCCATTCACAAATTTTCTTCTAATTCACTTCATTTAATAAGTTTACTTTATTAATTTATTCCATTATCACACTCACTTTCATTTAACTTGTCTTAGGTTAAATTCCATTCTCCGTTTTCAACATTCAATTTTATCCCCTCTATTCAACTTACCTTAAGGTAAGATTCCTTTCAATTTTTGCTTTCTAGATTTTATAAGTTCAATCTTATTTTCTCATATTTCCAATAAACATGGAAATCAAAATCCCAAAGTTTTAAAAAAAATTGGTTCTAAGTATTTTAAATCATTTTAGAAATCATATATACGTATACAAAAAATTCAACTAATATATCAAATCATACCTTTGAATCCCAAAATCCAAATCTGGTTTTACCAAACAATCCTAGCAATTCCTCTCTTGGAAGCTTGAAAATGAACGTCGATGATGCTGCAGTCATCACCGAAATTATTTTTTAGCGAACTAAGTGAGTTAAGTTCTTTTATTCCTTTAAAATTCCTTTTTAAATATTTCCAGCTCAATAATATTCTCTAAATAATATCACTATTATTTTCCAAAACTTTTGAAAAACATTTCAAATTCAACGGGTTTATGTTAGGAAAATAATTATTACTGGCGACCTTAATTATGAAAATTGCGGGGACGCAATTTTTATAAGGAGGGGAGTCTGTAACAACCCTGGGATTTTGTAACAATTAGTTTTCATCATTAAACGAAAAATTGGTTGTGTTGTTTGGGCTTTAAAAATGAAATCTCGGCCCAAGCTCCTTTTTATTTTGGAGTTATCAAGGCAAAGGCCGGTTCCCTCCTCTCTCCATTTTTCATTCGAAAGCCCTAGAAAAAACATAAAAAAAAATGGCCGCTTCCCGTTCTCTTTTTTTCCATGCTCTTAAATTAGGGCTTTTGAGAAATCTTCTAAGCATCGCCTATGTTGATCGATTAGTGGATATTTGCGTGTTTGATTCGTCGATCGTTCATCTCCTTGTGTTGCGTTTGGCTGCTTCGATGTTGGTCGAGTTCGTCTTTGCTTCGTTCCAAGGTGAGTGTTTATATTTCACTCGCGTCTAATTCAACTGTGCTTTGGCCATTCGATTTGTGTTTTGATGTTGTTGATTTTGGTCTCTGTGACTTCGTCCATTGAGATGGTTTCTGGAATTGGTTCGAATTCGTATATTTGGTGATTTCCAGTTTCATAGTTTTGATTCCTGACCTTTTCATATGCGTATATTTTGTGATACTTGATTTGCACGGCATTGATTTCGAACTCGTGATTTCGTGTTTACCACGGCTTTGAATTCTCTGATGCTTTGGCTTTGGTCCCTTTGATTTATTCGTTCTCGTTCAGGTCGACTTCGGCTTTGACTTGATTTTGACGAAGTGATTTCGTTCGACTTTGGCAATTCTTTGCTCTGTTCGAACCTGTATGTTTGTTGTTGCTTGAGGTAGCCTTCCACTTCATTTTATTGTTGTACTTGTTGTCTTCATGTTCATGTACGTTAGTACTGCTTCATGTCATTTGAATTTGTTGGTTTGTTGTTTAACAATGTTACGTGTTATATTTACCGTTATCCGATTTCCTTATTTAAGGATTGGATAAGTGAATTTATTTTGACTATCGTTTAATTGTTATTTAATTATTATTGCTTCTATGCATTAATAACTGAGTTTGAATTAGACTGACCCGTGTATTATTTTCTTTTGAATTTAATACTCGGGTCAGACCGAGTTATTACAGGTTGTAGATATATTGCTTTGGATTGCTGCTAGAGCTATGAAGTCTCTTTATATCTTTTGGAGTAGTTGTTGTCATAGTATAGGATGATATGTATTCATGTATATTAATGATATTAATGTACTTGTATATGTAACATCCTGTGTCGACAGTTGTAGCTGTATCACATGTACTGTATCACATGTATAGTAACTGACATCAGTTATATATATATATATATATATATATATATATATGAGACTTTTGTTATCTGTGTTCCGCATTTTGTTCATCTGTGTTATTATTATATATATTGTCCTAAACTATTATGAACCATCGTAGTTCTTTTTATACTGGAATAGGGTATGTCGATGGGAGTAAATAAATAAGAGATGAAAAATAAAAATATATACCACTCCTATCGAGGTAACCAACACTATTGTAAGGCCAACTACGGATGGCCGCTCCTATCCAGCCTTATTATTCTTTTAATACTCTTTGTTATTGTGAACATAGAGTTGGGGCGTCATAGTTGGTATTAGAGCTTGGGGTTTATAGACATAATATAAAACATAACTTAGATGGAACATGTGTTACAACTATTTGTCGATGTTTTATTGTGCTTTGAGTCAAAACTAAAGTTTTGAAATTTTGATGAAATTTTTAAATATCTTTATTTAAAAATAAAAGAGAATTTGTGTTTTGGTAATTGAATAATTTGTCTTTTGTTTATCAGAGTGCGCAGCGTCGGAAACAGTGAGTCTGTCTTCGCTGAGTACAGCTGATAACCCTTTTGATTTAAAAATCAAGATATGAAATTGAAATAAATTTCATTTGTTTTTTACATAGCTGTGTTTATTTTTTTTTCTTTGAAAATTTCGAATCCGATTTGAGGATTCGAAACGATTACAGTTATGTGATTTTGTTGAGATTTTTGCTGTTTTGAATTATCTTCATTGAAGATATATTCGAATGATTTCTTTGTTCATTTTGTAGTATACGTGCAAATTTGAGTTGCACGTTACTGCATTGATTTTACGTTGAACCGGTGTTTGGTTTTAAACATATTTTGTTGCCGTTATTTTTATAACGGGATTTTCACACTGGTGCTAAGTGTTTGAAGCACGGTGCTTTGTTGACATTTTTAATGAATGAAAATTCACTGGTATTATATTTTGATGCAAATTATTTTGATCAGATTTTGACGTTTAAAATTACTGTCGCTTTGACTTCAGTAACCGTCAAATTTTAAAGTGGATTTTCAAGAGGTTATCCCGTAATGCTGATTTTGTTGTCCGTTTTTACGGTATTTGAGAAGTTCAATTTCTTTGTCGAAGTTGCTACTGATGTTGCTGTTTTAATCACGTGTTTTAAAAATTGTTTCAAAAAAAAAATTGTTTTCAAAAATTTTACAGTTTACACTTTCAAAAGAATGAGGAAGCGATTTAAACGTTTCAGCAAAATCGAGTACTGTGACCCCTTTCTTTTACTGATTCGCTTAATTCCGGACTTGTCCGTTTGAGAATGTAAATTATTACTTTTATAAAATAAATGAAATTGTTTTCAAAAATTTTACAGTTCACGCTTTCAAAAGAATGAGGAAGCGATTTAAACGTTTCAGCAAAATGAGGACTATGACCCCTTTCTTTTACTGATTCGTTTAATTCCGGACTTGTCCGTTTGAGAATGTGAAATGTTATTTTTGGAATACACAATTTTGCACTTTCAAGGAAACGATGAAGAGAATCAAACGATTTAGTAAAACACGTGGTATGTGACATATGTGTTTGCTATTTCGGTTAATTCCGGACTCGTTAATTGAAATATTTGCTGTTTTGATGATTTTGATGATTTTCGTGTGCTTTCGAGCCACTATGTTGGGCCTTCGGGTCATATGTTGGACCTTCGGCTCATATGTTGGACCTTCGGGTCAATACCAGTACTAGACCTTTGGGTCATTTTTTGGACCACCGGGTCATTTGTTGGGCGCCAAAAATTATGTTGATAGTACTTGGTAGGCTTCGACCATATGTTGTTGCACGTGCGGCGTAGGTTAAAAACTCGCCATCTGATGGGATCGATCCAACCTTTTATGTTGATTTTCTAGATTATCTTAATTGATTTCTAGATATTTGTTGTTTCCAATTATCTACAGGTAATTGGATATTTGCTGATATGAGTTCTAATTATCGTTTTTGATAATTAGATATTTGTTGTTTCTGATTATCGTTTTTGACAATTAGATATTTGTTGATTCTGATTATCGTTTTTGATAATTAGATATTTATTGATTGAGATTTCTGATTATCTTTTTTGATAATTGGATATTTGTTGATATGAGTTCTAATTATCTATGTTGATAATTAGATATTTGTTGTTTCTTATTATTCTTTTTTGATAATTAGATATTTGTTGATTTTGATTATCGTTTTGATAATTAGATATTTGTTGATTTGATGATTTCTCATTATCGTTTTTGATAATTAGATATTTGTTGATTTGATGATTTTTGATTATCATTTCTGATAATTAGATATTTATTGATTTGATGATTTCTGATTATCGTTTTTGATAATTGGATATTTGTTGTTTTTTATTATCGTTTTTGCTAATTAGATATTTGTTGATTTGAGATTGATTTGATGATTTCTGATTATCGTTTTTGATAATTGGATATTTGTTGTTTTTTATTATCGTTTTTGCTAATTAGATATTTGTTGATTTGAGATTTCTGATTATCATTTTTGATAATTAGATATTTATTGATTTGAGATTTCTGATTATCATTTTTGATAATAAGATATTTGTTGATTTGAGATTTCTGATTATCCTTTTTGATAATTAGATATTTGTTGATTTGAGATTTCTGATTATCGTTTTTGATAATTAGATATTTGTTGATTTTTCCTGATTATAGGATTTTCTAGTCTCTAATTGATTCTAGATTATGTTGATTTTATTGAGTTGTTGTTTTCTATCTATCTCTGTTGATAGTTAGAGTTTGCTGATTATGGAGTTCGTGTTTTCTAATTATCTGTTGGATAACTAGATATTTGCGGTTTTGCGATATGCGAATTGTGTTTTCTAATTATCGTTGTTGATAATTAGATTTTGCTATTTTCTAAGTGTCGTATCGATAATTAGATATTGCTGTTTTGTGATTTCTGAATTTTAATTATCTAATGGATAATTATATATTGCTGATAATTGTATTATTCAGTTTTGCTATTTTTTGAATTATCTATTGATAATTAGACTTGGTTGAGAATTTGTAAATTTCTTTTATGAAATTAAAAGATTTCTTCGGTGTTTGTGTTCTTGACCTTTATTTTTCAAGCTTAACTGGTTTATGTTAGGAAAATAATTATTATTGGCGACCTTAATTATGAAAATTACGGGGACGCAATTTTTATAAGGAGGGGAGTCTGTAACAACCCTGGGATTTTGTAACAATTAGTTTTCGTCATTAAACGAAAAATTGGTTGTGTTGTTTGGGCTTTAGAAATGAAATCTCGGCCCAAGCTCCGTTTTATTTTGGTGTTGCATTATCAAGGCAAAGGCCGGTTCCCTCCTCTCTCCATTTTTCATTCGAAAACCCTAGCAAAAACATACAAAGAAAATAAATGGCCGCTTCCTGTTCTCTTTTGTTCCATGCTCTTAAATTAGGGCTTTTGAGAAATCTTCTAAGCACCGCCTATGTTGATCGATTAGTGGATATTTGCGTGTTTGATTCGTCGATCGTTCGTCTCCTTGTGTTGCGTTTGGCTGCTTCGATGTTGGTCGAGTTCGTCTTTGCTTCGTTCCGAGGTAAGTGTTTTTATTTCACTCACGTCTAATTCAACTGTGCTTCGGCCATTCGATTTGTGTTTTGATGTTGTTGATTTTGGTCTCTGTGACTTCGTCCATTGAGATGGTTTCTGGAATTGGTTCGAATTCGTATACTTGGTGATTTCTAGTTTCATAGTTTTGATTCCTGACCTTTTCATATGCGTATATTTTGTGATACTTGATTTGCACGACATTGATTTCTAACTCATGATTTCGTGTTTACCACGGCTTTGAATTCTCTGATGCTTTGGCTTTGGTCCCTTTGATTTGTTCGTTCTCGTTCTGGTCGACTTCGGCTTTGACTTGATTTTGTCGAAGTGATTTCGTTCGACTTTGGCATTTCTTTGCTCTGTTCGAACCTGTATGTTTGCTATTGCTTGAGGCAGCCTTCCACTTCATTTTACTGTTCTACTTGTTGTCTTCATGTTCATGTACGTTAGTACTGCTTCATGTCATGTACATTTTCTATTGAAATAGCACCATCCAGTTTCATGTAGTGTTACTAGTGCCTTCTTTGGTTCATGATGCATTCACTTTTATATCTGTTCATCATGTAATTCCCTGTGTTGGGTTTCGAACATGGCTATTTCATTATGGAGGCTGTTGCAGATGTAATCTTTGCTTGCATATATGTAGTTCACTGCTTCATGTATTTGGGCTTACTTCTTTGGTGTCGAACTACTGTACACTTGAGTCTTGTCACATGTTGCTTTCACTTGTTTTGGGTACATTGCATATCGAACTGGGTTGTAGCTTTGACTCTGTTCACTGTTCTATGTGTTCCCTTCATGCTACATTGTTATCTGGTGGCACTTGAGTCTGCACTTGCATTGCCCACTGATGCATTCATTAGTACATCACTTGATTGCCTCTTTTATTGCCTGTTCTTCGAGATAGTTTGCACACTGTGCATTGTTATAGATGCTTGAGCATTCTATTGATGCCAGACCCTTGTGAACTTTTCTCTTCTCTTGGTCATTCACTTGTTAAGGCTGCTGCTCGATAATTGAGTTACATTTGGGGTCTGGTTATATATTTTGATATGTACATTGCAATTTTATTATGTATTGATTGAGTTTTGTGGGATGCTGTTCATGTGCCTCATTTTTGTTCAATTGGTTAGTCAGGTTTGGTTTGAGCTACTTGTTTCAGTTTACTTTGATAATTATGTTGCCATATTGGCTTGTTCAAGTCAATTTGCATATATGCCATACACTGGTGTTTGGTCTTGCTTTCTTGATGGCATTGGATCCAGACATTGTTGTATTGTGATTTGTACATTGAGTTGAATCCAGCTTAAATGCTCGGGTTTGACCTTGTGCTCGTGTTGTGATTTTAATTGTATTGCAATTGAGTTGAACCTGATTTTTTCCTTGGGTTTGACCTTGTGCTCGTTTGTGAACTTTTATTGGGCTTTTGTGTAATTTAGCACCGTAGTGGCAAGGCAGTGCACGCGAGCGTGTACTGCAGCCACATGGCACTTCTTTTATTCATATTCTATTTGCTTTTGATTTATTGATCTTTTGCGTATTCCAGATGCTGTAGTAGCGAGGCAGTAGACGCGTGCGTGTACTGCAGCCCTACCCGAATTGAGATTTTAATTGATATTTCAATTGTTTAAATTGTTTCGTGTGTCCAATTCAATATTTTGAATCGTATTTTGATTTGGTTTAATTTGATGGTTTTGTTGATATCTAATTATCTTTTTGATAATTAGATTATGAGTTTCTAATTATTTATTTAATAATTAGATTTTGTCGTTAATTGCCGTTTAGGCAATTCTGTTATTTTCTAAATTATCTTCATTGATAATCTTTTATTTATCTTCATAGATAATTTGAATTTGTTGGTTTGTTGTTTAACAATGTTACGTGTTATATTTACCGTTATCCGATTTCCTTATTTAAGGGTTGGATAGGTGATTTATTTTGACTATCGTTTAATTGTTATTTAATTATTATTGCTTCTATGCATTAATAACTGAGTTTGAATTGGACTGACCCGTGTATTATTTTCTTTTGTATTTAATACTCGGGTCAGACCGAGTTATTACAGGTTGTAGATATCTTTCTTTGGATTGCTGCTAGAGCTATGAAGTCTCTTTATATCTTTTGGAGTGGTTGTTGTCATAGTATAGGATGATATGTATTCATGTATATTAATGACATTAATGTACTTGTATATGTAACATCCTGTGTCGACAGTTGTAGCTGTATCACATGTACTGTATCACATGTATTGTAACTGACATTAGTTATATATATATGAGACTTTTGTTATCTGTGTTCCGCATTTAGTTCATTTGTGTTATTATTATATATATTTTCCTAAACTATTATGAACCGTCGTAGTTCGTTTTATACTGGAATTGGGTATGTCGATGGGTGTAAATAAATAAGAGATGAAAAATAAAAATATATAACACTCCTATCGAGGTAACCAACACTAGTGTAAGGCCAACTACGGATGGCCGCTCCTATCCATCCTTATTCTTCGTAATAACAGACGGTATTTCTTTTAATACTCTTTGTTATTGTGAGCATAGAGGTGGGGCGTCACATTCACTAACCAATACACGCTCATATCTTTTAATACACTCAAACTCGTTCGAGGGTGCTACTGACCCTATCTCTAATGAGTTACCCCATCAAAGCTAAGGTTCTCATTTAACCTTCAGCTCCGATACCAAGGGTAAAGAACTGGATTTTTGAAGCTCTAAAATCGACATCAATACGTTCACTATATAACATACCGGGCAATCGAGTGTCGGAAATATCAGATCATTAGAGGAAAAGATGAAAGTGGTAGAAGAAAATAGAAATAACAACACAGAATCTCACAATCGCAGCGGAACAATATATCATCAATAATAACATGTCTTTATACAAAAAGAGCTATAACTGTTTATTATACATACCATTATTAGTACAACAAACCAACAAATAAATACTGAACAGTTATAATAACTTGTCCTCACTAGTGCCGAATATACAGCCTACCATGGAATATAAATCAGATACGTGTAATACTTCTTTGTCATACGGCTCGTCTCCTGAGCTCCATAACATCCTAACCTAAACCTGAAATACTCTGTCTGACCCGAGCTTTATAATAAAATTACACTCGAGTCAGTCAGGAAAACTAGTGTGAGAAAACACACTATATTTGAATTATTACCAATTTGAAAATCCTTTGAATAACAAACGTATCTCGTAATACTACGTCAGACATAAATACGACAGGTTTTTACCTTACCATAACCCAAACATTTTATATCAAAATCATTTGATATTGTAATAGTGTCTAAAAAGTTAAATAGAAAATAGCTGAAATGCTTGCATCTCACGATTCAGCACGGTTGGGTACAATCAAAACCATACGACGCTCATTGGAGATTGGATTCCATACAATGACTAGGCATTGGGGTGCAACCTATCTTGGTACATGTCTATAAAAATGTACCAAGGACCTCGCTGGGATCCCCTATAACACAAGATCGACCTTATCCCTGACCTGGATAATACCGAATATGTTATCACCCCGGGTATTCCCACCCTTATCGAGAGCTCTTTTACATGCACCACCACATCCATAATTAATAATATATCTAAGGGCGTCTATAAAGGTGATAACATACCCTAATTGGGTATGATCCACTTAGCCTTGCTGCATATCCCCTGTATTTCAGTCTTTCCGGTTGATGAGGCTTGAGGCTACGTTTACCTCTCAAGGATAATTTCACTTAGAAGGCTCATCGTCCTCCAGTGACGATGTTCTTATAGCATTCGTCCATACAAGTTGTCCTGGGTCTAGACAAATCGAACCACCATCTTCATCATCTTAACGGCATCCATTCGTAACACTCAAATCGGATTGAAGTGATTTTTGGATAATTAAATTCGATCCCAGTCTCTTCGAAATGATCAATGAATTTGGCCAAAATTGATAATCGGTTATCTAACTATCAATAAAACATCCATAAGCAGATATCTGGTGTTAGTACAGATTTTCCAAAATTTATTTTATTTCAAAATATTTTTATAAGATATATATTTAAATCCCTTCAAAATTTTCAATATTTGAGATAACTCAAATACTTATATCCATACCAGGATATTTGAAACCAGCTCTTATTTCAACACTTAGAATAATATTTAAAAATCTATTTTCTAAACCCCTTACTTCCTAATCACTTAGGAAAATTTCACTTATTTCTCTTTTCTCAAAAACCCTTCAAAATTTATATTGTAAATTCCTTAACTCATTTATAATGAATTCTATAAGTTCCGAGTTCCTTAATTAAACTCTTAATTCAATAGTATATGCTTATCTTACCAAAATAAGTATATACACAAACCATTTCGTTTAAAAATATTTAAAAAACTTGTAAAATTATATGGAAAGCACCACGCTGTATCAACGATGGATTCACAGCTCAATGATTATGTCTCTATCCCAGAGAAATCCAAACTTAACTACAGGCAATCTCTGCCTCCGATTTCGCCATAAAAGTATACCATTACCTTCCAAAAACTTTATTTAATAATTAACTCAAATTAATGTTTATAAAGTTTCTCTAATAATTTTACAAGTTTAATTTAGGCAAATACTCTTAAATAAAAGTGATTATATAAAACAATATTAATATTGAATAATTTATCCTTTAAAATAATAATACCGATTAATACCGATTTATTAATAAAATTTTAATCGTTCTACAAGAATTATTTATAAATCTTATAATTCATTTTAACAATTTAAAAATATTTAAATAACTAACTTTCTAAAAATATTTTTATTCTAAAATGTTTTTAAATTACCTAGTTTAATAATTTAAAATCCCCCTTTTAAAACAAACTTTACTTCTTGGTAGACCTATATTTTTTTTTCCATTCCAATATGCCCAATCTAATATTTATAAACCTCTCTCGATTTATCACCAATTGATTTACGTCCAAATTTCGTAAATCCATTTTTTCACATTTCTAAATATAAATCTATCTTTTATTTTTAAACTGATTTATCCATCTCATTGTAAATTCTAATTATGAATTTATATCTTCAATTTATCAACTGATAATCACTTTACTTTATTTATAAACATTGTTTATAAATCTCACAATTTTCAATTCTTGTTTATAACGATTTCACACCGCTTAAATCCATTATAAAATTGATTTATAAGTTAAATTCCATTTATAAATCAATTTCTCAAATAACCCAAAATATATTCCAAACCCAACCTAATCTCGATTATAATTCCATTTGTAATTAAGAAATCTTATTTAAGATCCGATATATTCGGTTTCACATTTATTTCCAAATGCATTTATTTTCCAAATCTATTTAAAATGTTGATTTAAAAACCTTTTATATTTAAAACAATATCACTAAGGAATTATTATTTAAAATTCTTATTCCAAATATCTATTTACCTTAGTTCGAAATTGTTAAGTACAAATTTAAAGTCAAACTATTTATTTTACCCAAATTCATTTCTTTTCATTAATCCAAAATTCACTATACATATTTCACTTCCAAGTTTCATTTTAGTTTCTTTAAAATTCAAAATATATATTATTAGTAGTTAAAAATACAAAATTCTTGGCCAAACCATAGCATCCCATAAATTCAAATCATACTATATCTACTGTAGATTATTCAAACGGATCATATATCAATATATATGAAATTTAATTCAATATTTTTGAGGAATCCAGTTGGATCACTCCAACCTATTTTTTCAGCATCCACAGATGTTAATACAACATAACAATACAAATCCCACATCGAAGCGGATATTGCGGTATACAGTGTCATCCGCTATTATGTGGGGCTCATAGGGTCTCACCTGCTAAAAATATGCGAGAATATCAATCGAACTACTATATATATATATATATATATATATATATATACTACTATATATATTATAACATCCAACTGATTATAATATTTATCACATCATCCGATCAACTAATAAATAGTTTTTAATTGCTATAAATAAATCTAGTCAACCAAATTGAGTGATATTTACACACTTTGATTTCGTGGACGCTGAAGCGATCCGTTTGAATCTAAAATTAAATGGACGTTTAAATTGTACCAAAATTTCTACTATCTCCAATTGTCACCAAGCCAATTCCATTTCGTTGAATATGTTATTACAATCACAACGCAAAAAATGTGTTTGAATCCGACCTAGAAATTGCAAGTTGTGACGTTTATAAGAGATTGAATTTAATAAAACAATTTATGTAACTAATTCATTTCAATTTAATAAAACAATTTATATACCAGGCCCAAGAAAACGTTCGGCCCAAAAAGAAACCAACCTACTAAGCTTTCCTTCTTCCCCAAATTCGTGCCTTCTCTCCTTGCATGAAATGTCTATACACGAACCCATCACCATGCGCGTACCTTTCCAGTGACACACAGCTACAGGCGACGAAAACGAATTTCGTCTTCTTCGACGAGTTTCTCTCGACAAATCACACTCCCCATATCCATATCTTCGAGCTCAACACCCACAGCAGATCGAGATCTCAACTTATCCCACGTCGACCATACACAGTCGTCCCCTTCCACACGATCCCACCTTCCAATCTTCCCCACCAAGATGCTAAACTTTATCACGAAATATATCCACTCCATTTCGCGAATCGATGCCTACATCCCCTAAAAACTCGAACCCTAGCCTCGACTGTCTCATGTCGACCACCATCAAAAGATGTCGCACTCTACATTGAGCATACCAGATTGAAGAGAACAAGGCAGTAGGATTTTACAGATTGTTTTCACGATTTATAGATTTGTATATTGTGACAAACAATTTTTTGAAGCTCCATTTTTTCTTTCGAATTTTTTTTCCTTTTACTGTAACCTTGCGTGCATTTTTAAAGGAGAGGAAGCGTGTTGGTGGATGGCTATAGTGTTTTAAAGTGAGAGAAAAGCAGCCGATGTGAATAAAAGGTCAAGTCAATATATAAATATATTATTTAAATTTTCAAACCATCTCGGTTACGTAACGTAAAATCTCAAACCCCTATATAGGCGTGCTGCTAGGCGTTCATAATCTTATACCCCTTCCGAACGCAGTGGAAAAGGTTTCGAGTCCTAATTCGATCGTACGGAGAAGATAACTTTTTGGACCCAATTAACATATTGAATTTTCGATATAAATTTCAATACGTTTCTATTCTGTATGTAACGACCCGTAAATTTTAATTGTTTTAATAATGTGATTAATTGAATTTTCGTGAAATTTTAAAATAAAATTTAGAAATAAAAATTTAATATTTGGAATACGTCTAATTGAACATAGCAAACTACAAATTTTCATCTGAAAATGTGAAAGTTTACTTTATTGTGTAATTCTATTTCAATTTATATCAGTTAATATTTGATGATAATAAAATATTTTTCAAACCTGAGTATTTTTCTATAGAAAAATTATAAATCACCTTATGAGCGAGACGACATAGTTCGTTTCTCCAAATTTTGACTCTTATTGCTTCGTCGATCTTAATTTCGACGAAATAGCAGCATTCACATATCGATACCGATTTTTGATCGGATGATTGTATCATAGATATCTGCATACCGTTTTGATCGTTTCGTCGTGCTGATCTTTGCAGTATATTCATTTGTGTGTTTCGGAGTCCGGTACACCACGGAAACCGCGAAACGATTAGCTGTATCGGTGCCAAAAATTTTTGTCCTTTGAATTTTCCAGTGTCCATTCGTGTGTCCACGGTTGAAAAAAATGAATTGGCACTGCTTTTAATAGAATTGGTTTTAATTGAAATTTATATGATTAAAATTAACAGTTTGAACTAACAAATTTAAATTGAATGATTATTTATTGATTTAATATAAATGGATTTAACCAAATTGTTAAATATTAATTATTTAAATTGAAATTTATATGGTTTAAATTAATTGTTTTATTTTGCAATTCAACTCTATTTTCTTCTAGTTGTTTTATTCTTCCATCTCCTTCCTTTTCGAGGACGAAAAGTTTTGAGTAGGGGAGAGTGTAACGACCCGTAAATTATAATTGTTTTAATAATGTGATTAATTGAATTTTCGTGAAATTTTAAAAATAAAATTTTGAAATAAAAGTTTAATATTTGGAATACGTCTAATTGAACATAGCAAACTGTAAATTTACATATGAAAATATGAAAGTTTATTTTATTATGTAATTCTATTTCAATTTATATCAGTTAATATTTGATGATAATAAAATGTTTTTCAAACCTGAATATTTTTCTATAGAAAAATTATAAATCACCTTATGAGCAAGACGGCATAGTTCGTTTCTCCAAATTTTGACTCTTATTGCTCCGTCGATCTTAATTTCGACGAAATAGCAGCATTCACATAAAGATACCGTTTTTTGATCGGATGATCGTATCACAGATATCTGTGCACCATTTTGATCGCTTCGTCGTGCTGACCTTTGTAGTATATTCATTTGTGTGTTCCGGAGTCCGGTACACCACGGAAATCGCGAAACGATTAGCTGTATCGGTGCCAAAAATTATAGTCCTTTGAATTTTCCAGTGTCCATTCGTGTGTCCACGGTTGAAGAAAAAAAATTGGCACTGCTTTTAATAGAATTAGTTTAAATTGAAATTTATATGATTAAAATTAACAGTTTGAACTAACAAATTTAAATTGAATGATTATTTATTGATTTAATATAAATGGATTTAACCAAATTGTTAAATATTAATTATTTAAATTGAAACTTATATGGTTTAAATTAATCGTTTTATTTTGCAATTCAAGTCTATTTTCTTCTGGTTGTTTTATTCTCCTACCTCCTTCCTTTTCGGGGACGAAAAGTTTTGAGTAGGGGAGAGTGTAACGACCCGTAAATTTTAATTTTTTAATAATGTGATTAATTGAATTTTCATGAAATTTTAAAAATAAAATTTTGAAATAAAAATTTAATATTTGGAATACGTCTAATTGAACATAGCAAATTGAAAATTTTCATGTGAAAATATGAAAGTTTATTTTATTATGTAATTCTATTTCAATTTATATCAGTTAATATTTGATGATAATAAATGTTTTTCAAACCTGAATATTTTTCTATAGAAAAATTATAAATCACCTTCTGAGCAAGACGACATAGTTCGTTTCTCCAAATTTTGACTCTTATTGCTCCGTCGATCTTAATTTCGGCGAAATAGCAGCATTCACATACCGATGCCGATTTTTGATCGGATGATCGTATCACAGATATCTGTGCACCATTTTGATCGTTTCGTCGTGCTAATCTTTGCAGTATATTCATTTGTGTGCTCCGGAGTACGGTACACTATGGAAACCGCGAAACGATTAGCCGTATCGGTGCCAACAATTTTTGTCCTTTGAATCTTCCAGTGTCCATTCGTGTGTCCAACGGTTGAAAAAAATAAATTGGCACTGCTTTTAATATTCTCAGAATTGGTTATTGATGGCGACTACGCATTTATTTGATCTATATTTGGGTACGTGAATAGCGCTTCTTCCGTTCAAACTGAAATTAATAATATTTATATTCGCAGTCATTTACTCTTTTACCTGTAACTCTTCTATCTTTTTCCTCCATATTCTTTTTCTTTTTCTCAGCCTTCCCTCTTTCTCTCCTTTCTCTTATTATTCTTCTTCAAAATATAGATAGTATATTAAGCAATATTTTAGCCTGTGCATCTAAATGTTTCAGCCTTCTTCCTTCCTCAACCCCTTCCTCCTTTTTATTTGCCAACACCTCTACCATCTGACATGCCTTCTCCTTCTCGCCTCTCTTATTTTTCCCAGCAACCCACGCCACGACACCTCTAGCAAGCCCGACCCCTCCTTTCCGACCACCATGTCCTCCACCTTGATGGTTTTCCCCGACCTCAGCTCTCGCCTTTTGTCCAGCTCCCCACCTTCTGTCCAGCCTCCGCCGTATTCACCACCACGTATCCTCCTTCCCCTCCGCACCTTCAACCACGCACAACAGCATCTTCATGCAACCCCTGCCTCACCTCCTCTGAGCCGAGCCATAGAGGCTATCACCTCAGTACCCATGATCGCCGATCTCCGACCATGTTTTGGGGTTGTGGTTGAGGCTTGGTTTTGCAAACTTTAGTCGACTTTTGGTGAGTTTATATGTATAGTTCGTTTATTTGTATGGATACATATATATACACACTTTACATTTTTTTTATTTACTTTTCGAATCTGGTAGATTGTTTTACATTCATATATTCATATAAATTCTAATACATAGGTGTTAGATATATTGGGTTGGTTTATATATATATTTGTTTGAAAAAATAATAATAGAAACATTGCAGTTTTTGAAAATATGGTATATATGAATAAGCTACTGTTTATATGTGATGGCATATCATCTATTGTTTATTTATATTGCGGTATCAAATATTTTGGAGGAAGGAATGCGAATTTATAAATATTATTTAAATAGTATATTCTGTTAGAGCCCATACTGGCTTACACAAGTTTGGTATGTATGAAAAATAAACATTGTTTTAAATGATAGGCTTGTACAATTTATGAGATGACAGTAAGCGTGTCACACATCATTTGTATATATATTAGTATGCTGTGTTTTAGCTGTTTTATTACATAAAAGGAGTATTATAGATAGAGCTACTGTATATTTTATATACGTTATAGTATATATATTATATAATAGAAAGATATAAAATACGTATATATTAATTTCTAAATTTGTTTATATACGCATATATGTATGGGTATATATTTGGTTGCAGCTAACTTTGTCCTTGTATACGTATGTTTTCCTGAGATTTAAAGTATTGTATGCATAGAGCTAATATACATTAGTTTATATGATAGGTTTGCTTACGATCTGTTAAGTATATATATGCGCAAAATATAAAATATTATAAAGTTTTCAAAGTTATTCATACAGCTTAAATGATTTTGATTTTAAGTGTATGTATATAAATTATATAAATAATTGCTCTTTTTCTTAGAAACCCTAGTTCCTATTTTGCTCCTAGCCTAATGCCTGTTTCATATTGTATATATAGTTTAGGATAGAGTACAAAGTTTATTATTTACAGTTTTAAGACCTTATTTGATTTTGAATTTTTAAGTGTAGACACGTTATTTATGTATATAATAGATATATATTGATATTGAATCTTTTAAAATATATAAAGTTTAAATATATTTTGAACTTTATAATATATAAATTCGTTTTTATTAATGCGAAGCTGCTTGATCTTAATATTGATTTAATATATATATATATATATATATATATATATATATTCAATTATATCAACGGATTTTGATTTTCTCTCATCGATCCTCATTTTTCAGCTTTGCCTGTCGTGCCTGTTTTCTTTATCGAATCGTGTCCATCTAGCGTTGCTTTGGAATTCGTAGCTCATTTCTTTGTCAAAATCTATCTAGCCTCGAAAGGTGAGCAATCACTCACGATTTATGTTCTTTTATTTATTAAATTTGATTTCAATTGAAATGACAATTGAAATATGCTGCTTTTAGTTATTTACACTGTTATATATATGTTATTACCTATATCTGTTCACCTATGACATCTAACCCCATTATCTGTTATTTATATTTATGATATATGCATGTTATATTATTATCATATCTGTTATCACTCTGCAAGTTCCCTACTAGTATAGAATTCACTATGGGTTGAAATGATATATACCCGAACGGACTTTAGAATTAGAGAAAATCGTTATGGGTTGAAATGATAAACCCAAGCGATTTTCATTGACATTGAATTTGGGATTACGGGTTAAAATGATGTATATATACCCGTATATATTTAAATTGTGGATTGAAATGATAAATATCCATATCACTTGACCATAGGATAGAAAATTATATACAGATACCGTTGGTCTATATATAAATATTTTTGAAATTGTTTTCTTTGGTTTTGGAAAGAAATATATGATTTTATATAAATATTGATTTTAGATATTATATAAATGTTATTTCATATATAGTTAAATTCTTGATTTTAAGCTATGTATAAACTTGTTTTAATATAAAATAAGCTTAATAATAAAGTTTGATTTTATTATAATATAATATTGTTAAGTATTTATTTAAATTATATTTTAATATAGAGTTTATAATAATTTTATAAATTAAGGTTGAGAAGATAGATTTGAAACTAATTTGAAATTGTATTTAATTAAGGAATATATTTAATTACAAATCAATTTGGAACTTATTGAATTTAAGATTGTTAAAGGATAAAATTTTATAACTTGATTTTGGTTAAGGTGATTTAAATGAATATTTCAAGTTGAAGGAAATATTTAGTTTATTTGTAATTTGGGGTTTATTTATATAATATTGGATTTATTAAGTGAATATTTCAAAACTAAATAATAATAAAGTTAAATTAAGATATATATGAAATTATCTAATTTAGTTTTAAGATTGTGAAATATTTCAAGCTTTGGAATATATCGAAATTTAAATGGTTTATCTGTGGTTCAAATCTGTATTTGAAATCGATATAATGGTTTATTGAAAACTGAATTGAATTGAAATTGATAATTTGAGATTTGATTAAATTTGAAATTTTTGGATAAGTGTTGATTTGGAATTGATTTATGAAATTTGAGGAAGCTATTTTATTATATAAAGTATTTTTAAAGTATATTTAAGACTATTTATATATGTTACTTTACAATTTTATTTCATATGAACTATTTTAATATAAATTATTTTTAATACAAGCTATTTTAAATTATAACTATTTTTATACAATCTATTTCAAATAATAAACTATTTTATTATATATACTATTATTTATATTTAAAAAGTTAAGTGGGAAGTGTTATGAATCCAAAGCATTATGATTTCTAAATTTTGATTTCCAAAGTATTATGATTTACAAAGTGTTTGATCTAGAAAGTGTTATAACTTTGAAGTGCCAAGATTTTGTAAATGGATATATTTGAGATGATATATTTAAAATGGAAATGATATCATATTTGGTTTTGAAATGGAAGTGATATCATATTGATATGCTTTTGAAATGGCAATGATATTTTGGTTTTGAAATATTAACTAATTTGAAGTTTATTAAATGACCAATCGGTGTAATAATTACGTAGTTATTGAAGAGTCCGGGATCGGTTAGGGACATACTCTCTGTCTAAATCGAATACCACTTTAATAACTATTCTACGCAGAGTGTGATCCAGAATGAAGTGGCTGGAATGATGACGTTGCTGGATTTGAAGAAAGAGAACGATAATGGATAGCCTTGACACTTGTGTCAAATTTGAAATGACTTAAAAAGGAGTCGTGTCGGGCCAAGGAGTTTAGCCACCTCTAAGCGAACACACTTCTTCGTAAACTACTCATTACTTGTTTTTGATTGGTGCGCACCCTTGAATTGAGAGTGATGTTTCGCGGTGTTGCGATCGTTGCGGTGATGCGTTGTCACCAGTCCGGATCAGGCAAACGGTAGTTTCACTACCTTGGGTATTGCCTCATGTGCCTTGTCATACTCCTATCCTTACGCGCGACCACTACGATTTGTTTTGTGTTATGCCTATAGAGTACTCCCTGATAGCCCACTAGTTTACGGTGGAGTTTACAGTGCTGTATAGTCTATGATGCTTATATAAAATGTGTTAAGGGGGGTAATGGTAACGCCTTAACGCTATTTTTGTGATAACCCGGAATTTTGACGCAATATCAATTTAATAATCTGAAATAAAAATTAAATTGATTTGATAATATTTGTAATTAGATTTGAATTAATTTAATAATCCAATTAAAATAAATATTTAATTGATAGATTTTATCTTTTTAAATCTAATAAATTGTTTTCTATTTATAATGTATATAGAATATGTATACATTGAAAATAGATATTGTTTTAAATTTAATAAATAAATATGGTTTTAAATACATAAGGTAAATTATTTAAATGCTTTAAAATATGTTTTAACTCAAGTTTAAATTTAAATAAAAATAACAATAAGGGTTATTTTGATATAATTGGATAAACTAAATAATTTATTAATAAAGAAGCAATTTCTCTTATAAGTTATTTATGGTTATCAAATTTTGTTATTTTTAAATATAATAATACATTGTTTTAAGAAATAGATTTTTTTTGATAAAAATAATTGTTTTTCAAAAATTTAAATTGTGTTGTTATATATGTATATATATAACTTGATTTGAATTTGAATTCAAAGCTTTAAAGTTTAAAGTATAAATATTTTTAATTTGTTTTGATTTTGAAATATTTGAATATGCTTTATTTTATAAATAAAATTTGATTTATTCATTTTAAAATTTATCTACATATAAATAAATACATGTTAACTAATTTATTAAACATAGGTTCACATTCATCTTATATTAACATACTAACTAAATACTAATTAACTTTTAATTATAAATACTAATTACTTTTAAAAAGACAAGTGTAAACATTTTAGAACTTAAATTAACATGTGTTAAGATAATAAAGCAAGGATAATGACAAATGTTATATTTAGGGACAAGTGGAATTTATTTTAATTTTTCTTTTTATTTTAATAAAATCAAATTTCAGCCCTTATAGATACTTATGTTTTCTTATCTTCTTCTTTTCTATTTTCATTTTCAAAACAAAATCTGAATCAAACCTTCATAAATTCAGAAACTAAAACAAGTTGAAATCTCATCTTCATTTTTCTAAAACCTGAAACATTTAAAAAAAACAAAAACTACAATCCACTTCAAACATCAAGCCTGTAATCTCCTGTAACCCATCTTCAACCTGTACAATTTCAAACAAATCCTGTAACCATTTTCAAACTGTGATCCTTTTCTTGAAAATCAAAATCAACCTGTCACCCTCTCAAAAATATGAAGCCAGCCAACAAACTTTCAAACAAAATCTGTAAAACCTGCAATTTCAAATTTTGAAGCCTACATCATTTCAATCTGGAATTTAAGCTGCATGCATGTAGTTTTAAGATCAGTCTCAAAGCTCCAACAACTCAGTTTTTAAATGCAACTCAAAGTTTAAAAGCTAAAGCATTAAAGTGCAAAGTTAAAAAAAATGGGGGTTTCAGTCTTCAGGCTCTTCAAAACATATGGAGGCTCTGTTCTTCTTTTATAAGGTGAGTAACTGTATTTTAAAAATAAAAAATTATTATAAATTTCTGGTTACATTGTGATAATGAGATGATTATGTTTGGGTGAACCTGCAATGTATACATATATGTGAGAGATATGCCTCTGTTTTAATAGGATTTTTCTCTATTTACCTGTTCCTGAATTTTGTGTTGATTGAATTCAATTTTTCACTAGGAATAATTATGGTTAGACCTGATGTACAAACAAAGGATGTTGGTTTAACATAGATTAAGGTTTAAAAACTTAATTTAGTTAATTTAAAACCTGGGTGTCTTTGAATAAATAAAAATACCAATGCATTTTAAATATTTTGGAAAATTAAAATGGGTAGTTTATAAATCCAGGATTGTAAATTGAATATACAAAGCAAAACATAAATTTCAACATTAAAATCAAAATTTTTAGAATAGAAATAAGCATACAGTTCCGTGTTTAACTGTAAAGTGGGATTTTGGGTTTTTGGGTTATCTCGGCAATTTGAAGTGTCGGGGTTCATCTGATAGGTGGAGGAGTAGTCATTGATGCCGGGAAAAATATTGGATGGCGTTGCAATTCATCGTGGTGGCTACGGCGGTGAGATCTTGTCCGGAACCCTAGTTTTAACTGGGTCATTTGTTTTGGTCGGCATGGCTTGTTGATGTGATCGAGTTGAATGAGATTTTGGGGGATGTTAGTATGATGGTTGATGAACATGTGGCCGAAGTCGCTGCCATTCCGATGGTCAGGATGTGGAGGATGAGGCATGTTTCAGGTTTGGGGTGATACCTGTATTTCTGTTCCAGGTTTTGGAATAAAACTCGAATTCGATTTCGTGTTTTGGAAGGAGGAACTGATGGTGTTGGTTGATCGTGGGGTCGATCGTCGTTGTTGGGAAGCCACCGGAGGTGGATGATGATGACCGTAGGCACGGTGCACGTGCACCGTGCAATTTTTGAGTTCTGATAAACTCTGGGTATTACAGTGTTTTTGAACTCGAGTATTACTCGAGTGTCTGCTGTGCCTTACTCGAAGGAATGGGCTTGATGACTCAAAGCAGGAAGTTGGGTAGCTCGGGTTGGATTTTGTGTGACACGTTTTAGCTGAAAACTGTGTTGATTGTTTTGTTTTTTTTAAACTAGAATTTAAATGTAAAGCAAGGTTTTAAAGAAGTTTAAAACCTAGTTTATAAAATCTGGAATTTCAAGTTTAAGTTTGAATCTAAATTTCAAATAAGATGAAGTTTTTTTAAATTTTGATTTGATTTAATTACTTTAGAAAGGTTTAAGTAGTTGAATTTTAAAATAATGTTTTGAATATATAAGTAGAGTTTTTAAATATGAAGGTTTATCTAAAATCAAATTTAAATATGTTTTCAAATTTTGAAATGAAGAAAAGTTTTTAAATTTAAATTGTTTTAAACAATTTTGAAATGTTTAATTATAATTCAAATTGATTTGAATTTAAATATGAATTTATTTAAATCCTTTTAAACTTCTTTATTAATGGGTATATCTTTAACTTGTGAATGAAAGGTTTAGAAAGGTATTTTTGAAACTTTGTTAAAGAAAATTTGAACTCATTTTAAATCTTAAATTTTAAAATGATATTTGAATATAAATTTAGTTAAATTGATTTAAAAATACTTTGTAAATGATAACTTGATTATTAATAAGAACAAAGTTTTATCTTAAAGTAAATTAGAATTTAATGATTTGTGATTCATTGAATTTTTAAGAAGAAATTTAGTGGATAATTAATTAATTAATTTAATTAATTATTTGAATTAATTAAATAGGTAATTAAAGGTTTAAAATAATTAATTAATGGTTAATATTAATTAATTATGTGTAATTAAGGATTTTTAATTAGATTTTAATTAACAATCAGGAATTAATTAATCAAGTAATATAGAATTAATTAAGTTACAGTTAACACTTAATTAATTTAATTTAAGATTAATTATAAATAATTAAAGATTAATTAGTTTATAATTAATTAATTTGATGAAAGTTAATTACTTAAAAGTAATTAAAGAATTAATAATAGTTAATGATGGTCATTAAATAAGGGATATTTAGTAATTAATGAATATGATTAATTTTTAATAATTAATTGGATTAATTAATGAATGATAATCAAATGTGAAAAAAAATAATTTTTAAGTTTAATTACTAATTGAAAGTAATTAAGACATTAATTACTTAATGTAATTAGTGGAGTTTATTGAATTTGGTTTAAATTAATTAATTAAGTTTAATTAATTTTAAACATTGGATTTAATAATGATTACTTGATGTAATTAATGAAGTAAAATTACTCAGTGAAGTAATTAAAGATAATTACTTGATGTAATTAGTGGATGATGTTGGGATTGTGGAAGTAATTTGGATTAAATTATTTTATATAATTAATCAAGGGATTAATTAAAGAAATTAATTAAGGGGTAATTAATTTGATAATTATTAAGGGAAGTTACTTACTGAATGTGATAAATCAAAGGTGATTAATAATTATGGTTTAATTGAGATTAATTACTTAATGTAATTAATTTAAATAAGACAATTAATTAAATATAATTAAGGATCATTAATTAATATAATTAATGATGTAATTAAGATTGATTAATTAAGATTAATTAATCAATAAGAAGTGACTAAGGGTAATTAATTAATTGTAATTAATTAAGGTTAAATGTAATTAATTATAGTTAATTAATTAATGAAGTAATTATAGGTTAATTACTGTATTTGGTTTAGAGTAATTAATTTTGTGAAATTAATTGAAGTATAATTAATCAGGATTGATTAATTAAGATGATAAATTAGAGGTTAGTTAAATAATTAATTTGTAATTAATTAATGGTGATGTAAGCAAGATTTACATTGAGGTAAGTAATTAATTTAATTCATTTTAAATTAATTAGAGATGATCTAATTAATTTAATTCATTTTAAATTAATTATAGATGGTTTGATTATAGATCATTGCTTCTAAATGGATGATATTGGTTGCCTTGAATGGTTTGGAATCTCAGCTATGAGATTAGTAATGTTGAGTGATATGGATGCATTGGTTTCATTGTGATGATGATATAGATTATCTTTGATAATGATAATGTGGATTATCTGTGGTTATGATAATGATAATTATCTATTGAGGATCTGTGAATTATGTATCTGTGTGTATATAGATAATTTTATTGAATTGTTTTAAACTCTAAAACAACTTGGACCTAAAAGACATGCTTTGGATTTCGATGAGACTGGGATCGGGTTTCCATATTTGGATATCCGAAAACCAAATCGATCCAAATTAGCGATAGGTCGTGTATCTTATGTGAGAGTGAAGATTCGAGGTTTAAGGACTATTAGTCAGTATAACACTAGGGGTGATTTCATGATGAGTTTGACGGAAATAGTACTTACAGGCTCGAGATGGAGATTCAGAGTGCAAGGGTTATTGTCGTTAACTCTGAGGGTGATTCCAAAATGAGTGTAACGAGATATGCCTTCGGTTTCGTTCGGACCCGGAACGAATTTGTATGGATTGATTGCTTTCAGAACATCGTCAGGTGGACGATGAGCATTCTAAGAGATGTGTTCTCTAAAGGTAATCGTAGCCTCAAGCCTCATTAACTGGGAATGGCTAAAATAGGGGAGGTGCAGCAAGGCTAAGTGGGTCATGCCCAAGTAGGATGAGATTTTCCCCTGTCTAGAGGTCCCTTTTTATTCGGCTTAGTGGGCGGTTGGATATGCACACCAACTGCGGGGTTGTCTTGTTCGGAACTATTCAGTAAGGAATGGTTCCGGCTTTGTGTTGCAGGGGAGCGGGCGTACTGCTCGGTACGTTGATCTAGGCCACATACTATGACAGGCGGTACCCCAGTAGCCCTGCCATTTTACGGAATCCAAAATCCAATAAGTGCCAACGGTTTTGATTGTATTACCCACTTTTGTGGCTTGTAGCTGAAATTTAATAAATGTAACAATTTCGGCTATTTCATATTTACTTGAAAACCCTAGACCTATTATAATATCACTGGATTTCCTATCAAATGTTTTGGTTAGCGTAAGGTAAAAACTTTTCCATGTTTATGTGTGGAAAGTCTTACGTGATACCTTTCTTTTCAAAAGGGTTTTTTGAAAATTAAGCGATATTAATATGTTACTCACACCAGACCCATGTCTGACCCGGAATTTATTCTTTGTTTTCTTAAACTCTTGGGTACTCAAATTTTTACGAGTAGCCAAGGGATTCAAGTTAGCTTTGACGAATATTGGAGGAGCAATGGAGCAGGAGGCTTCTGCGTTAGATATATAGTATTCTGTTGTGTGTTCTGTGTTGTCTCTGAGTTGTATTGAGTTGTAATAACTAGACAGAGTTTATAACTGTCTAGAATGTGTTGTATTATCTGTGTACTCTGATAATTGTTGATGTACTATGTAATATTTTATGTTATTAATATAATTTATTCGTTCCGCTGTTTAGATTCTGATGTGTTGTTTCTTCTTTCTTCTCTTTCTTTCTCTTTTCTATCCCTTTCTTTCTTATTAATGATTCGTCATTCTGTGGAGATGGATGGCGGGTCATTACAATGGTATCAGAGCATTAGGTTGAGTGAATACCTAGGCTCTGGAGTGGTTTCTATCTTGAGAGAGCGTATTTGTAATTTTAAATATTTATATATATTTATATATTTCTACCTATCTGTTGGGTTACCTGTTCAGGTTTTCCAATATAGGTTATAAAGGTAGATGAGGTAGTAGTGTTTGTAACATGATTTCTACCATTGGTTGGAGTCTGATGTTAGAGGTGGGAAGTATATCTGTCGAGATTGTAGACCTAATACCGTCTCGAGTAAGCTTTGTTGTGATAAAGATTTCATTGATCTCTGAAGGAAACCTGTTAAGGTTCGGAGTCATCTTTGAAGTGCAGAGTTTAGTGAGTAGAGTTTGATCTGTTCGATTGGGCTGGAGCAAGTGATGGTATTTTGATACCCCAGGAAGTTGTAACTGCTTGATGAGATTCAGTGACTGTGGATGTGTCCGAAGATATTTCTTTGGAACAAGTTTTGGGAAGTAGATCCATTTTGGTGTTGTGGCTGGATTCAGCAGGATGTTTGATGTTTCTGTTGTCTTTGAAGTCCGAATTTCTCGAAAATTTTTGGATTAGGAAGTTTTGGCTTTGGTGTCAGCAATGCGGCTCAGAGTGTTCAGTGTACCGACAGGGAGGTCTTAGCTGAGTAGTTTTTCAGGAGGTGGAATTCAGAAGCAGCAGAGTGGATCTGTTTCTTCAATGGATTGACTAGACCAGTTTAAGCTGTTCTGTTTGGTAAAGAGAGGACAATTTTCTTTGAAAATTTATCTGGGTTGATCGCAAAAGTGACTTGCGATTGTTTGAATGTTCTCTTGAGTTTACAAAGATTTTCTGGATGTCTTCTGGAAAGGCAGAGGTTTGTTCGCTTCTGGAGATGGAATTTTTCTTTATGGATCTGTTGAACTATATTTCTGGAAAGTGATGTCCAGTTGGTGCTTGTGTTCTTCATCAGCATTCTTATCAACTTCGAATCAGAGTTGTGCAGCGGAAGCAGTTTGGAAGTGTTTCTGGTTGTCTTTTTCCAGATTAGGAGAAGTTTGTTGTCTTCTATTGGTTATGGAGTAGAGTTGCGTTTTTGGTTTTGGTTGATCTTGAGGAGATTATTGCGTTGGGTTGTTTTTGGTTCTGATTGTTTCTAGAGGAATCAGCAAGGGTAAAGCCGATCAGTTTGGATGTTGGCAGCCCAGGATCGTCCGAAGACTTTTGCAGATAAGGGACGGAGGAATTTGAAATTCAAAGTTGGAGACTTCGTTGTTGTTGGAGTTTTCTCTGATTCAAGAGCTACAAGATGGGGTAAGGCTAGAAAGATAGCTCTGAGATGTTTTGGATCTCATCTGTGTTTTGGTTGGATAAGTGTTTGGTTTTCAGGATTGAATTGCCAGTTTGGATAATTGGGATTCGATATGTTTCACGTATCTCTGAGGGAGTACGTGTATGATCTATCTCTGGTTTTGGAACCAGCAGTTCTAGAGGATTTGATTGTTGAGTCGGACTTGTCTGTAGTCTGATATGCTATCTAGTTCTGTAGATCTAGATGAGTAGGAGTTTTATAGCTTAGTAGTATTGATTGTTTGGAATCTATAGAGCGAGTATCTCGATATTTATACCGGGGAAACTCGTAGAAGTTCTATCCAGAATTTTTCTGGATAATTAGATTTGTTTGATTGGGTGAATTAATTGCTATGGTTGTTAGCATATCATTGGTATATGCTTGTGTTTTAAAATTTAATCTTTAAATAGATTATTAAATTACCTTTGTTTTAAATTTCGTGGACGAAATTCTTTTAAGGGGGAAGGAATGTGATGGCCTGGAATTTTGAAGCAATATCAATTTAATAATCTAAAATAAAAATTAAATTGATTTGATAATTTTTGTAATAAGATTTGAATTAGTTTAATAATCCAATTAAAATAAATATTTCATTGATAGATTTTATCTTTTTAAATCTAATAAATTATTTTCTATTTATAACGTATATAGAATATGTATACATTGAAAATAGATATTGTTTTAAATTTAATAAATAAATATGGTTTTAAATACATAAGGTAAATTATTTAAATGGTTTAAAATATGTTTTAACTCAAGTTTAAATTTAAATAAAAATAACAATAAGGGTTATTTTGATATAATTGGATAAAATAAATAATTTATGAATAAAGAAACAATTTCTTTTATAAGTTATTTATGGTTATCAAATTTTGTTATTTTTAAATATAATAATACACTTTTTTAAGAAATAGATTTTTTTATAAAAATAATTGTTTTTCAAAAATTTAAATTGTGTTGTTATATATGTGTATATATATATAACTTGATTTGAATTTGAATTCAAAGCTTTAAAGTTTAAAGTATAAATATTTTAATTTGCTTTGATTTGGAAATATTTGTATAAGCTTTATTTTATAAAATTTGATTTATTCATTTTAAAATTTATCTACATATAAATAAATACATGTTGACTAATTTATTAAACATAGGTTTACATTCATCTTATGTTAACATACTAACTAAATACTAATTAACTTTTAATTATAAATACTAATTACTTTTAAAAAGACAAGTGTAAACATTTTAGAACTTAAATTAACATGTGTTAAGATAATAAAGCAAGGATAATGACAAATGTTATATTTAGGGACAAGTGGCATTTATTTCAATTTTTCTTTTCATTTTAATAAAATCAAATTTCAGCCCTTATAGATACTTATGTTTTCTTATCTTCTTCTTTTCTATTTTCATTTTCAAAACAAAATCTGAATCAAACCTTCATAAATTCAGAAACTAAAACAAGTTGAAATCTCATCTTCATTTTTCTAAAACCTGAAACATTTAAAAAAAACAAAAACTACAATCCACTTCAAACATCAAGCCTGTAATCTCCTGTAACCAATCTTCAACCTGTACAATTTCAAACAAATCATGTAACCATTTTCAAACTGTGATCCTTTTCCTGAAAATCAAAATCAACCTGTCACCCTCTCAAAAATCTGAAGCCAGCTAACAAACTTTCTAACAAAACCTGCAATTTCAAATTTTGAAGCCTGCATCATTTCAATCTGGAATTCAAGCTGCATGCATGTAGTTTTAAGATCAGTCTCAAAGCTCCAATAACTCAGTTTTTAAATGAAACTCAAAGTTTAAAAGCTAAAGCATTAAAGTGCAAAGTTAAAAAAATGGGGGTTTCGTTCTTCAGGCTCTTCAAAACATATGGAGGCTCTGTTCTTCTTTTATAAGGTGAGTAACTTTATTTTAAAAATAAAATTTTAGTATAAATTTCTGGTTGCATTGTGATAATGAGATGATTATGTTTGGGTGAACCTGCAATGTATACATATATGTGAGAGATATACCTCTGTTTCAATAGGATTTTTCTCTGTTTACTAGTTCCTGAATTTTGTGTTGATTTGAATTCAATTTTTCTCTAGGAATAATTATGGTAAAACCTGATGTACAAACAAAGGATTTTGATTTAACATAGATTAAGGTTTAAAAACTTAATTTAGTTAATCTAAAACCTGGATGTCTCTGAATAAATAAAAATACCAATGCATGTTGAATAATTTGGAAAATTAAAATGGTTAGTTTATAAATCCAGGATTGTAAATTGAATATACAAAGCAAAACATAAATTTCAACACTAAAATCAAAAATTTTAGAATAGAAATAAGCATATAGTTCTGTGTTTAACTATAAATGGGGATTTTGGGTTTTTGGGTGATCTCGGCAATTTGAAGTATCGGGGTTCATCTGGTAGGTGGAGGAGTAGTTATTGATGCCGGGAAAATTATTGTGTGGCGTTGCAATTCATCGTGGCGGCTGCGGCGGTGAAATCTTGTCCGGAACCCTAGTTTTAACTAGGTCATTTGTTTTGGTCAGCATGGCTTGTTGAGGTGATCGAGTTGAATGAGATTTTGGGGGATGTTAGTATGATGGTTGATGAACATGTGGTCGGAGTCGCTGCCATTCCGATGGTCAGAAGGTGGAGGATGAGGCATGTTTCAGGTTTGGGGTGATACCCGTATTTCTGTTCCAGGTTTTGGAATACAACTCGAATTCGATTTCGTGTTTTGAAAGGAGGATCTGATGGTGTTGGTTGATCGTAGGGTTGATCGTCGTTGTTGGGAAGCCACTGGAGGTGGATGATGATGACTGGAGGCACGGTGCACGTGCAACGTGCAATTTTTGTGTTCTGATAAACTCTAGGTATTGCAATGTTTTTGAACTCGAGTATTACTCGAGTGTCTGCTGTGCCTTGCTCGAAGGAATGGGCCTGATGACTCGAAGCAGGAAGTTGGGTAGCTTGGGTTGGGTTTTGTGTGACAGGTTTTAGCTGAAAACTGTATTGATTGTTTTGTTTTTTTTAAAAACTAGAATTTAAATGTAAAGCAAGGTTTTAAAGAAGTTTAAAACCTAGTTTATAAAATCTGGAATTTCAAGTTTAAGTTTGAATCTAAATTTTCGAATACGATAAAGTTTTTTTAAAATTTTGATTTGATTTAATTACTTTAGAAAGGTTTAAATAGTTGAAATTTAAAATAAAATTTTGAATATATAAGTAGAGTTTTAAAATATGAAGGTTTATCTAAAATCAAATTTAAATATGTATTCAAATTTTGAAATGAAGAAAAGTTTTTAAATTTAAATTGTTTTAAACAATTTTGAAATGTTTAAGTATAATTCAAATTGATTTGAATTTAAATATGAATTTATTTAAATCCTTTTAAACTTCTTTATTAATGGGTATATCTTTAACTTGTGAGTGAAAGGTTTAGAAAGGTGTTTTTGAAACTTTGTTAAAGAAAATTTGAACTCATTTTAAATCTTAAATTTTAAAATGATATTTGAATATAAATTTAGGTAATTTGATTTAAAAATACTTTGTAAATGATAACTTGATTATTAATAAGAACAAAGTTTTATCTTAAAGTAAATTAGAATTTAATGATTTGTAATTCATTAAATTTTTAAGAAGAAATTTAATGGATAATTAATTTATTTATTTAATTAATAATTTGAATTAATTAAATAGGTAACTAAAGGTTTAAAATAATTAATTAATGGTTAAGATTAATTAATTATGAAAATTAATTTGTAATTAAGGATTTTAATTAGATTTTAATTAACAATCAAGAATTAGTTAATCAAGTAATATAAAATTAATTAAGTTACAGTTAACACTTAATTAATTTAATTTAAGATTAATTATAAATAATTAAAGATTAATTAGTTTATAATTAATTAATTTGATGAAAGTTAATTACTTAAAAGTAATTAAAGAATTAATAAAAGTTAATGATGGTCATTAACTAAGGATTACTTAGTAATTAATGAATATGACTAATTTTTAATAATTAATTAATGATAATCAAATGTGAATTTTTTTTTAAGTTTAATTACTAAATGAAAGTAATTAAGACATTAATTACTTAATGTAATTAATGGAGTTTATTGAGTTTGTTTTAAATTAATTAATTAAGTTTAATTAATTTTAAACATTGGATTTGATAATGATTACTTGATGTAATTAATGAAGTAAAATTACACAGTGAAGTAATTAAAAATAATTACTGGATGTAATTAGTGGATGATGTTAGGACCGTGGAAGTAATTTGGATTAAATTATTTTGTATAATTAATCAAGGGATTAATTAAATAAATTAATTAAGGGGTAATTAATTTCATAAGTAATTAAGGGAAGTTAATTACTGAATGTGATAAATCAAAGGTGATTAATAATTATGGTTTAATTGAGATTAATTATTTAATGTAATTAATTTAAATAAGATAATTAATTAAATATAATTAAGGATCATTAATTAATGTAATTAAGATTGATTAATTAAGATTAATTAATCAATAAGAAGTGATTAAGGGTAGTTAATTAATTGTAATTAGTTAAGGTTAAGTGTAATTAATTATAGTTAATTAATTAATGAAGTAATTAAAGGTTAATTACTGTATTTGGTTTAGAGTAATTAATTTTGTGAAATTAATTGAAGTATAATTAATCGGGATTGATTACATAATATGATAAATTAGAGGTTAGTTAATTAATTAATTAATGGTGATGTAAGCAAGATTTATGTTGAGGTAAGTAATTAATTTAATTCACTTTAGATTAATTAGAGATGATGTAATTAATTTAATTCATTTTAAATTAATTATAAATGGTATGATTATAGATCATTGCTTATGAATGGATGATATTGGTTGCCTTGAATGGTTTGGAATCTCAGCTATGAGATTAGTAATGTTGGGTGATATGGATGCATTAGTTGCATTGTGATGATGATATGGATTATCTTTGATAATGATAATGTGGATTATCTGTGGTTATGATAATGATAATTATCTGTTGAGGATCTGTGAATTATCTATCTGTGTGTATATAGATAATGTTATTGAATTGTTTTAAAATCTAAAACAACATGGACCTAAAAGACACGCTTTGGATTTCGATGAGACCGAGATCGGGTTTCCATATTTAGATATCCGAAAACCACATAGATCCAAGTTAACGATAGGTCGTGTATTTTATGTGAGAGTGAAGACTCGAGGTGTAAGGACAATTAGTCAATATAACTCTAGGGGTGATTCTGTGATGAGTTTAACGGAAATAGTACTTGCAGGCTCGAGTTGGAGATTCAGAGTGCAAGGGTTATCGTCGTTAACTCTGAGGGTGATTCTAAAATGAGTGTAACGAGATAATGCCTTCGGTTTCGTTCGAACTCGGACCGAACTTGTATGGATTGAATGCTTTCAGAACATCGTCAGGTGGACGATGAGCATTCTAAGAGATGTGTTCTCTAAAGGTAATCGTAGCCTCACGCCTCATCAACCGGGAATGGCTAAAACAGGGGAGGTGCAGCAAGGCTAAGTGGGTCATGCCCAAGTAGGATGAGATTTTCCCCTGTCTAGAGGTCCCATTTGATTCAGCTTAGTGAGCGGTTGGATATGTGCACCAACTGCGGGGTTGTCTTGTTCGGAACTGTTCAGTAAGGAATGGTTCCGGCTTTGTGTTGCAGGGGAGCGGGCGTACTCCTCGGTACATTGATCTAGGCCACGTACTGTGACGGGAGGTACCCCAGTAGCCCAGCCATTGTATGGAATCTAAAATCCAATAAGTACCAACGGTTTTGATTGTATTACCCACTTTTGTGGCTAGTAGCTGGAATTTAATAAATGTAACAATTTCGGCTATTTCATATTTACTTGAAAACCCTAGACCTATTATAATATCAGTGGATTTCCTATCAAATGTTTTGGTTAGCGTAAGGTAAAAACTTTTCCATGTTTATGTGTGGGAAGTCTTACGTGATACCTTTCTTTTCTAAAGGTTTTTTTGAAAATTAAGCAATTTTAACCTGTTACTCACACCAGACCCATGTCTGACCCGGAGTTTATTCTTTGTTTTCTTAAACTCTTGGGTACTCAAATTTTTACGAGTAGCCAAGGGATTCAGGTTAGCTTTGACGAATATTGGAGGAGCAATGGAGCAGGAGGCTTCTGCGTTAGATATATAGTATTCCGCTGTGTGTTATGTGTTGTCTCTGAGTTGTATTGAGTTGTAATAACTTGACAGGGTTTATAACTGTATAGAATGTGTTGTATTATATGTGTACTCTGATAATTGTTGATGTACTATGTAATATTTTATGTTATTAATATAATTTATTCGTTCCGCTGTTTAGATTCTGATGTGTTGTTTCTTCTTTCTTCTCTTTCTTTCTCTTTTATATCCCTTTCTTTCTTATTAATGATTCGTCATTCTGTGGAGACGGATGGCGGGTCATTACAATTTTAATAGTTTACTTTACTTTAGACATTATTATAATAGCGTATATTACTACATAGTAGATAGTTTAACGGATCCTTAGAGGATGTTTATCCTAAACATCTTTTGAGTTACTTGTATTTTTAGTTTTTATTTCACTTGAGTTGGATTTATTGATATAAGAATGTTAATCTTAACTTGAGTGTTTTGTGTTTTTCTTTACGCTCAGGTCAGACTGAGTGTACCAGTATTCGAGACTCACCTTTGGAGTTGGAGCTTCGCTTGGAGATCCAGCTATCTATCGAGCTTTCAGATAATCAGTTGAGTCAAGTGATGTACTCTGATTCTTGTATTTGACTATTGTATTCGAGACTTCTGTTGTAACTTATTTTACTCTGTTATATATATATAGTAGCTTCATGAACTACTATTCATTTTGTTTCCGCTGCATATTGTTATATTACACTGTGTCTGTGATTATGTTATTATTTATTTACTGTATATGCTGAGTTTTGCCAAATATAAACTTATAATCTGGTATTTCGAGCAATTCAATTCCAGCATGTTTGGATGAGAATGGTTGAAAATATCAGGTCGTTACATTTGGTATCAGAGCTCTGGTTTTAGGCAAAACTTAGCATATAAAGTAAATGTAGTTACAGAATCACTTTCGTTCGTGCTTTAATCTCTCCTTCTTTGATTCGATTTCTTTTGAATTTTGGAACTCCATTATTCGTTCTGAAGTCCACTCTTGTCTTCCCATATCCAAATTCTTCTTGATTCTGGAGTATCCCATACCTCCACTTCGAATGATCTCTATAATAAACCGGCGGTCTCGCCAATCTTCGAATGATTTGTAAAGGGGTGAAACTCCTTTACAATAGGCATTGATTTACTGAAGATTTCTGTATCCTCAGTTTTCGATGCTATCTATCTCCTGCTATGCCTGAATTCTATCTCTTGCGATCGAATGTCGATTTGTCTCAGAATTCTGCATCGATCTTACTCTTTAAGTCACGGTCGACCCGATTAAGGTTGCCCGCGATTTATATAAACTTATCCATCTTTCTATTTTTTTATTTAATCATCTTATCTTTGTTTCGAACCTATCTTCGAATCAAAATTCTCTTTGATTTGAGTCCATCAAATTTGAATCTCTATCCTTGCTTTGAAATCCATTCTTGTATCATCGAGTGAGGGAGTGTAATTATAATTAATATAAAGATGTTATATATATATATATTGTGTTGTTTGAGTTGTTGAAGTTGATTTGGATTTCCGATCGATTCGTCTGATCAACGCTATCGATAGGATCTCCAAAACACTTGAACAGAGCAAACAACGCAATTGTTTTCAAAATGAAATAAATTTTGTATAATTATATTATAAATAGGTAAGTTTTTCTGGATTTTGATAGTTATTTGAATTGGGTATCAAGAAATAATATTTGACTTTATATATATCTTATAACCATTTGCTCTTGTTTAATCTATAAATAAAGTGAACTGTAAATAGGGTTATAAATTAATTTGGAAATTTAAAAGGAATGTAAATCAAGAAACTGAGAATTTAATTTCCGGTGATTTAAAATTTTGGTTTTTAAGTTTTAAAGGTATGTTATTTAAAGTATTTTCGAATAGAAATTATTTGCAAAGAATTTTAAATGATTAAATTAGTACTCTCCTCTTTTGTCGCTGGAAAATAATTTCAGTGATGACGGCCGCATCATCGACATTCATTTTTGAGTTTTGAAGTGGAGAGACTATTCTGTAGCTTTGCTGCAGTTTTACTTTGGAAATTTAATCAATTCGGGTTTCTAAAATATGACTTGATTTGTAAAATATATTGATATATGATTTTAAATTTGATTTGATATACTGTGTATATATATATTTATCTCTAAATGGTTTGAAATTAATTGGAAATTTAATTCATAAATTTATGTTAAAAGGTGATTTTAATTATAAAATAAAGCAAATTTTTGAATAAATATTTAAACTTGAATAACAAAATTGAATTTTTTTTGTATAATACTCAATTACATTCAAAAATTACTTACCTAAATTACTTAGAAGTAAACTATGTAATTGAATGATGTACAATATAAAATGATGTTAAAAGCAATTTTAAATAAATTGGAGTAGTTATAATAAGTATAGATATACTTAATATATGTGCTAAGATATATTAAGTAGAATAAATTTAAAAATAATTTGGAATAAAGAAGAATTAAATTTGTTGAATAAAATATGATTGTAATAAATGACTATTCAGGTTTATGATTTTAGAATATTATTAATAAAGGGTAATTGGATCATAAGATAATGAATAAATGAGATGAATGAAATAAAATTTTGCTTTGAAGGAATTAATAAACTAACAATTGAATCAACTTAATGAAATACCTTGAATCAAAAATCAATTATTGAATATTAATTGATTTAAATTGAAATTTATATAATTAAAATTAACAGTTTGAACTAGCAAATTTAAATTGAATGATTATTTATTGATTTAATATAAATGGATATAACCAAATTGTTAAATATTAATTATTTAAATTGAAATTTATATGGTTTAAATTAATTGTTTTATTTTGTAATTCAAGTCTATTTTCTTCTAGTTGTTTTATTCTCCCACCTCCTTCCTTTTCGGGGACGAAAAGTTTTGAGTGGGGGAGAGTGTAACGACCCGTAAATTCTAATTGTTTTAATAAAGTGATTAATTGAATTTTCATAAAATTTTAAAAATAAAAATTTGAAATAAAAATTTAATATTTGGAATACGTCTAATTGAACATAGCAAACTGTAAATTTTCATATGAAAATATGAAAGTTTATTTTATTGTGTAATTCTATTTCAATTTATATCAGTTAATATTTGATGATGATAAAATGTTTTTCAAACCTGAATATTTTTCTATAGAAAAATTATAAATCACCTTCTGAGCAAGACGACATAGTTTGTTTCTTCAAATTTTGACCCTTATTGCTCCGTCGATCTTAATTTCGGCGAAATAGCAGCATTCACATACTGATGCCGATTTTTGATCGGATGATCGTATCACAGATATCTGTGCACCGTTTTGATCGTTTCGTCGTGCTAATCTTTGCAGTATATTCATTTGTGTGCTCCGGAGTACGGTACACCACGGAAACCGCGAAACGATTAGCCGTATCGGTGCCAAGAATTTTTGCCCTTTGAATCTTCCAGTGTCCATTCGTGTGTCCAACGGTTGAAAAATATAAATTGGCACTGCTTTTAATATTCTCAGAATTGGTTATTGACGTCGACTACGCATTTATTTGATGTATATATGGGTTCGTGACTAGTGCTTCTTCCGTTCAAACTGAAATTAATAATATTTATATTTGCAGTCATTTACTCTTTTACATGTAACTCTTCTATCTTCCTCCTCCATATTCTTTTTCTTTTTCTCAGCCTTCCCTCTTTCTTTCCTTTCTCCTATTATTCTTCTTCAAAATATAGATAGTATAGTAAGCAATATTTTAGCCTGTGCATCTCAATGTTTCAGCCTTCTTCCTTCCTCAACCCCTTCCTCCTTTTTATTTGCCAACACCTCCACCATCTTACCTGCCTTCCCCTTTTCGCCTCTCTCATTTTTCCCAGCAACCCACGCGACCGCACCTCCAGCGAGCCCGACCCCTCCTTTCCGACCACCATCACCTCCGCTTTGACGGTTTTCCCCGACCTCAGCTCTCGCCTTTTGTCCAGCTCCCCACCTTCTGTCCGCCCTCCGCCCTATTCACCTCCATGTATCCTCCTTCCCCTCCACGCCTTCACCCACGCCCAACAGCATCTTCATGCAACCCCTGCCTCACCTCCTCTGACCCGAGCCATAGCGGTTATCACCTCAGCACCCGTGATCGCCAATCTCCAGCCATGTTTTGGGGCTGTAGTTGAGGCTTGGCTTTGCAGACTTTAGTCGACTTCCGGTGAGTTTATATGTATAGTACGTTTATTTGTATGGATATATATATAAATATATACACTTTACATTTTGTTTATTTACTTTTTGACTCTGGTAGATTGTTTTACATGGATATATTCATGTAATTTCTAATACATAGGTGTTAGATATATTGGGTTGGTTCATATATGTATTTGTTTGAAAAAATAATAATAGAAACATTGCAGTTTTTGAAAATATGGTATGTATGAGTAAGCTACTGTTTATATGTGATGGCATATCATCTATTCTTTATTTATATTGTGGTATCAAATATTTCGGAGGAAGGCATGCGAATTTATAAAGATTATTTAAATAGTATGTTTTGTTAGATCATATACTAGCTTACATAAGTTTGTCATGTATGAAAAATATACATATGATACGTTTGTACAATTTATGAGATGACAGTAAGCGTATCACACGTCATTTGTATATATATATTAGTATGCTGTGTTTTAGCTGTTGTATAATATAAAAGGAGTATTATAGATAGAGTTACTGTATATTTTATATACGTTATAGTATATATATTATATAATAGAAAGATATAAAATATGTATATATTTATTTTTAAATTTGTTTATATACGCATATATGCGTGGGTATATATTTTGTTGCAGCTAACTTTGTCCTTGTATACGTATGTTTTCCTTAGATTTAAAGTATTCTATGCGTAGAGCTAATATACATTAGTTTATATGATAGGTTTGCTTACGATATGTTAAGTATATATATATATATACGCAAAGTATAAAATATTATAAAGTATTCAAAGTTATAGAGTTAATACAGCTTAAATGATGTTGATTTTAACTGTATGTATATAAGTTATATAAATAATTGATCTTTTTCTTAGAAACCCTGGTTCCTATTTTTCTCCTTGCCTGATGCCTATTTCATTTTGTATATATAGTTTAGGATAGAGTATAAAATTTATTAATTACAGTTTTAAGACCTTATTTGATTTTGAATTTTTGTGTGTAGACACGTTATTTATGTATATAATAGATATATATTGATATTGGATCTTTTAAAATATGTAAAGTTTAAATATATTTTGAACTTTATAATATATAAATTCGTTTTCATTAATGTGAAGCTGCTTGATCGTAATATTGATTTAATATATATATATCTATTCGATTATATCAACGTATTCTGATTTGCTCTCATCGATCCTCATTTTTCAGCTTTGCCCGTCGTGCCTGTTTTCTTCATCGAATCGTGTCCATCTAGCGTCGCTTTGAAATTCGTAGCTCATTTCTTCATCAAAATCTATCTAGCCTCGAAAGGTGAGCAATCACTCACGATGTATGTTCTTTTATTTATTAAATTTGATTTCAATTGAAACGATAATTGAAATATGCTGTTGTTAGTTATTTACACTGTTATATATATGTTATTATCTGTGTCTGTTCACCTGTGACATCTGACACCATTATCTGTTATTTATATTTATGATATATGCCTGTTATATTATTATCGTATCTGTTATCACTCTGCAAGTTCCTTATTGGTATAGAATTCACTATGGGTTGATATGATATATACCCGAATGGACTTTAGAATAGGAGAAAATCATTATGGGTTGAAATGATAAACCCAAGCGATTTTCATTGACATTGAATTTCAGGATTACGGGTTGAAATGATGTATATATGCCCGTATATATTTAAATTATGGATTGAAATGATAAATATCTGTATCACTTGACCATAGGATAGAAAATTATATACAGATACCGTTGGTCTATATATAAATATTTTTGAAAATGATTTATATGGTTTTGGAAAGAAATATATGGTTTTACTTAAATATGGATTTTAGATATTATATAAATGTTATTTTATATATAGTTAAATTCTTGATTTTAAGCTATGTATAAACTTGTTGTAATACAAAATAAGCTTAATAATAAAGTTTGATTTTGGTAAAATATGATATGGTTAAGTATTTATTTAAATTATATTTTAATATAGAGTTTATAATGATTTTATAAATTAAGGTTGAGAAGATAAATTTGAAATTGATTTGAAATTGTATTTAATTAAGGAATATATTTAATTAAAAATCGATTTGAAACTTATGGAATTTAAGATTGCTAAAGGATAAAATTTTATAACTTGATTTTGGTTAAGGTGATTTAAATGAATATTTCAAGTTGAAGGAAATATTTAGTTTATTTGTAATTTAGGGTTTATTTAAATAATATTGGATTTATTGAGTGAATATTTCAAAACTAAATAATAATAAAGTTAAATTAAGATATATATGAAATTATCAAATTTAGTTTTGAGATTGTGAAATATTTTAAGCTTTGGAATATATCAAAATTTAAATGGTTTTTTTGTGGTTCAAATCTGTATTTGAAATCGATATAATGGTTTATTGAAAACCGAATTGAATTGAAATTGTTGAGATTTGATTAAATTTAAAATTTTTGGATTAGTGTTGATTTGAAATTGATTTGTGAAATTTGAGGAAGCTATTTTATTATATAAAGTATTTTTAAAATTATATTTAAAACTATTTATATATGCTACTTTAGAAATTAATTTCATATGAACTATATGTAACGCCCCGAGAATTTTCGACTTTCGAAAATTCAACATCGATACTCACTTTATCGACTGCCAAGAATTCGAAGGTCAAAAACCGGAATGTTATGGGTTTTTAAAAAGAAGAAAAGAAAAGGAAAAGAAAGAAGAAGAGATAAGAAGGTAGAAAATAGAGAGAAAAGAAAAAAACAGAAGATAGAAAATTTTAAAATAGAAGAAAAAGAGAATAGAGAACATAGAAAATAGAAAACAACAGAACAACATCAGAATCTCACAATTCGCAGCGGAACAACATATAATAATAAATGAATAATCTTTAAACAAAGAACTATATCAGTTATTACATTTTATACATTACATTACAACATATCATCAAAGTGTACAACAACATCATACAACAACAAACAATGCAGCGGAAAAAGAAATATTATATAAACTAGTAATACGCCATGCCATCCAGCTTGCCTCCAGCAACTCCAGAATATCCAGAATATCCTGATAAACCTTAACTCTTAACTGCCCGTGTGGAAATTGGTGGGCACCCAGAGTTTAGGAAGGAAAACAATAAACTCCAAGTCAGTCATGTGACTGGTGTGAGAACTCAAAACAGTTTATTTATCTTTAAAATCAATAGAGAGATATTTTTATTTCAATTCGCAATGCTTTTAAAAATGAGACTACCATAAGGCCTCCTGCCACACACACAATGCAAACGCAGACTTGGAGAAGATTTCTCCTTATGACAGTCAAACATGCTTGATACGCATTTAAAAAGAGCATTTGATATTATTATTAGTGCATAGTGTAGGAAAAATTCATTTCGAAAGTAGAATATAAATCTTAGCCAGCATAGGTACCATTATATTATGCCTACTAATAGCTACCATATTAGATGGCAGGTTCTACAACTAAAACCGTACAAGTCACGTATTGTTTCTTTGGATTTCCAATGAATGATCAGGCCAAGGAACTTCCCATTGCCACATGAGAATGCCTCTGGATGGACATCCCCGAGAACCAAACCGGATCTCTACCAACACAAGGCCGGGTTACCCCTAACTAAGTAACAACTGACCGAATATGCCATCCCCCGGTCCTTTGGGACCTTTATCACCGAGCGCTCGTAATCAATTCACACAATCATAACAAAGTGTTTTCAACATGAGTAAGTATCTGGGCTCCATACCATGATACCACCCTTTTCCAGAAGGAAATGGACACATCCTAAAGGGTGCTACCCCTCATAACCTTGCTGCTTCTTTCCTGTTTTGACCATTCACGGGGTGTGAGGTTCGACGAAGTCACGTCCACAAAAACATACTTTATACAAAAGCCATGCTTTGGATCAACAAACGATCATAGAGATGATCACAAAGATAGACGATCAAATAAACGATCCTATCACAAATAATCAACACAATGATCATTTCAGCATCACTCAGCATGTCACATTACCAAATTGGGAATATATCACTAATAACATTCAACTACATAACCTCTGAGCTCGTACGTCTCAGAGAAGGGTGTTAAGCTAAAAGAATAAATTCTCCGCCACCAACAGAAATATATTTGAAAGAAATCGGCTTTATATCTCAATTTGTAATGTCAGACATACAATCCATACAAGTCTGTTCCGGGCTCGAACAAAACCGAAGGCACTTCTTACGAAGCCCTTGCAATACGGGTATTCACAATCCCGATCGAATTTCCCATCACTTAAGGAATCTCTATACCAGGAGCTACCCAGTGCAGAGACAATCGATAGGTCATCCTATCGCTTTCACAAATACTCGGTCTTCAACACCGATCTTCAATGCAATTCACAACGACGTATCACATATTCGGAATGGGTTATACGACCCCATGGTCCTTTCCCGGTTAACCCGAATAGTGAGCGCTTATTTAAAAATAAGTGTAGCATTCATATCAAACAAATCACATCAATTACCCATTCAAAGGGAAATATTGATAGTCGGTTATTGAACTATCAATGGATATGCACACATCATCAGTTTCCAAATAATTTTCTAAATTATTTATTTTCCAAAATATCTTCACTAGATATATAATTTCATACTTCAAAAATAAATCAATATTTATTTTTAAACAAATTCCACCTTTCATTTATAAATTCCTTAGTGAATTTATATTCCAAAATATTCATGCATATACGATTTCAATTTATCTTCCAAAAGATAAATTCTAAATATTCACTTCATATTGGAAAACATTTCCATATTTTTTTATTCATAAGTAATTCACAAATTTTATTTATTTTCAACACTTAGAAAATATTCAATATACTTAAATCGAATTAAGTATATATTTCATTCTTTAAGGAAATCATTCACTTAAACATATTTATTTGGGCCAAAACGAATGTTACGTAAAACATCGTTACGACAACCCAAAATCACTAGTATAGGGATTCGAAATTAAAATAGATATATAAATCCCAATACTATTCAAAAGATTTCCTTTCGGAAATTATTTACTATAACAACAGTGTTATAGTCCATAATTTCCTTTTATTTCTCGAAAACGTCTATTTCAACAATAAATGTTGAAATCTATGGTTTCGAATCTCAACATCTTTTAAAACATCGTTAGATCGTTTTAATTCTGTTTAAACATCTCATTCAAACATTTTCTTTAACATATTATTCACTATTCAAAAACGTGAATATTCTTTGTTAACACATTACATCCTTTTATTTATTTTAATTCAAAGGATTATTCACTATTCAAAAATGTGAATATAACTCCATTAAATAAGTTATGACAATTAACTTATCAGAATAAGTTGTTTGCGGATTTATAAAACAACGTTTATAAATTCCATTTCTATTTATTTATAAATACTTCCTTTTTATAAATTCCTTTATTAACCTATTCCAGTTTATAACTAAATTATAAACTAAACGTTCATATTATAAGTTAAATACTTATAATTTATTCGTTTACTAAAATCGTTCCTTTGAACTTCATAATTATAAATCTTATAACTTATAAGATTCGTTGATTTATCAAAACTCCATTCTTTCAATAACTTTATAAATTTTATAAACCTACTGTTTATAAAATTTCATTTATAACTTCACTGTTTATAATCCTATAAATTTCATTCATTAATGAAATTCATTTTTACTTCATTCAAACACTTATAAAAACTCGTTTTATAATGTCAATTTTTCAATTTATAAATATCTATTTATAAATCTCTTAATATAAATCAATTTATATTATTCTTCTAAAACGTCTTTAAATTCCTTTATAATTTCACCATTCTCTTGATTTATAAAATAATCAAATTTTATAAATCCTATATTTAAACTTTTATAATATGTTCAAAAATCCAATTTAAACTATTTTATAAAAATCATTAATTCACATTTCTCAAAAATCAGCTTTTAACTATATTCTCACCAAAATCATAACTTTATAACTTTGAAAATTATAACGTTTATTTATTTAAAATGGATCAATTCCAAAAATATAGTATATTTTCAAAAATCACTTTATAATCATTTTAAAATTCCAAAACTTGGGTCCAATGATGCTACATACCAAATAGTCAATCACGACAACAACGATCCATCATATATCGATATGATAATCCATCAAATATCAAAATATTTGAAAATCTAATAAATACTGTTGAGGAATCCAGTTGGATCCCTCCAACCTGTTTCCTGCATCCAAAAACATTAGCACAATACCAATTTCGCTCCAGTACGAAATTATCGCGGTATATGTTCTTATTAAATATTATCCGCTTAATAACGGCGTAATAGGGTCTCATCCGCTAAACAAATAAATGCGGGAAATCAATAACTGCAATATATACATATGCCAATATATATATATTGATATTATATATAATACCAATTTCACTGTTTATGAAATATTCGCGGTATATGTTTTTATTAAATAACATCCGCTTACTAACGGCGTATAATGTCTATTTTAACAATCAATAGATATTAATCAACATTTAAACATGCATTCAAATATTTTAAATCTAACTTTTTAAAATAAAATCGAAACTGATTCGATTGAGTGAGAAGTTCTCACCTTGGTTTTAATTTCCGTTTTAGCGATTTATTTCGAATAAAATTAAACGCGCGTTTAATTTTACCCGAAATTCTCACTAACTCCAAACGACTCCAAACCAACTCCATCGCGTAGTGCTTGTCCATACGATCCCAACGCAACTGAGTTTGCATTTTTTCGACCTCGTATGAAAAAGATATCACGGTTTAAAGTTTAACGAGTTAATATATAAAATTAACACTAAATTTATAATAATTTTAAACCTAAACTATTATCTACCGTTCATTTGAAATCAACGCATCCTGGCCCTCCAACCTTTTCTTCCCTCACGCGATCCCTCTACAGATCAAACATGAGACCGAACCCAATATCCATAGATTAGGGTTAATTTTAGCAACCTCCACGTTGAACTCCAGCATGATCAGCCACTCCCATTCGCTCCGCCATCACACGAGCTACCCACGGTCAGAAGAGCTTCGAGCTCGGTCGCCTATATCGCACGCAAATCGAGGCCAAACGGCCCACGAACGCGGCCATCTATCTCCTCCAAACGACGACAATAGCCAACTCCACCGTATAGATTTGTAGTTCTCACTCCCCTCTCCAACTTTCATGTTGATGATTTTGCCTAAAACTGAATAGGCGAAGAGAGATTTGAGGGAGAAGGCAAGATGATTTCAGCCATGCATTTATAACAATGGCGGCCTGGTCACAAAACCCTAATTATATATATATATATATATATATATATATATATATATATATATATATATTTTATTTTGTGAATTTTGGTGGTATTTATAGGAAATTAAAACGAACACTATTCATTTCGATTTTCCAAACTCCGATTTACGCGCCGAAACTGGCGTACCTAGGGTTTATCCCGCGTTCCAGACACAATGGAACAAGTTTCGGAAGCTAATTCGGACATCTGTGCGAGTTATGGCTGAAAACGCTCAATTTGAATTAAACCGATTTAAGTCGATTTCTAGGCGTTTTAATTTGTAACGGACAAACGGTAAATCCAATCGACTTGAAATTTGAAACCTTGCAATAATATCACATTACGGATCCGATGAAACTGGTTTCGTCGAAATCCGAGACTTTTTGAAAAATGGCTATTTTAGCTCGCCAAATTTAAATTAAAAATAAATCGATGCGTTTCGAGCTGCCACGATCAAACGATAACTCCGATTGACACGAAAATTGAAATCCGGTAATAACTAACTATTACGGATCCAATGAAACTGGTTTCGTTCAATTCTGAGACTGTTCAAAAATTGACTATTTTACAGTCGATTATTAAATATTAAAATATTCAATTTTCACAAATTAACTTTAAATTCAATTTTAAAAGTTCTAAAATATCGTTCTAACTTCCATATGATAAAATAAAATTTTACAAATCATTTTCAATCATATTTAACCCAATTTTCAATTATTTCCATAATTTAACATATTAAATTATCGATTTAAAAATCCAATTAAATCCAAAAATTCAAATAAAAATTTATTTGACTTATAAATTCACTTATTAATATTTAAAATTAATTAAATATTCAAATTTTAATTTCTAAAAATTCTGGGTCGTTACAATCTTCCCCCCTTAAAAGAATTTCGTCCTCGAAATTATAAGTAATAAAAGTACAGAATTTATTAATTTTCCAAAATATCTATAATTAAACTTCTTACAATAACTTTACTAAGTTTTCAAATCATACTTAGTTATCTTTTCAAAAACAACTATATCATTTAACTTTCAATTCCAAAATCAAAGTTTTCAAAATTTTCCAATTTTTCTCAAATTTTTCTAACGCCTTAAATTTTCGGAAAAATTCGCCATAGTCTCCTTTGCGCAGCTCGATCCGAAAAAAAAAATGACAGTATATATATCACAAATATACATCTCATCAAGTAATGAGGCATCCCGCAGGGAAAAAAGGTATAAAAGTACGATATTTAATCCGAGATATGTACCTTATATTTTATTAGCGAGCATATACGGCTAATATAGCGCTAAAGCGAGCTCCAAATGCGAAGCAAACGCGATCCGCACCTACTAATTACTCAACAAACAACATGAGAACATGCATATAGATAATAGTATCAATATACAACATATAGTAACATATCAACTATATATGTCACATAGCAAATGCAACTAAACAACAAATGCAAACATCAACCAACTACCATCCATAACCAACAAATATTCATTCATATTTCATGAATGGGTTTTTCAATTTAATCACATTTGATTTTTTGATAGTGGACGTTTTTACTAACATTCTTTTTCACTTAGTTTACATTCACGAATTCATATTCAAGTTGGTTCACTTCCAAATCAAATTCAATTTTATTTAAGATCCATTTAACTTCCAATTGAATTTCAATTACTTTAGCTTTCCATTTCATTAATACTTAATGAATTATATACAATCAACTAATCAACCAACAATCATATAACAACCAATGTTTATATAATACAACCAAATTCCTTTGCTTCACTTACATTCATTTTGGTTTAACACCTTTAATTAAATTGACTTCCATTCAATTTATTCAACTTCCAATAACATTGGATTCTAATGAATTAACGTTTATATTCATTATTCCATTCCAATTTATTCACATTTAATTGATTAACATTCAATCCATTCATTTACAACAGTTGAATTTCATTTACATAACTTAAGTTCACATTTATCAATCAATTCAGCTTCCAAATTCTAAAGTAAATTTTCATTTAACTTTAAATTCATTTTTATTTACAACTCATATTCATAAATATATTCACATAGTTTCACTTCTTATATATATAAGTTTATTTCACAATTGTAAATTACTTTAATTATAATTCAATTCTTATAATTCATTTGCTTATACAATTATTCTTTTATTTAGATTATTCAAACAACTAAACAATCCACTTATATACACTTTAATAATTCTGAAAAATTATTTCTTTTATATATAAAATATACTCAAGGTAAAATTATTTCATTTACCCAATTTTTAAAATCAATATTGTGCCGAATTGTTCCATTCAAGTGTTTAGAGATCCTTATCAACAACGTTAATTACTCGTATTAACCAGAATCTATATACCACTCAACAAACCAATCATCACAATATAAAACAATTTTATATTCACTAATAAATACGCTCTCATAGCTATTATTACACTCAAACTCATTCTAGAGTACTACTGACTCTATCTCTAATGAATAATACCCAACAGAACCATGGTTGTCGCTTAACCATAAGCTCTGATACCAGATGTAACGCCCCGAGAATTTTCGACTTTCGAAAATTCAACATCGATACTCACTTTATCGACTGCCAAGAATTCGAAGGTCAAAAACCGAAATGTTATGGGTTTTTAAAAAGAAGAAAAGGAAAGGAAAAGAAAGAAGAAGAGATAAGAAGGTCGAAAATAGAGAGAAAAGAAAAAAACAGAAGATAGAAAATTTTAAATAGAAGAAAAAGAGAATAGAGAACATAGAAAATAGAAAACAACAGAACAACATCAGAATCTCACAATTCGCAGCGGAACAACATATAATAATAAATGAATAATCTTTAAACAAAGAACTATATCAGTTATTACATTTTATACATTACATTACAACATATCATCAGAGTGTACAACAACATCATACAACAACAAACAATGCAGCGGAAAAAGAAATATTATATAAACTAGTAATACGCCATGCCATCCAGCTTGCCTCCAGCAACTCCAGAATATCCAGAATATCCTGATAAACCTTAACTCTTAACTGCCCGTGTGGAAATTGGTGGGCACCCAGAGTTTAGGAAGGAAAACAATAAACTCCAAGTCAGTCATGTGACTGGTGTGAGAACTCAAAACAGTTTATTTATCTTTAAAATCAATAGAGAGATATTTTTATTTCAATTCGCAATGCTTTTAAAAATGAGACTACCATAAGGCCTCCTGCCACACACACAATGCAAACGCAGACTTGGAGAAGATTTCTCCTTATGATAGTCAAACATGCTTGATACGCATTTAAAAAGAGCATTTGATATTATTATTAGTGCATAGTGTAGGAAAAATTCATTTCGAAAGTAGAATATAAATCTTAGCCAGCATAGGTACCATTATATTATGCCTACTAATAGCTACCATATTAGATGGCAGGTTCTACAACTAAAACCGTACAAGTCACGTATTGTTTCTTTGGATTTCCAACGAATGATCAGGCCAAGGAACTTCCCATTGCCACATGAGAATGCCTCTGGATGGACATCCCCGAGAACCAAACCGGATCTCTACCAACACAAGGCCGGGTTACCCCTAACTGAGTAACAACTGACCGAATATGCCATCCCCCGGTCCTTTGGGACCTTTATCACCGAGCGCTCGTAATCAATTCACACAATCATAACAAAGTGTTTTCAACATGAGTAAGTATCTGGGCTCCATACCATGATACCACCCTTTTCCAGAAGGAAATGGACACATCCTAAAGGGTGCTACCCCTCATAACCTTGCTGCTTCTTTCCTGTTTTGACCATTCACGGGGTGTGAGGTTCGACGAAGTCACGTCCACAAAAACATACTTTATACAAAAGCCATGCTTTGGGTCAACAAACGATCATAGAGATGATCACAAAGATAGACGATCAAATAAACGATCCTATCACAAATAATCAACACAATGATCATTTCAGCATCACTCAGCATGTCACATTACCAAATTGGGAATATATCGCTAATAACATTCAACTACATAACCTCTGAGCTCGTACGTCTCAGAGAAGGGTGTTAAGCTAAAAGAATAAATTCTCCGCCACCAACAGAAATATATTTGAAAGAAATCGGCTTTATATCTCAATTTGTAATGTCAGACATACAATCCATACAAGTCTGTTCCGGGCTCGAACAAAACCGAAGGCACTTCTTACGAAGCCCTTGCAATACGGGTATTCACAATCCCGATCGAATTTCCCATCACTTAAGGAATCTCTATACCAGGAGCTACCCAGTGCAGAGACAATCGATAGGTCATCATATCGCTTTCACAAATACTCGGTCTTCAACACCGATCTTCAATGCAATTCACAACGACGTATCACATATTCGGAATGGGTTATACGACCCCATGGTCCTTTCCCGGTTAACCCGAATAGTGAGCGCTTATTTAAAAATAAGTGTAGCATTCACATCAAACAAATCATATCAATTACCCATTCAAAGGGAAATATTGATAGTCGGTTATTGAACTATCAATGGATATGCACACATCATCAGTTTCCAAATAATTTTCCAAATTATTTATTTTCCAAAATATCTTCACTAGATATATAATTTCATACTTCAAAAATAAATCAATATTTATTTTTAAACAAATTCCACCGTTCATTTATAAATTCCTTAGTGAATTTATATTCCAAAATATTCATGCATATACGATTTCAATTTATCTTCCAAAAGATAAATTCTAAATATTCACTTCATATTGGAAAACATTTCCATATTTTTTTATTCATAAGTAATTCACAAATTTTATTTATTTTCAACACTTAAAAAATATTCAATATACTTAAATCGAATTAAGTATATATTTCATTCTTTAAGGAAATCATTCACTTAAACATATTTATTTGGGCCAAAACGAATGTTACGTAAAACATCGTTACGACAACCCAAAATCACTAGTATAGGGATTCGAAATTAAAATAGATATATAAATCCCAATACTATTCAAAAGATTTCCTTTCGGAAATTATTTACTATAACAACAGTGTTATAGTCCATCATTTCCTTTTATTTCTCGAAAACGTCTATTTCAACAATAAATGTTGAAATCTATGGTTTCGAATCTCAACATCTTTTAAAACATCGTTAGATCGTTTTAATTCTGTTTAAACATCTCATTCAAACATTTTCTTTAACATATTATTCACTATTCAAAAACGTGAATATTCTTTGTTAACACATTTCATCCTTTTATTTATTTTAATTCAAAGGATTATTCACTATTCAAAAATGTGAATATAACTCCATTAAATAAGTTATGACAATTAACTTATCAGAATAAGTTGTTTGCGGATTTATAAAACAACGTTTATAAATTCCATTTCTATTTATTTATAAAAACTTCCTTTTTATAACTTCCTTTATTAACCTATTCCAGTTTATAACTAAATTATAAACTAAACGTTCATATTATAAGTTAAATACTTATAATTTATTCGTTTACTAAAATCGTTCCTTTGAACTTCATAATTATAAATCTTATAACTTATAAGATTCGTTTATTTATCAAAACTCCATTCTTTCAATAACTTTATAAATTTTATAAACCTACTGTTTATAAAATTTCATTTATAACTTCACTGTTTATAATCCTATAAATTTCATTCATTAATGAAATTCATTTTTACTTCATTCAAACACTTATAAAAACTCGTTTTATAATGTCAATTTTTCAATTTATAAATATCTATTTATAAATCTCTTAATATAAATCAATTTATATTATTCTTCTAAAACGTCTTTAAATTCCTTTATAATTTCACCATTCTCTTGATTTATAAAATAATCAAATTTTATAAATCCTATATTTAAACTTTTATAATATGTTCAAAAATCCAATTTAAACTATTTTATAAAAATCATTAATTCACATTTCTCAAAAATCAGCTTTTAACTATATTCTCACCAAAATCATAACTTTATAACTTTGAAAATTATAACGTTTATTTATTTAAAATGGATCAATTCCAAAAATATAGTATATTTTCAAAAATCACTTTATAATCATTTTAAAATTCCAAAACTTGGGTCCAATGATGCTACATACCAAATAGTCAATCACGACAACAACGATTCATCATATATCGATATGATAATCCATCAAATATCAAAATATCTGAAAATCTGATAAATACTGTTGAGGAATCCAGTTGGATCCCTCCAACCTGTTTCCTGCATCCAAAAACATTAGCACAATACCAATTTCGCTCCAGTACGAAATTATCGCGGTATATGTTCTTATTAAATATTATCCGCTTAATAACGGCGTAATAGGGTCTCATCCGCTAAACAAATAAATGCGGGAAATCAATAACTGCAATATATACATATGCTAATATATATATATATATATATATATTGATATTATATATAATACCAATTTCACTGTTTATGAAATATTCGCGGTATATGTTTTTATTAAATAACATCCGCTTACTAACGGCGTATAATGTCTATTTTAACAATCAGTAGATATTAATCAACATTTAAACATGCATTCAAATATTTTAAATCTAACTTTTTAAAATAAAATCGAAACTGATTCGATTGAGTGAGAAGTTCTCACCTTGGTTTTAATTTCCGTTTTAGCGATTTATTTCGAATAAAATTAAACGCGCGTTTAATTTTACCCGAAATTCTCACTAACTCCAAACGACTCCAAACCAACTCCATCGCGTAGTGCTCGTCCATACGATCCCAACGCAACTGAGTTTGCATTTTTTCGACCTCGTATGAAAAAGATATCACGGTTTAAAGTTTAACGAGTTAATATATAAAATTAACACTAAATTTATAATAATTTTAAACCTAAACTATTATCTACCGTTCATTTGAAATCAACGCATCCTGGCCCTCCAACCTTTTCTTCCCTCATGCGATCCCTCTACAGATCAAACATGAGACCGAACCCAATATCCACAGATTAGGGTTAATTTTAGCAACCTCCACGTTGAACTCCAGCATGATCAGCCACTCCCATTCGCTCCGCCATCACACGAGCTACCCACGGTCAGAAGAGCTTCGAGCTCGGTCGCCTATATCGCGCGCAAATCGAGGCCAAACGGCCCACGAACGCGGCCATCTATCTCCTCCAAACGACGACAATAGCCAACTCCACCGTATAGATTTGTAGTTCTCACTCCCCTCTCCAACTTTCATGTTGATGATTTTGCCTAAAACTGAATAGACGAAGAGAGATTTGAGGGAGAAGGCGAGATGATTTCAGCCATGCATTTATAACAATGGCGGCCTGGTCACAAAACCCGAATTATATATATATATATATATATATATATATATATATATATATATATATATTATTGTGAATTTTGGTGGTATTTATAGGAAATTAAAACGAACACTATTCATTTCGATTTTCCAAACTCCGATTTACGCGCCGAAACTGACGTACCTAGGGTTTATCCCGCGTTCCGGACACAATGGAACAAGTTTCGGAAGCTAATTCGGACATCTGTGCGAGTTATGGCTGAAAACGCTCAATTTGAATTAAACCGATTTAAGTCGATTTCTAGGCGTTTTAATTTGTAACGGACAAACGGTAAATCCAATCGACTTGAAATTTGAAACCTTGCAATAATATCACATTACGGATCCGATGAAACTGGTTTCGTCAAAATCCGAGACTTTTTGAAAAATGGCTATTTTAGCTCGCCAAATTTAAATTAAAAATAAATCGATGCGTTTCGAGCTGCCACGATCAAACGATAACTCCGATTGACACGAAAATTGAAATCCGGTAATAACTAACTATTACGGATCCAATGAAACTGGTTTCGTTCAATTCTGAGACTGTTCAAAAATTGACTATTTTACAGTCGATTATTAAATATTAAAATATTCAATTTTCACAAATTAACTTTAAATTCAATTTTAAAAGTTCTAAAATATCGTTCTAACTTCCATATGATAAAATAAAATTTTACAAATCATTTTCAATCATATTTGACCCAATTTTCAATTATTTCCATAATTTAACATATGAAATTATCGATTTAAAAATCCAATTAAATCCAAAAATTCAAATAAAAATTTATTTGACTTATAAATTCACTTATTAATATTTAAAATTAATTAAATATTCAAATTTTAATTTCTAAAAATTATGGGTCGTTACACTATTTTAATATAAATTATTTTTAATACAAACTATTTTAAATTATAACTATTTTTATATAAACTATTTCAAATTATAAACTATTTTATTATATATACTATTATTTATATTTAAACAGTTAAGTGGGAAGTGTTATGATTCCAAAGCATTATGATTTCTAAATTTTGATTTCCAAAGTATTATGATTTCCTAAGTGTGATTTAGAAAGTGTTATAACTTTGAAGTACTAAGATTTTGTAAATGGATATATTTGAGATGGATATATTTAAAATGGAAATGATATCGTATTTGGTTTTGAAATGGAAGTGATATCGTATTGATATGGTTTTGAAATGGCAATGATATTTTGGTTTTGAAATATAAACTAATTTGAAGTTTATTAAATGACCAATCAGTGTAATAATTACGTAGTTATTGAAGAGCCCGGGATCGGTTAGGGATATACTCTCTGTCTAAACCGAACACCACTTTAATAACTTTTATATGCGGAGTGTGATCCAGAATGAAGTGGTTGGAATGATGACGTTGCTGGATTTGAAGAAAGAGAACGATAATGGATAGCCTTGACACTTGTGTCAAATTTGAAATGACTTAAACTGGAGTCGTGCTGGGCCAAGGAGGTTATCCACCTCTAAGCGAACACATTTCTTCATAAACTACTCATTACTTGTTTTTGATTGGTGCGCACCCTTGAATTGGGAGTGTTGTTTTGCGGTGTTGCGATCGTTGCGGCGATGCGTTCTCACTTGTCTGGATCAGGCAAATGGTAGTTTCACTACCTTGGGTATTGCCTCATGTGCCTTGTCATACTCGCATTCCTATACGCGACCACTACGATTTGTTTTGTGTTATACCTATAGAGTACTCCCTGATAGCCCACTAGCTTACGAAGGAGTTTACAGTGCTGTATATTCTATGACGCTAATATAAAATGTGTTAAGGGGGATAATGGTTACGCCTTAACGCTATTTTAATAGTTTACTTTACTTTAGACATTATTATAATAGCGTATATTATTACATAGTAGATAGTTTAACGGATCCTTAGAGAATGGTTGTCCCAAACATCTTTTGAGTTACTTGTATTTTTAGTTGTTATTTCACTTGAGTTAGATTTATTGATATAAGAATGTTAATCTTGACTCGAGTGTTTTGTGTTTTGCTTTATGCTCGGGTCAGACTGAGTGTACCAGTATTCAAGGCTCACCTTTGGAGTTGGAGCTTCGCTTGGAGATCCAGCTATCTATCCAGCTTTCAGATATTCAGTTGATTCTAGTGATGTATTTTGATTCTTGTATTTGACAATTGTATTCGGGACTTCTGTTGTAACTTATTTAACTCTGTTATATATATAGTAGCTTCATGAACTACTATTCATTTTGTTTCCGCTGCATATTGTTATATTACTCTGTGTCTATGATTATGTTATTATTTATTTACTGTATATGCTGAGTTTTGCCAAATATAAACTTACAATCTAGTATTTCGAGCAATTCAATTCCGGCATGTTTGGATGAGAATGTTTGAAAATATCAGGTCGTTACACTGTATGACCAAATAATAACTCCAAACATTGTGAAACTTGAAATCAGATAATAATACACTATTACGGATCCAATGGAACTGGTTTCGTCGAATTTCGAGACGTGTCCCGGAAGGCTATTTTTGTATGTTAATTCAAACGAGCTATTTTTAAAATTGAATAAATCACTCTTAAATTCAATTGGTAAAGTTTTATTATCTTCATTATTATTAATATAAAATTTATAAGCCTTCAAATTATTTTTATCAAGCTTTTAACTCAAGATTTTATTATTTAAGTAATTTCCAATTATTAAATTTTCCAGTAAATCATTATGTTTGAAACTTAAGTTAAAAATATACTTTTAAATACTTAAAATCGATTAAATATTGCAATTTCAAATATCCAAAATTTCTGGGTCGTTAAAACTCTTCATTTTGATTTCCCTAAAAATCATATATTTTCTTTAAAATATCCTTCGACATGACACATTTAGGTCATGTATGGATGACCTAGATGGTTAATTGTTCATTTATTCTTGGAATGGTTATTTGAAGTTCGAATATTATAGCATATAAAAAATTGAAGAGACAAAGAATTTTATTTTTCATTTTCTTTTCCATCTAAGTTTGCACCAAATAAAATTTTCCTTTTTCCATAGTAAAAACAATATATTGAGAAACATTTCATCAATAAACCTTATTCATGCTTACTAATACTTTCAAAATAGAATAAAATAATCTATCATATATTGGATATGAACCTTTAGATAATTTTTCAATTTTTTCAAGCATTGGACATCCATTTTCATGAACACTTAACATATATTTAATATGAACCTCTAGATAATTTTACAATTTTTTCAAGCATTGGACATCCATTTTCATGAACACTTAACAAAAATCTTTATGAATTTTTGCAAGCATTGGACATCCATTTTCATGAACTCTTAACAAAGATCTTTATGAAGAAAGCTGTAACGAATGGGTGTTTTCGACCATCGAAAATCGACATTTATACGTTCGCTATATAACCTGCCGAATATTCAAGTGTCGAAAATGCCAAATCATTAGGGGTTGAAGAAAAAAATAGAAAAAAATAACATCAGAGTCTCACAATCGCAGCAGAACAAAATATAATATATAATAACAGGTTTATATAGAAGAACTGTACTATAACATACTTACAACCATCAAAGTACAATATATAACAACCAATCTGGACAGTTTAATAACTTATCCTTATGAGGTGGAATAATAATAAAGTACGGAAGTATGCCTTTGCCATCCAGCTCATCTCTTGAGCTCCATAGCATCCTATCCTGAATCTGTAATACTCAGTCTGACCCGAGCATTATGATTTAAACAACACCCAAGTCAGTCTAGAAAACCAGCATAAGAAACACACTCAAATTGAGTTATTATTATTATTATTATTCAAAACCCTTTGAAAAACAAAGGTATCTCGTAAGACCGCGTCACACATAAACATGCCAGATTTTTACCTTACGATAATCAAAACACTTTTATCAAAATCGTCTGATATTATAATAGTGTCTAAACCAATTAAATAGAAAATAGCTAAAATGCTTGCATCTCACATTTTAGCATAGTTGGGCACATTCAAAACCGTAAGGCACTTATTGAAGAATGGATTCCACAATGGCTAGGCACTGGAGTATCACCTATCATAGTACACTTCTAGAAACATGTACCGAGGACCTCGCCTGGATCCCCTACAAAACAGGACCGGCCCTATCCCTAGCCTAGATAAAACCGAATATGTTATCACCCCAAGTGTTCCCACCCTTACCTAGAGTTCTTTCGCATGCGACCGTATCCGTAATATAATATATCCGAGGAAATATAGAAAGGTGTAAAATACCCTAATTGGGAATGACCCACTTAGCCGTGCTGCGTAACCCCTGATTTTCAGCGATTTTGGTTGATGAGGCTAAAGGATACGATTACCTTTCAAAGATAATTTCACTTAGAATGCTCATCGTCTTCCAATGACGATGTTCTGATAGCATTCACCCATACATGTTGTCCTGGGTCTGGACAAACCGAATCACCGTCTTCATCATCTTTACGGTATTCATTCGTAACGTTCAAACCTGATCGAAGTGGTTTTTGGATATTAAACCTGATCCCGGTCTCTTCAAAACGATTAGCGATTTTGGCCAAAACTTGATAGTTGGTGATTTAATCATCAATAAAACAGCCATATACAGTCACCAAGCCTTATATAAATTTTTCAAAATTTATTTCATAATATCTTTATAAGATATATTCCAAATCTTGTTCCATATTTCAATTATTTGGAAACAAATTTAATTTCCTAATCCTAACAGGATGTTTTCCAAACATCTCTTTCATCAATCAGTTAGAAAAATATTTAAATATTTTTTCTAAATTCCTTACTTTCCAACCTTTAGGAGATTTTTCCACTTATCTCTCTTTTGAAAAATCTTTCACACTTTATATGGTAAATTCCTTAAATTGTTTATAACGAAATCCATAAGTTCTGCTCTCCTTAATTTTAAATCTCATTATTCAAAAGTAAATACTTATGTCACCGAAATGAGTATATTCACAAACCATTTCTTTTAAAAAATATTTGAATTTCCGAGGTATGGAAAAGTACCATGCGGTATCAACCATGGATTCACAGTTCAATGGTTATGTCTCAATCCCAGAGAAATCCAAGTCTTAACTACAGACAATCTCTGCCTCCGATTTCTCCATAAAAGCATACCATTACTTTTCCAAAAAAGATTTATTTAGAAATATTTCTCAAAATAATGTTTATAAAATTTCTATATAATTTTCCAGGTTAAAACTTAGGCAAAATCCTTCAAAATAAAAGTTATTATATAAGCTATCCTTATATTTAATAACTTCATTAAATAATAATAATACTAGATTATTCTAAAATATAATAAATTTAATATTAACTAACTTAACTAACTGAATTAATAATTAAATATACCTTAAGCCTTAAAACAAATTAATAATTACTTTTCTTTCCTAAAATATTTTAAAAACTTTATTTTATATCGCCTAGTTAATATTTCAAATCCTCCTTTCACAACAACTCAATTTCTCGATAATAATATATTTTTCAACTCCATTATATTTCGTCCAATATTTATTAGACCCAATCTCATAAAAAGTTATTTACTTTTAAAAATAAATCTATTATTTATTTTCAATTGATTTACCCATCTCAATATAAATTCTCACCGTAAATTTATATCTTCAATCTATCATCTGATAATTATCTCACATTTAATTATAAACGTTGTTTGTACATCTCAATGTCTCATTTTCCGCTAATAACGGTTTTTACGTCACTTAAACTCCAATTTAAGTTGATTTCCTAATTAATTTCCATTTATAAATTAATTTCTTAAATGACCCGGCCTCTTTTCCAAAACCCTACAATTTTTCCATTTCACTTCCATTCCGAAATTTAGAAAATCTTATTTTAGGTTCAGTATAGCCACTGTTATACTCATTTCCAATTTCATTTCTATCTACCATTCATTAAAATCTTGATTTAAAATCCTTTATACTTAAAATGAGCACCTATTAGGAATTTATTTTTAAAAAATCCAATGAAAATAAATAATATTCCAAAATCTCTATTTATATATTTCCAAAATAGCTTAATATTAATTTAGAGCCAAACTATTTATTTTTCCCAAATTATTTTCTTTAATTAATCCAACATTTTCTATAAATATTCCACTTCTAAATTTTTCCTAATTTATTTTCTTCCAATTAAAAAACTTGTACTATTGGTATTTTAAAATTCTAAATCTAGGCCAAACAACCATAGTATCCAATTAGTTTCAAATCACACAATAAATCTATCACATATTATCTAAAAAATCAAATATATCACTATATACGTTAACACAACATGAAAAAATACCAATCCTACTTCGAGGCAAGATGTCGCGGTATATAGTGTCATCCGCTATTATGTTAGGTGCGTAGGGTCTCATCCGCTCCAACGATATGAAGTCAATCCAACTACTAATATGTACTACTACATATATATAATATCATTCAACAGATAAAAATTTCTAAATTCATTCAAGAAGCCAATAATTTATTTTAACTATTTTTAAAATAAATATGATAATCCAAATGAGTGCCTTCACCTTTCTATTTGCAAACCATTCCAATCTTGCCTTGATAAATTTATTTTAGCCCTCGTTTAATTAATTTATGAACCTTGTAAGTATCGATTAATAACCACTTGAATTATATATATATATATATTAAATAAAGAAAAAGATTGAAGATAATCACCTTTAATGCCGAACACTCAAGCCTAACTAAAACATAAATCCTGCCACACTTCCACTTGCTGCCATAAACTAGCATCATCTCGCCAGAGAACAATACTTCCTATCAACGCATTCAAACGGAAAGCTACGACCTACCCAATTGCCTGCATGCGAACCTACCACTCGATCCTTCCTCGACCTCTCATTTCCTTCCTCAGAGTCGCTCGCCCCTACCTCCACAATACATCGCGAACCTCCCTCATTCGCCATCGACTATCATTTCGTGCTCAACCGCATCCTACGCCATCCCAACCACCCACTTCCCTCTGTCACCTAGTCATCATGCGTAACAGCTTACTGGGAGCCTTAACATGGTCGCGAGCATGTTCCCATCGATGCTGCTCTCCAGTTCGCTGCTTTACCCTCACGATTTCGATTCTGTGAATCCCCCTTTTGACCTCGAGCGCACACTGTCCTCACGCGACTTGATCCACGATGCCGCCCCTCTCCTTGTTAGTCGATTTCGGAATTGAAGAAAAGGTGGAAAGGGTTTGCGATTTTTAACTGCCTTCATTCATTTATTTTTTATTTATTTATTTATTTTTATTTTGACGATTTAGAATTAGAGAAGATGGAGTGGAAGGCTCGCCATTTATTCAACATGATTTCATTTCTCGTTTTTCGTTCGAACTGTGAACATGTTGCATGCATTTAATTTGAAAAGAGGGAAATAATGGTTGCGTGTAGGAGATTATGTACAGTGACTTGAAGGTAAGAGAAAAGCACTGATGGAAATATTCGACTAGACAAAATATAAATTTTAAATTTTTCATACCGTCTCGATTCGTATCTTAAAATCTTGAACCCTATCATTGCGTGCCGCTAGACGTTTATAATGTTATACCCCTATCGATTTAAAAGGTTTTATTATCTTGCCTATTATAAATATAAATTTTATAAGCCTTTAAATTATTTTTATCCAGCTTAAATTTAAATTCTATAAATCGCTATTATAAATATTAATTATCCAATAAATCGCTATATTTAAATTCTGAATTTATTTTATAAATAAAAATCAAATTTTCATATTCAAAATCAATTTATACTACAAATTCAATATTTAAAACCATTTAAATATTCCAAATCAAATATCGAAAAATTTGGGTCATTACAAAAGTGCTATATGGAATCGGTAAATAACATGACAAATCTGACTACAGAAATAATCCACTGACTATAAAATACAATTTTAGGGTGTTTTTATTATTTTTAGAAGTTAACGTGTATTGACATTAGTATTGGATGATAATCGGATATGTTTAATGTTGTACATAAGCTAAAATTGTTTGTTTTCATTATGCCAGATTTGAACACGGTAAATTACATTTCTACATTTGGATGTCAAGATATTCATTTTTTTCCTATTCAAATTCTCCTTTTTGATGTTGTGCTCTTAAATTTGAATTCGGACATTGTATTCCTTGTAATTAAGTCCACTTATATAATACAATGTTCCTAAAATAAGTCAAGTAACTTTGAATGTATGGAGAGAATGTGATCTTAAGCATGCGTTGTTAATAAAATGTAATTTAGTTTTGCTTTCACTTTTTATATATATTAAAAGTATCTTAACATTTTAATTATTTATTTCTTTGAGGAGGCCTTAGAAATTTGAAATATTAAATGATATTCAACCTTAACTAATAGACCATTAATGCGGTGAGTCAATTACATTATTTTCTTTGGCATTACATCTAACCCATTTTCGGCATCACAAATCATTCATTTTTGTTGCAAGCACTAATTGCTTGATTGCAAAAATCACGTATTTATTTTACGTATGCAAAATGAACTATCGGTAATTTAATTCTATAAGGGAATCGATTTGATATAGAATTCTAACTTTTTATATTGCATTAGCTTGCTACAAATAACTTTTCTATAACCCGGTAGTTCCATAATGTGTTGTAGATACCATAAAATTGGACCTGGTAGTTTTTTATTGGTAGTGTCCATACGACTTTTTTGAGCTGAAGAAATGAGTACCAGTTGGAGTTACTGTTCCTTTGTATCCTTAAATGATTTCACTCTTCATATTATTTATAGATACATTTAATAAATATTTAGAATTTCAAGTTATTTAACCTTTTAGCTTTATTATGTTTGGTTATTTTAGAGCCAGTTGCATAACATTTAGCTAATAAAGGAAAAGGAAGAGATTATGTTAAGAGTCATAAGAAGGAACTGTAATCTTTTAGGTATATCACTGAATAATTAAATACTCACTACATCGATACTGCTTTTCCTTCGTGATTATGGTAAAACATCGATATCGTCATTCATTTCGTAGAGGTCATCCTTAATATTGAAATGCGAAGAAGTCTGAGGTTCAATAACTATCTTTGCCTGTGTTTTACATGTTTCTTGGTTTATTCCTTTTTTCATTTTTCCTATTTGTATATATGTTTTGTAGTAATGTTCATTAACCAATTAAATACTCCACAGTAGGTGTCATTGAGAGATTGTGTATACTGTATCCACCATCCTTACAAATACCATATTATCTTCTATCGACTAATTTATTTCCCTATTAACTAAACCATTACTATTTCTCTGCAATTTTCCATTCGACTGTTTAGATAAATTTAAACCGTGGAATAGGATTATTTCACTTTGTTACAGCTTTCTTCCTAAAAATTATTTGTCCATTTACAGTTCTAATACCATATTGGCACATTGTTAAAGTTTGTGACATTATGCAGCTGCTTATGCTATATTCTTTTTTTTCCTCCACAGATAATCATCTACCACTCTGGATAAACCTCCACTGCGCACTGTGCTTCCACATTTACTAACTTCAGACTAGGGAGCAAGACCAACTATTTGTTATATTCCCATAACACTATTATGAAGCACAATAGTTTCATTTTACACTGTACATAACAAAATACAGCTTCTACCAAACATATTTTGATTGCAGTTCAGTTTATGTGCCTTTTACGGCAGATTTCTATTTGTCCACTCAATACTTGAAATTTATTTTTGCTGCCAACTGTTGTAATACATGCTACACGTTTGATTTGTTGTGGTAAAATTAATCTGCGGCTATAAGGATTATGAAAAACTAAAATGCATACCTATTCGACTCGGTTCTGCAACTACATGCAATATCATTTGGCATGAACAATTGTTTATATAGGCTCGAATAGATAAAGTGGAGTATAATTGAGAACTGTATCACATTAGCACATATTTCCTTTGTGTCATTTCCTTTTAAATTATTATTTAGTGGCTGCAAAATAATTTAGCGAATCAAATAGTATATTACGTTTATGTTTGAATCTAAAATTTTCAAATTTAATAGGACATTTATTTATTTGGCTGTTGATTGTAAAATTTAATTGGGGTTTTGAATTTGTATATTTAAAATCATATAAATAAAAGAGTAACACCTTAAAATTTGTCAATATAAATTAACAATATATTTTAATATTTTTCTCTATTTATTTTCAAATTAAATTCCAAAAGTTTAAAATATATTATTAATTTATATTGACAAATTTCAGGGTGTTACTCTTTTATTTATAAGATTTTAAATATACAAATTCAAAACCCCAATTAAATTTTAAAATCAATATCCAAATAAATAAATGTCCTATTAAATTTGAAAAATTCAGATTAATTTACAATTTTATTCCAAAATTTATTTTAATTATCAATTTAAATTAAATTAAAAATCAGGATCGTTACAGATTCCCCCCTTAAGTAAATTTCGTCCTAGAAATTTGCAAGGGAGATGAGAAAGAAAAGATGAAAGATAGAGAAATATCTTTCCAAATCAAACTGGATATCAATTCTGCATTTGGCTTACCAAATCAGAATATCGACAATATGAGAACAAATTCATACAATTATTTCACAAGATTCTCGGGTCCACCGGTCTACGAATATGCAAGGGCATTGATTAGTTCGAAGGGATAACTAATTGTTCGTAGAATATATCGGATCCCAGAGAATAGTTAGATGGATTTAATCTTCCATAATTCTCAAATGCTAGGCACGAATTCCAAATTCAGGTTGGTATACTCCAAAGTATATACACCAACTTATCCCTCTTTGGAGTTCAATCAACACAAGAAATTACGATAGAATTCCAAATTTGGTTTTTTAACTGATATCGTTTTATTGATACAATTCGAATTTATCTCTATATTTGTTAACCAATTTATTTAATTTAAAATTTCTAATTTATTTAGAATTTTCAAATTCATTAGAGTTTAAAACAAAAAGTTGATAAGAAAGCGATGAAGATACGAAGTAAGGATTTTTTACAACGATTCGTAGGGCCACCATCACACCGAAACTTCTTCTTGGAGCTGCCACGAAGCCATGGAAAGAATTTGGAATCGAAACAAAGGACATTGAGAAGAAAAATTGTTTCAGCTATTGCAGGGTATTGACCATTTGTAGTGGTATTTCCCTGTCCCCTATCTCATCCTCTTCCCGCACTCATACTCACCATCAGTGGATAGTAAGAAAATTTACTACGGCATTCGAATGGATATCTTAGGGATATACTCATTCTAGGGTATACTTCACCATATCTCTAATGAGCTACTTAATGTGTTATACTCCTGAGCTAAAGCTCTAATACCAAATGTAACGATCCTGACTCGAGTTTAATTTCACTGTAATATTTAAACATCGAGAGATTAAATCAATATTTCAACTTGTATTTATTTTTAAAAATGATGTTATACTCGTATAAACATCTTTCATTCAATAATTATAATCTAAATTTGTTTGGTGTGGGATGATTTTTAATTTCAAACAGGTTTTTAAGATCTGGAATGTATGAACAAAAGCAAGCTTTGTTCTGTTCCCAGACATGTATCACATATATACATACATATGTAAACAGATTTACATTCGAGAATCATCACATATCAGAGAAGACAATTCACTCAAGCATTCGTCAAGATAAAGAACAATTTTAGGGCTAGATTGCTCACCTGGATTTTCAGCAGAGACAAAGAACAAGGCAGAGGAAAAAGAGCAGGGAAGTGTTTTGACAGTTTTCAAAGATGGAAGCCTGAATCTTTTTTTCTTCTTCTTTAATTTTTGGAGTTTAAATCTGTAAATTACAAATGGAAATCTTTTCTTATACTCTTTGTTTGTACTTAATTTATTAATCGCAACAATTTTCCATTACTTACAGTTGAATGACAGAGAAGTTTTCTTTTTCTCTGCAACTTGAAAACAGAATTTACTTTAGCCTTGAACTTGATTTTCCTACAAGTAATTGATTGAACATTATTGTATTAAACTCCTTCTTCTTTAGAAATTATAACTTCAAGTTCAAACTTTAAAAAGAAAGTTACTTGCCCTTTTAAATTACTTCCAGAAATCTACTACATTAACAAAACTGCAGCTCTGTTTCTTTTTTTCTTATCAATCTGCATTTTTTTTTGAGTTTGTGTTAAAAACTAGATTTAAAATCATAGATTCATTAAACTATAAGGTATAAAATTTACCTGAGATATGGAATACAAATCCACTGCTTTTGATTTCATTTTACAGATTTGATTGTTTTAGTTTTTTTTTTGAATTTGTTTTGTGATTTCCAGGTTAAAGACTTTGCTCTGGAAATGATGATTTGAATTTAATAACTTGTTTTGATCTCCCTTTGAACCATCTTTGCTTTGAATTTCTTCCAATCAGGTTGAAGTTTTTGAAAAACAAAGAATTTGCGTTAGATTTTTAGAAGATGACAGCCCCTTTTTTTCCTCCCAAACCTTCATCTTCTCCAGATATACAAAGTAACCGCGTGCACATGTATACGAAGCCCCACCGCCTTCGGCCACCATCGAGATGCCCAGCAAGTCGACAACGACGTCCTCACACCATCAAGCCACTCGACAACCTAGATCGAATCATAAAAACACAATCGAGCTTTCAGCTGCAACCCAGAGACCAGACCTCATCAGAAAACTCGTCGTATCGTAGTGCTCCGACCACCGTAAATCACACGAACATGACTGGAGCCACGCCAACCTCTACCGCTTTGATTCCAACCGGATCGGACGACTCCGATCATCGTTCGTCGTCACACGAGGTCGATGAATAGAACAGCCAACTTGGGTTCTCAAACCCTAAAATCTCATCGACCAACTGCCATGATTATCTAAAAAATCAGTGACTAATTTTTCGTTGAACTCCATTACTTAAACTACCTCCTCCACCAACCCCCATGATTCCAGACCCACCAATCGCCAGAATTTGGCTAGAAATCATTTTCTGACCATCTTACTTTTTCTCACAATTTAATGAACTATAAATCTTGAAATTCTTATCAAAATTCATCGATTTGAATTGTGAATTCTTATATATAATCAAAACATGAATTCCAGGAAATAAATTTCCTGACTTGAATTCCTTTTAACACAAGTTGGAAGTTCATTCCTTACGTGAAAGCTTTTATTATTTGAAACAAATAGTTTTTGTTTTGGAAAAATCCGATTTCGTTTATACAAGTTAAATCTTTGGTTAAATTTAATTTCCCAAAACAACACTTAAAAATGGTTTAAAACCCATATAAAGTTATATCACCTTTTCAAATCATAAATAGAATTCAATTTCAAAATTTTAAATTCAAGTTTTAAATCAAATTTCAAAACCAAATCAAGTTATTCAAAAATAACCTTTATCTTTGAAATCCTTTTCAAAAGCTTTTTATTTTAAACCCAATCTATTTCCAAAATCATTTGAATTTAAAAATCTAATTTTTAAAACTATTTCAAAAATCTGTGACTTGGCCAATCTCCACGTGCAACCCATATTTGTGTGTGTATAAGTGTGGTCCAGGGGTTCAACACAATAGTGCACAACATCATCATCACAGATTCAATCATATCGATAAGCGGTATAACCCGTAATGCTCGTCTTTATTCACAGATTCATAGATAAAGTAAATTTATCAAATGACAAAGATTCACTATTACGATTCGATGTGGGTTTCGGATAACCAACTAGAATCCGACTCCCTGTCGCATCGAAATTTAAATGTCGTTTTACGGGTCAAGGGGTTTTCATATTCATACAATAGTATATCACAAATATATTGCAGCTCAGCATAAAGCATCACATCACATATCAAATATATCAATCCATCACACAGTATTCAATAACAATCAAGCATCTTTGATTAAGGTGAATAAATCGTGTGGTTTTAAATTTTCTACCCATATAATTACTCCCATTAGTAATCTTTAATCAATGATTAATTATCCTTAACTACAATTGATTAAGTCTTGATCACCTTCATTAATTGATCATTTCTTTAATTAATTATCTTAATTAATTAACCCTTAATTGTAACTAATTTAAATCTTAATTACTTTTATTAATGGACCTTTAATTAATTACTTTAATTAATAAATCCTTAGTTATTAATTTAATCTTAATTATAATTAATTACCTTTTAATTAATTATTCTTAATTTAATTACCTTAATTAATTAACCACATTAATTAATTATGCTTTAAAGTAATTAACACTTAATATTTGGATTTATCAATCCTTAATCTTTAATCATCTACTCTTCATTAATTAATTAACCATAAGTTATTATACTTTAATCACATTAATTCAATAGCCCTTAATAAATCACCCTTTAATAAATTATTCTTAATTAATAAGTGATTATCTCTAATCATTTACATTAATAATCACAAATAAATTCTAATCATCTGATTTACTAAATTCTAATCATCTGATCATCGGTATGGACTGGCTAGTTCGATACAAGGCCAGGATTCTTTGTTTTGATAGAGTTATTTATCTTCGACATCCAGACTCTTCTTCTCAGTTATCTCTTGTTCTTCGCGATACCGATTGTGATTCCCTAGCTACCTTATATGCTCTTGATTCTCAAGACGATGATGATGATGTTTCTCGTATTCCGATAGTTTTTGACTTCGTTGATATTTTTGAGCCTGTTTTGGGTTTGCCACCCAAGCGGGCCTTAGAGTTTCGTATTGATCTCATTCCTGGTGCTCAGCCAGCTAGTCGTCCTCTCATGAGGATATCTACTAAGGAGAATGAGGAACTTAAAAAGCAACTCCTTGAGCTCGAAGCTAAACATTTCATTTGATCTAGCTCTTCGCCGTGGGGTGCCGCCGTGGTATTCGTGAAGAAGTCGGATGGTACTCTTAGGCTTTTCGTCGACTATCGCAAGCTTAATGATCTAACCATCAGGAATCGCCATCCCTTGCCAAGAATTGATGACATGTTCGATCAATTGAGTGGTGCAAAGGTCTTTTCTCAACTGGACCTTGCCACGGGTTTTCATCAACTCCGAGTTGTGGAAGATAGCATTCCCCTTACGGCCTTTCGCACTCGATATGGATCTTATGAGTGGCTCGTCATGCAATTCGGTTTGACGAACGCTCCTGCTAGTTCGTCGATCTTATGAATCGGGTATTCCGGGAATATCTCGATAAATTTGTGCTAGTATTCGATGACATCTTAGTATATTCCAAATCCGAAGAGGACCATGCTTGACATCTTAGAATTGTCTTGAGTACTCTCCGCAAACATCAACTCAAGGCAAAGCTTTCTAAATGTCACTTCTGCAAAAGGAAAGTGAAATTCTTAGGTCATGTGGTATCTTCCAATGGAATCCCAGTTGATCCTTCTAAGATCGAGGCTATTTAGAAATGGAAGAGGCCAGAGAATATTCATGAGATTCGTAGCTTTCTGGGATTAGAGGGTTATTATCGCCGTTTCATTAAGGATTTCTCTCGCATCGTGCTTCCTCGTACAAACCTCACTAGAAAGGGTGTTAGTTTTATCCGGTCTGACAAGTGTGAGGCTGCCTTCCAGCGATTGACTCACACATGCTCCTATGCTTGTGGTTCCTGAAGGGAACCAAGATCTCCCTGTTTATACCGATGCAAGCCAAAGTGGTCTTGGTGCGGTTCTTATGAAGAAGGACCAGGTTGTTGCCTACGCTTCAAGGCAATTACATCCGAACGAGGTTCGGTACGCGACCCATGATTTAGAGCTTGCAGCCATCGTCTTCGCCTTGAACATATGGCGTCATTATCTCCTTGGTGAGCACTTCGTTCTTTATACCGATCATAAGTCTCTCAAGTACCTCTTTTCGCAGAAGGAATTGAATATGAGGCAACAACGATGGTTAGAGTTTCTTGCCTCATAAGATTTTAATATCAAGTATACCCCTGGGAAGGGTAATCGTGTAGCTGATGCGCTTAGCCGCAAGCATTCGGCCATTATTTCTATAATGTTAGCCGAATGGGATGTTCTTAAGACCTTATCCAGCTTCGATATTCGTGATCGAGCACCGTCATCTGACTCATCGGTCTCGTTATTCAGTATGGTGGCTCGACCTTCTCTTCTTGATCATATCTCTGAGGCCTAGAGACGTGATGCTTATATTATTCGCCTCATTCAATCTTTCTCATCTGAGTCTCCTGATGAGGAGTTGTGGGATTATTCGATTGATTCTCACGGTTGCCTTCGTCTGAAGAACCGTATAGTTGTGCCTTCTGATTCAGCACTTAGGTGTGACATACTTGATGATTGTCATCGCACTAAGTATACCATTCATCCGGGTAGCAGTAAGATGTATGCGGATATGCATCGCCTTTATTATTGGGATGGTATGATGCGGGATATTGCAAGTTATGAAAGCAATTGCATGACTTATCAGCTTGTCAAGGCCGAGCATCAGTGGCCATCCGGTCTTCTTCGGCCTCTTGAGGTTCGACAGTGGAAATGGGACCAAGTATCGATGGACTTCGTTGACGGTCAGCCTTGTTCGAGGTTGGGTCATTCTAGCATTTGGCTTATCGTGGATCGTCTTACTAAATCCGCCCATTTGATCATTATTAAATCTAATAGGAATTCTCCTCTTTTGGCTAAGCTCTACATTAAAGAAGTCGTGCGATTACATGGTGTTCCTTCTTCGATTGTATGTGATCGTGATCCCTTGTTTACCAGCCATTTCTGGACCAGTTTTCAGCAAACTTTGGGTACAAAGCTTAATATTTCTACAGCTTATCATCCCCAGTTTGATGGACAGACTGAGAGGGTGAATCGAATTCTTGAAGATCTTCTCCGTGCATGTATTCTTGATTTTAGTGGTTCATAGGAGGATCATCTTCCATTAGTAGAGTTCTCCTACAATAATAGCTTCCAATCCAGTAGCGGTATGGCTCCATTTGAGGCACTATACGGAAGACCATGTCGTTCTCCTTCTTGTTGGTTAGAATCTTGCGAGAAGCTTATACTCGGTCCAGATTCAATTCGTGATTCTTCGGAGAAGATATCCCTTATTAGACAGAGAATAAAAGAGGCACATAGTCGCCAGAAATCCTACACGGACAACCGTAGGAAGCCTCTTGAGTTCTCCGTTGGTGATCTTGTATTTATCCGTGTATCCCCAATGAAGGGAGTAATGCGCTTTAGCTCCACAGGGAAATTGGCTCCTCGCTTTATAGGACCATTTTCGATTACCGAGCGCATTGGTCCAGTTGCTTATCGATTAGCTCTTCCATCTCATTTATCGAGAATTCATGATGTCTTCCATGTCTCTCAGCTTCGAAAATACATTCTAGATCCTGATTCTGTTATTGATCCGTCCGAGCAACTTCAGCTTGAGATCTCACCGAGCCTATCCACTTTTCAGCAGCCTATTCGTGTACTTGATTCGAAGGTGAGGCGCCTTCGAAGCAAGAACGTTCCTCTTGTAAAGATTCAATGGTCGGAGAATCCCAATGATTGCACTTGGAAAACCAAAGAATCTATCGAGCGTTCCTTTCCGTGCTTTCTATCTTCACTTGATAATGGTGAGAATTATTATCTCAAGCTATTTCTATACCTTCGTGTTGGATTGTTACTTGTGTTACGGATTTTCCTTAAGAATTGCGTGGACGCAGTTTATTTAAGGGGGGAGTCTGTAACGGCCCTGGTTTGGAGATTACCATAATTATTAAATTATAATGAGAATTATAATTTAATAATGGAGAAAATAATTTAATAAGGAGAAAATGATGTGAAATATTGTTTAATTGAAATAAACAATGTTGTATGAATAAATCTTGGGTGAATGTAATAAAATGAGATTTATTTCAATTTTTAATGGTTGAAATAAATTTAAGATGGAGGATGTAGCAACCCAAAATTTAACAAATATTTCATTCTTTTAGTTATAAAACTTTGGGGGTTTATTATATAAAAAATCTAAATTTTGAATTGATTAAAACAATTGCCTAAATTTTTAAATAAATAATAAGATCTCTGAAATTTTGACGTGGTTAAGAATTAACTTTAATTGGAAATTTGGGTTTTTTTGTTGAAGATGGTAAATAACTTAATTTCTAGCAAAATCATGTTTTAATTAAGAAATAAGATTTGAGAAAAATTTAGTGTATAAATAAACTGTTTAATTACGCGTTTAAAATGCGCGTTATTGATGAAACATTTTTAACGTATATTTACTACATAAGAGAACGCGTAAATTTAAAAGCGTTACTTTTTTTTTAAACTGGGCGTGTGTTTGATTCAATTATTGCGTCGGTTTTTCACGCATCTAAATTTCTTACCTTGGATATAAATACTCAAATAAATCAGCAGACATGCATTTTTAGGTGGAAAAGGAATAAATTTTCTTTCCGTTGACTCCACATATTTAATAAATAAAACCCATTGATTTTTCAATAATGTTCAAATCAAATATTCTTTTCCATTTCTTTACTCTAAGAATCAACACTTTTCTTTGTTCAATATTATAAAACGTTCACCAATTTTTCCATTTTTCTGTACCGTTAAAACAACACAATAATTTTTACCTTAGCTATAAATGGATTATATACTTTAAAAAAAAATTATATTGTTACTTATATACACTTTAGTAATGGAATTCTTGGTAAGTGAATGAAAAAAACCCAATGTAAACAAATCATATTTTTTTGAAGTAATAAATTTCAAAATTTATGTATAAATAAACTGTTTAATTACGCGTTTAAAAGGCGAGTTATTTGATGGAATGAATAAAATATAAGCGTTACTTTTGTATAAATTTGGGTGTATATTATTACGGTTGTAGTACGCATTCTTAAAAAAAATTCATACCGCAGATATAAATTATTAATTAATTTGTAGATGTGCAATTCTAAGTGGTAAATGAATAAATTTCCTAGCCTATTAATTTTGTTTAAAAGTTTCCAAAATTCGCATGTAAACCTTACCTTTTCCTTTATTGTCAATCGTTCTAAAATTGGTATGAAATCTTTGATTTCCCCTACTATTTAAATTTTATTTGCTTACCGTTCCTTCTTCCATTAAATCAATGCAAATTACACCTTTAAGTTGTATGTTTATATCCGTTTTGATAAAATTTGGTTGACATAAATGATACGTATTTATATTAAATATTCTTAAAAGGTATAAAAATTTAAGCGTTATTTTTGTTATAAATATGAGCGTAATTTTTGAGTTGGTTATTGCGTCTATAGTGCGCATTCCAAAAATATATACCTTACCTGAAAATGGTTAAATAAATCAGTAAACGTGCATTTTCGAGTAGGAGAGAAGCATATCCGTTTCAATTTTTTCTTTGACCGTGACTGGACATTTACCTTTTTAAAGATATCCCACTTCCCTGTTTGCTGCAACTATTTTTATTTAGTATAAAATCTTTGAATAAAGCAACGTTCAAATCTAATGTTATTATGGTTTCCTCCGATATCAACGCTAGTTTCTTCTCATTATTAAGCAGGTTGGCACAAATTTTTCTTTTGGTCAATTTTCCATTTTCGTTTTGAAGCAAATTGATTGCTTGCCATTTTATGTTATCCTTAATTACGAAACCCATGGCATAATTCCATCACACAAAGATTTCCTACCTATTGTTTGTAATAGGAATAGAACCAAGTGGCAGTGTATAACAAGGAATAAATCTGTGCTCAATCAAATCATGGCCCTTTTTAAAAAATTTATATTCTTCTTTCCCAAAACTTTATTTCTTGCCTAAATCAACGCATAGCTCATTGATAAATACCAGTCACGAACACTTTTTCTTTACCTCATCTTTTGGACTTCGTCTCCTAGCTTGTGTGGAGCTTCAGGTAATGGCAGTTACTTTCTTTCTTCTTCCTTTTATTTTCTTTTTCTTTTTCTTTGTTTTCTTTTACTTCACTCGGCTGCTCCACCTGAAGCTTTGAAATTCCATTTTCATTCTCCACGTTTAAAAAAAACTTTATGCCTAACAGTATCTTACTGTGTGAACTCGCGTGCATAAAAAAATATAATAATAATAAAAAAATCAATTTGCATAAGCACGGTGAAAAATGTAGGTGGGTTATAAGCTGGATTTCGTAAATTTTCAACGTGAATACGTTGCATGTGAATAGGATATAGGTATGAGCCACCTAAGTTTAGCTTATTGTTTCTTTTTTTTCTAGCACGTTATAATATTTAGTTTTAATTTAAGAAAGAAAAATAATAATAACGTTCATAAATGGCCGAGAATAGTAGTTGCGTGCTCAAAATTTTAAACCAAAGTTTCATCATCTTTTGCATTGTTGGAAAAAATAAGTGTGCGTGCACCACTTTTTGATCACACACTTTATAACTAAATTTCCCACTGTTCACTCTTTAGCATTCATATAATTCAAATAGAAATTTGGGCCGACCTTTGAGAATGGGGTGAAGTCTTGGGTGGAGTGGTCGAGAAATTGTGGCAATCATCCTTTTATTATAATCTCGTTCCAATTGTTATTTAAAATTTTGATCGTTTTGAATTTCACGTAATTAGTTATTCGTTTATCTTGTTCAAGATCTGAATCGGATTGGCTCATCTTTCAGTCATTGATCACGCCTTCTGTACGTTGTTCTGTTGTGGTTACCGTAGTTTTGAATCAAAATATTCAGCTTCGTAAATGTGAGTAGTCTCACCTGACAACGTACTTATATATCTGTAAATTGATAACAAGTGTGATTATTTATTTACTGTATATTTTGAGAATTTTATTTACAAAGCGGTATTTTGAATAATTCAAGTCCAACATGTGTGGATGCGAATGGTTGAAAATATCGGGTCGTTACAGAGGAAAATAAAGTTAACTACTTTATTTGAGAATTTGGGTGGATAAATATCAATTGTTGGTATTTATTATGGTTAATAAAAGGATATTGGTGATGTATACCAATAATCACCTTTTATTGTTTAATAATAAAAATAAAATAAGAAATAATTGTGAATGTGCCTAAACATGATGAACATGTATGTGAAATAAAATTTATTTTATTTCATGAATTCGAATATAGTTAGTGGCAACATTTGATTAAATTGAATAATTTGAACAATATTGTGTTTGTTGCCAATATTGTCATTTTATTTAATTAAATATGTATATGAGAATGAGTAATAAAATAATTAATCATGATAAATATGACTAAAAATGTGAGAAATAATTTAATAATTTCTAAACATGTATTTGTTTTGTTTTGGGTGCATAACATCTGTTTATTTAACCAATTGTATTTAATTTGCAATTTATTTTGCAATTATGGAAAAGTTGGATAAATTGAGTAATAGATGGAAATTTAATAACAAAATTGTTAAAACTTATGTTTTGATAATTTTATTAAAAAGTAGATGACATAACGAATCCAATGCATCCAAAATCATTAAAAACAGATTAAAAATGTAGAAGTTATGAAGATTTAAACATTGTATAAGTGCAAATAAACTTAAACAAAAATTTTGCCCAAGTAAAATTAATGTGGGTCGTTGGGTTAAGCCCAAACCCAATATCCACTAGAGAAACTTCTGGAGCCAGGAAAGAAGTACGTACACTTCTTCCTCCTTCAGCTCATTTTGAGAAAAGGAAAGGCAGAAGCTCAAAAACAATAAAAATGGCTTCCTTGCTCAACTAATATCAAAAATCCAATTAAAATCCACACCAAATTAAATTATTTTCATGCTAAAACCAAATTCAGGTAATCTCCTAACTCATTTTTCTCTCAATCCATGGAATTTGCCAATTTCATTTATTGTTGTTTTTGGTTTTAATGAAATCTTCTCTTGCATTTCAGCAATCACAGGTCCGGCAAGGGCGAATTCGAGTTGAAAGCTTCCATCTTAAAGCCTAAATCATCATCTTTTTGCCGCTAACTGTAAGTTAAAAGCTTATGCAAATTGAATTGGTTATCTATCAAAAACAAAAATAAAATCTGAAGCTATAATGTTGGTTTATGCATAAAATTTTGCTCCTAGCGTATGTTGTCTTGCTGAAAATGGTGCAACTTTGTTGCCCATATCTTGTTCTTCCAGCGTCGGATTGTCGTCGAATTTTTTTCAGTTTGTAATGCATTTTCTAAAGTTCATTGCTGCAAATTTTCATCGAGCTTTGAGTCCGTTTGGACCTTCTTTTTTGCTGTCAAATGCGAAAATCCGAGAGGAAATATGCATAGAAAATTCCATTGGCTGAATAGTATTTTCGGCATAGCTTTTATGTTTCTAATCGGAATATCGAAATCTTGGATGTTATGAAATTCATGTAAAATATGCCACTACTTTTCTGCTTTAGCTTTTATATGATCTCGAAGTTTACATAGTGTAAAATAGACGTTTTTATCGCTGGTCTGTGTTAATAGCCAGCGCGCAAATTTTCTTTTCTAGTAGTATTTCGCTCGTAACTTATTCGTTACTGACCGGAATATCGAAATTTTTGAAGTTTTTAAAACCTAGGCTGTAGACTACAAATTGTATGTTTTATGCGTGGAATTTCGAAGTTTACATGGTGGAAAATTGATGTTTTCATTGTTGGCCTGTCATGGACAGCCCCAAATTTTGATATAATTGTCCGATTTTGACGATTTCATTTGCATTCGTTTGCAAGATTTTTATTATGAAATTTATATATTAATCCATTTCTACTAAATTAATTTATGTTATAACTTATTAATTTTCATCATCTTTATGCTTTTTCGGACGTATAAGAAAATAAATTAAACGATTTAGTAAATCCGCGAGGTATGGGACTTGTATATTTACTTTATCGGCTAATTTCGGACTTGTACGATCGAAACGATTTTGAGGAATCGTTTGATTTCCTTCTTGATGTTAACCACACTGTGGTATGAGTTTGAGATTATTAGTCCATTTGGCTGATACGTATAGTCCAAGATCTCCTATTCGGAGTATATACGAGATTAGGACCATATTGATGGAGATATACCTGCCAATGATATGAGGCAAGATTTTGATGGAATTTGATGAGTTTGATGATTTTATGGAATTTCTACTCGTCGATGATATGAGACAAGTTTAGCATCTTATGCCATATGCCGATGACATGAGGCGATTCTTTTGATGATGTTGATGATTTCTTAGTGTGGCACGAACTAGCGGCTAGAAAACCGCTAAGTGAGAGCGTATGGTATGGGACATACGTTACCACTTTCCGGCTTACTATTCGAGTGTTGTTGACACATTCTGGGAGAACTACCGATACTTGGAGTCCTGATCGAGTTAAGTAATACTTGACTCGACAGGGAACACCGATTGGAGTGAGGTGCTCCAATCACTTTTGATGACGGGTGTTTGTGGGGAGTATAGATGACGTCATAGACCGGATTAATTCGAGATGAGGATTCCGGTCGAGAGTTGGATATGGTACCATGATGGTGAATAGTACTAGTAAATAGCATGTGCAACATGCTTTTGCATGTAATAATTGGCCAATATGAGATTTCTTTTATGAGTTATGATGATTTCGATTTCACCATTTTTGATGTTTTACCTAGTCTTATAGATGTAAATAAGGCAAATATGATTTCTTTGAGGATTTTGGTGATTTCGAATTTTATGGATTTATATTTGGGATTTATATACGACTTGAGAGATTTATTTATTCATGGATAATGTTTGAATGTTTTCCCTTATATCATATACATGAATTCCCTCAGATTAACCAAGTATATGTATATGCAAACCACCATAGAGACATAGCGAAGTTACTTGATATCAATCCTAGATGTTCATACCTACTTATGTTATCCCGTTGCGAAGCTCTTCTCTTTCCTTATCGTATTTCCTTTCTAACGATAAGATTCAGTTGCTTGACCCGTGTGTTTATCACTTGGGTCAGACCGAGTTGCAGGTTAGGTGGAAGTCGATCTTTTGTGTTGGATCTATGTTGCTTTTTGTGTAGGACGCATGACTAGGGACTGGACTCCTCTTTTAGTGTTATACCTGTTATTGACACTTTGTATATATTCTTTTATGGGATGTGATGTATGTATTTGATATGGGTATACTATTATGTAGTGGTGTATGACACTTGATGTTTGGGTTTGTAGCTATGTGTGTGTGTGTGTGTGTGTGTAGCTGCTGTTCTGTGATATGTATGTTTTATTTATTTCATTTCGCTTCCTAATAAATCCTGTAGCCGAGTAGTATCGTATTAGCTAAATATTGGATATGTCGATTCTATGAGGTAAAGAAAAAAATATCGACGCATTTAGTCTTTAGCTAATGCATTACTATATCGGTCGCCCTTAACCAGCCCTATTCTCTGCGTTAGTCGACAGAATTACTTGTTAATTCCCTTTACTAACGTGAGTCTCGGGGTGGGGCGTCACAGAAACTAACTCAACTTCACTCACTGTTAATCGTACATTGTCCAATAAAGTTCAATTACTCCATATTTGTGCATCATTATGTATCGCATGCAGGAGTAATTTTGAGATTGAATCTTTACTCATTTTAGGTACATATGCAACATTTTCCAATATACTCATTCATTCGATCAAAACTAATCATGTCTATTACATGTTAGTTTATTTACTTCTGTTTTATATTCTTTAACTTGACATATTACATGTTATCAAATACACATGTCTATGTCGACGATAACTCATCGGTTAATGTGAAGAAGTACGTGGAACCGTTTTGGTATTTATAGAATTACGATTGCATATATCTATGTCTATCAATCCGAAGAGTCCATCAACTATTACGGGTGCATGGCCCTTTGTTTGAGGTATAATTAATAAGTATCGTATGATTCAAAATCATACAATGAAATTATTTCCCAAAACTAATGAAATTATTTCCCAAAACTACGGCTTAGTCTATAATTCCAAAACAACTGTAAATAGCATTAGATACTTTTGTATATTCCAGTGCATCACTTTTGTTATAAATTAAATTACCACATTATATTTTTATTTCATAAATAATATTCATATGGAAATAAAGTTATGTTTTTTCCTTTTCTCAGTCGATACCAAAAAACAATTGTTATTCCGTAAATTATGTATAGTAAATTTTACGAAAACAATTTTCATACTATAATGCAATTAATAAGTGCTATATGGCATGCCCCCACTATCTCCACCATTACTATAATAGTGTATTAAATTTGGAGGTCCATCATTCACTTAATACAATTTGTTTATTTCATATAGTGGAACTGCTTATAGTGGAGAGTTCACTGATCAAATATCTTGAACTCAAAGAAATAAATCTCATAGAAAACAATTTTCTATATGAAAATACATTTTGAATTAGAAATCATATTTCTTATACCAATATTGTGTATCAATTATTATTACGATTCTCGTTTTTAATGTTTCTCTATGAAGCAGAAGTGACTATTCATTCTTTTCATCCCAACTGTACCTTAAATTAATTTATTCTTATACACTTATTTTCCTTTCAAATGGTCAAGCTATTTTAAAGAAACCTTACTACAGTATCATAACAAACTCTTTACAAAAGCGCATTCAATTATCCTTAATATTTAAGGACATCAAATGTGTTGCACTTTACGTAAACCGATCGAAATGACATTTCAGCAATCAAATTCTTAGACATCTCTTGTAGTTTTTGGTATTGTGTTACACTAAAACAATATGATCCCTTTATAATGATTTGAGTTAAATACTTGATATCAAAATACTGTTTATTGGCGTATTTCTAATAAACTATATTCATTGAAGTATCGTACATTACGAACTGTGACAATTCACCATATAACATTTATAAATAATAGTGTATGGATTAAATACCTATAGTCTTGTATTTCTTTTAGAGTTTGAAACTCCTGGAGTGCAATATACGGTCTCTACAAAATAAGCACATAAGTGACCATTTTATGAATGTATTAAGTAGTTTTAAAAATTAGATACTTGCATGGGTATAGAAAACATTAACATGCAATAGGCATTTAATAGTGGGTATTATATTTCCAATTGTCAATTTTCAGTTTTGTTCGTTTATTTATGTTATTTGATAAACATTTTTTCAACCATGTTAAATGGGACAAATTTAACATTGTATATAATTGTAACATTATTTAGCATATGTTCTTACAATATAAGAAAGGTTAAATGTTGTCATTTAATTATTCTAATAAGGCTCCCACTAGTCTTTTATGTTTCTTCAAATCCTAAGATGAATTATAGAAGTCTTTTGACTTCACTAGTGGGTGTTAGTACCCGTCTATTTTGGTATTCTGACCTTGAGTTCTCTCAGCAAGTCATAGCCCTACAAATGATGGATAACTCCTTATCGGTTGTATTACATACAATTCCTTATCAGTTGTATCACAAACAAATCCTAACCTACTTTCTTTATCCTAATCTCATTTCAACCTTGAGTTTGTTCAATAAATACGCATAGTTATGTTACCTCATCTGTTCAATATATTAATAATACTATACAAACATGCCTAACTTAGGTTTGCTCAACAACTAAGGAGTATGCAGGTAATTTATTAATATATATATCTACATATATATGGTAGGGGACAACATTATATTGAAGATTCATAACCTCCAGCATATTATATTGAGTGATATCGACTTATAGAATAATGTATTTCTTATGAAATACCCTCGTGATTCAAGTATCAGGCACATCATAAATCATAGTACACACATTTACGTTTGTATTTATTCCTTAAGTCTATTTGGTTTTCTTTAAGTTCCACCTTTAGTTTATGCTCATACTATACAAGTTTCATTATTATATAACTTTTATATTTTAATTAACTTATACAATAATCTTATGTATAATATTTTATTAATTAAATCTTATTTAATTAATTTTAAATTAGTACTCCAATACAACTTTTATATTGGACATATCTACTGTAACCGCTATAGTAGGACACATATATCTTATGTATATGCATATTTTTAGTTAATTAACTAACCTTTAGTTACTTTATTAATTAAACAATTTTAGTTAAATTATATTAATTTTGAAAATATCCTATATACATACATGTATGCTTATGTTATCTTAAACACATTAAAATAACATAACATATATTAACATATATAATACATGCGTACAAGTATAAATTAATTAACTCATTTAATTAATTATATTATTAATCTAATTAAAAAACTTATATTTCAAAATTTACATAGTTTCAAACATTTGGAACTTTTCTTTACATTTTCAAACATTTTCCAAATTTATGTTATATTATAACCTTTTATAATAAACATGTTTGATTTTAAATCAAACTTTTACATTTAAAATCTTTTCTTAATTTTCAAAAATATTATCAAAAATAGTGCAAGGCCCAATTAAATTATTCCTTTTCTGTCAAGGGTAACCTTTGGGCCTACTCGACCTTTCATGCCAGGCTGGTAACTAGGTAGGACATGGTACTTGATCACCCAATTCCAATCATAGACATTCCATTTCTGGACACCGTACTAAGTGGGCAAGCATAATTAGTTAGTCCTAACATGACTAGACCACATAGGCTATTAGCCTCTGGTACCATTGTTGGTACTGGGCTAGCTTACAAAGAAAGAAATTGGTGCATTTCAAAAAATAATATGATTTTTGGATCGTTAAAGGGTCTATGAAGTGTAAATGTGTTTAGATCATATCTAAATTTCTTTTAAATAAAATCAGTATTTTATTATTTACCATATTTTTTATTAATTTAATTCTAAAACAATTAAGAATGGGATATAAAAATAAGGTTTGAATATATCAAATATATTCTTTCCATAATTGTGTGATAGAATATTTAAACATAAGGCAAGTATGATCAATTGATAATATGATATATATGAGTAAATAAGAATAAGTTTAAAAGCAATCACATAAGGGAAAGAAATGAAAGATACAAAGATGATTGAATCTTCTTTCCCTTTTTGACAAACTTGATTTATGCATCATTCAATTAGCAATCGATGAATCATTATAAAATAAGAATAGTAATAGCCAACAATAATTCATATACATATACTGCTGCCTTATTTAAAATTGTTTGATATCAATAAAGCATTTAAATTATACAATATGAAATATACATTGAGTTTTATGTATACATTTACATATTGATAATTATTCGTATAAAAAGATTAATCCGAAACTTCTAAGTTAATTCAAAATAAACAATATTATATTTAAATTTTCTGATGTATTTATGAAATTATGTAAACTTAAATTAGTTAACAATATATATATATATATATATATATATATAACTAAATCAAGATACTCAACCTATATGAAAAATGTTTTCTTCATTTAACAGAAAACTGAAACATACTAAACTGAGCAACATATGAACAATACATTAAATAATTAAAGAAAGACATAAGTTATGTCAAATAAGGTAACAAATTTATAAATTTATTGAAATCAATTTATTATCAAAGCATCCTTTAATCATATGTGAGTTTCAATTATAATAAGATGCAAATAATAAGAATAGATAAAATTTCAAATCTAAAGGAGATTCAACCTATATGAATAAATAATTTTATTTCATTATTCATAAAACAAAAGGTGATATATATTGAATTAATCTATATGTTAAAATCTATTGAGTACTTAAAGAATGATAATTGTGATGTCAAATAGGGTAACAAATTTAGAAATTTGTTGTGATCAATTTATTATCAAAATATCGTTTAATCATATGCGAGTTTCTATTAAAGCACAAATATAAATAATAACAACATATAAAATTTAAAATCAAAAGAAATACATTTTGATTTGAATGGTTAAACATAGATTCAGAAATCAGCCTCTAGATGTTGCAAGGATCAAGAAACAAGAAACACGTGGAGTTTTTTTTTCTGAGTTTTGTTTATGGAATTTTTATTTTTCTAGAGGCAATTAAAGGAGAGGAGGTTAGCTTAAGAAACAAAGAAGGAAAAATTGTCTACCCGAATCAAAACGTGAATGAGGATGAGAGAGAGAATGCGTTTTAAAAGAAAACATTAAAACCATTTCAATTTTCTCCTTTAAACCTTCCTTATTTAATTCCAAAATTAGATCACCTAATCTTCTTCATATATTCAGCAGAATAAATAAAGATAAAGGGAAAAAGTTCATTTTATAAATGATATTTAAGTTATTCATAAAAAGAAGATTTATTTCCTTTTCTAATTGCTCCTTTAGATTTTCAAATCACATTTAATGCCTATATATTTTTTCAAAATGCATGTGGGACTCAATGAAAAATTCCAAAAATCACTTAGCAATTAATCTATTTTAATCCAATTTAAACATTTTGTTGATATCGTGTATCAATTCGCGCGTTTATAGCTTTTGCAGACGCACTTTATTAAGTACTAATTCAAACAAATTATATGAAGTTTAATAATTAATATTCATAATATTAATTAATTTAACTAAGTTATAAATTAACTAAATCATATAATTTATTCAAACTATTTATCATTACGGCTATGTGGCTCCAAAGTGTCGGTAATTGACAAAAACAAATATATAAATTGAAAAATTATAAATTGTTCGGATTCAGTTCAAAGTAGCTTTGTAACAACCCAAAATTTAAGCTATACAAATTAATAAACGAATTAACTAAATAGTAATATAACTTTGTGAAATTATCAGAATTGGACCATGAGAGTTGCATCATTGTGTACCGGAAATTTTCTGGTCGATTTCCATATATAGATTGTCAAAATCGGAGCTAAAACGAAGAAGTTACGGAATAAACAAGAAACGAGAAAACAAAAGAATTTTTTTTATAAGGGCTAGGTCGACCCTTCCATCCGCTAGGTCAACATGTAAGTCAACCTAACTCATGGAGGTCGACATGCTGGTCGACACGCCTACGTGCTTGGGTGCACTCTTTTCCAAATTTTTGCAGTGATGTTTTTTTCTATTTAAATCGATCTTGTGCGTCAGTGCTTCCATCCGACGGTTCTCATCGAGCCTATGACGTGGTTGCATCAGATTTAATCTCCAAATCCAATGATCTAAGATCCACAAGTGACTCTATAAATAAGACCTTAGGCCGAGCTATTTTTCTAATTCAGATTTTCCTCATCTAGGTTCATTGCCTGAGGCTGGATTCTAAAAGGAATATTTTTCCAAGGAGTAGATCTTTTTAATTAAAATATTTTATACCCTATAATTGGATCTGGGAAGGCCAATGAAAAATGCTAAGGACCACAATTTAGTGTTTAGTAATTATTTTAGCTTTTTAAGTAGTTTGAAATAACATGGTTTTCAATATTTATATTTTTCTACAAATTTGGGATAACTTTTATGCAAGTTTATTTACAGTTTATTTTTAATTAAATTTTTGACTTGCTTTCAAGTCTATTTTCTTTTACCTATTCTATTTCAGTTATTTTCAATTATTTACTATTAATTACAGTTTTCCTAATTATTTACAGTTATTTGCAGTATTTGCAGTTATTTACTGCTATTTACATTTTATTTGCATCTATTCTACGTTGGGATTTATTCTGTAAATGTTATTTTTTTTTCAATCCCCTTATTATGTGAATAGAATAAATAAAAGAGAATAATTAGATAATATGGATTATAATATAAGAACACTAAATTTACAGAAATTAGATGTAAAGTAAGAAGAACTGTAATAAATTGGACATCTACTGAAATAGGCAAATTTAAGACATTTGCAAGCATAGTTATAACGTGTAATTGTAACTAAAAAAGAAAATAGAAGAAATAGCAGAAGAAGCTTGTTTTTAAACTTAGACCTTGGTTTATGTTAATAAGCAAAATTACAACACACGGGTTATAATTAGAGGCAATAGAAAATGAATCTTTTAGAACTTATTATTAAGTTAATAAGAAAGCATAGCAGAGATAACAGAAGAGGCTTAATTTAAGACTTAGGTTACGTTTATAAGCAAACAAAGCAGAAATAATAGAATAGGCTTATTTTTAAGCTTATACTAAGTTAATAAGCAAAGATAGAAGTAGGACCCGTATTGGCAGCATTCCCCTTGGACACGCTTATGCTGTTTAGGGTTGATAAGTGGTCAATAATTATAAGCTCAAATCAGGGACCCGTACCGGCAGCATTCCCCTTGGGACATGGTTATGCTATTTAGGTAGATAAGTGGTCGATAATTAGAAGCTCAATCGGGGGACTTTAGCAAAGGGGCACAACTAGATTTTTTTTGTTAGGACCCGTATCGGCAGCATTCCCCTTCAGTTAGGAACTGGTGGTCTCACAACACATTTAGGTGAGGCTGGGCACGCTTATGCTATTTAGGATAGATAAAAGGTCCAAAGAGGGAGCAACAAGCACTAAATAGGTGTCATTTTGCTACAGAACCAACAGGATGGGACTAGCTCATAGTGGCACAACAGAGATAGAAGGTCGATCAAAGGTAGAATTAGGAGTTCATTCTAACTAAACTAGGAATGGGATTTCAGCCTAATCAAGGAAGCTATCTAAGACAAGTGCAAACAATCGAAACAATCTAAACTATCTTAGCAAAGTAAACAGTTAAACTGTATTTGATTCTAGTTTTATCTTTTCCTTTATTTCCTTTTATAACTAGAACTGTTGCAAAGTCTATTATCTTTATCTTGCTTAAAAATACTAGTAATTACTTTCATTCACCAAACTTTTAGTCTGACCCACTCCTCTATTTTCCCCTTTTCCCCCATAGGCCAGTAGGGGCAAGGGCAGTAGACTTTCAGCGTTCCAGGTGTGACATTCTTAGAGATTCTTCATGTATTCTTCTTCTGTTTCAGTTTGCTTTTTATTTTAGTTTAGATGTACTGGTACAGTTAAGAGAGATGGTTTTATTTATGTACTCTGTTACTGTGACGGAGATGGTGTTTTTCATAAGGTTTAAGTATTTGATATTTTAAGACTTATCTTGGTTATGACTTATTTTATGAAGTTTGATTTATAAATAAATTACTATTTTAAATGTTTCCGCTGTTTTATTTATTTTTCCTTATGAGTCTTAGTCTCTAAAAAGTTTTTGGTATACCTACAACGCACCACACCTTTTAGTGTGCGCTTTTTGGGTATACTAAGTGGTTATGGAGTGTTTCATTTAGTATCAGAGCCTAAGGTTATAGGATTCCTAAATCTTCACTACACCAAAATAGTGATTTTGCAACATTTTATATATGTCAATTTCCAACACTTATAAACGTTATAAACTACCAACAGTAAATAAGTGTTAGGGTATCTAAAAAAGTGTTAGTAAAAATAAATAGTCATATGTATAAACATTGCAACATATTGGCTATAATTTGCAACACAATTAGGTGTTATACTAGCCGGTAAACATGTAAATATTCGCTGAAAAGTGGGGCGTTTCGTAATTTTTACATATCATATATTTTGTGACGCTTCCCCCCTTCCCATCAGTTTTCGGCCGCATAAAATTATTATTTTTTTAACTAGGGTTTCATGCGATCCCAATCTCTTGACTTCAACGACGGCGAGTGGCTTCTGGAGCGGTCCTAAACATTGAAGACGACCTTCTTTTCGTCGCTGCGACATCGACTTCGGATTCTCGAACGCTTCCTCCTCATCATCATATTACCAAATCCCGAGCGCTCTTCTTGCTACTTATTTATGTTTCTTCTTTATTTATTTCTGATTTCAATGATAGATATTCATCTGAGATTCATACTTCTTTATGTAAGATTCATATGGAGCTATAATTGCCTCTATTGAAACAGGCTCCTCATCCTTCAGATTTGCATGGACTCTTCTTAGAGTTGCTTCTGCGGCAAATTGGGCAGTTAAGGCCTCTTCCTTCTCGATATTTAGTTTTTTTATCTCAATATTTTGTGATGCATAAGGATGTGTTTTTTATACTAAAGAAACGTTTATAGTATGTGAAAGTTCTATCTAATGGAGTGGAGTACCTTGTCTTCACCTTGTTTTTCAGTGTTTCTAAGCTTCAGTTCGAGTTTTGTAAGCTCATTGCTTAGCTATAATTAAGAAGAATTTAAACTTATCATTTATGAAACTTTTTCATATAATTGATTTTTATTTATTTGGTTTCCTCTACTAAAGCTTTATATTTCTGAAATTCTGAGTTTTTCAAGGCTTTAATTTCAGATTGAGCAGCTTAAAGCTCTCACTCCTTCTCTGTGAATTCAAATGCAAGTCATGGGTATGAACTAGAGAAATTGGTTAATCCACATAGGTAACTTTTTTTAAAAGTTTCATTTACTTGTTCATTGTTAACCCTGTTCTGCCAACAAGTTGAAACTTGGGCCGACTCATCAACTTAAGGTCTTTAACGACTCATTAGATTTACGACTCAAGGGGCTTCAGCAACTTAAGGAAAGGAAAGGACCGACTCAACTGGTAGCGACTCAATTGGCTGACGAGCTAAGGCTCAAGGCAACTTAGAGGAATGGAACGATTCATGGAGGTTAACGGTTCATGATACAGGCCGACTCAGTGAGTTATCGACTCAACGAAGTTCACGGCTCATATGAGACGACTCAAGGACTGGACCGACTCATCTACTCAAGGACTGGACCGACTCATCTACTGAAGGACTGGACCGACTCATCTACTCAAGGTTCGTAACGACTCAGTGGATCAACGACTCAACGAGTTAATGCCTTAGAGGAGCAGAGTGGTTTAACTAGTTAGTGGTTTATGGGGCAGACCGACTCAGGGTTTCCAACGACTCAAGGTGACTAACGACCTATCATAAGTCGCTGGCGACCTAAGCATACGAGGAACAAGCTCAATGCCATTTCATCTATGCCACTGCTTGCTGACTCGTGATATGTGAGTCGGTCACGGTTCATCCTGAGTCGGTCACGACTCATGACTTGATCAACAATTCCAGCCCAGAAATTTGCCTATAAATACATGGCCACCTCCAACATTCAAGGGACTTTTGGCTCATTCATTTCAAGCGCCGTTACTCTGCTGCATTCCGAACTACTCCAACACTTAAAGCTTTTGAGATACAAAGAAAGCCTCAAGGAACTTCACGAAGAAATCATACATGTCCAACATGAGTTCAAAGATTTTGATCGACATTGAAGTTTAGGCTACTTGTTCTAAGTCACTTGTAACTCATAGTGTGTTGTAATCAAAGTGTAATTGCATCGACTTGTAATGAAATCGTCAATAAAGATATTCAAAGTGGACGTAGGCTCTCTCTTAAGCCGAACCACTATAAAATTGCTGTTGTTTACTGCTTTTTCGCTATTATCTGCTTATAATCTGTTCCCGAGCTATCGGGTGGTGCTTTCACAATCTCACTTCATACACCGGGGTGTTAGCGTTCAAATTTTAGCGTTAACATTTTTGGTGCTTTCACTGAGAATCGAACTCAGGCAAACCGTCATCATTGCTCCATGAAAGTTTGTTGAAGAAACCTCTCTGAAGACTAGAAGTTTATCTGAAATCATGGCTCCAGGGAGAAAGAGTAGATCTGTTAGATCTAGAAATGTTCAAGAGGGAACCTCCGCTTCCCCTGTATCGAATCAAGCCACTCCAGCTGTCGGAGTTACAAAGGCAGAGCTGGATGCTGCAATCTTAGGGCTGAACCAGCAAATAAATGCCCAAAATGCACAATTCGAGGCCCAGAATGCCCAAAATGCCCTAATTCTGAATAGGTTGAATGATTTGCTTGGGGCAAACCGTCAACCGGCAGGTAATGAAAGGAACTTTGCTGGCAACATTCAAGATGCTGAAGAAAGGAATGCTCCTGAAAGGGCTGCTAGCCCCTTTGAACAAACACTTCCTGAGGTTTGTGGATCTAGAACTCGACATGATGAGGAGTATCTTTCTGGAATGGTCCGACAAATCATGAAAGAGAGTATGCAGAGGGTTGAAGACGAGAAAGAATGGGGTTTTGCTCCAAGTAAAACTCCATTTACTGAGAAAATCTTAAAGGCTGAATTCCCAAGGAAGTTTGTCCCTCCAACCATTCCAGCTTACAAGGGGACAAGCGATCCGAACGAATTCTTATACAAGTATGATTGGCACATGACAGGTGCCAGAGCCTCTGATGAGATAAAGTGCCGATATTTTCCTGTATATCTAGAAGGTGTGGCTCTACTGTGGTTCACCAAGCTACCAGTTCGATCTATTGATCAGTTTTCGGACTTGACCCGGAAATTCAAGGAGCAGTTCAGACTATATGCTTCAAAAGCCAAGGACATCATGTCATTGTCAAGTTTAGAACAGAATCCAGGGGAGACTATCAGATCTTTCTTAAACCGCTTTAATATAGCGCTGGCCGAGGTAGACAATGCAGAACCACGGATGATCTTGACTTATCTGATGAGGGCCATCGACAAGTCGAGCGAATTTGGAAAATGGCTTAACATGAAGGAACCAAATTCCCTTGAAAAATTCTACAAGAAAGCAGATGAGTTCATACGCCTGGAAAGCCGTCCTGTACCGGTAAAGGCAGTGTTAGAAAAAGCTGAAGATAACATTGGTGCCCCACGCAAGAGTGAATCTGTAGGACAGAAAAGGGAAAATAACGATGGAAAGAAACAGAAAAATCTGAAGAGGCCTCGTTCCTTCAAACCATCGGAATATACTCCTTTATCAGATACACCGGAGCATATATACCTTGCCACTAAAGATTCTGTTGAATATCCTAAACCTCCTCTTCTGAGAACCGGGAGGAAAGCTGTGCAAAGTGGGAAGTTCTGTCGCTTTCATAATCAACCTGGCCATGATACCGACGAATGCCGCCAGTTGAAAAATCTGATTGAAGAGTTGCTAAGGGAAAACAAGCTGCAGCAATTTGTGAAAAAAAATAGCAACAATCCTGCTTCGTCTAGTCAGGGGCAACAAGCTCCCGCTCATCAGCCTAGGACAGGTGAGAAGGCTGCAGGGCATGAATCTGGAAGGCCCATTATCAATGTCATTACAGGAGGACCTCACCCAGTAGGCAGAAGCTGGGGTGAGATGGAAAGGTATACCCGAGCTTTGAAATATGTACCGACTGAGGAAGATGTATTCGTTTTGGAAGGTGTTATGCCCCTAAAGCAACAAAGAGCTTTCAATGATGATATTGTGTTCAGAGCCAGGGATTCCGCAGGTATTGAAGCTCCTACCTTGGATCCCTTAGTCATCTCGGCTGGTATCGGGCCAGCCATTGTCAGAAGAGTTCTCATTGATTGTGGCGCATCCTGCAATATCCTCTTCAAGAAAACATTCGACCAAATGAAGATCCCTATGGCTGATGCGCAAGCCTCATCGCAGAAAATCGCTGGCTTCACTGGGGAGCCAAAACAACCGATAGGAACCGTTGATTTGTTTGTGGAACTTGGAGAAGGAGAGAGAAAAGTGGTCCGCAAGCAAATTTTTGTGATTGTCGACGAATTCTCTGCTTACAATGCTTTCCTTGGCCGTCCAACTCTCGCAGCATTCAAAGTTGTTCTGGCCCCATGGTGCCTCACCATTAAATTTCCCACAGATAATGGAGTGGGTGTTATAAAAGGGGATCAAAATGCGGGGCGGGAATGTTATCTAACAGAGCTACGAGAAACCAGAAAAAGAGAAATGGGAAAGGATGCGGCAGCCCCAGTCCGCATCAAAGAACCAGCCTTGTTGCAATTACAGGGCGGACCCTGCACTGGCGAGCATAGCGGAGCAAGGAAAGAAATGGATCCTAAAAAAGTCAGTGCAGGGGAGAATAGAGTGGTACCAGTGGAAACGACAGTACCAATACCTGTTGACCCAAAGGACCCAAACAAGGTGTTGAATGTGGGTTCACAACTTAATGCGTCAATTCAGAATATCTTAATATCTTTTTTAAAGGCAAATTTGGATGTTTTTGCTTGGACTCATGCCGATATGTGCGGAGTATCCCCAGGAGTCGCAGTACACGCTCTAAATATTGATCCAAAATTTACACCTGTGAAGCAGAAAAGGAGAACTCAGGGTCCAGAAAGGTCAGCAGCGTTAAAAGAAGAAGTTGATCGGCTCATGGAGAATAATTTTATTAAAGAATCTACCTATCCGAATTGGGTTTCAAATCCAGTGCTGGTTAAGAAAGCCAACGGAAAATGGAGAGTATGCATCGATTTTTCAGATCTAAACAAGGCCTGCCCCAAAGACTGCTTCCCATTACCCAGAATCGATCAACTGGTAGACGGAACAGCGGGACACGAATTGTTATCTTTCATGGATGCTTACTCCGGATACAACCAAATCATGATGCATGAGCCAGATCAGGAGGACACGAGCTTTATCACTGACATTGGTCTTTACTGCTACAGAGTTATGCCCTTCGGGTTGAAGAATGCAGGGGCAACATACCAAAGACTTGTTAATGCTATGTTCAAACCGCAATTGGGCAAGACTATGGAAGTCTACGTCGATGACATGTTAGTAAAGTCTAAGAAAGCAGTGGATCACATAGAACACTTAGCAGACATGTTCGCAGTCCTCCGAAAATACGGAATGAAGCTCAATCCTTTAAAATGTTCATTTGGAGTGGAATCCGGCAAGTTTTTAGGTTTCATCGTGAGCGCTAGGGGCATTGAGGCTAGTCCAGCTCAAATTACCGCCTTAAAGGAAGTCAAAGCTCCTAAAACAAAGAAGGAATTGCAGAGTCTCAATGGAAAAGTCGCCGCCTTGAGTCGGTTCATTTCCAAAGCCACAGATAAATGCATCCCATTCTTTGACGCCCTAAAGAAAGGAAAGAAAAACTTTGATTGGACTCCCGAATGCCAAAAAGCCTTTGATGAATTGATTCGCCATATGGAAACGCCTCCAATACTTTCTAGGCCTGGCAATGGCGAGGATCTTCTTATATACTTGGCAGTATCATCTCATGCTTTAAGTGCAGCGCTGATACGAGAAGACAAGAGGATTCAACATCCAGTTTACTATATCAGCAAAAGACTCACTGGGGCAGAGATGAATTACTCTAAGTTGGAAAAACTCGCCTATTGCCTACTAATTGCATCTAGGAAGTTGAGGCAATATTTCCAAGCTCATCCTATCAGAGTCCTCACTGATCAACCTTTAAAGCAAGTACTGTTTCGTCCTGAGACTTCGGGTCGTCTTCTAAAGTGGAATATTGAACTCAGTCAATATGACATCACTTATCATCCCCGAAGAGCGATCAATGGACAAGCTTTAGCGGATTTCATCGCAGAATTCACAGATAAGGGTAACAGTGAGGAGGAAACGATCGACGATTCCCCAATCCAATGGAAGTTATATGTCGATGGCGCAAGAAACGACTACTGTTCTGGAGCCGGAGTTGTACTTGAGACCCCTGAAGGTCGATCATTATGCTATGCACTAAGATTGGAATTTCCTTCAACAAACAATGAAACAGAATACGAAGCCCTTATTGCTGGCTTAAGGATTGCTAAAGAACTAAGCATCCGAGCATTACAGATCTTCAGTGATTCTCAGCTTATTGTATGCCAAGTCAAAAAGGAATTCCAAGCAAAAGGGGGGAATCTGCCCGCCTACTAGTCAAAGGCTTGGGAACTCCTGGGTGATTTCGATCATTACATGATAAGTCACATTCCTCGAGAAGAAAACATGAAAGCAGATTCTCTCGCAAAGTATTCTAGCACAAGCGAAGCTCAATTTCTGGGGTTAACTCCAGTGGAGATCCTGTCGACCCCAAGCATTGATGAGATGGATATTGATTGGATCATGAGCGTGTCTGAAGAGCAAGAATCATGGATGACTCCAATAACAGAATATCTGCTCAATGGATCTTTACCGGAAAATTCAAAAGAACGAAAAAAGCTACTGAGGAAAGCCTCTCGCTATATAGTCCAAGATGGCCAGTTATACAGACAGGGATTCTCAATGTCGTTACTTCGATGTGTATCCAGGGAAGAGTCCAAAACAATCCTAGCTGAGGTGCATGGGGGAGAATGTGGTGATCATTTAGGTGGTCAAACTTTAGCGAAAAAGATTCTCCGATACGGATATTTTTGGCCAGAAATTAATCGAGATGCAGCAGACTATTCCCGAAAATGTGACAGATGCCAAAGATTCGCCAAAATTCCTAGAGCTCCTTCCACTGAACTCACACAGATGGTTAGTCCATGGCCGTTTGCGATATGGGGAATAGACCTTGTAGGACCCTTACCAACTGCCAAATCTGGAATTAAATATGTCATTGTTGCTGTAGATTATTTTACTAAGTGGGCAGAAGCTGAACCACTGGCTACTATCACCTCAAAAAAGATGATAAGTTTTGTGACTAAAAGTATCATTTGCAGATACGGTGTGCCTCAAAAAATAATTACAGACAATGGTACTCAGTTCGAAAGTGAAGAATTCCATGATTTTTGCAAACGATTCAAAATCCGAAAGAGCTTCTCAGCAGTAGCCCATCCGCAGGCAAACGGGCAAGTGGAAGCCGTAAATAAAATTATCAAGTCAACCATCAAGAAGCAACTTGAAAGAGCAAAAGGTGGTTGGGTCGATAAGCTACCGCTGGCACTATGGGCCTACAGAACTACCCACAAAACTGCGACTGGGCATACTCCGTTTTCATTGGCATACGGATCAGAGGCAATGATTCCGGTAGAAACAGAGGTCCCTTCACATAGAAGAATCCATTTCAATCAAGCGGAGAATGAGAAACTACAGCTTGAGGCACTAGATCTCCTTGATGAAAAAAGAGAAGAGGCTGAGCTCAGAATCGCATCTCATCAGCAAAGGATAGCCAGACATTTCAATTCCAAAGTTCGCCAACGCAGCTTTGAAATTGGAGATTTAGTCCTAAAGAGAATTATGACAGCAACAGGTGTGTTTGGGCCAAATTAGGAAGGACCATATGTCATAGGTCAAAAGCTTCTGGACGGCACATACAAACTCACTACTGTCGAAGGAGATCAAATTCCAAGGGCTTGGAACAGCAATCACTTGCGTCCATACTTTACTTGATAGCTTTGTTGAAATATTGTAAAGAGAATTATGAATGTATGATTCCTGTAATTGAAAGCAATTGTAAAACTGATGCAAGTGAATAATGAAAGACTATAAAGTGGACGTAGGCCCAAATTCTTGGCCGAACCACTATAAATCTTGTGTTCCTTATTATTGTTACATGTTTGCTTTATTTTCGATATGAAAAGTACATTAAATGTATTACTGAAATATCGATTTAAATTTTTGCAGGCAACGAAAACAAAACTTGCACATTATAAGACCAAGTGATTCTTGTTATCATTCAACAAACAAATTCCAAGTCGCAAAATTCCCGAGCTTAAATCCTAGATAAGAAGTGCTTCAATTGAACGGTCAATGATTTCGCCGAAAACGGCCTTTAGCTAATAAATTGAGAAGTTTGAACAAACAAACATCCAATTAAGAAGCTTATGACCGTTCTCGTGAACTGGCCTAGCAATGAAGTACACTTCTTTGGATTAAACAGGCTACTTGTAAGAGAAGGGAGTGCAAAAAAAAATAGAGGATCACTGAAAAGGCATAAGCAAGTGGACAAGGAACAACTAAAGTCCTCTTCGGAGGCACAACACTTCGGAGGATAAAGACCTCTAACGAAGCATATGCCGTAAAAAAGAAAGTTCTCTACTCAACCAAAAAAGATTGGAGGAGTCATGACCCTCTAACCATGAGAGAGTAACTTCCAGGCAATCTTCGGAGGCACATTTCACCAGGAGTTGAAGTGTAATAGCCGCTCTTCGGAATTTCACTTCACCAGAGTTGAAATGTAAAACAAAATAAAATCCCTCTTCCGAGGCCCATTTCACCAGGAGTTGAAGTGTTACAACCGCTCTTCGGAATTTCACTTCACCAAAGTTGAAATGCAAAACAAAATAAAGACCTCCTCCCGGAGACACAATCAAGAAGAAAGACCTCTTCGGAAGCCCACGTTTCACCGAGATTGAAATAAAACTTCCAATTGTTGAAACGTGAAATGGCTTCCTTCAAAGGCAAAACTCTTTGGAGGTACACGTTTCACCAAGATTGAAATAAAACTTCCAAGTGTTGAAACGTGAAATAAAATCCCTCCTCAGAGGTACAACTTTCTATGTAAAAAAAAATTCTCATCAAGAGCACACTTTAACTTTCAAAGGAAGAGTGATTTACCTATTCTGGAAAATAACCTTCCTCAAAAAAAAAAAGGAAGTTAAAGTATTCTCCAGAGGCCCGCTTTACCTCATAGAAGAACTCACTTGGTAAAGTGTGTACATAAGCAAAAGAAAAAAAAAGTGATTTCTTCGAAGGACAAAGCGTAAAAAGTTATATGAAGGGAGTTGTACTCTACGAAAAATTTCTTCAAGAATGAAATAATTATTCTTCAGAAAATAAGAATGCAAGTCCCCTCAAAATATAAAAATATTGCAGCAAGCTTATGGTATGGGGGCAACATGGTATAGTTATATACAATATGGTATAGCCAACATCGGCGAATGTAATGCTCAAACAACATGCCATAAGCCCGCTGCAATATCATATATATAAACTTGTGCAAAAATGAATAATAAGTGCATTCTCAAATTCAAACAGGAGTCTGTACAAATAAATGATCATTTTATTCAATTGTATTGTAGATACAAGTTTCAAAATAAAAAGCAGGGGCCGGTACCCGCACAATTCTCGACCAGTACATGCAAAAGACAAGAAGCTGAAAGCTGGAGTCTTCATTTCTTCTTGCCACCTTTAGACCCTTTACCCGGCAGAATGGTTAGCTTTTCAGGTCGGTCTGAAGGCATAAGGGAAGAAGGAGAGGGAGGTGCAACTGGTGCAATTTCTGGTTCCTCTTCAGTAACAATGATTTTCTTCCCCCTCCTCTTCGATGTTCCGTGCTTCTTTCTCCTCTTTGAAGAAGACTCACTCCCTGGAGTAACAAGAGCGGACAAAATTACGTCATCAGAAGGAGTCCGCTCCGGAGAGATCTCGCCTCCTTCAAGTCCCTCGTCTTTCTGCTCTTGCGAAGCGATAGGGTCATCTAAGCCATGAAGAGCCTCAATTTGCTCCTCTTGTGACCCGGGTTGTGAAGCAGAAGGAGGAGCCACCTGAAGAGACGGAGGAGGGATAACCGGAGGAGGCGAAGTTTGCACAGCACTTGGTGTTTCAACTGCATAAGAAGAGAAATTAAAAATATTAGTATCTCCCCAAAAGAAGGGAGATATGGGTTCGTCGAGATTCAAGAAGTAATCGAGAAGCTCATCAAACTTTTGAGGAGCAAGCAGGCAATCCACCTGAATCGGACCAATGTCAAAATTACCTGAAGATATTTGCTTCGTTAGTTCAATCTCATAATTTTGAGCTCCAATATCCTCCAAAGCCTCATCATCAGTAGGGGTAATTACCCTGGTTCTTGTAGGAGGCGGGGAATGAGCACTGGAACCTGTGATGTCAACTTCAGGAGAAACTAAAGGATGTTCAGAGGTAGTAGGTGGTAATTCTTTTTCAGAACGTTCCTCTTCCGCCATCCTAGTCTGCACTCTAGCGAGTTGCTCTCTTCCCTTCACAAGAGCAGCGCGAGTTTCCTCATCTAGGTAGCGCACCTCAAGCTCTTCCTCGGTATACCCGGCGCCTTTGAACATGTCGAGAGCAGCTTCCCATACTTCAGCCAAGGTGATTTCGTATTTAGGACCGAGAAAAGAGAGACTGCCATGCCCTAAGACGCTGTGCAAGTAAAAGTCAAATAAAGTTGAACTGACGTTGGCTTCCATGGCTTGAATAGATTCTTCAGCTGCAATTTTACCAGCCATGGCCTCATCTCGTTCTTTTTCGGTTTTAGCAAGTTGAGCTTTTAATGCTTCAATCTCCATGTCTTGGGCGCTCATTTTACTTCGCAACTGAGCGGCATCAGTGCGGTAATTCTCTACAACCTCTTCTAGCCTCTCAACTTTAGCTTCGGCATCTCTTTGGCCAGCATGTGCATCCCGCACTTGTTTCTGTAGCACCTCTTCTCTTTGAGTATAAGTGTTAGAAGAGGTGGCAAGATCGTCCTTAAGCTGCTTGACTTCAGCTTCAAGTTTCTCGTTATACTCAGTTATGTTTTTCATCTCAATGTTGTGCTGGTCAAGAATCTTCTGCCATTCCGACTTATCGTTCTCCATGGTAAGCATCGCCTCGATATTGGCCCGATTGACCCTTTGGGGTTCATCAACGAGCTTTTGCCATCCACACATTCTTTCAATATCGAGTCTAACGGCATCAAGATTTTGGTGCATGGCTTCTTTATCGATGGGAACTAAATCAAGATCGAAGCGAACTCCCTTTAAACACCAATTCGGGAACCGGCACTGTAGGGTCTGTGGGCCCCTTTCAACACGATATGAAGGCCTATTAAGAAGTGTTTGAATAGCGCTTCCTTCAAGAGCAGGGGATTTGGAAGGAATGTCGATAGAGATGGGAGCGTCAAACTCTTCAGATATTGCAGATGCGTGTCTCTCACTAGGCTTGGCCCGCTTGCTCGGGTCCTCAACAATGTGGCTCTTCCCCCGACCATCATGTGTTTTACGTTTGTGGGAGTCATCGCCTCTTGAAGAAGACTCATGTCGCACATCTACCCTCTCGTGACGTTCTTCATATTCTCTCCTCTCTCTAGCTTTTCGAGCAGCTCTCTGCTCGTCGGTTTCTCTGGGACCAGTAAGGTAGCGTTTGTAATCATAGTTGCCACGCCCTCCATAGCGCTGAAAGTATTTATAGTAAGAACCGCTGCCGCTACGCCCCATTGAAGGATCTGAAAGGAAAAAAGACAAGTCTTAAAAGCCTTTAGAAAAAAGAAGTCAAACACAAACAAGTGCTGAAAAATCCTAAGTGTTGTGTAATGTGTAAACTACACGCATCAAGCTACAGACCACTCTGTGGAGTAGAGGAAGTGATAACTTGAGTAGGAGGAGTTGGCATTTGTTGTAGAGAAGATGTCGCCTCGATTACAGAAGAGATAGTTTTGGAAACATCATCTTTAAAAAGTTCTTGTGAAGTCACAATTAAGTCGCTGAACCCCTCAAAAACATCATCACCATCATGCTTTTCGGGACTTGCTTTCTCAACTCCTTCGTCAGCAGATCTCCCGGAAGATCGTGGAGGTTCTTCCTCTTCGATAACTGGGGCAAGTGTCAAATTGCTAGACGGCCCCGCAACATCAGTGAGAGTGGGGCACTTCACCAGTAGAGTTTCAGTGGAGGGATCTTTCGGCATAAGCTTTTCAGCCTTCGCTGGAGAATCGGGAACTTCACAAAGCTGAGTGGAACGAGAAGGGTGAAGGAGTCCAAATTGATGTAAAAATTCATCATTTAACAAAAACTTTATACTCCTCTCTTCTGCCGCCACGGCATTCAATCTTTCAAAGATTTGCTTATAGCATGGATCTCTAGAGGGAGGAGGAAGTGCTAAAACAAAAGGAAAAAAGAAGCGAAGTTAGCATTTAGCAACTCAGATTTCGAAAAGCTCAAGAATGGAGAAATAAAAACAGCAAGAATGGAGAAATAAAAATAGGAAATCTTACTTCCTACTCTCCAGATGGCATAAAACCCTGGAGGACGGCGAACGAAGAAATACTGATTTAGAAATCCATGAGCGCTATCAGGAAGTTCAGTAATGAGTTTGCGGTTTCGAGCACTCCTTATAACTACGATAGAGGGATGATCTTTGATTTTTGTGAATGAACAGAGGTAGCAGATTTCCCCAAAGCTCGGTAATCGGTCCAAAACTCTCCTAAATAGCACACATAACCCCATCAAAATGGCATGGCCGTTGGGGTGCAATTGGAATAGAGAGATAGATAACCGAAGCAGGAACTGCTGAAGAAAGTCATTGAAAGGTGGGATGGCACCGCTCAAGCACATTTGGCGATTGACAGCGATAAAGCCGAGAGGGGGCCTATCTGCAGTATCATTTGGCCCCGGGAGTAAGGCATCAGCTCCAGCAATACCAAACTGGATGCGCAGTTGGTTGAACACCCGTTGATTCAGAGTAGTGGGAGTTCTCTCTGGAGGGTTATCTAATGGGTTAGCTATTGGGAAGACTTCTTCAGCCTGGCCTATTGATTCTTCTTGTTGAGAAGCCATTCTACATAAGCAACTGGATGTTCAAATGTGAAGGTGCACGTTTCCTAAAAGTGTGAAGTGTTGTGCAGAACTAATGAAAATAAACAAGTAAATATAACTGAAGTTAAGCTAGTTGACAATTGATCGATTACCAAATTTCAGGACTTGTTAATTTAAAAATTCAGGCATAGTGTTGGTGCAAATCGGTCAATTTCAGTTGACTAGTTCAATGTTGCTTTAGCACTCTACTTGAATTCGTTGATTTAAAGCACTTTATTCACGCAATCTATTTAAGTTAATTATCTTCTATTGACTAATCTGTCATTGGATGTGGGCAATCAATGGCAGTATATTCGTCCCGATTTTCTGTGATTATTGTATTAAGCAGGTTGTATACTTGCAAATTGAAGCAATCTGTAAAACTAAAATATGCAACAAAGTTTAACAGGTTAGAGTCCAAACAAATCAATATTCACGCAGTATATTTCAGCAATCCAAGTTAAAGTTCAAGTCAGAATTATGCCCCGAGACAGTTCAACGTGTTAACTCGCCCACGATTTAAAAGTTATAAGGCGGCTTAGGTCGTTTATGCTTTAAGTTATCAACACTTTGAGTCGGCAGCGTTTAAGTCGTAAGGCATAGAAGAGGGAATAGATTTCAGTTCAAAGTTATGAGAAAATTCTCCAAGTCCTATCTCGGCCCCGACTCAAGACTTGTGTCGTGAGGACTGGTAAGCCGGTCCAGAGTTGAGTCGCAAAGGATATTAGGTCGTCCAGAATAATTGAGTCGCATCTGAGGCAATGCTCCACTCTGATTGGCCGACTTACCATACAATTCCTAAACCCGTCTACCTTCTAGCTCTTAACCCATGAACCGTCTCCCTCCTATCCCGTGAACCTTCTAATTCCTAACCCATTAATCCAATAAGCTCTCAATCAACAATCCTAGCTCTATCGCACCACTAAACCGCCTCGAATCATAAACCATCAGAACAGATAACCCTAAGTCCATTGATGACCAAAGCAACCAAATTCGCAGGGCTCAAAGGGGAAAATCGAAGATGGAGATGGGGCGCATAAGCTAGGGATGATCGAAAATCACAAAGGGAGCGAGATCGCTTACGCAATATGATGATAGAGATGATCGATGGAGAATCTGGTCGAAATCGCCTTTGAGATCTTGAATGTGCATTAATGGCAGACACGGTTTAAAGGTTGGGGAATGAGAAGAAAAGGGGAACGATTCAGGTTTTTATAACTTTGGGCAGTAGAGTTTGAGTCGGCACATGAGTTAAGATAAATCGAAGCATACGACCTACGACTTAGGCGTGTACTTCGAGGGGCAAATGTTAACCCTGTTCTGCCAACAAGTTGAAAATTGGGCCGACTCATCAACTTAAGGTCTTTAACGACTCATTAGATTTATGACTCAAGGGGCTTCAACAACTTAAGGAAAGGAAAGGGCCGACTCAACTGGTAGCGACTCAATTGGCTGACGAGCTAAGGCTCAAGGAAACTTAGAGGAATGGAACGACTCATGGAGGTTAACGGTTCATGATACAGGCCGACTCAGTGAGTTACCGACTCAACGAAGTTCACGGCTCATATGAGACGACTCAAGGACTGGACCGAATCATCTACTCAAGGACTGGACCTCCTCATCTACTCAAGGACTGGACCGACTCATCTACACAAGGTTCATAAAGACTCAGTGGATCAACGACTCAACGAGTTAACACCTTAGAGGAGCAGAGTGGTTTAACTAGTTAGTGGTTTATGGGGCAGACCGACTCAGGGTTTCCAACGACTCAAGGTGACTAACGACCTATCATAAGTCGCTGGCGACCTAAGCATACGAGGAACAAGCTCAATGCCATTTCATCTATGCCACTGCTTGCCGGCTCGTGATATGTGAGTCGGTCACGGTTCATCCTGAGTCGGTCACGACTCATGACTTGATCAACAATTCCAGCCCAGAAATTTGCCTATAAATACATGGCCACCTCCAACATTCAAGGGACTTTTGGCTCATTCATTTCAAGCGCCGTTACTCTGCTGCATTCCGAACTACTCCAACACTTAAAGCTTTTGAGATACAAATAAAGCCTCAAGGAACTTCACGAAGAAATCATACATGTCCAACATGAGTTCAAAGATTTTGATCGACATTGAAGTTTAGGCTACTTGTTCTAAGTCACTTGTAACTCAAAGTGTGTTGTAATCAAAGTGTAATTGCATCGACTTGTAATCAAATCATCAATAAAGATATTCAAAGTGGACTTAGGCTCTCTCTTAATCCGAACCACTATAAAATTGCTGTTGTTTACTGCTTTTTCACTATTATCTGCTTATAATCTGTTCCCGAGCTATCGGGTGGTGCTTTCACAATCTCACTTCATACACCGGGGTGTTAGCGTTCAAATTTTAGCGTTAACATTCATTATACATTAGAGTACTTTAATATTGGTGTTAATATCAGTCTGTCCATATAAATCTTCTAATATATCCCTCTTATTTGTTCGTGTATACACATCTAGGAAGAAGAGTTTTATTCAGTATTCTGTTCGATACAAAATGACAGCTCAACTTATACTAAGAAACTTACAAAAAAAAAACAATATGTACAAATTTAGGTGGACGTTGAGAAGTAAACAATACACATTTATAGTTCCTTATATGCAATAAACCATAACTCACCCACTACCTCTAAACATAGGAATTGAACAGTAGGTATCATTTCTCATACCAATAAATGGAACACAATTAGACATTACAATGGAAGTAGGTAAACAAAATGACAACAATACAATGATAGCTTTAAGCTAATCATGCATCTGTTTTTGGACTCTTCCCTGCTGAAAATGATCAAGCAAGCGCTTCACATCAATTAAACACTTAAATATTGGATATGTGAACTTCTATTATAATCCCATAAATCATTGCAGCATAGCATAGATATACTGATACATAGGTCCCTGCAGTCCCATGTGGGATCCATCTGTCGGCACCCAGTCATTGCTGTAAGAGTTAACTGCAATGTGTGTAGGATGTTTGCTATTTCACATTTGACATAGAATGTAGTGGTTTCATCTTCTTGCAATAGAACATACAAATAATATTTTGAGAGTGGCATTAGTGCATAGTAAGTTAAGTAGATTTTTGCCAGGTCGAAATGTCTTCAAACAAAATGTCGAAATAAAATTTGCAATAAAGTTAAGTAGATTTTTGCCAGGTCGAAAGAAAAGATGATTAATGGTCTCAGCGTCAGTGTCACATAAAGAATAAACTGTTATCTGCAATAATCCCAAATCAGTGCAACCTGTCTTTTGCATTCAACCGGATCACAATGGCTAAATAAGTAATAAACAACATTCTCTTATTGTTTTTGTTGTGCCAGACGACCCTATCCCAGTTTCTCTTTTGATCTCTGTCTTCGACTTTATTCCATGCTTTGTGAAAACTAAAGTCACCCCCACACATCATTCATAATAATCACCAATAGCATCTTGTCTAAGTTCCATATGTCATATAGTTGGTATAATTTCTCTGGTTGCAAAATGCAATTGTGGTTTTAAAACTCCATTCTTTATTATGGTATCAACTGTAGTATGTTAATCTCCTAACAGCTGAAATATGCATACCCAATATATCAACAAGGCATTTGTAATTTATCCATGGTTCAAACCATATAGATGTAAATGCGCCATCAGCCAATACTTTATTGAAGTACAGTCTTCCACATGTTCATAGTCTAAGAATACATAGATTCCCGCACTTCTGTTCTAAGTTTGATCCATTTCCATCGAAAACACGTTACTGCACTTCTGTTCCCACACTTAAGTTTGATCTATTTCCATCGAAATACATAGATTCCCGCACTTCTATTCCCGCACTTCAAATGAATCATATTTCACTATTAATTTTAGGCGAATGCAGCATCAGGGATAGCAGTAGCTGATGAATGCAAGCTTAAGTTTTAGGAATTGAAGGCAAAGAGAAACTACAGGTTCATAATGCTCAAGATTGATGAGAAAGCTCAACGTGTCACAGTAGATAAACTCGGTGAGCCAGAACAAAGTTATGAAGATTTTGCCGCCTGCATTGCCAAAAACAAATGTCGGTATGCAGTCTTTGATTTTGATTTTGTTACTGCTGATAATTGCCAGAAGAGTAAGATCATCTTTGTTGCTTGGTAAGCTTAAAAGTAATTTTATTTGGATAGCAAATGATAATGCACAATGAAATAATGCATTTTAAATGTGATTCTGATTCAAACCATTACAAATTTTAATTTTCTGATTCTCTGAGATTTACTCAGTTAAGGAAATCAATGATTAAAGTTGAAACAAGTTACTAGGTTAGAGAAAATCAATGTTTAATTTGAAACAGGTTGTTTTAATTGGAAAATTTAGGGAATTCAAATTGTTATTGTCTATAGTATCTGAAAGGGTGTTGGTATTGCAAAAGTATTGATTCTGATTTTTTGATGTTGTATTCCATACATGCATGCTTGCTACTGATGTTGTGTGCCTAGCATATCATGATAAACTGCTAGAATGCAAAAGTGATTTAATCTTATTCCTCAATAAATTTCCCATCGTCGTATAAATCACCTAGCATATCATGATAAACTGCATAAAACAACAATTCTACAAGGTTTTCTACAGCTTAAGTATGCTAGGTCAACATGCACTGTCCATTAACTTTGCATTTAAATTCGGTCAAAAATAAAGGTGTGCTTTTACAAATCGTTCCTTGCAGTGCTGTGATGTTTTCAGTGCCATAATGTAACCAGTATCTTTCACTTACAATTTTTAAAGGACCGTCATTTACAATGGCCCCGAATATATTAATTTTGATTAAATATGACCCTTATTGTTCTAACCTATGCAAAATTATTAATCCCTACAAGGCTAATGTTACTACATATTCACATAGCAGAGATTAATAAATTGTGTTTTCTATGGTTTGCTTTCTATTTAAGATTGTATAGTCGTAGTCATCCATCATATTAAGCCAAATAAAATAACGATACTGATACATGAATAGTACTAGTACCATTGACCTGAATTAAAATAGTGATAGTGACATTAAGTACTTACATGACTGGCAATGGAAGTTACCTGTTATGCAATGCTAATTGCTACGTAATCTCAGCACCAAATATTATCATCGAAATCAATTATGTTTACTTCTATAGCAAAAATAAATGGGACTGGCTTTAAGCTGCACGTGGTGACTTTTGAGCTATAGTACTTTGAAATTCAAAAATTTGTCAAAACGCATCAAGCGCAACGCCAACTTGATGGGGAAAATGGGTTGCAAATGCTACCTAAATAGATTGAGTACACCTCAGAATGATCAGATAACGTATGACTTATTTTGAAACTCTTTATGATGCAGAGGAGTTCCTGTGCGTTGTAGGCGGAGTTTGTGATATCTTGCAGTGGGAAGTTGTGACTGTATGATTTGGTGAGTGGTGTGAGACAGAGAGAAGGGCAGTTCTCTATTTTTTTATTGTATATGTGATGAAGTTTTAAGTGTGAGGACAATTGCAGGGTGATGATGGAGTTGCTGTGATGAAAGTGTAGTGATATTTTGTGGAGTTTGGAGTTTGCAAAGTGGAAGGTTCGTTGTGTTCGAAATTTTGGAGTATCACTATTTAGTTGTAGTGATGATGGTAGGCTGTGCTCAAGGAATCTGTTAGGTTATATTGGTGACAGTGTGTTTTGTGGTTTGTGATAGAGGTTGAATGGTTGTCGGATGGTTGGTGATCAAGGAGGTGGACAGCAGTGATTTTAACTGAAATGTTGCGGTATGTTTGCGGGTTGAAGAATTGGTAGAGATCAGTTTGATGGAAGTGTATGTTTGCGGGAGGATGAAGATGTGTATGTGGTTGTAACTGATTTGATAGTGAATAGAAGGTGTGGAAGGTAGTGATGTCTTTGGTGCTTGTTAGCTGTGAATGCAAGAGTATGTGGGCGGATGTTGACTACAAATAATTTTCGCATAGAGGATTTCGAGGAAGCATGAGCTAGGTTAAAGGACACGGAGTGAATGTTTGGGCTGTTAAGATTGGAGGACCGGTAGAGAGTTAAGCCTACATCTTAGCAACTTACGGGAGAGCTTGAAGAGGTTCCTAAGTCAAAAGGCTCTAAGAAGCCATGTTGGAAGAGTAAGAAAAAAAAGGACAAGAGGAAAGAAGAAGGACCTCGGAAGCGAAACAAGAAAAGCGGGAAATGCAATAGCTGTGGACTGGTTGGTCATTACGCAAGGGACTGTAAGAATAAGAATATGAAGGAAAGTTGTTATAGTTGTGGACAACCTGGTCACCTTAGTAGAGCTTGTCCTCAGAGAACGGGAAAGAGAGCAGGCGCACCTACAACGTAGGTGGAGGCTTTGGATGCAGCACCGTCTAGCAGTGGCTAGATAGAGGTAGGAAAGTCTCTGATGTAGGTTCGATTTCTATTTCGAATTTTCCTATTCAGACTCTGTTTTATTCTAGAGCCTCACACTCTTTCATTTCTAGTTAATTGTTTGCACTAAGATATCTCCTTAGTAGTAGACCCCATAGTTGTTTCTAACCCATAGGAGGACCGACACATTTATCTATGGTTTGTAAGAGTTTGAAATTTTTTATACTAGTTGTAGAGTTTGACCGTGATTCCTATGTATTGGGATTTTCGGGGCATGTGATGATTTTCGGAATGGATTGGCTGTCCAATTATGAAGCGATATTAGACTACTAGAGGAGAGTCGTTAGACTAGATACATGCAGTGGTAGGACTCTCTAGGTTTCTCGCGGCCCACAGGGGTCAGTCATGATGAGCTTTCTTTATTCCCTCGATTCACCATTGGTAGAGTTAGATTCAGTTCCAGCCGTTAGAGACTTTCCAGATGTCTTTGAGGAGGTTAGGGGACTCCCCCTAAGAGAGAGATCGACTCCAAGATCTATTTAAATGACAATGCTAAGCCACTGGTATTACTCATAAGACACATGGAACTAGGAGAGGAAGGAGTTAAGCAAGTAAATTAGTGAGCTATTAGAGAAAGGCTTCATCAAAAGGTGTATATCTGAGTGGGTAGTGCCAGTTGTCTTCGCTACAAAGGAAGATGGTTCCCTTCGACTTTGCGTAGACTATAGAGTGTTGAATGAGCTCACAAAGAAGAACCATTATCCACTTCCTAAGATAAATGTTCTTTTCGATTAGTAGGTTGGCTCTTCAGTATTTTCTCAGCTTGATTTTGCTATTGGACTTCATCATCTTGGAGTCGCTGATGATAGCATTGATAAGGCAGCATTTAGAATACCCGACGGATTCATTGAGTGGTTGGTTATTTCATTTGGGCTAACCAATGCCCCAACATATTTTGTAGATTTGATGAGCCGTGTTTTTTTGAGATGTCGTAAATAAGTTCGTAGTAGAGTTCATGGATGACATTTTGGTGTTTTCCAAGAGTATGGAAGAGCATGCTATTCATCTAGAGGAGGTTCTTTGTACACTTTGTATTCATCAGTAGAAGACAAAAATTTTAAAGTGTCACTTTTGGCTTAAGGAAGTGTATTTCTTAGGGCATAGATAAGGTCAACACATGGAAAGAGATTAAGAAACCGTTTCGTGCATTTAGGTTCGGATTGTGGAAATCCAAAGAGTGGTAGGCAAAGATTGGCGATGTATAGTAGATTTAGCTAAAAAGCCCATGTGTAGATAATTGCAAAAATTATAATTGTTTCAGATAAGTGGATTTAACGGTATTGCCTTGGAATAAATATAAGCATAAAAGAGGAATAGTAACAAAAGAATTTAGCAAGGAAATGAGATTACAAAAGTTTAGGAAAAGTACTCCTAGTGTAGTAAGAAAAAATCCACTTTATGATTAGCCCAATAAAATGAATTTTTTAGAATTGAAAATTTGAAAAATATAATTGTCATTGAGAAAGTAAATATTAGGTTTTAAAAAAAATGGTATGAGATTTAAATTGGTTTTTATATGATTTTGTTAAAAGTGAAATTCTTTTTGAAGAGCTATAGAGCATATATAGCTCGCTGGTTTCTTTGTAGATAAAAAAGATTTTAAATACAAAAACCTAGAGTGTATTAAGTATCGAAAACATATGTTACATCATTTATTGTTGTAATAGATGTTTTCGTGAAAAATAAGGGAGCATAGACTATGACACTATTGTTATAGTAGGCGACTTCCAAGGGAAATGTTACATAGTATGAGAGATTGATTAGTATTTATTTTAATTAAATCTATACACTAGTATTTTTGGGTTGTGGTAATGGTGTTTTATGCAACATCTGTTTTGACCCAAATAAAAATGTATTTTGAAAATAATTTCTACACTATAATAAAAAGTGGTTTGTAAGTACACTTATTATTTAAATAAGTATGAGGAAATGTTTTCTAGTTAGGGATATATTAAAACAGTTTTGAAAATGAGTTTTCCTAAAAAGAATAGTGTAAGTTAAATATTAGGAAATTAATATATTTCATAGAAATTGTCTATTGTAAGAGAATATAGATTAAACGTAATTTAATCTATTGGAATGAAATTAATAATGATAAAATTTTCTATGAAACCAAATCACAAATAAAGTTGTTTTGTACAAGTTATAAGGAATACGTGAAAGAGTTATACAAGGTATGGGAAGCACCATTTTTTGTATTGTCTATTTCGAAAAATATAAAATACGTTCCATGTAGTTTCACACAAACATGAAGTCCTCTTTAACGAATTTATAGAAGGTTTTAGCATTAATAGTTTCTTATAAAATAAATTAGTTCCAATATATTAAGGTATAAAACCATTAGGTGTAATAAGAAGTGTAGTAATTAGAGACGGTGTTAGTTAGGAGAGATATTATAGAGGGAATTTGTAGAAAGTCCCAATTTGTAGTTAGGAACTCCTCCAAGGTTAAGTAATTGGAAAGTTAAGGAGTTTTTAATAAAATAATTGTTCTTATCTACTCTAGTTTTTGCAAAATTGAAAAGAATATGTTTTGAAAACATGTAAGAACATTTTAAAGGTATTTTAAAGAAAAATGGTATGATGAAAAAGTAAATAAGTTTTTGGAAGCGAAAAACTTAATAATAGTTAAATTTAAAAATCCAATTTTTTATGGAAAGCTATAAAGGTCTTTAAAAGAAAAGGAGGAATAAGTTTTGAACTTAGAATTTGTATGTTTTCCCCTCTAGCTTTGGGGAATAATGTAAATTCAAAAAGCCTGTAAGGATGAGGATAAAATGTTAAGTAACCAAGTACCTTTTAATTTAATGGAAATTTTAAAGTAACAATTTCAAAGACAAAAATTTTGGGATTTAATATTTTAAAAGTTGAAGCTTTAATTTTTGAAATGAAATGATAAATACCAAACCAAACTTTCAAATGTGGGGTAGATAGGAATCATTTCCTAGGTGTGACAGAAAAAGTGTAGGGCGATGAAGGATACATCAGTGATTACTTTTAGAAGTAATAATAAAAGTTTCCGTAAAGTGTATAGGACACTAGTGAGAACCTAGGATTGTTGCTTCATATGTGTAGACTATAGAAGAATAGTATAGTGATATTAGTAAGATAGTAAGACACGCATGGTTGAGGATGTATATTCTTGATTTTGGAGGAACTTGAGAGGAGCATCTTCCCTTAGTAGAGTTCGCTTATAATAATAGCTTTCAGACTAGCGTTGGAATGGCACCTTTTGAAGCTCTTTATAGAAGACCGTGCAAGTCGCCTTCGTATTGGTTAGAGTCTTCCGAGAGATTGTTATTTGGTCCCGATATGGTTAGAGAAACTTCGGAGAAGATTGATTTGATTAGGAAAGAATAAGTACCTCTCATCAACATCTCTTTGATAATAAATTTTGAATTTTCTATTTCATCTTTAGTTTTGAATAGGTTCTTTCCTTTATTATCCTTTAGGAGGGTAGAACTTAGGATTTAACCTATGGATAGTAGGATTTGATGTAAACATGTTATTAGAACATGTTATGTATGATGGATACTAGAGGGTAGATGGAGCGATTCCGATAAAAGATAACACTTCTCGGATATATTGATTAAACGGAGGAAGTGTCCTGACCGTGCACGCGTGACGATTAAATGCTGTATATCCTTCCGGTGGGCAGTGCGGCCAATCGTTAGGACCCGGTAGTAGCACATCATCCATCGACAAGCCATGCCTAAGACATATTCTCCCTAAGATGTCTTCAGAAATATTGGACGGAAAAGAGTCTGGCGGACTATTGATGAGAGATGCGTTAGGTGATTCGTCCGGAGCTGGATCGATGACTTTGGCCTCGATGGCCGGTATTTCAACTATTGGAGGAATTAAATTCTGAGTTTCTGGTGGCTGCGAGCTTGAAGTTCCCATAGCTAACTAACTCATCAAAATCCATCATTAGACGATAATGAGCCCATGCGTCCCCCAGTGTGAAGTGTGTGAGTGTGTAATTCTACGCAGTATTTGAAAATATTCAACAAAGATAATGAAAATGTGCAAATAACAAGACTTCGAAATCCAGCTGGAATGACTGTCTTCGCTGACCGTCACAACCATGCCATCTAGGCACTTGGCGGTCGATCCAAGTTAGAATTCATTATATTTTCGTTAAATCAGAGTTCCATCGATGAGCTTCGAAGGGCAGTCAAATATGCAGTTCTATAGTCAAGTCCCGTCATGCAAGGTTGAAGCTCGTCGAGGTCAAGTTTTCGATTATGCAAGATTTCGTATCCATCGCGAGATGAGTTCGAATCGATCACAAGGGACCATTTATACCAGTCAGGGTTTGGATTCATATCGATTGCCCAATGTTTACTTCGAATCGATCGTTAGTGTTCGAGTTCGCATCGATCAAGATCATTAACTACGAATCGATCATTAGTTTCCGAGTTCGTATCGATCAAGATCATTAGCTACGAATTGATTGTCAATGTCTGGTTTCGTATCAGTCAGGGGAGCCTCGGATTCATATCGATCACATTCGAGTCGATAAATTTCATATCGGTCGTAGGAGCATTTTTCGAATCGATTTGAAGTCGAGGACTCGCATCGATCACTGGCCAAGCTTTCGCATCGATCATTACAGATCGATACGAAGTGAGGATCAAACCATTTTCTTCCATACTTCTTCCTCTGACAGCCTCATCTCCATGGCTACGTTCCATTCTCAACCTCACTCTGGCCCGGCCGTGGCCTTGAGTGCATCAAAATCGATCGCAAGAGCGAGTAGAATGACAAAGAAATCAAGTCTCGTCGATTGCGCATTAAGATTTGATTAGCGAATTACCTAAATCTGGCAGTTTGTTCAAGTAATTAAGAGATTTGGCTCGATTCGAAAGGCAGGCAGTACTTCTTTTCTCGAGCTTGAGGATCGATACGAAAGCAGGAACTGCAGTAAAAGGTAAAAAATGGAAAGCGCTTAGGCCCGCTGTATTTATATGGACCCATGGGACGAGGAGAGGTGATTCGTCTCACGGTTAGAGCGACCGATCACAGCAGGTCCATCGTAGACCAAGTCGAACTCTCTGTTCGAATCCATCGGCCCAGGCCTTCATCGAGATGAAATTGTCGATAGGATCCATCGATACGAAGTGTACGATGGAGACTATTCTGGAGACATTCTACTCCATCGACTCACATCCTCCAGATTCCAGAATTCATCAATACAAGTTGAGGATCATTTGTTCGAATCCAGCGACATCGAAGATCATCGATACGAAATGGAAAATTTGTATCCATCGGAGCTTGCAACCATCGATATGAACGTTAATTTCGTATCCATCGATGTTCATATCCATCGATGCAAAATGTGTATCTTATATCCATCAATACAAAGTATATCATATAAAATCGATGTTTCTACCTTCTATATCGATTCAGGAGAGGATCGATACGAAGCAGCAACCAAAAGCAACTGTCAGGCGTTGTTGCGACTCGAGTTTCACATCGATTTAGGAGAGGATCGATATGGAATTTGATACGGAGAACTGACAATGACTCATGGTCGTACAACATTAACGAGAGTAAGATTAACATATATACATATATGTCGAGCTAGTATTCAATTTTCAGCATTCACAGGAATTGGATATTCATTTAATAACGATTATGATGACAAACAGTCAAGCACTATCATGCAGCAATCAGTTACAGCAACGCAAGGTTACAACCTTCAACGAAAATTAAATAACTGTTCAGAGTGAAGACTGTAGCTTCTCAAAGCACGTCATGTTTCCACAAGACTTATTTTGGGGGGAAAATGTTATCCGCCTTTTGGCAAGGCCGAGATATCAAGGAACTGGTTGAAAACCAAGAATCAATCGTCCCGCGTATCGAACATGCACAGGTTCGCTACGGATGTCGACGAATTTTGTCCGAGTCCGGATCAAGCTACAATTGATAAGACATGACATGCGAAACCGTAAAAGCTAACATTCCAAATTTCAAGTTAATCCGAGTTCGTATGCTCAAGTTATTATCGATTCAAGTTGGAGGAAATAGCCTCATTTTCGTATTAATCAATGGGCCGCAGTTCATACCGAACAGCTTTGTATCCATCGACAGATAGCGCGTTCGTATCGATCGGCCAATGTCTGCTTCGTATCCATCGTGAGGGCCTTTGTTCGAATCCATCAGGACGTGTCATTTCGTATCCATCAAGAGAATGTGTTTGTTCCTATCGATCTGCTCAACCCTACTTTATATGGCAACTGTGTAACTCGTATCCATCGAATTCAATGCACACATACCCATCGAATAAACCTTACCTCGGATCCATCATGGCACCATTGTTCGTATCCATCGAATTGGGGCAACTCGAATCGATACGAACATGGCCATACGATCGATACTTACATGACAACTCGAGACGATACGAGTAAAGCCATTTTCATTGATATGAACGAAGCCACTCCTATCGCCTCGAACAAAGCAACGACCATCGATACGAACGAGGGAAGATTCAAGAAACGACTCGGTCAATTCAGCATACAAATTGGATCGATTCGAAATATGCACTCCACGTCATCTCGAGGACACGTGCAACCATCGACTGGAGGGAATCGATTCGAAACCATGGATTAGAAAGAAACAGTACTCCGAAGAACGTCATCTCGTATCGATCATAACTCGAGATCCACATGTCCAAATGCTATGAAATTTTCACAGGAGATTACACACAAGCTAAAGGATGTTCTCACCAAGTTTCGACTCCATTGGACATTATCTTGATCGATACGAATTGAGCTCGTATCGATCACAAATTGAGTCGAAACTACCCGGGTTCGATCGCGTGGGCCCACTCACGTGCCTGAAGGAGTCTCCCAAAGTTTGAGCGAAATATCAGCCTCCTACGCCTATAAATAAAGCCCAAAAGCCTACAGAAAAGTGATCTTTTGACTCTCAAGCGCCCAGACTCTGCCAGATCGAACTTTGCAACCTACTACTGCTGTTGTATTTCGAATTTCAGAGCTGTAATCTGTTGTAACTTGCTGTAATCAAGTGTAATCGTCGAAAGAGAATCAATAAAGTCATAAAACTTCATAGTGGACGTAGGCAACACGCCGAACCACTCTAAATCGTTTATGTATTCGCATTTACTTATTAGATTTTGGAGTTTTTGTTAGATCTACTTCATTTTACATTTAGTTTCTTCATTTTTATCTCTTCAAAAACTTTCGAGGAGTGTTGTGCCCTTTTTGGTACAAATAACATAAATTTCAAATTAATTTTTCTCAAAGAAATATATGCACAAAAATGACTGTTTTGCCCCTTTATGAAGATGGATATGTGAAAATTTGGAATTAATATGGATTTTGGTTAAAATATGTTAAAATAACCAATATGATCATTTATTTAATTTAAATAGAATAAATATGGTGGTAAAAATATGCATATTTACGTGCACATCAATTACCCATACACCTATCTTTCTATTCGTCCACGAATAAAGAAAATAACTAAGATAAATCCATTTTCGTAGGGAGCACGATTGCATTGAGCGTATGCAACAAGCCGTAAAGCCTCTGGGTGTCCCCTATAGGACGAGTGTTGTCTCGTGAGGGTTTTCAGCGGATACCACCCACAAAATCCAAACGCAGGATGAAAATATTTACAAAATGCAAGATTTATTTACAAAGAGATGAATTGGAGTTTTTGAAAATATCTACAATGAAGGATTCACTTTTAAATCGACACGGATAAATTAAATATCGGTTTCGGTCATTATCTTGATATTTAGGTCATTTACTCGTCAAAATTTCCAACAAAAATCAAGTTATCGTACAAGTAGACTATAATTTAACTCGTTATTTTAGTTGATAACAAAGTGTAATTATGAAATAGATTCTTGGTTGATTATCAAATTTTATCAAAGTGGTATATTCATTTCTTTTCAATAACAAGTCAAATCAAATAAGTTAAAAATTGTGCTAGTATTTCAATTGCTTACTCTCTCTTGTTTTTTTTGAAAATTTTATTGATATTTATAATATTTACATTTTCCTAACTCAGATAAACCGAGGCCAGATATATTACCCATGCACTGCCTTGCGGACTCATGTGAGGGGAATACAGAGCATGGCGAGTGAAACACGAATGTAAACCTCTATTGACTATAAGTGTTATTAAAAAGAATTTTTATACATATACCTAGCTCAGATAAACTGAGGCCAGATATACCGATCGTGCACTGCCTTTCGGGCTTACGTGAGATAGGTATAGAGCATGGCGAGTGTACACACAATTGTGTACAGCTGTCGAACATAGGTGTTAATAGAAAATATTAACATATATACAAATGTTTTGTTTTTTCTTATATGTTTTTTTTTCAAATTTTTTTTTGAAAGAGAGAGTTTTGCAAAATAATCTTAGCACCACTTAACTTAGAGGACAAAAAAATGTTATACCCTTTACTTTAAATTAACCACTTTTTAAAACAAAGATTTTCATTTAGGATATATTTCATAATTATCACGTATGAACCTTCCTATATATTAGTTAAACTATCATCATTTGTAATCAAACTTCATATTTATTTTTGTTAAGAGAAATAAATTTTCAATAATTTCGATTTAATAAACCAAAACCATATATTTATCTTATAGTGTTTCTTTAAAAATAAATCAAAATGCTTTAAAAAATTGTTTCTGAACTTTTTTTATGTATATTTTTGTTGAGTTTTGGAGGAAAAAATGAAAAATTAATCATGAAAAATAAAAAAGAAGAAGAGTCTCCCCCCACACTTGATTTTGACTGTGTCCTGACAGTCAACCCAAGTGGAAGGAGAAAAAAAATATGACCTATATTTACAAGAAAATGAAAAGATTATTTACATGTTATCAGAAAGTAAATCGTCAAAGAGTAAATGAAACGGTCTTCCAAAAATCGATTCATTTGTCTCGTCAAGTATGCGAGATATAACTCAAGTGCAGAAAACCAAATCGTAAAAAATTTCAAAATTGAATGTTGATTTGGAAAAACAAATGTCGTTTTATTAAAAACTGCACGAGTTGATTTATTTTTGATGATTTTTGGGGTGGATGTAACGATTGATTGAAATTCAAGTTTATTTTCACCAAATTGAAATTCAAGTTTGTCATTGAAAAATTCTTCAAAATTATTGATTTCAAAATCAGAGTGGTGTTTAAATCTTCCCCGTCGGAACTTAACAACTCGTCTTCGAAAATGCCATAAAATTCATGTTCATTAAATTCATCTTCCTTTATTGGATTATCAACAACTTTATTACATGTTTCTAGTTCAAGATCCAAAGTTGTTGTATTCAAATTTTCGAAATCGAGAAAAGGAAGATCAAAATTTAAATTTTGCTCCACACTCTCGAAAGAATTAAAATCCAACTCAATTGCCAAATTTTCAACAACTTCGTTAAGATTTACGTTTTCAATTTCAAAAGTTGTTATTTGAAAATCGTCGATTTGGGTAAAAGATGGATTATCACTCGACTCATCACATGTTGGGATTTGGTTTTTTATTTCACGTTGTTTCATATATATTTCAAACAACAAATTTATGTGATCATCGTAAATTTCGCTCATTCGTTCAACAAAATACAACTTATAATTATTGACTTGAGAATTTTCGATTTGGATTTGTTGAGAACAAAAATTTTCACTCGTAACATGGTTAAGATTATTCCCATTGCCAAATTTTGTAACGACCTAGAATTCCTGTCATTTGAAATTCGTATATTTAATTGATTTCAAATAGTAACAAGTAAAATTTGTAAGTCGAATAAATTTTATTTCGAATATTTAGATTTAATTGGATAATTAAATCGATAATTTAATATTTGAAATTACAGAAATAATTGAAGATTTGGTTTAATGTGATTAAAATTGATTCATAAAGTTATATTAAATCATATTGGAATTAGAATGATGTTATAGAACTTTTAAAATTTAATTAAAAGTTAATTTGTGAAAATTGAATATTTTAATATTTAATTGACGAGTAAAAATAGCCATTTTTCAAACAGTCTCGGATTTCGACGAAACAAGTTTCATCGGATCTGTAATGTTAAATTATTGTATGGTTTCAAATTTCATGTCAATCGGAATTACGGTTTGTCTGAGGCTTTCCACATTTTAAATTATTGTATGGTTTCAACTTTCGAAATGGTTTTCCACATTTTGCACTTACAGTAATAATACCAAAGAAATTTGCGTATCAAGCAAGTTTGACTATCATAAGGAGAAATCTCCTCCAAATTCTGCGTTTGCATTGTGTGCTTGGCGGGAGGCCTTATAGTAGTTACATTTTCTAAAAACATTGTGGATCTATTTAAAAATATTTCTTTGTTTATTTTTAAAGATATAAGTGTTTTAAGTTCTCACACCGGTTACATGACTGACCTGGAGTTTATTGTTTCCTTCCTAAACTCTGGGTGCCCACCAATTTCCACACAGGAAGTCTAGAGTCAGGTTATCAGGTCATTCTGGAATTCAGGAGATGTTGTGGAGATCAGGAGCAAGCTGGATGGCATGGCATATCAACTAGTATATAGTATTTCTTTTCCGCTGTTTGTTGTTGTAAACTCTGATAATGTAATGAAATGTAATGTAATGTAATAACTGATATAGTTCTTTGTTTTAAAGATATTCATTTATCTATTATATGTTGTTCCGCTGCGATTGAGAGATTCTGTTATTGTTTCTGTTTTCTTCTTCTTTCTTTCTTCTTCTATCTTCTACCTCTTCTTTAACCCTAACGGTTTGGTTTTCCGGCCGTCGATTGCTCAGCAGTTGATACAGTGGATGTATTAATGTCGACCTTCGTGGTCAAAAATCCAAAACGTTACATCTGGTATCAGAGCATTTGGTTAAGCGACAACCTTAGCTCTGTTGGGAATTACTCATTAGAGATAGAGTCAGTAGTTCTCTAGAATGAGTTTGAGTGTAATAATAGCTATGAGAGTGTATTTGTTAGTGAATATAAAAATTGTTTTATATTTTGTTGATTGGTTTATTGAGTGGTATATGGACTATGGTCAATACGAGTAATTAACGTTATTGATAGTAATCTCTAAACACTTGTACAGAACGAATTCGACACGATATCGTTTTAGTATAGGGTAAACGAAATAATTTTACCTAAATTATTTTCGTATATAAAAGATAAAAAATTCTATGAATTATTATAATATATGATTGCTTGGTTGCTAGAAAGTGATGACATTGAATTATTGTCATTAAAGTTGAAAAAGAAATTGAAATTGTAACTCCAAAGTTAAGAAATAAATTCACATATAAATAAAATTTACAAGTGCAAGAAAATGAAATTGAAATCCATTTTGAATTTGTTAGTAAATAGAACTGGAATTGGAATCTGAATTGGATTTATAAGTGGAAATTTAAGTTAAGTTAAACAGATGATGTTTGAAATGGAATATAACTTAAGTAATGTTGAATGAAGTTGATTTTGGTATCGAAGTAAATTAATAAAGTGAAGTGATGAATATGAACTTGAGTTATGTAATGAAATTCAACTTTTGTGGTTAAATGAATTAGCAATTGAATTAAATAAAAGGATTGAATGTTAGGTCAATTGAATGTAAATAAATTGATATGAAATAATGGATGTAAGTTTTAATTCATTAAAGCTAATTAAAAGTGATGAACCAAATTGAATGAATGTAAGCAAAGTAAAGAAATTTGGTAATGTTGGATATACATTGTTTGTTAGATGATGGTTAGTTGATTGTATAGAAATCCATATGAAATTGAATTAATGAAAATTTAAAGCTATGTAATTTGATTTGAATGTGGAAGTGAACTAACTTGAATGTAAATTAGTGAATATAAACTAATTGAATATGAATAAATGAATGTTAGTAAAAACATCCAATGTTAATGAATCAAATGTGATTTAAATTGGAAAACCAATTCAATGAATATTAATGAGAAGTGAAAGTGTATTGATTTGGTTATGGATGTTAGTTGAATGCTAGTTGTTTAATGGTTGCATTTATTGCTTTTTATTGCATTTTCTATATTGGCACATACTGTTGTTGCTTCTGGTATATGTTGTATATCGATATTATTTTCTGTATACATGTTTCTCATTGTTGTTGAGTGTTTAATAGGTGTGGATTGCGCTTGCTTCGCTTTTGGAGCTCGCTTTCATGCTATATTAGCCGTATATGCTCGCTAATAATATATAAGGTACATATCTCGGATTACATTTCGTACTTTTACACTTTTTTCCCTACGGGATGCCTCATTACTTTGATAAGATGTATATTTGTGATATATATATTGCCATTTTTTCCGGATCGAACCGCGCAAAGGAGACCATGGCAAATTTTCTGAAAATTTAAGGCGTTAGAATATTTTTGAGAAAATTGAATTTTTTTGAAAAGATAACTAAGTATGATTTGAAAACTTAGTAAAGTTATTTTAAGAAGTTTAACTATTGGATTTTGGGAAAGTTAAACACTTAAATGAATTTGAAATTTAATTTGAACAAATGTTGGAAAAGTTAATGGATTTCAAGACTTTTTCTTACTTGGTAATTTCGAGGATTCTTTTAAGGGGGGAAGTTTGTAACGACTCAGAATTCCTGTCATTTGAAATTCGTATATTTAATTGATTTTAAATAGTAACAAGTAAAATTTGTAAGTCGAATAAATTTTATTTCGAATATCTAGATTTAAATGGATAATTAAATCGATAATTTAATATTCGAAATTACAGAAATAATTGGAAATTTTGTTTAATGTGATTAAAATTGATTCGTAAAGTTATATTAAATCATATTGGAGTTAGAATGATGTTATAGAACTTTTAAAATTTAATTAAAAGTTAATTTTTGAAAATTGAATATTTTAATATTTAATTGACGAGTAAAAATTGCCATTTTTCAAACAGTCTTGGATTTCGATGAAACCTTTTTCATCGGATCCGTAATGTTAAATTATTGTATGGTTTCAAACTTCGTGTCAATCGGACTTACGGTTTGTCCGGAGCAAGCTAAAATGCGTAGAAATCGGTTTGAGTGAATTTTAAATTTAAATAATTCGATTCGAAAACTTATCTTTCAAATACGATCGAATTGGCTCCCGATATGTATTCCATTGTGTCCGGAACGCAGGATAAACCCTAGAAATGCCAGCCGGCACGCTTCGTTTGCAGTTCAGAAAATTTCGGATGAATAGTGTTTTGGAGAATTTTCTATATAAGGACCCATCATCTTCCATTTGCAAACAAATCCTAGTTTCTTAACCTAGCCGCCAGTTAAATTATCAATGGCCGGGAATTTCACTTCTTTCACCTCCAATTTCTTCAAATCCGTAAACCAATTCAAGAAATCTTCAACTACAATGTTGAAGAGCACTACGAGATCTCGGATATCAACGGTCAAGATCGAAATTCAAGCTACGGATTGATGGCAAATAGCTCGCGTTCGTAGTGGGTTTGGACACAGTTTTCCATGACCAAGGAGCAGCCGAGTTTGACCATCCTCCTGCCGCTGGTGGAGCTCGCGTTGGCGTGACGTTTGGTGGTCATTGATAGTTGCAAGGATGATCGAAGTGGCCACGATAATTCGATAAATAGGGGCGGCTATGGGTTATTGGCGTTCGAACATCACCTGGAGGTCGTGCGTGGGAGAAGAAAGGATGGGTGGCCACGATTCCATCAAGCTGAATGAATGGCAGAGATGAATTCTAGGTTTAAAATAAATAAAATTGTGAATAATTTATATATATATAATTGTGTAATCTTTAAAATGCAATAACTTTTTCATACGAGGTCCATTTCGCACGAAACGAATTGCGTTGGAATCATATTGATGAATACTACGCGATGGAGCTGGAATGGAGTTGATTGGAGATATTGAATACTTTGAGTAAAATTAAACGCGCGTTTAATTTCATTCGAAATAAAACACTGCAACTGTTATTGGAAGCAAGGTGAGAACTTCTCACTCAATCGAAATTGTTTCGATTTAAATTTTAAATAGTTAGATTTAAAATTTCTTGATTATATGCATGGATGATAAATTATTATCTATTGTATTGAAATAGAACCTATACGCCGTATATTAAGCGGATGTTATTTATTAAACACATATACCGCGATATTCCATCTTGAAGTGGAATTGGTATTATATATGTACTTGGAGTTGATTTTCCCGTATTATATAGCGGATGAGACCCTATTGCACCACATAATAGCGGATAATATTTTATATGAACCCATATACTGTGATATTCCGTCTTGAAACGGGATTGGTATTGTGCTAACATTTGTGGATGCAGGGAAATAGGTTGGAGGGATCCAACTGGATTCCTCAACGGTATGGATTTATTAAACAGATATTGTGATATATTCTGTTATCATAGGATATATAATGTTTTGGATGCCGTGATTGTTATATTTAGTGTTGTTGCAGCATTGGGCCTATTTTGTAAAATTATAAGTGTTAAAGTGATGATTTTCAAATTTTAAAGGATTTTAAAGTGATTTTTGAAAGTATACGTTTTATTAAATTTTGGAATTGCTTCATTTTAATTGAATAAACGTTATAATTTTAATGTTATAAAATTTATGATTTTTGACAAATATAGTTAAAATGTGATTTTTGAAATATGGAGTTAATGAATTTTATAAAATAGTTTAAATTGGGATTTTTGAATTATTATAAACGGTTTATATGAAAGCTTTATAAAATTGATGTTTATAAATTAAAAATATTGGAATTATAAAACGAGTTTGTATAAGTGTTAAAAAGAAGTAAAATGGATTTCATAAGTGAATGACATTTATAAATTTATAAATTGTGAAGTTATAAAATAAATAGATTTGGTAAAATAAAAGATTTATAAGTAATTAACTTATAAATTGGATTTTGGCATTTAAATGAGATTTGAATAGAATTTGTAAATTGAGGGATTTTACAAGTTGAAGTTGTTATAAAATATCAATGGAATTTATAAACATTCTTTTATAAATCCGAAAACGACTTATTCTGATAAGTTAATTATTATAGCTTATTAAAGGAGATATATCTACGATTTTGGATAGTGGATAATCCTTTAAATTAAATGTGTAGAAAGGTTGAATTTGGTTAACGAAGTATATTCACGATTTTGGACAGTGGATAATCCTTTAAATAAAATGTGTAGAAAGTTTGAATTTGGTTAACGAAGTATATTCACGATTTTGGACAATGAATAATATATTAAAGAAATGTTTTGGGGAAGTGATATTTTAAATAGAATTAAAACGATTTTAAGTTGTTTTAAAATGTGTTAAAGATCGAAACCATAGATTTCAACATTTATTGTTGAAATAGACGTTTTCGAGAAATAAAAGGGAATGGTGGACTATAACACTGTTGTTATAGTAAATGATTTCGAAAGGAAATGTTTTTATATAGTGTTGGGATTTATATATCTATCTAAATTTCGAATCCCTATGCTAGTGATTTTGGGTTGTCGTAACGATGTTTTACGCAACATTCGTTTTGACCCAAATGAATGTGTTTAAGAGAACGTTTTCCTTGAAAGAATAAAATTTATACTTAATCGTGTTTTAAGTATATTGAATATTTTCTAAGTATTGAAAATAAATAGATTTGTGAATTACTTATTGTTAAATAAGTATTTGGAGATGTTTTCCAATGTAGAAATTTGAACGGTTTAGAGAATATATCTTTTTAAAGATAAATTGAAGTGAATATCTGGCAAGTTATTTAATTTATGGAAGATTAATAAAAATGGCCTAGTGATTGTTATGGTGCTGGATATTTGTTTGTCGGCCTTGATCATTAAATAACCGACCGTCTATATTCACCTTTAAATGGGTATTTGTTGTGATTTGCTTGAATTTGAATGCTACAATTATTTTTATAAGTAAGCGCTCGTTATTCGGTTTAGCCGGGAGTGGACCTTTGGGTCATGAATCCCATTCCGAATAGTGATATGTCGTAATGGATAGCATTTGAAGACCGGTGTTGAAGACCCGGTATTTGCGAGAATGATAGGATGACCTATCGATTGTCTCTGCACCGATAGCTATGGTATGGAGATTTCCTTTGTGATGGGAAGTTCGATCGAGATTGTGAATACCCGGATTGCAAGGGCTTCTTTGGAAGTGCCTTCGGTTCTTTTCGAACCCAGAACAGACTTGTATGGATTGTATGTTTGACATTACATTTTGAGATATAAAGCAGATTTCTTTCAAATGCATTTCTGTTGGTTGCGGAGAATTTATTCTCTTAGCTTAACACCCTTCTCTGAGACGTACGAGCTCAGAGGTTATGTAGTTTATGGTTATCAGTGATATACTCCCAATTTGGTAATGTGGCATGCTGAGTGCTGCTGATCATTTGTTGATCAAAGCGTGGCTTTTGTGAAAACGTAACTTTGTGGACGAGACTTCGTCAAACCTCATAACCCGGTTATGGTCGAAACACGAATCGTAGCAGCAAGGTTATCTGAGGATAGAGCCCTCTGAGGGTTTGTCATTTCCTTCTGGGTTATGAGTGGTATCATGGTATGGAGCCCAGATACTTACTTTGTGGTTGCTGCAAACTTATTACTTTGTGGTTGTTGGTTGAGAGGATCCTCGGATAAAGGTCGCATACGACCGGGGGATGGCATGCTCGTGTCAGTTGTTACCCAGCTAAGGGCAACCCAGCCTTCTCTAGCAGAGATCCGGTTAGGATCCGGGGACGCCCCTCCAGAGATGTTCCATTTTACTTGGGAAGTTCCTTTGCCCGACCATTTGTTGGAAATCCAAAGAAACAATACGAACCCTTTACGATTGCAAATTGTATAACCTGCCTCCTCAGGAGGTAGCTATAGCAGGCATAACATAATGGTACCTATGCTGGCAAAGATTTATATTATACTTTCGAAATGGTTTTCCACATTTTGCACTTATAGTAATAATATGAAAGAAATTCGTGTATCAAGCATGTTTGACTATCATAAGGAGAAATCTCCTCCAAATTCTGCATTTGCATTGTGTGTGTGGCGGGAGGCCCTATGGTAGTTACATTTTCTAAAAACATTGCGGATCTATTTAAAAATATTTCTTTGTTTATTTTTAAAGATACAACTGTTTTAAGTTCTCACACCAGTCACATGACTGACCTGGAGTTTATTGTTTCCTTCCTAAACTCTAGGTGCCCACCAATTTCCACACGGGCAGTCTAGAGTCAGGTTATCAGGTCATTCTGGAATTTAGGAGATGCTGTGGAGATCAGGAGCAAGCTGAATGGCATGGCATATCAACTAGTATATAGTATTTCTTTTCCGCTGTTTGTTGTTGTAAACTCTGATATTGTAATGAAGTGTAATGTAATGTAATAACTGATATAGTTCTTTGTTTTAAAGATATTCATTTATCTATTATATGTTGTTCCACTGCGATTGAGAGATTCTCTTATTGTTTCTGTTTTCTTCTTCTCTCTTTCTTCTTCTATCTTCTACCTCTTCTTTAACCCTAACGGTTCGGTTTTCCGGCCTTCGATTGCTCGACAGTTGATACAGTGGACGTATTAATGTCGACCTTCGTGGTCGAAAATCCAGAACGTTACATCGTTTGAAAAGTTGTTTTCATTTTCATTTTGAGTTTGAAATTCATTTTGGAGTTCGAAATTGAAGTGACCTGGGTTATACTCAAAGTCATTTGAATTTTGAAGTGAATTCAGATTTTGATTATTTTGAAAATTTTGACTTGAGTTATCACACAAATAAGAATTACACGAATTGTTTAAAGAATAGTTATCATTGAAATATCCATAAGAATTTGAAGCGACATTATATGGATTATATTGATTTTCGCAACTATCGCAAAATTCATGTGAATATGGAAATCCGGACATTTTCAAGAATGTTTTTTTATAAAGGAAAAATATTTACAAATTTATTTTTGAAAGGGAAACTGATTTTTGTTTTGTTTTCTCAAATTTTTTCTTTGTTTTTGAAAAGGTTTTATAATTTTTTTCTATTTTTTTTTAGATTTTGAAATTTCAAAGAAAAAGGATTTAAAATTTTTAAGGAAAAGGAATATTTACAATTTTTTTAGTTTTGGATTTTGAAATTTTTGTTTTTGTTTTTTTAAATATGCATGAAATAATGCAACTAAATGTATGTAAGGGTTAGTTACAAATGATTTATCCAAGGTTAACCCAAAATTGAATAATCACACATAGTCTTAGATAAACAAGATTGTTCTCAGCCACATAACGGACAGGATTTATCTGTGCACCACGAATCACCGCAGCGATGCAATCAAAGGTTTAAGTACCTTCAAAGGAACAACCACTATAATATATACGAATCACCGTAATATTTATAAACGGTTATTACTCTACCGTAGCCTAGACACCAAGAAACTAAATTGTTCAACGAAGACAAATTATCAATTTACAATTTAGTGTTATTGTTACTATTAATCAAAATTCTAAGATGAAATGCAAAAAAGAAATTAAACGTGTATTAACAATGCAACTACGATAGATTTTTGTTTTGGTTTTTGAATTTTTTTTCAAATGCAAGCAATTAACAATGCAATTCAAATAAAGGTAGAGATGAAAGTAGCAATTTTTTATAAGCAAGCCAGCCGTTAATTTTTGGCAGCAGAGCAAAGCAAGCAATTCTTCCAATCTGCTTTGGCAACCTGAAAATAAAACTAGATATATATACACAAAAAAAATTCTTAGATGGAGATAGAAAACAAAGCAAAACTAAACAAATGAAAACAAACAAATTGCCAACTCAAAGTAAATTTCCAAAATCAAAATTCACTGATCAAATAAAACCAAAACAAACCACTTTTTTTGTCTTTTTTTTATTTTTTTGGTTAGAAAACTAAATTGAACTAAATAATTAAAAAAAACATGTTCCAACCCATGGCCCGACCCACTAAATTGAATAAAACCAAATTAATTTCGGTTTTTCAATCTATAACAATGAACTAAAATGAACAGCACGCCCAAAATTTTCAATTCACAAAATCCCGCAACCAATTTCTTCTGTTCACTTTTGCAAATCGACAGTTTTTTTTCAGGATTAGAGTTAATCCAAATACAACTAATAAAAATCCCAGACTAAAATCAGCACTTGAGCAAGTAAGCAAGTTGAAGGTGATTCGAATCTAATTAGCAATTTAGGGAATTAGGTGTTGCTTGTCGCGATCTGGGTCCGTCTTCATGGTTACCGATGTCGATTTAGGGATTGGGCAGTTTGAAGGTGGAGGTGGTTTCGGTCACGGATTCGATCGTATCTAAACTGGTTTGGGTATCTGAGAAGCTAGATGTCGAATTGAGATTACCGTGTTCGACGAGGTGCAAGTAGGTAGTTGAATCGATGAAATTGTCAAGAATTATTGCAGGATTGCTGCTTTAAGAAGAAGGGTGAAGCATGATGGGGATTTTGCGGTTCGAGGCGAATTTGATGGCAATTGCGATGAAGATAATGTTGTACTTCTGACTTTAAGGACCTATGGAATAGATTCTTTCAGACAATAGTTCAACCCACCAGGTACAAACGGGTTATCAAACTATCGCTTTCAGGATTCAATAAGCCCTATAACAGCATAATCGGATTGAAAGTTTGTACGCCTTTGATCCGACCAAGAACACTTTAGTAATGATTTCTGATGATGCGATTTGTATAGAATAGAACGAAGAGGAAGAAAAGAGCAATTCTACGATGTTTTCTGAGTATGGAACACCTTGGAGGCGTCACAAAACAGAGTAATGGTGGTGCAGTGTATTGTAACACTTTTCGGTGTCGCAAAACTGCTCTGTGAAGAAGAAGAAGATTCAGAATACTCTCAAACATTTTTTGGGCGTCACTATTTATAGTGGTAGAGAGGTGCATATTCGCCAAGCATCACAACCGTTTGCAGCGGTTCACAACTGTTACAAACGGCTTTATCCATTCAATATTTAAACGTCGCGTCTATTCATTTCTTATAATGTTTAGAAAATATTACAAATTTCCCACCATTTATTCAAATTCAGGAATTTCAGTTTTGGGTCCTTTATGGGGTGAAATCTGGCTCGTTACTATTTATATATGATCCAAAAATATTTTCGGATTTGAACCTGAAACCCATACGCGACTCGGCCCAGTTCGGTTGGACGGCGGCGGCACGCGTGTGGTGTTGGACGACTTCTCTCCTCACAACAAGGCAAACATGTGGGAGCCCCAAGGCCCCAACATCCACATAAGAAAGCTATATTTATACAAATATAGTCCTTGATTTTCTAACATGTGGGACTATCTTTTCTTTCTTCTTTCCTTCTTCTCTTCCAAATAATAACCCAAAGCCCCAAAACTTATTTGAAAATTTGACAACAATCTCCCCCAATTTTCAAAATAAGATATAATTAATTAATAGGATGGCTGCATCACTAGAGTGATTTCCTACATACCCAAGTGGGATCAAGCCTATGTAGTTCTATGATCAAGTTTTGCATCATCGTGAAAACCAACACATAAATAAAAGGTATCTTTTGGATTTGAACCTTTACTTAGTGTAAACCATTCAAAGCCTTATCGAGATTCTATGGTGAACGAATCTTGAACCAAGTATCCCTAATGATAAAACCAGAACAATCACACACGTTGATTTCCTTAAGTAAAGTGTTCTGTATTGCTCAGCACGTTAATGGCCATGTGCTTAAATCCTGGTTCGTGAGTCTACTTAGAAAGCGGTCTACTTTCCTAGGAAATGGCCTGATTTCCATACTCATATAGGTAAGCTCTTAAGGTGTTTCTGTTATACACCTTTTGAGGTTTCTAGACTTATTAAGGATATATATCCATCCTTTGTTCTTGTAGAATCCAACACTAAATATTATGGGATTATCAATTTAGTGTTCCATAATCATCCTCTTAACTTGTTGGTACCCATTGAACTTTGGCTATCCTTTTCAAGACATAAGTTGGGTTTCTGTTAAGGATGATCAACCTTCATTCACAGACCTTAGTCTCATTTCTTGTGACTTTATAGAAACCATTGCCTTTGGAAGACTCTTTGTAAGTGGGTCAGCCAAGTTTTTCTTCATTTCTATGTAGTCAACAGTTATAACTCCACTTTTGAGTAACTGTCTCACCATTTGATGTCTTAAACTCACATGTCTAGACTTTTCATTATATGTCTTATTAGACACATTGTATATCGTTGCTTGATTGTCACAGTTAATCAAGACTGCTGGAGATGGCTTCTTCCATAAAGGGATTTCCAATAATAAATTCCTGTGCCATTCCGCTTCTTTACATGCATCTGCTAATGCAATCAATTCTGACAACATTGCTGAGTTAGAAATACAGGTCTGCTTCTTAGAAGCAAAGGACACAGCAGCACCTCCTAATGTAAAGATCCATCCAGTAGTAGACTTGGATTTGGATTCTACATGTTCTAGGTTGCATCACTATATCCTTCTATTACAGCTGGATATCCTTGATAAGATAAACCATATTCAATGGTTCCTTTCAAATAAGCTAAAACTCTAGAAATAGCTGTCCAATGTTCGAAATCTGGATTACTCGTAAATCGACACTATACACTTATAGCATGTGTGATGTCTGGTCTAGTGCAATGCATAGCATACATAAGACTCCCAATAACACTATAATACTCTAGTTGAGAGATAGTATGTCCAGTGTTCTTTTCTAACTTAATACTAGGATCTGATGAAGTTGGTGTCGGTATGTCATCTTAATGACCATACTTTTGTAGGAATTTCTCTATGTAATGAGATTGAGTTAGTAATAACTCCCTCTCTTTCCTAACAATTTTAGTTCCCAAAATTACATCAGCCTCTCCTAGAACTTTCATATCAAATTTAGAAAACAGAAACTTTTTAGTTTCATCCACACAGGATATATTGGAACCTAATATTAGCATTTCATCAACGTATAAACATATTATAACACTACCGTTATCTGATTTGCAATAAATACATTTATCAGCATCATTAACAATGAATCCATATGATAGTACAACTTTATCAAATTTCGCATGCCATTGCATGGGAGCTTGGTTCAGGACATAAAGAGATTTCACTAATTTGCAAACTTTATTTTTTTGGCCTGGAGTTTTGAAACCTTCAGGTTGTTCCATATATATCTCTTCTTCTAAATCTCCATTTAAAAAGCAGTCTTCACATCCATTGGATTTATGACTAATTTATAAATTGATGCAAGTGCAATTAAACAGCGTATAGAAGATATGCGAGCAACTGGAGCATATGTATCAAAGTAATCTACTCCATGTCTTTGCTTATATCCCTTAGCAACTAATCTGGCTTTAAACTTATTAATGGATCCATTTGTATTCAACTTTTTCCTGAATATCCATTTACATCCTATAGGTTTAGCACCAGGAGGTAATCAGTTAAAACCCAAGTTTGGTTTAATAGTATGGAACTCATTTCATCATTGATAGCTTCTTTCTAGAAATTGGAATCTCCAGAACTTATAGCCTCAAAATAAGTAGTCATATTAAGGACTTCGTCCTTTCTGCCATCTACAAGATATGTTATGAAGTCAGGACCATAGTCCTTCTCTATTCTCGCTCTTTTACTTCTCTGTTCTTCAGTACTATTATCCGGTATTGATACTTCCTTGCTGTTTTGAGCAGGAGCATAATCATCGTCATTGATATCATTAGCCATACTAGGTTCTGGACTAGATGATCTCAATGAGATCTCAATAGTTTGATTTTTAAAAAATTCAACATCTACGGATTCTATAACTTCTAGGGTGTCAAGAATATGGAATCTATAAGTCATACTATTAAGTGAATATCCTATGAAAACACATTTAAATGCTCTATTTCCTAACTTTGGTCCCTTAGCGTCTGGTTTTCTAACATATGCTAAGCAACCCCAAACTTTAAGTCTAGTTAGGTTAGGTTTCCTATTAAACCATAATTCATAAGGGGAAATATTATTCTTTTTAAGTGGTACTCTATTTAAAATATAACATGCAGATAATATAGCATCACCCCATAGGTTATAAGGTAAATTAGAACTTATGAGCATGACATTAACCATTTCTACTAAAGTTCTATTCTTCATTTTAGAAACACCTTTTTGTTATGGTGTATATGGGGCAGTACATTGATGAACTATACCTTGTTGTTTACAAAACAAGGTGAATTCATTTGAGAAATATTCACCGCAACAATCTGAATGTAATATTTTAATTTTAACTCCTAATTGTGTTTCGACCTCTGCTTTGTAAATTTTGAATTTATCAAAAGCCTCATCTTTAGTTTTCATTAGATATACATATGCATATCTAGTATAATCATCAATGAATGTTATATAGTATTGGTTACCATCGTAGGTGATATGACTTTTTAAGTCACCCACATCACTATATACCAAATCAAGCAAACCAGTTTTCCTTTCTATGGATTTATAGGATTTTCGGTGTATTTTTGCTTGAACACATATTTCACATTTAGAGATGGTATTGAAATCACGATCAGAAATTAATCCTAATTTATTCATATTTCTAATGGAATTATAATTAACATGTCCTAATCTACCATGCCATAAATTAATAGAATCAACAATATAAACAGAAGATTTCTCTATGATTCAACTTAATCATGCCGTTACAAAATTATTCCTGTCTAATGAATCTACCATTCTTAAACAACACTAGCTTCTCAGACTCATACACCATCTTGAATCCTCCTTTGTTAAGAAGGTATCCAGAGACCAAATTCTTACACATATCAGGTACATAAAGTACACTGACTAATGTAGGAACTTTTCCAAAGGTGAAAGGAAGTTCTATAGTGCCTTTTCATTGACTAATGTAGGAACTTTTCCAAAGGTGAAAGGAAGTTCTATAGTGCCTTTTCCCAGAACTTTGCTTGGAACTTTATTTGCTCCAGTAACTTCATCGGCTTCTCCTTTATTTTCTTCGTAACTCTTGAACAGATTATGGTCTTTGCAAATGTGAATAGTTGCTCTAGTATCGAACCACCAATCATTATCATTGTCACAAATGGAGTTCGCCTCTTGCACTACAGCCACAAGTGAGTCTTCGACCACATTCACTTTTTGTTGTTTCTTCCGCAGATGGCAGTCTCGGGCATAGTGGTCGGGCTTGTTACAAAAATAGCAAGCACCTTTCTTTTTGTTGTTGGTTTTGTAATGATTTTACTTCTTAAATTGTGTCTCATTCTTTGACTTTAACTTATCAGTAATTTCAACATTATTTGCCTTATAATGGGACTCAGTTTGCAGATTATCATCTAGATCGCGTTTGCGAGAGTCTTCTTCAATACGAAGATAATGCTGTAAACCATCTAAATTATAATCTGTTTCCTTATGCTTCATCTTTTTCTTATTATCATTCCAACATGCGGAAGTCTAGAAATTATAACTCCAACAACAAAAGATTCAGGGAGATCAATTTCAGCATCTTTAAGTTGATTCACCAACAGTAATATTTCGCTTACTTGTCCAATTATGGATTTATTGATGACCATTTTGAAATACATAAAATTAGAAATAAAAAACTTTTTATAACTGGCCTTGGATATGCGGTACGTATTCTCCAGGGCAGTCCAGAGTGCATTCGCTGTTTCCAAGGTCCTATAAGCATTGTAGACGGGGGTAGATAGCTCATTCAGAATATGGCCCCTGCATAGAAAATCGTCCTCTTTGCACTTTGCACGTTTAGCCTTTAGAGCAGCATCATCCTTATTTGTTTCCTTCGGGATTTCTTCCAAGTCATCTTCCAAAATGTAGAACAACTTGACGGTGACCAAGAAAAATTTCATCGTCTCTTGCCAACGAGTGAAATTGTCGCCATCAAAACGCTCTAATCGAGTTAGATGTTGATTCATAACTTGCAGAGCGCTTGAACCTTTCATGGTTGTAAAATATTTTCTGAAATTTATAGGGGATTTTACGATTCGAGGCGAATTAGATGGCAATTGCGATGAAGATAATTCTATACTTCTGACTTTAAGGATCTATGGAATAGATTCTTTCAGACAATAGTTCAAACTGCTAGGTACAAACGGGTTATCAAACTATCGACTTTCAGGATTCAATAAAGCCCTATAACAGCATAATCGGATTCAAAGTTTGTACGCCTTTGATCTGACCAAGAACACTTTAGTAATGGTTTCTGATGATGCAATTTGTATAGAATAGAACGAAGAGGAAGAAGAGAGCAATTCAGAGATGTTTTTTGAGTTTGCAACACCTTGGAGGCGTCACAAAACAGAGTAGTGGTGGCGCAGTGTTTTGTAACACTTTATGGTGTCACAAAACTGCTCTATGAAGAAGAAGAAGATTCAGAATATTCTCTAACGTTTTTTGGGTGTCACCGTTTATAGTGGTAGAGAGGTGCCTATTCGCTAAGCGTCACAACCATTTGCAATGGTTCATAACTTTTACAAATGGCTTTATCCATTCAATATTTAAATGTCGCATCTATTCATTTCTTGTAACATCTAGAAAACGTTACAAATTTCCCGTCATTTATTCAAATTCAGGAATTTTGGTTTTGGCAATTGCGATGAAGATAATGTTGTGCTTCCGACTTCAAGGATCTATGGAATAGATTCTTTCAGACAATAGTTCAACCCACCAGGTACAAACGGGTTATCGGACTATCGACTTTCAAGATTCAATGAAGCCGTATAACAACGTAATCGAATTCAAAGTTTGTACGTCTTTGATCCTACCAAGAACACTTTACTATTTGATATCTGACGATGCAATATGCAGAGAAAGGAATGAAGAAGAAGAAGAAGAAACAAATCTGCAACGATTCAGCATTTGCAACACCTTGCAGGCGTTACAAAATATAGAGTAATGGAAGTGCAGCGATTAGCAACGCTTCCATAGCGTTGCAAATCTGCGTAGAAAGAAGAAGAAGAATAGGAATTGATCCTAACACTATTAGGGCATTGCTATTTATAGATGTGAAGAGGTATCCATTCGTGAAGGGTTGCGTCCCTTCCCAACGTTTCAAACCGTTGCTAACAGTCACATACGTTCGAACTGAAACATCGCGTCTATTCATTTTGCAACGTTTAGAAAACGTTATAAATTTCTTTCTCTTTATTTAAATTCAGAAAGTTCGGTTCTGGGTCCCTAACGGGCTGAAATCTAACCAGTTACTGTTTATATTCGATCCAAAAAATATTTTCAGATCCGAACCCGAAACCCAACACGGCCCGGTTCGGTTTGGTCGGACGGCGGCAGCGCGCGTGTGGTGTTGCATGACTTCTCTCCTCACAACAAAGCAAACATGTGGGATCCCCAAGGCCTCAACATCAACATGAGAAAGCTATATTTATACAAATATATTGCATAATTTTCTAGCATGTGGGACTAATTGATTTCTTCTTCCCTCTTTACTTCTTCTCTTCCAAATCAAAGCCCCAAAATTATATATTTGAAAATTTTACAATATTCTTCCCCAATTTTCAAAATAAATAGATAGGACGGCTGAATCACTAGAGTGACTTCCTACATACCTAAGTGGGATCAAGCCTATGTAGTTCTAAGATCAAGTTTTGCATCACCGTGAAAACCAACACATAAATAAAAGGTATTTTTGGATTTGAACCTTTACTTAGTGTAAACCATTCAAAGCCTTATCGAGATTCTATAGTGAATGAATCTTGAACCAAGTATCCCTAATGAAAAATCCGAGACAATCACACACGTTGATTTCCTTAGAAAGTGTTCTGTATTGCTCAACACGTTAATGGCCATGTGCTTAAATCCTGGTTCATGAGTCTACTTAGAAAGCGGTCTTACTTTCCTAGGAAACGGCAGGATTTTCATACTCATATAGGTAAGTCTCTCAAGTTGTTTCTGCGATACACCTTTTGAGGTTTCTAGACTTATTAAGGATATATATCCTTCCTTTGTTCTTGCAGAATCCAACACTAAATATTATGGGATTATCGATTTAGTGTTCCAAAATCATTCTCTTAACTTGTTGGTACCCATTGAACTTTTTCTATCCTTTTCAAGACATAAGTTGGGTTTCTGTTAAGGGTGATCAACCTTCATTCGCAGACCTTAGTCCCATTTCTTGTGACTTTATAGAAACCATTGCCTTTGGAAGACTCTTTGTAAGTGGGTCAGCCAAGTTTTTCTTCGTTTCTATGTAGTCAACGGTTATAACTCCACTTTTGAGTAACTATCTCACCATTTGATGTCTTAAACTCACATGTCTAGACTTTTCATTATATGTCTTATTAGACACATTGTATATCGTTGCTTGGTTGTCACAGTTAATCAAGACTGCTGGAGATGGCTTCTTCCATAAAGGGATTTCCACTAATAAATTCCTGTGCCATTCCGCTTCTTTACATGCATCTGCTAATGCAATAAATTCTGAAAACATTGTTGAGTTAGAAATACAGGTCTGCTTCTTAGAAGCAAAAGACACAGCAGCACCTCCTAATGTAAAGATCCATCCAATAGTAGACATGGATTTGGATTCTACATGTTCTAGGTTGCATCACTATATCCTTCTATTACAGCTGGATATCCTTGATAAGATAAACCATATTCAGTGGTTCCTTTCAAATAAGCTAAAACTCAAGAAATAGCTGTCCAATGTTCGAAATCTGGATTACTCGTAAATCGACACAATACACTTATAGCATGTGTGATGTCTGGTCTAGTGCAATGCATAGCATACATAAGACTCCCAATAACACTGGAATACTCTAGTTAAGACATAGTGTGTCCAGTGTTCTTTTCTAACCTAATACTAGGATCGGATGAAGTTGGTGCCGGTATGTCATCGTAATGACCATACTTTTGTAGGAATTTCTCTATGTAATGAGATTGAGTTAGTAATAACATTGTATATCGTTGCTTGATTGTCACAGTTAATCAACACTACTGGAGATGGCTTCTTCCATAAAGGGATTTCAATCAATAAATTCCTAAGCCATTCCTCTTCTTTACATGCATCTGCTAATGCAATCAATTCTAACAACATCGTTGAGTCAGAAATACAGGTTTGCTTCTTAGAAGCCCAAGATACAGCAGTGCCTCCTAATGTAAAGATCCATCCTGTAGTAGACTTGGATTTGGATTCTACATTGTTCCAGCTTGCATCACTATATCCTTCTATTACAACTGGATATCCTTTATAAGATAAACCATATTCAATGGTTCCTTTCAAATATGCTAAAACTCTGAAAATAGCTTTCCAATATTCAAAATCTGGATTACTTGTAAATCAACACAATACACTTATAGCATGTGCGATGTCTGTTCTAGTGCAACGCATAGCATACATAAGACTCCCGATAACACTGGAATACTCGGGTTGAGAGATAGTACGTCCAGTGTTCTTTTCTAATTTAATACTAGGATCTAAATGAGTTGGTGCTGGTTTGTCATAGTAATGACCATACTTTTGTAGGAATTTCTCTATGTAATGAGATTGAGTTAGTAATCCAAAAATATTTTTGGATTCGAACCCGAAACCCGTACACGACCCGGCCCGGTTCAGTCGGATTGACGGATGGCGGCGGCACGCATGTGGTGTTGCATGACTTCTCTCCTCACAACAAGGCAAACATGTGGGAGCCCCAAGGCCCTAACATCCACATAAGAAAGCTATATTTATACAAATGTAGTCCTTTATTTTTTAGCATATGGGACTATTTTTTCTTTCTTCTTTCCTTCTTCTCTTCCAAATAATAACTCAAAGCCCCAAAACTTATTTGAAAATTTTACAACAATGCAAGTGGGGTGTTGTGGTGTAACTACCCGTGGGAAGTCTGGTGTTGGCAACCTTACTGAATATGCTCTGGTGATGGAGGAGTAGCAGGTTTGATGTTGTGAAGCAGGCAGTATGAATGTGTTGTGGCAGATTGAAGTTGTGAAGCAAGCAGTTCGCCTGAGGCTCAAAGTTGAATTGGGAACGGTGGCGGTGGATTTTGGGTTCAAAGTTGTTTGATATGGTGATGGTATTTAGCTTCAGGTGCGGTTGATGTTTGGTGGATAAGGGCAGTGATAGGATGTAGTGATGAGAAGTGTGGTGAAGATTGTTGTGATGAAGGGGAGTATGGCTGTTATGAAGTAGGAAAGTTGAGGTATTTGATGTATGTCAGGTATTGTGACAAGGTAGAGGGGGTTGGCTTGTGAATATGTTGAAATGGTGAATGGTGAAGGAAACTGTTAAACTGTAGTGAATGGTCGATGTTAAGGCTGTTATGGTATTGTATCAGAGAAGTGATGCAGTGGATGTCTAGTATGTTCAGTGGTGATTGCAGGAGATGTTGGCTTGTGAAGATGTGTTTGGCATAGCGAAGATGGTGATTGATGACTGGTTGCTAGCTTGATGTCTTGGTGGTATATTGCAATGATGGTTCAGAAGTTGTTGTGAATGATGGTGAAGGTGTAGTAAGAGTTTGTTGAATGGCAGTGCTGTTAGAAATGGCTACTGGCACAAGTTTGATGAAGTGTTAGATAGTGTCGTTAGAGGTGGAAGACAGTGCTATACCAGTGGAGATGAGGTTGCAGTCCACTGTGACTATGATGGTTTGGCTTAGTCAGTAGTGACTTGTGTGCACTGAAGCAGTAAGGTGGATTGGGAAAGATTGTGTAGTAGAGTTGTTTTGAAGTCAGGAGGTGGCACTGTGTAGAGGAAAGTGGAGGAGCTCAGAATGCAAAATTGTAAATAGAAAGTGCAAATGCAAAAGGAAATTGTAAAAAAAGAAAATTGTAAATGCAAAATGAAATGGAAAATATATTTTTTTTGTTTTTTTTAATTGTGCATGTTCATTTTTTTGAAACTGAAATGCAAATGAAAATGAAAATATAATAACCACGAACACACAAGAAAAAATCAAACAAACACACAAATTTTTTTAATGCGAACACACACACAAAATAAAACACAAAAATCAAATGAAAAATAATTCGAAGAATGGAAAAGAAAAACCAAAAAAAATCACTGGCAACGATGCCAAAAACTTATCAATTGACTAATTTTCTATCGATTTAGAAAATAGTCGAATTTTTTTGAAATAAAGTTAACCGCAAGCGCACGACGTACACTTGTAGTACGTGGCAAATATGGGTCGATCCGCAAGGAAATGTTGATTTTAAAAATTCTATTCAATCAAATTATACCAAAGTCGAGTGAAAGTTAAGCTAGAGAATTAGAAAATTAGCTAACTAACAAAAAGAAAAGAGATGCAAATATAAGAGTTAAATGACAATTTAGAGAATAAACCACTCTCTAGATCACATACTTCAACATGTATGAAATCATGATCTCTCTTTTATGGTCATTAGTGCTTTAATCGATGTGTTTATCATAAGTATGGCATATTTGTGCTATTGATTAGCCAACATAAGCCATCAAACTATAACACATCCCTTAAAGCACTTACTAACTTTCATGAAACTTGACAAAGAAAATGAAAATGAAATCTATTTTAAGTATGGTCTACTAACTATTGATTAGAAATATAGACCATCAAATTTGAATTTCAAATCACTTTCTTATGCCATAATCATATTTTGATGAAAAGGCATTTATGTTAGTGATTGTTTAAGCATAGCCTATTTGGTGTCAAGAATATAGGCTATCAAATTCAAAGCAAAAACCACAAATAAAACACTTCAATGATCATCATTAAGCACAAGAAGAGAGCATGAATTAACAAATAGTTGAAGCTACATAATTAGAGAGCTTCATTACCCCTAAACTGAAGGGGTTTAGCCTCTCATATTTGTCATTTAATTAACAAATGTAGCTAACAACGTGAAAGCAAAAAGAAAGAATAATGAAAGCTAATGGAAAAAGAGAGCTAATTAACAAGAATTAGAACTATTCTACTTTACATGAATGTAAATCTACACTACAACATGAAAGGAAATAAACATGAAAAGAAAAGATAAATATATTAAAGTTGCATAAAAATTACATAAAAGAAATGTCTAAGTAGCCATGAAATGAGAAAGAGAGCTTTGAGTTGTATTTTGAGCCTAAACTAAAGTAAGAGAGACTAAGTAAGAGGAGGGTTACATGAAACATAAGGTTATTTATACAAGCATGAAACCCTAATCCATAATTTGGGGAATGCCCAAACTACCATTGAGAAAGTGTGGAGGCCAAGTAATCATTAGCTTCAACTAATCATCATTTAAGTGTACATGAAGCCATTAATTCCATAAGCATGTGCATTGGCCTCTAATTTGTACATTTAGGTAGGTGAGTAGGTGGGGTCCTCCATGTTCTTCACTTTGAATTATTTCCATCTTCATTTCTTTGCATTCATTTTGTGTATGCATGTGTCTTTAGTAAACCACTCTTATTTGAGATCAAATTCCTACACAAATATATATAAATTTCAAATTAATTTTTCTCAAAGAAATATACGCACACCAATGACCGTTTTGCACCCTATATGAAGATGGATATGTGACAATTTGGAATTAATATGGACTTTGGTTAAAACAAGTTAAAATACCCATTATGATCTTTTATTTAATTTAAATAGAATAAATATGGTGGTAAAAATACGCACATTTACGTGCACATCATTCGTGAATGCATCAACAATGTCTCTTACTCAATATTGGTGAATAACACTCCTAAGGGGTTTACACATAGCAATAGAGGTATTACGCAAGGAGACGCACTTTCTCCTTACTTATTCACTATTGCTATGGAATATTTCTCTATTCTTATGGAAACTGAACTAGTTAAAGGTAATATTAAAGCCATTAATAGAACCAAACCATATATTACACACTTGTTATCTACAAATGATCTACTTTTATTTTTGCACGTGGATTCTCATAGTGCCAAGACTATTGCTAATATTTTTGTGAACTTGGAAGAAAATGTTGGGCTGAAAATGAATGACTTTTAAAAGTAAAATTTATTTTAGTAAAGGCTGTACTAGGAAACCAGAAATTCTTAACATTCTAAAATTTAAAGAAGGTGGTCTTCCAGTTAACTATTTGGGTTTGCCTCTAAATGTTAACCAAATTAATGACATAGACTGCACTATACTTTTGGACATAATTCAAAATGGATTTGAATGTTGGGCTTGTAAGTTTCTATCTTTAGCTGGTAGGTTAGAGCTAACTCATATTGTCATCATTGCAATAGTAATGTAATAGATTCAAGCCCACAATATTCCAGTTAAAGCTATCATAAATTGAAAAAGGCATATGCTAACTTCATTTGGAAAGGAAAGCATCATAAAATTGCTTGGGATATGGTTTGTAAACCAAAAAAATCAGGTGGCCTCGGCCTTAGAAATATTAATGATTTGAGAGAAGTTTGTAAAATCAAACTTTTTTGAAAATTTGTGAATGGAAATTCATTATGAGCAAGATAGATGAAAGAAAAATATCTTTAAAACAATAATTTTTGAACTGCAAAAGTTGAAAATCATCATTCTTTCTCTTGGAAAAATATTTATGTTGCAGGGAAATTGGTCGTAAACTTCTGGGAAGAAAATTCAAGGATGGTAATCAGACCAGCCTACTGTTTGATCCATGGATTCATGGTAAAACTTTGGTCAATCTTTTGGGTCGGAACAGCTTATTTTGTTTGGTGGAACCACTGAAAATGTAAACATCATTATTCAAAATAATTCTTGGAATACATTAGGTCATCCTTCCATTTCAATTTTTAATGCTGCCATTAAGAAGATTAATATTGATCCAAATCTTTAAAAAGACATATGGGATTGGAGACTTTAAAAACAAGGTGTTTTCTCTTTTAAAAAAAACCTAGAAATTTACTGGAGGCTATGAATCTTAAGTAGATTGGTACAATGTAATTTGAAACAAATCGAATTGCCCAAAAATGTCTAATTGTTCTTATTTTGCAATTATTAACAGGTTGTCAACAAGGGACATGTGCTTGAAATAGAACAAAACTGAGGAAACAGTTTGTCTACTTTGCAAACAAGAAGCATAAAATATTAATCTTCTATTTTTTTTATTGTGTCATCTCTAAACAAATTTGGTCTATAATCAAATCAAAGCTCAAAATAAATAACCATCAGGCTGTGCAAAACATCAGAGATAGCATTAAATACATTCAGGAAAACTTCAAGGAAAAATGAAAAGATTTCCGAAAAACAAGCACAATTCTAGCAGCAACTATCTTTCACATTTGGAAAGAAAGAAATCAAAGACTTCATACTCAAAAGAAAATCGAAAGCATTCAACTTTTGGAAGACAATTGAAATGGAGAGTCAAATTCTCCTTAAAAAAATTGAAAATCAACATAAATACTCAAGACAACTTTAATCAAAATTCCTGGCGATTAGACAACTATTAGGAAGAGTTAGAAACTTTCTTATAGAATAGGAAATACAATTCTGATTTCCCTGGAGGCAGACCCTTTCACCACGGTGGCAATCACTGGATGAAGAAGCCTATTAGTCTTAGGAGTTCCAACTACGAGATAGCTTCTGCCGGTGACGGCCACCTCTACTATCAAATCAGAAATCCTTCCTATTATAGAAAGCGAAGCTTACATATTAAATATTGCAAAAATAATGCTAATTATAAAAAAAATTTAAATACTGGTTTATCTCTTAATTTACATGATAGGGGAGAAGGCTACCGCACACGCAGGCAACAGGAGCTCACGGCTAATCCCCTACTTAAGGAAAATATTTTGCAACTGGATATGAATAACCAGAAAATTTTTGATGACCTTTATAGAAGCAACATCAACAATCGTATTTAACACTTATCTGTATAGGGCATAGGAGAAAGTAGAAAGCTTCATGCAAATGAAAAGCTCACCGCAACTGACTATTTTATACCAAACAAATTGGATGACTGCTCATCAGATCAATACTACGCTTTCCGTAAGCATAAGGGCCCCTTTTGGACCGAGAATCATGTCACAACTGATCGTGACACCACAAATTACAGAGATCTTCTCTCCTTAGAGATTTGCATCAAGTCTAGACTGCAAAAAGGCTTACTTGAAACAAAGTCATCTTTCAGCATAATTTACGTGTTTCTGCTGGAGATTCTCTCGACAAAAGAAGATAGCAAGGAGGATGATCTCGCTTGGAAGCCTCTTTTCCATAAATCGCCTCGCTTTCCCCCTATTTTTTATTTAGGGTTTTCTTTGCTTTTTTGTTGTTAAGAGAATAAGTTGTGGCTAGGGTTGCTTTTGTTTTGTGTAAGCATTTAGGTAGGGTTTGTTGTATTTAACCCTACTTCTGTATTCTTTTGGACTTTGGGGCCTTTTTTCTCATTTCAAAAAAAAATTAAACTGTAGATAACTTACCACTTCATCATATGGTGTTGTTCTTTTTGAAAGAAAAACATAATGAAGGATGGATATTACAAAATGAGTATGGGTATGAATTATTTTGTTACATTGTTTGTTTTTGCATTCTTTTAGAATAAAACTGAAGTAGAAGGCACATTGAATTTGTTGTTACTTTTAAACCATTAATCCGTGCACCCGCTTTTCATATCTGTCAAGTTTTCTGCTGTTCAGAGAATGAGGCGCTTTACAAATCACCAAACATGTGCATCTTTTGTATATGATCATTGATTTTGCTCACTAATTGGTGATGGCCTTCTTTACTAATTATTCCCTTTACTTTGCATTATAGGTACACACAACATTCCTTTGCTATATGGAAGATTGCCAGCTAAAGTTGCTAATAAAAGGTATGTTTTTATGCATTTGAATGCATATACTATTATGAAGTATATTGTGTTAGATATGATATAAATCCGATCTTGTTTTGATCGTATAAATGTATATCGAATTGGGGTGTGCGCAAAAGCACTAACCGCGCAAAGGAGGTGCTGCCGAAAATTCATGAAATTCGAAAAGTTTATAAAAATCAACAAAGTTTAAGAATTAACTAAGTTAACCAAGTTTTATAAAAATTAAATAACTTAATATAAATTAGTTAAGTTTTACAAAATTAAATTCATATCTGAATGTTAATAAAATTTTACAAAATTTATGAAAATTAACTAAGTATAAAAATTTAACTAAGATAACTAAGTTATTTAAAAAAAATAAAATTAAAAAGTATACTTAATTAATAAAAATTAACTATTTTTTATAACAGTAAACTACATTATCAAGTTTTATACAAATTTAACTAGATTAACCAAAAGTTTATAAAAATTAACTAATTATTATAAAATTTAACTAAGTTATATAAAAATTAACAAAAATTATTTATCTAATTTATAAATTAAGTCTTATAAATATTCAACTAAGTTATTAAGTGAGTTTTACAAAAATTAATTAAAGTATATAAAAATTAACCAAGTTATATTATAATTAACTAAGTTAATTGAGTTCTATAAAATCAACAAAATTCAAAAAATTTAATTAAATTGACTAAAGTTTATGAAAATTAAATTAGTTTTATAAAAATCATGTTCGATATTTTGAAATCTTTGTTAAATTGTTATACAAATTGACTAAGTTCTATAAAAATTATCTAATTTTTATAAAAATTCGCTAAGTTAATTACATTTTATAAAAATTAACGAAACTTAAAAGAATAGTGTAATATAATATAATACTAATAATAATAAAAGAATATAATAATATTAATGATATAATGGTATAACAACAACAGCAGCAGCAACAAAAACTTAACTAAGTTTAAAATAAGTAACTGAGATAATTAAGTTTTATATATTATAAGCTTTTTTTTAAAATTAAATAAGTTTATAAAATTTAATTAAGTTTTATAAAAATTAATAAGTTTATAAAAATATACATGCAATTGTTGAATAAAGTATTTTAAACAAAATTTACATCTATTTCAAGAAATTCCATATGTTATTGATATCGTTTCCATATGATCATACAAATTTATTAAATTTTATAAAATTAACTAAAGTTTTAAATAAATTTAATTTTATAAAAATTAACTAAGTTAATCAATTTTTATATAAACTAATTAAGTTCCATATAAATTAATTAAATTTATATAATTAAGTTTCGCAAACACACATACACATATGTATGTATGTATAGTTATAATTGCTAATTATTGGATTTCTTTATCATAGGTAATTACCCATCTATGGTGCATGCGAATAGCAACGTGCTATAGTATATTAGCGGTTTGAAGTTCTTTTGAAGTAATAATTTTTTTGTTTGCACATTTAATCGTCATGTGTAGTACGATCTTTTATCACTTGAATTATTTACACTTTTAATGTAACATTCATTAAAAAATTGTGCAAAATGTGTGATCCTCTAGAGTAGAGGAGAGCATACATGAATATATATATATATATATATATATATATATATATATATCACATAAGACAAGATGCTGCCAACATGCCTGGCAGGCATCTAATCTAAGTACATGTATCAAAGAAAAAACTCAAGTACCCCTAAAATGAGCTCTGGCATGGACACCACCATTATACCCCAATATCGAGCTCCGGCATGGCTACCACCCGATATTAAGGTGTTAGAAGTACTTGAAAAACTATGGAACATCACCGCCCGATATGTAATGTTCATTAAATATTACGACATATTATGCATTATTCTATGTGAATGTTGAATGGTTAGTTATTTTTCATTTAATGTGATCTATATGATTATGTGAAATGATACATTGTGTTTATGTAGGTTTTTCTATTATAGTGTGATAATAAAGGGTTTTTTTATGGCTTTTTAAGTACGCCATTAATAATATTTTTTATGCATTTTGAAAATGTTGTAAAAGACATGTTTTTTACAGCGTTTCTTATGCGGCAATTATATGTCACTAACTTATTACAACTTGTTGATCTACAGCGTGTACAAAAATGCTATATAAGCCTTTTGTAGCGTTTATTAAACGTTACTAAAAGGTACTGTTGTTGTAGTGAACTCTCATATGATCAAGAATTATTTTGCTATTATTAATAATTTTCAATGGACTAGTATTTTTAAGTATGACACTTGGTAATCTATTTATGTGGTAAGTTGCAGTTAGCATAACATCTGACTAGTAAGATTTTGTAACGTTATTTTGAAAAAGAAGAGATCTAATGACTTACAAGTGATTTGGTGTAAAATTTCCATCTATCTAAAAATTTCATGAAATTTTTTTTAAACATTATGTCGTATTATCAAATCTAAATTTATTAAGTTTTGCATTATAATGATTTTCCAAAAAACTGTAAAATCTTGAAAACATGAGAAAACTTCATTTTTCCTTTTAATAGGCCAACCCAAGTAGTGTGAGAAAAAGCATCAATATATATGATAAAATGATTATAAGAATCAATAGGGACTGGAATCAAACATCATCATGAATTAAATCAAAATATTTTTTTGACTTATTAGTTGATAAAGAAAATGGCAATCTAGTTTGTTTTGAAAAATTACAAACATCATAATTTTTGGAATCTAATTTATAATAAATAATTTTATTCAAAATTTGATCGGATGATCAAATCTCCAATGCAATAATTTGTTATGATCTACTAAGTTACTAACACATGATATTTGTTAGTGTTTTCATCAAGATAATCAAGGCTATTTTTCTAACATTCCTCACCAATTTTCTTCCTTGCTTCTCGATCTTGAAAGATCACTTTATATGGTTCGAATATAACGTTATAACTCGGCTCATGGGTTATTTTAATAATTGATGAGAAATTTTAATTAAAATCTAGCAAATATTCACATCTTTTGTAAGAAACTATGTTGTACCAAACCCCATGAATTTTAACATTATCTCCATTTGCAACAGTTACATATTATGGGTCTTTATTTTGCTTAACATTGGTTAATTTATTTTTGTTCCATGTCATGTGATCAGTAGCACCTGAGTCAATTAACCATCTATTCGTATTTGATGCATACTTAAAATTTCATAAATTTTATTGATTTTGGATGCATTGAAAATAATGTTAGAATTTCCAAACTTGAATTTTGTTGTTGTAACAAGCTATTTAATTGAGTTGGCATTTGATTCAGTTACACCGTTTGGGCCACAGAACATCCTGTTGAAGCGGAGCCATATTTTGGTTTATTCCATTAAGCTGATTCAGATCCATCGCCTTCTATCTTCGCTTCTTTGCTAAAACCACCAAATTAATTCTCCCTGTTTTCACCGCCCCACTTACCTCCTCTATCGCCCTTCTCTCTGATCGATCGAAGATGGGGATGGAGGAACTAGCATCCATCACGGTTGTTCCTTGCTTTTTTATAGTGGTCGAACGGGTTGGCACTCGAAGCTCTCTTCCCTTTGGCCATGTCCCTGAAACTAGGGTTCAAATATTTTACTTGAAACGCCTTATTCTCTTGATTTTCTGACTACCAAGGGTTCATGAATGCCCGTCGAGACTGCTATAACGACCCGTGTATTTTATAATTGAAATTATTAAATTAAATAAGATTTTGAAATTTAATATGGTGAGGAATTAAAATTTATGATTTATTTATGAGAAAAATAATTAGAATATGATTTAATAGTATTGTTTGAATGTTATTGACAACTATTTTAGTGTAATTTCAATCAACTGAAATAATTGTAAAGTTAATTTGGTTACAATTGTAAATAAGGAATTAAATCGGTAATTAATGGAATTAATGCAATTCAAATATTATAATTAATACGGTAAAGGATGACAACTGTAGAATCTGAATGTAATAAAATATAAACTAATGTTTATTATATTCATAAGGTAATAGTTGATTCAATAATAAGAGTGTAAACTGAAATAAAAGAAATTGATAAAAATTAAAATATAATTAATTGGGTTTTTATTACAATTGTAACTGAAAGCCAAAATTAACGTAATATTTAAAAATTGGGTTTTGGGTACTGTTTCGGATTTCAACGAAACTAGCTTCATCGGAACCGTAACAGTGAATTATTATGGGATTTAAAGTTTCATAGCAGTCGGACTTATCGTTTGATCGTGCGAGATCGAAACGTGTAGAAATCAACTTAATGAATTTAATTAAAATAATTTGATTTTAAAAGCTAATTTCTGTATATAATTGAATTAGGGTTTGAAACTAGTTCCATTGAGATTAAAAATATTGAAAACCTATATTTTGATATATTGGATGACCTATTTTGGTTTTGGGAACGAATCAGGCTTTTTAGGTCGTTGTTATCATTTCGAGCCAATTCGATCTTTCCATTCATTCTTATCCTTCTTTGTTCGTATAAATGGATATTTCCCGAAACCCTAGCTGTGTATTCCAGATTATGTACATATCTGTTCAATTATCTATTTTTTCTTCACAACGACTGAAACCCTAAATTCCCAAATCCCAAATCAAATCAAAATTTCAAACTCCTCCAAAACCTATCGAATTATATATCGTAGGGAAGCTCTTGACGAATGTAATCTCTCTTTCGAATTCAATTTTTGATTTGATGCATCATTTGATCAAAAAACGATAAAGAAGTTTCGACCGTCCATAGGCTATGCTTTCGTTTAACGGTGGATCTTCGTCGATGGGTCGATCGGAGGGTTCAGGCATGTAGAGGACGCAAGGGGCTGTCCATCTATCGGTTTGGTTTGACCTAGATGCTCCATAGATCGCAAGAAAATATCGAACAAGGAACGACGGTGGCTGCTTATAGAGGTGGTTTGGCGGCTGGCAGGGGTGCGCCTTAGCGTGAGCTTTGCGATGGTATGGTCAGATGTTGGCGAAGGCGTGCGTAGGCAACGGCAGCAAGGGATAAACGGAGGTGGTTGTTGCTTGATCACGTGTCTAAATGGGTTTAGGGTTTAAGTCAAATGATCTGATTGGCCGAGGTAAGGATAATTTATAGATTAGCCCTTTAACTTTATTTTTTATTTTTAAATTTTAAATTTAAACGTTCTAACTATCATAACTTGTTCATACGAGCTCAGATTTGGACGTGGATTTCTCCATTGCGCTCGTATCGAAATTTTTGACAATATGGAACTGGTTTGGTTAGATTCTAAGACTGTTGGATTTTTGGGCTTTATTTGGGTTTTAAATCGACGATAAATCAAATGTGAGTGATTTAACCCACTCACGAATACTAAACCTTTTATGTTAGTTAGATTAAATTTATGATGTGATAATAATATTATTAGTTGTTGTTTGGTAGTTCAATTTGATATTTTAATTGAAATTGAAAATTTTGAATTAAATTGCCAATTTAATTAATATTGAAATTTAATTATTAGTCAAATACCTAATAATGATAACCAATCAATCGTTATGATTTATTGGCTGGTTTGGATGTTGATTGTGATGGATGTTTATTTGTTGACATTTTGGAAGATTAGATTTTTGTATCCCTGTTATCAATATGGGTTGAAATGATACATACTCGAACGATCTTATAGATTAGGGAAAATCATTATGGGTTGAAATGACAAACCCAAACGATTTTATTGATATGGAAATTATTGATTCAGAATACAAGTTGAAATGATACAACTATTTTGAGGCTGAAATGATATATACCCTATCACTTGACCATAGGTAGAAAATTACATACGGAGACCGTTGGTTGGTTTTAAATTATTTTCTAAACATTAAAGTGTTTGATTTATAAATTTGACTTTTAATTTAATTTGATGATTTTATTTAAAAATTTATATTTGGGAAATAATTTATTTTATATGTTTTAAAGCGTAAAATTATAAGTTAATATATGGTTTTAAATGTAATTTAAGATTTTAACTTATAATTTTATTTAGTTTTAAAAATATATTTTAAATAGTTTAAAATTTAATTTAGTAAAATATTTAATATAGTTTTAATATATACATTTTTTAAATTTAACTTAATATACTAAATATAGTTTTGATTTATGACGATAAACATAGACTTTTATAATAACTTTAATAGATAAAAGATCTTTATAAAAGATTTTAGAATTTTTTTTAGAGGGTTGTAAAGAATTTATAAAGGTTTTGTAGATATTTTATAATGGACTTTGTAAAAAGGTTTTATAAAATATTTTTATAAAGGATTTTTGTAATAGCTTTATAAAGGAGTTTATAAAGGTTTTAAAAGGATTTTATAAAGGGTTTTATAAAAGGAACTTGTTTAAAGGGGAAGAGTTGTATGGAATATGGAATTTATAAATAGCTTTATAAATGGTTTTAAAGTATATAAATAGTTTATAAATGGCTTAAGAGAGATTTACACAATTTTTTCGAAATTGATTGAAAAAAAATCTTCCTTGGTATTTATGAATATATTTATACTTTTGGAATAAGTATATGGACATCTTGATATGAAGGTGTAAATTGTTTTTTGGATTTATTATATAAATGTTTTATAAAATGACCATGGTGTGTAAAATATAACGATTATTTGTTAAAGAGACCGGGGTCGGATATTGTCATACTCTCTGCCAATTCCAAAACCACTTTAACAACTATGCACATGGTGGAGAATCCAGAACGAAGTAGGATGGCTTGGCGAATGCTACTGGTATGAGGTAAGAACGCAACCCTGACCCCCTCAAGTCAGCTTGATATGACTAAAACAAGAGCTATACTGGGCCAAGTGAGGTCGCTCCTCCGATCGAACATGCTTCTTCGATACCATATCTGTTACTTTGTGATTGATTTGCTGGCCACCCTCGATTTGATTATGGAAGTGTGTCTCGAGGTGCTACTACAAGTTATGACCAGTCTAGGAGTCCAAACCAGTAGAATCCTACCCTGGGCATTACCTCGCATGCCTTGTCATATGCCTTATCGAGCCCACTACGATTATGGTTTGTGTCATACCTATGGAGTGCTCTTAGACAGCCCACCGGTTTGGTGGAGTTTATAATACTGTATAGACTACGGCATTATAAAAATGTGTTTAAGGGGATATGGGTAACGCCTTAACGCTCTTTTAATACTTTACTTTACTGATAGACATTACGTATGTAGCATATATTACTACATATAAATAGTTTAGTGGATCCTTAGAAGATGGAAATCCCAACATCTCTTTAGTTATTGCACGCATGTTATACACTAGATATGAGATGCAAAATCCCATAAACATCCCCGAAGCCATTACACTTGTAACAACCCGCAAATCCGTACCCCTTGAATCAACACTATTCCACCTCTATTAACTCAAGTGGCACAGAATTACGAACCATTAGGGTTAAAGAAGAAGAGATAGAAGAAGAAGAAGAAACTAACAATAACAGAATCTCACAATCGCAGCAGAATAAACTATAATAGTAAATATAGAACTTTACACAAAAAGGAAAACTATTACTGTTTATACATATCACATCATCACAAATCAGAGTATCTCATACATCAAATTACCAATCAGACATATCATACAAACACAGCAGCGGAGAAATATATAGGTACATATAATACGTCTCGGACTCCAGCTCCTTTCCTGCTTCATAGCAACCTAACCTGAACAAATAATACTCGGTCTGACCCGAGCATTATAATGAAATAACACCCGAGTTAGTCTGGAATACCAGCTGATAATAATGCATCCAAATTGATTATTAAAGTTTCAAAAATCCTTTGAAAACAAAAGCGTCTCGTAAGACCACGCCACAAATAAACATGTCGGGTTTTTACCTTACGATAGCTAAAACTCTTTTTAGAGAAAATCCTCTGATATTATAATAGTGTCTATTTATAAATACTTATAAAATAGCCGAAATTGTTACATCTATTAAATTCCAGCTACTAGCCACCGAAGTGGGTAATACAAACAAAACTCGTACAAGACTCGTAGGGAGAATGGATTTCCAACAATGACTAGGCACTGGGGTACCACCTGTCACAGTACGGGGCCTAGATCACCGTACCGAGGACTACTCCCTTCATCCCCTGCAACACAAGGCCGAAACCATTCCTTACTGAACAGTCCCGAACAAGATAAACCCCGTGGTTGGCGCGACCAACCACCCACAAAGCCGAAATATATAAGGGACATCTAGACAGGGGAAATATCTTGTCCTGCTTGGGCATGACCCACCTAACCTTGCTGCATATCCCCTGATTTTCAGTCATTCCCATTTGATGAGGCTTGAGGCTAAACGTTACCTTTAGAACCTTTTCACTTAGAATGCCCATCGTCCACCTGACGATGTTTTCGCAAGCATTCGTCCATACAAGTCCGTCCCGGGTTCGAACGGAACCGAAGGCACTACTCCTACTACATCCATTTTGGAAATATCCTCAGGATTAGTAGCGACTAGCCCTTGCACTTCACTGCTCCATCTTCGACTTCGAACGCGTTTTCCGCACGAAACGTACAAATCGGATCGAAGTGGTTTTCGAGAAATAAATCTCGATCCCGGTCTCTTCGAAACGATCACGCATTGTCCAATATTGATAGTCGGTGATTTAACTATCAATTAATATTCATAAACATCCATATGCATCCATCAAATAAATAATTCCCAATTTATTTATTTGCCTCAAATATCTTTAAAAGATATGTTACCCAATTTCAAAGTTCATTTGAAAACATTTCCCAAAATTTCTCCTTTACAAGGTAAATCATTTACCATATATTCCCATTGGAAAAATCCAAGTCCAAAACAGTTTAGATTTAAAAACAATTTAAAACATTTTAGTTTAAAATATATACTTTAAAATAGGTAAATTTACTACTAATTATTTACTCAAAATATAATTTCAAAATATTTAAAACAAAACTATTATATAAAATATACTTGGTTTGAAATAAGGTTTTAGTTATACTATAATTAAAAAGTAGAGTTTTTAAAGAAATTAATAAATTTCAACAACTTTATTCAAAAACTAGCTTTAAGCAAAAATCCATTTGTAAAGATAATTATTAAGGTATTTATAAAATTTACTATTGCTAATATACATATAATTACTTTAAAATAGTAATTTTCAAACCACTCTTTTTAAACAAGCTTAACTTTAGAACTTTCTTCTTATATAAAAAAAAACAGTTTAAATTCGAACTTGGGTTTTTCCCAGGAAATCTCATTTCCACTTAAACATCACAGAAATCCTTCTCTCGATTCCTGTCCAATTATATCAATTTAGATTTATATTTTGAATAACATAAATTTATTTTCCCAAATTTTCAACTAATAACATTTATCTTGATTACCATTCCAGATTTCACAAATTTTCAATTTCCATTCTAAATAGATTTCAAATTTTAACCCTTTAAAATTCTTTATTAACCATATCTTTTATTTCTCTAAAATTCAATTTATCCATTTATAATTAATTATGGATTTATAATTTTCTCAACATTATTTTCCAATTAAATTTTAGTTCAGTTTTTCATCCAAAAGATTCTAATTTTATTTATTCTTTTAAATTTCTTATCTATTAATTTTCTTAGCTTCTTGAAAACCCAATTAAATTCCTTTATAATTAAAACTCCAAATTCCTTTATAATTAACATTTTGGGTTTACAGTTTATTCTACAATGTCACCATACAATTTAATTTCAAATTTATCAATCACAGAATATAACAGGCATCATCATCACTATAAAAATATTACTACATTGTGAGGAATCCAGTTGGATCCCTCCAACCTGTTTTCCCTGCATCCGCAAATATTAGCACAACAACATATATCAATTCAATTCGATAATAATCAACATATTCAGCTAAACATCCAAACAAACAGTCAATATTATTTGTCTAACTTTACTAGTATCCAGATGTGAGTGAGAATAACTCACCTTGAGTTTCGGCGAGCGTTCGAAATTCAAATTAAACCGGACGGCGTCCGATTTAACCCAAATTTCTACTTGCCCGGAATGACTCCGGATCTGCACCATCGCGTAGTACTCTTTCCTGCGATTCCAACGCTACCAAATTTGTTGAATTCTGATCACACATGAACTAGATATGAATTTTATAATTTGACAAGTTTTAAAACAAATTTTACTTTATTTTAATATTTAAATAATACCAAAACAAACACGGGCCGACCCCTTCCTCTTCCTCTACAATCACGCGATGTCCAGGAACAAAGAAACCCAACGCACGCGACTTAGGTTTAGATGCCGCTCCACACACGAACTCCGAGAGAACGATCAAGCACCACCACGCGGAAGCTCGTCTCGACCTCCACCTGCACCCACCACGCGCGCGAGCTCGGTCGCCACCTCGCACCAGAAACCGTGCGCGAATAGTACACGAACGCGGCTCCCCCACGCCTCCAATCGACGACGATACTCCGAATCACCCGTTGGATCTGAAGCCTACGTCGATCTCTACGATATTCTAGTTGGAAATTTTTCGAAATAACGCGAGGATTGATTGCAAACTGGAGGAGAACAAGGATCATTTTCGGCCATGAATGATGTTAGAGGCGGCGGCCTGAATATAGTCTAGGGTTTAGTAGTATAAACGTGTATATAAATGTTATTTAATATTATTTTATTAATATAATTTCTCAAGTTAACAGTTAATGCAAACGACCCCCAATCCTCACGTTCCGACAGGCGATCCTAAGGTTTTTCCGTGTTCCGGACATAATGGAACAAGTTTCGTAAGCTAATTTGATCGTATGTGCGAGTTACGTAATTAAACGTTCAATTTTAAATTAAATCGATTAAAACGATTTCAATGCGTTTCGAGCTGCCGGGGTCAAACGACAACTCCGATTGCTACGAAAATTGAAATCCGATAATAACTAACTATTACGGATCCAATGGAACTAGTTTCGTCGAATTCCGAGACTGTGCCCCGGAAGGCTATTTTAACTCGTCTATTAATTAAGCAATTTTCGAAATTATCGAAATCACTCAAAATTTCCACTTTTAAAATTTTATTAACTTAACAATAATTCATATAACATTTATAAACACATTAAAAATCATTTTGGCTCATTCCGAACCAAAATCTGATTATTTGCATTTTAATAATATTAAATTCGTTTTTAAATTATTATAAAATTCCAAATATTAATTTATTGACTGCAAAATTCATCTAAAATTTCCACCACGCTATTTACACTCAAATAGCCCAAGATAAATTTTTACAACCATTTTATCACTATTTACATCCAGTTTTACCTTTATTTAAATTCTGAATGTTTAAATTATTGTTTTTCCCATTATTCAAATTCAACCGGAATTACTATAATTAAAAAAAATTATAGCTTATTTCATTTATTGAATTTGAATCCATTGTATCCAAAATCAATAAGAATCCACATTAAACATTTAAATCGAATTAAATGTTTTAAATTAAATAGCTAAAAAATACGGGTTGTTACAACACTCATATTTATTTATTATTGATTTAACTTACATAAGATCTTTTACTTCTGACTTGAGTGTTTATGTCTTTTCATTACACTCAGGTCAGCCTGAGCTTTTAAGAGTTGAAGACTCTATTTCTGGAGGACGAAGATGGAGTTTAGTATTATATTATTATTATTATTATTATTATTATTATCCCACTTATTATGTTATTCCGCTGCATTATCATATTATACCTGATGTATATATAGCTCTGAATGTATTGTAAAAGTGTAATCAAATGTTATTTGTAAAATAGCTTCGTGAATTGTTTATTTGATTATTATATTTTGTCATTTCGCTGTGAGATTCTATATTTTATTTTTCTTTCCTTTCTCTTATTTTCTTATTTACCCCATTAACAATCCTTCTTTTTGAACGGTTTTAGTTTGACATGTGTGGTTCAGTGTTGATCCAAACTATCCAAAAAGGTGGGCCGTTACAATTGCTTTTACTCAATTCTTACCACTATATCATTAAGCTTGGCATATTGACCGATGCCAAGACTAGAGACCAGATTGATTGATAACTTGATCGTGAGCCCCCAGGTAGGTAAAAATCAAGTCTTGCTTGGATCTTTTATAGGTTTTAGTTGGGTCTATTATTGGTAGGAGATGGACACTATGTTATTCCCATTTTTACATAATTTTGGTCATTGGTTCGTTATTACTTAGGTTACTCTATTCAATTTGGGCGAGCTCTTGCTATGACTAAAGGTATGAGGAAATTTTTTTGTTGACCATACTTTCTCTTGGTGCTATCCCAAATCTCCTATGATATGCTGGAATACATAAGTACATTTGAAATCTGGGGTTCTATTATTCTAAGTAGTCGTGACATGATTAATTGATCGTTTGTCTCCCATTCTTCTATTTTTGCTTTCTCTTTTTTGAGTTGGCTCAGTTGTTTTGGGTTTTTCCAATTTTCCAATGATAAAGGTTAACTTACCTTGCCACTTAAACCAATTTTACTAATCTAGACAAGGGAATGTAATTTCTGATGCCATTGAGTTTGATATTTATGAGTTTAGTGTTGTTGGATTGAGACATTTTGAACTAAATTTAGATCTTTGTTATCTGTAGCGTTTGATATCTTTCGAGTTAGGATCTGACCTAGATATCATATTAAATTTCCTAGGAGAAGATTGATTATGATGAATAATTAGTTTTATTGTTGATTTCTGATTCTACAAATCTTTTGTATATTATTAAATAGCCTAATTCTACTAGTTAGTCGTTGCTTATTCCTAAATTATAATTCTACTAGCCGTACCTTATTTCCTAAATCATAATTCTACCAGTAGTTTCTTATTTTCTAAATTATAATTGACTAATTACTCCATAATTACATGCTAAATACCAAATATAGCTAACAGTTGTATAATGGATATCAGTCTTTTATTTGCTTCATGTTTACAACCTATGATCAAATATTCTGATGCTATCATTCTTATTTTTCTACATAAACACATTCGAAGTCAATATTCACAATAAGAAGAAAAAGATGCAACAAAAGAATGATCAACCACAAATTGTTTGTTCATATTTTTTATGCAATTTGCATGTTAATGCACAACCACGTATTTCAAGAAAGGTGTTTATAACTTGTTGGTTAAAAAACTTCATAAACAACTCTTTTAAAAGTTTAAACTGGCCATCAAAATGACGACAATCATATTTCACTATGTACAAAGCGAATGTGAAAAGTTGTGTTTTAACTATGCTTAGTTCCTTATGGCACATAAGATAGTTTGATATTACACAACATTAAGAATTTGATATTACACAACATTAAACAAAAGCTAATTATTTGCAACATCTATAATGCATACAAAATATGCTAATACACAATAACTTTAGACGATAATGCATTTGATGAAGCAAATCATTTGCGACTCATAAAAATATCGCTATAATATGTCATTAACGATAAATATAAATTTTGCTAATAGATGAACTTATGTATTAAGAATCACCAATCTTAAACGTCTTCAATAATACAAGCAAACATCCCAAATGTAGAATCATATCAACAACGTAAATTTATGTCATTTGAATTTTAAGTGAGAGTGGAGCAAAGAAGCATGGCTAGAAGTTAATCCTTTTTTCTATACAAATTTAGGTCGCATTTGCGTATTTGCGATGTTTGTGCAACGAAAAAATTCCGTTGCTTGTAACCTTTCGTGATGTAAAATCCATTTTTGGCAACTCTTAGAAGCATAGAAAAGATCAAGTTTGCTGTAGAGACATTACATGCATATTACCAAGAACCAATGGCAAAACCACATAAAAACATTAGTGAGGTCACTTGATAAATGCACATGATCATTTTTTCGAGAATTGGAGACAATTTTCTAGATAAACATACACAATTTGTTTTGTGCCATTTTTGGTTGAATCAAGTGCGTGCATGTGTGTACACAAAATAGATATGAAACTAAATAAAGTTGATAATTATGTTCTAATGGAAAATCTCTTTATTATTTTATAAGTATAATATTTTCTAATGTATTTTTAATAATAGAAATCATTATTAACACCTCACCAGTTAAATAAAGAAAAGGAGAACAGATGAATGATGACATAGGAAAAACATTGCTAACTTCCAAAAACAACTGGGACTAGCCACTGTTATGCTTATGAATTCCATTGGATTATTTAACAATTTCAAATGTTTGCATATTCATATTCACATTTTATTGACCATGTAAGCTAAAATATGCTATGGACCTTATACATGGATGGAAAACCAATACAAAGGTAATCAAGATGCTAAAATTAAAGTCGTGGAAGCTCAAAATAATGCGTACATATAGACGAATAATTAGACAAATAAAAAATTCCACTAACCTAAGGATGACGTACTTTTGTTTTTGTTCCCCATTTGATTTCTATCCTAAGCTATTTGGATGGATTAAATGGAAGACATAATTGGTAGATATCGAAGGTAGTAAGAAAAAATTCTTTAGCCGTAAACGTTCATTCCATCCTTTAGGTGTTACAAACTCATTTCCATATCTCTATCCCTTTAGTGACTCTCATGGATAACTTCCTCGCTCAATGTATAACCAAACCCACAACTTAACAGTTATAAGTGATATCATGCATTGATTTTATAACACACATTTTACTTCCTCATATATGTTAAAGTATGGGTACCAAGAAAAAGTAACGTATCTCCTAAATTGATATTTGCATTAGGGAAACAATGTAAATGTTGTTCATCTTGATGGAAAACTGAATTGTGCTACTTTGGTGTAAATGATTTTGCACTTTAAAGGTGATACTGAAATTAGAGTACGAAATGATGAAGAACTATGAATTTAGTTTCATTTCAGATATTAGAATGTCAATACCATATAAATAATATATCAAAGTAAAACTCAAAAGAATATATTTTGATTTATCACTTAAAGATTATATCAAACAAATGTGAAAATTGATCAACATGGCAGATGCACCGTACACGAATAAATTTCTTTATGTAATTTTTTATTTTTTTATAAAGATGATAAAAATAACAAATAATACAATGTAAACCATAGGGATTGAAAAGAGGAAACTAGCTTGGTCTGACATGCAAAAAATGTTGTCCGTACTCATAATCCATCTTCGTTTTCTTTTTAAATTTTATCTCTACCTTGTAAACCACTTTTCCTATAAAAGAATGAATAACATTTGGAAAGCTTTTTTGTTTTTTCTATTTTTCTCCAACATACTGGGAAGGTCACTTGACCTCCTCAGCTCATATAAAAAAATGATTAAAATTTTAATCTGCCCATATCCAACTTTTTCCATAAAATTGCAAATGTCTCCTTCATTTTTACTGCCATGACTAGCTAGATGTAAATGCTAAGAAAATTTTCGCTTTCCAATAAAGCATGAAAACTAAAAGATTTCTAGTTTATTTGAAAATGGCTTTCACTCTTCTTTTACTTTGAATATGAAGCCATCTTTACCTCCTACAATCAAGATCCATCACCTTAAAGAAGGCATTGATCATGATGCTATAGGAGAAATTCTAGTCTCACCTTGATTGTTATCTTTAACCGGATATCCTTTATCTCATCAAATTTGAATAACCAATAACCAAAAAGATTCATTATTCCTTAATAAGAAAAGAAAGGGCCGATACTGCTTTTTGGAGGCAGATTGATATTCATTTGAGTGCAACATATATGGGCAAGAGAATTTGGAAATTTAAATTAAACATTATTGAAGTAGCTTGTGAAGGTGTCATTGAAAAGGACACCCTATACTACTAGAGTTTAACAGGTTAGGTCATCTTCTATAATCATTTATAGGTTGTCTAAAATGTCTTTGATGGGACAATAAATGGAAGGAAACATGTGACACCAAGGTGGCTCCAAATCGGTTTGATATTTGAGCTCAAGATAGTTGATCATCCTTAATCTCTTTGAGGAATGATGATTTATATTGTTGTCAAAATACTAAACTACTATTTGTTTTCTTCCATATCAACCGGAGAAACATGAAAAAGAACATTGTTCCAATAATTCATATACAAAAGGAAAGACATATTAGCTAGTTTCAGTAGACTTAATTATCATACAGAACTATAACGAGAACTAAATGCCTATTTCTCATAGCATAAAACTATGCTACATATATCAATATATGTTCAACAAATATGCCTACGAAGTAGTTATAGAATCTATATACAGCTTAAACAGGGGATATAACAGGCTGAACATTATTATATTATCAAATTTTTATATCGAATGTGCTTATAGGTGTAACTGACACAATAATATAATATGATTATCACCCTAATAAATAACAAGTAGACAACCATTACCAATGACAAGAATAACATGTTAATGACTTGAGAATCATTAGCTCTATGATTTTAATGGTAGAGGAACTTAAGATTGCTACAATGTAACGACCCATTAAATTAATAATATTTAATAAATTAAATTAATATAATTTCTAATTTGTTTAAAAATAAATGTAGAAATTTGGTATAGTAGTTGTAACCTAGTGTAACAATAAAATTTTATGACAATAGATTTGGATAATGTAATTTGTCACTTTTTGTTAAAAGTAAATTTTAAGAAATCAATAAATGTTGAATTGAGAATATTAATAAAAAATATTAACTAAAATGAGATTCATTAATATAAAATCAGTAGTGAAGATGTCACATTTGGTTGTAATAAAGGTGAATGCTATTAGTGGATGTCAACACTCAATAAAATTTATTTAGAATAAAAAGAATTTAAATGCATGTTTGAATAGAGTATTAAATTGATAGATTAAGCGTAAGTAATTAGAATTTAACCCTATAAGATATGGAACTGAATGTATGAATATAATTTTGTAGAAATAGTTAATTAACAACTTATTTATGCATACCCAATTTAATATAAATAACAAAAGGGCTAGCACTTGATGTGCCTAAGTATTAATATATTGGAACTATAATAAAATAGAGAGTTTGGTAGTAAATAGAAATAAAAAAGACCGTTATTAACTAGTAAATTAATAAATGGATTCTAACAATAGGTAGTAATTAATGTGTGTATATTGGGCATTTGCGGATTACCAATTTTTCTACCTATTTATATAATTTATTTATGTAAATCTAAACCTATGGCAACATTTTGTTAATAAATGTTGGAAGTGAATTTGAATATATCAAAGGATAACAAGTGTTTAGGTTAACCATTTATTTTATTTAGTTAAGAAGGGAAATAGATTGAAATAAAGCTAATTAATTTTTTTTGGTTGTTAATGGGTATAGTTATATAAGGAGAAGTTATAGGAAATAAAACGCGCACTAATGAGATGTAATATAATTCCAAAGTTATTTATACCCACGAATAGGTTAATTACTGTATAGAAAGAGTCTAAATAAATAAATGAATTTATTAAGATTACCTTTATAATTTTATAACCTTTATGCTGATTTAAGTTCAACTAATTTATTTGATTAAATAGTGCAGTAGCGTAGTTTTGTGCGGTAGTTGAAATAGCTAATTCTTTTAGGTGAAGTTAAGGCTAATTCTATGCATATATTGACCTTTATAATTGCATTTATCGCATAAATAAAGAGAATATAACGGTTAAATTTGGCGTTATTGAAATTAAAAAGGAATGGGGGAATAATAATTTGAAATCATTGCAATAGATATTAATTTAAGGTTACCTTAAATAAATTAAGGTAATAAATGGAGGATAGTTTAAATATCTTTATAATTCGATGATTTGTGTAGTTAGGGTAGTTTTGATTTGTCACTTAAGATGGAGGATTTTTATAAAATGTAATAAATGCAGTTTAAATTAAGGCATTGACGTTTGGGTATTTAAGAAGTGATAAACTAAAATTTATTTATTTATTTGAAAATTTGAAATCTAATTTGTGGATTTATTGCAAATAAGTGAAATTTGTGTTTAACCATTACATCGATAGGAATAAATTAAATTTAAGGTTATATTAATAAAATTTGGACTAGAGAAATGATATGAATCGGTTTTAGAAGCCTTAAATATAAAATGGGAAGTAGACGGGATTTCACGTTACAACCATTTTTAAAAATCCCGATGTATGTAGAAATATTTATGAAATATAACGTAAACCAATGTTGAATCAAAAGAATAGAGTCAACGCTTATTTATTCATTTAATGTGATACAACTACGAGTATGATTTATTGCAAATTACATGGAAATCTAATATATAGGACATTACCTAAAAAGGAAGAGTAGATAAAATTTATGATAAACATATTTGTATATGAAGGTTATTGATTTAAGGAGAAATTGGGCAAGTTTTATGTATTTGGGTTAAGTGCAACCTTTAATAGATAAATTTAGTGCAATTAAAGAAATTGACATTTAATATTTCGATAACTTAAAATTTGATGGGATAAGAACATTTGGGTAATGAAGGGATGACAAATATTAGCTGTGATTCTAGAAGGAATTAAATAGATAATGGGAAGATTAAAATCAGGTTCTAAGCAATAATTATTAAATAACAGAAGTTTAGGAGTAAAGTGAGATAATTGAAAATTTTAATCATTCATATAAGTCATTTGTTTATTAATATGAGTTAGCTAATAAATTTAACTTGGGCAATACCTATATATTGGAAACACATTTGTAAAGTGTAATTAATTGAATTTGGTGAATTGGGAATGAATCCAAGGTTATAGGAATTGATGTAATACTACGCAAATAAAAGGTAACTGCATAAAATCAATGTTTCGTAATAAATTGTATTGATAATTAAGTAGGAATGGGTTTGAATTTGACAAAAAGGAAAATTTATTATTTGCTTGCCCATCTATTCAATCTATTAAATTTGATCAGATCCATTTGCAATTAAACGAATTTATTTACAAGTTAGCATGTATTTAGCTGATAACTATAAACCAATTAGGGCAATTGGGTATATACATTACCAGTTAAGTTATATAAGATAATGGTTGACTTAATTGAGGGAGTTTATGTAATAATTTCATTTATTTTGTAAGTGGAAATAAAACGTTAATGGTAACAAGTATTCAAAATTTACCATCTATTTAGTATATTAAGTATAATTGATAATCAACTGCAGCAAGTAATAAATAATAAATACGTAACGTTAAATGAAGTAATATTTGAAATTTAATATTTAGAAACTATGTAAATATAAGTGCAGATGAAATTGGGGATATTTACATATTGAAATATGAATCCAATGATAAATTAATCTAATTGACAATAAATAATGGAAAGTAAATTTAATTAAATTTTGGAAATTTAATATATATATACAGTTATAAACCCTAGCTCCATCCTATTGTCATTTGCTGTATATTCATTTCTTCATCTCCTTCTCCTCCTCAAATGGTTGCAAAACCTAGATCTACTTCAATCCAAATTTCAATGAAAATGCAAATACTTCAGAAAAATTCCACAAAAATTATATGTTAATGTTCTCGAGGCACGTAATCTACTGGTGCAATTCGTTTTCTGTTTTGAACATTCGTTTGACCAGAATTAATTCAAACAGTCCGTGACCATTCATCATCGTCGTCGCAAACTTCGTCGGATCGTCAAACCTTTTCTGGGTTTTGTAGAGTGGACGATGGGGATCGCATCTATATGGTTTTTTTATCGATTCAACGGTTAGATCGTCGTAGACCTTCGATTAGGGTTTCTGGAAGGGGGCCGCGTGCGTTTCTGGGAATAGAAGGAGTGACGTGGCACATATATTTGTAAGTGATGAATGTGTGTCGTTTTATTTATTTTCAATTTTGAATTCAATCATCATTTTTCGCCATAACTTTCTCATACGAAGTCGGATTCACACGAAATTTCTTTTGTTAGGATCGTAATTTAATTCCGGATTTGATGACGCTGGTTTGGACGAATTCCGAGAAAGGCGAATTTTGGGTTTAAATCGAATTTAAATTCGATTTAAATTCAAAAGGTGAGTGTTTAAACCCACTCACAACTACTAGAAGCTTTTATGTTTGTTTAAATTAATTTTAGAAATGAATAGAAATTTATTTATGAGTATTTGGCATGTTTATTTTATTCATATCTGTTGAATTGCATTTATTTAATTTAACTGTTAATTTAATTAATTTATGGCGTATAAATTTACAGTTAAAATTTATTTGTTTGTATATGAACTGCTAGTTAACAGTTATATAATTTATTACTGAATATAGACTGTAGATTAATAGCTGTTAAATTTAATTTGAATAAAATTGCCAGTATTACCTGTTATGTAGTACCAAAAATAATATTGTTATTGATTGATATTGATTGATGATTGCGATTTGGATGATGGATGATGTTGATGAATGGATGTTTATTGTATATCATTAAATTGCAAATTATCATGCATGTTTCATTTCATTCGGGATTGTGGTTTGAAATGATATATAACCGCAAAATTTTATATCTTTTAAATTGCGGATTGAAATGATAAATATCCGTATCACTTGACCATAGGATAGAAAATTATATACAGGCACTGCGGTATATATATAACTATTTAAATGTGATTTCTATGATTTGGATGGAATACGGTTTATAATAATCTTAAATTTTATATTGTATAAATATTTTTCTTCCATATATATATACATATGAAGTTGAAAATTTTGAAATTAAAAGGTGTATAAAAATCTTTATTAAAAATGGAAGAAAATTAAGAAAATGGAGTTTAATAATTTATATCGTATGTTTAAATGTTAATGGAAATTTTAAGATATGATATTTATAATTGGATTTTTCTCGAAATAAATTGAAATGAATATTCTAGTATAATTTGAATTGGGAAAAATATATATATATTATTACTAGAAATTGAAGTCTTATTATTTATGGATTTTGTATGAATATTCAAGACTAATTAATAGAACAATTGATCTGTTGAAAGAATAAAATCCAATTTTAGTTTGAAATATTGTTACTCAAAATGGATATACGTATATATGAATAAATTGAAGTGGTTTTGGAACTTGAGAGAGATAATATAAATTTTGGTTTAGACTTTAATAAAGAAATGTATTTGTAAAGCCATGAGAACTATTTTCTTTACAAAGTAACATTTAAGTTAAACCATTTAATTCATATACCGTTGAATGTCCAAACCATTCAAGTTCTAGAAGTTATGGTTTTAAATTATGAATTTCGAAAAATTATGCTTTGAAAAGATATTTGGCTTTTAAACGTTATAAATTTTAAGCATTTTGATTTTGGAAAAGAATTATATTTGGGATAAGTGATAAAATATGGTTTTGGGTTTTGAAATGATATTGTATTCATGGTTATGAAATGGAATGTTTATTCTGATTTTTAAAGTATAACCTATTTTTAAATGACCGCGGTGTTATAATATCGATGGGTTGGCAAAGAGACCGGGATCGGATATGGACATACTCTCTGTCGATACCGAAAACCACTTTGACTAACCGTGTACGCGGTGGAGATTCCAGAATGAAGTAGGTGGTGGCGACGTTTCCTGTAAGGTAAATACGTGGACCCAACTCCCGTGAGTTGGCATAAGGTGGCTAAAACAGGAGCTATTCCCAGGCCAATGAGGTCATTCCTCTGATCGGACACTCCTCTTCGATATTATACTATGACTTTGGATTGATTCAGTGGCCACTTTTATTTGATTTTGGGGAGTTTGTTCGAGGTGGGCGGTAACTGCGGCTACGCGTTTCCATCAGCCTGGGTACGCAATTGGTATATCTACCCTGGCATTGCCTTGTTGTGCCGTGTCACCTACCATACCGAGCCTTTACTACGAGTTATGTTTTATACCATACCTATGGAGTGCCCTCTGACGACGCCCAGTACGGGGGAGATTACGGTACTGTATAGACTATGGGAATATATAAATGTGTTAAGGTGGAAAATGTAAAGCCTTAACGCTATTTAAAAGTAAGTCTATTTTATAAATAGACACTACTATAATAGCGCAATATACTACATAGTAAATAGTTTAACGGATCCTTAGGAGATGTAAATCCCGAACATCTCTTGAGTTACTGTACTCATATTTATTTCTGTTAATTTAACTCACATAAGATCTTTTAGTCTGACTCGAGTGTTTTTGTCTTTTCAAATTCGCTTGGGTCAGTCCGAGCGTTTCAGGATCGAAGACTTTAGCTTTGAAGGACGAAGACGAAGGAGTCGTATTATTATTATCTATAGTATTGCACCACACTCATACTGTTCCGCTGCATTGATTGTATTGGTATGTGTAACTCTGATATTTATTGTATAAAGCAAATCAAGTGTTTGTAAACTGTTTTGAACTGTATATTTATTATTATATTTTATCCTTCCGCTGTGAGATTCTGTTTTGTTTTTATTTCTTCTCTATTTTTCTTATTTACCCCATAACAATCCGCCCTTGCGTATGCTTTCAATTGGCACGTGTGTCGGTTTAAAGTGTGCGAAAAGGCGGGATGTTACATACAAACTTTCTTCATGCAAATTTAATTCATAGTCACGGCCCTGAACCACCGCCGAACGCCTCAACCCACTCCTCCGCCTTTGCCTGGTCTCCCCATCAGCCAATAACAGTAGCCTACCGAGAGTTCTCTTCTAGTTCATTTTCTTGCCTAGCCAAAACCGATACATGCAGTGCTTCACTATCCATGCCCACTGCACGAGCCTCCTCATCCCTCTATGTCTGTTGTGCAACAGCCGAACCTCATGCCGCCACGTTCATCAACTTACATGAGCAACAGTCTTTCCTGCCTCGCTATATAATATATATATATATGTGTGTGTGTGTGTATATATATATATATATATTTAAAGTGTGTGTGTGTATACATATATAAGTTGGTTTGAGAAACTTACATTGCTCACTGAACAAGTGTCCTTACTTCTGCAAACCCAAACAGATCGCCGAGCAGCAACTACCCGAGCAAGCCTTCCTTCTTAAATTTATTTATACGTATGTCATATATTTTGTCTTTGGTTGATATAGTATTATATACATACTATTACAACTGATGTTTTGTTTAAAAGAATAGGTTGTATGAAACATATGTTGTATAGTTGTTCTTATCAGTTTAATACGAAAATGACTTTCTTCTACCTTTATATATATTTGATATCATTTGTGGAGAAGTTATATATACATGCAGTATGATTTTTTTTAAATATATATTTGGTAATGATTTTTAAACATATATAGATATTATGTTTAAAGGTTGATTTCTAAGAATAATAGAAAGATTTTTATTTCTTTTATGTATGTGTGTGTGTATATGTTCTGTAATATGTCGAGATGTGTATACTTATATATTATGTTATATTTACGTTATTACGAATATTTTAGGAAGTGTGTGTGTATATATATATGTGTTTATACATGAAAAAAATGTATTTAAAGAAATTTTGAAATGAAATATATGGATATCTTGATTTTAATATATTGATTATATTCGATGTGTTTAAGAAATAATGATTTTAAATATATGTAAAGATTTTGATTTTAATGTGTGTGTGTGTGTGTATATATATATATATCTGTGTGTGTTTTAAGTTTATATTTATTTTCAAATTATGTATATTATAAAGATTTTATTTTACATACTTATTTTAAAATTCGAAAAAAAAATATGTATATGAATATGTTTCATCGGATCCATCGAGTTTAAGATCATGCCAGTTATCAGCTTTGCTTTGCTCGCTAATTCGTGTTCATTGTGTTGTACTTTGGAATACGTTGCTTGGATTCGTAGCTCAATTTCATTGTCAAATTTCTCTAGCCTAGAAAGGCGAGCAATCACTCGCGATTAACATTCTTATATTTAACAAATTTAATTCACATTGAAATGACAATTGAAATATGTTGTTAAATTTGAACTATTAATTATAAAATTGCTATATATGATATGCCATTGTTTGTAACTGTTCACTTGTGACATATGACATTATATCCTATTGTGTATATTATATTTAATTTGTTACTGATGATATACGCCTGTTGTTGATCTGTAATGTTATTATTGTAATTGTTCTCACTTTGCAAGTTCCCTGTTAATTTAGAATTCCCTATGGGTTGAAATAATACATACCCGAACGATCTTGTAGAATATGGGAAAATCATTATGCGTTGAAATGATAAACCCAAGTGATTTTTATTAATTTTAAATTTTGGGATTCCGGGTTGAAATGGTATATACCCGTAGATATTTAAATTACGGATTGAAATGATAAATATCTGTATCACTTGACCATAAGATAGAGAATTATATACGGACACCGTTGGTCTATACTTTGAAAATAATTTCCAAAGTTTTGATAGGAAATATATGGTTTTATTAAATATTGGTTTTTAGAATATAATATATAAATGTACTTTTTATATATGTCTAAATTTTAGACTTTTAACATTTATATGTTTTGGAAATTTTAAATTTACAAGTCAGTTTTGAAAATATAATTTTTTAAGATTTTACTTATAATTTTACTAATTTAAAACATATAAAAATAGATTTAATATAAAATACTTTTAATAATAAATTTTAATTTAATAAAATTTAACTTAATTAGTATATAATATGTATAAGTATTTATTTAAATTTATATTAATATTTTAAAAATAGATTTTATAACTATAATAATAAAGGTCGGAAGATAAATTAATGTTGACTTGGAATTTTAATTGGTCAATAATTGAATTTAAATAAGAATTTAATTGAAGTTATTGATTTTGAGATTATGAAATGTATGACCTATAACTTGATTTAATAAAAAAAAGTGATTAAATGAATATTCTCAATTTTATGTAAAACTGAGATTGGATATTTAATATTGATTTAAATTTATAAATTGGGATTTTAATAAATTGTTATTAAAAGATTAAGCGAATACTTTCCAATTTGAATAAAACTAAAGTTAAATATTGAAATATAAATGAAATTTATATTGTAAATGTTTAAATACTTAAACTTGAAACTTTAAATTGAAATGGTTAAACTGGAATTAGTTTAAATTGAATTTTGGAATTCAAGATGATTTGAATTGACTTGCGATATATTGGAATTTTTGAATTTAAGATGATTTGATTTGGAATTTAAGAATAATTGCACATAGGTCAGTAAATATTGGAAGTTTTTGCATATATTTATATGCATTTCTATAAGAATTTTTCTCTACAATTGTTAATTTCACTATTTTGCATTAGGAAGATGAATTTTATCTTCATAATTAAGAATACATGCATAAAACTACATTTACTAAGACATTGGTGCAAATTTTCATAATTATTGCAAAAAAGTCGGTAAATATTGGGAAAATTTGCATATAAATATGCTTTTATTTAGGAATTTTCCTCTGTAATTATTCACTTAAAATTTAGCAAATATTCATAATATATACTTGTTGGAAAAATCACCAATTATTCACTTAAAATCAACTGTACTCATCATTGTGTGCAATTATTCAAAATAATTGCAGAGTTATATGCAATTATTATTTATAATTGCATGTATGTCTGCAATTGTTCTGAATAATTTGCATATATATCTGAAAAATCTGCAATTCTTCTCAATAATTGCAGAAGTTGGTGCAAATATTGTCAATAACTGTAACGACCCATATTTTACGTGTCGATAAATCGTAAAACAGTTGCTTTAAGTCGTTTGTATTGCTTGAGTCGTTTTGAACCTAGGTTGTAGGGTTTACGGCTTAAGGGGGTTAGCGACTTAGAGCTTATGTCGTGTAAAGGTTAACTCGTATGGTGCTTAAGTCGTGAGAGAGCTTAAGTCGTGACCGACTTAGTGCTTAGGAGGATAGCTAGTATGAGCGACTCATAGGTTGACCGACTTAAGAAGGTCAGGCGAGTTAAGTGCAGTGAGCGGGTTAGTGGTGTGCGACTTAGTGCTAGGGCTTAAGTCGTATGACCGAGATAAGGATGTAGCGACTTAACGGGTTAGCGTGTTAGTGCTAGGCCGAGTTAAGGTAGACAGCCGACTTAAGAGTTGACGACCCATAGGGTTAGAACGACCTAGAGTTAGCTTGTGTGGAAGATTGGTCGGTGGAACGACTTAGTGATGTGAGCCGAGATAAGAGATGGGCCGACTTAGTGTTGAGTCGTTAGGACGTTAGGTCGTCCGGACGACTTAGTGTTGAGTCGTTGGGAGTAGGCATAGCGTTAGGTCGGTTGTGCAGTTGGGTCGACCTCTCCTGTGTATTGAGTCGTAGGTCGTAGGTTGGCATGATTAGTTAAGTCGTCATACGACTTAGGACTTAGGATAGGCGGCAGTATCTTAGGTCGTGTGTTGTTAAGTCGGCAGGGACTTGAGTCGTGTGCATGTTGAGCCATGTTGGTTAGGTCGTGTGTGTTGAGTCGCGTGTGTGTTTGAGTTAGGCCGTGTGGGTTAAGTCGCGAACGACTTAAGAGATGAGTCGGTGACGACTCATGGGGGGGCGGCCGACTCAGGGGGGGATTTCAGCCTATAAATAAGGGGCTTTGGCTCACTTTTTAGCACCGGTTTTTGAAGCGACGAAGTGCTGCCATTTTTAGAGCTCGACTACAACATTTCTTCATCTTCTTTTCTCCACTCTAATCTAGTTCTAATATCCATCCAAGATCGAAGATCAAGATCGAAGATCCAAGAGCCAAAGTTGAAGATCTTCATCCAACGAAGCTAGATTCCATCGTTTCAAGCGAGATTTCGACGAATCAAGCTTGAATCCTTGCTGTCCAGATCTGAAGTTGATAGTTTTTGAAGTGTTTAGGTGATTTGGTGAGTGGTGGTTATCTCTCACGCGGACCCAAAGGAGTATATTGGATTGGTGGTTTGTTGGAGTGTTGTAGATAGTGATTTTATGCATTTTTCTTTAGATCCAAGTGTAGATCCATTACTTATGAAGATGTTTACTTATACAAGTTCATTTATCAAGTTGAAGAGACAAAACCCATGATTTATATTTGTTAGATCTATGCTAAAAACCCATGATTCATGTATGTTAGATCTATGCTCATTTATTTACGAAATTGCCATTATCATTGTAATTGTTTACTTAGATCTTGTTTGAATGATTGATTGCTTGGATTAATGTTTGATTTGATTGATTAGTTGATATATAGCTTGATTTGATCAAGTTGGTTGATGATGATTCAAAAGCTAAGGGGAAAGGCTCTTGAATAAGGAAAGCTGCTTGTGGCATATGAAGCGGATGTTGAAGCTCATATGTATGGATTAGATGATGTTGAGATGGGACTTTGCCATGATGCGATAAGGCAAGCCATGATGTTGAGATGAGACTTTGCTATGATGCGATAAAGCGAAGCATGATGTGAGATAGCCTTGGTTTAATCCAGACGGGATCATTCCAAGCATGTAGATAACTCGATGATGCGATGCGAGTTGGTTGATAATGGTTAGCTTGAGAGGCGCTTGAGCTAGTATGGAAATAGTCGTCGAGGAGGATGACTAGGAGGCTGAGACCTCATCGTTGTTGAAGGTTCTAGCATGCTCAAAGCAAGAGTACGTTGGAACGGGCTGTGACGACGTTCCAAGCACGGGCTGCGACGACGTGCTAGTACTCTGGGTAGTTGCGAAAATTCCTAGGCACGGGCTGCGACGACGTGCGGAGTTATGTCTAGAACCGGGGTTACCATTAGCCCTTGACAGGTGGTCATTCAACTAACGGTGAAATCAAGGCAATGATAACAGTGATAGCCAGAGTCATGGATGTTTGGACGTTTGGTTGTATCGTCATTCGGTCTCAAGAGCGGTGTTTTCCGGGTGCTTATCTGATCTTGGTTTAGACCTTGGGGGTTTGTATTTGGAAAACATCGACCTTGACTCGAATGATTATTGCTTTACTTTAATTGTCTGCCATGTTATGCTTGCTTCTCCTTAGTGTGTGTCTGGGGGCTATCACTGTAGAAAGAGGCGGAGTGGGATGGTTTGGTTCCTATTCCTTTTATCCTTTATGCTCTTTTGGTATGTTTGATAGTTGATTTACTGCTCACTAAGACTTTGTCTGACTCAAGGTTTTATGTCTCCTCTTATTACCTTGGGCTGTTCATCCATGTTGGGATGGGCAGACTAGGTAGCAGGTGACAGGTGCTGTTCTTGGAGATCTACGTTGATGATAACGAAGACGAGCAGGAGGCTTTTGCATATTATTTCATATTATGTACTGGGTGTTCCGCTGTATATACTTTGAGGGCTTTGTAGTGAGGTTGTGATGTATTGACTGTATCAAACTTCTAAGATGCTTATTTAATGATATTCTGTTATGAAGCTTCACTATACATATATTTCTCTATTGTATTTTATCCATGCGCTGTGAGTTATGCGATAAATTCTGCGATGTTTATTCTACCCTTGACGGTCACCCATGGCTGCCTGGCACGTCTTTCAGCGCATTATTTCCTTGTTTTGGTGCGGGAGTCATGGGCGGTCGTCACATTTGGTATCAGAGCTTTGGTTAATCGATTTTAGCCAACGCTCGCTGACGTAACTACGTATGAGAGACGTAATTGTATTTTGATGGATAATTACTATATATAATATAGTAGTTTAGAAGGATTTGAACTCCTTATGCAGTTGTTTCTCAAGGTGTTCTAAGTCATTCCTTTTTGTAGATATTAAGGATGAGTCGAAGGGGGAGACCAGCTGCTAGGGAAGGTCGTGCTGCTAGGGAAGCTGCTGATTATGCTCCTATGTTTGAGGCCATGATGACTTCAATTATGAGGAGGATACCAGCTTCGGGGTCATCAGTAGATGTTGGAGTTCAAGTTCAAGCTCCAAGACCAGTGGATTTTGCTAAGCTTTGCAAGGACTATACTTCTCTTGGAGGAAAGGTTTTCTTGGGAACGGAATCAACTATTGAAGTGCAGAGATGGATTGATGCTTGTAGAAGGATCTTTGGTGAATTGGGAGTTGAGGATGCAACTAAAAGGAAGCTTTCATCAAGGCAACTTCAAGGGAGAGCTTCGGATTGGTGGAATTCTATCACCATTGATACTCCGGAGGAGGAGATTACTTGGGAGCAATTCCAAGCTAGATTTGAAGCTAAGTTCATCTCTACGGCTCAGAAATCTGTCTTGTTTAAAAAGTTTGTGGAGCTCAAGCAAGGTGGAAGACCCGTTCTTGAGTATGTTTCTGAGTTTGAAGCTTTGTCCAAGTATGCCAGATCGTATATTGATTCTCCCTATCAGAAGAATGAGAAGTTTGTGACCGGTTTGGATGCTTATCTTGGAAGACAGTTGGTGGATCGTCTGGACGATCCGTTTGAGAAGCTTGTGGAGAAAGCTCTCAGGCATGAGAGTTTGTTTCCTAGGGAGAGTTCTGTTGTTGCTGTAACCAAGGAAGGGTTTAAGCCACAGAAGGGTGGAAACAAGAAGAGGAAGCAACAGCAACAGAAGGGTAAGGATGGCCAGAAGAAGCCGAGGGGCGAAATGACTTGCAATAATTGCCAGCAGAAGGGCCATCTCTCCAAGGATTGTAGGAATCCAAAGGCGCCCGCGAAATGCCACAACTGTGACAAGCCAGGGCATTTCAGGAAAGATTGTCCAGAACCGAGGAAGGACAGGCAGATTGTGCAAGCTTATGCTTTGGGAGCTGTGCCGTCGTTTTCAAAAGCTCTTACTGCTGAAGAGAAAGGGAAGAGTGTGGTGGTTCAAGGTACTCTTTCCATTTGTGGTGTTCCAGTTAGAGTGTTGTTTGATACTGGAGCGTCGCATTCTTTTGTTTGTGATGATCTTGTAGGCCGGTTAGGTTTGGAACCGGATATTGTTGATAGGCCATTGGTTGTGACTAATCCAGTTGGGGGTTCGTCATGTTTGTGTATGATATGCCGTGGTCTAGTTGTGTCGAGTCATGATTGCTCTTTTGTTTGTGATTGTTTTGTTCTGAACTTTGCGGGGTTCGGAATTATTTTGGGTATGGACTGGCTTAGGAAGTATGCGGCAAGGATTGATTGTGAGAGGCTGGAGGTGACAGTCGGGAATGTGGAAGGGCGAAAGGTTGTGATATGATGTAAGCATGAGGAAGGCGTCTTCATGAGCTTCATGTATTCGCTGGTTGTTCCACGGGATGGACTGTTATCGGTGCCTATTGTGAATGGATTTGAGGATGTCTTTGACGAAGTCAAAGGATTACCGCCACATAGGGAGATCGAGTTTCGTATCGATCTAGTTGAGGGAGCCAGACCTGTTGTGATGCCTCTTAGGCGGATGGCGCCTAGGGAGCAACAAGAGTTGAAGGTGCAAGTTGATGACCTTTTGCAGAAAGGATTCATTCGGCGTAGTGTGTCCGAATGGGGTGCACCAGTTGTGTTCGCAACCAAAGCGGATGGATCGTTGAGGTTGTGTGTGGATTATCGTGATCTGAATAAAGTAACTAAGAAGAACAAGTATCCATTGCCGAGAATAGATGACTTGTTTGATCAGCTTCACGATGCTAAGGTGTTTTCTCAGATGGATTTGGCAACGGGATTTCACCAGTTGAGAGTGGCAAAGAATAGTGTGCCGAAGACTGCTTTTAGGACACCATCCGGTTTTTATGAGTGGCTGGTAATGCCGTTTGGATTGACTAACGCACCAGCATATTTTGTGGATCTTATGAATAGAGTGTTCAGAGATCAGTTGAATAAGTTCGTGCTTGTGTTCGTGGATGATATTCTGATTTATTCCAGAACTGAGGAAGAGCACAAGACGCACTTGCGTATTGTTTTGGAAATCTTACGGAAACTTCAGCTGAAGGCTAAGTTTTCGAAGTGTCACTTCTGGAAGAGTGCAGTGAGATTCTTAGGCCATGTTATCTCTGGAAATGGAATAGCGGTTGATCCCGCTAAGGTGGCAGCGATCCAGGATTGGGTTAGACCTAAGAATGCATCTGATGTGAGAAATTTTCTTGGATTAGCTGGATATTATCGACGGTTTATCAAAGACTTTTCCAAGATAGCTGCACCGTTAACAGGATTGACGAAAAAGAACCAAGTGTTCAGATGGGATGATAAGTGTGAGCAAGCTTTTGTAATCCTGAAGGAGCGACTGACGAGTACTCCTGTTTTGACTATTCCAAGTGGGAATGATGAGATGGTGGTTTTACACCGATGCATGTGGTACTGGACTTGGAGCAGTACTAATGCAGAAGAATAAAGTTGTTGCGTATGCTAGTCGACAACTGAAGCCGCATGAAAGGAATTACCCGACTCATGATTTGGAGTTAGCGGCGATTGTTTTTGCTTTGAAGATGTGGAGACATTACCTATTGGGAGTTCAATTCGAGTTGTTTACGGATCATAAGTCGTTGAAGTATCTGTTCTCTCAAAAGGATTTGAATCTTCGACAGCAACGATGGCTAGAGTTTTTAGCATCATATGATTTTGGTATAGCTTATACTCCGGGAAAAGGTAACGCAGTAGCTGATGCATTGAGTCGAAGACATGCAGGATTGGGAGCCATGTTTTCGGAATGGAAGGGTCTAGAGTATTTGGCTGAATTTGACTTCAGGCCTAGATGTGAATTGGAACCTGAGATGTTGGCAAACTTATCAATAAGGCCTACTCTTGTGGAAAGGATTGGCGAGAGTCAAAAGCGAGACGATAAGCTTGTCAAGATTATCCATGATTTGGAATCTGGATTGGACCCAGAGAAGGATAAGAGATTCGAAGTCGATCAAGAGGGTTGGCTTCGGAAGCAAGGACGATTGGTTGTTCCCGACATAGATGAATTGAGAGATGAAGTTCTGAAGGAAAGTCATCACTAGAAGTTGACAATTCATCCAGGTGGAAATAAGATGTATCGGGATATGAAGAGAACTTATTACTGGGAAGGTATGAAGAAGGATGTTGGAAATTTTATTTCCAAGTGTATGAATTGCCAGTTGGTTAAGGCAGAGCAGAAGAAGCCAAGTGGATTGCTTCATCCATTAGAAGTTCCTATGTGGAAGTGGGAACAGATATCGATGGATTTTATCGATGGTCTACCTAGAACAAGAGCAGGAAATGAAGGGATTTTGGTCATAGTAGATCGGTTGACCAAGAGTGCAAGATTCATTCCTGTTCGATCGACTAGGACTGCATCGAAGTTGGCTGAGTTGTATGTTCAGTGGATAGTTCGATTCCATGGTATTCCGAAGAGTATAGTGCGCGATCGAGACCCATTGTTCACTAGTGGATTTTGGAAGAGCTTCCAGGAAGTTTTGGGAACCGAGTTGTGTTTGAGTACAGCTTATCATCCCCAAACAGATGGTCAGACTGAGAGAGTCAACCGAGTTTTGGAAGATCTTCTCAGAGCTTGTGTTTTGGACTTCGGAGGATCATGGGAAGATCATCTTCATTTGGTGGAATTCGCATACAATAACAGTTATCAGTCGAGTATTGGTATGGCACCCTATGAGGTATTGTATGGAAGACCGTGTAACTCTCCGACATGTTGGTTGGAAACTGCAGAAAAGCTAATACTTGGGCCAGAGATGATTCGACAGACTACGGATTGTATAGAGATCATTCGGCAACGAATGAAGGCAGCCCAAGATCGTCAGAAAAGTTATGCCGATAAGCGTCGTAAGGATTTGGAATTCGACGTAGGTGATATGGTTTTTGTGAAGATTTCTCCTCTGAAGAATGTTATTAGATTCGGGAAGAAAGGGAAATTGACTCCAAGATTTGTTGGACCATTCCCGATTATCGAGCGAATTGGAAAGCTCGCTTATAGATTGTAGTTACCGGAGAAGATAGCGGGTGTGCACAATGTCTTTCATGTATCTTATCTACGGAAGTATGTGCATGACTCGAATACGATAGTTTCTGCTGATAGCTATGAAGGTTTAGAGGTTGATCCAGTTGTTACGAGACCTCGTAAGCCGCTTTGTGTTGTTGAAACCGACATGAAACAGCTTAGGAGGAAGACGATTACGTTGCTCAAGGTACAATGGAGTGATGATGTTAATGACTGTACATGGGAGGAGGAAGAGAGGATGAAGGCAGCTCATCCTGAACTCTTCAAGGTATGGCCCTAAGGTGTCGTGACATCTCACGAATTTGTAGCTTGTTCTAAGTCTTAGAATTCTGCATGCTAGGCTAGTAATTGGATGCATGGTTTGTTGATTGCTATGGATGGTAGGCATGCGGAATAACTTTGGTTGCTATTGTTTGTTTGGAATTTCGGGGGCGAAATTCCTAAGGGGGAGAGAATGTAACGACCCATATTTTATGTGTCGATAAATCGTAAAACAGTTGCTTGAAGTCGTTTGTATTGCTTGAGTCGTTTTGAACCTAGGTTGTAGGGTTTACGGCTTAAGGGGGTTAGCGACTTAGAGCTTATGTCGTGTAAAGGTTAACTCGTATGGTGCTTAAGTCGTGAGAGAGCTTAAGTCGTGACCGACTTAGTGCTTAGGAGGATAGCTAGTATGAGCGACTCATAGGTTGACCGACTTAAGAAGGTCAGGCGAGTTAAGTGCAGTGAGCGGGTTATTGGTGTGCGACTTAGTGCTAGGGCTTAAGTCGTATGACCGAGATAAGGATGTAGCGACTTAACGGGTTAGCGTGTTAGTGCTAGGCCGAGTTAAGGTAGACAGCCGACTTAAGAGTTGACGACCCATAGGGTTAGAACGACCTAGAGTTAGCTTGTGTGGAAGATTGGTCGGTGGAACGACTTAGTGATGTGAGCCGAGATAAGAGATGGGCCGACTTAGTGTTGAGTCGTTAGGACGTTAGGTCGTCCGGACGACTTAATGTTGAGTCGTTGGGAGTAGGCTTAGCGTTAGGTCGGTTGTGCAGTTGGGTCGACCTCTCCTGTGTATTGAGTCGTAGGTCGTAGGTTGGCATGATTAGTTAAGTCGTCATACGACTTAGGACTTAGGATAGGCGGCAGTATCTTAGGTCGTGTGTTGTTAAGTCGGCAGGGACTTGAGTCGTGTGCATGTTGAGCCATGTTGGTTAGGTCGTGTGTGTTGAGTCGCGTGTGTGTTTGAGTTAGGCCGTGTGGGTTAAGTCGCGAACGACTTAAGAGATGAGTCGGTGACGACTCATGGGGGGCGGCCGACTCAGGGGGGATTTCAGCCTATAAATAGAGGGCTTTGGCTCACTTTTTGGCACCGGTTTTTGAAGCGACGAAGTGCTGCCATTTTTAGAGCTCGACTACAACATTTCTTCATCTTCTTTTCTCCACTCTAATCTAGTTCTAACATCCATCCAAGATCGAAGATCAAGATCGAAGATCCAAGAGCCAAAGTTGAAGATCTTCATCCAACGAAGCTAGATTCCATCGTTTCAAGCGAGATTTCGACGAATCAAGCTTGAATCCTTGCTGTCCAGATCTGAAGTTGATAGTTTTTGAAGTGTTTAGGTGATTTGGTGAGTGGTGGTTATCTCTCACGCGGACCCAAAGGAGTATATTGGACTGGTGGTTTGTTGGAGTGTTGTAGATAGTGATTTTATGCATTTTTCTTTAGATCCAAGTGTAGATCCATTACTTATGAAGATGTTTACTTATACAAGTTCATTTATCAAGTTGAAGAGACAAAACCCATGATTTATATTTGTTAGATCTATGCTAAAAACCCATGATTCATGTATGTTAGATCTATGCTCATTTATTTACGAAATTACCATTATCATTGTAATTGTTTACTTAGATCTTGTTTGAATGATTGATTGCTTGGATTAATGTTTGATTTGATTGATTAGTTGATATATAGCTTGATTTGATCAAGTTGGTTGATGATGATTCAAAAGCTAAGGGGAAAGGCTCTTGAATAAGGAAAGCTGCTTGTGGCATATGAAGCGGATGTTGAAGCTCATGTGTATGGATTAGATGATGTTGAGATGGGACTTTGCCATGATGCGATAAGGCAAGCCATGATGTTGAGATAAGACTTTGCTATGATGCGATAAAGCGAAGCATGATGTGAGATAGCCTTGGTTTAATCCAGACGGGATCATCCCAAGCATGTTGATAACTCGATGATGCGATGCGAGTTGGTTGATAATGGTTAGCTTGAGAGGCGCTTGAGCTAGTATGGAAATAGTCGTCGAGGAGGATGACTAGGAGGCTGAGACCTCATCGTTGTTGAAGGTTCTAGCATGCTCAAAGCAAGAGTACGTTGGAACGGGCTGCGACGACGTTCCAAGCACGGGCTGCGACGACGGGCTAGTACTCTAGGTAGTTGCGAAAATTCCTAGGCACGGGCTGCGACGACGTGCGGAGTTATGTCTAGAACCGGGGTTACCATTAGCCCTTGACAGGTGGTCATTCAACTAACGGTGAAATCAAGGCAATGATAACAGTGATAGCCAGAGTCATGGATGTTTGGACGTTTGGTTGTATCATCATTCGGTCTCAAGAGCGGTGTTTTCCGGGTAGATCTACGTTGATGATAACGAAGACGAGCAGGAGGCTTTTGCATATTATTTCATATTATGTACTGGGTGTTCCGCTGTATATACTTTGAGGGCTTTGTAGTGAGGTTGTGATGTATTGACTGTATCAAACTTCTAAGTTGCTTATTTGATGATATTCTGTTATGAAGCTTCACTATACATATATTTCTCTATTGTATTTTATCCATGCGCTGTGAGTTATGCGATAGATTCTGCGATGTTTATTCTACCCTTGACGGTCACCCATGGCTGCCTGGCACGTCTTTCAGCGCATTATTTCCTTGTTTTGGCGCGGGAGTCATGGGCGGTCGTCACAATAACAATAGAAAATCACTTCTGAAAAATCTGTAATTTTCAAGAATATTTGCAGACATTGGTGCAAATATTCAGAATAGTTGCAGAAAGCTAGCAAATATTGGAAATTTTCGCATACATTTATATTCATTTCTGTAAGAATTTTTCTCTGCAATTGTTAATTTCAATATTTCGCATAAGGAAGAGGAATTTTATCTTCATAATCAAGAATACATGCATAAAAACTGCATTTATTGAGAATACTTGCAAATATGTGCATTAAAAACTGCAATTAGTGAAAGTACATGTAGAAAAGTCTATAAATATTCAAATATTTGCAATATTTATGCATGTATTCTCCATATTTGTAGAAAAATATGCAAATATTGATAATACCTGCATAAAAAACTTCAAACAGTGTCAATTTTTGCATTAAAAATTCTAATGCAAATATTATGAATATTTTTACTTTTTTCTGCAAATATTATGTATAATTGCAATTATGGCTGCAATTATGTAGCGACCCGAAATTTCTATAATTAAAAATAGTTGATTTAAATAAATTTTTGTGATTTAATGTTGGAAGAAAATAAAAATTTATGATTTAATAATAAGAATATACCGGAATGAAATGTAATAGTATTAATTTAAGGTAATTGATAACCGCTTCAAATGTAATTCCAATTAACTTAAAATGATATAAAAAGATTATAATTGGATATAAATTGTAAATTAATTGTAATAATATGTGTATTAATCGATGTGTGGATTAAAGGAGTAACTGATAATTTAAATGTTGTATTAATTAATGCAATAGTAAGTAATAAATTGTACTTGAATCGAATAAGTATTGGGTAAATAACTATGACATTGGTGTGTAGATAACAAATATACAAGTGTGACTAAATGTACAAATGATAACAATTGTTATTTGTTAGCAATTTATTTAATCAATTATAGTTAAATGAAATTAAAATGTTATGTTAATGTGAGTTAAGATGATAACTGTAAAAGGTGAATGCAATAAAATGTATGGAAATGTTAATTTTATTTACAAGATAATAATTGATGTAATAAAATATAAACAATGTTAACTATATACGTAGAGCAATAATTGATTAAATTAAAAGATCGACATCAAATTAAATAAATTTATTGGAATTAAATTATATTAATTGGATTTAATTACAGTTGAAATTGAACACTGTAATTAGTGTAGTATTTAACACTGAATTGGTATGTAAAGTTGTTTTAGATTATTGTAAATGGCCAAGAAATCAAAATTGATGAAAATTGTTGGTTATCAAATTTGAAATTAAAAAGTGATTTAATTGATTTAATATTAATTTATTTACTTAATGTGAAAATAGCCATTTTGGCAACTATCTCGGATTTCGATGAAACTAGTTTCATAGGATCAGTAACGGTGAATTATTCAAGGATTTCAAGTTTCATAGCGATCAGACTTATCGTTTGAACGTATGGACTCGGAAGATGGAGAAATCAATTTAATAAAATCTAATTGAAATCAATTTGAAATAAGCTGATTTTAATGCTAACTTCTTCATATGATAGAATTAGGACTTGAAACATGTTCGATTGAGTTTAAAATTGTCAAAAAAAATTATTTTGATATACGGGATGAGCCACTTTTGTTTCGGAAGAAGAACGGGTTTTTCGAGTCTTATTTGTCGTTTCAAACCAATTTGGGTATTATTCATTTCCTATCGGGATTCGTAAGTATATATTGTTCTATTCTAGTCCTAGCAACCATTTTATTTCTTATTACTATACGTATCTATCTGTTCAACCTACAGCTTCTTCCTTCTTCTAATGGCTGCAAATCAAAACCTTAAATTTCAATCTCCAACTCAATTTCAAAATCAAACTCCTCCAAACCATATCATATTATATATCAATTTGAAGCTCTCGACGTTCGTAATTCACCGGTGTGATTCGTTTTCAATTAGACTCACCGTTTGCCCAGAATTCACGAATTAATTCCGCCCGTCCATATTGGATTTTGGACGATCCAACAGTGGATCTGCATCCGATCGGGTGGTGCTGCTGCGATGGTAGTGTCGAGCAGGCTTTAGAATGGTGGTTCATTCATCGTCAGGTGGTGGATATTCACCAAAAAAGGCCTTGGAAGTCGCGACGGCGTGATGCTGCAATCGACGATCGCGAGGGCCGGCCAGGTAGTCGTGGGGTCGCCTCGGCGTGGGGATGTCAACGGCAGTGGTCGATCGTGATGAAGGCAAGCAAGGTGGTCGGTGTTTTGAATTGTGGGTGGTGGCTGCAAATGTTGTTCGAAAGGGATGTTAGGGTTTCGAACAAGCTATGATGTTTTGGGGAACGCGTGATGTAGCTGGCGTGTGCTGTGTGATTTGTATCGTTTTATTTATTTATTTTTAAATTTTAATTTTTGAATTTCAATCATTGTAAGTATCAAAACCTTTCCATACGAGCTTGGAATTATGCGCTGCGATCGTATCGAAATTGAGGGCATTTTGATGCTACTTTGGACGAATTCTGATATTGTTCAAATTTAGGCCTTCTTTTGCATTTCAAACCATTGATAAATTAAAGGTGAGCGTTTGGACCCACTCACAACTACTAGATTATCTTATGTTAGTTAAATTAAATTTATGATATGATTAGAAATTTAATGATTGATGTTTGCTACGTTTAAATTGTTATTCTAGTTAAATTGGACTTTTATTGCATTTATTCACCATTTAAATTTAATGTTTGATTTAAATTGTCAATTTAATACATGTTGTTGATGATCAATTAGCTGTTGATTTTTATTGATTAATTTGAATGATAATTGGGATAGATGTTTGATTGGTTGATATTGGATGACTGGATGTTGTATTTTATATTGTTATGACACTACAAGTTCCCTATTGGTTGAACTGATACGTACCCGAACGATCTATAGATTAAGGAAAAATCGTTATGGGTTGAAGTGATAGACTCAAACGATTTTATGGATTTCTTATTTTATTCGGGATAGCAGTTTGAAATAATATATAACCGTAAAAAATTTAAATTGTGGATTGGAATAAATATCCGTATCACTTGACCCTAGGGTACAAAATTATTTACGAACACCGGATTGGTTAAATTAAATGACCTTTGAATCTTTAAATTTTGAATTCAGTTAACCTATATTTTGAAATAGAAACTAATTTATATAAATTGAATTATTCTTGAAAGTCCTAGCTTAGATGTGAAATTGGAATTAATTTAATGAATTGTTCAAAGGATTTAAATTTGAATTTAAAATTGAGGTATCAAATATAAATGAATTTATCGAAATTGAGTTATTGAAAATGTTTGGATATAACTTTGAAATCTATTTTAAATTAATTTAAACTATTTAAATCAATATAAAACTATTTTAATTTATTTAATCTATTATAACCTATTTAATCCAATTTAATCTATTTTACCTATTTTAAACTAAATAAATTTATTTAATCTATTTCGAGTTTATTTAATATAATTTAAATCTATTTATTCTATTTTAAATTTATTTAATCTATTTAAAAAAACCACTTAATATAATTTAAACCTATTTAATCTATAAATTATCTATTTAAAACATGTTAAACCTAATTAAATCTATTTAATCTATATTTAATCTATTTAAATCAATTTAAATCTAGTTAAATCAAATTTAAATCTGTTTAAACTATTTTACTATTTAAAGTATTTTAATTTATTTAAATATTTTAAACTATTAAAACTATTTATGACTATCAAAACTATTTTCTAAAATTTTAGACTGTGTAAAGTTGAAGTATTTATATTTAAATCCTTGTAGATGATACAACCTAAGTTGGAACTTGGAATTGATACCTTATGTGAAATGACATATTTTAGTAAATATAATGGTTTTGGAATGAGGATTTAATTAACCTATCTTATCGATAATTTCAAAAGTGAATGTGATTTTAAAAGTGAATATGGTTTTGAAAGTGAATATGATTTCGAAAGTGATATGGTTTGAAATCGAATGTGATATTTCGATATTAAGTATGAATTGACTTTTGAAATGTAAAAGAACCATCTGATGTGGAATAAACGTTTGGCTATTAAAGAGACCGGGATCGGATATTTTTATACTCTCTGCAATACCGAAAACAACTTTAAGAACCGTGTATGTGGTGGAGACTCCAGAAATGAAGTAAGATGGTTTGGCTAACGATTCTATATGAGGTATTTACGTGACCCTGACTCCCGTGAGTCAGCTTGATGTGGCTAAAATAGGAGTTATACCGGGCCGAGTGAGGTCATTCCTCCTATCGGGTACATTTCTTCAATACTATATTCTGACTTTGTGATTGATTTGGTGGCCACCATTGATTTTGATTATGGGAGTGTGTTCCGAAGTGGGCGGTAGTAGCTACTATGCGTTACCACTAATCCGGAAGTGCAATTGGTATCCCTACCCTGGCATTGCCTCGAGTGCTATGTCACATGCCCTATCGCACCTTCTACGAGTTTGTTTTGTGTCGTACTTATGGAATGCTCCTTGATAGCCCACCCGCGGTGGAGTTTACAGTATCTGTATAGACTACGGCATTATATAAAACGTGTTAATGGGGATATGGGTAACGCCTTAACTCTATTTTGATACTTTACTATAGACATATTATAATAGCATATTGCACTACATAGTAGATAGTTTGATGGATCCTTAGAAGATGGTATTCCCAAACATCTCTTAAGTTACTACACTCGCGTTAGACACTAGATAGGAGATGTCAAACGCCGTAAACATCTCTAATGCCATCACACTCATATTTACCATTGATTTAACTTACATAATATTTTTTAGTCCTGACTCGAGTGTTTTTCCTTTTCAATTTTCTCGTGTCAGTCTGAGCTTTTCTATTTATCAAAGACTGCTTTGTGGAGGATAAAGACGAAGATTATGTACTATTATTACTTATTATTTCTATTCCACTGCATCATGTCGTTCCGCTGCATTTATTTATTTATTCTTGGTATATGTAACTCTGATGTGTGTTGTAAAAGGATAATCAAATGTATTTGTAAAACAGCTTCATGAACTGTTCATTTGTTTATTACATTTTGTCATTCCACTGCGAGATTCTGTATTTGTTTCTTTCTTTCTCTTCTTTTTCTTATTTACCCCATAACAATAGGCCCTTTGAATGATTTGAGTCTGACGTGTATGGTTTATCGTTGATTTAAACCATCCAAAAAAGCGGGTCATTATAGTTGGTATCGGAGCTTTGGTTTAGCGATAACCTTAGCTTTGTGGGGGTCTGACTCGTATAAAAATAGGGTAGTTATAACCTAGAATGAGCCGCTGAGTGCATATATACGAGAAAGCGTATTTGTTAGTGTTATAAAAGGGTTTTTGTATTGTGTTAATTTGTTTCATTTTGTATTTATAAATTCTGGTCGGTGCATAGGACGCTATGACATCGATAGAGATTTCTAAACACTTAATAGGGCAAACTGACACAATATTGGTTTTGAAATATAGGTAAATAAAATAATTTTACTTGGCATATATTTTGTATATAAAAGAATAATTTTATAAATGATATAGTTGGATGTAATATGTTGTTTGTTAGGTAGAGAAATTTTATAAATAATGGTTTTAAATAGGACTTACAAGTAAAGTAAATATAAATTGGAAACTTAGAACTTTAGTTCCAGGATTTTTTGAAATTTCTTTCAAAGGATTTTTGGAATATAATATTAGTATTATTAGGAAGTATTTTCAGATATAAATATTTCAATATGATTTTAAGGAAATGTTTAAAAGAATTTTGGAAGGAAATAAGTTATGTACTCCCCTCTCTATCGCTGGAAAATAATTTCGGTGATGATGGCACACATCATCAACATTCATTCGAGTTTCAAAGTGTGAAGACCATTGTAATAATTTTACTGCACAATTGTTTTGATAAATTAATCTTAATTTTAAAATTCAAATGATTTGATATATATAGAAGATATGATTGTATATATTATTTTAAAATAATTGAAATGAACCCAGTTGTTTAGTCCTTAAGTTGCTGTAAATTAGGAATTGAAATTATTGCAACGAATGGAATCTTGACTATATTTATAATTGGAAACTTCAAAAATGAAAATAAGAAATTTGATGTTAAAATAAGTAATGAAATAGATAAGAAACTAAAAATTTGAAAACAAAAAAAAAGGAAATGAAATTAAGAAATGGTAACTATTGAATATTTCGTTAAATAAATAAGAGAAACTTGGGTAACATTCAATTGCATTTTGAAGACATATATATATATATATATATATATATATATATAACTTACCAAATTATTAAAAGTTGAAATGTTAAATAAGATATGTAATAGAATATTGTAGAAGTAAACTTTAGTAAATGAAAGTGCTCAATGGAATTACTTTTATAAATAAGAAATTTGATATTATAAATTGTTATAAATTGAAGTAAATACTTTGAAATGCTACTAATTGAATGTAATAAAAGTAAATATTGTAAGAAAAATGATTATAAACTTAGTTTAACATTTTAAGCTATTTATAATCAGATTCAATGGAAAGGTGAATATTGTAAGTAAATAGTTATCAACTTAAATTAATATTGAATCCATTTATAATTAAAATGATTACTTTATAAATTGAATGATTAATTTTAACTTCAGAGAACATTGGAAAGGATTTAGAAATGGAGTTGATATTCAATAATACTTCATATGGAAAAATGAATATGAAAAGAAACAATATATAAATGATGAATTAAATTGTAAAGAAACTTACCTAATGATGTATAATCGAATAATTGAAAAAAATAACAACTTATTTAAGCAATAAATGTAAAGTAATAAAATGAAAGAAAATGTCATTGTATGAATAAAGGAGAAATGAACTTTTTTAAGTAATAATGAACGTAAATTAATTAAAATAAACCATATATGAATGAGAAAAAGAAAAGTAAAGGATGAGAAAAAAAAAGAGAAAATCAAGCTAAATTCTTTATTGAAATGATGTTTGTACTATTTGTTTGCGAGTGATTGTTGTTATATTGTATTGATTTGTTTTATTATTAGTTGAAAACAACTAAAAATATTTCTCTTTTACATAATTATTAACTCTTTTGGATTATATAAGTGAAATACAGGTTATGAAACAATTGCTACTGCTTTTGGTTTCATAAAATAAGCGTTACTTGCTTTACAAATAGGTACGTTTTCGGATTATGGTTTTCAAGCGATATTATATTGTTTCCCGTGGTTTGGGATATATTATTTTAAAAAATATTATATATATTGGTATTATAGATATTATTATTTATCCCAGACCTTTCCATACAAAGGAGACTCTGTCGAAATTTTTCGTGAATTTTGGACATAGAAAATTTTGTGAAATATTTTCCAAACTTTTGTTAGCTCGAATATAAAGGATTTAATTGTTATTAATTGATATATTTATTTAATTTATTTAATTATCTAAATTGATTGTTTATAAATTTAGTATTCTGAATAAGATATATTGATTACTTAATTCCTTCTTTTCCCTTCTTTCCCTTATGAGGACGAATATTTTTGATTGGGGGAGAGTGTAACGACCCGTATTTTAATAATTAAAAATAGTTGAATTAAATAAAGTTTTGTGATTTAATGTTGGAAGAAAATAAAAATTTATGATTTAATAATAAAAATATACTGGAATGAAATGTAATAGTATTAATTTAAGATAATTGATAACTGCTTTAAATGTAATTCCAATAAATTTAAAATGATGTAAAAGGTTATAATTAGAGACAGATTGTAAATTAATTGTAATAATGTGTATATTAATTGATGTGTGGATTAAAGGAGTAATTGATAATTTAAATATTGTATTAATTAATGCAATAGTAAGTAATAAATTGTAATTGAATTAAATAAGTGTTGGGTAAATAACTATGACATTGGCGTGTAGTTAACAAACATACAAATGTGACTAAATGTAGAAATGATAAAAATTGTTATTTGTTATCAATTTACTTAATCAATTATAATTAAATGAAATTAAAATTTTATGTTAATGTGAGTTAAGATGATAACTGTTAAAAGTGAATGCAATAAAATGTATGGAAATGTTAATTTTATTTACAAGACAATAATTGATGTAATAAAATATAAACAATGTTGACTATGTATGTAGAGTAACAATTGATTGAATTAAAAGATCGAAACCAAATTAAATAAATTTATTGGAATTAAATTATATTAATTGGATTTAATTATAGTTGAAATTGAATACTGTAATTAGTGTAATATTTGACACTGAATTCGTATGTAAAGTTGTTTTATATTATTGTAAATGGCCAAGAAATCAAAATTGATGAAAATTGTTGGTTATCAAATTTGAAATTAAAAAGTGATTTAATTGATTTAATATTAATTTATTTAATTAATGTGAAAATAGCCATTTTGGCAACTGCCTCGGATTTCGAAGAAACAATGTTTCATCGGATCAGTAACGGTGAATTATTGAATGATTTCAAGTTTTATAGCGATTGGACTTGTCCTTTAACCGTCGGGCTCGAAACCCGTAGAAATCGATTTAATAAAATCTAATTGAAATTAATTTGAAACAAGATGATTTTAAAGCTAACTTCTTCATATGATGGAGTTAGGACTTGAAACCTGTTCCATTAAGTTTAAAATTATCAAAAATATCTATTTTGATATATGGGATGACCCACTTTCGTTACGGAGGCAGAACGGGCTTATCGGGTCGTATTTGTCGTTTCAAATCAAGTCGGGTATTATTCATTTCTTATCGAGCTTTGTTAGTACATATTGTTCTGTTCTAACCCTAGCAGCATTTTTATTTCTTATTATTGTACGTATCTGTCTATTCAACCTACAGCTTCTTCCTTCTTCTAATGGCTGCAAATCAAAACCCTAAATTTCAATCTCCAACTCAATTTCAAAATCAAACTCTCCAAACCATATCATATTATATATCAATTTGAAGCTCTCAACGAGTGTAATTCATCGGTGCGATTCATTTTCAATCGAACTCACCGTTTGCCTAGAATTCGTGAATCAATTCTGCCCGTCCATATTGGATTCTAGACGATCCAACGGTGGATCTGCATCCGATCGATGATCGGGTGGTGCAGTTGTGTAGGTGGTGTCGAGCAGGTTTTAGAACGGTGGTTTGTTCTTCGTTAGGTGGTGCATATTCGCCAAGAAAGGCCTTGGAAGTCGCGATGGCGCGATGCTGCAATCGACGATCGTGAGGGCCGATCAGTTGGTCATGGAGTCACCTCGGCATGGGTGTGTCAACGGCAGCGATCGATCATGATGAAGGCAAGCGAGGTGGTCGGCATTTTGAATTAAGGGAGGTGGCTGCAAACATTTTTCGAACCCAATGTTAGGGTTTCGAACGAGCTACAGTGTTTTGGGGAACGCGTGATGTCGCTGACGTGTGCTGCGTGGTGAGTATCTTTTTATTTATTTTAAATTTTGATTTTTGAATTTCAATCATTCTAAGTACCATAACTTTTTCATACGAGCTCGGATTTACGCGCATTTATTCCTCTGCAATCGTATCGAAATTCCAGACATTTTGATGCTGGTTTGGACGAATTCTGAGATTGTTCAAACTTGGGCCTTATTTCTGATTTCAAATCGTTGATAAATCAAGGTGAGTGTTTTGACCCACTCACAACAAGTAGATTATCTTATCTTAGTTAAATTACATTTATGATACGATTAGAAATATTGATTGATGTTTTGTATGTTTAAATTTTTATTTTTTTTAAATTGGACTTTTATTGCATTTAATCACCATTTAAATTTAATGTTTGATTTAAATTGTCAATTTAATACCTGTTATTGATGATCAATTAGCAATTGATGTTTATTAATTGATTTGAATGATAATTGGGATGGATGTTCGATTGGTTGATATTGGATGACTGGATGTTGTATTTTATATTGTTATAACACTGCATGTTCTCTCTGGGTTGAAATGATACATACCTGAACGATATATAGATTAGGGAAAAATCGTTATCGGTTGAAATGATAGACTTGAGCGATTTTATGGGTTTCTTATTTTATTCGGGATTGCAGATTGAAATGATATATAATCGTAAAAAAATTAAATTGCGGATTGAAATGATAAATATCTGTATCACGTGACCCAAGGGCAGAAATTATATACGGACGCCGGACTGGTTAAATTAAATGACCTTTGAATCTTTAAATTTTGAATTCAGTTAACCGATATTTTGAAATAGAAATTGATTTATATAAACGGAATTATTTTCGAAAGTCCAAGCATAGATGTGAAACTGGAATTGATTTAATGAATTGTTCAAAGGATTTAAATTTGAATTTCAAAGTCGAGGTGCCAATACCGAAAACCAATTTAATAACTGTGTACGTGGCGGAGATTCCAAAAACGAAGTAGGATGGTTCGACGAACGATTCTGTATGAGGTATATACGTGACCCTGACTCACGTGAGTCAGCTTGATGTGGCTAAAATAGGAGCTATATTGGGCCAAGTGAGGTCATTCCTCCTATCGGGTACATTTCTTCGATACTATATTATGACTTTGTGATTGATTTGGTGGCCACCCTTGATTTTGATTATGGGAGCGTGTTTCGAGGTGGATGGTAGTAGCTGCTATGCGTTACCACCAGTCCGGGGGTGTAATCGGTATATCTACCCTGGAATTGCCTCGAGTGTCGGGTCACATGCCTTATCACGCCTTCTACTAGTTTGTTTTGTGCCGTACCTATGGAGTGCTCCCTGATAGCCCGCCCGCAGGTGGAGTTTACAGTATCTGTATAGACTACGGCATTATATAAAATATGTTAAGGGGGATTTGGGTAATACCTTAACGCTATTTTCATACTTTACTTTACTGCAGACATATTATAATAGCGTATTATACTACATAGTAGATAGTTTGACGGATCTTTAGGAGATGGTAATCACGAACATCTCTTAAGTTACTGCACTCAAATCAGACACTAGATAGGAGATGTCAAACCCCGTAAACATCTATGATGCCATCACACTCATATTTACCATTGATTTAACTTGCGTAAGATCTTTTAGCTCTGACTCGAGTGTTTTGTATTTTCAATTTGCTCGGGTTAGTCTGAGCTTTTCAGTTTATCGAATATTGCTTTCTAGGGGATGAAGACAAAGATTTCGTACTATTATTATTTATTATTTCTATTCCACTACATCATGTTGTTCTGTTGCATTTATTTATTTATTCCTGATATATGTAACTCTCATGTGTGTTGTAAAAGGATAATCTATTGTATATATAAAATAGCTTCATGAACTGTTTATTTTTTCATTATATTTTGTCATTCCGCTGCGAGATTTTGTAGTTGATTCTTTCTTTCTCTTCTTTTTCTTATTTACCCTATAACAATCTGCCCCTTTGAATCGTTTGAGTCTGACGTGTGTGGTTTAACGTCGATTTAAACAGTCCAAAAAGGCGGATCGTTACAAATTATTCTTAATAATTGCAGAAAAATCTACAAAATTTGAGAAAATTTGTTTATAATACTGCAAATACGTTCTGCATTTTTGCAATAATAATAATAATAATAATATATGTTGAAGCTGCAAGTGTTTTTTTAGAAAGTATTCATTATTTTTACTTTCATATGCCATTATTATATATACTTGTGGATATAAACGCAATAATTCTTAATAACTGCAGAAAAGTCAGCAAATATTGTGAATTTTTGCTTACAATACTGCAAATATGTACAATTTTTGTACTGAAACATGTAATAATATATGTTAGAGCTGTAAGAGTGTTTTATCAAGTAATCAAATTTTTTACTGCAAATTTTCTAAGTATTGGCACCCAAAGCTGCAAATATTATGAATATTTGCAGAAAAAACTGCAAATATTATTAATATTTCTTTTTTAGTTGCAAATATTCTTATGTTGTTGATATATTATAATTTTTTAATTTTGTGAAGAATGAATTCGTTTTCATACAAATTATTGTTTTTCATGCTATTTCAATTTTACTATTTGATTTTGATGTTCTAATTGATTATACTTTCCATTATTTGACTTCAGATTCTTCTCGATTAATTAAAATGAGTATTTGGTTTCGTTTTCATTCTAAATCAATTTTTTAGTCACATTGATTTTAGTTTTATTCAGTAGATTGTGATTCGATTTTGTTTACTGATTTCATTTTCACAGGAACGATGAAATGCAGAGAGAAATTACAATGAAAGGGTATTTTTGTCTTTTAGATGGTCCGATTTTGAAAATAGAAACCGAAAACATATCCAAAAAATGGAGGGATTTTTTGTGTATTTGCAAACTATAAGAGGGATATATGCCAAACGCTCCCTTTTTATTTCTTAATTATTAATTAGTAGTGTTAATTGTTAATTATCAAAATTGAAATCTAATTTATTAACTATTAGTTATTAAATTAATTATTAATTATATTGAATAGTAATTATTAATACTAATTATTTCATGTTTCAAATTAACTATTTTTATTTAATAGTAACCAATATTCATTATTGATTATTGATAATTATATTTTAAATATCAATTATTAATTATCAAATATTAATAATTAATATTAATTTTTATTTCTTAATTATTAATTATTAATGTTAATTATTAGTTATTAAAAATTAATTCTAATTTATTAATTATTATTTATTATTTATTCAATAACTATTAATTATTATATTAATTATGAATTTATTGAATATTAATTGTTAATATTAATTAATTCATATTTTAAATTAATCATTATTATAATAATAATTATTATTTATTATTAATTTTCTAATTAACTTCCAATTATTAAGTATAATATTTAGTTATAATTATTAGCTAATTATTACAACTGGTAAACAAAAAATTGGAAAAGACACCTACTACAACCGAAAAAAGAGTTGTTAAAAATATGCATCTATTACAACTAGAAATAAAAGATTGTAATAGGCATCTATTACAACTGACAAAAAAAAGAGTTGTAAGAAATAGGCAACTATTATAACTAGCAAAAAAAAATGTTGTAACATGGATCTATTACAATTGACAGAAAAGAAGAGTTGTTGAAAATAGACATCTATTACAATTAGCAAAAAAACGCTGTAATAGGCATCTGTTACAATGGGTAAAATAGAAGACTTGTTGAAAGTAAGTTTATTACAACTTTCTTAAAAAAAGAGCTGGAAAAAACCTCTACTACAACTGAAAAATTGTAACAGTTATAAATATAGTTGTAATAGGGCCTTTTTGTTGTAATGGTTCTGTAAATGCAGTTTTTTTCAAGTCAGTGCAGGAATCCTGCTTTTAGCACAAAAGAAAAGAAAAGAATAAAAAATTAAAATAAATAAAAAATAAAACCTATATGTATCTTTGTTGACTAAAATTAGATGGCACTTCCATTATCATACTAATTTTTTCGTTGTTCATATCAAAACTGATCAGAAACTTCTTCCTTTCACTATTAAACGAATCCATAATGATCCAATATGAGGTCCCTTGAATGCATATGGGTCCATTAAATGGTTCATACACATACATAGCATCGATTTCTCTTCATGAAGAATCCACATCTAACGAGTACATCATGATTACTCTGTCGATTATTGCAACAAGTTTATAATTTTCCATTTTCATACAATGCCTATTCCAGTAGAAAACTATAACAACCTACTGTGGAACATGGAGGAACAATTGCATATTCACTATTAATAGGATTACATATGAGTATAGGTTATTTAGTTTTCACATCGTTGGATACAATGCATAAAAGGCCATTGTATGAGTTTGTAATGCGATAATCGTTGTTAAACCAAGGGTTTTTGTCTTGGTATGGATTAATGATACTGTTGTCAATAAAAATATGATATAGTTTAGAAGGAGAATTAGATTGGTCTAAACACAAGGTTACGATAAAGTTGTTACCATCGTGATGGTCTGTGATTAAAAGAGGGGTGGTTGGACCAAACACAAAAGAAGTGTTTTTTGAATGTAGTCGACGAAAGTGTTTATCATTGACAATTTGATGAAACTTTCTTAAAACAATGGTGGTTTTGAGTACTTCTTTTGTTCAAAGCTTGGATAAGACCACATACAACATATCATTTGAGGCCTTCTTGCTTCTAATTTTATATTTTTATATTTTCTTTTCAGATTTATATATGAGGAGAAGATTAGAAGAAAATGATACAAACTGCACCTCTCTTGGTATCAATAATCAAGTTTAAATAAACATGGAGGAATTTAGTTCAGTTACGATCATATGATGTAAATAACGTAGTTTTGATATTATCATGTGACGGTAAAAAATATGGCGGAATGTAGTTTAGTCATTATCATGATGGAGGTATGTACGCTACTTTAATTATTTTCTCAAAATTAGAAACAAGAATGAGAATAATAAGAATAGACTAAACACAAATACATGCTAAGTCAAATGGCAAGATATTAATAACAATGGTGGCAACCAAATAGTCAAAATGTAAGCCTAAAGAAATATAGTTAATGATAAGCTAGATAGTCATATAACAAGCTGAAAACATTTTTTTGACGTAATATTAGTATAAATATGCGTGGAAGAGGCATGTGCGAATTACTAGACATTTAAAGATAGCTTTATGTATCATTATTTCTTTTTGTATTTGAACTCTTTAGGTTTAATACATAATTGCATGCTTATAGTAGCTTACAAAATTTTATATTCCTGATGTGTATATGTTGATGCATTTACATGGACCCCTTATATTTAGAATTAGATAGTACATGAAATTTCTTTTGAAACAAAATATGGAAATAACAAGTTAATATCAATTTATTTTTGGTTGCACTGTTGGCTTGAAATGAAACAAATATAAAACTACTTGACACTGAATATATTGAAGATAGTAACATACATTGAAGATAGTAACAGTAGTTTATTTCTCATCTTCTTCATTGCCACCTACTTTAGCCATCGTTTTGGATTTAGGTTCTTTCTCTTGACTCTTCCATGTGGGCCACTATCTGTTGTACTAGTCAGAGTAAAATCTACATTCTTTGCACTGTCCACTCTAAGAGCATCTCCAACAAAGCTGGATCTTGCAAAAATGAAGATATGCACTTGTTTTGTATTGCAACAGAGGTTACATATTACATTTGAAGTCGAATCGATGCTAGATTTGTAATATCTTTATGCGTTTGTTGAACAGATGTCTAAGCTTCAGACGTCTGTTCAACAAGCGTATCACACAAAATCTTATCATCTTATAAAGTAGAAAATAGCGTCTGATATAGATGCAATCCTGAACCCACACACCATTGGAGTTTTGTTGTGGTTACATTTTGTAAGCCATGTAATGTAATATCCGCAGTCAAACTTGTTGAAGAAGCTCTAACCATAAATGATGGAATGTTCACCTGTTGCTTTGCAACCCTATATTCCATATAATATATGACAGTTGTGATCATATACTTTTGATTCTATGTATTCGTATTATCATAGTACTAATATAAACTAACATATTATGTAGAACAAGTTTCTATATGGCTTTAAATCACAAAGTTGCTTCATAAGAAAAATGAAAATAAGACATGTAATCACAACCAAAAAAAGTATTAGGATGTATTCTTCATAGAATTTTACGATTAGAGACCCAAAGTGACTCAGATGGCCATCATTAGATTATCCAAATACCATCATCATTAGACATTAGTTGCAAATAAATAACACATTGCTTTCAATATTTATTTTGCATGTTGTTTGAATAACCTAAGTAAGCATGGGTATTTGTGTGAAATACTTTCAACCTCCAAAAATTAACGTTCTCATTTTCAACTTTAAAAAATTGGAGATACAGGTGAATTTATTACATGCTCCTGTATATGGAGCCACCTTATTACTCTTTTCTTCTTCTTCTCATACTATTTTCTTTTCTTCACTCTTTCTTCCTCATTCTAGATTCTTTTTTCAAACTCTTTCTCATCCGAATTCCACACTGCTGCCTTTTATTTTTCATTCAGTATTAGCTTTTAATGATTCTCTTTCGCAAAATATTAGAGCAGAAATGCTGCCTATATTCCCCCTTGCTCATCTCAACCTACATGTGATCTCAAGAACTTTAGAGAAGTGTATGTTTTTCTTATACTGACTTTGATTAAATTTTAGTTTATTTATATATTATTACTTCCTTGTTTAGTTGTAGGTGATGTTTGTGTTATATGTCTGATCAGGCAAAGTTCTACCCAGTGCGAACTGCGCACAAGCACTGTGGGGGCAGCATAATATTACTGTACAACATATAGTTCTTATGCCTATGTTCATACTGTAGCCTAGACAACATAATATGTATTTATATAACAAATCAAAGTTTGTAATGTAGCTCGAATAAAAACCAGTAATATGTAAGTCATTTCAATTTATTTTATTATTTATTCAAAATAAAAGGTAGGTTTTTTGGAATAAAAATTGAAAAGAAAACCCAAGATTAGCATAAATGCATACGTATAATATTAAATTGCAAAGAGTAATGGCTAAAAATGTTTATTGTACATAGTGGATTCCAAACTGAGAAATAGTTTGTAAAAGTTTTTCGTATTTTACAGGTTCCTTTGCTAAGTTTGAGTATTAAAATATTGTTTCTTTGTTAATTTTTGAGACCTAGTATTGGTTTATTAGGAGTTGTGTGGCTGATTTGTTTATTGTAACATATATTTTCCACCAAAGATATTTTCAGGAGTCCAAGTATAAAAGTAAGGTTAAATATTACATATTTAATTTTAAAAAACAATTTTCTAATAACCAAAAAGATATGTTAAATGCACACTGATTTTGGTTTTGGTTCCCACAGGCTATGTCATTTTGAAATCATGAATGTAATGGTCATATATAAATATATAAAATATTATTAATGTATAGACATGGGGAATTTCCTTTATGAAAAATAACTTTTTAACTAAATCTCGTCTTTTTTCCACAAAAAAATTGACTACTTCATTCTATCTGAAAGTATCAACGGGTATGAACTTTGCCCTATCTGAATTCAGCGGAGAGCTCCACCACCATCTATGGAGCAAAGTTTTAAGCTTTTCAAAATAATATGATTGGGCTTAAATCTCACAATGAAAATGAGTCAAAAGACTTTGAGCCACTTTATTTCAAGACGTCATCATTTAATTAAAAACATAACAAAAATTATATTATCATTATGAACACAAGATATTATAAGGTAGTATAAGATACGAATGACAGTGTGTGTACGTATGTATTTTGAAAAACATAGTTCTATTGCTTGATAATTACTTTTTTTAAATCTAACTACTAAATTTGATGATTACCTTTTGTATTTGGATAAAAAAATTGATCTAATCAAACAAATTTGTCCTTATGCCTTAGAATTTGTTTGATAATCAAACCGGGGACTATATTATCAAACTGGCCATGGTATTGTTGTACAGCCTATACTATAGTGCCAAGTCTGCGTGGATTTATAATATAGAGCCCGGTTTGATTATCAAATTTGTTCTTATGCCTTAGATATTGTGCCCAATTTGTATTTGTAAAACAAAGTGCTAAGTTAGATAATATAGTGCTAGTGCCCAATTTCGTAATATTGCACCCAGATTGATATTACTGATATTACGTATATATTCAGAATTAACTTTAAATATTGTTTGATAATTACTTTTTTGTAATCTTAAAAAATATGTTCATATTACTGATGAAACTATGTCAATCCAGGTCCTTTTGTCCCAGTATGTCTAGGGCCCATTTTCAATACGGGCCGGGATTGATCTTGTTGATATGACAGGATCCATTACAAGAAGAACTCAATATTAAAACGTTGAAAAAATATTGTTAAAACCTTCTGACAACATTAAGCATCATGTTGTCAACTCAGGTGTTGCAAAGAAGCGAAAGATTTCACCACGTTGGCCAAACATCGTGAAAAATGTCGTTGATAATCTAGACCACAACTTTTTATAACCATTGTAGTTGAGATCCTTTACCAACCTGAAATAATCATTGTAGTTTTCAATTTAAATATAGTTGTACAACTATTTTTTTAGTGTTTTCATCATGTCTAAAGTTCCAAAATAATAACTAGACGTACACAAAAGCATTTCCACTCATCATTAATATTTTATTTAATAGATAAGAATTACAAGAAACCGTTGCATCATGTGCCAACAATTTACATCGTATATTTATCCAAGGAAATAAAAATGGAGAGACTTTGAATAATGAAGAAATAACATAACAATAGACAATGATTAGATAACTTCTACTCAATACACCGGTGATGATAGTCAGCATTGCTATTTTGTTGCAACTGCTTGTCCCTTGTTCCCTTACCTGAAAAACTAAGTTGAAGCATTAAAACTTCTTTTGCAAAACACTCATTTAGGAGGAACTAACTGTAAGTATTAATCGTACACATTACCAACCATTATTTTATTAATCTGCAATTAACATAATTATGAAACTAAAGCAAGCATAATGTTTTAGCCGCAATGATGGATAAAAACATAATCATGATCTTGAATACTTATTCTCAAGAGATTTCAGCATCACTCCTAAAGTATGGAAAAACATAGAAAATCAATCAATGTTTCATAATTATGACGATTTACATGTTAGTTTTGATTGAGGAAGCATCGGAATGGTAGATAAGCCACATAGAGATTTATAAATATGTTATGCCTGTAATAGATATCCACATAACTAGTTGTATAGAACATTTTTGTGAAAACAACATTATAATAACAAATGTAAAAGTGGAATTTGAAAGAATCAAAATGTTTGCCCCAAAATTGGTCACAAACACCCAGTTGCAGATGAAAGCACCAAATCACAGTCACAAATCACAGATAGATCATATATAGTAGAATAAAACATGAATAACACTCAAAAAATCAAAAGATGAGCAGTAGAAAGACACAATTTATAGTGGTTTGGCGTTGTAACCTACGTCCAATTTGAAAAGTTGCTGTTTATTGATGATTCTCTACTGATTTACAAGTGTACAATCGATAGTTTTTGAATTACAATGGAGTTCAGCAGAGTAACGGCGTAGAAGAGCCAAAAGATCCCTTTCTAGAGGCCTATGGCTACTATTTATAGACATAGGCTGGAAATATCTGACTCAGGTCTCGGAAGACCGCTTCTCTGACGTGGGCAAGCCACCAGATCAATCCGAGATAGATTGGGATCCATCCATGATCAATACACACACATTTTGTATCGATGCAAATTAAGTCGTTTTGGACTGAGATCGATCATGAGCATTCTTGAGATGGTACGCAAGCTCCTATGAAAATGTGGTAGCATTTGGACTTGTAGATTTTGAGTTATGATCGATACAAGTTTGCAATTACAAAACACTATCGCGATACAATTCGTATTGATGGCATCGTATTGCTTCTAGTTTGTATCAACCAGGTGACGTGGCGCTATATTTTAGGATCGATCCACTTTTCATGTCGAGTGACTACTTCTTTTGTCTCTACTTTTCTTCCTTCACATCCATTTATATCCACGTTGTTCGTATCCATCGATCCATGTTGTTCGCAACCATCATATTCCATTGCCTTATGTCCATCATTTCATATTCATACCTCTGGTCGTATCGATCCCAGAATACCTGCCTTCGTATCCATCAACTGTGCCTTCGTTCGCATCGATCTATGCTTGCCGTCCGTATCCATCAAATCCACTTCCATGCATACCTTTCATATCCATCCTCCGCGTATGTCCTTCATATCAATCAATACTCGGTCTATACGAAATGCTCATCCAAACCCCTATGAGACCATTTCTCCATTCTTCGTATTGATCACAGCTTGATCGATACGAAGTGTGCTTACACACTTGTGCCGTGTTCTACCAAATCGATGCACGTTGCATCGATACGAAAGACGTCGATCCGAATTAAGATGCCTTTTCCATATCCATAATACTATGTGATCGATACGAACCATATCAATATGAACCAGTTTCCATGAATCTTGATCCATCCATGACTCGAGCATATGAACTCTGTTTGACCTGAAATCTGAAATATAGCCTCTCTAAACCTTGTTCATCGGTACCAATCGATCCCACCTTGATTGGAGCTCAATTCAGTTTTGGCAGTATCGATCGTAGCTTTATTTCCAATCGATCTCCATTCCAGATAACTATCCTTTTTTGCCAATTTGTCGGTATCCCCGCCTTGTCCATAAGGCGGGGTAACATTTTATATGATGTATAGTAGTTGATAATGTCTGTTTGGGTATGTAAAACTATGTTTGCTCAACCTTTAAGCATTTGTAAAATTGCTTATTATAATGAGACAACAAAGCATTTGTAAGTAACTTGAATGCACTGAAGTGATGAAAGATAGGAGAATTTTTTTAGGATATACCAATGGAAGAGAGAAGCGCTTTCATTGAAGCTAAAGTCTCTGTTTATGGATTGACAAACCCTAACCCCAAATCATTCAAGACAGTCAAAACTAATTAGACGTTCATAAAGTTTAGTAAAATCAATAAGAGAACGATCATATTCATTCAGAAAAACCAAAAATTTCGATAACAAAAATAATTACACGCATAAATTGTGCTACGACAACCGTTAATGAAAACAATGATGGGGAAGGTAAAGAAAGTAGTAACCTATCAAATACATTCCTTGACAATTAAAGAACGATTAAGAATCTAAATTCAACCGCAATTACCATAAAAGTTATGAATTTCGTGGTAGTAATAAATCAACTGTAGGTCAGTGGAGAAGTGAAATTAATTTGAAATTTGGGTTCTCGATTTGTGGATAAAAGCGGTTCTTTTGGAAAAAGTGGGTTTTTTAGTTTGGGGATGGAAGCTTTCTATCTGTGAAAGACAAGAGACACCAATAATAGATGGCAAGGGTTTTAAACCACTATGCCAATCTTAACTGTTCAACGATAAAACGAATGAACATAAATAGTCTGACTTATGTCCCTAGGTTGATAGTTGAATTTAACAGTAATGTAACAATCACATGGGTAAGAAGCATGATCCAATGGCTATATCATGTCAAGCTTTTATGAAATATACCAATCAAGAATTTAGATAAAAAATGAATAAATAATACGGTAGCGAATGTTGGTACATTCGATTAGTTTTAATTTGCATGCAAATTGAAGATAAAATTAAAAAAAAATCAACAATTAAAACCTTTTAAAACCTATAAACTTTCAAATGAGTAGAAAATTTCAAATTATTTTAAGTTGGCTTTTTCTCGAAATTTACTTTTCCCGAAAAAGTTCAATAATTAAAAGCTAAAATTACATATTAAAAAATAAAATATTGATAATTTAATTTGCTTAAACTTTGAATTTCTTCAAAGTGTTTTTATTTTTATTTTTTGGATATTCATTTATTTCTTTTTTTCTTTTGAAGAGAATAATTTGTATGTCGATTTAAATTTTTATGCTATTTTAACTTTTTTTAACAATATATTCTATAAATAATTTTTCGACAAGCACCATTGTCCCAGTGGTTAAGTGATTCGGCTTTGGTGCAAGAGGTCACAAGTTCGGAACTTGCATGGCGTGATTCGAGCGTTTATTGACGTGCGATATGTTGTCCTAGTGACCTGTTTTATATAAAGTACCATTTCAAAAAAAATTCTATTGTGAAAGTATTGTAATCTTTTTATAGCTACGGACTTCAATAGTAACACGTAACTGTTATACATAATAAATTAGTTTTGCAATATAAAAAAATTAAAACTCTACAGCTTGCAATTTCTTTTGAAAGTTTCATTCAAATAAAGTTTCTCAATAATTAAAGAGTGTCGTTAATTTTATTCACTAAAATAACATCGAATACATGTTGTTGATGAATACAAACATTTCATAATCAAAATAAAATGTCATTAAAGATGTATTTTTACAACTATTTTGTAGATGCTCTAAAAATCCTTTCTTTCACGAAATTTGACTTCGAATTGTCGTTTAGGTTGACTTTATACAACGTTTTCTCCAAAAGTTATTGTAAAAATCTATAATTTTGATGATAGCAAATTCTAGGTTTTTTTTAAAATCTCAAAATGCATATCTAGGTTTTCATTGTTTCTACAAAAAATTGATCCCTATCGTCTTATTCTTGTTTTTGTTTGATCATTAGTTTATTTCTCAATGATCATTTTTGTTTGATCATTAGCTTCTATTTTCACACTTGATCTTTTCTAACATAAAATATTCTCTTGTAGCCGCAACATTTTTGTAATGCCATAAAAACAAAAAAAGTAGGGAAATCAGTATGCATCTACAATAAATGGAGAATGTTTTGGTATGATAATCAAGGATGGAGGTATTACTAAACCTTTTGTGCAAGAAGTCGAAATATTCAAGCACAGTTTATTCTTGGAGTGGTATACTTTTTTATATTTTCTTATCATATATTTATTATATGTTTGTTAACATAATTACTTGCATAGTTATTATACTAACATGTGTTTTCAGATTCACATATATGCAAATGAACGTTTACTAGGGATGAATTATCTACAGCAAGCATGTTTGCAAGGTCATCTCACTTCTGCTTATATTTCATCAATTTATTATTTCCTTGATTCCAAAACCCAAGCGTAGGCTATAACACTATTCAATCGTGTTAGCTGTAGAAATTTACTTGAGGATGATGCTAGCTATTATAATAACAACCACAATAAGATTTAAGGAAATGCATATGTTTTGGAATGCAGAAAAGAGGCAAAAGAGATTGAACATAATGTAATATTTATGCCAGTCTTTACAATGCAAAAGCCACGGTGTGAAAATCCAACATGTGGTCTTATTATTAATGGTTATAATATGTGGGTTCCCAATGATGTGCTTCCAAGTAGATGAATACTTCTATTTTTATTCATAATTGTTAAAGTAGAAAAAAATGATGTAGGTACGTCATCATATAGAGGAATGATGGATGTGTTAAAAGTTGTTTATGTATGCATGTTTTCTAATGTACTCGCCCCAAATTAGGCGATGATGGAAAATTGTGAAGTTTTATAAACGCAAAGCAACCTACATCATTCGACATTTTTTGGTGACTCAAATGATGAATTTGCAACTTCTATGGTAATATAGAATGGTTTAACAGTCACCATCCTTTCAAATATCCATTGTCTTATTTTGTCATGTGAAACCGAAAACAGATCATTTATTTATATTTTTCTTTCAAAAGTTGCTTAATGGTTGTTAACCTTCACATGATTTACAAACTTCTTAATGCAATTTAATGAACTGGTTCAACACCATGTCTCTGTGCCTAAGTTAAATTTATAGTTTTATTTATACAGTTTCATGTTGTGCGAACATAGTATATATGATGAAAGCTAGTATTTTATAGCCTGTGGTATTATGCATGTGGATTTCTAATTCATAGGTTTTGGAGTTAATATTTGCTTCTTCATTAACACTAACTATTATATAGACTACTTTATGTTTGGTTATAAAAGTGCATTGCACTTTTTCTAATTTAAAGTTCACATATTCTGTTCCTCGATATTTTGTATTGTTTATGCAGTGTAGAAATTGTGATTGTGAAATCTGCATGAATGGCTAGTAGCTTATAGTTTATATTGTGCTAAGTTTGCTTTCATTATCTACTTGACCTTTTATTTTTTCTATGTGTAACATATTGTTGTGTACCAAGCTTTAAATCAATCAAATAATTTTAAGATAATTCTCCCTATCAAGTTAACCGTTTATTGATATAAAACAATAGACCAAAATATACATCATCTTGCCAAGTAAATGCATATTGGTCATCATTGTGCATCATCCAAATGCAAAAGCTATAGAGTTGATGTTGTGGTCAAATGCCTAAGCAGCTATTTTTTTAAAATAATTTTTTGAAACAGAAATGTGATTTTTGTTCCACAAAATATTTATTCTATGTATTTATTGTTTGGATTCATGTCCATCCAAAGAAAATAAAATGGCAGTATTGTGTAAATCACTACTAAAAACATCTCATTAAAGATTGAGGATTAGTAACCGTAACATTCCGATCTTGAATTTGAAACTGATCACGGACTGAAAATATTAGTTTTAAATTCTGAAATTAAAGACCAAAATTCGGTTTTTGACCAGTCTTTAATGTTTAAAACCGTTTAGAAACCTACTTTCAGTTTCTAATTTTCATTCTATATAAGCAAATAAACAACCTTCAAGATTCTCTATCCTTTTTAAATTGAACGGTTACATTTGGTGATCCACGTGAATGATGGATTAAAAATCAAAACTTTCTTTAATAAATTCCAAAATTTGGAAGTATTTCACCCACGACCTCTCAATCACGGGCAACAATCACTTTCCATAACTCGTGCACTTGCCCTTCTTTCACAATAAAAACAGCTGCTACAGGTCTTCTCCTCCTCCACTAAGTCATTGTTTCACAACTCATGACAAAGCGCATTCATCAAAGCACAAATAAAGCATCAAAATCTCAAAAGTTGCTTCATTGTTGAGGTGTACAAGAAGAATAAAACTTATGTAGGCACTAGAAGATATATATATACGAGCAGACATTGAATGAACTACCACACTGAGAAGAGTTTGGATGAATTTTGGTAGTAATATATTTGCATGCCTGTATATGATTTTGCAAGCATTGTTTTGTAACTAGCCGAGTTTTTGTAACTAGTTGAGTGAAACAAAGTTCTCAAACTCAATCTTGTTAGGTTATGAAAGAAGGCATACAAATTTAGGTGGAGGATAATGGAGTGGCAAAGGTAGGAGGAGAAAGAAATCGGAGGAAAAGAACATGGGGTGTGGTGGCATAGAGGCGAGAGGTATGGTGGAAATTTTTGCAGCTAGTAGAGCACGGAATGTAAGAAGTGCAGAGATGAAAGTGAGCAAAAGGACAAACAACTTGTAGTTGTAGGGATAAGGGTTCTAAAATGAAAGCATGAAACTTTTGCCAACTTTTATGTTTTACCGAGTGGAGATTGAATTTTGTGGTTCAAAATTTTGCAGTTGGATTTCTTAGGACAAAATATACATGCAAATCATTAGTACGAAAAATAATTTTTATGTGAGCATGATATGTATACTATATTTGTCCAATAAAGGTGATAAAGTGAGATAATACCTTTTTTTCATTTAATTTCTACTGCTGCAAATTTAGTTACTTATGTTATGTATACAAATCTCAATCAATATATGTATTTATGGTTTATTTTAAATAATTCAAAAGAATTTAAATAATATTTAAATATTGTATAATTTATGACCTACTAAAGACTATATTTCGGTCCTAAGTATTCCATCTTTAAAAATTATAGGATTGAACTTTCAGTTTTTATATCTTAAGACTGATGTGTCAGTCTCAGATTATTTTCAGGACTAGAGAATCAGAGACTGAAATCTCAGTCTTTAACCCATCTTTAAATTTATTTAAAGACCGAATTGTTTTGTTAAAGACTTAACTTTTCGATCTTTAATTCTATATTTTTTGGTAGTGAATTAACCGTCGTGAGTTAAAGATTATGAACCCACTATTTTCATATATTTTTCTTTATTGAACCAATTTAGTATCTAAAGAATTTTCTCTCTATAATTTTGCTATTCAAATAGCATTAATTCTGAATTCAAAGATTATGCAATATATTCGTAACATCTCGTATCTAGAGGCCTGTTGCGGTCATTTATAGTATTAACTTCTGGTGACAAAATACGTTAGTGTTAATGGTATGTCAGAAGCACTTGAATATGGAAAAAATCGCAGATTTCAAAATAATACCATATCCAAGTTACGAAAATCCCCCAAACATATTCCCAGGCAATGATCAAATATAATAACAATACTACACTAAGAGCGACGTATGAAGATGCCCTTTTGGATGATCAAAGCGACATAGACATAATTGTCTTAATACACGGCAAAAAAAATTAAAATAGAATTCATAAATCTGCTAACCGTCAGGCACCTGCTCGTCTTTGGAAGTTTATTCGTCGAAATCTGCTAAAACATGAAAATCTAAACTCTCCGACTACTCAAATCAAATTTTGTGCACTAGAGAGTTTAAGGGAAAATAAAAACTTCGAGTCGGATATAATGCCTGGTACGAATAATTGCTGTTACATCTCTATTTACTGAGATATAGTGAGGCCATGCCGCTTAGCGGAATGGGTTTTCCCTCACTAATATCTCTTTCCAAAACATATATTTTGCAAATTCTTTCTTTCCTTTCACTAATATCTCTTTCCAAAACATATATTTTGCAAATTCTTTCCTGTAATTAAACTGTTTAATCAACTGATTATAGTATAATATAGCAAAATCTAGTATGCTAAAACAGGAAATAAATGGAATATCTAACTGAAATCTGAGCTAACTGCTCTGTGCTGGACTAACTATCCTAAATCTGATAATACCAAGATAGCAATATTCTTTATGCTAAATAATGGACTATCTGTCCATAAAATAGGTAAAAAGAGGGGAATAAAAATTCTAAAGAAGTAGCAAGGTTCGTTATGCTAACAAAAGAACGAACTGTTCATATATGGGCTAACTGCCCTAATTTGGACAAACTGTCCTCTAGAATAACTGTCCTCTAGGCGGATTGCCCTCAAAATGGACTGACTGTTAGAATTTAAATGAGCTAGCTGATCGAATTTTCTTAGGTTTAACTACCATTTAATTTTTCCCTGAAAACATTTTCTAAATGATTTAGCCCATCAAATCATACATATATACAAGGAAAATATATCTTTAGCATTACTCTAAGCTATTTTTTTCACGTTATATATACTTTGCTCAAAATAATGTTGATGATTTTAAATAAGGATTATCTATCTCTTTAAAATAAATCAAAGTCCTTTATATCTTAAACGTTAGGGTATCTGTCTAGTCATTGAATCGAATCCTTTGTTTAAAATATATAGACAACCTTTCAAAAACATTGAAGGTAACCCCTTCAAAATCGTTAGTAAAACCCTTCGAAATAATTGAACTCCTTTAAAATCATTAAAAAGCCTTTCTTTTATAATCTTTAAAATATATGATGTCCACCTTTAAAGTCCTTTCGCCTTTGCCTTCGACAAGCGAAATCTAACCTTTCGACCTTGTCAGAAGGTCTCACCTTTAGACTTTGTCGGAAAGTCTGGGGAACTACCCCTGTAAATCATTTTAAAACCTTTCGAAAGCATTGAAACTTAAAACCTTTCGAAGTCAATGGGTTCAATTTAAAACAAGTGGATACCTTTCAAAACTATTCGAAGTTGACTACTTTAAAAACCTTTAAAACATTTCGGCTTAAAACATTTGGACTATGCCTTCAAATTGAGCAAAAGAATCAAAAAAACATTGGAGTCGAAAGCAACTGCTTCAAAACCATTTAAAAGTAACTCTTTTAAAACATTTTCATAAATAATGAAGTGACGGTGTTGGAACTAACCTTCGGAAGCAATGGAGAGGTGGCAAGTTTTAGAAAACAAAAACTCCCTTTGAAAGCAACTGAATCGAAAGGTAGGAAGTGGCAACTTTGTTCTTGTCCACCTTGTCGGAAGGTTTCGTACCTTTCGACTATGTCGGAAGGTCTTAATTAAAACAAGAAAGCAAACTAACCTGAACCCTTATTGTGACGCCCCACCTCTATGCTCATAATAATAAAGAGTATTAAAAGAAATACTGTCTATTATTATGAAGAATAAGGCTGGATAGGAGCGGCCATCCGTAGTTAGGCCTTACACTAGTATTGGTTATCTCAATAGGAGTGGTATATATTTTTTTCATCTCTTATTTATTTACTCCCATCGACATACTCAATTCTAGTATAAAACGAACTACGATGGTTCATAATAGTTTAGGACAATATATATAATAATAACACAGATAAAGTAAATGTGGAACACAGATATAACAGAAAGTCTCATATATATATAACTGATGTCAGTTGATATACATGTGATACAATACATATGATACAACTACAACTGTCGACTCTGGAAGTTACATATACAAGTACATTATCGTATATAATATACATGAATACATATCTTCCTATACAAAGACAATGACTACTCCAAAAAGTATGAAAAGGCTTCATAGCTCTAGCAGCAACCCAAAGTAAGATATCAACAACCTGTAAATACTCGGTCAGACCCGAGTATTAAATTCAAAAGAAAATAATACACGGGTCAGTCTAATTCAAACTCAGTTATTAGCGCACAGAAGCAGTAATAATTTTATAATGAATAGACGACAGTCACAATAAATCTCGTCTATCCGGCCCTTTTACAAAGAAATCGGATAACGGTGAATATAACACGTAACAGTGTTAAACAACAAATCAGCAAATTAAACCAAACCATAATACAATTCAGAATATTGAATTGAATAAACAAAACAGTTCAAACCATTGAAATATCAATTAAAATATTCATTCGGGTAGGGCTGCAGTACACGCACGCGTGCACTGCCTCGCCACTACATCATATGAATTTGCAAAGGATCCATAAATCAAAACAAAATAGAATTTCATAAAAGCAATACCGTGTGGCTGCAGTTCACGCTTGCGTGCACTGCCTTGCCACTACAGTGATGATGTACACAAAAGCTCAATAAAAATTCACAAATGAGCACAAGGTCAGACCCAAGGAAAAATTCAGGTTCAACTCTAATGCACTAATTTGAAGAACAATGGACAACAGACTATATATGATGGCAGCAAAACATCAAGACGGTAACCCAAAGAAAACAACAAGGTCAGGTCTGGACAGCATGAATAGATAAGCATATGTATGCAACAGTGTAAAGCAAGACTACTACAGGGTGCAACAGACACAAATGTAGACTGTACATGATCAGTGCAGTGAAACCAAGGCATGGATGTAGACAAAACTACACATGAAGTTTATAGATGGCCAAACCCAATGAAACAGCCACTACACAATGCAACACACAATGGTGTAGCAGTTCAAAAATGATAATTAACAGAGAAGCACCAAAGACCAACAGTAAGTGTCGATCAAGACTTACTCAAATGCAGTGACAAGCACAGCAAGTGTACATGAAGGCCGGAGTGTATACTAAGCATGTCTACAAGAACCAATACTAAATGACCACAAAGACCTCAAAGTGATATGTATATATATATACAACACAACAGCAAGTCAAAAATGCTCAGGAGTGAGTACAAAATGCCTAGAGTCGAAACAACACGCAATACAGTGAGATCGAGCACAAGAAAAACTCACATCCAGAGGGAACAACATAATGCACAAATCAAAACTCGAGCTTATAGAGGGCGCAGTGCCAAAGCCGATCAATTCAAACAAGAGAAATGGAACAAAGCAAAGACTGTCATCGAAACTAGTTCAACAATCAGTTACAGTGAACTGAAATGAAGGCATGAATCCAAATCAGACACGTTACAACAGATTACAGGGGACAAATGAAGCATCTGTGTAAATGTATGTAGAAAGTTCAAGCTACAAACCAATACAACGTATAGACATTCATATCTATGTCAAAGGAAACAGTAGCAGCATAAACAAGTGGCACGGCACGTTCAAAAACAGAGGAGATTTCAAGTCAAAGCCGATACCAACAAAGTAAAGTCGAAGACTACCTCTTTTTTTTCTTTTTTTTTCTTATACCAAAGTAAATTTTAAAACTGTCAGAGAAGTAATGAAAATCATCTAGGAATCGCAACCCCAAATCTATGTCGTTTTAAATAAATGACAGTTTTGAACAAGTGATAAGAGTAAATTAAATCACTAGTCGAGATAAACAATCACAAAAATATACGAATTCGAGCAAAGTCTCAGACAGGAAGAACAAAACCAATAAAACATGAATCGAACCAAGACAGAAAGAAAGAAAAAATCATCAATCATCGAAACAAAGTCGAACGACCTAAGCACGACACTGAGAATGAACTAGATGTGAGTGATAGATCACTCACCTTGTTGATGAGCACGAATTGGAGTAGCCATGTTCAAACTGAAGAAGATTTGAAGCCGTGGCCCTCACGAGACGAACGATCGACTAAAGCAAGCAAGGAGAATCATCTTTTGATCGATCCACAGCAAGCGGCGACCACGAATGTCATAAAGCCCTAATTTTTACAGAGGGACGAACACGAGGAGGCCGCCATTTTTCTTATTCTTTTCGTGATTATACCTAGGGTTTTTGAATGGATTCAAAAATGAAAGGGGATCGGGTCTGCCTTGGTAGTAATCACGGCACAAAGAAAAGGCATGGGCCAAAATTATGAAGCCCATAAATTCTTAAACAAATTTTTAAAAGAATTTACCCGATTAAAATTCCGAATAGCAATTAGCAAGCCACATTAATCGTCTAATGACGAAAATTAATTTCCACAAAACCCCAGGTTGTTACAGACTCCCCTCCTTATATAAATTGCGTCCCCGCAATTTTCATAATTAAGGTCGTCAATCACCATTATTTTTTTTATTTTTATTTTTTTCTGCCATAAACTGGTTAAGCTAGAAAAATAAAGGTAGAGAATTCAAACATCAAAGAAATCTTTTAATTTCAATAAAAGAAATTCAAAATTCTGAACAAAATCTAACTATCAATAGATAGTCAGAAAACAAAAAATGCCTAATCATCAAAAACGATAATTAGAAATCTCAAATCGACAAATATTTCATTATCAAAGGCGATAATCAAATTTTAAATCAACAAATATTTGATTATCTCAGTCGATAATCAAATTTCAAATCAACAAATATTTAATTATCAAAAGTGATAATTAAATCTCAAATCAGCAAATATTTAATTATCAAAGGCGATAGTCAGAACTCATATCAACAAATATTCGATTATCAAAAACGATAACCAAATCAACAAATATCTAATTATCAAAAACGATACTTAGAACTCATATCATCAAATATTCGATTATCAAAAACGATAATCAAATCAACAAATATTTAATTATCAAAAACGATAATTAGAACTCATATCAACAAATATTCGATTATCAAAAACGATAATCAAATCAACAAATATCTAATTATCAAAAACGATAATTAGAACTCATATCAACAAATATTCGATTATCAAAAATGATAATCAAATCAACAAATATCTAATTATCAAAAACGATAATTAGAACTCATATCATCAAATATTCGATTATCAAAAACGATAATCAAATTAACAAATATTCGATTATCAAAAACGATAATCAAATCTCAAACCAACAAATATTTGATTATCTCAGTCGATAATCAAATTTCAAATCAACAAATATTTAATTATCAAAAGCGATAATTAAATCTCAAATCAACAAATATTCGATTATCAAAAACGATAATCAAATCAACAAATATTCGATTATCAAAAACGATAATCAAATCAACAAATATTCGATTATCAAAAACGATAATCAAATCAACAAATATCCGATTATCAAAAACGATAATTAGAACTCATATCAACAAATATTCGATTATCAAAAACGATAATCAAATCAACAAATATCCGATTATCAAAAACGATAATCAGAACTCATATCAACAAATACTCGATTATCAAAAACGATAATCAAATCAACAAATATCTAATTATCAAAAAGGATAATTAGAACTCATATCATCAAATATTCGATTATCAAAAACGATAATCAAATCAACAAATATCTAATTATCAAAAACGATAATTAGAACTCATATCATCAAATATTCGATTATCAAAAACGATAATCAAATAACAAATATTCGATTATCAAAAACGATAATCAAATCAACAAATATTCGATTATCAAAAACGATAATCAAATCAACAAATATTCGATTATCAAAAACGATAATCCAATCAACAAATATTCGATTATCAAAAACGATAATCAAATCAACAAATATCCGATTATCAAAAACGATAATCAGAACTCATATCAACAAATATTCGATTATCAAAAACGATAATCAAATCAACAAATATCTAATTATCAAAAACGATAATTAGAACTCATATCATCAAATATTCGATTATCAAAAACGATAATCAAATTAACAAATATCTAATTATCAAAAATGATAATTAGAACTCATATCAACAAATATTCGATTATCAAAAACGATAATCAAATCAACAAATATCTAATTATCAAAAACGATAATTAGAACTCATATCAACAAATATTCGATTATCAAAAACGATAATCAAATCAACAAATATCTAATTATCAAAAACGATAATTAGAACTCATATCATCAAATATTCGATTATCAAAAATGATAATCAAATCAACAAATATTCGATTATCAAAAACGATAATCAAATCTCAGATCAACAAATATTCGATTATCAAAAACGATAATCAAATCAACAAATATTCGATTATCAAAAACGATAATCAAATCAACAAATATTCGATTATCAAAAACGATAATCAAATCAACAAATATCCGATTATCAAAAACGATAATCAGAACTCATATCAACAAATATTCGATTATCAAAAACGATGATCAAATCCAACAATTATTCGATTATCAAAAACGATAATCAAATCAACAAATATTCGATTATCAAAAACGATAATCAAATCAACAAATATCTAATTATCGAAAACGATAATTAGAACTCATATCATCAAATATTCGATTATCAAAAACGATAATCAAATCAACAAATATCTAATTATCAAAAACGATAATTAGAACTCATATCAACAAATATTCGATTATCAAAAACGATAATCAAATCAACAAATATCTAATTATCAAAAACGATAATTAGAACTCATATCAACAAATATTCGATTATCAAAACCGATAATCAAATCAACAAATATCTAATTATCAAAAACGATAATTAGAACTCATATCATCAAATATTCAATTAACGAGTCCGGAATTAACCGAAATAGGAAACGCACATGTCCCATACCACGTGTTTTACTAAATCGTTTGATTCTCTTCATCGTTTCCTTGAACGTGTAAAATCATCAAAATCATCAAACAGCAAATGTTTCAATTAACGAGTCCGGAATTAACCGAAATAGTAAAAGTGTGATTCCATACTCCGCACTTTTGCTACATCGTTCAAATCTCTTCATCGTTTCCTTGAAAGTGCAAATTGTGTATTCCAAAAATAACATTTCACGTTCTCAAAAGGACAAGTCCGGAATTAAGCGAATCAGTAAAAGAAAGAGGTCATAATCCTCGATTTCTCTGAAACGTTTAAGTCACTTTCTCATTCTTCTGAAAACGCAAACTGTAAAAATTCTGAAGACAATTCCATTTATTATATAAAAGTGAATAATCTACATTCTCAAACGAACAAGTCCGGAATTAAGCGAATCAGTAAAAGAAAGGGTTCATAGTCCTCGATTTTGCTGAATCGTTTAAATCGGTTCCTCATTCTTTTGAAAGCATAAACTATACAAATTTTGAAAAATAATTTTATTTTTAAAACGATTTGCAATCCGTGATAAAAACAGCAACATAAGTAGCAACTTCAACAAAGAAATGGTACTTCTCAAAACAACATAAAACTAATCTAAAAATCAGCATTGCGGGATAACCGCTTGAAAATCCACTTTAAAATTTGACGGTTACTGAAGTCAAAGCGACAGTAAATTTTAAACGTCAAAATCTCATCAAAATAATTCACATCAAAATAAAATACCAGTAAATTTTCATTCATTTAAAAATGTCAACAAAACACCGCGCTTCAAAAATATAGCATTGGTGTAAAACTCCCGTTATAATAATAACGGCAACAAAATACGTTTCATAACCAAGCATCGGTTCAACGTAAAATTAATGCAGTAACGTGCAACTTAAATTTGCACGTACACTACAATATAAACAAAAAAAATCATTCTATTATATCTTCAATAAAGATATTTTAAAACAGCAGAAATCTAATCAGATATGATTGGCATCAAAGAAAACCAGTAAGAAATTTCAACAAATCAAATCCACTGGTTAAACAACATAATGAAATTAATTTCATTTTCATATTTTGATTTTTTTTTAAATCAAAATAATTATCAGTCGTACTCAGCGAAGCAGTCACACTGTTTTCGCTGCGCACTCTGATAAACAAAGCACAAACCAATCTATCATCAAAACACAAATTCACTTTTTATTTTTAAATAAGGATATTTAAAAATTTCCATCGTATTTTCAAAACTTTAGTTTTGACTCAAAACACATATAAAACATCGACACATAGTTGTAACACATGTTCCATCTAAGTTATGTTTTATATTATGTCCATAAACCCCAAGCTCTGATACCAACTGTGACGCCCCACCTCTATGCTCACAATAATAAAGAGTATTAAAAGAAATACTGTCTATTATTATGAAGAATAAGGCTGGATAGGAGCGGCCATCCGTAGTTAGGCCTTACACTAGTATTGGTTATTTCAATAGGAGTGGTATATATATTTTTCATCTCTTATTTATTTACTCCCATCGACATACTCAATTCTAGTATAAAACGAACTATGATGATTCATAATAGTTTAGGACAATATATATAATAATAACACAGATAAAGTAAATGCGGAACACAGATATAACAGAAAGTCTCATATATATATAACTGATGTCAGTTGATATACATGTGATACAATACATATGATACAACTACAACTGTCGACTCTGGAAGTTACATATACAAGTACATTATCGTATATAATATACATGAATACATATCTTCCTATACAAAGACAATGACTACTCCAAAAAGTATGAAAAGGCTTCATAGCTCTAGCAGCAACCCAAAGTAAGATATCAACAACCTGTAAATACTCGGTCTGACCCGAGTATTAAATTCAAAAGAAAATAATACGCGGGTCAGTCCAATTCAAACTCAGTTATTAGTGCACAGAAGCAGTAATAATTTTATAATGAATAGACGACAGTCACAATAAATCTCGTCTATCCGGCCCTTTTACAAAGAAATCGGATAACGGTGAATATAACACGTAACAGTGTTAAACAACAAATCAGAAAATTAAACCAAATCATAATACAATTCAGAATATTGAATTGAATAAACAAAATAGTTCAAACCATTGAAATATCAGTTAAAATATTAATTCGGGTAGGGCCGCAGTACACGCACGCATGCACTGCCTCGCCACTACATCATATGAATTTGCAAAGGATCCATAAATCAAAACAAAATAGAATTTCATAAAAGCAATACCGTGTGGCTGCAGTTCACGCTTGCGTGCACTGCCTTGCCACTACAGTGATGATGTACACAAAAGCTCAATAAAAATTCACAAACGAGCACAAGGTCAAACCCAAGGAAAAATTCAGGTTCAACTCTAATGCACTAATTTGAAGAACAATGGACAACAGACTGTATATGATGGCAGCAAAACATCAAGACGGTAACCCAAAGAAAACAACAAGGTCAGGTCTGGACAGCATGAATAGATAAGCATATGTATGCAACAGTGTAACGCAAGACTACTACAGGGTGCAACAGACACAATTGTAGACTGTACATGATCAGTGCAGTGAAACCAAGGCATGGATGTAGACAAAACTACACATGAAGTTTATAGATGGCCAAACCCAATGAAACATCCACTACACAATGCAACACACAATGGTGTAGCAGTTCAAAAATGATAATTAATAGAGAAGCACCAAAGACCAATAGTAAGTGTCGATCAAGACTTACTCAAATGCAGTGACAAGCACAGCAAGTGTACATGAAGGCCGGAGTGTGTACTAAGCATGTCTACAAGAACCAATACTAAATGACCACAAAGACTTCAAAGTGATATGTATGTATATATATATATATATATATACACAACACAACAGCAGGTCAAAAATGCTCAGGAGTGAGTATAAAATGCCTAGAGTCGAAACAACACGCAATACAGTGAGATCGAGCACAAGAAAAACTCACATCCAGAGGGAACAACATAATGCACAAATCAAAACTCGAGCTTATAGAGGGCGCAGTGCCAAAGCCGATCAATTCAAACAAGAGAAATGGAACAAAGCAAAGACCGTCATCGAAACTAGTTCAACAATCAGTTACAGTGAACTGAAATGAAGGCATGAATCCAAATCAGACACGTTACAACAGATTACAGGGGACAAATGAAGCATCTGTGTAAATGTATGTAGAAAGTTCAAGCTACAAACCAATACAACGTATAGACATTCATATCTATGTCAAATGAAACAGTAGCAGCATAAACAAGTGGCACGGCACGTTCAAAAACAGAGGAGATTTCAAGTCAAAGCCGATACCAACAAAGTAAAGTCGAAGACTACCTCTTTTTTTTTCTTTTTTTTTCTTATACCAAAGTAAATTTTAAAACTGTCAGAGAAGTAATGAAAATCATCTAGGAATCGCAACCCCAAATCTACGTCGTTTTAAATAAATGACAGTTTTGAACAAGTGATAAGAGTAAATTAAATCACTAGTCGAGATAAACAATCACAAAAATATACGAATTCGAGCAAAGTCTCAGACAGGAAGAACAAAACCAATAAAACATGAATCGAACCAAGACAGAAAGAAAGAAAAAATCATCAATCATCGAAACAAAGTCGAACGACCTAAGCACGACACTGAGAATGAACTAGATGTGAGTGATAGATCACTCACCTTGTTGAAGAGCACGAATTGGAGTAGCCATGTTCAAACTGAAGAAGATTTGAAGCCGTGGCCCTCACGAGACGAACGATCGACTAAAATAAGCAAGGAGAATCATCTTTTGATCGATCCACAACAAGCGGCGACCACGAATGTCACAAAGCCCTAATTTTTACAGAGGGACGAACACGAGGAGGCCGCCATTTTTCTTATTCTTTTCGCGATTATACCTAGGGTTTTTGAATGGATTCAAAAATGAAAGGGGATCGGGTCTGCCTTGGTAGTAATCATGGAACAAAGAAAAGGCATGGGCCAAAATTATGAAGCCCATAAATTCTTAAACAAATTTTTAAAAGAATTTACCCGATTAAAATTCTAAATAGCAATTAGCAAGCCACATTAATCGTCTAATGACGAAAATTAATTTCCACAAAACCCCGGGTTGTTACACTTATCTTTTAAACCATTTTACCTTATCGAAAGCTAGCAGGCATATTTTCTATAAAACCGAAACAAAGTTTCATCTCTTTAGGAACTCTTATCTTTTGACTCTAAACCTTTAAACTTCGTTCAATTCACTATGTGCTAGTTGCATGTTACAATGTGCATTGTTTGTTAACCTATTCGAAAGGTTTGATACCTTTCGACTTTGTCGGAAGGTTTGGAATAGAGGCAGAACTTCTTGCCGAAGGAGATGAAATTGTAAAAAGCCCATTTATTTGTACATTAAAGTTGTCCTTTAGTACCTAACCTGCCTTATTTGTCTAATTCTGATTGGTTACCATATTTTTATATTCAAAATGTTTGTCAACTTTTCTTATTTGGAAATTTAAACAATTTAGAAAAATCACATTTCTCCTTTATAATTATAAACATTTATGCGACGACCCGACTTCCTATCTCTAGGAAATCGCATCATCTTGAAGAAAGAAAGGGATAGAAGAAGAAAAGAAAGAGAAAGAAGAACACACAACAACAGATAACTCACAGCGGAACGAATGAAATATAATATATCACATGAAATATTACATAGTATCTTATTACATCAGAGTACACAACTTACACAACGGATATTAGACAGTTATAAACATCTTGTCCAACTATACAACTCAAGTACACAAGATACAGATACAACAAACACAGCGAAATCATAATATAACCACACGTGGAAGCCTCCTGCTCCATAACTCCTCCAGAATTCGTCAAGCTAACCTGAATCACTTGACTACTCATACATAATATGAGTACCCAAGAGTTTAATAAAACAGAAAATAAACACTCGAGTCAGACAGGGGTCTGGTGTGAGTAAACGGGTTAAAATTTCTTAACTTTAGAAAAACCTTTGAAAAGAAAAGGTATCACGTAAGACTTTCCACACATAAACATGGAAAAGTTTTTACCTTATGCTAACCAAAACATTTGATAGGAAATCCAGTGATATTATAATAGTGTCTAGGATTTCAAGTAAATATGAAATAGCCGAAATTGTTACATGATTAAATTCCAGCTACTAGCCACAAAAGTGGGTAATACAATCAAAACTGTAGGGTCTCGTAGGAAGAATGGGTTTCCATCAATGGCAGGGCTACTGGGGTACCGCCCGTCACTGCACGTGGCCTAGATCAACGTATCGAGGAGTACGTTCACTCCCCTGCAACACAAGGCCGGAACCATTCCTTACTGAACAGTCTCGAACAAGACTACCCCATAGTTGGCGCGACGAACCACACACTAAACCGAAATAGAAAGGGACCTCTAGACAGGGGTAAATCTCACTCTCAAGTGGGGGCTACCCACGAAGTCTTGCTGCACCTCCCCTGTTTTAGCCATTCCCGGTTGATGAGGCTTGAGGCTAAGATTACCTTTATAGAACACATCTATCTTAGAATGCTCATCGTCCACCTGACAATGTGCTGAAAGCATTCAATCCATACAAGTTCGTTCCGGGTTCGAACGAAACCGAAGGCACTATCTCGTTGCACTCATTTTGGAATCACCGTCAGAGTCAACGACCATAGCCCTTGCACTCAAAATCACCATCTCGAATCTATAAGTACTATTCCGTTAACTCATTACGGAATCACCCATAGAGTTATACTGACGTATAGTCCTTACACCTCGAGTCTTCACTAGCTCCACTTGGATTCATGACCTATCGTTTAATTGGAATCGATGTGGTTTTCGGATTATCCAAACATGGAAACCCGATCCCGGTCTCATCGAAACCAAACGCCATTTTAATGTCCAAGTTATACTTAAGGGTTTAAACAGTTTACTTATATGCAGGATGATATTAACAGATAGATGAATCATAATTATCACAATAGATAATTTATAACAACATTCATCTCACAACAGCATATCACATATCTTAGATACCAAATCATCCATTATCAATCAGTTACCCAATATCATCATCCAATATCAACCATCCAATATTAATCAATTATCCAACATCGATTAATCAATAACAATCAATCATCCATCAACAGAATTGATCAACTCTATATCAATTGGATTAACCTTAAATCCTTCTTCATTTATTTATTTCAAATAATAAATTAATCATCTCTAATGATCTTCCTTAATTAATCTCCCTCGATTAATTATCTTAATTACATTCAAGTAATTGTCTTTAACCATATTCAGTAATTAATCTTTAATTACTACTATTAATTACAATAATTAATGATCCTACATTTACTTTATTAATTAATCAATTATAATTAATTACATTAAACCTTAATTAATTACAATTAATTAATCACTTCTGAATAAATCACTTATATTAATCAACCTTGATTAATATCATTAATTACATTAATTAATGATCCTTATTAATTAATAATTACTTTAATTAATTAAATAATTAACTTATAATTAATCATTCTATTAATCATAATCAGTAATTAACAAATTATAATTACTTAGCTAAATTAATTAACTTCTTATTTAATTAACTTCTAAATTAATTATATCAATCCTTAATTAATAAATTCAATTAATTAATCCTTAATTACTTCATTAAGTAATTATTAAACAATTAAATTAATAAATAAATCCTTAATTAATTACTTTATTAATTAATCTCAATTTTAATCAATTACACTTAGTAATTAATCTTAAGTTAAACTCATTCATTAATTAATAAATCTCATTAATTAATTAACTAAAATAATTAAGTAATTAACTCTTAATTACTTAATAAGTAATTATCTCTAATTACTATCATTAATTACTCTTGATTACTTCTTAATTAATTACCTTAATAAGTAATTAATTCCATTATTAAATAATCCTTAATACTTTAATTAATTAATTACTTCATAATTAATTAATTTCTACAATTATATTAATCAATTATTTTAATTGATATCATCAAGTGATTAACCAATAATCACTTCTATTAAAATACTTCCATGAGTAATTATCATTAATTACTTCCATAGGTAATTAACTTCCTTAATTACATTCAACAATTAACCATTAATTACTTTATTAAGTAATTACCCTTAATTAATCCATAAATAATATAAATTTAAATAAACAATTAACTAATTATTTAAAATTAATTAAACAATTAATTAATTAGCTTATGTTATCTAAAATCCTTAATTAATTAAGAAAACATTATCCTTAATTAAACTAATCAAATCATATTAAACAAGTATTCTTAAGTTAATTACCTAAATAATTTAACCTTATTTATTTCCATAACTAAATAATTTGAATAATTTAAATCTTATTTATTCAATGGCAAGTTATTGCACTTGGTTTACAAAATCATAATAATAATCTTACTTGAATAAAAAGCATTTATAAATCATTTCCAAATTTAAAACACTTTAAATTATCAAATTTTAAATTTATTTAATTCAATATAAATTGAAAATTCTGTTATTAAAACATTGCTTCAAAACTTAACTTAAATCTTTGATTTAATAATTAAATTCAAATTCTCTTTTAAATTTGAATTTTAAACTTAATTAAGATAATTATTTTAAAATCAAACATCTTAAAACATTTTTAAATTTAAATATAAATTAAATTTTTACTTTTAAACGTTTGATTTACTTTCGTTTTTAAAATAACAAGTTTAACTTTATATCTCATTGCCTTCATAAACTTGTTCTTGTAGGTTTTAACTTGATTTATGCTAATTTACATATATAAATCTAATCTGTATATACAATACACAGAGTAAATCAACAAACTCGAGTAACAACTCAAGCGTCTTCCCCGAAGCCAACACAAACCCATCCTTCTTCGAGTCGCACACGAGCACAACCCGAGAGTTCCCTCGAGTTCCATTCGTCTTCCCCAACCTGACACTTCCAGTGCACAACCAAATCGCGGTGCATATGCACCTTCACCGCCGGCCTCCATCGTCCATCGCGACGACCCACCATAGTCTCAAAATCACTCGCGAGCACGAAAGTGAACCCAGATCGATCAAACGACACGCGAGTCAAAAACGAACCCCTTAGTCCGAACAACTGCACAGTCACGACCACAAAAACCCAACCGCCAATGACGAACTCGCCGCCATAAACTCCGGTAATCCTTCCAAAGCACCACCGTAACTTCTCACCTTCATCCACCTCCTCGCGATCGCCTCCGGCACACCACCCTTGTCGCAACCACCTCAACAGTAAAGCCCAGTAAAAACAAGCTTTAAACCCTACTTTAATCTAATACGATCAATTAAGACATTGTAAAAAATTTATAGCAATTTTCCCATCATCTTCATCCTACAAACAAGATACGATCCAAGTTTCACACCAATTCAATGTATGGATAATCGGCAATTGCCAAAAACCCCCTTTTTCGAACAAAAACAAATTTCTAATCAGTTTGTCAACTAAAAATTTTGATATTAACTCCTAAATTCATTATTTGCTGCCATGATTTCAATCATGTAATCCAAATCCAAAATTAAATAAGTTGATTTTTATCATATATAAATGTTTCACTGTGTCTTCTATTTTAAAAATTATCTGTAAATTTAAAAATTATACAAACTATATTACAGTCATCATTAATCACTTACAAACAACTTTTATTCAAATATTCAAAGCTAATAATGATCAAAGAGTTAGTTATTAAATTCTAAGAGGGAAAATTTTAGATCTGTTAAATAACAGAACTTCCATTTTCATTATAGGTTCACAGATTTATCATGCATTCAAATAACAAATTTTTAATCATCAAGCGTATTTAACCACATGCATCTTCAATTCAATCACAAGTTAAACCAAAACTGTTTTTAAAGAAAATGATTTACTCACCACATTGAAAGGCAGAGCAGGTTCTTGATGTCCAGGCTTTAAATCTTTAATCTGGAAAGTATTTTTGATTGCATGTTGTTGAAAATGAATCACTCTGCATGCTTACAATGTGGTGTTACTAAAAGATTGAGACTTGCTGATGAATTCCATTTGAATTTGCAGAGGACTTGGAGTTGCAGTTTTAATTGTCGTGAATGAACTTTAATTTGCAGATTTGCTTTTGATTCTAGCTGATGAAAAATCCCCTTTTACATGCTTTTAATTTGTTAGCTTTTAAATTTGCAGTTGCCCTTATAAGAAATGCAAGTTGAAATTGCAGGTTGAAGATGCAGATTGATCTCCATTTGAATTGCAGATGGGATTTGCAGTTCCAGGTTTTGAAAAAGATTTCTGTTTTGAACTTTTGATTTAATTTTGCTTTTTAATTTCAGATTTTAAGAAATATGTTTGTTTTGAGAATAATTTTTGATTGCCATTAATTGAAAGAGGAAAAAATTTCTTCATATGTTAGGTTTATTAAAATTAAAGAAAGTATAATTTTAAAATAAAGACACATGTTAAAGGTTTTACATTTGTCAACTATGCTATTTAATTAAACAACACATGTTACTAAGATGTGTTAATATATTAACACATGTCCCTAAGTATTTTTAGATAAATTTTATTTAATTTAAAATGTAAATATAAACTTACATAATTAATTTACTTTTATAAATAAATGTTTACATATGTGAATATAAGTTTGCCTTTAAAGAAAATATTAGAAAACTAATTATAATACAAATATATTCTTATACATATATTTTAAAATCTAGAATATTTATATATACATTTATAACCATTTTAAATTAAGCATTTTAAAACAAAACAAAGCTTTAAAACTTATTTAAACTATCATATTTAAAATAAATAATCTTATATTTTAAAAATAACAATTAACTGATATTTTTAAAACAAATTGAATTAAACTAAATTATCCTTTGAAAAACATTAACTCTAAAACAAAGCTTTAAATTATAATTTCATACATATGCAAATTATCCATAGATTAAATTAAATTTAAAACAATATCAAATTATAACATATACAAACATATATTTTTCCATTTGAAAATTCATCTCTCTTCTTCTTTTTTTATTTAAACCAAAGATATTCCTATTCACAATATATATCAAATGTATATATTATAAATAGAATAAAAAAAATTATTAGCTTTGACAAGCAAATCTTATCAATATTGCCAGATTAAATACTTATTAACCTTTAAAAAGAATAAATTTATCAGTTTAAATTAAAATTATAAAGAAAATTATCAAACCGGTTAAATTATTTATACAGATTATTAAATTTATATTGCCCAAAATTCCGGGTCGTTACAATTTAAGTCTCATACCTTAAATAATTTTATATAACTATTTGATCCCTTTGGAAAAATCTGGAAAAATTCCAGATATCAATTACCATATATTTTTCAACATATAAAATTTTTGGATTCGAATAATATATTATTTTCTCGTAAATAATTTTATAATCCAGAATAGCATTTTCTTCCTTACATAATTCATAACAATTCCACAAAAATTTAGAAAAATCTGAATATTGAAACCCATCTCTAAAATATCTTTTTAGATCATCATAAAAATTCACAAGGCTAACGAATGTTCTAACGACCCTGATTCGACCTTCAAAAATCGACATCGAATACGACACTCGTATTCAAATGCCGCAGATTCAAACGTCGAATGTGGTTCGCTGGAGCTTATAACACATTAAGTACAACACAGCGGAAGAAAAAGAATATATCAATATACAACATTGATACAATATCTGATACAACTGAATGATACAATGAATATCAATATACATCAGAGATATGATACAAGACAATAGTAGCGGAAAGAAAAGATAACAGCAGCAGCGGAACAATATCTCCAATGTGGTCTTCAAGAGTGAACTCTAGTATCGGTAATCTCCATCTCCAAGGCACCAATCCAGAAATAGCACGAACTCCCAATATGATGCACAATGATAAGCAAGTGCAGTCCTGATCCAAAGACTGAACTAGCTCCAGATAATCTACTAAACCCGACTATCTAAAAAACCCAACTCTAGACTGCCCGTGTGGGAAAATTATGGGCACCCAGAGTTTAGGAAAGGAACAATAAACTCTAGGTCAGTCGTGGGACTTGTAAGAGCAAACAAAAGCAGTTTGTATGTAAAACGAACAACCATGGATTTTAAAATAAATCCGCAATGCTTTTCGAAAAATGAAATTACCATAAGGCCTCCCGCCACACGCACAATACAAACGTAGAATTGGAGGAGATTTCTCCTTATGATATTCAACTATGCTTGATGTGAAAAAAAAATTCTTTGATATTATTACTAGTGCATAGTGTAGAAAAACCATTTCGGAAGTATAATATAAATCCTAGCCAGCATAGACATTCCGAACTATGCCTACTATAGTTACCATCTAAATAGTGGTGACCACCATAAGTAAATGGCAGGCTCTACAACTAAAACTGTACAAGGCGCGTATCGAAGATTGGATTTCCAACAAATGGTTAGGCTAAGGAACTTCCTATTGTCCATGGGTACGCCTCTGGCGGGACGTCCCGAGAGCTTAACCAGCTCTCTACCAACACAATGCCGGGTTACCTCTATAACTAGGTAACTACTACACGAGCGTGCCATCCCCCGGTCCTTTGAGACCTTTATCCGAGCGCTCGACACCAAAAACCACAAAGCAATAACAAAGTAATAGATTTGCAGTGACCACATGAGCGAAGTATCTGGGCTCCATACCATGATACCACCCTTTTCCAGAAAGGAATGACCACCCTAAAGGGCGCGACCCTCATAACCTTGCCGCATCTTTCCTGTTTCGACCATTTCCAGGGTGTGAGGTCCTGATGCAGTCTCATCCACAAAGCTACGCTTTATACAAAAGCCATGCTTTGATCAACAAATGATACACAATAGCACTCAGCATGTCACACTACCAAACTTGGAGTATATCACTGATAACTATCAACTACAAAACCTCTGAGCTCGTACGTCTCAGAGAAGGGTGTTAAGCAAAGAGAATAAATTCTCCGCCACCAAGCAGAAATGTATTTGATAGAGATTAGTTTAATATCTCAAAGTGTAATGTCGGACACAACCATACAAGTCTGATCCGGGTTCGAACAGAACCGATGGCACTTCCGAAGAAGCCCTTGCAAATTCGGTAGCCACAATCCCGATCGGACTTCCCATCACTTAGGGAATCTCCATGCCGTAGCTACTCGGTGCAGAGACAATCGATAGGTTATCCTATCGTTCTCGCAAATACTCGGTCTTCAACACCGGTCTTCAATTGCAATGCATAACGTCGTATCACTATTCGGAATGGGTTATATGACACAAGGTCCTCTCCCGGCTAAACCGAATAATGAGCGCAATATTTAAAAACATGTGGATGTGGGATTTCAGTTAAGTCACAACTTTAAACCAAAAACCTTTCTTCAAATGGTTAAACAAATTACCATTTCAAATCTTTTAACAAAAAGATTCGTTCCACAAAATTCACCTAGTTTCACAAAGATTTATTCATAGATTTCAAAACAATTTCCATTTTAATTAGAATTAACTTATCAAATCTCTAAAAAAAGAATTTAACTTATAGCTTTCAAACCCATTTCCAAAGATTTATTCATAACTTGGAAAACTATTTTCATTTTAGCCTTGAAATCCTTTTAACACAAATTGGAAGTACATTTCTTATGTGAAAGCTTTTATTATTTGAAAATAAATAGTTTTTATTTCGGAAAAATCCGATTTCATTTATACAAGTTAAAATCTTTGGGTTAAATTCAAATTCCCAAAACCACACTTTTGAAATGGTTTAAAAACGCATATAAACACATTTATAAGTTAAATAAGCTTTTTAAACCATAATTTCCAAATCATAGAATTCGATTTCAAATATTGAATTCAAATTTAAATCAAAATATTTAAATTTCAAAACTCAATCAAGTTATTCAAATAACTTTTGTTTTTGAAATTCATTTTCAAAAGCTTTCAATTCTAATTCCAAAACTATTTTGGATTCAAAAATTCAATCTTTAAAACTATTTCAAAATCTGTGACTTAATCCATTTCCACGTGCAATCCATATTTGTGTGTATAAGGTGTGGTCCAGGGGTTTTACACAATAGTGCACAACATCAATCATCACAATTTCAATCCTATCAATATCGATAAGCGGTATAATCTATAACTCTTATCTATATACACAGATTTACAAATAAATAATATATATTTATCACAGATAAATAAATTACATTAATCAAAAGTTGAATTAAAACAATTCACATCAAAATCATCACACGGCAGAGATATCAAACAATTCACAGCCTTCAATAAAATCCAAACATCCATAAGTCAAATTAATTAATCAGCTAATAAATTTTAAATCAGATTTAATTACTTATGAATAACTTCCAATCCTGGTTAATTAATTGATAAAAATCATTTCGATTGATCATTTATTAAGTAACTGTTAATTATTAATTAATCAACCTTTAATTATTAAATAATTAACCTTTAATTATTTAATTATCCTTTAATTAATTTTTCTTAATCACCTTAATTTATTAATCCTTAATTAATTACCATTTAATTAATTATTGTTTAATCTATTGATTTATCAACCTTTAAATCAAAAATTAATTACTTTTAATTAAGTAATTATCTTTAAGTAATTAATTACACTTTAATTACTTATATTAATTAATATTAATTAATTATCCTATTTAATAAAATTACACAAAGAAATTATCTTTTGCTTACTTACATTAAGAAATCCCGTAATCACTTATATTACTTAATTACTAATTTTAAACCTCAATTTATCTAAGATAACCTATTTATCTTTATCTTTTAAATCTTATTCAATTAAATGTTTGAAACAAATCACTTGAAAACCTTTAATTGATTAATGTTTAATACACTAATTAAACGCTCACCTAATCCCATCATTTATTGAATTTTTTTATTAAATCAATTAACTAAAATAAAATTATCCAAGTCAAACAATTTAATTTCAAAACACTTGTCTTTATACCTTATATAAAACTTGTATATTTCACTTAGCTTTTGAAACTCGAGTAATTGAACTTGCTTTTTGCTTTAAAGAATCTGAACTTGATTTTTTTTAAACCCTGTTTACTTTAATAAAATCAAACCCGAGCAAAATATCGACTGCACCGAGCTAACCCACCAATTTCCCGATCTATTCCCGAACCATTTTCTCCTTCTTCTTATTTTACTTTGCTTTGTTTTTAAAACTTCCTGTTGCACAGTTAAACACTCGAAGGAACCGAGCTTTCTTTTAAAATTCCCAAGTCATAAATCAGATTTCTCGAACCCTCACTCGAATCCCTTCTCCTCCCACAACTAGCGAAGCAGCCAGATGCATAGGTGCAACTGCACGTGCACGACCAACTGAGCTACCTTCGATCATCATTGCGGTCACCCACGAGTCAATCCTGACTTCGATGACAACTCCACAACCCATTTTGTAACGACCCGTTAAATTAATAACATTTAATAAATTAAATTAATATAATTTCTAATTTGTTTAAGAATAAATGTAGAAATTTGGTATAGTAGTTGTAACCTAGTGTAACAATAAAATTTTATGACAATAGATTTGGATAATGTAATTTGTCACTTTTTGTTAAAAGTAAATTTTAAGAAATCAATAAATGTTGAATTGAGAATATTAATAAAAAATATTAACTAAAATGAGATTCATTAATATAAAATCAGTAGTGAAGATGTCACCTTTGGTTGTAATAAAGGTGAATGCTATTAGTGGATGTCAACACTTAATAAAATTTATTTAGAATAAAAAGAATTTAAATGCATATTTGAATAGAGTATTAAATTGATAGATTAAGCGTAAGTAATTAGAATTTAACCCTATAAGATATGGAACTGAATGTATGAATATAATTTTGTAGAAATAGTTAATTAACAACTTATTTGTGCATACCCAATTTAATATAAATAACAAAAGGGCTAGCACTTGATGTGCCTAAGTATTAATATATTGGAACTATAATAAAATAGAGAGTTTGGTAGTAAATAGAAATAAAAAGACCGTTATTAACTAGTAAATTAATAAATGGATTCTAACAATAGGTAGTAATTAATGCGTGTATATTGGGCATTTGCGGATTACCAATTTTTCTACCTATTCATATAATTTATTTATGTAAATCTAAACCTATGGCAACATTTTGTTAATAAATGTTGGAAGTGAATTTGAATATATCAAAGGATAACAAGTGTTTAGGTTAACCATTTATTTTATTTAGTTAAGAAGGGAAATAGAGTGAAATAAAGCTAATTTAATTTTTTTTGGTTGTTAATGGGTATAGTTAAATAAGGAGAAGTTATAGGAAATAATACGCGCACTAATGAGATGTAATATAATTCCAAAGTTATTTATACCCACAAATAGGTTAATTACTGTATAGAAAGAGTCTAAATCAATAAATGAATTTATTAAGATTACATTTATAATTTTATAAGCTTTATGCTGATTTAAGTTCAATTAATTTATTTGATTAAATAGTGCAGTAGCGTAGTTTTGTGCGGTAGTTGAAATAGCTAATTCTTTTAGGTAAAGTTAAGGCTAATTCTATGTATATATTTGACCTATTGTTGATATAGATTCTAGGAAGCAGGATCTATTAATTAAATGGAGTATTAGATTCAATAATTGCATTTATCGCATAAATAAAGAGAATATAACGGTTAAATTTGGCGTTATTGAAATTAAAAAGGAATGAGGGAATAATAATTTGAAATCATTGCAATAGATATTAATTTAAGGTTACCTTAAATAAATTAAGTAATAAATGGAGGATAGTGTAAATATCTTTATAATACGATGATTTGTGTAGTTAGGGTAGTTTTGATTTGTCACTTAAGATGGAGGATTTTTATAAAATGTAATAAATGCAGTTTAAATTAAGGCATTGACGTTTGGGAATTTAAGAAGTGATAAACTAAAATTTATTTATTTATTTGAAAATTTGAAATCCAATTTGTGGATTTATTGCAAATAAGTGAAATTTGTGTTTAACCATTACATCGATAGGAATAAATTAAATTTAAGGTTATATTAATAAAATTTGGACTAGAGAAATGATATGAATCGGTTTTAGAAGCCTTAAATATAAAATGGGAAGTAGACGAGATTTCACGTTACAACCATTTTTAAAAATCCTGATGTATGTAGTAATATTTATGAAATATAACGTAAACCAATGTTGAATCAAAAGAATAGAGTCGACACTTATTTATTCATTTAATGTGATATAACTACGAGTATGATTTATTGCAAATTACATGGAAATCTAATATATAGGACATTACCTAAAAAGGAAGATTAGATAAAATTCATGATAAACATATTTGTATATGAAGGTTATTGATTTAAGGAGAAATTGGGCAAGTTTTATGTATTTGGGTTAAGTGCAACCTTTAATAGATAAATTTAGTGCAATTAAACAAATTGACATTTAATATTTCGATAACTTAAAATTTGATGGGATAAGAACATTTGGGTAATGAAGGGATGACAAATATTAGCTATGATTCTAGAAGGAATTAAATAGATAATGGGAAGATTAAAATCAGGTTCTAAGCAATAATTATTAAATAACAGAAGTTTAGGAGTAAAGTGAGATAATTGAAAATTTTAATCATTCATATAAGTCATTTGTTTATTAATATGAGTTAGCTAATAAATTTAACTTGGGCAATACCTATATATTGGAAACACATTTGTAAAGCGTAATTAATTGAATTTAGTGAATTGGGAATGAATCCAAGGTTATAGGAATTGATGTAATACTACGCAAATAAAAGGTAACTGCATAAAATCAATGTTTCGAAATAAATTGTAATTGATAATTAAGTAGGAATGGGTTTGAATTTGACAAAAAGGAAAATTTATTATTTGCTTACCCATCTATTCAATCTATTAAATTTGATCAGATCCATTTGCAATTAAACGAATTTATTTACAAGTTAGTATGTATTTAGCTGATAACTATAAACCAATTAGGGCAATCGGGTATATATATTACCAGTTAAGTTATATAAGATAATGGTTGACTTAATTAAGGGAGTTTATGTAATAATTTCATTTATTTTGTAAGTGGAAATAAAACGTTAATGATAACAAGTATTCAAAATTTACCATCTATTTAGTATATTAAGTATAATTGATAATCAACTGCAGCAAGTAATAAATAATAAATACGTAACGTTAAATGAAGTAATATTTGAAATTTAATATTTAGAAACTATGTAAATATAAGTGCAGATGAAATTGGGGATATTTACATATTGAAATATGAATCCAATGATAAATCAATCTAATTGACAATAAATAATGGAAAGTAAATTTAATTAAATTTTGGAAATTTAATATATATATATACAGTTATAAACCCTAGCTCCATCCTATTGTCATTTGTTGTATATTCATTTCTTCATCTCCTTCTCCTCCTCAAATGGTTGCAAAACCTAGATCTACTTCAATCCAAATTTCAATGAAAATGCAAACACTTCAGAAAAATTCCACAAAAAAATATATGTTAATGTTCTCGAAACACGTAATCTCATGGTGTAATTCGTTTTTCGAATGGAGTCATCGTTTGCTCAGAATAAATTCAAACAGTTCGTGGCCATTCATCAGCGCCGTAACAAACTTCGTCAGATCGTCAAACGGTTTCTGGGTTTTGTAGAGTGGACGATGGGGATCGCATCTATATGGTTTTTGTGTCGATTCAACGGTTAGATCGTCGTAGATCTTCGATTAGGGTTTCGAAACCCTAGAATCATAGGCGGCGGCGCTCGCGTTTCAAGGAGGCGGAGGGCCATGGGGGGTTGCGGCTTGGCAAGAGCTTCGAGATGGTGGTAGTGGTTTGGTCGATGGATGTCTCAGGCGAAGGCAAGGGACGGTCAAACGTTGGCAGGGGGAGGTGATTCGCGTGCGTGTAAACCTGGGCGCGCTTTTGAAGATGATGACGTGGATGATGATGTGTATGTAATTGTGTTCCATTCTCTTTTATTTAATATTTTTTTTTCAATCGAATTTTCGACATAACTTCCACGTACGAACTCCGATTCACACGAAATTTCTTTTGTTAGGATCGTAATTTAATTCCGGATTTGATGACGCTGGTTTGGACGAATTCCGAGAAGGGCGAATTTTTGGGTTTAAATCGAATTTAAATTCGATTTAAATTCAAAAGGTGAGTGTTTAAACCCACTCACAACTACTAGAAGCTTTTATGTTTGTTAAGTTAATTTTAGAAATGAATAGAAATTTATTTATGAGTATTTGTCATGTTTATTTCACTCATATTTGTTGAATTGCATTTATTAAATTTAACTGTTAATTTAATTTATTTATTGCGTATTAATTGATAGTTAGAATTTATTTGTTTGCCTATAAACTGCTAGTTAACAGTTATATAGATTATTACTGAATATAAACTGTTAGATTAATAGTTGTTAAATTTAATCTGAATAAAATTGCCAGCTATTACTTGTTATATATTATCAAATATAAATTGTTATTGATTGATATTGCTTGATGATTGTGATTGGATGATGGGTGATGTTGATGGATGTTTTATTGTATATCATTAAATTGCAAATTATCATGCATATTTCCTTTCATTCGGGATTGTGGTTTGAAATGATATACAACCGCAAAATTTTATATCTTTTAAATTGCGGATTGAAATGATAAATATCCGTATCACTTGACCATAGGATAGAAAATTATATACAAGCACCGCGGTATATATATATATAACTATTTAAATGTGATTTCTATGATTTGGCTGGAATACGGTTTATAATAATCTTAAATTTTATATTGTATAAATATTATTCTTCCATATATATACATATGAAGTTGAAAATTTTGAAATTAAAAGGTGTATAAATCTCTTTAATAAAAATGGAAAAAATTTAAGAAAATGGAGTTTGATAATTTATATCATATGTTTAAATGTTAAGTTTGGAAATTTTAAGATATGATATTTATAATTGGATTTTTCCAAGATAAATTGAAATGAATATTCTAGTATAATTTGAATTGAAAAAAAATATTGGAGTTCTTATTTATTTATGGATTTTATGTGAATATTCAAGACTAAATAATAGAACATTTAATTTGGTTGAAGGAATAAATTCCAACTTTAGTTTTGAAATATTAATACTCCAAATGGATATATATATATATATATATATATATATATATATATATATATATAAATTGAAGTGGTTTTGGAACTTGAGAGAGATAATACAAATTTTGGTTTAGACTTTAATAAAGAAATGTATTTGTAAAGCCATGAGAACTATTTTCTTTACAAAGTAACATTTAAGTTAAACCTTTTAATTCATATACCGTTGAATATCCAAACCATTCAAGTTTTAGAAGTTATGGTTTTAAATTATGATTTTCAAAATACTATGCTTTGAAAATATTTGATTTTCAGACGTTATGAAGTTAAAGCATTTTGATTTTTGGAAAAGAATTATATTTGGGATAAGTGATAAAATATGGTTTTGGGTTTTGAAATGATATCGTATTCATGGTTATGAAATGGGATGTTTATTCTGATTTTTAAAGTATAACCTATTTTTAAATGACCGCGGTGTTATAATAACGATGGGTTGGCAAAGAGACCGGGATCGGATATCTGACATACTCTCTGTCGATACCGAAAACCACTTTGACTAACCGTGTACGCGATGGAGATTCCAGAATGAAGTAGGTGGTGGCGACGTTTCCTGTAAGGTAAATACGTGGACCCGACTCCCGTGAGTTGGCATAAGGTGGCTAAAACAGGAGCTATTCCCAGGCCAATGAGGTCATACCTCTGATCGGACACTCCTCTTCAATATTATACTATGACTTTGGATTGATTCAGTTGCCACTTTTATTTTGATTTTGGGGAGTTTGTTCGAGGTGGGCGGTAACTGCGGCTACGCGTTTCCATCAGCCTGGGTACGCAATTGGTATATCTACCCTGGCATTGCCTTGTTGTGCCGTGTCACCTATCATACCGAGCCTTTACTACGAGTTATGTTTTGTACCATACCTATGGAGTGCCCTCTGACGACGCCCAGTACGGGGGAGATTACAGTACTGTATAGACTATGGGAATATATAAATGTGTTAAGGTGGAAAATGTAAAGCCTTAACGCTATTTAAAAGTAAGTTTATTTTATAAATAGATACTATTATAATAGCGCAATATACTACATAGTAAATAGTTTAACGGTTCCTTAGGAGATGTAAATCCTGAACATCTCTTGAGTTACTGTACTCATATTTATTTCTGTAAATTTAACTCACATAAGATCTTTTAGTCTGACTCGAGTGTTTTTGTCTTTTCAAATTCGCTCGGGTTAGTCCGAGCGTTTCAGGATCGAAGACTTTAGCTTTGAAGGACGAAGACGAAGGAGTCGTATTATTATTATCTATAGTATTGCACCACACTCATACTGTTCCGCTGCATTGATTGTATTGGTAGGTGTAACTCTGATATTTATTGTATAAAGCAAATCAAGTGTTTGTAAACTGTTTTGAACTGTATATTTATTATTATAATTTATCCTTCCGATGTGAGATTCTATTTTGTTTTTATTTCTTCTCTGTTTTTCTTATTTACCCCATAACAATCCGTCCTTCCGTTATGTTTTGAATTGGCACGTGTGTCGGTTTAAAGTGTGCGAAAAGGCGGGATGTTACAGTTGGTATCAGAGCTTTGGTTTAGCGATAAACTTGGCTTTGTGGGGTTTGACTCTTTGTTAATAGGGTAGTAATACCCTATGGGAGTCGCTGAGAGTATATATATGAGAGAGCGTATTTGTTAGCTTTATAAAAAGATTTTGATATTGTGTTAATCTGTTCCACTTTGTATTTATAAATTCTGGTTGATGCATGGGACGCTATGTCATCAATAGGGATTTCTAAACACTTAATGGGACAGACCGACATAAAAAAATTTTAATATAGGTGAATGAAATAATTTTGCCTATTATATTTTCTATATATAAAAATATTTTTATAAAGATATATTTTTGTAACGACCCTGAATTTTGAATAATTTAAATTGAGAATATTTAATTTATTTTAAATATTTAAAGGATGGTTTGGATTGAATTTTCAATATAACTTTGAAATTGGCGATTAAATTTTAGAATTTAATCTATTGAAAGTTGAATAAAAATTCGAATCTTCAATTTTAAGCCGATTTAAAATATTTCAAAGGCTTGTAAAATTCATATTGATAATACTGAAGATAATAGAAGCTTCAGAATTTAATTTGAAAGTGAATTATACAGTTTTGGAATTTAACCGTTCGAATCGATATTTAAAATAGCCGTCCGATGCACAGTCTCGGAATTCGACGAAACCAGTTCCATTGGGTCCGTAATATTGAATTATTGTCGGGTTTCAAATTTCGTATTTTTCGGAGTTGATACGTGATCACACGACGAATAAACGCGTCGAAATTTTCAACGATTTAAATTTAAATTTAAATATAAATGGTTAACAGCACACCACGTTCGTCCTAAAAATATGCCTAAACCTACGCCTTCGATCACGCCTGAGATCGTGAAGGAAACGAGCAAACACGATCTTCTGTCTCCTCTTCTTTTTCTTTTATAACGCAAGCTTCAGTTCAAGATCGAACGAGATAAAAATTTAATGGCGACATTCCTTTATTTCGTTCTCCCTCCCAAATCAACGAACAATGGCCGAAGCCGTATTTTTTTCCCCCTTTCCTTCTTCTTCAATTACAAATCAATGCCTCAGTAAATAAAAAAAAAAAAAAACTTCAATGGCCGAAGCCCTAAAAGAAAAATCGCGAGCACGAGAGGATAGTCGCGATGATGGTGGCTCGCGTGCGCGCGGCATTGGGGGGGGGGGCGACGCGAGGAGACGGCAATTGCAAGGCGGCACACGCGCAGGTGCTCGCACATGGAGGCGCGGCGACTTGGTGGGGGTTCGTGAGCAAGGAAGTAACACTGTGTCGATTTGGGGTGGCGCGCGATGTCGAGGCTGCGGCGAGGAAGTGGGGGTCGCGAGTTCGACGTTGAAGACAGCGGCGACTAGATGATGGTGGGCGCACGCAACATGGAGGCGACTCGATTGGGTTGCGTTCGAAGATCAACGCTAGGGTTGTGCTCTTCTTTTTCGCAGTAAGGTATTCTCGACTTGTTTATTTTCGAATTTGAACCTGATGATATTTATTAAGAAATTACATACAGTAAAATATATGTATACGAATATTAATATGTTGAACAGTATGAAAAAAAAAAAGAAAAAAAATAGTTAAAACAGAAACAAATAAGTATAGAGATAGGATTTTAAGAAATATATGATATTGCCACAGTAATTGATTAACAGTAAGTTAGAAATGCAGATTTTATATATATATATATAAATAGAAAATTTATTTATATAGATAAACCTAATACGTTGGATATTATTTCAATTATCAAAAGGCTGTTCCAGGAAATAAATAATTATAGTAAAGAAATTTCTGCTAGTATTTACAGGAAAACAAAAACATATTATTTTAAAGTAAAGTTTGAAGAAAGTTATAATAATAATAAATATAAGTTTTTAAAATTTATATGGATTGTTTTTACAAGAAAAGATTAAAACCCTTAGTTTGAAATAAATCACTTGTTAATTAATCCATTTATAAAGGAAATTTAATTATTTAAAATATAATTTTAGTTAAAATAAATTTATGTAAAAAAAAAAGAAATTGTTGAAAGGCAAAAACAATTTATTAAAAAAAGAAAGTTAGTTTGAAAGTAAAAAGTTTAGTTAAATAAATTTATTTAACAGAAATTTGGTTGAAAGGAAAATAGATTAATTAAAGAAGAATCAGTTTGAATTCAGATTTTTAGTTTGAAACCAGAAAATTTGTATAAATTTAAGATTGGTCAATTAAAATTTTTAATTGATAAGAAAAAGAAATTTAATAGTTGCTAATAAAGGAATTTAGTTTAAAATTTAAATTCTTAGTTAAACAGGTTAATTAAAAGAAATTGATATAAGGATATTAATTTAAAGTAAAATGATTAGTTAAGTTGTTATAAAATAAATAGTTTACAATAATAAATTTGTTTTATCTATTATAGTTACTAAAAAGAAATTTTTAGTTAAAATAAATTTATTAAAGAAGAAACTGGTTTAAATAAAACTATTGATTTATTTTAACAATCAAAAAAAAAAAAAAACAACGAAAATTTATTATTCGATCGTTTCGAATATTAATAAATTGTGTAAATATTTATACTAGGTATAAATGAAGAAAACAAGTTGAATTGGAAGTGGATGGCAAACAGGAATAAAAGGTGAGAACTTCTCACTCAAAAGGAATTTTATTGTTTATTTAAATTTTAATAGTTAAATTTAAAATTGATTGACTGTGTTGATTGAATGTTTGAATGATGATTGTTATATATATATTGGATGTGAATAGACCCTATACGCCGTTAGTAAGCGGAGGTTATTTATTACACACATATACTGCGATATTCCACCTCGAAGTGGAATTGGTATTATATTATATATATAGCAATATATATATATTGGCATATGTATATATTGCAGTTGATTGATTTCCCGCATTTCTTTTTAGCGGATGAGACCCTATTGCGCCGTTAGTAAGCGGATATATTTTTATAAAATCCCGTATACCGCGATATTCCGTCTTGAAACGGAATGGTATTGTGCTAATGTCTGTGGATGCAGGGAAACAGGTTGGAGGGATCCAACTGGATTCCTCACAAATATTTGTTTGATTTCATATACAGTGATATTTGATTGTTTATCATGGATGATATATGATATTGAAAATCGTGATTGACTATTGATGTGTTACATCATCGGATCCAATTTTTGAAGTTTAAAAATAACGATTTTTATTTTAAGAGATTTCTAAAGTAATTTTGAAGATATACGCTTTATAAATATTTTTAGAATTGATTCATTCTAAATAAATAAACGTTAAAATTTTAATGTTATAAAAATTATATTTTGAGAAATATAGTTAAAAGTTGATTTTTGAAAATAAGAGATTAACGATTTTATAAAAATTGGGATTTTTGAATAAATTATAAAAAGGTTTAAAAATAGGATTTATGAAATTGGATTATTTCTAAATCAAAAGATGGATTTATAAAAGAGTAAAAGGCATTTTAAAAATAGTAAAATAAATTGATTTATATTAAAGGATTTACAAATGGATATTTGTAAATTAAAATATTGGAATTATAAAACGAAGTTTTTATAAGAGTTAGGATGAATTGTGAATGAATTTCACAAATGAATGAATTTATAGAATTATGAACGGTGAAGTTATAATTGGAATTTTATAAACAGTAGGTTTATAAAATTTGTGAAGTTATTTAAAAGAATAAGATTTTGGATAGATAGATGAATCTTATAAGTTATAAGATTTATAGAAATTGTGAAGATTAAAGGAATGATTTTTTTTTTAAAACAAATAAATTATAAGTATTTAACTTATAATATGAATTTTTAGTATATCATTGTGATATGAATTGAGATAAGTTAATAAAGGAAATTTATAAAAGGAAGTTGTTATAAAAGAAATAGAAATAGAATTTATAAACATTGTTTTATAAATCAGCAACGACTTATTTTGATAAGTGAATTGTTGAAATTTTTAATGGAGTTATATTCATGTTTTAGACAATGAATAATTCCTTAAAATAAAATGAATAGAAGTGATGAAATTTATTAACAAGGTATATTCACGTTTTTAAATAGTGAATAATATGTTAAAGAAATTATTTAGAATGTGATGTTTTAAATAAGATTAAACCGATCTAACGATGTTTTAAAATATGTTGAGATTCGAAACCATAGATTTCAACGTTTATTGCTGAAATAGATGTTTTCGAGAAATAAAAGGAAATGGTAAACTATAACACTGTTGTTATAGTAAATAATTTCCGAAAGGAAATGTTTTGTATAGTATTGGGATTTATATATATCTATTTTAATTTCGAATCCCTATACTAGTGATTTTGGGTTGTCGTAACGATGTTTTACGTAACATTCGTTTTGGCCCAAATAAATATGATTAAGTGAATGATTTCCTTAAAGAATGAAATATATACTTAATTTTGATTTAAGTATATTGAATATTTTCAAAAGGTTGAAAATAAATAAAATTTGTGAATTACTTATAAAATAAATAAGTATGGAAATTGTTTTTCCAAAGAGAAATGGAGAGTTTAGAGAATTTATCTTTTTGAAGATAAATTGAAAATGAATATTTGAAATCGTATATTCATAAATATTTTGGAAATATAAATTCAAAATGGAATTTATAAATGGAATTTATAAATGGAATTGGGAAAATAGGTTTAAAAATAAATATTGATTTATTTTTGAAATATGAAAAGTTATATCTTCTAAAGATATTTTTGGAATTAAATAATTTGGAAAATTATTTGGATTCTGGTGATGTTGGCATATCCATTGATAGTTCAATAACCGACTATCAATATTTACCTTTGAATGGTATTTGTTGTGATTGCTTGGAATTGAATGCCACGCTTATTTTTTTAAAATAAGCGCTCACTATTCGGGTTAACCGGGAAAGGACCATGGGGTCGTATAACCCATTCCGAATATGTGATACGTCGTATGAATTGCATTCGAAGACGGTGTTGAAGACCGGATATTTTCGAAAACGAGAGGGTTTCTTGTCGAATGTCTTTGCATCGACTGGTCCCCGGTATAGAGACTCCATATGTGATGGGAAGTCCGAACGTGATTAGTGAATATCCGGATTGCAAGGACTTCTTTGTAAGTGCCTTCGGTTCTGTTCGAGCCCGGAACAGACTTGTATGGATTGTGTGTCTGACATTACAAGTTGAGATATAAAGCCGATTTCTTTCAAATATATTTCTGTGGTGGCGGAGAATTTATTCTTTTAGCTTAACACCCTTCTCTGAGACGTACGAGCTCAGAGGTTATATAGTTGAAGTTATCAGCGATATATTCCCAGTTTGGTAATGTGACATGCTGAGTGATGCTGAAATGATCATTGTGTTGATTATTGTGATAGGATCATTTATTTGATCGTCTATCTTAGTGATCATTGTGTTGATCATTTGTTGACCCAAAGCATGGCTTTTGTATAAAGTATGTTTTTGTGGACGTGAATTCGTCGAGCCTCACACCCCGTGAATGGTCAAAACAGGAAAGAAGCAGCAAGGTTATGAGGGGTAGCACCCTTTAGGATATGTGCATTTCCTTCTGGAAAAGGGTGGTATCATGGTATGGAGCCCAGATACTTACTCATGTTGAAAACACTTTATGATTGTGTGAATTGATTACGAGCGCTCGGTTGATAAAGGTCCCAAAGGACCGGGGGATGGCATATTCGGTCAGTTGTTACTCAGTTAGGAGTAACCCGGCCTTGTGTTGGTAGAGATCCGGTTTGGTTCTCGGGGATGTCCATCCAGAGGCATTCTCATGTGGCAATGGGAAGTTCCTTGGCCTGACCATTCGTTGGAAATCCAAAGAAACAATACGATCTTGTACGGTTTTAGTTGTAGAACCTGCCATCTAATATGGTAGCTATTAGTAGGCATAATATAATGGTACCTATGCTGGCTAAGATTTATATCTTTATTTTCGAAATAAATTTTCTACACTATGCACTAATAATAATATCAAAATTGATTTGATTTTTGCGTAGAAGCATCTTTGACTAACATAAGAAGAAATCTCCTCTAAGTCTGCGTTTGCATTGTGTGTGTGGTGGGAGGTCTTATGGTAGTTACATTTTCAAAAGCATTGCGAATTGATTTTTTAAATATTCTTCTATTTTTATTTTAAAGATAAATAAACTGTTTTTAGTTCTCGCACCAGTCACATGACTGACTCGGAGTTTATTGTTTTCCTTCCTAAACTCTGGATGCCCACCAATTTTTCACACGGGCAGTCAAGAGTTAGGGTTTATCAGGATATTCTGGATATTCTGGAGTTGTTGGAGGCAAGCTGGATGGCATGGCGTATACTAGTATATAGTATTTCTTTTTTTTCCGCTGTTTAAAATTTTTTTGTTGTTGTACACTCTGATGATTTGATGTGATGTAATGTGATGTAATGTAATAACTGATATAGTTCTTTGTTTAAAGATTATTCATTTATTATCTATTATATGTTCCGCTGCGAATTGTGAGATTCTGATGTGTTCTATTGTTTTCTTTCTGTTCTGTTTTTCTTTCTTTCTTCTTCTACCTCTTTCTCTTCTTTCTTAAAAACCCCCTCAGTGTTCGGTTTTTCGGCAACGAAAAATCGTGTCCTGACAATGTGGTATCAGAGCTGTTGGTTAAGCGAAAACCATGGTTCTGTTGGGTATTACTCGTTAGAGATAGAGTCAGCAGTACTCTAGAATGAGTTTGACTGTAATAATAGATATGAGCGCGTATTTTTAGTGAATATAAAATTGATTTTGAATCGGGTAAATAAGATAAATTTGCCCAAAAACTATTTTTGGAATAGAAAAGAAATGATTTTCTATGGATTATTATAGTATATGGTTGCATGATTGTTAAGAAGTGATAATATTGAATTATTATCATTAGTATATAGGAATAAAATAAAATGGATTGAATTCAAGTAAACTAACTTGATTCATGGACTAATGAATGGGAATTTGAATTGGTTAAATTAAAGTTTAGTCGTGAGCTAAATTTGAAAATAAATTTGAATTGTATACAAATTCAAGTAAGTGAAAGAAATAACTTGAAATTCTCTTTGTTGATAATTAAGTAAATTCGTGATGAATTGAATATTGAAATGAATTAGTGGATGAAACTAATTGAAAGTAGTAATATGAATTACTAAATGGAAGTTAATCGTTAGAATTCAATAATTTAAATTGTGAATTGAATTCAAATAGAATTGAAATTGTGAATTGAATTGAAACGTGAAATTGAATGAGAATGAATATATAACTTCAACAATGAAGTAAAAACGTATAAGAAGCATATATTGGAAATTTTGCAATAGAATTGGCAAATTGGTTTGAATGATTGGATTTGGATGCTACTACTAGCAGGTTATACAGGTGTATAAAGGAATGGAAATTTTGATTTCAAAGATAAAATTGAATTGCTCGACAAAAAGGTACGTATTTCAATTTTAGTATGAGATTTGATGACTTTCTTCTCTAGCCACTTGGCTTTTCTCTTTTCTTTTTGATTCTGAGGGGCCGTGGTGCCATTTTGCAGTCGTACCGAGCTAGCCGCGCAAAGGAAACGCTGGCGAAATTTTTCGAAAATTTAGGGTGTTAGAAAATTTTTGAGAAAAATTTGAAAGTTTAAAATTTGAATTTGAATTTAAATTTGAATGGCTAGGAAAACAATGTTGTTTGAAACCTATAATTGAAGTTGGAAAGCTAGTTGAAATGATAGTAAATCTTTAGTAAAAAGATTTAGGTTGGTAAGTTGATAAAACTATTTGGATTGTGAAAAATAATAGACGGGATAAGGGTATTCTTCTTAACTTGTAATTTCGGGACGAAATTCTTTTAAGGGGGAAAGATTGTAACGACCCTGAATTTTGAATAATTTAAATTGAGAATATTTAATTTATTTTAAATATTTGAAGGATGGTTTGGATTGAATTTTCAATATAACTTTGAAATTGGCGATTAAATTTTAGAATTTAATCTATTGAAAGTTGAATAAAAATTCGAATCTTCAATTTTAAGCCGATTTAAAATATTTCAAAGGCTTGTAAAATTCATATTGATAATACTGAAGATAATAGAAGCTTCAGAATTTAATTTGAAAGTGAATTATACAGTTTTGGAATTTAACCGTTCGAATCGATATTTAAAATAGCCGTCTGATGCACAGTCTCGGAATTCGACGAAACCAGTTCCATTGGGTCCGTAATATTGAATTATTGTCGGGTTTCAAATTTCGTATTTTTCGGAGTTGATACGTGATCACACGACGAATAAACGCGTCGAAATTTTCAACGATTTAAATTTAAATTTAAATATAAATGGTTAACAGCACACCACGTTCGTCCTAAAAATATGCCTAAACCTACGCCTTCGATCACGCCTGGGATCGTGAAGGAAACGAGCAAACACGATCTTCTGTCTCCTCTTCTTTTTCTTTTATAACGCAAGCTTCAGTTCAAGATCGAACGAGATAAAAATTTAATGGCGACATTCCTTTATTTCGTTCTCCCTCCCAAATCAACGAACAATGGCCGAAGCCGTATTTTTTTCCCCCTTTCCTTCTTCTTCAATTACAAATCAATGCCTCGGTAAATAAAAAAAAAAAAAAAAAAAAAACTTCAATGGCCGAAGCCCTAAAAGAAAAATCGCGAGCACGAGAGGATAGTCGCGATGATGGTGGCGCGCGTGCGCGCGGCATTGGGGGGGGGGGGGGGGCGACGCGAGGAGACGGCAATTGCAAGGCGGCACACGCGCAGGTGCTCGCACATGGAGGCGCGGCGACTTGGTGGGGGTTCGTGAGCAAGGAAGTAACACTGTGTCGATTTGGGGTGGCGCGCGATGTCGAGGCTGCGGCGAGGAAGTGGGGGTCGCGAGTTCGACGTTGAAGACAGCGGCGACTAGATGATGGTGGGCGCACGCAACATGGAGGCGACTCGATTGGGTTGCGTTCGAAGATCAACGCTAGGGTTGTGCTCTTCTTTTTCGCAGTAAGGTATTCTCGACTTGTTTATTTTCGAATTTGAACCTGATGATATTTATTAAGAAATTACATACAGTAAAATATATGTATACGAATATTAATATGTTGAACAGTATGAAAAAAAAAAAAAAAATAGTTAAAACAGAAACAAATAAGTATAGAGATAGGATTTTAAGAAATATATGATATTGCCACAGTAATTGATTAACAGTAAGTTAGAAATGCAGATTTTTTATATATATATAAATAGAAAATTTATTTATATAGATAAACCTAATACGTTGGATATTATTTCAATTATCAAAAGGCTGTTCCAGGAAATAAATAATTATAGTAAAGAAATTTCTGCTAGTATTTACAGGAAAACAAAAACATATTATTTTAAAGTAAAGTTTGAAGAAAGTTATAATAATAATAAATATAAGTTTTTAAAATTTATATGGATTGTTTTTACAAGAAAAGATTAAAACCCTTAGTTTGAAATAAATCACTTGTTAATTAATCCATTTATAAAGGAAATTTAATTATTTAAAATATAATTTTAGTTAAAATAAATTTATGTAAAAAAAAAAAGAAATTTTTGAAAGGCAAAAACAATTTATTAAAAAAAGAAAGTTAGTTTGAAAGTAAAAAGTTTAGTTAAATAAATTTATTTAACAGAAATTTGGTTGAAAGGAAAATAGATTAATTAAAGAAGAATCAGTTTGAATTCAGATTTTTAGTTTGAAACCAGAAAATTTGTATAAATTTAAGATTGGTCAATTAAAATTTTTAATTGATAAGAAAAAGAAATTTAATAGTTGCTAATAAAGGAATTTAGTTTAAAATTTAAATTCTTAGTTAAACAGGTTAATTAAAAGAAATTGATATAAGGATATTAATTTAAAGTAAAATGATTAGTTAAGTTGTTATAAAATAAATAGTTTACAATAATAAATTTGTTTTATCTATTATAGTTACTAAAAAGAAATTTTTAGTTAAAATAAATTTATTAAAGAAGAAACTGGTTTAAATAAAACTATTGATTTATTTTAACAATCAAAAAAAAAAAAACAACGAAAATTTATTATTCGATCGTTTCGAATATTAATAAATTGTGTAAATATTTATACTAGGTATAAATGAAGAAAACAAGTTGAATTGGAAGTGGATGGCAAACAGGAATAAAAGGTGAGAACTTCTCACTCAAAAGGAATTTTATTGTTTATTTAAATTTTAATAGTTAAATTTAAAATTGATTGACTGTGTTGATTGAATGTTTGAATGATGATTGTTATATATATATATTGGATGTGAATAGACCCTATACGCCGTTAGTAAGCGGAGGTTATTTATTACACACATATACTGCGATATTCCACCTCGAAGTGGAATTGGTATTATATTATATATATAGCAATATATATATATTGGCATATGTATATATTGCAGTTGATTGATTTCCCGCATTTCTTTTTAGCGGATGAGACCCTATTGCGCCGTTAGTAAGCGGATATATTTTTATAAAATCCCGTATACCGCGATATTCCGTCTTGAAACGGAATGGTATTGTGCTAATGTCTGTGGATGCAGGGAAACAGGTTGGAGGGATCCAACTGGATTCCTCACAAATATTTGTTTGATTTCATATACAGTGATATTTGATTGTTTATCATGGATGATATATGATATTGAAAATCGTGATTGACTATTGATGTGTTACATCATCGGATCCAATTTTTGAAGTTTAAAAATAACGATTTTTATTTTAAGAGATTTCTAAAGTAATTTTGAAGATATACGCTTTATAAATATTTTTAGAATTGATTCATTCTAAATAAATAAACGTTAAAATTTTAATGTTATAAAAATTATATTTTGAGAAATATAGTTAAAAGTTGATTTTTGAAAATAAGAGATTAACGATTTTATAAAAATTGGGATTTTTGAATAAATTATAAAAAGGTTTAAAAATAGGATTTATGAAATTGGATTATTTCTAAATCAAAAGATGGATTTATAAAAGAGTAAAAGGCATTTTAAAAATAGTAAAATAAATTGATTTATATTAAAGGATTTACAAATGGATATTTGTAAATTAAAATATTGGAATTATAAAACGAAGTTTTTATAAGAGTTAGGATGAATTGTGAATGAATTTCACAAATGAATGAATTTATAGAATTATGAACGGTGAAGTTATAATTGGAATTTTATAAACAGTAGGTTTATAAAATTTGTGAAGTTATTTAAAAGAATAAGATTTTGGATAGATAGATGAATCTTATAAGTTATAAGATTTATAGAAATTGTGAAGATTAAAGGAATGATTTTTTTTTTAAAACAAATAAATTATAAGTATTTAACTTATAATATGAATTTTTAGTATATCATTGTGATATGAATTGAGATAAGTTAATAAAGGAAATTTATAAAAGGAAGTTGTTATAAAAGAAATAGAAATAGAATTTATAAACATTGTTTTATAAATCAGCAACGACTTATTTTGATAAGTGAATTGTTGAAATTTTTAATGGAGTTATATTCATGTTTTAGACAATGAATAATTCCTTAAAATAAAATGAATAGAAGTGATGAAATTTATTAACAAGGTATATTCACGTTTTTAAATAGTGAATAATATGTTAAAGAAATTATTTAGAATGTGATGTTTTAAATAAGATTAAACCGATCTAACGATGTTTTAAAATATGTTGAGATTCGAAACCATAGATTTCAACGTTTATTGCTGAAATAGATGTTTTCGAGAAATAAAAGGAAATGGTAAACTATAACACTGTTGTTATAGTAAATAATTTCCGAAAGGAAATGTTTTGTATAGTATTGGGATTTATATATATCTATTTTAATTTCGAATCCCTATACTAGTGATTTTGGGTTGTCGTAACGATGTTTTACGTAACATTCGTTTTGGCCCAAATAAATATGATTAAGTGAATGATTTCCTTAAAGAATGAAATATATACTTAATTTTGATTTAAGTATATTGAATATTTTCAAAAGGTTGAAAATAAATAAAATTTGTGAATTACTTATAAAATAAATAAGTATGGAAATTGTTTTTCCAAAGAGAAATGGAGAGTTTAGAGAATTTATCTTTTTGAAGATAAATTGAAAATGAATATTTGAAATCGTATATTCATAAATATTTTGGAAATATAAATTCAAAATGGAATTTATAAATGGAATTTATAAATGGAATTGGGAAAATAGGTTTAAAAATAAATATTGATTTATTTTTGAAATATGAAAAGTTATATCTTCTAAAGATATTTTTGGAATTAAATAATTTGGAAAATTATTTGGATTCTGGTGATGTTGGCATATCCATTGATAGTTCAATAACCGACTATCAATATTTACCTTTGAATGGTATTTGTTGTGATTGCTTGGAATTGAATGCCACGCTTATTTTTTTAAAATAAGCGCTCACTATTCGGGTTAACCGGGAAAGGACCATGGGGTCGTATAACCCATTCCGAATATGTGATACGTCGTATGAATTGCATTCGAAGACGGTGTTGAAGACCGGATATTTTCGAAAACGAGAGGGTTTCTTGTCGAATGTCTTTGCATCGACTGGTCCCCGGTATAGAGACTCCATATGTGATGGGAAGTCCGAACGTGATTAGTGAATATCCGGATTGCAAGGACTTCTTTGTAAGTGCCTTCGGTTCTGTTCGAGCCCGGAACAGACTTGTATGGATTGTGTGTCTGACATTACAAGTTGAGATATAAAGCCGATTTCTTTCAAATATATTTCTGTGGTGGCGGAGAATTTATTCTTTTAGCTTAACACCCTTCTCTGAGACGTACGAGCTCAGAGGTTATATAGTTGAAGTTATCAGCGATATATTCCCAGTTTGGTAATGTGACATGCTGAGTGATGCTGAAATGATCATTGTGTTGATTATTGTGATAGGATCATTTATTTGATCGTCTATCTTAGTGATCATTGTGTTGATCATTTGTTGACCCAAAGCATGGCTTTTGTATAAAGTATGTTTTTGTGGACGTGAATTCGTCGAGCCTCACACCCCGTGAATGGTCAAAACAGGAAAGAAGCAGCAAGGTTATGAGGGGTAGCACCCTTTAGGATATGTGCATTTCCTTCTGGAAAAGGGTGGTATCATGGTATGGAGCCCAGATACTTACTCATGTTGAAAACACTTTATGATTGTGTGAATTGATTACGAGCGCTCGGTTGATAAAGGTCCCAAAGGACCGGGGGATGGCATATTCGGTCAGTTGTTACTCAGTTAGGAGTAACCCGGCCTTGTGTTGGTAGAGATCCGGTTTGGTTCTCGGGGATGTCCATCCAGAGGCATTCTCATGTGGCAATGGGAAGTTCCTTGGCCTGACCATTCGTTGGAAATCCAAAGAAACAATACGATCTTGTACGGTTTTAGTTGTAGAACCTGCCATCTAATATGGTAGCTATTAGTAGGCATAATATAATGGTACCTATGCTGGCTAAGATTTATATCTTTATTTTCGAAATAAATTTTCTACACTATGCACTAATAATAATATCAAAATTGATTTGATTTTTGCGTAGAAGCATCTTTGACTAACATAAGAAGAAATCTCCTCCAAGTCTGCGTTTGCATTGTGTGTGTGGTGGGAGGTCTTATGGTAGTTACATTTTCAAAAGCATTGCGAATTGATTTTTTAAATATTCTTCTATTTTTATTTTAAAGATAAATAAACTGTTTTTAGTTCTCGCACCAGTCACATGACTGACTCGGAGTTTATTGTTTTCCTTCCTAAACTCTGGATGCCCACCAATTTTTCACACGGGCAGTCAAGAGTTAGGGTTTATCAGGATATTCTGGATATTCTGGAGTTGTTGGAGGCAAGCTGGATGGCATGGCGTATACTAGTATATAGTATTTCTTTTTTTTCCGCTGTTTAAAATTTTTTTGTTGTTGTACACTCTGATGATTTGATGTGATGTAATGTGATGTAATGTAATAACTGATATAGTTCTTTGTTTAAAGATTATTCATTTATTATCTATTATATGTTCCGCTGCGAATTGTGAGATTCTGATGTGTTCTATTGTTTTCTTTCTGTTCTGTTTTTCTTTCTTTCTTCTTCTACCTCTTTCTCTTCTTTCTTAAAAACCCCCTCAGTGTTCGGTTTTTCGGCAACGAAAAATCGTGTCCTGACAATTTTGGTTGCTATAGTTGGGTGTTAGGTAATAAAAATATTTGTAATGAATTAAAGCTAAGTTGAATTTTAATAAATCAAATTGGAGATTTTAGAACTTAAGTCCGGGATTTTTGAAATCTTCTTTCAAAGGATTTATGAAATATAATGATTTGGTTTATAAATATTTTCTTATATAAATATTTAGTATAATTCGAAGGAATTGGTTTAAAGAGGATTTTGAAGAAAATAAGTTTGTACTTTCCTCTCTATCGCTGGAAAATAATTTCGGTGATGACGGCCGCATCATCGACTTTCATTTTCGAGTTTCGAAGGGAAAGGCCACTGTAGTAAATTCTACTGCAGATTTGTTTTGAAATTATTTAAAATTTTAATTGTTTAAAGGTAATTAAAGATATAAAAGTTGTAAGAAATTAATTATCTATTATTTTAATGAAATTTTGGAATTTGACCCGGTATTAATTCTTGAATTTCCATTAATTAGTTGTAAAAATTTAGGTTAGTGAAATAAAAGAAGTAATCAATGAATTAAAAGAGTTGAGATTAAAGGTAAGTTGAAATTGTAATTTATAAAACAAATATGTATTAACTAAAGGAATGGAGAAGAAACTTGTAAATTTTCACTTACATTCTTAAAACATACATAACTTACCATATAATAAAAAGTTGCAAATGTTAGTAGGAAAATGTAAGGGGAAATCTTACTAGTGAAGAGTAAGGTAATAAAGGTATTCTATTAATTTGCTATTATTAATGAGAATTAATTGTGTAGACTTAAGTTAAATTGGAAATTTTACCATAAGTAAAGGTAAGTAGTATAAATAGATGATAGAAACTTTAGTAAATAAAATTGGAATACAAATATAATGAATTCTGTGATAAATGGAAAATGAAAATTTGTAAGAAATAAAGAAATCACTCCATAAATGAAAGAAAGAAAATCAAACCATTGAAGCATGATATAAGTGTATAATAAATAAATTTGGGTGTTGGTTTGAATTGTGTTGTTTGATTTATGTTGTTGGGTAAGAAATTTGAAGTGGTTAAATGAATAAGTATCTATCTTTGTTCCATCTAAGACTGTTGAGTAAATGATGCACTTGATAGTTAATTTCATTTTATACAAATTTCAAGTTTGAACCCAAACAACTATTTGGTTGATGGATTAAATGGTTGCTTTGTTGTGTATGTATGTTGTTTGTAAGGTTGATGGTTGTTGAATTGTTTGGTTGATTAATGATTGAATCCACTTGAATAGTTCACTTTAAAATAAATATTTAACCTTTTAGATTATATAAGTGAATACAGGTGATGGAAGCAACTGCTACTGCTTTTGGTTCCAAAATAATAAGCGTATATTGCCCGACAAATAGGTACGTTTTCGGATTACGTTTAAAGCGCTATTTTTCCGTGTTGGGATATAATATTTTGATAATATATGTAATATATTTGTATATTTTGATATTATATTTTCTCCAGAGTCTCTCCGCACAAAGGAGACCCTGCCAAAATTTTCCGTAAATTTTGGACTTAGAATTTTGTGAAAATATTTTCCCAACTTTAATAATTAAGTATAAAATAATATAATGATTATAAACAGGTATATTTTATTTAAGAAAATAAATTTAGTAAATTATTGTTATAAGTTAATATTTGGAATAAGATGTACTTTTTTATTCTTCCTTCTCCCTTCTTTTTCCTTTTCGGGGACGAAAAGTTTTGAGTGGGGGAGATTGTAACAACCCGTTAAATTAATAATATTTAATAAATTAAATTAATATAATTTCTAATTTGTTTAAGAATAAATGTAGAAATTTGGTATAGTAGTTGTAACCTAGTGTAACAATAAAATTTTATGACAATAGATTTGGATAATGTAATTTGTCACTTTTTGTTAAAAGTAAATTTTAAGAAATCAATAAATGTTGAATTGAGAATATTAATAAAAAATATTAACTAAAATGAGATTCATTAATATAAAATCAGTAGTGAAGATGTCACCTTTGGTTGTAATAAAAGTGAATGCTATTAGTGGATGTCAACACTTAATAAAATTTATTTAGAATAAAAAGAATTTAAATGCATGTTTGAATAGAGTATTAAATTGATAGATTAAGCGTAAGTAATTAGAATTTAACCCTATAAGATATGGAACTGAATGTATGAATATAATTTTGTAAAAATAGTTAATTAACAACTTATTTGTGCATACCCAATTTAATATAAATAACAAAAGGGCTAGCACTTGATGTGCCTAAGTATTAATATATTGGAACTATAATAAAATAGAGAGTTTGGTAGTAAATAGAAATAAAAAGACCGTTATTAACTAGGAAATTAATAAATGGATTCTAACAATAGGTAGTAATTAATGCGTGTATATTGGGCATTTGCGGATTACCAATTTTTCTACCTATTCATATAATTTATTTATGTAAATCTAAACCTATGGCAACATTTTGTTAATAAATGTTGGAAGTGAATTTGAATATATCAAAGGATAACAAGTGTTTAGGTTAACCATTTATTTTATTTAGTTAAGAAGGGAAATAGATTGAAATAAAGCTAATTTAATTTTTTTGGTTGTTAATGGGTATAGTTAAATAAGGAGAAGTTATAGGAAATAATACGCGCACTAATGAGATGTAATATAATTCCAAAGTTATTTATACCCACAAATAGGTTAATTACTGTATAGAAAGAGTCTAAATCAATAAATGAATTTATTAAGATTACATTTATAATTTTATAACCTTTATGCTGATTTAAGTTCAATTAATTTATTTGATTAAATAGTGCAGTAGCGTAGTTTTGTGCGGTAGTTGAAATAGCTAATTCTTTTAGGTAAAGTTAAGGCTAATTCTATGTATATATTTGACCTATTGTTGATATAGATTCTAGGAAGCAGGATCTATTAATTAAATGGAGTATTAGATTCAATAATTGCATTTATCGCATAAATAAAGAGAATATAACGGTTAAATTTGGCGTTATTGAAATTAAAAAGGAATGGGGGAATAATAATTTGAAATCATTGCAATAGATATTAATTTAAGGTTACCTTAAATAAATTAAGGTAATAAATGGAGGATAGTGTAAATATCTTTATAATACGATGATTTGTGTAGTTAGGGTAGTTTTGATTTGTCAGTTAAGATGGAGGATTTTTATAAAATGTAATAAATGCAGTTTAAATTAAGGCATTGACGTTTGGGAATTTAAGAAGTGATAAACTAAAATTTATTTATTTATTTGAAAATTTGAAATCCAATTTGTGGATTCATTGCAAATAAGTGAAATTTGTGTTTAACCATTACATCGATAGGAATAAATTAAATTTAAGGTTATATTAATAAAATTTGGACTAGAGAAATGATATGAATCGGTTTTAGAAGCCTTAAATATAAAATGGGAAGTAGACGAGATTTCACGTTACAACCATTTTTAAAAATCCTGATGTATGTAGAAATATTTATGAAATATAACGTAAACCAATGTTGAATCAAAAGAATAGAGTCAACACTTGTTTATTCATTTAATGTGATATAACTACGAGTATGATTTATTGCAAATTACATGGAAATCTAATATATAGGACATTACCTAAAAAGGAAGAGTAGATAAAATTTATGATAAACATATTTGTATATGAAGGTTATTGATTTAAGGAGAAATTGGGCAAGTTTTATGTATTTGGGTTAAGTGCAACCTTTAATAGATAAATTTAGTGCAATTAAACAAATTGACATTTAATATTTCGATAACTATAAATTTGATGGGATAAGAACATTTGGGTAATGAAGGGATGACAAATATTAGCTATGATTCTAGAAGGAATTAAATAGATAATGGGAAGATTAAAATCAGGTTCTGAGCAATAATTATTAAATAACAGAAGTTTAGGAGTAAAGTGAGATAATTGAAAATTTTAATCATTCATATAAGTCATTTGTTTATTAATATGAGTTAGCTAATAAATTTAACTTGGGCAATACCTATATATTGGAAACACATTTGTAAAGCGTAATTAATTGAATTTGGTGAATTGGGAATGAATCCAAGGTTATAGGAATTGATGTAATACTACGCAAATAAAAGGTAACTGCATAAAATCAATGTTTCGAAATAAATTGTAATTGATAATTAAGTAGGAATGGGTTTGAATTTGACAAAAAGGAAAATTTATTATTTGCTTACCCATCTATTCAATCTATTAAATTTGATCAGATCCATTTGCAATTAAACGAATTTATTTACAAGTTAGTATGTATTTAGCTGATAACTATAAACCAATTAGGGCAATCGGGTATATATATTACCAGTTAAGTTATATAAGATAATGGTTGACTTAATTAAGGGAGTTTATGTAATAATTTCATTTATTTTGTAAGTGGAAATAAAACGTTAATGATAACAAGTATTCAAAATTTACCATCTATTTAGTATATTAAGTATAATTGATAATCAACTGCAGCAAGTAATAAATAATAAATACGTAACGTTAAATGAAGTAATATTTGAAATTTAATATTTAGAAACTATGTAAATATAAGTGCAGATGAAATTGGGGATATTTACATATTGAAATATGAATCCAATGATAAATCAATCTAATTGACAATAAATAATGGAAAGTAAATTTAATTAAATTTTGAAAATTTAATATATATATACAGTTATAAACCCTAGCTCCATCCTATTGTCATTTGCTGTATATTCATTTCTTCATCTCCTTCTCCTCCTCAAATGGTTGCAAAACCTATATCTACTTCAATCCAAATTTCAATGAAAATGCAAACACTTCAGAAAAATTCCACAAAAAAATATATGTTAATGTTCTCGAAACACGTAATCTCATGGTGTAATTCGTTTTTCGAATGGAGTCATCGTTTGCTCAGAATAAATTCAAACAGTTCGTGGCCATTCATCAGCGCCGTAACAAACTTCGTCAGATCGTCAAACGGTTTCTGGGTTTTGTAGAGTGGGCGATGGGGATCGCATCTATATGGTTTTTGTGTCGATTCAACGGTTAGATCGTCGTAGATCTTCGATTAGGGTTTCGAAACCCTAGAATCATAGGCGGCGGCGCTCGCGTTTCAAGGAGGCGGAGGGCCATGGGGGGTTGCGGCTTGGCAAGAGCTTCGAGATGGTGGTAGTGGTTTGGTCGATGGATGTCTCAGGCGAAGGCAAGGGACGGTCAAACGTTGGCGGGGGAGGTGATTCGCGTGCGTGTAAACCTGGGCGCGCGTTTGAAGATGATGACGTGGATGATGATGTGTATGTAATTGTGTTCCATTCTCTTTTATTTAATATTGTTTTTCAATCGAATTTTCGACATAACTTCCGCGTACGAACTCCGATTCACACGAAATTTCTTTTGTTAGGATCGTAATTTAATTCCGAATTTGATGACGCTGGTTTGGACGAATTCCGAGAAGGGCGAATTTTTGGGTTTAAATCGAATTTAAATTCGATTTAAATTCAAAAGGTGAGTGTTTAAACCCACTCACAACTACTAGAAGCTTTTATGTTTGTTAAGTTAATTTTAGAAATGAATAGAAATATTTATGAGTATTTGGCATGTTTATTTCACTCATATTTGTTGAATTGCATTTATTAAATTTAACTGTTAATTTAATTTATTTATTGCGTATTAATTGATAGTTAGAATTTATTTGTTTGCCTATAAACTGCTAGTTAACAGTTATATAGATTATTACTGAATATAAACTGTTAGATTAATAGTTGTAAAATTTAATCTGAATAAAATTGCCAGTTATTACCTGTTATATATTATCAAATATAAATTGTTATTGATTGATATTGCTTGATGATTGTGATTGGATGATGGGTGATGTTGATGGATGTTTTATTGTATATCATTAAATTGCAAATTATCATGCATATTTCCTTTCATTCGGGATTGTGGTTTGAAATGATATACAACCGCAAAATTTTATATCTTTTAAATTGCGGATTGAAATGATAAATATCCGTATCACTTGACCATAGGATAGAAAATTATATACATGCACCGCGGTATATATATATATATATATATATATATATATATATATATATAACTATTTAAATGTGATTTCTATGGTTTGGATGGAATACGTTTATAATAATCTTAAATTTTATATTGTATAAATATTATTCTTCCATATATATACATATGAAGTTGAAAATTTTGAAATTAAAAGGTATATAAATCTCTTTATTAAAAATGGAAAAAATTTAAGAAAATGGAGTTTGATAATTTATATCATATGTTTAAATGTTAAGTTTGGAAATTTTAAGATATGATATTTATAATTGGATTTTTCCAAGATAAATTGAAATGAATATTCTAGTATAATTTGAATTGAAAAAAAATATTGGAGTTCTTATTTATTTATGGATTTTATGTGAATATTCAAGACTAAATAATAGAACATTTAATTTGGTTGAAGGAATAAATTCCAACTTTAGTTTTGAAATATTAATACTCCAAATGGATATATATATATATATATATATATATATATATATATATATATATGAAGTGGTTTTGGAACTTGAGAGAGATAATACAAATTTTGGTTTAGACTTTAATAAAGAAATGTATTTGTAAAGCCATGAGAACTATTTTCTTTACAAAGTAACATTTAAGTTAAACCTTTTAATTCATATACCGTTGAATATCCAAACCATTCAAGTTTTAGAAGTTATGGTTTTAAATTATGATTTTCAAAATACTATGCTTTGAAAATATTTGATTTTCAGACGTTATGAAGTTAAAGCATTTTGATTTTTGGAAAAGAATTATATTTGGGATAAGTGATAAAATATGGTTTTGGGTTTTGAAATGATATCGTATTCATGGTTATGAAATGGGATGTTTATTCTGATTTTTAAAGTATAACCTATTTATAAATGACCGCGGTGTTATAATAACGATGGGTGGCAAAGAGACCGGGATCGGATATCTGACATACTCTCTGTCGATACCGAAAACCACTTTGACTAACCGTGTACGCGGTGGAGATTCCAGAATGAAGTAGGTGGTGGCGACGTTTCCTGTAAGGTAAATACGTGGACCCGACTCCCGTGAGTTGGCATAAGGTGCCTAAAACAGGAGCTATTCCCAGGCCAATGAGGTCATACCTCTGATCGGACACTCCTCTTCGATATTATACTATGACTTTGGATTGATTCAGTGGCCACTTTTATTTTGATTTTGGGGAGTTTGTTCGAGGTGGGCGGTAACTGCGGCTACGCGTTTCCATCAGCCTGGGTACGCAATTGGTATATCTACCCTGGCATTGCCTTGTTGTGCCGTGTCACCTACCATACCGAGCCTTTACTACGAGTTATGTTTTGTACCATACCTATGGAGTGCCCTCTGACGACGCCCAGTACGGGGGAGATTACGGTACTGTATAGACTATGGGAATATATAAATGTGTTAAGGTGGAAAATGTAAAGCCTTAACGCTATTTAAAAGTAAATTTATTTTATAAATAGACACTATTATAATAGCGCAATATACTACATAGTAAATAGTTTAACGGTTCCTTAGGAGATGTAAATCCCGAACATCTCTTGAGTTACTGTACTCATATTTATTTTTGTAAATTTAACTCACATAAGATCTTTTAGTCTGACTTGAGTGTTTTGGTCTTTTCAAATTCGCTCGGGTTAGTCCGAGCGTTTCAGGATCGAAGACTTTAGCTTTGAAGGACGAAGACGAAGGAGTCGTATTATTATTATCTATAGTATTGCACCACACTCATACTGTTCCGCTGCATTGATTGTATTGGTAGGTGTAACTCTGATATTTATTGTATAAAGCAAATCAAGTGTTTGTAAACTGTTTTGAACTGTATATTTATTATTATAATTTATCCTTCCGATGTGAGATTCTATTTTGTTTTTATTTCTTCTCTGTTTTTCTTATTTACCCCATAACAATCCGTCCTTCCATTATGTTTTGAATTGGCACGTGTGTCGGTTTAAAGTGTGCGAAAAGGCTGGATGTTACACATTTCCCACAAAGTCATCAGAGAGACAAATTCGAACCAGTCAATCGAATACTGGAATTTACTTTATCGACCAAAACTCCTCGCGCGATCATCACAGATCGCCTGCAACTGCGCCACTGTAAAGGTTGTGATTTTCGACTCACGAAAGTCGACATTAATACGTCCACTGTATCAACTGCCGAGCAATCGAAGGTCGAAAAACACAACCGTTAGGGTTAAAGAAGAAGAGGTAGAAGAAGAAAGAAAGAAGAAGCAACAGAAAACAATATCAGAATCTCACAATTGCAGCGGAACAACATATAATAGATAAATGAATATCTTTAAAACAAAGAACTATCTCAGTTATTACATTACATCACAATACATTACATTATCAGAGTGTACAACAACAAACAGCGAAAAAGAAATACTATATACTAGTAGATACATCATGCCATCCAGCTTGCCTCTAGATCTCTACAATAACTCCTAAATTTCAGAATTACCTGATAACCTGACTCTAGACTGCCCGTGTTAAAATTGGTGGGCACCCAGAGTTTAGAAAGGAAACAACAAACTCCAGGCCAGTCATGGGACTGGTGTGAGAACTTAAAACAGTTATTCTTTAAAAACAACAAAGAAATATTTTGAAATAGATCTGCAATGCTTTTAGAAAATGTAACTACCATAAGGCCTCCCGCCACACACACAATGCAAATGCAGAATTGGAGGAGATTTCTCCTTATGATAGTCAAAGATGCTTGATACGCAAATTTCTTTTATATTATTACTATAAGTGCAAAGTGTAGAAAACCTTTCGAAAGTACAATATAAATCTTAGCCAACATATGACCAGTATCGTATGCCTACTATAGCTACCATCTAAACAGTGGGGCGCCACCATAAGTAAATGGCAGGTTATACAACTAAAACCGTAAAGAGCTTGTATTGGATGAATGGATTTCCAACAAATGGTCGGGCAAAGGAACTTCCCAAGTAAAATGGAACGCCTCTGGAGGGACGTCCCCGGATCCTAACCGAATCTCTGCTAGACAAGGTCGGGTTACCTCTAGCTGGGTAACAACTGACACGAGTACGTCATCCCCCGATTGTAAACAACCTTTATCTGAGGATCCTCTCAACCAACAACCACAAAATAATAAGTTTGCAGCAACCACTAAGTAAGTATCTGGGCTCCATACCATGATACTACTCATAATCCAGAAGGAAATGACATACCCTTAGAGGGCGCTATCCTCAAATAACCTTGCTGTTACGATTCTTGTTTCGACCATAACCGGGTTGTGAGGTTCGACGAAGTCTCGTCCACAAAGCTACGCTTTTCACAAAGCCACGCTTTGATCAACAAATGATCAGCAGCACTCAGCATCCCACATTACCAAATTGGGAGTATATCACAGATAACCATCAACTACATAACCTCTGAGCTCGTACGTCTCAGAGAAGGGTGTTAAGCTAAGAGAATAAATTCTCCGCCACCAACAGAAATGTATTTGAAAGAAATCTGCTTTATATCTCAAAGTGTAATGTCAAACATACTATCCATACAAGTATGTTCTGGGTTCGAACAAAACCGAAGGCACTCCCAAAGAAGCCCTTGCAATCCGGGTATTCACAATCCAGATCGAACTTGCCATCACAAAGGAAATCTCCATACCGTAGCTATCGGTGCAGAGACAATCGATAGGTCATCCTATCATTCTCGCAAATACCAGGTCTTAAACACCGGTCTTCAAATGCTACCCATTACGACGAATCACTATTCGGAATGGGATACATGACTCAAAGGTCCTCTCCCGGCTAAACTGAATAATGAGCGCTTATTTATAAAAATAAGTGCTCATTCAGATTCAAGCAAATCACAAAAATTTTCACTTTGATCTTTTAAATAAACGATCCATCACAATCACAAAGATTCGATGTGGTTTCAGGATATCCACTTGGAATCCGACCCCTGATCCCATCGAAATTCAAACGCCATCCAAAGGCAAATATTGATAGTCGGTAATTTAACTATCAATCAACATTCACTACAATTTCCAGATTTAAATAATTTCCACAATTATTTATTTTCAAAACATCTTCGCAAGATATATTTTCACACTTCAACCATTTGAAAACCAATTTCAAATATTCGCTTTCAATTTATCTTTAAAAGATAAAATCTCAAAACATTTCACTTCATATTGGAAAACATTTCCATACTTATTTAATAATAAGAAATTCACAAATCTATTTATTTTCAACATCTGGAAAATATTCAATATACTTAAATCACAATTAAGTATATATTTTATTCTTTAAGGAAAACATTCTCTTAAACACATTCATTTGAGTCAAAACGAATGTTGCGTAAAACATCGTTACGACAACCCAAAATCACTAGTATAGGGATTCGAAATTTAGATAGGTATATAAATCCCAATACTATATAAAACATTTCCTTTCGAAAATCATTTACTATAACAACAGTGTTATAGTCCACCATTTCCGTATTTCTCAAAAACGTCTATTTCAAAAATGAATGTTGAAATCTAGGGTTTCGATCCTTAACACATTTTGAAACAACTTTAAATCGTTTTAAATTCTATTTAAAAGATCACTTCCTAAAACATTTCTTTAATATATTATTCACCATCCAAAATCGTGAATATAAATCGTTTACCAAATTCAACACTTCTACATATTTAATTAAAGGATTATCCACTATCCAAAATCGTGGATATATCTCCTTAATAAGCTTTCATATTTACTTATCAAATTCAATTGGTTTCGGATTTATAAAACAACGTTTATAAATTCACATTTATATATTTTTATAAAAAAAACTTCAACTTATAAAATCCCTTAATTAACAAATTCTATTTATATCTCATTTATATGCCAAAATCCAAATTATAAGTTAATTACTTATAAATCTTTTATTTTACAAAATCTATTCATTTTATAACTTCACAATTTATAAATCTATAAACTTCATTCACTTATGAAATCCATTTATACTTCTTTTTAACACTTATAAAAACTCGTTTTATAATTCCAATATTTTAATTTATAAATATCAATTTTATAAATCTTTTATATAAACCGTTTATAATAATTCAAAAATCCCAATTTTAAACTGTTTTATAAAATCATTAGCTCCATATTTCAAAAATCAATTTTCAACTATATTTCTCAAAAATCATAATTTTTATAACATTAAAATTATAACATTTATTTATTTAAAATGAATCAATTCCAAATTTCAAAAAAAAATGTATACTTCCAAAAATCACTTTAAAAATCCTTTTAAATTCGAAAACGTAATTTTAACATTTTTAAAACTCCAAAATAGGCCCAATGCTGCAACAACACCAAATATAACAATCACGGCATCCAAAGCATCATCTATCATATGATAACGGAATATATCACAATATCTGTAAATAAATCAATACTGTTGAGGAATCCAGTTGGATCCCTCCAACCTGTTTCCCTGCATCCACAGATGTTAGCACAATACCAATCCCGTTTCAAGACGGAATATCGCGGTATATGGGATTTATAAAATATTATCCGCTATTATGCGGCGCAATAGGGTCTCATCCGCTATATAATGCGGGGAAAATCAACTCCAAGTACGTATATAATACCAATTCCACATCAAGGTGGAATTATCGCGGTATATGTGTTTAATAAATAACCTCCTCTTAACGTATAGGGTCTATTTCAATACAATAGATAATAATTTGTCATCCAAGCATACAATCAAGCAATTTTAAATCGAAACAATTTCGATTGAGTGAGAAGTTCTCACCTTGCTTCAAATAACAGTTGCAGTGTTTTATTTCGAATAAAATTAAACGCACGTTTAATTTTACCCAAAAATTTCACTAGCTCAAATCAACTTCAATCCAGCTCCATCGCGTAGTGTTCGTCCATACGAACCTAACGCAATTCGTTTTGTGCGTTTCCGACCTCGTATCAAAAAGTTATAACATTTCAAAGTTTATACAATTTTTTATATAAATAAATATACAATTTCTTTTATTTTTTTAACCTTAAGCACATCTCGGCCGATCATCAACGCAACGTCAGATCTGGGCCACATACACGTTTCTTCCCCAAAATCGTTCCTAGGCTTTATTCGTACGTGAATAAACTCACTCGGCCGCCTTCGTTCAAGAATTTATCGCGACCCCCACGAGCAAAACGAAGATGATCGGCAATCTTCACCGCCTCCGCATGCACGTGCTCCGCGTACGGCCACAACGGTGGCGAGCTCGGTTGCTTATTGGCCTTGGAATTCGTGCATGAACGGTGTGCCTTTGGACGTGATTTGCCAACGATCCGCAGCTTCGTTTCCGATCATCACCGTTCAGATTGAAGATCTCACGTAGCTCTACATCTTTGTAGTTGAAAATTTCTTACGAAAGCTGATAGATTGGAATAAAAATGAAGAAAAACGCGACAAGTTTCTGGTCATTGGACGTGAGAGTGGCGGCTGAAGAAAAATGGGCTAGGGTTTTGCAGATGGAAATGATGAAGGTTCTTTTATAGAAAATCGCCAAAAAACACTATTCATCCGATTTTCCGAACTCCAAATCTCACGCGGTGACCGGCGTTCCTAGGGTTTAACCCGCGTTCCGGACACAATGGATCAAGTTTCGGAAGCTAATTTGATCATATGTGCGATTACGAAAATAAACGATCAAATTTAAATTAAATTGGTTAAACTAATTTCTATGCGTTTTGGCTTGCCCCGGACGAACTGTAAATCCGATTGACACGAAATTTGAAATCTTACAAAAATTTAACATTACGGATCCAATGAAACTGGTATCGTCGAAATCCGAGACTGTTTGAAAAATGGCTATTTTTAGTTGTCAATTAAATATTAAAATATTCAATTTCCACAAATTTACTTTAAATTCAATTTTAAAAGTTCTATAACATCAGTCTAACCTCAATATGATTTAATACAACTTTAAAAATCAATTTTAATCACATTAAACCCAATTCCCAATTATTTCTGTAATTTCAAATATTAAATTATCCATTTAATTATCCAATTAAATCTAGATATTCGAAATATAATTTATTCGACTGTTTTAATTTTATTGGTTAATATTTAAAATCAGTTAAATATACGAATTTCAAATGACAGAAATTCTGGGTCGTTACAAACTTCCCCCTTAAAAGAATTTCGTCCTCGAAATTACCAAGTAAGAAAAAAGTTACAGAATTCATCAACTTTTCAAACATCCATTCAAATTAAATTTCAAATTCACTTAAGTGTTTAAATTTCCCAAAATCCAATAGTTATACTTCTTACAATAACTTTACTAAGTTTTCAAATCGTACTTAGTTGTCTTTTCAAAATTTTCCAATTTTCTCAAAAATATTCTAACGCCTTAAATTTTCAGAAAATTTCGCCATGGTCTCCTTTGCGCGGCATCTGAAAAGTAAAAATAAAAAGGCAACATATGTATCAAAAATATACATCTCATCAAGTGATGAGACATCCCGCAGGGAAAAAGTGTAAAAGTACGATATCTAATCCGAGATATGTACCTTATATATTATTGCGAGCATATACGGCTAATATAGCGCGAAAGCGAGCTCCAAAAGCAAAGCAAGCGCAATCCGCGCCTACTAAACACTCAGCAAAAATGAGAACATGTATATAGGCAAGTAATATCAATATACAACATATACCAACAACTATATGTGCCAATATAGAAAATGCAATCAAAAGCAATAAATTCAACCATTAAACAACTATCATCCAACAACAATTCCAATCATCAAATCAATATACATTCACTTCTCATTAATATTCAATGAATTGGTTTTTCATTTAATCACATTTGATTCATTAACATTGGACTTTACTAACATTCATTTATTCATTTTCAATTAGTTTATATTCACTAATTTACATTCAAGTTAGTTCACTTCCACATTCAAATCAAATTACATAGTTTTCAATTTTATCAATTCAACTTCATTAACACCTAATGAATTATATACAATCAACTAACAATCCTATAACAACTAAATCATAACCAACATAACCAAATTATTAAATTTACATTCAATTTGGTCTAACACTTTTAATTTCCAATTGGTTGATATTTAATTGACTTTTCATTCAATTATTCAATTTCCAATTTACTACTTTTTAATGAATTAACATTTACATTCATTATTCTATATCAATTCATTTACATTCGATTGATTAATATTCAATCCATTTATTAATTACTTCGATATCAAAATCTACTTCATTCAACATTACTTAAGTTATATTCCATTTCAAACATCATTTGTTTAGCTTAACTTAAATTTCTACTTATAAATCCAATTCAGATTCCAATTATAAAGTAAATTCTATTTAACTTTACCAAATTAAGATCTTTATTATTTCATATTATAAGTTCAAAACTCGTTTCACTTATATTCAACAATTACAACTTGGATTTTAATTTCAAATTTGTTTATCACAACCAAACTTCAATTTACTATGGTAGCAAATCCATCACACAGAAACGTGAAAATGATACTGATGATGCTGTAGTCATCACCCTTATCATTTCCCAATAACAGTAGCGAATCCAGTGCTTAATATTCTTTCAAAATTTTCCTTTTATTCATAAATCGCATTTACAAATCTTTTACTTATATAATTTCACTATTTTCTCTTTACTTATATAAGATCATTTCAAAATTGTAAATCATATTAATTATAATTCCATACTTATAATTCTTCGCTTATACAATTTATTCTTTTACAATTGTTTTTATTTAGATTATTCAAACATCCTTTAATTAACTTATGTATATTCTTACATTTTCAACAACCAAACAATCAATCTATATACACTTTAATAATTCTGAAAAATTATTCCTTTATATGTAAAATATAATCGAGGTAAAATTATTCCATTTACCCTATTTTAAAACGATATCGTGTCAAATTGTTAAGTATAAGTGTTTAGAAATCCCTATCAACAACGTTAATTACTCGTATTGACCAGAATCCATATACCACTCAACAAACCAATCATCACAATATAAAAAAATTTATATTCACTAACAAGTGCGCTCTCATAGCTATTATTACACTCACACTCATTCTAGAGTACTACCGACTCTATCTCTAATGAGTAATTCCCAACAGAGCCAAGGTTGTCTTTTAACCAAAAGCTTTGAAACCAAATGTAAAGGTTGCGATTTTCGACTCACGAATGTCGACATTAATACGTCCACCGTATCAACTACCGAGCAATCGAAGGCCGAAAAACCCAACCGTTAGGGTTGAAGAAGAAGAGGTAGAAGAAGAAAGAAAGAAGAAGCAACAGAAAACAATATCAGAATCTCACAATCGTAGCGGAACAACATATAATAGATAAATGAATATCTTTAAAACAAAGAACTATCCCAGTTATTACATTACATCACAATACATTACATTATCACAGTGTACAACAACAAACAGCGGAAAAGAAATACTATATACTAGTAGATACGCCATGCCATCCATCTTGCCTTCAGATCTCTACAGCAACTCCTGAATTTCAGAATGACCTGATAACCGGACTCAAGACTACCTATGTTAAAATTGGTGGGCACCCAGAGTTTAGGAAGGAAAAATAAACTCCGGGTCAGTCATGGGACTGTTGTGAGAACTTAAAACAGTTATTCTTTAAAAACAACAAAGAAATATTTTTAAATAGATCCGCAATGCTTTTAGAAAATGTAACTACCATAAGGCCTCCCACCACACACACAATGCAAACGCAGAATTGGAGGAGATTCTCCTTATGATAGTCAAAGATGCTTGATATGCAAATTGCTTTTATATTATCACTATAAGTGCAAAGTGTAGAAAGCTTTTCGAAAGTACAATATAAATTTTATCCAACATACGACCAATATCGTATGCCTACTATAGCTACCATCTAAACAGTGGAGCACCACCATAAGTAAATGGCAGGTTATACAACTAAAACCGTAAAGAGCTTGTATTAGATGAATGGATTTCCAACAAATGGTCGGGCAAAGGAACTTCCCAAGTAAAATGGAATGTCTCTGGAGGGACGTCCTCGGATCCTAACCGGATCTCTGCTAGACAAGGCCAGGTTACCTCTAGCTGGGTAACAACTGACACGAGTATGCCATCCCTCGGTTGTAAACAACCTTTATCCGAGGATCCTCTCAACCAACAACCACAAAATAATAAATTTGCAGCAACCACTAAGTAAGTATCTGGGCTCCATACCATGATACCACTCATAATCCAGAAGGAAATGACATACTCTCAGAGGGCGCTATCCTCAAATAACCTTGCTGCTACGATTCCTGTTTCGACAATAACCGAGTTGTGAGGTTCGACGAAGTCTCGTCCACAAAGCTACGCTTTTCACAAAGCCATGCTTTGATTAACAAATGATCAGCAGCACTCAGCATGCCACATTACCAAATTGGGAGTATATCACAGATAACCATCAACTACATAACCTCTGAGCTCGTACGTCTCAGAGAAGGGTGTTAAGCTAAGAGAATAAATTCTCCGCCACCAACAGAAATGTATTTGAAAGAAATCTGCTTTATATCTCAAAGTGTAATGTCAAACATATTATCCATACAAGTCTGTTTTGGGTTCGAATAGAACCGAAGGCACTTCCAAAGAAGCCCTTGCAATTCGGGTATTCACAATCCAGATCGAACTTCCCATCACAAAGGAAATCTCCATACCGTAGCTATTGGTGCAGATACAATTGATAGGTCATCCTATCATTCTCGCAAATACCGGCTCTTAAACACCGGTCTTCAAATGCTATCCATTATGAAGAATCACTATTCGGAATGGGATTCATGACTCAAAGGTCCTCTCCCGGCTAAACCGAATAACGAGCGCTTATTTATAAAAATAAGTGTTCATTCAGAGTCAAGCAAATCACAAAAATTTTCACTTTGATCTTTTAAATAAAAGATCCATCACAATCACAAAGATTCGATGTGGTTTCTGGATATCCACTTGGAATCCGACCCCTGATCACATCAAAATTCAAACGCTATCCAAAGGCAAATATTGATAGTCGGTTATTTAACTATCAATCATCATTCACTACAATTTCCAGATTTAAATTATTTTCACAATTATTTATTTTCAAAATATCTTCGCAAGATATATTTTCACACTTCAACCATTTGAAAACCAATTTCAAATATTCACTTTCAATTTATCTTTAAAAGATAAAATCTCAAAACATTTCATTTCATATTGGAAAACATTTCCACACTTATTTAATAATAAGAAATTCACAAATCTATTTATTTTCAACATCTGGAAAATATTCAATATACTTAAATCACAATTAAGTATATATTTTATTCTTTAAGGAAAACATTCTCTTAAACACATTCATTTGAGTCAAAACGAATGTTGCGTAAAACATCGTTACGACAACCAAAAATCACTAGTATAGTGATTCGAAATTTAGATAGGTATATAAATCCCAATACTATATAAAACTTTTTCTTTCGAAAATCATTTACTATAACAACATTGTTATAGTCCACCATTTTCTTATTTCTCGAAAACGTCTATTTCAACAATGAATGTTGAAATCTATGGTTTCGATCCTTAAAACATTTTAAAACAACTTCAAATCATTTTAAATTCTATTTAAAAGATCACTTCCTAAAACATTTCTTTAATATATTATTCACCATCCAAAATCGTGAATATAAATCGTTTACCAAATTCAACACTTCTACATATTTAATTAAAGGATTATCCACTGTCCAAAATCGTGGATATATCTCCTTTAATAAGCTTTCATATTTGTTTATCAAATTCAATTGGTTTCGGATTTATAAAACAACGTTTATAAATTCACATTTATATATTTTTGTAAAAAAAATTCAACTTATAAAATCCCTTAATTAACAAATTCTATTTATATCTCATTTATATGCCAAAATCCAAATTATAAGTTAATTACTTATAAATCTTTTATTTTACAAAATCTATTCATTTTATAACTTCACAGTTTATAAATCTATAAATTTCATTCACTTATGAAATCCATTTATACTTCTTTTTAACACTTATAAAAACTCGTTTTATAATTCCAATATTTTAATTTATAAATATCAATTTTATAAATCTTTTATATAAACCGTTTATAATAATTCAAAAATCCCAATTTTAAACTGTTTTATAAAATCATTAGCTCCATATTTCAAAAATCAATTTTCAACTATATTTCTCAAAAATCATAATTTTTATAACATTAAAATTATAACATTTATTTATTTAAAATGAATCAATTCCAAATTTCAAAAAAAAATGTATACTTCCAAAAATCACTTTAAAAATCCTTTTAAATTCGAAAACGTAATTTTAACATTTTTAAAACTCCAAAATAGGCCCAATGCTGCAACAACACCAAATATAACAATCACGGCATCCAAAGCATCATCTATCATATGATAACGGAATATATCACAATATCTGTAAATAAATCAATACTGTTGAGGAATCCAGTTGGATCCCTCCAACCTGTTTCCCTGCATCCACAGATGTTAGCACAATACCAATCCCGTTTCAAGACGGAATATCGCGGTATATGGGATTTATAAAATATTATCCGCTATTATGCGGCGCAATAGGGTCTCATCCGCTATATAATGCGGGGAAAATCAACTCCAAGTACGTATATAATACCAATTCCACATCAAGGTGGAATTATCGCGGTATATGTGTTTAATAAATAACCTCCTCTTAACGTATAGGGTCTATTTCAATACAATAGATAATAATTTGTCATCCAAGCATACAATCAAGCAATTTTAAATCGAAACAATTTCGATTGAGTGAGAAGTTCTCACCTTGCTTCAAATAACAGTTGCAGTGTTTTATTTCGAATAAAATTAAACGCACGTTTAATTTTACCCAAAAATTTCACTAGCTCAAATCAACTTCAATCCAGCTCCATCGCGTAGTGTTCGTCCATACGAACCTAACGCAATTCGTTTTGTGCGTTTCCGACCTCGTATCAAAAAGTTATAACATTTCAAAGTTTATACAATTTTTTATATAAATAAATATACAATTTCTTTTATTTTTTTAACCTTAAGCACATCTCGGCCGATCATCAACGCAACGTCAGATCTGGGCCACATACACGTTTCTTCCCCAAAATCGTTCCTAGGCTTTATTCGTACGTGAATAAACTCACTCGGCCGCCTTCGTTCAAGAATTTATCGCGACCCCCACGAGCAAAACGAAGATGATCGGCAATCTTCACCGCCTCCGCATGCACGTGCGCCGCGTACGGCCACAACGGTGGCGAGCTCGGTTGCTTATTGGCCTTGGAATTCGTGCATGAACGGTGTGCCTTTGGACGTGATTTGCCAACGATCCGCAGCTTCGTTTCCGATCATCACCGTTCAGATTGAAGATCTCACGTAGCTCTACATCTTTGTAGTTGAAAATTTCTTACGAAAGCTGATAGATTGGAATAAAAATGAAGAAAAACGCGACAAGTTTCTGGTCATTGGACGTGAGAGTGGCGGCTGAAGAAAAATGGGCTAGGGTTTTGCAGATGGAAATGATGAAGGTTCTTTTATAGAAAATCGCCAAAAAACACTATTCATCCGATTTTCCGAACTCCAAATCTCACGCGGTGACCGGCGTTCCTAGGGTTTAACCCGCGTTCCGGACACAATGGATCAAGTTTCGGAAGCTAATTTGATCATATGTGCGATTACGAAAATAAACGATCAAATTTAAATTAAATTGGTTAAACTAATTTCTATGCGTTTTGGCTTGCCCCGGACGAACTGTAAATCCGATTGACACGAAATTTGAAATCTTACAAAAATTTAACATTACGGATCCAATGAAACTGGTATCGTCGAAATCCGAGACTGTTTGAAAAATGGCTATTTTTAGTTGTCAATTAAATATTAAAATATTCAATTTCCACAAATTTACTTTAAATTCAATTTTAAAAGTTCTATAACATCAGTCTAACCTCAATATGATTTAATACAACTTTAAAAATCAATTTTAATCACATTAAACCCAATTCCCAATTATTTCTGTAATTTCAAATATTAAATTATCCATTTAATTATCCAATTAAATCTAGATATTCGAAATATAATTTATTCGACTGTTTTAATTTTATTGGTTAATATTTAAAATCAGTTAAATATACGAATTTCAAATGACAGAAATTCTGGGTCGTTACAAACTTCCCCCTTAAAAGAATTTCGTCCTCGAAATTACCAAGTAAGAAAAAAGTTACAGAATTCATCAACTTTTCAAACATCCATTCAAATTAAATTTCAAATTCACTTAAGTGTTTAAATTTCCCAAAATCCAATAGTTATACTTCTTACAATAACTTTACTAAGTTTTCAAATCGTACTTAGTTGTCTTTTCAAAATTTTCCAATTTTCTCAAAAATATTCTAACGCCTTAAATTTTCAGAAAATTTCGCCATGGTCTCCTTTGCGCGGCATCTGAAAAGTAAAAATAAAAAGGCAACATATGTATCAAAAATATACATCTCATCAAGTGATGAGACATCCCGCAGGGAAAAAGTGTAAAAGTACGATATCTAATCCGAGATATGTACCTTATATATTATTGCGAGCATATACGGCTAATATAGCGCGAAAGCGAGCTCCAAAAGCAAAGCAAGCGCAATCCGCGCCTACTAAACACTCAGCAAAAATGAGAACATGTATATAGGCAAGTAATATCAATATACAACATATACCAACAACTATATGTGCCAATATAGAAAATGCAATCAAAAGCAATAAATTCAACCATTAAACAACTATCATCCAACAACAATTCCAATCATCAAATCAATATACATTCACTTCTCATTAATATTCAATGAATTGGTTTTTCATTTAATCACATTTGATTCATTAACATTGGACTTTACTAACATTCATTTATTCATTTTCAATTAGTTTATATTCACTAATTTACATTCAAGTTAGTTCACTTCCACATTCAAATCAAATTACATAGTTTTCAATTTTATCAATTCAACTTCATTAACACCTAATGAATTATATACAATCAACTAACAATCCTATAACAACTAAATCATAACCAACATAACCAAATTATTAAATTTACATTCAATTTGGTCTAACACTTTTAATTTCCAATTGGTTGATATTTAATTGACTTTTCATTCAATTATTCAATTTCCAATTTACTACTTTTTAATGAATTAACATTTACATTCATTATTCTATATCAATTCATTTACATTCGATTGATTAATATTCAATCCATTTATTAATTACTTCGATATCAAAATCTACTTCATTCAACATTACTTAAGTTATATTCCATTTCAAACATCATTTGTTTAGCTTAACTTAAATTTCTACTTATAAATCCAATTCAGATTCCAATTATAAAGTAAATTCTATTTAACTTTACCAAATTAAGATCTTTATTATTTCATATTATAAGTTCAAAACTCGTTTCACTTATATTCAACAATTACAACTTGGATTTTAATTTCAAATTTGTTTATCACAACCAAACTTCAATTTACTATGGTAGCAAATCCATCACACAGAAACGTGAAAATGATACTGATGATGCTGTAGTCATCACCCTTATCATTTCCCAATAACAGTAGCGAATCCAGTGCTTAATATTCTTTCAAAATTTTCCTTTTATTCATAAATCGCATTTACAAATCTTTTACTTATATAATTTCACTATTTTCTCTTTACTTATATAAGATCATTTCAAAATTGTAAATCATATTAATTATAATTCCATACTTATAATTCTTCGCTTATACAATTTATTCTTTTACAATTGTTTTTATTTAGATTATTCAAACATCCTTTAATTAACTTATGTATATTCTTACATTTTCAACAACCAAACAATCAATCTATATACACTTTAATAATTCTGAAAAATTATTCCTTTATATGTAAAATATAATCGAGGTAAAATTATTCCATTTACCCTATTTTAAAACGATATCGTGTCAAATTGTTAAGTATAAGTGTTTAGAAATCCCTATCAACAACGTTAATTACTCGTATTGACCAGAATCCATATACCACTCAACAAACCAATCATCACAATATAAAAAAATTTATATTCACTAACAAGTGCGCTCTCATAGCTATTATTACACTCACACTCATTCTAGAGTACTACCGACTCTATCTCTAATGAGTAATTCCCAACAGAGCCAAGGTTGTCTTTTAACCAAAAGCTTTGAAACCAAATGTAAAGGTTGCGATTTTCGACTCACGAATGTCGACATTAATACGTCCACCGTATCAACTACCGAGCAATCGAAGGCCGAAAAACCCAACCGTTAGGGTTGAAGAAGAAGAGGTAGAAGAAGAAAGAAAGAAGAAGCAACAGAAAACAATATCAGAATCTCACAATCGTAGCGGAACAACATATAATAGATAAATGAATATCTTTAAAACAAAGAACTATCCCAGTTATTACATTACATCACAATACATTACATTATCACAGTGTACAACAACAAACAGCGGAAAAGAAATACTATATACTAGTAGATACGCCATGCCATCCATCTTGCCTTCAGATCTCTACAGCAACTCCTGAATTTCAGAATGACCTGATAACCGGACTCAAGACTACCTATGTTAAAATTGGTGGGCACCCAGAGTTTAGGAAGGAAAAATAAACTCCGGGTCAGTCATGGGACTGTTGTGAGAACTTAAAACAGTTATTCTTTAAAAACAACAAAGAAATATTTTTAAATAGATCCGCAATGCTTTTAGAAAATGTAACTACCATAAGGCCTCCCACCACACACACAATGCAAACGCAGAATTGGAGGAGATTCTCCTTATGATAGTCAAAGATGCTTGATATGCAAATTGCTTTTATATTATCACTATAAGTGCAAAGTGTAGAAAGCTTTTCGAAAGTACAATATAAATTTTATCCAACATACGACCAATATCGTATGCCTACTATAGCTACCATCTAAACAGTGGAGCACCACCATAAGTAAATGGCAGGTTATACAACTAAAACCGTAAAGAGCTTGTATTAGATGAATGGATTTCCAACAAATGGTCGGGCAAAGGAACTTCCCAAGTAAAATGGAATGTCTCTGGAGGGACGTCCTCGGATCCTAACCGGATCTCTGCTAGACAAGGCCAGGTTACCTCTAGCTGGGTAACAACTGACACGAGTATGCCATCCCTCGGTTGTAAACAACCTTTATCCGAGGATCCTCTCAACCAACAACCACAAAATAATAAATTTGCAGCAACCACTAAGTAAGTATCTGGGCTCCATACCATGATACCACTCATAATCCAGAAGGAAATGACATACTCTCAGAGGGCGCTATCCTCAAATAACCTTGCTGCTACGATTCTTGTTTCGACAATAACCGAGTTGTGAGGTTCGACGAAGTCTCGTCCACAAAGCTACGCTTTTCACAAAGCCATGCTTTGATTAACAAATGATCAGCAGCACTCAGCATGCCACATTACCAAATTGGGAGTATATCACAGATAACCATCAACTACATAACCTCTGAGCTCGTACGTCTCAGAGAAGGGTGTTAAGCTAAGAGAATAAATTCTCCGCCACCAACAGAAATGTATTTGAAAGAAATCTGCTTTATATCTCAAAGTGTAATGTCAAACATATTATCCATACAAGTCTGTTTTGGGTTCGAATAGAACCGAAGGCACTTCCAAAGAAGCCCTTGCAATTCGGGTATTCACAATCCAGATCGAACTTCCCATCACAAAGGAAATCTCCATACCGTAGCTATTGGTGCAGATACAATTGATAGGTCATCCTATCATTCTCGCAAATACCGGCTCTTAAACACCGGTCTTCAAATGCTATCCATTATGAAGAATCACTATTCGGAATGGGATTCATGACTCAAAGGTCCTCTCCCGGCTAAACCGAATAACGAGCGCTTATTTATAAAAATAAGTGTTCATTCAGAGTCAAGCAAATCACAAAAATTTTCACTTTGATCTTTTAAATAAAAGATCCATCACAATCACAAAGATTCGATGTGGTTTCTGGATATCCACTTGGAATCCGACCCCTGATCACATCAAAATTCAAACGCCATCCAAAGGCAAATATTGATAGTCGGTTATTTAACTATCAATCATCATTCACTACAATTTCCAGATTTAAATTATTTTCACAATTATTTATTTTCAAAATATCTTCGCAAGATATATTTTCACACTTCAACCATTTGAAAACCAATTTCAAATATTCACTTTCAATTTATCTTTAAAAGATAAAATCTCAAAACATTTCATTTCATATTGGAAAACATTTCCACACTTATTTAATAATAAGAAATTCACAAATCTATTTATTTTCAACATCTGGAAAATATTCAATATACTTAAATCACAATTAAGTATATATTTTATTCTTTAAGGAAAACATTCTCTTAAACACATTCAACTTATAAAATCCCTTAATTAACAAATTCTATTTATATCTCATTTATATGCCAAAATCCAAATTATAAGTTAATTACTTATAAATCTTTTATTTTACAAAATCTATTCATTTTATAACTTCACAATTTATAAATCTATAAACTTCATTCACTTATGAAATCCATTTATACTTCTTTTTAACACTTATAAAAACTCGTTTTATAATTCCAATATTTTAATTTATAAATATCAATTTTATAAATCTTTTATATAAACCGTTTATAATAATTCAAAAATCCCAATTTTAAACTGTTTTATAAAATCATTAGCTCCATATTTCAAAAATCAATTTTCAACTATATTTCTCAAAAATCATAATTTTTATAACATTAAAATTATAACATTTATTTATTTAAAATGAATCAATTCCAAATTTCAAAAAAAAATGTATACTTCCAAAAATCACTTTAAAAATCCTTTTAAATTCGAAAACGTAATTTTAACATTTTTAAAACTCCAAAATAGGCCCAATGCTGCAACAACACCAAATATAACAATCACGGCATCCAAAGCATCATCTATCATATGATAACGGAATATATCACAATATCTGTAAATAAATCAATACTGTTGAGGAATCCAGTTGGATCCCTCCAACCTGTTTCCCTGCATCCACAGATGTTAGCACAATACCAATCCCGTTTCAAGACGGAATATCGCGGTATATGGGATTTATAAAATATTTTCCGCTATTATGCGGCGCAATAGGGTCTCATCCGCTATATAATGCGGGGAAAATCAACTCCAAGTACGTATATAATACCAATTCCACATCAAGGTGGAATTATCGCGGTATATGTGTTTAATAAATAACCTCCGCTTAATATACGGCATGTAGGGTCTATTTCAATATAATAGATAATAATTTATCATCCAAGCTTACAATCAAGCAATTTTAAATCTAACTATTTAAATCGAAACAATTTCGATTGAGTGAGAAGTTCTCACCTTGCTTCAAATAACAGTTGCAGTGTTTTATTTCGAATAAAATTAAACGCACGTCTAATTTTATCCAAAATTTTCACTAGCTCAAATCAACTCCAATCCAGCGCCATCGCGTAGTATTCGTCCATACAAACCCAACGCAATTCATTTCGTGCGTTTCCTACCTTGTATCAAAAAGTTATAACATTTCAAAGTTTATAAATTTTTTATATAAATAAATATACAATTTCTTTTATTTTTTTAACCTTAAGCACATCTCGGCGGTTCATCAACGCAACTTCAGATCTGGGCCACATACACGTTTCTTCCCCAACACAGTTCCTAGGCTTTATTCGTCCGTGAATAAACCCACTCGGCCGCCTTCGTTCAAGAATTTATCGCGACCCCCACGAGCAAAACGAAGATGATCGACAATCTTCACCGCCTCCGCATGCACGTGCGCCGCCTACAGCCATAACGGTGGTGAGCTCGGTCGCCTATTGGCCTTGGAATTTGTGCATGAACGGTGCGCCTTTGGATGCAATTTGCCAATGATCCGCAGCTTCGTTTCCGATCATCACCGTTCAGATTGAAGATCTCACGTAGCTCTACATCTTTGTAGTTGAAAATTTCTTATGAAAGCTGATAGATTGGAAGAAAAATAAAGAAAAACGCGACAAGTTTCTGGCCATTGGACGTGATCGTGGCGGCTGAAGAAAAATGTGCTAGGGTTTTGCAAATGGAAATGATGAAGGTTCTTTTATAGAAAATCGCCAAAAAACACTATTCATCCGATTTTCCGAACTCCAAATCTCGCGCGGTGACCGGCGTTCCAAGGATTTTACCCGCATTCCGGACACAATGGAATAATTTTCGAAAGCTAATTTGATCATATGTGCGAGTCACGGAAATAAACGATTAAATTTAAATTAAATTGGTTAAACTAATTTCTATGCGTTTTGCCTTGCCCCGGACAAACCGTATATCCGATTGACACGAAATTTGAAACCTTACAAAAATTTAACATTACGGATCCAATGAAACTAGTTTCGTAGAAATCCGAGACTGTTTGAAAAATGGCTATTTTTACTCGTCAATTAAATATTAAAATATTCGATTTCCACAAATTTACTTTAAATTCAATTTTAAAAGTTCTATAACATCATTCTAACCTCAATATGATTTAATACAACTTTACAAATCAATTTTAATCACATTAAACCCAATTCCCAATTATTTCTGTAATTTCAAATATTAAATTATCCATTTAATTATCCAATTAAATCTAGATATTCGAAATATAATTTATTCGACTGTTTTAATTTTACGGGTTAATATTTAAAATCAATTAAATATACAAATTTCAAATGACAGAAATTTTGGGTCATTATAGCCGCCGCGGCCAGAGGTGCCACGATGGCCTACGCAACCTCTCCCCCTCATGCGATCACCTGCGATCCAGCGTTGATGGCGAAATCATCTCGTTTTCCCCGTTGAACAAAACTAAATTGAAAACCCTAAATGTCGACGTACCGACCACCACGGTGGTTAGTGAATCCACTGATTATTTTTTTGATGATCTTTACTCATCCATCTACCTCCAGCAGCTGTTTCGTTGCCTAATTCTTCGCCAAAAGTCGAGAATCGACGAAAAATAGAAATTTGATCAACTCGAAAATTCACCCTGATCACAATCTTTAAAATTTTGATTTTATTATCAAAATTCATATTTCTCCATTACAAATATAGTGGTACAACCTAAAATTGAAATCATGATCATCAAATTTTGACTCAAATTGATTTCTTACTGTATTTTCCTGTTATAAATAAAATACTTAATATAAACTTTCTGATGTTATAGTTTTACAACCATCTTTTATTTAGATATCAGAATCAAAAAAAATTATGGAATGATTTTTTTTTTTGAAGTTGATTCTTTTTATCTGTAGACCAAAACAGGGGCCTGTATGTATAAATATACAGAGATGCAAATCCACACTTGCATATTTATAAGCATATACAAATATTTTTGCATTCATTCAAATATTTCACCATCACACAATCAATCATTCATCACAACATCACAAGGGATCGACACAATTAAGCTTTAAAAAGATGGTTTGCTCACCTGAGAAATGGCAGGGAAAAGAACAAAGAAATTTGCCTAGGGAAATGTTTGTTTGAACTTGGATTTGAGAAAAACTGTTGTTTCCAGTTTTAATCTGCAACTTGTTAAAGTTGTTATGAACTGTTGTTTGATCTGAATTTTATTCTGTTGCTTGATCCAGACCTTTGTTTTGCTTTGATCTTTTTCCATATTTTTAAGATGTTTTGGAATTTTGCTTGCCTGAACTTACATGATTCCCAGGCTTGAGGTTATATTGGTCTCTTTATTTCCACGATGAAGACAATGTTGCACAGAATTTTGATTGCTTCAGGAAATCTCAGAGTTGAGGAATTGAAGATGAAGACAGGTTGTTGTTTGAACTTTGTAGTTTTCAATTTTTTTAGAAATGAATGAGAAGCCTGGTTTTACTTTTGTTTTATGATTATCTTTTTTACTAATTTTGCTTCAGATTTGAGATCTTTTTACTGTTCTCTTTCAGATTCACTGAAAAGCTAAATTAATGCATATGGGGGAGCTCAAAAGTTTTTAATTTTATTATTTTATTTAAGCAACCATAGGGAATGCCATTTGTAAAAGTCATCATGAGATTCCAATGTAATGTTTACTTTTTTACTCCATCTCCTTGTGTATATTTATCATTTGCAATTTTCAAAGATAAAAAAAATTAAATAAATTTTATACCATATTCACTTAAGTCTTTCATGTACATAAGTTTGCATTTTACATTTTCATGTTAATAACACTTAAATATAACTTTATATTATGCTTCCCATTTAAATAAATACATTTTCCTTTTATTTATGTATGTGTTGTGTCTTCTTTTATATTTATATTTACACAAATCTTATCTCCATTGTTTTTTTAATAATTAACTTAAATATAACTTTATATTATTTTCACATTCAATCTTTAATTTAGTTCAACATATTTATACACTTATATATTTATATAATTTACATTCACACATTTTTTTGTTATTTATTTTTGTAAAACTTTATTAAAGAAAAGAATGAATTTAAATACTTTGATTTCATATTAACAATTAATCACTTTTATTCATATATGAAAATTTAACTTAAAAATAACATTTTGAAAATGAGTACACTAATTTTTTTTCTTTTTATTACAACTTCCAAATATTAAGATAATTAAAAATTTAGAAAACAACTATCATTATCTTTTTATTAACCTCAAGCTTTTAATTTCTATTTTATTTTAAATACATTTTATTTTGAAATTCAATATTTGTTTATAAAATACTTATTCTTATATTTTAAATCAAATTTCTATTTATTCCCAATACATTTATTTTTTCTAAATCCAATATTTATTTGTAAGATACTTATGCTTAAATTTCAAATTAAATTTCTATTTATAATCAAAAATTATTTATTTATTCTAGAAATCTCTAATTAATTCACAATTTATTTCCGAAAATAAATTTAATTGCCAAATTAAACTTGGTAAATTTTCAGGAATGTTACAGATTCCCCCCTTAAAAAATTTCGTCACCGAAATTTGCTAGGAAGACAACAAAGAATAGATGATAGATAAAGAAATGATTGATCAGATCAGATCGAAATATTTATTCTGCATTCGGCTTACCAAATCAGAATATTAACAATATAAGAACAAACTCATACAACTATTTCACAAGATACTCGGGTCATCCAAATCTATGAATATGCAAGGGCATTGATTAGTTCGAAGGGGTAACTAATCGTTCGTAGAATATATCGGATCCCAGAAAATAGATAAATGGGTTAAATCTTCCATAATTCTCAAACTCTAGGTATGGATTCCAAACTTAGGTCGAAACACTCCAAAGTATATACCAACTTGTCCTTCTTCGGACTTCAGACTACACAAGAAATTACAATAGAATTTTCAGTTTGGTTTTAAACGAAATTGTTTTATCGATTCAATTCATATTTAGCTTCATATTCGTTAACCACTTTATTTCAATTTAAAATTTTCAATTTATTTAAAATTTCAATTTCAAATTTCAAATTCATTAAAGTTTAGATGGAAAAACTGATAAGAAACCGATGAAGATACGAAGTAAGAATTTTCTACAACGATTCGTAAGGCCACCATCGCACCGAAGCTTCTTCCTGGAGCTGTCACGAAGCAATCAAAAGAATTTGAAATCGAATCAAAGGAGATTGATAGAGAAAGTTGTTTCCACTATTGCAGGGTATTGACCATTTGTAGTGGTACTCCCTTGTCCCCTATCTCGTCCTCTTCTCGCACTCAAACTCACTATCAGTGGATAGTAAGAGAATTTACTGAGGCATTCGAACAGATATCTTAGGGATATACTCATTTTAGGGTAGACTTCACCCTATCTCTAATGAGCTACTTAATGTGTTATACTCCTGAGATAAAGTTTTAACCTTTAGCTCTGAACCAATTCTAACGACCCTGATTCAACCTTCAAAAATCGGCACCGAATACGACACTCGTATTCAAATGCCGCAGATCCAAACGTCGAATCTGGTTCGCCGGAGCTTATAACACATTAAGTACAACACAGCGGAAGAAAAAGAATATATCAATATACAACATTAATACAATATCTGATACAACTGAATAATACAATGAATATCAATATACATCAGAGATACGATACAAGACAATAGCAGCGGAAAGAAAAGATAACACCAGTAGCGGAACAATATCTCCAATGTGATCTTCAAGAGAGAACTCCAGCATCGGTAATCTCCAACTCCAAGGCACCAACCCAGAAATAGCACGAACTCCCAATACGATGCACAAAGATAAGAAAGTGCAGTCCTGATCCAAAGACTGAACTAGCTCCAGATAATCTACTAAACCTGACTATTTGAAAAACCCAACTCAAGACTGCCCGTGTGGGAAAATTGTGGGCACCCAGAGTTTAGGAAAGGAACAATAAGCTCCAGGTCAGTTGTGGGACTGGTATAAGCAAACAAAAGCATTTTGTATTTAAAACAAACAACCAACGATTTTAAAATAAATCCGCAATACTTTTTGGAAAATGAAACTACCATAAGGCCTCCTGCCACACACACAATGCAAACGCAGAATTGGAGGAGATTTCTCCTTATGATAGTCAAATATGCTTGGTACGAAAAAAAAATTCTTTGATATCATTACTAGTGCATAGTACAGAAAAACCATTTCGAAAGTATAAAATAAATCCTAGCCAGCATACACATTTCGAACTATGCCTATTATAGCTACCATCTAAACAGTGGTGACCACTATAAGTAAATGACAGGTTCTACAACTAAAACCATACAAGGCGCGTATTAAAGATTGGATTTCCAACAAATAGTCAGGCTAAGGAACTTCCTACTGTCCATGGGTACGCCTCTGGCGGGACGTCCCGAGAGCTTAACCAGGTCTCTGCCAACACAAGGTCGGGTTACCTCTGTAACTAGGAAACTACTACACGAGCGTGCCATACCCCGGTTCTTTGGGACCTTTATCCGAGCGCTCGACACCAACAACCACAAAGCAATCACAAAGTAATAGATTTGCAGTGACTACATAAGTGAAGTATCTGGGCTCCATACCATGATGCCACCCTTTTCCAGAAGGGAATAACACACCCTAAAGGGCGCGACCCTCATAACCTTGCCGCATCTTTCCTGTTTCGACCATTTCCGGGGTGTGAGGTCCTGATGCAGTCTCGTCCACAAAGCTATGCTTTATACAAAATCCATGCTTTGATCAAAAAATGATACACAACAGCACTCAGCATGTCACACGACCAAACTTGGGAGTATATCACTGATAACTATCAACTACAAAATCTTTGAGCTCGTACGTCTCAGAGAAGGGTGTTAAACAAAGAGAATAAATTCTCCGCCACCAAGCATAAATGTATTTGATAGAGATCAGCTTAATATCTCAAAGTGTAATGTCGGACATACAACCATACAAGTATGTTCCGGTTTCGAACAGAACCGAAGGTACTTCCGAAGAAGCCCTTGCAAATCCGGATATCCACAGTCCCGATCGGACTTCCCATCACTTAGGGAATCTCTTACCGTAGCTACTCGGTGCAGAGACAATCGATACGTTATCCTATCGTTCTCGCAAATACCTGGTCTTCAACACCGGTCTTCAATTGCAATCCATAACGTCGTACCACTATTTGGAATGGGTTATATGACACAAGGTCCTCTCCTGCCTAAATCGAATAATGAGCGCAAATATTTAAAAACATATGGATATGCGATTTCAGTTAAGTCACAACTTTAAACCAAAAACCTTTCTTCAAATGGTTAAACAAATTACCATTTCAAATCTTTTAACAAAAAGATTCGTTTCACAAAATTCACCTAGTTTCACAAAGATTTATTCATAGATTTCAAAACAATTTACATGTTGATTAGGATTAACTTATCAAATCTCTAAAACAAGAATTTAACTTATAGCTTTCAAACCTGTTTCCCAAGATTTATTCATAACTTGGAAAACTATTTTCATTTTAGCCTTGAAATCCTTTTAACACAAATTGGAAGTACATTTCTTATGTGAAAGCTTTTATTATTTGAAAACAAATAGTTTTTATTTCGAAAAAATCCGATTTCATTTATACAAGTTAAAATCTTTGGGCTAAATTCAAATACCCATAACCACACTTTTGAAATGGTTTAAAAACCCATATAAACATATTTATAGGTTGATTAACCTTTTTAAACCATAGTTTCCAAACCATAGAATTCGGTTTCAAATATTGAATTCAAATTTAAATCAAATTATTTAAATTTCAAAACTCAATCAAATTATTCAAATAACTTTTTTTTTTGAATCATTTGCAAAAGCTTTCAATTCTAATTCCAAAACTATTTTGGATTCAAAAGTTCAATCTTTAAAACTATTTCAAAATCTATGACTTAACCCATTTCCACGTGCAATCCATATTTGTGTTTATAAGGTGTGGTCCAGAGGTTTTACACAATATTGCACAACATCAATCATCACAATTTCAATCCTATCAATATCGATAAGCGGTATAATCTATAACGCTTATCTAAATACACAGATTCACAGATAAATAATATACATTTATCATAGATAAATAAACTACATTAATCACAGCTTGAATTAAAACAATTCACATCAAAATCAGCACACAGCAGAGATATCAAACAATTCATAGCCTTCAATAAAATCCAAACATCCATAAGTCAAATTAACTAATCAGCTAATAAATATTAAATCAGATTTAATTACTTATGAATAACTTCTAATCCTGGTAAATTAATTGATAAAATCATTTTGATTAATCATTTATTAAGTAACTGTTAATTATTAATTAATCAACCTTTAATTATTAAATAATTAACCTTTAATTATTTAATTATCCTTTAATTAATTTTTCTTAATCACCTTAATTTATTAATCCTTAATTAATTACCATTTAATTAATTATTGTTCAATCAATTGGTTTATCAACCTTTAAATCAAAAATTAATTACTTTTAATTAACTAATTATCTTTAAGTAATTAATTACCCTTTAATTACTTATATTAATTAATCTTAATTAATTATCCTATTTAATAAAATTACACAAAGAAATTAGTTTTTGCTTACTTACATTAAGAAATCCCTTAATCACTTATATTACATAATTGTTAATTTTAAACCTCGATTTATCTAAGATAACCTATTTATCTCTATCATTTGAATGTTATTGTTTGAAATAAATCACTTGAAAACCTTTAATTGATTAATGTTTAATACACTAATTAAACGCTCACCTAATCCCATCATTTATTGAATTTTTTTTATTAAATCAATTAACTAAAATAAAATTATCCAAGTCAAACAATTTAATTTCAAAACACTTGTCTTTATACCGTATATAAAACTTGTTTATTTCACTTAGCTTTCGAAACTCGAGTAATTGAACTTGCCTTTTGCTTTTAAGAATTTGAACTTGATTTCTTTGAAATCCTGTTTACTTTAATAAAATCAAACCCGAGCCAAATATCGACTGCCCCGAGCTAACCCACCAATTTCCCGATCTATTCCAGAACCATTTTCTCCTTCTTCTTATTTTACTTTTCTTTGTTTTCAAAACTTCCTTTGCACAGTTAAACACTCGAACGACCCGAGCTTTCTTTTAAAATTCTCGAGTCACAAATCAGATTTCTCGAAACCTCACTCGAATCCCTTCTCCTCCCACAACTCCGTGAAGCAGCCAGATGCATAGGTGCACCGTGCATGTGCACGACCAACTGAGCCACCTTTGATCATCATCGCGGTCACCCACGAGTCAATCCTGACTTCGACGAAAACTCCACAACCCATTTCCCACAAAGTCATCAGAGAGACGTATTCGAACCAGTCAATCGAATACTGGAATTTACTTTATCGACCAAAACTCCTCGCACGATCATCACAGATCGCCTGCAACTGCTCCGCCGCGACCAGAGGTGACACAATGGCCCACGCAACCTCTCCCCTATGCGATCGCCTGCGATCCATCGTTGATGGCGAAATCATCTTGTTTTCCCATTGAACAAAACTAAATTCAAAACCCTAAATGACGACATACCGACCACCACGGTGGTTAGTGAATCCACTGATTATTTTTTTGATGATCTTTACTCCTCCATCTACCTCCTGCAGCAGTTTCGCCGCCTAATTCTTCGCCAAAGTCGAGAATCAACGAAAAATAGAAATTTGATCAACTCGAAAATTCACCGTGATCTCAATCTTTAAAATTTGGATTTTATTATCAAAATTCATATTTTTCCATTACAAATATAGTGGTACAACCTAAACTTGAAATCATGATCATCAAATCTTGACTCAAATTGATTTCTTACTGTATTTTCCTGTTATAAATAAAATACTTAATGTAAACTTTCTGATGTTATAGTTTTACAACCATCTTTTATTTAGATATCAGAATCAAAAAAATTACGGAATGAGTTTTTTTTTTGAAGTTGATTCTTTTTATCTATAGACCAAAACAGGGGCCTGTATGTATAAATATACAGAGATGCAAATCCACACTTGCATATTTATAAGCATACACAAACATTTTTGCATTCATTCAAATATTTCACCATCACACAATCAATCAATCATCACAACATCACAAGGGATCGACACAATTAAGCTTTAAAAAGATGGTTTGCTTACCTGAGAAATGACAGAGCAAAGAACAAAGAAATTTTCCTAGGGAAAAGTTTGTTTGAACTTGGATTTGGGAAAAACTGTTGTTTCTAGTTTTAATCTGCAACTTGTTGAAGTTGTTATGAACTGTTGTTTGATCTAAAATTTTGTTCTGTTGCTTGATCCAGACCTTTGTTTTGCTTTGATCTTTTTCCATACTTTTAAGATGTTTGGAATTTTGCTTGCCTGAACTTGCATGAATCCCAGGCTTGAGTTGATATTGATCTCTTTATTTCTAGGATGAAGACAATGTTGCACAGAATTTTGATTGCTTCAGGAAACCTCAGAGTTGAGGAATTGAAGATGAAGACAGGTTGTTGTTTGAACTTTGTAGTTTTCAATTTTTTTTAGAAATGATGAGAAGCCTGGTTTTACTTTTGTTTTCTGATTATCATTTCTACTGATTTTGCTTCAGATTTGAGATCTTTTTACTGTTCTCTTTCGGATTCGCTGAAAAGCTAAATTATTGCATATGGGGGAGCTCAAAAGTTTTTAATTTTTTAATTTTATTATCTTATTTAAGCAACCATAGGGAATGCCATTTGTAAAAGTCATCATGAGATTCCAATGTAATGTTTACTTCTTTACTCCATCTCCTTGTGTATATTTATCATTTGCAATTTTCAAAGATAAAAAAAATTATATAAATTTTATACCATATTCACTTAAGTCTTTCATGTACATAAGTTTTCATTTTACATTTTCATGTTAATAACACTTAAATATAACTTTATATTATGCTTCCCATTTAAATAAATACATTTTCCTTTTATTTATGTATGTGTTGTGTCTTCTTTTATATTTATATTTACACAAATAAAATCTTATCTCCATTGTTTTTTAATAATTAACATAAATATAACTTTATATTATTTTCACATTCAATCTTTAATTTAGTTCAACATATTTATACACTTATATATTTATACAATTTACATTCATGCATTTTTTTTGTTATTTATTTTTGTACAACTTCATTAAAAGAAAAGAATGAATTTAATTACTTTGACGTCATATTAACAATTAATCACTTTTATTCATATATGAAAATTTAACTTAAAAATAACATTTTGAAAATGAGTACACTAATTTTTTTTTCTTTTTGTTACAACTTCCAAATATGAAGATAATTAAAAATTTAGAAAACAACTATCATTATCTTTTTATTAACCTCAAGCTTTTAATTTCTATTTTATTTTTAATACATTTTATTTTGAAATTCAATATTTGTTTATAAAATACTTATTCTTATATTTTAAATCAAATTTCTATTTATTCCCAATACATTTATTTTTTCTAAATCCAATATTTATTTGTAAGATACTTATGCTTAAATTTCAAATTAAATTTCTATTTATAATCAAAAATTATTTATTTATTCTAGAAATCTCTAATTAATTCACAATTTATTTTCAAAAATAAATTTAATTGCCAAATTTAACTTGGTAAATTTTTAGGAATGTTACAAATGTCACTTAATAGGGTTTCATCTAAAAACATATCATAGGATCTATATAAACATTCATAATCATCAACATGTATATATCATCATCTTATTATTCAAAAACATGGCAAATCTTTGCAAAATTGTTCGGATTTAATCTAAAAACCGAAACCATAAATGTTTAGAGATGTAAACATTATTCACCTTTACTTTGGAGATTAAGGATCTTGAGATTTGAATGGATTTGATTTGAATATGCTCTTCCTTTAGCTTATCCTAATTTACTCTTCTTCTTTCCTTATTAATGGTGGCCGACCTTGATTTTGAAAGTTTTGAAATGAAATGAATGTGTGAAATGATACATGACGAAGGTTTGGGGATATGGAAATGACCACTTTCCCATAATACCCCTCCTCTAATTTATTTTAAACCTTTCATTTAATTCATTAGTTCAAAAAGCACGGCTACCTTAATTAAAATCAAATCTCAATCCCCTAATCTACACATTATTTTATTTACTTTATCTAACTAAATCTCCTAATAATGTTACCAAAAATCTTGGGTGTTACAGACTTCCACCCTTAAAGAATTTCATCCTCGCAATTATGATAAGGCACACTAAACAAACTAGAAGGTAAAACATATCATCAAACAAGTTAGGATAAGTATCTCTAATCCTACTCTCAACCTCCCAAGTACAGTCCCTGTCATCATCGCTCCACTGGACTTTGACTAATCTGACCGTCGTGGTTCTAAGCTTCATCTCATCTCTCGCAACTATACAAATTGGCTTCCTTACTATAGTCAAATCTGATTCTACCACTATATCATCTTGCATTATCGGTGCAATAGCAGTCTCCGGGTCTCTAACACACTTTTTGAGATGAGAAACATGAAAAACATCGTGGACACCTGCCAAACTGCTCGGTAACTCTAGCCTATAAGCGAGTTTTCCGATCTTCTCAACAATAGGAAAAGGTCCAATGAACCTAGGAGATATGTAATAGCCCGCAAACCCATACCCCTTTGAGCCGACAATATTCTCCAATAGTTCAACTCAAAGTGGACAGAAATACGAACTATTAGGATTAAAGAAGAAAGAGGTAGAAAAGAAAATAGAAAACAATATCAGAATCTCACAATCGTGGCGGAACAATATATAATAGATAAATGACTGATCTTTAAACAAAGAATTATATCTATTATACACTTTACATCATCAGAGTACAACAAAATTCATAGTACATAATAGGACAGTAATCATAACCTGTCCTCACAACACCGCCTATGCAGTTAATCATACACAGTGGAATATTCAACAAATACGTGTGATGCGTCTCGCCATCCAGCTCGTCTCCTGATCCCCACAGCATTCTTTCCTGTATTCTATAATACTCGGTATGACCCGAGCATTATAGCGAAATAACACTCGAGTCAGTCTGAAAAACTAGAGTGAGAAAGCACACTCAATTGGATTATTAAAGTTTTCAAAAATCCTTTTGAAATCAAAGGTATCTCGTAAGATCACGCCACAAATAAACATGCCGGGTTTTTACCTTACGATAACCAAGACATTTCTTATCAAATCCTCTGATATTATAGCAGTGTCTATATACAAATACTTATTCAAATAGCCAAAATTGTTACATTATTAAATTCCAGCAATACTAGGTTCTACAACCAAAACCGTAAAGGCACGTAGGGAGAATGGATTTCCATCAATGGCAGGGCTACTGGGGTACCGTCCGTCACAGTACACGGTCTAGATCACCGCACCGAGGATCCACCCCGATCCCCTGCTACACAAGACAGGAGCTACCCATTACTGGATAATCCGAATAAGATCATCCTGCGGTTGGGATCATCAACCGCCTACACAGCCGAATAAAAGGGACATCTAGAAAGGGATGACCTTACACTAATTGGTTGCTGGCCACTTAGCCTTACGCGCACCTCCCCTGTTTTAGCCATTCCCGGTTGATGAGGCTCGAGGCTATTGTTACCTTTTTAGCACACATTCACTTAGAATGCTCACCGTCCTCCTGACGATGTTCTGATAGCATTCATCCATACAAGTCCGTTCCGGATCCGAGCGGAACCGAAGGAACTATTCTTACTACATCCATTTTGCAATCACCCTTAGGATTAGTAGCGATAAGACCTTGTACTTCACTGCTCCATCTTCGACTCCAAGCTCTTGTCTTCCTTACGAAAACATTCAAACCGGATCGAAGTGGTTTTTAAGAAATTAATCCCGATCCCAGTCTCTTCAAAACAATCGGTGCATTGGCCAATATTGATTGTCGGTTATTTAACTATCATACAACATCCATAAACAATCATCAGGCTTAATAATTTTCCAAATTATTTATTTTAAAATATCCTCGTAAGATATTTTCTACACTTTAATTCCTTTGAAAATAGTTTTCAAATCACCTTTTCCCTCGTGGAAATAAATTCCACCCAATTTTTTTATTTCCACTGAAAGTCACCAAGTCTTAATATTTACATTTTAAAATAATTTAAATCACTCATCCAAAAATATATACTTTAAAACATTTAAAATAAAATATAATAAAACTACTTAAACACTTTATTTAAAATACTAGTTATGAAACCTTATAATAATTTCTCATGTATAACTTAAGCCAAAACTAATTTAAAATAAAAGTTATTTTATAAGATATAAATATTGAATAATTATCTTTGATAATACTAATTAAACCTTTAAAATAATTACTACTATAATTGATTTAAATAAAAGTACTTTCCTTTCCTCACCTTTAAAAATAAATCACTATTTATTTTTAAACAAATCACCCTTTCCTTATAAATTCCCATCCTGAATTTATACTTCAAAATTATCCTCTGGTAAATATTTCACTTTATCTATAAACTCCGTTTATAAATTCCATAATCTCATTCTCCTTTAATCCCAGTTTCAAATACTTAATCAGTTTTCAAAACGATTTTCAAAACTAACTCCATTTTAAAATAAATTCTTTTACTTACCTAAATTTATTTCAAAACCCATTAATTCCATATTTACTTCTATATTTATGATTAAAAATCTTATTTTTAAACTAAAATATCCACTTCATACATCATTCAAAATTCTACCCTTTTATTTCTTCCCAAACATTTAAATCTTAAATTTTGAAAATAAAATCCTTTAAATTTTTAGGCAATATCACTTAAGTCTCCAAAACTCTTTTATTTCCATTTATTTAAAATCTCTATCTTCATTTCCATACTCATAATTTATTTAATAGAAATTAAAAATCAAACTTTTATGCTTTTCCAAATTCAATCTTTAGTCTACCCCAAATTCACTATATTATTTTACTTAAAAATTTCCCTTTTCATTTCTTTTAAAAATACAAAATTTATATATTTTTCATTCTCTCAAATACCAATGTATATTCAACCAAGCCATAGCATTCAATAAATTTCAATTTCCGGTATAATCAATGTAATCCATCACAGGTTATCACATGAATCACATCACTGACTATAACATAAATTCAACATCTTGAGGAATCCAGTTGGATCCCTCCAACCTATTTCTCTACATCCACAGACGTTAGCACAACAATTTAAAATACCAATCCCGCTTCAAGACGAGATATCATGGTATAAAGGGTCATCTGCTATTATGCGGGGATCATAGGGTCTCATCCAATATATAATGCGGGAATCAATCACTCCAAAATATATATATATATTATTATTATATATAATATCACATCGAGTCAATTCAATCATTCAACCAATAATTTAAATTTAACTATTTAAATTTAAATGGAAATCCAAATGAGTGAGATTAACTCACCTTTGATTTTTTTTATTTTCCACCCCACTTCCATCTCGACTTGTTCTCCATGATTTTAGACCTTATATAAATATTTATACAGTTTATTAATACTCGAAGAATTCGAACAATCAATTTCCTTCTTAATAAATTAATCAACCATTAATTTAGTTTAAACCAATTTTTCCCTTTAAAATATCTTTTAGTAACTAAATAATTTAAATAAGTTTATTAACCACATAAATCATCTTAATAAATTATTTTTAATCTAAACTAGTAAATTAAAATGGATGTAGGTATATATATACTTTATTTCTCATTTAGAAACTACATACATATATATGTGTGTTTATTAAATAAAAAACAAATTCTTGTATATAAACTTTACAACATTTAAAATTGCTATTTCCACAACCTTATTCCCATATATATATACATATATATATTTATTGTTTAGATTAAAATATGATTGCGGATATACATACATTAGAAACAAAAATATCTTTGACCTTACTGAGCATATTTTTCTGTTCTCTGCGTATATACATAAAAAATCTGCATATATATATATACTTCTTTGTTATATATATATATATATATATATATATATATATATATATATATCTTTTCTGTTTCTAAAACTTAATATATATATCTTCCCAAAAATAAAAATAAAATAAAATAAAAATAGGCTATTCCTCACTGATCCTTTGAAAACATTGAGCCCAAAACCCAACCGTGCTCGCCATCACGACACAGCATACCCGTCCTCGAACGCTGCGACCACCATCTCCAAACACGTCGCCAAGGTCCATCCCGCAAACCCCGACCTAAACAACCCCCTCGCCCAAAGCCTCGCTGACCCGTGATGCTCTGCACGAAAAGCCAAGTCGCGCGCTACCCCATTGCTGTCACCAGATCGTGAATTGATGAAGAGGAAGGGTGCGACTATTGATTTGGGTAGATGGGAACAGGCTCGCGATCGAAACTAACGTTCGGCCATGACTTCTTTCCTGCTCGATTGGACCGAGAGGAAAAGGAAAGGGGATGGTGCGATTTATTTTGATTTGGAAAAGAAGAAATGGGTAATGAGATTTGAACAAAAACTCAGCCATTGTTTTGATTTTCACTGGAAGAGAAGAATTGCCAAAACTATTTCGTTTTCTTTTTATTTATTTTATCTGGTTTCAATTTTACAAAAAGGAAAGAGGACGCATGTTATAGTAGTGAACATGTGCTTTAAAATTTTCTTTACGTGTCAGTGCCTGCTCTAATATTTTCAAGGCAGTTATATTATTTATATTTGAATTTAAACTCAAATTTAAATTGTCTAGAATTCGAAGCTTAAAGTTTTTAAATCCTATCGAGGCGTCTCGCAAGGCATTCGAAAGGTTATACCCCTATTCCGAATGCAATGGAAAAGGTTTCGAGTCCTAATTCGATCGTATGGAGAAGATAGCTTTTTGGACCCAGTTATTATGTTAAATTTTCGATACAGATTTCAGCACGTTTATTTATCGTATGGCCACACGACAACTCCGAACACTACGAAATTTGAAATCCGATAATAATACACTATTATGGATCTAATGGAACTAGTTTTTTCGAATTCCAAGACTGCGCCCCGGAAGGCTATTTTTAAATATCAATTTAAACAATATATTTTTAAAACTGAACAAAAAAATTTCAAACTTAAACTTAAAACTTCTATTATCTTCAGTAAAATCAATATAGATTTTATAAGCCTTCGAAATATTTTTAACAAGCTAGAAACCCAAGATTCAACATTTTACCTAATTCCCAATTATTAAATTCAATAATTTAATTGCCAAATAAACAGTGATATTTGAAATTCAAGTTAAACTAACTTTCAAATATTTAAAATCAATTAAATATTCCAATTTCAAATATCGAAAAATTCCAGGTCGTCACAAGATAACTTCCCTGACTTCCCAAATCTAAGCACTCCCTTCATCGGTGATACTTCGACGAAAACCTGGTCCCCAACTGAGAACTCCAAATTTTTCCGTTTCGTATCTGCATAGTTCTTTTTCCTAGACTGACCCTCCTTCATTCTAGCCCGAATGACCTTAATCTTTTCTGCAGCCTCACTAGCTAGATCTAGACCAAGAATCAACCTATCCCCGGTCTCCAACCAACAAACGGGAGATTTGCATGGCCTTCGATACAAAGTTTCAAACGGTGCCATCCCGATACTAGTCTGATAACTGTTGTTATATGAAACCTCGACTAGATGTAGATGGTCTTCCTATGATCCCCCGAATCCAGAAACAAGCCCTTAACAAATCTTCCAAGATCTTGTTAACTCTTTTCGTTTGCCCACCTGTCTGCGGACAGTAAGCAGTACTCATCTTAATCTTGGTTCCCAAAAATTTCTACAGACTTTTCCAAAACTCGCTGGTGAACAAAGAATCTTTATCACTAACTATACTGCCAGGAACTCCATCTAGTCTAACTACATTCTTCATGAAGAACCTTGCTAAAATAGGTACCGTCCTGGTTGACCTAACTGGAACGAAATGGGCACTCTTGGTTAATTTATCCACTATAACCCATATACATTCATTATCTCTATTTGACCTTAAGTCCATAGAAATAGAATCCCACTTCCACACTGGAATATCTAACGGTTGAAGCAAGCCACTGGGCTTTTGGTGTTCGGCCTTTGCCAACTGGCAATTCAAGCACTGCTTTACACACAAACCAATATCCCGCTTTATTCCTTCCTAGAAGAAACTTCTCTTCATATCCTAATACATCTTGGTACCTTCGGGATATATAGTGGACTTCGAACAATGGAATTCCTTTAAGACTTCCTTCCTTATGTTTCCTACATTCGGAACACAATCTTCCTTTTTTTTCAACCATCTATTCTGGCCAAGACTAAAATCTTTCAAGTCGTCACTCTTGGTTCCTTCCTTTAGTTTCCTGATCAGCTCAACTAACACCGGACCCTCAATCTGCTTAGAAGCAATCTATTCGGTCAACACTTGTCGAACTTCCAAACAAAACAACACAACTGTATTACCACTAGAGCCAGCCTCAGATTTCCACCTTACTCTGCAATCTTCAAATGCTTCTAAGTCTTTCCACTTAGCCATATTGCTAACATTGCATTCTGATGCTTCCTGCTGAGTGCATCTGCAACCTTGTTGCCTTTTCCTGGTGTGTACTCAATCCGAAAATCATATGCACCTATGAACTCTAACCATCTTTGCTATCTCATGTTCAGCTCCTTCTGAGCGAACAAATATTTCAGTGACATACGATCTGTATACAGCTCAAACATTTCTCCCCAACGGTAATGTCTCCTCACCTTCAAAGCAAAAATCATTGCAGCAACTCTAAATCATGCGTTGGATATCTGACCTCATGCGGTCTAAGCTATCTGGAAGCATAGGCAATCACTTTTCCTCTCAGCATTAGCACGACTCCTAATCCTGTTCCACAGCATTGGTATAAACTACCAAATCCTGATTCCCTTTTGGAACAACTAACACAGGTGCATGGGTCAATAAGTGTTTCAAACTCTGGAATGCATTCTCACACTTATTGGTCCACACAAATTAAAATCAAATCTCAATCCCCTAATCTACACATTATTTTATTTACTTTATCTAACTAAATCTCCTAATAATGTTACCAAAAATCTTGGGTGTTACAGACTTCCACCCTTAAAGAATTTCATCCTCGCAATTATGATAAGGCACACTAAACAAACTAGAAGGTAAAACATATCATCAAACAAGTTAGGATAAGTATCTCTAATCCTACTCTCAACCTCCCAAGTACAGTCCCTGTCATCATCGCTCCACTGGACTTTGACTAATCTGACCGTCGTGGTTCTAAGCTTCATCTCATCTCTCGCAACTATACGAATTGGCTTCCTTACTATAGTCAAATCTGATTCTACCACTATATCATCTTGCATTATCGGTGCAATAGCAGTCTCCGGGTCTCTAACACACTTTTTGAGATGAGAAACATGAAAAACATCGTGGACACCTGCCAAACTGCTCGGTAACTCTAGCCTATAAGCGAGTTTTCCGATCTTCTCAACAATAGGAAAAGGTCCAATGAACCTAGGAGATATGTAATAGCCCGCAAACCCATACCCCTTTGAGCCGACAATATTCTCCAATAGTTCAACTCAAAGTGGACAGAAATACGAACTATTAGGATTAAAGAAGAAAGAGGTAGAAAAGAAAATAGAAAACAATATCAGAATCTCACAATCGTGGCGGAACAATATATAATAGATAAATGACTGATCTTTAAACAAAGAATTATATCTATAATACACTTTACATCATCAGAGTACAACAAAATTCATAGTACATAATAGGACAGTAATCATAACCTGTCCTCACAACACCGGCTATGCAGTTAATCATACACAGTGGAATATTCAACAAATACGTGTGATGCGTCTCGCCATCCAGCTCGTCTCCTGATCCCCACAGCATTCTTTCCTGTATTCTATAATACTCGGTATGACCCGAGCATTATAGCGAAATAACACTCGAGTCAGTCTGAAAAACTAGAGTGAGAAAGCACACTCAATTGGATTATTAAAGTTTTCAAAAATCCTTTTGAAATCAAAGGTATCTCGTAAGATCACGCCACAAATAAACATGCCGGGTTTTTACCTTACGATAACCAAGACATTTCTTATCAAATCCTCTGATATTATAGCAGTGTCTATATACAAATACTTATTCAAATAGCCAAAATTGTTACATTATTAAATTCCAGCAATACTAGGTTCTACAACCAAAACCGTAAAGGCACGTAGGGAGAATGGATTTCCATCAATGGCAGGGCTACTGGGGTACCGTCCGTCACAGTACACGGTCTAGATCACCGCACCGAGGATCCACCCTGATCCCCTGCTACACAAGACAGGAGCTACCCATTACTGGATAATCCGAATAAGATCATCCTGCGGTTGGGATCATCAACAGCCTACACAGCCGAATAAAAGGGACATCTAGAAAGGGATGACCTTACACTAATTAGTTGCTGGCCACTTAGCCTTACGCGCACCTCCCCTGTTTTAGCCATTCCCGGTTGATGAGGCTCGAGGCTATGTGTTACCTTTTTAGCACACATTCACTTAGAATGCTCACCGTCCTCCTGACGATGTTCTGATAGCATTCATCCATACAAGTCCGTTCCGGATCCGAGCGGAACCGAAGGAACTATTCTTACTACATCCATTTTGCAATCACCCTTAGGATTAGTAGCGATAAGACCTTGTACTTCACTGCTCCATCTTCGACTCCAAGCTCTTGTCTTCCTTACGAAAACATTCAAACCGGATCGAAGTGGTTTTTAAGAAATTAATCCCGATCCCAGTCTCTTCAAAACAATCGGTGCATTGGCCAATATTGATTGTCGGTTATTTAACTATCATACAACATCCATAAACAATCATCAGGCTTAATAATTTTCCAAATTATTTATTTTAAAATATCCTCGTAAGATATTTTCTACACTTTAATTCCTTTGAAAATAGTTTTCAAATCACCTTTTCCCTCGTGGAAATAAATTCCACCCAATTTTTTTATTTCCACTGAAAGTCACCAAGTCTTAATATTTAGATTTTAAAATAATTTAAATCACTCATCCAAAAATATATACTTTAAAACATTTAAAATAAAATATAATAAAACTACTTAAACACTTTATTTAAAATACTAGTTATGAAACCTTATAATAATTTCTCATGTATAACTTAAGCCAAAACTAATTTAAAATAAAAGTTATTTTATAAGATATAAATATTGAATAATTATCTTTGATAATACTAATTAAACCTTTAAAATAATTACTACTATAATTGATTTAAATAAAAGTACTTTCCTTTCCTCACCTTTAAAAATAAATCACTATTTATTTTTAAACAAATCACCCTTTCCTTATAAATTCCCATCCTGAATTTATACTTCAAAATTATCCTCTGGTAAATATTTCACTTTATCTATAAACTCCGTTTATAAATTCCATAATCTCATTCTCCTTTAATCCCAGTTTCAAATACTTAATCAGTTTTCAAAACGATTTTCAAAACTAACTCCATTTTAAAATAAATTCTTTTACTTACCTAAATTTATTTCAAAACCCATTAATTCCATATTTACTTCTATATTTATGATTAAAAATCTTATTTTTAAACTAAAATATCCACTTCATACATCATTCAAATTCTACCCTTTTATTTCTTCCCAAACATTTAAATCTTAAATTTTGAAAATAAAATCCTTTAAATTTTTAGGCAATATCACTTAAGTCTCCAAAACTCTTTTATTTCCATTTATTTAAAATCTCTATCTTCATTTCCATACTCATAATTTATTTAATAGAAATTAAAAATCAAACTTTTATGCTTTTCCAAATTCAATCTTTAGTCTACCCCAAATTCACTATATTATTTTACTTAAAAATTTCCCTTTTCATTTCTTTTAAAAATACAAAATTTATATATTTTTCATTCTCTCAAATACCAATGTATATTCAACCAAGCCATAGCATTCAATAAATTTCAATTTCCGGTATAATCAATGTAATCCATCACAGGTTATCACATGAATCACATCACTGACTATAACATAAATTCAACATCTTGAGGAATCCAGTTGGATCCCTCCAACCTATTTCTCTACATCCACAGACGTTAGCACAACAATTTAAAATACCAATCCCGCTTCAAGACGAGATATCATGGTATAAAGGGTCATCTGCTATTATGCGGGGATCATAGGGTCTCATCCAATATATAATGCGGGAATCAATCACTCCAAAATATATATATATTATTATTATATATAATATCACATCGAGTCAATTCAATCATTCAACCAATAATTTAAATTTAACTATTTAAATTTAAATGGAAATCCAAATGAGTGAGATTAACTCACCTTTGATTTTTTTTATTTTCCACCCCACTTCCATCTCGACTTGTTCTCCATGATTTTAGACCTTATATAAATATTTATACAGTTTATTAATACTCGAAGAATTCGAACAATCAATTTCCTTCTTAATAAATTAATCAACCATTAATTTAGTTTAAACCAATTTTTCCCTTTAAAATATCTTTTAGTAACTAAATAATTTAAATAAGTTTATTAACCACATAAATCATCTTAATAAATTATTTTTAATCTAAACTAGTAAATTAAAATGGATGTAGGTATATATATACTTTATTTCTCATTTAGAAACTACACACATATATGTGTGTGTTTATTAAATAAAAAACAAATTCTTGTATATAAACTTTACAACATTTAAAATTGCTATTTCCACAACCTTATTCCCATATATATATACATATATATATTTACTGTTTAGATTAAAATATGATTGCGGATATACATACATTAGAAACAAAAATATCTTTGACCTTACTGAGCATATTTTTCTGTTCTCTGCGTATATACATAAAAAATCTGCATATATATATATATACTTCTTTGTTATATATATATATATATATATATTTCTTTTCTGTTTCTAAAACTTAATATATATATCTTCCCAAAAATAAAAATAAAATAAAATAAAAATAGGCTATTCCTCACTGATCCTTTGAAAACATTGAGCCCAAAACCCAACCGTGCTCGCCATCACGACACAGCATACCCGTCCTCGAACGCTGCGACCACCATCTCCAAACACGTCGCCAAGGTCCATCCCGCAAACCCCGACCTAAACAACCCCCTCGCCCAAAGCCTCGCTAACCCGTGATGCTCTGCACGAAAAGCCAAGTCGCGCGCTACCCCATTGCTGTCACCAGATCGTGAATTGATGAAGAGGAAGGGTGCGACTATTGATTTGGGTAGATGGGAACAGGCTCGCGATCGAAACTAACGTTCGGCCATGACTTCTTTCCTGCTCGATTGGACCGAGAGGAAAAGGAAAGGGGATGGTGCGATTTATTTTGATTTGGAAAAGAAGAAATGGGTAATGAGATTTGAACAAAAACTCAGCCATTGTTTTGATTTTCACTGGAAGAGAAGAATTGCCAAAACTATTTCGTTTTCTTTTTATTTATTTTATCTGGTTTCAATTTTACAAAAAGGAAAGAGGACGCATGTTATACTAGTGAACATGTGCTTTAAAATTTTCTTTACGTGTCAGTGCCTGCTATAATATTTTCAAGGCAGTTATATTATTTATATTTGAATTTAAACTCAAATTTAAATCGTCTAGAATTCGAAGCTTAAAGTTTTTAAATCCTATCGAGGCGTCTCGCAAGGCATTCGAAAGGTTATACCCCTATTCCGAATGCAATGGAAAAGGTTTCGAGTCCTAATTCGATCGTATGGAGAAGATAGCTTTTTGGACCCAGTTATTATGTTAAATTTTCGATACAGATTTCAGCACGTTTATTTATCGTATGGCCACACGACAACTCCGAACACTACGAAATTTGAAATCCGATAATAATACACTATTATGGATCTAATGGAACTAGTTTTTTCGAATTGCAAGACTGCGCCCCGGAAGGCTATTTTCAAATATCAATTTAAACAATATATTTTTAAAACTGAACAAAAAAATTTCAAACTTAAACTTAAAACTTCTATTATCTTCAGTAAAATCAATATAGATTTTATAAGCCTTCGAAATATTTTTAACAAGCTAGAAACCCAAGATTCAACATTTTACCTAATTCCCAATTATTAAATTCAATAATTTAATTGCCAAATAAACAGTGATATTTGAAATTCAAGTTAAACTAACTTTCAAATATTTAAAATCAATTAAATATTCCAATTTCAAATATCGAAAAATTCCAGGTCGTCACAAGATAACTTCCCTGACTTCCCAAATCTAAGCACTCCCTTCATCGGTGATACTTCGACGAAAACCTGGTCCCCAACTGAGAACTCCAAATTTTTTCCGTTTCGTATCTGCATAGTTCTTTTTCCTAGACTGACCCTCCTTCATTCTAGCCCGAATGACCTTAATCTTTTCTGCAGCCTCACTTGCTAGATCTAGACCAAGAATCAACCTATCCCCGGTCTCCAACCAACAAACGGGAGATTTGCATGGCCTTCGATACAAAGTTTCAAACGGTGCCATCCCGATACTAGTCTGATAACTGTTGTTATATGAAACCTCGACTAGATGTAGATGGTCTTCCTATGATCCCCCAAATCCAGAAACAAGCCCTTAACAAATCTTCCAAGATCTTGTTAACTCTTTTCGTTTGCCCACCTGTCTGCGGACAGTAAGCAGTACTCATCTTAAGCTTGGTTCCCAAAAATTTCTACAGACTTTTCCAAAACTCGCTGGTGAACAAAGAATCTTTATCACTAACTATACTGCCAGGAACTCCATCTAGTCTAACTACATTCTTCATGAAGAACCTTGCTAAAATAGGTACCGTCCTGGTTGACCTAACTGGAACGAAATGGGCACTCTTGGTTAATTTATCCACTATAACCCATATACATTCATTATCTCTATTTGACCTTAAGTCCATAGAAATAGAATCCCACTTCCACACTGGAATATCTAACGGTTGAAGCAAGCCACTGGGCTTTTGGTGTTCGGCCTTTGCCAACTGGCAATTCAAGCACTGCTTTACACACAAACCAATATCCCGCTTTATTCCTTCCTAGAAGAAACTTCTCTTCATATCCTAATACATCTTGGTACCTTCGGGATATATAGTGGACTTCGAACAATGGAATTCCTTTAAGACTTGCTTCCTTATGTTTCCTACATTCGGAACACAATCTTCCTTTTTTTTCAACCATCTATTCTGGCCAAGACTAAAATCTTTCAAGTCGTCACTCTTGGTTCCTTCCTTTAGTTTCCTGATCAGCTCAACTAACACCGGACCCTCAATCTGCTTAGAAGCAATCTATTCGGTCAACACTTGTCGAACTTCCAAACAAAACAACACAACTGTATTACCACTAGAGCCAGCCTCAGATTTCCACCTTACTCTGCAATCTTCAGATGCTTCTAAGTCTTTCCACTTATCCATATTGCTAACATTGCATTCTGATGCTTCCTGCTGAGTGCATCTGCAACCTTGTTGCCTTTTCCTGGTGTGTACTCAATCCGAAAATCATATGCACCTATGAACTCTAACCATCTTTGCTATCTCATGTTCAGCTCCTTCTGAGCGAACAAATATTTCAGTGACATACGATCTGTATACAGCTCAAACCTTTCTCCCCAACGGTAATGTCTCCTCACCTTCAAAGCAAAAATCATTGCAGCAACTCTAAATCATGCGTTGGATATCTGACCTCATGCGGTCTAAGCTATCTGGAAGCATAGGCAATCACTTTTCCTCTCAGCATTAGCACGACTCCTAATCCTGTTCCATAGCATTGGTATAAACTACCAAATCCTAATTCCCTTTTGGAACAACTAACACAGGTGCATGGGTCAATAAGTGTTTCAAACTCTGGAATGCATTCTCACACTTATTGGTCCACACAAATTTCACATCCTTCCTCGTAAGCTTGGCCATCGATGCTACTATCCGTGAGAAATTCTTAATGAATCTTCGATAATAATTAGTCAACCTAAGGAAACTTTTAATCTCAGTTACTGTCTCGGGTCTCTTTCAACTATTCACTGCCTCGATCTTAGTCGGATTCACTGACAACCCTTTCTCCCAGACTACACGACCAAGAAATTTTACCACCTTCTTCCAGAATGACACTTCGAAAACTTTGCTTTCAGCCAATGTTGCCTCAGCGTCTCAAGCACCATTCTAAGATGAACTTCATGCTCTCTTTAATCCCTATAGTAAATCAAGATATCATTTATGAAAACCAGCACGAATCATCCAAGTGCTCTAGAAAAATCTATTTCATCAAATCTACAAAGAAAACTGGAGCATTTGTCAGTCCAAACGGCATAACTAACCATTCGTACGATCCGTATTAGGTCCTGAATGTTGTCAAAGGTACACTATCTTTTGCTACCCTGAGCTGATGGAAACCTTTTGCCAAATCCAACTGAGAAAAAACCTTTGCTCTACTCAACTGGTCGAACAAATCGTTAATCTTGGGCAATGGATATTGATTCTTTATCGTCCTCCTATTCAATTTTCGATAATCGATACGTAGCCCCCAACTATCCATCCAGCTTCTTAGCAAACACTACCGCTGCAACCCATCGTGAACTTCTTGGCCTGATGAAACTCTTGCATTTCAGATCCACCAACTACATCTTCAGCAACCTTATTTCTGAAGGGGTCATCCTGCTCAGTGGCCTACTCACTGGTTCTGCTCCCGGAACCAAATCTATCTGAAACTCAATGGCCCGCTTCGGTGGCAATCCAACCGCAGGCTCAAGCACATCAGCGAATTCTCTAATCATGAAAACTCGGCTTAACTCATCTTTTGAATCCAAAGCACCCAACAAAGCAGACACCTCACCGCTAGAGCCACCTACGGTGAACACAATCTAATCGTTACTGTTCGACTGTCTAAGAGATATCTTCCTACCCTAGCAAAATATCTTAGCATTATACTCACTTAACCAATCCATACCAACGATAATCCCAAACCCCGAAAAATCAAACACATGCAAACTGCACACAAAAGTATGACCCAACAGGTCAAACTTAAACTGGTCACACCTTAATCCTTGAGTTGCATGCCCTCCTATTGGATTCGCAACCCGTAAGGAAGTGACTAAATATGTGGGTTTAAGGTTAAGCTTACTTATCAAACATCTAGATATAAAAGTATGCGATGCACCGGTATCAAATAAAATGCTAACAGACATACCATGAATCTGAACCGTTCCCCCAAGAACTGCCTTCCCCTTCTCCTAAGTTATTGGCTAAGATGATGTAAACACCAATGCATACACCTTGCCCTTACGATCTCTAATGGGCTCCTTGCACTGGTTCTTGTAATGGCCTAACTGGTCACAGTTGAAGCACCTGACATTCTTCCCCTTAGCCACATCCTCGGCCTTTCCTGAGCGACACTCATTAGCAAAGTGCCCTTTCTTGTTGCATTTATAGTAAACAACCTCAGACTTCACTTTCTTGGCCGCTCCACCCTTCTGAGCACCTTTCTTAGGAAAGAACTTTCTTTTTGGCCGTGCCCAACCTGGACTCCTTTTGCCTTGCTCTTCTCCAAAGATTCAAGGACTTCTTCCTACCTCAAAGCCATCACTACAATAATATCAGAAGAATATCTAAGATGAGAAAAGGTAGCATTAGCAAGTTCTGGCTTCAATCCTTTAATAAACTTCTCATTCCGCTTCAACAAGGTATCTATAGAAGCATACTAATACCGGGCCAACTCTTCAAACTTCCTAGCATACTCAGCAACAAACATCTCACCCTACACCAGCTTAGCAAACTGCCTAATCAACGCTGACTATTCCATCACTAACATGAACCTCTTCTGAAATATCCTCTTGAAACCCTCTCAGGTTACTTCTCCTCATCAACTATTGCAGTTACACTGTTCCACCAAAACAATGCAGCTCTCTGAAGCTGCCTGGATGCTAATCTCCTCTTCTGCTCATCATTGAGCTCCAGATTTGCAAAAATCCTTTCACAATGCGGCAACCAGTTCTTAACATTGATGGCATCCTTCGTCCCCATAAACGGCTTCCCTCCTAGCTTCACATAATCACCACTCATCTTCGTGAAATGATTAACCACTGGAACTTCTGGAACCCCTGCTCCTGCAGCACTTCCTCCGAACACTTCGATTGCAACTCCTACCTGCATCATATTCCTGAAAAACTGATACATGGCTTCCATTCCGACCTACGAAACCTCTACACCAACATTCTCCGCCTGACTTTGGTTTCTCCCAATATTAGGTCCGGTGTTCCTATCGGTGCTTCCCCTGGCTGGGTTAACTCTACTTCTTCTATATCTGTATTTAAACCTCATGAGATACAGAAAGATAACCTAATCAAAGATAGATGAATGGAGATACAGCCCATACTTATATATAGCAAATTCAAGTACTTTACTGTAGCATTATACTAACCCAACTTACTCCAATTCCTATGGATTTTTGTTTTCAAGTACCATTTTAAATTAAATTTTTCATAAACCTATGCTCTTGTACCGAGTTGTAACATCCCATATATAGAGGCCAAAAGCTAAGCGCTATGGATGTTGCAGTCATCCATATTATTAACTTCTGGTAACGAAATACGGTAGTGTTAATGGTATTCATAATATCAGAAGCACTTGAATATGAACAAAATCATAGATTTTAAGGACAATAATTTCAGTGATTACATTTTAAAATAAGATCATATCCATGTTACAAAAAATCCCCAAAAGTATTCCTAGGCAATGATCAAATATAATTACAATAGTATGCCAAGGGCGACATATGAAGATGCCTTTATATTGGGATTATTACCTCAATATACAGCCGAAACAAATTAAAATAGAATTCCTAAATTAGCTATCCATCAGCCATCTACTCATCTTTGGAAGTTTATTCGCTGAAATCTGCTAAAAATGAAAACCTAAACCCTTAGCCTATTCAAATCAAATTTTGAGCACCTGAGAATTTAAGGGGAAACAAAAACTTATGGTCGGACATAAAGCCCGGTAGGAATAATTTATGTCACATATCTATATATAGTGAGACCACACTGTTTAGTGTAACGGGTTTCCCTTCACTAATATCTCTTTCCAAAACATATTTTGAAAATTCTTTCCTGCAAAAAAAACTGGTTAATTAACTGATTATAATATAATATGGCAAAATCCATTATGCTAAAATAGGAAATAAATGGACCATCGGTCCGAAATCTTAGCTAACTGCTCTTTGCTGGACTAACTATTCTTAATCTAATTATACCAACCTTGTCGGAAGGTTTGGGATACTACCCTTGTAAATCATTTATAAAACCTTTCGAAAGCATTGAAACTTAAAACCTTTCGAAGTCAATGGATTCAATTTGAAACAAGTGGAAACCTTTCAAAACCATTCGAAATTGACTACTTCAAAAACCTATAAAACAATTCAGCTTAAAACATTTGGATTATGCCTTCAAGTTGAGCAAAAGGATCAGAAAAACATTGGAGTCGAAAGTAACTGCTTTGAAACCTTTTAAAAGTAACTCTTTTAAAACCTTTTCATAAATAATGAAGTGATAGTGTTGGAACCAACCCTTCGAAAGCAATGGAGAGGCGGGAAGGTTTAAAAACAAAAGACTTCCTTCGAAAGCAACTAAATCGAAAGGTAGGAAGCAGCAACTATGTTCTTGTCGACCTTGTTGGAAGGTTTCGTACCTTTCGACTTTGTCGGATGCTTTACCTTTCGACTTTATCGGAAGATTTCAATTAAAACAAAACGCAAACCAATCTTAACCCTTTTCTTTTAAACCAGTTGACCTTGTCGAAAGCTCTTTGCAGATAGCTAGCAGGCATATTTTTTTAAAAACCAAAATGAAGTTTCATCTCTTTTGGAAGCTTTTACCTTTCGACTCTAAACCTTTTGGCTTTGTTCAATTCACTACGTACCATTTTCCTGTTACCATGTGCACTGTTTGTTAACCTAGTCAAAAGGTTTGATACCGTCCAACTTTGTCGGAAGGTTTGAAATAGAGGCGGAACTTCTTGCCGAAGGAGATGAATAGCAAAAAGCCTATTAGTTTGTACTTCAAAGTTGTCCTTTAGTACCTAACCTGCCTTATTTGTTTAAATCTGATTGGTTACCAGATTTTTATATTCAAAAATGTTTGTCGACTTTCCTTATTTGGAAATTTAAACAATTTAGAAAAACCCCTTTCTCCCTTATAATTATATAAACATTTACATCTCATACTTTAAATAGTTTTATATAATTATTTAATCTCCTTGAAAAAATCTTGAAAAATTCTAGAAAATCAATAGCCATATGTTTATCAACATATAAAAATTTTGGATTCAAACAATAAATTATTTTTCGGTAAATAATTTTATAATCCAAAATACCATTTTCTTCCTTAGAAAATTCATAACAGTTCCACAAAATTTTTGGAGAAATCTGAAAATTGAAACCCATCTCTAAAATATTTGATAATCATACAAATGAGCAAGGCTAACAGATGTCATTTAATAGGATTTTCTTCTCAAATGATGTCGTAAAATCTATATGAACATTCATAATCATCAACATGTATATATAATCATCTTATCACTCAAAAACATGGAAAATCTTTGCAAAATTGTTTGGATTTAATCTAAAAAACAAAACCATAAAAGTTTAGATAAACATTATTCACCGTTGCTTTAGAGATTAAGGAGCTTGAGATTTGAATGGATTTGATTTTAATTTTCTCTTCTTTTAGCTTATCTTAATTTCCTCTTCCTCTTTCCTTGTTAATGGTGGCCGGTCTTGATTTTGAAAATTTTGAAATGAAATGAACGTGTAAAACGATACATAGCCTTGATTTGGGGATATAGGAATGACCTCTTACCTATAATACCCCTCCTCTAATTTATTTTAAACCTTTCTTTTAATTCATTAGTTTAAAAAGCACGACTACCTTAATTAAAATCAAATTTTAATCCCCTAATCTACACATTATTTTATTTAGTTTATCTAACTATATCTCCTAATAATGTTACCAAAAATTTGGGGTGTTACAATATTGTAGTATAAAGATTGCTTACTGAGAGAACATGCTTCGCTGATAAAGATTATGCAACATGCATATGTTTCAGCCATGTACAACAAAGGTAATACAGAGAAAATGATATATGCAACAATAACGCATACCAGTTGGTTAGACATATATTTTTTCAAAATACACTGCACAAACCAACTATATTTTTTCCCATTTTCAGATAAAACATATTTTACATTAACTAAAATTTTCATCATTAAAACATATTGTGCTTTAAGATATATATATATATAAATTAAAGATAAAAATATTCATAAGCTTTTAATGGTTTAGACAATGAAAGAAAAAGAGAAGATATGATTTCACCTTGAGAATGACTTTGGGTGGGTCTGTGTTTGCCAGCTACGACAAAAGTTTAACATGACATTAAATTTTTTGCGCCATCCCCTAGACTCATGCTCCATGATCGAAGGATATACATGTAAAAGCAGTTGCTCCACCATTCCTTCTTCCACTTAAATAAAATTCTCATTTTTGCACCCATGTTCTTGATGTACTATCATATTTTTAAAAAAAATTATGCACATAACATGTTGTGTAAATCTAATTGCAAGTGGTAGTTTATTTTGGTATTTAATGTTTTGTGGTAAGATGCATGCATTTTATTATTCAAGGAAGAGAAAGTGAAAGTAGTAGAAACCAAGAGGAAATTAAAAATAATAATTAAGGTGGGTGATGGGGAAATAGTTGAAGTAGGCATACAGTTGGACCCAAATGGAGTTATGTATAGGATACTTTTCAACTGACAATTGCTAATAAACCAACGTTTTTAAGTTTTTTATTTTAATTTTTTACTGCAATCTATATATATTCATGTAACGACATTGAATTAATGGCCCTAGTTTTGATAAGTAAAATAAAATGAAAAGCTCTGTATTCCGACTAGGTTTGTCGGAGGCAGCTATAGGATTATCAACGGTGGTGGCTGTTGATGGCAGGGAGGTGTTAGGTGCATGTGCTACAAGAATTATGCGTTAAGGAGAGAGATACAACAATGTATCGGTGTATGCATGTGTGTGCATGTTGTGCACATGCACAACCGATACATGTTATTTCAGCTTGTTCTTTTCTATGCGTTTGTACATAATGTTTTGTTTGGTGTTGTAACATATTTTAGGCTTGTGTTTGGGTCAACCCCATGTCATTCTGGTTCAGTCTGGGGTTGTATCTTATGGTTTGGTTGGGTCAAGTGTGTGCATGAGTATGTATACATATGTGTAGACATTGTAAATTTGAGAGTGTGATCAAATGAAATCGGCTCTTCTTCATTTCTATCTTTAATATCTTTCTTTTCAATTTTAGATACAAGTTTAGTTCTGTAATGACCTGGAATTTTTAAAATTTCAAATTTGAATGTTACATTTATTTAATTATTCGAATGTGATTAAATATAATAAAAAATAAGAAAATCAATTTTCAATAAAATGACTTGATTTTTAAAAACATATTATTAAATGAATTTAAAGGATTTTTCCATAATTTTTAAATTGGAAAATATCTAAATTATCATTTGACTTATTTTACGGCTAACATAGTTTGAAATCTCACGGAATAAAATAACCAGTGTATTTTATTGTTGTTTTGTGTTTGTATCGCATTATTGTGCACGATCGTATTTTTATTTCTATCATTCGCGGTTCGTACGTGAACTAGGTACAATGTAGTGGGGCACCGAAAATGAATTAAATCTTGATTTGACGGTTACTTAGCTTGGAAGCTTTGTTTGCCTTGCTTTATACACAACTTCATTTAACCTTTACTTCATTCACTTCACCCATCTCTCCTTCTTCTTCACTACACCAGAAAATGTCTTTTGTAGTGCTGAATAAATGCTAGCAAAACTTTTAGTAATGTTTCGATAAACACTGTGACACGACATGTAACCAAAAGTCGGAAACTTTTTGTAGCGTTGTAGAAAACGTTACCGAAATTTGACCAATTGTAGAGTTTTAGAAATGCTACAAAAAATTTCAGACTTTTAGTAGCATGTCGTATCGTAGTGTTTACTAAACGCTACTAAAAGTTTTGCTAGCGTTCTTTCAACGCTTCAAAAGCCGTATTGCATCTGTTTACATTTATTCTAGTAGTGTTTTTAAAAAGCTACTAAAAGTTATTAACTATTTTTTAGCATACTATATACGCTGCTAATTCATGTTAATGGCTTGTACCATTTCGAGTCATCGCTCACATAATAATCGTATTGCAACCAGCAATCAATCACATAATCGTCGTATTCAAACAATCAATCAGTCAATCACATAATCATCATATTCAAACAATTATAAAAAACACGAATCACATAATCAAATATAATATCCATAACCATTTCGATAATAGTTTTTTGACAAACCTAGCAAATTCACATAAAATCCATAACCATTCATAGACAAGTTTACACAACAAGTATATATAACAATTAAAGACATATTCATTACTTGATCACCCACAATTCTTTGCTGCAGCTGGTCTTTACTTCTAAAAAGTTAATTACCTATAGAAAAGTTTAACAATCAACAAATGATTACGAAACTATTTCATATTTAAAGTATATCAAACATCCTTAGTTGAACTTTTCTTAAATTTAAATAATTTTAATAAAATGCGACGACCCGAAAATTTCAACATTTGAAAAAGAAATGTTTAAATGGATTTTCAATATTGAAAAATATTTTTAAGTTTGAGTTTCAATTTTAACTATGAATTTAGCAATTTAATTATCAAATTTAATTATAGAAATTTGGGTAAAATTGTAAATCTTCAATTTTGAGCCCGTTAAAAATATTTTTAAAGGCTTAAAAAATTCATATTGATAATACTGAAGATAATAGAAACTACAAGATTGAATTTGAAAGTGAATTGTTCCGTATTGAATTTTATCGGTTAAATCGATATTTAAAAATAGCTTTCTGAGGCACAGTCTCGGAATTCGATGAAACCAGTTCTATTGGATCCGTAATATTGTGTCATTATCGGATTTAAATTTTCATAGTGTTTGGAGTGATCGTTTGGCCGTACGATAAGCAAACGCGCTGAAATTTAAATTGAAAATTCAATGTTTTAACTACTTCAAAAAGCTATCTTCTCCATACGATCGAATTTGGACTCGGAACTTTTTCCATTGCATTCGGAATATGGGTATAACCTTATAAACGGCTGGTGGCATGCCTTAATTGGAGATCAAAAATTTGAATCAAGGAAATCGGAACGATTTGAATTTGAATTTAAATTAAATATTTATATATGTTTAATATAATAATATTTCATTAGACACGTTGAAAAAAATTTCAAATACGTGTTTACCTTTCTCTGTCAATATTTAACACGCGTCTTTGATTGATAATAAAAGAAGGAAATCCCTTTGTCGTTCCAAAAGCAAATGTAGTAGCTTCTGGAAAACAAAAATGGACGAAAATTTCAATGATGTCGTTCTCTTCAAATCGATTTTGTTACTGATAGAATCCATTACCTTCCTCTAGAAATTTAAGTCAAATTTCCCTTCGTTTTGAAATGCCGAGCTTTTAAAATCTACAGACTTTCCTTCTACTAATAAAAAAAAAATCAGATCCACCGTTTTCTTGTACGTGGAATCAAAATTCAATCGAGTCGGAAAAAAGTGGACTTTTCAAATCGATCGAAGGGAAGTCAGAATCACGAGCCGATCATTGCATGCTCGAAGTCGGGGCGGAGCAGTGCGAGGAGGGAGGACATGCGCGCTATTGATGATGCTGAGGTGCAGCGACATGTTGGGGTGGCAGCAGGATTCGATCGAACTCAATTTCGAATAGAGGCGGAGTCTCGAGATTGGTAGCTCGAGCAAGTGGGCATCGCGTGGTCTCTAAGGTTCGCAATGCATTTATAGGAGGGAGTTGCAGTATTTTGGTTAAGGATTTGCATTCGATTCGGGTTTCGGCAAAGCATGAGTGGTCGTGGTGGGCTCGAGGAGTTCATCGCGTTGGTCTTGGGCAGTGCGACCTGGTGGCATTCACGATAGGGGAGCGCACGTTTGGGGTCATGGGTTCGAGTAGGCATTGTCGCAGGAGATCTTGGGTTGTTAACAGTAAGGGTTTTCCTTTGGTTTAAATCGATATATATATAAAAACTAAATTCATGAATGTTTTAATTTTTAAAAACAGGAAAATATTTTTTTTAAGGATATATAAGGCCAATTTGATTTAGTTTAATGTGATATACAATAAGTTATTAAAATAATTTATTTCTCTAATTTATTTATATGGAAGAATAGTTTAACTTAAATAGTTAGTTAATTAAATCTATTTAAATGGAAATTTATTATTAGATTATTTCACATATTAATCAACTGTATAAAATTATTTATACAAGGTCAAAATTGTGGAGAAAACCGTCTGAAATGGAAAATGGATTGCATGCATAGTTAAAGGTGAGATCTTCTCACTCAATCGAACTTTCTAGTTTAATTTTAATAGTTAGACTTAAAAATTGATTGATTGTGTGTTTGGATGATTAATTTATTATTAGTTATATTAGTTTAGACCCTACGCGCCGTATAATAGCGGAGGTTATTATATTAAACCCATATACCGCGATATTCCACCTCGAAGTGGACTTGGTATTATATATGTATTTGGAGTTGTTGATTTCCCGCATTATATAGCGGATGAGACCCTATTGCGCCGCATAATAGCGGATAATATTTTGTAAATCCCATATACCATGATATTCCATCTTGAAGTGGAATGGGTATTTAATTGTTGTGCTAACGTTTGTGGATGCAGGGAAACAGGTTGGAGGGATCCAACTGGATTCCTCAAATATTTAATTTGTTTCGTATGTTGTGTGTTGATTATTTTTAATTCGTGTGATTATTTGTGATTGAAACCGTTGAAGGCTGTAATTTAGCCAAATATATTTTGGTATCGTAGGATACCAAGAATATGAAATTGGATTTTTGGAAATTAAAGTAGAAAAGCCTAGACCGTTACAATTAAAGTATTAAAGTTGATTTTTCTAATCCGATCGAATTAATTCCAAAAATATAGGAAAATATTTTAATAAAGGAATTTCGGGTAATATTGTTTAATGGTTGAAGAATTTATTTAAGATACGTATTTCAAATAATTGAAAGAGATAAAGAAATTTATTTCAAAAGGAAATAAATTTAGAAACTAAATTTGGAATTTAATTTAGAGTTGAATAATTTTAGAAATCGATTCGGGAATTAATTTGGAGTTAGAATAAATCTTAGGAATCGATTTGGAAATTTGGTTAGTTGTTTTGGAAATAATTTGGGAAATCAATTTGAAATTGATTTGATATTGGAAAATTAAATTGGGAAATCAAATTGGAATTTTATTTTGTGTTTGAAATAAATTGGAAATCAATTTGGGATTTGATTTGGTTTGAAGGTGATATTTGGGAATCGATTTAAAATTCGTATATCAGTTGATATTTGGAAATGTAAATTCACAACGGGAATTTGTAAAAAAACGGAAATTTGTTTAAAAATAAATATTGGCTTATTTTTAAAATATGGAAAGGAATTTACAGATTTGAAATATAAATTAAAATAAATCGAGAAGATTTATTAATTTGTTTGAATGGGCCATTTTGTAATAGGAAAAGAATTCTTCCCTGGAAAGCCGAGTATATTTTTAAAATAGCTTTTGAATAAAATTTAAAAGTTTTAGAATTGGTTTTAAAATAATATTGTTGGAGAAATTAGTTTGGAAATTGTTTTAAAGTAAAATTTTATTTAATTAATTATATAAGGGATTATTTTAAAGATTTAAATTGATATTTGATTTAGAAAATAGTTATTTAAATATTTATACTCTATTTACAAATTTTTATTTTAAAATTAGTTTTGGACCTGAATTTTTATGTGAGGTATTAGTATAACATTTTTCATAACTAATATTTAAGCAAATATTCTAAAATAGTTTATTTTAAATGTTTCCAAGTATATTTTGAATAAGTATTTTCATATTATTTTAAAATATTTGAAATCGGCAGATTTTCAGTGGAAATGAATAAATGTTTGGAAATGTATTCCGCGTGAGAAGAGTGTTTTGAATTTGTTTTCAAAAAAGATTGAAATGTGAAAATTGATTTGAAATTTATTTTCAAAGGGTTGAAGTGTGACATTTTATCTTGCGAAGATATATTGAAAATAATAATAATTGGGGATAAATTATTTGAAATCCAATGACTGTTGTGAATGATGATTGATAGTTTAATAACCGACTATCAATATTGGCCTTTAATCGGCATTTGAATTTCGATGCGACCGGGAGTCGAATTCCAACGGGATATTCGAAACCCACATCGAACCTTTGTGATTGTGATGGATCTTTTGTTGAAAAGTTCAAAGTGAATTTGTTGTGATTTGTTTGAATAAGAATGTAACACTTATTTTTAAAATAAGCGCTCGTTATTCGGATTAGCCGGGAGAGTACGTTGTGCCATAAAACCCATTCCGCATAACGATACGACGAAATGGGGTTGCATTTGAAGACGGTGTTGAAGACCGGGTATTTTCGAAAGCGAAAGGATTACCTATCGAATATCTCTGCACCGGGTTGCTCCGGTATAGAGATTTTATCACCCTTTGTGATGGGGATTCTGGACGTGATTAGTGAATATCCGGATTTGCAAAGGCTTCTTTGGGAGTGCCTTCGGTTCCGTTCAATCCCGGAACGGACTTGTATGGATGTGTGTTTGACGTTACATTTTGAGATGTAAAGCTGGCTTCTATCAAATACATTTATGTTGGTGGCGGAGAATTTATTCTCTTAGCTTAATACCCTTCTCTGAGACGTACGAGCTCAGAGGTTATGTACTTGATGGTTACTAGTGATACATTCCCAATTTGGTAATGTGGCATACGAAGTGTTGCTGATCATTTGTTGATCAAAGCATGGCTTTTGTAAAGAGCATAGCTTTGTGGACGAGACTTCGTCGAACCTCACACCGTGGAATGGTCAAAACAAGAAGGATGCGACGAGGTTATAGGGGGTAGCACCCCTTAGGGTATGTACATTTCCTTCTGGATAGAAGTGGTATTATGGTATGGAGCCTAGATACTTAACTTATGTGAATATCGCAAATATATATTACTTTATGATTGTTGTTGTTGAGGATCCTCGGATAAAAGTTGTTTACAACCGGGGGATGGCATACTCGTGTAGTAGTTACCTATTTTTGCAGAGGTAACCCAGCCTTGTGTTGGCAGAGACCTGGTTAGGTTCTCGGGGCGTCCATCCAGAGGCGTACCCATGTGGCAGTAGGAAGTTCCTTAGTCTGACCATTTGTTGGAAATCCAATCACCAATACGCGCCTTGTACGGTTTTAGTTGTATAACCTGCTATCTAATATGGTAGCTATAGTAGGCATACTATAATGGTACGTATGCTGCCTAAGATTAATATTATACTTGCAAATGTTTCTGCACTATGCACTAATGATAATATTAAAAATATTTTGCGTATTAAGCATGTTTGACTATCATAAGGAGAAATCTTCCCCAAGTGTGCGATTGGATTGTGTGTGTGCCGGGAAGCCTTATGGTAGTTTATTTTCCAAAAAGCATTGCGGATTTCTTTTAAATTCCTTTGTTTTCTTTTGTAAAAGAATAGCTGTTTTAAGATCTCACACCAGTCCATGACTGACCTGGAGTTTATTGTTCCCTTTCTAAACTCTGGGTTCCCATAATTATCCACACGGGCTGTCTAGAGTCAGGTTATCAGTTATTCGGGAACGAAGTCAGAAAAGAGTTGCTGTGGAGATCGGGAATTGAAGTTGGATGGCGAGACGTATCTCTTTACTATGTAGTGTCCGTGGCGTATGGTTGTGCAAATCAGTTTTCATATAGTCAAGTTATAATAACTGTCATTGATGTATGATGTCGTTGTAAACTCGGATAATGTGATGTATAAACTGATATAGTGTTTTTGTTTTAAAAGATTATTCTTTATCTATTATATATTGTTCTGCTGCGAAATGTGAGATTCTCTTATTGTTTCTGTTCTTCTTCTATCTTCTTCTTCTTAAGCCCTAACGGTTTGGTTTTCCAGCATTCGATTGTGCGGCATTTGATACAGTGGATGTATAAATGTCGACTTTCGGGCGCCGTAAAATCGGGTTGTTACAAATTGGTATCAGAGCAATTGGTTAAGCGACAACCTTGGCTTTGGTGGGGATTACTCATTAGAGATAGATTCAGTAGTACTCTTGAATGAGTTTGAGTGTAATAGTAGATATGAGAGCGTATTTATTAGTGAATACAAATTTGTTTTATATTGTGACAATTGGTTTGTTGAGCGGTATATGGATTCTGGTCGGTATAGTCTGTACAACTCTATCGATAGGAATCTCTAAACACTCGTACAGAACAATTCGACATGATGTTGTTTCAAAAGTAGGGTAAATGAAATAACTTTACCCAAAACTATTTTGTATATAAAAAGAATAATTTTCCATAAATTATTATAGCATATGGCTGCTTGTTTGTTAAGAAGTGATAATATTAAACTATTATCATTGAAGTTGAATAAGGAATTGAAATCATAATCAAAAGTTGAGAAATAAAATCCATATACAAATGAAATTTGAGGATGTAAATTATAAATGTGATTTATAATTTGAAATAGAATTCCAGAGAAGTTTTTAGAAATGTTTTTGAAATGATTTGGAATTTTGGAAATTAAATTCCATTGAGTTTGAAAATGAATTTTCAAAGGTTTTGGAAAAGTGTTTTGAAGAGATAAAAACTCTAAACTCTTTTCGGTCGCTGGAAAATAATTCCGATGATGATCGCGACATCATTGGTGTTTATTTTCGAGTTTCCAAGAGAGGAATTGCTGCCAAATTATTTAAAATTTGAGGTTGTTTGAAAAACTGGGTTTGGTTTTGAAAATTCAAAAGATAATTTGAATTGATTTCTTAAATGATTTTGAAAAGATGGAAAGACTCTGGAATACTATATAAAATATTTATGGAATATCATTGAGTTGATAACTTGTAAAGTTTAAAGTTGTTAAAGTAAAATCTAACTTAAAGAGAAGTTAGATAAAGGTAAATGTGGAAACAAAATAAGTTGGAAGGAAAATTTAAGGGGAATTAAAAAGTGAAAATTTAATAAAAAAAATTGAGATTTAAAATTTAAGTCAAATAAAATGATGATATGGATTCAAAATGAAATTGAAATTGAAGATTTGAGTTAATTTGTATGAATGTGAATTTGAGAAATCTTGTAGACTAAAGGATTGGAATAAAATTTATTCAGGTAGAAAATAAATTGTGAATGAATAAATAAATTTGCAATTGCAATTAAATGAAAGTGAAATTGAATGTTGAAATTCATTTCGAATTTATAAGTAAATAGAACTGGAATTGGAATTGAATTTGACTGTGATAAACAAAGCGAAGTGCTGAAATGAAATTAGTAAGTGAAACTAATTGAAGAAAAGACCAATTAGATATGGTTTGAAATGAATTGAACTCGATAATTATAAACGAAAGGTAAAATTAAATTTATATGGAATTTGAAATCCATCTTAAACACAAGTGGTTGTAAACTAAAATGGTGAATTGAAATTGAATTGTGTTTGGGAATGAACAAAAGAATAAAACTAGAATTGAAACTGAATATTTAAAACCAATTTGAATTGTGTGAAATAAAATGAAGTTGTAAAATTAGTTCGAAGTGAACTAAAGATAATAAAGGTGAAAAAAAATGGTTTGAGATAAAACGAATTGGAATTTGTAGTGAATTTGTAAACGAAACTAATTTAAAATAAGTGATATGAATCAATTGTGAATGAAAGATAATTGATAAAATTCAATATTCAGAAGTTAAACTGAATCCAAAATAAAATTGAAATTGTAAATTGAATTCAAATTAAAGTGAAAATGCAAGATAAAGTAAAATGATATGAGAAGTACATATGTTGAAATATTTGTAAACGAATGTGCAAAATGATATTTGAATGTTGAAATTGGATATTATGACTAGCAGGATATACAGTTGTATAAAAGAAAAATTGGAATTCGGATTTTCATTTTGAAGATAAAATTGAATTGCTCGACAAAAAGGTATATATTTAAATTTCATAAATTCGATGATTTTCTTGTCCAGCCGCTTGGCTTTTTGTTTCTTTTTGAATCTGAGGGCACGTGGTGCCATTTTGTAGTCGTACCGAGCAAGCCGCGCAAAGGAGACGCTGGCGAAATTTTTCGAAAATTTAGGGAGCTAGAAAAATTTTGAGAAATTTTTGATAATTTAAAATTTGAATTTAAATTTAAATTGTTAAGTAAACAATGTTGTTTGGAATCTATGGAAGATTTTAGAAAGATAATTGAAGTGATAATGAATCTTTAATAAAAAGATTTGCTTTGACAAATTGTTGAAAACTATTTATTTTGGGAAAGTACTAAACGGTTAAGGATCATTCTTCTTCAATAGTAATTTCGGGACGAAATTCTTTTAAGGGGAGAAGGATATGACGACCCGGAAATTTTAACATTTGAAAAATAAATGTTTAAATGGATTTTTAATATTGAAAAATATGTTTAAGCTTGAGTTTCAATTTTAACTATGAATTTGGCAATTTAGTTATCAAATTTAATTATAGAAATTTGGGTAAAATTGTAAGTCTTCAATTTTGAGCCCGTTAAAAATATTTTTAAAGGCTTAGAAAATTCATATTGATAATACTGAAGATAATAGAAACTACAGGATTGAATTTGAAAGTGAATTGTTCAGTATTAAATTTTATCGGTTAAATTGATATTTAAAAATAGCTTTCCAAGGCACAGTCTCGGAATTCGACGAAACCAGTTCCATTGGATCCGTAATATTGTGTTATTATCGGGTTTCAATTTTCGTAGTGTTTGGAGTGATCGTTTGTCCGTACGATAAGCAAACGCGCTGAAATTTAAATTGAAAATTCAATGTTTTAACTGTTTCAAAAAACTATCTTCTCCATACGATCGAATTTGGACTCGGAACTTTTTCCATTGCGTTCGGAATATGCGTATAACCTTATAAACGGCTGGTGGCATGCCTTAATTAGAGATTGAAATTTTGAATCAAGGAAATCAGAACGATTTGAATTTGAATTTAAATTAAATATTTATATATGTTTAATATAATAATATTTCATTAGACACATTGAAAAAAATTTCAAACACGTGTTTACCTTTCTCTGTCAAGATTTAACACGCTTCTTCGATTGATAATAAGAGAAAGGAAAACCCTTTATCGTTCCAAAAGCAAATGCAGTAGCTTTTGGAAAACAAAAATGGCCTAAAATTTCAATAATCTCGTTCTCTACAAATCGATTTTGTTACTGATAGAATCCATTACCTTCCTCCAGAAATTTAAGTCAAACTTCCCTTCATTTTGAAATGCCGAGCTTTTAAAATCTACAGCCTTTCCTTCTACTAATAAAAAAAATCAGATCCACCGTTTTCTTGTTCGTGGAATCAAAATTCAATCGAGTCGAAAAAAAGTGGGCTTTTCAAATCGATCGAAGGGAAGTCAGAATCTCGAGCCGATCATTGCATGCTCGAAGTCGGGGCGGAGCAGCGCGAGGAGGGAGGACATGCACGCTATTGATGATGCTTAGTCGAGAGGTGCAGCGACATGTTGGGGTGGCAGCAGGATTCGATCGAACTCAATTTCGAATAGAGGCGGAGCCTCGATATTGGTAGCTCGAGCATGTGGGCATCGCGTGGTCGCTAGGGTTCGCAATGCGTTCGTAGGAGGGAGTTGCAGCATTTTGGTTTAGGGTTTGCATTCGATTTGGGTTTCGACAAAGCATGAGTGGTCGTGGTGGGCTCGAGAAGTTCGTCGCGGTTGTCTTGGCCAGTGCGACCTGGTGGCATTCACGATGGGGGAGCACACACTTGGGGTCATTGGTTCGAGTAGGCATTGTCGCAGGAGATCTCGGGTTGTTAACGGTAAGGGATTTTCCTTTGGTTTAATTCTATATATATATATATATATATATATATATATATATAAACTAAATTCATGAATGTTTTAATTTTTAAAAACAGGAAAATATTTTTTTAAGGATATATAAGGCCAATTTGATTTAGTTTAATGTAATATACAGTAAGTTGTTAAAATAATTCATTTCTCTAATTTATTTATATGGAAGAATAGTTTAACTTAAAAAATTAGTTAATTAAATCTATTTAAATGGAAATTTATTATTAGATTATTTCACATATTAATCAACTGTATAAAATTATTTATACAAGGTCAAAATTATGGAGAAAACCGTCTGAAATGGAAAATGGATTGCATACATAGTTAAAGGTGAGATCTTCTCACCCAATCGAACTTTCTAGTTCAATTTTAATAGTTAGACTTAAAAATTGATTGATTGTGTGTTTGGATGATTAATTTATTATTAGTTATATTAGTTTAGACCCTATGCGCCGCATAATAGCGGAGGTTATTATATTAAACCCATATATCCCGATATTCCACCTCGAAGTGGAATTGGTATTATATATGTATTTGGAGTTGTTGATTTCCCGCATTATATAGCGGATGAGACCCTATTGCGCCGCATAATAGCGGATAATATTTTATAAATCTCATATACCGCGATATTCCACCTTGAAGTGGAATGGGTATTTAATTGTTGTGCTAACGTCTGTGGATGCAGGGAAACAGGTTGGAGGGATCCAACTAGATTCCTCAAATACTTAATTTGTTTCGTATGTTGTGTGTTGATTATTTTTAATTCGTGTGATTATTTATGACTGAAACCATTGAAGGCTGTAATTTAGTCAAATATATTTTGATATCGTAGGATACCAGAAATATGAAATTGGATTTTTGGAAATTAAAGTAGAAAAGCCTAGACCGTTACAATTAAAGTATTAAAGTTTATTTTTCTAATCCGATCGAATTAATTCCAAAAATATAGGAAAATATTTTAATAAAGGAATTTCGGGTAATATTGTTTAATGGTTGAAGAATTTATTTAAGATACGTATTTTAAATAATTGAAAGAGATAAAGAAATTTATTTCAAAAGGGAATAAGTTTAGAAATTTAATTTAGAATTTAATTTAGAGTTGAAATTAATTTTCGAAATCGATTTGGGAATTAATTTGGAGTTAGAATAAATCTTAGGAATCGATTTGGAAATTTGGTTAGGTGTTTTGGAAATAATTTGGAAAATCAATTTGAAATTGATTTGATATTGGAAAATTAAATTGGAAAATCAAATTGGAATTTGATTTTGTGTTTGAAATAAATTGAAAATCAATTTGGGATTTGATTTAGTTTGAAGGTGATATTTGGAAATCGATTTAAAATTTGTATATCAGTCGGTATTTGGAAATTCACAACCGGAAATCCAATCACCAATCGATTTGTTGGAAATCCAATCACCAATTCACAACCGGAAGCCTGACCATTTGTTGGAAATCCAATCACCAATACGCGCCTTGTACGGTTTTAGTTGTATAACCTGCCATCTAATATGGTAGCTATAGTAGGCATACTATAATGGTACGTATGCTGGCTAAGATTAATATTATACTTGCAAATGTTTCTGCACTATGCATTAATGATAATATTAAAAAGATTTTGCGTATTAAGCATGTTTGACTATCATAAGGAGAAATCTCCCCCAAGTGTGCGATTGCATTGTGCGTGTGCCGGGAGGCCTTATGGTAGTTTCATTTTCCAAAAAGCATTGCAGATTTCTTTTAAATTCCTTTGTTTTCTTTTGTAAAAGAACAACTGCTTTCAGATCTCACACCAGTCCCATGACTGACCTGGAGTTTATTGTTCCCTTTCTAAACTCTGGGTGCCTATAATTTTCCACATGGGCAGCCTAGAGTCAGGTTATCAGTTATTCGGGAACGAAGTCAGAAAAGAGTTGCTGTGGAGATCAGGAGTTGAAGCTGGATGGCGAGACGTATCTCTTTACTATGTAGTGTCCGTTGCGTATGGTTATGCAAATCAGTTTTCATATAGTCAAGTTATAATAATTGTCAGTGATGTATGATGTCGTTGTAAACTCTGATAATGTGATGTATAAACTGATATAGTGTTTTTGTTTTAAAAGATTATTCTTTATCTACTATATATTGTTCCGCTGCGAAATGTGAGATTATTGTTTCTGTTCTTCTTCTATCTTCTTCTTCTTAAACCCTAACGGTTCGGTTTTCTGGCATTCGATTGTGCGGCATTTGATACAGTGGACGTATGAATGTCGACTTTCGGGCGTCGTAAAATCGGGTTGTTACATAAAACTTAGTTAAATTTTTATAAAACTTGGTTAATTTTTGTAATAAACTAATATATATAGTTATATTCTAACAAAACTTAATTAATTTGTATAAATTTATTTAATTTTTATAAAACATAGTTATATTATTTAATTCTTAACTAATTTTTAAAATTTTGGTTATTTTTTATAAAAATTAGTGAAATTTTTGTAAAGCTCGGTTAACTTATTTATAAATTTATCTATATGAACTCAATCTTATAAGTTATCTCAATTAGTAAAACTTAAATGTCAAGACTTATATTTTAATTAACTTAAACTTATAAATTATCTCACGCTTAAATTTTTTTTAATTTTTTTTGAAAGGTACTTAGATACAACATGTCACTGGGACAACATAACACAAATCACATGTCAATATAAGTCTGAATCACACTATGCAAGTTTCGAACTTGTGACCTCTGGCACCAAAGTCGAAGCACTTAACCACTGGGATAATGTGCTTGTCAACTTAAATTTTATTAACTTGGATAATTTGTAAATTATCTCAAACTTATAAATGTTTCATAAACTTAGTTAATTTATTATTATTATTACTACTATTATTATAAACTTTATAGTACTTAGTTAATTTTTATATAAAACTTAGTTGATTTAATCAAATCATTATTTATTATTATCATTATTAAACTAATAATTTATCTTAATTGCTCAAACTTAGAATTTCATAACTTATATTTTGCTTAACTCAAACTTCAACATAAGGAGGGAGACAATGTGCGATGATCGGCTCTTATCGTGACATAAAATGACATCAATACCCATACACGTATTTACTTATATCACTACGCTTATAACTAAAGTAGAACACATTTTCAATCGTACTTTGCTGAAATGACATCAATACCCCAACACATCTTTAATTATATATTTTTGTATTAATAAAGAAAATTGACTGTTTAGAATTCACTAATGTTTGTCGTTTCAACTATCGCTGAAATTACACAAGTACTCTCTATTTTTCACATTATATCGCATATCCACATCATGCATAGGTGTGCATATGCGTGTTATACACTGGTATAACTAAATTAAAAGTGATCCATGATCTCATCTAACTTAATGGACTATAAATAAAAATGCTTCACCTAAAATAACCGCATTGATATTTATTAAACGTGCCTTGTGCCAAAGATAAGCCGCAACATATATATCTCAGAAAAAATTAATATGATAGAGAAAGAGATTGCACCCCAACATGTCCAAAAGCCATTTGAGTTCAAGTTCTATCTCTGAAAAAGCAGGTCGTATCAGTGGATCTGCATCCCAACATCTTTGCATTAATCTGACCAATTTAGGATGTGTTTGTAGGTATCATGGGCCGCTCTCCCAGACCCAAATGAGACTTGACAACACTACTTAAATTAACAAGGGTTAGAGACAAATATTAATTTCAACAAGACCGTTGGCCTACCTACCAACAGTTATGAGCATTTATTTCTAAAGATATTTGAAAATGATAGACAATAAACTTCAATGTATAACCAGAATAAACAACAATGTCCGACTAATCTTAATATCAGTAGTAAAATGATTCAAGGATAAGGATAAGGATAAGGATAATCTTACTGCTTTAGTGGTAATGGTTGACTTGGGCTTGTTGTCACTATGGTTGTTAGTGCTACAGGTTTTGGCTTTGCTCTTTCCATTCACTACTTCAAACATAGTAGGCACGTCATTCATCATCCCAAGAAGATGCTTTCTGCATAATATATTAAATTTTAGTACATGGAGAAAAGTAAGTGAAATTTGAACAAGAGTAGAAATGATATATGCATGTATTGACCTATTGAAAGAGTACTAAAATGACATACCATATATTTACATTATAATTAGGTGTAATAAACATATAGTCATGTGAATTTCTATGTAAGTCAAGTAATAAGCATAATAAAAGGGTTACAATGGACAATTTTTCAATCAAGGTAGCTTAAAAAGGGATAATAGAACTAGGCCTCAGCAAAAACTAATTGCCAAATTAGGTATCGTTTCGATTTTAACTTGCGCAAATATGGAGTGCGCAAGTGTTAATTATTTTAGCTTGCGCGTTCCATAAATGCGCAAGCTATATTTAATGCTTGCACAATTATGGAGTGCGCAAGCTCATTTTTGAGCATCAAATAAACACAGAGCACAGATCTTTGTTCATTTATCCATATTTCTACTTTCTTCCCCAAACCCTCCCCGTTTTCCAATCCAAACCCGTTTTTCTTCCATATTCAAATCACAATCATCTTATTAACCAAATAGTTGCTAAACTATATATGGAATCATCTTCTTCATCATTACAAATAAATGAAATAATTGATGTTTTTGAAAATTAAGATGTAATTTTGTCGTTGTTGATGTTGTTGAAAATGAAGAGTTATTGGTGGTAGTGGTGTTAATTACTAGACAATGGCTTTGTTGTTAAATTAGTTGTTAGTGTTCAATGAACCAGGAAACCCTATTATTGAGAGATAGACGACGAAACATTGATGAAACATTTTGATGAGCTTGAGCGGAAAATTGGATTTGCAAGTTCAAGTCATATTGACTTTGATGTTGATCATGTTCTGGAAACACAGTTCGAACCTGTACCGTGTAAATTCCATTCAGGATCATCAACCTTACATGCTCGTTTACGTGAAATTGTTTCTGTGGAAATGCCCGGTCATCAACCTACTGTTGACGAAAATTTGCTGATGCCTATACATCTTGTTGGTCCATCTATGCCAAGGGACAACGGCCACATCCAAATTGTTATTGCGGAGGTATGTGTGTAGTGGTTGTTTGCAGAAAGGAAAGAATGCTGAGCGATGATTTTAAATGGATTGATCAACTCCTCTGCGAAAGGGGACTTGAGTATGCCTACATACTGCAAGCCGAAATAAGTCGTTTGAAAATTGTGAATGAAGAACTAAGGACAAATAGCAAGAGACCAAGAATGTGGTAGATGTTTGGGACTTGGTTAAGTTGTCATATTTGGTTTTTATGTTTAACCGTTGTATTTGTAATATGTTGTTGTGAAAATGTTTCTATTTGTTGTAATCCTTAACGTGTGTAAGCTAGGTAGTTTATTATGTAGTTGAAATTCATTTGATGGTGTTGACTTTATTGATGCAATATATTGGTTACGTCATTATATTGATTTGCTTGTTTGGTTTTGTTTAAAGATTGAGTTGAATGCTTTTGGCTGAAGATTTCTCGCGGAAGCAAAATCTACTTAGAAAAAATATGTAATAATTCATCAAATTGATGTTTATAGTTATGTCAGTGAAAAAAATTTAATAAAGTGGTATTAGAACTTATTTTGCAGATAATGCCAAAGGTTCTGTCTATATTTTACTTTGATGGGGAATTTTTGGTTGATGATGAAGGTAAACCTAGATATGTTGGAGGGAAGCGAAAAGGATCGACAATAAAAAATCATTGTAGTTTCGAAGAGCTTAAACAAAGGGAATTTGAAGTGACAAAAGCAAATCCTACAATATATGATTTAAAATTAGCAGTGAAATGGGTTCAAGATGATGGTGCATTTGCTATTGATTTGGAAGATGACGATGATTTGAACTCCACCTTTTCGGTTGGAATGAGAGTGATAGCAATCTACGTGCTGAAAGTGGAACATAAAAATGTGGTTGAAACACAAGCACCGGTAATCTCTACAGATGAGTATATGCACACCACACGGTTACAAGAAACACAATGATCGGCGTTTCCTTCTTATCTTTCAAGCCATCAAGGTGGAGAGTTTACAAACTTACTTCACAGGTACAGCGGAATGGCTGGAGTCTCTTCTAATCAGGAACAAAATATGAGCAGAATGCTATAAATTCAAATCAGTAGCAAGCGTTTGAAAAGTGAGTCCTATTATACGTTGGCATTTGTATTTTGACTTATGTTAATGCAAAATATCTGACCTTTTTTATATATTCGTATTGTCGAAGATGCATTTACTGGTTGTGATGACGATGGTGCCGATGATCATGTTCATACTCCACACGAGATTTATGGGCAACTGGATAGCATGGAAGTAGATTGTGCGGATGATGAGGATAGAACTTGGATCCATCAAATGGAAGTTAACAATGATGCAATCATATATGCAGACATTGAGGAGGCTGATGATGTAAATGCGGAAGAAGAACAAATCACATATGAAGAGGCTCTAGCCGATGATTTATGCATGGCATCAATGATTGTGAAATCAATAATGGAAAATTGTCAACTAGACGTGGAAGTTTTTGGAAGAGAATGTGCGGAGAAAGGTCCACGATTTTGGATTAATTTTTGAAAGTAAGCAGAAGCTTTTTGAACAGTTATGTGAATGGGCGATTAATGTTCAGTTTCGTTCAAGTTCTGAAATCGTATGCAAATCAACACACGGTCCGCTGTGATGTGGAAGAAACATGCCCTTGGCGAGTTCATGCAACCCTTTCGGTAAGAAAAAAATTCAAATTGGTGGAAGATAACTACATATGGCAACGATCACACTTGTTTAAATGCAACCATCAACTCAAACCATCGACAGGCAACTGCTAAGTTTATATGCAGCAAAGTACTTCCGTTGATTAAAGCAAAAACAAACATGATTGCAAGAACTATTCAAGAGACAATGCCCAATATGTTTCATATTAAAGTGAGCTATTCTCGAGCCTAGCATGAACTACAGAAATCTTTGCAATGATTTATGACGATTGGGAATTGTCATACACGGAATTGCTGAAATATTTTAGAGCCCTACAATGTACCAACGCCGGAACCGTATATGATGTTGTTCATAGTCGTGGTGTTTTTGATGGTGCTTTTTGGGCTTTCGGACCTTCTATTCATGGCTTCAACCACTGTTGACCCATACTGTCTATTGATGCCACTTATTTGTATGGGAAGTATCTGGGTACATTACTAGTAGCTACTGGGGTGGATGCAAATTGAGGGCTATTTCCTTTAGCATTTGTTGTTGTACAAACAGAGTCGTGGCAAACGTGGAGTTGGTTTATTCATTGCATATGGAATTATATTCCATCCGTACATACTAGACATATCACCTTTATCTCGTATCGTATGAAAGGAATTCTACGTGCGCTTAGAGAAGCTTAGCCAATTGAACATCATCATCGCTTTTGTATCCGTCATACTAAAGCAAATTTAAAGAAAGCAGGGTTTGGCACGAATGAGCTACAAAATTTGTTACATGCATGTGTCACGGCATCGGAGGTCGTAAAATATAATGATCTTCGAAAACAGCTGAAGGGTGTAAATCGAGATGCCAATGCGTGGAATGAAAGAAGTTTGAAAGACTAGGAATCAAGCTGGACTCTTTGTCACAATAGCGGAGTGAGATTCAATTTGATGACGACCAACGTTTCCTAAAGCTTTAACGGTGTGCTCAAAGGTACTAGGAATTTACCAATTAGATCATTGGTTGCACATACGTTTCATCGACTGAACCATTACTTCATCGAATGACAAACTTAGGGGGAAAGTTATATAGAATGTTGTTCAAACTTTTATTATGAAATTGTGTGATTTATGGTATTGAAGCAGCTCTCTATGCCGGACAAGGCCAAAAAATATCTTTCGCATATGTGGAATGTGCAAGCTATGTTGCCAGTATAGCTTGCGCATTCCACATATGCGCAAGCTATTTCAAGGTTAATTGCAGCATTCCACAAATGCTATAAAAACCCAAATGTAGTATTTGTAGATTGCTGCAAATATTTCAAAAAGGCACGCGCATATGTGAAATGTGCAAGCTATATTTAAAGTATAGCTTGCGCATTCCAAATATACGCAAGCGTAGTATTGGGTTATTTGCATCATTCCAAAAATGCTACAAAGACCAAATGTAGCATTTGTGGATTGCTATAAATAACCCAAAAATAGCTTGTGCACATGTGGAATGCGCAAGCTATATATCAATATAGCTTACGCATTTTTGGAATATCCAAGCTATATAGACTATATAGCTTGTGCATTCCATATATGAGCAAGCTATTTTTTGGGTCTATTCAAGACAGAGAGCTGCTCCTCCATACTACAAAATCCCGAATTCCAAAATACATCTTGACCAACATTCTATATGCATGCACACACCATTCCATTAACAATACCATCACAAAACAAAATAAATAACACGCCACAACATCCAAATGGCAGTTAAAAATCATCCAAAAAAGGTTGAAAAAATCGTACAATAACATAGAAACATCTGAGTCAACAACCGCTTACCCAACCAAAGAAACAACAATAATAAGACCAACACTGTCAATCACGAATCCGTCTACGCACAAGTGGGGTGTCTCTCTTCTTCTTCCTCCTTTTGTACACGATGGGAGCCGATCCTAGGCCTTCTTTGAATGTAGGAGCAGGTGTCGGAAGTGGAATTTCTTATTGTTGACTTAGCCCAAAAATGAGTTCTTTTTGTTGAATTTCTCCCTGCGGTGGCTATTGCACATGCTTGTATGTCGACTGTCCAACATATCTGAATTGTTGTTCTCCTTCGTGCCAAACGGGTCATTCAGCATGATTTTATCTACTAGTGTATTATTGCTCTACCTCAGGCCAAGCGGGTCATCAAGCTATTGTTAAAACTGGTAAGTATTCGTCGTAGGTCAATGCACTTGCTTTTGACCTTGTTTGGCTCCATATGACTTTCTTCTATTTTGCCCACCATATTCAAAGCGTTGTATATTTCGCTTACCTAAACCAATCATAACAATGCATCAATATGAGATAAAAATTGAACTATCAAAAATTTGAAATTACAATACTTACCATATTACGTTCTACAGGAGCACGGGAAGTGTATGCAACCAACTTCCTTGCTGACCTTTTAAGAATATAACGACGAGTAATTCACCAATACCAATACACGTACTCGTTCAAAGGTGTCGGAGGCTCATGTGCTCGTTCGGCACAATCAATTCTTGATTGCCAAATAGAAATACTTTCCTACAAAAATGCCATCCAGCTAGTGGGTTCTGGGTCAAGGGGGACGACGGAATCAGGAATGTGTTGATAATCAAAGGAAAACTGTCTCATAAATCGATCGGGTGTATACAACTCAAAGTCTAAAAATAGAATCAGTCGGCTCTTAGCAATCCCACCGGCGAACGAATACTCAATGTCTGGATGCCCAAACTTATACACTAATGAATATGGTTTCCATGTAACTACATCATCCGTCAATAAATCCAACTCATTATGGTAAAACTGTACATTTCTGGGCATCTCACGCCAACTCCTAGCACAATTCCACCAAGCCCCAAATGGAAGATATGGATCTAAGTCAGTAGGAATTCTAATAGATAGTCGTTCAATAGCAATATGCGACCATGACCATAGCTACAACAACATTGCAGAACCCCCTAAAACTTTTCGACGTTGCATGGCAGCGTGTAACAACTCACTATACAAATAGCAAAGAACAGCACTATTCCAAAAATGATAACGATAGTCAACCAAATCATCCAAAAAAGGTAAAGATTTCAAATTTAATCTTCCTTTCGAAAGATCGGGAAATAATCGACAACTCAAAAAATACAATATCACGGCACGAGTGCAGCGAAGTATATCTAAATCGGTTTCCCCTTCGGTTAGTGGTTCCGAAAATTCACTTTTAAACCAAGTCATTGATAATTCACTTTTAGACTCAACCGCCTCTCTAGGCGGAACAACACCAAGCAAGTCATGAGCCAATTCGATGTAATTGAATCTAAATTTTGTGAACATACTGGACGATCGTCTACTTTAAGATCGAAAAGAAAATGCACATCCGTTAGAGTCACTGTCGTCTCCCCGACTCTCATATGAAACATATTTTCTTTCGGCCTCCATCTATCGCATAAAGCGGTAATATGGTGATGATCGATCCAAATGTAGTCGATTTGCGTAGCTTTCCAAAATCCGAAGATTCGTAGATTTGACTCCAATCTTGAATCTTTATAATCGATCTTTTTAAGCTTGGTCGAATGATCGCATAGCTTGACAGTTTCAACACCCTGAAATGTATAAAGGAATTAAAATTAGTGCTTCATATTTGCATTCCCACGGTTTATCAATATCGAACATTTACCTCCATTAATGTGTCGTTTTGGCTCCTATGGTGTTCTTTAAGATAGAGAACACTTCTATCTTCGGGCCTGGGAGACAATTCAATAAACAACAACAACCATTTATCACTACAAAAATTATGTATTAAGTTAGGGTTTTGGCTATATGAACAATCCAAATCCTTTTTCATTTTCAACAAACAAACCTATAATTATAGCACATTGACATCCAAAATAAACATGACTACTTTTCCATTAACAACAACAATCATTTTTCAAGTAGTATTCATTTTGCAATAAAAAAATTACATCTAATCAAAGAAGAAGATGAGTTTCCTTCCATTTTGCGCTTAATCTAGTGATTGATTGAAGGAATAGAGATAGAGCAATGTTTTTGAGATAATGGATTTGGATTTGGATGGGGTTTGGAGTTGGGAATGCGGTGGATTTTGTGAAAAATTGAGAGAGATGAAGAAATGAGGAATCATGCGGCTCTCTGTCCATTTCGTGCCCGAATTTGTGCTTGTGCATTCCATTAGGGCGCAAGCACTATCCTATAGCTTGCACACTTATGGATTGCGCAAGCTATAAGTATAAAAAATATACACTTGCACATTTCATAATTGCGTAAGTGTTATGTAAAACGAGGCCTAGTTCTGCAATTAGTATTCTATGATGCCTACTTGTGCAATATGTTTTCTTCCCGAGCACTGTTTTAAAATTATCTGGTTTCAATAGTATTTGGCCTGTCATAAAAGAGCATACACTTAAGTGTAGAAGATTTGACTTGCCTTATTGTTAAACATTTGAGAATCTACTGATTTCACGAAATTTGATATATTGTAATGTCCAATGGCTTAATATAAATGAGGAAGAATGTGAATAAAATAAAAGGAGAAGATTATATTTCCTGTTTTATAGTATACCAAACCACTTTCAACGATTTACATGGAAGATTCCTATGAATCACATGAAGAGAAACTACCACAGAAGAATATGGAGATGAAGAAAATAGGATCACATAACTTAAACAATTTCCGATATATGACTAAATATTTTGATAATTGAACTGGTAGATACCGAATGCAATTTTCTAGCCTACCATTTGACAAGCACAGATAACTAAATCCTTCTGAGACTCTTGTGTGATTAAGGATAATTACACCTTGAAAATTTAAACTTTCAGAATTTCATTGGATGTGAAACTTACCCAATAAAATTTTCTGCATGAGTTTATCTGACAATTCGGATTCTGCAAAACATGTCAAAAGTGATCTATGAAGATAAAATAATAGAATACTCATGCTAGAAACTAGCAATAGTAAAAATATTCCAATGAAGTGAAATATAAAATAAAATAATGGCAAGTACAAAAAATAATTTCAAACATCATGCATTAATGAAAGCAAATAGAAAATCAAATACATGCATCATATTACGTGTGCGCAATACATTAGTTTCAAAAATTGAAAAAACAACAATAATATTGATCCATCACATAGGACTGATCACCCTTGGAAACAATATTAAATTTTATGTCAATTTTTTTAGAGTAATATCAGTAGTACCTTATACTAAATTAATGTTAGGTAGCCGCAAAATCAGAGCTGTAGAAATCAGAAAACAAGAAACGAACCATATGAGAAAATTCAGTTTTAAAGAATGGTCTAACCAAAGTATAAACTTTAAATATTTATTCTTATTGTTAATCATATAAAGATAAAAGTTAACTCATTTATGCAATGAATACAGCTAGCTTGCTAGATGCCTTCTATTAGTGACTTTCACCTACAATTAACGTGAAAAAAAAATTGAGACAACAATCTTGTTGTACCAAAATTTTGACCCAACTTGATTTAACTTGTTCCATGAGTGCTACATGACAAAACTTTGTACACTTTCTAATTTTTGATACATGCACTACTTTGCTCCAACCAAGTTAAGAAAAAAGGAGAATCTAAAAGTTTGTATCAGCATCAATTACCGATATAATCATCCAATTTAATAATGTAAAACACTGATTACATCTTAGTTTACTGAAGTTCATTGCACAACAGTAATATTTAAAAATAACCAAAAGTCATTAACAACATAAAAGTTTACCAAAACTATCCAACTATGTTAACATACTACATCTTCCAACATGTTCATTTGCAATGGTCAATTGGTTAAACAATACTAAACATCATGGAAAATGAAGCCAACAAGTTATCATGCAACAGGACATGAAATGTACTAATCAATTTATATGAATAGAACAAAACTTTTTGACCTTTTTGGGAATCATGCAGCCAACTATATATTTGGTAGAAAGATGATTCCCCATCTCTCACTTCATTATGATGTCACCGTTTTCCTCTCTGCTATATGCATGCATTTCGAACTATTGTATTTCATGGCTTCGTTTTGGTATGAATAGTAGCTCTAATTCAACGTGCAGTCAAATAGGCATGCTTTACGAACTATTATATTTCCTGTTTTACGAACTATTGTATTTCATGCATCCAAAATTCCTTCATATACTATATGTTTCGATTCGGTTTTTCTGGATATTAATAGGCGAATTTTTTTGCTCCCATACATAGCCCTACATTTCATATTTAGCTCAACTAATTAAGTTAAGAACAAACTACTAGACTTAAATTATAAGTAGATTTTGGCAAGATCACCTCATTGTGATAGTCCTCTCTTCTGTATGCATGTTTTACGAACTATGTATTTCATGGCTTCTTTTTGGTATGAATAGCAGCTCTAATTCAACATGCAGTCAAATGGGCATGCTTTAGGAACTATAGTAATTCATATTTTACGAACTATTGTATTTCATGCACCCAAAGTTCCTTCGATGCTAACGTTTTTCCATTAAATGATATCATGCATCTATGCAACACAATTATCAAAATTAAATGACGAGACGTTATTATTTATTAAAATACTCTACATTCATCCAACACAATTACATACTTACTTGCTATTTATTTATTAAAAACTAATAATTGGCATAAACTCAAAAGCACAACTAACCTCTTCAATCAGTAACAAGTTTAAATCAGATGCCATGACTAGCAATCCATTCTCCATCTTATCTACTTCTGCCCCAGAAAGCTCTCATACTTACCTAGACTTGTCGAAATTCCACGGTGACGAGGATGATCTTCTAATGGATGAAAATCCTGTCAACTTCTTACATACATAAAATGCAGTAACTTGGTCCAAGGATATGCCTACAACCTTTAAATGAATATATTTGTTTGAAAGGAAATTGATTCTATTTTATGAAAAAAAATGAATTAGTTGTGGTTAAAATAGAGATTATGGATATATGTGTTGTAACAAATTGGATTAGTAAAAGTGATTATAGATATATGTGTTGTAACAAAGTGGAATAGTTGTATTTGCGACAAATTCTATAAACTATCTTATAGTAAAGTGGAAAATCTCTGTTATAGCAAAGGTTATCAGTATATTATATGGTTGGTGATTGATTAAGCTAGGCGCGCTAAATGGTAACATGAGTGAAATTTGAACCTTGCTTATACTTCTTCTGGATATATATGAATCGAAATACGAATGGCGTTACAATAAGAAAATTATTATGGTAAGGACTGCAGTGGCAATGAACCGACAATGAAGATTGGGCTTTGATTTGGAAGTGGAAGAGGAAGAGAGATGTGAGAAGTGGTGCCAATGTTTATCAGAACGTACTGGAGAAGTGTGGGTTGGGAATAAGGAAAATGACCATGGGTTGGTGTGTAAAATTCTAAGGTATTATGGTAATTTCAAAAGCTTCAAAACCAAATGTTCCTATTATATATAGATTAGTATTAGCATTATAAACTTAGTAAATTTTCATAAACAGCAATTAAATTATTGTTATGAGCATAATTAATTTTTATAAACTTGTTTAATTTTTAATATATTTTATTAACGAAGCAAAGTTTTTATAATCGTGCTTGTTTAATTAACTTGGTTAATTTTTATAAACTTGGTTAAATTTTCATAAACATAACTATTAAGTCTAGCATTTTTTACACAACTGTGTCCATAGAAAGTTGTTTAAAGGGTAAAGCTACAGGAAGATTTTCTGGACTATCACCAAGTGCCCGATACTACAGAGTCAAGTATGTTTAGTCCATGTAGCATGCACTTGAATTGTTATTTCATGCTAGAAAGATACGAGAAGTCCATTCAGTTAGAAAGTGAATTCGTAATGGAGAACATCAGTATACCCTAGTAACTCAGCCAAGCTTTTGCGAGAATCAGTTATGTTTCCCAAAGCGGCTACATCACCGGCCGGTTTACATCAGTTGCAGTGCCTATGTCCATATTTTTAAGTTAGTTATAATCATATAAATTAATATTGCTGCATTAACTGTGTACTATACACACAAATTTCCTTCGTATTTTCTTGCATTACTATATTCCACCTAAATAAACCGCAGATATTACTTGTTTTATGGGTCTGTATTGAAACTAACACCAAAAAAAGATATAACTCGTTACTAATACAATTAATTTCAACTAAATAAAGATATAGTTTATTAATACGGTCAGGATAAATTTATGATCATCATATCACAAATAATTCGATATTCAATACAAGTGCTGGATGAATATTCAAATATGGATACTAGAATAAATGCACTTTTTCTCAACCATAACCAATGGTTAATCTAACACTCGTAACACAGAGTCATCAACTATAGCGGATTGATAAACGTTGTATATCGACATGTTATAAAAAAGAATTGCGCATTTATAACACAAAAAATCGCTATAAAAGAGCATGATTTCATAGCATACATATACCGCTATAAAATGTGCAGATACAATAATGTCTATTTGCTGCTATCATTTGACAGTAACATCACACATTACACTATCTTTTTATATCACTTATGTCATATAGTTATAACGTTTTTTATGAGCTATGCTTTATTTTACTATAATATTTGACGCACCCCACTGTTATATTTCAATAATAACAATCAAATTGAATCTTCTTCAAATAAATAACAATTTGAACAATGCATGAACGAAAAAAAATATAATAATAAGCAAATGTAACACATTCATAATAACGAAATAAAGTATCAACTAACAAAAAATACGTTCAATACATGAGTTACCAAATTCAATTCATATTCATGATAACAAAAGACAACATAGTTCAAAATTAACATCTACAAATATCAAATGTATCACTAAGAACTTGAACTGCTCAAAGCCCTTTTCATGCACGTCTTCGGTCATTGGTCATTGGTAGTACTTTCTTTTGTAATTCCGAGGTCCTAGCAGAAATTTCTCCCTGAATTAAAGTCAAAGTATCAACCATATATTCATATTCTAATAGTCGACAATTGCATGAAAGTCTAAAAGGCTAAATCCTACAGCTTAGCAATTTTACAACCTGACACTTACAAGATATGCTAGTTCTTGAGAAATGCATGTAACATCACAGTCAGTGCTTAAAGATTCCTCCAAGTGAAAAATTTCATCCTCATCTAAATATATATTGAAAATGACAACATCAAGCATTGATATTTGGCGATATGTCAAACTACTAAAGTTGAAAATTAGATAGTAGATTATTAGTCCACGCAGAGAGGGCACACACTTGAGATTTCAATTTCAGCTTTACTTGACCACTGAACTATGCTACTAAAAGCATCGCCCACTTGGGTTAATGATGGGGCGAAGTCTGTAAACAATAACAAATTCAGAAAATTTAAATCCTAATATAATGAGTAATTTCTACAGCAACAACATTAATCACTTGCCTGTAGCTCCAGTAACTTTCAACATGAAAACTGAACGAGGTCTTTCAAAAGGATTGGGGAACAAAATTTCGTCTAACTGTAACCATATGGCAGTGTTAAAGCTAGAATATCGGGATTCTTCCGATACTTAACAAAAAGGAAAAAGCAAATTACCTTTTTTGATGACTGAGCTGAAAGTGAAACAGGGGCTGAACCAAGTAACAAAGGCACAGTTGCAGCAACTTCATTTTCAGATAATGTGCTGCCCTGATAACAGAAAATTACAAAACAATATTTCAATTTCTATATCGAGTTAGGAACCCCCAAAACATAAGCACTATTGCTAGTCATTCAAAACTAACAATATAAAACAGAATATCAATATTAACAAATTCATTCAAACTCTCATTGGATTTTAGATTTGATTTTGAACATCATTCGAACTCTCAATCTATCGATCTCTTGTCTGCATTTAAGTGCGTAAATTTTTGACGCTCGAGATAAGCTTAGCGACAAATTTGAATATGTAATTCATAAAAAAGGAGTTCATTTCTTCTGCTTCACCAGTAAATTACCTTGTCATGAAATGGTTGATTTGGATGTATAAAAATAAGTTTTCTTTGACTACTTAGAGTAGTAGGCAAAAGACTGCAGATCTTAATGCTTCTACACTTCTAAAAATAAGTTTTCTTCCCAAAGAAAAATAACATAGAAAAACTTGTGGTAACGTTTGTTTTTCGAAGAACATTTAAAACCCTTACTTGAACATATCTCAAATTTGGAAGAAGCTCTCTACAAAATATAATTTGAACAGTTGGAATATCAAACTGACTGTCAAGCTATTCATAAATATGAACATGCAATGATTTGAAGATCGTTATTCATCTACAATTCTTGATTTCTTTAAAAGAAAGTCTAACCAATGCATATGCCTGCATAACTTTCATATATTTTAACTAAGATGCTATTTATTATTATTCAAAACCATGCAGGCCATTTCTTTATTCTATGCGTACATCAAAAATTAGATGTTATTGCCAATTTCAAACAGTTACTGTCTCCTCAATTTAGTAGATATTAACATAAACTAATTAATTAGTTAGCAGAATGGCATGAAACTATGTAAAAAAATGAGAAAAAAAGAAAGGGATTATAAAATGGACATAAACTTCAAAATACATATTCGGTTATTAGTGTTTAAGTAGAAGTAAAGAAAATGCATGTATCTGGTTTATGAAATGGAGGAGTGTATAGATAATTAATAACTTAAGATGCAACAGCATGAAGATAATGCATAGCGTAAAAGGCAGAAAAAGAATGATAAGTATGTAGGTACCTACCTGTTGTGGGAGGCTGGCAGTGGAGAAGGTTGTCATGGTCAGCCTGTTACTTGCCCTCACCATTTGTGCGCGTACCCGATCAACAAAAGGCAGATTAATTTTGATATGGAACAGAGATGATGCAGAAACACGTTCACCCTTTAGCACAGCTTTGGTTAGGGTAGCGAGCTAAGCTGAGAACACCAGCCATACTCTTTCCTTTTCTTTTATTTAATTAATGGAGCATAATTGACACGTTACTATAATGTAATATTTACCTATTATTTGCCACTCACGAGCTATTTGTTAAAGAAAAGAGTGGCCCATTCTTTTTCTATCAGTCAAGTAACCACAGGATGACCTTTGTCTGTGTAAAGCAACTTTACATCCACCACTGAAGCAATTGGTTACCAATTTTCCTAGACGTACACAAGTACGTTATGCACTTACGCACGCAAGCAAAATGAAATGGTGAGGAAATAATACCTTAATTTTTTTTAGAAAATCACGATATAAGTGCATAACAATATAAAAACAAAGCTAGCCTTCTTACAATGGAATAGAGGACATCTCAGTCTAATGAAAATGAACACGACACCAACAGTAAAAGGAAATTGCAAAAAAAACCAAGACCATTACTTGTTTTAAAAAGAATAAAAACAAACCATTTCTGTAGTTACAGTGAAAAAAACTCCACCACTAAATATGATATTCTCACAAACTAAATTAGTCAACACATGGGTACTGAAATAGAAAAGCTAAAGTTGTTGATTTTTTAATCCTGAAATTTTTTCAAAACGTTGAATGCTCGTTCGTATATAAAAAAATTCATGTATAAAATCTAAAGCTACCAAGTTTCAAATTTATATATAAACATAAATTAAAAATATATAAAATAATTTATGAACTTTTTTGCTGAGAATGAGATTTAACTTGTGATATTATTCGTATATAAAAAATTTCATTTGAAATAGATGTTAATTTTTATTCTGAAAATCATTCAAAATCTCGGCCTCCGGTTTGCATTTAAGCGCGGTTTTTGAAAACTCGTGATCATACCAAAATATCATAACTCTATCGCGAGTATTATTAAAAATGATAATGGATCAAATTGTTATTTTGTAGATTGATAAAAGAACAAATAAATTATAATACTAAGCGAGCGCACACCTTTTCTATTTTGGACATATCCAAAAAAAAATTTAAAAAATGTTCAACCTTTTTTTCAAGCTTGAAATAATATGCAAATCATGAACAATGAATTTTTAATTATTGAATTTTGAAAAATCATTGGATTTATGGATTTGTTTTTAAATTAGGTGGAAAGATAAACTGGGATCTAAATAGCATTGACTTTCTGTTCCTTACATGTAACGACCCAGAATTTCTGTCAATTAAAATTCGAATATTTAATTGAATTTAAATATTAATAAGTGAATTTTGTAAGTCGAATAAATTTTATTTCGAATATTTGGATTTAAATTGGATAATTAAATCGATAATTGAATAGTTGAAATTGCAGAAAAAAATTGGATATTGGGTTTAATATGATTAAAATTGGTTTGTAAAATTTTATTTAATCATATTGGAGTTATAGTGATGTTATAGAACTTTTAAAATTGAATTTAAAATTTGTTTGTGAAAATTGAATATTTTAATATTTAATTATCGACTGAAAAATAGCCAATTTGTGAACAGTCTCAGAATTGGACGAAACTTGTTCCATTGGATCCGTAATAGTTTGTTATTATCGAATTTCAATTTCCGTAGCAATCGGAGTTGTCGTTTGATCGTGGCAGCTCGAAATGCATCGAAATTGTTTTAATATTAATTTGGCGAGTTAAAATAGTCATTTTTCAAACAGTCTCGGATTTCGACGAAACCAGTTTCATCGGCTCCGTAATGTGATATTATTATATGGTTTCAAATTTCGTGTCAATCGGATTTACCATTTGTCCAGGGCAAGCGAAAACGCATCGAAATCGATTTAATCGGTTTAATTCCATATCTCGCACAGATGATCGAATTAGCCTCCGAAACATGTTCCATTGTGTTCGGAACGTGGGGTAAACCCTAGAAACGCCAGTCACCGCGCGTATATCGGAGTTCGGAAAAGTCCGGATGAATAGTAATTCGAGAAATTTCTATAAAAGGCCAAAGAAATTTACTTTATTCACAAAATAAATAATCAAAACCCTAATTTCCCGGTTGCCGCCTCCTCTTTCTTCAATGGCCGATGTTCTTCCTCGCTTCCCTTTGTTTTTTCTTCTTATTCATCAGTTTTTATCAGAAACTTCCAACATGGGAAATGTAGAGCACGGCATGAACTACGAATCCAACGGTTGTGGTCGAGAATGGGGCTGTGGATCGATATAAATATGGGTTTGAATGGCCGGAAGTCGTGCACGTTTTTCAAGGTGAAGAGAGGACCGAGCTTTGTGGTGCCCATGCCGAAGGTAGAGGAGGGTGAGGCGTGTTGGTTGATGATGTCTGATCGCCAGAAAATGGATCGTGGGTGTGGCGATTTGGAGCCCTAGGAGCGGCGGCCGTATGGGTTTGTTTTACTGGGCATTGTCGCGATGAAGAAGAAGCTAGCATGCGGCTAGGATCTGGGCAAAGAAAATGGACGGTTGTGATGGAAGTAGGGTTTGAATTGAGAAATAAGATTGTAATTTATTTTTATTTAAGTTCGTACAATGTTTAAAAAGCGATAACTTTTTCATACGAGGTCGAAAACGCGCGAAACCAGTTGCGTTGGGTTCGTATGGACGAGCACTATGCTATGGAATTGGATTGGAGTCGTTTGGAGTTAGCAAAAATTTCGGGTAAAATTAAACGCGCGTTTAATTTTATTCGAAATAAAAGTTGAAAACGGAATTGAAACCAAGATGAGAACTTCTCACTCAATCGAATATTTTCGATTTATATTTTAAATAGTTGGATTTAAAATTTCTTGATTGTATGTTTGAATGTTGATTATTATCTATTGATTGTTGAAATAGACATTATGCGCCGTTAGTAAGCGGATGTTATTTATTAAAAACATATACCGCGAATATTTCACAGTACAGTGAAATTGGTATTATTTATGTACTTGGAGTTGATTTTTCCCACATTATATAGCGGATGAGACCCTATTGCGCCGCATAATAGTGGATAATAATTTATGAATCTCATATACCGCGATAATTCCGTACTGGAGCGGAATTGGTATTGTGCTAATGTTTGTGGATACAGAGAAACAGGTTGGAGGGATCCAACCGGATTCCTCAACTGTATTGATTTATTTACAGATATTTTGATATTTGTTGATTATCATATCGATATATGATATTTGGATGTCGTAATTGACTATTTGGTGTTGTTGCATCATCGGATCCATTTTTGAAGTTTTAAAATAATGATTTTGGTTTTTAAAAGAATTTTTAAAGTGATGTTTGAAAGTATACGTTTTATTAAATTTTTGAATTGATTCATCTTAAATAAAATAAACGTTAAAATTTTAATACTTTAAAATTATGATTTTTTGCTAAATATAAATGAAATGTGATTTTTGAAATAAGTAGTTGATAAATTATAAATTAGTTTAAATTGGGATTTTTGAATTATTATTATAAACAATTTATATATAAGTTGTATAAAATTGATATTTATAAATTAAAATATAGAAATTATAAAACGAGTTTTTTTTTAACTGTTAAAATAAAGTTTGAACCTAGATTCATAAGTAAATAAGAATTTTTGATTTATAAATTATTGTCGATATAAAAGAATGGATATGTGAATAAATGAATTATAAGTAATTTACTTATGAACCGGATTTCGACATGTAAATGGAATATAAATAGAATGGGTTAATAAAGGAGATTTATAAAACGAAGTTGTTATAAAATATAGAAATGGAATTTATAGACATTGCTTATAAATCCGAAAACGACTTATTTTGATAAGTTAATTATTATAGCTTAATAAAGGAAGTATGTTCACGATTTTGGACAGTGAATATATTATTAAACAAAATGGATATGTTTTGGGAAAATGAATATTATCAAATGAAGTTAATTGTTTTAAAGATGTTTTAAGATGGATTAACTATCGAAACCATAGATTTCAACATTTATTGTTGAAATAGACGTTTTCGAGGAATAAGAAAATGGTGGACCATAACACTGTTGTTATAGTAAATGGTTTCCGAAAGGAAAGGTTTTATATAGCATTGGGATTTATATATCTATCTAAATTTCGAATCCATATACTAGTGATTTTGGGTTGTCGTAACGATGTTTTACGCAACATTCGTTTTGGCCCAAATATATGTGTTAAGTGAATGTTTTCCTTAAAGAATGAAATATATACTTAATTTCGATTTAAGTACATTGAATGTTTTCCAAGTGTTGAAAATAAATGATTTTGTGAATTACTTATTATTAAATAAGTATGGAAGTGTTATCCAATATGAAGTGAATATTTTGAGTTTTTATCTTTTAAAGTAATGGAAAATGAATATTAGAAATCAATTTGGAAATTGTATATTCATAGATATTTTGGAATTGTAAATTCACTATGGAATTTATAAATGAAAAGGGGAATTTATTTAAAAATAAACGTTGATTTATTTTTGAAGTATGAGAATTAATTTACGGATTTGGAACGTAAATATAAAGTAAATCGGTAAGGATTTATTTAATTGGTTTAAATGAACCATATTGAAATGAAAGTATTTCGCATAAGGAAAATGATTGAAATTTGTTTTCAAAAGTGGTAAAGGTGAAAAGTGATTTGAAAATTTGTTTTCAAATGTTGAAGTGTGAGAAATATATATCTTGTAAAGATATTTTGGAAAGTAAATAATTTGAGAAATTATTTGGAATTTGGTGATGTTGAACACGCATATTGATAGTTAAATAATCCGACTATCAATATTTACTTTAAATAGGTATTTGTTGTGAATTGCTTGAATTTGAATGTCACACTTATTTTTGAATAAGCGCTCACTATTCGGGTTAGCCGGGAAAGGACCTTGGGGTCGTATAACTCATTCCGAATATGTGATACGTCGTAATGGATTGCATTTGATGACCGGTGTTGAAGACCGGATATTTTTGAAAACGGAAGGATTACCGTTGAGTTACTCTGCATCGGCTGATCTCCGATATAGAGGTTTTATCACCCTTAGTGACGGGAAGTCCGGACGTGATTAGAAATTATCCGGAATGCAAGGACTTCTTTGTAAGTGTCTTCGGTTCTGTTCGAGCCCGGAACAGACTTGTATGGATTGTATGTCTAACATTACAAGTTGAGATATAAAGCTGATTTCTTTCAAATATATTTCTATTGGTGGCGGAGAATTTATTCTCTTAGCTTAACACCCTTCTCTGAGACGTACGGGCTCAGAGGTTATGTAGTTGAAGGTTATTAGTGATATACTCCCAATTTGGTAATGTGACATGCTGAGTGTTGCTGTGAAATAATCATTGTTTGATCATTTGTGATATGATCATTTGTTTGATCATTTATCTTGGTGATCATTACTTTGATCATTTGTTGACCCAAAGCACAGCTTTTGTATAAAGCGTGGCTTTGTGGACGAGACTTCGTCGGACCTCACACCCCGGAAATGGTCAAAACAGGAAGGATGCGGCAAGGTTATTAGGGGGTAGCGCCCCTTTAGTGTATGTCATTCCTTCTGCATAGAGGTGGTATCATGGTATGGAGCCCAGATATTTAACATATGTTGTTGCTGCAAATTTTGTGGTTGTTGGAAATCGAGGATCCTCGGATAGATCGGTTATGATCGGGGATGACATATTCGTGTCAGTAGTTACCCAGTTAGGGGTAATCCGGCCTTGTGTTGGCAGAGATCCGGTTTAATTCTCGGGACGTCATTCCAGAGGCGTTTCCATGTGGCAATAGGAAGTTCCTTGGCCTGACCATTTGTTGGAAATCCAAAGAAACAATACGAGACTTGTACGGTTTTAGTTGTAGAACCTGCCATTTACTTATGGTGGCGCCCCACTGTTTAGATGGTAGCTATAATAGGCATACGATAATGGTCGTATGTTGGCTAAGATTTATATCTTTACTTTCGAAATGTTTTCTGCACTATGCACTAGTAATAATATCAAATGTTTCTTTTTAATGCGTATCAAGCATCTTTGACTATCATAAGGAGAAATCTCCTCCGATTCTGCGTTTGCATTGTGTGTATGTGCGGGAGGCCTTATGGTAGTCTCATTTTTAAAAGCATTGCGAATTGACTTTAAAAATATTCCTCTATTTTGATTTTAAAGATAAATAAACTGTTTTAGTTCTCACACCAGTCACATGACTGACTCGGAGTTTATTGTTTTCCTTCCTAAACTCTGGGTGCCCACCAATTTCCACACGGGCAGTCAGGAGTAAGGTTTATCAGGATATTCTGGAATTCAGGAGTTGCAGGAGGCAAGCTGCATGGCATGGCGTATTACTAGTATATAGTATTTCTTTTCCGCTGTTTGTTGTTGTTTGTTGTTGTACACTCTGATGATGTAATGTAAAATGATGTAGTGTAATATCTGATATAGTTCTTTGTTTAAAGATTATTCATTTAATTATTATATGTTGTTCCGCTGTGATTGTGAGATTCTGATGTTGTTCTGTTATTTCTTTTTGTTCTATTCTATCTTTTTTTCTGTCTTCTTCTACCTTTTTCTTCTTCTTTAACCATAATGGTTCGATTTTTCGGCTTTCGATTGCTCGGCAGTTGATACGGTGGACGTATTGATGTCGGTTTTCGTGGACGAAAAAGTCGCGTCGTCACATTTGGTATCAGAGCTTATGGTTAAGCGACAACCATGGCTCTATTGGGTATAACTCATTAGAGATAGAGTCAGCAGTACTCTAGAATGAGTTTGAGTGTAATAATAGCTATGAGCGCGTATTTGTTAGTGAATATAAAAAAAATGTTTTATATTGTGTTTGCTTATCTTGAGTTGTTTGTGGATTCTGATCGATAGATGGGACGCCATATTATCGATAGGGATTTCTAAACACTTAAACGAGGCATGTCGACATAGTATTATTTAAATTGGGTAAATGAAATAATTTTACCTTGATTATATTTTGTATATAAAGGAATAATTTTTCGGAATTATTAAAGTGTATATGAATTGATTGTTGATTGTTGAATAAGTTAAATAAAACCACAGTTGTAAAAAAAAATTGTATAAGCAATTGAATTATAAGTATGGAGTTATAATTAAAATGATTTACACTTGTGAAATAATCTTATATATAAGAAGTGAAATTATATAAGTAAAAGGGTTTGTAAATGTGATTTATAATCTGAAAATAAAATTTCAGAGAAGTGTTTTGAAAGGATTTGATAATTTGGAAAATTGTTTTGGAGAAATTAAAGCTCTAAACTCTTTTCGGTCGCTGGAAAATAATCCTGATGATGATGGCCACATCATTAGAATTCATTTTCGGGTTTCCAAAAGAGAAATTGCTGCCAAATTGTTTTAAATAAAAGTTGTTTGGAAAATTTTGAGTTTGAGTTTTGAAATTCAAAAGATAATTGAATTGATTTCAAAAATGGTTTTGAAAGATTTGAAAGGCTCTGGAATCCTATTTAAGATATTTATGGGAATGATAAATGAGTTGATAACTTATACAGATTGAATTTTGATAGAATAAATTTAATTTAAAGGATGAAGTTAAATTAAAGGAAGTATAAGTAAATCAATAAAATCCAAGTTGAAATAAATTTGAGTTGTCATCAAAGACATGTAATTTGAAATTTAACAAAAGGAAAGTTAAATAAACTGATTTGGATTTGATAAGATGCTTGAAATGAAATATAACTTAAGTGAAGTTGAATGAAGTTAATTTTGGTATCGAAGTAAATTAATAAGTGAATTAATGAAATGTTTTAAATAAAAGTTGTTTGGAAAATTTTGAGTTTGAGTTTTGAAATTCAAAAGATAATTGAATTGATTTCAAAAATGGTTTTGAAAGATTTGAAAGGACTCTGGAATCCTATTTAAGATATTTATGGGAATGATAAATGAGTTGATAACTTATACAGATTGAATTTTGATAGAATAAATTCAATTTAAAGGACGAAGTTAAATTAAAGGAAGTATAAGTAAATCAATAAAATCCAAGTTAAAATAAATTTGAGTTGTCATCAAAGACATGTAATTTGAAATTTAACAAAAGGAAAGTTAAATAAACTGATTGGATTTGATAAGATGCTTGAAATGAAATATAACTTAAGTGAAGTTGAATGAAGTTAATTTTGGTATCGAAGTAAATTAATAAGTGAATTAATGAAATGAAGTCATTAAGAATTTGAACTTGAGTTATATAAATGAAATTCAACATTATATTGTTAAAGGAATTAGCAATTGAATTGAACTAATGGATTAAATGTTAATCAATTAAATGTAAATAATTGATATGAAATAATGAATGTAAGTGTTAATTCATTAGAAGCTAATGTTATTAGAAATTGAATAAATTGAACGAAAGTCAATTTAATATGATCCAATTGGAATTAAATGTGTTGAACCAAATTGAATGTAACGTGAATAAATTTGGTTGTATTGAATAAACATTGGTTGTTATTTGATTGTTGATTGATTGTATATAATTCATTAAGTGTTAATGAAATTGAATTAGCGAAATTGGAAGCTATGTAATTAAATTCCAATGGATAATATGTAAATTTGAATAGAATTGGATTTGATTTGATTGAAAGCGAATCAATGTGAGTAAATTAGTGGATGTATACTAATTGGAAAATGAATATGAATGAATGTTAGTAAATCCAATGTTAATGAATCAAATGTGATTTAAATTGGAAAACAAATTCATTGAATATTAATGAGAAATGAAAGAATATTGATTTGGTTATGGATTTGTTGGATGATAGTTGTTTGATGGTTGCATTTGTTGCTTTAGATGCATTTGCTATATTGACATATGTAGTTGTTAGTATATGTTGTATGTTGATATTATTTTCATATATACATGTTACTCATTTGTTTGTTGAGTGTATAGTAGGTGTGGATTGCGCTTGCTTCGCTTTTGGAGCTCGCTTTCGTACTATATTAGCCGTATATGCTTGCTAATAATAAATAAGGTACATATCTCGGATTACATACCGTACTTTTACACTTTTTTCCCTGCGGGATGCCTCATCACTTGATGAGATGTATATTTGTGATATACATACTGTCATTTTTTTTCAGATCGAGCCGCGCAAAGGAGACTATGGCGAAATTTACCGAAAATTTAAGGCGTTAGAATATTTTTGAGAAAATTGAGAAATTTTTGAAAACTATAATTTTGGTTTTGAAATTGGAAGTTAAACGATATAGTTGGTTTTGAAAAGATAAATAAGTATGATTTGAAAACTTAGTAAAATTATTGTAAGAAGTTTAACTATGGATTTTGGAAAGTTAATGAATTCTGTAACTTTTTCTTACTTTGTAATTTCGAGGACGAAATTCTTTTAAGGAGGGAAGATTGTAACGACCCAGAATTTCTATCAATTAAAATTCGAATATTTAATTGAATTTGAATATTAATAAGTGAAATTTGTAAGTCGAATAAATTTTATTTCGAATATTTGAATTTAAATTGGATAATTAAATCGATAATTGAATAGTTGAAATTACAGAAAAAATTGGATATTGGGTTTAATATGATTAAAATTGGTTTGTAAAATTTTATTTAATCATATATTGGAGTTATAGTGATGTTATAGAAATTTTAAAACTGAATTTAAAATTTGTTTGTGAAAATTGAATATTTTAATATTTAATTATCGACTGAAAAATAGCCAATTTTTGAACAGTCTCAGAATTGGACGAAACTTGTTCCATTGGATCCATAATAGTTTGTTATTATCGGATTTCAATTTTCGTAGCAATCGGAGTTGTCGTTTTATCGTGGCAGCTCGAAACGCATCGAAATTGTTTTAATATTAATTTGGTGAGTTAAAATAGTCATTTTTTAAACAGTCTCGGATTTCGACGAAACTAGTTTCATCGGATCCGTAATGTGATATTATTGTATGGTTTCAAATTTCGTGTCAATCGGATTTACCGTTTGTCCGGGGCAAGCGAAAACGCATCGAAATCGGTTAGTAATTAAATTATATACAAGCTATGCAAGTTTAAAAGAGAAGTTACATACTCGAGTTAGTAATTAAATTATATAATGTGTATAAATAATTTATACACATCGTACAGGCTTATGAAAATGTTAAGTATTTATATAGACTTATTTCTTTCTTGGTTTGATAGTGATGAAATTTTGAGGATGAAATTATTTTAAGATGAGAAGAATAAAACAACCTGAAATTTTTATAATTTAAAATTTAAATATTCGAATTTGATTTAAATATAATAAATAACAAGAAAATCAATTTTTTATAAGACCATTTGAGTTTTAATAAATAGCTTTCAATTCCTAAAATTATTCAGAGAAGTAAAGCAGAGGTTGTAATAGGCGTATCTTCCTTTTGTCTTATCCTTATTGTAGTTCAACATAATCATGTCGTTCACTAATATTACAAGCACTTCATCACTTCCCTCCAAATTTCATTAACATATAAATACTTTTTTTTTTACTCTGAAACATCATGGATATGGACAGTCATTCAAAACTGAGTGGTGCAAACGTAGCTGATTTAAGAGCAACAATCACCGAAGAATTTTCGTTTCAACTGCCACGAAACGAAGATGCTCGCTTCATCATTAACCTTCTACACACGATACAGCGCAATGTATCCGTAGAAGGTTCTGATCTGCACATTCATAGACCAGAGAATGTACGAGCGTTGCATCATATTATTGTTGATTTCTGTAAACGAACCCTGACTAATTTTGAAGGAAGCGGAGTGCAGTATAAAGTGGAAGTGTTCTTCAATGATGATTTAGTTGATACGGATGATGAAAGGGACGATGAAATGTCTGTATTTGGAACTGGGGAAATTATGCATATTTTGATGCAGCATTTGATTCAAGGATGATATTAGGCGAAAGAGTTGAGTGATTAAATGGGAGGGAAGGACTAGAAGACGGTGCATGCTGTTCCATATGTCTTATGGAGTTTGATGGTCATGGTGATCATATAGTAGAGGAGGAAGGAATGGAGTTGGTTCGCACGTCTTGCTCTCATGGCTTTCATTTTCAATGTCTTGCTAGATGATTCGAGGAGAAGAATGCATGTCCGATTTGCAGGGCAACGATTTTCTGAAGTTAATGCTTAATTGAAATGGATCGCTGAAAATTAAATTGCTTCATGATTCTATTTTGTTTAGTTCTGATTTTTTTTCCCTGACTGATGGCAGATATCAATGTTTATAAACGTAAAAGTTTTTGTTTATTAGTGGGCTATATATAGACAGGTCGTAGTATTTGATTGGGTCCAACTAAATGTTCAGCTGACTATTTGATCTTATTGTCTAAAACTGTCAGGTGCAAAGTGGTTTTTGTATGTACTGGATATTATTTTGACAGGGACTTGTCCGAAAAATTAACTGGCAACGGTTATTAGTTTTGATCGTGTGGTTCCAACTTCTGTTCATGGATTCTATGTAATGTTTAAATAACTACAAACGTGGAATGACAACAATGACTTTCAGAAGCGACTTCAAAAGATGAAAACTATTATAAATGTAATTCATTATGTTCACAACATAGCTAATTTAGTTTATTATTTCACAAAACTACTATATATAGCAATTGTTACCCTTACTATTATTTTACGAATTATAATTTCATTTTAGTAATAATAACAATAAATTTTCATAATTTGCTTTGTTAATTACGTTTTATTAGGTCGTGTGTTTTTATCTTATTATTAATAAAATGTCACCCGAATTATTTTCTAAATGTATTCCAAAATAGTTTGTGTTGTGACGATTGGTTATTTATCTTTAAATTACGTTTATTGTTCTACTATTTCAATTATTGTCCTTCTACGATAGGTACAAAAAAATGAAAATTTGTTGGTTGTTTTAAAAATTAGTTATGCTTTATTAATATCATATTTTTTCACGATATTAATCATTATTATGTCAAAAAATATAAAGCATCAAAGCTACTGGCATATTTTTCAAATTAATTTAGCAACGGAAATGTTAAAAAATGTACCAACGAAAATTTTGAACTGTTACTTGTTTGAAATAATATGAATGCGCATTTCACTCTTTGGACAATTTATATGAGGTTTGAAACAATATTATCAAATTTAAACTAGTACGTTTTTAAATTTATACTTTAAATATAGGACAAACATGTTGAACTTATGCATTCCTTATATATGAAAACCAATATACAGACTAATAGTTACCAAGTAACTAATAGTTGGTGGTCAGTGTTTCTTTGAAATGAACTGTTTCCTTAAGGTTTCATACCTTGTGCACCTTAAGATTACATTAATTTATCAACAAAGAACATGCTATAGAGTTCACGAATAAAGACTAATATAAAAATTAGTATGATGATGGAAGTTCCATTTAATTTTAATTTGTGTGATTGTAACGAAATTCAGTTAATTATGTTAAAAGAAATTTTTTATCTCGTATCATTTAATATAGTTTGATTGAAATTCGGATTATTAATGATTTCGTATGAGTGCAAAAATATAGTTTTCCACTTACTCGTATATGTTTCAGAGTAAAAAATAAGTATTCATATGTTAATGAAATTTGTAGGAAAGTGATGAAGTGCTTGTAATATTAGTGAACGACGTGGTTATGTTGAACTACTATAAGGATAAGGCAAAAGGAAGATACGCTTATTACAAGCTCTGTTTATTCCTCTGAATAATTTTTGGAATTGAGAGCTATTTATTAAAACTCAAATGGTCTTATAAAAAATTGATTTTCTTGTTATTTATTATATTTAAATCAAATTCGAATATTTAAATTTTAAATTATAAAAATTTCAGGTTGTTTTATTCTTCTACTCTTAAAATAATTTCATCCTCAAAATTTCATCACTATCAAACGAAGAAACAAAATAAGTCCATATAAATACTTAACATTTTCCATAAGCATGTACGATGTGTATAAATTATTTATGCACGATATATAATTTAATTACTAACTCGAGTATATAACTTCTCTTTTAAATTTGAATAGCTTGCTCTAATTCTCTAGTGCAGACTCCGTTTAGGTTTCTTGATTGGAAACGTTCATTCTCCTTGTATGGCCATATATACCATGATAGAAAATATTGACACCAAATCGATAAACCTCACCTAGTTGGTTACCACTTGTAACTAGAATACTTAGTTAGGATTCTCGATCTGGTGTCGGTGTTTTATATCTTAGTATGTGACTACATAACGAGAATGTAAGTTTCTAATCAACGAACCTGATCGGAGTCCGCACTAAGGAAGTTGAGTGAGCGATGCTTGTTCGAAAGAGAAGTTATATTAGTCCGCACTAGGAAAGTTTCATAATTTGCTTTGTTGATTACGTTTTATTAGGTCGTGTGTTTTTATCGTTATTATTAATAAAATGTCATCCGAATTATTTTCTAAATGTATTCCAAAATATTTTGTGTTGTGGGGACTGGTTATTTATCTTTGAATTACGTTTATTGTTATACTATTTCAATTATTGTCCTTCTACGATAGGTACAAATAAAATGAAAAATTGTTGGTTGTTTTAAAAATTAGTTATGCTTTATTAATAATTTCATACTTTTTCATGATATTAACCATTACTATGTCAGAAAATATAAAGCATCAAAGCTACTGGCATATTTTTTAAATTCATTTAGCAATGAGAATGTTAAAAAATGCACCAATAAAAATTTTGAACTGTTACTTGTTTGAAATAAATATGAATGCGCATTTCACTCTTTGCACAATTTATATGAGGTTTGAAACAATATTATCAAATTCAAACTAGTACGTTTTTAAATTTTTAGTTTAAATATAGGACAAAAACATGTTGAACTTATGCGTTCCTTGTATATGAAAACTAATATAACTAATATACAGACTAATAATTACCAAGTAACTAATAATTGGTGGTCAGTGTTTATGCTTTGACAAGAACTGTTTCCTTAAGGCTTCATACCTTATGCACCTTAAGATTACATCAAAATTTATCAACAAAGAACATGCTATAGAGTTCACGAATAAATCCATAACGAACCAATGTAAAATCCATTAAATGTGTATGGACCCCTTAAATGATCCATACACATATAGTATCGACTTTTCTCCATGAAAAAACTATATCTAACGAGTACACCATGATTACTTTGTCTGTTACTGCAAAAGTTTATGATTTTCTGTTTTCATACAATGGCATATTCCAATAGAAAAACGATAACAGCATGTCATGGAACATGGAAGAACAATTGTATATTTACGATTAATAGGATTACCTATGAATATAGGTTATTTTCTTTTTTCATCGTTGAATATAATACATAAAATATTATTTCATGAGTTTTCAATGCGATAATCGTTATCAAACCAAGGATTTTTGTCCCAGTATTAATCAACGATATTGTTAGCAATGAAAATATGATATAGTTTAGACAGAGAATAAAATTGGCCTAAACACAAGGTTATGGTAAAGTTGTTACCACCGCGATGGTCTTATATGATTAAAAGAGGAGTGGTCGGACCAAACACGAAATGAGTGTTTTTTTCAATGTAGCCGACGAAAGTATTTATCATTGGCAATTTGATGAAACTTTCTTGAAACAATGTTCGTTTTGAGTACTTGTTTTATTGAAAGTTTGTATAAAACTTTATACACTATATCATCTTAGGCCTTCATATTTCCAATTTTATATTTAATTTTTTTTCCCAGATTTATATATGGGAAGAAGACTAGAAGAAAATAATTCAAACTGAACCTCCCATAGTATCAACAGTCAAGTTTAAATAAACGCGGAGGATTGCATTTCAGTTACTATAATATGATGCAAAAAAATTGATATGGAGTAATGTAGTTTACATATTATCACGTGACAGTAAATAAACATGGAGTAATAATGTTCAGTCATTATCATGATGGAGGTATATAGGCTACTTTAATTATTTTCTCTAAATTGAAATAAGAACGAGAATAATAAAAATAGACTAAACAAAAAGTATATGTTAAATCAAATAACAAAATATTATTGATAATTGTGGCAACCAAATAGTCAAAATTTAAGCTTAAAAAATTATATTTAGTGATAAGCTAGATAGCCATATAATAAGCTAAAAACATTTTTTTGATATAATTTTAGTTTAAGTAAGCATGGAGGAGGCATGTGCAGAAGGTATGCGCGAAAATATATGATATTTAAAGATAGTTTTATGTACCACTCTTTCTTCTTATATTTGACGACGACTCTTTAGATTTAAGACCTAATTGCATGCTTATAACTATACAGTAGCATTATGCTAAAAAAAAATATTTCTTACAATTTTTCAATAAAAAGATAAGAAGAAATAAAAAAGGACAGCAAATTGTGTTAAGTGAAAATATCGATGTAGAAAGGTTCTATTGAAGAATGATTGAAGGTATTATTAAAAACAATAAAAAATGTGTTCTTAAAATTAGTTATACATTTGTAGTTATATATTTAAAAAACAATTAAATTTAAACTAGTGTAACAAAAATTTATATTGCTGATGTGCATATGCAGATGTATTTACATGAACCACTTATATTTAGATAATAAATGAATTTTTTTTGACAGCGTCGGCTTGAAATGAAACAAATTTAAATTACCTGATATCAAATATATTGATGATATTAACAGTAGTCTATTTTTCGTCTTCCTCATCACCACCAACTTCAGCTTTCTTTTTGGATTTGAGTTTTCTTTCTCTTGACTCTTCTATGTGGGCCACCACCCATTGGGTTGGTCAGAGTAAAATCTAAGTGATTTGCACCGTGCAATCTAAGAGCATCTCCAACATTAAGTTGGATCTTACAAAATTAAAGATATGCAATTATTTTGTGTTGCAACAAAAGTTATATACTTATATTTGGAGTCGAAGTAGTGCTGGATTTGTAATATCTTTAGACGCTTGTTGAACAAACGTCTAAGCTTCCTACGTCTGTTCAACAAACGTCTCATACAAAATCATATAATCTCATAAAGTAAAAAATAGTGTTTGATATAAATGCATTACTTAATTCACACACCGTTGGAGTTTTGATGTGCTTACATTTTGTAAGCCATGTAATGTGATATCAGCAGTCAAACTTGTTGGAGATGCTCTAACTATAAATGATGGAATATTCATCCGTCGCTTTGCAACCCTATATTCTATATAACATACGACAGTTGTGATCATACTATTTTTAATTATATGTATTCGTGTTATCATAGTACCAATATAAACTAACATATTATGTAAAACAAGTTTCTCCATGGCTTTATATCGGAAAGTTGCTTCATCGGAAAAATGAAAATAAAACGTAACCACAACCAAAAAAGTAGTAGGATATGTTCTTCACATAAAAAGGGTTTTATCATTACAGACTCAAAGTGACTTAGATAACCATCATGAGATTATCCAAATACCATCATCGTTATGCAGTAGTTGCAAATAAATAAAACGTCTTTTTCAACATTTTTTTACAAGTTGTTTGAATAACCCGAGTAAGCATGGGCCTTTTTGAAATAGTGTCAACCTTCAAAAATTAATGTTCCCATTTTCAGCTTACAAAAAAAGATAATAGTGAAGTTATTACATGCTCATATATATTGGAGTCATCCCCTAATCTTTCCTTCTTCTCCTCACACTAATTTCTTTTCTTCACTCTTTATTATTATACTTGTTTTCCTTCAGACTCTTTCTCATCCTAGTTCCACACTAACGTCTTTTCTTCTTTGTTCAACATTAACGTCGATGGGTTCTTTTTCGCAAGATATTATAGTGGAAAGTGCTATCTATATTGCCTCTCGCTCATCTCAACCTTCATATGATCTGAAAAACTTTAAAGCGGTGTATGTTTTTTTATAATGACTTTGATTAAATCTTAGTTTGTTTATATTGTTAGTTTCTGGTTTAGTTGTAGGCGATGTCTGTGTTATATGTCTGATCAGACCCACCCAGTGCAAACTGGGTACAACCACTGGGTATCAAATACTATGAGGGTAGCATAATATTGTTGTACGACGTATAATTCTTATGCCTATATTTATATTATAGCCCAAACAACATATTATGTAAAAAAAGATTTTTAAAAGTAATCAAAATTTGATATTGCTAAAAAATGAGAATGTATTTTGTTCTCTTTTTGTATTATAATATCATTCTTTGGCACACAATAGATTACAGAGTATTTATAATTACTCATATTGGGCCGAAACATACAGACCCATTTATTAAAGTATTTGATATTTGAGACTGTCATGTTATATTCTCTGGTATATTCTTCAGTGCTGCTTCATTTGTCCCCCTCAAACCTAATTCTTTGGGAAAAAAATAGGCTTTGGAGAAAAGCCATAAATTCTTTGTCGGCTTCAATTATCTTAAACAAATTTCAGATCTAAGCATAACGATTTACGTCTACCATCAATATGCTTCAGATTTACTCCTTATTAGTCATAGATTTGTCCTTTGTTGCATAAACACGAAGTCTCAAGCCTTTGGTGTTGAGTCATGAGGCTTCGATTTTGAGTTGATCTGATATATTTTCACTTCCTTTCTTATAGATCTGAGACGTTGAAGTCATGATAAGATTGTATTCGACTACTTTCATCTTTATTCATCTGTGATTAAGTTGTGATGCAATTAAGTGGATCCGGTCGGTTTTCACTCTTTTCCTTCCAAATCCGTGTGATCGACGTTGTGATGAAACTAGACTTGGGTTGATTCATTTTATTTTGATTGAAGTGTCAACCTTTCCACTTTAAGCCTCTGCTTGAACAACATGAAATTCCATCTTGACATTGGTTTGCTTAATAGATCTGTGGTTTGGTATGTGGCAGGTATATGTCTAACATTTAACTTGTTGCTTGAACTAGCTCTCTGACAAAGTAAAGATCTATCTTCGTATGCTTGGTTCTAGAGTGTAAAACTGGATTAGCACTGAGTTGGACTATATTTAAATTGTCATATCATATTGTAGCTTTGTTGCTTGTTTTAATATAAAGTTCACTTAACAGTGATTTAATCCACATTATTTCAGCAGTAGCATTTGCCACACGTATGCACCCAGCTTTTATACTTGACCTGGAAATTGTTGGTTATTTTGTTAGCACCATGGCACTGGGTTTTTACCTAAAAACATGCAGTAATCTAACGTATATCTTCTGTCATCAGGATCAGTTTCCCAGTCTGCATCAACATACCCATTGACGTTGATGGTTTTGCTTGATTCTAATATCAATCCATATTTTATTGTCCATTTTAAGTATCTTTGAATTTTTTTGACAGCCTTCCAATGTTCATCTAAGGGTTTTGTATGAAATGACTTACTTTGTTCACACTGTATGTATTTTCTGTTCTAGTAATTGCAGCATACTACAATGCCCGCACTATACTTCTGTATCGTCTGTCATTTGAAATTGCTTCTCCTTTGTATTTGAACAAGTGTGTATTGCTTGTCATATGAGTTGAAAGTGAATTTGCTTTGTCCATTCTTGCTTTGACTAACAGTTCTGAAATATACTTCTCTTGACTTAAGAAGATTTTGTCGTTTGACATTCTTTTCACTTCAATTACTAAGAATTAGTTGAGACGACCAAGGTCCTTGATTGAGAATTCTTTATTTAACTGTTCAGTGAACTTAGTTGAGACGGCCAAGGTCCTTGAATGAGAATTCTTTATTTAATTGTTCAGTAAGCTTGTTGATCTTTATGTCACTGATGCATGTAATAATGAAATAATCATCATATACTAGTATAACCGCACAACGGTGGAGAAACCGACCATCCGATTGTATAACTTTGATAAGAAATATACATTTAAAATTTTTGTTAATATTACTTAAACATTAAATGATAATATGTTGGAAAAGAATAAATTGATATTTGAATCTGAAAATATGAATTTCAAATTTAAATATTAATCAAAGCATTCAAATTGTCGATTTGAAATTGAAATTTTAGAATTTGAAAATCATAATAGATTTGAATTTGGAATCTTTGATGCGCGAAATAAAAGGAGAAAGTTTAGGAAAACCCCGATGAGACAAGATCCACATTTTTTGAACAAACGCGATGAGACAAGATCCACGTTTTTTTTGCTTCGAAAAAATTGATTTTGGCTAGTGACAGTAAGCAAACCTCCCTAACGATCGGTTTGATTAGAACATAAGTGATAGCAAGCTTACTGAATTTAGTAAATAAAGAATTATAAGATTTTGTTGATGTGTAGTAAAAGTTGATCGGTGTTAACTTCAGTTTTTCAAACCAAACTCTGGATGTCTGCTTAAGCCCATAGATGGCTTTGTTTAATTTGTACACAATAGTTTTCTTATTTTTCTATTTAAACCCTTGAGGTTGCTCCACGTAGACTTCCTCCAGCAAAACACCATTTAAAAAGACATTATTTACATCTAACAGTTTGATGTTCCAACCTAATTGTTATAATTATTCTTATAGTGGTAGGCTTCATAACAAGTGAAAAGGTTTCATTAAAATCAAATCCACTCTGTTGTGAATAGCCTTTTGCAACTAATCTTGTCTTGTACTTATATATTGAACCATCATGATTTCTCTTTATTTTATAAGTACATTTGCATCCAACGGTATTCTTGTTTGTTGATGGAGAAACCAGTGTTCGAGTTTTGTTGTTAATTAAAGCATCATACTCCTCTTTCATTGCTGCTCTCCATTTATCATCATTTATTGCTGCATAGAAATTGCTTGGTTCACTGGTTTCTATGATTGTATTGTATGTCTTTGGTTTAAATATTCCACTATTAGCTCTAGTTATCATGAGATGTCCAGTTGTTTCAGATGCTGACTGCAGTGCTTGCTATTGATTCCTATGACTGGTTGTTGTCTGCTAGTCATCATTAGATGATTGTAAATCATGTAATGATTGGTGTGAGTTGGACTGCATGCAGGCATCATAACATGGTGGCTGAGTGGGTAACTGATGAGAATCATGTTGATCACATGCTGATTCATCTCTTAGGAATATATTATCAGCTTGAATAATCTCTTTTTGAGGCTGTCTCATTACCTCAACTTATTCAGGCATATCCACATAGAAAATTTTGAATTGTATACCTTTTGTGTGGTTTTGATATTTATGTTGCCAAAAGAATACATTTTTTAATTGAAGACAACATGTCTAGATATGTAAATTCTTTCATTGTTGTCTAGACATTTATACCCTTTTTTGTTGAATGCATACTCTAGAAATGTACACGAGGATGATCTAAAATTGACTGACCATTAAGTCATGAAATATACCAATTCAATTCTTGCTTATTCGCATGATTAGATTTGGTTTTATAATTTGGTCAGATATTGCAAGGGATTTGGTTTAAACCCACCATTTACAATTCATAATATAACAGTATCATTTTCGTTGATGAAAAGTGATTTTGAATCATATGATCCTAAAACATGTATATCACAATCAAAACATGCACCTAATAGTATCATAATATAACCATATGACCTAGTGGGTAATGTCTGTACTATTGACTTATAATTGGTTTAGCAAAATTCATAAAACAGTGAACTGGATTCATAGTTTGATGTGAATTATAGTTTGATTTTATCATATCCAAGTCTGAAGTCCGGACTCAATAATGTTAATCATTACATGAATTACAGTTTTTTCAAAATACTCATTAGAAAATAAAAATAGTATTAACAATTTCTGCAACTTATATTTTACTGCGTAGAGTTGTTAAATATGCTTACAGCTGTGTGGAAGTAGTCACAGGCTATATTATGCAGATAACTCCTCTTGTTTGCTTTGTGTGATTATGGATAGTGCGAGGTGTTTTATCAGGCTAGTTATTTTATTATTCATATCAGTATTTAATTCGAAGTATCATTCCAATTAAGTATTATTATTTTTGAAATATTTAATAAACTGTTCTATATAGTACTTATAACTTTCTCTATAATGCACGGTAAAAATAACAAGGACAAGGAAAATGTTACCCTTTCAACAAGGTTGTGGCTATCAGTAGCTTGGCCTCTTTTTACCCGTTGACTCATTGTTATTCTGCTCTGCCTTTACAAATGTTGCAACGTCTGCAGCTGCTTCGGCTTTGCATCGTTTTGTGTTCAATTTTTCATCTTCGGAAGCCTATTATACATGAATATCAAATATTTGGTCCAAAATTGTAAAATAGTAATCATAAAATGGAGTCAAGTATACCTAAAAGAATAATCCACGTTGAAGAAATTGCATTTAGCATTAAAGTTCACCATGTAAAACGTTTTTAATTAATCAACTCATGTTTAAAATAAACAAACAGAAAATTCCAAAGTTAACAATCAAGTATTATTTATTCACGTGCAATGCTTTTAATTAATTGAATGAGAATCGAAGGTAGGTTCAGCTCAATTTTTACCTTTATGATGACAAGATGAGCAGGGAGGTCAACTCCCCATGCCAACATGCTGGTGCAAATCAAGATCTATAAAAAAAGATATTAGTAGCACTCTGGATAAGATTTGAAATTTCATAATTATGTGTATACATAATAACAGATGCATCCAAGGATTCATTTAAATGTAAAACCTGAATTTTGTCATTCCCAAAAACTCCTCAACCAAAAAATCTAGTACGTGAATGAGTGCATATACTTGTTCCATGGACAATATAACTTTCTTGGATACCCCTGCATAAGATACAAAGCATGAAGTTAACTTGGCAACTTTCATTCGCTTTGCATTTCTTTTTCGTTTTTCCTTTAATATTATCATTACGAATAATTTCATTTCACGCAATAAGCAAACAAATTTTCATAGCATAGACATTGTCCGTTTGTCGGAGGAATCGGACTTGAGTGATTATGCCTCTTCTTTTATTAAGGAATAAGAAAAATCAAAGCAAATTTGATCTGGCTTGATATCAATACATATGGTTACTTACATTATGCAAAAAAATCGCATTATCCGCATTATACAGATATTTGTCATGATAGAAACAAAGAAAGAAAAACTTGCCTGAATGTGAACTTCAAGAGGTACGAACACTTGGTTTGAAATGGAATAGCCCAACATCACCAACCCCTAGCCAATCGGTTAAATTACTAGAGATGAGAGAACATATTATCTAGCACTTACACGTCATTAAAGAATCTAATGCAGATGAGAGACCATATTATCTAAGTCAGCACTTTTATGTCATTAGAGATTCTGACGCAACATACAAAGTACAAACTGAAGGTACCACCGATAATCATATAAACTGGAAATAGATACAAAATGATGGTATTTTACATAAGCTGACATAAAACACTCATGTGCCATGTGGCGTTTTACATACAATGCACAAACAATTTCGCTTTTATCTTTACTACTAATAAAGAGAATTCCATGAACTATTTTCATCGGTGTCCTTTTGAAATACCTAATTTAACTTTGCACTCATGCTAGTATTCATAATACACTCATGTGATAAGCTATATACACTTCACAAACAATGGATCCTTTGTACGTTAACAAATTTTCATGGTAGTAGTTAGTCAGATGTCATGTATAATAAGAAATAATGCATATTTTACAAACCATTAACGGACATTACATAGGTTTAGAAGATCATGGGTAGCATGTCTTCCCAGACTCCCATTATCTGCAGTACTGGACATTTTTGGAAATTAATGGCAAGAGAGGGACAGTGTGCATGAGTTCTCATAGTAAAAGCTTGCCATATTCATAGACAATAATGGATCAACATACTTCCTAGTAGCCTGGAATACTATGGAGGCATGCGCATAATTTGACATTTACTAACAAAAGTAAGGCATTGTATTATACAGAATCGTTTGTGTCATATGCATATACAGGAAATATTAAAGAAAGACATTTCACCATCATTTCACAGTTTAGAATTTTGAATCTCACCTTCCATCATATTTATTTTTTTGGGGCATATGCACATACTCAGAAGATTCAGACAAACACATGCTTTCAAAACAGACTGGGCTCATCAGAAGCAACGTATGTAGTTGCTCATGTCAAACCGATAGAGATTTGCAGTTCTGCTTTTACAATAAGAGAACACCGTTCTACCATTGGTTCGCGAGAAAGCACTGTGTATGTTATGTAAAATGGTCAAAACTATAACAGGTGGTTGTCATAAATCTGAACTAAAAAATGAGTATGAACAAAGAAAACCATAATTTGACACCTTTCTATTTGCAGAAGAATAGAAACATAATTTTATTAGCATGACCTTTCTTAGCAGAATCCAAAAGCACGGGGATCATGACTCTGCAAATTCATACAACGTACTTTTGCAGATGAACAGAAACATACTTGCATCAACTCATGATGGACCAAGAGATTGGGCGGATCGATGAAGTTCACGACAATGGGATTCATGAAAAGGTACAAGGATCGACGCTGATGGGTTCGTGACAAGGTACGGGGATTGACGGTTGATGGGTTCACGATTTGAGGACTTTGGATTTCTGATTGAAGCGAAGTTGGATCATGGATTGCCGACGCACGCGACCGTGGAGGAAAAAGGCCTATGTTGTAGCTACGTTCTGGAGGTCAAGTGAGCTGCGTACAGAGATCGTAGAGGTCCTGAGGAGTGATTTGGGGATGTAGAAGAAAGTGAGAATTGAGGAAGAGGGGAAAAAAGGTAATGAAAATAATTCGAGGAAAGGCAGAACGAAAATAACCGAGAAAAGCCCATTTTCTTTTAAGAACGTAGATAATTTGAGCAATGGACAAAAAAAGAAATACAGTGAAGATGTAAAGACAGTTTTTATTAAGAGATCATGATAACACAGCTATGCACACTATTATATAGAGTTGTTTTTGAGAGATATGGACCTGTATTTCAAAGCCCAAAATACAATTATTACTATCCACCGCTTTACACCATATAATATCTCGTGCTTATTCATTTATGTAACCTAACTCTCCCTTTCAATTCCATCTAGGGATTACTCCGGCTCCTTCATCTCTGCGCCGTCTTCTTTAATTTTGAGTTCTCTCTTTAATTGAGTGAAATTCTTTGCTGAAAGGGGTTTTGTGAGGATATCGGTTCGTTGAAATTAAGCTGGAACATGGTTAACTTTCAGTCTTCCCTCCATTACCTTTTCGCGAACAAAGTACAGATCTATCTCAAAGTGCTTTGTTCGTGAGTGCAGCACTCGATTGGCAGAAAGACATACAGAGCTCAAATTATCACACCAGATTATTGGTGTGTTTGTGAGATTGATTTTGATTTCTTTGAGTACTGATTCGATCTAAGTTATCTCCGCTGCAGTACTGGCGATAGATTTATATTCCGCTTCAGTACTGGAGCCTGAAGTAGCGACTTGCTTCTTTGAACACCATGAGATCGGTTGCTACCCAGAAATATGCAGAAACCAGAAGTTGATTTTCTGTTATATGGATCCGTGGCCCAGTCTGCATCATAGTAAGCTTGTATGTTTAAATCCTTTGCATCGTTAAGATGTAAACCATGATCCATTGTTCCCTTCAGGTAACGTAATATACGTTTTACGGCCTTCCAGTGGTCACTGAGTGGTCTATGCATGAATTGACACACTTTATTTACACTGTAGCTCAGATCTGGTCTTGTTATTGTAATGTACTCACGTACTCCTAAAATGCTTCTGCGTTGTTTTTCATTTGTGATGGCCTCTCCTAAACCTTTTGATAATTTGAGATTGCTTATCATTGGAGTAGGTAGTGGTTTAGCCTGATCCATATTTGCCCTTTTTAATAGCTCCAGTTTATATCTTTTCTTACATAAGATCATTTCTGACTTAGATGTTTGTATGACTTCAATTCCTAGGAAGTGATGTAGATTACCCGGATCTTTTATCGAGAATGCTTGATCGAGATGTCTGATAGTTTGATCCATGGCTTGATTGTCATTTACAGTAATAATAATGTCATCCATGTATGTTAAAATGTATGTGATCTTTTCTTGTTTGCATTGCATATACAATGAATTATCTGAATTGGTTGGTATAATCCTAGATTCATCAGTGTGGACTTGAGCTTTTCATTCCATATACATGGTGGTTGCTTCAACCCATATATGGCTTTATGTAGCTTGCATACTAAATTGTTATTAACACCCTTCTTGTATCCTTTTGGTTGTTCCATAAACACTTCCTCCTTTAAGTCTCCATTAAGAAAGGCATTGTTACATCAAGTTGTCTAATCTTCCATTTTCTATGGAGTGCTACAGTCGGTTTAATTCTTATAGTAGCAGGTTTAACAACTGGGGAAAATGTCTCATTGAAATCGAAACCATACTGTTGATTGTACCCTTGAGCCACCAGTCTTGCTTTATATTTTGAGATACTTCCATCTGGATTTCTTTTAATTTTGTAAGTCCACTTGCGACCAACTATGTTTTAGTCTTTGGGAATTGATACTAAACTCCAAGTTTTGTTTCTGATAAGAGCACTGTATTCATTATCCATAGCTTGTTTTCAGTTGCTATTGGTAGTAGCTTCATTGTAGTCTCTTGGCTATGTTGACTCAAGTTGAGCACTGTATACTTTAGGTTTGAATATACCACTCTTTGATCTTGTAGTCGTATGATGTTCTGATCTTGCAGGTGGTGTGTCATGACTATCATTACTATCTTCAGATTGCTGAGATATGGATAAGGGAGGTTCTCCTTGATTTGGATTGACCTCACTGATCTGGCTAGTGTTGTTGAAGGAGCTGGAGGAATTGTGAGAGTCATGACCAAATCCAGTGTCACTGTTGGATAGTGTGTGTTGTGGCTTTTGATTCCTCTGCACACTTCCACCGGTCTGATCTCATTCAGGTATAATAGGTATGGAAGGTATTGAGAAGTTGTCTTTATTATGCACCTTCTTGGTTATCTTAACATTTTTATCTGCAAATAGAAAAAATTTCTCATTAAATACAACATGTCTTGAGACATAGATCCTACCATCATTGCTTAAGCATCTGTATCCTTTCCGATTACTTCCATATCTTAAGAAAGTGCACGGGGTAGATCTATGATTTAATTTGTGACTATTATATGGTCTGAGACATGGGAAGCATAAGCAGCCAAATGTCTTCAGACTTTTGTAGTCTGGTTTAACACCAAATAGCACTTTTAAGATGCTTGAGAACTTTGGTAGGGAGTCTATTAATTAAATACACAGCAGTGTTAAAGGCTTCTGGTCATAATTTCATAGGCACTGAGGCCTGTACCAGTAAGGTTAACCCTGTTTCCACTATACGTCTGTGTTTCCTTTCTGCTATTCCATTTTGCTCAGATGTGTATGGGCAAGTTATTCTTTGAATGATACCCTTTTTCTGAAAATATTCCTTCAGTGGTTTATATTCACTCCCACCATCAGATTGTATAATTTTGACCTCATGGCATAATTGTTTTTCTGCTTGAGTTATGAACTGTATTACAGCCTTTTATGCATCTGATTTGGATTTTAGAAAATATATCCATGTATATCTAGAAAAAGATTCAACAAATGATATGTAGTACCTGAAGCCATAGTCTGAGCTTATTGAAGCTGATCCCCATAAGTCTGTTGCTACTAACTGTAGTGGTTTGTTAATAACTGTTGTTGAATCTGTAAAAGGCAATTTATGGCTTTTTCCTAATTGACAATAGGTGTATACATATGGTAGAGATACATCAAATGGGGTATTATTATTCATAAGAACTTGTTTTACAGTGTTTACATTGGGATGTCCTAGCTTATAGTGCCACGGAGTAAAAGTTTCTTGATCATTCGTAACATGGGATTCAGTACTATTACACCACATATTCCTAATATTGCTCTTTCTTGTATTTCCAACATTGAAATTGTATAATCCTCTATCCAATTTACCCTGTAATAATATATCTTGATTTAGTAGATCCTTAACTAAGAAAAACTTAGGGTGAAACTCAAAATACACATTGTTGTCATTAACAAATTGAGATGCACTCAATAGATTCTTCTTAATTTGTGGGACTCTCAGTAAATTATTGAGATAAAGAAGACTTTTACCTGGAACACTACCGGTTCCAACATGTGTGATTTTTAAAGCTTCACCATTCCCCATATGAATAGAATGCATACCTGTATATTCTTTATTGCCTAGATTAAGATTATGTAGGTTGCTTGCGAGATGGTTGGTAGCACCTGAATCTGGGTACCAGTCTTCTTCTGCCATCTCCTCATATCTTGTAAGTCTTTCTATGTTTAAGCCTTGAGTTCTTGTGTTTTCTGATTGACTGCCTTTTCCTTTGATCTATACGTGCTACATTAGCATTGGAGTTGTGATTTCTCTGATTTGCTTGATTTTATTGATTTGGGTAGTACTCAGTATTGAGTCGAAAATAGCACTGCCAGGCTGTATGCCTTAGTTTTTCACAAATTTGACATTTTGTTCTGTTGTTATTCCATCTTCCATTTCTCCCTCTACCTCTATGTGCAGCATTACTTCTTTGATTGTAGTTGTTTTGTCTGGTATTCTGATTTTCTTGTTTCTTTCCTTGATTTCTGTTTCTGGAACTTGATGTATAATTGAGTGATAGTACTGTGTTGCTTTCCTTCCTCTGTTCGATTCTTCCTTCATGTGATAATAATATTGAATGAACATACTGCATATTTGGTAGATTTTGTTGTGATGAAATAATTGCTACTACTGACTCATATTCAATATCAGACCATTCAGAATGGTTAATATCTGCTCAGTTTCAGGTACTTTATGTCCTACAGTGTCAAGAATGTCATAGTGATTTCACCTTTGTTAGATATTCCCTCATTGACATATTTTCTTTCTTGAGATTCTACAGTTGCCTCTTGTAATACAGGATTCTTGCTGCTGACTGTGTATTGAAAATTTGCTGTATTGCAGATTTTATCTCAAATGATGTTTTACATCCTATAATTTGTGATAGCAGTCCTGAACTGATGGATGAAAGCAACCAAGCAGCCAGTAAGCTGTCCTGTCTCTGATAGTTGATGAATTCTCTGTTGATTGTTCTTTCTCCTGAGCTATCAGTCACCATTCTTGCAGGTACTGTACCAGTTCCGTACAGAAAATCTTCCAACCCATATCCTCTAATGCTGGTTTCAACTTGATATTTCCATAATATATAATCAAGTGCAATTGTTACCAAATTATTTTTTGGCTTGATGATGTCATAGGAATTTATTTCAATAGCTGATGTATCTTGATTTCTTGATATTGACCCTTCCTGATTTTTAACTCCACTTGTTGCAGATGATGTTGTGTCATCATCTCCTGCCATGGTGGAATATGAGGAAGTGCTGTTAAGATTTCTGATTGGTGATACTCTATGGTGCAGTCAACTATCTTGATTCTTGGATCTTGGCATGGCACCTTAATAAGGATTTAGAATAGGTAAGCAACTCTCATATGATGAGAATGCAAGAAACTGAGAGATCCAAGGACGGCGGATGATGATCTTGATCAGATGCCTCCTTTTGGATGGCCCGATGATGATGCAACGGTTCTATGATGAGAATCTGGTGATGAACTGAATCCTATTACTGTCGCTTGACAGATTTAATAGCTTCGATACCAAAACAGAAATATAGTGAAGATGTAAAGACGGTTTTTATTAACGGATCATAATAATACAGCTATGCACACTCTATTATATAGAGTTGTTTTTGAGAGATATGGGCATGTATTTCAAAGCCCAAAATACAATTATTACTATCCGCTACTTTACACCATATAATATCTTGTGCTTACTCATTTTGTAACCTAACTGACAAAGCCAAAGAAAAATCCCTTTTTTTGGAATAACAGAAATAATCTGAGGATGAAGCAAAACAAAAATAACAGAGAGAAGCCTTTTTTAAGAATAACGAAAAATTTTGAGGATGATCAAACAATAACACTGTGTAATAAAGTGTTATCTAACGGCGTTATAAAGAGCAATTATTCTTGTAGTGAGAAGTCGCAGAGTCTCCGCAGTCAGAGAATTTAGATCTTGTTTTGGTTGTTTTAAGACTTGTTTTTATAGAAAAAATTATGCATGATGGATGAGAGGCCCATTTGCAATGAAGTCTAGATGTCAGCCCAAAGTAGTGTTGGGCAGCTCACGTGGTAAGGGTATAACTCAGTACCAAGCTATCCTCTTAAGGCAAACTTGTACTTATCCTTTTGGATCGTGCTTCTTGCTGCATTTTAGAATGCCCCTTGTGTTTTTGTAGACCAATGACTTGTTTTGATGATCGTTTCCTCATAACTTGGTTTGTTCTATAGTTTAGAGGGTTAACTCTTCAATTCTTGAGATAAGTTGTCCAGAACTTTATGGAATAACTTGGGAATGCATAGAAGAGCTAGAGAATAACTCGTGTGAAGTTGGAGAGGCTGGATACGGTCAGTATAATGTTAGGAACTGAGTTGATGATGTTTTGATGACAACAACCTTATATAGTTATTATACTTTACTTTATAAAATATATACTAACATTTCCATATATATATATATGTATGTATGTATGTATGTATGTATGTATGTATGTATGTATGTATGTATGTATGTATGTATGTATGTATGTATATAGGAAGTATATGCAGGTATCATCGAAGACTGATCAGTATAAAGACTCAAGCATCAAGATGAAGATTAGAGATTCAAGATTCAAGACTCTAGAGAATCAAGATTTCAAGATCTCAAGATAAGTGTCTAGTATCTTGTTAAAACTTCATAATAGCACACTCATCTTTCTTCTAATTTTCTTTTGGGACGGAACCCAATTTCTATCGAAACCAGTGGCTTACAAACCCACGACAAGTAGCTTACAAACCTACGACAAATGGCTTATAAACCCACGAAAATCAAAATCATTTAAACTACTTTGTACAAGTTCTCGAGCCCTATGGAGGAGCTCTGTAAGAAGGTTCTTGCAATTTCAGTTTGAATAGATTTTTCAAAATGTTTTTAAATCTATTTTCAAAATTTTTTAGCTTTCAAAATCATGTTTTCAAAAATATTTTCAAACTTTGTTTTAGCCTTGAAATATTCCTCTATTCTGATTTTAAAAACTTCTATTTTTAAAACATCAAAACTTATTCTGATTTCAAATATTACTTATACAATTGACGGTCTATATCAATTATATATATATATTTAAAATAATGTTTTATATTCATTCTCTATCTCAAAATATTGTTTAAACACTTTACTTTGCTTCAGAGAAGTATCAACTTGTTTTAAATTCAATTGTCTTTACAAAACAACATCTCTATAATTTTGAACTAAGCGATGTCGGCATAAGGGGATACCCCATGTCGACATGGTGACAGTTGGATTCAAAATTCAATTTTCAAAAGAAGTGTCCATTCGTTCGAAAACCTTTCACCAATGGTTATGACTGTTGTGCATCTATATAAAGGCTTCCAAACGAATTTTTTTTGACAACTACTTTCTTATTTTCTTCACTCTTTCTTCTCCACCTTTCCATATCCATAAAACTTCATATTTTCAATATCGTGCCATCATTCTGCCAAATTCTCAATAGGAAATCATTTAGATACTCTCTCTATTTGATTCTCCATCATTCTACTAAAGATTAAAGTGTTATTCAGAGTTATAGGATCAATTTGTATTCAAAAAGTCCATAGAGTCTATCCATTCAAAAGGATTGTTATTAGAAAGTATTAGGGTGATCTTGTGTCTCGAAAATCAAGAGAGTTTACCCCAGACTCGGAGATAGGAGGGTTCCTCAAGACCTTAGAAATTGAGGGTTGTAATTTAGATATTGGCTTATAAAAATCTGTACAAGGATATTGCCTTGGTGCAGGACTGGATGTAGGAGGATTCCGAACCAGTATAAAATACTGTGTGTTCTTTCCTTTTACTTGCTTTACTTTACTATTTGCATTTGTTATATGTTCTGTGATCATTCTGTGTTATAATTCTGTTTAGATTTTGTAACATCCCGCCTTTTCGCACACTTTAAACCGACACACGTGCCAATTCAAAGCATACGCAATGGCGGATTGTTATGGGGTAAATAAGAAAAAAACAGAGAAGAAATAAAACAAAATAGAATCTCACAACGGAAGGATAAAATATAATAATCAATATACAGTTCATGATAACTGTTTACAAAATATTTATTTTACTTATACAATGAATATCAGAGTTACACATACCAATACAATCAATGCAGCGGAAATTTAGAGTGTGGTGCAATACTATAAATAATATAATACGGATTCTTCGTCTTCGTCCTCCAAAGCTAAAATCTTCGATCCTGAAACGCTCGGACTGACCCGAGCGAATTTGAAAAGACAAAAACACTCGAGTCAGACTAAAAGATCTTATGTGAGTTAAATTAACATAAATAAATATGAGTACAGTAACTCAAGTGATGTTCGGGATTTACATCTCCTAAGGATCCGTTAAACTATTTACTATGTAGTATATTGCGCTATTATAATAGTGTCTATTTATAAAATAAACTTACTTTTTAATAGCGTTAAGGGGTTACCCATATAGCCCTTAACACAAATAATGCCAATAGTCTATACAGTACCGTAATACCTCCTGATCGGGAAGCTACCAGAGGATACTCCATAGGTACGACACAAATAGAAACTCGTAGTAAAAGCTCGGTATGGTAGGTGACACGGCACAACTAGGCAATGCCAGGGTAGATATACCAATTGCTATCCAGGCTGGTGGAAACGCGTAGCCGCAGTTACCGCCCACCTCGGACTAACTCCCCAAAATCAAAATATAGAAGTGGTCATTGAATCAATCCAAAATCAAAGTATAATATCGAAGAGGAGGGTCCGATCAGAGGAATGACCTCATTGGCCTGAGAATCGCTCCTGTTTTAGCCACCTTATGCCAACTCACGGGAGTCGGGTCCACGTATTTACCTTACAGGAAACGTCGCCACCACCTACTTCATTCTGAAATCTCCACCGCGTACACGGTTAGTCAAAGTGGTTTTCGGTATCGACAGAGAGTATCTCCATATCCGATCCCGGTCTCTTTGCCAACCCATCGTTATTATAACACCGCGGTCATTTAAAAATAGCTCATACTTTAAAACCAGAATAAACATTTCCATTTTAAAATTATGAATACGATATCATTTTAAAACCCAAAAAAAATATGATGTCCTTTATCCCAAATATAAACCTTTTCAAAAATCCAAATGCTTTAAAATTTATAACGTCTGAAAGCCAAATATCCTTTCAAAGCATAATATTTCGAAATTCATAATTTAAAAACCATAACTTTTAAAACTTGAATGGTTTGGATATTCAACGGTATATGAATTAAAAGGTTTAACTTAAATGTTACTTTGTAAAGAAAATAGTTCTCATGGCTCTACAAATACATTTATTTATTAAAGTCTAAACCAAAATTTGTATTATCTCTCTCAAGTTCCAAAACCACTTCAATTTATATATATATACGTATATCCATTTTGAGTAACAATATTTCAAACTAAAATTGGATTTTATTCTTTCAACAGATCAATTGTTCTATTAATTAGTCTTGAATATTCACACAAAATCCATAAATAATAAGACTTCAGTTTCTAGTAATAAAATATATATATTTTCCCAATTCAAATTATACTAGAATATTCATTTCAATTTATTTTGGGAAAAATCCAATTGTAAATATCATATCTTAAAATTTCCAAACTTAACATTTAAACAATGATATAAATTATTAAACTCCATTTTCTTAATTTTCTTCCATTTTTAATAAAGATTTTTATACACCTTTTAATTTCAAAATTTTCAACTTCATATGTATATATATATGGAAGAAAATATTATACAATATAAAATTTAAGATTATTATAAACCGTATTCCATCCAAACCATAGAAATCACATAAAAATAGTTATATATAGACCGCGGTGCCTGTATATAATTTTCTATCCTATGGTCAAGTGATACAGATATTTATCATTTCAATCCGCAATTTAAAAGATATAAAATTTTGCGATTGTATATCATTTCAAACCACAATCCCGAATGAAAGGAAATATGCATGATAATTTGCAATTTTATGAAATACAATAAAACATCCATCAACATCACCCATCATCCAATCACAATCACCAAGCAATATCAATCAATAACAATTTATATTTGATAATATATAACAGGTAATAACTGGAAATTTTATTCAGATTAAATTTAACAACTATTAATCTAACAGTTTATATTCAGTAATAATCTATATAACTGTTAACTATCAGTTTATAGGCAAACAAATATATTCTAACTATCAATTAATACGCAATAAATAAATTAAATTAACAGTTAAATTTAATAAATGCAATTCAACAAATATGAGTGAAATAAACATGCCAAATACTCATAAATAAATTTCTATTCATTTCTAAAATTAATTTAACAAACATAAAAGCTTCTAGTAGTTGTGAGTGGGTTAAACACTCACCTTTTGAATTTAAATTGAATTCAAATCCAATTTAAACCCAAAATTTTGACGGTCTCAGAATTTGTCCAATCCCAGCGTCAAAACGTCAGAAATTCCGATACGATCCCATCAAAACAAACCGCGCGCGAATCCAAGCTCGTATGCAAAAGTTATGAAAATTTAAATAATGAAAAATTCTGGTCCTGGGTCGACTTCGGTGCGCCGCCTCAATTCCCCGGTGCTTGCTTGGAGTTTTCGCCAAAACGACCCGGATCGACCAGAGTCATTTTCTTCCTGACCCGAAGTTGCTCTAGGGTTTTCTCCCCTGAAACCCGAAGCGCGACCAGAAGCTGCTGCAGATCCAAAATTTTTTTTTTTTTTAAATTTGATTTTTTTTTTTGAACTGACTGGATCTAGGGTTAGCCCCCATTGAAGAAGAAGAGAAGCTTCAAGAAGATGAATGTACAGCAAATAGACAATAGAATGGAGCTAGGGTTTATAACTGTATATTTATAGGTAGGGTTGGGTTAGAGTAGATAGACTAGATAGATGGACGTACGAAACAAACTAAGGCCCAAAAAGCCCGTTCTGACCCCGGAACGAAATTTGTCAAACCCATATATCCAGATAGGTATTTTAAAATATTCTGAACGCGATGGAAAAAGTTTCACGTCCAAATTTGATCGTATGAAGAAGTTATGCTGAAAACAAGATTTCCAAATTGATCTCAAATTGATTTTAATAAAATTGATTTTCAAGGCGTTTCGCGTCCGTACGATCAAACGACAGGTCCAATCGATACGAAACTTGAAACCCTATAATAATTCACCGATACGGATCCGATGAAATTGGTTTCGTCGAAATCCGAGTTCGTGGCCAAAATGGCTATTTTTAATCTTCATTAAATAAATTAAATAAATTATAAAAATCCAAATTTTATATTAAATTCTAAAATTGGCCAAATTTTATTTCTTATATGATTCGTAATCAATTGAAAAGATTTAACAGGCTTAGCTGTGAATTAAAAGTTGACAGTATGTTAATTGCAATGTTAATTTCTACACTTTCTTATATTTAAGAATTTTATAAATTATATTCTCAAAACCCATACTTTAGATTTTTAATCTTTATATTCTCAACTTTCACCTAAAATAAAGATGCCATAAACATTAGTTCCTGATTCACATCATTATTCTTTAAGTCTAATTTAAATCTCAATAACGTAGTATTTAACGTTAGAATCCATTTTATTATGCATAAATTACAAATTTTACTGACCCAAATTTTCTTCTTTTCATTCCATATCAATTGTCAATCCTATAAGAAAAATTAACATTAGGTTCATACTTATTACAAATAACTCCAATTTCTTCCAAATAATAATTACATAACTATTAAATATTAAATCCATTTAATTGCAATAAATTCAATTGATTGCAATAAATTTCCAAATAAATTTGGATCTTTATTTGGTTATACAAAAAAAAATCCGTTATCACTTACCTAACAAAGTTATTATTACTTAAGATCTCATTGCATCCACATTTTCACATTTTCATTTCCTGGTTTCTTTACTTTATTCTACATAAATTATTATAAATGGGATTTTTCTTGGTTACATCTTATTTGTATTTAACATTACTCATTCACCAATTCATTTCACTTTAACTGTGGTAAATTGGCGGATAAATTGAATTTGATTCCCAAAATTTAAATTAACAAGCAACAAGAATAGGTAACACACAATAGTCGTTATGCTAACTTCTAGTCACATAAATAAGCTTTTATTACATTACAAAATGGAATAACTTTTAAACTCATAAATGTAATACCAAAACCGTTATAAATCCAATAAATTTCCAAATCGAAGTTTGTACACATTTTACACAACTATTATGATTTCTCACAGAACGTTGAATTTATTAAATGACCATTTATTATAATTTAATTCCCTTAATTGAATCAAATGCTTATAATTTTTACATTCTTACCATTCATTCCCATTATAAATTCATTAACGGATTTACAAATCTCTATCTTCCAAATATTAAATAACCAAACTGACTACAACCACTGTTCTTATCAAATTTTCATAAATTTGTTCAAATCTATACTCTTTTTCCATATAAATAAATTTTATGTTACTACTAGATTTTTTTTTTCCACTACAGCCATTAAATTTTTTACTATCTACACTTATTACATCTTTATATTAATGAATCCCATTCAAGTTAATATTTATATTAATATTCACAAATTCAACATTTATATGTTTCTTAAAATTAACTTTCAACCAAATGTGCCAATTTACATTTCATTTCTATTCAATATATATTCATTTTATTCCGTTCATTCGGGTACTGCATTGAAATATATTTATTCTCTAATACTAACGTTATTATCATTAAATTATGATTGGATTCCAAGTTTTTATTCAATACCTTGAACAATAACTTACATATTAACCAAATCCTTCTTCTACTTAATTCAAATTGGATTATGTTCCAATTCCTATAACCTAGGTCTTGAGTCACCATTTACATAATTAAATTTATCGTTTATTTCAATCTTCGTTTACAATTTAAAGTTCTACTAAACTAAATTACAAAACTTATGAACTTTAACAAATTTAATCCACCAATTAAATTTTTCTGATGTTTATATATTGCAATTAAATTCAGTTATTATTTCATTAATACCATTTTAATCAACTAATTATGACTTATAACCACAACACAAATCTTCGTTATTCTACCTATTGCCATATAACATTTCAATTGTTAAATCTTTAATCTCAGTTACTATATCCAACTCCTACATTTATTGTAAATTAGATTAAAATTTATATTAAGTTAATCCATTTAATATTATCAAATTTAACGGGTTGTTACAATCTCCCCCACTCAAAACTTTTCGTCCCCGAAAAGGAAAAAGAAGGGAGAAGGAAGAGTAAAACAGTACATCTTATTTCAAACACTAACTTATTGACAATATTACTAAATTATTTCCCTTATATAAACATACCAGTTTTATAATCATTATATTCTTTTGTACTTAAATTATTAAAGTTGGGAAAATATTTTCACAAAATTCTAAGTCCAAAATTTACGGAAAATTTTGGCAGAGTCTCCTTTGTACGGAGAGACTCTGGAGAAAATATAATATCAAAATATACAAATATATTACATATATTATCAAAATATTATATCCCAACACAGGAAAATTATATAAAATAGCGCTAAAACGTAACCTGGAAACGTACCTATTTGTCGGGCAATATACGCTTATTATTTTGGAACCAAAAGCAGTAGCAGTTGCTTCCATCACCTGTATTCATTTATATAATCTAAAAGGTTAAATATTTATATGAAAGTGAAATGTTTAGGTGGTTTCGACCATTAATCAACCAATCAAATGCAACAACCATAGATTTTTAACAAACAGCACACACCACAAACAAGCAACCATTAATCCATCAACCAATTTGTTGTTTGGGTTTAAACTTGAAATTTGTATGAAATGAAATTAACTATCAAGTGCATCCTTTACTCAACAGTCTTAGATGGAACAAGGATAAATTATTTATTCATCCAACAACTTCAAATTCCTTACCCAACAAACATAAATCAACAATAACAATTCAAACCAACAACCAAATTAACTTATTATACATTTATTTCATGCTTCAGTGGGTTGATTTTCTTTCTTTCATTCATGGAGGGATTTCTTTGTTTCTTACAATTTTATTTGCCATTTATTACAAAATTCATTATATTTGTATTCCAATTTATTGACTAAAGTATATATCATCTATTTATACTACTTACCTTTACTTATATAGTAAAATTTCCAATTTATCTTAAGCTTATACAATTAATTCTCATTACAATAGCAAATTAATAGAATACCTTTATTACCTCAAGCTTCACTTGTAAGATTTCTCCTTTCATTTTCTTAATAGCATTGCAACTTTTATTATATGGTACGTTATGTATGTTTTAAGAATGTAAGTGAAAATTTACAAGTTTCTTCTCAATTCCATTTTATTAATTTTAAACTAGTAGCTTTCATACCGTACTGAAGTTTATAACCCTCCACATCAATCCTTATTTAATAAAGAATTTCATTTTGTCTATATATTACTCATCTTTAACTTGAGATTTCAATTATAACTTAAGTTTATACCAATAATTTCTCATTTATAACAACGATTTATTGAATACTTCACTATTTTCAAAATTTCTACTTGTATAATATTCTAATCCAATTTCTTAATTAACATTTCAACTTTTATATTTGGTAAGTTATTTATGTCAAAGAAAAATGCAATTAAACTTATACAAGCTTTATCTCATCTTTTAATTAAATTTAATGTTAATCAATATTACTCTTTGTAACAATTTCAAATTTCTCTTTATAACTTTTCATTAATTCTCTTACCTACATTAGAGGTTTCAATTAATTACTTACCTTTTATTTCACTAAAATAATTTAAAACAATTAATTAATGGAAATTTAAGAATTAAATACCGGGTCAAACCTCAAAATTACTTTAAAAATAATAGATAATTAATTTCTTACAACTTTTATATCTCTAATTATCTTTTAAAACAATTAAATTTTAAATAATTTCAAAACAAATCTGCAGTAGAATTTACTACAGTGGCCTTTCCCCTTCGAAACTCGAAAATGAAAGTCGATGATGCGGCCGCCATCACCGAAATTATTTTCTAGCGACAGAGAGGAAAGTACAAAATTTAAATTCTCCAAAATCTTCTTTAAAATAATTTTTCCGAATTATACTAAATATTTATATAAGAAAATACTTATAAACCAAATCCCTATATCCCATAAATCCATTGAAAACAGATTTTCAAAATCCCGGACTTAAGTTCTAAAATCTCCAATTTGATTTATTATAATTTCAACTTAGCTTCAACTTATTACAAATATTTTTATATTACCTAACACCCAATCTATAGCAACCAGATATATATATATATATCTTTATAAAAATATTTTTATATATAGAAAATATAATAGGCAAAATTATTTCATTCACCCATGTTAAAAACAAATATTATGTCGGTCTGTCCTATTAAGTGTTTAGAAATCCCTATTGATGTCATAGCGTCCCATGCATCAACCAGAATTTATAAATACAAAGCGGAACAGATTAACACAATATCAAAATCTTTATTAACACTAACAAATACGCTCTCTCATATATATACACTCAGCGACTCCCATAGGGTATTACTACCCTATTAACAAAGAGTCAAACCCCACAAAACCAAGGTTTATCGCTAAACCAAAGCTCTGATACCAACTGTAACATCCCGCCTTTTCGCACACTTTAAACCGACACACGTGCCAATTCAAAGCATACGCAAGGGCGGATTGTTATGGGGTAAATAAGAAAAAAACAGAGAAGAAATAAAACAAAATAGAATCTCACAGCGGAAGGATAAAATATAATAATCAATATACAGTTCATGATAACTGTTTACAAAATATTTATTTTACTTATACAATGAATATCAGAGTTACACATACCAATACAATCAATGCAGCGGAAATTTAGAGTGTGGTGCAATACTATAAATAATATAATACAGATTCTTCGTCTTCGTCCTCCAAAGCTAAAATCTTCGATCCTGAAACGCTCGGACTGACCCGAGCGAATTTGAAAAGACAAAAACACTCGAGTCAGACTAAAAGATCTTATGTGAGTTAAATTAACATAAATAAATATGAGTACAGTAACTCAAGAGATGTTCGGGATTTACATCTCCTAAGGATCCATTAAACTATTTACTATGTAGTATATTGCGCTATTATAATAGTGTCTATTTATAAAATAAACTTACTTTTTAATAGCGTTAAGGGGTTACCCATATAGCCCTTAACACAAATAATGTCAATAGTCTATACAGTACCGTAATACCTCCTGATCAGGAAGCTACCAGAGGATACTCCATAGGTACGACACAAATAGAAACTCGTAGTAAAGGCTCGGTATGGTAGGTGACACGGCACAACTAGACAATGCCAGGGTAGATATACCAATTGCTATCCAGGCTGGTGGAAACGCGTAGCCGCAGTTACCGCCCACCTCGGACTAACTCCCCAAAATCAAAATATAGAAGTGGCCATTGAATCAATCCAAAATCAAAGTATAATATCGAAGAGGAGGGTCCGATCAGAGGAATGACCTCATTGGCCTGAGAATCGCTCCTGTTTTAGCCACCTTATGCCAACTCACGGGAGTCGGGTCCACGTATTTACCTTACAGGAAACGTCGCCACCACCTACTTCATTCTGGAATCTCCACCGCGTACACGGTTAGTCAAAGTGGTTTTCGGTATCGACAGAGAGTATGTCAATATCCGATCCCGGTCTCTTTGCCAACCCATCGTTATTATAACACCGCGGTCATTTAAAAATAGCTCATACTTTAAAACCAGAATAAACATTTCCATTTTAAAATTATGAATACGATATCATTTTAAAACCCAAAAAAAATATGATGTCCTTTATCCCAAATATAAACCTTTTCAAAAATCCAAATGCTTTAAAATTTATAACGTCTGAAAGCCAAATATCCTTTCAAAGCATAATATTTCGAAATTCATAATTTAAAAACCATAACTTTTAAAACTTGAATGGTTTGGATATTCAACGGTATATGAATTAAAAGGTTTAACTTAAATGTTACTTTGTAAAGAAAATAGTTCTCATGGCTTTACAAATACATTTCTTTATTAAAGTCTAAATCAAAATTTGTATTATCTCTCTCAAGTTCCAAAACCACTTCAATTTATATATATATACGTATATCCATTTTGAGTATCCAATTTCAAACTAAAATTGGATTTTATTCTTTCAACAGATCAATTGTTCTATTAATTAGTCTTGAATATTCACATAAAATCCATAAATAATAAGACTTCAGTTTCTAGTAATAAAATATATATATTTTCCCAATTCAACTTATACTAGAATATTCATTTCAATTTATTTTGGGAAAAATCCAATTGTAAATATCATATCTTAAAATTTCCAAACTTAACATTTAAACAATGATATAAATTATTAAACTCCATTTTCTTAATTTTCTTCCATTTTTAATAAAGATTTTTATACACCTTTTAATTTCAAAATTTTCAACTTCATATGTATATATATATGGAAGAAAATATTTATACAATATAAAATTTAAGATTATTATAAACCGTATTCCATCCAAACCATAGAAATCACATAAAAATAGTTATATATAGACCGCGGTGCCTGTATATAATTTTCTATCCTTTGGTCAAGTGATACGGATATTTATCATTTCAATCCGCAATTTAAAAGATATAAAATTTTGCGGTTGTATATCATTTCAAACCACAATCCCAAATGAAAGGAAATATGCATGATAATTTGCAATTTTATGAAATACAATAAAACATCCATCAACATCACCCATCATCCAATCACAATCACCAAGCAATATCAATCAATAACAATTTATATTTGATAATATATAACAGGTAATAACTGGAAATTTTATTCAGATTAAATTTAACAACTATTAATCTAACAGTTTATATTCAGTAATAATCTATATAACTGTTAACTATCAGTTTATAGGCAAACAAATATATTCTAACTATCAATTAATACGCAATAAATAAATTAAATTAACAGTTAAATTTAATAAATGCAATTCAACAAATATGAGTGAAATAAACATGCCAAATACTCATAAATAAATTTCTATTTATTTCTAAAATTAATTTAACAAACATAAAAGCTTCTAGTAGTTCTGAGTGGGTTAAAACACTCACCTTTTGAATTTAAATTGAATTCAAATCCAATTTAAACCCAAAATTTTGACGGTCTCAGAATTTGTCCAAACTAGCGTCAAAACGTCAGAAATTCCGATACGATCCCATCAAAACAAACCGCGCGCGAATCCGAGCTCGTATGCAAAAGTTATGAAAATTTGAAAAATGAAAAATTCTGGTCCTGGGTCGACTTCGGGTTCGACTTCGGTGCGCCGCCTCAATTCCCCGGTGCTTGCTTGGAGTTTTCGCCAAAACGACCCGGATCGACCAGAGTCATTTTCTTCCTGACCCGAAGTTGCTCTAGGGTTTTCTCCCCTGAAACCCGAAGCGCGACCAGAAGCTGCTGCAGATCCAAATTTTTTTTTTTTATTTTTTTTTAAATTTGAATTTTTTTTTTGAACTGACTGGATCTAGGGTTAGCCCCCATTGAAGAAGAAGAGAAGCTTCAAGAAGATGAACGTACATCAAATACACAATAGAATGGAGCTAGGGTTTATAACTGTATATTTATAGGTAGGGTTGGGTTAGAGTAGATAGACTAGATAGATGAACGTACGAAACAAACTAAGGCCCAAAAAGCCCGTTCTGACCCCGGAACGAAATTTGTCAAACCCATATATCCAGATAGGTATTTTAAAATATTCTGAACGCGATGGAAAAAGTTTCACGTCCAAATTTGATCGTATGAAGAAGTTATGCTGAAAACAAGATTTCCAAATTGATCTCAAATTGATTTTAATAAAATTGATTTTCAAGGCGTTTCGCGTCCGTACGATCAAACGACAGTTCCGATCAATACGAAACTTGAAACCCTATAATAATTCACCGATACGGATCCGATGAAATTGGTTTCGTCGAAATCCGAGTCCGTGGCCAAAATGGCTATTTTTAATCTTCATTAAATAAATTAAATAAATTATAAAAATCCAAATTTTATATTAAATTCTAAAATTGGCCAAATTTTATTTCTTATATGATTCGTAATCAATTGAAAAGATTTAACAGGCTTAGCTGTGAATTAAAAGTTGACAGTATATTAATTGCAATGTTAATTTCTACACTTTCTTATATTTTAGAATTTTATAAATTATATTCTCAAAACCCATACTTTAGATTTTTAATCTTTATATTCTCAACTTTCACCTAAAATAAAGATGCCATAAACATTAGTTACTGATTCACATCATTATTCTTTAAGTCTAATTTAAATCTCAATAACGTAGTATTTAACGTTAGAATCCATTTTATTATGCATAAATTACAAATTTTACTGACCCAAATTTTCTTCTTTTGATTCCATATCAATTGTCAATCCTATAAGAAAAATTAACATTAGGTTCATACTTATTACAAATAACTCCAATTTCTTCCAAATAATAATTACATAACTATTAAATATTAAATCCATTTAATTGCAATAAATTCAATTGATTGCAATAAATTTACAAATAAATTTGGATCTTTATTTGGTTATACAAAAAAAAATCCGTTATCACTTACCTAACAAAGTTATTATTACTTAAGATCTCATTGCATCCACATTTTCACATTTTCATTTCCTGGTTTCTTTTCTTTATTATACATAAATTATTATAAATGGGATTTTTCTTGGTTACATCTTATTTGTATTTAACATTACTCATTCACCAATTCATTTCACTTTAACTGTGGTAAATTGGCGGATAAATTGAATTTGATTCCCAAAATTTAAATTAACAAGCAACAAGAATAGGTAACACACAATAGTCGTTACGCTAAATTCTAGTCACCTAAATAAGCTTTTATTACTTTACAAAATGGAATAATTTTTAAACTCATAAATGTAATACCAAAACCGTTATAAATCCAATAAATTTCCAAATCGAAGTTTGTACACATTTTACACAACTATTATGATTTCTCACAGAACGTTGAATTTATTAAATGACCATTTATTATAATTTAATTCCCTTAATTGAATCAAATGCTTATAATTTTTACATTCTTACCATTCCTTCCCATTATAAATTCATTAACGGATTTACAAATCTCTATCTTTCAAATATTAAATAACCAAACTGATTACAACCACTGTTCTTATCAAATTTTCATAAATTTGTTCAAATCTATACTCTTTTTCCATATAAATAAATTCTATGTTACTACTAGATTTTTTTTTTCCACTACAGCCATTAAATTTTTTACTATCTACACTTATTACATCTTTGTATTAATGAATCCCATTCAAGTTAATATTTATATTAATATTCATAAATTCAACATTTATATGTTTCTTAAAATTAACTTTCAACCAAATGTGCCAATTTACATTTCATTTCTATTCAATATATATTCATTTTATTCCGTTCATTCGGGTACTGCATTGAAATATATTTATTCTCTAATACTAACGTTATTATCATTAAATTATGATTGGATTCCAAGTTTTTATTCAATACCTTGAACAATAACTTACATATTAACCAAATCCTTCTTCTACTTAATTCAAATTGGATTATGTTCCAATTCCTATAACCTAGGTCTTGAGTCACCATTTACATAATTAAATTTGTCGTTTATTTCAATCTTCGTTTATAATTTAAAGTTCTACTAAACTAAATTACAAAACTTATGAACTTTAACAAATTTAATCCACCAATTAAATTTTTCTGATGTTTATATATTGCAATTAAATTCAGTTATTATTTCATTAATACCATTTTAATCAACTAATTATGACTTATAACCACAACACAAATCTTCGTTATTCTACCTATTGCCATATAACATTTCAAGTGTTAAATCTTTAATCTCAGTTACTATATCCAACTCCTACATTTATTATAAATTAGATTAAAATTTATATTAAGTTAATCCATTTAATATTATCAAATTTAACGGATCGTTACAGATTTGTGTTAAATTTTTTAATTTAGTCATATAGTTCATATATTCTTTAAAACACTATTCACCCCCCCTCTAGTGTTATTTCTGCCTTAAGATCCTTAATCCGCATCCTTAACAATTGGTATCAGAGCATTGGTTTTCATTATTTTCATAATCTGAAATTTTGAAAGGTTTTAATGACACAACGCACTAATAATGTCACCACTGTCACCACTACTTCTGTCAACACAAGCACTAACACTAGTTCATTTGTAGAAGGTCAGTCTACTGTCAGACCACCACTTTTTAATGGCAGTAATTATGCATATTGGGCATGTAGGATGAAAATTTATTTACAATCCATAAGTTTAGATACTTGGAATATGACACAAATTGAATATTTTGAACCAACTACTAATTTTGCCCAGTGGACTACTGAGCAAAAGACGGTTGCACAAAACAATTCTAAGGCTACGAATATACTATTTTATTCACTAGATAGGAATGAGTTTAATAGAGTCTCTGTTTGTAAGTCTGCATTTAAAATCTAGAAATCTTTGCAAGTAACTCATGAAGGAACAAGCAAAGTTAAACAGACTAAAATTTCCATATTAACTAACCAGTTTCAATTGTTTAAAATGCATGAAAATGATTCCATTTCCGACATGTATTGTCGATTTCAAGATATTGTACATTCATTGATTGCTTTAGGAAAGGGTTTCTCAGAAGAAGATCAAGTCAGAAAGATACTCAATTCACTCACTCCAGAATGGGATCAAAAGACACTTACTATTGAAGAGGCAAATGATGTTATTCAAATGAAGATCGAAAAGTTAATCGGTAATCTAATGTCTTATGAAGTTCAACTACAAGGGAGAAAGGAATCTAAGGCAGCGGAAAAGAAATCGATCGCATTCAAAGCAACAACTGGAGATTCAGAACAAGATAGTGATGAAGAAATTGCTTTCATGACCAGAAATTTCAGAAAGTTTCTGAAGTATAGAAAGATGAATAACTTTAAAAGAAATGATCAAAGGAATTCCAGAAATACTTCGGAGAACAACAACAATCACAACAACAACAACAACAACAATGGTGATAGATGCTACAACTGCAACAAAACAGGGCACTACAAGATAGATTGTCCATATCCAGACAAACAGACATTTCAACCAAACAACGAGCAACTAAGGAAAAGAAAGAAGGCATATAAAGCAACTCTTGACGATTCAGATTCATCCAGTGATGACGAGAAGAAAACTGATAATTCAAATCTGTGCTTCACTGCTATTCTCGAATCGGAAGACGATCGGAGTTTGGATCTAAAAATAGGTACACATTTATTTTGATTTTATTGGATACTTGCTTGTTTTGATTTTGTTTGCAATTTCTTGAATTTTTAAATTCAAAATCACCCTTTGAAATTTGAATTTTTAAATTCAAAATAATATTATTTTAAATATTAATTTTTTTTAATATTATTATATTTAATATTATTACTGGAATTATATATAGATATAGAATATAGATTAGTTTTCTTAAGATTTTAGGAATTTCTTAGATTTTAGAAAAAGACACCTCTTTTCAAATTCAACAGTCACATGTCGACGTGCCAGGATACCCCATGTCGACATGTTTCTCAGAAATTTGATTTCAAAATTTGAATTCAAACTTTTGAATTTCCCTCCACCTTTTAACTTACTTCAAAATTCTGAAAAGATACCTCTTGACCAGAGAACATGACTTTAGAGAATCTATTTAATATACTTCTCTTATCATCTCTTTTCACTTTATTCTCATAATTCAAACTTTCTTCATTATCTTCTACCCCTCTCAAACACTCATCAATGGCTTCCTCAAGTACCCCATCAACTATGAGGATGACCAAATCCATCAAAAATGATCTTTTTAATGACCCGGGGGCTATCAAAGCTTACATAAGTTATGTAAACCATGGTAAAGTCAATACGGGAAAATTTGCTATTTTTGATGATTTTCCTTCTTATGAAATCGATCAACTTTTTGAAGAAAACTCCATTCTTAGCTTGATTGATAACAAGCAAAATGATTTCGTTTGTTATCCAAACCTTGTCAAAATGTTTTATGCAAACCTAAACCATGAATTTTATAATGGAAATGAAGATCAAATTTGGAGTAGTGTTAAAGGAACACTTATTGTTTTGGATTCCGATATTTTGGGTACTATTTTGGGTTGCAAATCTACCGGTATGAATCTCTCGCAATTTCAAATCAATGAAACCGATCGAGAGACTTTTCATCACATTTTTGAAAGCGATGACCACATGGATTTTAAGAATCGCTTTTTCCGCCCAAAAGCAAGAATTGTCAACCTTCTTATTCAACACACCATTATTACTAGGTCGGGAAACTACAATAATCCCACCTCAAAAGTGTGTAAAGCTCTTTTTGCTATATTTGGAAAATATGATATTAATTGGGCACAAACTATTTTGGATGAGTTAAGACCCAAAAATTTTACTATGGGAGAAAACACTCTTTATCATGGAATTTATCTTACTCGGATTTTCAATTATTTTGGTGTGGATGTTAAAAAGGAAGAGTTTGTAAGTAGGAAAGTGTTTAACCATGGGAACATTTCCCTTATGAAAATCCCACTTATGTTTCAACCGTATGAAACACTTACCGAAAAGGAAGAGAGACTTGCTCATGAAGAGATGGAAAAAGAGGGAGAAGAAGAGGAAGAAGAAGGGGAAGGAATGGAAATTGAAGAAGAAGAGGAAGATGAAGAAACCTCTTTGGAAAGTATAAAGTATCCACATACACCCGCCAATCCGTCCAATAAAACCATACTCAAGAACCAAAAGATACTTTCTCAAAACCAAAAGGTTCTTAAGAGATCTATTAGCAAGAAAATGGATAAAATCACTACCAAGATCGACAAGTTCTTTGGGACGATAGGCAGGAAACTTGGCTTGTCCTCATTATCATCTTCATCAAACTAATCCTAGCCATTATCTCTCTAGCTATCGTTTATCTATCTTTGTATTTTATATTTTTTTGGTTAATATTATGTAATGTTAACTAATATAAGTAATGCTATCTTATTCTCTGTTTTTCAGCTTTATATATCTCTGATAGTTATTTATTTTAAGTTTAAACAGGTCCACTAGTATAAAAATAAACTTAGAAATCAAAAATAACTCAACTTGGTCATTCTGTCTAGACCATGTCGACATGCCCCATCCCCCCCATGTCGACATATAACAGTCAGAAAGTAGTTACAATTTCTAACTTCAAATTCTTGTAACTACCAAGTGACAATTCATTTTGAACGGCCAATAACTCCTATAAATACCTATTTCTTCCAGAAAAACTTCTCTACCTCCATTTCTATTCATCTCCTCTCATACTTCAATTATTTCTTAAATTATGGCTTCTCCAATTAAGAATTTAAGTGAAAATCTTGAAGAAACTCATACTTCTTTCAAGAATATTCTCTCTTTTATACTTAGAAATCAAAGGCACTTGGAATTAAGACAAATGCAGATAATCAAAGAGCAAGAGAGACACTTCGACGCACTTTGTTGGATGATCTCAAGCCTTAGCAAAGACGAACCCGAAGCAAATCCACCGGTCACTCTCGACAAAGATAATTGGGATGTTATCAAAACCGATCCTATCTTTGGAGAAGATGGATGGGTGGAAGTCCTAAGGAATGTCTGATCATTATGTATGTTTGTTTGTTTGATTTGATTTGATTTAGATTTGATTAGGATTTGATTGAATTGTTTACTTAAGTTTGATTTGGATTTTGTTTGTATATAACTTCATATACTATATATGATTGGTTTGCTATGTATGATATTGATTTGATTGTTAAGTTACACTTATATATATGCTCACACACTTGATCGCTTACACGTTCACTTTACACTTTTATTCTATATATACTTGATTATCTTAGAACATGTAAATCTTTTATTCCTTTTTGCTGATGTCAAAGGGGGAGAAAGTTATAAAAATATATGTGCTTGGTGTAAGGGGGAGTCATGGAATAAAGGGGAGTTGTAGTTTTAAGAAGAAGTCACGGAGTAAGGGGGAGTTATGGAGAGTTATGGTATGGTAAGAATATTTTATAAATAAAGGTTGTCATCATCAAAAAGGGGGAGATTGTTAGGAACTGAGTTGATGATGTTTTGATGACAACAACCTTATATAGTTATTATACTTTACTTTATAAAATATATACTAACATTTCCATATATGTGTGTATGTGTATGTATGTATGTATGTATATAGGAAGTATATGTAGGTATCATTGAAGACTGATCAGTATAAAGACTCAAGCATCAAGATGAAGATAGAGATTCAAGATTCAAGACTCTAGAGAATCAAGATTTCAAGATCTCAAGATAAGTGTCTAGTATTTTGTTAAAACTTCATAATAGCACTCTCATCTTTCTTCTAATTTTCTTTTGGGATGGAACCCAATTTCTATCGAAACCAGTGGCTTACAAACCCACGACGAGTAGCTTACAAACCTACGACAAGTGGCTTACAAACCCACGAAAATCAAAATTGTTTAAACTACTTTGTACAAGTTCTCGAGTCCTATGGAGGAGCCCTGTAGGAAGGTTCTTGCAATTTCAGTTTGAATAGATTTTTCAAAATGTTTTTAAATCTGTTTTCAAAATGTTTTAGCTTTCAAAATCATGTTTTCAAAAATATTTTCAAACTTTGTTTTAGCCTTGAAATATTCCTCTATTCTGATTTTAAAAACTTCTATTTTCAAAACATCAAAACTTATTCTGATTTTAAATATTTCTTATATAATTGACGGTCTATATCAATTATATATATATTTATTTAAAATAATGTTTTATATTCATTCTCTATCTCAAAATATTGTTTAAACACTTTACTTTGCTTCAGAGAAGTTTCAACTTGTTTTAAATTCAATTGTCTTTACAAAACAACATCTCTATAATTTTGAACTAAGGGATGTCGACATAAGGGGATACCCCATGTCGACATGGTGACAGTTGGATTCAAAATTCAATTTTCAAAAGAAGTGTCCATTCGTTCGAAAATCTTTCGCCAATGGTTATGACTGTTGTGCATCTATATAAAGGCTTCCAAAACGAATTTTTTTTAACAACTACTTTCTTATTTTCTTCACTCTTTCTTCTCCACCATTCCATATCCATAAAACTTCATATTTTCAAGATCGTGCCATCATTCTGCCAAATTCTCAATAGAAAATCATTTAGATACTCTCTCTATTTGATTCTCCATCATTCTACTAAAGATCAAAGTGCTATTCAGAGTTATAGGATCAATTTGTATTCAAAAAGTCCATAGAGTCTATCCATTCAAAAGGATTGTTATTAGAAAGTATTAAGGTGATCTTGTGTCTCGAAAATCAAGAGAGTTTACCCCGGACTCGGAGATAGGAGGGTTCCTCAAGGCCTTAGAAATTGAGGGTTGTAATTTGGATATTGGCTTATAAAAATATGTACAAGGATATTGCCTTGGTACAGGATTGGATGTAGGAGGATTTCGAACCAGTATAAAATCCGGTGTGTTCTTTCCTTTTACTTGATTTACTTTACTATTTGCATTTGTTATATGTTCTGTGATCATTCTGTGTTAGAATTCTATTTAGATTTGTGTTGAAAGTTTTAATTTAGTCATATAGTTCGTATATTCCTTAAAACACTATTCGCCCCCCTCTAGTGTTATTTCTGCCTTAAGATCCTTAATCCGCATCCCTAACATATAACTCGGCACCAAGTTACAAGGTATAGGTAGGCACCGATTTATGCCCTTAGCGTATTTTTGGCTGAAATTTTCCTGAGCTATTTCTTTAGCTTGTTTAGGTGCACCTTTTAGATTTCAACTCGTTTCATCTTTATTTCATTATTGTAACTTCGGTTGAAATTTTCTTTGGCTTAAAAGCTGATTGACACTTGCCTCTCAAAGTACGTCTTTCGAATGTAAGATGTGCTTTTCTCAAGAACAAGTTTAAGTAATCAGTCTACGATAGTTAAGCTCTCTGCCTATACGTTGATCTTAGTCTTGGTGAATCTTCCAGTTCATTTGGGTTCTCTTACAAGTCAGAGGTCGCTCCAGCCCTATTATAGTTTTTGGATTCCAGTCCTTACTTAAGTGTTGTTTATACACCATTATCATTCTGATTTCATCCAAAGTTATTACATCACATATCAAAATCGTTCCTTATTCATCCGAGATTCATTTGTTTTATTCTAGTTACGTGGTATTCAAATCCTTTATCAAATATGTATCTCTTCTAAGGTTCGATTTCATATCTTTTCTCCACTCGGTAGGTTCTCTTCTTGTAAATTTTCGATATGGGATCGACCCTCTAACGACCCGTAAATTAACCACTTTATATATGAATATTTGAATCATTTTTAAATATTTAAATAATGGATTTTAATAATCAAATAAACATGTTTTAAATATTAATTAATGATATTAAAATCATGTTCAAATTGTGTGTACCAAAATAGTTAGTTTAAATAAAAATAGAAAATGTGACCGAAAAACGTTTTTCGAAAATTCGACTTTTTAGTCTTAAAAAGTCGATTGCACATTTTTGTATCACTCAGTTACACATGCACAAACTTGCACCCATGTCATATGGCAAGTTAATGAAGATATTAATGGTAATAAACCATGATAATTTAAATATAATCATGACAAGACACAATATGTTTAAATAAAAGAAAAAATAAGGTATAAAATAACCCCTCATGCACCACCGTCACCTAAACTACCTAGATTGGACATGGAGGCATGGTGGGAAAGGTGATGTAGGGATGTGCGTGTGTACTAGAGGTGGGGAGAGGGTATGGAAGCATGCTACATGAAGACTTTTTATTATTTTATATTAACATAAGTCAATTTAATCACCACCGCCTCTCTTTTTCCTGTAAATACTCTTCTTCTCCACACTTTTTCCACTTTACATATTCGTTTCTATCTTCAATTCTTATCTCTTCATATACATGCTTATTTCCATGGCTTTCAAGAGAGATTCCAAAGTAAAAGAGCTAGTGAATACACTATAAAAAAAATCAAGTTAAACTCCATATATTCAACTATAAACACTCCTATACCAAAACCAAGGCCATTTCCACCCTAAAATCTCAATGCCATGCCCTACCTTGCTCATCCCAAACCCAAACCCGGCCCATTAAGGGCCCAAAAGTCCAAGTTAAGGTACCGTGATGATAGTTTGTGAGTTCAGCAATTTATTGTGGGGATCCAGTTAAGTTAGAAGTGTTTTTGTGAGTAAAGCTTCAACCTTTAAAGCAAAAGCTTTAAACTATTTTCATGTTCATAATTATAACTAATAAATGCTTGTTGTATATGTGTAGTGATGGTTTGGCATTTGGTTTGGTTCATGTTGCAAAAAGTTTTCGCATTTGGAAGTTAATTTGCATGTAGTAAGTTTGTGGCTAAATATATTGCTAGTAAATACTTATTACATGTTGTATGATAGAAAATTACCCTATATATGCATTCATACCCTTACTTCGTGATGCTCGGTTGTATATGGAAATTGTCATATGCTTGAATTCAGAACTGCCCATATATAGTCATTATACCGACACTTTTGGAAAATCACATTTTATCGAAAACGTTTGGTTTCATTATCGTGCTTGGAATTATTTTACAAGTTAAGCAAGTTTTTTATTAATGTTATTTTCAAAAATAATTAATTTTTTTAATAATGATTATTTAATTTAATTAATTATTTAAATTAATAAGGATTAAAGTTAACTAATTAACCTATTAACGATGTATTTAAATTAACTAATTACTTGGCTAATGATGTTTTAAAATTAATTAATCATTATATCCAATGACATTTAAGGTTAATTAATCTTTTAATAATGATGGATTAAAGTTAAATAATCAATTTACTAATGATGTTTTTAAATTAATAATCTTTTTAATTAATAACCTTTAAGAGTTAATAAATTTGTTTAGCCTTAAATAAATATTTTCTTAAGCAAAGTTTAAATTGATTAATCGCTTTTAAATAATGATATTTGATTATTTACTAATTAAATTAATTATATTTAAATATTATTAATTAATTTAATAATGATATTTTAAAAAGGTAATTTTCCATTTTTAATTAAAGTTTACTAAAGTAAATTAATTAACTTAGTTAATGAAGTTTTAAAGTTAATTAATCAATGTAACAAGGATGTTTTAAGTTGTTAAATTCTTTTTATAATGATATTTCAAAGTTAGTAAACTCTTTTAACAAAGTTTTTTAGAGCTAATACTTGTAATGTGAAGCTAAGTACGAATTCGAGTTTCTAAAAGAAAAGGTTTGATTCATTTATGGAAATGAATTAATTTTCATAAAGTGATTCACTTGTATGGAAATGATTTACTTGTGTAATTAGTATTAAACATCGAAGAATTAGACTTGTCGCTATTTCGAAAGTTAAGAATAATCGTGGGACATGACTTTGAGAAAACACAGCATTGACTTGTCCAGTATTATTGTTAATCAAGAAATAGTGCAAGTTTGAATTTGATGAGTGGTGTTAAGTACACAAGACTTACTTTCCATGTACAATCGTTTTTTGATAGTTGGTTTCTCAGCTATAAGTTACTTCAGCTTCTTTATTATCACTTTCTAAGACAATTTGTTGCTCTGTTGAGCTTTGTTATTATTTGTCGATAAATGACTGAACCCAAAGCGCGAAAGGGCATCCAACTATGTGGGATTGCTCCCATTAGGATATTTTCACATCTCATATTGATCAGATTCATTTGCGCATTTATATGTGAAATATTCGGATTCTCGGTAAGGTCTGGCGGGTCCGACTGGTACATTTTCAAGAAGTGTCACGGAGTATATGAGCTTCTCAGAAGTATATTACTAGAGGTATACTTCAAGGGTTATGCACCTTCCTAGTCATTTGTTGGAGATTTTTTTCTTATTTGATTCGAACCTTAAAGTGTATTTCCTTATTTGCATCGGAAGAGTCAACCACTATTTGTGGTGTTTAATTATTTATCAATTCTTCATGTTTGGATGTTGATTTATATGGAAGTAAACTCATTCCGTATTCAGCGGCATGGTCTCACATGTTTGTGTTTAATTACATGCCTATTGTTTAAAGTTTGACTCATACTAAATATATCGTCTGACCCAAGTTGTTTGTTTTCCCTTGTAGCGATCCGCCGTTCCGTACCCTTTGAGTTGACAATAAACCAAACTTGTCCAACCTAAATTGTAAAAAAAAAGGTGAATAACTAGGGGTGAAAAAAAGAAGAGATAGAAACAAACAGAAACGATAACATAGAATCTCACAATTGAGGCGGAAAATAATATAATATATAATAATAGATCTTTATATAAAGAAGCTGTAACTGTAATATACATATAATCATCAGATTACTACAACCAACAATCAATATGGACAGTTATAATAACTTATCCTCGCATATACTGAATTTACAGCATAACACACACATCGGAAATAACCAAATATATGTAATACGTTTGAAATCCTCCAGCTTGTCTCCTGAGCTCCATAGCATCCTAACTTTAATCCGTGATACTTGGTCTGACTCGAGCATTATAATAATATAACACCTGAGTCAGTCTGGAAAACCAGCATAAGAAATACACTCGTTTGAATTATTACTGTTATCAAAATTATTTGAAAACAAAGGTATCTTGTAAGACCACGCCACATATAAATACGACATGTTTTTACCTTACGATAACCAAAATAATTTTATAGAAAATCCAGTGGTATTATAATAGTGTCTAAGTACAAATACTTATTAAAATAACCGAAATTGTTACATTAATTAAATTCCAGCATACTAGGCTCTACAATCAAAACCGTAAAGGCTCGTGGTGGATATTGGATTCCATACAATTACATGGCTATTGGGGTACTGCCTGCCAAAATACACCTCCAGAATAATAGGACCTCATCTGGATTCCCTGCCAACACAAGACCGGCCTACTCCTGACCTGGATAGTATCGAATATGATCACCGCTAATGGGCCTCGAAACGCAACAAATGATAGATAGTGATGATGATAAATGTCCACTCTAGATGAGTGATGATCACACCCTAATGGGAACGACCCACATAGCCTTACAGCATCTCTCATGTTCTGGTCATTCCCGGTCGATGAGGCTTGAGGCTACGTATTACCTTAAGAATAGCATTCATACTTGGAATGCTAACACTGCCTTCCAAGCAATGATGTAATGAAAGCATTCATCCATACAAGTTGTTCTGGGTTTGAACAAACCGAATCTCCAAGATCATCGTCTTCATTACTTTCACGATATCACAATTCGTAACGCACAAATTGGATCGAAGTTTTTTTTGGATAATTAAATCTAATCCCGGTCTCTTAGAAAGGATCAACGAATTTTGGCCAGATTTAATAGTCAGTTATTTAACTATCAAATTATATACATAATAGTCACTAGGCCCATATTTTATTAAATCTTTTCAAACATTCATTTCAAATATCTTTACACACACACACACACACACACACATATATTCAAATCTCTTTCAGCATTCCAACGTTTGAAAAACAATTTCAAACCCTTATATCCTTAACAGGATATTTTCAAATCATATCTTACTTCCACACTTAGAAATATTTCCAAATTCAATTCATAATTCATTAATTAGAAAAATATTTCCATATAAATCATTTCGTCGTTACAACATTTCCGAAACCTTCATCCCATACTTAGAAAATATTATAAGTCTATTTTTTCAAATCAATTCTAGTATCCATACTCCGAAACATTTTCCTCACTTATCTCATAATCTTCGAAATTTTACTAATTCCATTTACAATTTCCAAAAATCGATTATGTTTATTTATAATCCCAACCAACAGTTTATACATTCTTTTTTGAATTTTGATTCATTTTCGAAGTTCTCGTATCTGACATTTTGGAAATTTTCTTAAGTCTCTAGAATTGCATTATAAGATTTCTCTTATAAAATCACATTCATTAAATAAAACCCGATTTACAAATCTCGAGAGTATTTATAATTAACTTCAACCAATTTCCAAAACTCTATATTTATAGAAAAATAATTTAAAGAATAATAGTAATATTCAAACACATTTAGGTAATTATTTAAAATATTAAAACACCTTTTAAATAAACAACGATAATTAATTTCCAATTCATTTACAAATAATACTAATTGATTTACAAAGCTTGTTTATAAAACTTAGAATTGATTTCAACAAATTTAAATATTTGAATAACTAACTTTCCGAAATATTTTAATCCAAATAATATTTTTAAACTACATAGTTTAATAATTAAAAATCCTTTTCTGAAAACATAACCTACTTCTTGGAAAAGACTTTTTTTTTAAATTCAACATAGCCGATTTTATACTTATAGATCTCTCTCGATTTATCACAAGTCAATTTACATTTCCAATTTCATAAATATTTCCAAATTCCAAAATAGAATCCATTATTTCTTTCTAACCCGATTTCCATATCTCATTTTAAATTCACATGGTGAATTTATATTCCCAAATTATCAAATGATAATCATTCCACTTTATTTATAAACATTGTTTATAACTTTATAAACACATTTCCAGTTTATAACCAATTTATATTACTAAAATCCATTTATAAATCGCTTTCTATTTAAAATTCCATTTGAAAATCTGTTTCTTAAAAAATCCAAACTATATTCCATAACCATTCAAATCTCGATCACGACTTCCATTTCATATTTAAAGAAATCTCATTTAATGATCTATCGTTTTAACAATATTCGATTTAAAATTTTCCGTTTGAAACCATTTTATGAAATAGCTAATTAAATATCCAAAATCAAATTATTTATTTCATACCATCAATTCCTTTTTAAAAATCCCAAAATTTTATGTAAATATTTACATTCCAAAATCACCTTTGAATTTCCTTTTTAAAATTCAAAAATATTACTTATGGTATTTATAGCATCAAAATTAGGTCTAGTGCGACTATAGCATTCAATATATAAAATCACACAACAATCCATAATAGATTATTCAACCACATCATATATCTCTATATATGAAATAATCAATATATTTTTGAAGAGTCCTATTGGATCCCTCCATCCTATTTCCCTGCATCCATAGATGTAAAATACCAATCCCTCTTCGAGGTGGAATATCACGGTAATATAGGGTCATTCACTATTATGCGGACAACATAGTGTCTCATCCGCTCCAATTGGCGGAAATATATCCAACTAGTAATATATATACATACATATATATATATATATATATATCATATAACATTCAACTGATAGTAATATATCAATTCGACCAATCATTCAATAATTAATTTTTAATTTCTATAAATTAAACCAGTCAATCAAATTGGGTGAGATTTACTCACCTTGATTTTCATTTGCAATCCATCAAATTTTAAATTAAATTGAACACCGTTTAATTTATTTAAAATTCCAGTTAACTTCAATAAATTCCGAACCAATTTTTATTACGTAGATTCCGCAGCTACGAAACAAACTTGACTTGTTTCATGATTTTTGGACCTCGTATGCAAATTTTATTAGCTATCTCAATTTAAATTCTTAATTAAATAACTAATTATATAATTAAATTTTGTTACAGTAATACCTCTTCCCCTACCAAGCAACAGTCCGCTCGATTCTAGCTCGAACCTACCATCGCAGACCTTCAACAGCCATTATCCTGTCCACGCAAGAGAACCCAGGCCACCTTCAAACCATTCGCGCCACCAACCTAGATCACCGGACCCCACTACCGCCTCACTAGAGTTCGCCTAGGACTTCGCCGTAGCTAGCTCACCCTCCACTCCTCCTAGTTCGCGACTCGCGATTCTCGTGTCTTTTTTATATTGTTTCCTTCGCACGCAAGCTCTATTGCCACCGCCGACCGCCATGACAGCCTCCCACCTCGCGTTCGTTCCACAACCAACGTTGCCCAAACTCGACCACCAACCCTAGACTACCGCGACCGAAACAAGATCGACACTCCCATCTCAACGCACTCGATTTCAATAACACCTGATTTTATCGAATTCAATTTCGATCTTTTTTTTCCTTTTTCGATTTTAACTTTCTCGAACTGATTTTTCCTTTTGAAAACAAGAGGAAGGAAGGAGCATACACGATTATAATCTAAAGTAAATGGTGTGATTCAAAGGGTAGGTCGGCCGGTGTAGGAGTTTAGGGTGAATAGGGTTTGACTTTGCAATTTATAATATTATTAAATTTCCAAAATATTTCGTTCGTGGCACCTTAAAATCCCGAACCCCTATCGAGGCTGTTACCCAACCACTTGGCCTGGTTATAAAGCGATAGTTGCAGAAGTTATAGTTGGCACTAGACAAGATTCTGGCCAAGAAGAGATGGGAGATATAAGGGTTTGATGCAATCGATATGGTTCGATATGTATATGTGGCTCGGCAGGTATGGGTTGGTATGTATGGCTCGGTCAAAGGAGGGAAGGCCATGTCGTTTGGTTGTGGTATGAAGGATAAGATGGGTTGGAATACATCGCTCGGTCAAAATGAAGGTCATACATGGCTCGGTCTAGGTAGATCAACAAATGCCGATCGGTCAAGGAAGAAAGGTCGTGCATGGGTCGGCCAAGATAGGTCGGTCGGGCCTGGTTCGGTGCATGTGGTTAGATCATAATGGTTTAGCACATGTGGGTTGGCGTACCTAGCATAGTGCATCCTAAAATGAGTCGATGAGTTACCTGGTGTTTCCTTGCTTCGAATTCCGGCGCCATTTTCTTCGAGGCATATGGCAGCTTGCTTCAAGTGATCCATATAGGACCCCTAGTCCGGCCAGAATGGCTCGTGGCATATGGTTCGGCTATCAAGGGTCGGTATCCATGGGTTGGAGAACATGGGTTTTGCTGTGAGCTGAAGTGTCTTGGTCATGGGCCTATGTAAGGAAAGCAGTCTGTCTTCGTCTATAAATAGAGGGGCAGTGACAAAGTTGAAAGGACCCTTTTTTGAGAACTCTACGGAAACTCTGTCATTTTTGATACTCTCCTCTTTTTGATTCAAATTTGTATTCACATGGTTTGTTTACGGATTGTATATGTATTAAAGTGATTGGGAAATTAATAAAGATTCTATTCGAAGTGGACGTAGGCAATTACGCCAAACCACTATAAATCCGGTGTTCTCGTTTTTGTTGATCTTTTTGCTCTCAATTGAGATATTTCTATGTTTTAATTTACTTTCTTTGTTAATCTCTCTACATAATTCTATTCAAGGGTGTTAGTGAACAATTTTGGTGCTTTCACTGAGAATTGAATTCTCAACTTGATTGGATCTCATCGCCTACTAGTGGATTTCCATATTCGCGAGATGGATCCGGTTGTTGACCAGCAAACTTCCTATTCTACTCAAATTTGAAAAAGATCTAAAAGAAGCTATTAGCCATGGGATTGGATTCACTGATGTATGCATGTTTTTGGGATTGGAAGTTGAATTTGCACTGGAGTTATACGAAGGCAAACCACTCTCTAAAGGCAATTTAGCCAACCTCTCACTCAATGCAGATATTCGATCCCTCACAAAAAAGCTTACATACCGATCCCTCTGAAAAGCTTATATACCGATTGCTCCAAAAACCATATGTATGATCACTCCAAAAATCATATGTCACGATCGCTCCAAAAACCGTATGCGCTGGTCGCTTCAAGAACCATATGCACCGAACGCCCCAGAGTATACCGACCCAGTGTATACCGACCTAGAGTTACCGACCCAGTGTATACCGACCCAGTGTATACCGACCCAGAGTATATCGACCCAATGTATATCGACCCAGTGCATACCGACCCAGAGTTACCGACCCAGTATTACCGACCTAGAGTATACCGACCCAGAGTATAGTTACCGACCCAGAGTATATCGACCCAGTGTATACCAACCCAGTGTATATCGACCTAGTGTATACCGACCCAGAGTTACCGACCTAGTAAATACCACCCCAGTGTATACCGACTGATCCAGTGTATACCGACCTAGTGTTACCGACCCAGTGTTACCGATCACATGTATACCGATCCATCCAGTGTATACCGATCCCTCTAGTGTATATCGATCCCTCTAGTGTATACTGATCCCTCTACTATATACCGATCCCTCTCTCATAAAAACATCCGACCGGCCCCCATACCAAAAAACGTGGATCGGGTACGACTACTATTTCCAAAAGAAAAAACTTTTTCGGGTACGACCCAAATTTGAGAAAAAGGCTCTAAAAATTTTTTTTAGGTGGAAACCCACCCGAACCCTAGCTGCAGTGCAGTGCCTCCACATAGTGAATTATAAATTCAACTTAATAAAGGAACATTCTATCAACTTCCCTTACATCATATGACCAACCAAGGCATAGAGGATCAAGTGGCAGCTTCTGAATGGCAACAAGGGAACGGACAAGCAACCGCTACTCAAACGATACTTCCAAATGTTGGAGAACATATATGATATGACTCTGGGCATATTCCAAGATGACTCCAAACACCATTCTTCACTGATCCAGCACTTCGAATTTAGTGACTCCAAGCAAACCAATGGTTGACTCTAAGAAATTTGTTCCAAATGCTAACAAGGAAATCATACTGATTGCGTTTGAGGGAAGTCGACCTCTAGATATATTTGGGCAGCTAGTTAGTTGGAGAGCCTCCTATGACCATAGATCATTTCTTTTAGAAAATGAATTAGAACCAAAGCGAGCAGGAGTGGAGTAGACAAGAAAAATAACAATGCAGGCCCATTGGCAAAGGACTCTGATTCCAGCAGACAAAACAAGACCTTAAAATTTGGCTCATATGCTCTTTGAAAGATTCAATCAATAGACTCTACTTGGAGACTCGCAACTCAGAGTGGTACTGAAAACCAACCTCGAGAGAGTCCACCAAAGTCCAGAGAAAATCAAGGGAAGGTTGTTGTATATTCCAAGATGCACACTGATCATAACAATGGTGATTACAAATGCCTTTGAGGTGTGATTGGAAAGCTGATTTGAAAAGGAAAGCTCAATAGTACATGCAAGCCTTGCAAGATGGCGAGCCAAGAACTTCGAATGCCCATCAATAAAGAACTCTAATTATCAATTGGACTGTTGGCAGTCGACATCCTGCTAGAAGGGGCTAGAGGCAGAGTTAATAACGAGCACATGATGTGCTCCCCTTATCAATGAGATTTTTACCAATCTACTTTGGACTATTTCGATTTCAATTTCAATTATGCTTTGAATTACAACCGACTTGAACTAAACTTCTTCCAAAATGATGCCGGTGACCAAGTACTCAGAGTTAGCCACCAACCAATCCATATAGACCTTGATCGGACCTATGGAGTTTCATCAAGACGAGCATGATTCGATCGCTCATCACCAACCATGTGCCTTTGATTTGGGGCCAAGGACTAGAGATTGAAAATCTCGTCACGGTCAGATCCCAATATAAAGCGAATATGACCGACCGTCCATTCATCGACCTCCACATTTGACTTGGAGACCTAAGCAAGGCTTGGAATGAATATGGCCCAGTGATACACTCAAATCGAGTCATAAAACAAAGTTAGACAAAATACAAATGTCTCTCCTAAAGCTCAGTGATGTCGGGATCTATCTAGGGTGGACATGATTTGATCACCTACACATCAAATCCTACCCTGAACACAAAAGTTAGTTTGACAGCCCGACTTGAAGTAGCTGTGATGGACTGCTTACTCATCAACCATCGCTCTCAATACATGGACAGGACTCCGCCTTGAAACATATGCATACTCAAATAATCCATTATCCTCGTTTTCTAGAAAGAGATACGAAGCAAATTGTGCGAGTCTTGATTATCCAACGCCGGCATGGATGTGATACAACCATCTATCATATACCTCCTTCCTTGAATTGATTGGAAGAGCTACAATCACCAAGCAGACGAGAATTGACCGTCCATTTTTCAAGTTTCATCCTTGATGCTAGGGGAAGAGTCCCGTTGTATGAGCAAACGCGGTTCGACCATTCATTCGACAACATTACCCTCGATACGGTAAATGAAATACAAATCAAACGGTGGAAATACGACTATTCTCAACAAAAATCTCTAAGTCCCTGAAGCGGACTAGAGTACTCTGAGTCCCTAGAGCACGGACTAGAGTATAAATGACTTGAGAAGAATCTCTAAGTCTCTGAAGTGGACTAGAGTACTCTGAGTCTTTAGAGCGTGGACTAGAGTATAAGCGACTTGATAAAAATCTCTAAGTCCCTAAAGCGGACAAGAGTAATCTAAGTCCCCAGAGTGCGGACTAGAGTATAAATAACTTTAGAAAAATCTTTAAGTCCCTGAAGCAGACTAGATTATTATGAGTCCCTAGAGCGTGGACTAGAGTATAAATGACTTGACAGAAATCTCTAAGTCCCTGAAGTGGATTAGAGTACTCTGAGTCCCTGGAGCGCGGACTAGAGTATAAACGACTTGAGAACAATCTATAAGTCCCTTAAGCGGACTAGAGTATAAACGACTTGAGAAAAATCTCTAACTCCCTTAAGTGGACTAGAGTACTCTGAGTCCGAAGAGCGCGGACTGGAGCATAAACAACTTGATAAAAATCTCTAAGTCCCTGAAGCGGACTAGAGTACTCTGAGTCCCCAGAGCATGGACTAGAGTATAAACGACTTCAGAAAAATCTCTAAGTCCCTGAAGTGGACTAGAATACTTTGAGTCCCCATAACACGGACTAGAGTATAAAAGACTTGACGAAAATCTCTACGTCCCTAAAGCAGACTAGAGTACCCTGAGTCCCCAGAGCGTGGACTAGGGTATAAATGACTTGAGAAAAATCTCAAAGTCCCTAAAGCGTACTAGAGTACTCTGAGTCTCTAGAGTGCATACTAGAGTATAAACCACTTGAGAAAAATCTCTAAGTCCCTGAAACAGACTAGAGTACTCTGAGTCCCTAGAGCGCGGACTAGAGTACAAATGAATTGACAAAAATCTCTAAGTCCATGAAGCAGACTAGAACACTCCAAGTCCTCGGAGCGTGGAATAAAATATAAAGGACTTAAGAAAAATCTCTAAGTCCCTGAAGCAGACTAGAGTATAAACGATTTGAGAAAAATCTCAAATCGTTCTGAAGTGGACTAGAGTACTCTGAGTCCCCAGAGCGCGGTCTAGATTATAAATGATTTGACGAAAATCTCTACGTCCCAATCTGTGAACTAAGGCATAAACTATTCGACAAATCTCTAAGTCCTCGGAGCGTGGACCGAAGCATGAACACAAATTGGGCGTGAATTGATCGGGGGAAGAATAACTCTAAGTCACCAATGTAGGGTGGCGTATAAACATTAATAAATAGACGAGTGGATTCCGATCGTTCTCTATTCCACAAATTTCGGCCTGAAATTGACAGGGTGAGTATTAACTTGCTGAGGATGGAGTTCGACCATCCGACTTGTGGCCTGGCCAAATCAATGTTGGGAGCAGGAGTACAAATCACTAAAAGCTGAATAAGACAACTCATTATAGCTCTAGCTTGGCGTTCTTTACAACTTAAGGCAACGACTTCAAGGAGGCCCCAATACAGATTCAGTCGAAATGACATTCAAAGCTATGGGCGATCGATTATATCGTACCTCAGATCGTGGGTGAATATCGATCCACACCAAGCACATACGAACGTGACCTAAATGTCCCTTGAAAAACTATGACGACCAGAGTGTGGAAAGGAGAGTAAACCACGAAGACTTGGTCATTGATTCTCCAGCACCCTCTTTCGATCCGTCAGGTGGAGTATGAAACTGGATGAGCATAACCCGACTGCATTTGAGCCAACTTGTGCCTCGAGATTTAATTACAAAACATGAACCAAAGTGGACGTGGCTGAGCGTCCAGTACCCATCTTACGCTAAAAAACTAATGAGGCATCGAAGTATCCCCTTAGGATGAAAAACCATAATATAATCCATGATAGGCGAGACTCAGCCTCACGTCAGCTAACCTGATCCCATGATTCAATAGGAAAGAGAGTAAAGCTAAAGCGGGCATGGCTGGCCTTCCTACTTATCGATATATGCCCCAGACTTAGGGCACGAGCGAGAAGTAGGATGAATGTGAACCAAATATTTACCAATCAACTCTATGTCTTTGGAGTTTAGGTGGGGGTATATACATAGCTAGGATGAGACTCAACCATCCACGTAATACATTTATCAACCCGAGTCTCGGAGAAGAAGCGTGATCATCCAAAGAACGGCTATGATAGCTCAATATTGAAACTTATATATAGTGTTTACAACTACTCAAGGCTACGACCGAAAGAATGCCTAGAGATAGAATCATTAAATCGATGCCTGATCTCATGGGCAAGTGACTATCATTTCAACTCGAAGGACGGTAAAGGATCATGAATGCATTGAATGGAAAGCGCGTTACTCGAATATATAAGAAAATTCAAACTCAAAGCAAGATCCGGCTATGTAGCTTCACGCAACTCGAGGCTGACCCCTACTTGACATTTTCATCAACGTGCTTCTAACATTCGACATTACAGTCAACCATGATGACCCTTCATGAATGTTAAAGATCAGATCACAACTCAGTGCAATGATGATAAAAGAATTAGTTTGATTTCTCTGAATAAATGATGATATGTTCCCTTGGACCTATTCTGACATGCGTGTGTGATTTCACCAACTATCGCGAGCCATGCATTGAATATCGACCTGAAGCTACAAAAGCTAGCGTCATACAATGACCTGAGATGGCTGAAAGACTACTTAAATAGAATATCAAACTAAGCCAATTCGATATCACTTATTTCTCTCGAAGATCTATCCAAGGATGGAAATTAGCAGATCTCATATCTGAATTCAATGCATCAAACAACTACTCAAAGAGTAGTGGAGAACCAACCAATAGATGGAAAATGTACGTGTATGGAGCATCCAATAATCAATGTTATGGCGTAGGACTCGTGTTAATGACTCCCGAGGAACGATCAATCTTCTACGTCCTGAAACTCGATTTTCTTGTAACAAACAACGATGCTTAGTATGAAGCTCGGCTGCCATCCTCAAACTTTCTAGAGAACTTGGAGTGGAAACTTTACATATCTTTTATGATTCCTGGTTGTTAGTATGCAAAGTTAGGGAAGTTAATCTTTCCATGGGGGATTGTCTTGCTCCTTACCTCGGCTAGGTCCAAGAGCTACTAGCCGACATCACGTATTACATCATTACATGCATCCTCAGCGAACAAAATGGAAAGAGTCAAGTCACTGGCCAAGCTGGCCAGTTCAAGGACACGCAATGGACATACTTTGTTTCGGTTGAAATACGTAATATTCCAAGCATTGACGGATGTGGATCGGCTAGATCTTGCAGACAGAGCTAGAAAAGGGTCATGGTTGACTCTTATCAAAGACTAATTACAATGAAGAAGTCTTACTGAACGGAGGAATGGAAAAGACAAATCCTCCTCAAAGCTTCACGCCAAATCATCCAAGAAGAAGTCATGTGTAGAAAGGAGTTTATCCATTCCCATGCTTTGGTGTATCACCCATGATGAATCAAATGAGACTTGAGCGAAGTCTATGAATAAGAATGTGGCGATTACATCAAGGGGAAAACCCTGACAAAGAAAATACTCTGCTATGGGTGTTACTGGCCAACTATCAATCAAGATGTGATTGATCATGCAAGACAGTGCGATGAGTGCAAGATGTTTGCAAAAAATCAAGGAGCACCGCCGATGGAAATTACTCAAATGGCTAGTCTATAACCGTTTTCCACTTGGGGGCATTGACATCACCGTCTTCTTGCCGATCCTAAAGGTGGTGCGAAATACGCCATCATAGCAGTTGATTACTTCACTAAATGGGCAAATGAAGAATTTTTAACCATGTCCAAGATGAAAAAGATAATAGACTTCATTGTCCGTAGTGTCATCTGTCCTTATGACCTTCCATGATCCATTATAAATGCAAATGGATAGGTTGAAGCTGTGGACAAAACCATAAATTCTATTCTGAAGAGGGGTTTGGAAAAGGCTAGAGGTAAATGGGTAGATGAACTCCCAACAGCATTATGGGCATATAGAACTACCCATGAGTCCATTACTGGCCGTATTCCATTCACCCTTGCTTACGGCTCTAAGGTCGTCATCCATATAGAACTTGAAGTCTCCTCTCATCGATTGGCTGTTTACAACCCTTATTTCACAAAAAAGTATAAACAAGGAACTGCAATCGAATTGCAATTCAACTAGATGGAATTGGTGACGAATTATGAGCATATAAAATGCATCTGAGAGCTAATGGCAAGAATGTGTACCCAAACATTCACCTGTATATTCGAAGAAATTTGACTTCTTGAAATCAATAGAAATTGAATTTTCACTTAGGGTTATTAAGAAACGACTGGATCAGATAGCCGAAGCTTACTAGCCCTGTAGGACCGGACATAGATGGCCATTGATGAACAACAATCCTAAATTTATAATATTGGGAATCGACCAAGTGTCATGACGATGAATGAAGGATACAACAGTTTGGGAGGATAAAATTGAAGGATAATGACTATTCAGGAAACATGATGGATTTCTTTTTGGAGACTCTAACTTGCTTCGATTCAAAGCATGTCATGTATGCAATAAGACGTACTTTGGTTGGCAAAAGTTACCCGGCTACTTGGCTCGTCTACAAAGCACAGTTGTAGAAGTTATAGTTAGCACTATACAAGATTCTGGCCAAGAAGAGACAGGAGATATAAGGTTTTGATGCAATTGATATGATTCGGCATGTATGTGTGGCTCGGTACGTATGGGTCGGTATGTATGGCTCGGTCAATGAGGGAAGACCATGTCGTTCGGTCATGGTATGAAGGATAAGGTGGGTCGGAATACATGGCCCGATCAATGACGAAGGTCATACATGGCTTGGTCTAAGTGGATCAGTAGATGCCGCTCGGTCAAGGAAGAAAGGTCGTGCATGAGTCGACCAAGATAGGTCGGTAGGGCCTGGTTCGACGCTAGTGGTTCGGTCATAATGATTTGGCATCTATGGGTCGGCGTACCTAGGACAGTGCATCCTAAAGTGAGTCGATGAGTTACCTGGTGTTTCCTTGCTTCGAGTTACAACGCTATTTTCTTCGAGTCATATGGCAGCTTGTTTCAATTGATCCATATAGGACCCCTGGTTCGGCCAGATTGGCTCGGTGGCATATGGTTCGGCTGTCAAGGGTCGGTATCCATGGTTCGAAGAACATGGGTTTTGTTGTGGGCTGAAGTGTCTTGTTTATGGGCCTATGTAGGAAAAGAGCCTGTTTTCGTCTATAAATAGAGGGGCAGTGACACAGTTGAAGGGACCATTTTTTGAGAATTTCAAGGAAACTTTGCGATTTTTGATACTCTCCTCTTTTTGATTCAAAGTTGTATTCAAGTGGTTTGTTAACGGATTGTATCTGTATTCAAATGATTGGGAAAGTAATAAAGGTTCTACTCAAAATGGACGTAGCAATTAAGCTGAATCACTATAAGTCTGGTGTTCTCGTTTCTGTTGTTCGTTTTGCTCTCAATTGAGTTATTTCTCTGTTTTAATTTACTTCCTTCATTAGTATCTCTACACAATTCTATTCAAAGGTGTTACTGACCAATTTTGGTGCTAACAGAGGCGTACTGCCTGGCGTTTCTAATATTATGCCCCTACTCCGAACATAACAGAAGAAGTTTCGAGACCCATCGTATATGCAAAATAGCTTTTTAAATCGACTATTTTAATTAAGTTAATCCTGTACATATTCAAATCGCATGCCTATATGTTAAATCCAAATGGTACGAAATTTGAAATCTGATAATAATACACTATTATGGATCCAATGGAACTAATTTCGTCGAATTCTGAGACTATGCCTTGGAAGCCTATTTTAACACATCGATTAAATCAATGATTTAAAAAATTGGCGAGATCGCTTAAATTTTTAGTTTTAAAAAACTTATAATCTAATTTCTTATTCAAATAGAACCTATAACAACATTAAAAATCGTTTTGATTCATATTCAACTCAAATTCAATTATTCACCATTTCTGTATTACGATAAATCATTATATTTGAAATTTAAATTCATTTTACAATTTCAACAAAATCTTCACATTCAAAAATCAATATATATTATAAATCAAATATTTAAAACCATTTAAACGTTTAAAATCAAATGATGGAAAATCCAAGTCGTTACATTCCTCCTCCCTTAAAAGAATTTCGTCTCCAAAATTGCCAAGGTAGGGAAAATTGCTCCAAACCCAATAACTTTTCAAAAGCCACTTAGTTAAAATTCAATATTTCACTTTTCTAAATCTTTTAGTTCCGTATAAAACATTTTATTTCCATTTTTAAATCAAAATCCCTTATTTCAATTACAATTTGAAAACAAATTTGGTCAACAAAAAAAATTTCAAAATTTTTCTAACACTCTAAATTTTTGAATTTTTTTGGCAAAGTCTCCCTTATACAGAGAGCCTTTTGCCATATGACAAATAAGATAAAAAGATATACATCAGCTCTCATAGCTGGAAAACATAATATATATCTATACTTTTATATTTTCGCGCGCTAATTCATAAGTGTACCTTATTTTAGCGTTATTAAGCAAGCCCATTCAATTTATATGCAATTGCACTATCAAAATTCAACCAAATAGTCTTCTTGTACATGTACTTACTCAAATAAAACTCATAAGTACCAAATATATGAAATTTAATAACTTTCATTCATTTAACTAGCTAATCACATAAATTCCATAACCAAACATGTTATAGCAGGAATTTATCAATAATCACAAGGTTCCAACATTCGATTATTCATTTCAATCGATTTACATACCATTTTATTCAATTCCAAGTGATTCATAAACAATTCATTTGTATTCATCTCATATTCATATTCAATATATTCATATCCATTCCCAATTGATTCTAAATCAATTTATTCACTTTCTATTGATTCATCAAATTTTGTTTACTTCCGTTTACGTCAAACGACAAAAAAAATTCATGGAAATTCGGTGATATTCGTTCAAATAAATAGCCACTTAAGCTTACAAACTATTTTAAATTGATTCTAATTCTTATCAGTTTCTATTGATACACATTCAATTCATTCACAAAATCTTGCTTTCTCATTTTTATATTCAACACCCAACCAATCTATGCCAATTTATTTATGAATCATCTCATAAATTAGTAACTTAAGTTGAATTTAATTTTTATCAACGATATTCCCACTCATATTCAGTTTACGCTTAAATTGAATTCATTCATAACTTAAGTCATCACCATTTCAATCCATTTCTATTTTACTCAAAAACATTTCAAAATATATATAATTCTCTTACGTATAAGTCGAATTCTATTTATAACTCAAGTTCCATTTCCAATATTCAATTTACAAACTAATTCATCTAATTAGTCACTTCCATTTCGACTTCACGATTAGATTTTTTAATTTCAAAAATCACTTCATTTAGTTAGCTTGGGTATAAATCCATTTTATAATTCAAATTTGGATTTCTATTTAAAGTTTAAGCTTACTTTCCCTTAAGTCATTCCAGATTACCTTCAATTTGATTTCCATAATCAAGTCTATATTCATTTTATTAAGCTATTACAAATTCAAATCCAGTTCCAATTAACACATCTTGAATTTACTTTAATTTCCCTTACTTGAGTTAAGTTCATCTAGGAAATCATTCCATCAAAATTATTTCATAAGTCTTATTATAAACATTTTATACCATTACTTAAGTTTATATATACAACTTTAAAGCCTAAGTTCATATTCACTTTAATCATTTAATATTTCCAATTCAAATTCAATTCAGTAATTAATTAGTCTAATTAGTTCACTTTATTACAATCAAATTCCATTCCGTTTTTGGAACAAATCCAATTTCATTAAACTTAATTGACTTAATCTCATTTATAATTCGATTCTAGCTTTGCACATCTCAACCAATACTTAATCACTTTAAAACTGGGTTTTATTTCAAATTATTCTAAAATCATATATAACTCCTTTTTATAAGCTATTCAAACATATTTATTCATAATTCCATAATTTTCCACTTAAATTTTATTCCATTCAAATTTTATAACCTAAAGTTATATAGTCATTTTACACTCAAATTTTATATTCCACTCAATTCGATATTGTTTCAAACCCTAATCCAATTTTATTTAACTTAGCTTAGGTAAAAATTCAATTCCAAATTTAATTTTTCACACTTCCTTTCCTTATTAACATCATTCTCAATTTATAAGTTCAAAACTTATACCCTGATTTTTTTTAACATTTAAATAAGGATTTCAGAATTCAAACACCCAGTATTTATTTCAAATCACTTTGAAATCATGTATGTGTGCGCATATATATATATATATCCCTTTATATAGCAAATTACACCCTTTTTGAATTTTTAAATCAAATTTTGGTTTTACCAAAACAAGTCCTTTCAGAATTTCTCAAATCAAACTTGTTTTATCAACAATTTCAAAATAAAAAATCATGGTAGCAATTCGTCATTTATAAACTCGAAAATGAACACCGATGATGCTGCAGTCATCACTAGAATTATTTTCCAACGACTGAAGTGAGTGCAATGCTTTTATCACATTCAAAATCCATTAAAACAATTTCCATTCAAAAATATTCCAAATAATATTACTATTATTCATTTCAAAATACTTTGGAAAACATTTCAAAAACATTCGCGATTCAATTTTCAACTTTCTGGTTTGAATCAAATTTTAGTTTTAACTCATTTGTATAATTCATACTTATACATTATAATTTGGTTATACAAACCATTTCAAATTTTATAATCTTGTTCAGATTATAATATCAACATCCAAATACTTCAATATACTATACTAATTTCAAAAAATTATTTCTTTTATATCAAAATATGATTTGGCTAAAATTATTTTATTTACCCACTTTTAAAATAATACTATGTCGATTTAACTTGTTTAGAGTTTAGAAACCCTTATCGATATAGTTGTCCAGATCGTACCGAACAGAATTCATAAACACTCAACCGATAAGTCAACACAATATAGAACAATTTATATTCTCTAACAAAATACGCTTATACCTATAATACACTCGAACCATTTTAGGGTACTACTTACCCTATCTCTAATGAGTAATCACTACCAAAGCCAAAGTTCTCGCTTAACCTTCAGGTCTGATACTAACTGTAGCGACCCGCCGTTCCGTACCCTTTAAGTTGACAATAAACTACTTGTCCAACCCAAATTATATGAAAGGGCGAATATCTAGGGGTGAAGAAATGAAGAGATAGAAACAAATAGAAACGATAACATAGAATCTCATAATCGTAGCGTAACAAAATATAATATATAATAACAGATCTTTATGCAAAGAAACTATAACTGTAATATACATACAATCATCAGAGTACAACAGTCAACAATCAGTCTGGACAGTTATAATAACTTGTCCTCGCATATACTAAATCTACAGCATAACACACACAGCGAAAATAACCAAGTACGTGTAATATGTCTGAAATCCTCCAACTTGTCTCTTGAGCTCCATAGCATCCTACCCTGAATTTGTAATACTCGGTCTGACCCGAGCATTATAATAAAATAACACCCAAGTCAGTCTGGAAAACCAGCGTGAGAAAACACATTCAATTTGAATTATTACTGTTATCAAAATCCTTTGAAAACAAAGGTATCTCGTAAGACCATGCCACACATAAATACGATGAGTTTTTACCTTACGATAACCAAAATACTTTTATAGAAAATCCAGTGATATTATAATAATGTCTAAGCAGAAATACTTATTAAAATAGCTGAAATCGTTATATTAATTAAATTCCAGCATACTAGGCTCTACAATCAAAATCGTAAAGGCTCGTGGTGTATTGGATTCTATACAATGACAGGGCTGTGGGGCACCATCCGCCATGGTACACCTCTAAAAAAAGGTAATGAGGACCTCGCTTGGATCCCCTGCCAACACAAGACCGGCCTACTTCTGACCTGGATGATGGAGTTAGGGGTATGCTCTAGGGGCAATTATGTAATTTGTTACATATATCTAACTCGTTGACCAATCTTGTTCAAAATAAAAGGTATTTTCTCTCTATTATGTACTTGATATAATGTGATTATATTGATTAATTAACTTAAAAAAGTTTATTTAATAGAAAAATCCATAAATGGTATATTTTGTGATAATAGTTACAAAGAGTTATAGCCGTGAGTAATTCGTCACAACGAAACAAATATACTATTTTAAATGTTCCTAGTCAAGATGCATCGAGACTGGATATTGATGTATCCACTGAGACTGGTGTATGTAACGCTCTCCAAATGTTGGGCAGTGCATTACTCATGACTACTGGAGGACCTAAGGGTTACATACCGATAGTTATTGGATAACTATGGAATGACTCACTCGATAGTTTTCTGTTGGTCAATATAACTAAGATCAAACAAAAAATATCGATGTGACTTATTTACACAGTTCTCCCGACTTAAGAGTACTATAGATCTTCAGTATGAAAGCCCTGCCTTGAATATAGCCAAATCATGGCATGTTGTCCATTAAGTTGCTATAGTTGGGTCGAGTAGAAGTATTGGAAGCGAAGCACTATTCAAGAGAGGATTCGTCTCCTTGGTTATATGCGGTTAGTATCAGAGTCAACTTAAGTCAACTCAGAGTCTCTGGCTAAAGCATTTTGTATAATAATAATAATTATTATTGAACCAAGGACTTTGTATTTAGACTATAAAGTTGAATGTGGATGAGGTTGGAATTTTGACCATTACAAAATTCCGTAAGTTCAAAGTGATATAGTTTTAACGAAGAGAATTGGTGTAAACAAATATCACAACCGAGTAATGCTTATTAAACTAAAATTGGATTTTACTGAAAATGAGTAAGCAATAAATTTGACCATAATGTCACAACACCTGCTAAGTGACATGTGAACGTTGACATTAGAATAGTTCGATGTTAATCGCTGACCAAATTTACACCATAGAGTTACACAACCGAAACGATGAATTCTCTTAAAACCGAATGATTTAATTAGTTTATAATTGTTATAAATTAATTAAATTAATTAATATTTATGAAATATTAATTATAAAATTTGTATATGATTTGAGAAATAAGTAATGGTATATATATATATATATATATATATATATATATATTTATAACAGTTATAATTATATCGATCGATATACAATATCGACAAGCGACTAAATGAGATTTAATTTCATAGTATGCTAGCTTGGGTTTAGATGGGTTTAAAGCCCATGATTTGGGCTGCAACATTTTGGTTGTGGGAAGGTCTAGGGGTAGCTGAAACATAGGGAATTGCTTGGAGATAATGGGTTGAGATCAAGTAAGAACGGGTAAAATGGTTTTCCTCATTTCTCTCTAATACAACCCTATATATATATATATATATATATATATATATATATATATATATATATATAAATAAATGTGTGTGTGTGTGTGTTTCTGTATGTATGTATCTCTAAAAATAATAACTAATCTTTTTAGTCACCATTACGTTCTGCATTGCTGGTTAAAACATAGCTCTCAATCCATGCCAAAATTCTCAAATATATTTCAAATTAAAATAATACTATTCGATAGTTAGAGGTCGGTGATTCCGGACTTGCAATCTGACGAATCAAGAATAGTAAAAGGAAGGGAAGTGATTGCTTCAACATGGGTTCGAAGGCATCGTTAAATTGGCAATGTTAATTCGTATTACATTAATTAAATTATATTCTATGATCCTATAATGAGCAATTTCACATCTGTTTAAATATATTGCTATTATATGTTTAGTTAGGTAAGATTTTTGTAAGTAGATGTGGTTGTCATAAATTAGTTTGGCTATGTGCATAATTCATTAATAATTGTTATATATATATATATTTATTAATAAATTCACACACACATATATATAAATATTAGTGTATATTTCTCTCTCATATTAGCATATATAAGACATATATATGATTTAAAAAATTTAGTTTAATAATTCAAAAATTAATTATCATACATATATTCATATTTTTAAATTAATTTTTATTGAATTTTTGAATTATTTATTATATATAAAATAATTATTACATTAAAAATTTAATTCTATATTTAAAAAATATTATATCATTTTAGAAACATAGAGAAAAACTTTAGGAATTTTTCAATAAAGTTTATTATTTTTAATAATTAATATTATTTCGGAAAAACTGTATATGATTTATTAAAAATAATAATCTAATTGGAAAATTCTTCAATTTTTTTGCAACCTTTCATACATGTACTAGAATTTCTTAAATTTTAAAATTTGAATTTTTAATAATATTTTATTTTATATTAAATAATTATAGCCGAAATCAATGTGTTTGTTTTTAAAAATAATATTTCAACTTTGAAAAATCTCCAGATTTTTTCTAGGTTTATTTTATGATCCTAGATTTTTGAAAATGGTAAAATTTGAATTTTCATCAATAAATTATTATGTTAATTATTTATGGATGAAAACATTATTTTATTCATAATATATACAAATTAAAATATTAAAATTATTATGTTTGCAAAACTAAGTTAATTTTGAATTATAAATAATTTTTAATATATATATTTGTCTATATATAGATGTTTTATGTTTATATATTATGTATAATATATTTATACATACATGTGTGTATGTATTGTAACATATATACATACAGATATTTAGACAACATACGTGACATACAAAATGAGCTAATATGTTTGTTGCGATGTAAATTCCAACATCTACATATGGTCATATTATACCTTTCATGGATTATTACGTTACACATGCACTCACACTTATATGTATATGGTACATTTATGTATAAACTAAATCAAATAAAATTAATTTCATATCTTAATATATTTGAATTTAAATAAAATAAATGATTTTATTTAAATGAAATTTAGAAATGTTCTAATTCAGTTAGACTTTATAGGCCCAATAAAGATCCAATATGATAAAAAATTTGAAATTCACCCATAATTTTTGCTGCGGGCCGGTCCAGTTCCAACACTGGATAGTACCGAACATGATCACCACTAATGGGTCCCGAAACGCAACAAATGATAGATAGTGTTGACGATAAATGCCTACCCTGGATGAGTGATGATCATACCTTAATGGGAGCGACCCACATAGCCATGCTGCATCTCCCATGTTTTAGTCATTCCCATTTGATGAGGCTTGAGGATATGTATTATCTTAAGAATGGCATTCATACTTGGAATGCTAACACTGCATTCCAAGCAACGATGCAATGATAGCATTCATCCATACAAGTTGTTCTGGGTCTGAACAAACTAAATCTCTAAGTTCAACGTTTTCAACTATCAAATTACACACTTAAAAGTCACTAGGCCCATATTTTAATAAATCTTTTCAAAACATTCATTTCAAAATATCTTTACACAGATATATATTCAAATCTCTTTTAGTATTCTAACATTGGAAAACAATTTCAAACCCTTATATCCTTAATGGGATATTTTCAAATCATATCTTACTTCAACACTTGAATATTTCCAAATTTAATTCATAATTCATTACTTAGAAAAATATTTCCTTATTAATCATTTCATTGTTACAACATTTTCAAAACCTTTATTCCCATACTTAGAAAATATGATCAGTCTATTTTTCCAAATCATTTTTAATATCCAAACTTTGAAACATTTTCACCACTTATCTCATTATCTTCGGAATTTCACTAATTCCATTTACAATTTTCAAAAATTGATTATACTTGTTTATAATCCCAACCAATAGTTCATAACTTCTTTTATGGATTCAGATTCATTTTCGAAGTTCCCGTATTTAAATTTTTGGAAATTTCATTAAGTTTCAACAATTCCATTATAAGATTTCTCTTATAAAATCTCATTCATTAAATAAAACCCGGTTTACAAATCTCGAGAATATTTATAATTAATTTCAACCAATTTCCAGAACTCTATATTTATAAAATAAGTAATTTAAAGAATAATAATAATATTCACAATTCAATTTACATTTCCTATTTCACACCTACTTCCAAATTCCAAAATAGAATCCACTATTTCTTTCTAACCCGATTTACATATCTCATTTTAAATTCATACGATGAATTTATATTCCCAATTTATCAAATGATAATCAGTCCACTTTATTTATAAACATTGTCTATAACTTTATAAACTTATTTCCAGTTTATAACCAATTTATAGTACTAAAATCCATTTATAAATTGCTTTCTATTTAAAATTCCATTTGAAAATCTATTTCTTTAATAATCTGCACTATATTCCAAAACCATTCAAATCTCATTCTCGATTTCCATTTCATATTTAAAGAAATATCATTTAATGATCCAACGTTTTAACAAAACTCAATTTAAAATTTCCCATTTGAAACCATTTTACAAAATAGCTAATTAAAAATCGAAAATTAAATTATTTATTTTATCCAATCGATTCTTTTTTAAAAAACCCAAAATTTTATATATATTTTTTCATTTCAAAATCGCCTTTGAATTTCCATTTTGAAATTCAAAAAATTATTTATAGTATTTATAGTACCAAAATTAGGGCCAGTGCTATTATAGCATCCAATATATCAAATCACAAAACAATCCGTAACAGATTATCGAATCACATCATATACCACTATATACAAAACAATCAATATAATTTTGAAAAATCCAGTTGGATCCCTTCAACTTGTTTCTCTACATCCACAGATGTTATATAACATAAAATATCAATCCCGATTCGAGGCGGGATCTCGCGGTAATATAGGGTTATCCGCTATTATGCGGGGTACATAGTGTCTCATCCCCTCCAATGGGCAGGAATATATCCAACTACTAATATATATACTATATACCATATAACATTCAACTGATAATAATATATCAATTCGACCAAATGTTCAATAACTAATTTTTAATTTCTTTAAATTAAACAAGTCAACCAAATTGAGTGTGATTTGCTCACCTTGATTTTCATTTACAATCCGTTCCAATTTTAAATTAAATTGAACAACGCTCAATTAGTTTAAAATTCTAGCTAACTTCAATAAATTCCGAACCAATTTTTATTGCGTAGATTCCGCATCTACAAACCAAACTCGACTTGTTTCATGATTTTTGGACCTCGTATGTAAATTTTATTAGCTGTCTCAATTTAAATTCTTAATTAAAAAACAAACTATATAATTAAATTTTGTTATAGTAATACTTCTTCCCCTACCAAGCAACAATCCGCTCGACTCTAGCTCGAATCCACCATCGCAAACCTTCCACCGTCACTATCTCGTCTACGCAAGAGAACCCAGGCTGCCTTCAAACCCTTCGCGCCACCACCCCGGACCTCACCGCCGCCAAACCAGAGCTCGCCCGGAATTTCGCCGCACCTAGTTTGCCTTCCCCTCCTCCTAGTTTGCAACTCGCAATTCTCGTATCATTTTTTATTTTTTCTTCGCACACTAGCTCTACTGCTACCACCGACCGCCACGATAACCTCCCACCTCGCGTTCGCACCACAACCAACATCGCCCAAAACTCGGCCACCAACCCTAGACTGGCGCGACCAGAACAAGATCGACAATCCCACCTCAACGCGCTTGGTTTCAATACCACTTGATTTTATCAAATTTGATTTCGATCTTGTTTTATCTTTTTTCGATTTTGATTTCTTAAATAGATTTTGGTTTTAAAAACAAGTGAAAGGAAGGAGCATACACGATTAAAATCTAAAGGAAATGGTGCAATTCAAAGGGTAGGTCGGCCCGTGTATGAGTTTAGAGTGAATAGGGTTTGACTTTGCAATTTATAATATTATTATATTTCCAAAATATCTCGTTTATGGCACCCTAGAATCCCGAACCCCTACCAAGGCTTGCCGCCTAGCATTCCTAATGTTATGCCCTTATTTTGAATGCAACAGAACAAGTTTCGAGACCTAATTCGATCGCATGTGGAAAATAGCTTTTTAAATCGACTTTTTTTAATTAAATTAACCTATCGTAGTAAGCTCGCATGCCCAAACGGTAAATCCAAACGCTACGAAATTTGAAATTTGATAATCATACCCTATTACGGATTCAATGGAATTAGTTTCATTGAATTCCGAGACCATACCTTGGAAGGCTATTTTAATGCGTCGATTAAATCGACGATTTCAAAAATTGGCGAGATCACTTGAATTTTCGGTTTTTAAAAAAACTTACTATCTAATTTCTAATTCAAATAGGACCTATAACAACGTTAGAAATTGTTTCGATTCATATTCAACCCAAATTCAATTATTTGCCATTTCCGTATTATGATAAATCATTATGTTTGAAATTTAAATTCATTCTATAATTTCAACCAAAATCTTCATATTCAGAAATCAATATATATTCAAAATCAAATATTTAAAACCATTTAAATGTTCAAAATCAAATGATGGAAAATCTGGGTCGTTACGTCCTTAAACTCTGAAGTACTTATTTTATTTGAGTAGTCCGAGAGTAACTGGTCGTTTTTGGATCTTTTAAAGACAGCATCCGAGCAGGAAGCTTTCATATTCTTAGTTATATATTCCTTTGTATTTTCTAGTTTGTGTAAGTGTCCTTTATTTCAGCATTTGTAAAGGCAGAATATTATAGCTGCCTAGGCTGATTTGTAGTACTTTTATGTAACTCTAATAAATTTTTGTAAAGGAGTTACCTAATGTACTATTGAGTGTTAGGTTTTATTTAACAGTTTTATGGGAGGTTTTCTATACTATTCTTTATTTCATCCCACGACGATTCAAATTTCTAATGCATGGGCACTGACACACGAACACCAAGGATGTTTTAAGTGTCATTCCTAGGGATTAGAAAAGTGGGTCGTCATAGTTGGTATCAAAGCTTCGGTTGAGCGAACACCTTAGGCTGATTGGAATATAACTCATTAGAGATAGGGTGAGTCGAGCCCTAGAATGAGTTAATCTTGAGAGAGCATTTCCTTTTTATTACCTAAAAGTCTGGTTTTAGATCCTTGTTGCAATTTCCCTTTTATCATCTTTGATCCTATCATTGTAATCTAATGGTACCTAACACTTATACAGGTTATTGAAAATGAGTACAAGAGGAAGAAGAGGGAGGGCATCTGAAACCAACACGGCTACAAATGGCAGAACTCCTAGAAATGAGCTAGTTTTAGAGCCGGTAGTAGAAGCAAAGGTGTAAGTTCAACCGCCTTATAACTTTGCAACCTTATGCAAGAATTACACTTCATTAGGTGGTAAGCCTTTTATGGAACTAAGGATATTTTGGCAGTTCAGATATGGCTCCGATCTTATGAAGGCATATTCGGGGATCACTAGTTGGGAGATGCAAGAAAGTGATTGTTGGCACCGCGCCAGCTTTAGAAAGCATTAATGGATTGGTGTGATTTAGTCACCATGAATACACCAGAAGAAGATTTCCCTTGGGCGCAATTTAAGGAGGTTTTTGAAGCTCAGTTTATCCCAGAGGTAAGAAGGAATTGGTTTTTCAGAAGTTTTATGGATAATGTGAGATGACAGTGGCATAGCATGAGCATAAGTTCAATGCATTGTCCTGCTTGGGACCAAGATTGATTGATACACCACTAAAAAGGATGAAATGTTCGTGAAAGTAATGCGACTATAATTTCGTCGGGAAATGATCAATCATCTCAAGGTACCTTTACCAATCTGATCGGTATGGCTTTGAGGTTTGAAGCTCTTGATATTGAGCAAGGAATTCAGAAGGGAGGCCAACACTTAATGCCCAACCTTTTTCAGCGATATCAGTTTCTAATAGACCTTTTTCAAGCGCAAAGGGAAGAAGTGGTCGGAAAAGAAATCTGAAGTGGGAGCTTCCGCGCTGAAAAACCAAATCGACTTCTCCAAGATTCTCTGTTATATGTGTGATAAGATGGGACATTTTGGAAATTGTTGCCCTGAGACTAATCTACCTTTATGCTACAATTTTCATAAATAAGGACATATGAAGAACAAGTGTCCATTTTCGAAGAAGGGGGCTCGGGGAAGGCTTTTACTATTGAAGGGATACCATCTACTTCTATGGATCCGAAAGGAAAACAGGTGTTGCAAGGTACACTATCCATCTTTGATATTGCTATTAGAGTATTGTTCGATACCAGTGCATCTCGGAGTTTCATTTTAGTAGATCTTCTTGATAAGTTTAACCTCAAATCCATTCCTTTAGACAATTCTCTTTGTGTGTCGAACCCAATATTGGGTCTGACTAATCTTGATACCATATGTTTGAGTGTGCCTATTTCTTATCAAAATCGGGATTTCTTTTCTGACTTTAGTCTCACACAACATGGTATCACATTTATAGGGATTTTTATTTTTCACCCATTTTCTTATGACAAAGAGGGAGAAAAATATAACATATATATATATATATGCATATATTCAGTGGGAGTCATTTAATATTTTATATATATGGATAATTAATGGTTGTCGTCATAAAGAAATGGGAGATTGTCACTACATCAATTACTGATTTTAATGACAACAGCAAAAAAATTATAGATACTAATGTTTTACTATGTTATATAGCATATAGTGTAGAATATTACATAGGTGCTAAATTAAAGACCGTATAATATAAATAATCAAGCTAAAGATACGAAGACTCATGAGTTCAAAATTGAAGAACTGCAGACCTGTAGGCTATAATTTAATGTACAGAGTCATTAATATATATTGTCAAAAGTCCTTGATAGAAATTTTTGACTTCTAACTCCAATTTACGATCTTTGATATTTTAGAAAAAATAAATTATTTTAGATACAAAATATTTTACAAATTTTTTTTAAAGTCCGAAATGTATAAAAACTATGTTCAAATCATTTTACAAAACTATAGAATTTTCAAATGAATATAAAGAAAACAATTTTTATTTTTCACTAGCATATGTTGACATACATATCTAGGATATTTCGACATACATGCCACCAAATGGTTTTTAAATTTTGAACGGAAGTGTCTATTTCACACAACATTTTGTGAATGGACGCATCTACTGATTTACTATGTAAAGGGGAGTACAAATGAAGTTTTAACTAATTAACTACTTACTTTCTTCCCACTCTTTACTCTCTTGAAAATTCTTTTGAAAAATATACTTTATTCTCCTAAAAAACATATAGAATCAATTCATACTTCATTGTATTTATTCAATACTATCTCTCTCTCTCTCTCTCATTTCAAAGATCAAAGTGCTATCCAATAGGCTATGGTATCCGTTGTATTAAAAGTATAAGAATTTGTCTTTGGAAAAACTATTAATTCTACTTATATTTTTTTGATTTTTCTTTTAGTCCATTCAAATCAAGTGGATTCGCTTGTAGCCCTTTCAAATCAAGTGGATGTGTTCAGTAGCCCATTCAAATCTAGTGAGTGTGATTGTAGCCCGGTCAAATCAACTGAGTTTACTCTAGACTAGAAATACAGGAGGGTGTGTCTCGTAGCCTTGAAATCTAGATGTTTTCAAGTTTGCCTTCTACTGGGTTAAAGATTAGCTTTGAAACAATATCTATATAAGAAATTGTATGAGACTGCATGCAGGAGAAGTTCGAACCAGTATAAAAGCCCTAGTATCATCTTTCTAACTCTTACTTTATTTTTACAGCTTTTATTTATATCTGTGATTGCATCCACGATCGATTGTTAGTAAGATTTTGTATTGTTAATCTATGATTTAGTATTAATCTTGAAAGAAAATTAAAAAGGTTTACATAAATTAGAAAACACTATTCACCCCTCCTTTATTGTTATATTAGCTTTAAGATCCATACTTCTGCAACCCCTAAGTTTTTCAAGGTTTTGATGTCAAATTCATTTTCAAATATTATTTAACCCTTCTAATTTTCTCATTTTTATTTCCAGAGATGATAATGTCATCTACATAAACCAAAATAATAATAGTAGTGTTTTCTGAGTGTTTGATGAACATAGAGTAATCAGCGATTCTTTAAAAAAAAATCTTCAAAAGAGAAAATCTTAGCTTGGCCTACCATGCTCTTGGATGTTGCTTTACACCATAGATCGCCTTTTTTAATTTACACACCGATGATGATTTTGACTTGTGGCTCTAAAGAGTTATATAGACTTCCTCTTCAAAATTTCCTTGAAGGAATGCATTTTTTACATCCATTTGAGACAAATCTCATCTCAAGTTGGTCGCTACTGATCGTAAAATTCTAACCATGTTCATTTTTGCTACTGGTGCAAAAATATCTTGGTAGTCAGTACCGTAAGTTTGGGTAAACCACTTGGCCACTAATCTAACTTTTTACCCTTCAGTTGTACCATCGCTATTGTATTTTAATTTTGTATACCCATTTGCAACCTACGGGTTTTTCATTTTCTGGTAAATTAATAATATCATATGTGCCATTTTTTCTAAGGCTTAAAATTCTTGTTCATAGCCTGGCTTCACTAAAGTTGGTTGGTTCCATTTGGTTAGTGATGTTACTTATGTAAGCTCTGTATGAAGGAGATACCATATTATATGAAATAAAATCTTATATTGGATACATCACCTGCTGGGATACATAATCCCTAAATCTGATGGGAGGTTGAGTTTGTCCTATAGATCTTCTTACGACATTTTCTTCTTGAGTTGGTACTTTATGAGTTAGTTCTTCACTTGACTCATTTACTCTTCTTCTTCCCCTTAAAAAATAGCACTTGTTTCGCCAACTTGCTCATCATTTGTATGCTCAACCTATTCTTGATTTGTTTCTTTAGAAAACACGAAATTATTTGGAGACAATATGACTAGTTTATCTTGTGCATTTTATTTTTCACTTATTTGATAATATGGTTCATTTTCAAAAATGTTATATCTCGTAAGATATAAAGTTTATGATTTTTCGAACCATAACATTTATACCATTTTTTAGACGAGTGTCCTAAAAACATGATTTAACAATGTTTTTATCTAGCCTGTCACGTCCTATTATGTCTACGAAACATGTATATCCAAAAACCACTACAAGAAATTTTATTATCTATTTCATGTAGAATTATTATAAGATAGCGTTTTGATGCTAGTTGCTATTGATACTATTATCAAAAAGAAAATAAAGTAAGAATAGCATGATTACGCACTGTTAATAATCACGTAAGCAGTTTTAGAAGTAGGAACGCGAATTTTTTTTATCGGTCGCTTCTTCTACAATTAAAACCAACTAACGTTTTCATCCCCATTTTAACTAAAACCATTCATTTCTACCATGACTATAGTTTATGCTCCTTTGTTCCTCCTTTGATCAGGGTCAGCCATTTACCAAAGCAGTAAAAGTAACGGTTTTTGGGCCTCCCAAAAGTCAGGGCATCAATCTTCCACTCCTCTGTATACATACCGCGTACCCAAAAAAAAATCACAACTCCACTCAACTTCATGCAACGATGATAGGAAGGTTGAAGGCTTCGGATGGCGACTGCGATGACTACGTTCCAATCGCCAACGACTTCGAGTGGCGAATGCGACTTGACTACGGATCGCCACAAGACTGGCGACTGTGTCATCTCCAATGGACAGCGATCCATTACCATCTCCAATCGACAGGAATGCAACAACGACCATGACTCTAGGCTCAACAATGGTAGAAACAACATAGACAGCTTCCAATCGATCGTTGATTTTGGTTATTGACCGCTTGTTTTTGAAAAGGGACTTAATTTTGGATTTTAATTTTTATTTAATTAGTTCTACTTGTGTTGTGTTTTGCAAACAGCGTTATGTTTATGTAAATATATTTTAGTGCCAAATCAATTTTGATCCTTTTGTTATAATTTTAGGTTAGTTAATGGAATTTTTTTCTTTGCATTATCAAAAATGTAAATCTCAAAATGTAGAGGACAATGACCAATTTTAGAGCGAGTAAGAGTAGCTGCTTTGTAATTTAGGAATTTATCATAAAACTCAAAGCTATTATAATTATGTCTATCTTGCTAGGTAAAGAATAATTGCAAATTGAGTAAAGATTGATTTGTATAATAAGGATTAAATCAAAACTGGTATATTTAATTTGTTATTTGAAATAATTGTACAATAAGGATTGTTTTGATAATGGTCAACAGATTTTTATAATGGTTTGTTAATGTAAAATTTATTGATAAATAACTAAATTTATTTTCGTAGGAAGTTATAGTTAATGTTTGTTGAGTTGAAACTAGTAGTTAAAAAGAACTTTTGCTTCAACTTATCATGGAAAATATTTTTGATAACTTATAACTAACAGATTAGATATTCAAATTTAAAATGTTTTTTGTTATTTTAATATTTATTAATATACAATATCATTCGATGTTTTATAGTGTTTTGAAATACGCAAATAAGAATTTGAACACGCTAATACCTTTAGTATTTATATAACATAAATTATTTTGATTATTTAATTAATGATAATACCATTACTTTCTATATAAGGGCCTAGGGTTTGCATTCGGCTTTATGTAATAAAACTTCTAGGACCGGCCTTGCTATTGACCACCAAAATCCTTCCACGTGTACATGCTTCGCCGCTTTGCATGCGCCGTCGTTTCCTCCACTTCATCCACTTTTCTTGCCGTAGTTGCAGTCCCCATTAAGGTAAGACTTTCTTCTCTACTCATATTTGTAAAATTCGAATCGATTTTAAGTCAGGGAAGCAATTGTCTATTTGATTTTTCACTGGGTTATTACTTTGTATCTTGATTATATAACAAATGATGCCAACTGTTCTTTTGCCTTTTCTCACTCTTTGTACTTTCAGCACTTATTTTCTATATTTTGCTGTTATTGTTTATCTGTATTTGTATATATATATATTGGTAGCTCAACTTCTCATGTGGTAGTTATCATAGATAGAAACCTGGTACTAGTAAACATTTGAAGAAATGAACATCCGTATACATATTAATACTATTTTGATTATCTGACTATACCATATGTAAAACTGACACTGCACTTTTACCTGGTACCACTGCGATTTCCATCGCTCACTAGTCACCACCATTGCTTTCGAAGAAAGCTAACACCACTACCTTTAGTTATGCACCACCGCCGCATCTGCGAAGCTTCCCAAAGTTGCCACAAAACCTGTCAATGACTCCATGGATGAAAGAAATCGAATAGTGTCCACCTATTTTTCATCTTTGAAATAATACATTTCCTTTCTGTTACTATGTAACTACTGTCACAACCTTCTGTTTAATTATTTAACCAAATATATTTATGTTATATAGTTCGCTACATAAATACCCTATTACAACTGCCAGAAATAGTTGTAATACGTCTATTACAATGAACGACAGCCAGTTGTTATATATAGAGTTGTAATGGAGTATTAGCTTTTTACAACTACTTTTGGCAGTTGTAAAATAATCTTTTACAACTAGCTAAAGCAGCTGTAAAAGATTTTTTTACAATTGCTATTGGAAATTTTAACGTTTTTATACAACTGACAGTTGGCAGTTGTATAAGGTTTTTTACAACTGCTATTGGCAGTTGTAAAAGAATTTTTACAACAACTATTAGAAATTGTAAAAGACTTTCTTACAACTGTGATTGACAGTTGTGGTAAAAAATGCAAAATAAAAAAAATCAATTTATACACACATTATTCAAGTATAGCAAGAAACAGGTAATCATAAATAATAGGATAAAAATAACAATATAAGCCATTCAAACATTACATTATTAATCATTATCTACAAAACTAATATATCAAACAAACCAAATAACCAAATCAATGCAGCTATAATCATTGTGATATTCAATCAATTTGGAATACATCTGAACCTTGCACTACTCTGTAGCAGCTATAGACAACATCTGAACCTTGCACTCCAAAACTGTAAATGCAACCTCCAAAACTTTAGCAACTTTCGAAAGAGGCTATAGCCAGGAGCCAGCAGCCAACAGTAGCAATCTCTAAAACCGCAACTGCATGTATCTGAACCTTGCACTACTATGTAGCATCATGTACTTTAAAGCACTTTATAGCATCAACATTCGCAATATTTCCAAGATGAAGCCCCATCCTACCATCCTATAGCAGCAACTACAACTTGTCGCGGCACCATTCCAGTCGTAGTGTTGTACCTACTTCAATGCTTGCTCATTAATGTTGAACTCTTCCTCTCACATGCTATAGTGTAACACATAACCTGAACAATTCAAAAAAAATACCATGCAATCCAGACTAGTGTTTAGGCTCAAGTAATGTAGATGGTTATAGAAACATTTAGTATATGTACATATAAAAACATACACAATGGTTTTTTTTTTTATTTTCCTTCCCAGGGACGACCTCACCTCAGATGGCCAGCAATGATGGCCACCTGCAGCTTGCTTGATCCAGTAGTAGCCCTCAGTCCTCCTTCAACATATGCCGCATTCCAAGCTGCACTTCACTTCATCTATCCCCGAAACATATCGGCCTGAAAGCACAAAATATAGACCATATTTAAGCTCATATCCACCCTCAACTGCAGTAGTTCTTTCAGTTTATGTGGCAATAGTTCTTTCAGTTTGTATGTATTACAGTTTGTATGTATACTATGACATAGGACAACAACATTATCAAAGACTCCCGTGTGATTAAATTGAGAGCCTAGCACTGGCCACACTACTTGTTTAATTAAATTACAACTAATCTATATTGTGCAATAATTTAACAGCAGGTTTGAAGTCTGCAACAAGTGATTTAATAAAAAGTTCAAATAAATACTATTTAGTAATTTCTATTGTAAGTCCATAACTGATAATTATATTATATAAACGTTGTTTAATTAAACTATATAGATCTTAAACTAAAAACTCACATAGTTTAGGGTTAGAGATGGAAAAAATCAAATTAGGGCAAAGGTGATAGATTGGTAGTAGAAAACCGGTTGGTGTTGGCGGTAGAGGTCGTGAATCATGAGGGCAGGCGGTGCGGGTAGGTGGCGGAAGGCAGTGACAACTGATGAACAACTTCGACTCCTCTGTGACTCTCGTTGCCGATTATAGTGAACAATTGATAACAGACCCGAGAGGTTTCTAGAAGAGAAGGCGAAGGTCGAGGCTAATGAGAATGATTTTAGGTATATTCCATTTGGAGTGGGGATGAGGAGGCCGTTGCCGATTTATTTTGAAATCAAGAATGGAGAGGTAAGTTATTTGGTATTTAGGGTTAAGGAAGCGCGTGGAGTGAAATTAATAAAGGAAAAGGGCGACACGCCTTAAAATTTTAGTTTCTGATGCCACGTACTAACAAATCCTCAATTATTAATTGTTATTTATATAGCAACTTTAAAAATTATTAATTATAATTTACTAACTGTAACTTATAAATTATTAATTATCAAAAGTTAATTAATAAATATTAAATATTACTTCTTAATAATTATTGATTACTTATCAATTATTATTTTTTAAATATAATTTATTTTACTAAATTAATACTATTTCATTTTAATTATTATTATTTAATCTAACTATTAATTATTATTATTATTTAACCTTGATTTTTAACTTTTATTATTACTATTTAATTTTTATTTAGTAAATTATTCTTATTACAAAAAATTTATTATTAGTAACTAGTTACTATTATTCGATAGTAATTATTATTTATGAATTATCAATTAAATAACAAGTATATAATTATTAGTTATATTTACTTCATATTTCAAATAAATTATTTCTATTTTAAGTATTTATTGTTTATTATTAATTTTCTTATTAATTATTAATTATTATTATTGATTATTATATTTTTAATATCAATTATTAATTATTAATGTTATTTTTATTTCTTAATTATTAATTATTAGTGTTAATTATTAATTATCAAAAATTAACTCTAATTTATTAATTATTAGTTATTAAATTAATTATTAATTATATTGAATAGTAATTATTAATATAATTATTTCATATTTCAAATTAGTTACTATTATTTAATAGTAATCAAAATTAATTATTAATTATTGATTATTATATTTTAAATATCAATTATTAAATATTGATAATTAAAATTAATTATTATTTCTTATTTATTAATGCTTAATGTTAATTATTAATTACTAGAAATTAATTCTAATTTACTAATGATTATTTATTTAATAATTATTATATTAATTATATTGAATATTAATTACTTCATATTTTAGATTAATTATTATTATATAATAGTAGTTATTATTTATTATTAATTATTAAATATTAATATTTAATTATAATTATTAACCAATTATTACAATTGGTATACAAAAATTATTATAGACAGCTATTATAACTGATAAAAAGGGTTGTTAAAAATATGCATCTATTACAACTAGCAAAAAAATTATAATAGACATCTATTACAACTGATAAAAAAGGAGAGTTGTAAAAAATAGACATCTATTATAACTAGCAAAAAAATATTGTAATAGAGATCTATTGCAACTGTCGGAAAAGAAGAGTTGTTAAAAATAGGCTTCTATTACAACTGACAAAAAAGAAACGTCGTGATGGGCATCTGTTACAACTGGCAAAAAAGAAGAAATGCTGAAAGTAAGTTTATTACAACTTTCTGAAGAAAAAAAGATTTAAAAACTTCTACTGCAACTGAAAAATTGTGACAGTAGTAAAAATACAGTTTTAATAGGGTCGTTTTGTTTTGTGTAAATGCAGTTTCTTTTTGAGTAAGTGTAGGAATCCTGCTTTTAGCGCAAAAGAAAGAAAAGAAGAAAAAATTAAAAGAAATGAAAGAAATAAAACCTATAAGTATCTTTGTTTACTAATGTAACAATTTTGATTTTTTGTTTTTGGTAAAATAATGATATGAGGAATATATAACTTGAAGTAAGTTCAAAATTATTAATGTTCAGTATATAAAAATCTACGCGGTCATGTTTAAACTTAAATTCCAAGATTAAAAACAAATATAGACATTTCTGCAAACAATTCCAATTTCGCATTTTCAAAAATATATTAAAGGAGCATAATAATTTAATTCTAAAATTTCATTTTCGAAAATTTTAAAGTTTAGCAAATAGCCGCATAAATTTTCAATAAGAGAATTAACTTTCATGATAATAGCTAGAGAGTTATATAAGTAGAATATGAAAAATATGTTTGTAAAAGAAAACAACAAAATATAAATATTTGAAAAGAAATATACAATGAATTAAGTTTGTAAAGAGAAGGAGCTTATGAAAAAATATAGTTTTTGCTAGAGACAAAATTCGAACCTAGACCTATTCGAAACCATGACTGCAATAAAAATAAAATGAAGATTTTGTGATGATTATGATTTGAACTCGTGACCTTGTATATATTTTGTCGAGACATGGATTCGACTTGTAATCTCATATGTATTTTGAGGAGTTCGAGCTTACATAAAAATATATATGAAATTACAATTATTATTAAAGACGTGGCTGCTAAAAGCGATAGCTGCCATGTAAGGAATTGGTTTAAACATCACAGTAGTATTTTAGCTATTCTTCTGCATCAATTGCACTGTAAATATAATTACATGTGATAGTGAATCATTTTCAAATGGTGAGATCACAACATACTTGTAGATACCGTCACAGATATGATAAAATGACAAAAAAATTATTAATATAGTTTGGAAGTTCATTAATAAAGTTCAAATAGTGGAATGTGACATGATAGCATACAATATGAAGTAGTGAGGAGTTTCTGCATTATGAATCGGTTAAGGTATATAGAAGTCTTTAATATAGGGCGGTTTGTGTACAATTTATGTTTAATCTGGCTTCTGGGATGAATTTCACTTGACCGTTTAGTCCCCAAAATATAAAGTACCATGATGCATATTTAATTACAGGTTAACATTACCTGCTAACATAAGTCTTTAATTTTAATGCTTTGTGGGCTACTCGAGTAAATTTTGAGTGTTTTCCTCTATGCATCAGATGCTGCAGAAGTGATTGAAGAAGAAAAGATAAATGACACATTTTCAGTATGGGGTTAGCAAGTTCCTTTTTCCACTTTCAGCTTATCAATACTTCTTCAAACATAAAAATGAAATATATACATATTAATGATATGCATATCTCCTTTCTATCTTAATATGTATAATTATTCATCTTTAGTTCAGTTTCGTTATTCAAGGTTAGAATGTGATCAAATCGGCACTAAAACAATGCTCTATTATAACATGTCTTTCTGCCTTTTTCAAAAGTGAAAAAAAGAAGGTAAAAGGTTACATGATAAAAGCTTTATCTATATAGATTGATAGGGTACATGATAAAAGCTTTTATAGTTTTCCCTGCATGTCCTTTTATAGATTGAAAGGCAATAATTGCTTTTTATTCCCTGCACGTCCTCCTATAGTTTTCAGTGCTTTTTGAATAAAGAAAAGATTGATAGTGAAGGCCTCTTATAGTTTTCAGTGCTTTTTGAATAAAGCAAAGATTGATAGTGAAGGGAAGTGTGAGTTAGTGGAATAAGTTATGGGAGATGTAAAAGAATGTGCAAACATTATCAAAGTAAACTCATCTATTTATAACCTGCTATAACACCTCTTATTTTTGGCTATTAATAAATATAAAAAAGCAAATGAATAATGATTAACCAATAACTGAACCATAAACATAATTCATAATAAAACAAACAAAAACAGAGCAAGCTAATACAGGTCAACATATTTTATTTTCATTCTACAGTGTAGCAAACAATTTTTTTGTAGAAGAATGTAACAAACATAAAGAAGAAATGATGATAGTAGATAGAATGCAGAGTTTTCATTGACGTGTAAGAACTTACCATAGAAAAACTTAATCCTCTGAATATGAGCTGACTGAAATTGAATGGTATGGCTAAAACCAAATACAATACAGCTTTTCCACTGAACCAATATAATCGGATTTGTTTGTGTTAGTGAGGTCATAGGTACATATTATTGTATCATCACTGGGTAAGTTTGAAATACGAAGCTTAGACCTGAAATACAAGCGATGAAACGACAAAGCTTGAAGCTAGAACAAAAGAAAAGAGAAGCAGCAGTTCATCCTTTTTGTTAACTGTGAGTACAACACTCTGTTTTGTCTACTGGTTACCACAAATATTTGGATATAAATCGTGTTTTTGGATGAAGAGGTGATTTATGACAAGTGTACATGTGATTTTCTATGATATGTACATGTATATATGGATTCAACATGGTCAGACCTAACCAAACACTATATTTCTTCTCTGTTATTGTTTTAGTCAGGAAGTGTTAAACCTTAAAACTTTGAAAAATCGACATCTCATCGTCTATTGAGTCTTAAACCTCGATTTCAAAACGAAAATTATTTGTTTTTGAACATAGAATATTTTAAAATTTATTTCATTTGATTCCATTTAGCAGAGGGAGAGAAATCACCACATTACAGTGAATGGGTAAAGTATAGTCGAAATTCGACTATCTTAATACTACAAACAGATCATACAATCGTGATCGCAATTGAAAAACTTGATTTTTAAGATAGGTTCGGTGATTTTTAGGTTTGTGGGTGGGTAGGGTTTTGGAGTTGATCAGAAATTGGTTTTCGTCGAAATTGTGGCGACGTAGTTGATATCGTGCCTCGGCGTTGGTCGTGGAGGAGGTTTGGGTGATGGGGTATCCAAGAAAAATGGTGCGGCGGTTTCTAGTGGAGTGTGGAGGCGAGATGAGGCTGGAGTAGGGTTTTAGGCTGTCGTTGTGTGGTCTTGTATTTCATGGGAATGGCGAACTGATTGTGAAGAAAGGAAGGTGCGCATATTGGGGAAAAGATGGAGGTGGCTGTGGCGAAGTTAGGGACGAAGTCTGGTGGGTGTTGGTGGTCGGAGGAGGCGTGGCGAGGTGGTTAAGCAGACGCGTCTTATTTTTAGTTGGTTTGAACGTTTGAATTTTTCGAGCTGGGTCGCATATAGGTTTCTAGTGGCGTAGGCGAGACATGGGTATCAAGGGCGATCGAAAAGCATGGTCGGCGGCGGTTTTCGATAGTCCGAGAGCTATGCACGTGCACACATTGATGCATAGACTTGTGGTCTCGAATGGAAGAAAGGAGAGAGGGAGGAAATTAGAAAAATAAGAAAAGAAACTGTAGGAAGAAGAGGAAAGTTTGAGTGTTGGGCCGGTTTGATTGTTTGGGCCATGACGTGTAGTTAGGTTTTGTTTTATTAAAAGGGAAAGGTGAAGTGATTTAGTAAGTATTATTTTCAAAATCTTTTAACCTTTTAAGCATCATTCCTCCTTCAACTTAAATTTAATTAACATGGAAACTTCTGCAAGTGATCTATTACCTAATATCTTAATAATTTGTTAAATTTTTTGTAATATAAAAATTAAGTATTTATAATGATTTAAGAGAATAATAATTAAAGTCTTACCCGATTTGATCTTATATTAATTAATAAATTAGTTGTTAAATGGTTTGTTTAATTTTAATTTACTAATAATAAATCATTTTTTTATAAATTCTTAAATTATAAGTAATTTGGATTTATAATATAAATAGATTCAGTTAATTTAAACCAACTAAATCCTGTTTGGTGAATTGGTTAATATTAATTATTAATCGTTAATTTGTCAATGATCTAGGTTTACTGCTCTTGAATATTTATTTCAATTGTTCTTGTCTGTTCCATTAGTAGCCAAATCCGTTAAAAATTAGAATAAAACGTTGACACATTTTATTTGAAAATAACATATGTAATGAATTTCCATATGTAAATGTTGACACCATGAATATGAATCGTTTATCTAAAACAACTTGGATATTTAAAATTTATCGTTTTGAGTTCGAAGAGACCAGGATCGGATATAAGTGTTATCCGGAACCACTTCGATTTAATAATCACTACGAACTGATTATAGAGTCCTATATGCTGAAATTGGATTAATTTAACAAAGTAGACTATTTTAAGTAAGTATTGTACTTTGACATTGTTAAAATATCGTTGGAATTTTGGAAAAGTGTTTTGGTTATAATAAGATAAAAACTCGTCGTGTTTGTACGAGTTACCTTGGATTTTCAAAAGATTTTATAACTTAGGTATTTCAAATTAAGCGTGTTTTACTCACATTGGTTTCCAGCCTGACTCAGGTGTTACTTTATCGTAATGCTCGGGGTCTGACCGAGTATTACAGAATTTAGATTAGGTTGCTTTAGAGCCCAGAAGACGAGATGGATGGCAGAGACGTATTGCACGTATTTGATTATATTCTGCTGTGTATTATAGGCTGTAGATTCAGTATTTAGGGACAAGTTATTATAACTGTCCAGATTTTTTTGTTGATGATTGTACTCTGATAACTTGTATGTATATTAACGGTTATAGTTTTCCTTTGTATAAAATGCTATTATTGTATATTATATTTTGTTCCGCTGCGATTGTGAGATTTTGTGTTGTTGTTATTTCCATTACTTCTTCTATCCCTTTTCTTCTTAAACCCTAAGAACCTGGTTCTAACCCTTTTCTTCTTAAACCCTAAGAACCTGGTATTTTCGACACTCGGTTGCTCGCCACTCTATACAGTGAATGCATTAGTGTCGACTTTCGGGGGTCGAAAATGCCCGGTCGTTACACGTGGTATCAGAGCTAAAGGTTAAGCGAGAACCTTGACTCTGGTGGAGATTACTCATTAGAGATAAGGTCCGTTGTACCCTAAAATGAGTTGAGTGTGTACATATATGAGGGCGTACTTATTAGTTTCTTATATAATGATTTAAAGATGATTTTAAAATAATTTTTATATAAGATTGTATTTTGATATAAAAAGAAAATTTTCTAAATTATTATAGTACGTTGTGGAGATTGGTTGGTATTATTATAATCAAGTAAGATTATAAAAATTTAGGTGGTTAATATATATATATATATATATATATATATATATATATATGTATGTATGTATGTATGTATGTATGTATATAACCAAATAGAAATTTGATAAGAATGAACTATACAAATGGGTTAAGCTGAAAATAGATTCAAACTAGAATTTAAATCCTGGAAATTTCGCAAGAATTTTTTAAAGTGTTTTGGAATGAAATAAGTTTACCCTGATTGTATTTTATATATATAAAAATATTTTTCCAGAAAATTATTATGGAATATATGGTGTGTTTGGTTTCTAGATATGATAATATTAAAAATTGGTTGTTGTGACTTAATAAAGGATGTTTATTACAGAATAAACAATGATAAAACATTATGGAATGTTTTAAAAAAGTGAAATTATATAAGCATAATCTATAAATGTGACTTATAAATTAAAAATGAATCTAAATTGTGAGGTTTTGAATCCAAGTCCAGGAATTTTGAAATGTGTTTCAAAGTGTTAAGGAAATAAGTAATACTACTAGAATATTTTTGATATTGAAAATTTTGTTTCAAAAACAAGAGTTGTTTTGAAAATTTCGAAGGAATTTATTTTGGATAGAAACCAAGGTTAGTTTGAAATTTAAAGGGTGATTTGGGATGAAAATGGGATATATGTATGTGCATGTGTGTGTGTATAAATATAATTTCAAAGTTGATTTGAAATAAATACTGGGTGTTGAATTCTGGGATTCCCATTGGAAATGAGAAGTATAACCAAAAGGAAAGTAAGTTTTTGAACTTACAAGTGGGAGGTGATATTAATAAGAAATTTAAAATTTTGAATGCAAAAGTTTAAATTGGGTAAGTTTAAATGGATTGAACGAATTGGGAATTAACTTAGGCCAAGTCAAATAAGTTTTGAACTTATAACCTGAAATTGGGAATTTCAAGTTGGAAGTAAATGAATTAAATTGTGAAAGAAAAAATATAGATTTGATAAGAGGCGCAAAAGAAGTTATGTATATATGAACAACTTCAAACTGCTTTTGAAATAAAACGGTTACGAATTCTAGAAATTAAAATGAACTAGGTTATCAAATTAGTATATTAAATTATATAAATGATCGAGAGCAAATAAAAGAATATTTGGAAATAAGAATAAAGCTAAGATTCGACTAATCGAGGTTTTAATTATAGGTTAGGAAGTGCTACTAGAATATAGTCCAAGTTCTAAGAGATGGCAAAAAGAGAAGAATGGAAGGCAAGGCGCAGGGAGCGGAAAGCAGCTGCACGTAAGGCACGAGAAGAAGCAATAATTAAAACGAGCAACAGTTTAGGGAAAGGGCTGGACCAGGTCCTTATGATAATGTCATATGTTATAGATGTCACAATAAAGGACATTACGTAGCTAAGTGCAGTAAAACAAAAAAAGAAAAGGATGATGAAGTCAAATGGTTTCGCTTGGAGATTTTATGCTTTAAGTGTCAAGAGAAAGGACATTTTCTAAACCATTGCCTTAGGGTGAGTAAGATGAAAGATAAACCCATAGTACCAGTCGACGGATCAACCATTTGCTACCATTGTAAAATGAAGGGACACATCACTGGGGATTGTCCCAAAAGGCGGAAGAAAGAGCAAGTTGTGGAACGCCCCGCGGGAGGCGTGAAAATTATCCAAGAAGAAGGGAGTATAAAAGTTTTTTGTGGCAAATACAATAAGTGGGGACACACTGTTATGGATTGAATGGACGGGTTAGGCGAGTTGATATGAAGTTTTTATGAAGGATGCCAAGGCTCTGTTCTTTTCTAAACCTCTAGGTTGTTGTTAAGGCGTCTAGATTTATGACCTTTTGTAAGACTTTTTATATGGATAAATGGATGAAATGTTTGAACTTGCTAGTGTTGTAATCTGTCGATGTTGTGAAATATTTTGTAGAAATATTATCTTATATAAAATCACTTTTTATATGTGTTTGAACATGAATTTATAATTATTTAATTACTAATGTGGAAATTGAAATTGATTTGAATTGGAAGATTGGAAATTGAATTAGTTTTACCTTGAAACTATTTTCAAATAAATTATTTTAACATAAACTGTTTAGAATCTATCTTCTTAAATATTCAGATTATTTTGATTTTTCAAGCTATTATACTATACAAACCATTTTTGAAACTCAAACTATCATATATTGACTATTTAACTATTTTAAAACTATTTTTGCTATTTTCAAAATTCAAACCGTTTAGAGTGGAAATTGTTTATATTTAAATCATGAAATTAAATACAAACTGAGTTAAATTGAAGTTATAACCCAGATGAAAATTCGAAGCAATTTGGAATTGGAACCGAAATCGAGATATCGAGGTAAAAATGATTTTAAAGTGAAATGGTATATTTTGAGTAAATATGATGATTTTGAAATACAGATTTAATAGTTACTATAACTGAAACTTACTTTGTAAGAAGTAAAAAAATGTTACTAATAACTTTGTAAAGAGATCGAAATTGGGAATTTTTGATTGGCATTAATGATGTTAATTATATATCCAAACTCCCCTTATTGAATTTATAACCAAAAAGAAATTACCTTTGAAAGATATTTGAAATACTAAATGTAGTTTATATAAGTATGAAGCGGACTAAGAAATTGTTGGTCCTAGAATTTTTCGGGTTGAAGGAATGATCTTATATGCATATGAAATGGTGATATTTTTGGAACCTACTGATTTTTCTTAAAGACTTTTGATTTTGGCAAATGGTTAATAGGGTAAACCAAATTTGAAAAGTATCGATTTTGAAAATATTGATTTTGTATAGATAAAGTTTATATGTGATACATATAAAAAGTATGATTTGAAAGGTACTATGCAAATAGTATGATATGTTTTGAGACAAAAGTATGGAAAGGCACCCCCACGAAAGTCGAAACTTAGAGTAGGAGATCCATTGGGTGGTTCTGCCTAGGAATCCACTGGGTGGGTTCAATGAGAATTGGAATTCTAGAGGACGTACAAACAAAACTCATGAGTTCCTCGTGATCGTTTGTTGGGTTGACTAAGTCTTGAGGTGCTGATACCTACAGTTACACTGGGTTTTGCTATGGTAGCAACGTAACCTTTGTGTAACTGTGATCTATCGTAGTTCTATAGCGTAATTCGGAAGGCAGTGATTGCCTACAATCTACATTTGATTTCGCTGTGAGAGTGACGTAACATCGGTAGATTGCAATCTATGTGGTTTGGTTCCATAGCGTAATTCAGGTGGCAACGATTGCCTATAGTCTACGTTTGGTTTCACTTGGATAGTGACACAACCTTTGTGTAGCCTGTGATCTATCTGGTATAGTTTCGTTTGATAGCGTAATTCAAAGGGCAGTGATTGCATATAGACTACTTACGGTTTGTTGTGATAGAAACATAGCAATGCAAACTTTGTGTAGCTACGGACTATAGTGTTCCCATGGCGTAAGTCAAGAGGTGTGGATGCCTAAAGTTTTCTTATGGTTTCGCCGGGATTGCGACGCAATAATCGGGTTAACTGCGATCCATGGTGGGAAAGGAGGGATGATACTTTCCATATCATTTTTGAAAAAGGTTTTTCAAGTATTTTCACTGGGTGTTGAAAAAGGGTCTACTAAGTGCTTATAGATTTTCAGTCCTACACTCGATCAACGTATGACTAAATTTCTGTAAGAACAAGGATAGACTTGCTAAGACATCGAGCTATAAAAAAATGTTTTAATATAAAACTAGCTTGGTGATACTATGGGATTTAAAGTGTTTTAAAGCGTATAATAAAAGAGTAAGGAGTTAAATGTTTAAAGATGATTATTTAATAATATACATTAAAAATTATAATTCTCGTTTCGTTCCTTTTCAAGGACGAAAAGTTCTAAGAGGTTAGGAATGAAACGATCCGGATTTTTGGCGTCTGTTATTGGGGTAATTAACTGATTATAATTTTTGAAATATTGATTTTTATAAGTCGAATAAATGAGTTTTCTGATATTTAAAATATCTGAATCTATATATTGATTAAAAACTATATTTAATTTTAAATTTTAAATTTTTGGATATGATTGATTTTACTGATATTTGCATAAAAACTCCACCAATAAAAATTAAATGGAATATTCATATAAGTATATATAAATACACACATACATATATATAAGCTTTATGATGTTTGATAATATATATAAGTATTTATGTATACATATATGTATATATACATCCATATGAAGTAAAGTACATGTAAATAGAGAATACTGTGTAAGTGTGTGTGTGTGTATGATGGTAAAATATACATAAGTATGTGTGTGTATATATATGTTATATAAAATAGTGTACATGTAAATGTAAATAAATGTGTAAATATATAAACATATAAGTGAAAAACTTTATGAGGAAAATATGCGTGTAAATTAGTATGAAAAAAGATGCAACATGTAAACATGTACATGGTAAAAGTAGGCATATAAGGATACACACACACACACACACACACACACACACATAATTGTATATATAAATATATGCATGGGGAAACATCGTCATGACAAGCATTTAATTCAAGCATACAAAACATTTAGTCAAGTCATATAAAATCAAAACGAAAAGAAATTAGGTCAAAGGTGAAATCAAATCAACAAATCAAGAAAATAAAATAAAATAAAAAGAATAAATGAAATAAAAAAGGAGGAGGGGGCTGTACACAGTCCCATTCTCTTCTATATATACACAGTTCATACTTATCCATACTCGTTCATATTCATGCAAAAGAAGAAAAAAATATATAATAACAATCTGCCATTTAAAAATTAAAGAAGGGAAATCTAGTTAGAGTCAAAAGCTTGAAGCTAGAACAAAAGAAAAGAGAAGCAGCAGTTCATCCTTTTTCTTAACTGTGAGTACAACACTTTATTTTATCTACTGGTTACCATAGACATTTGGATATAAATCGTGTTTTTAGATGAAGAAGTGATTAATGACAAGTGTACATGTGATTTTCTATGATATGTACATGTATATGTGGGTTCAACATGGTCAAAACTAACCAAACACTGTATTTCTTCTTTGTTATTGTTTTAGCTAGGAACTATTAAACCTTAAAACTTTGATAAATGGATATCTTAGCGTCTATTGAGTCTTAAATCTCGATTTCAAAACGAAAGTTATTTGTTTTTTAACATAGAATATTTTAAAATTTATTTCATTCGACTCTATTTAGCAGAGGGAGAGAAATCACCACATTACAGTGAATGGGTAAAGTATAGTCAAAATTCGACTATCTTAATAGTGCAAACAGATCATAAAATCATGATCATAATTGAAAAACTTAATTTCTAAGATAGGTTCGGTGATTTTTAGGTTTGTGGATGGGTAGGATTTTGGAGTTGATCAAAAATTGGATTCCATTGAAATTGCGGCGACGTGGTCGATGTCGTTCCTCGACGTTGGTCATGGAGGAGGTTTGGGTAACAGGGCATCCAAGAAAAACGGTGCAGCGATTTCTGGTGGAGTGTGGAAGCGGGCGAGGCTAGAGTAGGGTTTTAGGCTGTTGTTGTGTGGTCTCGTATTTCGTGGGAATGGCGAATTGTATGGGAAGAAAGGAAGATGGGCATATAAGGAAAAGATGGAGGTGGTTGTGGCGAAATTAGGGACGAAGTCTGGTGGGTGTTGGTGGTCGGATATGGCGTGGCTAGGTGGTTAAGAAGGCGCGTCTTGTTTCTAGTTGGTTTGAAAGTATGAATTTTTCGAACTGGGTCGCGTGGAGGTTTCTAGTGGCATAGGCGAGACATCGGTATCAGAAGCGATCGAAGAGGATGGTCGACGGTGGTTCTCGATAGCCAGGGAACGTGTGCACATGCACACGTTGATTCATAGACTTGTGGTCTTGAATGGAAGAATGGAGAGAGGGAGGAAACTGGAAATAAGAAAAAAAACTGGAGGAAGAAAAGGAAAGTTTGAGTGTTAGGCCGGTTTGATTGTTTGGGCCGCGACATGCAGTTGGGTTTTGTTTTTTTAAAAAGAGAAAAGTGAAGTGATTTAGTAAGTATTATTATCACAATCTTTTAACCTTTTAAGTACTATTCCTCCTTCAACTTAAATCCAATTAACATGGAAACTTCTGCATGTGATCTCTTACCTAGTATCTTAATAAATTGTTGATTTTATGTAACATAAAAATTAAGTATTTATAATAATTTAAGAGAATAATAATTAAAGTCTTACCCGATTTAATCTTATATTAATTAATAAATTAGTTGTTAAATGGATTGTTTAATTTTACTTTACTAATAATAAATCCTTTTTTTTTATAAATTCTTAAATTATAAGTAATTTGGATTTATGATATAAATAGATTCAGTTAATTTAAACAAATTAAATCCTGGTGAATTGGTTAACATTAATTATTAATCGTTAATTTGTCAATGATCTATGCTTTGGTTTACTGCTCTTGAATATTTATTTCAATTGTTCTTGTTGGTGCTATTAGTAGCCAAACCTGTTAAAAGTTAGAATAAAATGTTGACACGCTTTATTTGAAAATAACGTATGTAATGAGTTTCCATATGTAAATGTTTACACCCTGAATATGAATTGTTTATTTAAAACGATTTGGATATTTAAAATTTATCGTTTTGAGTTTGAAGAGACCGGGATCGGATATTAGTGTTATCCAGAACCACTTCGATTTAATAATCACTACGAACCCTTACGATTTTGATTATAGAGTCCTATATACTGGAATTGGACTAATTTAACAAATTCGACTATTTTAAATAAGTATTGTACTTAGACATTGTTAAAATATCCATGGATTTCTGAAAAGTGCTTTGGTTAAAATAAGATAAAAAATCGTCGTGTTTGTACGAGTTACTTGGATTTTCAAAAGATTTTATAACTTAGGTATTTCAAATTAAGTGTGTTTTACTCACGTTGATTTCTAGTATGACTCGGGTGTTACTTTATCGTAATGCTCGGGTCAGACCGAGTATTGCAGGATTCATGTTAGGTTGCTTTGGAGCTCAAGAGACGAGCTGGATGGTAAAGACGTATTGCACGTATTTGATTATATTCCACTGTGTTTTATAGGCTGTATATTCATTACTTAGGGACAAGTTATTATAACTGTTCAGATTTATTTGTAGACGATTGTACTCTGATAACTTGTATGTATATTAACAGTTACAGTATTCCTTTGTATAAAATGCTGTTATTGTATATTATAATTTGTTCCGCTGCGATTGTGACAGTCTGTATTGTTGTTATTTCTATTACTTCTTCTATCTATTTTCTTCTTAAACCCTAACAACCTGGTATTTCCAACACGGATTGCTCGGTGCTCTATACAGTGAACGTATTAGTGTCAAGTTTCGGGGGTCGAAAATGCCTGGTCACTACAAGGGAGCCAGCTGAAATGGCTTATTGTTATCGAACATCCAATCTAGTTCCCATCTCTGCTTTTGATAGACGCATACGATGGTGGTATCGGTGTCATAAGATGCATCAATTAGGAGTATTACGTAATCATCTTATCCACGGGTACCTATCCTTACGCCATTGATGACTATGTTCTCCATGGTCAAGTCCGGCAAAGGTAAACAATATCCACTGAAAGGGTGCACCATCATCATTTCAATACCATCGTACATCAACAATAAACCAACTTTTGCCCAGAGAAACTTGTACCCATTGAAGTTGAAATCACGAAAATCTACTGGGAATGTCTTATTCATGAAAGGACTACAATAGTGGAATACTCTGCTGTCTTTTGTTTTTGAATGGAGCAAGTGAGGACATGTTGTGTTTATGGGATAGACGGGAGTGCATGTTTCCTACATTATATTCCACCATTTCTTGCAAATTCATATAAAATATAGATGAGCTGAAAATGGGAGCTTCTGTATTATTATTTCTACTATTTCTCTAGGTAGATCTAACCATGAAAACTCTTCAGTCTTCGATGCTCCTTTCATTTTCTATATGAGGATTCTATACCTAATGAATCATGAAATGAGAAAGAACATTCAATAACCTGTTGTTTTACTATTAAGAGGTGGTGACAGTGTATACACATAACCAAATCTACAACTAAGGTTGTGCAATTTTATTTGAATGCATAAACAATTCATATGATGATCAGATGGCAATCGCCATAGAGAAATAAAATTAAGTATATTCCATATATACATCATACCTTGCACGGATACACTTTACTTAACTTATGGATAAAAATCTTAAACTACAAACATAGAAAAGCTGTGTATCTTATGCAAAATAATGCTAAACTAGGAAAAGAAGCACGGTATTTCAAATCCAATTTCATTGCTAATGCTAGATTGAATGAACATAATAATGGGAATATGCCCAATTTTGAACTTTGTCTAGATATCAAAGTGCAGATAAAGCTCAATATTTCCCTATTTATTCATAAATCGGCATCAAGTCGATCAGTAGAGAAAATTTTAATCATAACTGCTTAGAGCCTTTATAACTTATACAAAAGTCAATTCAGTTACAGGAAGTGAAACACCTAATTATCCTTACAGATGTGATGGGGTTTCGTATATATACATATATCATATAGCCATACTAATGCTTTTCCATTAAATGATATCATGCATCTATGCAACAAAAGTTATCAAAATTAAACGACGAGACATCACTCTTTATAAAAAAACTCTACATTCATCCAACACAATTACATACTTGCTTGCTATTTATTTAGGACAATTTTTCAGAAAGGACACGCAAAAAAACTTATTCCACATTTAGGCCTCAGCAAAAACTTATTGCAAAAATAGGTCTCATTTTACATAACACTTGCATGAATATGGAGTGCGCGTGTAATAAGTTTTATATAACTAAAGCTTGCACAATCCATAATTGTTCAAGCTCATTTTCGAGCATCAAATAGACAGAGAGCTTGATCTGACCTCATTATATCCATTTTCAACTTTCTTACCAAAAGCTCCCCCATTTCCCATTCCAAACCTATTTTTTACCAAATCCAAGTCCTCAATCAGTTTGTCAACCAAATAGTTGCTAAACTATATATTGAATCATCTTCTTCATCGTTACAAAACAAAGTTAATAATTAACGTTGATGATAATTAAGATCAAATTTTGCTATTTTTTATGGTGTTGAAAATGAAGAGTTATTGGTGTTAGTAATGTTATTTACTAGACAATGATGTTGTTATTATTGAATCAGTTGTTAATGTTTAATGAAATGGGAAACCCTATTTAAGTACTAGTAAATTGAAAACCCTAATTGATATGTTAATGTTTTATTGCTTATTTTGATGGTAGACATGAATGTTTGGGAGATGGACGATGAAACATTGATAAAACATTGTGATGAGCTTGAAGCGAAAATTGGTGTTGCAAGCTTAAGTCATATTGACTTTGATATTGATCATGTTTCGAAAACACAGTTTGAAATAATATCGCGTAAATTCCATTCTAGACCATCAAACTTACATGCTCGTTTACGTGAAGTTGCTTCTGCCGAAAGACCCGGTCATCAAACTAGCATGACGGAAATAAGATGACGCTCGTACATCCTATTGGTCCATCCATGCCACGGGGACAACAACCATATCCAAATTATAACTGTGGAAATATTTGTGTAATGGTCGTTTGCGGAAAGGAATGCCGGACGAAGAATTTTTGGTTGTAGTTCATACAACGAACATAGACTAAATCTTCTGAAGTGGATTGTTGTAATTATTTTAATTGGATTGATCAACCACTGTGCGAAATGGGACTCGAGTGTGCCTACGAATTGCAAGCCGAAATCAGTCGGATGAAAAAGTGAACGAAGAACTAAGGGAAAGCAATGGGAGGCCAAGATTTTGGTAGATGTTTGGGACTAGGTTAATGTTGTCATATTTGGTTTTAATGTTGAAATGTAGTATTTTTAATATGATGTTCCAAAAATGTTTGTTTTTGTTTTAACCCATACTATATGCTGGCTAAGCAGTTGAATATGTTGGTGAAGTACATTTAGTATTGTTGATTATGTTGTTGAATTATATTGGTTATGTTATTATATTGATTTTCTTGTTTGATTTTTCTTGAAGATTGATTTGCCTGCTTTTGGTCGAAGATTGCCTAAGGTAGCAAAATCTACTTGGGAAAAGAAGGTATTAATTCAAAAAAATTTATGATTAGAATTATGTCACAAAATCAAGATTGTGAATGTGGTATTGCAACTGATTTTGTAGATTATGTCAAAAGTTTTGACTATATTTTACTTTAATGTGGAACTGTTGGTTGATGATGAAGGTAAACCAAGATATGTTGCCGGAAAGCCACAAGGATCGACAATAAAAAATAATTGTAGTTTTCAAAAAGCTTAAACAAATGGCATTTGAAGTAACAAAAGTAAATCCTATGATATATGATTTAGAATTAGCGGTGAAATGGGTTCGAAATAATTGTGCATCCACTATTGATTTGGAAGACGATGATGATTTGAACTCTACGTTATCGGTTGGAACGAGAGTGACAGAAATATATGTTGCGAAAGTGGAACATAATAATATAGTCAAAACACAACCAATAGTAATTTCTGCGGATGAGTATGTACCCACCACATAGTTACAAGAAACACAATGGTCTGCACATCCTTCATGTCTTTTAAGCCATCGAGGTGGAGAGTTTACAAACTTACTTCACAGGTACAACGGAATGGTTGGAGTCTCTTTTAGTCAGGAACAAAATACGATGCACAAATACATCTAAATAAATCGCAAGCATTCAATAAGCAAGTAATATTATACTCTAGCATTTGTATTTGACTTACGTTAATTCAAAATGTCTTACTGTTATTTTTCGTATTCGTAGTGCCGAAAAAGCATTGATTGGTTGTTATGACGATGACAGTGATGTTCGTGTTATATTGCATAGGAGATCGAAGGGGAATTGGATAGCATGGAAGTAGCTTGTGCGGATGATGAGGATGGAAATTGGATCCATTAAACGAAGTTAACAATGATTCAATAATATATGTAAACATTGAGGAGGCTGATGATGTAAATGTTGAAGAAGAAAAATCACTTATGAAGAGGCTCTAGCCGATGATTTATGCACGGCATCAATGATCGTGAAATCGATAATGGAAAATTGTCAACTAGACAGGGAAGTGTTTGGAAGAGAATGTGCTGAGAAAGGACCATGAGTCGAGTTAATTTTTGAAAGTAAGCAGAAGCATGTTGAACAGTTATGTGAATGGGCGATTAAATGTTCAGTTTCATTTCAAGTTCTTAAATCCCATGCAAATCAATACACAATTCATTGTGATGTGGATGAAACATGTCCTTGGCAAGTGCATGCAAGCCTTTCGGTTGGAAAAAAAATTCAAATTGGTGGAAAATAACTATATATGGCGGTGATCACACTTGTTTAAATGCAACAATCAACTCAAACCACCGACATGCAATTTCAAAGTTTATATGCAGCAAAATACTTCTGTTAATTAAATTTGAAACAAACATGAATGCAAGAACTATTTAAGAGATAATGTCCAATATGTTTCATATTAAAGTCGTAATGCGCTCGTATAAGTATAAGTATGGCAAGGCACGTGAGGCAATGCCAAGGTAGGATTCTACCGGTTTACCCTTTCTGGTTGGCCGTAACCCATCTGTGGCCGATCGCAACTATCAATCCAAACAAAAGGTGTACCCATCGAATACGAAATCACAATAGTGATACGACGGACAAGTATGACTAGGCATGTAAGGTAATTTCCAAGGTAAGATTCTACCAGTTTACCCTTTCTAGCTGGTCGTAATCCAAATGAAAAAGGTGCACCCACCGAATACGAATTCACAATAGCAATACGAGGGATCAACGTTGCTAAAGGTAGCGAATCTCATTGGCCAGACATAGGCTCCTGTTTTAGTCGTTTTAATTACGATACGAGTCTCAAAGCTATCCATCATCATTCTCTTACTTCATTTCAGTAAACGTTCGCCAATTCAACAACTACATTCTAGATATCATCCACTGCATACACAGTTGTTAAATTGGTTTCAATATTGACGGAGAGTATGCCAATAAGAGGCCCTGATCTCTTTAACAACCAAACGTCATTTTACACACCAGTTGGTACTTTTACAATTCGAAAATAATTCATTCTTGATATCAAAATATCATATTCATTTAAAAATCAGTTTCATTTCGAAATTACAAAATTCGCTTCAAAAATCATAATTTTTTTCAAAATGTCGATTCGGTTCGAAATATCGATTTCACTTCAAAATTTGATTCGAAATACAATTTAGGTTATAACTTCACTTTAACCCAATTCGCATTTAAATCCAAGATTTAAATATAAACATTTCATCTTTTTGACCAATTTGAATTTTTAGAAAGTAGTTAAATAGTTTTAACATAATTAAATAGTTAAAATAGTTTAATAGGAAATATTTAAAGTATTGAAATAGTTTATATAGTATATAGCTTGGAAAAAAAAATTAATTTGAATATTTAAAAAATAGATTTTAAATAGTTTATACTAAAATTTTATTTAAAAATAGTTTCAAAGCCAAACTGATTCAATTCCAAAGTTCCCAATTCAAATCACTTTAAATTTCCATTTCGATTTAATCGATTTAATTCCGAATTCAAGTCAAATTTTACTTCGATTCCAATTTCAATTCAAATAAATTCAATTCCGATTTCGAATTAATTAAATTTTGCTTTCAATTCCAATTGATTTCAATTTCAATTATAACTTAAATAAATTTTAATCCAATCCCAATTAATTTTAATTTCAATTCCAAATTAATTTCAAATTTAAATTCCAAACTAATTTCAATTTCAATTCCAAATAAATTTCAATTTCAATTCCAAATTAATTTCGAATTTAAATTCCAAATTAATTTCAATTTCAATTCCATATAAATTTCAATTTTAATTTCAACTATCCGATTCAATCATTTAATTTCAACTCAATTCTCAAATCTAAACCATTTCAATTGACATCAATTTCGCGTTCGATTTTTAAAATATCGATTCAAATCACTTAAATCAAATTAACTTTCAATACTCAATTTAAAATCTAAATCTTCAAGTATAATTCAATTCCGAGCTCAATTTATGGAATATCATTTTATACTACTTTTACTTAGCAATATTCAAAGTTCAAATAAAGTCCAATCTTTTAAAACAAATCAATTTCTCAAATTCAAATCATATTTCGATTATAACTTCAAAATCTCAACTTCGACTATTTAAACAATTCCTATTATCAAATTTAAAATTCAACATTTCGAGCTCAAGTTTGAAAATAATTAAGTTTAATTTTTTACTTCTTAAATCAAATCATTTTAAATAAATTCAAATAAAATTTTTTCAAAATCATTTAATTTGATCAAACCCGGTGTTCGTATATAATTCTTTATCTTATGGCCAAGTGAATCAGTTATTTTAATTTTAATTCAGGGATGGATATATATCGTTTCAATCCAAAATAAATGTCATAGGTATATATCATTTCAACCTATTTCTTAATTTATTCGAAATAATTCAGTTTATAGTTTTATCTACTGCAAATAATATACAAGACGCTAGAGGATATATAAAAAATAAATAAATAACCAAATCATTCAAATATCAACAATTTTCATCCATCACAATCAATTATCCAAACAAACAATAATTTACAAAAATTAACTAATTATCAATAATCGGGAATTTTATTATCAATTTGATTTTCATTTCAAATTTTAACTATCAATTCAAATTCCTACCATTTTAATCCATATCAATTTAAATGCGAGCTAAATTTTACCAAATAAAGTCAATAAATTTAAATCACTTCACGATATAAATTTAACTAACATAAAAATTGTTTCAGTCAATTGTGAGCGTATAAAACACTCGCCTTTTATCTGAATCTAAAAATATCACGGTTTTAAACAAATTTCCCATCTGATTCCACGCTAAAGCCTTCGTCGACATGATTCCAACATGATTTGATTCGTCCGAAACCGATCTCATATGCAAAAATTTACAAATTTATTAGCTTTTGTTATTAAATAAAAATAATTAACATGTTTAACCAAAATTTAATTCTAATTAAACAAACCTCGCATCTCCCTCCATCACGCTAGCTTCCTAGGCTTAATCGTGATTTACTCCAGCTCGTTCTTCTAGTCGCGACGTTTCCTTTTTTTCGTTCGTTTTAAATCTGAGATCTAGAAATAAAGTGGGGGAGAAGGCATACATGTAGATAAAAGATAGTGGGGCTGAGATGTTTACGAGAAGAAAAACTAGAAAATATATATTATTATATTACAAAATATCCAGCTTACAATGTCCAAAATTCTCAAGCTCCAAACAAAGCATGCCGCCTGGCGTTCCTAATGTTTACCCCCATTCGAACACAATGGAACTAGTTCCGAGGCCTAATTCGATTGTATGAAAAAGATAGCCTTTCAAAATCAATTATCTAAATTAAATTCTGAAATTAAATTCTACTCGTTTCAAGCTCGCAAGACCAAACGATAAGAAACTTGAAATCCTACGATAATTCATTATTACGGATCAGATGAAATTAGTTTCATTGAAATCCAAGACAGTGGCCAAAATGGCTATTTTCATTTATCAATTAAAATATAAAATTTTCAATTTCTAATTATTCACTTCTATATCAAATTTTAAATATCCACAATCTTCCTTGTTGTTTAAATAAAATTTAGATCAACTTCCAATACCATGTTCATTCACATTAATTCAAGATTCCAATATTCAAATAATTCCAGTATTAAATTTGAAATAATTTAATTATCCAATATTTAAATCCCAATGAATTTTAGTTATCAACAATTACTTTATTTTCAATGAAATATGTCAACATTTATTATTCAATCTAATTATTGATTATAAATACATTCAATAAGCATAATTCCATTCAATACTATTATTGCCGAAATCATAGAAATTGGTTATTTTAAAATTTTATCCAAATTCAAATTCAATATATTACAATAGTAAGTCATTAAATTTTATTTCTATTCATTTTTATTCAATAAATATATCAAATTATAAATTTTAAAATAGTTAAAAATACGGGTCGTTACAGTTGCTGATTGATTAAGCTAGGCACATTAAATGGTAACAAGAATGAAATTTGAACCTTAGATCAACGGAGAGAAGAATACATCCCTTTTTGATGCAGGATAGCCGTTGAGTCTCCACAGTTGGAAACTACAATTTATTCATCATTAACCACTACAACAACAGTCGTCGACCTAACATAGTCTTACTTCGTCATCTACAGCTTGCACCTACACCTCCCTTTCTAACTACCGACCACTTGAGATGTCACCACCTCTACGTCAGTTCTTCTAAAAAATCTCCCAAATATCTCTTTTCAATTCTAATTTGAAACGTTTATGCGACTCGTCTTGTCTACCACCATTTCGTTCATCCTTTCCTTGTAGGATGTAGCAACCTAAATCGATTTCAATTCATAAAAAAATGGATTAGATATCAAAATCAAATTGAATACCTAAATCAAATTAGGGAAAGAAAAAGAATTTAATATCTAAATACGTGGTGGTGCGCAACACATACTTTGATTAAGTTATTCAATCAGTGATGATTTTGATAAATAGGAACCTTATTTTGTTCAAGTGGCGGTGGTGATCTTTATGCCATTTTTTTTAAAGATTTGAGAAGGATCGAAGTCAGATGATTTTTGTCTAAGGTTTTTATTTTGTTTTAGGGACAACGAAAGAGGATGGAAATGTGATGACACAGTAAGCGGGAACCCGAAACGAAGCCCGCCTAAAATATTATTGAACGTATCCAAAATTAGAATGTTGTGATTATACCAAGATGGATGAAATAGTTTCATTTATCATTCAAACGCTGCTATTTAATGCTACTAAAAGCACATTTTCTTGTAGTGCTTCTTCTTCTTTTATTCTTCCATTTCCTAAAAATGAAAACAACTCCACTTCTGAACTTCAAAATTCATTTCCCCCTACTCTATTCTCTTTCAAACAAATCATCCAACTACAAAGTTGTTTGTTATGATCCCTAGTATTTTCTGAAAGTAGTCGCTCGTCTTTTCATTGATTGGATTGGCGACAGTTGGTCGATAACAATAGTTGTCGAATTATGATGGTTTTTCGATGAACACAAAATAAAAATCGAAGAGCGGGGTTGTGTTCGTGGAGGAAAGACGAGACTTTTGGTGTTGGTCATAAGATTTTTGTGGTCGAAGTTGGACGTAGTTGGTGGTTAATCATTTTTCGATCAACTAGCTTTTTTCGATGAACCAGTGGTTAAAAGAAGCAACGGTGTTGTATGGAGAAGGCTTGAGTCGAGGCGGAGGTGTAAGAAGTGATTAGGGGAGGAATGGTGGTCGGAGGAGATCAATAAAACTTGAGTTAGGTTATGGCTTTTCTTGTTCTTGGTTTCATTTATGGTGTAGGAGGCAGTGATTGGAGACATCGAGTTGACCAGGGAGGTGGCTGATAGTGCATAGTTCGGTGGTAAGTCGAACGGTGGTGGAGTTGGTGGCCATAGGTGGCCGAGGCAGTAGAGAGGGTTGCGTGACCAAACCTGGACACAATTTTGGTTTTGAGGGGTTTTTGGTCTTATTTTGATTCAGGCGGTAGGAGGTGGAACTGAGAGCGGCAGTATGATGAGGTCGTGAAGTAGGTTTTGCTGATGGTTGTAATTCGACGATCGGTGGTTAGAATTGGCATGTTAGCAACACAGGATTGTGCAGGAAGCGTGTATAGGGAGTATGGTTTTGGGGTGGAGGGTAGGGGAAGAAGACATTGTTCCAAGCGGGCCGAGTTTGGAGTGTTCTTGTGGGCCGGGCCTTGTTTTGGTGAGGACGTGTTTAATTTATTTGTAAATTATATGAACTAAGTATATTAACCTTATAAAGCTATATCTTGTTCATTTTAAATCCGATTAACCTATAGATTTTTGCATTAGACTCATATTGATAAGTATAATATTTTAGTATAAACAGTCGATAGTTTTAAAGAAGAATAAATATAGATAAAATTATAGTGGTAAATTGCAATTACATTGTATTTAATAATACGGTTGTTAAATTAATTATACTTCATTTAATGTTAGTTTAAATTTACAAAAGGGATTTAAAATTTGATTTATTTTTTTAGGAAACTTAATGTGGTTTTAAAAGTTATAAGAGTGCCATTGGAGGCTATGGATTAGAAGACTATGTTCGTAGCACCCTAATTACACCACTAAGATATGTGGCTGAAAAGGATGGCAAACTCATAATCAAACAAGAATATGCATCTCATCAACGACAGGATAGTCTGGTAAGTTGTTGGCTATTATCTATCGTAGGTTCAAATCTTTTGCCAAAACTAATTAGATGTAAGGGTGCTAATTAAATTTGATCAACAATTCAACAAGTTTTTAACACTCAATCTGCTGCAGAAGTTATGTTTTATAAAAGACAACTGCAGAACCTAAAGAAAGAAAATTTACCAATGAGAGATTACTTACAAAATATTAAGATGATATGTGACCAACTAGGTTTTATTTAGCAATTTTGTTGGGAGGCTTTCTATTTAGTTCTTTATTTAACCCCATGACGATTCATCTTTCTAATGCATGAGCAACGACACACGAACACCGAGGATATGTTAAGTGTCACTTATAGGGGTTAGAAAAGTGGGTCGTCATGGTTGGTATCAAAGCTTCGGTTGAGCGAACACCTTAGCCTGGTTGGGATACAACTCATTAAAGATAGGGTGAGTCGAGCCCTAGATTGAGTTAATCTTGAAAGAGCATTTCCTTTTTCTTACCTAAAAGTCTGGTTTTAGATCCTTGTTGCAATTACTCTTGAGAGAGCATTTCTAATGTTACCTGTCGCTTATCCATGTTATTGAAAATAAGTACAAAAGGAAGAAGAGGGAGAGAATCTGGAACCAGTACGGCTACAAATGGCAGAACTCCTAGAAATGAGCCAGTTGTAGAGACGGAAGTAGAAACAAAAGTGCAAGTTCAACCACCTTAGAACTTTGCACCTTGTGTAAGAATTACACTTCTTTAGGTGGTAAGCCTTTCAATGGAACCAAAGATATTTTGGGAGTTCAAACATGGCTTCGGTCTTATGAAGGGATATTAGGGGATCTCCAGTTGGGTGATGCAAGAAAGTGATTGTTTGCATCGCGCCAGCTTCAGAATGCAGTAATGGATTGGTGTGATCCGGTCACCATGAATACACCAGAAAAAGATTTCTCTTGGGTGCAGTTTAAGAAGGTTTTTGAAGCCCAGTTTATCCCAAAGGCAGGAAGGACTCAATGGTTCAAAAGTTTTATGGACAATGTGAGATGATAGTAACATAGTATGAGCATAAGTTTAATGCATTGTCCTGCTTTGGACCAACGTTGATTGATACGCCACTAAAAAGAATGAAATGTTCTTGAAAAGAATGCGACCAGAATTTCATCGAGAAATGACCATTCATCTCAACGATACCTTTGCCAATCTGATCGGTTTGGCTTTGAGGTTTGAAGCTCTTGATATTAAGCAAGGAGTTTAGAAAGGAGTAGTGCTAGCACTTAATGCCCAACCTTTGTCAGTGATATGAGTTTCTACTAAGCCTTTTTCAAGCGCCATAGGAAGAAGAAGTGGTCGAAAAAGAAACCTGGCGGGGGAGCTCCCACGCTGAAAAAGAAAATCTACTCCTCCAAGATTCTCTGTTATAAGTGCGATAAGATGGGACATTTTGCAAATAGTTGCCTAGGGACTAATCTACCTTTATGCTACAATTGTCACAAATAAGGACATATAAAGAACGAGTGTCCATTTCCGAAGAAAGGGGCTCAGGGGAAGGATTTTACTATTGAAGGGATACCATAAACTTCTATGGATCCAAAAGGAAAGTATGCGTTGCAAGGCACACTATTCATCCCTGATATTCCCGTTAGCGTATTGTTCGATGCCAGTGCATCCAAGAGTTTCATTTCAGTAGATCTTGTTGATAAGTTTAACCTCAAATGTAATGATTCTGAAATTTACCGTTATTTTGAATAATTAATCGATTTAAGTTGAGAAATTTAGAAGTTTGAATTTAAAAATTTATATTTCGCATGATTAGATAAAATGAACAAAAAGGAGTTTAACTTTACAACCAAAATTTTAAACAATTTGAAAATTTATAAAAAAATTAGTCGGTAATAAAACAGTGAAATTTTTGGTTTCAAATTTAATATTTTATATAGAAATTTATGTGATCGATTTACAGTAGCATCAACTGATATTGCAAAACTTTCAAAATTTTGCCCATGCGACAAGTAACAAATTTTTTTGTGTGCTAAATGTGTTCGTATCAACACGCCAAGTATGACGATGTTTCGTTTGCGTGTCGGTATTTCCTGTTGTTTGGCATTTTGTTTTGGCTCAAATTAGCGGTAGTTGCTGTATTTTCATGATTCTTTCGCTCTGGGATTTTTTATATTTAAGTTTAAATTAAGTAGCTGTTATAAAATAATAACCAGGATAAATACGTATATGATATCTTGTACCGTTGGAAATAGGGAATTAAAAAAAAGTTTAAACGATACTTGCATAACAAGTTTTTGCGTGTAAAAATTGAAACAGTCTGCCAAGCGAACTGCTAGAGGCGAAAAAAATAGTAATATTTTTTTTAACTTGGTAGACGAGACATACAAATAAATTACTTTGGAATTGGTAAGCAAGCAAATATCTCGGTACACAGTTGTACTTACACATGGCCTTCTTCCATATATATCTTCTTCTTCTGCCTCATTTTTTTCTTCTGATAATCAAAATCGAAGCCGATCCTTTCATCCATCAACCCGAGCCCACCTTCAACCAAAGATATCGCCTACCTCGAGTCATCCTCCTCTCCTTGCAACTGCCGCCGCACCTCTTCCCTACCATCATTTCACTGTACCCTAAAATCTCGCCCCTTCGAGAGTGACAACCAATGCCAAAAAAAAGGCTCAGGCAAACCGTTCGCCGCTGTTGCTGCCGAGGCAACCACCGCTAGCCTGCACTGTCGCATACCAGAGCACCGCCCATCTCCGATCAAAATTCCCCTCCACCCCTCCAATCAGACACTGCAGTTTGTATATATGTGTGTGTGTGTGTGTATAAATCATACTACTGCCAACCTGCTAACCTGCCGATTGCGCCCTCACTGGTATCATCGCACAGCCTTGCATCCATTAGCCGACCCGCTTGCTTTCTCCCTATTCCGGTGCTAAGCCGTGAGGTACACATATATATTGTCATATATTTATAGCTAAGAGTATATATAAATTTTTTTAAGGCTGTTGTAGCCATCTGGATTGGTGCCAGACGAGTACGAGTTAAAGGGTCGTTGTCAAATTTGCATGTATCACGTGTCGTAGGGGTTTTCAGACTAGCATAGTTGACGTGAGTGTTTACATTCATGCTTAACTAATATTATGACGCAAGTTAATAGATCTAAAATTTTATGTTGTGGTTGAATTTGATTGATATATTGTCGTCTGGATGAATTATCGAATGAGATGTATGTATGATTGGCATGATACACACACAACCATAGAAAAGTTAAAAATCGAAAAGCCATATTCACCTCGTTATTGATATTGACATTTTAGTATGGCTTTGTTGAACTTTGCCCATCGATATTTGGGTATGACTGTATATTGGAAGTTTATTGTTGAAAGGGTTGAAATGATATATGCCCATAATTTAAATTTATCTATCCCACTTAGCCTAGGTAGAAAATAAATTAAACAACGTTGGTCTAAAAAAAAATCTTTTTAAATGGAAATTGTATGAAAACATATATACATACATATATATATATATAAATGATCTAAAATTCTTAAATTTTGTTTTAAAGTAGGATTTATTATTTAAATAAAATTTAGGTGAGTTAGATGATTTTTTTAGGAAAGGGAATTTAGAAAAATGTTTTATTTAAATTAATTGGATTTTGATTTGAACTTTATAAGATTTGATTTAATTTAAACTGAAAATTTGAGATTTGAAGGTATTTACTTTAGAAAGTTTAAGTAAAATTTCGAAATAGATTTAAGCTAAGATCAGGAATTGGTTTCGTATATTGAAATTGGGGTAAACTAAATCTATATGGAATTTAAATGTTTTATAAATTTTTGGGAATTCATTACAAATTGTCTGATAAATTATAATGGAGTTTTAAATTGTTTAACAAAATTTTGGGGATTTCATTGAAAATTTGGTTGGTTAAATTGTAATTAAATTTGGGATTTCAACTTAAATAAATTTTGATTAAGCGAATCAAGTTATGGGTTAAAGGGGAAGTGAGTTGAAATCGAAATATTTTATAATGGATTTTGGTAACAAGAATTTTATTCGAGATATTTGAAAACTATAATTAAGCCGTTTTATGAATTGTTTAAAACCTTAATTGACCAAATGGTGTGTAAAATATACGTTGGGTTGTCAAGGAGACCGGGGTCGGACATTCGCATACTCTTTGTCAATCCCAAAACCACTTTGATAACCATGTACGCGGTGGATGTTACATAGAATGTGGTGGTTGAATTGATGACATTTACTGAAATGAAGTAAGAGAACGATGATGGATAGCTTTGACATTTGTGTTATAATTAAAATGACTAAAACAAGAGCCTATGTATGGCCAATGAAGTTAGCTACCTCTAGCGACGTTGATCTTTCGTATTTTACTATCGTGATTTGAACTCGATGGGTGCACCCTTCTGTTTGGATTGATAGTCCCGGTCGGCCACAGATGGGTTACGACCAGCCAGAAAGGGTAAATTGGTAGAATCCTACCTTGGGCATTGCCTCACGTGCCTTGTCATATTTACCCCTATACGAGCCCATTATGATTTTGGTTTAAAACTGGAAAATGTGTTAAGGTTGATCAATGTAAAGCCTTAACGCTATTTTGATATTTATTTTACTGATATACATTATATATTAGAGTGTACATTATTATATGTAGATAGTTTGACGGATCCTTAAGAAATGGAAAAACCCATAACATCTCCTATGTTACTTTGCATTGATTTATTGACTTACATGAGAATATTAGTTCTGACTTGAGTATTGTGTTTCCATTTTGCTCGGGTCAGCCTGAGTGTTTCCAATTTGGAGAGCTTGCTGTGAAGACGAAGGCATTTCTGGAGATTCTGTTCTATTTCAGTTATTTCATCAGTTTAATTCGTTATGTCAGTTAGACTCATTTAATTCCATTTATTTCCTTTCAGTAATTAGAGTGAGAATAATGTAACTTATTTGGAGTTCATGACTTAGTTATATACTGATTTATTTTCCGCTGCGAGACTCTGAGTTATTTTTTTAATTTCAGTATCTTTGTTCTGTTATTGATTCTATTTTACCCGAAATAACTTTCTATCATTTAAGCAAATATTTGTGCTTAAATGGTGGGTCGTTAAAGTTGGTATCGGGGCCAGGTTGAGTGAACACCTAAGCCTGTAGGGTAAACTCATTATAGATAGGGTAATTAATTACTCTAGAATGAGTAGAATCTTTCTCGAGAGAGCGTGTTTTAAAAATTTAAGAGAGAAATGGTTTAAAAACTTAAGTAAGTTAAAACATTAAGGTATTCTTTCTTAGTAAATTCTTTTGACTAGGTTCATTTTTCTTAACTCGGCTTTTAATAAATTTCCTTGCCATCCCTTCTTTATAGGACGAGTAATCGTGGCTCTAGTGGTAGAGGTAGGGGAAATATTCCCAATGAAGTTGTTTCGCCCGTTGTTGTCCCAGAAGTGAGGTTTACCACTCTTTGTAAAGAGTATACTTAGCTTTGAGGTAAGAAGTTCACAGGAGCTAATGGCATTGTTGGAGCACAACAATGGCTTAAGAATGCTGAAAGGATGTTTGTTGGACTCGGCGTCTCTAATGCCCAGAGATGTCAATTAGCAGCTTGGCAGTTTCAGGAAGCCGCTCTTGATTGGTGGGATGCTTTTACGGCTCATACCCCTGAGGAAGATATTTCTCGGGTCTAGTTTAGGTGAGATCTATCTAAATGAGAATTTTATGTTCTTAAGATTATCTTATAGAAGTTTAGCTTAGCCTTGTATCCTCAATGCACACGGAAGCTTTTATTACCCAATGGATACCAGAAGCTGGGAGGACGGATTTGTATAATCAGTTTATGGAACTTAAGCAAGGCGAGATGACTGTAGCGGAGTATGAAAGGAAATTCAATGAGCTATCGAAGTTTGGCCCTCATCTGATCGAGATTCCTCTTAAGAAGAATGAGAAGTTCATTGCGAGTATGCGTAGGGAGTATAGATAGCAGCTGACTGGTCATATCCATAGGCCATTTTCTGATAATATCCATAGGCCATTTTATGATATCATTGATTTGGCGATCCATTTTGAGAATTTGAAGCTGAATAGGATTTCATAAGTTTCTGACACTCCAACCCCATCTAGCTCCAACAACCTTGGCAAGAGAAAGTCAAATTTTAGTAACCAGAAGAAGAAATAGCAAAGCCGTCAAGGAGTTGGATTGCCTAAAAAAAAGACTAAGGAATTGTCGCACATCAATTGCTTCAAATGCGATAAAATGGGACATTATGCCAGAGATTGTCCACCAACATCCTTGGCGGCCGTTCCTCCAGTCCAAATGACTAGGCATGACTTATGCCACATCTGTTTACAACCGGGCCATTTCAGGAAGGATTATCCTACTCAGAAGAAAGGCAAACCATCCGGTATCTTTGCTGTCATGGCTTCCAACCCTCTAGTTGAGGAGACCGATCCCGTACTTCAAGGTACACTTTCTTTTCATCTTACACCTATCCATGTTTTATTCGATACTGGAGCATCCATAGTTTTATATCTGTTAATTTATGTGAGAAATTTGAACATGATTTGAAACCCGAATCTGCTTCTACATCTTTACGCATCTCTAATCCCATTGGTGGCCCCGCAAACTTAGGAATGATTTTAAAGGATGTTTGTTTTTTAAAGACAAACACCATTTCACCGGTGACTTTTATGTTTTGGGCTTTAGTGGATTTGATTTATTGTTAGGCATGGATTGGCTATCCAAATTCAAAGCTGTTATCTTTAGTAAGGATCAAACCATTTCTTTGGTTGATGATAAAGGTTCTCGGTTGATTATCCAGTGTAAAATGCCTTGTGATCTCGTCTAGGGTTTTGTTTTTCCCTTGATTTGCATTCTAGTGATCTAGACAATGTTTCAGTTGTTCGACTTTTTCCTGATGTTTTTGGTGAAGTTACTTGTTTACCACCTCATCGAGAAATTGAATTTCGAATTGATCTTATTCCCGGAGCCAGACCTGTTGGACTTCCACCTCGAAGGATGTCGCCTATGGAAAGAGTGGAGTTGAAAACTCAAGTTGATGATCTATTGGCTAGAGGCTAGATTATGTGAAGTTTTTCTGAATGGGGTGCAGCCGTAGTTTTTGTCACTAAGTATGACGATTCCTTGAGAATGTTTATGGACTACAGAGATTTGAATAAGCTCACACATAAGAACCGATATCATATGCCTCATATTAATGATATGTTTGATCAGCTTTATGGAGCATAGGTGTTTTCTCAGCTTGACCTCGCTTCAGGTTTCCATCAGTTGAGGATTTTCGAGGATCGTATTCATAAGACTGCTTTCCGTACTGAAGATGGATTTTATGAATGGCTCGTTATGCCTTTTAGGTTAACGATCGCTCCGGCTTACTTTATAGATCTCATGAACAGAGTATTCATGGATGTTCTTAATAAATTCGTGCTTGTTTTTATCGATGATATTCTAGTTTTCTCTAAAACCGAAGAAGAGCATGAGCAACATTTGAAGTTCGTGCTTGAAACTTTGAGAAGCCATCAGTTGAAGGCAAAATTTTCCAAATGCCATTTTTGGCAGGAGGAAGTCAGATTTCTTGGCCACATGGTTTCAAAAAATGGAGTTTCGATGGATCCCGCTAAGATCCCGTCGTAAACGTAAGTTCCACATCCTTACTTTCGATTTGGTTATCAGAATTCTCAATTTTTGATTTGTGCCTTATATCGAATTCTAGGATTGGGAAATTCCTAAGACACCCACGGATGTTAGGAGTTTCTTAGGCCTTGCTGGTTATTATAGAAGGTTCATTGAGTATTTCTCCCACATTGCTTCTCCCCTTACAGCTTTAACCCGAAAGAATGTCAAGTCCAATTGGGATGAAAAGTGTCAGAAAGCATTTGATGAATTGAAACAGAAGTTGATCTCGACCCCTGTTCTTACTGTTCTGAATCGGAATAAAGGCCTTACGGTTCTTACTTGATGCTTGCAGAAGTGGGCTTGGTGCTGTTTTAATGCAGCATGGCAAAGTTATTGCATATGCTAGTAGACAGTTGCAAATGCATGAAGTTAAGTACACAACTCATGATTAGGAGTTGTTGGCTGTGGTTTTACTTTGAAGTTGTGGCGGCATCATCTATTGGGTACCAAATTCAAACTCTTTACCGGTCAAAAATCCTTAAAATATATTTTCTCTTAGAAGGATTTAAATCTAAGAGTGAGATAGCTAGAATTTTTGGCTGCATATGATCTTGACATCAATTATACCTCGGGTAAAGAAAATGTAGTGGCTGATGCCTTGAGTAGAAAAAGGACTATGCTTTGTCAGTTTGTTGCTTCATCGTCTCTTATGGATCGTATAGTTTCTAAGCAGAATGAAGACCCAAGTTTAAGAGCTATTCGAGAGAAAGTTTGTAACGACCCTGATTCGACCTTTGAAAATCGGCACTGAATACATCACCCGTATTTGAACATCAAATCTAGTTCGTCGGAGCTTATAACACATTAAGTACAACACCGTGGAAGAAAATGAAATGAATATTATTGATGTACAATATTTGGTACAACATTTTGATACAAATGACTATCAATATCAGAGATACAAGACAACATTTTGAAAATCTGGTATGTTAAAACATATTTCATTTAAACATCATTTCCTAAATATTTTTAGATTTTGAGACATGAATTTTTTTCTGGAATTATTAACCTATTATTGAACAGAGATGTATACACAGACATGCATTCAACAAATAATATATATTTATACACAGACATACATGCATATTAATATTTATACAAACAACTTTCACAATAGACTTCAAGCACAACATCAAAATCATCAGATAAAAACAGATTCAAACTTTGGGGTGTCAGTTTACTAACCTGGATTTAGACAGAGAACATAGTTTTGCTTGGAACTGGAAAACGATTTGGAATTTTGATATTGCTTGCTTGATTTCTTATTTGCTTGATATTTTTGATTATATTGAGTTGTTTGAACTTGCATGCTTCAGATCTGAGATGCTATGATCTGCAGCTTCAGTTAAGATGATCTTGCTTTGATTTGAGGCCTGGTTGTAGAAGTTTTGAGTTTCCTTATGTTAAAACAGTATGATTTCTTTGATCTTTACTTTGATTTGCATCAGGTTGAAGCTTGTTGTTTGATCCAAAATTTTAATTTCTTGAAGCTTGTTTGTTTTCATATTTTCTTTTCTGGTTTCTTTTTCTTTTGTTTGATCTAAACTTGTTTTTGAGCTTTGAATTTTCGTTTTCTTTAGTTTTGTTTCATAAATTTCAATGAAAAGAAAATGAATTAACATGAAACTTGTTAACATACGTTAAGATCAAGCTAACACTTGTATATGAATAATATAATTAGGCTACCACTTGTTTAATCTTTCGCTAAGATGACTACACTTGTAATCTTTCATGCATTAATAATTTTAGTATGTTTTAAATATATTTCATTTTTATATCAGCATATGGTTTACATATATATATATATATATATATATGTTTTTATATATTCTTAAATGTTTATTAATATATATATACATACATACAAAATATTTTATGACAAATATAAAGGAAAAGTGTTTTAAACCTTTTATTAAATTAGACAAATTATACTTAGTTATATTTTATACATTTTCTATTATTAATATTTGTATAACTTTTAAACTTTTACTATATTAATTTCAAAACATAACTTTCATATACATATATCATATATTATAATTAGAAGACAAATTTTATTCATCTTAAAATATAGAATACTTGAATTCAATTTATTTTCCAATATAGTTATTCTTGAATTTCAAATTCAAATTTCAAATTACAATTTATTATATAATATTTAGATTTCCAAATCAAATCCTTTATTTACAATCTTTTATATATATTTATTCCCAAATAATTCAAATTAACTCGCAATTAATCCCAAAAATTATATTAATTACCAAATTTAAATTTGGCAAAAAATCGGGAATGTTACAAAGTTATGAGGAGAGAGAATGACTCGAGGAGATGGTATGATGCAGTAGTTGATGAGAAGGGTATTCTTAAGATAAATGGTAGGGTTTGTGGTCCTAATGTAGATGGACTACGGGAGGAAGTACTAAAGGAGAATCACAAATCTAAATTTTCTATTCATCCCGGAGTGACAAAGATGTTTCAGAATATGAAAAGACTTTATTGGTGGGAAGGAGTGAAGAGGGACATTTCAATGTATGTGAGTAGATGCAGTACTTGTCAGCAGATTAAGGCTGACCATCAAAAATTAGCAGGTTTGTTACAGCCACTTGAGATTCCAGAATGGAAGTGGGATCAGATTACTACGGATCCTGTGGATGGTTTACCAAATATGAGGAGGGGTAATGAAAGCATTTAGGTGATTGTTGAATGTTTGACGAAGACTGCTCATTTTATTCCTGTGAAGTCAACTCGAACTGCTTCGAGTTTGGCTGAGATATATTTGAAGGAGATTGTCTGACTCCATGGAATTCCATCTAGTATCATTTTTGATCATGACCCTATTTTCATGAGTAACCTTTGGAGAGAACTTCGGGATTCATTGGGTACACAATTGAATCTGAGTTCGAACTATCACCCATAGACAGATGGCCAAACTGATTGAATACATCAAATTTTGGAGGACCTTCTTCGTGCTTGTATTCTGGATTTTGGTGGTTCTTGGGAAGACCATCTTCATCTTGTTGAATTCACCTATAATAATAGCTATCGGGTAAGTTTAATAAAATTTGAATTAAATACATATGTAAATATTTTTTTTTGGAATTCGAATCTCTAACTCAGGCTAGTATCGACATGGCACCGTTCGAAGCTCTTTACAGACGTCCATGTAAATCTCTGTCTTATTGGATTGAAACAGGTGACAGACTTGTTCTTGGGCCTGAGATTATTTTGAAAGCTTCTGAGAAGGTTGAAGGGATTAAGAAAAAGATGAAAATTTCATAGGATAGGCAAAAGAAATATGCTGACAGAGGGCGAAAGGAGTTGGAATTCGCAGTTGGGGATCTTGTGTATCTCAAGATTTCACCATTAAAAACGTCATTCAGTTTGGGAAGAAACGGAAGTTGGCCCCAAGGTTTATAGGTCCTTTTCGTATATCCGGAAGGATTGGTACCCTAGCTTATAGAGTTGAATTACCTGAAAAATATCAGGTGTTCATGATGTATTTCACATCTCCAATCTTCGTAAGTATATTCATGACCCGTCAGCGATAGTTCGTTCCATGCAGCTTGGGGAATTGGAGATTCAACCTGATCTTACTATTGAACGGAAGCCCATTTGTATTCTGGATAGGAGTATGAGAAAACTGAGGAGTAAATCAGTCAACCTCATCAAAGTTCAGTGGAGTGATGATGATCGAGATTGCACTTGGGAAACTGAGGATAATATCCGTGCTTTCAATCCTGAATTGTTTGATTCGGGTATACTTTCTAATTTTAATCTATCTTTTGATTCTTATTATACCCGTCCCACCTTTGCGAGGACGAAAAATGTTGAGTGGGGGCGAATGTAACGATTTTGAAATTTACCATTATTTTGAATAATTAATCGATTTAGTTTAATTTGATTTAAGTTGAGAAATTTAGAAGTTTGAATTTAAAATTTTTTATTTTGCACAATTGGATAAAATGAACGAAAAGGAATTTAATTTTAAAACCAAAATTTTAAACAATTTGAAAATTTACAAAAAAATCAGTCAGTAATAAAACAGTGAAATTTTTGGTTTCAAATTTAATATTTTATATGGAAATATTTTGGAAAATTTATAATGAAAACATCGATGTTCGTTTCATTGTATTTCGATTTCGCTAGTCCCATTTAAATCGATTTATGCGATCGATTTTATAGTAGCAGCAACTGATATTGCAAAACTTTCGAAATTTTACCCATGCGACAAGTAACAAAAATTTTCTTTGTGCCAAATATGTTCGTATCAACACGCCAAGCATGACGGTGTTTCGTTTGCGTGTCAGTATTTCCTTTTGTTTGACATTTTGTTTTGGCTCAAATTAGCGGTAGTTGCTGTATTTTCATGGTTCTTTCGTTTTGGGATTTTTTTAATTTAAGTTTGAATTAAGCAGCTATTTAAACAAATAACCTGGATAAATAAGTATATGATATCTTGTACAGTTGAAAATAAGGGATAAAAAAAAAGTTTAAACGATACTTGCATAAGAAGTGTTTGCGTGTAAAAATTAAAGGAGTCTCCCAAACAAACTTTGTACACGAGACATACAAATAAATCACTTTGGAATTGGTAAGCAAGCAAATATCTCGGTACACAGTTGTACTTACACGTGGCCTTATTCCATATATATATTCTTCTTCCGCCTCATTCTTTTTCTTCTGATAATCAGAACCAAAGCCGATCCTTTCATCCATCAACCCAAGCCCACCTCCAACTTATGACATCGCCTACGCCGAGTCGTCCTCCTTTCCTTGCAACTGCCGCCGCACCTTTGCCATACTATCATTTCACTGTACCCTGAATTCTCGCCCCAAGGCAACCACCGCTAGCCTGCACTGTCGCATACCGGGGCACCACCCATCTCTGACCAGAATTCCCGTGCACCCCTCCAATCAGACACTGCCATTTGTATATATATAAAAAAAATTGTACTGCTGCCAACCTGCTGACCTGCCGATTGCGCCCTCCCTGTTCCATTAGTCGACCCGCTTGCTTTCTCCCTGTTCCAGTGCTAGGCCGTGAGGTAGACGTATATATTGTCATATATTTATAGCTAAGAGTATATATAATTTTTTTTAGGCTGCTGTAGCCATCTGGATTGGCGTCACACGAGTACGAGTTAAAGGGTCGTTGTCAAGTTTGCGTGTATCACCTGTCGTAGGCGTTTGTAATCGTATTGGACTAGCATAGTTGAGGTGACGGTTTACATTCACGCTTAACTAATATATGATGCAAGTTAATAAATCTGAAATTTTATGTTGTGGCTGAATTTGATTGATATATTGTCGTTTCGATAAATTACCGAATGAGATGTATGTATGATTGGCACGATACGCACACAAGCATAGAAAAGTTAAAAATTGAAAACACCATATTCACCCCGTTATTGATATTGACATTTTAGTATGCTGTTGTTGAACTTTGCCCATCGATATTTGGGTATGACTGTATATTGGAAGTTTATTGTTCAAAGGGTTGAAATGACATGTTCCCATAATTTAAGTTTATTTATCCTACTTGGATTAGGTAGAAAATCAAACTAAACACCGTTGGTCTAAAAAAATCTTTTTAAATGGAAATTGTATGAAAATTTATATATATAAATGATATGAAATTCTTAAATTTTATTTTAATGTAGGATTTATTACTTAAATAAAATTTGGGTGAGACAGATGATTTTATTAGGAAAGGAAATTTAGAAAAATGTTTTATTTAAATTTATTGGATTTTTATTTGAATTTTATAAGATTTGATTTAATTTAAATTGAAAATTTCAGATTTTAAGGTATTTACGTTAGAAAGTTTAAGTAAAATTTCGAAATAGATTTAAGCTAAAATCAGGAATTGGTTTCGTATATTGAAATTGGGGTAAATTAAATCTATATGGAATTTAAATGTTTTATAAATTTTTGGCAATTTATTAGAAATTGTTTGATAAAATTATAATGGTGTTTGAAATTGTTTAACAAATTTTTTGGGGATTTCATTGAAAATTTGGTTGGTTAAATTGTAATTAAATTTGGGATTTCAACTTAAACAAATTTTGATTAAGTGAATCTTGTTATGGGTTAAAGGGGAAGTGAGTTGAAATCGGAATATTTTATAATGGATTTTGGTAACGAGAACTTGATTTGAGAAATTTTAAAAGTATAATTAAGCAGTTTTATGAATCGTTTAAAACCTAATTGACCAAATGGTGTGTAAAATATACGTTGGGTTGTCAAAGAGACCGGGGCCGGACATTGGCATACTCTCTGTCAATCCCGGAACCACTTTGATAATCATGTACACAGTGGATGTTACCCAAAATGTAGTGGTTGAATTGGCGACGTTTACTAGAATGAAATAAAAGAATGGTGATGGATAGCTTTGACATTCGTATGATAATTAAAATGACTAAAACAGGAGCCTATGTCTGACCATGAGGTTAGCCACCTCTAGCGACGTTGATCTTTCGTATTTTACTATCATGATTTGAACTCGATGGGTGCACCCTTCTGTTTGGATTGATAGTCGTTGTCGGCCACAGATGGGTTACGACCAGCCAGAAAGGGTAAACTGGTAGAATCCTACCTTAGACATTGTCTCATGTACCTTGTCATATTTACCCATATACAAGCCCATTACGATTTTGGTTTAAAACTGAAAAATGTGTTAAGTGGATCAATGTAAAGCCTTAGCGCTATTTTGATATTTATTTTACCAATAGACATTTTATATTATAGCGTACACTATTATATGTAGATAGTTTGACGGATCCTTAGGAGATGGAAAAACCCATAACGTCTCCTAAGTTACTTTGTATTAACTTATTGACTTACATGAGAATATTAGTTCTCGCTCGAGTATTGTGTTTCCATTTTGCTTGGGTCAGCCTGAGTATTTTCAGTTTCGAGAGCTTGTTGTGAAGGCGAAGGCATTTCTAAAGAATCTGTTCTATTTTAGTTATTTCATCAGTTTAGTTCGTTATGCCAGTTAGACTCATTTTATTCCAGTTATTTCCTTTCATTAATTAGAGTGAGAATAATGTAACTTATTTGGAGTTCATGACTTATTTATGTACTTATTTTCCGCTGCGAGAATCTGAGTTGTTTTTTTTATTATTTCTGTATCTGTGTTCTGCGATTGATTCTATTTTACCCTAAATAACTATCTATCATTTAAGCAAATATTTGTTCTTAAATGGTGGGTCGTTACATCAAACCCATTCCTTTAGACAATTCTCTTTGTGTGTCAAACCTAATTGCGGGTCCGACTAATCTTGGTACCATATGTTTGAATGTGCCTATTTCTTATCGAGATCGGCCTTTATTTTATGACTTTTGTCTCTCACAACATAGTATCACGTTTATAGGGAGTTTTATTTTTCATCTATTTTTGTTGATGACAAAGGGGAAGAAAAATATAAAATATACACATGCCTATATTCGACGGGAGTTATATAATATTATATATATATGAATAATTAATGGTTGTCATCATCAAAAAATGGGAGATTGTTAATACATCAGTTATTGATTTTGATGACAACAACAATATAAAATATAGTTACTAATGTTTTACTAAGTTATATAGCATATAGTGTAGAATATTACATAACTGCTAAACCAAGACTATATAATATAAATAATAAAGATAAAGATACGTAGACTTACGAGTTCAAAGATAAAGAAATGAAGATCTCTAGGTTATAATTTAGTGTACAGAGTCATTAACATATATTGTTAGAAGTCCTTAATATAAAAATTTTGATTTCTATCTCCAATTTTCGGTCTTCGTTATTTCAAACAAAATAATATATTTTAGATACAAAATATTTTTAAAATTTGATTTCTAACTCCAATTTCAGTCTTTGATAGCTTTTAAAATCGACTATTTTAATTAAATTACTCTTGTACGTATTCAGCTCACATGCCTAAATGGTAAATCCAAACGCTATGAAATTTAAAAATCGATAATAATACACTATTACAGATTCAATGGAACTAGTTTCATCGAATTCCAAGACCGTACCCTGGAAGACTATTTTAATGCGTCAATTAAATCAACGATTTCAATAATTGGCGAGATCACTTGAATTTGTAGGATCGATTTCACCTTAGAGGAGGGGAATATGGTGACACTAATAATTATAAAAATTTAATGCGAAAGTATATAAAATGATTGTAGCACTGATAATAGCGGAATAATAGCAGTATAGATAATAGCAGAATAATAAAAGAAGAAATAGAATAACACAAATTTACCTAGCTTGGGCAAAACCCTACCTACGTGCTGCCCCTAAGATTTCTACTTGAAATTAAGTAGTCAGACGCTTACACACGTAAACTCGCGACACCCGCTATCGATTAACCTAACTTTACGCTCAAAAGCCTGTCATAACTCAGCCACTAAGTTGCAACTTCTCGAACTACACCACCGTAGTTCTTCCCTAGTCACACTACTAGAAAATTACAAATGCTTAAAAGTAAATTACAAAAAAAAACAATATATAAACAAGAAACCCTAAATTTTAAAACTAAAACCCAATTATATTATAAAGCCGGCCCAAATAACTAAGTGATAAAAAATTCCTTTTCTTTTTATTCCTTCGGCCTTCTTTCCTTTGTGCTAAAAAATTGGCTACTTCTGTTTTTCATTCGTTCCTCTTTACAAATTTAGGGCTTCTGAAATTGAAAGGTGATGACTTCAGTTGCTCGATTGAATAGATTTTCTAGCGTTCCTTACTTTGTCGATCGATTGTTTCTTTGAATTGCAAATGGCTGCTTCAATTTTGGCGAGTTCGATAAATCCGATATGTGATTTCCTTTGATTCTCTCGTTGATATGATTTGAACTCGATGATTATGAATGCCAATGATGATTTTGGTTAAATAGGATTCAAAATCCTATAATCTCGTTCGTATATATTATATTTAAATTCTCTTGAAACTTTAGCTCGGCCATTCGATTATGCTTGGTTGCTTGTGATTAATCCTGACTAGTTCAGTTCGTATATTTTATGTTTACTTGATTATCATGGCTTTATGAATTTTAACTTGCTCCATGAATTTCTGGTTTGACTTCGGCTTGATTTGTGTTCTTTCATCTCTGCCTTGACTTATCAAACTGTTTATGGATTTTGTAGCTCTGGCTTTGACTCGTTCAATTTTGTGTCACCTATTGCATATTTTGATCTCAGCACTGACTTGTTAGATATTATCTGACCATGGATTAGGTATTTTGAATTTATGCTAACTACTGTTCTGTTCCTCTTGATTGCTTGCATTCATGTTAACTCATTTGTGTTATCCTTGCTGCAATGTATTGAATCGTTGCACTTGTATGGTTTGATGTTGAAGTCACTGTGACATTTGCGACCTGATGCATATGTATACATCCACTCACTCGATCTTCGTGTTACATTTCTTTTGAGCCAGTGCATATGATATTTGAGTCTACTTGGAGTTGCCTTTGGTCACTGCATTTTCCTGTGATGATTTACTTGAGTCTGATGTTATTTCGTATGTATGCACTGTATATATACATGTTTGTGGTCTCACTGAAGTCTTTGTACATCTATGTTCATGTTGTCTACACTTTGTTATTAATTCGAGCTATTTTGCATTTTAGTGGTTGTCACTACATATTTCTACTTGTATCAGTCCATATCAGGTTTTGATACATTTTTTTTCATGTGTGTTCATTTACATTGCTTGGAAACCATTTGTTGTTATTCTACATGCCTCTGATCAGCTTGATATGATTGTTACTCTAGTCATTGCATTCATACTTCATGTTGTCTGGATTTGAGTTAAGTTGCGTCCTTGATGATCTTCATGTTTAGTTATTGTGCATCACTTTCTGCCTTTTTGAATAGGTCCATTGTTGAGCTTCTATCATGAATATTTGACCTAGACTACATGTTATTGTGCCTTTGAGATCTGCTTGTTTGTATGCTTCACTGTGTTCATAAGTCTACACTGCACTGATTGAAGTGTTGCATTCACTACTTTGTACATTTCCTTAAGTTTGGTTCCATTGATCATTGTTAGACTTCATGTAGTCTGGTGGCTTCACTTTGGTATTTGCAGTTTTCATTTCTATTTGGTTTCCACTGAACTTCAAGTTCTCTGGTTGCATTCGTTATATACATATATGAACTGCATTACTGACTGGATGTTGTAATTCACCGTATTGGGTTTTGGTTTGCATCAAGTACATGTCTACATGCTTGATTTGAGTTGGGCATGTGTGCTTGTTACTGTAGCCACCACTTTTGTACCGATTCAATGTGATTTTGGAATTTTTCTTCATGTGTACATCACTTTATACCTGAGTTGAATCCAGCTTATAGCTCGAGTTTGACCTTATGCTCATGTCGTAATTTTATTTTTATTGCACTTGAGTTGAACCTAGCTTTTGATTGGGTTTGACCTTATGCTCACCTGTCCCTGCAGTTTTATCAAGTATATATCGGCGTGCACAACCTTATGGCATGTACAGTGATACATTGTGCATGTCATAGGTTGTTCGTGCTTGATGAATTCAAAATTAAATAATGATGAGCAACCCTAATAACCAAGGCATATAATATTTTCACAACACATTTTATTTTACACTGCAAAAATATTTCTTTTTACAATTTACTGCTTTAGTGTTTATTTTAAAAATCGCTCAGATGCTAGATTCATTCTGGAATAGAGTTGAAGATAAATACGAGCGAATGAGTGATATGTAGTGAGGTGCAAATTTAAACTAAAAATTGTGATGTAATCGAAATTGTTTTGTAATAAAAAATTGTATATATATATAGTGAGAGATCAAATACTATTCAAAATTGTAATAAAATATTTGTTTGAATAAAATATCTGTTTGAATTTAAATTCAGTGTTATTTATTTTATTCAGCAAATATTTATTTAATTATGTGAAAAAATAAAACAATACACTAACAAATACATTTAAATGAATATATATATATATATATGTTTATTATCATTAACTAAAAATCATATACTAGCATATTCAACAATCTCCCTCTTTTGATGATAACAGACATATATTTAAGATTTTGAATTAATTAAATGTATTTGATTATTCAATTTGCTCTCTCTAATTGAACGCTCCCTCTCTATAACAAAGATCCCCCTTCATATATGCATGAAAATAAATAAAAATATGCAAATGAACCTTGATGCAAATTGAAATAGAAAATAAAATATTTCACCTTGATTTTTAAAAATCTTAACTTTTCTCTCCCCCTTTTGTTATCAGAAAAAGAGTAATAAGGTTAGAAAAATAGAGATAAAGTGATAGACATTAGTACAACGTTAATACCTAATTAAGTATAAATGTTAACTATCAATAAAAAAATCAAACAAAAATCATAAATACTCTGTCAAGCGCATATTCCACTTTAGAATGATAGGGATGATGTAAAACCATATAGTTGTGTCTATTTGTGGTATATTTATATCAGGAATTTGAATATCTACTAACCATGCATAACCGTTAGGACTTTTAAATGAGGTTAGTAGTCTTCCAAATTAGAAAAATGAATTCAAGTATCTTCTAACCACGCATAACCGTAAGGATTTTTAAATAAGATTAGAATCAACTTGTCTATTTAATCAATCAACTTTGATATATGTTCCATATATGCATAACCATGAGGACTTTTAAATGAGCATGAAAGCACATAATCAAAAAATTCCAAGTAATTCACCCATGCATAACCGTGAGGAATTTTAAATGAGAGTGAATACTTTAGATGATTTTATTGCTAAAAATATAATAAAATAAAAAAACGAATAATTTTCCGTTTAAAATCCTACGTATTGACATACTATGTTGGATTTTGATGAGTGATGGTCGTTAGAAATATGATCGAAATAGAGATGGTCATGGAATTTTTACCGGACAAGAGTTATTATAAATCTTGTTTAAATTTTTAAGGAAATTTACTAAAATACTTTTCAAGTTATAATATATGATCAATATCAGCATTTATCGCTTTTTTCAATCCTATTTATGTTTTCGATAATCGGTAGGGAGTCAGATTAGTTAATGTAATCTTTTAAGCTGAAATCCAAAAATAATTATAAAATCAAATTTTCTAAAACGACTAATCTGAAACAAGGTCAACAAAATTATTTTCTACAAGGGGTTTTATAACAAAAATGCCCGCTAATTTAAAATCAATTGAAATGAAAAATATGCAGATATTTTCTTTGAAAGTGATGCAACTAATAAATGTCTCAACATAAATCACGTTCCACTAGTAATTTTTCTATCAACTAGATTCCCAGTGTAATCTGCATCTGAATTTTCCTTTGACTCAAAATTATCATTCGTTGGATGCCATAGACCAGACCGTGAAGTGTGAAACAAAATACCTTAAAAACATTTTTAACAGAATTTTTTTGAATTTGAATTGAAGCCTGCCAATAAACAAACAGTGAACATAGTGTCAGCAGTAAAATAACCAATTATATCCACGTGTATCATCATCAATCAATAAAACACCATCATTATTCTAAACAATTTTATGTGAAATAGTTCAAAGACTCTTGAGGTACTTATAGTGTTCTTAGCATAAAAAATATAATTTACCAACAATTTTGAATAAGTCAGAATGATAATTAACATTCATCTCCTTATCACATAACTTGCTGATTTAATCTAGATTATGGTGCAAATTATCACATTTAATATATCGTTCAAGAAAGATATATCATTATCTACTTTACTTTTACGATAATTTTTTGTTGTTGCCCATTGAGATTCTGCCACCTTTGTACTAGGCTAAGGAACTTTGATTTGTCACCCGTTGTGTGCCTAGAGCAGACAAAATCTAGGTAACACTATTGTTGTTCCTTAGCCTGCCACCACAACTACACAAGAAAAGATTTTTGTGACCTATTTGTTTTTATAGGTCCATGGTTTTAGTGGCAAAAGATTTTGAAAAATACATTTGAGTGGACCCAAGAGAATTTATATTTGTTCCTTCTGGCACTTAGATTTGTTTAACTTTAAGGGATTTTATATTTGTGCCTTTTGGAATCCAAATTGGAACGGTTTTTACGTGTTTGGATCTATACCAACACTTGTATGATTGTGTCCATTTTTTTTTCAAAAATTGTGCACTTGGATTTGACTTGATTAATTTCCCCTCTAATATGATCAGATTGATTATATCCAAGTCCTTGTCTAATAGGATTAACAGTTTGTTTCCCTAATAACATATCAGTGATTTTTCTCCTTTGAAATTTTTCTTAAAGTTGTAGACAATTGTTGGACTTGCGTTTTGAGATTTTCATTTTCATTCAATAATTGTGTGCACTTTTTAATAGAATTTTCTCTCCTTGTGTTTTCAGTTTCTCTCAAAATCAAATTTTCGTTTTCAAGTGATATAATTTTAATTTCTGATTTTTTAATTCTTCTTTGAATGTTGGACACTTTTCACACTTAGGGCACTTGTTTTGATAGTTTTTAACCAATTGATCAAGCTGTTTATTTAAATCTATTAAAGTATCTCTTTGTGATTCAATTTTAGAGTATTTCTCCCTTAGTCTTTTGAAATAGCCATTTACTTCGTGAATACATAAGTAATTCTGAATGAGTAAATTTTGATACTTGCTTGGCTCGTCATCATCACTATCAGTTATATGACCTCGAAGGCACAAATCTGCCTTTTCACTCTCGTTGCCGATGTTTTTATCATCTTCTCGGTTTCATCCCAAGTGGCTGCAAAACTTCTCCTTTTCGGTTTCTTTCCTTGGCTGAATCGATTCTGAGGACAATTGGGTTTGATATAACCGAGTTTATTGCACGTGTGACAGATAATCTCCTGCTCTTTTGGGTTGTCTGGTACTTTGACTATTCTGCTTTTCAATTGTTGATTTAGAGATGGATTTCTGTATTTGCCGTTCCACTTTTTAAATCTCTTTATTAGTAGCACCAGCTCAGCTGCTCCATCGTCGTCGTCGTCGTCATCACTTTCTATAGTTCCTTTCAGAGCTATCAATTTCTTTCAAATATCACTTCCTTCGTGCTCTTCCTGGAGTTTAATTTCTAGCTCATAAGTGGTGAGCTATTCGATGAGTCCTTTGATTCTTGAATGGCAATAACTTTTGCTTCAAAATTTCGTAGGAGGACTCTAAGGATATTTGAGACTATTTCCAACTCTGTGTATGATTTTTCGAGAGCTTTTGATTTGTATACAATATTGGAAAGTCGTCTATAGGTCTCTTTGACATTTTCGTCCTTGGCCATTGTGAAGTTCTCGTATTCACTACTAAGTATGGTAAGGCGAGATTCTTTGACTTGAGACGTTGCTTCGTGAGTCACTTCAAGTATGTGCCATATTTCCTGCGCAGTTAGACAATGTGAGACACGATTAAATTCAATTTGATCCAATGAACATATAATTGAATTCATAGCTTTAACATTAGCATTCTACAGTTTATTTTCTAGATCTTTCCATTGATCCATCGGTTTATCTATTTCTTGATTATGTACCACTATAATTGGTGTCTTGTATCCTGTCTCAACTATATTCCAGCATCAATGGTTTCCAGAAAAAATTTCATTCTATTTTTACAGTAAGCATATTCACCATTGAACATTGTTGATCTAACTATGGAGTGACCCTCAGCAAAAACATATTAAAAGAAGCCATTTAAAAATTCAAATTATGAAAACAAAAATTTGTTGAAAAACCAAAATTTTAAAACTAAAATTGGCTTTTTTTCCTAGCTCTGTTACCACTTGTAGTATCGATTTCACTCCAAAGGGGGGTGAATAGCGTGATACTAATATTTATAAAAATTTAATGCGGTAGTATATAAAATAATTGCAGCACCAATAATAGCAGTACAGATAATAGCAGAATAATAAAAGTAGAAATAGAATAACACAGATTTACCCATTTTCGGCCAAAACCCTACCTATGTGCTGCCCCCAAAGTTTCTACTAGAAATTAAGTGGTCAGATGCTTACACATGTAAACTCACGGCATCCGCTATCAACTAACCTAACACTACGCTCAAAACCCTGCTACAACACAGCCACTGAGTTGCGAATTCTCGAACTGCACCACCATAGTTCATCCCCCAGTCACACGACTAGAAAATTACAAACGATTAAAAGTAAATTACAAAATGAAAAAAAAGAAACACTACATTTTAAAACTAAAGCCTAATGTAAATTATAAAGTCAGCCCAAATAACTAGGTGATAAAAAAATCCCTTTTCTATTTATTCCTTTGCATTAAGAAATTAGTTGCTTCCTTTTTTCATTCGTTCCTCTTTACGAATTTAGGGCTTCTAAAATTAAAAGGCGCTGACTTCAATTGCTCGATCGAATAGATGTTTTAGCGTTCCTTGCTTTGTCAGTCGATTGTTTCTTTGAATTGCAAACGGTTGCTTCAATTTTGGTGAGTTCGATAGATCCGGTATGTGATTTCCTTTGATACTCTCGTTGATATGCTTTGAACTCGATGATTGTGAATGCTCATGATGACTTGGGTTAAATAGGATTCAAAATCCTATAAACTTGTTCGTATATATTTTATTTGAATTCTTCTGAAACTTTAGCTCGGTCACTCGATTATGATTGATTGCTTATGATTAATCTCGACTAGTTCAATTTGTATATTGTGTGTTTACTTGGTTATTATGGCTTCATGAATTTTATTTTGCTCCGTGAATTTCTGGTTTGATCTCGGCATTGACTTGTTAGATATTATCTGACCAAGGATTTGGCATTTTGAATTTATGTTGACTGTTGTTCTGTTCTTCTTGATTGCTTTGCATTCATGTTAATTCATTTGTGTTATCCTTGTTGCAATGCATTGAATCATTGCACTTGTATGGTTTGATGTTGAAGTCACTGTGACATTTGCAACCTGATGCATATGTATACATCCATTCACTTCATGAATACACCAGAAGAAGATTTCACTTGGGCACAGTTTAAGGAGGTTTTTGAAGCTTAGTTTATCCCAAAGGTAAGAAGGACTCAGTTGTTCAGAAGTTTTATGGATAATGTGAGATGATCGTGGCATAGCATGAGCATAAGTTCAATGCATTGTCCCATTTTGGACCAATATTGATTGATACGCCACTAAAAAAGAATGAAATGTTCATGAAAAGAATGAGACCATAATTTCGACGGGAAATGACCAATCATCTCAACGGTATCTTTACCAATCTGATCGGTATGGCTTTGAGGTTTGAAGCTCTTGATATTGAGCAAGGAGTTCAGAAGGGAGTAGTGCCAGCACTTAATGCCCAACCTTTGTCGGTAATATCAGTTGCTAATAAGCATTTTTAAAGTGCAAAGGGAAGAAGAAGTGGTTGGAAAAGAAACTTGGACGGGGGCACCCACGCTGAAAAAGCAGACCAACTTCTCCAAGATTCTCTATTATATGTGTGATAAGCTAGGACATTCTGGAAATAGTTTCCCAGAGACTAATCTACCTTTATGCTATAATTGTTATAAACAAGGACATATGAAGAACGAGTGTCCATTTCCAAAGAAGGGGGCTCAGGGGAAGGCTTTAACTATTGAAAGGATACCATCTACTTCTATGGATCCAAAAGGAAAGCAAGTGTTCCAAAGTACACTATCCATCTTTGGTATTTCTGTTAGAGTATTGTTCGATTCCAGTGCATCCAAGAGTTCCATTTCAGTAGATCTTGTTGATAATTTTAACCTGAAACCTATTCATTTAAACAATTCTCTTTATGTGTCGAAACCAATTGGGGGTCCGACTAATCTTGATATCATATGTTTGAATGTGCCTATTTCTTATCGAGATCGGCCTTTCTTTTCTGACTTTAGTCTCACACAACATGGTATCATGTTTATAGGGAGTTTTATTTTCACCCATTTTTGTTGATGATAAAGAGGGAGAAAAATATAAAATATACATATGCATATATTCAGTGGGAGTTATATAATATTATATATATATGGATAATTAGTGATTGTCGTCATAAAAAATGGGAGATTGTCACTACATCGGTTATTGATTTTGATGACAACAACAGTATAAAATATAGATAATATGTTTTACTAAGTTATATAGTATATAGTGCAGAATATTACATAGGTGCTAAATCAAAGACTGTATAATATAAATAATCAGGATAAAGATATGAAGACTCATGAGTTCAAAGATAAAGAAATGAAGATCTCTAAGTTATAATTTAGTGTACAAAGTCCTTAATATATATTGTCAAAAGTCCTTGATTGAATTTTTGATTTCTAACTCCAATTTCCGGTCTTTGATATTTCAAACAAAATAAATTATTTTAGATACAAAATATTTTGATATATTTAACAATTTTTTTTAAAGTCCAATCAAATCATTGTAAAGAAAACAATTTCATTTTTCACTAACATATGTTGACATACATATCTAGGATATGTCGACATACATGCCACCAAATGGTTTCTTAAATTTTGAATGGAGGTATCTATTTCACACAACTTTTCGTGAATGGACACATCTGTTGATTTACTATGTAAAGGGGAGTGCAAATGAATTTTTAACTAATTAACTAGTTATTTTCTTCCTACTTCTTACTCTCTTGAAAATTCTTTTGAAAAATATACTTTATTCTCCTCAAAAACATATAGAATTAATTCATACTTTATTGTATTTATACAATACTATCTCTTTCTAATTTCAAAGATCAAAGTGCTATCCAATTGGCTATAGGATCCATTGTATCAAAAATATAAGAAATTGTCTTTGGAAAAACTATTAATTATACCTATAATTATTTAGGCGTTCTTGTAGTCCATTCAAATCAAGTGGATTCGCTTATAACCCTTTTAAATAAAGTGGGTGTGTTTAGTAGCCCATTTAAATCTAGTGAGTGTGATTGTAGCCCAGTCAACTCAGTTGAGTTTACCCAGACTTGAAATATAGGAGGGTGTGTCCCGTAGCCATGAAATCTAGATTGTTTTCAAGTTTGCCTTCTACTGGGTTAAAGATTGGCTTTGAAATTAAATCTATATAGGAAATTGTACAAGACTACATGTAGGAGAAATTTGAACCAGTATAAAAGCCCTAGTATCATCTCTCTAACTCTTACTTTATTTTACTGCTTTTATTTATATCTGTGATTGCATCCACGATCGATTGTTAGTAAGATTTTGTATCGTTAATCTATGATTTAATATTAATCTCGAAAGAAAATTAAAAAGGTCTACATAAATTAGAAAACACCGTTCACCCCTCCTCTATTGTTATATTAGCTTTAAGATCCATACTTCCATAACCCATAAGTTTTCCAAGGTCTTTGATGTCAAATTCAATTTTCAAATATCATTTAACCCTTCTAATTTTCTCATTATTATTTCCAGTGATGATAATGTCATCTACATAACCAAAATAATAGTAGTAGTGTTTTGTGCGTGTTTGATGAACATAGCGTAATCAGAGATGTTATAAAAAAAAGTTAATCTTCAAAAGAGAAAATCTTAGCTCGGCTTACCATGCTTTTGGATATTGCTTTACACTATAGATCGCTTTTTTTTAATTTACACACTGATGATGAGTTTGACTTACTTTTGTGGCTCTAAAGAGTTGTATAGACTTCTTCTTTTAAATTTCCTCGAAGGAATGCAACTTTTTACATCCATTTGAGACAAAAATCATCCCAAGTTGGTCGCTACCGATAGCAAAATTCTAACCATGTTCATTTTTGCTACTGGTGCAGAAGTATCTTGGTAGTCAATATAGTAAGTTTGGGTAAACCCCTTGGCCACTAACCTAACTTTTTACGCTTCAGTTGTACCATCACTATTGTATTAATTTTGTATACCCATTTGCTACCTATGGGATTTTCATTTTTTTGGAAAACTAATAATATTCTATGTGCCATTTTTTCCAAGGCTTAAATTTCTTGTTCATAGCCATACGCTAAATTGGGGTTTGATTGGCTTTACTAAAGTTGTTTGGTTCCATTTGGTTAGGGATGTTACTTAGGTAGGCTCTGTATGAAGGAGATACCATATTATATGAAATAAAATCTTGTATTGGACACATCACCTATTGGGATACATAATCCCTAAATTTGATGGGAAGTCGAGTTTGTCTTATAGATCTTCTTATGGCATTTTCTTCTTGAGTTGGTACTTCATGAGTTAGTTCGTCACTTGACTCATTTACTCTTGTTCTCCACCTTAAAGAATTGCACCTATTTAGCCAACTTGTCCTTCATTTGTATGCTTAACTATTCTTGATTTGTTTCTTTAGAAAACACAAAATTATTTGGAGATAATATGACTAGTTTGTCTTATGTATTTTCTTGTTCACTTATTTGATAATATTGTTCATTTTCAAAAAATATTATATCTCGTAAGATATAAAGTTTATGATTTTTTCAATCATAATATTTACATCCCATTTTTTAGATGACTACCCTAAAAATATGGCTTTAAAAACATTTTTATCTAGCTTGTCGCGTCCTTTTATGTGTACGAAACATGTATATCCAAGAACCAATACAAGAAATTTTGTTATCTATTGCATGTTGAATAATTATAAGATAGTGTTTTGATGCTAATTGCTATTGATACTATTATCAAAATGAAAATAAAGTAAGAATAACATGACGACGTGTTGTAAATTATCACGTAAGCAATTATAGGAGCGGGAACGTGAAATATTTTATCTGCCGCTTTTTCTACAATTAAAACCAACTCACGTTTTCATCCCTATTTTACTTATCAAACAAACCAAAACTCTAAAATCATTCATCCCAACCGTGGCTGTACTTTATGCTCCTTTGTTCCTCCTCTGATCAGGGTCGACCCATTACCAAAGTGGTAAAAGCAACCGCTTTTGGGCCTCCCAAAAGTCAGGGCACCAATCTTCCACTCCCTTGTATACATACCGCATACCCAAAAAAAAACCAAGACTCCACTCAACTGCAGCGACAACGACGGGAAGGTTGAAGGCTCCGGATGGCGACTGCGATGACTATGTTCCAATCGCCGACGACTTCGAGTGGCGAATGCTACTTGACGGCGGATCGCGGCAAGACTGGGAACCACGAAATCTCCAATGGACATCGAATCCATGACCATCTCCAATTGATAGGAATGCGACAACGACCATGACTCCGGGCTCAACAAAGCTAGAACAACACAGACAGCTTCCAGTTAATCGTTGATTTTGGTTATTGACTGCTTGTTTTCAAAAAGGTACTTAATTTTGAATTCTAATTTTATTTAGTTCTACTTATGTTGTTATTTGCAAACAACGTTATGTTTATGTTAATATATTATAGTGCCAATTCATTTTTGATCCTTGTGTTATAATTTTAGGTTAGTTAATGTAATTTTTTTCTTTGTATTATCACAACTTTAAATCTCAAAAGGACAATGACCAATTTTAGAGCGAGTAAGATCGGCTGCTTTGTTATTTGGGAATTTGTCATAAAACTCAAAGTTTATTAAAGTTCTGTCTATCTTTCTAGGTAAAGAATAATTGCAAATTGAGTGAAGATTGATTTGTATAAAAAGGATTAAATCAAAATTGGTATATTTAATTTGTTATTTGAAATAATTGTACAATAAGGATTGTTTTGGTAATAGTCAATGGATTTTTTAAATGGTTTGTTAATGTAAAATTTATTGATAACTAAATTTGTTTTCGTAGGAAGTTATAGTTAAAGTTTTTTGTGTCGAAACTAGTAGTTAAAAAGAACCATTGCTTCAAATTATCATGGAAAATATTGTTGATAATTTATAACTAATAGATTAGATATTCAAATTTATTTATTTTTTTGTTATTTTAATATTTATTAATATACTATATTATTCGATGTTTTATAGTGTTTTGAAATACGCAAACAAGAATTTGGACACGCTAATAACTTTAGTATTTGTATAACATAAATTATTTTGATTATCTAAACAATGATATTACCAATACTTTCTGGATATGGGCCTTGGTTTTGCATTCGGCTTTAGGTACCAAATTTTTTAGGACCGACCCTTCCTCTGACCACCAAAATCCTTCCACGTGTACATGCTTCGCCGCTTCGCATGCGCCGCCGTTTCCTCCACATTATCCGCTTTTCTCCTCATAGTTGTAGTCTCCATTAAGGTAAGATTTTCTTCACTACTCATATTTGTAAAAACCGAATCATTTGAAGTTAGGGAAGCAATTGTCTATTTGATTCTTTACTGGATTATTACTTTGTATCTTGATTATATAACAAATGATGCCAAGTGTTCTTTTGCCTTCTCTCACTCTTTGTACTTTGAGCACTTATTTCCTATATTTTGCTGCTGTTGTTTGTCTATATCTGTATATATATTGGTAGCTCAACTTCTCATGTGGTAGTTATCATAGACAGAAACCTAGTACTAGTAAACGTTTGAAGAAATAAACATCCGTGGACATATTAATATTATTTTGATTATCTGACTATGCCATATGTAAAATTGACACTGCGCTTGTACCTAAAGCCAATGCGATCTCCATCGCTCGCCAGTCATCACCACTGCTTTCGAGGAAAGGTGACACCACTACCTTCAGTTATGCACCACCGTCGCATCTATGAAACTTCCAAAAGTTTCCACCAAACCTGTCAATGACTGTATAGATGAAAGCAATCGAATAGTGTCCACCTATTTGTTATCTTCTAAACACATTTCCATTCCGTTTCTATGTAACTGCTACGACCTTCTGTTTAATTATTTAACCAAATACAATTATGTTAAATAGTTCACTATAACAAAAATACCCTATTATACCTGCCAAAAATAGTTGTAATACATCTATTATAATGGGCAGTGGCCAATCGTTATATCCAAAGTTGTAATAGACTCCTGACTTTTGACAACTATTTTTGGCAGTTGTAAAATAATCCTTTACAACTAGCTAAAGCAGTTGTAAAAGATTTTTTTTACACCTGCCATTGGCAATTGTAAAAGTTTATTTTACAACTGGCAGTTGCATAGGTTTTTTACAACTGCTATTGGCAGTCGTAAAATAACTTTTACAACAACTATTAGCAATTGTAAAATACTTTCTTACAACTGTGGTTGACAGTTGTGGTAAAAAATGCAAAATAAAAAAAATTAATTTATACATACATTGTTCAAGTACAGCAAGAAACAGATAATCATAAATAATAGGATAAAAATAACAATATATGCAATTCAAATATTACATTATTAATTATTTTCTATAAAACTAATATATCAAACAAACCAAATAACCAAATCAATGCAGTTGTAATCACAGTGATATTCAATCAAATTGTAATACATCTGAACCTTGCACTACTCCATAGCAGCTAAGACAACATCTGAACCTTGCACTCCAAACCTGTAAATGCAACCTCCAAAACTTTAATAATCTCCGAAAGAGGCTATAGCCAGCAACTAGCAGCTAGCAGTAGAAATCTCTAAAACTGCAACTACATGTATCTGAACCTTGCACTACTCTGTAGCATCATTTACTTTAAGCACTTTAGAGCACGAGCATTTGCAATATTTCCAAGTCGAAGCCTCATCTTACCATCTTATAGCAGCAGCATCAACTTGTCGCAGCACCGTTTCCACCCGTAGTGTTGTACCTACTTTAATACTTGCTGATTGATGTTGAACTCTTCCTCTCACATGCTATAGTGTAACACATAACCTGAATAATTCAAAAAATATCATATAATCCAAACTAGCGTTTAGGCTCAAGTAAGGTAGATGGTTATAAAAACATTCAGTATTTGTACATATAAAAACACACATAATAGTTTTTTTTCTTTTTCTTTTTTAGGGACAGCCTCACCTAAGATGGCCAGCAATGATGACCACCAGCAACTTGCTTAATCCAGTAGTAGCCCTCAGTCCTCTTTCAACGTATGCAACATTCTAAGATACGCTTCACTTAATCTATCCCTAAAACCTATCAACCTGAAGCACAAAATAGAGACCATATTTAAGCTCCTATCCTCCCTCAAATGCAATAGTTCTTTCAGTTTGTATGGCAGTTGTTCTTTCAATTTGTGTGTATTACAGTATGTATGTATACTATGACATAGGACACCAGCATTATCAAAGATTTCCGTCGTTTAGTTTAATTCAGCGACTATAAATAGTGCATGATTATCAAATGTTTTAACTCTTCACACAACATCGATATTGATGCAACTGTTGTGTTTGACAATAACTTCTACCAACTTGTATGCTTTTTTTAATTATACACACACACACATGGAAGTTTACAATAATGAAGTAAGACTTAATTTACTCGCTAAAGGCCCTTTTACATACAGAATATAATAACTAAAACCTATTATATTTTGACGTAATATGTGTATATAAAAAGATTTGACTGATCGATATAGCCTCTGCTGTTTATTTATTCAATAACTGACAGTCTTGTAATTGAGATGCTTGTCATATAAGTCAATAATAGCATGAAGATTTTCTCTCTTTTTATCCTTCGTTATCATCAATTTGTTATATCTAGTGCTACGATGAAACAAATATGAAATGCTAGTCTCGTTAAAAAATGTTAAACAATATGAGTAATTTAAAATGTATAAGCACTCAATGACAAGAAAAGGTAAATAATGTGTCTGAGCTAAATAATTTTTAACAATATGTGAAAGGAAGAGCAGATACCTAGTTGATAATGATTCAACTCTTGGTATACATGCTCAAACTTCACCATGTCATACGTTAAATGACTTTGACCAAGATAATAATATTTTCGATGAATTAGCATCTATAAACTCGGATACAAACACAGAAATATTATTTTTCGATGTTCCTTTTATACAACAGAATAAGCAACAAGAAATAAATACAAACATATAAAATTAGACTGTAGCAAAGATTTTGGTGGAAATTAAAATTAGCAAGCGCATGAAAAAGTAATGGATGATTGTTAGTGTGACTTGTCTAAAACATAGGTAAAGTAGTGCAACGGAAACTAAAAAGCCAACAAAAATGGAGACACACATGAATTTTCTTGAATTATTTAATATGGGTCAGCATACTAAATTACATGTATCTGACAAGACATAATATAGAGTAACGAATGAAGTGCAACACAAGAATCTAAATAAATTGTCCAACAAAAAGACTGCCAGAATGATAAAGTGCCTGCGGCAAGCATGAAGGCGCAACTTGAAGTAAACAAAGAATTCTAGCATGCTGAAAATAAGGAGAATAATTTATTAAATGATCTTGACACACATTAATATACATGAACTAGTTAACAAGGGAGAATGTAAGAATGAAAAAATCAATACACTTACAACAAATAAAGAAGATTCAACCTATAACAAATACAGTGTATCAGCCAGAAGAAAATATACATGAACTAGTTAACAGAGTTTGCCAATGCCTAAAAGTCTATAAGCCCATTTTTGAAAGGTAGTGCTCATGTTTTATCATTGAAAATTATTTTGGTCAATACACATTGGTGAATGACAATTAGTTTGCAATATTCTAGTCAGACATGGAAATTTATTCCTATGGAGATCCAATCTTGATTTTTTAAGAGGAAGAAAAAACTTGGAAAACTTATTTAGTCATTTAGAAAAAGAATGGACGTGTTTACATAAGAATAGTAGAATTTAATGTGCATATAAAACCGATCGATCTTAGACTTCAACATCATTAGTAATTTCACCAAAGAAAATGTGCCAAATTAGGTTTGATATTGTTGGATTATTTGCAAACTCTGCTATTTGTTAAATGAAATCATTTAAGTTTCTTTTTCCTTGGGCAAGCTAAGCCTGTTGTTCTAAACCAAAAGGTAAGAACCAGTAACCAAGAACTAATTTGACGAATACTTCATCGGTCACAATTTGAACTTACTATATGGTAGATAATCCATTGGTAACCAATTTAAGGTAAAGCCATTGGGAAATAGTAAGAAATATCCAAATTCTAGAAATCAGTTTATACCGATTACTTTATTACATTGCTTAATTCACCAAGTTAAGCTTCATATTGCATCCAGTTTAAACTATCATGAATAGAAAAGTACATAAATTATGTAAAACAGATGTAGTCAGTAAAAACAAATTTTCAAAAAATATAGACTGTTGCAAAATTTAAAAACAAATATAGATCTACAAACATATTGTCAAAAAATACTCTAAGCACTCTGCACAAAAAGAACTAAAACCATAAATCATACCTCAAGCCCAAGCTTTAAAGCTTACACATCTCTCGTTCCCGTGCGATTAAACTAAGAGTCTAGCACCAGCCACACTAGTTGTTTAATTAAATTACAACTAATCTATATTGTGTAATAATTTAACAGCAGGTTTGAAGTCTGCAGCCAATGATTTAATAAAAAATTCAAATAAATACTATATAGCAATTCCTACTGTAAGTCCATAACTGATAATTATATTATATAAACGTTGTTTAATTAATCCATATAGAACTTAAACTAAAAACTAACATCGTTTAGGGTTAGAGATGGAAAAATAAAATTAGGGCAAAGGTGGTAGGTTGGTAGCAGAAAGTCTGTTGGTGCTGGCGATAGAGGTCGTGAATCACGAGGGCAGGCGATGCAGGTAAGTGGCGGAAGGCAGTGACAACTGATGAACAACTTCAAATCTCTCTGCGACTCTCGTTGCCGACTAAAGTGAACAACTGATAAATAGACCCTAGAGGCTTCTAGAAGAGAAGGCGAAGGTCGAGGCTAATGAGAACGATTTTAGGTACATTCCGTTTGGAATGGGGAGGAGGAGGCTGTTGCTAATTTATTTTGAAATTAAGAATGGAGCGGTAGGTTATTTGGGATTTAGGGTTAAGGAAGCGCATGGAGTGAAATTAATAAAGGTTACACTATGCACTATTATCTCTTAGGGATCGGCCTAACTAGGACACTAGAGCATATGCATATAGATGTGTGCGCATTTGCTTTTTTATTTTACTTTATTTCATGGTTGCTATAAATGGATGATTGTCAAATGATTGTTGCACTTGGATGATGATTGTAGCACACATATAGAGCTATCAGTTATCATTAGGGAATTTGCATTCATTTGGATATATGGCACATACATGATTGCATAAAAGGAGATCGACTGTATCGGTAGACTGCCTAATCATTTGCATTAGTTAAGGACATTGACAGTACACAATTATATATCATAAGTTGCATTAGAAAATTTAAGGACAATGGATGCAATGGATTATGGTTAAGTAGTTGGTTGTCAAACTTGGATGAAAACTTGGACTATCAGTAATCCTTAGAGATTTTGGGGACGAAATCCCTTAAGGAGGAGAGAATGAAACAATCTGAAAATTAACCTATAATAATTAATTAACGAATTAATTAAATAATAAAATAACTTTGTGAAATTATCATAATTGGACCACGGGAGTTGTACCATTGTGGTCGTGGTAATTTTCTAGTCAATTTCCCTATATAGATTGCCAAAATCGAAGCTAAAACGAAGAAGTTACGGAATAAACAAAAATGAGAAAACAAAAGAAAAATATTATAAGGGCTAGGTTGATCCTAGGGTCGACCTCCCATCAGCTAGGTCGGCATAACTCATATGGGGGTCGACACCCAGGTCGACTCGCCTACGTACTTGGGTGAATTTTTTTCCAGATTTTTACAGTGATGTGTTTTACTATTAATCGATCTTGTGCGTCCGTGCTTCCATTCGACGGTTCCCATCGAGCCTATGACGTGGTTGCACTAGATTTAATCTCTAAATCTAAGGGCTTGAGATCCACAAGTCATACTATAAATAAAACCCTAAGCTTAGCTATTTTTCTCATTCAGATTTTCTCCATCTGGGTCATTGCCGAAGCTGAACCCTAAAAGGAATATTTTTCCAAGGAGAAGATCTTTTTAATTAAAATATTTTATACCCTACAAGTGGATCCGGAAAGGCCAAGGAAAAGAGCTAAGGACCACATGTGAGTGTTTAGTAATTATTTTAGAATTTTAAGTAATTTAAAATAATAGGGTTTCCAATAGTTGTAGTTTTTCTACAATTTCAGGATAACCTTTATGCAAGTTTATTTATAGTTTATTTTTGAGTAAATTTTAGACTTGCTTTCTAGTCTATTTTCTTTTAGCTATTCTATTTCAATTATTTGAAGTTATTTACTATTAATTACAATTTGTCCAATTATTTATAGTATTTGCAGTTATTTACTGTTATTTACATTTTACTTGCATCTACTCTACGTTGGAATTTATTCTATAAATGTTAGTTCTTTTTAATTCCCTTTATATGCGAATAGAATAAATAAAAGAGAATAATTCGTTAATATGGACTATAATATAAGAATACTAAATTTACAGAAATTAGATGTAAAATAAGAAGAACTGTACTAAATTGGACATAGACTGACATAGACAAATTTATGATATTTGCAAGCATAGTTATAATGTGTAATTATAACTAAAAAAGAAACATTATAAGAAAATATAATTGTGGCAGCATCATAGAGCAGCGTTTTAGTAAAAGTGTTGTAATTATAGAAGTGTATTATTTGAAAGAAAAGAAAAAATAACCTAAAACGCTGCCTGTGGGTTACGTGAAAAGAAGAGGGAAAAATAAAAATTAGATGCACCTCTTTTTACACACATCCACCTCTCTTCCTCTCTCCTGCCTCTCTCCCTCTATCTAGTGTACCTCATGGTTAACAAAATTAAATATTGATGAAAATGTTCTGTTGACTTAAAAGTAAGGTAGTCAAGGCTTGAGATTTTATTCAATTTGTTTCTTGGAACTGGATTTCCTCTTCTCTATGTCTTATGGCCTTCAAATTTAATTTTGCAGTTCCTTCGTACAAACATTTTCTATCGATAGCTGCCTTATGTGTAATTGCTGCTGGTTTTGTATTCTTATTGGTAAGGATAGATTTGTTGAATTCATGGCCAAGAAAAAATTGACATGTGCCGGTTGAATGGTACACAAAATTTTAAAACTGTATGCTAGTTTGAGCGGAGGTGGTTCTTGTGAACTTCCCTGGGTTTTATAACTTCTAAAGGCTAGCTAGTTTGACATGATTGTATTTTTGTTCTATTAGATTCCTTATGGTTAACATATGTACTATTTGAAAGTTAATCGATACATGTAGGACTAGCCTTAAGTATAAGATATATCTGTAGCCTTAAGGAGGTGCATATTCAAAATATAGTCATGTTTGGATCACTTATTATATTTTCAAGATAGATAAAGAGGTTAGAATAAGGTAATTATTTATTAAGTATAGCTCATATTCATTATGAATCGGATTCATTTTATTTTCTTTTTTACTAAAAAGTTTTTATTATTCAGCATAACATATTTTTTGCACTAAATTTGCTTAACAGCCAACATAGATAAATAAAGGATAGAAAAGAATATTGTTTCAGTGTTGTATCCTTAAAACGATTTCCATGTCTCTTACTATGAGAATATTATTTCCTAACATTCGAAAACTTAATTTGTAACATTTGTTTGCTCATATTTTAAAATATGTGCACTTTCTTTGCTATACATTTTTCTCAGAACTCACATGCAAGCCTAGTTTCTCATTTGCAAACTTGCAAAAACATGAAGGAATTCAATACTTCCACAAGTAGGCCTTGAACTTTTAGTTAAAATAGACTTCATTTATAAGCAACATAACTATATAAAATAGTAATGATAAGCTTAATAACTAAGTAGACATTATAGCATCTGTTTGGGAGTAACCAAAATAAAATAGTTATGAAGAATGGATGTGTATGTGGCATCATAGTTAGGAATAATCAGATCATGGTTGATGCTAAACCTTACTCTCAGTGCATCATGCTTGGGCATCGTGCTATGCGAACATTTTAAAGTTTATTAATTAGGTCCTCTAAAATACAGTTTATAAATTTTAAAAAGTTTAAAATTTTAAAATTTTGAATTTCTTTTCTAACAGCTTGGTCAAGCACTTGAAAATGTCGGTGTTTACCTGCCTCATGACATTTTGTCGAACGGACAATTAGAGGTTGAACTGTCATGCACAACTTCTTGCAAAGGTTCAAATTTTTAATAGCCATTAATAGTGAACAACATTACTATATAGAAAATATTGTTTACCATGAGGTTGTTCACAATTTACACGAAGATTGTTTTTTATTCCTTTGCACTCAACACAGTTTACCAACTACAAATTTGTTTTGTGCCTAAGTTAGCTATCTTCTCTATTCACACTCACAGTAAAGAACAATGGGAAGCACCTATAGACCTATAGATACCTATCCAATTTGAGTTTAATAACCAGATCATGTTCTATTTGGGCAAGGATAGCAAGAATATGGGTGGCTATTAATACCGATACTAATAAAAAGTTCAAAATTCACATGCTGCTCTTAGATGAACAAGTATGTCCGACAAAGCATATATAGAAAATTTCCATAATGTTGCCTCGTTAATCTCATTTTCAAGTTTACAAAGAAAATGCACTACAAATGATGATTGAAAAGTTTGGTATCAATAAATTTATATGGGAAAAACATGCATTTGAAAATATATATGATAGAAAAATCATGATTGATCGACGGTGTTTAGAAAATGAATCTGACACTGCAAAACTTAAAGACTAATCTAACCGATAATTAGCCTCCACCTTTGAGCTTACTGGTGCATTCTAGATTTGCGATGTTTCCTATGGATTTTTAGATACTAATAAATATAGTATACAAACACTACCATATTTCACTAGTTTTGTTCAAATAATTTAATATAAAATATAACTCACGTGGATATATTATTCGGTCAGTTGATAAAACTGAAATAACATTCCCAGATTAGAACTTGAAAATTTTGGTATTAATAAATCAGCCCACTCTCTATGTTTGGCCTTCAAAGTAACTTTTTGCTTAAAAGCTATGTTATCATTTATGTGTCAAACCCAATTTCTAGTCATTCTTAAAGTAGTAGAACCTAACATATTTTAGAACATGTTCTTATTCTTCCTGCTTTATTAAAGCATTGCAATTTGCATTCTTACATATAAACCTTTTAAATTTTGATTTGGGAAGTAACTTTTTTTTTCTTCTTTCTATGTTTGCTATCAGAATATGACTAAACAATATTTAATCTCAATATCGTCTTGTATTTTGCGAATAGATCCATAATATGGTGTGAACTTTATTTTTTTGCAAAAAAATATGAATATATTACGTGGTTAGACCCAGGTTAGATTATTTAACATTTCATGGTGGTGAAGGTGAAGCAAAGATTTGGTTAGTGTATTTAACGATCAAATTTTAACTTATAGTACATAAATCACTATCTTTGATTAAATGTGTGGAATGTGAATTAGCTCATTATAGGAACAGAATTTTGTAAACTGGATTATTCCTGAAGTCACCAGGATTATACAACATTATTTTGTTTAGGAACAAAAAAAGACTATGAAAATCATTTTTTTGCGATAACATGATTTTTGCAAGCATTAAATAGACCAATGTGCTAATTTAATTAGGAAATGAAGAAATTCTCCAAAGGTCCTCTGTTCAAGTGTCCAGTATGCCCAGCCAATCAAAACACAAAAAAAAATTCACAAATTTTATAGAAAACTTCTTCATTTGGAGAGAGAAAGTTCATTTATGTACAAAAAAAGACTTTGTGTTCTCGTGGGCATATCGGGACATGTGAATACAAGATCAGGTGATTTCCTCCCATAGTCCTACAACGCGAAGCTCCATAATCCACTGTCACTGAAAAATTTATTTACTTGAATTTATGATACAATCTGAATTATCTTAGAGGTCTTCCTTGATTCAGGTTGATGTAGCTAGTCTTTCTGTGTGCGTTTGTGCTTATCAATAAGGTTTTAGATATGTTTGACTAAAAAGGAATAGTCTTTTTGTATTTACCCAATTCCTATATTTTGAGCCTTCGGTACTGGAACTTTTTATATATTCCCTTCTTTTGACTAGAACATGATTATCGGTCTTTGTTGTATTTAGAAATAGATGAATCATCTACAGGAAAGATTTATGATCGTTATGAGTAGATCTGGATTTTTGGTCTTTCAAAAGATATGACTTGGTAAGAGAGCTACTTTGTTATATTGAAGAATAATCTACCTTGCTTGGAGATAATGGAAATCCTTTTTACTGTACATATCGAGTGACATTGTATAGCAGTTCGCCGGTAATATGCTTTATACATTAAATCTGAAATCCTTAAATGAAACTGTATAGCATTCGTCGATAACATCCTAGGATTATAGCAGATAGTATGACCCTATTGCTCACGGATAGATAATGATGCAAATTTGTTTTGAATTCGTCAAATGAAAGTTCTACCTCTTGTAGAAACTGTATTATATTTTCTAATTCCCGAACTGAACGTTTCGTCTCCTGTTGAGATGGTTTGGAGCTTAACCATTTACTACTAATTGATTTTTTTCTAATGATCAATGAAATACTGAAGTAGATCTTAAATTGGATGATGGATAATTCAATTTCATTATATTATACTTAGAGAAATAAACATACATTTTGAAATGATGATGACTAAAATTAGTAATCTCCTTGGTGCAAGGATTTAACTTTTTATTCATAACCAGCAAAAGGCCTTGTGTAATTTACCATTATAACTTTATTATCATTAAACTTACTTTTATCCGGTGATGATGACTAGAATTGGCCAGCTAGTTACATTTAGAAATAAAGCTACTATTAAATCAACGATAATTAAATTTATTGTTAATTCCATTCAATCTTTAGTTTACATATATTTTTTGAATTTTTTTTAATATTTTGTTTACTGCATCAAAATGTTGCCGTATTATTTTAGTAAAAATGCATTATTTTCAGTAAAAACACATAAGGCGTTTTATAGGGGGTTATGGAAAAAAAGGCTACGGTATCTGTTAATTTGGATTTGATTTTTATTACCTTGGTTTTAGTTTTCATTAGATGTAAGATATTCAACCCAGTATTTAACGTGATATAGTATCCATCAAAAGAAATTTATTTCTCATCCCATCCTTCATTTACCATTAACCTACCTATTGACAACGGTACTACCACTATCAAGTTCAAACTGCTGTTGACTGTCCGTTATAGGACTGCAACCATGAAAATTGCGACTCACGACAAAGAGGTGAAGAATTTGCATAATAAGACTATATATTATCTTGCACATATAAGTGAATCGGTTAGCCGTGAATTTTAGCTGCAACATAGTCAACACATGTAAAGTACTACTTGCCAAGTGCATATCATACTTTCAACCATTCAAGTATTTGCTCTTCCCCCTGCATGTTACCAAACTAATGTGATAATAATATATTTATGACATACCCAAGACCATTGCACGACCAGGAGCCTACAACAAAAAGTGAGAATCCACCGGCCTATAAAAACCCTATAACATAATACATCACATTGTTATCTGAGATAACTACTATATGTCTACTAGAGAAAACTGAACTTCTTTTCCCTTTGCTTCCGTGCTATATGTCTCATACTTTAATTGTACATTGTGCTGAAATTGTTATGCAATTTTTGATTCAGCAGAGTTACGTCCGTATACCAGGATAACGTTGACAATGATACCAAAGTGCTATAACGAGGAAAAATAAAAGCCGAACATGTAAAAGAATACTAAAACAGTTGAAACATGATAAAGCCTACTGCTCGGAGGTAGGAAAGCTGAACATGCACAAAGCATATAAATGATTGCTCACTAACATTTGCTATTAAAAGGTATGTTTTTATGTTTTAAAATGTGTGTGTGTATGATACCATGGAGTATATATTGCGATATACGATATGAATTCGATCTTGTTTTGATTATATGTGTGTGTGTGTGTGTGTGTATTGAATTGCGGTATGCGGGAAAGCACTAACCACGTAAAGAAGATGCTACCAAATTTTGAATAATAGTAATAGTAATAGTAATAATTAATAAAATATTACTGAAGTTAACCAAGTTTTCTAAAAATTAACTAAATTTATAATAATGATAGTAATAATTTAACTAAGTCAATTAAGTTTTATAAATAGTAATAATAAATTAACTAAGTTAATAATAATAGTAATAAATTATAGAACATTAACCAAATTAACTAAGTTTAATAAAAGTTAACTAAATTTATAATAATGATAATAATAATTTAACTAAGTCAATTAAGTTTTATAAATTATAATAATAAAAAATTGTCCAAGTCATTAATAATAATAATATTAAATTATAAAGTATTGATAAATTAATTAAGTTTTATAAAAATTAACTATACTAATAATCATGATAATAATAATTTAACTAAGTTAATTAAGTTTTATAAATAATAATAATAAATTAACTAAGTTAATAATAATAATAAATTATAAAATATCAACCATGTTAACTAAGTTTTATAAAAATTAACTAAATTTATAACAATGATAATAGTAATTTAACTAAGTCAATTAAGTTTTATGAATAATAATAACAATAAATTGACGAAATTAATAATAACAACAACAATAACAGTAAATTAAAAAATATTAACAAAGTTAACTAAGTTTTATAAAAATTAACTAAGTTTATAAGAATAATAAATTATAAACATTAGCCAAGTTTACTAAGTTTTATAAAAATTAACTAAATTTATAATTATAAGAATAATAATTTAACTACGTTAACTAAGTTTTATAAATAATAATAATAAATTGACTAAATTTTATGAAAATTATCTAAGTTTATAATAAGAACAGCAACAAAGCTTACTGTCTTTCTATGAAAGAATCGGTAGAACCCACTGCCACTATTACTACCTACATATATTCTTTTTTATCAATTTTTACCTTTACTCTATATTATAAAAGTCGACCAACTACAAGTTTATGACAATTAATTTCAATTTGGTTAAAGCATTTGATCGTTTTTTTATATAAGAATTAGTTTATGACAAATAAACGGATCACGTGCTTGGATTTTTCGAGTTAGTAGTAAATGAAAAGTAGAAAGAGAAATGATAAAGGAATATGTGAAAATTGACAAGATAATGGATCACTGTCTATATCTCATTTCCTTTTTGGCTTTTATATAATAAATTCATATTTGTTCTGTTCTACTACTGACCCCTATTTTCTTTTTTTCCCTTAGGCATATTAGACTTTTGAAGGAGATGAGCTTGGACTTTCCATGGTTTATATTTTCTCTTTTAGCAAGCTCTTTTTGTAAGATTTTATGTCGTTAACATTTGTGCTTAAAACATTGTTCATGAAACATTGTATATGACTAAATTTTATGGTGTATGAAATTGATGTATGTTTGATTATGTTTAATCGTTATAACTGCTTATAATATCATATTCTATATTTTAGTGCTTTCTAAAATGAGCTGGTTTAACTATATTATTCATGGTTTATATAGTTATTTTAAAACTGTTGTAGTAGTTGTAAAATGTAGCAAAAACGTTGATGTACTGCAGCGTTTCTAAAAGGCTGCATAACGTACTTTTGCAGCCTTTCAAAACTACTGCTATATTACTGGTTCTCCTAAGGTAATGATGTTAGAATGCATTGCCAAAATGCTGCTAAATGAGTTTGCAGGATTTAGTCAGCGCTGCAAAATTAATTTACTGCAGCGTTTTTTGAATGCTTCGATTGCCGTTTATTTACAACATTTCAAAAACGTTGCAGAATTTCCTAACTCTATTGCAGTATGAAATTAGGCAGCGTCCTTCGAAATGCTGCTAATGATTATGACAACACTTTTAAAAGGCTGCGAAAGGTCCTTTTTGTTGTAGTGAAAATATAAGAAATAGCAGAAGAAGCTTGTTTTTAAACTTAGACCTTGGGTTAAGTTGATAAGCAAAATTATAACACACGGGTTATAATTAGAGAAAATACAGAAGGCTTCTTTTAGAACTTATATTTAAGTTAATAAGCAAGCATAGTAGAGATAACAGAAGATGCTTATTTTAAAACTTATGTTACGTTAATAAGCAAACAGAGCAAAAATACTAGAAGAGGCTTATTTTAAAACTTACATTAAGTTGATAACCAAAGATAGAAGTAAGACCCGTACCGACAACATTCACCTTGGGACATGCTTATGCTGTTCAAGGTAGATAAGTGATCAATAATTATAAGCTCAAATCAGGGACCCGTTCCGGCAGCATTCCCCTTGTGACACACTTATGTTGTTTAGGGTAGATAAGTGGTCAATAATTAGAAGCTCAAATCGGGGGATTTGGGCAAGAGGCGAACTAGATTTTGTTTATTATGACCCCTATCGGCATCATTCCCCTTCAGTTAGGAACTGGTGGTCTCACAACACACTTAGGTGAGGCCGGGTACGCTTATGCTGTTTAGGATAGATAGCAGGTCCAAAGAGGGAGCAATAGATAGCGCGAGCCGGTGGTGGCCGAGCGTGCGGCCTCAGTGTAGGGATATAAGTCACTATTGAGTTCCACGCGCTAAACCTATGTTTTTTTGTTGTGTGGCCCATGGGATGAGACTTGCTCATAGTGGCACAATAGAGATAGAAGGCCGATCAAAGGGTAGAATTAGGACTTCGGCCTAATTAAACTAGGATTGCGATTTCAGCCTGATCAAAGCAACTATCTAAAACAAGTGCAAACAATCGAAACAGTCAAAACTATCTAAGCAAAGCAAATAGTTAAACCGTATTTGATTCCAGGTTTATCTTATTCTTTATTTCTTCTATAACTAGAACCGTTGCAAACTCTATTATCTTTATCTTGCTTTAAAATACTAGTAATTACTTTCATTCACCAAACTTTTAGTTTGACCCACACCTTTATTTTCCCCGTTTCTCCTATAGGCCAGCAGATGCAAGTGTATTAGACTTTCAGCGTTCCAGGAGTGATATTCTTGGAGATTCTTCATGTATTCTTCTTCTGATCTAGTTTGCTTTTTATTTTAGTTTGGATGTACTGGTACAGTTGAGAATGATGGTTTTATTTATGTACTCTGATACTATGACTGAGATAGTGTTTTTCATAAGACATATGTATTTGGTATTTTAAAACTTATTTTGGTTATGGCTTATTTATGAAGTTTGATTTATAAATAAGTTATTATTTTAAATTGTTTCGATGTTTAATTTATTTTTTCTTGTGAATCTTAGTCTTTGTAAAGTTTTAGCTATGCCTACAATGCACCACACCTTTTATTGTGCCATTTTTGGATATATAAAGAGTTGTGGGGTGTTTCAAGCTTTACAATGTAGAGCATTTTTGGATACCGTTGTTGGAACTGGACTAGCTTGCAAAGAAATAAATTGGTGCATTTCAAAAAATTTATGATTTTTGGATCATTAATGGGCATATGAATTGTAAATGTGTTTAGAGCTTATCTAAATTTCATTTAAATAAAATCAGCATTTTATTTAATACCATATTTTTTTATTAATTTAATTCTAAAACAATTAAGAATGGGATATAAAATAAGATTTGAATATATCAAATATGTTCATTCCTTAATTGTGTGATAGAACATTTAAACATAAGACAAATATGATCAATTGACAACATGATATATATAAATAAATAAATAAATAAGAATAAGTTTAAAGGCAATCACATAAGGGAAAGAAATAAAAGATACAAAGATGATTGATTCATCTTTCCTTTTTGAAAAATTTGATTTATGCATCATTCAATTAGCAATCAATGAATCATTATGAAATAAGAATAGTAACAGCCAACAATAATTCATATGCATATACTACTGCCTCATTTAAAATTGTTTGATATTAACAAAGCATTTAAATTATACAATTTGAAATATACATTATTATATATACATTTACATATAGATAATTATTTGTAAATAAAGATTAATCCAAACTTCTTAATTAATTCAAAATAAACAATGTTACATTTTAAACTTTTTGATGTATTTATGAATTTATGTAAACTTCAATTAGTTAACAAAATATATATAGTTATATAATTAAATAAATATATTCAATCTATATGAAAAATGTTTTATTCTTTTTAAACAAAACTGAAGCATACTAAACTGAGCAATATATGAAAAATCTGTTAAATATTTAAAGAAAGACATTAATCATGTCAAATACGGTGACAAATTTATAAATTTATTGTAATCAATTTATTATCAAAACATCATTTAATCATATGTGAGTTTCAATTACAATAAGATGCAAAAAATAGTAGAGATAAACTTTCAAATCTAAAGGAGATTCGACATATATGAATAAATAATTTTATTCCATTATTTATAAAACAAAAGGTGATATATACTGAATTAATCAATATGTTAAATCTTTTGAATACTTAAAGAAGGTTGATTGTGATGTCAAATAGGGCAACAATCTAGAAATTTGTTGTAATCAATTTATTATCAAAATATCATTTAACTATATGTGAGTTTTTATTACAGCACAATTGCAAACAATAAGAACATACAAACTTTAAAATAAAAAAAATTACATTTGATTTGAATGGTTAAACCAAGATCTAAAATTATAATATTGTCTAATCATATACAAGTTTCGGTATAGATTAATCTAAATTAAAAAAATCAATCAATTCATATAATTAATAATTCAAATTACATAAACCATTTTCATATCAAATGAGACAATATTATATATAAATAAATTATTATTTCAACTTTATTCACTAAAAAATTATATCAAAATTATTATGATAAGAATATCATACATTAATTCTAAAGACTTGAAGTACGCCTATAAAAGTGAATTTTTCCTTTAGATGTAGCCAATGAATCATACATTGAACGGTGAATCAAATCACCTAGGTTCAGAAATTAGCCTCCGGATGTTGCAAGGATCAAGAGACAAGAACCACCGTAAATTTTTTTTCTGTCCAGTTTTGTTTATGGAGTTTTTGCTTTTCTAGAGGCCGTTAAAGGAGAGGAGGTTAGCTTAAGAAACAAAGAAGAAAAAACTGTCTGCCTGCAATAAAACGTGAATGAGAATGAGAGAGAATGTGTTTTAAAAGAAAACATTAAAATGTTTTCAATTTCCTTGTTTAAAACATTCCTTATATAATTCCAAAATTAAATCACCAAATCTTCTTCGTATATTAAGTAGAATAAATAAAGAGAAAGGGACAAAGTTCATTTCATAAATGATATTTAAGAGAATCATAAAAAGAAGATTTATTTCCTTTTTTTTAATTCCTCCTTTAGATTTTCAAATCACATTTGAAGCCTATCTCTTGTTTCATAATGCATGTGGGCCTCAATGAAAAATTCCAAAAATCACTTAGCAATTAATCTATTTTAATCCAATTTAAATATTTTATTGTATCGTATATCAATTCGTGCTTTCATAGCATTTACAGACGCACTTTATTAAGTACTAATTCAAACAAATCAAATAAAGTTTAATAATTAATATTTCATAATATTAATTAATTTAATTAATATATAAATTAATTAAATCATGTGATTCATTCGAAGTATTCATCATTACGGCTGTGTGGCTCCAAAGTGTCAAGAATTTGCAAAAACAAATAAACAAATTGAAAAACTATAATTATTTGGATTCAGTTCAAAGTAACTTCATAATGTAGAGCATTTTTATACGATCACAATGTAAAAAATCGCGTCTCAAGCATACTTCATTTGCACATGCTATTAATTTTAGAAATTAAAAAAATTATTAATTAATATCCTAATTAATCACAAACGGCCCTAAACGCAACAATTTGGTACGTTTCTTAAACGTTGGAGCGTCGAACGCATCCGGAAAGGAAAGGTGCTAAAATTATTGGCGGGAAGCTTGCGAATGCACCCTAAACTATATTCAATCCACACTAAATACCACTGTGTAACAAGTTCACTGGATAACCGAAAAAGTGTTAGCGAAAGTCTCATATTAGACGGTATCACTAATCCGTTTATTCAAAGATCTTATTGCACAAAAATTAAAATACATAAATAATACTATTAAAGATAATCAATTAATAAAAACAAACAAACAAACAAAGAAATATATTATGTATATACCAAGGAAGGTAGCAATGTGAGTGTGCGTACACACACATAATGGTTGGACGCAAAACACCAACTCCTGCACTAGAAAACGTGATTTCGCAAAGCTCATACGCAGGCATACCAAGGTAGTAAACTGACATATTTTTGCTATTACGTCCAATTAAATCAATATCAAATGTATAGTTAACAAACAATAATCATTGTCATCTGTACCATGTCCTTATCATGATTTTAAACGTGGTAAAAGTGTAATGGAGAAAAGTGTACGTATGTTGATCGGTAATAGTTATCCTTACTGCCAGATAATAAGATTATATTTGCAGACAGAAACCATCAATTTGGCACTGTTATGCCAATATTCAATTAAAAGATTCCCTAGATGCCAAATATAAATGAGTTGATAAATCTACGTTAGTTTCATTCAACAGCTAAGGGGCACAAACTTTTAAGGAATTTAGATTCTCATTCAAAACTTGCACAAAAGCGGCAACTCTTGATTCATGGAAAAATGACGTTTCCCTAAACTTGATTCGTCTCATTAAAACTTTGTTGAGAGAGAGATGGTACGGTGGTCCTGAAAACCATTGAAGCCCATGTCATCATTGTTTTCTTGTATCAGTTTAAAGTAATCTTTTTTACAGACAGTTCGTTTTCTTCTTCTTTTTCTCAGCTATTCGTAGTCACCATCACCCTAAACTATGCCGTTGGTTTCATTCAACAAGCAATGAGGCAAAAACTTGAAGGAATAAGAAAGACTTTCCACCTTATTTATTTGGAACATAAAATGAATAAATTTCAACACTCAAGCACCATGCCCATACGTTGATGATTCATTCAAAACTTGCACAAAACTGGCAATTCTTGCTGCATGGAAAAATGAGTTTCGTACATCCTATACTTGTTTCCTCTCATTAAACTGTTATTGAATGACGCTTTATGGGTTGTCAATGAACGATTCTCTAAACATAACGAGTAAGACCTCACTGAATGATGCTTTTGAATTATCACTGAATGATATTTCTACAATAATTCACAAGTCATCACTGAATTAAGGTTACGAACTTGACAAAGAAATTGATTAATGGGCCTTGTGCTTTAAAAAACTTTTCCAGTTTGTCCTTGTGCTTTAAATATGAATTTTCGATTATTGAATAATATTTTGTACATTATGGGCAAGTTGTCTACGATATTCAAGAATTGTACATTATGGACAAGAAGACGCACGAACCTTTTCACATGTGCTATGATCGTAAATTCAAACCATCAATAAGTTGCTTTTGTATTCTATCTCTCAGAAAAAAATACCCTGTTTCCAAGCTGTTATCTTTCATAAACTTTTCCTATCCTTTCCCCTTAGACTGCCATTTTCTTTGCAAACGAATTTGATGTGCCACATATCACATCTTTCGTTCATCAATGTGGCTGTCTTTCTCTCCTTATATTTATTTAGCATATTTGATAAAAGGTGGATGATCGGGCTATATAAATTATACTAGAAGTTTTTATAAAGTTGTTTAAATTGATTACTAGTACGTTGGGGTTGTCCAGGAGGATGACAACCCTCCTAGACGAGGTACGGAAGCAACACCTTCGTTGATGGTGGTTGGTCAGTCACCAATCTGTTGGTGGTGACTAGTTAACTACCGTCAACAAGTTTGTTGCCTCCGCACCCTTACCTACCACCTATGGATACCTTTTCGTAGTGACAATCAATTTAAATAATTTTATGAAAAACTCTCAGCATAATCTATATACAGCCAGTTCATTCGCCTTTATCAAATTTGCTCAAGAAACATAAGGAGAGAAAGATAGCTGCTTTGATGAACCAAAGATGTGATATGTGCACATCAAATTCGTTTGCAAAGAAAATGCCAGTTGAGTATATGTCAAGGGGAAAGGATGGGAAAAGTTTATGAAAGACAACAGCTTTGAAACAGGGTACTTGTTAGAGGTAGAATACAAAGGCAACTTGAAATTCATGGTTCGAATTTAGGATCATATCACATGTGAGAAGGTTTGTGTGTCTTCTTCTGAATCCCATGACGACAACTGTACGTTCTTAAGTTACAGCAAACACATGATGGAGTAAAAAGGGATCATGGCAAGATAATAATCGAAAATCCATATGGGAAACGTTTGCAAGTTGGAATTAGTCATCCAAAGACGTCTCCAGGGATTCTACTTAGCAGGCGTTGCTTAAAACTTGCAAGAAGCACTGAAGCAGCGGGTTGGAACAAAGAAGCAAAATCAAGTTAGAGTGGGAACCTAACCAGCAGGCTATCAATAAAATACTTCTTCTTAAGATGCGTAAACTATAAGCATGTTGTCTACGTTTTTGTAATATGCTTCTATGCATGATACTTCCTTTACAAATTAAATGCAGACTTGTTTTAACTAGGTTTAATATTATTGTCTCTTCAGCCTAGTTTGTTAAGCTGAGTTAAGTAATGGGTTTCTATGCTTTTAACAAGTTTAATTGGACTAGATGTTAGAACTTGAGAAGTCATGATTTTTATTCCACATTGGTGAATTTTTTCTAATTGAAGTATAAAATGTACATTGATGTCTTTTGTTATGTATTGGTTGTGAATTTTTAATTAGAATAAATTCGATGTGGAGTAGGACATGCTACAGGAATACCATATATCACTACTTACTCTATATTTCCTTTAACATATCGCTTAAAATATCATCACCGATAACATCATGCCATATTTGTCAATGTATTTAGCATAGAATTTTCGGTATTTTATAAGAACATCAATCATTATTGGAAGTACTAAAGTAAATAAAATTACGAATAAACATCTTTGCTCATTGTTAGCGTTTAGCGTATGCTAAATGACAACAGGGTTGGCGCAGTTGGTTGATGGTCCGGACTGCGTGATCGAAGGTCACGAGTACGAGCCTCAAAACTGACAACCCTGTAACAAGTATCCGAAATATGTGTTTGGCAGGCACATACTTCCTTAGAGTTTACAAGCAAAGCTTGGTTCTCTAGGTAATTCAAAAAAAAAAAAATATGTTCATCAGAACAGGGTAACCGTAATGGTTATAACCGTTGTAACTAAAATTTATAATGATTATACTCCTTGGTACCATGTACATGGCAAATTTTTGTTATGGAAATTGCAACAACTATAACCGTCACTATTAATTTTTTTTTAAAGTTTATTATGTGCTTAATTAGGGAATTGTAACGGTAATAACTGGTACTAAAAGTTATATTCTTTCCAAAATTACAATCGCTTTTAACGACTAAGATTTTGGTTTACGAATAAAATTCCAACATTCAAATTTTATATAAAAGTTTGAACTCGAATTCGTATAAAAATTTCAACTATATATCGACAATTATAAGCATATCTAGAATATAGTAAAGTGCTTACATAATGTGTATAAGTAATAATCTTTCATTGTTTATGGATGTCATTTACATCTTTATATGTATGAGTTAATGTATATAGTTGGTGGTACCTTAGTAGGAAAGTTAACACTTTAATTTGTTTTTGTTCAATACCGAGATCCTGTGTTTTAAAACTTGTTCACTTCCATATTTCCTAGAAATATTTCTAAAACTTTTCCAAATTTTCCTTTTTTCTACTCTTATAAAAATGTTTATAAATTGATTTAAATATGGAAGGAAAAGATTAAAAGGTTATTTTGATGTATAAAACAAGTTTAAAAGTTATGGTCCATGTAACAATAATCTCTATGAATATAGTTTGTAAATCGACAACTTTTGTGTAAACTAAAATGAGTTTCTACTTTAAATTCTTCTAAAAGGTCTTTTAAAATATATTATAGGTATTAAAAAGGAATTTTAAAATAATAAAAATATTTTCAATAATTACTATTTATTATTATTAATTAATCAAGGTAGTAAAGTAATTATAATTTAATTATTAATTAAGTAAAGGTAATTATTAATTAATTATTAATTAAGTAAGGATAATTAAATAATAATTATTATTTAAATAAAAGGTTTATATTTATTATTAATTAAATAGATAGAAGTTTTTAGTTTTAAATCACTTTATTTTCAAAGGTCAGTTTGTTTAAAAGCAACTTTCTTTTATAATGGATAGGTTTTAAACACAGATGATATCTTTATCTGTGATATTAAGTAGCCAAATAAATATGATAAGTTATGGTAAAATATTGACACGTTTTATTGAAAGTAGGTCATCTTGTATCTATTAAAAGAGTGTGTATCAGATTAAATATGTATGAGATTAAAACAAAGATAGTAGATAGTAGAGTAAAGAAAAAATAAAAGTGAGCACACCAAAATTTTTATAATGGTTCGATCTTCCCGTTTTACGTTCAGTCCTAAACACCTTCTAGAATTTAAATAATCAATAACCCTCACTTAACCCGGAGGAATAGGTATCTAACAAACTCCTGAGCATAAGAACAGGATGCCTCAGCAACTGAAGAGGACTTCATAATACCTGAGCAGCAGAACATGACTTCTACTAGTATATAAAAATTGTCTGAATAATGTGTTCTTGATAACACAGATATGTCAATGTGTGTACACCCTTCCTATAATCAAATCCTCAAGTATATGAGTGTGTGTGAAGATATGTAAGGAAGATAATAGCTATGAATCAAAGAATATGAATATGAATTCAAAGATTCAAGCAATGAAGATGGTTTTATTGCTTTTGAATGCAGAGAATATAGAGAGTAAGTATGATCAGTAAATTATTCAAGAATCGGTGATTTGGAAAATAATTTTGATGTGTTTATATAGTTCATAGATTATACAACCTTTTGCTAAGAAATTCAACCAATAGATGCAACCATTACTCTTCGAATTGGATTGAAACTCTTCGCGAGAGGAAGCATCCGTTTAGAAAATATAGTCGTTATGCGCAGGTCAGTCGGTTGAGTTCAGAAGCTCAGTTGACTGGGATTCAGATTTGTATATATATATTCTCTTTTCACTGTGCATTTTGCACCATGTCAGTCGACCGGTTGACTGTAATCAGTCGACTAACCTGTGCACTTTTGCACAGTGAATTTCAATGCATATACAAACAAAAATAATTTATTTTGTGTGCAAGTGTAACTACTTGAGGAATGATCTAAACAGTATCTAAACATATCTAAGACTCAAAAACATAATAAATAATCATACAAAAACTAGTTTTGAAGTCTCTTCTCTTTGTAGTTTATACCATATATATGTTACTCTCTTTTTGTTGCTATCGCCATGTAGTCTTTGTTACCGCTTCTTGTCATAAATCAAAACTCGTTATTCAACATTTATGACCAAAAGTCGATAAGTAGACTTTCCTCTACCTGTGAGATTTAGAACTTGACTTTCCAAGCATGGGATAGAGAAGTCGAAATGACGATAAATGGGTCATGATAAATTACGTATATGAAAGATACTTCATTGTATACATAACACTAAATTCCAAGGTATGAAAACCCATCTCTATCCCAAGAAATGAGAATGTACGTTGAGTCAAGGTTAGTTTTCTAACTTGTCCGACATCATTGTTGATTAAGGGATAATACTGTTTGAAATAAGAAGGTGGGGATAAGTATAGGATGTCTTAATCTTCATATGCAACTCTATACTCACCCTAAATAGTGGATTGTCCAATATGATAACATGACCAATTTTAAAATTATCGAATGTTGGTTCGAAGATGTCGGATTAAATAACATTAGTTATCTAAAAACCCCTGCGAACCAACGTAAGCATTCGAAACATCTTGAACATGATGGAATTAAAGGCGTAGATCTTTGAAGTGCAAGGCTACTTGCTACTAACCTTGATGGTGATTCAAAAGGATGTGGCAGAAGTAGTTTCGTCGGTTTGTTCATATCCTGAACAACATGTATGGATTAATGATGGCATTGCATTGTCTCTTGGAGGAAAGTGTTAGCATTCCAATTAGGAATTGCTAAAAGAGAAGTTAAAATGTAACTTCAAGCCTCACAACCGGGAATGATTAAAACAATGGATATGCAGCTGGGCTATGTGGGTCGCACCTATTAGGGTATGGTCATGCCTAATCTATATCAATTTTACTTCTTTGTATGTATGCTTCGAGGCCCAGTACGGTTGTTAATCACAACCGAGGGATCATCATATTCAGTACTATCCAAGAAGGGGTAGGTCGGTCCAGTGGTGGTAAGGGTGTAAGATGTTCTTGTTGACCTTGGTATATTTTATCCAGATGTGTATTGTGACAAGCGGTACCCCCAATAGCCTTGTCATTGATGAAATCCATTCCCAAATAAGTGCTTTATGGACTTGGTCGTGCCCATATACGTTGGAATGTGAGATGGAAGAATTTCAAGCATGTTCAATATTTATTTTAAACCCTAAACATTATTATAAAATTGTTGGATTTTCTATTGAAATGTTTTGGTTATCCTAAGGTCAAAATCCAACCGTGCTTATATGCGGCATGATCATACAAGATACGTGTACTTGGAGTTTTATTAGTACAACAATTCAGTTGTTTGGAGTTTACTCACACCAGAACCATTTTTGGCCTGTAGTTTTTCTTTCTTTCCTTAAAACTCTTGGGTACTCAATTTTTATGAGTAGCCAAGTAGTCCAGGTTCTTACAGATAAATTTTGGAGGAGCATAGAGCATGAGGCTTCAAAGTTGTCTAGTTATATATTTTACTTCCATTGTGTATTTATATTTTATATCAACATTGTAAGGCAGGCAATTATAAGTACTATCCCTGACCGAAGTTAGTACCTATTATGAGTTCGATGTTTTATTTTGGACATGGCTATATGTACTATTTTATGTTCTATTATATATCACTGCCTTGCACTATAAGACTATGTGTACCTTTCTTTTTGTCTTCTTTTTTTTTTTACCCTAACGGCTTGTCTTTCGGACATCAAGATGATCGACACATGAATACAGTGGATGTATTAAGTGTTGTCTTCAGGGCTAAGAAAGGCAGTTCATTACAAGTTGTATCAAACCTTAGGTTGAGCGAACACCGAGACCTTGGTTGGGGTCAACTTATTAGAGATAGAGAGAGAATTAGTAGTGCTCTTGAATGACAGTAGTCTATGAGAGTGCGTATTTATAATTCATATATATATATATAATTCATATATATATTGAGTTATTTAGATTGGCTTTGATATGTTTGATTTAGTACTTTTTTCCTTAAGATTATCTCTTCTAAGTATTCTAAAGTTATCTTACTATATTTAAGTAGTAAGAATGAGTAATAAGTCAAGACAAGGTAGAGGATCTTGTAGCACCATGACCACCAATGGTCAAGCTTCAGACGTTAGAAGAATTAGAGCAATCGAAGAGGCAGTCCCATGTGAACTTTGCAACTTTATGCAAAGATTATACTAATCTGGGAGGAAAGTCGTTTAAGGGCATGAAACCCATCATCGAAGTCCAAGCTTGGCTTCATTCTTGCAAGAAGTTTTCAAGAGGCCGGATATTTCGAATGAGCAAAAGCGTTTCTTAGCATCTTAGGAGCTACAAGATGGAGCTGCAGCATAGTGAGACTCCATTACAGTGAATGTTTCGAAGGATGATTTTTCTTCGGCTAGATTTAAGAAGGTGTTTGAATACCAGTTCATGCTTACTGTTGAAAAGACCCATATGTACAGGAGTTTCTTGGACTTTAAGTAATAAGATTTGCCAGTATCTAAATATGAAACCAACTTTAATGAGTTATTACGATTTGGTCCAGATTGATTGATACCCCCACTTAGTAAGAATGAGATGTATGTGATAGAGATGTGAGAAAGATTTAAGGAGAAGATGACTTAAGGATCATTCGTGGATTTGGTAGATATAGCTTTGAAGTACGAAGTTCTGTAGAAGAAGAAGCCGGCAGCAGCACCCCATATCAATAGAAGCAACTAGAATAAGAGGAAGTTTAATCATGAAGGGAAGTCGTAGTGGAAAGGAAAGCCATGAGGAGGGGCACGGGAAAATCGTTTCAAGGTTTATATTTGTAATACCTATAATCAAAATGGACATATCATAAGATTATGTTAGAGTTTCGGAGCTCGGAAGCGACAAGCAGGGCCTATCTCTTCAATGGTTCAGAAGACACTTTGTTACAGTTGTCAACAACCAAGCCATATGGTGAAGAATTGCCCACTAATGAAGAAGGGTCAGCAAGCCAAGGTTTATGCCATCAAGGACGGTCATCGATATCAAAGGTCATGAAAGGGAAAGGAGTTCTTGAAGTTACTTTTATTATTAATGACATTTTTATTCGAGTATTGTTTGATATTGGGGCATCTCATACATTTCTATATAATCGGTAGGTAAATTGCAAATTTCCCCAAGAATTGTAGAAACCCCTATTTTTGTGTCTAACACCATAAATGGAGTAACAAATCAATGCATGATTTGTGAGAATGTTCAAATTGCCTACTTTACCCACCATTTTTCATGCAACTTGTTTGTTCTAGATTTTAAGGGGTTTGATGTTATACTTGGTATGAACTGGCTGTGAGAGAAAGGAGCTATATTATATTATGTTGGGAAGATGATATTTTTAAGAACTAAACTTGGGTGTAACATACCCTACATGGAGGCCCAAAACCAATGGCTACAGATGCTGCAGTCATCCATAGTGATCAATCCTTTGCGATCAAATACGATAATGTTAGACATATTGATATAACAGACACATGAATATCATTAAGCAACTTCCACATTCCATTTCAAATCCTTTCAATTTCATTACATAATCTTAATATGAGAACCACCTTTAGGGAAAATATAATTATTACAATATACGCCAAGAGCAACATATGAAAATGCCTCTTGGATGATCAGAGTATATATAACTAGGCAACTATACAACTTTGCCTTACAACAAAACACAGTGGAATTAAAATAGAAAAGAACTCTAAATAGCTATCATGCCTCCTACATGTCTTCGGAAGCTTATTCGTCTAATAAGGTACCTGAAAACCTCAACTCTCAAACTACTCAAAGTTAATTGAGAACCCAAGAATTTAAGGGGAAAACATAAACTTCTAGTCAGAAATAAAGCCTGGTAGAGTAATAATCTACCATCTCAAACCATTTAAATTTCTACTGAGACCGAGCCGCTTAGCAGAATGGGTTTTCCCCTCACTAGTATCTTATTCAAAACTTTTAAATAACCATATACCATGCTTCTGCATGGACAATGGTTAAAACATAGCAATTCAAAATATTATGATGATATGCCAACAAGTAAAACAATTCTAGATTTCCCATCCTTTCTAATTTTGACTGTTTGTCTCAGTTATAGTTTCTAAGTTACCATTAACCTAATAGTTTCCATGAACTAACTAATAACCTGTTTAATGTTTATGGACTCCCTATCCAGCTTCATAGTTTTTATGGGATCACTAAGAATCTATTGGCCCCTGCCAATAACTTCCTTATTCATGGCTTCTCCCTAAACCTATTGATATTTCCAATAACTTTCCTCATATCCTAGTTTTTATGGGTTGACTAGGAACCTATTGACTTCTGTCAATAACTTAATCCGGGTATGGTTTTCATGGATTCACTACAAACCTATTGGCCTATGCCAATAACTCTTTCTAATCATAGTTTTCATGGGTTTACTATGAACCTATTGGCCCCGCTAATAACTTTTCCTAAACATAGTCTTCATGGATTTACTATGAACTTGTCCATTTGACAACTTTTTTAAAGAGTATTTAGGCATCCTATATTATGGTCTTCCTTACCTTTTGGATACAGTTTTACTCATTCAGGAGTCAACTCAATTTATATTTACTACTAGGTTAACCTTGCTAGTTATTCTTCCCTTTTTCCCTAAAATGTAGTTATGGTCCATTTTAAAGTGAATTTGCATATAAGAAGAAGCAAACATAAGAACATGAGACATCAACATCTGTGGTTTAATATCCTTGAAATCTTTTACATATAAAACATGGTTAATCCCTTTAACCAGCTTCTCCAAAATATTCATACTTAAAAACCAATTTAAAACTCCTTTATTATGCCATAGTTTTTCCTTTTAGAAAAATGACATTGGCTTCTTTGTTTTGAAAACTAAGGGTTTTGAAACCTTAAACCTTTACTTTCAAAAACATTGGATAACTTCCTTTGAAAGCATTCAAATCTTCCTTCCGAAATACTAAGCATATGCTTTTAAAACACTTTAAATCTTCTCTTTCGAAACCTTTAAAACATAAATTTCGATAGTATTAAAGTATTAGTTATTAACTGTTAGAAGCACAGCTTCGAAACCATTGAAAGTACCACTTTCGAAACCTTTTGAATGTATCCCCTTATGAACCATTAGGTTTATCTTTAAAAATATCTTTTGGGTCAAAGTGAATATAAACATAAGTACCCTTTTCGAATCCATTAAACTTCATATCAAAGAGTTTGTGGAAAACCTAATGACTTCGGAACTATCTTTTCGAAAGCTTAAATCATTGAAGTAAAACATTTGAAGGTTAGCTTCGAAACCCCCTTTCGAAGCCATTGCCTTCGAAACCATTAACCCTTTCGAAAGATATAGGAAGGGTTTCAATATATTAATAAACAAAAGCTGCCTTTCGATGTTGTTAATTACTTCAATCCATTCGAAAGGAAAAAGTTTAGCAGTAGGGTTTCGACTGGGTTTAAACTACCCTTTTCGAAAGCATTGGATTATAACAAGGCAACTCATCCGAAAGCATTCTTTTCGAAATTAAAAGGTGGTAACATTTTCGAAAGCTATTTAAATGGGTTTCAACCCCTTCAAAAGCATCCTTTTGAAAAAAAGGCAAGCGCGTACCTTTGGATAGTAAAACAAAGGCTTTGAACCCTTCAAAAGCATTGGTTTCAACACCATGTCTTCTGCCTTTCTCCAATCCACTACGTACCAATGTATTGATACCTTGTGTATTGATTTCGGCTTGGTTGGTTTCGACTTGATTGAGGCGGAAACATAGGGTCGAACGGTGACTTCCGAAAGAGGTGGAAGATATTTTTTAGGTAAGGACCGTTTAATTGCCTTTTAAATAAATGATTTTAACTAACCTGCCTATTTGTAAATATTTAATTGGTTGTAATAAACTTTTCAATATCTTTCTTAAAAACTGCCTTAATTATTTCAGATCTAAACCAAAGATTAATTTAACAAATAAACCCTTCCATTAAGTAAAATAATTAAATCATTAAATCCTCCATATAAAATAATTTAATTTCTATAGTAGATTTCCTAGGAAAAATCACCAAAAATCACAGAAATTCACTTTTTATAGTTTATCTAAAATATATAAATTTCAGACCTGAATTCTTCAAAATAATAGCTGAAATAATTTTCAACCCAAACTAATCATTTCCTCCTTCTAAAATTCATAATAAATTTTCCATAGCTTAGAGAATAATAAAAATTAAAACACATCTCCAAAATAATGTTTACATAAATATTTCTTATGGCATTTGAAACAAAAAATAAACGATTTTAACCTTAAAGCCATGTAAAACAATTATCAAACAAACTTGTTTGAATATATCATACCATGAAATCTAAGCATATCATCCTCAAATATAATAATAATGGATTCAAACTTAAACCCGGACCAAATGATCATAAAAAAATAGAATGGTTTATATTATTATTCACCTTGATCAGGATAAGGATCTTGAGATTTGATTGAGATTAATCTTCCTTGCTTTAATTCCTTAACTTTAGATCGATTTTCTCTTCTTTTCCTCCTAAGTAATGGCCGGCTTAAGCTTTAGTTTTTACATTTTGAGTTCTCAAAATGAAATGAAAATGAAAGCGTTCGTGAATGGTAATAAGGTTTTAAAGGTAATGGATTATGGGTGCAGTTTACCCATAAAGCCCATATTCTATTTACTTATAAATTCTCTAATAAAGTGTTCCATAAATTCTTAATAAAGCACGACCTCTAATTGAATTTTCAAATCTCAATCCCCTTATCACTCTAGCATTTACATTATTCTTTTTAGTTTATCAAATTAAATCTCCTAAATAATGTTATTAAAAACTAGGGATGTTATAGGCTCCTCTCCTTAAAGAATTTTATCATTAAAATTCAGGAAGGACTAATACTAAACATAGCAATCATCTGTACCAAGTCCTAACAACCATACTAGCCTACCTGATAAGCAACTATCAATACAAAGCTAATATAGACATACCCTCAAAGAAGATCAGGATAAGTATCTCTAATCCTGTCTGCTGTCTCCAAAATAAAGTCCTTTTCATTGTTGCTCCACTAAATTTTCACCAACTTGACTATCTTGTTCTTTAACCTTTTCTCATCTCCAGCCAAAACTCGGTTTGGTTGTCTAATAAAAGTCAAATTAGGCTCTACTATCAAATTTTCCGACCCTATCGGAGGAAAGTAGTCCTTGGATCATGCACATACTTGCGAATATGTGACACATGAAACACATTATGGACACCTACTATACTGCTCGGCAAAGCTACTTTGTATGAAAGCTTTCTGATTCTCTCCATAATCTAGAACGGTCCAACATATCTCGGTGCCAGTCTCCCTGAATTTCCAAATTTTACCACAACCTTCATCAGTGACTTTTAATGAAAACCCTATCTCTAACCGAGAATTCTAGGTCTTTACACCTTTTATCTACTAATTCTTTTGTCTGGACTAAGCTTCCTTCATCCTTTCTCAAATTAACTCAATCTTATATGTCGTCTCTCTAACCAGATCTGGACCTAAGACTAATATGCCTCCAGTCCCTGACCAATATGCTAGTGATTTACATGACCTTCCATACAAAGCTTCAAAAGGCGCCACTCCTATACTTGTCCAATAACTATTATAGGAAAATTCCACTAAATGTAGGTGATCTTCCCAAGATCCACCAAAGTCCAATACACAAGATCTTAAAATATCCTTGAGTCCTTTATTGACTCTCTCCATTGCCCATCTATTTGACTATGATACGCCTTACTCATCTTGAGTTTGGTGCCTAACACATCTTGTAGACTCTTCTAGAATTCGCTATTAAACAAAGCATCTTGGTTACTGACTATACTACTAGGAATTCCATGTTGTCTAACTATGTTCTTGATGAACAACTTAGCCAAAACAGGTGTCGTCCTGGTTGACTTAGTTGGAATGAAATAGGCACTCCTAGTCAATCTATACACTATGACTCATATACTTTCATTTTCTCTATTCGACCTTGGCAACCCATCTATAAATTTCATGGATATCAATTCCCATTTCCACACTGGTACTTCCAAAGGTTGAAGCAATCGACTTGGCTTATGATGTCCGGCTTTCACTTGTTGATAGTTTGCACACTGACTAACCCACAAGCCAGCATTTCTCTTTATACCTTCCAAATAGAAGCTCCTCTTCATATCTTGATACATCTTGGTTCCTCTAGGATGAATCGTGAATTAGGATTGATGACATTCCTCAAGAACTTCTTTCCTTAAGTCCTCAACATTAGAAACACACAACCGTTCCCTTTTTCTCAACCATGCCATTTGATCAAGACTAAAATCCTTTAGATCAACGATCTCAGTTCCCAACTCAAAATTTCTAATCCTCTCGGTTAATGCTGGATCCTCTTTCTTCTTAGAAGTAATTCTTTTAATCAACACTGGTTAAATTTCTAAACCGAACATCATGGCAGTACTCTAACCAGAGCTAGAAGTCGGTCTTAACTACACACTACAGGTTGTCAAAGCTTCTTAATCTTTCCATTCTGCCAACATAACTAACACCGCATTCTGATGTCTTCTACTAAGAGCATTTTCTACCTTATTTCCTTTCCAAGGCATATACTCTATACCAAATTCACAATCTACTAAAAACTCCAGCCACATTTGCTATCTCATATTCAACTCCTTCTAAGAGAATATATAGCTTAAAGATTTATGATCTGTACATAGCTCAAACATCTTCCCTAAGAGATAATGTCTCCATATCTTCAGTGCAAAGATAACTGCCACCAATTACCAATCATGAGTAGGAAATCTTACTTTTTGCGGTCTAAGCTATCATGAAGATTAGGCAATAACTTTACCATTCTACATCAACACAGCTCCTAATCCAGTCCCACATGCATCAAATACACCATCAACCCTCAGTTTCTATCTAGAACTACTAAAAGGTCGTTGGTCAACAAATACTTTAACTTAAGGAATGCTTCCTCACATTTTTCGGACCACATAAACTTCATCTCCTTCCTGGTTAACTTAGTCAAAGGTGCTGCTATCTGCGAGAAATCCTTAATGAATTTTTGGTTGTGACAACCCAAAATTTCAACATTTGAAATTAAAATATTTAATTGATTTTAGATATTGGAAGGTTTTTTTAAACTTGAGTTTCAATTTTAACTATAAATTTGGCAATTTAATTATTAAATTTAATTTATTGAGATTGGGTAAAAATTTGAATCTTCAATTTTAAGCTGTTTAAAAATATTTTCAAGGCTTCAAAAATTTATATTGATAACACTGAAGATAATGGAAGCTTCAGAATTGTATTTGGAGATGATTTGTTCATTTTTGAATTTGTATCGTTTAAATCGATATTTAAAAATAGCCTTCCGAGGCACAGTCTCGAAATTCGACGAAACTAGTGTCGATGGATCCGTAATATTGTATTATTATCGGATTTCAATTTTCGTAACATTCGGAGTTGTCGGGTGACCATATGGTTGATAAACGCGTTGAAAATGGAATCGAAATTTAATTCAATAGTTGGGTCCAAAAAAACTATCTTCTCCATACGATCGAATTTGGACTCGAAACCTTTTTCATTGCGTTTGGAATTGGGGTTTAACATTATAATCGCCTGGCGGCACGCCCCGATAGGAGGTCGAGATTTTTAGTTGCGTAATTTGAAACGATTTAAAATTTTAAATTAAATTCAAATTGTAATATATATGTATTCAATACAAATTGTTTTTACAAGACATAATCAACACGTTTCATCCCTGATATTACACGTGTTCCCCTTTGTTCTACATGCGTCATTCTTTTTGAAACCATACGATCATATAAAAAAAATGTATTTATATAAAATAGTATATACAGAATCCCTCTCCTCCTTTTCGGATTTCGAACGTTCTAAGTTTTTCTTTATATTTCACTCGCGAATATAAATGGCAGACGACAAAGAGAAAAAAATCAAACTTCCTTCGTATATGGAATCGTACAAGCTAATCGATATGTCGTTAAAAAATCGAAGCCGAACTCAAGAGAGAGAAGTTCGAGCTCAATGGTGACATTGGCAACGCGGCTTCATCATCAGCGAATCTCGTCGTCATCAGCAAAGTCATGGCGCTCGAGTTGAGATTACTTTGAGGATTGCAATCGACATATTGGCGCGCTCGCTCGAAGGAAGTCGTGTGTTGGGTTGCGATTTGGGATCGATTGTCGACTACGTAGGTAAATATTTTTGGTGATTTAGGGTTTGAATTTGAACTTAATGTTATAGTCTGAGAAAGGAACGATTTTTTTTGGGGAACTACTGTTTCTGTTGTTAACGGTAAAAGAGAAATATATGACATGAATATCCAAATGGAAGTACACGTGCATATTTATATATACCCTTTGGCATTAAATTTAAATTCCTGCATTTTATATAGAAAACGGAAATTATTTTTTAATAGAATTTGGGAAAAAGGGAACTTTTAAAACATGGAAAGTTATATAAAGTTTTGAAAGGAATTTTATTTTATTGGAATTTAATGTATATTTACATATATAAATAAACATGAATTAATTTGTATATAGATAGGATTTTGAAAATAGAAATTTTTAACAGCAAAATAATAATAATAATAATAATAATAATAATAATAATAATAATAATAATAATAATAATAATAATAATAATAATAATAATTGATATACACATGCATGTTTTAATTTTATGAAGGCAGCGGTTTTAAATGTTTTGAATTTTAATGTTATGTAAAATTTAGATTCTGGAAAATTATATAAGATTGGGAGATAGGATTTTAATAGCAATATAGATTTTATTTTTATAGAGGATTTGAAATATAAACTATTTTTATAAGGATACGTATTTCCAAAATGAAGAATAAAATAAATATGCATGCATATATTCTAATCTATTAAGTTATGTTAAAAATAATAATTTATTAAAGGTAATAAATTGTTTAATTAACTTATCTAAATTATTTTAGTTACTAAGAAGATTATTTAAAAGAAATTTAGTTTAAAATTAAAACTATAAGTTTAAAATAAATTACTGGTTAATTAAATTATCAAATGGAATTTAATCGTTCGATTTATTTGAATATTAATGAAATCTTATATAATTGTTATATAAGGTCTAAAAATCATAGAGAATCAAGCCAGATCTGAAATGGGAGCAAAGGTGAGATCTTCTCACGCAATCAAATTTTTTCTGATTTAATTTTAAATAGTTAGATTTAAAATTATTGATTGTGTTGATTGTGTGCTTGATGATAAATTATTATCAGTTATATTGGATTAGACCCTATGCGCCGCATAATAGCAGATGATATTATATATATACCCATATACCGAGATATTCCACCTTAAAGTGGAATTGGTATTATATATGTATTTGGAGTATTTGATTTCCTGCATTATATAGCGGATGAGACCTTGCATAATAGCGGATGATATTTTATAAATCACATATACCGTGATATTCCACCTCGAAGTGGAATTGATATTTAATTGTTGTGCTAACATCTGTGGATGCAGAGAAACAGGTTGGAGGGATCCAACTAGATTTCTCAAATATTTTAATTTGTTTCAATATTGTGTGTTGATTTATTTAAAATCTGTGTGTGATTATGTTGTGATTGAAATCGTTGAAGGCTAAAATTTAGGCTAATATATTTTTGGTATCGTAGGATACCAGAAATAAATAAAATTGGATTTTTAAATATAAGTAGAGAATCTATAATGAAATCCTATTGAATAAAATTCCAAATATGGGAATTTTTTTAATAAATGGATTTCAAGTAATAATATTCAAAAGGTGAAGAATTTATTTTAAAAATATGGTTTTTAAAATAATTTGGAAAAGATAAAGGAATTTATTTTAAAAATAAATTCGAAAATTGATTTGGTGTTAAAAGAATAAATCTTTGGGAAATCAATATGAAAATTGATTTGGTGTTTGAATGAAAATCGATTTGGTGTTGAAATAAATTTAGAAATAAATTTGGAATTTGATTAGGTGTATAAAATTTGAAATCAATTTGGAAATTGATTTGGTGTTTGTAAATGATTTTTGAAATCGATTTAAAAATCATATATAAGTGGATATTTGGGAATTTGAATTCACAATCGAAATTTAAAAAGGTAAGGGGAATTTGTTTTAAAAATAAATATTATTTTATTTAAAAAGTGTGGAAATGAATTTATGGATTTGGAACGTAAATTTAAAATAAATCCTGAAAGATTTATTAATCGATTTGAATGAACCATTTTAGAATAGAAGGTGTAATTTCCCTAGAAAGCCGAGTATATTTTTAAAATAGCTTTTGAAATAAAATTAAAAGTTCTAGATTTGGTTTTAAAAGAATGTTGTTGGAGAAATTATTTTGGAAATTGTTTTAAACCTTTAAAGTAAAGATTTATTTAATTAAGTATAGAAGGGATTATTTTAAAAGATTAAATTGATATTTGATTAGAAATAGTTATTTGAATATTTATACTCTATCTACTAAATTTATTTTAAAATTAGTTTGGACTTAAAGTCTTAGATGTGATAATTAGTATAATGTTTTCATAACCAATATTTAAGTAAGTGCTTAAGATGGTTTTATTTTAGATGTTCCAAGAATATTTTGGATGAGTGACTTGAATTATTTTAAAGTATTTGAACTCGGCAAATTTTCAGTGGAATTAAATAAATATTTGGAAATTTATTCCACGTGAAGAAAGTGATTTGAAATTTGTCTTCAAAGGTTTGGAAAGTGAAAATTGATTTGAAATTTGTTTTCGAATGGATGAAGTGTTAAAATTATATCTTGCGAAGATATTTTTGTAAATAAATAATTAGGGAAAATTATTTAAATCTTGGTGATTGTTGTTAATGTTGATTGATAGTTAAATAACCGACTATCAATACTGGCCTTTTAATGGCATTTGAATTTCGATGCGGCCGAGGGTTGGATTCCAAATGGAGATTCGAAAACCACATTGAACCTTTGTGATTGTGAGTGATCTTTTATTTAAAAGATCAAAGTGGGAATTTGTTGAGATTTGTTTGAAATCTGAATGTAACACTTATTTTTAAAATAAGCGCTCGTTATTCGGATTAGCCGGGAGAGGACTTTGTGTCATAAAACCCATTCCGAATAATGATACGACGAAATGGGATTGCATTTGAAGACATTGTTGAAGACCGGGTATTTTTGAAAATGAAAGGATTACCTATCGAATGTCTCTACATGGGTTGATCTTGTATAGAGATTTTATCACCCTTTGTTACGGGGATTCCGGACGTGATTAGTGAATATTCGGATTTGCAAAGGCTTCTTTTGAAGTGCCTTCGGTTCCGTTCGATCCCGGAAAGGACTTATATGGATGTGTGTCTGACGTTACACTTTGAGATGTAAAGCTGGTTTCTATCAAATACATTTCTATTGGTGGCGGAGAATTTATTCTCTTAGCTTAACTCCCTTCTCTGGGACGTACGAACTCAAAGGTTATGTAGTTGATGGTCACTAGTGATACATTCCCAATTTGGTAATGTGGCATACGAAGTGCTGCTAATCATTTGTTGATCGAAGCATGGCTTTGTGAAAAAGTGTAGCTTTGTGGACGAGACTTCGTCGGACCTCACACCCTGGAAATGGTCAAAACAGGAAGAATGCGACAAGTTTATGAGGGTCGCGCCCTTTAGGGTATGTCATTTCCTTCTGGAAAAGGGTGGTATTATGGTATGGAGCCTAGATATTTACTATGTGGTTGCTGCAAATTTATTATACTTTGTGGTTGTTGCTTTTTGGTTGAGGATCCTCGAATAAAGGTCGCAAACGACCGGGGGATGGCATACTGGTGTAGTAGTTACCTAATTACAGAAGTAACCCGGCCTTGTGTTGGCAGAGAGCTGGTTAAGTTCTTGGGACGTCCCTCCAGAGGCGTACCCATGTGGCAGTAGGATGTTCCTTAGCCTGACCATTTGTTGGAAATCCAATCACCAATATGCGCCTTGTACGATTTTAGTTGTATAACATGCCATTTACTTATTGTGGCGCCCCACTGTTTAGATGGTAGCTATAGTAGGCATACAATAATGGTTGTATGCTGGCTAAGATAAATATTATACTTTCGAAAGGTTTTCTGCACTATGCACTAATAATATTATTAAAAAGGATTTTGCGTATCAAGCATGTTTGACTATCATAAGGAGAAATCTCCTTCAATTCTGCATTTGCATTATGTGTGTGGAAGGAGGCCTTATGGTAGTTTCATTTTCCAAAAAGTGCAGGCCCACAATTTTCCACACGGGCAGCCTAGAGTCAAGTTATCAGTTATTCTGGAGCGAAGTCAGAAAAGAGATGCTGTGGAGATCTAGAGTTCAAGCTGGATGGCGAAGCGTATCATTTATACTATGCAGTGTCCGCTGCGTATGTTTGTGCAAAGTAAAATCTTCATGTGAGTCAAGTTATTATAACTGCTAGTTTTGTGTTGTATTGTATATACTCTGATGATGTATGTATAAGTCGACATACTTCTTTGTTTTAAAGATTATTCATTTATCTATTATATGTTGTTCCGCTGCGAAATATGAGATTCTACTATTGTTTCTATTTTCTTCTTCTATCTTCTTCTTTTTAAACCCTAACGGTTCAGTTTTCCGGCATTCAACTGTGCGGCATTGGATACAGTGGACGTATCGATGTCGACTTTCGGGTGTTGAAAAAATTGGGTCGTTACAGAGTGGTATCAGAGCATTTGGTTAAGCGACAACCTTGGCTCTGGTGGGGATTACTCATTAGAGAAAGAGTCAGTAGCACTCTAGAATGAGTATGAGTGTAATAATAGATATGAGTGCGTATTTGTTAGTGAATATAAAAAATTGTTTTATATTGTGTTGACTTATCGGTTGATTGTTTATAGATTTAGGTCGGTGCAATTTGGCCAACTGTGTCGATAGGGGTTTCTAAACTCTTAAATAAGATAAACCGACACAGTATTGTTTTAAAATAGGGTAAATGAAATAATTTTATCCAGAACTATTTTCTTATATAAATGGAATAATTTTCCATAAATTATTGTAGTATATGGTTGCTTGGATGGTTAGGAAGTGGTAATATTAAATTATTATCATTGATTATTGAATAGAAATCTGAAATCATAATCAAAAGTTGAGAAATAAAATCCATATACAAATGGGATTTGTAAATATAAATTGTAAATGCGATTTATATAATTTGAAATAGAATTCTAGAGAAATACTTGAAAGAATTTGAAAGGATTTGAAAATTTTGAAATTTGGAAAGTTTGGAAATTAAATCCCTCTTGAGTTTGAAAATGGTTTTCAAAGGTTTTGGAGAAAATGTTTTAAAGGGATGAAATCTCTAAACTCTTTTCGGTCGCTGAAAAATAGCTTCGATGATGACTGCAGCATCATCGATGTTCATTTTCGAGTTTTCAGGAGAGGAATTGCTGCCAAATTATTTTAAAAGAAGTTGTTTGGAAAACAGGGTTTGGTTTTGGGAATTCAAAAGATAATTTGAATTGATTTCAAAAATGATTTTGAAGGGTTGAAAAAAAATCTGGAAATTGGAAAATAAAATTGTGAATGAATGAATAAATTTACAATTGCAATTAAATGAAAGTGAAATTGAATGTGGAAATTCATTTCGAATTTGTAAGAAAATAGAACTGGAATTGGAATTGAATATGATTTGCAAAGAAAAGTATTAAAATAAAATTTGTAAGTGAAATTAATTGAAGGAATGATCAAATAGATATGTTTTGGAATGAATTGAATTCAATATTTATAAATAAAAGGTATATTAAGTTCATATGAAATTTGAAATCCAGTTTAAATATAAGTGGTTATAAACCAAAATGGTGAATTGAAAATAAATTTTTGAATGAACAAAAGTATAAAACCAGAATTGAAACTGAATATTGAAAACCAATTTGAATTGTGTGTAACTGCAAAATTAGTTTGAAATGAACTAAAGACAATAAAGGGGGAGATAAAATGAATTAGAATTTGTAATGAATTAGTAAATGAAACTAATTTAAAATAATGATATGAATCAGTTGTGTATAAAAGATAATTGATGAAATTCTGTATTTAGAAGGTAAATTGAATCCAAATAGAGTTGAAAGTGTAAATTGAATTCAAATGAAATTGAAAATGTAAGATTGAATGAAGATGGATATATAACTTCAATAATGAAGTAAAGATGGTATAAGAAGTAAGTATTCTAACTTTTGTAATGGAACATGCAATATGATTTTTGAATGTAGAAACTGGATATGGTTGTTAAATAGCATACAGGCGATATAAAGCAAAAGGAAATTGGGATTTGATTTCGAAGATAAATTGAATTGCTCGAAAAGGTATGTATTTAAATTTCAGTATGAAACTTGATGAACTTCTTGTCTAGCCGCTTGGCTTTTCGTTTTCTTTTTTAATCTGAGGGTCCGTAGTGCCATTTTGTAGTCGTACCGAGCTAGCCGCGCAAAGAAGATGTTGGCAAAAATTTTCGAATATTTAGGTATTTAGAAAAGTTTTGAGAAAATTTTGAAAATTTAAAATTTGAATTTGAATTTAAATTTCAATTGTTAAGAAAACAACGTTGTTTGGAATTTATGGAAGGTTGTGGAAAGTTGGTTGAAGTGATCATGGATCTTTAATAAAAAGATTTGTTTTGGTTGTTGTTAAAAAACTATTTGATTTTGGGAAAATGGTAAACGGGTAAAGGTCCATTCTTGTTAACTAGCAATTTCGGGACGAAATTCTTTTAAGGGGGAAGGATGTTACGACCCAAAATTTTCAACATTTGAAATTAAAATATTTAATTGATTTTAGATATTGGAAGTTGTTTTTAAACTTGAATTTCAACTTTAACTATAAATTTGGCAATTTAATTATTAAATTTATTTTATTGAGATTGGGTAAAAATTTGAATCTTCAGTTTTAAGCTGTTTAAAAATATTTTCAAGGCTTCAAAAATTTATATTGATAATACTAAAGATAATGGAAGTTTTAGAATTGGATTTGGAGATGATTTGTTCAGTTTTAAATTAGTATCGTTTAAATCGATATTTAAAAATAGCCTTCCGGGGCATAGTCCCGGAATTCGACGAAACCAGTTCCGATGGATCCATAATATTGTATTATTGGATTTCAATTTACATAATATTCGGAGTTGTCGTGTGACCATACGGTTGATAAATGCGCTGAAAATGGAATTGAAATTTAATTCAATAGCCGGGTCCAAAAAAACTATCTTCTCCATATGATCGAATTTGGACTTGGAACCTTTTCCATTGCGTTGGGTTTAACATTATAATCACCTGGTGGCACGCCTGGATTGGAGGTCAAGATTTTTAGTTGCGTAATTTGAAATGATTTAATTTTTTTTAATTAAATTCAAATTGTAATATATATGAATTCAATACAAATTATTTTCACAAGGCAAAATCAACACGTTTCATCCCTCATATTACACGTGTTCCCCTTTGTTATACATGCGTCATTTTTTTTTGAAACCATACGATCATATAAAAAAAATGTATTTATATAAAATAGTATATACAGAATAACTCTCCTCCTTTTTGGATTTCAAACATCCTCAGTTTTTCTTTTTATTTCACTCGCGAATATAAAGGGCAGACGACAAGGAGAAAAAAAATCGAACTTCCTTCATATATGGAATCATACAAGCTAATCGATATCTCGCTAAAAAATCAAAGCCGAACTAAAGAGAGAAGCTCGAGCTCAATGGCGACGCTGGCAACGCGGCTTCATCATCGGCGAATCTCGTCGTCGTCAGCAAAGTCATGGCGCTCGGGTTGAGATTGCTTTGAGGATTGCAATCGACATATTGGCGCGCTCGCTCGAAGGAAGTCGTGTGCTGGGTTGCGATTTGGGATCGATTGTCGACTGCATGGGTATGTATTTTTGGTGATTTAGGGTTTGAATTTGAACTTAATGTTATAGTCTGAGAAAGAAAAGAATTTCTTTTGGGGAACTACTGTTTTTGTTGTTAACAGTAAAAGAAAAATATATGACATGAATATCCAAGTGGAAGTACACACGTGCAAATTTTATATATACTCTTTGGCATTAAATTTAAATTCCTGCATTTTACACAGAAAACGGAAATTATTTTTTAAATAGAATTTGGGGAAAAGGGAATTTTTAAAACATTGAAAGTTATATAAAGTTTTGAAGGAATTTTATTTTATTGGAATTTAATGTATATTTACATATATAAATAAACATGAATTAATTTATATATAGATAGGATTTTGAAAATAGAATTTTTCAACAGAAAAATAATAACGATAACAACAATAATAATTGATATATACGTGCATATTTTAATTTTATGAAGGCAGCGGTTTTAAATGTTTTGAATTGTAAAGTTATGTAAAATTTAGATTCTGGAAATTATATATGGTTTGGAGGTAGGATTTTAATAATAATATAGATTTTATTTTTATAGAGAATTTGAAATATAAACTATTTTTATAAGGATACGTATTTCCAAAATGAAGAATAAAATAAATATGCATGCATATATTTTAATTTATTAAGTTATGTTAAAAATAATAATTTATTAAAGGTAAAAAATTGTTTAATTAACTTATCTAAATTATTTTAGTTACTAAGAAGATTATTAAAAAGATAGTTAGTTTAAAATTAAAACTATTAGTTTAGAATAAATTACTGGTTAATTAAATTATCAAATGGAATTTAATCGTTCGATTTATTCGAATATTAATGAAATAATATATAATTGTTATACAAGGTCTAAAAATCGTAGAGAATCAAGCCAGATCTGAAATGGGTTGCATGCATAAGCAAAGGTGAGATCTTCTCACTCAATCAAATTTTTTCTGATTTAATTTTAAATAGTTAGATTTAAAATTGTTGATTGTGTTGATTGTGTGCTTAATGATAAATTATTATCAGTTGTATTGGATTAGACTCTGTGCACCGCATAATAGCGGATGATATTATATATGTACCCATATACCGCGATATTCTACCTCAAAGTTGAATTGGTAATATATATGTATTTGGAATGATTGATTTCCCACATTATATAGCGGATGAGATCTTATGCGCCGCATAATAGCGGATGATATTTTATAAATCCCATATACCGCGATATTCCACCTCGAAATGGAATTGGTATTGAATTGTTGTACTAACATCTGTGGATGTAGGAAAACAGGTTGGAGGGATCCAATTGGATTCCTCAAATATTTGAATTTGTTTCAATATTGTGTGTTGATTTATTTAAAATCTGTGTGTGATTATATTGTGATTGAAATCGTTGAAGGCTAAAATTTAGCCGAATATTTTTTTTCTACCGGATACCAGAAATAAATGAAATTGTATTTTTAAATTTAAGTAGAAAATCTATAGTGAAATCCTATTGAATAAAATTCCAAATATGGGAAATTTTTTAATAAATGGATTTCAAGTAATAATATTCAAAATGTGAAGAATTTGTTTTAAAAATATGGTTTTTTAAATAATTTGGAAAAGATAAAGGAATTTATTTTAAAAATGAATTTGAAAATTGATTTGGTGTTAAAAGAATAAATCTTTGGGAAATCAATATGAAAATTGATTTGCTGTTTGAATGAAAATCGTTTGGTGTTGAAATAAATTTTGAAATCAGTTTGGAATTTGATTAGGTGTATAAAATAAAATTTGAAATCAATTTGGAAATTGATTTGGTGTTTGTAAATGATTTTTGAAATCGATTTAAAAATCATATATAGGTGGATATTAGGGAATTTGAATTCACAATAGGAATTTAAAAGGTAAGGGGAAGTTGTTTTAAAAATAAATATTATTTTATTTTTAAAAAGTGTGGAAAGGAATTTATGGATTTGGAACGTAAATTTAAAATAAATCCTGAATGATTTATTAATTGATTTGAGTGAACCATTTTAGAATGGAAGGTGTAATTTCCCTAGAGAGCCGAGTATATTTTTAAAATAGCTTTTGAGATAAAATTAAAAGTTCTAGATTTGGTTTTAAAAGAATATTATTGGAGAAAATATTTTTGGAAATTGTTTTAAATCTTTAAAGTAAATATTTATTTAGTTAAGCATAAAAGGGATTATTTTAAAAGATTAAATTGATATTTGATTAGAAAATAGTTATTTGAATATTTATACTCTATCTACTAAATTTATTTTTAAATTAGTTTGGACTTGAAGTCTTAGATGTGATAATTAGTATATTGTTTTCATAACCATATTTAAGTAAGTATTTAAGATGGTTTTATTTTAGACGTTCCAAGAATATTTTGGATAAATGATTTGAATTATTTTAAAGTATTTGAACTAGGCAAATTTTTAGCGGAATTAAATAAATAATTGCAAATTTATTCACGTGTGGAAAGTGATTTAAAATTGTTTTCAAAGGTTTGGAAAGTGAAAATTGATTTGAATTTTTTTTCAAATGGTTGAAGTGTTAAATTTATATCTTGCGAATATATTTTTGTAAATAAATAATTGGGGAAAATTATTTAAATCTTGGTGATTGTTGTGAGTGTTGATTGATAGTTAAATAACTGATTATCAATATTGGCCCTTTAATGGCATTTGAATTTCGATGCGACCGAAGGTTGGATTCCAAATGGATATTCAAAAACCACATCGAAGCTTTGTGATTGTGATGGATCTTTTATTTAAAAGATCAAAGTGGGAATTTGTTGAGATTTTTTTAAATCTGAATGTAACACTTATTTTTAAAATAAGCACTCGTTACTCGGATTAGCCGAGAGAGGACTTTGTGTCATAAAACCCATTCTGAATAATGGTACGAAGAAATGTGATTGCATTTGAAGACAGTGTTGATGACCAGGTATTTTCGAAAATGAAAGGATTACCTGTTGAATGTCTCTGCACGGGTTTCTCTGGTATAGAGATTTTATCACCCTTTGTGATGGGGATTTCGGACGTGATTAGTGAATATTCAGGTTTGCAAAGGCTTCTTTTGAAGTGCCCCTTCGGTTTCGTTCGATCCCGGAGCGGGCTTGTATGGATGTGTGTCTGACTTTACACTTTGAGATGTAAAGCTGGTTTCTATCAAATACATTTCTGTTGGTGGCGGAGAATTTATTCTCTTAGCTTAACACCCTTCTCTGGGACATACGAGCTCCGAGGTTATGTAGTTGATGGTCACTAGTGATACATTCCCAATTTGGTAAATGTGGCATACGAAGTGCTGCTGACCATTTGTTGATCGAAGCATGGCTTTATGAAAAAGTGTAGCTTTGTGGACGAGACTTCGTCGGACCTCACACCCCGGAAATGGTCAAAACAGGAAAATGCGGCAAGGTTATGAGGGTCGCACCCTTTAGGGTATGTCATTTTCTTCTGAAAAAGGATGGTATCATGGTATGGAGCCCAGATATTTACTATAAGGTTGCTATAAATTTATTATACTTTGTGGTTGTTGCTTTGTGGTTGAGGATCCTCGGATAAAGGTCGCAAACGACTGGGGGATGGCATACTCGTGTAGTTGTTCCCTAGTTACAGAGGTAACCCAGCCTTGTGTTGGCAGAGAGCTGGTTTAGTTCTCGGGACATCCCTCCAGAGGCGTACCCATGTGGCAGTAGGATCCTCCTTAGCCTGACCATTTGTTGGAAACCCAATCACCAATACACGCCTTGTACGGTTTTAGTTGTATAACTTGCATTCACTTATGGTGGCGTCCCACTGTTTAGATGGTAGCTATAGTAGACATAAAATAATGGTTGTATGCTGGCTAAGATTAATATTATAATTTCGAAAGGTTTTCTGCACTATGCACTAATAATAATATTAAAAAGGATTTTGCGTATCAAGCATTTTTGACTATCATAAGGAGAAATCTCCTCCAATTCTGCGTTTGCATTATGTGTGTGGCGGGAGGCCTTACGGTAGTTTCATTTTCCAAAAAGCGCAGCGGATTTCTTTTCCTTTCTTTTTGAAAATTACTGTTTTTTTAGATCTCACACCAGTCCCATGACTGACCTGGAGTTTATTGTTCCCTTTCTAAACTCTGAGTACCCATAATTTTCCACACGGGCAGCATAGAGTCAGGTTATCAGTTATTCTGGAGTGAATTCAGAAAAGAGATGCTGTGGAGATATGGAGTTCAAGCTGGATGGCGAAGCATATCATTTATACTATGTAGTGTCCGCTGCGTATGGTTGGTGCAAAGTAAAATCTTCATGTGAGTCAAGTTATTATAACTGCTAGTTTTGTGTTGTATTGTATATACTCTGATGATGTATGTATAAATCGATATACTTCTTTGTTTTAAAGATTATTCATTTATCTATTATATGTTGTTCCGCTGCGAAATGTGATATTATGCTATTGTTTCTGTTTTCTTTTTCTATCTTCTTCTTTTTAAACTCTAATCGTTCGGTTTTCCGGCATTCGACTGTGCCGCATTGGATACAGTGGACATATCGATGTCGACTTTCGAGCGTCGAAAAAATTGGGTCATTACACTGGTAGTAGCCAACAAGTCCGAGAAAACTTCTAATCTCATTCACCATCTCTGTTCTTTTCCAATTATTAATAGCTGTGATCTTATTTGGATCGACTGACAAACCCTTCTTTGAAACCACATGACCATGAAACTTAACCTCTTTCTTCCAAAAATGACACTTGGAAAATTTCGCCTTCGGCTGATGCTTTCGCCTACGGCTGATGCTACCTCAGCATCCAAGCACTACTCTAAGATGATTTTCATGCTCTCTTTCATTCTTAAAGTATACTAAAATGTCATCTATGAACAACAACACGAAACAACCTAAGTACTCTCGAAAAACGTGGTTCATCTAATCCACGATTAACTCGAATGCCATTACTAACCACTCATACGAACCATACCTAGTTTGGAGTGCGGTCAATGGAATATTGTCCTCTACCCCTCTTAACAGATGGAAACCTGTCACCAAATCCAACTAAAAAAGACTCAAAAAGACTCTGGGTCCACACAACTGATTAGATCGTCTATTCTTGGCAAAGGATACTTATTATCAATCATCTTCTAGTTCAACTTATAATGGTCGACGCACATCCTCAATGACCCATTCGGTTTTTTCACGAACATCGCGGCCACTCCCTAAGGAAAACTACTTGTTCCAATAAAATTTCTTCCTTCTAGATCTACTAACTGCACCTTCAACTCTTTCATCTCGGTCGGTGTCATTCTACAAGCTGGTCTACTTACATGTTCATCTCTTGGCACAAGATTTATCCGAAACTCAACAGCTTGTTTCGATGGTAGTCTTGTAACCGACTCAAAAACATCTGCAAACTCTCTTGCTACCCGAACCTGACTTAATTCTTTTCCCACTTCCATATAACTTAACAAAGCATAACCACTCTGTTCATAGTTCTCCACTGAGAATATAATTCGGTTATGACTATCAGGGTGTCTTAGTGATATTTTCCTATCCTGGAAAAATATCCTAGCCTCATATTTACGTGACCCATCCATATCAAAGATGATCCTGAAATTTACGTTATCAAAAACATACAGACTACATGCAAACTTATGACCTAGTATTTCAAGTTTGAACTGTCATATCTCATCCCTAGAGTTGCATACCCTCCGATTGGATTCGCCAGCCATTAAGGAAGTAACAGAATATGTGGGTTCTAAACATATCCTATCAAGTAAGCACTACGATATAAACGAATATGATACACTGGTATCAAATACTACCCTAACTGGAATACTCTAAACCAAAAGCACACCTTCCATCACAGTCTTCCCTTTTTCCGCTACAGTTGGCCTAGCGAATGATGGTCCAACAGCAAAGACCTTTCCCTTGTCCGCCCTGACCGGTTTTGGATACTTATTCTTATAATGCCTAACTTGGACATAGTTAAAGTAGTTCACACCTTTCTTTTCTACAACGTTATTCCCCACGCTCGACCGGAACTCATGAGCATAATGACCTTTCTTTTCACACTAGAAACAAACTAAATCGGCTTTTTTCTTCTTGATAGCTTCTCTTCCAGGCTCCCTTCTTCTTAAAGAATTTCCTCTTCTTTCATTGAGAACCCTGGGTTTCAATTGGCTTTTATCCTGCATAAATAGCAAGCATCTCCTCGTGTCGGATTGCCATCTCCACAACTACATTACAAGGATCATGGAGACGTGTTAGGGTCCCCCTAGCAATCTCGAGCCTCAATCCCCAAATGAACCTCTCATTCCACCTAATGACGGTGTCTATAGTAGTATACCCATATCGGGACAACTCATAAAACTTAGAAGCATACTCCATTATCGACATATCTCCTTGCACCAAATCCATAAACATCCTCAACAATGCGGACTTGGCAGCTTCAGACCCACTGCCCGAAGCTTCTTCAAAATTATGCCTAAGTCAACTCCTCCTCAGGAACTCCATTGGTGACACTATTCCACTAATGAAGCGCTACACCTTGCAACTACCTAGAGGCTAGTCTCCTCTTTTGCTCATCATTCAATCGCAAGTCAGCAAAGATTCTCTCATAATGCAACAGCCAATTCTCAACATCTATGGCATCTTCCATTCTTATAAACAGCTTCCCACCAAGACTAGTGTAATCTCTGCTCAGCTTAGCATAACTATTCCCAATTGGGGCCATAGGATTTGCTCCTCCTACATTTCCAGCGACACCGACAACTACTCCAGCTTGCATTAGATTGATAAAGAAACGATACATCATCCCTACATCCACTGGTGGATTTCCAGCACCTACATTGGCATCTGCATTTTGACTAGTAGTAGTCTGCCAACTCGGGTTCCTCCTGGTGGGTTGAGCATTTTCGTTGGTTGTGGTGCTTCCTCCACTGAGATTTTCTCTTCCATTACCTACATCCATATCTTCTTTCTCGTAAATATGCATATGAGCTTTAGTAAGATACAGAAGAACGATCTAAGAGAGATAGGAATATGTACTTATATATATATGTATGTATGTACATATATATATATATATCAAATACAAGTACATTATTATAGCATTAACCCAAACCCCGATCTTATTTTCTAATTCATTGGATTGTGTTTCGAAAATCTTTTAGGTTTAAGTTTATTTTAAGTTTCATAAAACTATGCTCTGATATCAACTTGTAACATCCTCCACTTGGAGGCTTAAAACTAACAGCTACGAATATTGTAGTTATCCACGGTTATTAATCCTCGACGACCAAATATGGTAATGTTAGATACATCGATATAACATAAACACATGGATATAGAAAAAAAATTTAAAATCATTAAACAACTTTCACATTCCATTTCACATCCTTTCAAATTCATTACATAATCCCAATACGAAAACCACTTTCAGTGAAAATTTAATTATTACAATATACGCCAAGAGTGACATATGAAGATGTCCCTTTGGATGATTAGAGTATATATAACTAGGCAACTAAACAACTTTGCCATTACAATGAAATACAATGGAATCAAAATAGAAAAGAACTCTAAATAGCTATTGTGCCTCCTACATGTCTCTGGAAGTTTTTTTGTTTAATGAGGTACCTGAAAACCTCAACTCTTAAACTAATCAAAGTTAATTGAGCACCCAAGAGTTTAAGGGGAATGCATATACTTCGTGTCTGACATAAAGCTGAAGGTGGCTATGCTCTGATACCAAATGAATGTGACTACTATGTTGCTAGTTATCACTTAGGATCGTGTAATATGGAATGTATTATAAATTAAATGCAGAAATAGATAATAATAATAGTAAAGTAAATAAGAATAAGCACACCAAGAGTTTTTATAATTGCTCGACCTTCCCGTTCTACGTCAAGTCCCAGACTTCCCTTTAGAATTTCTCACGATAACCCCTCACTTAACCTGGAGCAACAGGTATACAACACCTGAGCAGCCGATCATGATTTTTCTGCCTCTAACAACTGAAAGAGATCTTTTCCTGCCTGAACAACCGAACAGGACTTCAATAGTTTCAATAAAATTGCTTTGACACTTTGTGTTCTTAATAACACTGATTCGTCTTTGATAGTACAACCTTCCTATAATCTTTTCCTCAAGTATATATTGTGTGTGCAAAGATTTAGAAAGAAAAATATTGCTTTGAATCGAAGAATAAGTTAATTGACTCAGAGATTCAAGCAATATATGTAAATTGTGATTGCTTTATAAAATGCAGAGATAGGAGAAAGTATGATCAAAAAGAAAAGGAAAATTCGGTGATTTTGAGAAGTGAATCTCATGTGTTTATATAGTAGATAAATAGCTACAACCATTCATGAAAAGTTTTGACCAAAAGATGCAGCCATAACTCTTCAAATTGGATTGTATCTCTTGGCAAATGGAAGTGTCTGTTCATAAACATAGCTGTTGGAAAAGTTATTTCGACTGACCCAAAATGACCAGTCAACTGAATATTCAAAATTGGTGCAAAACAGAGTGTATCTGTGTAACTGAGCAGGTTCAGTCGACTGGTCATATTTGGTCAGTCGACTGAATTTGAAAATATAAACATGTATACATATGTGCATAAGTTCAATATGCTGTTTTATAGATATTCAGTCGACCGGTCGATTTTGTTCAGTCGACTGAATTCTGCTGATAACTAAAAATCAACACAGGTCATTTGGTTAGAGCACTTGCCTTCTAAACTAGTGACTCGGGTTTGATCCCCGCTCCATGCATTTTTTGAAAACTTGATTTTGATTAAAATATGCATGCAAGTTTATTTGAATGTGAATGATGATTTTTGAGGAAAGATTTTAACAAAGCACTAAACTAGACTCTATATACATATTTGATGACTCTTGTTAAAACACATAACTATATGAACCATACTTTGAGTCGTTGAGTCCGGATGTTGTCGTAGTCGTAGATTCGTGAATTGTTGTTTCATGTCAGCAGTCAAAACCTATGATCCAACAGAAACCTGGTATGAATAATAATCTACCATCTCAAATCATTTAAATATCTAGTGAGACCATGCCATTTAGTGGAACGGGTTTTCCCCTTACTAATATCTTATTCAAAACTTTTAAATAATCATATACTATGCTCCTACATCCATAATGGTTAAAACATAGCAATTCAAAATATTATTATGATATGTAAATAAGTAAAACAATTTTGAATTTAAATCTAGATTTCCTATCCTCTTTTATTTTAACTATCCATCTCAATTATAGTTTCTAGGGTCAATATTAACCTAATAGTTTTCATGGGCTGACTAATAGCATGTTTAGTGTTTATGGCCTCCCTGTCTGATTTCATAGTTTTCATGGACCACTAAGAATCTATTGGTCCCGCCAATAACTTCCTTATTCATTGGTTCTCCCTGAACCTATGGTATCTCTAATAACTCCCTCTTATCCTAGTTTTCATGTGTTGACTAGGAACCTATTAACTTCTACCAATAACTTCATCTAATTATAGTTTTCATGGGTTCACTACAAACCTATTGATCCCTGCCAATAACCCTTTCTAATCATAGTTTTCATGAGTTTGCTATAAACCTATTGGCCCATGCCAATAACTTTCCCCAAACATAGTTTTAATCCGTTTCTGATGAACCTATCTATCTAACAACTTCTTTAATCGATATTTAGGCATCCTATATTATAGTCTTTCTAACATCCTGGATGCAGTTCTACTCATTCATAAGTTAACTCAATTATATTCACTACTGGGTCAACCTAGCTGTTTACTCTGCCCTTTTTGCCCAAAATGTAGTCATGGATCCCTTTTACACTGAATATGCATATAAGAAGAAGCAAACATAACAATATGATAACATCAACACTTGTGGTTTAATATCCTAGAAATCATTTACATATAAAACATGGTTAATCCCTTTAATCTATTATACTACCAAGGAAAGCTTCTTCAAAATCTTCGTACTTAAAATCCACTTTAAAACTCCTTTATTATGCCATGGTTTTCCTCTTTAAAAAAATGAGATTGGCTTCATTGTTTTGAAAACTAAGGCTTTCGAAACTTCATACCTTTGCTTTCGAAACCATTGGATAACTTCCTTCAAAAGCATTCAAATGTTCTTTTCAAAACACTACGCATATGCCTTTCGGAACACTTTAAATCTTCTCTTTTGAAACCTTAAAACATAACTTTTAGCAACCCTTTCGAAACCTTTTGAAAGTATCCCATTCAAAACCATTAAAAGCACCCCTTTCGAAACCTTTTGAAAGTATCCCATTCAAAACCATTGGATTTATCTTTAAAAATATCTTTTGGGTCAAAGTGAGTATAAATAAAAGAGCCCTTTTCAAAACCATTAAACTTAATATAAAAGAGTTTGGGGGAAAACTGATGGCTTCAGAACCATCCTTTCAAAAACTTAAATCATTTAAGTAAAACATTTGACGGTTAGCTTTGAAACCCTCTTTGGAAGCCATTGCCTTCGAAAACATTAACCCTTTCAAAAGGTATAGGAATCGACTTAATATATTAATAAAAAAATCTACCTTTTGATCTAGTTGATGACTTTAATCCATTCGAAAGGCAAGGTTAGCAGTAGGGTTTCGGCTGGGTTGAAACTACCCTTTTCAAAAGCATTGAATTAAAACAAGGAAACTCATTCGAAAGCATTCTTTTCGAAACAAAATGGTAGCAATATAACATTCCTGGATTTTAGCCAGAATTAATTTGATAATAAGTTCAATTTTTGGAATTAAATTATGAAATTATTGGTAATTAATTTTAAATTTTGGATTTAATGATGAGTTAATAGGAAAATTTCCAGAATAAATAATGATATGTATTTTTAAATTGAATTTGAAATTTGAAATTCAAGAATAAATATTTTGAGAAATAAATTGGATTTAAGAACTTTGTAAATTAATAAAAATTTGTTTTCTATTATATGTATGTATATATATACATTTTAATTTGAAGGATATGTTTTAGAATTAATAAAAGGGTTTAAAGACATTTTCTTTCATATTTGAAAAAAAAATTAGTTTGTAAATAAATTCAAGACAATTATATAAACATGAGTATACATATATTAAATTAAATTGGAAATAATAATAGATAAATATAATTTTTATAAGGATATAAACACAAATTTGTTCATAGGACATTTGTAAGGGATTAAAATTGTGTAATTGTACAAGTGTCGGCTTATGAGACAATGGCATTTATTTTGTTTAAAATGAATTAAATTTTATATTGGAAAATGAAAACTAAACTACATTCTTCTTTTCTAAAAAACTAAAATAAGAAAGAAAAAAAGAGAAACAAAAATCAATCAAGTTCAAATCATTTTAAAACTAAAGCTACTCTCAGATTGCCAAATCTGAAAAACATGCAAGTACAATCAAGTTACAAATTCAATTCAAAAGCCTGAAGCAAGCTATAGCCCAGAATGCAATTAAAAGAAAATCAAATCCAACAATTTTTAAAAAGCCTGTAGTCAAAGCTATCAAACTGTATTAAGTATAAAACAAAATCAAACATGCAAGATCAACTACCTTCTCAAACAAATCACGATCCAGATCAGATTCAACATTGAAAACAAGTTTTCAAATCAAATAAATTGAACCAGAAAACAATCTTCAACCTAAGGATAAAATCAACAACATCAAAATCAGAGTTCCAGATTTTCAAATTCAAATTACATTTTCCAGGTTTCAAAAGTATTTCCTACCTATGTCTTCATTCCTGGTGAGCAAACTCACTTAAACCCATATGTTTATCTTGATTCTTGGAATTAATACAAAAAGCATGATATGACAATGTTTTTTTTATATGCCTGCATGTATATATATACATGTAAATGATGATATGCATGTCTGTGGATATATATATATATATATATATATATATATATATATTTAAGCTCTGTTCTTTAGTTCAGGTTTAACTAAATCTAAATAAATTCAAACATCTTCACATAAACAATATTAGGCCATGATTTTTGAAAAAAATTTGTTAGAAATAGACAAATACTATTTTTATAAATATTTACAAGAATATCAGTAAGATATTTTTACTGGGAACAGTACAATGGAATCAAACTCAAGCCGAAAACTTTATTTTTGAATATCAAGTTTGAATTGTATCTTTGAATTCGTGTTGGTAAATCATGATTTTTAATATAGATATTAAAATTTTTAAGCAAGTAAGTGATGAGAATTAGCGAGATGATCAGGAAATGTATAATCATTGAATTCCGTTAATCGGCGAGATTGGGTTCTTTGAGTTTTGGTCAGACGATAGATTAAGCACCAATGATCCAGGGAAAAATACTTAGAGAAATTCTAAATTTTTATGTTGGCTAGGCAATGAAGAATTATGGTTTAAGGAACAAATTTGGACGATATATTCATCAACTTTGTGCGATGATGAAGGTTGATCGAAGTCGTCCGGTCCGATGGGAATCAAAGCTGGGGGAGCTTGGCGTGTCTCCAGTCATAGTCGCGTGTTACGGTGGTCGGAGAGCGGTGATACGAGGAGTTTTGGATGATCGGCTCTAACCTGATGGGTTTCATTCCACTCGATTTTGATTAGGGTTGTCATTCGTGAATCTGGGTGTATCGGTCGCTTGAGTGGAGCATGGGTGACATGTCGATGACTGAAGTGATGATTGGGGTTGGCCAGGCCCATCGTACACGTGCACGATATATCACTGTATCCAGTTGCTTAAGGTAATTTATGGGAGAAACGTTGGCCTCGGGTTCATGCTCGAGTGAATGAAAGGCAGACTCGAAGTAGTGATGTGTGCATGTTGTCTCGGGTAGATTGGGTATTTACTTGAGTAAAAAATGAATTTGGCTTGGGTTTTCATTGCATTGGCTCGAGTCGTTTTAGACTGAGTTGCCAGATTTTAAAATCTGAGAAGAAAAACATAGTTCAGGGTTTTAAAGTTTAAGTAACCAGGCTTTCAAATAAGAAGTATGATTAAGTTTCAAGTATTAATAAGTTTTTAATAAAATGTAAATGTTAACAAGCTTTCAAACAAATTTCGAAGAAAAAAATGTTAAGGCTAAATGTTTTAAATTGTTTTGAAATAATAATTGATTTTGAAAAAACTTTAATTAATCAATATTTTTGTATAAAAATGATTTCAAGCATTTACTTTAGACGATGTAATTAAGTAATGAATTATGATAAAAAGGTTTACTTTTAATTAATTAAGGTAAATTGTTAATGATTTAAGTTTGATTTATCAAGTAATTAAATTGCGAGAAAATTTTTTTGTTAAGAGGGTAGTCTGTAACAACCCTGATTTGGAGATAACCTTTCAATATTAAATTATAATTTAATATTGTCAATTAAATTAAAATTGGAGATTTTAAATCGTTTATTTGAAATAATCAATGAATTTTGGAATTTAATTGAGAAAATAAAGTTGAAAGCTTTATTTTATTTGGTTAGTGTGATAATAAATGGAAAATGATTTTATTTTAAAGAAAATGCAATAGTACGTTATTTATTTCCCATTTGCTTCTTTTAATAACTTTTAAAGAAAAATGTAATTTTAAAGGTGGTTTATCTAAATTAAAAAGATGAAATATTATTTAAAAATGTGTTTTGATTGTAAAATTGAGGCTGAAATGACTTATATTTTTCTAAGCAAGGAAATAAATTTTGTTAAATTTTTGAAGTTGAAACTATGGATTTATGCATTTATTTGGTGTAAATTGTGTATTTTAGTAAATTAAGGGTTTTTAATGATAAAAATATTTTTAAAACTAAAATTATCTTTTTATATAATGAAAAATATTTTACTTACTATGTATATAAGTTTGCATATTTTGTTTATATGAAAATTTGAAAAAATGCATTATTTTATAACATAAAATGAATATGTGAGCATTTGCTTAAGTACGTGATTTAACTACTTAGGCTAGTTAATTCGTTTCTATAATTGGGTCCAAAAGGCCCATTATCCTACTTAATCAGATATTGAGAAGGTGAGAAACAATTACTGTACTCATAAAGTAATTGGTATCATCTTTTTCCTCTTGCATGTAAACGAAAGTTCACATTTTCCCAAAATCAAAGTTTTAAATCTTTATACTTCTTTAAACAAACTGATATTTTTATCAGTCTAGAGTAAATATAAAGGTAATATTTTCCAAAACGGAAAATTTCATCAAAATTTTTATTTGAGTCGAGGATATGTATGTTAATGGTTTCCTTTTCCTTTGCATGTATGTATATTGATTTCTACAGATTACTGGAAACTCTCTTCTCCTTAAAGCTTGTTTCTTTCAGCAAAACTTCAGAATTTATCATCTCTAATTCAAGGTGAGTTACAAAAACTCATAAATTCTTGCTGAACAAAGCTCAAATCGCCAGAAACAGAGAATAGTTTGCGTTTTGTAGTTATTTTATCCCAGCTTGTAAACTGTTTTCTATTGCTTTTATGAAAGGTTATAACTTTTGATTTCGGCAACGAAACGCCGCCGAATTTATTCCAAATAGTAGTTTATATATTGAACTTTGTCTCTGTAAAATTTGGTTGAAAATATTTTCATTTGACTGTTCAAAACTTTGCTGCAAAATCAACAAAAACCCATATTTTTACCTAGGCATATTTTGTTTGAGTTGTTGCAAACATGGCTCGAGTCTATATTTGAAACAGCATAACGCTTTCATTTCTTACTGGAATTCATCGATTCTTTTTTTGTTTGAAAGATAACGTTTTCTACTATATGCATAACAATTTTTAGCTTAATCCGAGGTGGTTAGATCCTTTGTTTTATGCTTGAAAGTTGAACTTGAGATGGTTTTCAGGCCTGTACATTTTGTTTTTTAAACTGCTGCAAACATAGCCTAAGTTCGTGTTTAAGACGGTGTAACCTTTCATTTTCAGTCGTAATTCATTTATTCTTTTTCTGTTTAAAAGATGAAGTTTTGTAGTATGTCAACACCAATTTTTAGCTGAATATGAGTTCGTTTGGCCCTCCATTTCAGACCTATAATTTGAACCCAAGATGGTTTTCAGGCCTGGCCACTTGTTTTTGAACTACCGCAAACATGGTCTGAGTCCATGTTTGAGACGGTTTTACCTTTTCATTTTCGACCGGAATTCGTCGATTAGTTTTTTATTTAAAAGATGAAGTTTTCTACTATGAGAGTACTAATTTTTAGTTCAATCAGCGGCCAGTTGGCCACCTGTTTCATATTTAAAATTTGAACCCATAGAATATTTAAGACCTGGGTGGTATTTTGCCTATGCATTTTTATGTTCTTTTTCCGTCTGATTTTTTACTTTTAATTCATGTTTTTGTGATATTTTTGAATTTTTTTGAGCGTCATGATGCCTATCAGTAGGCTAGCCCACTTTTGATGGATTTGAAATTCAAATTTGAATTGAATTTGAAATGAGTTTGAATGACGGTTTTGAGTGATCCTTTTGATTTCGAGCACGGATTTTTCCAAACGATTTTGAAATAATTTTTAAATAAATTAATATTGAAATTAATTATTACGTATTTTTAAATTATTTTAAGCTATAAAATCTATTTATTTTCTATAGCAAGGGAATTTTCATATATTGTTTTCAAAATTGGTTTCGAAGAATGGTTTTAAAAGCTTATTTTCTCAACAAAATTATTTTATGTATAAAATGCACATTCTTGCAATGTTCGAGCGAATGAGAAGGAGAATTAAATGATTTGTCAAAATATAGTATGAGACACGTGCGTTTATCTTATCGGTTAATTCCTGACTTGTCCGTTTGTCGATTTCACATTCGGATCGAGTTTACCGATGAGATGAGGTACACTTTTACTGCTTTGAGTATGGAATTTACTAGTGGTTAGTAAACCGTTTAGTGCGGACGTGTGGTATGGGACACACGTTTATACTATTCGGGTTACTATCCGAGGGTATGTGACACATTTATCTAAGAGACGTATCTTCCAATACTGGACCTTCGGTTCATTTGTCCTTGGGGATGTTTGTCTAAGAGACTTTTGATATTTTTATCAGTCTAGAGTAAATCCAAAGGTAATATTTTCCAAAATGGAAAATTTCATCAAAAATTTTATTTGAGTCGAGGATATGTATGTTAATGGTTTAATGCGGACGTGTGATATTTTTATCAATCTAGAGTAAATCTAAAGGTAGTATTTTCCAAAACGGAAAATTTCATCAAAATTTTTATTTGAGTCGAGGATATGCATGTTAATGGTTTCCTTTTCCTTTGCATGTCTATATATTGATTTCTACAGATTACTGGAAACTCTCTTCTCCTTAAAGCTTGTTTCTTTCAGCAAAAATTCAGAATTTATCATCTCTAATTCAAGGTGAGTTACAAAAACTCAAAAATTCTAGCTGAACAAAGCTCAAATCACCAAAAACAGAGAATAGTTTGCGTTTTGTAGTTATTTTATTCCAGCTTGTACATTGTTTTCTATTGCTTTTATGAAAGGTTATAACTTTTGATTTCGGCAACAAAACGCCGGCGGATTTATTCCAAATAGTAGTTTATACATTGAACTTTGTCGCTGTAAAACTTGGTTGAAAATATTTTCATTTGATTTTTCAAAACTTTGCTGCAAAATCAACAAAAACCCATATTTTTACCTAGGCATATTTTGTTTGAGTTGCTGCAAACATGGCTCGAGTCTATGTTTGAAACAGCATAACACTTTCATTTCTAACTGGAATTCATCGATTCTTTTTTTGTTTGAAAGATAACGTTTTCTACTATATGCATAACAATTTTTAGCTTAATCCAAGGTGGTTTGATCCTTTGTTTTATACTTGAAAGTTGAACCTGAGATGGTTTTCAGGCCTGTACATTTTGTCTTTTAAACTGCTGCAAACATATCCTAAGTCCGTGTTTAAGACGGTGTAACATTTCATTTTCAGTCGTAATTCATTTATTCTTTTTCTGTTTAAAAGATGAAGTTTTGTAGTATGTCAACACTAATTTTTAGCTGAATATGAGTTCGTTTGGTCCTCCATTTCAGGCCTGTAATTTGAACCCAAGATGGTTTTCAGGCCTGACCACTTGTTTTTGAACTACTGCAAACATGGTCTGAGTCCATGTTTGAGAAGGTGTAACCTTTTCATTTTCGGCCGGAATTCGTCGATTCTTTTTTTATTTAAAAGATGAAGTTTTCTACTATGAGATTACTAATTTTTAGTTCAATCAACGGTCGGTTGGCCACCTGTTTCATATTTAAAATTTGAACCCAGAGAACATTTCAGACCTGGGTAGTATTTTGCCTATGCATTTTTATGTTCTTTACCGTCTGACTTTTGACTTTTAATTCATGTTTTTGTGAAATTTTTGAATTTTTTGAGCGCCATGATGCCTATCAATAGGCTGCCCACTTTGGATGGATTTGAAATTCAAATTTGAATTGAATTTGAATGACGGTTTTGAGTGGTCTTTTTGATTTCGAGCATGGATTTTTCCAAACGATTTTGAAATAGTTTTGAAATAAATTAATATTTAAATTAATTATTACGTAGTTTTAAATTATTTTAAGCCATAAAATCTATTTATTTTCTATAACAAGGGAATTTTCATATATTGTTTTCAAAATTGGTTTCGAAGAATCGTTTTAAAAGCTTATTTTCTGAACAAAATTATTTTATGTATAAAATGCACATTCTTGCAATGTTCGAGCGAATGAGAAGGTGAATTAAACGATTTTTCAAAATATGGTATGAGACACGTGCGTTTATCTTATCGGTTAATTCCTGACTTGTCCGTTTGTCGATTTGACATTCGGATTGAGTTTGCCGATGAAATGAGGTACACTTTTACTGCTTTGAGTGTGGAATTTACTAGTGGTTAGTAAACCGTTTAGTGCGGACGTGTGGTATGGGATACACGTTTATACTATTCGGGTTACTATCCGAGGGTATGTGACACATTTATCTAAGAGGCATATCTTCCAATACTGGACCTTCGGTTCATTTGTCCTTCGGGATGTTTGTCTAAGATACGTTTGTCATTGCAATGTATTTGTCCTTCGAGATATTTGTCTAAGAGACATATTTATTTATCCCTTCGAACATTTGTCTAATAGATGCGGCGCCTTATTTTAAGAGAACGGTACTTGGCGGGCTTCGGCCATAAGGACCGCTATATCATTGAGATGATTTCATTGATTTCTTTGTGATTTTGCTAGTGTGTTGTCTTTTTACATTATTGGCCATTTGAGCCGTTCGAGATATTATATATGGCGGTTACATCTTTGAAAATTGTACTTCTTATCGTGTTCTATATCTGAGATTTGGGTTTGCCAACACCTAGCTTATTTGAGATTTGCCCATTGGCATTATTATACGAGATTTGCCTTTTGGCATTTATTAGGGATTATATTCTCCTACGTTGAAGATTTATATTTGATTGCCTTATGGCATATTTTGAGATGGTGATTTCTTGAGATTGTTTTGATTTGCCGACATGGCGAGTTTGGGATTTCTCTTCTTTGGAGTTATGTTCTTCTCCTAAACCATATTTGATGTTTTGTGATACGCCAGTGAGATGAGGCATGCTTTTATTGTGAGATTTGTTATATTGTTTTATCGCCTTTGAGTTGCATTCATATTTAGTGATATCCTTATATCAGTTGAAGTTACTATACCTACTTAGTTATGCTATGTGAAGTAACCATATTCTCTTGAATTATTCCTTCTCACTAGAGAAGAATATCACCTTGCCTTATGTTGTGTTATCGATTATCCTCTTAAAACCGATTTGTTTAGCTAGACTGACCCGTGTATTTTATGCTTGGGTTGGACCGAGTTGTTTCAGGTTAGATACCTGTTTTTGGACTTTACTTGATGCTTCCGTCTTGAATATCAGCTTACCTATTTTTGTAATTTTATAGTCGTTCTGTATGACTCTGATATGTATTTATTGTATTGACTCGTTGTATATATCGTGATCCTTGTACTACTTTTGTTGTATCATTTGTATTGTATGGGATGTATCTGTGTTTATGTGTGTGTGTGCGCGCGCGTGTGCGTGTGTATGTGTGGGTTTGGTTACTGTTATGTGATATGTTGTACATATATTGTCGTTGTATTTTGTTCTGATAGATCCGTTAGCCACTGCAGTTTTGTATCAAGCATTTATTGAATATGTCGATCCACTTGACGAAGGAAAAAAAATTGGAGCACTAAATCGACGTATTCAGTAGATATTTAAGACGAAATTATGGATGGTCGCTCCTAACCAGTCTTACTCTCCGCATTAGCAGACGGTATTACCGAGTAATACTCTTTGTTAATATAGGTCTTTGGGTGGGCATCACAATTGATAAGTGGTTTTATGTGTTGTATTATAATTTGATGGTTTAAGTTATGTAATTTAATAACATAAATAAACCATACTTATGACAAATAGATCACTATTTCCATTGAAGAACAAAATAGAGAGATCGTAGATTATTGTGTGTTGGTTTACAAAAATATGGAGTGAATTTGCTTCTAAATTGTTTTCTAAGCTCTTATTTTCAATCACTTTTGTTCTACCTTTTTAAAATTTATCGACTATTTTTAAATTCGATGGAAAATTAGTCATTAAACACAGATCGTATATGGATGTTGTGACATTTTTGATGTCAACCATTTGTTTGGTATGTTGTTTTCCTCTTATTCTGTTAACTAACATATCAATTACAATGCAGTTAAAATTATTACCATTGCTGGTTGCTTTTTGCCTTATTATATATAAAATTGCTCCCGTGCAAAGTTAGTCAACTATAACTAGACTTACCACAAATCAAAATAAAATTACAGATAAATAGAAGCGAAAGGTTAAAGTACGTTCATGACAGTACTTTTTATTTCTTCTATCATTGTATGTTTATCATTCCAAAAAGAATACGAAATGAGACTGGGGTTGACTACGCAAAAGTTTAAGATGTAAAAAGCTAAAAAGGTAACATAAAATAGGAAAAAGGAGTAGAAAGGAATAACATAGTAGGCATGAAATGTTTTATGAAAACATTAAATAGGAGACTGATTGGAAACTACAGAAAAATCCCATCAAGAATTAAATATGAGAGAGAATGTGAACTTTTTTTTTTGAAAATCGAGAGATCCAAAGCACTAAAACGAAGAAGAAAAAGAAAAACTTAAAAGGGTGTCATATTTCACAAGATAAGAATCTGTAAAAAGTTCAGAGCGTAGGAAAGCTGTGAAGAGAATTATGCGGAGATGTTGGCTGTCTTCTTGGGTGAACGGAAAATTTAAATTGGACATTTGAACGAGTCGCAGGTTGAATGAACGAAAAATGAGTTTGTGTAATGTGAGTGGAAACCTTAGCGGAGTAATGGAAATCTTAGCGGAGTACTTGAAATGTATATTTAAAAATAAAATTAATTTATAATTAATTAACAATTGAATTATTATTTTTGTAATATGTGTAGATAATTTGTTAAAATAAATAAATAAATAAATTGAAAAATTATAAATTCCTCGGATTTAGTTCGAATAATGTTGAACACTTCAATATGGTCGCAGCACAAAAAACCGCATCTCAATCGAACTTTATATTTGTCTAATTAACTTGTTAACATCAACGTTAAGCACAAAAGTATCAAATATTTGGCTGGGGGCAGCTTTCCCATTAACATTCCCTAGGCGTCAAAAGTATCTGACGCTTGGGGAACTATGACGGGGTAAAAATGTTGGGCGAACTGGCCCTACTGCATTTTGCATGGTTAATAAAATGTCTTACTTATTACTTTCATATTTGCTTCAATACGTTAAATAGTTTATAAATGAGCAACAATGTTGGCGGAAAATGGAATATACAACTGAAAAAATCATACATTTTCATGAATTTAAAGTAAATATAACCATAGAGAGGGCTAACGAAAAATAGTAATAACAACATACTTATCAAATAAAAAACAGTAAAACATTAAGCTGAACTCTAAAATGCTCACTGCCTTACTATTTTAATATTTTGTTAGTTAACATCAAAATGCTGGTAGGAACGTGAAACATTAGATAAAGAACTGATTTGGCTATCCACCAGCGCAACTCTTATTTTTCCCCTCCTATAAAATGCCAACTTTAGGGTACCGCACAATCCATATTCCTTGCTATCTAAATTTACTCACTCTCACTCCTTGTAAATCTCCTCTCTTCCGCTTATTCCTTTTTAAAAATCTATTCCTCGAATCTTAAGAATTCAAATCTCACTTTTAAATTTCTCTATAGTAGGAGCTTTACAAGGAGTGAGTAAATTTAGATAGCAGGAATATGGATTGTGCAATACCTAAAGTTATGATTTACAAGAATAAGCGGAAATTGTGAAGATCGCCTGTGAGCACAAGTACTGCCTCTACAATATGGATTGTGCAGTACCCTAAAGTAAATCTTAAATCACCTTCCTGTTTCAAGAATTTATGATTTACTGTAGGCAGTGCAGGATAGCCTGTGAGCACAAGTACTGCCTCTACAAACTTCCAAAGAAAGGTGAAAAGGTTCGTTGGTATTGTGAAGATTATAGGCCAACTATTTTTCCAGCGTCTTAATCTTCTCCCAAGGAACAGGAGGTTGATGCTGAAACTTGCAAACTGTATCCAGAAAGCATTCAAAAGCTTCAAAATCATAATCCAGATCTAAGGAATAACAATCTTGATGCTTTTTGTCCATCGCAACTTGAAACGGTCCGAAGAAGCTGTTATAAAATCTTCACTAGTGGCGACTTGACTATGAACGAGGTATCTCCTCCTGAAACTATAACACATAGGGATGCTATCCTTTTTGGTAGCCCTATCTCAGAGAAATCAAAGTGCTGTTTGGCAAGGGTAAAGGAAAAACATACTCAAAACAATGATAATAATTCTCCTTGCGAACAAAGAACCATACGAACATATAAGAGCAAAGCATAGAGAAGAAACCAATGCTAGTAGGCTTAGTAGGTGTACTGAAATTAGAAAGAGTAAACCTTTTCAGAACAAGAAGGAAAACACCTTGAACCAGCAGGACAGAGAAAAGTCTAATTACAGTACCCGAAGCAAAACACGTGGAGATCAGTCAAGGAAGAGAGAGGGAAGCACATATGAAGATCAAGCTTATAATAACCTTACCAAGAGGCAAAAGGCATTATATGACTCGAAGAATAAAGAGCAGAACAGAGACAAACCGAAACGGAGAAGCACATAGACGACCCAAACAAGAGAAAGTTTAGAGAAGATGATAACTGTGCTTTTAGCTTGTATGTTAAAAAAGAGAAGAAGTTTCTGCAATATTGTTTAAATCTTTAACGAAACAAATGGCTTATTGTAGTGGTCATAGGAAACAAGTCAAAAAGAAGGCACAGTCGGTTCTAGCGGCGAATAGTGATAATATGTCTACTACTTTAAAAGCATATGACTACTATGCTACCATGTCTCTTATTTATCAAACGGATGGATATTGTTAATTTTATCTAGGTAAACGAAGGTTTTCTGTTTGAATGATCGGATATTTGTGGTAGGAGAGAGTCTAAGGAGGTGGAGTCTTCGCTTAGGAGTTTGGAGAAGATTAGGTCTAGAGTCGCTAAATCTTCGTTTATGGAAGACAATTGTTGAAGAAGGAGAAGGAAATGTCTGAATTTTTTATTTGGAGGGGAGTGGAGTGAGTGAGGCAGGATTTGTAGATGGTTTGGATATTGATTGAGGAAGAAAGAAGGAAAGTGGATGAGCGTTTGCGCTGTTTATGTAACGTTGAAACGTAGAAAGTTAAAGTGGAATATAGATTAAAATAATCGTATGTTGATTATGTGAAAGACGTAGGCTTTCAAATTTCAAAGAGGCGGTCAAAATTTCCGAAGGTTAAAAGTTAAATAGCGGGGATGAATGTATTTGTCATAATAAGCTATTCAACGAAAAATTAAAACGTTCAGTTCCACGACATTGTCCAGTGGTTATGTATCTGTAAACACAAAATAATAATACGAGTATTTGACCTTCAAATTCAATGGAAAATACGTTGTTTAGATTTGTCTTATCAGAAAACGGACCCTGCACTCAACCTTTAATGGTTGAGACTAACAAAAGAAAAGGGACGGATAGTGCAATTGCACCATCCCCGTGGAAATTGGGATAGCGCTTGCACTGTTTCAGTGCAAATAAGGGCAATAGTACAAACATAAGTATACATGAACGTCTTATTTTTTCAGCTTTCCACACAACACATGAATCCATCTCAACAATCCGCTTCTTTTCATTCATTGATTTGCTGTAAATGAACAATTTAAACTAAATAAAAATAAATGTACCACCTAAAAGATTGAGACATAATTTTCACTATTCAATCAGCAAGGAGTTATACTACCTTCTTTTTTCGACAAATTAAGAAGCCACAATAGTACATATTAAACTACAAATTATGCAATCGTGAAACTAACAACATTATTATTGCAGTGGAATCACGTGTCTAGCCACACTAAGATTACTCGAATTCTGACCGATAGATTATAAAAGGAAGTTCAGATACCATTAAAATTATCCAATTGAACCCAAATAAACAAAGCAAAATGAAATGGATGGACTAAGTCACAAATTGTAGCATCTGATTTCTCAGACTACACCACCTCACCTGCATAATCATATTTTTTAAGCAAGTTGCCAGCTGAAAATTCTATTTGTGACATTAGCCATTTCTATTTTTGAACATACAAGTATTATTATTATTGCCAATGTTTTAACACACAATGGATAAACTAATTATTAATATTAAAAACAATGAAATTGAAGATTACATAAAGAATACCATTTGGAAAAAATTCCAAAATACGTGAATTGGTATTAAAAAGGAACTTCGGATGAAGTTCATGATTAATGTAACGTCAACGGGTTTTCGTTCTTCGAAAATTCGACATCGACACTCACTTTATCGACTGCCGAGAAATCAAAGGCCGAAAAACCGAGATGTTATGGGTTTTAAAAAGAAAATTTAAGAAAAGAAAAAGAAAGAAAAAGATAGGAAATAGAGAGGAAAGAAGATAGACAATTTTTTTTTTTTTTTGAAAACAGAGAATTAGAAAAAAGGAAAAAAAACAGAAGAAAATAGGACGGGACAGAAAACAACAGAACAACATCAGAATCTCACAATTCGCAGCGGAACAACATATAATAATAAATGAATAATCTTTAAACAAAGAACTATATCAGTTATTACATTTCGTCACATTATATTACATTACATCAAATCATCAGAGTGTACAACAACAACAAACAGTGCAGCGGAAAAAGAAATACTATATAAACTAGTAATACGCCATGCCATCCAGCTTGCCTCCAGCAACTCCAGAATATCCAGAATATCCTGATAAACCTAACTCATGACTGCCCGTGTGGAAATTGGTGGGCACCCAGAGTTTAGGAAGGAAAACAATAAACTCCAAGTCAGTCATGTGACTGGTGTGAGAACTCAAAACAGTTTATTTATCTTTAAAATCAAAATAGAGGAATATTTTTAATCAATTCGCAATGCTTTTAAAAATGAGACTACCATAAGGCCTCCCGCACACACACACAATGCAAACGCAGAATCGGAGGAGATTTCTCCTTATGATAGTCAAAGATGCTTGATACGCATTTAAAATAACATTTGATATTATTATTAGTGTATAGTGTAGGAAAAATTCATTTCGAAAGTAGAATATAAATCTTAGCCAACATACGACCATTATCGTATGCCTACTATAGCTACTATCCAACCAGTGGTGACCACCATAAGTGAATAGCAGGTTCTACAACTAATACCGTACAAGTTTCGTATTGTTTCTTTGGATTTCCAACGAATGATCAGGCCAAGGAACTTCCCATTGCCACATGAGAATGCCTCTGGATGGACATCCCCGAGAACCAAACCGGATCTCTACCAACACAAGGCCGGGTTACTCCTAACTGAGTAACAACTGACCGAATATGCCATCCCCCGGTCCTTTGGGACCTTTTCACCGAGCGCTCGTAATCAATTCACACAATCATAAAGTGTTTTCAACATGAGTAAGTATCTGGGCTCCATACCATGATACCACCCTTTTCCAGAAGGAAATGGACACATCCTAAAGGGTGCTACCCCTCATAACCTTGCTGCTTCTTTCCTGTTTTGACCATTCACGGGGTGTGAGGCTCGACGAATTCACGTCCACAAAAACATACTTTATACAAAAGCCATGCTTTGGGTCAACAAATGATCAACACAATGATCACTAAGATAGACGATCAAACAAATGATCCTATCACAAATAATCAACACAATGATCATTTCAGCATCACTCAGCATGTCACATTACCAAACTGGGAATATATCGCTGATAACTTCAACTATATAACCTTTGAGCACATACGTCTCAAAGAAGGGTGTTAAGCAAAGAATAAATTCTCCGCCACCAACAGAAATATATTTGAAAGAAATCGGCTTTATATCTCAACTTGTAATGTCAGGCATACAATCCATACAAGTCTGTTCCGGGCTCGAACAGAACCGAAGGCACTTACAAAGAAGTCCTTGCAATCCGGATATTCACAATCCTGATCAGATTCACCATCACATATAGAGAACTCAATACCGTAGCTACTCGGTGCAGAGTCAATCGATAGTTCATCCTATCGCTTTCGCAAATACCGGTCTTCAACACCGATCTTCAAATGCAATTCACAACGACGTATCACATATTCGGAGTGGGTTATACGACCCCATGGTCCTTTCCCGGTTAACCCGAATAGTGAGCGCTTATTCAAAAATAAGTGTGCATTCAAATTCAATCATATTCACATCAAATACCCATTCAAAGGGAAATATTGATAGTCGGCTATTGAACTATCAATGGATATGCATACATCACCAGATTCCAAATAATTTTCCAAATTATTTATTTTCCAAAATATCTTTACAAGATATAAAATTCCAATACTTCAAAAATAAATCAATATTTATTTTCAAACAAATTTCCACTTTCACATATAAATTCTATAATGAATTTATATTTCAAAATATTCATGCATATATGATTTCAATTATTCATTTCCAATTTATCTTCAAAAGGATAAATTCAAAATATTCACTTCATATTGGAAAATATTTCCATACTTATTTATTCATAAGTAATTAACAAATCTCTTTTATTTTCAACAGTTAGAAAATATTCAATATACTTAAATCGAATTAAGTATATATTTCATTCTTTAAGGAAATCATTCACTTATACATATTTATTTGGGCCAAAACGAATGTTGCGTAAAACATCGTTACAACGTCCCAAAATCACTAGTATAGGGATTCGAAATTAAAATAGATATATAAATCCCAATACTAAACCAAAACATTTCCTTTCGGAAGTCATTTACTATAACAACAGTGTTATAGTCCACATTTCCTTTTATTTCTCGAAAACGTCTATTTCAACAATAAATGTTGAAATCTATGGTTTCGAATCTCAACACCTTTTAAAACATCGTTAGATCGTTTTAATTTTATTTAAAACATCATATTCAAACATTTTCTTTAACGTGTTATTCACTATTCAAAAAAAACGTGAATATACTACGTTAACAAATTTCATCTTTTCTATTCATTTTACTCTAAGGATTATTCACTGTCTAAAAACGTGAATATAACTCCATTAATAGGTTATAACAATTAACTTATCAAAATAAGTCGTTTGCGGATTTATAAAACAACGTTTATAAATTCCATTTCTATTTATTTATAAAAACTTCCTTTAATAAATTCCTTTATTAACCTATTCCAGTTTATAACTAAATTATAAACTAAATTTTCATATTATAAGTTAAATACTTATAAAACGATTATTTTATAAAATCGTTCTTTAAAGACTTTCCAATTTATGAATCTTATAACTTATAAGATTTAATGATTTATCCAATCTATTCTTCAAATAATTTCACCAAATTTATAAATCTTACAATTTATAAATTTCATTTATTACTTCACGGTTTATAATTCTATAAATTTCATTCATTTATGAAATTCATTTACAATTTATTCTTATACTTATAAAAGCTCGTTTTATAATTCCTACGTTCTAATTTATAAATTATCAATTTATAAATCTTTAATATAAATCAATTTATATTTTTCTTTTAAAACGTCTTTAAATTCCTTTATAATTTCATCATTTCGATTTATAAAAAAATCAAATTTTATAAATCCTATATTTAAACTTTTATCATATATTCAAAAATCCAATCTAAATTATTTTATAAAATCATTAGTTCATATTTCTCAAAAATCGACTTTTAATCGTATTTCTAAAAATCAGCTTTTTAACTATATTTCACAAAAACCATAATTTTTATAACTTTAAAAATCATAACGTTTATTTATTTATAATGGATCAATTCCAAAGATATTTTATCTTTTCAAAAATCACTTTAAAAACATTTTAAAATCCCAAAATCTGGGTCCAATGATGCTACACACCAAATAGTCAATCACGACAACAACGATATCATATATCGATATGATAATCAATCAAATATCAAAATATCTGAAATTAAATAAATACTGTTGAGGAATCCAGTTGGATCCCTCCAACCTGTTTTCCTGCATCCAAAAACATTAGCACAATACCAATTTCGCTCCAGTACGAAATTATCGCGGTACATGTTCTTAATAAATATTATCCGCTTAATAACGGCGTAATAGGGTCTCATCCGCTAAACAAAAAATGCGGGAAATCAACAACTGCAATATATACATATGCCAATATATATATATATTGATATTATATATAATACCAATTTCACTGTTTATGAAATATTCGCGGTATATGTTTTTAATAAATAACATCCGCTTACTAACGGCGCATAATGTCTATTTTAACAATCAATAATTTACAGTCATCATTCAAACATGCATTCAAATATTTTAAATCTAACTATTTAAAATAAAATCGAAATCTATTCGATTGAGTGAGAAGTTCTCACTTTGGTTTCAATTTCCGTTTTAGCTTTTATTTCGAATAAAATTAAACGCGCGTTTAATTTTACCCGAAATTCTCACTAACTCCAAACGACTCCAAACCAACTCCATCGCGTAGTGCTCGTCCATACGATTCCAACGCAACTGAGTTTGCATTTTTCCGACCTCGTATGAAAAAGATACGAATTTTACAAGTTTATACACGTTTTATATAAACTAATATAACATAACTTAATAAATTTAACCTACAGCTCATCCTAGCCCTCAGATCTAAATCCAACGGCCCCTGCTTTTCTTCCCCCTTTCACGTTATTATCTCCAGGTGATGAAACATGAGGCCGAACCCATCCTAGTTAGCTAGGGTTTGATTATTCTCCTTCCATAATCAACGAAATTCGATCACAACACCACCAATGCGAAGCACACGACGCGAGCTACCACCACCAGCCACCATTGGAAGTTCGGCCATCCCCTCCACCTGGGAGTGCGTGCGCAGGTCCCCCCCTATCGGCCCCCATATCTCCCAAAATACAACTCCATTTTAGATCATAGCCGTTGAAAACGTAGTACTCACAGCCCTCTACAACATTCTAGTTGAAACTTTCTTGAATCGTTGAGTGGATTTGAAGATTTGGAGGGAGAAAGTTGATGATTTTCTGGCCATTCAATTGTAGGTGGCGGCTATGCAGTTTGATATTAGGGTTAGGGTTATTTTTATCAAATTATGAAGGGGTAGGGGCTATTTATAAGGAACCGTTCGACACTATTCACCCGGAAATTCCGAACTCCGATTTAGACGCCGTAACCAGCGTACCTAGGGTTTACCCCGTGTTCCGGACACAATGGAACAAGTTTCGGAAGCTAATTCGGAAGTATGTGCGAGTTATGGCTGAAAACGTTCAATTTGAATTAAACCGATTTAAATCGATTTCTAGGCGTTTTAATTTGTACCGGACAAACGGTAAATCCAATTGACTTGAAATTTGAAACCTTACAATAATATCACATTACGGATCCGATGAAACTGGTTTCGTCGAAATCCGAGACTTTTTGAAAAATGGCTATTTTGACTCGCCAAATTTAAATTAAAAATAATTCGATGCGTTTCGAGCTGCCACGATCAAACGATAACTCCGATTGACACGAAAATTGAAATCCGGTAATAACTAACTAATACGGATCCAATGAAACTGGTTTCGTTCAATTCTGAGACTGTTCAAAAATTGGCTATTTTACAGTCGATTATTAAATATTAAAATATTCAATTTTCACAAATTAACTTTTAATTCGATTTTAAAAGTTCTAAAATATTTCTATAACTCCAGTATGATAAAATAAAATTTTCCAAATTATTTTCAATCATATTTAACTCTATTTTCAATTATTTCCATAATTTCACATATTAAATTATCGATTTAATTATCCAATTAAATCCAATAATTCAAATTAAAATTTATTCGACTTATAAATTCAATTATTAATATTTAAAATAAATTAAATATTCAAATTTTAATTAAATAAAATTCTGGGTCGTTACAATCTTTCCCCCTTAAAAGAATTTCGTCCTCGAAATTACAAGTAAGAAAATTACAGAATCTATTAATTTTCCCAAAATTTATAATTAAACTTCTTACCATACTTTACTAAGTTTTCAAATCATACTTAGTTATCTTTTCATAAACAACTACTATTGTTTAACTTTTAATTCTAAATAAAAGTTTAAAGTTTTCAAAATTTTCCAATTTTCTCAAAAAATTTCTAACGCCTTAAATTTTCGGAAAAATTCGCCATAGTCTCCTTTGCGCGGCTCGATCCGAAAAAAAAATGACAGTATATATATCACAAATATACATCTCATCAAGTAATGAGGCATCCCGAAGGGAAAAAAGTATAAAAGTACGATATTTAATCCGAGATATGTACCTTATATTTTATTAGCAAGCATATACGGCTAATATAGCGCAAAAGCGAGCTCCAAATGCGAAGCAAACGCGATCCGCACCTACTAATCACTCAACAAACAACATGAGAATCATGCACATATGCAAATAATCTCAATATACAACATATAACAACATAACAACTATATATGTCACATAGCAAATGCAACCAAACAACAAATGCATATATACAACCAACTAACATCCATTCATATTCTCATTTATATTCTATGAATTGGTTTTCACTTTCAATCACATTTGATTTATTAACAGTGGATGTTCTTACTAACATTCATTTTCAATTATTTCAATTAGTTAACATTCACTAATTAAATCCAATTCACATTCAATTCCATTCAAATTTATTTGCTTTTAATTTGAATTCAATCACATAGCTTCCAATTTCATTAATTCACTTAATGAATTATATACAATCATCTAACAATCATATAACAACCAATGTATATATAATACAACCAAATTCCTTTGCTTATATTCATTCAATTTGGTTTAACACCATCACTTTCAATTTGTTTAATTAAATTGATTTCATTCAAATTTATTCAACTCCCAATAACATTTGATTTCAATGAACTAACACAACTTCTAATAACATTAGATTTTAATGAATTAACACTTATATTCATTATTCCATATCAATTTAATTCACATTTAATTGATTAACATTCAATTCATCCATTCAATTACAAAAGTTGAATTTCTATTCACATAACTTAAGTTCATATTCCATTTAACTTTAAATTCACTTTACATTTTATTTACAACTCATATTCATAAATATAGTTTCACTTCTTATATATATAAGTTTATTTCACAATTGTACATCACTTTAATTATAACTCATACTTATAATTCTTTTGCTTAGATTATTCAAACAACTTGTTCAACAACCATACACTCTACTTATATACACTTTAATAATTCTGAAAAATTATTTCTTTATATATAAAATATAATCAAGGCAAAATTATTTCATTTACCCAATTTAAACAATATTATGTTGAATTGTTCTATTCAAGTGTTTATAGATCCCTATCAACAACGTTAATTACTCGTATTAACCAGAATCCATATACCACTCAACAAACCAATCATCACAATATAAAACAATTTTTATTCACTAACAAATACGCTCTCATATCTATTATTACACTCAACTCATTCTAGAGTACTGCTGACTCTATCTCTAACGAATAATACCCAACAGAACCATGGTTTTCGCTTAACCATCAGAGCTCTGATACCAAATGTAACGTCAACGGATTTTCGTTCTTTGAAAATTCGACATCGACACTCACTTTATCGACTGCCGAGAAATCAAAGGCCGAAAAACCGAGATGTTATGGGTTTTAAAAAGAAAATTTAAGAAAAGAAAAAGAAAGAAAAAGATAGGAAATAGAGAGGAAAGAAGATAGACAATTTTTTTTTTTTTGAAAACAGAGAATTAGAAAAAAGGAAAAAAACAGAAGAAAATAGGACGGGACAGAAAACAACAGAACAACATCAGAATCTCACAATTCGCAGCGGAACAACATATAATAATAAATGTATAATCTTTAAACAAAGAACTATATCAGTTATTACATTTCGTCACATTATATTACATTACATCAAATCATCAGAGTGTACAACAACAACAACAAACAGTGCAGCGGAAAAAGAAATACTATATAAACTAGTAATACGCCATGCCATCCAGCTTGCCTCCAGCAACTCCAGAATATCCAGAATATCCTGATAAACCTAACTCATGACTGCCCGTGTGGAAATTGGTGGGCACCCAGAGTTTAGGAAGGAAAACAATAAACTCCAAGTCAGTCATGTGACTGGTGTGAGAACTCAAAACAGTTTATTTATCTTTAAAATCAAAATAGAGGAATATTTTTAATCAATTCGCAATGCTTTTAAAAATGAGACTACCATAAGGCCTCCCGCACACACACACAATGCAAACGCAGAATCGGAGGAGATTTCTCCTTATGATAGTCAAAGATGCTTGATACGCATTTAAAATAACATTTGATATTATTATTAGTGTATAGTGTAGGAAAAATTCATTTCGAAAGTAGAATATAAATCTTAGCCAACATACGACCATTATCGTATGCCTACTATAGCTACTATCCAAACAGTGGTGACCACCATAAGTGAATAGCAGGTTCTACAACTAATACCGTACAAGTTTCGTATTGTTTCTTTGGATTTCCAACGAATGATCAGGCCAAGGAACTTCCCATTGCCACATGAGAATGCCTCTGGATGGACATCCCCGAGAACCAAACCGGATCTCTACCAACAAAAGGCCGGGTTACTCCTAACTGAGTAACAACTGACCGAATATGCCATCCCCCGGTCCTTTGGGACCTTTTCACCGAGCGCTCGTAATCAATTCACACAATCATAAAGTGTTTTCAACATGAGTAAGTATCTGGGCTCCATACCATGATACCACCCTTTTCCAGAAGGAAATGGACACATCCTAAAGGGTGCTACCCCTCATAACCTTGCTGCTTCTTTCCTGTTTTGACCATTCACGGGGTGTGAGGCTCGACGAATTCACGTCCACAAAAACATACTTTATACAAAAGCCATGCTTTGGGTGAACAAATGATCAACACAATGATCACTAAGATAGACGATCAAACAAATGATCCTATCACAAATAATCAACACAATGATCATTTCAGCATCACTCAGCATGTCACATTACCAAACTGGGAATATATCGCTGATAACTTCAACTATATAACCTTTGAGCACATACGTCTCAAAGAAGGGTGTTAAGCAAAGAATAAATTCTCCGCCACCAACAGAAATATATTTGAAAGAAATCGGCTTTATATCTCAACTTGTAATGTCAGGCATACAATCCATACAAGTCTGTTCCGGGCTCGAACAGAACCGAAGGCACTTACAAAGAAGTCCTTGCAATCCGGATATTCACAATCCTGATCAGATTCACCATTACATATGGAGAACTCAATACCGTAGCTACTCGGTGCAGAGTCAATCGATAGTTCATCCTATCGCTTTCGCAAATACCGGTCTTCAACACCGATCTTCAAATGCAATTCACAACGACGTATCACATATTCAGAGTGGGTTATACGACCCCATGGTCCTTTCCCGGTTAACCCGAATAGTGAGCGCTTATTCAAAAATAAGTGTGCATTCAAATTCAATCATATTCACATCAAATACCCATTCAAAGGGAAATATTGATAGTCGGCTATTGAACTATCAATGGATATGCATACATCACCAGATTCCAAATAATTTTCCAAATTATTTATTTTCCAAAATATCTTTACAAGATATAAAATTCCAATACTTCAAAAATAAATCAATATTTATTTTCAAACAAATTTCCACTTTCACATATAAATTCTATAATGAATTTATATTTCAAAATATTCATGCATATATGATTTCAATTATTCATTTCCAATTTATCTTCAAAAGGATAAATTCAAAATATTCACTTCATATTGGAAAATATTTCCATACTTATTTATTCATAAGTAATTCACAAATCTCTTTTATTTTCAACAGTTAGAAAATATTCAATATACTTAAATCGAATTAAGTATATATTTCATTCTTTAAGGAAATCATTCACTTATACATATTTATTTGGGCCAAAACGAATGTTGCGTAAAACATCGTTACAACGTCCCAAAATCACTAGTATAGGGATTCGAAATTAAAATAGATATATAAATCCCAATACTAAACCAAAACATTTCCTTTCGGAAGTCATTTACTATAACAACAGTGTTATAGTCCACATTTCCTTTTATTTCTCGAAAACGTCTATTTCAACAATAAATGTTGAAATCTATGGTTTCGAATCTCAACACCTTTTAAAACATCGTTAGATCGTTTTAATTTTATTTAAAACATCATATTCAAACATTTTCTTTAACGTGTTATTCACTATTCAAAAAAAACGTGAATATACTACGTTAACAAATTTCATCTTTTCTATTCATTTTACTCTAAGGATTATTCACTGTCTAAAAACGTGAATATAACTCCATTAATAGGTTATAACAATTAACTTATCAAAATAAGTCGTTTGCGGATTTATAAAACAACGTTTATAAATTCCATTTCTATTTATTTATAAAAACTTCCTTTAATAAATTCCTTTATTAACCTATTCCAGTTTATAACTAAATTATAAACTAAATTTTCATATTATAAGTTAAATACTTATAAAACGATTATTTTATAAAATCGTTCTTTAAAGACTTTCCAATTTATGAATCTTATAACTTATAAGATTTAATGATTTATCCAATCTATTCTTCAAATAATTTCACCAAATTTATAAATCTTACAATTTATAAATTTCATTTATTACTTCACGGTTTATAATTCTATAAATTTCATTCATTTATGAAATTCATTTACAATTTATTCTTATACTTATAAAAGCTCGTTTTATAATTCCTACGTTCTAATTTATAAATTATCAATTTATAAATCTTTAATATAAATCAATTTATATTTTTCTTTTAAAACGTCTTTAAATTCCTTTATAATTTCATCATTTCGATTTATAAAAAAAATCAAATTTTATAAATCCTATATTTAAACTTTTATCATATATTCAAAAATCCAATCTAAATTATTTTATAAAATCATTAGTTCATATTTCTCAAAAATCGACTTTTAATCGTATTTCTAAAAATCAGCTTTTTAACTATATTTCACAAAAACCATAATTTTTATAACTTTAAAAATCATAACGTTTATTTATTTATAATGGATCAATTCCAAAGATATTTTATCTTTTCAAAAATCACTTTAAAAACATTTTAAAATCCCAAAATCTGGGTCCAATGATGCTACACACCAAATAGTCAATCACGACAACAACGATATCATATATCGATATGATAATCAATCAAATATCAAAATATCTGAAATTAAATAAATACTGTTGAGGAATCCAGTTGGATCCCTCCAACCTGTTTTCCTGCATCCAAAAACATTAGCACAATACCAATTTCGCTCCAGTACGAAATTATCGCGGTACATGTTCTTAATAAATATTATCCGCTTAATAACGGCGTAATAGGGTCTCATCCGCTAAACAAAAAATGCGGGAAATCAACAACTGCAATATATACATATGCCAATATATATATATATTGATATTATATATAATACCAATTTCACTGTTTATGAAATATTCGCGGTATATGTTTTTAATAAATAACATCCGCTTACTAACGGCGCATAATGTCTATTTTAACAATCAATAATTTACAGTCATCATTCAAACATGCATTCAAATATTTTAAATCTAACTATTTAAAATAAAATCGAAATCTATTCGATTGAGTGAGAAGTTCTCACTTTGGTTTCAATTTCCGTTTTAGCTTTTATTTCGAATAAAATTAAACGCGCGTTTAATTTTACCCGAAATTCTCACTAACTCCAAACGACTCCAAACCAACTCCATCGCGTAGTGCTCGTCCATACGATTCCAACGCAACTGAGTTTGCATTTTTCCGACCTCGTATGAAAAAGATACGAATTTTACAAGTTTATACACGTTTTATATAAACTAATATAACATAACTTAATAAATTTAACCTACAGCTCATCCTAGCCCTCAGATCTAAATCCAACGGCCCCTGCTTTTCTTCCCCCTTTCACGTTATTATCTCCAGGTGATGAAACATGAGGCCGAACCCATCCTAGTTAGCTAGGGTTTGATTATTCTCCTTCCATAATCAACGAAATTCGATCACAACACCACCAATGCGAAGCACACGACGCGAGCTACCACCACCAGCCACCATTGGAAGTTCGGCCATCCCCTCCACCTGGGAGTGCGTGCGCAGGTCCCCCCCTATCGGCCCCCATATCTCCCAAAATACAACTCCATTTTAGATCATAGCCGTTGAAAACGTAGTACTCACAGCCCTCTACAACATTCTAGTTGAAACTTTCTTGAATCGTTGAGTGGATTTGAAGATTTGGAGGGAGAAAGTTGATGATTTTCTGGCCATTCAATTGTAGGTGGCGGCTATGCAGTTTGATATTAGGGTTAGGGTTATTTTTATCAAATTATGAAGGGGTAGGGGCTATTTATAAGGAACCGTTCGACACTATTCACCCGGAAATTCCGAACTCCGATTTAGACGCCGTAACCAGCGTACCTAGGGTTTACCCCATGTTCCGGACACAATGGAACAAGTTTCGGAAGCTAATTCGGAAGTATGTGCGAGTTATGGCTGAAAACGTTCAATTTGAATTAAACCGATTTAAATCGATTTCTAGGCGTTTTAATTTGTACCGGACAAACGGTAAATCCAATTGACTTGAAATTTGAAACCTTACAATAATATCACATTACGGATCCGATGAAACTGGTTTCGTCGAAATCCGAGACTTTTTGAAAAATGGCTATTTTGACTCGCCAAATTTAAATTAAAAATAATTCGATGCGTTTCGAGCTGCCACGATCAAACGATAACTCCGATTGACACGAAAATTGAAATCCGGTAATAACTAACTAATACGGATCCAATGAAACTGGTTTCGTTCAATTCTGAGACTGTTCAAAAATTGGCTATTTTACAGTCGATTATTAAATATTAAAATATTCAATTTTCACAAATTAACTTTTAATTCGATTTTAAAAGTTCTAAAATATTTCTATAACTCCAGTATGATAAAATAAAATTTTCCAAATTATTTTCAATCATATTTAACTCTATTTTCAATTATTTCCATAATTTCACATATTAAATTATCGATTTAATTATCCAATTAAATCCAATAATTCAAATTAAAATTTATTCGACTTATAAATTCAATTATTAATATTTAAAATAAATTAAATATTCAAATTTTAATTAAATAAAATTATGGGTCGTTACAATTAACTTGACGGCTGTTGGATGTACAGATTTCAAGAAATTCTGTGTGGGTTACGGGTCTAATTTTGGCAGTACTATGAACGAAATATTTAAATTGCATGCATCATTTAATATTTTTGTGACCTCCTCTGCGACGCTATGTAACATACAACATTATTTAAAATATTTTGATTGTATACATCATTGAAATTTCAGTTTTGAATTAATTCTTTGATTAAAATTTGTATCTACAACACTATATAATGTTTTTCTGTCCTCTAATATGTTTCAATTGTGGTTTCTTCTTAGATCATCAGACTACGGTAATAGATTGTGTGATAGATGTTTTTCTATCCAGATATTTGATTTTTTCCTACCCATGCTGTTATTTGAGACCAGTACTTTATTATAGAGTTAATGGTATTTTAAGTGAAAGAATTAGTGTATCATTTTTTGACAAGCACCATTGTCCCAGTGGTTAAGTGATTTGGCTTTGGTGTGAGAGGTCACAAGTTCGAAATTTGCATAGCGTAATTCGAACGTTTATTGATATGTGATATGTTGTCACAATGATTTGTTGTATATAAAGTACCATTTCAAAAAAAAATGGTATTTTTAAGTGAAAGATTTAGTGTACCTTAGGTTGTTGTGGCTCGTCAAAATCCTATAGCGGACACGACAACATTTTTGTTGGCCCAGTTTAAATTTTGACTTCACTTAGCATAGCAAATTTTTACCGACTTTGAGCCTTTTCATTTTCCAACCGACGAATATTAATAAAAAAAAATCATTGAAACCTTTTACAATTATGAACAAGGAGTTTATTGCAACATTTGTCTACATAATAGAAACTAATGACTCAAAGTTGGTTGAAGCATGTAATTTAGTAGCAAAGTGGAAAGTAAACATTCTAGGAAATATGTAATTAACATATGAAATTCATTTACTGGATTTTTTTGTGAAAGACCGACCATCGGCTTTGACCGCCTAGTGATAGTTTAACATATCTTTTGTATCAATTATCTCAACTAAAAATTAAGTTATTTCCCATCTTCAAGTTCTTATTATTCTATTATTTAGCAGACAAAAATGAGCTAAGGTTGTGTTTCAGTGCATTTTTGTGACGCCCCACCTCTATACTCACGCCAGCCAAGGACACTACGGAGTAATGCCGTCAACTAGCGCAGAGAATAAGGCTGTCAAGGAGCGACCATCCATGTAATTGCTTTGTGCGAGTACCGATGTGCCAGATTAAAAATATAACTTTTCATCTCGAGAGGGAATCCAACATACCGACGTAAACTCAAAGCTACTACATAGTGGCTATATGTAATCTTCAGAAACAAATATAGAAATAAGCATAACACAAATCAGTCATAGAAGTTCATATCTCAAAGGCGGAAACAGATATGAATATTACACATAAAAGTGTACATCAGAGCAGTGGTCTAACAAGATCCACAATATCACAAAGGAATAACTACAAATGCCACACAAAAGAATAAGTATACATCATGGAGTCTATATCTCAAATGTCTACAACAAAATAAACTACTAATCTAAGTAGTTAGCCAAAAGTCAGAATAATAATCCCAGATGAGGAGTCAAGCAGAAGCACCTATAACATCTCGGTCTGACCCGAGTATTATTTAATAAGAAAATAATAAACGGATCAGTCTAACTATAAATATCAAATAAAATGATATAAAATAAGAGATATGACAAAGACGTATAGTAACCATAAAGCCATACTGTGAAAAGTATGTAATTGAAAATCAACTAGAGATTAATCAATATCACAAGAATCTTCTCAAAGATAAAAAACAATGTCATACTCTTTATTTTTATTCACCAAACCATAAATATTGACAATTATATCAATGCCAATCACAAAAGTTAATGACACACAAATTCACCAATGCACAAATATTGATAAAACTTATCAATGTAAATCATGAAAGTTGGTGAAAACACAAATTCTAGAAATCATCAATGGAAATCGAAAAATCACGAAAAGAGGGAGACCTATCACAAAACGGGAGTATGAAAACTCACCAACACGTGTATCACAAAACGGAAAGCTATTCCATGGTTGCTAACCATTAATTTTGAACCGAAGCTCCACAAAAATGGCCCGAAGACCTTTGAGCCGAAGCTCCACTAAAACGGTCCGAAGACCATGGGTCACTACCCACCAAGCCGAAGCTCCACTAAAAACGGGGTTTAGTCTCCCTCGCAGACAAAGAGACATCGCACATTGCTAGTCTAAATAATAAAAAGATCATCATTGATCGATAAGTGTAAATTACACTAAGCTAGCAAATAAATGAGTTTAGCTTCATGTCTCATAACCACTAGCTTAACTTAATTATTTACGAACAAATTGTAGACTTCCACTCGAGGTTAAGTGTCAATTACACTAAGCTAGTAAATATATGAGTTTTGCTTCATGTCCCATAACCACTAGCTTAACTTAAATATTTAAGAACAAATTATAGATCTCCACTCGAAAATTGTCACAAGAGATTCAATCGAACAAGTCCAAGAATTAATCGACGAAGTAAACGCAAGCGTTTCATACCACTTATTTTACGAAGTCGTTTAATTAGATTTCTCATACGAGTGAGGTAAAAGTTTGTATATGCTAGTAGATTGGAAAACGTTTTAAGAAACGAGCTTTGTAATAAAATAGTGTTGAAATCATTTTGATGAAAGAGTTTTGATATTTACTACTAGTATTGAAACCTTTATATTTTTAAAGTGACAAATCATAAAAATGATTGTAGGAACAATCAATCATCAAAATTCACATACGAAGACGTGAATCAAATCCAAAGAAACCGATACGAATCCATCAAAGTGGATATACCCAAAAATTCCTAAAATAGAAGTTATCAAAGTTGAAAAAGGTGATAACAACTAATCGGAGAAGAAGAATCGATTAAAGATTGGAAAACAAAGCAAATTGAGCATAAATAGGCAAAACAGGAGCAGGTCAGTCGACTAAACTCCCCGAGTCAGTCAACTGAACACAGACCTGAAAAATTCTCGGGCTTCAGCTCAGTCGACTGACTCAGATAATTCAGTCGACTGAACCTGATTTCCTGCATTTCCTGTCCCATTTTAAATGAAGTGCAAACTCTCTCAATTTGCAATTGGACAAGCACGGACGCTAGGGGTTTACGCCTATCGGCTACCCGGTCCTATAAGCTCTTCGATTCATCACCAAAAACATGATCAAACAACAAAGTTAGGATTTTTAAAGAATTGAACTCAAAACACCAAAAATTGGAATATTCTCCAATTCAATCCAAACGAAAAGCAAATGCACATGAATAAGTGTTAGGAATTCATACCCACCAATCAAAGATAGATATAGGCATAGATGTGAGATAAAAATCTCACCTTTAAACCCAAATCAATGAAGGAGAAGCTTTTAAAACAAGCCAAAATAAATTCCTCTTCAATAACAACTCAAGAAGCTTCAATCTAAGCTTAAAAGAAGAACATTTCCTGAATTTCTGAAATTGAAAGGAGAATGAGTTGGAGAATAAGAAGAGAAGGCTTACCAAAGCTTCTTCTATGAATTTGGAGCTAGAACTTGAATTTGCAAATGGAAACTAGGGCTTAGGATTTCCTAATTCTTTTTCTCTTCCCCCATTTTTGATGAAGCTTGAATGTATTAGTAAATTATGAAGGAAGCAAGAGAAGAGGGTTGGAGCTAGATTGATAAGTGGGGTTAATGGGCTAAAACCCAACCCAAAGCCCTAAGTGAATAGTAGCAAAATTTTACTATCTCCAAACATATCGAAGTTTATACTCAAAAAGATCGCAAACGTCATTTTGAACTCAATGGAAGTGGTCTCGGGTCCTAATTCGACCGTTTGCAAAAAGTAGATTTTCGGACTAAAATCCGACGAATGATGAAATATTTAAATGAAATAATTAAAATATACAATCGATAAATATGCGGGTTGTTACAGACTCCCCTCCTTAAAGAAATTGCTTTCTGGCAATAATTAGGAAGAAAATAAAGAGTAACAACCATAAAAGCATGTCAACACAGAAGAAAATTTTAAATAAGAAGTTCACCAAAAAAGAGCACGAAAGAGTAAGTCTGAACGTGTTTGCTCGATGAATTCTCTGGATTCCCAAGGGCGATCCTTAGGATTTGAGAACCATTGAACTTTCACAAAAAGAACATTTTTATTTCGAAGGCGCTCAACCTCCGAAGCAACGATACGAATAGGATGTTGCTCATAAATCAAATTAGATGAAACTTCAATTTCTTCAACAATACCGGGCTCAAGAATAGAATCGGAATCTCGAAGGCATTTCCATAGTTGAGAAACGTGAAACACATAATGAATAGCTGAAAACTGAGCCGGTAATAAAAGGCGATAAGCCACGGAACCAATACGTTCGGTGACGGGAAATGGACCAATATATCAAGGTGCTAATTTTCCCGATCGACTGAAATGCATAACACCCTTCATAGGTGAGACACGAATAAACACAAAATCTCCCACAGAAAATTCTAATTTCCTTCTTCGGTTATCGGCATAGGATTTTTGCCTACTTCGAGCCTCTTTCATCCTATGACGAATAAGGTCAATCTTTTCTGTGGAATCACGAATAAAGTCTGGACCTAATACCAGCTTCTCACCGGCCTCAAGCCAATAAGAAGGAGATCGGCATGGCCTTCCATAGAGTGCCACAAAAGGTGTCATACCAATACTAGATTGGAAGCTATTATTATAGGAAAATTCAACAAGAGAAATATGATCTTCCCAACTTCCACCAAAATCAAGAACACATATACGAAGAAGATCTTCAAGAGTTTGATTTACACGCTCGATTTGTCCATCGGACAGAGGATGATAAGCGGTGCTAAAATTAAGCTTCGTTCCTAAAGCTTTTTGAAGACTCTTCCAAAATCCACTAGTAAATAATGGATCATGATCACTAACAATAGAAGTAGGGACTCCATGCAACTTAACAATTTCTTTAATAAAGATTTTGGCCAAAAGAGGTTCGGTCCGGTTAGACCAAACGGGAATAAAATGAGCGGATTTAGTAAGTCTACCAACTATCACCCATAGGCTATCATGACCCGAACGAGAACGGGGAAGGCCGTTAATAAAACCCATGGAAATTTGATCCCACTTGTAAATTGGAATGTCCAAAGGTTGCAATAACCCACCGGGCCTTTGATGCTCGGCCTTAACGAGTTGGCAGGTCATGCAACACCTAAAAAAGTTAGAATATCAGATTTCATTCCATCCCAATAATAAAGTCGCTTCATATCCGCGTACATTTTACTACTACCGGGATGAATGGTAAATTTAGAATGATGAGAATCTTCTAAAATGTCTTTACGAACATTACCAATATTTGGCACGATAAGTCTACCAAATTTTCGAATAGCCATGAGAATCAATATCAAAGTCTTTCAAACCTTCAATATCAATTTTATCCCTACAATTTTGGCTAAGAAGAGCCAATTCGAGATCTAGCTTTTGAGCTTTAAGAGTGCAGTCAAAAAGAGAAGGATGAGCCTCAAGGCTACATAAAACAAGAGATGAACATAAATCGGATTCACGATCTCGAATCTCACAAGTGGACAAAATCTTGAGATCATTCCATTCGGATATCATCATAGAAACAACCGCTTATTGCTTAGGACTAAGTGCATTGGCAATACGATTCTCCCTTCTCGGGAGTATAAATAATATCAAGATCATAAGATGCAAGGAACTCAAGCCAACATTAAGTTCCTTATGAAAAAATAAATATTTCAAAGATTTATGATCGGAGTGAAGAATGAATTTCTTCCCCAACAATAAATGATGATGGCAAACTCTAAAATTCGACAACAATAACCGTGAGCACTAGATCATGAGTGGCATACCTAGTCTCTATCGGCTTAAATTTTTAGAAACAAAAGTGATAGCACATTCTCTTTTCATAAGAACGACATCCAAACCAACACGACTATCATCGGTATAAACAATAAAGTCTTGATTCCCCTCGGGAATTCACAAGAATAAGAGTATCGAAAAAGAGTTCTTTTGATTGATCCTCTTTCCCGAAAAGCTAAACTTCCAAAAATTATAATTAACTTTATGTAATCATCTTTCTAGAAAAATTTACATTTTACAAGTCACTTTATTGTGTCTGACTGTCTCATCAAAGCCTTTAGGAGATTCCTATCGATAACGTTGATCAAGCGCATTGACCAGAATTCTTAAAACACTAAATGGGCAATACAATCACAAAATCATCTTCTATATGACAAAAATGTCTCTTAAAAAGTTTTAAGAATATTCTTTTCTCGTTTAAGAACAAAATCCAACTATACTTATAAATAAATTTTATGAAAAAGGTTTGTAAAATTTTTAAATTGCTATTTTCATCCAAAATCAATAAATACAAGAATGGAGTCATCGACATATTCGTAGAACTACTCGATTTATAAAGTGGATGAAAAAAGCTGGACAAACTGAATGACATAATAAGTCATTCATAAGAATCATAACGAGTGCGGAATGCGGTAAGTGGAATGCTAATTTCCACGACTCGTAGCAAATGAAAACCGGTGGCAAGTCGAGCTGAAAAAACCTTAACACCACTCAAAAGATTGCTTAGGTGATAATCCTAAGACAAGCTCAAAACACCGGAAAATTCACAACTTCCCAAATGAGAGAAATAACACTTTACTCAACATGTGGGCTTAAAGAATAAAATGATGCCACCAAATTGGAATCGAAATCACAAAGAAAAATAGAAATCTGCTTAACAGATTGAAAACGTCGAAGATGAATAGTCCACTCGGGACATGAAATATGGCTTCCTAATAATTAAGCCAATCCTTTCACAAAAATAAATTCCAAAGCCTAAGTAACGCATAAAATGCAAATCGGCTGGTAAGAAAAAATCACATAAAATAATCTCGACATCCAAATAAAGAAAATTGAGTGTTGCGGATCCACCAACCGGATTCGCAATTCTCAAAGAAGTCATCAAGCCCAAAATATTTAAAGAAAAAGAATCAACAAGTTCTTTTGATATAAAATAATAGGATGAACCTATATCAAAAAGAACTCGAAAAGGTTAATCACAGAACAAATGAAATCAAGGATTGAATGTGAAATACCTTGACCAAGAGAAGTGTCACAAGGGTCTTGCACAACTTTCAACTTTCCCTCCCTCTTGCTAGGGAGTTTGGGACATGTAGATAAAAGATGGCCCGGATTTTTGCAATAGCGACAAGTAATGGGTTTCGGACACTTAATTACATAATGGTCCTTAGAATTACAATTGTAGCATCCTCCACGATTAGGGATTGGTGTCTTTTCTACCAAAGTAGTTTTCTTCATTTTCTTATTGGGATTAGGGCTCTTGAACTTAATATGCCTCTTCTTGGAAATCCCAATATCACTAGCACTTCCTTTACCGACCTCTTCTCCTTGTAGAGTGATATCTACAAGCTGATCGAAAGGAACTTTTAGTTTCAGAGGTAAAACCTTTGTAGGATTCTTACTCAAAGCACAGATAAACTTTTGATTCTTTACAAGATCCAAAAGTTGTTGGGCAGACATGAATACGCCATCTAGAGTAGGGCTATTGGATTGACGAGCACCAGGACTGCCAAAATTAACCATCTCTTCTTCTTTAAGAAAGAAAGAAAGAAGAAGAAAAAGGTTATTCTCAGAATGAATATCAAACAAACTTGATTGATAAAACAAGGCATCATAAAAGAAAATAGGATAAGACGGTACGAAGACTCGAATTAAATCCTAAGACACGACTCCTAAGATGGACTTAGGACGATGATCCTTGCTAGATTATTCTACATTGTTCCGAAGTTTGGCACTGATACCAAGCTGTGACGCCCCACCTCTATACTCACGCCAGCCAAGGACACTACGGAGTAATGCCGTCAACTAGCGCAGAGAATAAGGCTGTTGAGGAGCGACCATCCGTGTAATTGCTTTGTGAGAGTACCGATGTGCCAGATTAAAAATATAACTTTTCATCTCGAGAGGGAACCCAACATACCGACGCAAACTCAAAGCTACTACACAGTGGCTATATGAAATCTTCGGAAACAAATATAGAAATAAGCATAACACAAATCAGTCATAGAAGTTCATATCTCAAAGGTGGAAACGGATATGAATATTACACATAAAAGTGTACATTAGAGCAGTGGTCTAACAAGATCCACAATATCACAAAGGAATAACTACAAATTCTACACAAAAGAATAAGTATACATCATGGAGTCTATATCTCAAATGTATACAACAAAATAAACTACTAATCTAAGTAGTTAGCCAAAAGTCAGAATAATAATCTCAGATGAGGAGTCAAGCAGAAGCACCTGTAACATCTCGGTCTGACCCGAGTATTACTTAATAAGAAAATAATAAACGGATCATTATACTATAAATATCAAATAAAATGATATAGAATAAGAGATATGACAAAGACGTATGATAACCATAAAGCCATACTGTGATAAGTATGTAATTGAAAATCAACTAGAGATTAATCAATATCACAAGAATCTTCTCAAAGATAAAAAAGAATGTCATACTCTTTATTTTTATTCACCAAACCATAAATATTGACAATTATATCAATTCCAATCACAAAAGTTAATGACACACAAATTCACCAATGCACAAATATTGATAAAACTTATCAATGTAAATCACGAAAGTTGGTGAAAACACAAATTATAGAAATCATCAATGGAAATCCAAAAATCACGAAAAGGGGGAGGCCTATCATAAAACGGGAGTATGAAAACTCACCAACACCTGTATCACAAAACGGAAAGCTATTCCATGGTTGCTAACCATTAATTTTGAACCGAAGCTCCACAAAAACGGCCCGACGACCTTTGAGCCGAAGCTCCACTAAAACGGTCCGAAGACCATGGGTCGCTACCTAACCAAGCCGAAGCTCCACTAAAAACGGGGTTTTGTCTCCCTCGCAGACAAAGAGACATCGCACATTGCTAGTCTAAATCAGAAAATGATCATCGTTGGTCGATAAGTGTAAATTACACTAAGCTAGTAAATAAATGAGTTTAGCTTCATGTCCCATAACCACTAGCTTAACTTAATTATTTACGAACAAAATGTAGACTTCCACTCGAGGCTAAGTGTCAATTATACTAAGCTAGTAAACGTATGAGTTTAGCTTCATGTCCCATAACCACTAGCTTAACTCAAATATTTACGACCAAATTGTACATCTCCACTCGAAAATTGTCACAAGAGATTCAATCGAACAAGTCCAAGAATTAACCGACGAAGTAAACGCAAGCGTTTCATACCACTTGTTTTACTAAGTCGTTTAATTAGATTTCTCATACGAGTGAGGTAAAGGTTTGTATATGCTAGTAGATTGAAAAACAGTTTAAGAAACGAGCTTTGTGATAAAATAGTGTTAAAATCGTTTTGATGAAAGAGTTTTGATATTTACTACCAGTATTGAAACCTTTATATTTTTAAAGTGAAAAATCACAAAAATGATTGTAGCAACAATCAATCATCAAAATTCACATACGAAGACGTGAATCAAATCCAAAGAAACCGATATCGAATCCATCAAAGTGGATATACCCAAAAATTCCTAAAATAGAAGTTATCAAAGTCGACAAAGGTGATAACAACTAATCGGAGAAGAAGAATCGATTAAAGATTGGAGAACAAAGCAAATTGAGCATAAACAGGAAAAACAAGAGCAGGTCAGTCGACTAAACTCCCTGAGTCAATCGACTGAACACAGGCCTGAAAAATTCTCGGGCTTCAGCTCAGTCGATTGACTCAGATAATTCAGTCGATTGAACCTGATTTCCTGCATTTCCTATCCCATTTTAAATGAAGTGCAAACTCCCTCAATTTGCAATCGGACAAGCATGGACGCTAGGGGTTTATGCCTATCGGCTACCCGGTCCTATAAGCTCTTCGATTCATCACCAAAAACATGATCAAACAACGAAGTTAGGATTTTTAAAGAATTGAACTCAAAACACCAAAAATTGGAATATTCTCCAATTCAATCCAAACCAAAAGCAAATGCACATGAATAATTGTTAGGAATTCATACCCAATAATCAAAGATAGATATAGACATAGATGTGAGATAAAAATCTCACCTTTAAACCCAAATCAATGAAGGAGAAGCTTTTAAAACAAGCCAAAATCAATTCCTCTTCAATAACAACTCAAGAAGCTTCAATCTAAGCTTAAAAGAAGAACATTTCCTAAGTTAGGTTTAGGATCTGAAATTGAAAGGAGAATGAGTTGGAGAAGAAGAAGAGAAGGCTTGCCAAAGCTTCTTCTATGAATTTGGAGCCAGAACATGAATTTGCAAATGGAAACTATGGCTTAGGATTTCCTAATTCTTTTTCTCTTCCCCCATTTTTGATGAAGCTTGAATGTATTAGGAAATTATGAAGGAAGCAAGAGAAGAGGGTTGGAGATAGATTGATAAGTGGGGTTAATGGACTAAAACCCAACCCAAAGCCCTAAGTGAAAAGTAGCAAAATTCTACTATCTCCAAACATATCGAAGTTTATACTCACTTATTTTCAGGACTTGTTTAATATAACAAATGACTTTAAACTTCTTAGCTTTCACATACTAAATAATTTTATATCCAAATATAAGAGTTTGAAAAATAATTTTTTTTTAAAACTTAACTAAACCATTTCTAAAATGTAAAGTTACCAAAGGATTTCGAAGTCGTGACTAACCATTTTAAAGACTAACTTCCTTGCATGGAGCATCCTAAACAAGATCACAAATTCATATACATATTTTCACAACAACCAACGGTTCAAGGTTCTAGCTTTCACCTTGCTAACATTTAACTTATATTTTTAGGTTAATATTACTTCACATCCGTAACATAGTTTTATACTTAAACCAAGTTGGCCAGCATATATCCAAGCACATATAAACATTATAATCCAATATCATAATAAGCCGATAAAACTATGATTCGCAATAAAATATATACCATTATTCAAAGTTAGAAACTTTAAATAAAATGATTTAGTTTCCCACCAATAGCAATCCATGCAAAATATATAACTTTACTATCTTCAGACCATGACCTATATTCTTGCTCTACTATACAAAATCTTGATCTTTGGGCCTTGCAAGTGAGTTTGGGTTCAACCATGAAGGGTTTAAGCTCAACCAAGGCATGTAGGGTTCGACCATGCTTGGTTCATGGAGAAATGAGCTTGCTTTTGGAAGGATGGAGGTAGGAAGGAAGCAAGGTGATTAAACATGGTTTTGGAGTTTTAAAAGTAAGAAAGCATTAGGTTTCAACTTTAAAATTTATAATGGAAGTCGTGAAAATATTTTATGAAATTTGTGGAAGGTTTTACGAAATGAAAATGAATGAGAAAAATGACTCATCACCTTGCCCTCAACCGCACCATTTACTCACGCTACCCCCTTGACCCCCTCTTAACCATGCTCCAACATGAAATAAATATTTTTAAGTACTCTAATGTACTTATGTCTCCTATTGATTTGACAATTTATGTTAAACATTCTTTGTATTTTATTTAAAACACATAATAAATCACATCTCTTTTCATTTTTACTTAAATATGCATATATAACAAACCATATCCTAACTTCATTTAAAAATGAATGAATATAATTATACAATAGAGTTTACAACGTTTTCGACAACTTTAGCCGATGAAAAGTCAAAAATTCAAAAAATGAATTTCGGTCATAATTTCATTTTTTCTTCAAACTCGATATTTTTGTAAACAAATTTTGAAAAATATTTCACCATCGTTATTTATTATTTAAAAGATTTTTATTTTTATTTTAAAATCTATTATTAGAATATTTAAAATTAGTTAAACATTCGCAAATCAAAATGGTGAAATTTTGGATCATTACACAAACCATATGAACAACCACCTAAATTCAATGCCAAATCAAGCCTCTTAATTTAGGGATGAATCTAATCCTTAGAGAATTTTGGGATGCGACTTATCATATAGGTTCCCCCTATGCTCCAGAGCTCCCCCACGAAGTTTCGTCAAATTCCAACCGAATTAGCCTTCGATTTTCCTAATTTCTCGACCTAACTACCTAACATCGAAAACATCGCACACAACATCAAAGCATAACACACAATCATAAATGATCGTGCATATGCATCCATCCATCCATATAATACCTGAGAATATGAGGATCAACCTAGTTTTATTTTAATTCCAAGTTTTGCATTAACATATGCACATAAATGATGGAAATTACACTAGCATGTGGATATGAGCAATTAGATTTCAAAACACTTTTCTAAAATCATTTGAAAAAAAATCATATTTCTGGTCATAAACATATTTTAACAAGTGGTTAAAGTTAGAAAACCTTTTTTAGATCAAAACATATAAAAACGACCACTTTAACTATATAAACAAGTATAGGTGACCAAGGGGTCAAGAATCACTCACCAAATACCTAAAATGCCATTTCCCTTCCTCAGATTTGAGGTGTATGAAAGATCCAAATCAATAGAAATGATAATCTCTAGCTTCTATATGTTAATCTCCTCTTTAATATATGATTTGGCTAACATTAATAAGGAAAAGATGTGATGTTTGATGAAATTAGGGTTAATGGAGGCTTAAATCTATTTTGGGGAAGAAGGAAATGACTTAAGTTAGTTCCTACAGCCTCCTATTAGCACAAATTTCGAAGTAGGTTAAAAGGCCTAAGCATGGGCTTAGTTAATTATCCACTAAAACTAGCCAACAACAACCAAAAATTAAAATTGCCATAACTTTCAAACGACGCATCTGTTGTTCTATTATAACCACTCCATAGAATGGGAAACCATCATCTGGAAGTAATGGAAGTATATTGATTTCTAATTTGACTCCTATTAAATGTTATAGTCCAAACAATATTTTTAGGGTCAAAATGGTCACATAGAAATTTAGTGAAAATCACATATGTGAAAAATGTTCCAAAGAATCACTTTCCAAAATCCTAGAGTCATATGCCTAATGTGAATAAAATAAATCTTTTATGATCCTCCGATATGTAAAATGCAGATCGTTACACGCCGATTGTAACCACCATGTTTTGGAGATTGCCTGTTTATATTAAATTATAACGGATGTTATAATTTAATATTGTAAATTTAAATATAATTGGAAATTTTAAATTTTTTTATTTGGAATAAATAATGAATTTGTAAATAAAATGGGAGAAATAAAGTTTGGAACTTTATTTTGTTTATTTGGAATAAATATGGGATTAAATATTGATTGGATAAGTATTTGGTTTAAATAAACTGAAATATTAGGTATTTATTAGTTTTGACCTAATAAATTAATTAGGTGAGGTATTTCAACAATAAATTGTTGAAATAAATCAAAACTAACGAAAATGAAGTTTTAAAAACTTTATTTTGATAATTTGAGAAGAAAATGATTAATTGTTGATTTTATTTGAGTTATGCAATAGTGTTGTAAGTTATTTCTTACATTAAAGCTTTTATTGAATTTAAAAAAGGGGGAAATGAAGTAAATCTGCATTTTATTAATATCAAAGATGAAATATAGTTTAAAAATAGTATTTTGATGATAAGATAAAATTGGAATGATATATTGTAATTTATTCGACAAGAAAATAATTTTTGTACAAGTTATTGCATTAAAAATGATGTTTTACACTAAAATAATGTAAATTGTGTAATGTAGTCAAAAATAAGGTTTTATTGTTAAATATAACTTTTTACAATAAAATAAATTTAATTTTATTACAATAACAATATTATTTCATAACAATTAGATGTATACATTTTTGTTTGGTTTTTAAAATGAAGTAAAGTGTGTATATGTTGATAATATAAGATAAAAATACACATTACTTATATTTTCTCTAAGCATTTTGGCTTTGGGCTTAATAGGGTTACAAATGGGATCCAAAGCCCATTATCTAGAGGTTTCTGGTGAGAAAAGAAACACAGTACGTTGTTTCTTCTTCTTTCTCAAAAACCTAAAGCATACAGTAAAAGAAAACGAGAAATCTTCATGGCCTCCTTCAATTAAAACCAATCTTTATTCAATTTTCTGCTAATTCAAGAAGCTAATTCCCAAAAATAAAAATATTGAAAGGTAACCAAATCCAATACTCAATAAATTTCATTAAAAGTTTTGATTTAGGTGTGAATTTGGTGTAACTTATTCTATTCCTCTTGCATGTTCTTCTTTCATCAAATATGGGTTTCTAGAGCTTCTTTTCATCGTCCTTGCACCAAAATTCTTTGCTAATCATCAGGTGAGTATCGATCTCACAATAGTTAGCTCATGCAATGCCAAAAATCGCAAATTGAATCAAAAATTTGCTAAAAAATTCGTTTTTGAACTAATTTAAATTTTCTATGTAAACTGTCTTGAGTTGCAACTTTGTGCAGTCGTATCTCTCTGTTTCGGCAACGAAATGTTGTCAGATTTTTCTTGTTTTGTAGATTATACATACCAAATTTCAGGTTATTTCGACCTATATAGCTTATAGAAATATGCTGCCGAACATTGATTCAGAGCATGTTTTTTGTCCAGATTTTTGCAGTGAAAACACGGCATGGGTTAAACTTTGAGACATCATAACTTCTTCATACTTTGTCTAAAGTGCATAATTCTTGGTGCAGTTTAAATTCTTTTTGTTTATCTTTATGCATGTTAAATTTCAGGTCACTTCGACCTATATATCATATAGAAATATACTGCCGAACTTTGATTCGATGCATATTTTTGTCCAGATTTTTACAGTGAAAACACTGCCTGGGTTCAACTTTGAGACATCATAACTTTTTCGTACTTTGTCTAAATTGCAAAATTCTTTATACAGTTTAAAGTCTTTTTATTGATCTTTTTGTATGTTAAATTTCAGGTCATTTCGACCTAAATAGCATATAGAAATATGCTGCCGAACTTTGATTTGAAGCATGTTTTTGCCCAGATTTTTACAGTGAAAACAATGTGTGGGTTCAACTTTGAAACATAGTAACTTTCTCATACCTTATATAAATATTGTAATTCTTTTTTCATTTTAAATTATAGTTGTTGAACTTTACGAATGTTAAATTTCAGGTCATTCCGACCTCTGTATCCTATAGAAATGTGCTGTCAAACTTTGAATTGGAGCACGATTTGCTCCAGTTAACAACAGTGAAATCTGGCTGCAAGTCCAACTTTTAGAGATCATATCCCTCTCGTTTCTTGTCCGATTGTATCCATTCTTTTTTATTTAAAGTGGAGTTACTGAAATCTATGCCTGCAAAATTTTACGACATTTAAACCTTTGTAACTAGTTAAAAATTATGTTGGAACTTTGAATCGGAGCTTGTTTTTCTCCAGCTGAACATTTGAATTGTTTTATATGGATTTATTTTGAATGATGTTTTTGATCAGCTTGATCCTAAGATGAAAGAGCCAATATTACCACTTATCCGTACTTTGGATTGGTGAGTTTTTAAGAGATTTTCATATGACGACTTTATGAATAATTTTATTGAATTTTTGTTGATTTTTGTTGTTTCTTTACACGTACTTTCTAAACCGTTTTCGGAAGATTTTTTTAGCTTTCAAAATAAATATTTTACAATATTTATATTTAATTCAAAGCTATTAAAATTATACATTATCTATAACAAGAAAATCGTCAAAAGTTATTTTCCAAGCGATTTTAAAAATAGTTTAAAAACTTATTTTCTATAATAATTATTTTTTATATAATAATACATGTTCTTGCACTTTTCGGATGTATGAGAAAGTGAATTAAATGATTTAGTTAAACACGTGGTATGTGACACGTGAGTTTACTTTTTCGGTTTATTCCGGACTTGTACGATCGAATCCTCTTTAGTGTATTGGTTTGAGTTGATAATTGAGATTTACAATTCCTATTAGAGGAAGTATCTGAGTTGGCCAATATTTGGCGAATTGAGAAGTTCAAGATCTCCTATTATAGGGGTAATAATCAATGAGAACCACTTATATATGTTGTTTACTCGCCGATGAGAAGAGGCGAGTCTTGAGATGAGATTTCCCTTTTTAGGAATTATGGGTAATGAGAAACCACTATGAGATTTATTTGCACTTGCCAATGATACGAGGCAAGACATATGAGTATTCTGAGATTTCTGAGGTTTATAATTTTATTTTTATGATGTGGAGTTAACTAGCGGTTAGTAAACCGTTTAGTGTGAACGTGTGGTATGGGATGCGCGTTAACACTTTTTTGGTTCCTTTCAGAGAGTTTGTGACACATCCATGAGTATGCCAGTGCGATAGATCTCCGGGTCATCTGAATTATGTGACTTAGGTCACCATGAGTTATGGGACTTCGGTCACCACGAGTCATGGGACTTCGGTCACCACGAGTATGACCTTCGGATCCACGACTTAGATACCTAAATTATACATAGCACTGGATAAGAGTTTAGCACATGCAGCATTGCTTCAGCTTTGCAATCAAGGATCTAGCCAGTCCGGTGTTTTCTGAGTTTTATATAATTTCACCATTTTGAGATATTTTTGTTACATCGATAGCATAGTGCTACATGAGATGTTATATAGGGTGATTTCATTTTTTTAGATTTGAACTCTATCTTGAGTTCCGTGAGATTCATATTAAAATTTGGATGAGTTTCTCTTATGACTTTTGTATGATTCCTTACTTTAGAGTTGAATGCCATTAAGTATGGATCTCTTATGTTGAATTAAATCTATTCATGCGACAACCCTCGGTGAACATATACCATGCACTAAGATTATACTATACTTATACACTACCTTTATAGTTAAAGGAAGAATTACCTTATGCATATATATTCCTCTTATCTTATACTAATATCAAGTTCTAGCTAGCCTGACCCGTGTATTATTACTCAGGCCAGACCGAGTTGCAGGTTAGGTAGTTGGACTCTTAGCTTGCTTTACTTTTTGGACTTCACCGTTGACTTGGGATATGGCATAGTTTTTGTGTAGTATACTTTCTATTGGGCACTTGTGATGTATATATTCTTTTGTGGAGAATGTATGTACATATTGTGGTTGTATACCACTAGTGGCAAGTTGTATTACATTTGATGTATGTATTCACATGTATCGTTTCTGTGTTGCTGTTCTGTGACTTGTAATTGATATAATTATTATGTTTTGCTTCTTAATAATCCTTTAACCACCATAGTAGTGTATTAGATAGGAATTAAGCATGTCAAATACTTGAGATGAAAAAAGACTATAAATATCGACATACCTAGCTCTTTTCTAATGCAAGACTATGATGGTTGCCCTTAACCAGCCTCATTCTCCGCATTAGCAGACAGAATTACTGAATAATTATTTTTGTTAATGTGGGTCTCGGGGTGGGGCTTCACACTGATGCTTCAATTTTAGTTCCTATATCAGATCCTGAACGTGTTGCTTCCGTGGACTCTACTACTAAGAGCCGCTCTTCTCAGGGAGTGAAGTATCTGTATAGCTCCCTCATTCTCTGTTGATCTTGGAGGTGAGGAGTGATCTTTCAAATCAGAATGCGCTTCAATCCTCAGTTGATGGGAGCATTAGCTGAATCCTTTGATTTTTGGGCAGAAGGTGCTAAGGTCCTTGCCCATACCATGGCCATAAGAAGAGTTTTTTCATGCTTCCTCTTGCAGCCCCTACGGGGCCCTTGGATTCCCATTTTCTCCCATCATCGAAATCACGGTCTAAGCTAATGGACACCCGTGCGTCTTTGCTTTGAAGTTGGCCATTGGTTGACGTTGGATGGTCATAATCAAAGGGTGGAAGCTCTACGACTAGCTTCTATGAAGCATCGATCGTTGAGTCTTTTATTCAAAAAGTGGTAGTTGGACCCACTACTCCCATTTTAGAGTGAGCTATAATAGTTTATCTACCGCATGACACATGCAACAGACAAGCACTAGCGGTGAGCCGTGGGCGATGATGTAATGGAAGATGGAATTGGAGGGTTGTTGGAATTTAATGGGAGGAACAGAGAAATGGAGGGATAGAGGAATGGAGGATGAAGAGACAGAGGGATAGAGGTATGGAGGACAGAGGGACAAATGAATGGAGTTTCAAGCCCTCCTCCTGTTGCCAAAAATGTTACTAATTTTTTTTGTCTTCGCCACCCTCGAGTAAATCGTGAGGCAATCTTACGATTTTTCATCCTCACGATTAGAAATCAGCGAATTTAAGCTTAGTGAACTTCTTCTTTAGGAAGCGACTGTGCTATTGAATGCTTACATAGCCGAGTAGTCACACTTCAACTGTTTGTTGAAATGTGGAGATGGGTTGATGAACAAAATGCGACTGAAAGTAAATAGCAGAAATACAGAAAGAAACAGAGATTTTTTACATGTGTTCGGATTGTTGTTAATCTTACAGCCACGGGATAATCCATGATGTTTGACTGTTTTTGTACAAGAGATTATAATGGCACTGAGTTGTACAATATTTTTCTTTTCATTTTAGGAAGAAGAAGTTGAAAAAGAAGATCCATTTCTTTGTCATTATACCTTCCCTTTTATAGTATGAAAAGTGCATTGTTGATGGTTGTAATTGTTTCCTGTATTTTCCTTCAACCTCCCCCTTAGATTATACCACTTCTCGCTTATCTAAGATACTTATATTTTGTGCTTGGATTGATGATAAGTTTTCGGTGGTAAATCCAAATATTGGAGGGCATTGGAATTTTTAAGTAGGATGCTCAAAAAAGTAGAAAGGGAGCTTTGGTCTACATATGTCAACCTCCTCTCTCTTGAAGTAGAAAGATGCTCTAAGTGGAATGGTAGGAAACTACCCGGATGCTTTATTTGATTGCTAACATGGGAGAATAAATGCAGTGATGGATGTTATCTGATGATCAGACCATACTTCTCTGTTCCTGCTTTTTCTCCCTTTATTTAACTTGTTATCGCGTCGGGTAAGAATGGAGTAGCTTTTCCTATTCTATGCTAAAAGCTGCCCAGACAAGTTTGGAGCTTATTTGCAATTAGAATTGTAATCTTGACCGTTAATGTCGAGAGATTAGTAAGTTAGAACTTCACATTTTTCATTTTCCTGTAGGATTTAGTCAACGAGGAAGCATGTATTGAGTGACCCAGTATACAGATCCAGTGGAGTTCTTTCAGCTCTATATGGAGTTGCCTAGGTTGCCGTCGGTGTATGTTTGTACGGATCTATTTCTATAGGCGTCTGACAAATGTGAGAAAATTCAACCTGAAATCTCATGCGTTAGTCATTATGTCTTAGTCTTGTATTCCTATAAAACCCACATTTTTATATAATTAATAAACAAATAATTATGAACAGTGAAAATAAGAATTTTTGAAATTTTCGTAATTTGGCCTTGAAACTTGTTCCAATGTGTTCGTGACGATTTTCTGATCAATTTACATATATAATATGTCTCGAACGGAGTTCGTATGAAAAGGTTATTGACGTTCGAAGTTTTGTATGGAGAAATAATTATACATTTATATGCACATAAATATATTTGTTATAAATAAATATATGTGCGTATGAAATTCCAGAATTAATGTGTAATCGAATTTTAAAATAGATGCGACTCATCATGGTAGTTAATTAACATTGCCATCGTAAAGGAAATTAATGATATCGGTAATTAAAGAATATTAATTAACATTAGGAGGCAACGTAATCAAATCAGCTATTGGAGGAAATTAATTTACATTAATTGTTCACATGCGAAATTCAAAATAGACAAGTTTTATATTGGAAATTTAATCTGATGGTGTTCAAGTAGAATAAACAAGCAACATAAAAAAATGTTAAACGTTTATTATTTATAACATTTAAAAGTTAACGTTTATAAATAACATTGAGTAAAACAAATAAGGCACATTTAAAATCCAAAATGGATGTATGTTATAAAGAGCATTAAATCAGAGAACTAATGAGAGTAAATTGGAATTAATAAGGAAGTGAAATAACATTTAACCTAGATTTGAATGTGTACATATAGGCAGTATATTGCTGCATATAAAAATTAATTAAAGGATCAATTAAGAAGAGAGTTAATTAGATAATTGGTTGGCTACATCATATAAGAGGGAATGTATTGTAATTCATTCCATCAGTCGTCACTATCGTCATCCCTCTCTTACAGTAAACAATGGCTTCTTTCTTCATTCTTTTCCCCTATTTCTCAGAAATCTACACGAAATGAATCCAAATAAAATATATGTGAACAAAATAGAGAAATTACAACAAATTAAAGGAGAGAAGTTGTAGAACGTCGTAGTAATTTTAGAAGATAGGGATTTAAAGCTAAGTACGACTGGTGAGTGGATTTAAATTTATATCTTTTACGTTTATGATATATTATCGTTAGATTCCCGTTAAATAATTTTATTTAGTATTTATTTTAGTAATTAATTCTGTTAATTAGTTATGCAGAGACTGTAAATTGTATAAGAGAGCTTATAATTAATTAATATTAGGCTTGACAGTTAGAGAAAGGCATAAGCCTAAAAGTAATAAATTTATAGCTGTTTACATCTATTTTAAAGTTAAAATTTAGCCTGTAAATTTTAGCTTCATTTTATACTTTTTTGCATGAATAAATTTGTTAAAGAGAAGAATTCACAAATACGAACTAAAACAGAAGGACACTAGATTTACATAAATTAGATGTAAAATAATAAAAGCTAAAATAAAAAGAGAAAAATAGAAATTTGCAGTAAATTATGCTAAAACGGGAAAAATAAATAAAAAGGGAAAACCTAATAACTTGATTTGGAAGTAAGTGATAGATCAATTTGTTGGTTTAGAAAAGAGAATACATTTCTATAGTTTAGTATTTAAAAGATAACGATAAACGTAATTACAAGAATAAAAAGAAACAATAAGTGAACTAGTGTAAAATAGAGAAATTACTGTATTTTGCACTATCCAATAAGTAAAGAAATATCCCGCAGTTACTGATTATTCTTTATAGCATTATTTAGTATTAAAACATGAAAATGGATTTTTAGCACAACTTTTTGTAACCAACCAAATAGAATAGAAATACTTCCTAGAATATAAGAAAATGAAGTGAAGAATTAAAGACAGAATCAAGTTAATTATTAGACAAGAATAGAAGCTATAGATAGAAATGTAACTAAATCTGCATTAACTGCGGAAAGAATAGAATAAAAGTAAAGTTGTTATTATGATAAGTAAATTTGTGATAGTTGGACGTACACCCAAGTCAAGGTTGTCATATAATATAAGAGAATTAAAGAGAATTCAATATCATAATAAAATAAGACAGACTAGAATAGAAAAGAGTTGCTTGTAATTATATTTATAATATATAGATTATAAAAGAATGCAGTAGTGAAAATTGCAAGTAAAATTATAACATAAGTTATAGTTAAGTAGAAAGAATAGAAAAGACTTATTTAAAGACTTAAATTAAGTTAATAAGAAAATGGAGCAGAAATAACAGAAGAGGCTTATTTTAATAAGCTTAGATCTTGGATTAAGTTAATAAGCAAGATAATAGAAGTGGCCCATACCAACAGAATTACCTTTCAGTAAGGAACCGATGGTCTCACAATAGTTAGGTGAGGCTTGGGCAAGATTATGCTAATTAGGGTAAATAAGTACCCAACGGAATAAGAAAAGTAAACTAAACGCAAAATAAAAGATTAGACTTAGGGTCTAATAAAAGAGTGAGATGCGTTTGGAGTAGCCCAAAGGATGAAGAGCCTAACAAAGCCGTTCATTACAGATTTCAGCACAGAAGAAGCACGTCCAACTTAGTTATTTTAGGCTAAAAAGAAGTATGAGATTTCAAAAGGACGTGAAAGTACTCTAGGACGGCCCTCTGGGGTAGTCATAGCGAAGCAGTCCTCCGAAGGCAAGTCTATGTGTGTTTCATCAAAAGAGTATGCATTGACTGCTTTTTGCATTGCAAGACCATTGTAGGCAATCAAAAGGACTTGATGTTTAGAGTAGGATATTCGTATGTCCAAGTACTTGAAAGTAAATTTTAGTGGGCAGGACCCAAAAGGATAGTCGCATGCGGATGTCGAGCCAGCATCAACACCAAGAAGCGAGTTCGGGAAAGACTAGAGTTAAACCTACAGTCCAATAATTATTTCACTATCAAGAAATTGGGTGAGGGGCACAGCCAATTGGAGGTTTAGATCATTTGCAGTAGGGCACAACCGCTTAGGTCTTTTGAGGTCTTTCGATTAGTTGAGGGGTGGCTGTGTGGTGCCATAGCCACAATAAAAAAGGGACAGACCAAGTAGAATATCTATATTATAGGTCTAATGAGGTAGTCCTTTATAGATATAGAAAATCCCCGACCGAGTTCCATACAAGGGAGACCTTGTTTAGCGGGATTTAGGGAGTAGACAGAACGATAAAGTACAGTCCTCAAGGTATACACTGTGTGGTATGTAGGATCTAGATTAACCCTAGAGGGGGGGTGAATAGGGTTATAGCAAATTTTCTCGATTTAGACACAGAAATAAACTGCAGAAATAAATATGCTGAAAAGTAAATCACACACAAAATTTACCCAGCTTCGGCAACCCCTGCCTACTGCTGCATTCCCAGATTTCTATTAGAATTAAATAGTATCACGCTTACAAACACTCTACTAGACTCGCAAACATTTGCTCCCGCTCACAAACACTCTACTAGACTCGCAAACATTTGCTCCCGCTCACAAACACTCTACTAGACTCGCACACCCTGCTCCCGCCTATAGAGTTTCGTTTACTCGCAAACTCTGCTCCCGCCTATTATAGAGCTTTGCTTACTCGCAAACTCTGCTCCCGCCTATAGAGCTTTGCAAACTCGCACACCCTGCTCACTGAACTAATTCTAACTAAACAATCTGACACTACCTAAACCCTAGGTGGTGATTTACAAAGTTTTGATTCGTAAAGTAAAAACAAAAAATTAAACAGTTAAACAAATAACCCTAATTAAAACACTAAACCCCTTTTATAATAAACAGGGCCGACCCCTTGTTCTTTAACCCGTTCCTTTTATTTTCTTTTGTAAAAAAACGGCCTCCCTTTTGTTCCTCTTTGCACTTGAATTAGGGCTTGCGTCCTTGATCCAAATTAGGGTTTGTGAAGCTGCCGTTTGTCTGATCAATCACGTGGATAATGTGCGAGTAGCTTTGATTGATCTTATCTCGTTGCTCACCGCGGCTGCTTCGTTGATCGAATTCCTTCCTTGCTCGGTATGTAATTATATGCTTTTGCTTTTACTGATTTTATGCTTGCTTGAATTCGATGAATAAATTGCCGATGATGATTGGGGTTATATAGATTTCGAAATCCTATAATTGCGTTCGTCTGATGATTTCATATTTGTTGCTTTGATCGTTCGATTTTGTTTGGATGTTTGCGATGAATTCTGACCTGTTCATGTTACTTGAATAACACGGTTTTAAAGCCATTGGCTTTGATTTTGACTTGTTCATATGCGTGTATATTTTCATCATGGTGTTGATTAATTTTGTCTTCGGCCATGTTTTGATTACGTGAATTTTGGTTTCGTGAATTTTCTTATACCTCTGCGGCCTTGACTTGAGATTCTTCACTGCACTGCTTCATCATGTTGCATACACTCCATAATATTGTTGATACTTGGTTTACTGGTGCATGTTGCTGCTGTGTTGCCATATTGATGCCTCTGTTTGCTTTGACTTCATTGCATAGCATATTTGTGCATTTTAAAAATGTTGCATCGTACTCTGACCTTGTTGCCTCTGTTCATTTGTCGGTTAGCTTGCATCTGCTTGCTGTTGTTTGGATATTGTGGCATGTGGTCTTTGCTGTGTTCCCATTTGGGCTTGTAGTTGATTCTTTGAGTCTTTCTGAATATTGTTGTATTTGGACTTGTTCATTGTAGTATGTCACTGAAGTCTTGTGCTTTGTGTCTTGATGCTCGGCCTATTGTGCATTTGTGGTTCCCACTGTATTGCATTTGTATCACTGTATCATGCTTGGCTTTCATGTTCATGTGTATCTTCGTAAAACTTGTTGCATTCATGTTCTTCACTTGGTTGTTGACACTGGTCTGGTTCATCTTGTTGCACTTTGGTCTGTTGTCATGTTCAATGCTCGACCATGGATATTTGCAGTTGGTATTTTAATTGGATTTTGCTTCTGTGCATATTGAACTCAATTGTTGAACTGGTTTTGATGTCAGTCTATACTTTACATATGTGCACTGTGTGGTCTTGAGCATTGTTTGTCTTTGGTGCTGTCTTGAATTTGTGCAGTCCATGTTGCTATGTTAATCACTTGATTGTGTAACTTGTGGTTTCATTGCTGCACTCGAGTTTTGTTACTTGAGCTGCTTTGTTGAGTTCCATTTGACTTGACTGTACTTGTACAACTTCATTGTTCTGTTGCATGCAGTCCATTATGTTTGATCTGACTTGAACTTTCATTGAGTTTTGTTGCACTGTTTTTGACTTGTGACCTACCCTGTGTTGAATCCAGTTTTTCAAAAAACTCGGGTTTGACCTTGTGCTCGAGTCGTGATTTTGAACATATTGCACGTGAGTTGAACCCGGCTTTTCATTTAGGTTTGACCTGTGCTCACCTGTCCCTGTAAATTAATCAAGTGTATATCGGTGTGCACGGCCTTGTGGCATGTACAGTGAAACACTGTGCATGTCACACTGTTCGTGTGTGATGAATTCAAATGTAAATTATGACGAACAATCCAAATAACTAAGGCAAATAATATTTTCAAAAATCATATTTTATTTTCTGTTGCAAAAATATTTCTTTTTCAATTTTACCGCGTTAGTGAATATTTTTGCAGATTGCTCAGATGCTGGATTCAAACTGGAATGCACTTGAAGATAAATACGAGTGTGAGTGATATGTAGTGAGGTCAACTGTAATGTAGAATTGTGATGTAATTGAATTTGTATCAAAGTTGTATAGTGAATAGTGAGAGCTTGAATTTGTACTATTCAAACTTGTAATAAATATTTGTTTGAATAAAATTTCTGTTTGAATTCAAAATCTGTGTTATTTATTTTATTCAACAAATATTTATTTAATCTATGAAAAACAAAATAGTACATTACCAAATACATTTAAATGAATGTATATATGTTTATTATCATCAAACAAAAATCATATAAGCGCAAAGCGCATATTCAACAATCTCCCCCTTTTGATGATAACAAACATATATTTAACATTTTGAATATATTAAATCTATTTGATCGTTCAATTTGCTCCCCCTATTTAAATGCTCCCTCTCTACACAATACTCGCCCTACATATATGCATACAAATAGAAATATATAATTAAGCCTAGATGCAAATGGAAAATTATTTGACCTTTGCTTGATTCTATTTGACAAAATCTTAACTTTTCTCTCCCCCTTTTGTTATCAGCAAAAGAATAACAGTGTTATAAAAATAGGGATGAAGTGACATACATGAATCAAACATTTAACTCAATTGAATATAAATATCAAATTTCAATTAAACTCAAACAAAAATCATAATTACCCTTGTCAGACGCATATTCCACTTTCAGAAGTGATGGGGATAAAATCATCAAAAAACATACAGTTCCGTCTATTTGTGGTATATTTATTTCAGGAAATTTGAGTATCTACTAACCATGCATAACCGTTAGAACTTTTAAATGAGATTAGTAGTATTCCAATTTAATTTTTAAAAAATGAAATCTAGTATCTTCTAACCACGCATGACCGTGAGGACTTTTAAATAGGATTAGAATCAACTTATCTATTTAATCAATTAATTTTGATATGCGTTCCATACATGCATAATCGTGAGGACTTTTAAATGAGCATGGAAGCACATAATCAAAAATCCAAGTAGTTCACCCATGCATAACCGTGAGGACTTTTAAATGAGAGTGAATACTTTGGATATTTATTTTTATTGAAGAATATAATAAATTGAAGCACAGATAATTTCCTTTATAATAATATAAATTGAAGAACAAATAATTTCCTTTGTAAACTACCACAAATTTATATACTATATATGATTTTGATGAGTGATGGTCGATAGAAAGATGATAGAAATAGAAATGATCATGGAATTTTTACCCAACAAAAAGTTTTTATAACTCTTGTTATGAAATTCTAAAGAAATTTTTCTAAATATATTGTCTTGAGTAATGTATGACAAATATCGACACTCGTCAATTTTTCAATCACTATTGATCTTTTCGATAATCATTAGGGAGTTAGATTAGTCAAAATTTATCATTTAAAATCAAATAAAAATGACTAATTTGAAAATATGGTCAAAAATGATTTTCTCGAAGGGGTTATAAAAAAATTCTGCTATTTGAAAATTATTTCAAGTGAAAAATATGCAGATATTTTCTTTGAAAAACGATGCAGCAAATGAATGTTTCAAAAATTAATCACGTTACACTAATAATTTTTCTATCAACTATATTACCAGTGTAATCTGCATCTGAATTTCTTTTTCACTCCAAAATATCACTAACTAAATTAGATAAACCAAGACCATGAAAATGTGCATAAGAAAATTTCAAACTCAATTTTAACAACAATTTAAATGACATTCTTTTGAATTTGAATTGAAGCCATGTTAACACTCAAACAAATATCATAGTGTTAATTTCAGAAACCGTAGGATAAACAGTTATATTCATGAGTAATCAACAGTCAATCAACATCATAATTATTTCAAAAACAATTTCTTGAAGTTTCAACAATTTCTTATAATCCTTTTTAACAGCTTTCACATGAAATCTGAAATCATGCAAATTTACAAGTAGTGACCAAAATGTCAAAACAAATATATCTACGTGTAGCATGAGTAACCATCATTTGACCGAACAAATTTATATGGATTAGTTCAAAGTTGAAAATCTGATTGGTCAACATTTAAGCACAAATCAAGGTCATAAATAAGAACAAGTCAAAAGGAATCATATCAATTAAGAATAAGTAAGAATTAAAGACATCATTCATTTCATCATCACATTACTAGCTGATTTATTACGGTGCAGATTATCATATTTGATATATCGTTCAGAAACAAATTTACCTGTTTTACCTTTACGATAATTTTTTGTGATTGCCCATTGTGATTCTGTCACCTTTGTACTAGGCTAAGGAACTTTGCTTTGTCGTCCGTTGTGTTTCTGGAACAGCCAAAATCCAGAGAACACTGTTGTTGTTCCTTAGCCTGCCACCACACCTACACGATGAAAGATTTTTGTGACCTATTTGTTTTTATAGGTCCATGATTGTTAGTGGCAGAATATGAAAAATATGTTTGTGGAGACCCAAAACTATTTATATATGTTCCTTTTGGCATCCAAATTTGTTTGACTTTCAAAGATTATATATTTGTGCCTTTTGGAACCCAAATTGGTATAGTTTTCACGTGTTTGGGTCTATACCAACAATTATTTTGATTGTGTCCAAATTTTCTACAAATTGTACACATTGAATTGACTTGATTAAATTTTGTGTTCTTGATCCTATGACTATGATGTCCAATTATTTCAGATCGAGCAAAGACACTTTTACCTTTTGCATCATCATCATCTTGTGATTTCCCAAAACCTAGTCCTTTTCTGTTGTTGGCAAAAATTTGATTTCCCAATAACATTTTGAAAGATTTTTCTCCTTTTGAAAAATTATTCAGAGATTTCTCAAGATTTTGGACTTTGGTTTTTAATGTTGTGTTTTCAGTTACAAGTGAGGTGCATCTATTTATAAAATCCTTTTTCCCAGTGTCAATGTTTTCCTTAAGACTCAAGTTTTCTTTTTCGAGATTCTCAGAGTTATTCTTAAGTCTTGTCAATTCTGAACCTAAAATTTTACATTGGTTACATTCTAGGTTTTGAATATTTTCAAGTTCAGTTTCTAACCTAGAATTTTCATGGGCGAGTTTCCTCCTTTCAGATTTCAGTTTTTCAATTTTTGATTCAAGACTATCAATTGTTTTAGTAAGATCTAAGCACATAAAAACAAGATCTCTATAGGAATACTCACCTGCCTCACTAGATTCCTCGGAGCTTGCTTCTGAATCTGATTTTGCCATAAGACACAAGTTAGCCTCCTCTGAGCTGCTATCCGAAACTTCCTCTCCTTCTTCATCATCCCAAGTCGCTGCAAAGGCCTTCTTCTTCTTTCCTTTGTTGTTTTTGAGAAGTGGGCATTTTGGTTTGATGTGGCCAGGCTTGTTGCAGTTATAACACGTCAGTTCATTATCGGAATTTTCAGAATCTTTTGGCCTATTGCGACTTGTTTTCTTCTTGCGTGGCTTGAATCTTGACCATTTTCTAAGATTATTGACATCCATAGCAAGCTCTTCAATCGGATCTTCTTCTTCTTCATCGCTCTCTTCTTTGCTCTTTAAGGCAATCGTCTTCTTCTTTGGTTCGGAGTTGTTGCGTTCTTCCTTTGCTTTTAGCTCAAGCTCATGTCATCAAGTTGCCGATCAACTCCTCCATGCTTAGTTTACTCAGATCTTTCGATTCTTGTATTGCTGTGACTTTTGCCTCAAATTTCATTGGTAAAACTCGTAGCACCTTCATCACAAGCTCTACCTCAGTGAATACCTTCCCAAGCGCTCTAGCGTTGTATACCAAAGTTGAAAAGCGTCCAAACATGTCCTTTATGCTCTCGCCTTTGTCCATCACAAAGTTCTCGTATTCATTGCTGAATAGGGCTAGATGAGACTCCTTGACTTGAGAAGTTCCTTCATGTGTCACCTCCAAAGTATGCCAAATTTCCTGTGCTGTTGTACAATGAGAAACTCTATTAAATTCATTTTTATCAAGAGCACAGATCAAAGCGTTCATTGCTTTGGCATTTGTACTTTTTAATTTCTTATCGTTAGCATCCCACCTATCCTTAGGTTTAGGAATCTCGGTATCACCAACGATTATAGTGGGAGCTTTATAGCCAGTTTCTATAATATCCCAAACATCATAATCAACAGAACTAAGATAGATACCCATCCTAACTTTCCAATAAGCATAATCGTTCCCGTTAAATATGGGTGGCCTAGCAATAGATTGTCCCTCAGAAAAAGCATTATTTGATGAATTCATGACTATAGAGTTAAATACCAGGCTCCGATACCACTTGTAGGATCTAGATTAACCCTAGAAGGGGGGTGAATAGGGTTATAGCACATTTTATCGATTTAAACACAGAAATAAACTGCAGAAATAAATATGCTGAAAAGTAAATCACACACAAAATTTACCCAGCTTCGGCAACCCCTGCCTACTGCTGCATTCCCAGATTTCTATTAGAATTAAACAGTATCACGCTTACAAACACTCTACTAGACTCGCAAACATTTGCTCCCGCTCACGAACACTCTACTAGACTCGCAAACATTTTCTCCCGCTCACAAACACTCTACTAGACTCGCACACCCTGCTCCCGCCTATAGAGTTTCGTTTACTTGCAAACTCTGCTCCCGCCTATTATAGAGCTTTGCTTACTCGCAAACTCTGCTCCCGCCTATAGAGCTTTGCAAACTCGCACACCCTGCTCACTGAACTAATTCTAACTAAACAATCTGACACTACCTAAACCCTAGGTGGTGATTTACAAAGTTTTGATTCGTAAAGTAAAAACAAAAAATTAAACAGTTAAACAAATAACCCTAATTAAAACACTAAACCCCTTTTATAATAAACAGGGCCGGCCCCTTGTTCTTTAACCCGTTCCTTTTATTTTCTTTTGTAAAAAAACGGCCTCGCTTTTGTTCCTCTTTGCACTTGAATTAAGGCTTGCGTCCTTGATCCAAATTAGGGTTTGTGAAGCTGCCGTTTGTCTGATCAATCACGTGGATAATGCACGAGTAGCTTTGATTGATCTTATCTCGTTGCTCACCGCGGCTGCTTCGTTGATCGAATTCCTTCCTTGCTCGGTATGTAATTATATGCTTTTGCTTTTACTGATTTTATGCTTGCTTGAATTCGATGAATAAATTGCCGATGATGATTGGGCTTATATAGATTTCGAAATCCTATAATTGCGTTCGTTTGATGATTTCATATTTGTTGCTTTGATCGTTCGATTTTGTTTGGATGTTTGCGATGAATTCTGACCTGTAAATTAATCAAGTGTATATCGGTGTGCACGGCCTTGTGGCATGTACAGTGATACACTGTGCATGTCACACTATTCGTGTGTGATGAATTCAAATGTAAATTATGAAGAACAACCCAAATAACTGAGGCAAATAATATTTTCAAAAATCATATTTTATTTTCTGTTGCAAAAATATTTCTTTTTCAATTTTACTGCGTGAGTGAATATTTTTGCAGATTGCTTAGATGCTGGATTCAAACTGGAATGCAGTTGAAGATAAATACGAGTGTGAGTGATATGTAGTGAGGTCAACTGTAAATGTAGAATTGTGATGTAATCGAATTTGTATCAAAGTTGTATAGTGAATAGTGAGAGCTTGAATTTGTACTTTTCAAACTTGTAATAAATATTTGTTTGAATAAAATTTCTGTTTGAATTCAAAATCTGTGTTATTTATTTTATTCAACAAATATTTATTTAATCTATGAAAAACAAAATAGTACATTAACAAATACATTTAAATGAATGTATATATGTTTATTATCATCAAACAAAAATCATATAAGTGCAAAGCGCATATTCAACATGGTACATTGTGGATGGCCGAGCATTAGTATAGGCTAATGCAGATGTAGTTTTAAATATTCAGAGCAGAGGACGGAACATTTATATTGTAGGCCTTATGAGGCAGTCCTTTACAGATATAGTCACAGCACGCCCTGGCAGCGAGGCAATGGAGTCCTTTTCGAGGAGGATGCAGAAGTTACTAAGGGTAGTACTTAGGACCGATACGGTCACTGGGCATATTGCTACATATATTAGTTATTAGTTTTTGATCTACTAAGGAGTACATGGGTACGGTTCATGCAAAGAGGCTAGAGTATTATAAACCCAATAAACCTAATATAACAGAAAATGGAAATAAAATAGTATATGTAGAATTAAGCTTAGAAGTATATAATTTTCCCATTCACTAGAACTTTAGTTCCGACCCCTTTCTCATAACATCCTACATATTAGGTAGATGGCAGAGGCTTTCTAGCTTTGAGAAACTTGTTTAAAAAGTGTTATTCTATTGGTGAGTATTTGATTATTATTATAATTTAGCCAGTTCTGCCGTGAGATATTTATCTAAGCTTTGATATATTTGTCTTTGTCTATTTGCAATATACTAGAAACCCAACTTGGGCTTTATTGGGCTTGGATTTTGTGACGACCCGAAATCTATGCCCGACAACCAACATCGAAATCAGTAACACCGGAGCTTGCAACAACATTACATGAAAAACAACACAGCGAAAACAAAGGATGATAACATTGATATACAATATAGAAACAATGTTAGATACGTCATGATATAACAACCCAACACCATCAGAGGATATATACAACACAACACCACAACGGAAATATATCGACATGAGCAAAGTCTTCAAGAGAATCCAATACTGCAACTCCAATCCAAAACTCCAAACCAAAGCTCTTAACTTCAAGCTCGAACCACCATCAAGCTGAACTAGTAGCAAATGCGATCCCGAGCGCGGTTGCCAAACCCAAAAAAACTTCAAAGATCCAAAGACTGAAGAAGATTTTCAAATGATACCAAACCAAAGACTTCGAAAGCTATCGAATCAACACCTACTATTTGATTATCTGAAAAAACCAACTCTAGACAGCCCATGTGGACAATTGTGGACACCCAGAGTTTAGGAAGGGAACGATAAACTCTGGGTCAGTCATTGGACTGGTGTGAGCAAACAAAAATATTTTATCTTTAAAACAAACAACAAAAGAATTTAAAACATTGAAATCCGCAATGCTTTTTAGAAAATGAAACTACCATAAGGCCTCCCGGCACACACACCATGCAATTGCACACTTGGGGAGATTTCTCCTTATGATAGTCAAACATGCTTACCACGAAAAATCCTTTTTGATATTATTATTAGTGCATAGTGGAAAACATATCGAAAGTATAACATTAATCTTAGCCAGCATAGGTACCATTATATTATGCCTGCTATAGCTACCATGTTAAATGGCAGGTTATACAACTAAAACCGTACAAGGCGCGTATTGGTAATTGGATTTCCAACAAATGGTTAGGCCAAAAAACTTCCCATTGTCACATGGGTACGCCTCTGGAGGGACGCATCCGAGAACCTACCCGGATCTCTGCCAACACAAGGCCGGTTTACCCTTTCTCGGAATTAACACCTAAAGATATGCCATCCCCGGTCGTTTGCGACCTTTATCCGAGGATCCTCAACCACAAAGCAACATCACACAGTAATAAATTTATAGTGTCCACATGAGTTAAGTATTTGGGCTCCATACCATGATACCACCCTTTTCCAAAAGAAATGGACATACCGTAGGGGCACGACCCCTGCAGCCTTGCTGCATCTTTCTTGTTTCGACCATTTCTGGAGTATGAGGTCCTGATGCAGTCTCGTCCACAACGCTATGCTTGTTCACAAAGCCATTCTTCGATCAACAAATGATCAACAACACTTCGTATGCCACATTACCAAATTGGGAATGTATCACTAGTAACCATCAACTACATAACCTCTGAGCTCGTACGTCTCAGAGAAGTGTGTTAAGCTAAGAGAATAAATCTCCGCCACCAAACAAAAATGTATTTGATAGAAACCGGCTTTACATCTTAAAGTGTAATGTCAGCCACAAATCCAACAAGTTTGTTCCATGTTCGAATAGAACCGAAGACACTTCCGAAGAAGCCTTTGCAATCCGGGTATTCACAATCCCGATCGGACTCCCCATCACCTAGGGAGATCTCTATACCGTAACTACACAGTGCAGAGTCATTTGACGGGTAATCCTTTCGTTTTCGAAAATACTCGGTCTTCACCATCGGTCTTCGAATGCTATCCATAACGTCGTATCGTTATTCGGAATGGGTTATATGATACAAGGTCCTCTCTGACTAAACCGAATAATGAGCGCAATATTTAAAAACATAGGGATATTGGGATTTCAGTTAAGTCACAACTTTAAAACCCAAAACCTTTCCCTTCAAATGGTTTAAACAAATTACCATTTTCAAAATCTATAAACAAAAATATTCATTTCACAAAGTTCACCCATCTTTCACAAAAATCCATTCACTGATTTCAAAACAATTTCCACTTCAAATCGGATTAACTCATCCTATCTTTAAATCAAAGATTTAATTCATAGCTTTCGAAATCATTTCTAAAGATTCATTCATAAATTGGAAAACCATTTTCATTTTAAACTTGAAATCCTTTTAACACAAATTGGAAATTCTTCCCTTATATGAAAGCTTTTATTATTTGAAAACAAATAGTTTTCATTTCGAAAAAGTCCGATTTCATTTATACAAGTTAAAGTCCTTGGGTTAAGTTCAAATTCCCAAAACAATACTTTCAAAATGGTTTAAATCCTATAAAAACATTTATAACTTACATAGCCTTTTTAAACCATAATTTCCAAACATAGAATTCAATTTCAAATCTTGAATTTAAATTTAAATCAATTTATTTAAATTTCAAAACCTTATCAAGTTATTCAAAATAACTTTTATCTTCAAACTCCTTTTCAAAAAAAATTCACGTTTAACCCAATTCATTTCCAAAACCTTTTGGATTCAAAATTCAATTTAAAAATTATTTTCTAAAATCTATGACTTAACCAATTTCCTTGTGCAATCCATATTTGTGTGTGTATAGTGTAGTCCACGGGTTTTACACAATAGTGCAACATTATCAATCATCACAGATTCAAGCATAGTAATTATAGATAAGCGGTATATCTATATAACGCTTATCTTCCATACACAGATTCATAGATAAATAATATACATTTATCACAAATAAAATAAATTACACTCATCACAGCTTGAATTAAAACAATTCATATCACAAAGCATCACACATCAGAAATACCAAACAATTCAAAGCAGCTCATAAAATTCAAACATTCATAAGTAGGGTTAATCGATCATCTGATTAATTGAAACCAGATTAATCACTAATCTAGGTTGATTAACATTAATTAATTACAATTTAATTAATTATCCTTAATTAATAAATGATTACCCTTAATCACTTGATTAATCAATCATAAATCATCAAATTAGTACCCTTAATTACTTTTATTAAGAAATTAATTTTAAGTAATTAATTACCCCTTAATTACTTTTATTTATTGATTACTTTAATTAATTAACCCTTAATTCATTTAATTAATTATCCATAACTAATTACAATAATTTATTAACCTTAATCACTTGATTAATTAATTATTAATTAATTAATCACTAATCACTAAATAAATCAATTTCTAATCATTAATTAATTAATCTTAATTATCTAATTAATTAACCTCTAATTATAAATTAATTAATCTTAATTACTTAATTAGATTAATTCTTAAATAATAATTAAATAAATCCTTAAACCTTTATAATTTAATTAATCCTAAATTATTAATTAATTTAACTTTAATTACCTTGTTAATTTAAGTAATCTTTAATCATAAAAAAAAACTCAACTAACTTTCAAGACAAAACAATTACATTAATTACCTAACTTTAATTTACACATGTTTAAAAGCATTTCGTCTCAATTTACACTTAATTACTTTTAAAAATTAAGTTTTTAAAAATACTTAATAATTCTCAAATTTTATTTATCAAAGCATAAAACTTTTAATCAAAATAGTTTAAACATAATAGATCAAATTAGTTTTAAATTTAAATTTTAAAATTAGCTTTACAAAACATTTTAAAACATTTACAAACTCTACTTCGGGTTAAACCCGTTACTGACTCGTGTGTCCACTGGGGTTCCTTCTTCATCTTCCCTTTTTTTAGTTTTAAGTTAAGTTTTAAAATCTAGAATGATAGCACTCACGAACACGAGTACAGACTCGAGCCAAATCTTATCCCACTCGTGCATCAACACGAGAAAAAATCTTCTTCATTCCCACCCAATCTCGTGTGCACAGATCGATCCAGTGCACATGCACACGCCGCCGGCGTCACTCCGGCACCATCGACCTCCATCGCCAAGTCGACTATGGCGTCCCTAAACCATCGCACTACTCAGCAACCATGAGCAAACATCAAAATCAAAATCGAGCTTCCAGTCGTAAAAATGGAAACCCCATCTGAAACTGCCTCGATGAGGCAATTCTGGCCACCAGAACCACCAAAACTTCGCTAGCGACTTCGCTAGCCTCCATGTCATCACTTCCCCAAACCACGCACAGCTCGATGCACCATAGAAGCCACGGTGACTAATTTTTATTCCCTCGACAGAAGTGGGGTTTAAAACCCAATTGGCCTATTACCAACGCCCCGGTGATCGTACACCATATCCACCATTTTTCCCAACTTCGATGATCACCAAGCTAACTCTAGCCAAAGCCCCAACCTCTAGAATCACCCCAATCACCAGAACTTGCTCGAAAACCAAACTCTAGTCATTCCCAAAATGCAAATCTAATACCAAACTAAAATTCATGAATTTTGTTTTAAAAATCACATTTTCCAGAGATGATTCAAGTGCATGTTTGAATCCACCAATTAAGTTGTTTGCTTTTATCATTTTTTAATTTTTTTTTACTGTTTTACTCTATTTCCATAGATATGCAAAACAATTTTGCTTAAAAATAAATTTTAAACTATATTTTATGATTAATAAATCATATTTTGTTTTGAAGCACACAGCCAAACCATGATTAGATAGAGAAGTTTGAATTTTTGAATTATTTAAAAGCTCTGTAATCGGGAAGCAGAGAAGAACAAGCATCACATACATGCACAGATCAAACATTTTTTTATATATACAGAAATGACATATCTATAAACACATGCAAAGCACAAATCAGATTCAAGAATCCATATGCACAATTTTAGATCTGCATAAGCTTTTAATACATATATTTACTCACAGGAATTTAGAGACAAAGAAGGTGAAGTTTCCTCACTTGTTTCCTGAAAAAACAGAGGCCAGAATGATGATTTTTGAACAGAGGTTTTGAATTTTTTTTGCTTGCTGTTGTTTGATTCCTGGCTTAGTTGCTGATGTTTAGATCTGAAGTTTGATCCCAGGTTGGAGGCTGAAACTTGATTTCTAGATTTAGATTTTGATTTGCTACAAGCTTTTTAATTTGATTTGCAACTTAATTTCTTGAATCCTGAAGCCTGTTTTTGTTTTGCTTTGATATTTTTTTCCAGGTTTTGAAAATTCTAAGATGATTTCTTTTTTTCCTCTTGATCAAGTTTTGGTTTTGTTATTGGGACGATTTTTTTCTATGTATGTTTTCTAAATTCAAATTAAAAGAAAAGTTAAGTTTTCTACTTGTTTTAATTTGGCTAACACTTGTCTATATCGTATTAACACTTGTATCTACATATTTTAATCTTCTTACAAATGTCCTATGTGAATTAAATTGTGTTTATATCCTCAATTTAAAGTATTTTATAAATTTGTTATCCACCTTATTTTTAATAAATTTATAAATCATGTTTTATATATATACAATTTAAAAGAGAATTGTTTATTACTAATGTATATATTTATACTCTCAAGAAATTGATTTTTCAAAATCTAATTATACTTTAAATAAATAATCACACATATGTAAATTATAAAATTTAGCATTTAAACAACTTTTAAACTTTTACTATATTGTAAACACTACAAATAATATTTTAAATATAACTTTATACCATATTCCTTATTTAAATAAATGCATCTTCTTTATTAATCATTTATATAATCTTTTAAAGCAAAAGATGGTTTTACAAATTTAATTTCACATGAATAAATATATTAAAATTTTATTCTTAATTAGCCTTTGAAAAATCTATTATATCAAATTCAAAATATCATTTTTAAATCAAAATGAATATTTAATAAAATTAGAAACAAATTCTTATTAATTTAAAAATAAAAATTTAAATCCAATTTATTTCCACTATATTTATTATTGAGTTTCCAAATTCAAATTTCTATTAAAAATCAATATATATATATATACATATATATATATATATATAAACAAACTAATAATTTATTTTATTTTGGAAAAACTCAATTTAATTTACAATTTAATTTCAAAAATTAATTCAATTATCAAATTAAACTTAGCTAAAATCCGAGAATGTTACATATTCCCCCCTTAAGAAAATTTCGTCCTTGAAATTTGCCATGGAGTTAACAAAGAACAAATGAAAGATAGAGAAATATCTTTTCAGATTAAACTGGATATCTATTCTGCATTTGGCTTACAAAATCAGAATATCAACAATCGATATGGGAATAAGCTCATTCAATATTTCACGAAGTACTCGGTTTATCCGGATCTACGAATATGCAGGGGCACTGGTTAGTTCGAAGGAATAACTAACCATTCGTAGAATATATCGAAACCCAATAAAACAGACAAAAATAGGTTTGACTACAATCTCAGATTCAAGATTTAACTCATTTACGATTTACTGAGAAATAAAATATGTGTAGTTCCTGTGTTGAACAAAACTTAAAAAAATTTATCGTAAACGAGAAGGTTACCTACTAAAATTCCTTTTCCTTTATCAGCCTTTGAGGTTGAAGGATCATCTTTGATTGCATACTACTTGAGCATGCTTCTGTGCTTGGCAATCCTTGATCCTATGTCCCGGCTTGTGGCAGTAATAGCATTCCCATTCTCCTCCGGAACTTCCCGCTTATCCAGAGTATCGTATTTATAACCCACGTCGATCAATTCAAAAAAAGATTCCTTTACGTGAGCAGTCATCTTCTCCTGATATTTCTTGTTCATTCCCTAAATAAACTTTTCATTCTTTTTCAAAGGTGTATTTACCAACTCCGGACCAAACCGAGATAATTCGTTGAATTTGTTCGAGTAGTCCTCATACGATAAACTTCCCTGCTTCAAATCCATGAACTCCTGGTATATCCTGTAGATACCAGCAGATGGCATATATTGCTGCTCGAACACTTCCTTGAATCGACTCCAAGTGAACTCATCTGCCGGCTCAACCATAGTAACTGTCTCCCACCAAGCTAAAGCCTCTTCCTGTAGTTGCCAAGAAGCTATCAATCACATCTGATCATCTTCCAATTTTAGTCCTTCGAAAATCCTTTCGCACGATCGAATCCAGGTTTGTGCTTCGATAATGGTTTCCTTGCCTGTGAATGGCTTTCCACCAAGTCAAGAAAAACTTCAATGTAAATCGGCCAGATTTGGCTGAGGTTGAGTGGGAATAGCTGCTGTTGCAGGGACTTGACCAGTTGAATTGGTACTTCCCCGTCCCCTACCTCGTCCTCTTTTTCCACTCATTCTGACTATCTGTAAATAGTAAGAAAACCGATTTAGGCATTCCGACGAGATATCTTAAAGAATAACAACAGTTAAAGAAAAATGACTGAGAAATTTGGGATTTCGGTTTCACGGGTTGTACTCATTCTAGGGTATACTTCACCCTATCTCTAATGAGCCATCTAATGTGTTACACTCCGTAGCTAAAGTTCTTACTCAACCTTTAGCTCTGATACCACATGTGACGACCCGAACTCGATGACCGACAACCGACATCGAAATCAGTATCGTTGGAGCTTGCAACAACATTAGATGAAAAACAACACAGCGGAAACAAAGGATGATAGCATTGATATACAATATAGATACAATGTTAGATACATCATGATACAACAACCCAACACCATCAGAGGATATATACAACACGTCACCATAGCGGAAATATATCGACATGAGCAAAGTCTTCAAGAGAATCCAATACTGCAACTCCAATCCAAAACTCCAAACCAAAGCTCTTAACTTTAAGCTCGAACCACCATCAAGCTGAACTTATAGCAAATGCGATCTCAAGCGTGATTGCCAAACCCAAAAAACCTTCAAAGATCCAAAGACTGAAGAAGATTTCCAAATGCTACCAAACCAAAGACTTCGAAAGCTATCAAATCTACACCAACTATTTGATTATCTGAAAAACCTAACTCTAGACTGCCCGTGTGGAAAATTATGGGCACCCAGAGTTTAGGAAGGGAACAAAAAACTCCGAGTCAGTCATGGGACTGGTGTGAGCAAATAAAAACAGTTTATCTTTAAAATAAGCAACAAAAGAATTTAAAACATTGAAATCCGCAATGCTTTTTAGAAAATGAAACTACCATAAGGCCTTCCGGCACACACACCATGCAATCGCACACTTGGGGGAGATTTCTCCTTATGATAGTCAAACATGCTTACTACGCAAAAACCTTTTTGATATTATTATTAGTGCATAGTGGAAAACGCTTTGAAAGTATAATATTAATCTTAGCCCGCATAGGTACCATTATATTATGCCTGTTATAGCTACCATGTAAAATGGCAGGTTATACAACTAAAACCGTACAAGGCACGTATTGGTAATTATATTTCCAACGAATGGTCCGGCCAAGGAACTTCCCATTGCCACATGGGTATGCCTCTGGAGGGACGCCCCGAGAACCTACCCGAATCTCTGCCAACACAAGGCCGGTTTGCCCCTTCCCGGAAGTAACACCTAAAGATATGTCATCCCCGGTCGTTTGCGACCTTTATTCGACGATCCTCAACCACAAAGCAACATCACACAGTAATAAATTTACAGTGTCCACATGAGTTAAGTATCTGGGCTCCATATCATGATACCACCCTTTTCCAGAAGAAATGGACATACCCTGGGGGCGTGACCTCTGCAACCTTGCTACATCATTCCTATTTCGACCATTTCCAGGGTGTGAGGTCTTGATGCAGTCTCGTCCACAAAGCTATGCTTTTTCACAAAGCCATGCTTCGATCAACAAATGATCGGCAGCACTTTGTATGCCACATTACCAAATTGGGAATGTATCACTAGTAACCATCAACTACATAACCTCTGAGCTCATACGTCTCAGAGAAGAGTGTTAAACTAAGAGAATAAATCTCCGCCACCAAACAGAAATGTATTTGATAGAAACCGGCTTTACATCTTAAAGTGTAATGTCAGACACACATCCATACAAGTCTGTTTTAGGTTCGAACAGAACCTAAAGCACTTCTGAAAAAGCCCTTGCAATCCGGGTATTCACAATCCCGATCGGACTCAGTATCACATATGGAGATCTCTATACCGTAGCTACTCAGTGTAGAGTCATTCGACGGGTAATCCTTTCGTTTTCGAAATTACCTGGTCTTCACCACCGGTCTTCGAATGTTATCCATAATGTCGTATCATTATTTGGAATGGGTTATATGACACAAGGTCCTCTCCCGGCTAAGCCGAATAATGAGCGCAATATTTAAAAACATATGGATATTGGTATTTCAGTTAAGTCACAACTTTAAAACCCAAAACCTTTCTTGTAAAATGGTTTAAACAAATTACCATTTTCAAAATCTTTAAAAAAAAGATTCATTTCACAAAGTTCACCCATCTTTCACAAAGATCCATTCATAGGTTTCAAAATAATTTCCACTTCAGATCGGATTAACTCATCCAATCTTTAAATCAATGATTTAATTCATAGCTTTCAAAATCATTTCCAAAGATTCATTCATAACTTGGAAAACCATTTTCGTTTCAAACTTGAAATCCTTTTAACACAAATTGAAAATTCTTTCCTTATATGAAAGCTTTTATTATTTGAAAACAAATAGTTTTCGTTTCGGAAAAATCCGATTTCATTTATACAAGTTAAAGTCCTTGGGTTAAATTCAAATTCCCAAAACAATACTTTTAAAATGGTTTAAATCCATATAAACACATTTATAACTCATATAGCCTTTTTAAACCATAATTTCCAAACATAGAATTCAATTCAAATCTTGAATTTAAATTTAGATCAATTTATTTAAATTTTAAAACCTTATCAAGTTATTCAAAATAACTTTTATCTTCAAACTCCTTTTCAAAATCTTTTCACGTTTAATCCAATTCTATTTCCATAACCTTTTGAATTCAAAATTCAATTTAAAAATTATTTTCTAAAATCTGTGACTTAACCAATTTCCTTGTGCAATCCATATTTGTGTGTGTATAGTGTAGTCCAGGGGTTTTACACAATAGTGCAACATCATCAATCATCACAGATTCAAGCACAGTAATTATAGATAAGCGGTATATCTCTATAACGCTTGTCTACCATACACAGATTCATAGATAAATAACATACATTTATCATAGATAAAATAAATTACATTCATCACAGCTTGAATTAAAACAATTCATATCACAAAGCACCACACAGCAGAAATATCAAACAATTCAAAGCAGCTCATACAATTCAAACATTCATAAGTAAGGTTAATTGATCATCTGATTAATTGAAACCAGATTAATCACTATTACAGGTTAATTAACATTAATTAATTATCCTTAATTAATAAGTGATTACCCTTAATCACTTGATTAATCAATCATAAATTATCAAATTATTACCCTTAATTACTTTTATTAAGAAATTAATTTTAAGTAATTAGTTACCCCTTAATTACTTTTCATTTATTAATTACTTAAATTAATTAACCCTTAATCAATTTAATTAATTATCCTTAATAAATTACAATAATTTATGAACCTTAATCACTTGATTAATTTATTCTTAATTATTAATTAATTAAACACTAAATGAACTAATTTCTAATCATTGATTAATTAATCTTTAATTATTTAATTAATTAACCTCTAATTATAAATTAATTAATCTTTATCACTTAATGAAATTAATTCTTAAATAACAATTAATTAAATCCTTAAACCTTTATAATTTAATTAATACTAAATTATTAAGTAATTTAACGTTAATTACCTTATTAATTTAAGTAATCTTTAATAATAAAAAAAATTAACTGACTTTCAAGATAAAACAATTACGTTAATTACCTAACTTTAATTTACACATGTTTAAAAGCATTTCATCTTAATTTATGCTTATTTACTTTTAAAAATTAAGTTTTTAAAAATACTTAACATTTCTCAAATTTTATTTATCAAAGCATAAAACTTTTAATCAAAATAGTTTAAACATAATAGTTCAAATTAGTTTTAAATTTAAATTTTAAAATTAGCTTTACAAAACATTTTAAAACATTTACAAGCTCTACTTCGGGTTCAACCCGTTCTTGACTCGATTGTCCACTTGGGTTCCTTCTTCATCTTCCTTTTCTTTTCTTTTGTTAAGTTTTAAGTTAAGTTTTAAAATCTGGAATGATAGCACTCACGAACAAGAGCACAGACTCGAACCAAATCTTATCCCACTCAAGCATCAACACGAGAAAAAAGCTTCTTCCTTCCCACCCAATCTCGTGTGCGCAGATCGATCTAGTGCACATGCATACGCCGTCGGCGTCACTCTAGCACCATCGACCTCCATCGCCAAATCGACTACGGCATCCCCAAACCATCGCACTACTCAGCAACCATGAACAAACATCAAAACCAAAATTGAGCTTCCAATCGAAAAAAATGGAAACCCATCCTCATATGAAACTGCCTCGACGAGGCAATTCCGACCACCGGAACCACCAAAACTTTGGCAGCGACTTCGCTAGCCTCCATGCCATCACTTCCCCAAACCACGTGCAGGTCGATGCACCATAGAAGCCACGGTGACCTATTTTTATGCCCTCGGCAGAACTAGGGTTTAAAACCCCATTGGCCTATTGCCGACGTCGTGGTGATCGTACACCATATCCACCATTTTTCCCAACTTCAATGATCACCAAGCTAACTCCAGCCAAAGCCCCGACCTCCAGAATCACCCCAGTCACCAGAATCACATTTTCCAGAGATGATTCAAGTTGCATGTTTGAATCCACCAATTAAATTGTTTGATTTTATCATTTTTTTAATTTTTTTTACTGTTTTACTCTATTTCCAGAGATATGCAAAACAATTTTGCTTAAAAATAAATTTTAAACTATATTTTATGATTAATAAATCATATTTTGTTTTGAAGCACACAGCCAAACCAGATTAGATAGAGAAGTTTGAATTTTTGAATTATTTAAAAGCTCTGTAATCGAGAAACAGAGAAGAACAATCATCACATACATGCACGGATCAAACATTTTTTTATATATACGGAAATCACATATCTATAAACACATGCAAAGCACAAATCTGATTCAAGAATCCATATGCACAATTTTAGATCTACTTAAGCTTTTAATATATATATATGTGTATGTATATATATATGTATATATATATACACACACACTCACAGGCAATTCAAAACAAAGAAGGCGAAGTTTGCTCACCTGTTTCCTGAAAGAACAGAGGCGAGAATGATGATTTTTGAACAGAGGTTTCGAATTTGTTTTTCTTGTTGTTGTTTGATTCTTGGCTTAGTTGCTGATGTTTAGATCTTAAGTTTGATCTTAGGTTGAAGGTTGAAACTTGATTTCTAGATTTAGATTTAGATTTGCTTCAGGCTTTTGAATTTGATTTGCAACTTAATTTCTTGAATCCTGAAGCTTGTTTTTGTTTTGCTTTGTTATTTTTTTCCTGGTTTTGAAAAATCTGAGATGATTTCTTTTTTTTTTCCTCTTGATCAAGTTTTGGTTTTGTTATTGGGATGATTTTTTTTTCTTCTATGTATGTTTTCTAAATTCAAATTAAAAGAAAAGTTAAATTTGCCACTTGTTTTTGTTTGGCTAACATTTGTCTATATTGAATTAACACTTGTATCTACATATTTTAATCTTCTTACAAATGTCCTATGTGAATTATATTATGTTTATATCCTTAATTTAAATTATTTTATAAATTTGTTTTGAACCTTATTTTTAATTAATTTATAAATCATGTTTTACATATATACAATTTAAAAGAGAATGGTTTATTACTAATGTATATATTTATACTATCAAGGAATTGATTTTTAAAAATCTAATTATACTTTAAATAAATAATCACACATATGTAAATTATAAAATTTAGCTTTTAAACAACTTTTAAACTTTTACTATATTTTAAACACTACAAATAATATTTTAAATATAACTTTATATCATATTCCTTATTTAAATAAATACATCTTCTTTATTAATCATTTATATAATCTTTTAAAGCAAAAGATGGTTTTAAAATTTTAATTTCACACGAATAAATATATTAAAATTTTATTCTTAATTAGCCTTTGAAAAATCTATTATATCAAATTCAAAACATCATTTTTAAATCAAAATGCATATTTAATAAAATTAGAAACAAATTCTTATTAATTTAAAAATAAAATTTTAAATCCAATTTATTTCCAATATATTTATTATCGAGTTTTCAAATTCAAATTTCTATTAAAAATCAATATATATATATAAACAAACAAATATTTTATTTTATTTTGGAAAAACTCAATTTAGTTTTCAATTTAATTTCAAAAATTAATTTAATTGCCAAATTAAACTTGGCTAAAATCCGAGAATGTTATAGATTTTAGCATTTTTGCAAAAAAATCGGACCCATTTGGATTCGGATTGTTACATATAGTATCAGAGCCTAGGTTTAGGATTCCTAGGTAGATAGTGAGCGAACGTATTTGTATTTTTGAATAAAATATAAATATATTATGTACTAAAATCCAAATAGTCACCAATTATATATTTTAACTTATGGAAAAAATTTAGAAGTATATTTGTGCATAGTTTGCTAGTTGGGTTTGAAATGATCCAAGAGTATTGAGCTCTAAGTTATTAATCTTCTACAGTGTACAATAAGCCATGTTTTGAGAGAAGATTGGTATCCATATGTTATAGAAAGTGGGGAAGTTCCCTAGAGATAGTAGGAAGAGTGTTTTTATTTTGGAAGGAGTAAGAGGTTTTGGTAAGAAGAAAAACCACCTTATTAACCCAATAAAATGAAACTTTTGGAATTGAAAAGCTGAAAAATATAGTTGTTAATATATTTGAGGAAGTAAATATTGGGTTTTTGAAAAAAAATAAGTGGTATGAATTTAAATTAAATTTTTATATGATGTAAATTTTGTTAAAAGTGAAATTCTTTTTGAAGAACTATAGAGTGGGTATAGCTCGCTTGTTTTTTTATAGGTAAACAAAAATTTTAAATATAAAAACCTAGAGTGTGTTAAGTATCAAAAACGTAGATTACATCATTTATTATTGTAATAGATGTTTTCGATAAAAATAAAGGAAGCATAGACTATGACACTATTGTTATAGTTGGTGACTCACGAAAGAAATGTTTTTGCATAGCATATGAGATTTATTAATATTTATTTTAGTTGAATCCATAAACTAGTATTTTTGGTTTGTAGTAACAGTGTTTTACACCACATCTGTTTTGACCCAAATGAGTTTTGGAGATAATTTTAAAGTGCTTTGTATGTACATTTGTTATTTAAACAAGTATATGAAAATGTTTTCTAGTTATGAAGATATTAAAACAGTTTTGAAAATGAGTTCTTTTGAAAAAGGATGTAAGTTGAATTAATAACTTTAGTAGGAAATATCTACTGTAAGTGAATATAGATTAAACATACTTTAATCTATTGGAATGAAATAAATAATGAAATAATTTTCTATGAATCACAAATAAAGATGTTTTGTACAAGTTATAAGGAATACGTGAAAGATATTTATAAGTTATGGAAAGCACTATATTTTGATAAAATAGAAAATAAATTCCTTATAATTTCACATAAACATGAAATCCTCTTTTAAAGGAGTCATAGAAGGTTTTAGCGTTAGTGGTTTCTCACAAAAGGAAGTAATTCCAATACATTAAGGTATAAAACCATTAAGTGTAGTACGTTAGAAACTCCTTCAAGGTTAAGTAATTGGAAGAGTGGGAAATTTAAGAGATTTTTGATTAAATAATTGTTCTTATCTACTTCAGTTTTAGTAAATTTGAAAATATATGAAAAGAAGATATTTTGAAAACACGTGAGGACATTTTTTTAAAGTCAAGAAAAAAAATAAGAATGTTTTAAGAACAAGAAAAACATGTTTTAAAGAAAAATGGTTTGGTGAAAAAGTAAATAAGTTTATGAAAAGATATAATTTTAAGTAACCATGTACCTTTGAATTTCATAGGAAACTTTAAATAACACTTTCAAAGGTGAGAATTTTGGGATTTGATGTTTCAAAATTTAAAAGCTTTAATTTTTGAAGTAAAATGAAAATACTAAACCAAACCAGACTTTTAAATATGGAATAGATAGGAATCATTTCGTAGGTGTAATGAAAAAATATAAGGCTATAGTAGTAATTACTCCTACTAGTAATAATGAAAGTTCCCGTAAGGTGTATAGGATACTAGTGAGAACCTACGAATGTTGCTTCATGTGTGCGGACAATAGAAGAATAGTGAAGTGATATTAGTAAGATAGTAAGACACGCGCGATTAAGAAAAGTAGACCCTAGTTCGGAAAAAATGAAAGCCAAAAAGAGAATTTTCCAAGCTTAGTTGCCTTTTTAGATAGAGACTGCATAGATTGAAATCCTTATCCACAGTAAATGAGACTTTGTTATTCCTTTTTGAGCATGTAATAGAAGCGATGAATAGATCTTATTCGTGATGAGTAATATAGTGAAAGTTGGTAATAAGTAATAGGCCGTAGGAGGAGCATATAAGTTACTTGGATCCCTAGAGTAGTACCTTTCTTTCTCAGAGTGGACATGGTCCTAGACATCTTAGCCCTAGATGATACCTATTTTCAGTTGCTATATTAAAAGAAGAGTAAAAGCAGATAAAAGGTAACTAAAAGAAAACATTAAGATAAAGAAAGAAACAGAAATATCAATAGAAATAAATGAGAGTTGCAAAAGAAAAATAAATCTTTCCCATAAATTAAGTTTGGGAAAAAGTTTGAAAATAAAAAACTTTCTTATGTAAACCATGCTTGGGAAAGAAAATAGAGATTTTATAGGATAGGGACATAAGTTCCAAGTACGGAGGGAGAGGTACGTAAGAGTAAAATGGAGAGTGAAGTTTTTCCTTTTTCTACCTTCTTTCTGACATAAGAAAACGAGTTCGGAAAATTAAATTTTTTTGAAATTCGAATATTAAAAAGTCACGTGGTTAGATTTAGATGGAAAATTCGTTGAACTACACCCCTATTTAGTAGGATGTGGGAAAATTTGGATGAAAAATATTTTGAGTTTTCAAAAGATTACACTTATATAGAAATTGTAAGTATATTTAGGATGTGTGCATCATGTTTTAAAATAAATTTTTAAAGAAGAAAAGCATTCATATAGGAGGTACCTCTTAGAAATTCATGTAGATGCATATATTATGTATGGAATAACACTTTTGCACAAGAACACAGATGGTTGAAAAATTGGATGTACACGAAATTGATATAATTTATGTAAGGAATTACATAATTTTACCCTTGCCAAATATCAAGGACGAAATTTCCTGAAGGGTGGGAGAATGTAACACCCTATAGTTTTATATCATTAAATAATCAAATAATTGTGAAAATGAAAATAAGCATTTTTGGAATTGTTAGAATTTGACCTTGAAACTTATTTCATTGTGTTCATGGCGATTTTTTGATCAGTTTACATATATAATATGCCTCGAACGTAGTTCGTATGAAAAAGTTATTGACGTTCAAGGTTTTGTATCGAAAAATAATTATACATGTAAATGTACTTAAATATATTTGTTATAAATATAAATATATGTGCGTATGAAATTCCAGAAATAACGCACAGTTGAATTTTAAAATAGAAGCGCGTCATAAAGATAATTAATTAACATTGTCATCATGAAGAAAATTAATTGATATCAGTAATTAAAGACAACTAATCGACATTAGCAGGCAATGTAATCAAATCAGCTATTGGAGGAAATTAATTTACATTAATTGGTCACATGTGAAATTCAAAATAGACAGGTTTTATATTGGAAAATTAATCAAGCAATTAGTGTTGATTAATTAGAATAAATAGGCAACATAAAAAAAGGTTAAACGTTTATAATTTATAACGTCTAAAAGTTAACATTTATAAATAATATTTAATAAAACAAATAAAGCATGCTTAAAATCAAAAATAGACGTGCGTTATAAAGAGCATTAAATCAGAGAACTAATGAGATTTAATTGGAATTAATAAGGAAATGAAATAATAGTTTACCTAGATTCGAATGTGTACATATAGGCAATATATTGCTGCACATAAAAATTAATTGAAGGATCAATTAAGATTAGGATTAATTAGATAATTGGTGGCTGCATCTATATAAGAGAGAATGTAATGTAATTCATTCCATTAGCCGTCACTTTCTTCATCCCTCTCTTACAGTAAACAATGGCTTCTTTATTTATTCTTTTCTCCTATTTTTCACAAATCTTCACCAAATGAATCCAAATAAAATATATGTGAACAAAATAGAGAATTTGCAACAAATTAAAAAAGAGAAATTGTAGAATGGTGTAGTAATTTTAGAAGATAGGATTTAAAGCTAAGGACGACAGGTGAGTGGATTTAATTATATATCTTTTACGTTTATGATATATTATTGTTAGATTCTCGTTAAATAATTTTATTCAGTATTCATTTCAGTAATTAATTCTGTTAATTAGTTATGCTAAGACAGTAAATTGTATAAGAGAACTTATATTTAATTAATATTAGGCTTGGCAGTTTGAGAAGGGAATAAGCCTAAAAGTAAGAAATTTACGGTTATCTACATCTATTTTAAAGGTGAAATTTAGCCTGTAAATGTTAGCTTCTTTTTATTCCTTTTTAGGCAAATAAATTAGTTAAAGAGAAGAATTGGCAAATACAGACTTAAATAGAAGGACCTTATATTTACAGAAATTAGTTGTAAAATAAGAAAAGCTGAATAAAAAGAGAAAAATAGAAATTTGCAGTAAATTATGCTAAAACGGGGAAAAATAAATAAAAAGGGAAAACCTAATAACTTGATTTAGAAGTAAGTATGGATTAATTGGTTGGTTTAGAAAAGAGAATACATTTCTATATTTAATATTAAAAAGATAACGATATACGTAATTGTAAGAATAAAAAGAAAGAAAAAGGGAATTAGTTTAAAATAGAGAAATTACTGTATTTTGCACTATCCAATAAGTAAAGAAATAAAAAGAAATATCTTGCAGTTACGGATTATTGTTTATAACATTATTTAGTATTAAAACATGGACATGGATTTTAGCACAGCTTTTTGTAAACAACCAAATAGAATAGAACTACTTCCTAGAATATAAGAAAATGATGTGAAGAATTAAAGGAATTAAAGAAGGAATCAAGTTAATTATTAGACAAGAATAGAAGCTATAGACAGAAATGTAACTAGATCTCCATTTACTACGCAGATAATAAAATTAAAGTAAAGAGGTTACTATGATAAGTAAATTTGTGACAGTTGGACGTAGTCCCAAGTCAAGATTGTCATATAATATAAGGGAATTAAAAAAAATTCAATATCATAATAAAAGAAGACAGTCTAGAATAGAAAAGAGATGATCGTAATTACATTTATAATATATAGATTATAAAAGAATACGGTAGTGACAATTGCAAGTAAAATTATAACATAGGTTATAATTAAGTAGAAAGAACAGAAAAGGCTTATCTTAATACTTAAATTAAGTTAATACGAAAATGGAGCAGAAATAACGGAAGATGCTTATTTTAATAAGCTTAAATCTTGGATTAAATTAATAAGCAAGATAATAGAAGTGGTCCATAACAACGGCATTCCCTTACGGTCAGGAACCGATTGTGACGACCCGACTTTTTCTCCATAGAAAGTCGCATCATCATGAAAAAAGAAAGGGATAGAAAAGAGAAAAGAAAGAGAAGAAAGAAGAAAACAACAACAGAATCTCAACAGCGGAACGAATAAATTATATTAATAACATAAATATTACATAGTATACAACACTAATCAGAGTTACACAGAATTTCAACACATACTAGACAGTTATAAACACCTGTCTAGTTATACAACTCAATACAATACAATACAATACAATACAAGAAAAGATACCAACACAGAGAACACACAGCGGAACTATATATCTAACGCCGAAGCCTTCTGCTCCATTGCTCCTCTATAATTCGTCAAAGCTAACCTGATCTCTTGGCTATTCGTAAAAATTTGAGTACCCAAGAGTTTAAGAAAACAGAAGATAAACTCTGGGTCAGACATGGGTCTGGTGTGAGTAACAGGTTAAAGTTGCTTAACTTTGAAAAACCTTTGAAAAGAAAGGTATCACGTAAGACTTCCTACACATAAACATGGAAAAGTTTTTACCTTACGCTAACCAAAACATTTGATAGGAAATCCAGTGATATTATAATAGGTATAGGGTTTTCAAGTAAATATGAAATAGCCGAAATTGTTACATCTATTAAATTCCAGCTACTAGCCACAAAGTGGGTAATCCAATCAAAACCGTTGGCACTTACTGGATTTTGGATTACATCAATGGCAGGGTTACAGGGGTACCGCCCGTCACAGTACGTGGCCTAGATCAACGTACCGAGGATCACTCCCAATCCCCTGCAACACAAGACCGAAACCAACCCTTACTGGACAGTCCCGAACAACACAACCCCGCAGTTGGCTTACGTTCCAACCGCCCACTAATCTGAATAAAAAGGGACCTCTAGACAGCGGAAAATCTCGTCCTACTTGGGCATGACCCACTTAGCCTTGCTGCACCCCCCCTGTTTTAGCCATTCCCGGTCGATGAGGCTTGAGGCTACGATTACCTTTAGAGAACACATCTCTCAGAATGCTCATCGTCCACCTGAGGATGTTCTGAAACATTATCTCGTTACAATCATTTTGGAATCACCCTTAGAGTTAACGACGATAACCCTTGCACTCTGAATCTTCATCTCGAATCTGAAAGTACTACTCCGTCAAACTCATCTCGGAATCACCCTCAGAGTTATATTGACGAATATAGTTCTTACACCTTGAGTCTTCACTCTTCACAAGAGATTCAGACCTATCGTTAATTTGGATCGATGTGGTTTTCGGATATCCAAATATGGAAACCCGATCCCGGTCTCATCGAAATCCAAAGCGTGTCTTTTAAGGCCAAGTTGTTTTAAAGGTTTAAAACAATTCAATTATCTATATACACAGATAGATAAATCACAGATTCACAATAGATAATCAACATTATCATCACAATAGATAATCCATATTATCATTATGAAAAGGTAATCGAAATCAGCATCACAATGCAACCAATGCATCTATATCATTCAACATTACTTATCTCATATCTGAGATTCAAACCATTCAAGGCAAACATCATCATCCATCCATATAAGCAATGATTAATAATCTCACCAAATATAATTAATTTAAAATGAATTAAATTAATTACATCATTTCTAATTAATTTAAAACGAATTAAATTAATTACTTCATCATTACCAAACTTGCTTATATCACTATTAATTAATTGTCAATCAATGAATTAATCATCCATCAATTATTCATTTTAATTAATCATCCCTGATTAATTAATCTTTAATCACATTCAAGTAATTATCCACTAATTAATTTCTCAAATTAATTATACTTAACCAAATACAGTAATTAATCTTTAATTACTTCCTTAATTAATTATCCATAATTAATTACATTAATTCTTAATTAATTACATCAATTAATTCCTTCATTTATTAATTATTTCCAAGTAAATCTATTCTTAATTACATCATTAATTATAATAATTAATAATTTCTAATTAAATTTTCTATTTAAATTAATTACATTAAGTAATTAATTCCTAATTTAAACCAGAAATGTTAATCACCCTTGATTAACTCCATTCAGTAATTAACAACCCTTAATTACTTCACCAAATAAATTAATTACTCTTTAATTAATTATCTCTAATTAATCCCTTGATTAATTTACAAAGTAATTATACTCAAATTACTTCCATCATCACATCACCTTCAATTAATTACATACAGTAATTACCCATAAATTACTTCCGTAAGTAATTTCTCCTCATTAAATTACATTAAGTAATTATATTCCACAAATCATCAAATGATTATTCTAAATTAATTAAACTGAATTAATTAACTTAATCTAATCAAATTAAACTCAATTAATTAAAATAAGTAGTTAATTCCTTAATTACTTCCATAAGTAATTATACTTAACAATTTACACAGATAATTATCTTTAAATTAATTAACCTAATTAATTATTAAAAATTAATCACATTAATTAATTATTAAATAATCCTTAGTTAATAACCTTTTATTAACTATTTAACAATTCATTAATTATTTTTCTAAAGTAATTAACTTATTTTAAACATTACTAATTAAAAATTAATTAATCATTAATAATCCAATAATTAACCCCTAATTATTCAATTAATTAAGTGTTAACTATAACTTAATTTATCCTTTATTACTTAATTCATTAATTATTAATCATTAATTAAAATCAAATCTTATTAATTAATGACTCTTAAATTACAAGTTAATTAATCTAAGAATAATTAATCTTTAACCTTTAAGTTTAAACCCTTAATTACTTTAAGTAATTATCCATTCCATTAATTTATTAAATAAATTAATTATCCATTTAATTACCCTAATAATTAAATGCATAACAGATCATTAAATTATAATTTAACTTCAACAAGTTTTAGAATCAACTTAAAACCTTTAACTTAAATAATTCTTTTCTTATAAAAGAAATTTTACAAAAGTTTAAATCAAATTCCCTTTTTAAATTTAAAACATATAAATTTTTCTTTATCATTCAAATTTGTTAAAATACTTAAATTTATAAAACTTAAATCTATTTTGAAACAAAGATTCAAATCCAAATTTGAATTAAATTTAATCTTTGTTTAAAACATTTCTTTTCATTTCAAATTCCAATTTAAATTCAAATTATTTAAAACATTTTTAAACAATAAACCCTTTAAAGTATTTTAAACAAATTTGAATTTAAAAACTTATTCATTTCCAACTATGATTCAAATTAAAACTTGAATCCATAATTAAAACTAGATTTAAAACTCATTTTAAATCTTTGCTTAATGTTTTATATTTTAGTTTAAATTTTGAAATAGGACAAGTTTCAAACTTGAACACACTAACTCGAGCTAAACACTAAAATAACTCGAGTAACTCGAGTAACACTTCATTTGAATTCCTTTAAATTTAAAGTACTGTCAGGTTTAACATAATCCTGTAACAAACATACCCCCGAGCCCTCATAATCCCTACTTCGAGTCCACTTCCTCAAAGCTTCGAGCAAAAACATGAATCTACTCGTAACACTCGAGTACCATCTTCCCTCAAAATCAACAGCAGACACACTATGATAACCGTGCACCTACACCACCGCTGCCATCAACTACGACCTTTCGCGACGACACTCGCAAGTCGACTGTAACGACCCAGGATTTTAATTAGTTAAAAATTTGAATATTTAATTTATTTTAGATATTAATAAGTGAATTTATAAGTCGAATAAATTTTTATTTGAATTATTGGATTTAATTGGATAATTAAATCGATAATTTAATATGTTAAATTATGGAAATAATTGAAAATTGAGTTAAATATGATTGAAAATGATTTGTGAAATTTTATTTTATCATGTTGAAGTTAGAATGATATTTTAGAACTTTTAAAATCGAATTAAAAGTTAATTTGTGAAAATTGAATATTTTAATATTAAAATCGACTAGTGAAAATAGTCAATTTTTGAACAGTCTCAGAATTGAACGAAACTAGTTCCATTGGATCCGTAATAGTTAGTTATTACCGGATTTCAATTTTCGTGTCAATCGGAGTTACCGTTTGATCGTGCAAGCTTGAAACGCATCGAATTATTTTTAATATTAATTTGGCGAGTTAAAATAGCCATTTTTCAAAAAATCTCGGATTTCGACGAAACTAGTTTCATCGGATCCGTAATGTGATATTATTGTAAGGTTTCAAATTTCGTGTCAATTGGATTTACCGTTTGTCCGGTACAAATTAAAACGCCTAGAAAATCGTTTAAATCGGTTTAATTCAAATTGAACGTTTATAGCCATAACTCGCACAGATGTCCGAATTAGCTTTCGAAATCTGTTCCATTGTTTCCGGAACGCGGGGTAAACCGTAGAAACGCTGGTTACGGCGCGTAAATCGGAGTTCGGAATTTCCGGATGAATAGTGTTCGATATTTCCTTATAAATAGCACCACCCCTTCATAAATTAAAAAAATAAAAATAAAACCTAATCTACAAAACCCTAGCCGCCATATACCAAACCCACGGCCGAAATCTTCCAGGCTTTTCCCCTTAATCTCTCTCCATCCACAGCCTTTCACGAGAAACTTTCAACAGGGAAATCGAAGGGGATGGTGTAGGCTTCACATCCATACGTTAAGATGGAGTTTTGTTAACAATGGGAGGCGATTATGGGCCGCGTTCATCTGCAGTTCACGCACGTTTTTCAAGACCATGATGAGGCCGAGTTCATCCATATTGCTGCCGAAGGTGGAGCGCGAGGTGTGCTTCGAAATGATGTTGCTTGATCGTCGTGAAGATCGTCGGAATGGGGGCGGCAAGTAGAGTTTCGACGTGTGTATGGGTTCGGTTGTCACGTATGAACCTGGGGAGGAAGGAGATGGAAATAACGGCCACGATCTATTCATTTGAATGCACGGCCGAGATTTAGGGTCTGTAGTTAAAATAAAAGTTGCATATTTATTATATTATAATTCGTTCAAAGTTTAAATTTACGTATCTTTTTCATACGAGGTCGAAAACGCGCGAAACCAGTTGCGTTGAAATCGTATGGACGAGCACTACGCGATGAAATTGGATTGGAGTCGTTTGGAGTTAGTGAGAATTTTGGGTAAAATTAAACGTCCGTTTAATTTTATTCGAAATAAATCGCTAAAACAAAATTGAAATCAAGGTGAGAATTTCTCACTCAGTCGAATCAGTTTCGATTTTATTTTAAATAGTTAGATTTAAAATATTTGAATGCATGTTTGAATGATGATTTTTTTCTATTGATTGTTAAAATAGACATTATGCGCCATTAGTAAGCGGATGTTATTTATTAAAAACATATACCGCGAATATTTCATAAACAGTGAAATTGGTATTATATATAATAGCAATATATATATATTGGCATATGTATATATTGGAGTTATTGATTTCCCGCATTTTTTGTTTAGCGGATGAGACCCTATTGCGCCGTTATTAAGCGGATAATATTTAATAATCCCATATACCGCGATAATTTCGTACTGGAGCGAAATTGGTATTGTGCTAATGTTTGTGGATGCAGGAAAACAGGTTGGAGGGATCCAACTGGATTCCTCAACAGTATTTATTTGATTTCAGATATTTTGATATTTGATGGATTATCATATCGATATATGATATCGTTGTAGTCGTGATTGACTATTTGGTATGTAGCATCATTGGACCAAATTTTGGAATTTTAAAATGATTTTTAAAGTGATTTTGAAAATATACTATATGTTTGGAATCGATCCATTATAAATAAATAACGATATAATTTTTAATGTTATAAAAATTAAGATTTTTGAGAAATATAGTTAAAAGTTGATTTTTGAAATTATAGGGTTAATAATTCTATAAAATGGTTTAATTTGGGAAATTTGAATTTATTGTGAAAAGTTTAAATATAGGATTTATAAAATTTAATTATTTTATAAATCAAGAGAACGGTGAAATTATAAAGGAGTTTAAAGACGTTTTAAAGAATAATATAAATTGATTTTTATATTAAGAGATTTATAAATGGATATTTATAAATTGAAATATTGAAATTATAAAACGAGCTTTTACAAGTGTTTGAATGAAATGAAAATGAATTTCATAAATTGAATGAAATTTATAGAATTATAAACGGTGAAATTATAAATGGAATTTTATAAACAGTAGGTTTATAAAATTTATAAAGTCATTATGAGAATGGTTTTGGATAAATAATTGAATCTTATAAGTTATAAAATTTATAATTATGAAGTTCAAAGGAACGATTTTTGTAAAGTAATTGTTTTATAAGTATTTGACTTATAATATGAACCGTTGTTTTATAATTGAGTTATAAATCGAATAGGTTAATAAAGGAATTTATAAAAGGAAGTTGTTATAAATAAATAGAAATGGAATTTATAAACGTTGTTTTATAAATTCACAAACGACTTATTTTGATAAGTAAATTGTTGAAACCTATTAATGGAGTTATATTCACGTTTCTAACTGTGAATAATCCTTTGAAATAAAATGAATTAAAGGATGAAATTGATTAACGTAGTATATTCACGTTTTTGAATAGTGAATAATCTGTTAAAGAAATTGTTTTGAATGTGATATTTAAAACAGAATTAAAACGATCTAACGATGTTTTAAAATGTGTTGAGATTCGAAACCATAGATTTCAACATTCATTGTTGAAATAGACGTTTTCGAGAAATAAAAGGAAATAGTGGACTATAACACTGTTGTTATAGTAAATGATTTCCGAAAGAAAATGTTTTGTATAGTATTGGGATTTATATATCTATCTTAATTTCGAATCCCTATACTAGTGATTTTGGGTTGTCGTAACGATGTTTTACGCAACATTCGTTTTGGCCCAAATGAATATGTTTAAAAGAATGATTTCCTTAAAGAATGAAATATATACTTAATTTCGATTGAAGTATATTGAATATTTTCCAAGTGTTGAAAATAAATAGATTGTGAATTACTTATTTAATAAGTATGGAAATGTTTTCCAATATTAAAGTGAATATTTTGAGAATTTATCTTTTTGAAGATAAATTGAAATGAATAATGGAAATCGTATATTCATAGATAATTTTGGAATATAAATTCAATATGGAATTTATAAATGAAATTGGAAATTGGGTTTAAAAATAAATGTTGATTTATTTTTGAAGTATTGAAAATAACATATCTTGTAAAGATATTTTGGAAAATAAATAATTTGGAAAATTATTTGGGATCTGGTGATGTGTGCATATCAATTGATAGTTCAATAACCGACTATCAATATTTCCCTTTGAATGGGTATTTGATGTGATTTGTTTGAATGTGAATGCTACACTTATTTTTAAATAAGCGCTCACTATTCGGATTAACCGGGAAAGGATCATGGGGTCGTATAACCCATTCCGAATATGTGATACGTCGTTGTGAATTGCATTGAAGATCGGTGTTGAAGACCCGGTATTTGCGAGAGCGATAGGATGACCTGTCAATTGACTATGCACCGAGTAGCTACCGTATAGAGTTCTCCATATGTGATGGTGAATCCGATCAGGATTGTGAATATCCGGATTGCAAGGACTTCTTTGTAAGTGCCTTCGGTTTTGTTCGAGCCCGGAACAGACTTGTATGGATTGTATGTCTGACATTACAAATTGAGATATAAAGCCGATTTCTTTCAAATATATTTCTGTTGGTGGCGGAGAATTTATTCTTTTAGCTTAACACCCTTCTCTGAGACGTACGAGCTCAGAGGTTATGTAGTTGAAGGTTATCAGCGATATATTCCCAATTTGGTAATGTGACATGCTGAGTGTTGCTGTGAAATGATCATTGTGTTGATTATTTGTGATAGGATCGTTTATTTGATCGTCTATCCTGGTGATCATTTCTATGATCATTTGTTGACCCAAAGCATGGCTTTTGTATAAAGTATGTTTTTGAGGACGTGACTTCGTCGAGCCTCACACCCCGTGAATGGTCAAAACAGGAAAGAAGCAGCAAGGTTATGAGGGGTAGCGCCCTTTAGGATGTGTGCATTTCCTTCTGGAAAAGGGTGGTATCATGGTATGGAGCCCAGATACTTACTCATGTTGAAAACACTTTGTTATGATTGTGTGAATTGATTTAGAGCGCTCGGTTGAAAGGTCCCAAAGGACCGGGGGATGGCATATTCGGTCAGTTGTTACTCAGTTAGGGGTAACCCGGCCTTGTGTTGGTAGAGATCCGGTTTGGTTCTCGGGGATGTCCATCCAGAGGCATTCTCATGTGGCAATGGGAAGTTCCTTGGCCTGATCATTCGTTGGAAATCCAAAGAAACAATACGTGACTTGTACGGTTTTAGTTGTAGAACCTGCCATCTAATATGGTAGCTATTAGTAGGCATAATATAATGGTACCTATGCTGGCTAAGATTTATATTCTACTTTCGAAATTGTTTCCTACACTAAGCACTAATAATAATATGAAATGTTCTTTTTAAATGCGTATCAAGCATCATTGGCTATCATAAGGAGAAATCTTCTCCAAGTCTGCGTTTGCATTGTGTGTGTGGCAGGAGGTCTTATGGTAGTCTCATTTTTAAAAGCATTGCGAATTGACTTTTAAAATATTCTTCTATTTTGATTTTAAAGATAAATAAACTGTTTTGAGTTCTCACACCAGTCACATGACTGACTTGGAGTTTATTGTTTTCCTTCCTAAACTCTGGGTGCCCACCAATTTCCACATGGGCAGTCAAGAGTTAGGTTTATCAGAATATTCTGGATATTCAGGAATTGCTGGAGGCAAGATGGATGGCATGGCGTATTACTAGTATATAGTATTTCTTTTCCGCTGCACTGTTTGTTGTTGTTATTTTTGTACACTCTGATGATGTGATGTAATGAAATGAAATGTATGAAATGTAATAACTGATATAGTTCTTTGTTAAAGATTATTCATTTATTATTATATGTTGTTCCGCTGCGAATTGTGAGATTCTGTTGTTGTTCTGTTGTTTTCTGTTCCGTTCTATGTTCTCTATTTTCTATTTTCTTTCCTCTCTATTTTTCTATCCTTTTCTCTCTTCTTCTTTCTCTTTCTCTTTCTTAAACCATAACATTTCGGGTTTCCGGCCTTCGATTTCTCGGAAGTCGATAAAGTGAGTATCGATGTTGAATTTTCGAAAGTCGAAAATTTCCGGGACGTTACATTTGGTATCAGAGCATATGGTTAAGCGACAACCAGTTCTGTTGGGTATTACTCATTAGAGATGGAGTTAGTAGTACTCTAGAATGAGTTTGAGTGTAATAATGGCTATGAGAGCGTATTTGTTAGTGAATATAAAATTGTTTTATATTGTGATGATTGGTTTATTGAGTGGCATATGAACTTTCGTCAGCGTGGTCTCGACAACTATGCCGAAGGGGTTTCTAAACACTTGAATAGAACAATTTGACACAATATTGATTTTAAAATTGGGTAAATGAAATAATTTTACTTGATTATATTTTTATATATAAAGAAATAATTTTTCAAAATTATTAAAGTGTATATAAGTTGATTGTTTGGTTATTGAATAAGATGTTTGAATAATCTAAATTGAAGAATAATTGTATAAGCAAAAAGGATTATAAGAATTGAATTATAATTAAAGTGATTTACAATTGTGAAATAAACTTATATATATAAGAAGTGAAACTATATGAATATATTTATAAATGTGAGTTGAAATAAAAATGAATTTAAAGATTAAATGGAATATAACTTAAGTGTTGTTGAATGGAATTGATATTAGTATCAAAGTAAATTAATAAAGTTAAGTAATAGAAATGAACTTGAGTTATGTAAATGAAATTCAACTTGAAATGGTTAAATGAATTACCAATTGAATTGAATGAATGAATTGAATGTAAATCAATTGAATGTAAATTAAGATGATATGAAATAATGAATGTAAGTGTAAGTGTTAATTCATTAAAATCTAATGTTATTGGAAGTTGAAAGATTAAATGAAAATCAATCTAATTAAACCAATTGAAAGCAAAGGAATTTGGTTGAAATTAATATACTTTGGTTGTTATATGATTGTTAGTTGATTGATTGTATATAATTCATTAAGAGTTAATGAAATTGTATTAATGAAATTGGAAGCTAAAGTAATTTAAATTCAATTGGAAGTTAAGTGAATCTTAAATAGAATTGAATTTGATTTGGAAGTGAACCAACTTGAATATGAATTAGTGAATATAAACTAATTGAGAATGAATGTTAGTAAACATCCACTGTTAATGAATTGAAATGTGATTAAATTGAAAACCTATTTCATTTAATATTAATGAAAATATAAATGAATATTGATTTGGTTATGAATGTTAGTTGGTTGATGGTTGAGTATATTGCTTTTATTGCATTTGCTATGTTGGCATGTATAGTTATTATGTTGCTATATGTTGTATATTGATACTATTATCTATATGCATGATTCTCATGTTGTTTGTTGAGTAATTAGTAGGTGCGGATCGCGTTTGCTTCGCATTTGGAGCTCGCTTTCGCGCTATATTAGCCGTATATGCTTGCTAATAAAATATAAGGTACATATCTCGGATTACATACCGTACTTTTATACTTTTTCCCTTCGGGATGCCTCATTACTTGATGAGATGTATATTTGTGATATATATACTATCATTTTTTTTTGGATCGAGCCGCGCAAAGGAGACTATGGCGAATTTTTCCGGGAATTTAAGGCGTTAGAAAAAATTTGAGAAAATTGGAAAATTTTGAAAATTTTAACTTTGATTTGGAATTGAAAGTTAAACAATAGTAGTTGTTTTGAAAAGATAACTAAGTATGATTTGAAAACTTAGTAAAGTTATTGTAAGAAATTTAACTATGGATTTTGGAAAGTTGATAGATTCTGTAATTTTTCTTACTTGTTAATTTCGAGGACGAAATTCTTTTAAGGGGGGAAGATTGTAACGACCCAGGATTTTAATTAATTAAAAATTTGAATATTTAATTTATTTTAGATATTAATAAGTGAATTTATAAGTCGAATAAATTGTTATTTGAATTATTGGATTTAATTGGATAATTAAATCGATAATTTAATATGTTAAATTATGGAAATAATTGAAAATTGAGTTAAATATGATTGAAAATGATTTGTGAAATTTTATTTTATCATGTTGAAGTTAGAATGATATTTTAGAACTTTTAAAATCGAATTAAAAGTTAATTTGTGAAAATTGAATATTTTAATATTAAAATCGACTAGTGAAAATAGTCAATTTTTGAACAGTCTCAGAATTGAACGAAACCAGTTCCATTGGATCCGTAATAGTTAGTTATTACCGGATTTCAATTTTCGTGTCAATCGGAGTTACCGTTTGATCGTGGCTGCTCGAAACGCATCGAATTATTTTTAATATTAATTTGGCGAGTTAAAATAGCCATTTTTCAAAAAGTCTCGGATTTCGACAAAACCAGTTTCATCGGATCCGTAATGTGATATTATTGTAAGGTTTCAAATTTCGTGTCAATTGGATTTACCATTTGTCCGGTACAAATTAAAACGCCTAGAAAATCGTTTAAATCGGTTTAATTCAAATTGAACGTTTATAGCCATAACTCGCACAGATGTCCGAATTAGCTTTCGAAACCTGTTCCATTGTGTCCGGAACGCGGGGTAAACCTTAGAAACGCTGGTTATGGCGCGCAAATCGGAGTTCGGAATTTCCGGATGAATAGTGTTCGATATTTCCTTATAAATAGCACCACCCCTTCATAAATTAAAAAAAAAAAACCTAATCTACAAAACCCTAGCCGCCATATACCAAACCCACGGCCGAAATCTTCCAGGCTTTTCCCCTAAATCTCTCTCCATCCACAACCTTTCGCGAGAAACTTTCAACAGGGAAATCGAAGGGGATGGTGTAGGCTTCACATCCATACGGTTAAGATGGAGTTTTGTTAACAATGGGAGGCGATTATGGGCCGCGTTCATCTGCAGTTCACGCGCATTTTTCAAGACCATGATGAGGCCGAGTTCATCCATATTGCTGCCGAAGGTGGAGCGCGAGGTGTGCTTCGAAATGATGTTGCTTGATCGTCGTGAAGATCGTCGGAATGGGGGCGGCAAATAGAGTTTCGACGTGTGTATGGGTTCGGTTGTCAGGTATGAACCTGGGGAGGAAGGAGATGGAAATAACGGCCACGATCTATTCATTTGAATGCACGGCCGAGATTTAGGATCTGTAGTTAAAATAAAAGTTGCATATTTATTATATTATAATTCGTTCAAAGTTTAAATTTACGTATCTTTTTCATACGAGGTCGAAAACGCGCGAAACCAATTGCGTTGAAATCGTATGGACGAGCACTACGCGATGAAATTGGATTGGAGTCGTTTGGAGTTAGTGAGAATTTTGGGTATATTCGAAATAAATCGCTAAAACAAAATTGAAATCAAGGTGAGAATTTCTCACTCAATCGAATCAGTTTCGATTTTATTTTAAATAGTTAGATTTAAAATATTTGAATGCATGTTTGAATGATGATTTTTATCTATTGATTGTTAAAATAGACATTATGCGCCGTTAGTAAGCGGATGTTATTTATTAAAAACATATACCGCGAATATTTCATAAACAGTGAAATTGGTATTATATATAATAGCAATATATATATATTGGCATATGTATATATTGGAGTTATTGATTTCCCGCATTTTTTGTTTAGCGGATGAGACCCTATTGCGCCGTTATTAAGCGGATAATATTTAATAATCCCATATACCGCGATAAATTCGTACTGGAGCGAAATTGGTATTGTGCTAATGTTTGTGGATGCAGGAAAACAGGTTAGAGGGATCCAACTGGATTCCTCAACAGTATTTATTTGATTTCAGATATTTTGATATTTGATGGATTATCATATCGATATATGATATCGTTGTAGTCGTGATTGACTATTTGGTATGTAGCATCATTGGACCAAATTTTGGAATTTTAAAATGATTTTTAAAGTGATTTTGAAAATATACTATATGTTTGGAATCGATCCATTATAAATAAATAACGATATAATTTTTAATGTTATAAAAATTAAGATTTTTGAGAAATATAGTTAAAAGTTGATTTTTGAAATTATGGGGTTAATAATTCTATAAAATGGTTTAATTTGGGAAATTTGAATTTATTGTGAAAAGTTTAAATATAGGATTTATAAAATTTAATTATTTTATAAATCAAGAGAACGGTGAAATTATAAAGGAGTTTAAAGACGTTTTAAAGAATAATATAAATTGATTTTTATATTAAGAGATTTATAAATGGATATTTATAAATTGAAATATTGAAATTATAAAACGAGTTTTTACAAGTGTTTGAATGAAATGAAAATGAATTTCATAAATTGAATGAAATTTATAGAATTATAAACGGTGAAATTATAAATGGAATTTTATAAACAGTAGGTTTATAAAATTTATAAAGTCATTATGAGAATGATTTTGGATAAATAATTGAATCTTATAAGTTATAAAATTTATAATTATGAAGTTCAAAGGAACGATTTTTGTAAAGTAATTGTTTTATAAGTATTTGACTTATAATATGAGTCGTTGTTTTATAATTGAGTTATAAATCGAATAGGTTAATAAAGGAATTTATAAAAGGAAGTTGTTATAAATAAATAGAAATGGAATTTATAAACGTTGTTTTATAAATTCACAAACGACTTATTTTGATAAGTAAATTGTTGAAACCTATTAATGGAGTTATATTCACGTTTCTAACTGTGAATAATCCTTTGAAATAAAATGAATTAAAGGATGAAATTGATTAACGTAGTATATTCACGTTTTTGAATAGTGAATAATATGTTAAAGAAATTGTTTTGAATGTGATATTTAAAACAGAATTAAAACGATCTAACGATGTTTTAAAATTTGTTGAGATTCGAAACCATAGATTTCAACATTCATTGTTGAAATAGACGTTTTTGAGAAATAAAAGGAAATAGTGGACTATAACACTGTTGTTATAGTAAATGATTTCCGAAAGAAAATGTTTTGTATAGTATTGGGATTTATATATCTATCTTAATTTCGAATCCCTATACTAGTGATTTTGGGTTGTCGTAACGATGTTTTACGCAACATTCGTTTTGGCCCAAATAAATATGTTTAAAAGAATGATTTCCTTAAAGAATGAAATATATACTTAATTTCGATTGAAGTATATTGAATATTTTCCAAGTGTTGAAAATAAATAGATTGTGAATTGCTTATTTAATAAGTATGGAAATGTTTTCCAATATTAAAGTGAATATTTTGAGAATTTATCTTTTTGAAGATAAATTGAAATGAATAATGGAAATCGTATATTCATAGTTAATTTTGGAATATAAATTCAATATGGAATTTATAAATGAAATTGGAAATTGGGTTTAAAAATAAATGTTGATTTATTTTTGAAGTATTGAAAATAACATATCTTGTAAAGATATTTTGGAAAATAAATAATTTGGAAAATTATTTGGGATCTGGTGATGTGTGCATATCAATTGATAGTTCAATAACTGACTATCAATATTTCCCTTTGAATGGGTATTTGATGTGATTTGTTTGAATGTGAATGCTACACTTATTTTTAAATAAGCGCTCACTATTCGGGTTAACCGGGAAAGGACCATGGGGTCGTATAACCCATTCCGAATATGTGATACGTCGTTGTGAATTGCATTGAAGATCGGTGTTGAAGACCCGGTATTTGCGAGAGCGATAGGATGACCTGTCGATTGACTCTGCACCGAGTAGCTACGGTATAGAGTTCTCCATATGTGATGGTGAATCTGATCAGGATTGTGAATATCCGGATTGCAAGGACTTCTTTATAAGTGCCTTCGGTTTTGTTCGAGGCCGGAACAGACTTGTATGGATTGTATGTCTGACATTACAAATTGAGATATAAAGCCGATTTCTTTCAAATATATTTCTGTTGGTGGCGGAGAATTTATTCTTTTAGCTTAACACCCTTCTCTGAGACGTACGAGCTCAGAGGTTATGTAGTTGAAGGTTATCAGCGATATATTCCCAATTTGGTAATGTGACATGCTGAGTGTTGCTGTGAAATGATCATTGTGTTGATTATTTGTGATAGGATCGTTTATTTGATCGTCTATCCTGGTGATCATTTCTATGATCATTTGTTGACCCAAAGCATGGCTTTTGTATAAAGTATGTTTTTGAGGACGTGACTTCGTCGAGCCTCACACCCCGTGAATGGTCAAAACAGGAAAGAAGCAGCAAGGTTATGAGGGGTAGCGCCCTTTAGGATGTGTGCATTTCCTTCTGGAAAAGGGTGGTATCATGGTATGGAGCCCAGATACTTACTCATGTTGAAAACACTTTGTTATGATTGTGTGAATTGATTTCGAGCGCTCGGATGAAAGGTCCCAAAGGACCGGGGGATGGCATATTCGGTCAGTTGTTACTCAGTTAGGGGTAACCCGACCTTGTGTTGGTAGAGATCCGGTTTGGTTCTCGGGGATGTCCATCCAGAGGCATTCTCATGTGGCAATGGGAAGTTCCTTGGCCTGATCATTCGTTGGAAATCCAAAGAAACAATACGTGACTTGTATGGTTTTAGTTGTAGAACCTGCCATCTAATATGGTAGCTATTAGTAGGCATAATATAATGGTACCTATGCTGGCTAAGATTTATATTCTACTTTCGAAATTGTTTCCTACACTAAGCACTAATAATAATATGAAATGTTCTTTTTAAATGCGTATCAAGCATCTTTGGCTATCATAAGGAGAAATTTTCTCCAAGTCTGCGTTTGCATTGTGTGTGTGGCAGGAGGTCTTATGGTAGTCTCATTTTTAAAAGCATTGCGAATTGACTTTAAAAATATTCTTCTATTTTGATTTTAAAGATAATTAAACTGTTTTGAGTTCTCACACCAGTCACATGACTGACTTGGAGTTTATTGTTTTCCTTCCTAAACTCTGGGTGCCCACCAATTTCCACACGGGCAGTCAAGAGTTAGGTTTATCAGGATATTCTGGATATTCAGGAATTGCTGGAGGCAAGATGGATGGCATGGCGTATTACTAGTATATAGTATTTCTTTTCCGCTGCACTCTTTGTTGTTGTTATTTTTGTACACTCTGATGATGTGATGTAATGAAATGAAATGTATGAAATGTAATAACTGATATAGTTCTTTGTTAAAGATTATTCATTTATTATTATATGTTGTTCCGCTGCGAATTGTGAGATTCTGTTGTTGTTCTGTTGTTTTCTGTTCCGTTCTATGTTCTCTATTTTCTATTTTCTTTCCTCTCTATTTTTCTATCCTCTTCTCTCTTCTTCTTTCTCTTTCTTTTTCTTAAACCATAACATTTCGGGTTTTCGGCCTTCGATTTCTCGGCAGTCGATAAAGTGAGTATCGATGTTGAATTTTCGAAAGTCGAAAATTTCCGAGACGTTACATCGACTGTCATCCCTCATCTCAATTCCGACCATCAAACTAATCGCAGAACCCCAAAATCACAATCGAGCTTTCAAGCTCAAAAATTGGAACCATGTCGAAACTTGAAAATGCCTCAATCTCAAAAATTCGGCCACTAGAGATTATGTCCTTCCACCATCATCTTCGAGAAGCAACCCTCCATCAATCCCCTCAATTTGGGTGAACTCGATCACTCATAAGATTTGCATTGACCAATATACTGATCCACAGATAAAACTAGGGTTAAGATCTTTGATTCAAAATCACCAACGCCACACTGCTTTGATTCACCTATTACCATTTTTTCCTGCAACTTCGATCAACACTCCATCACCGAAAAAGATACTGGCCACCCAAACTTCCTAGATCGATAGTATCATACCAAAATACCCTTTTTGGTCAAACCAGAAATACTTAATCACATTCAAACTAAAAATTCTAATTTTGGCTTTAAAATTCAATTTATTGTTAATGTAATCAGTTTATACACTTGAATCAAAGAACCTGTATGATTAAATTCTTACTTTCAAAAGATTGTTCTGTTGTACTTAGTATTTTCCAGAGACAGTACAGTTTTCATTTTATTTTTCATATTTTATAAAATTAAAACTTTAACTTATGTTACATACCATACTTTGTTTAAATCCTAAACTTTAACAAGGTTTTGAGTATGAGATCTTGAATTTGGTCAGGATTTAAACCTGAATTCTAGAACAGGCCCAAAAACCATATTTTCAACAGCAAGCAGACATTAATAAAAACCCATACATATATTCAAAACATTTCATCATAATCATCCACACACTTATTTCCAGAGTAAACAAACAACTAATTTATACTTAAGTTTATTAAATATAAAATGTTATTCACCGGAATTTTTATAAGCAGAGAATCCATGTTTTGACAAGCCTGAACCAGAATTGCTTTGATTTTCAAAAACTTCAAGTTGCTTCTTGTTTTGTTTTTGTAAAAAACTTTAGTTTTCCTTTAAAAACATTCATCCTATTTTTACTGCAAATGCTAGCTTCCTGATGCATGCTTCCAGATAGATAAGAAAAATGCAGGCTTTGATGAAGTTCAAAACAGGAAAGCAGGATCTTCAGTTGCATGCAAGTTTTAGAGTTGCAGATTTGATTTCAGGTTTATGAATTGCAGAATTGAATTGCAATTTGATTTTTCCATGTTGATAAATTTGAAGGGCTACAGTTTTCTTTTTTGAGGATTTTTAAATGATTTGCATTTCAGTTTTTGAAGAAAATTCAAACAGTTTTGAAGAAGATTAATTTTTTTAGGGAATTTTGCAGATTTTGATTTTGATCAAAATCTCTGTTTTAAATGGAGATGATTTCAGATCTTTGTTTTGAAAAAAAGAAGAATAGAAAAAAGAAAATAAGAATGAGGGCAATGTTTATATAAGTAGATTTCGATTAAAATAAAATAAAATGAAAAAGATTAATTAGGACACTTGTTTCTAAGTTTAACATTTGTCACAATTCTTATTTCATGCTTAACACATGTCATATAAGTGTTAAGAGATTAACACATGTATTAAGAGTATTTTTATTTTAATTTAAAATTGTTTAAAAAAATTGAATCTTAATTTATTATTTCTTATGTATATATAAATGAATTTCTCTCTTTTTAAATTAAAAAGAAATGAAAACAATCAAATTATAAATATAAGCTTATTCAAATATATTTTTTCTAATATTTATTCCTTTGAATTTCACAACAACAAATCCAAATTTGAATTAATTTAAAAACCAAGTTATGTATATATATCTTCCTTTAAATTTTAAAAATAAAAAATCCTATTTCTTACAAAATTTATTTATGTTCATAAAAAATAAGTACTATCATTATTATTTGAAAATAACAAATTAAAAAATATTAAATAATTTATAAGAGAGATTATAATTTACTTCTATTACTCAATATATTAAGATCATTTGTAATTTATATTTTAAATTATTATATATAATTTCAAGCAATATTTTAAAAAGAAAATAAACAAAGATTTGATGTTATTCTAATTTAAATTCGTATTAAGCTAATTAAATAAAATTTAAAAACAAATAAGATTTATCATAAGTATAAACCAAATTATGTATTAAATTGCTTAGAAAAGCTTTAAATCAAATTTCAATTTACCAAAAATAAATTAGAGTTAGAAAATTAATTCATTTACTAAATTCCAAATCAAAGTTTATCAATTTACAATATATACAATTATATATATTATAAACAAAAAACAATCTATTAGCTTTAAAAAGATAAAATCTTATAATTTAAATATTTATTAAAAGATGATTATTAGATCAATTCAAATTTTATTATCAAAAATAATCAAATCAGATTAATTTTTAACCCAGATTATTAAATTCATATTGCCAAATTTTCGGGATATCACATTCCTCCCCCCTTAAAGAATTTCTTCCCCGAAATTTAAAAGAAAAGGTAGTTTAATAATCTTTCTTAAGATTTTAGTTTAAAACACAAGCATATATTATCAAACATATGCTAACAACCAAAGCAACCAATTCATTCAATCAAATAATCTAATTATCCAGACAAATTCTGGATAAAATTTCCTCGAGTTTCCCCGGTATAAATATCGGGATACTCGCTCTATAGAATCCAAACAATCTATACTGCTAAGCTACAGGGCTCCTATCCAACTAGATCTACAAAACTAAACAGGATATCAGACTACAAACAAGCCTGACTCAACAATCACATCCTCCTGAACTGCTGGTTCCACAACCAGAGATAGATCATACACGTACTCCCTCAGAGATACGTGAAACACATCGAATCCCAGTTATCCAAACTGGCAATTCAACCTTGAAAATCAAACACCAATTCTCACAAGGTCACAGAAAAGATCCAAAACATCTTGGAGCTGACTTACCCAGTCTTACTCAATCTTCAAGCTCTTTAGATCTGAGAAAACTTATCCAAAAATTAAATCACCGACTCCGGAATCCAAATTCCTTCGTCTTTAATCCACAAAACACTTCTGACGATCCTGGGCTGCCTTCAACTCTCCTGATCAGCTCAACCTTCGCTGATGTCTCTAAAAACAAACCGGACCAAAACAACCCAACAGAATGATCTCCTCAAGATCAATCCCAAACCAAGAACACCAACTCTACTCCACAACATCAGAAGACTAACTTACTTCTCCTTATCCGGAAAAGACAAAACAAAAGCACTCCCAAACTGCTTCCGCTGCACAACTCTGATCCGAAGTAGATGAAAAACTCGAGCACAAACTGGACAACATATCTCAGAAATATGGTTCAACAGATCCATTAAAAGAAAACTCAGATGCCCCACCCGATCCTAAGCTGAGCCACCGGTAGCACTTCTAGAATCCAGTCGATAAGAAACTCAACCTCCAGATGTGGACAAACTTCTGATAACTCAAGAGAACACTCAAACTATCGCAAGTCACTTTTGCGATCAACCAGCCTAATATCCAAAGAAAATCGTTCTCTCTTTACCAATCAGAATAGCTTACACTTATCTAGCCAATCCATCAAAGAAATGGATCCACTCGGCTGCTTCTGAACCCCATCTCCATAAAAACTGCTAACCAGAAGACTTCTTGCCAGTATAGAACACTCCGAGCTGCACTGCTGACATCGATGCCAACGACTACCTAAGCCAAAGCCCTTCGAGAAACTCGGACCTCAAACCAGATGAAAACATCCTGCTGAACGCAGCCACAACATCGAAGCATATATACTTCTTAAACTTGTTCAAAGAAAAATCTTCGGAGACATTCATAGTCACTGCGTCTCATCACACAGATACTAATTCCTGAGGTATCAAAATACCATTATTTTTTTCTGCCCAACCGACAGATCCAAACTCTACTCATCCAACTCAAAGATAGACTCTGAACCTTAAAAGGTTACCTTCAGAGATCTACGAAATCCTACACTTTGCACAACTCACTCGAGACGGTATTAGGTCTACAGTCTCGATAGATACACTTCCAACCTCAACACTCAAATTCCAACCATTGGTAGTAGTCGTGTTACACACCCCACTACCTTATCTACCTTTATAACTTATATTGGAAAACCTGTACGGGTAACCCAACAAATAGGTAGAGATAAATAAATAAATAAATAAATAAATAAATAAATATAATTACAAATACGCTCTCTCAAGAAAGAAATCACTTCAAAACCTAGGTATTCACTCAACTTGGCGCTCTGATACCACCTGTGATGGTCTAGGCTTTGCTGGTAGGCTTTTCAACCATCCCAGCCCCGTCGTGGCTCATAGTGATACCTCGAGTTTACTTTTACGGCCAGCCTCTCGACTCGCAACCAACCCCGCAAGGCCTTATACTACCCCCGGGGGCATGTAAGGGTAAGAGTCTCCCGTGCGCCACCTAACGCAAAGCGAGAACCCCCTATCACGATGTACTGTAGCAAACCCAATCCCGGTCTCATCGAAATCCAAAGCGTGTCTTTTAAGGCCAAGTTGTTTTAAAGGTTTAAAACAATTCAGTTATCTATATACATAGATAGATAAATCACAGATTCACAATAGATAATCAACATTATCATCACAACAGATAATCCATATTATCATTATCAAAAGGTAATCGAAATCATTATCACAATGCATCCATATCATTCAACATTACTTATCTCATATCTGAGATTCAAATCATTCAAGGCAAACATCATCATCCATCCATATAAGCAATGATTAATAATCTCACCAAATATAATTAATTTAAAATGAATTAAATTAATTACATCATTTCTAATTAATTTAAAATGAATTAAATTAATTACTTCATCACTACCAAATTTGCTTATATCACTAATAATTAATTATCAATTAATTAATTAATCATCCATCAATTATTCATTTTAATTAATCATCCATGATTAATTAATCTTTAATTACATTCAAGTAATTATCCACTAATTAATTTCTCAAATTAATTATACTTAACCAAATACAGTAATTAATCTTTATTTACTTCCTTAATTAATTAATTATAATTAATTACATTAATTCTTAATTAATTACATCAATTAATTCCTTCATTTATTAATTATTTCCAAATAATCTATTCTTAATTACATCATTAATTATAATAATTAATGATTTCTAATTACATTTTCTATTTAAATTAATTACATTAAGTAATTAATTCTTAATTTAAACTATAAATGTTAATCACCCTTGATTAACTCCATTCAGTAATGAACTACCCTTAATTACTTCACCAAATAAATTAATTACTCTTTAATTAATTATCTCTAATTAATCCCTTGATTGATTTACAAAGTAATTATACTCAAATTACTTCCATCATCACATCACCTTCAATTAATTACATACAGTAATTACCAATAAATAACTTCCCTAAGTAATTTCTCTTTATTAAATTAAATTAGGTAATTATATTCCACAAATCATCAAATGATTATTCTAAATTAATTAAACTGAATTAATTAACTTAATCTAATCAAATTAAACTCAATTAATTACAATAAGTAATTAATTCCTTAATTACTTCCATAAGTAATTATACTTAACAATTTACAAAAATGATTATCTTTAAATTAATTAACCTAATTAATTATTAAAAATTAACCACATTAATTAATTATTAAATAATCCTTAGTTAATAACCTTTATTAACTATTTAACAATTCATTAATTATTTTTCTAAAGTAATTAACTTATTTAATCATTATTAATTACAAATTAATTAATCATTAATAATCCAATCAATAACCCCTAATAATTCAATTAATTAAGTGTTAACTATAACTTAATTTATCCTTTATTACTTAATTCATTAATTATTAATCATTAATTAAAATCAAATCTTATTAATTAATCACTCTTAAATTACAAGTTAATTAATCTAAGAATAATTAACCTTTAACCTTTAAGTTTAAACCCTTAATTACTTTAAGTAATTATTCATTCCATTAATTTATTAAATAAAATAATTATCCAATTAATTACCCTAATAATTAAATGCATAACAAATCATTAAATTATAATTTAACTTCAACAAGTTTTAGAATCAATTTAAAACCTTTAAACTTAAATAATACTTTTCTTATAAAAGAAATTTTACAACAGTTTAAATCAAATTCCCTTTTTAAATTTAAAACATTTTAATTTTTCTTTATCATTCAAATTTGTTAAAATACTTAAATTTATAAAACTTAAATCTATTTTGAAGCAAAAATTCAAATCCAGATTTGAATCATATTTAAACTTTGTTTAAAACATTTCTTTTCATTTCAAATTCCAATTTAAATTCAAATTTCTTTAAAAACATTTTTAAACTATAAACCCTTTAAGTATTTTAAACAAATTTGAATTTAAAAACTTATTCATTTCTAACTATGATTCAAATTAAAACTTGAATCCATAATTAAAAATAGATTTAAAACTCATTTTAAATCTTTGCTTAATGTTTTAAAATTTAGTTTAAATTTTGAAATAGGACAAGTTTCAAACTTGAACAAACTAACTCGAGCTAAACACTAAAATAACTCGAGTAACTCGAGTAACACTTCATTTGAATTCCTTTAAATTTAAAGTACTGTCAGGTTTAACATAATCCTATAACAAACGTACCCCCGAGCCCTCATAATCCCTACTTCAAGTCCACTTCCCCAAAGCTTCGAGAAAAAACATGAATCTACTCGTAACGCTCGAGTATCATCTTCCCCCAAAATCAAAAGCTGATACACTATGGTAACCGTGCACCTGCACCACCGCTGCCATTAACAACGACCTCTCGCGACGACACTCCCAAGTCGACGGTCATCCCTCATCTCGATTCCGACCATCAAACCAATCGCAGAACCCCAAAATCACAATCGAGCTTTCAAGCTCAAAAACTGGAACCATGTCGAAACCTTAAAACGCCTCAATCTCAATAATCCGGCCACCAGAGATTTTGTCCTTCCACCATCATCTTCGACAAGCAACCCTCCATCAATCCCCTCAATTTGGGTGAACTCGATCACTCATAGGATTTGCATCGACCAATATACTGATCCACAGATAAAACTAGGGTTAAGATCTTTGATTCAAAATCACCAACGCCACACTGCTTTGATTCACCTACTACCATTTTTCCCTACAACTTCGATCTACACTCCATCACCAGAAAAGATACTGGCCACCCAAACTTCCTAGATCGACAGTATCATACCAAAATACCCTTTTTGGTCAAACCAGAAATACTTAATCACATTCAAACTAAAAATTCTAATTTTGGTTTTAAAATTCAATTTATTGTTAATGTAATCAGTTTATACACTTGAATCATAGAACCTGTATGATTAAATTCTTACTTTCAAAAGACTGCTCTGTTGTACTTAGTGTTTTCCAGAGACAGTACAGTTTTCATTTTATTTTTCATATTTAATAAAATTAAAACTTTAACTTATGTTACATACCATACTTCGTTTAAATCCTAAACTTTAACAAGGTTTTGAGTATGAGATCTTGAATTTGGTCGGGATTTAAACCTGAATTCTAGAACAAGCCTAGAAACCATTTTCAACAGCAAGCAGACATTCATAAAAACCCATACATATGTTCAAAGCATTTCATCATAATCATACACACACTTATTTCTAGAGTAAACAAACAACTAATTTATACTCAAGTTTATTAAATATAAAATGTTACTCACCAGAATTTTTATAAGCAGAGTATCCATGTTTTGACAAGCCTGAACCTGAATTGCTTTGATTTTCAAAAACTTCAAGTTGCTTCTTGTTTTTTTTTTTAAACTTTAGTTTGCCTTTAAAAACATTCATCCTGTTTTTACTGCAAATGCTAGCTTCCTCATGCATGCTTCCAGATAGATAAGAAAAATGCAGGCTTTGATGAAGTTCAAAACAGGAAAGCAGGATCTTCAGTTGCATGCAAGTTTTAGAGTTGCAAATTTGATTTCAGGTTTATGAATTACAGAATTGAATTGCAATTTAATTTTTCTAGGTCGATAAATTTGAAGGGCTACAGTTTTCTTTTTTGAGGATTTGTAAATGATTTGCATTTCAGTTTTTGAAGAAAATTCAAACAGTTTTGAAGAAGATTAATTTTTTAGGGAATTTTGCAGATTTTGATTTTGATTAAAATCTCTGTTTTGAATGGAGATGATTTCAGATCTTTGTTTTGAAAAAAAGAAGAATAGAAAAAAGAAAATAAGAATGAGTGCAATGTTTATATAAGTAGATTTTGATTAAATTAAAATAAAATGAAAAAGATTAATTAGGACACATGTTTCTTAGTTTAACATTTGTCACAATTCTTATTTCATGCTTAACACATGTCATATAAGTGTTAAGAGATTAACACATGTATTAAGATTATTTTTTATTTTATTTAAAATTGTTTATAAACTTTTAAATCTTAATTTATTATTTCTTATGTATATATAAATGAATTTATCTCTTTTTAAACTAAAAAGAAATGAAAACAATCAAATTATAAATATAAGCTTATTCAAGTATTTCTTTTTTAAATATTTATTCCTTTGAATTTCACAACATTAAATCCAAATTTAAATTAATTTAAAAACCAAATTATGTAAATATATCTTCCTTTAAATTTTAAAAATAACAAATCCTATTTCTTACAAAATTTATTTATGTTCATAAAAACTAAGTACTATCAATATTATTTGAAAATAACAAATTAAACAATATTAAATAATTTATAAGAGAGATTACAATTTGTAGGATCTAGATTAACCCTAGAGGGGGGGGGGGAGGTGAATAGGGTTATAGCAAATTTTCTCGATTTAAACGTAAAAACAAACTGCAGAAATAAATATGCTGAAAAGTAAATCACACACAAAATTTACCCAGCTTCGGCAACCCCTGCCTACTGCTGCATTCCCAGATTTCTATTAGAATTAAACAGTATCCCGCTTACAAACACTCTACTAGACTCGCAAACCTTTGCTCCTGCTCACAAACACTCTACTAGACTCGCACACCCTGCTCCGCCTATAGAGTTTCGCTTACTCGCAAACTCTGCTCCCGCCTATAGAGTTTTGCAAACTCGCACACCCTGCTCACTGAACTAATTCTAACTAGACAATCTGACACTACCTACAACCTAGGTGGTGATTTACAAATTCTTTGACTTGAAAAGTAAAAACAACTTCAAAAATACAACCAGGAGCAAAAATTAAAATATAAACTTGAATCCCTAATTTTTGCTCAAATAAAAAAAAACCATTTAATAAAACCCTAAATGAAAGTAAATTAAAGCCCTTTTATAGGAATAAAGGCCGGCCCTTGTTTTCTTTCACCGATCCACTATGATAATGGTAGCCGTCCCTCTTTCTGAAATTAGGGCTTCGGCTCTCTTGCTCCTTGCTTTCAAAATTAGGATTGTACAAATTGAAGCGCCGGTTGAATTCCTCGATCGAATAATGATTGACGTGCTTCCTTTATCGATCGATGCTCCCCTTTTTACCACACGGCTTCTCCAATTTGGATTGAGTTCCTCTGTAATTTCGGTATGTACTTTACTTCCCTTTCGTTGCTGGGTTAATGCTTGCTTGAACTCGATGCTTTGCCGATGATGATTTGTGGGTTTTTATATAGGTCGAATTCCTATATTTGCGTTCGTATAAAATTGTTTGAATTTGTCAATTTATTTTCTCTGGCCGCTTGATTATGCTTGGATGCTTGAGATTTCACTGACTTATTCAAATTCGTATTTTCGATGCTTGCTTGGTTGACACGGTTTTGAATTGCTATCGTGGTCATTACGGTGTTGATTTTTGACTTCGTCAATACTGCATACGCACATATTTTTTGAAATTGATTTCATCTTGAGTCCCACGGCAACGAACTTTCCTCTTTTAATCTCAGTCAATATTTGTTTTCGTGTGGTTTCTTGTTGACTTCACTGTGATTTATTGCTTTGGTTTTCCGGCCCCTGTGAGCTTCGTCTCTGGCCATTTTCTCTGTTGGTATTGACCTAAATTTGAGCATTTCACAGTTTCATCTCTACTTTTTTGTAGCTGCATTGCTATTGTCTGGTTGCACTTTGATGTTGTATATGTGATGCATTTGTCATTGATACTGTTGTTCAATTTTCTTCCATTAACTTGACCATTTGTATACATACATTGTATGTTTCTCTATTGCACTTTTGTGGTCTGCACTGCTTGTTTTGAGTCACTTCTATACTTGAGCATGTATTACTTGTTGTCTTCATAAAATTGTCACTGTGCTTCTTTTGTTGCTCTGACTTGCATACTTCTTGCATTCTTCATTTTCGTTGTGCATTTGTATCACTTGAGACTGCCGTGTATTTGGTCTTTGTTGATTGATTGTTAACACTTGATTGTTCTGTGCTTTGACATTGTATTCATCCCTGTAGTTAAGTCTGATTTTTCTGGTCTGCATGCATAAGCTTTGATGCTATATGGGTGGTCTTCAAGTATGCTTGTCTGCATTCACTCTGGCTTCTTTAACTTATGTCAGGTCTGATTGAATCACTGTCTTGAAGTCTTTGTGATCTTCACTTTTGTTCATTGTCATCTGAACTGCTGCCACTGTCTTCTTTGTAGTTGCACTGCACTTTTGGTTTGAGCTTGTTTGCAATTTAGCCTTGACCACCTTTATGTTGTAACCATACTTTTGGCATGATTGTTCTGGTCTTGTTTGTGTATTTTGTCTTCGTGCACTGATGCATTTGGAGTTGGTCTGTTGCACTTTGGTCTTGCATTTGTGATTTGATGCACTTTTGATTTGTCGAAGCTTTGCATTTGAGTTGAGTCATGACAACAATGACTTAACATTTGCATTCAGTTTACTGTGCCTTGTGTTGAACCCAGTTTTTAAAAACTCGGGTTTGACCTTGTGCTCGTGTCGTGATTTTCAATATATTGCACGTGAGTTGAACCCGGTTTTTCATTTGGGTTTGACCTGTGCTCACCTATCCCTGTAGCATTATCAAGTGTATATTGATATGCATGGCCTTGTGGCATGTACAGTGATACACTGTGCATGTCACACTGTTCGTGTATGATGAATTCAAATGTGAATGATGACGACAACCCAAATAACTGAGGCAAGTATTATTTTCAAAAATCATATTTCATTTTATATTGCAAAAATATTTCTTTTTCAATTTTACTGCGCTAGTGAATATTTTTGCAGATTGCTCAGATGCTGGATTCAAACTGGAATGCAGTTGAAGACAAAATATGAGTGTGAGTGATATGTAGTGAGGTTATTAATGTAAATATGAAATCGTGATGTATTCAAAAAATGTATATGTATAGTGAGAGCATGAATTTGTACTATTCAAGATTGTAATAAATATTTGTTTGAATAAAATTTCTGTTTAAATTCAAATTCTGTGTACTTTATTTAATTCAACAAATATTTATTTAATCTATGAAACATAAAATAGTACATTAACAAATACATTTAAATGAATGTATATATGTTTGGTATCATCAAAAAAAAATCATATAAGCGCCAAGCGCATATTCAACATTCTCCCCCTTTTGATGATAACAAACATATAATTAAGGTTTTGACTGTTTTAAATGTATTTGATCAATGACATACTCTAATTGCTCCCCCTATTTAAATGCTTCCTCTCTACATGATGCTCCCCCTACATATACGCATGCAAATAGAAATATATAAATGAGCCTAGATGCAAATGGAAAATTATTTGACCTTTGCTTGATTCTATTTGACAAAATCTTAACTTTTCTCTCCCCCTTTTGTTATCAGCAAAAGAATAATAGTGTGAGAGAAAAATAGAGATAAAGTGATCGATATTAATCCAACATTAAACTCAAATTGAATATAAATATTAAACTTCAATAAGTATCAAACAAAAACCATAACTCCCCTTGTTAGGCGCATATTCCACTTTTAGAAATGATGGATATGATGTTCATATAAAATCATACAGTTGAATCTTCTTGTGGTACTTTTATATCAGGAATTTGAATATCTACTAATCATGCATAACCGTTAGGACTTTTAAATGAGATTAGTAGTATTCCAATTTAATTTTAAAAATGAATTCAAGTATCTTCTAACCACGCATGACCGTGAGGACTTTTAAATGGGATTAGAATCAACTTGTCTATTTAACCAATTAATTTTGATATGCGTTCCATACATGCATAACCGTAAGGACTTTTAAATGAGCATGGAAGCACATAATCAAAAATCCAAGTAATTCACTCATGCATAACCGTGAGGACTTTTAAATGAGAGTGAATACTTTGGATATTTATTTATTTTAAAAAATATGAAATGAAAAACAAATGATTCCTGATTATAGTACCACATATCGACAAACTATATTTATAAACAATGGTCGATAGAAATATGATAGATATAGAAATGGTCATGGAATCTTTACCCAACAAAAAGTTTTATAACTCTTGTTTGAATTCCTGAAGAAATTTTCCAAATATACTCTCTTGAGTAATGTATGTTAAATATCAACACTTATCACATTTTCAATCACTATTTATCTTTTTGATAATTAGGAGGGAGTCGGATTAGTCAAAATTTGTTATTTAAAATCAAATAAAAAAAATGACTAATCTGAAAATATGGTCAAACATGATTTTCGCGAAGGGGTTATATGAGAAAAATTTCTGCTATTTGAAAATTGTTTCAAGTGAAAAATATGCAGATATTTTCTTTGAAAAACGATGCAGCAAATGAATGTTTCAAAGATTAATCACGTTCCACTAGTAATTTTTCTATCAACTATATTACCAGTGTAATCTGCATCTGAATTTAAATTTCACTCAATATTCACTCGTTGGATGTCAAAGACCAGATTGTGAAATTTCAACAAATTATCTCATAATTGTTTTCAACAATTTTTAAATGAAATTCTCTTGGATTTGAATTGAGACCGTGTTAACAATCAAACAAATATCATAGTGTCAGTTTCAGAAACAGTTATTTTCATGAGTAATCAACAGTCAATCAACATCATAATTATTTCAAAAACAATTTCTTGAAGTTTCAACAATTTCTTAAAATCCTTTTTAACAACTTTCACATGAAATTTGAAATCGTGCAAATTTACAAGCAGTGACCAAAATGTCAAAACAAATATATCTACGTGTAGCATGAGTAATCAAAGATCAATAGAATACCATCATTTGACCGAACAAATTTATATGGATTAGTTCAAAGTTGAAAATCTGATTGGTCATCATTTAAGCACAAGTTAAGATCATAAATAAGAACAAGTCAAAAAAAATCATATCAATTAAGAATAAGTCAGAATTAAAGACATCATTCATTTCATCATCACATTACTGGCTGATTTAATTCAGATTACGGTGCAGATTATCACATTTAATATATCGTTCAAAACAAATTTACCTGTTTTACCTTTACGATAATTTTTCGTTGTTGTCCATTGTGATTCTGTCACCTTTATACTATGCTAAAGAACTTTGCTTTGTTGCCCGTTGTGTTTCTAGAACAGCAAGAATCCAAAGAACATGTTGTTGTTCCTTAGCCTGCTGCCACCATACCTACACGATGAAAGATTTTTGTGACCTATTTATAGGTCCATGATTGTTAGTGGCAGAAGCATTATGAATAAAAAAACCCTTTGGAACCCAAACTTGTTTAGTCCTTTCATTCTTGTTCCAGTAGACATGAAATTTGTTTGTAGAATTCTTAGGAACCCAAACTTGTATAAATTTTGTTTTCTTGTTCCTTTGACTACAATTTTCAACATGATGTCCAATTATTTCATATCTACCAAAGACACTCTTACCTTTTGCACTATCATCAACTTGTGATTTCCCAAAACCTAGTCCTTTTTTGTTGTTAGAAAAAATTTGATTTCCCAATAACATGTTGAATGATTTTTCTCCTCTTGAAAAGTTATTCAAAGATTTCTCAAGATTTTGGACTTCTGTTTTTTAGTGTCGTGTTTTCAGTTACAAGTGAGGTGCATCTATTTATGAAATCCTTTTTCCTAGTGTCAATGGTTTCCTTAAGACTCAAGTTTTCTTTTTCAAGATTCTCAAAGCTATTCTTAAGTCTTGATAATTCCGAATCTAAAATTTTACATTTTTTACAGTTTAGGTTTTGAATATTTTCAAGTTCAGTTTCTAACCTAGAATTTTCATAGGCGAGTTTCCTCCTTTCATATTTCAGTTTTTCAATTTTTGATTCAAGACTATCAATTGTTTTAGTAAGATCTAGGCACATAAAAACAAGATCTCTATAGGAATACTCACCTGCCTCACTAGATTCCTCAGAGCTTGCTTCTGATTCTGATTTTTCCATACAACACGAGTTAGCCTCCTCTGAGCTGCTATCCGAAACATCCTCTCCTTCTTCATCATCCCAAGTCACTGCAAAGGCCTTGTTCTTCTTTTTCTTTCCTTTGTTGTTTTTGAGAAGTGGGCATTTTTGTATGAAGTGTCCGGGCTTCTTGCAGTTAAAGCACGTTAATTCATTATCAGAATTGTCAGAATGTTTTGACCTATTACTACTTGTTTTCTTCTTGCGTGGCTTTAATCTTGATGAGTTTCTAAGTTTATTGACATCCATTGCAAGCTCTTTAATTGGATCTACTTCATCTTCATCGCTCTCTTCTTTGATCTTTAAGGAAATCGTCTTCTTCTTTGATTCGGAGTTGTTGCATTCCTCCTTTGCTTTTAGCTCAAGCTCATATGTCATCAAATTGCCAATTAACTCCTCCATGCTTAGTTTACTCAAATCTTTCGATTCTTGTATTGCCGTGACTTTTGCCTCAAAGTTCATCGGTAAGACTCGTAGTATCTTCCGCACAAGCTCTACCTCAGTGAAGACCTTCCCAAGTGCTCTAGCATTGTACACCAAAGTTGAAAAACGTCAAAACATATCCTTTATGCTCTCGCCTTTGTCCATCACAAAGTTTTCGTATTCATTGCTGAATAGGGCTAGACGAGACTCCTTGACTTGAGAAGTTCCTTCGTGTGTCACCTCCAAAGTGTGCTAAATTTCCTGTGCTGTTGTACAATGAGAAATTCTATTAAATTCATTTTTATCAAGAGCATAGATCAAAGCGTTCATTGCTTTAGCATTTGTGGTTTTTAATTTCTTATTGTTATCATCCCACCTATCCCTAGGTTTAGGAATCTCAGTACCACCAACAGTTATAGTGGGAGGTTTATAACCAGTTTCAATAATATCCCAAACATCATACTCAACAGAACTAAGATAAATACCCATCCTAACATTCCAATAAGCATAATCATTTCCATTAAACAAGGGTGGCCTAGAAATAGATTGCCCCTCAGAAAAAGCATTATTTGGTAGATTCATGACTCTAGAGTTAAAGAAAAATAGCAGGCTCTGATACCACTTGTAGGATCTAGATTAACCCTAGAGGGGGTGAATAGGGTTATAGCAATTTTTCTCGATTTAAACGTAAAAACAAACTACAGAAATAAATATGCTGAAAAGTAAATCACACACAAAATTTACCCAACTTCGGTAACCCCTGCCTACTGCTGCATTCCCAGATTTCTATTAGAATTAAACAGTATCCCGCTTACAAACACTCTGCTAGACTCGCAAACCTTTGCTTCCGCTCACAAACACTCTACTAGACTCGCACACCCTGCTCCGCCTATAGAGTTTCGCTTACTCGCAAACTCTGCTCCCGCCTATAGAGTTTTGCAAACTCGCACACCCTGCTCACTGAACTAATTCTAACTAGACAATCTGACACTACCTACAACCTAGGTGGTGATTTAAAAATTCTTTGACTTGAAAAGTAAAAACAACTTCAAAAATACAAGCAGGAGCAAAAATTAAAATATAAACTTGAAACCCTAATTTTTGCTCAAATAAAAAAACCTTTTAATAAAACCCTAAATGAAAGTAAATTAAAGCCCTTTTATAAGAATAAAGGCCGGGCCCTTGTTTTCTTTCACCCGATCCACTGTGATAATGGTAGTCGTCCCTCTTTCTGAAATTAGGGCTTCGTCTCTTTTGCTCCTTGCTTTCAAAATTAGGATTGTACAAATTGAAGCGCCGGTTGAATTCCTCGATCGAATAATGATTGGCGTGCTTCCTTTGTCGATCGATGCTCTCCTTTTCACCACACAGCTTCTCCAATTTTGATCGAGTTCCTCTGTGATTTCGGTATGTACTTTACTTCCCTTTCGTTGCTGGTTTAATGCTTGCTTGAACTCGATGCTTTGCCGATGATGATTTGTGGGTTTTTATATTGGTCGAATTCCTATATTTGCGTTCGTATAAAATTGTTTAAATTTGTCAATTTATTTTCTCTGGCCGCTTGATTATGCTTGGATGCTTGAGATTTCACTGACTTATTCAAATTCGTATTTTCGATTCTTGCTTGGTTGACACGGTTTTGAATTGTTATCGTGGTCATTACGGTGTTGATTTTTGACTTCGTCAATACTGCATACGCACATGATTTTTGAAATTGATTTCGTCTTGAGTACCACGGCAATGAACTTTCCTCTTTTAATCTCAGTCAATATTTGTTTTCATGTGGTTCCTTGTTGACTTCACTGTGATTTATTGCTTTGGTTTTCCGGCCCCTGTGAGCTTCGTCTCTAGCCATTTTCTCTATTGGTATTGACCTAAATTTGAGCATTTCATAGTTTCATCTCTACTTTTTTGTAGCTGCATTGCTGTTGTCTAGTTGCACTTTGATGTTGTATATATGATGCATTTGTCATTGATACTGTTGTTCAATTTTCTTCCATTAACTTGACCATTTGTATACATACATTGTATGTTTCTCTGTTGCACTTTTGTGGTCTGCACTGCTTGTTTTGAGTCACTTCTATACTTGAGCATGTATTACTTGTTGTCTTCATAAAATTGTCACTGTGCTTCTTTTGTTGCTCTGAATTGCATACTTCTTGCAGTCTTCATTTTCGTTGTGCATTTGTATCACTTGAGACTGCTGTGTATTTGGTCTTTGTTGATTGATTGTTAACACTTGATTGCTCTGTGCTTTGACATTGTATTCATCCCTGTAGTTGAGTCTGATTTTTCTGGTCTGCATACATAAGCTTTGATGCTATATGGGTGGTCTTCAAGTATGCTTGTCTGCATTCACTCTGGCTTCTTTAACTTATGTCAGGTCTGATTGAATCACTGTCTTGAAGTCTTTGTGATCTTCACTTTAGTTCATTGTCATCTGAACTGCTTCCACTGTCTTCTTTGTAGTTGCACTGCACTTTTGGTTTGAGCTTGTTTGCAATTTAGCCTTGACCACCTTTATGCTGTAACTATACTTTTGGCATGATTGTTTTGGTCTTGTTTGTGTATTTTGTCTTCGTGCACTGATGCATTTGGAGTTGGTCTGTTGCACTTTGGTCTTGCATTTGTGATTTGATGCAGTTTTGATTTGTCGAAGCTTTGCATTTGAGTTGAGTCATGACAACAATGACTTGACCTTTGCATTCAGTTTACTGTGCCTTGTGTTGATCCCAGTTTTTAAAAACTCGGGTTTGACCTTGTGCTCATGTCGTGATTTTCAATATATTGCACGTGAGTTGAACCCGGTTTTTCATTTGGGTTTGACCTGTGCTCACCTGTCCCTGTAGCATTATCAAGTGTATATTGATGTGCACGGCCTTGTGGCATGTACAGTGATACACTGTGCATGGCACACTGTTCGTGTGTGATTAATTCAAATGTGAATGATGACGACAACCCAAATAACTGAGGCAAGTATTATTTTCAAAAATCATATTTCATTTTATATTGCAAAAATATTTCTTTTTCAATTTTACTGCGTTAGTGAATATTTTTGCAGATTGCTCAGATGCTGGATTCAAAGTGGAATGCAATTGAAGACAAAATATGAGTATGAGTGATATGTAGTGAGGTTATTAATGTAAATATGAAATCGTGATGTATTCAAAAAATGTATATGTATAGTGAGAGCATGAATTTGTACTATTCAAGATTGTAATAAATATTTGTTTGAATAAAATTTCTGTTTAAATTCAAATTCTGTGTACTTTATTTAATTCAACAAATATTTATTTAATCTATGAAACATAAAATAGCACATTAACAAATACATTTAAATGAATGTATATATGTTTGGTATCATCAAACAAAAATCATATAAGCGCCAAGCGCATATTCAACATAATTTACTTCTATTACTCAATATATTAAGATCATTTGTAATTTATATTTTAAATTCTTATATATAATTTCAAGCAATATTTTAAAAAGAAAATAATCAAAGCTTTGATGTTAATCTAATTTAAATTCATATTAAGCTAATTAAATAAAATTTTAAAACAAATAAGATTTTTCATAAGTATAAACCAAATTATTTATCAAATTGCTTCGAAAAGCTAAATGTTTGAATTTAAATCAAATTTCAATTTACCAAAAATAAAATAGAGTTAGAAAATTAATTCATTTACTAAATTCCAAATCAAAGTTTATCAATGTACAATATATACAATTATATATATTATAAACAGAAAACAATCTATTAGCTTTAAAAAGATAAAATCTTCCAATTTAAATATTTATTAAAAGATGATTATTAGATCAATTCAAATTTTATTATCAAAAATAATCAAATCAGATTAATTTTTAACACAGATTATTAAATTCATATTGCCAAATTTTCGGGATATCGCACCGATGGTCTCACAACAGTTAGGTGAGGCTGGACAAGATTATGATAATTAGGGTAAATAAGTAGCCAACAAAATAAGAAAAGTAAATTAAACGCAAAATAAAAGATTAGACTTATGGTCGAATAAGAGAGGGAGATATGTTTGGAGCAGCCCAAAGGATGAAGAGCCTAACTAAGCAGTTCATCAAAGATTTTAGCACATAAGAAGCATGTCCAACTTATTTATTTTAGGCTAGAAAGAAGTATGAGACTTCAATGGCACGTGAGAGTACTCTAGGGTGGCCCTCTAGGGTATGAATAGCGAAGCAGTCCTCCGGAGAAAGGTCTGTAGGTGTTCCATCAAAAGAGTACGCCTCGACTGTTTTTTGCTTGGTAGGACCATTGTAGGCAGTCAAAAGGGGTTGATGTTTGGAGTAGGATATTCGTATGTCCCAGTACTTGCAAATAAGTTTTAGTGGGCAGGACCAAAAAGGATAGTCGCATGCAGATATCGGGCCCACATCATAACCAAGAAACGAGTTCGGGAAAGACTAGAGTTAAACCTACTGTCCAAAGATTCTTTCACTATCGAGATACTGGATGTGGGCGCAGCCAATTGGATGTTTAGATTGTTTGTAGTAGGGCACAGCCACTTAGCTTCTTCGGTGGTCTTTCGATTAGTTGAGGGGTGACTGCGTGGGGCCATAGCCACGATAAGAAAAGCGGCAGATCAAGTAGAATATCTGTATTGTAGGCCTAATGAGGCAGTCCTTTATAGGTATAGACAATCTCCGACCGAGTTCCGTACAAGGTAGACATTGTTTAGCGGGATTCAGGAAGTAGACAGAACGATTACGTATTGTACTCAAGGTATGCACTAGATGGTACAATGTGGATGTCCGAGCATTATTATAGGCTAGTGCGGATGCATTTTACGTTTTCAGAGCCGATGACGGAACATATATATTGTAGGCCTTACGATGCAGTCCTTTACAGATGTTGTCACAACACGCCCTAGCAGCGAGGCGATGGAGTCCTTTTTGATGAGGATACGGAAGGTACTAAAGCTAATACCTAGGACTAATACGGTCATTGGGCATATAGCTACATATATTAGTTATTAGGTTTTGATCTACTTGGGCATATAGCTACATATATTAGTTATTAGGTTTTGATCTACTAGGAAGTAGATGGGTACGATTCACGCATAAATGCGAGAGTATTATAAACCCAATTAACCTAATATAACAGAAAATGAAAATAAAATGGTATATGTAGAATTAAACTTAAAAGTATATAATTTGTCCATTCATCAGAACTTTAGTTCTGACCCCTTGCTCATAACATCCTACAGGCTAGGTAGATGGCAGAGACTTTTCAGTTTTGAGACACTTGTTTAAAAAATGTTATTATATTGACGAGTATTTACTTATTATTATAATTTAGTCAGTTCCGCTATGAGATATTTATCTGAGCTCTAATATATTTATCTTTGCCTATTTGCAGGATACCAGAAACCCAACTCGGACTTTAGTGAGATTGGATTTTAGCATTTTTGCAAAAAATCAAGACTCACTGGAATTTGGGTTGTTACAATTCCAGTTTGGCCTCTATTTCCAGAGACAGCCAAAGTGTTATGCTCCATTTTCATCCTGCTTGCAGTACTTTTTTTGTAGCCTTTATTTTGGGTCTGCTTTGGCCTAGTCCCTTTGTTATAGGAAGTCTCTTTGACTTCAAGCTCCATCTGTTTTCTTTTTTGTTTCTGTTCGTGGTAAGAATGAGTGTAACAATAACCAGCTAAAGAATTTGTCTCACTGTGCGCTTGTGCTTCATGACATTAAACACTTATTATGCAAGACATAAACAAACAAAGTATCACCTTTTAACTTAGTGGTTTTATTTGGTTAATTATACGCTCATATTATTATATGCACGTGAATGATAAATACCGCACAATTTTCTGATTGGTGCTTGAAGAATCATTGTTACACTTTTTATTGTGACCTTATTGTATAGCTAGTATAATCCACCATTAAATTGTATGGTAGGTTAAAGGTGGTTTATGTTATCATTCTAATCCTTTATAGCCATTTACATTTAGAATGAAGTATTCACAATCGGCTACTTTATTTTTTTCTAACATGATATTTACTTGTAGTAAACCAAGAGGCATAGCATTCAAACTTCTATTGATGCTCCTTTTTGGAATAGAATACGTTTTTTTTTAAATACCACATGCAAGTTATTTCAGAATGCAAACTATCTATGTACGATGACTTGCAAGTAGTTACAAGGGACTTGATGTCTGAATTTATTCTAGATTATTCTCTTTATCACCTTTTGATTAATCCCTAGAGCATGTTAAAATAGCAGTCCAACATATTAAAAATAAGCGATCAATGTTAAAGTTTTATTATTTGACTATATTTGTTTATATGTACTATTCATTTTCTTAAATAATAATAAATACTATAGCAAAGCAGCTATATTACAACTTTTACTTTACAACAAACACAAACTGACAGTTGTTATCGTTATTTTTAACAGTTGTAACAAAGGTACTTTTAATAACTTTATTTGTACAGCAATTGTAATATACGTTTATAACAACTGCTTTTTTGTGTCCGTAGTAAATGTTTAATAATAACAACCGTTTGTGCAGTTATCTCTTCAACATATAAAATACAACTTTCCAACTCATAAAAAATTCAACCCCCCTCACCCCTGCGCCTTTGTTTTTGTTAGCCGCTCAATTTGTTAAATAAGTACGAAAACTCATTGGCAAAATTTTCTAAACCTAATCCTGACCCATTCGCGTTGTGCTCGCTGCCCTTGCTAAATCCGTTCGCCGCCGATAACCAGCCACTCTCCGCTAAACCGCACCATGCTTTGCAAAGCGCTAATCCTAACCTTAACCCTCTTACAAACGCTAACCTACAACTTTCTGCCATCTGATTTGCTCGCCGCCGCCGCCGATGATATATGTACGGCATCTGAATGGTTTCCCTTTGTGTTGGTTTATCTCTGGCTGATGCAACTTTTTTTTACATTTTTTAATACTATTTGAATTAGGTAAGGTGTAGTCAAATCAAATACAAACCCTTTTTAACCCAGTGGATCATCTATTAATTGTAGGGTAATGTTTGGTTTTTTTTTAATTATCCAGTTTTTAAGTCCATTCTCCGCTCTTAGCCTTGAGGTGTTTTTGTAAAGTTACAAATACGTTTGGTAATAATGATAAATGCAACAGTGATGATATTTGAATTATCCAGTTTTATTTAAATTTTGAGTATGGCCACGAAACAATGATGCCAACCAAATAGTGATGATAAATGCAACAGTGATGGTATTTGAGTTATCCAGTTTGGTAATAATGATAAATGCGGTAGTGACGGTTTTTTAATTATCCAGTTTTATTTAAATTTTAAGTATGGACATGTAACAGCGATGGTATTTAAATTTTGAGTATGCCAACTAAAAAGTGATGATAAATGAAACAGTGAGCGTTATTTGGATTATTCAGTTTTATTTAAATTTTGAGTGTGGCCACAATGTTGTATCCATAGTTAGAAGGCATGGAATTTAAAAAAAAAAGTATAAAAAGAGGCTAGTTTACGATAGAGAACACATGGTAAATTTCTATTGACGGTAATCAACAGTGCTTGTTGTAACAACTGTCGAAGGGAGAGAAGACTAACACAAGAGTAGCAGAAGTATATTTTGTGCATACATTATATGGCCGACTAATAATCTAAACTGATCCAATGGCATGTAGCTTCAAGTGAACATACTTTTTTAATAGTAAAGCAATAAAATGCAACAACGATGGTATTTGGGAAAGCGGTATGGGTAACATTCTGTTACAGTGAATTAATAGTTAACATTATGTTGCATAAGCCTTTTTGATAATTCCATCCTGTTAGAAATAACGGTTCACCTATATTATACGTAGTCTTTGGTGGAAGACAATAATTATGTAAATAGTCGACGATACTGTCCTTTTTAGCATGATCCCATTTTAAACTTTTTAATCAGATGTTTTAAACAGTTCAGATTATAGGCAAAACATATTATAACCATAGTACGTAGTACGGTTATGGAAAATGTATCAAAATGTGTCATGTCTCATAATTATTTACATGCATATTGTATATACTGTATGTTTAGTGAATCAGAGTATTGGGCCCAAAAGCTCACCAAGATGTGTAAATTGTACGACATGTTGTAGCCATGTTTATCGTACATTACTATTGTGCCATGAAAGTTGTGTGACATCGATGCATTTTTTTAAGCTTTCGCTATCCATGCTTAGCATAGGCCCGGAGTTGTATATTTTGACACTGACCTGCAGATGTGCATTTATCATTGTGTTGGCTTTCCATCCTGGTTACATCTCTAAATCACCTAATTGTGAAATTTAAATTGGATGTTTTTTGTCAGGGGTTCTTTGTTCTGTCTGCTTGGTCATGGTGAAGAATGTAAAATGGTGGTTGGCTGGATTCAAGAAAGAGTAATGCAGAAGCAAGAAGACGAAGATGCAGATGCAAGAAGATAGACAGAAACAAGATTGAGAATGATCAGAAAGGAGATTAGAAGATCAGAGAATGGGTGATAAGATGATCAGAGAGTGAAGAATGAGAGAATGAGAGATAAGGAAGTAGATGTAATAGAAATACTGTAAGAAACAGAATGTATCAGAAGGAAAGGAATAATAGAGAAGAGAGGAAATACGGTAAGAACAGAGATTGTAAAAATAAATGAAAAACTGTTTATTCTTTTTTCTTCTTCTCTTTCTGTACAATTGCATGATCCTATTTATTATGCAAAATTACAACGGCTATATTGTGCCAGCTCACGCCTCTTTGACAAATTCAACATCTCAATTAAATTACAAGTAATATTTTCTGATAAAATGATATATGTCCCTGTGCACGTGCACATATGCTCACAGTGTGCATACACAGTTTTCTTCATTCTTCCTTAGAACCTGATATATGGATTGAACTTCTGTTGCATACAAGTGTAAGAAGCCCGAGATTATTACATTTCCCTTCCCCTTCAAGTATAGACCTTGTCCCAAGGTCTACAGTGGGAAATCTTCGGATCATCGGCCAGTAGTCTTCCCAGGTTGCTTCTTCTTCACTTCTACCCTTCCATTTTACCAAGATTTGTACCACAGCCTTACCTTCTCGGGGTATCATTCTTCGATCTAATATTTTTTCTGGTTCCTGGACTTCCTCTACTTTATAACTAGGCAGATCTTCCTGAATCATAATATGACCTCCCACTTTCTTTTTCAATTATGAAACATGGAATACAGGGTGTATCTTTATGTGGTCTGGCAGGCTGAGTTTGTATGCCACTGTTCCTATAGTTTTCTCAACTTGGTAAGGGCCATACTACCTAGGAGATAGTTTATGAGTTCTCTGATTTATGGCTGTAATTTGTTTATAGGGTTGCAACTTTAAATATAACCAATCCCCAACCTGAAATTCCCTTTCCATCCTTCGTAGATCAGCATATTTTTCATTCTTTCTTGTGACATCTTCAAACTATCTTTTAAGAATTCCAACGTAATATCTCTGCTGAACAAAATCTCTTCCACTTGTTCTACTTTAGCGGTGTTGGGGACATAAGATAACTAAGTAGGTGGACCTAGTCCATACACTGCTTTGTATGGAGTTGTATTAGTTGATGACTTCCACGTTGTATTATACCAATATTCTGCTAAGGCTAACCAGTCAGCCCACTCACGTGGCTTATGGGAAACAAAACACCTTAAATATCCTTCTAATATCTTGTTGATAATCTCGGTTTGCCCATCACTCTGGGGGTGGTAGACGGAGCTCATCTTCAGGCTGCAACCTTGTAATTTAAAGTGCTCTTGCCAGAAGATACTAGTAAACATGGCATCCCTATCGCTTACAATTGATTTTGGCATGCCGTGTAGCTTAAAAACTCCATTGAAGAATACTCTTGCAATGTCTTTGCCAGTGTATGAATGACTGAGAGGGAAAAAGTGGGCATATTTGCTCAATATGTCAACTACCACAAATATAACAGTGTGTTTATGGATTTTGGGGAGGCATGTGATGAAATCCATAGATAAATCTTGGCAAATATTTTTTGGTATGGGCAATGGGTTTAAAAGGCCTGGCATTAAAACATTTTCATTTTTGGATCTCTGGCATATATCACAAGATTTGACAAAACCCTCTACAGTTCTTTTGAGATGTTTCCAATAGAACACCTGTTTGGTTTTTTTAATAGTTCCTTTAATACCAGTATGGCCTCCCAGTGGGGTCGAATGGTGCTCTCCTTTAAGTATGTGCAGCGGTGCTTCTAAGTGGTGGTTTATAAGCAACTTCCCTTTATAAAAAAATGAGCCCTCCTACCAATTTGTATGCCCTCCTACCAGTTTGTATTTTCCCTCATGCATTTCCTTATTGTGTATTTTTGTAAGCTGCTGTTGATACCATTTTGAGGCCAGTAAAGTCTCTTTCAATGTTTGTAACCAAGGTGTCTGAACCACATATATTGATTGTACCATTAATTCCTTGCCGTTGAGTACTTCTCTCCTTGATAAAGCATCGGCTATAATATTTTCTTTGCCACTTTTGTACTCAACCTTGTAATCGAAGCCATGTAATTTGGCAAGCCACTTGTTCTGAATTCCGGTGTGTAACTTCTACGAGAGTAAATACTTCAAACTTTGATGATCAGTCTTGATAATAAATTGTCTTCCCAAAAGATATTGTGACCACTTCTTAGTTGCAATGATGATGGCCATCAATTCCTTTTCATAGGTAGAAAGTGCTAAATTATTTACTTGTAATGCTTTGCTAAGATAAGCCAGTGGTTTCCCCTCCTACAACAAAACAGCACCTATACCTTGTCCGCTTGCTTCCTTGGTCCATTTGAAAGAGTTTTTCTTAGTCATGTTGGTCAGTGGCCTTGCAATCATACCATAATGCCTAATGAATTTTCTATAATAGCCAGTTAGACCCAAAAATCCTCTCAATGCCTTTAAATCTTTTAGTAGGGGCCATTCTATAACTGCTTGTACCTTTCTGGAATCTACTGCCACACCCTGTTGTGAGATAATGTGACCCAAATACTATATATTTTCTTTTGCAAAGCTGCATTTGGATAGTTTAATCACGAATTGATTGTCCTTTAGTACCTGAAATGTTAACTTCAAATGCTCTACATGCTCTGACATAGTCTGGCTATATATTAGTATGTCATCGAAAAATACTAACACAAATTTTCTTAGGTATGGTCTGAAAATATCATTCATAAGAGATTGAAAGGTTTATGGAGCATTTACTAAACCAAAGGGCATAACTAGAAATTCATAATGTCCATCATATGTTTTAAATGCTGTCTTATGGATGTCATGATCACACATTCTAATTTGATGATAACCAGATTTTAAATCAAGTTCGGAAAAATACTTAGAACCATGCAACTCATCATAAATCATCAGTCAACGGTGCAGGAAACTTATCTTTAATGGTGAGGAGGTTGAGATTTCTATAGTCAATGTAGAGTTGCCAAGTGCCATCTTTTTTTCTGAACATCACTATTGGGGAGGAGTAGGAGATGCTGCTGTGTCTGATGATGCCAGTATCAAGCATGTCTTTGATAATTTTTTCCAGTTCATTTTTAATGTGGTGAGAGTGTATGTACGGTCTCAAACAGACTGGGTTGGCATCAAGCACAAGGGGTATATGATGATCATGCCATCTATGTGGAGGGAGGAAGGGTTCACTGCTAGTCACTTCAGGAAATTTTTGCATAATACTTTTGACCTCATTGGGAACATTTACATCAGTAAGCTCCATATTGGAATGGTTGATTGTTGAAGAACACAGCATGATAGTAAGTTGGCTCTGTGAACAAGCCTTATTCAGTGACTTCTTGTTTACTAATTTTACTTCCTGCTGTTGTATGCCTTGCCATATATATAATTTGTTGCTGTAGACAAACTTGACTTGCAAATTTTCTAAATTTAAAGTGAGCCCCCAAATTTTTCATCCATTGAGCACCTAGAATTACTTGCCAACCTTCTAAGGACAGTGTTAGCAGATCTACTGGCATCCTACAACCCTGACACTTCAAGATAACATCATGACTTCCAGATCCCTGAAGCTTTTCCCCATTAGCGACTACCACCTCTTAAGTTTTGGAATCATCAATCTGTAACCTTAGTTTTCTTGTGAGTTGTTCATCGATGAAACTATGGGTTAAACCAGAATCTATGAGGATCTGTACGGGCTTTCCTTTGATGCTGCCTTTCCCTTTAATTGTAGTGAGTGCTAGTATTCCACATAATGCTTGTAGTGTTACAGTATGAGTTTCTTCGGTTGCCACTTCGTCAGAATTTTCCTCAACTTCATCCCCAGTTTGGGCATCTTCTTCCTCTGAATTATCAAAAGTCATAACCCCTTCTAACACATGGACCTGTGGACTTTTACATGTGTGTCCCTTGTGCCACTACTCTTTGCAACCATAGCAGATATTTTGCCTCCTCATCTCAATCAGTTGGTTAGGAGTCAAGCCTTTACGTTTTGCCATATTTTCAATATAGGTGGAATCCCATTCCTTGGCCTTTAGATTGTTGCCTTGTTGTCTGGGATAAGAACTTTGTCTGGTTAGATTGGATTTTGGGCAATACACGAGTAGTTTTGCCTTCTTTCTTGGATTGAGACCATACATTTTCAAACATTTTAGCCAAAGAAACTGCCTCTCTAAAGTCCACTGGTCTAGAGGTCATAACATCATACCTTATTTCTTCCTTGAGACCGCATACGAATCTGCCCAACAAGAATTTGGATGGTAGTGTCTCAATGGTAGTTTGCAGTCCCTCAAATTTGGAAAGGTAAGCAAAAACTGTAGTTTGTTGTTTGAGTTTAGCTAGTGATTCATATGGCCTATCCATGTCCTCTGAATTGAATCTAATCAGGATTTCCTCTCTAAAGATGGACCAAGTACCATGGTTAGCTACATTTCTTGTATACCAATTGTACCATTTCAAGGCATCTTTCTTGAGATAAAAAGATGAAATTTCAACCCAGAAATACTCTCCTGTTTGATGAAATCTGAAGAATTGCTCGACTTGACTAAGCCATTCATGAACCATATCATCACCAGAATGTGTGGGAAAGTCAAGCTTAAGAATAGGAAAGGGAGAATTTTTATTCCCAGAAATAGTTTCTTGATGGGGTTGATGGTTGTTTGGAGGCTGGGCAAGATTAATGGGGTTTGCAGCGCTTGAGTGTGGGATATTAGTATTGATTCTAGTGGGTGGATGAGGCTGTGCTGGGGCAGAAGAGGAAGAGGTCATTTGATGGGGATTTTATGCTAGAATCCCATGTATAGGTGCAGGTGCATTCGAGGTAAGAGGATTGGTCGTTGATTGCATTTTGAGTTGTTGTACATCCAAAGCTAGCGCAGTTAAGACATTGTGCATTCCTTCAAACTTCGTCCATAGTTCCTTGGTGGATTTTTCCAAGCTATGAGCAATATTTTCCAATTTTCTTAATGAGTAAAAATTCGATTATTGATTTCCTCTTGTCTCCTCCACGCCTCATCTTGTTCTTGAAGTTTAGAGTCAATGCTGGAATTATTGTTAAAACTACAGTCAGGCTGGTTGTTAAAGGTTTCCCATCCCGAGGCTCTGATACCACTTTGTCAGGGCTCCTTTGTTCTGTCTGCTTGGTCATGGTGAAGAATGTGAAATGGTGGTTGGCTGAATTCAAGAAAGAGTAATGCAGAAGCAAGAAGACAAAGATGCAGAGGTAAGAAGATAGATGAAAACAAGATTGGGAATGATCAGAAAGGAGATTAGAAGATCAGAGAATGGGTGATAAGATGATCAGAGAGTGAAGAATGAGAGAATGAGAGATAAGGAAGTAAATGTAATAGAAATACTGTAAGAAACAGAATGTATCAAAAGGAAAGGAATAATAGAGAAGAGAGGAAATACTGTAAGAACAGAGATTGTGAAAATAAATGAAAAACTGTTATTTCTTTTTTCTTCTTCTCTTTCTGTACAATTGCACGATTCTATTTATAATGCAAAATAACGACTATATTGTGCCAACTCATCCTCTTTGACAAATTCAACATCTCAATTAAATTACAAGTAATATTTTCTGATAAAATGATATATATCTCTGTGCACGTGCACATATGCTCACAGTGTGCACACACAGTTTTCTTCATTCTTCCTTAGAACCTGATATGTGGATTGAACTGTTGTTGCATACAAGTGTAAGAATCCCGAGATTATTACTTTTTTTGCCTTATTTTTACATTCCCATCAATCCATGTTGTAATATGGCTTGTATTGTTCACATCACACAATTTGTTTGTCCTTTTATTGTAGTAATGTCTGTTTTTTATTATAGAGAAACGGACAGTTACAATACGAAGGCTGCTAGGTTCAACAACCATTGCATCACAGCCCTACCGTCACCAACTACATTGGGTAAGCCGTTGTGATTTGTCATCTTCGTGATCTTTCTTTACTTAATGTATATTTATTATGGATCCTACCGGCGATTTTTGTTAGGCAGTGTATTTTTTATCCCTAGTTACCTAAATATTTCAATTAATTAAAAAAAATATTTGATGCCAATTGCGTATTTTAATTCAAATTAAATTGATTGACAATAAAAGAAAGATTATTAAAACATCTGAGAGAAAACTTTCAACATGCCAGTTTTTTTCTTTAATGTTTTATTTTGCATCTGCGTCCAATCGGATCCACGGAAGATATGGACAAAACATGGATCAATTTACCAAGGTTTTGTAAATTTTGATTAATAATTTCGTACTTATAACTATGTAGGATTGACTAAGGATATGATTATTTTTTTAGTATGATAGAGGGATATAGGCAAGTCGTTCAAAATTTCGTACATAAGCATGCTAAAACTGAAGGTAATCCAGAAAAAAATATTTTTCCGTATCGTCGATGTAGGAACCTTATTTGGCATTCTTCAAGAGATGTTGTGACACATTTGGTGTGTTGTGGAATTGATCCAACATATGATGTATGGATCTTACATGGAGAAGCACATCATTCACGAAATAAAGCCGACGAAGTGGCAAATAGATACAGAATGTATTTCGATGCAGGAATTGGAGACGAGGAGAACAAGTATCGTATTAACGATAAACATCGGGAAAGGACTAATATATTGTTGGAGATAGCTGAAATACCTTTATATTCTGGTTGTACAGACCACACAAACTTGTCTGCTATGATACTTCTTTATAAAATTAAGGCTTGAAATGGTATAACCGATACAACATTTACGGAACTTCTTAAGCTCATCAGGGATATGATACTTAAGGAAAACAAGCTTCCCGATTCAACATACAAAACAAAGAAGTTGATTAAATTATTTGGTTTATGTTATAGGAATATACATGCATGCGTAAATGATTGTTGTCTATTTTGAAAAGAGCTTGCACGTTGTATTTTTGTCCTAAATGCGGCATATCACATTGGAAAAAGAACAAGACAAGAGAAGATGGAAAGAAATCCAAAATACCTGTGAAGGTTTTGAGATACTTTCCACTCATACCATGGTTGAAAAGAATTTCATGACGTCGGAGACATCAGAACAATTAAGATGGCATCGAAGTAATAAATGAGAAGATTGCAAACTACAACATCCTGTAGATTCCTCCAAGTGGTCGACAATTGATAGAATGTATCCTTCCTTTGAATCCGATCCACGAAATTTGAGGCTTGGCCTTGCAAGTGATGGCTTTAACCCTTTTGCTGATTGGAATTCAACATATAGTTGTTGGCCAGAGTTTTTAGTTGGTTATAACTTCCCTCATTAGCTTAGTATGCATAAAGATAATATGATGCTATATTTATTAATTCCTATACCGTGATAACCAGGAAATGACATCGACGTGTATCTGCAACCACTTATTGAAGATTTGAACAAATTTGAGGAATAAAGGGTAAAGGTTATGACGCATTCAATCGTAGCGAATTTGGATTAAATGCAATTCTGATGTGGATAATAAGTGATTTTCTAACTTATGGAAATTTAGCAATTTGCACTATAAAAGGTAAGAGAGAATGTCATGTTTATGGCATTAATACATGTTCGATATGGCTACCATTTAGTAAAAAATGCACATACTTGGGGCATAAATGATTTCTTACACCTAATCATGAATATCGCCACTAGAAAAACTTATTTGATAGAATCATAGAACATAGAGAAGTGCCTCCAATACATATCGGTGCTAAAATCTTCAAAGATGTCAAAGATATTGTTAATGAGTAGGGAAAAAACAAAGGAGGAAGAGATAGAAACTAGAAAAAGAAAGCGAGGGGGATGTGAGGAAAAAAGGAATCCAAATGTGGAAAACGAAGTCCATTTTTTTGATTCGCCTTATTGGAAGGTAAAATATAACTAAAAATACAATGTCTTTTCATTTGATATCCATGTCCAATAATTAGTATTTTACTATCAATCTATTATACGCATTTTTCGGGTTTTCGCAGACACTTTCTTTGCGTCACAATCTAGATATAATGCACATCGAGAAAAATATTTGCGAGAGCATTTCTGGTACATCGCTTAATATCATAGGAAAAACAAAGATGGAATTACTTCATGTCAAGATCTGAAAGAAATGCGTATAAGAAAGAAGTTACATCCAATAGATATTGGAAGTAAAGTTTTACATCCTACTGCAACATGCACCTTGACAGACCAAGAAAAACAGATCTTTTATGATAGGATGAGGAATTTTAAGGTGTCCGATGGGTATAGCTCAAATATTTGGAAACGTTTTGCAAAACATGACAAGATTTCAAGTATCATGATTAACATATTTTGCTGCAACAACTATTGTCTGTAGCATTGAGAGCCCTTTTGACCGTAGGTACAAGAAATGCATTACTACGACCATGTTCATTTCATAATGACTTATGCCAAAGAGTGCTTGATAGAGATAAATTAGAATCCCTGAAGAATTAAGTTGCATTAATGTTATGTGACCTTAAGAGATTTTTCCCGCTTCCTTTTTCTATATCATGATTCACTTGACGATACATTTGAGGAGGAAGCAAGAATATGTGGACCGATACAATACCGGTCGATGTATCCATTTGAGAGGTAATTTTTATGAATGTTTAACGTGATTAATAAATATGCGCTTATGAAAGCATTTTATGCTTATGTCTTGATTATAGGTATATGAAAATACTGAAGGGTTATGTTAAAAATCAAGTCTGACCTGAAGGGTGCATAATCGAGTGCTATTCTGCTGAAGAATGCATTAAGTATTGTGCTAGATATATTGAAGACATGTATGAATTTGGAGGAAGAAAAATCAGAATGAAGTGCAACAAAGTAATTCCATACACGATGGGCATCCGATTTAAAAAGGAAAACCCATGTTACTATTCGAGGAGGTGATTGATGCTGCTCATCGGTTTGTGCTGTTCAGTACTGATGAAGTGGAGCCGTACATAGAGTAAGTATAAGTTCAACTCGATCATTATATATGAAAGCAATTAAGTTTTAACTTGTACATTTGCATATGCAGAATGCACAAGGAGGAGTTGAAACGTTTGCACCCTCAGCTTTTACAAGATGAAGTGGAATTGTTAAACTACATTTAGACGCTTTTAGTTATTGGTTTGGAAAAATGGTTGAAATGGTTATATTTTCTTTCATTAGACCAATTAAGTTTCAAATATGCAAATATTATTGTCCTTTATCTTCATATACAACATTTTATATGTCTAGGTTAAAGATGAGAGAAATGATTCAAATGTTAGCGAAATAATAAAATGGCTTTTGTATGGGCCTCGGTCGCAAGTAGCCTCTTATACTGGCTATGCTGTCAATGGACGATGTTTCCATACTAAAAACTATGAGAAGTCTACGTAAAATAGCGGTGTTTCCATTGAGACGAATACTATTCGTGTAGACGGGTCCATTGAAAAAATTATTTATAATCGCATCTTACATGAGATTTTGTTATTAGACTGCCATCTGATTCAAGTTGCTTTGTTTAAGTGTGATTGGACAAATATTTATCTTGGAGTTAAGGTCGAAGATGGCTTTACATTAGTTAATTTACATCAGTTCCAAAATCAATTTGCAAGCGATCCTTTCATCTTAGCAACACAAGATGTACAAGTGTTTTTCTCCAGAGGAAGTAGTTCAAATTTGGTATGTTGTTTTGAAATCACCTCCTAGAGGTTTTCATGAATTTGAAAAATACGAGAACGAGGAAAACTCAATGAGTAAACCAAAAAATGAGTCGTTATTTAATGATAGGGATGTTGATAATAATGACAAAAGTTACATAAGGAAGGATTGGAGTACATTTTGGTATGAATAACCATTCGTTGTTGATATATTGTTTTATATGTAGTCATATGCGTTAAAGTGTTTAGTTATGCTGTTATGTAAACCGATGAATAAATTTCTCTTTGTATCAAAAAGATACACCTATCAAATCACATATTGATTTACTCGAGTTTTTGATAGAAGTGTATCAAAGCAATTTTACATCGTATCACATACGGTTGTTTTCATATTTTTTTTTGATATTATTCATAGTCGTTACGTATCAAAAAAGTCCTATACTAATTAGTATAATGTTAACCTTTTACAAATTATGATTTTTTTCCTAGTTGATCACTTGGAGAAAGAAGCTTGAATTTATTGCATCTATGGATAAGAATGAACAAAATCAAGGAGAGGTAAAATCTAATGTTATTTTTACCTCAATTCCAACTATGTCCTTACTAATGCTATATTTGTTCAAATAATTTCAGAGCTCGAAGCAAGCGAAGAAAAGATCGAAGAAGCAAAGTCTTGCCGCACTTGCAACTGCTCATGGGCTAACTAAGGCTAATGGTGTTATTAGAATCTCTAGAATGAAAGATGTTGAAATTAAAGTTGGTTATACTCTTAAGGTTATGAATGTGGCTGTTAGAAAATTTCCACGCAAACACAGTGAAATTCCTCCACCCATCATTCCTTACTATTATTCAACCTCCCTCCAAAACGTTACTACCACAAACTCCTCCAATTCTCTTCATTTCACTCCCCTTCAAAACGTCGTTACCACACACACGTCCAATCTTCATGATTCAACTCCCCTTCAAAACGCCAATACCATACACTCGTCAAATCCTCTTAATTCAACTCCCCTGCAAAACGTCGTGACCACACACACGTCCAATCCTCATGATTCAACTCCTATTCAAAACATCAATCCCACACAATCATCCAACCCTCTTAATTCAACTCCCCTTCAAAACATCTTTACCAGACACACGTCCAATCCTCATGATCCAACTCCCCTTCAAAACGTCAATTTAGACTCTTTCTCCGAAGAGGCGAACATGTTCAAAACTAAGAGAAAAAGAGGAAAAACAATGATGAGATTATTTTCTTTAACACTGAAAGAGAAGGTTTAAATTGAGTTCAATGACCTAAATCAACCTATTGGTCCAAATTTCAAATATTTATCATCATATCTTGGGAATGGTACTTGTGACCATTAGCAATTGGAAGAAAGTGGACGAAAAATTGAGGACCGATATATGGACATGTATTCAGGTACTAAAACCCGTTGAGAGCTAAAACATGACATATGTATATGTGTATATATATATATACACATATGTCTATATATATATATATATATATATATATATATATATATATAGAAAACACCTGGATTTTAAGTTTTCTTTTAATTGAATTTAAACAGGTTAAAATTTAGTCTCTTTTGTTTATGAATTGTCAAAAAACTATCAAAAGAGACATAACAATAACTTTGACACTTGATATGTGTCTTGCATTTGGGCAAGTGTGGTTTGCTTGTTTTACGTCAGGTCTTCCTTCAAATTTTGAACTCCCAAGCTAGCTTAGGATTACTCAATCAAAGCTATGACACCAACGCGCCTACCCACTCCTATTAGATGTTGCTTTTGGATCTATTAAAACAGTCTATAAATGTAAACAACTAACTTGTTCCCACAGCTGATAATAACATAATGCAAAGCAACTAGGATCAAGAGCAATATATCTAGGATGCTTCTAAGCCTGCACAAATGTTGGGTTGCACAAATGAGGTTGAGTTGGGTAAGGTTAAACAATGTTGGACCGGGTTACAAAAATCTTGTACAGAAAAGTAAAGCATGCTAAAAAAATTATAATAATTTGCCAGAACTATTTGTTTTGAAATGTAATTTTCACGTCATAGTTAGCACATTACAGTAATACATCATATAGACTTTATTCGCTACAATTTGCACATATTTTATAAGAGTTTTGTTACATAATTTACTGCCATTATTCAACAATGCAAGTGAAGCTATGCGTGTAATGTTAGAAAGGTGAAAGTGGCAGCGATGACACTGTCCTTTAAATGACTGTACTGAACTTTGCAGTGATTAATACGTCTTTGAAGTTTGAACAAAGACTGAAAAATTTCTATCTTTAGTTTCCAGTCTTTAAATGAATATTTATTTTAGTGGGTGAAGTCTAAGATAAGGTAAGAAGAATAAAAGTAGACATAGCAGGAATCAGTAGGTATAGGATGACAAAAAGCAATCCACCGGATGACGCAAGTTTATAGAGGAAGTTTTTATATTGTTCATTTCTGTTGGATTACAGTTGTACATTCTTACATAATTAATATTTGCAATTTACTTGTTTTTTGTTCGGATTAGAGGGATATCAAATCTCATAAGTTAGGACTAACCCTTTTATTTTATTTAGTGTGTTGAGTTATTTTGCTTTTTTATTTATAGTTAAGCTTGTTTCTTCATTTGCATACAGCCTTAGCTTACCGGGTATTTGTTTCTTTCGCATGCTTGTATACTTGATCATGTGAATTGCTTACTTTGCATATGCTTGTATTTTCCTTGTTTTGATCTTGTTATATTCAAACTTACTAGCTGTTGCAAACTACGTTAGTGTATAAATATATATACACATGTGCATGTTTTTGTTGAAATGTACACACACACAGTTTTATATTTAGAATATGAGCTTGACTTGTTGTTAGTGTGATATTTGGAAACGTGGCATTGATTACCTTGCTTTAGCCTTGTAATTCAGTTCTCTTGTTTTGCAAACTGCTGGCAGATAAGTATAATTTGAAAACTTATTCTTTTTTGGAATGTATGGAATTTTTGGAAATTAAATGTTTGAAATAATGAAATACGTCAAAAGACTTTTATCAATATAGTAAAAGCTTTTATTTGCGCTTTTCTTTTAGGTAAAATGTTTACATTAAATTTTTCGGTAATTTTGATTTTACTTCTACTCTTTAACTTAGCCTTGGAGAAGTAATGAACAGCATGTTTTGCTTCGGTGGAGAAGTACCAAGCCTACGTGCAATTGTGCTACTGGTTACTACAGGTTTATAAATCTGTTGCGTTGTGTGCAAGTATGCTACGTGTATTAAAGATGAATGAAAGTGAATAGAATTTTGATAATTTAGTGTCGAACTTGAATCAAGCTATTGAATAGATTGCTGAATTGAATGTTAAACTGATAACTAACGGATTTTTTTTTCCTGAAATGAAAAGGAAAATAGGATTGGGTAGGGTTGCGTGAGGGTCTCGTTGAATTAACTTTCTATTAGTACACCCTGAACTAAACATATAGCTGCTGCTGCTAATTCTCATCTTCATGCTGCCAACACTGCACAGATCCGAGTAATAATATATAAACGAACAGCTGCAATTTGTTTTTTGTTTTTTTTAAATAGGAGATTATGCTTTCATAATGCTTTATATTTTTCAACCATAATGCTTTATTTTTGCAGTCTCATTGGAATAGCAACAACACCACAACAGGTGTTAATATACAATTTCAGCAGCAAGTAGAAAGTGCAAATTATTGAGTTGACAAAGAAATGTTCTTGCAGAAGCAACAATCGCATCAACGACAATACTTTTTTAGTTCATTATGTACCACTATGAGCAAATAACTGGAAATTTTGGATGACGTGGTGATGGATGCTGAAGCTCTTCTGTTTAGGCCTACTTCAGATATCTATATAATTGGACAAGCGGTTGGAACGCATATTGCTTGGCATAAAGAATTTAACTCTTTTCTTTTGATTGGTACGTATATGTACTTTTACTGATTTATGTTATGGATTTAGTTATGTTTTGAAATGGAGTTATGAATTCAGAAATGGTGTAAACTTGAATTGTTTTTTAATGTGAATGGTTCGTATTGTTTCAAGTATTTGAATAATTGTGGTTATTATTTACAAAATATTGGTTTTAATTATAATATCATGAAATTTATAGTTGATAGCAATTGTGAAAAGATGAATTGTAGTAATTTGTAGCAATTGAAAAAATAATTGTTGCAACTGTGATCGCTAGTTGTAGTAGATCGTACTACAACTATTACAAACAGTTGTAAAATGTTAACGCAACAGGCAGAAGAAGTTAAAATACTTATTATAGCCATCGTAAACAGTTGTAAATAAGTCTTTTACTACTGCGATAAGCAGTTGTAAAAGATTCTATTGCAATACCTGCTCACAGTTGCAAAAGAGTCTTATAGCAACTGGTTTTGACTTTTGCGATAAACTTTAATACAAGTGCAAATAGCAGTTGTAAAAAGTATTTTACAACTGCACGTACCCTTTGTAAAATAATCACACTCTACTATAGCTGCGAATACAAAGAGTGACGGATGGCGGTTGTAATAAATCTTTTTTTCTGAAAACCCAGTAGGTATAGGATGGAAAAACGCATTGTAGAAATCGAATCTGATTCTTTTTAGCAGAACTCAAGCATCCTTTATACTGTGCCACACATGACATTTGTAATATTAGACCTATTACAACTATTTTTGACAGTTGTGAAATGATATTTTTGTTGTAGTTAAAGTAGAGTATATTTTTGTGATTGCATTCTATATTAGAAAATGAAAAGCATACTATAGTTCTTACAAGTGCTAAAATAAATAAATAAGCCATGATATATAGATGCAACTATGATTGTGCATGTCGAACAAATGGTATGATGAGTTTGAAAACTGGTATATGATGCAGGCATTTATTATCTACGTTCAATAACTATCTTATCAAATAAGATGACTATAACAGCACATCTGATTCCGCAATTCATGTATCTATGGCTTTTTATTCTAAATTTTCCTTTGCATTCTAGTAATTTTATTTTTTGTACTTCCAGGATCATTACCGTGCGACTTATGCAATCAATGGGGCCAAGTTTAGTAGAAACAGATAATAAGTCTGTGATTTCTCAAATTTTAAATTTACTTCTGAAATTAATTTATGTTCAATTGGTTCAAGTTTTATTTCTTGTATTTCGAAGGCAAATCATGCTAAGTTACAAACTTAGAGGTTTAGAGTTGTGGACTGGTACATTTAATCTGAAACAGATTAAAGCTGCAACTTAACAATTTTGATAATGTAAATAAAATAAGCGAAGGTGGAGTCGGCCGTCTATAAGGCAATGAATAAAATAGTGTCTAGATTATACTTTTCTCATATTTTTGACACATTTCATGCTTTTATTCACATTTTCATTATTAATTTTAGGGTGCGTTGCCAGATGGTTCAGAGATAGCAGTGAAGCAGCTTTCTTTAATGTCAAAGCAAAGAAGCCGTAAGGTCATTAATGAGATTGGAATGATTTTGCTTTACGCCATCCTAATTTAGTGGAAATTTATGGGTATGGTATGGAAGGAAACCAGTTGCTTTTTATCAATATATGGAAAATAATAGCCTAGCACTTTTTCCGTGTTAACCAAGTTTTCAATTAAGCAGATTTCAACAAGAAGTAGAAGGTCAAAATGAAAACGAAAGGATTCGAGAACTTGAAAACACGATTATAAGAAAAGAAAGCGGAACTCAAGGAATTTAACAATGTTGGAGATAAGTAAAGCGTCCAGTACCAAAAGGCACTTATGGGTACCGGGAGGTCCATTCTTCAAGTTTTGGCTTCTTAAACCCCATACACTTCATATACTCCTCCAACCGGTCATCATCGAGTGCTTTTCTCGAAGAATGGATGAGCAAATCTCGGGATTGATGAGAAGAAAGCAAAGAAAGCATGATAATACACGTGCTATGAAAAGAACCGTCGTGAGCAACTCAAAGTCTATGAAAAGGAGTTTGGAATACATCAAATTGAAGATAGAAGGACAATGCAAGGAAGAAGAGTGGATTTTCATCGAGAAATACCACTCAGTACCAAAAGTTTTATTTTGCACATGAGCCGGCGTGTCCACTTGTACATCATTGGACTTGTTTCTGGACATCTATTTATGTACTAGAACTACAGAGTTTTTTCTCTATAAATATCAACCCTATAGCAACCAAAAAAGGATCCTAGACTCTTGTTTTCCTTCAACTCCTATCCCTCCCTTACACAGTCACCTAGGTAGATAGTAGTGGCATTTCGAGGCTTAGAAAACTGGTAATCCTACGTACTAGTGGCTTTAATTCTCCCTAAAATCCAAAATTAATAAAAATATAAAGTGGACCAGGCGAGAGATTACCAAACCACTATAAAAATCTTGAGTTTCTCTACTTTTCTGCATCTTCTTTATTGTTTTACTAGATCTAATCCTACAATAGGCCATATTTATGTGTATTGCCACTTTTGGCTTCAATATTTTGGTGTTTTATTAAGAGTTGAACTTAGATTCAGTCTAGCTTGCTATTGTGGATTTGGAGAGATTTAGTATTTAAATCCGAAAATTTATCTTTGATGAAGTTTGAAAGCTTTCTACTAGGAATTAATGGTGCCTAGGAAACCTATGAGATCAGGAAGGTCATCAGGAGCTGTAACTTTTGATGATGAAGGGAATCCTCACTAAGTTGAAGTTAAAAACAAACAGGAAATATTAGGATCATCTGCTGATAGGAAGTGGTTACTAGAGGAGAGCTTGACAAAATGCTGTAGAAGTTGAACTAGAAGATGGCGAATAGCTAGAAAGATTTGATGAATAAAATTGATGCTTTGCTAACCTTGCAACCACCAAGAATCACGAGAATTAGAATGGAAACTTCACTTGGGCTAGAACAAGAGAGTTCCTCTATTTCCGGTTGAAATGAAAGGGATGAAAAGAAAAAATTGAAGGTAGGGGCTGTTGGAGTTGTAGAAGGATTAGTAAGAGGAAGTAGAAGTGCTCCTCCAAAAAATGACCACCAAGTACCGAGAGGTATACTCTCGGTATCGAGAAAAATGAAAAAGTGGATGATGGGTAGGAGGTTGATCAATGGTGGTATCTAATGAGGAAGTTGACTTGCAGCTCGATGATGATGATTTAAATTTGGATATTGATGCTAACAAAGATGGAGTTCAAATAGCCACAGCTCAACCAATCGCGCACCCATGAAATTCTGAAGGACTGGTTCTCCCAAAGACAAGAGCATTTAGATATTTGTCGGCAAACCGGGACCATTTATAGAGTCAAACACTCGGTGTAGCTCCCGATACCTGATTACCTTCGAACAACCGTGCTTGTAAGGAATACATAGCTGATATGGTTAAACGGTTGGTAGAGGAAAGTAGAGGCAGAAAAAGAAAAAAATAAAGATCGTGGTTTTGCATCAAGTAGGACTCCATTTATAAAAAATATCCTAAGAGAAGAATACCCTAGAAAGTTCACTGTGCCAACAATGCCATCATACAGTGGAATTACTGATCCTTGACAACGCTTACTCAAGTACGAATGGCATATGGATGAGGCCAGCGACAAGGATGTTGTTCATTATAGATGTTTCCTGATTTTCTTAAAAGGAGATGCTTCTATGTGGTTCACTAGGCTCGCGTCGAGATCTTTACCTGCTTTTGATGAATTAGCAAAGAAGTTTTGAGAGCAGTTCAAGCTCCATGCTGCCAGATTGAAGGACACGATGTCCCTATCTAGCTTGTCGTAAGGACCCAAGAAGCCCCTAAAGGGGTTCTTGAACCGATTCAATGTCGTTGTCACTGAAGTTGGCAACCCAAATGAAGATTTGGTATTTATGGTTTTTTTCTAGGGTATTCAACTAGACATGGATTTTCATACGTGGCCGAAGATAAAGTAACCAACAACTATGGAAGGTTCCATCGAAATGCAAAACAGTTTATGCGGTTGGAGAAAGCTGATCAGGTTAGAGTAAAAATTAGCGACAGACAGTCAAAGGAGGTAGTTCAAAGTAATGTGGTACTTAAACAGAATGGAGAAGGCTCTATTAATGTTATAAGTGATGCTGAAAATTCTGGAAACTAGAAGTAAAGGAACCGAAACTATGGCGATAGGCATAACGAGAATAGTAAGCATTAGAGAAATCTATGACCCAAAGATTGCACACCTTTGAATAATATGCCAAAAAAATATTTACCTTGCTACAAAAGTAATGTAGCACTATAAGAAACTATCAAGTAGGGAAGCAACATAGTAGGAGAAACATTCTAGGAAGTACCGTCGTTTCCACGAAACTCATGGGCATACATTAAATGAATGCAGACACTTAAGAGATCTTATTGAAGAATTAAAAGGAAAAATTGACTTCAACAAAGCATCAAAGAATCATAGGACAACGAATAAATTGTGAGATCCCAAGGACCGCCCGTCCACGGGAATCAGCCCAGATCGTGCGGAGTAGGACCCAGTGGAATAACGAAAAGTAAGTCATCAATACCATAATTAGAGGATTTGATCCAACAAAAAAGAGATGGGGAGAGATGGAATGGTGTGCGCACTCTCTAAAGCACGCACAATAGGAGGATTGATTTGTTGTAGAAGATGGATCTCCGACAAAGCAGCAAAGGAGGAATACTGATGATATAGTATTCAGAAATAGAGATGTTGATTGAATTGAAGTGCTTTCGACCTAATGATAGTGACGATTGGAATTGGATTAGTGACTGTGCATCGAGTCAACATACTCTTCAAGGAACTTTCGATCGGATGAAGATTAACATGAAGGAGGTTATAGCTTGTAAAACCAAGATCAGAGGCTTTATAGGAAAAGCCAAGTAGCTAATTGAGACAATTAATTTTTTGTAGAATTGGGCAAAGGAGAACGCAAGATTATCCAGATTCTAAAGTTCGTCATCGTATATGAGTACTCAGCATATAATGCATTCTTAGGATGACCTGCACTTGCTAATTTCAGGATAGCTTTGGCACTTGGTGCTTAGTAATGAAGTTCTGCATGGAGAATGGGGTTGGAATAGTAAAAGGTGACCAAAGCATTGGAAGGGAACGTTACATTGCAGAACTAAGAGAAGTAAAGAAAAATGGAAAGGCAAGAATATGGAGAGAACTCTCCACATTCAGGACTCACAAGCATAACAACTAAAACATGAAAACTGGCTTGGGAACCATAACTGATTCATTAAGGTCATGGGTCCAAGGAAGCAGTTAGGAAAAGGGCAACTAGCATAGGTAGAGATGACAGTGGATGTTCCAATCGACATGGATGATCCTACACAGGTCCTGAAGATTGGATCTAAGCTCAGCATTAACTTAAAAAAGAAATTGATGAATTTCCTTTGAGGAAAAATAAATGTGTTCGCCTTGACTTGCTCGGACATGTGCGGGATATCATCGAAGATAGCGTGTCATGCATTGAACATTGACCCAAAGTTCACACCGACAAAGCAGAAAAGACACCGTCTGGGTTCGAACCAATCCATTATTGAGGAAGAGGTAGATAAACTTATGGAAAAAAAGTTCATCCATGATGCTTTATACCCCGGTTAGGTTTCCAACCCTATGTTGGTTAGGAATTCAAATGGAAAGTAGAGAATGTGTATCGATTACTTGGTTTTGAAGAAGGCATGCCCAAAGGACAAGTTTCCTCAGCCAACGATTGGCCAATTGGTGGATGTGATCGCAAGACATGATTTGCTCTCATTTATAGGTGCTTATTCAAGTTACAACTAGATCCCAATGCAAATACCAGAATAGGAGATTACTAGCTAAATAACAGACTTGGGATTATATGGCTATCGTGTGACGTCATTCGATTTAAAGAATGTTGGATCTTCACAGCATGGACTGGTGAATGCTATTTTCAAGAGCCAAATCAAGCGGATTAAGGAAGTATACAAAGACGACATGCTTGTGAAATCATGAGTATCTCTAAACCATCCAGACAATCTTCGAAGAAGTTTGAAGTTTTATGGAAGTACGAGATGAAACTGAACACATTGAAATATTCTTTCGGTGTAGCAATGGGAAAGTTTTTAGGATTTATCATACTTGCATGCGGTATCGATGCTAATCCGAAACATATTGACTCCTCGAGGAGTGTAACCACAAAAACTACAAAGAAGGAACTACAGAGCTTGAATGGGAAAATTGCTACATTGAGTCGGTTCATCTCTAGAGTGATAGATAAGTGTATACCTTTCTTCGATGCCCTCAAGAAAGGAAAAAAGAAATTGAATGGAACAAGGATTTCCAGAAAGCCTTCGAGGAATTATTAAGACGTATGAAAAACCATCTAGTCCAATCTAAACCGCTTATAGGGGAGGATCTATTTGTTTAGTTAGCTATATTTTCTTATGCGTTAAGCATAGTTTTAGTATGTGGGAAGGCTAAGATTCAAAGACCAGTTTATTACGTCACCAAGCGTTTTATTAAAGCCAAAAAGAACTACCCGAAGCTGGAGATACTTTCGTACCGCTTATTTTAACACCTCACCTCTATACCCATACTATCCAATAGCATTACAGAGTAATACTTCCATATAACATGAAGAATGAGGATATATGAATTACATATGTGAATATTCCCTTAGACATCGAATAAGTAACTAGCCTATACATACAAAGTATCAGTACAAAACAATAAACACGTGTGCCTTTAGGACAGAACAATACAAAATATGCATTGACTAACAGAGAATATAGAGTCAATCGTAACAGCAATAATAATATAGTATTTTTCTAAGAATACAACACAACCCATTATATAAATGAAATCATCAAATGAATAGAGTTTAGCACATATCCATTCCTTAATATAATATCAGTTAAATTACAAATCAATAGATGTGAGATAGCCTTACAAATTATCCAAATAATATCCAATACTATACAAACCATATAGATAATCCAACAAAATCTAAATCACAATGAATAATAACAAAAATATCAAATCATCAAATAGTTTGGATACGGTAGGGACTTGCTACACTTAATACTCAACCAGTCTCTAGCCTAGTCAACTCATTATAGGAAAGAGACATATATGCCAATCTACTGCACACTCATAATCCTGAACCGGAAAGGGAGACTGATCGCACACACCATGCTTCAAGAACTCAAGGTCTACTAACTTTCCACTAATATTTGAATCTTTTCCTACTCTTCAGTTACCTCAATGGACATCATGACCCAATCCACCAGTGGATCATCTACGCATATCTCCAGTCACAACCCTATAGATAACAGACTACTAGCCTATGTGACACAAGGTGCTATAGGGCACCTACTCTACCAACTACCAATCCTATGATGCACATCAAATATAACAATGGTATCGTGGATCTAGGGCGTGACACCGTAATCAGCCCGTCAAGGTGGATATTGGCCAATCTGGTTCAATCTTGAACCATAAAAGAAGCTAGACACAAGTGGATGACATATAGTACTCATTTCCTATATCTATTCGTAGCTCTATATGTAAGCCAAAAAATGGCTCGATATAAGTCAACTCATGACTATGATATGTTAGAGCTTTAATCCCTCGCCATCACATGACTCTACTTATAAGCCAATACCTTGCTACAATATATTCACCACATACATATGAGCATATCCCCATTCGACCGGCATTTACTTACAAAGAATAATCAAACGTATAACATAATGATATCCCATACCACCGTTGTTACTCGGATAATTATTCAATGCCCAAAAACACACTCGATCCATATTAGATATCTTTATATGACAAGTTAGATGAATAACCGAAAAAGTGTCAAAAGCCCCATACGAGACGGTATCACCAAACTGTTTATTCAAATTTCTCATCACAGAAATGGAATCTCACAAATAAAATAAAATGACGTCATCACCATATCATCATAAATCCTTAATAAAATCTATGTCGACGGTGAATCACTTATATAATTATTATTCAATAGACAAAAAATAAAAATAGGCTATAGAAATAAATATAAAATAACAAAACAATGCTTAATAATAAATCATTTACAACATATAATTTTGTGTAACCAAATATTTAGAAATGAATAATAATACACAATTAAAGATTCAATAAACCATTAGAAAGTTATCAGAATAATTACATAAACATAAACGATTCCAATGAATATGTGTATACGACAACAAGTAAAAATATATTAATGAATCCTTCATAATTTATAATCTCAACGTAAACTATTAAGTACTTAGAAGTGAATATTAATTTCATATTCTAGAATTAAATAGATAAATAACCTAACTCAAACATATTCTATTTAATAAATAACTAATTCCTCAATCTTTTATAATTAAATAACAAGTTAGCATTCACAAATAGCATTGGAAAATCCGCTTTCTTTCATTTTGGTAACCAAAATTAAATTGAAGAGTAAATATTTCGCTTAAGATATTTCCATAACTTTCTATAGTTAAATATTATTTATTAATAATCATACAACATCCAGATCAATTTAATATATTCAAATCAAATATTTATATTTCCAACACTTGAATTATGTGTGTGTGTGTGTGTATTCATTATGATTTCATAAATATATACTTAGAAAACTGTAAAATGACAATACAGACTATAACATATTTTTTCTTATTTAAATAACACTATTAAATCCACTTTATAAATTTAACAAACTTCAAATATATATTTGCATTCTTGTATAATATACAGAAATTTAATTTAGTGTTTAAATATGTAACAACTCATATTTGGGACTTCAAATTTGAATATTAATTTATTCTAATCTTCGGAGTTGAATTTAAATTATGATAAATTATCCGTTTCAAACTGAGACTTGAATTTCTATGACGTATTTTTAAATTAATTTTTAGAATTTTTCCATAATTTCTAATTTGGAAAATATGTAAATTTTCGTTTGACGTATTTTATGGTAAACTTTGGCATTTTGAGACCTCACAAAATTTAATAACTTGTCTATTTTATTTTTGATTTGTGAACGTGTAACATTATTATACACAATTGTACTTTATTTTCTATCAATCACAGTTCGGGATCGGACGCTGTACGTTATGACAGGGTAAAAGAATTTATTTATAATCAAATATAAATATCTACATAACCAAGTATACAACAGCTAATGTTTTTCCTTTTTCCTACAGATTGTCGTTACCTTCCCCTGCCCTTGTACCATTGGCCTCCTCAGCCACTTCTTTGCCTTCAATAGTTTGAAGCGTGTTAGGTATATTATTGCACTTCATCAAATCAATCTCCATTCTTTTTTAAGGTTGCTACCATTAGATTTTCTCTTCTCCCCCCCATGTGTATGTTTAGAAATCATGAAACCGTACACCTACCCTACTTCGAAAATGATTACATCCCCAACTACTCACTGTTAGCTCCAATGCCTAACTACAAATTTGTTCGCTAAAGAGTCTAGTTTTTTTTTAAATTAATTGCTTGAGATTTCATTAGAAATCGAGCAAGATATCCTACTTTTATAGTAAAAGGAAGAAAACACTCTTAAACTTCATAAATCAAATTCTCGAGCTTTGCTTCAAATGGATCGACACCGTTGGCGCCATTGGGTACGTATGGTGTTGTAGTATTCTTGTGGAAGCTTCAGCACGATTCTGCATCGACGATCAACGATCGTCGACTTCTAGGATTCGATTTTTCTTGGGTTATGGTCATTGTTGGGTAGTGCGGAGAGCAGCAATGGCTCGAGCTTGGAGAGATGCGTTGGGTGCTGGAATTTGGCAGGGTCCGATTGAGGTTTGAGCGTAGCAGCATGGTGATTGATGAGGCATGCACGATTGAGGAAAAAATGAAATAGAGCTTCCTAAGTGTTTAGATGATCAATTTCTCATGGGCGGCGTGGATTCGTCAATATGGGGATGATCGAGGCCAACAAGAGTAGAGGAACTCGCATGTGGTCGTGGGTAGTCGAAGGGTGGTGGAGTTGGATCGTGCACATGCATGGAGACGCGCATTTGGGTTCCAGTGTTCAATTTTGCAATGAAGAAGAGGAAGGGGAGATACTGTAGAGATATGAAGTATGTGAGCGAGCCTTGGGCATGTTTTTGGAAGGTGAGAAATCTAAATTATATTAGTTGGTTTATTCATATAAATAGTGTTAAGTTCAAAATTTTATATCTCATTTATTTTAACTCGGTTTGATTCGTGGATTTTTGCGTTGTACTCGTATGGACGAGAGAAACATTTTAGTGTAACTTATAGTAGCTTCAGACAAGTGTAAATTTATGGAAAATGAAAACAGACTTGATTTAAATTACATTGTTTTAATTAGTAACATCGTTTGAATTTTTGTACCTTAAAAATTGATGTTTATTTGGGCAAATAAATTATTATTGTGTTAAATTGGATTGAATATGGTAAGCGGACATCTGTTTAATGGAATAAAACACTTTTCTGCTAACTAAATTAATTTGACAATCAACCAGCAGAATAAATCCCTGTTCTGGTATTTTATGGATTTAGACATTTGATTATATATCGTTAATTGATATTCCACTTTGGATAATTGATATATTAACCGATGATGGTTAAGTATTGGATTTATTTACGCAGTCATGGATTATGTAAATATATGTTATTAACTTGAAAAGTTAATTGAATAATATCATAACTTGTTTAAGTACCATGGTGATCGTTAAGCCTCCTTTGAATTTGAAAAACTAAATATAGATTTGAAAGTCATTTTAAGAATAATTATTTTTATTATAAGGTTTAAAGATAATTATTTTTATTTAGTACTAAGATTTTAAAAGGTAAAAAATTAATAATAATAATATTTTAAAGATAATTTATAATTGGTTTATTAATGATTAAAGTTAATTATTTTATTTTTACAATTCTTAAAGGTTATTTCTACAATGTTCTTTATGAATATTTAATTACTATTTTAATATTATTTAGTTATTATTTTAAAAATGTTTTTAATTTAATTTAATTACTTATTTAAAATGATTTAACAAAAATCTTAATTTTTGATTAAAGATAATTAATTATTTTTATTTAATTTATTTTATTATAATTAAAGGATAATTAATTTTCATATTAATATTAGTTTAAGGTTAATTAATTACTATTTTTATTACCGTTAAAGATGGTTAATTATTATATTAATATAGTTTCGAAGTTAACTTATTAATACAATAATAATGTTTAAAAATTAATTTAATATGTCTTAATGAGATTTTTAGTTATTATTTTAAGTGAAATTTAATTTAAATGAAAAAGAAGGATGTTCAAATAATAACTAATTATTTTAAGTTATTTAAAGCACTTTTAAATAAATTATGGTTTATTAAGTGGACACTATTGACTTGAAGAGTCTTATAATGAGTTGGATTAAATATGGGAAGAGTTTTATAAATGGATTTGGATATTTATAAAAGAATTTATAAAAGAGTTTAAAAAATCTTAAGAGGAGAAGTTTTGTAAACGGGGTTTGAGATTTATTAAGAATGTTTTATAATGGCATTGGAGATTTATAAGGAAACTTTGTAAATAGATTCGGTAATATTTATAAAATAAAAGGAATTCAAGTAGAAATAGTTGATCTTCACGGCGTAATTCGAGTGGCAGGGATTGCCTACAGTTTACTATGGATTCGCTGGGATAGCGATGTTAGTCCTTGAGATGATGGTTTTGACGACAACAACCTTAGAATAGGGTTATAAAATATAAACACTAACATTATAGTTTAGAAATATATGTATATGCAGGATTTAACCATGCAGGTACCAAGAATGAAGACTGTACAGTATAGTGATTCAAGATATCAAGATTGAAGACTCATGAGTGTCAGGAATATCAAGATTATCAAGAGTTCAAGATTTCAAGAATAAGTAATTTAATTAGGAATTTTGTTAGAACTCCGAGAAAAGAACTGGCATCTCAAAATCCAATTTATTCGTGGAATGGAATCCACTTCGATCCCGTTAAAAGGATGGAAACCAAAGTAGGATGAAACCTGCGAAAAATCTAGTGGAACATTGTTTTGTATCCGCTAACTTTTATTCAAAATAATTTTACAAAATTATATCTTGTTTTCAAAATGTTTTCAAAACCTTCCTTTTAAAAGAATCAAAATCATCTATCATGGTTTTAAATAATTTAAGCCTCAAAATAATCTTTATCTTCATAATCAAATTATCCTTAGTTTTAAATTATCTTTAATAATAATATATTTAACTTTTAATATTTATACTTAGATTTAAATATAAAATTATAGTAAAATTTTAGATATACCAAAATATTATTCTCTATATTTATTTATGTATTTTAACTATAGTTAAGTATATTTATAAAAGATTGAAATAGTTTTAATGTAAAAGATTGAAATAGTTTTAATGTAAGATAAAAGTTATTTTTAAGGAAAAACAAACCACCAAAATTTCCTTTGGGATGTCGACATACTCAAGACAACCATGTCGACATAGTGGCAGTTGATTTCAAAATTTTGAATTTCAAAAGAAGTGTCCATTTGTCATATCCCTTCACGAATGGACATGGCTGTTGTTCTTCTATAATTAGGCTCTTTTCAAAGAATTTCTAATCATATTTTTCTGGTTTTCACTCCACTTCTTCTTCCACATTGCTTTATACATATTCTTACCATTACTCTGCCGAAATCACCATTGAATCTAACTAGATCATTTCTGGTTTGATTCTCTATCGGTATCTCAACAAGATCCTCAGTGCAATTTAGATTTATAGGCTTCTTTGTAATCATTTCTATGAAAAAAGGTGTGATTGTAGCCTTGGAAATCAATTAAGTGACAAAAGGTGCGATTGTAACCCTGAAAATCAATTGGGTGAACTTGTTGCCCATGAAATCATGTATCTCTACCCAGAGGATTGTGAATCTGGAGGGTGTACCTCGTAGCCTTGAAATCGAGGGTGTAATTGTTAAGATTGCTTTTGAAAGGAAATCCGTACTTGTGCGCGGGACTGGATGTAGGGTAACTCCGAACCAATATAAAATCCGGTATGTTCTTTCCTTTACTGCTTTTACTTTATTTCTACATCTATGTTTGATTCTGTGATCGTATCTGTGTCTGAATATTGCATACATTTGTGTTTAAATTAACAAAAACTCAAAAAGATTTAATAATTTCTTAAAACACTACTCACCCCCTTCTAGTGTTTATTCTAGCCTTAAGATCCGTTATTCGCAATTTCTAACATTTGGTATCAGATCAAGGTTTTCAAAGTTTTCATAATCTGAATTTTGAAAACTTTTCAAAATGGCTACCAACACTGGTACTGTTAACGCTACCAACACTGGTTCTATTATCCCTATCACTAGTTCATTTATAGAAGGTCAGTCTACTGTCAGACCACCACTTTTTAATGGCAGTAACTATGCATATTGGGCATCTGTAGGATTAGACAATTGGAATATCACATAGACTGAATATTCTGAACCTTCAACTGATTTTGCACAGTGGACCGCTGAGCAAAAGACTGTTGCACAAAATAATTCTAAAGCAATGAATATTCTGTTTTGTTCACTTGATAAGATTGAATTCAATAGAGTGTCAATTTGTAAGTCTACATATGAAATCTGGAAAACTTTGCAGGTTACTCATGAAGGAACAAGCAAAGTTAAACAGACCAAAATTTTCATGCTCACAAATCAGTTTCAATTATTTAAATGAATTCTAATGAGTCTATTTTCGATATGTATAGTAGATTTTAGGATATTGTGCATTATCTAATATCCTTGGGAAAGGAATTTTTAGAAGAAGATCAAAGTCAGAAAAATCTTAAATTCTCATACTCCAGAATGGGATCAAACAACACTTGCGATCGAAGAGGGAAATGACATCAGTACCTTAAGGATAGAAGAATTATGGAAATCTAATGTCGTTTGAAGTCCAAATGATTAGGGGAAGAGAAAGCAAAGCATCTAAAAAGAAATCAATGACATTCAATGCATTGACTGATGGATCTGACTCAAACAGCGATAATGATGAAGAGATAGCCTTTATGACCAAGAATTTTCGAAATTTCTTGAAATACAGAAAGATGAAAAATCTCAAGAGAAACAACTATAAGAACTCTTGAAATCAGAATGTAGTGCCAAACAATATCAAATGTTTCAATTGTGACGAACCAGGCCATATCAAAAGAGACTGTCCGTATCCCGATAGGCAAAATCCTCCTATAAGCAGTGATTCCGTAAAGAAACGAAAACGTTCATTTACTGCTACTCTAGATGATTCAGACTTGTCCTCAAGCGATGATGATCAGAAGACAAATAATTCAACTATGTGTTTCACAGCAGTTCATGACTCCGACGAATTCAGATAAACGGACTCAGAAAAAGGTACATATTTACAATAAAATTGGCTGAAATAGCATGCTTAGATTTGGATGCTTGATTGCTTGATTGATTGATTTTGAATTGGTGTGTTGTTTGTATTTTAAATTTTTTATTTTTACAATCATTTTATTATTATTATTATTTTTAATTTTTTTTTAATTTTAATAGTATTATAATATTTTATGGAATATACTACAATTTCAGAATTATTCCATACATATATATATTAAAAATAATAAGTATATATATATTAGAATTCTTAGGAAAAATAAATCACATAAATTCAAAGACACAAGTTGACATGGTCCCCACCATGATGTCGACATGGGTACATAATTCGAAATTCGAAATTTGAATTCAAATGGTTGAATTTCCCTCTACCTTTTCACTTCATTCAATTCTCTGAAAAGGCATCTTTTGACCAGAGAACATGTCCTTTGAGAATCTATTTATTCACTATGTTTTATCACATCTTTTCACTCTCATTTTCAAATTCAATCTCTCTCTTCAAAACTTCAAGCTCTCTACTCTCTACTCTAATGGCTTCTTCAAGCAACCCCTCCACCATGATAATTTCCAGAAAGATAAAAGAGCAATCTTCAATGATCCGGAGGCCATAAAAGCATACATCAATTATGCTAACTATTGAAAAGTCCATCCCGGATAGTTTACAATATTTCAAGATTTCTCTTCTTATGAAATTGATTTTATTTTTGCAAACAATCAAATTTTTAGTCTTATTGATGCTTCTCAGAATGATTTTGTTTGTTATCCAAATTTTATTTAAATTTTCTATGTAAATTTAAACCGTGGATTTTATATTGGAAATGATGATGAAATTTGGAGTATTGTCAAAGGCACTAGAATTGTTCTGAATTGTGATCTTTTGGGTACCATTCTCAATTGCAAGAGCACGGGAATGGATCTTCTACTTTTAATATTGATGAAAATGATCGTGAGATGTTTCATCATATTTTCGAAGGAAATACTGATTTTGAATTCAAAAATCGAAACTTTCGACCAAAAGCTAGAATTGTCAATCTTCTTTTACAACATACTTTGACCCCAAGATCGGGGAATTTTAACAATCCTACTTCAAAATTTTACAAAGCACTTTTTGCTATTTTTAAAAATTATGATATTAATTGGGCGCAAGTTATTTTGGATGAACTTCGTCCCAAAAATATTGAAATGGGTGAGAATACTTTGTATCATGGAATCTATCTCACTCGGATTTTTAACTATTTTGGAGTAGATTTCAAAGGAGAAGAATTTGTTTCAAGAAAGGTTTTCAATCATTCCAATATATCTTATGAAAATTCCATTTGTTTTTCAACCTTATGAGACTCTTGCCGAAAAAGAAGAGCGTTTGGCTCATGAGGAGATGGAAGAGGAGGAAGAGGAAGAAGAAAGGGATGAAATGAAAATTGAAGAAGAAGAAGAAGGTGAAACCTCTTTGGAAAGCATTAACTATCCTCCTAATCCATCCAACAAAACCCTTCTCAAAAACCAAAAGACCATTGTTGAGAATCAACGGATTCTTAAACGATCCGTCAGTAAGAAGTTGGATAAAATTTCATCCAATATGAACAAGTTTATTTCCAAAGTCAGCAAGAAGCTTGGATTATCTTCATCTTCATCATCCTCTAACTAGTTCTATCTTTTCATTTCATGTTGTATTAGTTTAGTTTGTTTTAATTTAAAAATTCATGTAATTCTTTATGTTTAATCGTTGTATCATGTTATCATGAAATGAAATTGAATTCCTTTTCTGTTATCTAGCTTATCTTATCTCCAGAATAAATGTTAGTATATTATATATATATAATATAGACAATTATTCACAAAATCAAAATAAGCCATCAAATTAACTACGCCATGTCGACATCCCCCATATGACCATGTCGGCATGCACTGGTCAGAAATGACATTTCATTTTGAATTTGAAATTTGAATAACTACATTGTGTCTATTCATTTCAAACGAATTTCTACATTTATAAATACCTATTTCTTCCAAAATTCATCATTCAGTATTATTTCTTATGTACTTTGTCTCTCATTCTTCTCTCAAACTAAAATATGGCCAGTCCAATTCGTAATCTATTCGAAAATCTTGAAGAGACTCTTAATTCTTTCAAGAATATTCTTTTGTTCATTCTTCGAAACCAGCGACACTTGGAGTTGTGTCAAATGCAGATGATCAAGGAACAAGAAAGGCATTTCGATGCAATACGATGGATGATTTCCTCATTGCACAAGGATGATAACGAAGCACATCCTCCAGTCTCTCTCACTAATGATAATGAAAATTGGGATGCCATCATAGAAGACCCTGTATTTGGAGAAGAAGGATGGGTGGAAGTTCCTCTTAATGTTTGATTTTATTGCTTTGTTTGAACTGCTTGCTTTGATTGATTTGATTTCATTTGTTTTAATTTGGTTTGGTATAGATTGACATTTGGTGTGGATTGATGTTTGTTGTACAAAACATGAATAAATATACATTGATGTTTATAATTAATTATCATGTCTATCAGTATAATTATATCTTTGTCTATCTAGTATATACTCCATTGTATAGTTTATTAATGTAGGTACTTTAGTCCAAGAATGAGGGGGAGTTATATAGTTTTGAGTTAGTTTTTGTTGATGACAAAGGGGAGAAGTATAAAATAGGATAGTTAGGCATATATTAAGGGGGAGTTATTAGTTTTAGGGGGAGTTATTAGGATAGAAGTAATATTTTATAAATAAAGGTTGTCATCATCAAAAAAGGGGAGATTGTTAGTCCTTGAGATGAAGGTTTTGATGACAACAACCTTAGAATAGGATTATAAAATATAAATACTAACATTATAGTTTAGAAATATATGTATATGTAGGAATTAACCATGTAGGTACCAAGAATGAAGCCTGTACAGTATGGAGGTTCAAGATATCGAGATTGAAGACTCATGAGTATCAAGAATATCAAGAGTTCAAGATTTCAAGAATAAGTAATTTAATTAGGAATTTTGTTAAAACTCCTAGAAAAGCACTGGCATCTTAAAATCCAATTTATTCGTGGAATGGAATCCACTTCGAGCCCGTTAAAGGGATGGAACCCTAAGTAGGATGGATCCCATGAAAAATCTAGTGGAACATTGTTTTGTATCCGCTAACTTTTATTCAAAATAATTTTACAAAATTATATCTTGTTTTTAAAATGTTTTCAAAACCTTCCTTTTAAAAGAATCAAAATCATCTATCTTGGTTTTAAATATTTTTAGGCTCAAAATAATCTTTATCTTCAAAATCAAATTATCCTTAGTTTCAAATTATCTTTAATAATAATATATTTAACTTTTAATATTTATACTTAGATTTAGATATAAAATTATAGTAAAATTTTATATATACCAAAATATTATTCTCTATATTTATTTATGTATTTTAACTATAGTTAAGTATATTTATAAAAGTTTAAAATAGTTTTAATATAAGATAAAAGTTATTTTCAAGGAAGAACAAACCACCGAATTTGCTTTGGGATGTCGACATACTCAAGACACCCATGTCAACATAGTGGCAGTTGATTTCAAAAATTTGAATCTCAAAAGAAGTGTCTATGGTCATATCCCTTCACGAATGGACATGGCCGTTGTTCTTCTATAAACAAGGGATATTTTCAACGAATTTCTAATCATATTTTTCTGGTTTTCACTCCACTTCTTCTTCCACATTTCTTTATACATATTCTTACCATTACTCTGTCGAAATCACCATTGAATCTAACTAGATCATTTCTGGTTTGATTCTCTATCACTATCTCAACAAAATCCTCAGTGCTATTCAGAGTTATAAGCTTCTTTGTAATCATTTCTGTGAAAAAGGCTATGATTGTAGCCTTGGGAATCAATCAAGTGAGAAAAGATGCGATTGTAGACCTGGAAATCAATTGGGTGAACTTGTTGCCCGTTAAATCAAGTATCTCTACCCAAAGAATTGTGAATCTGGAGGGTGTACCTCGTAGCCATGAAATCGAGGGCGTAATTGTAAAGATTGCTTTTGAAAGGAAATCTGTACCTGTGTGCAGGACTGGATGTATGGTAACTCCGAACCAGTATAAAATCCGGTATGTTCTTTCCTTTACTGCTTTTACATTATTTCTGCATTTGTGTTTGATTCTATGATCCTATCTTTGTCTGAATATTGCATACATTTGTGTTTAAATTAACAAAAACTCAAAAAGATTTAATAATTTCTTAAAACACTATTCACCCCCTCTCTAGTGTTCATTCTAGCCTTAAGATCTGTTATCTACATTTCTAACAAGCGACGTAACCATTGTGTAAGCTACGATCCATAGTCAATATTGAACAGTACTTTCCATATCTACTTTTAAGATCTTTTTTCAAGTTTTGAAAATAAAATGGTTTGTGAATTTACTTATACCATTGTGATAAGTATATGATTATATTTTCTTAGTATCGAAAATAAATTGGTTTGTGAATATACTTATCCCATTGAGGTAAGTGTATGGAAGTGATTTCCAAGAGTGATTTGAAATTAATGAAAGATTAATTTGGAGGCTTAGTGATTTCCATGGGAAATATAATTTTTTTCTTGAATGTTTGTTGGTTTGATAGTTAAGTAACCGACTATCAAATCTTGGCTAAAATATGTAATCCTTCTTAATTTTGGTGGTAGGGAAATATTCCCTACTTAATACCGAAGGATTTTAACTCTGCAAATATCTAGTGGAAACACGAGGATTATATGGTACAGTTACCGTTAGTGGTGTTATACTATACGTATAAACTCATTTTGTTCTTTTAGGACAAATGATAACTAGATCCTTCCACTTAACTGGTTAGGGGGTGGTTCCCGCTCTTATGTATTGTCTAATTATTTTCTAAAGAACCGGTATTGAGCATTTTGAAAATCGGCGTTTGGTTTTATGGAGCATTTGGGAAGCGGAAGAGTGTACTCGTAAGAGATGACTCAAAATCCGTGACCACACCGAAAACCATATACGATTCTATGATGGAAATTCGTGGTGTATTGAGATGTTGGGATCAATATGTGATTTCTAAACCCATTGTGGTATGGGAATCTGAGTGTGATTCCAAGATCGAATTAAGATATGGGAATCTTTGTGTGATTCCAAGACCCGTTGGGGTATTGGAATCCATGTAGGATTCCACGATGTACTTCATGGCAGTGCAAAGCTGGAATGTTACATTGTTATAAGCAATTGTGCTTTATATTTTGTTAATCGTGGTTCAGGATCGGACATGATACGTCATGAGTGGGTACCGAAATTTATTTATAATCAAATATAAATAGCCAATGTTTTTCTTTTTTCCTACATACTGTCGTTGTTTTCCCCTACCCTTGTACCTTTGGCCTCCACGACTGCTTTTTTTCCCCAGTGGTCTGAAGCGTGTTGGGTATATTAATTCACTTCATCAAATCAATCTCCATTTTTCTTTTTAAAGGTCACTGCCATTAGATTTTTTTTTCTCCTCCCCCTATACATTTTTAAGAACCATGAAACCATACACCTTCCCCACTTCAAAAATCATTACATCCCAAACTACTCACTATTAACTCCAACGTCCAACTATAAAGTTGTTCGCTAAGGAGTCTAGTTTTTTTTAAAAAAAAATTATCGCTCGAGATTTTATTGAAAAACGAGCAAGATATCCCACTTTTGTCGTAAGAGGAAAAAACACTCTTAAACTTCAAATATCAAATTCTCGAGCTTTGCTTCAAATGGATCGACACCGTAGGCGCCGTTGGGTTCGTTTAGTGTTGTAGTATTTTTGTGGAAGTTTCGACGCGATTCCACATCGATTTCTAAGGTTCGATTTTTTTCGGGTTATGTTCATTGTTGGGTAGTGCAAATGGGAGCATTGGCTCAGGTTTGGAGAGGCGCGTTGGGTGGTGGAATTCACGATTGAGGTTTGAGGGTCGCAACATGGTGATTGGACGAGGCATGCACGGATGAGGAAAAAATGAACTGGAGCTGCCTGGGTGGTTGGATGGTCTATTTCTGATGAGGGGCTCTGGTTCCTCGATATGGGGATGATCGAGATCGACAAGAGTAGAGGAACTTGCACGTGCTCTTGGTTGGTCGAAGGGTGGTGGAGTTGGATCATGCATATGCACACAACGATGCACATTTGGGTTCCAGTGTTCGATTTTGCAATAAAGAAGGGGAAGGTGAGATACTCTAGAGATAAGAAGCATGTTAGCGGGCCTTGCACTTGTTTTTGGAAGGTGAGAAATCTAAATTATATTAGTTGATTTATTCATATAAATAGTGTTAAGTTCAAAATTTTATATCTCATACATCTTAAATCCATTTGATTGGAAATTTTTTGCATTGTACTCGTATGGACGAGTGCAACATTTTATTGTATCTTATATCTTTGGACAGGTGTAAATTTATGACGTATGAAAACAGACTTCAGCGTTGAGTGAAGGAATTTAGTGCTCCTGTGCCATGAGTTCCAGGGATAGAAGATATGTATAAACATTTGATGATAGCTGTATGGAAGCAATACCCAGATGAGTCTGGAACTTGGATAAGAAGTCCAAGAAATGTAAGAAGCCTTCTTGCCAAATATGGATTATGGTACAGGCAAAGTACCCTTCAGTATTGTTATGAATGATGTCATTATCACTCGAAGGAATAACTTCCACCCATGTAATGCCGTAGTCATTTAGAATTGTTTCTACCTCATCTTAATATCAGAGAATGCTTAGAAGTTGTTTCAATCTTCTTAAGCGAAGATTCCTTCATCGACATTGTGTCTTTTTCTGGTTTTTCGGAAGTCTTTTTCACACCCTTGATCTTACTAGGTGAAATCATTTCAGTTAGAATTTATAATTTTTTATGTATTCAATATTCTATCAAGGATATCGAAAACCTATTATAGTAATTCGAAACATGAAATTTCATATTCTTAGAAGAATGTTAAAGTTAGAAAAATAAACTCTGTTGAGCTTTCGACAAAGTCGAAAGGGAGGATGGAAGTAGACGTCCAACAAACACACTTCAACAATGTCGAAAGCTCAACATAAGCTTTGTTATTAAAAGGGAGTAGTTGAAACTACACAAAAAATTTGTATAAAATATATGCTGCCAACATATAGTAAATAAGGAAAAAGAACCATTCGACGCTGTCGAAACCCATGGACGTAGTTTTTCCAAAGGAATATGAATGCTTTCGAAATCTTATATGCCAATTAAATCGAAGGGTATTGAGTTTGAATCATATTACTTAAAATAAAAGGACTTGGGGCGTTTCGACAATATTGGTAAAAGATGGTGATCGAATCTCAATTAGTTATAGAAGGTGTCGATAGAGTCAAAAGAGGTAGGTGGTTTTGAAAGCATGCCAATGACTAAATTTGAGCCGACATTGTAGGTTTCGACCGAGTCAAAACATTTGATTTGATTTTCAAACTAAACAAAGTACAGTTCTCTACTTGAACAACAACTTCTGGTATGCTTCATATCACTTAACCTTATTGTTATTGATTTGCCCTTTGTTCTTGACTTATGTTATACTGTTCTTTCAAATTTCCAAGAGATGGTTCTCCTTGCAAGATGGTGCATCGAAATCTTCTACAGAGACATCGAGCCTTCGAGAAGAAGTTTCAAACTTACACATCGAAGTCTCTTCCTGTCTGCAGATAAGAACGAAGCTATAATGGAATTAAAGAGATTGAAAGCTTCTCTGGCTCAGTTAGAGTCTGTTAAACTAAGGAGAGGAAAGGTCATCAACTACTCACTGATGAAAATTTGGCATTGAAAACGACTCAGAAAGAGTCCGAGGAGGAAAAGACTCGAATGACAGTATGTAACAACCCGTATTTTTGATAATTAAAACCAATAAATTAAATGAGATTTTGAAATTTAATATTGTGAGAAATTAAAATTTATGATTTACTAATGAGAAAAATAATTAGGATATGATTTGATAATGTTGTATGAATGTTATTGACAACTATTTTAATGTAATTTCAATCAATTGAAATAATTGAAAAGTTAATTTGGTTATAATTGTAAATAAGGAATAAATTAAATGTTGGATTTAATGTAAATTATATGTTATTAATTGAAATAGGTTTATTACAGAATATGAAATAAATTAATTTATTGGCTTTTGTTTGTAAACAATAGACTTGGAAATGTGTTTGAAATACTAATGTGTAATAATTGTTTTAATTATTATTTTATTATTTAATCTGTTGAAATTAATTTTGAAAATCAATTAAATTTAATGTAATTAAATATTGCAGTTAATATGTGTTAAGATGACAACTGTAAAATGTGAAAAAAATGTAAACTAATGTTAATTATATTCATAAGGTAATAGTCGATTCAATAATAAGAGTGTAGATCGAAATAAAAGAATTGTTGAAATCTAAATCTTAATAAAAATAAGTTTTATTTCTGTTGTAATTGAACGTTGATTTTAGTGTAATATTAAAATAGTGAATTTAACATGGAAGAATTACTTTAATAGATTATTAATTTCTATGTAATTAAGAATGATAAAATGGTTAATTTTTAGAATTGAATTTGAAAGTGATTAAATCAATTTAATAATAATTTATTTAATTAACGTGAAAATTATCCATTTTGGCCACTGTTTCGGATTTGATGAAACCAGTTTCATCGGATCCATAATAGTAAATTATTGTATGATTTCAAGTTCCATAGCGATCGGATTTAACGTTTGTTCGTGCGAAATCGAAACGTGTAGAAATCGGTTAAAAGAATTTAAATAAATATAATTTGATTTGGAAAGCTAATTTTTGTATACAATGGAATTAGGGTTATAAACTACTTCCATTGAGTATAAAAATATTGAAAACCTACATTTTGACAGATAGGATGACCTACTTTCGTTTCGGGAATGAAACGGGCTTTTTAGGTCGTTATTATCGTTTTGACCCAATTCAATATGTCCATTCGTTCTTATTTATCTCTGCCTATATATAGGCAGTAATAAACTCTAACAGATTTCTTATTTCATATTTTTGTACGTACTGCTTATTTATATCTCCTCTTCCTTCTCAATGGCTGTCTTTCCAAAAAAAACTTAATTCTCAAATTCAAATTCAAATCGGAAATTCAAAATCATCAAACCCTATCGTATTATATATCATTGCGAAGCTATAGATGTGCGTAATCTACATCTGAGATTCATTTTTCAACTTAGGGTGTGCTGTGACCAAAAACCGTTAAAGAAGTCTCCACCGTCCATTTCTAGGTTTTCGCTTTCAATGGTGGATCTTTGTAGTTTGGTCGACCGAAGGGTGCAGGCTTGTAAAGGAGACAAGTGGCTGTCGATCCATTGATTTGGTTTGACCTCGATGCTCCATAGATCGTTAGAAAATCTCGAACGAGGCGCGGTGGTGGCTGCTTGTACGTGGTGGTGGAGGTGGTCAGGCGACTGCCATGGGTGCGCCTTGGCGTGGGCGTCGCGATGGTGATGTCAGATCAGGGGATGGGTGCTCATAGGTGGTGCGGTCGTCGATCTATGTTGGTGGTTGTTGCTTCTTGAAGCCATGTTGAGCATGCTAGGGTTTGACTAGGTAATGATATTACCATTTTTGCCCTTGAATATTATTTTATTTTAATTTAAATTTCTAATGTTCTAACATCGATAACTTTTTCATACGAGATCCACTTGACGCACGATTTCTTTCCTTGAGATACTATCAAAATTTCGAACAACATGGAACTAGTTTGGTTGGATTCTGAGACTGTTCAAATTTGGGCATTCTTTTGGATTTTAAATCAACTGTAAATCAAAGGTTAGTGATTTAACCCACTCATGATATTCGAAACCTTCTTATGTTAGTTGAATTAAATTTATGAATTGATAAGAATTTTATCGATTGTTGTTTGGTATTTTAAATTGTCATTTAAATTTAATATTAATCAAATTTTCCATTTAATATTGAAATTAAAATGATAATTAAATATTTGATATTGCTAACCTGTTAATTGTTGTGATTTATCGATTGATTTGGATGTTGATTATGATGGATGTTTAGTTGTTGACATTTTGGATGATTGGATGTTATGTTTATTATATATGTTGTTATTACTTTGCAAGTTCCTTTAGTTTGTTAGGAAAATCACTTTGGGTTTGAATGATACAGACCCGAATGATATTATAGATTAGGAAAAATCGTTATGGGTTGAAATAATACATACCCGAGTGATTCTATTGATCTGGAAATTATTGATTCGGGATACGGGTTTAAATGATATATACTTGGGAAATTTAACTATTTTTGGTTGAAATGATACATACCCAATCACTTGACCATAGGGTAGAAAATTATATACGGGGACTGTTGTTCGATTTTAAATTACTTTCTAAATGGTAAAGTATGTTTGATTTATAAATTTGATTTTTCAATTTAATTTAATGATTTTATTTAAAAATTTATATAGGTAAAATAATTTATTATATGTGTTTTAAAGCTTTAAATTATAAGTTAATATAAGTTTTCAAAAACAAAATTTTAAGGTTTTAATTTATAATCTTATTTAGTTCAAAATATATAATTTAAATAATGTAATAAAATAGAAACACTTTAAAATTTTAATATAATAAAATATTCAATATAGTTTTAAGAGATTTATTCAAAAATTTAATTTAAGGTAATAAATATAGACTTTTATAATAACTTTAATGGATAAATGATTTTTGTAAAAGATTTTAGAATTTTGTAAAAGGCTTTGTAAGGAATTTATAAAAGTTTTGTAAGAGATTTTATAATGGATTTTTATAAAAGGATTTTATAAAAGATTTTTTTATAAAGGATTTTATAATGGCTTGATAGAGGAGTTATAAGATTTTTAAAGATTTTATAAAAGGTTTTTATAGAATAACTTGTATAAAGGGATTTGGAAGCATTTTAAAGGAATTTGCTTGGAGGCTTATGAAAAAGGGAAGAGTGGTATGATGTGTTGGAATATATAAATAGCTTTATAAATGGTTTTAAGGCATATAAATAATTTATAAATGATTTAAGAGAGATTTATAAATTGTTTTCGAAATTGATTGAAAGAAATCTCCCTCGGTATTTATGAATATATTTTTGGAATAAGTATATGGATGTCTTGATATGAAGGTATAAACTGTTTTTTAGATTTATTATTAAAAGTGTTTTATAAAATGACCACGGTGTGAAAAATATAATGATTGGTTGTTTAAAGAGACCAGGGTCGGATATTGTCATACTCTCTGCCAATTCTGAAACCACTTTAACAACTGTGCACGTGGTGGAGAATCTAGAACGAAGTAGGATGGTTGGTGAACGTTACTCGTAATAGGTAAGAATGTAGCCCTAACCTTCGGGTCAGCTTGATATGACTAAAATATGAGCTATCCCGGGCCAAGTTAGGTCGCTCCTCCGATCAGACATGCTTCTTCGATAGCATATTTGATACTTTGTGATTGATTGGTGGCTACATTCAATTTGATAATGGGAGTGTGTTCCAAGGTGGGCGGTGGTAGCTGTTATGCACTACCACTAGTCTGGGCATGCAAAACAGTAGAATCCTACCATGGCAATTGCCTTGCGTGCCTGTCATATGCCTTATTGAGCCCACTACTATTTTGGTTTGTGTCGTACGTGCTCCATAATAGCCCACCGGATTGGTTGAGTTTACGGTACTGTATAGACTACGACATTTATAAAAATGTGTTAAGGGGGATACGAGTAACGCCTTAGCGCTGTTTTAATACTTTACTTATAGACATTACATATGTAGCATATATTACTACATATAAGTATTTTAACGGATCCTTAGGAGATGGAAATCCCAAAACATCTTTTAAGTTATTGCATGCACATTATACACTGAATAGGAGATGTGAAATCTCATAAACATCTCTGAAGCCATTACACTCATATTCTTTTGTTGTTGATTTAACTTACATAAGATCTTTTTGTTCTGACTCAAGTGTTTTGTTTTTTCATTACGCTCGGGCCAGCCTGAACTTTTCAATGTTGAAGACATTATTTCAGGAGGACAATGATGGAGTTTAGTATTATATTATTATTACTATTCCATTGTATCATGTTATTCCGTTGCATTATCCTATTATAAATGTTGTATGTATAATGCTGATTTATTGTAAAAGTGTATTCAAATGTTAAATGTAAATCGGCTTCATAAACTATTTATTTGATTATATATTTTATCATTCCTCCGTGAGATTCTGTGTTTTGCTTTTCATTCCTTTCTCTTATTTTCTTATTTAACCCATTGACAATCCTCCCTTTTGAATGGTTTGAGTTCGACATGTGTGGTTCAGTATTGATTTACCATCCAAAAAGGTGGGTCATCACATAGTAAAACAATCATCTCTAAAGGAAAAGCTTAAGAAGAATAAGGATTCCTTAAAATTTTCTATCGACACTATTTCTGATGCAAAGCAGCGGGTCTCTCAGTTCCTTGATACTTCTCTTGAGGACATCAATATCAATTCTTTCGAAGATGCTATAATGCTCCCTTATGCTGATAACATCGATAAATGTCCAGAACTGGGCTTTCCCTCACTCAACCTTACTCTTATCAATAGGGTTATTGAAAAAATTAAAAGGATGGAGCAAGGGTTGAAGCCATTAAAAGAAAGGAGATCGATGCCATTAAAATTCTATCTTTTTAAGTCCCTTCTTTATAAATAGACTTTGACTCCGAAGATAAAGGTGACAAAGATGAAGTTGCCGAGGAAGAGCCCGGTAACAATGATGATGATGATGATGACAATAACTATAGCCAAGTAGATAGAGGTCAAGTTCAGGTGGCGACAAGGGTGGTCACACTGATGCTTCCGAAAATGATGGTGATGACAACATATGGATTCTAAAAAGTTCAATCATAATCCGTCTTTTCATGAAGCAAGCCCACCTGAAACCCCTGTGCCTTATGGCACTCAGGAGGAGCCTTCTTACATTAATGTGGAAGAACCAAAAGAGAAAACGCAGGTCTCTCAAATGTCAAGTCCCTTTTCTCAGGTATGGGATTCTTTGTTTAAACGACTTAATCTTCCAAGATAATAATAGTTTAAAAACCCGCTCATCTTTAAAAAAACTAAGCTAGAAAGAAAAAAGCAGATATAAATAGTTTGTATAGGGTATTAGATAAAAAATGAAGGAACACGATATTCTCTTTGATAAGTATCATAGACTTAACAGAAGTGCGATAGTTTTAGCATCCTTTAAAAACCAAGAAGCTGCCCCGCAAATGAGGAGGGCATGCCATCTATATGATGCACTTTTGAAAGAAAATTGGGAGTTGATTACGGTTTTTTGTACGTTGATTGAAGAGAGAAACATTCTTGTAGACTTAATACAAAGCCTTTTGTAGACACACAACTACAGATTTCCTGTAGTTAGGTGTTTTAGTGTGGGTCTACATAGGAGTTTATACAAGAGATACTTGGACGACTTTGGATCTGACCTACATCTTGGAGCATGTTGGAACTTACCACAAGTCAGATCGATCCCCGATAATTGCATCCTCATAAACTCAAATACTATAAGAACATGTTTATTTCAGAATTATTCACAAACTCGATTTTGAATGAACCAGATGAACAGTCGTAATTATGTAATAAAATTGATTTGTGAATTTTTGTTTTAGTTTTCTTTTTATACTTAGCTATACTTTATTACATTATCACAAATTGAATGTCCTTCAGGAAACTTTGTCTCTAAAGATTATCTAAGTTAGTATGTTAAACTAAGAAGAGATTATCTTGAAAAAGCATCAATTTTTAAATCCTCAAAATTAGCCAGATATTGCTTTCTTAGAGATTTGAAAAAACTTTATATGGAACATCCTCATCTCCGTTTCGACCTTCTTTGTGAAGAAAAATAAAAGCTACTTCAGAAAAGCAAGACATATCATACCATATCAATATGTGGCCGTGATAGTCCTCCTACCGGGTAATGGGGCTATAGCAAATTTCCTCTAGTTATTACTCCAGAAGGACTTAATGTTCCTTTTGACTCAGTAGTTATTATTTTTGCAAATGCATTATGTAAAGTTAGAAATGCAGTTTCCCATCTTTAGATGTTAAACAAATATCTAATTGTACTTTTTATTTTCATTATTACTTGAGTTGTAATCGTTTATTGTTGTAATAAAGATATAGATTATTCTAGTCTTAACTTCATTCTTTTTTTTGTTTAAATAGGAGTTACAGTTAAATGCAACACCACTCCCATTAGATTCGACGTCACGCTTTTTCAATATTAAAGGTAGGTTGCTAAAAGATCTTGAAAAAAGAAAGTAACTTGACGGTACTTTATCTACTCGTTTCCAAGGTAACACAGAAGCACTAAAATGGCATAGATGATTTTTGCCACAGAAAACGATTGTTAGGAATCTCAATGATCGGATCGCGATTTAGAGGCAGATGTTAAGAGCAAAAACGAAATGATTTTCATGTTGGAGCGTCAAGTTAAATCAAACCCTTCAATCGATTTTGACCATAAAATGTCCAAACTTCTCCAACAAATAAGTGATTTATAGATTAAGTTAAAGGACAGTCAAGCTCAGCGTGAATCACTGAAATTCATTATGGGGAATAATATTTCAAATGTCGATTTACAAGCTTCTTTCATTACTTCATCTATTGCAAAATCAATAAGGTCTACTTCTCTTGTCTTCCAAAAATTCCCTACTACGACTAATCCTCCTCCTAGCTTAGAAGAGAAGGTGGTAGGTGAATGGTGCAGGAAGGTCAAATTTGAGATGATGAAGTATTTGATGAATAACAGAAGGTAAGATATTCAAACGTATAAATGAATATGCAACTAGGATTCAAAAGCTTGAGCGTGAAAAGTATCTCCTTCAGAAACATATTACTAATTGAGAAAGGGAGTATAATACTCTTAAAGGTGCAAACAAAGCTTTTAATTGTGCTTTGAAGACATTCCCTATTAGCATCTAAGGTTCGAGGGGAACTCCAATTGCCTCTACTCATATATAGCGTCTAAGGTATCCCTTCGGCTATGGGGATCGGCGACGACATTCTCTTTTCCGAGGGCATACTGTATCCAAAAGTCATGGGATGTTATAAACTCTATCCTACTTTTCTACCTAAGATTTAGTTCTTTTTGGGCAAATAGTTATTTGAGTGATTTATGGGCAATAAACAACTCAGACCTTTCCTCAAGATACTGTCCTTACATCTTTGAGGAAAAAATAATAGCTACCAACTCCAAGTCATGCACTGGGTATCTCTTCTCATGGCCCTTCAGTTGCCTGCTAGCATAAGCTATACTCTTTCTTCTTGCGTAAGATCTGCTCCCAATCCTATTTGACATGTGTTTGTATAAACTATAAATGGCTTCATTCCATTGGGGATGACGAGTATAATTGCAGCTGTCTATAGTTCCTTTAGCTTTCTAAATGCTTTCGTGCATTGCTCTTTCAACTGAAGATTAAATTCTTTTTGGTCAAACGGGTTAAAGAAACTACTATCTTGGAAAAATCGTTTATGTATTTCCTATAATAACATGTCAATCCTAGAAAACTTCTAACCTTCATGGCATTCTTTGGAGTCTTCCAATTTTGAATAGCTTTTACTTTTGCATGGTCCACCACTAATCCATGTTCTGAAACAATATGTCTAAGACAACCCACTTCCTACCTCCAAAACTGGTATTTTGAGAATTTGGCTTTAAGTTAGTGCCTTCAGGTTTCCTGATATCTCCCTTAGTCGACTTTCATGAATCCTTTCACTTTTGGAAAACACCAAGATATTATCTACAAAAACTACAACAAATTTGTTTAACTGTCCCTTAAGTATTCTACTCATCAAATCTACAAAGTATATGGGGGCATTTGTCAATTCAAAAGGCATCACTTCCTATTCGTAGAGTCCTCAGGTGTGTGAAATGTAGTCTTTGACTTGCTATTATCTACGATCCTTACCTAATGATATCCAGTTGCCAAGTCTAGTTGGAAGAAGGCTTTGGCTCCCACAAGTTGATCGAACAAATCGTCTATTCTAGGTAAGGGATAACATTACTTCTTTATTAACTTGTTGGGTTCCCTATAATAAACACAAAGCCTTAATGTGCAATCTGCCTTAGTGGCAAAGACAACAGCAGCTCCCCATTCCAAGGTACTTCATCAAATGAATCCTTTCTACAGCAGCTTCAAGATATGTTTATCAAATTGTCACCTTTTATTGAGGGTAATCTGTTTTAATGGCAGAGTGACTGGTCTAGTGCCCTTCTTCAGATCAATCCTAAACATAATTATTTCATGGTGGAAGCCTCGAAACTACTTCAAAGATATTAGAGAATTCTCGAACTATGGGTGTGGATGAAAGATCATTTTGTGATAGGTACAACGAACGTCAAGGGCTCGCCCTTTACAACTCTTTAGCCTTCCACCCTACTATTGTAGTCTAGGAGTGCCCCGTAGTGTGACTAATCCTTACCTAAAATAATCCATAACCCATGAAATTTAGATCGTATGCATTATATATGAAACCAACATCACATATGTCTAACATAAGGCCTTTTCTAATTGAGAAAAGATGCATCATCCTCGTAATATGATTTGAAACTACTATTGGATGGGTGACAGTTTGAGTTTGAAGGTTTAATGCATTAATCACATTCCTAGCAATGAACGAATGAGATGCCCCAAAGTTATATAAAGCATGAATTCTATTTCCTAAAATGAGAGCTATACCTTTTATAGTTGTCTTTCCTTGGTCCCTAGTGTTAGGAACTGGAGATAGTGGTTTTGATGACAAAAAACTTTGTAACTTATTTTATTATAACTTATATACTAGCACTATTGTCTAGATATATATGAATGTTATTATGAAGGGTATATATAAGCCAGGTACTGATTATTGAAGACTGTATAGTATAAAGATCAAGAATGAAGAAATCAAGTTTGAAGACTCATGAGTATCAAGATCAAGATTTCAGGATAAGTGTCTAGTTTTGTTAAAGCTTCATAATAGCATGGAAATCTTCATTCCAAACTTCATTTGGGATGGAACCCATTTCTACCTTCTTAGTGGCTTACAAACCCATGACAAGTAGCTTACAAACCTACGACAAGTGGCTTACAAACCCATGAACTTCTTGGTTTTGTACAAGTTCTCGAGTCCTGATGTGATGAAATATTCCGCAGGAAGATGCTTACAAAACTACTTCAAAATGGTTTTTCGAAATGATTTTCAAAACTGCTTTTCAAAATGTTTTAGCCTTAAAAATTATCTTTCCAAATGATTTTCAAAAAGATGTTTTAGCCTTAAAATATTCTTTGTTTTTGTTTTTAAATAAACTCTTGTTTTAAAGTTCATTTGTTTTTTAAAACTATCTTCTGATTTTTAAATATACTTTATAATATAAATATACTTGAGATTTAATATCAAATTTATATATACATTCCAAAAATATATTTTTTACTCTTCTTTATTTTAAAACATAGGAAAATTAGTTTATTTTACTCCAGAATCATTTTATCTTGTTTTCCTTTCAATACCATTTTCAAAACAAATTTTACATTGTTTTTAACGAAGGGATGTCGACATCATGGGATATCCCATGTCGACATGGTGGCCGTTAAATACAAAAGTTTCAATTTTCAAAAGAAGTGTCTATTCCTTTAAATCTATTTACGAATGGTTATGACCATTACTGGTCTATAAATAGGCTTCATACACGAATTTTTAACTAACTACTTTCTTATTTTCTTCACTCCTTCTTCTCCATAAATCCATATTCTAAAATTTTCATATTTTTAAGATCGTGTCAAAATTCTGCCGAATTCTCAAGTGGATCAAATTAGAATCTCATTCTTGTTTGATTCTCTACCCTCTCTCGAAGATCAAAGTGCTATCCAGAGTTATTGGATCAATTTATAATCAAAATTTTATTGAGTCTCTCTGTAAGGTGTTGTTGTGACTGGAAATTAATTGGGTGATCTTGTGTCCCGTAAATCAAGAGAGTTTGCCCTGGACTCGAAGGCAGGAGGGTGCCTCATGGTCTTTAGAAATTGAGGATTGTAATCTCGACATTGGTGTAATAAAAATATGTATGAGGTGTTTGCCTTGGTACAAGACTGGATGCAGGGTAACTCCGAACCAGTATAAAATCCGACGTGTCCTTTCCTTTTACTGCTTTTTATTTACTTTCTACATCTGTACTTGATTCTACGATTGTTCTTGATTAAGTTATGCATTTGTTTAAATTATAATTTTTAAATTAGTCCATACATGTCTTAGAATCCATTAAACACTATTCACCCCCCTCTAGTGTTAAATTAGCCTTAAGATCCTTAATCCGCACTCCTTTCACCTAGGGGTGGTTTACTCGAAATAGGGGCATTCTCAAATGGCGTAGGCTTGCCCACTCTGCCATTCCTTTACATCTTCAGACACTGGTTTTTAAAATTCCCTTTCTCATAGTAGTGGTAATACTTTCCCTTAAAAGTTTCTTCAACAAATTCGATCAATAATCCTTTGCAAGCTTTTCTTTCTTTTGGCATTTATTACACACTTTACCTTCTTTGTTAAATTTCCCCTTTGACTTCTTATTGGCCTAATTTTTTTTTCTTAGCCCCTCTTTGATTCTGTGTAGGTCCTGCCTTCTCCTTCTCCCTTTCTTTCTCTTCGACATTTACTATCTACAGTAAAGCCATCTGCACAAGCATCTCATATGCAACTCCAGTGGTTCAAAGTCAGTAACAATTCCCTTTAACCAAGGAGTTCAGGCTCTTGACAGACTTCATGGCTTTCATCATAGGGAGTATCAATCAAACTCATTTCAGATTCAGCTAATTTGGTAAACTTACTAATGCACTCCTTTAGAATAAAGTCTCTGTGCCTAAGCTATATAAATTTCTTTAATTAACTGAAAGCTCACTTCTACACTTGACATAAACCTTTTCTAAAATTGGTTCTTTAATTCATCCCGAGTGACAATCCTATCAATGTCCTCTCTAGCCACCATATTCCACCAATCTAATGCTTCTCCTTTAAGATGCCAACCTGCCATTCTCTACTTAACTTGATTCTCTCAACCAATCTCTTGGAAAATCGTATTGCAATCCTATATTTATGCCTTAGTCTCTAAGAAGCTTTCCTTTTTAGAATATACTCTTCCTTACATAATCATAAAATCCAAACACATTTTGGGAAAATCAGTAGGTTGAGGTGGTGCTTTAGCCGGCGAAACAATATGTGCTGCTAGTGCAATTTGGTAGGAAGCATGTAGTTTTCCTACGTCCTTAAGATATTGCTTCAACCATTTGGGCATCCTTCGAATGGTGGGCATTCCTCTGGCGGGGTTCCCAATCTCAAAAGAAGAAGGATGTTCAACTATAGTCTACAACATGTAGGTTAGACTTTTAGTTATAATTTCCTAAGACTTAAAGAAAGATTTGCCTAGTATATATGAGTATGTCCATAGTAATGTTTTATATATACATATATATAGTAGGAGCTTTTGGAAAAATATTTCTAAAAATAACAAGTACATCTGTTATATGTATATTTTTTTCCTCCCAATCGACTAACTAGGCTCTAATACCAAATGTAACAACTCACCCTAAAACGGGCCTAAATTTTGACCCAGAAAATTCCCATCAAAAGTAAGAACCATCTCAAAATTGGTTGTTGGTTTGAAAAAAGAACAATACAGAACTACCTATCTACACATTCAGAATCTTATTACAGAAGGGTGAAATCTAAAACAACAATAGTACCCATTTTATTTATTAAAACCATAAAATGTCTATAATATCAAAATCCAACAATACGTACATATCCATAATATTACAAAATTACAACATAGTTTTTACTTCATGGGTACATTAAAAACTATTGAGAATAAAATGTAAATAAATAATCTACTACCTCAAGCACTGTCCACATCTCCACCATCAACATCTCCTTTCCTAACATGTGTTGCAATGAGGTGGGAGTCAAAACAACATATATCTAGTGAAAAAAATCTCTAGCCTTGCTACATTAGCACTTGGGAAATACAGTTTAAATAGGAATATGTCTTAAGTTTCTACTACAATATAAATCTTTCCAAATATAAGCGCAAAGGCTTTTCTCAAACTTAAATAAAAATGCTTTCCAAATATAAGCCCATAGCTAAATTTCTATCAACCCAGTAACCCTTATGTACCATCCACAGTGTTTAATTAATGTTAGAGATAGTACTTAAGTCACTTAATACCTTTTTTGGGAATTAGGTAGACTTCGACCATTGAATACCATATTTAAGGCGGGTCCACGTCATTTACTACCTATAATCCCAAGGCACACTCTTCATTAATAACTATCTAGTTGGCATTACACGGAATCTCTTCAGCCACTAAATAATTCCTACTGAAGTGGGCCCCTTACCGAGAAATCCTCTACCATGTCTAACCCATAACCCTGTCCATTTACTACCTCCTGCAAAAGAAGAGGCGGGCTGTCCCATAACCACTTAATACCTTCAATCTCTAAAGTAGTTTCTTCGTATTATGAATCATACCCTACAATGACATTTCATATGAGTTTGATTATCCGTAGGTACTAGTAGCCAGATTAGCTGGGCATATTTCCCCTATAGAAATTGGGACTAACCTTGCGTCATCTTAGTTACGGATAAGTGGCGGCTAGGGTTATTTGCATAATGGACATTCCAAATTTAAATATTTAAATCCGACGGTTATGGTGCATTTTAACCACTATAAATAAGACCGTAGACACCTTATTTTTATTCATACAACATTTTGGGAACATTAGCGAGCTCTGTCAGTTCATCTCATTATATATTCAGAAAACTACAATAGGGTTTCAGGCAAGAAATCCTATAGATCTATCTTTGTTTATTGCTTATTTTCTCAAAATATTCTCCTCCAAACCACTACTTTTCTAAATTGAACATATATATAAATCCCTTCCTATATATGTGTATCAAAAAGAAGAGATCCGATAAGAGATTGTTGAAGGCATGTCAAATGTAAAGAAGGCGAAGCTAAGGCTATTCTGTGAGTGGAAATCTTAGCTTTTCTATTTTAGTGGTTAATTAGTAAATTTTGAGTCTGAATATGCCTTAGGGTTTGGTTTGTGAAAACATCATACATAAACCTTAAAACACCTTCAATGCGAAGTATCAATTTTAGGTTGAAATCTCAACTTGTTTGTGTCAAAATAGTGGAAATTGTGTAGATCTGTAGTATTTATAATTTTGCATTCTATTCCACACCTTATTCTTTTTCTTTGAATTTGGTTAAAATATCTTGATTAAGGAATATAGTGAAAATTATGAATTTTTATTTGTAGTTTGCACTGTTTATTTCCATAAATTAAATAGAAGTTCCTTTTTTATTTCTATGTGTAAAGGAGTTGGATATAGCGTAAAAATTGAATTGTAAGTTCCTATTATCAACGTATTCCATTATTTTGATGTAATAAGTTGAGTTTAAATTTAGTTGTACACAAGTTTATTGAATGAAGCTTTTGGATATGAATATTGGAATTTTGGTATTGTTGATAGTATGGAATAAGGGTTGTATAATTGGTAAAGAGTTGACATTTAAACCCTAGTTTAGGACAAATATTTCGCTCGCTTTGAAAATTACTAGGCATGTGTGTTTGTCTGTGCCTGTGTAATTTTAGCAAAATTAACGTATAATGATAATACATGATCGCATAGTTAAATGGGTTATTAATTTTATTAAATCCACCTTAGTAAGATAATTAATGTTAAATGCAAAATAAGAAAGATTACTTATAAGGCCATGATTATGGAAATAATGAGATGTGTAATAATATTTGTAGAGTGTGATATAAAATATGATTAAGTTATAGGGATGCGAGCCCAGCCAAAAGCACACGAGGTTTTTCTATGTTCTATGTGTGTGTGTATATATATTTATGACTAAGTTATATGTGTGTGTATGTGTGTGTATGTTAGCATAATTAAGATATAATGATAATGTATAGTTGCGTAGTTAATTAGCTTATTAATTCTATTAAATCCTTCTTAGGAAGGTAATCAATGTTAAAGGAGAAATAAGGTCTTATAAGGCCTTAATTATGGAAATGGGGAGATCTGTGATAATACATGTAGAGCATGATATAAATTATGACTAAGTTATAGGTATGCGAGGTAAGACAAAAGCCCAGATTGTCTGGCTACCTGTAATTTAACTTTGGGGCTGATATGTGATATCTTTGATAGTACACCGGTCGACCGGTTGAACCTCCACTGGTCGACCAGTGGACCTGTTTTGGGTCCACTCAATTAGTTTGCCGTTGTATTTTTATTTTATACCATAATTAGCAACTAATTTAACATTAATTTTCATGTTTGCTTAATCTCCAAGTCTTAATATACTTACTTTTTGAATTTCAAATTTGAGAATTAATTAATAAGTTGAATTTGAATTCTATTTAAATTATTTTGGGTTCGAAAACTTCAAACATCCATAACTTTTCTACTTGAACTCCGTTTTCAACAGATTATAGGAAATTGATTAGAAGTTTTCCATGGACGCAATGGTATAACTTTCGTGGTCAAATTCCAGATTTAGATTTTTTTTTTATTTTTGTCCCTATCTTGTTTACTTTACTTTACCCAATTTATTTACAGTTGATGTTATGTAACGACCCATAAATATATCACTTTAAATAAATGATCGTTTCACTTTATAGATATAATAACAATTTTGCAAACAACTATTTTTATTAATGTATATGGTTTTATAAATAAATTACAATCATTTGTATTAGTTAAGAATGATAATAAAATTTATATTCAAAATTTGTTTACAAAAGTATGCATATTAATTTAAAAGAGAAAATATGACCAAAAATCAGAATTAGGTTTTGCAGCGATACAACATATGGAAGTTGTGCGACATTGTAGAGATATGTGACATACATATACGCATGTACATGTGTATACATGAGAACATGCACATAAACATAAATATACAAATATAATTAAGTATAAAATTATAATATAAAATATATAAGATATTTTAAGTTTTCTTACTCCATAAGCATACACAAATCAATATATGCATACATGAGATGATGGAAGTAATGGGCACATGGAGGGGGGATGTTTGCCGTGCCTAGGGAGGAGGAAATGATGATGGCGAAGCCATGTGATGGTGATGTAGAAGATGATGTGTGCATAGATATTTTTGCTCTCTCATTTTCCTATACCATACCATCTTCTCCTCATTTACATTTGTCTCCTTCATATTCTCTAAGCTTTGTCTTCTTCTTTAATGGCTTCCATCATAAGTGAAATAATGGAAAATTTATTTCAAAAAGAATTTAAATTATAATATATAGTTATATATGCTTAAACACCTTAAATAATCCCAAAACTCCACCTTTTCTCCTTGTTCTTCACAACCTCCACTCCACTTCTTCATTAGGTCAAGCACCCCTTGCTACACCCTAGGACGTGTGCCCCCAAGCTACCTCAAGTTTTGGTTAAGGCATCTAGGAGTTAAAATCCAAAGAATAGTAAGCTTCAGAAACCGAATTGGCCATATTGCAAAAAACCGAGGAAGGATATCAAGGAAACCACTTTAAGAAATACACTTGTAACAATTGTAAACGGAAGGACTATATTGCAAAAAATTATAGAACTCCAAAGGTCTAGGATTTCGTCTCTCTTATTGTTCAGAATAGCCTTTGTTATAATTGGCATCAACCAGGGCGCATGATCAAGGATTGTCCGACTATGGGGAAGAGAGAGTAAGCCAGAGTCTACATAGCAAAGTATGAACCTTAAACCTCTCAGGACATGAAGGGCAAGGGAGTTTTAGAAGGTAATATTTTTATCGAAGATGTTTTAGTTGAAGTATTGTTTGATATAGGAGTTTTTATAGTTTTGTTGTTAAGAAAACTGTAGAAGAATTTAAACTTGAACCTAAGTTAGTTGATAACCCTATTTGTGTGACGAATCCTATAGGTGGCATTGATAACCATTGTATGAATTGTGAAAAACTCCAAATTTCCCACTCTTCCTATAAATTTCCTTTTGACCTATTTGCCCTAGATTTTATTGGGTTTGAAATTTTACTTGGTACAGATTGGTTGACTAAATACGAAGCTGTTCTAGATTATGTACAATGGATGGTTTTCATAAAAACAAAGTTAGGAAAGTTTATAGAAATATCTTGTGAAGATCCAAGTCCAAGGAGAGGAAGTTTCTTATGTGCATTAGACTCATCCCAAGAAGGATTAGGAATCACACATATTGTTAAAGAATTCCTAGACAATTTTGAAGAAGTAAAGAGTTTACCCCCACATCGGGAAATCGAATATCGTATTGACTTGATTTCTGGTGCAAGGTCAATAAAACAACGGGACCGAAGGATGGCTCCGAAGGAGAGGGAGGATTTAAATAACCAAACCCCGGAGCTATTAAAGAAAGGGTGGATAAGACATAGTCGTTCAAGTTGGGCTCGGCAGTGGTTTTTTTGCTAAGTCGGATGGATCTCTAAGGTTGTGCATAGATTACTAAGATCTGAACAAGCAAACGATCACGAACAAATATCCTCTACCTCGAATAGACGACTTGTTTGAACAGTTACATGGTGCTCCGATATTCTTGAAAATGGATCTAGCTATAGGATTCCGTCAAATGAGAATCATAGAAGAATGCATCCATCTTACTGCATTTAAAGATCTAAACACTTTCTTTGGGTGGTTGGCCATGCCTTTTAGTCTAACAATTACACCCGCTTATTTCGTAGACCTTATGAATAGAGTATTTAGAGTGATACTTAATAAATTCATATTAGTCTTTATAAATGATATCCTTATCTACTTTAAGACAGAAGAAGAACACGAAAGGCATTTATAAATTGTGTTGGAAATGTTGAGAAATAATGTGCTTAAAGCCAAAATTTCAAAATGCCATTTCTAGGAGGAGGAAGTAAGATTCATTGGACATATAGTGTCAAAGGATGAGGTTTCAATAGATATTATAAAGGTTGCAATTGTTCTAAATTAGAAGCAACTACAAACTCCTAAAGAAGTTTGTAGCTTCTTAGGTCTGGTAGAGTACTATAGAAGATTCATTCAAGACTTCTTAAAGGTATGCTACCACTTAACGAAGTTAACCACGAAGGATGCCAAATTTATCTAAACTCCTAAATGTGAAGCATCATTACAGGAACTTAAAAAGAGGTAAACAACCACTCTAGTTCTAATAATTAAAATGGAAATAGTGAATTAACCATTTATACAGATGCTTATGGAGAAGGAATTGGTGTGGTTCTGATGCAGGAAGGGAGGGTAATTGCCAATGCAAGTAAACAATTAAAGGTTCATGAGAAAAATTATGCAACACACGACTTAGAATTATCAGCCGTGGTGTTCGCATTAAAAATACGGAGGCAATATCTACTGGGTAAGTGTTAGCGCCAAAATGGGTCACTAATACCCAAATCCAGATGAAAGCACCAAAGATCAGTCACAGATCACAGATAGAATGTACGTAGAAAGCGTAAATATGAAGAACAGTCAAAATAAAAAAGAAAGCGGTAAAAACACAGAATTTATAGTGGTTCGGCTTACTCCGGCCTACGTCCACTCTAGAAATTTCCCTTTTATTGATGTTAGAATCAATTACAGTTACAAACTAGTAGAGTAGCCTTAGCCTTAGAAAATAGAAAGTAAAAGAGTAAGAAGATGATCCCTTTTCTGAACCCCCACATGCGGTATTCATAGGCAAATCCAGGTAGTTGGGCCTCCTGACTGGTATAGGCCCATCAAGTCCTTTGTTGAACCTACACCCTTCGTTGCAATTGACTCTGAGTTATGTACATGCCGACCCATGCCTTCCTAGGTGACAACCCGAAGTAGCCATACCCCTGACTCGATGTAGCTCATGCTAGGACTCGAAGCACGTATATGCCAATCCCCATTCAACCGAATGACCTTCTTCCGTACCACATACCTCCATGGTCGAACGACCTTCCACCAAACCACATACTTCCAACGCCGAACGACCTTCTATCGAACCATATTCATCCCAGGCCGAACAACCTCCAGTGTCGAACCATCATTACTGAGCCACCCTGACCGAACCATAACACCGAGCGACCCCGATCGAACCACCATGCCAAGCGACCTATGCTGAGCCACAATTCTGTCCGACCCTGGCCGAACCACCATGCTGAGCGACCCATGCTAAGCTACAATGCCGACCGACCCTGACCGAACCACCATGCCGAGCAACCTATGTTGAGCCATAATGCCAAGCGACCCTATTCTCACCTCAATGCTGAGCGACCCTGTTCTCACCTCAATATCGAGCGACATCATCAGGTCCGACCGACTATTGACTTCCAAACTGAGCCACACTACCGAACGACCCCATCAAACCGATAGACCGAGCCATGCATATCGAACCATTCCCGACCGACCGTCTGTCCATCTAGCTAGCTCCAACCAATGGTATTCCAGTTTCGACAAATGAACAGTGGATTTGGTTAAATCCACCTGTCCGTGGCCTTGTAAAAGGACGGGTTAACATTTTCCCCTCAAAACATGCCTTGATATCGGAAGGTTTGTTTTGAATAGCCCCAAGTCTAACATTCGAAGTCCGTATGTTATCCAAGTGCCATCGCCACAACCTTTTCCGAATCTACGACTGCTCTGTGTCGATATCCAATTTGAATCCAGTAACCAAATCCTTAGCCAAATCCATATCCATCCGTACTCGACAACTGAGTTCTAATCCACCCATATCCAATAACCAATAACCACATCCATGATCTCTCCGGGTCGATATCCAAATCCAGGACCGTTCTAGGTCCATGCCCAAATCCTTAGCTGTTCATAGCCAATATCCAAATCCGTAACCTCTTTAGGTTCTTGCCAAGCGCAACTCACACTTGACGACCTGTGTTAAGTAATTCCATGGTGTTCCTGGTTCAGTGTCCCTGAATGGCGAATAATGCCGTGGCTTAAGTCCTAAGCCGAATCTTTGTTGCTTCAGACCCTTACCGAGCATAGTCCATACTCGACGACCTGAAATAATAACCGATAATATAGGGCCTCAATCCTACGCCGAATCCTAGTCTCTCCGGACCGTTGCCGAGCATAGCTCACGCTAGACGACCTTTTAGCCAAAATCCAGAAAAAATCTAATCAAAATCCAATCTGAAATTCAAATCCAACCAGAAAACCAGAAATCCATATCGAAAATCAAATCAAAAATCAGACATCCAAACCGAAATCCAAACCAAAAAACCAACAAAATGGCAGTTCAATCCAAACTCCGAAACCAAAGTAGAAAAAGCAAATGTCCAAGTGAAAAGGAAAAAAAATTTCACAAACCGGAGCGTCTCGGTGACCATCATGTCAGAGTATGCCTAAGGGTTATCTCTGACCCTGTACATGAGTAAGTGATTTAGCCGTTTGCCTGGAGTTTGTTACTTATTCCAAACCATCACGACTAGTTGATGACCAACCGACCACCATTCCTGGGTCTCATGTCTTCGTCTTTCAAGGTAGGCGATTGCTCCTGTTCCATCACTGCATTTCGAGTTCTGACGTATTGCTGCAACTGACCATTCCTTACATGTTCCTCGATTATATACTTTATATGCATGCAGCTGTTAGTATCATGCCTATCCAAGTCATAAAAGAGACAGAGCCTTCCTAATGCCCTTTCACATTCTGAGGGCTACCTCCTTGTTGACCTTCGATAAGGAAGGTGATCCCAAGTATCCAAGAATATTTGTTCTGGTGTTGCATTCAATCCTATGTAAGTGGAGAATTTTGGTTCTCCCCGGCGCCTCCTTTTCCCTTTATCCTTGTCTTTACCCAAGCTTTCACCGGGCAGTCCTTCATCCTTAATCATGTTTACTTCCTTCGATTTCATATCCAGACATGCATCCTCTTGTCGAAGAAATCTTTCAGCTACATGAAGGATTCCTCGAGATCCAATGGTGTATCCCATATCAATGACACTTTGAAATCTGAATTATTCTTGACTCCTGATACTACAGCTATCAAAACCATTCATGGATCCGGCCGATCCACCGAAGCTATTGTTGTATTAAACTGGGTTAGGAAAGTCCTGAGCGATTCATCTGCCTTCTGCTTGACTTTAGTTAGTGTCATCACATTCTTTGGCCTTTTTATGTGAACTCGAAACTGTCTCAAGAACTTATCCATCGGTTCTGTCCACGTCCCAATAGATCCATCCTCTAGCTGTCTGAACCACATAGCAGCTATATCGGTCAAGTACAGGGCGAAACACCGAGCCATGACCTCCTCTGTTACTCCCAGCACTTCCATATGCCTTATACACCTCATTAAGTGGTCAGTGGGATTTGTCTTACCGTTGTATACTTCAAGAGTGGGCAGCTTAAAATCGGGCAGATTCCTAGCCATCCTGATGTTCCGGGTTAACGGCCTTTTGTTGACTCCCCCCAAATCTCTATTTGTCAGACCTCCACGAATGGTTTGTCTGATGATGTCTGCCAATCTAGCATTTCCAACCAAGGGTTGCCCTTTATCCATGTTTCCTAGCTGCTCTCCAACTACGTGTGGAAATTCTAGCACATATGCTTCATCACGTAATCCTGTATTCCTGTTGGCGTTGGGCTACGGAGCGTCATCCGGCATCCCTCCATTGATTGATGCAACATTTCCTGGTGGTGTGCTTCGAGTCTAGATCCATCTAGATTGATAGCCGTTCATTTATTGGGGGTTGCCCCCTGTTGAGCCACTCCATCTACTTGCCTGTTGAGTCCTTCTGATCCAGCTCCAAGACCTTGAGCACCTGCAGTTCTTAATTGTCTAGATTGCCTAAGAAGAGCCTGCAACATCTTCTCTTGCTATTTCATCATCAGCTCATGCATGGTATTCATCATGATCGACATCTCATCCCTAGTGATGTTGATGAAGGCTTAACCTGCTCCAGTTCCAGAGGAAACCTCTTGACTTTCCTCTTTATTGCCTTTCTCCATCATTTTCATCCTTATTGGTGGCCTAGCCATTGCTTTCTAGAATCCATGTTCTCGAGCTTCTAAATCTAAAATCCAAGCTCCAAAATCCCCAAATGCTAGCTTTCTCAATGGAAGCACCAAAATGTTAGCACCAAAATGGGTCACTAACACCCAAATCGAGATGAAAGCATCAAAGATCAGTCACGGATCACAGATAGAATGTATGTAGAGAGTGTAAATATGGAGAACGGTCAAAATTAAAAAGAAAGCGGTAAAAACATAGAATTTATAGTGGTTCGGGTGACTCCGGCCTACGTCCACTCGAGAAATTTCCATTTTATTGTTATTAGAATCAATTACAGTTACAAACTGGTAGAGTAGCCTTAGCCTTAGAAATAGAAAGTAAGAGAGAAGAAAGAAGATCCCTTTTATGAACCCCCATATGCTGTATTTATGGGAAAATCTATATAGTTGGGCTTCCTGAGTGGTATAGGCCCATCAAGTCCTTTGCGGAGCCTGCATCCTTCATTGCAACTGACTCTGAGTTCTGTACATGCTGACCCGTGCCTTCCTAGGTGATGACCCAAAGTAGCCCTACACCTGACTCGAGGTAGTTCATCCTAGGACTCGAAGTACATATATGCCGACCCCTATTCAACCAAACGACCATCTACCGTACCACATACCTCTAAAGCCGAACGACCTTCCACCAAACCACATACCTCCAAGGCCGAACGACCATCCACCGAACCATATTCTTGCCAGGCCGAATGACCACCAGTGCCAAACCATCATTACTAAGCCACCCTAACCGAACCATAACATCGAGCGACCTCGACTGAACCACCATGACGAGCCATAATGTTGACCAACCCTGACGAACCACCATGCCGAGCGACCCATGCCGACCGACCATGACCGAACCACCATGCTGAGCAACCCATGCCGAGCCATAATGCCGAGCGACTCTGTTCTCACCTCAATGCCGAGCGACATCATCAGGGCCGACCGACCCTTGACTTCCAGACCGAGCCACACTACCGAACAACCCCATAAAGCCGAACCACCTAGGCCGAGCCATGCATATCGAACCATTCCTGACCAACCGTCTATCCATCCAACTGGCTCCAACCAATCGTATTCCAGTTTTGACAAATGAACAGTCGATTTGGTTAAATCCGCCTGTCCATTGCCTTGTAAAAAGGCGGGTAAATAGTAAGAATTTTTCGTAGTTTGTTTCAATTAAATCTTTGAATTGACCTTGGTAAATAAAATTCCCTCTTTTTATTTAGGTGAAAATTTTGAGCTCTTTACAGATCATAAATATTTAAAGTATTTTTTCACTCAGAAAGATCTAACATTAGGCAGCAACGTTGGTTGGACTTTCTCGCATCTTATGATCTAGATATTTTATACACACCCGAGAAAGCCAACTTAGTAGCTGATGCATTAAGTAGGAAATATGTCGTTATTTCTTATTTGGTAGTAACATCAACTCTTCTGGAAAGAATAGCCAGTAAACAGAGAGAAGATAGACAGTTTGAAAAGTTCATTAAGGCGATAGGAGAAGAAAGAAATTTAAGCTTTGAAGTGGATAAAAGAGTAGTTTTATGGTTGAATGGGCGAATTTGTGTTCTGAATGTGGAAAGTCTTTGGCATGAAGTGTTAGCTGAATGTCAAAATGGACATATCCATTTATGTTACCCGATGCGTAAATTGTCAACAAGTCAAAAACGACCAGCAGAGAATTGCGGGGTTACTAAAACCACTAGAGATTCCAGTTTGGAAGTGGGTCAAATATCAATGGATGTCATTGATGGCTTACCTCGAACGAAGAAGGGGAACAGAGGCATTTGAGTTATCATAGATCGATTAATTAAAAGTGCAAATTTCATTCTAGCTAAGCCAACAAGGACTACTGCAAGCCTTGTAGATATATATAAAAGAGATTGTACGATTGCATGAAGTTCCAAGCAGTATAGTGAGTGATCGAGATCCAATCTTTCTAGTTAGTTTTGAGAAGCATTATTGAAAACTTTGGGAACAAGGTTGAATATAAGCACTACCTATCACCCCTAAACTGATGGACAGACAAAAAGAGTCAATCACGTTTTGGAAGATCTTCTCAGAGTGTGTATTTTGGACATTGGAGGCTGCTGAGAAAATCAATAACATTTAGTAGAGTTCTCCTATAATAATAGTTATCAAGCTAGTATCGGCAACACCATATGAAGTTCTATATGGTCGTCCATGCAGGTTAATAGCATGTTGGATCAAAACCGAAGATCGGATAATACTTGGTCCTAATATGATACAAGAAGCTTCAGAGAAAGTCGATATGATTATAAAGAAGTTAAAGGAAGCCTAGATCAGATAGAAAAGTTATGCAGACCAAAAGCGTAGAAATCTGGGAATCTCAGTTGGAGATTCAGTCTTTTTGAAAGTCTCTCCGATGAGAGGAGTAGTGAGATTTGGAAGAATGGGGAAATTAGCACCTCGATATATTGGACTATTTTCGATTCTTAAATAAATTAGCCCACTAGCTTATCGAGTGCAATTGCCAGAATGTTTGGATAGAGTGCACAATGTGTTTCACGTATCTCATTTAAGGAAACATGTGCATGACCCCAAGAAAATCAAAGAAACAGCTGCTAAGGAAGACTTGGAGGTGGAACCGAATTCTGCCGTTATTAGATGGCCAGTTCGAATAGTTGATCGTGATGAGAAACGATTAAGGAGATAATAAAGTTAGTCAAAAGTTCAATGGAGTGGATATTGCGGAGGATTGCACTTGGAAAACAGAGGATATAACGAAAATGGCATATCTCGAATTTAGAATTGAAAAATAAACTATATCATTATAGTGTACTCAATGCCTGTAGTGTAGTCACTTACCCATACTTTTGTATATATTCCATTATATCGAATACATTTCCTTTTAAGCTAATTTCTTTTTATCTTAATTTCGAGAATGAAATTCTTTTAAGGAGGGAAGTCTATAACGACCCTAAATATATCACTTTAAATAAATAACCGTTTAGCTATATCGATATAACAACAATTTTGTAAATAATTATTATCATTAATTAATATGGTTTTATAAACATAAATGATCATTTTTATTAGTTAAGAATGACAAAAAAATTATTTTCAAAATTTGCTTACAAAAACATGCATATTAATCTAAAAGAGAAAATATGACTAGATATCGGAATCGGGATTTGTAACGATACATCGTGCGGAAATTATGCAACGTTGTAGAGAGATGTAACATACACATACACATGTACATGTGTATACATGAGAAAATGCACATAAATATACATATACATATATAATTAAGTATAAAAATATAATATAAAATATATAAGATATTTTAAGTTTTCTTACTCCTTAAGCATACATAAGTCAACATATGCATACATGAGATGATGGAAGTGATGGGCATACGGAGGGGTTTGTTTGCCGTGCCTAGGAGGAGGAAATGATGATGGTGACGCCATGTGCTTGTGATGCAAAAGATGACGTGTGCATAGATATTTTTGCTCTTTTTTCCTTATAAATACCCTACCCACTTCTCTTCATTTTCATTAATCTCCTTTTTCATATTATCTAAGCTCTTTAATGGATTTTTTCCTAAGAGGAATAATGGAAAAAATTATTTTAAAAAGAATTTAATTTATAATATATGGTTATATATACTTTAACATCTCAAAGCAATCCAAAAACTCCACCTTTTCTCCTCGTTCTTCACAACCTTCACCCACTTTATCATTAGGCCAAACACCCCTTGCTCCACCCTAGGTCATGCACCCCTCAAGCCACCTCAAGTTTCGGTTGTGGCATCTAGGAGCTAAAATCCAAAGAATAGTGAGCTTCAGAAACTGAATAGCTGACCTACAACGAATTTTTAATTAATCATTTAAAACTCAAGGTAAGAACTCTTAAACTATTATATTATATTTTGGATGATGATATGATGTTTGCAAATGGAAGTTTAATATGCTTTGATCATCAAGTTTGATTGTTTCATATGAATGTTGAATATATATGTGCAAGTCATTGAAATACATGTCGATAAGCACAAAGGAAATCACTTTCCTCTATATTAATGAATTCATATATATGGACGTTAAACATCCATAAAAATGGATTAAAATGAGTTTGAAACATTTTATAATCATTTAAAAGTGTTATGGTGAAGTTTCAAAAGAAATGAAAATGTTAGTTAAAAATAAGCGCGTCGCTTAACGGTAGTTCGTGGTTTCACACGACAAAAGTCAAACGAGTGCATAAAATGGAATATAGTCAGAATTCTTCGAGATAAGAATTTTTCAAACTATTACATCCATAGTTTTCCAATTAAGAAAGAAAGTTGAGATTTCGATAAGTAGATTTTGAAATACGAGTAAAACAAGCTTTATGAAAAATCGCAGATTTGCAGTTGGGAATCGAAAACTGGATTTCTTTGAAAATGATAATTTAAAATTGTCTAAAAATATGGAATAAATATTTTGAATTATTTAAAATATTTTAAAAGTGATTTGGGTAACAAAAATGGATTTTTAAATAATAAAATGTCGTTTTGATCAATATAGCTTAAAAAAGCACTTTCCGCAACCTTTTTTCGCAGCATTTTTCTATAACTTTTGAAATATAGTTTTAAACTTAATAATTTTTTTCTACATATTTTATAAATGTTTAAATGGTTAATAAATTATTTTAAAGATGATTTGAAGGATTTAAGGAATGATTAAAGATTTGGAGTCGATCAAATAAGTTTACATGAATGATTAAGGAACTAGGGTCGGATTTGGATAATTCCTGTTCGAAGACCACTCGAACCAATTGATGTATTCGAAGTGAAGACATGAAGATAATTATGGAAGATGGAATGTAGGGATAATTTTCACCGACCCTAGGGAGAAATTTCCCATATCATATTATGTGGCAGTAGTTCTTAATTTAAGATCTTCGATGCAAGGACTTCTCGCTACTTCTCCTAGGGTTAATTCCCGACAGGATGTGATAGGAGAGTGCTTCCGTTTCGTCCAACCCTAGAACGAACTTGTATGGACGATTGTCTGACATTGCTTTTCAAGTTACATAAATGATCTCTATGAACTAATTATCTGCTTGGTGGTGGAGAAGGCAAATTCTCTTAACGTAACACCCTTTCCTAAGACGTATGAGCTTAGGAGTTATATGTTTGTAGAGATCAGTTGAGTGACCATGGAATGGAAGTGTGGCATTCAAAGAAAGATAACATGTTATGATAAAGGTAATCCTTATCTCAGGCATCACGCTTGGAAATGACCGAAACAGGATAGATGTAGCAAGGATTCACAACCATTAGGGTATGATTATCCCCTTATAGATGAATTTCTACGTGGTATGACGTTCGAGTTTATATTATTATGGTGTGTGATAAAAGGCGTCTCAGATAAGTCGGTAACGATAGGGGTGATAACATATTCGATACTATCTAGTGAGAAAGGTAGGCCAGCCTTGTGTTAGTAGAGGTGCAGATGTTCTGTTGACCACGGTACATTCCTCTAAATAAGTATTACCATAGTCCTTTCGCCAGGCCATTTGTATGGAAATCCATTCTCCAAAAAGTGCCTGCCCCTTTTTTTGTAGAGCCTAGTATGGTGAAATTTAGTAATGGTAATCATTTCGGCCAAGATTAATAATTTACTTGCAAATGTTTTCAAAGAATGTCATTAAAAATAATACCTCTTATTTTTACAAAAAAAATTGCTTATGGTTATCTTAAGGTAAAAATATATCCACGTATATGTGCGGCGTGGTCTTTTGAGATATCTTTTTACTCTCAAATACCTTATTTTGAGTTCTCACACCAGCCTCATGACTAACCCCGAGTTTATTTTATTTTTCCTTTAAACTCTAGGTGCCCAATTTTTCCTAGTAGCCAAGTAGTCAGAATCTTGTTGGAGTATTTTAGGGAAAGCATGCCGAAAGAGATTTTGGAGCATGGAGATGGAGCGTCTGATATCTATCTATTTATTTTTATTTTCCACTGTTCCTAAGTTAGTTAAAACCAACAACTGTGGGAGCAGGCAGTTATAACTATTCCTGGCTGGGTTAGTTCATACCAAACTATGATGTACCCTAGTAAGAGTGGTTGTATGTGCCATATATATTCTAATGTAATGTGAGAATTTATGTTTCTATCCTTTACTTTACTTTACTCATGAAAATCTACCTCCCTAGCACTTGTATTTATGGCACGTGAATACCGTGGATGTGTTAATGTCGATTTTCCAGAGTCGAGGAGACAGGTCTTCAGATTTTAGTTGTGTCAAAATGAAGCTACGAAGATTCTTATGGAAATCCAAGAGGGAAACTATGGTGATCACTTTGGGGGCAAACTTTATCAAAGAAGAAACTTCACTACGAATATTTGTGACCAACAATAAAACAAGGCGTCATTGATTATACCAAACTGTGTGACCGATGATGGAGATTTGTGAAGATATTGAGAGCCACATCTTCAGAATTGCAACTTGGGGAATTGACATTATTTGTGCGCTACCGATAGCATAGTGAAGAGCTTAATATGCAATCCTCTTTGCCGATTATTTTACAAAATGGATTGAAGAGGAACCACTAAACATGATTACAACTATAAAGGTAATCAATTTTGTAATAAAGAATACTATTTGCATAGTCCCTCAAAAGATCATTATAGACAGTGGAACCTGGTTCGAGGGTGTAGAATTCAAGGATTTCTTCCATCAATACAAGATCGAGAAGTGCTTATCCGCGGTAGCGCATCCATAGGTAAATGGACAAGTGGAAGTAGTGAACCAAATCATCAAACCCACTAAGAAGTAGTGGTTAACTAGAGTTAAAGGCAATTGGGTTGATGAGCTACCATTGCTACATTTAGTTTTTTTTCTCTATTTTTTTTCGCAAATAAGCCGTCTAAGGACACCGAGGCAATGAAATAAGGTAGGAATTGCCACTTTTTTCTTACTAATTTTCATTTTACAAATAAAGCTGGCTACTTGAACCAATGGAACTATGCTCTTCAAAGAAAAACCTCTATGTTGCACAATTAGCCGCCCAACCCAAAACGTATTTCTCTAGCCTTAGATAATGGATGGGAAGTGTTTTCCTAAGGGACGATCGAACAATCTTGATTAACCCTACAGTATACATCATTTCCCGAGGATAGGTGATGACGAGAAGATTTTTTCTTTCTTTCAACCTTTGTGAATTCATCTTTGCATGGAGATAGGCAATAATAAGGTTTTCCCCTTTCACTCAACCTTCAAGAATTCATCATTGTCGAAGATAGGCAACAACAAGAAGTCCTTTCTTACTTATTTAACATTTAGGAATCCACCTTCATCGGTAGATAGGCGATGGTAGGAAGGTTTTACAATCTAACCTACCTTAAGGAATATGGATTACCCGAAGAAAGTGATGTTGGGAAAGTAAAGCTTCAACCTTTAGGAATCTACCGCTACTTGGAGTTTGGTGTGATAGGAAGGTTAAAACTCTAACCTCCTAGAATCTATCATTGCTCAAAGATAGATGGCACCAAAGAGAAGAACCGTCGGCATTGAGGAATTCTTCATTGCCCGAAGATGGGGAACAATGAGAAGGTTGGAAAACTCATTGAGGGATTTATCGAATAATTCAATCCTAGCATGCAGGAATACGCCGTCGCCCAGAGATAGGCGATTCCAAGAAGAAATCCTAAAAATGGAACCGTCAATGCACTGGCTTCCAAAGGCAGAATCTAGTGCTCGATTGAATATTTAGCCTCACCTTCAAGATTTTGTCATTGCTCAAAGATAGGTAATGTCAAGAGGATGATACCACTCTCGAGTTATCGGATCATTCGACTCTAACTTGCAGACATGAGCCGTTTCCTGGAGATTGGCAATGATAGGGAAGAATTCTTGAAAATGAGATGCTAGTATGCCATTTTTCGAAGTTGGAAACTGGCATACAATTGAATTTCCAACTCTGAATTTAGAAGAACTCAAATGCAGCTCTGAGTTGGGCAGCATCGATGTAATAAGACTTGGAACCAAGTAATAAAATTGTCAATTTTAAAAGATTGGAACTATCATACGAACAAGATTTCAATGACAGCGCTAGCAACTAAGTGGGACACATTCAATCGAGGATAAGTAGGGATAGTCATGGAGAATTGAAAACAAATATTTATCCGACTTTTCCAATCTAGGATCAGGATTGGAAAAGCATGCTTAGTCTAGAAAAATCTAATAATCTACCCTACAATAATATCAACTTAAAAGTTCCCAAAATCAGGCATATGGAATAATAAATCCTGTGTATGGGAATAAGCATACAAATGCTTGGTCGAAGGGAACCTAACCAAACCCATACAGGAATAACCACAGAGTTGGTTAAATGTTAGTTTTGTTTTGCCGAATAGAGAATTTGGGCATTCATAAATAGAGCTAAGTAACAGGGTATAACTAATGCAATTGCAAGAAAATTATTTATATGCACAGAGTTGCGATAAATAAGCACATTGCATAAAAACGAACATACACAGAATTATAGTGCAAGCAGTTATATTATATAACATGTAATAATAAAAAAGCAACCATAATACATAAAGGAAAAGAAAGGTAAATAGAACAGAGATTACAAAAAAAGTTGATCCTTTATTACGATAACACCTATGTATGACATGAAGTGAGGGCTACTCCCGCAAAATCTCGGCCTGTTGAAAACAAAAAGAAAATTGAAATATAGACTCATTGACAACACAACAAAAAAAACAAGTCACACGGTTGTCAAACCCTATGCATCCCCTATTTGGTCTTTCCCTTTCTACTGCCTTTCCACCAAAACCTCCAGGCTAAGTCTTATGTTTTTTCTCCTCTTGTTTAATCACCCTTCCTAGGGAGTATCGTCTTCAGAATAGGTAGACTCTTTGCCAGTCGCATTATGTAGCTCTTCGGATAGCCTATTGAGGTCACAGTAGCCTTTGTCCTGGGTGGCCAGATCTTTAGCATAGGGAGCTTGGGTTTGGGACTTATTGGCTTCAAGGAAGCAAGCTTGGTGGCTTCACACTCTTTCTTCACTTTAATATTTTCAAAATCAACCTTCTACCTCACCGTTATAGTAATAGGGTTAGTCATGTTAGTTGCACTGGTAATGGTGACATTTTCTTCTTCTGACGATAAAGAAATGTCTTTCAATCCTTCCAAAGCTATGATCTTCTAAGAGCCAAAGCTGGGCTCAGGACCGTAGGGCAAGACAAGAGGGACAAGTCCCATGGAAATAGAAGTTGACATGGAGAATACAGCAGTAGTGCCTGAATACTATGTAGCTGAAGATGGAGGTAGAAGGTTTGGTTGAAAAACAAGTTGATAGGTAGAATAGTAAAGTTTAGTGAAAGACTCAGGAGAGAACTAAAGCTTCTCGAAGATAGGAGAACAAGAGAAATACCTGAGCCTGGGCTTCATTCCCAGAAAAAACCTCAAACTCCCCTTCTTCGGTCCTATTCTCCTAAGTCTACCTTATGAAAGAAGGAATGTAAGGCTTGAAAGATGCGGCAGCTGCAGAAGTAGGAATCACCTGGGTGGTTTAAGAGCTAATCCCAGAGATGATGTAATAATCATCGCCGGCTCTCCAAATTTTGGAGCGAACACTTCATGCTGGCCCGATGAGCTTGGGCAAGTGAGAGCTTTGGCGGCAGCGGAGGCATGGTCTCCTCTTCGGCTAGGAGGGATTTCCCTATAGCTAGAAATTCTATGTCATTAGTATTGAGGTATCAAGCCATCAACTCTTCCTCAGAGAAATTATTGTCGGTCTGCATGGCATAACGTAGCACTTCCTCTAAAGAATGAACGAGAGTTTCTCGATAGTCATTTTCCAACCACTTCAGATTCTTATATATGATGATACTAGCATAAAAACGTTGGAGATTTTCATTGAGCTCATCTCTCTCCTTGGCTATAACTCCTAAAGATCTTTGATTTCTTGCTGGGAAATCGCGAACTCAATGTCATTTGCAAGTTTTTCATTCGATAGGAGTTCCAAATCATCAGCTACTTTTTTCTCTTCATAGAGCTTTTGATATTCCTCCCGAAGCCCTATCGAACTCGGTTTCCTATTCTATAATAGCCTGGTCCCTTGCTCGTATAATTTCTTCCTTTTAAGTAAGAGTTAGTTCCTTCTCCTTGATATTCCTTTTCAATTCAGCCCCTTCTTCGTGGGCAATCTTTAAGTTATTATGCATCATAATCTCAGATTGATCGTGACCCAACTTCATTTGTTCTCTCAAACTGTCGAAAGTGGCTTTTACTTCAAGGGCTGCATCCCTCTCCCTTGTAACCTTAAACAAATCCTCCTCTCGGTTTTTAATGATCCGTTTGAACTCCTCCCTCTTATAATCAAAGGAGTTGATGTTGGTATAACTAGTTTAGTTCATGTTTTATAAGGCTTTACACAGCTTATTCCACTTGTATCCTTCATTAATTTGTTTCTGAAAATTTCGAATATCCTAATCTGCCACTTCTTTTAGGACATCATCAATATACAGATCGAACATCACATTATGTAAGAAGAGGTTGGGAAATGCAACATGTATGCATGCAGGAGCAATCAGAAGGGTAAACGATAGAATAGAGACTCTTTTGGAAGCATATGGAACTATGGAAGTTAAAGAATGGGAAGCAGAAAGTTACTGTCGTGTAGAGGTCTGAACTTCGTACTACATTGGAGTAGCGAAAGAAGAAAGGCCATGGAGCTCAGTATTCACTTTGATGTTTGATAGAATCACAAATTTACTATTCATCTACCTCTCTCTTCTTCCTCTCTATCTTTTTCCCCTCCCCCTCTCTCTATCAACTTTGCAAGCATCAGCTACTTCACGCTGCGTCCACTTTGGTCTTTCCTCATCAGTGCCATAATGGCTTTGGTATCCAGAGCGAGGTATGTAGGGATCAGGAGTCTGGCTACCGTACTCAATAACATTGCAGGAGACCTTACGATATCGATCATGGCTTATGAAACCTGAAACAAGATGAAGACAGTACAAGAACTGGAACTTTAGAAAGTGAAAGAAGACAAGGATGTGTGTCCATGATCCAAGTTGTTTATGTCGTTTCAATGATCCCCCTAAGTGCTCCGTGGACCGTGAGGGCAGAAAACTAAAGACAGGGTCTCACCACCTTCGCTTGTGAATCCTCTAGGAAAGAAGGCAAAGCCTGAGCCAGTTTTATATAGAAGGTCACGATTGGTAAAATCATTTTTTCCCATATCACTCAGACCTATAAACATATCACCAAAAGAATTAGATTGTGGTGTAATCACTCCAAAAGGTAACATATCTTGATCTTTGACCACTTTAGACGTTTCAATGGCATGGTGTTTTAGATGGGGTGCGTTGGGAAAAATAAGGCTCTCATAGGTCATCTCACCGAGCAATTCACCTTCTCATGCACTAGCATGATATTTGCTATCACCGGCGCCCACTTCTTACCCTTTGACGATCGACGCTTTTCCCTCTCTCCTTATGACTCCCTAATCTTCTTCGAGAATCAAAAACATTCTAGCATCTTCGTCCCCGTCTCTTAGGACATCACTAACAGCAGGCTCCTTAACATCTCTCTCGGTGGTATTCTCCTTCTATACCACGCCCGATGGACTTTCAACCTCCCCTTGTAGAGGCTCGTCAAAGTTGCAAGTATGACGGGTGGTTTGGGCAGGCACTCTGGAGCCGCTTGGAGAAGTAGGATCAACAATGGCAAACCAGTCTGAGGGTAGCAAGCTTCACCACTAGAGATTCGCATTGGTAATGAGATAAACAATGGTGCAGTGCTGAAACGGAACCTCCCATAGACCCTTCAAAGTAATTGTGTGCTTGTCACGAACGTTGTGGGCAGAAATGCCAGTGGATAAATAAACAGAAAGTTAAGAACTTGGACAAAGTAAAATCAAGCACATGCAATGGAAAAGGAAATCATTTCCAAACAACCAAAACCTGTTGAAGTCGTATGAACATCATACGAATAAGTACTCATTCTTAAAGGACGAGTATTTATCACGGAGAGCTTCTATGACTTTGCATCTGCACCAAGCCTTGATGATTATATAGTAAGGAGCCTCCTACCGTTGTTTAAAGTGTAGTACGTAGGTAAGCACTGGAAAGTAGAAGCTTTGTTGAAACTATTCATGAAGAGAACATACGATAAGCTTAGAAGAGCGTAACCATTCGGAGGGACCTAAGTTGGGGCCAACCTGAGCTCATGAAGAACCATTAGAAGAGATGGATTGAAGGGCGGTACAATGCCATTAAGACATGTATATTTGTTAGGCGTTGTGTATCCCAAAGGAGGAAGATGTCCTCATTCACCCTGAATAGGGAGCCGCATGTCATCCTCGAAAATTCCATGCTGGAGACTAATGTTTCGAATTGCCTTTTTTGAAAGAAGGGTCGGCATTTTGCTAAGTAGATCACCCAGAATTTAGAGATTGATGTATCAAGCACCGATGGAAGCATCTCTTATAGAATGACCATTATTCGGAGATTCCCTATTTTAAAGTGCTAAGGAGCAAGAAGCTCAGAAGTAGATGTTTTCACCGTGGACCCGACTTAAGGAGGAGTAGATGAGTCCTCATCAAACTTGAAGAATGGAGATCAGTGAGTCATTGTAGATAATAAAACTTGTCATTCAACATGGTCGAGTATGTTCTACTTTAAATAACGAACCGTGCATCCAACGATTGGAATCCATTGGATGTTGATGTGTGTTGACCAATTAGATTTCAATCGTTGGCCGGGGTAAGTGAAATTGTTAATCTATGTAATATGAAACCCATGTCTTGTATACCACGAATGGACCATTCCATGTAGATAGCTCACTCGTTATAGAAAATTAAGCCACATCGCATGATGGAATATGTATCGGATCTTATCCATTATCGATGAATAATCAATAACGGGACTGCTGTCTGTAGTGACATGGAAGTTTTCCGTTTTAGGAACATGGAAAGTGTAGCAATAGGAAAAGAAGTGCGATATGGTCATCGAACATGCCTATTTTTGAAGTGAGCCATCTCGTTGGAATTCAAGCGACGGTATGGGATTGGCCATGTGTTGATAGGAGTTAGCCGACATCGTAAAGCGAGACTTGACTTTGAAATTATGTGCACGTGACCAAGGAAAAACATAAGTTCACCATAGATCGATCACAACCTAAACTTTGGCCATCTACCCTCAACAGCGATCCGCTGCACCACCACCTTCATCACCATCATTGTACTGTCAATCGCCAACCTTGGTTAGTTGGAGTTTTGAATCAGTGGTTAGGGCTTAAAACTCACAAGCCCAAAAGCTATCGGTAGCAAGTTGTAACAACACAATGATGGCGTTGAGGAGGTCGACGATTGTGTTAGATGGTCGATGTGACGATAGAGAAAGGAAATAGTGATGGATCGTGGCGATAGGTGTAAGGCAGTAGCGGCCAAGGCTTGAAACAAGAAAAGATGAAGGGCTCGGTGGAAGTCGTCTCGATGCAATGGCTAAAGTCAAAAGGTAAAATAAAATTTCTTTCTAAATCTATATTTATAGCTTTCAAAAGGAAGAAAGAAGTTGGTACTATGAGCTTTCTCTCGATATCAAGAGGTACTTCCACCTTCGAAAACTTATGGAAAGTACAATAAACATATATCATATTCGTCTAAGATGTGAAACGGTCTCTGGAACATAGGTTTTGTCCTTAAAATGTAAAATGGAACTACAACTATCTAGAGCGGTGAAAGGGATGTCCATCAAACAAAAGCAATGTTTCGAATCATTTCCTGAGCAACTCACTAGAATCACTTGATAACAAGTCGGAACTCATCTTGATCCAACACACATTTTATTTTCAACGAAAGTGTACTTTATGGTTCAAATTTTAACCGGGTATTTAATTAAGCAGAATTCAACCAAATGTAGAAGGTCAAAGTGAAGATGAAATGACTCGAGAACTTGGAAACATGATTAGAAGGAGTAGAAAAGGGAACTCAAGGAATTTCACAAGGTTTGAAATTAAGTAAACCTCTCGGTATTAAGAGATACCTCCAGGTACCGAAAGGTCCATTCTTTAAGTTTTGGCTTCTTAATCCCCATACACTTCATATACTCCTCCAACCAATCGTCATCATTTTTATTTCTTGGAGAATAGACGAGCAAATCTCATGGTTGATGAAAAGAAATCAAGATAATATAGGTGTTATTGGGATAATTGTCGTGAACAACTCAAAGTCTATGAAAAGGAGTTCGAAATAAATCGAATTAGAGATAAAGGGACAATGGAGAAAGAAGAGTGGATTTCACCAAGAAAACTATTCGGTACCAAGAGGTTTGTTTTGCATGTGGGCTAGCAGTGTCCACTTGTACTTCATTGGGCTTGCTTCTAAACTTCGATTTATGTAGGCTCCATGAACTACAGAGTTGTTTCTATATAAATATCGACCTTATAATAACCAAAAAAATATCTTAGACTCTCGTTCTTCTTCATCTCCTATCTCCCCCTCACGATAGCCATCTAAGCCGATACTATTGGAAATCTAATGCTTGAGACCTTGTCAATCGCATATACTAGTGGTTCTAATTCTCTCTCAAATCTATAACTAGTAAAAAATATGAAGTGGTCGTATGCTAGAGATTGCCGCACCACTATAAAAATCTGGTAACTCTTTACTTTTCTACATATCCTTTTATTATACTTACTATATCTAATCCTATAATAGATTGATGTGCACGTAAATGTGCATATATTTACATCCATATTTAATCTATTTTTATTTAAATAAAGGTCATGATTTGGTATTTTTACATGTTTAAAACCAAGTTTCAAAAATGTTTTCAAGTCATCATACATCAATTTGGGGGTAAAATGGTAATTTTATGCATGTATTAATTTTGTGAATATTCACTTGCATATTTTATTTTTATTTGTAGGAATTTGGAAGGAAATATGAAGAGGGTTTCATGGAAATATACATGCACAAGGATGGAAAAAAGGAATGAAGGTGGAAATAATTCAACTCATGCAACATGGAGGACTCTATCTACCCACTTACCTTAATCTACAATTAGGAGCTAATGCACAAATTAGTGGAGGTTAAAGTTACATGCATACTTGACGATGGATTAATTAGAGACTAATGGTAACTTGGTGGCCAGATTTCCTAAGAGGTATTTTGGAAAGTCCCATAAAATATGGATTAGGGTTTTGAGCATGCATATATAGCCCTCTTATGTGCATGTAATGAAGATTTTAGATTTCATATTAGCATGCAAGTTGTAGCCTCAAAATTATAAGAAATAAAAATGGCTTCCCAAGCCTCTTTTACTTCTTCTTTGTTTTTATTTTATTTTCTTACTCATTTTTATTTACATTCTCTTTCATTTCATGTTAGTGGCTCAGTTTTATTTTTATGCAAGTCTTTTAGTTCTATTTTATTCTAATTAGCTTTCATTTTGCTTGATTTCTATGTTGAAATTTACATGTGTTGATATGGTAACACAAATGAATAGCTAAACCCCTTCCATTTTAGGGCAATGAAGCGCTCCCTATAAGTATGTAAATTCAATATATTTTGTCATTTATGATCTCTTTTTAATGCTTCATGAAAGTGATGTTGATGTAAGTTTATAAAAGGGAATTCGGTAGCCTATGCTATAATCACAAATGGGCTATGCTTACTTTATATAATACAATTTACATCATCATTTCACTACTTGATTTTTGATTGTGGAATTAAAGTACAAACAAAATTTGATGATCTGTGTTACTAAATACAATAGTAAATAGATCATACTTAAAATAACTTTTACTTTGACTTCATTTTCATTGAAATTGATAAGTGGTTTTATGTGTTATAATATAGTTTGATGGTTTAAGTTATGTTAATTAATAATATAAATAAACCATACTTATGATAAATACATCACTAGTCCCATTTAAGATCAAAATAGATAGATCATAGATTATTTGTGTCGATTTACAGAAATATGAAAGTAAATTTGCCTCTAAATTATTTTCTAATCTCATATTTTCAATCACTTTTGTTCTAGATTTTTTTTTTACATTTTTAGCTTAAACGACTTCAAAAGTTTGGTTTAATTTGATTAAGTAGAATTTTAAATCAAAACAATTTCCTACGGATCGATCCGTACTCGCCATGTACTAAAATTGTACGTCGTCGTCTTATGGTTAATTTTTAATTAAAATTTATCAACTGTTTTCTATTTCGATGGAAAATAGTCGTTAAACATGTTTTTGGTGCCGTTGCTGGGTAACTGATTTTATTTTATTATTAATTCTTCAAATTATTTTTGTTTGATTTTATTGTGTGTTTTTTGTGTGTTAATTTGCATTTAAAAAAATTATGTTGTGTTGTGTGTTTGTTGTTTGATTTTTGTTTTCGTTTTATTGTGTGCTTGTTGTTTTTTGATTTGCATTTCCACATTTAAAAAAATATATACATAATTTCAAAACAAAAACAAAAACATTTAATTTCCTTTTCATTTACAATTTGCATTTAATTTCTTTACAATTTTTGATATTCTTTACAATTGCCAACTTCATACAACTGCTATAGCAATACTATTGCCACACTATCACATACATTCCAGCTCCAACTATACACCACAATTCATACTCGTCATATTACAAATATCCACTCAACCCTAGGCCTGTTAATGGATGCTTTCAGATGTGGATATGCCATATCCGTATTCGTATCGAAAATCATTTTCAGACATTGGATATCCACATCCGTGGATAGGGACGAATATCAGATAATTATCCTATCCGCTAATGACCGATAAATCAAGAATTATAAAATGAAAATTTTAGTTTAACATAAATATTTTTCATTCCCATTGATTATAAAAGTGTTAAAAATTAACAAATATGCTAACAATAAATAGTTTCGAACAGTTAATAAGCATTGAATGCATATAATATAAATTACTAACTTAATAAAATAATAAACAAATATCTTTCATTGCACTATAATACACATAATTTGAACTATAATCTTGACAAAAGAAGAATGGATAATTTTTGGATACAGATGTCTTCATACTCGCATCTGTTTTTCCGGATATCGGATATTTATCCGTTTTTGGATGCGGATGCGGATTGATTTCAGATTTTTGGGTATCCATTACGGCCCTACCCAACCCCATGACCTGATTAGAAACCTACAACCCACATCAATTCTACCCATCATCATTTACTTAAGTAATTTTGGTCAGGAAATTTAGGAGAAATAAATTTTGATGATCTATGTTGCTAAAAATATAGTAAACAGATCATACTTCAAATAGTTTTTGCTTTAATTTCATGTTCATTTTCACTACAATTGATGTAACAACCTGGTTTGGAGTTTGCTTGTCGATATTAAATTATAATATTGCGAATTAAATTAAAATTGAAGATTTTAAATTGTTTATTTGAAATAAACAATGAATTTTGGAATTTATAAATGAGAAAATAAAGTTAAAAGCTTTATTTTATTCGGTTAGTGTAGTAATAAATGGAAAATGATTTTATTTTAGATAAAATGTAATAATTATATTAATTATTTCCCATTTGCTTCTTTTAATATTTTTTAAAAGAAGAATGTAATTTTAAAGGTGGTTTATTTAAATAAAAAGATGAAATTTGATTCAAAAATGTGTTTTGATTATAAAATTGAGGTTGAAATGGCTTATCATATTTTCTAAGCAAGAAAATACTTTTTGTTGAATTTTTTAAGTTGAAACTATGGATTTATGCATTTATTTGGTGTAAATTGTGTATTTTTGTGAATTAAGGGTTTTTAATGATAAAATGTTTTTAAAACTAAAATTATCTTTTTATATAATGAAAATATTTTATTTACTATGTATATAAGTTTATATATTTTGTTAGTCATTTGAAGAAAAATGCATTGTTTTATAACATAAGATGAATATCTGAGCATTTGCTTTAGTATGTGATTTAATTACTTAGGCAAGTTAATTTGTTTCTCTAATTAGGTCCAAAAGGCCCATTAGTCTGCTTAATCAGATATTGAGAAGGTGAGTAATAATCACTGTACGTACAAAGTAATTGCTCTCATCTTCTTCCTCTTGCATGTAAAAGAAATTTCATATTTTCTCAAAATCAAAGTTTTGAATCTTCATACTTCTTTAAACAAACTAATTTTTTTATCAATCTAGAGTAAATCTAAAGTAATCTCTTCCAAAACTGAAATTTTCATCAAAAATCTTATTTGAGTTGAGATATGTCTATTAATGGTTTCTTTTTCCTTTGCATGTCTATATATTGATTTCTACAAGTAATTGGAAGCTCTCTTCTCCTCCAAGCTTGTTTCTTTCAGCACAAATTCGAAATTTATGTTCTCTAATTCAAGGTGAGTTACAAAACTCACAAATTCTAGCTGAGCAAAGCTCAAATCGCCAAAAACAGTGAATAATTTTCTCTTTGTGGTTATTTTATCTCAGCTTGTAAACTGTTTTCTGTTGCATCTTCGAAAGCTTATAACTTTTGGTTCCAGCAACGAAATGCTGCCAGATTTCTTCCAGATAGTAGTTTATATGTTGAGTCTGCAAAATTTGGTTGAAAAATATTGTCATTTGAGTGTTCAAAACCTCGCTGCAAAATCAACAAAAACCTAGATTTTTGCCTGGGCATATTTTGTTTGAGTTGCCACAAACATGGGCTGATCCATGTTTGAGAAAGCATAACTCTTTCATTTCTCACTGGAATTCAACGATTCTTTTTTTGTTTGAAAGATAAAGTTTTCTAATATGCGAATACCAACTTTCAGCTTAATCTGAGGTCACATGTTCCTCTGTTTTATGCCTGGAAGTTGAACCCGAGATGGTTTTCAGGCCTGTACATTTGTTTTTTGAACTGTTGCAAACATGGCCTGAGTACATGTTTGAGACAATATAACTTTTTCATTTCTAGTCGGAATTCATTGATTCCTTTTTTGTTTGAAAGATGAAAATTTATAGTATATGCATACTAATTTTCAGCTCAATATGAGGTCGTTTTGTCCTCTATTTTAGGCTTGTAAGTTGAACCCAAGATGGTTTTCAGGCCTGGGCACATTTTTGTTCTTGAACTGTTGCAAACATGGCCTGAGTCCATGTTTGAGACAGTGTAACTTTTTCATTCCAATTGAAATTCATCGATTCTTTTTTTTAGATCTGAAGTTTTCTACTATGTGCACACCAATTTTTAGTTCAATCAGAGGTCATTAGGCCACCTGTTTCATGTCCAAAAGTTAAACACAGAGAAGATTTCAGACCTGCGTATTATTTTGCCTATGCATTTTTATGTCCTTTTTCCATTTGAATTTTGACTTCTACTTCATATTTTTGTGTTATTTTTGAAAGTTTTGTGGGCTATGATGCCTATCAATAGGCTAGCCCAGTTTTGATGAAATTCAAATTTGAATTGAATTTGAATTAAATTTGATTGACGGTTTTGAGTGATTTCTTTGATTTCGTGCACGAATTTTTCCAAATGAAATAATTTTTAAATAAATTTGCATTTAAAATAATTATTATGTATTTTTAAACAACTTTAAGCTACAAAATCTGTTTATTATCTATAATAAGGGAATTTTCAAAATTGTTTTCAAAATTGATTTTGAAAAATTGTTTTAAAAGCTTGTTTTCTAAAGAAAATTATTTTATATATAAAATATGCGTTTTTGCAATATTTGAGTGAATAAGAAGGAGAATTAAATTGTTTGGTAAAACACATGGTATGGGACACGTGTGTTTATTTTATCATTTAATTCCTGACTTGTCCGTTTGATCATTTTGACCTTCGGGTCGAGTTTACCAATGAGATGAAGTAAACTTTTTTACTATTTTGAGTGTGGAATTTACTAGCGGTTAGTAAACCATTTAGTACGAACGTGTGGTATGGGACAACGTTAATATTGCTCGGGTTCCTATCTCAGAGTTTGTGAAACATTTGTTTAAGAAACGCATTTGCCAGTTCTGGACCTTCTGGTCATTTGTACTTGGGGATGTTTATCTAAGAGACATTTGTCATTGCAACGTATTCGTCCTTCGGGATGTTGTCCTTTGGGATGTTCGTCTAAGATACATATTTATTTGTCCTTCGGGACGTTTGTCTATGAGACATGGTGCCTTATTTTGAGAGAACAATACTTGGCAGGCTTCGGCCATAAGCATGTGATATATCTTTGAGATGATTTCATTGATTTCTTTATGATTTTCTAAGTGTATTGCTTTTTTACATCATCGACCATTTGAGCCGTTTGAGATATTATATATGGCGATTATGTCTTAGGAAATTGAACATCTTATCAAGTTCTATATTCGAAATTTGGGTTTGCCAACACTTGACGTTATTTGAAATTTTCCTATTGGCATTATTATATGAGATTTGCCTTTTGGCATTTATTTGGGATTATATTGTCCTATGTTGGAGATTAATATTTGATTGACTTATGGCGTATTTTGAGATGGTGATTTCTTTGAGATTGTTTTGAGTTGCCGATATTGCGGGTTTGTGATTTCTCCTCTTTGGAGTTATTTTTTTTTATCTTAAACCATATTTGATGTTTTGTGATACGCCGGTGAGTTGAGGCATACTTTTATTGTGATATTTGTTATAAAGATTTATCGCCTTTGAGTTGCATTCATATTTAGTGGTATCCTTATGTCACTTGAAATTACTATACGTACTTAGTTATGCCATTTGAAGTAACCATATTCTCTTGAATTATTCCTTCTCACTTGAGAAGATTATCACCTTGCCTTATGCTTATGTTATCGATTGTCCTCTTAGAACTGATTTTTTTAGCAAGATTGACCCGTGTATTTTATACTCGGGTCTGACCGAGTTGTTTCAGGTTAGATACATGCTTTTGGACTTTACTTGATGCTTCCGCCTTGGACATAAGCTTATATCTTTTTTTTACTTTTATAGTCATTTTGTATGACTCTAATATGTATTTATTGTATTGATTCGTTGTATATATTGTGTCCTTGTACCACTTCTGTTGTATCATTTGTACTGTATGGGATGTATCTGTGTATGTGCTTATATATATATGTTTGGATACTGTTCTGTGATATGTTATACATATATTGTTATTGTATTTTGTTCTGATAGATAAGTTAACCAATTTAGTTTTGTATTAAGAATTTATTGAATATGTTAATCCACTTGAGAAAGGAAAAAAAATTTAGAGCCCTAAATCGACATATTCAATAGATGTTTAAGACAAAGCTATGGATAGTCGCTGCTAACCAGCCCTATTCTCTGCATTAGCAGATAGTATTACCCAGTAATACTCTTTATTAATATGGTTCTCAGGGTGGGGCATCATAGATTTGTATCAGAGCCGAGTTCATAACAAAATATGATAACCACAGAACAGAAGCATATATTACGGTACATCAAAGTATAGTACAAGTGTTACAAATCCATTAATCATCAAGCCCTTTATTTAATCGTGCCTTTTGAGATAGAAGTTTGGGATATGTCTAGGAATATTTTTATTCCATATTATTCTAAAAATATATGTCATCTTATCTTAGGAGTAGTCCTAGTCGTGATTATTTTATTCGAGTCCTCTTCCATATGGGTGCTTGACACCCATCCGTATTGGAGGAGTTTGTTGATGCTTTTGGATGTTCTTGTCTTGTTCGTTTGTGAGGATTGCGAATCCTATTGAGGGGATCCACAATATTTGGCATGATGTATGAGGATTTGGGATTGTTGCTTATAACTTATCTTTCGTACGAATTAGCATGCCATTTTCTATCTAGACTTTAGAGTGTTTGAGATGAAGTGGCTAGCCTTCTATCAAGCCACATTCTATGATTCAAAGAATCCTATATTAAGTATCCTTATTCGACTGATTTGTTTCTTCTTGTCCTTCAGAATGTTAACGATGATTCCGAAGTCTCTGTTTTCATTCTTGAGTTTCGAGATGTAGATGATATATCTCGAATGCCAGTCATTGTGATTCTGTTGATTTTTGTGAGTCCATTTTAGGCATGACACCCAATCGAGCAATCAAATATTGTATTGACTACATTCCTGATTCTTAGCCTTTCGGTCATCCTCCCATGAGGATGTCCACTAGGGAAGTGAGGTGATTCGTTGAATTTATTTGATATTTCCATTCTTACCCCTTTCGAGATATCCTCTTTAGGTACTCAATTGTTGATATACTTTGTGGTATTACTTCACTCGAAGTAATGATTTTTTTTATGTTACTTCCCTGCATTCGAGAAGATATTTTACCCTTACTTTTCTATCTCATTTCTCTCTTTTTAATCTATTGAGTGGTGCTAGGGCCATTCTTCAGCTTGACCCTGCACCGATTTTTCCTGAGCTACGAGTCACGGAGGGTACGGAGGGTAGCGTTACTCTTACCACATTTCGCACTCGTTATGAGTCTTGTGAGTGGTTCATTATATGTTTGGAAGAATGAACACTCTAGTCCATTCCATTAATCTTGAGGATCGAGTATTCTGGGAATATCTCGATGAGCTCTATTTGTGTTCCTTGATTTTGAGAATAAGTAATAAATTGTGTTTTTAAATTTTTCAAAAAAATTGAAATATGCTTCTAAGAGAAATTGGATTTTGTTTTTAGGAAAAACAAAGAATATTTTGGGTATTATATATGAGGTATTTCATTCTAAAGAAAATGAATTTTTGTGTTGGGTTGTCCGTTTAGTGCTTTATGAATTCTGGTCGATGCGGTTGGCCGATGTTATTGATAAGAATTTCCTAAACGTTGTGATGAGGCAGTCAGACATGGTAAATTGAGTTTTAATAAGTAATGCTAGGAAATAATTATATAGTCGAGTATTAATTTTTATTTTAAATGTTTAATGAAGTCATTGAACCATAGTGAGTGTTGGATGAGTGGGTAGGCAGTTTTGATTATTTGATCAACTCTACAGCAAATCGATGGGGTCATTCACTATAAATCAAGGACGAGGCAATACCCTTATATTATTTGAAATTTGAGAAATTGAGGATGGTATTTTGGTAAGTAAAGTGAATAATTCTAATTAAGGGGATGTTTTAATTAGAAGAAAATATCATTTGATGCTTTTATTAATAAAATGATGTATTTAAGGTAAAAGAATATTTTGGTTTGAAAATTAAAATACTAATTGAATATTTTAGTAAATGATGACTATAAAAATTTGTTTTGGCATTTAGTTATTTGAGTAATAGTAGAGGATAGATATAAAATTCTATCTTAAGAGAAAACAAAGAAGTGTTAGTTTAGAACATTTAGTATAAATTTGTAAGCTAGTTCTTGTTTTAAACTTAAGTGGTATTACAACTTGTGAGTTTGAAATTACAAAATTCTTTTGAAAAAAAGTTTGAATTAATTATTAACTTTAATTAGTTTTATGTTGATAATTGAATGAAAATTTAATTTTTATGACAAGTGGAAATATGAATTTTCATTGTTTTGATAAATGAACAATTCATGTAGTATATTCATTTTAAATTGTGAGAATAACTTTAAACTATAAATATATATATCCCAAAATTTATCTTATGGATAATAAATAATCATTTCTTGATAATGAAAGAGATTAGTTATGTAACGATAAGGATTTTGCCCGCTCGAAAATCGACATCCATACTTTATATCGTATTTGAATGCCATAGATTCGACCGTTCAAATCCGATTCGCCGGAGCTTATAACAACATTAAGTAAATAACACAGCGGAATAAAAGAATAATACATTGATATACAGCTTTGATACAATATCTGATACAACAGATGATCCAATAGATATCAATATACAACAGAGATATGATACAACAAATAGCAGCGGAATAAATAACTCTAAGATAGTCTTCAACGAAGAACTCCAGATCTGTAACTTCATCTCCAAGGACCAATCCAGCAATAGCTCGAACTCCCAATAACGCTGCACAAAGATAAGCAAGTGCGGTGTGATCCAAAGACTGAACTAGCTCCAGATAACCTACTAATCTGACTATCTGAAAAACCTAACTCTAGACTGCTCGTGTAGAAAATAATGAGCACCCAGAGTTTAGAAAAGAAACAATAAACTCCGGATCAGTCGTGGGACTGGTGTGAGCAACAAAAACAGTTTATCTTTTAAAACATTCAAAGAAATATTTTTAAAGTCAATTCGCAATGCTTTTAAAAATGAGACTACCATAAGACCTCCCGCCACACACACAATGCAAACGCAGACTTGGAGGAGATTTCTTCTTATGTTAGTCAAAGATGCTTGATACGCATTAAAAAGAAACATTTGATCTTATTACTAGTGCATAGTGTAGAACAAATCATTTCGCAAAGTAGAATATAAATCTTAGCCAACATAGGTACCATTATATTATGCCTGCTATAGCTACCTCCTGAGGAAGCAGGTTCTACAACTAAAACCGTACAAGATCGTATTGTTTCTTTGGATTTCCAACGAATGATCGGGCCAAGGAACTTCCCATTGCCACATGAGAACGCCTCTGGATGGACGTCCCCGAGAACCAAACCGGATCTCTGCCAACACAAGGCCGGGTTACCCCTAACTGGGTAACAACTGACACGAGTATGCCATCCCCCGGTCCTTTGGGACCTTTAACCGAGCACTCGTCACCATCATCACCCAATCATAACAAAGTGTTTTCAACATGAGTAAGTATCTGGGCTCCATACCATGATACCACCCTTCTCCAGAAGGAAATGCACATAACCTAAAGGGAGCTACCCCTCATAACCTTGCCGCATCTTTCCTGTTTTGACCATTCCGGGGTGTGAGGCTCGACGAAGTCACGTCCACAAAGACACACTTTATACAAAAGCCGTGCTTTGGGTCAACAAATGATCATAGAAATGATCACAAAGATAAACGATCAAACAAATGATCCTATCACAAATGATCAACACAATGATCATTTCACAGCAACACTCAACATGTCACATTACCAAACTGGGAATATATTGCTGATAACCATCAACTACATAACCTCTGAGCTCGTACGTCTCAGAGAAGGGTGTTAAGATAAAAGAATAAATTCTCCGCCACCAACAGAAATATATTTGAAAGAGATCAGCTTTATATCTCAATTTGTAATGTCAGACACACAATCCATACAAGTCTGTTCCGGGCTCGAACAGAACCGAAGGCACTTACAAAGAAGTCCTTGCAATCCGGATATTCACTAATCACGTTCGGACTTCCCATCACATATGGAGTCTCTATACCGGGGACCAGTCGATGCAAAGACATTCGACGAGTTGTCCTTTCATTTTCAAAAATATCTGGTCTTCACCACCGGTCTTCAAATGCTATCCATAACGACATATCACATATTCGGAATGGGATATATGACACAAAGGTCCTCTCCCGGCTAAACCGAACAGTGAGCGCAGTATTTCAAAAACATATGGATATTGGGATTTCAATTAAGTCACAACTTAAAACCCAAAACTTTTCTTCAAATGGTTTAAATCAATTACCATTTCAAATCTTTAAACAAAACGATTTATTTCACAAAGTTCCATTTACAGATTTCAAAACAATTTCTATTCGATAGGATTAACCCGTTAAATCTTTAAATCAAAGAGTTAACTTATAGCTTTCAAATCGTTTCCATAACTTGGAAATTATCTTCATTCTCAAACTTGAAATTCTTTTTTTAACACAAATTGAACGTTCATTTCTCATGTGAAAGCTTTTATTATTTGAAAACAAACAGTTTTCGTTTCAGAAAAATCCAATTATATTTACACGAGTTAAAGCCCTTGAATTCTATTCACATCCCCAAATCAATACTTTTTAAAATAGTTTAACCCATATATAACTGGTATAACATTTTTAATCCCTAGTTTTAAATCATAGAATTCAATTTCAAATCTTGAATTTAAGTTCAAATCAAATTATTCAACTTCATATTTTATCGAGTTATTCAAAATAAATTTCATCTATGAAATTCCATTTCAAAAGCTTTTCACTTTAAACCCAATCCATTTCCAAAACATTTGAATTCAAATATTCAAATTCAAAACTATTTCAAAAATCTGTGACTCAATCGATTTTCTCGTGAAATCCATATTTGTGTGTGTATAAGTGTGGTTCAGGGTTTAACACAATAGTGCAACATCATACAATCATCACAGATCAGAATACAGAAATATAGTTGATAAGCGATAAAAAACTTATAACGCTCATCGTCCATTCACAGATTCACAGATAATATACAAATGCAAATAAATATACACTGCTCAATCTACAGAACAAAATATCACAAATCAGATAGGATAATCAATTCAAGGCATTTCATACAATACAATCATTCATAAGCAAGGTCAAGTATTCAATAGTCATTTATAAGCAGGATTTATAAATTTTTTATCCTAATTAATTCAATTTATTTCCAATAAATTACTTATGAGTTAATTTACCAATTCTGATTTATTAATCATTCGATATCAATAAATTTATCAAATACTTTAATAAATTAAATTATCCCTAATTTATCTTATTCATTAATCTAATCTTTAAACCAATTGCATAATTAATTAACCCTTTAATTCATTATTTTAAGAAATTAAATTTTTAATTTCTTACCATTAAGCAATCATCCCGTAACCCTAAATCATTAATTTCAAATTAATCTTTATCATTTAAATAAATTTACTTTAATAAATCTTTAATTAATATTAATAAATCTCATTTATTAATTAATCCTTAATTAACCTCTATTTGATTTATTATCCTTAATTAATCATAATAAGTAATTATTTCTGATTGCTTTCATTATGTAATTTACAATTTACAATCTATAATTGATTATCTAAATTAATTTATCTAATTCATTATCAAAATTAATCATATTAAGTAATACTTAATTATCCTTAGTTAATCATCTTCATTAACTAATAATATTTCTTAATTACTTTTAGTTAATCTCTAATTATAAATAATTCTAAATCATAAATTTATAAATTAAATAAATGAGTCTTTAATTGATTATCATATAAATTACATCACTTAATGCCTTAATTGTTTCTAATATAAAAATCAATTCCTTTATTAATGATTTCATTAATCATTCGAGTGTATTTTAAACTTTTATTAATCACATTATACAAATCAATGATACTTAATAAATGAAGACCTTAATTAAGTAAAGATAAACCCTTTTCCTTTGATTAAGTACTTAATTACATCTTCATTAAATTACATATGAAACATCCAACAATTGATTACAGAATTATCTATTATAAATTTTCCAAATCAAAACAAATTAAATTCCAAATCATGTGACTTTATAGTTTATATTGAAAACTTGTTTTTTTTTTTATAAACCAAAACCATCGCCTGAAGCCCAAACTAAAAAAAATACAAACCCGAGCCTCTCCTGTTTACTCCGAGTAAATCAACATCCTCCCCGAGATCGACTTCGAGATAAATTCAAATTTTCCCCGAGCCAATCTTCTTCTCCAACCCCTTTCAACTGACACAACCCAAAGTCATGTGCACATGCACCGCCCTTCTGGCCTCCTCCGATCCAAGCTGCGATCGTCAACACATCAGCCATGATCTCTATGAGCCTCACAAACACTCAGATACTCAAAACAACAGCGAATTCAAAATCGAACAAATTGACCCAGACCTGAAACAAAAATGCATCCACCCCTTTGAAACGTGTCATCGCCACATTCACGCCACCACAACCACCGGAACACGTGAAACTCCGTCTACACGATCGCCAGCATCCCCTCTACTACCACCCAGAGCCACGCAACGCTCGATCGTCTATCGGGGACGAACGATTCGAATTACTCAGCCACTACAAAATTAGGTTTAGAAACTAAACCTCGCCACCGCCGCTTCCACGATGATCGATGACAACTCCGAGCATTTTTCCCCACGTCATCGTAGTCTCCTCCCCGTTCACGCACAACCCCGACCTTCATATCTCCTCAGATCGCCTGAAGTTGATCGAAATGCCTCACACGCTCATCTCCAAACTGCACATAGCATACATAACTAAAAATCCCAAATTTTGTTTTAAAAATCTTGTCTTACAGTAATGATTCAAGTTATATAAATAAATCAAGAAATTGTGATGGTTGAAAATTACATGTTTTAAATTTCCCAATGTTCTTTCTAAATTCCTGAGATATAAACTTAAAATGAATCACTGTAAATATTTTTGAAATTCTCATTAACACGCTGTAGTCCTTTTACCTTTAAACATACTGGTCTAAAATTGATTGTATATAGAATTGAATTGAATTTTGGTTGTGCTTAAGCCTGTATATGACAGAGACATACTTATGTATATATATGTAAACATGCACACCATTTTTTTTTACCTATCTAAACACATGCAGGCAGTTAAATACAAGCATATTCAACTCTTTCGTCAAGTAAAATTTCAGATATCAAGAGATTAAAACAGGGTCGAAGGGTCTGCTCACCTGTCTCCTGAAGAACAAAGAAGAAGAAAAAAAGAAACAGAGCATGTTGTTTCCAGAATGACAGAGCAGCTTGATGATGTTTGAATATTTCACTTAAGTTTTAAATGAAGCTCCCTCACCACAGACCTGAACTTGCATGCTTGATCTAGATGATTTGGATTTTAAATCATTGCACATTTTTTTTTCTTTAGGCTTGCTGAGTAAATAAACGATCTGCTTTTGTTCCTTGTTGAATTGAATTTGAGCTTGTATAAGTTGAAGTTTTGTTTTCTTTCAGATTTTTTTTTTGATGATATTTTTCTTGGCTTGAATAAACAAAACCGAGGTGAAGATTGATATTTATTAAAACAAGTTTACTGGTTGATATCATGTTTGTACAGGGAATGCTATTTTATTTTCTTTGTTTTATCAACAAAATCTCGGCTGATACTATCTAGCTTGGTGTACTAGAGGTATGGATAGGTTATACATTCTTTGCTTTATAATATGAAGGTACTTGCACTGTTTTACAGTTTATATTTATACATTTTCTTACTTTGCTTGATTTGATTTTATACTTGTGTAAAAATATATACTTTGTATTTGGCTGAAGTGATATGTTAGAGGTATGGTGCAAGTACTTTTTATTTTATTTTTCCTCTTGTCTTGCCTTGCCTGCATATTTATTTTACAGGCAACATGCTATACTCGGCTGTGATGATATATTTGGTTTTGTTTTGTACTTTATTTATTCCTTTACTAGCTTCTATTTGTTTATATACTTGAGTATACCTCTCTCTTTTGCTTTAACATGCTATTGTACATTGTTTTATTACTTAAATACATTTTTATGTTGATATTTTGCAGATTTTTGTCTTGTTCATATTCCTACATACTTATACTTATATTCTTTCTTTTCTTTTCTCATTTGAGTGTATTACTTTGTCTTGCAAATAATTTTCTATTTTAATTATGTTTGTATGCATACATTTGTTTTGTCATTTCTTTTGTTCCATTGTCTAATTTTTATTCCTCTTTTATTTTAACTTAAATTGTTTACTTTGCTTTAATATTTATTGTTTTATAATAAATTTATAAATTCAAATTATTATTAACCATCAATTGTAATACTTATTATTATCAGTTATTATTAAACCATTCATTTACAATTCATATCTAATGTATATACATATATATCTCTATATTTATTTTTAAAATCATTTATTTAAGATTTTATTTCAAATCCAATTTAAATATATATTCACATATATACAAATTGTCAAATCCATATGACTTTATATATTTTCTAGTCGAATCGGGGAAACTCGCTTCCATTTAAATCAATTTATCTTACAATTTTTTATTCAAAAATTCATTTAATTATCAATTTAAATTAAATTAAAATCTAGGGTCGTTACAAGTTATCTCTTCCAAAATGAGTTTTCAAGCTAACTGTTTTAAAGTTAGATTTTGGAAAGTAATGAAAATATTTCCACTTAATAAACTGTTTTATTATGATTACATTTGATCATAAATTTACATTTCTTGACTATACGAGGAAAATAAGCCATTTAATAAATAATTTAGCAAAAAGCTTGCTGAAAATATAGTTTGAAATTAAAATGGTTTAGGAGAATTTCAAATTTTAAATTGATTTAAAAGCTGAAATTTTGTTTGGAAAATTGCTATACTAAAACAACGATAACTTGAGATTTATATCTCCAAACGAGTTTAATATTTTTATAAATGAAAGAGCTGTTAGTAAGCTATAAAGTTTCATTACCACTTTAAAATATTTTGCTTTTTACTAAGACTAAAATGAGTTAGAAAGTGGATAGACATTTTCGTCTTCTTAAGAAATTTCTAAGATTAAGGTGAAAATAAATCTAGCATAACTTTCAAACCGTAAATTCGATTTTAATGATCTTTATATTGCTGGAAATCTTAGACTGAGTAAAACGACTTTCATTATATAAAAAGTTTTAGATTTAGTTGTTTTCTGGGTCAAAACATGTCTTCTTTACAACATGTCTGAAATGAAATTGACCTATTTTCCTAAATAATTAATATAGCACTTCTTATTTATGAACATGAACTAATATCATCTATTCGAGTTAAGTACAGGTAAAAAGAAGATGGTTGGACTATATTTTGAGCAAAAAGATTATATATAAGATTGTGCAAACTCGCTTTAAATGCTAAAAAGAAAGGTATGTTTTCGTATTAATTTTAAGAGTTAAATGATGGCATATATTGCGTTTCCGACCTAATGATCGATATGTATTATATAAATCATTTTTGTAATATTGTATACGACCCTGCATACAAAGTAGACTCCACCGATTTTTCCGGGAAATTCTAATACCTAAAAAATTTGAGAAACAAATTGAACAGAATATAATATATGTTGCGAACTAGAGAATACCTGTGGAAGAATTAGAGAATAAACAACTTAAACTTTATTTACTCTAACGAAGAGTAATGAAATTAAATTTAAAATCTAAGTAAGTAGTTTTGAAAAAAATTTAAGTGTTGAAAATTATGGTTATAATTATAAAAATATTGAATTTTGAAACTCTAAGAATTCTTTATTGAGAGTTTATACATATATTTTAGTTCCTTTGTTTATCTTACTCTCGTTTTATTTTCTAGCAACGTGCATTTATGTGGTCGTTTGAGTAAGGTGGCCTTTGAAGAAACCACCTTTTTTGTTGATCTATTTTGCCTCTTTTGTGTCTATCTTATATTGGTGTAGTTCCGTTCGAAGTGTCATACGAAAAATATTATCGACGATCATTTTGTTGGTTAGAGTTCGGGTTGGAGTTGTGCTAAATCCAAACCCTACTTGAGGAGCTTATGAGTAATTAATCTCATTCGATTGATCCTTTGTGTAACAGCTTGTTGTGTTCTCATTCGAAGGTGAGACGCATTCGAAATCTTGTGTGTTGCTTGAAAAATTCAATGGTTCGCTAATTCCAATATTAGCACTTTGGAAACCATAGAATTTATCAAGCAATCTTATCTTGGTTTTCTATCAACTTGCATTAGGGTGATAAATTTTTAAACTTACGCTTATCTATCTTTCTTTTGATTGATGAAATTAATAGGCTGAATAAAAATTCTTCTCTAGAAATTGCGAGAACAAATTTTTTTTAAGAGGGGAGTCTGTAACAACCCTGATTTGGAGATTACCTGTCAATATTGAATTATAATGGTAATTATAATTTAATATTGTCAATTAAATTAAAATTGGAGATTTTAAATCGTTTATTTGAAATAATCAATGAATTTTGGAATTTAAAATTGAGAAAATAAAGTTAAAAGCTTTATTTTATTTGGTTAGTGTGACAATAAATGGAAAATGATTTTATTTTAAAGAAAATGCAATAAGTACATTATTTATTTCCCATTTGCTTTTTTTAATAATTTTTAAAGAAAAATGTAATTTTTAAAGGCGGTTTATCTAAATTAAAAAGATGAAATTTTATTTAAAAATGTGTTTTGATTGTAAAATTGAGGTTGAAATGACTATTATATTTTTCTAAGCAAGGAAATAATTTTTGTTAAATTTTTGAAGTTGAGACTATGGATTTATGCATTTATTTGGTGTAAATTGTGTATTTTTGTAAATTAAGGGTTTTTAATGATAAAAATGTTTTTAAAACTAAAATTATCTTTTTATATAATGAAAAATATTTTATTTACTATGTATATAAGTTTACATATTTTGTTTATATGAAAATTTGAAAAAATGCATTGTTTTATAACATAAATTGAATATGTGAGCATTTGCTTAAGTATGTGATTTAATTACTTAGGCTAGTTAATTTATTTCTATAATCGGGTCGAAAAGGCTAATTAGCCTACTTAATCAAACATTGAGAAGGTGAGAAACAATTACTGTACGCATAAAGTAATTGCTATCATCTTTTTCCTCTTGCATGTAAAAGAAAGTTCACATTTTCTCAAAATCAAAGTTTTAAATCTTTATACTTCTTTAAACAAACTGATATTTTTATTAGTCTAGAGTAAATCTAAAGGTAATATTTTCCAAAACAGAAAATTTCATCAAAATTTTTATTTGAGTCGAGGTTATGTATGTTAATGGTTTCCTTTTCCTTTGCATGTCTGTATATTGATTTCTACAGATTACTGGAAACTCTCTTCTCCTTAAAGCTTGTTTCTTTCAGCAAAAATTCAGAATTTAACATCTCTAATTCAAGGTGAGTTACAAAAACTCACAAATTCTAGCTGAACAAAGCTCAAATCGCCAGAAACAGAGAATAGTTTGCGTTTTGTAGTTATATTATCCCAGCTTGTAAACTGTTTTCTATTGCTTTTATGAAAGGTTATAACTTTTGATTTCGGCAACGAAACGCCACCGGATTTATTCCAAATAGTAGTTTATATATTGAACTTTGTCTCTGTAAAACTTGGTTGAAAATATTTTCATTGATTGTTCAAAACTTTGCTGCAAAATCAACAAAAACCCATATTTTTACCTAGGCGTATTTTGTTTGACTTGCTGCAAACATGGCTCGAGTCTATATTTGAAACACATAACACTTTCATTTCTTAATGGAATTCATCGATTCTTTTTCTGTTTAAAAGATAACGTATTCTACTATATGCATAACAATTTTTAGCTTAATCCGAGGTGGTTTGGTCCTTTGTTTTATGCTTGAAAGTTGAACCTGAGATGGTTTTCAGGCCTGTACAATTTTTTTTTTAAATTGCTGCAAACATAACCTAAGTCCGTGTTTAAGACGGTGTAACATTTCATTTTCAGTTGTAATTCATTTATTCTTTTTCTGTTTAAAAGATGAAGTTTTGTAGTATGTCAACACGAATTTTTAGCTGAATATGAGTTCGTTTGGTCCTCCATTTCAGGCCTGTAATTTGAACCCAAGATGGTTTTCAGGCCTGGCCACTTGTTTTTGAACTACTGCAAACATGGTCTGAGTCCATGTTTGAGATGTGTAACCTTTTCATTTTCGGCCAGAATTCATCGATTCGTTTTCTATTTAAAAGATGAAGTTTTCTACTATGAAAGTACTAATTTTTAGTTCAATCAGCGGCCGGTTGGCCACCTGTTTCATATTTAAAAATTTGAACCCAGAGTACATTTCAGACCTGGGTAGTATTTTGCCTATGCATTTTTATGTTCTTTTTCCGTCTGACTTTTGACTTTTAATTCAACGTTTTTGTGATATTTCTGAATTTTTTTGAGCGCCATGATGCCTATCAATAGGCTAGCCTACTTTTGATGGATTTGAAATTCAAATTTGAATTGAATTTGAAATGAATTTGAATGATGGTTTTGAGTGATCTTTTTGATTTCGAGTACGGATTTTTCCAAACGATTTTGAAATAATTTTTAAATAAATTAATATTTAAATTAATTATTACGTATTTTTAAATTATTTTAAGCTATAAAATCTATTTATTTTCTATAACAAGGGAATTTTCATATATTGTTTTCAAAATTGGTTTCGAAGAATGGTTTTAAAAGCTTATTTTCTCAACAAAATAATTTTATGTATAAAATGCACATTCTTGCAATGTTCGAGCGAATGAGAAGGAGAATTAAACGATTTATCAAAATATGGTATGAGACACGTGCGTTTATCTTATCGGTTAATTCCTGACTTGTCCGTTTGTCGATTTGACATTTGGATTGAGTTTACCGACGAGATGAGGTGCACTTTTACTGCTTTGAGTGTGGAATTTACTAGTGGTTAGTAAACCATTTAGTGCGGACGTGGGTATGTGACACACGTTTATACTATTCGGGTAACTATCCGAGGGTATGTGACACATTTATCTAAGAGACGTATCTTCCAATACTAGACCTTCGGTTCATTTGTCCTTTGGGATGTTTGTCTAAGAGACGTTTGTCATTGCAATGTATTTGTCCTTCGGGATAATTGTCTAAGAGACGTATTTATTTATTCCTTCGAACATTTGTCCAATAGATGTGGCGCCTTATTTTGAGAGAATGGTACTTGGCGGGCTTCGGCCATAAGGACCGCTATATCATTGAGATGATTTCACCGATTTCTTTGTGATTTTGCTAGTGTGTTGCCTTTTTACATTATTGGCCATTTGAGCCGTTCGAGATATTATATATGGCGGTTCATCTTTGAAAATTATACTTCTTATCGAGTTCTATATTTGAGATTTGGATTTGCCAACACCTAACTTATTTGAGATTTGCCCATTGGTGTTATTATATGAGATTTTCCTTTTGGTATTTATTAGGGATTATATTCTCCTATGTTGAAGATTTATATTTGATTGCCTTATGGCATACTTTGAGATGGTGATTTCTTGAGATTGTTTTGAGTTGCCGACATGGCGAGTTTGGGATTTCTCTTCTTTGGAGTTATGTTCTTCTCCTAAACCATATTTGATGTTTTGTGATACGCCAATGAGATAGGCATGCTTTTATTGTGAGATTTGTTATATTGCTTTATCGCCTTTGAGTTGCATTCATATTTAGTGATATCCTTATATCACTTCAAATTACTATACCTACTTAGTTATGCCAAGTAACCATATTCTCTTGAATTATTCCTTCTCACTAGAGAAGAATATCACCTTGCCTTATGTTGTATTATCGATTATCCTCTTAAAACTGATTTGTTTAGCTAGACTGACCCGTGTATTTTATACTTGGGCCGGACCGAGTTGTTTCAGGTTAGATGCCTGTTTTCGGACTTTACTTGATGCTTCCGTCTTGAATATCAGCTTAACTCTTTTTGTAGTTTTATAGTCGTTCTGTATGAGTCTGATATGTATTTATTGTATTGACTCATTGTATATATTGTGATCCTTGTACTACTTTTGTTGTATCATTTGCATTGTATGGGATGTATCTTTGTTTATGTGCGTGTGCGCGGACGTGTGCGTGTGTATGTGTGGGTTTGGTTACTGTTCTGTAATATGTTGCACATATATTGTCGTTGTATTTTGTTCTGATAGATCTGTTAGCCACTGTAGTTTTGTATCAAGCATTTATTGAATATGTCGATCCACTTGACGAAGGAATAAAATTGGAGCACTAAATCGACCTATTCATTAGATATTTAAGATAAAGTTATGGATGGTCGCTCCTAACCAGTCTTACTCTCCGCATAAGTAGACAGTATTGCCGTGTAATACTCTTTGTTAATATGGGTCTTTGGGTGGGGCATCACAATTGATAAGTGGTTTTATGTGTTGTATTATAATTTGATAGTTTAAGTTATGTTAACTAATAACATAATTAAACCATACTTATGACAAATAGATCACTATTTCCATTTAAGAACAAAATAAAGAGATCGTAGATTATTGTGTGTTGGTTTACAAAAATATGGAGTGAATTTGCTTCTAAATTGTTTTCTAAGCTCTTATTTTCAATCACTTTTGTTCTAACTTTTTTACGTTTTTAGCTTAAACAACTTCAAAAGTTTGGTTCAATTTAATTGAATAGAATTTTTTAAAATATTAAATTTTCTGCAGATCGATCCGTATTCGCCACGTACTAAAATTATGCGCACGTGCGCTTCGGGTTAATTTTTAATTAAAATTTATCGACTATTTTTAAATTCGATGGAAAATTAGTCATTAAACACAGATCGTATATGGATGTTGTGACATTTTTGATGTCAACCATTTGTTTGGTATGTTGTTTTCCTCTTATTCTGTTAACTAACATATCAATTACAATGCAGTTAAAATTGTTACCATTGCTGGTTGCTTTTTGCCTTATCATATATAAAATTGCTCCCGTGCAAAGTTAGTCAACAGCAACTAGACTTACCACAAATCAAAATAAAATTACAGATAAATAGAAGCGAAGGGTTAAAGTACGTTCATGACAGTACTTTTTATTTCTTCTATCATTGTATGTCTATCATTCCAAAAAGAAAACGAAATGAGATTGGGTGACTACGCAACAGTTTAAGATGTAAAAAGCTAAAAAGGTAACATAAAATAGGAAAAAGGAGTGGAAAGCAATAGCATAGTAGGCATGAAAAGTTTTATGAAAACATTAAATAGGAGACTGATTGGAAACTACAGAAAAATCCCATCAAGAATTAAACATGAGAGAGAATGTGAACTTTTTTTTTTTGAAAATCGAGAGATCCAAAGCACTAAAATGAAGAAGAAAAAGAAAGACTTAAAAGGGTGTCATATTTCACAAGATAAGAATCTGTAAAAAATTCAGAGCGTAGAAAAGCCGTGAAGAGAATTATGCGGAGATATTGGCTGTCTTCTTGGGTGAACGGAAAATTTAATTTGGATATTTGAACAGTCGTAGGTTAAATGAACGAAAAATGAGTTTGTGTAATGTGAGTAGAAAATTTAGTGGAGTGGTTACTTGAAATGTATATTTTAAAATAAAATTAATTTATAATTAATTAACAAATTAATTATTATTTTTGTAATATGTGTAGATATTTTGTTAAAATAAATAAAAAAAATAAACTGAAAAATTATAAATTTCTCGGATTTAGTTCAAACGAACTCCATAATGTCGAACACTTCGCAGCACAAAAAACAGCATCTCAATCGAACTTTATATTTGTCTAATTAACTTGTTAACATCAACGTTAAGCACAAAAGTACCAAATATTCGGCTGGGGGCAGCTTTCCCATTAACCTTCGCTAGGCGTCAGAAGTATCCGACGCTTGGGGAAAGATGACAGGGTAAAAATGTTGCGCGAACTGACCCACTGCATTTTGCATGGTTAATAAAATGTCTTACTTATTGCTTTCATATTTGCATCAATACGTTAAATAGTTATTAAGCTGAACTCTACAAAATGTGCTCACTGCCTTACTATTTTAATATTTTGTTAGTTAACATCAAAATGCTGGTAGGAACGTGAAACATTAGATAAAGAACTGATTTGGCTACCCACCAGCGCAACTCTTATTTTTCCCCTCCTATAAAATGCCATATTCCTTGCTATTTAAATTTACTCACTCCTTGTGAATCTCCTCTCTTCCGCTTACTCCTTTTTAAAAACCAGTTCCTCGAATCTTAAGAATTCAAATCTCACTTTTAAATTTCTCTGTAATGGGAGCTTTACAAGAAGTGAGTAAATTTAGATAGCAGGAATATGGATTGTGCAGTACCTAAAGTTATGGTTTACAAGAATAAGCGAAAATTGTGAAGACAGCCTATGAGCACAAGTACTGCCTCTACAATATGGATTGTGCAGTACCCTAAAGTAAATCATAAGTCACCTTCCTGTTTCAAGAATTTATGATTTACTGTAGGCAGTGCAGGATAGCCTGTGAGCACAAGTGTTGCCTCTACAAACTTCCAAAGAAGTGTGAAAAGGTTCGTTGGTATTGTGAAGATTATAGGCCAACTATTTTTCCAGCATCTTCATCTTCCCCCAAGAAGCAGGAGGTTGATGCTGAAACTTGCAAACTGTATCCAGAAAGCATTCAAAAGATTCAACATCATAATCCAGATCTGAAGAATAACAATCTTGATGCTTTTTGTCCATCGCAACTTGAAACGGTCCGCGAAGAAGCTGAGATTATAAAATCTTCATCATCAGATTTACGTGAGAGTAAAAAATTCAACAAGCGAAAAACATTGGTTGCATCTAATGATCGGGCTATGGACAAAAAGGCACCATTTACACAATTTAATCATTTGATACTATCTTCCACCAGTGGCGACTTGACTATGCACGAGGTATCTCCTCCTGAAACTATAACACATAGGGATGCTATCCTTTTTGGTATCCCTATCTCAGAGAAGTCAAAGTGCAGTTTGGCAAGGGTAAAGGAAAAACATACTCAAACAATGATGATAATTCTCCTTGCGCACAAAGAACCATAGAACATATAAGTGCAAAGCATAGAGAAGAAACCAATGCTAGTAGGCTTAGTAGGTGTACTGAAATTAGAAAGAGTAAACCTGTTCAGAACAAGAAGGAAAACACCTTGAACCAGCAGGACAGAGAAAAGTCTAATTACAGTACCCAAAGCAAAACACGTGGAGATCAGTCAAGGAAGAGAGAGCGAAGCACATATGAAGATCAAGCTTATAATAAACTTACCAACAAGAGGCAAAAGGCATTATATAACTCGAAGAATAAAGAGTAGAGAACAGAGACAAACCGAAACGGAGAAGCACATAGACGACCCAAAGAAGAGAAAGTTTAGAGAAGATGATGACTGTGCTTTTAGCTTGTATGTTAAAAAAGAGAAGAAGTTTCTGCAATATTCTTTAAATCTTTAACGAAACAAATGGAATATTGCAGTGGTCGTAGGAAACAAGTCAAAAAGAAGGCACAGTCGGTTCTAGCGGCGAATAGTGATAATATGTCTACTATTTTAGAAGTATATGGCTACTATGCTACCATGTCTCTTATTTAATCAAACGGATGGTTATTGTTAATTTTATCTAGGTAAACGAAGGTTTTCTGTTTGAATGATCGGATATTTGAGGTAGGAGAGAGTCTAAGGAGGTGGAGTCTTCGCTTAGGAGTTGGGAGTAGATCAGGTCTAGAGTCGCTAAATCTTCGTTTATGGAAGACATTGTTGAAGAAGGAGAAGGAAACGTCTGAATTTTTTATTTGGAGGGGAGTGGAGTAGAGTGAAGTGAGGCAGGATTTGTAGATGGTTTGGATATTGATTGAGGAAGAAAGGAGGGACGTGGACGAGCGTTTGCGCTGTTTATGTAACGTTGAAACGTAGAAAGTCAAAGTGGAACATAGATTAAAATAATACAATCGTATGTTGATTATGTGAAAGACGTAGGCTTTCAAATTTCAAAGAGGCCGTCAAAATTTCCAAAGGTTAAAAGTTAAATAGCGGGGATGAATGTATTTGTCATAATAAACTATTCAACGAAAAATTAAAACGTTCAGTTCCACGACATTGTCCAGTGGTTATGTATCTGCAAACACGAAATAATAATACGAGTATATGACCTTCAAATTAAATGGAAAAAACTTTGTTTAGATTTGTCTTACCAGAAAACGGACCCTGCACTCAACCTTTAATGGTTGAGACTAACAAAAGAAAAGGGATGGATGTTTCATTGTCGTGCAGTGGGCAATAGGATATTTATCTATACCCTCTTTATTATTAACTGATGACTTCACCTCATCTATAACCTCCTCCTCCTCCTCCCCCTCCTCTTCAGTTAAGCTTCGGTTAATCTCTGGCTGTTATCATTGCCCCAATCTTCACAAACAACAACATTTTTAGATGTGTCACATATCCTCCTTACAGATGATCATCAGACCATTGAAGAGGAATATCATCATGATCAACCAGCATTATTTGCTCCCCAAACAAACATGGCTTCTTCATAACAAATTTAACAGCACCATTTTTTTCAACCCATCTGAAAAAATAAAAAACATACATAATAACCAAGTTTTAAACTTTTGAGATCAAAACAGCCAATAGAAAACATTATGGCAAAAGGCAATTAGAATAGTACAAACTAACTGGAGTACAATCTCTCACGGTTTGCACCGAAATAGTGCAATTGCACCATCCCAGTGGAAATTGGGATAGCGCTTGCACTGTTTCAATGCAAATAAGGGCAACAATACAAACATAAGTATACATGAACATCTTATTTTTTCGTCTTTTCATTCATTCATTGATTTAAACTAAATAAAAATAAATGTACCACCTAAAAGATTGAGACATAATCTTCACTATTCAATCAGCAAGGAGTTATACTACGTTGATCTTTTTTCGACAAATTAAGAAGCCACAATAGTACATATTAAACTACAAACTATGAAACTAACAACATTATTATTGCAGTGGAATCACCTGTCTAGCCACACTAAGATTACTCGAACTCTGACCGATGGATTATTAAAGGAAGTTCATATACCATAAAAATTATCCAATTGAACCCAAATAAATAAAGCAAAATGAAATGGATGGACTAAGTCACAAATTGTAGTATCTGATTTCTTAGACTACACTACCTCACCTGCATAATCATATTGTTTAAGCAAGATGACAAATAAAACGTATCTAAACAAAGTTACACATATGCTGTATACGTACATACATCCTTGCAACTACTGATAGCAAATCTTTAGACTGCTTGAGAAAAACTCCCTCATGTGCAACTGCCTTAGCAATTTGAGACATTAGACTATCCGTTCTTTCCATCTGTAATTCTTATGTACACTACGTAAACAATTTCTTAAAAATTTTATATGTTACAGGTTTTGAAATTTGCGTCCAAGCACCTTTAGCAGCAAAGAAGACACTGAAGCTCCAGTTGCTTGCATAACATCTACTGCCGATCCAATAGTATTTCTTAAATCGTGGACATTTATCTGTCAATAGCAATTCAACCTTAGTTAATACAATGAAATAATCTATACTATTATATTATTTGTCAGTTAGATTTCGAGGGCACAGAAGCCTCCTTTAGTTTTTGTCAAGTGAACAGTTGTCTTTTATATTTTTCTATTTTCCTTATCCCCATCTTCGCTTCCCCCCTCCATCTGTCAGCTAAAAACAAAAGATTAGGGATTTTTAATGGCCGCTCGCTGAGTCTCCAGTATTCTACCGCCTAAAAACTTATTCCGCCCCCTACAAATTGAACAACTGTTGTTTACGGGAAAATAGAAGTTTCTTCCCTCACACATCTTCGCGTCATCCTTTTTTCCTATTCTACAAGTAAAAGGATATCTCAAAAATCGTTTCTTTCCTTCATATTATATTTGCTTCGTTGTAGCTCTTCATTTCAATCTTCCACTATGCGTCGTCCTCCAAGCATACAAATACGGTCCTCTTTGATTTGTTGCTTTTTCGGCTGTGTCTACCTCACTTTGAAATCATGGTCAACTATCGATAAATAGAAATTTAAAGATGCTTCTCTGAATAATTTCTCTCATCACTTAAGCAAAAGAATCTCTCTTTGTTTATTTTCCTCTCTAATACTGGAAAACAAAAATTATCACGCTTCTCTGATTACCTTGCTCTCATCGCTTAAACACAAAATCCCTTTTTAGTTGTTTCGCCTTCGGCTTCATTTTGACGGTTGATTCATTCTGAGATGCTGATGGGAAGTACAACATAATTAAAATTTATGTGCAAACCTTTTGGGTTTGATGTTGCTTTAGAGCTTGAACATGGTATAGTTTATTATCTTTTTTAATTTTATGCCAATTAAAATCAGAGACCGGTTGTATCGTTTTTCCACCATTTTTCTCATTGTTGTTTTGTTGATTCTTTGTTTGGTTTTCTTGGAATACACATGGAAAGCTAAGATGTTTTCCCTTTATTTTTTGGTGAATATTAACATCTTTTGCAGATCTTGCCTACATAAATTGTGTCTGTTCTAATACTATAGTAGTTATGAAATGAAACTTACATAACGGTGATCAAAATTGCTTCCACTAGGAAATTGGTGTAGCAAGGGATTGTTGAATTTTCATGATCTAGTATTCTAGCGGTAGTGGAAGAATGAAGGGGTAGCAACTAGGAACGATCATCATTTTGGGTTTGGAATTCGTTGTTATTCAATATAATTGCTGATTTTAAGATTGGATGTTAAAAGTAATACTCGGTATAATGTGAGTGCAACCTGAATTGTTCATTAAATTATAATTATGATTTGATAAGATTTATACCACAAAGATTAGGTGACTAACAAAATATTTGTTTATCTTGAGGTGAATTATTAGAGAAACAGTGGAGATTTATAATTGTCATACTTCCTTCAGCTAAAATTATCATATTATTTAGGTAAGTGGCATGCTGAAAGCAAATATATAGATGAAGTGTTGCGCCAAATGTTGAGCCTTTAGGGTCGGCTTTCTCTGTTAAAATAAAAATTTTCATACCATGCAATGCCTTGAAAGTTCAACTGGTTTTTATTTATTTTACGTTTCCTAGTATAATGAACAAATATAGGTAGCCAATGTTACTAACGATTTTTATGTATGTTGAGTCTTGCATGTAGGATTTAGGTGCTTCTTCTTTATCTGTGTTTTCTAACTAGATACGTGGATTTTTCTATTAGAACGAGTGAGAAATTTAATATAGAAATCCTGATTATAGTTTTTGGATGAAAGGAGCACCTAACATGAAGTAAACAAGAAGTTTGTCTAAATGTGAATCTTAGCAATTGATTCCTTTCATAAAACATGAAAGCCCGGCAAATTTGAGAATACCGTGATAATAATTTTTGTTTTTTTATGTTTCCTTTACAATAAAAAAAAGCATAAGTTAGCACTATTTCTATAAATTTACATAGAAGTTGAGTAGGCACTGCTACAGCTCTAACAATAATGTTTTATATGCAATAATGTAATTTTTTTATAACAAAAGGAAATTATCATTTATGTCTTTAGCGTGATATAATTTTTTTGTAATGGAATTTTTTTACTTTGGTTACGGTTATAACATTTATTCTAGACGTTTATGCTTGCATTTTTGTGTGAATTTTTTTGAATTTTATACTTCTCTTGCAATTAATCCGTTAGTATGCTAATAAAATATGTATAAGTTGGATGTAGATTTTCTTCTTCTTTTACAGTAACGTAATTTCCATAACTACAGTACTAGCAACAAAAGTATTCCAATTAATACGCCCTTGAGATAATAGAAAAGAAATAATGGGAATTGATTGTAAGATACTTTTAATTTCATATTGAGTGATGGGCATAAATTTTCATTATGGATCATTATTTGTCTATTATTTTGTTCAAATATATGTTATTTTATTGTTTAAGTTTAAACGTCTACCATTATATGACTTTGTCACAATTGGCTATATGATTTTGTGTGTAGTTTTAAGCACAACACTTTAACAAGATATGTTCACAAGTTTTGGTATTCCCATGTTGTCAATATATCACACCCTTTATTTCCAATTTTATTGTATTGGTTAATTTAATCAAACTGTTAAAAGAATGACTGTTTTACATTAGGGACATAAGTGCTTCCCATTTTTTGATAGAGTACCTCTTCTCTTCCTTGAATAACTGTTACAATTTTTTTTGCGAATAATAAGATTTATATCATGTATAAAATCAACTAAAGCCATACCTACAACATGATTTTTAACGAATAATAAGATTTACATCATATATAAGGGATATCATAATTATAATATACAACCGTTGTTAATTTTTATTTGAGCCAACGTAGAAGAACAAGTAAAATAATATCACAATATGTGTTTTTCAGTTTATTCTTTTATGATTCTCTCATTTAATAATACATACACCACATTTTTATTCATGAAATATGAGATCCATGTTTTGTTTGTCAAATTACATTGAAATGTATACATGCAAAGTAGGAAATGTACACACACAAGTTCAAACTATAATTTTTTTGTACAAATTTATTAATGTGAATAATGCTTTATCTTCTTTTTTAGAGTAGAAGATGTTCCGGTAGAAGTTGGAGTAAAAAATGATATCCTAGGACAAGCTAGCATCAACACTAAATACAAATTGAGGTATGTTTCTCTACCATAAAGTAGATTTATTTTTTAATATACTTATCTATGATTCCTGTTATAATTAAAAATTTAGGATTTATATGAAAAAAATGAAACGGCGATCTTATTTTGTTATAAGACAAAAAATCAGATAAATACGAAATAAGAAGTTGAAGCAAAGTGGTTTACGTGAACACTCTAACCTATCATTTCTTCAATTCAACTAGGAAAAAATGTTAATACTTTGGCAGCTTTCAATTAGTTAATTTCTATATTATGTTGTCATATTAATAGTTTCATAACATGGAAGTTTACTCTACATGGAAAAATATTTGACAAGTTGCCAGCTGAAAATTCTATTTGTGACATTAGCCATTTCTATTTTTGAACATACAAATATTATTATTATCGATAATGTTTTAACACACAATGGATAAACGAATTATTAATATTAAAAACAATGAAATTGAAGATTACATAAAGAATACCATTTGGAAAAAATTCCAAAATACGTGAACTAGTATTAAAATGGAACTTCGGATGAAGTTCATGATTAACTTGACGGCTGTTGGATATATAGATTTCAAGAAATTATGTGTGGGTTACGGGTCTAACTTTGGCAGTACTATGTACGAAATATTTAAAAGTATGCATCATTTAATATTTTTGTGACCTCCTCTGCAACGCTATGTAACATACAACATTATTTAAAATATTTTGATTGTATACATCATTGAAATTTCAGTTTTGAATTAATTTTTGATTAAAATTTGTATCTACGACACTATATAATGTTTTTCGATCCTCTAAGATGTTTCAATTGTGGTTTCTTCTTAGATCATCAGACTACGGTAATAGATTGTGTGATAGATGTTTTTCTATCCAGATATTTGATTTTTTCCTACCCATGCTGTTATTTGAGACCTATACTTTATTGTAGAGTTAATGGTATTTTTAAGTGAAAAATTTAGTGTATCATTTTTTGACAAGCACCATTGTCCCAGTGGTTAAGTGATTTGGCTTTGGTGTGAGAGGTCACAAGTTCGAAACTTGAATAGCGTAATTCGAACGTTTATTGATATGTGATATGTTGTCACAATGATTTGTTGTATATAAAGTACCATTTCAAAAAAAATGGTATTTTTAAGTGAAAGATTTAGTGTACCTTATGTTGTTGTGGCTCGTCAAAATCCTATAGCGGACACGACAACATTTTTATTGGCCCAGATTAAATTTTGACTTCACTTAGCATAGCAAATTTTAACCGACTTTGAGCCTTTTCATTTTCCAACCGTCGAATATTAATAAAAAAATTCATTGAAACCTTTTACAATTATGAACAAGGAGTTTATTGCAACATTTGTCTACATAATAGAAACTAATGACTCAAAGTTGGTTGAAGCATGTAATTTAGTAGCAAAGTGGAAAGTAAACATTCTAGGAAATATGTAATTTACATATGAAATTCATTTACTGGATTTTTTTGTGAAAACCGACCATCGGCTTTGACCGTCTAGTGATAGTTTAACATATCTTTTGTATCAATTATCTCAACTAAAAGTTAAGTTATTTCCCATCTTCAAGTTCTTATTATTCTATTATTTATCAGACAAAAATGAGCTAAGGTTGTGTTTCAGTGCATTTTTGTGACGCCCCACCTCTATACTCACGCCAGCCAAGTACAGTACGGAGTAATGCCGTCAACTAGTGCAGAGAATAAGGCTGTTGAGGAGCGACCATCCGTGTAATTGCTTTGTGCGAGTACCAATGTGCCAGATTAAAAATATAACTTTTCATCTCGAGAGGGAATCCGACATACCGACGTAAACTCAAAGCTACTACACAGTGGCTATATGTAATCTGCAGAAACAAATATAGAAATAAGCATAACACAAATCAGTCATAGAAGTTCATATCTCAAAGGCGGAAACAGATATTAATATTACACATAAAAGTGTACATCAGAGCAGTGGTCTAACAAGATCCACAATATCACAAAGGAATAACTACAAATACTACACAAAAGAATAAATATACATCATGGAGTCTATATCTCAAATGTCTACAACAAAATAAACTACTAATCTAAGTAGTTAGCCAAAATTCAGAATAATAATCCCAGATGAGGAGTCAAGCAGAAGCACTTGTAACATCTCGGTCTGACCCGAGTATTATTTAATAAGAAAATAATAAACGGATCAGTCTAACTATAAATATCAAATAAAATGATATAAAATAAGAGATATGACAAAGACGTATGATAACCATAAAGCCATACTGTGAAAAGTATGTAATTGAAAATCAACAAGAGATTAATCAATATCACAAGAATCTTCTCAAAGATAAAAAAGAATGTCATGCTCTTTATTTTTATTCACCAAATCATAAATATTGACAATTATATCAATGCCAATCACAAAAGTTAATGACACACAAATTCACCAATGCACAAATATTGATAAAACTTATCAATGTAAATCACGAAAGTTGGTGAAAACACAAATTCTAGAAATCATCAATGGAAATCCAAAAATCACGAAAAGGGGGAGGCCTATCACAAAACAGGAGTATGAAAACTCACCAACACGTGTATCACAAAACGGAAAGCTATTCCATGGTTGCTAACCATTAATTTTGAACCGAAGCTCCACAAAAACGGCCCGAAGACCTTTGAGCCGAAGCTCCACTAAAACGGTCTGAAGACCATGGGTCGCTACCCCACCAAGCCGAAGCTCCACTAAAAACGGGGTTTATTCTCCCTCGCAGACAAAGAGACATCGCACATTGCTAGTCTAAATAACAAAAAGATCATCATTGATCGATAAGTGTAAATTACACTAAGCTAGTAAATAAATAAGTTTAGCTTCATGTCTCATAACCACTAGCTTAACTTAATTATTTACGAACAAATTGTAGACTTCCACTCGAGGTTAAGTGTCAATTACACTAAGCTAGTAAATATATGAGTTTAGCTTCATGTCCCATAACCACTAGCTTAACTTAAATATTTACGAACAAATCATAGATCTCCACTCAAAAATTGTCACAAGAGATTCAATCGAACAAGTCCAAGAATTAACCGACGAAGTAAACGCAAGCGTTTCATACCACTTATTTTACGAAGTCTTTTAATTAGATTTCTCATACGAGTGAGGTAAAAGTTTGTATATGCTAGTAGATTGAAAAACGTTTTAAGAAACGAGCTTTGTAATAAAATAGTGTTGAAATCATTTTGATGAAAGAGTTTTGATATTTACTACTAGTATTGAAATCTTTATATTTTTAAAGTGACAAATCACAAAAATGATTGTAGGAACAATCAATCATCAAAATTCACATACGAAGACGTGAATCAAATCCAAAGAAACCGATACCGAATCCATCAAAGTGGATATACCCAAAATTCGTAAAATAGAAGTTATCAAAGTCGACAAAGGTGATAACAACTAATCGGAGAAGAAGAATCGATTAAAGATTGGAAAACAAAGCAAATTGAGCATAAATAGGCAAAACAGGCAAAACAGGAGCAGGTCAGTCGACTAAACTCCCTGAGTCAGTCGACTGAACACAGACCTGAAAAATTATCGGGCTTCAGCTCAGTCGACTAACTCAGATAATTCAGTCGACTGAACCTGATTTCCTGCATTTCCTGTCCCGTTTTAAATAAAGTGCAAACTCTCTCAATTTGCAATTGGACAAGCACGGACGCTAGGGGTTTATGCCTATCGGCTACCCGGTCCTATAAGCTCTTCGATTCATCACCAAAAACATGATCAAACAAAAAAGTTAGGATTTTTAAAGAATTGAACTCAAAACACCAAAAATTGGAATATTCTCCAATTCAATCCAAATCAAAAGCAAATGCACATGAATAAGTGTTAGGAATTCATACCCACCAATCAAAGATAGATATAGGCATAGATGTGAGATAAAAATCTCACCTTTAAACCCAAATCAATGAACGAGAAGCTTTAAAACAAGCCAAAATAAATTCCTCTTTAATAACAACTCAAGAAGCTTCAATCTAAGCTTAAAAGAAGAACATTTCCTAAGTTAGGTTTGGGAATTTCTGAAATTGAAAGGAGAATGAGTTGGAGAATAAGAAGAGAAGGCTTACCAAAGCTTCTTCTATGAATTTGGAGCTAGAACTTGAATTTGCAAATGGAAACTAGGGCTTAGGATTTCCTAATTCTTTTTCTCTTCCTCCATTTTTGATGAAGCTTGAATGTATTAGGAAATTATGAAGGAAGCAAGAGAAGAGGGTTGGAGCTAGATTGATAAGTGGGGTTAATGGGCTAAAACCCAACCCAAAGCCCTAAGTGAATAGTAGCAAAATTCTACTATCTCCAAACATATTGAAGTTTATACTCAAAAAGGTCGCAAACGTCATTTTGAACTCAATGGAAGTGGTCTCGGGTCCTAATTCGATCGTTTGCAAAAAGTAGATTTTCGGACTAAAATCCGACGAATGATGAAATATTTAAATGAAATATTTAAAATATACAATCGATAAATATGCGGGTTGTTACAGACTCCCCTCCTTAAAGAAATTGCTTTCTCGCAATACTTAAGAAGAAAATAAAGAGTAACAACCATAAAAGCATGTCAACACAAAAGAAAATTTGAAATAAGAAGTTCACCAAAAAAGAGCACGAAAGAGTAAGTCTGAACGTGTTTGCTCGATGAATTCTCTGGATTCCCAAGGGCGACCCTTAGGATTTGAGAACCATTGAACTTTCACAAAAAGAACATTTTTATTTCGAAGGCGCTCAACCTCCGAAGTAATGATACAGATAGGATGTTGCTCATAAATCAAATTAGATGAAACTTCAATTTCTTCAACAATAACGGGCTCAAGAATGGAATCAGAATCTCGAAGGCATTTCCGTAGTTGAGAAACGTGAAACACATAATGAATAGTTGAAAACTGAGCCGGTAATAAATGGCGATAAGCCACGGAACCAATACGTTCGGTGATGGGAAGTGGACCAATATATCGAGGTGCTAATTTTCCCGATTGACTGAAACGCACAACACCCTTCATAGGCGAGACATGAATAAACACAAAATCTCCCACAGAAAATTCTAATTTCCCTCTTCGGTTATCGGCATAGGATTTTTGCCTACTTCGAGCCTCTTTCATCCTATGACGAATAAGGTCAATCTTTTCTGTGGAATCACGAATAAAGTCTGGACCTAATACCAGCTTCTCACCGGCCTCAAGCCAACAAGAAGGAGATCGGCATGGCCTTCCATAGAGTGCCTCAAAAGGTGCCATACCAATACTAGATTGGAAGCTATTATTATAGGAAAAATCAACAAGAGAAATATGATCTTCCCAACTTCCACCAAAATCAAGAACACATGTACGAAGAAGATCTTCAAGAGTTTGATTTACACGCTCGATTTGTCCATCGGACTGAGGATGATAAGCGGTGCTAAAATTAAGCTTCGTTCCTAAAGCTTTTTGAAGACTCTTCCAAAATCCACTAGTAAATAATGGATCACGATCACTAACAATAGAAGTAGGGACTCCATGCAACTTAACAATTTCTTTAATAAAGATTTTGGCCAAAAGAGGTTCGGTCCGGTTAGACCAAACGGGAATAAAATGAGCGGATTTAGTAAGTCTACCAACTATCACCCATAGACTATCATGACCTGAACGAGAACGGGGAAGGCTGTTAATAAAACCCATGGAAATTTGATCCCATTTGTAAATTGGAATGTCCAAAGGTTGCAATAACCCACCGGGCCTTTGATGCTCGGCCTTAACGAGTTGGCAGGTCATGCAAAACCAAAAAAAGTTAGAATATCAGAGTTCATTCCATCCCAATAATAAAGTCGCTTCATACCCGCGTACAGTTTACTACTACCGGGATGAATGGTAAATTTAGAATGATGAGAATCTTCTAAAATGTCTTTACGAAGATTACCAATATTTGGCACGATAAGTCTATCAAATTTTCGAATACCACCATGAGAATCAATATCAAAGTCTTTCAAACCTTCAATATCAATTTTATTCCTACAATTTTGGCTAAGAAGAGCCAATTCGAGATCTAGCTTTTGAGCTTTAAGAATGCAGTCAAAAAGAGAAGGATGAGCCTCAAGGCTACATAAAACAAGAGATGAACATAAATCGAATTCACGATCTCGAATCTCACAAGTGGACATAATCTCGAGATCATTCCATTCGGATATCATCATAGAAACAACCGCTTATTGCTTAGGACTAAGTGCACTGGCAATACGATTCTCCCTTCTCGGGAGTATAAATAATATCAAGATCATAAGATGCAAGGAACTCAAGCCGACATTAAGTTCCTTATGAAAAAATAAATATTTCAAAGATTTATGATCGGAGTGGAGAATGAATTTCTTCCCCAACAATAAATGATGATGGCAAACTCTAAAATTCGACAACAATAGCCGTGAGCACTAGATCATGAGTGTCATAACTAGTCTCTATCGGCTTAAATTTTTAGAAACAAAAGTGATAGCACATTCTCTTTTCATAAGAACGGCATCCAAACCAACACAACTATCATCGGTATAAACAATAAAGTCTTGATTCCCCTCGGGAATTCACAAGAATAAGAGTATCGAAAAAGAGTTCTTTTGATTGATCCTCTTTCCCGAAAAGCTAAACTTCCAAAAATTATAATTAACTTTATGTAATCATCTTTCTAGAAAAATTTACATTTTACAAGTCACTTTATTGTGTCTGACTGTCTCATCAAAGCCTTTAGGAGATTCCTATCGATAACGTTGATCAAGCGCATTGACCAGAATTCTTAAAACACTAAATGGGCAATACAATCACAAAATCATCTTCTATATGACAAAAATGTCTCTTAAAAAGTTTTAAGAATATTCTTTGCTCGTTTAAGAATAAAATCCAACTATACTTATAAATAAATCTTATGAAAAAGGTTTGTAAAATTTTTAAATTGCTATTTTCATCCAAAATCAATAAATACAAGAATGGAGTCATCGACATATTCGTAGAACTACTCGATTTATAAAGTGGATGAAAAAAGCTGGACAAACTGAATGACATAATAAGTCATTCATAAGAATCATAACGAGTGCGGAATGCGGCAAGTGGAATGCTAATTTCCACGACTCATAGCAAATGAAAACCGGTGGCAAGTCGAGCTGAAAAACCTTAACACCACTCAAAAGATTGCTTAGGTGATAATCCTAAGACAAGCTCAAAACACCGGAAAATTCACAACTACCCAAATGAGAGAAATAACACTTTACTCAACATGTGGGCTTAGAGAATAAAATGATGCCACCAAATTGGAATCGAACTCACAAAGAAAAATAGAAATCTTCTTAACAGATTGAAAATGTCGAAGATGAATAGTCCACTCGGGACATGAAATATGGCTTCATAATAATTAAGCCAATCCTTTCACAAAAATAAATTCCGAAGCCTAAGTAACGAATAAAATGCAAATCGGCCGGTAAGAAAAAATTAAATAAAATAATCTCGACATCCAAACAAAGCAAATTGAGTGTTGCAGATCCACCAACCGGATTCGCAATTCTCAAAGAAGTCATCAAGCCCAAAATATTTAAAGAAAAAGAATTAACAAGTTCTTTTGATATAAAATAATAAGATGAACCCATATCAAAAAGAACTCGAAAAGGATAATCACAGAACAAATGAAATCAAGGATTGAATGTGAAATACCTTGACCAAGAGAAGTGTCACAAGGGTCTTGCACAACTTTCAACTTTCCCTCCCTCTTGCTAGGGAGTTTGGCACATGTAGATAAAAGATGGCCTGGATTTTTGCAATAGCGACAAGTAATGGGTTTCAGACACTTAATTACATAATGGTCCTTAGAATTACAATTGTAGCATCCTCCACGATTAGGGATTGGTGTCTTTTCTACCAAAGTAGTTTTCTTCATTTTCTTATTGGGATTAGGGCTCTTGAACTTAATATGCCTCTTCTTGGAAATCCCAATATCACTAGCACTTCCTTTACCGACCTCTTCTTCTTGTAGAGTGATATCTACAAGCTGATCGAAAGGAACTTCTAGTTTCAGAGGTAAAACCTTTGTGGGGTTCTTACTCAAAGCACAGATAAACCTTTGATTCTTTACAAGATCCAAAAGTTGTTGGGCAGACATGAATACGCCATCTAGAGAAGGGCTACTGGATTGACGAGCACCAGGACTGCCAGAACTAACCATCTCTTCTTCTTTAAGAAAGAAAGAAAGAAGAAGAAAAAGGTTATTCTCAAAATGAATATCAAACAAACTTGATTGATAAAACAAGGCATCATAAAAGAAAATAGGATAAGACGATACGAAGACTCGAATTAAATCCTAAGACACGACTCCTAAGATGGACTCAGGACGATGATCCTTGCTAGATTATTCTACATTATTCCGAAGTTTGGCTATGATACCAAGCTGTGATGCCCCACCTCTATACTCACGCCAGCCAAGGACACTACGGAGTAATGCGGTCAACTAGCGCAGAGAATAAGGCTGTTAAGGAGCGACCATCCGTGTAATTGCTTTGTGCGAGTACCGATGTGCCAAATTAAAAATATAACTTTTCATCTCGAGAGGGAATCCAACATACCGACGCAAACGCAAAGCTACTACACGGTGGCTATATGAAATGTTCGGAAACAAATATAGAAATAAGCATAACACAAATCAATCATAGAAGTTCATATCTCAAAGGTGGAAACAGATATGAATATTACACATAAAAGTGTACATTAGAGCGGTGGTCTAACAAGATCCACAATATCACAAAGGAATAACTACAAATTCTACACAAAAGAATAAGTATACATCATGGAGTCTATATCTCAAATGTATACAACAAAATAAACTACTAATCTAAGAAGTTAGCCAAAAGTCAGAATAATAATCCCAGATGAGAAGTCAAGTAGAAGCACCTGTAACATCTCGGTCTGACCCGAGTATTACTTAATAAGAAAATAATAAACGGATCAGTCTAACTATAAATATCAAATAAAATGATATAGAATTAGAGATGATAAAGACGTATCAATGTAAATCACGAAAGTTGGTGAAAACACAAATTCTAGAAATCATCAATGGAAATCCAAAAATCACGAAAAGGGGGAGGCCTATCACAAAACGGGAGTATGAAAACTCACCAACACGTGTATCACAAAACTGAAAGTTATTCCATGGTTGCTAACCATTAATTTTGAACCGAAGCTCCACAAAAATGGCCCGAAGACCTTTGAACCGAAGCTCCAGTAAAACGGTCCGAAGACCATGGGTCGCTACCCCACCAAGCCGAAGCTCCACTAAAAACGGGGTTTAGTCTCCCTCGCAGACAAAGAGACATCGCACATTGCTAGTCTAAATCACAAAATGATCATCGTTGGTCGATAAGTGTAAATTACACTAAGCTAGTAAATAAATGAGTTTAGCTTCATGTCGCATAACCACTAGCTTAACTTAATTATTTACGAACAAAATATAGACTTCCACTCGAGGCTAAGTGTCAATTATACTAAGCTAGTAAACGTATGAGTTTAGCTTCATGTCCCATAACCACTAGCTTAACTTAAATATTTACGAACAAATTGTAGATCTCCACTCGAAAATTGTCACAAGAGATTTAATCGAACAAGTCCAAGAATTAACTGACGAAGTAAACGCAAGCGTTTCATACCACTTGTTTTACTAAGTCGTTTAATTAGATTTCTCATACGAATGAGGTAAAGGTTTGTATATGCTAGTAGATTGGAAAACGGTTTAAGAAACGAGCTTTGTAATAAAATAGTGTTGAAATCGTTTTGATGAAAGAGTTTTGATATCTACTACTAGTATTGAAACCTTTATATTTTTAAAGTGAAAAATCACAAAAATGATTGTAGGAACAATCAATCATCAAAATTCACATACGAAGACGTGAATCAAATCCAAAGAAACCGATACCGAATCCATCAAAGTGGATATACCCAAAAATTCCCAAAATAGAAGTTATCAAAGTCGACAAAGGTGATAACAACTAATCGGAGAAGAAGAATCGATTAAAGATTGGAGAACAAAGCAAATTGAGCATAAACAGGCAAAACAGGAGCAGGTCAGTCGACTAAACTCCCTGAGTCAGTCGATTGAACACAGGCCTGAAAAATTCTCGGGCTTCAGCTCAGTCGATTGACTCAGATAATTCAGTCGACTGAACCTGATTTCCTGCATTTCCTATCCCATTTTAAATGAAGTGCAAACTCTCTCAATTTGCAATCGGACAAGCACGGACGCTAGGGGTTTATGCCTATCGGCTACCCGGTCCTATAAGCTCTTCGATTCATCACCACAAACATGATCAAACAACGAAGTTAGGATTTTTAAAGAATTGAACTCAAAACACCCAAAATTGGAATATTCTCCAATTCAATCCAAACCAAAAGCAAATGCACATGAATAATTGTTAGGAATTCATACCCAACAATCAAAGATAGATATAGGCATAGATGTGAGATAAAAATCTCACCTTTAAACCCAAATCAATGAAGGAGAAGCTTTTAAAACAAGCCAAAATCAATTCCTCTTCAATAACAACTCAAGAAGCTTCAATCTAAGCTTAAAAGAAGAAAATTTCCTAAGTTAGGTTTAGGATCTGAAATTGAAAGGAGAATGAGTTGGAGAAGAAGAAGAGAAGTCTTGCCAAAGCTTCTTCTATGAATTTGGAGCCAGAACTTGAATTTGCAAATGGAAACTATGGCTTAGGATTTCCTAATTCGTTTTCTCTTCCCCTATTTTTGATGAAGCTTGAATGTATTAGGAAATTATGTAGGAAGCAAGAGAAGAGGGTTGGAGCTAGATTGATAAGTGGGGTTAATGGACTAAAACCCAACCCAAAGCCCTAAGTGAAAAGTAGCAAAATTCTACTATCTCCAAACATATCGAAGTTTAAACTCACTTATTTTCAGGACTTGTTTAATATAACAAATGACTTTAAACTTCTTAGCTTTCACATACTAAATAATTTTATATCCAAATATAAGAGTTTGAAAAATAAAAATAAATTTTTTAAAACTTAACTAAACCATTTCTAAAATGTAAAGTTACCAAAGGATATCTAAGTCGTGACTAACCATTTTAAAGACTAACTTCCTTGCATGGAGCATCCTAAACAAGATCACAAACTCATATACATATTTTCACAACAACCAACTGTTCAAGGTTCTAGCTTTCACCTTGCTAACATTTAACTTATATTTTTAGGTTAATATTACTTCACATCCGTAACATAGTTTCATACTTAAACCAAGTTGGCCAACATATATCCAAGCACATATAAACATTATAATCCAATATCATAATAAGCCGATAAAACTATGATTCGCAATAAAATATATACCATTATTCAAAGTTAGAAACTTTAAATAAAATGATATAGTTTCCCACCAATAGCAATTCATGCAAAATATATAACTTTACTATCTTCAGACCATGACCTATATTCTTGCTCTACTATACAAAATCTTGATCTTTGGGCCTTGCAAGTGGGTTTGGGTTCAACCATGAAGGGTTTAAGCTCAACCAAGGCATGTAGGGTTCGACCATGCTTGGTTCATGGAGAAATGAGCTTGCTTTTGGAAGGATGGATGTAGGAAGGAAGTAAGGTGATTAAACATGGTTTTGGAGTTTTTAAAGTAAGAAAGCACTAGGTTTCAACTTTAAAATTTAGAAGTCGTGAAAATATTTTATGAAATTTGGGGAAGGTTTTACGAAATGAAAATGAATGAGAAAAATGATAATAAAATTAGGAATTTGGCATACATAAAAATGCAAAAGTTAAATTACTAAAATGCTCTCAAAGTACTTACCCTCCACAAACCTAATGACTCATCACCTTGCCCTCAACCGCACCATCTACTCATGCTACCCCCTTGACCCCCTCTTAACCATGCTCCAACATGAAATAAATATTTTTGAGTACTCTAATGTACTTATGTCTCCTATTGATTTGACAATTTATGTTAAACATTCTTTGTATTTTATTTAAAACACATAATAAATCACATCTCTTTTCATTTTTACTTAAGTATGCATATATAACAAACCATATCCTAACTTCATTTAAAAATGAATGAATATAATTATACAATAGAGTTTACAACGTTTTCGACAACTTTAGCCGATGAAAAGTCAAAAATTCAGAAAATGAATTTCGGTCATAATTTCATTTTTTCTTCAAACACGATATTTTTGTAAACAAATTTTGAAAAATATTTCACCATCGTTATTTATTATTTAAAAGATTTTTATTTTAATTTTAAAATCTATTATTAGAATATTTAAAATTAGTTAAACATTCGCAAACCAAAATGGTGAAATTTTGGATCATTACACAAACCATATGAACAACCACCTAAATTCAATGCCAAATCAAGCCTCTTAATTTAGGGATGAATCTAATCCTTAGAGAATTTTGGGATGCGACTTATCATATAGGTTCCCCCTATGCTCCAGAGCTCCCCCACGAAGTTTCGTCAAATTTCAACCGAATTAGCCTTCGATTTTCCTGATTTCTCGACCTAACTACCTAACATCCAAAACATCGCACACAACATCAAAGCATAACATACAATCATAAATGATCGTGCATATGCATCCATCCATCCATATAATACCTGAGAATATGAGGATCAACCTAGTTTTATTCTAATTCCAAGTTTTGCATTAACGTATGCACATAAATGATGGAAATTACACTAGCATATGGATATGAGTAATTAGATTTCAAAACACTTTTCTAAAATCATTTGAAAAAAAAATCATATTTCTGGTCATAAACATATTTTAACAAGTGGTTAAAGTTAGAAAACCCTTTTTAGATCAAAACGTATAAAACGACCACTTTAACTATATAAACAAGTATAGGTGACCAAGGGGTCAAGAATCACTCACCAAATACCTAAAATGCCATTTCCCTTCCTCAGATTTGAGGTGTAAGAAAGATCCAAATCAATAGAAATGATAATCTCTAGCTTCTATATGTTAATCTCCTCTTTAATATATGATTTGGCTAACATTAATAAGGAAAAGATGTGATGTTTGATGAAATTAGGGTTAATGGAGGCTTAAATCTATTTTGGGGAAGAAGGAAATGACTTAAGTTAGTTCCTACAACCTCCTATTAGCACAAATTTCGAAGTAGGTTAAAAGGCCTAAGCATGGGCTTAGTTAATTATCCACTAAAACTAGCCAACAACAACCAAAAATTAAAATTGCCATAACTTTCAAACGACGCATCTGTTGTTCTGTTATAACCACTCCATAGAATGGGAAACCATCATCTTGAAGTAATGGAAGTATATTGATTTCTAATTTGACTCATATTAAATGTTATAGTCCAAACTACATTTTTAGGGTCAAAATGATCACATAGAAATTTAGTAAAAATCACATATGTGAAAAATGTTCCAAAGAATCACTTTCCAAAATCCTAGAGTCATATGCCTAATATGAATAAAATAAATGTTTTATGATCCTCCGATATGTAAAATGCAGATCGTTACACGCCGATTGTAACCACCATGTTTTGGAGATTGCCTGTTTATATTAAATTATAACGGATGTTATAATTTAATATTGTAAATTTAAATATAATTGGAAATTTTAAATTTGTTTATTTGGAATAAATAATGAATTTGTAAATAAAATGGGAGAAATAAAGTTTGGAACTTTATTTTGTTTATTTGGAATAAATGTGGGATTAAATATTGATTGGATAAGTATTTGGTTTAAATAAACTGAAATATTGGGTATTTATTAGTTTTGACCTAATAAATTAATTAGGTGATGTATTTCAACATTAAATTGTTGAAATAAATCTAAACTAACGAAAATGAAGTTTTAAAAACTTTATTTTGATAATTTGAGAAGAAAATGATTAATTGTTGATTTTATTTGAGTTATGCAATAGTGTTGTAAGTTATTTCTTATATTAAAGCTTTTATTGAATTTAAAAAGGGGGAAATGAAGTAAATCTGTATTTTATTAATATCAAAGATGAAATACAGTTTAAAAATAGTATTTTGATGATAAGATAAAATTGGAATGATTTATTGTAATTTATTGACAAGAAAATAATTTTTGTACAAGTTATTGCATTAAAAATGATGTTTTACACTAAAATAATGTAAATTGTGTAATGTAGTCAAAAATAGGGTTTTATTGTTAAATATAACTTTTTACAATAAAATAAATTTAATTTTATTACAATAACAATATTATTTCATAACAATTAGATGTATACATTCTTGTTTGGTTTTTAAAATGAAGTAAAGTGTGTATATGTTGATAATATAAGATAAAAATATACATTACTTATATTTTCTCTAAGCATTTTGGCTTTGGGCTTAATAGGGTTACAAATGGGATCCAAAGCCCATTATCTAGAGGTTTCTGGTGAGAAAAGAAACACAGTACGTTGTTTCTTCTTCTTTCTCAAAAACCAAAAGCATACAGTAAAAGAAAACGAGAAATCTTCATGGCATCCTTCAATTAAAACCAATCTTTATTCAATTTTCTGCTAATTCAAGAGGCTAATTCCCAAAAAAAAAAAATAGTGAAAGGTAATCAAATCCAATACTCAATAAATTTCATCAAAAGTTTTGATTTAGGTGTGAATTTGGTGTAACTTATTCTATTCCTCTTGCATGTTCTTCTTTCAGCAAATACGGGTTTCTAGAGCTTCTTTTCATCGTCAAAGATCATTTCTTGCACCTAAATTCTTTGCTAATCATCAGGTGAGTATCGATCTCACAATAGTTAGCCCATGCAATGCCAAAAATCGCAAATTGAATCAAAAATTTGCTAAAAAATTCGTTTTTGAACTAATTTAATTTTTCTATGTAAACTATCTTGAGTTGCAACTTTGTGCAGTCGTATCTCTCTGTTCCGGCAATGAAATGTTGTCATATTTTTCTTGTTTTGTAGATTATACATACCAAATTTCAGGTTATTTCGACCTATATAGCTTATAGAAATATGCTGCCGAACATTGATTCAGAGCATGTTTTTTGTCCAGATTTTTGCAGTGAAAACACGGCATGGGTTAAACTTTGAGACATCATAACTTTTTCATACTTTGTCTAAAGTGCATAATTCTTGGTGCAGTTTAAATTCTTTTTGTTGATCTTTATGCGTGTTAAATTTTAGGTCACTTCGACCTATATATCATATAGAAATATGCTGCCGAACTTTGATTCGATGCATATTTTTGTCCAGATTTTTACAGTGAAAACACTGCCTGGGTTCAACTTTGAGACATCATAATTTTTCGTACTTTGTCTAAATTGCATAATTCTTTATACAGTTTAAAGTCTTGTTATTGATCTTTTTGTTTGTTAAATTTCAGACCATTTCGACCTAAATAGCATATAGAAATATGCTGCCGAACTTTGATTTGAAGCATGTTTTTACCCAGATTTTTACAGTGAAAACAATGTATGGGTTCAACTTTGAAACATAGTAACTTTCTCATACCTTATCTAAATATTGTAATTCTTTTTTAATTTTAAATTATAGTTGTTGAACTTTTCGAATGTTAAATTTCAGGTCATTCCGACCTCTGTAGCCTATAGAAATGTGCTGTCAAACTTTGAATTGGAGCACGATTTGCTCCAGTTAACAACAGTGAAATCTGGCTGCAAGTCCAACTTTTAGAGATCATATCCCTCTCGTTTCTTGTCCGATTCTATCCATTCTTTTTTATTTAAAGTGGAGTTACTGAAATCTATGCCTGCAAAATTTTACAACTTTTAAACCTTTGTAACTAGTTAAAAATTATGTTGGAACTTTGAATCGGAGCTTGTTTTTCTCCAGCTGAACATTTGAATTGTTTTATATGGATTTTTTTTCAATATTGTTTTTGATCAGCATGATCCTAAGATGAAAGAGCCAATATTACCACTTATCCATATTTTGGATTGGTGAGTTTTTAAGAGATTTTCATATGACGACTTTATGAATAATTTCATTGAATTTTTGTTGATTTTTGTTGTTTCTTTACACGTACTTTCTAAACCGTTTTCGAAAGATTTTTTTAGCTTTCAAAATAAATATTTTACAATATTTACAGTTAATTCAAAGCTATTAAAATATACATTATCTATAATAAGAAAATTTTCAAAAGTTATTTTCCAAGCGATTTTAAAAATAGTTTAAAAACTTATTTTCCATAATAATTATTTTCTACATAATAATACATATTCTTGAACTTTTCGGACGTATGAGAAGGTGAATTAAATGATTTAGTTAAACACGTGGTATGTGACACGTGAGTTTACTTTTTCGGTTTACTCCGGACTTGTACGATCGAATCCTCTTGAGTATATTGTTTTGACTTGATAATTGAGATTTACAATTCCTATTAGAGGATGTATCCGAGTTGGCCAATATTTGGCGAACTGAGAAGTTCGAGATCTCCTATTATAGGGGTAATAATCAATGAGAACGACTTATATATGTTGTTTACTCGCCGATGAGACGAGGCGAGTCTTGAGATGAGATTTCCCTTTTTAGGAATTATGGGTAATGAGAAACCACTATGAGATTTATTTGCACTTACCGATGATACGAGGCAAGACATATGAGTAGTCTGAGATTTCTGAGGTTTATAATTTTATTTTTATGATGTGGAGTTAACTAGCGGTTAGTAAACCGTTTAGTGTGAACGTGTGGTATGGGACGCGCGTTAACACTTTTTCGGTTCCTTTCAGAGAGTTTGTGACACATCCACGAGTATGCAAGTGCGATAGATCTCCGGGTCATCTGAATTATGTGACTTCGGTCACCACGAGTTATGGGACTTTGGTCACCACGAGTTATGGGACTTCGGTCACCACGAGTTATGGGACTTCGGTCACCACGAGTACGACCTTCAGATCCACGACTTAGATACCTAAATTATACATAGCACTGGATAAGAGTTTAGCACATGCAGCATTGCTTCAGCTTTGCAATCAAGGATCTAGCCAGTCCGGCGTTTTCTGAGTTTTATACGATTTCACCATTTTGAGATATTTTTGTTACATCGATGGCTTAGTGCTACATGAGATGTTATATAGGGTGATTTCGTTTTTTTAGATTTGAACTCTATCTTGAGTTCCATGAGATTCATATTAAAATTTGGATGAGTTTCTCTTATGACTTTTGTATGATTCCTTACTTTAGAGTTGAATGCCATTAAGTATGGATCTCTTATGTTGAATTAAATATATTCATGCGACAACCCTTGGTGAACATATACCATGCATTAAGATTATACTATACTTATACCCTACCTTTATAGTTAAAGGAAGAATTACCTTATGCATATATATTCCTCTTATCTTATACTAATATCAAGTTCTAGCTAGCCTGACCCATGTATTATTACTCAGGCCAGACCGAGTTGCAGGTTAGGTAGTTGGACTCTTAGCTTGCTTTAATTTTGGACTTCACCGTTGACTTGGGATATGGCATAGTCTTTGTGTAGTATACTTTCTGTTGGGCACTTGTGATGTATATATTCTTTTGTGGAGAATGTATGTACATATTGTGGTTGTATACAACTAGTGGCATGTTGTATTACATTTGATGTATGTATTCATATGTATCGTTTCTGTGTTGCTGTTATGTGACTTGTAATTGATATAATTATTATGTTTTGCTTCTTAATAATCCTGTAACCACCATAGTAGTGTATTAGATAGGAATTAAGTATGTCAAATACTTGAGATGAAAAAAGACTATAAATATCGACATACCTAGCTCTTTTCTAATGCAAGACTATGATGGTCACCCTTAAACAGCCTCATTCTCCGCATTAGCAGACAGAATTACTGAATAATTATTTTTGTTAATGTGGGTCTCGGGGTGGGGCGTCACACTGATGCTTCAATTTTAGTTCCTATATCAGATTCTGAACGTGTTGCTTCCGAGGACTCTACTACTAAGAGCCGCTCTTCTCAGGGAGTGAAGTATCTGTATAGCTCCCTCATTCTCTATTGATCTTGGAGGTGAGGAGTGATCTTTCAAATCAAAATGCGCTTCAATCCTCAGTTGATGGGAGCATCAGCTGAATCCTTTGATTTTTGGGTAGAAGGTGCTAAGGTCCTTGCCAATACCATGGCCATAAGAAGAGTTTTTTCATGCTTCCTCTTGCAGCCCCTACGGGGCCCTTGGATTCCCATTTTCTCCCATCATCGGAATCACGGTCTAAGCTAATGGACACCCGTGTGTCCTTGCTTTGAAGTTGGCCATTGGTTGACGTTGGATGGTCATAATCAAAGGGTGGAAGCTTTACGACTAGCTTCTATGAAGCATCGGTCGTTGAGTCTTTTATTCAAAAAGTGGTAGTTGATCCCACTACTCCCATTTTAGAGTAAGCTATAATAGTTTATCTACCGCATGACACATGCAACAGACAAGCACCAGAGGTGAGCCGTGGGCGATGATGTAATGGAAGATGGAATTGGATGGTTGTTGGAATTTAATGGGAGGAACGGAGAGATGGAGGGACAGAGGAATGGAGGATGAAGGGACAGAGGGATAGAGGTATGGAGGACAAAGGGACAAACGAATGGAGTTTCAAGCCCTCCTCCTGTTGCCAAAAATGTTACTAATTTTTTTTGTCTTCGCCACCCTCGAGTAGATCGTGAGGCATTCTTACGATTTTTCATCCTCACGATTAGAAATCAGCGAATTTAAGCTTAGTGAACTTCTTCTTTAGGAAGCGACTGTGCTATTGAATGCTTACATAGCCGAGAAGTCACAATTCAACTGTTTGTTGAAATGTGGAGATGGGTTGATGAACAAAATGCGATTGAAAGTAAATAGCAGAAATACAGAAAGATACAGAGATTTTTGACATGTGTTCGGATTGTTGTTAATCTTCCAGCCACGGGATAATCCATGATGTTTGACTATTTTTGTACAAGAGATTATAATGCCACTGAGTTGTACAATATTTTGCTTTTCATTTTAGGAAGAAGAAGTTGAAAAAGAAGATCCATTTCTTTGTCAATATACCTTCCCTTTTATAGTATGAAAAGTGCATTGTTGATGGTTGTAATTGTTTCCTGTATTTTCCTTCAACCTCCGCCCTTAGATTATACCACTTGTCGCTTATCTAAGATACTTATATTTTGTGCTTGAATTGATGATAAGTTTTCGGTGGTAAATCCAAATATTGGAGGGCATTGGAATTTTTAAGTAGGATGCTCAAAAAAGTAGAAAGGGAGCTTTGGTCTACATATGTCAACCTCCTCGCTCTTGAAGTAGAAATATGCTCTAAGTGGAATGGTAGGAAACTACCTGAATGCTTTATTTGATTGCTATCATGGGAGAATAAATGCAGTGATGGATGTTATCTGATGATCAGACCGTACTTCTCTGTTCCTGCTTTTTCTCCCTTTATTTAAATTGTTATCGCGTCGGGTAAGAATGGAGTAGCTTTTCCTATTCTATGCTAAAAGCTGCCCAGACAAGTTTGGAGATTATTTGCAATTAGGATTGTAATCTTGACCGTTAATGTCGAGAGATTAGTAAGTAAGAACTTCACATTTTTCATTTTCCTGTAGGATTTAGTCAACGAGGAAGCATGTATTGAGTGACCCAGTATACAGATCCAGTGGAGTTCTTTCAGCTCTATATGGTGTTGCCTAGGTTGCCCTCGGTGTATGTTTGTACGGATCTATTTCTATAGGCGTCTGACAAATGTGAGAAAATTCAACCAGAAATCTCATGCGTTAGTCATTATGTCTTAGTCTTGTATTCCTATAACACCCACATTTTTATATAATTAATAAACAAATAATTATGAACAGTGAAAATAAGAATTTTTGGAATTTTCAGAATTTGGCCTTGAAACTTGTTCCATTGTGTTCGTGACGATTTTCTGATCAATTTACATATATAATATGTCTCGAACGGAGTTCGTATGAAAACGTTTTTGACGTTCGAAGTTTTGTATCGAGAAATAATTATACATTTATATGCACATAAATATATTTGTTATAAATAAATATATGTGCGTATGAAATTCCAGAATTAATGCGTATTTGAATTTTAAAATAGATGTGACTCATCATGGTAGTTAATTAACATTGCCATCATAAAGGAAATTAATGATATCGGTAATTAAAAAAAATTAATTAACATCAACAGGCAACGTAATCAAATTAGCTATTGGAGGAAATTAATTTACATTAATTGTTCATATGCGAAATTCAAAATATACAAATTTTATATTGGAAATTTAATCTGATGGCGTTCAAGTAGAATAAACAAGCAACATAAAAAAATGTTAAACTTTATAATTTATAACATTTAAAAGTTAACGTTTATAAATAACATTGATTAAAACAAATAAGGCACATTTAAAATCCAAAATGGATGTGCGTTATAAAGAGCATTAAATCAGAGAACTAATGAGAGTAAATTGGAATTAATAAGGAAATGAAATAACATTTAACCTAGATTTGAATGTGTACTTATAGGCAGTATATTGCTGCATATAAAAATTAATTAAAGGATCAATTAAGAAGAGGGTTAATTAGATAATTGGTTGGCTACATCGGTATAAGAGGGAATGTATTGTAATTCATTCCATCAGTCGTCACTTTCTTCATCCCTCTCTTACAGTAAACAATGGCTTCTTTCTTCATTCTTTTCCCCTATTTCTCAGAAATCTACATGAAATGAATCCAAATAAAATATATGTGAACAAAATAGAGAAATTACAACAAATTAAAGGAGAGAAGTTGTAGAACGGCGTAGTAATTTTAGAAGATAGGGATTTAAAGCTAAGTACGAATGGTGAGTGGATTTAAATTTATATCTTTTACGTTTATGATATATTATCGTTAGATTCCCGTTAAATAATTTTATTTAGTATTTATTTTAGTAATTAATTCTGTTAATTAGTTATGCAGAGATTGTAAATTGTATAAGAGAGCTTATAATTAATTAATATTAGGCTTGACAGTTAGAGAAAGGCATAAGCCTAAAAGTAATAAATTTATAGCTGTTTACATCTATTTTAAAGTTAAAATTTAGCCTGTAAATTTTAGCTTCATTTTATACTTTTTTGCATGAATAAATTTGTTAAAGAGAAGAATTCACAAATACGAACTAAAACAGAAGGACACTAGATTTACATAAATTAGATGTAAAATAATAAAAGCTAAAATAAAAGGAGAAAAATAGAAATTTGCAGTAAATTATGCTAAAATGGGAAAAATAAATAAAAAGGGAAAACCTAATAACTTGATTTGGAAGTAAGTGATAGATCAATTAGTTGGTTTAGAAAAGAGAATACATTTCTATAGTTTAGTATTTAAAAGATAACGATAAACGTAATTACAAGAATAAAAAGAAACAATAAGGGAATTAGTGTAAAATAGAGAAATTACTGTATTTTGCACTATCCAATAAGTAAAGAAATAATAAAAGAAATATCCCGCAGTTACTGATTATTCTTTATAGCATTATTTAGTATTAAAACATGAAAATGGATTTTTAGCAGAACTTTTTGTAACCAACCAAATAGAATAGAAATACTTCCTAGAATATAAGAAAAAGAAGTGAAGAATTAAAGACGGAATCAAGTTAATTATTAGACAAGAATAGAAGCTATAGATAGAAATGTAACTAAATCTGCATTAACTGGGGAAAGAATAGAATAAAATTAAAGTTGTTATTATGATAAGTAAATTTGTGACAGTTGGACGTAGACCCAAGTCAAGGTTGTCATATAATATAAGAGAATTAAAGAAAATTCAATATCATAATAAAACAAGACAAACTAGAATAGAAAAGAGTTGCTTGTAATTATATTTATAATATATTGATTATAAAAGAATGCAGTGGTGAAAATTGCAAGTAAAATTATAACATAAGTTATAGTTAAGTAGAAAGAATAGAAAAGACTTATTATAAGACTTAAATTAAGTTAATAAGAAAATGGAGCAGAAATAACAGAAGAGGCTTATTTTAATAAGCTTAGATCTTGGACTAAGTTAATAAGTAAGATAATAGAAGTGTCCCATACCAACAGAATTACCTTTCAGTAAGGAACCGATGGTCTCACAATAGTTAGGTGAGGCTGGGGCAGGATTATGCAAATTAGGTTAAATAAGTACCTAACGGAATAAGAAAAGTAAACTAAACGCAAAATAAAAGATTAGACTTAGGGTCTAATAAAAGAGTGAGATACGTTTGGAGCAGCCCAAAGGATGAAGAGCCTAACAAAGCTGTTCATTACAGATTTCAGCACAGAAGAAGCACGTCCAACTTAGTTATTTTTGGCTAGAAAGAAGTATGAGACTTCAAAAGGACGTGAAAGTACTCTAGGACGGCCCTCTAGGGTAGTCATAGCGAAGCAGTCCTCCGAAGGCAAGTCTATGCGTGTTCCATCAAAAGAGTATGCATTGACTGCTTTTTGCATTGCAAGACCATTGTAGGCAATCAAAAGGAGTTGATGTTTAGAGTAGGATATTCGTATGTCCTAGTACTTGAAAGTAAATTTTAGTGGACAGGACCCAAAAGGATAGTCGCATGCGGATGTCGAGCCAGCATCAACACCAAGAAGCGAGTTCGGGAAAGACTAGAGTTAAACCTACAGTCCAATAATTATTTCACTATCAAGAAATTGGGTGAGGGGCACAGCCAATTGGAGGTTTAGATCATTTGCAGTAGGGCACAACCGCTTAGGTCTTTTGAGTTCTTTCGATTAGTTGAGGGGTGGCTGTGTGGGGCCATAGCCACAATAAAAAAGGGACAGACCAAGTAGAATATCTATGTTGTAGGTCTATTGAGGCAGTCCTTTATAGATATAGAAAATCCCCGACCGAGTTCCATACAAGGGAGACCTTGTTTAGCGGGATTTAGGGAGTAGACAGAACGATAATGTATAGTCCTCAAGGTACACACTGTGTGGTACATTGTGGATGGCCGAGCATTAGTATAGGCTAATGCGGACGTAGTTTTAAATTTTCAGAGCTGAGGATGGAACATTTGTATTGTAGGCCTTACGAGGCAGTCCTTTACAGATATAGTCACAGCACGCCCTGGCAGCGAGACAATGGAGTCCTTTTCGAGGAGGATGCAGAAGTTACTAAGGGTAGTACTTAGGACCGATACGGTCACTGGGCATATTTCTACATATATTAGTTATTAGTTTTTGATCTACTAAGGAGTAGATGGGTACGGTTCATGCAAAGAGGCTAGAGTATTATAAACCCAATAAATCTAATATAACAGAAAATGGAAATAAAATAGTATATGTGGAATTAAGCTTAGAAGTATATAATTTGCCCATTCACTAGAACTTTAGTTCCGACCCCTTTCTCATAACATCCTACATATTAGGTAGATGGCAGAGGCTTTCTAGCTTTGAGAAACTTGTTTAAAAAGTGTTATTATGTTGGTGAGTATTTGATTACTATTATAATTTAGCCAATTCTGCCGTGAGATATTTATCTAAGCTTTGATATATTTGTCTTTGTCTATTTGCAATATACTAGAAACCCAACTTGGGCTTTATTGGGCTTGGATTTTATGACGACCCGAACTCGATGCCCAACAACCGACATGAGCAAAGTCTTCAAGAGAATCCAATACTGCAACTCCAATCCAAACTCCAAACCAAAGCTCTTAACTTCAAGCTCGAACCACCATCAAGCTGAACTTGTAGCAAATGCGATCCCGAGCGCGATTGCCAAACCCAAAAAAACTTCAAAGATCCAAAGACTGAAGAAGATTTTCAAATGATACCAAACCAAAGACTTCGAAAGCTATCGAATCAACACCTACTATTTGATTATCTGAAAAAACCAACTCTAGACAGCCCGCGTGGACAATTGTGGACACCCAGAGTTTAGGAAGGGAACGATAAACTCTGGGTCAGTCATTGGACTGGTATGAGCAAACAAAAATAGTTTATCCTTAAAACAAACAACAAAAGAATTTAAAACATTGAAATCCGCAATGCTTTTTATAAAATGAAACTACCATAAGGCCTCCCGGCACACACACCATGCAATCGCACAATTGGGGAGATTTCTCCTTATGATAGTCAAACATGCTTACTACGCAAAATCCTTTTTGATATTATTATTAGTGCATAGTGGAAAACATATCGAAAGTATAATATTAATCTTAGCCAGCATAGGTACCATTATATTATGCATGCTATAGCTACCATGTTAAATGGCAGGTTATACAACTAAAACCGTAAAAGACGCGTATTGGTAATTGGATTTCCAACAAATGGTTAGGCCAAAAAACTTCCCATTTCCACATGGGTACGCCTCTAGAGGGACGCACCCGAGAACCTACCCGGATCTCTGCCAACACAAGGCCGGTTTACCCCTTCTCGGAATTAACACCTAAAGATATGCCATCCCCGGACGTTTGCGACCTTTATCCGAGGATCCTCAACAACAAAGCAACATCACACAGTAATAAATTTATAGTGTCCACATGACTTAAGTATCTGCGCTCCATACCATGATACCACCCTTTTCCAGAAGAAATGGACATACCCTAGGGGCACGACCCCTGCAGCCTTGCTGCATCTTTCTTGTTTCGACCATTTCTGGGGTATGAGGTCCTGATGCAGCCTCGTCCACAAAGCTACGCTTGTTCACAAAGCCATTCTTCGATCAAAAATTATCAACAACACTTCGTATGCCACATTACCAAATTGGGAATGTATCACTAGTAACCATCAACTACATAACCTCTGAGCTCGTATGTCTCAGAGAAGCGTGTTAAGCTAAGAGAATAAATCTCCGCCACCAAACAAAAATGTATTTGATAGAATACGGCTTTACATCTTAAAGTGTAATGTCAGACACAAATTCTTACAAGTTTGTTCCGTGTTCGAACAGAACCGAAGACACTTCCAAAGAAGCCTTTGCAATCTGGGTATTCACAATCCCGATCAGGCTCCCCATCACATAGGGAGATCTCTATACCGTAACTACTCAGTGCAGAGTCATTTGACGGGTAATCCTTTCATTTTTGAAAATACTCGGTCTTCACCATCGATCTTCGAATGCTATCCATAATGTCGTATCATTATTCGGAATGGGTTATATGATACAAGGTCCTCTCTGACTAAACCGAATAATGAGCGCAATATTTAAAAACATAGGGATATTGGGATTTCAGTTAAGTCACAACTTTAAAACCCAAAACCTTTCTCTTCAAATGGTTTAAACAAATTACCATTTTCAAAATCTATAAACAAAAATATTCATTTCACAAAGTTCACCCATCTTTCACAAAAATCCATTCACTGATTTCAAAACAATTTCCACTTCAAATCGGATTAAGTCATCCTATCTTTAAATCACAGATTTAATTCATAGCTTTCAAAATCATTTCCAAAGATTCATTCATAAATTGGAAAACCATTTTCATTTTAAACTTGAAATCCTTTTAATACAAATTGGAAATTCTTCCCTTATATGAAAGCTTTTATTATTTGAAAACAAATAGTTTTCATTTCGAAAAAGTCCGATTTCATTTATACAAGTTAAAGTCCTTGGGTTAAGTTCAAATTCCCAAAACAATACTTTTAAAATGGTTTAAATCCATATAAAAACATTTATAATTTACATAGCCTTTTTAAACCATAATTTCCAAACATAGAACTCAATTTCAAATCTTGAATTTAAATTTAAATCAATTTATTTAAATTTCAAAACCTTATCAAGTTATTCAAAATAACTTTTATCTTCAAACTCCTTTTCAAAAAAAATTCACGTTTAATCCAATTCTATTTCCAAAACCTTTTGGATTCCAAATTCAATTTAAAAATTATTTTCTAAAATCTATGACTTAACCAATTTCCTTGTGCAATCCATATTTGTGTGTGTATAGTGTAGTCCAGGGGTTTTACACAATAGTGCAACATTATCAATCATCACAGATTCAAGCACAGTAATTATAGATAAGCGGTATATCTATATAACGCTTATCTTCCATACATAGATTCATAGATGAATAATATACATTTATCACAGATAAAATAAATTACATTCATCACAGCTTGAATTAAAACAATTCATATCACAAAGCATCACACATCAACAATACCAAACAATTCAAAGCAGCTCATACAATTCAAACATTCATAAGTAAGGTTAATCGATCATCTGATTAATTGAAACCAGATTAATCACTAATCTATGTTGATTAACATTAATTAATTAAAATTTAATTAATTATCCTTAATTAATAAATGATTACCCTTAATCACTTGATTAATCAATCATAAATCATCAAATTATTACCCTTAATTACTTTTATTAAGAAATTAATTTTAAGTAATTAATTACCCCTTAATTACTTTTATTTATTGATTACTTTAATTAATTAACCCTTAATTCATTTAATTAATCATCCTTAATTAATTACTATAATTTATTAACCTTAATCACTTGATTAATTAATTATTAATGAATTAATCACTAATCACTAAATAAATTAATTTCTAATCATTAATTAATTAATCTTAATTATCTAATTAATTAACCTCTAATTATAAATTAATTAATCTTAATTACTTAATTAGATTAATTCTTAAATAACAATTAAATAAATCCTTAAACCTTTATAATTTAATTAATCCTAAATTATTAATTAATTTAACTTTAATTACCTTGTTAATTTAAGTAATCTTTAATCATAAAAAAACTTAGCTAACTTTCAAGACAAAACAATTACATTAATTACCTAACTTTAATTTACAAATGTTTAAAAGCATTTCATCTCAATTTATACTTAATTACTTTTAAAAATTAAGTTTTTAAAAATACTTAACAATTATCAAATTTTATTTATCAAAGCATAAAACTTTTAATCAAAATAGTTTAAACATAATAGATCAAATTAGTTTTAAATTTTAAAATTAGCTTTACAAAACATTTTAAAACATTTACAAACTCTACTTCGGGTTCAACCCGTTACTGACTCGTGTGTCCACTGGGGTTCCTTCTTCATCTTCCCTTTTTTTTTAGTTTTAAGTTAAGTTTTAAAATCTAGAATGATAGCACTCACGAACACGAGTACAGACTCGAGCCAAATCTTATCCCACTCGTGCATCAACACGAGAAAAAGTCTTCTTCATTCCCACCCAATCTCGTGTGCACAGATCGATCCAGTGCACATGCACACGCCGTCGGCGTCACTCCGGCACCATCGACCTCCATCGCCAAGTCGACTATGGCGTCCCTAAACCATCGCACTACTCAGCAACCATGAGCAAACATCAAAATCAAAATCGAGCTTCCAGTCGAAAAACTGGAAACCCCATCTGAAACTGCCTCGACGAGGCAATTCTGGCCACCAGAACCACCAAAACTTCGCTAGCCTCCATGTCATCACTTCCCCAAACACGCACAGCTCGATGCACCATAGAAGCCACGGTGACTAATTTTCATGCCCTCGACAAAACTGGGGTTTAAAACCCAATTGGCCTATTGCCGACGCCCCGGTGATCGTACACCATATCCACCATTTTTCCCAACTTCGATGATCACCAAGCTAACTCCAGCCAAAGCCCCAACCTCTAGAATCACCCCAATCACCAGAACTTGCTCGAAAACCAAAATCCAGTCATTCCCAAAATGCAAATTCAATACCAAACTAAAATTCATAAATTTTGTTTTAAAAATCACATTTTCCAGAGATGATTCAAGTTGCATGTTTGAATCCACCAATTAAATTGTTTGCTTTTGTCATTTTTTAATTTTTTTTACTGTTTTACTCTATTTCCAGAGATATGCAAAACAATTTTGCTTAAAAATAAATTTTAAACTATATTTGGTGATTAATAAATCATATTTTGTTTTGAAGCACACAGCCAAACCATGATTAGATAGAGAAGTTTGAATTTTTGAATTATTTAAAAGCTCTGTGATCGGGAAACAGAGAAGAACAAGCATCACATACATGCACAGATCAAACATTTTTTTATATATACAGAAATGACATATGTATAAACACATGCAAAGCACAAATCAGATTCAAGAATCCATATGCATAATTTTAGATCTACATAAGCTTTTAATACATATATTTACTCAATGGAATTTCAAGACAAAGAAGGTGAAGTTTCCTCACCTGTTTCCTGAAAGAACAGAGGCCAGAATGATGAATTTTGAACAGAGGTTTTGAATTTTTTTTGCTTGCTGTTGTTTGATTCCTGGCTTAGTTGCTGATGTTTAGATCTGAAGTTTGATCCCAGGTTGGAGGCTGAAATTTATTTCTATATTTAGATTTTGATTTGCTACAAGCTTTTTAATTTGATTTGCAACTTAATTTATTGAATCCTGAAGCTTGTTTTTGTTTTGCTTTGATATTTTTTTCCAGGTTTTGAAAATTCTGAGATGATTTCTTGTTTTCCTCTTGATCAAGTTTTGGTTTTGTTATTGGGATGATTTTTTTTCTATGTATGTTTTCTAAATTCAAATTAAAAGAAAAGTTAAGATTTCTACTTGTTTTAATTTGGCTAACACTTGTCTATATCGTATTAACACTTGTATCTACATATTTTAATCTTCTTACGAATGTCCTATGTGAATTAAATTGTGTTTATATCCTCAATTTAAAGTATTTTATAAATTTGTTATGCACCTTATTTTTAATAAATTTATAAATCATGTTTTATATATATACAATTGAAAAGAGAATTGTTTATTACAAATGTATATATTTATACTTTCAAGAAATTGATTTTTCAAAATCTAATTATACTTTAAATAAATAATCACACATATGTAAATTATAAAATTTAGCGTTTAAACAACTTTTAAACTTTTACTATATTTTAAACACTACAAATAATATTTTAAATATAACTTTATACTATATTCCTTATTTAAATAAATACATCTTCTTTATTAATCATATATATAATCTTTTAAAGCAAAAGATGGTTTTACAAATTTAATTTCACATGAATAAATATATTAAAATTTTATTCTTAATTAGCCTTTGTAAAATCTATTATATCAAATTCAAAATATCATTTTTAAATCAAAATGAATATTTAATAAAATTAGAAAGAAATTCTTATTAATTTAAAAATAAAATTTTAAATCCAATTTATTTCCAATATATTTATTATTGAGTTTCCAAATTTATATTTCTATAAAAAATCAATATATATATATAAACAAACTAAGAATTTATTTTATTTTGGAAAAACTCAATTTAATTTACAATTTAATTTCAAAAATTAATTCAATTATCAAATTAAACTTGGCTAAAATCCGAGAATGTTACATATTCCCCCCTTAAGAAAATTTCGTCCGTGAAATTTGCCACGGAGATAACAAAGAACAAATGAAAGATAGAGAAATATCTTTTCAGATTAAACTGGATATCTATTCTGCATTTGGCTTACAAAATCAGAATATCAACAATCGATATGAGAATAAGCTCATTCAATATTTCACGAAGTACTCGGGTTATCCGGATCTACGAATATGCGGGGGAACTGGTTAGTTCGAAGGAATAACTAACCATTCGTAGAATATATCGAAACCCAATAAAACAGACAAAAATAGGTTTGATTACAATCTCAGATTCAAGATTTAACTCATTTACGATTTACTGAGAAATAAAATATGTGTAGTTCCTGTGTTGAACAAAACTCGAAAATTTTTATAGTAAATGAGAAGGTTACCTGCTAAAATTCCTTTTCCTTTATCAGCCTTTGAGGTTGAAGGATCATCTTTGATTGCATACTACTTGAGCTTGCTTCTGTGCTGGGCAATCCTTGATCCTATGTTCCGGCTTGTGGCAGTAATAGCATTCCTATTCTCCACCGAAACTTCCTGCTTATCCAGAGTATCGTATTTATAATTCACGTCGATCAATTCAAAAAAAGATTCCTTTACATGAGCAGTCATCCTCTCCTGATATTTCTTGTTCATTCCCTAAATAAACTTTTCATTCTTTTTCAAAGGTGTATTTACCAACTCCGGACCAAACCGAGATAATTCGTTGAATTTGTTCGAGTAGTCCTCATACGATAAACTTCCTTGCTTCAAATTCGTGAACTCCTGGTATATCCTGGAGATACCAGCAGATGGCATATATTGCTGCTCGAACACTTCCTTGAATCGACTCCAATGAACTCATCTGCGGGCTCATCCACAGTAACTGTCTCCTACCAAGCTAAAGCCTCTTTCTGTAGTTGCCAGGAAGCTATCAATCACATCTGATCATCTTCCAATTTTAGTCCTTTGAAAATCCTTTCGCACGATCGAATCCACGTTTGTTCTTCGATAATGGTTTCCTTGCCTATGAATGGCTTTCCACCAAGTCAAGAAAAACTTCAATGTAAATAGGCCATATTTGGCTGAGGTTGAGTGGGAATAGCTGCTGTTGCAGGGACTTGACCAGTTGAAGTGGTACTCCCCGTCCCCTACCTCGTCCTCTTCTTCCACTCATTCTTACTATCTGTAAATAGTAAGAAAACCGATTTAGGCATTCCGACGAGATATCTTAAAGAATAACAACAGTTAAAGAAAATAGACTGAGAAATTTGGGTTTTCGGTTTCACGGGTTGTACTCATTATAGGGTATACTTCACCCTATCTCTAATGAGCCATCTAACGTGTTACACTCCGTAGCTAAAGTTCTTACTCAACCTTTAGCTCTGATACCACATGTGACGACCCGAACTCGATGCCCGACAACCGACATCGAAATCAGTATCGTTGGAGCTTGCAACAACATTAAATGAAAAACAACACAGCGGAAACAAAGGATAGTAGCATTGATATACAATATAGATACAATGTTAGATACATCATGATACAACAACCCAACACCATCAGAGGATATACACAACACGTCACCATGGCGGAAATATATCGACATGAGCAAAGTCTTCAAGAGAATCCAATACTGCAACTCCAATCAAAAACTCCAAACCAAAGCTCTTAACTTCAAGCTCGAACCACCATCAAGCTGAACTTATAGCAAATGCGATCTCGAGCGTGATTGCCAAACCCAAAAAAACTTCAAAGATCCAAAGACTGAAGAAGATTTCCAAATGCCACCAAACCAAAGACTTCGAAAGCTATCAAATCTACACCTACTATTTGATTATCTGAAAAACCTAACTCTAGACTGCCCGTGTGGAAAATTATGGGCACCTAGAGTTTAGGATGGGAACAACAAACTCCGGGTCAGTCATGAGACTGGTGTGAGCAAATAAAAACAGTTTATCTTTAAAATAAGCAACAAAAGAATTTAAGACATTGAAATCTGCAATGCTTTTTAGAAAATGAAACTACCATAAGGCCTTCCGGCACACACACCATGCAATCACACACTTGGGGGAGATTTCTCCTTATGATAGTCAAACATGCTTACTACGCAAAAACCTTTTTGATATTATTATTAGTGCATAGTGGAAAACGCTTTGAAAGTATAATATTAATCTTAGCCCGCATAGGTACCATTATATTATGCCTGTTATAGCGACCATGTTAAATGGCAGGTTATACAACTAAAACCGTACAAGGCACGTATTGGTAATTGGATTTCCAACGAATGGTCTGGCCAAGGAACTTCCCATTGCCACATGGGTATGCCTCTGGAGGGACACCCCAAGAACCTACCCGGATCACTGCCAACACAAGGCCGGTTTACCCCTTCCCGGAAGTAACACCTAAAGATATGTCATCCCCGGTCGTTTGCGACCTTTATTCGACGATCCTCAACCACAAAGCAACATCACACGGTAATAAATTTACAGTGTCCACATGAGTTAAGTATCTGGGTTCCATATCATGATACCACCCTTTTCCAGAAGAAATGGACATACCCTAGGGGCGTGACCTCTACAATCTTGCCACATCATTCCGATTTCGACCATTTCCAGGGTGTGATGTCTTGATGCGGTCTCGTCCACAAAGCTATGCTTTTTCACAAAGCCATGCTTCGATCAACAAATGATCGGCAACACTTTGTATGCCACATTACCAAATTCGGAATGTATCACTAGTAACCATCAACTACATAACCTCCGAGCTCATACGTCTCAGAGAAGTGTGTTAAGCTAAGAGAATAAATCTCCGCCACCAAACAGAAATGTATTTGATAGAAACCGGCTTTACATCTTAAAGTGTAATGTCAGACACACATCCATACAAGTCTGTTTCGGGTTCGAACAGAACCTAAAGCACTTCCGAAGAAGCCCTTGCAATCCGGGTATTCACAATCCCGATCGGACTCAGTATCACATATGGAGATCTCTATACCGTAGCTACTCAGTGTAGAGCCATTCGACGGGTAATCCTTTCGTTTTCGAAATTACCTGGTCTTCACCACCGGTCTTCGAATGTTATCCATAATGTCGTATCATTATTTGGAATGTGTTATATGACACAAGGTCCTCTCCCGGCTAAACCGAATAATGAGCGCAATATTTAAAAACATATGGATATTGGGATTTCAGTTAAGTCACAACTTTAAAACCCAAAACCTTTCTTTTAAAATGGTTTAAAAAGTTACCATTTTCAAAATCTTTAAAAAAAAGATTCATTTCACAAAGTTCACCCATCTTTCACAAAGATCCATTCATAGGTTTCAAAATAATTTCCACTTCAGATCGGATTAACTCATCCAATCTTTAAATCAATGATTTAATTCATAGCTTTCAAAATCATTTCCAAAGATTCATTCATAACTTGGAAAACCAATTTCGTTTCAAACTTGAAATCCTTTTAACACAAATTGAAAATTCTTTCCTTATATGAAAGCTTTTATTATTTGAAAACAAATAGCTTTCGTTTCGGAAAAATCCGATTTCATTTATACAAGTTAAAGTCCTTGGGTTAAATTCAAATTCCCAAAACAATACTTTTAAAATGGTTTAAATCCATATAAACACATTTATAACTCATATAGCCTTTTTAAACCATAATTTCCAAACCTAGAATTCAATTTCAAATCTTGAATTTAAATTTAGATCAATTTATTTAAATTTTAAAACCTTATCAAGTTATTCAAAATAACTTTTATCTTCAAACTCCTTTTCAAAATCTTTTCACGTTTAATCCATTTCTATTTCCAAAACCTTTTGAATTCAAAATTCAATTTAAAAATTATTTTCTAAAATCTGTGACTTAACCAATTTCCTTGTGCAATCCATATTTGTGTGTGTATAGTGTAGTCCAAGGGTTTTACACAATAGTGCAACATCATCAATCATCACAGATTCAAGCACAGTAATTATAGATAAGCGGTATATCTCTATAACGCTTGTCTACCATACATAGATTCATAGATAAATAATACACATTTATCATAGATAAAATAAATTACATTCATCACAGCTTGAATTAAAACAATACATATCACAAAGCACCACACAGCAGAAATATCAAACAATTCAAAGCAGCTCATACAATTCAAGCATTCATAAGTAAGGTTAATTGATCATCTGATTAATTGAAACCAGATTAATCACTATTCTAGGTTAATTAACATTAACTAATTATCCTTAATTAATAAGTGATTACCCTTAATCACTTGATTAATCAATCATAAATCATCAAATTTTTACCCTTAATTACTTTTATTAAGAAATTAATTTTAAGTAATTAGTTACCCCTTAATCACTTTTTACTTATTAATTACTTAAATTAATTAACCCTTAATTAATTTAATTAATATCCTTAATAAATTACAATAATTTATTAACCTTAATCACTTGATTAATTTATTCTTAATTATTAATTAATTAATCACTAAATGAACTAATTTCTAATCATTGATTAATTAATCTTTAATTATTTAATTAATTAACCTCTAATTATAAATTAATTAATCTTTATTACTTAATTAAATTAATTCTTAAATAACAATTAAATAAATCCTTAAACCTTTATAATTTAATTAATACTAAATTATTAATTAATTTAACGTTAATTACCTTATTAATTTAAGTAATCTTTAATCATAAAAAAAGCTTAACTAACTTTCAAGATAAAACAATTACATTAATTACCTAACTTTAATTTACACATGTTTAAAAGCATTTCATCTCAATTTATGCTTATTTACTTTTAAAAATTAAGTTTTTAAAAATACTTAACATTTCTCAAATTTTATTTATCAAAGCATAAAACTTTTAATCAAAATAGTTTAAACATAATAGTTCGAATTAGTTTTAAATTTAAATTTAAAATTAGCTTTATAAAACATTTTAAAACATTTACAAGCTCTACTTCGGGTTCAACCCGTTCTTGACTCGAGTGTCCACTGAGGTTCCTTCTTCATATTCCCTTTCTTTTCTTTTGTTAAGTTTTAAGTTAAGTTTTAAAATCTAGAATGATAGCACTCACGAACAAGAGCACAGACTCGAACCAAATCTTATCCCACTCGAGCATCAACACGAGAAAAAAGCTTCTTCGTTCCCACCCAATCTCGTGTGCACAGATCGATCCAATGCACATGCATACGCCGTCGGCGTCACTCTGGCACCATCGACCTCCATCGCCAAGTCGACTACGGCATCCCCAAACCATCGCACTACTCAACAACCATGAACAAACATCAAAACCAAAATCGAGCTTCCATTCGAAAAAATGGAAACCCATCCTCATATGAAACTGCCTCGACGAGGCAATTCCGACCAACGGAACCACCAAAACTTTGGCAGCGACTTCGCTAGCCTCCATGCCATCACTTCCCTAAACCACGTGCAGGTCGATGCACCATAGAAGCCACGGTGACCTATTTTTATGCCCTCGGCAGAACTAGGGTTTAAAACCCCATTGGCCTATTGCCGACGCCATGGTGATCGTACACCATATCCACCATTTTTCCCAACTTCGATGATCACCAAGCTAACTCCAACCAAAGCCCCGACCTCCAAAATCACCCCAGTCACCAGAATCACATTTTCCAGAGATGATTCAAGTTGCATGTTTGAATCCACCAATTAAATTGTTTGCTTTTATCATTTTTTAATTTTTATTACTGTTTTACTCTATTTCCAGAGATATGCAAAACAATTTTGCTTAAAAATAAATTTTAAACTATATTTTATGATTAATAAATCATATTTTGTTTTGAAGCACACAGCCAAACCAGATTAGATAGAGAAGTTTGAATTTTTGAATTATTTAAAAGCTCTGTAATCGGGAAACAGAGAAGAACAAGCATCACATACATGCACGGATCAAACATTTTTTTATATATACGGAAATGACATATCTATAAACACATGCAAAGCACAAATCTGATTCAAGAATCCATATGCAAAATTTTAGATCTACTTAAGCTTTTAATATATATATATATATATATACACACACACACACACACACACTCACAGGCATTTCAAAACAACGAAGGCGAAGTTTGCTCACCTGTTTCCTGAAAGAACAGAGGCCAGAATGATGATTTTTGAACAGAGGTTTCGAATTTGTTTTTCTTGTTGTTGTTTGATTCTTGGCTTAGTTGCTGATGTTTAGATCTGAAGTTTGATCCTAGGTTGAAGGTTGAACTTGATTTCTAGATTTAGATTTTGATTTGCTTCAGGCTTTTGAATTTGATTTGCAACTTAATTTCTTGAATCCTGAAGCTTGTTTTTGTTTTGCTTTGATATTTTTTTCCAGGTTTTGAAAAATCTGAGATGATTTCTTTTTTTTTCCTCTTGATCAAGTTTTGGTTTTGTTATTGGGATGATTTTTTTTCTTCTATGTATGTTTTCTAAATTCAAATTAAAAGAAAAGTTAAATTTGCCACTTGTTTTAGTTTGGCTAACATTTGTCTATATTGTATTAACACTTGTATCTACATATTTTAATCTTCTTACAAATGTCCTATGTGAATTATATTATGTTTATATCCTTAATTTAAATTATTTTATAAATTTGTTTTGAACCTTATTTTTAATAAATTTATAAATCCTGTTTTATATATATACAATTTAAAAGAGAATGGTTTAATACTAATGTATATATTTATACTATCAAGGAATTGATTTTTAAAAATCTAATTATACTTTAAATAAATAATCACACATATGTAAATTATAAAATTTAGCTTTTAAACAACTTTTAAACTTTTACTATATTTTAAACACTACAAATAATATTTTAAATATAACTTTATGTCATATTCCTTATTTAAATAAATACATCTTCTTTATTAATCATTTATATAATCTTTTAAAGCAAAAGATGGCTTTAAAATTTTAATTTCACATGAATAAATATATTAAAATTTTATTCTTAATTAGCCTTTGAAAAATCTATTATATCAAATTCAAAACATCATTTTTAAATCAAAATGCGTATTTAATAAAATTAGAAACAAATTCTTACTAATTTAAAAATAAAATTTTAAATCCAATTTATTTCCAATATATTTATTATTGAGTTTTCAAATTCAAATTTCTATTAAAAATCAATATATATATATATATATATAAACAAACTAATATTTTATTTTATTCTGGAAAAACTCAATTTAGTTTTCAATTTAATTTCAAAAATTAATTTAATTATCAAATTAAACTTGGCTAAAATCCGAGAATGTTACAGATTTTAGCATTTTTGCAAAAAATTCGGACCCATTTGGATTCGGATTGTTACGTATAGTATCAGAGCCTAGGTTTAGGATTCTTAGGTAGATAGTGAGCGAACGTATTTGTATTTTTGAATAAAATATAAATATATTATGTACTAAAATCCAAATAGTCCCCAATTATATATTTTAACTTATGGAAAAAAATTAGAAGTATATTTGTGCATAGTTTGCTAGTTGGGTTTGAAATGATCCAAGAGTATTGAGCTCTAAGTTATTAATCTTCTACAGTGTACAATAAGCCATGTTTTGAGAGAAGATTGGTATCCATATGTTATAGAAAGTGGGGAAGTTCCCTAGAGATAGTAGGAAGAGTGTTTTTATTTTGGAAGGAGTAAGAGGTTTTGGTAAGAAGAAAAACCACCTTATTAACCCAATAAAATGAAACTTTTGGAATTGAAAAGCTGAAAAATATAGTTGTTAATATATTTGAGGAAGTAAATATTGGGTTTTTGAAAAAAAAAATAAGTGGTATGAATTTAAATTAAATTTTTATATAATGTAAATTTTGTTAAAAGTGAAATTCTTTTTGAAGAATTATAGAGAGGGTATAGCTCGCTTGTTTCTTTTTTTTTTTTTTTTTTGAAACTGGGTACTTATATTTACAAAGTAGGCAGCACACAAGTCTGCAAGAATCATCATGGCGCACAGTTTAATATGCCAGAGGCAGGGATCGAACTACCGACCTTGTCGTCAACAGCCTGGCGTTTTACCACTGCACCAAGGCCTCGGACCGCTTGTTTCTTTATAGGTAAACAAATATTTTAAATAAAAAAACCTAGAGTGTGTTAAGTATCAAAAACGTAGATTACATCATTTATTATTGTAATAGGTGTTTTCGATAAAAATAAAGGAAGCATAGACTATGACACTATTGTTATAGTAGGTGACTCACGAAAGAAATGTTTTTGCATAGCATATGAGGTTTATTAATATTTATTTTAGTTGAATCCATAAACTAGTATTTTTGGTTTGTAGTAACGGTGTTTTACACCGCATCTGTTTTGACCCAAATGAATTTTGGAGATAATTTTAAAGTGCTTTGTATGTACATTTATTATTTAAACTATGTCCTTCAAGGTTAAGTAATTGGAAGAGTGGGAAATTTAAGAGATTTTTAATTAAATAATTGTTCTTATCTACTTCAGTTTTAGTAAATTTGAAAATATGAAAAGAAGATATTTTGAAAACACGTGAGGACATTTTTTTTTAAAGTCAAGAAAAAAAAGAAGAATGTTTTAAGAACAAGAAAAACATGTTTTAAAGAAAAATGGTTTGGTGAAAAAGTAAGTAAGTTTTTGGAAAGATATAATTTTAAGTAACCAAGTACCTTTGAATTTCATAGGAAACTTTAAAATAACACTTTCAAAGGTGAGAATTTTGGGATTTGATGTTTTAAAATTTAAAAGCTTTAATTTTTGAAGTAAAATGAAAAATACCAAACCAAACCAGACTTTTAAATATGGAATAGATAGGAATCATTTTGTAGGTGTAACGAAAAATTATAGGCTATAGCAGTAATTACTCCTACTAGTAATAATGAAAGTTCCCGTAAGGTGTATAGGATACTAGTGAGAACCTACGAATGTTTCTTCATGTGTGTAGACAATAGAAGAATAGTGAAGTGATATTAGTAAGATAGTAAGACACGCGCGGTTAAGAAAAGTAGACCCTAGTTCGGAAAAAATGAAAGCCAAAAAGAGAATTTTCCAAGCTCAGTTGCCTTTTTAGATAGAGACTGCATAGATTGAAATCCTTATCCATTGCAGTAAATGAGACTTTGTTATTCCTTTTTGAGCATGTAATAGAAGCGATGAATAGATCTTATTCGTGATGAGTAATATAGTGAAAGTTGGTAATAAGTAATAGGCCGTAGGAGGAGCATATAAGTTACTTGGATCCCTAGAGTAGTACCTCTCTTTCTCAGAGTGGACATGGTCCTAGACATCTTAGCCCTAGATGATACCTATTTTCAGTTGCTATATTAAAAGAAGAGTAAAAGCAGATAAAAGGTAACTAAAAGAAAACTGTAAGATAAAGAAAGCAACAGAAATATCAATAGAAATAAATGAGAGTTGCAAAAGAAAAATAAATCTTTCCCATAAATTAAGTTTGGGAAAAAGTTTGAAAAGAAAAAACTTTCTTATGTAAACCATGCTTGGGAAAGAAAATAGAGATTTTATAGGATAGCGACATAAGTTCCAAGTACGGAGGGAGAGGTGCGTAAGAGTAAAATGGAGAGTGAAGTTTTTCCGTTTTCTACCTTCTTTCTGACATAAGAAAACGAGCTCGGAAAATTAAATTTTTTTGAAATTCGAATATTAAAAAGTCACGTGGTTGGATTTAGATGGAAAATTCGTTGAACAACACCCCTATTTAGTAGGATGTGGGAAAATTTGGATGAAAAATATTTTGAGTTTTCAAAAGATTGCACTTATATAGAAATTGTAAGTATATTTAGGATGCGTGCATCATGTTTTAAAATTAATTTTTAAAGAAGAAAAGCATCCATATAGGAGGTACCGCTTAGAAATTCATGTACATGCATATATTTTGTATGGAATAACACTTTTGCACAAGAACACGGATGGTTGAAAAATTGGATGTACACGAAATTGATATAATTAATGTAAGGAATTACATAATTTTACCCTTGCCAAATATCAAGGACGAAATTTCCTGAAGGGTGGGAGAATGTAACACCCCGTAGTTTTATATCATTAAATAATCAAATAATTATAAAAATGAAAGTAAGCATTTTTTGAAGTGTTAGAATTTGACCTTCAAACTTATTTCATTGTGTTTTTGGCGATTTTCTGATCAATTTACATATATAATATGCCTCGAATGTAGTTCGTATGAAAAAGTTATTGACGTTCAAGGTTTTGTATCGAAAAATAATTATACACGTAAATGTATTTAAATATATTTGTTATAAATATAAATATATGTGCGTATGAAATTCCAGAAATAACGCACAGTTGAATTTTAAAATAGAAGCGCGTCATAAAGATAATTAATTAACATTGTCATCATGAAGAAAATTAATTGATATCAGTAATTAAAGACAACTAATTGACATTAGCAGGCAATGTAATCAAATCAGCTATTGGAGGAAATTAATTTACATTAATTGGTCACATGTGAAATTCAAAATAGACAGGTTTTATATTGTAAAATTAATCAAGCAATTAGTGTTGATTAATTAGAATAAACAGGCAACATAAAAAAAGGTTAAACGTTTATAATTTATAATGTTTAAAAGTAAACGTTTATAAATAATATTTAATAAAACAAATAAGGCACGCTTAAAATCAAAAATAGACGTGCGTTATAAAGAGCATTAAATCAGAGAACTAATGATATTTAATTGGAATTAATAAGGAAATGAAATAATAGTTTACCTAGATTTGAATGTGTACATACAGGCAATATATTGCTTCACATAAAAATTAATTGAAGGATCAATTAAGATTAGGATTAATTAGATAATTGGTGGCTGCATCTATATAAGAGAGAATGTAATGTAATTCATTCCATTAGCCGTCACTTTCTTCATCCCTCTCTTACAGTAAACAATGGCTTCTTTATTTATTCTTTTCTCCTATTTTTTACAAATCTTCAACAAATGAATCCAAATAAAATATATGTGAACAAAATAGAGAATTTGCAACAAATTAAAAAAGAGAAGTTGTAGAATGGCGTAGTAATTTTAGAAGATAGGATTTAAAGCTAAGGACGACAGGTGAGTGGATTTAATTATATATCTTTTACGTTTATGATATATTATTGTTAGATTCTCGTTAAATAATTTTATTCAGTATTCATTTCAGTAATTAATTCTGTTAATTAGTTATGCTAAGATAGTAAATTGTATAAGAGAACTTATATTTAATTAATATTAGGCTTGGCAGTTTGAGAAGGGAATAAGCCTAAAAGTAAGAAATTTACGGTTATCTACATCTATTTTAAAGGTGAAATTTAGTATGTAAATGTTAGCTTCTTTTTATTCCTTTTTAGGCGAATAAATTAGTTAAAGAGAAGAATTGGCAAATATAGACTAAAATAGAAGGACTTATATTTACAGAAATTAGTTGTAAAATAAGAAAAGCTGAATAAAAAGAGAAAAATAGAAATTTGCAGTAAATTATGCTAAAAAGGGGAAAAATAAATAAAAAGGGAAAACCTAATAACTTGATTTGGAAGTAAGTATAGATTAATTGGTTGATTTAGAAAAGAGAATACATTTCTATATTTAATATTAAAAAGATAACGATATACGTAATTGCAAGAATAAAAAGAAAGAAAAAGGGAATTAGTTTAAAATAGAGAAATTACTGTATTTTGCAATATCCAATAAGTAAAGAAATAAAAAGAAATATCTTGCAGTTACGGATTATTGTTTATAACATTATTTAGTATTAAAACAAGGACATGGATTTTTAGCACAGCTTTTTGTAACCAACCAAATAGAATAGAACTACTTCCTAGAATATAAGAAAATGATGTGAAGAATTAAAGGAATTAAAGAAGGAATCAAGTAAATTATTAGACAAGAATAGAAGCTATAGACAGAAATGTAACTAGATCTCCATTTACTACGCAGATAATAGAATTAAAGTAAAGCGGTTACTATGATAAGTAAATTTGTGACAGTTGGACGTAGTCCCAAGTCAAGATTGTCATATAATATAAGGGAATTAAAAAGAATTCAATATCATAATAAAAGAAGACAGGCTAGAATAGAAAAGAGATGCTCGTAATTACATTTATAATATATAGATTATAAAAGAATACGGTAGTGACAATTGCAAGTAAAATTATAACATAGGTTATAATTAAGTAGAAAGAACAGAAAAGGCTTATTTTAATACTTTAATTAAGTTAATAAGAAAATGGAGCAGAAATAACGGAAGATGCTTGTTTTAATAAACTTAAATCTTGGATTAAATTAATAAGCAAGATAACAGAAGTGGTCCATAACAACGGCATTCCCTTACGGTCAGGAACCGATTGTGACGACCCGACTTTTTCTCCACAGAAAGTCGCATCTTCATGAAAAAAGAAAGGGATAGAAAAGAGAAAAGAAAGAGAAGAAAGAAGAAAACAACAACAGAATCTCAACAGCGGAACGAATAAATTATATTAATAACATAAATATTACATAGTATACAACACTAATCAGAGTTACACAAAATTTGAACACATACTAGACAGTTATAAACACCTGTCTAGTTATACAACTCAATACAATACAAGAAAAGATACCAACACAGAGAACACACAGCGGAACTATATATCTAACGCCGAAGGCTTGTGCTCCATTGCTCCTCCATAATTCGTCAAAGCTAACCTGATCTCTTGGCTACTCGTAAAAATTTGAGTACCCAAGAGTTTAAGAAAACAGAAGATAAACTCTGGGTCAGACATGGGTCTGGTGTGAGTAACAGGTTAAAGTTGCTTAACTTTGAAAAACCTTTGAAAAGAAAGGTATCACGTAAGACTTCCTACACATAAACATGGAAAAGTTTTTATTTTACGCTAACCAAAACATTTGATAGGAAATCCAGTGATATTATAATAGGTCTAGGGTTTTCGAGTAAATATGAAATAGCCGAAATTGTTACATCTATTAAATTCCAGCTACTAGCCACAAAGTGGGTAATACAATCAAAATCGTTGGAACTTATTGGATTTTGGATTCCATCAATGGCAGGGTTACCGGGGTACCGTCCGTCACAGTATGTGGCCTAGATCAACGTACCGAGGATCACTCCCAATCCCCTACAACACAAGACCGAAACCAACCCATACTGGACAGTCCCGAACAAGACAACCCCGCAGTTGGCTTACGTTCCAACCGCCCACTAACTCGAATAAAAAGGGACCTCTAGGCAGGGGAAAATCTCGTCCTACTTGGGCATGACCCACTTAGCCTTGCTGCATCTCCCCTATTTTAGCCATTTCCGGTTGATGAGGCTTAAGGCAACGATTACCTTTAGAGAACACATCTCTGAGAATGCTCATCGTCCACCTGAGGATGTTCTGAAAGCATTCAATCCATACAAGTTCGTTCAGGTTTCGAACGAAACCGAAGACATTATCTCGTTACACTCATTTTGGAATCACCCTCAGAGTTAACGACGATAACCCTTGCACTCTGAATCTTCATCTCGAATCTGAATGTACTACTCCGTCAAACTCATCTCGGAATCACCCTCAGAGTTATACTGACGAATATAGTTCTTACACCTTGAGTCTTCACTCTTCACAAGAGATTCAGACCTATCGTTAATTTGGATCGATGTGGTTTTCGGATATCCAAATATGGAAACCCGATCCCGGTCTCATCGAAATCCAAAGCGTGTCTTTTAAGGCCAAGTTGTTTTAAAGGTTTAAAACAATTCAATTATCTATATACACCGATAGATAAATCACAGATTCACAATAGATAATCAACATTATCATCACAATAGATAATCCATATTATCATTATCAAAAGGTAAACGAAATCATCATCATAATGCAACCAATGCATCCATATGATTCAACATTACTTATCTTATATCTGAGATTCAAACCATTCAAGGCAAACATCATCATCCATCCATATAAGCAATGATTAATAATCTCACCAAATATAATTATTTTAAAATGAATTCAATTAATTACATCATTTCTAATTAATTTAAAATGAATTAAATTAATTACTTCATCATTACCAAACTTGCTTATATCACTATTAATTAATTGTCAATCAATGAATTAATCATCCATCAATTATTCATTTTAATTAATCATCCCTGATTAATTAATCTTTAATTACATTCAAGTAATTATCCACTAATTAATTTCTCAAATTAATTATACTTAACCAAATACAGTAATTAATCTTTAATTACTTCCTTAAATAATTATCTATAATTAATTACATTAATTCTTAATTAATCACATCAATTAATTCCTTCGTTTATTAATTATTTCCAAGTAAATCTATTCTTAATTACATCATTAATTATAATAATTAATAATTTCTAATTACATTTTCTATTTAAATTAATTACATTAAGTAATTAATTCCTAATTTAAACCAGAAATGTTAATCACCCTTGATTAACTCCATTCAGTAATTAACAACCCTTAATTACTTCACCAAATAAATTAATTACTCTTTAATTAATTATCTCTAATTAATCACTTGATTAATTTACATAGTAATTATACTCAAATTACTTCCATCATCACATCACCTTCAATTAATTACATACAGTAATTACCCATAAATTACTTCCCTAAGTAATTTCTCTTCAGTAAATTACATTAAGTAATTATATTCCACAAATCATCAAATGATTATTCTAAATTAATTAAACTGAATTAATTAACTTAATCTAATCAAATTAAACTCAATTAATTACAATAAGTAATTAATTCCTTAATTACCTCCATAAGTAATTATACTTAACAATTTACACAGATGATTATCTTTAAATTAATTAACCTAATTAATTATTAAAAATTAATCACATTAATTAATTATTAAATAATCCTTAGTTAATAACCTTTATTAACTATTTAACAATTCATTGATTATTTTTCTAAAGTAATTAACTTATTTTAAACATTATTAATTAAAAATTAATTAATCATTAATAATCCAATAATTAACCCTTAATTATTCAATTAATTAAGTGTTAACTATAACTTAATTTATCCTTTATTACTTAATTCATTAATTATTAATCATTAATTAAAATCAAATCTTATTAATCAATGACTCTTAAATTACAAGTTAATTAATCTAAGAATAATTAATCTTTAACCTTTAAGTTTAAACCCTTAATTACTTTAAGTAATTATTCATTCCCTTAATTTGTTAAATAAATTAATTATACATTTAATTACCCTAATAATTAAATGCATAACAAATCATTAAATTATAATTTAACTTCAACAAGTTTTAGTATCAACTTAAAACCTTTAAACTTAAATAATACTTTTCTTATAAAAGAAATTTTACAAAAGTTTAAATCAAATTCCCTTTTTAAATTTAAAACATTTAAATTTTTCTTTATCATTCAAATTTGTTAAAATACTTAAATTTACAAAACTTAAATCTATTTTGAAAGAAAGATTCAAATCCAAATTTGAATTAAATTTAAACTTTGTTTAAAACATTTCTTTTCATTTCAAATTCTAATTTAAATTCAAATTTATTTAAAAACATTTTTAAACAATAAACCCTTTAAAGTATTTTAAACAAATTTGAATTTAAAAACATATTCATTTCCAACTATGATTCAAATTAAAACTTGAATCCATAATTAAAACTAGATTTAAAACTCATTTTAAATCTTTGCTTAATGTTTTAGATTTTAGTTTAAATTTTGAAATAGGACAAGTTTAAAACTTGAACAAACTAACTCGAGCTAAACACTAAAATAACTCGAGTAACTCGAGTAACACTTCATTTGAATTCCTTTAAATTTAAAGTACTGTCAGGTTTAACATTATCCTGTAACAAACATACCCCCGAGCCCTCATAATCCCTACTTCGATTCCACTTCCCAAAAGCTTTGAGCAAAAACATGAATCTACTCGTAACACTCGAGTGCCATCTTCCCCCAAAATCAACAGCTAACACACTATGATAACCGTGCACCTACACCACCGCTGCCATCAACTACGACCTTTCGCGATGACACTCGCAAGTCGACGGTCATCCCTCGTCTCGATTCCGACCATCAAACCAATTGCAGAACCCCAAAACCACAATCGAGCTTTCAAGCTCAAAAACTGGAACCATGTCGAAACCTGAAAACGCCTCAATCTCAAAAATCCGGCCACCAGAGATTCTTTCCTTCCACCATCATCTTCGAGAAGCAACCCTCCATCAATCCCCTCAATTTGGGTGAACTCGATCACTCATTAGATTTGCATTGACCAATATACTTATCCACAGATAAAACTAGGGTTAAGATCTTTGATTCAAAATCACCAACGCCACACTGCTTTGATTCACCTACTACCATTTTTCCCTGCAACTTCGATCAACACTCCATCACCAGAAAAGATACTGGCCACCCAAACTTCCTAGACTGTTAGTATCATACCAAAATACCCTTTTTGGTCAAACCAGAAATACTTAATCACATTCAAACTAAAAATTCTAATTTTGGTTTTAAAATTCAATTTATTGTTAATGTTATCAGTTTATACACTTGAATCAAAGAACCTGTATGATTAAATTCGTACTTTCAAAAGATTGCTCTTTTGAACTTAGTGTTTTCCAAAGACAGTACAGTTTTCATTTTATTTTTCATATTTAATAAAATTAAAACCTTAACTTATGTTACATACCATACTTTGTTTAAATCCTAACCTTTAACAAGGTTTTGAGTATGAGATCTTGAATTTGGTCAGGATTTAAACCTGAATTCTAGAACAGGCCCAAAAACCCCATTTTCAACAGCAAGCAGACATTCACAAAAACCCATACATATATTCGAAATATTTCATCATAATCATCCACACACTTATTTCCAAAGTAAACAAACAACTAATTTATACTTAAGTTTATTAAATATAAAATGTTATTCACCAGAATTTTTATAAGCAGAGTATCCATGTTTTGACAAGCCTGAACCTGAATTGCTTTGATTTTCAAAAACTTCAATTTGCTTCTTGTTTTGTTTTTTTAAAAAACTTTAGTTTGCCTTTAAAAACATTCATCCTGTTTTTACTGCAAATGCTAGCTTCCTGATGCATGCTTCCAGATAGATAAGAAAAATGCAGGCTTTGATGAAGTTCAAAACAGGAAAGCAGGATCTTCAGTTGCATGCAAGTTTTAGAGTTGCAGATTTGATTTCAGGTTTATGAATTGCAGAATTGAATTGCAATTTGATTTTTCCAGGTTGATAAATTTGAAGGGCTACAGTTTTCTTTTTTGAGGATTTTTAAATGATTTGCATTTCAGTTTTTGAAGAAAATTCAAACAGTTTTGAAGAAGATTAATTTTTTTAGGGAATTTTGCAGATTTTGATTTTTATCAAAATCTCTGTTTTGAATGGAGATGATTTTAGATCATTGTTTTGAAAAAAAGAAGAATAGAAAAAAGAAAATAAGAATGAGGGCAATGTTTATATAAGTAGATTTCGATTAAATTAAAATAAAATGAAAAAGATTAATTAGGACACTTGTTTCTAAGTTTAACATTTGTCACAATTCTTATTTCATGCTTAACACATGTCATATAAGTGTTAAGAGATTAACACATGTATTAAGAGTATTTTTATTTTCATTTAAAATTGTTTAAAAAAATTTAAATCTTAATTTATTATTTCTCATGTATATATAAATAAATTTATCTCTTTTTAAATTAAAAAGAAATGAAAACAATCAAATTACAAATATAAGCTTATTCAAATATATTTTTTCAAATATTTATTCCTTTGAATTTCACAACAACAAATCCAAATTTAAATTAATTTAAAAACCAAGTTATGTATATATATCTTCCTTTAAATTTTAAAAATAAAAAATCTTATTTGTTACAAAATTTATTTATGTTCATAAAAACTAAGTACTATCATTATTATTTGAAAATAACAAATTAAACAATATTAAATAATTTATAAGAGTGATTATAATTTACTTCTATTACTCAATATATTAAGATCATTTGTAATTTATATTTTAAATTCTTATATATAATTTCAAGCAATATTTTAAAAAGAAAATAAACAAAGTTTGATGTTAATCTAATTTAAATTCATATTAAGCTAATTAAATAAAATTTTAAAACAAATAAGATTTATCATAAGTATAAACCAAATTATGTATTAAATTGCTTAGAAAAGCTAAATGTTTGAATTTAAATCAAATTTCAATTTACCAAAAATAAATTAGAGTTAGAAAATTAATTCATTTACTAAATTCCAAATCAAATTTATCAATTTACAATATATACAGTTATATATATTATAAACAAAAAACAATCTATTAGCTTTAAAAAGATAAAATCTTATAATTGAAATATTTATTAAAAGATGATTATTAGATCAATTTAAATTTTATTATCAAAAATAATCAAATCAAATTAATTTTTAACACAGATTATTAAATTCATATTGCCAAATTTTCGGGATATCACATTACTCCCCACTTCAAGAATTTCTTCCCTGAAATTTAAAAGCAAAGGTAATTTAATAATCTTTCTTAAGATTTTATTTTAAAACACAAGCATATATTATCAAACATATGCTAACAACCAAAGCAACCAGTTCATTCAATCAAATAATCTAATTATCCAGACAAATTCTGGATAAAATTTCCACGAGTTTCCCCGGTATAAATTTCGGGATACTCGCTCTATAGAATCCAAACAATCTATACTGCTAAGCTACAGAGCTCCTATCCAACTAGATCTACAAAACTAAACAGGATATCAGACTACAGACAAGCCTGACTCAACAATCACATCCTCCTGAACTGCTAGTTCCACAACCAGAGATAGATCATACACGTACTCCCTCAGAGATACGTGAAACACATGGAATCCCAGTTATCCAAACTGGCAATTCAACCTTGAAAATCAAACACCAATTCTCACAAGGTCACAGAAAAGATCCAAAACATCTTGGAGCTGACTTACCCAGTCTTACTCAATCTTCAAGCTCTTTAGATCAGAGAAAATTATCCAAAAATTAAATCTCCGACTCCGGAATCCAAATTCCTTCGTCTTTAATCCACAAAACACTTCTGACGATCCTGGGCTGCCTTCAACTCTCCTGATCAGCTCAACCTTCGCTGATATCTTTAAAAACAAACTTGACCAAAACAACCCAACAGAATGATCTCCTCAAGATCAATCCCAAACCAAGAACACCAACTCTACTCCACAACATCAGAAGACTAACTTACTTCCCCTTATCCGGAAAAGAAAAAACAAAAGCACTCCAAAACTGCTTCCGCTGCACAACTCTGATCCGAAGTAGATGAAAAATTCGAGCACAAACTGGACAACATATCTCAGAAATATGGTTCAACAGATCCATTAAAAGAAAACTCAGATGCCCCACCTGATCCTAAGCTGAACCACCGGTAGCACTTCTAGAATCCAGTCGATAAGAAACTCAACCTCCAGATGTGGACAAACTTCTGATAACTCAAGAGAACACTCAAACTATCGCAAGTCACTTTTGCGATCAACCAGCCTAATATCCAAAGAAAATCGTTCTCTCTTTACCAATCAGAACAGCTTACACTTATCTAGCCAATCCATCAAAGAAATGGATCCACTCGGCTGCTTCTGAACCCCATCTCCATAAAAACTGCTAACCAGAAGACTTCTTGCCAGTACAGAACACTCCGAGCTGCACTGCTGACATCGATGCCAACAACTACCTAACCCAAAGCCCTTCGAGAAACTCGGACCTCAAACTAGATGAAAACATCCTGCTGAACCCAGCCACAACATCGAAGCATATATTCTTCTTAAACTTGTTCAAAGAAAAATCTTCGGAGACATCCATAGTCACTGCGTCTCATCACACAGCTACTAATTCCTGTGGTATCAAAATACCATTATTTTCTTCTGCCCAACCGACAGATCCAAACTCTACTCATCCAACTCAAAGATAGACTCTTAACCTTAACATGTTACCTTCAGAGATCTACGAAATCCTACACTCTGCACAACTCACTCGAGACGGTATTAGGTCTACAGTCTCGACAGATACACTTCCAACCTCAACACTCAAATTCCAACCATTGGTAGTAGTCGTGTTACACACCCCACTACCTTATCTACCTTTATAACTTATATTAAAAAACCTGTACGGGTAACCCAACAAATAGTAGAGATAAATAAATAAATAAATAAATAAATAAATACATAGATAAATATTTAAAATTACAAATACGCTCTCTCAAGAAAGAAATCACTTCAAAACCTAGGTATTCACTCAACCTGGCGCTCTGATACCACCTGTGACGGTCTAGGCTTTACTGGTAGGCTTTTCAACCATCCCAGCCCCGCCATGGCTCATAGTGATACCTCAAGTTTACTTTTACGGCCAGCCTCTCGACTCGCAACCAACCCCGCAAGGCCTTATACTACCCCCGGGGGCATGTAAGGGTATGAGTCTCCCGTTCGCCATCTAACGCAAAGCGAGAACCCCCTATCACGATGTACTGTAACAAACCCGATCCCGGTCTCATCGAAATCCAAAGCGTGTCTTTTAAGGCCAAGTTGTTTTAAAGGTTTAAAACAATTCAGTTATCTATATACACAGATAGATAAATCATAGATTCACAATAGATAATCAACATTATCATCACAACAGATAATCCATATTATCATTATCAAAAGTTAATCGAAATCATCATCACAATGCATCCATATCATTCAACATTACTTATCTCATATCTGAGATTCAAACCATTCAAGGCAAGCATCATCATCCATCCATATAAGCAATGATTAATAATCTCACCAAATATAATTAATTTAAAATGAATTAAATTAATTACATCATTTCTATTTAATTTAAAATGAATTAAATTAATTACTTCATCACTACCAAACTTGCTTATATCACTATTAATTTATTATCAATCAATGAATTAATCAGCCATCAATTATTCATTTTAATTAATCATCCCTGATTAATTAATCTTTAATTACATTCAAGTAATTATCCACTAATTACATTCAAGTAATTATCCACTAATTAAAACCTTTAAACTTAAATAATACTTTTCTTATAAAAGAAATTTTACAAAAGTTTAAATCAAATTCCCTTTTTAAATTTAAAACATTTTAATTTTTCTTTATCATTCAAATTTGTTAAAATACTTAAATTTATAAAACTTAAATCTATTTTGAAACAAAGATTCAAATCCAGATTTGAATCACATTTAAACTTTGTTTAAAACATTTCTTTTCATTTCAAATTCCAATTTAAATTCAAATTTCTTTTAAAACATTTTTAAACTATAAAAGTATTTTAAACAAATTTGAATTTAAAAACTTATTCATTTCTAACTATGACTCAAATTAAGACTTGAATCCATAATTAAAACTAGATTTAAAACTCATTTTAAATCTTTGCTTAATGTTTTAAAATTTAGTTTAAATTTTGAAATAGGACAAGTTTCAAACTTGAACAAACTAACTCGAGCTAAACACTAAAATAACTCGAGTAACTCGAGTAACACTTCGTTTGAATTCCTTTCAATTTAAAGTACTATGAGGTTTAACATAATCCTGTAACAAACGTACCCCCGAGCCCTCATAATCCCTACTTCGAGTCCACTTCCCCAAAGCTTCGAGCAAAAACATGAATCTACTCGTAACACTCGAGTACCATCTTCCCCCAAAATCAACAGCTGATACACTATGATAACCGTGCACCTGCACCACCGCTACCATCAATAACGACCTCTCGCGACGACACTCCCAAGTCGACGGTCATCCCCCATCTCGATTCCGACCATCAAACCAATCGCAGAACCCCAAACTAACAATCGAGCTTTCAAGCTCAAAAACTGGAACCATGTCGAAACCTGAAAACGTCTCAATCTCAATAATCCGGCCACCAGAGATTCTGTCCTTCCACCATCATCTTCGACAAGCAACCCTCCATCAATCCCCTCAATTTAGGTGAACTCGATCACTCATAGGATTTGCATCGACCAATATACTGATCCACGGATAAAACTAGGGTTAAGATCTTTGATTCAAAATCACCAACGCCACACTGCTTTGATTCACCTACTACCATTTTTCCCTACAACTTCGATCAACACACCATCACCAGAAAAGATACTGGCCACCCAAACTTCCTAGATCGACAGTATCATACCAAAATACCCTTTTTGGTCAAACCAGAAATACTTAATCACATTCAAACTAAAAATTCTAATTTTGGTTTTAAAATTCAAGTTATTGTTAATGTAATCAGTTTATACACTTGAATCATAGAACCTGTATGATTAAATTCTTGCTTTCAAAAGATTGCTCTGTTGTACTTAGTGTTTTCCAAAGACAGTACAGTTTTCATTTTATTTTTATATTTAATAAAATTAAAACTTTAACTTATGTTACATACCATACTTTGTTTACATTCTAAACTTTAACAAGGTTTTGAGTATGAGATCTTGAATTTGGTCGGGATTTAAACCTGAATTCTAGAACAGGCCCAAAAACCACATTTTCAACAACAAGTAGACGTTCATAAAAACCCATACATATATTCAAAGCATTTCATCATAATCATCCACACACTTATTTCTAGAGTAAACAAACAACTAATTTATACTTAAGTTTATTAAATATAAAATGTTACTCACCAGAATTTTTATAAGCAGAGTATCCATGTTTTGACAAGCATGAACCTGAATTGCTTTGATTTTCAAAAACTTCAAGTTGCTTCTTGTTTTGTTTTTTTTTTAAACTTTAGTTTGCCTTTAAAAACATTCATCCCGTTTTTATTGCAAATGCTAGCTTCCTGATGCATGCTTCCAGATAGATAAGAAAAATGCAGGCTTTGATGAAGTTCAAAACAGGAAAGCAGGATCTTCAGTTGCATGCAAGTTTTAGAGTTGTAGATTTGATTTCAGGTTTATGAATTGCAGAATTGAATTGCAATTTGATTTTTCCAGGTTGATAAATTTGAAGGGCTATAGTTTTCTTTTTTGAGGATTTGTAAATGATTTGCATTTCAGTTTTTGAAGAAAATTCAAACAATTTTGAAGAAGATTAATTTTTTTAGGGAATTTTGCAGATTTTGATTTTGATCAAAATCTCTGTTTTGAATGGTGATGATTTCAGATCTTTGTTTTGAAAAAAAGAAGAATAGAAAAAAGAAAATAAGGATGAGTGCAATGTTTATATAAGTAGATTTCGATTAAATTAAAATAAAATGAAAAAGATTAATTAGGACACTTGTTTCTTAGTTTAACATTTGTCACAGTTCTTATTTCATGCTTAACACATGTCATATAAGTGTTAAGAGATTAACACTTGTATTTAGATTATTTTTTATTTTATTTAAAATTGTTTATAAACTTTTAAATCTTAATTTATTATTTCTTATGTATATATAAATGAATTTATCTCTTTTTAAATTAAAAAGAAATGAAAACAATCAAATTATAAATATAAGCTTATTCAAGTATTTCTTTCTTAAATATTTATTCCTTTGAATTTCACAACATTAAATCCAAATTTAAATTAATTTAAAAACCAAGTTATGTAAATATATCTTCCTTTAAATTTTAAAAATAACAAATCCTATTTCTTACAAAATTTATTTATGTTCATAAAAACTAAGTACTATCAATATTATTTGAAAATAACAAATTAAACAATATTAAATAATTTACAAGAGAGACTATAATTTACTTCTATTACTCAATATATTAAGATCATTGTAATTTATATTTTAAATTCTTATATATAATTTCAAGCAATATTTTAAAAAGAAAATAAACAAAGCTTTGATGTTAATCTAATTTAAATTCATATTAAGCTAATTAAATAAAATTTTAAAACAAATAAGATTTTTCATAAGTATAAACCAAATTATTTATTAAATTGCTTAGAAAAGCTAAATGTTTGAATTTGAATCAAATTTCAATTTACCAAAAATAAAATATAGTTAGAAAATTAATTCATTTACTAAATTCCAAATCAAAGTTTATCAATGTACAATATATACAATTATATATATTATAAACAGAAAACAATCTATTAGCTTTAAAAAGATAAAATCTTCCAATTTAAATATTTATTAAAAGATGATTATTTGATCAATTCAAATTTTATTATCAAAAATAATCAAATCAAATTAATTTTTAACACAGATTATTAAATTCATACTGCCAAATTTTCGGGATATCGCACCGATGGTCTCACAACAGTTAGGTGAGGCTGGGACAAGATTATGATAATTAGGGTAAATAAGTAGCCAACAGAATAAGAAAAGTAAACTAAACGCAAAATAAAAGATTAGACTTATGGTCGAATAAGAGAGGGAGATATGTTTGGAGCAGCCATAAGGATGAAGAGCCTAACTAAGCAGTTCATCAAAGATTTTAGCACAAAAGAAGCATGTCCAACTTATTTATTTTAGGCTAGAAAGAAGTATGAGACTTCAACGGGACGTGAGAGTACTCTAGGGTGGCCCTCTAGGGTAGGCATAGAGAAGAAGTCCTTCGGAGAAAGGTCGGTAGGTGTTCCATCAAAAGAGTACGACTCGACTGTTTTTTGCTTGGTGGGACCATTGTAGGCAGTCAAAAGGGGTTGATGTTTGGAGTAGGATATTCGTATGTCCCAGTACTTGCAAATAAAATTTAGTGGGCAGGACCAAAAAGGATAGCCGCATGCAGATATCGGGCCCACATCATAACCAAGAAACGAGTTCGGGAAAGACTAGAGTTAAACCTACTGTCCAATGATTCTTTCACTATCGAGATACTGGATGTGGGCGCAGCCAATTGGATATTTAAATTGTTTGTAGTAGGGCACAGCCACTTAGCTTCTTCGGTGGTCTTTCGATTAGTTGAGGGGTGACTGCGTGGGGCCATAGTCACGATAAGAAAAGGGGGAGATCAAGTAGAATATCTGTATTGTAGGCCTAATGAGGCAGTCCTTTACAGGTATAGACAATCTGCGACTGAGTTCCGTACAAGGTAGACGTTGTTTAGCGGGATTCAGGAAGTAGACAGAACGATTACGTATTGTACTCAAGGTATGCACTAGATGGTATAGTGTGGATGTCCGAGCAATATTATAGGCTAGTGCAGACGCATTTTTACGTTTTCAGAGCCGATGACGGAACATCTATATTGTAGGCCTTACGATGCAGTCCTTTATAGATGTTGTCACAACACGCCCTAGCAGCGAGGCGATGGAGTCCTTTTTGATGAGGATACGGAAGGTACTAAAGATAATACCTAGGACTAATATGGTCATTAGGCATATAGCTACATATATTAGTTATTAGGTTTTGATCTACTTGGGCATATAGCTACATATATTAGTTATTAGGTTTTTGATCTACTAGGAAGTAGATGGGTACGATTCACGCATAGATGCGAGAGTATTATAAACCCAATTAACCTAATATAACAGAAAATGAAAATAAAACGGTATATGTAGAATTAAACTTAAAAGTATATAATTTGTCCATTCATCAGAACTTTAGTTCTGACCCCTTGCTCATAACATCCTACAGGCTAGGTAGATGGCAGAGACTTTCTGAAAATGTGTACGTGCTAATATAGTACACACGGATCGTGTAATATGATGTATAACACACAAAAATTTGACTAATCACAGATAATAGAAAATTCAGTAAAATAGAAAAAGCACACCAGAGAATTTTATACTGGTTCGGAGCACCGTCCTACGTCCAGTCCCAGACTTCTATCTGGATTTTCACTACCAACTACCTCGCTTCACCCGGAGGAACAGGTTTACAACACCCGAGCAGACGAACGGGATTTCACGCCTCTAATACACTGAGGACTTCAACACTTGCCTCTTACAACACCGAAGACTTCAACACTTGCCTCTTACAACACCGAGGACTTCAATAAAGATGAAAAATAATTGTTTGTTGACGGTATGTGTTCTTGCTAACACTATTTTGTCACTTGTAGTACAAACTTCCAATAATCCTATCCTCAAATAGAATATTTGTATATTTGAAGATTTGGAAGTGGATATCGTATTGAATCAAAAGAATGTTAAATAAATTTCAGGATTCAAAAACGATATATGATAGAATATGAGCAATTTGAGCGCTTGAAAGTATAAGATTGAGATCAATAGAACAGAGATTAGGATAATAGAATTGGTTCATTGGAATAATGATTTCATGATGTTTATATAAGAAATAAACAGTTGTAAACCTTTGTGAAAAGGTACAAACAAAGATCATGATCATTGGTGAAGAGAAAGAGAAGCAACCGTTGAAGAAAAAGGAAGTGTCTATACGAAAGGTTGCTTTCTGTTTGAAAACGGTCGACAGGTCAAAAAGGACCAGTAGAAAGGAATTTGAATATATATACGTTATGTACACTTGTGCACGTTAACTGAGCATTCTGGGCAGAAATGGTCAACTGCCTTGTTTTAACCGGTCGACCGGTTTAGCCCAGATTGCACAGTTAATGTTCACTCATTCATATATATATATATATATATATATATATATATATATATATATATATATATATTCAAAGATTGAAGGTATATGATTATTTGAGGATAGATTTTAATATAAATAGCATTACAAACATACCAAATAATCAACCTCTAACATATGGAGCTCTTTGTGTCTCTTTAATGAATAACTTCTTTTTGTCGATCACGGCTTATCCCTTTGTCAGAAATCAAAACTTTTGAAAAATCTTGACTCAACATTCTCCCCCTTTTTGATTGATGACAACATAGTTATGAATCTCCCCCTGTATATGATATCCCCCTGAGATTGTGTCATGGCCTTTGCCAATGATATAGCCTTTTGAATTATCTCCAAAAGTGACGGAGCCACAATCTGAGTATGTAATATTTGTCAATAAGCTCTTGTCTCCATTCATGTGCTTCGAGCAACCACTGTCCAATATCCACTTTCCTCTTTTCATAAGTGGGACCTGCAAAAAATAAAATTAGGTCCATGGTACCCACTTTTTATGGGGTCCTAAGAGTTAGGTCTTAGGAGTCCAAACCCATACGGGTCCGGTATTCCCTTTATATATATAATTTGTATTAAGATGCACAGTATTCATGAAATTCTGAATATATTTATTCCTAATCAAATTGTTATTTGTTTTAGGAACCCATATTTTGATAGTCTTGACATTTTTCTTCTGAAATTTCACAACTGGTTTTGGTTCGGAATATAATAAACTAAGATTTTTCTTAACTTCAATATTTTGTACTTTCTTCTTCCTTTCATTACCAAGATGTTTCTTGGTTTCTTGTTTCTTATATCCCAAACCTTGTTTATTTGAAACAGATTGTGAACTTTCAATGATTTTTGTCAAATTTTCTCGTCCTTTATTAAAGTTAGAAATATTTTGAGTAATGTTATCTAACTTATTTTGTAAAGTAGCCTTTTCTAGGTCCAGAATTTTGACTTTTGCCTTAAGCTCATGATTTTTAGTAGTGAGAGCATCATTTTTCTCTTTTTGAGTTTCAATTTCTTGACTCAAAAGAGATAATTGAGAGTCAACATTAGATGATGATTCTTGAAGTTTTTCAAGTTCTTCTTCTAATATTTTCTTCTCGTCTTTTAAAATATCTCGTTCAAATTCTGCTCTACTCAAATCTGCTTTGGCTTCTTTTAGCTGTCGTTTTATGTCTTTATATTTGACTATCAATTCAGCATTAATATCAAGTACTTCATCAAATGTAGGAATTTGTACCTCATCTTCTATTGTCATGAAACAGACATTTGCTTGTTCATCTTCCGTATCATTATCACTTTCTGATGAGTCTGTATCATCCCACGTTACCGAGAATGCTCGTTTCTTTGATTTGTCCTTCTTATATTTTAATTTGTCATTTTCTGACTTCTTCTTTTGCTCCGGACAATCCTTGTGCATGTGCCCCTTTTTGGGACAGTTGAAGCATTCTATAGCGGATGATGTTGGTTTATTTGATCCAGATTTCTTTCAGTTATAACGACTGGCTTTTCGCTGTTTTAGGAATTTTTTGAAACCTTTTGCTATGAATGCCAGATCTTCATCTTCAGACTCTGATTCATTTTCGTCTTTTTCAGCATGGAATGCCACGTTCTTCTTTTCTTCTTTTTGTTCATTTCTAGTCTGCAAGTTAGCTTTATAGGACATTAGATTTCCTATCAATTCATCTGACTTCATGACGGAAAGGTCATTAGCTTCTTCAATTGCTAATACTTCTCCTTCCCATTCACTAGTCAGAGAATGTAGGACTGTTGAAACAACATCAAAATCAGAATACTTTTGTCCTAAGCCAATAAGTGCATGGTGGATAGTTTGAAAACGTGAATACATATCATTGATTGTCTCATTTGGTTTCATTTTGAAATTTTGAAATTGACTTTTCAGCATGGCTATTTTGGCTTGTTTAACCTTGTTAGTACCTTCATAAGTGGTTTTCAGCGTTTGCCAAATTTGATATGCAGCAGTGTAGATACTAACACGGTTATATTTATTTTGGTCTAATGCACAAAACAACATATTTATTGCTTTTGCATTTACGGCCGCTGCCGTTTTCTCAGCCACTGTCCATTCTGAATAATCAGTTGTTGGATTCACTATTTCTTTTTGAGTAGCATTCCAGGCATCATAACTATTTGATTGCATAAAGAATGACATACGTGTTGCCCAATAGCTATAGTTAAGACCATTAAAAATGGGGGTCTTTGTGTCGATTGACCTTCCGTGTAAGTGGTGTTTTGTGTGCTAGTACTTGCGTTATTTGCCATATTACAAGAATATACCAAATAACTATGTTACGGTTATATGATGACCGTGCTCTAATACCAAATGAAAATGTGTACGTGCTAATATAGTACACACGGATCGTGTAATATGATGTATAACACACAAAAATTTGACTAATCACAGATAATAGAAAATTCAGTAAAATAGAAAAAGCACACCAGAGATTTTTATACTGGTTCGGAGCACCGTCCTACGTCCAGTCCCAGACTTCTATCTGGATTTTCACTACCAACTACCTCGCTTCACCCGGAGGAACAAGTTTACAACACCCGAGCAGACGAACGGGATTTCACGCCTCTAATACACCGAGGACTTCAACACTTGCCTCTTACAACACCGAGGACTTCAACAAAGATGAAAAATAATTGTTTGTTGACGGTATGTGTTCTTGCTAACACTATTTTGTCACTTGTAATACAAACTTCCTATAATCCTATCCTTAAATAGAATATTTGTATATATGAAGATTTGGAAGTGGATATCGTATTGAATCAAAAGAATGTTAAATAAATTTCAGGATTCAAAAACGATATATGATAGAATATGAGCAATTTGAGCGCTTGAAAGTATAAGATTGAGATCAATAGAATAGAGATTAGAATAATAGAATTGGTTCATTGGAATAATGATTTCATGATGTTTATATAAGAAATAAACAGTTGTAACCCTTTGTGAAAAGGTACAAACAAAGGTCATGATCATTGGTGAAGAGAAAGAGAAGCAACCGTTGAAGAAAAAGGAAGTGTCTATACGAAAGGTTGCTTTCTGTTTGAAAATGGTCGACAGGTCAAAAAGGACCAGTAGAAAGGAATTTGAATATATATACGTTATGTACACTTATGCACGTTAACTGAGCATTCTGGGCAGAAACGGTCGACTGCCTTGTTTTAATCGGTCGACCAATTTAGCCCAGATTGCACAGTTAATGTGCACTCATTCATATATATATATATATATATATATATATATATATATATTCAAAGATTGAAGGTATAAGATTATTTGAGGATAGATTTTAACATAAATAACACTACTAACATACCAAATAATCAACCTCTAACATATGGAGCTCTTTGTGTCTCTTTAATGAATAACTTCTTTTTGTCGATCACGGCTTATCCCTTTGTCAGAAATCAAAACTCTATAAAAATCTTGACTCAAAATTTTCTAGTTTTGAGACACTTGTTTAAAAAATATTATATTGACGAGTATTTACTTATTATTATAATTTAGTCAGTTCCGCTATGAGTTATTTATCTGAGTTCTGATATATTTATCTTTGCCTATTTGCAGGATACAGAAACCCAACTCGGACTTTAGTGAGCTTGGATTTTAGCATTTTTGCGAAAAATCAAGACTCACTAGAATTTGGGTTGTTACAATTCCAGTTTGGCCTCTATTTCCAGAGACAGCCAAAGTGTTATGCTCCATTTTCCTCCTGCATGCAGTACTTTTTTTGTAGCCTTTATTTTGGGTCTGCTTTGGCCTAGTCCCTTTGTTATAGGAAGTCTCTTTGACTTCAAGCTCCATCTGTTTTCTTTTTTGTTTCTGTTCGTGGTAAGAATGAGTGTAACAATAACCAGCTAAAGAATTTGTCTCACTGTGTGCTTGTGCTTCATGACATTAAACACTTATTATGCAAGACATAAACAAACAAATTATCACCTTTTAACTTAGTGGTTTTATTTGGTTAATTATACGCTCATATTATTATATCCACGTGAATGATAAATACCGCACAATTTTCTGATTGGTGCTTGAAGAATCATTGTTACACTTTTTATTGTGACCTTATTGTATAGCTAGTATAATCGCCCATTAAATTGTATGGTAGGTTAAAGGTGGTTTATGTTATGATTCTAATCCTTTATAGCCATTTACATTTAGAATGAAGTATTCACAATCGGCTACTTTATTTTTTTCTAACATGATATTTACTTGTAGTAAACCAAGAGGCATAGCATTCAAACTTCTATTGATGCTCCTTTTTGGAATAGAATACGTTTTTTTTTAAATACCACATGCAAGTTATTTCAGAATGCAAACTATCTATGTACGATGACTTGCAAGTAGTTACAAGGGACTTGATGTCTGAATTTATTCTAGATTATTCTCTTTATCACCTTTTGATTAATCCCTAGAGCATGATAAAATAGCAGTCCAACATATTAAAAATAAGCGATCAATGTTAAACGTTTATTATTTGGCTATATTTGTTTATATGTACTATTCATTTTCTTAAATAATAATAAACACTATAGCAAAACAGCTATGTTACAACTTTTACTTTACAACAAACACAAACTGACAGTTGTTATCGTTATTTTTAACAGTTGTAACAAAGGTACTTTTAATAACTTTATTTGTACAGCAATTGTAATATACGTTTATAACAACTGTTTTTTTGTGTCCGTAGTAAATGTTTAATAATAACAACCGTTTGTGCAGTTATCTCTTCAACATATAAAATACAACTTTCCAACTCATAAAAAATTCAACCCCCCTCACCCCTGCACCTTTGTTTTTGTTAGCCGTTCAATTTGTTAAATAAGTAAACGAAAACTCATTGGCAAAATTTTCTAAACCTAATCCTGACCCATTCGCGTTGTGCTCGCTACCCTTGCTAAATCCGTTTGCCGCCGATAACCAGCCACTCTCTGCTAAACCGCACCATGCTTTGCATAGCGCTAATCCTAACCTTAACCCTCTTAAAAACGCTAACCTACAACTTTCTGCCCATCTGATTTGCTCGCCGCTACCGCCGATGATAAATGTATGACATCTGAATGGTTTCCCTTTGTGTTGGTTTATCTCCGGCTGATACAACTTTTTTACATTTTTTAATCCTATTTGAATTAGGTAAGGTGTAGTCAAATCAAATACAAACCCTTTTTAACCCAGTGGTTCATCTATTAATTATGGGGTAATGTTTTTTTTTTTTTTTTGAATTATCCAGTTTTTTAGTCCATTCTCCACTCTTAGCCTTGAGGTGTTTTTGTAAAGTTACAAATACGTTTGGTAATAATGATAAATGCAACAGGGATGGTATTTGAATTATCCAGCTTTATTTATATTTTGAGTATGGCCACGAAACAATGATGCCAACCAAATAGTGATGATAAATGCAACAGTGATGGTATTTGAGTTATCCAGTTTGGTAATAATGATAAATGCAGCAGTGACGGTTTTTTAATTATCCAGTTTTATTTAAATTTTGAGTATGAACACGTAACGGTGATGGTATTTAAATTTTGAGTATGCCAACTAAAAAGTGATGATAAGTTTGAGTATGGCCACAATGTTGTATCCATAGTTAGAAGGCATGGAATTAAAAAAAAAGTATAAAAAGAGGCTAGTTTACGATAGAGAACACATGGTAAATTTCTATATATTGACGGTAATCAGCATTGCTTGTTGTAACAACTTTCAAAGGGAGAGAAGACTAACACTAGAGCAGCAGAAGTATATTTTGTGCATACATTATATGGCCGACTAATAATCTAAACTGATCCAATGACATGTAGCTTCAAGTGAACCTACTTTTTTAATAGTAAAGCAATAAAATGTAACAATGATGGTATTTGGGAAAGCGGTATGGGTAACATTCTGTTACAGTAAAGTAATAGTTAACATTATGTTGCATAAGCCTTTTTGATAATTCCATCCTGTTAGAAATAATGGTTCACATATATAATACGTAGTCTTTGATGGAAGACAATAATTATGTAAATAGTCGACGATACGAAGTGTCCTTTTTGGCATGATCCCATTTTAAAATTTTTAATTAGAGGTTTTAAACAGTTCAGATATTGTATACCGCTACACTACCAGTAGACCACTTATACCATGTCAAATGATATTGGATTATAGGCAAAACATATTATAACCATAGTACGTAGTACGGTTATGGAAAATGTATCAAAATATGTCATGTCTCAAAATTATTTACATGCATATTGTATATACTGTATGTTTAGTGAATCAGAGTATTGGGCCTGCAGATGTGCATTTATCATTATGTTGGCTTCCCATCCTGGTTGCATCTCTAAATCACCTAATTGTGAAATTTAAATTGGATGTTTTTTGTCAGGGGTCCTTTGTTCTGTCTGCTTGGTCATGGTGAAGAATGTAAAACGGTGGTTGGCTGAATTCAAGAAAGAGTAATGCAGAAGCAAGAAGATGAAGATGCAGAGGCAAGAAGATAGACGGAAACAAGATTGGGAATGATTAGAAAGGAGATTAGACGATCAGAGAATGGGTGATAAGATGATCAGAGAGTGAAGAAGAGAGAATGAGAGATAAGGAAGTAAATGCAATAGAAATACTGTAAGAAACAGAATGTATCAGAAGGAAAGGTATAATAGAGAAGAGAGGAAATACCGTAATAACGGAGATTGTAAAAATACATACAGAATGTGTTTTGAAATTGATCCAACATATGATATATGGATCTTACATGGAGAAGCACGTAATTCACGAAATAAAGCCGACAAAGTGGCAAATACATACAGAATGTATTTCGATGCAGGAATTGGAGACGAGGAGAACAAGTATTGTATTAACGATAAACATAGGGAAGGGACTAATATATTGTTGGAGATAGCTAAAATACCTTTATATACAGGTTGTACAGACCACACAAACTTGTCTGCTATGATACTTCTTTATAAAATTAAGGCTTGAAATGGTATAACCGATATGGCATTTACGGAACTTCTTAATCTCATCAGGGATATGATACCTAAGGAAAACAAGCTTCCCGATTCAACATACAAAACAAAGAAGTTGATTAAATTATTTGGTTTATGTTATAGGAATATACATGCATGCGTAAATGATTGTTGTCTATTTTGAAAAGAGCTTGCATGTTGTATTTTTGTCTTAAATGCGGCAAATCACATTGGAAAAAGAATAAGACAAGAGAAGATGGAAAGAAATCCAAAATACCTGTGAAGGTTTTGAGATACTTTCCACTCATACCATGGTTGAAAAGAATGTTCATGACGTCGGACACATCAGAACAATTAAGATGGCATCGAAGTAATAAAAGAGAAGATTGCAAACTACAACATCCTGTAGATTCCTCCAAGTGGTCTACAGTTGATAGAATGTATCCTTCCTTTGAATTCGATCCACGAAATTTAAGGCTTGGCCTTGCAAGTGTTGTCTTTAAACCTTTTGGTGATTGGAATTCAACATATAGTTGTTGGCCAGAGTTTTTAGTTGGTTATAACTTCCCTCATTGGCTTAGTATGCATAAAGATAATATGATACTATCTTTATTAATTCCTGTACCGCGACCACCAGGATATGACATCGACATGTATCTGCAACCACTTATTGAAGATTTGAACAAATTATGGAATAAAGGGTAAAGGTGTATGACACATGCAATCGTAGCGCATTTGGATTAATGCAATTCTGATGTGGATAATAAGTGATTTTCCAACTTATGGAAATTTAGTAATTTGCACTATAAAAGGTAAGAGAGAATGTCATGTTTATGGCATTAATACATGTTCGATATGGCTACCATTTAGTAAAAAATGCACATACTTGGGGTACAAATTATTTCTTACACCTAATCATGAATATCGCCACCGGAAAAACTTATTTGGTAGAATCGTAGAAATAGAGAAGTGCCTCCAATACATACCAGTGCTAAAATCTTCAAAGATGTCAAAGATATTGTTAATGAGTAGGGAAAAAACAAAGGAGGAAGAGATAGAAAGTAGAAAAAGAAAGCGAGAGGGATGTGAGGAAAAAAGGAATCCAAATGTGAAAAACGAAGTCTTTTTTTTTATTTGCCTTATTGGAAGGTAAAATATAACTAAAAATACAATGTCTTTTCATTTGATATCCATGTCCAATAATTAGTATTTCACTATCAATCTATTATACATATTTTTCAGGTTTTCGCAAACACTTCCTTTGCGTCGCAATCTAGATATAATGCACGTCGAGAAAAATATTTGCGAGAGCATTTCTGTTACATTGCTTAATATCATAGGAAAAATAAAAGATGGAATTACTTCATTTCAAGATCTGAAAGCAATGCGTATAAGAAAGAAGTTACGTCCTATATAGATTGGAAGTAAAGTATTACTTCCTACTGCAACATGCACCTTGACAGACCAAGGAAAACAGATCTTTTATGATAGGATGAGGAATTTGAAGGTGCCTGATGGGTATAGCTCAAATATTTGGAAATGTTTTGCAAAACATGACAAGATTTCAAGTCTCATGATTATCATATTTTGCTGCAACAACTATTGTCTGTAGCGTTGAGAGGCCTTTTGACCGTAGGTACAAGAAATGCATTACTACGACTATGTTCATTTTATAACGACTTATGCCAAAGAGTGCTTGATAGAGATAAATTAGAATCCATGAAGAATTAAGTTGCGTTAATGTTATGTGACTTGAGAGATTTTTCCCGCTTCCTTTTTCTATATCATGATTTACTTGACGGTACATTTGAGGAGGAAGCAAGAATATGTGGACCGGTACATTACCGGCCGACGTATCCATTTGAGAGGTAGTTTTTATGAATGTTTCACGTAATTAATAAATATGCGCTTATGAAAGCATTTTATGCTTATGTCTTGATTATAGGTATATGAAAATACTGAAGGGTTATGTTAAAAATCAAGTCCGACCTGAAGGGTGCATAATCGAGCGCTATTCTGCTGAAGAATGTATTAAGTATTGTGCTAGATATATTGAAGACATGTATGAATTTGGAAGAAGAAAAATCAGAATGAAGTGCAACAAACTAATTCCATACACGATGGGCATCCGATTTCAAAAGGAAAACCCATGTTACTTTTCGAGGAGTTGATTGATGCTGCTCATCGGCTTGTGTTGTTCAATACTGATGAAGTGGAGCCGTACATAGAGTAAGTATAAGTTCAACTCGATCATTACATATGAAAGCAATTAAGTTTTAACCTGTACATTTGCATATGCAGAATGCACAAGGAGGAGTTGAAACATTTGCACCCTCAGCTTTTGCAAAATGAAGTGGAATTGTTAAAACTACATTTAGACGCTTTTAGTTATTGGTTTGGAAAAATGGTTGAAATGGTTATATTTTCTTTCATTAGGCTAATTAAGTTTCATATATGCAAATATTATTGTCCTTTATCTTCATATACAACATTTTATATGTCTAGGTTAAGGATGAGAGAAATGATTCAAATGTTAGCGAAATAATAAAATGGCTTTTGTATGGGCCTCGGTCGCAAGTATCCTCTTATGCTAGCCATGCTGTCAATGGACGATGTTTCCATACTAAAAACTATGAGAAGTCTACGTAAAATAGCGATGTTTCCATTGAGACGAATACTATTCGTGTAGACGGGTCCATTGAGAAAATTATTTATAATCACATCTTACATGAGATTTTGTTATTGGACTACCATCTGTTTCAAGTTGCTTTGTTTAAGTGTGATTGGACAAATATTTATCTCAGAATTAAGGTGAAGATGGCTTTACATTAGTTAATTTACATCAGTTCCAAAATCAATTTGCAAGCGATCCTTTCATCCTAGCAACGCAAGATGTACAAGTGTTTTTCTCCAGAGGAAGTAGTTCAAATTGGTATGTTGTTTTGAAATCAACTCCTAGAGATTTTCATGAATTGAAAAAATACGAGAAGGAGGAAAACTCAATGAGTAAATCACAAAATGAATCGCTACTTAATGATAGGGATGTTGATAATGATGACAAAAGTTACATAAGAAAGGATTGGATGACATTTTGGTATGAATAGCCATTCGTTGTTGATGTATTGTTTTATATGTAGTCATATGCGTTAAAGTGTTTAGTTATGCTATTATGTAAACCGATGAATAAATTTTTCTTCGTATCAAAAAGATACACCATCAAATCACATATTGATTTGCTCGAGTTTTTGATAGAAGTGTATCAAAGCAATTTTACATCGTATCACATACGGTTGTTTCATATATTTTTTGATATTATTCATAGTCGTTACGTATCAAAAAAGTCCTATACTAGTTAGTATAATGTTAACTTTTTACAAATTATGATTTTTTTCCTGGTTGATCACTTGGAGAAAGAAGCTTGAATTTGTTGCATCTATGGATAAGAATGAACAAAATCAAGGAGAGGTAAAATCTAATGTCATTTTTACCTCAATTCCAACTATGCCCTTACTAATGCTATATTTGTTCAAATAATTTCAAAGCTCGAAGCAAGCGAAGAAAAGATCGAAGAAGCAAAGTCTTGTCGCACTTGCAACTGCTCATGGTCTAACTAAGGCTAATGGTGTTATTAGAATCTCTAGAATGAAAGATGTTGAAATTGAAGTTGGTTGTACTCTTAAGGTTATGAATGTGGATGTTAGAAAATTTCCACGCAAACACAGTGAAATTCCTCCACCCATCATTCCTTACTATTATTCAACCTCCCTCCAAAACGTTACTACCACAAACTCCTCCGATTCTCTTCATTTCACTCCCCTTCAAAACGTCGTTACTACACACACGTCCAATCCTCATGATTCAACTCCCCTTCAAAACGTTAATACCATACACTCGTCAAATCCTCTTAATTCAACCCCCCTCCAAAACGTCGTGACCACACACACGTCCAATTCTCATGATTCAACTCCCATTCAAAACATCAATCCCACACAATCATCCAACCCTCTTAATTCAACTCCCCTTCAAAACATCTTTACCACACACACGTCCAATCCTCATGATCCAACTCCCCTTCAAAACATCAATTTAGACTCTTTCTCCAAAGATGCGAACATGTTCAAAACTAAGAGAAAAAGAGAAAAAATGATGAGATTATTTTCTTTAACACTAAATGAGAAGGTTGAAATTGAGTTCAATGGCCTTAATCGACCTATTGGTCCAAATTTCAAATATTTATCATCATATCTTGGGAATGGTACTTGTGACCCCATTAGCAATTGGAAGAAAGTCGACGAAAAATTGAGGGCTGGTATATGGACATGTATTCAGGTACTAAAACCTGTTGAGAGCTAAAACATATATATATATATATATATATATGTATGTATGTATGTATGTATATATATAGAAAAAACACCTGGATTTTAAGTTTTCTTTTAATTGCATTTAAACAGGTTAAAATTTGGTCTCTTTTGTTTATGAATTGTCAAAAAAACTGTCAAAAGATACATAACAATAACTTTGACTAAATCGAAATAAAAGTATTCAACAACTATGCAATTCAGATTTTTCTTTTATACATAATGTAACTATGCAATTTAGATTTTTCTTTTTACACATAACGTAACTGTGCAATTTAGATTTTGTCCATACTGTACTGGCAAGATTCAAGTTGAATGACATATACCAAGATATGTTCCTTGAGATGGTGGGGCTGTGATGGAAAGAGGCAAAGTCAAGGCTAGTTAAAGGTATAAAAGTTGCAGCAAATAATCTCGATGCTTCCAACAAATTAGACATGTTAAAACCAAATATTATTAAAAGTGCTTAAGAGTGGAATGATTTCATCAACGAGAAATTAACGAAAGAGTTTGAGGTAGTTCGTTTTACTTTAATGGCTAAAATTGAGAATTTTTTATTTTATTTTATTATACCCAATTCCAATGAATTTCTCTTATGTAGTCGACGAGCAATAAATACAAGGTCATGCAAGCGCTGAATATAGTTCCACATACTATGAGTCGAAAGAGGTATGCAAGACTAGCATATGATATGGTAAAAAAATAACCTGTAAAATTCATTTATTATCATATCAAAAAATATCCAATACGGTTTAGTATTTAATTGTTAAGCTCTTTTTGTAAAAAAAAAAAAATAGTGGTTGCTCATTAGATATCAGTAGGGAGGATTTGTGGTGCAGAGGCCACACAGAAAAATGGAGAACCATCAAATTCTATTGTCGTCGATTATATAGTAAGGATGGATAATAGATCAAACTATTTTTTCATTTTTCGTTTTGACTCCATTTAACCATTTCGCCTATTACATAGTTGAATTTGATATATTTTACTTGACATGTATTTTTACACTTGTTTCCAGTATTTGAATGTTACATTTAACGTTGCAACTTATAAAAAATGAATATTTTTGATTTTTAGGCTAAGATAAAAGAGTATAAAAGCACTCAAATTTCTCAAGGAACGATATCATTGAACGAAGATGGAGTGTCGAAGGTTTTTGGTCGTGAACACAGTGGTAGAATAAAGGGCTAGGTTTTGTTGTTATACCAACTCAGTTCGAAGTTCGTACGATTAGTTCAAAAAAAGTACGTGACTTAGAAAAATTAAATTACAACCTTGCAAGCTCAAATGAAAAAACTCTCAGATTTGTTTATGGATGTATGGTATAATTGATTCACTATGTTAATGAGTAATCGATATACCTTTAATATATTAGTGCGTGTCTAATATCTTTTCTAACGGAACATCGATAGTAAACAAAATGTAGCGGAAGAACCAGTGACTCCTAGTGGCAATACGCCTAGTTATTTCCGAAACGAAGTTATTACATTGGAGTATTTGATCGTTGTAATTGACATTTGAGTGCATCGAGGAAAAAAAAAGTTATTAGGATGTCATTGATCACTGTAAATTCAAACACATATAGCTTGCAAAAAAAGTTAAACTAAAGAATTAATAAAACATACTGTATAATTAACGTCATTGATCATTGATGTTTAGGGCCATACTTTGTAATTTAATTAGCACGTGTGTGGATGGTGATTGTGTTTGAACAATTAGGAATTGGGATTGGCTAGGGTTAATGATTGATGCTGACCTTGTATGCACTGAGGTGTTTACTTGCATTTGGGCAAGTGTGGTTTGCTTGTTTTACGTCAGGTCTTCCTTCAAATTTTGAACTCCCAAGCTAGCTTAGGATTACTCAATCAAAGCTATGACACCAACGCGCCTACCCACTCCTATTAGATGTTGCTTTTGGATCTATTAAAACAGTCTATAAATGTAAACAACTAACTTGTTCCCACAGCTGATAATAACATAATGCAAAGCAACTAGGATCAAGAGCAATATATCTAGGATGCTTCTAAGCCTGCACAAATGTTGGGTTGCACAAATGAGGTTGAGTTGGGTAAGGTTAAACAATGTTGGACCGGGTTACAAAAATCTTGTACAGAAAAGTAAAGCATGCTAAAAAAATTATAATAATTTGCCAGAACTATTTGTTTTGAAATGTAATTTTCACGTCATAGTTAGCACATTACAGTAATACATCATATAGACTTTATTCGCTACAATTTGCACATATTTTATAAGAGTTTTGTTACATAATTTACTGCCATTATTCAACAATGCAAGTGAAGCTATGCGTGTAATGTTAGAAAGGTGAAAGTGGCAGCGATGACACTGTCCTTTAAATGACTGTACTGAACTTTGCAGTGATTAATACGTCTTTGAAGTTTGAACAAAGACTGAAAAATTTCTATCTTTAGTTTCCAGTCTTTAAATGAATATTTATTTTAGTGGGTGAAGTCTAAGATAAGGTAAGAAGAATAAAAGTAGACTTAGCAGGAATCAGTTGGTAGCATATCTTAAATAGTAAAGCGTGAAACAAAATATTGGCCAAGTTTAATTTATCAGGCTACATAACCCAAGATCACTGCCAGATCCTAAACAAAAAGCAATCCACCGGATGACGCAAGTTTATAGAGGAATGTTTATAGAGGAATCATTTGCATACAGCCTTAGCTTACTGGGTATTTGTTTCTTTCGCATGCTTGTATACTTGATCATGTCAATTGCTTACTTTGCATATGCTTGCATACGTTAGTGTATAAATATATATACACACGTGCATGTTTTTGTTGAAATGTACACACACATTTTTATATTTAGAATATGAACTTGACTTGTTGTTAGTGTGATATTTGGAAACGTGGCATTGATTACCTTGCTTTAGCCTTGTAATTCAGTTCTCTTGTTTTGCAAACTGCTGGCAGATAAGTATAATTTGAAAACTTATTCTTTTTTGGAATGTATGAAATTTTTGGAAATTAAATGTTTGAAATAATGAAGTACGTCAAAAGACTTTTATCAATATAGTAAAAACTTTTATTTGTGCTTTTCTTTTCGGTAATTTTGATTTTACTTCTACTCTTTAACTTAGCCTTGGAGAAGTAATGAACAACATGTTTTGCTTCTGTGGAGAAGTACCAAGCCTACGTGCAAGTGTGCTACTGGTTACTACAGGTTTATAAATCTGTTGCGTTGTGTGCAAGTATGCTACGTGTATTAAAGATGTATGAAAGTGAATAGAATTTTGATAATTTATTGTCTAACTTGAATCAAGCTATTGAGTAGATTGCTGAATTGAATGTTAAACTGATAACTAACGGATTTTTTTTTTCCTGAAATGAAAAGGAAAATAGGATTGGGTAGGGTTGCGTGAGGGTCTCGTTGAATTAACTTTCTATTAGTACACCCTGAACTAAACATATAGCTGCTGCTGCTAATTCTCATCTTCATGCTGCCAACACTGCACTGATCCAAGTAACAATATATAAACGAACAGCTGCAATTTTTTTTTTTTTTTAAAATAGGAGATTATGCTTTCATAATGCTTTATATTTTTCAACCATAATGCTTTATTTTTGCAGTCTCATTGGAATAGCAACAACAGCACAACTGTTGTTAATATACAATTTCAGCAGCAGGTAGGAAGTGCAAATTATTGAGTTGACAAAGAAATGTTGTCGCAGAAGCAACAATCGCATCAACGACAATACTTTTCTAGTTCATTATGTACCACTATGAGCGAATAATTGAAAATTTTGGATGACGCAGTGATGGATACTGAAGCTCTTCTATTTTGGCATACTTCAGATATCTATAGAATTGGACAAGCGGTTGGGACGCATATTGTTTGACATAAAGAATTTAACTCTTTTGATTGGTATGTATATGTACTTTTACTGATTTATGTTATGGAGTTAGTTTTGTTTTGAAATGAAGTTATGAATTCAGAAATGGTGTAAACTTGAATTGTTTTTTAATGTGAATGGTTCGTATTGTTTCAAGTGTTTGAATAATTGTGGTTATTATTCACGAAATCTTGGTTTTGATTATAATATCATGAAATTTATAGTTGATAGCAATTGTGAAAAGATGAATTATAGTAATTTGTAGCAATTGAAAAATAATTGTTGCAGCTGTGATCGCTAGTTGTAGTAGATCGTACTACAACTATTATAAACAGTTGTAAAATGTTAACGCAACAGGCAAAAGAAGTTGTTAAAATATTTATTATAGTCGTCGTAAACAGTTGTAAATAAGTCTTTTACTAATGCGATAAGCAGTTGTAAAAGATTCCATTGCAATAGCTGCTCACAATTACAAAAGAGTCTTATAGCAACTGGTTTTGACTTTGCGATAAACTTTAATACAAGTGTAAATAGCAGTTGTAAAAAGTCTTTTACCACTACACGTACCCATTGTAAAATAATCACACTCTACTACAACTGCGAATATAAAGAGTGACGGATGACGGTTGTAGAAACAGATAAGGATCATTACTGTGCGACTTATGCAATCAATGGGGCCAAGGTTAGTAGAAACAGATAACAAGTCTGTGATTTCTCAAATTTTAAATTTACTTCTGAAATTAATTTATGTTCAATTGGTTCAAGTTTTATTTCTTGTATTTCGAAGGCAAATCATGCTAAGTTACAAACTTAGAGGTTTAGAGTTGTGGACTGGTACATTTAATCTGAAACAGATTAAAGCTGCAACTTAACAATTTTGATAATGTAAATAAAATAAGCGAAGGAGGATCTGGCCCTGTCTATAAGGTAATGAATAAAATAGTGTCTAGATTATACATTTCTCATATTTTTGACACGTTTCATGCTTTTATTCACATTTTCATTAATAATTTTAGGGTGCGTTGCCAGATGGTTCAGAGGTAGCAGTGAAGCAGCTTTCTTTAATGTCAAAGCAAAGAAGCCGTAAGGTCATTAATGAGATTGGAATGATGTCTGCTTTACATCATCCTAATCTAGTGGAAATTTATGGGTATGGTATGGAAAATAATAGCCAAGTGCTTTTTTTGTGTTAACCAAGTTTTCAATTAAGCGGATTTCAACAAGAAGTAGAAGGTCAAAACGAAAACGAAAGGACTCGAGAACTTGAAAACACGATTATAAGAAAAGAAAACGGAACTCAAGGAATTTAACAATGTTTGGAGATAAGTAAAGCGTCCAGTACCAAGAGGCACTTATGGGTACCGGGAGGTCCATTCTTCAAGTTTTGGCTTCTTAAACCCCATACACTTCATACACTCCTCCAACCTCATCATCAAGTGCTTTTCTCGGAGAATGGATGAGCAAATCTCGGGATTGATGAGAAGAATGCAAAGAAAGCATGATAATGCACGTGCTATGGAAAGAACCGTCGTGAGCAACTCAAAGTCTATGAAAAGGAGTTTGGAATACATCAAATTGGAGATAGAAGGACAATGCAAGGAAGAAGAGTGGATTTTCATCGAGAAATACCACTCAGTACCAAAAGTTTTATTTTGCACATGAGCCGGCGTGTCCACTTGTACATTATTGGACTAGTTTCTGGACTTCTATTTATGTACTAGAATTACAAAAAAAATTTCTCTATAAATATCAACCCTATAGCAACCAAAAAAGGATCCTAGACTCTTGTTTTCCTTCAACTCCTATCCCTCCCTTACACGGTCACCTAGGCAGATACTAGTGGCATTTCTAGGCTTAGAAAACTTACTAGTGGCTTTCATTCTCCCTAAAATCCAAAATCAATAAAAATATAAAGTGGACCAAGCGAGAGATTACCAAACCACTATAAAAATCTTGAGTTTCTCTACTTTTCTGCATCTTCTTTATTGTTTTACTAGATCTAATCCTACAATAGGCCATATTTATGTGTATTGTCACTTTTGGCTTCAATATTTTGGTGTTTTATTAAGAGTTGAACTTAGATTCAATCTAGCTTGCTATTGTGGATTTGGAGAGATTTAGTATTTAAATCCGGGAAATTTGCTTTGATGAAGTTTGTAAGCTTTCTACTAGGAATTAATGGTGCCTAGGAAAACTATGAGATTAGGAAGGTCATCAGGAGCTATAACTGGTGATGATGAAGGGAACCATCACCAAGTTGAAGTTAACAACCAACAGGAAATATTAGGATCATCTTCTGATAGGAAGTGGTTACTAGAGGAGAGCTTGACAAATGCTGTAGAAGTTGAACTAGAAGATGGCGAATAGCTAGAAAGATTTGATGAATAAAATTGATGCTTTGCTAACCTTGCAACCACCAAGAATCACGAGAACTAGAATGGAAACTTCACTTGGGCTAGAACAAGATAGTTCTTCTATTTCCGGCTGAAATAAAAGGGATGAAAAGAAAAAGTAGAAGGTAGGGGTTTTTAGAGTTGTAGAAGGATTAGTAAGAGGAAGTAGAAGTGCTCCTCCCAAAAAATGACCACCAAGTACCGAGGCGAATCCTCTCGATATCGAGAAAAATGAAAAAGTGGATGATGGGTAGGAGGTTGATCAATGGTGGTATCTAATGAGGAAGTTGACTTGCAGCTCGATGATGATGATTTAAAGTTGGATATTGATGCTAACAAAGATGGAGTTCAAATAGCCGCAGCTCGACCAATCGCGCACCCATGAAATTCTAAAGGACTGGTTCTCCCAAAGACAGGAGCATTTAGATATTTGTCGACAAACCGGGACCATTTATAGAGTCAAGCACTCGGTGCAGCTCTTGATACCTGATTACCTTCGAACAACCGTGCTTGTAAGGAATACATAGCTGATATGGTTAAACGATTGGTAGAGGAAAGTAGAGGCAGAAAAAGAAAAAACTAAAGATCAGGGTTCTGCATCAAGTAGGACTCCATTTATCAAAAATATCCTAAGAGAAGAATACCCTAGAAAGTTCACTGTGCCAACAATTCCATCATACAATGGAATTACTGATCCTAGACAACGCTTACCCAAGTACGAATGGCATATGGATGAGGCCAGGGACAAGGATGTTGTTCACTATAGATGTTTCCTGATTTTCTTGAAAGGAGATGCTTCTACATGGTTCACTAAGGCTCGTGCTGAGATCTTTACCTACTTTTGATGAATTAGCAAAGATGTTTTGAGAGCAGTTCAAGCTCCATGCTGCCAGATTGAAGGACACGATGTCCCTATCTTGCTTGTCGTAAGGACCCAAGGAGCCCCTAAAGGGGTTCTTGAACCGATTCAATGTCGTTGCCACTGAAGTTGGCAACCCAAATGAAGATTTGGTACTTATGGCTTTGGTCTAGGGTATTCAACTAGACATGGATTTTCACACGTGGCTGAAGATAAAGTAACCAACAACTATAGAAGGTTCCATCGAAATGCAAAACAGTTTATGCGGTTGGAGAAAGCTGGTCAGGTTAGAGTAAAAGTTAGCGACAAATAGTCAAAGGAGGTAGTTCAAAGTAATGTGGTACTCAAACAGAATGGTAAAGGCTCTACTAACGTTATAAGTGATGCTGAAAATTCTTGTGACGCCCCACCTCTATGCCCACGCTAGAAAAGAGTATTAATAGATGATACCGTCTGCTAACACGGAGAATAAGGCTGGATAGGAGCGACCATCTATAGTCTTGCTTTAACTATCTATTAAATACGTCGACAATAATCACACCAAACCGATCGACATATCCAATAAATACTTAAAACAAAACCATAGGTGGCTGGAGGATCTATCAGAACAGAATATAACAACTCGGGTGTAGGAAACATCACAGAACAGTTTACCATCATATACATATATACCGATATATAGCAGAGTATACAAAATAATACATGTCAAGTGGTATAGCTAACCACAATATACAGACAAATCCAGAAGAATAAATATCGGAGTTTCAACATAATAGGACTACACAAAAGCTATGACAAAAAGAAGCTAGCAAAGTAGTCCATGCGGAAGCAAAATAGGTTAAGTCCAAATGCACCTAACCTGAAACATCTCGGTCTGACCCGAGTATAAAATACACGGGTCAGTTTAGCTAAATAAATCAGTTAGATAAAATGAATAACAATAAACCTGCAAGGTTACAAAGCATAACAAATATTTATAAAAGAGATAACACAATCATCTAACAAAAGATGAATCATATGATAACAAGCCTCATATCATCGGCAACATATAGAAACAAAGGATACAAATATCCCAAATCAAGGTAAAAGGCAAATAACAAATACCCATAAGGTATACAAGTTCCACAAGGTAATCGCTATACTTCATGCGGCTCAAAATGACAAACATCGAAGGGCGATACCAAGGGAATATACATATCAATGAAACATCATAAAATTGCTCGAGCTCAGTACTGTATAAACAAGGATCCATGAGCCCGAAGACTCCAAACCCAATATCACCCATGCGGCTCATAACGACCAACATCGGAAGAGATACTAAAGGGCAACCCAATATCACCCATGCGGCTCATAACGACCAACATCGAAAGCGATACTAAAGGGCAACAAACCCGAAGGCACAAACCCGAAGGCACAAACCCGAAGGTACAAACCCGAAGGCAACATACCCGAAGGCAACATACCCGAAGGCAACAAACCGTAGTGGTGAAGGTCTGGAGGCCCAGTACTGGACACCACTAACTGGCAGAATGTGTTACAACTCTCGAAAAGGAATCTGAAAAGTGTTAACGTATGTCCCATAACCACTCGTTCGCACTAAACGGTTTACTATCCGTCAGTCATTTTCACACTCAAAGCAGTACAAAGTTTACCTCATATCATCGATAAACTAAACCCGAAGGTCAAAACGATCAATTGAATAGGTCAGGGATTAATCGAAAGGATAAACGCACAGATTCATGGTCCGTGTTTTACCTCACCATTTAATCTTCCTTCCACTTCGCTCGAAGTGCGAAATTGTGTGTGTGCATTATAAATAGAATTTATAATTTGGAGAAGGGAGCTTTTAATACGATTTAGAGAGATTATTTATAAAACCCGTGAATGAAGTCAAAAACAAGTCATCAAAGTCAAATATGCAATAACAACTAATTGGAATCAACACGAATCAATAAAGTTGGAAATTAACTGAAAATTAGCCAAAATAGGCAAAACTGCGCATTTCAGACGTCTGAATTTACCTTCCAGAAGTCTGAACCACTACTAGACGTATGAATGGATTCCCAAACGTCTGGATTTTGTCACTGATTTTTTGCGTCTTCCAGGGACCAATTCCAGACGTCTGAATTTCCAAACCAGACGTCTGAATTTGAAACCAGACGTCTGAAATTAGAGTTCAGACGTCTGAAATCCCCCTGTAGGCAAAAATCAGCCAATCCCATAAAGGCAAAAATCCAAATGAATTGCAAACGAATGAGCGATGGATGCTATGGGTTTATGCCATACGACAACCCAGCACTATAGGCTCTTTTATACACCTCCAAGAACATGATTAAAACATCAAGTTATGATTTTTAGAACTTTTGACTTCAAAACACCAAAAATTACAATGTTCACAAAACCAATCCAAATCAAAGCAATTGCACATGAATAATTGTTAGGAATTCATACCTAACAACCAAAGATACTTATAGTCATAGATGTGAGATAAAAATCTCTCCTTTTTGCACACAAACAAAGATAAGAGCACAAACACAAGAAGGAGGTTAACCACTCTTCACTTCAACTCTACAATCTTCAATCTAAGATCCAAAACATATATTTCCCAAATTAGAGCTTAGGAATTTCTGAAATTGAAGAGGAGAAGAGATGGAGAAGATGAAGAGGAGGCTTACCTATCCTTCTCTTTGAATTTCAAGCAAGAATTTGGAGTTTGCAAATGGAACTAGGGCTTGGAGTTTCTAATTCTTCTTTCTTTCCCCCATTTTCAGTTTTCTTAAGCTAAAGGAATGAAATAAGGATGAATGGATGAAGAGTTAGTGAGCTAGAGGGTTAAGAGAAGATTGGGACTGAACCCAAACTCATGCCCAAGTAGAAAAAGGGGCAAAATTCACAAACTCCAAACATATCAAAGATTACACTTAAAAAGATCGCAAACGCCATTTTGGAACCAATGGAGGTGGTTTCGAGTTCCAATTCGGCCGTTTGCAAAAAGTAGCTTTTCGGACCTATTCCGACTAACGACGCTATATTTAAATAAAATATTTAAATATAAAATCGTTAAATATGTGGGTTGTTACAGATCTCCCCTCCTGACAAAATTGCGTCCCCGCAATTCCTAGAGATGATATTTGTAACAACTACAAACATACAATATCCAAAAGTAAAGGAAATAAGCTTGAGATGAAAAGACATACTCACCGTTTCAAAGCGAAGAAAGAAAACCCGGATAAGATCGCTCAATAAGTTCTCTGGTTTCCCAAGTACAATCATTGGGATTAGCGGACCATTGAACTTTAACGAGCGGCACGTCCTTGTTTCGAAGGTGTCGCACCTCCGTGTCAAGTACGCGAATAGGCTGCTGTACAACAGATAAGTCCGGTGAGATCTCAAGCTCTTGCAAATCAGGGGAAGCAATAACAAAATCCGACTCTCGAAGACACTTCCGAAGTTGCGAGACGTGAAACACGTCATGAATGCCAGATAAATGAGCAGGAAGTGAAACTCTATAAGCCACAGGGCCAATACGTTCAGTAATAGAAAATGGTCCTACAAAGCGAGGAGCGAATTTCCCATTCGTACTGAAATGCATAACCCCCTTCAAAGGAGAAACACGAATAAAAACAAGATCGCCGATCAAGAACTCGAGAGGCTTCCTACGGTTGTCCGCATAGGATTTCTGGCGACTTTGTGCCTCTTTCATTCTCAATCGAATAAGATCAAACTTCTCGCAAGAATCACGAACAAAATCCGGGCCAAGAATACGCTTCTCCCCAGATTCCAACCAACAAGAAGGTGATCGACATGGCCTTCCGTCTAAGGTTTCGAAAAGAGCCATACCGATACTAGATTGAAAACTATTGTTGTAGGAAAACTCTACAAGAGGTAGGTGATCCTCCCAACTACCACCAAAATCAAAAATACAAATACGGAGAAGATCTTCCAAGATACGATTCACCCATTCTGTCTGTCCATTGGACTGCGGATGATAAGCTGTGCTAAAATTAAGCTTTGTTCCCAAAGCTTGCTGAAGACTCCGCCAAAAATGACTCGTGAATAAAGGATCATGGTCACTCACAATAGAACTAGGAACACTGTGAAGTCTCACGATTTCCTTGACATATAACTTAGCCAAATGCGAAGCAGTCCTATTAGACTTAATAGGGACAAAATGAGCAGACTTAGTGAGGCGATCAACAATAACCCAAATGCTAGAATGGCCTGATCTCGAGCGAGGTAGGCCGTCAATGAAAACCATAGATATCTGATCCCATTTCCACAATGGAATCTCAAGAGGCTGAAGAAGACCAAAAGGACGCTGATGTTCGGCCTTAAAACGCTGACAAGTTATGCAATTACTCACATAACTCGCCACATCGCGTTTCATGCCTTCCCAATAATAAAGACGATGCATATCGGCATACATCTTACTACTACCAGGATGAATAGTATACTTAGAACGGTGACAGTCATCAAGAATGTCATGCCTAAGTGCAAAATCAGAAGGCACAAAAAGACGTTCTTCTTACGAAGACACCCATAAGAATCAATGCTAAAATCTTGCAAAGCCTCATCACAAGATCCAGACTCACAAAGCTGAATAAGATGCAACAAATCAGGATCACGCCGCTGAGCATCGGCAATACGATCCAATAAAATAGGTCGAGCTCCCAAACTAAATAATAGAATAGGAGAATCAGAAGATGAACCCGATCACGAATTCCATAAAAAGATAGTCTCAAGAACATCCCATTCGGAAAGCATCATAGAAACAACAGCCGAATGTTTGCGACTAAGCGCATCTGCAGCACGATTTCCCTTACCAAGCGTATACTGGATATCAAAGTCATAGGAGGCAAGAAACTCGAGCCAACGTTGTTGTCTCATATTGAGTTCCTTCTGAGTAAACAAATACTTCAAGGATTTATGATCGGTATAGAGAATGAAGCGCTCGCCTAATAAGTAGTGTCGTCAAATCTTCAAGGCGAAGACAATGGTGGCTAACTCAAGATCATGAGTGGCAGAGCGAACTTCATTCGGACGCAGTTGCCTAGAAGCATACGCAACTACCCGATCCTTCTGCATAAGAACAGCACCGAGACCACTACCACAAGCATCGGTGTAGACAACAAGATCATGATTCCCTTCGGGAACCACAAGAATATGAGCATTTGTGAGAAGTTCCTTCAATTTCAGAAAGGAAGCTAAACACTTGTCAGTCCCAATATAACGAATGCCTTTCCGAGTTAGGCTGGTGAGAGGAAGCACAACACGGGAAAAGTCCTTGATGAACCGACGGTAATAATCCGCCAATCCAAGTAAACTACGAATCTCATGCACATTCTCAGGCCTCTTCCAATTCTGGATGGCTTCGATCTTTGAGGGATCGACCGAAATGCCGTCAGAAGATACAACATGGCCTAAGAACTTAACTTTATTCTCCTAAAAGTGGCACTTGGAGAATTTGGCTTTAAGCTGATGATGACGGAGAGTACTCAAGACAATACTCAAGTGATTAGCATGCTCGGCTTCAGACTTAGAATAAATAAGGATATCATCAATGAAGACAAGGACGAACTTATCGAGAAGTTCCTGGAATACTCGATTCATGAGATCAACAAAGAAACCAGGAGCGTTCGTCAAACCGAACGGCATAATGAGCCACTCAAAAGAACCATATCGAGTGCGGAAAGCTGTAAGAGGTATGCTATCCTCCGCGACTCGTAATTGATGCAAACCTGTGGCAAGGTCGAGTTGAGAAAAGACCTTAGCACCACTCAATAAATTGAACATATCATCGATCCTAGGCAATGGATACCTATTTCTAATGGTTAACTCGTTAAGCTTGCGATAGTCAATGCAAAGCCTAAGAGTTCCATCAGATTTCTTCACGAAGATGATCGCGGATCCCCATGGGGAAAAACTGGATTGAATCAACTGCTTGGACTCAAGCTTTAAAAGCTGCTTCTTGAGTTCCTCATTTTCCCTTGTAGACATCCTCGTAGGAGGACGACTAACTGGCTGCGCACCTGGAATGAGAACACTGCGGAACTCAATTGCCCGCTTGGGTGCCAAACCCGATACAGGCTCAAAAACATCAGGAATGTCACAAGCAATAGGAATACGAGATATATCATCATCATCATCTCGCGAGTCAAGAGAATATAAAGCCATCTCGGAATTGTGCACATCCCGAAGAACAAGAGATAGCTGAGTAGGCGAATCCGAATGTCGAAGATATATAATTCTCTCCGAACAAATAATCCTGGCATCATATCTCACTAGCCAGTCCATACCCAAAATCATATCAAATCCTAGACAAGAGATAACGTGCAGATTCGCACGAATAGAAAAACCACATAAAACAATCTCAACATCACCACAAAGCAAGCTAAGGGTCGCGGATCCCCCAATAGGATTCGCAATCCTTAAAGAAGTAACCATACAAGAAACATCCAAAGATAAATCATCAACGAGCTTCTTAGATACGAAAGAATGTGAAGCACCCGTATCTAAAAGAACTCGTATACTACGATCATGAAATAAAATCGAACCTTCCAAAATGGATGGAGACATACCTTTGGGCTGAGAAGGACCTTTAGAAGCCTTGGTAGGATAAAGATTGCTAGACTTGGCACCAGGCGGAACAGTAGGACAAGTTGAAACATTATGACCTTCCTTCTTGCAATAGCGACAGAAGAGAGGTTTAGGACAAGCTCGAATAATATGATCCGGAGAGCCACAATTGAAATACTTCCGAATAAAAGGTGTTCCAGAAGGCTGAGTCTGAGAGCTAGAACCACCAGTCTTCTTCTTCTTAGAAGGAAAAGACCTCTTCTGAAACAAAAACTGCTTCTTGTTGGGGTTCTTAGAAACCTCAACATCCTCACCACTATTACACTCCTTCTCGACAGCTTCGAGATGAAGTGCCGAATCTACTAATTCTTCAAAAGAAAGCTTAAGTTGGAGCAATAAAGACTTCTTAAGATATTTCTTAAGAACAGAGACGAACTTCAAATTCTTCTTATAAGAAGTGCTAATGAATTCAAGACCATACTTAGATAAATCCTCGAATGATGCAACATCCTCAAAAACAGAAGACTTCCCTTGCTTCAACTCAAGGAAGCGACGGGTCAATAATTTTTTTTCAGATTCAGGAACGAACTTGAGTTCGAATCGTTCCCGAAACTGAGTCCAAGAAAGAGTAGACTCATCAATTTCGTCTATAAGAAGCTCATACCAATCAAGGACACGCTCTTGTAATAAGCTAAAAGGTACAAGAACTCTATCATGGTCAGAAAGATCCATACGAGAGAAGATACGCTCGCACGTGCGAAACCAAGCTTGGACTTCAAGAACGGATTCAGAGCCTTTAAACGGCTTTCCTCCAAGATGAGCAAAATCACTGCACTGACGTGCAAAGGCAGACTTGCGAGGTGGAGACACTCGAGGAGGAACTGAAGGCTGAGTGCTCCTAAACAACTCCATAAACTGATCGGCAGACATATAAACGCCATCCGGATGTGTGCCACTGGATTGCCTAGCATCCGAACGTCTTCCCCTGCCTCTTCCAGCCATACGCTGAAAGTAAGATAAGAACGAGATTATGCACAAGGTAGATATTACAATATGGAATACTACGGAATAAAATGCATTCCTAGACGTATTCCTAAATTCTATATAACCTTGATGGAATAGAGAGACACGATGATTCAAAGATTTGTATCACTTATACACTTTGATGTATCGTAATATGTGCTTCTATTCTGTGTTTATCATACTTTGTTCTGAACTCAGCTCTGATACCAAGCTGTGACGCCCCACCTCTATACCCATGCTAGCAAAGAGTATTAATAGATAATACCGTCTGCTAACACGGAGAATAAGGCTGGATAGGAGCGACCATCTATAGTCTTGCTTTAACTATCTATTAAATACGTCGACAATAATCACACCAAACCGATCGACATATCCAATGAATACTTAAAACAAAACCATAGGTGGCTGGAGGATCTATCAGAACAGAATATAACAACTCAGGTGTAGGAAACATCACAGAACAGTAAACCATCATATACGTATATATCGATACATAGCAGAGTATACAAAATAATACATGTCAAGTGGTATAGCCAACCACAATATACAGACAAATCCAGAAGAATAAATATCGGAGTTTCAACATAATAGGACTACACAAAAGCTATGACAAAAAGAAGCTAGCGAAGTAGTCCATGCGGAAGAAAAATAGGCTAAGTCCAAATGCACCTAACCTGAAACATCTCGGTCTGACCTGAGTATAAAATACACGGGTCAGTCTAGCTAAACAAATCAGTTAGATAAACTGAACAACAATAAACCTGCAAGGTTACAAAGCATAACAAATATCTATAAAAGAGATAACACAATCATCTAACAAAAGATGAATCATATGATAACAAGCCTCATATCATCGGCAACATATAGAAACAAAGGATACAAATATCCCAAATCAAGCCAAAAGGCAAATAAAAAATACCCATAAGGTATACAAGTTCCACAAGGTAATCTCTATACTTCATGCGGCTCAAAATGACCAACATCGAAGGGCGATACCAAGGGAATATACATATCAATGAAACATCATAAAATTTGTAACGACCCGTATTTTACTTGTCGATAAAATCGTAAAATAATTACATTAGGTCGTTAGTATTGCTTGAGTCGTTTTGAACCGAAGTGGTAGGGTTTACGGCTTAAGGGGTTAGGCCGTGTAATAGCTAGCTCGTGGGTAGCCTAAGTCGTTCGGAGTTGAGTCGTATGGAGGCATGAGTCGTGACCGACTTAGTGGTGTTAAGCGACTCATGGTAGTGGCCGACTTAAGATAGGTAGCGACTTAAGGAAGGTGGCCGAGTTATAGAAGCTTAGGTCGTGTGATAGCTTGAGTCATGTAGGAGATAAGTCGTGTAGAAGTTGAGTCGTGTGGGGGCTTAAGTCGTGACCGACTTAAAGGTTAATGGGTTAGAGTAAGTTAACAACTTAGGGGTTGAACGGCTTAAGGATTGGGACGACCTACGGAAGCTAACGGCTTAAGAGTTAGCGGCTTATAGGGTTGGCACCGAGATAAAGTATGGCCGAGTTATGGTGTGGCCGACTCATAGGTATGACCGACTTAAGGAAGTTAGCCAACCTAAGTTAGTTGTCGACCTAAGAGAGTTACGACTTATGTATTGAACGAGTTAAGGTTAGGTCGTTAAGGGGTTAAGTCGTGAGTTGTGCACCTCTGTTGAGTCGTAAGTCGTTAGGCCGTGTTAGTTAGGTCGTTGAGTCGGTAGGGGCTTGAGCCGTGAGTCGGCATGTGTTCTGGGTTTAGGTCGGCAGGGGACTAGGTCTTGTGACCCTGTGTAGTGTTAAGTCGTGACCCTTGTTAGGTCGTAAGCCGTTAGGTCGCAAGTGTGATAAGTCGTAGGTCGTGGGTATTAGGTCGTGGATGACTTAGGGGATCTGTTGAGTCGTGGACGACTCATAGGGGCGGCGACTTAAGGGACGTTTCAGCCTATAAATATGCGTCCATATCTTCACTTTTTGACACCGGATTTTGAAGCGACGAAGTGCTGCCATTTTGAGAGCTCGACTACAACACTTCTTCACTACTTTTCTCTACTCTAATCTAGTGATTCCATCCATCTAAATTGAAGATCAAATCGAAGATCCAAGAGCCAAAGTTGAAGATCTTCATCCAACAAAGAGAGATTTCTTCGATTGAAGCGAGATTTTACCGGATCAAGCTTAGATCTTTGCTGTCCAGATCTGGAGTTGGTTGTTTTTGAGGTTTTTACGTGATTTGGTGAGTGGTAGTTATCTCTCACACGGACCCAAGGGAGTATATTGGATCGGTGGCTTGTTTATGTGTTAAAGATAGTGATTTCTTGCATTTTCCCTAAGTCTGCATGTAGATCTATCATCTATGAAGTTTTGACACCTATTTTACTACATGTTAACTTATGCAAGTTCATTCATCAAGTTGTAGAGATATTGTTCATAATTCATGCTTGTTAGAATGCATGTTAGACTTGAACTCTTTATTTACGAAATTGCCATTATTGTTGTAATTGTTTATTTAGATCTTGTTTGAATGATTGATTGCTTGGATTAATGTATGATTTTATTGATTAGTTGATCGATAACTTGACTTGGACAAGTTGGTCGAAGATGATTCAAAAGCTAAGTGGAAAGGCTCTTGAATGGTGAAAGCTGCTTGTGGCATATGAAGCGGATGTGGAAGCTCATATGGATAGATTTGTTGAGATGGGACTTTGCCATGATGCGATGAGGCAAACCATGATGTTGAGATGGGGCTTTGCTATGATGCGTTGAAGCAAAGAACAATGTGTGAAAGCCTTGGTTTAGTCCAGACGGGATCATCCCAAGCATGTTGATAACTCGGTGATGCGGTCCGGGTTGGTTGATAATGGTGGGCTCGAGAGGCGCTTGAGCTAGTGTGAGAATAGTCGTCGAGGAGGATGACTAGGAAGGCTTGGATCTTATCGTTATTGAAGGTTCTAGCATGCTCAAAGCAAGAGTACGTTGGAACGGGTCACGATGACTTTCCAGACACGGGTCATGATGACGTGTTAGTACTCTGGGCAGATGCGATAGTCCTAGGCATGGGTCATGATGACGTGCGAAGTTATGTCTAGAACCGGGGTTGCCATTAGCCCTTGACGGATGGCTGAAAGAAGGTGCCGGTCATTCAATTAACGGTGAAATCGAGGCAATGATAACAGCGATAGCCAGAGTCATGGATGTTTGGTGGTATCGTCATTCGGACTCAAGAGCGGTGTTTTCTGGGTGCTTATCTGATCTTGGTTTAGGCCTTGGGGGTTTGTGCTTGGAAAACATCGACCTTGACTCGAGTGATAATTACTTTACTTAAATTGCCTGCTTTGCTATGCTTGTTTATGCTTAGTGGGTCTGGGGGCTATCACTGTAGAATGAGGTGGAGTGGGATGGTTGAGTTCCTATTCCTTTTATCCTTTATGCTCTTTTGGTATGTTTGATAGTTAATTTACTGCTCACTAAGACTGTTGTCTGACTCAAGGTTTTATGTTCAAATCTTATTACCTTGGGCTGTTCATCCATGTTGGGATGGGCAGACTAGGTAGCAGGTGACAGGTGCTGTTCTTGGCTACCAACGCTGTTGATGACGAAGACGAGCTAGAGGCTTTTGCATATTGTTTTCTTACTATATTTACTGGATATTCCGCTGTTTGTTTGATACTCTGAGTGTTATGTAGTGAGGCTTGATGTATTGACTATTCAGATGATTGTATAAAACTATTATGAGTTTATATGATGAGACTTCTGTTCTATAGAGCTTCACTATGTATATTTTCTATCGTATTTTATCCATGCGCTGTGAGTAATACGATAGAGTTTCTGCTTTATCTTACCCTGACTATCGTCCATGGCTGCCTGGCACGCCTTTCAGCGCATCATTCTCTTGTTTTAGTGCGGGAGTCATTGGCGGTCGTCACATTTGGTATCAAAGCTTTGGTTAATCGATTTTAGCCAACGCTCGCTGACGTAACTACGTATTAGAGACGTAATTGTATTTTGATGGATGATTACTATATATAATATAGTAGTTTAGAAGGATTTGAACTCCTTATGTAGTTGTTTCTCAAGGTGTTCTAAATCACTCTTTTTTGTAGATATTAAGGATGAGTCGAAGTGAGAGACAAGCTGCTAGGGAAAGCCGTGCTGCTGGGGGGGCTACTGACTATGCTGCAATGTTCGAAGCTATGATGACTTCGATCATGAGAAGGATACCAACTTCAGGACCGTCATTAGATGTTGGAGTTCAAGTTCAAGCTCCAAGACTAGTGGATTTTGCTAAGTTGTGTGAGGACTATACTGCTCTTGGAGGGAAGGTTTTCTTAGGAAAAGAATCAACCGTTGATGTTCAGAGATGGATTGATGCTTGTAGAAGGATCTTTAGCGATTTGGGAATTGAGGATGAAACTAAGATGAAGCTTGCATCAAGACAGCTTCAAGGAAGAGCTTCGGATTGGTGGAATTCTATCACCATTGATACTCCAGAGGAAGAGCTTACTTGGGAGCAATTCCAAGTTAGATTTGAAGCTAAGTTTATTTCTACGGCTCAGAAGTCTTTTCTGTTTAAGAAGTTTGTGGAGCTCAAGCAAGGTGGGAGACCAGTTCTTGAGTATGTTTCTGAGTTTGAAGCTTTGTCCAAGTATGCTCGGTCGTATATTGAATCTCCCTATCAGAAGAATGAGAAGTTTGTGACAGGCTTGGACAATTATCTTGGGAGACAGTTGGTGGATCATCTGGACGATCCATTTGAAAAGCTTGTGGAGAAAGCTCTCAGGCATGAGAGTTTGTTTCCTCAAGAAGGGTCTGTTGTTGCTGTGACCAAGCAAGAGTCCAAACCACAACAGGAAGCAGCAGCAACAGAAAGGTAAGGATGGCCAGAAGAAGCCAAAGGGTGAAGTGACCTGCTACAATTGTCGGCAGAAGGGCCATTTCTCTAGGGATTGCAAGAATCCAAAGGTGCAGTTGAAGTGTTACAACTGTGATAAGCTGGGACATATCAAGAAGGACTGTCCAGAACCGAGGAAAGATAGGCAGATTGAGCAAGCTTATGCTTTGGGAGCTGCCCCATCGTCTTCGAAAGCTCCTACCGCGGAAGAGAAAGGGAAGAGTGTGGTGGTTCAAGGTACTCTTTCCATTTGTGGTGTTCCAGTTAGAGTGTTGTTTGATACTGGGGCGTCGCATTCGTTTGTTTGTGATGATTTGGTAGGCCGGTTGGGTTTGGAACCGGAAATTGTTGATAGACCATTGGTTGTGACTAATCTAGTTGGGGGTTCGTCTTGTTTGTGTATGGTATGCCGTGGTCTAGTTGTATCGAGTCATGATTGCTCTTTTGTTTGTGATTGTTTTGTTCTGAACTTTGCGGGGTTCGGAATTATTTTGGGTACGGACTGGCTTAGGAAGTATGCGGCAAAGGTTGATTTGAGAAACTGGAGGTGACAGTCGGGAATGTGGAAGGGCGAAATGTTGTGATACGATGTAAGCATGAAGAAGGAGTCTTCATGGGCTTCATGTATTCGCTGGTTGTTCCACGGGATGGACTGTCATCGATGCCAGTTGTGAACGGATTTGAGGACGTCTTTGACGAGGTCAAAGGGTTACCGCCGCATAGGGAGATCGAGTTTCGTATCGATCTAGTTGAGGGATCCAGACCTGTTGTGATGCCTCTTAGATGGATGGCGCCTAGAGAACAACAAGAGCTAAAGGTGTAGGTTGATGACCTTTTTCGGAAAGGATTCATTCGGCGTAGTGTGTCCGAATGGGGTGCACCAGTTGTGTTCGCAACCGAAGCGGATGGATCGTTGAGGTTGTGTGTGGATTACCGTGAGCTGAATAAGGTGACTAAGAAGAATAAGTATCCATTGCCGAGAATAGATGACTTGTTTGATCAGCTTCACGAAGCTAAGGTGTTTTCTCAGATGGATTTGGCAACGGGATTTCACCAGTTGAGAGTGGCTAAGGATAGTGTGCCGAAGACTGCTTTTAGGACACCATCTGGTTTTTATGAGTGGCTGGTAATGCCGTTTGGATTGACTAACGCACCAGCATATTTTGTGGATCTTATGAATAGAGTGTTCAGAGATCAGTTGAACAAGTTTGTACTTGTGTTCGTGGATGATATTCTGATTTATTCCAGAACTGAGGAAGAGCACAAGACACACTTGCGTATTGTTTTGGAAATCTTGCGGAAACATCAGCTAAAGGCTAAGTTTTCGAAGTGTCACTTCTAGAAGAGTGAAGTGAGGTTCTTAGGCCATGTTATCTCTGGAAATGGAATAGCGGTTGATCCCGCTAAGGTGGCAGCGATCCAGGATTGGATTAGACCTAAGAATGCATTTGATGTGAGAAGTTTTCTTGGATTGGCAGGATATTATCGTCGGTTTATCAAAGACTTTTCCAAGATAGCTGCACCGTTGACAGGATTGACGAAGAAGAACCAAGTGTTCAGATGGGATGCTAAGTGTGAGCAAGCTTTCGTAATCCTAAAAGAGCGACTGACAAGTGCTCCTATTTTGACTATTCTAAGTGGGAATGATGAGATGGTGGTTTACACCGATGCATGTGGTACTGGACTTGGAGCAGTGCTAATGCAAAAGGATAAAGTTGTTGCATATGCAAGTCGACAACTGAAGCCGCATGAAAGGAATTACCCGACTCATGATTTGGAGTCAGCGGCGATTGTTTTTGCTCCGAAGATGTGGAGACATTATCTATTGGGAGTTCGATTCGAGTTGTTTACAGATCATAAGTCTTTGAAGTATCTGTTTTCCCAAAAGGATTTGAATCTTCGGCAGCAACGATGGCTAGAGTTTTTAGCATCGTATGATTTTGGTATAGCCTATACTTCGGGAAAAGGTAACGCAGTGGCAGATGCGTTAAGTCGAAGACATGCAGGATTGGGAGCCATGTTTTCGGAATGGAATAGTCTCGAGTATTTGGCTGGATTTGACTTCAGGACCAGATGTAAATTGGAACCTGAGATGTTGGCAAACTTATCGATAAGACCTACTCTTGTGGAGAGAATTGGCGAGAGCCAAAAGCGAGACGATAAGCTTGTCAAGATTATATGTGATTTGGAATCTGGATTGAATCCAGAAAAGGATATAGGATTCGAAGTCGATCGAGAGGGTTGGCTTCGGAAGCAAGGACGATTAGTTGTTCCTGATATAGATGGATTGAGAGATGAAGTTCTGAGGGAAAGTCATCACTCGAAGTTGACAATTCATCCAGGTGGAAATAAGATGTATCGGGATATGAAGAGAACTTACTACTGGGAAGGTATGAAGAAGGATGTTGGAAATTTTATTTCCAAGTGTATGAACTGCCAGTTGGTAAAAGCCGAGCAGAAGAAGCCCAGTGGATTACTTCAGCCATTGGAGGTTCCTACATGGAAGTGGGAGCAGATATCGATGGATTTTATCGATGGTCTACCTAGAACCAGGGCAGGAAATGAAGGGATTTGAGTCATCGTAGATCGTTTGACTAAGAGTGCAAGGTTTATTCCTGTTCGATCAACTAGGACTGCATCGAAGTTGGCTGAGTTGTATGCTAAGTGGATAGTCCGATTACATGGTGTTCCGAAGAGTATAGTGAGCGATCGAGACCCATTGTTCACTAGTGGATTTTGGAAGAGCTTTCAGGAAGTTTTGGGAACTGAGTTGTGTTTGAGTACAGCTTATCACCCACAAACAGATGGTCAGACTGAGAGAGTCAACCGAGTTTTGGAAGATCTCCTGAGAGCATGTGTTTTGGATTTCGAAGGATCATGGGAAGATCATCTTCATTTGGTGGAATTTGCATATAATAACAGTTACCAGTCAAGTATTGGTATGGCACCGTATGAAGCACTGTATGGAATATCGTGTAACTCTCCGACATGCTGGTTAGAGACAGCAGAAAAGCTGATACTTGGGCCAGAGATGATTCGACGGACTTCGGATTGTATAGAGATCATTCGGCGACGAATGAAGGCAGCCCAAGACCGTCAGAAAAGTTATGCCGATAAGCGTCATAAGGATTTGGAATTCGACGTAGGTGATATGGTTTTTGTGAAGATTTCTCCACTGAAGAATGTTATTCGATTCGGGAAGAAAGGAAAGTTAACTCCGAGATTTGTTGGACCATTCCCGATCATCGAGCGAATTGGAAAGCTCGCTTATAGATTGGAGTTACCGGAAAAGATGGCGGGTGTGCACAATGTTTTTCATGTATCTTATCTACGGAAGTATGTGCATGACTCGAATACGGTGGTTTCTGTTGATAGCTGTGGAGATTTAGAGGTTGATCCAGTTGTTACGAGACCTCGTAAGCCGCTTCGTGTTGTTGAAACCGACACGAAACAGCTTAGGAGGAAGACGATTACGTTGCTCAAGATACAATGGAGTGATGATGTTGACGACTGTACATGGGAGGAGGAAGAGAGGATGAAGGTAGCTCATCCTGAACTCTTCAAGGTATGACCCTAAGGTGTCGTGACATCTCACGAATTTGTAGCTTGTTCTAAGTCTTAGAATTCTGCATGCTAGGCTAGTAATTGGATGCATGGTATGTTGATTGCTGTGGATGGTAGGCATGCAGAATAATTTTGATTGCTCTTGTTTGTTTGGAATTTCAGGGGCGAAATTCCTAAGGGGGAGAGAATGTAACGACCCGTATTTTACGTGTCGATAAAATCGTAAAATAATTGCATTAGGTCGTTAGTATTGCTTGAGTAGTTTTGAACCTAAGTGGTAGGGTTTACGGCTTAAGGGGTTAGGCCGTGTAATAGCTAGCTCGTGGGTAGCCTAAGTCGTTCGGAGTTGAGTCGTATGGAGGCATGAGTCGTGACCGACTTAGTGGTGTTAAGCGACTCATGGTAGTGGCCGACTTAAGATAGGTAGCGACTTAAGGAAGGTGGCCGAGTTATAGAAGCTTAGGTCGTGTGAAAGCTTGAGTCGTGTAGGAGATAAGTCGTGTAGAAGTTGAGTCGTGTGGGGGCTTAAGTCGTGACCGACTTAAGGGTTAACGGGTTAGAGTAAGTTAACGACTTAGGGGTTGAACGGCTTAAGGATTGGGACGACCTAAGGAAGCTAACGGTTTAAGAGTTAGCGGCTTATAGGGTTGGCACCGAGATAAAGTATGGCCGAGTTAAGGTGTGGCCGACTCATAGGTATGACCGACTTAAGGAAGTTAGCCAACCTAAGTTAGTTGCCGACCTAAGAGAGTTACGACTTATGTATTGAACGAGTTAAGGTTAGGTCGTTAAGGGGTTAAGTTGTGAGTCGTGCACCTCTGTTGAGTCGTAAGTCGTTAGGCCGTGTTAGTTAGGTCGTTGAGTCGGCAGGGGTTTGAGTCGTGAGTCGGCATGTGTTCTGGGTTTAGGCCGGCAGGGGACTAGGTCGTGTGACCCTGTGTAGTGTTAAGTCGCGGCCCTTGTTAGGTCGTAAGCCGTTAGGTCGCAAGTGTGCTAAGTCGTAGGTCGTGGGTATTATGTCGTGGACGACTTAGGGGATCTGTTGAGTCGTGGAGACTCATGGGGGCGGCGACTTAAGGGACGTTTCAGCCTATAAATATGCGTCCATATCTTCACTTTTTGACACCGGATTTTGAAGCGACGAAGTGCTTCCATTTTGAGAGCTCGACTACAACACTTCTTCACTTATTTTCTCCACTCTAATCTAGTGATTCCATCCATCTAAATTGAAGATCAAATCGAAGATCCAAGAGCCAAAGTTGAAGATCTTCATCCAACAAAGAGAGATTTCTTCGATTGAAGCGAGATTTTACCGGATCAAGCTTAGATCTTTGCTGTCCAGATCTGGAGTTGGTTGTTTTTGAGGTTTTTACGTGATTTGGTGAGTGGTAGTTATCTCTCACACGGACCCAAGGGAGTATATTGGATTGGTGGCTTGTTTATGTGTTAAAGATAGTGATTTCCTGCATTTTCTTTAAGTCTGCATGTAGATCTATCATCTATGAAGTTTTGACACCTATTTTACTACATGTTAACTTATGCAAGTTCATTCATCAAGTTGTAGAGATATTGTTCATAATTCATGCTATACATGTTAGACTTGAACTCTTTATTTACGAAATTGCCATTATTGTTGTAATTGTTTATTTAGATCTTGTTTGAATGATTGATTGCTTGGATTAATGTTACATTTGATTGATTAGTTGATCGATAACTTGACTTGGACAAGTTGATCGAAGATGATTCAAAAGCTAAGTGGAAAGGCTCTTGAATGGTGAAAGCGGCTTGTGGCATATGAAGCGGATGTGGAAGCTCATATGGATAGATTTGTTGAGATGGGACTTTGCCATGATGCGATGAGGCAAACCATGATGTTGAGATGGGGCTTTGCTATGATGCGTTGAAGCAAAGCACAATGTGTGAAAGCCTTGGTTTAGTCCAGACGGGATCATCCCAAGCATGTTGATAACTCGGTGATGCGGTCCGGGTTGGTTGATAATGGTGGGCTCGAGAGGCGCTTGAGCTAGTGTGAGAATAGTCGTCGAGGAGGATGACTAGGAGGCTTGGATCTTATCGTTATTGAAGGTTCTAGCATGCTCAAAGCAAGAGTACGTTGGAACGGGTCACGATGACGTTCCAGACACGGGTCATGATGACGTGTTAGTACTCTGGGCAGATGCGATAGTCCTAGGCACGGGTCATGATGACGTGTGGAGTTATGTCTAGAACCGGGGTTGCCATTAGCCCTTGACGGACGGTTGAAAGAAGGTGCCGGTCATTCAATTAACGGTGAAATCGAGGCAATGATAACAGCGATAGCCAGAGTCATGGATGTTTGGTTGTATCGTCATTCGGACTCAAGAGCGGTGTTTTCTGGGTGCTTATCTGATCTTGGTTTAGGCCTTGGGGGTTTGTACTTGGAAAACATCGACCTTGACTCGAGTGATAATTACTTTACTTAAATTGTCTGCCTTGCTATGCTTGTTTATGCTTAGTGGGTCTGGGGGCTATCACTGTAGAATGAGGTGGAGTGGGATGGTTGAGTTCCTATTCGTTTTATCCTTTATGCTCTTTTGGTATGTTTGATAGTTAATTTACTGCTCACTAAGACTGTTGTCTGACTCAAGGTTTTATGTTCAACTCTTATTACCTTGGGCTGTTCATCCATGTTGGGATGGGCAGACTAGGTAGCAGGTGACAGGTGTTGTTCTTGGCTACCAACGCTGTTGATGACGAAGACTAGCTGGAGGCTTTTGCATATTGTTTTCTTACTATATGTACTGGATATTCCGCTGTTTGTTTGATACTCTGAGTGTTATGTAGTGAGGCTTGATGTATTGACTATTCAGATGATTGTATACAACTATTATGAGTTTATATGATGAGACTTCTGTTCTATAGAGCTTCACTATGTATATTTTCTATTGTATTTTATCGATGCGCTGTGAGTAATACGATAGAGTTTCTGTTTTATCTTACCCTGACTATCGTCCATGGCTGCCTGGCACGCCTTTCAGCGCACCATTCTCTTGTTTTAGTGCGGGAGTCATGGGCGGTCGTCACAAAATTGCTCGAGCTCAGTACTGTATAAACAAGGATCTATGAGCCCGAAGACTCCAAACCCAATATCACCCATGCGGCTCATAACGACCAACATCGGAAGCGATACTAAAGGGCAACCCAATATCACCCATGCAGCTCATAACGACCAATATCGGAAGCGATACTAAAGGGCAACAAACCCGAAGGCACAAACCCGAAGGTACAAACCCGAAGGCAACATACCCGAAGGCAACAAACCGTAGTGGTGAAGGTCCGGAGTCCCAGTACTGACACCACTAACTGGCAGAATGTGTTACAACTCTCGAAAAGGAAACCGAAAAGTGTTAACGTATGTCCCATAACCACTCGTTCGCACTAAACGGTTTACTATCCGTCAGTCATTTTCACACTCAAAGCAGTACAAAGTTTACCTCATATCATCGATAAACTAAACCCGAAGGTCAAAACGATCTATTGAATAGGTCGGGGATTAATCGGAAGGATAAACGCACACATTCATGTTCCGTGTTTTACCTAACCATTTAATCTTCCTTCCACTTCACTCGAAGTGCGCAATTGTGTGTGTGCATTATAAATAGAATTTATAATTTGGAGAAGGGTGCTTTTAATACGATTTAGAGAGATTATTTATAAAACCCATGAATGAAGTCAAAAACAAGTCATCAAAGTCAAATATGCAATAACAACTAATTGGAATCAACACGAATCAATAAAAGTTGGAAATTAACTCAAAACTAGCCAAAATAGGCAAAACTGCGCATTTCAGACGTCTGAATTTACCTTCCAGACGTCTGAACCACTACCAGACGTCTGAATGGATTTCCAGACGTCTGGATTTTGTCTCTGCCTTTTTGCGTCTTCCAGGGACCAATTTCAGACGTTTGAATTTCCAAACCAGATGTTTGAATTTGAAACCAGACGTCTGAAATTAGAGTTCAGACGTCTGAAATCCCCCTGTAGGCAAAAAAACAGCCAATCCCATAAAGGCAAAAATCCAAATGAATTGCAAACGAACGAGCGATGGATGCTATGGGTTTATGCCATACGACAACCCAGCACTATAGGCTCTTTTATACACCTCCAAGAACATGATTAAAACATCAAGTTATGATTTTTAGAACTTTTGACTTCAAAACACCAAAAATTACAATGTTCACAAAACCAATCCAAATCAAAGCAATTGCACATGAATAATTGTTAGGAATTCATACCTAACAACCGAAGATACTTATAGTCATAGATGTGAGATAAAAATCTCACCTTTTTGCACATAAACAAAGATGAGAGCACAAACACAAGAAGGAGGTTAACCACTCTTCACTTCAACTCTACAATCTTCAATCTAAGAACCAAAACATATATTTCCCAAATTAGAGCTTAGGAATTTCTGAAATTGAAGAGGAGAAGAGATGGGGAAGATGAAGAGGAGGCTTGCCTATCCTTCTCTTTGAATTTCAAGCAAGAATTTGGAGTTTGCAAATGGAACTAGGGCTTGGAGTTTCTAATTCTTCTTTATTTCCCCCATTTTCAGTTTTCTTAAGCTAAAGGAATGAAATGAGAATGAATGGATGAAGAGTTAGTGAGCTAGAGGGTTAAGAGGAGATTGGTACTGAACCCAAACTCAAGCCCAAGTAGAAAAAGGGGCAAAATTCACAAACTCCAAACATATCAAAGATTACACTTAAAAAGATCGCAAACGCCATTTTGGAACCAATGGATGTGGTTTCGAGTTCCAATTCGGCCATTTGCAAAAAGTAGCTTTTCAGACCTAATCCGACTAACGACGCTATATTTAAATAAAATATTTAAATATAAAATCGTTAAATATGTGGGTTGTTACAGATCTCCCCTCCTGACAAAATTGCGTCCCCGTAATTCCTAGAGACGGTATTTGTAACAACTACAAACATACAATATCCAAAAGTAAAGGAAATAAGCTTGAGATGAAAAGACATACTCACTGTTTCAAAGCGAAGAAAGAAAACCCGGATAAGATCGCTCAATAAATTCTCTGGTTTCCCAAGTACAATCATTGGGATTAGCGGGCCATTGAACTTTAACGAGCGGCACGTCCTTGTTTCGAAGGTGTCGCACCTCCGTGTCAAGTACACGAATAGGCTGCTGTACAATAGATAAGTCAGGTGAGATCTCAAGCTCTTGCAAATCAGGGGAAGCAATAACAGAATCCGACTCCCGAAGACACTTACGAAGTTGCGAGACGTGAAACACGTCATGAATACCAGATAAATGAGCAGGAAGTGAAACTCTATAAGCCACAGGGGCAATACGTTCAGTAATAGAAAATGGTCCTATAAAGCAAGGAGCCAATTTCCCAGTCATACTGAAATGCATAACCCCCTTCAAAGGAGAAACACGAATAAAAACAAGATCGCTGATCGAGAACTCGAGAGGCTTCCTACGGTTGTCCGCATAGGATTTATGGCGACTTTGTGCCGCTTTCATTCTCAATCGAATAAGATCAAACTTCTCGGAAGAATCACGAACAAAATCCGGTCCAAGAATACGCTTCTCCCCAGATTCCAACCAACAAGATGGTGATCGACATGGCCTTCCGTATAAGGCTTCGAAAGGAGCTATACCGATACTAGATTGAAAACTATTGTTGTAGGAAAACTCTACAAGAGGTAGGTAATCCTCCCAACTACCACCAAAATCAAAAATACAAATACGGAGAAGATCTTCCAAGATACGATTCACCCGTTCTGTCTTTCCATTAGACTACGGATGATAAGCTATGCTAAAATTAAGCTTTGTTCCCAAAGCTTGCTAAAGACTCCGCCAAAAATGACTCGTGAATAAAGGATCATGGTCACTCATAATAGAACTAGGAACACCGTGAAGTCTCACGATTTCCTTGACATATAACTTAGCCAAATGCGAAGCAGACCTATTAGACTTAATAGGGACAAAATGAGCAGACTTAGTGAGGCGATCAACAATAACCCATATGTTAGAATGGCCTGATCTCGAGCGAGGTAGGCCGTCAATGAAATCCGTAGATATCTGATCCCATTTCCACAATGGAATCTCAAGAGGCTGAAGAAGACCAGAAGGACGCTGATGTTCGGCCTTAAAACGCTGAGAAGTTATGCAATTACTCCCATAACTCGCCACATCGCGTTTCATGCCTTCCCAATAATAAAGACGATGCATATCGGCATAGATCATACTACTACCAGGATGAATAGTATACTTAGAACGGTGACAGTCATCAAGAATGTCATGCCTAAGTGCAAAATCAGAAGGCACAAAAAGACGGTTCTTCTTACGAAGACACCCATGAGAATCAATGCTAAAATCTTGCAACGCCTCATCACAAGATCCAGACTCACAAAGCTGAATAAGATGCAACAAATCAGGATCACGCCGCTGAGCATCGGCAATACGATCCAATAAAATAGGTCGAGCTCCCAAACTAAATAATAGAATAGGAGAATCAGAAGATGAACCTCGATCACGAATTCCACAAAAAGATAAAGTCTCAAGAACATCCCATTCGGCAAGCATCATAGAAACAACAGCTGAATGTTTGCGACTAAGCGCATCGGCAACACGATTTCCCTTACCAGGCGTATACTGGATATCAAAGTCATATGAGGCAAGAAACTCGAGCCAACGTTGTTGTCTCATATTGAGTTCCTTCTGAGTAAACAAATACTTCAAGGATTTATGATCGGTATAGAGAATGAAGCGGTCGCCTAATAAGTAGTGTCGCCAAATCTTCAAGGCGAAGACGATGGCGGCTAACTCAAGATCATAAGTGGCATAGCGAACTTCATTCGGATGAAGTTGCCTAGAAGCATATGCAACTACTCGATCCTTCTGCATAAGAACAGCACCGAGACCACTACCACAACCATCGGTGTAGACAACAAGATCATGATTCCCTTCGGGAACCACAAGAATAGGAGCATTTGTGAGAAGTTCCTTCAATGTCAGAAAGGAAGCTTCACACTTGTCGGACCTAATATAACGAATGCCTTTCTGAGTAAGGCTGGTGAGAGGAAGCACAACACGGGAAAAGTCCTTAATGAACCGACGGTAATAACCCGCCAATCCAAGGAAACTACGGATCTCATGCACATTCTCAGGCCTCTTCCAATTCTGGATGGCTTCGATCTTTGAGGGATCGACCGAAATGCCGTCAGAAGATACAACATGGCCTAAGAACTTAACTTCATTCTCCCAAAAGTGGCACTTGGAGAATTTGGCTTTAAGCTGATGATGACGGAGAGTACTCAAGACAATACTCAAGTGATTAGCATGCTCGGCTTCAGACTTAGAATAAATAAGGATATCATCAATGAAGACAAGGACGAACTTATCGAGATATTCCTGGAATACTCGATTCATGAGATCAACAAAGAAAGCAGGAGCGTTCGTCAAACCGAATGGCATAACGAGTTACTCAAAAGAACCATATCGAGTGCGAAAAGCTGTAAGAGGTATGCTATCCTCCGCGACTCATAATTGATGAAAACCTGTGGCAAGGTCGAGTTGAGAAAAGACCTTAGCACCACTCAATAAATCGAACATATCATCGATCCTAGGCAATGGATACCTATTTCTGATGGTTTACTCATTAAGCTTGCGATAGTCAATGCAAAGCCTAAGAGTTCCATCAGATTTCTTCACAAAGATGACCGCGGATCCCCATGGGGAAAAACTGGATTGAATCAACTGCTTGGACTCAAGCTCTAAAAGCTGCTTCCTGAGTTCCTTATTTTTCCTTGTAGACATCCTCGTAGGAGGACGACTAACTGGCTGCGCACCTGGAATGAGATCAATGCGGAACTCAATTGCCCGCTTGGGTGGCAAACCCGATACAGGCTTAAAAACATCAGGAAAGTCACAAACAATAGGAATATGAGATATATCATCATCATCTCACGAGTCAAGAGAATATAAAGCCATCTCGGAATTATCCACATCCCGAAGAACAAGAGATAGCTGAGTAGGCGAATCCGGATGTCGAAGATTTAATTCTCTCCGAACAAGTAATCCTGGCATCATATCTCACTAGCCAGTCCATACCCAAAATCATATCAAATCCCAGACAAGAGATAACGTGCAGATTCGCACGAAAAGAAAAACCACATAAAACAATCTCAACATCACCGCAAAGCAAGCTAAGGGTCGCCGATCCCCCAATAGGATTCGCAATCCTTAAAGAAGTAACCATACAAGAAACATCCAAAGATAATTCATCAACGAGCTTCTTCGATACGAAAGAATGTGAAGCACCCGTATCGAAAAGAACTCGTATACTATGATCATGAAATAAAATCAAACCTTCCAAAATGGATGGTGACAAACCTTTGGGCTGAGAAGGACCTTTAGAAACCTTGGTAGCATAAAGATTGCTAGACTTGGCACCAGCCGGAACAGTAGGACAAGTTGAAACATGATGACCTTCCTTCTTGCAATAGCGACAGAAGAGAGGTTTAGGACAAGCTCGAATAATATGATCCGGAGAGCCACAATTGAAACACTTCCGAATAAAAGGTGTTCCAGAAGGCTGAGTCTGAGAGCTAGAACCACCAGTCTTCTTCTTCTTAGAAGGAAAAGACCTCTTCTGAAACGGAAACTGCTTCTTGTTGGGGTTCTTAGAAACATCAACATCCTCACCACTATCACCCTCCTTCTCGACAGCTTCGAGATGAAGTGCCGAATCTACTAATTCTTCAAAAGAAAGCTTAAGATGGAGCGATAAAGACTTCTTAAGATATTTCTTAAGACCAGAGACGAACTTCAAATTCTTCTTATAAGAAGTGCTAATGAATTCAAGACTATACTTAGATAAAGCCTCGAATGACGCAACATACTCAGAAACAGAAGACTTCCCTTGCTTCAACTCAAGGAAACGACGGGTCAATAAAACTTTTTCAGATTCAGGAATGAACTTGAGTTTGAATCGCTCCCGAAACTGAGTCCAAGAAAGAGTAGACTCATCAATTTCGGCTATAAGAAGCTCATACCAATCAAGGACACGCTCTTGTAATAAGCTAGAAGTTACAAGAACTCTATCATGGTCAGAAAGATCCATACGAGAGAAGATACGCTCGCACGTGCGAAACCAAGCTTGGACTTCAAGAACGGATTCAGAGCCTTTAAACGGCTTTCCTCCAAGATGAGCAAAATCACTGCACTGACGTGCAAAGGCAGACTTGCGAGGTGGAGACACTCGAGGAGGAACTGAAGGCTGAGTGCTCCTAAACAACTCCGTAAACTGATCGGCAAACATATAAACGCCATCCGGATGTGTGCCACTGGATTGCCTAGCATCCGAACGTCGTCTCCTGCCTCTTCCAGCCATACGCTGAAAGTAAGATAAGAACGAGATTATGCACAAGGTAGATATTACAATATGGAATACTACGGAATAAAATGCATTCCTAAACGTATTTCCAAATTCTATATAACCTTGATGGAATAGAGGGACACGATGATTCAAAGATTTGTATCACTTATACACTTTGATGTATCGTAATATGTGCTTCTATTATGTGTTTATCATACTTTGTTCTGAACTCAGCTCTGATACCAAGTTGTGACGCCCCACCTCTATACCCACGCTAGCAAAGAGTATTAATAGATAATACCGTCTGCTGACACGGAGAATAAGGCTGGATAGGAGCGACCATCTATAGTCTTGCTTTAACTATCTATTAAATACGTCGACAATAACCACACCAAACAGATCGACATATCCAATGACTACTTAAAACAAAACCATAGGTGGCTGGAGGATCTATCATAATAGAATATAACAACTCGGGTGTAGGAAACATCATAGAACAGTAAACCATCATATACATATATACCAATACATAGCAGAGTATGCAAAATAATACATGCCAAGTGGTATAGCCAACCACAATATATAGACAAATCCAGAAGAATAAATATCGGAGTTTCAACATAATAGGACTACACAAAAGCTATGACAAAAAGAAGCTAGCGAAGTAGTCCATGCGGAAGCAAAATAGGCTAAGTCCAAATGCACCTAACCTGAAACATCTCGGTCTGACCCGAGTATAAAATACACAGGTCAGTCTAGTTAAACAAATCAGTTAGATAAACTGAACAACAATAAACCTGCAAGGTTACAAAGCATAACAAATATCTCTAAAAGAGATAACACAATCATCTAACAAAAGATGAATCATATGATAACAAGCCTCATATCATCGGCAACATATAGAAACAAAGGATACAAACATCCCAAATCAAGCCAAAATGCAAATAACAAATACACATAAGGTATACAAGTTCCACAAGGTAATCGCTATACTTCATGCGGCTCAAAATGACCAACATCGAAGGGCGATACCAAGGGAATATACATATCAATGAAACATCATAAAATTGCTCGAGCTCAGTACTGTATAAACAAGGATCCATGAGCCCGAAGACTCCAAACCCAATATCACCCATGCGGCTCATAACGACCAACATCGGAAGCGATACTAAAGGGCAACAAACCCGAAGGCACAAACCCGAAGGTACAAACCCGAAGGCAACATACCCGAAGGCAACATACCCGAAGGCAACAAACCGTAGTGGTGAAGGTCCGGAGGCCCGGTACTGACACCACTAACTGCCAGAATGTGTTACAACTCTCGAAAAGGAATCCGAAAAGTGTTAACGTATGTCCCATAACCACTCGTTCGCACTAAACGGTTTACTATCCGTCAGTCATTTTCACACTCAAAGCAGTACAAAGTTTACCTCATATCATCGATAAACTAAACCCAAAGGTCAAAACAATCAATTAAACAGGTCGGGGATTAATCGGAAGGATAAACGCACAGATTCATGTTTCGTTTTTTACCTAACCATTAAATCTTCCTTCCACTTCGCTCGAAGTGCGAAATTGTGTGTGTGCATTATAAATAGAATTTATAATTTGGAGAAGGGAGCTTTTAATATGATTTAGAGGGATTATTTATAAAACCTGTGAATGAAGTCAAAAACAAGTCATCAAAGTCAAATATGCAACTACGACTAATTGGAATCAACACGAATCAATAAAAGTTGGAAATTAACTCAAAATTAGCCAAAATAGGCAAAACTGCGCATTTCAGACGTTTGAATTTACCTTCCAGACGTCTGAACCACTACCAGACGTCTGAATGGATTCCCAGACGTCTGGATTTTGTCTCTGCCTTTTTGTGTCTTCCAGGGACCAATTCCAGACGTCTGAATTTCCAAACCAGACGTCTGAATTTGAAACCAGACGTCGGAAATTAGAGTTCAGATGTCTGAAATCCCCCTGTAGGCAAAAATCAGCCAATCCCATAAAAGCAAAAATCTAAATGAATTGCAAACGAACGAGCGATGGATGCTATGGGTTTATGCCATACGACAACCCAGCACTATAAGCTCTTTTATACACCTCCAAGAACATGATTAAAACATCAAGTTATGATTTTTAGAACTTTTGACTTCAAAACACCAAAAATTTCAATGTTCACAAAACCAATCCAAATCAAAGCAATTGCACATGAATAATTTTTAGGAATTCATACCTAACAACCAAAGATACTTATAGTCATAGATGTGAGATAAAAATCTCTACTTTTTGCACACAAACAAAGATGAGAGCACAAACACAAGAAGGAGGTTAACCACTCTTCACTTCAACTCTACAATCTTCAATCTAAGAACCAAAACATATATTTCCCAAATTAGAGCTTAGAAATTTCTGAAATTGAAGAGGAGAAGAGATGGAGAAGATGAAGAGGAGGCTTACCTATCCTTCTCTTTTAATTTCAAGCAAGAATTTGGGTTTGCAAATGGAACTAGGGCTTGGAGTTTCTAATTCTTCTTTCTTTCGTCCATTTTCAGTTTTCTTAAGCTAAAGGAATGAAATGAGGATGAATGGATGAAGAGTTAGTGAGCTAGAGGGTTAAGAGGAGATTGGGAGTGAACCCAAACTCAAGCCCAAGTAGAAAAGGGGGAAAAATTCACAAACTCCAAACATATCAAAGATTACACTTAAAAAGATCGCAAACGCCATTTTGGAACAAATGGAGGTGGTTTCGAGTTCCAATTCGGCCGTTTGTTCGGACCTAATCCGACTAACGACGCTATATTTAAATAAAATATTTAAATATAAAATCGTTAAATATGCGGGTTGTTACAATTCTGGAAACTAGAAGTAAAGGAACCGAAACTATGGCGATAGGCATAACGAGAATAGTAAGCATTAGAGAAATCTACGACCCAAAGATTGTACACCTTTGAATAATATGCCAAAAAATATTTACCTTGCTACAAAATTAATGTAGCACTATAAGAAACTATCCAGGAGGGAAGCAACATAGTAGGAGAAACATTCTAGGAAGTACCGTCGTTTCCACGAAACTCATAGGCATACATTAAATGAATACTGACACTTAAGAGATCTTATTGAAGAATTAAAAGGAAAAATGACTTCAACAAAGCATCAAAGAATCATAGGACGACAACTAAATTGTGAGATCCCAAGGACCGCCCGTCCACGGGAATCAGCCCAGGTCGAGCGGAGCAGGACCCAGTGGAATAATGAAAAGTAAATCATCAATACCATAATTAGAGCATTTGATCCAACCAAAAAGAGATGGAGAGAGATGGAATGGCACGCGCACTCTCTAAAGCACGTACAATAGGAGGATTGCTTTGTTGTAGAAGATGGATCTCCGATAAAGCAACAAAGGAGGAATACTGATGATGTAGTATTAAGAAATAGAGATGTTGACTGAATTAAAGTGCTTTCGACCTAATGATAGTGACGGTTGGAATTGGATTAGTGACTGTGCATTGAGTCAACATACTCTTCAAGGAACTTTCGATGGGATGAAGATTAACATGAAGGAGGTTATAGCTTGTAAAACCAAGATCAAAGGCTTTATGGGAAAAGCCAAGTAGCTAATTGAGACAATCAATTTTCTGTAGAATTGGGCAAAGCAGAATGCAAGATTATCCAGATTCTAAATTTCGTCATCGTATATCAGTACTCATCATATAATGCATTCTTAGGATAACCTGCACTTGCTAATTTCAGGATAACTTTGGCATCTTGGTGCTTAGTAATGAAGTTCTGCATGGAGAATGAGGTTGGAATGGTAAAAGGTGACCAAAGCATTGGAAGGGAACGTTACATTGCAGAACTAAAAGAAGTAAAGCAAAATGGAAAGGCATGAATATGGAGAGAACTCTCCACATTCAGGACACGCAAGCATAACAACTAAAACATGAAAACTGGCTTGGGAACCATAACCGATTCATTAAGGTCATTGGTCCAAGGAAGCAGTTAGGGAAAGGGCGACTAGGGTAGAGCTGACAGTGGATGTTCCAATCGGCATGGATGATCCTACACAGGTCCTGAAGATTGGATCTCATCTCAGCATTAACTTAAAAAGAAATTGATGAATTTCCTTCGAGGAAAAATAGATGTGTTCTCCTTGACTTGCTCGGACATGAGCGGGATATCATCGAAGATAGTGTGTCATGCATTGAACATTGACCCAAAGTTTACACTGACAAAGCAGAAAAGACACCGTCTGGGTTCGAACCAATCCATTATTGAGGAAGAGGTAGATAAACTTATGGAAAACAGGTTCATCCATGATGCTTTATACCCCGATTAGGTTTCCAACCCTATGTTGGTTAGGAATTCCAATGGAAAGTAGAGAATGTGTATCGATTACTTGGTTTTGAAAAAGGCATACCCAAAGGACAAGTTTCCTCAGCCAACGATTGGCCAATTGGTGGATGTGACCGCATGACATGATTTGCTCTCATTTATAGGTGCTTATTCAAGTTACAACTAGATCCCGATGAAAATACTAGAATAGGAGATTACTAGCTAAATAACAGACTTGGGATTATATTGCTATCGTGTGACGTCGTTCGATTTGAAGAATGTTGGATTTTTATACCATGGACTGGTGAATGCTATTTTTAAGAGCCAAATCAAGCGGATTATGGAAGTATACATAGACGACATGCTTGTGAAATCATGAGTATCTCTAAACCATCCAGACAATCTTCAAAGAAGTTTGAAGTTTTACGGAAGTACGAGATGAGACTGAACACACTAAAATATTCTTTCGGTGTAGCAATGGGAAAGTTTTTTGGATTTATCATACTTGCATGGGGTATCGATGCTAAACCGAATCATATTGACTCCTCGAGAAGTGTAACTACAAAAACTACAAAGAAGGAACTACAGAGCTTGAATGGGAAGATTGCTACATTGAGTCAGTTCGTCTCTAGAGTGATAGATAAGTGTATACCTTTCTTCGATGCCCTCAAGAAAGGAAAAAAGAATTTGAATGGAACAAGGATTTCGAGAAAGCCTTCGAGGAATTATTAAGACGTATGAAAAACCATCTAGTCCAATCTAAACCGCCTATAGGGAAGGATCTATTTGTTTAGTTAGCCACGTTTGCTTATGCGTTAAGCATAGCCTTAGTATGTGAGAAGGCTAGGATTCAAAGACCGGTTTATTACATCACCAAGCGTTTTATTAAAGCCAAAAAGAACTACTCGAAGCTGGAGATACTTTCGTATCGCTTATTTGTAACACCTCACCTCTATACCCATACTATCCAATAGTATTACGAAGTAATACTTCCATATAACATGAAGAATGAGGATATATGAATTACATACGTGAATATTCCCTTAGACATCGAATAAGTAACTTGCCTATACATACAGAGTATCAGTACAAAACAATAAATACGTGTGCCTTTAGGACAGAACAATACAAAGTATACAGTTACTAACAGAGAATATAGAGTCAATTGTAGCAACAATAATAATATAGTATTTTTATAAGAATACAACACAACCCATTATATAAATGAAATCATCAAATGAATAGAGTTTAGCACATATCCATTCCTTAATATAATATCGGTTAAATTACAAATCAATAGATACTGTGAGATAGCCTTACAAATTATCCAAATAATATCCAATGCTATACAACCATAAAGATAATCCAACAAAATATAAATCAAAATGAATAATAACAAAAATATCAAATCATCAAATAGTTTGGATACGATAGGGACTTGCTACACTTTATACTCAACCAGTCTCTAGTCTAGTCAACTCATTATAGGAAAGAGACATATATGCCAATCTACTGCACACTCGTAATCGTGAACCAGAAAGGGAGACTGATCGCACACACCATGCTTCAAGAACTCAGGGTCTACTAACTTTTCGCTTATATTTTAGTCTTTTCCTACTTTTTCGGTTACCTCAATGGACATCATGACCCAATCCACCAGTGGATCATCTACGCATATCTCCGGTCACAACCCTATAGATAGCAGACTACTAGCCTATGTGACACAAGGTGCTATAGGGCACCTACTCTACCAACTACCAATCCTATGATGCACATCAAATATAATAATGGTATCGTGGATCTAGGGCGTGACACCGTAATCAGCCCGTCAAGGTGGATACTGGCCATTCTGGTTTAAGCTTGAACCATAAAAGAAGCTAGACACAAGTGGACGACATATAGTACTCATTTCCTATATCTATTCATAGCTCTATATGTAAGCCAAAAAATGGCTCTATATAAGTCAACTCATGACTATGATATGTTAGAGCTTTAATCCCTCGCCATCATATGACTCTACTTATAAGCCAATACCTTGCTACAATATATTCACCACATACATATGAGCATATCCTCATTTGACCGGCATTTGCCTACAAAGAATGATAAAACGTATAACATAATGATATCCTATACCACCGCTGTTACTCGGATAATTATTCAATGCCCAAAAACTACACTCGATCCATATTAGATATCTCTATATGACAAGTCAGATGAATAACCGAAAAAGTGTCAAAAGCCCCATACCAGACGGTATCACCAAACTGTTTATTCAAATTTCTCGTCACACAGAAATGAAATCTCACAAATAAAATAAAACGACGTCATCACCATATCATCATAAATCCTTAATAAAATCTATGTCGATGGCGAATCACTTATATAATTATTATTCAATAGACAAAAAATAAAAATAGGCTATAGAAATAAATATAAAATAACAAAACAAAACTTAATAATAAATCATTTACAACATATAATTTTATATAACCAAATATTTAGAAATGAATAATAATACACAATTAAAGATTCAATAAACCATTAGAAAGTTATCAGAATAATTACATAAACATAAACGATTCCAATGAATATGTGTATACGACAACAAGTAAAAATATATCAATGAATCCTTCATAATTTATAATCTCAACGTAAACTATTAAATACTTAGATGTGAATATTAATTTCATATTCTAGAATTAAATAGATAAATAACCTAACTCAAATATATTCTATTTGATAAATAACTAATTCCTCAATCTTTTATAATTAAGTAATAAGTTAGCGTTCACAAATAGCATTGGAAAAACCGCTTTCTTTCATTTTGGTAACCAAAATTAAATTGTAGAGTAAATATTTCGCTTGAGATATTTCAATAACTTTCTATAGTTAAAATTATTTATTAATAATCATGCAACATCCAGATCAATTTAATATATTCAAATCAAATATTTATATTTCCAACACTTGAATTATATGTGTGTATACATTAAGATTTCATAAATATATACTTAGAAAACTGTAAAATGACAATTACAGACTATAACATATTTTTTCTTATTTAAATAACACTATTAAATCCACTTATAAATTTAACAAACTTCAAATATATATTTGCATTCTTGTATAATATATAGAAATTTAGTTTAGTGTTTAAATATGTAACAACTCATATTTGGGACTTCAAATTTGAATATTAATTTATTCAAATCTTCGGATTTGAATTTGAATTATGATAAATTATCCGTTTCAAACTGAGACTTGATTTTCAATGACGTATTTTTAAATTAATTTTTAGAATTTTTTCATAATTTCTAATTGGAAAATATGTAAATTTTCGTTTGACGTATTTTACTGCAAACTTTGGCATTTTAAGACCTCACAAAATTTAATAGCTTGTCTATTTTATTTTTGATTTGTGATCATGTAACATTATTATACACAATTGTACTTTATTTTCTATCAATCACAGTTCGAAATCTAACGCGGTACGTTATGACCGGATAACATAATTTATTTATAATCAAATATAAATATCTACATAACCAAGTATACAACAGTTAATGCTTTTCCTTTTTCCTATAGATTGTTGTTACCTTCCCCTGCCCTTGTACCTTTGGCCTCCTTAGCCACTTCTTTGTCTTCAATAGTTTGAAGCATGTTAGGTATATTATTGCACTTCATCAAATCAATCTCCATTCTTTTTTAAGGTTGCTGCCATTAGATTTTCTCTTCTCCTCCCCATATGTATGATAAGAAATCATGAAACCGTACACCTACCCTACTTCGAAAATGATTACGTCCCAAACTACTCACTGTTAGTTCCAACGTCCAAGTACAAAGTTGTTCGCTAAAGAGTCTAGTTTTTTTAAATTAATTGCTTGATATTTCATTGGAAATCGAGCAAGATATCCTACTTTTATAGTAAAAGGAAGAAAACACTCTTAAACTTCAAAAATCAAATTCTCGAGCTTTGCTTCAAATGGATCGACGCCGTTGGCGCTGTTGGGTACGTATGATGTTGTAGTATTTTTATGGAAGCTTCAGCAAGATTCCGCGTCGACGATCAACGATCATCGATTTCTAGGATTCGATTTTTCTCGTGTTATGGTCGTTGTTGAGCAGCATTGGTTCGGGCTTGGAGAGGTGCGTTGGGTGGTGGAATTTGGCAGGGTTCGATTGAGGTTTGAGGGTAGCAGCATGGTGATTGATGAGGCATACACGATTGAGGAAAAAATGAAATAGAGCTGCCTAGGTGTTTAGATGATCAATTTCTCATGGGCGGCGTGGATTCGTCGATGTGGGGATGATCGAGGCCGGCAAGAGTAGAGTAACTCGCATGTGGTCTTGGGTAGTCAATGGGTGGTGGAGTTGGATCGTGCACATGCATGGAGATGCGCATTTGGGTTCCAGTGTTCAATTTTGCAATGAAGAAGAGGAAAGGGAGATACTGTAGAGATATGAAGTATGTGAGCGAGCCTTGGGCATGTTTTAGGAAGGTGAGAAACCTAAATTATATTAGTTGGTTTATTCATATAAATAGTGTTAAGTTCAAAATTTTATAGCTCATTTATTTTAAATCGGTTTGATTCGTGGATTTTCGCATTGTACTCGTATGGACGAGAGCAACATTTTAGTGTAACTTATAGTAGCTTCAGACAAGTGTAAATTTATGGCAAATGAAAACAGACATGATTTAAATTACATTGTTTTAATTAGTAACATCGTTTGAATTTTTATACCTTAAAAATTGATGTTTATTTGGGCAAATAAATTATTATTGTGTTAAATTGGATTGAATATGGCAAGTGACATCTGTTTAATGGAATAAAACACTTTTCTGCTAACTAAATTAATTTGACAATCAATCAGCGGAATAAATCCCTGTTCTGTTATTTTATGGATTTAGACATTTGATTATATATCATTAATTGATATTCCACTTTGGATAATTGATATATTGACCGATGATGGTTAAGTGTTGGAATTATTTACACAGTCATGGATTATGTAAATATATGTTATTAACTTGAAAAGTTAATTGAATAATATCATAGCTTGTTTAAGTACCATGGTGATCGTTAAGCCTCCTTTGAATTTGAAAAACTAAATATAGATTTGAAAGTTATTTTAAGAATAATTATTTTTATTATAAGGTTTAAAGATAATTATTTTTATTTAGTACTATGATTTTAAAAGGTAACAAATTAATAATAATAATATTTTAAAGATAATTTATAATTGGTTTAATAATGATTAAAGTTAATTATTTTATTATTACAATTCTTAAAGGTTATTTCTACAATGTTCTTTATGAATATTTAATTACTATTTTAATGTTATTTGCTTATTATTTTAAAAATGTTTTTAATTTAATTTAATTACTTATTTAAAATGATTTAACAAAAACTTAATTTTTAATTAAAGATAATTAATTATATTTATTTAATTTATTTTGTTATAATTAAAGGATAATTAATTTTCATATTAATATTAGTTTAAGGTTAATTAATTACTATTTTTATTACCGTTAAAGATGGTTAATTATTATATTAATATAGTTTCGAAGATAACTTATTAATACAATAATAATGTTTAAAAATTAATTTAATATGTTTTAATGAGATTTTAAGTTATTATTTTAAATGAGATTTAATTTAAATGAAAAAGAAGGATGTTCAAATAATAACTAATTATTTTAAGTTATTTAAAGCACTTTTAAATAACTTATGGTTTATTAAGTGGACATTATTGACATGAAGAGTCTTATAATGAGTTGGATTAAATATGGGAAGATTTTTATAAATGGATTTGGATATTTATAAAAGAATTTATAAATGAGTTTAAAAAATCTTAAGAGGAGAAATTTTGTAAACGGGGTTTGAGATTTATTAAGAATGTTTTATAATGGCATTGGAGATTTATAAGGAAACTTTGTAAATATATTCGATAATATTTATAAAATAAAAGGAATTCAGGTAGAAATGGTTGATCTTCACGACGTAATTTGAGTGGCAGGGATTGCCTACAGTTTACTATGGATTCGCAGGGATAGCGAGGTTAGTCCTTGAGATGATGGTTTTGATGACAACAACCTTAGAATAGGGTTATAAAATATAAATACTAACATTATAGTTTAGAAATATATGTATATGCAGGATTTAACCATGCAGGTACCAAGAATGAAGACTGTACAGTATAGAGATTCAAGATATCAAGATTGAAGACTCATGAGTGTCAAGAGTTCAAGATTATCAAGAGTTCAAGATTTCAAGAATAAGTAATTTAATTAGGAATTTTGTTAAAACTCCTAGAAAAGCACTGGCATCTTAAAATCCAATTTATTCGTGGAATGGAATCCACTTCGAGCCGTTAAAGGGATGAAAACCAATGTAGGATGGAACCTACGAAAAATCTGGTGGAACATTGTTTTGTATCCGCTAACTTTTATTCAAAATAATTTTACAAAATTATATCTTGTTTTCAAAATGTTTTCAAAACCTTTGTTTTAAAAGAATCAAAATCATCTATCCTGGTTTTAAATAATTTAAGCCTCAATATATTCTTTATCTTCAAAATCAAATTATCCTTAGTTTTAAATTATCTTTAATAATAATATATTTAACTTTTAATATTTATACTTAGATTTAAATATAAAATTATAGTAAAATTTTATATATACTAAAATATTATTCTCTATATTTATTTATGTATTTTAACTATAGTTAAGTATATTTATAAATGTTTGAAATAGTTTTAATATAAGATAAAAGTTATTTTTAAGGAAAAACATACCACCAAAATTTCCTTTGGGATGTCGACATACTCAAGACAACCATGTTGACATAGTGGCAGTTGATTTCAAAATTTTGAATTTCAAAAGAAGTGTCTATTTGTCATATCCCTTCACGAATGGACATGGTTGTTGTTCTTCTATAAATATAGGCTGTTTTCAAAGAATGTCTAATCATATTTTTCTGGTTTTCACTCCTATTCTTCTTCCACGTTTCTTTATACATATTTTTACCATTTCTCTGCCGAAATCACCGTTGAATCTAACTAGATCATTTCTGGTTTGATTCTCTTTCGCTATCTCAACAAGATCCTCAGTGCTATTTAGATTTATAGGCTTCTTTGTAATCATTTCTGCGAAAAAAGGTGTGATTGTAGCCTTGGAAATCGATCAAGTGAGAAAAGGTGTGATTGTAGCCCTGAAAATCAATTGGGTGAACTTGTTGCCCATGAAATCAAGTATCTCTACCCAGAGGATTGTGAATCTGGAGGGTGTACCTCGTAGCCTTGAAATCGAGGGTGTAATTGTAAAGATTGCTTTTGAAAGGAAATCCGTACTTGTGCGCGGGACTGGATGTAGGGTAACTCTGAACCAATATAAAATCAGGCGTGTTCTTTCCTTTACTTTGGTATCAGAGCATGGGTTTCAAAGTTTTCATAATATGAATTTTGAAATTTTTTCAAAGTGCCTAACAACACTAGTACTGTTAGCACTACCAACACTAGTTCTATTATCCCTGTCACTAGTTTATTTGTAGAAGGTCAGTCTACTGTCAGACCACCACTTTTTAATGGCAGTAACTATGCATATTGGGCATGTAGGATGAAAATATAATTACAATCTGTAGGATTGGACACTAGGAATATCACATAGACTGAATATTCTGAACCCACAACTGATTTTGCATAATGGACCATTGAGCAAAAGATTGTTGCACAAAATAATTCTAAAGCAATGAATATTCTATTTTTTTCACTTGATAAGAATGAATTTAATAGAGTGTCAGTTTGTAAGTCTACATATGAAATCTGGAAAACTTTGCAAGTTACTCATGAAGGAACAAGCAAAGTTAAACAGACCAAAATTTTCATGCTCATAAATCAGTTTTTATTATTTAAAATGAATTCTAATGAGTCTATTTTCGATATGTATAGTAGATTTCAGGATATTGTGCATTCTCTAATATCCTTAAGAAAGGAATTTTCAGAAGAAGATCAAGTCAGAAAAATCTTAAATTCTCTTACTCCAGAATGGGATTAAACAACACTTGCGATCGAAGAAGAAAATGACATCCGTACCTTAAAGATAGGAGAATTAATTGGAAATCTAATGTCCTTTGAAGTCCAAATGATTAGGGGAAGAGAAAGCAAAGCATATGAAAAGAAATCAATGACATTCAATGCATTGACCGATGGATCTGACTCAAACAGCGATAATGATGAGGAGATAGCCTTTATGACCAAGAATTTTTGGAAATTCCTGAAACATAAAAAGATGAACAATCTCAAGAGAAACAACTATAAGAACTCTGGAAATCAGAATGTAGTGCCAAACAATATCAAATGTTTCAATTGTGACAAACCAGGCCATATCAAAAGAGACTGTCTATATCGAGATAGGCAAAATCCTCCTATAAGCAGTGATTCCGTAAAGAAATGAAAACGTGCATTTACTGATACTCTAGATGATTCAGACTTGTCCTTAAGCGATGATGATCAGAAGACAAATAATTCAACTATGTGTTTCACAGCAGTTCACGACTCTAACGAATTCATATAAATGGACTCTAAAAAAGGTACATATTTACAATACAATTGTTGAAATTGCATGATTAGATTTGGATGCTTGATTGATTGATTTTGAATTGGTGTGTGTATTTTAAAATTTTTATTTTTACTATCATTTTATTATTATTTTATTATTATTATTATTATTATTAATTTTAATAGTATTATAATATTTTATAGAACATACTATAATTTTAGAATTATTCCAGATATATATATATATATATTAAAAATAATAAGTGTGTGTATATATATATATATATATATATATATATATATATTAGAATTCTTAGGAAAAATAAATCATATAAATTCAAAGATACATGTCGACATGGTCCCCACCATGATGTTGACATGGGCACAAAATTTGAAATTCAAAATTTAAATTCAAATGGTTGAATTTCCCTCTACCTTTTCACTTCATTCAATTCTCTGAAATGGCATCTTTTGACCAGAGAACATGTCATTTGAGAATCTATTTATTCACTATCTTTTATCACATCTTTTCACTCTCATTTTCAAATTCAAACTCTCTCTTTGAAACTTCAAGATCTCTACTCTCTACTCTAATGGCTTCTTCAAGCAACCCCTCCACCATGAGAATTTCCAGAAAGATAAAAGAGCAATCTTCAATGATCCAGAGGCCATAAAATCATATATCAGTTATACTAACTATTGAAAAGTCCATCCCGGATAGTTTGCAATATTTCAAGATTCTTCTTCTTATGAAATTGATTTTCTTTTTGCAAACAATCAAATTTTTAGTCTTATTGATGCTTCTCAAAATGATTTCGTTTGTTATCCAAATTTTATTAAAATTTCTATGTAAATTTAAACCGTGGATTTTATATTGGAAATGATGATGAAATTTGGAGTACTGTCAAAGGCACTAGAATTGTTTTGAATTATGATCTTTAGGGTACCATTCTCAATTACAAGAGTACGGGAATGGATCTTTCTAGTTTTAATATTGATGAAAATGATCGGGAGACGTTTCATCACATTTTCGAAGGAAATGTTGATTTTGAATTCAAAAATCGAAACTTTCGACCAAAAGCTAGAATTGTCAATCTTCTTTTACAACATACTTTGACCCCAAGATCGGGGAATTTTAACAATCCTACTTCAAAAGTTTACAAAACACTTTTTGCTATTTTTGGAAATTATGATATTAATTGGGCGCAAGTTATTTTGGATGAACTTCGTCCCAAAAATATTGGAATGGGTGAGAGTACTTTGTATCATGGAAACTATCTCACTCGGATTTTTACTATTTTGGAGTAGATTTCAAAGGAGAAGAATTTGTTTCAAGAAAGGTTTTCAATCATTCCAATATCTCTTATGAAAATTTCATTTTTTTTTCAACCTTATGAGACTCTTTCCGAAAAAGAAGAGCGTTTGGCTCATGAGGAGATGGAAGAGGAGGAAGAGGAAGAAGAAGGGGATGAAATGGAAATGGAAATTGAAGAAGAAGAAGAAGGTGAAACCTCTTTGGAATGCATTAACATCCCCCTAATCCATCCAACAAAACCCTTCTCAAGAACCAAAAGACCATTATTGAGAATCAACGGGTTCTTAAACGATCCGTTAGTAAGAAGTTGGATAAAATTTCATCCAATATGAACATGTTTATTTCCAAAGTCAGCAAGAAGCTTGGATTATCTTCATCTTCATCATCCTCTAACTAGTTCTATCTTTTCATTTCATGTTGTATTAGTTTAGTTTGTTTTAATTTAAAAATTCATGTAATTCTTTATGTTTAATCGTTGTATCATGTTATCATGAAATGAAATTGAATTCCTTTTCTGTTATCTAACTTATCTTATCTCCAGAATAAATGTTAATATATTATATATATATAGACAATTATTCACAAAATCAAAATAAGCCATCAAAATTAACTACACCATGTCGACATCCCCCCATGACCATGTCGGCATGTACTGGTCAAAAATGACATTTCATTTTGAATTTGAAATTTGAATAACTACCTTGTGTCTATTTATTTCAAACGAGTTTCTACACTTATAAATACCTATTTCTTTCAGAATTCATCATTCAATATTAGTTATTATCTACTTTGTCTCTCATTCTTCTCACAAACTAAAATATGGCCAATCCAATTCGTAGTCTATCCGAAAATCTTGAAGAGACTCTTAATTCTTTCAAGAATATTCTTTCGTTCATTCTTCGAAACCAACGACACTTGGAGTTGTGTCAAATGCAGATGATCTAGGAGCGAGAAAGGCATTTCGATGCAATACAATGGATGATTTCCTCCCTGCACAAGGATGATAACAAAGCACATCCTCCAGTCTCTCTCACTAATGATAATGAAAATTGGGATGCCATCATAGAAGACCCTATATTTGGGGAAGAAGGATGGGTGGAAGTTCCTCGTAATGTTTGATTTTATTACTTTGTTTGAACTGTTTGCTTTGATTGATTTGGTTTGATTTGTTTTAATTTGGTTTGATATAGATTGACATTTGGTGTGGATTGATGTTTGTTGTACAAAACATGAATAAATATACATTGATGTTTATAATTAATTATCATGTCAATCAGCATAATTATCTCTTAATCTATCTACTATACACTCCATTGTATAGTTTATTAATGTAGGTACTTTAGTCCAAGAATGAGGGGGAGTTATATAGTTTGGAGTTAGTTTTTTGTTGATGACAAAGGGGGAGAAGTATAAAATACGATAGTTTGGCATAGATTAAGGAGGACTTATTAGTTTTAGGGGGAGTTATTAGGATAGAAGTAATATTTTATGAACAAAGGTTGTCATCATCAAAAAGGGGGAGATTGTTAGTCCTTGAGATGATGGTTTTGATGACAACAACCTTATAATAGGATTACAAAATATAAATACTAACATTATAGTTTAGAAATATGCGTATATGTAGGATTTAACCATGCAGGTACCAAGAATGAAGCCTGTACAGTATAGAGATTCAAGATATCAAGACTGAAGACTAATAAGTATCAAGAATATCAAGATTATCAGAGTTCAAGATTTCAAGAATAAGTAACTTAATTAGGAATTTTGTTAAAACTCCTAGAAAAGCATTGGCATCTTAAAATCCAATTTATTCGTGGAATGGAATCCACTTCGAGCCCGTTAAAGGGATGGAACCCTAAGTAGGATGGAACATATGAAAAATCTAGTGGAACATTGTTTAGTATCCGCTAACTTTTATTCAAAATAATTTTATAGAATTATATCTTGTCTTCAAAATGTTTTCAAAACCTTCCTTTTAAAAGAATCAAAATCATCTATCCTGGCTTTAAATATTTTTAGCCTCAAAATAATCTTTATCTTCAAAATCAAATTATCCTTAGTTTCAAATTATCTTTAATAATAATATATTTAACTTTTAATATTTATACTTAGATTTGGATATAAAATTATAGTAAAATTTTATATAAACCAAAATGTTATTCTCTATATTTATTTATGTATTTTAACTATAGTTAAGTATATTTATAAAAGTTTAAAATTGTTTTAATATAAGATAAAAGTTATTTTAAAGGAAGAACTAACCACCAAAATTTCCTTTGGGATGTCGACATACTAAAGACACCCATGTCAACATAGTGGCAGTTGATTTCAAAAATTTGAATCTCAAAAGAAGTGTCTATGGTCATATCCCTTCACGAATGGACATGGCTGTTGTTCTTCTATAAATAGGGGATGTTTTCAACGAATTTCTAATCATATTTTTCTGGTTTTCACTCCTCTTCTTCTGTCACATTTCTTTATACATATTATTACCATTACTCTTTCGAAATCACCACTGAATCTAACTAGATCATTTCTGGTTTGATTCTCTATCACTATCTCAACAAAATCCTCAGTGCTATTCAGAGTTACAGGCTTCTTTGTAATCATTTCTGTGAAAAAGACTATGATTGTAGCCTTGGAAAGCAATCAAGTGAGAAAAGGTGCGATTGTAGCCCTGGAAATCAATTAGGTGAACTTGTTGCCCGTTAAATCAAGTATCTCTACCCAGAGAATTGTGAATCTGGAGGGTGTACCTCGTAGCCATGAAATCGAGGGCGTAATTGTAAAGATTGCTTTTGAAAGGAAATCCGTACTTTTGTGCGGGACTGGATGTAGGGTAACTCCGAACCAGTATAAAATCCGGTGTGTTCTTTCCATTACTGCTTTTACTTTATTTCTGCATCTATGTTTGATTCTATGATCCTATCTTTAACTGAATATTGCATACATTTGTGTTTAAATTAACAAAAACTCAAAAAGATTTAATAATTTCTTAAAACACTATTCACCGCCTCTCTAGTGTTTATTCTAGCCTTAAGATCCGTTATCTGCATTTCTAACAAGCGACGCAACCATTGTGTAAGCTACGATCCATAGTCAATATTGAACAGTACTTTCCATATCTACTTTTAAGATCTTTTTTCAAGTTTTGAAAATAAAATGGTTTGTGAATTTACTTATACCATTGTGATAAGTATATGATTATATTTTCTTAGTATCGAAAATAAATTGGTTTGTGAATATGCTTATCCCGTTGAGGTAAGTGTATGGAAGTGATTTCCAAGAGTGATTTTAAATTAATGAAAGATTAATTTAGAGGCTTAGTGATTTCCATGGGAATTTTTTTTCTTGAATGTTTGTTTATTTGATAGCTAAGTAACTGACTATCAAATCTTGGCTAAAATATGTAATCCTTCTTAATTTTAGTGGTAGGGAAATATTCCCTACTTAATACCGAAGGATTTTAACTCTGCAAATATTTAGGGGAAACACGAGGATTATATGGTGCAGTTACCATCAGTGGTTTATACTATACGTATAAACTCATTTTATTCTTTTAGGACAAATGATAAGTAGATCCGTCCACTTAACTGGTTAGGGGATGGTCCCCGCTCTTATGTATTGTCTAATTAATTTCTAAAGAACCGGTATTGAGCATTTTGGAAATCAACGTTTGGTTTTATGGAGCATTTGGGAAGCATAAGAGTGTACTCATAAGAGATGACTCAAAATCCGTGACCACACCGAAAACCATATACGATTCTATGAAGGAAATTCGTGGTGTATTGAGATGTTGGGATCAATATGTGATTTCTAAACCCATTGTGGTATGGGAATCCGAGTGTGATTCCAAGATCGAATTAAGATATGGGAATCTTTGTGTGATTCCAAGACCCGTTGGGGTATTGAAATCCATGTAGGATTCCATGATGTACTTCATGGCAGTGTAAAGCTGGAATGTTACATTGTTATATGCAATTGTGCTTTATATTTTGTCAATCGTGGTTCAGGAACGGACATGATATGTCATGACTGGGTACCGAAATTTATTTTATAATCAAATATAAATAGCCAATGTTTTTCCTTTTTCCTACATACTGTCGTTGTCTTCCCCTACCCTTGTAACTTTGGCCTCCACGGCAGCTTCTTTTTCCCCAGTGGTTTGAAGCGTGTTGGGTATATTAATTCACTTCATCAAATCAATCTCCATTTTTCTTTTTAAAGGTCGCTACCATTAGATATTTTATTCTCCTCCCCCTATACATTTTAAAGAACCATGAAACCATACACCTTCCCCACTTCAAAAATCATTACAACCCAAGCTACTCACTATTAACTCCAACGTCCAACTATAAAGTTATTCGCTAAGGAGTCTAGTTTTTTTTTAAAAAAATTATCGATCGAGATTTTATTTAAAAACTAGCAAGATATCCCACTTTTGTCGTAAGAGGAAAAAACACTATTAAACTTCAAATATCAAATTCTCGAGCTTCGCTTCAAATGGATCGACACCGTAGGCGCCGTTGGGTTCACATAGCGTTGTAGAATTTTTGTGGAAGTTTCGACGCGATTCCATATCGATTTCTAGGGTTCGATTTTTCTCGGGTTATGTTCATTGTTGGGTAGTGAAAATGGGAGAATTGACTCAGGCTTGGAGAGGCGCGTTGGGTGGTGGAATTCGACGGGGTCCGATTGAGGTTTGAGGGTCGTAGCATGGTGATTGGACGAGGCATGCATGGATGAGGAAAAAATGAACTGGAGCTGCCTGGGTGGTTAAATGGTCTACTTCTGATGGAGGGAACTAGTTCCTCGATATGGGGATGATCGAGATCGGCAAGAGTAGAGGAACTTGCACGTGCTCTTGGTTGGTCGAAGGGTGGTGGAGTTGGGTCATGCATATGCACACAACGATGCAGATTTGGGTTCCAGTGTTCGATTTTGCAATAAAGAAGGGGAAGGAGAGATACTCTAGAGATAAGAAGCATGTTAGCGGGCCTTTCGCTTGTTTTTGGAAGGTGAGAAATCTAAATTATATTAGTTGATTTATTCATATAAACAGTGTTAAGTTCAAATTTTATATCTCATGCATCTTAAATCCATTTAATTAGCAAATTTTTGCGTTGTACTCGTATGCACGAGTGCAACATTTTATTATATCTTATAGCTTTGGACAGGTGTAAATTTATGACATATGAAAACAGACTTCAGCATTGAGTGAAGGAATTTAGTGCTCCAGTGCCATGAGTTCCAGGGATAGAAGATATGTATAAACATTTAATGATAGCTGTATAGAAGCAATACCCAAATGAGTCTGGAACTTGGATAACAAGTCTAGGAAAGGTAAGAAGCCTTCTTGCCAAATATGGATTGTGGTACAGGCAAAGTACCCTTCAGTATTGTTATGAATGATGTCATTATCACTCGAAGGAATAACTACCACCCATGTAATGCCGAAGTCATTTAGAATTGTGTCTACCTCATCTTGATATCAGAGAATGCTTAGAAGTTGTTTCAATCTTCTTAAGCGAAGATTCCATCATCGGCATTGTGTCTTTTTCTGGTTTTCGGGAAGTCTTTTTCACACCCTTGATCTTACTAGGTGAAATCGTTTCAGTTAAAATTTATAATTTTTTATGTAGTCAATATTCTATCAAGGATATCGAAAACCTATTATAATGATTCGAAACATGAAATCTCATATCCTTGAAAGAATGTTAAAGTTAGAAAAATAAACTCTGTTGAGCTTTCGACAAAGTCGAAAGGGAGGATGGAAGTAGACGTCCAACAAACACACTTCAACAATGTCGAAAGCTCAACATAAGCTTTGTTATTGAAAGGGAGTAGTTGAAACAACACAAACAAATTGTATAAAATATATGCTGCCAACATATAGTAAATAAGGAAAAAGAACCATTCGACGCTGTCGAAACTCATGGACGTAGTTTTTCCAAAGGAATATGAATGATTTCAAAATCTTATATGCCAATTAAGTCGAAGGATATTGAGTTTGAATCATATTACTTAAAATAAAAGGAGTTGGGACGTTTCGACAATATTGGTAAAAGATGGTGATCGAATCTCAATTAGTTATGGAAGGTGTCGATAGAGTCAAAAGCGGTAGGTGGTTTTGAAAGCATGCCAACGACTAAATTTGAGCCGACATTGTAGGTTTCGACTAAGTCAAAACATTTGATTTGATTTACAAACTAAACAAAGTACAGTTCTCTAGTTGAACAACAACTTCTGGTATGCTTCATATCACTTAACCTTATTGTTATTGATTTACCCTTTGTTCTTGACTTATGTTTTACTATTCTTTCAAATTTCCAAGAGCTGGTTCTCCTTACAAGATGGTGCATCGAAATCTTCCACAGAGACATCGAATGTTTGAGAAGAAGTTTCAAACTTACACATCCAAGTCTCTTCCTGTCTGCAGATAAGAACGAAGCTATAATGGAATTAAAGAGATTGAAAGCTTCTCTGGCTCAATTAGAGTATGTTAATCTGAGGAGAGGAAAGGTCATCAACTACTCACAGATGAAAATTTGGCATTGAAAACGACTCAGAAAGAGTCCGAGGAGGAAAAGACTCGAATGGAAGTATGTAACAACCCATATTTTTGATTATTAAAATATTAAATTAAATGAGATTTTGAAATTTAATATTGTGATAAATTAAAATTTATGATTTACTAATGAGAAAAATAATTAAGATATGATTTGATAATGTTGTTTGAATGTTATTGACAACTATTTTAATGTAATTTCAATCAATTGAAATAATTGGAAAGTTAATTTGGTTATAATTGTAAATAAGGAATATACTAAATGTTGGATTTAATGTAAATTATATGTTATTAATTGAAATAGGTTTGTTACAGAATATGAAATAAATTAATTTATTGGCTTAGACGTAGAAATGTGTTTGAACTACTAATGTGTAATAATTGTTTTAATTATTATTTAATTATTTAATCTGTTGAAAATAATTTTGAAAATCAATTTAATTTAATATTGCAGTTAATACGTGTTAAGATGATAATTGTAAAATGTGAAAAAAAATGTAAACTAATGTTAATTATATTCATAAGGTAATAGTCGATTCAATAATAAGAGTGTAGATTGAAATATAAGAATTGTTGAAATCTAAATCTTAATAAAAATAAGTTTTATTTCTATTGTAATTGAACGTTGAATTTAGTGTAATATTAAAATAGTGAATTTAACATGGAAAAATTACTTTAACAGATTATTAATTTCTATGTAATTAAGAATGATAAAATGGTTAATTTTTAGAATTGAATTTGAAAGTGATTAAATCAATTTAATAATAATTTATTTAATTAACGCGAAAATTATCCATTTTGACCACTGTCTCGGATTTCACGAAAGTAGTTTCATCGGATCCATAATAGTGAAGTCTTGTATGATTTCAAGTTCCATAGCGGTTGGATTTATCGTTTGTTCGTGCGAAATCGAAACGTGTAGAAATCGATTAAAAGAATTTAAATAAATATAATTTGATTTTGAAAGCTAATTTTTGTATACAATGGAATAGGGTTATAAACTACTTCCATTGAGTTTAAAAATATTGAAAACCTACATTTTGACAGATAGGATGACCTACTTTCATTTCGGGAATGAAATGAACTTTTTAGGTCGTTATTATCGTTTTGACCCAAATCAATATGTCCATTCGTTCTTATTTATCTCTGCCTATATATAGGCAGTAATAAACTCTAACAGATTTATTATTTCGTATTTCTGTATGTACTGCTTATTAATATCTCCTCTTCCTTCTCAATGGCTGTCTTTCCAAAAAACCTTAATTCCTAAATTCAAAATCAAATCGAAAATTCAAACTCATCAAACCCTATCGAATTATATATCATTGTGAAGCTATAGATGAGCGTAATCTACATCTGAGATTCGTTTTTCAATTTAGGGTGTGATGTGACCAAAAATCGTTAAAGAAGTCTCGACCGTCCATTTCTAGGTTTTCGCTTTCAATGGTGGATCTTTGTCGTTTGGTCGACCGGAGGGTGCAGACTTGTAAAGGAGGCAAGTGGTTGTCGATCCATCGATTTGGTTTGTCCTCGATGCTCCATAGATCGTTAGAAAATCTCGAACAAGGCGCGGTGGTGGCTGCTTGTACGTGGCGGCGGAGGTGGTCAGGCGACTGTCATGGGTGCGCCTTGGCGTGGGCGTCGCGATGGTGATGTCAGATCAGGGGATGGGTGCTCATAGGTGGTGCAGTCGTCGATCTATGTTGGTGGTTGTAGCTTCTCAGAGCCATGTCGAGCGTGCTAGGGTTTTACTAGGTAATGATATTACCATTTTTGCCCTTGAATATTATTTTATATTAATTTAAATTTCTAATGTTCTAACATCGATAACTTTTCATACGAGCTCCACTTGACGCGCGGTTTCTTTCCTTGAGATCGTATCAAAATTTCGAACAACATGGACTAGTTTGATTGGATTCTGAGACTGTTCAAATTTGGGCATTCTTTTGGATTTTAAATCAACTGTAAATCAAAGGTTAGTGATTTAACCCACTCATGATATTCGAAACCTTCTTATGTTAGTTGAACTAAATTTATGAACTGATAAGAATTTTATCGATTGTTGTTTGGTATTTTAATTGTCATTTAAATTTAATATTAATCACAATTTCCATTTAAATTAATATTGAAATTAAAATGATAATTAAATATTTGATATTGCTAAACAGTTAATTGTTGTGATTTATAGATTAATTTTGATGTTGATTATGATGGATGTTTAGCTGTTGACATTTTGGATGATTGGATGTTATGTTTATTATATATGTTGTTATTACTTTGCAAGTTCCTTTAGTTTGTTAGGAAATTCACTTTGGGTTGGAATGATACGGACCTAAATGATATTATAGATTAGGAAAAATTGTTATGGGTTGAAATAATACATACCCGAGTGATTCTATTGATTTGGAAATTATTGGTTCTGATACGGGTTAAAATGATATATACTTGGGAAATTTAACTATTTTCGGTTGAAATGATACATACCCAATCACTTGACCATAGGGCAGAAAATTATATACGGACACCGTTGTTCCATTTTAAATTATTTTCTAAATGGTAAAGTATGTTCGATTTATAAAATTTGATTTTTAAACTTAATTTAATGATTTTATTTAAAATTTATATATGGAAAATAATTTATTATATATGTTTTAAAGCTTTAAATCATAAGTTAATATAAGTTTTAAAAAAGTAAAGTTTAAGGTTTTAATTTATAATCTTATTTAGTTCAAAATATATAATTTAAATAATGTAATAAAATAGAAACACTTTAAAATTTTAATATAATAAAATATTCAATATAGTTTTAAAAGATTTATTTAAAAATTTAATTTAAGATAATAAGTATAGACTTTTATAATAAATTTAATGGATAAATGATTTTTGTAAAAGATTTTAGAATTTTGTAAAAGGCTTTGTAAGCAATTTATAAAATTTTTGTAAGAGATTTTACAATGGATTTTTATAAAAGGATTTTATAAAAGATTCTTTTATTAAGGATTTTATATTGGCTTGATAAAGGAGTTATAAGATTTTAAAAGATTTTATAAAAGGTTTTTATAAAATAACTTGTATAAAGGGATTTGGAAGCATTTTAAAGGAATTTGCATGGAGGCTTATGAAAAAGGGAAGAGTAGTAAGATGTGTTGGAATATATAAATAGCTTTATAAATGGTTTTAAGGCATATAAATAATTTATAAATGATTTAAGAGTGATTTATAAATTATTTTCGAAATTGATTGAAAGAAATCTCCCCCGGTATTTATGAATATATTTTGGAATAAGTATATGGATGTCTTGATATGAAGGTATAAACTATTTTTTGGATTTATTATTAAAAGTGTTTTATAAAATGACCACGGTGTGAAAAATATAATGATTGGTTGTTTAAAGAGACCAGTCGGATATTGTCATACTCTCTGCCAATTCTGAAACCACTAACAACTGTGCACATGGTGGAGAATCCAGAACGAAGTAGGATGGTTGGTGAACGTTACTGGTAAGAGGTAAGAATGTAGCCCTAACCTTTATGTCATCTTGATAGGACTAAAATAGGAGCTATCCCGGGCCAAGTTAGGTCGCTCCTCCGACCAGACATGCTTCTTCAATAGCATATTTGATACTTTGTGATTCATTGGTGGCTACATTCAATTTGATAATGGGAGTGTGTTCCAAGGAGGGCGGTAGTAGCTGTTATGCGTTACCACTAGTCTGACCGTGCAAATCAGTAGAATCCTACCCTAGTCATTGCCTTGCGTGCCTATTATATGCCTTATTGAGCCCACTACTATTTTGGTTTGTGTCGTACGTGCTCCCTAATAGCCCATCGGATTGGTGGAGTTTACGGTACTGTATAGACTACGACATTTATAAAAATGTGTTAAGGGGATATGAGTAACGCCTTAGCGTTGTTTTAATACTTTACTTATAGACATTACATATATAGCGTATATTACTACGTATAAGTAGTTTAACGGATCCTTAGGAGATGGAAATCCCAAAAAATCTCTTAAGTTATTGCATGCACGTTATACACTGAATATGAGATGTGAAATCCCATAAATATCTCTGAATCCATTACAGTCATATTCTTTTGCTATTGATTTAACTTACATAAGATCTTTTTGTTCTAACTCAAGTGTTGTTTTTTCATTACGCTCGGGCCAGCCTAAACTTTTCAATGTTGAAGACATTATTTCAGGAGGACAATGGTGGAGTTTAGTATTATATTATTATTACTATTAACTGTATCATGTTATTCCGTTGCATTATCCTATTATAAATGTTGTATGTATAACGCTGATTTATTATAAAAGTGTATTCAAATGTTAAATGTGAATCGACTTCATAAACTATTTATTTGATTATATATTTTATCATTCCGCTGTGAGATTCTGTGTTTTGCTTTTCATTCCTTTCTCTTATTTTCTTATTTAACACATTGACAATCCTCCATTTTGAATGGTTTGAGTTCGACATGTATGGTTCAGTATTGATTTGCCGTCCAAAAAGGTGGGTCGTCACATAGTAAAACAATCATCTCTAAAGGAAAAGCTTAAGAAGAATAAAGATTCCTTAAAATTGTCTATCGACACTATTTCTGATGTAAAGCCGCGGGTCTCTCAGTTCCTTGATACTTGTCTTGAGGACATCAATATCAATTCTTTCGAAGATGCTATAATGCTCCCTTCTGCTGATAACGTCAATAAATGCCCAGAACTGAGCTTTCCCTCACTCAACCCTACTCTTATCAATAGGGTTATGGAAAAAATTAAAAGGATGGAGCAAGGGTTGAAGCCATTGAAATAAAGGAGATCAATGCCTTTAAAATTCTATCTTTTGAAGTCCCTTCTTTATAAATAGACTCTGACTCCGAAGATAAAGGTGACAAAGAAGAAGTTGCCGAGGAAGAGCCCGGTAACAATGATGATGATGACGACGACGATGAAGATGACAATAACTATAGCCAAGTAGATACAGGTCATGTTCAGGTGGCGACAAGGGTGGTCACAGTGATGCTTCTAAAAATGATGGTGATGACAACATATGGATTCTAAAAAGGTCAATCATAATCCGTCTTTTCATGAAGCAAGCCCACCTGAAACCCCTGTGCCTTCTGGCACTCAGGAGGAGCCTGCTTACATTAATGTGGAAGAACCAAAAGAGAAAAGGCAGGTCTCTCAAATGTCAAGTCCCGTTTCTCAGGTATGGGATTCTTTGTTTAAACGACTTAATCTTCCAAGAAAATAATAGTTTAAAAACCCGCTCATCTTTAAAAAACTAAGTTAGAAAGAAAAAAGAAGAAATAAATAGTTTGTATAGGGTATTAGATAAAAAATGAAGGAACACGATATTCTCTTTGATAAGTATCATAGACTTAACAAAAGTGCAGTAGTGTTAGCATCCTTTAAAAACCAAGAAGCTGCCCCGCAAATAAGGAGGGCATGCCATCTATATGATTCTCTCTTGAAAGAAAATCGGGAGTTGATTGCGGTTTTTTGTACGTTGATTGAGAAGAGAAACAATCTTGTAGACTTAATACAAAGCCTTTTGTAGACACACAACTACGGATTTCCTGTAGTTAGGTGTTTTAGTGTGGGTCTACATAGGAGTTTATACAAGAGATACTTGGACGACTTCGGATCTGACCTACATCTCGGAGCATGTTGGAACTTACTGCAAGTCAGATCGATTCCCCGATAATTGCATCCTCATAAACTCAAATACTATAATAAAAAGTTTATTTCAGAATTATTTACAAACTCGATTTTGAATGAACCAGATGAACAGTCGTAATTATGTAATAATATTGATTTGTGAATTTTTGTTTTAGTTTTCTTTTTATACTTAGTTGTACTTTATTACATTATCACAGAGTGAATGTCCCTCAGGAAACTTTGTCTCTAAAGATTATCTAAGCTAGTATGCTAAACTAAGAAGAGATTATCTTGAAAAAGCATCAATTTTGAAATCCTTAAATTAGCCTGATATTGCTTTCTTAGAGATTTGAAAAAACTATATATGGAACATCCTCGTCTCCGTTTTGATCTTCTTTGTGAAGAAAAATAAAAGCTACTTCAGGAAATCCAGACATATCATACCGGATTAATATATGGCCGCAATAGTCCTCATACCGGGTAATGGGGCTATAGCAAATTTCCTCTAGTTATTACTCCAGAAGGACTTAATGTTCCTTTTGACTCAGTAGTTATTAATTTTGCAAATGCATTATGTAAAGTTAGAAATGCAGTTTCCCATATTTAGATATTAAACAAATGTCTAATTGTACCTTTTAATTTCATTGTTACTTGAGTTGTAATCGTTTATTGTTGTAATAAAGATATAGATTATTCTACTCTTAACTTCATTCTTTTTTTTTGTTTAAATAGGAGTTACAGTTATCTGCAACACCACTCCCATTAGATTTGACATCACGCTTTTTCAATATTAAAGGTAGGTTGCTAAAAGATCTTGAAAAAAGAAAAGTACCTTGACGGTACTTTATCTACTCGTTTCCAAGGTAACACAGAAGCACTAAAATGGCATAGGTGATTTTTGCCTCAGAAAAGGATTGTTAGGAATCTCAACGATCGGATCGCAATTTAGAGGCAGATGTTAAGAGCAAAAAAAAATGATTTTCATGTTGGAGCATCAAGTTAAATCAAACCCTTCAATCGATTTTGACCATAAAATGTCCAAACTTCTCCAACAAATAAGTGATTTATAGATTAAGTTAAAGGACAGTCAAGCTCAGCGTGAATCACTGAAATTCATTATGGGGAATAATATTTCAAATGTCGATTTACAAGCTTCCCTCATTACTTCATCTATTGTAAAATCAATAAGGTCTACTTCACTTGTCTTCCAAAAATTCCCTACTACGACTAATCCTCCTCCTAGCTTAGACGAGAAGGTGGTAGGTGAATGGTGCAGGAAGGTCAAATTTGAGATGACGAAGTATTTTGATGAATAACAAAAGGTAATATATTCACAACGTATAAATGAATATGCAGCTAGGATTCAAAAGCTTGAGCGTGAAAAGTATCTCCTTCAGAAACATATTACTAATTAAGAAAGGGAGTATAATACTCTGGCACAAACAAAGCTTTTAATTGTGCTTTGAAGACATTCCTTATTAGCATCTATGATTCGAGGGGAACTCCAATTCCCTCTACTCATATATAGCATCTAAGGTATCCCTTCGGCTATAGGGATCGGCGATGACATTCTCTTTTCCGAGGGTATACTGTATCCCAAAGTCATGGGATGTTATAAACTCTATCCTACTTTTCTACCTAAGATTTAGTTCTTTTTGGGAAAATAGTTATTTGAATGATTTAAGGGCAATAAACAACTCAAACCTTTCCTCAAGATACTGTCCCTACATCTTTGAGGCAAAAATAATAGCTACCAACTCCAAGTCATGCACTAGGTATCTCTTCTCATGGCCCTTCAGTTGCCTGCTATCACAATATATACTCTTTCTTCTTGCATAAGATCTACTGCCAATCCTATTTGACATGTGTTTGTATAAACTATAAATGGCTTCATTCCATTGGGGACGACGGGTACTGGTGCACCTGTCTATAGTTCCTTTAGCTTTCTAAATACTTTCGTGCATTTCTCTTTCAACTGAAGATTAAATTCTTTTTGGTCAAACAGGTTAAAGGAACCACTATCTTGGAAAAATCGTTTATGTATTTCCTATAATAACATGTCAATCCAAGAAAACTTCTAACCTTCAGGGCATTCTTTGGAGTCTTCCAATTTTGAATAGCTTTTACTTTTGCATGGTCCACCACTAATCCATGTTCTGAAACCATATGTCCAAGAAATCCCACTTCCTTCCTCCAAAATTGGCATTTTGAGAATTTGGCTTTAAGTTAGTGCCTTTAGGGTTCCTGATATCTCCCTTAGTCTACTTTCATGATTCCTTTCACTTTTGGAAAACACCAACATAATATCTACAAAAACTACAACAAATTTGTTTAACTGCCCCTTAAGTGCTCTACTCATCAAATCTACAAAGTATATGGGGGCATTTGTCAATTCAAAAGGCATCCCTTCCCATTCGTAGAGTCCTCAGGTGTGTGAAATGTAGTCTTTGACTTGCTATCGTCTACGATCTTTACCTAATGAAATCCAGTTGCCAAGTCTAATTGCAAGAAGGCTTTGGATCCCACAAGTTGATCGAACAAATCGTCTATTCCAGGTAAGGGATAACATTACTTCTTTGTTAACTTGATGGGTTCCCTATAATAAACACAAAGCCTTAATGTGCAATCTACCTTACTGGAAAAGACAACAGCAGCTCCCCATTCCAAGGTACTTCATCAAATGAATCCTTTCTATAGCAGCTTCGAGATATGTTTATCAAATTCTCACCATTTATTGAGGGCAATCTGTTTTAATGGAAGAGCGGCTGGTCTAGTGTCCTTCTTCAAATCAATCCTAAACTTAATTCTTTCATGGTGGAAGCCTCGAAACTACTTTAAAGATATTAGAGAATTCTCGAACTATGGGTATGGATGAAAGGTCATTTTGTGATAGGTTCACTAAGTATAGGTAACTTAACTTGACTGAAATCTGGAGTGTACAACGAACGTCAAGGGCTCGCCCTTTACAACTCTTAAGCCATCCACCCTTCTATTGTAGTCTAGGAGTGCCCCGTAGTATGACTAATCCTTACCTAAAATAATCCATAACCCATGAAATTTAGATCGTATCCATTATATATGAAACCAACGTCACATATGTCTAACATAAGGTCTTTGCTAATTGAGAAAAGATGCATCGTCTTCCTAATATGATTTGAAACTACTATTGGATGGGTGACAGTTTGAGTTTGAAGGTTTAATAAGTTAATCACATTCCTAGCAATGAACGGATGAGATGCTCCGAAGTTATATAGAGCGTGAATTTTATTTCCTAAAATGAGAGCTATACCTTTTATAGTAGTCTTTCCTCGGTCCCTAGTGTTAGGAACTAGAGATAGTGGTTTTGATGACAAAAAACTTTGTAACTTATTTTATTATAACTTATATACTAACACTATCGTCTAGATATATATGAATGTTATTATGTAGGGTATATATAAGCCAGGTACTGATATTCAAGACTGTACAGTATAAAGATCAAGAATGAAGAAATCAAATTTGAAGACTCGTGAGTATCAAGATCAAGATTTCAAGATAAGTGTCTAGGTTTGTTAAAACTTAATAATAACATGGAAATCTTCATTCCAAATTTCATTTGGGATGGAACCCATTTCTACCTTCTTAGTGGCTTACAAACCCATGACAAGTAGCTTACAAACCTACGACAAGTGGCTTACAAACCCATGAACGTCCTGGTTTTGTACAAGTTCTCGAGTCCTGATGTGATGAAATATTCCGCAGGAAGAAGCTTACAAAACTACTTCAAAATAGTTTTTCAAAATGATTTTCAAAATTGCTTTTCAAAATGTTTTAGCCTCAAAAATTATCCTTTCAAATAATTTTCTAAAAGATGTTTTAGCCTTAAAATATTCTTTGTTTTTCTTTTTAAATAAACTCTTGTTTTAAACTTCATTTGTTTTTTAAAACTATCTTCTGATTTTTAAATATTCTTTATAATATAAATATACTTGAGATTTAATATCAAATTTATATATACATTCTAAAAATATATTTTTCTACTCTTTTTTATTTTAAAACATAGGAAAATTAGTTTATTTTACTCCAGAATCATTTTATCTTGTTTTCCTTTCAATACCATTTTCAAAACAAATTTTACATTGTTTTTAACGAAGGGATGTCGACATCATAGGATATCCCATGTCGACACGGTTGCCGTTAAATACAAAAGTTTCAATTTTCAAAAGAAGTGTCTATTCCTTTAAATCTCTTCACAAATGGTTATGGACGTTACTGGTCTATAAATAGGCTTCATAAACGAATTTTTTAACTAACCATTTTCTTATTTTCTTCACTCCTTCTTCTCCATAAATCCATATTCTAAAATTTTCATATTTTTAAGATCGTGTCGAAATTCTGCCGAATTCTCAAGTGGATCAAATTAGAATCCTATTCTTATTTGATTCTCTTCCCTCTCTCGAAGATCAAAGTGCTATTTAGAGTTATTGGATCAATTTGTAATCATAAGTTTTTTGAGTCTCTTTGTAAGGTGCTGTTGTGACTGGAAATCAATTGGGTGATCTTGTGTCCCGTAAATCAAGAGAGCTTGCTCTGGACTCGAAGACAAGAGGGTACCTCAAGGTCTTAGAAATTGAGGATTGCAATCTCGACATTAGTGTAATAAAAATATGTATGGGGTGTTTTCCTTGGTACAGGACTGGATGCAGGCTAACTCTGAACCAGTATAAAATCCGATGTGTTCTTTCATTTTACTGCTTTTTATTTACTTTCTGCATGTGTACTTGATTCTATGATTGTTCTTGATTCAGTTCTGCATTTGTTTATATTATAATTTCTAAGTTAGTCCATACATGTCTTAGAATCCATTAAACACTATTCACCCCCACTCTAGTGTAAAATTAGCCTTAAGATCCTTAATCCGCACTCCCTTTCACCTAGGGGTGGTTTACTCGAAATAGGGGCAGCCACAATGGCGTAGGCTTTCCCACTCTGCCATTCCTTTACATCTTCAGACATTAGTTTTTGAAACGCCCTTTCTCATAGTAGCGGTAATACTTTCCCTTAGAAGTTTCTTCAACAAATTCAATCAATAATCCTTTGCAAGCTGTTCTTTCTTTTGGCATTTATTACACACTTTACCTTCTTTGTTAAATTTCCCCTTTGACTTCTTATTGGCCTAAATTTTTTTTCTTAGCCCCTCTTTGATTCTGTGTAGGTCCTCCCATATCCTTCTACCTTTCTTTCTCTTCGACATTTACTATCTACAGTAAAGCCATCTGCACAAGCATCTCATATGCAGCTCCAGGGGGTTCTGAGTCAGTAACAATTCCCTTTAACTGAGGAGTTCAGGCTCTTGACAGACTCCATGGCTTTCATCATAGGGAGTATCAATCAAACTCATTTCAGATTCAGTTAATTTGGTAAACTTACTAATGCACTCCTTTAGAATAAAGTCTCTGTGCCTAAGCTATATAAATTTCTTTAATTAACTGAAAGCTCACTTCTACACTTGACATAAACCTTTTCTTAAATTGGTTCTTGAATTCATCCCGGACAATCCTATCAATGTCCTCTCTAGCCACCATACTCCACCAATCTAATGCTTCTCCTTTAAGATGCCAAGCTGCCATTCTCTACTTAACTTGATTCTCTCAACCAATCTCTTGGAAAATCGTATTGCAATCCTATATTTAGGCCTTAGTCTGTAAGAAGCTTTCCTTTTCAAAATATATTCTTCCTTACATACTCATAAAATTCAAACACATTTTGGTAAAATCAGTAGGTTGAGGTGGTGCTTTAGCTGGTGAAACAATATGTGCTGCTAGTGCAGTTTGGTAGGAAGCATGGAGTTTTCCTACGTCCTTAAGATATTGCTTCAACCATTCGGGCATCCTTCGAATGGTGGGCATTCCTCTAGCGGGGTTCCCAATCTCAAAAGAAGAATGATGTTCAACTATAGTCAACAACATGTAGGTTAGACTTTTAGTTATAATTTCCTAAGACTTAAAGCAAGATTTGTCTAGTATATATGAGTATGTCCATAGTAATGTTTTATATATATGTATATAGTAGGAGCTTTTGGAATTCCAAAAATAACAAGTACATCTCTCATATGTATATTTTTTTCCTACCGATTGACTAACTAGGCTCTAATACCAAATGTAATAATTCACCCTAAAACGGGCCTAGATTTTGACCCAGAAAAGTCCCATCAAAAGTAAGAACCGTCTCAAAATTGGCCGTTGGTCTGAAAAAAGAACAATACAGAACTACATATCTACACATTCAGAATCTTATTACAGAAGGGTGAAATCTAAAACAGCAATAGTACCCATTTTATTTATTAAAACCATAAAATATCTATAATATCAAAATCCAACAATACGTACATATCCATAATATTCCAAAATTACAGCATAGTTTTTACTTCATGGGTACATTAAAAACTATTGAGAATAAAATGTAAATAAATAATCTACTACCTCAAGCACTATCCACATCTCCACCTTCAACATCGCCTTTCCTAACATGCGTTGTAATGAGGTGGGAGTCAAAACAACATATGTCTAGTGAAAAAAATCTCTAGCCTTGCTACATTAGCACTTGGGAAATACAGTTTAAATAGGAATATGTCTTAAGTTTCTACTACAACATAAATCTTTCCAAATATAAGCGCAAAGGCTTTTCTCAAACTTAAATAAAAATGCTTTCCAAATATAAGCCCATAGCTAACTTTCTATCAACCCAGTAACCCTTATGCACCATCCATAATGTTTAATTAATGTTCGAGATGGTACTTAATTCACTTAATACCTTTTTTGAGAATTAGGTAGACTTCGACCATTGATACCATATTTAAGGCAGGTCCACATCATTTACTACCTATAATCCCAAGGCACACTCTTCATTAATAACTATATAGCTGACATTACACTGAATCTCTTCAGCCACTAAATAATTCCTATTGAAGTGGGCCCCTTACCGAGAAATCCTCTACCATGTCTAACCCATAACCCTGTCGATTTACTACTTCCTGCAAAAGAAGAGGCGGGCCGTCCCATAACCACTTAATACCTTTAATCTCTAAAGCAGTTCCTTCGTATTTTGAATCATACCCTATAATGACGTGTCATATGAGTTAGATTATCCATAGGTACTAGTCGCCAAATTAGCTGGGCAGATTTCCTCTATAGAAATTGGGAGTAACCTCGCGTCACCTTAGTTACTGATAAGTGGCGGCTAGGGTTATTTGCATAATGGACATTCCAGATTTAAATATTTAGATCTGACAGTTATGGTGCATTTTATCCACTATAAATAAGACCGTAGATTCCTTTTTTTGATTCATACAATATTTGGGGAACATTAGCGAACTCTGTCAGTTCGTCTCATTATGTATTCAGAAAACTACAATAGGGTTTCAGGTAAGAAATCCTATAGATCTATCTTTGTTTATTACTTATTTTCTCAAAATATTCTCCTCCAAACCACTACTTTTCTAAATCGAACATATATATAATTCCCTTCCTGTATATGTGTATCAACAAGAAGAGATCCGATAAGAGATTGTTAAAGGCATGTCAAATGTAAAGAAGGCGAAGCTAAGGCTATTCTGTGAGTGGAAATCTTAGCTTTTCTATTTTAGTGGTTAATTAGTAAATTTTGAGTCTGAACATGCCTTAGGGTTTGGTTTGTGAAAACATTATACATAAACCCTCAAAACACCTTCAATGCGAAGTATCAAATTTAGGTTGAAATCTCAACTTGTTTATGTCAAAATAGTGGAAATTGTGTAGATTTGCAGTATTTATAATTTTACCTTCTATTCCACACCTTATTCTTTTTCTTTGAATTTGGTTAAAATATCTTAATTAAGGAAATACAATGAAAATTATGAATTTTTATTTGTAGTTTGCACTGTTTATTTCCATAAATTAAATAGATGTTCCTTTGTTTATTTCCATGTATAAAGGAGTTGGATATAGCGTAAAAATTGAATTGTAAGTTCCTATTATCAACGTATTCCATTATTTTGATGTAATAAGTTGAGTTTAAATTTAATTGTACACAAGTTTATTGAATGAAACTTTTGGATATGAATATTGGAATTTTGGTATTGTTGATAGTATGGAATAAGGGTCGTATAATTGGTAAAGAGTTGACATTTAAACCCTAGTTTAGGACAAATATATCGCTCGCTTTGGAAATTACTAGGCGTGTGTGTTTGTCTGTGTCTATGTAATTTTAGCAAAATTAACGTATAATGATAATACATGATCGCATAGTTAAATGGGTTATTAATTTTATTAAATCCACCTTAGTAAGATAATTAATGTTAAATGCAAAATAAGAAAGATTACTTATAAGGCCATGATTATGGAAATAATGAGATGCGTAATAATATTTGTAGAGTGTGATATAAAATACGATTAAGTTATAGGGATGCGAGCCCAGCCAAAAGCACACGAGGTCTATGTTATATGTTTGCGTATATATATTATGGCTAAGTTATATGTATGTATATGTATGTATGTGTGTGTGTATGTTAGCATAATTAAGATATAATGATAATGTATAGTTGCGTAGTTAATTAGCTTATTAATTCTATTAAATCCTTCTTAGGAAGGTAATCAATGTTAAAGGAGAAATAAGGTCTTATATGGCCTTAATCATGGAAATGGGGGGATCTGTGATAATACATGTAGAGCATGATATAAATTATGACTTAAGTTATAAGGATGCGAGGTAAGCCAAAAGCCCAGATTGTCTGGCTACCAGTAATTTAACTTTGGGGCTGATATGTGATATCTCCGATAATACACCGGTCGACCGGTTGAACCTCCATTGGTCGACCGGTGGACCTGTTTTGGGTCCACTCAATTAATTTGCCATTGTATTTTTATTTTATACCATAATTAGCAACTAATTTAACATTAATTTTCATGTTTTCTTAATCTCCAAGTCTTGATGTACTTACGTTTTGAATTTCAAATTTGAGAATTAATTAATAAGTTGAATTTGAATTCTATTTAAATTATTTTGGGTTCGAAAACTTCAAGCATCCATAACTTTTCTACTTGAACTCCGTTTTCAACAGATTATAGGAAATTGATTATAAGTTTTCCATGGACGCAATGGTATAATTTTCGTGGTCAAATTCCAGATTTAATTTTTTTTTATTTTTGTCCCTATCTTGTTTACTTTACTTTACCCAATTTATTTACAGTTGATGTTATGTAACGACCCATAAATATATCACTTTAAATAAATGATCGCTTGGCTTTATCGATATAATAACAATTTTGTAAACAATTATTTTTATTAATGTATATGGTTTTATAAATAAAATATGATCATTTGTATTAGTTAAGAATGATAATAAAATTTATATTCAAAATTTGTTTACAAAAATATGCATATTAATTTAAAAGAGAAAATATGACCAAAAAACAGAATTAGGATTTGCAACGATAAAACGTATGGAAGTTGTGCGACATTGTAGAGATATGTGACATACATATACGCATGTACATGTGCATACATGAGAACATGCACATAAACATAAGTATACAAATATAATTAAGTATAAAATTATAATACAAAATATATAAGATATTTTAAGTTTTCTTACTCCATAAGCTTACACAAATCAATATATGCATACATGAGATGATGGAAGTAAAGGGCACATGGAGGGGGGATGTTTTCCGTGCCTAGGGAGGAGAAAATGATGATGGAGAAGCCATGTGACGGTGATGCAGAAGATGATGTGTGCATAGATATTTTTGCTCTCTCATTTTCCTATACCCTACCATCTTCTCCTCATTTACATTCGTCTCCTTCTTCATATTCTCTAAGCTTTGTCTTCCTCTTTAATGGCTTCCATCATAAGTGAAATAATGGCAAAATTTATTTCAAAAAGAATTTAAATTATAATATATAGTTATATATGCTTAAACACCTTAAATAATCCCAAAACTCCACCTTTTCTCCTTGTTATTCACCACCTCCACCCCAATTCATCATTAGGTCGAGCACCCCTTGCTCCACCCTAGTTATATACCCTTGCACTCTGAATCTTCATCTTCACTTGAGATTCACGACCTATCGTTAATTTGGATCGATGTGGTTTTCGGATATCCAAATATGGAAACCCGATCCCGGTCTCATCAAATCCAAAATGCCATCTTTTAGGTCCAAGTTGTTTTAAGTTTAAAACAATCTAATTAAACTTTCTATATACACACAGATAGATAATTCACATCATCACAATAGGTAATCATCACCACAGATAATCCATATTATCATTATAAGAAGATAATCCAAACCATCATCACAATGCAACCAATGCATCCATATCACACATCATTACTAATCTCATATCTGAGATTCAAACCATTTAAGGAAATCTATATCATCCATATATAAACAAGGATTAATAATCATACCATATATAATTAATTTAAAATGAATTAAATTAATTACATCATCTCTAATTAATTTAAAGTAAATTAAATTAGTTACTTCAATCTATAAATCCTGCTTATATAACCATTGATTATAAACTAATCAACTAATTAATTCTCTTGATTAATCATTCTTTAATTACATTCAAGTAATTAATTTCACAAATTAATTATTCTTAATCAAATAAAGTAATTAAACTTTAATTACTTCATTAATTAATTAATTATAATTAATTACGTTAATCCTTAATTAATTACATTAATTAATTACTTCATTAATTACTTATCATTGATTAATTAATCTCAATTAATTCATTCTCAATTACATCATTAATTATATTAATTAGTGATTCCTAATTACATTTAGATTAATTAACTTCATTAAGTAATTAACCATAATTATTAATCACTTTTTATTGATTAACTTCAGTAATTAATTACTCTTAATTACTTTATTGAGTAAATTGATTACCACTAGATTAATTATATTTAATAATTAATATATTTATTAATCATCCTTGATCAATTTTATTAGTAATTAGTTACCCTTAATTAATTACATTACTTAATTATTTTCCAAATGACTTAATCAATCAATGCATAAATTAATTACACCAAGTAATTAATTATTAATTACCTTCACAAAGTAATTACCCTCCATAATAATTACACAAGCAATTAACCACAAACTCTTCCATACTTTAGTAAGTTACATTCAGTAATTACTTATCTTAATTACTTTCCAAAGTAATTATCCTTCATTAATTACTTATTAACCCATTAAATGATTATTCTAAATTAATTAAACTTAATTAATTAATTTAAACAAATCAAATAAATTAATTAATTACAATGAGTAATTAATAACTTTAATTACTTTCATAAAGTAATCATACTTAACCAAATACGATAATGATTATCTAATTTAATTAATCTAATTAATTATCAAAGTTAATCACTTTAATTAATAAATAAATAATTCCAAGTTAATGACCTTCATTAACTTATCAACAATTTCCTTAATTACCTTCTTAAGTAATTATTAATTACAAATTTATTAATCTTTAATAATCATTTAATTAATCACTAATTGTCTAATTAATTATGTTTTTAACTTAATTAATCTTAATCTCTTGATAAATTAAGTTCTAATCATTATTTAAAATCTAACTTATTTAATTAATGATCTTATTTCCAAATTAATCAATCTTAATTAATTAACTTCAACCTTAATTAATTAATTCAAAATCCTTACTTAATTAATTAAGTAAATTAATTAATTATCCATATAATAAACTTACTAATTTAATAAATCAAAATCATTAAATCTTTGATTGATTTTAAAATAAAACATTTCTTATTAATGATTACATTATCATTAACAAAGCAAATTTAAAACAACCTACTTTAAAATTTGTTTCCAAGTTACATTTTTAAATTTAAATATTAAATGAAATCAAACTTAATCTTATCAAAGTTTTAAAAATATTTTAAAAACCTTTTTAAAACTTATACTAAATAATTTCTTATTTTATAAAGAAGTTTAAAGGAAATTTAAACTCACATTCATTTTAAAATACAAATCCTATTTAAATATGTTTCAACATCCAAAGTTGTTTAACATTTTTTTTTAAAACTTCCTTTATTTTCAAAACATGGATTCAAACTGGATCTTATTTCCAGATTTAAACTTATGTCTAAATCTTTTACTCTTTATTTTAAAACTTAACCTTTAAATTTAATTTATTTAAACTCTTTTAAAGTCGTTTAAACATATTAATTTATAAAGTTTAAACTAAATTTTAAAACTGGAATTCAAATCTAGTTTGAAATTCATACTTTAAATTAGATTTTAAATTCTATTTTAAACTTGTTCCAGATTTGAACCAAATTGAATAGGAAAATAAACAGGTTTCACTAGAAAACCTGTAACCCATAAAAATACCGAGTCCCCTCTTCTTGACTTCGAGTACAACCCTGAACAACTTCGAGCAAAAACTCGAATTACTCGATTATGACCCGAGTACAAAATTTCTGCAAATCCCAAACATTCACCTGACACCATTCTTTCGCTGTGCATATGCACGGTGGTTTTGGCCGCCTCCAGTCAACAAACAATTCGACGTTTGCCCACCAATCCACCATTGATCATCAAAACCCCACAAGCATCAAGAAATCAAATTTGAGTTCCACAACTCAAAACCAGAAACATACTGGAAACACTTTCACCATCAAATCCCAAAACCTTTAAAATCCCCATTCACTCTCCTCTGGCCATCAGAGGCTTTGGAATCCGTCCAACATCTCTTCGACACCCAAGCAGCCATCTCCCCAAATATAGAAGCACTCGATCCCCTATAGCCACCATGTCGATCAAAACATTGCACTGCCCAGAAACTAGGTTTACAAACCAAAAAGCTCAACCATCGTCACCATGACGATCTTCCACCAACTCCACTATTTTTATCATCACCACTGATCACCCATCCATCACCAGAAGAAAGCCCGACCTTCCAAATACCCGGGATCATCAGAATTTTCCAATAACCCCAAAAACAGTGCAACCCCGACATGCACTTCAATTATAGTTTAAAAATTATGATTTAGATCTTAAAAATCCTATTTTTGAATGAGTATTCGATTTATAATCCTAAATAAATGAATTACAGTGTTTGAATTTTTACTAAAAACTTAAACTTCCCTGTTGTTCTTGTTTCCAGAGCATATTACAATTTATTTTAACTTAAATACAAATTTTAAAGCTTTCTTTATAATCAAACAAACACATATTATTTGGATCCTAAATCCTAACATAAACTTGTTTAAGAGAAAATGGATTTTTATCAAAATCCTTGCTTCTGAAACCAGGCAAAGCAGATTCACTGCACATAAAATCTATATACGTTCAATCATTTATATATATATATACACACACACAGCAATGCATTTAAAATTATACACACAAGCATACTAATAAACATGCAACCAGATATACAAACACAAGGCATACTCATTTCAGTCATCAATCAAGCAACAGATTATACTTAAGTTTTTTTTTAAAAAAAAAGATACTCACCTGATAAGGCATGAAACAGAGCACAAGATTTGAAGTTGCTTTTACTTCCTGATTAAAATTGAGTTGCAGATTTTATTTGAAGTTGAGTTGCAGGCTTGAACAGATTCCAGATGTAGAAGACCACCTAGATTCCTTTGAATCCTTAAATTTGAAAATCTTTTTGTTGCATGTTCTTGATTTTTTTACAGATTTCACTTTATATTCCCAGGTTGAAAGATGCATGCAGGGTTTACTTGCTTGCTGATTTAAACTTGCATTACAGATTTCAGGTTTAAAGAATGCAGACATATGCTTTTGAAAGGAATCACAGGTTTGATTTGCTTTGGTTTCTAGTTTGAGGAGTTAATGTTGGTAATGAAATGATAGGTTTCAGATTTTTGATCTGAATTAAATTTTGGTTTTGGAGAGTTTGGAAACAAATTGTTTCAGCTGAAATTTTTCTTCTAAACTTTGAAAAATGAAGATTAAAAAAGGAGAAGATTGAAGAAACAAGTTTATATAAGTGTAATTGATTTATTTAAAAATTAAAGAAAAAAATTAAAAGGACACATGTAAAAAAAACTAACACTTGTTACATTAATCATTTAATTTAACTACACTTGTCATTATACCACTTCTTATAATAACATGTGTCTTGTAAGAAATTTTATTTATTTTTATTTATTTTAAAAGTAAATGAAACCCTCGTTTGTTTATTTATTAAATACATATATATAAAGTATTTTCATAAGTAAATACATATGCATCACTTTTTAAACAAAATGACATGAAACAAATTAAAAAAAATGAAAGCTTACTTATATAATTTAGATATGTTTATTCTTTTGAAATTTTAAAATTAAATTCAAATTCAAATTCTATTCATACATTTAAAAATTCAATTTAAAAGTAATTTATATTAACATACTTAATTTGAAAATAATAATAATATTGTCTTTTAAAAATCTATCTATATTAATACATTTATTATTATTTGAAAGTAACATATTTATTAATTTAAAATAATTTATAAAAGCAATTATAAATTACTTATCACTAATCTAACTTATTTAAATGCATAAATGTTTTAATATATAAATGGTATTTTAAATTTTCATATATAATTCTAAATTATATTTATTAAGCTATATTAAAAAAGGAAATAAAATAAACTTTTGTTTATCTTATTTAAAATTTGAACTATGCTTTAAAATATATTTAAACAATTTAAAATATTTTCATTAAGTGTCTTAAAACTAAATAATTATTTATTAAATAGTTTTGAATAGTTATTTATTAAATAAAATAATAATTTCCAAATTATGAAAATGAATTATTAGAATTTAAAAACAAAATTTTATTTGTTTATTAAACTTCAAATCAAAACTTATTTATCTACAATATATATACATGTATACATTATAAATAGAAAGCAATTTATTAGATTTTAAAAGATAAAATTCACCAATTAAACATTTATTTAATTGGAATACTAAATCAAGTTAATTTTTATTAACAGAATTTATCAACTCAATTTAATTTTAATACAGACTATTAAATTGATATTGCCAAAATTTTCGGGATATCACATTCCTCCCACCTTAAAAGAATTTCGTCCCCGAAATTTAAAAGAAAAGGTATTTTAATAATCTCATTTAAGATTTTAATTCAAACATAAGCATATATCAATCATATGCTAACAACCAAAGCAACCGATTTATCTAATAAAACAAATTTAATTATCCAGACCAAATTCTGGATAAAATTTCCTCGAGTTTCCCCAAGTATATATATACCGGGATACTCGCTCTACAGAATCCAAACAATCTAAACTACGAAGCTACAGAGCTCCTTCTCATCTAAATCTACAAAACTAAACAAGATATCAGAATACATACGAGTCTGACTTAACAACCAAACCTTCCTGAAAAGCTGGTTCCACAACCAGAGATAACGCATACACGTACTCCCTCAGAGATACGTGAATCTCATTGAATCCAATTATCTAACTGGCAATTCAACTCTACTCTTCAAACATCATAAGAACAAACTCACTTCTTCTAGGAAAAGACAAAACAGAAACACTCCCAAACCGCTTCCGTTGCACAACTCTGATTTGGAAAAGAAGAAAAATGCTGATGATGAACACGAGCACAATCTGGACAGCACAACCTAGAATATGATTCAACAGGTCCAAAAAAGAAAACTCAGAAGTTCCACCAATCCTGAGCTGCTACACCAAACCTTATCTCGAGAAATCATCCTTCTACTAGCTGATCCACCGGTAGCACTCCTGGAATCCGGTCGATAAGAAAACTCAATCTCTCGATACAGACAAACCTCTGACTCCTCAGAAGACATCCAGAAAATCTCCGATAACCCAAGAGATCATTTAAACAATCGCAAGTCACTTTTGCGATCAATCCAGACCAATTCTCAAAGAAATCTATTCTCTCTTTACCAAACAGAATAGCTTACACTTAATTAGCCAATCCACCAAAGAAACGGATCTACTCCGATGGTTCTGAACTCCACCTTCAGAATACTGCTAACCATAAGACTTCCTGCCAACATAGAATACTCCGAGCTGAACTGCTAACACCGATGCCAAAGACTTCCTATTCCAAAGCCCTTCGAGAAACTCGGACCTCAAAGCCAAACATAAACAACCAGCTGAACTCTGCCACATCACCGAAGCGGACACACTTCCTAAAACTTGTTCCAAAGGAAACATCTTCGGAGAAATCCATATTCACTGCATCACATCACGCATCTACAACTTCCTGACGTATCAAAATACCATCACACACTTCTGCTAAACCGACAGATCCAAACTCAACTCATCCAACTTCAAAGATAGATTTCGAACCTCAACAGGTTACTTTTAGAGATCGATGAAATCCTTACACCAAGCCACAAAACTCACTCGAGACGGTATTAGGTCTACAGTCTCGAAAGATACACTTCCAACCTCAAACATCCAAACTCCAACCAATGGTAGTAGTCGTGTTACACACACCACTACCTTATCTACCTTTATAACCTATATTGGAAAAACCCGAAAAGCTAACCCAACGGATAGGTAGAAATATATATATATATATATATATATATATATATAATTACAAATACGCTCTCTCAAGGTAGACATCACTCCAGAGCCTAGGTATTCACTCAACCTAATACTCTGATACCAACTGTCACGTCCCGTCTTCCACTAACCATAAAGACGTATCATGAATTAAGAAAGAAATAGATAGAAAGAGAAAGAAAGAGAAGAAAGAAGAAACAACAACAGAATCTCAACAGCGGAGCAAATAAATTATATTAATAACAAAAGTATTACATAGATATAAAACAACTATCAGAGTTACACAGATTATACATCTCATACTAGACAGTTATAAACACCTATCTAGTTATTACAATACAGTCCAAAACAACTCAAACAAACGACTCAGAGATACCAACACGGCGGAATACTAGATAACTACAACGCAGAAGCTTCCTGCTCCATTTGCTCCTCCATAATTCGTCAAAGCTAACCTGAATCCATTGGCTACTCGTAAAAATTTGAGTACCCAAGAGTTTAAGAAAAAAGAAATAAACTCCAGGTCAAACATGGGTCTGGTGTGAGTAACAGGTTAAAGTTGCTTAACTTTTGAAAAATCTTTGAAAAGAAAGGTATCACGTAAGACTTCCCACACATAAACATGGAAAAGTTTTTACCTTACGCTAACCAAAACATTTGATAGGAAATCTGGTGATATTATAATAGCGTCTAGGGTTTTCAAGTAAAATACAGAAATAGCTGGAATGATTACATCTCACGTTCCAACATAGTTGGGCACAACTAATACGTACGGCACTTATTGGATTTTGGATTCCATGCAATGGCAGGGCTACCAGGGTACCGTCCATCACTGTACAAGGCCTAGATCGTCGTACCGAGGATCACTCCCGATCACCTGCAATACAAGGCCGGAACCATCCCTTACTGGACAGTCCTGAACAAGACGACCCCGCTGTTCGCCGTGACCCAACCGCCCACACAGCCGAAGGAAAAGGGACCTCTAGACAAGGGAAAATCTCGTCCTACTTGGGCATGACCCACTTAGCCTTGCTGCACCTCCCCAGTTTTATCCATTCCCGGTTGATGAGGCTTGATGCTATGATTACCTTTAGAGAACACATCTCTTAGAATGCTCATCGACCACCTGACGATGTTCTGAAAGCATTGATTAACAAAGCAATTTTAAAACAACCTATTTTAAAATTTGTTCCCGGATTACATTTTTAAATTTAAATATAAAATGAAATCAAACTTAACCTTATCAAAGTTTTAAAAATATTTTAAAAACCTTTTTTAAACTTATACTAAATACTTTCTTATTTTATAAAGAAGTTTAAAGGAAATTTAAACTCACATTCATTTTAAAATACAAATCCTATTTAAATATGTTTCAACATCCAAAGTTGTTTAACATTTAATTTTTTTTTAAACTTCCTTTATCTTCAAAACATGGATTCAAATTGGATCTTGTTTCCGGATTTAAACTTATGTTTAAATCTTCTACTCTTTATTTTAAAACTTAACCTTTAAATTCAATTTATTTAAACTCTTTTAAAGTTGTTTAAACATTTTAATTTATAAAGTTTAAATTAAATTTTAAAACTGGAATTCAAATCAAGTTTGAAATACATACTTTGAATTTAGATCTTAAATTCTATTTTAAACTTGCTCCAGATTTGAACCAAATTGAATAGGAAAATAAACAGGTTTCTCTGGAAAACCTGTAACCTATAAAAATACCCGAGTCCCCTCTTCTTGACTTCGAGTACATCCGTGAACAACTTCGAGCAACAACTCGAATTACTCGAGTATGACCCGAGTACAAAATTTCTGCGAATCCCAAACATTCACCTGACACCATTCCTTCACCGTGCATATGCACGGTGGTTCTAGCTGCCTCCAGTCACCACCAAGTCAACAAACAAGTCGACGTTTGCCCACCAGTCCACCATCGATCATCAGAACCCCACAAGCATCAAGAAATCAAATTTGAGTTCCCCAATTCAAAACCTGAAACATACTGGAAACACTTTCACCATCAAATCCCAAAACCTGTAAAAACCGCCATTCACTCTCCTCCGACCATCGGAGGCTTTGGAACTCCGTCCAACGACTCTTCGACACCCAAGCAACCATCTCCCCAAATATAGAAGCACTCGATCCCCTATAGCCACCATGCCGATCAAAACATTGCACTGCCCAGAAACTAGGTTAACAAACCAAAAAGCTCAACCATCGTCACCACGACGATCTTCCACCACCTCCACTATTTTTCTCATCACCACTGATCACCCATCCATCACCAGAAGAAAGCCCGACCTTCCAGATACTCGGGATCATCAGAATTTTCCAAAAACCCCAAAAAAAGTGCAACCCCCGACATGCACTTCAATTCTATTTTAAAAATTATGATTTAGATCTTAAAAATCCTATTCTTGAATCAGCATTTGATTTATAATCCTAAATAAATGAATTACAGTGTTTGAATTTTTACTAAAAACTTAAACTTCCCTGTTGTTCTTATTTCCAGAGCAATTACAATTTATTTTAACTTAAATACAAAATTTAAAGCTTTCTTTATAATCAAACAAACATATATTATTTGGATTCTAAATCCTAACATAAACTTGTTTAAGAGAAAATGGATTTTTATCAAAATCCTTGCTTCTGAAACCAGGTACAGGCAAAGCAGATTCACAACACATAAGATCTATATACGTTCAATCATGCATATATATAAATATATATACACAGCAATGCATTTAAAATTATACACACAAGCATACTAATCAACATGCAACCAGATATACAAACACAAGGCATTCTCATTTCAGTCATCAATCAAGCAACAGATTATACTTAAGTTTTTTTTTTTAAAAAAGTTACTCACCTGATATGGCATGAAACAGAGCACAAGATTTGAAGTTGCTTTTACTTCCTGAATAAAACTGAGTTGCAGATTTTATTTGAAGTTGAGTTGCAGGCTTGAACAGATTCCAGATGTAGAAGACCACCTAGATTCCTTTGAATCCTTAAATTTGAAAATCTTTTTGTTGCATGTTCTTGATTTTTTTACAGATTTCACTTTATATTCCCAGGTTGAAAGATGCATGCAGGGTTTACTTGCTTGCTGATTTAATGTAACGACCCAGAATTTTAAACTATTTAATTTGAGAATATTTAATTAATTTTAAATATTTGAATGATGGTTTGAATTGAATTTCAAATTATCAGAATGAATTGGCGATTAAATTATAAAATTTAATCTATTGAAAGTTGAATAAAATTTTGAATCTTCAATTTTAAGCCAATTAAAAATATTTCAAAGGCTTGTAAAATTCATGTTGATAATATTAAAGATTATAGAAGCTTCGGAATAGGATTTGAAAGTGAATTGATCAGTTTTGGAATTATATCGTTTAAATTGAATTTAAAATTAGCCGTCCGAGGCACAGTCTCGGAATTCAACGAAACCAGTTCCATTGGGCCCGTAATGTTGAATTATTGCCGGATTTCAAATTTCGTATCAATCGGAGTTGTCGTGTGAGAATACGACACCTAAACGCATTGAAATTAAATTCGATTTAAACTTGAATTTAAAATTTAATTAGTCAAACATCACGTTCTCCCTAAAATCATGCCTAGTATCACGCAGCAGATCACGAATAAGAACAGGCAAGCACGTTCTCTTGTTCCCTCCATCCCTCTTTAAATAATAACGCAATCGTTCGTATAAAAAAAAAGAGAGAGAAGAAGGCCGAAGCCCTTTTCTCTTCAGAAAGAAAAAAAAATTAATGGCCGAAGCTGATTCGAGCTCAACGCTCGAACGAGTGACACGCACGTGTGCACGGCACGAGGCAGCAACAATTCAAGCAACGAGGGCGCGCGAGTCAGGGGTAGTGTGATGAGGCAGCGGCGTGGGTTAGCCGCGAAATTGATGAGCTGGGAGCGGTGTCTTCGAGCACGCGAATCGAGTTTTTGGTGCTTGGTCTGGCGAACGACGAGGCGACGTGAAGCGGTTTCTGGCTAGGGTTTCAGGGCTAGGGGCGGCTGCGGGGAGAATTGTTGGCGGCGGCGGCAACAAAATGGGTTAACGCGATCTGCTGTGATGATCGCGAATCGAGGTGAGTCGGACGAGGTGATGTTGCGATTGTTTTGGAAGCGGCCGATGGTGTGGGAGGCCAGGATCGATGGGTAGTTGAAGTCGATGTTGAGGTTGGAGGAGCGGCGTTCCTGTTGGATTCAGAGATCGGATGGTCGAAGAGGGTATGGCAATTTTAATTTTCCAATTCAAATTCGAATATATATGTAGGTAAATAAAAAAAAATATAGTTTTGCAGAAAGGTAATCTATGCAGATTTTTTTTTATTTATAGTTATAATAAAGAAAATATGTTTAAAAAGAATTTAATTATTTAAAACTAAATTATTAGTTAAATATAAATTTAGTTTCAAATGAAAAATATTTTGTAAAAGAAAATTTGTTAGAAAATTTATTGGATGAAATGATTTATTTTTGAAATATATATAAATTATTTTTGTTAAGTAAAGGTATAAAAAGGGAATTTAATCATTAGTCTAAATAAAATTTATAAACAGAAAATAAACATATGTGTAGATGAAATTTATAAAAGGAAAGTTAGTTTGAAATTAAAAGGGTTTAGTTAAATAAATTTATTTAAGTAAATTTAGTTGAAATTAAATTTTAGTTAGATAAATTTGTTAAGAGTAATCTATTTAAAGTAAAAAAGGAACTTGTCAAAAAAAAAATTAATCATAGAAGTGGAATTTATAAAGCTTAAAGTGAAATTGTTAGTTAATTAAATTTTATTTAAAGTGAATTTAGTTTTAAAATTAAAGTATAGTTAAATAAATTTATTTAAGTAAATTTAGTTGAGATTTAAATTTTGTTAGATAATTTTGTTAAGAGAAATCTGTTTAAAAATAAAAAGAAAATTTTTAGTTAAATATTTTATTCAAGAAGATTTGTTAGGAATTTGATTTATTGGATAAATAAATTTATTTAAGGAGAAAATTGGGTTAAAAGAAAGTATCAAAGAAAATTTAGTTCTTAAATTAAATTTTTATTTAAATAAATTTATTTAAGAAGAAACTGATTTAAATAAAACCATTAGTTAATTTAACTATTAGAAAAATGATATCGCCGATGAATCGAAATTATCTAATGAAAATTTAATTTATTCGATTGATTCGAATATTAATAAATTGTGTATAATATTTATACAAGGTATAAATGAAGAAAACAAGTTGAATTGGAAGTGGATTGCAAACGGGAATAAAGGTGAGAACTTCTCACTCAAAAGGATTTATTATATTTTAAATAGTTAGATTTAAAATTGTTAGTTGTGTTGATTGAATGCTTGAATGATGATTGTTATATATATATATATTGGATGTGAATAGACCCTATACGCCGTTAGTAAGCGGAGGTTATTTATTACACCCATATACCGCGATATTCCACCTCGAAGTGGAATTGGTATTATATTATATATATAGCAATATATATATATTGGCATATGTATATATTGCAGTTGATTGATTTCCCGCATATTTTTTTAGCGGATGAGACCCTATTGCGCCGTTAGTAAGCGGATAATAATTATAAAATCCCATATGCCGCGATATTCCACCTCGAAGTGGAATGGTATTGTGCTAATGTCTGTGGATGCAGGGAAACAGGTTGGAGGGATCCAACTGGATTCCTCACAAATATTTGTTTGATTTCATATATTGTGATATTTGATTGTTTATCATGGATGATATATGATGTTTGAAAGTCGTGATTGACTATTTGATGTGTTGCATCATCGGATCCAATTTTTGGAATTTAAAAACAACGATTTTTATTTCTAAAGTGATTTTTGGAAATATACGTTTATAAAATATTTTTGAAATTGATTCATCTTAAATAAATAAACGTTATAATTTTAATGTTATAAAAATTATGATTTTTGAGAAATACAGTTAAAAGTTGATTTTTGAAGATATGAGATTAATGATTTTATAAAATAGCTTAAACTGGAATTGCTGAATTTATTATAAAAAGTTTAAAGATAGAATTTATGAAATTTGATTATTTTATAAATCAAAATGATGAAATTATAAGGAGTGGAAAGACGTTTTAAAATAGTAATATAAATTGTTTTATATAAAAAAAAAGATTTATAAATTGATATTTATAAATTAAAAATATTGGAATTATAAAACGAGCTTTTACAAGTATTAGAATGAATTGTAAATGAATTTCATAAATTGGAATTTTAGAATTATAACGGTGAAGTTATAAATGGAATTTTATAAACAGTAGGTTTATAAAATTTGTAAAGTTATTAAAGGAATGGATTTGGATAAATAAATGAATCTTATAAGTTATAAGATTTATAAAATTTATGAAGTTGAAAGGAACGATTTTTATAAACAAATAAATTATAAGTATTTAACTTATAATATGAAATTTTAGTATATCATTGAGATATGAAATTGAATAGATTTATAAAGGAAATTTATAAAAGGAAGTTGTTATAAAATAAATAGAAATAGAATTTATAAACATTGTTTATAAATCCGCAACGACTTATTTTGATAAGTGAATTGTTGTAATTTATTTATGGAGTTATATTCATGTTTTAGACAGTGAATAATTCTTTAAAATAAAATGAATAGAAGTGATGAAATTTATTAACAAGTATATTCACGTTTTTGAATAGTGAATATTATGTTAAAGAAATTATTTTGAATGTGATGTTTTAAATAGAATTTAAAACGATCTAAAGATGTTTTAAAATGTATTAACCATCGAAACCATTGATTTCAACATTCATTGTTGAAATAGACGTTTTCGAGAAATAGAAGGAAATGGTAGATTATAACACTGTTGTTATAATAAATGGTTTCGGAAAGGAAATGTTTTGTATAGTATTGGGATTTATATATCTATTTTAATTTCGAATCCCTATACTAGTGATTTTGGGTTGTCGTAACGATGTTTTACGCAACATTCGTTTTGGCCCAAATAAATATGTTTAAGTGAATGATTTCCTTAAAGAATGAAAAATATACTTATTTTCGATTAGGGTATATTAAATATTTTCTAAGTATAGAAAATAAAAAGATCTGTGAATTACTTATTTTTAATAAGTTAGAAATGCTTTTCCAATATTAAGTGAATATTTGGAATTTATCTTTTTTTAAGATAAATTGAAAATGAATATTAGAAATTGAATGGAAATCGTATATTCATAAATATTTTGGAATGTAAATTCAATATGGAATTTATAAATGAAATTTGGAAAATGAGTTTAAAAATAAATATTGATTTATTTTGAAGAATGGAGAATATATATCTTGTAAAGATATTTTTGGAAAATAAATGATTTGGAAAATTATTTGGAATCTGGTGATGTTGGCATATCTATTGATAGTTCAATAACCGACTATCAATATTTACCTTTAAATAGGTATTTGTTGGGATTTGTTTGAAATTGGATGCCACACTTATTTTTTTAAAAATAAGCTCTCACTATTCGGGTTAACCGGGAAAGGACCTTGGGGTCGTATAACCCATTCCGAATATGTGATACGTCGTTATGAATTGCATTCGAAGATCGGTGTTGAAGACCGGATATTTTCGAAAACGAAAGGGTTTCTTGTTGATTGTCTCTACACTGGCTGATCCCCGGTATTGAGATCTCCATATGTGATGGGAAATCCTAACGTGATTAGAGATTATTCGGATTGCAAGGACTTCTTTGTAAGTGCCTTCGGTTCTGTTCGATCCCGGAACAGACTTGTATGGATTGTGTGTCTGACATTACAAATTGAGATGTAAAGCCAATTTCTTTCAAATATATTTCTGCTGGTGGTGGAGAATTTATTCTCTTAGCTTAACACCCTTCTCTGAGACGTACGAGCCCAGAGGTTATATAATTGAAGTTATCAGCGATATATTCCCAATTTGGTAATGTGACATGCTGAGTGTAGCTGTAAATGATCATTGTGTTGATTATTTATGATAGGATCATTTGTTTGATCGCCTATCTTTGTGATCATTTCTATGATCATTTGTTGACCCAAAGCATGGCTTTTGTATAAAGTATGTTTTTGTGGACGTGACTTCGTCGAGCCTCACAAACCGGTAATGGTCGAAACAGGAATTGTGTGGCAAGGTTTTCAGGGATCGCTTCCCTAGGGTATAGCCATTCCTTCTGGAAAAGGGTAGTATCATGGTATGGAGCCCAGATACTTACTCATGTTGAAAACACTTTATGATTGTGTGATGATGGTGACGAGCGCTCGGTTAAAGGTTCCAAAGGACCGGGAGTGGCATATCTGAGGGTTTGTAATATTCCTTGGGAAAAGGGATTCCCGGCTTTGTTTAGCGGAGAACGGTGGTTCTCGGGGCGTCCTTCCAGAGGCGTTTCCATGTGGCAATGGGATGTTCCTTGGCCTGACCATTTGTTGGAAAATCCATTCTTCAAATACGAGCCTTGTACAGTATTAGTTGTATTACCTGCCATCTACTTATGGTGGTAACCCACTGTTTGGATGGTAGCTATAGTAGGCATAAGTGCGAAATGTCTATGCTGGCTAAGATTTATATCTTTATTTTCGAAATGAATTTTCTCTACACTATGCACTAGTAATAATATCAAATGTTCTTTTTAATGCGTATCACATTGTGTGTGTGTGCGGGAGGCCTTATGTTAGTCTCATTTTTAAAAGCATTGCGAATTGATTTTAAAAATATTCTTCTATTTTGATTTTAAAGATAAATAAACTGTTTTGAGTTCTCACACCAGTCACATGACTGACTCGGAGTTGATTGTTTTCCTTCCTAAACTCTGGGTGCCCACCAATTTCCACACGGGCAGTCAAGAGTTAGGTTTATCAGGATATTCTGGAATTCAGGAGTTGCTGGAAGCAAGATGGATGGCAATGGCGTATTCCTAGTATATAGTACTTTCTTTTCCGCTGTTTGTTTGTTGTTGTACACTCTGATGATATGATGTAATGAAATGTAATGTAATAACTGATATAATTCTTTGTTTAAAGATTATTCATTTATCTATTATATGTTGTTCCGCTGCGAATTGTGAGATTCTGATGTTGTCCTGTTATTTCTTTTCCGTTCTATTTTCTGTTTTCTTTACTCTTTATTTTCTATCTTCTCTCTCTCTTCTTTTACTTTTTCTTTTTCTTAAACCCTCAGTGTTCGGTTTTCCGTCGTTCGATTGCTCGGCAGTCGATAAAGTGAGTATCGATGTTGAATTTTCGACAGTCGAAGAATCGGGTCCTGACAATGTGGTATCAGAGCATATGGTTAAGCGACAACCATGGTTCTGTTGGGTGTTACTCATTAGAGATAGAGTCAGCAGTACTCTAGAATGAGTTTGAGTGTAATAATAGATATGAGCGCGTATATGTTAGTGAATATAAAATTGTTTTTTTGAATCGGGTAAATAAGGTAATTTTTGCCCAAAACTATTTTTGTATAGAAAAGAAATGATTTTCTATGAATTATTATAGTATATGGTTGCATGATTGTTAGGAAGTGATAATATTGAATTATTATCATTACTATATGGAATTTGAATTGGTTAAATTAAAGTTTAGTCGTGAGCTAAATTTGAAGCTAAATTTGAAGATAAATTTGAATTTGTATATAAATTCAAGTAAGTGAAAGAAATAAATTGAAATTCCCTTTGTTAGTAATTAAGTAAATTCGAGATGAATTGAATATGGAAATTGAAATTTAAAATGAATAAGTGAATGTACTAATTAAAATGAAAGTTAATCGTTAAAATTCAATATTTAGAATTTAGAATTGAATTCGAATGAAAATTTAATTGTGAATTGAATTCAAATAAAATTGAATGAAATGAATATGTAACTTCAATAGTGAAGTAAAATTGTAAAAGAAGCATATATTGGAAAATTTTGTAATAGAAATGGCAAAATGGTTTGAATGTTGGATTTGTATGCTACTGTTATACAGGATATACAGATATTATAAAGGGATTGGATTTTGATTTTTGAAGATAATTTAAATTGCTCGACAAAAAGGTACGTATTTCCATTTCAGTATGAGATTTGATGACTTTCTTCTCTAGCCACTTGGCTTTCTCTTTTCTTTTTGATTCTGAGGGGCCGTGGTGCCATTTTGTAGTCGTACCGAGCTAGCCGCGCAAAGGAGACGCTGGCGAAATTTTTCGAAAATTTAGGGTGTTAGAAAAATTTTGAGAAAATTTTGAAAGTTTAAATTTTGAATTTAAAATTAAATTAGAATTATTTAGGTAAACAACGTTGTTTGAAACTTATAATTGAAGTTGGAAATCTAGTTGAAATGATAATGAATCTTTAATAAAAAGATTTAGGTTAGTAAGTTGATAAAACAATTTGAATTGTGAAAAATAATAGACGGGATAAGGGCATTCTTCTTAACTTGTAATTTCGGGACGAAATTCTTTTAAGGAGGGAAGATTGTAACGACCCAGAATTTTAAACTATTTAATTTGAGAATATTTAATTAATTTTAAATATTTGAATGATGGTTTGAATTGAATTTCAAATTATCAGAATGAATTGGCGATTAAATTATAAAATTTAATCTATTTAAAGTTGAATAAAATTTTGAATCTTCAATTTTAAGCCAATTAAAAATATTTCAAAGGCTTGTAAAATTCATATTGATAATATTAAAGATTATAGAAGCTTCGGAATAGGATTTGAAAGTGAATTGATCAGTTTTGGAATTATATCGTTTAAATTGAATTTAAAAATAGCCGTCCGAGGCACAGTCTCGGAATTCGACGAAACCAGTTCCATTGGGTCCGTAATATTGAATTATTGCCGGATTTCAAATTTCGTATCAATCAGAGTTGTCGTGTGAGAATACGACACCTAAACGCGTTGAAATTAAATTCGATTTAAACTTGAATTTAAAATTTAATTAGTCAAACATCACGTTCTCCCTAAAATCATGCCTAGTATCACGCAGCAGATCACGAATAAGAACAGGCAAGCACGTTCTCTTGTTCCCACCATCCCTCTTTAAATAATAACACAATCGTTCGTATAAAAAAAAAAGAGAGAAGAAGGTCGAAGCCCTTTTCTCTTCAGAAAGAAAAAAAAATTAATGGCCGAAGCCGATTCGAGCTCAACGCTCGAACGAGTGACGCGCACATGTGCGCGGCACGAGGCAGCAACAATTCAAGCAACGAGGGCGCGCGAGTCAGGGGTAGTGTGATGAGGCAGCGGCGTGGGTTAGCAGCGAAATTGATGAGCTGGGAGCGGTGTCTTCGAGCACGCGAATCGAGTTTTTGGTGCTTGGTCTGGCGAACGACGAGGCGACGTGAAGCGGTTTCTGGCTAGGGTTTCAGGGCTAGGGGCGGCTGCGGGGAGAATTGTTGGCGGCGGCGGCAACAAAATGGGTTAACGCGATCTGCTGTGATGATCGCGAATCGAGGTGAGTCGGACGAGGTGATGTTGCGATTGTTTTGGAAGCGGCCGATGGTGTGGGAGGCCAGGATCGATGGGTAGTTGAAGTCGATGTTGAGGTTGGAGGAGCGGCGTTCCTGTTGGATTCAGAGATCGGATGGTCGAAGAGGGTATGGCAATTTTAATTTTCCAATTCAAATTCGAATATATATGTAGGTAAATAAAAAAAAATATAGTTTTGCAGAAAGGTAATCTATGCAGATTTTTTTTTATTTATAGTTATAATAAAGAAAATATGTTTAAAAAGAATTTAATTATTTAAAACTAAATTATTAGTTAAATATAAATTTAGTTTCAAATGAAAAATATTTTGTAAAAGAAAATTTGTTAGAAAATTTATTGGATGAAATGATTTATTTTTGAAATATATATAAATTATTTTTGTTAAGTAAAGGTATAAAAAGGGAATTTAATCATTAGTCTAAATAAAATTTATAAACAGAAAATAAACATATGTGTAGATGAAATTTATAAAAGGAAAGTTAGTTTGAAATTAAAAGGGTTTAGTTAAATAAATTTATTTAAGTAAATTTAGTTGAAATTAAATTTTAGTTAGATAAATTTGTTAAGAGTAATCTATTTAAAGTAAAAAAGGAACTTGTTAAAAAAAAAATTAATCATAGAAGTGGAATTTATAAAGCTTAAAGTGAAATTGTTAGTTAATTAAATTTTATTTAAAGTGAATTTAGTTTTAAAATTAAAGTATAGTTAAATAAATTTATTTAAGTAAATTTAGTTGAGATTTAAATTTTGTTAGATAATTTTGTTAAGAGAAATCTGTTTAAAAATAAAAAGAAAATTTTTAGTTAAATATTTTATTCAAGAAGATTTGTTAGGAATTTGATTTATTGGATAAATAAATTTATTTAAGGAGAAAATTGGGTTAAAAGAAAGTATCAAAGAAAATTTAGTTCTTAAATTAAATTTTTATTTAAATAAATTTATTTAAGAAGAAACTGATTTAAATAAAACCATTAGTTAATTTAACTATTAAAAAAATGATATCGCCGATGAATCGAAATTATCTAATGAAAATTTAATTTATTCGATTGATTCGAATATTAATAAATTGTGTATAATATTTATACAAGGTATAAATGAAGAAAACAAGTTGAATTGGAAGTGGATTGCAAACGGGAATAAAGGTGAGAACTTCTCACTCAAAAGGATTTATTATATTTTAAATAGTTAGATTTAAAATTGTTAGTTGTGTTGATTGAATGCTTGAATGATGATTGTTATATATATATATTGGATGTGAATAGACCCTATACGCCGTTAGTAAGCGGAGGTTATTTATTACACCCATATACCGCGATATTCCACCTCGAAGTGGAATTGGTATTATATTATATATATAGCAATATATATATATTGGCATATGTATATATTGTAGTTGATTGATTTCCCGCATATTTTTTTAGCGGATGAGACCCTATTGCGCCGTTAGTAAGCGGATAATATTTATAAAATCCCATATACCGCGATATTCCACCTCGAAGTGGAATGGTATTGTGCTAATGTCTGTGGATGCAGGGAAACAGGTTGGAGGGATCCAACTGGATTCCTCACAAATATTTGTTTGATTTCATATATTGTGATATTTGATTGTTTATCATGGATGATATATGATGTTTGAAAGTCGTGATTGACTATTTGATGTGTTGCATCATCGGATCCAATTTTTGGAATTTAAAAACAACGATTTTTATTTCTAAAGTGATTTTTGGAAATATACGTTTATAAAATATTTTTGAAATTGATTCATCTTAAATAAATAAACGTTATAATTTTAATGTTATAAAAATTATGATTTTTGAGAAATACAGTTAAAAGTTGATTTTTGAAGATATGAGATTAATGATTTTATAAAATAGCTTAAACTGGAATTGCTGAATTTATTATAAAAAGTTTAAAGATAGAATTTATGAAATTTGATTATTTTATAAATCAAAATGATGAAATTATAAGGAGTGGAAAGACGTTTTAAAATAGTAATATAAATTGTTTTATATAAAAAAAAAGATTTATAAATTGATATTTATAAATTAAAAATATTGGAATTATAAAACGAGCTTTTACAAGTATTAGAATGAATTGTAAATGAATTTCATAAATTGGAATTTTAGAATTATAACGGTGAAGTTATAAATGGAATTTTATAAACAGTAGGTTTATAAAATTTGTAAAGTTATTAAAGGAATGGATTTGGATAAATAAATGAATCTTATAAGTTATAAGATTTATAAAATTTATGAAGTTGAAAGGAACGATTTTTATAAACAAATAAATTATAAGTATTTAACTTATAATATGAAATTTTAGTATATCATTGAGATATGAAATTGAATAGATTTATAAAGGAAATTTATAAAAGGAAGTTGTTATAAAATAAATAGAAATAGAATTTATAAACATTGTTTATAAATCCGCAACGACTTATTTTGATAAGTGAATTGTTGTAATTTATTTATGGAGTTATATTCATGTTTTAGACAGTGAATAATTTTTTAAAATAAAATGAATAGAAGTGATGAAATTTATTAACAAGTATATTCACGTTTTTGAATAGTGAATATTATGTTAAAGAAATTATTTTGAATGTGATGTTTTAAATAGAATTTAATACGATCTAAAGATGTTTTAAAATGTATTAACCATCGAAACCATTGATTTCAACATTCATTGTTGAAATAGACGTTTTCGAGAAATAGAAGGAAATGGTAGATTATAACACTGTTGTTATAATAAATGGTTTCCGAAAGGAAATGTTTTGTATAGTATTGGGATTTATATATCTATTTTAATTTCGAATCCCTATACTAGTGATTTTGGGTTGTCGTAACGATGTTTTACGCAACATTCGTTTTGGCCCAAATAAATATGTTTAAGTGAATGATTTCCTTAAAGAATGAAATATATACTTAATTTCGATTAGGGTATATTAAATATTTTCTAAGTATAGAAAATAAAAAGATCTGTGAATTACTTATTTTTAATAAGTTAGAAATGCTTTTCCAATATTAAGTGAATATTTGGAATTTATCTTTTTTTAAGATAAATTGAAAATGAATATTAGAAATTGAATGGAAATCGTATATTCATAAATATTTTGGAATGTAAATTCAATATGAAATTTATAAATGAAATTTGGAAAATGAGTTTAAAAATAAATATTGATTTATTTTTGAAGAATGGAGAATATATATCTTGTAAAGATATTTTTGGAAAATAAATGATTTGGAAAATTATTTGGAATCTGGTGATGTTGGCATATCTATTGATAGTTCAATAACCGACTATCAATATTTACCTTTAAATAGGTATTTGTTGTGATTTGTTTGAAATTGGATGCCACACTTATTTTTTTAAAAATAAGCTCTCACTATTCGGGTTAACCGGGAAAGGACCTTGGGGTCGTATAACCCATTCCGAATATGTGATACGTCGTTATGAATTGCATTCGAAGATCGGTGTTGAAGACCGGATATTTTTGAAAACGAAAGGGTTTCTTGTTGATTGTCTCTGCACTGGCTGATCCCCGGTATTGAGATCTCCATATGTGATGGGAAATCCGAACGTGATTAGAGATTATTCGGATTGCAAGGACTTCTTTGTAAGTGCCTTCGGTTCTGTTCGATCCCGGAACAGACTTGTATGGATTGTGTGTCTGACATTACAAATTGAGATGTAAAGCCGATTTCTTTCAAATATATTTCTGTTGGTGGTGGAGAATTTATTCTCTTAGCTTAACACCCTTCTCTGAGACGTACGAGCCCAGAGGTTATATAATCGAAGTTATCAGCGATATGTTCCCAATTTGGTAATGTGACATGCTGAGTGTAGCTCTAAATGATCATTGTGTTGATTATTTATGATAGGATCATTTATTTGATCGTCTATCTTTGTGATCATTTTTACGATCATTTGTTGACCCAAAGCATGGCTTTTGTATAAAGTATGTTTTTGTGGACGTGACTTCGTCGAGCCTCACAAACCGGTAATGGTCGAAACAGGAATTGTGCGGCAAGGTTTTCAGGGATCGCTTCCCTAGGGTATAGCCATTCCTTCTAGAAAAGGGTAGTATCATGGTATGGAGCCCAGATACTTATTCATGTTGAAAACACTTTATGATTGTGTGATGATGGTGACGAGCGCTCGGTTAAAGGTTCCAAAGGACCAGGAGTGGCATATCTGAGGGTTTGTAATATTCCTTGGGAAAAGGGATTCCCGGCTTTGTTTAGCGGAGAACGGTGGTTCTCGGGGCGTCCTTCCAGAGGCGTTTCCATGTGGCAATGGGAAGTTCCTTGGCCTGACCAATTGTTGGAAAATCCATTCTTCAAATACGAGCCTTGTACGGTATTAGTTGTATTACCTGCCATCTACTTATGGTGGTAACCCACTGTTTGGATGGTAGCTATAGTAGGCATAAGTGCGAAATGTCTATGCTGGCTAAGATTTATATCTTTATTTTCGAAATGAATTTTCTCTACACTATGCACTAATAATAATATCAAATGTTCTTTTTAATGCGTATCAAGCATCTTTGACTATCATAAGGAGAAATCTCCTCCGATTCTGCGTTTGCATTGTGTGTGTGTGCGGGAGGCCTTATGGTAGTCTCATTTTTAAAAGCATTGCGAATTGATTTTAAAAATATTCTTCTATTTTGATTTTAAAGATAAATAAACTGTTTTGAGTTCTCACACCAGTCACATGACTGACTCGGAGTTGATTGTTTTCCTTCCTAAACTCTGGGTGCCCACCAATTTCCACACGGGCAGTCAAGAGTTAGGTTTATCAGGATATTCTGGAATTCAGGAGTTGCTGGAAGCAAGATGGATGGCAATGGCGTATTCCTAGTATATAGTACTTTCTTTTCCGCTATTTGTTTGTTGTTGTACACTCTGATGATATGATGTAATGAAATGTAATGTAATAACTGATATAATTCTTTGTTTAAAGATTATTCATTTATCTATTATATGTTGTTCCGCTGCGAATTGTGAGATTCTGATGTTGTCCTGTTATTTCTTTTCCGTTCTATTTTCTGTTTTCTTTACTCTTTATTTTCTATCTTCTCTCTCTCTTCTTTTACTTTTTCTTTTTCTTAAACCCTCAGTGTTCGGTTTACCGTCGTTCGATTGCTCGACAGTCGATAAAGTGAGTATCGATGTTGAATTTTCGACAGTCGAAGAATTGGGTCCTGACATTTAAATTTGCATTACAGATTTCAGGTTTAAAGAATGCAGACATATGCTTTTGAAAGGAATCACAGGTTTGATTTTCTTTGGTTTCTAGTTTGAGGAGTTAATGTTGGCAATGAAATGATAGGTTTCAGATTTTTGATTTGAATTAAATTTTGGTTTTGGAGAGTTTGGAAACAAATTGTTTCAGCTGAAATTTTTCTTCTAAACTTTGAAAAATGAAGTTAGAAAAGGAGAAGACTGAAGAAACATGTTTATATAAGTGCAATTGATTTATTTAAAAATTAAAGAAAAAATTAAAAGGACACATGTAAAAAAAACTAACACTTGTTACATTAATCATTTAATTTAACTACACTTGTCATTATACCACTTCTTATAATAACACGTGTCTTGTAAGAAATTTTATTTATTTTTATTTATTTTAAAAGTAAATGAAACCCTCCTTTCTTTATTTATTAAATACATACATATATTTATATATATAAAGTATTTTCATAAGTAAATATATGTGCATCACTTTTTAAAGAAAATGACACGAAATAAATTAAAAAAATGAAAGCTTACTTATATAATTTAGATATGTTTATTCTTTTGAAATTTTAAAATTAAATTCAAATTCAAATACTATTCATACATTTAAAAAATCAATTTAAAACTAATTTATATTAGCATACTTAATTTAAAAATAATAATAATATTGTCTTTTAAAAATATATCTATATTAATACATTTATTAATATTTAAAAGTAACATATTTATTAATTTAAAATAATTTATAAAAGCAATTATAAATTACTTATCACTATTCCAACTTATTTAAATGCATAAATGTTTTAATATATAAATGGTATTTTAAATTTTCATATATAATTCCAAATTATATTTGTTAATATATATTCAAAAAAAGAAATAAAATAAACTTTTGTTTATCTTATTTAAAATTTAAACTATGCTTTAAAATATATTTAAACAATTTAAAATATTTTCTTTAAGTATCTTAAAACCAAATAATTATTTATTAAATAGTTTTGAATAGTTATTTATTAAATAAAATGATAATTTTCAAATTATCAAAATGAATTATTAGAATTTAAAAACAAGATTTTATTTGTTTATTAAACTTCAAATCAAAACTTATCTATATAAATATATATATGTATATATACATTATAAATAGAAAGCAATTTATTAGCTTTTAAAAGATAAAATTCACCAATTAAACATTTATTTAATTGGATTATTAAATCAAGTTAATTTTTATTAACAGAATTTATCAACTCAATTTAATTTTAAATACAGATTATTAAACTGATATTGCTAAAATTTCTAGGATATCACAACTGAGATCTGAACAAGCAAACGATCACGAACAAATATCCTCTACCTCGAATAGATGACTTGTTTGAACAGTTACATGGTGCTCTGATATTCTTGAAAATGGATCTAGCTATAGGATTCCGTCAAATGAGAATCGTTGAAGAATGCATCCATCTTGCTGCATTTAAATATCTAAATACTTTCTTTGGGTGGTTGGCCATGCCTTTTAGTCTAACAATTACACCCGCTTATTTCGTAGACCTTATGAATAGAGTATTTAGAGTGATGCTTAATAAATTCATATTAGTCTTTATCAATGATATCCTTATCTACTTTAAGACAGAAGAAGAACACGAAAGGCATTTATAAATTGTGTTGGAAATGTTGAGAAATATTGTGCTTAAAGCCAAATTCTCAAAATTCCATTTCTAGGAGGTGGAAGTAAGATTCGTTGGACATATAGTGTCAAAGGATGAGGTTTCAATAGGTATTATAAAGGTTACAACTGTTCTAAATTGGAAGCAATTACGAACTCCTAAAGAAGTTTATAGCTTCTTAGGTCTGGCAGGGTACTATAGAAGATTCATTCAAGACTTCTCAAAGTTATGCTACCACTTAACGAAGTTAACCATGAAGGATGCCAAATTTATCTGAACCCCTAAATGTGAAGCATCATTCCAGGAACTTAAAAAGAGGTAAACAACCACTCCAGTTCTAAAAATTAAAAATGGAAATAGTGAATTAACCATTTATACAGATGCATATGGAAAAGGAATTGGTACGGTTCTGTTGCAGGAAGGGAGGGTGATTGCCTATGCAAGTAAACAATTAAAGGTTCATGAGAAAAATTATGCAACACACGACTTAGAATTATTAGCCGTGGTGTTTGCATTAAAAATACGGAGGCAATATTTACTGGGTAAGTGTTAGCGCCAAAATGAGTCATTAATACCCAAATCCATATGAAAGCACCAAAGATCAGTCACAGATCACATATAGAATGTATGTAGAAAGTGTAAATACGAAGAACAGTCAAAATTAAAAAGAAAGCGGTAAAAACACAGAATTTATAGTGGTTCGGCTTACTCCGACCTACGTCCACTCTAGAAATTTCCTTTTTATTGATGTTAGAATCAATTACAGTTGCAAACTAGTAGAGTAGCCTTAGCCTTAGAAAATAGAAAGTAAGAGAGTAAGAAGACGATCCTTTTTCTGAACCCCCACATGCGGTATTTATAGGCAAATCCAGATAGTTGGGCCTCCTGACTAGTATAGGCCTATCAAGTCCTTTGCTGAGCCTACACACTTCATTGCAATTGACTCTGAGTTATGTATATGCTGACCCATGCCTTCCTAGGTGACAACCCGAAGCAGCCCTACACCTGACTCGATGTAGGTCATGCTAGGACTCGAAGCACATATATGCTGACCCCCATTCAACCAAATGACCTTCTACCGTACCACTTACCTCCACGGTCGAACGACCTTCCACTAAACCACATACCTCCAACGTCGAACGACCTTCTATCGAACCATATTCATCCCAGGCCGAACGACCTCCAGCACCGAACCATCATTACTGAGCCACCTTGACCGAACCATAACACCGAGCGACCCTGATCGAACCACCATGCCGAGCAACCTATGCTGAGCCACAATTCCGACCGACCCTGACCGAACCACCATGCTGAGCAACCCATGCTAAGCTACAATGCCGATCGACACTGACCGAACAACCATGCCGAGCAACCCATGCCGAGCCATAATGCCGAGAGACCCTATTCTCACCTCAATGCCGAGCGACCCTGTTCTCACCTCAATATCGAGCGACATCATCAGGGCCGACTGACCATTGACTTCCAGACCGAGCCAAACTACCGAACGACCCCATCAAGCCGATAGGCCGAGCCATGCATATCGAACCATTCCTGACCGACCGTCTATCCATCCAGCTAGCTCCAACCAATCGTATTCCAGTTTCGACAAATGAACAGTGGATTTGGTTAAATCCACCTGTCCGTGGCCTTGTAAAAAGGCGGGTTAAGATTTTCCCCCCAAAACATGCCTTACTATCGAAAGGTTTGTTTTGAATAGCCTCAAGTCGAATATTCGAAGTCCGTATGTTATCCAAGTGCCATCGCCATATCCTTTTCCGAATCGACGACTGCTCTGTGTTGATATCCAATTCTAAATCCAGTAACCAAATCCTTAGCCAAATCCATATCCATCCGAACTCGACAACCGAGTTCTAATCCATCCATATCCAATAACCAATAACCACATCAATGACCTCTCCGGGTCGATATCCAAATCCAGGACCATTCTAGGTCCATTCCCAAATCCTTAGCTGTTCATAGCCAATATCCAAATCCGTAACCTCTTCAGGTTCTTGCCAAGCGCAGTTCACACTTGAAGACCCGTGTTAACTAATTCCATGGTGTTCCAGGTTCAATGTCCCTGAATGGCGAATAATGTCATGGCTTAAGTCCTAAGCCAAATCTTGGTTGCTTTAGACCCTTGCCGAGCATAGTCCATACTCGACGACCTGAAATAATAACCGATAATATAGGGCCTAAGTCCTATGCCGAATCCTAGTCTCTCCGGACCCTTGCCGAGCATAGCCCACGCTCGACGACCTTTTAGCCAAAATGCAGAAAAAAATCTAATCAAAATCCAATCTGAAATTCAAATCCAAGAAGAAAACCATATCAAAAATCAAATCAAAATACAAATAAAAAATCAGACATCCAAACCGAAATCCAAACCAAAAAACCAAAAAAAGGCAGTTCAATCCAAACTCCAAAACCAAAGCAGAAAAAGCAAATGTCCAAGTGAAAAGGAGAAAAAATTTCACAAACCGGAGCGTCTTGGTGACCATCATGTCAGAGTATGCCTAAGGGTTATCTCCGACCACGTACATGAGTAGGTGATTTAGCCGTTTGCCCGGAGTTTGTTATTTATTCCAAACCATCATGACTAGTTGATGACCAACCGGCCACCATTCCTGGGCCTCAAGTCTTCGTCGTTCAAGGTAGGCGACTGCTTCTATTCCATCGCTGCATTTCGAGTTCTGACATACTGTTGCAACTGACCATTCCTTACATGTTCCTCGATTATATACTTTAAATGCCTGCAGCTGTTAGTATCATGCCTATCCAAGTCATAAAAGAGACAGCGCCTTCCTAATGCCCTTTCGCATTCTGAGGGCTACCTCCTTGTCAACCTTCGATAAGGAAGGCGATCCCGAGTATCCAATAATATTTGTTCTGGTGTTGCATTCAATCCTATGTAAGTGGAGAATTTTGGTTCTCCCCGACGCCTCCTTTTCCCTTTATCCTTGTCTTTACCCAAGCTTTCACTGGGTAGTCCTTCATCCTTAATCATGTTTACTTCCTTTAATTTCATATGAAGACATGCATCCTCTTGTCAAAGAAATCTTTCAGCTTCATGAAAGAATTCCCGAAGATACAATGGTGGATCCCATATCAATGACACTTTGAAATCCGAATTATCCTTGACTCCTGATACCACAGCCATCAAAACCATTGATGGATCCGGCCGATCCACCGAAGCTTTTACTGTATTAAACCGGGTTAAAAAAGTCCTGAGCGATTCATAAGCCTTCTTCTTGACTGTAGTTAGTGTCATCACATTCTTTGGCCTTTTTATGTGAACTCGAAACTGTCTCAAGAACTTATCCACCAGTTCTGTCCACGTCCCAATAGATCTATCCTCTAGCTGGCTGAACCACATAGCAGCTATATCGGTCAAGTACAGGGGGAAACATCGAGCCATGACCTCCTCTGTTACCCCCAGCACTTCCATATGCCTCGTATACCTCACTAAGTGGTCAGTGGGATATGTCTTACCGTTGTATACTTCCAGAGTGGGCAGCTTAAAATCGGGAAGATTCCTAGCCATCCCGATGTTCCGGGTGAACGGACTTTTGTTGACTCCCTCCAAATCTCTATTTATCAGACCTCCACGAATGGTTTGTCTAATGATGTTTGCCAATCCAGCATTTCCAACCAAGGGTTGCCCTCTATCCATGTTTCCTAGCTGCTCTCCAACTCCGCGTGGAAATTCTAGCACATATGCTTCGTCACGTAATCCTGTATTCCTGTTGGCGTTGGGCTACGCAGCGTCATCTGGCATCCCTCCATTGATTGATCCAGCATTTCCTGGTAGTGTGCCCCCGAGTCTAGGTCCATCTAGATTGATAGCCGTTCGTTGATTGGGGGCTGGCCCCTGTTGAGCCACTCCATCTGCTTGCCTATTGAGTCCTTCTGATCCATCTCCAAGACCTTGAGCACCTGCAGTTCTTAATTGTCTAAATTGCCTAAGAAGAGCCTGCATCATCTCCTCTTGTCGTTTCATCATCAGCTCATGCATGGTATTCATCATGACCGGCATCTCATCCCTAGTGATGTTGACGAAGGCTTGACTTGCTCCAGTTCCAGAGGAAGCCTCTTGACTTCCCTCTTGATTGCCTTTCTCCGTCATTTGCATCCTCGTTGGTGGCCTAGCCATTGCTTTCTAGAATCCATGTTCCTGAGCTTCTAAATCCAAAATTCAAGCTCCAAAATCCCCAAATGCTAGCTTTCTCAGTGGAAGCACCAAAATGTTAGCACCAAAATGGGTCACTAACACCCAAATACAGATGAAAGCACCAAATATCAGTCACGTATCATAGATAGAATGTATGTAGAGAGTGTAAATATGAAGAACGATCAAAATTAAAAAGGAAGTGATGAAAACATAGAATTCATAGTGGTTCGGGTGACTCCGGCCTACGTCCACTCGAGAAATTTCCTTTTTATTGTTGTTAGAATCAATTACAGTTACAAACTAGTAGAGTAGGCTTAGCTGTAGAAAATAGAAAGTAAGAGAGCAGAAAGAAGATCCCTATTCTGAACCCCCATATGCTGTATTTATGGGCAAATCTAGATAGTTAGGCCTCCTGAGTGATATAGGTCCATCAAGTCCTTTGCTGAGCCTGCACCCTTCATTGCAACTGACTTTGAGTTCTGTACATGCTGACCCGTGCCTTCCTAGGTGACGACCCGAAGTAGTCCTACACCTGACTCGAGGTAGTTCATGCTAGGACTCGAAGTACATATATGCCAACTCCCATTCAACCAAACAGCCTTCTACCGTACCACATAACACTAAAGCCGAATGACCTTCCACCAAACCACATACCTCCAAGGCCGAACGACCATCCATCGAACCATATTCTTGCCAGGTCGAACGACCACCAGTGCCAAACCATCATTACTAAGACACCCTAACCAAACCATAACATCGAGCAACCTCGACTAAACCACAATGCCGATCCATAATGCCGACCGACCTTGACTGAACCTCCATGCCAAGCGACCCATGCCGAGCCACAATACCAACCGACCATGACCGAACCACCATGCCGAGGGACCCATGCCGAGCCATAATGCCGAGCAACCCTGTTCTCACCTCAATGCTGAGCGACATCATCAGGGCCGACCGACCCCTGACTTCCAGACCGAGCCACACTACCGAACAACCCCATAAAGCCGAACCACCTAGGCCGAGCCATGCATATCGAACCATTCCTGACCGACCGTCTATCCATCCAACTAGCTCCAACCAATCGTATTCCAGTTTCGACAAATGAATAGTCAATTTGGTTAAATCCACCTGTCCGTGGCCTTGTAAAAGGGCGGGTAAACAGTAAGAATTTTTCGTAGTTTGTTTCAATTAAATCTTTGAATTAACCTTGGTAAATAAAATGTCTACTTTTTATTTAGGTGAAAATATTGAGCTCTTTATAGATTATAAATCTTTAAAGTATTTTTTTCACTCAGAAACATCTAACATTAGGCAGCAACGTTGGTTGGTTGGACTTTCTCGCATCTTATGATCTAGATATTTTATACACACCTGAGAAAGCCAATGTAGTAGCTGATGCGTTAAGTAGGAAATATGCTGTTATTTCTTATTTGGTAGTAAAATCAACTCTTCTGGAAAGAATAGCCAGTAAACAGAGAGAAGATAGACAGTTTGAAAAGTTCATTAAGGCGATAGAAGAAGAAAGAAATTTAAGCTTTGAAGTGGATAAAAGAGCAGTGTTATGGTTGAATGGGCGAATTTGTGTTTCGAATGTGGAAAGTCTTTGGCATGAAGTGTTAGCTGAATGTCCAAAATCCAAACTCAAGATTCATCCAGGAATTAACAAAATGTATATGTATATGAAGCACACATTTTGGTGAAGAAGTATGAAAATGGACGTATCCATTTGTGTTACCCGATGCGTAAATTGTCAACAAGTCAAAAACGACCAGAAGAGAATTGTAGGGTTACCAAAACCACTAGAGATTCCAGTTTGGAAGTGGGTCAAATATCAATGGATGTAGTTGATGGCTTACCTCGAATGAGGAAGGGGAATAGAGGCATTTGAGTTATCATAGATCGATTAATTAAAAGTGAAAATTTCATTCTAGCTAAGCCAACAAGGTTGCTGCAAGCCTTGCAGATATATATAAAAGAGATTGTACGATTACATGAAGTTCCAAGCAGTATAGTGAGTGATCGAGATCCAATCTTTCTAGTTAGTTTTGAGAAGCATTATAGAAAACTTTGGGAGCAAGGTTGAATATAAGCACTACCTATCACCCCCAAACCGATGGACAGACAAAAAGAGTCAATCACGTTTTGGAAGATCTTCTCAGAGTGTGTATTTTGGACTTTGGAGGCTGCTGAGAAAATCAATAGCATTTAGTAGAGTTCTCCTATAGTAATAGTTATCAAGCTAGTATCGGCAACACCGTATGAAGTTCTATATGTTCATCCATGCAGGTTAATAGCATTTTGGATCGAAACCGAAGATCGGCTAATACTTGGTCCTAATAAGATACGAGAAGCTTCAGAGAAAGTCGATATGATTAGAAAGAAGTTAAAGGAAGCCTAGATCAGATAGTAAAGTTATGCAGACCAAAAGCGTAGAAATATGGGATTCTCAGTTGGAGATTCAGTCTTTATGAAAGTCTCTTCGATGAGAGGAGTAGTGAGATTTGGAAGAATGGGGAAGTTAGCACCTCGATATATTGGACTATTTCCCATTCTTAAATAAATAAGCCCACTAGCTTATCGAGTGCAATTGCCAGAATGTTTGGCCAGAGTGCATAATGTGTTTCAAGTATCTCATTTAAGGAAACATGTGCATGACCCCAAGAAAATCAATGAAATAGCTACTAAGGAAGACTTGGAGGTGGAACCAAATTCTGCCGTTATTAGATGGCCAGTTCGAATAGTTGATCGTGATGAGAAACGATTAGGGAGATAATAAAGTTAGTCAAAAGTTCAATGGAGTTGATATTGCGGAGGATTGCACTTGGAAAACAGAGGATAGAACGAAAAAGCAATATCTTGAATTTAGAATTGAAAAATAAACTATATCATTATAGTGTACTCACTGCCTGTAGTGTAGTCACTTACCCATACTTTTGTATATATTCCATCATATCGAATACATTTCCTTTTGAGCTATTTTCTTCTTATCTTAATTTCGAGAACGAAATTCTTTTAAGGAGGGAAGTCTATAACGACCCTAAATATATCACTTTAAATAAATAACTGTTTAGCTATATCGATATAACAACAATTTTGTAAATAATTATTATCATTAATTAATATGGTTTTATAAACATAAATGATCATTTTTATTAGTTAAGAATGACAAAAAAATTATTTTCAAAATTTGTTTACAAAAACATGCATATTAATCTAAAAGAGAAAATATGACTAGATATCAGAATCGGGATTTGTAACGATACGTCGTGTGGAAATTATGCAACATTGTAGAGAGATGTAACATACACATACACATGTACATGTGTATACATGACAAAATGCACATAAATATACATACACATACATAATTAAGTATAAAAATACAATATAAAACATATAAGATATTTTAAGTTTTCTTACTCCTTAAGCATACATAAGTCAACATATGCATACATGAGATGATGGAAGTGATGGGCATACGAAGGGGTTTGTTTGCCGTGCCTAGGAGGAGGAAATGATGATGGTGACGCCATGTGATTGTGATGCAAAAGATGACGTGTGCATAGATATTTTTGCTCTTTTTTCCTTATAAATACCCTACCCTCTTCTCTTCATTTTCATTAATCTCCTTCTTCATATTTTCAAAGCACTTTAATGGATTTTTTCCTAAGAGGAATAATGGAAAAAATTATTTTAAAAAGAATTTAATTTATAATATATGGTTATATATACTTAAATACCTCAGAACAATCCAAAAACTCCACCTTTTCTCCTCGTTCTTCACAACCTTCACCCACTTTATCATTAGGCCGAACACCTCTTGCTCCACCCCAGGTCATGCACCCCCCAAGCCACCTCAAGTTTTGGTTATGGCATCTAGGAGCTAAAATCCAAAGAATAGTGAGCTTCAGAAACCGAATAGCTGAGCTATAGCGAATTTTTAATTAATCATTTAAAACTCAAGGTAAGAACTCCTAAACTATTATATTATATTTTGGATGATGATATGATGTTTGCAAATGGAAGTTTAATATGCTTTGATCATCAAGTTTGGTTGTTTCATTTGAATGTTGAATATATATATGTGCAAGTCATTGAAATACACGTCGATAAGCACAAAGGAAATCACTTTCCTCTATATTAATGAATTTATATATATGGATGTTAAACCTCTATAAAAATGGATTAAAATGAGTTTGAAATGTTTTATAATCATTTAAAAGTGTTATGGTGAAGTTTCAAAAGAAATGGAAAAGTTACTTAAAAATAAGCGCGTCGCGTAACGGTAGTCCGCGGTTTCACACGACAAAAGTCAAACGAGTGTATAAAATGGAATATAGTCAGAATTCTTCGTGATAAAATTTTTTGAAACTATTATATCCATAATTTTCCAATTAAGAAAGAAAGTTGAGATTTCGATAAGTAGATTTTGAAATACAAGTAAAACAAGCTTTATGAAAAATCGCAGATTTGCAGTTCGGAATCGAAAACTGGATTTCTTTGAAAATAATAATTTAAAATTGTCTAAAAATGTGGAATAAATATTTTGAATTATTTAAATATTTTAAAAGTGATTTGGGTAAAAAAAGGATTTTTAAATAATAAAATGTCGTTTTGATCAATATAGCTTAAAAAGCACTTTCCGCAACATTTTTCTATAACTTTTGAAATATAGTTTTAAACTTAATAAATTTTTTCTACATATTTTATAAATGTTTTAAATGGTTAGTTAATTATTTTCAAGATGTTTGAAGGATTTAAGGAATGATTAAAGATTTAGAGTCGATCAAATAAGTTTACATGAATGATTAAGGAACTAGCGTCGGATTTGGATAATTCCCGTTCGAAGACCACTCGAACCAATTGATGCATTCAAAGTGAAGACATGAAGATAATTATGGAAGATGGAATGTAGGGCTAGTTTTCACCGACCTTAGGGGGAAATTTCCCATATCATATTATGTGGCAGTAGTTCTTAATTTAAGATCTTCGATGCAAGGACTTCTCGCTACTTATCCTAGGGTTAATTCCAGACAAGATGTGATAGGAGAGTGCTTCCGTTTCGTCCAACCCTAGAACGAACTTGTATGGACGATTGTCTGACATTGCATTTCAAGTTACATAAATGATCTCTATGAACTAATTATTTGCTTGGTGGCGGGGAAGGCAAATTCTCTTAACGTAACACCCTTTCCTAAGACGTATGAGCTTAGGAGTTATATGTTTGTAGAGATCAGTTTAGTGACCATGGAATGGAAGTGTGGCATTCAAAGAAAGATAACATGTTATGATTACGGTAATCATTACCTCAGGCATCACGCTTGGAAATGGCCGAAACAGGATAGATGTAGCAAGGATTCGCAACCATTATGGTATGATTATCCCCTTATAGATGAATTTCTACGTGGTATAACATTCGGGTTTAAATTATTATGGTGTGTGCTAAAAGGCATCTCAGATAGGTCGGTAACGATAGTGGTGATAACAAATTCGATATTATCTAGTGAGAAAGGTAGGTCATCCTTGTGTTAGCACTAGTACAAAAAATGCATATTGCTTCGCCTCATTTGCATCGGTTGGAGTAAAAACTGATGCAAATAGAACTATTTGCATCAGTTCTATCTTAATAACCGATGCAATTGGTACGTGGAAAGCAATAGGTAATAAAAAAAATCAAATTTGCATCAGTTCTCACCAACAACCGATGCAAATAGTTTTAGTCGCATCAGTTTTAAAGTCAACCGATGCAACTACATGTTGATGGCAAGTGAAATTTAGGTGGGAAAAAAAATGAAAAATTGCCTCCAAAGTTTACTTGGACAAATGTACTCCTTCTTATCTCGGCACATTACCCAAATCAAAAACAACTTATCTTCCCCAAATTAACAAACGTGTTCTATCTTTTCTCTTCTTTTTTTTGTTCAAAGCAGAAGAATTCCTGAAATTAAAAAAGTCTTCCTTTTCCAATCCTCAACAGAATTCCCCTCAAACAAATTCCAAATCAGAATTCACCAATCGGTTCATGGTGTTGAAGCTTCAGTCTACGTGGGTAGGCAATTTGGGGATTGCGAATGTGAGGAAGTGGCGTTGTCGGTGTCGAAGTCGAGGTTGCTGGAGGTTGTGGCGATGTTGTTTGAAGCAATGAATTGGGAAGTAATGTCGAAGGTGGCGGGTGAAGTACCGTGTTCGAGTAGATTTGTGGGCGCAGTAAAGTGCAGGTAAATCATATTCAAAGTTCACAGCACTTTACAGACCTGTTTATATTTATTGAAGATTTGTGGTTGCAAATGTAATCTATTGAACTTGATTGTTAAGAATACTAATGCTACTCGAGACCTAAATTTGCAGTTCTGCTATTCCTTGATTTTGGAATCTTTTTTTAAAATTTTTTGTTTATTCTTTAATTATCCACGTACCCAATGTTGTTATCACTATATTAAATGGAGAAACATTTTCAGATTTAACATTATTGACATCAATACTACCATGGTCTGAAAAGGGTAGGTTGTACCTTAAATGCTTGGCCTTGGGTTTTTTGTGTTTGTGAGTTGAAGATTGTCAATTTGTAAAACACTGATAGTCCAGTGAATCCAGTCCATACATACTCAAGTTAGTTAAATTTACTAAAGATAATACTAGTGGTTATCTGATATTATCTTATTTTATGAAGATTATAACTGTAAATCTGATCGATATGGCTGATAAAAGATTTTACAAGTGATTAGAAGCTACCGGTTGCACCCTTTTCCTGTATTTTCATATTTTTATACTCTGTAAATCATTGTTAACCGATATATCTTATAATATGCCATATATGAAAGTAATTCCTGGTCAACCTTTTTTTTTCCTTTCTGTTTCCCATGTTTTGTTAGGTATGGAAATCTATTCAGAATCATAACCAGTCTGATTGTTGAACAATAACAAAATAGAGGTGTGCATAGAGTACGCTATCACAAACCACCTGAAAATCCACTATCTAATGACTGAATTTTTTGTTAGGTAAGTTTCAAGTTGAAGTATTTTTATTATTAATACAGTATGCCAGAAATGTCCGTTGCATGAGTACGAATAAAACTGTGAGAAAATTCATTTTAACATACAATAATGGTTGTATAGTAGACAAAAATAACCACTTCATATATTAAAAATACGGTGCTATATGAAGTTTCATTTAAAAATTCATTGAAAATATAGACAAAAATAATGTCCGTTTGCAATTTTGGCGCACATATGAGAATTTTCTTTTGATTCTATTGTTGTTTCATTTTTTTATCTTTGATGTGGCATAGGCTGACCTGATTAGTTATTGATTTAAAATGATTTTGATAATACCAGCTTTTCATGTTTTGGGCAGCAGAAAATATGATTGTGAATAAAATGCTTGTATAACTATATTTTGGTTAAATTTTTAACTGTTGGCAATCTTGTCTTTGTAACAAAATTCTTTTGTTTCTTTTCAAATACTTTAGATGATGGCTAACAAACCTTCCATGAATCTGTCTTCATTGTTGTTTTCTTTCTTTTATTTTTTTGGTTAAATAAACTTTTTCGTTTACTTGACATTTTAATACTGATTTATTTATTGTATCATATCTCATGCCTTACTTTTTGGACTTCAGATGACAAACAATGAAAGCAGTTGTACGTATGTAGTTTCTTAGACGTTGAACCACTGAATCAAATTGTTTTAAATATGAGAATATCTTTTTCTGTTTTGAAATAAGCACATTAGAATAACCGACTATCATTGTGACCATGTTTTAATACTAATTTCAATACAAGCCATTTCTTTGGATATTAGAAAAAAGGCTCTAGTATGAAATATGCCACTCTACTTGATCTTCTTCTCCAATCTGTACTCTGAAAGCCATTTCATCACAACAGTGTCACTCTACTTGATCTTCTTCTCCAATCTGTACTCTGAAAGCCATGACACCAATATCACATTAAGAAGTTCAAATTTATCGAATTTTTCATTGGGGGTATGATAAAACTCTTTAGTTGTAGAAATGTCTAAGCTCTCATATATTTAACAATGTATTGTATACTCACAGGTTTCTATCGGATATTTCATCACCGACCTTGCAATGATTTTCTAGTTCTATTGTATACTCATAGGTTATGGGGTTTCAGATGAGGATGTTACACCTACAAGAAATTAGTTATGCTCCATGTGAAGTTTGGGCTGCACATGGCATTCACTACAACCATGCTGGCATGAAGCATTACCGAATTTGATACTACTTTCCTTTCCTTTCCTTTTTACTTCATGTTTTGCTATGATTTCTTATCTATGTCATGTAATTTTATTTGTTATCAGTATGTTTGCTAATTACATTTTAATGGTTGAGATTGAAATCAGCAAATGGAGTTTGAAGACATGTGAACTGAGCTGTCATATAGAGCAAGTATACCCATTTGTGAGCAACAATACATTAATTGACAGTATAGTAGTTAACAATACACTAACTGTTGCTATACAACAAGCTTCATTCGTCATCTCACAGTTTAGTTATGAATCTACTGATTGCTCGAGCAACTAAATTGTCGATAATAAGTAAACCAATCGTTTTTTTTCTTCAATCGCCAATAGGATCCATTAATTGCTCAGTTATAAAACATCGGAGCATTAAAATATTGCTATAATAGTTTGCATTTGCTATGGTTATTGACTCATTGCTGAAATCAGTTTCGTTGAAAAAAATGAGATGAGAAAAAGCTCGAAGATAACTAATTTATCATCACCTTACGAAATTTACATTTACATTTTCTCTAATTTGTGAATAAACCCACATAATACATGCCAAGATATATTTGATAAAGGAACTATGGGTTCCATCATGTCAAAATTTCATTTTATTTCATTTCATTTAGCAGCATTTGAAATATATTTTCTTCCTGACAATACTGAACACGTCGTAAATCTCAATGAAGGAAATGTTGAGGCCAATTCCTGCAGCATTGGCATCGTGCACCAGATTCTTCGAGGCAATGTCAGCCATGAGAGATTCCTTCTCAACTCTACAGCAACTTCGAGTAGGCCAAACCTCTTCTTCTCTAATGACACCTGGCAACTCCTCGGGCAATTCAAGATTCCATACTCCGCCTCAATGGAGAGATGCAACCACTGGCTCTGAAGATCCCACTTATACGGGAATGAATCAAAGCAGACTCGCGTGGCCTTCTCAACTGTAAGATTGTTCTAACTTAAGTTGATATTGAGGCTAGGTATTCCAGTCAACAGTAAGATCCTTAACTTAATATTGTATTATGTTAAATATTCAGATAAGCCGAACACAGTTCGTTTTGTATTTGTTTGTTATCTATGAACAACTAAATTGAATGTACTTGTGCAATTCAAAGTGGTATCACATACGCACTTGATTCATTTTACTTGTAACCATATGATTGTGAGGTTAGGCCATTTCCAATTGAAGAAGATTACACGTTTAATATTACTTTTTCCTACTCTGAGCTCTCCAATAGATGGTATAAGGTAGGTAAAGTGCCTTAAGATTATGTTTCAATTCAGGAAACTTTTGAATCTGATTAAATACACTTCCAGTTGTTGGGTGTTTTTGACCTGTTAAGCCTGTAAGATTACTGGAGTGTCCTTGGGCATCACATTTTTAGTGTTTTCTAGAGCTATAGGTTGCAAGCCATCAAAATTAAATGTAACATTCAATACGAGCAATATATGTTGGTTGCGATTTCAAGCATATAATTGACTTTATTAAAGAGAGAATAGTGAATTGCCAGTTGCACCTAGAACTTGTTGTTTTCTAGTTAGTCAAGCTTCCAAAGAGAATAAATTATACAGATGTACCATGTAGGGTTTGTACTGCTTTTCAGCTCAACATGAGGTCGTTTTGTCCTCTATTTTAAGCTTGTAAGTTGAACCCAAGATAGTTTTCAGGCCTGGGCATAATTTTGTTTTTGAACTATTGCAAACATGGCCTGGTCCATGTTTGAGACAGTGTAACTTTTTCATTCCAATCGAAATTCATCGATTCTTTTTTTTAAATCTGAAGTTTTCTACAGTGTGCACACCAATTTTTAGTTCAATCAGAGGTCGTTTGGCCACCTGTTTCATGTCCAAAAGTAAAACACAAAGAAGATTTCAGACCTAGGTATTATTTTGCCTATGCATTTTTATGTTCTTTTTCCATTTGAATTTTGACTTCAACTTCATGTTTTTGTGTTATTTTTGAAAAGTTTTATGGGTTATGATGCCTATCAATAGGCTAGCCCAGTTTTGATGAATTAGAAATTCAAATTTGAATTGAATTTGAATTAAATTTGATTGACGGTTTTGAGTGATTTCTTTGATTTCGAGCACGGATTTTTCCAAATGAAATAATTTTTGAATAAATTTGCATTTAAAATAATTATTATATATTTTTAAATAACTTTAAGCTACAAAATCTGTTTATTATCTATAATAAGGGAAGTTTCAAATATTGTTTTCAAAATTGATTTCTAAAAATTGTTTTAAAAGCTTGTTTTCTCAAGAAAATTATTTTATATATAGAATATGCGTTTTTGCAATATTTGAGCAAATGAGAAGGAGAATTAAATTGTTTGGTAAAACACATGGTATGGGACACGTGCGTTTATTTTATCATTTAATTCCTGACTTGTCCGTTTGATCGTTTTGACCTTCGGGTCGAGTTTACCAATGAGTTGAGGTAAACTTTTTACTATTTTGAGTGTGGAATTTACTAGTGGTTAGTAAACCATTTAGTACGAACGTGTGGTATGGGACACACATTAACATTGCTCGGGTTCCTATCTGAGAGTTTGTGAAACATTTGTTTAAGAGACGTATTTGCCAGTTCTGGACCTTTTGGTCGTTTGTACTTCGGGATGTTTATCTAAGAGACATTTGTCATTGCGACGTATTCGTCCTTCGGGATGTTGTCCTTTAGGATGTTTATCTAAGAGACGTATTTATTTGTCCTTTGGGACGTTTGTCTATGAGACATGGTGCCTTATTTTGAGAGAACAGTACTTGGCAGGCTTCGGCCATAAGCACGTGCTATATCTTTGAGATGATTTCATTGATTTCTTTATGATTTTCAAAGTGTATTTCTTTTTTACATCATCGACCATTTGAGCCGTTCGAGATATTATATATGGCGATTACGTCTTAGGAAATTGAACTTCTTATCGAGTTCTATATTTGAGATTTGGGTTTGCCAACAGTTGACGTTATTTGAAATTTTCTTATTGGCATTATTATATTAGATTTGCCTTTTGGCATTTATTTGGAATTATATTGTCCTATGTTGGAGATTTATATTTGATTGACTTATGGCGTATTTTGAGATGGTGATTTCTTTGAGATTGTTTTGAGTTGCTGATATTGCGAGTTTGGGATTTCTCCTCTTTGGAGTTATGTTTTTGTCTTAAACCATATTTGATGTTTTGTGATACGCGGTTGAGTTGAGGCATACTTTTATTGTGAGATTTGTTATAAAGCTTTATCGCCTTTGAGTTGCATTCATACTTAGTGGTATCCTTATATCACTTGAAATTACTATACGTACTTAGTTATGCCATTTGAAGTAACCATATTCTCTTGAATTATTCCTTCTCACATGAGAAGATTATCACCTTGCCTTATGCTTATGTTATCGATTGTCCTCTTAGAACTGATTTTTTTTAGCAAGATTGACCCGTGTATTTAATACCCGGGTCAGACCGAGTTGTTTCAGGTTAGATACCCGCCTTTGGACTTTACTTGATGCTTCTGCCTTGAACATCAGCTTATATCATTTTTTACTTTTATAGTCATTTTGTATGACTCTAATATGTATTTATTGTATTGATTCGTTGTATATATTGTGTCCTCGTACCACTTTTGTTGTATCATTTGTACTGTATGGGATGTATCTGTGTATGTGCTTATATATATGCTTGGCTACTGTTCTGTGATATGTTGTACATATATTGTTGTTGTATTTTGTTATGATAGATAAGTTAGCTACTGTAGTTTTGTATTAAGCATTTATTGAATATGTTAATCTACTTGAGAAAGGAAAAAAAAAATTAAGTGCACTAAATCGACGTATTCAATAGATGTTTAAGACAAAGCTATGGATGGTCGTTCCTAACCAGCCCTATTCTCTGCATTAGCAGATATTATTACCCCGGAATACTCTTTGTTAATATGGTTCTCAGGGTGGGGCATCACAGATTGGTATCAGAGCTGAGTTCATAACAAAATATGATAACCACAGAACAGAAGCATATATTACGGTACATCAAAGTATAGTACAATTGTTACAAATCCATTAATCATAGTGCCTTTTATTTAATCGTGCCCTTTGAGATAGAAGTTTGGGATATGTCTAGGAATATTTTTATTCCGTAGTATTCCAAAAATAGATGTCATCTTATCTTAGGAGTAGTCCTAATCGTGATTGTTTTATTCGAGTCCTCTTCCATATGGGTGCTTGACACCCATCCGTATCGGAAGAGTTTGCTGATGCTTTTGGATGTTCTTGTCTTGTTCAGTTATGAGGATTGCGAATCCTATTGAGGGGATCCAAAATATTTGGCATGATGTATGAGGATTTGGGATTGTTGCTTGTAACTTATCTTTCATGCGAATTAGCATGCCATTTTCTATCTAGACTTTAGAGTGTTTGAGATGAAGTGGTTGGCCTTTTATCAAGCCACATTCTATGATTCAAAGAATCCTATATTAGGTATCCTTATTCAGCTGATTTGTTTCTTCTTATCCTTCGGAATGTTAACGATGATTCCGAAGTCTCTGTTTTCATTCTTGATTTTCAAGATGTAGATGATATATCTCGAATGCCATTCATTGTGATTCTATTGATTTTTGTGAGTCCATTTTGGGCATGACACCCAATCGGGCAATCAAATATTGTATCGACTACATTCCCGATTCTTAGCCTTTCGGTCATCCTCCCATGAGGATGTCCATTAGGGAAATGAGGTGATTCGTTGAATTTATTTGATATTTCCATTCTTACCCCTTTCGAGATATCCTCTTTAGGCACACAATTATTAATATACTTTGTGGTATTACTTCACTCATAGCAATGATTTTTTTTAATGTTACTTCCCCGCATTCGAGAAGATATTTTACCCTTACTTTTCTATCTCATTTCTCTCTTTTTAATCTATTGAGTGGTGCTAGGCCCATTCTTCGGCTTGACCCTACATTGATTTTTCCTTAGCTAAGAGTCACGGAGGATAGCGTTAGACTTACCACATTCCGCACTCGTTATGAGTCTTGTGAGTGGTTCATTATATGTTTGGAATAATGAACACTCTAGTCTATTCCATTAATCTTGAGGATCGACTATTCTGGGAATATCTCGATGAGCTCTATTTGTGTTCCTTGATTTTGAGAATAAGTAATAAATTGTGTTTTTAAATTTTTCAAAAAACAATTGAAATAAGCTTCTAAGAGAAATTGGATTTTGTTTTTGGGAAAAACAAAAAATATTTTGAGTATTATATATGAGGTATTTCATTTTAAATAAAATGAATTTTTGTGTTGGGTTGTCCGTTTAGTGCTTTATGAATTCTGGTCAATGCGGTTGGCCAACGTTAGTGATAGGAATTTCCTGAACGTTGTGATGAGGCAGTCAGACACGGTAAATTGAGTTTTAATAAGTAATGTTGGGAAATAATTATATATTCGAGTATTAATTTATTTTTTAAATGTTTAATGAAGCCATTGAATCATAGTGAGTGTTGGATGAGTGGGGAGGCAGTTTTGATTATTTGATCAACTCTGCAGCAAATCGATGTGGTCATTCACTATAAATCAATGGCGAGACAATACCCTTATATTATTTGAAATTTGAGAAATTGAGTATGGTAACTTTGGTAAGTAAAGTGAATAATTCTAAATAAGGGGATGTCTTAATTAGAAGAAAATATCATTTGATGCTTTTATTAATAAAATGATGCATTTAAGGTAAAAGAATATTTTGGTTTAAAAATTAAAATAATAATTGAATATTTTAGTACAAGTTATTAATGATGACTATAAAAATTTGTTTTGGCACTTAGTTATTTGAGTAATAGTAGAGGATAGAAATAAAACTCTATCTTAAGAGAAAACAAAGAAGTGTTAGTTTAGAACATTTAGTATAAATTTGTGAGCTAGTTTTTGTTTTAAACTTAAGTGGTATTTCAACTTGTAGGTTTGAAATTACAAAATTCTTTTGAAAACAAGTTTGAATTAATTATTAACTTTAATTAGTTTTATGTTGATAATTGGATGAAAATTTAATTTTTGTGACAAGTGGAAATGTGAATTTTCATTGTTTTGATAAATGAACAATCCATGTAGTATATTCATTTTAAATTGTGAGAATAATTTTAAACTATATATATATATCCCAAAATTTATCTTATGGCTAATAAATAATCATTTCTTGATAATGACAGAGATTAGTTATCTCTTCCAAAATGAGTTTTCAAGCTAACTGTTTTAAAGTTAGGTTTTGGAAAGTAATGAAAATATTTCCACTTAATAAAATATTTTATTATGATTACATTTGATCATAATTTTACAATTCTTGGCTTTCCGGGGAAAATAAGTCATTTAATAAATGATTTAGAAAAAAGCTTGCTGAAAATATAGCTTGAAATTAAAATGTTTAGGAGAATTTCAAATTGATTTAAAAGCTGGAATTTTGTTTGAAAAATTTCTATACTAAAACAGCGATAACTTGAGATTTATATCTCCAAATGAGTTCAATATTTTTATAAATGAAAGAGCTGCCAGTAAGCTATAAAGTTTCTTCACCACTTTAAAATATTTTGCTTTTTACTAAGACTAAAATGAGTTAGAAAGTGGATAGACATTTCCATCCTCTTAAGAAATTTCTAAGATTAAGGTGAAAATAAATCTAGCATAACTTTCAAACCGTAAATTCGATTTTAATGATCTTTATATTGCTGGAAAGCTTAGACTGAGTAAAACAACTTTCATTGTATAAAAAGTTTCAGATTTAGTTGTTTGCTGGGTCAAAACATGTCTTCTTTACAACATGTCTGAAATGAAATTGACCAATTTTCCTAAATAATTAAATGTAGCACTTCTTATTTATGAACATGAACTAATATCATCTATTCGAGTTAAGTATAGGTAAAAATAAGATAGTTGGACTATATTTTGAGCAAAAAAATTATATATAAGATTGTGCAAACTAGCTTTAAATGCTAAAAAGAAAGGTATGTTTTTGGACTAATTTTAAAAGTTAAATGATGGCATATATTTCGTTTCCGACCTAATGATCGATATGTATTATATAAATCATTTTTGTAATATTGTATACGACCCTGCATACATAGTAGACTCCGTCGATTTTTCCGAAAATTTCTAATACCTAGAAAATTTGAGAAACAAATTGAACAAAATATAATATATGTTGCAAACTAGAGAATACCTGTGGAAGAATTAGAGAATAAACAACTTAAACTTTATTTACTCTGACGAAGAGTAATGAAATTAAATTTAAAATCTAAGTAAGTAGTTTTGAAAAAATTTCAAGTGTTGAAAATTGTGGTTATAATTATAAAAATATTGAATTTTGAAACTCTAAGAATTCTTTATTGAGAGTTTATACATATATTTTAGTTCCTTTGTTTATCTTACTCTCGTGTTATTTTCTAGCAACGTGCATTTATGCGGTCGTTTGAGTATGGTGGCCTTTGAAGAAACCACCTTTTGGTTGATCTATTTTGCCTCTTTTGTGTCTGTCTTATATTGGTGTAGTTCCGTTCGCAGTGTCATACGAAAAATCTTATCGATAATCATTTTGTTGGTTAGAGTTCGGGTTGGAGTTATGCTAAATCCCAACCCTACTTAAGGAGCTTATGAGTAATTAATCTCATTCGATTGATCCTTTGTGTAACAGCTTGTTGTGTTCTCATTCGAATGTGAGACGCCTTCGAAATCTTGTGTGTTGCTCGAAAAATTCAATGGTTCACTAATTCCAATATTAGCATTTTGGAAACCATAGAATTTATCGAGCAATCTTATCTTAGTTTTCTATCAACTTGCATTACGGTGATAAATTTTTAAACTTAGGCTTATCTATCTTTCTTTTGATTGATGAAATTAATAGGTTGAATACAAATTCTTCTCTAGAAATTACGAGAACACAATTTTGTTAAGAGGTGAGTCTGTAACAACCCTGATTTGGAGATTACCTTTCAATATTAAATTATAATGGTAATTATAATTTAATATTGTCAATTAAATTAAAATTAGAGATTTTAAATCGTTTATTTGAAATAATCAATGAATTTTGGAATTTAAAATTGAGAAAATAAAGTTAAAAGCTTTATTTTATTTGGTTAGTGTGATAATAAATGGAAAATGATTTTATTTTAAACAAAATGCAATAAGTATATTATTTATTTCCCATTTGCTTCTTTTAATAATTTTTAAAGAAAAATGTAATTTTTAAAGGTGGTTTATCTAAAGTAAAAAGATGAAATTTTATTTAAAAATGTGTTTTGATTATAAAATTGAGGTTGAAATGACTATTATATTTTTCTAAGCAAGGAAATATTAAATTTTTGAAGTTGAAACTATGGATTTATGCATTTATTTGGTGTAAATTGTATATTTTTGTAAATTAAGGGTTTTTAATGATAAAAATGTTTTTAAAACTAAAATTATCTTTTTATATAATGAAAAATATTTTATTTACTATGTATATAAGTTTACATATATTGTTTATATGAAAATTTGAAAAAATGCATTGTTTTATAACATAAGATGAATATGTGAGCATTTGCTTAAGTATGTGATTTAATTACTTAGGCTAGTTAATTTATTTCTATAATTGGGTCCAAAAGGCCCATTAGCCTACTTAATCAGATATTGAAAAGGTGAGAAACAATTACTGTACGCATAAAGTAATTGCTATCATCTTCTTCCTCTTGCATGTAAAAGAAAGTTCACATTTTCTCAAAATCAAAGTTTTAAATCTTTATACTTCTTTAAACAAACAGATATTTTTATCAGTCTAGAGTAAATCTAAAGGTAATATTTTCCAAAACGGAAAATTCCATAAAAAAATTTATTTGAGTCGAGGATATGTATGTTAATGGTTTTCTTTTCCTTTGCATGTCTGTATATTGATTTCTACAGATTACTGGAAACTCTCTTCTCCTTAAAGCTTGTTTCTTTCAGCAAAAATTCAGAATTTATCATCTCTAATTCAAGGTGAGTTACAAAAACTCACAAATTCTAGCTGAACAAAGCTCAAATCGCCAGAAACAGAGAATAATTTTCTTTTTGTAGTTATTTTATCCCAGCTTGTAAACTGTTTTCTATTGCTTTTATGAAAGGTTATAACTTTTGATTTCGCCAAGGAAACGCCGCCGGATTTATTCCAGATAGTAGTTTATATATTGAACTTTGTCTCTGTAAAACTTGGTTGAAAATATTTTTATTTGATTGTTCAAAACTTTGCTGCAAAATCAACAGAAACCCATATTTTTACCTAGGCATATTTTGTTTGAGTTGCTGTAAACATGGCTCGAGTCTACGTTTGAAACAGCATAACATTTTCATTTCTTACTGGAATTCATCGATTCTTTTTTTGTTTGAAAGATAACGTTTTCTACTATATGAATAACAATTTTTAGCTTAATCCGAGGTGGTTTGATCCTTCGTTTTATGCCTGAAAGTTGAACCTGAGATGGTTTTCAGGCCTGTACATTTTTGTTTTTTAAACTGCTGCAAACATAGCCGAAGTCCGTGTTTGAGACGGTGTAACATTTCATTTTCAGTCGTAATTCATTTATTCTTTTTCTGTTTAAAAGATGAAGTTTTGTAGTATGTCAACACCAATTTTTAGCTGAATATGAGTTCGTTTGGCCCTCCATTTCAGGCCTGTAATTTGAACCCAAGATAGTTTTCAGGCCAGGCCACATGTTTTTGAACTACTGCAAACATGGTCGGAGTCCATGTTTGAGACGGTGTAACCTTTTATTTTCGGCCGGAATTCGTCGATTCGTTTTTTATTTAAAGGATGAAGTTTTCTACTACGAGAGTACTAATTTTTATTTCAATCTGTGGCCGGTTGGCCACCTATTTCATATTTAAAATTTGAACCCAGAGAACATTTCAGACCTGGGTAATATTTTGCTTATGCATTTTTATGTTCTTTTTCCGTCTGACTTTTGACTTTTAATTCATGTTTTTGTGATATTTCCGAATTTTTTCGAGCGCCATGATGCCTATCAATAGGCTAGCCCACTTTTGATGGATTTGAAATTCAAATTTGAATTGAATTTGAAATGAATTTGAATGACGGTTTTGAGTGATTTTTTGATTTCGAGCATGGATTTTTCCAAACGATTTTGAAATAACTTTTAAATAAATTAATATTTAAATTAATTATTACGTATTTTTAAATTATTTTAAGCTATAAAATCTATTTGTTTTCTAACAAGGGAATTTTCATATATTGTTTTCAAATTGGTTTCGAAAAATGATTTTAAAAGCTTATTTTCTCAAAAAAATTATTTTATGTATAAAATGCACATTCTTGCAATGTTCGAGCAAATGAGAAGGAGAATTAAACGATTTGTCAAAACATGGTATGAGACACGTGCGTTTATCTTATCGGTTAATTCCTGACTTGTCCGTTTGTCGATTTGACATTCGGGTCGAGTTTACCGATGAGAGGAGGTACACTTTTACTGCTTTGAGTGTGGAATTTACTAGTGGTTAGTAAACCGTTTAGTGGGAACGTGTGGTATGGTACACACGTTTATACTATTCGGGTTACTATCCGAGGGTACGTGACACATTTATCTAAGAGACGTATCTTCCAATACTGGACCTTCGGTTCATTTGTCCTTCGGATGTTTGTCTAAGAGACATTTATCATTGCAATGTATTTGTCCTTCGGGATAATTGTCTAAGAGACGTATTTATTTATCCCTTCGAACATTTGTCTAATAGATGTGGCACCTTATTTTGAGATAACGGTACTTGGCGGGCTTCGGCCATAAGGACCGCTATATCATTGAGATGATTTCATTGATTTCTTTGTGATTTTGCTGGTGTGTTGCTTTTTTACATTTTTGGCCATTTGAGCCGTTCGAGATATTATATATGGCGGTTACATCTTTGAAAATTGTACTTCTTATCGAGTTATATATTTGAGATTTGGGTTTGCCAACACCTAGCTTATTTGAGATTTGCCCATTGGCGTTATTATTTGAGATTGGCGTTTATTAGGGATTATATTCTCCTATGTTAAAGATTCATATTTGATTGCCTTATGGCATATTTTGAGATGGTGATTTCTTGAGATTGTTTTGAGTTGCCGATATGGCGAGTTTGAGATTTCTCATCTTTGGAGTTATGTTCTTCTCCTAAACCATATTTGATGTTTTGTGATACGCCAATGAGATGAGGCATGCTTTTATTTTGAGATTTGTTATATTGCTTTATCGCCTTTGAGTTGCATTAATATTTAGTGATATCCTTATATCACTTGAAATTACTATACCTACTTAGTTATGCCATGTGAAATAACTATATTCTCTTGAATTATTCCTTCCCACTAGAGAAGAATATCACCTTGCCTTATGTTCTGTTATCGATTATCCTCTTAAAACTGATTTGTTTAGCTAGACTGACCCGTGTATTTTATACTTGGGACGGACTGAGTTGTTTCAGGTTAGATACCTGTTTTTGGACTTTACTTGATGCTTCCGTCTTGATTATCAGCTTATCTCTTTTTGTAGTTTTATAGTCGTTTTGTATGACTCTGATATGTATTTATTATATTGACTCGTTGTATATATTGTGATCGTTGTACTACTTTTGTTGTATCATTTGTATTGTATGGGATGTATCTGTGTTTATGTGTGTGTGCGTGCGCGTGTGCGTGTGTATGTGTGGGTTTGGTCACTGTTCTGTGATATGTTGTACATATATTATCGTTGTATTTTGTTCTGATGGATCCGTTAGCCACTGTAGTTTTGTATCAAGCATTTATTGAATATGTCGATCCATTTGACGAAGGAAAAAAAAATGGAGCACTAAATCGACGTATTCAGTAGATATTTAAGACAAATTAATGGATGGTCGCTACTAACCAGTCTTACTCTCTGCATTATCAGACATTAGTACCGAGTAATACTTTTTTGTTAATATGGGTCTTTGGGTGGGGCATCACAATTGATAAGTGGTTTTATGTGTTGTATTATAATTTGATGGTTTAAGTTATGTTAACTAATAACATAAATAAACCATACTTATGATAAATAGGTCACTATTTCCATTTAAGAACAAAATAGAGAGATCGTAGATTATTTGTGTGTTGGTTTACAAAAATATGGAGTGAATTTGCCTCTAAATTGTTTTCTAAGCTTTTATTTTCAATCACTTTTGTTCTAACCTTTTTACGTTTTTAGCCTAAACAACTTCAAAAGTTTGATTCAATTTAATTGAATAGAATTTTTTAAAATTATTAAATTTTCTGCAGATCGATCCATATTCGCCACGTACTAAAATTATACGCCGTGTGCTTCGGGTTAATTTTTAATTAAAATTTATCGGCTATTTTTAAATTCGATGGAAAATTAGTCATTAAAAACAGATCGTATATGGATGTTGTGCCATTTTTGATGTGAGCCATTTGTTTGTTATGTTGTTTTCCTCTTATTCTGTTAACTAACATATCAATTACAACGCAGTTAAAATTGTTACCATTGCTGGTTGCTTTTTGCCTTATTATATATAAAATTGTTCCCGTGCAAAGTAACTGTAACTAGACCTACCACAAATCAAAATAAAATTACAGATAAATAGAAGCGAAAGGTTAAAGTACGTTCATGACAGTACTTTTTATTTCTTCTATCATTGTATGTTTATCATTCCAAAAAAGAAAACGAAATGAGATTGGGGTTGACTACGCAACACTTTAAGATGTAAAAAGCTGAAAAGGTAAGATAAAATAGGAAAAAGGAGTAGAAAGGAATAGCATAGTAGGCATGAAAAGTTTTATGAAAACATTTAATAGGAGACTGATTGGAAAATATAGAAAGTTCCCATCAAGAATTAAATATGAGAGAGAATGTTAACTTTTTTTTTTTGAAAATCGAGAGATCCAAAGCACTAAAACGAAGAAGAAAAAGAAAGACTTAAAAGGGTGTCATATTTCACAAGATAAGAATCTGTAAAAAGTTCAGAGCGTAGAAAAGCTGTGAAGAGAATTATGCGGAGATATTGGCTTTCTTCTTGGGTGAACGGAAAATTTAAATTGGACATTTGAACGAGTCTTAGGTTGAACGAAGAAAAAATGAGTGTGTAATGTGAGGGGAAACCTTAGCGGAGGAATGGAAATCTTAGTAGAGTATTTGAAATGTATATTTCAAAATAAAATTAATTTATAATTAATTAACAAATGAATTATTATTTTTGTAATATGTGTAGATAATCTGTTAAAATAAATAAATAAATAAATTGAAAAATTATAAATTTTTCGGATTTAGTTCAAACGAACTCCATGACATTGAACGCTTCAATATGGTCGCAGCACAAATTTAAACGGCATCTCAATCGAACTTTATATTTGTCTAATTAATTTGTTAACATCAACGTTAAGCACAAAAGTATCAAATATTTGGCTGGGGGCAGCTTTCCCATTAACATTCCCTAGGCGTCAGAAGTATCCGACGCTTGGGAAACGATGGCAGGGTAAAAATGTTGGGCGAACTGACCCACTGCATTTTGCATGGTTAATAAAACGTCTTGCTTATTGCTTTCATATTTGCATCAATACGTTAAATAGTTTATAAATGAGCAACAATGTTGGCGGAAAATGGAATATACAACTGAAAAAATCATACGTTTTCATGAATTTAAAGTAAATATAACCATACAGAGGGCTAACGAAAAATAGTAATAACAACATGCTTATCAAAATAACAAACAGTTAAACATTAAGCTGAACTCTACAAAATGTGCTCACTGCCTTACTATTTTAATATTTTGTTAGTTAACATCAAAATGCTGGTAGGAACGTGAAACATTAGATAAAGAACTGATTTGGCTATCCACCAGCGCAACTCTTATTTTTCCCCTTCTATAAATGCCAACTTTAGGGCACCGCACAATCCATATTCCTTGCTATCTAAATTTACTCACTCTCACTCCTTGTAAATCTCCTCTCAGTTCCGCTTATTCCGTTTTAAAAATTCATTCCTCGAATCTTAAGAATTCAATTCTCACTTTTAAATTTCTCTGTAGTATGAGCTTTACAAGGAGTGAGTAAATTTAGATAGCAGGAATATGAATTGTGCAGTACCTAAAGTTATGATTTACAAGAATAAGCGGAAATTGTGAAGATAGCCTGTGAGCACAAGTACTGCCTCTACAACATGGATTGTGCAGTACCCTAAAGTAAATCATAAATCACCTTCCCGTTTCAAGAATTTATGATTTACTGTAGGCAGTGCAGGATAGCCTGTGAGCACAAGTACTCCCTCTGCAAACTTCCAAAGAAAGGTGAAAAGGTTCGTTGGTATTGTGAAGATTATAGGCCAACTATTTTTCCAAGAAGCATCTTCATCTTCTCCCAAGAAGCAGGAGGTTGATGCTGAAACTTGCAAACTGTATCCAGAAAGCATTCAAAAGCTTCAAAATCATAATCCAGATCTAAAGAATAACAATCTTGATGCTTTTTGTCCATCACAACTTGAAACGGTCCGCGAAGAAGCTGAGATTATAACATGGATAAGAGAAAAGCATGGAGAAGAAACCAATGCTAGTAGGCTTAGTAGGTGTACTGAAATTAGAAAGAGTAAACCTGTTCAGAACAAGAAGAAAACACCTTGAACCAGCAGGACAGAGAAAAGTCTAATTACAGTACCCGAAGCACAACACGTGGAGATCAGTCAAGGAAGAGAGAGCGAAGCACATATGAAGATCAAGCTTATAATAACCTTACCAAGAGGCAAAAGGCATTATATGAAGAGCAGAACAGAGACAAACCGAAACGGAGAAGCACATAGACGACCCAAAGAAGAGGGAGTTTAGAGAAGATGATGACTGTGCTTTTAGCTTGTATGTTAAAAAAGAGAAGAAGTTTCTGCAATATTCTTTAAATCTTTAACGAAACAAATGGAATATTGCAGCGGTCGTAGGAAACAAGTCAAAAAGAAGGCACAGTCGGTTCTAGCGGCGAATAGTGATAATATGTCTACTATTTTAGAAGTATATGGCTACTATGCTACCATGTCTCTTATTTATCAAACGGATGGATATTGTTAATTTTATCTAGGTCAACCAAGGTTTTCTGTTTGAATGATCGGATATTTGAGCTAGGAGAGAGTCTAAGGAGGTGGAGTCTTCGTTTATGGAAGACATTGTTGAAGAAGGAGAAGGAAACGTCTAAATTTTTTATTTGGAGGGGAGTGGAGTGAGTGAGGCAGGATTTGTTGATGGTTTGGATATTGATTGAGGAAGAAAGGAGGAAAGTGGATGAGCGTTTGCGCTGTTTATGTAACTTTGAAACGTAGAAAGTTAATGTGGAACATAGATTAAAATAAAATAATCATTTCCTTCTTTAAAAAAAAAAAAAAAATCATATGTTGATTATGTGAAAGACGTAGGCTTTCAAATTTCAAAGAGACCGTCAAAATTTCCAAAGGTTAAAAGTTAAATAGCGGGGATGAATGTATTTGTCATAATAAGCTATTCAACGAAAAATTAAAACGTTCAGTGAACGTTTACTATTTTTTCTTGATGAATGAATTATTCTGCCTTCATGCACGCACAGAAAGAATATTGATAATGCACTACACTAGTTACTTTTGGCTCAGTCAATTAGTGTGGTTGCATTCATAATCATATTATATTATATAGCTGAGAAATGCAAAATGCCGCAAAATTACACTATCATTGAGAATAGTTTCTCTTTTCATCTCACTTGCAAGCAAGTGATTCTACCACATTTGCACGTATTCAATGGGGGAGAATATTTAAATTTGACGACACTGCATGTATGTAGAATTGAAGAGGATAGAAATAACTTATAATTCACTACAATAAAAACCCATATTCACAACCATCAAAAACAGTTGTAATAGATCTATTACAACGTACGACCGTCCGTTGTTACATCCGAAGTTTTAATAGGTTCATATTTTTTTTACAACAGTCTTCAGCAGTTGTAAAATAATGTTTTATAATAGTCTATTGCATTTGTAAAAAACCTTTTTCCGGCAGTTGTAAAAGATTTTTTACAATTGCTAATGGCATCTTTAAAGAAATTTTTTACAATTGTGATTGACAGTTGTGGTAAAAAAAACGCAAATGAAAAAAAAATTCTAAACACATTTTGCAATTGCAGCAACAAACAAATGAAAAACAATGAAATATTGATATAAATTCAGAGGCATCATAGTTCATTCATTTGAAAAACCATCACAACTTTATATTCAAAATACAAAGTATAAATCATACAACATCACAGTTTATCTATACCCTCTTTATTATAAACCGATGACTTCACCTCATCTATAACCTCCTCCTCCTCCTCTTCAGTTAAGCTTCGGTTAATCTCTGGCTGTTATCATTGCCCCACTCTTCACAAACAACATCATTTTTAGATGTGGCACATATCCTCCTTACAGATGATCATCAGGCCATTGAAGAGGAATATCATCATGATCAACCAGCATTATTTGCTCCCCAAACAAACATGGCTTCTTCGTAACAAATTTAACAGCACCATTTTTTTCAACCCATCTGAAAAAATAAAAAACATACACAATAACCAAGTTTTAAACTTTTAAGATCAAATCAGCCAATAGAAAACATTATGGCAAAAGGCAATTAGAATAGTACAAACTAACTGGAGTACAATCTCTCACGGTTTGCACTGAAATAGTGCAATTGCACCATCCCAGTGGAAATTGGGATAGCGCTTGCACTGTTTCGGTGCAAATAAAGGCAACAGTACAAACATAAGTATACATGAACGTCTTATTTTTTCAGCTTTCCACACAACACATGAATCCATCTCAATAATCCGCTTCTTTTCATTCATTGATTTGCTGTAAATGAACAATTTAAACTAAATAAATATAAATGTGCCACCTAAAAGATTGAGACATAATCTTCAATATTCAATCACTAAGGAGTTATACTACCTTCTTTTTTCGACAAATTAAGAAGCCACAATAGCACATATTAAACTACAAATTATGCAATCGTGAAACTAACAACATTATTATTGCAGTGGAATCGCGTGTCTAGCCACACTAAGATTACTCGAATTCTGACCGATAGATTATAAAAGGAAGTTCAGATACCATAAAAATTATCCAATTGAACCCAAATAAACAAAGCAAAATGAAATGGATGGACTAAGTCACAAATTGTAGTATCTGATTTCTCAGACTACACTACCTCACCTGCATAATCATATTTTTTAAGCAAGATGACAAATAAAACGTATCTAAACAAAGTTACACATATGCTGTATACGTACATACATCCTTGCAACTACTGATAGCAAATCTTTAGACTGCTCGAGCAAAACTCCCTCATGTGCAACTGCCTTAGCAATTTCAGACATTAGACTATCCGTTCTTTCCATCTGTAATTCTTGTGTACACTACGTAAACAATTTCTTATAAATTTTATATGTTACGGGTTTTGAAATTTGCGTCCAAGTACCTTTAGCAGCAAAGAAGACACTGAAGCTCCAGTTGCTTGCATAACATCTACTGCCAATCCAATAGCATTTCTTAAATCATGGACATTTATCTATCAATAGCAATTCAACCTTAGTTAATAAAATGAAATAATCTTTACTATTATATTATTAGTCAGTTAGATTTCGAGGGCACAGAAGCCTCCTTTAGTTTTTGTCAAGTGAACAGTCGTCTTTTATATTTTTCTATTTTCCTTATCCCCATCTCCGCTTCCCCCCTCCATCTGTCAGCTAAAAATAAAAGGTTAGGGATTTTTAATGGCCGCTCGTTGAGTCTCTAGTATTCTACCGCCTAAAACATTATTCCGCCCCCTACGAATTGAACAACTGCTGTTTACGGGAAAATAGAAGTTTCTCCCCTCACACATCTCCGTGTCGTCCTTTTTTCCTATTCTACAAGTAAAAGGATATCTCAAAAATCGTTGCTTTCCTTCATATTATATTTGCTTCGTTGTAGCTCTTGGTTTCAATCTTCCACTACGCGTCGTCCTCCAAGCATACGAATAAGGTCCTCTTCGAGTTGTTGCTTTTTCGGCTGTGTCTACCTCACTTTGAAATCACTATCGATAAACAGAAATTTAAAGATGCTTCTCTGAATTATTTCTCTCATCGCTTAATCAAAAGAATCTCTCTTTGTTTATTCTCCTCTCTAATACTGGAAAACAAAAATTATCACGCTTCTCTGATTACCTTGCTCTCATCGCTTAAACACAAAATCCCTTTTCAGTTGTTTCGCCTTCGGTTTCATTTTTGACGGTTGATTCATTCTAAGATGCTGATGGGAAGTACAACATAATTAAAATTTATGCGCAAAACTTTTGGGTTTGATGTTGCTTTAGAGCTTGAACATGGTATAGTTTATTATCTTTTTTAATTTTATGCCAATTAAAATCAGAGACCGGTTGTATCGTTTTTCCACCATTTTTCTCATTGTTGTTTTGTTGATTCTTTGTTTGGTTTTGTTGGAATACACATGGAAAGCTAAGATGTTTTCCCTTTATTTTTTGGTGAATATTAACATCTTTTGCAGATCTTGCCTACATAAATTGTGTCTGTTCTAATATTATAGTAGTTATGAAATTAAACTTACATAACGATGATCAAAATTGCTTCCACTAGGAAATTGGTGTAGCAAGGGATTGTTGAATTTTCATGATCTAGTATTCTAGCGGTAGTTGAAGAATGAAGGGGTAGCAACTAGGAATGATCATCATTTTGGGTTTGGAATTCGTTGTTATTCAATATAATTGCTGATTTTAAGCTTGGATGTTAAAAGTAATACTCGATATAATGTGAGTGCAACCTGAATTGTTCATTAAATTGTAATTATGATTTGATAAGATTTACACCACAAAGATTAGGTGACCAACAAAATATTTGTTTATCTTGAGGTGAATTATTAGAGAAACAGTGGAGATTTATAATTGTCATACTTCCTTCAACTAAAATTATCATATTATTTAGGTAAGTTGTTGAATATGCGCTCTGCGCTTATATGATTTTTGTTTGATGATAATAAACATAATACATTCGTTTAAATGTATTTGTTAATATACTATTTTGTTTTCACAGATTAAATAAATATTTGTTGGATAAATTAAATAACACAGAATTTGAATTGAAACGAATATTTTATTCAAACAAATATTTATTACAACTTTGAATAGTACAATTTCAAGCTCCCACTATAACTATACAACTTTGATTACAATTACATCACATTTCATATTTACAGTTCACCTCACTACATATCACTCACACTCGTATTTATCTTCAACTTCCTTCCAGTTTGAATCCAGCATCTGAGCAATCTGCAAAAATATAAACTAACGCAGTAAAATTGGAAAAGAAATATTTTTGCAGTATAAAATAAAATATGGTTTTCGAAAATATTGTTTGCCTCAGTTATTTGGGTTGTTCGTCATCGTTTAAATTTGAATTCAACATACACGAACAACTTGTGACATACACAGTGTATCACTGTATATGCCACAAGGCCGTGCACATCGATATATACACTTGATTGATTTATAGGGACAGGTGAGCACATGTCAAACCCGAGTTTTCAAACTAGATTCAACTCAGGTGCAAATCAAAAGTACACATGAATGCTATGTTCAAACATGACACAGCCTCAAATCAATGAAACAAGCCAGCAACTATCAAAGCTCAATACAATAAGGCAATGGACATACCAAATGATCACTGCTCGAGGCAATATGAACACAGTGATACAGTACCAAAAATCAGATGAACAAGATCACTCATGAAAACCAACAAGCAAAAATGCCAACAACTAATGCATCAGTACAGGAAGCAAGCAAGATCAACACAGCAACATGGACTGCACAAATTCAAGACAGCACCAAAGACAAGCAATGCTCAAGACCACACAGTGCACATATGTAAAGTATAGACTGACATCAAAACCAGTTCAACAATTGAGTTCAATATGCACAGAAGCAAAATCCAATTAAAATACCAACTGCAAGTATCCATGGTCGAGCATTGAACATGACAGCAGACCAAAGTGCAACAAGATGAACCAGACCAGTGTCAACAACCAAGTGAAGAACATGAATGCAACAAGTTTACGAAGATACACATGAACATGAAAGCCAAGCATGATACAGTGATACAAATGCAACACAGTGGGAACCACAATGCAAGCCGAGCATCAAGACACTAAGCAACTGGAAACAACAAAAAGATGAAAGCACAATCAAACCAGTAGCATGTACACAATGTCAACCAAAACAGATGAAGACTACACATTTATAAACCACAGATGCAACCGATCAGTTCGACATGTACATGAAGGCAGCAAAATAGTGGCTCAACAAGAACACTTGCAATAGTGGTGTTGCAGTGGAAATTACAGAATGCTTGAAACCGAGTATGTACAAATCCAGAGCCAACATGAACACAAGCAACCATACACAGCAAAACTAAATGCAATACAGTATGCTCAGTGAAGAGCATCTGAACAAGTGAAGTATTTGTGACGAAGCGAAGTTGAAGTCCATCAGGAAAATTCACAAAGTCATAGTAAAGCCGTGGTCACCACAGAGATGATGGAACTACAGTGGGCCGAGCAGAGGCTTCAAAATCAATGGCCGGGTTCAGGTCAAAGATGGGGCGATAAAGTCGAAGTGTTTTAAAACCAAGTCAAAGCGAGTAAAAATCGAAACATCTCAAAATTCAAAGCCAATGCAGAAAGTCAAAGCCGTAATTCACAGGAAAGCCGTGTGCATCAAGCAAATTGAACAAGTCACAATTCAAAATCGTGGTAGCCAAGCAATTTGAATTAGTCAGTGAAAATCTCAAGCATCAATACCAGATCGAACGGCCAAAGACAAATTCAAATAAACATATACGAACGCAAAAATAGGATTTCGAATCCTATATAAGCCCAATCATCATCGGCAATTTATTCATCGAATTCAAGCAAGCATAAAATCAGTAAAAGCAAAAGCATATAATTACATAACAAGCAAGGAAGGAATTCGATCAACGAAGCAGCCGCGGTGAGCAACGAGATAAGATCAATCAAAGCTACTCGCGCATTATCCACATGATTGATCAAACAATCGGCAGCTTCACGAATCCCTAATTTGGATCAAGGACGCAAGCCCTAATTCAAGCGCAAAGAGGAACGAAAGGGAGGCCGTGTTTTTACAGAAGAAAATAAAAGGAACGGGTTAAAGAACAAGGGGCCGGCCTTGTTAAAGAATAATAAAAGAGGTTTTAAGTTTTCAATTAGGGTTTATTTTTTAATTAGGGTTTAGGGTTATTTTTTATTGTCTTTTAATTGTTGTTTTTACTTTTCGAATCAAAAAATTTGTAAATCACCACCTAGGGTTTAGGTAGTGTCAGATTGTCTAGTTAGAATTAGTTCAGTGAGCAGGATGTGCGAGTTTGCAAAGCTCTATAGGCGGAAGCAGTGTTTGCAAGTAAGCAAAGCTCTATAGGCGGGAGCAGAGTTTGCGAGTAAACGAAGCTCTATAGGCGGGAGCAGGGTGTGCGAGTCTAGTAGAGTGTTTGTGAGCGATAGCAAATGTTTGCGAGTCTAGTAGAGTGTTTGTGAGCGGGAGAAAAAGGGTCTGCGAGTCTAGTAGAGTGTTTGTAAGCGTGATACTGTTTAATTCTAATAGAAATCTGGGAATGCAGCAGTAGGCAGGGGTTGCCGAAGCTGGGTAAATTTTGTGTGTGATTTACTTTCAGCATATTTATTTCTGCAGTTTGTTTCTGTGTTTATATCGAGAAAATTTGTTATAAGCCTATTCACCCCCCCTCTAGGGTTAATCTAGATCCTACAAGTGGTATCAGAGCCCGGTATTTTGTTTTTAACTCTAGAGTCATGAATTCACCGAATAATGCTTTTTCTGAGGGGCAATCTATTGCTAGGCCACCCATGTTTAACGGGAACGATTATGCTTATTGGAAAGTTAGGATGGGTATCTATCTTAGTTCTGTTGATTATGATGTTTGGGATATTGAAACTGGCTATAAACCTCCCACTATAATCGTTGGTGATACTGAGATTCCTAAACCTAAGGATAGGTGGGATGCTAACGATAAGAGATTGAAAACGACAAATGCTAAAGCCATGAATGCTTTGATATGTGCTCTTGATAAAAATGAATTTAATAGAATTTCTCATTGTACAGCAGCACAGGAAATTTGGCACACTTTGGAGGTGACACACGAAGGAACTTCTCAAGTCAAGGAGTCTCGTCTAGCCCTATTCAGCAATGAATACGAAAACTTTGTGATGGACAAAGGCGAGAGCATAAATGACATGTTTGGACGCTTTTCAACTTTGGTGTACAACACTAGAGCACTTGGGAAGGTGTTCACCGAGGTAGAGCTTGTGAGGAAGGTGCTTCGAGTCTTACCGATAAACTTTGAGGCAAAAAGTCACGGCAATCCAAGAATCGAAAGATTTGAGTAAACTAAGCATGGAGGAGTTGATTGGTATCTTGATGACATATGAGCTTGAGCTAAAAGCAAAGGAAGAACGCAACAACTCCGAACCAAAGAAGAAGACGATTGCCTTAAAGAGCAAAGAAGAAAGTGATGAAGAAGAAGAAGATCCAATCGAAGAGCTTGCAATGGCTGTCAATAATCTTAGAAAATGGTCGAGATTCAAGCCACACAAGAAGAAAACACAGGGTAATAGATCAAAAGACTATGACAATTCCGATAATGAATCAACATGCTTTAACTGCAAGAAGCCCGGGCAATTCATACAAAAATGCCCACTTCTCAAAAACAACGAAGGAAAGAAAAAGAAAAGGAAGGCCTTTGCAGCGACTTGGGATGATGAAGAAGGAGAGGAAGTTTCGGATAGCAGCTCAGAGGAGGCTAGCTTGTGTTTTATGGCAAAATCAAATTCAGAAGCAAGCTCCAAGGAATCTAGTGAGGCAGGTGAGTATTCCTATAGAGATCTTGTTTTTATGTGCTTAGATCTTACTAAAACAATTGATAGTCTTGAATCAAAAATTGAAAAACTGAAATCTGAAAGGAGGAAACTCGCCCATGAAAATTCTAGGTTAGAAATTGAACTTGATAATATTCAAAATCTAGACTGTAAAAATTGTAAGATTTTAGATTCAGATTTATCAAAACTTAGGAATAACTATGAGAATCTTGAAAAAGAAAACTTGAATCTTAAGGAAACCATCGACACTAGGAAAAAGGATTTCATAAATAGATGCACCTCACTTGTAACTGAAAACACGTCACTAAAAAGCAAAGTCCAAATCTTGAGAAATCTTTGAATAACTTTTCAAGAGGCGAAAAATCTTTCAACATGCTATTGGGAAATCAAATTTTTGCTAACAATAGAAAAGGACTAGGTTTTGGGAAATCACAAGATGATGATAATGCAAAAGGTAAAAGTTCTTTGCTTGATCTGAAATAATTGGACATCATGTTGAAAATTATAGTCATAGGAAAAAGAACACAAAATTTAATCAAGTCAATTTAATGTGCACGATTTTTAGAAAATTTGGACATAATCAAAATAATTGTTGGTATAGACCCAAACATGTGAAAACTATACCAATTTGGGTTCCAAAAGGCACAAATACAAAATCTTTGAAAGGCAAAAAAATTTGGGTGCCAAAAGGAATATATATAAATAGTTTTGAGTCTCCACAAACATATTTTTCATATTCTGTTACTAACAATCATGGACCTATAAAAACAAATAGGTCACAAAAATCTTTCATAGTGTAGGTGTGGTGGCAGGCTAAGGAACAACAACTGTGTTCTCTGGATTTTGGCTGTTCCAGAAACACAACGGGCGACAAAGCAAAGTTCCTTAGCCTAGTATAAAGGTGACAAAATCACAATGGACAACGACGAAAAATTATCGTAAAGGTAAAACAGGTAAATATGTTTTGAACGATATATTAAATGTGATAATCAACACCATAATCTGAATTAAATCAGCCAATATTGAGATGAACAAAAGATGATGATTTTGATTCTATGACTTTTTCAAAATATTGACCAATCATCTTTAAATAGAATTACGTGGAGTAATTATGATGGTTGACTGATTCGGACTTTCTTGATATGATCCTACATGACTTGTTCTTATTTATGACCTTGTTTTGTCCTTAAATGATGACCAATCAGATTTTCAACTTTGAACTAATCCATATAAATTTGTTCGGTCAAATGATGATATTTTATTGATCTTTGATTACTCATGCTACACATAGATATATTTGATATTTTGGTCACTGCTTGTAAATTTGCACGATTTCAATTTTCATGTGAAAGTTGTTAAAAAAGAATTTTAAGAAATTGTTGAAACTTAAAGAAATTGTTTTTGAAGTAATTATGATGTTGATTGACTATTGATTACACATGAATAAACTGTTTCTGAAACTGACAATATGATATTTGTTTGATTGTTAACACGGTCTCAATTAAAATCCAAGAAAATTTCATTTAAAAATTGTTAAAAACAATCTTGAGGTAATTTGTTGAAATTTCACAATCTGGTCTTTGACATCCAACGAGTGAATATTGAGTGAAATTTAAATTCAGATGCAGATTACACTGGTAATATAGTTGATAGAAAAATTACTAGTGGAACGTGATTAATTTTTGAAACATTCATTTACTGCATCGTTTTTCAAAGAAAATATCTGAATATTTTTCACTTGAAATAATTTTCAAATAGCAGAATTTTTTTTTCATATAACTCCTTCGAGAAAATCATTTTTGACCATATTTTCAGATTAGTCATTTTTTTTATTTTAAATGACAAATTTTGACTAATCTAACTCCCTAATGATTATCGAAAAGATCAATAGTGATTGAAAAAGTGATGAGTGTCGATATTTGTCATACATTACTCAAGACAGTATATTTAGAAAAATTTCTTTAGAATTTCATAACAAGAGTTATAAAAACTTTTTGTTGGGTAAAGGTTCCATGATCATTTCTATTTCTACCATCTTTCTATCGACCATCACTCATCAAAATCATATATAGTATGTAAATTTGTGGTAGTTTACAAAGGAAATTATTCGTTCTTCAATTTATTATTATAAAGGAAATTATATGTGCTTCAATTTATTATATTCTTCAATAAAAATAAATATCCAAAGTATTCACTCTCATTTAAAAGTCCTCACGATTATGCATGGGTGAATTACTTGGATTTTTGATTATGTGCTTCCATGCTCATTTAAAAGTCCTCACGGTTATGCATGTATGGAACGCATATCAAAATTAATTGATTTAATAGACAAGTTGATTCTAATCCCATTTAAAAGTCCTCACGGTTATGCGTGGTTAGAAGATACTTGAATTCTTTTTTTTTAAATAAAAATGGTAAATACTACTCATCTCATTTAAAAGTCCTAACGGTTATGCATGGTTAGTAGATATTCAAATTTCCTGAAATAAATATACCACAAATAGACAGAACTGTATGATTTTTTGATGATTTTATCCCCATCACTACTGAAAGTGGAATATGCGTCTGATAAGGGTAATTATGATTTTTGTTTGAGTTTTATTGAAATTTGATATTTATATTCAATTGAGTTAAATGTTTGATTCATGTCTGTCACTTTATCCCTATTTTTATAACACTGTTATTCTTTTGCTGATAACAAAAGGGGGAGAGATAAGTTAAGATTTTGTCAAATAGAATCAAGCAAAGGTAAAATAATTTTCCATTTGCATATAGGCTCATTTACATATTTTTATTTGTATGCATATATGTAGGGGGAGTATCATGCAGAGAGGAAGCATTTAAATAGGGGGAGCAAATTGAACGATCAAATACATTTAATACATTCAAAATCTTAAATATATGTTTTTTATCATCAAAAAGGGGAGATTGTTGAATATGCGCTCTGTGCTTATATGATTTTTGTTTGATGATAATAAACATATATACATTCGTTTAAATGTATTTGTTAATATACTATTTTGTTTTCACAGATTAAATAAATATTTGTTGAATAAATTAAATAACACAGAATTTGAATTCAAACGAATATTTTATTCAAACAAATATTTATTACAACTTTGAATAGTACAATTTCAAGCTCCCACTATAACTATACAACTTTGATTACAATTACATCATATTTCATATTTACAGTTCATCTCACTACATATCACTCACACTCGTATTTATCTTCAACTTCCTTCCAGTTTGAATCCAGCATCTGAGCAATCTGCAAAAATATAAACTAATGCAGTAAAATTGAAAAAGAAATATTTTTGCAATATAAAATAAAATATGGTTAAAATATTGTTTGCCTTAGTTATTTGGGTTGTTCGTCATCGTTTAAATTTGAATTCAACATACACGAACAACTTGTGACATACACAGTGTATCACTGTATATGCCACAAGGCCGTGCGCACTGATATATACACTTGATTGATTTACAGGGACAGGTGAGCACAGGTCAAACCCGAGTTTTCAAACTGGATTCAACTCAGGTGCAAATCAAAAGTACACATGAATGCTATGTTCAAACATGACACAGCCTCAAATCAATGAAACAAGCCAGCAACTATCAAAGCTCAATACAACAAGGCAATGGACAGACCAAATGATCACTGCTCGAGGCAATATGAACACAGTGACACAGTACCAAAAATCAGATGAACAAGATCACTCATGAAAACCAACAAGCAAAAATGCCAACAACTAATGCATCAGTACAGGAAGCAAGAAAGATCAACACAGCAACATGGACTGCACAAATTCAAGACAGCACCAAAGACAAGCAATGCTCAAGACCACACAGTGCACATATGTAAAGTATAGACTGACATCAAAACCAGTTCAACAATTGAGTTCAATATGCACAGAAGCAAAATCCAATTAAAATACCAACTGCAAATATCCATGGTCGAGCATTGAACATGACAGCAGACCAAAGTGCAACAAGATGAACCAGACCAGTGTCAACAACCAAGTGAAGAACATGAATGCAACAAGTTTACGAAGATACACATGAACATGAAAGCCAAGCATGATACAGTGATACAAATGCAACACAGTGGGAACCACATTGCAAGCCGAGCATCAAGACACTTAGCAACTGGAAACAACAAAAAGATGCAAGCACAATCAAACCAATATCATGTACACAATGTCAACCAAAACAGATGAAGACTACACATTTACAAACCACAAATGCAACCGATCAGTTCGACACGTACATGAAGGCGGCAAAACAGTGGCTCAACAAGAACACTTGCAACAGTGGTGTTGCAGTGGCAATTACAGAATGCTTGAAACCGAGTATGTACAAATCCAGAGCAAACATGAACACAAGCAACCATACACAGCAAAACTAAATGCAATACAGTATGCTCAATGAAGAGCATCTGAACCAGTGAAGTATTTATGACGAAGAAAAGTTGAAGTCCATCAGGAAAATTCACAAAGTCATAGTAAAGCCATGGTCACCATAGAGATGATGGAACTACAGTGGGCCGAGCAGAGGCTTCAAAATCAATGGCCGGGTTCAGGTCAAAGATGGGGTGATAAAGTCGAAGTGTTTTAAAACCAAGTCAAAGCGAGTAAAAATCGAAACATCTCAAAATTCAAAGCCAATGCAGAAAGTCAAAGCTGTAATTCACAGGAAAGCCGTGCGCATCAAGCAAATTGAACAAGTTACAATTCAAAATCGTGGTAGCCAAGCAATTTGAATTAGTCAGTGAAAATCTCAAGCATCAATACCAGATCGAACGGCCAAAGACAAATTCAAATGAACATATACGAACGCAAAAATAGGATTTCGAATCCTATATAAGCCCAATCATCATCGGCAATTTATTCATCGAATTCAAGCAAGCATAAAATCAGTAAAAGCAAAAGCATATAATTACATACCGAGCAAGGAAGGAATTCGATCAACGAAGCAGCCGCGGTGAGCAACGAGATAAGATCAATCAAAGCTACTCGCGCATTATCCACGTGATTGATCAAACAATCAGCAGCTTCACGAAACCCTAATTTGGATCAAGGACGCAAGCCCTAATTCAAGCGCAAAGAGGAACGAAAGGGAGGCCGTGTTTTTACAGAAGAAAATAAAAGGAACGGGTTAAAGAACAAGGGGCCGACCTTGTTAAAGAATAATAAAAGAGGGTTTAAGTTTTCAATTAGGCTTTATTTTTTAATTAGGGTTTAGGGTTATTTTTTATTGTCTTTTAATTGTTGTTTTTACTTTTCGAATCAAAGAATTTGTAAATCACCACCTAGGGTTTAGGTAGTGTCAAATTGTTTAGTTAGAATTAGTTCAGTGAGCAGGGTGTGCGAGTTTGCAAAGCTCTATAGGCGGGAGCAGTGTTTGCAAGTAAGCAAAGCTCTATAGGCGGGAGCAGAGTTTGCGAGTAAACGAAACTCTATAGGCGGAAGCAGGGTGTGCGAGTCTAGTAGAGTGTTTGTGAGCGGGAGAAAATGTTTGCGAGTCTAGTAGAGTGTTTGTGAGCGGGAGCAAAAGGGTCTGCGAGTCTACTAGAGTGTTTGTAAGCGTGATACCGTTTAATTCTAATAGAAATCTAGGAATGCAGCAGTAGGCATGGGTTGCCGAAGCTGGGTAAATTTTGTGTGTGATTTACTTTTCAGCATATTTATTTCTGTAGTTTGTTTCTGTGTTTATATCGAGAAAATTTGCTATAACCCTATTCACCCCCCCTTTAGGGTTAATCTAGATCCTATATAAGTGGCATGCTGAAAGGAAATATATAGATGAAGTGTTGCGCCAAATGTTGAGCCTTTAGGGTCGGCTTTCTCTGTTAAAATAAAACTTTTCATACCATGCAATGCCTTGAAAGTTCAACTGGTTTTTATATATTTTACGTTTCCTAGTATAATGAACAAAGATAGGTAGCCAATGTTACTAACGATTTTTATGTATGTTGAGTCTTACATGTAGGATTTAGGTGCTTCTTCTTTATCTGTGTTTTCTAACTAGATACGTGGATTTTTCTATTAGAACGAGTGAGAAATTTAATATAGAAATCCTGATTATAGTTTTTGGATGAAAGGAGCACCTAACATGAAGTAAACAAGAAGTTTGTCTAAATGTGAATCTTAGCAATTGATTCCTTTCATAAAACATGAAAGGCCAGCAAATTTGAGAATACCCTGATAATAGTTTTTGTTTTTTTATGTTTCCTTTACAATAAAAAAAAGCATAAGTTAGCACTATTTCTATAAATTTACATAGAAGTTGAGTAGGCACTGCTACAGCTCTAACAATAATGTTTTATATGCAATAATGTAATTTTTTTATAACAAAAGGAAATTATCATTTATGTCTTTAGCATGATATAATTTTTTTGTACTGGAATTTTTTTACTTTGGTTACAGTTATAGCATTTATTCTAGACGTTTATGCTTGCATTTTTGTGTGAAATTTTTTGAATTTTATACTTCTGTTCCATTTAATCCGTTAGTACGCTGATAAAATATGTATATGTTGGGTGTAGATTTGCTTCTTCTTTTACGGTAACGTAATTTCCATAACTACAGTACTAATTCCAATTAATAAGCCCTTGAGATAATAGAAAAGAAATAATGGGAATCGATTGTAAGATACTTTTAATTTCATATTGAGTGATGGGCATAAATTTTCATTATGGATCATTATTTGTCCATTATTTTGTTCAAATATATGTTATTTTATTGTTTAAGTTTAAACGTCTACCATTATACGAGTTTGTCACAATTGGCTATATGATTTTGTGTGTAGTTTTAAGCACAACACTTTAGCAAGATATGTTCACAAGTTTTGGTATTCCCATGTTGTCAATATATCACACCCTTTATTTCCAATTTTATTGTATTGGTTAATTTGATCAAACTGATAAAAGAATGACTGTTTTACATTAGGGACATAAGTGCTTCCCATTTTTTGATAGAGTACCTCTTCTTTTCCTTGAATAACTGTTACATTTTTTTTGCATACCTACGACATGATTTTTAACGAATAATAAGATTTATATCATATATAAGGGATATCATAATTATAATATACAACCGTTGTTAATTTTTATTTGATCCAACGTAGAAGAACAAGTAAAATAATATCACAATATGTGTTTTTCAGTTTATTCTTTTATGATTCTCTCATTTAATAATACATACACCACATTTTTATTCATGAAATATGAGATCCATGTTTTGTTTGTCAAATTACATTGAAATGTATACATGCAAAGTAGGAAATGTACATACACAAGTTCAAACTATAATTTTTTTGTACAAATTTATTAATGTGAATAATGCTTTATCTTCTTTTTTAGAGTAGAAGATGTTCCGGTAGAAGTTGGAGTAAAAGCTGATATCCTAGGACAAGCTAGCATCAACACTAAATACAAATTGAGGTATGTTTCTCTACCATAAAGTAGATTTATTTTTTAATATACTTATCTATGATTCCTGTTATAATTAAAAATTTAGGATTTACATGGAAAAAATGAAACGGCGATCTTATTTTGTTATAAGACAAAAAATCAGATAAATACGAAATAAGAAGATGAAGCAAAGTGGTTTATGTGAACACTCTAACCTATCATTTCTTCAATTCAACTAGGAAAAAATGTTAATACTTTGGCAGCTTTCAATTAGTTAATTTCTATATTATGTTTCCATATTAATAGTTTCATAACATGGAAGTTTACTCTACATGGACAAATATTTGACAAGTTGCCAGCTGAAAATTCTATTTGTGACATTAGCCATTTCTATTTTTGAACATACAAGTATTATTATTATTGCTAATGTTTTAACACACAATGGATAAACTAATTATTAATATTAAAAACAATGAAATTGAAGATTACATAAAGAATACCATTTGGAAAAAATTCCAAAATACGTGAACTATTATTAAAAAGGAACTTCGGATGAAGTTCATGATTAACTTGACGGCTGTTGGATGTACTGATTTCAAGAAATTCTGTGTGGGTTACGGGTCTAACTTTGGCAGTACTATGTACTAAATATTTAAATTGTATGCATCATTTAATATTTTTGTGACCTCCTGTACAATGCTATGTAGCATACGACATTATTTAAAATATTTTGATTGTATACATCATTGAAATTTTAGTTTTGAATTAATTCTTTGATTAAAATTTGTATCTACGACACTATATAATGTTTTTTTCTCCTCTAAGATGTTTCAATTGTGGTTTCTTCTTAGATCATCGGACTACGGTAATAGATTGTGTGATAGATGTTTTTCTATCCAGATATTTGATTTTTTCCTACACATGCTGTTATTTGAGACCAGTACTTTATTATAGAGTTAATGGTATTTTTAAGTGAAAGATTTAGTGTATCATTTTTTGACAAGCACCATTGCCCCATTGGTTAAGTGATTTGGCTTTGGTGTGAGAGGTCACAAGTTCGAAACTTGCATAGCGTAATTCGAACGTTTATTGATATGTGATATGTTGTCACAATGATTTGTTGTATATAAAGTACCATTTCAAAAAAAAATGGTATTTTTAAGTGAAAGATTTAGTGTACCTTAGGTTGTTGTGGCTCGTCAAAATCCTATTGCGGACACGACAACATTTTTGTTGGCCCAGTTTAAATTTTGACTTCACTTAGTATAGCAAATTTTTACCGACTTTGAGCCTTTTCATTTTCCAACCGTCGAATATTAATACAAAATTTTCATTGAAACCTTTTACAATTATGAACAAGGAGTTTATTGCAACATTTGTCCACATAATAGAAACTAATGACTCAAAGTTGGTTGAAGCATGTAATTTAGTAGTAAAGTGGAGAGTAAACATTCTAGGAAATATGTAATTTACATATGAAATTCATCTACTGGATTTTCTTGTGAAAGACCGACCATCGGCTTTGACAGTCCAGTGATAGTTTAACATATCTTTTGTATCAATTATCTCAACTAAAAATTAAGTTATTTCCCAGCTTCAAGTTCTTATTATTCTATTATTTATCAGACAAAAAAGAGCTAAGGTTGTGTTTCAGTGCATTTTTGTGACTCCCCACCTCTATACTCACGCCAGCCAAGGACACTACGGAGTAATCACGTCAACTAGCGTAGAGAATAAGGCTGTTGAGGAGCGACCATCCGTGTAATTTCTTTGTGCGAGTACCGATGTGCCAGATCAAAAATATAACTTTTTATCTCGAGAGGGAATCCGACATACCGACGCAAACTCAATGCTACTACACAGTGGCTATATGTAATCTTCAAAAACAAATATAGAAATAAGCATAACACAAATCAGTCATAGAAGTTGATATCTCAAAGGCGGAAACAGATATGAATATTACACATAAAAGCGTACATCAGAGCAGTGGTCTAACAAGATCCACAATATCACAAAGAAATAACTACAAATGCTACACAAAAGAATAAGTATACATCATGGAGTCTATATCTCAAATGTATACAACAAAATAAACTACTAATCTAAGTAGTTAGCCAAAAGTCAGAATAATAATCCCAGATGAGGAGTCAAGCAGAAGCACCTGTAACATCTCGGTCTAACCCGAGTATTATTTAATAAGAAAATAATAAACGGATCAGTCTAACTATAAATATCAAATAAAATGATATAAAATAAGAGATATGACAAAGACGCATGATAACCATAAAGCCATACTGTGATAAGTATGTAACTGAAAATCAACCAGAGATTAATCAATATCACAAGAATCTTCTCAGAGATAAAAAAGAATGTCATACTCTTTATTTTTATTCACCAAAGCATAAATATTGACAATTATATCAATGCCAATCACAAAAGTTAATGACACACAAATTCACCAATGCACAAATATTGATAAAACTTATCAATGTAAATCACGAAAGTTAGTGAAAACACAAATTTTAGAAATCATCAATGGAAATCCAAAAATCACGAAAAGGGGGAGGCCTATCACAAAACGGGGGTATGAAAACTCACCAACACGTGTATCACAAAATGGAAAGCTATTCCATGTTTGCTAACCATTAATTTTGAACCGAAGCTCCACAAAAACGGCCCGAAGACCTTTGAGCCGAAGCTCCACTAAAACGGTCCGAAGACCATGGGTCGCTACCCCACCAAGCCGAAGCTCCACTAAAAACAGGGTTTAGTCTCCCTCGCAGACAAAGAGACATTGCACATTGCTAGTCTAAATCACAAAAAGATCATCATTGATCGATAAGTGTAAATTACACTAAGCTAGTAAATAAATGAGTTTAGCTTCATGTCCCATAACCACTAGCTTAACTTAATTATTTACGAACAAATTGTAGACTTCCACTCGAGGTTAAGTGTCAATTACACTAAGATGGTAAATATATGAGTTTAGCTTCATGTCCCATAACCACTAGCTTAACTTAAATATTTACGAACAAATTATAGATCTCCACTCGAAAATTGTCACAAGAGATTCAATCGAACAAGTACAAGAATTAACCGACGAAGTAAACGCAAGTGTTTCATACCACTTATTATACGAAGTCGTTTAATTAGATTTCTCATATGAGTGAGGTAAAGTTTGTATATGCTAGTAGATTGGAAAACGTTTTAAGAAACGAGCTTTGTAATAAAATAGTGTTGAAATCGTTTTGATGAAAGAGTTTTGATATTTACTACTAGTATTAAAACCTTTATATTTTTAAAGTGACAAATCACAAAAATGATTGTAGGAACAATCAATCATCAAAATTCACATACGAAGATGTGAATCAAATCCAAAGAAACCGATACTGAATCTATCAAAGTGGATATACCCAAAAATTCCTAAAATAGAAGTTATCAAAGTCGACAAAGGTGATAACAACTACTCGGAGAAGGAGAATCGATTAAAGATTGGAAAAAAAAAGCAAATTCAGCATAAATAGGAAAAACAGGCAAAACAGGAGCAGGTCGGTCGACTAAACTCCCTGAGTCAGTCGACTGAACACAGACCTGAAAAATTCTCGGGCTTCAGCTCAGTCGACTGACTCAGATAATTCAGTCGACTGAACCTGATTTCCTGCATTTCCTGTCCCATTTTAAATGAAGTGCAAACTCTCTCAATTTGCAATTGGACAAGCACTGACGCTAGGGGTTTACGCCTATCGGCTACCCGGTCCTATAAGCTCTTCGATTCATCACCAAAAACATGATCAAACAACAAAGTTAGGATTTTTAAAGAATTAAACTCAAACCACCAAAAATTGGAATATTCTCCAATTCAATCCAAACCAAAAGCACATGCACATGAATATGTGTTAGGAATTCATACCCAAAAATCAAAAATAGATATAGGCATAGATGTGAGATAAAAGTCTCACCTTTAAACCCAAATCAATGAAGGAGAAGCTTTTAAAACAAGCCAAAATCAATTCCTCTTCAATAACAACTCAAGAAGCTTCAATCTAAGCTTAAAAGAAGAACATTTCCTAAGTTAGGTTTAGGAATTTCTGAAATTGAAAGGAGAATGAGTTGGAGAATAAGAAGAGAAGGCTTACCAAAGCTTCTTCTATGAATTTGGAGCTAGAACTTGAATTTGCAAATGGAAACTTAGGCTTAGGATTTCCTAATTCTTTTTCTCTTCCACCATTTTTGATGAAGCTTGAATGTATTAGGAAATTATGAAGGAAGCAAGAGAAGAGGGTTGGAGCTAGATTGATAAGTGGGGTTAATGGGCTAAAACCCAACCCAAAGCCCTAAGTGAAAAGTAGCAAAATTCTACTATCTCCAAATATATCGAAGTTTATACCCAAAAAGGTCGCAAACGTCATTTTGAACTCAATAGAAGTGGTCTCGGGTCCTAATTCGACCGTTTGTAAAAAGTAGATTTTCGAACTAAAATCTGATGAATGATGAAATATTTAAATGAAATAATTAAAATATACAATCGATAAATATGCGGGTTGTTACAGACTCCCCTCCTTAAAGAAATTGCTTTCTTGCAATACTTGAGAAGAAAATAAAGAGTAACAACCATAAAAGCATGTCAACACAAAAGAAAATTTGAAATAAGAAGTTCACCAAAAAAGAGCACGAAAGAGTAAGTCTGAACGTGTCTGCTCGATGAATTCTCTGGATTCCCAAGGGCGATCCTTAGGATTTAAGAACCATTGAACTTTCACAAAAAGAACATCTTTATTTCGAAGGCGCTCAACCTCCGAAGCAATGATACGAATTGGATGTTGCTCATAAATCAAATTAGATGAAACTTCAATTTCTTCAACAATACCGGGCTCAAGAATAGAATTGGAATCTCGAAGACATTTCCATAGTTGAGAAACGTAAAACACGTAATGAATAGCTGAAAACTGAGCCGGTAATAAAAGGCGATAAGCCACGGAACCAATACGTTCGGTGATGGGAAATGGACCAATATATCGAGGTGCTAATTTTCCCGATCGACTGAAACGCACAACACCCTTCATAGGTGAGGCACGAATAAACACAAAATCTCCCATAGAAAATTCTAATTTCCTTCTTCGATTATCGGCATAGGATTTTTGCCTACTTCGAGCCTCTTTCATCCTATGACGAATAAGGTCAATCTTTTTTGTGGAATTACGAATAAAGTCTGGACCTAATACCAGCTTCTCACCAGCCTCAAGCCAAGAAGAAGGAGATCGGCATGGCCTTCCGTAGAGCGCCTCAAAAGGTGCCATACCAATACTAGATTGGAAGCTATTATTATAGGAAAACTCAACAAGATAAATATGATCTTCCCAACTTCCACCAAAATCAAGAACACATGTACGAAGAAGATCTTCAAGAGTTTGATTTACACGCTCGATTTGCCCATCGGACTGAGGATGATAAGCGGTGCTAAAATTAAGCTTCGTTCCTAAAGCTTTTTGAAGACTCTTCCAAAATCCACTAGTAAATAATGGATCACGATCACTAACAATATAAGTAGGGACTCCATGCAACTTAAAAATTTCTTTAATAAAGATTTTTGCCAAAAGAAGTTCGGTCCGGTTAGACCAAACGGGAATAAAATGGGCGGATTTAGTAAGTCTACCAACTATCACCCATAGGCTATCATGACCCGAATGAGAACGGGGAAGGCCGTTAATAAAACCCATGGAAATTTGATCCCACTTGTAAATTGGAATGTCCAAAGGTTGCAATAACCCACCGGGCCTTTGATGCTCGGCCTTAACGAGTTGGCAGGTCATGCAACACCTAAAAAAGTTAGAATATCAGATTTCATTCCATCCCAGTAATAAAGTCGCTTCATATCCGCGTACATTTTACTACTACCGGGATGAATGGTAAATTTAGAATGATGAGAATCTTCTAAAATGTCTTTACGAAGATTACCAATATTTGGCACGATAAGTCTACCAAATTTTGGAATATCGCCATGAGAATTAATATCAAAGTCTTTCAAACCTTCAATATCAATTTTATCCCTACAATTTTGGCTAAGAAGTGCCAATTCGGGATCTAGCTTTTGAGCTTTAACAATGTAGTCAAAAGGAGAAGGATGAGCCTCAAGGCTACATAAAACAAGAGATGAACATAAATCGGATTCACGATCTCGAATCTCACAAGTGGACAAAATCTCGAGATCATTCCATTCGGATATCATCATAGAAACAACCGCTTATTGCTTAGGACTAAGTGCATTGGCAATACGATTCTCCCTTCCCGGGAGTATAAACAATATCAAGATCACAAGATGCAAGGAACTCAAGCCAACATTAAGTTCCTTATGAAAAAATAAATATTTCAAAGATTTATGATCGGAGTGGAGAATGAATTTCTTCCCCAACAATAAATGATGATGGCAAACTCTAAAATTCGACAATAATGGCCGTGAGCACTAGATCATGAGTGGCATAACTAGTCTTTATCGGCTTAAATTTTTAGAAACAAAAGTGACAGCACATTCTCTTTTCATAAGAACGACATCCAAACCAACACGACTACCATCGGTATAAATAATAAATTCTTGATTCCCCTCGGGAATTCACAACAATAAGAGTATCGAAAAAGAGTTCTTTTGATTGATCCTCTTTCCCGAAAAGCTAAACTTCCAAAAATTATAATTAACTTTATGTAATCATCTTTCTAGAAAAATTTACATTTTACAAGTCACTTTATTGTGTCTGACTATCTCATCAAAGCCTTTAGGAGATTCCTATCGATAACGTTGATCAAGCGCATTGACCAGAATTCTTAAAACACTAAATGGGCAATACAATCACAAAATCATCTTCTATATGACAAAAATGTCTCTTAAAAAGTTTTAAGAATATTCTTTGCTCGTTTAAGAACAAAATTCAACTATACTTATAAATAAATCTTATGAAAAAGGTTTGTAAAATTTTTAAATTGCTATTTTCATCCAAAATCAATAAATACAAGAATGGAGTCATCGACATATTCGTAGAACTACTTGATTTATAAAGTGGATGAAATAAGCTGGACAAATTGAATGACATAATAAGTCATTCATAAGAATCATAACGAGTGCGGAATGCGGTAAGTGGAATGCTAATTTCCACGGCTCATAACAAATGAAAACCGGTGGCAAGTCGAGCTGAAAAAACCTTAACACCACTCTAAAGATTGCTTAGGTGATAATCCTAAGACAAGCTCAAAACACCGGAAAATTCACAACTACCCAAATGAGAGAAATAACACTTTACTCAACATTTGGGCTTAAAGAATAAAATGATGCCACCAAATTGGAATCAACACAAAGAAAAATAGAAATCTGCTTAACAGATTGGAAATGTCGAAGATGAATAGTCCACTCAGGACATGAAATATGGCTTCATAATAATTAAGCCAATCATTTCACAAAAATAAATTCCGAAGCCTAAGTAACGCATAAAATGCAAATCGGCCGGTAAGAAAAAATCATATAAAATAATCTCGACATCCAAACAAAGCAAATTGAGTGTTGTGGATCCACCAACCGGATTCGCAATTCTCAAAGAAGTCATCAAGCCTAAAATATTTAAAGAAAAATAATCAACAAGTTCTTTTGATATAAATAATAAGATGAACCCATATCAAAAAGAACTCGAAAAGGATAATCACAGAACAAATGAAATCAAGGATTGAATGTGAAATACCTTGACCAAGAGAAGTGTCACAAGGTTCTTGCACAACTTTCAACTTTCCCTCCCTCTTGCTAGGGAGTTTGGGACATGTAGATAAAAGATGGCCCGGATTTTTGCAATAGCGACAAGTAATGGGTTTCGGGCACTTAATTACATAATGGTCCTTAGAATTACAATTGTAGCATCCTCCAAGATTAGGGATTGGTGTCTTTTCTACCAAAGTAGTTTTCTTCACTTTCTTATTGGGATTAGGGCTCTTGAACTTAATATGCCTCTTCTTGGAAATCCCAATATCACTAGCACTTCCTTTATCGACCTCTTCTCCTTGTAGAGTGATATCTACAAGCTGATCGAAAGGAACTTCTAGTTTCAGAGGTAAAACCTTTGTGGGGTTCTTACTCAAAGCACAGATAAACCTTTGATTCTTTACAAGATCCAAAAGTTGTTGGGCAAACATGAATACGCCATCTAGAGAAGGGCTACTGGATTGACAAGAACCAGGACTGCCAGAACTAACCATCTCTTCTTCTTTAAGAAAGAAAGAAAGAAAGAAGAAGAAAAAGGTTATTCTCAGAATGAATATCAAACAAACTTGATTGATAAAACAAGGCATCATAAAAGAAAATAGGATAAGACGGTACGAAGACTTGAATTAAATCCTAAGACACGGCTCCTAAGATGGACTCAGGACGATGATCCTTGCTAGATTATTCTACATTATTCCGAAGTTTGGCTCTGATACCAAGCTGTGACGCCCCACCTCTATACTCACACCAGCCAAGTACACAACGGAGTAATGCTGTCAACTAGTGTAGAGAATAAGGCTGTTGAGGAGCGACCATCCGTGTAATTGCTTTGTGCGAGTACCGATGTGCCAGATTAAAAATATAACTTTTCATCTCGAGAGGGAATCCAACATACTGACACAAACTCAAAGCTAATACACAGTGGCTATATGAAATCTTCGGAAACAAATATAGAAATAAGCATAACACAAATCAGTCATAGAAGTTCATATCTCAAAGGTGGAAACAGATATGAATATTACACATGAAAGTGTACATTAGAGCAGTGGTCTAACAAGATCCACAATATCACAAAGGAATAACTACAAATTCTACACAAAAGAATAAGTATACATCATGGAGTCTATATCTCAAATGTATACAACAAAATAAACTACTAATCTAAGTAGTTTGCCAAAAGGCAGAATAATAATCCCAGATGAGGAGTCAAGTAGAAGCACCTGTAACATCTCGGTCTGACAGGAGTATTACTTACTAAGAAAATAATAAACGGATCAGTCTAACTATAAATATCAAATAAAATGATATAGAATAAGAGATATGACAAAGACGTATGATAACCATAAAGCCATACTGTGATAAGTATGTAATTGAAAATCAACTAGAGATTAATCAATATCACAAGAATCTTCTCAAAGATAAAAAAGAATGTCATACTCTTTATTTTTATTCACCAAACCATAAATATTGACAATTATATCAATGCCAATCACAAAATTTAATGACACACAAATTCACCAATGCACATATATTGATAAAACTTATCAATGTAAATCACGAAAGTTGGTGAAAACACAAATTCTAGAAATCATCAATGGAAATCCAAAAATCACGAAAAGGGGGAGGCCTATCACAAAATGGGAGTATAAAAAATCACCAACACGTGTATCACAAAACGGAAAGCTATTCCATGGTTGCTAACCATTGATTTTGAACCGAAGCTCCATAAAAACGGCCCGAAGACCTTTGATCCGAAGCTCCACTAAAACGGTCCGAAGACCATGGGTCGCTACCCCACCAAGCCGAAGCTCCACTAAAAATGGGGTTTAGTCTCCCTCGCAGACAAAGAGACATCACACATTGCTAGTCTAAATCACAAAATGATCGTCGTTGGTCAATAAGTGTAAATTACACTAAGCTAGTAAGTAAATGAGTTTAGCTTCATGTCCCATAACCACTAGCTTAACTTAATTATTTACGAACAAAATGTAGACTTCCACTCGAGGTTAAGTGTCAATTATACTAAGCTAGTAAACATATGAGTTTAGCTTCATGTCCCATAACCACTAGCTTAACTTAAATATTTACGAACAAATTGTAGATCTCCACTCGAAAATTGTCACAAGAGATTCAATCGAACAAGTTCAAGAATTAACCGACGAAGTAAACGCAAGCTTTTCATACCACTTGTTTTACTAAGTTGTTTAATTAGATTTCTCATACGAGTGAGGTAAAGGTTTGTATATGCTAGTAAATGGGAAAACGGCTAAAGAAACGAGCTTTGTAATAAAATAGTATTGAAATCGTTTTGATGAAAGAGTTTTGATATTTACTACCAGTATTGAAACCTTTATATTTTTAAAGTGAAAAATCACAAAAATGATTGTAGGAACAATTAATCATCAAAATTCACATACGAAGACGTGAATCAAATCCAAAGAAACCGATACTGAATCCATCAAAGTGGATATACCCAAAAATTCCTAAAATAGAAATTATCAAAGTTGACAAAGGTGATAACAACTAATCGGAGAAGAAGAATCAATTAAAGATTGGAAAACAAAGCAAATTGAGAATAAACAGGCAAAACAGGAGCAGGTCGGTCGACTAAACTCCCTGAGTCAGTCGACTGAACACAGACCTGAAAAATTCTCGGGCTTCAGCTCAGTCGACTGACTCAGATAATTCAGTCGGCTGAACCTGATTTCCTGCATTTCCTATCCCATTTTAAATGAAGTGCAAACTCTCTCAATTTGCAATCGGACAAGCACGGACGCTAGGGGTTTATGCTTATCGGCTACCCGGTCCTATAAGCTCTTCGATTCATCACCAAAAACATGATCAAACAATGAAGTTAGGATTTTTAAAGAATTGAACTCAAAACACCAAAAATTGGAATATTCTCCAATTCGATCCAAACCAAAAGCAAATGCACATGAATAATTGTTAGGAATTCATACCTAACAATCAAAGATAGATATAGGCATAGATGTGAGATAAAAATCTCACCTTTAAACCCAAATCAATGAAGGAGAAGCTTTTAAAACAAGCCAAAATCAATTCCTCTTCAATAACAACTCAAGAAGCTTCAATCTAAGCTTAAAAGAAGAACATTTCCTAAGTTAGGTTTAGGATCTGAAATTGAAAGGAGAATGAGTTGGAGAAGAAGAAGAGAAGGCTTGCCAAAGCTTCTTATATGAATTTGGAGCCAGAACTTGAATTTGCAAATGGAAACTATGTCTTAGGATTTCCTAATTCTTTTTCTCTTCCCCCATTTTTGATGAAGCTTGAATGTATTAGGAAATTATGAAGGGAGCAAGAGAAGAGGGTTGGAGCTAGATTGATAAGTGGGGTTAATGGACTAAAACCCAACCCAAAGCCCTAAGTGAAAAGTAGCAAAATTCTACTATCTCCAAACATATCGAAGTTTATACTCACTTATTTTCAGGACTTGTTTAATATAACAAATGACTATAAACTTCTTAGCTTTCACATACTAAATAATTTTATATCCAAATATAAGAGTTTGAAAAATAAAAATAAATTTTTTAAAACTTAACTAAACCATTTCTAAATTGTAAAGTTACCAAAGGATTTCGAAGTCGTGACTAACCATTTTAAAGACTAACTTCCTTGCATGGAGCATCCTAAACAAGATCACAAACTCATATACATATTTTCACAACAACCAACTGTTCAAGGTTCTAGCTTTCACCTTGCTAACATTTAACTTATATTTTTAGGTTAATATTACTTCACATCTGTAATATAGTTTCATACTTAAACCAAGTTGGCCAACATATATCCAAGCACATATAAACATTATAATCCAATATCATAATAAGCCGAGTTTTGCATTAACGTATTCACATAAATGATGGAAATTACACTAGCATGTGGATATGAGCAATTAGATTTCAAAACACTTTTCTAAAATCATTTGAAAAAAAAAATCATATTTCTGGTCATAAACATATTTTAACAAGTGGTTAAAGTTAGAAAACCCTTTTTAGATCAAAACATATAAAAACGACCACTTTAACTATATAAACAAGTATAGGTGACCAAGGGGTCAAGAATCACTCACCAAGTACCTAAAATGCCATTTTCCTTCCTCAGATTTGAGGTGTAAGAAAGATCCAAATCAATAGAAATGATAATCTCTAGCTTCTATATGTTAATCTCCTCTTTAATATATGATTTGGCTAACATTAATAAGGAAAAGATGTGATGTTTGATGAAATTAGGGTTAATGGAGGCTTAAATCTGTTTTGGGGAAGAAGGAAATGACTTAGGTTAGTTCCTACAGCCTCCTATTAGCACAAATTTCGAAGTAGGTTAAAAGGCCTGAGCATGGGCTTAGTTAGTTATCCACTAAAACTAGCCAACAACAACGAAAAATTAAAATTGCCATAACTTTCAAACGGCGCATCTGTTGTTCTATTATAACCACTCCATAGAATGGGAAACCATCATCTTGAAGTAATGGAAGTATATTGATTTCTAATTTGACTCCTATTAAATGTTATAGTCCAAACAATATTTTTAGGGTCAAAATGGTCACATAGAAATTTAGTAAAAATCATATATGTGAAAAATGTTCCAAAGAATCACTTTCCAAAATCCTAGAGTCATATGCCTAATATGAATAAAATAAATGTTTTATGATCCTCCGATATGTAAAATGCAGATCGTTACACGCCGATTGTAACCACCATGTTTTGGAGATTGCCTGTTTATATTAAATTATAACGGATGTTACAATTTAATATTGTAAATTTAAATATAATTGGAAATTTTAAATTTGTTTATTTGGAATAAATAATGAATTTGTAAATAAAATGGGAGAAATATAGTTTGGAACTTTATTTTGTTTATTTGGAATAAATATGGGATTAAATATTGATTGGATAAGTATTTGGTTTAAATAAACTGAAATATTGGGTATTTATTAGTTTTGACCTAATAAATTAATTAGGTGATGTATTTCAACATTAAATTGTTGAAATAAATCTAAACTAACGAAAATGAAGTTTTAAAAACTTTATTTTGATAATTTGAGAAGAAAATGATTAATTGTTGATTTTATTTAAGTTATGCAATAGTGTTGTAAGTTATTTCTTATATCAAAGATGAAGTAAATCTTTGTTTTATTAATATCAAAGATGAAATATAGTTTAAAAATAGTATTTTGATGATAAGATAAAATTGGAATGATTTATTGCAATTTATTTGACAAGAAAATAATTTTTGTACAAGTTATTGCATTAAAAATGATGTTTTACACTAAAATAGTGTAAATTGTGTAATGTAGTAAAAAATAGGGTTTTATTGTTAAATATAACTTTTTACAATAAAATAAATTTAATTTTATTACAATAAATATATTATTTCATAACAATTAGATGTATACATTTTTGTTTGGTTTTTAAAATGAAGTAAAGTGTGTATATGTTGATAATATAAGATAAAAATATACATTACTTATATTTTCTCTAAGCATTTTGGCTTTGGGCTTAATAGGGTTACAAATGGGATCCAAAGCCCATTATCTAGAGGTTTCTGGTGAGAAAAGAAACACAGTACGTTATTTCTTCTTCTTTCTCAAAAACATAAAGCATACAGTAAAAGAAAACGAGAAATCTTCATGGCCTCCTTCAATTAAAACCAATCTTTATTCAATTTTCTGCTAATTCAAGAAGCTAGTTCCCCAAAATAAAAATAGTGAAAGGTAATCAAATCCAATACTCAATAAATTTCGTCAAAAGTTTTGATTTAGGTGTGAATTTGGTGTAACTTATTCTATTCCTCTTGCATGTTCTTCTTCCAGCAAATACGGGTTTCTAGAGCTCCTTTTCATCGTCAAAGATCATTTCTTGCACCTAAATTCTTTGCTAATCATCAGGTGAGCATCGATCTCACAATATTTAGCCCATGCAATGCCAAAAATCGCAAATTGAATCAAAAATTTGCTAAAAAATTCGTTTTTGAACTAATTTAAATTTTCTATGTAAACTGTCTTGAGTTGCAATTTTGTGCAGTCGTATCTCTCTGTTCCGGCAACGAAATGTTGTCAGATTTTTCTTGTTTTGTAGATTATACATACCAAATTTCAGGTTATTTCGACCTATATAGCTTATAGAAATATGCTGCCGAACATCGATTCAGGGCATGTTTTTTGTCCAGATTTTTACAGTGAAAACACGGCATGGGATAAACTTTGAGACATCATAACTTTTTCATACTTTGTCTAAAGTTCATAATTCTTGGTGCAGTTTAAATTATTTTTATTGATCTTTATGCGTGTTAAATTTCAGGCCACTTCGACCTATATATCATATAGAAATATGCTGCCGAACTTTGATTCGATGCATATTTTTGTCCAGATTTTTACAGTGAAAATACTGCCTGGGTTCAACTTTGAGACATCATAACTTTTTCGCACTTTGTCTAAATTGCATAATTCTTTATACAGTTTAAATTCTTGTTATTGATCTTTTTGTATGTTAAATTTCAGGTCATTTCGACCTAAATAGCATACAGAAATATGCTGCCGAACTTTGATTTGAAGCATGTTTTTGGCCAGATTTTTACAGTGAAAACAATGTATGGATTCAATTTTGAAACATAGTAACTTTCTCATACCTTATCTAAATATTGTAATTCTTTTTTCATTTTAAATTATAGTTGTTGAACTTTACGAATGCTAAATTTCAGGTCATTCTGACCTCTGTAGCCTATAGAAATGTGCTGTCAAACTTTGAATTGGAGCACGATTTGCTCCAGCTAACAACAGTGAAATCTGGCTGTAAGTCCAACTTTCAGAGATCATATCCCTCTCGTTTCTTGTCCGATTGTATCCATTCTTTTTTATTTAAAGTGGAGTTACTGAAATCTATGCCTGCAAAATTTTACGACTTTTAAACCTTTGTAACTAGTTAAAAATTATGTTGGAACTTTGAATCGGAGCTCGTTTTTCTCCAGCTGAACATTTGAATTGTTTTATATGGATTTTTTTTCAATGATGTTTTTTATCAGCTTGATCCTAAGATGAAAGAGCCAATATTACCACTTATCCGTATTTTGGATTGGTGAGTTTTTTAGAGATTTTCATATGACGACTTTATGAATAATTTCATTGAATTTTTATTGATTTTTGTTGTTTCTTTACACGTACTTTCTAAACCGTTTTCGGAAGATTTTTCTAGCTTTCAAAATAAATATTTTACAATATTTATAATTTATTCAAAGCTATTAAAATTATACATTATCTATAATAAGAAAATTGTCAAAAGTTATTTTCCAAGCGATTTTAAAAATAATTTTAAAAGCTTATTTTCTATAATAATTATTTTCTATATAATAATACATGTTCTTGCACTTTTCGGACGTATGAGAAAGTGAATTAAATGATTTAGTTAAACACGTGGTATGCGACACGTGAGTTTACTTTTTCGGTTTATTCCGGACTTGTACGATCGAATCCTCTTGAGTATATTGTTTTGAGTTGATAATTGAGATTTACAATTCCTATTAGAGGAAGTATCTGAGTTGGCCAATATTTGGCGAATTGAGAAGTTCGAGATCTCCTATTAAAGGGGTAATAATCAATGAGAACCACTTATATATGTTGTTTACTCGCCGATGAGATGAGGCGAGTCTTGAGATGAGATTTCTCTTTTTAGGAATTATGGGTAATGAGAAACCACTATGAGATTTATTTGCACTTGCCGATGATACGAGGCAAGACATATGAGTATTCTGAGATTTCTGAGGTTTATAATTTTATTTTTATGATGTGGAGTTAACTAGTGGTTAGTAAACCGTTTAGTGTGGATGTGTGGTATAGGATGCGTGTTAACACTTTTTCGGTTCCCTTCAGAGAGTTTGTGACACATCCACGAGTATGCCAGTGCGATAGATCTCCGGGTCATCGGAATTATGTGACTTCGGTCACCACGAGTTATGGGACTTCGGTCACCACGAGTTATGGGACTTCGGTCACCACGAGTTTGACCTTCGGATCCACGACTTAGATACCTAAATTATACATAGCACTGGATAAGAGTTTAGCACATGCATCATTGCTTTAGCTTTGCAATCAAGGATCTAGCCAGTCTGGTGTTTTCTGAGTTTTATACGATTTCACCATTTTGAGATATTTTTGTTACATCGATAGCTTAGTGCTACATGAGATGTTATATAGGGTGATTTCGTCTTTTTAGATTTGAACTCTATCTTGAGTTCCGTGAGATTCATATTAAAATTTGGATGAGTTTCTCTTATGACATTTGTATGATTCCTTACTTTAGAGTTGAATGCCATTAAGTATGGATCTCTTATGTTAGATTAAATCTATTCATGCGACAACCCTTGGTGAACATATACCATGCATTAAGATTATACTATACTTATACCCTACCTTTATAGTTAAAGGAAGAATTACCTTATGCATATATATTCCTCTTATCTTATACTAATATCAAGTTCTAGCTAGCCTGACCCATGTATTATTACTCAGGCCAGACCGAGTTGCAGGTTAGGTAGTTGGACTCTTAGCTCGCTTTACTTTTTGGACTTCGCCGTTGACTAGGGATATGGCATAGTTTTTGTGTAGTATACTTTCTGTTGGGCACTTGTGATGTATATATTCTTTTGTAGAGAATGTATGTACATATTGTGGTTGTATACCACTAGTGGCATGTTGTATTACATTTGATGTATGTATTCATATGTATCGTTTCTGTGTTGCTGTTCTGTGACTTGTAATTGATATAATTATTATGTTTTGCTTCTTAATAATCCTGTAACCACCATAGTAGTGTATTAGATAGGAATTAAGTTTGTAAAATACTTGAGATGAAAAAAGACTATAAATATTGACATACCTAGCAATTTTCTAATGCAAGGCTATGATGGTCGCCCTTAACCAGCCTCATTCTCCGCATTAGCAGACAGAATTACTGAATAATTATTTTTGTTAATGTGGGTCTCGGGGTGGGGCGTCACACTGATGTTTCAATTTTAGTTCCTATATCAGATCCTGAACGTGTTACTTCCGAGGACTCTACTACTAAGAGCTGCTCTTCTCAGGGAGTGAAGTATCTGTATAGCTCCCTCATTCTCTGTTGATCTTGGAGGTGAGGAGTGATCTTTCAAATCAGAATGCGCTTCAATCCTCAGTTGATGGGAGCATCAGCTGAATCCTTTGATTTTTGGGCAGAAGGTGCTAAGGTCCTTGCCCATACCATGGCCATAAGAAGAGTTTTTTCATGCTTCCTCTTGCAGCCCCTACGGGGCCCTTGGATTCCCATTTTCTCCCATCATCGGAATCACGGTCTATGCTAATGGACACCCGTGCGTATTTGCTCTGGAGTTGGCCATTGGTTGACGTTGGATGGTCATAATCATAGGGTGGAAGCTTTACGACTAGCTTCTATGAAGCATCGGTCGTTGAGTCTTTTATTCAAAAAGTGGTAGTTGGTCCCACTACTCCCATTTTATAGTGAGCTATAATAGTTTATCTACTGCATGACACATGCAACAGACAAGCACCGGCGGTGAGCCGTGGGCGATGATGTAATGGAAGATGGAATTGGAGGGTTGTTGGAATTTGATGGGAGGAACGGAGAGATGGAGGGATAGAGGAATGGAGGATGAAGGGACGGAGGGATAGAGGTATGGAGGACAGAGGGACAAACGAATGGAGTTTCAAGCCCTCCTCCTGTTGCCAAAAATGTTACTAATTTTTTTTGTCTTTGCCACCCTCGAGTAGATCGTGAGGCAATCTTACGATTTGTCATCCTCACGATTAGAAATCAGCGAATTTAAGCTTAGTGAACTTCTTCTTTAGGAAGCGACTGTGCTACTGAATGCTTACATAGCCGAGTAGTCACACTTCAACTGTTTATTGAAATGTGGAGATGGGTTGATGAACCAAAATGCGACTGAAAGTAAATAGCAGAAATACAGAAAGATACAGAGATTTTTTACATGTGTTCGGATTGTTGTTAATCTTACAGCCACGGGATAATCCATGATGTTTGACTATTTTTGTACAAGAGATTATAATGGCACTGAGTTGTACAATATTTTGCTTTTCATTTTAGGAAGAAGAAGTTGAAAAAGAAGATCCATTTCTTTGTCATTATACCTTCCCTTTTATAGTATGAAAAGTGCATTGCTGATGGTTGTGATTGTTTCCTGTATTTTCCTTCAACCTCCGCCCTTAGATTATACCACTTGTCGCTTATCTAAGATACTTATATTTTGTGCTTGGATTGATGATAAGTTTTCGGTGGTAAATCCAAATATTGGAGGGCATTGGAATTTTTAAGTAGGATGCTCAAAAAAGTAGAAAGGGAGCTTTGGTCTACATATGTCAACTTCCTCTCTCTTGAAGTAGAAAGATGCTCTAAGTGGAATGGTAGGAAACTACCCGGATGCTTTATTTGATTGTTAACATGGGAGAATAAATGCAGTGATGGATGTTATCTGATGATCAGACCGTACTTCTCTGTTCCTGCTTTTTCTCCCTTTATTTAACTTGTTATCGCGTCGGGCAAGAATGGAGTAGCTTTTCCTATTCTATGCTAAAAGCTGCCCAGACAAGTTTGGAGCTTATTTGCAATTAGAATTGTAATCTTGACCGTTAATGTCGAGAGATTAGTAAGTAAGAACTTCACATTTTTCATTTTCCTGTAGGATTTAATCAATGAGGAAGCATATATTGAGTGACCCGGTATACAGATCCAGTGGAGTTCTTTCAGCTCTATATGGTGTTGCCTAGGTTGCCCTCGGTGTATGTTTGTACGGATCTATTTCTATAGGCGTCTGACAAATGTGAGAAAATTCAACCCGAAATCTCATGAGTTAGTCATTATGTCTTAGTCTTGTATTCCTATAACACCCACATTTTTATATAATTAATAAACAAATAATTATGAACAGTGAAAATAAGAATTTTTGGAATTGTCAGAATTTGGCCTTGAAACTTGTTCCATTGTGTTCGTGGTGATTTTCTGATCAATTTACATATATAATATGTCTCGAACGGAGTTCGTATGAAAAGGTTATTGACGTTTGAAGTTTTGTATCGAGAAATAATTATACATTTATATGTACATAAATATATTTGTTATAAATAAATATATGTGCGTATGAAATTCCAGAATTAATGCGTAATTGAATTTTAAAATAGACGCAACTCATCATGGTAGTTAATTAACATTGCCATCATAAAGGAAATTAATGATATCGGTAATTAAAGAAAATTAATTAACATCAACAGGCAACGTAATCAAATCAGCTATTGGAGGAAATTAATTTACATTAATTGTTCACATGCGAAATTCAAAATAGACAAGTTTTATATTGGAAATTTAATCTGATGGTGTTCAAGTAGAATAAACAAGCAACATAAAAAAATGTTAAACGTTTTATAATTTATAACATTTAAAAGTTAACGTTTATAAATAACATTGATTAAAACAAATAAGGCACATTTAAAATCCAAAATGGATGTGCGTTATAAAGAGCATTAAATCAGAGAACTAATGAGAGTAAATTGGAATTAATAAGGAAATGAAATAACGTTTAACCTAGATTTGAATGTGTACATATAGGTAGTATATTGCTGCATATAAAAATTAATTAAAGGATCAATTAATAAGAGGGTTAATTAGATAATTGGTTGGCTACATCGATATAAGAGGTAATGTATTGTAATTCATTCCATCAGCCGTCACTTTCTTCATCCCTCTCTTACAGTAAATAATGGCTTCTTTCTTCATTCTTTTCCCATATTCTCAGAAATCTTCATGAAATGAATCCAAATAACATATATGTGAACAAAATAGAGAAATTACAAAAAATTAAAGGAGAGAAGTTGTAGAACGGCGTAGTAATTTTAGAAGATAGGGATTTAAAGCTAAGTACGACTGGTGAGTGGATTTAAATTTATATCTTTTATGTTTATGATATATTATCGTTAGATTCCCGTTAAATAATCTTATTTAGTATTTATTTTAGTAATTAATTCTGTTAATTAGTTATGCTGAGACTGTAAATTGTATAAGAGAGCTTATAATTAATTAATATTAGGCTTGACAGTTAGAGAAAGGCATAAGCCTAAAAGTAAGAAATTTATAGTTGTTTACATCTATTTTAAAATTAAAATTTAGCCTGTAAATTTTAGCTTCATTTTATACTTTTTTGCATGAATAAATTTGTTAAAGAGAAGAATTCACAAATACGAACTAAAACAGAAGGACACTGGATTTACATAAATTAGATGTAAAATAATAAAAGTTAAACTAAAAAGAGAAAAATAGAAATTTGCAGTAAATTATGCTAAAATGGGAAAAATAAATAAAAGGGAAAACCTAATAACTTGATTTGGAAGTAAGTGATAGATCAATTTGTTGGTTTAGAAAAGCGAATACATTTCTATAGTTTAGTATTTAAAAGATAACGATAAACGTAATTACAAGAATAAAAAGAAACAATAAGGGAATTAGTGTAAAATAGAGAAATTACTGTATTTTGCACTATCCAATAAGTAAAGAAATAATAAAAGAAATATCCTACAGTTACTGATTATTCTTTATAGCATTATTTAGTATTAAAACATGAAAATGGATTTTTAGCACAACTTTTTGTAACCAACCAAATAGAATAGAAATACTTCCTAGAATATAAGAAAATGAAGTGAAGAATTAAAGACGGAATCAAGTTAATTATTGAACAAGAATAGAAGCTATAGATAGAAATGTAACTAAATCTGCATTAACTGCGGAAAGAATAGAATAAAAGTAAAGTTGTTATTATGATAAGTAAATTTGTGACAGTTGGACGTAGACCCAAGTCAAGATTGTCATATAATATAAGAGAATTAAGGAGAATTCAATATCATAATAAAACAAGACAGACTAGAATAGAAAAGAGTTGCTTGTAATTATATTTATAATATATAGATTATAAAAGAATGCAGTAGTGAAAATTGCAAGTAAAATTATAACATAAGTTATAGTTAAGTAGAAAGAATAGAAAAGACTTATTTTAAGACTTAAATTAAGTTAATAAGAAAATGGAGCAGAAATAACAGAAGAGGCTTATTTTAATAAGCTTAGATCTTGGATTAAGTTAATAAGTAAGATAATAGAAGTGGCCCATACCAACAGAATTACCTTTCAGTTAGGAACCGATGGTCTCACAATAGTTAGGTGAGGCTGGGACAAGATTATGCTAATTAGGGTAAATAAGTACCCAACGGAATAAGAAAAGTAAACTAAACGCAAAATAAAATATTAGACTTAGGGTCTAATAAAAGAGTGAGATGCTTTTGGAGAAGCCCAAAGGATGAAGAGCCTAACAAAGCTGTTCATTACAGATTTCAGGACAGAAGAAGCACGTCCAACTTAGTTATTTTAGGCTAGAAAGAAGTATGAGACTTCAAAAGGACGTGAAAGTACTCTAGGACGGCCCTCTGGGGTAGTCATAGCGAAGCAGTCCTCCGAAGGAAAGTCTATGCGTGTTCCATCAAAAGAGTATGCATTGACTGCATTTTGCATTGCAAGACCATTGTAGGCAATCAAAAGGAGTTGATGTTTAGAGTAGGATATTCATATGTCCTAGTACTTGAAAGTAAATTTTAGTGGGCAGGACCCAAAAGGATAGTCGCATGCGGATGTCGAGCCAGCATCAACACCAAGAAGCGAGTTCGGGAAAGACTAGAGTTAAACCTACAGTCCAATAATTATTTCACTATCAAGAAATTGGGTGAGGGGCACAACCAATTGGAGGTTTAGATCATTTGCAGTAGGGCACAACCGCTTAGGTCTTTTGAGGTCTTTCGATTAGTTGAGGGGTGGCTGTATGGGGCCATAGCCACAATAAAAAAGGGACAGACCAAGTAGAATATCTATATTGTAGGTCTAATGAGGCGGTCCTTTATAGATATAGAAAATCCCCGACCGAGTTCCATACAAGGGAGACCTTGTTTAGCGGGATTTAGGGAGTAGACAGAACGATAACGTATAGTCCTCAAGGTACACACTGTGTGGTACATTATGGATGGTCGAGCATTAGTATAGACTAATGCGGACATAGTTTTGAATTTTCAGAGCAGAGGACGGAACATTTGTATTGTAGGACTTATGAGGCAGTCCTTTACAGATATAGTCACAGCACGCCCTGGCAGCGAGACAATGGAGTCCTTTTCGAGGAGGATGCAGAAGTTACTAAGGGTAGTACTTAGGACCGATACGGTCACTGGGCATATTGCTACATATATTAGTTATTAGTTTTTGATCTACTAAGGAGTAGATGGGTACGGTTCATGCAAAGAGGCTAGAGTATTATAAACCCAATAAACCTAATATAACAGAAAATGGAAATAAAATAGTATATGTAGAATTAAGCTTAGAAGTATATAATTTGCCCATTCACTAGAACTTTAGTTCTGACCCCTTTCTCATAACATCCTACATATTAGGTAGATGGAAGAGGCTTTCTAGCTTTGAGAAACTTGTTTAAAAAGTGTTATTATATTGGTGAGTATTTGATTACTATTATAATTTATCCAGTTCTGCCGTGAGATGTTTATCTAAGCTTTGATATATTTGTCTTTGTCTATTTGCAATATACTAGAAACCCAACTTGGGCTTTATTGGGCTTGGATTTTGTGACGACCCGAACTCGATGCCCGACAAACGACATCGAAATCAGTATCACCGGAGCTTGCAACAACATTACATGAAAAACAACACAGCGAAAACAAAGGATGATAACATTGATATACAATATAGATACAATGTTAGATACGTCATGATATAACAACCCAACACCATCAGAGGATATACACAACACAACCCCACAACGGAAATATATCGACATGAGCAAAGTCTTCAAGAGAATCCAATACCGCAACTCCAGTCCAAATCTCCAAATCAAAGCTCTTAACTTCAAGCTCGAACCACCATCAAGCTGAACTTGTAGCAAATGCGATCCCGAGCGCGATTGCCAAACCCAAAAAAACTTCAAAGATCCAAAGACTGAAGAAGATTTTCAAATGATACCAAACCAAAGACTTCAAAAGCTATCGAATCAACACCTACTATTTGATTATCTGAAAAAACCAACTCTAGACTGCCCGCGTGGACAATTGTGGACACCCAGAGTTTAGGAAGGGAACGATAAACTCTGGGTCAGTCATTGGACTGGTGTGAGCAAACAAAAATATTTTATCTTTAAAACAAACAACAAAAGAATTTCAAACATTGAAATCCGCAATGCTTTTTAGAAAATGAAACTACCATAAGGCCTCCGGCACACACACCATGCAATCGCACACTTGGGGAGATTTCTCCTTATGATAGTCAAACATGCTTACTACGCAAAATCCTTTTTGATATTATTATTAGTGCATAGTGGAAAACATATCGAAAGTATAATATTAATCTTAGCCAGCATATGTACCATTATATTATGCCTGCTATAGCTACCATGTTAAATGGCAGGTTATACAACTAAAACCGTACAAGGCACGTATTGGTAATTAGATTTCCAACAAATGGTTAGGCCAAAAAACTTCCCATTGCCACATGGGTACGCCTTTGGAGGGACGCAACCGAGAACCTACCCGAATCTCTGCCAACACAAGGCCGGTTTACCCCTTCTCGGAATTAACACCTAAAGATATGCCATCCCCGGTCGTTTGCGACCTTTTTCCGAGGATCCTCAACCACAAAGCAGCATCACACAGTAATAAGTTTATAGTGTCCACATGAGTTAAGTATCTGGGCTCCATACCATGATACCACCCTTTTCCAGAAGAAATGGACATGCCCTAGGGGCACGACCCCTGCAGCCTTGCTGCATCTTTCATGTTTCGACTATTTCTAGGGTATGAGGTCCTGATGCAATCTCGTCCACAAAGCTACGCTTGTTCACAAAGCCATTCTTCGATCAACAAATGATCAACAGCACTTCGTATGCCACATTACCAAATTGGGAATGTATCACTAGTAACCATCAACTACATAACCTCTGAGCTCGTACGTCTCATAGAAGTGTGTTAAGCTAAGAGAATAAATCTCCGCCACCAAACAAAAATGTATTTTATAGAAACCGGCTTTACATCTTAAAGTGTAACGTCAGACACAAATCCATACAAGTTTGTTCCGTGTTCGAACAGAACCGAAGACACTTCCGAAGAAGCCTTTGCAATCCGGGTATTCACAATCCCGATCGGACTCCCCATCACATAGGGAGATCTCTATATCGTAACTACTCAGTGTAGAGTCATTTGACGGGTAATCCTTTCGTTTTTGAAAATACTCGGTCTTCAACACCAGTCTTCGAATGATATCCGTAACGTCATATCATTATTCGGAATGGGTTATATGATACAAGATCCTCTCTGACTAAACCGAATAATGAGCGAAATATTTAAAAACATAGGGATATTAGGATTTCAGTTAAGTCACAGCTTTAAAACCCAAAACCTTTCTCTTCAAATGGTTTAAACAAATTACCATTTTCAAAATCTATAAACAAAAATATTCTTTTCACAAAGTTCACCCATCTTTCACAAAAATCCATTCACTGATTTCATAACAATTTCCACTTCAAATCGGATTAACTCATCCTATCTTTAAATCAAAGATTTAATCCATAGCTTTCAAAATCATTTCCAAAGATTCATTCATAACTTGGAAAACCATTTTTATTTTAAACTTGAAATCCTTTTAACACAAATTGGAAATTCTTCCCTTATATGAAAGCTTTTATTATTTGAAAACAAATAGTTTTCATTTTGAAAAAGTCCGATTTCATTTATACAAGTTAAAGTCCTTGGGTTAAGTTCAAATTCCCAAAACAATACTTTTAAAAAGGTTTAAATCCATATAAAAACATTTATAACTTACATAGCCTTTTTAAACCATAATTTCCAAACATAGAATTCAATTTCAAATCTTGAATTTAAATTTAAATCAATTTATTTAAATTTCAAAACCATATCAAGTTATTTAAAATAACATTTATCTTCAAACTCCTTTTCAAAAAAAATTCACGTTTAATCCAATTCTATTTCCAAAACCTTTTGGATTCAAAATTCAATTTAAAAATTGTTTTATAAAATCTATGACTTAACCAATTTCCTTGTGCAATCCATATTTGTGTGTGTATAGTGTAGTCCAGGGGTTTTACACAATAGTGCAACATTATCAATCATCACAGATTCAAGCACAGTAATTATAGATAAGCGGTATATCTATATAACGCTTATCTTCCATACACAGATTCATAGATAAATAATATACATTTATCACAAATAAAATAAATTACATTCATTGCAGCTTGAATTAAAACAATTCATATCACAAAGCATCACACATCAGAAATACCAAACAATTCAAAGCAGCTCATACAATTCAAGGTAAGGTTAATCGATCATCTGATTAATTGAAACCAGATTAATCACTAATCTAGGTTTATTAACATTAATTAATTACAATTTAATTAATTATCCTTAATTAATAAATGATTACCCTTAATCACTTTATTAATCAATCATAAATCATCAAATTATTACCCTTAATTACTTTTATTAAGAAATTAATTTTAAGTAATTAATTACCCCTAAATTACTTTTATTTATTGATTACTTTAATTGATTAACCCTTAATTCATTTAATTAATTATCCTTAATTAATTACAATAATTTATTAACCTTAATCACTTGACTAATTAATAATTAATTAATTAATCACTAATCACTAAATAAATTAATTTCTAATCATTAATTAATTAATCTTAATTATCTAAATAATTAACCTCTAATTATAAATTAATTAATCTTAAATACTTAATTAGATTAATTCTTAAATAACAATTAAATAAATCCTTAAACCTTTATAATTTAATTAATCCTAAATTATTAATTAATTTAACTTTAATTACCTTGTTAATTTAAGTAATCTTTAATCATAAAAAAAAAACTTAACTACCTTTCAAGACAAAACAATTACATTAATTACCTAACTTTAATTTACACATGTTTAAAAGCATTTCATCTCAATTTATACTTAATTACTTTTAAAAATTAAGTTTTTAAAAATACTTAACAATTCTCAAATTTTATTTATCAAAGCATAAAACTTTTAATCAAAATAGTTTAAACATAATAGATCAAATTAGTTTTAAATTTAAATTTTAAAATTAGCTTTACAAAACATTTTAAAACATTTACAAACTCTACTTCGGGTTCAACCTTTACTGACTCGTGTGTCCACTGGGGTTCCTTCTTCATCTTCCTTTTTTTTTAGTTTTAAGTTAAGTTTTAAAATCTAGAATGATAACACTCACGAACACGAGTACAGACTCAAGCCAAATCTTATCCCACTCGTGCATCAACACGAGAAAAAATCTTCTTCATTCCCACCCAATCTCGTGTGCACAGATCGATCCAGTGCACATGCACACGCCGCCGGCGTCAATCCGGCACCATCGACCTCCATCGCCAAGTCGACTATGGCGTCCCTAAACCATTGCACTACTCAGCAACCATGAGCAAACATCAAAATCAAAATCAAGCTTCCAGTCGAAAAACTGGAAACCCCATCTGAAACTGCCTCGACGAGGCAATTCTGGCCACTAGAACCACCAAAACTTCGCTAGCGACTTCGCTAGCCTCCATGTCATCACTTCCCCAAACCACGCACAGCTCGATGCACCATAGAAGCCACGGTGACTAATTTTTATTCCCTCGACAGAACTGGGGTTTAAAACCCAATTGGCCTATTGCCGACGCTCCGGTGATCGTACACCATATCCACCATTTTTCCTAACTTCGATGATCACCAAGCTAACTCCAGCCAAAGCCCCAACCTCTAGAATCACCCCAATCACCAGAACTTGGTCGAAAACCAAAATCCAGTCATTCCCAAAATGCAAATCCAATACCAACTAAAATTCATGAATTTTGTTTTAAAAATCACATTTTCCAAAGATGATTCAAGTTGCATGTTTGAATCCACCAATTAAATTGTTTGCTTTTATCATTTTTAATTTTTTTTACTGTTTTACTCTATTTCCAGAGATATGCAAAACAAATTTGCTTAAAAATAAATTTTAAACTATATTTTATGATTAATAAATCATATTTTGTTTTGAAGCACACAGCCAAACCATGATTAGATAGAGAAGTTTGAATTTTTGAATTATTTAAAAGCTCTGTAATCGGGAAACAGAGAAGAACAAGCATCACATACATGCACAGATCAAACATTTTTTTATATATACAGAAATAACATATCTATAAACACATGCAAAGAACAAATCCGATTCAAGAATCCATATGCACAATTCTAGATCTACTTAAGCTTTTAATACATATATTTACTCACAGGCATTTCAAGACAAAGAAGGTGAAGTTTCCTCACCTGTTTCCTGAAAGAACAGAGGCCAGAATGATGATTTTTGAACAGAGGTTTTGAATTTTTTTGCTTGCTGTTGTTTGATTCCTGGCTTAGTTGCTGATGTTTAGATCTGAAGTTTGATCCCAGGTTGAAGGCTGAAACTTGATTTCTAGATTTTGATTTGCTACAAGCTTTTCAATTTGATTTGCAACTTAATTTCTTGAATCCTGAAGCTTGTTTCTGTTTTGATTTGATATTTTTTTCCAGGTTTTGAAAATTCTGAGATGATTTCTTTTTTTGCTCTTAATCAAGTTTTGGTTTTGTTATTGGGATGATTTTTTTTCTATGTATGTTTTCTAAATTCAAATTAAAAGAAAAGTTAAGTTTTCTACTTGTTTTAATTTGGCTAACACTTGTCTATATCGTATTAACACTTGTATCTACATATTTTAATCTTCTTACAAATGTCCTATGTGAATTAAATTGTGTTTATATCCTCGATTTAAAGAATTTTATAAATTTGTTACGCACCTTATTTTTAATAAACTTATAAATCATGTTTTATATATATACAATTTAAAAGAGAATTGTTTATTACTAATGTATATGTTTATACTTTCAAGGAATTGATTTTTCAAAATCTAATTATACTTTAAATAAATAATCACACATATGTAAATAATAAAATTTAGCGTTTAAACAACTTTTAAAATTTTACTATATTTTAAACACTACAAATAATATTTTAAATATAACTTTATACCATATTCCTTATTTAAATAAATACATCTTCTTTATTAATCATTTATATAATCTTTTAAAGCAAAAGATGGTTTTACAAATTTAATTTCACATGAATAAATATATTAAAATTTTATTCTTAATTAGCCTTTGAAAAATCTATTATATCAAATTCAAAATATCATTTTTAAATCAAAATGAATATTTAATCAAAGTAGAAACAAATTCTTATTAATTTAAAAATAAAATTTTAAATCCAATTTATTTCCAATATATTTATTATTGAGTTTCCAAATTCAAATTTCTATTAAAAATCAATATATATATATATAAACAAACTAATAATTTATTTTATTTTGGAAAAACTCAATTTAATTTACAATTTAATTTCAAAAATTAATTCAATTATCAAATTAAACTTGGCTAAAATCCAAGAATGTTACATATTCCCCCCTTAAGAAAATTTCGTCCTTGAAATTTGCCACGGAGATAACAAAGAACAAATGAAAGATAGAGAAATATCTTTTCAGATTAAACTGAATATCTATTCTGCATTCGGATTACAAAATCAGAATATCAACAATCGATATGAGAATAAGCTCACTCAATATTTCAGGAAGTACTCGGGTTATCCGGATCTACGTATATGCAGGGGCACTGGTTAGTTCAAAGGAATAACTAACCATTCGTAGAATATATCGTAACCCAATAAAACATACAAAAATAGGTTTGACTACAATCTCAGATTCAAGATTTAACTCATTTACGATTTACTGAGAAATAAAATATGTGTAGTTCCTGTGTTGAACAAAACTCGAAAATTTTTATCGTAAACGAGAAGGTTACCTGCTAAAATTCATTTTCCTTTATCATCCTTTGAGGTTGAAGGATCATCTTTGATTGCATACTACTTGAGCTTGCTTCTGTGCTGGGCAATCCTTGATCCTATGTCCGGGCTTGTGGCAGTAATAACATTCCCATTCTCCTCCGGAACTTCCTGCTTATCCAGAGTATCGTATTTATAACCCACGTCGATCAATTCAAAAAAAGATTCCTTTACGTGAGCAGTCATCCTCTCCTGATGTTTCTTGTTCATTCCCTAAATAAACTTTTCATTATTTTTCAAAGGTGTATTTACCAACTCCGGACCAAACTGAGATAATTCGTTGAATTTGTCCGAGTAGTCCTCATACGATAAACTTCCCTGCTTCAAATCCGCGAACTCCTGGTACATCCTGGAGATACCAGCAGACGACATATATTGCTGCTCGAACACTTCCTTGAATTGACTCCAACTGAACTCATCTGCCGGCTCATCCACAGTAACTGTCTCCCACCAAGCTAAAGCCTCTTCCTGTAGTTGCCAGGAAGCTATCAATCACATCTGATCATCTTCCAATTTTAGTCGTTTGAAAATCCTTTCGCACGATCGAATCCAGGCTTGTGCTTCGATAATGGTTTCTTTGCCTGTGAATGGCTTTCCACCAAGTCAAGAAAAACTTCAATGTAAATCGGCCAGATTTGGCTGAGGTTGAGTGGGAATAGATGCTGTTGCAGGGACTTGACCAGTTGAAGTGGTACTTCCCCGTCCCCTACCTCGTCCTCTTCTTCCACTCATTCTTACTATCTATAAATAGTAAGAAAACCAATTTAGGCATTCCGACACAGCGGAAACAAAGGATGATAGCATTGATATAAAATATAGATACAATGTTAGATACATCATGATACAACAACCCAACACCATCAGAGGATATATACAACACGTCACCATAGCGGAAATATATCGACATGAGCAAAGTCTTCAAGAGAATCCAATACTGCAACTCCAATCCAAAACTCCAAACCAAAGCTCTTAACTTCAAGCTCGAACCACCATCAAGCTGAACTTATAGCAAATGCGATCTCGAGCGTGATTGCCAAACCCAAAAAAACTTCAAAGATCCAAAGACTGAAGAAGATTTCCAAATGCTACCAAACCAAAGACTTCGAAAGCTATCAAATCTACACCTACTAATTGATTATCTGAAAAACCCAACTCTAGACTGCCCGTGTGGAAAATTATGGGCACCCAGAGTTTAGGAAGGGAACAACAAACTCCAGGTCAGTCATGGGACTGGTGTGAGCAAATAAAAATAGTTTATCTTTAAAATAAGCAACAAAAAAATTTAAAACAATGAAATCTGCAATGCTTTTTAGAAAATGAAACTACCATAAGGCCTTCCGGCACACACACCGTGCAATCGCACACTTAGGGGAGATTTCTCCTTATGATAGTCAAACATGCTTACTACGCAAAAACCTTTTTGATATTATTATTAGTGCATGGTGGAAAACGCTTTGAAAGTATAATATTAATCTTAGCCCGCATAGGTACCATTATATTATGCCTGCTATAGCTACCATGTTAAATGGCAGGTTATACAACTAAAACCGTACAAGGCACGTATTAGTAATTGGATTTCCAATGAATGGTCCGGCCAAGAAACTTCCCATTGCCACATGGGTATGCCTCTGGAGGGACGCCCCGAGAACCTACCCAGATCTCTGCCAACAAAAGGCCGGTTTACCCCTTCCCGGAAGTAACACCTAAAGATATGTCATCTCCGGTTGTTTGCGACCTTTATTCGACGATCCTCAACCACAAAGCAACATCACACAGTAATAAATTTATAGTGTCCACATGAGTTAAGTATCTGGGCTCCATATCATGGTACCACCCTTTTCCAGAAGAAATGGACATACCCTGGGGGCGTGACCTCTGCAACCATGCTACATCATTCCTATTTCGACCATTTACAGGGTGTGAGGTCTTGATGCAGTCTCGTCCACAAAGCTATGCTTTTTCACAAAGCCATGCTTCGATCGAAAAATGATCGGCAACACTTTTTATGCCACATTACCAAATTGGGAATGTATCACTAGTAACCATCAACTACATAACCTCTGAGCTCATACGTCTTAGAGAAGAGTGTTAAGCTAAGAGAATAAATCTCCGCCACCAAACAGAAATGTATTTGATAGAAACCGGCTTTACATCTTAAAGTGTAATGTCATACACACATCCATACAAGTTTGTTTCGGGTTCGAACAGAACCGAAAGCACTTCTGAAGAAGCCCTTGCAATTTGGGTATTCACAATCCCGATCGGACTCAGTATCACATATGGAGAACTCTATACCGTAGCTACTCAGTGTAGAGTCATTCGACGGGTAATCCTTTCGTTTCCGAAATTACCTGGTCTTCACCACTGGTCTTCGAATGCTATCCGTAGTGTCGTATCATTATTTGGAATGGGTTATATGACACGAGGTCCTCTCCCGGCTAAACCGAATAATGAGAGCAATATTTAAAAACATATGGACTTTGGGATTTCAGTTAAGTCAAAACTTTAAAACCCAAAACCTTATTTTTAGAATGGTTTAAACAAATTACCATTTTCAAAATCTTTAAACAAAAAGATTCATTTCACAAAGTTCACCCATCTTTCACAAAGATCCATTCATAGGTTTCAAAATAATTTCCACTTCAGACCGGATTAACTCATCCAATCTTTAAATCAATGATTTAATTCATAGCTTTCAAAATCATTTCCAAAGATTCATTTATAACTTGGAAAACCATTTTCGTTTCAAACTTGAAATCCTTTTAACACAAATTGAAAATTCTTTCCTTATATGAAAGCTTTTATTATTTGAAAACAAATAGTTTTCGTTTCGGAAAAATCCGATTTCATTTATACAAGTTAAAGTCCTAGGGTTAAATTCAAATTCCCAAAACAATACTTTTAAAATGGTTTAAATCCATATAAACACATTTACAACTCATATAGCCTTTTTAAACCATAATTTCCAAACATAGAATTCAATTTCAAATCTTGAATTTAAATTTAGATCAATTTATTTTAATTTCAAAACCTTATCAAGTTATTCAAAATAACTTTTATCTTCAAACTCCTTTTCAAAATCTTTTCACGTTTAATCCAATTCTATTTCCAAAACCTTTTGAATTCAAAATTAAATTTAAAAATTATTTTCTAAAATCTGTGACTTAACCAATTTCCTTGTGCAATCCATATTTGTGTGTATATAGTGTAGTCCAGGGGTTTTAAACAATAATGCAACATCATCAATCATCGCAGATTCAAGCACAGTAATTATAGATAAAAGGTATATCTCTATAACGCTTGTTTACCATACACATATTCATAGATAAATAATATACATTTATCATAGATAAAATAAATTACATTCATCACAGCTTGAATTAAAACAATTCATATCACAAAGCACCACACAGCAGAAATATCAAACAATTCAAAGCAGCTCATACAATTCAAACATTCATAAGTAAGGTTAATTGATCATCTGATTAATTGAAACCAGATTAATCACTATTCTAGGTTAATTAACATTAATTAATTATCCTTAATTAATAAGTGATTACCCTTAATCACTTGATTAATCAATCATAAATCATCAAATTATTACCCTTAGTTACTTTTATTAAGAAATTAATTTTAAGTAATTAGTTACCCCTTAATTACTTTTTATTTATTAATTACTTAAATTAATTAACCCTTAATTAATTTAATTAATTATCCTTAATAAATTACAATAATATATTAACCTTAATCACTTGATTAATTTATTCTTAATTATTAATTAATTAATCACTAAATGAATTAATTTCTAATCATTGATTAATTAATCTTTAATTATTTAATTAATTAACCTCTAATTATAAATTAATTAATCTTTATTACTTAATTAAATTAATTCTTAAATAACAATTAAATAAATCCTTAAACCTTTATAATTTAATTAATACTAAATTATTAATTAATTTAACGTTAATTACCTTATTAATTTAAGTAATCTTTAATCATAAAAAAAACTTAACTAACTTTCAAGATAAAACAATTACATTAATTACCTACTTTAATTTACACATGTTTAAAAGCATTTCATCTCAATTTATGCTTATTTACTTTTAAAAATTAAGTTTTTAAAAATACTTAACATTTCTCAAATTTTATTTACCAAAGCATAAAACTTTTAATCAAAATAGTTTAAACATAATAGTTCAAATTAGTTTTAAATTTAAATTTTAAATTAGCTTTACAAAACAATTTAAAATATTTACAAGCTCTACTTCGGGTTCAACCTGTTCTTGACTCAAGTGTCCACTGGGGTTCCTTCTTCATCTTCCCATTCTTCTCTTTTGTTAAGTTTTAAGTTAAGTTTTAAAATCTGGAATGATAGCACTGATGAACAAGAGTACAGACTCGAACCAAATCTTATCCCACTCGAGCATCAACACGAGAAAAAAGATTCTTCGTTCCCACCCAATCTCGTGTGCACAGATCGATCCAGTGCACATGCATACGCCGCCGGCGTCACTCTGGCACCATCGACCTCCATCGCCAAGTCGACTACGGCATCCCCAAACCATCGCACTACTCAGCAACCATGAACAAACATCAAAACCAAAATCGAGCTTCCAATCGAAAAAATGGAAACCCATCCTCATATGAAACTGCCTCGACGAGGCAATTCCGACCACTGGAACCACCAAAACTTTGGCAGCGACTTCGCTAGCCTCCATGCCATCACTTCCCCAAACCACGTGCAGGTCGATGCACCATAGAAGCCACGATGACCTATTTTTATGCCCTCGGCAGAACTAGGGTTTAAAACCCCATTGGCCTATTGCCGACGCCATGGTGATCGTACAACATATCCACCATTTTTCCCAACTTCGATGATCACCAAGCTAACTCCAGCCATAGCCCCGACCTCCAGAATCACCCCAGTCACCAGAATCACATTTTCCAGAGATGATTCAAGTTGCATGTTTGAATCCACCAATTAAATTGTCTGCTTTTATCATTTTTTAATTTTTTTTACTGTTTTACTCTATTTCCAGAGATATGCAAAACAATTTTGCTAAAAAATAAATTTTAAACTATATTTTATGATTAATAAATCATATTTTGTTTTGAAGCACACAGCCAAACCACGATTAGATAGAGAAGTTTGAATTTTTGAATTATTTAAAAGCTCTGTAATCGGGAAACAGAGAAGAACAAGCATCACATACATGCACAGATCAAACATTTTTTTATATATACGGAAATGACATATCTATAAACACATGCAAAGAACAAATATGATTCAAGAATCCATATGCATAATTTTAAACCTACTTATGCTTTTAATATATATATATATATATATATATATATATATATATATATATATATATATACTCACAGGCATTTCAAAACAAAGAAGGCAAAGTTTGCTCACTGTTTCCTGAAAGAACAGAGGCCAGAATGATGATTTTTGAACAGAGGTTTCGAATTTGTTTTTCTTGTTGTTGTTTGATTCTTGGCTTAGTTGCTGATGTTTAGATCAGAAGTTTGATCCTAGGTTGAAGGTTGAAACTTGATTTCTAGATTTAGATTTTGATTTGCTTCATGCTTTTGAATTTGATTTGCAACTTAATTTCTTGAATCCTGAAGCTTGTTTTTGTTTTGCTTTGACATTTTTTCCAGGTTTTGAAAAATCTGAGATGATTTCTTTTTTTTCCTCTTGATCAAGTTTTGGTTTTCTTATTGGGATGATTTTTTTTCTTCTATGTATGTTTTCTAAATTCAAATTAAAAGAAAAGTTAAATTTGCCACTTGTTTTAGTTTGGCTAACATTTGTCTATATTGTATTAACACTTGTATCTACATATTTTAATCTTCTTACAAATGTCCTATGTGAATTATATTATGTTTATATCCTTAATTTAAACTATTTTATAAAAAAATTTGGACCTTATTTTTAATAAATTTATAAATCATGTTTTATATATATACAATTTAAAAGAGAATGGTTTGATACTAATTTATATATTTATACTTTCAAGAAATTGATTTTAAAAATCTAATTATACTTTAAATAAATAATCACACATATGTAAATTATAAAATTTAGCTTTTAAACAACTTTTAAACTTTTACTATATTTTAAACACTACAAATAATATTTTAAATATAACTTTATATCATATTCCTTATTTAAATAAATACATCTTCTTTATAAATCATTTATATAATCTTTTAAAGAAAAAGATGGTTTTAAAATTTTAATTTCACATGAATAAATATATTAAAATTTTATTCTTAATTAGCCTTTGAAAAATCTATTATATCAAATTCAAAACATCATTTTTAAATCAAAATGCATATTTAATAAAATTAGAAACAAATTCTTATTAATTTAAAAATAAAATTTTAAATCCAATTTATTTCCAATATATTTATTATCGAGTTTTCAAATTCAAATTTCTATTAAAAATCAATATGTATATAAATATAAACAAAATAATATTTTATTTTATTTTGGAAAAACTCAATTTAGTTTTCAATTTAATTTCAAAAATTAATTCAATTGTCAAATTAAACTTGGCTAAAATCCAGGAATTTTACAGATTTTAGCATTTTTGCAAAAAATTCGGACCCATTTGGATTCAGATTGTTACATATGGTATCAGAGCCTAGGTTTAGGATTCCTAGGTAGATAGTGAGCGAACGTATTTGTATTTTTGAATAAAATATAAATATATTATGTACTAAAATCCAAATAGTCCCCAATTATATATTTTAACTTATGGAAAAAAATTATAAGTATATTTGTGCATAGTTTGCTAGTTGGGTTTGAAATGATCCAAGAGTATTGAGATCTAAGTTACTACTCTTCTACAATGTACAATAAGTCATGTTTTAAGAGAAGATTATGTTATAGAAAGTGGGGAAGTTTCCTAGAGATAGTAGGAAGAGTGTTTTTATTTTGGAAGGAGTAAGAGGTTCTGGTAAGAAGAAAAACCACCTTATTAACCCAATAAAATGAAACTTTTGGAATTGAAAAGCTGAAAAATATAGTTGTTAATATATTTGAGGAAGTAAATATTGGGTTTTTGAAAAAAAAAAATAAGTGGTATGAATTTAAATTAAATTTTTATATGATGTAAATTTTGTTAAAAGTAAATTCTTTTTGAAGAATTATAGAGAGGGTATAGCTCGCTTGTTTCTTTATAGGTAAACAAAGATTTTAAATATAAAAACCTAGAGTGTGTTAAGTATCGAAAACGTAGGTTACATCATTTATTATTGTAAAAGTTGTTTTCGATAAAAATAAAGGAAGCATAGACTATGACACTATTGTTATAGTATGTGACTCACGAAAGAAATGTTTTTGCATAGCATATGAGGTTTATTAATATTTATTTTAGTTGAATCTATAAACTAGTATTTTTGGTTTGTAGTAACGGTGTTTTACACCACATCTGTTTTGACCTAAATGGGTTTTGGAGATAATTTTAAAGTGCTTTGTATGTACATTTATTATTTAAACAAGTATATGAAAATGTTTTCTAGTTATGAAGATATTAAAACAGTTTTGAAAATGAGTTCTTTTGAAAAAGGATGTAAGTTGAATTAATAACTTTAGTAGGAAATATCTACTGTAAGTGAATATAGATTAAACATACTTTAATCTATTGGAATGAAATAAATAATGAAATAATTTTCTATGAATCACAAATAAAGATGTTTTGTACAAGTTATAAGGAATACGTGAAATATATTTATAAGTTATGGAAAGCACTATATTTTGTACAGCCCATTTTGATAAAATAGAAAATAAATTCCTTATAATTTCACATAAACATGAAATCCTCTTTTAAAGGATTCGTAGAAGGTTTTAGTGTTAATGGTTTCTCACAAGAGGAAGTAATTCCAATACATTAAGGTATAAAACCATTAAGTGTAGTACGTTAGAAACTACATCAAGGTTAAGTAATTGGAAGAGTGGGAAATTTAAGAGATTTTTGATTAAATAATTGTTCTTATCTACTTCAGTTTTAGTAAATTTGAAAATATATGAAAAAAAAGATATTTTGAAAACACGTGAGGACATTTTTTTAAAGTCAAGAAAAAAAAGAAGAATGTTTTAAGAACAAGAAAAACATGTTTTAAAGAAAAATGGTTTGGTGAAAAAGTAAATAAGTTTTTGGAAAGATATAATTTTAAGTAACCAAGTACCTTTGAATTTCATAGGAAACTTTAAAATAACACTTTCAAAGGTGAGAATTTTGGGATTTGATGTTTCAAAATTTAAAAGCTTTAATTTTTGAAGTAAAATGAAAAATACCAAAACAAACCAGACTTTTAAATATGGAATAGATAGGAATCATTTCGTAGGTGTAACGAAAAAATATAAGGCTATAGTAGTAATTACTCCTACTAGTAATAATGAAAGTTCCCGTAAGGTGTATAAGATACTAGTGAGAACCTACGAATGTTGCTTCATGTGTGTAGACAATAGAAGAATAGTGAAGTGATATTAGTAAGATAGTAAGACACGCGCGGTTAAGAAAATTAGACCCTGGTTCAGAAAAAATGAAAGCCAAAAAGTGAATTTTCCAAGCTTAGTTGCCTTTTTTGATAGAGACTGCATAGATTGAAATCCTTATCCATTGCAGTAAATGAGACTTTGTTATTCCTTTTTGAGCATGTAATAGAAGCGATGAATAGATCTTATTCGTGATGAGTAATACATTGAAAGTTGGTAATAAGTAATAGGCCGTAGGAGGAGCATATAAGCCACTTGGGTCCCTAGAGTAGTACCTCTCTTTCTCAGAGTGGACATGGTCCTAGACCTCTTAGCCCTAGATGATACCTATTTTCAGTTGCTATATTAAAAGAAGAGTAAAAGCAGATAAAAGGTAACTAAAAGAAAACAGTAAGATAAAGAAAGCAACAGAAATATCAATAGAAATAAATGAGAGGTGCAAAAGAAAATTAATTCTTCCCCATAAATTAAGTTTGGGAAAAAGTTTGAAAAGAAAAAACTTTCTTATGTAAACCATGCTTAGGAAGGAAAATAGAGATTTTATAGGATAGCGACATAAGTTCCAAGTACGGAGGGAGAGGTACGTAAGAGTAAAATGGAGAGTGAAATTTTTCCGTTTTCTACCTTCTTTCTGACATAAGAAAACGAGTTCGGAAAATTAATTTTTTTTGAAATTCGAATATTAAAAAGTCACGTGGTTGGGTTTAGATGGAAAATTCGTTGAACTACACCCCTATTTAGTAGGATGTGGGAAAATTTGGATGAAAAATATTTTGAGTTTTCAAAAGATTGCACTTATATAGAAATTGTAAGTATATTTAGGATCCGTGCATCATATTTTAAAATAAATTTTTAAAGAAGAAAAGCATTCATATAGGAGGTACCACATAGAAATTCATGTACACGCATATATTTTGTATGGAATAACACTTTTGCACAAGAAAACGGACGGTTGAAAAATTGGAAGTACACGAAATTGATATAATTAATGTAAGGAATTACATAATTTTACCCTTGCCAAATATCAAGGACGAAATTTCCTGAAGGGTGGGAGAATGTAACACCCCGTAGTTTTATATCATTAAATAATCAAATAATTATGAAAATGAAAATAAGCATTTTTGGAATTGTTAGAATTTGACCTTGAAACTTATTTCATTGTGTTCATGGCGATTTTCTGATCAATTGACATATATAATATGCCTCGAACGTAGTTCGTATGAAAAAGTTATTGACGTTCAAGGTTTTGTATCGAAAAATAATTATACATGTAAATGTACTTAAATATATTTGTTATAAATAAATATATGTGTGTATGAAATTCTAGAAATAACGCACAGTTGAATTTTAAAATAGAATCGCGTCATAAAGATAATTAATTAACATTGTCATCATGAAGAAAATTAATTGATATCAGTAATTAAAGACAACTAGTTGACATTAGCAGGCAATGTAATCAAATTAGCTATTGGAGGAAATTAATTTACATTAATTGGTCACATGTGAAATTCAAAATAGACAGGTTTTATATTGGAAAATTAATCAAGCAATTAGTGTTGATTAATTAGAATAAATAGGAAACATAAAAAAGGGTTAAACGTTTATAATTTATAACGTTTAAAAGTTAACGTTTATAAATAATATTTAATAAAACAAATAAGGCACGCTTAAAATCAAAAATAGACGTGCGTTATAAAGAGCATTAAATCGGAGAACTAATGAGATTTAATTGGAATTAATAAGGAAATGAAATAATAGTTTACCTAGATTTGAATGTGTACATATAGGCAATATATTGCTGCACATAAAAATTAATTGAAGGATTAATTAAGATTAGGATTAATAGATAATTGGTGGCTGCATCTATATAAGAGAGAATGTAATGTAGTTCATTCCATTAGCCGTCACTTTCTTCATACCTCTCTTACAGTAAACAATCGCTTCTTTTTTTTATTCTTTTCTCCTATTTTTCACAAATCTTCACCAAATGAATCCAAATAAAATATATGTGAACAAAATAGAGAATTTGGAACAAATTAAAAAAGAGAAGTTGTAGAATGGCGTAGTAATTTTAGAAGATAGGATTTAAAGCTAAGGACGACATGTGAGTGGATTTAATTATTATCTTTTACGTTTATGATATATTATTGTTAGATTCTCGTTAAATAATTTTATTCAGTATTTATTTCAGTAATTATTTCTGTTAATTAGTTATGCTAAGACGGTAAATTGTATAAGAGAACTTATATTTAATTAATATTAGGCTTGGCAGTTTGAGAAGGGAATAAGCCTAAAAGTAAGAAATTTACGGTTATCTACATCTATTTTAAAGGTGAAATTTAGCCTGTAAATGTTATCTTCTTTTTATTCCTTTTTAGGCGAATAAATTAGTTAAAGAGAAGAATTGGCAAATACAGACCAAACTAGAAGGACCTTATATTTACAGAAATTTTTTGAAAAATAAGAAAAGCTGAATAAAAAGAGAAAAATAGAAATTTGCAGTAAATTATGCTAAAACGGGGAAAAATAAATAAAAAGGGAAAACCTAATAACTTGATTTGGAAGTAAGTATAGATTAATTAGTTGGTTTAGAAAAGAGAATACATTTCTATGTTTAATATTAAAAAGATAACGATACACGTAATTGCAAGAATAAAAAGAAAGAAAAAGGGAATTAGTTTAAAATAGAGAAATTACTGTATTTTGCACTATCCAATAAGTAAAGAAATAAAAAGAAATATCTTGCAGTTACGGATTATTGTTTATAACATTATTTAGTATTAAAACATGGACATGGATTTTTAGCACAGCTTTTTGTAACCAACCAAATAGAATAGAACTACTTCCTAGAATATAAGAAAATGATGTGAAGAATTAAAGGATTAAAGAAGGAATCAAGTTAATTATTAGACAAGAATAGAAGCTATAGACAGAAATGTAACTAGATCTCCATTTACTACGCAGATAATAGAATTAAAATAAAGCGGTTATTATGATAAGTAAATTTGTGACAGTTGGACGTAGTCCCAAGTCAAGATTGTCGTATAATATAAGGGAATTAAAAAGAATTCAATATCATAATAAAAGAAGACAGGCTAGAATAGAAAAGAGATGCTCGTAATTACATTTATAATATATAGATTATAAAAGAATACGGTAGTGACAATTGCAAGTAAAATTATAACATAGGTTATAATTAAGTAGAAAGAACAGAAAAGGCTTATTTTAATACTTAAATTAAGTTAATAAGAAAATGGAGCAGAAATAACGGTTATTTTAATAAACTTAAATCTTGGATTAAATTAATAAGCAAGATAATAGAAGTGGTCCATAACAACGGCATTCCCTTACGGTCAGGAACCGATTGTGACGACCCGACTTTTTCTCCACAGAAAGTCGCATCATCATGAAGAAAGAAAGGGATAGAAAAGAGAAAAGAAAGAGAAGATAGAAGAAAACAACAACAGAATCACAACAGCGGAACGAATAAATTATATTAATAACATAAATATTACATAGTATACAACACTAATCAGAGTTACACAGAATTTCAACACATACTAGACAGTTATAAACACCTGTCTAGTTATACAACTCAATACAATACAAGAAAAGATACCAACACAGAGATCACGCAGCGGAACTATATATCTAACGTCGAAGCCTTCTGCTCCATTGCTCCTCCATAATTCGTCAAAGCTAACCTGATCTCTTGGCTACTCGTAAAAATTTGAGTACCCAAGAGTTTAAGAAACAGAAGATAAACTCTGAGTCAGACATGAGTCTGGTGTGAGTAACAGGTTAAAGTTGCTTAACTTTGAAAAACCTTTGAAAAGAAAGGTATCACGTAAGACTTCCTACACATAAACATGGAAAAGTTTTTACCTTACGCTAACCAAAACATTTGATAGGAAATCCAGTGATATTATAATTGGTCTAGGGTTTTCAAGTAAATATGAAATAGCCGAAATTGTTACATCTATTAAATTCCAGCTACTAGCCACAAAGTGGGTAATACAATCAAAACCGTTGGCACTTATTGGATTTTGGATTCCATCAATGGCAGGGTTACCGGGGTACCGCCCGTCACAGTACGTGGCCTAGATCAACGTACCGAGGATCACCCCCAATCCTCTGCAACACAAGATCGAAACCAACCCTTACTGGACAGTCCCGAAGAAGACAACCCCGCAGTTGGCTTACGTTCCAACCGCCCACTAATCCGAATAAAAAGGGACATCTAGACAGGGGAAAATCTCATCCTACTTGGGCATGACCCACTTTGCCTTGCTGCACCTCCCCTGTTTTAGCCATTCCCGATTGATGAGGCTCGAGGCTACGATTACCTTTAGAGAACACATCTCTTAGAATGCTCATCGTCCACCTGACGATGTTCTGAAAGCATTCAATCCATACAAGTTCGTTTTGGGTTCGAACGAAACCAAAGACATTATCTCGTTACACTCATTTTGGAATCACCCACAGAGTTAACGACGATAACCCTTGCACTCTGAATCTTCATCTCGAATCTGAAAGTACTACTCCGTCAAACTCATCTCGGAATCACCTTCAGAGTTATACTGACGAATATAGTTCTTACACCTTGAGTCTTCACTCTTCACAAGAGATTCAGACCTATCGTTAATTTGGATCGATGTGGTTTTCGGATATCCAAATATGGAAACCCGATCCCGGTCTCATCGAAAGCCAAAGCGTGTCTTTTAAGGCCAAGTTGTTTTAAAGGTTTAAAACAATTCAATTATCTATATACACAGATAGATAAATCACAGATTCACAATAGATAATCAACATTATCATCACAATAGATAATCCATATTATCATTATAAAAAATTAATCGAAATCATCATCACAATGCAACCAATGCATCCATATCATTCAACATTACTTATCTCATATCTGAGATTCAAACCATTCAAGGCAAACATCATCATCCATCCATATAAGCAATGATTAATAATCTCACCAAATATAATTAATTTAAAATGAATTAAATTAATTACATCATTTCTAATTAATTTAAAATGAATTAAATTAATTACTCCATCATTACCAAACTTGCTTATATCACTATTAATTAATTGTCAATCAATTAATTAATCATCCATCAATTATTCATTTTAATTAATCATCCCTGGTTTATTAATCTTTAATTACATTCAAGTAATTATCCACTAATTAATTTCTCAAATTAATTATACTTAACCAAATACAGTAATTAATCTTTAATTACTTCCTTAATTAATTATCTATAATTAGTTACATTAATTCTTAATTAATTACATCAATTAATTCCTTCATTTATTAATTATTTCCAAATAATCTATTCTTAATTACATCATTAATTATAATAATTAACAATTTCTAATTACATTTTCTATTTAAATTAATTACATTAAGTAATTAATTCTTAATTTAAACCAGAAATGTTAATCACCCTTGATTAACTCCATTCAATAATTGACAACCCTTAATTACTTCACCAAATAAATTAATTACTCTTTAATTAATTATCTCTAATTAATCCCTTGATTAATTTACAAAGTAATTATACTCAAATTACTTCCATCATCACATCACCTTCAATTAATTACATATAGTAATTAATCATAAATTACTTCCCTAAGTAATTTCTCTTCATTAAATTAGATTAAGTAATTATATTCCACAAATCATCAAATGATTATTCTAAATTAATTAAACTGAATTAATCAACTTAATCTAATCAAATTAAACTCAATTAATTACAATAAGTAATTAATTCCTTAATTACTTCCATAAGTAATTATACTTAACAATTTACACAGATGATTATCTTTAAATTAATTAACCTAATTAATTATTAAAAATTAACCACATTAATTAATTATTAAATAATCCTTAGTTAATAACCTTTATTAACTATTTAACAATTCATTAATTATTTTTCTAAAGTAATTAACTTATTTTAAACATTATTAATTACAAATTATCATTAATAATCTAATAAATAACCCATAATAATTCAATTAATTAAGTGTTAACTATAACTTAATTTATCCTTTATTACTTAATTCATTAATTATTAATCACTAATTAAAATCAAATCTTATTAATTAATGACTCTTAAATTACAAGTTAATTAATCTAAGAATAATTAACCTTTAACCTTTAAGTTTAAACCCTTAATTACTATAAGTAATTATTCATTCCATTAATTTATTAAAGAAATTAATTATCCATTTAATTACCCTAATAATCAAATGCATAACAAATCATTAAATTATAATTTAACTTCAACAAGTTTTAGAATCAATTTAAAACCTTTAAACTTAAATAATACTTTTCTTATAAAAGAAATTTTACAAAAGTTTAAATCAAATTCCCTTTTTAAATTTAAAACATTTTAATTTTATTTATCATTCAAATTTGTTAAAATACTTAAATTTATAAAACTTAAATCTATTTTGAAACAAAGATTCAAATCCAGATTTAAATCAAATTTAAACTTTGTTTAAAACATTTCTTTTCATTTCAAATTCCAATTTAAATTCAAATTTATTTAAAAACATTTTTGAACAATAAACCCTTTAAATTATTTTAAACAAATTTGAAGTTAAAAACTTATTCATTTCCAACTATGATTCAAATTAAAACTTGAATCCATAATTAAAACTAGATTTAAAACTCATTTTAAATCTTTGCTTAATGTTTTAGATTTTAGTTTAAATTTTGAAATAGGACAAGTTTCAAACTTGAACAAACTAACTCGAGCTAAACACTAAAATAACTCGAGTAACTCGAGTAACATTTCATTTGAATTCCTTTAAATTTAAAGTACTGTCAGGTTTAACATAATCTTGTAACAAACATACCCCCGAGCCCTCATAATCCCTACTACGAGTCCAATTCCCCAAAGCTTCGAGCAAAAACATGAATCTACTCGTAACACTCGAGTACCATCTTCCCCCAAAATCAACAGCTGACACACAATGATAACCGTGCACCTACAGCACCGCTGCCATCAACTACGACCTTTCGCGACGACACTCGCAAGTCGACGGTCATCCCTCATCTCGATTCCGACCATCAAACCAATCGTAGAACCCCAAAATCACAATCGAGCTTTCAAGCTCAAAAACTGGAACCATGTCGAATCCTGAAAACACCTCAATCTCAAAAATCCGGCCACCAGAGATTCTGTCCTTCCACCATCATCTTTGACAAGCAACCCTCCATCAATCCCCTCAATTTGGGTGAACTCGATCACCCATAAGATTTGCATTGACCAATATACTGATCCACAGATAAAACTAGGGTTAAGATCTTTGATTCAAAATCACCAACGCCACACTGCTTTGATTCACCTACTACCATTTTTCCCTGCAACTTCGATCAACACTCCATCACCAGAAAAGATACTGGCCACCGAAACTTCCTAGATCGATAGTATCATACCAAAATACCCTTTTTTGTCAAACCAGAAATACTTAATCACATTCAAACTAAAAATTCTAATTTTGGTTTTAAAATTCAATTTATTGTTAATGTAATCAGTTTATACACTTGAATTAAAGAACCTGTATGATTAAATTCTTACTTTCAAAAGATTGCTCTGTTGTACTTAGTGTTTTCCAGAGACAGTACAGTTTTCATTTTATTTTTCATATTTAATAAAATTAAAACTTTAACTTATGTAACATACCATACTTTGTTTAAATCCTAAAATTTAACAAGGTTTTGAGTATGAGATCTTGAATTTGGTCAGGATTTAAACCTGAATTCTAGAACAGTCCCAAAAACATCATTTTCAATAGCAAGCAGACATTCATAAAAACCCATACATATATTCAAAACATTTCATCATAATCATCCACACACTTATTTCCAGAGTAAACAAACAACTATTTATGCTTAAGTTTATTAAATATAACATGTTATTCACCAGAATTTTTATAAGCAGAGTATCCATGTTTTGACAAGCCTGAACCTGAATTGGTTTGATTTTCAAAAACTTCAAGTTGCTTCTTGTTTTTTTTTTAAAACTTTAGTTTGCCTTTAAAAACATTCATCCTGTTTTTACTGCAAATGCTAGCTTCCTGATGCATGCTTCCAGATAGATAAGAAAAATGCAGGCTTTGATGAAGTTCAAAATAGGAAAGCAGGATCTTCAGTTGCATGCAAGTTTTAGAGTTGCAGATTTGATTTCAGGTTTATGAATTGCAGAATTGAATTGCAATTTGATTTTTCCAGGTTGATAAATTTGAAGGGCTACAGTTTTCTTTTTTGAGGATTTTTATATGATTTGCATTTCAATTTTTGAAGAAAATTCAAACAGTTTTGTAGAAGATTAATTTTTTTAGGGAATTTTGCAGATTTTGATTTTGATCAAAATCTCTGTTTTGAATGGAGATGATTTCAGATCATTGTTTTGAAAAAAAGAAGAATAGAAAAAAGAAAATAAGAATGAGGGCAATGTTTATATAAGTAGTTTTCGATTAAATTAAAATAAAATGAAAAAGATTAATTAGGACACTTGTTTCTAAGTTAACATTTGTCACAATTCTTATTTCATGCTTAACACATGTCATATAAGTGTTAAGAGATTAACACATGTATTAAGAGTATTTTTATTTTAATTTAAAATTGTTTAAAAAAATTTAAATCTTAATTTATTATTTCTTATGTATATATAAATGAATTTATCTCCTTTTAAATTAAAAAGAAATGAAAACAATCAAATTATAAATATAAGCTTATTCAAATATATTTTTTCAAATATTTATTCCTTTGAATTTCACAACAACAAATCCAAATTTAAATTAATTTAAAAACCAAGTTACGTATATATATATATATATATATATATATATATATATATATATATATCTTCCTTTAAATTTTAAAAATAAATAAATCCTATTTCTTACAAAATTTGTTTATGTTCATAAAAACTAAGTACTATCATTATTATTTAAAAATAACAAATTAAAAAATATTAAATAATTTATAAGAGAGATTATAATTTACTTCTATTACTCAATATATTAAGATCACTTGTAATTTATATTTTAAATTCTTATATATAATTTCAAGCAATATTTTAAAACGAAAATAAACAAATATTTGATGTTAATCTAATTTAAATTCATATTAGGCTAATTAAATAAAATTTTAAAACAAATAAGATTTATCATAAGTATAAACCAAATTATGTATTAAATTGCTTAAAAAAGCTAAATGTTCGAATTTAAATCAAATTTCAATTTACCAAAAATAAATTAGAGTTAGAAAATTAATTCATTTACTAAATTCCAAATCAAAGTTTATCAATTTACAATATATACAATTATATATATTATAAACAAAAAACAATCTATTAGCTTAAAAAAGATAAAATCTTATAATTTAAATATTTATTAAAAGATGATTATTAGATCAATTCAAATTTTATTATCAAAAATAATCAAATCAAATTAATTTTTAACACAGACTATTAAATTCATATTGCCAAATTTTTGGGATATCACATTCCTCCCCCCTTAAAGAATTTCTTCCCCGAAATTTAAAAGCAAAGGTAATTTAATAATCTATCTTTAGATTTTATTTTAAAACACAAGCATATATTATCAAACATATGCTAACAACCAAAGCAACCAATTCATTCAATCAAATAATCTAATTATCCAGACAAATTCTGGATAAAATTTCCACGAGATTCCTCTTTATAAATATCGGGATACTCGCTCTATAAAATCCAAACAATCTATATTGCTAAGCTCCAGAGCTCCTATCCAACTAGATCTACAAAACTAAACAGGATATCTGACTACAGACAAGCCTGACTCAACAATCACATCCTCCTGAACTGCTGGTTCCACAACCAGAGATAGATCATACACGTACTCCATCAGAGATACGTGAAACACATCGAATCCCAGCTATCCAAACTGGCAATTCAACCTTGAAAATCAAACACCAATTCTCACAAGGTCATAGAAAATATCCAAAACATCTTGGAGCTGACTTACCCAGTCTTACTCAATCTTCAAGCTCTTTAGATCGGAGAAAACTTATCCAAAAATTAAATCTCCGACCCCGGAATCCAAATTCCTTCGTCTTTACTTCACAAAACACTTCTGACGATCCTGGGCTGCCTTCAACTCTCCTGATCAGCTCAACCTTCACTGATGTCTCTAAAAACAAACCGGACCAAAACAACCCAACAGAATGATCTCCTCAAGATCAATCCCAAACCAAGAACACCAACTCTACTCCACAACATCATAAGACTAACTTACTTCCCCTTATCCGGAAAATACAAAACAAAAGCACTCCCAAACTGCTTCCGCTGCACAACTCTGATCCGAAATAGATGAAAAACTCGAGCACAAACTGGATAACATATCTCTGAAATATGGTTCAACGGATCCATTAAAAGAAAACTCAGATGCCCCACCTGATCCTAAGCTGAACCACCGGTAGCACTTCTAGAATCCAGTTGATAAGAAACTCAACCTCCAGATGTGGACAAACTTCTGATAACTCAAGAGAACACTCAAACTATCGCAAGTCACTTTTGCGATCAACCAGCCTAATATCCAAAGAAAATCGTTCTCTCTTTACTAATCAGAACAGCTTACACTTATCTAGACAATCCATCAAAGAAATGGATCCACTCGGCTGCTTCTGAACCTCATCTCCAGAAAAACTGCTAACCAGAAGACTTCTTGCCAGTACATAACACTCCGAGCTGCACTGCTGACATCGATGCCAACGACTTCCTAACCAAAAGCCCTTCGAGAAACTCGGACCTCAAACCAGATGGAAACATCCTGCTGAACCCAGCCACAACATCAAAGCATATATACTTCTTAAACTTGTTCAAAGAAAAATCTTCGGAGACATCCATAGTCACTGCGTCTCATCACACAGCCACTAATTCCTGAGGTATCAAAATAGCATTATTTTCTTCTGCTCAACCGACAGATCCAAACTCTACTCATCCAACTCAAAGATAGACTCTGAACCTTAACAGGTTACCTTCAGAGATCTACGAAATCCTACACTCTGCACAACTCACTCGATATGGTATTAGGTCTACCGTCTCGACAGATACACTTCCAACCTCAACACTCAAATTCCAACCATTGGTAGTAGTCGTGTTACACACCCCACTACCTTATCTACCTTTATAACTTATATTGGAAACCTGTACGGGTAACCCAACAAATAGGTAGAGATAAATATATATATACATACAAACATACATACATACATACATATATATATATATATATATTTAAAATTACAAATACGCTCTCTCAAGAAAGAAATCACTTCAAAACCTAGGTATTCACTCAACATTATCATCACAACAGATAATCCATATTATCATTATCGAAAGGTAATCGAAATCGTCATCACAATGCATCCATATCATTCAACATTACTTATCTCATATCTGAGATTCAAACCATTCAAGGCAAACATCATCATCCATCCATATAAGCAATGATTAATAATCTCACCAAATATAATTAATTTAAAATGAATTAAATTAATTACATCATTTCTAATTAATTTAAAATGAATTAAATTAATTACTTCATCACTACCAAACTTGCTTATATCACTATTAATTAATCATCCATCAATTATTCATTTTAATTAATCATCCCTGATTAATTAATCTTTAATTACATTCAAGTAATTATCCACTAATTAATTTCTCAAATTAATTATACTTAACCAAATACAGTAATTAATCTTTAATTACTTCCTTAATTAATTATCTATAATTAATTACATTAATTCTTAATTAGTTACATCAATTAATTCCTGCATTTGTTAATTATTTCCAAATAAATCTATTCTTAACTACATCATTAATTATAATAACTAATGATTTCTAATTACATTTTCTATTTAAATTAATTACATCAAGTAATTAATTCTTAATTTAAACCATAAATGTTAATCACCCTTGATTAACTCCATTCAGTAATTAACTAACCTTAATTACTTCATCAAATAAATTAATTACTCTTTAATTAATTATCTCTAATTAATCCCTTGATTAATTTACAAAGCAATTATACTCAAACTACTTCCATCATCACATCACCTTCAATTAATTACATACAGTAATTACCCATAAATTACCTCCCTAAGTAATTTCTCTGCATTAAATTAAATTAGGTAATTATATTCCACAAATCATCAAATGATTATTCTAAATTAATTAAACTGAATTAATCAACTTAATCTAATCAAATTAAACTCAATTAATTACAATAAGTAATTAATTCCTTAATTACTTCTATAAGTAATTATACTTAACAATTTACACAAATGATAATCTTTAAATTAATTAACCTAATTAATTATTAAAAATTAACCACATTAATTAATTATTAAATAATCCTTAGTTAATAACCTTTATTAACTATTTAACAATTCATTAATTATTTTTCCAAAGTAATTAACTTATTTTAATCATTATTAATTACAAATTATCATTAATAATCTAATAAATAACCCATAATAATTCAATTAATTAAGTGTTAACTATAACTTAATTTATCCTTTATTACTTAATTCATTAATTATTAATCACTAATTAAAATCAAATCTTATTAATTAATGACTCTTAAATTACAAGTTAGTTAATCTAAGAATAATTAACCTTTAACCTTTAAGTTTAAACCCTTAATTACTATAAGTAATTATTCATTCCATTAATTTATTAAAGAAATTAATTATCCATTTAATTACCCTAATAATCAAATGCATAACAAATCATTAAATTATAATTTAACTTCAACAAGTTTTAGAATCAATTTAAAACCTTTAAACTTAAATAATACTTTTCTTATAAAAGAAATTTTACAAAAGTTTAAATCAAATTCCCTTTTTAAATTTAAAACATTTTAATTTTATTTATCATTCAAATTTGTTAAAATACTTAAATTTATAAAACTTAAATCTATTTTGAAACAAAGATTCAAATCCAGATTTAAATCAAATTTAAACTTTGTTTAAAACATTTCTTTTCATTTTAAATTCCAATTTAAATTAAAATTTCTTTAAAAACATTTTTAAACTATAAACCCTTTAAGTATTTTAAACAAATTTGAATTTAAAAACTTATTCATTTCTATCTATGATTCAAATTAAAACTTGAATCCATAATTAAAACTAGATTTAAAACTCATTTTAAATCTTTGCTTAATGTTTTAAAATTTAGTTTAAATTTTGAAATAGGACAAGTTTCAAACTTGAATAAACTAACTCGTGCTAAACACTAAAATAACTCGAGTAACTCGAGTAACACTTCATTTGAATTCCTTTAAATTTAAAGCACTGTCAGGTTTAACATAATCCTGTAACAAACGTACCCCCGAGCCCTCATAATCCCTACTTCGAGTCCACTTCCCCAAAGCTTCGAGCAAAAACATGAATCTACTCGTAACACTCGAGTACCATCTTCCCCCAAAATCAACAGCTGATACACTATGATAACCATGCACCTGCACCACCGCTGCCATCAACAACGACCTCTCGCGACGACACTCCCAAGTCGACGGTCATCCCCCATCTCGATTCCGACCATCAAACCAATCGCAGAACCCCAAAATCACAATCGAGCTTTCAAGCTCAAAAACTGGAACCATGTCGAAACCTAAAAACGCCTCAATCTCAATAATCCGGCCACCAGAGATTCTGTCCTTCCACCATCATCTTCGACAAGCAACCCTCCATCAAACCCCTCAATTTGGGTGAACTCGATCACTCATAGGATTTGCATCGACCAATATACTGATCCATAGATAAAACTAGGGTTAAGATCTTCGATTCAAAATCACCAATGCCACACTGCTTTAATTCACCTACTACCATTTTTCCCTACAACTTCTTTCTACACTCCATCACCAGAAAAGATACTGGCCACCCAAACTTCCTAGATCGACAGTATCATACCAAAATACCCTTTTTGGTCAAACCAGAAATAAGTAATCACATTCAAACTAAAAATTCTAATTTTGGTTTTAAAATTCAAGTTATTGTTAATGTAATCAGTTTATACACTTGAATCATAGAACCTGTATGATTAAATTCTTACTTTCAAAAGATTGCTCTGTTGTACTTAGTGTTTTCCAGAGAAAGTACAGTTTTCATTTTATTTTTCATATTTAATAAAATTAAAACTTTAACTTATGTTACAAACCATACTTTGTCTAAATCCTAAACTTTAACAAGGTTTTGAGTATGAGATCTTGAATTTGGTCGGGATTTAAACCTGAATTCTAGAGCAGGCCCAAAATCCACATTTTCAACAGCAAGCAGACATTCATAAAAACCCATATATATATTCAAAGCATTTCATCATAATCATCCACACACTTATTTCCAGAGTAAACAAACAACTAATTTATACTTAAGCTTATTAAATATAAAATGTTACTCACCAGAATTTTTATAAGCAGAGTATCCATGTTTTGACAAGCCTGAACCTGAATTGCTTTGATTTTCAAAAACTTCAAGTTGCTTCTTGTTTTGTTTTTTTTACACTTTAGTTTGCCTTTAAAAACATTCATCCTGTTTTTACTGCAAATTCTAGCTTCCTGATGCATGCTTCCAGATAGATAAGAAAAATGCAGGCTTTGATGAAGTTCAAAACAGGAAAGCAGGATCTTCAGTTGCATCCAAGTTTTAGAGTAACAGATTTGATTTCAGGTTTATGAATTGCAGAATTGAATTGCAATTTGATTTTTCCAGGTTGATAAATTTGAAGGGCTACAGTTTTCTTTTTGGAGGATTTGTAAATGATTTGCATTTCAGTTTTTGAAGAAAATTCAAACAGTTTTGAAGAAGATTAATTTTTTTAGGGAATTTTGCAGATTTTGATTTTGATCAAAATCTCTGTTTTGAATGGAGATGATTTCAGATCTTTGTTTTGAAAAAAAGAAGAATAGAAAAAAGAAAATAAGAATGAGTGCAATGTTTATATAAGTAGATTTTGATTAAATTAAAATAAAATGAAAAAGATTAATTAGGACACTTGTTTCTTAGTTTAACATTTGTCACAATTCTTATTTCATGCTTAACACATGTCATATAAGCGTTAAGAGATTAACACATGTATTAAGATTATTTTTTATTTTATTTAAAATTGTTTATAAACTTTTAAATCTTAATTTATTATTTCTTATGTATATATAAATGAATTTATCTCTTTTTAAATTAAAAAGAAATGAAAACAATCAAATTATAAATATAAGCTTATTCAAGTGTTTATTCCTTTGAATTTCACAACATTAAATCCAAATTTAAATTAATTTAAAAACCAAGTTATGTAAATATATCTTCCTTTAAATTTTAAAAATAACAAATCCTATTTCTTACAAAATTTATTTATGTTCATAAAAACTAAGTACTATCAATATTATTTGGAAATAACAAATTAAACAATATTAAATAATTTATAAGAGAGATTATAATTTACTTCTATTACTCAATATATTAAGATCATTTGTAATTTATATTTTAAATTCTTATATATAATTTCAAGCAATATTTTGAAAAGAAAATAAACAAATCTTTGATGTTAATCTAATTTAAATTCATATTAAGCTAATTAAATAAAATTTTAAAACAAATTAGATTTATCATAAGTATAAATCAAATTATTTATTAAATTTCTTAGAAAAGCTAAATGTTTGAATTTAAATCAAATTTCAATTTACCAAAAATAAAATAGAGTTAGAAAATTAATTCATTTACTAAATTCCAAATCAAAGTTCATCAATGTACAATATATACAATTATATATATTATAAACAGAAAACAATCTATTAGCTTTAAAAAGATAAAATCTTCAAATTTAAATATTTATTAAAAGATGATTATTAGATCAATTCAAATTTTATTATCAAAAATAATCAAATCAAATTAATTTTTAACACAGATCATTAAATTCATATTGCCAAATTTTCGGGATATCACACCGATGGTCTCACAACAGTTAGGTGAGGCTGGGACAAGATTATGATAATTTGGGTAAATAAGTAGCCAACAGAATAAGAAAAGTAAACTAAACGCAAAATAAAAGATTAGACTTATGGTCGAATAAGAGAGGGAGATATGTTTGGAGCAGCCCAAAGGATGAAGAGCCTAACTACGCAGTTCATCAAAGATTTTAGCAGATAAGAAGCATGTCCAACTTATTTATTTTAGGCTAGAAAGAAGTATGAGACTTCAACGGGACGTGAGAGTACTCTAGGGTGACCCTCTAGGGTAGGCATAGCGAAGTAGTCCTCCGGAGAAAGGTCTGTAGGTGTTCCATCAAAAGAGTACGCCTCGACTGTTTTTTGCTTGGTAGGACTGTAACATCCCGCCTTTTCGCATGCTTTAAATCGACGCACGTGCCGGTTCAAACCATACGGAAGGGCGGATTGTTATGGGGTAAATAAGAAAAATAGAGAAGAGAAAAACCTAAACAGAATCTCACAGCGGAAGGATAAAATATAATAATAAATATACATTTCATAAAACTGTTTACAAAACATTTGACTCTTCTTTATACAATAAATATCAGAGTTCACATACCAATAAATACCAATGCAGCGGAATATAGTGTGTAATGGAACCATATAATATAATAATAATAATAATAATGAAATCTTCGTCTTCGTCCTCCAGAAATAAAGTCTTCAAATCCTGAAACGCTCGGACTGACCCGAGCGAATTTGAAAAGACAAAAACACTCGAGTCAGAACTAAAAGATCTTATGTGAGTTAAATTAACAGAAATAAAAATGAGTACAGTAACTCAAGAGATGCTCGGGATTTACATCTCCTAAGGATCCGTTAAACTATTTACTATGTAGTATATTACGGTATTATAATAGTGTCTAATTGTAAAATAAACATACTTTTTCTTAGCATTAAGGGGTTACCCATATAGCCCTTAACGCATAATAGTCCCAGTAGTCCATCCAATTTCATAGTCCCTCCTGATCGGGAAGCCACCAGAGGATACCACACAGGCTACGGGAGAAAACCAAACTCGTACAAGGCTCGGTATGGTAGGTGACACGGCACAACTAGGCAATGCCAGGGTAGATATACCAATTGCTATCCGGGCTGACGGAAACGCATAGCCGCAGCTACCGCCCACCTCGAACAACACCCCCAAATCAAAATAAAAGTGGCCACCGAATCAAATCCAAAAGTCAGAGTATAATATCGAAGGAGTGCGTTCGATCAGAGGAATGACCTCATTGGCCCGAGAATCGCTCATGTTTTAGCCACCTTATGCCAACTCACAGGAGTTGGGTCCACGTATTTACCTCAAAGGAAACGCCGCCACCATCTTACTTCATTCTGGAATCTCCACCACGTACACGGTTGTTAAAGTGGTTTTCGGAGTTGGCAGAGAGTATCACAACTTCCGATCCCGGCCTATTCAACAACCGAACGTTATTATAACACCACGGTCATTTAAAATAATTATACTTTAAAACCAGAACAAAATATCCATTTTAAACCCATATAAATACGATATCGTTTATATTTTTAAAACCCTAAATCAATACGATATCATTTAGGCCCAAACCCATATAATGTCATTTTATTTTCCAATATTTATATTCTTTCCAAACTCATAGGGTTTTCAAAGTAAAATATTTAGAAATCAAAACTCTGGAATATAATATTTCCAAATTATACTACCTTGAAAATCATAACTTTGAAACAAATTTCCATCTCTCAAATGGTTAAATATTAAATTTCCTTTATAAAACAAAATAGCTTCTTTACATTTCACAAATCAATTCCAAATATCGATTTAAACTTCCAAATACAATTTTTAATTCTTATGTTTCAAAGCTTTAAATATTTCACCATTTCAAAAACAAACTCATTTGACAAACGCATATATATCAAATTCAAGTACTTTTTATTTAGACTTGAAATGTTTACTTAATGAATTCAATATAATTTAAGTAAAACCTTTAACTTCACATAATTGAAAAATCTTTCAATTTATTAAACTTGATATCTTCATTTAAATCAACCTGATATTCATAAAAAAACAAAATCAAGTTATAAAAATCATATCCTTTAAAAAATTTAATTTTTATTTAATTCCAATTTAACTTAATATTCATCTTCCAAAACTTATTCTCATTTAAGTCATAAAAACTCCAGAAATTAGATTTTAAATAAACTCTTAATCGTATTTGATCTTAAAAATCAAACTTTATTTTATACTTCAAATCAAGTTTATACAAAGCTTAAAAACCGAAAATTTACTATATATATAAATAACCAAATCAATATCCCATAAACCATATATATATATATATAGCTTTACAAAACCATAGTAAAACATTTCAAAAATAATTTTATATATTTACCGCGGTGCCTGTATAAAATTTTCTACCCTATGGTCAAGTGATACGGATGTTTATCATTTCAATCCGCAATTTAAAATAAAAATGCGGTTGTATATCATTTCAAACTGCAATCCCGAATGAAATGAAAATGCATGATGACTTGAAGTTTATACAATATAAATGTAGCATCCATTCATCCAAATATCAATCATCAACCATTTATTACAATCATCATCCAATTTAAACAACATCAATATAGAGCATAAAATTTATACAGGTAATAAATAACATGTGTTAACTAACAGTTTATATTCAATAATAAATTTAACTACTGTTAAACTAGCAGTTTATATGCAAAATAAATGTAAATTTAACTGGCAGTTAATATGAAATAAAAATAAACATAACTATGACAGGCAGTAAATACGCAAATAAATAAATTCTAACTGTCAACTTATATGCAATAAAAAAAATTAATTAACAGTTAAATTAAATAAATGCGATTTAACAGAGATGACGAATAAAACATGCCAAATAGTCATAAACAAATTTCTACTCAAATATTAAATAAATTTAACAAACATAAGAAATTTTAGAAGTTGTAAGTGGGTTAAAATACTCACCTTTTGGATTTAAATTGAATTCAAATCCAATTAAACCCAAAAATTTGACGATCTCCAAATCCATTCAAACTAGCGTCAACAAATCCGGAATTTAATTACGATCCTAACAAAAAAAATCGCGCGTGAAACGTAGTTCGTATGTGAAAGTTATCATAATTAAACGATTTGCAATAGAAATTAAAAATAAACAAAACAAAAATAAAATACCATGCCACGTCCACTCTTCCCTCGTGTACGCTACTTCTTGATTACTAGCTTTGTTCCGTAATTTTTCTTTTATTTTGATTTACTTTAATTTTCCTCCTTATTATATGAATGTATGTATTTTTAAAAGGTTGAAAGAGAGGGAAAAAAAAGATTTGAAAAAGAAGAATTGAAAAAGAAAATGATTAAAATAAGAACTGAAAATGAAAGAGAAGATCTATATTTGAAAAGAAAGAAGAAAGTTTGAAAATAGAAGAAAATTCTGAAGAAGAAGAATATTTGAAAAGGAAGGAAAAATTAAAATGAGAGATAATAAGGAGATTTGAAAAGAAAAGAAAAAAAAAGAAAAGGAAAAAAGAAGAAGAAGATTAGAATGGAGGCTGTGGTTTCATTTGCGTCATATCTTATTTATAAGGTTAGAATTAGGTTTAGGATCAAAGATATTTGAAAAGAGAGACCGCTATTAATTAGAAATAAATGAAATGACGTTTCAGAAAAATGAAGTTGGAAAGTGAATGGAAAGAAATAAAGTAAATACGAACAAACTTGGTTTTGAAATATAGTAAATATGAACAGCCTTTTTAAAAGTAGCAGGTATTAAAAAGAGGCAATTATTAAATAGAAAGGGAATGAATGGACTAACTATATACTGTAAACAAACTTTTAGAATTCAAATATCAAAACAATTGTTTACTTAATAATTTTTGTTAACCCTAAACACACCAAAATTACTTCATTAACTCAAGTAATATTCGAATTTCTATGCATTTGGGTTTATGTCTATGCATAATAATTTTTTATAGTTACCGTAAAAATGAAAACATTTGATTTGATTTTCCCAAAATGATCTTTTATTACCATTGAAACACCCTTTATGTTTACCACAGAATGCGCGTTTTTTTTATTAAGTCTATTAATTGAAATCACCGTTTTCTTTCCTTTTAATTGAAATATTTGAACTACATTAATTGCAATCACTTACAAGGTTAAATTTTAAAATAGATAACTAAAATGCATAAAAAAAATAGAAATTTTTTTTATATACAAGAGAAATAAATAGATTATTTTCCTATTCTTGTAATCAGTCTGTAAGCTAAACACAGTTCAAATAAACATATATTTCTTTCTATAAAATCAATCTTTCTATTTTTTATTTAAATTAAATTAAACCTACATTCACAGATGAAACATTCATTTTATAGATGTAAATGTTTTTTTTTTCATTGAATCAAAACTTTCCTTATATTTCACAAAACATAAGTTGCTTTTAATTGCACCTATTACAATTAGTATTCTCTCTCCTATTAATTGAAAATTTTCAATTACATTAATTTCCGTTGATTAAGTTTCAAAATGGGCTAAATGAATGAAATGATAAGTAGAACAATTACTTTCTATTAACGTAATATTTAGATGTTAAATTTTCATTTATTTCAATTAAACCTATTATCATACATTACTTCAATATACTAACAAGCTTACTTTTGCACCCTTTCATTTACCCAACTGCCATTTTATAAATAAACTTAATAATAGATTCATACTCTATTACATAAATGAACACCCCTTTTATCTAAATTAAAATTTTTGTAACCTCAAACATTTGTTCCATTTAATTCCAATTACTCCTTTCATTAAATTTTAAATTCAAATCAATTTATAAAGCTTTACCTCCATCTTTATATGCTCGAACCATCATTTAATGAAGAATTTATTTACGTTATTCCCCATTATTACCTAAATTTATTTAAACGTACCATTTATTTCAATGATTTACAAATTAAATTGAATGACTGAATATAAATATAACTCATAATAATTGTTGTAAAACTCTCAATCCCACATTTATAAGTATCCTTATCCGTTATATTTATTAATTAAATAAATTCCATTTTTAAGTCCGTTTAAATTTATTACTAAGTACCCATTTACTTTTCCCATCAATTTGATTCAATTCAATTTATATAACAATCACTTTCCCATTCACACCTTAATATCAACCCACAATTATTGAAATTCATTATCTTATTTTGATTTTATACAGTTACCATTAACTTTACATTCAGTTATTATTCAACGCATATTTATTTATCAATCAAATTCGATATTTACCTTTCTTTCCTTTTATTTGATAAATAACGTAGTATACATTTACATACATTCATTTCATCCCATTCATTTATGGGTATTGCATTAAATTTAGTTTTTTAGCTAATACCAACATTATTACCATTCATTACAATTAGATTCCAAATTTTTATTCAATACCCTGAATGAATAACATATATATTAATCAAATTATTACATTTGTTTTTCTCATATTCCATTAAATATATGCACACATACAAATTAAGATTCTAAATCTAATTAGTTATTCCTTTTACATCAACCATCACTTATGAGTAATTATCGTTTCCTATTTATTTTGTTACATTCACTTATATTCACTTTATGAATAAATTGGTATTCCCTTTAACCCATTAATTACTAACTTTAGTTATTGCAATTTATTATCCAACATACAAATTGAATCTATTGTCAAATTTTCCATTAAAAAATTAACACCTTACAATAGTTAATAAAAATGGGATGTACTAAATAAAAATTTATTTTCATTGATGAATTCAATACTTGCCTTTATTTACTTATTTCTAACCTTATAGCCAATTGCAAAAATTTCCACAATTACAATTAATTGCAATATATAATTCAATTTGTAAGTTTTAATTACCCTTGATACATCTAATTTCAACATTCTCTTTCCTATAAATAAATAAGATTTCTGTTTCTTCCTAAATTTAAATTAGAAATCCTATTAAATACACAAATTAAATTATCGAAATTTACGGGTCGTTACACTTTCCCCCACTCAAAACTTTTCGTCCCCGAAAAGGAAAAGAAGGGAAAAGAAGAATTAAATAACACTACATCTTATTCAAAATATTTAACTTATAACCAATAATTTACTAAATTTATTTTCTTAAACAAAATATACCCGTTTTATAATCATTATATCTTTTTACACTTAAATTACTAAAGTTTGGTAAACCTTTCAAAATATTCGAAGTCCAAATTTTACGGAAAATTTTGGCAGAGTCTCCTTTGTACAGAGAGGCTCGGAAGAAATATAATATAAATATAACAATATACACAAATACTTTCCAAAATAAAATATATCCCTACATGGGAAAATATATAAAATAGCGCTATAAACCGTAATCTGAGACGTACCTATTTGTCGGGCAATTTACGCTTAATTTATGGAACCAAAAGTAGTAGCAATTGCTTCCATATCCTGCATTTCACTTATAAAATCTAAAGGGTTAACAATTTACATAAAGTGAAATATTTAAGTTGTAACAACCCGCATATTTATCGATTTTATATTTAAATATTTTATTAAAATATTTTATCGTTCGTCGGATTTTGGTCCAAAAATCTACTTTTTGCAAACAGTCGAATTAGGACTCGAGACCACCCCCATTGAGTTTAAAATGTCGTTTGCGACCTTTTTGAGTATAAGCTTCGATATGTTTGGAGATAGTTGATTTTTGCTACTTTTTCCCGCTTATGACTTTGGTTTGGACTGCACCCTTATTAGCTCAGCCCAACCCCCTTCTCTTCATAACTTCTCCTCTTTGCTTAAACACTCAAGCTTTAGCAACAATGGTGGAAGAGAATGGGAAATAGAAATTCCTAAGCCCTAGCTTGCTTTGCAAATCCAACTTCTAGCTCCAAATTCAAGAGAACCCATTGGTAAGCATCTCCTTCATCTTCTCCAACTCTTTCTCCATTCAATTTCAGAAATTTCCTAAACCTAATTTAGGAAATGTTTCTCCTTTAAGCTTAGATTCAAGCTTGTTGGGTTGGAATTGAAGAGTGATTGTTCTTACCATTGCTCTATAGCTTCTTCTTCAATCGTTTGGGTTCAAAGGTGAGATTTTTGTCTCACATCTTTGTCTACAATTATCTTCGATTGTTAGGTATGAATTCCTAACGTTTATTCGTGTGCAATTGATTTTGGTTTGGATCGATTTCGTGTATATTCCAATTTTTGGTGTTTTGGTCTAATTTATGAAAATCCTATTATGGATATTTGGACATTGATATTTGAGGCGTATCGAAGAGCCGTTTAGGCTGGGTAGTCGTTCGACGTAATTCCTTAGTCGTCGCCATTTGCTCGTTCGATCGTTTCCGATATTCGTTTGGCCATTTTTGGCCTAGGTTCAGGGAATGCCCTGAACCCCAGATTCAGACATTTGAAACATAATATTCAGATGTCTGAATATTGTTCTGGGAAGATTTCTATTCCCAGATTCAGACGTCTGAATATATGGTTTCAGACGTCTGAATTGGTTCATTTGGAACCAAAAAGGAAATAGGCTAAAAAGCGCTTATTTCAGACGTCTGGATTCAAGGATTCGGACGTTTGAATTCTGTCTTTGGAAAATATTTATTTTCCAGATTTAGACGTCCGAATCCTTGATTTCAGACGTCTGAATCTGCACCCTTTTTGCCTATTTGCCTATTTGCTTGAGAATTCCAATTTAAATCGATTTGTGATGATCCTATTTATTGTTATCATTTAATTATCGACTTTGATGACATTTTCTTGGGAATTTTTGGAAATATCCACTTTGATGGATTTAATATCGATTTCTTTGGATTTGATTCACGTCTTCGTATGTGAATTTTGATGATTGATTGTTCCCACAATCCTTTCGATGATTTGTCACTTTAAAAATATAAAGGTTTCTATACTAGTAGTAAATATCAAAACCCTTTTCATCAAAACGATTTCAACTCTATTTTCAATTACAAAGCTCGTTTCCTAAACTGTTTTCCAATCTACTAGTATATACAAACCTTTACCTCACTCGTATGAGAAATCTAATTAAACGACTTAGTAAAACAAGTGGTATGAAACTCTTGCGTTTACTTCGTTGGTTAATTCTTGGACTTGTTCGATTGAATCTCTTGTGACAATTTTCTAGTGGAGACCTACAATTTTTTCGTAAATATTTAAGTTAAGCTAGTGGTTATGGGACATGAAGCTAAGCTCATATATTTACTAGCTTACTGTAATCGACACTTCTCGTTGATCATGACGATCATCTTTGTGATTTAGACTAGCAATGTGCGATGTCTCTTTGTCTATGTGGAGGACTGTTCCTCATTTTATTGAGCTTCGTCTCATTTCTTACATGGGTCGCACCTATTTAGGTGCGTCGATGTTTGTTTACACATGGGTCGTACCATTTTAGGTGCGTCAATGTTTATTATGCATGGGGTGTACCTTTCTAGGTGCATCGATGTTTGTTTACTTCGTGGAGCAATCGGCTCAATAAGTCGGGGCATGGGATGTATCTTTCTAGTTGCGTCGATGTTCGTCTATGCATGGGGCATGTCTTTCTAGGTGCGTCGATGATCGACTTAGAATGGGGTCTATCTTTCTAGGTGCATCGATGTTAGACATTACATAGGGTGTATCTTTCTAGATGCATCGATGTTTATTTATGCATGGGATGTATCTTTCTAGGTGCATCGATGTTTATTTATGCATGGGGAGTATCTTTCTAGGTGCATCGATGCTAGAGCATGGGGCGTATCTTTCTAGATGCGTCGATGTTCGACAGTACATGGGGCGTGTCTTTCTAGGTGCGTCGATGTCCAGTTTGTGGGATTGGCCATCCTTTTCTTGTGATTTCTGGATTTCGTGTGTTGAATTCTGGAATTTATGCTTCACCTATCTTCGTGATTTCTATTGATTTGATTTATCAATTATTGTGGCTTGGTGAATGAAATTAGGAGTATGACATTCCTTTTGATCCTTGAGTAGATTATTGTGATATTGATTAATCTCTTGTTGATTTTTAATTACTTATATATCACATCTTGGCATTGTGATTATTATATGTTTAGTCATATCTCTTATTCTTTATCATTTCATCTGATATTTATAGCTAGACTGATCCGTTTATTATTTTCTTATTAAATAATACTCGGGTCAGACCTAGATGTTACAGGTGCTTCTGCTTGACTTCTCCCCTGAGATTCATTACTCTGACTTTTGGCAAACTACTTAGATTAGTAGTTTATTTTGTTGTTTACACTTGAGATATAGACTCATAGTTGTATTCTTTCGTATAGCACGTGTTGCTATTCTTTTGTATTATTGTGGATCTTTTTGACCACTACTATGACATACACTTCCATGTGTTAATTATGTATTCATATCTTCTTCCGCCTTTGTGATATGAATTATCTGCGACTGATTTGTGTTATGTTTATTTCTGTATTTGTTTCCGAAGATTATTATAGCCACTGTGTAGTAGCATTGTGTTTGTATCGGTACGTCGGATTTCCTCTAGAAATTAAATGCATGTTATACTATCTGACATATCGGTGCTCGCGCAAAGCAATTACACGGATGGTCGCTCCTCAACAGCCTTATTCTCCGTGCTAGTTGACAGTATTACACTGTAGTGTTCTTGGCTAGCGTGGGTATAGAGGTGGGGCGTCACAGCTTGGTATCAGAGCCAAACTTCGGAACAATGTAGAATAATCTAGCAAGGATCGTCGTCCTAAGTCTTTCTTAGGAGTTGTGCTTTATGATTTTATTCGAGTCTTCGTACCGATTCATCCTATTTTCTCCATGATTCCTTGTTTTATCTATCAAGATTGCTTGATATTTATTTTGAGAATAACTTTCCTCCTTCTTTCTTTCTTAAAGAAGAGAAATGGTTAGACCAGGCCGTCCCAGTGCCGGTCAATCTAGTGCTACTCCTCAGGATGGAGTATTTATGTCTGCCCAGCAGCTTCTTGATCTAGTAAAGAACGCTCAAGCAGCCGGACCCAATCCAGAGCCTACTCATCCTAGATCCCGTTTTGCACGCTTGTCCAGAGACTACATCGATTTGGGTGGAAGGCCATTCGAAGGATCCGAGAGTGTTATAGAAATTCAGGCTTGGCTCAAATCATGCGATCGCATCTTTTCTCGCATGAACCTTATTGATCTATATCGAGTCCAAGTGGCTTCTAGCATGCTCCAAGAAAGAGCATTAGATTGGTATGAGCTCTTAACTTCGAAGATTATCGAAGCGGATCTTACTTGGGAACTGTTCCGGGAACGATTCGAACTAAAATTTGTGCCGGAGGCTGAAAAAGTAACTTTGGCCCGACGTTTTATTGACCTTGTTCAAGGTGAATCTTCTGTGACGGAATACGTCGCATCTTTCGAATATCTCTCTAAGTACGGGGTCGAGTATATTAATATCCCATTGAAGAAAAATCAGAGATTTGTCTATGGCTTGAATAAGAATCTTAAGAAGCCATTACTCCTGAAACTTGAAGTTTCATTGATCAGCTTATTGATATCACTCTTCGTCTTGAAGAGGCCGATAGAGAGAGTAATGTTGAAGTTGTGGTTGCCAAACAGAACTTCAATGACAACATGAAGAGGCCAAGCAAATTCAAAGGCCCCATTCCCAACAAGAAAGGGAGGCAAGAAACCCCGGTAGCAAATGTTCTTACCTCTAGTCGTGGGCAATGCTACAATTGTGGTTCCATGGACCACTATGCAAGGGAGTGTCCGAAACCTCTTTATTGTCGCTATTGCAAAAATTCGGGTCACCATATAACTGCATGTCCCATACTTCAAAGTAGGAAGGAGGGAAAGCTCAATGTAGTGCAGGCTCCTGGTAACACTTCTCGTGGTCAAGGTATTTCTCATTTAATCCTTGATTACATTTGCTTTGTGATCATCCTTTTGAGTTCTTGTTGATATGGGTTCATCTCATTATTTTTATATCACAAGAACTAGTTAATTCCTTTTCTTTAAACATTTTGGGCTTGATGACATCTTTGAGAATTGCGAATCCGGTTGGTGGATCCGTAACACTCAATTTGCCTTTTATAGATGTCGAAATTATTTTATGTGATTTTTCTTTCCGAGCCGGTTTTCTTACTTAGGCTTCGAAATTGATATTTGTAAGGATTGGCTTACTCGTTGTGAAGCCCTATCCTATTTTCCGTGTGGACTATTCATCTTCGACGTTTTCTATCTGCTAAGCAGATTTCTATTTTTTCTTGAGATTCCGATTTCAAATTTTTGAAGACATCATTTTATTCTTTAAGCCCTCAAGATGAGAAATGTGTTATTTCTCTTATCTAAATAATTTGTAAAACTTTTCTGGTATTTTTGAGTTTGTCTTAGGATTATCACCTAAGAAATCTTTTATGTGGTGTTAAGGTCTTTCTAGTTCGACCTTGCCACCGATTATCATTTGGTTACGAGTTGCGGGAGTTCGCATTCCATTTACCGCATTCCACACTCGTTACGATTCTTATGAATGACTTATTTTGTCATTCAATTTGTCCAGCTTATTTTCATCCATTTTATATATCGAGTATTCTATGAATATTTTGGTGAGACCATTCTTGAATTTATTGATTTTGGATGAAAATAGAAATTTAAAATTTTGCAAATCTTTTTCATAAGATTTATTTATAAGTACAATTTGATTTTCTCTTAAACAAGAAAAGAATATTCTTAAAGGATTTTAAGAAACATGTTTATCATATAGAAGATGATTTTGTGATTATATTGCCCGTTGAGTGCTTTAAGAATTCTGGTCGATACGCTTGATCAACGTTATCGATAGGAACTTCCTATACGCTTTGATGAGACAATCAGACACGATATATATATTGACTTATAAAATGTAAATTTTTGTAGAAAGATTATTACATAATGATAAATGTAATTTTGAAAGTTTTAACTTTTCAGGAAAGAATATTATTTAAAAGAAATTCTTTCTTTTCGATACTCTTGTTCTTGTGATTCCCGAGGGGAACCAAGACTTTATCTTTTGTACCAATGCTTATCGTATTGGTTTGGATGCCGTTCTCTTACATAAGATAACGTGCTATCACTTGTGCTTCTAAATCATTAAAAGCCGATTGAGACTAGGTATGCCACTCATGATCTAGAGCTCGCGGCTATTGTTTTCCCTTTTAGAGTTTGGCATCATCATTTTTGGGGAAGAAATTTGTTCTCCATCTCGATCATAAATCTTTGGAATATTTATTTTCTCATTAGGAACTTCATGTCAACTCGAGTTCCTGGCATCTTATGATCTTGATATTCTAGAAATCGTGTTGCCATTGTGCTTTGTCGTAGGCAACAGGTTGTCGATTCTTTGATGTTGTCTGAATGGAATTATCTTTTTATCAAGTTCATCGGACGTTTTGATGTACTTCGTTTTACTGAGTTTCATCTCATCTCTTTTATAGTCTAGCGTCCGATGTTCTTTTATGGTGTTCGGTTCATTGGACGTACCGTTTTTGTACTACGTCGGCGTTCCGAATTATTTGAACTTCGGTTCATTGGACGTACCGTTTTTGTACTACGTCGGTGTTCCAAATTATTCGAGTTTCTAGTTTCTCGGTCGTACCGTTTCTGTACTACGTCGTTGCATTGGCTCAATTTTCTGCTATTCTTGAAGTTTTCTGCGTCTTTTAACTATGGAAATGGATTTAGGTTTCCTATTTTATTCTTGAGCCCGATGATATTGAGGAAATTGATGATTCACCAGATTTGACTTATAAGCAACATTCCATTCGCATCATTGCTTCGGAGGTTGAGCGCCTTCGGAATAAAGGTGTTCTTCTTGTGAAAGTTCATTGGTTCTCAGATCCTAAGGATTTCTCTTGGGGTTCCTGGGAATTCATCGAGCGATCCCGTTCAGGCTTACCCTTTCATGCTCCTTATGGTGAACTTCCTATTTCAAATTTTCTTTTGTGTTGATATGCTTCTATGGTTGTTACTTCTTATTTTCTTCTTAAGTATTGCGAGGACGCAATTTCTTTAAGGAGGTGAGTCTGTAACAACCCGCATATTTATCGATTTTATATTTAAATATTTTATTTAAGTATTTTATCGTTCGTCGGATTTTGGTCCGAAAAGCTACTTTTTGCAAACAGTCGAATTAGGACTCGAGACCACCCCCATTGAGTTTAAAATGTCGTTTGTGACCTTTTTGAGTATAAGCTTCGATATGTTTGGAGATAGTTGATTTTTGCTACTTTTTCCCGCTTATGACTTTGGTTTGGACTGCACCCTTATTAGCTCAGCCCAACCCCCTTCTCTTTATAACTTCTCATTGCTTAAACACTCAAGCTTTAGCAACAATGGTGGAAGAGAATGGGAAATAGAAATTCCTAAGCCCTAGCTTGCTTTGCAAATCCAACTTCTAGCTCCAAATTCAAGAGAACCCATCGGTAAGCATCTCCTTCATCTTCTCCCACTCTTTCTCCATTCAATTTCAGAAATTTCCTAAACCTAATTTAGGAAATGTTTCTCCTTTAAGCTTAGATTCAAGCTTGTTGGGTTGGAATTGAAGAGTGATTGTTCCTACCATTGCTCTATAGCTTCTTCTTCAATCGTTTAGGTTCAAAGGTGAGATTTTTTATCTCACATCATTGTCTATAATTATCTTCGATTGTTAGGTATGAATTCCTAGCGTTTATTTGTGTGCAATTGATTTTGGTTTGGATCGATTTCGTGTATATTCCAATTTTTGGTGTTTTGGTCTAATTTATGAAAATCCTATTATGGATGTTTAGACATTGATATTTGAGGCGTATCGAAGAGCCGTTTAGGCTGGGTTGTCCTTCGACGTAATTCCTTAGTCATCACCATTTGCTCGTTCGATCGTTTTCGATATTCGTTTGGCCATTTTTGGCCTAGGTTCAGGGAATGCCCTGAACCCCAGATTCAGACGTCTGAAACGTAATATTCAGACGTCTGAATATTGTTATGGGAAGATTTCTATTCCCAGATTCAGACGTATGAATATATGGTTTCAGACGTCTGAATTGGTTCATTTGGAACCAGAAAGGAAATAGGCTAAAAAGTGCCTATTTCAGACGTCTTGATTCAAGGATTCAGACGTCTGAATTCAGTCTTTGGAAAATATTTATTTTCCAGATTCAGACGTCTGAATCCTTGATTTCAGACGTCTGAATCTGTACTCTTTTTGCCTATTTGCCTATTTGATTGAGAATTCCAATTTAAATCGATTTGTGATGATCCTATTTATTGTTATCATTTAATTATCGACTTTGATGACATTTTCTTTGGAATTTTCGGAAATATCCACTTTGATGGATTCAATATCGATTTCTTTGGATTTGATTCACGTCTTCGTATGTGAATTTTGATGATTGATTGTTCCTACAATCCTTTCGATGATTTGTCACTTTAAAAATAGAAAGGTTTCTATACTAGTAGTAAATATCAAAACCCTTTTCATCAAAACGATTTCAACTCTATTTTCAATTACAAAGCTCGTTTCCTAAACCGTTTTCCAATCTACTAGTATATACAAACCTTTACCTCACTCGTATGAGAAATCTAATTAAACGACTTAGTAAAACAAGTGGTATGAAACTCTTGCGTTTACTTCGTTGGTTAATTCTTGGACTTGTTCGATTGAACCTCTTGTGATAATTTTCTAGTGGAGACCTACAATTTGTTCGTAAATATTTAAGTTAAGCTACTGGTTATGGGACATGAAGCTAAGCTCATATATTTACTAGCTTACTGTAATCGACACTTCTCGTTGATCATGACGATCATCTTTGTGATTTAGACTAACAATGTGCGATGTCTCTTTGTCTATGTGGAGGACTGTTCCTCATTTTATTGAGCTTCGTCTCATTTCTTAAATGGGTCGTACCTATTTAGGTGCGTCGATGTTTGTTTACACATGGGTCGTACCTTTTTAGGTGCGTCAATGTTTATTATGCATGGGGTGTACCTTTCTAGGTGCATCGATGTTTGTTTTCTTCGTGGAGCAATCGGCTGAATAAGTCGGGGAAGGGGCGTATCTTTCTAGTTGCGTCGATGTACGTCTATGCATGAGGCATGTCTTTCTAGGTGCGTCGATGTTCGACTTAGCATGGGGTGTATCTTTCTAGGTGCATCGATGTTAGACATTACATGGGGTGTATCTTTCTAGATGCATCGATGTTTATTTATGCATGGGATGTATCTTTCTAGGTGCATCGATGTTTATTTATGCATGGGGCGTATCTTTCTAGGTGCGTCGATGCTAGAGCATGGGGCGTATCTTTCTAGGTGCGTCGATGTTCGACTGTACATGGGGCGTGTCTTTCTAGGTGCGTCGATGTCCAGTTTGTTGGATTGGCCATCCTTTTCTTGTGATTTCTGGATTTCGTGTGTTGAATTCTGGAATTTATGCTTCACCTATCTTCGTGATTTCTATTGATTTGATTTATCAATTATTGTGGCTTGGTGAATGAAATTAGGAGTATGACATTCCTTTTGATCCTTGAGTAGATTATTGTGATATTGATTAATCTCTTGTTGATTTTCAATTACTTATATATCACAGCTTGGCATTGTGATTATTATATGTTTAGTCATATCTCTTATTCTTTATCATTTCATCTGATATTTATAGCTAGACTGATCCGTTTATTATTTTCTTATTAAATAATACTCGGGTCAGACCGAGATGTTACAGGTGCTTCTGCTTGACTTCTCCCCTGGGATTCATTACTCTGACTTTTGGCAAACTACTTAGATTAGTAGTTTATTTTGTTGTTTACACTTGAGATATAGACTCATAGTTGTATTCTTTCGTATAGCACGTGTTGCTATTCTTTTGTATTATTGTGGATCTTTTTGACCACTACTATGACATTCACTTCCATGTGTTAATTATGTATTCATATCTTCTTCCGCCTTTGTGATATGAATTATCTGCGACTGATTTGTGTTATGTCTATTTCTGTATTTGTTTCCGAAGATTATTATAGCCACTGTGTAGTAGCTTTGTATTTGTATCGGTACGTCGGATTTCCTCTTGAAATTAAATGCATGTTATACTATCTGACATATCGGTGCTCGCGCAAAGCAATTACACGGATGGTCGCTCCTCAACAGACTTATTCTCCGTGCTAGTTGACAGCATTACACTGTAGTGTTCTTGGCTAGCGTAGGTATAGAGGTGGGGCGTCACAGCTTGGTATCAGAGCCAAACTTCGAAACAATGTAGAATAATCTAGCAAGGATCATCGTCCTAAGTCTTTCTTAGGAGTCGTGCTTTAAGATTTTATTCGAGTCTTCGTACCGATTCATCCTATTTTCTCCATGATTCCTTGTTTTATCTATCAAGTTGCTTGATATTTATTTTGAGAATAACTTTCCTCCTTCTTTCTTTCTTAAAGAAGAGAAATGGTTAGACCAGGCCGTCCCAGCGCCGGTCAATCTAGTGCTACTCCTCAGGATGGAGTATTTATGTCTGCCCAGCAGCTTCTTGATCTAGTAAAGAACGCTCAAGCAGCCGGACCCAATCCAGAGCCTACTCATCCTAGATCCGGTTTTGCACACTTGTGCAGAGACTACATCGATTTGGGTGGAAGGCCATTTGAAGGATCCGAGAGTGTTATAGAAATTCAGGCTTGGCTCAAATCATGCGATCGCATCTTTTCTCGCATGAACCTTATTGATCTATATCGAGTCCAAGTGGCTTCTAGCATGCTCCAAGAAAGAGCATTAGATTGGTATGAGCTCTTAACTTCGGAGATTATCGAAGCGGATCTTACTTGGGAACTGTTTCGGGAACGATTCGAACTAAAATTTGTGCCGGAGGCTGAAAACGTAACTTTAGCCCGGCGTTTTATTGACCTTGTTCAAGGTGAATCTTCTGTGACGGACTACGTCGCATCTTTTGAATCTCTCTCTAAGTACGGGGTCGAGTATATTAATACCCCATTGAAGAAAAATCAGAGATTTGTCTATGGCTTGAATAAGAATCTTAAGAAGCCATTACTCCTGAAACTTGAAGTTTCATTTGATCAGCTTATTGATATCGCTCTTCGTCTTGAAGAGGCCGATAGAGAGAGTAATGTTGAAGTTGTGGTCGCCAAACAGAACTTCAACGACAACATGAAGAGGCCAAGCAAATTCAAAGGCCCCATTCCCAACAAGAAAGGGAGGCAAGAAACCCCGGTAGCAAATGTTCTTACCTCTAGTCGTGGGCAATGCTACAATTGTGGTTCCATGGACCACTATGCAAGGGAGTGTCCGAAACCTCTTTATTGTCGCTATTGCAAAAATTTGGGTCACCATATAACTGCATGTCCCATACTTCAAAGTAGGAAGGAGGGAAAGCTCAATGTAGTGCAGGCTCCTGGTAACACTTCTCGTGGTCAAGGTATTTCTCATTTAATCCTTGATGACATTTGTTTTGTGATCATCCTTTCGAGTTCTTGTTGATATGGGTTCATCTCATTATTTTTATATCAAAAGAACTAGTTAATTCCTTTTCTTTAAACATTTTGGGCTTGATGACATCCTTGAGAATTGCGAATCCGATTGGTGGATCTGTAACACTCAATTTGCCTTTTATAGATGTCGAAATTATTTTATGTGATTTTTCTTTCCGAGCCGATTTTCTTACTTAGTCTTCGGAATTGATATTTGTAAGGATTGGCTTACTCGTTGTGAAGCCCTATCCTATTTTCCGTGTGGACTATTCGTCTTCGACTTTTTTTATCTGCTAAGCAGATTTCTATTTTTTCTTGAGATTCCGATTTCAAATTTTTAAAGACATCATTTTATTCTTTAATCCCTCAAGATGAGAAATGCGTTATTTCTCTTATCTAAATAATTTGTAAAACTTTTCTTGTAGTTTTGAGTTTGTCTTAGGAATATCACCTAAGAAATCTTTTGTGTGGTGTTATGGTCTTTCTAGTTCGACCTTGCCACCGATTTTCATTTGGTTACGAGTTGCGGGAGTTCGCATTCCATTTATCGCATTCCGCACTCGTTACGATTCTTATGAATGACTTATTTTGTCATTCAATTTGTCCAGCTTATTTCATCCATTTTATATATCGAGTATTCTATGAATATTTCGGTGAGACGATTCTTGAATTTATTGATTTTGGATGAAAATAGAAATTTAAAATTTTGCAAATCTTTTTCATAAGATTTATTTATAATTACAATTTGATTTGCTCTTAAACAAGAAAAGAATATTCTTAAAGGATTTTAAGAAACATGTTTATCATATAGAAGATGATTTTGTGATTGTATTGCCCGTTGAGTGCTTTAAGAATTCTCGTCGATACGCTTGATCAACGTTATCGATAGGAACTTCCTATACGCTTTGATGAGACAATCAGACACGATATATATATTGACTTATAAAATGTAAATTTTTGTAGAAAGATTATTACTTAATGATAAATGTAATTTTGAAAGTTTTAACTTTTCAGGAAAGAAGATTATTTAAAAGAAATTCTTTCTTTTCGATACTCTTGTTCTTGTGATTCCCAAGGGGAACCAAGACTTTATCTTTTGTACCAATGCTTATCGTATTGGTTTGGATGCCATTCTCTTACATAAGATAACGTGCTATCACTTGTGCTTCTAAATCATTAAAAGCCGATTGAGACTAGGTATGCCACTCATGATCTAGAGCTCGCACCTATTGTTTTCGCTTTTAGAGTTTGGCATCATCATTTTTGGGGAAGAAATTTGTTCTCCATCTCGATCATAAATCTTTGGAATATTTATTTTATCATAAGGAACTTCATGTCAACTCGAGTTCCTGGCATCTTATGATCTTGATATTCTAGAAATGTGTTGCCATTGCACTTTGTCGTAGGCAACAGGTTGTTGATTCTTTGATGTTGTCTGAATGGAATTATCTTTTTATCAAGTTCATCGGACGTTTTGATGTACTTCATTTTACCGAGTTTCATCTCATCACTTTTATAGAGTAGCGTCTGATGTTCTTTTATGGTGTTCGGTTCATTGGACGTACCGTTTTTGTACTACGTCGGCGTTCCAAATTTTTTGAACTTCGATTCATTGGACGTACCGTTTTTGTACTACGTCGGTGTTCCAAATTATTCGAGTTTCTAGTTTCTCGGGCGTACCGTTTCTGTACTGCGCCGTTACATTGGCTCAATTTTCTGCTATTCTTGAAGTTTTCTGCGTCTTTTAACTATGGAAATGGATTTAGGTTTCCTATTTTATTCTTGAGCCCGATGATATTGAGGAAATTGATGATTCACCAGATTTGACTTATAAGCAACATTCCATTCGCATCATTGCTTCGGAGGTTGAGCGCCTTCGGAATAAAGGTGTTCTTCTTGTGAAAGTTCATTGGTTCTCAGATCCTAAGGATTTCTCTTGGGGTTCCTGGGAATTCATCGAGCGATCCCGTTCAGGCTTACCCTTTCATGCTCCTTATGGTGAACTTCCTATTTCAAATTTTCTTTTGTGTTGATATGCTTCTATGGTTGTTACTTCTTATTTTCTTCTTACGTATTACGAGGACGCAATTTCTTTAAGGAGAGGAGTCTGTAACAACCCGCATATTTATCGATTTTATATTTAAATATTTTATTTAAGTATTTTATCGTTCGTCGGATTTTGGTCTGAAAAGCTACTTTTTGCAAACAGTCGAATTAGGACTCGAGACCACCCCCATTGAGTTTAAAATGTCGTTTGCGACCTTTTTGAGTATAAGCTTCGATATGTTTGGAGATAGTTGATTTTTGCTACTTTTTCCCGCTTATGACTTTGGTTTGGACTGCACCCTTATTAGCTCAGCCCAACCCCCTTCTCTTCATAACTTCTCCTCTTTGCTTAAACACTCAAGCTTTAGCAACAATGGTGGAAGAGAATGGGAAATAGAAATTCCTAAGCCCTAGCTTGCTTTGCAAATCCAACTTCTAGCTCCAAATTTTAGAGAACCCATTGGTAAACATCTCCTTCATCTTCTCCAACTCTTTCTCCATTCAATTTCAGAAATTTCCTAAACCTAATTTTGGAAATGATTCTCCTTTAAGCTTAGATTCAAGCTTGTTGGGTTGGAATTGAAGAGTGATTGTTCCTACCATTGCTCTATAGCTTCTTCTTCAATCGTTTGGGTTCAAAGGTGAGATTTTTGTCTCACATCTTTGTCTATAATTATCTTCGATTGTTAGGTATGAATTCCTAACGTTTATTCGTGTGCAATTGATTTTGGTTTGGATCGATTCGTGTATATTCCAATTTTTGGTGTTTTGGTCTAATTTATGAAAATCCTATTATGGATATTTGGACATTGATATTTGAGGCGTATCGAAGAGCCGTTTAGGCTGGGTAGTCGTTCGACGTAATTCCTTAGTCGTCGCCATTTGCTCGTTCGATCATTTTCGATATTCGTTTGGCCATTTTTGGCCTAGGTTCAGGGAATGCCCTGAACCCCAGATTCAGACGTCTGAAACGTAATATTCAGACGTCTGAATATTGTTCTGGGAAGATTTCTATTCCCAGATTCAAACGTCTGAATATATGGTTTCAGACGTCTGAATTGGCTCATTTGGAACCAAAAAGGAAATAGGCTAAAAAGTGCCTATTTCAGACGTCTGGATTCAAGGATTCAGACGTCTGAATTCTGTCTTTGGAAAATATTTATTTTCCAGATTCAGACGTCTGAATCCTTGATTTCAGACGTCTGAATCTGCACTCTTTTTGCCTATTTGCCTATTTGCTTGAGAATTCCAATTTAAATCGATTTGTGATGATCCTATTTATTGTTATCATTTAATTATCGACTTTGATGACATTTTCATGGGAATTTTTGGAAATATCCACTTTGATGGATTTAATATCGATTTCTTTGGATTTGATTCACGTCTTCGTATGTGAATTTTGATGATTTATTGTTCCTACAATCCTTTCGATGATTTGTCACTTTAAAAATATAAAGGTTTCTATACTAGTAGTAAATATCAAAACCCTTTTCATCAAAACGATTTCAACTCTATTTTCAATTACAAAGCTCGTTTCCTAAACCGTTTTCCAACCTACTAGTATATACAAACATTTACCTCACTCGTATGAGAAATCTAATTAAACGACTTAGTTAAACAAGTGGTATGAAACTCTTGCGTTTACTTCGTTGGTTAATTCTTGGACTTGTTCGATTGAATCTCTTATGACAATTTTCTAGTGGAGACCTACAATTTGTTCGTAAATATTTAAGTTAAGCTAGTGGTTATGGGACATGAAGCTAAGCTCATATATTTACTAGCTTACTGTAATCGACACTTCTCGTTGATCATGACGATCATCTTTGTGATTTAGACTAGCAATGTGCGATGTCTCTTTGTCTATGTGGAGGACTATTCCTCATTTTATTGAGCTTCGTCTCATTTCTTACATGGGTCGTACCTATTTAGGTGCGTCGATGTTTGTTTACACATGGGTCGTACCATTTTAGGTGCGTCAATGTTTATTATGCATGGGGTGTACCTTTCTAGGTGCATCGATGTTTGTTTACTTCGTGGAGCAATCGGCTCAATAAGTCGGGGCATGGGATGTATCTTTCTAGTTGCGTCGATGTTCGTCTATGCATGGGGCGTGTCTTTTTAGGTGCGTCGATGTTCGACTTAGCATGGGGTGTATCTTTCTAGGTGCATCGATGTTAGACATTACATGGGGTGTATCTTTCTAGATGCATCGATGTTTATTTACGCATGGGATGTATCTTTCTAGGTGCATCGATGTTTATTTATGCATGGGGCGTACCTTTCTAGGTGCGTCGATGCTAGAGCATGGGGCGTACCTTTCTAGGTGCGTCGATGTTCGACTGTACATGGGGCTTGTCTTTTAAGGTGCGTCGATGTCCAGTTTGTGGGATTGGCCATCCTTTTCTTGTGATTTCTGGATTTCGTGTGTTGAATTCTGGAATTTATGCTTCACCTATCTTCGTGATTTCTATTGATTTGATTTATCAATTATTGTGGCTTGGTGAATGAAATTAGGAGTATGACATTCCTTTTGATCCTTGAGTAGATTATTGTGATATTGATTAATCTCCTGTTGATTTTCAATTACTTATATATCACAGCTTGGCATTGTGATTATTATATGTTTAGTCATATCTCTTATTCTTTATCATTTCATCTGATATTTATAGCTAGACTGATCCGTTTATTATTTTCTTATTAAATAATACTCGGGTCAGACCGAGATGTTACAGGTGCTTCTGCTTGACTTCTCCCCTGGGATTCATTACTCTGACTTTTGGCAAACTACTTAAATTAGTAGTTTATTTTGTTGTTTACACTTGAGATATAGACTCATAGTTGTATTCTTTCGTATAGCACGTGTTGCTATTATTTTGTATTATTGTGGATCTTTTTGACCACTACTCTGACATACACTTCCATGTGTTAATTATGTATTCATATCTTCTTCCGCCTTTGTGATATGAATTATCTGCGACTGATTTGTGTTATGTTTATTTCTGTATTTGTTTCCGAAGATTATTATAGCCACTGTGTAGTAGCTTTGTGTTTGTATCGGTACGTCGGATTTCCTCTTGAAATTAAATGCACGTTATACTATCTGACATATCAGTGCTCGCGCAAAGCAATTACACGGATGGTCGCTCCTCAACAGCCTTATTCTCCGTGCTAGTTGACAGCATTACACTGTAGTGTTCTTGGCTAGCGTGGGTATAGAGGTGGGGCGTCACGTAAGTGGATTTCAATCACTAACAACAAATCAATACAACAACCATTAATTTCAACGAACAACATACACAACAAATACAAAACAACCATACAATCATACAACAAATAGTTGTTCGGGTTCAAAACCTTTAAATTGTACGGAATGTAGAATAAATCATCAAGTGCATCATTTACTCAACAGTCTTAGATTAAACCCAATGGATTATTCATCCATCCCAACAAAGTTAAAGTTTCCTCACCCAATAACCACAATCAAACAATAACAATTCCAATCAACAAATCAAATTAACTTATTATAAATTTTATTTCATACATCAGTTGTTCGATTATCTTTTTATTTATACAGTGATTCATCGTTTTAATTTACATTTACTCATTAAATGTTTGCTTCATTTATTTTTACTTATTACTTCCAATTATTCAATTTCATTAACTCAGGTCATGCTTGTTCTTTTTATCTCATTATAATTATTTATTCATTTATTGCATGCCCTCGTTTAATTTGTTAGCATTTCCATTTTATTTACTTAAGTTGATATTCATCTATTTGAATTACTTACCTTTAATTTTATTCACTTATAGTAAGATTTTAATTGTAACTTAAGTTGATAACATTAAATTCTCATTTATAATAGCAAATTCATTGAATTCTACACTACCTACCTTTACTTGTACAATTTTCATCACATTTCCTATTAAACATTTCAACTTTTAATATTTGGTAAGTTATATATGTTTTTTAAAGAATGTACTTGAAAGTTATACAAGTTTTCTCATTACCAATGATTAATTTAAAGTTCAATAATAATATTCTTTATTTCATAGGTTATAATTTCAAATTCCATTTAATACCATTTATAACCTATCATTAAATCTCTTATTTCCTTTAGAGCTTTTAATTTATTAATTACCTACGTTACAATTCACTAAAATAATTGAAACAATTAATTAATGGAAATTTAAGAATTTAATACCGGGTTAAATTTCAATTTATTTTAAAACAATCGATAAATATATTCTTACAACTTATATATCTCTAATTATATTTAAAACGATTCAAAATTTATATATTTTCAAAAATAAGTCTGCAGTAGAACTACTACAGTGGCCTTTCCCCTTCGAAACTCGAAAATGAAAGTCGATGACGCGGCCGCCATCACCGAAATTTATTTTCCAGCGAGAGAGCGGAAATTACAACTTATTTTCTCCAAAATCTTCTTTTAAAACAATTCTTTCGAATTATATTAAAATATTTATATCAGAAAATACTTATAAACAATATTATTATATTCCAAAAATTATTCGAAAAATTTCAAAACCACGGAACTTAAATTCTAAATTACCAAATTTCTATTATTTTATTTTTCAATCTTATTTCTATTATTATTTATATTTTCATTACCTAACACCCAATCTATAGCAACAAAATATATGTCTTTATAAAATATTTTTATATATAGAAAATATAATAGGAAAAGTTATTTCATTCACCTATATAAAACAAATATTATATCGGTCTGTCCTATTAAGTATTTAGAAATCCCTATTGATGTCATAGCGTCCCATGCATCAACCAGAATTTATAAATGAAAAACGGAACAGACTGACACAATATAAAAACCTTTTTATAACACTAACAAATACGCTCTCTCATATATATACACTCAGTGACTCCCATAGGGTATTATTACCCTATTAGTAAAGAGTCAAACCCCACAAAGCTAAGGTTTATCGCTAAACCAAAGCTCTGATACCAAATGTAACGTCCCGCCTTTTCGCACGCTTTAAATCGACGCACGTGCCGATTCAAACCATACGGAAGGGCGGATTGTTATGGGGTAAATAAGAAAAATAGAGAAGAGGAAAACCTAAACAGAATCTCACAACGGAAGGATAAAATATAATAATAAATATACAGTTCATAAAATTGTTTACAAAACATTTGACTCTTCTTTATACAATAAATATCAGAGTTCACATACCAATAAATACCAATGCAGCGGAATACAGTGTGTAGTGGAAACATATAATATAATAATAATAATAATAATAATAATGAAATCTTCGTCTTCGTCCTCCAGAAATAAGGTCTTCAAATCCTGAAACGCTCGGACTGACCCGAGCGAATTTGAAAAGACAAAAACACTCGAGTCAGAACTAAATTATCTTATGTGAGTTAAATTAACAGAAATAAAAATGAGTACAGTAACTCAAGAGATGCTCGGGATTTACATCTCCTAAGGATCCATTAAACTATTTACTATGTAGTATATTGCGCTATTATAATAGTGTCTAATTGTAAAATAAACATACTTTTTTCTTAGCATTAAGGGGTTACCCATATTGCCCTTAACGCGTAATAGTCCCAGTAGTCCATCCAATATCATAGTCCCTCCTGATCGGGAAGCCACAAGAGGATACCACACGGGCTACGGGAGAAAACCAAACTCGTACAAGGCTCGGTATGGTAGGTGACACGGCACAACTAGGCAATGCCAGGGTAGATATACCAATTGCTATCCGGGGTGATGGAAACGCGTAGCCGCAGCTACCGCCCACCTCGAACAACACCCCCAAATCAAAATAAAAGTGGCCACCGAATCAAATCCAAAAGTCAGTGTATAATATCGAAGGAGTGCGTTCGATCAGAGGAATGACCTCATTGGCCCGAGAATCGCTCCTGTTTTAGCCACCATATGCCAACTCACGGGAGTTGGGTCCACATATTTACCTCAAAGGAAACGCCCCCACCATCTTACTTCATTCTGGAATCTCCACCACATACACGGTTGTTAAAGTGGTTTTCGAAGTTGGCAGAGAGTATGACAACTTCCGATCCCGGTCTCTTCAACAACCAAACGTTATTATAACACCGCGGTCATTTAAAATAATTATACTTTAAAACCAGAATAAAATATCCATTTTAAACCCATATAAATACGATATCGTTTATATTTTTAAAACCCTAAATCAATACGATATCATTTAGGCCCAAACCCATATAATGTCATTTTATTTTCCAATATATATATTCTTTCCAAACTCATAGGGTTTTCAAAGTAAAATATTTAGAAATCAAAACTCTGGAATATAATATTTCCAAATTATACTACCTTGAAAATCATAACTTTGAAACAAATTTCCATCTCTCAAATGGTTAAATATTAAATTTCCTTTATAAAACAAAATAGCTTCTTTACATTTCACAAATCAATTCCAAATATCGATTTAAACTTCCAAATACAACTTTTAATTCTTATGTTTCAAAGCTTTAAATATTTCACCATTTCAAAAACAAACTCATTTGACAAACCCATATATATCAAATTCAATTACTTTTTATTTAGACTTGAAATGTTTACTTAATGAATTCAATATAATTTAAGTAAAACCTTTAACTTCACATAATTGGAAAATCTTTCAATTTATTAAACTTGATATCTTCATTTAAATCAACCTGATATTCATAAAAAAACAAAATCAAGTTATAAAAATCATATCGTTTAAAAATTTTAAGTTTTATTTAATTTCAATTTAACTTAATATTCATCTTCCAAAACTTATTCTCATTTAAGTCATAAAAACTCCAGAAATTAGATTTTAAATAAAGGCTTAATCGTATTTGATCTTAAAAATCAAACTTTATTTTATACTTCAAATCAAGTTTGTACAAAGCTTAAAAACCGAAAATTTACTATATATATATATATATATATATATATAAATAACCAAATCAATATCCCATAAACCATATATATATATAGCTTTACAAAACCATAGTAAAACATTTCAAAAATAATTTTATATATTTACCGCGGTGCCTGTATAAAATTTTCTACCCTATGGTGAAGTGATACGGATGTTTATCATTTCAATCCGCAATTTAAATAAAAATGCGGTTGTATATCATTTTAAACCGCAATCCCTAATGAAATGAAAATGCATGATGACTCGAAGTTTATACAATATAAATGTAGCATCCATTCATCCAAATATCAATCATCAACCATTTATTACAATCATCATCCAATTTAAACAACATCAATATAGAGCATATAATTTATACAGGTAATAAATAACATGTGTTAACTAACAGTTTATATTCAATAATAAATTTAACCACTGTTAAACTAGCAGTTTATATGCAAAATAAATGTAAATTTAACTGGCAGTTAATATGAAATAAAAATAAACATAACTATGACAGGCAGTAAATACGCAAATAAATAAATTCTAACTATCAACTTATATGCAATAAAAAAAATTAATTAACAGTTAAATTAAATAAATGCGATTTAACAGAGATGACGAATAAAACATGCCAAATAGTCATAAACAAATTTCTACTCAAATATTAAATCAATTTAACAAACATAAGAAATTTTAGAAGTTGTTAGTGGGTTAAAACACTCACCTTTTGGATTTAAATTGAATTCAAATCCAATTTAAACCCAAAAATTTAACGGTCTCCAAATCCATTCAAACCAGCGTCAACAGATCCGGAATTTAATTACGATCCTAACAAAAAAAATCGTGCATGAAACGGAGTTTGTATGTGAAAGTTATCATAATTAAACGATTTGCAACAGAAATTAAAAATAAACAAAACAAAAATAAAATAACGTGCCACATCCACTCTTCCCTCGCGTACGCTTCTTCTTGATTGCTAGCTTTGTTTCGTAAATTTTCTTTTATTTCGATTTACTTTAATTTTCCTCCTTATTATATGAATGTATGTATTTTTAAAAGGTTGAAAGAGAGGGGGAAAAAAAGATTTGAAAAAGAAGAATTGAAAAAGAAAATGATTAAAATAAGAACTGAAAATGGAAGAGAAGATCTAGATTTGAAAAGAAAGAAGAAAGTTTGAAAACAGAAGAAAATTTTGAAGAAGAAGAATATTTGAAGAGGAAGGAAAAATTAAAATGAGAGATAATAAGGAGATTTGAAGAGAAAAGGAAAAAAAAAGAAAAGGAAAAAAGAAGAAGAAGATTAGAATGGAGGCCGTGGTTTCATTTGCGTCATATCTTATTTATAAGGTTAGAATTAGGTTTAGGATCAAAGATATTTGAAAAGAGAGACCGCTATTAATTAGAAATAAATGAAATGACGTTTCAGAAAAATGAAGTTGGAAAATGAATGGAAAGAAATAAAGTAAATACGAACAAACTTGGTTTTGAAATATAGTAAATATGAACAGCTTTTTAAAAGCAGCAGGTATTAAAAAGAGGCAATTATTAATTAGAAAGGGAATGAATGGACTAACTCTATACTGTAAACAAACTTTTAGAATTCAAATATCAAAACAATTGTTTACTTAATAATTTTTGTTAACCCTAAACACACCAAAATTACTTCATTAACTCAAGTAATATTCGAATTTCTATGCATTTGGGTTTTTGCCTATGCATAATAATTTTTTATACTTACCGTAAAAATGAAAACATTTGATTTGATTTTCCCAAAATGATCTTTTATTACCATTGAAACACCCTTTATGTTTACCATAGAACGCGCGTTTTTTTTATTAAGTCTATTAATTGAAATCACCGTTTTCTTTCCTTTTAATTGAAATATTTGAACTACATTAATTGCAATCACTTACAAGGTTAAATTTTAAAACAGATAACTAAAATGCATAAAAAAAATAGAAAAATTGCTTATATACAAGAGAAATAAATAGATTATTTTCCTATTCTTGTAACCAGTCTGTAAGCTAAACACAGTTCAAATAAACATATATTTCTTTCTATAAAATCAATCTTTCTATTTTTTATTTAAATTAAATTAAACCTACATTCACAGATGAAACATTCATTTTATAGATGTAAATGTTTTTTTTTCATTGAATCAAAACTTTCCTTACATTTCACAAAACATAAGCTGCTTTTAATTGCACCTATTACAATTAGTATTCTCTCTCCTATTAATTGAAAATTTTCAATTACATTAATTTCCGTTGATTAAGTTTCAAAATGGGCTAAATGAATGAAATGATAAGTAGAACAATTACTTCCTATTAACGTAATATTTAGATGTTAAATTTTCATTTATTTCAATTAAACCTATTATCATACATTACTTCAATATACTGGCAAGCTTACTTTTGCACCCTTTCATTTACCCAACTGCCATTTTATAAATAAACTTAATAATAGATTCATACTCTATTACATAAATGCATACCCCTTTTGTCTAAATTAAAATTTTCGTAACCTCAAACATTTGATCCATTTAATTTCAATTACTCCTTTCATTAAATTTTAGATTCAAATCAATTTATAAAGCTTTGCCTCCATTCTTTATATGCTCGAACCATCATTTAATGAAGAATTTATTTACGTTATTCCCCATTATTACCTAAATTTATTTAAACGTACCATTTATTTCAATGATTTACAAATTAAATTGAATGACTTAATATAAGTATAACTCATAATAATTGTTGTAAAACTCTCAATCCCACATTTATAAGTATCCTTATCCGTTATATTTATTAATTAAATAAATTCCATTTTTAAGTCCGTTTAAATTTATTACTAAGTACCCATTTACTTTTCCCATCAATTTGATTCCATTCAATTTATATAACAATCACTTTCTCATTCACACCTTAATATCAACCCACAATTATTGAAATTCATTATCTTATTTTGATTTTATACAATTACCATTAACTTTACATTCAGTTATTATTCAACGCATATTTATTTATCAATCAAATTCGATATTTACCTTTCTTTCCTTTTATTTGATAAATAACCTAGTATACATTTACATACATTCATTTCATCCCATTCATTTATGGGTATTGCATTAAAATTTAGTTTATTAGCTAATACCAACATTATTACCATTCATTACAATTAGAATCCAAATTTTTATTCAATACCCTGAATGAATAACATATATATTAATCAAATTATTACATTTGTTTTTCTCATATTCCATTAAATATATGGACACATACAAATTAAGATTCTAAATCCAATTAGTTATTCCTTTTACATCAACCATCACTTATGAGTAATTATCGTTTCCTATTTATTTTGTTACATTCACTTATATTCACTTTATGAGTAAATTTGTATTTCCTTTAACCCATTAATTACTAACTTTAGTTATTGCAATTTATTATCCAACATACAAATTGAATCTATTGTCAAATTTTCCATTAAAAAATTAACACCTTACAATAGTTAATAAAAAGGGATTGTACTAAATAAAAATTTATTTTCATTGATGAATTCAATACTTGCCTTTATTTACTTATTTCTAGCCTTATAGCCAATTGCAAAAATTTCCACTATTGCAATTAATTGCAATATATAATTCAATTTGTAAGTTTTAATTACCCTTGATACATCTAATTTCAACATTCTCTTTCCTATAAATAAGATTTCCGTTTCTTCCTAAATTTAAATTAGAAATCCTATTAAATACACAAATTAAATTATCGAAATTTACGGGTCGTTACAAGGACCATTGTAGGCAGTTAAAAGGGGTTGATGTTTGGAGTAGGATATTTGTATGTCCCAGTACTTGCAAATAAGTTTTAGTGGGCAGGACCTAAAAGGATAGTCGCATGCAGATATCGGGCCCACATCATAACCAAGAAACGAGTTCGGGAAAGACTAGAGTTAAACCTACTGTCCAATGATTCTTTCACTATCGAGATACTGGACGAGGGCGCAGCCAATTGGATGTTTAGATTGTTTGTAGTAGGGCACAGCCACTTAGCTTCTTCGGTAGTCTTTCGATTAGTTTAGGGGTGACTGCGTGGGGCCATAGCCACGATAAGAAAAGGGGCAGATCAAGTAGAATATCTGTATTGTAGGCCTAATGAGGCAGTCCTTTACAGGTATAGACAATCTCCGACTAAGTTCCGTACAAGGTAGACATTATTTAGCGGGATTCAGGAAGTAGACAGAACGATTACGTACTATACTTAAGGTATGCACTAGATGGTACAGTGTGGATGTCCGAGCATTATTATAAGCTAGTGCGGACGCATTTTTACGTTTTCAGAGCAGATGACGGATCATCTATATTGTAGGCGTTACGATGCAGTCCTTTGCAGATGTAGTCACAACACGCCCTAGCAGCGAGGCGATGAAGTCCTTTTTGATGAGGATACGGAAGGTACTAAAGCTAATACCTAGGACTAATACGGTCATTTGGCATATAGCTACATATATTAGTTATTAGGTTTTGATCTACTTGGGCATATAGCTACATATATTAGTTATTAGGTTTTGATCTACTAGGAACTAGATGGGTACGATTCACACATAGATGCGAGAGTATTATAAACCCAATTAACCTAATATAACAGAAAATGAAAATAAAATGGTATATGTAGAATTAAACTTAAAAGTATATAATTTGTCCATTCATCAGAACTTTAGTTCTGACCCCTTGCTCATAACATCCTACAGGCTAGGTAGATGACAGTGACTTTCCAGTTTTGAGACACTTGTTTAAAAAATGTTATTATATTGACGAGTATTTACTTATTATTATAATTTAGTCAGTTCCTCTATGAGATATTTATCTGAGCTCTGATATATTTATCTTTGCCTATTTGCAGGATACCAGAAACCCAACTCGGACTTTAGTGAGCTTGGATTTTAGCATTTTTATGAAAAACCAAGACTCACTAGAATTTGGGTTGTTACAATTCCAATTTGGCCTCTATTTCCAGAGACGACCAAAGTGTTATGCTCCATTTTCCTCCTGCATGCAGTACTTTTTTTGTAGCCTTTATTTTGGGTCTGCTTTGGCCTAGTCCCTTTGTTATAGGAAGTCTCTCTGACTTCAAGCTCCATCTGCTTTCGTTTTTGTTTTTGTTCGTGGTAAGAATGAGTGTAACAATAACCAACTAAAGAATTTGTCTCACTGTGTGCTTGTGCTTCATGACATTAAACACTTATTATGCAAGTAAAGAACAAAACAAAACATAAACAAAAAAAAACATAGTATCACCTTTTAGCTTAGTTGTTTTATTTGGTTAATTATACGTTCATATTATTATATGCACGTGAATGATAAATACGGCACAATTTTCTGATTGGTGCTTGAAGAATCATTGTTACACTTTTTATTGTGACCTTATTGTACACATAGTATAATCCCCCATTAAATTGTATTGTAGGTTAAAGGTGGTTTGTGTTATCATTCTAATCCTTTGTAGCCATTTACATTTAGAATGAAGCATTCACAATCGGCTACTTTACTTTTTTCTAACATGATATTTACTTGTAGTAAACCAAGAGGCATAGCATTCAAACTTCTATTGATGCTCCTTTTTGGAATATAATACATTTTTTTTAAATACCACAGGCAAGTTATTTCAGAATGCAAACTATTAATGTATGATGACTTGCAAGTAGTTACAAGGGACTTGATGTTTGAATTTATTCTAGATTATTCTCTTTATCACCTTTTGATGAATCCCTAGAGCATGTTAAAATAGCAGTCCAATATACTAAAAATAAGCGATCAATGTTAAACGTTTATTATTTGACTATATTTGTTTATATGTACTATTCATTTTCTTAAATAATAATAAACACTATAGCAAAACAGCTATATTACAACTTTTACTTTACATCAAACACAAACGAACAGTTGTTATCGTTATTTTAACAACTGTTTATTTTTAACAGTTGTGACAAAGGTACTTTTAATAACTTTATTTGTACAGCAATTGTAACATACGTTTATAACAACTGCTTTTTTGTGCCCGTAGTAAATGTTTAATAATAACAACCGTTTGTGCAGTTATCTTTTCAACAGATAAAATACCACTTTCCAACTTCATAAAAAATTCAATTCCCCTCGGCCTTTGTTTTTGTTAGCCGCTTAATTTGTTAAATAAGTAAACGAAAACTCATTGTCAAAATTTTCTAAACCTAATTCCTGACCCTACCGCATTGTGCTCGCCGCCCTAGCTAAACCCGTTCGCCGCCAATAACTAGCCACTCTCCGCTAAACCGCACCGTGCTTTGCAAAGCGCTAATCCTAACCTTAACCCTCTTACAAACGCTAACCTACAACTCTGAACCATCTGATTTGCTCGCCGCTCCCGCCGATGATATATGTATGACATCTGAATGGTTTCCCTTTGTGTTGGTTTATCTTCGGTTGATGCAACTTTTTTACATTTTTTAATCCTATTTGAATTAGGTAAGGCGTAGTCAAATCAAATACAAACCATTTTTAACCCAGTGGATCATCTATTAATTGTAGGGTAATGTTTTTTTTTTTGAATTATCCAATTTTTAAGTCCATTCTCCACTCTTAGCCTTGAGGTGTTTTTGTAAAGTTACAAATACGTTTGGTAATTGATAAATGCAACAGTGATGGTATTTGAATTATCCAGTTTTATTTAAATTTTGAGTATGGCCACGAAACAATGATGCCAACCAAATAGTGATGATAAATGCAACAGTGATGGTATTTGAGTTATCCAGTTTGGTAATAATGATAAATGCAGTAGTGACGGTTTTTTAATTATCCAGTTTTGTTTAAATTTTGAGTATGGACACGTAACAGTGATGGTATTTAAATTTTGAGCATGCCAACTAAAAAGTGATGATAAATGCAATAGTGAGCGTTATTTGGATTATTCAGTTTTATTTAAATTTTGAGTATGGCCACAATGTTGTATCCATAGCTAGAAAGCATGGAAACTTAAAAAAAAAAGTATAAAAAGAGGCTAGTTTACGATAGAGAACACATGGTAAATTTCTATTGACGGTAATCAACATTGCTTGTTGTAGACCTGTCAAATGGGTCGGTTCGGGTCATAAATGGGTCGGGTAGATTTTACCCGATCAATTCAAGACATAAATAAACCCAACCCGTTTGACCCATTTAATAAACGGGTTGTCCTAACCCGATACGTTTATTAAAAGGGTCAACCCAATCCAACCCGTTTAACAAAAACTGCAACAAAAAATATCAAAAACTGCAGCAAAACTGAAAATTACTCCAATATATCATTAATACTGCATCAATTATGAAAGATTCAAAAAATTACATTAGAAGATAACACAACTTCACAGTTTTAGTCGACAAACTTCACAATTGAATACAAAATCTGCATCAAATAACTGAATAAACTGAAGCAAATACTACAAAAGCAGCAACATGTCATATAAAGTAATAAAACTACAAAATATTTGGAAGTTCTGCTTCATAGAAGCAGTGTTGTAGGTTTGAAGCCCTTATGCACAGCCTTGTAAACTGAAGCAAACAACATAAATTATCAGTTCACATACAACAAAATGAGCACTTTTATTATGCCTACAGTAAAAACAGATTATACTCTGTAACGGAATAATAGTTCAACATTATTATGCCTACAAATCATATCAAAGCACAATGTTTTGTTTCTGGGATATGACGCACGTTGTTTTGTTTCTGATATATGTTCTGTCAAAGGAGGGTATTCAAGTAGATGAAAGCAAAGTGGAAGCTGTCAGGAGTTGGCCACAACCTAAGACAATTACTGAAGTGAGGAGCTTTCATGGGTTGGTATCTTTTTATCGAAGATTCATTCCACATTTTAGTAGTGTGATGGCATCTGTAACCGATTGCATGAAAGGAAAGAAGTTCGTGTGGACAGAGGAAGCAGAGTTAGCTTTTGAGAAGATCAAAACACTTTTGACGACAACACCAATTCTAGTTTTGCCGGATTTTCAGTTGTTGTTTGAGTTACATACTGATGCATCGAAGGTTGGGATTGGTGGAGTGTTGAGTCAGAAAGGAAGACCAGTTGCTTATTTCAGTGAGAAGTTGTCTGGAGCCAAGTTGAGATATAGCACTTATGATGTGGAATTTTACGCGATTGTTCAAGCTGTGAAGCACTGGAGACATTATCTGTTTCAGAAGGAGTTTGTTCTTTATACGGATCACGAAGCATTGAAACATTTGCAAGGGCAGGACAAAATTTCAGCCAGACACACTTCATGGGTCGCGTATCTACAGCAGTTTACTTTTATTGTAAAGAGTAAATCAGGGGTGGCAAATCGTGTAGCTGATGCCTTGAGCAGGAGGAATCATTTGTTGACAACGATGAAGGTTGAACTATTACCAGAGTTGTTTGAAGAAGATCTTTACTTTACGAAGATTGTTGAGAAAGTCAAGGATGGGAGTACTGATCTTTACTTTATGAAGATCTTTACTTTACGAAGTTGTTTGAAGAAGATCTTTACTTTTGTTTCTGGGATATGACGCATAGTGTTTTGTTTCTGGGATATGTTAAATGCAACAGTGATGATAAATGCAATAGTGATGGTATTTGAGTTATCCAGTTTGGTAATAATGATAAATGCAGTAGTGACGGTTTTTTGATTATCCAGTTTTATTTAAATTTTGAGTATGGACACGTAACAGTGATGGTATTTAAATTTTGGGTATGCCAATTAAAAAGTGATGATAAATGCAACAGTGAGCGTTATTTGGATTATCCAGTTTTATTTAAATTTTGAGTATGGCCACAATGTTGTACCCATAGTTAGAAGGCATGGAATTAAAAAAAAGGTATAAAAAGAGGCTAGTTTACGATAGAGAACACATGGTAAATTTCTATATATTGACGGTAATCAGCATTGCTTGTTGTAACAACTGTCAAAGGGAGAGAAGACTAACACAAGAGTAGCAGAAGTATATTTTGTGCATACATTATATGGCCGACTAATAATCTAAACTGATCCAATGGCATGTAGCTTCAAGTGAACATACTTTTTTAATAGTAAAGCAATAAAATGCAACAATGATGGTATTTGGGAAAGTGGTATGGGTAACATTCTGTTACAGTAAAGTAATAGTTAACATTATGTTGCATAAGCCTTTTTGATAATTCCATCCTGTTAGAAATAACGATTCACCAATAATTATGTAAATAGTCGACGGTACGAAGTGTCCTTTTTGGCATGATCCCAATTTAAACTTTTTAATCAGATGTTTTAAACAGTTCAGATATTGTATACCACTACACTACCAGTAGACCACTTATATCATGTCAAATGATATTGGATTATAGGCAAAACATATTATAACCATAGTACGTAGTATGGTTATGGAAAATGTATCAAAATGTGCCACGTCTCATAATTATTTACATGCATATTGTATATACTGTATGTTTAGTGAATCAGAGCATTTGGCCCAAAAGCTCACCATGATGTATAGATTGTACGACATGTTGTAGCCATGTTTATCGTACATCATTTTTTAAGCTTTCGCTGTCCATGCTTAGCATAGGCCCGGAGTTGTATATTTTGACACTGACCTGCAGATGTGCATTTATCATTATGTTGGCTTCCCATCCTGGTTGCATCTCTAAATCACCTAATTGTGAAATTTAAGTTGGATGTTTTTCGTCAGGGGTCCTTTATTCTGTCTGCTTGGTCATGGTGAAGAATGAGAAATGGTGGTTGGCTGAATTCAAGAAAGAGTAATGGAGAAGAAAGAAGACGAAGACGCAGAGGCAAGAAGATAGACAGAAACAAGATTGGGAATGATCAGAAAGGAGATTAGAAGATCAGAGAATGGGTGATAAGATGATCAGAGAGTGAAGAATGAGAGAATGAGAGATAAGGAAGTAAATATAATAGAAATACTGTAAGAAACATAATGTATCAGAAGGAAAGGAATAATAGAGAAGAGAGGAAATACTGTAAGAACAGAGATTGTGAAAATAAATGAAAAACTGTTATTTCTTTTTTCTTCTTCTCTTTCTGTACAATTGCATGATTCTATTTATAATGCAAAATTACAACGGCTATATTATGCCAGCTCATGCCTCTTTGAAAAATTCAACATCTCAATTAAATTAGAAGTAATATTTTCTGATAAAATGATCTATATCCCTGTGCACGTGCACATATGCTCACAGTGTGCACACACAGTTTTCTTCATTCTTCCTTAGAACCTGATATGTGGATTGAACTGCTGTTGCATTGAATCCCGAGATTATTACGTTTTTTGCCTTATTTTTACATTCCCATCAATCCATGTTGCAATATGGCTCCTACTATTCACATCACACAATTTGTTTGTCCTTTTATTGTAATAATGTCTGTTTTTTTAGAGAAACGGACAGTTACAATACGAAGGCTGCTAGGTTCAACAACCATTGCATCACAGCCCTACCATCACCAACTACATTGGGTAAGCCGTTGTGATTTGTCATCTTCGTGATCTTTCTTTACTTAATGTATATTTATTATGGATCCTACCGGCGATTTTTGTTAGGCAGTGTATTTTTTATGCCTAGTTACCTAAATATTTCAATTAATTAAAAAAATATTTGATGGTAATTGCGTATTTTAATTCAAATTAAATTGATTGACAATAAAAGTAGGATTATTGAAACATCGAAGAGAAAACTTTCAACATGCTAGTTTTGTTCTTTAATGTTTTCTTTTGCATCTGCATCCAATCGGATCCACGGAAGATATGGACAAAACATGGATCAATTTACCAAGGTTTTGTAAATTTTGATTAATAATTTCGTACTTATAACTATGTAGGGTTGACTAAGGACATGATTATTTTTTTAGTATGATAGAGGGATATAGGCAAGCCGTTCAAAATTTCGTACATAAGCATGCTAAAAGTGAAGGTAATCCAGAAAAAAATATTTTTCCGTGTCGTCGATGTAGGAACCTTATTTGGCATTCTTCAAGAGATGTTGTGACACATTTGGTGTGTTTTGGAATTGATCCAACATATGATGTATGGATCTTACATGGAGAAGCACGTCATTCACGAAATAAAGCCGATGAAGTGGCAAATACATACATAATGTATTTCGATGCAGGAATTGGAGATGAGGAGAACAAGTATCGTATTAACGATAAACATAGGGAAGGGACTAATATATTGTTGGAGATAGCTGAAATACCTTTATATTCTGGTTGTACAGACCACACAAACTTGTCTGCTATGATACTTCTTTATAAAATTAAGGCTTGAAATGGTATAACCGATACAGCATTTACGGAACTTCTTAAGCTCATCAGGGATATGATACCTAAGGAAAACAAGCTTCCCGATTCAACATACAAAACAAAGAAGTTGATTAAATTATTTGGTTTATGTTATAGGAATATACATGCATGCGTAAATGATTGTTGTCTATTTTGAAAAGATCTTGCACGTTGTATTTTTGTCCTAAATGCGGCAAATCACACTGGAAAAAGAACAAGACAAGAGAAGATGGAAAGAAATTCAAAATACCTGTGAAGGTTTGAGATACTTTCCACTCATACCATGGTTGAAAAGAATGTTCATGACGTCGGAGACATCAGAACAATTAAGATGGCATCGAAGTAACAAATGAGAAGATTGCAAACTACAACATCCTGTAGATTCCTCCAAGTGGTCTACAATTGATAGAATGTATCCTTCTTTTGAATCCTATCCACAAAATTTAAGGCTTGGCCTTGCAAGTGATGGCTTTAAACTTTTTGGTGATTGGAATTCAACATATAGTTGTTGGCCAGAGTTTTTAGTTGGTTATAACTTCCCTCATTGGCTTAGTATGCATAAAGATAATATGATGCTATCTTTATTAATTCATGTACCGCAACAACCCGGAAATGACATCGACATGTATCTGCAACCACTTATTGAAGATTTGAACAAATTGTGGAATAAAGGGTAAAGGTGTATGACGCATTCAATCGTAGCGAATTTGGATTAAATGCAATTCTGATGTGGATAATAAGTGATTTTCCAACTTATGGAAATTTAGTAATTTGCACTATAAAAGGTAAGAGAGAATGTCATGTTTATGGCATTAATACATGTTCGATATGGCTATCATTTAGTAAAAAATGCACATACTTGGGGCATAAATGATTTCTTACACCTAATCATGAATATCGCCACCGGAAAAACTTATTTGATAGAATCATAGAAAATAGAGAAGTGCCTCCAATACATACCGGTGCTAAAATCTTCAAAGATGTCAAAGATATTGTTAATGAGTAGGAAAAAAAGGAGGAAGAGATAGAAAGTAGAAAAAGAAAGCGAGGAGGATGTGAGGAAAAAAGGAATCCAAATATGGAAAACGAAGTCCATTTTTTGATTCGCCTTATTAGAAGGTAAAATATAACTAAAAATACAATGTCTTTTCATTTGATATCCATGTCCAATAATTAGTATTTTACTATCAATCTATTATACACATTTTTCAGGTTTTCGCAAACATTTCCTTCGCGTCACAATCTAGATACAATGCACGTCGAGAAAAATATTTGCGAGAGCATTTCTGGTACATCGCTAATATCATAGAAAAAACAAAAGATGGAATTACATCATGTCAAGATTTGAAAGCAATACGTATAAGAAAGAAGTTACGTCCTATAGATATTGGAAGTAAAGTATTACTTCCTACTGCAACATGCACCTTGACAGACCAAGAAAAATAGATCTTTTATGATAGGATGAGGAATTTGAAGGTGCCTGATGGGTATAGCTCAAATATTTGGAAACGTTTTGCAAAACATGACAAGATTTCAAGTCTCATGATTATCATATTTTGCTGCAACAACTATTGTCTGTAGCATTTAGAGGCCTTTCGAGCGTAGGTACAAGAAATGCATTACTACGACTATGTTCATTTTATAATGACTTATGCCAAAGAGTGCTTGATAGAGATAAATTAGAATTCATGAGGAATTAAGTTGCATTAATGTTATGTGACCTTGAGAGATTTTTCCCGCTTCCTTTTTCTATATCATGATTCACTTGACGGTACATTTGAGGAGGAAGCAAGAATATGTGGACCGATACAATACCAGTCGATGTACCCATTTGAGAAGTAATTTTTATGAATGTTTAACGTAATTAATAAATATGCACTTATGAAAGCATTTTGTGCTTATGTCTTGATTATAGGTATATGAAAATACTGAAGGGTTATGTTAAAAATCAAGTCCGACCTGAAGGGTGCATAATCGAGCGCTATTCTGCTGAAGAATGCATTAAGTATTGTTGGAGAAATCTCGGTCTTCCCCGCTTCGTGAAGTTAAGATAGGCACTTTAAGATTAAAAGTAGCAATGGAAGCACAAGAGTTTATAATTCTCCAATATGGAGATTCTTCCACTATACAAAAGGATAGTAGGATTACAATAATATGATTACAAAAGTAACTCACACTTGGTGGCTCACTCAAGCTTGAGGATAAAGACTTCTCAAGCTATTACTCTTTTCTCTCAAAGAGGATCTCTCTAACTCTCAAGTTTTTTCTCACTCTAAGAAGTGGCTTCTTCCTTGGATTCTTGGATTGCTAGTAATAGGGCTCCTTCTCCTATTTATACTACTCAACCTCCATAATGAATGATGGAGATTACTTGCATCCGACGGTAGATTGATTCTCTAGAATGCTCCATACTCTCTAGGAATCTCTACACTCTTCCATTCCCTTCTTTATTCTTCCATACTCTTCCGTAAGGTTCCAGAAGGTTCCACACATCTCTAGAATATTCCAAAGGGTTCCACACTCTTCCACAAGCTTCTAGAGAGTTCTACACTTCTCTAGAGTTCTCCGGAACATTCTAGAAAATTCTGTATTTCTCTAGAAACGTCTAGAATTTTTTAGAAACTCTCCAATTAAGGAGGGATCCCAACAAATCTCCCCCTCCCGACTTAATTGGGGGGTAGTAGTACGCCGGCACCTTGACAGCAGTCTTCAAACTTCTTTGTTGGTACTACCTTGGTCATCATGTTAGACCAGTTCTCATCTGTGTGAACCTTGTCAAGATGTATTTGCTTTTCCTCGAGGACTCCTCAGATCTAGTGATATCTTGTATCAATATGCTTTGTGCGGGAACGAAATGTTGAATTCTTTGCCAAGTAAATTGCACTTTGATTGTCACACTTCAAGACATACTTTTCTTGATCCACTCCCAATTCATGCAACAAGTTCTTCACCCACAACATCTCCTTGCAAGCTTCAGTAGCTGCGATATACTCTACCTCTGTAGTGGATAATGCAATACACTTTTGCAGCTTTGATTGCCATGAAATAGCTCCCCCTGCAAAAGTGGTTAGGTATCCTAATGTTGATTTCCTTGAATCAATGTCACCAGCCAAGTCTGCATCTGTATATCCTTCTAACACAGGCTTTCCTTTTCCAAAGCATAAACATCTTTGGAAGTTCCACGTAGATATCGGAGGATCCATTTGACTGCAACCCAATTCTTATTCCCTGGGTTAGCCAAGAAGCTACTGACGACACCAACTGCATAAGCGATATCTGGTCTTGTGCATATCGTTGCGTACATGAGACTGCCTACTACAGATGAGTATGGTTTCTTCTTCATTTCCTCCTTGTCTTTTTCACTTGTCGGACTCTGCTTCGAACTTAGCTTGAAGTGCCCAGCTAGTGGAGTGTTAACCGGCTTTGATTTCTGCATGTTGAACCTTTCCAAGACTTTCTCGATATATCTCTATTGGGATAGCCATAACAGTCTTTTTGATCTATCACGAGTTATTCTCATCCCAAGAATCTATTTAGCCGGCCCCAAATCTTTCATGGCAAAGCTCTTGCTTAGATCTTTCTTTAAAGCAGCTATATTTATGCGGTCTTGTCCAATGATTAGCATATCATCAACATAGAGCAGAAGTATGAGAAAGTCACCACTTACATACCTCTTTATGAAGACACAATGATCGCTTTCCGTCTTTTTGAAATCATGTTCTGCCATGAATGCGTCGAACTTCTTGTACCATTGCCTTGGTGCTTTCTTAAGTCCATATAGACTCTTTGTGAGGCGGCGCACTAGATCTTCTTTGCCTGGAACTTTGAATCCCTCAGGCTGTTCCATGTAGATCTCTTCCTCTAGATTACCATGTAGAAACGCCGTCTTGACATCGAGTTGTTCAATCTCCAAATCTTGCACGGCTGCTAGGCTAAGCACAACTCGGATTGATGACATCTTTACCACGGGAGAGAATATCTCTTCAAAGTCAGTACCTTTTTCTTGTCCAAATCCTTTGACGACTAATCGAGCTTTATAGTGAGGCTTTGAACAGTTCTCTTCGGTCTTGATTCTATACACCTACTTATTCTTCAAAGTTCTTCTCCCTTTTGGTAGCTCCACTAGTTCATATGTGTTATTCTCATGCAAGGATTGCATTTTTTCTTGCATGACTATTCTCCACTCTTCTTTATGACAATCACTCATTGCTTCTTTATAGCTTTGAGGCTCCCCCTCATCAGTGAGCATAATGTACTCCTCTGTGTTGTATCAGGTGGATGGTCTTCTGTCCCTTGAGGATCGTCTTGGCTCTAGTGTGATTGGAGTGCTGGATTGAGGTTCTTCCTGAACTGGTTCATCATGAATTTCATGATCTTCAGCTTCACTGCTTTCTTGTGTGTTGTTATCTTCATGTCGAACCAGAGTAGGTTCAATGTTCACTGCTTCTCAATCTTGGCCTCTCTAAATTCTTGATATCTTCAATTGTTTGGTCTTCAAAGAATACAACGTCTCTACTGCGAATAACCCTCTTGTTAATTGGGTCCCACAACGGGTACCCAAATTCATCCTTAGGTGAACGAAGATAAATACACTCCTTTGTCTTTGCATCAAGCTTAGCTCTCTCATCTTTGGGGATGTGAACAAATGCCCTGCACCCAAACACCATGAGATGATTATATGAAGCCCTCTTGCCCGTCCAAACTTCCTCGGGAATGGCCCCATCCAAAGGAACTGATGGTGTGAGTTTGACAATGTCGGCCACAGCCATTATAGCTTCTCCCCAGAATGATTTGGGTAACTTAGCATGAGAGAGCACACAACGAACTCTTTCTTCAATGGTTCGGTTCATTCTCTCAGCTAGCCCATTCAATTGTGGTGTCTTGGGTGGAGTCTTCTCTAGCCTAATGCCATATTTCTTGCAATAGTCTTCAAAAGGACCTCTATACTCACCTCCTTTATCTGATCGTACACACTTGATCTTCCGTCCAGTCTCACGCTCCACCAGAGCATGGAATTCTTTGAAGGAATCAATCACTTGATCCTTTGATTTTAACAGGTGCAACCATACTTTCCTTGAATTATCATCAATGAAGGTGACAAAATATAGAGCACCACTAATGGATCTCTCAGACATCGAACATACGTCAGTATGCACGAGGTCTAGAATGTTCTTTCTTCTTGTTGGCAGAGAAGATCTTTGGAAAGCAACCCTATGTTGTTTTCCAGCTAAACAATGAGCACAAGGATGAAGTTGTTTACCTTTCACGTCAGGGAGGAGTTGTTTCTGAGCGAGTATGTGAAGACCTTTCTCACTAATGTGCCCAAGTCGTTTATGCCATGTGTCCATATCATCAGTAGAGATGTTTACTTCTCCTTTGCATAGCTTAGCTTGCATTACATACAATCCTACCTTCTTTCCTCGAGCTATTGTCAAACTTCCTTTGGTGAGCTTCCACTTCCCTTCACCAAAGTAATTCATTAGACCGTCATCATCTAGCTTTCCAGCGGAGATAAGACTGAGGTGCATGGTCGGGACATGCCTCACATCTTTCAAAACAAGCTTGCACCCGGTGCTTGTCGTCAGAGTAATGTCTCCTATTCCAACAATCTTGCTTCTATCTTGATTTTCCATTTGCACCGTGCCAAAGTCACCTCTTTGGTAGGATGAGAAGAAGTTTTCATGTGGAGTAACATAGAAGGAAGCACCAGAATCAACAATCCAAGAACTCTCATCACAAGCAATGTTTAGAATGTTACTTTCACCAACAAGATATAGCAGATCTTCCTTTAATACTATGGCAACAGTACTCTTTTCTTCTTGCTTCTTTGTTAGGCTTATTCGGTCAGGCTTAACATTACCGGCCTTTTGGCCTCTTTTGAAGCTTCGACATTCCATTTTCTTGTGACCCATCCTTCCACAGTAATGTCGTGCAATCTTCGAGCGTGACTTGATCTACCTCGAGATTGATGGGGATTTCGGCTCTTACTACGTCCACGGATTTCATTCCTACCCTGATTCTCAACAACATTGGCTTCGGGATGGATAGACTCATCTCGTTCCATTCTTCTTGCTTCTTCACCAATAAGGTTGTCACTGACGGTATCCATAGTTAACTTTCCTTCCGGAGCTGAGTTACTTAGCGTGACAACAAGTGTGTCCAAACTTTCCGGTAAGGAACTAAGGAGTAGAAGGGCTTGTAGCTCATCATCAATCTTCATATCAATTTTTATTAGTTGATTTACGAGCCCCTTGAAGTTATTCAAATGCTCAATCATACTATGACCATCCTTATACTCCAATTTCACCAACCGTCGAACTAAATTGGCCTTGTTGCGAGGCGTTTTCTTCTGAATCACGGACTCAAGCTTTGTCCATAATTCATAGGCATTGTTTTAAGTAGTAACATGCTCGAAGAGAGTTTTGTCGATGTACTTACGGATCATAGCAACAGCCTTACGGTTCAACAGTTCCCACTGAGCATCACTCTTTCCTTCCACCTTATTTTTGTAGATTATAGGCTCATGCAAATCCTTACAATACAAGTGGTCCTCCATCATTGGCCTCCAATAGGAGTAGTTGTTAGCTGTGAGCTTGAACATGTTTCCATCATGAGCGAGAATATCCTCCATCTTGAACTTACACGAGCTTGATTACGGCTACGGATGAACCTGGCTCTGATACCACTGTTTGGGAAATCTCGGTCTTCCCCGCTTCGTGAAGTTAAGATAGGCACTTTAAGATTAAAAGTAGCAATGGAAGCACAAGAGTTTATAATTCTCCAATATGAAGATTCTTCCACTATACAAAAGAATAGTAGGATTACAATAATATGATTACAAAAGTAACTCACACTTGGTGGCTCACTCAAGCTTGAGGATAAAGACTTCTCAAGCTATTACTCTTTTCTCTCAAAAAGGATCTCTCTAACTCTCAAATTTTTTCTCACTCTAAGAAGTGGCTTCTTTCTCGGATTCTTGGATTGCTAGTAATAGGGCTCTTTATCCTATTTATACTACTCAACCTCCATAATGAATGGTGGAGATTACTTGCATCCGACGGTAGAGATTGATTCTCTAGAATGCTCCACACTCTCTAGGAATCTCTACACTCTTCCATTCCCTTCTTTATTCTTCCATACTCTTCCGTAAGGTTCCAGAAGGTTCCACACATCTCTAGAATATTCCAGAGGGTTCCACACTCTTCCACAAGCTTCTAGAGAGTTCTACACTTCTCTAGAGTTCTCTGGAACATTCTAGAAAATTCTAGATTTCTCTAGAAACGTCTAGAATTTTCTAGAAACTCTTCAATTAAGGTGGGATCCCAACAAGTATTGTGCAAGATATATTGAAGATTTCAAGTCTCATGATTATCATATTTTGCTGCAACAACTATTGTCTGTAGCGTTGAGAGGCCTTTTGACCGTAGGTACAAGAAATGCATTACTACGACTATGTTCATTTTATAATGACTTATGCCAAAGAGTGCTTGATAGAGATAAATTAGAATCCATGAAGAATTAAGTTGCGTTAATGTTATGTGACTTGAGAGATTTTTCCCGCTTCCTTTTTCTATATCATGATTTACTTGACGGTACATTTGAGGAGGAAGCAAGAATATGTGGACCGATACAATACCGGTCGACGTATCCATTTGAGAGGTAATTTTTATGAATGTTTAACGTAATTAATAAATATGCGCTTATGAAAGCATTTTATGCTTATGTCTTGATTATAGGTATATGAAAATACTGAAGGGTTATGTTAGAAATCAAGTCCGACCTGAAGGGTGCATAATCGAGCGCTATTCTGCTGAAGAATGCATTAAGCATTGTGCTAGATATATTGAAGACATGTATGAATTTGGAGGAAGAAAAATCAGAATGAAGTGCAACAAATTAATTCCATACACGATGGGCATCCGATTTCAAAAGGAAAACCCATGTTACTTTTCGAGGAGGTGATTGATGCTGCTCATCGGTTTGTGTTGTTCAATACTGATGAAGTGGAGCCGTACATAGAGTAAGTATAAGTTCAACTCGATCATTACCTATGAAAGAAATTAAGTTTTAACTTGTACATTTGCATATGCAGAATGCACAAGGAGGAGTTGAAACATTTGCACCCATAGCTTTTACAAAATGAAGTGGAATTGTTAAAACTACATTTAGATGCTTTTAGTTATTGGTTTGGAAAAATGGTTGAAATGGTTATATTTTCTTTCATTAGACTAATTAAGTTTCATATATGCAAATATTATTGTCCTTTATCTTCATATACATTTTATATGTCTAGGTTAAAGATGAGAGAAATGATTCAAATGTTAGCAAAATAATAAAATGGCTTTTGTATGGGCCTCGGTCGCAAGTAACCTCTTATGCTGGCTATGCTGTCAATGGACGATGTTTCCATACTAAAAACTATGAGAAGTCTACGTAAAATAGCGGTGTTTCCATTGAGACGAATACTATTCGTGTAGACGGGTCCATTGAGAAAATTATTTATAATCGCATCTTACATGAGATTTTGTTATTGGACTACCATCTGTTTCAAGTTGCTTTGTTTAAGTGTGATTGGACAAATATTTATCTTGGAGTTAAGGTTGAAGATGGCTTTACATTAGTTAATTTACATCAGTTCCAAAATCAATTTGCAAGCGATCCTTTCATCTTAGCAACACAAGATGTACAAGTGTTTTTCTCCAGAGGAAGCAGTTCAAATTGGTATGTTGTTTTGAAATCACCTCCTAGAGGTTTTCATGAATTGGAAAAATACGAGAAGGAGGAAAACTCAATGAGTAAACCACAAAATGAGTCACTACTTAATCATAGGGAAGTTGATAAAGATGACAGAAGTTACATAAGGAGGGATTGTATGACATTTTGGTATGAATAACCATTTGTTGTTGATATATTGTTTTATATGTAGTCATATGCGTTAAAGTGTTTAGTTATGCTGTTATGTAAACCGATGAATAGATTTCTCTTCGCATCAAAAAGATACACCTATCAAATCACATATTGATTTACTCGAGTTTTTGATAGAAGTGTATCAAAGCAATTTTACATCGTATCACATACGGTTGTTCATATTTTTTTTGGATATTATTCATAGTCGTTACGTATCAAAAAAGTCCTACACTAATTAGTATAATGTTAACATCTTACAAATTATGATTTTTTTCCTGGTTGATCACTTGGAGAAAGAAGCTTGAATTTGTTGCATCTATGGATAAGAATGAACAAAATCAAGGAGAGGTAAAACCTATGTTATTTATACCTCAATTCCAACTATGCCCTTACTAATGCTATATTTGGTCAAATAATTTCAGAGCTCGAAGCTAGCGAAGAAAAGATCGAAGAAGCAAAGTCTTGCCGCACTTGCAACTGCTCATGGTCCAACTAAGGCTAATGGTGTTACTAGAATCTCTAGAATGAAAGATGTTGAAATTGAAGTTGGTTGTACTCTTAAGGTTATGAATGTGGCTGTTAGAAAATTTCCACGCAAACATAGTGGAATTCCTCCACCCATCATTCCTTACTATTATTCAACCTCCCTCCAAAATGTCACTACCACAAACTCCTCCAATTCTCTTCATTTCACTCCCCTTCAAAACGTCGTTACTACACACACGTCCAATCCTCATGATTCAACTCCCCTTCAAAACGTCAATACCATACACTCGTCAAATCCTCTTAATTCAACCCCCCTCCAAAACGTCGTGACCACACACACGTCCAATCCTCATGATTCAACTCCCATTCAAAACATCAATCCCACACAATCATCCAACCCTCTTAATTCAACTCCCCTTCAAAACATCTTTACCACACACACGTCCAATCCTCATGATCCAACTCCCCTTCAAAACGTCAATTTAGACTCTTTCTCCGAAGAGGCGAACATGTTCAAAACTAAGAGAAAAAGAGGAAAAACGATGATGAGATTATTTTCTTTAACATTGAATGAGAAGGTTGAAATTGAGTTCAATGACCTAAATCAACCAATTGGTCCAAATTTCAAATATTTATCATCATATCTTGGGAGTGGTATTTGTGACCATTAGCAATTGGAAGAAAGTCGACGAAAAATTGAGGGCTGATATATGGACATGTATTCAGGTACTAAAACCTGTTGAGAGCTAAAACATGATATATATATATATATATATATATATATATATATATATATATATATAGAAAAAACACCTGGATTTTAAGTTTTCTTTTAATTGAATTTAAACAGGTTAAAATTTGGTCTCTTTTGTTTATGAATTGTCAAAAAAACTATCAAAAGAGACATAACAATAACTTTGACTAAATCGAAATAAAAGTATTCAACAACTATGCAATTCAGATTTTTCTTTTATACATAATGTAACTATGCAATTTACATTTTTCTTTCTACACAAAACGTAACTATGCAATTTAGATTTTGTCCATACTGTACAAGCAAGGTTCGAGTTGAATGACATATACCAAGATATGTTCCTTGAGATGGTGGGGCTGCGATGGAAAGAGGCAAAGTCAAGGCTAGTTAAAGGTATAAAAGTTGCAGCAAATAATCTCGATGCTTCCAACAAATTAGACATTTTAAAACCAAATATTATTAAAAGTGCTCAAGAGTGGAATGATTTCATCAACGAGAAATCAACGAAAGAGTTTGAGGTCGTTCGTTTTACTTTGATGGCTAAAATTGAGAATTTTTTATTTTATTTTATTATACCTAATACCAATGAATTTCTCTTATGTAGTTGACGAGCAATAAATACAAGATCATACGAGCGCTGAATACAGTTCCACATACTATGAGTCGAAAGAGGTATGCAAGACTAGCAGATGATATGGTAAAAAAATAACTTGTAAAATTCATTTATTATCGTATCAAAAAATATCCAATACGGTTTAGTATTTAATTGTTAAGCTCTTTTTGCAAAAAAAAAAATGGTTGCTCATCAGATATCAGTAGGGAGGATTTGTGGTGCAGAGGCCCACAGAAAAATGGAGAACCACCAAATTCTATTGTCGTCGATTATATAGTAAGGATGGATAATACATCAAATTATTTTTTCATTTTTCGTTTTGACTCCATTTAACCATTTCGCCTATTACATAGTTGAATTTGATATATTTTAGTTGACACGTATTTTTACAGCTGTCTCCAGTATTTGAATGCTACATTTAACGTTGTAACATATGAAAAATGAATATTTTTGAATTTTTAGGCTAAGATAAAAGAGTATAAAAACACTCAAATTTCTCAAGGAACGGTATCATTGAATGAAGATGGAGTGTCGAAGGTTTTTGGTCGTGAACACAGAGGTAGAATAAAGGGCTAGGTTTTGTTGTTATACCAACTCAGCTCGGAGTTCGTACGATTAGTTCAAAAAAAGTACGTGACTTAGAAAATCAAATTATAACCTTGCAAGCTCAAATGAAAAAACTTTCAGATTTGTTTATGGATGTATGTTATAATTGATTCACTATGTTAATGAGTAATCGATATACCTTTAATATATTAGTGCGTGTCTAATATCTTTTCTAACGGAACATCGATAGTAAACAAAATATAGCGGAAGAACCAGTGACTCCTCGTGGCAATATGCCACAGGTATTTCCGAAACGAAGTTATTACATTTGAGTATTTGATCGTTGTAATTGACATTTGAGTGCATCGAGGAAAAAAAGTTATTAGGATGTCATTGATCACTGTAAATTCAAACACATATAGCTTGCAAAAAGCAATCCACCGGATGATGCAAGTTTATAGAGGAAGTTTTTATATTATTAATTTGTTTGGTGTGCTGTTCAAAGAGAGGAATGTTCATTTCTGTTGGATTACAGTAGTACATTCTTACATAATTAATATTTGCAATTTACTTGTTTTTTTGTTCGGATTAGAGGGATATCAAATCTCATGAGTTAGGACTAACCCTTTTATTTTATTTAGTGTGTTGAGTTATTTTGCTTTTTTATTTATAGTTAAGCTTGTTTCTTCATTTGCATACAGCCTTAGCTTACTGGGTATTTGTTTCTTTCGCATGCTTGTATACTTGATCATGTGAATTGCTTACTTTGCATATGCTTGCATACGTTAGTGTATAAATATATATACACACGTGCATGTTTTTGTTGAAATGTACACACACATTTTTATATTTAGAATATGAACTTGACTTGTTGTTAGTGTGATATTTGGAAACGTGGCATTGATTACCTTACTTTAGCCTTATAATTCAGTTCTCTTGTTTTGCAAACTGCTGGCAGATAAGTATAATTTGAAAACTGATTCTTTTTTGGAATGTATGAAATTTTTGGAAATTAAATGTTTGAAATAATGAAGTACGTCAAAAGACTTTTATCAATATAGTAAAAACTTTTATTTGTGCTTTTCTTTTAGGTAAAATGTTTACATTAAATTTTTCGGTAATTTTGATTTTACTTCTACTCTTGAACTTAGCCTTGGAGAAGTAATGAACAACATGTTTTGCTTCTGTGGAGAAGTACCAAGCCTACGTGCAAGTGTGCTACTGGTTACTACAAGTTTATAAATAAATCTGTTGCGTTGTGTGCAAGTATGCTACGTGTATTAAAGATGAATGAAAGTGAATAGAATTTTGATAATTTGGTGTCTAACTTGAATCAAGCTATTGAATAGATTGATGAGTTGAATGTTAAACTGGTAACTAACGGATTTTTTTTTTCCTGAAATGAAAAGGAAAATAGGATTGGGTAGGGTTGCGTGAGAGTCTCGTTGAATTAACTTTCTATTAGTACACCCTGAACTAAACATATAGCTGCTGCTGCTAATTCTCATCTTCATGCTGCCAACACTGCACTGATCCAAGTAATAATATATAAACGACCAGCTGCAAATTTTTTTTTACATAGGAGATTATGCTTTCATAATGCTTTATATTTTTCAACCAAAATGCTTTATTTTTGCAGTCTCATTGGAATAGCAACAACACCACAACTGTTGTTAATATACAATTTCAGCAGCAGGTAGGAAATGCAAATTATTGAGTTGACAAAGAAATGTTGTCGCAGAAGCAACAATCGCATCAACGACAATACTTTTCTAGTTTATTATGTACCACTATGAGCAAATAATTGGAAATTTTGTATGACGCAGTGATGGATACTGAAGCTCTTCTATTTAGGCTTACTTCAGATATCTATAGAATTGGACAAGCGGTTGGGACGCATAATTTAACTCTTTTGATTGATACGTGTATGTACTTTTATTGATTTATGTTATGAATTTAGTTATGTTTTGAAATGAAGTTATGAATTCAGAAATGGTGCAAACTTGAATTGTTTTTTAATGTGAATGGTTCGTATTGTTTCAAATATTTGAATAGTTGTGGTTATTATTCACGAAATAATGGTTTTAATTATAATATCATTAAATTTATAGTTGATAGCAATTGTGAAAAGATGAATTGTAGTAATTTGTAGCAATTGAAAAAATAATTGTTGCAACTGTGATCGCTAGTTGTATTAGATCGTACTACAACTATTACAAATACTTGTAAAATGTTAACGCAACAGGCTGAAGAAGTTGTTAAAATATTTATTATAGCCGTCGTAAACAGTTATAAATAAGTCTTTTACTACTGCGATAAGCAGTTGTAAAAGATTCTATTGCAATAGCTTCTCACAGTTGCAAAAGAGTTTTATAGCAACTGGATTTGACTTTTGCGATAATACAAGTGCAAATAGCAGTTGTAAAAAGTCTTTTACAACTACGCGTACCCTTTGTAAAATAATCACACTCTACTACAGCTGTGAATACAAAGAGTGACAGATGGCGGTTGTAATAAATCTTTTTTTCGGAAAACCCAGCAGGTATAGGATGGAGAAACGCATGGTAGAAATCGAATCTGATTCTTTTTAGCAGAACTCAAACATCATTTACACTGTGCCACGCCTGACAGTTGTAATATTAGACCTATTACAACTATTTTTGAAAGTTGTGAAATGATATTTTTGTTGTAGTTAAAGTAGAGTATATTTTTGTGATTGCATTCTATATTAGAAAATGAAAAGCATGCCATAGTTCTTACAAGTGCTAAAATAAATAAATAAGCCATGATATATAGATGCAGCTATGATTGTGCACGTCGAACAAATGGTATGATGAGTTTGAAAACTGGTATATGATGCAGGCATCTATTATTTACGTTCAATAACTATCTTATCAAATAGGATGACTATAACAGTACATCAGATTCTGCAATTCATGTATCTATGGCTTTTTATTCTAAATTTTCCTTTGCATTCAAGTAATTTTATTTTTTGTACTTCCAGGATCATTACTGTGCGACTTATGCAATCAATGGGGCCAAGGTTAGTAGAAACAGATAATAAGTCTGTGATTTCTCAAATTTTAAATTTACTTCTGAAATTAATTTATGTTCAATTGGTTCAAGTTTTATTTCTTGTATTTCGAAGGCAAATCATGCCAAGTTACAAACTTAGAGGTTGAGAGTTGTGGACTGGTACATTTAATCTGAAACAGATTAAAGCTGCAACTTAACAGTTTTGATAATGTAAATAAAATAAGCGAAGGTGGATTTGGCCCTGTCTATAAGGTAATGAATAAAATAGTGTCTAGATTATACATTTCTCATATTTTTGACACATTTCATGCTTTTATTCACATTTTCATTATTAATTTTATGGTGCGTTGCCAGATGGTTCAGAGATAGCAGTGAAGCAGCTTTCTTTAGTGTCAAAGCAAAGAAGCCGTAAGGTCATTAATGAGATTGGAATGATGTCTGCTTTACATCATCCTGATTTAGTGGAAATTTATGAGTATGGTATGGAAGGAAACCTGTTGCTTTTTATAAATATATGGAAAATAATAGCCTAGCGCTTTTTTCGTGTTAACCAAGTTTTCAATTAAGCAGATTTCAACAAGAAGTAGAAGGTCAAAACGAAAACGAAAGGACTCGGAACTTGAAAACACGATTATAAGAAAAGAAAATGGAACTCAAGGAATTTAACAATGTTTGGAGTTAAGTAAAGCATCCAGTACCAAGAGGCACTTATGGGTACTGGGAGATCCATTCTTCAAGTTTTGGCTTCTTAAACCCCATACACTTCATATACTCCTCCAAACAGTCATCATCAAGTGCTTTTCTCGGAGAATGGATGAGCAAATCTCGGGATTGATGAGAAGAAAGTAAAGAAAGCATGATAATACACGTGCTATGGAAAGAACTGTCGTGAGCAACTCAAAGTCTATGAAAAGGAGTTTGGAATACATCAAATTGAAGATAGAAGGACAATGCAAGGAAGAAGAGTGGATTTTCATCGAGAAATACCACTCAGTACCAAAAGTTTTATTTTGCACATGAGTAGGCGTGTCCACTTGTACATCATTGGGCTTGTTTCTGGACTTCTATTTATGTACTAGAACTATAGAGTTTTTTCTCTATAAATATCAACCCTATAGCAACCAAAAAAGAATCCTAGACTCTTGTTTTCCTTCAACTCCTATCCCTCCCTTAGACGGTCACCTAGGCAGATACTAATGGCATTTCTAGGCTTAGAAAACTGGTAATACTACGTGCTAGTGGCTTTAATTCTCCCTAAAATCCAAAATCAATAAAAATATAAAGTGGACCAGGCGAAAGATTACCAAACCACTATAAAAAATCTTGAGTTTCTCTACTTCTCTGCATCTTTTTTACTGTTTTACTAGATCTGATCCTACAATAGGCCATATTTATGTGTATTGCCACTTTTGGCTTCAATATTTTGGTGTTTTATTAAGAGTTGAACTTAGATTCAATCTAGCTTGCTATTTTGGATTTGGAGAGATTTAGTATTTAAATCCCGAAAATTTGCTTTAATGAAGTTTGAAAGCTTTCTACTAGGAATTAATGGTGCCTAGGAAACCTATGAGATTAGGAAGGTCATCAGGAGCTGTAACTGGTGATGATGAAGGGAACCCTCACCAAGTTGAGGTTAACAACCAACAAGAAATATTAGGATCATCTGCTGATAGGAAGTGGTTACTAGAGGAGAGCTTTGCAAAATGCTGTAGAAGTTGAACTAGAAGATGGCAAATAGCTAGAAAGATTTGATGAATAAATTGATGCTTTGCTAACCTTGCAACCACCAAGAATCACGAGAATTAGAATGGAAACTTCACTTGGGCTAGAACAAGACAATTCCTCTATTTCCGGTTGAAATAAATGGGATGAAAAGAAAAAATAGAAGGTAGGGGTTGTTGGAGTTGTAGAAGGATTAGTAAGAGGAAGTAGAAGTGCTCCTCCCAAAAAATGACCACCAAGTACCGAGAGGAGTCCTCTCGGTATTGAGAAAAATGCAAAAGTGGATGATGGGTAGGAGGTTGATCAATGGTGGTATCTAATGAGGAAGTTGACTTGTAGCTCGATGATGATGATTTAAAGTTGGATATTGATGCTAACGAAGATGGAGTTCAAATAGCCGCAGCTCGACCAATCGCGCACCCATGAAATTCTGAAGGACTGGTTCTCCCAAAGACATGAGCATTTAGATATTTGTCGGAAAACCGGGACCATTTATAGAGTCAAACACTCGGTGCAGCTCCCGATACCTGATTACCTTCGAACAACCGTGCTTGTAAGGAATACATAGCGGATATGGTTAAACGGTTGGTAGATGAAAGTAGAGGCAGAAAAAGAAAAAAAATAAAGATTTGGGTTTTGCATTAAGTAGGACTCCATTTATCAAAAATATCCTAAGAGAAGAATACCCTAGAAAGTTCACTATGCCAACAATGCCATCCTACAGTGGAATTGCTGATCCTAGACAACGCTTACTCAAGTACGAATGGCATATGGATGTGTCCAGGGACAAGGATGTTGTTCATTATAGATGTTTCCTGATTTTCTTGAAAGGAGATGCTTCTATGTGGTTCACTAGGCTCGCGGCGAGATCTTTACCTACTTTTGATGAATTAGCAAAGAAGTTTTGAGAGCAGTTCAAGCTCCATGCTGCCAAATTGAAGGACACGATGTCCCTATCTAGCTTATCGTAAGGACCCAAGGAGCCTCTAAAGGGGTTCATGAACCGATTCAATGTCGTTGTCACTAAAGTTGGCAACCCAAATGAAGATTTGGTAATTATGGCTTTGGTATAGGGTATTCAACTAGACATGGATTTTCATACGTGGCCAAAGATAAAGTAACCAACAACTATGGAAGGTTCCATCGAAATGCAAAACAGTTTATGCGGTTGGAGAAAGCAGGTCAGGTAAGAGTAAAAGTTAGCGACAGACAGCCAAAGGAGGTAGTTCAAAGTAATGTGGTACTTAAACAGAATGGAGATGGCTCTACTAATGTTATAAGTGATGCTGAAAATTATGGAAACTAGAAGTAAAGGAACCGAAACTATGACGATACGCATCACGAGAATAGTAAGCATTAGAGAAATCTACGACCCAAAGATTGTACACCTTTGAATAATGTGCTAAAAAATATTTACCTTGCTACAAAAGTAATGTAGCACTATAAGAAACTATCCAGGAGAGAAGCAACATAGTAGGAGAAACATTCTAGGTAGTACCGTAGTTTTCACGAAACTCATGGGCATACATTAAATGAATATTGACACTTAAGAGATCTTATTGAAGAATTAAAAGGAAAAATAGACTTCAACAAAGCATCAAAGAATCATAGGATGACGACTAAATTGCGAGATCCCAAGGACCGCCCGTCCACGGGAATCATCCCAGATCGAGCGGAGCAGGACCCAGTGGAATAATGAAACGTAAGTCATCGATGCCAAAATTAGAGGATTTGATCCAATAAAAAAGAGACGGAGAGAGATGGAATGGTACACGCACTCTCTAAAGCACGTACAATAGAAGAATTGCTTTGTTGTAGAAGATGGATCTCCGACAAAGCAGCAAAGGAGGAATACTGATGATGTAGTATTCAGAAATAGAGATGTTGACTGAATTGAAGTGCTTTCGACCTAATGATAGTGACGGTCGGAATTGGATTATGAAAGAGGCTATGCGGTAGGATCGTGTAATATGGAATATTGAAATAGTCTAGGTAGATAAAGTAGGTAAATTCAAGGAGACACCAGGATTTTATACTGGTTCGGACCTATCGTCCTACTTCCAGTCCCTAAGCTTTACTTCGGAATTTGACTAACTAACACCCTCACTTCACCCGGAGGAATAGGTTTACAACTTACCCGAACAACCGAACGGGATTTCTTGCCTCAACTACCGAAGAGGACTTCAACTCAATTACTAAAATACAATATTCGACTTGTTGTATTCTTGTCAACACTAATGAGTCTAATGTAGTACAATACTCCTATAATCTTATCCTCGAGAATATGCAATGTATTTGTGAAGATTTAGGAAATGTGAATTGCTATGAATCAAAAAGAATGTTATAAACAAAAACAATGATTCAAGCAATAGATTAATGAATACTTTGAGAGTATCTAGAAAATATGAACAAGAGAATAGTTAGATTAAAGCAAGAGAATTCGGTGAATTAAATGATGTTAGAATCATGTATATATACTTGTAGAAGAGATGCATATGTTGCCAAAGGTCGCAAACAAGAGATGCTTCCATTTCCATTGATGAAAGGTTGCAACTCTTGGGAGGAAGAAGGTGTCTTTTCAGAGAAAATTCGCAGGTTCAAATTCAGTCGACTGAGCAGGGAATTCAGTCAACTGAAAATATGAAGTAAAATTTTCGGGACCAAATTCAGTCGACTGTGTAGGAAATTCAGTCGACTGAAACTGTGCATGTGTATAAATTTGTTCCAGTTTCAGTCGACTGACTGTTCCTATTCAGTCGACTGAACTTATAAAACCTGTATAGTTAAAACTAAATTAAAAAAAATGAAGTTTAACATATTTTTCTTGTGCTAGTACAAGCTTCATGAGGATAGATTTTAACAATACATCTAGACTAAGACACATGTGAAAACATACTTTAAGCTTGTTTGGTCTTCATCTATCTTCCTTTAGCATTTGCATATATTTCTTCCTTGTTTGTAAAAGCACATTGTCATTGATCAAAATCTTCGCGTATCAACATTCTCCCCTTTTTTGATTGATGACAATACTGATTTATTCTAGAGATGTTTTACTTACTTTCTCCCCTTGAATGTACGCACTATCTTTCCTACAAAACAAAGTTAGTACCATAGATTTTCTCCCCCTTTGTCATCGACAAAAAGGAAGAACTAACAGCAGTAATAATATATCAAAACAATCACTGAATCATAGAGAATATTTGCATAAGCATGAATTAAGAGAAATAAAAATGTTGTGACAGACAAGCATAAAATGGCTATTTATACAAGCCATTATAAAGTTAAAAATACACATCAAAACAACAAAATTACTCATCCTTATCCCAGTCATATGAATCTTCTCTTCCTGTTGGTTCACGTATGACGGGTCCTCCTGTTGGTGGTCTGTGTGCTCTTCCTCCTTGGCCACAACTAGCTCCGCTTGCGCTGCTACTTGTATGCTCTTCGGATGTCGTCCATGTAAACGTAGGTGTTGGACGTTTGCCGCGAGATGTTGAAGCAGTAGTGGTGCTTGAGCACAAGATTGCATCCCAAATCTTGTTGAAGAATCCTTTGATTTTATCAAGCTTATGATCTACCTTTTTAAGACGAGTGTCAAGAATTTGTTGATTTCTTGACAATATCCCCAAGGATTGGTTGGTAGTGAAGCTTGGGTCAACAAGACGAATGTCATCATCTTGCTCGAGATGTTCTTCGTGGCGAGGTTGAGGAGGTTGTTGTTGTTGTTGTTGTTCTTGATGCCTTGCTTCCCATTCGGCGAGTGATGTTATGCGAGGAGGTCGAGATGGGAGTTGCATTAGGCTTATGATCCGATGGTTAATTTGATGGACCATTGTATTCTCTGATTCAGGTAATGGCGTATCGACATTTAGGAGAAGTCGCATGATGTACTCTCCAAAGTAAATAGTGCGCATTTTTCCATTGTTGAAAGTGAGAAACTCATCAAGAATAAGCTGTACCCAATTAACTTGTATATTGCCAAAAATAGCATATAGAGCTCGATAGTTATTTGGGTAGACAATTTCGTACGATCCCGTATGAGGAGTAATCGTTCTCATTAGGGATTTATGGGGGATTCTCGCCATAGGTCGAAGAGAGGTGGACTTAAAATCGCTAAAGTTGATATTATCATCCATGAAACGATGGTTGATGTTGTCACGAATGTGTGGATTGAATTCTATTTCCTCTAGCTTTCTCCCGACATTTGGAGATTCTAAAATATGTGCTATTCTATCCAATGAAAACCAAACTTTCTTTCCACACACCATACTCCAAACACTATTGTTTGGATTTCTTGGAGTTTGGTGTCCAAGATTAAGATTAGCATAAAATAAATTTACCATTACATGATTAATGGCATGGTCATTTCGTTTCAAATCTAAAAGAGAAGTTAAACCTGTCGGATCTGTTAATGCTTGGATGTTGTAGGTTTGAAAGCTTTGAAAATCAACGAAAGAATGCTCGAAAATTTGAGAATTCTTCATCTTGTTCCATTGTAAAGCCATTGTGCTATTTAAGCATCAATTGGCTCGGAGGATGAAGAAGATGAAGCTCTTGCTCTTTTTGGTGCCATTTGGGTGAGAATTGATTTGATTTTGAGGAATTTGGGAGCTAGGGTTTCGAAATTAATTTGGGGAAGAAGGTTTGTAGGAGGTAAAAGTGTATTGGTAGGGTAAAATCTGGTGGTTAAAAGGGGAAATTTTGCCTGGGAAGTAGCGTTCAGTCGACTGAATCAAAGGCCGAAGTGTTCTGTGATAGATTCAGTCGACTGAGCAGTACATTTAGTCGACTGAATTTTGTTGCTGAAATTTTCTGTTGAATTTTTAGTCGACTGTGTAGATGGTTCCATTCGACTGAACTTTGTATATATTGTTTTTTGTCATATTTTCAGTTAATGGTCTAATTGATATTCTATTTAATACATAACATGCAGTAGCAACGGCTTCTGCCCAAAAATGTTTTGGTAGAGAACATCCATTTAATAATGTTCTTGCGCATTCTTGTAATGTTTTATTCTTTCTTTCTACAACTCCATTTTGTTGATGAGTTATAGGAAAAGAAAAATTACGATTTATTCCTTTCTTTTTACAAAAAAGTTTCAAAAACTTCATTTTCAAATTCACCTCCATGATCGCTTCGAATATTTTTAATTTTCAAATCTTTAGTGTTTTGAATTCTTTTGACAAATGTTTTAAAATGCTCAAAAGTCACTTTTATTTTTCATAAAAATAGTCCATGTGTATCTTGAAAAATCATCAACTATTACAAATACGTATCGATTATGATTAATGGATTGAACTTGTGTTGGTCCGAATAAATCCATATGTAGTAATTCTAATGGTTGTAAAGTTGAAATATTTTTCTTAGATTTGAAAGATGATTTCGTTAATTTTCCTTTTTGACAATCATCACAAGGATTTTTTATTTTAAAGTTTATTTTGGGTAAACCTCTTACTAATTCATTTTTAGAAAGTTTTCTAACGGTTTTAAAATTTATATGACAAAATCTTTTGTTCCATAACCAAGGATCATTATCTTTGGCAAGTAAACACATACTTGAATTATGATTAATATTCATATTTAAAACATAAATATTTCTATCTCTATTTCCTTCAAAAATTAGATTTTGGTTTTGATCAAAAATACTACATTTATTATTCGAGAAAGTTATTTTAAAACCTTTGTCACACAATTGACTTTTGCTAAGTAGATTATGTTTTAAATTTTCAACTAATGAAACATTTGTTATAAAAGGTAAATTTGATGTACCGTAATTGTTCACATCTCCTTTGCCAATGATATACCTTTTGAATTGTCTTCGAAGGTAACCGAGCCACCATCAAAGTATGTGATGTTTGTAAGCATATCTTTGTCTCCGGTCATGTGTTTTGAACAACCACTGTCTAATATCCATTTCTTCTTTTTGAGTGGGACCTGAAAATAAATATGAAATTATTGGTACCCACCTTTTAATAGGGTCCTAAAAAGTTAGAGTTTAGGAAACCAAACCAAATTTGGTTTAGTATCCTTTTTATAAATATAGTTTTCATTATGATGAACATTATCCATAAATGTTTTAATGTATTTATTTTTTATTAATACATTGTTAGTCTTTGGTATCCAAATTATAACTACCTTGTTTTCTACTTTTGTTTTAATAGGTTTCTTTATCAATATTTGTTGTTTTGAATCCATATTCCTCTTAAAAATTGTATTTTTCTTTTTAGGAATTTTTGCCTCCTTTTTATATCCTAATCCATGTTTACTTGAAGAGAATTGAGAATTTTCTAAAATCTTAGATAAATTTTCTCTTCCTTTGTTAAAGTTAGAAACATTTTTAGTGATGTCATCTAATCTAGCTTGAAGACTATTATTTTCCAACTCAACTTTTCTAATCTTAGTTTTTAACTCATGACTTTTTAGAAAAAAATATATCATTCTATGTTTTTTGAGTTTCAATTTCTTGACTTAAGAGAGATAATTGAGTTTCCGAATTTGAATGAGATTCTTGAACTTTTTCAAGTTCTTCTTCTAAGATTTTCTTTTCATCTTTTAACATATCCCTTTAAAATTCAGCTTTGTTTTGATTTTCACGAGTTTCTTTTTAAGAGTTTTTATTGTGCTTAAAAGTTCAGTGTTTACTTCAATTAAATCGTCGAAAGTTAAATTATTTACCTCAGATTCTTGAGCCATGAAGCATACATTTGCCTGTTCATTGTCGCTATCACTATCATTTTCGGATGAACATGAATCTGAATCGTCCCATGTTACAGAAAATGCCTTCTTTTTGAATTTATGCTTCTTGTTTTTGTTGTTGAATTTTTTTTGATTTTCCTTCATTTGTTCTTGACAATCTTTTTGCATGTGTCCTTTCTTGTGACAATTGAAGCATTCTATATTTGAGGATGAAGGTTTGTTCAAGAAATTCTTTTTGAATCCGTTTTTGTTTCCTTTTCTATACTTTAAGAATTTATTGAAGTTTTTGGCTATAAATGCTAGATCTTCATCTTCAGACTCTGATTCTTCCTTTTCCACATGAAAAGCAACATTCTTTCTTTCTTGAGCTTGATCTTTCTTAGCTTGCATATTTACTTCATACGACATAAGATTTCCAATCAGTTCTTCTGGTTTCATTGTAGATAGATCATTTGCTTCCTCGATTGCTAGTACTTTTCTCTCCCATTCATCAGTGAGTGAATTTAGAACTTTAGACACAATGTCAAAGTCCATGTATCTTTCTCCTAATTCGATTAGAGCATGATGAATGTCTTGAAATCTTGAGCACATGTCATTGATGGATTCATTCTGTCGCATTCTAAAGTTTTGGAATTGATTCTTCAGCATGGATATGTTTGTTTTTTTAACTTTGTTTGTGCCTTCATGTATGACTTTGAGTGTTTCCCATATCTGATATGCAGTAGTACATATGCTAACACGGTTGAATTCATTTCTATCCAGGGCGCAAAATAGCATATTCATAGCTTTGGCATTTGCACTAGCTTCATTCTTTTGAATTTGTGTCCATGTAGGATAATCGGTTGTGGGCACAACGAACTCTGCTTGAGTAACATTCCAGGCTTCGAAACTTGTTGCTTGCATATAAATCCTCATCCTAGTAGCCCAATAGTTGTAGTTTAGTCCATTGAATAGGGGCGTCTTTGGGTAGATTGTCCTTCCACAAATGTGGAACTATAGGCAGATGTTGTGCTTGACTTGCGTTATTTTTCATATTATCAATATGTCTAATAACGGTGTTATGGTTATAGGACAACCTTGCTTTGATACCAATTGAAAGAGGCTATGTGGTAGGATCGTGTAATATGGAATATTGAAATAGTCTAGGTAGATAAAGTTGGTAAATGCAAGGAGACATCAGGATTTTATACTGGTTCGCACCTCTCGTCCTACTTCCAGTCCCTAAGCTTCACTTAGGAATTTCACTAACTAACACCCTCACTTCACCCGAAGGAATAGGTTTACAACTTACCCGAACAACCGAACGGGATTTCTTGCCTCAACTACCGAAGAGGACTTCAACTCAATTACTAAAATACAATATTTGACTTGTTATGTTCTTGTCAACACTAATGAGTCTAATGTAGTACAATATTCCTATAATCTTATTCTCGAGAATATGCAATGTATTTGTGAGGATTTAGGAAATGTGAATTGCTATGAATCAAAAAGAATGTTATAAACAAAAACAATGATTCAAGCAATAGATTAATGAATGCTTTGAGAGTATCTAGAAAATATGAACAAGAGAATAGTTAGATTAAAGCAAGAGAATTCGGTGAATTAAATGATGTTAGAATCATGTATATATACTTGTAGAAGAGATGCATATGTTGTCAAAGGTTGCAAACAAGAGATGCTTCCATTTCCATTGATGAAAAGTTGCAACTTTTGGGAGGAAGAAGGTGTCTTTTTAGAGAAAATTCACAGGTTCAAATTCAGTCGACTGAGTAGGGAATTCAGTCAACTGAAAATATGAAGTAAAATTTTCGAGACCAAATTCAACCGACTGTGCAGGAAATTCAGTTGACTGAAACTGTGCATGTGTATAAATTTGTTCCAGTTTCAGTCGACTGACTGTTCCTGTTCAGTCGACTGAACTTATAAAACCTGCATAGTTAAAACTAAATTAAAAAATGAAGTTTAACAAATTTTTCTAGTGCTCGTGCAAGCTTCTTGAGGATAGATTTTAACAATACAACTAGACTAAGACACATGTAAAAACATACTTTAAGCTTGTTTGGTCTTTATCTATCTTCCTTTAGCATTTGCATATATTTCTTCCTTGTTTATAGAAGCACATTGTCATTGATCAAAATCTTCGCATATTAACAGATTAGTGACTGTGCATCGAGTCAAAGTACTCTTCAAGGAACTTTCATTCGGATGAAGATTAACATGAAGGAGGTTACAGCTTGTAAAACCAAGGTCAGAGGCTTTATGGGAAAAGCCAAGTAGCTAATTGAGACAATCAATTTTCTATAGAATTGGGCAAAGGAGAACACAAGATTATCCAGATTCTAAAGTTCGTCATCGTATATGAGTACTCGGCATATAATGCATTCTTAGGATGACCTGCACTTGCTAATTTCAGGATAGCTTTGGCATCTTGGTGCTTAGTAATGAAGTTCTGCATGGAGAATGGGGTTGGAATAGTAAATGGTGACCAAAGCATTGGAAGGGAACGTTACATTGCAGAACTAAGAGAAGTAAAGCAAAATGGAAAGGCAAGAATATGGAGAGAACTCTCCACATTCAGGACTCGCAAGCATAACAACTAAAACATGAAAACTGGCTTGGGAACCATAACCAATTCATTAAGGTCATGGGTCCAAGGAAGAAGTTAGGGAAAGGGAAACTAGCATAGGTAGAGCTGACAGTGGATGTTCCAATCGACATGGATGATCCTACACAGGTCCTGAAGATTGAATCTCAGCTCAGCATTAACTTAAAAAAGAAATTGATGAATTTCCTTCAAGGAAAAATAGATGTGTTTGCCTTGACTTGCTCAGACATATGCGGGATATCATCGTAGATAGCGTGTCATGTATTGAACATTGACCCAAAGTTCACACCGACAAAGCAGAAAAGACACCGTCTGGGTTCGAACCAATCCATTATTGAGGAAGAGGTAGATAAACTTATGGAAAACAGGTTCGTCCATGATGCTTTATACCCCGATTAGGTTTCCAACCCTATTTTGGTTAGGAATTCAAATGGAAAGTAGAGATGTGTATCGGTTACTTGGTTTTGAAAAAGGCATGCCCAAAGGACAAGTTTCCTCAGCCAATGATTGGCCAATTGGTGAATGTGACCGCAGGACATGATTTTCTCTCATTTATAGGTGCTTATTCAAGTTACAACTAGATCCTAAGGCAAATACCAGAATAGGAGATTACTAGCTAAATAACAGACTTGGGATTATACTGCTATCGTGTGACGTCGTTCGATTTAAAGAATGCTGGATCTTCATACAATGGACTAGTGAATGCTATTTTCAAGAGCCAAATCAAGCGGATTATGGAAGTATACATAGACGATATGCTTGTGAAATCATGAGTATCTCTAAACCATCCAGACAATCTTCGAATAAGTTTGAAGTTTTACGGAAGTACGAGATGAGACCGAACACATTGAAATATTCTTTCGGTGTAGCAATGGGAAAGTTTTTAGGATTTATCATACTTGCATGGGGTATCGATGATGATCCAAAACATATTGACTCCTCGAGGAGTGTAACCACAAAAACTACAAAGAAGGAACTACAGAGCTTGAATGGGAAGATTGCAACATTGAGTCGGTTCATCTCTAGAGTGATAGATAAGTGTATACCTTTCTTCGATGCCCTCAAGAAAGGAAAAAAGAATTTGAATGGAACAAGGATTTCCAAAAAGCCTTCGAGGAATTATTAAGACGTATGAAAAACCATCTAGTCCAATCCAAACCGCTTATAGGGGAGGATCTATTTGTTTAGTTAGCCATGTTTGCTTATGCGTTAAGCATAGCCTTAGTATGTGAGAAGGCTAGGATTCAAAGATCAGTTTATTACATCACCAAGCATTTTATTAAAGCCAAAAAGAACTACCCGAAGCTGGACATACTTTCGTACCGCTTATTTGTAACACCTCACCTCTATACACATATATCCAATAGTATTACGGAGTAATACTTCCATATAACATGAAGAACGAGGATATATGAATTATATACGTGAATATTCCCTTGGACATCGAATAAGTAACTCGCCTATACATACAAAGTATCGGTACAAAACAATAAACATGTGTGCCTTTAGGACAGAACAATACAAAATATACAGTGACTAACAGAGAATATAGAGTCAATCGTAGCAGCAATAATAATATAGTATTTTTATAAGAATACAACACAACCCATTATATAAATGAAATCATCAAATGAATAGAGTTTAGCACATATCCATTCCTTAATATAATATCAGCTAAATTACAAATCAATAGATACCGTGAGATAGCCTTACAAATTATCCAAATAATATCCAATACTATACAAACCATAAAGATAATCCAACAAAATCTAAATCACAATGAATAATAACGAAAAATATCAAATCATTAAATAGTTTGGATACGATAGGGACTTGCTACACTTTATGCTCAACCAGTCTCTAATCTAGTCAACTCATTATAGAAAAGAGACATATATGCCAATCTACTGCACACTCATAATCCTGAACCAGAAAGGGAGACTGATCGCACACACCATGCTTCAAGAACTCTGGGTCTACTAACTTTCCACTGATATTTGAATCTTTTCCTACTCTTCGGTTACCTCAACGGACATCATGACCCAATCCACCAGTGGATCATCTATGCATATCTCCAGTCACAACCCTATAGATAACAGACTACTAGCCTATGTGGCACAAGGTGCTATAGGGCACCTACTCTACCAACTACCAATCCTATGATGCGCATCAAATATAACAATGGGATCGTGGATCTAGGGCGTGACACCGTAATCAGCCCGTCAAGGTGGATACTAGCCAATCCGGTTCAATCTTGAACCATAAAAGAAGCTAGACACAAGTGGACGACATATAGTACTCATTTCCTATATCTATTCGTAGCTCTATATATAAGCCAGAAAATGGCTCTATATAAGTCAACTCATGACTATGATATGTTAGAGCTTTAATCCCTTGCCATCACATGACTCGACTTATAAGCCAATACATTGCTACAATATGTTCACCACATACATATGAGCATATCCCCATTTGACCGGCATTTACTTACAAAGAATAACCAAACGTGTAACATAATGATATCCCATACCACCGCTGTTACTCGGATAATTATTCAATGCCCAAAAACTACACTCGATCCATATTAGATATCTCTATATGACAAGTCAGATGAATAACCGAAAAAGTGTCAAAAGCCCCATACCAGACGGTATCACCAAACTGTTTATTCAAATTTCTCGTCACACATAAATGGAATCTCACAAATAAAATAAGATGACGTCATCACCATATCATCATAAATCCTTAATAAAATCTATGTCGATGGTGAATCACTTATATAATTATTAGTCAATAGACAAGAAATAAAAATAGGCTATAGAAATAAATATAAAATAACAAAACAAAACTTAATAATAAATCATTTACAATATATAATTTTATGCAATCAAATATTTAGAAATGAATAATAATACACAATTAAAGATTCAATAAACCATTAGAAAGTTATCAGAATAAATACATAAACATAAACGATTCCAATGAATATATGTATATGACAACAAGTAAAAATATATTAATGAATCCTTCATAATTTATAATCTCAATGTAAACTATTAAGTACTTAGAAGTGAATATTAATTTCATATTCTAGAATTAAATAGATAAGTAACCTAACTAAAATATATTCTATTTAATAAATAACTAATTCCTCAATCTTTTATAATTAAGTAATATGTTAGCATTCACAAATAGCATTGGAAAATCCGCTTTATTTCATTTTGGTAACCAAAATTAAATTGTAGAGTAAATATTTCGCTTAAGTTATTTCCATAACTTTCTATAGTTAAATATTGTTTATTAATAATCATACATAATCCAGATCAATTTAATATATTCAAATCAAATATTTTTATTTCCAACACTTGAATTATATGTGTGTGTGTATACATTAAGATTTCATAAATATATACTTAGAAAACTATAAAATGACAATTACAGACTATAACATATTTTTTCTTATTTAAATAACACTATTAAATCCACTTTATAAATTTAACAAACTTCAAATATATATTTGCATTCTTGTACAATATATAGAAATTTAGTTTAGTGTTTAAATATGTAACAACTCCTATTTGGGATTTCAAATTTGAATATTAATTGATTCAAATCTTCGGATTTGAATTTAAATTATGATAAATTATCCGTTTCAAACTGAGACTTGATTTTTGTAGGATCGATTTCACCCTAGAGGGGGGTGAATAGGGTGACAGTATTAATTATAAAAATTTATTGCGGAAGCTTATAAACAATTTCAACACAGATCACAGAATAATAGCAGCACAGAAAAATAGCAGAATAAAATGCAGAAATAGAACGATACGGAATTTACTCAGCTTCGGCAAAACCCTGCCTACGTGCTGCCCCCAAGGTTTCTACTAGAAATTAGATAGTCAGACGCTTACACACGTAAGCTCGTGACACCCGCTATCGACTAAACCTAACTCTACGCTCAAAACCCTGCCACAACTCAGCCACTGAGTTGCGAATTCTCAAGCTACGCCACGTAGCTTGTCCCCTAGTCACACGACTAGTAATTACAACGATTTAAAAAGAGTTTAAATTTAAAAACAAATTTAAAAATGATATTAAAATTTAAAACCCTTTTCTAATAAAACTAAGTCCTTAATTAATCATGGCCGGCCCCTTTCATTTCTTCTGCCCGTTCCTTTTTCTTTTTGCTTCTGTAAAATGGCGGCCTCGCTTTCGTTCCTCTTTGCGCTCTGAAATTAGGGCTTGTAAAGAATCGAAGATTCCGACTTTACATTGATCGATCAAATTTGTGATTTTCGCCCTTTGGCCTGTCGATCGACTGTCTCCTAGTACCTTGCTTCGGCTACTTCGATTTTGATCGAGTTTGATATGATGACTGGTATGTAATTTATTCCTTTTCTTTTCTGGTTTGATGCTTGAACTCGATGATGAGATTGCCGATGATGATTTCCTTATATAGGGTTTGTAACCCTTGGTTTTCGTCGTATATTCTCTATTTGAATTTGTCAATTTCTTTTCTCTGTCGCTTGATTATGCTTGGTCGTTTGAGATTGATTCTGACCTTTTCATATGCGTATACTTTTTTTGCTTGGTTGACACGGGTTTGAATTGATATCGTGGTCATCACGGTGTTGATTTCCTTTGACTTCGGCCATGTTTTAATTACGTGAATTTTTGGTCAGCTTCGTCTCTGGCCATATCTGTGTTCATCCCTCTGCTATTTGCATTTACTTCATTCATGTATCTGCTGGCTTGACTCTGTTTTTGCTGTAGTCGAGTTGTATCCAGTGTTTACTTTGAGCATGTTGCAGTGTTCATTCGTGTTGTATTTGCCTGTTTAGTCTTGCATCTTGATTCATGTATATTGTTACTGAATTCATTATGTCTAGATTTCTTTGCTACTGCATATTTGAGAGCAAATTTGATGTGTGGTCAGACATGAACTTTACTTGAGCATTGTTAAGTAGTTTGTAGTTGCTATGTTGTCATTTGGGCTTGTAAGTTGTATCATTGTGATGTCTGGTTTACACTTGATGATCTTCATATTCACGTGTCTTGTTGAAGTGGTTGAGATTTGCAGTTCACTCAGCTTTGATTTTGTGGCTTCGACATCTTATATTCAGGAGATGTTTATTGTGAAGCTTGGTTTATTGGTCTTTGAGGCATGTTGTATTTTTCTTTGTGGTCTGCACTTGCATACTAATGCTTGTTTCTCTTGTGTACTTCATATATGCACTGTGTTGATCTTGCTTCTGCACATTGTTGTATTTGGACTTTGTACCCTTGATCATTCACTGTTGCCTGGGTCTGTACATTGATATTGGCTGCTTATTTGATAGTGTACTCACTGAAGCTCGAGTTGCATCCACATTGTCACTGTAGTTGTATTCATGTACACTGCATTGTGGTCTTGTGGCAGTTGCTTTGTCTCCATGTATTTCATGCAGTACGGGCATTTGATTCATCGTATCTGTTTCACTTGGTCCCTGACCTTTGTTGCCTCTGAGTTTGAGCATTTGCAAATTTGTAGCTTGGTCTTTGTTGGTTTTTGGTGGCATCTGTTTGTTGTGCATTGGCATTGTTCGAACTTGTATCACTTGAGTTGAATCCAGCTTGTACGCTCAGGTTTGACCTTGTGCTCGTGTTGAGATTTTATTTATATTGCACCTGAGTTGAACCCGTCCTTTTTTCTTTTGGGTTTGACCTTGTGCTCACCTGTCCCTGTAAATCAATCAAGTGTATATCAGTGTGCACGGCCTTGCGGCATGTACAGTGATACACTGTGCATGTCACATTGTTCGTGTGTGATGAATTCAAATATAAATCATGACGAACAACCCAAATAACCAAGGAAAATAATATTTTCAAAAAAACCATATTATATTTTATATTGCATAAATATTTCTTTTTCAATTTTACTGCGTTAGTGAATATTTTTGCACATTGCTCAGATGCTGGATTCTAACTGGAATGAAGTTGAAGATGAAATTATGAAAGTGAGTGATATGTAGTGAGGTCAACTGTAAATATAAAATTGTGATGTAATCAAAATTGTATATGTATAGTGAGTTGCTTGAATTTGTACTATTCGAAATTGTAATAAATATTTGTTTGAATAAATTTTTTGTTTGAATTCAAATTCTGTGTTATTTATTTTTATTCAACAAATATTTATTTAATCAATGAAAAATAAAATAGTACATTAACAAATACATTCAAACGAATGTATATATGTTTATTATCATAAAACAAACATCATATAAGCGAATATTCAACAATCTCCCCCTTTTGATGATAACAAACATATATTTAAGATTTTGAATATGTTAAATGTATTTGATCATTGATATGCTCTAATTACTCCCCCTATTTAAATGCTTCCTCTCTACACAAAGCCCCTGCTACAAATATGCATACAAATAAAAATATGCAAATGAGCCTAGATGCAAATAGAAAATTATTTGACATTTGCTTGATTTGATTTGACAAAATCTTAACTTTTCTCTCCCCCTTTTTTTATCAGCAAAAGAATAATAGTGTTAGAGAAAATAGAGATAAGGTGATCGATATTAATTCAACATTAAAACTCAATTGAATATAAATATTAAATTTCAATAAAAAAATTAAACAAAAATCGTAAATATTTTGTTAGGCGCATATTCCACTTTTAGAATGATGGGAATGATGTCATCATATAAAACTATACAGTTGTGTCTATTTGTGGTATATTTATATCAGGAATTTGAATATCTACTAACCATGCATAACCGTTAGGACTTTTAACTGAGATTAGTAGTATTCTAAAAAAAATGAGATCAAGTATCTTCTAACCACGCATAACCGTGAGGACTTTTAAATGGGATTAGAATCAACTTGTTTATTTTAAAAGTCAACTTTTGATATGCGTTCCATATATGCATAACCGTGAGGACTTTTAAATGAGCATGGAAGCACATAACAAATTCCAAGTAATTCACCCATGCATAACCGTGAGGACTTTTAAATGAGAGTGAATACTTTGGTATTTATTTATTATTATTATTTTTTACTATATAATTTTTTTTTAATAAGAAAATGTAAAAATGAAAAACGAACGATTCCTGTTTAAAGTACCACATATCGACGAACTATATAGAATTTTGTTGAGTGATGATCGTTAGAAATATGATAGAGATGGAGATGGTCATGGAATTTTTACCAACAAAAAGTTTTATAACTCTTGTTTAAATTTCTAAAGAATTTACTAATTATACCGGCTCGAGTCATAATATATAATAAATATTAACACTCGTCACTTTTCAATCACTATTTTTCTTTTCGATAATCATTAGGGAGTCGGATTAGTCAAAATAGTCATTTAAAATCAAATTCAAAAATAATTATGAAATTAATTTTTCCAAATGACTAATCTGAAAATATGGTCAAAAATGATTTTCTCGAGGGGTTTTAAAAGAAATTTTTTTGCAATTTGAAAATTATTTGAAATGAAGAATATGTAGATATTTTCTTTGAAAAATGATACAGTTAATGAATGTCTCAACAAACATCACGTTCCTCTAGTAATTTTTCTATCAACTAGATTACAATGTAATCTGCATCTGAATTTCTTTTTCACTCAAAATTGTCATTAATTGAATTTGATCGACCAAACCATGAAATGTGCAACAAAATATCTCAAAATCTATTTTAACAGCCTTTTTAAACCACATTCTCTTAGATTTGAATTAAAGCCGTGTAAATAATCAAAAAACCGTGAATACCGAGTTAGCCGTATTATAACCAATTGTATTAACATCCAACAAAGAACACTATTATTAATCCAAATGATAAATATATGAAGTAATTCAAAGAATCTTGAGATTTTTATAGTGTTTTTGGCATAAGAATATAATTGGCCAACTATTTTGAATAAGTCAGAATCATCATCTTTTCATCATTACATTATTGGCTGATTTTAATTCAGAATATGGTGCAGATTATCACATTTAATATATCGTTCAAATATATATACCATTACCTGTTTTACCTTTACGATATTTTTTGTTGTTGTCCATTGTCATTCTGTCACATTTATACTAGGCTAAGGAACTTTGCTTTGTCCCTCGGTGTGCTCTTGGAATAGCCAGAATCCAAGTAGCACTATTGTTGTTCCTTAGCCTATCACCACACCTACACGGGAAAAGATTTATGTGACCTATTTTTTTATAGGTCCATGGTTTTTAGTTGCATAATATTTAGAAAAATAATTTTGTGGAGACCCAAAACTATTTATAATTGTTCCCTTCGGCACCCAAATTTGTTTAACTTTGAGAGTTTTTATATTTGTGCCTTTTGGAACCCAAATCGGTATAGTTTTCACATGTTTGGGTCTATACCAGCAATTATTGTGATTGTGTCCATATTTTCTACAAATTGTGCACATTGATTATTCTTGATTAATCTTGTTTTCAACAATTTTAGATTGATTATATCCAAGTCCTTTTCTAAATGTGTTAACAGTTTGCTTTCCTAATAGCATATTCAACGATTTTTCACTTTTTGAAAATTTATCTAAAGTCGTTGACAATTGTTGGACTTGTGTTTTGAGAGATTCATTTTCATTTAATAATTGTGTGCACTTTTTAATAGAATTCTCTCCTAGTATTTTCACTTTCTTTTAAAATCAGAATTTCATTTTCAAGTGATTTTATATTGATTTCTGATTTTTTAATTTCATCTTCGAAAGTTGGACACTTATCACACTTAGGGATCCTTCTTTGATAGTTTTCAACTAATTGGTCAAGTTGTTAATTTAATTCTATCAAAGTGTCTTTTTGTGATTCAAGTTTAGCATATTTTTCCCTAAGTCGTTCAAAACAGCCATTTACTTCGTGGAAATAAATAAGTAATTCAGAGTGAGTAAGTTTTGATACCTCGCTTGGTTCGTCATCGTCGCTATTGGTTATATTTCCATGAAGGCACATATCTGCTTTCTCACTCTCACTACTAGAACTTTGATTATCTTCATCACTTGTATTCCACTTGGCTGCAAAACTTTTCTTTTTTGATTTCTTTTTAAAATCGCGTTGATTTTGAGGACAATTGGGCTTGATGTGTCCGGGTTGGTTGCACTTGTGACAGATGATCTTCTGTTCTTTCGAGTAGTCTAATGCTTTGGCTATTCTACTTTTCGCTTTTTGAATTCGAGCTGAATTTCCATATTTGTAATTCCACTTTTTGAATTTCTTTATTAATAGCTCCAATTCCGCTGCTGCGTCATCATCGTCATCGTCATCACTTTCAGTTGTTCCTTTGAGAGCTATTGATTTCTTTCGAGTATCTCCTCCTTCACGCTTTTCTTTGAATTTCATTTCTAGCACATAAGTGGTGAGATTGGAGATAAGTTCTTCGACTTTCATTTGTTTCAAATCTTTTGATTCTTGAATGGCAGTCACTTTGGCTTCAAAACTTCGTGGAAGGACTCTAAGGATTTTTTGGACTATCTCCAACTCTGTATATGATTTTCCAAGAGCTTTTGATTTGTATACGATATTGGAAAGTCTTCCATGCATCTCTTTGACATTTTCTTCCTTCGCCATTGTGAAGTTCTTGTATTCGCTGCTTAGCATGGCAAGGCGAGATTCTTTGACTTGAGGTGTTCCTTCGTGAGTCACTTCTAGTGTGTGCCATAATTCCTACGCGGTTAGACAATGTGAGACACGATTAAATTCAAATTGATCTAATGAACAGATAATAGAATTCATAGCTTTAGCATTAGTATTTTGTAATTTATTTTCTAGTTCTGTCCATTGATCCTTTGGTTTTTTTATTTCCTGATTATTTTCAATCATAGTTGGTGATCTATACCATATCTCAACAATATCCCAAGCGTCAATGGTTTTCAGAAAAATTTCCATCCTATTTTTCCAGTAAGCATATTCACCATTGAACATTGGTGGTCTAACTATGGACTGACCCTCAGCAAAAGCATTATTAAAAGAAGCCATTTTAAAAATTCAAAATTTTAAAACAAAAATTAGTTTTTGAAAAATGATTTTTTAAAAAAAACAGAAGTTGACTTCTATTCCTAGCTTTGATACCACTTGTAGGATTGATTTCACCCTAGAGGGGGGGTGAATAGGGTGACAGTATTAATTATAAAAATTTATTGCGGAAGCTTATAAATAATTTCAACACAGATCACAGAATAACAGCAGCACAAAAAAATAGAAGAATAAAATGCAGAAATAGAACGACACATAATTTACCCAGGTTCGGCAAAACCCTACCTACGTGCTGCCCCCAAGGTTTCTACTAGAAATTAGATTGTCAGCCGCTTACACACGTAAACTCGCGACACCCGCTATCGATTAAACCTAACTCTACGCTCAAAACCCTGCCACAACTCAGCCACTGAGTTGCAAATTCTCAAGCTACGCCACGTAGCTTGTCCCCTAGTCACACGACTAGTAATTACAACGATTTAAAAAGAGTTTAAATCTAAAAACAAATTTAAAAATGATATTAAAATTTAAAACCCTTTTCTAATAAAACTAAGTCCTTAATTAATCAAGGCCGGCCCCTTTCATTTCTTCTGCCCGTTCCTTTTTCTTTTTGCTTCTGCAAAATGGCGGCCTCGCTTTCGTTCCTCTTTGCGCTTTGAAATTAGGGCTTGTAAAGAATCGAAGATGCCGACTTTACATTGATCGATCGAATTTGTGATTTTCGTCCTTTGGCCTATCGATCGACTGTCTCCTAGTACCTTGCTTCGGCTACTTCGATTTTGATCGAGTTTGATACGATGACTGGTATGTAATTTATTCCTTTTCTTTTCTGGTTTGATGCTTGAACTCGATGATGAGATTGCAGATGATGATTTCCTTATATAGGGTTTGTAACCCTTGGTTTTCGTCGTATATTCTCTATTTGAATTTGTCAATTTCTTTTCTCTGCCGCTTGATTAAGCTTGGTCGTTGGGATTGATTCTGACCTTTTCATATGCGTATACTTTCGTTGCTTGGTTGACACGGTTTCGAATTGATATCGTGGTCATCACGGTGTTGATTTCCTTTGACTTTGGTCATGTTTTAATTACGTGAATTTTTGGTCAGCTTCGTCTCTGGCCATATCTGTCTTCATCCCTCTGCTGTTTGCATTTACTTCATTCATGTATCTGCTGGCGTGACTCTGTTTTTGCTGTAGTCGAGTTGCATCCAGTGTTTACTTTGAGCATGTTGCAGTGTTCATTCGTGTTGTATTTGCCTATTTAGTCTTGCATCTTGATTCATTTATATTGTTACTGAATTCATTGTGTCTAGATTTCTTTGCTACTGCATATTTGATAGCAAATTTGATGTGTGGTCAGACCTGAACTTTACTTGAGCATTATTAAGTAGTTTGTAGTTGCTGTGTTGTCATTTGGGCTTGTAAGTTGTATCATTGTGATGTCTGGTTTACACTTGATGATCTTCATATTCACGTGTCTTGTTGAAGTGGTTGAGACTTGCAGTTCACTCGGCTTTGGTTATGTGGCTTCGACATCTTATATTCATGAGATGTTTATTGTGAAGCTTGGTTTACTGGTCTTTGAGGCATGTTGTATTTTTCTTTGTGGTCTGCACTTGCATACTGATGCTTGTTGCACTTGTGTACTTCATATATGCACTGTGTTGATCTTGCTTCTGCACATTGTTGTATTTTGACTTTGTGCCCTTGATCATTCACTGTTGCCTGGGTCTGTACATTGATATTGGCTGCTTATTTGGTGGTGTACTCACTGAAGCTCGAGTTGCATCCACATTGTCACTGTAGTTGTATTCATGTACACTGCATTGTGGTCTTGTGGCAGTTGCTTTGTCTCCATGTATTTCATGTAGTACGGGCGTTTGATTCATCGTATCTGTTTCACTTGGTCCCTGACCTTTGTTGCCTCTGAGTTTGAGCATTTGCACATTTGTAGCCTTGGACTTTGTTGGTTTTTGGTGGCATCTGTTTGCTGTGCATTGGCATTGTTCGAACTTGTATCACTTTTGTTGAATCCAGCTTGTACGCTCGGGCTTGACCTTGTGCTCGTGTTGATATTTTATTTATATTGCACCTGAGTTGAACCCGTCCTTTTTTATTTTGGGTTTGACCATGTGCTCACATGTCCCTGTAAATCAATCAAGTGTATATCGGTGTGCACGGCCTTGCGGCATGTACAGTGATACACTGTGCATGTCACATTGTTCGTGTGTAATGAATTCAAATATAAATCATGACGAACAACCCAAATAACTGAGGCAAATAATATTTTGAAAAAACCATATTTTATTTTATATTGCAAAAATATTTCTTTTTCAATTTTACTGCGTTAGTGAATATTTTTGCAGATTACTCAGATGCTGGATTCTAACTGGAATGAAGTTGAAGATGAAATTATGAGTGTGAGTGATATGTAGTGAGGTCAACTATAAATATAAAATTGTGATGTAATCAAAATTGTATATGTATAGTGAGTTGCTTGAATTTGTACTATTCGAAATTGAAATAAATATTTGTTTGAATAAAAAATTTGTTTGAATTCAAATTCTGTGTTATTTATTTTTATTCAGCAAATATTTATTTAATCTATGAAAAATAAAATAGTGCATTAACAAATACATTTAAACGAATGTATATATGTTTATTATCATCAAACAAAAATCATATAAGCGCATATTCAACCGGACTTGATTTTCAGTGACGTATTTTTAAATTAATTTTTAGAATTTTTCCATAATTTCTAATTTGGAAAATATGTAAATTTTCGTTTGACGTATTTTACGACAAACTTGGCATTTTGAGACCTCACAAAATTTAATAACTTGTCTATTTTATTCTTGATTTGTGATCGCGTAACATTATTATACACAATTGTACTTTATTTTCTATCAATCACAGTTCGGGACCTGACGCGGTACGTTATGACCGGGTAACAGAATTTATTTATAATCAAATATAAATATCTACATAACCAAGTATACAATAGCTAATGTTTTTCCTTTTTCCTATAGATTGTCGTTACCTTCCCCTGCCCTTGTACCTTTGGCCTCCTCAGCCACTTCTTTGCCTTCAATAGTTTGAAGCATGTTAGGTATATTATTGCACTTCATCAAATCAATCTCCATTCTTTTTTAAGGTTGCTGCCATTAGATTTTCTCTTCTCCTCCCCATGTTTATGTTTAGAAATCATGAAACCGTACACCTACCCTACTTCGAAAATGATTACATCCTAAACTACTCACTGTTAGCTCCAACGTCCAACTACAAAGTTGTTCGCTAAAGAGTCTAGTTTCTTTTAAATTAATTGCTTGAGATTTCATTGGAAATTGAGCAAGATATCCTACTTTTATAGTAAAAGGAAGAAAACACTCTTAAACTTCAAAAATCAAATTCTCGAGCTTTGCTTCAAATGGATCGACGCCGTTGGCGCCGTTGGGTACGTATGGTGTTGTAGTATTTTTGTGGAAGCTTCAGCACGATTCCGCATCGACGATCAACGATCGTCAATTTCTAGGATTCGATTTTTCTTGGGTTATGGTCGTTGTTGGGTAGTGCGAAGAGCAGCATTGGCTCGGGCTTGGAGAGGCGCATTGGGTGGTGGAATTTGGCAGGGTCCGATTGAGGTTTGAGGGTAGCAACATGGTGATTGATGAGGCACGCACGATTGAGGAAAAAATGAAATAGAGCTGCCTAGGTGTTTAGATGATCAATTTCTCATGGGCGGCGTGGATTCGTCAATGTGGGGATGATCGAGGCCGGCAAGAGTAGAGGAACTCGCATGTGGTCTTGGGTAGTCGAAGGGTGGTGGAGTTGGATCGTGCACATGCATGGAGACGCTCATTTGGGTTCCAGTGTTCAATTTTGCAATGAAGAAGAGGAAGTGGAGATACTGTAGAGATGTAAAGTATGTGAGCGAGCCTTGGGTATGTTTCTGGAAGGTGAGAAATCTAAATTATATTAGTTGGTTTATTCATATAAATAGTGTTAAGTTCAAAATTTTATATCTCATTTATTTTAAATCGGTTTGATTCGTGGATTTTTGCGTCGTACTCGTATGGACGAGAGCAACATTTTAGTGTAACTTATAGTAGCTTGAGACAAGTGTAAATTTATGGCAAATGAAAATAGACATGATTTAAATTACATTGTTTTAATTAGTAACATCGTTCGAATTTTTATATCTTAAAAATTGATGTTTATTTGGGCAAATAAATTATTATTATGCTAAATTGGATTGAATATGGTAAGTGGACATCTGTTTAATGGAATAAAACACTTTTCTGCTACCTAAATTAATTTGACAATCAATCAGCAGAATAAATCCTTGTTCTGCTATTGTATGGATTTAGACATTTGATTATATATCGTTAATTGATATTCCACTTTGGGTAATTGATATATTAACCGATGATGGTTAAGTGTTGGATTTATTTACACAGTCATGGATTATGTAAATATATGTTATTAACTTGAAAAGTTAATTGAATAATATCATAGCTTGTTTTAGTACCATGGTGATCGTTATGCCTCCTTTGAATTTGAAAAACCAAATATAGATTTGAAAGTTATTTTAAGAATAATAATTTTTATTATAAGGTTTAAAGATAATTATTTTTATTTAGTACTAAGATATTAAAAGGTAACAAATTAATAATAATAATAATATTTTAAAGATAATTTATAATTGGTTTAATAATGATTAAAGTTAATTATTTTATTATTACAATTCTTAAAGGTTATTTCTACAATGTTCTTTATGAATATTTAATTACTATTTTAATGTTATTTAGTTATTATTTTAAAAATGTTTTTAATTTAATTTAATTACTTATTTAAAATGATTTAACAAAAACATAATTTTTAATTAAAGATAATTAATTATATTTATTTAATTTATTTTATTATAATTAAAGGATAATTAATTTTCATATTAATATTAGTTTAAGGTTAATTAATTACTATTTTTATTACCGTTAAAGATGGTTAATTATTATATTAATATAGTTTTGAAGTTAACTTATTAATACAATAATAATGTTTAAAAATTAATTTAATATGTTTTAATGAGATTTTAAATTATTATTTTAAATGAGATCCAATTTAAATGAAAAAGAAGGATGTTCAAATAATAACTAATTATTTTAAGTTATTTAAAGCACTTTTAAAAAACTTGTGGTTTATTAAGTGGACATTATTGACATGAAGAGTCTTATAATGAGTTGGATTAAATATGGGAAGAGTTTTATAAATGGATTTGGATATTTATAAAAGAATTTATAAATGAGTTTAAAAATCTTAAGAGGAGAAGTTATGTAAACGGGGTTCGAGATTTATTAAGAATGTTTTATAATGGTATTGGAGATTTATAAGGAAACTTTATAAATAGATTCGGTAATATTTATAAAATAAAAGGAATTCAGGTAGAAATGGTTGATCTTTACGGTGTAATTCTAGTGGCAGAGATTGCCTACAGTTTACTATGGATTCGCTGGGATAGCGATGTTAGTCCTTGAGATGATGGTTTTGATGACAACAACCTTAGAATAAGGTTATAAAATATAAATACTGACATTATAGTTTAGAAATATATGTATATGCAGGATTTAACCATGCAGGTACCAAGAATGAAGACTATACAGTATAGAGATTCAAGATATCAAGATTGAAGACTCATGAGTGTCAAGAATATCAAGATTATAAAGAGTTCAAGGTTTCAAGAATAAGTAATTTAATTAGGAATTTTGTTAAAACTTCTAGAAAAGCACTGGCATCTTAAAATCCAATTTATTCGTGGAATGGAATCCACTTAGAGCCCGTTAAAGGGATGGAAACCAAAGTAGGATGCAACCTACGAAAAATCTAGTGAAACATTATTTTGTATCCGCTAATTTTTGTTCAAAATAATTTTACAAAATTATATCTTGTTTTCAAAACCTTCCTTTTAAAAGAATCAAAATCATCTATCCTGGTTTTAAATAATTTAAGCCTCAAAATAATCTTTATCTTCAAAATCAAATTATCCTTAGTTTTAAATTATCTTTAATAATAATATATTTAACTTTTAATATTTATAATCAAATTTAAATATAAAATTATAGTAAAATTTTATATATACCAAAATATTATTCTCTATATTTATTTATGTATTTTAACTATAATTAAGTATATTTATAAAAGGTTGAAATAGTTTTAATATAAGATAAAAGTTATTTTTAAGGAAAAACAAACCACCAAAATTTCCTTTGGATGTCGACATACTCAAGACAACCATGTCGACATAGTGGCAGTTCATTTCAAAATTTTGAATTTCCAAAGAAGAGCCTATTTGTCATATCCTTTCACGAATGGACATGGCTGTTGTTCTTCTATAAATATAGGCTGTTTTCAAAGAATTTCTAATCATATTTTTTTGGTTTTCACTCCTCTTCTTCTTCCACATTTCTTTATACATATTCTTGCCATTACTCTGCCAAAATCACCATTGAATCTAACTAGATCATTTTTGGTTTGATTCTCTATCGCTATCTCAACAAGATCCTCAGTGCTATTTAGATTTATAGACTTCTTTGTAATCATTTCTATGAAAAAAGGTGCGATTGTAGCCTTGGAAATCAATCAAGTGAGAACAGTTGTGATTATAGCCTTGAAAATCAATTGGGTGAACTTGTTGCCCATGAAATCAAGTTTCTCTACCCAGAGGATTGTGAATCTGGAGGGTGTGCTTCGTAGCCTTGAAATCGAGGGTGTAATTGTAAATATTGCTTTTGAAAGGAAATCCGTACTTGTGCGCGGGACTAGATGTAGGGTAACTCCAAACCAATATAAAATACGGTGTGTTCTTTTCTTTACTGCTTATATTTTATTTCTACATCTATGTTTGATTCTGTGATCATATCTATGTCTGAATATTGCATACATTTGTGTTTAAATTAACAAAAACTCAAAAAGATTTAATAATTTCTTAAAACACTATTCACCCCCCTCTAGTGTTTATTCTAGCCTTAGATCCGTTATCCGCAGTTTCTAACATTTGGTATCAGAGCAAGATTTTCAGGGTTTTCATAATCTGAATTTTGAAAAATTTTCAAAATGGCTACCGACACTGGTACTGTTAACACTACCAACACTAGTTCTATTATCCCTGTCACTAATTCATTTGTAGAAGGTCAGTCTACGATCAGACCACAACTTTTTAATGGCAGTAACTATGCATATTGGGCATGTAGGATGAAAATATATTTACAATCTGTAGGATTAGACACTTGGAATATCACACAGACTGAATATTCTGAACCCACAACTGATTTTGCACAGTGGACCGCTGAACAACAGACTGTTGCACAAAATAATTCTAAAGCAACGAATATTCTATTTCGTTCACTTGATAAGAATGAATTTAATAGAGTGTCAGTTTGTAAGTCTACATATGAAATCTGAAAAACTTTGCAAGTTATTCATGAAGGAACAAGCAAAGTTAAACAGACCAAAATTTTCATGCTCACAAATCAGTTTCAATTATTTAAAATGAATTCTAATGAGTCTATTTTCGATATGTATAGTAGATTTCAAGATATTGTGCATTCTCTAATATCCTTAGGAAAGGAATTTTCAGAAGAAGATCAAGTCAGAAAAGTTTTAAATTCTCTTACTCCAAAATGGGATCAAACGACACTTGCGATCGAAGAGGGAAATGACATCAGTACCTTAAAGATAGAAGAATTAATTGGAAATCTAATGTCGCTTGAAGTCCAAATGATTAGGGGAAGAGAAAGCAAAGCATCTGAAAAGAAATCAATGGCATTCAATGCATTGACCGATGGATCTGACTCAAACAGCGATAATGATGAAGAGATAGCCTTTATGACCAAGAATTTTCGGAAATTCCTGAAATACAGAAAGATGAACAATCTCAAGAGAAACAACTACAAGAACTCTGGAAATCAGAATGTAGTGCCAAACAATATCAAATCTTTCAATCGTGACGAACCAGGCCATATCAAAAGAGACTGTCCGTATCCAGATAGGCAAATCTCCTATAAGCAGTGATTCCGTAAAGAAACGAAAACGTGCATTTACTGCTACTCTAGATGATGCAGACTTGTCCTCAAGCGATGATGATCAGAAGACAGATAATTCAACTATGTGTTTCACAGCAGTTCGCAACTCCAACGAATTCGGATAAACGGACTCAGAAAAAGGTACATATTTACAATATAATTGGTTGAAATTGCATGCTTAGATTTGGATGCTTGATTGATTGATTTTGATTTGGTGTGTTGTTTGTATTTTAAATTTTTTATTTTTACTATCATTTTATTATTATTTTATTATTTTTATTTTTATTTTTAATTTTAATAGTATTATAATATTTTATAGAATATATTATAATTTCAGAATTATTCCAGATATATATATATATTAAAAATAATAAGTATATATATTAGAACTCTTAGGAAAAATAAATCATATAAATTCAAAGACACATGTCGACATGGTCCCCACCATGATGTCGACATGGGTACAGAATTTGAAATTCAAAATTTGAATTCAAATGGTTGAATTTCCCTCTACCTTTTCACTTCATTCAATTCTCTGAAAAGGCATATTTTGACCAGAGAACATGTCCTTTGAGAATCTATTTATTTACTATCTTTTATCACATCTTTTCACTCTCATTTTCAAATTCAAACTCTCTCTTCAAAACTTCAAGCTCTCTACTCTCTACTCTAATGGCTTCTTCAAGCAACCCCTCCACGATGAGAATTTCCAGAAAGATAAAAGAGCAATCTTCAATGATCCGGAGGCCATAAAATACATCAATTATGCTAACTATTGAAAAGTCCATCCCGGATAGTTTGCAATATTTCAAGATTTCTCTTCTTATGAAATTGATTTTCTTTTTGCAAACAATCAAATTTTTAGTCTTATTGATGCTTCTCAAAATGATTTCCTTTGTTACCCAAATTTAATTAAAATTTTCTGTGAAAATTTGAACCGTGGATTTCAAATTAGAAATGATGATGAAATTTGGAGTACTGTCAAGGGCACTAGAATTGTTTTGAATTGTGATCTTTTGGGTACCATTATCAATTGCAAGAGTACGGGAATTGATCTTTCTAGTTTTAATATTGACGAAAATGATCGTGAGACGTTTCATCACATTTTCGAAGGAAATGTTCATTTTGAATTCAAAAATCGAAACTTTCGACCAAAAGCTAGAATTGTCAATCTTCTTTTACAACATACTTTGACCCCAAGATCGGGGAATTTTAACAATCCTACTTCAAAAGTTTACAAAGCAATTTTTGCTAGTTTTGGAAATTATGATATTAATTGGGCGCAAGTTATTTTGGATGAACTTCATCCAAAATTTTAGAAATGGGTGAGAATACTTTGTATCACGGAATCTATCTCACTCGGGTTTTTAACTATTTTGGAGTAGATTTCAAACGAGAAGAATTTGTTTCAAGAAAGGTTTTCAATCACTCCAATATCTCTTATGAAAATTCCATTTGTTTTTCAACCTTATGAGACTCTTGCCGAAAAAGAAGAGCGTTTGGCTCATGAGGAGATGGAAGAGGAGGAAGAGGAAGAGGAAGGGGATGAAATGAAAATTGTAGAAGAAGAAGGTGAAACCTCTTTGGAAAGCATTAACTATCCTCCTAATCCATCCAACAAAACCCTTCTCAAAAACCAAAAGACCGTTGTTGAGAATTAACGGATTCTTAAACGATCCTTTAGTAAGAAGTTGGGTAAAATTTCATCCAATATGAATAAGTTTATTTCCAAAGTCAGCAAGAAGCTTGGATTATCTTCATCTTCATCATCCTCTAACTAGTTCTATCTTTTCATTTCATGTTGTATTAGTTTAGTTTGTTTTAATTTAAAAATTCATGTAATTCTTTATGTTTAATCGTTGTATCATGTTATCATGAAATGAAATTGAATTCCTTTTCTGTTATCTAGCTTATCTTATCTCCAGAATAATTGTTAGTATATTTTATATATATAGACAATTATTCACAAAATCAAAATAAGCAATCAAAATTAACTACACCATGTCGACATCTCCCTATGACCATGTCGGCATGTACTGGTCAGAAATGACATTTCATTTTGAATTTGAAATTTGAATAACTACCTTGTGTCATTCATTTCAAATGAATTTCTACACTTATAAATACCTATTTCTTCCGGAATTCATCATTCAATATTATTTCTTATCTACTTTGTCTCTCATTCTTCTCACAAACTAAAATATGTCCAATCCAATTCGTAATCTATCCGAAAATATTGAAGAGACTCTTAATTCTTTCAAGAATATTCTTTCGTTCATTCTTCGAAACCAGCAACACTTGGAGTTGTGTCAAATGCAGATGATCAAGGAGCAAGAAAGGCATTTCGATGCAATACAATGGATGATTTCCTCCCCACACAGGGATGATAACGAAGCACATCCTCCAGTCTCTCTCACTAATGTTAATGAAAATTGGGATGCCATCATAGAAGACCCTATATTCGGAGTAGAATGATGGGTGGAAGTTCCTCGTATTGTTTGATTTTATTGCTTTGTTTGAACTGTTTGCTTTGATTGATTTGATTGCATTTGTTTTAATTTGGTTTGATATAGATTGACATTTGATGTGGATTGATGTTTGTTGTACAAAACATGAATAAATATACATTGATGTTTATAATTAATTATCATGTCTATCAGTATAATTATCTCCTGATCTATCTATTATATACTCCATTTTATAGTTTATTAATCTAGGTACTTTAGTCCAAGAATGAGGGGGAGTTATATAGTTTGGAGTTAGTTTTTGTTGATGACAAAGGGGGAGAAGTATAAAATAGGATAGTTAGGCATAGATTAAGGGGGAGTTATTAGTTTTAGGGGGAGTTATTAGGATAGAAGTAATATTTTATAAACAAAGATTGTCATCATAAAAAAGGGGGAGATTGTTAGTCCTTGAGATGATGGTTTTGAAGACAACAACCTTAGAATAGGATTATAAAATATAAATACTAACATTATAGTTTAGAAATATATGTATATGTAGGATTTAACCATGCAGGTACCAAGAATGAAGCCTATACAGTATAGAGATTCAAGATATCAAGATTGAAGACTTATGAGTATCAAGAATATCAAGAGTTCAAGATTTCAAAAATAAGTAATTTAATTAGGAATTTTGTTAAAACTCCTAGAAAAGAATTCGCATCTTATAATCCAATTTATTTGTGGAATGGAATCCACTTCGAGCCCGTTAAAGGGATGGAACCCTAAGTAGGATGGAACCTATGAAAAATCTAGTGGAACGTTGTTTTGTATCCGCTAACTTTTATTCAAATAATTTTACAAAATTATATCTTGTTTTTAAAATGTTTTCAAAACCTTCCTTTTAAAAGAATCAAAATCATCTATCATGGTTTTAAATATTTTTAGCCTCAAAATAATCTTTATCTTCAAAATCAAATTATCCTTAGTTTCAAATTATCTTTAATAATAATATATTTAACTTTTAATATTTATACTTAGATTTAGATTTAATTTATAGTAAAATTTTATATATACCAAAATATTATTCTCTATATTTATTTATGTATTTTAACTAAAGTTAAGTATATTTATAAAAGTTTAAAATAGTTTTAATATAAGATAAAAGTTATTTTCAAGGAAGAACAAACCACCAAAATTTCCTTTGGGATGTCGACATACTCAAGACACCCATGTCAACATAGTGGCAGTTGATTTCAAAAATTTGAATCTCAAAAGAAGCGTCTATGGTCATATCCCTTCACGAATGGACGTGGCTGTTGTTCTTCTATAAACATGGGATGTTTTCAACGAATTTCTAATCATATTTTTCTGGTTTTCACTCCTCTTCTTCTTCCACATTTCTTTATACATATTCTTACCATTACTCTGCCAAAATCACCATTGATTCTAACTAGATCATTTCTGGTTTGATTCTCTATCACTATCTCAACAAAATCCTCAGTGCTATTCAGAGTTATAGGCTTCTTTGTAATCATTTTTGTGAAAAAGGCTGTGATTGTAGCCTTGGAAATCAATCAAGTGAGAAAAGGTGCGCTTGTAGCCCTGGAAATCAATTGAGTGAACTTGTTGCCCATTAAATCAAGTATCTCTACCCAGAGAATTGTGAATCTGAAGGGTGTACCTCGTAGCCATGAAATCAAGGGCGTAATTGTAAAGATTGCTTTTGAAAGGAAATCCGTACTTGTGTGCGGGACTGGATGTAGGGTAACTCCGAACCAGTATAAAATCCGGTATGTTCTTTCATTTACTGCTTTTACTTTATTTCTGCTTCTATGTTTGATTCTATGATCCTATCTTTGTCTGAATATTGCATACATTTGTGTTTAAATTAACAAAAACTCAAAAAGATTTAATAATTTCTTAAAACACTATTCACCCCCTCTAGTGTTTATTCTAGCCTTAAGATCCGTTATCTGCATTTCTAACAGCGACGTAACCATTGTGTAAGCTACCATCCATAGTCAATATTGAACAGTACTTTCCATATCTACTTTTAAGATCTTTTTTCAAGTTTTGAAAATAAAATGGTTTGTGAATTTACTTATATCATTGTGATAAGTATATGATTAATTTTCTTAGTATCGAAAATAAATTGGTTTGTGAATATACTTATCCCGTTGAGGTAAGTGTATGGAAGTGATTTCCAAGAGTGATTTTAAATTAATGAAAGATTAATTTAGAGGCTTAGTGATTTCCATGGAAATATAATTTTTTTCTTGAATGTTTGTTTATTTGATAGTTAAGTAACCGACTATCAAATCTTGGCTAAAATATGTAATCCTTCTTAATTTTTGTGGTAGGGAAATATTCTCTACTTAATACCGAAGGATTTTAACTCTGCAAATATCTAGGGGAAACAGAAGGATTATATGGTACAGTTACCGTTAGTGGTGTTATACTATACGTATAAACTCATTTTGTTCTTTTAGGACAAATGATAAGTAGATCCGTCCACTTAACTGGTTAGGAGGTGGTCCCCGCTCTTATGTATTGTCTAATTATTTTCTAAAGAACCGGTATTGAGCATTTTGGAAATCGACGTTTGGTTTTATGGAGCATTTGGGAAGCGGAGGAGTGTACTCGTAGGAGATGACTCAAAATCCGTGACCACAACGAAAACCATATATGATTCTATGAAGAAATTCGTGGTGTATTGAGATCTTGGGTCAATATGTGATTTCTAAACCCATTGTGGTATGGGAATTCGAGTGTGATTCCAAGATCGAATTAAGATATGGGAATCTTTGTGTGACTCCAAGACCAGTTGGGGTATTGGAATCCATGTAGGATTCCATGATGTACTTCATGGCAGTGCAAAGCTGGAATGTTACATTGTTATATGCAATTGTGCTTTATATTTTCTCAATCGCGGTTCAGGATCGGACATGATACGTCATGACTGGGTACCGAAATTTATTTTATAATCAAATTTAAATAGCCAATTTTTTTCGTTTTTCCTACATACTGCCGTTGTTTTCCCATACCCTTGTACCTTTGGCCTCCACGGCTGCTTCTTTTTCCCCAGTGGTCTGAAGCGTATTGGGTATATTAATTCACTTCATCAAATCAATCTCCATTTTTCTTTTAAAGGTCGCTGCCATTATAGTTTTTCTTCTCCTCCTCCTATACATTTTTAAGAACCATGAAACCATACACCTTCCCCACTTCAAAAATTATTACATCCCAAACTACTCACTATTATCTCCAATGTCGAACTATAAAGTTGTTCGCTAAGGAGTCTAGTTTTTTTTTAAAAAATTATCGCTTGAGATTTTATTGAAAAACGAACAAGATATCCCACTTTTGTCGTAAGGGGAAAAAAACTCTTAAACTTCAAATATCAAATTCTCGAGCTTCGCTTCAAATGGATCACGCCGTAGGCGCCGTTGGGTTCGTATAGCATTGTAGTATTTTTGTGGAAGTTTCGACGCGATTCCACATCGATTTCTAGGGTTCGATTTTTCTCGGGTTATGTTCATTTTTGGGTAGTGCAAATAGGAGCATTGGCTCAGGCTTCGAGAGGCGCGTTGGGTGGTGGAATTTGTCGGGGTCCGATTGAGGTTTGAGGGTCGCAGCATGGTGATTGGACGAGGCATGCACGGATGAGGAAAAAATGAACTGGAGCTGCCTGGGTGGTTAGATGATCTATTTATGATAAGGGACACTTATTCCTCGATATGGGGAAGATCGAGATCGGCAAGAGTAGAGGAACTTGCACGTGCTCTTGGTTGGTCGAAGGGTGGTGGAGTTGGATCGTGCATATGCACACAACGATGCACATTTGGGTTCCAGTGTTCGATTTTGCAATAAAGAAGGGGAACAAGAGATACTCTAGAGATAACAAGCATGTTAGCGGGCTTTGTGCTTGTTTTTGGAAGGTGAGAAATCTAAATTATATTAGTTGATTTATTCATATAAATAGTGTTTAGTTCAAAATTTTATATCTCATACATCTTAAATCCATTTGATTGGCAAATTTTTACGTTGTACTCGTATGGACGAGTGCAGCATTTTTTCGTATCTTATAGCTTTGGACAAGTGTAAATTTATGACATATGAAAACAGACTTCATCGTTGAGTAAGGAATTTAGTGCTCCAGTGCCATGAGTTCTAGGGATAGAAGATATGTATAAACATTTGATGATAGCTGTATAGAATCAATACCCAGATGAGTCTGGAACTTGGATAACAAGTCCAGGAAAGGTATGAAGCCTTCTTGCCAAATATGGATTGTGATACACGCAAAGTACCCTTCAGTATTGTTATGAATGATGTCATTATCACACGAAGGAATAACTTCCACCCATGTAATGCCGAAGTCATTTAGAATTGTGTCTACCTCATCTTGATATCAGAGAATGCTTAGAAGTTGTTTCAATCTTCTTAAGCGAAGATTCCATCATCGGCATTGTGTCTTTTTCTGGTTTTTGGGAAGTCTTTTTCACACCCTTGATCTTATTAGGTGAAATCATTTCAGTTAGAATTTATAATTTTTTATGTAGTCAATATTCTATCAAGGATATCGAAAACCTATTATAATATTTCGAAACATGAAATTTCATATCCTTGAAAGAATGTTAAAGTGATAAAAATAAACTCTGTTGAGCTTTCGACAAAGTCGAAAAGGAGGATGGAAGTAGACGTCCAACAAACACACTTCAACAATGTCGAAAGCTCAACATAAGCTTTGTTATTAAAAGGGAGTAGTTGAAACTACAAAAAACATTTGTATAAAATATATGCTGCCAACATATAGTAAATAAGGAAAAAGAACCATTCGACGCTGTCGAAACCCATGAACGTAGTTTTTCCAAAGGAATATGAATGCTTTCAAAATCTTATGTGCCAATTAAGTCGAAGGGTATTGAGTTTGAATCATATTACTTAAAATAAAAGGACTTGGGACATTTCGACAATATTGGTAAAAGATGGTGATCGAATCTCAATTAGTTATAGAAGGTGTCGATAGAGTCAAAAGACGTAGGTTGTTTTGAAAGCATGCCAACGACTAAATTTGAGCCGACATTGTAGGTTTCGACTGAGTCAAAACATTTGACTTGATTTACAAACTAAACAAAGTACAGTTCTCTAGTTGAATAACAACTTCTAGTATGCTTCCTATCACTTAACCTTATTGTTATTGATTTACCCTTTGTTCTTGACTTATGTTATACTATTCTTTCAAATTTCCAAGAGCTGGTTCTCCTTGCAAGATGGTGCATCGAAATCTTCTACAGAGACATGGAGTCTTCGAGAAGAAGTTTCAAACTTACACATCCAAGTCTCTTCCAGTTTGCAGATAAGAACGAAGCTATAATGGATTTAAAGATATTGAAAGCTTCTCTGCTCAGTCAGAGTCTGTTAATCTGAGGAGAGGAAAGGTCATCAACTACTCACTGATGAAAATTTGGCATTGAAAATGACTCAGAAAGAGTCCGAGGAGGAAAAGACTCGAATGACAGTATGTAACAACCTGTATTTTTGACAATTAAAACTATTAAATCAAATAAGATTTTGAAATTTAATATTGTGAGAAATTAAAATTTATGATTTACTAATGAGAAAAATAATTAGGATATGATTTGATAATGTTGTTTGAATGTTATTGACAACTATTTTAATGTAATTTCAATCAATTGAAATAATTGGAAAGTTAATTTGGTTATAATTGTAATAAGGAATAAACTAAATGTTGGATTTAATGTAAATTATATGTTATTAATTGAAATAGGTTTGTTATAGAATATGAAATAAATTAATTTATTGGCTTTTGTTTATAAACAATAGACTTAGAAATGTGTTTGAATTACTAATGTGTAATAATTGTTTTAATTATTATTTTATTATTTAATCTGTTGAAATTAATTTTGAAAATCAATTAAATTTTATGTAATTAAATATTGCAGTTGATATGTGTTAAGATGATAACTGTAAAATTTGAAAAAAAATGTAAACTAATGTTAATTATATTCATAAGGTAATAGTCGATTCAATAATAAGAGTCTAGATCGAAATAAAAAATATAAATCTTAATAAAAATAAGTTTTATTTCTATAGCAATTGAACGTTGAATTTAGTATAACATTAAAATAGTGAATTTAACATGGAAAAATTACTTTAATAGATTATTAATTTCAATGTAATTAAGAATGATGAAATGGTTAATTTTTAGAATTGAATTTGAAAGTGATTAAATCAATTTAATAATAATTTATTTAATTAACGTGAAAATTATCCATTTTGGCTACCGTCTAGGATTTGACGAAACCAGTTTCATCGGATCCATAATAGTGAATTATTGTATGATTTCAAGTTCCATAGCAATCGCATTTATCGTTTGTTCGTGCAAAATCGAAACGTGTCGATTAAAAGAATTTAAATAAATATAATTTGATTTTGAAGGCTAATTTTTGTATACAATGGAATTAGGGTTATAAACTACTTCCATTGAGTTTGAAAATATATAAAACCTACATTTTGACAGATAGGAGGACCTACTTTCGTTTCGGAAATGAAACGGGCTTTTTAGGTCGTTATTATCGTTTTGACCCAATTCAATATGTCCATTCGTTCTTATTTATCTCTGCCCATATATAGGCAGTAATAAACTCTAACAGATTTCTTGTTTCATATTTCTATACGTACTGCTTATTTATATCTCCTCTTCCTTCTCAATGGTTGTCTTTCCAAAAAACCTTAATTCCCAAATTCAAAATCAAATCGAAAATTCAAACTCATCAAACCCTATCGAATTATATATCATTGCGAAGCAATAGATGAGCGTAATCTACATCTGAGATTCATTTTTCAATTTAGGGTGTGCTGTGACCAAAAATCGTTAAAGAAGTCTCGACCGTCCATTTCTAGGTTTTCGCTTTCAACGGTGGATCTTTGTCGTTTGCTCGACCGAAGGGTGCAGGCTTGTAAAGGAGGCAAGTGGCTGTCGATCCATCGACTTGGTTTGACCTTGATGCTTCATAGATCGTTAGAAAATCTCGAACAAAGCTTGGTGGTGGTTGCTCGTACGTGGCGGCGGAGGTGGTGAGGCGACTGTCATGGGTGCGCCTTGGCGCGGGCGTCGCCATGGTGATGTCAGATCAGGGGATGGATGCTCATAGGTGGTACGGTCGTCGATCTATGTTGGTGGTTGTAGCTCCTTGGAGCTATGTCGAGCATGCTAGGGTTTGACTAGGTAATGATATTACCATTTTTTCCCTTGAATATTATTTTATTTTAATTTTAATTTCTAATGTTCTAACATCGATATCTTTTTCATTCGAGCTCCACTTGGCGCGCGGTTTCTTCCCTTGAGATCGTATCAAAATTTCGAACAACATGGAATTGGTTTGATTAGATTCCGAGACAGTTCAAATTTGGGCATTCTTTTGGATTTTAAATCAACTGCAAATCAATGGTTAGTGATTTAACCCACTCATGATATTCAAAACCTTCTTATGTTAGTTGAATTAAATTTATGAATTGATAAGAATTTTATTGATTGTTGTTTGGTATTTTAAATTGTCATTTAAATTTAATATTAATCAAAATTTCCATTTAAATTAATACTGAAATTAAAATGATAATTAAATATTTGATATTGCTAACCAGTTAATTGTTGTGATTTATCGATTGATTTGGATGTTGATTATGATGGATGTTTAGTTGTTGACATTTTGGATTATTGGATGTTATGTTTATTATATATGTTGTTATTACTTTGCAAGTTCCTTTTGTTTGTGAGGAAAATCACTTTGGGTTGGAATGATATAGACCCAAATGATATTATAGATTAGGAAAAATCATTATGGGTTGAAATAATACATACCCGAGTGATTCTATTCATTTGGAAATTATTGATTCGGGATACGGGTTTAAATGATATATACTTGGGAAATTTAACTATTTTCGGTTGAAATGATACATACCCAATCACTTGACCATAGGGTAGAAAATTACATACGGACACTGTTGTTCGATTTTAAATTATTTTCTAAATGGTAAACTATGTTTGATTTACAAATTTTATTTATAAATTTTATTTAATGATTTTATTTAAAAATTTATAATGGAAAATAATTTATTATATATGTTTTAAAGCTTTAAATTATAAGTTAATATAAGTTTTAAAAAACTAATTTTTAAGGTTTTAATTTATAATCTTATTTAGTTCAAAATATATAATTTAAATAATGTAATAAAATAGAAACACTTTAAAATTTTAGTATATAAAATATTCAATATAGTTTTAAAAGATTTATTTAAAAATTGAATTTAAGATAATAAATAAAGACTTTTATAATACTTTAATGGATAAATGATTTTTGTAAAAGATTTTAGAATTTTGTAAAAGGCTTTGTAAGGAATTTATAAAAGTTTTGTAAGAGATTTTATAATGGATTTTTATAAAAGGATTTTATAAAAGATTTTTTTTATAAAGGATTTTATAATGGCTTGATAGAGGAGCTATAAGATTTTAAAAGATTTTATAAAAGGTTTTTATAAAATGACTTGTATAAAGGGATTTGGAAGCATTTTAAAGGAATTTGCATGGAGGCTTATGAAAAAGGTAAGAGTAGTAAGATGTGTTGGAATATATAATAGCTTTATAAATGGTTTTAAGGCATATAAATAATTTATAAATGATTTAAGAGAGATTTATAAATTATTTTCGAAATTGATTGAAAGAAATTTCCCTCGGTATTTATGAATATATTTTTGGAATAAGTATATGGACGTCATGATATGAAGGTATAAACTGTTTTTTGGATTTATTATTAAAAGTGTTTTATAAAATGACCACGGTGTGAAAAATATAATGATTGGTTGTTTAAAGAGATCAGGGTCGGATATTGTCATACTCTCTGCCAATTCCGAAACCACTTTAACAACTATGCACATGGTGGAGAATCCAAAACGAAGTAGGATGATTGGTGAACGTTACTGGTAAGAGGTAAGAATGTAGCCCCAACCTTCGGGTAAGCTCGATATGACTAAAATAGGAGCTATCCCGGGCCAAGTTAGGTCGCTCCTCCGATCAGACGTGCTTCTTCGATAGCATATTTGATACTTTATGATTGATTGGTGGCTACATTCAATTTGATTATGGGAGTGTGTTCCAAGGTGGGCGGTAGTAGCTGTTATGCGTTACCACTAGTCTGGGCGTGCAAAACAGTAGAATCCTACCCTGGGCATTGCCTTGCGTGCCTGTTGTATGCCTTATTGAGCCCACTACTATTTTGGTTTGTGTCGTACATGCTCCTTAATAGCCCACCGGATTTTTGGAGTTTACGGCGCTGTATAGACTACGACTTTATAAAAATGTGTTAAGGGAGATATGAGTAACGCCTTAGTGCTATTTTAATACTTTACTTACAGACATTATATATATAGCGTATATTACTACATATAAGTAGTTTAACGGATCCTTAGGAGATGTAAATCCCAAATCATCTCTTAAGTTATTGCATGCACGTTATATACTGAATAGGAGATGTGAAATCCCATAAACATCTCTGAAGCCATTACACTCATACTCTTTTGCTGTTGATTTAACTTACATAAGATCTTCTTGTTCTGACTCAAGTGTTTTGTTTTTTCATTACACTCGGGCCAGCCTGAACTTTTCAATGTTGAAGACATTATTTCAAGAGGACAATGATGGAGTTTAGTATTATATTATTATTACTATTCCACTGTATCATGTTATTCCGTTGCATTATCCTATTATAAATGTTGTATGTAAAACGCTGATTTACTGTAAAAGTGTATTCAAATGTTAAATGTAAATCAGCTTCATAAACTATTTATTTGATTATATATTTATCATTCCACTGTGAGATTCTGTGTTTTCCTTTTCATTCCTTTCTCTTATTTTCATATTTAACCCATTGACAATCCTCCCTTTTGAATGGTTTGAGTTCGACATGTGTGGTTTGGTGTTAATTTACCGTCTAAAAAGGTAGGTCGTCACATAGTAAAACAATCATCTCTAAAGGAAAAGCTTAAGAAGAATAAAGATTCCTTAAAATTGTCTATCGACACTATTTCTGATGCAAAGCAACGGGTCTCTCAGTTCCTTGATACTTCTCTTGAGGACATCGATATCAATTCTTTCGAAGATGCTATAATGCTCTGTTATGCTGATAACGTTGATAAATGACCATGACTGAGCTTTCCCTCACTCAACCCTACTCTTATCAATAGGGTTATGGAAAAAATTAAAAGGATGGAGCAAGGGTTGAAGCCATTGAAAGAAAGGAGATCGATGCTTTTAAAATTCTATCTTTTGAAGTCCCTTCTTTATAAATAGACTCTGACTCCGAAGATAAAGGTGACAAAGATGAAGTTGCCGAGGAATAGCCCGGTAACAATGATGATGACGACGATGATGAAAATAACTATAGCCAAGTAGATAGAGGTCATGTTCAGGTGGCGACAGGGGTGGTCACACTGATGCTTTTGAAAATGATGGTGATGACAACATATGGATTCTAAAAAGGTCAATCATAATCCGTCTTTTCATGAAGCAAGCCCACCTGAAACCCCTGTGCCTTCTGGCACTCAGGAGGAGCCTACTTACATTAATGTGGAAAACCAAAAGAGAAAACGCAGGTCTCTCAAATGTCAAGTCCCATTTCTCAGGTATGGGATTCTTTATTTAGACGACTTAATCTCCCAAGATAATAATAGTTTAAAAACCCGCTTATCTTTAAAAAACTAAGCTAGAAAGAAAAAGGCAGAAATAAATAGTTTGTATAAGGTATTAGATAAAAAAAATGAAGGAACACGATATTCTCTTTGATAAGTATCATAGACTTAACAGAAGTGTGTTAGTGTTAGCACCCTTTAAAAACCAAGAAGCTGCCCCGCAAATGAGGAGGGCATGCCATCTATATGATGCTCTTTTGAAAGAAAATCGAGAGTTGATTGCGGTTTTTTGTACGTTGATTAAAGAGAGAAACATTCTTGTAGACTTAATACAAAGACTTTTGTAGACACACAACTAGAGATTTCCTGTAGTTATGTGTTTTAGTGTGGGTCTACATAGGAGTTTATACAAGAGATACTTGGACGACTTTGGATCTGACCTACATCTCGGAGCATGTTGGAACTTACCACAAGCCAGATCGATTCCCCGATAACTGCATCCTCATAAACACAAATACTATAAGAACAAGTTTATTTTAGAATTATAAACTCGATTTTGAATGAACCGGATGAACAGTCGTAATTGTGTAATAATATTGATTTGTGAATTTTGGTTTTAGTTTTCTTTTTATACTTAGCTGTACTTTATTACATTATCACAGAGTGAATATCTCTCAGAAAACTTTGTCTCTAAAGATTATCTAAGCTAGTATGTTAAAATAAGAATAGATTATCTTGAAAAAGCATCAATTTTGAAATCCTCAAAATTAGCCAGATATTGCTTTCTTAGAGATTTGAAAAAACTTTATACGGAACATCCTCATCTCTGTTTCGATCTTCTTTGTGAAGAAAAATAAAAGCTACTTCAGGAAATCCAGACATATCATACCAGATTAATATGTGCCCGCGATAGTCCTTCTACCGGGTCATGAGGCTATAACAAATTTCCTCTAGTTATTACTCTAGAAGGACTTAATGTTCCTTTTGACTCAATAGTTATTATTTTTGCAAATGTATTATGTAAAGTTAGAAATGCAGTTTCCCATCTTTAGATGTTAAACAAATGTCTAATTGTACTTTTTAATTTCATTGTTACTTGAGTTGTAATCGTTTATTGTTGTAATAAAGATATAGATTATTCTAGTCTTAACTTCATTCTTTTTTTTGTTTAATAGGAGTTACAGTTATCTGCAACACCACTCCCACTAGATTCGACATCACGCTTTTTCAATATTAAAGGTAGGTTGCTAAAAGATCTTGAAAAAAGAAAGTACCTTGATAGTACTTTATCTACTCGTTTCCAAGGTAACACGGAAGCACTAAAATGGCATAGGTGATTTTTTGCCTCAGAAAACGATTGATAGGAATCTCAACGATCGGATCGCGATTTAGAGGCAGATGTTAAGAGCAAAAACGAAATGATTTTCATGTTGGAGCATCAAGTTAAATCAAACCCTTCAGTCGATTTTGACCATAAAATGTCAGAACTTCTCCAACAAATAAGTGATTTGTAGATTAAGTTAAAGCACAGTCAAGCTCAGCGTGAATCACTGAAATTCATTATGGGGAAAAATATTTCAAATGTCGATTTACAAGCTTCCCTCATTACTTCATCTATTGCAAAATCAATAAGGTCAACTTCCCTTGTCTTTCAAAAATTCCCTACCACGACTAATCCTCCTCCTAGCTTAGACGAGAAGGTGGTAGGTGAATGGTGCAGGAAGGTCAAATTTGAGATGATCAAGTATTTTGATGAATAACAAAAGGTAAGATATTCACAACGAATAAATGAATATGCAACTAGGATTCAAAAGCTTGAGCATGAAAAGTATCTCCTTCAGAAACATATTACTAATTGAGAAAGGGAGTATAATACTCTTAAAAGCGCAAACAAAGCTTTTAATCGTGCTTTGAAGACATTCCCTATTAGCATCTAAGATTCGAGGGGAACTCCAATTGCCTCTACTCATATATTGCATCTAAGGTATCCCTTCGGCTATGGGGATCAACGACGACATTCTCTTTTCCAAGGGTATACTGTATCCCAAAGTCATGGGATGTTATAAACTCTATCCTACTTTTCTACCTAAGATTTAGTTATTTTTGGGAAAATAGTTATTTGAGTGACTTATGGGCAATAAACAACTCAATCCTTTCCTCAAGATACTGTCCCTACATCTTTGAGGCAAAAATAATTGCTACCAACTCCAAGTTATGCACTGGGTATCTCTTCTCATGGCCCTTCAGTTGCCTGCTAGCACAAGCTATACTCTTTCTTCTTGCATAATATCTACTCCCAATCCTATTTGACATGTCTTTGTATAAACTATAAATGGCTTCATTCCATTGGGGATGACGAGTACCGGTGCACCTGTCTATAGTTCCTTTAGCTTTCTAAATGCTTTCGTGCATTGCTCTTTCAACTGAAGATTAAATTCTTTTTTGTCAAACGGGTTAAAGGAACTACTATCTTGGAAAAATTGTTTACGTATTTCCTATAATAACATGTCAATCCTAGAAAACTTCTAACCTTCATGGCATTCTTTGGAGTCTTCCAATTTTGAATAGCTTTTACTTTTGCATGGTCCATGTTCTGAAACAATATGTCCAAGAAATCCAACTTCCTTCCTCCAAAATTGGCATTTTGAGAATTTGGCTTTAAGTTAGTGCCTTCAGGGTTCCTGATATCTCCCTTAGTCGACTTTCTTGATTCCTTTCACTTTTGGAAAACACCAAGATGTTATCTACAAAAACTACAACAAATTTCTTTAACTGTCCCTTAAGTACTCTACTCATCAAATCTACAAAGTATATGGGGGCATTTGTCAATTCAAAAGGCATCACTTACCATTTATAGAGTCCTCAGGTGTGTGAAATGTAGTCTTTGACTTGCTATCGTCTACGATCCTTACCTAATGAAATCCAGTTGCCAAGTCTAATTGGAAGAAGGCTTTGGCTCCCACAAGTTGATCGAAAAAATCGTCTATTCTAGGTAAGGGATAACATTACTTCTTTGTTAACTTGTTGGGTTCCCTATAATAAACATAAAGCCTTAATGTGAAATCTGCCTTAGTGGCAAAGACAACAGCAACTCCCCATTCCACGGTACTTCATAAAAAGAATCCTTTCTACAGCAGCTTCGAGATATGTTTATCAAATTATCACCTTTTATTAAGGGTAATCTGTTTTAATGGCAGAGTGACTGGTCTAGTGTCCTCCTTCAGATCAATTCTAAACTTAATTCTTTAATGGTGGAAGCCTCAAAACTACTTCAAAGATATTAGAGAATTCTCGAACTATGGGTATGGATGAAAGATCATTTTGTGATAGGTTCACTAATATAGATAACTTAACTTGACTGAAATCTAGAGTGTACAACGAACGTCAAGGGCTCGCCCTTTACAACTCTTAAGCCATCCAACCTACTATTATAGTCTAGGAGTGCCCCATAGTCTGGCTAATCCTTACCTAAAATAATCCATAACCCATGAAATTTAGATCGTATGCATTATATATGAAACCAACGTCACATATGTCTAACGTAAGGTCTTTGCAAATTGAGAAAAGATGCATCATCCTCCTAATATGATTTGAAACTACTATTGGATGGGTGACAGTTTGAGTTTGAAGGTTTAATGAGTTAATCACATTCCTAGCAATGAACGAATGAGATGCTCCAAAGTTATATAGAGCATGAATTTTATTTCCTAAAATGAGAGCTATACCTTTTATATTTGTCTTTCCTCGGTCCCTAGTGTTAGGAATTTAAGATAGTGGTTTTGATGACAAAAAACTTTGTAACTTATTTTATTATAACTTATATACTAACACTGTTGTCTAGATATATATGAATGTTATTATGCAGGGTATATATAAGCCAGGTACTGATTATTGAAGACTGTACAGTATAAAGATCAAGAATGAAGAAATCAAGTTTGAAGACTTGTGGGTATCAAGATCAAGATTTCAAGATAAGTGTCTAGTTTTGTTAAAACTTCATAATAGCATGGAAATCTCCATTCCAAATTACATTTAGGATGGAACCCATTTCTACCTTCTTAGTGGCTTACAAACCCACGACAAGTAGCTTACAAACCTACGACAAGTGGCTTACAAACCCATGAACATCCTGATTTGTACAAGTTCTCGAGTCCTGATGTGATGAAATATTCCACAAGAAGAAGCTTATAAAACTACTTCAAAATGGTTTTTCAAAACGATTTTCAAAACTGCTTTTCAAAATGTTTTAGCCTTAAGAATTATCTTTTCAAATGATTTTCAAAAAGATGTTTTAGCCTTAAAATATTCTTTGTTTTTGTTTTTAAATAAACTCTTGTTTTAAACTTCATTTGTTTTTTAAAACTATTTTTTGATTTTTAAATATTCTTTATAATATAAATATACTTGAGGTTTAATATCAAATTTACATATACATTCTAAAAATATATTTTTCTACTCTTATTTATTTTAAAACATAGGAAAATTAGTTTATTTTACTCCAGAATCGTTTTATCTTGTTTTCCTTTCAATACCATTTTCAAAAGAAGTGTCTATTCCTTTAAATCTCTTCACGAATGGTTATGACCGTTACTGGTCTATAAATAGGCTTCATAAACGAATTTTTTAACTAACTATTTTCTTATTTTCTTCACTCCTTCTCCATAAATCCATATTCTAAAATTTTCATATTTTTAAGATCGTGTCGAAATTCTGCCGAATCTCTAGTGGATCAAATTAGAATCTCATTCTTGTTTGATTCTCTGCCCTCTCTCGAAGATCAAAGTGCTATTCAGAGTTATTGGATCAATTTGTAATCAAAAGTTTATTGAGTCTCCCTGTAAGGTGTTGTTGTGACTGGAAATCAATTGGGTGATCTTGTGTCCCGTAAATCATGAGAGTCTGCCCAGCACTCGAAGACAGGAGGGTACCTCAAGGTCTTTAGAAATTGAGGATTGTAATCTCGCCATTGGTGTAATAAAAATATGTATGAGGTGTTTGCCTTGGTACAGGACTGGATGCAGGGTAACTCCGAACCAGTATAAAATCCGATGTGTTCTTTCCTTTTACTGCTTTTTATTTACTTCTACATCTGTATTTGATTCTATGATTGTTCTTGATTAAGTTCTGCATTTGTTTATATTATAATTTTTAAATTAGTCCATACATGTCTTAGAATCCATTAAACACTATTCACCCCTCCTCTAGTGTTAAATTAGCCTTAAGATCCTTATTCCGCACTCCCTTTCAACTAGAGGTGGTTTACTCGAAATAGGGGCAGCCTCAATGGCGTAGGCTTGCCCACTCTGCCATTCCTTTACATCTTCAGACATTGGTTTTTGAAATGCCCTATCTCATAGTAGTGGTAATACTTTCCCTTAAAATTTTCTTCAACAAATTCAATCAATAATCCTTTGCAAGCTGTTCTTTCTTTTGGCATTTATTACACACTTTTCCTTCTTTGTTAAATTTCCCCTTTGACTTCTTATTGGCCTAATTTTTTTTTCTTTAGCCCCTCTTTGATTCTGTGTAGGTCCGGCCTTCTCCTTCTCCCTTTCTTTCTCTTTGACATTTACTATCTACAGCAAAGCCATCTGCACAAGCATCTCATATGCAACTCCTATGGGTTCTGCGTCAGTAACGATTCCCTTTAACCGAGGAGTTCAGGCTCTTGACAGACTTCATGGTTTTCATCATAGGGAGTATCAATCAAACTCATTTCAGATTCAGCTAATTTAGTAAACTTACTAATGCACTCCTTTAGAATAAAGTCTATGTGCCTAAGCTATATAAATTTCTTTAATTAACTGAAAGCTCACTTCTATACTTGACATAAACCTTTTCTCAAATTGGTTCTTGAATTCATCCCGAGTGACAATCCTATCAATGTCCTCTCTAGCCACCATATTCCACCAATCTAATGCTTCTCCTTTAAGATGCCAAGCTGCCATTCTCTACTTAACTTGATTCTCTCAACCAATCTCTTGGAAAATTGTATTGCAATCCTACATTTATGCCTTAGTCTCTAAGAAGCTTTCCTTTTCAGAATATACTCTTCCTTACATACTCATAAAATCCAAAAACATTTTGGGAAAATCAGTAGGTTGAGGTGGTGCTTTAGCTGGCGAAACATTATGTGTTGTTAGTGCAGTTTGGTAGGAAGCATGAAGTTTTCCTACGTAGTCCTTGAGATATTGCTTCAACCATTCAGGCATCCTTCGAATGGTGGGCATTCCTCTAGCGGGGTTCCCAATCTCAAAAGAAGAAGGATGTTCAACTATAGTCTACAACATGTAGGTTAGACTTTTAGTTATAATTTCCTAAGACTTAAAGCAAGATTTGTCTAGTATATACAAGAATGTCCATAGTAATGTTATATATATATAGTAGGAGCTTTTGGAAAAATATTTCCAAAAATAACAAGTACATCTCTCATATGTATATTTTTTTCCCTACCGATCGACTAACTAGGCTCTAATCCAAATGTAACGACTCACCCTAAAACGAACCTAAATTTTGACCCAGAAAAGTCCCCTCAAAGTAAGAACCATCTCAAAATTTGCCATTGGTTTGAAAAAAGAACAATACAGAACTACCTATCTACACATTCAGAATCTTATTACAGAAGGGTGAAATCTAAAACAACAATAGTACCCATTTTATTTATTAAAACCATAAAATATCTATAATATCAAAGTCCAACAACACGTACATATCCATAATATTCCAAAATTACAACATAGTTTTTACTTCATGGGTACATTAAAAACTATTGAGAATAAAATGTAAATAAATAATCTACTACCTCAAGCACTGTCCACATCTCCACCTTCAACATCGCCTTTCCTAACATGTGTTGTAATAAGGTGGGATTCAAAACAACATATGTCTAGTGAAAAAAATCTCTAGCCTTGCTACATTAGCACTTGGGAAATACAGTTTAAATAGGAATATGTCTTAAGTTTCTACTACAACATAAACCTTTCCAAACATAAGCGCAAAGGCTTTTCTCAAACTTAAATAAAAATGCTTTCCAAATATAAGTCCATAGCTAACTTTCTATCAACCCAGTAACCCTTATGTACCATCCATAATGTTTAATTAATGTTAGAGATAGTACTTAAGTCACTTAATACCTTTTTTGGGAATTAGGTAGACTTCGACCATTGAATACCATATTTAAGGCAGGTTCATGTCATTTACTACCTATAATCCCAAGGCACACTGTTCATTAATAACTATCTAGCTGACATTACACGGAATCTCTTCAACCACTAAATTGTTCCTATTGAAGTGGGCCCCTTATCGAGAAATCCTCTACCATGTCTAACCCATAACCCTGTTCATTTACTACTTCCTGCAAAAGAAGAGGCGGGCCGTCCCATAATCACTTAATACCTTCAATCTCTAAAGCAGTTCCTTCGTATAATGAATCATACCCTACAATGACGTTTCATATGAGTTTGATTATCCATATGTACTAGTAGCCAGATTAGCTGGGCAGATTTCCACTATAGAAATTGGGACTAACCTCGCGTCATCTTAGTTACTGATAAGTGGCGGCTAGGGTTATTTGCATAATGGACATTCCAGATTTAAATATTTAAATCCGACGGTTATGGTGCATTTTAATCACTATAAATAAGACCTTAGATGCCTTATTTTTATTCATACAATATTTGGGGAACATTAGCGAGCTCTGTCAGTTCGTCTCATTATATATTCAGAAAACTACAACAGGGTTTCAGGTAAGAAATCCTATAGATCTATCTTTGTTATTGCTTATTTTCTCAAAATATTCTCCTCCAAACCACTACTTTTCTAAATCAAACATATATATAAATCTCTTCCTATATATATGTATCAAAAAGAAGAGATCCGATAAGAGATTGTTGAAGGCATGTCAAATGTAAAGAATGCGAAGCTAAGGCTATTCTGTGAGTGGAAATTTTAGCTTCTCTATTTTAGTGTTTAATTAGTGTTAACGATAAAAATGGCTTTAACGCTAACATCTGGTGTAGCTCGTGATGAAGTGAAAGCTCCACCCGTTTACACGGGAATCAAAGTAAAAGGAAAATTGCCGAAAAGTAAAAGAGACAAAGATTTTTATAGTGGTTCGGCTTCTAATAAGCCTACGTCCACTTTACATCTTCCATTATGTTTTTCGAGCACACTTTACAAGATTACAACACTTTTACAGCACGATCTCTTGATTACAACACTTTTACAACACGATCTCTTGATTACAACACGATTAGAGAAAGGAAATTAGAATTTTGATGATGGATTGCTCCTTGGATTCATGTTGAATGAAGTAGATTACTTGATGAAGATTCTTCGGTGTTTGAAGTGTTTGGAGAGTCGAGAAATTAGCAGAGTCTCGGTGATTTGGAATCCGTAAAAGTCCCCTTCTAGTTGGAGTAAGTGGAGTTTTTATAGGAGAGTTCGGAGTTAGGTCGGCAGGGACGACCTAAGGGTTAGGTCGTAGGTCGGTAGGGACGACCTAAGGAGATTGGTAAGCAGCTTAACATGTTGAGGTACCAGGAGCGACCTAAGGAGTTGGTAGGTCGTAAACGACCTAAGGAAGTATGGTTCACGACTTAAAGAAATGGCGATCTAAGGGAGTGAGTAAGTAGTAGGTCGTTAGGTCTTAAGTCGCTAAGTCGTTAGGTCTTAGGTCGCTAAGTCGTTAGGTCTTAGGTCGCTAAGTCGTTAGGTCTTAGGTCGCTAAGTCGTTAAGTCTTAGGTCGCTAAGTCGTTAGGTTGCAACCTTTAGGTCGGAAGAAGTGTTAGGTCGGGTACTAGTTAGGTCGAACACCGTAGCGGTGGCGTTGCCCCCGCACCCCCACCTTGGAGGGTTGGCCACCCCCCGGACCCCCCTCCGTAGGGGATCTTAGATGAGAAATCATTCAACAGAACTTGCTTTGTTGAGATGCTGAGTTGACCAATCTTTGAGACGAGCTATCTTGCTTTTCTCGGTCGATCTTTTGATATCACGACCTTGCTAAAAAGACGGGATAACAATAGGGTTTCAGGTAAGAAATCCTATAGATCTATCTTTGTTTATTGCTTATTTTCTCAAAATATTCTCCTCCAAACCACTACTTTTCTAAATCGAACATATATATAAATCCCTTCCTGTATATATGTATCAAAAAGAAGAGATCTAATAAGAGATTGTTGAAGGCATGTCAAATGTAAAGAAGGCGAAGCTAAGGCTATTCTGTGAGTGGAAATTTTAGCTTTTCTATTTTAGTGGTTAATTAGTAAATTTTGAGTCTAAATATGCCTTAGGGTTTGGTTTGTGAAAACATCATACATAAACCCTCAAAACACCTTCAATGCGAAGTATCAATTTTAGGTTGAAATCTCAACTTGTTTACGTCAAAATAGTGGAAACTGTGTAGATTTGTAGTATTTATAATTTTACCTTTTATTCCACACCTTATTATTTTTCTTTGAATTTGGTTAAAATATCTTGATTAAGGAATACAATGAAAATTATGAATTTTTATTTGTAGTTTGCACTGTTTATTTCCATAAATTAAATAGAAGTTCCTTTGTTTATTTCTATGTATAAAGGAGTTGGATAAAGCGTAAAAATTGAATTGTAAGTTCCTATTATTAACGTATTCCATTATTTTGATGTAATAAGTTGAGTTTAAATTTAATTGTACACAAGTTTATTGAATGAAACTTTTGGATATGAATATTGGAATTTTGGTATTGTTGATAGTATGGAATAAGAGTTGTATAATTGGTAAGGAGTTACCCTAGTTTAGGACAATTATTTCGCTCGCTTTGAAAATTACTAGGCGTGTGCGTTTGTCTGTGTCTGTATAATTTTAGCAAAATTAACGTACAATGATAATACATGATCGCATAGTTAAATAGGTTATTAATTTTATTAAATCCACCTTAGTAAGATAATTAATGTTAAATGCAAAATAAGAAAGATTACTTATAAGGCCATGATTATGGAAATAATGAGATGTGTAATAATATTTGTAGAGTGTGATATAAAATATGGTTAAGTTATAGGGATGTGAGCCCAGCCAAAAGCACACGAGGTCTATGTTGTGTGTGTGTATATATAAATTATGGCTAAGTTATATGTATGTATATGTATGTGTATGTGTGTGTGTGTGTGTATGTTAGCATAATTAAGATATAATGATAATGTATAGTTGCGTAGTTAATTAGCTTATTAATTCTATTAAATCCTTCTTAGCAAGGTAATCAATGTTAAAGGAGAAATAAGGCCTTATAAGGACTTAATTATGGAAATGGGGGGATCTGTGATAATACATCATGTAGAGCATGATATAAATTATGACTAAGTTATAGGGATGCGAGGTAAGCCAAAAGCCCATAATACCTTTATATTTTGGAACTTACAAGCTAAATACCCAGTTTTTATTTCAAAAATCCTTTGAAATGAAATAATATATTTTAATCCATAGAAATATACATATAGCCCGAATAATTCCAAAATGATATCAAGAAACTAGGTGTTACCAAGAGTATCATATATCCCCTTAATAAGAAGGGTAATACTCAAGAGAAATGTTTATCATCCGAATACATCCCTTTTCCATTTTTAGTCATTTTCGAATCACTTGAACTTTTAATTAAGAAAGACTCTTCTTTTAAAATCCTTTTTTGAAACAATACATAAATATTTATGACTAAATAGTTTTCAACAAAATATTTATCCCTTAATGTATTTTTAAGTAAAATTATTACTATTTTTCCCAAACCTTCAAAACCATTTTCCCGAAATAGCAGTATTTAAATCCTTCAAAAATTCATCTTATTTTCAAAGTATACCTTATAATCCTAATTTATAAAACAACTAAAATATTACTTTTTAATAAACGCCCTATATTCGACCCATTTTTAACCCAATATTATCAAACAACACTTTATAGTGAAATTGTGAAACATAATTCACATGGTGTTCGTATCAATGTATCCACAAATTCTATCTACCCAACTTATGATGGAAAAAGGAAATCTAATAATAAATCAGATAATAGTCAATGCTCAAAATTGAACAAGGATGACTATTCAAAACCTATATGATAATAATTAAATATTACCAACTCCTAACAATAGTCACATCATATGTAACTGTACTTTATTTATGAAATAACATTCATATATATATATATATATATATAACATATATTCCTAGGTAAAATTATTACATTTACCAATTTAAAAAGATACAATGTTGATTTTCCTAGTTTAAGTGCTTAGAAACACCTTTCGACACCATGGTGCCCCATGTGTCGACCAATATTCATTAACCACTCAACCGATAAATCAACGCAATATAAAACATTTTTCTAGCCTTAAAGATTATGCACATAATATATACACTCAAACTCATACTAAGGCCTCACTTATCTTATCTCAAATTAGTTTTCCCCACCAAACCCTGTGTTCACTCAACCTGAACTCTGATACCAAGTGTAACGTTGCTTTCCTTACACCTAACGACAACACTTAGTACATCCATGATATTCAAATGCCAATCATTTAAGTCTCTGAAAAATATGCAATTTAGGGTTAAAGAGAGAATAGATTGAATAGAAACTCACATCTTGACAAGAAGTATATAATGTACACAAGTCTTTACAAAGAGAAATCAACTTTATTACATAAACAACACCAGAATATACTGAATTATTATCATCTTGGGTAGTTACAACATCACGTCCTTACGACTACTGATAAATACAACAGTACATATAGGACAAAAAAACAGAACTACGGAATATTTTAAGATACATGAATAAGTCTTAGAGAATCCATCTAATCTCCTAAAAGCTTAGATGAATCCAGCTAGACCTGGAAAATATGCTCGGGCTAAACTGAGCATTATAGGAAAACAACGCTTAGGTCGGTCTGGTAAAACTAGCATGAAAACTCAAATCATAAGGAATTTTATTTATTGTAACTTATAAGATCATTTAAAATCATAGGTATCTCATAAGACAATGTGGCACGTACACATGGATGGGAATTTACCTTGTGATAACCAAACCACTTTCTATAGAAAAACCAATGATATTATAATAATGTCTAAGGTACAAATACATATTAATCATAGCCAAAATTGTTACATTAATTAAATTCCAACATAATAGGTATAAAATCAAGTCCGAAGGCTCGTATGGGAAAATGAATTCCATATAATGGCAAGGCAAGGGGCTACCTTCCGTACTGGTTATCTCTAGATAATGTACTAAGGGTCTAACATAGACCCTCTGCAAATCAGGATTGGCCCTACCCTAACTAGATAGTACTGAAAATTTCATCACCCGGTTGCTTATGCAACCTTTTTTGAGAGCTCTTATGCACAACCGAATCCATAAGTGTATATATCTGGAAAAGGTGATGGTAACACCAAATGGGTGCAACCCATATAGCCCTGAAGCATTCCATGTTTTGGCCATTCCTAGGTTATGAGACTTGAGCCTACGATTACCTTTTATATAACAACTCCACTTGGAATGCTATCACTACCCTCCAGGAAAAAATGTAATGCCCTCATTCATTCATACAAGTTCATTCTGGGTATTAACAAAATCAAAGGCACTGCCTCCCTTACATTCATTTTGGAATCAACCTTAGATTAGTCGCAAGTAACTCTTGCACTTAATAATTTCCATACTCAATCATCTTCAAGTTGTCTTCAGTTCGAAACACTATGTTGGTTTGAAGTGGTTATCGAATAATATCTGATCCCGATCTCTCAGAACAACCAACAACACTTTTCAGTAAATTCAACCCTGGTTCTTTTTGAAAAAAATCATAAATACAAAGGAGCAGGGATCACACTCTGACTGTTAAAGTGGATGGATCTCCTTATCATTTGTCCTAGGAGAACAAAACGAGATTTATATGCATAGTTCAACATCACCAAAGATGACTGTGCCATATAACTCACATGCTTCCCCTAAATATTTCCAGAGTTGTATTTTGTTCCAGATTTGATATTCAATTATTTAACTATGAAATAAAAAAAGAAACAAAGTCAATGATTACCACTAAGCCTCAAAATAAATACTTCAATTATTTAAACCTCTTCCCAAAATATTTATCAAAATGTTCATATACTTATCTTGCTGGCATAAGTATATTTACAAAACATTGTGAAAGATTTTTTATTTCAAAATCATATTAAAAAGGATTAAAACAAGTGTTGTTAAAATTAAGATAAGGATAGCAACAAATACCATTCCTTTTGTATTATGTACGGAACGAATGTTCCATACCACCATAATTGAGAAGGTCGGTTAAGGGAAATCCAAATCTCTAATTCCTTATTAAATTTTCTCTAATAAAATATTTTAATAAATCTCTTTCATTTATGAAAATCTCCTTTACTAAAATTCCAAATCCATTTATATAATGCTTTAAAACCTCTAAGTCTGTTTATAAAACTCTTTTATAAATATCAAAAACATTTATCAAACTCTTACATGAAATTAAAATTCATTTATGAAACTCTTTTAAGAATATCCAAAATCATTTAAAAACTTCTTTTATAAACTTTATTTATTTGGGAAACATCTTTAATAAACTTTAATCAATAAAGTTCCTTGATAAACAATCAATTATTTAAAAAAACCATTAAAAAACAAGTATTATTTAAAACAATCCTCATTTAACTTATCATTAAGTCTTTTTAGCAACAAAATGATTTTTAATCAATTATTTAAAAAGTATTATATAAACTTAAAATATTTTAAATAAAATAATTGCTTAATCATGCTTTCGGTATCATATTTAAAATGATAATAAACTTTAAGTCATTTTCAAAAGGGATAAAATCTAATATTTAACTTTATAAAATTAGAAAGAGGCTTAGTGACCATAATGGTTCTTTTAATTGAGTTTAACTTATTCAAGTTATAACACGGGTATTTACATTGAAATCAGATAAGTAAAATGAAGCAATAGTCGACAATCAATAACATATAGGTAAATGTTCAAGTTACCGAAATGGCAAACGAGGATTAGTTTTGCTAAAGACATGCCCAAGTTAATACGATGGAAGAATGAGACTATATTTTGCCTAATAGATGTCCACATAACATACTTGGTGAATATGGTTGAATTGTGTCATATTCTACCAAAAAGATGTCACGTATAATTTAATTAGAAAAACAGTATTTTATTTGCTGAACAATTGTCATTGGGTTTCATATTCAATTGGGGTTACTTAGAGGTAGTCGTCAAAAAAATTTCCTAGTTTAAATATCATCTTAAAAAGAGATTTGTTTTAAAATAAAAGCGATCTTTAGAAATAAAGTAGTCTAAACTTTTAAAACTTTATTTAATAATTTAATATCATTTATTTTTAGTTGATAATAATTAAATCTTTAATTAATAATTAAAAATAATTAATTTTCAAATAAATGATTAACCCTTAGTTAATATTTAATTAAGTATTAAGTAATAATTTGAAACTTTAAATAGTAATTAAATATAACTGATTAAATAATCCTTAATCAATAAATTAAACCTTTATTTTAAAATAGTTAAATCATAATTAAGTTTTTAACTAAATCTTTACTTAATTAGTACTACTAAATAGTTAAACCCTTATAAAATTAAACAGGTAATTTTTATTAAATAATAATCAATTCTTAAGTAATTAATTAATTAATAATTAAACTTTTATTAATTAACTAATTAATTATTTACTTTTATGATTAATAATTAAGTACTAATTATTGTTATTAACAAATGATTAAGTAGTTATTAGTTTACTTATTTGATGAAAAATAATGATGAATAAATAAATCTATAAATTATAATTATAAAATTTACCTTTTTATTTATGATAACAAGTTTTGAAGACTTTTTCAAAGGATACTTAAATAAATTTAAATTCATATTTTAAAAACAGTCTATTTTGATGAATTGCACTTATAGCGACTATTACTATATCGCCCTTCATCTTCAGGACTTGTTTAGTATAACAAATGACTTTAAACTTCTTAGCTTTCACATACTAAATACTTTTATATCCAAATACAAGAGTTTGAAAAATAAAAATAAATTTTTTAAAACTTAACTAAATCATTTCTAAAATATAAAGTTACCAAAGGATTTCGAAGTCGTGACTAACCATTTTAAAGACTAACTTCCTTGCATGGAGCATCCTAAACAATATCACAAACTCATACACATATTTTCACAACAACCAACCGTTCAAGGTTCTAGCTTTCATCTTACTAACATTTAACTTATATTTTTAGGTTAGTATTACTTCAAATCGGTAACATAGTTTCATACTTAAACCAAGTTGGCCAACATATATCCAAGCACATATAAACATTATAATCCAATATCATAATAAGTTGATAAAACTATAATTCGCAATAAAATATATAGCATTATTCAAAGTTAGAAACTTTAAATAAAATGAGTTAGTTTCCCACCAATAGCAATCCATGCAAAATATTTAACTTTACTATCTTTAGACCATGACCTATATTCTAGCTCTACTCTACAAAATCTTGATCTTTGGGCCTTGCAAGTGAGTTTCGGTTCAACCATGAAGGGTCTAAGCTCAACCAAGGCATGTAGGGTTTGACCATGCTTGGTTTATGGAGAAATGAGCTTTCTTTTGGAAGGATGGAGGTAGGAAGGAAGTAAGGTGATTAAACATGGTTCTGGAGTTTTAAAAATAAGAAAGCTTTATGTTTCAACTTTAAAATTTACAATGGAAGTCATAAAAATATTTAATGAAATTTGGGGAAGGTTTTACGAAATGAAAATGAATGAGAAAAATGATAATAAAATTAGGAATTTGGCATACATAAAAATGCAAAAGTTAAGTTACTAAAATGCTCTCAAAGTACTTACCCTCCACAAACCTAACGACTCATTACCTTGCCGCCAACCGCACCGTTTACTCACGCTACCCCCTTTACCCCCTCTTAACTACGCTCCAACATGAAATAAATATTTTTAAGTACTCTAATGCACTTATGTCTCCTAATGATTTGACAATTTATGTTAAACATCCTTTGTATTTTATTTAAAACACATAATAAATCACATCTCTTTTCATTTTTACTTAAGTACGCATATATAACAAACCATATCCTAACTTCATTTAAAAATGAATGAATATAATTATACAATAGAGTTTACAATGTTTTTGACAACTTTAGCTTGTGAAATGTCGAAAATTCAGAAAATGAATTACGGTCACAATTTCAATTTTTCTTCGAACTCAATATTTTTGTAAACTAATTTTGAAAACTATTTCACCATCATTATTTATTATTTAAAAGAGTTTTATTTTAATTTTGAAATCTATTATTTGAATATTTAAAATTAGTTAAACATTCACAAATCAAAATGGTGAAATTTTGGATCATTACATAAACCATATGAGCGACCACCTAAATTCAATGCCAAATCAAGCCTCTTAATTTGGGGATGAATCTAATCCTCAGAGAATTTTGGGATGCGACTTATCATGTAGGCTCCCCCATGCTCCAGAGCTCCCTCACGAAGTTTCGTCAAGTTCCAACCGACTTAGCCTTCGATTTTCCCCATCTCTCGACCTATCTACCTAACATCCAAAACATTGCACACAACATCAAAGCATAACATACAATCATAAATAATCATGCATATGCATCCATCCATCCATATAATACATGAGAATATGAGGATCAAACTAGTTTTATTCTAATTCTAAGTTTTGCATTAACGTATGCACATAAATGATGGAAATTACACTAGCATGTGGATATGAGCAATTAGATTTCAAAACACTTCTCTAAAATCATTTGAAAAAAAAAATCATATTTCTGGTCATAAACATATTTTAACAAGTGGTTAAAGTTAGAAAGCCCTTTTTAGATCAAAACATGTAAAAACGACCATTTTAACTATATAAACAAATATAGGTGACCGAGGGGTCAAGAATCACTCACCAAATACCAAAAATGCCATTTTCCTTCCTCGGATCTGAGGTGTAAGAAAGATCCAAATCAATAGAAATGATAATCTCTAGCTTCTATATGTTAATCTCCTCTTTAATATATGATTTGGCTAACATTAATAAGGAAAAGATGTGATGTTTGATGAAATTAGGGTTAATGGAGGCTTAAATCTATTTTGGGGAAGAAGAAAATGACTTAGGTTAGTTCCTACAGCCTCCTATTAGCACAAATTTCGAAGTAGGTTAATAGGCCTAAGCATGGGCCTAGTTAATTATCCACTAAAATTAGCCAACAACAACCAAAAATTAAAATTTCCATAACTTTCAAACGACGGATCTATTGTTCTATTATAACCACTCCATAGAATGGGAAACCATCATCTTGAAGTAATGGAAGTATTTTGATTTCTAATTTGACTCCTATTAAATGTTATAGTCCAAATAATATTTTTAGGGTCAAAATGGTCACATAGAAATTTAGTAAAAATCATATATGTGAAAAATGTTCTTAAGAATCACTTTCGAAAATCCTAGAGTCATATGCCTAATATGAATAAATAAATGTTTTATGATCCTCCAATATGTAAAATGCAGATCGTTACACGCCAATTGTAACCACCATGTTTTGGAGATTGCATGTTTATATTAAATTATAACGGATGTTATATTTTAGTATTGTAAATATAAATATAATTGGAAATTTTGAATTTGTTTATTTGGAATAAACAATGAATTTTGTAAATAAAATGGGAGAAATAAAGTTTGGAACTTTATTTTGTTTAATGGGAATAAATATGGAATTAAATATTGATTAGATAAGTATTTGGTTTAAATAAACTGAAATATTGGGTATTTATTAGTTTTGAGCAAATAAATAAATAAGGTGATGTATTTCAACGTTAAATTGTTGAAATAAATCTAAACTAGAGAAAATGAAGTTCTAAAAAATTTATTTTGATAATTTGAGAAGAAAATGATCGATTGTTGATTTTATTTGAGTTATGCAATAGTTTGTAAGTTATTGCTTATATTAAAGCTTTTATTGAATTTAAAAAGAGGAAAATAAAGTAAATCTATATTTTTTTAATATACAAGATGAAATATGGTTTAAAAATTGTATTTTGATGATAAACTAAAATTGGGATGATTTATTGTAATTTATTTGACAAGAAAATAATTTTTGTACAAGTTATTGCATTAAAAATGATGTTTTACACTAAAATAGTGTAAATTGTGTAATATAGTCAAAAGTAGGGTTTTATTGTTAAAAATAACTTTTTACAATAAAATAAATTTAATTTTGTTACAATAACAATATTATTTCATAACAATTAGACGTATACATTTTTGTTTGGTTTTTAAAATGAAGTAAAGTGTGTATATGTTGATAATATAAGATAAAAATGTACATTACTTATATTTTCTCTAAGCATTTTGGCTTTGGGCTTAATAGGGTTACAAATGGGATCCAAAGCCCATTATTTAGAGTTTTTTGGTGAGAAAAAAAACACATTAAGTTGTTTCTTCTTCTTTCTCAAAAACCTAAAGCATACAGCAAAAGAAAACGAGAAATCTTCATGGCCTCCTTCAATTAAAACCAATCATTATTCAATTTGCTGCTAATTCAAGAAGCTAATTCCCCAAAATAAAAATAGTGAAAGGTAATCAAACCCAATACTCAATAAATTTCATCAAAAGTTTTGATTTAGGTGTGAATTTGGTGTAACTTATTCTATTCCTCTTGCGTGCTTCTTTCAGCAAATACAGGTTCCTAGAGCTCCTTTTCAACGTCAAAGATCATTGCTTGCACCTAAATTCTTTGCTAAATCATCAGGTGAGTATCAATCTCACAATAGCTAGCCCATGCAATGCCAAAAATCGCAAATTGAATCAAAAATTTGTTAAAAATTGTTTTTGAACTATTTTAAATTTTCTGTAAACTGCCTTGAGTTGCAACTTTGTGCAGTCGTATCTCTTTGTTCCGGCAACGAAATGCCGCAGGATTTTTCTTGTTTTTAAGATTATGCATACCAAATTTTAGGTCATTTCGACCTATGTAGCTTATAGAAATATGCTGCTGAACTTTGATTCAGAGCATGTTTTTTGTCCAGATTTTTACAGTGAAAAACACTGCATGGGTTAAACTTTGAGACAACATAACTTTTTCACACTTTATCTAAAGTGCATAATTCTTGGTGTAGTTTAAAATCCTTTTGTTGATCTTTATGCATGTCAAATTTCAGGTCACTTTGACCTATATATCATATAGAAGTATGCTGCCGAACTTTGATTCGAAGCATATTTTTGCCCAGATTTTTACAGTGAAAACACTGCTTAGGTTCAAATTTGAGACATCATTACTTTTTTATACATTGTCTAATTGCATAATTCTTTATGCAGTTTAAAGTCTTGTTATTGATCTTTTTGTGTGTTAAATTTTAGGTTATTTCGACCTATATAACATATAGAAATATGCTGCCGAAATTTGATTTGAAGCATGATTTTGCTCAGATTTTTACAGTGAAAACAATGTATGGGTTCACTTTGAAACATAGTAACTTTCTCATACCTTATCTAAATAGGGTAATTCTTTTTTCAATTTAAATTATAGTCGTTGAACTTTATGAATGTTAAATTTCATATCATTCCAACCTCCATAGCCTACAGAAATGTGTTGTCAAACTTTGAATTGGAGCACGATTTGCTCCGGCTAACGGCAGTGAAATATGGCTACAAGTCCAAATTTGAGAGATCATACCTCTCTCGTTTCTTGTCTGATTGTATCTATTCTTTTTTATTTAAAGTGGAGTTGTTGAAATCCATGCCTGCAAAAATTACGTCTTTCAAACCTTTGTAACTAGTTAAAAATTATATTGGAACTATGAATCAGAGCTTGTTTTTCTCCAGCTGAACATTTGAATTGATTTATATGGGTTTTTTTTCAATGATGTTTTTGATTAGCTTGATCCTAAGATGAAAGAGCCAGTATAACCACTTATCTGTATTTTGGATTGATGAGTTTTTAAGAAATTTTCATATGACGACTTTATGAATAATTTCATTGAATTTTTGTTGATTTTTGTTGTTTCTTTACACATACTTTCTAAACCGTTTTCGGAAGATTTTTTTGCTTTTGAAATAAATATTTTACAATATTTATAATTAATTCAAAGCTATTAAAATTATACATTATCTATAGTAAGAAAATTTTCAAAAGTTATTTTCTAGAGGATTTTAAAAATAGTTTTAAAAGCTTATTTTCAATAATAGTTATTTTCTATATAATAATACATGTTCTAGCACTTTTCAGACGTATGAGAAAGATAATTAAATGATTTAGTAAAACACATGGCATGTGACACGTGATTTTACTTTTTCGGTTTATTCCGGACTTGTACGATCGAAACCTCTTGAGTATATTGTTTTGAGTTGATAACTAAGATTTGCAATTTCTATTAGAGGAAGTATCTGAGTTAGCCAATATTTAGCGAATTGAGAAGTTCGAGATCTCCTATTATAGAGGTAATAATCAATGAGAACCACTTATATATGTTGTTTACTCGCCGATGAGACGAGGCGGGTCTTGAGATGAGATTTCCCATTTTAGGAATTATGGGTAATGAGAAACCACTATGAGATTTATTTGCACTTGCCGATGATACGAGGCAAGATATATGAGTATTTTGAGATTTCTAAGGTTTGTGATTTTATTTTTATGATGTGAAGTTAACTAGCGGTTAGTAAACCATTTAGTACGAACGTGTGTTATGGGACGCACGTTAACACTTTTCGGGTTCTTTTCAGAGAGTTCGTGACACATCCACGAGTATGCCAGTGCTATAGATCTTCGGGTCATCTGAATTATGTGACTCGGTCACCACGAGTTATGGGACTTCGGTCACCATGAGTTATGGGACTTCGGTCACCATGAGTATGACTTTCAGGTCCACTGGTTAGGTACCTAAATTATAAATAGCACTGGACAAGAGTTTAGCATGTGCAACATTGCTTAAGCTTTGTAATCAAGGATCTGGCCAGCTTGGTGTTTTCTGTGTTTTATACAATTTCACCATTTTGAGATATTTTTGTTACATCGATAGCTTAGTGCTACATGAGATGTTATATAGGGTGATTTCCTTTTTTAGATTTGAACTCTATCTTGAGTTACGTGAGATTCATATTAGAATTTAGATGAGTTTCTCTTATGACTTTTGTATGATTCCTTACTTTAGAGTTGAATGCCATTAAGTATGGATCTCTTATGTTGAATTAAATCTATTCACGCGACAACCTTTGGTTAACATATACCATGCATTAGGATTATACTATACTTATACCCTTCCTTTTTAGTTAAAGGAAGAATTCCCTTATGCACATACATTCCTCTTATCTTATACTAATATCAAGTTCTAGCTAGCCTGACCCATGTATTATTACTCAGGCTAGACCGAGTTGCAGGTTAGGTAGTTGGACTCTTAGCTTGCTTTACTTTTTGGACTTCACCGTCGACTTGGGATATGGCAAGTTTTTGTGTAGTAGACTTTCTGTTGGGAACTTGTGATGTATATATTCTTTTGTGGGGAATGTATGTACATATTGTGGTTGTATGCCACTTTGTATTACATTTGATGTATGTATTCATATGCATTGTTTCTATGTTGCTATTCTGTGACTTGCAATTGATATAATTATGATGTTTTGTTTCTTAATCGATCCTGTAGACACCATAGTAGTGTATTAGATAGGAATTAAGTATGTCAAATACTTAAGATGAAAAAAAGGCTATAAATATCGACATACTTAGCTCTTTTCTAATGCAAGACTATGACAGTCGCCCTTAACCAGCCTCATTCTCCGCATTAGCGAACATAATTACTAAGTAATTCTCTTTGTAAATGTGGGTCTCGGGGTAGGGCATTACACCGATGCTTCAATTTTAGTTCCTATATCAGATCCTGAACGTGTTGCTTCCGAGGACTCAACTACTGAGAGACGCTCTTCTCACGAGAGTGAAGTATCTGTATAGCTCCCTCATTCTCTATTAATCTTGGAGGTAAGGAGTGATCTTTCAAATCAGAATGCACTTCAATCCTTAGTTGATGGGAGCATCAGCTGAATCCTTTGATTTTGGGGCAGAAGGTGCTAAGGCCCTTGCCCTTACCATGGCCATAAGAAGAGTTTTTCATGCTTCCTCTTGCAGCCCCTACGGGGCCATTGTATTCCCATTATGGGTTTTCTCCCATCATCGGAATCGCGGTCTAAGCTAATGGACACCCGTGCATCTTTGCTCTGAAGTTGGTCATTGGTTGACGTTGGATGGTCCTAATCAAAGGGTGGTAGCTCTACGACTAGCTTCTATGAAGCATCGGTCGTTGAGTCTTTTAACCAAATAGTGGTAGTTGGTCCCACTACTCCCGTTTTAGAGTGATCTATAATAGTTAATCTACCGCATGACACATGCAACAGACAAGCACCGACGGTGAGCCATGGGGGATGATGATATGGAAGATGGAATTGGAGGGTTGTTGGAATTTGATGGGAGGAACGGAAAGATGAAGGGACATAGGAATGGAGGATGGAGGGACAGAGGGATAGAGGAATGGAGGACAGAGGGACAAACGAATGGAGTTTCAAGCCCTCCTTCTGCTGCCAAAAATGTTACTGAATTTTTTTGTCTTCGCCACCCTCGAGTTGATCGCAAGGCAATCTTATGATTTTTCATCCTCACGATCACAAATTAGCGAATTTAAGCTTAGTAAACTTCTTCTTTAGGAAGCGACTGTGCTACTAAATGCTTACATAGCCGAGTAAATGTGGAGATGGGTTGATGAACCAAAATGCGATTAAAGTAAATAGCAGAAATACAGAAAGATACAGAGATTTTTTACATGAGTTTGGATTGTTGTTAATCTTATGGCCATAGGATAATCCATGATGTTTGACTATTTTTGTACAATAGATTATAATGGCACTGAGTCATACAATATTTTGCTTTTAATTTTAGGAAGAAGTTGAAAAAGAAGATCCATTTCTTGGTCATTATACCTTCCCTTTTATAGTATGAAAAGTGCATTGTTGATGGTTCTAATTGCTTCCTGTATTTTACTTCAACCTCCGCCCTTAGATTATACTACTTGTCGCTTATCCAAGATACTTATATTTTGTGCTTGGATTGATGATCGGTTTTCGGTGGTAAATCTAAATATTTGGGGGGCATTGGAATTTTTAAGTAGGATGCTCGAAAAAGTAGAAAGGGAGCATTGGTCCACATATATCAACCTCCTCTCTCTTGAAGTAGCAAGATGCTCTAAGTGGAATGGTAGGAAACTACCCGGATGCTTTATTCGATTGCTAACATGGGAGAATAAGTGCAGTGATGGATGTTATCTGATGATTAGACCGCACTTCTCTGTTCCTGCTTTTTCTCCCTTTATTTAACTTGTTATCGCGTCGGGTAAGAATGGAGTAGCTTTTCCTATTCTATGCTAAAAGTTGCCCAGACAAGTTTGGGGCTTATTTGCTATTAGAATTGTATTCTTGACCGTTAATGTCGAGAGATTAGTAAGTAAGAACTTCACATTTTTCATTTTCCTGTAGGATTTAATCAAGAAGGAAGTATATATTGAGTGACCAAGTATACAGATCCAGTGGAGTTCTTTCGGCTCTATACGGTGTTTCCTAGGTTGCCCTCGGTGTATGTTTGTACGGATCTATTTCTATAGGCGTTTGACAACATGTGAGCAAAGTCAACTTGGACTCTCATGCGTTTGTCATTATGTCTTAGTCTTGTATTCCTATAACACCCATATTTTTATATAATTAATAATCAAATAATTATGAACAGTGTGAAAGAAGCTATGTGGTAGGATCGTATAATATGGATTAGTGGAATGGTCTAGGTAAATAACAATAAGCAATAAGTAAAGTAGACACCAAGACTTTATACTGGTTCAGACCTCTTGTCCTACGTCCAGTCCCTAAGCTCCTCTTAAGAATTCTAACTAACAACCCTCACTTAACCCAGAGGAACAGGTTTACAACTTACCCGAACAACCGAACGGGATTTCTTGCCTCAACTACCGAAGAGGACTTCAACTAGGTGCAAAGAGTATTTCTGACTTGTTGTGTTCTCGATAACACTAATGAGTCTAATAGAGTACAAATTTCCTATAATCTTATCCTCAAGAATAAGAAATGTGTTTATGAAGATTTAGGTAATATAAATTTCTATGAATCAAAAAGTATTTAAGATAAATCAGAGATTCAAGCAATTGAAGTGGATTGTGAATGCTTTTTGAAAACTTGAATAATCTGAAAAAATATGATCAAGATAATAGAGAGATTAAAGCAATTAGAATTTGGTGATTTGCAAAAGATAGAAACATGTTTTATAGGTGTAGAAGAGGTGTATCTATTTGCAAAAGATTCAGGCAAGAGATGCATCCATTACCATTGGAGAATGGTTGCAACTCTTGGGAAGAAGAAGGTGTCTCTTCATTAAAAATTCGTAGGTTCAAATTCAGTTGATTGAAAAGAGAATTTCAGTCGACTGAAACTGTGCATGTTGTATTTGTGTAACAGGTTCAGTCGACTGAAATATCCTGTTCAGTCGACTGAACTGGTAGATTATGCACAATGAACACTTAACTAAAAATATGAAGTTGTGTTATGTGTTTTGTGTTTGTGCAAGTTTCTTGAGGATAGATTTTAACAATAAAACTATGACTAAGACCTATATATAATAAGTACTCATGATATCATTGGTCTTCATAGTACTTCCTTTAGCTTTGCACATATCTCTTCCTTTTTGTTGAAGCACATTGTCATTGACCAAAATATAGCGTATCAACATTCTTCCCCTTTTTAATTCATGACAATACCTATGTTTGTAGAGATGTAATTATCTTTCCTCCCCCTGAATATATGCGCTATCTTTCCTACAAAACAAAGTTAGTTATATAGACTTTTCTCCCCCTTTGTCATCGACAAAAAGGAAGTAATAATTTGTAGAAGTATATAATTGTCAAACAAAGCAACCATATGCATGCATAACCATAGTGTGAATCATACAAACCATAGAGTATCACAAATAAAAGAAGGCAATTTATACAAGCCTTTTCAGAAGTGTTTGAAAATTAATAAAAAGTTTCGGATATTTTTCATGAGTGAATAAAGGGGGTTGTTCTACATATACATTTTCTTTTATAAAACCATTTAAAAATGCACTTTTAAGATCCATTTGATAAAGTTTAAAATTGTGAAAACAAGCGAACGCTAATAAAATACGTATTGCTTCAAGTCTTGCAACTGGAGCAAATGTTTCTTCAAAGTCGATACCTTCCTCTTGATTATATCCTTCTGCTACTAGTCTAGCTTTATTTCTAGTTTTATTTCCTTGTTCAACTACTTTATTTTTGTAGACCCATTTTGTTCCTATAACTGATTGATTATTATGACGGGGAACTAATTCCCAAACATCGTTACGTTCAAATTGATTTAATTCTTCTTGCATAGCAACAATCCAATAGTCGTCTGTTGATGCTTCTATAGGATTTTTAGGTTCTATAGTTGAAATAAAGGCAACATGTCCCATTTGGTTTGGTTGACTTCTTGTTTTAACTTGCGAGTCAATCTCTCCAATTATATTTTGTGTAGGAGATTCTAGGAGGAGATCTAATTTGATTGTTATCGATTTGATTAATATTTTCATTATTTTAAAAGCTTATATTTTCTGTGTTTAATATAATTTCTTCATCATCTTTGATGATTGTATTTTTATTAAAAAGTCCATCAAAAGATACATGTAAAGTTTCTTCTATTATATTCGTTCGTTTATTGAAAACACGATATGCCTTACTTCGCTCTGAGTAACCTACAAAAATACCATGGTCAGCTTTTGGATCAAATTTTCCAAGTTGGTCTTTTGTGTTAAGAATAAATCATTTTGACCCAAAGATTTTTAAGTATGAAATATTAGGTTTTCTTCCATTAAAAAGTTCAGATGACGTGTTTTTAGTTAAAGGTCGTATGGAAATACGATTTAATACATAGCAAGCAGTTGCTACAGCTTCTGCCCAAAAATGCTTTGGTAATGTACTTCCATTTAATAACGTTCTTGCGCATTCTTGAAGAGTTCTATTTTTCCTTTCTACAACTCCATTTTGTTGTGCAGTTCTAGGAAATGAAAAATTATGATTTATTCCTTTCTTTCTACAAAATAATTCAAATGATTCATTTTCAAATTCACCTCCATGATCACTCCTTATATTTTTTACTTTTAAATTCTTAGTCTTTTGAATTCTTTTAACAAAATTTTTGAAATATTAAAACGTATCACTTTTGTTTTTCATAAATATCGTTCATGTATATCTTAAGAAATCATCAACTATTACAAAAACTTATCGATTATGATTAATAGATTGAACCTGTGTTGGCCCGAATAAATTCGTATGTAATAATTCTAACGGTTGTAAAGTTGAAATGACTTTCTTAGATTTAAAAGATGATTTAGTTAATTTTCCTAATTGACAATCATCGCAAATATTATTTATTTTAAAATTTGTTTTTGGTAAGCCTTTGACTAATTCATTTTTTGAAAGTTTTTGAATAGTTTTAAAATTAATATGACAAAATCTTTTGTTCCATAACCAAGGATCATTATCTTTGCCCACTAAACACATATCTTTGTTATTATTAATTTTCATGTTTAAAACATAAATATTTCTATCTCTCTTTCCTTCAAAAATGAGATTTTGATTTTGATCAAAAATACAACATTTATTTTCATAAAAAGTTATTTTAAAACCTTTGTCGCATAGTTGACTTATGCTTAACAAATTATGTTTAAGTTTTTAAGTAAAGAAACATTTGTAATAAGGGGTAAATTTGATATATTGTAGTTGCACACATGTCCTTTACCAATGATGAAACCTTTTGAGTTATCTCTGAAGGTAATAGAGCCACCATCAAAGTATGAAATATTTGTAAGCATTTCTTTGTCTCGGTCATGTATTTTGAGCAACCACTATCCAAAATCCATTTTCTTTTCTTTAGTGGGACCAGTAAAAATATTAATAAATACATCGGTACCCACCTTTTAATAGGGTCCTAAAGTTAGATCTTAGGAAGCCAAACCCAAGTGGGTTTAGTATCCTTTTATAAATATAATTTTTATTGTTGTGAACAGTATTCATAAATGTTTTAACATATTTGTTCCTAATTAAATTATTGTTAGTCTTTGGAACCCAAATTTTAATTATCTTAGTTTCTACTTTTGTTATAGTAGGTGCTCTTAATGATATATTATGTTTTGAATCATTATTCCTCTTAAGATTAGTATTTTTCTTTTGAGGAATTTTTGACTCCTTTTTATATCCTAATCCATGTTTATTTGAGGAAGATTGAGAATTTTCTAAAATCTTAGATAAATTTTCTCTTCCTTTGTTAAAATTAGAAACATTTTTAGTAATGTTATCTAATTTAATTTGAAGACTAGTATTTTGTAATTCAACTTGTTTTGTTTTATTTTTTTAAATTGTGATTTTTAGAAATAATTTCATCATTCTTTGCTTTTTGAGTTTCAATTTCTTGACTCAAAAGTAAAAGTTGACTATCTGAGTTTGAGAGAGATTCTTGAACTTTTTCAAGTTCTTCTTCCAAAAAAATTCTCGTCTTTTAACATATCTCTTTCAAATTCAGCTTTGTTCTGATTTTCACATGTCTCTTTAAGTTTCCTTTTGAGAACTTTTATAGTATTTAAAAATTCAGTGTTTACTTCTATTAAATCATCATAAGATAAATCACTAACCTCAGATTCTTGAGCTATGAAGCACACATTTGCTTGTTCATTGTCGCTATCACTATCATTTTCGGATGAAGATGAATCTGAATCATCCCATGTAACAGAAAACACCTTCTTTTTGAATTTATCCTTCTTGTTTTTGTTGTTGAAGCTTTTCTGATTTTCCTTCTTTTGTTCTGGACAATCCTTGTGCATGTGTCCATTCTTGTGACAATTGAAGCATTCTATATTTGAGGATGAAGGTTTGTTTAAGAAATTCCTTTTGAAACCATTTTTATTTCCTTTTCTATATTTTAAGAATTTATTGAAATTTTTAGCAATAAATGCTAGATCCTCATCTTCAGACTCTGATTCTTCCTTTTCTACGTGAAAAGCCACATTTCTTCTTTCCTGTGCTTGGTTTTTCTTAGCTTGCATGTTAACTTCATAAGACATAAGGTTTCCAATTAATTCTTCTGGTTTCATTGTAGACAGATCGTTTGCTTCCTCGATTGCTAATACTTTTCTTTCGCATTCATCAGTGAGTGAATTTAGGACTTTAGATACAATATCAAAATCCGTAAACTTTTCTCCTAATCCTATTAAGGCATGATGAATGTCTTGAAATCTCGAGTACATGTCATTGATAGATTCACTCTGTCGCATTCTAAAGTTTTGGAACTGGCTCTTTAGCATGGAAATCTTTGTTTGTTTGACATTGTTTGTGCCTTCGTGTATGGTTCTAAGTGTACCCCATATCTGATATGCAGTAGTACAAATGCTAACACGATTGAACTCATTTCTTTCCAAAAAGCAAAATAGCATATTCATAGCTTTGGCATTTGCACTAGCTTCATTCTTCTGAGTTTGTGTCCATGAGGGTAATCAGTTGTGGGTACAACGAACTCTGCTTGAGTTGCATTCCAGGCTTCAAAATTTGTTGCTTGCATATAAATCCTCATCCTTGTAGCCCAATAATTATAGTTTAGTCCATTGAATAGAGGAGGCCTTTGGGTAGATTGTCCTTCTGCAAATGTAGAGCTATAGGCAGTTGTTGTGCTTGTGCTTATGTTATTTTCCATATTATTAATATGTCAGATAACGGTGTTATGGTTAAAGGACGGCTTTGCTCTGATACCAATTGAAAGAAGCTATGTCGTAGGATCGTATAATATGGAATAGTGGAGTGTTCTAGGTAAATAACAATAAGTAATAAGTAAAGTAGACACCAAGACATTATACTGGTTCGGACCTCTTGTCCTACGTTCAGTCCCTAAGCTCTTCTTAGGAATTCTAACTAACAACCCTCACTTAACCCAGAGAAATAGGTTTACAACTTACCCAAACAACCGAATGGGATTTCTTTCCTCAACTACCAAAGAAGACTTCAACTAGGTACAAAGAGTATTTCTGACTTGTTGTGTTCTCGATAACACTAATGAGTCTAATATAGTACAAATTTCCTATAATCTTATCCTCAAGAATAGGAAATGTGTTTATGAAGATTTAGGAAATATAAATTGCTATGAATCAAAAAGTATTTAAGATAAATCAGAGATTCAAGCAATTGAAGTGGATTGTGAATGCTTTTTGAAAACTTGAATAATCTGAAAAAATATGATCCAGATAATAGAGAGATTAAAGCAATTAGAATTTGGCGATTTGCAAATGGTAGAAACATGTTTTTATATGTGTAGAAGAGGTGTATCTGTTTGCAAAAGATTCAGGCAAGAGATGCATCCATTACCGTTAGAGAATGGTTGCAAGTCTTAGGAAGAAGAAGGTGTCTCTTCATTAAAAATTCGCAGGTTTAAATTCAGTCGACTGGACAGAGAATTTCAGTCGACTGAAACTGTGCATGTTGTATTTGTGTAACAGGTTCAGTCGACTGAAATATCATGTTCAGTCGACTGAACTGGTAGATTATGCACAATGAACACTTAACTAAAAATATGAAGTTGTGTTTTTTGTTTTTGTGTTTGTGTAAGTTTCTTGAGGATAGATTATAACAATAAAACTATGACTAAGACCTACATACAATAAGTACTCATGATATCCTTGGTCTTCATAGTACTTCCTTTAGCTTTGCACATATCTCTTCCTTTTTGTTGAAGCACGTTGTCATTGATCAAAATATAGCGTATCAAAACAATGAAAATAAGAATTTTTGGAATTGTCGGAATTTGGTCTTGAAACTTATTCCATTATGTTCGTGGAGATTTTATGATCAATTTACATATATAATACGTCTCGAACGGAGTTCATATGAAAAGGTTATTGACGTTCGAAGTTTTGTATCGAGAAATAAATATACATGTATATGTACATAAATATATATGCGTATGAAATTCCAGAATTAACGTGTAACTGAATTTTAAAATAGATGTGAGTCATCAAGGTAGTTAATTAACATTGCCATCATAAAGGAAATTAATGATATCAGTAATTAAAGAAAATTAATTAATATCAGCAGGCAACGTAATCAAATCAGCTATTGGAGGAAATTAATTTACATTAATTGTTCACATGCGAAATTCGAAATAGACAAGTTTTATATTGGAAATTTAATGTGATGGTGTTTAAGTAGAATAAACAAGCAACATAAAAAAATGTTAAACGTTCATAATTTATAACGTTTAAAAGTTAACGTTCTAGTGGTTCAGTGGTTAAGACATAGTGGAGTTGCTACATATGGTTGTAGTGGCACCGGTTCGAATCCCAGCGGCCACAATAATGAGACATAGTGCACGGCCACTTATAAAACCGACTAACCGAAGGCCAGGGCAAACATAGTTTCCTTGGCCCCAAAGTTTAGAAAAGTTTGGACCCATCCTTATGACCCTTTTTTAATGGCAGCCGTTTTTCCAGCGTACCCATCCTTCTGACCCTTTCCATCAGCATGCTTACTAACAAACCCGTACCCCCTGCCGTCCCCTTACCGTCTTCTCCTGTTTCTCTTATCCATGTGTCAGATTCTACAACCTTGCCATCAACGTTACCCACCATCAGCTCCACCATCCATCCAAATGATCCCCCCATGCAAATCCCATAACTTGTCCAACCATCCACTCCATGTCCTGCCTGGACTAGCCTTTTCAAAACCAAACCACGCAACGTCGGTTCCTACTCGCCGATTAACATCAACCTTGAATTCAATGGTGAAGCCATGGTTCCCCTTGAAGACGTACTAGCAGCAGGTAAGGCAATATGGAAAGACTACATTGTCGGATTCTTTCTTGATAAACCTTTGTCATTCACTTTTGTTGTCGAATTTCTCAAAAAATCATGGAAACTGAAAGGATCTGTCAAAGTTAAATATGATGGTGCTCTCTTCCTTTTTCATCTTACGTGTGAAGAGGATAAAATCAGGATTTTGAGAAGTGATCCAATTTTTATAAGAAACAAGATCTTCATTATCCAACAATGGTCCCCTGAACTTGGCAATGTTAGAGGCAAAATAAAAGCTGTTCCAGCGTGGCTTCAACTATCCAACATCCCAATCTATGCTTGGTCACATCTTGGAGTAAATTGGTTGGTGAATCGAATAGGTAAGTTGATATGTCTTGATGAATCTACTGAAAAGCTAGAAAGAATTAACTATGCTAGGTGTTTAGTTGAGGTTACACCAGAAAATGAATTAGTTGAGAAATCTCCAGTTATGCTTTTGGATGTAAGTGAGCAATTCGTGCATGTAAACTATCTGTGGAAACCTGAGATCTGTGTTCACTACAAGATGTTTGGTCACTTATCTGTAGTGTGTGATAACAATGTGATGCAAGAGCATGTGGGTCAACCCATCCAAGAACTGGAAAACATTATGCAAGGAAAAAAAATTCAGAAAAAAGAAATTAATGCAGGAAATTTTCTTTGGAAGAAGATTGCAAAAAGAAAGCAAACGTTCAAGAATAGTGAAATTCTGAGTAAAAATGTGATGACTGGAACACAAAGCAGTAATATGAAAGATAGTAGTGGTTGTGAGCACCCAGAAAAAACAACAGAGAACAAAGCAAATGACCCGAGTAAAAACATGGATAACACGACAATCCCACGAAGCAAATTAGCTGATCAGTTGACAAATTGCCATGCAGATGTGGTAACCTCATTCATACAAAATTCTGATACTGCCAACAATTCCAACGTTGTTGTTGATACTGTTTTGGGTGGCTTCCAGGGAAAAACAGTTTCTCGGTGTTATCTGCCGTGGAAGAGAATGTTGTTGATGAGGAAGAAACAAATATAGAGGCCACAGCGAATAATTGTGATACTAACTTAACATGCACAGGTGATACGTGCATGGACTTGTCACGTGCACCTAACAACACTCAGCAATCAAGCAAGTTAACCATAACTACACCCATTCCCAATACACATCCTATGTAGTCATCCACCATCCCAATCCACAATGGCAATGATGATATTATTCTCAATGTTTTATCTTCCTCCCCTGAACCTTATTCCAATATTATCGCTCCTCCTGGTTTCACTGACATGATAACCCTATCCAACAAACCATCATCCCCGGCCATAAAGCCACAAACCACAAAAACAAAACCAAACTTAAATTTAGAGGTAGCAACCACCGTGCCTATATACCCAACATCGACCTCAATAATCCCAATATAACCACAACAACCATAATTCTCCCCGAAACAAGTGATAGCCCATCTTCTGCAACCAGAAGCAAGACTAACAAAAGCTCCTCTTTAAACAAATTGCATCAATGACACAAACTTTTGCTGTGTGGAATATTAGAGGAGCACACCTTGAAACCAAATTAATCCAAGTTAAAAGCATCATATCCAAGTTTAACCTCAGTCTTATTGCCATTCTTGAAACTAAACTAAACCTTGACCTTAGCCTTAAAGCTGTGCAATTCATCAACCCGCTGTGGAAACCATGTCACAACCTAATCGAAGCCCCTTATGGCAGAATATTGATTTTATATGACCCATTCATGTACAACCTAACCCCGATCCTATCTCACAAACAATTTATACATTCTCACCTCACTCACAAGCCCACATCCAAATCCTTATGTCTCACTATTGTGTATGCGGAAAATTGTGCCAGCAGCAGGCTTTCCCTCCATAACTACCTTCCACACTTAGCCCAAAACACCCATCCCTGGATTATTTCAGGGGACTTCAACTACCTCTTGTCCATCAATGATCGCATCGGTGGGAATGCTGTCACTTTGAATAACATTTCTCCCTTTAACTCTTCCATAAATTCTGTTGATCTCATACATGTTCCCTTCGCTGGTGCCAGATTTACTTGGGACAACAGGAGTAGGTCTGGTAGGAGAATCTATACCAAAATCGATCATACTTTTTGCAACATTGAGTCGTATACCTCATGGCCAAAGTTATCCATATTCCTCCCTCCTCCACTTCTCTCTGATCACTCCCCCCAAATCATCCAAATGGAAAATGGTTGCCTATTAAGAAAGTCCTCTTTTAAATTTTTTAACATCTGGACAAAAGAGCCTGATTTTTAAAGTATTGTTAATAAAGCCTGGTGTATTAACTATTTTGGCACTCCCATGTTTGTTTTGCAGCAAAAAATGAAGAATGCGAAAAGAGCTCTTGGGAAATGGGCTAGAAACAGTTTTGGCACTGGTAACCTTCTATCTACCACAATAGCAATCTCTTTAGCTGATGCCAGAACCCAAGCTATGCAAACTCCGAACAATGTTGAATTAGCCAACGCTGAATATAATTTACAAGATCAATACAGTAAAGCACTTGAGGCAGAGAATGATATGAGAAAACAGAAACTCAGATTCAAATGGACAAATGCTGGTGATAGGAACACAAAATACTTTCATGAAAGCCTTAAAGTGAAGCATTCCAAATCCAACATACATTGTATCATCGATCGTTCGGGTAAGACCGGTACCACTCCTCTCGATGTTAACAATGCCTTCCTTGATTACTTTTCCAACCTTCTTGGAAATGATGTTGATTTCCAACCTGACCTCTCAATCATTGACGATCTGAAACTTCCATTTCTTAGCCCAGATCATGTTGCCTTCCTATCTACCTTAGTAACAGAAAATGAAATTAAGCAAAGCATTTTTGAAATGAATAAGGAATCGTGTGGAGGCTCTGATGTTTTTAATGCCAAATTCTTCACTAGCTGTTGGGACATCATTAAATTTGACTTTGTCAAGGCTGTGAACAGTTTCTTCAAACATAATAAAATGCTATCTGGAATAAATGCAACCAATATCGCCTTAATTCCCAAGACTGAGCATCCTATCAGTGTCATTGATTTCAGACCAATCTCATGTTGTAACAAGACTTACAAGTGTCTATCCAAAATAATTGCTTCTAGGCTGAAATTTGTACTTAACCATCTTATCTCCCCCAACCAAGCTGCTTTCATTCAGGGGAGAAGTATTCTTGACTATGTGCTGTTGTCAAATGAACTACTAAAAGATTACAACAAATCCACGACAAGTCCAAGAGCCATGTTGAAACTTGACATAAAGAAAGCTTATGATACTCTTCAATGGACCACTATCTCCAAAACCCTTGCCAAAATGAAGTTCCCCCCCCCCCCCCCCACTTTGCCTCATGGATTTACACATGCATCTCTTCAGTCCACTTTTCATTGAAACTCAATGGTAACACTGTTGGCTACTTCAAGAGTAAACAAGGAATCAGACAGGGTTGCCCGATGTCCTCTTACATTTTCATACCGGTCATGGAAGTGCTCACTGCTATGATTAATCATGAAATCTCATGCAAAAGAATTCTTACCCACCCCAAGTGCAAAGATCCCCTAATTTCCTCGCTCATGTTTGTTGATGATCTTATTATTTTCACCAAGCCTACTATTCAATCTATTAGCAACTTAATGGAAAGTCTCAATGCTTTTCACAAAATCAGTGGGCTTGCTATTAATCTTGACAAGTCCTTAATAAAAATTGCTGGAATTGATGCTTCTGTTGTCCAGTCCCTTACTAATGTATGTCACCTGCCCCTTGCTCCTGATAATATCTCATACCTGGGGATCCCTATGAGTTCCACCAAAGTCTCTACATCACAGTGCATGAAACTCTATGACAAGATTACACATACCATGAAGTCTTGGGCTAACAGGTTTCTATCACAGGCTGGAAGACTCACCCTTATAAAATCTGTCATATTCTCTTTCATTACATACTGGTCCAGAACTTTCATTCTTCCCAAAAAGCTCATTCACATGATTAGGAAGGCGATGTGTAACTTTCTCTGGTTTGGAAGCATTCACTCAAATAGTCTCAAACCACTAAACTTTTGTAAGGTTGAAACAAAGAAAAGCATGGTTGGACTAGGGATCATTAACATACGAAACTGGAATTCTGCTGCTTTTAGTATGCATTTTGATAATCTTCTTAATTCTAAAAACAATATTTGGGTGTCAAGGATGAAAAAGCATCATCTCAGAAGCAAAAAATTTTGGTGCATGGACATCGTGCATGGCAGCACTTGGACTTGGAGATCCATCCTTAATCTTCGGTCAATGTTGCTACCACATATTAAGCACATTACATCTCCCTGTGGCACTGTGAGTTTCTGGAATGATCCTTGGGCTAGGCATGGTCTCATATTTAGCAAAACAATGACATACAACCAAATACTTCAAACTGGTATACCAATGAATTCCAAGGCAAAGAATTTTATATGTAATGGTGTCATCTCATTGCCGTTCTCCAGCAACCAATTCACACGTCAACTGTGGCAGGAGATCAGCAGGCAACAGTACCCGATAATCACATGCGACGGAGTGATGTGGTCTCCTGATCTTGTCGAACACTCCATCTCCAAGATATATGACTGTGTTTCCCATGCTACGTCCACACCTTGGTTTTCTTAGGAAAAAAGAGTATGGGATCGTCACTGTAAAGAAAATGACAACTTCCTTCTATGGAAGGTTCTTAGAAATGCCATGAATTTCAAAGACAAACTCCTTCGCATTGGCATGGTTTCTGATGCAACCTGTTGTTTCTGTGATGATGAAAATGAGACTAACGTTCATCTTTTCTTTAGTTGCAAGGTTATTCATAGGTTGTGGAACAGGATTTCTGCTTTACTTAGTCATGGAAACAGATCCAGGGATAGCAATAGTGAGTGGTGTTTTCTCTTTAGTGCCACTAGATGGAAGAATGAATCTGGTACATTGTTGCTTCTTGTCCTCAAAAAATTCATCCGAGTTATATGGAGAGAAAGAAATGAAAGAGTTTTCAATGGAAAGATCAAAACCGAAATTGAATTGTGGAATCAGTTGATGGGCGCTATCAAAGACGGTGTGAGAAATTGCACGTTTGATTTTGCCAGCAGTTTCAATAGATTTTGGGACTAACTGTGTTCTTGTTGACATAGTGTTGTTTTGCTTATTTGTAATCTTTTCTTTTTTTTTCCTGTTGCTCCATAGATTTGTTATGGTGCAACTTTTCTTTATTGTGTTCGCAATAAACTGGTTAGGACCAGTCAAACCCGCTTAGCTTTGCTAAAAAAAAGTTAACGTTTATAAATAACATTGATTAAAACAAATAAGGCAAATTTAAAATCCAAAATGGACGTGAGTTATAAGGATCATTAAATCAGAGAACTAATGAGAGTTAATTGGAATTAATAAGGAAACGAAACAACATTTGACCTAGATTTCAATGTGTACATATTGGCAGTATATTGCTGCATATAAAAATTAATTAAAGGATCAATTAAGAAGAGGGTTAATTCGATAATTGGTTGGCTACAACTATATAAGAGAGAATGTATTGTAATTCGTTCCATCAACCGTCACTTTCTTCATCCCTCTCTTACAGTAAACAATGGCTTCTTTCTTCATTCTTTTCTCCTATTTCTCAGAAATCTTCACGAAATGAATCCAAATAAAATATATGTGAACAAAATAGAGAAATTGCAACAAATTAAAGGAGATAAGTTGTAGAACGGCGTAGTAATTTAGAAGATAGAGATTTAAAGCTATGTACAACAGGTGAGTGGATTTAAATTTATATCTTTCACGTTTGTGATATATTATTGTTAGATTCCCGTTAAAAATTTTGTTTAGTATTTATTTCAGTAATTAATTCTGTTAATTGGTTATGCTGAGATTGTAAATTGTATAATAGAGCTTATAATTAATTAATATAAGGCTTGACAGTTAGAGAAAGGCATAAGCCTAAAAGTAAGAAATTTATAGTTATTTACATCTATTTTAAAGTTAAAATTTAGCCTATAAATGTTAGCTTCATTTTATAATTGTTTGCATGAATAAATTTGTTAAAGAGAAGAATTCACAAATACGAACTAAAATAGAAGAACACTAGATTTATAGAAATTAGATGTAAAATAAGAAAAAATTGAAATAAAAAAAGAAAAATAGAAATTTGCAGTAAATTATGCTAAAACGGGAAAATAAAAATAAAAAGGGAAAACCTAATAACTTGATTTGGAAGTAAGTGATAGATAAATTGGTTGGTTTAGAAAAGGGAATACATTTCTATAGTTTAATATTTAAAAGATAACGATAAACGTAATTGCAAGAATAAAAAGAAACAGTAAGGGAATTAGTGTAAAAAAGAGAAATCATTGTATTTTGCACTATCCAATAAGTAAAGAAATAATAAAAGAAATATCTTGCAGTTACTGATTATTGGTTATAGCATTATTTAGTATTAAAACATGGAAACGGATTTTTAGCACAACTTTTTGTAACCAACCAAATAGAATAAAAATACTTCCTAGAATATAAGAAAATGAGGTGAAGAATTAAAGGAATTAAAGACGGAATCAAGTTAATTAGTAGACAAGAATAGAAGCTATAGATAGAAATGTAACTAGATCTGCATTTACTACGCAAAGAATAGAATAAAAGTAAAGCAGTTATTATGATAAGTAAATTTGTGACGGTTGGACGTAGTCCCGAATCAAGGTTGTCATATAATATAAGAGAATTAAAGAGAATTCAATATCATAATAAAATAAGACAGACTAGAATAGAAAAGAGATGCTTGTAATTATATTTATAATATATAGATTATAAAAGAATACAGTAGTGAAAATTGCAAGTAAAATTATAACATAGGTTATTGTTAAGTAGAAAGAACAGAAAAGACTTATTTTAAGACTTAAATTAAGCTAACAAGAAAATGGAGCAGAAATAACAGAAGGGGCTTATTTTAATAAACTTAGATCTTGGATTAAGTTAATAAGTAAGATAATAGAAGTGGCCCATGCCAACAGAATTACCTTTCAGTTAGAAACCGATGGTCTCACAATAGTTAGGCGAGGCTGGGAAAAGATTATGCTAATTAGGGTAAATAAGTAGCCAACGGAATAAGAAAAGCAAACTAAACGCAAAATAAAAAATTAGACTTAGGGTCTAATAAAAGAGTGAGATGCGTTTGGAGCAGCCCAAAGGATGAAGAGCCTAACAAAGTAGTTCATTACAGATTTTAGCACAGAAGAAGCACGTCCAACTTAGTTATTTTAGGTTAGAAAGAAGTATGAGACTTCAAAGGGACATGGAAGTACTCTAGGACGGCCCTCTGGGGTAGTAATTGTGAAGCAGTCCTTCGAAGGCAAGTCTGTGCATGTTCCATCAAAAGAGTATGCATTAACTGCTTTTTGCATTGCAGGAATGTTGTAGGCAATCAAAAGGAGTTGATGTTTGGAGTAGGATATTCATATGTCCTAGTACTTACAAGTAAATTTTAGTGGGCAGGACCCAAAAGGATAGTCGCATGCGGATGTCGAGCCAACATCAACACCAAGAAGCGAGTGCGGGAAAGACTAGAGTTAAACCTACAGTCCAACGATTCTTTCACTATCAAGAAATTGGATGAGGGGCACAGCCAATTGGATGTTTAGATTATTTGCAGTAGGGCACAACCGTTTAGCTCTTTTGAGGTCTTTCGATTAGTTGAAGGGTGGCTGTGTGGGGCCATTGCCACGATAAAAAAGGGGCAGACCAAGTAGAATATCTATATTGTAAGTCTAATGAGGCAGTCCTTTACAGGTATAGAAAATTCCCAACCGAGTTCCATACAAGGGAGACCTTGTTTAGCAGGATTCAGGGAGTAGACAGAACGATTGCGTATAGTCCTCAAGGTACACACTGTGTGGTACAATGTGGATGGCTGAGCATTACTATAGGCTAGTGTTGATGCAGTTTTAAATTTTCAGAGTAGAGGATGAAACATTTGTATTGTAGGTCTTACGAGGCAGTCCTTTACAGATATAGTCACAGCACGCCCCGGCAGCGAGATGATGGAGTCCTTTTCGAGGAGGATACGGAAGTTACTAAGGGTAGTACCTAGAAACGATACGGTCACTGGCATATTGCTACATATGTTAGTTATTAGTTTTTGATCTACTAGGGAGTAAATAGGTACGGTTCATGCATAGAGGCTAGAGTATTACAAACCCAATAAACCTAATATAACAGAAAATGAAATAAAACAGTATATGTTGAATTAAGCTTAGAAGCATATAATTTTTCCATTCACCAGAACTTTAGTTCTGACCCCTTCCTCATAACATCCTACAGATTAGGTAGATGGCAGAGGCTTTCTAGCTTTGAGAAACTTGTTCAAAAAGAGTTATTATATTGGTGAGTATTTGATTACTATTATAATTTAGTCAGTTCCGCTATGAGATATTTATCTAAGCTTTGATGTATTTGTCTTTTTCTATTTGCAATATACCAGAAACCCAACTTGGGCTTCATTAGGATTGGATTTTGTGACGACCCGAACTTGATGCCCAACAACCGACATCGAAATCCATATCGTCGGAGCTTGCAACAACATTACATGAAAAACAACACAGCGAAAACAAAGGATGATAACATTGATATACAATATAGATAAAATGTTAGATACATCATGATACAACAACCCAACACCATCGAAGGATATATACAACACAACACCACAACGGAAATATATCGACATGAGCAAAGTCTTCAAGAGAATCCAATACTGCAACTCCAATCCAAAACTCCAAACCAAAGCTTTTAACTTCAAGCTCGAACCACCATCAAGCCGAACTTGTAGCAAATGCGATCCTGAGCGCGATGGCCAAACCGAAAAAAACTTCAAAGATCCAAAGACTGAAGAAGATTTCCAAATGCTACCAAACCAAAGACTTCGAAAGGTATCGAATCCACACCTACTATTTGATTATCTGAAAAACCCAACTCTAGACTGCCCGTGTGGAAAATTGTGGGCTCCTAGAGTTTAGGAAGGGAACAATAAACTCTGGGTCAGTCATGGGACTGGTGTGAACAAAAAAAATAGTTCTCTTTAAAATAAACAACAAAAGAATTTAAAACATTGAAATCCGCAATGCTTTTTAGAAAATGAAACTACCATAAGTCCTCCCGACAAACACACCATGCAATCGCACACTTGGGGGGCATTTCTCCTTATGATAGTCAAACATGCTTACTACGCAAAATCCTTTTTGATATTATTATTAGTGCATAGTGGAAAACATTTCAAAAGTACAATATTAATCTTAGCCAACATAGGTACCATTATATTATGCCTGCTATAGCAACCATGTTAAATGGAAGGTTATACAACTAAAACCGTACAAGGAGCATATTGGTAATTGGATTTCCAACAAATGGTCAGGCCAAGGAACTTCCCATTGCCGTATGGGTACACCTCTGGATGGAAGCCCCGAGAACCTACCCGGATCTCTGCCAACACAAGGCCGGTTTACCCCTTCTCGGAAGTAACACCTAAAGATATGCCATCCCCGGTCGTTTGCCACCTTTATCCTAGGATCCTCAACCACAAAGCAATATCACACAGTAATAAATTTACAATATCCACATGAGTTGAGTATCTGGGCTCCATATCATGATACCACCCTTTTCCAGAAGAAATGGATGCACCCTAGGGGCACGACCCCTGCAACCATGCTGCATCATTCCTGTTTCGACCATTTTCGGGGTGTGAGTTCCTGAGGCAGTCTCATCCACAAAGCTACGCTTGTTCAAAAAGCCATGCTTCGATCAACAAATGATCAGCAGCACTTCTTATGCCACATTACCAAATTGGGAATGTATCACTAGTAACCATCAACTACATAACCTCTGAGCTCGTACGTATCAGAAAAGGGTGTTAAGCTAAGAGAATAAATCTCCGCCACCAAACAGAAATGTATTTGATAGGAACCGGCTTTACATCTCAAAGAGTAATGTCAGACACACATCCATACAAGTCTGTTCCGGGTTCGAACAGAACCGAAGGCACTTCCAAAGAAGCCCTTGCAATCTGGGTATTCACAATCCCGATCGGACTCTCCATCACATATGGAGATCTCTATACCGTAGCTACTCGGTGCAGAGTCATTCGACGGGTAATCCTTTCGTTTTCGAAAATACTCAGTCTTCACCATCGGCCTTCGACTGCTATCCATAACGTCGTATCATTATTCGGAATGGGTTATGTCACACAAGGTCCACTCCCAGCTAAACCGAACAATAAGTGCAATATTTAAAAACATATGGAGATTGGGATTTCTGTTAAGTCACAACTTTAAAACCCAAAACCTTTCTTTTAAAATGGTTAAACAAATTACCATTTTCAAAATCTATTAACAAAAAGATTCATTTCACAAAGTTCACCCATCTTTCACAAAGATCCATTCACTGATTTCAAAACAATTTCCACTTCAAAACGGATTAACTCATCCAATCTATAAATCAAAGATTTAATTCATAGCTTTCAAAATTATTTCCAAAGATTCATTCATAACTTGGAAAACCATTTTCATTTCAAACTTGAAATCCTTTTAACACAAATTGGAAATTCTTTCCGTATATAAAGCCTTTTTTATTTGAAAACAAATAGTTTTCATTTTAGAAAAATCCGATTTCATTTATACGAGTTAAAGTCCTTGGGTTAAGTTCAAATTCCCAAAACAATACTTTTAAAATGGTTTAAATCCATATCAACACATTTATAACTTATATATCCTTTTTAAACCATAATTTCCAAACATAGAATTCAATTTCAAATCTTGAATTCAAATTTAAATCAATTTATTTAAATTTCAAAACCTTATCAACTTATTCAAAATAACTTTTATCCTCAAACCCCTTTTCAAAATCTTTTCACATTTAATCCAATTCTATTTCCAAAACCTTTTGGATTCAAAATTCAATTTAAAAATTATTTTCTAAAATCTGTGATTAACCAATTTCCTTGTGCAATCCATATTTTTGTGTGTATAGTGTAGTTCAGGGGTTTTACACAATAGTGCAACTTCATCACTCATCACAGATTCAAGCACAGTAATTATAGATAAGCGGTATATCTCTATAACGCTTATCATCCACACACAGATTCATAGATAAATAATATACATTTATCACATATAAAATAAATTACATTCATCACAGCTTGAGTTAAAACAATTCATATCACAAAGCATCACACAGCAGAAATATCAAACAATTCAAAGCAGCTCGTATAATTCAAACATCCATAAGTAAGGTTAATCGATCATCTGATTAATTGAAACCAGATTAATCACTAATCTAGGTTAATTAACATTAATTAATTACAATTTAATTAATTATCTATAATTAATAAGTGCTTACCCTTAATCACTTGATTAATCAATCATAAATCGTCAAATTATTACCCTTAATTACTATTATTAAGAAATTAATTTTAAGTAATTAATAACCCCTTAAATACTTTTATTTATTAATTACTTTAATTAATTAACCCTTAATTAATTTAATTAATTATCCTTAATTAATTACAATAATTTATTAACCTTAATCACTTGATTAATTAATTCTTAATTATTAATTAATTAATCACTAATCACTAAATAAATTAATTTCTAATCATTGATTAATTAATCTTTAATTATCTAATTAATTAACCTCTAATTATAAATTAATTAATCTTAATTACTTAATTAAATTAATTCTTAAATAACAATTAAATAAATCCTTAAACCTTTATAATTTAATTGATCCTAAATTATTAATTAATTTAACTTTAATTACCTTATTAATTTAAGTAATCTTTAATCATAAAAAAAAATAACTAACTTTCAAGATAAAACAATTACATTCATTACCTAACTTTAATTTACACATGTTTAAAAGCATTTCATCTCAATTTATACTTGATTACTTTTAAAAATTAAGTTTTTAAAATACTTAACATTTCTCAAATTTTATTTATCAAAGCATAAAACTTTTAATCAAAATAGTTTAAACATAATAATTCAAATTATTTTAAATTTAAATTTTAAAATTAGTTTTACAAAACATTTTAAAACATTTACAAGCTCTACTTCGAGTTTAACCCGTTACTGACTCCAGTGTCCACTGGGGTTCCTTCTTCATCTTCCCTTTCTTTTTTTTAAGTTTTAAGTTAAGTTTTAAGTTAAGTTTTAAAATCTAGAATGATAGCACTCATGAACACGAGTACAGACTCCAGCCAAATCTTATCCCACTCGAGCATCAACACGAGAAAAAAGCTTCTTCGTTCCCACCCAATCTCATGTGCACAGATCGATCCAGTGCACATGCACACGTCGCCAACGTCACTCTGGCACCATCGACCTCCATCGCCAAGTCAATTATGGCGTCCCTAAACCATCGCACTACTCATCAACTATAAACAAACATCAAAACCAAAATCGAGCTTCCAGTCAAAAAACTGGAAACCCATCCTTATCTGAAACTGCCTCGACGAGGCAATTCCGGCCACCGGAACCACCAAAACTTCGCATGCGACTTCGCTAACCTCCATGCCATCACTTCCTCAAATCATGCGCAACTCGATGCACCATAGAAGCCACGGTGACTAATTTTTATGCCCTCGACAGAACATGGGTTTAAAACCCAATTGGTTTATTGCCGACACCACGGCGATCGTGCACCATATCCACCATTTTTCCCAACTTTGACGATCACCAAGCTAACTCCAGCCAAAGCCCCGACCTCCAGAATCACCCCAATCACCAGAACTTGCTCGAAAACCAAAATCTGGTCATTCCCAAAATGCAAACCCAATACCAAACTAAAATCCATGAATTCTTTTTAAAAAATCACATTTTCCAGAGATGATTCAAGTTGCATGTTTAAATCCACCAATTAAATTGTTTGCTTTTATCAATTTTTAATTTTTTTTACTGTTTTACTTTATTTCCATAGATATGCAAAACTATTTTGCTTAAAAATATATTTTAAAATATATTTTATGATTAATAAATCATATTTTGTTTTGAAGCACACAGCCAAACCATGATTAGATAGAGAAGTTTGAATTTTTGAATTATTTAAAAGCTCTATAATCGGGAAACAGAGAAGGACAAGCATCACATACATGCACAGATCAAACATTTTTTTATATATACAGAAATGACATATCTATAAACACATGCAAAGCACAAATCTAATTGAAGAATCCAAATGCACAATTTTAGATCTACTTAAGCTTTTAATATATATATTTACTCACAGGCATTTCAAAACAAAGAAGGTGAAGTTTGCTCACCTGTTTCCTAAAAGAACAGAGGCCAGAATGATGATTTTTAAACAGAGGTTTCGAATTTTTTTTGCTTGTTGTTGTTTGATTCCTGGCTTAGTTGCTGATGTTTAGATCTGAAGTTTGATCCCAGGTTGAAGGCTGAAACTTGATTTCCAGATTTTGATTTTGACTTGCTTCAGGCTTTTCAATTTAATTTGCAACTTAATTTCTTAAATCCTAAAGCTTGTTTTTGTTTTGCTTTGATTTTTTTTCCAGGTTTTGAAAAATCTGAGATGATTTCTTTTTTTCCTCTTGATCAAGTTTTGGTTTTTTTTGTTAGGATGATTTTTTTCTATGTATGTTTTCTAAATTCAAATTAAAAGAAAAGTTAAATTTGCCACTTGTTTTAATTTGGCTAACACGTGTCTATATTGTATTAACACTTGTATCTACATATTTTAATCTTCTTACAAATGTCCTAAGTGAATTAAATTGTGTTTATGTTCTTAATTTAAATTATTTTATAAATTTTGTTTTGAACCTTATTTTTAATAAATTTATAAACCTTATTTTTAATACTTTTCAGTTGGAACAATGGACTAATGTCGCGACCTCTTCCGGCGATTTCCATTTCGCGTTTCAGTTTTCACCTCCGTGAGCCCCCCTTCCTCCGCCTCATGACCTTTTCCCCTTCTATTTCCTCTCCACCGCTCCCCCTCTCTCCACCATCGACTAGATCTGGACGTCTATTCAATGGCATGATAGCAGTTGTCTGATTCCAAATACAAACCTTCTTTCATCCACTGAATTTCCGCCTCTGCTTGCTGGAAACCAGTCCACAATTCATCGTCCGATCTCGTGTGCTGGGGTTCTTCCTACGGATGCTAACTGTGTGCTTTCTGGAGCTGTTTAGCCTATGGCGTCGTCTGGTATGCAATTTCCATCTCCTCCTATTGTTGTCGGTAGTATGCACGTGAATTCAAACTGTGATAATGGCAAGCATGTATCTGATGCTGTGGTCAATGAGGGAAGTATTAGTGGTACGCTTGGTGGAGATGTGGGATTGGGTTTGGCAGATGTTTCTGGCCTTTGCTTTTCAAATGCTTGTTTAAATGCCTCTAAGACCTCTGGCCCTTTATTCTGTGACAAAATTTTGGAAACTGTTGCACCTCCCGTTTTGCCCCAAGTTGAGGTTCATGCTGGTCCTCCTGCTCCTGCTACGGCTTGCCCCAAGGCTTGGTCGTTCCTTTTCAGTTCACTTCCATGAAATGCGGGTAATTACAATCCAATTGAATTTGAAATTGTCGAAGAGAATGGAGTGATGATCCCTCCTCCAATTGTGATGCAAGCTGTGTAGGATCTAGATTAACCCTAGAGGGGGGGTGAATAGGGTTATAGCAAATTTTCTCGAATTAAACACAGAAATATAATAGCAGAAATAAATATGCTGAAAAATAAATCACACACAAAATTTACCCAGCTTCGGCAACCCCTGCCTACTGCTGCATTCACAGATTTCTATTAGAATTAAACAGTATCACGCTTACAAACACTCTACTAGACTCGCAGACCCTTTTGCTCCCGCTCACAAACACTCTACTAGACTCGCACACCCTGCTCCCGCCTATAGAGTTTCGCTCACTCGCAAACACTGCTCCCGCCTATAGAGCTTTGCAAACTCGCACTCCCTGCTCACTGAACTAATTCTAAGTAGACAATCTGACACTACCTAATCCCTAGGTGGTGATTTACAGATTCTTCGACTTGAAAAGAAAAAAACAACTTCACAAATAACCGCAGGAGCAAAAATTACAATACGAGCTTGAATGCATGATTTTTGCTCAAAATAAAATAACTAAGAAAACCCCTTTATAATTGAAGCCAAAACAAACTTAAGCCCTTTTATAATTGAACAAGGCCGGCCCCTTGTTTTTATTAACCCGATCCACTTTCTTTTGAGAAGGAAAAATGGCGGCCTCTTGTCGTTCTGAAATTAGGGCTTGCGATCCATAATTGGGGCTTTTCAATATTCGATTCCTCTGAGGTTGCTCGCGCTCGTTCTCTGATGATTTGGTTGACTTTGAGATTGCGTTGCTCGGCTTGCTCGTTCTCTTGATTTGAGAAACTAGGGTTCGGCTTCAGTTTCTTCTATTCGTTGATGACTCGGTATGTTATTTCTTTTCGTTGCTGGTTTTAATGATTTGCTTGACTCTATAACTCGATGCCGATGATGAACTTGGGTTTGTGCTTTTATTTGATTCGATTTTTTTCCCTGCAGCCGATGATGATTTTGGGATTGTATTTATATGAATTCGAATCAATTGATTCGTTCGTATTCACTCGCGAATTCATCACTTTCCTGATTTGTTGCAACTTTGATACGCACGGCTTCTATTCTGTAGCGTTTGATTGCCTTGAGTCACATGGCTTTAACTTTTACACGTTCGATTCTTCTTGTATAAAACAGAAACTTTCCTTTTTAATTTTGCTGACTATTTCAAAGATTTCAAATTTGAGTTTCATTAAATTCTGACTTCGATTTGTATTTAACTTCAATCATCTCTGCTGCATACTGTACTCGGTCGTGAATTTTTATCACTGCGTTACATTTGTAAGTCTGCATTGTTATTCTTCGACTTTGGCACTGATCCATGATTTCGACTTGGACTTTGCATTGAGTACATATAATGACATCCACATGCTACTTGCTTTATTCTCGGCCTGAACATTTGCATTTCATCCATACATATATGCTCACTGTCTTTGTATACATTTTGCACAGCTGAACTTGTGTTGTCTTTGAGCTTTCATCACTGGTGCATGTACATTTCTTCATGTTGCCTTCAGTAGCTTCACTGTTGCATTTGTGTCACTGGTTTATACACTGTTTCATGCATGTACTCTGTTGCAGTATTCATTATGTTGTTCCTATTTCATATGCTTGCACTACTTCTCTTTGGTCCTGAGTTGTTTAATGAAGAGATTGAAATTTTCATACTTCATGTAGCCTTCTGACTGTTGCTTCATGTAGTTGACATATTTGTGGTCTTCATTTGGTGATTTGCACTGCTACCCTGTTGTATTATAGTAGTTGCTTCTGTGCATATGAACTTGCAGTTTTCTGTCCACCTGTATCATGCTTGGCTTTGTGTAGTTGATGTTGTACACTGTCTTGTGCATTGCCCCATTCACTGTTGTTGTGCAGTTGCAATGCCTTGCTTGGTCTCTGTTACATGCTTGCTGTTGCATGCTTGTGATATTCATGTTGATTTGATGATGCGGGTATTTGCTGATATATTACTTTGAATTGCATACACTTTATGTTGACATTTTCTTTGACACAGATGCTACACTTGTTCATTGTTGTTCAAGTGTACTTGTCCTCATAAAATTGTCAATGTGCTTCTGACCTTTCTGGTCTCTGATCATTGCTTGGTCATCTTGGTGGCTTGAGCATTTGGTCTGTGTTGCATTGTTCCATGTGTCTTGCCTTTGACTGTTTGCATACACTTTGGTCATGTTGTACTCATTTGCCACTGAGTTGCATTGAATAGCTGGTCTTTGTAGTTGTTTATTTGAGTCAGTGCTTCACCATACTTGTTGTTGCAGTATTCATGTTGTTGTTGGTGGCAATCTTGTATGCTGCTGTTTGCATTTGGTCTTGATCATACTTGATGTCGTATTCACTGGTCAGTGGTGTTCATTGTGATGATTTGGCTTGTAGCACTTATGCAGTCTTCACTGTTGCTGTTTGATGCTGTCTTGATTTTGCGCATTGCCTTACTGACTCGATTCCTTTCATGTTGTGCTTGCACGCTTGCTATTTTTGGCTGCGCACACGAGTTGGCGAGGCAGTGCACACGTGTATGAATGTACACGTGTGTATTGCAGCCACTTATGGTTACATGTCCCTGATAAAAATACTGATATGCACAGATATTGCACAGTCAAAAATGATGACGAACAACCCAAATAACTGAGGCAAACCATATTTTCAAAAATCGTATTTTATTTTATATTGCAAAAATATTTCTTTTTCAATTTTACTGCGTTAGTGAATATTTTTGCAGATTTCTCAGATGCTGGATTCAAACTGGCATGCAGTTGAAGACAAAATACGAGTGTGAGTGATATGTAGTGAGGTTATCAATGTAAAAATATTTGTGATGTAATCGTGATGTAATCAAAAATGTATATGTATAGTGAGAGCATGAATTTGTACTATTCAAGATTGTAATAAATATTTGTTTGAATCAAATTTCTATTTGAATTCAAAATATGTGTAACTTATTCTGTTCGAATTCAAATTCAAATTCTGTGTAATTTATTTTATTCAACAAATATTTATTTAATCTATGAAAAACAAAATAGTACATTACCAAATACATTTAAATGAATATATATGTTTATTATCATCAAACAAAAACATATAAGCGCATATTCAACAATCTCCCCCTTTTGATGATAACAAACATATATTTAAGATTTTGACCGTGTTAAATGTATTTGACCAATTATATACTCTAATTGCTCCCCCTATTTAAATGCTTCCTCTCTACATGATGCTCCCCTACATATATGCATACAAATAGAAATATATTCAAATGAGCCTAGATGCATATGGAAAAATTATTTGACCTTTGCTTGATTCTATTTGACAAAATCTTAACTTTTCTCTCCCCCTTTTGTTATCAGCAAAAGAATAATAGTGTGAGAGAAAAATAGAGATAAAGTGATTGATATTAATCCAACATTAAACTCAAATTGAATATAAATATTAAACTTCAATAAGAATCAAACAAAAACCATAACTACCCTTGTTAGGCGCATATTCCACTTTTAGAAATGATGGAAATTGATGTTCATATAATATCATACAGTTGAATCTTCTTGTGGTATTTATATCAAGAATTTGAATATCTACTAATCATGCATAACCGTTAGGACTTTTAAATGAGATTAGTAGTATTCGAATTTAATTTTAAAAAATGAAATCAAGTATCTTCTAACCACGCATGACCGTGAGGACTTTTAAATGGGATTAGAATCAACTTGTCTATTTAAACAATTTAATTTTGATATGCGTTCCATACATGCATAACCGTAAGGACTTTTAAATGAGCATGGAAGCACATAATAAAAAATTCAAGTAATTCACCCATGCATAACCGTGAGGACTTTTAAATGAGAGTGAATACTTTGGATATTTATTTATTTATTTAAAAATATGACATGAAAAACAAATGATTCCTGATTATAGTACCACATATCGACAAACTATACTGAATATTTGATAAACCATGGTCGATAGAAATAATGATAGATATAGAAATGGTCATGGAACCTTTACCCAACAAAAAGTTTTATAATTCTTGTTTTAATTCCTAAAGAAATTTTCCAAATATACTCTCTTGAGTAATGTATGTTAAATATCAACACTCATCACTTTTTCAATCACTATTTATCTCTTTGATAATTAGTAGGGAGTCGGATCAGTCAAAATTTGTCATTTAAAATCAAATAAAATTAACTAATCTGAAAAAATTGTCAAACAATTATTTTCTCGAAGGGGTTATATGAGAAAAAAATTCTGCTAAATGAAAAATTATTTCAAGTGAAAAATATGCAGATATTTTCTTTGAAAAAAAACGATGCAGCAAATGAATGTTTCACAATAAATCACGTTCAACTCGTAAGTTTTCTATCAACTAGATTACTAGTATGAATTGCATCTGAATTTCTTTTTCAATCCAAAATATCACTAACTGGATTTGGTAAACCAGACATGAAGTGTGTATCAAAAATTTTAAACCCAATTTTAGCAACAATTTAAATGACATTCTTTGGATTTTGAATTGAAGCCATGTTCACACTCAAACAAATATCATGGTGTTAATTTCAGAAAACCATAGGATGAACAATTATATTCATGAGTAATCAATAGTCAATCAACATCATAATTATTTCAAAAACAATTTCTTGAAGTTTCAACAATTTCTTAAAATCCTTTTTCACATGAATTTGAAATCGTGCAAATTTACAAGCAGTGACCAAAATGTCAAAATATATTTAAGTGTAGCATGAGTAATCAAGGATCAATAAAATACCATCATTTGACCATACATATTAAGTTCAATGATGAAAGGATGGTTGGTCTACTTTTAAGCACAAATCAAAGTAAGAACAAGTCAAAGGAAAAATCATATCAGTAAGTCAGAATTAAAGACATCACATCATTATCACTATTTTGGCTGATTTAATTCAGAATATGGTGCAGATTATCACATTTAATATACCTTCACCTGTTTTACCTTCGCGATAATTTCTCGTGATTGCCCATTGTGATTCTGTCACCTTTATACTAGGCTAAGGAACTTTGCTTTGTTGCCCATTGTGTTTCTGGAACAGCCAAAATCCAGAGAACACCGTTGTCGTTCCTTAGCCTGCCACCACACCTACACGATGAAAGATTTTTGTGACCTATTTCTAGGTCCATGATTGTTAGTGGTAGAAACATTATGAATAAACAAACCCTTTGGAACCCAAACTTGTTTAGACTTTTCATTCTTGTTCCAATAGACATGAAATTTGTTTGTAGAATTCTTAGGAACCCAAACTTGTATAAATTTTGTGTTCTTGTTCCTATGACTACAATTTTCAACATGATGTCCAATTATTTCATATTTATCAAAGATACTTTTCCCTTTTGCATTATCCTCAGCTTGTGTTTTCCCAAAACCAAGTCCTTTTCTATTGTTAGCAAAAATTTGATTTCCCAATAGCATGTTGAAAGATTTTTCGCCTCTTGAAAAGTTATTCAAAGATTTCTCAAGATTTTGGACTTTGGTTTTTAGTGTTGTATTTTCAGTGACAAGTGAGGTGCATCGATTTATAAAATCCTTTTTCCTAGTGTCGATGGTTTCCTTAAGATTCAAGTTTTCTTTTTCAAGATTCTCAGAGTTATTCTTAAGTCTTGTCAATTCTGAATCTAAAACTTTACATCTTTTACATTCTAGGTTTTGAATATTTTCAAGTTCAGTTTCTAACCTAAAATTTTTACGAGCAAGTTCTCTCCTATCAGTTTTCAGTTTTTCAATTTTAGATTCAAGAGCATCAACTACTTTAGTAAGATCAGAACACATAAAAACAAGATCTCTATAGGAATACTCACCTTCCTCATTAGATTCCTCTGAGCTTGAATCTGAATTTGATTTCGCCATAAGACACAAGTTAGCCTCCTCTGCGCTGCTATCCGAAGCTTCTTCTCCTTCTTCATCATCCCAAGTCGCTGCAAATACCTTCTTCGCCTTTTTCTTTCCTTTGTTGTTTTTGAGAAGTGGACATTTTGGTTTGATGTGGCCAGGCTTGTTGCAGTTATAACATGTCAGTTCATTATCGGAATTTTCGGAATCTTTTGACCTATTGCCCTTTGTTTTCTTCTTGCGTGGCTTGAATCTAGACCATCTTCTAAGATTATTGACAGCCATTGCAAGCTCTTCAATTGGATCTTCTTCATCGCTTTCTTCTTTGCTCTTTAAGGCAATCGTCTTTTTCTTTGGTTCGGAGTTGTTGCGTTCTTCCTTTGCTTTTAGCTCAAGCTCATATGTCATCAAGTTTCCAATCAACTCCTCCATGCTTAGCTTACTCAGATCTTTCGATTCTTGGATTGCCGTGACTTTTGCCTCAAAGTTCATTTGTAAGACTCGTAGTATCTTCCGCACAAGCTCTACCTCAGTGAATACCTTCCCAAGTGCTCTAGCGTTGTACACCAAAGTTGAAAAGCGTCCAAACATGTCCTTTATGCTCTCGCCTTTGTCCATCACAAAGTTCTCGGATTCATTGCTGAATAGGGCTAGACGAGACTCCTTGACTTGAGAAGTTCCTTCGTGTGTCACCTCCAAAGTGTGCCAAATTTCCTGTGTTGTTGTACAATGAGAAATTCTATTAAATTCATTTTTATCAAGAGCACATATCAAAGCATTCATGGCTTTAGCATTTGTTGTTTTCAATCTCTTATCGTTAGCATCCCATCTATCCTTAGGTTTAGGAATCTCAGTACCACCAACGATTATAGTGGGAGGTTTATAGCCAGTTTCAATAATATCCCAAACATCATAATCAACGGAACTAAGATAAATACTCATCCTAACTTTCCAATAAGCATAATCGTTCCCGTTAAACATGGGTGGCCTAACGATAGATTGCCCCTTAGAGAAAGCATTATTTGATGGATTCATGACTCTAGAGTTAAATAAAAAAAATATACCGGGCTCCGATACCACTTGTAGGATCTAGATTAACCCTAGAGGGGGGGTGAATAGGGTTATAGCAAATTTTCTCGAATTAAACACAGAAATATAATAGCAGAAATAAATATGCTGAAAAATAAATCACACACAAAATTTATCCAGCTTCGGCAACCCCTGCCTACTGCTGCATTCACAGATTTCTATTAGAATTAAACAGTATCAAGCTTACAAACACTCTACTAGACTCGCAGACCATTTTGCTCCCGCTCACAAACACTCTACTAGACTCGCACACCCTGCTCCCGCCTATAGAGTTTCGCTCACTCGCAAACACTGCTCCCGCCTATAGAGCTTTGCAAACTCGCACTCCCTGCTCACTGAACTAATTCTAAGTAGACAATCTGACACTACCTAATCCCTAGGTGGTGATTTACAGATTCTTCGACTTGAAAAGAAAAAAAAAACTTCACAAATAACCGCAGGAGCAAAAATTACAATACGAGCTTGAATGCGTGATTTTTGCTCAAAATAAAATAACTAAGAAAACCCCTTTATAATTGAAGCCAAAACAAACTTAAGCCCTTTTATAATTGAACAAGGCCGGCCCCTTGTTTTTATTAACCCGATCCACTTTCTTTTGAGAAGGAAAAATGGCGGCCTCTTGTCGTTCTGAAATTAGGGCTTGCGATCCATAATTGGGGCTTTTCAATATTCGATTCCTCTGAGGTTGCTCGCGCTCGTTCTCTGATGATTTGGTTGACTTTGAGATTGCGTTGCTCGGCTTGCTCGTTCTCTTGATTTGAGAAACTAGGGTTGGGCTTCAGTTTCTTCTATTCGTTGATGACTCGGTATGTTATTTCTTTTCGTTGCTGGTTTTAATGATTTGCTTGACTCTATAACTCGATGCCGATGATGAACTTGGGTTTGTGCTTTTATTTGATTCGATTTTTTTCCCTGCAGCCGATGATGATTTTGGGATTGTATTTATATGAATTCGAATCAATTGATTCGTTCGTATTCACTCGCGAATTCATCACTTTCCTGATTTGTTGCAACTTTGATACGCACGGCTTCTATTCTGTAGCGTTTGATTGCCTTGAGTCACACTGCTTTAACTTTTACACGTTCGATTCTTCTTGTATAAAACAGAAACTTTCCTTTTTAATTTTTCTGACTATTTCAAAGATTTCAAATTTGAGTTTCATTAAATTCTGACTTCGATTTTTATTTAACTTCAATCATCTCTGCTGCATACTGTACTCGGTCGTGAATTTTTATCACTGCGTTACATTTGTAAGTCTGCATTGTTATTCTTCGACTTTGGCACTGATCCATGATTTCGACTTGGACTTTGCATTGAGTACATATGATGACATCCACATGCTACTTGCTTTATTCTCGGCCTGAACATTTGCATTTCATCCATACATATATGCTCACTGTCTTTGTATACATTTTGCACAACTGAACTTGTGTTGTCTTTGAGCTTTCATCACTGGTGCATGTACATTTCTTCATGTTGCTGTAACGACCCAGAATTTTTAGTAATTTAAATTTGAGTATTTAATTAATTTTAAATATTTATAAGTGAAAATTTTAAGTTAAATAATTTATTTCTTGAATATTGGATTTAATTGGTCATTTAAATCGATTAATTAATAGTGAAATTCCGTAGATAATTGAATATTGGGTTAAATATGATTGAAAATGATTTGGAAAATTTTATTTTATCATATTAAAGTTATAGAAATGTTTTAGAACTTGTAAAATTGAATTTGGAGCTAATTTGTAAAAATTGAATATTTTAATATTTAATTATCGACTGAAAAATAGCCATTTTTCAAACGGTCTCGGATTTCGACGAAACCAGTTTCATCGGATCCGTAATGTGATATTATTGTAAGATTTCAAATTTCAAGTCGATCGGATTTGTCGTTTGTCCGGTACAAGCCAAAACGCCTAGAAATCGCTTAAATCGTTTTAAATTTAAATCGAGCGTTTATTACCGTATCTCACACATATGATGGAATTAGCTTCCGAAACCTGTTCCATTGCGTCCGGAACGCGGAAAAACCTTAGGATCGCCTGGCGGAACGCGTCGTTTGGAGTTCGTTTGCAAAAGTGTCGAATTGGAGATTTTAATATTAAAATAATATTGATATATATACATTGTTTCTTTTCCCAAACCCTAATCTATTATTCACAGCCGCCACTTTAGCTTTAATGGCCGAAAAGCAACGATCTTCCTCCCTCGATTACTCCAAATCCGTCGACAATTAGGCAAAAGTTTCAACTAGTAAAGTGTAGATCTCCTCGAGTACGATATATCCAACGGTCGAGATGTAGAACGAAGCAACGTAGAGGGAGCAAGAGGGGGCCGACGGCCTGATGATTGCGCGCGCCGTACGAGCAGTGCAGGAGGCCGAGCTCCTCCATGCTAGGGCCGAGGGTGAGGACTTCCAGTGGCTTCGATTTGGGGGTCTTTGATCGTCGTATAGTTCGTCGGAGAGGGAGGAAGATTCAACCCTAGTTAGCTATGAATGGGTTCGGCTGCGTGATGGCTACCTGGGGGATGGAGTTGCGTTCTACAGGGGAGAAGAAAGTGTGGGGCCCGCGTGTTAGAGGGGTGAGGTGATTTCTTTTGTTTTTTTTTAGTTTAAAATTTAAAATTCAAATCGTGTAACTTAAAAACGTGATAACTTTTTGCTGCGAGGTCCAAATTGAACGAGATTTTTTGCGTTGGCTTCGTATCGCCGAGCTCTTCGCAACGCAACTAGTTTGGAGTCGATTGGAGCTCGTTTGAATTTCGGGTAAAATTAAACGTTCGTTTAATTTTATTCGAAACGAACACGAAAACGGAAAATAAAATCAAGGTGAGAACTCCTCACTCAATCGAAAGGTTTTGTTTAAAATTTTAAATAGTTGGTGTTGATTGATGATTGCTGTTTGATTGTGCTAGTAGATATAGTAGGATATATACTATATATAGCGATATATATATATTGGCATATGTATATATTGGATTTGATTTCCCGCCTCGTATAGCGGATGAGACCCTATTGCGCCGCCTATTAAGCGGATATTTATAAAATCCCATATACCACGATATTCCACCTTGAAGTGGAATTGGTATTGTGCTAACGTCTGTGGATGCAGGGTAACAGGTTGGAGGGATCCAACTGGATTCCTCACATATTTGTTTATTTATAAATATTATGTTGATCGTTGATAACCATATTGATATATGACACTTATTCCCGTGATTGACCATTCGATGTCGTTGCATCATCGGATTCAAATTTTTAAAATTAAAAATAACGGTTTTGAATTAAAAAGGGGTTTAAAAGTGATTTCTCAAAGAATATGGTTTATTTAAAAAAAATTTTGAATTGATTCAAATTTTAAAATAAATCAACGTATAAGTTTTTATGTAAAAAAAAAAATTTATATTTTTATAAAATATAACTTAAAAGAAATTTTTAACAATAATAGGTTTTTATAAAATAGTTAAATTTGGTTTTTGGGAAGTTATTATTATTAATGGTTTATATAAAGGATTTTATAAATGGATGTTTTTAAATTAAATTTATTGAAGTTATAGAATAAATTTATAAAGTGTTAAGTTGATGTATAACATGAATTTCACTAGGATTTATAGATAAATAAATGTGAAATTTATAAACGAATGGTTATTGGAAAATTTTAAGTTTATAAGTTATTAACTTATAGAAATGGATTTGGGCATTAAAAAGGGGAATTTTATAGAAATTGTTAATAAATGAAGATTTCATTAGTTGAAATTATTATAAACCATAAAGAAATCTTGTAAGTGATAAGATTTTAAATTGGTGAAGTTCAAAGGAACGATTTGGTAAATAAATAATATTATAAGTATTTAACTTACAATATGGCTTTTGGGTATGAAATTGGGTTATGTAAATTGCATCGGATTAATAAAGGAATTTATAAAATTGGGGTTTATAATAGAAATGGAATTTATAAACTATGTTTATAAATTTGAAATCCATCGAATTTGATAAATTGAAATATGGGAATTTGTAAGTGGGCTATATTCACTATTTTGAATATTGAATAGATTATTAAATAAAATGAGTCTGTTTTTGGGAAAGGAATGTTTTAAATGGAATTTAAAACGAATTAAAGGTGTTTTGTATAGTATTGGATTTATATATACCTATTTTTAATTTCAAATCCATATACTAGTGTTTTTGGGTTATCGTAACGATGTTTTACGCAACATCCGTTTTGACCCAAATAAATGTGAATAAAAGAATGTTTTCTTAAAGAGAATGGAATAAAATACTTAACGGTAACTTAAGTATGTTGAATATTTTCAAAATTGTTGAAAATAAATTGAATTGTGAATTACTTATTTTCAAATAAGTTTAGAAATGATTTTTCAATATGGAATGGAACGTTTTTGTGAATTCACCTTTTAAAGGTAAATTGTAAGCGAATATTTTGAAATCGAATATGAATGGGTATATGGAATTTAATTCACGTTGGAATTTATAATAGGAAGGGAAATTGGTTTAAAAATAAATGTTGATTTATTTTTAAAGATGGAAATATAATTCACAAATTTGGAGCGTAAAATTTAAAAATAAATCGGTAAGGATTTTTATGTGATTTGAAATTTGTTTTCAAATGGTTAAGGTGTGTGATTTGAAATTTGTTTTCAAATGGTTGAGTTGTGTAATTTGAAATGGGTTTTCAAATGGTTAAGTGTGGAAATTTTATCGTGTAAAGGTGTTTTGGTAAACCAAATAACTTTGGGAAATTATTTGGAAATTGTGTATATATATCTTGTAAAGATATTTTGGGGAATTAAATAATTTTGAAAAAAATTATTTGGAATCTGATGATGTGGCGCATCTTTATTGATAGTTAAATAACCGACTATCAGTATTTACCCTTGGATGGTATTTGTTGTGATTGTTGTGATTGAATTGCCACACTTATTTTTAAAAATAAGCGCTCGCTATTCGGATTAGCCGGGGAAGGACCTTTGTGTCATATATCCCATTCCGAATATGCGACACGTCGTTTGGATCGCATTTGAAGACCGGTGTTGAAGACCGGGTATTTGTGAAAACGATAGGATGACCTATCGATTGTCTCCGCATCGTTAGCTACGATATGGAGATTTCCTTTGTGATGGGAAATTTTATCGGGATTATGAATACCCGGATTGCAAGGGCTTCTTTGGAAGTGCCTTCGGTTCTGTTCGAACCCGGAACAGACTTGTATGGTTATGTGTCTGACATTACATTTTGAGAGATAGAGCAGATTTCTTTCAAATACATTTCTGTTGGTGGCGGAGAATTTATTCTCTTAGCTTAACACCCTTCTCTGAGACGTACGAGCTCAGAGGTTATGTAGTTGAAGGTTATCAACGATATTTCCCAATCTGGTAATGTGGCATGCTGAGTGCTGCTGTGTGATGATCATTGGTTGGTCATTTGTGATATGATCATTTGTTTGATCATTTATCTTTGTGATTATTGCTTTGGTCATCTGTGGACCCAAAGCATGGCTTTGTTGCACAAAGCGTAGCTTTGTGGACGAGACTTCGTCAGGACCTCACTCCCCGGAAATGGTCGAAACATGAATATGCGGCAAGGTTATGAGGGTCGCGCCCTTTAGGGTATGTCATTTCCTTCTGGAAAAGGGTGGTATCATGGTATGGAGCCCAGATATTTACTCATGTGGAAACACTATATATATTTCTGTGTGGTGTTGTTGGTATCGAGCGCTCGGATAAAGGTCCCAAAGGACCGGGGGATGACATATTCGTGTAGTAGTTACCTAGTTACAGAGGTAACCCGGCCTTGTGTTGGCAGAGATCTAACCGTAACGTTAGTTTCTCGGGACGTCCCGCCAGAGGCGATCCCATGTGGCAGTAGGAAGTTCCTTAGCCTGACCATTTGTTGGAAATCCATTCATCCAATACGTGCCTTGTACGGTTTTAGTTGTAGAACCTGCCATTTAACATGGCAGCTATAGTAGGCATAGCATCATGGTACCTATGCTGGCTAGGATTTATATTATACTTTCGAAATATTTTCCACTATGCACTAGTAATAATATCAAAGAATTTTTCTCGTAGTAAGCATGTTTGACTATCATAAGGAGAAATCTCCCCCATGTGTGCGTTTGCATTGTGTGTGTGCCGGGAGGCCTTATGGTAGTTTCATTTTCCAAAAAAGCATTGCGGATTTCAAAATTTAAATTTTCTTGTTGCTTGTTTAAAGATAAACTGTTTTGAGTTCTCACACCAGTCACATGACTGACCTGGAGTTTATTGTTCCTTTCCTAAACTCTGGGTGCCCACTATTTTCCACACGGGCAGTCTAGAGTTAGGTTATCAGGTTATTCTGGATTCGGGAGTTGCTGTGCAGATCTGGAGGCGAGCCAGATAGCGTAGTCTATTATCTATTGTATATAGTATTCTTTCCGCTGTTTTATTGTTGTACACTCTGATGATATGATGTATTGTGATGTATGTATAAAATGTATAGTTCTTTTGTTTCAATGATATTCATTTATCTATTATATGTTGTTCCGCTGCGATTGTGAGATTCTGATATTGTTTCTCGTTCTGTTACTTGTTTTCTGTTTTCTCCTCTCTTTCTTTTCTTTCTTCTTCTACCTCTTTCTTCTTCTAAAACCCTAACGGTTCGATTTTTCGGCAACGAAAAATCGCGATCGTTACATTTGGTATCAGAGCATATGGTTAAGCGACAACCTGCTCTGTTGGGTATTACTCATTAGAGATAGAGTCAGCAGTACTCTAGAATGAGTATGAGTGTAATAATAGATGTGAGTGCGTATTTGTTAGTGAATATAAAATTGTTTTATATTGTGATGATTGGTTTGTTGAGTGGTATATGAACCTTCGTCGGCGCAGCCTCGAAAACTGAATCGAAGGGGTTCCTAAACACTTGAATAGAACAATTCGACACAATATTGTTTTAAATTGGGTAAATGAAATAATTTTACCTCGATTATATTTTATATATAAAAAGAAAATAATTTTTCAGGAATTATTGAAGTGTGTATATAATTGATTGCTTGGTTGTTGTAAATGATATATATATATATATATATATACATATAAAATAATTAAAAGTTGTTTGAATAAGCTAATAAAAGCAACTATTGTAAAAGAATAATGGTATAAACCAATGAATCATAAGATGAAATAATAATCAATGATGATTTACAATTGTAAGATAATCATGTATGTATATAAGAAGTAAAAATTATATAAGTAAAAGGGTTATAAAAGTGATTTATGAATAGAAAGAAAACTTTTTGAAAGAATAATTAGCATTGATTTCACTATTGTCCCTGGGAAATAATAAGGGTGATGACTGCAGCATCATCAGTATCATTTTCGAGTTTCTATGTGATGGATTTGCTACAAAAATGAATTAAAAATTGAAGTTTTGTTGTAATAAACCAATTTGAAATTAAAATTCAATTTGAAATTGATAAATATAAGTGAAAAAAGGTTTTGAACTTATAATATAAGTTAGAAGTTGAATAATAAGTTTTATAACTTATTAAATGGGAAAATGTAAGTGAAACCAGTTGTTGAAGTGGTTAAACAATTAAGTTAAATAAAATGGAATATGAATTTGAATATTGATATGAATTTGACTTAAGTAAAAGTTAAATAGGATTTACTTTGGAATTTAAAATCCGAATTGAATTGATAAGTAAAACTTAAGTTTAATTAACAAATGATGTTTAAATGGAATAACTTAAGTGAAGTTGAATAAAAAATCGATCTTTGCATCAAAGTTAAATAATCAAGTGAATTAAATGATGTAAATAAAGTTGAAATGGAATGCAAGTTAAGTAATATTGAAAGAATTGATGTTAATATCAAAGTAAGTGAATAAAGTGAGTAAATGAAATTGTTAAAGATATGAACTTAAGTTATATAAATGAAATTCAATTTTATTTGTAAAAAGAACTAGCAATTGAATTAAAGAATGGATTGAATGTTAATCAATCGAATGTAAGTAAGTTGATATGAAACGATGTATGTAAGTGTAAATTCATTGAAGTTAGTTGAATAATTGGATGAAAATCAATTGAATGCTAAACCAATTGGAATTAAAACAGTTGAACCAAATTGAATGTAAGTAAAATAAATAAATTTGGTTGTATTGGATGCACATTGGTCGTTATTGCTTGTTGGTTGGTTGTATGTAAATTCATTAAGTGTTAATGAAATTGAATTAGTAAAATTTGAAAGCTATGTAATTGAATTCAAATGAAAATTGAAATGCAAAGTTGAATGAAAATGAATATGCAACTTTAATAGTAAACTAAAAGTGGTATAAGAAGCATGTATTGGAAATTTTATAATTGAATTGGCAAATTGGTTTGAATATTATAATTGGATATTATGCTAGCAGGATATACAGGATATAATGGAATTGGAATTTTGATTTTGAAGTTAAAAAATTGAATCGCTCGACAAAAGGTACGTATTTCACTTTTAGTATGAGAATTGATGATTTCCTTCTCCAGCCACTTGGCTTTCTCTTTTCTTTTTGATTCTGAGGGGCCGTAGTGCCATTTTGTAGTCGTACCGATCTAGCCGCGCAAAGGAGACTCTGGCGAAATTTTTTCGAAAATTTCGGATGTTAGAAAAAATTTTGAGAAAATTTGAAAGTTGGAATTTGAATTTAAATTTAAATTTAAATTGTTAAATAAACAATGTTGTTTGAAACTTATAATTGGAGTTGGAAAGCTAATTGAAATAATAGTGAATCTTTAATAAAAATATTTAGGTTAGAAAGTTAATAAAACTGATTAGCTTTGGAAAAATAATAAACGGTTTAGGATCATTCTCCTTAACTTGTAATTTCGGGACGAAATTCTTTTAAGAGGGGAAGATTGTAACGACCCAGAATTTTTAGTAATTTAAATTTGAGTATTTAATTAATTTTAAATATTTATAAGTGAAAATTTTAAGTTAAATAATTTATTTCTTGAATATTGGATTTAATTGGTCATTTAAATCGATTAATTAATAGTGAAATTCCGTAGATAATTGAATATTGGGTTAAATATGATTGAAAATGATTTGGAAAATTTTATTTTATCATATTAAAGTTATAGAAATGTTTTAGAACTTGTAAAATTGAATTTGGAGCTAATTTGTAAAAATTGAATATTTTAATATTTAATTATCGACTGAAAAATAGCCATTTTTCAAACGGTCTCGGATTTCGACGAAACCAGTTTCATCGGATCCGTAATGTGATATTATTGTAAGATTTCAAATTTCAAGTCGATCGGATTTGTCGTTTGTCCGGTACAAGCCAAAACGCCTAGAAATCGCTTAAATCGTTTTAAATTTAAATCGAGCGTTTATTACCGTATCTCACACATATGATGGAATTAGCTTCCGAAACCTGTTCCATTGCGTCCGGAACGCGGAAAAACCTTAGGATCGCCTGGCGGAACGCGTCGTTTGGAGTTCGTTTGCAAAAGTGTCGAATTGGAGATTTTAATATTAAAATAATATTGATATATATACATTGTTTCTTTTCCCAAACCCTAATCTATTATTCACAGCCGCCACTTTAGCTTTAATGGCCAAAAAGCAACGATCTTCCTCCCTCGATTACTCCAAATCCGTCGACAATTAGGCAAAAGTTTCAACTAGTAAAGTGTAGATCTCCTCGAGTACGATATATCCAACGGTCGAGATGTAGAACGAAGCAACGTAGAGGGAGCAAGAGGGGGCCGACGGCCTGATGATTGCGCGCGCCGTACGAGCAGTGCAGGAGGCCGAGCTCCTCCATGCTAGGGCCGAGGGTGAGGACTTCCAGTGGCTTCGATTTGGGGGTCTTTGATCGTCGTATAGTTCGTCGGAGAGGGAGGAAGATTCAACCCTAGTTAGCTATGAATGGGTTCGGCTGCGTGATGGCTACCTGGGGGATGGAGTTGCGTTCTACAGGGGAGAAGAAAGTGTGGGGCCCGCGTGTTAGAGGGGTGAGGTGATTTCTTTTGTTTTTTTTTAGTTTAAAATTTAAAATTCAAATCGTGTAACTTAAAAACGTGATAACTTTTTGCTGCGAGGTCCAAATTGAACGAGATTTTTTGCGTTGGCTTCGTATCGCCGAGCTCTTCGCAACGCAACTGGTTTGGAGTCGATTGGAGCTCGTTTGAATTTCGGGTAAAATTAAACGTTCGTTTAATTTTATTCGAAACGAACGCGAAAACGGAAAATAAAATCAAGGTGAGAACTCCTCACTCAATCGAAAGGTTTTGTTTAAAATTTTAAATAGTTGGTGTTGATTGATGATTGCTGTTTGATTGTGCTAGTAGATATAGTAGGATATATACTATATATAGCGATATATATATATTGGCATATGTATATATTGGATTTGATTTCCCGCCTCGTATAGCGGATGAGACCCTATTGCGCCGCCTATTAAGCGGATATTTATAAAATCCCATATACCACGATATTCCACCTTGAAGTGGAATTGGTATTGTGCTAACGTCTGTGGATGCAGGGTAACAGGTTGGAGGGATCCAACTGGATTCCTCACATATTTGTTTATTTATAAATATTATGTTGATCGTTGATAACCATATTGATATATGACACTTATTCCCGTGATTGACCATTCGATGTCGTTGCATCATCGGATTCAAATTTTTAAAATTAAAAATAACGGTTTTGAATTAAAAAGGGGTTTAAAAGTGATTTCTCAAAGAATATGGTTTATTTAAAAAAAATTTTGAATTGATTCAAATTTTAAAATAAATCAACGTATAAGTTTTTATGTAAAAAAAAAAAATTTATATTTTTATAAAATATAACTTAAAAGAAATTTTTAACAATAATAGGTTTTTATAAAATAGTTAAATTTGGTTTTTGGGAAGTTATTATTATTAATGGTTTATATAAAGGATTTTATAAATGGATGTTTTTAAATTAAATTTATTGAAGTTATAGAATAAATTTATAAAGTGTTAAGTTGATGTATAACATGAATTTCACTAGGATTTATAGATAAATAAATGTGAAATTTATAAACGAATGGTTATTGGAAAATTTTAAGTTTATAAGTTATTAACTTATAGAAATGGATTTGGGCATTAAAAAGGGGAATTTTATAGAAATTGTTAATAAATGAAGATTTCATTAGTTGAAATTATTATAAACCATAAAGAAATCTTGTAAGTGATAAGATTTTAAATTGGTGAAGTTCAAAGGAACGATTTGGTAAATATATAATATTATAAGTATTTAACTTACAATATGGCTTTTGGGTATGAAATTGGGTTATGTAAATTGCATCGGATTAATAAAGGAATTTATAAAATTGGGGTTTATAATAGAAATGGAATTTATAAACTATGTTTATAAATTTGAAATCCATCGAATTTGATAAATTGAAATATGGGAATTTGTAAGTGGGCTATATTCACTATTTTGAATATTGAATAGATTATTAAATAAAATGGGTCTGTTTTTGGGAAAGGAATGTTTTAAATGGAATTTAAAACGAATTAAAGGTGTTTTGTATAGTATTGGATTTATATATACCTATTTTTAATTTCAAATCCATATACTAGTGTTTTTGGGTTATCGTAACGATGTTTTACGCAACATCCGTTTTGACCCAAATAAATGTGAATAAAAGAATGTTTTCTTAAAGAGAATGGAATAAAATACTTAACGGTAACTTAAGTATGTTGAATATTTTCAAAATTGTTGAAAATAAATTGAATTGTGAATTACTTATTTTCAAATAAGTTTAGAAATGATTTTTCAATATGGAATGGAACGTTTTTGTGAATTCACCTTTTAAAGGTAAATTGTAAGCGAATATTTTGAAATCGAATATGAATGGGTATATGGAATTTAATTCACGTTGGAATTTATAATAGGAAGGGAAATTGGTTTAAAAATAAATGTTGATTTATTTTTAAAGATGGAAATATAATTCACAAATTTGGAGCGTAAAATTTAAAAATAAATCGGTAAGGATTTTTATGTGATTTGAAATTTGTTTTCAAATGGTTAAGGTGTGTGATTTGAAATTTGTTTTCAAATGGTTGAGTTGTGTAATTTGAAATGGGTTTTCAAATGGTTAAGTGTGGAAATTTTATCGTGTAAAGGTGTTTTGGTAAACCAAATAACTTTGGGAAATTATTTGGAAATTGTGTATATATATCTTGTAAAGATATTTTGGGGAATTAAATAATTTTGAAAAAAATTATTTGGAATCTGATGATGTGGCGCATCTTTATTGATAGTTAAATAACTGACTATCAGTATTTACCCTTGGATGGTATTTGTTGTGATTGTTGTGATTGAATTGCCACACTTATTTTTAAAAATAAGCGCTCGCTATTCGGATTAGCCGGGGAAGGACCTTTGTGTCATATATCCCATTCCGAATATGCGACACGTCGTTTGGATCGCATTTGAAGACCGGTGTTGAAGACCGGGTATTTGTGAAAACGATAGGATGACCTATCGATTGTCTCCGCATCGTTAGCTACGATATGGAGATTTCCTTTGTGATGGGAAATTTTATCGGGATTATGAATACCCGGATTACAAGGGCTTCTTTGGAAGTGCCTTCGGTTCTGTTCGAACCCGGAACAGACATGTATGGTTATGTGTCTGACATTACATTTTGAGAGATAGAGCAGATTTCTTTCAAATACATTTCTGTTGGTGGCGGAGAATTTATTCTCTTAGCTTAACACCCTTCTCTGAGACGTACGAGCTCAGAGGTTATGTAGTTGAAGGTTATCAGCGATATTTCCCAATCTGGTAATGTGGCATGCTGAGTGCTGCTGTGTGATGATCATTGGTTGGTCATTTGTGATATGATCATTTGTTTGATCATTTATCTTTGTGATTATTGCTTTGGTCATCTGTGGACCCAAAGCATGGCTTTGTTGCACAAAGCGTAGCTTTGTGGACGAGACTTCGTCAGGACCTCACTCCCCGGAAATGGTCGAAACAGGAATATGCGGCAAGGTTATGAGGGTCGCGCCCTTTAGGGTATGTCATTTCCTTCTGGAAAAGGGTGGTATCATGGTATGGAGCCCAGATATTTACTCATGTGGAAACACTATATATATTTCTGTGTGGTGTTGTTGGTATCGAGCGCTCGGATAAAGGTCCCAAAGGACCGGGGGATGACATATTCGTGTAGTAGTTACCTAGTTACAGAGGTAACCCGGCCTTGTGTTGGCAGAGATCTAACCGTAACGTTAGTTTCTCGGGACGTCCCGCCAGAGGCGATCCCATGTGGCAGTAGGAAGTTCCTTAGCCTGACCATTTGTTAGAAATCCATTCATCCAATACGTGCCTTGTACGGTTTTAGTTGTAGAACCTGCCATTTAACATGGCAGCTATAGTAGGCATAGCATCATGGTACCTATGCTGGCTAGGATTTATATTATACTTTCGAAATATTTTCCACTATGCACTAGTAATAATATCAAAGAATTTTTCTCGTAGTAAGCATGTTTGACTATTATAAGGAGAAATCTCCCCCATGTGTGCATTTGCATTGTGTGTGTGCCGGGAGGCCTTATGGTAGTTTCATTTTCCAAAAAAGCATTGCGGATTTCAAAATTTAAATTTTCTTGTTGCTTGTTTAAAGATAAACTGTTTTGAGTTCTCACACCAGTCACATGACTGACCTGGAGTTTATTGTTCCTTTCCTAAACTCTGGTTGCCCACTATTTTCCACACGGGCAGTCTAGAGTTAGGTTATCAGGTTATTCTGGATTCGGGAGTTGCTGTGCAGATCTGGAGGCGAGCCAGATAGCGTAGTCTATTATCTATTGTATATAGTATTCTTTCCGCTGTTTTATTGTTGTACACTCTGATGATATGATGTATTGTGATGTATGTATAAAATGTATAGTTCTTTTGTTTCAATGATATTCATTTATCTATTATATGTTGTTCCGCTGCGATTGTGAGATTCTGATATTGTTTCTCGTTCTGTTACTTGTTTTCTGTTTTCTCCTCTCTTTCTTTTCTTTCTTCTTCTACCTCTTTCTTCTTCTAAAACCCTAACGGTTCGATTTTTCGGCAACGAAAAATCGCGATCGTTACAGTTGCCTTCAGTAGCTTCACTGTTGCATTTGTATCACTGGTTCATGCACTGTTTCATGCATGTACTCTATTGCAGTATTCATTATGTTGTTCCTATTTCATATGCTTGCACTACTTCTCTTTGGTCCTGAGTTGTTTAATGAAGAGATTGAAATTTTCATACTTCATGTAGCCTTCTGACTGTTGCTTCATGTAGTTGACATATTTGTGGTCTTCATTTGGTGATTTGCACTGCTACCCTGTTGTATTATAGTAGTTGCTTCTGTGCATATGAACTTGCAGTTTTCTGTCCACCTGTATCATGCTTGGCTTTGTGTAGTTGATGTTGTACACTGTCTTGTGCATTGCCCCATTCACTGTTGCTGTGCAGTTGCAATGCCTTGCTTGGTCTCTGTTACATGCTTGCTGTTGCATGCTTGTGATATTCATGTTGATTTGATGATGCGGGTATTTGCTGATATATTACTTTGAATTGCATACACTTTATGTTGACATTTTCTTTGACACAGATGCTACACTTGTTCATTGTTGTTCAAGTGTACTTGTCCTCATAAAATTGTCAATGTGCTTCTGACCTTTCTGGTCTCTGATCATTGCTTGGTCATCTTGGTGGCTTGAGCATTTGGTCTGTGTTGCATTGTTCCATGTGTCTTGCCTTTGACTGTTTGCATACACTTTTGGTCATGTTGTACTCATTTGCCACTGAGTTGCATTGAATAGCTGGTCTTTATAGTTGTTTATTTGAGTCAGTGCTTCACCATACTTTTTGTTGCAGTATTCATGTTGTTGTTGGTGGCAATCTTGTATGCTGCTGTTTGCATTTGGTCTTGATCATACTTGATGTCGTATTCACTGGTCAGTGGTGTTCATTGTGATGATTTGGCTTGTAGCACTTATGCAGTCTTCACTGTTGCTGTTTGATGCTGTCTTGATTTTGCGCATTGCCTTACTGACTCGATTCCTTTCATGTTGTGCTTGCACGCTTGCTATTTTTGGCTGCGCACACGAGTTGGCGAGGCAGTGCACACGTGTATGAATGTACACGTGTGTATTGCAGCCACTTATGGTTACATGTCCCTGATAAAAATACTGATATGCACAGATATTGCACAGTCAAAAATGATGACGAACAACCCAAATAACTGAGGCAAACCATATTTTCAAAAATCGTATTTTATTTTATATTGCAAAAATATTTCTTTTTCAATTTTACTGCGTTAGTGAATATTTTTGCAGATTTCTCAGATGCTGGATTCAAACTGGCATGCAGTTGAAGACAAAATACGAGTGTGAGTGATATGTAGTGAGGTTATCAATGTAAAAATATTTGTGATGTAATCGTGATGTAATCAAAAATGTATATGTATAGTGAGAGCATGAATTTGTACTATTCAAGATTGTAATAAATATTTGTTTGAATCAAATTTCTATTTGAATTCAAAATCTGTGTAACTTATTCTGTTCGAATTCAAATTCAAATTCTGTGTAATTTATTTTATTCAACAAATATTTATTTAATCTATGAAAAACAAAATAGTACGTTACCAAATACATTTAAATGAATATATATGTTTATTATCATCAAACAAAAACATACAAGCGCATATTCAACAAGCTGGAGTTGACTTTTGGTCTGAATATTTGGTTGGTTTCTTTCTGGAACCAAATCACCGTCTTCGTGATCCGTCCTCGGTTTTACGTAAGACTTGGAAGTTGCGAGGTACTTTGCATGTTAAGCTCATCGCCTCTATGTATTATCTCAAGTTCTCCTCTTCCGAGGATAGACGGCTGGTTCTTGGTGCTAAGCCGTCTTTTTTTGCTGGTAGACCCTTAATTATAACGCCTTGGTCTCCCACTGTGGCGTGTGCTCGAGAGCAAGTGTTATCCATCCCTGTTTGGGTGTTCTTTTCGCAAATCCCCTCTGCCCTTCAGCCCTTGCTTGGGTTGAATTGGTTAGCCTGCAATGTCGGAAAATTGAAATGCTTTGACACTAATATGGTTGACCGAGAAAAATTAATGTATGCTAAGGCTCTTATTGAGATATCCCCGTTTAATCCTCTCCCTACTTCTATTCCCATGCAGCTTGCTATTGGATATGTAGTAGAGGTTCGTGTTAGCTATGGATGGGTTCCAGATATATGCACCTACTGTCACTCTTTTGGCCACCTTGCTGCTTCCTGCTTGCATTCCAAATCCTCCGTGGCTCCTCCTAAAATTCCTCTGCCTCATCCCCTGCTCCAAATATGGATTCTGAAGGTCCCTTCCTTTGCATCCCAGGTTTCCCCCCTAGCGCTCTTTGTCTGATCTTGGTCCACCTCCTTCTGCTGCTCGTCCTGCCTCTCCTCCTATTGTTGTGGTTCCTTGTGCTGCCCTAGATAATCCTTTAGTTGTTTCAGATTCTACCCGGGTTGTTTGGGCTGTGTCTGAAAGCTGTTGGGTTGACCTCATTTCTGATGTGAGATTTAGCCCAGTGAATGATTCAATTTTCAGATTTGTTTTTGATGATCAGATGGACCTTAGATGCCTATATTACATTCTGTTTGGTGATTCATTAGTTCTTGACTTTGATGGTGTTTTTGCAAGCAAGAATTCTGCCATGCTAGCTGACTCTTCTTGGGATCACTATTTCATTTACTCTCCTGATGCTTTGGGTTACGACCCTAGTCTTGCTATCCGTTTCAGCCCCTTTGCTGGTCTATGTGGCAAAGACCCTTTGGTCTCTGATGTAGATGGTGACTCTTCCTCCTCAAAGGAGTCCTAGTCTTTGTGATTATTATAGTTACTGTGACATGTCTTTCACACACCTGTGCTGTATTTTCCATTTTATTTAGTAGTTAATGTGCTTTTACCTTACTCCTGTACTTCAAATCTTATTACCTTCGTAATAAAAGTGGACGGTCCATTATAAAACCGGCTGGCCTTGCCAAAAAAAAGAGAATGGTTTAATGCTAATGTATGTATTTATACTTTCAAGGAATTGATTTTTAAAGATCTAATTATACTTTAAATAAATAATCACACATATGTAAATTATAGAATTTAGCTTTTAAACAACTTTTAAACTTTTACTATATTTTAAACACTACAAATAATATTTTAAATATAACTTTATATCATATTCCTTATTTAAATAAATACATCTTCTTTATTATCATTTATATAATCTTTTAAAGCAAAAGATGGTTTTAAAAATTTATTTTCACATGAATAAATATATTAAAATTTTATTCTTAATTAGCCTTTGAAAAATCTATTATACCAAATTCAAAACATCATTTTTAAATCAAAATGCATATTTAATAAAATTAGAAACAGATTCTTATTAATTTAAAAATAAAATTTTAAATCCAATTTATTTACAATATATTTATTATTCAGTTTCCAAATTCAAATTTCTATAAAAAATCAATATATATATATAAACAAACTAATATTTTAATTTATTTCGGAAAATCTCAATTTAATTTACAATTTAATTTCAAAAATTAATTCATTTTTCAAATTAAACTTGGCTAAAATCCGGGAATGTTACAGATTCCCTCCATTAAGAAAATTTCATCCTCGAAATTTGCCAGGGAGATAACAAAGAACAAATGAAAGATAGAGAAATATCTTTTCAGAATAAACTGTATATTTATTCTGCATTTGGCTTACCATATCAGAATATCAATAATCGATATGAGAATAAGCTCATTTAATATTTCACGAATTACTCGGGTTATCCGGATCTACGAATATGCAGGGGCACTGGTTAGTTCGAAGGAATAACTAACCATTCGTAGAATATATCGAAACCCAATAAAACAGACAAAAATAGGTTGGACTACGATCTCAGATTCAAGATATAACTCATTTACGATTTATTGAGAAATAAAATATGTGTAGTTCCTGTGTTGAACAAAAATTGTAAATTTTTATCGTAAACGAGAAGGTTACCTGCTAAAATTCCTTTTCCTTTATCAGCCTTTGAGTTTGAAGGATCATCTTTGATTACATACACCCTCGCTACTTGAGCTTGTTCCGTGTTGGGCAATCCTTGATCCTATGTCCCAGCTTGTGGCAGTAATAACATTCCCATTCTCCTCCGGAACTTCCTGCATATCCAGAGTATCGTATTTATAACCCATACCGATAAATTTAGAAAAAGATTCCTTTACGTGAGCAGTCATCCTCCTGGCATTTCTTGTTCATTCCCCGAATAAACTTTTCATTCTTTCTCAATGGTGTATTTACTAACTCTAGACCAAACCGAGATAATTCGTTGAATTTGTTCTAGTAGTCCTCAAACGATAAACTTCCCTGCTTCAAATCTGTGAACTCCTGCTACATCCTGGAGATACCAGCAGACGGCATATATTGCTGCTCGAACACTTCCTTGAATCGACGCCAAGTGAACTCATCCGCCGGCTCATCCACAGTAAATGTCTCCCACAAAGCTAAAGCCTCTTCCTGGAGCTGCCAAGAAGCTATCAATCACATCTGATCATCTTCCAATTTTAGTCCTATTAAAATCCTTTCGTACGATCGAATCCAGGCTTGTGCTTCGATAATGGTTTCCTTGCCTGTGAACGGCTTTCCACCAAGTCTGGAAAAACTTCGATGTAAATCGGCTAGATTTGGCTGAGGTTGAGTGGGAATAGCTGCTGTTGCAGGGACTTGACCAGTTGAAGTGGTACTTCCCCGTCCCCTACCTCGTCCTCTTCTTCCACTCATTCTCACTATCTGTAAATAGTAAGAAAACCGATTTAGGCATTCGACGAGATATCTTAGGGAATAACAATGGTTAAAGAAAATAAACTGAGAAATTTTGGTTTTCGGTTTCACAGGTTGTACTCATTTTGGAGTATACTTCACCCTATCTCTAATGAGCCATCTAATGTTACACTCCGTAGCTAAAGTTCTTACTCAACCGTTAGCTCTGATATCATATGTGACGAACCGAACTCGATACCCGACAACCGACATCAAAATCCGTATAGCCGGTGCTTGCAACAACATTAGATGAAAAACAAAATGGCGGAAACAAAGGATGATAACATTGATATACAACATAGATACAATGTTAGATACATCATGATACAACAACCCAACACCATCAGAGGATATATACAACACAACACCACAGCGGAAATATATCGACATGAGCAAAGTCTTCAAGGGAATCCAATACTGCAACTCTAATCCAAAACTCCAAACCAAAGCTCTTAACTTCAAGCTAGAACCACCATCAAGCTGAACTTGCAGCAAATGCGATCACGAGCACGATTGCCAAACCCAAAAAAACTTCAAAGATCCAAAGACTGAAGAAGATTTCCAAATGCTACCAAACCAAAGACTTCGAAAGCTATCGAATCTACACCTACTATTTGATTATCTGAAAAACCCAACTCTAGACTGCCCGTGTGGAAAATTGTGGGCATCCAGAGTTTAGGAAGGGAACAATAAACTCCGAGTCAGTCATGGGACTGGTGTGAGCAAACAAAAATAGTTCACTTTAAAACAAACAAGAAAAGAATTTAAAACATTGAAATCCACAATGCTTTTTAGAAAATGAAACTACCATAACGCCTCCCGGTACATACACCATGCAATCGCACACTTGGGGGAGATTTCTCCTTATGATAGCCAAACATGCTTACTATGCAAAATCCTTTTTGATATTATTATTAGTGCATAGTGAAAAACATTTCGAAAGTATAATATTAATATTAGCCAGCATAGGCACCATTATATTGTGCCTGCTATAGCTTCCGTGTTAAATGGCAGGTTATACAACTAAAACCGTACAAGGCACATATTTCTAATTGGATTTATAACAAATGATCCGGCCAAGGAACTTCTTATTGCCACACGGGTACGCCTCTGGAAAAATGCCTCTTGAACCTACCCGGATCTTTGCCAACACAAGGCCGGTTTACCCCTTCCCGGAAGTAACACCTAAAGATATGCCATCCCCGGTCGTTTGCGACCTTTATCCGAGGATCCTCATCAACAAAGCAACATCACACAGTAATAAATTGACAGTGTCCACATGAGTTAAGTATCTGGGCTCCATATCATGATACCACCTTTTTCCAGAAGAAATGGACATACTCTAAGGGCGCGACCCATGCAACCTTTATGCATCTTTCCTGTTTCGACCATTTTTGGGGTGTGTAGTCCTGATGCAGTCTCATCCACAGAGCTATGCTTCTTCAAAAATCCATGCTTCGATTAACAAATTATCAGCAACACTTCATTGCCACAGTACCAAATTGGGAACGTATCACTAGTAACCATCAACTGCATAACCTCTGAGCTCATACGTCTCAGAGAAGGGTGTTAAGCTAAGAGAATAAATCTCCGCCACCAAACAAAAATGTATTGGACAGAAACCGGCTTTACATATCAAAGCGTAATGTCAGACACACATCCATACAAGTCTGCTCTGGGTTCGAACAGAGCCGAAGGCACTTTCGAAAAAGTCCTTGCAATCCGGGTATTCACAATCTCGGTCGGTCTCCCTATCACATATGGTGATCTCTATACAGTAGCTACTCAGCGCAGAGTCATCCGACGGGTAATCCTTTCATTTTTTAAATTACCTGGTCTTCACCACCGGTCTTCGAATGCTATCTATAATGTCGTATCATTATTCGGAATGGGTTATATGACACAACGTCCTCTCTCGGCTAAACCGAATAATGAGCGCGATATTTGAAAACATATGGATATTTGGATTTCAGTTAAGTCACAACTTTAAAACCTAAAACCTTTCTTTTAAAATGGTTTAAACAAATGACCATTTTCAAAATCTTTAAACAAAAAGATTCATTTCACAAAGTTCACCCATCTTTCACAAAGATCCATTCATAGGTTTCAAAAAATTTCCACTTCAAATCGGATTAACTCATCCAATCTTTAAATCAACGATTTAATTCATAGCTTTCAAAATCATTTCCAAAGATTCATTGATAACTTGGAAAACCATTTTCATTTCAAACTTGAAATCCTTTTAACACAAATTGTAAATTCTTTCATTATACGAAAGCTTTTTTTATTTGAAAACAAATAGTTTTCGTTTCGGAAAAATCAGATTTCATTTATGTAGGTTTAAATCCTTGGTTAAATTCAAATTCCCGAAACAATACTTTTAAAATGGTTTAAATCCATATAAACACATTTGTAACTTATATAGCCTTTTTAAACCATAATTTCCGAACATAGAATTCAATTTCAAATCCTGAATTTAAATTTAAATCAATTTATTTAAATTTCAAAACCTTATCAAGTTATTCAAAATAACTTTTATCTTCAAACTCCTTTTCAAAATCTTTTCATGTTTAATCCAATTCTATTTCCAAAACCTTTTGGATTCAAAATTCAATTTAAAAATTATTTTCTAAAATCTGTGACTTAACCAATTTCCTTGTATAATCCATATTTGTGTGTGTGTAGTGTTGTCCAGGGGTTTTACACAATAGTGCAACAACATCAATCATTACAGATTCAAGCACAATAATTATAGATAAGCGGTATATCTCTATAACGCTTATCTTCCATACACAGATTCATAGATAAATAATATACATTTATCACAGATAAAATAAATTATATTCATCACAGCTTGAATTAAAACAATTCATATCACAAAGCATCACACAGCAGAAATATCAAATAATTCAAAGTAGCTCATACAATTCAAACATCAATAAGTAAGGTTAATAGATCATCAGATTAATTGAAACCAGATTAATCACTGATCTAGGTTAATTAACATTAATTAATTATCCTTAATTAATAAGTGATTACCCTTAATCACTTGATTAATCAATCATAAATCATCAAATTATTACCCTTAATTAATTTTATTAAGAAATTAATTTTAAGTAATTAATTACCCCTTACTTACTTTTTATTTATTAATTACCTTAATTAATTAACCCTTAATTATAATTATCCTTAATTAATTACAATAATTTATTAACCTTTATCACTTGATTAATTAATATTTAATTATCTAATTAATTAACCTCTAATTATAAATTAATTAATCTTAATTACTTAATTAAATTAATTCTTAAATAATAATTAAATAAATCCTTAAACCTTTATAATTTAATTGATCCTAAATTATTAATTAATTTAACTTTAATTACCTTATTAATTTAAGTAATCTATAATCATAAAAAAAACTTAACTAACTTTCAAGATAAACAATTACATTAATTACCTAACTTTAACTTACACATGTTTAAAAGCATTTCATCTCAATTTATACTTAATTACTTTAAAAATTAAGTTTTTAAAAATACTTAACATTTCTCAAATTTTATTTATCAAAGCATAAAACTTTTAACCAAATAGTTTAAACATAATAGTTCAAATTAGTTTTAAATTTAAATTTTAAAATTAGCTTTACAAAACATTTTAAAACATTTACAAGCTCTACTTCGGGTTCAACCCGTTACCGACTCGAGTGTCCACCGGGGTTCCTTCTTCATCTTCCCTTTCTTTTAATTTTTTAAGTTTTAAGTTAAGTTTTAAAATATGGAATGATAACACTCACAAACACAAGTACAGACTCGAGCCAAATCTTATCCCACTCGAGCATCAACACGAGAAAAAAGCTTATTCGTTCCCACCTAATCTTGTGTGCACAGATCGATCCAATGCACATGCACACGCCACCTACGTCACTGTGGCACCATCGACCTCCATCTCCAAGTTGACTAGGGCGTCCCCAAACCATCGCACTACTCAGCAACCATGAACAAACATCAAAACCAAAATTGAGCTTCCAGTCGAAAAACTGGAAACCCATCCTCATCCGAAACCACACGTAGCTCGATGCACCATAAAAGCCATGGTGACCAATTTTTATGCCCTCGGCAGAACTAGGGTTTAAAACACAATTGGCCGATTGCCAACGCCACAGCGATTGTACACCATATCCACCATTTTTCCCAACTTCGATGATCACCAAGCTAACTCCATCCAAAGCCCCAACCGAATCATCCCAGTATCATAACTTGCTCGAAAACCAAATCTGGTCATTTCCAAAATGCAAATCCGATACCAAACTAAAATTCATGAATTTTGTATTAAAAATCACATTTTCCAGAGATGATTAAAATTGCATGTTTGAGTCCACTAATTAAATTTTTTGCTTTTATCATTGTTTAATTTTTTTACTGTTTTGCTCTATTTCTAGAGATATGCAAAACTATTTTGCTTAAAAATAAATGGTAAACCATGTTTTATGATTAATAAATCATATTTTGTTTTGAAGCACACAGCCAAACCATGATTAGGTAGAGAAGTTTGAATTTTTGAATTATTTAAAAGCTCTATAATCGGGAAACAGAGAAGAACAAGCATCACATACATGCACAGATCAAACATTTTTTTATATATATAGAAATGACATATCTATAAACACATGCAAAGCTCAAATCTAATTCAAGAATCCATATGCTCAATTTTAGATCTACTTAATCTTTTAATATACATATTTACTCTCAGGCATTTCAAAACAAAGAAGGTGAAATTTGCTCACTTGCTTCCTAAAAGAACAGAAGCCAGAATGATGATTTTTGAACAGAGGTTTCGAATTTGTTTTTCTTTTTGTTGTTTGATTCCTGGCTTAGTTGCTGATGTTTAGATCTGAAGTTTGATCCCAAGTTGAAGGCCGAAACTTGATTTCCAGATTTTGATTTTGATTTGCTTCTGGTTTTTGAATTTGATTTGAAACTTAATTTCTTGAATCCTGAAGCTTGTTTTCGTTTTGCTTTGATATTTTTTCCAGGTTTTGAAAAATCTGAGATGATTTCTTTTTTTCCTCCTCTTGATCAAGTTTTGGTTTCGTTATTGGGATGATTTTTTTTCCTATGTATCTTTTCTAAATTCAAATTAAAAGAAAAGTTACATTTGCCACTTGTTTTAATTTGGCTAACACTTGTCTATATAGTATTAACACTTGTATCTACATATTTTAATCTTCTTACAAATTTCCTATGTGAATTATATTGTGTTTATATCCTTAATTTAAATTATTTTATAAATTTTGTTTTGAACCTTATTTTAAAAAAATTTATAAATCAAGTTTTATGTATACATATATATATATACAATTTAAAAGAGAATGGTTTTAATACAAATGTATATATTTATACTTTCAAGGAAATTATTTCTAAAAATCTAATTAATAAATAATCACACATATGTAAATTATAAAATTTAGCTTTTAAACAACTTTTAAACTTTTACTATATTTTAAACACTACAAATAATATTTTAAATATAACTTTATATCATATTCCTTATTTAAATAAATACATCTTCTTTATTAATCATTTATATAATCTTTTGAAGCAAAAGATGGTTTTAAAAATTTAATTTCACATGAATAAATATATTAAAATTTTATTCTTAATTAGCCTTTGAAAAATCTATTATATCAAATTCAAAACATTGTTTTTAAATCAAAATCCATATTTAATAAAATTAGAAACAATTTCTTATTAATTTAAAAATAAAACTTTAAATCCAATTTATTTCCAATATATTTATTATTGAGTTTCCAAATTCAAATTTCTATTAAAAATCAATATATATATATATATATATATATATATATATGTATATATATATAAACAAACTAATATTTTATTTTATTTTGGAAAAATTCAATTTAATTTACAACTTAATTTCAAAAATTAATTCAATTATCAAATTAAACTTGGCTAAAATCCCGGAATGTTACAGATTTTAGCATTTTTGCAAAAAATTCGGACCCATTGGGTTTCGGATTGTTACATTTGATATCAGAGCCTAGGTTCAGGATTCCTAAGTAGATATGAGCGAACATATTTGTATTCTTAAATAAAATATAAATATATTATGTACTAAATTCCAAATATTACCCAATTATATATTCTAACTTATGGAAAAAATTTAGAAGTATGTTTGTGCATATTTTGCTAGTTGGCTTTGGAATGATCCAAGAGTATTGAGCCCTAAGTTATTACCCTTCTACAGTGTACAATAAGCTATGTTTTGAGAGAAGATTTGTATCAATATGTTATAGAAAGTGGGAAAGTCCCCTAGAGATAGTAGGAAGAGTGTTTTTATTTTGGAAGGAGTAAGAGGTTTTGGTAAGAAGAAAATCCACCTTATGTCTAACCCAATAAAATGAAACTTTTGGAATTGACAAGCTGAAAAATATAGTTGTTAATATATTTGAGGAAGTAAATATTGGGTTTTTGAAAAAAAAAGAGTGGTACGAAATTAAATTAAATTTTTATATGATGTAAATTTTGTTAAAAGTGAAATTCTTTTTAAAGAATTATAGAGAGCGTATAGCTCGCTTGTTTCTTTGCAAGTAAACAAAGATTTTTAATATAAAAACCTAGAGTATGTGAAGTATCGATAACGTAGGATTCATCATTTATTATCGTGATAGATGTTTTTGGTAAAAATAAAGGAAGCATAGACCATGACACTATTGTTATAGTATGTGACTTACAAAGGAAATGTTTTTGCATAGCATATGAGATTTATTAATATTTATTTCAATTGAATCCATAAACTACTATTTTTCGTTTGTAGTAACTGTGTTTTACACCACATCTATTTTGACCTAAATGAGTTTTGGAGATAATTTTTAAGTGCTTTGTATGTACATTTATTATTTAAACAACTATACGAAAATGTTTTCTAGTTATGAAGATATTAAAACAGTTTTGAAAATGAGTTCTTTTGAAAAAGGATGTAAGTTAAATTAATAACTTTAGTAGGAAATATCTACTGTAAGTGAATATAGATTAAACATACTTTAATCTATTGGAATGAAATAAATAATGAAATAATTTTATATGAATCACAAATAAAGATGTTTTGTACAAGTTATAAGGAATACATGAAAGATATGTATAAGGTATGGAAAGCACTATATTTTGTATAGCCTATTTCGATAAAATATTAAATAAATTCCTTATAATTTCACATAAACATGAAATCCTCTTTTAAAGGATTCATAGAAGGTTTTAGCGTTAATGGTTTCTCACAAGAGGAAGTAATTCCAATACATTGAGGTATAAAACCATTAAGTGTAGCAAGTTAGAAACTCCTTCAAGGTTAAGTAATTAGAAGAGTAGGAAAGTTAAGAGATTTTTGATCAAATAATTGTTCTTATATACTTCAGTTTTAGTAAATTTGAAAATATATGAAAAGAGGATATTTTGAAAACACGTGAGGACATTTTTCTAAAGTCAAGAAAAAAGAAGAAGAATGTTCTAAGAACAAGAAAAACATGTTTTAAAGAAAAATGGTTTGGTGAAAAAGTAAATAAATTTTTGGAAAGATAAAATTTTAAGTACTCAAGTATCTTTGAATTTCATAGGAAACTTTAAAATAACACTTTCAAAGGTGAGAATTTTGAGATTTGATGTTTCAAAATTTAAAAGCTTTAATTTTTGAAGTAAAATGAAAAATACCGAACCAAACCGGACTTTTAAATATGTAATAGATAGGAATCATTTCGTAGGTGTAACGAAAAAAGTATAAGGCTATAGCAGTAATTACTCCTAGTAGTAATAATGAAAGTTCCCGTAAGGTGTATAGGATATTTAGTGAGAACCTACGAATGTTGCTTCATGTGTGTAGATAATAAAAGAATAGTGAAGTGATATTAGTAAGATAGTAAGACACGCGTGGTTAGGAAAAGTAGACCCTAGTTCGGAAAAATGAAAGCCAAAAGGAGAATTTCCTAAGCTTGATTGCCTTTCTAGATAGAGACTGCACAGATTAAAATTCTTATCCATTGTAGTAAATGAGACTTTGTTATTCCTTTTTGAGCATGTAACAGAAGCGATGAATAGATCTTATTTGTCATGAGTAATGCAGCGAAAGTTGGTAGTAAGTAATAGGCTGTAGGAGGAGCATATAAGTTACTTGGATCCCTAGAGTAGTACCTCACTGTGTCAGAGTGGACATGGTCCTAGACATCTTAGCCCTAGATGATACCTATGCTCAGTTGATATATTAAAAGAAGAGTAAAAGCAGATAAAAGGTAACTAAAAGAAAACAATAAGATCTAAAGAAAGCAACAGAAATATCAATAGAACTAAATGAGAGTTGCAAAAGAAATATAATTCTTTCCCATAAATTAAGCTTGAAAAAAAGTTTGAAAAGAAAAAACTTTCTTATGTAAAACATGTTTGGGAAAGAAAATAGAGATTTTATAGGATTGCGACACAAGTTCTAAGTACAGAGGGAGAGGTATGCAAGAGTAAAATGGAGAGTGAAGTTTTTCCGTTTTCGACCTTCTGTAACATCCCGGAATTTTTAACACGGGATTTGTGAACGTTTAACTCAATTGTAATGTTTAAGATGGTTTTAAGATTTACTTTTAACTAAAAGGATTGGTTTAAATCATAATAACAAGTTAAAATTGCTAAGGTGGAGATTTAATTTGAAATTGAACAATAATAATTCAATATTCGAAATTGGGATAAAAAGGTAAATCTGGATGTAAACAGTGATAAAAATGGTTTTAAAAATTTATTTTGAGTTATTTGAGTGTAAATAGCATGGTGGAAATTTTAGAAGAATTTTAAAGTCGATAAATTAATATTTGGGATTTTATATTAATTTAAAAATGAATTTAATATTATTAAAATGCAATTTAATTAGATTTTGGTCTGGAATGAGCCAGAATGCTTTTTAATGTGTTTATAAATTTCATATGATTTATTTTCAAGTTAACAAAATTTAAAAGTAGAATTTTGAGCGTTTCTGATAATTTCAGAAAAATCGCTCGATTTAATAGACGAGTTAAAATAGCCTTCCGGGGCACAGTCTCGGAATTCAAAGAAACCAGTTTCATTGGATCTGTAACAGTTAGTTATTATTGGATTTCATTTTTCGTAGCAATCGAAGTTGTCGTTTGACCCCGGCAGCTCGAAACGCATCGAAATCGTTTTAATCGATTTAATTTGAAATTGATCGTTTAATTCCGTAACTCGCACATACGACCGAATCAGCTTACGAAACCTGTTCCATTATGTCCGGAATGCGGAAAAACCCTAGAAACGCCTATTGGTGCGTAAGAATCAGAGTTCGTTTGCATAAGTTGTTAAATTGAGAATTCTATTAAATAAATATTACTAAACAATATTATATATATATATATTTATCATTCAAAACTCTAGCATATCGTGAGCCGCCGTTCTTTTATTCATTCATGGCCGAAAATTAATTTCGCTTCTCCTCAAAAATCTCTCGATCCATGCTTCTATTTTGAAAACTTTCAACTGGAGAATCGAAGAGGGCTTTGAGATCTACGATGTGTACGGTGGTGATGGAGTTTAGTGTAGCGTGGAGGGTGTGGGGCCACTGCGTTCGTCGCGCGTTTGGAGGGCTGCTGTGTCGCCATAGGTCGACCGAGTGGGCGCGCGTACGAGCTGGAGGTGTGAGGCGTCGTGCTCTTCGAGGTAGCGGAGATTGATCGCGTTCGAGCATGTCGATGGGGTTGCGTTTCGAAACCCTAGAGAGTGAGCATGGGTTCGGTTTTGAACTGGGAATTGCATGTGAGAAGGAAGAAGGCAACAGCCTTGTTTTCTGGATGAGCGGCCAGGATCATGTCCGGTAAAATAAGAATTAATAAAAGAAATTTGTTTAAAATTTATATTCAAATCTTTAAAATTTAATAACTTTTTCATACGACATCAGATTCGAACGAAATTTGCGGCGTTGGAATCGCAGAAAAGAATACTACGTGATGGTGTAGATCCGGAGTCATTTCGGGTAAGTAGAAATTTGGGTTAAATCGAACGTCGTTCGGTTTAATTTGAATTTCGAACGCTCGCCGAAACTCAAGGTGAGTTAATCTCACTCACATCTGGAATGTTAGCTGATTTAAGTAGTTGATATTTAAATAATTGTGTGATTGGTTGAAATGTTTATTTATATCGACCTGGATCGATTTATATTTATAGTGTTGTGCTAATATTTGTGGATGCAGGAAAAACAGGTTGGAGGATCCAACTGGATTCCTCACAATGTAGTAATTATTTTTATAATTGATGATGATGCCTTTTATATATTGTGATTGATAAATTTGGGATTAAATTGTATTGTGAAATTGTGGGATAAACTATAAGCCCAGAATGTTAAATTATAAAGAAATTTGGAGTTTTAATTATAAAGAAATTAAATTGGGTTTTAAAAAGGAATTAAGAAATTAATAAATAAGGAATACAAAAATTAGAATCTGCTTGGATGGAAAACTGAAATAAAATTGTATTGGAATATTGCTGGGTAAATTATAAATCCATAATTAATTATAAATGGATAAATTGAATTTTTGAGAAATAAAAGATATTGTTAAATAATGAATTTAAAGGAATTAAAATTTGAAATCTATTTGGAATGAAAATTGAAATTTGGTAAATCTGGAATGATAAACAAAGAGAAACGTTATCAGTTGATAAATGTGAAAGTAAATTTATGTTATTAAACTTAAACCTGAATCTAAATAAATTGACAGAATTTATAAGAAGGATTTTTGGGATATTTGAGTAGGAATGAGTTTCCCTGGGAAACACCAAGTTTGAGTTTTAAACAGATTTTATTAAAAGTGAATCCAAGTTTAAAACTTGATATAAATGAGTGTTTGGAAAATTATTGTTTTAAAAGCTAATTAATAAGGTAACAATAGTGGTTATTTTCGATTACATTAGTAATTAATTTTATAAATGGATTGTTTTAAAAGGGGTAGTTTTGACCTAAATTATTTGAAATTAGTATTAATCCTATTACAACTCTATTTTTAAACTTAGTTTAACTAAAACCTTATTTTAAATCAAGTTATATCTTATAAAATATTTGAAATTATATTTTTGAGTAATAACTAATAGTACATTTCTATATTTTAAAGTATATTGCAGAATAAATTGTTTTAAATTGCTTCTAAATCTAAATGTTTTGAACTTGGTTATTTCCTATGGGAATATAGGGTAAAGGATTTACCTTGTAAAGAAAGAACTTTGGGAATTGTTTTCAAATGGGTTTTGAAAATTTGAAAATATATCCTTTAAAGATATTTGAGCAAATAAATAATATGGGAATTATTTATTGTGTGTTAGATGCTTATGGATGTTTATGAATATAAATTGATAGTTAAATCACCGACTATCAATATTGGACAATGCGTGATCGTTTCGAAGAGACCGGGATCGAGATTCATTTCTCGAAAACCACTTCGATCCGATTTTGTAGGTTTTGTGCGAAAAACGTGTTCGGAGTCGAAGATGGAGCAGTCAAGTGCAAGGGCTAGTCGCTACTAATCCTGAGGATATTTCCAAAATGGATGTAGTAGGAATAGTGCCTTCAGTTCCGTTCGAACCCGGAACGGACTTGTATGGACGAATGCTTGCGAAACATTGTCAGGTGGACGATGGGCATTCTAAGTGAAAACGTTCTAAAGGTAACGCTTAGCCTCAAGCCTCATCAACCGGGAATGACTGAAAATCAGGGGATATGCAGCAAGGTTAGGTGGGTCATGCCCAAGCAGGACAAGATATTTCCCCTGTCTAGATGTCCCTTTTTATTCGGCTTAGTGGGTGGTTGGTCGCGCCAACCACGGGGTTTATCTTGTTCGGGACTGTTCAGTAAGGAATGGTTCCGGCCTTGTGTTGCAGGGGATGAAGGGAGTAATCCTCGGTACGGTGATCTAGGCCCCGTACTGTGACAGGTGGTACCCCAGTGCCTAGTCATTGTTGGAAATCCATTCTCCCTACGAGCCTTGTACGAGTTTTGTTTTTATTACCCACTTTTGTGGCTAGTAGCTGGAATTTAATAGATGTAACAATTTCGGCTATTTTATAAGTATTTGTAAATAGACCCTATTATAATATCAGAGGATTTCTATAAAAAGTGTTTTAGCTATCGTAAGGTAAAAACCCGACATGTTTATTTGTGGCGTGGTCTTACGAGATGCTTTTGTTTTCAAAGGATTTTTGAAACTTCAATAATCAAGTTGGATGCATATTTAGTATCAGCTAGTATTCCAGACTGACTCGGGTGTTATTTCATTATAATGCTCGGGTCAGACCGAGTATTATATGTTTAGGTCAGGACGCTATGGAGCAGGAGAGGAGCTGGAGTCCGAGACGTATTATCCGTATTTATATATATATCCGCTGCTATGATTGTATGGTATGTCTGATTGGTATTGGTTGTTGTATGTGATACTCTGATGATATAATGTAGAAACAGTGATAGTTTTCATTTTGTGTAAAGTTATATATTTACTATTATATTTTATTCTGCTGCGACTGTGTGATTCTGATATTGTTTAGTTTTCTTCTTCTTCCATCTCTTCTTCTTTAACCCTAATGGTTCGTAATTCTGTGCCACTTGAGTTAATAGAGGTAGAATAGTGTTGATTCAAGGGGTACGGAATTGCGGGCTCTCACACTTGGTATCAGAGCTTAGGTTGGCGACAACCTAGGCTTTGGTGGGGAAATTACTCATTAAACAGAGTCGACGGTACTCTATAATGAGTTGAGCGTATTAATAGATATGAGAGCGTACTTGTTAGTGAATATTCAATTGTTTTTATACCGTGTTGATTTATCGGTTGAGTGTTTATGAATTCTGGTCGGTGCGGGAAGTACAACCGTATCGATAGGGGTTTCTAAACTCTTAAACAAGATAAACCGACATAGTATTGTTTTTAAAGGTGGGTAAATGAAATAATTTTACCCAAAATTATATTTTTATATAAAAGAAATAATTTTATGAAATCATTATATTTATATTTGGTTGATTGGGTGTTAATACAATAAGTAAATAAGAATCTAAAAGTTAATCTACAATGAGAAATGGAAAAAACCAAATAAATTCCATGAGTATAAAGTATACAAAAGAGAATAACTAATTTAAACCCAGCCAGAATTTAAATCCCAGAAGTTTTGGAAAGGATTTTAAATAAAATAAAAATAAAAATCTGGAAATTTAAAATCCTGGGAAAGTTTGAAATGTTTGTTGAGATTTGAAGGTGTTTGAAGGCAATGTTGGAATATTGTTTTGGGAAATATTTTTAAATGGAAACTGTTTTGAAATGAATTTAGAAAAGTAAGAAGCATTGAACTCACTTCAGTCGCTGGAAAATAATCCTGATGATGCTGGCCACATCATTAGAATTCATTTTCGAGTTTCTAAAGTGACGATTGCTTCCCTAATATTTGGTTATGGTATTGTTTGGACTAGTTGGGTATAACAGTTGTTTTGGACATTTCAAAAATGGGAAATTTGTTTTGGTATAAACAAATTGTTTTGGAAAATCTGGTGATTTGATTGATATACCGAATCGGTATATATTTGATATATTTCAAAATGGTTTTGGGATAAATCCGGGTAAATTGAATTCTGGAAATTCTGTTATAATAAAAATGTGAAAGTTAAAATGAAATAACTATATAACTTGTAAATAAAGTCGATTTAAAAAGAATTGGAGTTGATATTAAGTAAGAAAGGGATGAAATTTTAATCCTGAAATTAAAATTTAACTTGAGTAAATGGAAGTGAATAAAATATATTAAGGTGAATTGGAAATTTGAATTTAACTTGGATGAGTTAAATAAATTGGACTTAAAATTAAATGGATTTGGGGTTAAATTAAAAAGTAAGTTGGTTTGAAATTGTGGGTCATTGTGAAATGGATTGTACCCATAAGTTATTAAGTTGTATACTTATAATTTGAGATTGAGGATTTAATATTGTGTAAGAAGTTAAATGAAAGAAATTTGTATCCTTAAGAATTAAGTGATACATATATATATATATAATTTGAAATTGTGATTATATGATGTAGATGGATTAAAAAGAGCAATATGAGCTTTAAAATAAATAAGTTGGTGAACTTATGAATAGAAATGGGATTGTAATTCATAACGGGAATAGTTAAATGGCATGGTGAATTCAAACCTAGTTTCAAATAAAATGTAAATTGAAATAAGGTAAAGTGAGATATAAAAGAAGTGAATGAACTTAAGTTAGTAAATGTGTTTTGAACTTGAATATGGAGATTAAAATTGAGAATTTGAATTGAATATAAGGTGAAATGTAAATTGCTTAAAATTGCATAAAGAAATTCATATTCTTGAGTTATTAAGTATTATCATTTGAACTTTGATTATAAAATGGAAATGGACTTAAATAAGCAATCTAAACTTTTGAATGGAAGTGAAATTGCAATTCATTAATGGAAAGAGTTGAATGATGTGGCAAATTCAAAACTTAACCATAAATGAAATGCGAAGTGTAATGAAGCAAGGTGAGAATATAAAGGTGGATGTTCTTAAATTAGCAAATAAATCTCGAACTTATAAATGAGAAAACTGAAATTTGTTTTGATAATAGAATTGAAATTAAATTTCAGTTGGGTAATAAATAATATTGAAAAAAATTTAAAATTTGCTAAATGAAATAATCGGAAAAAGGGTGATATTATAAATGAATTTAGAGTGAATTGAAGAGGTGAATCAAAACCTAATATGGATTAGGTTAAGAACTAAATTGAATTACAATTAAATGGAATGTGTATGGTAATGAATGGAACTGTGATAATTGATCAAAATTTGGAAAGTAAATAGAAATCCAATTGTGGCATGAAATTCAAATTTATGGTAACAAATGATGAAGTGTGAAATAATTTAAAATGCTTTCTTTGCTAATAAAATAAGTCTAAAATGGATTTAATAAATAGGCAAAGTGCATTAAAGTTTGTAAATGAATTGGAATTTGATTTGGATGAGAATGAAATGAAGATAAAAATTGATTTATAAGAAGATAATGGAGATATTGTAAAGAAAGCTTAAGCAAATTAAATAATTGTGATTAAGCTGAATAATATGGTCTTAGATAAATTTGTTTAGATGCAGAGATTGAAATGCAAGTGAAGAGAATTTTAATTAATTATTGGGATGGAGTAAGCAAGTATGAATTAAAGATGGGTGAGAGTTGTAAATAATATAGAATGAGATGTTATTAATTTAAACTTAAGCTGAATGTTTAAGCTAGTTGGATTAAAATTTGTAAATGGTTTGATTTGGTAAGAATCAATTAAAATGGAAATAAATTGAGATATTATGGAACTGTAATCCTTTAAGAGAATGATGAGATGGTTATTTTTAAGCTTATGAAATAGCTTTAAATAAAAATTTGTTTGCAAAATAAATTTGGAAGCAAGCAAATGACTTTTAAGATTGTTACTGTGAGGAAGGAAAAAAAAATAATAAAAATAAAAATAAAAATGATAATAATATAATAAAAATAAACTTAAGATGAATAATAAATTTGAAAAGTGAGAATAAGGATTGATTTAATAATTGAAATGGAATAAGCATGTTTGGATTATGAACCATGCAGAATTGAATAAAATTAATATAAATCTAGACTGGAATTAATTTTAAATGGGTGTAAGCTGAAGTGATGATTAATTGCTTGAATGGCATGAAAATTGCAAGTATTTAGAATTGAGTTCTTTAACAAGCAATTGAAATTTATTTTTTTGAATAAATTGAACTAAATTGGAATCTGATTCAAGGAGTTTGTAAATGAATGCAAGTGAATTGATTTAAAGTAGCAAATTAAATGGGTTTTAAATCAACTAGGATGAACTGACATTTTAATAAGTAATGTTTGCATATAAATGAAAATGGATCATAAAAGGAATGCAAATATTTCAAATTGAGAATAAGAATCGAATTATGAATCAACTTGGAATTGAAAAGGGATAGGTTGATGTTAGTAAAGCACCTGTTAATCATTTAAATAAAAATGAAGTTTGAGTTTGTAAAGAGGCTTTAAAATGATGTCGGAATTGTGAAATTGTTTTTAAAGGTGGTTAGCATGCATAATTATGAAATTGCTTGGTTTGGCTATGCAATGGATATGTTGACTTACATTATATTGGAAATGTTGTTATAATGTTCAAATCTTTGAAAACTAATGAGTTTGTTGAGTAAGTACAGTTATGGGAGGCGTTCGAGAGAATTGGAGCGTGTATATGCTAAAATATTAGCCGCTCGCTATTAAAATTTGCTAAAAAGGTACGCCTACGCTAATATAATTGGGAAAATGATATATATTTTGTGATATATTTTTGGTTTCCGACCGTGTGGGTCGATGTATATATATTTATCTGAATCGCGATATCGCGAAAGCTCCTCCGTGCAGGGGAAACTCTGCCAAAAATTTTCGAAAATTTTGGGAGTTAGAAAAATTTTGGGTTTTTAAGAAAAGTTTATTAACTTGGAAAGTTATTTTGAAATAACGTTGAAACAAAAGCTTTAGAATATAAATAAAGCAAGTGAGTCTGGATTTGAGCTAAAGGATTTTGGAAAGTAAATATAAGCTTTTAACTAAGCAAATTGGATGAGTAAGTGAGTTTGAGCGTAGTTTCTACCTTAACAAATTTCGAGGACGAAATTTCTATAAGGGGGGAGGAATGTAACATCCCGGAATTTTGAACACGGGATTTGTGAACGTTTAACTTAATTGTAATGTTTAAGATGGTTTTAAGATTTATTTTTAACTAAAAGGATTGGTTTAAATCATAATAACAAGTTAAAATTGCTAAGGTGGAGATTTAATTTGAAATTGAAAAATAATAATTCAATATTCGAAATTGGGATAAAAGGTAAATCTCGATGTAAACAGTGATAAAAATGGTTTTAAAAATTTATTTTGAGTTATTTGAGTCTAAATAGCGTGGTGGAAATTTTAGAAGAATTTTAAAGTTGATAAATTAACATTTGGGATTTTATATTAATTTAAAAATGAATTTAATATTATTATAATGCAATTTAATTAGATTTTGGTCTGGAATGAGCCAAAATGCTTTTTAATGTGTTTATAAATTTCATACGATTTATTTTCAAGTTAACAAAATTTTAAAAGTAGAATTTTGAGCGTTTCTGATAATTTCAGAAAAATCGCTCGATTTAATAGACGAGTTAAAATAGCCTTCCGGGGCACAGTCTCGGAATTCAACGAAACCAGTTTCATTGGATCCGTAATAGTTAGTTATTATTGGATTTCATTTTTCGTAGCAATCGGAGTTGTCGTTTAACCCCGGCAGCTCGAAACGCATCGAAATCGTTTTAATCGATTTAATTTGAAATTGATCGTTTAATTCTGTAACTCGCACATACGACCGAATCAGATTACGAAACCTGTTCCATTATGTCCGAAACGCGTAAAAACCCTAGAAACGCCTATTGGTGCGTAAGAATCAGAGTTCGTTTGCATAAGTTGTTAAATTGAGAATTCTATTAAAAAATATTATTAAACAATATTATATATATATATATATATATATATATATATATATATATCGTTCAAAACCCTAGCATATCGTGAGCCGTCGTTCTTTTATTCGTTCATGGCCGAAAATTAATTTCGCTTCTCCTCAAAAATCTCTCGATCCTTGCTTCTATTTTGAAAACTTTCAATTGGAGAATCGAAGAGGGCTTTGAGATCTACGATGTGTACGGTTGTGATGGAGTTTAGTACAGCGTGGAGGGCGTGGGGCTGATGCGTTCGTCGCGCGTTTGGAGGGCTGCTGGATCGCCATAGGTCGACCGAGTGGGCGTGCGTTCGAGCTGGAGGCGTGAGGCGCCGTGCTCTTCGAGGTAGCGAAGCTTGATCGCGTTTGAGCTTGTCGATGGGGTTGCGTTTCGAAACCCTAGAGAGCGAGCATGGGTTCGGTTTTGAACTGGTAATTGCGCGTGAGAAGGAAGAAGGCAACGGCCATGTTTTTTGGATGAGCGGCCAGGATCGTGTCCGGTAAAATAAGAATTAATAAAAGAAATTTGTTTAAAATTCATATTCAAATCTTTAAAATTTAATAACTTTTTCATACGACATCAGATTCGAACGAAATTTGCGGCGTTGGAATCGCAAAAAAGAATACTACGTGATGGTGTAGATCCGGAGTCATTCCGGGTATGTAGAAATTTGGGTTAAATCGAACGTCGTTCGGTTTAATTTGAATTTCGAACGCTCGCCGAAACTCAAGGTGAGTTAATCTCACTCACATCTGGAATGTTAGCTGATTTAAGTAGTTGATATTTAAATAATTGTGTGATTGGTTGAAATGTTTATTTATATCGGCCTGGATCGATTTATATTTATAGTGTTGTGCTAATATTTGTGGATGCAGGAAAAACAGGTTGGAGGGATCCAACTGGATTCCTTACAATGTAGTAATTATTTTTATAGTTGATGATGATGCCTGTTATATATTGTGATTGATAAATTTGGGATTAAATTGTATTGTGAAATTGTGGGATAAACTATAAGCCCAGAATGTTAAATTATAAAGAAATTTGGAGTTTTAATTATAAAGAAATTAAATTGGGTTTTAAAAAGGAATTAAGAAATTAATAAATAAGGAATATAAAAATTAGAATCTGCTTGGATGGAAAACTGAAATAAAATTGTATTGGAATATTGCTGGGTAAATTATAAATCCATAATTAATTATAAATGGATAAATTGAATTTTTGAGAAATAAAAGATATTGTTAAATAATGAATTTAAAGGAATTAAAATTTGAAATCTATTTGGAATGAAAATTGAAATTTGGTAAATCTGGAATGATAAACAAAGAGAAACGTTATCAGTTGATAAATGTGAAAGTAAATTTATGTTATTAAACTTAAACCTGAATCTAAATAAATTGACAGAATTTATAAGAAGGATTTTTGGGATATTTGAGTAGGAATGAGTTTCCCTGGGAAACACCAAGTTTGAGTTTTAAACAGATTTTATTAAAAGTGAACTTGATATAAATGAGTGTTTGGAAAATTATTGTTTTAAAAGCTAGTTAATAAGGTAACAATAGTGGTTATTTTCGATTACATTAGTAATTAATTTTATAAATGGATTGTTTTACAAGGGGTAGTTTTGACCTAAATTATTTGAAATTAGTATTAATCCTATTACAACTCTATTTTTAAATTTAGTTTAACTAAAACCTTATTTTAAATCAAGTTATATCTTATAAAATATTTGAAATTATATTTTTGAGTAATAACTAATAGTACATTTCTATATTTTAAAGTATATTGCAGAATAAAGTGTTTTAAATTGCTTCTAAATCTAAATGTTTTGAACTTGGTTATTTCCTACGGGAATATAGGGTAAAGGATTTACCTTGTAAAGAAAGAACTTTGGGAATTGTTTTCAAATGGGTTTTGGAAATTTGAAAATATATCCTTTAAAGATATTTGAGCAAATAAATAATATGGTAATTATTTATTGTGTGTTGGATGCTTATGGATGTTTATGAATATAAATTGATAGTTAAATCACCGACTATCAATATTGGACAATGCGTGATCGTTTCGAAGAGACCGGGATCGAGATTCATTTCTCGAAATCCACTTCGATCCGATTTTGTACGTTTCGTGCGAAAAACATGTTCGGAGTCGAAGATGGAGCAGTCAAGTGCAAGGGCTAGTCGCTACTAATCCTGAGGATATTTCCAAAATGGATGTAGTAGGAATAGTGCCTTCGGTTCCGTTCGAACCCAGAACGGACTTGTATGGACGAATGCTTGCGAAACATTGTCAGGTGGACGATGGGCATTCTAAGTGAAAACGTTCTAAAGGTAACGCTTAGCTTCAAGCCTCATCAACCGGGAATGACTAAAAATCAGGGGATATGCAGCAAGGTTAGGTGTGTCATGCCCAAGGAGGACAAGATATTTCCCCTGTCTAGATGTCCCTTTTTATTCGGCTTAGTGGGTGGTTGGTCGCGCCAACCACGGGGTTTATCTTGTTCGGGACTGTTCAGTAAGGAATGGTTCCGGCCTTGTGTTGCAGGGGATGAAGGGAGTAATCCTCGGTACGGTGATGTAGGCCCCGTACTGTGACAGGTGGTACCCCAGTGCCTAGTCATTGTTGGAAATCCATTCTCCCTACGAGCCTTATACGAGTTTTGTTTGTATTACCCACTTTTGTGGCTAGTAGCGGGAATTTAATAGATGTAACAATTTCGGCTATTTTATAAGTATTTGTAAATAGACCCTATTATAATATCAAAGGATTTCTATAAAAAGTGTTGTAGCTATCGTAAGGTAAAAACCCGACATGTTTATTTATGGCGTGGTCTTACGAGATGCTTTTGTTTTCAAAGGATTTTTGAAACTTTAATAATCAAGTTGGATGCATATTTAGTATCAGCTAGTATTCCAGACTGACTCGGGTGTTATTTCATTATAATGCTCGGGTCAGACCGAGTATTATATGTTCAGGTCAGGACGCTATGGAGCAGGAGAGGAGCTGGAGTCCGAGACGTATTATCCGTATTTATATATATATCCGCTGCTATGATTGTATGGTATGTCTGATTGGTATTGGTTGTTGTATGTGATACTCTGATGATATAATGTAGAAACAGTGATAGTTTTCATTTTGTGTAAAGTTATATATTTACTATTATATTTTATTCTGCTGCGACTGTGAGATTCTGATATTGTTTATTTTTCTTCTTCTTCTATCTCTTCTTCTTTAACTATAATGGTTCGTAATTCTGTGCCACTTAAATTAATAGAGGTAGAATAGTGTTGATTCAAGGGGTACGAAACTGCGGGCCGTCACACCTTCTTTTTGACATAAGAAAACGAGTTCGAAAAATTAAATTTTTTTGAAATTTGAATATTAAAAAGTTGTGTGGTTGGATTTAGATGGAAAATTCTTGAACTACACCCCTATTTAGTAGGATGTGGGAAAAATTGGATGAAAAATATTTTGAGTTTTCAAAAGATTGCAATTATATAGAAATTGCAAGTATATTTAGGATGTGTGCATCATATTTTAAAATAAATTTTTAAAGAAGAAAAGCATTCTTATAGGAGGTACCGCTTAGAAATTCATGTACATGCATATATTTTGTATGGAATAACACTTTTGCACAAGAACATAGACGGTTGAAAAATTGGATGTACACAAAATTGATGTAATTAATGCAAGGAATTACATAATCTTATCCTTGCCAAATATCAAGGACGAAATTTCATGAAGGGTGGGAGAATGTAACACTCCGTAGTTTTATATCATAAAATAATCAAATAATTATGAAAGTGAAAATAAGCATTTTTGGAATTGTTAGAATTTGACCTTGAAACTTATTTCATTGTGTTCATGGCGATTTTCTGATCAAATTACATATATAATATGTCTCGAACGGAGTTCGTATGAAAAGTTATTGACGTTCAAAGTTTTGTATCGAGAAATAATTATACATGTAAATGTACTTAAATATATTTTTTATAAATAAATATATGTGCGTATGAAATTTCAGAAATAACGCACATTTGAATTTTAAAATAGACGCGCGTCATAAAGGTAATTAATTAACATTGCAATCATGAAGAAAATTAATTATATCAGTAATTAAAGACAACTAATTGACATTAGCTGGCAATGTAATCAAATCGACTATTTGAGGAAATTAATTTACATTAATTGGTCACATGTGAAATTCAAAATAGACAAGTTTTATATTGGAAAATTAATCAAGCAATTGATGATGATTAATTAGAATAAATAAGCAACATAAAAAGGTTAAACGTTTATAATTTATAACGTTTAAAAGTTAAAGTTTATAAATAATATTTAATAAAACAAATAAGGCACGTTTAAAATAAAAAATAGACGTGCGTTATAAAGAACATTAAATCAGAGAACTAATGAGAGTTAATTGGAATTAATAAGGAAATGAAATAATAGTTTACCTAGATTCGAATGTGTACATATAGGCAATATATTGCTGCACGTAAAAATTAATTGAAGGATCAATTAAGATGAGGATTAATTAGATATTTGGTGGCTGCATCTATATAAGAGAGAATGTAATGTAATTCATTCCTTTAGCCGTCACTTTCTTCATGCCTCTCTTACAGTAAACAATGGCTTCTTTCTTTATTCTTTTCTCCTATTTTTCACAAATCTTCACCAAATGAATCCAAATAAAATATATGTGAACAAAATAGAGGATTTGCAACAAAATAAAAAAGAGAAGTTGTAGAATGGCGTAGTAATTTTAGAAGATATGATTTAAAGCTAAGGACGACAGGTGAGTGGATTTAATTATGTATCTTTTACGTTTATGTTATATTATTGTTAGATTCTCGTTAAATAATTTTATTCAGCATTTATTTCAGTAATTAATTCTGTTAATTAGTTTGCTAAGACTGTAAATTATATAAGAGAGCGTATATTTAATTAATATTAGGCTTAGCAGTTTGAGAAAGAATAAGCCTAAAAGTAAGAAATTTACAGTTATTTACATCTATTTTAAAGGTGAAATTTAGCACGTAAATGTTAGCTTCTTTTTATTGCTTTTTAGGCGACTAAATTAGTCAAGGAGAAGAATTGGCAAATGCTGACTAACATAGATGGACCTTATATTTACAGAAATTAGTTGTAAAATAAGAAAAGCTGAATAAAAAGAGAAAAATATAAATTTGCGGTAAATTATGCTACAACGGAGAAAAATAAATAAAAAGGGAAAACCTAATAACTTGATTTGGAAGTAAGTATAGATTACCTCGTTGGTTTAGAAAAGAGAATACATTTCTATAGTTTAATATTAAAAAGATAACGATAAACGTAATTGCTAGAATAAAAAGAAAGAAAAAGGGAATTAGTTTAAAAATAGAGAAATTACTATATTTTGCACTATCCAATAAGTAAAGAAATAAAAAGAAATATTTTGCAGCTACTGATTATTGTTTATAACATTATTTAGTATTAAAACATGGACATGGATTTTTAGCACAGCTTTTTATAACCAACCAAATAGAATAGAACTACTTCTTAGAATATAAGAAAATGAAGTGAAGAATTAAAGGAATTAAAGAAGGAATCAAGTTCATTATTAGACAAGAATAGAAGCTATAGATAGAAATGTAACTAGATCTCCATTCATTGCGCAGATAATAGAATTAAAGTAAAGCCGTTATTATGATAACTAAATTTGTGACAGTTGGACATAGTCCCAAGTCAAGATTGTCATATAACATAAAAGAATTAAAGAGTATTCAATATCATAATAAAAGAAGACAGGCTAGAATAGAAAAGAGATGCTCATAATTACATTTATAATATATAGATTATAAAAGAATACGGTAGTGACAATTGCAAGTAAAATTATAACATATGTTATAATTAAGTAGAAAGAACAAAAAAGACTTATTTTGATACTTAAATTAAGTTAATAAGCAAATGGAGCAGAAATAACGGAAGATGCTTATTTTAATAAACTTAAATCTTGGATTAAATTAATAAGCAAGATAATAGAAATGGTCCATAACAACGGCATTCCCTTTCAGTCAGGAACCATGGTCTCACAACAATTAGGTGAGGCTGGGACAAGATTATGATAATTAAGGTAAATAAGTAACCAACTAAATAAGAAAAGTAAACTAAATTCAAAATAAAATATTAGGCTTAGGGTCTAATAAAAGATGGAGATGCGTTTGGAGCAGTCCAAAGGATGAAGAGCCTAACTAAGCAGTTCATCAAAGATTTCAGCACAGAAGAAGCATATCCAACTTTTTTATTTTGGGCTAGAAAGAAGTACGATACTTCAACGGGACTGAGAGTACTCTAGGGTGGCCCTCTAGGGTAGGCATAGCGAAGCAGTCCTCTAGAGGAAGGTATGTAGGCGTTCCATCAAAAGAATACGCCTTGACTGTTTTTTGCTTGGTAGGGCCATTGTAGGCAGTTAAAAGGGGTTGATGTTTCGAGTAGGATATTCGTATGTCCCAGTACTTGCAAATAAGTTTTAGTGGGCAGGACCCAAAAGGATAGTCGCATGCGGATATCGGGCCCACATCATAACCAAGAAGCGAGTTTGGGAAAGACTAAAGTTAAACCTACTGTCAAATGATTCTTTCACTATCCAGATATTGGATGAGGGCGCAACCAATTGAATGTTTAGATTGTTTGTAGTAGGGAACAGCCACTTAGCTCTTTCAGTGGTCTTTCGATTAGTTGAGGGGTGGCTGCGTGGGGCCATAGCCACGATAAGGAAAGAGACAGATCAAGTAGAATATCTGTATTGTAGGCCTAATGAGACAGTCCTTTACAGGTATAGAAAATTCCTGATTGAGTTCCGTGCAAAGTAGACATTGTTTAGCGAGATTTAGAAGGTAGACAGAACAATTACGTATTGTCCTCAAGGTATGCACTGGATGGTACAATGTTGATGTCTGAGCATTATTATAGGCTAGCGGATGCATTTTTACATTTTCAGAGCAGATGACGGAACATCTATATTGTAGGCCTTACGATGGAGTTCTTTATAGATGTAGTCACAACACGCCCCAGCAGCGAGGCGATGGAGTCCTTTTTGATGAGGATACGAAAGGTACTAAAGCTAATACCTAGGACTGATACGGTGATTGGGCATATAGCTACATATATTAGTTATTAAGTTTTGATCTACTTGGGCATATAGCTGCATATATTAGTTATTAGGTTTTGATCTACTAGGAAGTAGATGGGAACGATTCACGCATAGAGGCGAGAGTATTATAAACCTAATAAATCTAATATAACAGAAAATGAAACGGTATATGTAGAATTAAACTTAAAATTATATGATTTTCCAATTCAGCAGAACTTTAGTTCTGACCCCTTCCTCATAACATTCTACAGGTTAGGTAGATGGTAGAGACTTTTCAGTTTTGAGACACTTGTTTAAAAATGTTATTATATTGACGAGTATTTACTTATTATTATAATTTAGTCAGTTCCGCTGTGAGATATTTATCTGAGCTCTGATATATTTATCTTTGCCTATTTGCAGGATACCAAAAACTCAACTCGAACTTTAGTGAGCTTGGATTTTAGCATTTTTGCGAAAAATCAGGACTCGCTAGAATTTGGGTTGTTACAATTCTAGTTTGGCCTCTATTTCCAGAGACGGCCAAAGTGTTATGCTCCATTTTCCTCCTACGTGCAGTACTTTTTTTGTATCCTTTATTTCGGGTCTGCTTTGGCCTAGTCCCTTTGTTATAGGAAGTCTCTCTGACTTCACACGCCATCTGCTTTCTTTTTTGTTTTTGTTTAGTGGTAAGAATGGGTGTAACAATAACCAACTAAAGAATTTGTCTCACTGTGTGCTTGTGCTTCACGACATTAAACACTTGTTATGCAAGTAAGTAAGTAAAACAAAAATAAAGTATCACCTTTTAACTTAGTTGTTTTATTTGGTTAATTATACGCTCATATTATTATATGTAAGTGAATGATAAATACCGCACAATTTTCTGATTGGTGCTTGAAGAATCATTGTTACACTTTTTATTGTGACCTTATTGTATAGCTAGTATAATCCCCCATTAAATTGTATTGTAGGTTAAAGGTGGTTTATGTTATCATTCTAATCCTTTATACCCATTTACATTTAGAATGAAGTATTCACAATCGGCTACTTTATTTTTTTCTAACATGATATTTACTTGTAGTAACCAAGAGGCATAGCATTCAAACTTCTATTGATGCTCCTTTTTGGAATAGAATACATTATTTTTTAATGCCACAGGCAAGTTATTTCAAAATGCAAACTATCGATGTACGATGACTTGCAAGTAGTTACAAGGGACTTGATGTTTGAATTTATTCTAGATTATTCTCTTTATCACCTTTTGATTAATCTTTAGAGCATGTTAAAATAGCAGTCCAACATATTAAAAATAAGCAATCAATGTTAAACGTTTATTATTTGACTATATTTGTTTAAAAGTACTATTCATTTTCTTAAATAATATTAAACACTACAGCAAAACAGCCATATTACAACTTTTACTTTACAAGTAATACAAACTAACAGTTGTTATCGTTATTTTTAACAACTTTTTATTTTAAACAGTTGTGACAAATGTACTTTTAATAACTTTATTTGTGCAGCAATTGTAAATATACGTTTATAACAACTGCTTTTTTGTGCCCGTAGTAAATGTTTAATAATAACAACCATTGATGCGGTTATCTTTTCAACGGATAAAATACCACTTTCCAACTTCATAAAAAATTCAATTCCTCTCGGCCTTTGTTTTTGTTAGCCGCTCAATTTGTTAAATAAGTAAGCGAAAACTCATTGTCAAAATTTTCTAAACGTAATCCTGAACCCATCGCGTTGTGCTCGCTGCCCTTGCTAAACCCGTTCGCCGCCGATAGCTAGCCACCCTCCGCTAAACCGCACCGTGCTTTGCAAAGCACTAATCCTAACCTTAACCCTCTTACAAACGCCAACCTACAACTCTGAACCATCTGATTTGCTCGCCGCTGCCGCCGATGATATATGTATGACATCTGAATGGTTTCCCTTTGTGGTTTTTTATCTCCGATTGATGCAACTTTTTTACATTTTTTAATCCTATTTGAATTAGGTAAGGTGTAGTCAAGTCAAATACAAACCCTTTTTAACCCAGTGGATCATCTATTAACTGTAGGGTAATGTTTGGTTTTTTTTTGAATTACCCAGTTTTTTAGTCCATTCTCCACTCTTAGCCTTTACAAATACGTTTGGTAATAATGATAAATGCAACAGGGATGGTATTTTGAATTATCCAGTTTTATTTAAATTTTGAGTATGGCCACGAAACAATGATGCCAACCAAATAGTGATGATAAATGCAACAGTGATGGTATTTGAGTTATCCAGTTTGGTAATAATGATAAATGCAGTAGTGACGGTTTTTTAATTATCCAGTTTTATTTAAATTTTGAGTATGGACATGTAATAGTGATGGTATTTAAATTTTGAGTATGTCAACTAAAAAGTGATAATAAATGCAACAGTGAGCGTTATTCGGATTATTCAGTTTCATTTAAATTTTGAGTATAGCCACAATGTTGTAACCATAGTTAGAAGGCATGGAAATTTAAAAAAAAAGTATAAAAAGAGGCTAGTTTACGATAGAGAACACATGGTAAATTTCTATTGACGGTACTCAACATTGCTTGTTGTAACAACTGTCGGAGGGAGAGAAAACTAACACAAGAGTAGCAGAAGTATATTTTGTGCATACATTATATGGCCGACTAATAATCTAAACTGATCCAGTGGCATGTAGCTTCAAGTGAACATACTTTTTTAATAGTAAAGCAATGAAATGCAACAATGATGGTATTTGGGAAAGCGGTATGGGTAACATTCTGTTACAGTAAAGTAATAGTTAGCATTATGTTGCAAAAGCCTTTTTGATAATTCCATCCTGTTAGGAATAACGGTTCACCTATATTATACGTAGTCTTTGGTGGAAGACAATAATTATGTAAATAGTCGACGATACGAAGTGTCCTTTTTGGCATGATCCCATTTTAAAAATTTTAATCAGATGTTTTAAACAGTTCAGATATTATATATCGCTACACTACCAGTAGACCACTTATATCATGTCAAATGACATTGGATTGTAGGCAAAACATATTATAACCATAGTACGTAGTACGGTTATGGAAAATGTATCAAAATGTGTCATGTCTCATAATTATTTACATGCATATTGTATATACTGTATGTTTAGTGAATCGGAGTATTGTGCCATGAAAGTTGTGTGACATCGATGCATTTTTTTAAGCTTTCGCTATCCATGCTTAGCATAGGCCCGGAGTTGTATATTTTAACACTGACCTACAGATGTGCCTTTATCATTATGTTGGCTTCCCATCCCGATTGCATCTCTAAATCACCTAATTGTGAAATTTAAATTGGATGTTTTTTGTCATGGGTCATTTGTTCTGTCTGCTTGGTCATGGTGACGAATGTAAAATGGTGGTTGGCTGAATTCAAGAAAGAGTAATGTAGAAGCAAGAAGACAAAGATGCAGAGGCAAGATGATAGACGGAAACAAGATTGGGAATGATCAGAAAGGAGATTAGAAGATCAGAGAATGGATGATAAGATGATCAGAGAGTGAAGAATGAGAGAATGAGAGATGGGGAAGTAAATGTAATAGAAATACTATAAAAAACAGAATGTATCAGAAGGAAAGGAATAATAGAGAAGAGAGGAAATACTGTAAGAACAGAGATGGTAAAAATAAATGAAAAGCTTTTATTTCTTTTTTCTTCTTCTCTTTCTATACAATTGCATGATTCTATTTATAATGCAAAATTACAACGGCTATATTGTGCCAGCTCATGCCTCTTTGACAAATTCAACATCTCAATTAAATTACAAGCAATATTTTCTGATAAAATGATATATATCCCTGTGCACGTGCACATATGCTCACCGTGTGCACACACAGTTTTCTTCATTCTTCCTTAGAACCTGATATGTGGATTGAACCACTGTTGCATACAAGTGTAAGAAGCCCGAATTATTACATTTCCCTTCCCCTTCAAGTATAGACCTTGCCTCAAGGTCTAGAGTGGGAAATCTTCGGATCATAGGCCAGTAGTCTTTCCACGTTGCTTCTTCTTCACTTCTACCCTTCCATTTTACCAAGATTTGTACCACAGCCTTACCTTCTCGGGGTATCATTCTTCGATCTAATATTTTTTCTGGTTTCTGAACTTCCTCTACTTCATAACTAGGCAGATTTTCCTGAATCACAATATGACCTCCAACTTTCTTTTTCAATTGTGAAACATGGAATATAGGCTGTATCTTTATGTGGTCTAGCAGGCTGAGTTTGTATGCCACTGTGCCTATAGTTTTCTCAACTTGGTAAGGGCCATAGTACCGAGGAGATAGTTTATGAGTTCTCTGATTTCTAGCTGTAATTTGTTTATAGGGTTGCAACTTTAAATATACTCAATCCCCAACCTGAAATTCCTTTCCGTCCTTCGTAGATCAGCATATTTTTCATTCTTTCTTGTGACATCTTCAAACTATATTTTAAGGATTCCAACGTGATATCTCTACTGAACAAAATCTTTTCCACTTGTTCTACTTTAGCGGTGTTGGGGACATAAGATAACTAACTAGGTGGATCCAGTCCATACACTGCTTTGTATGGAATAGTATTTGTTGATGACTTCCACGTTGTATTATACCAATTATATTCTGCTAAGGCTAACCAGTCAGCCCACTCATGTGGCTTATGGGAGACAAAACACCTTAAATATCCTTCTAATATCTTGTTGACAATCTCGGTTTGCCCATCACTCTAGGGGTGGTAGGCCAAGCTCATCTTCAGGCTTCAACCTTGTAATTTAAAGAGCTCTTGCCAGAAGATATTAGTAAACATGGCATCCCTATCGCTTATAATTGATTTTGGCATGCCGCATAGCTTAAAAACTCCATTGAAGAATACTCTTGCAATGTCTTTGGCAGTGTATGGACGACTGAGAAGGAAAAAGTGGGCATATTTGCTCAATATGTCAACTACCACAAATATAACAGTGTGTTTATGGCTTTTTAGGAGGCATGTGATGAAATCCATAGATAAATCTTGGCAAATATTTTTTGGTATGGGCAATGGGTTTAAAAGGCCTGGCATTAAAACATTTTCATTTTTGGATCTCTGGCATATATCATAAGATTTGACAAAACCCTCTACAGTTCTTTTGAGATGTTTCCAATAAAACACCTGTTTGATTTTTTTAATAGTTCCTTTAATACCAGTATGGCCTCCCAGTGGGGTCGAATGGTGCTCTCCTATAAGTATGTGCAGCAGTGCTTCTAAGTGGTGGTCTATAAGCAACTTCCCTTTATAAAAAATGAGCCCTCCTACCAGTTTGTATTTTCCCTCATGCATTTCCTTATTGTGTATTTTTGTAAGCTGCTGTTGATACCATTCTGAGGACAGTAAAATCTCTTTCAATGTTTGTAATCAAGGTGTCTGAACCACAGATATTGATTGTACCATTAATTCCTTGCCTTTGAGTTCTTCTCTCCTTGATAAAGCATCGGCTATAATATTTTATTTGCCACTTTTGTACTCAACCTTGTAATCGAAGCCATATAATTTGGCAAGCCACTTGTTCTGAATTCCGGTGTGTAATTTCTACGAGAGTAAATATTTAAATTTTGATGATCAGTCTCGATAATAAATTGTCTTCCCAAAAGATATTGTGACCACTTCTTAGTTGCAATGATGATGGCCATCAATTCCTTTTCATAGGTAGAAAGTGCTAAATTATTTACTTGTAATGCTTTGCTAAGATAAGCCAGTGGTTTCTCCTCCTGCAACAAAACAACACCTATACCTTATTCACTTGCTTCCTCGGTCCATTTGAAAGAGTTTTCCTTAGTCATGTTGGTCAGTGGCCTTGCAATCGTACCATAATGCCTAATGAATTTTCTATAATAGCCAGTTAGACCCAAAAAATCCTCTCAATGCCTTTAAATCTTTTGGTAGGGGCCATTCTATAACTGCTTGTACCTTTATGGAATCTACTGCCACACCCTGTTGTGAGAAAATGTGACCCAAATACTCTATAGTTTCTTTTGCAAAGCTGCATTTGGATAGTTTGATCACGAATTGATTGTCCTTTAGTACCTGAAATGTTAACTTCAAATGCTCTACATGCTCATACATAGTCTGGCTATATATTAGTATGTCATCGAAAAATACTAACACAAATTTTCTTAGCTATGGTCTGAAAATATCATTCATAAGAGATTGAAAGGTTGATGGAGCATTTACTAAACGAAAGGGCATAACTAGAAATTCATAATGTCCATCATGTGTTTTAAATGTTGTCTTATGGATGTCATGATCACACATTCTAGTTTGATGATAACCAGATTTTAAATCAAGTTTGGAAAAATACTTAGAACCATGTAACTCATCAAATAAATCATCAATCAAAGGTATAGGAAACTTATCTTTAATGGTGAGGAGGTTGAGATTTCTATAGTCAATGCAGAGTCGCCAAGTGCCATCTTTTTTTCTAACCATCACTACTGGGGAGGAATAGGAGCTGATGCTGTGTATGATGATGCCAGTATCAAGCATGTCTCTGATAATTTTTTCCAGTTCATTTTTAATGTGGTGAGAGTGTCTGTACGGTCTCAAACAGACTGGGTTTGGCATCAGGCACAAGGGGTATATGATGATCATGCCTTCTATGTGGAGGGAGGAAGGGTTCACTGCTAGTCACTTCAGGAAATTTTTGCAGAATACTTTTGACCTCATTGGGAACATTTACATCAGTAAGCTCCATGTTGGAATGGTTGATTGTTGAAGAACACAGCATCATAGAAAGTTGGCTCTGTGAACAGGCCTTATTCAGTGACTTCTTGTTTACTAATTTTTCTTCCTGCTGTTGTGCGCCTTGCCATATATACAATTTTTTGTTATAGACAAACTTTACTTGCAACTTTTCTAAATTTAAAGTGATTTCCCCTAAATTTTTCATCCATTGAGTACCTAGAATTACTTGGCAACCTTCTAAGGACAGTGTTAGCAGATCTACTGGCATCCTGCAACCCTGACACTTCACGATAACATCATGACTTCCAGATCCCTGAAGCTTTTCCCCATTAGTGACTACCACCTCATAAGTTTTGGAATCATCAATCTGTAACCTTAGTTTTCTTGCGAGTTGTTCATTTATGAAACTATGGGTTGAACCAGAATCTATGAGGATCTGTACGGGCTTTCCTTTGATGCTGCCTTGCACTTTAATTGTAGTGAGTGCTAGTATTCCATATATTGCTTGTAGTGTTATAGTATGAGTTTCTTCGCTTGCCACTTCGTCAGAATTTTCCTCATCTTCATCCCCAGTTTGGGCATATTCTTTCTTTGAATTATCAAAAGTCATAACCACTTCTAACACATGGACCTGTGGACTTTTACATGTGTCTCCCTTGTGCCACTACTCTTTGCAACCATAGCAGATATTTTGCCTCCTCATCTCGATCAGTTGGTTAGGATTCAAGCCTTTACGTTTTGCCATATTTTCAATATAGGTGGAATCCCATTCCTTGGCCTTTAGATTATTGCCTTGCTGTTTGGGATAAGGACTTGTCTGGTTAGATTGGATTTTGGGCAATACACGAGTAGTTTTGCCTCCATTCTTGGATTGAGACCATACACTTTAAAACAATTTAGCCAAAGAAACTGCCTCTCTAAAGTTCACTGTTCCAGAGGTCATAACATCATACCATATTTCTTCCTTGAGACCGCCTATGAATCTGTCCAACAAGAATTTGGGTGGTAGTGTCTCAATGGTAGTTTGCAGTCCCTCAAATTTGGAAAGGTAAGCAGAAACTGTAGTTTGTTGTTTGAGTTTATCTAGTGATTCATATGGCCTATCCATGTCCTCTGGATTGAATCTAATCAGGATTTCCTCTCTAAAGATGGACCAAGTATCATGGTTAGCTACATTTCTTATATACCAATTGTACCATTTCAATGCATCTTTCTTGAGATAAAAAGATGAAATTTCAACCCAGAAATACGCTTCTGTTTGATGTAATCTGAAGAATTGCTCGACTTGACTAAGCCATTCATGAACCATCTCATCACCAGAATATGTGGTAAAGTCAAGCTTAAGATTAGGAAAGGGCGTATTTTTATTCCAAGAAATAGTTTCTTGATGGGGCTGATGGTTGTTTGGAGGCTGGGCAAGATTAATGGGGTTTGTAGCGCTTGAGTGTGGGATATTAGTATTGATTCTAGTGGGTGGATGAGGCTGTGCTGGGGCAGAAGAGGAAGAGGTCATTTGATGGGGATTTGATGCTAGAATCCCATGTATAGGTGCAGGTGCATTCGAGGTAAGAGGATTGGTCGCTGATTGCATTTTGAGTTGTTGTACATCCAAAGCTAGCACAGTTAAGACATTGTGCATTCCTTCAAACTTCGTGCACAGTTCCTTGGTGGATTGTTCCAAGCTATGAGCAATATTTTTCAATTTTCTTATTGAGTAAGAATTTCGATTATTGATTTCCTCTTGTCTCCTCCACACCTCATCTTGTTCTTGAAGTTTAGAGTCAATGCTGGAATTATTGTTAAAACTACAGTCTGGCTGGTTGTCAAAGGATTCCCCAGCCCAAGGCTCTGATACCACTTTGTCAGGGCTCCTTTGTTTTGTCTGCTTGGTCATGGTGAAGAATGTGAAATGGTGGTTGGCTGAATTTAAGAAAGCGTAATGCAGAAGCAAGAAGACGAAGATGTAGAGGCAAGAAGATAGACAGAAACAAGATTGGGAATGATCAGAAAGGAGATTAGAAGATCAGAGAATGAGTGATAAGATGATCAGAGAGTGAAGAATGAGAGAATGAGAGACAAGGAAGTAAATATAATAGAAATACTGTAAGAAACAGAATGTATCAGAAGGAAAGGAATAATAGAGAAGAGAGGAAATACTGTAAGAACAGAGATTGTGAAAATAAATGAAAACTGTTATTTCTTTTTTCTTCTTCTCTTTTTGTACAATTGCATGATTCTATTATAATGCAAAATTACAACGGCTATGTTGTGCCAGCTCATGCCTCTTTGACAAATTCAACATCTCAATTAAATTACAAGGAATATTTTCTGATAAAATGATATATATCCCTGTGCACGTGCACATATGCTCACAGTGTGCACACACAGTTTTCTTCATTCTTCCTTAGAACTTGATATGTGGATTGAACTGCTATTGCATACAAGTGTAAGAATCCTGAGATTATTACATTTTTTGCCTTATTTTTACATTCCCATCAATCCATGTTGTAATATGGCTCGTATTGTTCACATCACTCAATTTGTTTGTCCTTTTATTGTAATAATGTCTGTTTTTTTAGAGAAACGGACAGTTATAATACGAAGGCTGCTAGGTTCAACAACCATTGCATCACAGCCCTACCGTCACCAACTACATTGGGTAAGCCGTTGTGATTTGTCATCTTCGTGATTTTTCTTTACTTAATGTATATTTATTATGGATCCTACCGGCGATTTTTGTTAGGCAGTGTATTTTTTTCGCCTAGCTACCTAAATATTTCAATTAATTAAAAAAAATATTTGATGGTAATTGCGTATTTTAATTCAAATAAAGTTGATTGACAATAAAAGCAAGATTATTGAAACATCTGAGAGAAAACATTCAACATGCCAGTTTTGTTCTTTAATGTTTTCTTTTGCATCTGCGTCCAATCAGATCCATGGAAGATATGGACAAAACATGGATCAATTTACCAAGGTTTTGTAAATTTTGATTAATAATTTCGTACTTATAACTATGTAGGGTTGACTAAGGACATGATTATTTTTTAGTATGATAGAGGGATATAGGCAAGCTATTCAAAATTTCGTACATAAGCATGCTAAAAGTGAAGGTAATCCAAAAAAAATATTTTTCCGTGTCGTCGATGTAGGGACCTTATTTGGCATTCTTCAAGAGATGTTGTGACACATTTGGTGTGTTTTGGAATTGATCCAACATATGATATATGGATCTTACATGGAGAAGCACGTCATTCACGAAATAAAGCAGACGAAGTGGCAAATACATACAGAATGTATTTCGATGCAGGAATTGGGGACGAGGAGAACAAGTATCTTATTAACGATAAACATAGGGAAGGGACTAATATATTGTTGGAGATAACTGAAATACCTTTATATTCTGGTTTTACAGACCACACAAACTTGTCTACTATGATACTTCTTTATAAAATTAAGGCTTGAAATTGTATAACCGATACGGCATTTATGGAACTTCTTAAGCTCATCAGGGATATGATACCTAAGGAAAACAAGCTTCCCGATTCAACATACAGAACAAAGAAGTTGATTAAATTATTCGGTTTATGTTATAGGAATATACATGCACGCGTAAATGATTGTTGTCTATTTTGAAAAGAGCTTGCACGTTGTATTTTTGTCCTAAATGCGGCAAATCACATTGGAAAAAGAACAAGACAAGAGAAGATGGAAAGAAATCCAAAATACCTGTGAAGGTTTTGAGATACTTTCCACTCATACCACGGTTGAAAAGAATGTTTATGACGTCGGAAACATCGGAACAATTAAGATGGCATCGAAGTAATAAAAGAGAAGATTGCAAAGTACAACATCATGTAGATTTCTCCAAGTGGTCTGCAATTGATAGAATGTATCATTCCTTTGAATCCGATCCACGAAATTTAAGGCTTGGCCTTGCAAGTGATGGCTTTAACCCTTTTGGTGATTGGAATTCAACATATAGTTGTTGGTCAGAGTTTTTAGTGTAGGATCTAGATTAACCCTAGAGGGGGGGTGAATAGGGTTAATAACAAATTTTCTCGATTTAAAACAAAGAAACAAACTGCAGAAATAAATATGCTGAAAAGTAAATCACACACAAAATTTACCCAGCTTCGGCAACCCCTGCCTACTGCTGCATTCCCAGATTTCTATTACAATTAAACAGTATCTCGCTTACAAACACTCTACCAGACTCGCAAACCCTTGCTCCTGCTCACAAACACTCTCACAGACTCGCACACCCTGCTCCGCCTATAGAGCTTTGTTTACTCGCAAACTCTGCTCCGCCTCTAGAGCTTCGCAAACTCGCACACCCTGCTCACTGAACTAATTCTAACTAGACAATCTGACACTACCTAAACCCTAGGTGGTGATTTACAAATTTGTTGACTCGAAAATAAAAACAAGAACAACTTCAAAAATAAAACCCGATGCAAAAATTAAAATATGAATTTGAACCCCTAATTTTTGCTTGAAATAAAATAAAGCAAACCCCTTTTAAAACTTAAACCCCTTTTATCATTAACAAAGCCGGCCCCTTGTTTTCCTTTAACCCGACCCACTTCGTTCTTTTGCTTTGTGAAAAATAATGGCGACCGATCTCCTTCTTTCTGAAACTAGGGTTCGTCTCTTGCGATCCAAATTGGGTTTTCGGCTGGTTTGTGATGCTCTTGTGTTCGTTCTCTGATGATCAATTGCTTGATTCACGTTGCTCTTGCTCACTGCTTCGTTCGTTCTCTGATGATTGATTGTACTTGCAGCTGACCGAGTTCGTTGAATTGTGGTATGTGATTTTCGTATGCTGGTTTGATTATTTGCCTTTTTCTCTTCATAACTCGATGCCGATGATGATTTCTTTTGGGTTTATTTATAGGGTTGAAACCCTCCTAATCACTGTCATACTTGATTTTTCCATGTCGTTGATTTTTTCTTGAAATCAATTTTGAATTACTGCTATCCATATTTGTATTCGAATTAATTAATTCGAAAATCTCTTTCCATACTTGTTGGTTCGGCCCCTTTATGAATTAACACATACCATATATGAATTTTGAGATATTTGATGCCGAGATATCTTTCCAAAATTAAATTCCTTAATTAAAGCAAAAAAGAAACTGACTTCGGCCATCTTTTCTTGTCTCCATTTGAACGTATGTTCATCTGGTCATTGTTGAATATGTTGCATTTTCAAATTGCTGACCATCCAGACTTTTGTTAACTTCACTGTGTATATGCGTATTTCAATGTTGCAGTGATCATTGAATTTTGATTGAGGCCATTTGCACTTGTGGTTGGTCACTTGAACTTGATTGTTTGGTTTCATGTGCATGTGCTTATATTTCCAGTGTGCACTTGGCTGTTCTTTCATTTTGCTGTAATCTCACTTCGAATTGCATACACTTCATGTTGACATTTGCAATGCTTCGACACAGATGCTACACTAGTTCATTGTGTTGTTGTCTGGACACATATTTTATCACTTGATCTTGCAGTCTTCATTTTTGCTGTGACACTTGTGATATTCATGTTGATTGCTTCATGTCTTGTGCACATTTGTGTTGCTTACTGATGCATGCACTCGAGTCATTCTGGTCGTTGTCTCCAGTTGCTTGTGTATCACTATGATGCCTGGTTTACACTGTCATGTTGCTTTCATATATGCACAGTTGGTTCATGTATCACTTGAATTTGTTTCACTGCCATACTTGTAGCTTGCCTCTGGTGTAGTCTTGTCTGGTGCATTGACATTGACATTGTATTACAGTCCCTTTACCATGTTGCATTATTCACTGAGCATTTCTATGTTGAGTTTGCATTGGTGTAGTTGTTCATTTCAGTGAGTTGTCTGCACTTGTGAACTTTGTTGTTGGCATTGGCTTTGTCTTCTGTTGACATTTGCAGTTGTACTTCTGTTGGCAGTGTAGTTGTTCTTGCTTTGATGCATCTATGTCCTGCCATGTTGCTGTTGACATGTTCATATGAACTTGCATTCATTTGAGTTCATTCCACTGTTTCATGTAGCTGTTGACATGTTTATATGAACTTGCATTCATTTGAGTTCATTCCACTGCCATGTAGTTGTTTGCCAAGACTGTTGTACACTTGCTTGAAGTTGTTCTGCACTTTGGTGGCTCTGGCTTGATTTGTTCTGATTTGTAAGTTGTGCTTTTTCTTGGTCTCTGTTGCATGCTTGTTTGTATGTTGCACTTGATATTGCAGTCTCTGGCATTCTTGTACAACTTCATTGTTGCTGCTTGTATCACTGGTATATCTTGTCTGCACTTGCATACTCACTTTGGTCTGTTGGTGGCATTCCTTTTGTCCATGGTACTGTTTGAGTTGTTGCAGTTTATCACTTGACTTGTTAGTGCATTGCCACACTGTACATTCTTGAACTTGGTCTCTGATGGTGTTGAACTTCACTGTTGCATTCCATTTGTGTTTGCTGTCAGTTGATGTTCTATTGCAGTTGTACTGCTTGATATTCATTCCTGTAGTTTGCATTCATGTACTTGCTGTCGTAGATGTTTTGAACTGCATACTTCTTGTTGCAGTTTTGAACAATGCTCGGCCATGTTAGTTTCATATGCATATTTGTGCATATTGACCATTGGTTGTTCATTTGGGCTGCTGGACTTGTTATACATTTCATAGTACATCTGTTTTGGACTTGTTTTTGGATTGCATTGCGTTGAGTCGAATTTGCAGTGATGGCTTGACCTTTGCACTTTCACACTTGCTCTTGTTGGCTGCACACACGAGTTGGCGAGGCAGTGCACACGTGTATGAATGTACACGTGTGTATTGCAGCCACTTGTGATTACCTGTCCCTGTAATATCTATGTGCACGACTTTGTGATAAATTCAAGTGTGAATGATGACGAACAACCCATATATCTGAGGCAAACATTATTTTCAAAAATATCGTTTATTTTAAACTTCAAAAATATTTCTCGATCAATTTTACTGCGTTAGTGAATATTTTTGCAGATTTGCTCAGATGCTAGATACAAACTGAAATGCAGTTGAAGACCAAATACGAGAGTGAGTGATATGTAGTGAGGATAATGATGTAAATATGAAATGTGATGTAGTTCAAAATTGTATATAGTGAGAGCATGAATTTGTACTTTTCAAGATTTGTAATAAATATTTGTTTGAATAAAATTTCTGTTTGAATTCAAAATCTGTGTAACTTGTTCTGTTTGAATTCAAATTAAAATTCTGTGTAATTTATTTTATTCAACAAATATTTATTTAATATATGAAAATTAAAATAGTACATTAACAAATACATTTAAACGAACTATATATATGTGTTTATTATCATCAAACAAAAATCATATAAGCGCAAAGCGCATATTTCACAATCTCCCCCTTTTGATGATAACAAACATATATTTAAGATTTTGACCGTGTTAAATGTATTTGATCCATGGTATACTCTAATTTGCTCCCCCTATTTAAATGCTTTCTCTCTACATGATGCTCCCCCTACATATATGCATACAAATAAAAATATATACAAATGAGCTTGGATGCATATGGAAAATTATTTGACCTTTGCTTGATTCTATTGGACAAAATCTTAACTTTTCTCTCCCCCTTTTGTTATCAGCAAAAAAAATAATAGTGTGAGAGAAAAATAAAGATAGAGTGATTGATATTAATCCAACATTAAACTCAAATTGATTATAAATATTTAACTCCAATAAGAATCAAACAAAAATCATAACGACCCTTGTTAGGCGCATATTCCACTTTTAGAAATGACGGAAATAAAATTCTCATACAAAATCATACAGTTAAATCTTCTTGTGGTACATTTATATCAGGAATTTGAATATCTACTAATCATGCATAACCGTTAGGACTTTTAAATGAGATTAGTAGTATTCCAATTTAATTTATTTTTTTAAAAAATGAAATCAAGTATCTTCTAACCACGCATGACCGTGAGGACTTTTAAATGGGATTAAAATCAACTTGTCTATTAAATCAATTAATTTTGATATGCGTTTCATACATGCATAACCATAAGGACTTTTAAATGAGCATGGAAGCACATAATCAAAAATCCAAGTAATTCACCCATGCATAACCGTGAGGACTTTTAAATGAGAGTGGATACTTTGGATATTTATTTATTTTTACAAAAAAAATGTGAAATGAAAAGCAAATGATCCCTGATTATAGTACCACCTATTGACAAACTATCTTGAATATTTGATAAATCATGGTCCATAGAAATAATGGTAGATATAGATATGGTCATGGAATTTTTAACCAACAAAAAGTTTTATAACTCTTGATTAAATTCCTAAAGAAATTTTCCAAATATACTCTTTTGAGTAATGTATGTTAATTATCAACACTAATCACTTTTTGAATCACAATTTATCTCTTCGATAATCAGCAGGGAGTCGGATTAGTCAAAATTTGTCATTTAAAATCAAATAAACATGACTAATCTGAAAGTATGGTCAAACAATTATTTTTACGAAGGGGTTATATGAGAGAAAAAAAATCTGCTAAATGAAAATTATTTCAAGTGAAAAATATGCAGATATTTTCTTTGAAAAAACGATGCAGCAAATGTATGTTTTACCATAAATCACGTTCAACTCGTAAATTTTCTATCAACTAGATTACCAGAATGAACTGCATCTGAATTTCTTTTTCACTTCAAAATATCACTAACTTGATAAACAAGACCATGAAAATATGCATAAGAAACTTACACTCAATTTTGAACAGTGAACAAGTCAGAATAAATCATCATCTCAATCTTGGCTGATTTCATTCAGAAAATGGTACAGATTATCACATAAGAATATCTTCACCTGTTTTACCTTTACGATGATTTTACGTGATTGCCCATTGTGATTCTGTCACCTTTATACTAGGCTAAGGAACTTTGCTTTGACGCTCATTGTGTTTCTGGAACAGCCAAAAACCAGAGAACACCGTTGATGTTCCTTAGCCTGCCACCATACCTACACGAGAGAAGATTTATGTGACCTATTTATAGGTCCATGGTTGTTAGTGGCAGAAGCATTATGAATAAATAAACCCTTTGGAACCCAAACTTGTTTTGTCCTTTCATTCTTGTTCCAATAGACATGAAATCTGTTTGTAGAATTTTTAGGAACCCAAACTTGTATAAATTTTGTGTTCTTGTTCCTATGTCTACAATTTTCAACATGATGTCCAATTATTTCACATCTACCAAAGACACTCCTACCTTTTGCACTATCCTCAACTTGTGTTTTCCCAAAACCTAGTCCTTTTCTGTTGTTAGCAAAAATTTGATTTCCCAATAACATGTTGAATGATTTTTCTCCTATTGAGAAGTTATTCAGAGATTTTTCAAGATTTTGGACTTTGGTTTTTAGTGTCGTGTTTTCAGTTACAAGTGAGGCGCATCTATTTATGAAATCTTTTTTCCTAGTGTCAATGGTTTTCATAAGACTCAAGTTTTCTTTTTGAAGATTCTCACAGCTATTCTTGAGTCTTGACAATTCTGAATCTAAAATTCTACACTTTTCACATTCTAGGTTATGAATATTATCAAGTTCGGTTTCTAACCTAAAATTTTCAAGAGCAAGTTTTCTCTTATCAGATTTCAGTTTTTCAATTTTAGATTCAAGAGTATCAACTACTCCAGTGAGATCAGAACACATAAAAACAAGATCTCTATAGGAATACTCACCTTCCTCACTTGATTCCTCCGAGCTTGCTTCTGAATCTGATTTTGCCACAAGACACAAGTTAGCCTCCTCTGAGCTGCTATCTGAAACTTCCTCTCCTTCTTCATCATCCCAAGTTGCTGCGAACACCTTCTTTTCCTTTTTCTTTCCTTTGTTATATTTGAGAAGTGGGCATTCTGGTTTGATGTGGCCAGGCTTGTTGCAATTATAACACGTCAGCTCATTATCGGAATTTTCAGAATCTTTTGACGAATTGCCCTTTGTTTTCTTCTTGCGTGGCTTGAATCTTGACCATCTTCTAAGATTATTTACAGCCATTGCAAGTTCTTCAATTGGATCTTCTCCTTCATTGCTCTCTTGTTTGATTTTTAAGGCAATTGTCTTCTTCTTTGGTTCGGAGTTGTTGCGTTCTTCCTTTGCTTTTAGCTCAAGCTCATATGTCATCAAGTTGCCAATCAACTCCTCCATGCTTAGCTTACTCAGATCTTTCGATTCTTGTATTGCTGTGACTTTTGCCTCAAAGTTCATCGGTAAGACTCGTAGAATCTTCCGCACAAGCTCTACCTCAGTGAAGACCTTCCCAAGTGCTCTAGCGTTGTATATCAAGGTTGAAAAGCGTCCAAACATATCCTTTATGCTCTCGCCTTTGTCCATCACAAAGTTCTCGTATTCGTTGCTGAATAGGGCTAGACGAGACTCCTTGACTTGAGAAGTTCCTTCGTGTGTCACCTCCAAAGTGTGCCAAATTTCCTGTGCTGTTGTACAATGAGAAATTCTATTAAATTCGTTTTTATCAAGTGCACAGATTAAAGCATCATGGCTTTAGCATTTGTGGTTTTCAATCTCTTATCGTTTTCGTCCCACCTATCCTTAGGTTTAGGAATCTCAGTACCACCAACAGTTATAGTAGGAGGTTTATAGCCAGTTTCAATAATATCCCAAACATCATAATCCACTGAACTAAGATAAATACCCATCCTAACTTTCCAATAAGCATAATCATTCCCGTTAAACATGGGTGGCCTGACAATAGATTGCCCCTCAGAAAAAGCATTATTTGGTAGACTCATGACTCTAGAGTTAAATAAAAAATACCAGGCTCTGATACCACTTGTAGGATCTAGATTAACCCTAGAGGGGGGGTGAATAGGGTTAATAACAAATTTTCTCGATTTAAAACAAAGAAACAAACTGCAGAAATAAATATGCTGAAAAGTAAATCACACACAAAATTTACCCAGCTTCGGCAACCCCTGCCTACTGCTGCATTCCCAGATTTCTATTAGAATTAAACAGTATCTCGCTTACAAACACTCTACCAGACTCGCAAACCCTTGCTCCCGCTCACAAACACTCTCACAGACTCGCACACCCTGCTCCGCCTATAGAGCTTTGTTTACTCGCAAACTCTGCTCCGCCTCTAGAGCTTCGCAAACTCGCACACCCTGCTCACTGAACTAATTCTAACTAGACAATCTGACACTACCTAAACCCTAGGTGGTGATTTACAAATTTGTTGACTCGAAAATAAAAACAAGAACAACTTCAAAAATAAAACCCGATGCAAAAATTAAAATATGAATTTGAACCCCTAATTTTTGCTTGAAATAAAATAAAGCAAACCCCTTTTAAAACTTAAACCCCTTTTATCATTAACAAAGCCGGCCCCTTGTTTTCCTTTAACCCGACCCACTTCGTTCTTTTGCTTTGTGAAAAATAATGGCGACCGATCTCCTTCTTTCTGAAACTAGGGTTCGTCTCTTGCGATCCAAATTGGGTTTTCGGCTGGTTTGTGATGCTCTTGTGTTCGTTCTCTGATGATCAATTGCTTGATTCACGTTGCTCTTGCTCACTGCTTCGTTCGTTCTCTGATGATTGATTGTACTTGCAGCTGACCGAGTTCGTTGAATTGTGGTATGTGATTTTCGTATGCTGGTTTGATTATTTGCCTTTTTCTCTTCATAACTCGATGCCGATGATGATTTCTTTTGGGTTTATTTATAGGGTTGAAACCCTCCTAATCACTGTCATACTTGATTTTTCCATGTCGTTGATTTTTTCTTGAAATCAATTTTGAATTACTGCTATCCATATTTGTATTCGAATTAATTAATTCGAAAATCTCTTTCCATACTTGTTGGTTCGGCCCCTTTATGAATTAACACATACCATATATGAATTTTGAGATATTTGATGCCGAGATATCTTTCCAAAATTAAATTCCTTAATTAAAGCAAAAAAGAAACTGACTTCGGCCATCTTTTCTTGTCTCCATTTGAACGTATGTTCATCTGGTCATTGTTGAATATGTTGCATTTTCAAATTGCTGACCATCCAGACTTTTGTTAACTTCACTGTGTATATGCGTATTTCAATGTTGCAGTGATCATTGAATTTTGATTGAGGCCATTTGCACTTGTGGTTGGTCACTTGAACTTGATTGTTTGGTTTCATGTGCATGTGCTTATATTTCCAGTGTGCACTTGGCTGTTCTTTCATTTTGCTGTAATCTCACTTCGAATTGCATACACTTCATGTTGACATTTGCAATGCTTCGACACAGATGCTACACTAGTTCATTGTGTTGTTGTCTGGACACATATTTTATCACTTGATCTTGCAGTCTTCATTTTTGCTGTGACACTTGTGATATTCATGTTGATTGCTTCATGTCTTGTGCACATTTGTGTTGCTTACTGATGCATGCACTCGAGTCATTCTGGTCGTTGTCTCCAGTTGCTTGTGTATCACTATGATGCCTGGTTTACACTGTCATGTTGCTTTCATATATGCACAGTTGGTTCATGTATCACTTGAATTTGTTTCACTGCCATACTTGTAGCTTGCCTCTGGTGTAGTCTTGTCTGGTGCATTGACATTGACATTGTATTACAGTCCCTTTACCATGTTGCATTATTCACTGAGCATTTCTATGTTGAGTTTGCATTGGTGTAGTTGTTCATTTCAGTGAGTTGTCTGCACTTGTGAACTTTGTTGTTGGCATTGGCTTTGTCTTCTGTTGACATTTGCAGTTGTACTTCTGTTGGCAGTGTAGTTGTTCTTGCTTTGATGCATCTATGTCCTGCCATGTTGCTGTTGACATGTTCATATGAACTTGCATTCATTTGAGTTCATTCCACTGTTTCATGTAGCTGTTGACATGTTTATATGAACTTGCATTCATTTGAGTTCATTCCACTGCCATGTAGTTGTTTGCCAAGACTGTTGTACACTTGCTTGAAGTTGTTCTGCACTTTGGTGGCTCTGGCTTGATTTGTTCTGATTTGTAAGTTGTGCTTTTTCTTGGTCTCTGTTGCATGCTTGTTTGTATGTTGCACTTGATATTGCAGTCTCTGGCATTCTTGTACAACTTCATTGTTGCTGCTTGTATCACTGGTATATCTTGTCTGCACTTGCATACTCACTTTGGTCTGTTGGTGGCATTCCTTTTGTCCATGGTACTGTTTGAGTTGTTGCAGTTTATCACTTGACTTGTTAGTGCATTGCCACACTGTACATTCTTGAACTTGGTCTCTGATGGTGTTGAACTTCACTGTTGCATTCCATTTGTGTTTGCTGTCAGTTGATGTTCTATTGCAGTTGTACTGCTTGATATTCATTCCTGTAGTTTGCATTCATGTACTTGCTGTCGTAGATGTTTTGAACTGCATACTTCTTGTTGCAGTTTTGAACAATGCTCGGCCATGTTAGTTTCATATGCATATTTGTGCATATTGACCATTGGTTGTTCATTTGGGCTGCTGGACTTGTTATACATTTCATAGTACATCTGTTTTGGACTTGTTTTTGGATTGCATTGCGTTGAGTCGAATTTGCAGTGATGGCTTGACCTTTGCACTTTCACACTTGCTCTTGTTGGCTGCACACACGAGTTGGCGAGGCAGTGCACACGTGTATGAATGTACACGTGTGTATTGCAGCCACTTGTGATTACCTGTCCCTGTAATATCTATGTGCACGACTTTGTGATAAATTCAAGTGTGAATGATGACGAACAACCCATATATCTGAGGCAAACATTATTTTCAAAAATATCGTTTATTTTAAACTTCAAAAATATTTCTCGATCAATTTTACTGCGTTAGTGAATATTTTTGCAGATTTGCTCAGATGCTAGATACAAACTGAAATGCAGTTGAAGACCAAATACGAGAGTGAGTGATATGTAGTGAGGATAATGATGTAAATATGAAATGTGATGTAGTTCAAAATTGTATATAGTGAGAGCATGAATTTGTACTTTTCAAGATTTGTAATAAATATTTGTTTGAATAAAATTTCTGTTTGAATTCAAAATCTGTGTAACTTGTTCTGTTTGAATTCAAATTAAAATTCTGTGTAATTTATTTTATTCAACAAATATTTATTTAATATATGAAAATTAAAATAGTACATTAACAAATACATTTAAACGAACTATATATATGTGTTTATTATCATCAAACAAAAATCATATAAGCGCAAAGCGCATATTTCACATTTAGTTGGTTATAACTTCCCTCATTGGCTTAGTATGCATAAAGATAATATGATGCTATCTTTATTAATTCCTGTACCGCGACAACCAGGAAATGACATCGACATGTATTTGCAACCACTTATTGAAGATTTGAACAAATTGTGGAATAAAGGGTAAAGGTGTATGACGCATTCAATCGTAGAGAATTTGGATTAAATGCAATTCTGATGTGGATAATAAGTGATTTTCCAACTTATGGAAATTTAGTAATTTGCACTATAAAAGGTAAGAGAGAATGTCATGTTTAAGGCATAAATACATGTTCGATATGGCTACCATTTAGTAAAAAATGCACATACTTGGGGCATAAATGATTTCTTACACCTAATCATGAATATCGCCACCGAAAAAACTTATTTGATATAATCATAGAAAATAGAGAAGTGCCTCCAATACATACCGGTGCTAAAATCTTCAAAGATGTCAAAGATATTGTTAACGAGTAAGGAAAAAACAAAGGAGGAAGAGATAGAAAGTAGAAAAAGAAAGCGAGGGGGATGTGAGGAAAAAAGGAACCCAAATGTGGAAAACGAAGTCCATTTTTTGATTCGCCTTATTGGATGGTAAAATATAACTAAAAATACAATGTCTTTTCATTTGATATCCATGTCCCATAATTAGTATTTTACTATCAATCTATTATACACATTTTTCAGGTTTTCGCAGACATTTCATTTGCGTCACAATCTAGATATAATGCATGTTGAGAAAAATATTTGCGAGAGCAATTCTGGTACATTGCTTAATATCATAGGAAAAACAAAAGATGGAATTACTTCATGTCAAGATCTGAAAGCAATGCGTATAAAAAAGAAGTTACATCCTATAGATATTGGAAGTAAAGTATTACTTCCTACTGCAACATGCACCTTGAGAGACCAAGAAAAACAGATCTTTTATGATAGGATGAGGAATTTGAAGGTGCCTAATGGGTATAGCTCAAATATTTGGAAACGTTTTGCAAAACATGACAAGATTTCAAGTCTCGTGATTATCATATTTTGCTGCAACAACTATTGTCTGTAGCGTTGAGAGGCCTTTTGACCGTAGGTACAAGAAATGCATTACTACGACTATGTTCATTTTATAATGACTTATGCCAAAGAGTGCTTGATAGAGATAAATTAGAATACATGAAGAATTAAGTTGCATTAATGTTATGTGACCTTGAGAGATTTTTACCACTTCCTTTTTCTATATCATGATTCACTTGATGGTATATTTGAGGAGGAAGCAAGAATATGTCGACCGATACAATACCGGTCGATGTGTCCATTTGAGAGGTAATTTTTATGAATGTTTAACGTAATAAATATGCGCTTATGAAAGCATTTTATGCTTATGTCTTGATTATAAGTATATGAAAATACTGAAGGGTTGTATTAAAAATCATGTCCGACCTGAAGGGTGCATAATCGAGCGCTATCTGCTGAAGAATGCATTAAGTATTTTGCTAGATATATTGAAGACATGTATGAATTTGGAGGAAGAAAAATCAGAATGAAGTGCAACAAAGTAATTCCATACACGATGGGCATCCGATTTCAAGGAAAACCCATGTTACTTTTCGAGGAGGTGATTGATGCTGCTCATCGGTTTGTGCTGTTCAATACTGATGAAGTGGAGCCATACATAGAGTAAGTATAAGTTCAACTCGATCATTATATATGAAAGCAATTAAGTTTTAACTTGTACATTTGCATATGCAGAATGCACAAGGAGGAGTTGAAACGTTTGCACCCTCAGCTTTTACAAAATGAAGTGGAATTGTTAAAACTACATTTAGACGCTTTTAGTTATTGGTTTGGAAATATGGTTGAAATGGTTATATTTTCTTTCATTAGACCAATTAAATTTCATACACACAAATATTATTGTCCTTTATCTTCATATACAACAATTTATATGTCTAGGTTAAAGATGAGAGAAATGATTCGGATGTTAGCGAAATAATAAAATGGCTTTTATATGGGCCTCGGTCGCAAGTAGCCTCTTATACTGGCTATGCTGTCAATAGACGATGTTTCCATACTAAAACATATGAGAATTCTACATAAAATAGCGGTGTTTCCATTGAGACGAATACTATTCATGTAGACGGGTCCATTGAGAAAATTATTTATAATCGCATCTTACATGAGATTTTGTTATTGGACTACCATCTGTTTCAAGTTGCTTTGTTTAAGTGCGATTGGACAAATATTTATCTTGGAGTTAAGGTTGAAGATGGCTTTACATTAGTTAATTTACATCAGTTCCAAAATCAATTTGCAAGCGATCCTTTCATCTTAGCAACACAAGATGTACAAGTTGTTAGGAACTGAGTTGACGATGTTTTGATGACAACAACCTTATACAGTTATTATACTTTACTTTATAAAATATATACTAACATTTTCATATATATATATATATATATATATATATATATATATATAGGAAGTATATGCAGGTATTATCGAAGACTGATTAGTATAAAGACTCAAGCATCAAGATGAAGATTAGAGATTCAAGACTCTAGAGAATCAAGATTTCAAGATCTCAAGATAAGTGTCTAGTATTTTGTTAAAACTTCATAATAGCACTCTCATCTTTCTTCCAATTTTCTTTTGGGATGGAACCCAATTTCTATCGAAACCAGTGGCTTACAAACCCACGACAAGTAGCTTACAAACCTACGACAAATGGCTTACAAACCCACGAAAATCAAAATCATTTAAACTACTTTGTACAAGTTCTCGAGTCCTATGGAGGAGCTCTGTAGGAAGTTCTTGCAATTTCAGTTTGAATAGATTTTTCAAAATGTTTTTAAATCTGTTTTTCAAAATGTTTTAGCTTTCAAAATCATGTTTTAAAAAATGTTTTCTAACTTTGTTTTAGCCTTAAAATATTCCTCCATTCTGATTTTTAAAACTTATATTTTTAAAACATCAAAACTTATTCTGATTTTAAATATTACTTATATAATTGACGGTCTATATCAATTATATATATATATTTAAAATAATGTTTTATATTCATTCTCTATCTCAAAATATTGTTTAAACACTTTATTTTGCTTCAGAGAGTTTCAACTTGTTTTAAATTCAAATGCTTTTACAAAACAACATCTCTACAATTTTGAACTGAGGGATGTCGACATATGGGGATATCCCATGTCGACATGGTGACAGTTGGATTCAAAATTCAAATTCAAAAGAAGTGTCCATTCGTTCAAAAACCTTTCGCCAACGGTTATGACTGTTGTGCATCTATATAAAGGCTTCCAAAACGAATTTTTTTAATAACTACTTTCTTATTTTCTTCACTCTTTCTTCTCCACCATTCCATATCCATAAAACTTCATATTTTCAAGATTGTGCCATCATTCTGCCAAATTCTCAATAGGAAATCATTTAGATACTCTCTCTATTTGATTCTCCATCATTCTACTAAAGATCAAAGTGCTATTCAGAGTTATATGATTAATTTGTATTCAAAAAGTCCATAGAGTCTATCCATTCAAAAGGATTGTTATTAGAAAGTATTAGGGTGATCTTGTGTCCCGTAAATCAAGAGAGTTTACCCTAGACTCGAAGATAGGAGGGTTCCTCAAGGCCTTAGAAATTGAGGGTTGTAATTTGGATATTGGCTTATAAAAATCTATACAAGGATATTGCTTGGTGCAGGACTGGATGTAGGAGGATTCCGAACCAGTATAAAATCCGGTGTGTTCTTTCCTTTTACTTGCTTTACTTTAATATTTGCATTTGTTATATGTTCTGTGATCACTCTGGGTTAGAATTCTGTTTAGATTTGTGTTGAAAGTTTTAATTTAGTCACATAGTTCATATATTCTTTAAAACACTATTCACCCCCCCCTCTAGTGTTATTTCTGCCTTAAGATCCTTAATCCGCATCGCCAACAATTGGTATCAGAGCATTGGTTTTCATTGTTTTCATAATCTGAAACTTGAAAATATAAAAATGGCATTTTTGGAAAATTGTGTTAAAACTGTTTTGAATATATGCATTTCATCAAAGTTTCATAAGTCTGCATATAACTATTTTGAAAAATCAAGTTATCTACTGAATTGGTGTGTTATGCAGGAGCAGACATGTTATATGGCTTTTGACGAATCAACACCCAATGGACAAATTGTGCAAATTGAGAAAGATAAATGGATACTTGATAGTGGCTGTTCGAGGCACATGACTGGAAATCCCGAGATACTCAAGGACATTACTTATCAAGATGGTGGATTAGTCAATTTTGGTGACAACTCTAAAGGATATGTGGTTGGCGTTGGCAACGTCGGTAACTCTAAAACTTTACTTATTTCTGATGTTTTATTAGTTAGGAACTCAAAACATAATCTGCTTAGTGTAAGTCAACTTTGCGATAAAGGTTTTAAAATTAATTTTGAAAAAGATAAATGTCACATTGAAGATGACAAGTCTAATATAATTTTTGAAGGTTTTAGGAAGAAAAATATTTATATCCGTAGTATGAAAATTTCAAATGATAACCTATGTCTTTTGGCTAATACAAGTGACCCTTGGATTTGGCATAAAAGATTTGGCCATTTGAATTTCAAATTATTATTTAGGCTATCAAAACTTGACTTAGTTAGAGGTCTACCCAAGTTAAACTTTAAAATACATAGTATTTGTGATGCTTGTCAATTAGGAAAACTTAAGAAAAGTTCATTTAAATTAAAAGATGCTATTTCTACCTCTAGTCCTATAGAATTACTTCATTTAGATTTATTTGGTCCATCTCAAGTTCAATCAATTAACCATAGTAAATATGTTTTTGTTATAGTAGATGATTATTCAAGATATACTTGGACAATCTTTTTAAAACATAAAAGTGATGATTTTGAAATATTTAAAAACTTTTCTAAAAGAATTCAAAAACAACATTCTTTGAAATTAAAACTATTCGAAGTGATCACGGTGGTGAATTTGAAAATGAAAATTTTGAGAATTTCTGTACTCAGAAGGTAATTACTCACAACTTTTCATCTCTAAGAACTCCACAACAAAACGGAGTAGTAGAACGTAAGAATAGAATGATTCAAGAGTGTGCTCGTACAATGCTTTCTAATAGTAATTTACCTAAATATTTTTGGGCTGAAGCAGTTGCAACAGCTTGTTATATATTAAATAGAATTTTAGTTAGACCATTGACAAATAAAACTCTATATGAATTACTTTATAATAAGAAACCTATAGTTGCTTATTTCAAAGTATTTGGGAGTAAATGTTTTATACATAATACAAAAGATAATTTAGATAAATTTGAACCAAAAGCTGATAAAGGATTCTTTATTGGTTATTCTAATAGAAGCAAAGCATTTAGAGTTTTTAATTTAAAAACTAATACTATTGAAGAAACTATGCATGTATCTTTTGATGAAAATCTTAAAGATATTGTACAAATAGATGATGAAGAAGATTTTATAAATTTAAATCAATCTAATGAAACTATTAGTGAAATAAATCAACCTAATAAGAGATTTAAAATATCAAAAGATCATCCTATAGAAAATGTTTTAGGGAATATTGAATCTGTAGTAAGAACTAGAAATCAATTAAGTAGTATGAGTAATGTAGCCTTTATATTAACAATTAAACCTAAAAATCCAAAGGATGATTCATGGATTCTTGCTATGCAAGAAGAATTGAGTCAATTTACCAGAAATGATGTATGGGAACTTGTTCCTAAACCTGAGGATAAAAGTATAATTGGAACTAAATAGGTTTATAAAAATAAAATGAATGAACACGGTGAGGTCGTAAGAAATAAAGCTCGTTTAGTCGCGCAAGGTTATCGTCAAGAAGAAGGAATTGACTATGATGAAACCTTTGCCCCCGTAGCAAGATTAGAAGCTATAATAATTCTACTTGCTTTCGCTAATTATAATAATTTTAAATTATATCAAATGGATGTTAAAAGTGCTTTTCTAAATGGTTTTGTAAAAGAAGATGTTTATGTTGAACAACCTCCACTTTTTGAAGATAATAAATTTCCAAACCATGTATACAAGTTAAAGAAACCTCTATATGGTCTAAAGCAAGCTCCTAGAGACTGGTATGAAAGACTAAGATCTTATTTACTTCAATCGGGTTTTGAAATTGGCAAAGTAAATACAACACTTTTTATTAAAAGAAATGATCAAGATATTCAATTGGTTCAAATATATGTAGATGATATAATCTTTGGATCAACTAATAACATAATGAATAAAGAATTTTCAGATATAATGACTAAAGAATTTGAAATGAGTCACATGGGAGAATTAAGTTTCTTCTTAGGGCTTCAAATTAAACAACTAGAAAATGGAATCTTCATAAGTCAAGAAAAATATGCTAAAGACTTAATCAATAAATTTGATTTAAGTACCTCTAGTGGGAAACCACCTCTAATGTCAACAAATGTAGGTTTAAGTAAAGAAGATAAATCAAAAGATATTGATCAAACTTTATATAGGGGAATGATTGGTTCTCTACTCTATATAACAGCGAGTCGTCCTGATATTATGCATAGTGTTTGTCTCTGTGCAAGATACCAATCACAACCTAAAGAAACTAACTTAAAAGCTGTTAAAAGAATTTTAAGATATGTAAAATACACTTTAGATTATGGTTTATTTTATCCTAAAAATAATACTTTTGATTTAATATCATATTGTGATGCTGATTATGCTGGTTGTAAATCAGACCGAAAGAGTACAAGTGGAACTTGTCACTTTCTAGGACATTCACTGGTTTCCTGGTTCAGCAAGAAACAAAATATTGTTTCCTTGTCAACAACTGAAGCAGAATATATATCTGCTGCTCTGGCCTGTTCACAAGTCATATATATGCAACAAACTTTAAAAGATTTTGGAATTAACATAAGTAAATCACCAATATATTGTGATAATATTAGTGCAATAAATCTATCTAAAAATCCAACTCATCATGCTAGAACTAAACATATTGATATAAGACATCATTTTCTTAGAGGTAATATAACTAAAGAAATAATAACTCAAGATTATATAAATACTGAAAAACAAATTGCTGATATATTAACTAAACCGTTAACCGAACAGAATTTTACTAAATTTAGAAGAGAATTAGGTATTTGTTCAAAATATGAAATATAAAATATAATCAATAACAATTCAAAATAAAAATTACGCTTTTTCTGAAAGACATGTCGACATGCCCCATCCCCTGATGTCAACATACCCAACAAAAATTTGAAAATAGAATTTCCCTCCAAAGTTAGTTATTTGGTTATTTATCTATTTATTTCGTTTTCTCTCCTCTTTCTTCACTATATTCTCTGTAAATAACTTCTGAAACAATAAAATAATGGCCTCCTCTTCTACTAATGAACCCACTTCACCCACATCTCCTCATTCTGGTCCATTTCAACGATCTACGCACGCTCGAGTGATCAAATTGCAAGAGAAGATGAAAGATATCCTTCAATTGTTGACTGAAATTCAAGTAAGTCAACTTAGGATGGCTAGAGAACAACAAAGGAAAGGGAATATTATTAGGAATGTACAAAAATTCCTTATGGATAACCGTACAAATCCTATTAATATTGATGACTCTTCACAAGCCATGGAATCAGAGGAAGAAGAACCTATGGAAGAGCCACAAGAAGACCAAGAGGAAGATCAACCTTTTCCTCAACCCGAAGTCCCTATAAATGAGGACGAGAGCGTTATTTGCGTTTGTGAGATCCTTGTTGATACTAATGGAAACATAATTGAACAACGTGGAAACTTTTGTCTCCACTACCCCCAATTGTTCGATTCATAAGTCTCCTATAGTTAAGGATCGCCATTAAAGCGTACTTTCTTTTTTATTCTTCGTTTTACATTGTTCTGTTTTTTCGTGTTTATGTATGTTCTTATATATGTCGTAATAACAAAAATGTGTTCACTTATACTCATTGTTTCATGCTTGTTCTATACATATTATTTGTTCATACTAATCATTCTTGAATTCTTAAGTAGTTAATAGTTTTTGTTGATGGCAAAGGGGGAGAAAGTTATAAAAATATATGTGCTTGGTGTAAGGGGGAGTCATGGAATAAAGGGGAGTTGCAGTTTTAAGAAGAAGTCACGGAGTAAGGGGGAGTTATGGTATGGTAAGAATATTTTATAAATAAAGGTTGTCATTATCAAAAAAGGGAAAATTGTTAGGAACTGAGTTGATGATGTTTTGATGACAACAACCTTATATAGTTATTATACTTTACTATATAAAATATATACTAACATTTTCATATATATATATATATGTATATAGGAAGTATGTGCAGGTATTATCGAAGACTGATCAGTATAAAAACTCAAGCATCAAGATAAAGATTAGAGATTCAAGATTCAAGACTCTAGAGAATCAAGATTTCAAGATCTCAAGATAAGTGTCTAGTATTTTGTTAAAACTTCATAATAGCACTCTCATCTTTCTTCCAATTTCTTTTGGGATGGAACCCAGTTTCTATCGAAACCAGTGGCTTACAAACCCACGACAAGTAGCTTACAAACCTACGACAAGTGCCTTACAAACCCACGAAAATCAAAATCATTTAAACTACTTTGTACAAGTTCTCGAGTCCTATGGAGGAGCTTTGTAGGAAGGTTCTTGCAATTTCAGTTTGAATAGATTTTCTAAAATGTTTTTAAATCTGTTTTTCAAAATGTTTTAGCTTTCAAAATCATGTTTTCAAAAATCTTTTAAAACTTTGTTTTAGCCTTAAAATATTCCTCCATTCTGATTTTAAAAACTTCTATTTTTGAAACATCAAAACTTATTCTGATTTTAAATATTACTTATATAATTGACGGTCTATATCAATTATATATATATTTAAAATAATGTTTTATATTCATTCTCTATCTCATAATATTGTTTAAACACTTTATTTTGCTTCAAAGAAGTTTCAACTTGTTTTAAATTCAAATGCTTTTACAAAACAACATCTCTACAATTTGAACTGAGGGATGTCCACATATGGGGATACCCCATGTCGACATGGTGACAGTTGGATACAAAATTCAAATTTCAAAAGAAGTGTCCATTCGTTCAAAAACCTTTCGCCAATGGTTATGACTGTTGTGCATCTATATAAAGGCTTCCAAAACGAATCTTTTTAATAACTACTTTCTTATTTTCTTCACTCTTTCTTCTCCACCATTCCATATCCATAAAACTTCATATTTTCAAGATCGTGCCATCATTCTGCCAAATTCTCAATAGGAAATCATTTAGATACTCTCTCTATTTGATTCTCCATCATTCTACTAAAGATCAAAGTGATATTCAGAGTTATAGGATTAATTTGTATTCAAAAAGTCCATAGAGTCTATCCATTCAAAAGGATTGTTATTAGAAAGTATTAGGGTGATCTAGTTTCCCGTAAATCAAGAGAGTTTATCCCAGACTCGAAGATATGAGGGTTCCTCAAGGCCTTAGAAATTGAGGGTCGTAATTTGGATATTGGCTTATAAAAATCTGTACAAGGATATTGCCTTGGTGCAGGACTGGCTGTAGGAGGATTCCGAACCAGTATAAAATCCGGTGTGTTCTTTCCTTTTACTTGCTTTACTTTACTATTTGCATTTGTTATATGTTCTGTGATCACTCTGTGTTAAAATTCTGTTTAGATTTGTGTTGAAAGTTTTAATTTAGTCATATAGTTCATATATTCTTTAAAACACTATTCACCCCCCCTCTAGTGTTATTTCTGCCTTAAGATCCTTAATCCGCATCCCCGACACAAGTGTTTTTCTCCAGAGGAAGTAGTTCAAATTGGTATGTTTTGAAATCACCTCCTAGAGGTTTTCATGAATTGGAAAAATACGAGTAGGAGGAAAACTCAATGAGTAAACCACAAAATGAGTCGCTACTTAATGATAGGGATGTTGATAATGATGACAAAAGTTACATAAGGAAGGATTGGATGACATTTTGGTATGAATAACCATTCTTTGTTGATATATTGTTTTATATGTAGTCATATGCGTTAAAATGTTTAGTTATGCTATTATGTAAACCGATGAATAAATTTCTCTTCGTATCAAAAAGATACACCTATCAAATCACATATTGATTTACTCGAGTTTTTGATAGAAGTGTATCAAAGCAATTTTACATCGTATCACATACGGTTGTTTTCATATATTTTTTTGATATTATTCATAGTCGTTACGTATCAAAAAAGTCCTATACTAATTAGTATAATGTTAACTTTTTACAAATTATGATTTTTTTCCTGGTTGATCACTTGGAGAAAGAAGCTTGAATTTGTTGCATCTATGGATAAGAATGAACAAAATGAAGGAGAGGTAAAATCTAATGTTTTTTTTACCTCAATTCCAACTATGCCCTTACTAATGCTATATTTGGTCAAATAATTTCAGAGCTCGAAGCAAGCGAAGAAAAGATCGAAGAAGCAAAGTCTTGTCGCACTTGCAACTGCTCATGGTCTAACTAAGGCTAATGGTGTTATTAGAATCTCTAGAATGAAAGATGTTGAAATTGAAGTTGGTTGTACTCTTAAGGTTATGAATGTGGCTGTTAGAAAATTTCCACGCAAAAACAGTGAAATTCCTCCACCCGTCGTTCCTTACTATTATTCAACCTCCCTCCAAAACGTTACTACCACAAACTCCTCCAATTCTCTTCATTTCACTCCCCTTCAAAACGTCGTTACTACACACACGTCCAATCCTCATGATTCAACTCCCCTTCAAAACGTCAATACAATACACTCGTCAAATCCCCTTAATTCAACTCCCCTCCAAAACGTCGTGTCCACACACACGCCCAATCCTCATGATTCAACTCCCATTCAAAACATCAATCCCACACACACATCCAACCCTCTTAATTCAACTCCCCTTCAAAACATCTTTACCAAACACACATCCAATCCTCATGATCCAACTTCCCTTCAAAACGTCAATTTAGACTCTTTCTTCGAAGAGGCGAACATGGTCAAAACTAAGAGAAAAAGAGGAAAAACAATGATGAGATTATTTTCTTTAACACTGAATGAGAAGGTTGAAATTGAGTTCAATGACCTAAATCAACCTATTGGTCCAAATTTCAAATATTTATCATCATATCTTGGGAATGGTACTTGTAACCATTAACAATTGGAAGAAAGTCGACGAAAAATTGAGGCCCGATATATGGACATGTATTCAGGTACTAAAACCTTTTGAGAGCTAAAACACAATATATATATATATATATATATATATATATATATATAACACCTATATTTTAAGTTTTCTTTTAATTGAATTTAAAAAGGTTAAAATTTGGTCTCTTTTGTTTATGAATTGTCAAAAAAATGGTTAAAAGAGACATAACAATAGCTTTGACTAAATCTAAATAGAAGTATTCAACAACTATGCAATTCAGATTTTTCTTTTATACATAATGTAACTATGCAATTTAGATTTTTCTTTTTACACATAACGTCACTATGCAATTTAGATTTGTCCATACTATACAGGCAAGATTCATGCTGAATGACATATACCAAGATATGTTTCTTGAGATGGTGGGGCTGCGATGGAAAGAGGCAAAGTCAAGGCTAGTTAAAGGGTTTTTTTTTAAAGAAAAATTGACGTATATATAAACCCAAAACAAAAGCTGTCAACAAGCCTGACAGGTAACCAGAGTACCGAAAAGTGAAATACAAAACCGAGGAAACACATAAGTAATACAACGGTACAACCAAAATGGGAAAAGCAATAGACTCTGGCGAGAAAGAGATGCAAAAGACCTCTGGGACCAGGCACAGATCAATCTGGATGAGGTCTGGAAAATCCACCGCCCATCCAACATCGTAATCGAGCTCCGGCAAGGCCACCGCCCGATGACGATGTCGAGTGACAACCGTGCAAAGTAAGAGCAATCCCATCAGACGAACCACCAAAATAGAACAAAAGCGGCCAACATCTCAATAGCTGAAAGGCCGACAGCCGACAGCCGATAAAGAGAAACGAAATTCCTCTAGGCAAGCTCCAAACAGAAGGAGGAATGAAAAACAATATCCAATCCAGAAATACAAGATCCTGAAAGCAATAGCCACACAGTAAGAAAACAAAAAGGAGGGAAGACGGTCAAGAAGGAGATGAGATAACCAGAACCACCAGTCTCCGGATCGGGAATCATCCAATTCCCGCTCTATAAGAAGACTGAGAGCAGGAGATAGATAACAGATCCACAAGGCGTCCTGAACGAGCATTGACCGCTCCTCTGAAAGGTCTGCCACGAAACGCCAAGTAAACATCATTTCTAACCCGCCGAATAATGGAGAAGGGATCCATAGGAGTCTCCTCAAAAATTGCCTTATTCTGCGCACACCAGATGTGCCAGCAAATCAGACAGGGAATCAAGCGAAAGATGATAGATCGAAGAGATTTACCAGATCTACCAATCCACCAAGAGGTCAGTAAATCATTCGGCGAGGTGATGTTACCACGGACACCCACTAAATGGTATAAAAGTTGCAGCAAATAATCTCGATGCTTCCAATAAACTAGTCATGTTAAAACCAAATATTATTAAAAGTGCTCAAGAGTGGAATGATTTCATCAACGAGAAATTAACGAAAGAGTTTGAGGTAGTTCGTATTACTTTGATGGCAAAAATTGAGAATTTTTTATTTTATTACATTATACTTAATTCCAATGAATTTCTCTTATGTAGTCGACGAGCAATAAATACAAGGACATACGAGCGCTGAATACAGTTCCGCATACTATGAGTCGAAAGAGGTATGCAAGACTAGCAGATGATATGGTAAAAAAATAACTTGTAAAATTCATTTATTATCGTATCAAAAAATATCCAATGCGGTTTAGTATTTAATTGTTAGGCTCTTTTTGCAAAAAAAAAGTGGTTGCTCATCAGATATCGGTAGGGAGGATTTGTGGTGCAGAGGCCACACAGAAAAATGGAGAACCACCAAATTCTATTGTCGTCGATTATATAGTAAGGATGGATAATGCATCAAATTATTTTTTCATTTTGACTCCATTTAACCATTTCGCCTATTACATAGTTGAATTTGATATATTTTACTAGACATGTATTTTTACAGTTGTCTCCAGTATTTGAATGTTACATTTAACGTTGCAACATATGAAAAATGAATATTTTTGAATTTTTAGGCTAAGATAAAAGAGTACAAAAACACTCAAATTTCTCAAGGAACGGTATCATTGAACAAACATGGAGTGTCGAAGGTTTTTGGTCGTGAACACAGAGGTAGAATAAAGGGCAAGGTTTTGTTGTTATACCAACTCAGTTCGGAGTTCGTGCGATTAGTTCAAAAAAAGTACGTGACTTAGAAAATCAAATTACAACCTTGCAAGCTCAAATGAAAAAACTCTCAGATTTGTTTATGGATGTATGTTATAATTGATTCACTATATTAATGAGTAATCGATATACCTTTATATATTAGTGTGTGTCTAATATCTTTTCTAACGGAACATTGATAGTAAAGAAAATGTAGCGGAAGAACCAGTGACTCCTAGTGGCAATACGCCTTAGTTATTTCCGAAACGAAGTTATTACATTGGAGTATTTGATCGTTGTAATTGACATTTGAGTGCGTCGAGGAAAAAAAAAGTTATTAGGATGTCATTGATCACTGTAAATTCAAACACATATAGCTTGCAAAAAAAGTTAAACTAAAGAATTAATAAAACATACTGTATAATTAACGTCATTGATCATTGATGTTTAGGGCCATACTTTGTAATTTAATTAGCACGTGTGTGGATGGTGATTGTGTTTGAACAATTAGGAATTGGGATTGGCTAGGGTTAATGATTGATGCTGACCTTGTATGCACTGAGGTGTTTACTTGCATTTGGGCAAGTGTGGTTTGCTTGTTTTACGTCAGGTCTCCCAAGCTAGCTTAGGATTACTCAATCAAAGCTATGGCACCAACGCGCCTACCCATTCCTATTAGATGTTGCTTTTGGATCTACTAAAACAGTCTATAAATGTAAACAACTAACTTGTTCCCACAGCTGATAATAACATAATGCAAAGCAACTAGGATCAAGAGCAATATATCTAGGATACTTCTAAGCCTGCACAAATGTTGGGTTGCACAAATGAGGTTGAGTTGGGTATTTGTTGAGTTATTTTGCTTTTTTATTTATAGTTAAGCTTGTTTCTTCATTTGCATACAGCCTTAGCTTACTGGGTATTTGTTTCTTTCGCATGCTTGTATACTTGATCATGTGAATTGCTTACTTTGCATATGCTTGTATTTTCCGTGTTTTATTCATAATTACATCTATATGTTTTGCAAGTTAATTTGGAAACGTGGCATTGATTACCTTGCTTTAGCCTTGTAATTCAGTTCTCTTGTTTTGCAAACTGCTGGCAGATAAGTATAATTTGAAAACTTATTCTTTTTTGGAATGTATGAAATTTTTGGAAATTAAATGTTTGAAATAATGAAGTACGTCAAAAGACTTTTATCAATATGGTAAAAACTTTTATTTGTGCTTTTCTTTTAGGTAAAATGTTTACATTAAATTTTTTGGTAATTTTGATTTTACTTCTACTCTTTAACTTAGCCTTGGAGAAGTAATGAACAACATGTTTTGCTTCTGTGGAGAAGTACCAAGCCTACGTGCAAGTGTGCTACTGGTTACTACAAGTTTATAAATAAATCTGTTGCGTTGTGTGCAAGTATGCTACGTGTATTAAAGATGAATGAAAGTGAATAGAGTTTTGATAATTTGGTGTCTAACTTGAATCAAGCTATTGAATAGATTGATGAATTGAATGTTAAACTGGTAACTAACAGATTTTTTTTTCCTGAAATGAAAAGGAAAATAGGATTGGGTAGGGTTGCGTGAGGGTCTCGTTGAATTAACTTTCTATTAGTACACCCTGAACTAAACATATAGCTGCTGCTGCTAATTCTCATCTTCATGCTGCCAACACTGCACTGATCCAAGTAATAATATATAAACGAACAGCTGCAATTTTTTTTTTAAAATAGGAGATTATGCTTTCATAATGCTTTATATTTTTCAACCATAATGCTTTATTTTTGCAGTCTCATTGGAATAGCAACAACACCACAACTGTTATTAATATACAATTTCAGCAGCAGGTAGGAAGTGCAAATTATTGAATTGACAAAGAAATGTTGTCGCAGAAGCAACAATCGCATCAACGACAATACTTTTCTAGTTTATTATGTACCACTATGAGCAAATAATTGGAAATTTTGGGTGACGCAGTGATGGATACTGAAACTCTTCTATTTAGGCCTACTTCAGATATCTATAGAATTGGACAAGCGGATGGGACGCATATTGCTTGGCATAAAGAATTTAACTCTTTTGATTGATACGTGTATGTACTTTTACTGATTTATGTTATGAATTTAGTTATGTTTTGAAATGAAGTTATGAATTCAGAAATGGTGTAAACTTGAATTGTTTTTTAATGTGAATGGTTCGTATTGTTTCAAATATTTGAATAATTGTGGTTATTATTCACGAAATATTGGTTTTAATTATAATATCATGAAATTTATAGTTGATAGCAATTGTGAAAAGATGAATTGTAGTAATTTGTAGCAATTGAAAAAATAATTGCTGCAACTGTGATCGCTAGTTGTATTAGATCGTACTACAACTATTACAAACACTTGTAAAATGTTAACGCAACAGGCAGAAGAAGTTGTTAAAATATTTATTATAGCCGTCGTAAACAGTTGTAAATAAGTCTTTTACTACTGCGATAAGCAGTTGTAAAAGATTCCATTGCAATAGCTGCTCACAGTTGCAAAAGAGTTTTATAGCAACTGGTTTTGACTTTGCGATAAACTTTAATACAAGTGTAAATAGCAGTTGTAAAAAGTCTTTTACCACTATACGTACCCTTTGTAAAATAATCACACTCCACTACAACTGCGAATATAAAGAGTGACGGATGACGGTTGTAATAAATCTTTTTTTTTTAAAACCCAGTAGGTATAGGATGCGAAACGCATGGTAGAAATCGAATCTGACTCTTTTTAGCAGAAACCAAGCATCATTTCCACTGCGTCACACCTGCAGACAGTTGTAATATTAGACCTATTACAACTATTTTTGACGGTTGTGAAATGGTATTTTTAATGTAGTTAAAGTAGAGTATATTTTTGTGATTGCATTCTATATTAGAAAATGAAAAGCATACAATAGTTCTTACAAGTGCTAAAATAAATAAATAAGCCATGATATATAGATGCAACTATGATTGTGCATGTCGAACAAATGGTATGATGAGTTTGAAAACTGGTATATGATGCAGGCATTTATTATTTACGTTCAATAACTATCTTATCAAATAGGATGACTATAACAGCAAACCTGATTCCGCAATTCATGTATCTGTGGCTTTTTATTCTAAATTTTCCTTTGCATTCTAGTAATTTTATTTTTTGTACTTCCAGGATCATTACTGTGCGACTTATGCAATCAATGGGGCCAAGCTTAGTAGAAACAGATAACAAGTCTGTGATTTCTCAAATTTTAAATTTACTTCTGAAATTAATTTATGTTCAATTGGTTCAAGTTTTATTTCTTGTATTTCGAAGGCAAATCATGCTAAGTTACAAACTTAGAGGTTTAGAGTTGTGGACTGGTACATTTAATCTGAAATAGATTAAAGCTGCAACTTAACAATTTTGATAATGTAAATAAAATAAGCGAAGGAGGATCTGGCCCTGTCTATAAGGTAATGAATAAAATAGTGTCTAGATTATACGTTTCTCATATTTTTGACACGTTTCATGCTTTTATTCACATTTGCATTAATAATTTTAGGGTGCTTTGCCAGATGGTTCAGAGGTAGCAGTGAAGCAGCTTTCTTTAATGTCAAAGCAAAGAAGCCGTAAGGTCATTAATGAGATTGGAATGATGTCTGCTTTACATCATCCTAATTTAGTGGAAATTTATGGGTATGGTATGGAAGGAAACCAGTTGCTTTTTATCAATATATGGAAAATAATAGCCTAGCGCTTTTTTCGTGTTAACCAAATTTTCAATTAAGCGGATTTCAACAAGAAGTAGAAGGTCAAAACGAAAACGAAAGAACTCGAGAACTTGAAAACACGATTATAAGAAAAGAAAATGGAACTCAAGGAATTTAACAATGTTTGGAGATAAGTAAAGCGTCCAGTACCAAGAGGCACTTATGGGTACCGGGAGGTCCATTCTTCAAGTTTTGGCTTCTTAAACCCCATACACTTCATATACTCCTCCAACCTCATCATCAAGTGCTTTTCTCGGAGAATGGATGAGAAAATCTCGGGATTGATGAGAAGAATGCAAAGAAAGCATGATAATACACGTGCTATGGAAAGAACCGTCGTGAGCAACTCAAAGTCTATGAAAAGGAGTTTGGAATACATCAAATTGGAGATAGAAGGACAACGCAAGGAAGAAGAGTGGATTTTCATCGAGAAATACCACTCAGTACCAAAAGTTTTATTTTGCACATGAGCCGGCGTGTCCACTTGTACATTATTGGACTTGTTTTTGGACTTCTATTTATGTACTAGAACTACAAAGTTTTTTCTCTATAAATATCAACCCTATAGCAACCAAAAAAGGATCCTAGACTCTTGTTTTCCTTCAACTCCTATCCCTCCCTTACACGGTCACCTAGGCAGATACTAGTGGCATTTCTAGGCTTAGAAAACTGGTAATCCTACGTACTAGTGGCTTTAATTCAACCTAAAATCCAAAATCAATAAAAATATAAAGTGGACCAAGCGAGAGATTACCAAACCACTATAAAAATCTTGAGTTTCTCTACTTTTCTGCATCTTCTTTATTGTTTTACTAGATCTAATCCTACAATTGGCCATATTTATGTGTATTGTCACTTTTGGCTTCGATATTTTGGTGTTTTATTAAGAGTTGAACTTAGATTCAATCTAGCTTGCTATTATTGATTTGGAGAGATTTAGTATTTAAATCCGTAAAATTTGCTTTGATGAAGTTTGTAAGCTTTCTACTAGGAATTAATGGTGCCTAGGAAACCTATGAGATCAGGAAGGTCATCAGGAGCTGTAACTGGTGATGATGAAGGGAACCATCACCAAGTTGAAGTTAACAACCAACAGGAAATATTAGGATCATCTGCTGATAGGAAGTGGTTACTAGAGGAGAGCTTGACAAAATGCTGTAGAAGTTGAACTAGAAGATGGCGAATAGCTAGAAAGATTTGATGAATAAAATTGATGCTTTGCTAACCTTGCGACCACCAAGAATCACGAGAACTAGAATGGAAACTTCACTTGGGTTAGAACAAGATAGTTCTTCTATTTCCGGTTGAAATAAAAGGGATGTAAAGAAAAAATAGAAGGTAGGGGTTTTTAGAGTTGTAGAAGGATTAGTAAGAGGAAGTAGAAGTGCTCCTCCCAAAAAATGACCACCAAGTACTGAGGCGAGTCCTCTCGATATCGAGAAAAATGAAAAAGTGGATGATGGGTAGGAGGTTGATCAATGGTGGTATCTAATGAGGAAGTTGACTTGCAGCTCGATGATGATGATTTAGAGTTGGATATTGATGCTAACGAAGATGGAGTTCAAATAGCCACAGCTCGACCAATCGCGCACCCATGAAATTCTGAAGGACTGGTTCTCCCAAAGACAGGTGCATTTAGATATTTGTCGGCAAACCGGGACCATTTATAGAGTCAAGCACTCGGTGCAGCTCTTGATACCTGATTACCTTCGAACAACCGTGCTTGTAAGGAATACATAGCTGATATGGTTAAACGGTTGGTAGAGGAAAGTAGAGGCAGAAAAAGAAAAAACTAAAGATCGGGGTTCTGCATCAAGTAGGACTCCATTTATCAAAAATATCCTAAGAGAAGAATACCCTAGAAAGTTCACTGTGCCAACAATTCCATCATACAATGGAATTACTGATCCTAGACAATGCTTGCTCAAGTACGAATGGCATATGGATGGGGCCAGGGACAAGGATGTTGTTCACTATAGATGTTTCCTGATTTTCTTGAAAGGAGATGCTTCTACGTGGTTCACTAAGGCTCGTGCTGAGATCTTTACCTAATTTTGATGAATTATCAAAGAATTTTTGAGAGCAGTTCAAGCTCCATGCTGCCAGATTGAAGGACACGATGTCCCTATCTAGCTTGTCGTAAGGACCCAAGGAGCCCCTAAAGGGGTTCTTGAACCGATTCAATGTCGTTGTCACTGAAGTTGGCAACCCAAATGAAGATTTGGTACTTATGGCTTTGGTCTAGGGTATTCAACTAGACATGGATTTTCACACGTGGCTGAAGATAAAGTAACCAACAACTATGGAAGGTTCCATCGAAATGTAAAACAGTTTATGCGGTTGGAGAAAGCTGGTCAGGTTAGAGTAAAAGTTAGCGACAGATAATCAAAGGAGGTAGTTCAAAGTAATATGGTACTTAAACAGAATGGTGAAGGCTCTACAAACGTTATAAGTGATACTGAAAATTCTTGTGACGCCCCACCTCTATACCCACGCTAGCAAAGAGTATTAATAGATAATACCGTCTGCTAACACGGAGAATAAGGCTGGTTAGGAGCGACCGTCTATAGTCTTGCTTTAACTATCTATTAAATACGTCGACAATAATCACACCAAACCGATCGACATATCCAATGAATACTTAAAACAAAACCATAGGTGGCTGGACGATCTATCAGAACAGAATATAACAACTCGGGTGTAGGAAACATCACAGAACAGTAAACCATCATATACATATATACCGATACATAGCAGAGTATACAAAATAATACATGTCAAGTGGTATAGCCAACCACAATATACAGACAAATCCAGAAGAATAAATATCAGAGTTTCAACATAATAGGACTACACAAAAGCTATGACAAAAAGAAGCTAGCGAAGTAGTCCATGCGGAAGCAAAATAGGTTAAGTCCAAATGCACCTAACCTGAAACATCTCGGTCTGACCCGAGTATAAAATACACGGGTCAGTTTAGCTAAACAAATCAGTTAGATAAAATGAATAACAATAAACCTGCAAGGTTACAAAGCATAACAAATATCTCTAAAAGAGATAACACAATCATCTAACAAAAGATGAATCATATGATAACAAGCCTCATGTCATCGACAACATATAGAAACAAAGGATACAAATATCTCAAATCAAGCCAAAAGGCAAATAACAAATACCAATAAGGTATACAAGTTCCACAAGGTAATCGCTATACTTCATGCGGCTCAAAATGACCAACATCGAAGGGTGATACCAAGGGAATATACATATCAATGAAACATCATAAAATTGCTCGAGCTCAGTACTGTATAAACAAGGATCCATGAGCCCGAAGACTCCAAACCCAATATCACCCATGCGGCTCATAACGACCAACATCGGAAGCGATACTAAAGGGCAACCCAATATCACCCATGCGGCTCATAACGACCAACATCGGAAGCGATACTAAAGGGCAACAAACCCGAAGGCACAAACCCGAAGGTACAAACCCGAAGGCAACATACCCGAAGGAAACATACCCAAAGGCAACAAACCGTAGTGGTGAAGGTCTGGAGGCCCAGTACTGGACACCACTAACTGGCAGAATGTGTTACAACTCTCGAAAAGGAATCCGAAAAGTGTTAACGTATGTCCCATAACCACTCGTTCGCACTAAACGGTTTACTATCCGTCAGTCATTTTCAACTCAAAGCAGTACAAAGTTTACCTCATATCATCGATAAACTAAACCCGAAGGTCAAAACGATCAATTGAATAGGTCGGGGATTAATCGGAAGGATAAACGCACAGATTCATGGTCCGTGTTTTACCTAACCATTTAATCTTCCTTCCACTTCGCTCGAAGTGCAAAAATGTATGTGTGTATTATAAATAGAATTTATAATTTGGAGAAGGGAGCTTTTAATACGATTTAGAGAGATTATTTATAAAACCCCTGAATGAAGTCAAAAACAAGTCATCAAAGTCAAATATGCAATAACAACTAATTGGAATCAACATGAATCAATACAAGTTGGAAATTAACTCAAAATTAGCCAAAATAGGCAAAACTGCGCATTTCAGACGTCTGAATTTACCTTCCAGACGTCTGAACCACTACCAGACGTCTGGATTTTGTCTCTGCCTTTTTGCTTCTTCCAGGGACCAATTCCAGACGTCTGAATTTCCAAACCAGACGTCTGAATTTGAAACCAGACGTCTGAAATTAGAGTTCAGACGTCTGAAATCCCCCTGTAGGCAAAAATCAGCCAATCCCATAAAGGCAAAAATCCAAATGAATTGCAAACGAACGAGCGATGGATGCTATGGGTTTATGCCATACAACAACCCAGCACTATAGGCTCTCTTATACACCTCCAAGAACATGATTAAAACATCTAGTTATGATTTTTAGAACTTTTGACTTCAAAACACCAAAAATTACAATGTTCACAAAACCAATCCAAATCAAAGCAATTGCGCATGAATAATTGTTAGGAATTCATACCTAACAACCAAAGATACTTATAGTCATAGATGTGAGATAAAAATCTCACCTTTTTGCACACAAACAAAGATAAAAGCACAAACACAAGAAGGAGGTTAACCACTCTTCACTTCAACTCTACAATCTTCAATCTAAGAACCAAAACATATATTTCCCAAATTTGAGCTTAGGAATTTCTGAAATTGAAGAGGAGAAGAGATAGAGAAGATGAAGAGGAGGCTTACCTATCCTTCTCTTTGAATTTCAAGCAAGAATTTGGAGTTTGCAAATGGAACTAGGGCTTGGAGTTTCTAATTCTTCTTTCTTTCCCCCATTTTCAGTTTTATTAAGCTAAAGGAATGAAATGAGGATGAATGGATGAAGAGTTAGTGAGCTAGAGGGTTAAGAGGAGATTGGGACTGAACCCAAACTCAAGCCCAAGTAGAAAAAGGGGCAAAATCACAAACTCCAAACATATCAAAGATTACACTTAAAAAGATCGCAAACGCCATTTTGGAACCAATGGAGGTGGTTTCGAGTTCCAATTCGGCCGTTTGCAAAAAGTAGCTTTTCGGACCTAATCCGACTAACGACGCTATATTTAAATAAAATATTTAAATATAAAATCGTTAAATATGCGGGTTGTTACAGATCTCCCCTCCTGACAAAATTGCGTCCCCGCAATTCCTAGAGACGATATTTGTAACAACTACAAACATACAATATCCAAAAGTAAAGGAAATAAGCTTGAGATGAAAATACATACTCACCGTTTCAAAGCGAAGAAAGAAAACCCGGATAAGATCGCTCAATAAATTCTCTGGTTTTCCAAGTACAATCATTGGGATTAGCAGACCATTGAACTTTAACGAGTGGCACGTCCTTGTTTCGAAGGTGTCGCACCTCCGTGTCAAGTACGCGAATTGGCTGCTGTACAATAGATAAGTCCGGTGAGATCTCAAGCTCTTGCAAATCAGGGGAAGCAATAATAGATTCCGACTCCCGAAGACACTTCCGAAGTTGCGAGACGTGAAACACGTCATGAATACCAGATAAATGAGCAGGAAGTGCAACTCTATAAGCCACAGGGCCAATACGTTCAGTAATAGAAAATGGTCCTATAAAGCGAGGAGCCAATTTCCCAGTCGTACTAAAACGCATAATCCCCTTCAAAGGAGAAACAAGAATAAAAACAAGATCGCCAATCGAGAACTCGAGAGGCTTCCTACGGTTGTCCGCATAGGATTTCTGGCAACTTTGTGCCTCTTTCATTCTCAATCGAATAAGATCAAACTTCTCGGAAGAATCACGAACGAAATCCGGGCCAAGAATACGCTTCTCCCTAGATTCCAACCAACAAGAAGGTGATCGACATGGCCTTCCGTATAAGGCTTCGAAAGGAGCCATACCGATACTAGATTGAAAACTATTGCTGTAGGAAAACTCTACAAGAGGTAGGTGATCCTCCCAACTACCACCAAAATCAAAAATACAAATACGGAGAAGATCTTCCAAGATACGATTCACCCGTTCTGTCTGTCCACCAGACTGCGGATGATAAGCTGTGCTAAAATTAAGCTTTGTTCCCAAAGCTTGCTGAAGACTCCACCAAAAATGACTCGTGAATAAAGGATCACAGTCACTCACAATAGAACCAGGAACACCGTGAACTCTCACGATTTCCTTGACATATAACTTAGCCAAATGCGAAGCAGTCCTATTAGACTTAATAGGGAGAAAGTGAGCAGACTTAGTGAGGCGATCAACAATAACCCAAATGCTAGAATGGCCTGATCTCGAGCGAGGTAGGCCGTCAATGAAATCCATAGATATCTGATCCCATTTCCACAATGGAATCTCAAGAGGCTGAAGAAGACCAGAAGGACGCTGATGGTCGGCCTTAAAACGCTGACAAGTTATGCAATTACTCGCATAACTCGCCACATCGCGTTTCATGCCTTCCTAATAATAAAGACGATGCATATCGGCATACATCTTACTACTACCAGGATGAATAGTATACTTAGAACGGTGACAGTCATCAAGAATGTCATGCCTAAGTGCAAAATCAGAAGGCACAAAAAGACGGTTCTTCTTACGAAGACACCCATGAGAATCAATCCTAAAATCTTGCAACGCCTCATCACAAGATCCAGACTCACAAAGCTGAATAAGATGCAACAAATCAGGATCACGCCGCTGAGCATCGGCAATACGATCCAATAAAATAGGTCGAGCTCCCAAACTAAATAATAGAATAGGAGAATCGGAAGATGAACCTCGATCACGAATTCCACAAAAAGATAGAGTCTCAAGAACATCCCATTCGGCAAGCATCATAGAAACAACATCCGAATGTTTGCGACTAAGAGCTTCTGCAACACGATTTCCCTTACCAAGCGTATACTGGATATCAAAGTCATAGGAGGCAAGAAACTCGAGCCAACGTTGTTGTCTCATATTGAGTTCCTTCTAAGTAAACAAATACTTCAAGGATTTATGATCGGTATAGAGAATGAAGCGCTCGCCTAATAAGTAGTGTCATCAAATCTTCAAGGCGAAGACGATGGTGGCTAACTCAAGATCATGAGTGGCAGAGCGAACTTCATTCGGACGCAGTTGCCTAGAAGCATACGCAACTACCTGATCATTCTGCATAAGAACAGCACCGAGACCACTACCACAAGCATCGGTGTAGACAACAAGATCATGATTCCCTTCGGGAACCACAAGAATAGGAGCATTTGTGAGAAGTTCCTTCAATGTCAGAAAGGAAGCTTAACACATGTCGGACCAAATATAACGAATGCCTTTCCGAGTAAGGCTGGTGAGAGGAAGCACAACACGGGAAAAGTCCTTAATGAACCGACGGTAATAACCCGCCAATCCAAGTAAACTATGGATCTCATGCACATTCTCAGGCCTCTTCCAATTCTGGATGGCTTCGATCTTCGAGGGATCGACCGAAATGCCGTCAGAAGATACAACATGGCCTAAGAACTTAACTTTATTCTCCCAAAAGTGGCACTTGGAGAATTTGGCTTTAAGCTGATGATGACGGAGAGTACTCAAGACAATACTCAAGTGATTAGCATGCTCGGCTTCAGAATTAGAATAAATATGGATATCATCAATGAAGACAAGGATGAACTTATCGAGATATTCCTGGAATACTCGATTCATGAGATCAACAAAGAAAGCAGGAGCGTTCGTCAAACCGAACGGCATAACGAGCCACTCAAAAGAACCATATCGAGTGTGGAAAGATGTAAGAGGTATGCTATCCTCTGCGACTCGTAATTGATGAAAACCTGTGGCAAGGTCGAGTTGAGAAAAGACCTTAGCACCACTCAATAAATCGAACATATCATCGATCCTAGGCAATGGATACCTATTTCTGATGGTTAACTCGTTAAGCTTGCGATAGTCAACGCAAAGCCTAAGAGTTCCATTAGATTTCTTCACGAAGATGATCGCGGATCCGCATGGGGAAAAACTGGATTGAATCAACTGCTTGGACTCAAGCTCTAAAAGCTGCTTCTTGAGTTCCTCATTTTCCCTCGTAGACATCCTCGTAGGAGGACGACTAACTGGCTGCGCACCTGGAATGAGATCAATGCCGAACTCAATTGCCCACTTTGGTGGCAAACCCAATACAGGCTCAAAAACATTAGGAAAGTCACAAGCAATAGGAATATGAGATATATCATCATCATCTCGCGAGTCAAGAGAATATAAAGCCATCTCGGAATTATGCACGTCCCGAAGAACAAGAGATAGCTGAGTAGGCGAATCCGGATGTCGAAGATATATGATTCTCTCCGAACAAATAATCTTGGCATCATATCTCACTAGCCAGTCCATACCCAAAATCATATCAAATCCCAGACAAGAGATAACGTGCAGATTCGCACGAAAAGAAAAACCACATAAAACAATCTCAACATCACCACAAAGCAAGCTAAGGGTCGTGGATCCCCCAATAGGATTCGCAATCCTTAAAGAAGTAACCATACAAGAAACATCCAAAGATAAATCATCAACGAGCTTCTTCGATACGAAAGAATGTGAAGTACCCGTATCGAAAAGAACTCGTATACTATGACCATGAAATAAAGTCGAACCTTCCAAAATGGATGGAGACATACCTTTGGGCTGAGAAGGACCTTTAGAAGCCTTGGTAGCATAAAGATTGCTAGTCTTGGCACCAGCCGGAACAGTAGGATAAGTTGAAACATGATGACCTTCCTTCTTGCAATAGCGACAGAAGAGAGGTTTAGGACAAGCTCGAATAATATGATCCGGAGAGCCACAATCGAAACACTTCCGAATAAAAGGTGTTCCAGAAGGCTGAGTCTGAGAGCTAGAACCACCAGTCTTCTTCTTCTTAGAAGGAAAAGACCTCTTCTGAAACGGAAACTGCTTCTTGTTGGGGTTCTTAGAAAACTCAACATCCTCACCACTATCACACTCCTTCTCGACAGCTTCGAGATGAAGTGCCGAATCTACTAATTCTTCAAAATAAAGTTTAAGCTGGAGCAATAAAGACTTCTTAAGATATTTCTTAAGACCAGAGACGAACTTCAAATTCTTCTTATAAGAAGTGCTAATGAATTCAAGACCATACTTAGATAAAGCCTCGAATGATGCAACATACTCAGAAATAGAAGACTTCCCTTGCTTCAACTCAAGGAAGCGACGGGTCAATAAAACTTTTTCAGATTCAAGAACGAACTTGAGTTCGAATCGCTCCCGAAACTGAGTCCAAGAAAGAGTAGACTCATCAATTTCGGCTATAAGAAGCTCATACCAATCAAGGACACGCTCTTGTAATAAGCAAGAAGTTACAAGAACTCTATCATGGTCAGAAAGATCCATACGAGAGAAGATACGCTCGCACGTGCGAAACCAAGCTTGGACTTCAAGAACGGATTCAGAGCCTTTAAACGGCTTTCCTCCAAGATGAGCAAAATCACTGCACTGACGTGCAAAGGCAGACTTGCGAGGTGGAGACACTCGAGGAGGAACTCAAGGCTGAGTGCTCCTAAAAAACTCCATAAACTGATCGGCAGACATATAAACGCCATCCGGATGTGTGCCACTGGATTGCCTAGCATCCGAACGTCGTCCCCTGCCTCTTCCAGCCATACGCTGAAAGTAAGATAAGAACGAGATTATGCACAAGGTAGATATAACAATATGGAATACTACGGAATAAAATGCATTCCTAGACGTATTCCCAAATTCTATATAACCTTGATGGAATAGAGAGACACGATGATTCAAAGATTTGTATCACTTATACACTTTGATGTATCGTAATATGTGCTTCTATTCTGTGTTTATCATACTTTGCTCTGAACTCAGCTCTGATACCAAGCTGTGACGCCCCACCTCTATACCCACGCTAGCAAAGAGTATTAATAGATAATACCGTCTGCTAACACGGAGAATAAGACTGGATAGGAGCGATCATCTATAGTCTTGCTTTAACTATCTATTAAATACGTCGACAATAATCACACCAAACCGATCGACATATCCAATGAATACTTAAAACAAAACCATAGGTGGCTGGAGGATCTATCAGAACAGAATATAACAACTCGGGTGTAGGAAACATCATAGAACAGTAAACCATCATATACATATATACCGATACATAGCAGAGTATACAAAATAATACATGTCAAGTGGTATAGCCAACCACAATATACAAACAAATCCAGAAGAATAAATATCGGAGTTTCAACATGATAGGACTACACAAAAGCTATGACAAAAAGAAGCTAGCGAAGTAGTCCATGCGGAAGCAAAATAGGCTAAGTCCAAATGCACCTAACCTGAAACATCTCGGTCTGACCCGAGTATAAAATACACGGGTCAGTCTAGCTAAACAAATCAGTTAGATAAACTGAACAACAATAAACCTGCAAGGTTACAAAGCATAACAAATATCTCTAAAAGAGATAACACAATCATCTAACAAAAGATGAATCATATGATAACAAGCCTCATATCATCGGCAACATATAGAAACAAAGGATACAAATATCCCAAATCAAGCCAAAAGGCAAATAACGAATACCCATAAGGTATACAAGTTCCATAAGGTAATCGCTATACTTCATGCGGCTCAAAATGACCAACATCGAAGGGCGATACCAAGGGAATATACATATCAATGAAACATCATAAAATTGCTCGAGCTCAGTACTGTATAAACAAGGATCCATGAGCCCGAAGACTCCAAACCCAATATCACCCATGCGGCTCATAACGACCAACATCGGAAGCGATACTAAAGGGCAACCCAATATCACATATGCGGCTCATAACGACCAACATCGGAAGCGATACTAAAGGGCAACAAACCCGAAGGCACAAACCCGAAGGTACAAACCCGAAGGCAACATACCCGAAGGCAACAAACTATAGTGATGAAGGTCCGGTGGCCCAGTACTGATACCACTAACTAGCAGAATGTGTTATAACTTTCGAAAAGGAATCCGAAAAGTGTTAAGGTATGTCCCATAACCACTCGTTCGCACTAAACGGTTTACTATCCGTCAGTCATTTTCACACTCAAAGCAGTACAAAGTTTACCTCATATCATCGATAAACTAAACCGGAAGGTCAAAACGATAAATTGAATAGGTCGGGGATTAATCGGAAGGATAAACGCACAGATTCATGGTCCGTGTTTTACCTAACTATTTAATCGTCCATCCACTTCGCTCGAAGTGCAAAATTGTGTGTGTTCATTATAAATAGAATTTATAATTTGGAGAAGGGAGGTTTTAATACGATTTAGAGAGATTATTTATAAAACCCGTGAATGAAGTCAAAAACAAGTCATCAAAGTCAAATATGCAATAACAACTAATTGGAATCAACACGAGTCAATAAAAGTTGGAAATTAACTCAAAATTAGCAAAAATAGGCAAAACTGCGCATTTCAGACGTCTGAATTTACCTTCCAGACGTCTGAACCACTACCAGACGTCTGAATGGATTCCCAGACGTTTGGATTTTGTCTCTGCCTTTTTGCGTCTTCCAGGGACTAATTCTAGACGTCTGAATTTCCAAACCAGACGTCTGAATTTGAAACCAGACGTTTGAAATTAGAGTTCAGACGTCTGAAATCCCCCTGTAGGCAAAAATCAACCAATCCCATAAAGGCAAAAATCCAAATGAATTGCAAACGAACGAGCGATGGATGCTATGGGTTTATGCCAAACGACAACCCAGCACTATAGGCTCTTTTATACACCTCCAAGAACATGATTAAAACATCAAGTTATGATTTTTAGAACTTTTGACTTCAAAACACCAAAAATTATAATGTTCACAAAACCAATCCAAATCAAAGCAATTGCACATGAATAATTGTTAGGAATTCATACCTAACAACCAAAGATACTTATAGTCATAGATGTGAGATAAAAATCTCACCTTTTTGCAAACAAACAAAGATGAGAGTGCAAACACAAGAAGGAGGTTAACCACTCTTCACTTCAACTCTAGAATCTTCAATCTAAGAACCAAAACATATATTTCCTAAAGTAGAGCTTAGAAATTTCTGAAATTGAAGAGGAGAAGAGATGGAGAAGATGAAGAGGAGGCTTACCTATCCTTCTCTTTGAATTTCAAGCAAGAATTTGGAGTTTGCAAATGTAACTAGGGCTTGGAGTTTCTAATTCTTCTTTCTTTCCTCCATTTTCATTTTTCTTATGCTAAAGGAATGAAATGAGGATGAATGGATGAAGAGTTAGTGAGCTAGAGGGTTAAGAGGAGATTGGGACTTAACCCAAAATCAAGCCCAAGTAGAAAAAGGGGCAAAATTCACAAACTCCAAACATATCAAAGATTACACTTAAAAAGATCGCAAACGCCATTTTGGAACCAATGGAGGTGGTTTCGAGTTCCAATTCGGCCGTTTGCAAAAAGTAGTTTTTCGGACCTAATCCGATTAACGAAGCTATATTTAAATATAAAATTCTTAAATATGCGGGTTGTTACAGATCTCCCCTCCTTACAAAATTGCGTCCCTGCAATTCCTAGAGACGATATTTGTAACAACTACAAACAACATGCAAAAGTAAAGGAAATGAGCTTGAGATGAAAAGACGTACTCATCGTTTAAAAGCGAAGAAAGAAAACCCGGATAAGATCGCTCAATAAATTCTCTGGTTTCCCAAGTACAATCATTGGGATTAGCGGACCATTGAACTTTAACGAGCGGCACATCCTTGTTTCGAAGGTGTCACACCTCCGTGTCAAGTACGCGAATAGGCTGCTGTACAATAGATAAGTCCGGTGAGATCTCATGCTCTTGCAAATCAAGGGAAGCAATAACAGAATCCAACTCCCGAAGACACTTTCGAAGTAGCGAGACGTGAAACACGTCATGAATACCAGATAAATGAGCAGGAAGTGAAACTCTTTAAGCCACAGGGCCAATAGTTCAGTAATAGAAAATGGTCCTATAAAGCAAGGATCCAATTTCCCAGTCGTACTGAAATGCATAACCCCCTTCAAAGGAGAAACACGAATAAAAACAAGATCGCTGATCGAGAACTCGAGAGGCTTCCTACGGTTTTCCGCATAGGATTTCTGGCGACTTTGTGCCTCTTTCATTCTCAATCGAATAAGATCAAACTTCTCGGAAGAATCACGAACGAAATCCGGGCCAAGAATACGCTTCTCCCTAGATTCCAACCAACAAGAAGGTGATCGACATGGCCTTCCGTATAAGGCTTCGAAAGGAGCCATACCGATACTAGATTGAAAACTATTGCTGTAGGAAAACTCTACAAGAGGTAGGTGATCCTCCCAACTACCACCAAAATCAAAAATACAAATACGGAGAAGATCTTCTAAGATACGATTCACCCGTTCTGTCTGTCCATCAGACTGCGGATGATAAGCTGTGCTAAAATTAAGCTTTGTTCCCAAAGCTTCTAAAGATTCCGCCAAAAATGACTCATGAATAAAGGATCACGGTCACTCACAATAGAACCAGGAACACCGTGAAGTCTCACGATTTCCTTGACATATAACTTAGCCAAATGCGAAGCAGTCCTATTAGACTTAATAGGGACAAAATGAGCAGACTTAGTGAGGCGATCAACAATAACCCAAATGTTAGAATGGCCTGATCTCGAGCGAGGTAGGCCGTCAATGAAATCCATAGATATCTGATCCCATTTCCACAATGGAATCTCAAGAGGCTGAAGAAGACCAGAAGGACGCTGATGGTCGGCCTTAAAACGCTGACAAGTTATGCAATTACTCGCATAACTCGCCACATCGCGTTTCATGCCTTCCTAATAATAAAGACGATGCATATCGGCATACATCTTACTACTACCAGGATGAATAGTATACTTAGAACGGTGACAGTCATCAAGAATGTCATGCCTAAGTGCAAAATCAGAAGGCACAAAAAGACGGTTCTTCTTACGAAGACACCCATGAGAATCAATCCTAAAATCTTGCAACGCCTCATCACAAGATCCAGACTCACAAAGCTGAATAAGATGCAACAAATCAGGATCACGCCGCTGAGCATCGGCAATACGATCCAATAAAATAGGTCGAGCTCCCAAACTAAATAATAGAATAGGAGAATCGGAAGATGAACCTCGATCACGAATTCCACAAAAAGATAGAGTCTCAAGAACATCCCATTCGGCAAGCATCATAGAAACAACATCCGAATGTTTGCGACTAAGAGCTTCTGCAACACGATTTCCCTTACCAAGCGTATACTGGATATCAAAGTCATAGGAGGCAAGAAACTCGAGCCAACGTTGTTGTCTCATATTGAGTTCCTTCTAAGTAAACAAATACTTCAAGGATTTATGATCGGTATAGAGAATGAAGCGCTCGCCTAATAAGTAGTGTCATCAAATCTTCAAGGCGAAGACGATGGTGGCTAACTCAAGATCATGAGTGGCAGAGCGAACTTCATTCGGACGCAGTTGCCTAGAAGCATACGCAACTACCTGATCATTCTGCATAAGAACAGCACCGAGACCACTACCACAAGCATCGGTGTAGACAACAAGATCATGATTCCCTTCGGGAACCACAAGAATAGGAGCATTTGTGAGAAGTTCCTTCAATGTCAGAAAGGAAGCTTAACACATGTCGGACCAAATATAACGAATGCCTTTCCGAGTAAGGCTGGTGAGAGGAAGCACAACACGGGAAAAGTCCTTAATGAACCGACGGTAATAACCCGCCAATCCAAGTAAACTATGGATCTCATGCACATTCTCAGGCCTCTTCCAATTCTGGATGGCTTCGATCTTCGAGGGATCGACCGAAATGCCGTCAGAAGATACAACATGGCCTAAGAACTTAACTTTATTCTCCCAAAAGTGGCACTTGGAGAATTTGGCTTTAAGCTGATGATGACGGAGAGTACTCAAGACAATACTCAAGTGATTAGCATGCTCGGCTTCAGAATTAGAATAAATATGGATATCATCAATGAAGACAAGGATGAACTTATCGAGATATTCCTGGAATACTCGATTCATGAGATCAACAAAGAAAGCAGGAGCGTTCGTCAAACCGAACGGCATAACGAGCCACTCAAAAGAACCATATCGAGTGTGGAAAGATGTAAGAGGTATGCTATCCTCTGCGACTCGTAATTGATGAAAACCTGTGGCAAGGTCGAGTTGAGAAAAGACCTTAGCACCACTCAATAAATCGAACATATCATCGATCCTAGGCAATGGATACCTATTTCTGATGGTTAACTCGTTAAGCTTGCGATAGTCAACGCAAAGCCTAAGAGTTCCATTAGATTTCTTCACGAAGATGATCGCGGATCCGCATGGGGAAAAACTGGATTGAATCAACTGCTTGGACTCAAGCTCTAAAAGCTGCTTCTTGAGTTCCTCATTTTCCCTCGTAGACATCCTCGTAGGAGGACGACTAACTGGCTGCGCACCTGGAATGAGATCAATGCCGAACTCAATTGCCCACTTTGGTGGCAAACCCAATACAGGCTCAAAAACATTAGGAAAGTCACAAGCAATAGGAATATGAGATATATCATCATCATCTCGCGAGTCAAGAGAATATAAAGCCATCTCGGAATTATGCACGTCCCGAAGAACAAGAGATAGCTGAGTAGGCGAATCCGGATGTCGAAGATATATGATTCTCTCCGAACAAATAATCTTGGCATCATATCTCACTAGCCAGTCCATACCCAAAATCATATCAAATCCCAGACAAGAGATAACGTGCAGATTCGCACGAAAAGAAAAACCACATAAAACAATCTCAACATCACCACAAAGCAAGCTAAGGGTCGTGGATCCCCCAATAGGATTCGCAATCCTTAAAGAAGTAACCATACAAGAAACATCCAAAGATAAATCATCAACGAGCTTCTTCGATACGGAAGAATGTGAAGCACCTGTATCGAAAAGAACTCATATACTATGATCATGAAATAAAATCGAACCTTCCAAAATGGATGGAGACATACCTTTGGGATGAGAAGGACCTTTAGAAGCCTTGGTAGCATAAAGATTTCTAGACTTGGCACCAGCCGGAACAGTAGGACAAGTTGAAACATGATGACCTTCCTTCTTGCAATAGCGACAGAAGAGAGGTTTAGGACAAGCTCAAATAATATGATCCGGAGAGCCACAATTGAAACACTTCCGAATAAAAGGTGTTCCAGAAGGCTGAGTCTGAGAGCTAGAACCACCAGTCTTCTTCTTCTTAGAAGGAAAATACTTCTTCTGAAACAGAAACTACTTCTTGTTGGGGTTCTTAGAAACCTCAACATCCTCACCACTATCACACTCCTTCTCGAAAGCTTCGAGATGAAGTGCCGAATCTACTAATTCTTCAAAAGAAAGCTTAAGCTAGAGCAATAAAGACTTCTTAAGATATTTCTTAAGACCAGAGACGAACTTCAAATTCTTCTTATAAGAAGTGCTAATGAATTCAAGACCATACTTAGATAAAGCCTCAATGATGCAACATACTCAGAAACAGAAGACTTCACTTGCTTCAACTCAAGGAAGCGACGGGTCAATAAAACTTTTTCAGATTCAGGAACGAACTTGAGTTTGAATCGCTCCCGAAACTGAGTCCAAGAAAGAGTAGACTCGTCAATTTCGGCTATAAGAAGCTCATACCAATCAAGGACACGCTCTTGTAATAAGATAGAAGTTACAAGAAATCTATCATGGTCAGAAAGATCCATACGAGAGAAGATATGCTCGCACGTGCGAAACCAAGATTGGACTTCAAGAACGGATTCAGAGCCTTTAAACGGCTTTCCTCCAAGATGAGCAAAATCACTGCACTGACGTGCAAAGGCAGACTTGCGAAGTGGAGACACTCGAGGAGGAACTGAAGGCTGAGTGCTCCTAAACAACTCCGTAAACTAATCGGCAGACATATAAACGCCATCCGGATGTGTTCCACTGGATTGCCTAGCATCCGAACGTCGTTCCCTGCCTTTTCCAGCCATACGCTGAAAGTAAGATAAGAACGAGATTGTGCACAAGGAAGATATTACAATATGGAATACTACGGAATAAAATGCATTCCTAGACGTATTCCCAAATTCTATATAACCTTGATGGAATAGAGAGACACGATGATTAAAAAATTTGTACCACTTATACACTTTGATGTATCGTAATATGTGCTTCTATTTTGTGTTTATCATACTTTGTTCTGAACTCAGCTTTGATACCAAGCTGTGATGCCCCACCTCTATACCCACGCTAGCAAAGAGTATTAATAGATAATACCGTCTGCTAACACGGAGAATAAGGCTAGATAGGAGCGACCATCTATAGTCTTGCTTTAACTATCTATTAAATACGTCGACAATAATCACACCAAACCGATCGACATATCCAATGAATGCTTAAAACAAAACCATAGGTGGCTCATACATATATACCGATACATAGCAGAGTATACAAAATAATACATGTCAAGTGGTATATCCAACCACAATATACAAACAAATCCAGAAGAATAAATATCGGAGTTTTAACATGATAGGACTACACAAAAGCTATGACAAAAAGAAGCTAGCGAAGTAGTCCATGCGGAAGCAAAATATGCTATGTCCAAATGCACCTAACCTAAAACATCTCGGTCTGACCCGAGTATAAAATACACGGGTCAGTCTAGCTAAATAAATCAGTTAGATAAACTGAACAACAATAAACCTGCAAGGTTACAAAGCATAACAAATATAGCTAAAAGAGATAACACAATCATCTAACAAAAGATGAATCATATGATAACAAGCCTCATATCATCGGCAACATATAGAAACAAAGGATACAAATATCTCAAATCAAGCCAAAAGGCAAATTACCAATACCCATAAGGTATACAAGTTCCACAAGGTAATCGCTATACTTCATGCGGCTCAAAATGACCAACATCGAAGGGCGATACCAAGGGAATATACATATCAATGAAACATCATAAAATTGCTCGAGCTCAGTACTATATAAACAAGGATCCATGATCCCGAAAACTCCAAACCCAATATCACCCATGCGGCTCATAACGACCAACATCGGAAGCGATACTAAAGGGCAACCCAATATCACCCATGCGGCTCATAACGACCAACATCGGAAGCGATACTAAAGGGCAGCAAACCCGAAGGCACAAACCCGAAGGTACAAAACCGAAGGCAACATACCCGAAGGCAACATACCCGAAGGCAACAAACCATAGTGGTGAAGGTCCGCAGGCCCGGTACTGACACCACTAACTGGCAGAATGTGTTACAACTCTCGAAAAGGAATCCGAAAAGTGTTAACGTATGTCCCATAACCACTCGTTCGCACTAAACGGTTTACTATCCGTCAGTAATTTTCACACTCAAAGCAGTACAAAGTTTACCTCATATCATCAATAAACTAAACCCGAAGGTCAAAACGATCTATTGAATAGGTCGGGGATTAATCGGAAGGATAAACGCACAGATTCATGGTCCGTGTTTTACCTAACCATTTAATCTTACTTCCACTTCGCTCGAAGTGCGAAATTGTGTGTGTGCATTATAAATAGAATTTATAATTTGGAGAAGGGAGCTTTTAATTCGATTTAGAGAGATTATTTATAGAACCCGTGAATGAAGTCAAAAACAAGTCATCAAAGTCAAATATGCAATAACAACTAATTGGAATCAACACGAATCAATAAAAGTTGGAAATTAACTCAAAATTAGCCAAAATAGGCAAAACTGCGCATTTCAGACGTCTGAATTTACCTTCCAGACGTCTGAACCACTACCAGACGTCTAAATGGATTCCCAGACATCTGGATTTTGTCTCTGCCTTTTTGCGTCTTCCAGGGACCAATTCCAGACATCTGAATTTCCAAACCAGACGTCTGAATTTGAAACCAGACGTTTGAAATTAGAGTTCAAACGTCTGAAATCCCCCTGTAGGCAAAATCGGCCAATCCCATAAAGGCAAAAATCCAAATGAATTGCAAACGAACGAGCAATGGATGCTATGGGTTTATGCCATACGACAAGCCAGCACTATAGGCTCTTTTATACACCTCCAAGAACATAATTAAAACATCAAGTTATGATTTTTAGAACTTTTGACTTCAAAACACCAAAAATTACAATGTTCACAAAACCAATCCAAATCAATGCAATTGCACATGAATAATTGTTAGGAATTCATACCTAACAACCAAAGATACTTATAGTCATAGATGTGAGATAAAAATCTCACCTTTTTGCACACAAACAAAGATGAGAGCACAAACACAAGAAGGAGGTTAACCACTCTTCACTTCAACTCCACAATCTTCAATCTAAGAACCAAAACATATATTTCCCAAATTAGAGCTTAGGAATTTATGAAATTGAAGAGGAGAAGAGATGGAGAAGATGAAGAGGAGGCTTACCTATCCTTCTCTTTGAATTTCAAGCAAGAATTTGGAGTTTGCAAATGGAACTAGGGCTTGGAGTTTCTAATTCTTCTTTCTTTCCCCCATTTTCAGTTTTCTTAAGCTAAAGGAATGAAATGAGGATGAATGGATGAAGAGTAAGTGAGCTAGAGGGTTAAGAGGAGATTGGGACTGAACCCAAACTCAAGCCCAAGTAGAAAAAGGGGCAAAATTCACAAACTCCAAACATATCAAAGATTACACTTAAAAAGATCGCAAACGCCATTTTAGAACAATTGGAGGTGGTTTCGAGTTCCAATTCGGCCGTTTGCAAAAAGTAGCATTTCGGACCTAATCCGACTAACGACGCTATATTTAAATAAAATATTTAAATATAAAATTGTTAAATATGCGGGTTGTTACCATTCTGGAAACTAGAAGTAAAGGAACCAAAACTATGGCGATAGGCATAAGGAGAATAGTAAGCATTAGAGAAATCTACGACCCAAAGATTGTACACCTTTGAATAATATGCTAAAAAATATTTACCTTGCTACAAAAGTAATGTAGCACTATAAGAAACTATCCAGGAGGGAAGCAACATAGTAGGAGAAACATTCTAGGAAGTACCGTCGTTTCCACGAAACTCATAGGCATACGTTAAATGAATGCTGACACTTAAGAGATCTTATTGAAGAATTAAAAGGAAAAATTGACTTCAACAAAGCATCAAAGAATCATAGGACGACAACTAAATTGTGAGATCCCAAGGACCGCCCATCCACGGGAATTAGCCCAGATCTAGCGGAGCAGGACCCAGTGGAATAATGAAAAGTAAGTCATCAATACCATAATTAGAGGATTTGATCCAACCAAAAAGAGATGGAGAGAGATGGAATGGCACGCGCACTCTCTAAAGCACGTACAATAGGAGGATTGCTTTGTTGTAGAAGATGGATCTCCGACAAAGCAGCAAAGGAGGAATACTGATGATGTAGTATTCAGAAATAGAGATGTTGATTGAATTGAAGTGCTTTCGACCTAATGATAGTGACGGTTGGAATTGGATTAGTGACTGTGCATTGAGTGAACATACTCTTCAAGGAACTTTCGATGGGATGAAGATTAACATGAAGGAGGTTATACCTTGTAAGACCAAGATCAAAGGCTTTATGGGAAAAGCCAAGGAGCTAATTGAGACAATCAATTTTCTGTAGAATTGGGTAAAGCAGAATGCAAGATTATCCAAATTCTAAAGTTCGTCATCGTATATGAGTACTCATCATATAATGCATTCTTAGGATAACCTGTACTTGCTAATTTCCGGATAGCTTTGGCATCTTGGTGCTTAATAATGAAGTTCTGCATGGAGAATGGGGTTGGAATGGTAAAATGTGACCAAAGCATTGGAAGGGAACGTTACATTACAGAACTAAGAGAAGTAAAGCAAAATGGAAAGGCAAGAATATGGAGAGAACTCTCCACATTCAGGACTCGCAAGCATAACAACTAAAACATGAAAACTGGCTTGGGAACCATTACCGATTCATTAAGGTCATTGGTCCAAGGAAGCAGTTAGGGAAAGGGCGACTAGGGTAGAGCTGACAGTGGATGTTCCAATCGGCATGGATGATCCTACATAGGTCCTGAAGATTGGATCTCAGCTCATCATTAACTGAAAAAGAAATTGATGAATTTCCTTCGAGGAAAAATAGATGTGTTCGCCTTGACTTGCTCGGACATGTGCGGGATATCATCGAAGATAGCGTGTCATGCATTGAACATTGACCCAAAGTTTACACCGACAAAGCAGAAAAGACACCGTTTGGGTTCGAACCAATCCATTATTGAGGAAGAGGTAGATAAGCTTATCGAAAACAGGTTCATCCATGATTCTTTATACCCTGATTAGGTTTCCAACCCTATGTTGGTTAGGAATTCCATTGGAAAGTAGAGAATGTGTATCGATTACTTGGTTTTGAAAAAGGCATACACAAAGGACAAGTTTCCTCAGCCAACGATTGGCCAATTGGTGGATGTGACCGCATGACATGATTTGCTCTCATTTATAGGTGCTTATTCAAGTTACAACTAGATCCCGATGCAAATACTAGAATAGGAGATTACTAGCTAAATAACAGACTTGGGATTATATTGCTATCGTGTGACGTCGTTCGATTTAAAGAACGTTGGATCTTTATACCATGGACTGATGAATGCTATTTTTAAGAGCCAAATCAAGCGGATTATGGAAGTATACATAGACGACATGCTTGTGAAATCATGAGTATCTCTAAATCATCTAGACAATCTTCGAAGAAGTTTGAAGTTTTACGGAAGTACGAGATGAGACTGAACACATTGAAATATTCTTTTGGTGTAGCAATGGGAAAGTTTTTAGGATTTATCATACTTGCATGGGGTATCGATGCTAATCGAAAACATATTGACTCCTCGAGGAGTGTAACCACAAAAACTACAAAGAAGGAACTACAGAGCTTGAATGGAAAGATTGCTACATTGAGTCGGTTCGTCTCTAGAGTGATAGATAAGTGTATACCTTTCTTCGATGCCCTCAAGAAAGGAAAAAAGAATTTGAATGGAACAAGGATTTCGAGAAAGCCTTCGAGGAATTATTAAGATGTATGAAAAACCATCTAGTCCAATCTAAACCGCCTATAGGGAAGGATCTATTTGTTTAGTTAGCCACGTTTGCTTATGCGTTAAGCATAGCCTTACTATGTGAGAAGGCTAGGATTCAAAGACCAGTTTATTATATCACCAAGCGTTTTATTAAAGCCAAAAAGAACTACTCGAAGCTGGAGATACTTTTGTACCGCTTATTTGTAACACCTCACCTCTATACCCATACTATCCAATAGTATTACGAAGTAATACTTCTATATAACATGAAGAATGAGGATATATGAATTACATACGTGAATATTCCCTTAGACATCGAATAAGTAACTTGCCTATACATACAAAGTATCAGTACAAAACAATAAATACATGTGCCTTTAGGACAGAACAATACAAAGTATACAATTACTAACAGAGAATATAGAGTCAATCGTAGCAACAATAATAATATAGTATTTTTATAAGAATACAACACAACCCATTATATAAATGAAATCATCAAATGAATAGAGTTTAGCACATATCCATTCCTTAATATAATATCGGTTAAATTACAAATCAATAGATACTGTGAGATAGCCTTACAAATTATCCAAATAATATCCAATGCTATACAACCATAAAGATAATCCAACAAAATCTAAATCACAATGAATAATAACAAAAATATCAAATCATCAAATAGTTTGGATACGATAGGGACTTGCTGCACTTTATACTCAACCAGTCTCTAGTCTAGTCAACTCATTATAGGAAAGAGACATATATGCCAATCTACTGCACACTCATAATCCTAAACCAGAAAGGGAGACTGATCGCACACACCATGCTTCAAGAACTCAGGGTCTACTAACTTTCCGCTAATATTTTAATCTTTTCCTACTCTTCGGTTACCTCAATGGACATCATGACCCATCCACCAGTGGATCATCTACGCATATCTCCGGTCACAACCCTATAGATAACAGACTACCAGCCTATGTGACACAAGGTGCTATAGGGCACCTACTCTACCAACTACCAATCCTATGATGCGCAACAAATATAACAATGGTATCGTGGATCTTGGGCGTGACACCGTAATCAGCCCGTCAAGGTGGATACTGGCCATTCTGGTTCAATCTTGAACCATAAAAGAAGCTAGACACAAGTGGGCGACATATAGTACTCATTTCCTATATCTATTCGTAGCTCTATATGTAAGCCAAAAAATGGCTCTATATAAGTCAACTCATGACTATGATATGTTAGAGCTTTAATCCCTCGCCATCACATGACTCTACTTATAAGCCAATACCTTGCTACAATATATTCACCACATACATATGAGCATATCCCCATTTGACCGGCATTTACTTACAAAGAATGATCAAACGTATAACATAATGATATCCCATACCACCGCTGTTACTCGGATAATTATTCAATGCCCAAAAACTACACTTGATCCATATTAGATATCTCTATATGACAAGTCAGATGAATAACCGAAAAAGTGTCAAAAGCCCCATACCAAACGGTATCACCAAACTGTTTATTCAAATTTCTCGTCACACAGAAATGGAATCTCACAAATAAAATAAAATGACTTCATCACCATATCATCATAAATCCTTAATAAAATCTATGCCGATGGTGAATCACTTATATAATTATTATCCAATAGACAAAAAATAAAAATAGGCTATAGAAATAAATATAAAATAACAAAACAAAGTTAATAATAAATCATTTACAACATATAATTTTATGTAACCAAATATTTAGAAATGAATAATAATACACAATTAAAGATTCAATAAACCATTAGAAAGTTATCAGAATAATTACATAAACATAAACGATTCCAATTAATATGTGTATACAACAATAAGTAAAAATATATTAATGAATCCTTCATAATTTATAATCTCAACGTAAACTATTAAGTACTTAGAAGTGAATATTAATTTCATATTCTAGTTAAATAGATAAATAACCTAACTCAAATATATTCTATTTGATAAATAACTAATTCCTCAATCTTTTATAATTAAGTAATAAGTTAGCATTCTCAAATAGCATTGGAAAAACCGCTTTCTTTCATTTTGGTAACCAAAATTAAATTGTAGAGTAAATATTTCGCTTAAGATATTTCCATAACTTTCTATAGTTAAAATTATTTATTAATAATCATACAACATCCAGATCAATTTAATATATTCAAATCAAATATTTATATTTCCAACACTTGAATTATATGTGTGTGTATACATTAAGATTTCATAAATATATACTTAGAAAACTATAAAATGGCAATTACAGACTATAACATATTTTTTCTTATTTAAATAACACTATTAAATCCACTTTATAAATTTAACAAACTTCAAATATATATTTGCATTCTTGTATAATATATAGAAATTTATTTTAGTGTTTAAATATGTAACAACTCGTATTTGGGACTTCAAATTTGAATACTAATTCAAATCTTCGGATTTGAATTTAAATTATGATAAATTATCCGTTTCAAACTGAGACTTGATTTTCAATGATGTGTTTTTAAATTAATTTTTAGAATTTTTTCATAATTTCTAATTTGGAAAATATGTAAATTTTCGTTTGACGTATTTTACTGCAAACTTTGGCATTTTGAGACCTCACAAAATTTAATAGCTTGTCTATTTTATTTTTGATTTGTGATCGTGTAACATTATTATACACAACTGTACTTTATTTTCTATCAATCACAGTTCGAAATCGGCCGCGGTACGTTATGACCGGATAACAGAATTTATTTATAGTCAAATATAAATATCTACATAACCAAGTATACAACAGCTAATGTTTTTCCTTTTTCCTACAGATTGTCGTTACCTTTCCCTGCCCTTGTACCTTTGGCCTCCTCAGCCACTTCTTTGCCTTCAATAGTTTGAAGCATGTTAGGTATATTATTGCACTTCATCAAATCGATCTCCATTCTTTTTTAAGGTTGCCGCCATTAGATTTTCTCTTCTCCTCCCCATATGTATGTTTAGAAATCATGAAACCGTACACCTACCCTACTTCGAAAATGATTACGTCCCAAACTACTCACTATTAGCTCCAACGTCCTAGTACAAAGTTGTTCGCTAAAGATTCTAGTTTTTTTAAATTAATTGCTTGAGATTTCACTGGAAATCGAACAAGATATCCTACTTTTATAGTAAAAGGAAGAAAACACTCTTAAACTTCAAAAATCAAATTCTCGAGCTTTGCTTCAAATGGATCGACGCCGTTGGCGCTGTTGGGTACGTATGGTGTTGTAGTATTTTTGTGGAAGCTTCAGCATGATTCCGCGTCGATGACTCATCGATTTCTAGGATTCGATTTTTCTCGTGTTATGGTCGTTGTTGAGCAGCATTGGCTCGGGCTTGGAGAGGTGCGTTGGGTGGTGGAATTTGGCAGGGTTCGATTGAGGTTTGAGGGTAGCAGCATGGTGATTGATGAGGCATGCATGATTGGGGAAAAAATGAAATAGAGCTGCCTAGCTGTTTAGATGATCAATTTCTCATGGGCCGCGTGGATTCGTCGACGTGGGGATGATCGAGGCCAGCAAGAGTAGAGGAACTCGCATGTGGTCTTGGGTAGTCGATGGGTGGTTGAGTTGGATCGTGCACATGCATGGAGATGCGCATTTGGGTTCCAGTGTTCAATTTTGCAATGAAGAAGAGGAAAGGGAGATACTGTAGAAATATGAAGTATGTGAGCGAGCCTTGGGCATGTTTTTGGAAGGTGAGAAATCTAAATTATATTAGTTGGTTTATTCATATAAACAGTGTTAAGTTCAAAATTTTATATCTCATTTATTTTAAATCGGTTTGATTCGTGGATTTTTGCGTTGTACTCGTATGGACGAGAGCAACATTTTAGTGTAACTTATAGTAGCTTCAGACAAGTGTAAATTTATGGCAAATGAAAACAGACATGATTTAAATTACATTGTTTTAATTAGTAACATCGTTTGAATTTTTATACCTTAAAAATTGATGTTTATTTGGGCAAATCAATTATTATTGTGTTAAATTGGATTGAATATGGCAAGTGGACATCTGTTTAATGGAATAAAACACTTTTCTGCTAACTAAATTAATTTGACAATCAATCAGCGGAATAAATCCCTGTTCTGTTATTTTATGGATTTAGACATTTGATCATATATCATTAATTGATATTCCACTTTGGATAATTGATATATTAACCGATGATGGTTAAGTGTTGGAATTATTTACACAGTCATGGATTATGTAAATATATGTTATTAACTTGAAAAGTTAATTGAATAATATCATAGCTTGTTTAAGTACCATGGTGATCGTTAAGCCTCCTTTGAATTTGAAAAACTAAATATAGATTTGAAAGTTATTTTAAGAATAATTATTTTTATTATAAGGTTTAAAGATAATTAATTTTTATTTAGTACTATGATTTTAAAAGGTAACAAATTAATAATAATAATATTTTAAAGATAATTTATAATTGGTTTAATAATGATTAAAGTTAATTATTTTATTATTACAATTCTTAAAGGTTATTTCTACAATGTTCTTTATGAATATTTAATTACTATTTTAATGTTATTTAGTTATTATTTTAAAAATGTTTTTAATTTAATTTAATTACTTATTTAAAATGATTTAACAAAAACTTAATTTTTAATTAAAGATAATTAATTATATTTATTTAATTTAATTTATTATAATTAAAGGATAATTAATTTTCATATTAATATTAGTTTAAGGTTAATTAATTACTATTTTTATTACCGTTAAAGATGGTTAATTATTATATTAATATAGTTTCGAAGATAACTTATTAATACAATAATAATGTTTAAAAATTAATTTAATATGTTTTAATGAGATTTTAAGTTATTATTTTAAATGAGATTTAATTTAAATGAAAAAGAAGGATGTTCAAAGAATAACTAATTTTTTGAAGTTATTTAAAGCACTTTTAAATAACTTATGGTTTATTAAGTGGACATTATTGACATGAAGAGTCTTATAATGAGTTGGATTAAATATGGGAAGAGTTTTATAAATGGATTTGGATATTTATTAAAGAATTTATAAATGAGTTTAAAAATTCTTAAGAGGAGAAATTTTGTAAACGGGGTTTGAGATTTATTAAGAATGTTTTATAATGGCATTGGAGATTTATAAGGAAACTTTGTAAATAGATTCGGTAATATTTATAAAATAAAAGGAATTCAGGTAGAAATGGTTGTTCTTCACGACATACTTTGAGTGGCAGGGATTGCCTACAGTTTACTATGGATTCGCTGGGATAGCGATGTTAGTTCTTGAGATGATGGTTTTGATGACAACAACCTTAGAATAGGGTTATAAAATATAAATACTAACATTATAGTTTAGAAATATATGTATATGCAGGATTTAACCATGCAGGTACCAAGAATGAAAACTGTACAGTATAGAGATTCAAGATATCAAGATTGAAGACTCATGAGTGTCAAGAGTTCAAGATTATCAAGAGTTCAAGATTTCAAGAATAAGTAATTTAATTAGGAATTTTGTTAAAACTCCTAGAAAAGCACTGGCATCTTAAAATCCAATTTATTCGTGGAATGGAATCCACTTCGAGCCCGTTAAAGGGATGAAAACCAAAGTAGGATGGAACCTACGAAAAATCTAGTGGAACATTGTTTTGCATCCGCTAACTTTTATTCAAAATAATTTTACAAAATTATATCTTGTTTTCAAAATGTTTTCAAAACCTTCCTTTTAAAAGAATCAAAATCATCTATCCTTGTTTTAAATAGTTTAAGCCTCAATATATTCATTATCTTCAAAATCAAATTATCCTTAGTTTTAAATTATCTTTAATAATAATATATTTAACTTTTCATATTTATACTTAGATTTAAATATAAAATTATAGTAAAATTTTATATATACTAAAATATTATTCTCTATATTTGTTTATGTATTTTAACTATAGTTAAGTATATTTATAAAAGATTGAAATAATTTTAATATAAGATAAAAGTTATTTTTAAGGAAAAACATACCACCAAAATTTCCTTTGGGATGTCGACATACTCAAGACAACCATGTTGACATAGTGGCAGTTAATTTCAAAATTTTGAATTTCAAAAGAAGTGTCTATTTGTCATATCCCTTCACGAATGGACATGGTTGTTGTTCTTCTATAAATATAGGCTGTTTTCAAAAAATTTCTAATTATATTTTTCTGGTTTTCACTCCTATTCTTCTTCCATGTTTCTTTATACATATTCTTACCATTACTCTGCCGAAATCACCGTTGAATCTAACTAGATCATTTCTGGTTTGATTCTCTATCGCTATCTCAACAAGATCCTCAGTGCTATTTAGATTTATAGGCTTCTTTGTAATCATTTCTACGAAAAAAGGTGTGATTGTAGCCTTTGAAATCAATCAAGTGAGAAAAGGTGTGATTGTAGCCCTGAAAATCAATTGGGCGAACTTGTTGCCCATGAAATTAAGTATCTCTACCCAGAGGATTGTGAATCTGGAGGGTGTACCTCGTAGCCTTGAAATCGAGGGTGTAATTGTAAAGATTGCTTTTGAAAGGAAATCCGTAGTTGTGCGCGGGACTAGATGTAGGGTAACTCTGAACCAATATAAAATCCGGTGCGTTCTTTCCTTTACTGCTTTTACTTTATTTCTACATCTATGTTTGATTCTGTGATCGTATCTGTGTCTGAATATTGCATACATTTGTGTTTACATCAACAAAAACTCAAAAAGATTTAATAATTTCATAAAACATTATTCACCCCCTCTAGTGTTTATACTTGCCTTAAGATCCGTTATCCGCAATTTCTAACATTTGGTATCAGAGCAAGGTTTTCAAAGTTTTCATAATATGAATTTTGAAAATTTTTCAAAATGGCTACCAACACTGGTACTGTTAACACTACCAACACTAGTTCTATTATCCCTGTCACTAGTTCATTTGTAGAAGGTCAGTCTACTGTCAGACCACCACTTTTTAATGGCAGTAACTATGCATATTAGGCATGTAGGATGAAAATATATTTACAATCTGTAGGATTGGACACTTGGAATATCACATAGACTGAATATTCTGAACCCACAACTGATTTTGCATAATGGACCGTTGAGCAAAAGACTGTTGCACAAAATAATTCTAAAGCAATGAATATTCTGTTTTGTTCACTTGATAAGAATGAATTTAATAGAGTGTCAGTTTGTAAGTCTACATATGAAATCTGGAAAACTTTGCAAGTTACTCATGAAGGAACAAGCAAAGTTAAACAGAACAAAATTTTCATGCTCATAAATCAGTTTTAATTATTTAAAATGAATTCTAATGAGTCTATTTTCGATATGTATAGTAGATTTCAGGATATTGTGCATTCTCTAATATCATTGGAAAAGGAATTTTCAGAAGAAGATCGAGTCAGAAAAATCTTAAATTCTCTTACTCCAGAATGGGATCAAACGACACTTGCGATCGAAGAGGAAAATGACATCCGTACCTTAAAGATAGGAGAATTAATTGGAAATCTAATGTCCTTTGAAGTCCAAATGATTAGGGGAAGAGAAAGCAAAGCATCTGAAAAGAAATCAATGACATTCAATGCATTGACCGATGGATCTGACTCAAACAGCGATAATGATGAAGAGATAGCCTTTATGACCAAGAATTTTTGGAAATTCATGAAATACAGAAAGATGAACAATCTCAAGAGAAACAACTATAAGAACTCTGGAAATCAGAATGTAGTGCCAAACAATATCAAATGTTTCAATTGTGACAAACCAGGCCATATCAAAAGAGACTGTTTGTATCGAGATAGGCAAAATCCTCCTATAAGCAGTGATTCCGTAAAGAAACGAAAACGTGCATTTACTGCTACTCTAGATGATTCAGACTTGTCCTAAAGCGATGATGATCAGAAGACAAATAATTCAACTATGTGTTTCACAGCAGTTCACGACTCTAACGAATTCAGATAAATGGACTCTGAAAAAGGTACATATTTACAATACAATTGGTTGAAATTGCATGATTAGATTTGGATGCTTGATTGATTGATTTTGAATTGGTGTGTGTATTTTAAAATTTTTATTTTTACTATCATTTTATTATTATTTTATTGTTATTTTTTTTTTAATTTTAATAGTATTATAATATTTTATAGAATATACTATAATTTCAGAATTATTCCAGATATATATATGTATATTAAAAATAATAAGTATATATATATATATATATTAGAATTCTTAGGAAAAATAAATCATATAAATTCAAAGACACATGTCGACATGGTCCCCACCATGATGTCGACATGGGCACAAAATTTGAAATTCAAAATTTGAATTCAAATGGTTGAATTTCCCTCTACCTTTTCACTTCATTCAATTCTCTGAAAAGACATCTTTTGACCAGAGAACATGTCATTTGAGAATCTATTTATTCACTATCTTTTATCACATCTTTTCACTCTCATTTTCAAATTCAAACTCTCTCTTTGAAACTTCAAGCTCTCTACTCTCTACTCTAATGGCTTCTTCAAGCAACCCCTCCGCCATGAGAATTCCTAAAAAGATAAAAGAGCAATCTTCAATGATCCGAAGGCCATAAAATCATATATCAGTTATACTAACTATTGAAAAATCCATCCCGGATAGTTTGCAATATTTCAAGATTTCACTTCTTACGAAATTGATTTTCTTTTTGCAAACAATCAAATTTTTATTCTTATTGATGCTTCTCAAAATGATTTCGTTTGTTATCCAAAATTTATTAAAATTTCTATGTAAATTTAAACCGTGGATTTTATATTGGAAATGATGATGAAATTTGGAGTACTGTCAAAGGCACTAGAATTGTTTTGAATTATGATCTTTTGGGTACCATTCTCAATTACAAGAGTAATGGAATGGATCTTTCTAGTTTTAATATTGATGAAAATGATCGGGAGACGTTTCATCACAATTTCGAAGGAAATGTTGTTTTTGAATTCAAAAATCGAAACTTTCGACCAAAAGCTAGAATTGTCAATCTTCTTTTACAACATACTTTGACTCCAAGATCGAGGAATTTTAACAATCCTACTTCAAAAGTTTACAAAACACTTTTTGCTATTTTTGGAAATTATGATATTAATTGGGCACAAGTTATTTTGGATGAACTTCGTCCCAAAAATATTGAAATGGGTGAGAATACTTTGTATCATGGAATCTATCTCACTTGGATTTCTAACTATTTTGGAGTAGATTTCAAAGGAGAAGAATTTGTTTCAAGAAAGGTTTTCAATCATTCCAATATCTCTTATGAAAATTCCATTTGTTTTTCAACCTTATGAGACTCTTTCCGAAAAAGAAGAGCGTTTGGCTCATGAGGAGATGGAAGAGGAGGAAGAGGAAGAAGAAGGGGATGAAATGGAAATTGAAGAAGAAGAAGGTGAAACCTCTTTGGAAAGCATTAACATCCTCCTAATCCATCCAACAAAACCGTTCTCAAAAACCATAAGACCATTATTGAGAATCAACGGGTTCTTAAACGATCCGTTAGTAAGAAGTTGGATAAAATTTCATCCAATATGAACAAGTTTATTTCCAAAGTCAGCAAGAAGCTTGGATTATCTTCATCTTCATCATCCTCTAACTAGTTCTATCTTTTCATTTCATGTTGTATTAGTTTAGTTTGTTTTAATTTAAAAATTCATGTAATTCTTTATGTTTAATCGTTGTATCATGTTATCATGAAATGAAATTGAATTCCTTTTCTGTTATCAAGCTTATCTTATCTCCAGAATAAATGTTAGTATATATTATATATATATATACAATTATTCACAAAATCAAAATAAGCCATCAAAATTAACTACACCATGTCGACATCCCCCCATGACCATGTCGGCATGTACTGGTCAGAAATGACATTTCATTTTGAATTTGAAATTTGAATAACTACCTTGTGTCTATTCATTTCAAATGAGTTTCTACACTTATAAATACCTATTTCTTTCAGAATTCATCATTCAATATTAATTCTTATCTACTTTGTTTCTATTCTTCTCACAAACTAAAATATGGCCAATCCAATTCGTAATCTATCCGAAAATCATGAAGAGACTCTTAACTCTTTCAAGAATATTCTTTCATTCATTCTTCGAAACCAACGACACTTGGAGTTGTGTCAAATGCAGATGATCTAGGAGCGAGAAAGGCATTTCGATGCAATACAATGGATGATTTCCTCCCTGCACAAGGATGATAACAAAGCACATCCTCCAGTCTCTCTCACTAATGATAATGAAAATTGGGATGCCATCATAGAAGACCCTATATTTGGAGAAGAAGGATGGGTGGAAGTTCCTCGTAATGTTTGATTTTATTACTTTGTTTGAACTGTTTTCTTTGATTGATTTGGTTTCATTTGTTTTAATTTGGTTTGATATAGATTGACATTTGGTGTGGATTGATGTTTGTTGTACAAAACATGAATAAATATACATTGATGTTTATAATTAATTATCATGTCTATCAGTATAATTATCTCTTAATCTATCTACTATACACTCCATTGTATAGTTTATTAACGTAGGTACTTTAGTCCAAGAATGAGGGTGATTTATATTTTTGGAGTTAGTTTTTGTTGATGACAAAGGGGGAGAAGTATAAAATAGGATAGTTAGGCATAGATTAAGGGAGACTTATTAGTTTTAGGGGGAGGTATTAGGATAGAAGTAATATTTTATGAACAAAGGTTGTCATCATCAAAAAGGGGGAGATTGTTAGTCCTTGAGATGATGGTTTTGATGACAACAACCTTAGAATAGGATTACAAAATATAAATACTAACATTATAGTTTAGAAATAAATGTATATATAGGATTTAACCATGCAGGTACCAAGAATGAAGCCTGTACAGTATAGAGATTCAAGATATCAAGATTGAAGACTCATGAGTATCAAGATTATCAAGAGTTCAAGATTTCAAGAATAAGTAATTTAATTAGGAATTTTGTTAAAACTCCTAGAAAAGCATTGGCATCTTAAAATCCAATTTATTCGTGGAATGGAATCCACTTCGAGCCCGTTAAAGGGATGGAACCCTAAGTAGGATGGAACATATGAAAAATCTAGTGGAACATTGTTTAGTATCCGCTAACTTTTATTTAAAATAATTTTATAAAATTATATCTTGTTTTCAAAATGTTTTCAGAATCTTCCTTTTAAAAGAAACAAAATCATCTATCCTGGCTTTAAATATTTTTAGCCTTAAAATAATCTTTATCTTCAAAATCAAATTATCCTTAGTTTCAAATTATCTTTAATAATAATATATTTAACTTTTAATATTTATACTTTGATTTGGATATAAAATTATAGTAAAATTTTATATAAACCAAAATATTATTCTCTATATTTATTTATGTATTTTAACTATAGTTAAGTATATTTATAAAAGTTTAAAATTGTTTTAATATAAGATAAAAGTTATTTTCAAGGAAGAACAAACCACCAAAATTTCCTTTGGGATGTCGGCATACTCAAGACACCCATGTCAACATAGTGGCAGTTGTGTGACGACCCGGAATTTTCGAGCATTTAAAATTGGAATATTTAATTGATTTTAAATATTCAATAGAGCAATCTTAACTTGAAATACAAATATCGCTATTTATTGATAATTAAATAATAGAATTTAATAATTAGAAATTGGGTAAATTGTTGAATCTAGGATTTTAAGCCTGTTAAAAATAATTTGAAGGCTTGTAAAATTTATATTGATAACGTTGAAGACGATAGAAGTGTTAAAATCAAATTCTACAATGATTTGTTCAGTTTTAAATTTATATCGTTTAAATTGAATTTAAATAGCCTTCCGAGGCACAGTCTCAGAATTCGACGAAACCAGTTCCATTGGGTCCGTAATATTGAATTTTTATCGGATTTCAAATTTCGTATTGATCGGAGTTGTTGTGCGAGCGTAGATAAGTAAACGCGTTGAAAATTAAATAAAATTTTAATTGATCAAATCAATGTTATCGGTGCCTTATTAAACACGCTTCCCTTTTTATTTTTTTCAGCCGACCATCCTGTCCCTTTTTCTTCCAACACGCAGAAACAATTTTGTGTGCTACGTCGTCTCGATATCCTTTCAATGTCGCTTATCTTCTGAAGAAAGCTTCTGCTCTGCCCTATTTCATAAAACACGAATACTTCCTCTTCCCTCATTCGAATAGATTCGGAAAATTCTCAATTGTAAAATCTCTCTGGGAAATGGCTTCTTTGTTCAAACCATCCCCTCTTCATCTTTATTCCGTATCTGCGAAAAAAATAAAACAAAATAAATGGCCGAGTCGATTCCCCCAAATCGCAACCCTCTCCTCTTCGATTCACATTAAATCGAAAACCGTGTCTTCCTGTCCATTATGAAATCAGTGGCAGGTAACTCCTCAGTTCCTAATCTCGAAAACGCATTTCTTTCCCTAAATTGATTCTCAATCTCAAGCTTTGAGCGGTGCAGCGCTTTGGTGGAAGCTCGAGAGTAGACGCGACTGCAAATTAGGGGAGGGCTTAGTGCGACATCGCTGTGAGGTTCGATTGAAGGCCGCACGTGAGGGCATGAAGGATCTTCGGCCAGCAAGCAACGCGAGAGGTGGCTCACGATCTTAGGTGAATTTGCGATCGAAGTTGCGAGGCTATGGAAAGGAGAGGTCGTTTCAGGGGGGCTTTGGGGTCACCGTGGGTTGCGGTTATAGTGGCGAGATCGTGGTTGTCGATCGTTGTGAGGTCAGTGGAGTTGAGTTTTGGGCAGGCAGTAGCTATGCTCGATCTGGACCTTAGTTTGAGTAGCAAGTAATTTCTGTTTCTATTTGAATATGTTAAAATGTTTTTCCTAAAAAAAAATGTAATGTATACATCCAGATCAGCAGATAGATATGCAGTAGTAGGATATAAAACAATTTATTTATCTTGTTAAAGATTTATATGACTGTATATAAATTGTAAAACAGAAAATAGTTTACATATGAATATGGTTTAGAAGGTAGTTTTAAATGAAATAGATAAATATATACATAGGGATTTAAAAGAAAATAAATATACATGTATATAGGTTTGGGAAGGACATTTATGTTATTTGAATTTAATTTGTACAGGTTATTTTTGGAATAAGTAGTTATAGGGAAGAAAAATAAAATAAGTTAGTTAAAAGAAAATAATTTAAACGAAATTTATAAATGGAATTTATTTTCAGTAAGTTCAAATATTGATAAATCATATGATGTTTATTCAAAGGTTGAAATTTGAAATAAAACAAGTCGAGATGGATATGGTGGCAAATTAAAAGGGCAAAGGTGACTTAATCTCACTCAGTTAAATTTAAATTTAAATGATTAAATTTGAATAATTGTTTGAATGGCTGAATTGATTGATGTGATATTGTATGATATTTTGGAATTAGCATATTATATTGTGCTAACATTTGTGGATGCAGGGAAAACAGGTTGAAGGGATCCAACTGGACCCCTCACATGTATTTAAATTATTCAATGTTCTCTGTTGTGATTATTTGATATCCTATGATGAGTTATATTGGAATATTGAATGTTATGGTTTGATTGAATATTTGGATATAATGAATTACCAAAATATATGAATTGGATTGTTGAAAAGAAATTAAAAGGAAGTAAATTTGTAAGCGAAATAATTATAGAAAGTTTGAATAAATTAAGAATGAATTGAAAAGAAATAGAAGTAATATGAAAATAATAATAAATAACTTCGAGTATGAAGAGAAGTGGAATTTTTAATAAAATGAAATTGATGAATTGTAAACTTAAGTTATATCAATTAAAGAAATAAAGAATTATCTTAAAATTCAAAGTTTAAATTTATTTAAAAGAATAAAAAAAAAGTAATTGAGAAATCTAAAAATTGGAATCAAGAAATGAGATCTGAAATTAATAGATTCTGAATTTAAAGGGAATAAATTGGAAATCAATTTGGGAAATTGATTTAAGTGATTGAAGTTGAGATTTTTCTCTGGATAACTAAGTACATTTTTAAAGTAAATTCTTAAATAAATTTAAAGGTTTTAAAGTTGTTGTAAAAAGCAAGTTTTAGAAAATTTATTATTTCTAATATTTAAAATCAAAAGTAAGCATTTTCTCAAATCTATTATAGTAGTAATTTCTTTAAAAGTGGCTTAGTATTTTGTTTTTAAAAAGTGAAAATCTTGTTTTATATTTTATTAAGTAGCCTTATTTTCAAATATTCACATAGTATGTATTTTTAACAAATTATTGAAGTAATTTAATTTAAATGTTTTAAATTATATTTTCAAAGTAAATTGTTTTAAATTATTTTGAAAATCTAGTTTTGTGCTTGGTGATTTCAGAGGAAATAGAAAATATTTGGGAAAATTTATTCTGAAAAGAAAGATGGTTTTGGAAACTGTTTTCAAAGGATTGAAAATAGAAATATATCTTGTGAAGATATTTTGAGGTTAATAAATAATTTGGGAAATTATTTATTGTTGGATGGTTGTTTGTGAATATTAATTGATAGTTAAGTAACCGACTATCAATATTGGCCAACTGCGTTGATCGTTTCGACGAGACCGGGATCGAGATTTATTTCTCGAAAACCACTTCGATTCGGTTTGTACGTTTCGTGCGAAAAACGTGTTCGGAGTCGAAGATGGAGCAGTGAAGTGCAAGGGCTAGTCGCTACTAATCCTGAGGATATTTCCAAAATGGATGTAGTAGGAATAGTGCCTTCGGTTCCGTTCGAACCCGGAACGGACTTGTATGGATGAATGCTTGCGAAACATCGTCAGGTGGACGATTGGCATTCTAAGGAATATGTTCTATAAAGGTAACGCTTAGCCTCAAGCCTCATCAAATGGGAATGGCTGAAAATCAGGGGATATGTAGCAAGGCTTCGTGGGTAGCCCCCACTGGAGGGTGAGGTCATCCCTGTCTAAATGTCCCTTTTATTTCGGCTTAGTGGGCGGTTGCTGATCCGAACCGCGGGGTGATCTTGCTCGGGACTGTCCAGTAAGGGATGGTTCCGGTCTTGTGTTGCAGGGGAGTTAGGGTGGCTCCTCGGCACGCTGATCTAGACCAGGTACTGTCACAGGTGGTACCCCAATGCCTAGCCATTAGTTGGAATCCTTTTTCCCTACGCGCCCGTACGGTTTTGATTGTGCCCAACTATTGCTGAAACGTGAGATGCAAGCATTTCAGCTAGATTCTATTTTACTTTCTATAGACACTATTATAATATCAGAGGACTTTAATAAAAAATGTTTTAGCTATCGTAAGGTAAAAACCCGACATGTTTATTTGTGGCGTGGTCTTACGAGATACTTTTGTTTTCAAATAATTTTTGAAACTTTAATAATCAATTGGGTGTGATTTTCTCAAGCTGGTATTCCAGACTGACTCGGGTCTTATTTAACTGTAATGCTCGGGTCAGACCGAGTATTATAGGATACAGGAAATGCTGTGGAGCTCAGGAGACGAGCTGGATGACGATACGTATTTACGTACTTGTTTATGTATATAGTCCGCTGTGTTGAGTAGCTGTGTATCCAGATGTATCTTATTGATGTTGAGCTATGATTGATGTACTCTGATGATGTGTGTATATATATATATATATATATGTAAACAGAAATATTTGACTTTTGGGTAAAGATTATTTATTATCTATTATACTTTATTCCGCTGCGATAGTTAGATTCTGTTGTTGTTTTCTATTCTCATTTTCTACCTCTTCTTCTTTAACCAAATGGTTCGTATTTCTATGCAACTTGAGTTGATTGTTGTAGAATAGTGTTGACTCGAGGGGTACGGATTTGCGGGCTGTTACACTTGGTGTCAGAGCCAGGTTGGTGATAACCTTGGCTCTGGTGGGAATTACTCATTATTAATAGAGTCTATAGTACTCTAGAATGAGTTTGAGCGTATTAATAGATATGAGCGCGTATTTGTTATTGAATATAAATTGTTTTAATATTGTGTTGATTGGTTTATTGAGTGGCATATGAACCTTCGTCGACACAGTCTGTGCAACTATATCGAAGGGGTTTCTAAACACTTGAATATAACAATTGACACAGTATTGTTTTAAATATGGGTAAATGAAATAATTTTACCCAAAATATATTTTGATAGAGATACAAATTTTTTTTTTATAAACTATTTTAGCTAATATATGGTTGCTTGGATGTTAGAAATGATAATATTAAAGTATTATCATTGTTAAGTGAAAATTTTGTAGGATCGATTTCACCCTAGAGGGGGGGTGAATAGGGTGATAGTGTAAATTATAAAAATTAATTGCAGAAGCTAATTAATATTTAACACGGATCACAGAATAGCAGCACAGATATCGCAGAATATAAATAACAGAATAAAACAGAACAACACAGAATTTATCCAGCTTCGGCAAAACCCTGCCTACGTGCTGCCCCCAAGGTTTCTACTAGAAATTAGATAGTCCCTCGCTTACACACGTAAACTCGCTATACCCGCTATTGACTAATCTAACTCTACGCTCAAAACCCTGACCACAACTCAACCACCGAGTTGCGAATTCCCAAACTACACACCGTAGTTTGTCCCCTAGTCACACGACTAGAAAAAATAAAACGGTTTAAAAAAAAAATTACAATTAAAAACAATTAAAATGAAATAACCCTAATATTAAATTTAAAAACCCCTTAAACAATCTTCCTTTGAAAGTAGGCCGGCCTCCTTTGCTATTTGACCCGTCTCTTTTTTTTTTTTTCTCTGTTTGTAATGGCGGCCGTTCCTTTTTAGGGCTTCGTCCTCATCAGATTGGGGCTTCGTCCTTTTGATTTAATTTAGGGCTTTCAAATTGAAGCGCCGACCTTTGATAATTGTTCGACTTCGATACTCTTTGCAGCTGCTTCGTTGATTGAATTCCTTCTTCGGTATGTAATTGTATGCTTTTTCTTTTACTGATTTTATGCTTTCTGGAATTCAATGCTCTTGCCGATGATGTGAATTTCTTATATAGGGTTTGTAACCCTAGATTTTCGTTCGCACAAAATATATTTGATTTTATCTCTGCCGATCGTTTACGCTTGGATGATTGCGATTTACCTTGACTAATTCATATGCGAATTATTCTTATTATTTCTTGGTTGACTTGGTTTAAAGTTGACGGCTTTGAATTTATGTTCAATCCTGGCTCCGTGAATTTCTCTGACCTGACTCGATGCCTTGAATTTGAGATGTTTGGTTATCACTTGCTTTGACTTGGTTACACGTTTTGAAAACTGCAGCTTGATGCTTGTATCCCTCTTGTTGTTCACAGCAATTACATCCCTACTGCCATGTTTTGATGTCACTGTAGTATGTTGGTCACTTGATTGTGTTGATGGAGGATGTTGCACTGCTTCATTATGATTCACTGCAAAATTTATTGAGTTGTCATTTGGGTTTGTAAGTTGTATCATAGTGATGCCTGGTGCTATGTTGCTTTCGACTTCGAATCTGCACTCATCTTTACTTATATCACTGGTCCTCTCGGCCCATCACCATTGCTTTGATATTGTTGCTCTGACTTGTATAACTGCATTCATGTAGAGACTTTGTTTGCATATAGTCTTGTTGCCTCTGTTTCATATTGTATGGTCTGATTCATCATGCATCATTTTGTACATGCTCGGTGTCAAGCATTGTCTTTGTTGATGCCTCTGATTGACTTTACTGCATAGCATATTTGTGTAGTTGGTTCAATTGCATTTGTCCATTTCCTTACTGTTGCTGTGCACTTCTGTTTCCACTGTCCATATTGTTTGCAGCTGTGCTTCATTGACATGTTGTGGCCTGTACTTGTATGCATCATATATGCACTGTGCACTAACTTGAGTCTGGTTCTTCACTTGGAATTGCACTTCCTGTTGCTGTTGAGTTGATATAGTCTGACCTGTGTTCCCTGTTGCACACTGTTGTTGGTCTGATCATTCCTGTAGCTTGCCACTGACTTTGGTTCTTCGAATCTGTTGCACTTGGTCTGTCCACTGTCGAGTTCTTGTGATACTCATGTTGATTACATTGTTTGTTGACATGCCTTGTACTGTGCTTCATATATGCACAGTTGGTTCATGTTGTTGCTTATGTTGGTGTTGTACACTGTCATGTTGAATTCACTGATGTATCACTGGTATACTTCACTGTGTTGATTGTTGTGCACTTGCTTGACTGAACTACTCTGGTCTTTCATGATGTATTTGCTGTGGCATTCTGTGGTCTGCACTGGACTTGATGACTTGAGCTGCTATGTTCTGTTCATTCCTAGTTGCCTTGTTGCAGTTTGATTGTGATATCCATGTTGTAGTCCATTTTAATGTTGGTCTTCGTTGCATTCATGTCATGTCGCCTTGTGTTGAATCCAGTTTCAAAACTCGGATTTGACCTTGTGCTTGTGTCGTGATTTTCAATGTTATTGCACGTGAGTTGAACCCGATTTTTCATTTGGGTTTGACCTGTGCTTGCCTGTCCCTGTAAATCAATCAAGTGTATATATCGGCGTGCACGGCCTTGTGGCATATACAGTAATATACTGTGTATGTCACAAGTTGTTCGTGTATGATGAATTCAAATTTAAATGATGACGAACAACCCAAATAACTGAGGCAAATATCATTTTCAAAATTCATGTTTTATTTTATATTGCAAAAATATTTTATTTTCAATTTTACTGCGTTAGTTTATATTTTTGCAGATAGCTCAGATGCTGGATTCAAACTTGAATGCAGTTGAAGGTAAATACGAGTGTGAGTGATATGTAGTGAGGTGCTGATGTAAAATAGTGATGTATTTGAATTTGTATCAAAGTTGTATAGTGAATAGTGAGAGCTTGAATTTGTATACTATTCAAAATTGTAATAAATATTTGTTTGAATAAAATATTCGTTTGAATTCAAATTCTGTGTTATTTATTTTATTCAGCAAATATTTATTTAATCTGTGAAAAATAAAATAGTATATTATCAAATACATTTAAATGAATGAATATATGTTTATTATCATCAAACAAAAATCATATAAGCGCATATTCAACAATCTCCCCCTTTTGATGATAACAAACATATATTTAAGATTTTGAATATGTTAAATGTATTTGATCATTGATATATCCTAATTGCTCCCCCTATTTAAATGCTTCCTCTCTACACAAAGCTCCCCCTACATATATGCATACAAATAGAAATATATAAATGAGCCTATATGCAAATGGAAAATTATTTGACCTTTGCTTGATTCTATTGACAAAATCTTAACTTTTCTCTCCCCCTTTTGTTATCAGCAAAAGAATAATAGTGTTAGAGAAAATAGAGATAAAGTAATCGATATCAATCCAACATTAAAACTTAATTGAATATAAATATCAAATTTCAATAAAAAGTCAAACAAAAATCATAAAATTTTTGTTAGGCGCATATTCCACTTTTAGAATGATGGAGATGATGTCATCATATACAACCATACAATTGTGTCTATTTGTGGTATTTTTATATCAGGAATTTGAATATCTACTAATCATGCATAACCGTTAGGACTTTTAAATGAGATTAGTAGTATTCCACATTTATTTAAAAAAAAAAAAATGAATTCAAGCATCTTCCAACCACGCATAACCGTGAGGACTTTTAAATGGGATTAGAATCAACTTGATTTTTTTTTTTTTTTAAACAATCAACTTTTGATATGTGTTCCATACATGCATAACCGTGAGGACTTTTAAATGAGCATGGAAGCACATAACAAATTCCAAGTAATTCACCCATGCATAACCGTGAGGACTTTTAAATGAGAGTGAATACTTTGGTATTTATTTATTGTTATTATTATTTATTTATTTTTTATTATTATTTTTTTAAAAAAAAAATGAAAAATGAACGATTCCTGTTTAAAATACCACATATCGACAAACTATATAGAGTTTTGATGAGTGATGGTTGATAGAAATATGATAGGTATAGAGATGGTCATGGAATTTTTACCAACAAAAAGTTTTATAACTCTTGTTTACATTTCTAAAGAAATTTTCTAATTATACTTTCTCGAGTTATAATATATAATCAATATCAACACTCATCACTTTTTCAATCACTATTTTTCTTTTCAATGATTTGTAGGGAGAAAAAAAATGTTAAATATTCAGCAAATTTCTAAAACACCTAGACTGAGTCGTAGTTTACAAAAACTATTTTCTGGTAGGGGTTTTGTAAAGATGTCTGCCAATTGAGAATCAGTTGAAATAAAATTTATGCAGATATTTTCTTTGGAAATATGATCTCTAATAAAATGATGTCTTACATCTATATGTTTTGTTCGCGAATGATGTACAGGATTATTTGTGAGATCAATTGCGCTTTTGCTATCACACATTAGTGGTACACGTTTAAAATTTAGGCCATTGTCATGCAAAGTTTGTATCATCCATAAGATTTGAGCAGAGCAACCGCTCAAAGCAATATACTCTGCTTCTGTTGTGGATAATGCAATACAATTTTGTTTTCTACTCGACCATGCAACTAATGAATGTCCTAACATAAAACATGCTCCACTAGTACTTTTTCTATCAACCAAATTTCCAGCATAATCAGCATCTGAAAAATCTTTCAATTCAAAATTATCATTTGATGGATACCAAAGACCAAACCGTGGGGTGTGCAATAAATATCTTATAATTCTTTTAACAGCTTTTAAATGAGATTCTTTTGGGTTAGATTGAAAACGCGCACATAAGCAGACAGAAAACATGATGTCAGGTCTAGAGGCGGTAAGATAAAGGAGTGATCCAATCATACCTCTATACAGCTTTTGATCAACTGTCTTACCCTTTTCATCTTTGTCAAGTTTAAGTGTTGTACTCATGGGAGTTCTTGCTGGTTTAGCATCTTTCAATCCAAATTTGTTGACAAGTTCCCTAATATATTTTGTTTGAGAAATGAATGTGCCTTTATTGCTTTGTTGGATTTGAAATCCTAAAAAGAATTTTAACTCTCCAACCAAGCTCATTTCAAACTTTTCCTGCATGACTTTTTCAAATTTCTCATACAATAACTTGTTAGTAGCATCATAAATGATGTCATCAACATATATTTGAACAATCAAAATATCATTGTTTTCATGCAACAGAAATAGTGTGGTATCTACACATCCCTTTTTGAACCCATTTTCAAGGAGATAAGAAGTAAGACATTCATACCAAGCTCTGGGAGCTTGTTTTAATCCATATAATGCCTTCTTTAGTTTGTATACATGGTTTGGATATTCATGACTTTCAAAACCTTCTGGTTGTTCAACAAACACATCTTCTTTTAAAACTCCGTTAAGAAAAGCACTCTAATGTCCATTTGTCTTAGTTTAAATCCTTTGTAACAAGCAAAAGCTAACAATATTCTAATTGATTCTAGTCTAGCTACAGGCGCAAAGGTTTCATCAAAGTCAACTGCTTCAATTTGATTGTATCCTTTAGCAACTAGTCTAGCTTTATTTCTAATTATATTTCCAGATTCATCATATTTATTTTTAAAAATCCATTTTGTTCCTATAACTGGATAATCCTTAGGTCTAGGTGCTAGACTCCAAACATTATTTCGTTCAAACTGATTTAGTTCTTCTTGCATGGCCATGAACCAGTTTTCATCATTAAGGGCTGAATCTATGCTATTTGGTTCTATTTCTGAAATAAATCCACTATATAAGCACAGATCACATAGATTTTTAAAGGATGAACGAGTTTGTATACCTGCTATAGGGTTTCCAATTACCAATTCTGGTGGATGGTCTGTTTTGTATTTCAGCTTTTCTGGATCCAGATTTCTTCGGACTTCTTGAGTTGTGGTTTCTTTAGCATCAGCAGTTTCTTTTGGTTTTTCAAATTCATCTTTTTCTTTCTCCTCTTCAACGTTGCTTTTGGATGTATCCTGTTCGTCAATGCCTTCATCAAATTTCACATTGATTGACTCTACGATTGTTTTAGTCTTTTTGTTGTAGACTCTATAAGCTTTGCTTCTCGAAGAGTAACCCATGAAGATGCCATCATCAGCCTTTGCTTCAAATTTTCCTAACTGATCACCTGTATTAAGAATATAGCAAGGACATCCAAACACTTTGAAGTAAGCGATGTTTGGTTTTTTGTTGAACCATAGCTCATAGGGGGTTTTGTTAAGAATCGGTCTGATGATAACTCTATTCATTACATAACATGTTGTATTTACAGCTTCTGCCCAGAGATGCAGAGGTAGTTCATATTCATTTAACATAGACCTAGCCAATTCTTGTAAAGTTCGATTCTTTCTCTCAACTACCCCATTTTGTTGTGGAGTACGTGGTGCAGAGAACTCATGTTTGATTCCGTTTTCATCACAGAAAGTTTCAAATTCATAATTTTCAAATTCTCCACCATGATCACTTCTTAACGAAACAATAGAGACTTCTTTTTCATTTTGCACAAATTTTGCGAATCTTGTGAAGTATGAAAACGTTTCTGATTTTTTAGCTAAGAAGTATACCCATGTATATCTTGAGTAATCATCAACTAACACAAAGCAATATTTCTTACCTCCTAAGCTAGCAATGTCATTAGGTCCAAATAGATCCATATGAATTCGTTCAAGAACTCTAGAAGTGCTTACATTGTTTTTGGCATGAAACGATGATTTTCTAAGTTTTCCCAAAGTACATGCTTTACAGATGTTCTCAGTTTCAAACTCATGTGATGGCAACCCTCTTACCAAACTTTTCCTTTTTAATTTGTTTAATAAGTTCATACTAGCATGCCCTAAACGTCTATGCCATAAATTCACTTCTATATCCTTAGCTACCAAACATTTAGAGAGGATGAGATCATCAAAAGATAGAGAATATATGTTACCTTTCCTTTTTCCAGAAAATAAAATTTCTTTTGATGATTTGTCAACAATTTTGCACATGTCAGAATCAAAGATAACATTCATACCTTTATCACATAGCTGGCTGATTGATATCAAATTGTGGTGCAGATTTTCAACATATAAAACGTCATTCAAGGTAAATGTATTGTTACCTACTTTACCTTTACCAACAATTTTACACTTGTCATTGTTCCCCATTGTGACTCTGCCACCTTTGTACTTTTCTAGGCTAAGGAACTTCGATTTATCGCCTGTCATGTGCCTGGAACAGCCAGAATCCAAGTACCATTGCTGTTGTTCCTTAGCCTGCCAGCATACCTACACGAGAAGAGAGTTTAGTGACCTATTTGTTTTTATAGGTCCATGGTTGTTAGTGGCAGAAAATTTTGAAAAATGATTTTGTGTAGACCCAAAACTATTTATAATTGTTCCCTTTGGCACCCAAATTTGTTTAACTTTGAGAGATTTTATATTTGTGCCTTTTGAAACCCAAATCGGTATAGTTTTCACATGTTTGGGTCTATACCAACAATTATTGTGACCGTGTCCAAATTTTCTACAAATTGTGCACATAGAATTAACTTGATTAATCTTGTTTTCAACAATTTTCGAATTATTATATCCAAGTCCTTGTCTAACCGTATTAACAGTTTGCTTTCCTAATAGCATATTCAACGATTTTTCACTTTTTGAAAATTTATCTAAAGTCGTTGACAATTGTTGGACTTGTGATTTGAGAGATTCATTTTCGTTTAACAACTGTGTGCACTTTTTAATAGAATTCTCTCTCCTAGTATTTTCATTCTCTTTTAAAATCAGAATTTCATTTTCAAGTGATTTTATATTGATTTCCGATTTTTTAATTTCTTCTTCAAATGTTGGACACTTATCACACTTAGGAATTCTACATTGATAGTTCTTAACTAATTGATCAAGTTGTTTATTGCATTCTATCAAAGTATCCTTTTGAGATTCAAGTTTAGCATATTTTTCCCTAAGTCGTTCATAACAGCCATTTACTTCATGGAAATAAATTAGTAATTCAGAATGAGTGAGTTTTGATACCTCGCTTGGCTCGTCGTCATCACTGTCTGTAACTTCACCATGAAGACACATATTTGCTTTTTCACTCTCACTCTCGGTGTTATCACTTTCATCTTCGTCAGTTTCATCCCAAGTAGCCGCAAAGCTTTTCTTCTTTAGTTTCTTTCCTTGATTTGATCGTTTTTGAGGACATTGTGGCTTGATATGGCCGGGTTTGTTGCATTTGTAACAGATGATTTTCTGATCTTCTGGGTTGTCCAGTGGTTTGCCTATTCTGTTTTTCAATTCATGATTTCGAGCTGGATTTCCGTATTTGCGATTCCACTTTTTGAATTTCTTTATTAGTAGCGCTAGCTCTGCTGCTCCATCATCATCGTCATCATTCTCATCATCACTTTCAGTTGTTCCTTTGAGAGCTATTGATTTCTTTCGAGTATCTCCACCTTCACGCTCTTCCTTGAATTTCATTTCTAGCTCATAAGTGGTGAGATTTCCGATGAGTTCTTCGACTTTGAGTTGTTTTAAATCTTTCGATTCTTGAATGGCAGTTACTTTTGCTTCAAAGCTTCGTGGAAGGACTCTGAGGATTTTACGGACTATTTCCAATTCGGTGTATGTTTTTCCGAGAGCTTTTGATTTGTATACGATGTTGGAAAGTCGTCCGTACATCTCTTTGACATTTTCTTCTTTCGCCATTGTAAAGTTCTCGTATTCGCTGCTTAGCATGGCAAGGCGAGATTCTTTGACTTGAGATGTTCCTTCGTGAGTTACTTCTAATATGTGCCATATTTCCTGCGCAGTTAGACAATGTGAGACACGATTAAATTCAAATTGATCTAATGAACAGATAATAGAATTCATAGCTTTGGCATTAGTATTCTGTAATTTATTTTCTAGTTCTGTCCATTGTTCCTTTGGTTTCTCTATTTCCTGATCATCTACAGTTATAGTTGGTATTCTATAACCTGTCTCAACAATATCCCAAGCGTCAATGGTTTTCAAAAAAAAATTCATCCTATTTTTCCAAAAAGCATATTCACCATTGAACATTGGTGGTCTAACTATGGATTGACCTTCTGCAAAAGCATTATTAAAAGAAGCCATTTTAAAAATTCGAATTTTTAAACAAAAACTGATTTTTTCAAAAAAAATAGAATTTTTAAAACAAATGTTGACTTCTATTCCTAGCTCTGATACCACTTGTAGGATCGATTTCACCCTAGAGGGGGGGTGAATAGGGTGATAGTGTAAATTATAAAAATTAATTGCAGAAGCTAATTAATATTTAACACGGATCACAGAATAGCAGCACAGATATCGCAGAATATAAATAACAGAATAAAACAGAACAACACAGAATTTACCCAGCTTCGGCAAAACCCTGCCTACGTGCTTCCCCCAAGGTTTCTACTAGAAATTAGATAGTCCCTCGCTTACACTCGTAAACTCGCTATACCCGCTATTGACTAATCTAACTCTACGCTCAAAACCCTGACCACAACTCAACCACCGAGTTGCGAATTCCCAAACTACATACCGTAGTTTGTCCCCTAGTCACACGACTAGAAAAAATAAAACGGTTTAAAAAGAAAAAAAAATACAATTAAAAACAATTAAAATGAAATAACCCTAATATTAAATTTAAAAACCCCTTAAACAATCTTCCTTTGAAAGTAGGCCGGCCTCCTTTGCTATTTGACCCGTCTCTGTTTTTTTTTTCTCTGTTTGTAATGGCGGCCGTTCCTTTTTAGGGCTTCGTCCTCATCAGATTGGGGCTTCGTCCTTTTGATTCAATTTAGGGCTTTCAAATTGAAGCGCCGACCTTTGATAATTGTTCGACTTCGATACTCTTTGCAGCTGCTTCGTTGATTGAATTCCTTCTTCGGTATGTAATTGTATGCTTTTTCTTTTACTGATTTTATGCTTTCTGGAATTCAATGCTCTTGCCGATGATGTGAATTTCTTATATAGGGTTTGTAACCCTAGATTTTCGTTCGCACAAAATATATTTGATTTTATCTCTGCCGATCGTTTACGCTTGGATGATTGCGATTTACCTTGACTAATTCATATGCGAATTATTCTTATTATTTCTTGGTTGACTTGGTTTAAAGTTGACGGCTTTGAATTTATGTTCAATCCTGGCTCCGTGAATTTCTCTGACCTGACTCGATGCCTTGAATTTGAGATGTTTGGTTATCACTTGCTTTGACTTGGTTACACGTTTTGAAAACTGCAGCTTGATGCTTGTATCCCTCTTGTTGTTCACAGCAATTACATCCCTACTGCCATGTTTTGATGTCACTGTAGTATGTTGGTCACTTGATTGTGTTGATGGAGGATGTTGCACTGCTTCATTATGATTCACTGCAAAATTTATTGAGTTGTCATTTGGGTTTGTAAGTTGTATCATAGTGATGCCTGGTGCTATGTTGCTTTCGACTTCGAATCTGCACTCATCTTTACTTATATCATTGGTCCTCTCGGCCCATCACCATTGCTTTGATATTGTTGCTCTGACTTGTATAACTGCATTCATGTAGAGACTTTGTTTGCATATAGTCTTGTTGCCTCTGTTTCATATTGTATGGTCTGATTCATCATGCATCATTTTGTACATGCTCGGTGTCAAGCATTGTCTTTGTTGATGCCTCTGATTGACTTTACTGCATAGCATATTTGTGTAGTTGGTTCAGTTGCATTTGTCCATTTCCTTACTGTTGCTGTGCACTTCTGTTTCCACTGTCCATATTGTTTGCAGCTGTGCTTCATTGACATGTTGTGGCCTGTACTTGTATGCATCATATATGCACTGTGAACTAACTTGAGTCTGGTTCTTCACTTGGAATTGCACTTCCTGTTGCTATTGAGTTGATATAGTCTGACCTGTGTTCCCTGTTGCACACTGTTGTTGGTCTGATCATTCCTGTAGCTTGCCACTGACTTTGGTTCTTCGAATCTGTTGCACTTGGTCTGTCCACTGTCGAGTTCTTGTGATACTCATGTTGATTACATTGTTTGTTGACATGCCTTGTACTGTGCTTCATATATGCACAGTTGGTTCATGTTGTTGCTTATGTTGGTGTTGTACACTGTCATGTTGAATTCACTGATGTATCACTGGTATACTTCACTGTGTTGATTGTAGTGCACTTGCTTGACTGAACTACTCTGGTCTTTCATGATGTATTTGCTGTGGCATTCTGTGGTCTGCACTGAACTTGATGACTTGAGCTGCTATGTTCTGTTCATTCCTAGTTGCCTTGTTGCAGTTTGATTGTGATATCCATGTTGCAGTCCATTTTAATGTTGGTCTTCGTTGCATTCATGTCATGTCGCCTTGTGTTGAATCCAGTTTCAAAACTCGGATTTGACCTTGTGCTTGTGTCGTGAATTTCAATGTTATTGCACGTGAGTTGAACCCGATTTTTCATTTGGGTTTGACCTGTGCTAGCCTGTCCTTGTAAATCAATCAAGTGTATATATCGGCGTGCACGGCCTTGTGGCATATACAGTAATATACTGTGTATGTCACAAGTTGTTCGTGTATGATGAATTCAAATTTAAATGATGACGAACAACCCAAATAACTGAGGCAAATATCATTTTCAAAATTCACGTTTTATTTTATATTGCAAAAATATTTTATTTTCAATTTTACTGCGTTAGTTTATATTTTTGCAGATAGCTCAGATGCTGGATTCAAACTTGAATGCAGTTGAAGATAAATACGAGTGTGAGTGATATGTAGTGAGGTGCTGATGTAAAATAGTGATGTATTTGAATTTGTATCAAAGTTGTATAGTGAATAGTGAGAGCTTGAATTTGTATACTATTCAAAATTGTAATAAATATTTGTTTGAATAAAATATTCGTTTGAATTCAAATTCTGTGTTATTTATTTTATTCAGCAAATATATATTTAATCTGTGAAAAATAAAATAGTATATTATCAAATACATTTAAATGAATGAATATATGTTTATTATCATCAAACAAAAATCATATAAGCGCATATTCAACAAATTTAACTAGAAATTAGAATATAATTAAAAATTTGAGGGAATAAATTCATTATAAAATGGAATTTATAAATATGAATTATAAATTTAATTTATAAATTGAAATATAATCAAATAAGAATTTGTATGAGCATAAGCTATGTAAATGAATTATAGTTAAAATTGATTTAAGCAGGATTTGGAAATTTAAATCCTGGAGATTTTGGAAGTGTTTTGAAGATAAATAATAGCCCAATTGTTTTGGAGATATTTCTGAAAAGAAATTGTTTTAAAGAGATTTTGAAAGTGATATAGCATTGAAATCACTTGGATTATTGGAAAATAATTCTGATGATGACGGCCGCATCATCAATATTCATTTTTGAATTTCTAAGTGAAGAATTGCTACTGAATTGATTTGTTTACAAAAGCTAGTTGTTTTTGAAAATTTCAAAAGGAATTTTGTTGAAAATAAAAGCCAGGATTGGTTTAATTTTTTAGAAATGAGATTTGAAATGTTAGAGATTTCAAAATGATTTGAAACCAAAGCCGGGAGTTAAAATAATCCTGATAGGATGGGTTGTAAGCTTATAAATTGAGATGATTTTTAAATCAGGGAAGGAAATATAAGCTTTGAATGTTGGAATTTAAATTTAAATTGAAAAGTTAAAAATGAAATTAACTTGGATCGGGCAATAAAATTCAACTGGATTGAAATTAATTTAAATAGGCTAGAATAATATCCAGTTGTATTCGAAGTAAGTTGAAATCGAATTGAGTTAAATAAATTGGAGTAAAATTAAATTGAATTGGAATAAGAATTCAATTGAACTATGAATGGAATTATATTCTTACTTAAATAAATAAAAAATAAATGGAATAAGGTTTGGAATTGAAATAAATAAATTAAAATAACTTGTAAGAGAATTTAAAAAAAATCCATAGAAATAAGATATGCTTAGGCTATAAATAAACAGCAGGCTTGAATAAAGGATGAATATATTCAAGCCTATAATGGATAGAATTGTGTAAATAATAAGTTGTGACTTATAAAATTGAAATGGAATACAAAGCCTAAAATTAATAATTTGATGAATTGGAAATTGGAAAGAAAATCCAAACTTGACTTATTAAATAAATTGAACTAAGAAAATTAAATGAAGTGATATTTGGAATTAAAAATCAAGAGTTGAATTTTAACCAGGGGAAGAACTAATTAGATAAAAATTAGTTAATGAAATTGAATTGTGAGTTTAAGATGAAGTTTGGAAATAAACTCAAGTTATAAATTGAATTCGACTTGAAATCATTAGTGAGTAAAATATAATTGAAAATGGCCTTGCAATTAATTAAATGAATTGAGAATGAAATTGAATTGTGAGTTCATTAAGGTGAATGGTAAATTGAAAATGGATAGTGAATTCAGAATTTGAGTTATTAATTGAAAGTTGACTTGAAGTGTTAACAAGTTAAATATAATTGGAAAGGTATCGAATAAAAATGAAATTGGTTTGAAATAGTAATGGTTTGTATTGCAAATAAAATCCAATTAAGTAGAAATAAATGGGAAATGGAATTGTAATCAATTGAATGAATTAAATCTGGAAAGTTCAATTTATAATAACCAATCAAATGAAATTGCAGGTTTAAAATGAAATTTAATCGAAATAGAATTGAATAGAAAAGAAATTTACTTGAAAAATGAAATGGAAGAGTTGAACTAATTCAACTTAAAACTAAGTGTAATGATATTGGGTTGGATTTAAATCGAGTGAAAATAAGTTTGAATCGAAATAGGATTTGGTGGGTTATAAATAATATGTAAGGAAATGAAAATTTAAAATGGATTGAGTGGATAAACTAATTATATTGAATAAATAAATGGATGGAATAAATAAGAATCAAATAAAGTGTGGTTTAAATGAGTTGAGAAAAGTTATTAAATGAAATAGCCTGGATGGTTTTCGAGCTAAATAAAATAGTTTGGCATAAACAAATATGGAATAAATTGAGTAACGTAACTTAAGCTTGGGATGTGTCGAGTTAAATAAATGGTCGTGAATGGATTAAACTAAAAAGGAAATTTAATTAGTAATAAGGATACACCTAAGTTGTTAATGGTTTGAATGAACTAGTTTGGTTAATAAAATGAAATGCAAGTGAATGGATTCAAATCTGAAATGTAATAAAAGTGAGAAAATATGGATTGTGAATAAATTTAAAAATGGAATAGAATTAAGAGTAAGTTGAGTCGGAGTCAATTTAAATTGATTATAAAACCCAGGTGCTTAATTATTCACATAAATATTGTCAAATTGTATAGTAATAAAATTGTCGTTGGACGAACCGAGATTAAATAAATGCTATGAATTGATATGAGTAAAATAAATTGAGTTGGAGAACAACTGGATTAAAAATGAGCTCGGTTTGATTAGAAATGAATTAAATGTAAGCAATTGAGTTTTAAACCATTCAAATTGATGAAGTTGTATACGAATGGATTGAAAACCATTCAAATTGAATGAAAATGGTTATAAATTGATTGGAACAGTGGAATTAGTATGAAAATTGTATAAGTTGCATACGGAAAAATGTTTGGTGTGAATTTCCTTTAGAATTCATGTGTTTACTATTGCAAATAAGTGAAATAGAATTGATTTTGAAGTCAATTGAATTGACTATGAGCTTGTTTGGGGTTAAAATTAATGGAAGATAAGAAATGGTATTGTAAACCATTAAAATTAAATGAAATGGCATATGGAAAAATGCGTAAGTGTTAAAAACCATATAAGTTGCTTATAAACATTGTTTAGCTACATTGTTTCTAGTATTCATGTGTTGTAGTTGCTTTAATGGAGTGGAATGTCAATAAACTTCATATATTTGGCACTTACATGTTTAAATTGAGTAAGTACAGGTACCTGGAAGCCGTGTGGCTGGATTGGGTTGCGCTAATTGCTAAAATTAATAAGCCGCTTGCTTAAAATGCTAAATAAGGTACGCCTACGTAATTAAAATAGGAAATATGAACTGTTTTTGGTTTTTCCGACCGTGTAGGTCGATGTATATATATTTATCTCTTTTGTCAAATTGCAAAAGCTCCTCCGTACAAAGGAGACTCTGCCAAAAATTTTCAGAAATTTTGGGAGTTAGAAAATTTTTGAAAATTTTGGAAAATTTTGGTTAACGAAAAAACGATTTCAAACTGGAAAATTGAAATAAGTTAGTAAATGGAGCTGATTAAATCATAACATGAATCAGTATAAATGAAAAATAAAATTTAAAGTTTAGAGTTGAAAATAAATTGAATTTGTATGGAAATGAAAGAATTACTTTGAATAAAAATAGATATAAACTAAAGTAGAAAGGTGAAAATAAGTATAAGAAACATATATAATGCTTATATTAAACTTAAGAGAGAATGGTGAATTCTTAAATGCAAATTGATACTACTAATATATTCTAAGTCAACATTGGAATGAATGGATATTGACATCTGTAAGTGAGTCGATAAACGGTTTTGGGATATTGTGATTGGATATTAGTACTAAGCAGGATGTACAGGTAATATAAAGGGAAAAGAGAACTGATTTTGATTTCAGAAGATAAATTTGAAATGCTCGACAAAAAGGTATGTGTTTAAGTTTCTATATGAAATTTGATTGGGATTTTGGATTGAGCCACTTGGCTTTTTGATTTCTTTTTGGATTTGGGAGGCCGTAGAGCCATTTTTGTAGTAGTACCGAGTTAGCCGCGCAAAGGAGACGCTGGCAAAAAATTTCGGGAATTTAGGGAGTTAGAAAATTTTTGAGAAAATTTTGATAATTCAAAATTTGATTTTAAATTGAAACTTGAATGGTTAAACAAATAGTATAGTTTGAAACTATGGGAGAGTTGAGAAGTTAATAAGAATGATAATGGATCTTCTATAAAAAGGTAGTTAGATGCTGAATTGTTTGGTTTTGGGGAAAGGTAAACGGGTATTGGATCATTCTTCCTAACTAGTAATTTCGAGGACGAAATTCTTTTAATGGGGGGAGGAATGTGACGACCCGGAATTTTCGAGCATTTAAAATCGGAATATTTAATTGATTTTAAATATTCAATAGAGCAATCTTAACTTGAAATACAAATATCGCTATTTATTGATAATTAAATAATAGAATTTAATAATTAGAAATTGGGTAAATTGTTGAATCTAGGATTTTAAGCCTGTTAAAAATAATTTGAAGGCTTGTAAAATTTATATTGATAACGTTGAAGACGATAGAAGTGTTAAAATCAAATTCAACAATGATTTGTTCAGTTTTAAATTTATATCGTTTAAATTGAATTTAAATAGCCTTCTGAGGCACAGTCTCGGAATTCGACGAAACCAGTTCCATTGGGTCCGTAATATTGAATTTTTATCGGATTTCAAATTTCGTATTGATCGGAGTTGTTGTGCGAGCATACGATAAGTAAACGCGTTGAAAATTAAATAAAATTTTAATTGATCAAATCAATGTCATCGGTGCCTTATTAAACACGTTTCCCTTTTGATTTTTTTAGCCGACCATCCTGTCCCTTTTTCTTCCAACACGCGGAAACAATTTTGTGTGCTAACGTCCTCTCGATTTCCTTTCAATGTCGCTTATCTTCTGAAGAAAGCTTCTGCTCTGCCCTATTTCATAAAACACGAATACTTCCTCTTCCCTCATTCGAATAGATTCGAAAACTTCTCAATTGTAATATCTCTCTGGGAAATGGCTTCTTTGTTCAAACCATCCCCTCTTCATCTTTATTCCGTATCTGCGAAAAAAAATAAAAATGGCCGAGTCGATTCCCCCAAATCGCAACCCTCTCCTCTTTGATTCACATTAAATCGAAAACTGTGTCTTCCTCTCCATTATGAAATCAGTGGCAGATAACTCCTCAGTTCCTAATCTCGAAAACGCATTTCTTTCCCTAAATTGATTCTCAATCTCAAGCTTTGAGCGGTGCAGCGCTTTGGTGGAAGCTCGAGAGTAGACGCGACTGCGAATTAGGGGAGGGCTCAGTGCGACATCGCTGTGAGGTTCGATTGAAGGCCGCACGTGAGGGCATAGAGGATCTTCGGCCAGCAAGCAACGCGAGAGGTGGCTCACGATCTTAGGTGAATTTGCGATCGAAGTTGCGAGGCTATGGAAAGGAGAGGCCGTTTCAGGTGGGCTTTGGGGTCGCTGTGGGTTGCGGTTATAGTGGCGAGATCGTGGTTGTCGATCGTTGTGAGGTCAGTGGAGTTGAGTTTTGGGCAGGCAGTTGCTATGCTCGATCTGGACCTTAGTTTGAGTAGCAGGTAATTTCTGATTCAATTTGAATATGTTAAAATGTTTTTCCTAAAAAAAAAAATGTAATGTATACATCCAGATCAGCTGATAGATATGCAGCAGTAGGATATAAAACAATTTATTTATCTTATTAAAGATTTATATGGCTGTATATAAATTGTAAACCAGAAAATAGTTTACATATGGATATGGTTTTGAAGGTAGTTTTAAATGAAATAGATAAATATATACATAGGGATTTAAAAGAAAATAAATATACATGTATATAGGTTTGGGAAGGACATTTATATTATTTGAATTTAATTTGTACAGGTTATTTTTGGAATAAGTAGTTATAGGGAAGAAAAATAAAATAAGTTAGTTAAAAGAAAATAATTTAAATCAAATTTATAAATGGAATTTATTTTCAGTAAGTTCAAATATTGATAAATCATATGATGTTTATTCAAAGGCTGAAATTTGAAATAAAACAACTCGAGATGGATATGGTGGCAAATTAAAAGGGCAAAGGTGAGTTAATCTCACTCAGTTAAATTTAAATTTAAATGATTAAATTTAAATAATTGTTTGAATGGCTGAATTGATCGATGTGATATAGTATGATATTTTGGAATTGGCATATTATATTGTGCTAAAATTTGTGGATGCAGGGAAAACAGGTTGGAGGGATCCAACTGGACCCCTCACATGTATTTAAATTATTCAATGTTCTTTGTTGTGATTATTTGATATCCTATGATGAGTTATATTGGAATAATGAATGTTATGGTTTGATTGAATATTTAGATATAATGAATTACCAAAATATATGAATTGGATTGTTGAAATGAAATTAAAAGGAAGTAAATTTGTAAGCGAAATAATTATAGAAAGTTTGAATAAATTAAGAATGAATTGAAAAGAAATAGAAGTAATATGAAAATAATAATAAATAACTTCGATTATGAAGAGAAATGGAATTTTGAATAAAATGAAATTGATGAATTGTAAATTTAAGTTATATCAATTAAAGAAATAAAGAATTATCTTAAAATTCAAAGTTTAAATTTATTTAAAAGAATAAAAAAAAAGTAATTGAGAAATCTAAAAATTGGAATCAAGAAATGAGATATGAAATTAATAGATTCTGAATTTAAAGGTAATAAATTGGAAATCAATTTGGGAAATTGATTTAAGTGATTGAAGTTGGGATTTTTCTCTGGATAACTAAGTATATTTTTAAAGTAAATTCTTAAATAAATTTAAAGGTTTTAAAGTTGTTGTAAAAAGCAAGTTTTAGAAAATTTATTATTTCTAATATTTAAATTCAAAAGTAAGTATTTTCTCAAATCTATTATAGTAGTAATTTCTTTAAAAGTGGCTTAGTATTTTGTTTTTAAAAAGTGAAAATCTAGTTTTATATTTTATTAAGTAGCCTTATTTTCAAATATTCACATAGTATGTATTTTTAACAAATTATTGAAGTAATTTAACTTAAATGTTTTAAATTATATTTTCAAAGTAAAGTGTTTTAAATTATTTTAAAAATCTAGTTTTGTGCTTGGTGATTTCAGAGGAAATAGAAAATATTTGGGAAAATTTATTCTGAAAAGATAGATGGTTTTGGAAACTGTTTTCAAAGGATTGAAAATAGAAATATATCTTGTGAAGATATTTTGAGGTTAATAAATAATTTGGGAAATTATTTATTGTTGGATGGTTGTTTGTGAATATTAATTGATAGTTAAATAACCGACTATCAATATTGGCCAACTACGTTGATCGTTTCGAAGAGACCGGGATCGAGATTTATTTCTCGAAAACCACTTCGATCCGGTTTGTACGTTTCGTGCGAAAAACGTGTTCGGAGTTGAAGATGGAGCAGTGAAGTGCAAGGGCTAGTCGCTACTAATCCTGAGGATATTTCCAAAATGGATGTAGTAGGAGTAGTGCCTTCGGTTCCGTTCGAACCCGGAACGGACTTGTATGGATGAATGCTTGCGAAACATCGTCAGGTGGACGATGGGCATCCTAAGGAATATGTTCTATAAAGGTAACGCTTAGCCTCAAGCCTCATCAATTGGGAATGGCTGAAAATCAGGGGATATGCAACAAGGCTTCGTGGGTAGCCCCCACTGGAGGGTGAGGTCATCCCTGTCTAGATGTCCCTTTTATTTCGGCTTAGTGGGCGGTTGCTAATCCCAACCGCGGGGTGATCTTGCTCGGGACTGTCCAGTAAGGGATGGTTCCGGTCTTGTGTTGCAGGGGAGTTAGGGTGGCTCTCGGTACGCTGATCTAGACCAGGTACTGTGACAGGTGGTACCCCAATGCCTAGCCATTAGTTGGAATCCATTTTCCCTACGCGCCCGTACGGTTTTGATTGTGCCCAACTATTGCTGAAACGTGAGATGCAAGCATTTCAGCTAGATTCTATTTTACTTTCTATAGACACTGTTATAATATCAGAGGACTTTAATAAAAAATGTTTTAGCTATCGTAAGGTAAAAACCCGACATGTTTATTTGTGGCGTGGTCTTACGAGATGCTTTTATTTTCAAAGAATTTTTGAAACTTTAATAATCAATTGGGTGTGATTTTCTCACGCTGGTATTCCAGACTGACTCGGGTGTTATTTCACTGTAATGCTCGGGTCAGACCGAGTATTATAGGATACAAGAAATGCTATGGAGCTCAGGAGACGAGCTGGATGACGATACGTATTTACGTACTTGTTTATGTATATAGTCCGCTGTGTTGAGTAGCTGTGTATCCAGATGTATGTTATTGATGTTGAGCTATGATTGATGTACTCTGATGATGTGTATATATATATGTAAACAGAAATATTTGACTTTTGGGTAAAGATTATTTATTATCTATTATATTTTATTCCACTGCGATGGTTAGATTCTGTTGTTCTTTTCTATTCTCTTCTTCTACCTCTTCTTCTTTAACCAAATGGTTCGTATTTCTGTGCAACTTGAGTTGATTGTTGTAGAATAGTGTTGACTTGAGAGGTACGGATTTGCGGGCTGTTACAAGTTGATTTCAAAAATTTGAATCTCAAAAGAAGTGTCTATGGTCATATCCCTTCACGAATGGACATGGCTGTTGTTCTTCTATAAATATGGGATGTTTTCCACGAATTTCTAATCGTATTTTTCTGGTTTTCACTCGTCTTCTTCTTCCACATTTCTTTATACATATTCTTACCATTACTCTGCCGAAATCACCACTGAATCTAACTAGATCATTTCTGGTTTGATTCTCTATCACTATCTCAACAAAATCCTCAGTGCTATTCAGAGTTACAGGCTTCTTTGTAATCATTTGTGTGAAAAAGACTGTGATTGTAGCCTTGGAAAACAATCAAGTGAGAAAAGGTGCGATTGTAGCCCTGGAAATCAATTAGGTGAACTTGTTGCCCGTTAAATCAAGTATCTCTACCCAGAGAATTGTGAATCTGGAGGGTGTACCTCGTAGCTATGAAATCGAGGGCGTAATTGAAAAGATTGCTTTTGAAAGGAAATCCGTACTTGTGTGCGGGACTGGATGTAGGGTAACTCCGAACCAGTATAAAATCCAGTGTGTTCTTTCCATTACTGCTTTTACTTTATTTCTGCATCTGTGTTTGATTCTGTGATCCTATCTTTATCTGAATATTGCATACATTTGTGTTTAAATTAACAAAAACTCAAAAAGATTTAATAATTTCTTAAAACACTATTCACCCCCTCTCTAGTGTTTATTCTAGCCTTAAGATTCGTTATCTGCATTTCTAACAAGCGACGCAACCATTGTGTAAGCTACGATCCATAGTCAATATTGAACAGTACTTTCCATATCTACTTTTAAGATCTTTTTTCAAATTTTGAAAATAAAATGGTTTGTGAATTTACTTATACCATTGTGATAAGTATATGATTATATTTTCTTAGTATCGAAAATAAATTGGTTTGTGAATATACTTATCCCGTTGAGGTAAGTGTATGGAAGTGATTTCCAAGAGTGATTTTAAATTAATGAAAGATTAATTTAGAGGCTCAGTGATTTCCATGGGAATTTTTTTTTCTTGAATGTTTGTTTATTTGATAGTTAAGTAACCGACTATCAAATCTTGGCTAAAATATGTAATCCTTCTTAATTTTGGTTGTAGGGAAATATTCCCTACTTAATACCGAAGGATTTTAACTCTGCAAATATTTAGGGGAAACACGAGGATTATATGGTACAGTTATCGTCAGTGGTGTTATACTATACGTATAAACTCATTTTATTCTTTTAAGACAAATGATAAGTAGATCCGTCCACTTAACTGGTTAGGGGGTGGTCCCCGCTCTTATGTATTGTCTAATTATTTTCTAAAGAACCGGTATTGAGCATTTTGGAAATTGACGTTTGGTTTTATGGAGCATTTGTTAAGCGAAAGAGTGTACTCGTAAGAGATGACTCAAAATCTGTGACCACGCCGAAAACCGTATACGTTTCTATGAAGGAAATTCATGGTGTATTGAGATGTTGGGATCAATATGCGATTTCTAAACCCATTGTGGTATGGCAATCCGAGTGTGATTCCAAGATCGAATTAAGATATGGGAATCTTTGTGTGATTCCAAGACCCGTTGGGGTATTGAAATCCATGTAGGATTCCATGATGTACTTCATGGCAGTGTAAAGCTGGAATGTTACATTGTTATATGCAATTGTGCTTTATATTTTGTCAATCGTGGTTCAGGCTCGGACATGATATGTCATGACTGGGTACCAAAATTTATTTTATAATCAAATACAAATAGCCAATGTTTTTCCTTTTTCCTACAAACTGCCGTTGTTTTCCCCTACCCTTGTAACTTTGGCCTCCACGGCAGCTTCTTTTTCCCCGACGGTCTGAAGCGTGTTGGGTATATTAATTCACTTCATCAAATCAATCTCCATTTTTCTTTTTAAAGGTCGCTGCCATTAGATTTTTTATTCTCCTCCCCTATACATTTTAAAGAACCATGAAACCATACACCTTCCCCACTTCAAAAATCATTACAACCCAAACTACTCACTATTAACTCCAACGTCCAACTATAAAGTTATTCGCTAAGGAGTCTAGTTTTTTTTTAAAAAAAATTTATCGCTCGAGATTTTATTTAAAACGAGCAAGATATCCCACTTTTGTCGTAAGAGGAAAAAACACTATTAAACTTCAAATCTCAAATTCTCGAGCTTCGCTTCAAATGGATCGACACCGTAGGCGCCGTTGGGTTCGTATAGCGTTGTAGTATTTTTGTGGAAGTTTCGACGCGATTCCATATCGATTTCTAGGGTTCGATTTTTCTCGGGTTATGTTCATTGTTGGGTAGTGAAAATGGGAGCATTGGCTCTGGCTTGGAGAGGCGCGTTGGGTGGTGGAATTCGACGGGGTCCGATTGAGGTTTGAGGGTCGTAGCATGGTGATTGGACGAGGCATGCATGGATGAGGAAAAAATGAACTGGAGCTGCCTGGGTGGTTAGATGGTCTACTTCTAATGGGGGGCATTGGTTCCTCGATATGGGGATGATCGAGATCGGCAAGAGTAGAGGAACTTGCACGTGCTCTTGGTTGGTCGAAGGGTGGTGGAGTTGGGTCATGCATATGCACACAACGATGCAGATTTGGGTTCCAATGTTCGATTTTGCAATAAAGAAGGGGAAGGAGAGATACTCTAGAGATAAGAAGCATGCTAGCGGGCCTTTCGCTTATTTTTGGAAGGTGAGAAATCTAAATTATATTAGTTTATTTATTCATATAAACAGTGTTAAGTTCAAATTTTATATCTCATACATCTTAAATCCATTTGATTAGCAAATTTTTGCGTTGTACTCGTATGGACGAGTGTAACATTTTATTATATCTTATAGCTTGGGACAGGTGTAAATTTATGACATATGAAAACAGACTTCAGCGTTGAGTGAAGGAGTTTAGTGCTCCGGTGCCATGAGTTCCAGGGATAGAAGATATGTATAAACATTTGATGATAGATGTATAGAAGCAATACCCAAATGAGTCTAGAACTTGGATAACAAGTCTAGGAAAGGTAAGAAGCCTTCTTGCCAAATATGGATTGTGGTACAGGCAAAGTACCCTTCAGTATTGTTATGAATGATGTCATTATCACTCGAAGGAATAACTTCCACCCATGTAATGCCGAAGTCATTTAGAATTGTGTCTACCTCATCTTGATATCAGAGAATGCTTAGAAGTTGTTTCAATCTTCTTAAGCGAAGATTCCATCATCGGCATTGTGCCTTTTTCTGGTTTTCGGGAAGTCTTTTTCACACCCTTGATCTTACTAGGTGAAATCATTTCAGTTAGAATTTATAATTTTTTATGTAGTCAATATTCTATCAAGGATATCGAAAACCTATTATGATGATTCGAAACATGAAATCTCATATCCTTGAAAGAATGTTAAAGTTAGAAAAATAAACTCTGTTGAGCTTTCGACAAAGTCAAAAGGGAGGATGGAAGTAGAATTCCAACGAACACACTTCAACAATGTCGAAAACTCAACATAAGCTTTGTTATTAAAAGGGAGTAGTTGAAACTACACAAAAAATTTGTATAAAATATATGCTGCCAACATATAGTAAATAAGGAAAAAGAACCATTCGACGCTGTCGAAACTCATGGACGTAGTTTTTCCAAAGGAATATGAATGCTTTCAAAATCTTATATGCCAATTAAGTCGAAGGATATTGAGTTTGAATCATATTACTTAAAATAAAAGGAGTTGGGACGCTTCAACAATATTGGTAAAAGATGGTGATCGAATCTCAATTAGTTATGGAAGGTGTCGATAGAGTCAAAAGCGGTAGGTGGTTTTGAAAGCATGCCAACGACTAAATTTGAGCCGACATTGTAGGTTTCGACTAAGTCAAAACATTTGATTTGATTTACAAACTAAACAAAGTGCAGTTCTCTAGTTGAACAACAACTTCTGGTATGCTTCATATCACTTAACCTTATTGTTATTGATTTACCCTTTGTTCTTGACTTATGTTATACTGTTCTTTCAAATTTCCAAGAGCTGGTTCTCCTTACAAGATGGTGCATCGAAATCTTCCACAGAGACATCGAGTGTTTGAGAAGAAGTTTCAAACTTACACATCCAAGTCTCTTCATGTCTGCAGATAAGAACGAAGCTATAATGGAATTAAAGATATTGAAAGCTTCTCTGGCTCAGTTAGAGTCTGTTAATCTGAGGAGAGGAAAGGTCATCAACTACTCACTAATGAAAATTTGGCATTGAAAACGACTCAGAAAGAGTCCGAGGAGGAAAAGACTCGAATGGCAGTATGTAACAACCCGTATTTTTGATAATTAAAATATTAAATTAAATGATATTTTGAAATTTAATATTGTGATAAATTAAAATTTATGATTTACTAATGAGAAAAATAATTAAGATATGATTTGATAATGTTGTTTGAATGTTCTTGACAACTATTTTAATGTAATTTCAATCAATTGAAATAATTGGAAAGTTAATTTGGTTATAATTGTAAATAAGGAATAAACTAAATGTTGGATTTAATGTAAATTATATGTTATTAATTGAAATAGGTTTGTTACAGAATATGAAATAAATTAATTTATTGGTCTAGACGTAGAAATGTGTTTGAATTACTAATGTGTAATAATTGTTTTAATTATTATTTTATTATTTAATCCGTTGAAATTAATTTTGAAAATCAATTTAATTTAATTTAATTTAATATTTCAGTTAATATGTGTTAAGATGATAACTGTAAAATGTGAAAAAAATGTAAACTAATGTTAATTATATTCATAAGGTAATAGTCGATTCAATAATAAGAGTGTAGATCGAAATAAAAGAATTGTTGAAATCTAAATCTTAATAAAAATAAGTTTTATTTCTATTGTAATTGAACGTTGAATTTAGTGTAATATTAAAATAGTGAATTTAACATGGAAAAATTACTTTAATAGATTATTAATTTCTATGTAATAAGAATGATAAAATGGTTAATTTTTAGAATTGAATTTGAAAGTGATTAAATCAATTTAATAATAATTTATTTAATTAACGTGAAAATTATCCATTTTGACCACTGTCTCGGATTTGACGAAACCAGTTTCATCGGATCCATAATAGTGAAGTCTTGTATGATTTCAAGTTCCATAGCGGTCGGATTTATCGTTTGTTCGTGCGAAATCGAAACGTGTAGAAATCGATTAAAAGAATTTAAATAAATATAATTTGACTTTGAAAGCTAATTTTTGTATACAATGGAATAGGGTTATAAACTACTTCCATTGAGTTTAAAAATATTGAAAACCTACATTTTGACAGATAGGATGACCTACTTTCGTTTTGGGAATGAAACGAGCTTTTTAGGTCGTTATTATCGTTTTGACCCAAATCAATATGTCCATTCGTTCTTATTTACCTCTGCCTATATATAGGCAGTAATAAACTCTAACAGATTTATTATTTCGTATTTCTGTATGTACTGCTTATTAATATCTCCTCTTCCTTCTCAATGGCTGTCTTTCCAAAAAACCTTAATTCCTAAATTCAAAATCAAATCGAAAATTCAAACTCATCAAACCCTATCGAATTATATATCATTGCGAAGCTATAGATGAGCGTAATCTACATTTGAGATTCATTTTTCAATTTAGGGTGTGCTGTGACCAAAAATCGTTAAAGAAGTCTCGACCGTCCATTTCTAGGTTTTCGCTTTCAACGTTGGATCTTTGTCGTTTGGTCGACCGAAGGGTGCAGACTTGTAAAGGAGGCAAGTGGTTGTCGATCCATCGATTTGGTTTGACCTCGATGATCCATAGATCGTTAGATTATCTCGAACAAGGCGCGGTGGTGGCTGCTTGTATGTGGCGGCGGAGGTGGTCAGGCGACTGTCATGGGTGCGACTTGGCGTGGGCGTCACGATGGTGATATCAGATCAGGGGATGGGTGCTCATAGGTGGTGCAGTCGTCGATCTATGTTGGTGGTTGTAGCTTCTCGGAGCCATATCGAGCGTGCTAGGATTTTACTAGGTAATGATATTACCATTTTTGCCCTTGAATATTATTTTATATTAATTTAAATTTCTAATGTTCTAACATCGATAACTTTTTCATACGAGCTCCACTTGACGCGCGGTTTCTTTCCTTGAGATCGTATCAAAATTTCGATCAACATGGAACTAGTTTGATTGGATTCTGAGACTATTCAAATTTGGGCATTCTTTTGGATTTTAAATCAACTATAAATCAAAGGTTAGTGATTTAACCCACTCATGATATTCGAAACCTTCTTATGTTAGTTGAATTAAATTTATGAATTCATAAGAATTTTATCGATTATTGTTTGGTATTTTAATTATCATTTAAATTTAATATTAATCACAATTTCCATTTAAATTAATATTGAATTAAAATGATAATTAAATATTTGATATTGCTAAACAGTTAATTGTTGTGATTTATAGATTAATTTGGATATTGATTATGATGGATGTTTAGTTGTTGACATTTTGGATGATTGGATGTTATGTTTATTATATATGTTGTTATTACTTTGCAAGTTCCTTTAGTTTGTTTGGAAAATCACTTTGGGTTGGAATGATACAGACCCAAATGATATTATAGATTAGGAAAAATCGTTATGGGTTGAAATAATACATACCCGACTGATTCTATTGATTTGGAAATTATTGGTTTGGGATACGGGTTAAAATGATATATACTTGGGAAATTTAACTATTTTCGGTTGAAATGATACATACCCAATCACTTGACCATGGGGCAGAAAATTATATACGGACATTGTTGTTCCATTTTAAATTATTTTCTAAATGGTAAAGTATGTTCGATTTATAAAATTTGATTTTTAAATTTAATTTAATGATTTTATTAAAAAAAATTGTATGGAAAATAATTTATTATATATGTTTTAAAGCTTTAAATCATAAGTTAATATAAGTTTTCAAAAACTAACGTTTAAGGTTTTAATTTATAATCTTATTTAGTTCAAAATATATAATTTAAATAATGTAATAAAATAGAAACACTTTAAAATTTTAATATAATAAAATATTCAATATAGTTTTAAAAGATTTATTTAAAAATTTAATTTAAGATAATAAGTATAGATTTTATAATAAATTTAATGGATAAATGATTTTTGTAAAAGATTTTAGAATTTTGTAAAAGGCTTTGTAAGCAATTTATAAAAGTTTTGGAAGAGATTTTACATGGATTTTTATAAAAGGATTTTGTAAAAGATTTTTTTATTAAGGATTTTATAATGGCTTGATAAAGGAGTTATAAGATTTTAAAAGATTTTATAAAAGGTTTTTATAAAATAACTTGTATAAAGGGATTTGGAAGCATTTTAAAGGAATTTGCATGGAGGCTTATAAAAAAGGGAAGAGCAGTAAGATGTGTTGGAATATATAAATAGCTTTATAAATGGTTTTAAGGCATATAAATAATTTATAAATGATTTAAGAGTGATTTATAAATTATTTTCGAAATTGATAGAAAGAAATCTCCCCCGGTATTTATGAATATATTTTGGAATAAGTATATGGATGTCTTGATATGAAGTTATAAACTATTTTTTGGATTTATTATTAAAGGTGTTTTATAAAATGACCACGGTGTGAAAAATATAATGATTGGTTGTTTAAAGAGACCAGTCGGATATTGTCATACTCTCTGCCAATTCTGAAACCACTAACAACTGTGCACATGGCGGAGAATCCAGAACGAAGTAGGATGGTTGGTGAACGTTACTGGTAAGAGGTAAGAATGTAGCCCTAACCTTCAGGTCATCTTGATATGACTAAAATAGGAGCTATCCCGGGCCAAGTTAGGTCGCTCCTCCGATCAGACATGCTTCTTCAATAGCATATTTGATACTTTGTGATTGATGTGGCTACATTCAATTTGATTATGGGAGTGTGTTCCAAGGTGGGCGGTAGTAGCTATTATGCGTTACCACTAGTCTGAGCGTGCAAAACAGTAGAATCCTACCCTAGGCATTGCCTTGCGTGCCTGTTATATGCCTTATTGAGCCCACTACTATTTTGGCTTGTGTCGTACGTGCTCCCTAATAGCCCATCGGATTGGTGGAGTTTACGGTACTGTATAGACTACGACATTTATAAAAATGTGTTAAGGGGATATGAGTAACGCCTTAGCGTTGTTTTAATACTTTACTTATAGACATTACATATATAGCGTATATTACTACATATAAGTAGTTTAACGGATCCTTAGGAGATGGAAATCCCAAAACATCTCTTAAGTTATTGCACGCACGTTATACACTGAATATGAGATGTGAAATCCCATAAATATCTCTGAAGCCATTACAGTCATATTCTTTTGCTGTTGATTTAACTTACACAAGATCTTTTTGTTCTGACTCAAGTGTTGCTTTTTCATTACGCTCGGGCCAGCCTGAACTTTTCAATGTTGAAGACATTATTTCAGGAGGACAATGGTGGAGTTTAGTATTATATTATTATTACTATTCACTGTATCATGTTATTCCGTTGCATTATCCTATTATAAATGTTGTATGTATAACGCTGATTTATTATAAAAGTGTATTCAAATGTTAAATGTGAATCGACTTCATAAACTATTTATTTGATTATATATTTTATCATTCCGCTGTGAGATTCTGTGTTTTGCTTTTCATTCCTTTCTCTTATTTTCTTATTTAACATATTGACAATCCTCCATTTTGAATGGTTTGAGTTCAACATGTATGGTTCAGTATTGATTTGCCGTCCAAAAAGGTGGGTCGTCACATAGTAAAACAATCATCTCTAAAGGAAAAGCTTAAGAAGAATAAAGATTCCTTAAAATTGTCCATCGACACTATTTCTGATGCAAAGCAGCGGGTCTCTCAGTTCCTTGTACTTGTCTTGAGGACATCAATATCAATTCTTTCGAAGATGCTATAATGCTCCCTTCTGCTGATAACGTCAATAAATGCCCAGAACTGAGCTTTCCCTCACTCAACCCTACTCTTATCAATAGGGTTATTGAAAAAATTAAAAGGATGGAGCAAGGGTTGAAGCCATTGAAAGAAAGGAGATCAATGCCTTTAAAATTCTATCTTTTGGAGTCCCTTCTTTATAAATAGACTCTGAATCCGAAGATAAAGGTGACAAAGATGAAGTTGCCGAGGAAGAGCCCGGTAACAATGATGATGACGATGATGACGACGATGATGACAATAACTATAGCCAAGTAGATACAGGTCATGTTCAGGTGGCGACAGGGGTGGTCACAGTGATGCTTCTAAAAATGATGGTGATGACAACATATGGATTCTAAAAAAGTCAATCATAATCCGTCTTTTCATGAAGCAAGCCCACCTGAAACCCCTGTGCCTTCTGGCACTCAGGAGGAGCCTGCTTACATTAATGTGGAAGAACCAAAAGAGAAAAGGCAGGTCTCTCAAATGTCAAGTCCCGTTTCTCAGGTATGGGATTCTTTGTTTAAACGACTTAATCTTCCAAGATAATAATAGTTTAAAAACCCGCTCATCTTTAAAAAACTAAGTTAGAAAGAAAAAAGAAGAAATAAATAGTTTGTATAGGGTATTAGATAAAAAATGAAGGAACACGATATTCTCTTTGATAAGTATCATAGACTTAACAAAAGTGCGGTAGTGTTAGCATCCTTTAAAAACCAAGAAGCTGCCCCGCAAATGAGGAGGGCATGCCATCTATATGAATCTCTTTTGAAAGAAAATCGGGAGTTGATTGCGGTTTTTTGTACGTTGATTGAGAAGAGAAACATTCTTGTGGACTTAATACAAAGCCTTTTGTAGACACGCAACTACGGATTTCCTGTAGTTAGGTGTTTTAGTGTGGGTCTACATAGGAGTTTATACAAGAGATACTTGGACGACTTTGGATCGGACATACATCTCGAAGCATGTTGGAACTTACCACAAGTCAGATCGATTCCCCGATAATTGCATCCTCATAAACTCAAATACTATAAGAACAAGTTTATTTCATAATTATTTACAAACTCGATTTTGAATGAACCAGATGAACAGTCGTAATTATGTAACAATATTGATTTGTGAATTTTTGGTTTATTTTCTTTTTATACTTAGCTGTACTTTGTTACATTATCACAGAGTGAATGTCCCTCAGGAAACTTTGTCTCTAAAGATTATCTAAGCTAGTATGCTAAACTAAGAAGAGATTATCTTGAAAAAGCATCAATTTTGAAATCCTCAAATTAGCCAGATATTGCTTTCTTAGAGATTTGAAAAAACTTTATATGGAACATCCTCGTCTCCATTTCGATCTTCTTTGTGAAGAAAAATAAAAGCTACTTCAGGAAATCCAGACATATCATACCGGATTAATATACGGCCACGATAGTCCTCATACCGGGTAATGGGGCTATAGCAAATTTCCTCTAGTTATTACTCCAGAAGGACTTAATGTTCCTTTTGACTCAGTAGTTATTAATTTTGCAAATGCATTACGTAAAGTTAGAAATGCAGTTTCCCATATTTAGATATTAAACAAATGTCTAATTGTACCTTTTAATTTCATTGTTACTTGAGTTGTAATCGTTTATTGTTGTAATAAAGATATAGATTATTCTACTCTTAACTTCATTCTTTTTTTTGTTTAAATAGGAGTTACAGTTATCTGCAACACCACTCCCATTAGATTCGACATCACGCTTTTTCAATATTAAAGGTAGGTTGCTAAAAGATCTTGAAAAATGAAAAGTACCTTGACGGTACTTTATCTACTCGTTTCCAAGGTAACACAGAAGCACTAAAATGGCATAGGTGATTTTTGCCTCAGAAAAGGATTGTTAGGAATCTCAACGATCGGATCGCAATTCAGAGGCAGATGTTAAGAGCAAAAAAAAATTGATTTTCATGTTGGAGCATCAAGTTAAATCAAACCCTTCAATCGATTTTGACCATAAAATGTCCGAAATTCTCTAACAAATAAGTGATTTATAGATTAAGTTATAGGACAGTCAAGCTCAGCGTGAATCACTGAAATTCATTATGGGGAATAATATTTCAAATGTCGATTTACAAGCTTCCCTCATTACTTCATCTATTGTAAAATCAGTAAGGTCTACTTCACTTGTCTTCCAAAAATTCCCTACTACGACTAATCCTCCTCCTAGCTTAGACGAGAAGGTGGTAGGTGAATGGTGCAGGAAGGTCAAATTTGAGATGATGAAGTATTTTGATGAATAACAAAAGGTAAGATATTCAAAACGTATAAATGAATATGCAGCTAGGATTCAAAAGCTTGAGCGTGAAAAGTATCTCCTTCAGAAACATATTACTAATTAAGAAAGGGAGTATAATACTCTGGCACAAACAAAGCTTTTAATCGTGCTTTGAAGACATTCCTTATTAGCATCTAAGATTCGAGGGGAACTCCAATTCCCTCTACTCATATATAGCATCTAAGGTATCCCTTCGGCTATGGGGATCGGCGACGACATTCTCTTTTCCGAGGGTATACTGTATCCCAAAGTCATGGGATGTTATAAACTCTATCCTACTTTTCTACCTAAGATTTAGTTCTTTTTGGGAAAATAGTTATTCGAGTGATTTATGGGCAATAAACAACTCAAACCTTTCCTCAAGATACTGTCCCTACATCTTTGAGGCAAAAATAATAGCTACCAACTCCAGTCATGCACTAGTTATCTCTTCTCATGGCCCTTCAGTTGCCTGCTAGCACAAGCTATACTCTTTCTTCTTGCATAAGATCTACTCCCAATCCTATTTGACATGTGTTTGTATAAACTATAAATGGCTTCATTCCATTGAGGACGACGAGTACTGGTGCACCTGTCTATAGTTCCTTTAGCTTTCTAAATACTTTCGTGCATTTCTCTTTCAACTGAAGATTAAATTCTTTTTGGTCAAACGGGTTAAAGGAACCATTATCTTGGAAAAATCGTTTATGTATTTCCTATAATAACATGTCAATCCTAGAAAACTTCTAATCTTCAGGGAATTCTTTGGAGTCTTCCAATTTTGAATAGCTTTTACTTTTGCATGGTCCACCACTAATCCATGTTCTGAAACCATATGTCCAAGAAATCCCACTTCCTTCCTCCAAAATTGGCATTTTGAGAATTTGGCTTTAAGTTAGTGCCTTTAGGGTTCCTGATATCTCCCTTAGTCTACTTTCATGATTCTTTTCACTTTTGGAAAACACCAAGATATTATCTACAAAAACAACAAATTTGTATAACTGTCCCTTAAGTGCTCTACTCATCAAATCTACAAAGTATATGGGGGCATTTGTCAATTCAAAAGGCATCCCTTCCCATTCGTAGAGTCCTCAGGTGTGTGAAATGTAGTCTTTGACTTGCTATCGTCTACGATCCTTACCTAATGAAATCCAGTTGCTAAGTCTAATTGCAAGAAGGCTTTGGCTCCCACAAGTTGATCGAACAAATCGTCTATTCTAGGTAAGGGATAACATTACTTCTTTGTTAACTTGATGGGTTCCCTATAATAAACACAAAGCCTTAATGTGCAATCTACCTTAGTGGCAAAGACAACAGCAGCTCTCCATTCCAAGGTACTTCATCAAATGAATCCTTTCTATAGCAGCTTCGAGATATGTTTGTCAAATTCTCACCATTTATTGAGGGTAATCTGTTTTAATGGAAGAGCAGCTGGTCTAGTGTCCTTCTTCAGATCAATCTTAAACTTAATTCTTTCATGGTGGAAGCCTCGAAACTACTTTAAAGATATTAGAGAATTCTCGAACTATGGGTATGGATGAAAGATCATTTTGTGATAGGTTCACTAAGTATAGATAACTTAACTTGACTGAAATTTGGAGTGTACAACGAACGTCAAGGGCTCGCCCTTTACAACTCTTAAGCCATCCACCCTTCTATTGTATTCTAGGAGTGCCCCGTAGTATGACTAATCCTTACCTAAAATAATCCATAACCCATGAAATTTAGATCGTATGCATTATATATGAAACCAACGTCACATATGTCTAACATAAGGTCTTTGCTAATTGAGAAAAGATGCATCGTCTTCCTAATATGATTTGAAACTACTATTGGATGGGTGACAGTTTGAGTTTGAAGGTTTAATGAGTTAATCACATTCCTAGCAAAGAACGGATGAGATGCTTCAAAGTTATATAGAGCATGAATTTTATTTCCTAAAATGAGAGCTATACCTTTTATAGTTGTCTTTCCTCGGTCCCTAGTGTTAGGAACTAGAGATAGTGGTTTTGGTGACAAAAAACTTTGTAACTTATTTTATTATAACTTATATACTAACACTATCATCTAGATATATATGAATGTTATTATGTAGGGTATATATAAGCCAGGTACTGATATTGAAGACTGTACAGTATAAAGATCAAGAATGAAGAAATCAAGTTTGAAGACTCGTGAGTATCAAGATCAAGATTTCAAGATAAGTGTCTAGGTTTGTTAAAACTTAATAATAGCATGGAAATCTTCATTCCAAATTTCATTTTGGGATGGAACCCATTTCTACTTTCTTAGTGGCTTACAAACCCATGACAAGTAGCTTACAAACCTACGACAAGTGGCTTACAAACCCATGAACATCCTGGTTTTGTACAAGTTCTCGAGTCTTGTTGTGATGAAATATTCCGCAGGAAGAACCTTACAAAACTACTTCAAAATGGTTTTTCAAAATGATTTTCAAAATTGCTTTTCAAAATGTTTTAGCCTCAAAAATTATCCTTTCAAATAATTTTCTAAAAGATGTTTTAGCCTTAAAATGTTCTTTGTTTTTATTTTTAAATAAACTCTTGTTTTACACTTCATTTGTTTTTTAAAACTGTCTTCTGATTTTTAAATATTCTTTATAATATAAATATACTTGAGATTTAATATCAAATTTATATATACATTCTAAAAATATATTTTTCTACTCTTTTTTATTTTAAAACATAGGAAAATTAGTTTATTTTACTCCAGAATGATTTTATCGTGTTTTCCTTTCAATACCATTTTCAAAACAAATTTTACATTGTTTTTAACGAAGGGATGTCGACATCATAGGATATCCCATGTCGACACGGTTTCCGTCAAATACAAAAGTTTCAATTTTCAAAAGAAGTGTCTATTCCTTTAAATCTCTTCACGAATGGTTATGGATGTGACTGGTCTATGAATAGGCTTCATAAACGAATTTTTTAACTAACTATTTTCTTATTTTCTTCACTCCTTCTTCTCCATAAATCCGTATTCTAAAATTTTCATATTTTTAAGATCGTGTCGAAATTCTGCCGAATTGTCAAGTGGATCAAATTAGAATCTCATTCTTATTTGATTCTCTACCCTCTCTCGAAGATCAAAGTGCTATTCAGAGTTATTGGATCAATTTGTAATCAAAAAATTTTTGAGTCTCTTTGTAAGGTGCTGTTGTGACTGGAAATCAATTGGGTGATCTTGTGTCCCGTAAATCAAGAGAGTTTGCCCTGGACTCGAAGACAAGAGGGTACCTCAAGGTCTTTAGAAATTGAGGATTGCAATCTCGACATTAGTGTAATAAAAATATGTATGGGGTGTTTGCCTTGGTACAGGACTGGATGCAGGCTAACCCTGAACCAGTATAAAATCCGATGTGTTCTTTCATTTTACTTCTTTTTATTTACTTTCTGCATGTGTACTTGATTCTATGATTGTTCTTGATTCAGTTCTGCATTTGTTTATATTATAATTTCTAAGTTAGTCCATACATGTCTTAGAATCCATTAAACACTATTCACCCCCACTCTAGTGTAAAATTAGCCTTAAGATCCTTAATCCGCACTCCCTTTGACCTAGGGGTGGTTTACTCGAAATAGGGGCAGCCACAATGGCGTAGGCTTGCCCACTCTGCCATTCCTTTACATCTTCAGGCGTTAGTTTTTGAAACGCCCTTTCTCATAGTAGTGGTAATACTTTCCCTTAGAAGTTTCTTCAACAAATTCAATCAATAATCCTTTGCAAGCTGTTCTTTCTTTTGGCATTTATTACACACTTTACCTACTTTGTTAAATTTCCCCTTTGACTTCTTATTGGCCTAAAATTTTTTTCTTAGCCCCTCTTTGATTCTGTGTAGGTCCTGCCATCTCCTTCTCCCTTTCTTTCTCTTCGACATTTACTATCTACAGTAAAGCCATCTGCACAAGCATCTCATATGCAGCTCCAGTGGGTTCTGAGTCAGTAACAATTCCCTTTAACTGAGGAGTTCAGGCTCTTGACAGACTCCATGGCTTTCATCATAGGGAGTATCAATCAATCTCATTTCAGATTCAGTCAATTTGGTAAACTTACTAATGCACTCCTTTAGAATAAAGTCTCTGTGCCTAAGCTATATAAATTTCTTTAATTAACTGAAAGCTCACTTCTACACTTGACATAAACCTTTTCTTAAATTGGTTCTTGAATTCATCCCGGACAATCCTATCAATGTCCTCTCTAGCCACCATATTCCACCAATCTAATGCTTCTCCTTTAAGATGCCAAGCTGCCATTCTCTACTTAACTTGATTCTCTCAACCAATCTCTTGGAAAATCGTATTGCAATCCTATATTTATGCCTTATTCTGTAAGAAGCTTTCCTTTTCAGAATATACTCTTCCTTACATACTCATAAAATTCAAACACATTTTGGTAAAATCAGTAGGTTGAGGTGGTGCTTTAGCTGGCGAAACAATATGTGCTGCTAGTGCAGTTTGGTAGGAAGCATGGAGTTTTCCTGCGTCCTTAAGATATTGCTTCAACCATTCGGGCATCCTTCGAATGGTGGGCATTCCTCTAGCGGGGTTCCCAATCTCAAAAGAAGAAGGATGTTCAACTATAGTCTACAACATGTAGGTTAGACTTTTAATTATAATTTCCTAAGACTTAAAGCAAGATTTTTATAGTATATACGAGTATGTCCATAGTAATGTTTTATATATATATGTATATAGTAGGAGCTTTTGGAAAAATATTTCCAAAAATAACAAGTACATCTCTCATATGTATATTTTTTTCCTACCGATTGACTAACTAGGCTCTAATACCAAATGTAACAATTCACCCTAAAACGTGCCTAAATTTTGACCCAGAAAAGTCCCGTCAAAAGTAAGAACCGTCTCAAAATTGGCCGTTGGTTTGAAAAAAGAACAATACAGAACTACCTATCTACACATTCAGAATCTTATTACAGAAGGGTTAAATCTAAAACAACAATAGTACCCATTTTATTTATTAAAACCATAAAATATCTGTAATATCAAAATCCAACAATACGTACATATCCATAATATTCCAAAATTACAGCATAGATTTTACTTCATGGGTACATTAAAAACTATTGAGAATAGAATGTAAATAAATAATCTACTACCTCAAGCACTATCTACATCTCCACCTTCAACATCGCCTTTCCTAACATGCGTTGTAATGAGGTGGGAGTCAAAACAACATATGTCTAGTGAAAAAAATCTCTAGCCTTGCTACATTAGCACTTGGGAAATACAGTTTAAATAGGAATATGTCTTTAAGTTTCTACTACAACATAAATCTTTCCAAATATAAGCGCAAAGGCTTTTCTCAAACTTAAATAAAAATGCTTTCCAAATATAAGCCCATAGCTAACTTTCTATCAACCCAGTAACCCTTATGTACCATCCATAATGTTTAATTAATGTTCGAGATGGTACTTAAGTCACTTAATACCTTTTTTGAGAATTAGGTAGACTTTGACCATTAATACCATATTTAAGGCAAGTCCACACCATTTACTACCTGTAATCCCAAGGCACACTCTTCAATTATAACTATATAGCTGACATTACACGGAATCTCTTCAGCCACTAAATAATTCCTATTGAAGTGGGCCCCTTAATGAGAAATCCTCTACCATGTCTAACCCATAACCCTGTCCATTTACTACTTCCTGCAAAAGAAGAGGCGGGCCGTCCCATAACCACTTAATACCTTTAATCTCTAAAGCAGTTCCTTCGTATTTTGAATCGTACCCTACAATGACGTTTCATATGAGTTAGATTATCCATAGGTACTAGTAGCCAGATTATCTGGGCAGATTTCCTCTGTAGAAATTGGGAGTAACCTCGCGTCATCTTAGTTACTGATAAGTGGCGGCTAGGGTTATTTGCATAATGGACATTCCAGATTTAAATATTTAAATCCGACGGTTATGGTGCATTTTACCCACTATAAATAAGACCGTAGACGCCTTGTTTTTATTCATACAATATTTGGGGAACATTAGCGAACTCTGTCAGTTCGTCTCATTATATATTCAGAAAACTACAATAGGGTTTCAGGTAAGAAATCCTATAGATCTATCTTTGTTTATTACTTATTTTCTCAAAATATTCTCCTCCAAACCACTACTTTTATAAATCGAACATATGTATAATTCCCTTCCTGTATATGTGTATCAAAAAGAAGAGATCCGATAAGAGATTGTTGAAGGCATGTCAAATGTAAAGAAGGCGAAGCTAAGGCTATTCTGTGAGTGGAAATCTTAGCTTTTCTATTTTAGTGGTTAATTAGTAAATTTTGAGTCTGAACATGCCTTAGGGTTTGGTTTGTGAAAACATTATACATAAACCCTCAAAACACCTTCAATGCGAAGTATCAATTTTAGGTTGAAATCTCAACTTGTTTATGTCAAAATAGTGGAAATTGTGTAGATTTGCAGTATTTATAATTTTACCTTCTATTCCACACCTTATTCTTTTTCTTTGAATTTGGTTAAAATATCTTGATTAAGGAATACAATGAAAATTATGAATTTTTATTTGTAGTTTGCACTTTTTATTTCCATAAATTAAATAGAAGTTCCTTTGTTTATTTCTATGTATAAAGGAGTTGGATATAGCGTAAAAATTGAATTGTAAGTTCCTACTATCAGCGTATTCCATTATTTTGATGTAATAAGTTGAGTTTAAATTTAATTGTACACAAGTTTATTGAATGAAACTTTTGGATATGAATATTGGAATTTTGGTATTGTTGATAGTATGGAATAAGGGTCGTATAATTGGTAAAGAGTTGACATTTAAACCCTAGTTTAGGACAAATATATCGCTCGCTTTGAAAATTACTAGGCGTGTGTGTTTGTCTGTGTCTGTGTAATTTTAGCAAAATTAACGTATAATGATAATACATGATCGCATAGCTAAATAGGTTATTAATTTTATTAAATCCACCTTAGTAAGATAACTAATGTTAAATGCAAAATAAGAAAGATTACTTATAAGGCCATGATTATTGTAATAATGAGATGTGTAATAATATTTGTAGAGTGTGATATAAAATATGATTAAGTTATAGGGATGCGAGCCCAGCCAAAAGCACACGAGGTCTATGTTATATATGTGTGTATATATATATTATGGCTAAGTTATATGTATGTATATGTATGTATGTGTGTGTGTGTGTATGTTAGCATAATTAAGATATAATGACAATGTATAGTTGCGTAGTTAATTAGCTTATTAATTCTACTAAATCCTTCTTAGGAAGGTAATCAATGTTAAAGGAGAAATAAGGTCTTATAAGGCCTTAATGTGGGAAATGGGGGGATCTGTGATAATACATGTAGAGCATGATATAAATTATGACTAAGTTATAGGGATGCGAGGTAAGCCAAAAGCCCAGATTGTCTGGCTACCTGTAATTTAACTTTGGGGCTGATATGTGATATCTCCGATAATACACCGGTCGACCGGTTGAACCTCCATTGGTCGACCGGTCGACCTGTTTTGGGTCCACTCAATTAATTTGCCATTGTATTTTTATTTTATACCATAATTAGCAACTAATTTAACATTAATTTTCATGTTTTCTTAATCTCCAAGTCTTAATGTACTTACTTTTTGAATTTCAAATTTGAGAATTAATTAATAAGTTGAATTTGAATTCTATTTAAATTATTTTGGGTTCGAAAACTTCAAACATCCATAACTTTTCCACTTGAACTCCGTTTTCAACAGATTATAGGAAATTGATTAGAAGTTTTCCATGGACGCAATGGTATAATTTTCGTGGTTAAATTCCAGATTTAGAATTTTTTTTATTTTTGTCCCTATCTTGTTTACTTTACTTTACCCAATTTACTTACAATTGATGTTATGCAACGACCCATAAATATATCACTTTAAATAAATGATTGCATAGCTTTATCGATATAATAATAATTTTGTAAACAATTATTTTTATTAATGTATATGGTTTTATAAATAAAATATGATCATTTTTATTAGTTAAGAATGATAATAAAATTTATATTCAAAATTTGTTTACAAAAATATGCATATTAATTTAAAAGAGAAAATATGACCAAAAAACAGAATTAGGATTTGCAACGATAAAACGTATGGAAGTTGTGCGACATTGTAGAGATATGTGACATACATATACGCATGTACATGTGCATACATGAGAACATGTACATAAACATAAATATACAAATATAATTAAGTATAAAATTATAATATAAAATATATAAGATATTTTAAGTTTTCTTACTCCATAAGCATACACAAATCAATATATGCATACATGAGATGATGGAAGTAATGGGCACATGGAGGGGGGATGTTTGTCGTGCCTAGGGAGGAGAAAATGATGATGGCGAAGCCATGTGACGGTGATGCAGAAGATGATGTGTGCATAGATGTTTTTGCTCTCCCATTTTCCTATACCCTACCATCTTCTCCTCATTTACATTCGTCTCCTTCTTCATATTCTCTAAGCTTTGTCTTCCTCTTTAATGGCTTCCATCATAAGCGAAATAATGGCAAAATTTATTTCAAAAAGAATTTAAATTATAATATATAGTTATATATGCTTAAACACCTTAAATAGTCCCAAAACTCTACCTTTTCTCCTTGTTGTTCACAACCTCCACCCCAATTCATCATTTGGTCGAGCACCCCTTGCTCCACCCTAGTTATATACCCTTGCACCCTGAATCTTCATCTTCACTTGAGATTCACGACCTATCGTTAATTTGGATCGATGTGGTTTTCAGATATCCAAATATGGAAACCCGATCCCGGTCTCATCGAATCCAAAACGCCATCTTTTAGGTCCAAGTTGTTTTAAGTTTAAAACAATCTAATTAAATTATCTATATACACACATATAGATAATTCACATCATCACAATAGATAATCATCACCACAGATAATCCATATTATCATTATCAGAAGTTAATCCAAACCATCATCACAATGCAACCAATGCATCCATATCACACATCATTACTAACCTCATATCTGAGATTCAAACCATTTAAGGAAATCTATATCATCCATATATAAACAAGGATTAATAATCATACCATATATAATTAATTTAAAATGAATTAAATTAATTACATCATCTCTAATTAATTTAAAGTAAATTAAATTAATTACTTCAATCTATAAATCCTGCTTATATAACCATTGATTATAAACCAATCAACTAATTAATTCTCTTGATTAATCATTCTTTAATTACATTCAAGTAATTAATTTCACAAATTAATTATTCTTAATCAAATACAGTAATTAACCTTTAATTACTTCATTAATTAATTAATTATAATTAATTACGTTAATCCTTAATTAATTACATTAATTAATTACTTCATTAATTACTTATCATTGATTAATTAATCTCAATTAATTCATTCTCAATTACATCATTAATTATATTAATTAATGATTCCTAATTACATTTAGATTAATTAACTTCATTAAGTAATTAACCATAATTATTAATCACTTTTGATTGATTAACTTCAGTAATTAATTACTCTTAATTACTTTATTGAGTAAATTGATTACCACTAGATTAATTATATTTAATAATTAATTATATTTATTAATCATCCTTGATCAATTTTATTAGTAATTAGTTACCCTTAATTAATTACATTACTTAATTATTTTCCAAATGACTTAATCAATCAATGCATAAATTAATTACACCAAGTAATTAATTATTAATTACCTTCACAAAGTAATTACCCTCCATAATAATTACACAAGCAATTAACCCCAAACTCTTCCATACTTCAGTAAGTTACATTCAGTAATTACTTATCTTAATTACTTTTCAAAGTAATTATCCTTCATTAATTACTTATCAACCCATTAAATGATTATTCTAAATTAATTAAACTTAATTAATTAATTTAAATAAATCAAATTAATTAATTAATTACAATGAGTGATTATTAACTTTAATTACTTTCATAAAGTAATCATACTTAACCAAATACGATAATGATTATCTAATTTAATTAATCTAATTAATTATCAAAATTAATCACTTTAATTAATAAATAAATAATTCCAAGTTAATGACCTTCATTAACTTATCAACAATTTCCTTAATTACCTTCTTAAGTAATTATTAATTACAAATTTATTAATCTTTAATAATCATTTAATTAATCACTAATTGTCTAATTAATTAAGTTTTTAACTTAGTTAATCTTAATCTCTTGATAAATTAAGTTCTAATCATTAATTAAAATCTAACTTATTTAATTAATGATCTTATTTCCAAATTAATTAATCTTAATTAATTAACTTCAACCTTAATTAATTAATTCAAAATCCTTACTTAATTAATTAAGTAAATTAATTAATTATCCATATAATTAACTTACTAATTTAATAAATCAAAATCATTAAATCTTTGATTGATTTTAAAATAAAACATTTCTTATTAATGATTACATTATCATTAACAAAGCAAATTTAAAACAACCTACTTTAAAATTTGTTTCCAAATTACATTTTTAAATTTAAATATAAAATGAAATCAAACTTAACCTTATCAAAGTTTTAAAAATATTTTAAAAACCTTTTTAAAACTTATACTAAATAATTTATTATTTTATAAAGAAGTTTAAAGGAAATTTAAACTCACATTCATTTTAAAATACAAATCCTATTTAAATATGTTTCAACATCCAAAGTTGTTTAACATTTAATTTTTTTTAAAACTTCCTTTATTTTCAAAACTTGGATTCAAACTGGATCTTATTTCCAGATTTAAACTTATGTCTAAATATTTTACTCTTTATTTTAAAACTTAACCTTTAAATTCAATTTATTTAAACTCTTTTAAAGTTGTTTAAACATTTTAATTTATAAAGTTTAAACTAAATTTTAAAACTGGAATTCAAATCTAGTTTGAAATTCATACTTTAAATTAAATTTTAAATTCTAATTTAAACTTGTTCCAGATTTGAACCAAATTGAATAGGAAAACAAACAGGTTTCTCTAGAAACCTGTAACATAAAAATACCAAGGCCCTCTTCTTGACTTCGAGTACAACCCTGAGCAACTTCGAGCAAAAACTCGAATTACTCGATTATGACCCGAGTACAAAATTTCTGCAAATCCCAAACATTCACCTGACACCATTCTTTCACTGTGCATATGGACGGTGGTTCTGGCCGCCTCCAGTCACCACTAAGTCAACAAACAAGTCGAAGTTTCCCCACCAATCCACCATCGATCATCAAAACCCCACAAGCATCAAGAAATCAAATTTGAGTTCCACAACTCAAAATCTGAAACATACTGGAAACACTTTCACCATCAAATCCCAAAACCTATAAAAACCCCATTCACTCTCCTCTGGCCATCGGAGGCTTTGTAACTCCATCCAACATCTCTTCGACACCCAAGCAGCCATCTCCCCAAATATAGAAGCACTCGATCCCCTACAGCCACCATGTAAATCAAAACATTGCACTGCCCAGAAACTAGGTTTACAAACCAAAAAGCTCAACCATCATCACCACGACGATCTTCCACCACCTCCACTATTTTTGTCATCACCACTTATCACCCATCCATCACCAGAAGAAAGCCCGACCTTCCAAATACTCGGGATCATCAGAATTTTCCAAAAACCCCAAAAATAGTGCAACCCCGACATGCACTTCAATTCTAGTTTAAAAATTATGATTTAGATCTTAAAAATCCTATTTTTGAATCAGTATTCGATTTATAATCCTAAATAAATGAATTACAGTGTTTGAATTTTTACTAAAAACTTAAACTTCCCTGTTGTTCTTGTTTCCAGAGCATATTACAATTTATTTTAACTTAAATACAAAATTTAAAGCTTTCTTTATAATCAAACAAACAGATATTATTTGGATCCTAAATCCTAACATAAACTTGTTTAAGAGAAAATGGATTTTTATCAAAATCCTTGCTTCTGAAACCAGGCACAGGCAAAGCAGATTCACTGCACATAAAATCTATATACGTTCAATCATTTATATATATATATACACACACACAGCAATGCATTTAAAATTATACACACAAGCATACTAATCAACATGCAACCAGATATACAAACACAAGGCATACTCATTTCAGTCATCAATCAAGCAACAGATTATACTTAAGTTTTTTTTTAAAAAAAAAGTTACTCACCTGATATGGCATGAAACAGAGCACAAGATTTGAAGTTGCTTTTAATTCCTGATTAAAACTGAGTTGCAGATTTTATTTGAAGTTGAGTTGCAGGCTTGAACAGATTCGAGATGTAGAAGACCACCTAGATTCCTTTGAATCCTTAAATTTGAAAATCTTGTAGTTGCATGTTCTTGATTTTTTTATAGATTTCACTTTATATTCCCAGGTTGAAAGATGCATGCAGGGTTTACTTGCTTGCTGATTTAAACTTGCATTACAGATTTCACGTTTAAAGAATGCAGGCATATGCTTTTGAAAGGAATTACAGGTTTGATTTGCTTTGGTTTCTAGTTTGAGGAGTTAGTATTGGCAATGAAATGATAGGTTTCAGATTTTTGATCTGAATTAAATTTTGGTTTTGGAGAGTTTGGAAACAAATTGTTTCAGCTGAAATTTTTCTTCTAAACTTTGAAAAATGAAGATTAGAAAAGGAGAAGATTGAAGAAACATGTTTATATAAGTGTAATTGATTTATTTAAAAATTAAAGAAAAAAATTAAAAGGACACATGTAAAAAAAACTAACACTTGTTACATTAATCATTTAATTTAACTACACTTGTCGTTATACCACTTCTTATAATAACATGTGTCTTGTAAGAAATTTTATTTATTTTAAAAGTAAATGAAACCCTCCTTTGTTCATTAATTAAATACAGATATATAAAGTATTTTCATAAGTAAATATATATGCATCACTTTTTAAACAAAATGACATGAAACAAATTAAAAAAAATGAAAGCTTACCTATATAATTTAGATATGTTTATTCTTTTGAAATTTCAAAATTAAATTCAAATTCAAATTCTATTCATACATTTAAAAATTCAATTTAAAACTAATTTATATTAACATACTTAATTTGAAAATAATAATAATATTGTCTTTTAAAAATCTATCTATATTAATACATTTATTATTATTTGAAAGTAACATATTTATTAATTTAAAATAATTTATAAAAGCAATTATAAATTACTTATCACTAATCTAACTTATTTAAATGCATAAATGTTTTAATATATAAATGGTATTTTAAATTTTCATATATAATTCCAAATTATATTTATTAAGCTATATTCAAAAAGGAAATAAAATAAACTTTTGTTTATCTTATTTAAAATTTAAACTATGCTTTAAAATATATTTAAACAATTTAAAATATTTTCATTAAGTATCTTAAAACCAAATAATTATTTATTAAATAGTTTTGAATAGTTATTTATTAAATAAAATAATAATTTCCAAATTATCAAAATGAATTATTAGAATTTAAAAACAAGATTTTATTTTTTTATTAAACTTCAGATCAAAACTTATTTATCTACAATATATATACATATATACATTATAAATAGAAAGCAATTTATTAGCTTTTAAAAGATAAAATTCACCAATTAAACATTTATTTAATTGGAATATTAAATCAAGTTAATTTTTATTTACAGAATTTATCAACTCAATTTAATTTTAATACAGACTATTAAATTGATATTACCAAAATTTTCGGGATATCACATTCCTCCCACCTTAAAAGAATTTCGTCCCCGAAATTTAAAAGAAAAGGTAATTTAATAATCTCATTTAAGATTTTAATTCAAACATAAGCATATATCAATCATATGCTAACAACCAAAGCAACCGATTTATCTAATAAAACAAATTTAATTATCCAGACCAAATTCTGGATAAAATTTCCACGAGTTTCCCCAAGTATATATATACCGGGATACTCGCTCTATAGAATCCAAACAATCTAAACTACGAAGCTACAGAGCTCCTTCTCATCTAAATCTACAAAACTAAACAAGATATCAGACTACAGACGAGTCTGACTCAACAACCAAACCTTCCTGAAAAGCTGGTTCCACAACCAGAGATAACTCATACACGTACTCCCTCAGAGATACGTGAATCTCATTGAATCCAATTATCTAACTGGCAATTCAACTCTACTCTTCAAACATCAGAAGAACAAACTCTCTTCTTCTAGGAAAAGACAAAACAGAAACACTCCCAAACCGCTTCCGCTGCACAACTCTGATCTGGAAAAGAAGAAAAATGCTGATGATGAACACGAGCACAATTTGGAAAGCACAACCTAGAATATGATTCAACAGGTCCAAAAAAGAAAACTCAGAAGTTCCACCAATCCTGAGCTGCTACACCAAACCTTATCTCGGGAAATCATCCTTCTACTAGCTGATCCACCGGTAGCACTCCTGGAATCCGGTCGATAAGAAAACTCAATCTCTCAATAAAGACAAACCTCTGACTCATCAGAAGACATCCAGAAAATCTCCGATAACCCAAGAGATCATTCAAACAATCGCAAGTCACTTTTGCGATCAATCCAGACCAATTCTCAAAGAAATCTGTTCTCTCTTTACCAAACAGAACAGCTTACACTTAATTAGCCAATCCACCGAAGAAACGGATCTACTCCGATGGTTCTGAACTCCACCTTCAAAAAAATGCTAACCAGAAGACTTCCTGCCAACATAGAATACTCCGAGCTAAACTACTAACACCGATGCCAAAGACTTCCTATTCCAAAGCCCTTCGAGAAACTCGGACCTCAAAGCCAAACATAAACAACCAGCTGAACTCTGCCACATCACCGAAGCAGACACACTTCCTAAAACTTGTTCTAAAGGAAACATCTTCGGAAAAATCCATATTTACTGCATTACGTCACGCAGCACAACTTCCTGAGGTATCAAAATACCATCACACACTTCTGCTAAACCGACAGATCCAAACTCAACTCATCCAACTTCAAAGATAGATTTCGAACCTTAACAGGTTACTTTCAAAGATCGATGAAATCCTTACACCAAGCTACAAAACTCACTCGAGATAGTATTGGGTCTACAGTCTCGAAAGATACACTTCCAACCTCAAACATCCAAACTCCAACCAATGGTAGTAGTCGTGCTACACACACCACTACCTTATCTACCTTTATAACCTATATTGGAAAAACCCGAAAAGGTAACCCAACGGATAGGTAGAAATATATATATATATATATATATATATATATATATATATATATATATAATTACAAATACGCTCTCTCAAGATAGACATCACTCCAGAGCCTAGGTATTCACTCAACCTAATACTCTGATACCAACTGTCACGTCCCGTCTTCCACTAACCAGAAAGACGTATCATGAATTAAGAAAGAAATAGATAGAAAGAGAAAGAAAGAGAAGAAAGAAGAAACAACAACAGAATCTCAACAGCGGAGCGAATAAATTATATTAATAACAAAAGTATTACATAGATATAAAACAACTATCAGAGTTACACAGATTATACATCTCATACTAGACAGTTATAAACACCTGTCTAGTTATTACAATACAGTCCAAAACAACTCAAACAAATGACTCAGAGATACCAACACAGCGGAATACTAGATAACTACAACGCAGAAGCCTCCTGCTTCATTTGCTCCTCCATAATTCGTCAAAACTAACCTGAATCCCGTGGCTACTCGTAAAAATTTGAGTACCCAAGAGTTTAAGAAAACAGAAATAAACTCCAGGTCAGACATGGGTCTGGTGTGAGTAACAGGTTAAAGTTGCTTAACTTTTGAAAAATCTTTGAAAAGAAAGGTATCACGTAAGACTTCCCACACATAAACATGGAAAAGTTTTTACCTTACGCTAACCAAAACGTTTGATAGGAAATTCGGTGATATTATAATAGTGTCTATGGTTTTCAAGTAAAATACAGAAATAGGTGGAATGATTACATCTCACGCTCCAACATAGTTGGGCACAACTAGTACGTACGGCACTTATTGGATTTTGGATTCCATATAATGGCAGGGCTACCAGGGTACCGTCCGTCACAGTACGGGGCCTAGATTGTCTTACCGAGGATCACTCCCAATCACCTGCAATAAAAGGCCGGAACCATCCCTTACTGGACAGTCCCGAACAAGACAACCCCGCTGTTGGCCGTGACCCAACCGCCCACACAGCCGAATGAAAAGGGACCTCTAGACAGGGGAAAATCCCGTCCTACTTGGGAATGACCCACTTAGCCTTGCCGCACCTCCCCAGTTTCCATTGCCGGTTGATGAGGCTTGATGCTACGATTACCTTTAGAGAACACATCTCTTAGAATGCTCATCAACCACCTGACGATGTTCTAAAAGCATTGATTAACAAAGCAACTTTAAAACAACCTACTTTAAAATTTGTTCCCGAATTACATTTCTAAATTTAAATATAAAATGAAATCAAACTTAACCTTATCAAAGTTTTAAAAATATTTTAAAAACCTTTTTTAAACTTATACTAAATACTTTCTTATTTTATAAAGAAGTTTAAAGGAAATTTATACTCACATTCATTTTAAAATACAAATCCTATTTAAATATGTTTCAACATCCAAAGTAGTTTAACATTTAATTTTTTTTTAAACTTCCTTTATTTTCAAAACATGGATACAAATTGGATCTTGTTTTCGGATTTAAACTTATGTTTAAATCTTCTACTCTTTATTTTAAAACTTAACCTTTAAATTCAATTTATTTAAACTCTTTTAAAGTTGTTTAAACATTTTAATTTATAAAGTTTAAATAAAATTTTAAAACTGGAATTCAAATCAAGTTTGAAATTCATACTTTGAATTTAGATCTTAAATTCTATTTTAAACTTGTTCCAGATTTGAACCAAATTGAATAGGAAAATAAATAGGTTTCTCTGGAAAACCTGTAACCTATAAAAATACCCGAGTCCCCTCTTCTTGACTTCGAGTACAACCCTGAACAACTTCGAGAAAAAACTCGAATTATTCGAGTATGACCCGAGTACAAAATTTCTGCGAATCCCAAACATTCACCTGACACCATTCCTTCACCGTGCATATGCACGGTGGTTCTGGCTGCCTCCAGTCACCACCAAGTCAACAAACAAGTCGACGTTTGCCCACCAGTCCACCATCGATCATCAGAACCCCACAAGCACCAAGAAATCAAATTTGAGTTCCCCAATTCAAAACCTGAAACATACTGGAAACACTTTCACCATCAAATCCCAAAACCTGTAAAAACCCCCATTCACTCTCCTCCGACCATCGGAGGCTTTGGAACTCCGTCCAACGTCTCTTCGACACCCAAGCAGCCATCTCCCAAAATATAGAAGCACTCGATCCCCTATAGTCACCATGCCGATCAAAACATTGCACTGACCAGAAACTAGGTTTACAAACCAAAACGCTCAACCATCGTCACCACGACGATCTTCCACCACCTCCACTATTTTTCTTATCACCACTGATCACCCATCCATCACCAGAAGAAAGCCCGACCTTCCAGATACTCGGGATCATCAGAATTTTCCAAAAACCCAAAATACAGTGCAACCCCGACATGCACTTCAATTCTATTTTAAAAATTATGATTTAGATCTTAAAAATCCTATTTTTGAATCAGTATTTGATTTATAATCCTAAATAAATGAATTACAGTGTTTGAATTTTTACTAAAAACTTAAACTTCCCTATTGTTCTTGTTTCCAGAGCAATTACAATTTATTTTAACTTAAATACAAAATTTAAAGCTTTCTTTATAATCAAACAAACAGATATTATTTGGATCCTAAATCCTAACATAAACTTGTTTAAGAGAAAATGGAGTTTTATCAAAATCCTTGCTTATGAAACCAGGTACAGGCAAAGCAGATTCACAACACATAAGATCTATATACGTTCAATCATGCATATATATATATATATATATATATATATATATATATATATATATACAGCAATGCATTTAAAATTATACACACAAGCATACTAATCAACATGCAACCAGATATACAAACACAAGGCATACTCATTTCAGTCATCAATCAAGCAATAGATTATACTTAAGTTTTTTTTAAAAAAAGTTACTCACCTGATATGGCATGAAACAGAGCACAAGATTTGAAGTTGCTTTTACTTCTTGATTAAAACTGAGTTGCAGATTTTATTTGAAGTTGAGTTGCAGGCTTGAACAGATTCCAGATGTAGAAGACCACCCAGATTCCTTTGAATCCTTAAATTTGAAAATCTTTTTGTTGCATGTTCTTGATTTTTTTACAGATTTCACTTTATATTCCCAGGTTGAAAGATGCATGCAGGGTTTACTTGCTTGCTGATTTAAACTTGCGTTACAGATTTCAGGTTTAAAGAATGCTGACATATCCTTTTGAAAGGAATCACAGGTTTGATTTGCTTTGGTTTCTAGTTTGAGGAGTTAATGTTGGCAATGAAAAGATAGGTTTCAGACTTTTGATCTGAATTAAATTTTTGTTTTGGAGAGTTTGGAAACAAATTGTTTCAGCTGAAATTTTTCTTCTAAACTTTGAAAAATGAAGTTAGAAAAGGAGAAGATTGAAGAAACATGTTTATATAAGTGTAATTGATTTATTTAAAAATTAAAGAAAAAATTAAAAGGACACATGTAAAAAAAAACTAACACTTGTTAGATTAATCATTTAATTTAACTACACTTGTCATTATACCAATTCTTATAATAACATGTGTCTTGTAAGAAATTTTACTTATTTTTATTTATTTTAAAAGTAAATGAAACCCTCCTTTCTTTATTTATTAAATACACACACACACACATATATATATATATATATATATAAGTATTTTCATAAGTAAATGTATGTGCATCACTTTTTAAAGAAAATGACACAAAATCAATTAAAAAAATGAAAGCTTACTTATATAATTTAGATATATTTATTCTTTTGAAATTTTAAAATTAAATTCAAATTCAAATTCTATTCATACATTTAAAAATTCAATTTAAAACTAATTTATATTAGCATACTTAATTTAAAAATAATAATAATATTGTCTTTTAAAAATATATCTATATTAATACATTTATTATTATTTAAAAGTAACATATTTATTAATTTAAAATAATTTATAAAAGCAATTATAAATTACTTATCACTAATCCAACTTATTTAAATGCATAAATGTTTTAATATATAAATGGTATTTTAAATTTTCATATATAATTCCAAATTATATTTATTAAGATATATTCAAAAAGGAAATAAAATAAACTTTTGTTTTTCTTATTTAAATTTAAACTATGCTTTAAAATATATTGAAACAATTTAAAATATTTTCTTTAAGTATCTTAAAACCAAATAATTATTTATTAAATAGTTTTGAATAGTTATTTATTAAATAAAATGATAATTTCCAAATTATCAAAATGAATTATTAGAATTTAAAAACAAGATTTTATTTGTTTATTAAACTTCAAATCAAAACTTATCTATATTAATATATATATATATATATATATATATATATATGTATGTATGTATGTATATGTATATATACATTATAAATAGAAAGCAATTTATTAGCTTTTAAAAGATAAAATTCACCAATTAAACATTTATTTAATTGGATTATTAAATCAAGTTAATTTTTATTAACAGAATTTATCAACTCAGTTTAATTTTAAATACAGATTATTAAATTGATATTGCCAAAATTTCTAGGATATCACAACTGAGATCTGAACAAGCAAACGATCACGAACAAATATCCTCTACCTCGAATAGATGACTTGTTTGAACAGTTACATGGTGCTCTGATATTCTTGAAAATGGATCTAGCTATAGGATTCCGTCAAATGAGAATCGTTGAAGAATGCATCCATCTTACTGCATTTAAATATCTAAATACTTTCTTTGGGTGGTTGGCCATGCCTTTTAGTCTAACAATTACACCCGCTTATTTCGTAGACCTTATGAATAGAGTATTTAGAGTGATGCTTAATAAATTCATATTAGTCTTTATCAATGATATCCTTATCTACTTTAAGACAGAAGAAGAACACGAAAGGCATTTATAAATTGTGTTGGAGATGTTGAGAAATATTGTGCTTAAAGCCAAATTCTCAAAATTCCATTTCTAGGAGGAGGAAGTAAGATTCGTTGGACATATAGTGTCAAAGGATGAGGTTTCAATAGGTATTATAAAGGTTACAACTGTTCTAAATTGGAAGCAACTACGAACTCCTAAAGAAGTTTGTAGCTTCTTAGGTCTGGCAGGGTACTATAGAAGATTCATTCAAGACTTCTCAAAGGTATGCTACCACCTAACGAAGTTAACCATGAAGGATACCAAATTTTTCTGAACCCCTAAATGTGAAGCATCATTCCAGGAACTTAAAAAGTGGTAAACAACCACTCCAGTTCTAAAAATTAAAAATGGAAATAGTGAATTAACCATTTATACAGATGCGTATGGAGAAGGAATTGGTGCGGTTCTGATGCAGGAAGGGAGGGTGATTGCCTATGAAAGTAAACAATTAAAGGTTTATGAGAAAAATTATGCAACACACGACTTAGAATTATTAGCCATGGTGTTTGCATTAAAAATACGGAGGCAATATTTACTGGGTAAGTGTTAGCGCCAAAATGAGTCATTAATACCCAAATCCATATGAAAGCACCAAAGATCAGTCACAGATCACATATGGAATGTATGTAGAAAGTGTAAATACGAAGAACAGTCAAAACTAAAAAGAAAGCGGTAAAAACACAGAATTTATAGAGGTTCGGCTTACTCCGACCTACGTCCACTCTAGAAATTTCCTTTTTATTGATGTTAGAATCAATTACAGTTACAAACTAGTAGAGTAGCCTTAGCCTTAGAAAATAGAAAGTAAGAGAGTAAGGAGACGATCCCTTTTCTGAACCCCCACATGCGGTATTTATAGGCAAATCCAGATAGTTGGGCCTCCTGACTGGTATAGGCCTATCAAGTCCTTTGCTGAGCCTACACCCTTCATTGCAAGTGACTCTGAGTTATGTACATGCCGACCCATGCCTTCCTAGGTGACAACCCAAAGCAGCCCTACACCTGACTCGATGTAGCTCATGCAAGGACTCGAAGCACATATATGCTGACCCCCATTCAGCCGAATGACCTTCTACCGTACCACATACCTCCACGGTCGAACGACCTTCCACTAAACCACATACCTCCAATGTCGAACGACCTTCTATCGAACCATATTCATCCCAGGCCGAACGACCTCCAGCGCCGAACCATCATTACTGAGCCACCTTGACCGAACCATAACACCGAGCGACCCCGATCGAACCACCATGCCGAGCGACCTATGCTGAGCCACCATTCCGACCGACCCTGACCGAGCCACCATGCTGAGCGACCCATGCTAAGCTACAATGCCGACCGACCCTGACCGAACCACCATGCCGAGCAACCCATGCCGAGCCATAATGCCGAGAGAACCTGTTCTCACCTCAATGCCGAGCCAACCTGTTCTCACCTCAATATCGAGCGACATCATCAGGGCCGGCTGACCATTGACTTCCAGACCGAGCCAAACTACCGAACGACCCCATCAAGCCGATAGGCCGAGCCATGCATATCGAACCATTCCTGACCGACCGTCTGTCCATCCAGCTAGCTCCAACCAATCGTATTCCAGTTTCGACAAATGAACAGTGGATTTGGTTAAATCCACCTGTCAGTGGCCTTGTAAAAAGGCGGGTTAAGATTTTCCCCCCAAAACATGCCTTGGTGTCGAAAGGTTTGTTTTGAATAGCCTCAAGTCGAATATTCGAAGTCCGTATGTTATCCAAGTGCCATCGCCACATCCTTTTCCGAATCTACGACTGCTCTGTGTCGATATCCAATTCTGAATCTAGTAACCAAATCCTTAGCCAAATCCATATCCATCCGAACTCGACAACCGAGTTCTAATCCATCCATATCTAATAACCAACAACCACATCAATGACCTTTCCGGGTCGATATCCAAATCCAGGACCATTCTAGGTCCATTCCCAAATCATTAGTTGTTCATAGCCAATATCCAAATCCGTAACCTCTTCAGGTTCTTGCCAAGCGTAGTTCATACTTGAAGACCTGTGTTAAGTAATTCCATGGTGTTCCAGGTTCAATGTCCCTGAATGGCGAATAATGTCGTGGCTTAAGTCCTAAGCCAAATCTTGGTTGCTTTAGACCCTTGCCGAGCATAGTCCATACTCGACGACCTGAAATAATAACCGATAATATAGGGCCTAAGTCCTACGCCGAATCCAAGTCTCTCCGGACCCTTGCCGAGCATAGCCCACGTTCGACGACCTTTTAGCCAAAATCCAGAAAAAATCTAATCAAAATCCAATCCGAAATTCAAATCCAAGCAGAAAACCATATCAAAAATCAAATCAAAATACAAATAAAAAATCAGACATCCAAACCGAAATCCAAACAAAAAAAGGCAGTTCAATCCAAACTCCAAAACCAAAGCAGAAAAAGCAAATGTCCAAGTGAAAAGGAGAAAAAATTTCACAAACCGGAGCGTCTTGGTGACCATCATGTCAGAGTATGCCTAAGGGTTATCTCCGACCCCGTACATGAGTAGGTGATTTAGCCGTTTGCCCAGAGTTTGTTATTTATTCCAAACCATCACGACTAGTTGATGACCAACCGGCCACCATTCCTGGGCCTCAAGTCTTCGTCGTTCAAGGTAGGCGACTGCTCCTGTTCCATCGCTGCATTCCGAGTTCTGACATATTGTTGGAACTGACCATTCCTTACATGTTCCTCGATTATATACTTTATATGCCTGCAGCTGTTAGTATCATGCCTATCCAAGTCATAAAAGAGACAGCGCCTTCCTAATGCCCTTTCGCATTCTGAGGGCTACCTCCTTGTCGATCATCGATAAGGAAGGCGATCCCGAGTATCCAAGAATATTTGTTCTGGTGTTGCATTCAATCCTATGTAAGTGGAGAATTTTGGTTCTCCCCGACGCCTCCTTTTCCCTTTATCCTTGTCTTTACCCAAGCTTTCACCGGGTAGTCCTTCATCCTTAATCATGTTTACTTCCATTAATTTTATATGCAGACATGCATCCTCTTGTCGAAGAAATCTTTCAGCTTCATGAAAGAATTCCCCTAGATCCAATGGTGGATCCCATATCAATGACACTTTGAAATCCGATTTATCCTTGACTCCTGATACCACAGCCATCAAAACCATTGATGGATCCGGCCGATCCACCGAAGCTATTGCTGTATTAAACCGGTTAAGAAAGTCCTGAGCGATTCATCTGCCTTCTGCTTGACTGTAGTTAGTGTCATCACATTCTTTGGCCTTTTTATGTGAACTCGAAACTGTCTCAATAACTTATCCACCAGTTCTATCCACGTCCCAATAGATCTATCCTCTAGCTGTCTGAACCACATAGCAGCTATATCGGTCAAGTACAGGGGGAAACATCGAGCCATGACCTCCTCTGTTACCCCCAGCACTTCCATATGCCTCGTATACCTCACTAAGTGGTCAGTGGGATCTGTCTTACCGTTGTATACTTCCAGAGTGGGCAGCTTAAAATCGGGAAGATTTCTAGCCATCCTGATGTTCCGGGTGAACGGACTTTTGTTGACTCCCTCCAAATCTCTATTTGTCAGACCTCCACGAATGGTTTGTCTGATGATGTCTGCCAATCCAGCATTTCCAACCAAGGGTTTCCCTCTATCCATGTTTCCTAGCTGCTCTCCAACTCCGCGTGGAAATTCTAGCACATATGCTTCGTCACGTAATCCTGTATTCCTGTTGGCGTTGGGCTACGCAGCGTCATCTGGCATCCCTCCATTGATTTATCCAGCATTTTCTAGTAGTGTGCCCCCGAGTCTAGGTATATCTAGATTGATAGCCGTTCAGTGATTGGGGGCTGCCCCCTGTTGAGCCACTCCATCTGCTTGCTTGTTGGGTCCTTCTGATCCAGCTCCAAGACCTTGAGCACCTGCAGTTCTTAATTGTCTAAATTGCCTAAGAAGAGCCTGCATCATCTCCTCTTGCTGTTTCATCATCAGCTCATGCATGGTATTCATCATGACCGGCATCTCATCCCTAGTGATGTTGACGAATGCTTGACCTGCTCCAGTTCCAGAGGAAGCCTCTTGACTTCCCTCTTGATTGCCTTTCTCCATCATTTGCATCCCCGTTGGTGGCCTAGCCATCGCTTTCTAGAATCCATGTTCCTGAGCTTCTAAATCCTAAATCCAAGCTCCAAAATCCCCAAATGCTAGCTTTCACAGTGGAAGCACCAAAATGTTAGCACCAAAATGGGTCACTAACACCCAAATCTAGATGATAGCACCAAATATCAGTCACGGATCACAGATAGAATTTATGTAGAGAGTGTAAATATGAAGAACGATCAAAATTAAAAAGGAAGTGATGAAAACATAGAATTCATAGTGGTTCGGGTGACTCCGGCCTACGTCCACTCGAGAAATTTCATTTTTATTGTTGTTAGAATCAATTACAGTTACAAACTAGTAGAGTAGGCTTAGCCTTAGAAAATAGAAAGTAAGAGAGCAGAAAGAAGATCCCTATTCTGAACCCCCATATGCTGTATTTATGGGCAAATCTAGATAGTTAGGCCTCCTGAGTGATATAGGCCCATTAAGTCCTTTGCTGAGCCTGCACCCTTCATTGCAACTGACTTTGAGTTCTATACATGCTGACCCATGCCTTCCTAGGTGACGACCCGAAGTAGTCCTACACCTGACTCGAGGTAGTTCATGCTAGGACTCGAAGTACATATATGCCAACCCCCATTCAACCAAACGACCTTATACCGTACCACATAACACTAAAGCCGAACGACCTTCCACCAAACCACATACCTCCAAGGCTGAACGACCATCCATCGAACCATATTCTTGCTAGGTCGAATGACCACCAGTGCCAAACCATCATTACTAAGCCACCCTAACCAAACCATAACACCGAGCAACCTCGACTAAACCACCATGCCGATCCATAATGCCGACCGACCCTGACCGAACCACCATGCTGAACGACTCATGCCGAGCCACAATGCCGAACCACCATGCCGAGGGACCCATGTCGAGCCATAATGCCGAGCAACCCTGTTCTCACCTCAATGCTGAGCGACATCATCAGGGCCGACCGACCCCTGACTTCCAGACCGAGCCACACTACCGAACAACCCCATAAAGCCGAACCACCTAGGCCGAGCCATGCATACCGAACCATTCCTGACCGACCGTCTATCCATCCAACTGGCTCCAACCAATCGTATTCCAGTTTCGACAAATGAACAGTCAATTTGGTTAAATCCGCCTGTCCGTGGCCTTGTAAAAAGGCGGGTAAACAGTAAGAATTTTTCGTAGTTTGTTTCAATTAAATCTTTGAATTAACCTTGGTAAATAAAATGCCTACTTTTTATTTAGGTGAAAATATTGAGATCTTTATAGATCATAAATCTTTAAAGTATTTTTTTCACTCAGAAAGATCTAACATTAGGCAGCAACGTTGGTTTGTTGGACTTTCTCGCATCTTATGATCTAGATATTTTATACACACCCGAGAAAGCCAATGTAGTAGTTGATGCGTTAAGTAGGAAATATGCCGTTATTTCTTATTTGGTAGTAAAATCAACTCTTCTGGAAAGAATAGCCAGTAAACAGAGAGAAGATAGACAGTTTGAAAAGTTCATTAAGGCGACAGAAGAAGAAAGAAATTTAAGCTTTGAAGTGGATAAAAGAGCAGTGTTATGGTTGAATGGGCGAATTTGTGTTTCGAATGTGGAAAGTCTTTGGCATGAAGTGTTAGCTGAATGTCCAAAATCCAAACTCAAGATTCATCCAGGAATTAAAAAAATGTATATGTATATGAAGCACACATTTTGGTGAAGAAGTATGAAAATGGACATGTCCATTTGTGTTACCCGATGCGTAAATTGTCAACAAGTCAAAAACGACCAGAAGAGAATTGCAGGGTTACTAAAACCACTAGAGATTCCAGTTTGGAAGTGGGTCAAATATCAATGGATGTCGTTGATGGCTTACCTCGAATGAGGAAGGGGAATAGAGGCATTTGAGTTATCGTAGATCGATTAATTAAAAGTGCAAATTTCATTCTAGCTAAGCCAACAAGGTTGCTGCAAGCCTTGCAGATATATATAAAAGAGATTGTATAACTACATGAAGTTCCAAGCAGTATAGTAAGTGATCGAGATCCAATCTTTCTAGTTAGTTTTGAGAAGCATTATAGAAAACTTTGGGAACAAGGTTGAATATAAGCACTACCTATCACCCCCAAACCGATGGACAGACAAAAAGAGTCAATCATGTTCTGGAAGATCTTCTCAGAGTGTGTATTTTGGACTTTGGAGGCTCCTGAGAAAATCAATAGCATTTAGTAGAGTTCTCCTATAATAATAGTTATCAAGCTAGTATCGGCAACACCATATGAAGTTCTATATGGTCATCCATGTAGGATAATAGCATTTTGGATCGAAACCAAAGATCGGTTAATACTTGGTCCTAATAAGATACGAGAAGCTTCAGAGAAAGTCGATATGATTAGAAAGAAGTTGAAGGAAGCCTAGATCAGATAGAAAAGTTATGCAGACCAAAAGCGTAGAAATATGGGATTCTCAGTTGGAGATTCAGTCTTTTTGAAAGTCTCTCCGATGAGAGGAGTAGTGAGATTTGGAAGAATGCAGAAGTTAGCACCTCGATATATTGGACTATTTCCCATTCTTAAATAAATTAGCCCACTAGCTTATCGAGTGCAATTGCCAGAATGTTTGGCCAGAGTGCATAATGTGTTTCAAGTATCTCATTTAAGGAAACATGTGCATGACCCCAAGAAAATCAAAGAAATAGCTACTAAGGAAGACTTGGAGGTGGAACCGAATTCTGCCGTTATTAGATGGCCAGTTCGAATAGTTGATCGTGATGAGAAACGATTAGGGAGATAATAAAGTTGGTCAAAAGTTCAATGGAGTTGATATTGCAGAGGATTGCACTTGGAAAACAGAGGATAGAACGAAAAAGGCATATCTCGAATTTAGAATTGAAAAATAAACTATATCATTATAGTGTACTCACTGCCTGTAGTGTAGTCACTTACCCATAATTATGTATATATTCCATCATATCGAATACATTTCCTTTTGAGCTATTTTCTTCTTATCTTAATTTCGATAACGAAATTCTTTTAAGGAGGTAAGTCTATAACGACCCTAAATATATCACTTTAAATAAATAACCGTTTAGCTATATCAATATAACAACAATTTTGTAAATAATTATTATCATTAATTAATATGGTTTTATAAACATAAATGATCATTTTTATTAGTTAAGAATGACAAAAAAATTATTTTCAAAATTTGTTTACAAAAACATGCATATTAATCTAAAAGATAAAATATGACTGGATATCAGAATCGGGATTTGTAACGATATGACGTGTGGAAATTATGCAACATTGTAGAGAGATGTAACATACACATACACATGTACATGTGTATACATGAGAAAATGCACATAAATATACATACACATATATAATTAAGTATAAAAATATAATATAAAACATATAAGATAATTTTAATATTTTCTTACTCCTTAAGCATACATAAGTCAACATATGCATACATGAGATGATGGAAGTGATGGGCATACGAAGGGGTTTATTTGCCGTGCCTAGGAGGAGGAAATGATGATGGTGACGCCATGTGATTGTGATGCAAAAGATGACGTGTGCATAGATATTTTTGCTCTTTTTTCCTTATAAATACCCTACCCTCTTCTCTTCATTTTCATTAATCTCCTTCTTCATATTTTCAAAGAACTTTAATGGATTTTTTCCTAAGAGGAATATTGGAAAAAATTATTTTAAAAAGAATTTAATTTATAATATATGGTTATATATACTTAAACACCTCAGAACAATCCAAAAACTCCACCTTTTCTCCTCGTTCTTCACAACTTTCACCCACTTTATCATTAGGCCGAACACCCCTTGCTCCACCCCAGGTCATGCACCCCCCAAGCCACCTCAAGTTTTGGTTATGGCATCTAGGAGCTAAAATTCAAAGAATAGTGAGCTTCAGAAACCGAATAGCTGAGCTACAGCGAATTTTTAATTAATCATTTAAAACTCAAGGTAAGAACTCCTAAACTATTATATTATATTTTGGATGATGATATCATGTTTGCAAATGGAAGTTTAATATGCTTTGATCATCAAGTTTGGTTGTTTCATTTGAATGTTGAATATATATATGTGCAAGTCATTGAAATACACGTCGATAAGCACAAAGGAAATCACTTTCCTCTATATTAATGAATTTATATATATGTATGTTAAACCTCTATAAAAATGGATTAAAATGAGTTTGAAATGTTTTATAATCATTTAAAAGTTTTATGGTGAAGTTTCAAAAGAAATGAAAAAGTTACTTAAAAATAAGCGCGTCGCGTAACGGTAGTTCGCGGTTTCACACGACAAAAGTCAAACGAGTGTATAAAATGGAATATAGTCAGAATTCTTCGTGATAAGAAATTTTCAAACTATTGTATCCATAGTTTTCCAATTAAGAAAGAAAGTTGAGATTTCGATAAGTAGATTTTGAAATACAAGTAAAACAAGCTTTATGAAAAATCGCAGATTTGCAGTTCGGAATCGAAAACTGGATTTCTTTGAAAATGATAATTTAAAATTGTCTAAAAATGTGGAATAAATATTTTGAATTATTTAAATATTTTAAAAGTGATTTGGGTAACAAAAATGGATTTTTAAATAATAAAATGTCGTTTTGATCAATATAGCTTAAAAAGCACTTTCCGCAGCATTTTTCTATAACTTTTGAAATATAGTTTTAAACTTAATAATTTTTTTCTACATATTTTATAAATGTTTTAAATGGTTAATAATTTATTTTAAAGATGATTTGAAGGATTTAAGGAATGATTAAAGATTTAGAGTCGATCAAATAAGTTTACATGAATGATTAAGGAACTAGGGTCGGATTTGGATAATTCCCGTTCGAAGACCACTCGAACCAATTGACGTATTCAAAGTGAAGACATGAAGATAATTATGGAAGATGGAATGTAGGGCTAGTTTTCACCGACCTTAGGGGGAAATTTCCCATATCATATTATGTGGAAGTAGTTCTTAATTTAAGATCTTCGATGCAAGGACTTCTCACTACTTATCCTAGGGTTAATTCCAGACAGGATGTGATAGGAGAGTGCTTCCGTTTCGTCCAACCCAAGAACGAACTTGTATGGACGATTGTCTGACATTGCATTTCAAGTTACATAAATGATCTCTATGAACTAATTATCTGCTTGGTGGCGGAGAAGGCAAATTCTCTTAACGTAACACCCTTTCCTAAGACGTATGAGCTTAGGAGTTATATGTTTGTAGAGATCAGTTTAGTGACCATGGAATGGAAGTGTGGCATTCATAGAAAGATAACATGTTATGATAACGGTAATCATTACCTCAGGCATCACGCTTGGAAATGGCCCAAACATGATAGATGTAGCAAGGATTCACAACCATTATGGTATGATTATCCCCTTATAGATGAATTTCTACGTGGTATGACGTTCGGGTTTAAATTATTATGGTGTGTGCTAAAAGGCATCTCAGATAGGTCGGTAACGATAGGGGTGATAACATATTCGATATTATCTTGTGAGAAAGGTAGGTCATCCTTGTGTTAGTGGAGGTGCAGATGTTCTGTTGGCCTCGGTGCATTCCTCTAAAGAAGTATTACCATAGTCCTTTCACGAGGCCATTTGTATGGAAATCCATTCTCCAATAAGTGCCTGCCACTTTTTTTGTAGAGCCTGGTATGATGAAAATTAATAATGGTAATCATTTCGGCCAAGATTAATAATTTACTTACAAATGTTTCCAAAGAATGTCATTAAAAATAATATCTCTTATTTTTACCAAAAAATTGCTTATGGTTATCTTAAGGTAAAAATATATCCACGTTTATGTGCGGCATGGTCTTTTGAGATATCTTTTTACTCTCAAATACCTTATTTTGAGTTCTCACACTAGCCTCATGACTAACCCCGAGTTTATTTTATTTTCCCTTTAAACTCTAGGTGCTCAATTTTTCTTGGCAGCCAAGTAGTCAGAATCTTGTTGGAGTATTTTAGGGAAAGCATGCCGAAAGAGATTTTGGAGCATGGAGCTGGAGCGTTTGATATCTATCTATTTATTTTTATTTTTCTGCTATTCCTAAGTTAGTTAAAACCAACAACTGTAGGAGCAGGTAGTTATACCTATTCCTGGCTGGGTTAGTTCATACCAAACTATGATGTACCCTAGTAAGAGTGGTTGTATGTACCATATATATTCTAATGTAATGTGAGAATTTATGTTTCTATCTTTACTTTACTTTACCCATGAAAATCTACCTCCCTAGCACTTGTATTTACGACACGTGAATACCGTGGATGTGTTAGTGTCGATTTTCCAAAATCGAGGAAACAGGTCTTCAGATTTTAGTCGTGTCAAAATGAAGCTACGAAGATTCTTATGGAAATCCAAGAGGGCAACTATGGTGATCACTCGGAGGGCAAACTTTAGCAAAGAAGATACTTCACTACGAATATTTGTGACCAACAATAAAACAAGGTGTCATTGATTATACCAAACTGTGTGACCGATGATGGAGATTTGTGAAGACATTGATAGCCACATCTTCAAAATTGCAATTTAGGGAATTGACATTATTGGCGCGCTACCAATAGCATAGTGAAGAGCTTTATATGCAATCCTCTTTGTGGACTATTTTACAAAATGGATTGAAGAGGAACCACTAAACATGATTACAACTATAAAGGTAATCAATTTTGTAATAAAGAATACTATTTGCGTAGTCCCTTAAAGATCATTATGGACAGTGGAACCTGGTTCGTGGGTGTAGAATTCAACGATTTCTTCCATCAATACAAGATCGAGAAGTGCTTATCCGCGGTAGCGCATCCACAGGTGAATGGACAAGTGGAAGTAGTGAACCAAATCATCAAACCCACTTAGAAGAAGCGGTTTACTAGAGTTAAAGGCAATTGGGTTGACGAGCTTCCATTGCTACATTTAGTTTTTTTCTCTATTTGTTTTCGCACATAAGCCGTCTAAGGACACTGAGGCAATGAAATAAGGTAGGAATTGCCACTTTTTTCTTACTAATTTTCATTTCACAAATAAAACTGGCTACTTGAACCAATGGAACTATGTTCTTGAAAGAAAAACCTCAGTGTTGCACAATTAGCCGCCCAACCCAAAACGTATTTCTCTAGCCTTAGATAATGGATGGGAAGTGTTTTCCTAAGGGACGATCGAACAATCTTGATTAACTCTACAGCATACATCATTGCCTGAGGATAGGTGATGACGAGAAGATTTTTTCTTTCTTCCAACCTTTGTGAATTCATCGTTGCATGGAGATAGGCAATAAGAAGGTTTTCCCCTTTCACTCAACCTTCAAGAATTCATCATCGTTGAAGATAGGCAACAACAAGAAGTCCTTTCTTACTTATTTAACCTTTAGGAATCCACCTTCATCGGTAGATAGGCGATGGTAGGAAGGTTTTACAATCTAACCTACCTTAAGGAATGCGGCATTACCCGAAGAAAGTGATGCCGGGAAAGTAAAGCTTCAACCTTTAGGAATCTACCGCTACTTGGAGTTTGGTGTGATAGGAAGGTTAAAACTCTAACCTCCTAGAATCTAGCATTGCTCAAAGATAGATGACACCAAAGATAAGAACCGTCAGCATTGAGGGATTCTTCATTGCCCGAAGATGGGGAACAATGAGAAGGTTGGAAAACTCATTGAGGGATTTATCGAATAATTCAATCCTAGCATGCAGGAATGCGCCGTCGGCCAGAGATAGGCGATCCCAAGAAGAAATCCTAAAAGTGGAACCGTCAATGCACTGGCTTCCGAAGGTAGAATCTAGTGCTCGATTGAATATTTGGCCTCACCTTCAGGATTTTTTCATTGCTCAAAGATAGGCAATGTCAAGAGGATGATATCACTCTCGAGTGATCGGATCATTCGACTCTAACTTGCAGACATCAGCCGTTTCCTGGAGATTTGCAATGATAGGGAAGAATTCTTGAAAATGAGTTGCTAGTATGCCATTTTTCGAAGATGGAAACTAGCATACAGTTGAATTTCCAACTTTGAATTTAGAAGAACTCAAATGTAGCTCTGAGCTGGGCAGCATCGAGGTAATAAGACTTGGAATCAAGTAATAAAATTGTCAATTTCAAAAGATTGGAACTATCATACGAACAAGATTTCAATGACAGCGTTAGCAACTAAGTGGGACACAGTCAGTCGAGGATAAGTGAGGATAGTCATGGAGAATTGAAAACAAATATTTATCAGACTTTTCCAATCTAGGATCAGGATTGGAAAAGCATGCTTAGTCTAGAAAAATCTAATAATCTACCCTACAGTAATATCAACTTAAAAGTTTCCAAAATCAGGCATATGGAATAATAAATCCTGTGAATGGGAATAAGCATACAAATGCTTGGTCGAAGGGAACCTAACCAAACCCAAATAGGAATAACCACAGAGTTGGTTAAATAATAGTTCTGTTTTGCCGAATAGATAATTTGGGCATTCATAAACAGAGCTAAGTAACAGGGTATAACTAATGCAAGTGCAAGAAAATTATTTATATGCACAGAGTTGCGATGAATAAGCACATTGCATAAAAATAGACATACAAAGAATTATAGTGCAAGCAGTTATATTATATAACATGTAATAATAAAAAAGCAGCCATAGTACATAAAGGAAAAGAAAGGTAAATAGAAGAGAGATTACAAAAAAAGTTGATCCTTTATTACCATAACACTTATGTATGACATGAAGCGAGGGCTACTCCCGCATAATCTCGGCCTGTTGAAAACAAAAGGAAAATTGAAATATTGACTCAATGACAACACAAAAAAAAAAAAGTCACACGGCTGTCAAACCCTATGCATCCCCTATTTGGTCTTTCCCTTTCTACTGCCTTTCCACCAAAACCTCCAGGCTAAGTCTTATGTTTTTTCTCCTCTTGTTTAATCACCCTTCCTAGGGAGTATCATCTTCAGAATAGGTAGACTCTTTACCGATCGCATTATGTAGCTCTTCGGATAGCCTATTGAGGTCACAGTAGCCTTTGTCCTGGGTGGCCGGATCTTTAGCATAGGGAGCTTGGGTTTGGGACTTATTGGCTTCAAGGAAGCAAGCGTGGTGGCTTCACACTCTTTCTTCACTTTAATATTTTCAAAGTCAACCTTCTACCTCACCGTTATAGTAATAGGGTTAGTCATGTTAGTTGCACGGGTAATGGTGACATCTTCTTCTTCCGAGGATAAAGAAATGTCTTTCAATCCTTCCAAAGCTACGATCTTCTAAGAGCCAAAACTGGGCTCAGGACGGTAGGGCAAGACAAGAGGGACAAGTCCCATGGAAATAGAAATTGACATGGAGAATACAACAGTAGTGCCTGAATACTATGTAGCTGAAGATGGAGGTAGAAGGTGTCGTTGAAAAACAAGTTGATAGGTAGAACAGTAAAGTTTAGTGAAAGATTCGGGAGAGAACTAAAGCTTCTCGAAGATAGGAGAACAAGAGAAATACCTGAGCCTGGGCTTCATTGCCAGAAATAACCTCAAACTCCCCTTCTTCGGTCCTATTCTTCTAAGTCTACCTTATGAAAGAAGGAATGTAAGGCTTGAAAGATGCGGCAGCTGCAGAAGTAGGAATCACCTGGGTGGTTTCAGAGCTAATCCCAGAGATGATGGAATAATCATCGCCGGCTCTCCAGATTTTGGAGCGAACACTTCATGCTGGCCCGATGATCTTGGGCAAGTGATAGCTTTGGCGGCGGCGGAGGCATGGTGTCCTCTTTGGCTAGGAGGGATTTCCCTATAGCTAGAAATTCTATGTCATTAGTATTGAGGTATCAAGCCATTAACTCTTCCTCAGAGCAATTATTGTCGGTCCGCACGGCACAACGTAGCACTTCCTCTAAAGAATGAACGAGAGTTTCTCGATAGTCATTTTCCAACCACTTCATATTCTTATATATGATGACACTAGCATAGAAATGTTGGAGATTTTCATTGAGCTCATCTCTCTCCTTGGCTACACCTCCTACAAATCTTTGATTTCTTGCTGGGAAATCGCAAACTCAATGTCATTTGCAAGTTTTTCATTCGATAGGAGTTCCAAATCATCAGTTACTTTTTTCTCTTCATAGAGCTTTTGATATTCCTCTCGAAGCCTATCGAACTCGGTTTCCTATTATATAATAGCCTGGTCCCTTGCTCGTATAATTTCTTCCTTTTAAGTAAGTGTTAGTACCTTCTCCTTGATATTCCTTTTCAATTCAGCCCCTTCTTCGTGGGCAATCTTTAAGTTATTATGCATCATAATCTCAGATTGATCGTGACCCAACTTCATTTGTTCCCTCAAGCTGTCGAAAGTGGCTTTTACTTCAAGGGCTGCATCCCTCTCCCTTGTAACCTTAAACAAATCCTCCTCTTGGTTTTTAATGACCCGTTTGAACTGCTCCCTCTTATAATCAAAGGAGTTGATGTTGGTATAACTAGTTCATTTCTTGTTTTATAAGGCTTTACACAGCTTATTCCACTTGTATCCTTCATTAATTTGTTTCTGGAAATTTCGAATATCCTAATCTGCCACTTCTTTCGGGACATCATCAATATACAGGTCGAACATCACATTATGTAAGAAGAGGTTGGGAAATGCAACATGTATGCATGCAGGAGCAATCAGAAGGATAAACGATAGAATAGAGACTCTTTTGGAAGCATATGGAACTATGGAAGTTAAATAATGGGAAGCAGAAAGTTATTGTTGTGTAGAGGTCTGAACTTCGTACTACGTTGGAGCAGCACAAGAAGGAAGGCCATGGAACTCAGCATTCACTTTGATGTTTAATAGAATCACAAATTTTCTATTCATCTACCTCTCTCTTCTTCCTCTCTATCTATTTCCCCTCCCCCTCTCTCTATCAACTTTCCAAGCATCAGCAACTTCATGCTCCGTCCTCTTTGGTCTTTCCTCATCGGTGTCATAATGGCTTTGGTATCCAGAGTGAGGTGTGTAGGGATCAGGAGTCTGGCCACCGTACTCACTAACATTGCAGGAGACCTTACGATATCGATCATGGCTTATGGAACCTGAAACTAGATGAAGACAATACAAGAACTGGAACTTCAGAAAGTGAAAGAAGACAAGGATGCGTGTCCATGATCCAAGTTGTGTATGTCGTTTCAATGATCCCTCTAAGTGCTCCGTTGACCGTGAGGGCAGAAAACTAAAGACAGGGTCTCACCACCTTCGCTTGTGAATCCTCTAGGAAAGAAGGCAAAGCCTGAGCCAGTTTTATCTAGAAGGTCACGATTGGTAAAATCATTTTTTCCCATATCACTCAGACCTCTAAACATATCACCAAAAGAATTGGATTGTGGTATAATCACTCCAAAAGGTAACATATCTTGATCTTTGACCACTTTAGACGTTTCAATGGCATGGTCTTTCGGATGGGGTGAGCTTGGAAAAATAAGGCTCTCATAGGTCATCTCACCGAGCAATTGACCTTCTCCTGCACTAGCATGATATTTGCTATCACCGGTGCCCAATTCTTACCCTTCGACGATCGACGCTTTTGCCTCTCTCCTTCTGGCTCCCTAATCTTCTTCGAGAATCAAAAACATTCTAGCACCTTCGTCCCTGTCTCTTAGGACATCACGAATAATAGGCTCCTTAACATCTCTCTCGGTGGTATTCTGTTTCTATACCACGCCCGATGGACTTTCAACCTCCCCTTGTAGAGGCTCGTCAAAGTTGCAAGTATGACGGGTGGTTTGGGCAGGCACTCTGGAGCCGCTTGGAGAAGTAGGATCAACAATGGCAAACCGGTCTGAGGGTAGCAAACTTCACCGCTAGAGATTCGCGTTGGTAATGAGATAAACAATGGTGTAGTGTTGAAACGGAACCTCCCATAGACCCTCCAAAGTAATTGTGTGCTTGTCACGAACGTTGGGGGCAGAAATGCCAATGGATAAATAAACAGTAAGTTAAGCACCTGGACAAAGTAAAATCAAGCACAGGCAATGGAAAAGGAAATCATTTCCAAACAACCAAAACCTGTTGAAGTCTTATGAACATCATACGAATAAGTACTCATTCTTAAAGTACAAGTATTTATTACGGAGAGCTTCTATGACTTTGCATCTGCACCAAGCCTTGATGATGATATAGTAAGGAGCCTCCTACCGTTGTTTAAAGTGTAGTACGCAGGTAAGCACTGGAAAGTAGAAGCTTTGTTGAAACTATTCATGAAGAGAACATATGATGATCTTAGAAGAGCATAACCATTCGGAGGGACCTAAGTTGGGGCCAACCTGAGCTCATGAAGAACCATTAGAAGAGATGGATTGAAGGGCGGTACGATGCCATTAAGACATGTATATTTCTTAGGCGTTGTGTATCCCAAAGGAGGAAGATGTGCTCATTCACCCTGAATAGGGAGCCACATATCATCCTCAAAAATTCCATGCTGGAGACTAATGTTTAGAATTGGCTTTTTTGAAAGAAGGGTCGGCATTTTTCAAGTAGATCACCCAGAATTTAGAGATTGATGTATCGAGCACCGATGGAAGCATCTCTTATAGAATGACCATTATTTGGAGATTCCCTATTTTAAAGTGCTAAGGAGCAAGAAGCTCAGAAGTAGATGTTTTCACCGTGGACCCGACTTAAGGAGGAGTAGATGAGTCCTCAACAAACTTGAAGAACGGAGATCAGTTAGTCATTGTTGATAATAAAACTTGGCATTCAACATGGTCGAGTATGTTCTACTTTAAATAATGAACCGTGCATCCAATGATTGGAATCCATTGGACGTTGATGTGTGTTGACCAATTAGATTTCAATCGTTGGTCGAGGTAAGTGAAATTGTTAATCTATGTAATATCAAACCCCTATCTTGTACACCACGAATGGACCATTCTATGTAGATAGCTCACTCGTTATACAAAATTAAGCCACGTCGCATGATGGAATATGTATCGGATCTTATCAATTACCGATGAATAATCAATAATGGGACCGCTGTCTGTAGTGACGTGGAAGTTTTCTGTTTTAGGAACATGGAAAGTGTAGCAATAGGAAAAGGAGTGCAATGTGGTCATCGAACATGCCTATTCTTGAAGTGAGCCATCTCGTTGGAATTCAAGCGACGGTATGGGATTAGCCATGCGTTGATAGGAGTTAGCCGACATCGTAAAGCGAGACTTGTCTTTGAAATTACGTACACATGACCAAGGAAAAACATAAGTTCATCGTAGATCGATCACAACCTAAACTTTGGCCATGAACCCTCAGCGGCGATCCGCCGCACCACCACCTTCATCACCATGGTTGTACTGTCAATTGCCAACCTTGGTTAGTTGGAGTTTTGATTTGGTGGTTGGGGCTTAAAAATCACAAGCCCAAAAGCTATTGGTAGCAAGTTGTAACAACGCAATGATGGCATTGAGGAGGTCGGCGATTGTGTTAGATGGTCGATGTGACGATAGAGAATGGAAATAGTGATGGATCGTGGCGATAGGTGTAAGGCAGTAGCGTCCAAGGCTTGAAACAAGAAAAGATGAAGGGCTCGGTGGAAGTCGTCTCGATGCAATGGCTAAAGTCAAAAGGTAAAATAAATTTTTTTTTGAAATCTATATTTATAGCTTTCAAAAGGAAGAAAGAAGTTGGTACCATGAGCTTTCTTTAGATATCAAGAGGTACTTCAACCTTCGAAAATTTATGGAAAGTACAATAAACATAGATCATATTTGTCTAAGATGTGAAACGGTCTCTGGAGCATAGATTTTGTCCTTAAAATGGGAAATGGAACTACAACTATGTAGAGCGGTGAAAGGGATGTCCATCAAACAAAAATGATGTTTTGAATCATTTCCTGAGCAACTCACTAGAATCACTTGATAACAAGTCAGAACTCATCTTGATCCAACACACGCTTTATTTTCGACGAAAGTGTACTTTATGGTTCAAGTTTTAACCGGGTATTTAATTTAGCAGAATTCAACCAAATGTAGAAGGTCAAAGTGAAGACGAAATGACTCGAGAACTTGGAAACACGATTAGAAGGAGTAGAAAAGGGAACTCAAGGAATTTCACAAGGTTTGAAATTAAGTAAACCTCTCGGTATTAAGAGATACTTCTAGGTACTGAGAGGTCCATTCTTTAAGTTTTGGCTTCTTAAGCCCCATACACTTCATATACTCCTCCAACCAATCGTCATCATTTTTATTTCTTGGAGAATAGACGAGCAAATCTCATGGTTGATGAAAAGAAATCAAGATAATAAAGGTGTTGTTGGGATAATTATCGTGAACAACTCAAAGTCTATGAAAAGGAGTTCGAAATACATCGAATTAGAGATAAAGGGACAATGAAGAAAGAAGAGTGGATTTCACCAAGAAAACTATTCGGTACCAAGAGGTTTGTTTTGCATGTGGGCTAGCAGTGTCCACTTGTACATCATTGGGCTTGCTTCTAAACTTCGATTTATGCAGGCTCCATGAACTACAGAGTTGTTTCTATATGAATATCAACCTTATAACAACCAAAAAAATATCTTAGACTCTGGTTCTTCTTCATCTCCTATCTCCCCCTCACGATAGCCATCTAAGCCGATACTATTGGAAATCTAATGCTTGAGACCTTGTCAATCACATATACTAGTGGTTCTAATTCTCTCTCAAATCTATAATTAGTAAAAAATATGAAGTGGTCGTATGCTAGAGATTGCTGCACCACTATAAAAATCAGGTAACTCTCTACTTTTCTACATATCCTTTTATTATATTTACTATATCTAATCCTACAATAGATTGATGTGCAAGTAAATGTGCATATATTTACATCCATATTTAATCTGTTTTTATTTAAATGAATGTCATGATTAGGTATTTTTACATGTTTAAAACCAAATTTCAAAAATGTTTTCAAGTCATCATACATCAATTTGGGGTAAAATGGTAATTTTGTGCATATATTAATTTTGTGAATATTCTCTTGCATATTTTATTTTTATTTGTAGGAATTTGGAAGGAAATATGAAGAGGGTTTCATGGAAATATACATGCACAAGGATGGAAAAAGGAATGAAGGTGGAAATAATTCAACTCATGCAACATGGAGGACTCTATCTATCCACTTACCTTAATATACAATTAGGAGCTAATGCACAAATTAGTGGAGGTTAAAGTTACATGCATGCTTGATGATGGATTAATTAGAGACTAATGGTAACTTGGTGGCCAGATTTCCTAAGGGGTATTTTGGAAAGTCCCATAAAATATGGATTAGGGTTTTGAGCATGCATATATAGCCCTCTTATGTACATGTAATGAAGATTTTAGATTTCATATTAGCATGCAAGTTGTAGCCTCAAAATTATATGAAATAAAAATGGCTTCCCAAGCCTCTTTTACTTCTTCTTTGTTTTTATTTTATTTTCTTACTCGTTTTTATTTACATGCTCTTTCATTTCATGTTAGTAGCTCAGTTTTACTTTTATGCAAGTTGTTTAGTTCTTTTTTATTCTAATTAGCTTTCTTTTTGCTTTCTTTTCTATGTTGAAATTTACATGTGTTGATATGGTAACAAAAATGAGTAACTAAACCCTTCCATTTTAGGGTAATGAAGCGCTCCCTATAAGTATGCAAGTTCAATATATCTTGTCATTTATGATCTCTTTTTAATGCTTCATGAAAGTGATGTTGATGTAAGTTTATAAAAGGGAATTTGGTAGCCTATGCTGTAATCACAAATGGGCTATGCTTACTTTATATAAACACAATTTACATCATCATTTCACTAATTGATTTTTGATTGTAGAATTAAAGTACAAACAAAATTTGATGATATGTGTTACTAAATACAATGATAAATAGATCATACTTAAAATAACTTTTGCTTTGACTTCATCTTCATTGAAATTGATAAGTGGTTTTATATGTTATACTATAGTTTGATGGTTTAAGTTATGTTAATTAATAATATAAATAAATAATACTTATGATAAATACATCACTAATTCCATTTAAGATCAAAATAGATAGATCATATATTACTTGTGTTGATTTACAGAAATATGAAATTGAATTTGCCTCTAAATTATTTCCTAATCTCATATTTTCAATCACTTTTGTTCTAGCTTTTTTTTACATTTTTAGCTTAAACGACTTCAAAAGTTTGGTTTAATTTGATCAATAGAATTTTAAATCAAAACAATTTCCTACGGATCGATCCGTACTCGCTATGTACTAAAACTGTACGTCGTGAGCTTACGGTTAATTTTTAATTAAAATTTATCAGCTATTTTCTATTTCGATGGAAAATAGTCGTTAAACATGTTTTTGGTGCCGTTATTGGGTAACTGATTTTATTTTGTTATTTATTCTTTGAATTATTTTTGTTTGATTTTATTGTGTGTTTTTTGTGTGTTAATTTGCATTTAAAACATTATGTTGTGTGTTTGTTGTTTGATTTTTGTTTTCATTTTATTGTGTGCTTGTTGTTTTTCCATTTGCATTTCCACATTTAAAAAAAATACACAATTTCAAAACAAAAACAAAAATATTTAATTTCCTTTCATTTACAATTTGTGTGATGACCCGGAATTTTTAAGCATTTGAAATCGGAATATTAAATTGATTTTAAATATTAAAAGTTAATTTTTAACTTGAATTTCAAATATCTGTATTTATTGGATAATTAATTGTTGAATTTAATTATTGGAGTTGGGTAAATTGTTGAATTTGGAGTTTTAAGCCTACTAAAAATAATTAGAAGACTCATAAAATTTATATTGAGGGTATTGAAGATAATATAGGTGTTAAAATTGAATTTGGAAGTGTTTTGTTCGGTTTTGAAATTTTATCGCTTAAATTGAATTTAAAAATAGCCTTCCGAGGCACAGACTCAGAATTTGACGAAACCAGTTCCATTAGATCCGGAATATTGAGTTATTACCGGATTTCAAATTACGTGGTGATCGGAGTTGTTGTGTGAGCATACGATATATAAACGTGCTGGAAAATTTAAATTGATAAATAATCTAGTGAATTTAATTTAACTAGTCGAGCCATCTTGTATACGCTTCCTTTCTTTCTTTCAATCACGTCGCTCCCTTCTTTCTTTTCAGTTGAAAAAAAAAATCTCAAGTCAAAATCGAAATTAAATAAGAAATAATGGCCGCCTCCTTCTTTTTCTTAAATTAAAACTCGAAGGCAAACTCGTGTACCACCTTCTTTCCTTTTCTTCTTTCACGAAATCAAATCGACCTCCAGCACAGCTAGTCGCGACCCCTCTCCTCTTCTGTTTGAACCGAAAGTCGAAGCCAAAACCCAGATTTTTTTTCAAATCGAACTAATTAAGAGTCGCGGCTTCGATTCGACTCGAGGCCGATCGTAAATTTGGGAGGCGACGGTGTAGGGTAGGGCGTCGCGAAGACGGGGTCAGCTTGGGGTCGCCGCGAGGTAGAGTTTAGATCCGTGGCGCCGTAGGTCAGTAAAGGGGTCGCGATGATTGTCAGTAGTTGTGGGCTCATTCGAGTTGGGGCTTGGGCTTGATGGTCGTGGAAGCGACAGTGGGGTTTCGTGGTGTTCGAGCTTGGTGGAGTCGTGGTGTCGAACGAGGGGGGATATCCTGATTGTGATATTCCATCGAGTTATAAATTCTATTTTTAATTTTATATATACATATAGGGTAGGGAAGAAAATATACATAACAGGAAGTTTTACATAACAGTTTATTTTCTTCAAAATTATAGATTTATATATGTATACGTATGTATGCAGTAAATTAAACTACTGTTGTTATTACAGAGAAAAATTATAGGGATCTTAAAATATTTAAGAGTTTATATAAGAATTAGATTTTTAATCTATACATGTTATTTTATAAGTATAAATATATATGCAGTTCCAAAATAAAATACATATAAATATACACATTTTAAATCTACCAGTCATTTAAAAAAATATGTATTAAGGAGATTGAATTAGTGTAGTTAACTTATTTAATTATCTTAGTCGCTTCAAGTAATTTATTAAAAGAAAATTCATTTAAAATTTAATTATTAGAAAATTTGCAGTAAAGAAGATAGATATACATATGCCTATCTTAGTTAACTATATATATATATATATATATATATATATATAAAAGATCTTGAATATATATAGAGATTTTTATAATGTTTGAGGAGATTACAATATATTTTATTCATGTAGTTTCAAAGGGAAATTAATAGTTTAATTAAATCATTTGTCAAATTAAAATTTATTACCTAGAACTTAATTATTCAAATTTTTCGAATATTAACAAATCCATATAATATCTATACAAGGTCAATAATCGTGGAATCAAGTCGAGAATAAAGTGGATTTGCAAATTTAAAGGGCAAAGGTGAGATTACCTCACTCAGTTAAATTTAAATTTAAATGATTAAATTTAAATAATTATTGGATGGTTGAATTGATAGTATGATACTTTGGAATTGGTATATTATGTTGTGCTAACATCTGTGGATGCAGGGAAAACAGGTTGGAGGGATCCAACTGGACCCCTCAACATTTATTTAAATTATTTAATATTCTCTGTTATGATTGGCTGATATTCTATGATGGATTATATTGAAATATTGAATGCTATGGTTTGATTGGAAATTATTGGGTATGATGAATTACTAAATATATATAAATTGGATTTTGGGAAGGAAATAAAGAAGTGAAATTGTAAGTAAAATACTTACAGAAATTTGAATAAATTTAAGAATGAATTGGAAAAGAAATAAAGTGACTTTAAAATTCTAATAAATATATCTTGAGTATAGAAAGAAAATTGAATAAACGGAAAGTTAATGAATATTAAATCTTCAGTGATGTTAATTAAAAGAAGAAAACGTTTATTTAAAATTTAAGATTTAAATTATTGAAAAGAACAAGGAAGAAATTGGGAAAATCTGAAATTTGTATATTTCAGTTAAAGATTTAAAATCGAATAGAAATAATAATAATAATAATAATAAAGTCCATAATTAATGAATTTAAAATGAACTGAGTTAGTAAAGAAATTTATTTCAAATGGAATAAACTGGGAATCAATTTGGAAAATTTGATTTAAGTGATTGGAAATTCTCTCTGGATAACCGAGTACGTTTTCAAAGTGAATTTTTAAATATAAGTTAAAAGTTTTAAAGTTGTTTTAAAAGAGCAAGTTATGGAAAATTTATTATTTCTAATATTTAAATTCTAAAGTAAGTATTTCCTTTTAATCTATTATAGCAATAATTATTTAAAGAGTGACTTAATATTTGTTTTATAAAGTGAAAACCTAGTTTTATATTTTATAAAGTAACCATATTTTCAAATATTTATATAGTATGTATTTATAACCAACTATTGAAATAGTTTTAATTTAAATGTTTTAAAAGTATATATTTCAAAGTAAAGTGTTTTAAAATTATTTTTAAAAATCTAGTTTTGTGCTTGGTAACTTCAGTGGAGATAGAAAATATTTGGGAAAGTTATTCTAGAAAGAAAGATGGTTTTGAAACTGTTTTCAAAGGATTGAAAATAGAAATATATCTTGTGAAGATATTTTGAGGTTAATAAATAATTTGGGAAATTATTTATTGTTTGATGGTTGTTTCTGAATATTAATCGATAGTTAAATAACTAACTATCAATATTGGCCAAATACGTTGATCGTTTCGAAGAGACCGGGATCGAGATTTATTTCTCGAAAACCCCTTCGATCCGGTTTGTACGTTTCGTGGAAAACGATTTTTGGATTCGAAGATGGAGCAGTGAAGTGCAAGGGCTAGTCGTTACTAATCCTGAGGATATTTCCAAAATGGATGTAGTAGGAATAGTGCCTTCGGTTCCGTTCGAAACCGGGACGGACTTGTATGGATGAATGCTTGCGAAACATCGTCAGGTGGACGATGGGCATTCTATGGGATATATTCTAAAAAGGTAACGCTTAGCCTCAAACCTCATCAAATGGGAATGATTTAAAATCAGGGGTTATGAAGCAAGGCTAGGTGGGCAGCACCCAAGCAGGGTGAGGTCATCCTAGTGTGACGACCACCCATGACTCCCGCACGAAAACAAGGGAATGGTGCGCTGAAAGGTGTGCCAGGCAGCCATGGACAATAGTCAGGGTAAGACAAAACAGAATAGTCTATCGTATTACTCACAGCGCATGGATAAAATACAATAGAAAAGTATACATAGTGAACCTCCACAGAACGGAGTCATATAAACTCATAATAGTTTTATACAATCATCTGAATAGTCAATACATCAAGAATCACTACATAACACTCAGAGTATCAAACAAACAGCGGAACATCCAGTACATACAGTAAGAAAACAATATGCAAAAGCCTCCAGCTCGTCTTCGTCATCAACAGCGTTGGTAGCCAAGAACAGCACCTGTCACCTGCTACCTAGTCTGCCCATCCCAACATGGATGAACAGCCCAAGGTAATAAGAGTTGAACATAAAACCTTGAGTCAGACAACAGTCTTAGTGAGCAGTAAATCAACTTTCAAACATACCAATAGAGCATAAAGGGTAAAAGGAATAGGAACTCAACCATCCCACTCCACCTCATTCTACAGTGATAGCCCCCAGACCCTCTAAGCATAAACAAACATAGCAAAGCAGACAATTTAATTAAAGCAATTATCACTCGAGTCAAGGTCGATGTTTTCCAAGTACAAACCCCCAAGGCCTAAACCAAGATCAGATAGACACCCAGAAAGCATCGCTCTTGAGATCGAATGATGGTGCAACCAAACATCCATGACTCTGGCTATCACTGTTATCATTGCTTTGATATCACCGTTAATTGAATGACCGGCACCTTCTTTCAGCCGTCCGTCAAGTGCTAATGGCAACCCCGGTTCTAGACATAACTCCGCACGTCGTCGTGACCCGTACCTAGGACTTTCGCATCTGCCCAGAGTACTAGCACGTCATCGTGACCCGTGCTTGGAACGTCATCGTGACCCGTCCCAACGTACTCTTGCTTTGAGCATGCTAGAACCTTCAACAACGATGAAATCTCAGCCTTCTAGTCATCCTCCTCGACGACTAGTCCCATTCTAGCTCGAGCGCCTCTCAAGCTAACCATTATCCACAAACCCAGACCACATCACCGAGTTATCAACATGCTTGGGATGATCCCGTCTGGATTAAACCAAGGCTTTCTCACATCATGCTTTGCTTCATCGCATCATAGCAAAGTCTCATCTCAACATCATCATCAAATCTATCCATATGAGCTTCAACATACGCTTCATATGCCACAAGCAGCTTTCCTTATTCAAGAGCCTTTCCACTTAGCTTTTGAATCATCTTCGACCAACTTGTCCAAATCAAGTTATCAATCAACTAATCCACCAAATCAAACATTAATCCAAGTAATCAATCATTCAAACAAGATCTAAATAAACAATTACAACAATAATGGCAATTTCGTAAATAAAGAGTCCAAATCTAACATGCATTCTAACAAGCATGAATTATGAACAATATCTCTACAACTTGATGAATGAACTTGCATAGGTGAACATGTAGTAAAATAGATGTCAAATCATCATGAGCAATAGATCTACATGTAGACTTAAGAAAAATGCACGAAATCACTCTCTTTAGCACATAAACAAACTACCGATCCAATATACTCCTTTGGGTCCGTGTGAGAGATAACCACCACTCACCGAATCACCTAAACACTTCAAAAAGAACCAACTCCAGATCTGGACAGCAAAGGATCTAGCTTGATCCGAGAAGATTCTGCTTCAAACGATGAAATCTCTCTTCAATGGATGAAGATCTTCAACTTTGGCTCTTGGATCTTCGATTTGATCTTCAATCTAGATGGAAGGAATCACTAGATTAGAGTGGAGAAAAGAAGTGAAGAAGTGTTGTAGTCGAGCTCTCAAAATGGCAGCACTTCGTTGCTTCAAAATCTGGTGCCAAAAAGTGATGCAAACCCTTCTATTTATAGGCTGATTCCTTAACTCGTACCCCCTTAAGTCGGTCACGACTCATCATCCCCATAAGTCGTCCACGACTTAACAGCCTACAACCTACGACTCAACGACTCAAGCCTATGCGCGACTTAACATATGCGCGCATTCCTTCCTAATCCTAAAGTCGTTTGAACGACTCAACAATCATAGCATGCACATGACCTAACCCTACCGACCTAACACCCTTGCCGACCTAAGGCTTAGACACGACCTAGCGACTTGTCACAAGTCGCGACCTAGCACTATACGACCCAACACTTGTGCGCATCTCCTCCTGAGTCACCTAGACGACCTAACGACTTACCCTAAGTTGTTCAACGACCTAATGACTTAGCCCTGTTAAACCGCTAACTCTCCTAAGCCGTTAACCATTAGGTCGTTATCACACTATCCCCTAAGCCGCTGGCTCTTAACTCGTTAACCCAAGGGCCTGCTAACTCGTAACTCTCCTACTATCTTAAATCGTTTCATTCTATGAGTCGCTCTACACACTTAAACCGTTAACTCGTTCAAACCTATAGGTCGCTCCATTCCCTAACTCGTCCACGACCTAAGCACCACACGAGTTAACTTTCACACGACTTAAGATTTGGTCGACTCATACTCTAAACGACTTAACAACATCAACGACCTAATGCAACTATTTTATGATTTATCGGCACGAAAAAATACGGGTCGTTACATTCTCTCCCCCTTAGGAATTTCGCCCCCGAAATTCCAAACAAACAAGAGCAACCAAAACTATTCTGCATGCCTACCATCCATAGCAATCAACAAACCATGCATCCAATTACTAGCCTAGCATGCAGAATTCTAAGACTAGAACAAGTTACAAATTCGTGAGATGTCACGACACCTTATGGCCATACCTCGAAGAGTTCAGGATGAGCTGCCTTCATCCTCTCTTCCTCCTCCCACGTACAGTCGTTAACATCATCACTCCATCGTACCTTGAGCAACGTAATCGCCTTCCTCCTAAGCTGTTTCGTGTCGGTTTCAACAACACGAAGCGGCTTACGAGGTCTCATAACAACTGGATCAACTTCTAAATCTTCACAGCTATCAGCAGAAACCACCGTATTCGAGTCGTGCACATACTTCCGTAGATAAGATACATGAAAAACATTGTGCACACCCGCCATCTTTTCTGGTAACTCCAATTTATAGGCGAGCTTACCAATTCGCTCGATGATCGGGAATGGTCCAACAAATCTCAGAGTCAATTTTCCTTTCTTCCCGAATCGAATAACATTCTTTAGTGGAGAAACCTTCACGAAAACCATATCGCCTACGTCGAATTCCAAATCCTTACGACGCTTATCGGCATAACTTTTCTGACGATCTTGGGCTACCTTCATTCGTCGCCGAATGATCTCTATGAAATCCGAAGTCTGTCGAATCATTTCGGGCCCAAGTATCAGCTTTTCTCCAGTTTCCAACCAACATGTCGGAGAGTTACACGGTCTTCCATACAAGGCTTCATACGGTGCCATACCAATACTTGACTGGTAACTGTTATTATATGCAAATTCCACCAAATGAAGATGATCTTCCCATGATCCTCCGAAATCTAAAACACAAGCTCTAAGGAGATCTTTCAAAACTCGGTTGACTCTCTCGGTCTGACCATCTGTTTGGGGGTAATAAGCTGTACTCAAACACAACTTGGTTCCCAAAACTTCCTGGAAGCTCTTCCAAAATTCACTAGTGAACAATGGGTCTCGATCGCTCACTATACTTTTCGGAATACCATGGAATCGAACTATCCACTTAACATACAACTCAGCCAATTTCGATGCAGTCCTAGTTGATCGAACAGGAATGAATCTTGCACTCTTAGTCAAACTATCTACGATGACCCAAATCCCTTCATTCCCCGTTCTTGTTCTAGGTAATCCATCGATAAAATCCATCGATATCTGCTCCCACTTCCATGTAGGAACTTCTAGTGGCTGAAGTAATCCACTGGGTTTCTTCTGTTCGGCTTTCACCATCTGGCAGTTCATGCACTTGGAAATAAAATTTCCAACATCCTTCTTCATACCTTCCCAGTAATAGGTTCTCTTCATATCCCGATACATCTTATTTCCACCTGGATGAATTGTCAACTTCGAGTGATGACTTTCCCTCAGAACTTCATCTCTCAATCCATCTATATCGGGAACAGCTAGTCGTCCTTGTTTTCGAAGCCAACCCTCTCGATCGACTTCGAATCTCTTATCCTTCTCTGGGTCTGATCCAGATTCCAAATCTCGGATAATCTTGACAAGCTTATCGTCTCGCTTTTGGCTTTCGCCAATTCTTTCCACTAGAGTAGGTCGTATCGATAAGTTTGCCAACATTTCAGGTTCCAATTCACATCTAGGCCTGAAGTCAAATCCAGCCAAATATTCAAGGCTCTTCCATTCTAAAAACATGGCTCCCAATCCTGCATGTCTTCGACTTAATGCATCTGCCACTGCGTTACCTTTTCCCGGAGTATAGGCTATACCAAAATCATATGATGCTAAAAACTCTAGCCATCGTTGCTGCCGAAGATTCAAATCCTTTTGGGAGAAAAGATACTTCAACGACTTATGATCCGTAAACAACTCGAATCGAACTCCCAATAGATAGTGTCTCCACATCTTCAAAGCAAATACAATTGCCGCTAACTCCAAATCATGAGTCGGATAATTCCTTTCGTGCGGCTTCAGTTGTCGACTTGCATATGCAACAACCTTATCCCTTTGCATTAGCACTGCTCCAAGTCCAGTACCACATGCATTGGTGTAAACCACCATCTCATCATTCCCACTTGGAATAGTCAAAACAGGAGCACTTGTCAGTCCCTCTTTCAGGATTCCGAAAGCTTGCTCACTCTTAGCATCCCATCTGAATACCTGATTCTTTTTCGTCAATCCTGTCAATGGTGCAGCTATCTTGGAAAAGTCTTTGATAAATCGACGATAATATCCTGCTAATCCAAGAAAACATCTCACATCAGATGCATTCTTAGGTCTAACCCAATCCTGGATTGCTGCCACCTTAGCGGGATCAACCGCTATCCCATTTCCAGAAATAACATGGCCTAAGAACCTCACTTCACTCTTCCAGAAGTGACACTTCGAAAACTTAGCCTTTAGCTGATGTTTCCGCAAGATTTCCAAAGCATACGCAAGTGCGTCTTGTGCTCTTCTTCGGTTCTGGAATAAATCAGAATATCATCCACGAACACGAGTACAAACTTGTTCAACTGATCTCTGAATACTCTATTCATAAGATCCACAAAATATGCTGGTGCATTGGTCAATCCAAACGGCATTACCAGCCACTCATAGAAACCGGATGGTGTCCTAAAAGAAGTCTTCGGAACACTATCCTTAGCCACTCTCAACTGGTGAAATCCCGTTGCCAAATCCATTTGAGAAAACACCTTAGCTTCGTGAAGCTGATCAAACAAGTCATCTATTCTCGGCAATGGATACTTGTTCTTCTTAGTCACCTTATTCAGCTCACGATAATCCACACACAACCTCAACGATCCATCCGCTTTGGTTGCAAACACAACTGGTGCACCCCATTCGGACACGCTACGTCGAATGAATCCTTTCCGTAAAAGGTCATCAACTTGCACCTTCAACTCTTGCTGCTCCCTAGGCGCCATCCGCCTAAGAGGCATCACAACAGGTCTGGCTCCTTCAACTAGATCGATACGAAACTCGATCTCTCTATGCGGCGGTAACCCTTTGACCCCGTCAAAGACATCCTAAAATCTATTCACAATAGGCATCGATGACAGTCCATCTCGTGGAACAACCGGCGAATACATGAAGCTCATGAAGACGCCTTCTTCATGCTTACATCGTATCACAACCTTTCGCCCCTCCACATTCTCGACTTTCACCTCCAGCCTCTCACAATCAACCTTTGCCGCATACTTCCTAAGCCAGTCCATACCCAAAATTATTCCAAACCCCGCAAAGTTCAGAACAAAGCAATCACAAACAAAAGAGCAATCATGACTTGACACAACTAGACCACGGCATATCATACACAAACAAGACGAACCCCCAACTGGATTAGTCACAACCAATGGTCTATCAACAATATCTGGTTCCAAACCCAACCGGCCTACAAGTTCATTACAAACAAAGGAATGCGACGCCCCAGTATCAAACAACACTCTTACTGGAACACCACACATGGAAAGAGTACCTTGAACCACCACACTCTTCCCTTTTTCTTCAGCAGTAGCAGCATTCAAAGATGATGGAACAACCCCCAAAGCATAAGCTTGCACAATCTGCTTATCTTTCCTCGGTTCTGGACAGTCCTTCCTGATATGCCACGGCTTATCACAGTTGTGGCACTTCAACTGCACCTTTGGATTCTTGCAATCCCTAGAGAAATGGCCCTTCTGCCGACAATTGTAGCAGGTCACTTCACCCTTTGGCTTCTTCTGGCCATCCTTACACTTCTGTTGTTGCTGCTTCCTCTTCTTGTTTCCATCCTGTTGTGGTTTGAACTCTTCCTTGGTCATAGCAACAACAGACCCTTCCTTAGGAAACAAACTCTCGTGCCTGAGAGCTTTCTCCACAAGCTTCTCAAACGGATCGTCCAGATGATCCACCAACTGCCTCCCAAGATAACTATCCAAGCTTGTCACAAACTTTTCGTTCTTCTGATATGAAGACTCAATATACGATCTGGCATACTTGGACAAAGCTTCAAATTCAGAGACATACTCAAGAACTGGTCTTCCACCTTGCTTGAGCTCCATAAACTTCTTAAACAAAACAGACTTCTGAGCTGTAGAAATGAACTTAGCTTCAAATCTAGTTTGGAATTGCTCCCAAGTGATCTCTTCCTCTGGAGTATCAATGGTGATAGAGTTCCACCAATCAGAAGCCCTTCCCTGAAGCTGTCTTGATGCAAGCTTCCTCTTAGTTGCATCCTCAATTCCCAAATCACCAAAGATCCTTCTACAAGCATCTATCCATCTTTGGACTTCAATGGTTGATTCTGTTCCCAAGAAAACCTTTCCTCCAAGAGCAGTATAGTCCTTGCATAGCTTAGCAAAATCTACTGGTTTTGGAGCTTGAACTTGAACTCCAACATCTACTGATGGTCCTGAAGTTGGTATCCTTCTCATGATCGAAGTCATCATAGCTTCGAACATTGCAGCATAGTCAGTAGCTCCCCCAACAGCACGGCTTTCCCTAGTAGCTTGTCTCTCACTTCGACTCATCCTTAATATCGACAAAAAGGAATGATTTAGAACACCTTGAGAAACAACTACATAAGGAGTTCAAATCCTTCTAAACTACTATATTATATATAGTAATCATCCATCAAAATACAATTACGTCTCTCTTACGTAGTTACGTCAGCGAGCGTTGGCTAAAATCGATTAACCAAAGCTCTGATACCAAATGTGACGACCGCCCATGACTCCCGCACGAAAACAAGGGAATGGTGCGCTGAAAGGTGTGCCAGGCAGCCATGGACAATAGTCAGGGTAAGACAAAACAGAATAGTCTATCGTATTACTCACAGCGCATGGATAAAATACAATAGAAAAGTATACATAGTGAACCTCCACAGAACGGAGTCATATAAACTCATAATAGTTTTATACAATCATCTGAATAGTCAATACATCAAGCCTCACTACATAACACTCAGAGTATCAAACAAACAGCGGAACATCCAGTACATACAGTAAGAAAACAATATGCAAAAGCCTCCAGCTCGTCTTCGTCATCAACAGCGTTGGTAGCCAAGAACAGGACCTGTCACCTGCTACCTAGTCTGCCCATCCCAACATGGATGAACAGCCCAAGGTAATAAGAGTTGAACATAAAACCTTGAGTCAGACAACAGTCTTAGTGAGCAGTAAATCAACTATCAAACATACCAATAGAGCATAAAGGGTAAAAGGAATAGGAACTCAACCATCCCACTCCACCTCATTCTACAGTGATAGCCCCCAGACCCTCTAAGCATAAACAAACATAGCAAAGCAGACAATTTAATTAAAGCAATTATCACTCGAGTCAAGGTCGATGTTTTCCAAGTACAAACCCCCAAGGCCTAAACCAAGATCAGATAGACACCCAGAAAGCATCGCTCTTGAGATCGAATGATGGTGCAACCAAACATCCATGACTCTGGCTATCACTGTTATCATTGCTTTGATATCACCGTTAATTGAATGACCGGCACCTTCTTTCAACCGTCCGTCAAGGGCTAATGGCAAACCCTGTTCTAGACATAACTCCGCACGTCGTCGTGACGCGTACCTAGGACTTTCGCATCTGCCCAGAGTACAAGCACGTCATCGTGACCCGTGCTTGGAACGTCATCATGACCCGTCCCAATGTACTCTTGCTTTGAGCATGCTAGAACCTTCAATAACGATGAAATCTCAGCCTTCTAGTCATCCTCCTCGACGACTAGTCCCTTGCTAGCTCGAGCGCCTCTCAAGCTAACCATTATCCACAAATCCGGACCATATCACCGAGTTATCAACATGCTTGGGATGATCCCGTCTGGATTAAACCAAGGCTTTCTCACATCATTCTTTGCTTCATCGCATCATAGCAAAGTCTCATCTCAACATCAACATCAAATCTATCCATATGAGCTTCAACATCCGCTTCATATGCCACAAGCAGCTTTCCTTATTCAAGAGCCTTTCCACTTAGCTTTTGAATCATCTTCGACCAATTTGTCCAAATCAAGTTATCAATCAACTAATCCACCAAATCAAACATTAATCCAAGTAATCAATCATTCAAACAAGATCTAAATAAACAATTACAACAATAATGGCAATTTCGTAAATAAAGAGTCCAAATCTAACATGCATTCTAACAAGCATGAATTATGAACAATATCTCTACAACTTGATGAATGAACTTGCATAAGTGAACATGTAGTAAAATAGATGTCAAATCATCATGAGCAATAGATCTACATGCAGACTTAAGAAAAATGCACGAAATCACTCTCTTTAGCACATAAACAAACCACCGATCCAATATACTCCTTTGGGTCCGTGTGAGAGATAACCACCACTCACTGAATCACATAAACACTTCAAAAACAACCAACTCCAGATCTGGATCTAGCTTGATCCGAGAAGATTCCGCTTCAAACGATGAAATCTCTCTTCAATGGATGGAGATCTTCAACTTTGGCTCTTGGATCTTCGATTTGATCTTCAATCTAGATGGAAGGAATCACTAGATTAGAGTGGAGAAAAGAAGTGAAGAAGTGTTGTAGTCGAGCTCTCAAAATGGCAGCACTTCGTCGCTTCAAAATCCGGTGCCAAAAAGTGATGCAAACCCTTCTATTTATAGGCTGATTCCTTAACTCGTACCCCCTTAAGTCGGTCACGACTCATCATCCCCATAAGTCGTCCATGACTTAACAGCCTACAATCTACGACTCAACGACTCAAGCCTATGCGCGACTTAACATATGCGCGCGTTCCTTCCTAATCCTTAAGTCATTTGAACGACTCAACAATCATAGCATGCACATGACCTAACCCTACCGACCTAACACCCTTGTCGACCTAAGGCTTAGACACGACCTAGCAACTTGTCACAAGTCGCGACCTAGCACTATACGACCCAACACTTGTGCGCATCTCCTCCTGAGTCACCTAGACGACCTAACGACTTACCCTAAGTCGTTCAACGACCTAACGTCTTAGCCCTGTTAAGCCGCTAACTCTCCTAAGCCGTTAACCATTAGGTCGTTATCACACTATCCCCTAAGCCGCTGGCTCTTAACTCGTTAACCCAAGGGCCTGCTAACTCGTAACTCGCCTGCTATCTTAAATCGTTTCATTCTATGAGTCGCTCTACACACTTAAACCGTTAACTCGTTCAAACCTATAGGTCGCTCCATTCCCTAACTCGTCCACGACCTAAGCACCACACGAGTTGACTTTCACACGACTTAAGCTTTGGTCGACTCATACTCTAAACGACTTAACAACATCAACGACCTAATGCAACTATTTTACGATTTATCGACACGTAAAATACGGGTCGTTACACCCAGTCTAGATGTCCCTTTTTATTTTTCGGCTTAGTGGGCGGTTGCTGATCCCAACCGCGGGATGATCTCACTCGGGATTATCCAGTAAGGGGTAGTCCCGGCCTTGTGTTGCAGGGGAGCGGGCGTACTCCTCGGTACGGTGATCTAGGCCCCGTACTGTAACAGGTGGTACCCTAGTGCCTAGTCATTAGCTGGAAATCCATTCTCCATACGAGCCTTGTATGAGTTTTGTTTGTATTACCCACTCTGTGGCTAGTAGCTGGAATTTAATAGATGTAACAATTTCGGCTATTTTATAAGTATTTGTAAATAGACCCTATTATAATATCAGAGGATTTCTATAAAAAGTGTTTTAGCTATCGTAAGGTAAAAACCCGACATGTTTATTTGTGGCGCGGTCTTACGAGATGCTTTTGTTTTCAAAGGATTTTTGAAACTTTAATAATCAATTGAGTGTGATTTTCTCACGGTGATATTCCAGACTGACTCGGGTATTATTTAACTGTAATGCTCGGGTCAGACCGAGCATTATAGGATACAGGAGGTGCTGTGGAGCTCAGGTGACGAGCAGGATAGCGATACATACTCCCGTACTTGTATATATATATATATACATATTCCGCTGTGTTGAGTTGTTGTGTACCCATTTGTATGATATTGATGTTGAGCTGTGTTCGATGTACTCTGATTGATGTAATATACAAACAGAGATATATTTGATTTGAGTAAAGATCATTTATTATCTATTATATTTTATCCCGCTGCGATGATTAGATTCTGATGTTGTTTTCTATTTTCTTTTTCTACCTCTTTTTCTTTAACCTAAATGGCTCGTATTTCTGTACAACTTGAGTTGATTGTTGTAGAATAGTGTTAACTCAAGGGGTACGGATTTGCGGGCTGTCACAGTTGGTATCAGAGCTTAGGTTGGTGATAACCTTGGCTCTGGTGGGAATTACTCATTTAAATTAGAGTCTGTAGTACTCTATAATGAGTTTGAGCGTATTAATAAATGTGAGTGCGTATTTATTAGTGAATATAAATTGTTTTAATATTTTGTTGGTTAGTTTATTGAGTGGCATATGAACCTTCGTCGACACAGTCTGCGCAACTATATTGAAGGGGTTTCTAAACACTTGAATAGAACAATCGACACAGTATTGTTTTAAATGTGGGTAAATGAAATAATTTTACTCAAAAAAATATTTTGATTTAAAGAATAATTTTTTGAAAACTATTTTAGCTAATATATCATTGCTTGGATGTTAGGAAGAATAATATTAAATTATTATGATTGTTGAGTAGAAATTTAACTAGAAATTGAAATACAACTAAAGGTTAAGGGAATAAATTCATTATAAAATGAAATTTATAAATATGGATTAATAAATTCATTATAAAATTAAATTTATAAATATGGATTATGAATGTAATTTATAAATTTGAAATACATTAAATGGAAATTTGTATAAGCATAAAGTGTACAAATGAATTATAGTTAGAATTTACTTAAGCAAGATTTGGGAAATTTAAAATCCTGGAGACTTTGGAAGTGTTTATCGAAGTATTTGAAGATAAATAATAGAATTATTGTTTTAGGGACATTTCTAAAAAGAAAATTTGTTTTAAATGGATTTTGAATGTGATATAGCATTGAAATCACTCGGATTATTGGAAAATAATTCTGATGATGATGGCCACATCATCAGTATTCATTTCCAAATTTCTAAGTGGTAAATTGCTGCCAAACTGATTTGTTCAGGAAAACCTGTTTGTTTTTGAAAATTTGAAAGGAGATTTGTTGAGAATAAAATCAGGATTGGTTTGACTTTTGAGAAATGTGATTTGAGATGTTGAAGATTCCAAAATAATTTGAAACCAAAGTCGGGTATTTAAAAATCCTAATGAGATAGTTGTAAGCTTATAAATTTAGATGATTTTTAAATCGTGAAAGAAATATAAGCTTTGAATAATGGAAATTAAATTTAAAATGAAAATAAAATTAACTTGGATTGGGAAATAAAATTTGACTGGATTGACATTAATTGGATAAGCTGAAAATAATATTCAGTTGTTTTCGAAATAAGTTGAAATTGAATTGAGTTAAATAAATCTGAGTTAAAGTAAAATTGAATTGGAATGAGAATTCAATTGAATTAATGAATGAAATTAAATTCTTACCTGAATAAATGGAAAACAAGTTGGATAAGAATTGGAATTGGAATAAATAAACAAGAATAACTTATAAAAGAATCAGAATTAGAAATCCATGGTAATAAAATATGCTTGGGTTATAATTAAACATAAGGCTTGAGTTAAAAGTAAAAGATGAATACATCCAAGCCTGGAATAAATGTGATTGTATAAAATAGTAAGTTGTGACTTATTAAATTTGAAAAGTGGGATAGAAAATCCAAAATAAATATTTTTTGATGTTTTGGATAATGAAACGAAGGAAAATCCAAACTTGAAGAAGAAGAAAAATTGAACTAAGAAAAATTAAATGAAGTGATATTTGGAATTAAAAATCAAGTTTTGGATTATAAATTGGGGAAAGACTATTTAGATAATAAATTAGATAATAAAATAGGTAATAAGAACCAATGCAGTTAAGTAAAAACTGAGTTGTGAATTTATGATGAAGTTTGGAAATAAAACTCAAGTTATGAATTGAATTCGACTTGAGTTATCAATAAGTAAATGTAACTGAATTGTGAGATCATGAAATTTGGTGGTAAATTGAAAATGGATAGTGGATTCAGAACTTGAGTTATTAATTAGAATTTAATGTGAGGTGTTAACAAATTAAGTATAATTGAAATATAAATAAAAATGTAAATGGATTAAAATAGTAATGGTATGAATTGCAAATAAAATCCAAATAAGTGAAGATAAATTGGAAAATGGCCATGTAATTAATTGGATGAACTGAATCTGGAAAGTTAAATTTGATGATAACTAATCAAATGAAATTGTAAATTTTAAAATGAGATTTAACTGAAATATAATTACGTTGAATGGAAGAGAAAGATTACCTGAAACGAAATGAGCTTAATTATAAAATTGGAGTGAATAAACTTAAGCTAAAAGATGAAAGGGAGTTGAATTGAATTCAACTTAAAATTAAGTTTAATAATAGTGGATTGGAGTTAAATCAAGTAAAAATGCATTTTAATCGAAATAGAATTTGGTGAGTTACAGATAATATTTAATGGAATAAAATTCTTAAATAAATAATTGTAAACCATTTAAATTGTCAAGGAATTGAAATAACTTGGAGTCTAAAAGAAAATTTGAATTGGTTATTGAATGAAATAGCTTAGATTGTCTTTGAGCTAAATAAAACAGTTTGGAATGTAAATGAATGGATTGTGAATAAAATTTAAATAAAATGTGTCGAGCTAAATAAATGGTTGTGAATGAATTTAAATAAAAAGGAAATTTAATTGGTAATGAAGATGAACCTAAGATGTTAATAGTTTTGTATGAACTAGTTTGGTTAATAGAAGGAAATGTAAGTGAATGGATTCAACTTTAAATGCAATGAAAATGAGAATGTACGGATTGTGAATAAATCCGAAATGGAATAGAATTAAGTATAAGTTGAGTTGAAATCAATTTAAATTGGTATAAAACATAAGTACTTATTTATTCACATAAATCTCGTTGAATTGCATAGAATAACTTGTCATTTGATGTAAATATGAGTAATTAAAATTCTACGAGTTGATAGAAGATAAATAAATTCATTTTGGAAGCAATTGAGTTAAATATGAGATCGGTTTGCTTAAAAATAAATTAAATGTAAGTGATCGATTTTTAAAATGGTTTATAAATAAATTGAAACAATTGAATTAGTATGAAATTTGTATAAATTACTTACGGAAAATGTTTGATATGCATTTCTTTTAGAATTCATATGTTTTAACTATTAAAAATAAGTGATATGCTGTTAAACTTCATATATTTGACACTTACATGTTTAAATGGAGCAAGCGCAGGTACCTGGAAGCCGTATGGCTAGATTTGGGTCGCATTAACTGCTAAATAAATAAGCTGCTTGTTTAAAATGCTAAATAAGGTACGCCTATGCAATAAAAATAGGAAAGATGAACTGTTTTTTGGTTTTTCCGACCGGGTGGGTCGGTGTATATATATTTATCTCTTTTGTCAAATTGCAAAAGCTCCTCCGTAAAAAGAGGACTCTGCCAAAAAATTTCTGAAATTTTGGGTGTTAGAAAATTTTTGGAAAATTTTGTTAACGACAAAACGGTTTCGAATTGAAAATTGAAATAAGTTAGTAAATGAAACTAATTTAAAATAATGACATGGATTGGTTATGAATGAAAAATAAAGTTTAAATATTCAGAGTTAAAGATAAATTGAATTCATATGGAAATGAAAGAATCGATTTGAATAGAAATGGATATAAACTAAAGTGGGAGATGAAAATAAATATAAGAAGCATATATAATGCTTATACTAACTTAAGAAGGGAATGGTGAATTCTTGATTGGGAATTGATACTACAAATAATATTGGAATGAATAGATATTGGCATTTTGTGAGGAAGTCGATAAAATGTTTTTGGAATGTTGTGATTAGATATTAGTGCTAAGCAGGATATGCAGGTATTATAAAAGGGAAAAGGAAATTGGATTTGATTTCAAGAGATAAATTTGAAATGCTCGACAAAAAGGTATGTATTTAAATTTGGTATGAAATTTGATTGGGATTTGGATTGAGCCACTGGGCTTTTTGTTTTCTTTTTGGATTTGGGAGGCCGCGAGCCATTTTTGTAGTAGTACCGAGCTAGCCGCGCAAAGGAGACGCTCGCGAAATTTTTCGAAAATTTCGAGAGTTAGAAAATTTTCAAGAAATTTTGAAAATTCTAAACTTGGTTTTGAATTATAATTTGAATAGTGAATAAGTATAGTTATTTAGGAACTATGGAAAACTTGGAAAATTAATAAGAATAATAATGGGTCTTTTATAAGAGATAGTTGGTAGGATGTTGAATTGTTAAAACTGTTTGGTTTTAGGGAAAAATAATAAACGGGTATTGGACCATTCTTCCTAACTGGTAATTTTGGGGACGAAATTCTTTTAAGAGGGGAAGGAATGTGATGACTCAGAATTTTTAAGCATTTGAAATTGGAATATTAAATTGATTTTAAATATTAAAAGTTAATTTTTAACTTGAATTTCAAATATCAGTATTTATTGGATAATTAATTGTTGAATTTAATTATCGGAGTTGGGTAAATTATTGAATTTGGAGTTTTAAGCCTATTAAAAATAATTAGAAGACTCATAAAATTTATATTGAGGGTATTGAAGATAATAAAGGTGTTAAAATTGAATTTGGAAGTGTTTTGTTCGGTTTTGAAATTTTATCGTTTAAATTGAATTTAAAAATAGCCTTCCAAGGCACAGTCTCGGAATTTTATGGAACCAGTTCCATTAGATCCGGAATATTGAGTTATTACCAGATTTCAAATTTCGTGGTGATCGGAGTTGTTGTGTAAGCATACGATATATAAACGTGCTGGAAAATTTAAATTGATAAATAATCTGTTGAATTTAATTTAACTCGTCGAGCCTTCTTGTATACGCTTCCTTTCTATCTTTCGACCACGTCGCTCCCTTCTTTCTTTTCAATCGAAAAAAAAAATCTCAAGTCAAAATCGAAATTAAATAAGAAATAATGGCCGCCCCCTTCTTTTTCTTAAATTAAAACTCGAAGGCAAACTCGCGTACGACCTTCTTTCCTTTTCTTCTTTCACGAAATCGAATCGACCTCCAGCACAGCTAGTCGCGACCCCTCTCCTCTTCTGTTTGAAACGAAAGTCGAAGCCAAAACCCAGATTTTTATTCAAATTGAACTAATTAAGAGCCGCGACTTCGATTCGACTCGAGGCCGATCGCAAATTTGGGAGGCGACGGTGTAGGGTAGGGCGTCGCGAGGTCGGGGTCAGCTTGGGGTCGCCGCGAGGTAGAGTTTTGATCTGTGGCGCCGTAGGTCAGTAAAGGGGTTGCGATGATTGTCAGCAGTTGTGGGCTCGTTCGAGTTGGGGCTTGGGCTTGTTGGTGGTGGAAGCGACAGTGGGGTTTCGTGGTGTTTGAGCTTGGTGGAGTCGTGGTGTCGAACAAGGGGGGATATCCTGATTGTGATATTCCATAGAGGTATAAATTCTATTTTTAGTTTAATATATACATATAGGGTAGGGAAGAAAATATCCATAACAGGAAGTTTTACAAAACAGTTTATTTTCTTCAAAATTATAGATTTATATATGTATACGTATGTATGCAGTAAAATAAACTACTCTTGTTATTACAGAGAAAAATTATAGGGATCTTAGAATATTTAAGAGTTTATATAAGAATTAGATTTTTAATCTATACAGGTTATTTTATAAGTATAAATATATATGCAGTTCCAAAATATAATAAATATAAATATACACATTTTAAATCTACCAGTCATTTAAAAAAAATATGTATTAAGGAGATTGAATTAGTGTAGTTAACTTATTTAATTATCTTAGTCGCTTCAAGTAATTTATTAAAAGAAAATTCGTTTAAAATTTAATTATTAGAAAATTTGCGGTAAAGAAGAAAGATATACATATGCCTATCTTAGTTAACTATATATATATATATATATAGAAAAGATCTTGAATATATATAGAGATTTTTATAATGTTTAAGGAGATTACAATATATTTTATTCATTAGTTTCAAAGGGAAATTAATAGTTTAGTTAAATCATTTGTCAAATTAAAATTTATTACTTAGAACTTAATTATTCAAATTTTTCGAATATTAACAAATCTATATAATATCTATACAAGGTCAATAATCGTGGAATCAAGTCGAGAATAAAGTGGATTTGCAAATTTAAGGGGCAAAGGTGAGATTAACTCACTCAGTAAAATTTAAATTTAAATGATTAAATTTAAATAATTGTTGGATGGTTGAATTGATAGTATGATACTTTGGAATTGGTATATTATGTTGTGCTAACATCTGTGGATGCAGGGAAAACAGGTTGGAGGGATCCAACTAGACCCCTCAACATTTATTTAAATTATTTAATATTTCTGTTATGATTGGCTGATATTCTATGATGGATTATATTGAAATATTGAATGCTATGGTTTGATTGGAAATTATTGGGTATGATGAATTACTAGATATATATAAATTGGATTTTGGGAAGGAAATAAAGAAGTGAAATTGTAAGTAAAATACTTACAGAAATTTGAATAAATTTAAGAATGAATTGGAAAAGAAATAAAGTGACTTTAAAATTCTAATAAATAGATCTTGAGTATAGAAAGGAAATTTGAATAAATGGAAAGTTAATGAATATTAAATCTTCAGTGATATTAATTAAAAGAAGAAAACATTTATTTAAAATTTAAGATTTAAATTATTGAAAAGAACTAGGAAGAAATTGGGAAAATCTGAAATTTGTATATTTCAGTTAAAGATTTAAAATCAAATAGAAATAATAATAATAATAATAATAAAGTCCATAATTAATGAATTTGAAATGAACCGAGTAAGTAAAGAAATTTATTTCAAATGGAATAAATTGGGAATCAATTTGGAAAAATTGATTTAAGTGATTGGAAATTCTCTCTGGATAACCGAGTACGTTTTCAAAGTGAATTTTTAAATATAAGTTAAAAGTTTTAAAGTTGTTTTAAAAGAGCAAGTTATGGAAAATTTATTATTTCTAATATTTAAATTCTAAAGTAAGTATTTCCTTTTAATCTATTATAGCAATAATTACTTAAAGAGTGACTTAATGTTTGTTTTATAAAGTGAAAACCTAGTTTTATATTTTATAAAGTAACCATATTTTCAAATATTTTTATATAGTATGTATTTTTAACCAACTATTGAAATAGTTTTAATTTAAATGTTTTAAAAGTATATATTTCAAAGTAAAGTGTTTTAAAATTATTTTTAAAAATCTAGTGTGCTTGGTAACTTCAGTGGAGATAGAAAATATTTGGGAAAGTTATTCTGGAAAGAAAGATGGTTTTGAAACTGTTTTCAAAGGATTGAAAATAGAAATATATCTTGTGAAGATATTTTGAGGTTAATAAATAATTTGAGAAATTATTTATTGTTTGATGGTTGTTTCTGAATATTAATTGATAGTTAAATAACCGACTATCAATATTGGCCAAATACGTTGATTGTTTCGAAGAGACCGAGATCGAGATTTATTTCTCGAAAACCACTTCGATCCGGTTTGTACGTTTCGTGGAAAATGATTTTTGGATTCGAAGATGGAGCAGTGAAGTGCTAGGGCTAGTCGCTACTAATCCTGAGGATATTTCCAAAATGGATGTAGTAGGAATAGTGCCTTCGGTTCCGTTCGAACCCGGGACGGACTTGTGTGGATGAATGCTTGCGAAACATCGTCAGGTGGACGATGGGAATTCTAAGGGATATATTCCAAAAAGGTAACGCTTAGCCTCAAGCCTCATCAAATGGGAATGACTGAAAATCAGGGGTTATGCAGCAAGGCTAGGTGGGTAGCACCCAAGCAGGGTGAGGTCATCCCAGTCTAGATGTCCCTTTTTATTTTTCGGCTTAGTGGGCGGTTGCTGATCCCAACCGCGGGGTGATCTCACTCGGGATTATCCAGTAAGGGGTAGTCTCGGGCTTGTGTTGCAGGGGAGCGGGCGTACTCCTCGGTACGGTGATCTAGGCCCCGTACTGTAACAGGTGGTACCCCAGTGCCTAGTCATTAGTTGGAAATCCATTCTCCCTACGAGCCTTGTACGAGTTTTGTTTGTATTACCCACTCTGTGGCTAGTAGATGGAATTTAATAGATGTAACAATTTCGGCTATTTTGTAAGTATTTGTATATAGACCCTATTATAGTATCAGAGGATTTCAATAAAAAGTGTTTTAGCTATCGTAAGGTAAAAACCCGACATGTTTATTTGTGGCGTGGTCTTACGGATGCTTTTGTTTTCAAAGGATTTTTGAAACTTTAATAATCAATTGAGTGTGATTTTCTCACGCTGGTAGTCCAGACTGACTCGGGTATTATTTAACTGTATGCTCGGGTCAGACCGAGTATTATAGGATACAGAAGGTGCTGTGGAGCTTGGGTGACGAGCAGGATGGCGATACGTACTCCCGTACTTTATATATATATATATATATATATATATATATATACACACACATATTCCGCTATGTTGAGTTGTGGTGTACCCATTTGTATGATATTGATGTTGAGTTGTGTTCGATGTACTCTTATTGATGTAATATATAAACAGAGATATATTTGATTTGAGTAAAGATCATTTATTATCTATTATATTTTATCCCGCTGCGATGATTAGATTCTGATGTTGTTTTCTATCTTCTTTTTCTACCTCTTTTTCTTTAACCCAAATGGCTCGTATTTCTGTACAACTTGAGTTGATTGTTGTAGAATAGTGTTAACTCAAGGGGTACGGATTTGTGGGCTGTCACAATTTGCATTTTATTTCATTACAATTTTTGATATTCTTTACAATTCCCAACTTCATACAACTGCTATAGCAATACTATTGCCACACTATCACATACTTCCAGCTCCAACTGTACACCACAATTCATACTCATCATACTACGAATATCCACTCAACCCTAGACCTGTCAATGGATGCTTTCAGATGCGGATGTTCCGTATCCGTATTCGTATCCAAAATCATTTTCGGACATCGGATATCCACATCCGTGGATAGGGACAAATATCGGATAATTATCCTATCCGCTAATGACCGATAAATCAAGAATTATAAAATGAAAATTTTAGTTTAACATAAATATTTTTCATTCCCTTTGATTATGAAAGTGTTAAAAATTAACAAATATGCTAATAATAAATAGTTTCGAACAGTTAATAAGCATTAAATGCATATAATATAAATTACTAACTTAATAAAATAATAAATAAATATCTTTCATTGCACTATAATACACATAATTTGAACTATAATCTTGTCAAAAGATGAATGGATAATTTTTGGATACAGATGTCTTCGTACTCGCATCCGTTTTTCCGGATATCGGATATTTATCCGCTTTTCGGATGCGGATGCGGATTGATTTCATATTTTCGGGTATGCATTACGGCCCTACCCAACCCCATGACCTGATCAGAAACCTACAACCCACATTAGTTCTACCCATCATCATTTACTGATGTAATTTTGGTCAGGAAATTTAGGAGAAATAAATTTTGATGATCTATGTTGCTAAAAATATAGTAAACAAATCATACTTAAAATAATTTTTGCTTTGATTTAATGTTCATTTTCACTACAATTGATGTAACAACCTGGTTTGGAGTTTGCTTGTCGATATTAAATTATAATATTACGAATTAAATTAAAATTGAAGATTTTAAATTGTTTATTTGAAATAAACAATGAATTTTGGAATTTATAAATGAGAAAATAAAGTTAAAAGCTTTATTTTATTTGGTTAGTGTGGTAATAATTGGAAAATGATTTTATTTTAGAGAAAATGTAATAATTATATTAATTATTTCCCATTTGCTTCTTTTAATATTTTTTAAAAGAAGAATGTAATTTTAAAGGTAGTTTATTTAAATAAAAAGATGAAATTTGATTTAAAACTGTGTTTTGATTATAAAATTTAGGTTGAAATGACTTATCATATTTTCTAAGCAAGAAAATACTTTTTGTTGAATTTTTTAAGTTGAAACTATGGATTTATGCATTTATTTGGTGTAAATTGTGTATTTTTGTGAATTAAGGGTTTTTAATGATAAAATGTTTCTAAAACTAAAATTATCTATTTATATAATGAAAAATATTTTATTTACTATGTATATAAGTCTATGTATTTTGTTAGTCATTTGAAGAAAAATGCAATGTTTTATAACATAAGATGAATCGTCATACAAAGCTTATAACGGTACGTACAAAGTAATTGCTCTCATCTTCTTCCTCTTGCCTGTAAAACAAAGTTCGTATTTTCACAAAATCAAAGTTTTGAATCTTCATACTTCTTTAAACAAACTAAGATTTTTATCAATCTAGAGTAAATCTAAATTAATCTCTTCCAAAACTAAAAATTTCATCAAAAATCTTATTTGAGTTGAGATATGTCTGTTAATGGTTTCTTTTTCTTTTGCATGTCTATATATTGATTTCTACAAGTTATTGGAAGCTCTCTTCTCCTCAAAGCTTGTTTCTTTCAGCACAAATTCAGAATTTATCTTCTCTAATTCAAGGTGAGTTACAAAAACTCACAAATTCTAGCTGAGCAAAGCTCAAATCGCTAAAAACAGTGAATAATTATCTCTTTGTAGTTATTTTATCTCAGCTTGTAAACTGTTTTTTGTTGCATCTTTGAAAGCTTTTAACTTTTGGTTCCAGCAACAAAGTGCTGCCAGATTTCTTCCAAATAGTAGTTTATATGTTGAGTCTGCAAAATTTGGTTGAAAAATATTGTCATTTGAGTGTTCAAAACCTTGCTGCAAAATCAACAAAAACCTAGATTTTTGCCTGGGCATATTTTGTTTGAGTTGCTACAAACATGGGCTGATCCATGTTTGAGAAAGCATAACTCTTTCATTTCTTACTGGAATTCATCGATTCTTTTTTTGTTTGAAATATAAAGTTTTCTACTATATGAATACCAACTTTCAGCTCAATCTTAAGTCGCATGTTCCTTTTTTTTATGCCTGGAAGTTGAACCCGAGATGGTTTTCAGGCCTGTACATTTGTTTTTTGAACTGTTGCAAACATGACCTGAATCCATGTTTGAGACAATGTAACTTTTTCATTTTTAGTCGGAATTCATTGATTCCTTTTTTGTTTGAAAGATGAAAATTTCTAGTATGTGCATACTAATTTTCAGCTCAATATGAGGTCGTTTTGTCCTCTATTTTGGGCTTGTAAGTTGAACCCAAGATGGTTTTCATGCCTGGGCACATTTTTGTTTTTGAACTATTGCAAACATGGCCTGAGTCCATGTTTGAGACAGTGTAACTTTTTCATTCCCATCGAAATTCATCGATTCTTTTTTTTTTAAATCTGAAGTTTTCTACAGTGTGCACACCAATTTTTAGTTCAATCAGAGGTCGTTTGGCCACCTGTTTCATGTCTAAAAGTAAAACACAAAGAAGATTTCAGACCTAGGTATTATTTTGCCTATGCATTTTTATGTTCTTTTTCCATTTGAATTTTGACTTCAACTTCATGTTTTTGTGTTATTTTTGAAAAGTTTTATGGGATATGATGCCTATCAATAGGCTAGCCCACTTTTGATAAATTAGAAATTCAGATTTGAATTGAATTTGAATTAAATTTGATTGACGGTTTTGAGTGATTTCTTTGATTTCGAGAACGGATTTTTCCAAATGAAGTAATTTTTGAATAAATTTGCATTTAAAATAATTATTATATATTTTTAAATAACTTTAAGCCACAAAATCTGTTTATTATCTATAATAAGGGAATTTTCAAATATTGTTTTCAAAATTGATTTCTAAAAATTGTTTTAAAAGCTTGTTTTCTCAAGAAAATTATTTTATATATAAAATATGCGTTTTTGCAATATTTGAGCAAATGAGAAGGAGAATTAAATTGTTTGGTAAAACACATGGTATGGGACACGTGCGTTTATTTTATCATTTAAATCCTGACTTGTCCGTTTGATCGTTTTGACCTTCGGGTCGAGTTAACCAATGAGATGAGGTAAACTTTTTACTATTTTGAGTGTGGAATTTACTAGTGGTTAGTAAACTATTTAGTACGAACGTGTGGTATGGGACACACGTTAACATTGCTCAGGTTCCTATCTGAGAGTTTGTGAAACATTTGTTTAAGAGACGTATTTGCCAGTTCTGGACCTTTTGGTCATTTGTACTTCGGGATGTTTATCTAAGAGACATTTGTCATTGCGACGTATTCGTCTTTCAGGATGTTGTCCTTTGGGATGTTTATCTAAGAGATGTATTTATTTGTCCTTTGGGACGTTTGTCTATGAGACATGGTGCCTTATTTTGAGAGAACGGTACTTGGCAGGCTTCGGCCATAAGCACGTGTTATATCTTTGAGATGATTTCATTGATTTGTTTATGATTTTCTAAGTGTATTTCTTTTTTACATCATCGACCATTTGAGCCGTTCGAGATATTATATATGGTGATTACGTCTTAGGAAATTGAACTTCTTATCGAGTTCTATATTTGAGATTTGGGTTTGCCAACAGTTGACGTTATTTGAAATTTTCTTATTGGCATTATTATATGAGTTTTGCCTTTTGGCATTTATTTGGGATTATATTATCCTATGTTGGAGATTTATATTTGATTGACTTATGGCGTATTTTGAGATGGTGATTTCTTTGAGATTTTTTTGAGTTGCTGATATTGTGAGTTTGGGATTTCTCCTCTTTGGAGTTATGTTTTTGTCTAAAACCATATTTGATGTTTTGTGATACGCGGTTGAGTTGAGGCATACTTTTATTGTGAGATTTGTTATAAAGCTTTATCGCCTTTGAGTTGCATTCATACTTAGTGGTATCCTTATATCACTTGAAATTACTATACGTACTTAGTTATGCCATTTGAAGTAACCATATTCTCTTGAATTATTCCTTCTCACTTGAGAAGATTATCACCTTGCCTTATGCTTATGTTATCGATTGTCCTCTTAGAACTGATTTTTTTAGCAAGATTGACCCGTGTATTTTATACTCGGGTCAGACCAAGTTGTTTCAGGTTAGATACCTGCCTTTGGACTTTACTTGATGCTTCTGCCTTGGACATCAGCTTATATCTTTTTTTACTTTTATAGTCATTTTGTATGACTCAAATATGTATTTATTGTATTGATTCGTTGTATATATTGTGTCCTCGTACCACTTCTGTTGTATCATTTGTACTGTATGGGATGTATCTGTGTATGTGCTTATATATATGCTTGGCTACTGTTCTGTGATATGTTGTACATATATTGTTGTTGTATTTTGTTATGATAGATAAGTTAGCCACTCTAGTTTTGTATTAAGCATTTATTGAATATGTTAATCCACTTGAGAAAGGAAAAAAAAATTAAGAGCACTAAATCGACGTATTCAATAGATGTTTAAGACAAAGCTATGGATGGTCGTTCCTAACCAGCCTTATTCTCTATATTAGCAGATATTATTACCCAGGAATACTCTTTGTTAATATGGTTCTCAGGGTGGGGCATCACAGATTGGTATCAGAGCTGAGTTCATAACAAAATATGATAACCACAGAACAGAAGCATATATTACGGTACATCAAAGTATAGTACAAGTGTTACAAATCCATTAATCATCGTGCCTTTTATTTAATCGTGCCCTTTGAGACAAAAGTTTGGGATATGTCTAGGAATATTTTTATTCCGTAGTATTCCAAAAATAGATGACATCTTATCTTAGGAGTAGTCCTAATCATGATTTTTTTATTCGAGTCCTCTTCCATATGGGTGCTTGACACCCATCCGTATCGGAAGAGTTTGTTGATGCTTTTGGATGTTCTTCTCTTGTTCAGTTGTGAGGATTGTGAATCCTATTGAGGGGATCCATAATATTTGGCATGATGTATGAGGATTTGGGATTGTTGCTTGTAACTTATCTTTCGTGCGAATTAGCATGCCATTTTCTATCTAGACTTTAGAGTGTTTGAGATGAAGTGGCTAGCCTTTTATCGAGCCACATTCTATGATTCAAAGAATCCTATATTAGGTATCCTTATTCGGCTGATTTGTTTCTTCTTGTCCTTCGGAATGTTAACGATGATTCCGAAGTCTCTGTTTTCATTCTTGATTTTCAAGATGTAGATGATATATCTCGAATGTCATTCATTGTGATTCTGTTGATTTTCGTGAGTCCATTTTGGGCATGACACCCAATCGGGCAATCAAATATTGTATCGACTACATTCCCGATTCTTAGCCTTTTGGTCATCCTCCCATGAGGATGTCCATTAGGGAAATGAGGTGATTCGTTGAATTTATTTGATATTTCCATTCTTACCCCTTTCAAGATATCCTCTTTAGGTACACAATTGTTGATATACTTTGTGGTATTACTTCACTCATAGCAATGATTTTTTTTAATGTTACTTCCCCGCATTCGAGAAGATATTTTACCCTTACTTTTCTATCTCATTTCTCTCTTTTTAATCTATTGAGTGGTGCTAGGCCCATTCTTCGGCTTGACCCTACACTGATTTTTCCTGAGCTACGAGTCACGGAGGATAGCGTTAGACATACCACATTCCGCACTTGTTATGAGTCTTGTGAGTGGTTCATTATATGTTTGGAATAATTAACACTCTAGTCTATTCCATTAATCTTGAGGATCGACTATTCTGGGAATATCTCGATGAGCTCTATTTGTCTTCCGTGATTTTGAGAATAAGTAATAAATTGTGTTTTTAAATTTTTCAAAAAACAATTGAAATATGCTTCTAAAAGAAATTGGATTTTGTTTTTGGGAAAAACAAAAAATATTTTGAGTATTATATATGAGGTATTTCATTTTAAAGAAAATGAATTTTTGTGTTGGGTTGTCCGTTTAGTGCTTTATGAATTCTGGTCGATGCGGTTGGCCAACATTATTGATAGGAATTTCCTGAACGTTGTGATGAGGCAGTCAGACACGGTAAATTGAGTTTTAATAAGTAATGTTGGGAAATAATTATATAGTCGAGTATTAATTTTTATTTTAAATGTTTAATGAAGCCATTGAATCATAGTGAGTGTTGGATGAGTGGGGAGGCAGTTTTGATTATTTGATCAACTCTGCAGCAAATCGATGGGGTCATTCACTATAAATCAATGGCGAGACAACACCCTTATATTATTTGAAAGTTGAGAAATTGAGTATGGTAACTTTGGTAAGTAAAGTGAATAATTATAATTAAGGGGATGTCTTAATTAGAAGAAAATATCATTTGATGCTTTTATTAATAAAATGATGCATTTAAGGTAAAAGAATATTTTGGTTTAAAAATTAAAATAATAATTGAATATTTTAGTACAAGTTACTAATGATGACTATAAAAATTTGTTTTGGCACTTAGTTATTTGAGTAATAGTAGAGGATAGATATAAAACTCTATCTTAAGAGAAAACAAAGAAGTGTTAGTTTAGAACATTTAGTATAAATTTGTGAGCTAGTTTTTGTTTTAAACTTAAGTGGTATTACAACTTGTGGGTTTGAAATTACAAAATTCTTTTGAAAACAAGTTTGAATTAATTATTAACTTTAATTAGTTTTATGTTGATAATTGGATGAAAATTTAATTTTTGTGACAAGTGGAAATGTGAATTTTCATTGTTTTGGTAAATGAACAATCCATGTAGTATATTCATTTTAAATTGTGAGAATAATTTTAAACTATATATATATATATATATCCCAAAATTTATCTTATGGCTAATAAATAATCATTTCTTGATGATGACAGAGATTAGTTATCTCTTCCAAAATGAGTTTTCAAGCTAACTGTTTTAAAGTTAGGTTTTGGAAAGTAATGAAAATATTTCCACTTAATAAAATATTTTATTATGATTACATTTGATCATAATTTTACATTTCTTGGCTTTCCGGGGAAAATAAGTCATTTAATAAATGATTTAGCAAAAAGCTTGCTGAAAATATAGCTTGAAATTAAAATGTTTAGGAGAATTTCAAATTTTAAATTGATTTAAAAGCTGAAATTTTGTTTGAAAAATTTCTATACTAAAACAGCGATAATTTGAGATTTATATTTCCAAATGAGTTCAATATTTTATAAATGAAAGAGCTGTTAGTAAGCTATAAAGTTTCTTCACCACTTTAAAATATTTTGCTTTTTACTAAGACTAAAACGAGTTAGAAAGTGGATAGACATTTCCGTCCTCTTAAGAAATTTCTAAGATTAAGGTGAAAATAAATCTAGCATAACTTTCAAACCGTAAATTCGATTTTAATGATCTTTATATTGCTGGAAAGCTTGGACTGAGTAAAACAACTTTCATTGTATAAAAAGTTTCAGATTTGGTTGTTTTCTGGGTCAAAACATGTCTTCTTTACAACATGTCTGAAATGAAATTGACCAATTTTCCTAAATAATTAAATGTAGCACTTCTTATTTATGAACATGAACTAATATCATCTATTCGAGTTAAGTATAGGTAAAAAGAAGATAGTTGGACTATATTTTGAGCAAAAAGATTATATATAAGATTGTGCAAACTAGCTTTAAATGCTAAAAAGAAAGGTATGTGTTCGGATTAATTTTAAGAGTTAAATGATGGCATATATTGCATTTCCGACCTAATGATCGATATGTATTATGTAAATCATTTTTGTAATATTGTATACGACCCTGCATACAAAGTAGACTCCGTCGATTTTTCCGAAAATTTCTAATACCTAGAAAATTTAAGAAACAAATTGAACAAAATATAATATATGTTGCAAACTAGAGAATACCTGTGGAAGAATTAGAGAATAAACAACTTAAACTTTATTTACTCTGACGAAGAGTAATGAAATTAAATTTAAAATCTAAGTAAGTAGTTTTGAAAAAATTTCAAGCGTTGAAAATTGTGGTTATAATTATAAAAATATTGAATTTTGAAACTCTAAGAATTCTTTATTGAGAGTTTATACATATATTTTAATTCCTTTGTTTATCTTACTCTCGTGTTATTTTCTAGCAACGTGCATTTATGCGGTCGTTTGAGTATGGTGGCCTTTGAAGAAACCACCTTTTGGTTGATCGATTTTGCCTCTTTTGTGTCTATCTTATATTGGTGTAGTTCCGTTCGCAATGTCATACGAAAAATCTTATCGATAATCATTTTGTTGGTTAGAGTTCAGTTTGGAGTTGTGCTAAATCCCAACCCTACTTGAGGAGCTTATGAGTAATTAATCTCATTCGATTGATCCTTTGTGTAACAGCTTGTTGTGTTCTCATTCGAATGTGAGACGCCTTCGAAATCTTGTATGTTGCTCGAAAAATTCAATGGTTCGCTAATTCCAATATTAGCATTTTGGAAACCATAGAATTTATCGAGCAATCTTATCTTCTATCAACTTGCATTAGGGTGATAAATTTTCAAACTTACGCTTATCTATCTTTCTTTTGATTGATGAAATTAATAGATTGAATACAAATTCTTCTCTAGAAATTGCGAGAACACAATTTTGCTAAGAGGTGAGTCTGTAACAACCCTGATTTGGAGATTACCTTTCAATATTAAATTATAATGGTAATTATAATTTAATATTGTCAATTGAATTAAAATTAGAGATTTTAAATCGTTTATTTGAAATAATCAGTGAATTTTGGAATTTAAAATTGAGAAAATAAAGTTAAAAGCTTTATTTTATTTGGTTAGTGTGATAATAAATGGAAAATGATTTTTTTTTAAACAAAATGCAATAAGTATATTATTTATTTCCCATTTGCTTCTTTTAATAATTTTTAAAGAAAAATGTAATTTTTAAAGGTGGTTTATCTAATTTAAAAGGATGAAATTTTATTTAAAAATGTGTTTTGATTATAAAATTGAGGTTGAAATGACTATTATATTTTTCTAAGCAAGGAAATATTAAATTTTTTAAGTTGAAACTATGGATTTATGCATTTATTTGGTGTAAATTGTGTGTTTTTGTAAATTAAGGGTTTTTAATGATAAAAATGTTTTTAAAACTAAAATTATCTTTTTATATAACGAAAATATTTTATTTACTATGTATATAAGTTTACATATTTTGTTTATATGAAAATTTGAAAAAATGCATTGTTTTATAACATAAGATGAATATGTGAGCATTTGCTTAAGTATGTGATTTAATTACTTAGGCTATTAATTTATTTCTATAATTGGGTCCAAAAGGCCCATTAGCCTACTTAATCAGACATTGAGATGGTGAGAAACAATTACTGTATGCATAAAGTAATTGCTATCATGTTCTTCCTCTTGCATGTAAAAGAAAGTTCACATTTTCTCAAAATCAAAGTTTTAAATCTTTATACTTCTTTAAACAAACAGATATTTTTATCAGTCTAGAGTAAATCTAAAGGTAATAGTTTCCAAGACGGAAAATTTCATCAAAATTTTTATTTGAGTCGAGGATATGTATGTTAATGGTTTCCTTTTCCTTTGCATGTCTGTATATTGATTTCTACAGATTACTGGAAACTCTCTTCTCCTTAAAGCTTGTTTCTTTCAGCAAAAATTCAGAATTTATCATCTCTAATTCAAAGTGAGTTACAAAAACTCACAAATTCTAGCTGAACAAAGCTCAAATCGCTAGAAACAGAGAATAATTTGGTTTTTGTAGTTATTTTATCCCAGCTTGTAAACTATTTTCTATTGCTTTTGTGAAAGGTTATAACTTTTGATTTCGGCAAGGAAACGCCGCCCGATTTATTCCAGATAGTAGTTTATATATTGAACTTTGTCTCTGTAAAACTTGGTTGAAAATATTTTTATTTGATTGTTCAAAACTTTGCTGCAAAATCAACAGAAATCCATATTTTTACCTAGGCATATTTTGTTTGAGTTGCTGCAAACATGGCTCGAGTCTATGTTTGAAATAGCATAACACTTTCATTTCTTACTGGAATTCGTCGATTCTTTTTTTGTTTGAAAGATAACGTTTTCTACTATATGCATAACAATTTTTAGCTTAATCTGAGGTGGTTTGATCCTTTGTTTTATGCCTGAAAGTTGAACCTGAGATGGTTTTCAGGCCTGTACATTTTTGTTTTTTAAACTGCAGCAAACATAGCCTAAGTCCGTGTTTGAGACGGTGTAACATTTCATTTTCAGTCGTAATTCATTTATTCTTTTTCTGTTTAAAAGATGAAGTTTTGTAGTATGTCAACACCAATTTTTAGCTAAATATGAGTTCGTTTGGTCCTCCATTTCAGGCCTGTAATTTGAACCCAAGATAGTTTTCAGGCCTGGCCACTTGTTTTTGAACTACTGCAACATGGTCTGAGTCCATGTTTGAGACGGTGTAACCTTTTATTTTCGGCCGGAATTCGTCGATTCGTTTTTTTATTTAAAAGATGAAGTTTTCTACTACGAGAGTACTAATTTTTATTTCAATCTGTGGTCGGTTGGCCACCTGTTTCATATTTAAAATTTGAACCCAGAGAACATTTCAGACCTGGGTAATATTTTGCTTATGCATTTTTATGTTCTTTTTCCGTCTGACTTTTGACTTTCAATTCATGTTTTTGTGATATTTATGAATTTTTTTGAGCGCCATGATGCCTATCAATAGGCTAGCCCACTTTTGATGGATTTGAAATTCAAATTTGAATTGAATTTGAAATGAATTTGAATGACGGTTTTGAGTGATTTTTTTTATTTCGAGCATGGATTTTTGCAAACGATTTTGAAATAACTTTTAAATAAATTAATATTTAAATTAATTATTACGTATTTTTAAATTATTTAAGCTATAAAATCTATTTGTTTTCTATAACAAGGGAATTTTCATATATTGTTTTCAAATTGGTTTCGAAAAATGATTTTAAAAGTTTATTTTCTCAAAAAAATAATTTTATGTATAAAATGCACATTCTTGCAATGTTCGAGCAAATGAGAAGGAGAATCAAACGATTTGTCAAAACATGGTATGAGACATGTGCGTTTATCTTATCGGTTAATTCCTGACTTGTCCGTTTGTCGATTTGACATTCGGGTCGAGTTTACCGATGAGAGGAGGTACACATTTACTTCTTTGAGTGTGGAATTTACTAGTGGTTAGTAAACCGTTTAGTGCGAACGTGTGGTATGGGACACACGGTTATACTATTCGGGTTACTATCCGAGGGTATGTGACACATTTATCTAAGAGACGTATCTTCCAATACTGGACCTTCGGTTCATTTGTCCTTCGGGATGTTTGTCTAAGAGACGTTTATCATTGCAATGTATTTGTCCTTCGGGATAATTGTCTAAGAGACGTATTTATTTATCCCTTCGAACATTTGTCTAATAGATGTGGCGCCTTATTTTGAGAGAACGGTACTTGGCGGGCTTCGGCCATAAGGACCGCTATATCATTGAGACGATTTCATTGATTTCTTTGTGATTTTGCTAGTGTGTTGCTTTTTTACATTTTTGGCCATTTGAGTCGTTCGAGATATTATATATGGCGGTTACATCTTTGAAAATTGTACTTCTTATCGAGTTCTATATTTGAGATTTGGGTTTGCCAACACCTAGCTTATTTGAGATTTGCCCATTGACTTTATTATATGAGATTTGCCTTTTGGCGTTTATTAGGGATTATATTCTCCTATGTTGAAGATTCATATTTGATTGCCTTATGGCATATTTTGAGATGGTGATTTCTTGAGATTGTTTTGAGTTGCCGATATGGTGAGTTTGGGATTTCTCTTCTTTGGAGTTATGTTCTTCTCCTAAACCATATTTGATGTTTTGTGATATGCCAATGAGATGAGGCATGCTTTTATTGTGAGATTTGTTATATTGCTTTATCGCCTTTGAGTTGCATTCATATTTAGTGATATCCTTATATCACTTGAAATTACTATACCTACTTAGTTATGCCATGTGAAATAACTATATTCTCTTGAATTATTCCTTCCCACTAGAGAAGAATATCACCTTGCCTTATGTTGTGTTATCGATTATCCTCTTAAAACTGATTTGTTTAGCTAGATTGACCCGTGTATTTTATACTTGGGTCGGACCGAGTTGTTCCAGGTTAGATACCTATTTTTGGACTTTACTTGATGCTTCCGTCTTGAATATCAGCTTATCTCTTTTTGAAGTTTTATAGTCGTTTTGTATGACTCTGATATGTATTTATTGTATTGACTCGTTGTATATATTGTGATCCTTGTACTACTTTTGTTGAATCATTTGTATTGTATGGGATGTATTTGTGTTTATGTGTGTGCGCGCGTGCGTGTGCGTGTGTATGTGTGGGTTTGGTTACTGTTCTGTGATATGTTGTATATATATTGTCGTTGTATTTTGTTCTGATAGATCCGTTAGCCACTGTAGTTTTGTATCAAGCATTTATTGAATATGTCGATCCATTTGACGAAGGAAAAAAAATTGGAGCACTAAATCGACGTATTCAGTAGATATTTAAGACAAAGTAATGGATGGTCGCTCCTAACCAGTCTTACTCTCCGCAGTACCAGACAGTAGTACCGAGTAATACTTTTTGTTAATATGGGTCTTTGGGTGGGGCATCACAATTGATAAGTGGTTTTATGTGTTGTATTATAATTTGATGGTTTAAGTTATGTTAACTAATAACATAAATAAACCATACTTATGATAAATAGGTCACTATTTCCATTTAAGAACAAAATAGAGAGATCGTAGATTATTTGTGTGTTGGTTTACAAAAATATGGAGTGAATTTGCCTCGAAATTGTTTTCTAAGCTTTTATTTTCAATCACTTTTGTTCTAACCTTTTTACGTTTTTAGCCTAAACAACTTCAAAAGTTTGATTTAATTTGATTGAATAGAATTTTTTAAAATTATTAAATTTTCTGCAGATCGATCTATATTCGCCACGTACTAAAATTATACGCCGTGCGCTTCGGGTTAATTTTTAATTAAAATTTATCGGCTATTTTTAAATTCGATGGAAAATTAGTCATTAAACACAGATCGTATATGGATGTTGTGCCATTTTTGACGTCAACCATTTGTTTGGTATGTTGTTTTCCTCATATTCTGTTAGCTAACATATCAATTACAATGCGGTTAAAATTGTTACCATTGCTGGTTGCTTTTTGCCTTATTATATATAAAATTGTTCCCGTGCAAAGCAACTGTAACTAGACCTACCACAAATCAAAATAAAATTATAGATAAATAGAAGCGAAAGGTTAAAGTACGTTCATGACAGTACTTTGTATTTCTTCTATCATTGTATGTTTATCATTCCAAAAAACGAAAACGAAATGAGATTGGGGTTGACTACGCAACACTTTAAGATGTAAAAAGCTGAAAAGGTAAGATAAAATAGGTAAAAGGAGTAGAAAGGAATAGCATAGTAGGCATGAAAAGTTTTATGAAAACATTTAATAGGAGACTGATTGGAAATTAAAGAAAAGTCCCATCAAGAATTAAATATGAGAGAGAATGTGAACTTTTTTTTTTGTGAAAATCGAGTGATCCAAAGCACTAAAACGAACTTTATATTTGTCTAATTAATTTGTTAATATCAACGTTAAGCACAAAAGTATCAAATATTTGGCTGGGGGCAGCTTTCCCATTAACATTCCCTAGGCGTCAGAAGTATCCGACGCTTGGGGAACTATGACGGGGCAAAAATGTTGGGCGAACTGACCCCACTGCATTTTGCATGGTTAATAAAATGTCTTACTTATTGCTTTCATATTTGCATCAATAAGTTAAATAGTTTATAAATGAGCAACAATGTTGGCGGAAAATGGAATATACAACTGAAAAAATCATACGTTTCATGAATTTAAAGTAAATATAACCATAGAGAGGGCTAACGAAAAATAGTAATAACAACATACTTATCAAATAACAAACAGTCAAACATTAAGTTGAACTCTACAAAATGCTCACTGCCTTGCTATTTTAACATTTTATTAGTTAACATCAAAACGCTGGTAGGAACGTGAAACATTAGATAAAGAACTGATTTGGCTACCCACCAGCGCAACTCTTATTTTTCCCCTTCTATAAAATGCCAACTTTAGGGTACCGCACAATCCATATTCCTTGCTATCTAAATTTACTCACTCTCACTCCTTGTAAATCTCCTCTCTTTCGCTTATTCCTTTTTAAAAATCTGTTCCTCGAATCTTAAGAATTCAAATCTCACTTTTAAATTTCTCTGTAGTAGGAGCTTTACAAGGAGTGAGTAAATTTAATTAGATAGCAGGAACATGGATTGTGCAGTACCTAAAGTTATGATTTACAAGAATAAGCGAAAATTGTGAAGATAGCCTGTGAGCACAAGTACTGCCTCTACAATATGGATTGTGCAGTACCCTAAAGTAAATCATAAATCACCTTCTTGTTTCAAGAATTTATGATTTACTGTAGGCAGTGCAGTATAGCCTGTGAGTACAAGTACTGGGCCTCTACAAACTTCCAAAGAAAGGTGAAAAGGTTCGTTGGTATTGTGAAGATTATAGGCCAACTATTTTTCCAGCATCTTCATCTTCTCCCAAGAAGCAGGAGGTTGATGCTGAAACTTGCAAACTGTATCCAGAAAGCATTCAAAAGCTTCAAAATCATAACCCAGATCTAAAGAATAACAATCTTGATGCTTTTTGTCCATCGTAACATGAAACGGTCTGCGAAGAAGCTGAGATTATAACATGGATAAGAGCAAAGCATGGAGAAGAAACCAATGCTAGTAGGCTTAGTAGGTGTACTGAAATTAGAAAGAGTAAACCTGTTCAGAACAAGAAGAAAACACCTTGAACCAGCAGGACGGAGAAAAGAAAAGTCTAATTACAGTACCCGAAGCAAAACACGTGGAGATCAGTCAAGGAAGAGAGAGCGAAGCACATATGAAGATCAAGCTTATAATAACCTTACCAAGATGCAAAAGGCATTATATGACTCGAAGAATAAAGAGCAGAACAGAGACAAACCGAAACGGAGAAGCACATAGACGACCCAAAGAAGAGAAAGTTTAGGGAAGATGATGATTGTGCTTTTAGCTTGTATGTTAAAAAAGAGAAGAAGTTTCTTCAATATTCTTTAAATCTTTAACGAAACAAATGGAATATTGCAGTGGTCGTAGGAAACAAGTCAAAAAGAAGGCACAGTCGGTTCTAGCGGCGAATAGTGATAATATGTCTACTATTTTAGAAGTATATGGCTACTATGCTACCATGTCTCTTATTTATCAAACGGATGGATATTGTTAATTTTATCTAGGTAAACGAAGGTTTTCTGTTTGAATGATCGGATATTTAAGCTAGGAGAGAGTCTAAGGAGGTGGAGTCTTCGCTTAGGAGTTGGGAGCAGATCAGGTCTAGAGTCGCTAAATCTTCGTTTATGGAAGACATTGTTGAAGAAGGAGAAGGAAACGTCTAAATTTTTTATTTGGAGGGGAGTGAGGTGAGTGAGGCAGGATTTGTAGATGGTTTGGATATTGATTGAGGAAGAAAGGAGGAAAGTGGATGAGCGTTTGCGTTGTTTATGTAACGTTGAAACGTAGAAAGTTAAAGTGGAACATAGATTAAAATAATCGTATGTTGATTATGTGAAAGACGTAGGCTTTCAAATTTCAAAGAGGCCGTCAAAATTTGCAAAGGTTAAAAGTTAAATAGCGGGGATGAATGTATTTGTCATAATAAGCTATTCAACGAAAAATTAAAACATTCAGTTCCACAACATTGTCCAGTGGTTATGTATCTGTAAACACGAAATAACAATACGTGTATTTGACCTTCAAATTCAATGGAAAATACGTTGTTTAGATTTGTCTTATCAGAAAACGGACCCTGCACTCAACCTTTAATGGTTGAGACTAACAAAAGAAATGGGACGGATAGTGCAATTGCACCATCCCAGTGGAAATTGGGATAGCGCTTGCACTGTTTCAGTGCAAATAAGGGCAACAGTACAAACATAAGTATACATGAACGTCTTTTTTTTTCAGCTTTCCACACAACACATGAATCCATCTCAACAATCCGCTTCTTTTCGTTCATTGATTTGCTGTAAATGAACAATTTAAACTAAATAAAAATAAATGTACCACCTAAAAGATTGAGACATAATCTTCACTATCCAATCAGTAAGGAGTTATACTACGTTCTTTTTTCGACAAATTAAGAAGCCACAATAGTACATATTCAACTACAAATTATGCAATCGTGAAACTAACAACATTATTATTGCAGTGGAATCACGTGTCTAGCCACATTAAGATTACTCGAATTCTAACCGATAGATTATAAAAGGAAGTTCAGATACCATAAAAATTATCCAATTGAACCCAAATAAACAAAGCAAAATGAAATGGATGGACTAAGTCACAAATTGTAGTATCTGATTTCTCAGACAACACTACCTCGCCTGCATAATCATATTTTTTAAGCAAAATGACAAAAATAAAACGTATCTAAACAAAGTTACACATATGTTGTATACGTACATACATCCTTGCAACTACTGATAGCAAATCTTTAGACTGCTCGAGCAAAACTCCCTTATGTGCAGCTGCCTTTGCAATTTCAGACATTAGACTATCCGTTCTTTCCATCTGTAATTCTTATGTACACTACGTAAACAATTTCTTATAAATTTTATATGTTACAGATTTTGAAATTTGCGTCCAAGTACCTTTAGCAGCAAAGAAGACACTGAAGCTCCAGTTGCTTGCATAACATCTACTGCCGATCCAATAACATTTCTTAAATCGTGGACATTTATCTGTCAATAGCAATTCAACCTTAGTTAATCCAATGAAATAATCTATACTATTATATTATTAGTCAATTAGATTTCGAGGGCACAGAAGCCTCCTTTAGTTCTTGTCAAGTGAACAGTCTCCTTTTGTATTTTTCTATTTTCCTTATCTCATCTTCGCTTCCCCCGTCCATCTGTCAGCTAAAAACAAAAGATTAGGGATTTTTAATGGCCGCTCGCTGAGTCTCCAGTATTCTACCGCCTAAAAAATCATTCCACCCCCTACGAATTGAACAACTGCTGTTTACGGGAAAATAAAAGTTTCTCCCCTCACACATCTCCGCGTCGTCCTTTTTTCCTATTCTACAAGTAAAAGGATATCTCAAAAATCGTTGCTTTCCTTCATATTATATTTGCTTCGTTGTAGCTCTTCGTTTCAATCTTCCACTACGCGTCATCCTGCAAGCATACGAATACGGTCCTCTTCGATTTGTTGCTTTTTCGACTGTATCTACCTCACTTTGAAATCACGGTCAACTATCGATAAATAGAAATTTAAAGACGCTTCTCTGAATAATTTCTCTCATCGCTTAAGCAAAAGAATCTCTCTTAGTTTATTTTCCTCTCTAATACTGGAAAACAAAAATTATCATGCTTCTCTGATTGCCTTGCTCTCATCGCTTAAACACAAAATCCTTTTTCAGTTGTTTCTCCTTCGGTTTCATTTTTGACGGTTGATTCATTCTGAGATGCTGATGGGAAGTACAACATAATTAAAATTTATGTGCAAACCTTTTGGGTTTGATGTTGCTTTAGAGCTTGAACATGGTATAGTTTATTATCTTTTTTAATTTTATGCCAATTAAAATCAGAGACCGGTTGTATCGTTTTTCCACCATTTTGCTCATTGTTGTTTTGTTGATTCTTTGTTTGGTTTTGTTTGAATACACATGGAAAGCTAAGATGTTTTCCCTTTATTTTTTGGTGAATATTAACATCTTTTGCAGATCTTGCCTACATAAATTGTGTCTGTTCTAATACTATAGTAGTTATGAAATGAAACTTACATAACGGTGATCAAAATTGCTTCCACTAGGAAATTGGTGTAGCAAGGGATTGTTTAATTTTCATGATCCAGTATTCTAGCGGTAGTTGAAGAATGAAGGGGTAGCAACTAGGAATGATCATCATTTTGGGTTTGGAATTCGTTGTTATTCAATATAATTGCTGATTTTAAGCTTGGATGTTAAAAGTAATACTCGATATAATGTGAGTGCAACCTGAATTGTTCATTAAATTGTAATTATGATTTGATAAGATTTACACCACAAAGATTAGGTGACTAACAAAATATTTGTTTATCTTGAGGTGAATTATTAGAGAAACAATGGAGATTTATAATTGTCATACTTCCTTCAACTAAAATTATCATATTATTTAGGTAAGTGGCACGCTGAAAGCAAATATATAGATGAAGTGTTGGGCCAAATGTTGAGCCTTTAGGGTCGGCTTTCTCTGTTAAAGTAAAAATTTTCATACCATGCAATGCCTTGAAAGTTCAACTGGTTTTTATTTATTTTATGTTTCCTAGTATAATGAACAACGATAGGTAGCCAATGTTACTAACGATTTTTATGTATGTTGAGTCTTGCATGTAGGATTTAGGCGCTTCTTCTTTATCTGTGTTTTCTAACTAGATACGTGGATTTTTCTATTAGAACGAGTGAGAAATTTAATATAGAAATCCTGATTATAGTTTTTGGATGAAAGGAGCACCTAACATGAAGTAAACAAGAAGTTTGTCTGAATGTGAATCTTAGCAATTGATTCCTTTCATAAAACATGAAAGCCCAGCAAATTTGAGAATACCCTGATAATAGTTTTTGTTTTTTTATGTTTCCTTTACAATAAAAAAAAGCATAATTTAGCACTATTTCTATAAATTTACATAGAAGTTGAGTAGGCACTGCTACAGCTCTAACAATAATGTTTTATATGCAATAATGTAATTTTTTTATAACAAAGGGAAATTATCATTTATGTCTTTAGCATGATATAATTTTTTTGTACTGGAATTTTTTTACTTTGGTTACGGTTATAGCATTTATTCTGGACGTTTATGCTTGCATTTTTGTGTGAATTTTTTTTGAATTTTATACTTCTGTTACAATTAATCCGTTAGTATGCTAATAAAATATGTATATGTTGGATGTAGATTTGCTTCTTCTTTTACAGTAACGTAATTTCCATAACTACAGTACTAGCAGCAAAAGTATTCCAATTAATACGCCCTTGAGATAATAGAAAAGAAATAATGGGAATCGATTGTAAGATACTTTTAATTTCATATTGAGTGATGGGCATAAATTTTCATTATGGATCATTATTTGTCTATTATTTTGTTCAAATATATGTTAATTTATTGTTTAAGTTTAAACGTCTACCATTATATGACTTTGTCACAATTGGCTATATGATTTTGGGTGTAGTTTTAAGCACAACACTTTAGCAAGATATGTTCACAAGTTTTGGTGTTCCCAAGTTGTCAATATGTTCACAAGTTTTAGCACATGCAGCATTGCTTTAGATTTGCAATCAAGGATCTAGCCAGTCTGGTGTTTTCTGAGTTTTATACGATTTCATAATTTTGAGATATTTTTGTTACATCGATAGCTTAGTGCTACATGAGATGTTATATAGGGTGATTCCGTCTTTTTAGATTTGAACTCTATCTTGAGTTCCGTGAGATTCATATTAAAATTTGAGTTTCTCTTATGACTTTTGTATGATTCCTTACTTTAGAGTTGAATGCCATTAAGTATGGATCTCTTATGTTGGATTAAATCTATTCATGCGACAACCCTTGGTGAACATATACCATGCATTATGATTATACTATACTTATACCCTACCTTTATAGTTAAAGGAAGAATTACCTTATGCATATATATTCCTCTTATCTTATACTAATATCAAGTTCTTGCTAGCTTGACCCGTGTATTATTAATCAGGCCAGACCGAGTTGCAGGTTAGGTAGTTGGACTCTTAGCTTGCTTTACTTTTTGGACTTCGCCGTTGACTAGGGATATGGCATAGTTTTTGTGTAGTATACTTTCTGTTGGGCACTTGTGATGTATATATTCTTTTGTAGAGAATGTATGTACATATTATGGTTGTATACCACTAGTGGCATGTTGTATTACATTTGATGTATGTATTCATATGTATCGTTTCTGTGTTGCTGTTCTGTGACTTGTAATTGATATAATTATTATGTTTTGCTTCTTAATAATCCTGTAACCACCATAGTAGTGTATTAGATAGGAATTAAGTATGTCAAATACTTGAGATGAAAAAAGACTATAAATATCGACATACCTAGCTCTTTTCTAATGCAAGACTATGATGGTCACCCTTAACCAGCCTCATTCTCCGCATTAGCAGACAAAATTACTGAATAATTATTTTTGTTAATGTGGATCTCGGGGTAGGGCGTCACACTGATGCTTCAATTTTAGTTCCTATATCAGATCTTGAACGTGTTGCTTCCGAGGACTCTACTACTAGGACCCGTTCTTCTCAGGGAGTGAAGTATCTGTATAGCTCCCTCATTCTCTATTGATCTTGGAGGTGAGGAGTGATCTTTCAAATCAGAATGCGCTTCAATCCTCAGTTGATGGGAGCATCAGCTGAATCCTTTGATTTTTGGGCAGAAGGTGCTAAGGTCCTTGCCCATACCATGGCCATAAGAAGAGTTTTTTCATGCTTCCTCTTGCAGCCCCTACGGGGCCCTTGGATTCCCATTTTCTCCCATCATCGGAATCACGGTCTAAGCTAATGGACACCCGTGCGTCTTTGCTCTGGAGTTGGCCATTGGTTGACGTTGGATGGTCATAATCAAAGGGTGGAAGCTCTACGACTAGCTTCGATGAAGCATCGGTCGTTGAGTCTTTTATTCAAAAAGTAGTAGTTGGTCCCACTACTCCCATTTTATAGTGAGCTATAATAGTTTATCTACCGCATGACACATGCAACAGACAAGCACCGGCGGTGAGCCGTGGGCGATGATGTAATGGAAGATGGAATTGGAGGGTTGTTGGAATTTAATGGGAGGAACAGAGAGATGGAGGGACAGAGGAATGGAGGATGAAGGGACAGAGGGATAGAGGTATGGAGGACAGAGGGACAAACGAATGGAGTTTCAACCCCTCCTCCTGTTGCCAAAAATGTTACTAATTTTTTTGTCATCGCCACCCTCGAGTAGATCGTGAGGCAATCTTACGATTTTTCATCCTCACGATTAGAAATCAGCGAATTTAAGCTTAGTGAACTTCTTCTTTGGGAAGCGACTGTGCTACTGAATGCTTACATAGCCGAGTAGTCACACTTCAACTGTTTGTTGAAATGTGGAGATGTGTTGATGAACCAAACGCGACTGAAAGTAAATAGCAGAAATACAGAAAGATACAGAGATTTTTTACATGTGTTCGGATTGTTGTTAATCTTACAGCCACGGGATAATCCATGATGTTTGACTATTTTTGTACAAGAGATTATAATGGCACCGAGTTGTACAATATTTTGCTTTTCATTTTAGGAAGAAGAAGTTGAAAAAGAAGATCCATTTCTTTGTCATTATACCTTCCCTTTTATAGTATGAAAAGTGCATTGTTGATGGTTGTAATTGTTTCCTGTATTTTCCTTCAACCTCCGCCCTTAGATTATACCACTTGTCGCTTATCTAAGATACTTATATTTTGTGCTTGGATTGATGATAAGTTTTCGGTGGTAAATACAAATATTGGAGGGCATTGGAATTTTTAAGTAGGATGCTCAAAAAAGTAGAAAGGGAGCTTTGGTCTACATATGTCAACCTCCTCTCTCTTGAAGTAGAAAGATGCTCTAAGTGGAATGGTGGAATGGTAGGAAACTACCCGGACGCTTTATTTGATTGCTAACATGGGAGAATAAATGCAGTGATGGATGTTATCTGATGATCAGACCGTACTTCTCTGTTCCTGCTTTTTCTTCCTTTATTTAACTTGTTATCGCATCGGGTAAGAATGGAGTAGCTTTTCCTATTCTTTGCTAAAAGCTTCCCAGACAAGTTTGGAGCTTATTTGCAATTAGAATTGTAATCTTGACCGTTAATGTCGAGAGATTAGTAAGTAAGAACTTCACATTTTTCATTTTCCTTATAGGATTTAGTCAACGAGGAAGCATATATTGAGTGACCCACTATACAGTCCAGTGGAGTTCTTTCAGCTCTATATGGTGTTTCCTAGGTTGCCCTCGGTGTATGTTTGTATGGATCTATTTCTATAGGCGTCTGACAAATGTGAGAAAATTCAACCTGAAATCTCATGCGTTAGTCATTATGTCTTAGTCTTGTATTCCTATAACACCCACATTTTTATATAATTAATAAACAAATAATTATGAAAGTGAAAATAAGAATTTTTGGAATTGTCAGAGTTTGGCCTTGAAACTTGTTCCATTGTGTTCGTGGCGATTTTCTGATCAATTTACATATATAATATGTCTCGAACGGAGTTCGTATGAAAAGGTTATTGACGTTCGAAGTTTTGTATCGAGAAATAATTATACATTTATATGTACATAAATATATTTGTTATAAATAAATATATGTGCGTATGAAATTCCAGAATTAATGCGTAATTGAATTTTAAAATGGATGCAAATCATTATGGTAGTTAATTAACATTGCCATCATAAAGGAAATTAATGATATCGGTAATTAAAGAAAATTAATTAACATTAGCAGGCAACGTAATCAAATCAGCTATTGGAGGAAATTAATTTACATTAATTGTTCACATGCGAAATTCAAAATAGACAAGTTTTATATTGGAAATTTAATCTGATGGCGTTCAAGTAGAATAAACAAGCAACATAAAAAAATGTTAAACGTTTATAATTTATAACATTTAAAAGTTAACGTTTACAAATAACATTGATTAAAACAAATAAGGCACATTTAAAATCCAAAATGGATGTGCGTTATAAAGAGCATTAAATTAGAGAACTAATGAGAGTAAATTGGAATTAATAAGGAAATGAAATAACATTTAACCTAGATTTGAATGTGTACATATAGGCAGTATATTGCTGCATATAAAAATTAATTAAAGGATCAATTAAGACGAGGGTTAATTAGATAATTGGTTGGCTACATCGATATAAGAGGGAATGTATTGTAATTCATTCCATCAGCCGTCACTTTCTTCATCCCTCTCTTACAGTAAACAATGGCTTCTTTCTTCATTATTTTCCCCTATTTCTCAGAATCTTCACAAAATGAATCTAAATAAAATATATGTGAACAAAATAGAGAAATTACAACAAATTAAAGGAGAGAAGTTGTAGAACGGCGTAGTAATTTTAGAAGATAGGGATTTAAAGCTAAGTACGACTGGTGAGTGGATTTAAATTTATATCTTTTACGTTTATGATATATTATCGTTAGATTCCCGTTAAATAATTTTATTTAGTATTTATTTTAGTAATTAATTCTGTTAATTAGTTATGCCGAGACTGTAAATTGTATAAGAGAGCTTATAATTAATTAATATTAGGCTTGATAGTTAGAGAAAGGCATAAGCCTAAAAGTAAGAAATTTATAGTTGTTTACATCTATTTTAAAGTTAAAATTTAGCCTGTAAATTTTAGCTTCATTTTATACTTTTTTGCATGAATAAATTTGTTAAAGAGAAGAATTCACAAATACGAACTAAAACAGAAGGACACTAGATTTACATAAATTAGATGTAAAATAATAAAAGCTAAAATAAAAAGAGAAAAATAGAAATTTGCAGTAAATTATGCTAAAATGGGAAAAATAAATAAAAAGGGAAAACCTAATAACTTGATTTGGAAGCAAGTGATAGATCAATTATTTGGTTTAGAAAAGAGAATACATTTCTATAGTTTAGTATTTAAAAGATAACGATAAACGTAATTACAAGAATAAAAAGAAACAATAAGGGAATTAGTGTAAAATGGAGAAATTACTGTATTTTGCATTATCCAATAAGTAAAGAAATAATAAAAGAAATATCCTGCAGTTACTGATTATTCTTTATAGCATTATTTAGTATTAAAACATGAAAATGGATTTTTAGCACAACTTTTTGTAACCAACCAAATAGAATAGAAATACTTCCTAGAATATAAGAAAATGAAGTGAAGAATTAAAGACGGAATCAAGTTAATTATTAGACAAGAATAGAAGCTATAGATAGAAATGTAACTAAATCTGCATTAACTGCGGAAAGAATAGAATAAAAGTAAAGTTGTTATTATGATAAGTAAATTTGTGACAGTTGGACGTAGACCCAAGTCAAGATTGTCTTATAATATAAGAGAATTCAATATCATAATAAAACAAGACAGACTAGAATAGAAAAGAGTTGCTTGTAATTATATTTATAATATATAGATTATAAAAGAATGCAGTAGTGAAAATTGCAAGTAAAATTATAGCATAAGTTATAGTTAAGTAGAAAGAATAGAAATGACTTATTTTAAGACTTAAATTAAGTTAATAAGAAAATGGAGCAGAAATAACAGAAGAGGCTTATTTTAATAAGCTTATATCTTGGATTAAGTTAATAAGTAAGATAATAGAAGTGGCCCATACCAACTGAATTACCTTTCAGTTAGGAACCGATGGTCTCACAATAGTTAGGTGAGGCTGGGACAAGATTATGCTAATTAGGGTAAATAAGTACCCAACGAAATAAGAAAAGTAAACTAAACGCAAAATAAAAGATTAGACTTAGGGTCTAATAAAAGAGTGAGATGCATTTGGAGCAGCCCAAAGGATGAAGAGCCTAACAAAGCTGTTCATTACAGATTTCAGCACAGAAGAAGCACGTCCAACTTAGTTATTTTAGGCTAGAAAGAAGTATGAGACTTCAAAAGGACGTGAAAGTACTCTAGGACAGCCCTCTAGGGTAGTCATAGCGAAGCAATCCTCCGAAGGCAAGTCTATGCGTGTTCCATCAAAAGAGTATGCATTGACTGCATTTTGCATTGCAAGACCATTGTAGGCAATCAAAAGGAGTTGATGTTTAGAGTAGGATATTCGTATGTCCTAGTACTTGAAAGTAAATTTTAGCGAGCAGGACCCAAAAGGATAGTCGCATGCGGATGTCGAGCCAGCATCAACACCAAGAAGCGAGTTCGGGAAAGACTAGAGTTAAACCTACAGTCCAATAATTATTTCACTATCAAGAAATTGGGTGAGGGGCACAGCCAATTGGAGGTTTAGATCATTTGTAGTAGGGCACAACCGCTTAGGTCTTTTGAGGTCTTTAGATTAGTTGAGGGGTGGCTGTGTGGGGCCATAGCCATAATAAAAAAGGGACAGACCGAGTAGAATATCTATATTGTAGGTCTAATGAGGCAGTCCTTTATAGATATAGAAAATCCCCGACCGAGTTCCATACAAGGAAGACCTTGTTTAGCGGGATTTAGGGAGTAGACAGAACGATAACGTATAGTCCTCAAGGTATACACTGTGTGGTACATTGTGGATGGTCGAGCATTAGTATAGGCTAATGCGGACGTAGTTTTGAATTTTCAGAGCAAAGGACGGAACATTTGTATTGTAGGCCTTACGAGGCAGTCCTTTACAGATATAGTCACAGCACGCCCTGGTAGCGAGACAATGGAGTCCTTTTCGAGGAGGATGCAGAAGTTACTAAGGGTAGTCCTTAGGACCGATACGGTCACTCGGCATATTGCTACATATATTAGTTATTAGTTTTTGATCTACTAATGAGTAGATGGGTACAGTTCATGCAAAGAGGCTAGAGTATTATAAACCCAATAAACCTAATATAACAGAAAATGGAAATAAAATAGTATATGTAGAATTAAGCTTAGAAGTATATAATTTGCCCATTCACTAGAACTTTAGTTCCGACCCCATTCTCATAACTTCCTACATATTAGGTAGATGGCAGAGGCTTTCTAGCTTTGAGAAACTTGTTTAAAAAGTGTTATTATATTGGTTAGTATTTGATTACTATTATAATTTAGCCAGTTCTGCCGTGGGATATTTATCTAAGCTTTGATATATTTGTCTTTGTCTATTTGCAATATACTAGAAACCAAACTTGGGCTTTATTGGGCTTGGATTTTGTGACGACCCGAACTCGATGCTCGACAACCGACATCGAAATCAGTATCACCGGAGCTTGCAACAACATTACATGAAAAACAACACAGCGAAAACAAAGGATGGTAACATTGATATACAATATAGATGCAATGTTAGATACGTCATGATATAAAAACCCAACACCATCAGAGGATATATACAACACAACACCACAACGAAAATATATTGACATGAGCAAAGTCTTCAAGAGAATCCAATACTGCAACTCCAATCCAAAACTCCAAACCAAAGCTCTTAACTTCAAGCTCGAACCACCATCAAGCTGAACTTGTAGCAAATGCGATCCCCAGCGCGATTGCCAAACCCAAATAAACTTCAAAGATCCAAAGACTGAAGAAGATTTTCAAATGGTACCAAACCAAAGACTACAAAAGCTATCGAATCAACACCTACTATTTGGTTATCTGAAAAAACCAACTCTAGACTGCCCGCGTGGACAATTGTGGACACCCAGAGTTTAGGAAGGGAATGATAAACTCTGGGTCAGTCATTGGACTGGTGTGAGCAAACAAAAATAGTTTATCTTTAAAACAAACAACAAAAGAATTTAAAACATTGAAATCCGCAATGCTTTTTAGAAAATGAAACTACCATAAGGCCTCCCGGCACACACACCATGCAATCGCACACTTGGGGAGATTTCTCCTTATGATAGTCAAACATGCTTACTACGCAAAATCCTTTTTGATATTATTATTAGTGCATAGTGGAAAACATATCGAAAGTATAATATTAATCTTAGCCAGCATAGGTACCATTATATTATGCCTGCTATAGCTACCATGTTAAATGGCAGGTTATACAACTAAAACCATACAAGGCACGTATTGGTAATTGGATTTCCAGCAAATGGTTAGGCCAAAAAACTTCCCATTGCCACATGGGTACGCCTCTGGAGGGACGCACCCGAGAACCTACCCGGATCTCTGCCAACACAAGGCCGGTTTACCCCTTCTCGGAATTAACACCTAAAGATATGCCATCCCTGGTCTTTTGCGACCTTTATCCGAGGATCCTCAACCACAAAGCAACATCACAAAGTAATAAATTTATAGTGTCTGCATGAGTTAAGTATCTAGGCTCCATACCATGATACCACCCTTTTCCAGAAGAAATGGACATACCCTAGGGGCACGACCCCTGTAGCCTTGCTGCATCTTTCTTGTTTCGACTATTTTTGGGGTATGAGGTCCTGATGCAGTCTCGTCCACAAAGCTACGCTTGTTCACAAAGCCATTCTTCGATCAAAAAATGATCAACAGCACTTTGTATGCCACATTACCAAATTGGGAATGTATCACTAGTAACCATCAACTACATAACCTCTGGGCTCGTACGTCTCAGAGAAGTGTGTTAAGCTAAGAGAATAAATCTCCGCCACCAAACAAAAATGTATTTGATAGAAACTGGCTTTACATCTTAAAGTGTAATGTCAGACACAAATTCATACAAGTTTGTTCCGTGTTCGAACAGAACCGAAGACACTTCCGAAGAAGCCTTTGCAATCCGGGTATTCACAATCCCGATCGGACTCCCCATCACATAGGGAGATCTCTATACCGTAACTACTCAGTGCAGAGTCATTTGACGGGTAATCCTTTCGTTTTCGAAAATACTCGATCTTCACCACCAGTCTTCGAATGTTATCCGTAACGTCGTATCATTATTTGGAATGGGTTATATGATACAAGGTCCTCTCTGACTAAACTGAATAATGAGTGCAATATTTAAAAACATAGGGATATTGGGATTTCAGTTAAGTCACAACTTTAAAACCCAAAACCTTTCTCTTCAAATGGTTTAAACAAATTACCACTTTCAAAATCTATAAACAAAAATATTCTTTTCACAAAGTTCACCCATCTTTCACAAAAATCCATTCACTGATTTCAAAACAATTTTCACTTCAAATCGGATTAACTCATCCTATCTTTAAATCAAAGATTTAATTCATAGCTTTCAAAATCATTTCCAAAGATTCATTCATAACTTGGAAAACCATTTTCATTTTAAACTTGAAATCCTTTTAACACAAATTGGAAATTCTTCCTTTATATGAAAGCTTTTATTATTTGAAAACAAATAGTTTTCATTTCGAAAAAGTCCGATTTCATTTATACAAGTTAAAGTCCTTGGGTTAAGTTCAAATTCCCAAAACAATACTTTTAAATTGGTTTAAATCCATATAAAAACATTTATAACTTACATAGCCTTTTTAAACCATAATTTCCAAACATAGAATTCAATTTCAAATCTGGAATTTAAATTTACATCAATTTATTTAAATTTCAAAACCTTATCAAGTTATTCAAAATAACTTTTATCTTCAAACTCCTTTTCAAAAAAAATTCACGTTTAATCCAATTCTATTTCCAAAACCTTTTGGATTCAAAATTCAATTTAAAAATTATTTCCTAAAATCTATGACTTAACCAATTTCCTTGTTCAATCCATATTTGTGTGTGTATAGTGTAGTCCAGGGGTTTTACACAATAGTGCAACATTATCAATCATCACAGATTCAAGCACAGTAATTATAGATAAGCGGTATATCTATATAACGTTTATCTTCCATACACAGTTTCACAGAAAAATAATATACATTTATCACAGATAAAATAAATTGCATTCATTACAGCTTGAATTAAAACAATTCATATCACAAAGCATCACACATCAGAAATACCAAACAATTCAAAGCAGCTCATACAATTCAAACATTCATAAGTAAGGTTAATCGATCATCTGATTAATTGAAACCAGATTAATCACTAATCTAGGTTGATTAACATTAATTAATTACAATTTAATTAATTATGCTTAATTAATAAATGATTACCCTTAATCACTTGATTAATCAATCATAAATCATCAAATTATTATCCTTAAATACTTTTATTAAGAAATTAATTTTAAGTAATTAATTACCCCTTAATTACTTTTATTTATTGATTACTTTAATTAATTAACCCTTAATTCATTTAATTAATTATCCTTAATTAATTACAATAATTTATTAACCTTAATCACTTGATTAATTAATTAATCACTAATCACTAAATAAATTAATTTCTAATCATTAATTAATTAATCTTAATTATCTAATTAATTAACCTCTAATTATAAATTAATTAATCTTAATTATTTAATTAGATTAATTCTTAAATAACAATTAAATAAATCCTTAAACCTTTATAATTTAATTAATCCTAAATTATTAATTAATTTAACTTTAATTACCTTGTTAATTTAAGTAATCGTTAATCATAAAAAAAACTTAATTAACTTTCAAGACAAAACAATTACATTAATTACCTAACTTTAATTTACACATGTTTAAAAGCATTTCATCTCAATTTATACTTAATTACTTTTAAAAATAAAGTTTTTAAAAATACTTTACAATTCTCAAATTTTATTTATCAAAGGATAAAACTTTTAATCAAAATAGTTTAAACATAATAGATCAAATTAGTTTTAAATTTAAATTTTAAAATTAGCTTTACAAAACATTTACAAACTCTACTTCGGGTTCAACCCGTTAGTGACTCATGTGTCCACTGGGGTTCCTTCTTCATCTTCCCTTTTTTTAGTTATAAGTTAAGTTTTAAAATCTAGAATGATAGCACTCACGAACACGAGTACAGACTCGAGCCAAATCTTATCCCACTCGTGCATCAACACGAGAAAAAATCTTCTTCATTCCCACCCAATCTCGTGTGCACAGATCGATCCGGTGCACATGCACACGCCGCCGGTGTCACTCCGGCACCATCGACCTCTATCGCCAAGTCGACTATGGCATCCCTAAACCATCGCACTACTCAGCAACCATGAGAAAACATCAAAATCAAAATCGAGCTTCTAGTCGAAAAACTGGAAACCCCATCTGAAACTGCCTCGACGAGGCAATTCTGGCCACCAGAACTACCAAAACTTCGCAAGCGACTTCGCTAGCCTCCATGTCATCACTTCCCCAAACCACGCACAGCTCGATGCACCATAGAAGCCACGGTGACTAATTTTTAAGCCCTCGACAGAACTGGGGTTTAAAACCCAATTGGCCTATTGCCGAAGCCCCGGTGATCGTACACCATATCCACCATTTTTCCCATCTTCGATGATCACCAAGCTAACTCCAGCCAAAGCCCCAACTTCTACAATTACCCCAATCACCAGAACTTGCTCGAAAACCAAAATCCAGTCATTCCCAAAATGCAAATCCAATACAAAACTAAAATTCATGAATTTTGTTTTAAAAATCACATTTTCCAGAGATGATTCAAGTTGCATGTTTGAATCCACCAATTAAATTGTTTTCTTTTATCATTTTTATTTTTATTTTACTGTTTTACTCTATTTCCAGAGATATGCAAAACAATTTTGCTTAAAAATAAATTTTAAACTATATTTTATGATTAATAAATCATATTTTGTTTTAAAGTACACAGCCAAACCATGATTAGATAGAGAAGTTTGAATTTTTGAATTATTTAAAAGCTCTGTAATCGGGAAACAGAGAAGAACAAGCATCACATACATGCACAAAACAAACATTTTTTTATATATACAGAAATGACATGTCTATAAACACATGCAAAGAACAAATCCGATTCAAGAATCCATATGCACAATTTTAGATCTACTTAAGCTTTTAATACATATATTTACTCATAGGCATTTCAAGACAAAGAAGGTGAAGTTTCCTCACCTGTTTCCTGAAAGAACAGAGGCCAGAATGATGATTTTTGAACAGAGGTTTTGAATTTTTTTGGCTTGCTGTTGTTTGATTCCTGGCTTAGTTGCTGATGTTTAGATCTGAAGTTTAATCCCAGGTTGAAGGCTGAAACTTGATTTCTAGATTTAGATTTTGATTTGCTACAAGCTTTTCAATTTGATTTGCAACTTAATTTCTTGAATCCTGAAGCTTGTTTTTGTTTTGCTTTGATATTTTTTTCCAGGTTTTGAAAATTCTGAGATGATTTCTTTTTTTCCTCTTGATCAAGTTTTGGTTTTGTTATTGGGATGATTTTTTTTCTATGTATGTTTTCTAAATTCAAATTAAAAGAAAAACTAAGTTTTCTACTTGTTTTAATTTGGCTAACACTTGTCTATATCGTATTAACACTTGTATCTACATATTTTAATCTTCTTACAAATGTCCTATGTGAATTAAATTGTGTTTATATCCTCAATTTAAAGTATTTTATAAATTTGTTATGCACCTTATTTTTAATAAATTTATAAATCATGTTTTATATATATACAATTTAAAATAGAATTGTTTATTACTAATGTATATATTTATACTTTCAAGGAATTGATTTTTCAAAATCTAATTATACTTTAAATAAATAATCACACAAATGTAAATTATAAAATTTAGCGTTTAAACAACTTTTAAATTTTTACTATATTTTAAACACTACAAATAATATTTTAAATATAACTTTATACCATATTCCTTATTTAAATAAATACATCTTCTTTATTAATCATTTATATAATCTTTTAAAGCAAAAGATGGTTTTTCAAATTTAATTTCATATGAATAAATATATTAAAATTTTATTCTTAATTAGCCTTTGAAAAATCTATTATATCAAATTCAAAATATCATTTTTATATCAAAATGAATATTTAATCAAATTAGAAACAAATTCTTTTTAATTTAAAAATAAAATTTTAAATCCAATTTATTTCCAATATATTTATTATTGAGTTTCCAAATTCAAATTTCTATTAAAAATCAATATATATATATAAAAACAAACTAATAATTTATTTTATTTTGGGAAAACTCATTTTAATTTACAATTTAATTTCAAAAATTAATTCAATTATCAAATTAAACTTGGCTAAAATCCGGGAATGTTACATATTCCCCCCTTAAGAAAATTTTGTCCTTGAAATTTGCCACGGAGATAACAAAGAACAAATGAAAGATAGAGAAATATCTTTTCATATTAAACTGAATATCTATTCTGCATTTGGCTTACAAAATCAGAATATCAACAATCAATATGAGAATAAGCTCATTCAATATTTCACGAAGTACTCGGGTTATCCGGATCTACGAATATGCAGGGGCACTGGTTAGTTCGAAGGAATAACTAAACATTCGTAGAATATATCGAAACCCAATAAAACAGACAAAAATAGGTTTGGCTACAATCTCAGGTTCAAGATTTAACTCATTTACGATTTACTGAGAAATAAAATATGTGTAGTTTTTGTGTTGAACAAAACTCGAAAAAATTTATCGTAAACGAGAAGGTTACCTGCTAAAATTCCTTTTCCTTATCAACCTTTGAGGTTGAAGGATCATCTTTGATTGCATACTACTTGAGCTTTCTTCTGTGCTGGGCAATCCTTGATCCTATGTCCCGGCTTGTGGCAGTAATAGCATTCCCATTCTCCTCCGGAACTTCCTGCTTATCCAGAGGATCGTATTTATAACCCACGTCGATCAATTAAAAAGAAGATTCCTTTACGTGAGCAGTCATCCTCTCCTGATATTTCTTGTTCATTCCCTAAATAAACTTTTCATTCTTTTTCAAAGGTGTATTTACCAACTCCGGACCAAACCGAGATAATTCGTTGAATTTGCCCGAGTAGTCCTCATACGATAAACTTCCCAGCTTCAAATCCGTGAACTCCTGGTACATCCTGGAGATACCAGCAGACGGCATATATTGCTGCTCGAACACTTCCTTGTATCGACTCCAAGTGAACTCATCTGCCGGCTCATCCACAGTAACTGTCTCCCACCAAGCTAAAGCCTCTTCCTGTAGTTGCCAGGAAGCTATCAATCACATCTGATCATCTTCCAATTTTAGTCCTTTGAAAATCCTTTCGCACGATCGAATCCAGGCTTGTGCTTCGATAATGGTTTCCTTGCCTGTGAATGGCTTTCCACCAAGTCAAGAAAAACTTCAATGTAAATCGGCCAGATTTGGCTGAGGTTGAGTGGGAATAGCTGCTGTTGCAGGGACTTGACCAGTTGAAGTGGTACTTCCCCATCCCCTACCTCGTCCTATTCTTCCACTCATTCTTACTATCTGTAAATAGTAAGAAAACCGATTTAGGCATTCCGACGAGATATCTTAAAGAATAACAACAGTTAAAGAAAATAGACTGAGAAATTTGGGTTTTCGGTTTCACGGGTTGTACTCATTCTAGGGTATACTTCACCCTATCTCTAATGAGCCATCTAATGTGTTACACTCCGTAGCTAAAGTTCTTACTCAACCTTTAGCTCTGATACCACATGTGACGACCCGAACTCGATGCCCGACAACCGACATCGAAATCAGTATCGTTGGAGCTTGCAACAACATTAGATGAAAAACAACACAGCGGAAACAAAGGATGATAGCATTGATATACAATATAGATACAATATTAGATACATCATGATACAACAACCCAACACCATCAGAGGATATATACAACACGTCACCATAACGGAAATATATCGACATGAGCAAAGTCTTCAAGAGAATCCAATACTGCAACTCCAATCCAAAACTCCAAACCAAAGCTCTTAACTTCAAGCTCGAATCACCATCAAGCAGAACTTATAGCAAATGCGATCTCGAGCATGATTTCCAAACCCAAAAAAACTTCAAAGATCCAAAGACTAAAGAAGATTTCCAAATGCTACCAAACCAAAGACTTCGAAAGCTATCAAATCTACACCTACTATTTGTTTATCTGAAAAACTCAACTCTAGACTGCCCGTGTGGAAAATTATGGGCACCCAGAGTTTAGGAAGGGAACAATAAACTCCGGGTCAGTCGTGGGACTGGTGTGAGCAAATAAAAACAGTTTATCTTTAAAATAAGCAACAAAAGAATTTAAAACATTGAAATCCGCAATGCTTTTTAGAAAATGAAACTACCATAAGGCCTTCCAGCACACACACCGTGCAATCGCACACTTGGGGAGATTTCTCCTTATGATAGTCAAACATGCTTACTACAGCAAAAACCTTCTTGATATTATTATTAGTGCATAGTGGAAAACGCTTTGAAAGTATAATATTAATCTTAGCCCGCATAGGTACCATTATATTATGCCTGCTATAGCTACCATGTTAAATGGCAGGTTATACAACTAAAACCGTACAAGGCACATATTGGTAATTGGATTTCCAACGAATGGTCCGGCCAAAGAACTTCCCATTGCGACATGGGTATGCCTCTGGATGGACGCCCCGAGAACCTACCCGGATCTCTGCCAACACAAGGTTGGTTTACCCCTTCCCGAAAGTAACACCTAAAGATATGTCATCCCCGGTCGTTTGCGACCTTTATTCGACGATCCTCAACCACAAAGCAACATCACACAGTAATAAATTTACAGTGTCCACATGAGTTAAGTATCTGGGCTCCATATCATGATACCACCCTTTTCCAGAAAAAATGGACATACCCTGGGGGCGTGACCTCTGCAACCTTGCTACATCATTCCTATTTCGACCATTTCCAGGGTGTGAGGTCTTGATGCAGTCTTGTCCACAAAGCTATGCTTTTTCACAAAGCCGTGCTTCGATCAAAAAATGATCGGCAACACTTTGTATGCCACATTACCAAATTGGGAATGTATCACTAGTAACCATCAACAACATAACCGCTGAGCTCATACGTCTCAGAGAAGAGTGTTAAGCTAAGAGAATAAATCTCCGCCACCAAACAGAAATGTATTTGATAGAAACCGGCTTTACATTTTAAAGTGTAATGTCAGACACACATCCATACAAGTCTGTTTCGGGTTCAAACAGAACCGAAAGCACTTCCGAAGAAGCCCTTGCAATCCGGGTATTCACAATCCCGATCGGACTCAGTATCACATATGGAGATCTCTATACCGTAGCTACTCGGTGTAGAGTCATTCGACGGGTAATCCTTTCGTTTTCGAAATTACCTGGTCTTCACCACCGGTCTTCGAATGCTATCCATAATGTCGTATCATTATTTGGAATGGGTTATATGACACGAGGTCCTCTCCTGGCTAAACCGAATAATGAGCGTAATATTTAAAAACATATGGATATTGGGATTTCTGTTAAATCACAACTTTAAAACCCAAAACCTTTCTTTTAAAATGGTTTAAACAAATTACCATTTTCAAAATCTTTAAACAAAAAGATTCATTTCACAAAGTTCACCCATCTTTCACAAAGACCAATTCATAGGTTTCAAAATAATTTCCACTTCAGATCGCATTAACTCATCCAATCTTTAAATCAATGATTTAATTCATAGCTTTCAAAATCATTTCCAAAGATTCATTCATAACTTGGAAAACCATTTTCGTTTCAAACTTGAAATCCTTTTAACACAAATTGAAAATTCTTTCCTTTTATGAAAGCTTTTATTATTTGAAAACAAATAGTTTTCGTTTCGGAAAAATCCAATTTCATTTATACAAGTTAAAGTCCTTGGGTTAAATTCAAATTCCCAAAACAATACTTTTAAAATGGTTTAAATCCATATAAACATATTTATAACTCATATAGCCTTTTTAAACCATAATTTCCAAACATAGAATTCAATTTCAAATCTTGGATTTAAATTTAGATCAATTTATTTAAATTTCAAAACCTTATCAAGTTATTCAAAATAACTTTTATCTTGAAACTCCTTTTCAAAATCTTTTCACGTTTAATCCAATTCTATTTCCAAAACCTTTTGAATTCAAAATTCAATTTAAAAATTATTTTCTAAAATCTGTGACTTAACCAATTTCCTTGTGCAATCTATATTTGTGTGTGTATAGTGTAGTCCAGGGGTTTTACACAATAGTGCAACATCATCAATCATCACAGATTCAAGCACAGTAATTATAGATAAGCGGTATATCTCTATAACGCTTGTCTACCATACACAGATTTATAGATAAATAATATACATTTATCATAGATAAAATAAATTACATTCATCACAGCTTGAATTAAAACAATTTATATCACAAAGCACCACACAGCAGAAATATCAAACAATTCAAAGCAGCTCATACAATTCAGACATTCATAAGTAAGGTTAATTGATCATCTGATTAATTGAAACCAGATTAATCACTATTCTAGTTAATTAACATTAATTAATTATCCTTAATTAATAAGTGATTACCCTTAATCACTTGATTAATCAATCTAAATCATCAAATTATTACCCTTAATTACTTTTATTAAGAAATTAATTTTAAGTAATTAGTTACCCCTTAATTACTTTTTATTTATTAGTTACTTAAATTAATTAACCCTTAATTAATTTAATTAATTATCCTTAATAAATTACAATAATTTATTAACCTTAATCACTTGATTAATTTATTCTTAATTATTAATTAATTAATCACTAAATGAACTAATTTCTAATCATTGATTAATTAATCTTTAATTATTTAATTAATTAACCTCTAATTATAAATTAATTAATCTTTATTACTTAATTAAATTAATTCTTAAATAACAATTAAATAAATCCTTAAACCTTTATAATTTAATTAATACTAAATTATTAATTAATTTAACGTTAATTACCTTATTAATTTAAGTAATCTTTAATCATAAAAAAAACTTAACTAACTTTCAAGATAAAACAATTACATTAATTACCTAACTTTAATTTACACATGTTTAAAAGCATTTCCTCTCAATTTATGCTTATTTACTTTTAAAAATTAATTTTTTAAAAATACTTAACATTTCTCAAATTTTATTTATCAAAGCATAAAACTTTTAATCAAAATAGTTTAAACATAATAGTTCAAATTAATTTTAAATTTAAATTTTAAAATTAGCTTTACAAAACATTTTAAAACATTTACAAGCTCTACTTCGGGTTCAACCTGTTCTTGACTCGAGTGTCCACTGGGGTTCCTTCTTCATCTTCCCTTTCTTTTCTTTTGTTAAGTTTTAAGTTAAGTTTTAAAATCTGGAATGATAGCACTCACGAACAAGAGTACAGACTCGAACAAAATCTTATCCCACTCGAGCATCAACACGAGAAAAAAGCTTCTTCATTCCCACCCAACCTCGTGTGCACAGATCGATCCAGTGTACATGCATACGCCGCCGGTGTCACTTTGGCACCATCGACCTCCATCGCCAAGTCGACTATGGCATCCCCAAACCATCGCACTACTCAGCAACCATGAACAAACATCAAAACCAAAATCGAGCTTCCAGTCGAAAAAATGGAAACCCATCCTCATATGAAACTGCCTCGACGAGGCAATTCCGACCACCGGAACCACCAAAACTTTGGTAGCAACTTCGCTAGCCTCCATGCCATCACTTCCCCAAACCACGTGCAGATCGATGCACCATAGAAGCCACGGTGACCTATTTTTATGCCCTCGGCAGAACTACGGTTTAAAATCCCATTGGCCTATTGCCGACGCCATGGTGGTCGTACACCATTTTTCGCAACTTCGATGATCACCAAGCTAACTCCAGCCAAAGCCCCGACCTCCAGAATCACCCCAGTCACCAGAATCACATTTTCCAGAGATGATTCAAGTTGCATGTTTGAATCCACCAACTAAATTGTTTGCTTTTATCATTTTTTAATTTTTTTTACTGTTTTACTCTATTTCCAGAGATATGCAAAACAATTTTGCTTAAAAATAAATTTTAAACTATATTTTATGATTAATAAATCATATTTTGTTTTGAAGCACACAGCCAAACCACGATTAGATAGAGAAGTTTGAATTCTTAAATTATTTAAAAGCTCTGTAATCGGGAAACAGAGAAGAACAAGCATCACATACATGCACAGATCAAACATTTTTAAATATATACGGAAATGACATATCTATAAACACATGCAAAGCACAAATCTGATTCAAGAATCCATATGCACATTTTTAAATCTACTTAAGCTTTTAATATATATATATATATATATATATATATATATATATATATATACTCACAGGCATTTCAAAACAAGAAGGCGAAGTTTTCTCACTGTTTCCTGAAAGAACAGAGGCCAGAATGATGATTTTTGAACAAAGGTTTCGAATTTTTTTTCTTGTTGTTGTTTGATTCTTGGCTTAGTTGCTGATGTTTAGATCTGAAGTTTGATCCTAGGTTGAAGGTTGAAACTTTATTTCTAGATTCAGATTTGCTTCAGGCTTTTGAATTTGATTTGCAACTTAATTTCTTGAATCCTGAAGCTTGTTTTTGTTTTGCTTTGATATTTTTTTCCAGGTTTTGAAAAATCTGAGATGATTTCTTTTTTTCCTCTTGATCAAGTTTTGGTTTTGTTATTGGGATGATTTTTTTTTCTTCTATGTATGTTTTCTAAATTCAAATTAAAAGAAAAGTTAAATTTGCCCCTTGTTTTAGTTTGGCTAACATTTGTCTATATTGTATTAACACTTGTATCTACATATTTTAATCTTCTTACAAATGTCCTATGTGAATTATATTATGTTTATATCCTTAATTTAAATTATTTTATAAATTTGTTTTGAACCTTATTTTTAATAAATTTATAAATCATGTTTTATATATATACAATTTAAAAGAGAATGGTTTAATACTAATTTATATATTTATACTATCAAGGAATTGATTTTTAAAAATCTAATTATACTTTAAATAAATAATCACACATATGTAAATTATAAAATTTAGCTTTTAAACAACTTTTAAACTTTTACTATATTTTAAACACTACAAATAATATTTTAAATATAACTTTATAGCATATTCCTTATTTAAATAAATACATCTTCTTTATAAATCATTTATATAATCTTTTAAAGAAAAAGATGGTTTTAAAATTTTAATTTCACATGAATAAATATATTAAAATTTTATTATTAATTAGCCTTTGAAAAATCTATTATATCAAATTCAAAACATCATTTTTAAATCAAAATGCATATTTAATAAAATTAGAAACAAATTCTTATTAATTTAAAAATAAAATTTTAAATCCAATTTATTTCTAATATATTTATTATTGAGTTTTCAAATTCAAATTTCTATTAAAAATCAATATATATATATATACAAACTAATATTTTATTTTATTTTGGAAAAACTCAATTTAGTTTTCAATTTAATTTCAAAAATTAATTCAATTGTCAAATTAAACTTGGCTAAAATCCGGGAATGTTACAGATTTTAGCATTTTTGCAAAAAATTCGGACCCATTTGGATTCGAATTGTTACATATGGTATCAGAGCCTAGGTTTAGGAATCCTAGGTAGATAGTGAGCGAACGTTTTTGTATTTTTGAATAAAATATAAATATATTATGTGCTAAAATCCAAATAGTCCCCAATTATATATTTTAACTTATGGAAAAAAAATTAGAAGTATATTTGTGCATATATTGCTAGTTGGGTTTGAAATGATCCAAGAGTATCGAGCTCTAAGTTATTACTCTTCTACGGTGTACAATAAGCCATGTTTTGAGAGAAGATTGGTATCCATATGTTATAGAAAGTGGGGAAGTTCCCTAGAGATAGTAGGAAGAGTGTTTTTATTTTGGAAGGAGTAAGAGGTTCTGGTAAGAAGAAAAACCACCTTATTAACCCAATAAAATGAAACTTTTGGAATTGAAAAGCTGAAAAATATAGTTGTTAATATATTTGAGGAAGTAAATATTGGGTTTTTGAAAAAAAAATAAGGTATAAAACCATTAAGTGTAGTACGTTAGAAACTCCTTCAAGGTTAAGTAATTGGAAGAGTGGGAAATTTAAGATATTTTTGATTAAATAATTGTTCTTATCTACTTCAGTTTTAGTAAATTTGAAAATATATGAAAAGAATATATTTTGAAAACACGTGAGGACAATTTTTTAAAGTCAAGAAAAAAAAGAAGAATGTTTTAAGAACAAGAAAAACATGTTTTAAAGAAAAATTGTTTGGTGAAAAAGTAAATAAGTTTTTGGAAAGATATAATTTTAAGTAACCAAGTACCTTTGAATTTCATAGGAAACTTTAAAATAACACTTTCAAAGGTGAGAATTTTGGGATTTGATGTTTCAAAATTTAAATGCTTTAATTTTTGAAGTAAAATGAAAAATACCAAACCAAACCAGACTTTTAAATATGGAATAGATAGGAATCATTTCGTAGGTGTAACGAAAAAATACAAGGCTGTAGCAGTAATTACACCTACTAGTAATAATGAAAGTTTCCGTAAGGTGTATAGGATACTAGTGAGAACCTACGAATGTTGCTTCATGTGTGTAGACAATAGAAGAATAGTGAAGTGGTATTAGTAATATAGTAAGACACGCGCGGTTAAGAAAAGTAGACCCTAGTTCGGAAAAAATGAAAGACAAAAAGAGAATTTTCCAAGCTTAGTTGCCTTTTTAGATAGAGACTGCATAGATTGAAATCCTTATCCATTGCAGTAAATGAGACTTTGTTATTCCTTTTTGAGCATGTAATAGAAGCGATGAATAGATCTTATTCGTGATGAGTAATACAGTGAAAGTTGGTAATAAGTAATAGGCCGTAGGAGGAGCATATAAGTTACTTGGATCCCTAGAGTAGTACCTCTCTTTCTCAGAGTGGACACGGTCCTAGACATCTTAGCCCTAGATGATACCTATTTTCAGTTGCTATATTAAATGAAGAGTATAAGTAGATAAAAGGTAACTAAAAGAAAACAGTAAGATAAAGAAAGCAACAGAAATATCAATAGAAATAAATGAGAGTTGCAAAAGAAAAATAAATCTTTCCCATAAATTAAGTTTGGGAAAAAGTTTGAAAAGAAAAAACTTTCTTATGTAAACCATGCTTGGGAAAGAAAATAGAGATTTTATAGGATAGCGACATAAGTCCCAAGTACGGAGGGAGAGGTACGTAAGAGTAAAATGGAGAGTGAAGTTTTTCCATTTTCTACCTTCTTTCTGACATAAGAAAACGAGTTCGGAAAATTAAATTCCTTTTAAATTCGAATATTAAAAAGTCACGTGGTTGGATTTAGATGGAAAATTCGTTGAACTACACCCCTATTTAGTAGGATGTGGGAAAATTTGGATGAAAAATATTTTGAGTTTTCAAAAGATTGCACTTATATAGAAATTGTAAGCATATTTAGGATGCGTGCATCATATTTTAAAATAAATTTTTAAAGAAGAAAAGTATTCTAATAGGAGGTACCGCTTAGAAATTCATGTACATGTATATATTTTGTATGGAATAACACTTTTGCACAAGAACACGGACGGTTGAAAAATTGGATGTACACGAAATTGATATAATTAATGTAAGGAATTACATAATTTTACCCTTGCCAAATATCAAGGACGAAATTTCCTGAAGGGTGGGGGAATGTAACACCCCGTAGTTTTATATCATTAAATAGTCAAATAATTATGAAAATGAAAATAAGCATTTTTGGAATTGTTAGAATTTGACCTTGAAACTTATTTCATTGTGTTCATGGCAATTTTCTGATCAATTTACATATATAATATGCCTCGAACGTAGTTCGTATGAAAAAGTTATTGACGTTCAAGGTTTTGTATCGAAAAATAATTATACATGTAAATGTACTTAAATATATTTGTTATAAATAAATATATGTGCGTATGAAATTCCAGAAATAACGCACAGTTGAATTTTAAAATAGAAGCGCGTCATAAAGATAATTAATTAACATTGTCATCATGGAGAAAATTAATTGATATCAGTAATTAAAGACAACTAATTGACATTAGCAGGCAATGTAATCAAATCAGCTATTGGAGGAAATTAATTTACATTAATTGGTCACATGTGAAATTCAAAATAGACAGGTTTTATATTGGAAAATTAATCAAGCAATTAGTGTTGATTAGTTAGAATAAATAAGCAACATAAAAAAAGGTTAAACGTTTATAATTTATAACGTTTAAAAGTTAACGTTTATAAATAATATTTAATGAAACAAATAAGGCGCACTTAAAATAAAAAATAGACGTGCGTTATAAAGAGCATTAAATCAGAGAACTAATGAGATTTAATTGGAATTAATAAGGAAATGAAATAATAGTTTACCTAGATTTGAATGTGTACATATAGGCAATATATTGGTGCACATAAAAATTAATTGAAGGATCAATTAAGATTAGGATTAATTAGATAATTGGTGGCTGCATCTATATAAGAGAGAATGTAATGTAATTCATTCCATTAGCCGTCACTTTCTTTATCCCTATCTTACAATAAACAATGGCTTCTTTATTTATTCTTTTCTCCTATTTTTCACAAATCTTCACCAAATGAATCCAAATAAAATATATGTGAACAAAATAGAGAATTTGCAACAAATTAAAAAAGAGAAGTTGTAGAATGGCGTAGTAATTTTAGAAGATAGGATCTAAAGCTAAGGACGACAGGTGAGTGGATTTAATTATATATCTTTTACGTTTATGATATATTATTGTTAGATTCTCGTTAAATAATTTTATTCAGTATTTATTTCAGTAATTAATTCTGTTAATTAGTTATGCTAAGACAGTAAATTGTATAAGAGAACTTATATTTAATTAGTATTAGGATTGGCAGTTTGAGAAGGGAATAAGCCTAAAAGTAAGAAATTTACGGTTATCTACATCTATTTTAAAGCTGAAATTTAGCCTGTAAATGTTAGCTTCTTTTTATTCCTTTTTAGACGAATAAATTAGTTAAAGAGAAGAATTGGCAAATACAGACCAAAATAGAAGGACCTTATATTTACAGAAATTAGTTGTAAAATAAGAAAAGCTGAATAAAAAGAGAAAAATAGAAATTTGCAGTAAATTATGCTAAAACAGGGGAAAATAAATAAAAAGGGAAAACCTAATAACTTGATTTGGAAGTAAGTATAGATTAATTGGTTGGTTTAGAAAAGAGAATACATTTCTATATTTAATATTAAAAAGATAACGATATACGTAATTGTAAGGATAAAAAGAAAGAAAAAGGGAATTAGTTTAAAATAGAGAAATTACTGTATTTTGCACTATCCAATAAGTAAAGAAATAAAAAGAAATATCTTGCAGTTACGGATTATTGTTTATAACATTATTTAGTATTAAAACATGGACATGGATTTTTAGCACAGCTTTTTGTAACCAACCAAATAGAATAGAACTACTTCCTAGAATATAAGAAAATGATGTGAAGAATTAAAGGAATTAAAGTAGGAATCAAGTTAATTATTAGACAAGAATAGAAGCTATAGACAGAAATATAACTAGATCTCCATTTACTACGTAGATAATAGAATTAAAGTAAAGCGGTTATTATGATAAGAAAATTTGTGACAGTTGGACGTAGTCCCAAGTCAAGATTGTCATATAATATATAGGAATTAAAAAGAATTCAATATCATAATAAAAGAAGACATGCTAGAATTGTAACATCCCGAAAATTTTTGACTTTCGAAAATTCAACATCGATACTCACTTTATCGACTGCCGAGAAATCGAAGGTCGGAAACCCGAAATGTTATGGTTTAAGAAAAGAAAAGAGGTAGAAAAGAAGAGAAAATAGAGGGAAAAGAAAATAGACAATAGAACGGAATAGAAAACAACAGAACAACATCAGAATCTCACAATTCGCAGCGGAACAACATATAATAAATAAATGAATAATCTTTAAACAAAGAACTATATCAGTTATTACATTACATTACATTTCATTTCATCATATCATCAGAGTATACAACAACAACAACAAACAGTGCAGCGGAAAAAGAAATACTATATATTAGTAATACGCCATGCCTTCCAGCTTGCCTCCAGCAACTCCAGAATATCCTGATAAACCTTAACTCTTGACTGCCCGTGTGTAAATTGGCGGGCACCCAGAATTTAGGAAGGAAAACAATAAACTCCGAGTCAGTCATGTGACTGGTGTGAGAACTCAAAACAGTTTATTTATCTTTAAAATCAAAATAGAAGAATATTTTTAAAGTCAATTCGCAATGCTTTTAAAAATGAGACTACCATAAGGCCTCCCGCACACACACACATGCAAACGTAGAATCGGAGGAGGTTTCTCCTTATGATAGTCAAAGATGCTTGATACGCATTTAAAAGAACATTTGATATTATTACTAGTGCATAGTGTAGAGAAAATTCATTTCGAAAGTAGAATATAAATCTTAGCCAACATACGACCATTATCGTATGCCTACTATATCTAACTATGTTCAATAGCAGGTTACCGCCACATTCCATAGCAGGTTATACAACTAAAACCGTACAAGTCTCGTATTGTTTCTTTGGATTTCCAACGAATGATCAGGCCAAGGAACTTCCCATTGCCACATGAGAATGCCTCTGGATGGACATCCCCGAGAACCAAACCGGATCTCTACCAACACAAGGCCGGGTTACCCCTAACTGAGTAACAACTGACCGAATATGCCATCCCCCGGTCCTTTGGGACCTTTCAACGAGCGCTCGCAATCAATACACACAATCATAAAGTGTTTTCAACATGATTAAGTATCTGGGCTCCATACCATGATACCACCCTTTTCCAGAAGGAAATGCACACATCCTAAAGGGCGCTACCCCTCATAACCTTGCCGCATCTTTCCTGTTTTGACCATTCACAGGGTGTGAGGCTCGACGAAGTCACGTCCACAAAAACATACTTTATACAAAAGCCATGCTTTGGGTCAACAAATGATCATAGAAATGATCACCAGGATAGACGATCAAATAAACGATCCTATCACAAATAATCAACACAATGATCATTTCACAGCAACAATCAGCTTGTCACATTACCAAATTGGGAATATATCGCTGATAACCTTCAACTACATAACCTCTGAGCTCGTACGTCTCAGAGAAGGGTGTTAAGCTAAAAGAATAAATTCTCCGCCACCAACAGAAATATATTTGAAAGAAATCTGCTTTATATCTCAATTTGTAACGTCAGACATACAATCCATACAAGTCTGTTCCGGGCTCGAACAAAACCGAAGGCACTTCTTACGAAGCCCTTGCAATCCGGGTATTCACAATCCCGATCGAATTTCCCATCACTTAGGAGATCTCTATACCAGGAGCTACCCAGTGCAGAGACAATCGATAGGTCATCCTATCGCTTTCGCAAATACTCGGTCTTCAACACCGGTCATCAAATGCAATTCATAACGACGTATCACATATTCGGAATAGGTTATCCGACCCCATGGTCCTTTCCCGGTTAACCCGAATAGTGAGCGCTTATTCAAAAATAAGTGTGGCATTCAAATTCAAACAAATCACATCAATTACCCATTCAAAGGGAAATATTGATAGTCAGTTATTGAACTATCAATGGATATGCACACATCACCAGTTTCCAAATAATTTTCCAAATTATTTATTTTCCAAAATATCTTTACAAGATATATTATTTCACACTTCAAAAATAAATCAATATTTATTTTTAAACCAATCCCACTTTCTTTTATAAATTCCTTAGTGAATTTATAATCCAAAATATCTATGGATATTCGATTTCAGTTATTCATTTCAATTTATCTTCATAAAGATAAATTCTCTAATATTCACCTTATATTGGAAAACATTTCCATACTTATTTAATAAGTAATTCACAAATCTTTTATTTTCAACACTTGGAAAATATTCAATATACTTAAATTGAGATTTAGTATATATTTCATTTTATTAAGGAAATCATTCTCTTAACATATTTATTTGGGCCAAAACGAATGTTGCGTAAAACATCGTTACGACAACCCAAAATCACTAGTATAGGGATTCGAAGTTAAAATAGATATATAAATCCCAATACTATACAAAACATTTCCTTTCAGAAATTATTTACTATAACAACAGTGTTATAGTCCACCATTTCTTCTATTTCTCGAAAACGTCTATTTCAACAATAAATGTTGAAATCTATGGTTTCGCATCTTAACACCTTTTAAAACATCGTTAGATCGTTTTAATTCAGTTCAAAATATCACATTCTAAACAATCTCTTTAACATACTATTCACTATTCAAAAACGTGAATATACTACGTTAACTAATTTCATCCTTTCTATACACTTTATTTCAAAGGATTATTCACAGTCAAAAACGTGAATATAACTCCATTAATAGGTTTCAACAATTTTCTTATCAAAATAAGTCGTTTGCGAATTTATAAAACAACGTTTATAAATTCCATTTCTATTTATTTTATAACAACTTCCTTTATAAATCTCCTTTATTAGCCTATTCGATTTATATCTCAATTATGAACTAAAAGTCCATATTATAAGTTAAATGCTTATAAAACGATTATTTTACAAAATCGTTCTTTTAAACTTCATAATTATAAATCTTATAGCTTATAAGATTCAATTATTCATCCAAATATATTCTTTAATAATTTCACAAAATTTATAAATCTTACTATTTATAAATTTCATTTATAACTTCACCATTTATTATTGTATAAATTCCATTCATTTACAAAATTCATTTTCACTTCATTCAAACACTTATAAAAACTCGTTTTATAATGTCAATATTTCCATTTATAAATATCCATTTATAAATCTCTTAATATAAATCAATTTATATTATTCTTTAAAACGTCTTTAATCTCCTTTATTATTTCACCATTTTGATTCATAAAATAATTAAATTTTATAAATCCTATATTTAAACTTTTCACAATAAATTCTAAAATCCCAATTTAACTATTTTATAAAATCATTAACCTCATATTTTCAAAAATAAATCTTTAATCGTATTTCTCAAAATCATAATTTTTATAACTTTAAAATTATACGTTTATTTAAAATGGATCGGTTCCAAAAATATTTTATAAACGTATACTTTCAAAAATCACTGAAAAATCATTTTTTAATTTCAACACTTGGGCTAGTGATGCTACATACCAAATAGTCAATCACGACAACAACGATATCATATATCGATATGATAATCCATCAAATATCAAAATATCTGAAATCAAATAAAAACTGTTGAGGAATCCAGTTGGATCCCTCCAACCCGTTTTTCCTGCATCCACAAACATTAGCACAATACCAATTTCGCTCCAGTACGAAATTATCGCGGTATATGGGATTTTAAAATATTATCCGCTTAATAGACGGTGCAATAGGGTCTCATCCGCTATACAAATACGGGAAATCAATAACTCCAATATATACATATGCCAATATATATATATATTGCTATTATATATAATACCAATTTCACTGTTTATGAAATATTCGTGGTATATGTTTTTAATAAATAACATCCGCTTACTAACGGCGCATAATGTCTATTTTAACAATCAATAGATAACAATCATCATTCAAACATGCATTCAAATATTTTAAATCTAACTATTTAAAATAATATCGAAACTGATTCGATTGAGTGAGAAGTTCTCACCTTGATTTTATTTCCGTTTTAGCGATTTATTTCGAATAAAATTAAACGGACGTTTAGTTTTACCCAAAATTCTCACTAACTCCAAACGACTCCAATCCAATTTCATCGTGTAGTGCTCGTCCATACGATTCCAACGCAACTGGTTTCGCGCGTTTTCGACCTCGTATGAAAAAGATATCAATTTTTGAAGTTTACGAATTTAAATATAATAATTTACAACATTGTTAACTAATTTAAACCTACACTAATTCCTTGCCATTGGATCTTCAACCCCCCCCCCCCCAATCACAGCCGTAGGACGCAACCCTCCTCCCTCTCTTCTTCACGCGCACGCAACTCTCCAGTTAAAACACGCAATGCCGAACCCACCTTATATCAACTAGGGTTTAAATTTTCACCATCAACACTCGACGATACTTCATCATACCCTCACCATCTTGAAGCCCTCCGCTTGCTCTAGGTTCGGCCATAACCTTGTGGAGCTCGGCCCCCCATGTTGCGCGCAAATCGAGGCCGAACGCGCCTCCTTCAAACCCAATTTCGCGACAATCCGTGAAGAGATAGGATAAATTGACCGTTGGATTTATAGATTGTAGTGCCCTCTACCACTTTCTAGTTGAAGGTTTGTCGAATCGATGAACGGATTGGAAGAAATCAGAGGGGAAACGAGAAGAGGTGCTGGCCGTTCATATGAGGGAGGCGGCTGCAGTTATTAGGGTTTAGAATTTTATATTTTTTTTTTTCTTGAGTGAAGGGTCTATTTATAGAAGATTTTTCAATCACTATTCATCCAGAAATTCCGAACTCCGATTTACGTGCCGTAACCAGCGTTTCTAGGGTTTACCCCGCGTTCCGGACACAATGGAACAGGTTTCGGAAGCTAATTCGGACATCTGTGCGAGTTATGGCAATAAACGTTCAATTTAAATTAAACCGATTTAAATCGATTTCTAGGCGTTTTAATTTGTAGCGGACAAACGGTAAATCCAATTGACATGAAATTTGAAACCTTACAATAATATCACATTACGGATCCGATGAAACTGGTTTCGTCGAAATCCGAGACTTTTTGAAAAATGGCTATTTTAACTCGCCAAATTAAAATTAAAATTAAAAACAATTCGATGCGTTTCGAGCTGCCACGATCAAACGATAACTCCGATTAACACGAAAATTGGAATCCGATAATAACTAACTATTACGGATCCAATGGAACTGGTTTCGTTCAATTCTGAGACTGTTCAAAAATTGACTATTTTCACTAGTCGATTTTAATATTAAAACATTCAATTTTCACAAATTAACTCTTAATTCGATTTTAAAAGTTCTAAAATATCTTTCTAACTTCAATATGATAAAATAAAATTTTACAAATCATTTTCAATCATATTTAACTCGATTTCCAATTATTTCCATAATTTAACATATTAAATTATCGATTTAATTATTCAATTAAATCATAATTATTCAAATAAAAATTTATTTGACTTATAAATCCACTTATTAATATTTAAAATTAATTAAATATTCAAATTTTAATTATTAAAAATTCTGGGTCGTTACAATCTTCCCCCTTAAAAGAATTTCGTCCTCGAAATTAACAAGTAAGAAAAGTTACAGAATCTATTAATTTTCCCAAAATTCATAGTTAAACTTCTTACAATAACTTACTAAGTTTTCAAATCATACTTAGTTATCTTTTCAAAAACAACTACTATTGTTTAACTTTCAATTCCAAATCAAAGTTAAAGTTTTTCAAAAAAAAATTTCCATTTTCTCAAATTTTTCCTAACGCCTTAAATTTTCGGAAAAATTCGCCATAGTCTCCTTTGCGCGGCTCAATCCGAAAAAAAAATGACAGTATATATATCACAAATATACATCTCATCAAGTAATGAGGCATCCCGAAGGGAAAAAAGTATAAAAGTACGGTATGTAATCCGAGATATGTACCTTATATTTTATTAGCAAGCATATACGGCTAATATAGCGCGAAAGCGAACTCCAAATGCGAAGCAAACGCAATCCGTACCTACTAATCACTCAACAAACAACATGAGAATCATGCATATATGAACATAGTATCGATATATAACATATAGCAACATAATAACTATATATGCCACATAGGAAATGCAACTAAACAACAAATGCAATATATATTCAACCATTAACCAACTATAATCCATAACCAATAAATATTCATTCATATCCTCATTAATATTCAATGAAATGGTTTTCAGTTTAAATCATATTTGATTCATTAACAGTGGATGTTTTTACTAACATTCATTTTCAATTAGTTTATATTTACTAATTCATATTCAAGTTGGTTCACTTCCAAATCAAATTCAATTCTATTCAAGATTCACTTAACTTCAAATTGAATTTCAATTACTTTAGCTTTCAATTTCATTAATTCAATTTCATTAACACTTAATGAATTATATACAATCAATCAACTAACAATCATATAACAACCAATGTATATTAATTGCAACCAAATTCCTTTGCTTTCAATTGGTTTAACACCATCACTTTCAATTGGTTTAATTAATTGATTTTCATTCAATTATTCAACTTTCAATAACATTAAATTTTAATGAATTAACACTTATATCCATTATTTCATACCAATTTTATTTATATTCAATTGATTCATTCAATTCAATTATAAAAGTTGAATTTCATTTACATAACTTAAGTTCACATTTATCACTTCACTTTATTAATTTACTTTGATACTAATATCAACTTCATTCAACTTCTCTTAAGTTATATTTCCATTTAACTTTAAATTCATTTTTATTTTACAACTCATATTCATAAATACATTCATATAGTTTCACTTCTTATATATATAAGTTTATTTCACAATTGTAATCACTTTAATTATAATTCAATTCTTATAATCCTTTTTGCTTATACAATTATTTTTTTTATTTAGATTATTCAAACAACTAAACAATCAACTTATATACACTTTAATAATTTTGAAAAATTATTTCTTTATATATAAAATATAATCAAGGTAAAATTATTTCATTTACCCAATTTAAAATCAATATTGTGCCGAATTGTCCTATTCAAGTGTTTAGAAACCCCTTCGGCATAGTCTGGCGGACCACGCTGACGAAAGTTCATATGCCACTCAATAAACCAACCATCACAATATAAAACAATTTTATATTCACTAACAAATATGCTCTCATAGCTATTATTACACTCAAACTCATTCTAGAGTACTGCTGACTCTATTTCTAACGAGTAATACCCAACAGAACCATGGTTGTCGCTTAACCATATGCTCTGATACCAAATGTAACGTCCCGAAAATTTTCGACTTTCGAAAATTCAACATCGATACTCACTTTATCGACTGCAGAGAAATCGAAGGCCGGAAACCCGAAATGTTATGGTTTAAGAAAAGAAAAGAGGTAGAAAAGAAGAGAAAATAGAGGGAAAAGAAAATAGACAATAGAACGGAATAGAAAACAACAGAACAACATCAGAATCTCACAATTCGCAGTGGAACAACATATAATAAATAAATGAATAATCTTTAAACAAAGAACTATATCAGTTATTACATTACATTACATTTCATTTCATCATATCATCAGAGTATACAACAACAACAACAAACAGTGCAGCGGAAAAAGAAATACTATATATTAGTAATACGCCATGCCTTCCAGCTTGCCTCCAGCAACTCCAGAATATCCTGATAAACCTTAACTCTTGACTGCCCGTGTGTAAATAGGTGGACACCCAGAGTTTAGGAAGGAAAACAATAAACTCCGAGTCAGTCATGTGACTGGTGTGAGAACTCAAAACATTTTATTTATCTTTAAAATCAAAATAGAAGAATATTTTTAAAGTCAATTCGCAATGCTTTTAAAAATGAGACTACCATAAGGCCTCCCGCACACACACACATGCAAACGCAGAATCGGAGGAGATTTCTCCTTATGATAGTCAAAGATGCTTGATACGCACTTAAAAGAACATCTGATATTATTACTAGTGCATAGTGTAGAGAAAATTCATTTCGAAAGTAGAATATAAATCTTAGCCAACATACGACCATTATCGTATGCCTACTATAGCTAACTATGTTCAATAGCAGGTTACCGCCACATTCCATAGCAGGTTATACAACTAAAACCGTACAAGTCTCGTATTGTTTCTTTGGATTTCCAACGAATGATCAGGCCAAGGAACTTCCCATTGCCACATGAGAATGCCTCTGGATGGACATCCCCGAGAACCAAACCGGATCTCTACCAACACAAGGCCGGGTTACCCCTAACTGAGTAACAACTGACCGAATATGCCATCCCCCGGTCCTTTGGGACCTTTCAACGAGCGCTCGCAATCAATTCACACATTCATAAAGTGTTTTCAACATGAGTAAGTATCTGGGCTCCATACCATGATACCACCCTTTTCCAGAAGGAAATGCACACATCCTAAAGGGCGCTACCCCTCATAACCTTGCCGCATCTTTCCTGTTTTGACCATTCACGGGGTGTGAGGCTCGACGAAGTCACGTCCACAAAAACATACTTTATACAAAAGCCATGCTTTGGGTCAACAAATGATCATAGAAATGATCACCAGGATAGACGATCAAATAAACGATCCTATCACAAATAATCAACACAATGATCATTTCACAGCAACACTCAGCATGCCACATTACCAAATTGGGAATATATCACTGATAACTTTCAACAACATAACCTCTGAGCTCGTACGTCTCAGAGAAGGGTGTTAAGCTAAAAGAATAAATTCTCCGCCACCAACAGAAATATATTGAAAGAAATCTGCTTTATATCTCAATTTGTAACGTCAGACATACAATCCATACAAGTCTGTTCCGGGCTCGAACAAAACCGAAGGCACTTCTTACGAAGCCCTTGCAATCCGGGTATTCACAATCCCGATCGAATTTCCCATCACTTAGGAGATCTCTATACCAGGAGCTACCCAGTGCAGAGACAATCGATAGGTCATCCTATCGCTTTCGCAAATACTCGGTCTTCAACACCGGTCATCAAATGCAATTCATAACGACGTATCACATATTCGGAATAGGTTATCCGACCCCATGGTCCTTTCCCGGTTAACCCGAATAGTGAGCGCTTATTCAAAAATAAGTGTGGCATTCAAATTCAAACAAATCACATCAATTACCCATTCAAAGGGAAATATTGATAGTCAGTTATTGAACTGTCAATGGATATGCACACATCACCAGTTTCCAAATAATTTTCCAAATTATTTATTTTCCAAAATATCTTTACAAGATATATTATTTCACACTTCAAAATTAAATCAATATTTATTTTTAAACCAATCCCACTTTCTTTTATAAATTCCTTAGTGAATTTATAATCCAAAATATCTATGGATATTCGATTTCAATTATTCATTTCGATTTATCTTCAAAAAGATAAATTCTCTAATATTCACCTTATATTGGAAAACATTTCCATACTTATTTAATAAGTAATTCACAAATCTTTTATTTTCAACACTTGGAAAATATTCAATATACTTAAATTGAGATTTAGTATATATTTCATTTTATTAAGGAAATAATTCTCTTAACATATTTATTTGGGCCAAAACGAATGTTGCGTAAAACATCGTTACGACAACCCAAAATCACTAGTATAGGGATTCGAAGTTAAAATAGATATATAAATCCCAATACTATACAAAACATTTCCTTTCGGAAATTATTTACTATAACAACAGTGTTATAGTCCACCACTTCCTTCTATTTCTCGAAAACGTCTATTTCAACAATAAATGTTGAAATCTATGGTTTCGCATCTTAACACCTTTTAAAACATCGTTAGATCGTTTTAATTCAGTTCAAAATATCACATTCTAAGCAATCTCTTTAACATACTATTCACTATTCAAAAACGTGAATATACTACGTTAACTAATTTCATCCTTTCTATACACTTTATTTCAAAGGATTATTCACAGTCAAAAACGTGAATATAACTCCATTAATAGGTTTCAACAATTTTCTTATCAAAATAAGTCGTTTGCGAATTTATAAAACAACGTTTATAAATTCCATTTCTATTTATTTTATAACAACTTCCTTTATAAATCTCCTTTATTAGCCTATTCGATTTATATCTCAATTATGAACTAAAAGTCCATATTATAAGTTAAATGCTTATAAAACGATTATTTTACAAAATCGTTCTTTTAAACTACATAATTATAAATCTTATAGCTTATAAGATTCAATTATTCATCCAAATATATTCTTTAATAATTTCACAAAATTTATAAATCTTACTATTTATAAATTTCATTTATAACTTCACCATTTATTATTTTATAAATTCCATTCATTTACAAAATTCATTTTCACTTCATTCAAACACTTATAAAAACTCGTTTTATAATGTCAATATTTCCATTTATAAATACCCATTTATAAATATCTTAATATAAATCAATTTATATTATTCTTTAAAACGTCTTTAATCTCCTTTATTATTTCACCATTTTGATTCATAAAATAATTAAATTTTATAAATCCTATATTTAAACTTTTCACAATAAATTCTAAAATCCCAATTTAACTATTTTATAAAATCATTAACCTCATATTTTCAAAAATAAATCTTTAATCGTATTTCTCAAAATCATAATTTTTATAACTTTAAAATTATACGTTTATTTATTTAAAATGGATCGGTTCCAAAAATATTTTATAAACGTATACTTTCAAAAATCACTGAAAAATCATTTTTTTTATTTCAAAACTTGGGCTAGTGATGCTACATACCAAATAGTCAATCACGACAACAACGATATCATATATCGATATGATAATCCATCAAATATCAAAATATCTGAAATCAAATAAAAACTATTGAGGAATCCAGTTGGATCCCTCCAACATGTTTTTCCTGCATCCACAAACATTAGCACAATACCAATTTCGCTCCAGTACGAAATTATCGCGGTATATGGGATTTTAAAATATTATCCGCTTAATAGACGGTGCAATAGGGTCTCATCCGCTATACAAATACGGGAAATCAATAACTCCAATATATACATATGCCAATATATATATTGCTATTATATATAATACCAATTTCACTGTTTATGAAATATTCGCGGTATATGTTTTTAATAAATAACATCCGCTTACTAACGGCGCATAATGTCTATTTTAACAATCAATAGATAACAATCATCATTCAAACATGCATTCAAATATTTTAAATCTAACTATTTAAAATAAAATCGAAACTGATTCGATTGAGTGAGAAGTTCTCACCTTGATTTTATTTCCGTTTTAGCGATTTATTTCGAATAAAATTAAACGGACGTTTAATTTTACCTAAAATTCTCACTAACTCCAAACGACTCCAATCCAATTTCATCGCGTAGTGCTCGTCCATACGATTCCAACGCAACTGGTTTCGCGCGTTTTCGACCTCGTATGAAAAAGATATCAATTTTTGAAGTTTACGAATTTAAATATAATAATTTACAACATTGTTAACTAATTTAAACCTACACTAATTCCTAGCCATTGGATCTTCAACCCCCTCCCCCCCATCACAGCCGTAGGACGCAACCCCCCTCCCTCTCTTCTTCACGCGCACGCAACTCTCCAGTTAAAACACGCAATGCTGAACCCACCTTATATCAACTAGGGTTTAAATTTTCACCATCAACACTCGACGATACTTCATCATACCCTCACCATCTTGAAGCCCTCCGCTTGCTCTAGGTTCGGCCATAACCTTGTGGAGCTCGGCCCCCCATGTTGCGCGCAAATCGAGGCCGAACGCGCCTCCTTCAAACCCAATTTCGCGACAATCCGTGAAGAGATAGGATAAATCGACCGTTGGATTTATAGATTGTACTGCCCTCTACCACTTTCTAGTTGAAAGTTTGTCGAATCGATGAACGGATTGGAAGAAATCAGAGGGGAAACGAGATGAGGTGCTGGCCATTCATATGAGGGAGGCGGCTGCAGTTATTAGGGTTTAGAATTATATATTTTTTTTTTCTTGAGTGAAGGGTCTATTTATAGAAGATTTTTCAATCACTATTCATCCGGAAATTCCGAACTCCGATTTACGCGCCGTAACCAGCATTTCTAGGGTTTACCCCGCGTTCCGGACACAATGGAACAGGTTTCGGAAGCTAATTCGGACATCTGTGCGAGTTATGGCAATAAACGTTCAATTTAAATTAAACCGATTTAAATCGATTTCTAGGCGTTTTAATTTGTACCGGACAAACGGTAAATCCAATTGACACGAAATTTGAAACCTTACAATAATATCACATTACGGATCCGATGAAACTGGTTTCGTCGAAATCTGAGACTTTTTGAAAAATGGCTATTTTAACTCGCCAAATTAAAATTAAAAACAATTCGATGCGTTTCGAGCTGCCACGATCAAACGATAACTCCGATTGACACGAAAATTGAAATCCGGTAATAACTAACTATTACGGATCCAATGGAACTGGTTTCGTTCAATTGTGAGACTGTTCAAAAATTGACTATTTTCACTATTCGATTTTAATATTAAAATATTCAATTTTCACAAATTAACTCTTAATTCGATTTTAAAAGTTCTAAAATATCTTTCTAACTTCAATATGATAAAATAAAATTTTACAAATCATTTTCAATCATATTTAACTCGATTTCCAATTATTTCCATAATTTAACATATTAAATTATCGATTTAATTATTCAATTAAATCATAATTATTCAAATAAAAATTTATTTGACTTATAAATCCACTTATTAATATTTAAAATTAATTAAATATTCAAAATTTAATTATTAAAAATTCTGGGTCGTTACAAGAATAGAAAAGAGATGCTCGTAATTACATTTATAATATATAGATTATAAAAGAATACGGTAGTGACAATTGCAAGTAAAATTATAACATAGGTTATAATTAAGTAGAAAGAACAGATAAGGCTTATTTTAATACTTAAATTAAGTTAATAAGAAAATGGAGCAGAAATAACGGAAGATGCTTATTTTAATAAACTTAAATCTTGGATTAAATTAATAAGCAAGATAATAGAAGTGGTCCATAACAACGGCATTCCCTTACGGTCAGGAATCGATTGTGACGACCCGACTTTTTCTCCACAGAAAGTCGCATCATCATGAAGAAAGAAAGAGATAGAAAAGAGAAAAGAAAGAGAAGAAAGAAGAAAACAACAACAGAATCTCAACAGCGGAACGAATAAATTATATTAATAACATAAATATTACATAGTATACAACATTAATTAGAGTTACAAAGAATTTCAACACATGCTAGACAGTTGTAAACACCTGTCTAGTTATACAACTCAATACAATACAAGAAAAGATACCAACACAGAGAACACGCAGCGGAACTATATATCTAACGTCGAAGCCTTCTGCTCAATTGCTCCTCCATAATTCGTCAAAGCTAACCTGATCTCTTGGCTACTTGTAAAAATTTGATTACAAAAGAGTTTAAGAAAATAGAAGATAAACTCTGGGTCAGACATGGGTCTGGTGTGAGTAACAGGTTAAAGTTGCTTAACTTTGAAAAACCTTTGAAAAGAAAGGTATCACATAAGACTTCCTACACATAAACATGGAAAAGTTTTTACCTTACGCTAACCAAAAAATTTGATAGGAAATCCAGTGATATTATAACAGATCTAGGGTTTTCAAGTAAATATGAAATAGCCGAAATTGTTACATCTATTAAATTCCAGCTACTAGCCACAAAGTGGGTAATACAATCAAAACCGTTGGCACTTATTGGATTTTGGATTCCATCAATGGCAGGGTTACTGGGGTACCGCCCGTCATAGTACGTGGCCTAGATCAACATACCGAGGATCACTCCCAATCCCCTGCAACACAAGACCGAAACCAACCCTTACTGGACAGTCCCGAACAAGACAACCCCACAGTTGGCTTACGTTCCAACCGCCCACTAATCCGAATAAAAAGGGACATCTAGACAGGGGAAAATCTCATCCTACTTGGGCATGACCCACTTAGCCTTGCTGCACCTCCCCTGTTTTAGCCATTCCCGGTTGATAAGGCTTGAGGCTACGATTACCTTTAGAGAACACATCTCTTAGAATGCTCATCGTCCACCTTACGATGTTCTGAAAGCATTCAATCCATACAAGTTCATTCTGGGTTCGAACGAAACCGAAGACATTATCTCGTTACACTCATTTTTGAATCACCCTCAGAGTTAACGACGATAACCCTTGCACTCTGAATCTTCATCTCGAATCTGAAAGTACTACTCCGTCAAACTCATCTCGGTATCACCCTCAGAGTAATACTGACGAATATAGTTCTTACACCTTGAGTCTTCACTCTTCACAAGAGATTCAGACCTATCGTTAATTTGGATCGATGTGGTTTTCGGATATCCAAATATGGAAACCCGATCCCGGTCTCATCGAAATCCAAAGCGTGTCTTTTAAGGCCAAGTTGTTTTAAAGGTTTAAAACAATTCAATTATCAATATACACAAATAGACAAATCACAGATTCACAATAGATAATCAACATTATCATCACAATAGATAATCCATATTATCATTATCAAAAGGTAATCGAAATCATCATCATAATGCAACCAATGTATCCATATCATTCAACTTTACTTATCTCATATCTGAGATTCAAACCATTCACGGCAAACATCATCATCCATCCATATAAGCAATGATTAATAATCTCACTAAATATAATTAATTTAAAATGAATTAAATTAATTACATCATTTCTAATTAATTTAAAATGAATTAAATTAATTACTTCATCATTACCAAACTTGCTTATATCACTATTAATTAATTGTCAATCAATTAATTAATCATCCATCAATTATTCATTTTAATTAATCATCCCTGGTTAATTAATCTTTAATTACATTAGAGTAATTATCCACTAATTAATTTCTCAAATTAATTATACTTAACCAAATACAGTAATTAATCTTTAATTACTTCCTTAATTAATTATCTATAATTAATTACATTAATTCTTAATTAATTACATCAATTAATTCCTTCATTTATTAATTATTTCCAAATAAATCTATTCTTAAATACATCATTGATTAATTACATTTTCTATTTAAATTAGTTACATTAAGTAATTAATTCTTAATTTAAACCAGAAATGTTAATCGCCCTTGATTAACTCCATTCAGTAATTAACAACCCTTAATTACTTCACCAAATAAATTAATTACTCTTTAATTAATTATCTCTAATTAATCCCTTGATTAATTTACAAAGTAATTATACTCAAATTACTTCCATCATCACATCACCTTCAATTAATTACATACAGTAATTAATCATAAATTACTTCCCTAAGTAATTTCTCTTCATTAAATTACACTAAGTAATTATATTCCACAAATCATCAAACGATTATTCTAAATTAGTTAAACTGAATTAATTAACTTAATCTAATCAAATTAAACTCAATTAATTACAATAAGTAATTAATTCCTTAATTACTTCCATAAGTAATTATACTTAACAATTTACACAGATGATTGTCTTTAAATTAATTAACCTAATTAATTATTAAAAATTAACCACATTAATTAATTATTAAATAATCCTTGGTTAATAACCTTTATTAACTATTTAACAATTCATTAATTATTTTTCTAAAGTAATTAACTTATTTTAAACATTATTAATTAAAAATTAATTAATCATTAATAATCCAATAATTAACCCCTAATAATTCAATTAATTAAGTGTTAACTCGAAACCTGTCAACGGCGATTGCAAGTCGCTACGACCACCTGCAGTCCACCCATTTCAACCTCGAGCTCCTTCATTTATCAACTACACATTCCCAAAGTACCAGATCACCCGGTCAACCCTACTCTTCAAACTGACTCAAAGCACAAACCCATTCAAAACTAGGGTTAAGTTCTAAAAATCCAAAACTGCAATCAATCTAGCAAACTTAAATTACTTCTCAGATTTTTCCAAGGATCTATGATCCTTACTTAATAACTCAAAAGAAATTTGAGTTCCCTTAAACTACAGATTGTATGAATTTGCCCAATTCATACTATTGTTCCAGACCAGACAGTAAATGAAACAAACACTTAAAAAAAAATCAATACTTGATTTAAAAATCAAGTTTCAGTTTACATTTTTGATTTGTATTACTGAGTTATCATCTTAATTAGATTGGGTTTGAAATAAATTAAAACATGCATGATGTTCTTACAGTTTCCAGAGTCCAGAAACAAGTTTATTATCCTAAATAAAATCTAATACTTTAATTAGGATATACTACATGTTTTATTTGAAAATTTGCGTCTAAACATAGGTTAGATCTTGAGTTCATAAATTTTGAATTATATTTTTAAGTCAGGAATCAAGATCAGGAATGAATTCATCACTAGCAAGCAAACATTCAAACTCATACTTATATACAGACATTATCATCATACACATCAGTAAACAATTTGAGCAACTATACCAATTTAAATTAGTTTTTAAAATAAATTGTTAAACACCTTTAAAAAAAATGCAGAGCTCAGTTGAATATGCAGAAATCACCAAAAATGCAGGCATGCTCTTTTGTTGATTTAATTTGAGTTGCAATTTTGAAAGCTCATGCTCCATAACTACAATTCCTACATGCATGCAGATGCTTTTGCCAATTTCCCAAATGCATGCTATGTAATTCAAGTGAAAAGATGCAGGCTTCATCCATTCCAGGTTTAAACAGAATGCAGGAAAACATGCAGGCTTCATTTTGATTTTGAAATGAAGTGGAGTATGCAGATTTTTGGATTTGAGGGGTTGCAGATTTTATATTTGAATATGCAGGTTTCACTTGATTTGAGGAATGCCGATTTGGGATTTGAATATGCAGATTGTAGATGAATCAAATGCAGATTTTTGAACATGGTTAGAAAATGCAGGCTTGTGATTTGAATTTTAGGTGAAGGTGGATTTGATTTTGAAGAGGAGTGGAGTATGCAGGTTTTTGTATCTGAGGATGTTCAGAATGCAGGTTTCATTTATGCGTATGAAAAATGAATTTTGATCTTTTCTTTTGATTAAGAAATGATAAAAAAAATAAGAATGAAGAAGCAAGTTTATATAAATGTGATTTTCAGATTTAATTAGAAGAAAAGAGAAATAAAAACTAAATCTTACACTTGTCACATTGTAAATTAGTTTTTTGAACACTTGTTAATTTGAATGCATATGAATGCAACACATATTTAATCAATGCATGAATCAAACACTTGTTTTCTTAAAAAAATGATTAGTACTAATTACAAATTAATGTGTGTGTAATCCTAAGTTAATATGTTAGTTCAAATTTAAACATGTGTATGTATTTACAAAAGAAATAAAAACAAATTATGTTTATAAATGAACTTATACATATTAAAGATTAAATCAATTAAACAATTTAAAATTTATACTTTGGAATTTAAATTCAAATTAAATTCAAAACCAAACAATTTCAAATCAAATTATAAATATAAATTCAAATTGAAATAAAAATTACAAATTTTATTCAAATCTTATTTATAAAGACAATACAATATTAATATTGCTTTTATAAATCTCTTTTTACTAAATTAAAATCATTTTACAAGAGATTATATTTTTATTAATAAAATATCCATTTTATTAAACCACAAAACATTTTATTGAATTTATTCTAAATTTAAAACTAAATCCAATTTAATTTAAAACATTTAATATTTTCATATCAATTTTAAATCATATTTTATTTATGAAATAGTTTTAAAACTCAATACTAATTAAAAACAAAATTTCCAAATTGAAATGTATATATTAGAATTTTAAAACATTATTTAATCATTAAATTTAAACCAAAATTATTTATTTAATTTTGAAAAGCTTGGATATTAAATAAAACAAATTTTCCCAATATTACAATAAATAATAAAACTAGAAAATATGCTTTACTTATTAAAATTAAAACAAAACCAATCTATTTAAAATATAAACCATATATTTATTTATAAATAGAAATCAATTTATATCATTTAAAAGATAAAATAACCAATTTAAATATTTATTGAAGAAGATTATTAAATTCATCTGAATAATTATCATCAGATTATCAATATCAATTTAATTTTAACTACAGATTATTAAATTGATATTGTTAAAAATTCCGGGATATTACATTTCGGGCACTTAATTACATAATGGTCTGTGGAACCACAATTGTAGCATTGTTTACGACTTAGGGTAGGAGTCTTGTCTACCGAAGTTTCTTGTTCCACCTTCTTCTTGCTTTGAAGTATGGGGCAGACAGAAATATGATGACTTGTATTTTTGCAATAGCGACAAAAGAGTGGCTCCGGACACTCCTTTGCATAGTGGTCCTTAGAATTACAATTGTAGCATCCTCCACGATTAGGGATTGGAGTCTTTACTACCAAAGTAGTTTGCTTCACTTTCTAATTGGGATTAGGGCTTTTGAACATAATATGCCTCTTCTTGGAAATCCCAATATCACTATCACTTCCTTTACCAACCTCTTCATATCGAAGAGTGATATCCACAAGCTGATTGAAAGGAACTTCAAGTTTCAAAGGTAAAATCATCTCGGGGTTCTTACTCAAAGCATAGATAAACTCTTGTTTCTTTATAAGATCCAAAAGTTGTTGGGCGGACATGAATGCGCCATCCAGAGAAGGACTACTGGATTGACCAGCGCTAGGATTGCCAGAACCAACCATTTCTTTTCTTTAAGAAAGAAAGAAAGAAGAGGAAAAAGTTATTCTCAAAATAAATATCAAGCAATCTTGATAGATAAAACAAGGAATCATAAAGAAAATAGGATGAATCGGTACGAAGACTCGAATAAAATCCTAAAGCACGACTCCTAAGAAAGACTTAAGACATGATCCTTGCTAGATTATTCTACATTGTTCCGAAGTTTGGCTCTGATACCAAGCTGTGACGCCCCACCTCTATACCCACGCTAGCCAAGGACACTATGGTATAATGTCGTCAACTAGCACGGAGAATAAGGCTGTTGAGGAGCGACCATCCATGTAACTTCTTTGTGCGAGCACCGATATGTCAGATAGTATAGCACGCATTTCATTTAAGGAGGAAGTCGGACATACCGATACAAACTCAAAGCTATCACACGGTGGCTATAAATAAATCTTCGGAAACAAATATAGAAATAAACATAACATAAATCAATCACAAGCAATTCATATCACAAAGGCGGAAATAGATATGAATATTAGACATATAAGTGTATATCAGAGTAGTGGTCTAACAAGATCCACAATGTCACAAAAGAATAGATACAAGTGCAAGCCAAACGAATATGTGTACATCAAGGAGTCAACAACTTAGATGTATACAACAAGAACTACCAAACTAAAGTAGTTAGCCAAAAGATCATATGATGGTCCGCTAAGGTGGCAAGCAGAAGCACCTGTAAAATCTCAGTCTGACCCGAGTATTATTTAAGAAGAAAATAATAAACGGATCAGTCTAGCTATAAATATCAGATGAAATGATATAGAATAAGAGATATGACTAAACGTATAATAATCACAATGCCAAGCTGTGATAAATAACTAATTGAAAAATCAATAAGAGATTAATCAATAAGAGATTAATCAATACCGCAAAGATCTTCTTAAAGATAAAAAGGAATGTCATACTCCTAATTTCATTCACCAAGCCACAATAAATGACATATCTATCAATGCCAATCGTAAAAGTTGGTGAAACATAAATTTCAGAAATCAACACAAGAAATCCAGAAATCAAATAATTCGGAGCATAGACGTCGTACAGCGTGACGTTCAATGATCCAGAAACACAATAGAAGGGAACAACGACGCCGTACAGCGTGACATCCGATGAACCAAATCAAAAGGACATCGCACAATGCTAGTCTAAAACATAAAATGATCGTCATGATCAAAGAGAAGTGTCAATTACAGTAAGCTAGTAAATATATGAGCTTAGCTTCATGTCCCATAACCCCTAGCTTAACTTAAATATTTACGAACAAATTGTAGATCTCCACTAGAAAATTGTCACAAGAGATTCAATCGAACAAGTCCAAGAATTAACCAACGAAGTAAACGCAAGAGTTTCATACCACTCTTTTTACTAAGCCGTTTAATTAGATTTCTCATACGAGTGAGGTAAAGGTTTGTATATACTAATAGATTGGAAAACGGTTTAAGAAACGAGCTTTGTAATAAAATAGTGTTGAAATCGTTTTGATGAAATAATTTTGATATTTACTACTAGTATTCAAAACCTTTATATTTTGAAGTGACAAAACACAAAAATTGATTGTAGGAACAATCAATCACTAAAATTCACATTCGAAGACGTGAATGAAATCTAAAGAAATCGATACCGAATCCATCAAAATGGATATTCCGAAAATTCCCGAGGAAAAGAAGTCATCAAATTCAACAACAAATGATAACCACAAATAGGGAGATAACACGAATCGATTAAATTTGGAAACCATGCAAAATAGGCAAAATAGGCAAAACAGCAACAGGTCGGTCGGCCGGCTTCAGAGCTCGGTCGACCGGACCCTGTTCTAGAAAAATTCTCGGGAAGCAGGTCGGTCGACTGAGCTCTGTAGTTGGTCGACCAGACCTGAGATAGAGAAGTGCTATGCACTTTTAGTAGCAGGTCGGTCGACCGGCTACAGCGCTCGGTCGGCCGAACTTCAAATTTATGCAGTTCCTGCCCTTTTCAATGAAGTGCAAATTCCTCCAAAACGCGACCGTTCGAGCAATGGACCTAAGGAGCCTTAGCCAATTGATAACCCAGCTCCATTAGCTCTCCGATCCGCCACCAAAAACATGTTCAAACATCAAAATTGTGATTTTTAAAGAATTGAGCCCAAAACACCAAAAATTGGAATATTCACCAAATCAATCCAAACCAAGAGCGATTGCACAAGAATAAGTGTTAGGAATTCATACCTAACAATCGAATATAGTTATAGACTAAGATGTGAGATAAAAATCTCACCTTTTCACAAAATCAATGGAGAAGAAGCTATAGAGCAATGGCAAGAACAACCACTCTTTAATTCCAACCCAACAAGCTTGAATCTAAGTTTAAAGGAGAAACATTTCCTAAATTAGGTTTAGGAAATTTCTGAAATTGAATGGAGAATGAGTTGGAGAAGAAGAAGGAGATGCTTACCAATGGGTTCTCTTGAATTTGGAGCTAGAAGTTGGATTTGCAAAGAAAGCTAGGGCTTAGGAATTTCCATTTCCAATCTCTTCCACCATTTTTACTTTAGCTTGAAGTGTTAGGAATATGAAATGAAGTAATGAAGAGTTGGAGTGGAGCTAGAGTCTTCAGGTGGAACATTGGGCTGAAACCCAAACTCAAACCCAAAGTGAAAAAGTAGAAAAACTCGACTAACTCCAAACATATCGAAGCTTATACTCAAAAAGGTTGCAAACGACATTTTGAACTCATTAGGAGGGGTCTCGAGTCCTAATTCGACTGTTTGCAAAAAGTAGATTTTCGAACCAAAATCCGACGAACGATAAAATATTTAAATATACAATTGATAAATATGCGGGTTGTTACATCAATGCTCTTCCATTTCCAAACTTCCTTAAGAATTTTCTTATCGATAGCCGAGCATGGAACTGGATTTACAATATGCACTACGGTTGACAATGCTACGGTCCAAAATCCATTCAACAAACTCAATGTCAATCTCAAACATCGAGCATTCTTAAGTAGAGCACGGTTCATTCTCTTTAAAAGACCATTTGATTACAAATCCCTTGGTGTAGTAAAATGCCTCGAATATCTTGATGTGCAAAAATACATAAACTCTCAAGAAACAGGCTTACAGCCACTATTGGACCTCAACACCTTCAAAGACTTACTACTCTTATTCTCAACAATAGCCTTCCAAATATTGAATTTAGCAAATGTCTCCGACTTGGCCTTCATTACATATGCCTATACTTTCAAGAAAAGTCATCAATAAAATAAATATAATAACGAGTCCACCTAAATAAGCTATTGATGCCGAACCCCAAACATTCATGCGAACATACTCAGGAACATCTCTTGAATCATGCTTTCCTTCACCAAATGGTACTTTAATTTGCTTCTCCATGACACTTTCCTCGCAAAATTCAATTTGTTGAAACTCTCTCCATCGACCATCTCCCTCTTCCAAGAATATTCAAACTCTTCTTTAAAGCATGACCTAACCTCTAATATCACAACCTTGTCGCATCAAAGCCACAAGACCTATCTACATCTAAACTAGTTTCACCTTCAATAATCACACCTACAACCAAACAAACTCCATAAGCTCTAGCATCTTTCATCACTACAAGTGCACCCTTCGAAACCAGCAAGCTTTCACTCCCAATAGTGAATTTACTTTCCAAAGAATCCAATTTCTCCAAGGAAATAATGTAACGATCTCGGTTTTGAGCCAAATTAAATTTAGTGATTAAAATAAATTTTTGGATTAAATTATGAATAAATTTGAATTTTTCCAAATTTAATAAAGATATGTGTTTGTTTTGTGTTTATATAAATAAATTATAATTTGCAATCTAAAAATAAATATATTGAAAAATAAATTGAATTTGAAAATATTATATTTTCAATTTATAAGAATTTGTTTTCTTATTTTATTAAATGGGCATTTTGATTTGGAAGTATGATTTAAATTTAATATAATAAAAAGGTATTTAAGGATTAAGTTCTAAATATATATTTTAATATATATATATATATATTAGTTTTAAATCATTTTCTTAAAATGATATAAATATATATAAAGAGTTTGTAAATAAAGAATTAAATTTGAAAATTCAATGAAGTGTGTCTGTATATATATGTGTGTGTATATATATTGTAGAAAGGATTTTGGTTTGAAATTCAAAAATAAATGTATTGAAAATAAATTAGATTTAAAACTATATTTTAAAAGTTAATAAGAATTTGTTTTCTAATATATATATATTTGGAAGTTATGATTTGAGATTTATGTAATAATTTTCACAAGGCTATTCTAATTTGAATTCTTATATATAAGATAAATGTAATTACTTATTAATGTATAATTAGTCTTAAAATCATTTTCTTAAAGATTATATAAATAGTCATAAAAGAAAATTAATATTTTAATTACAATAAGAGGTTAATAAACATTTAAACATGAATATATATTAAGATATAAAATATAAATACTTAAAGGTTTAAAACATTATGTATAAATACGATTTGTATAAGGATATAAACATAAAAATTATTTGTTTTAAACAAGTGTAAGATTTTAAAAACATGAATTTAACAAGTGTTAGTCTAAATGGACAAGTGGAAAATGCATTAATAACATGTATTAGAGGAAAATTTAGTTACCCCTTTCAATTCAAAGTTTTCAAACCGTCCACTTCTCATCTTCTCTAAACTGAAAACAAAACAGTTCAAAAAGAAAAGAAAAAAGAAACCTAGAAAACCGGAAATCAAAACAAATTAAAAATTAAAACCCGAGTAACAACATCAGGTTCAAGCAAAACTGATTCAACATCAAAAGCAGGTTCTCAGGTCAAAGCAAAACAAATTTAACAATAAAAAACAAAACCAAAACCACGAAGCAACTCAACAAATAAGAAAAAAAAGCAAGCCTTAGATTAAAAGCTTTTCCAGTTGCAAGATCCCAAATCAAAGCAAATCAAGCATATATTCAAATCAACATCAAAATTCATAATGCAACCCAGTTTAACTCAACATGAATCAATAAAACAAGTTTCCAATGATCAAAACAGTTCCCAGGTTTTCAAGATTATTCTCTATTCTTCTCTGTTCCAAACCAAGTGAGCAAAACAAACTTAACAGTCAAAAACAAAACAAAAATTAAATAAGTTTGAAATGGAAATTGTTTTGAAATATATGAATGAATCTTTGTTAAAGATTGGTGAACTTTGTTTTTAAATTGAAGAGGATCTTAAAGGTGTATCTTTTGTATAAAAGATTTGGAATTGAAATAGTTTGGAAAGCTATGAATTAATCTTTGTGAAAGATGGTGAACTTTGTTTCAAATTGAAATTGATCTTAAAAGGTGAATCTTTTGTTTAAAAGATTTGAAATAAAATTTGTTTAAACCATTCAAAAGAAAGGTTTTGGGCTTTAAGTTGTGACTTAACTAAGATCCCAATATATCCATATGGTTTTTAAATTTAGCGCTCATTATTCGGTTTTGCCGGGAGAGGCCTTTGTGTCATATAACCCATTCCGAATAATGATACGAAAATTGATAGCATTTGAAGAACGGTGATGAAGACCGGGTATTTTCGAGAACGAAAGAATTACCCGTCGAATGTCTCTGTAGTGAGTCGTGCCAGTCTAGAGATCTCCATATGTGATGGGGAGTCCGATCGAGATTGTAAATACCCAAATTGCAAGGGCTTCTTTTGAAGTTCCTTCGGTTCTGTTCGAACCCAGAACAGACTTGTGTGGATATGTGTCTGACATTACACTTTGAGATGTAAAACTGATTTCTATTAGATACATTTCTGTTTGGTGGCGGAGAATTTACTCTCTTAGCTTAACGCCCTTCTCTGAGACGTACGAGCTCAGAGGTTATGTTGTTGATGGTCACTAGTGATACATTCCCAATTTGGTAATGTGGCATATGAAGTGCTGCCGATCATTTGTTGATCAAAGCATGGCTTTTTATGAAAAGCGTAGCTTTGTTGATGAGACTTCGTCGGACCTCATAACCCGGAATGGTCGAAACAGGAAAGATGCAGCAAGGTTATTTGGTGGTAGCTCCCCTAAGGGTATGTCCATTTCCTTCTGGATAAAAGGTGGTATCATGGTATGGAGCCCAGATATTTAACCTATGTTGTTGCTGCAAACTTATTGCTTTGTGGTTGTTGGTGTTGATAGCCCTTGGATAAAGGTCGGCAACGACCGGGGGGTGGCATACTCGTGTCAGTAGTTACCTAGTTATAGAGGTAACCCGGCCTTGTGTTGGCAGAGAACTAGTTAAGTTCTCGGGGCGTCCCTCCAAAGGCGTACCCATGTGGCCCAGGAAGTTCCTTAGCCTGACCATTCGTTGGAAGTCCAAAGAAACAATACGCGCCCTGTACTGTTTTAGTTGTATAACCCGCCATTTATGGTGATCCGCCGTTTAAGTGGTAGCTATAATAGTCATAGTACGAAATGTCTGTGTTAGCTAAGATTAATATTATACATTCGAAATGTTTTCTGCACTATGCACTAATAATAATATCAAAAGATTTTCATGTATCAAGCATGTTTGACTGTCAGAAGAAGAAATCTCTTCCAATTGTGCGTTTGCATTGTGTGTGTGGTGGGGGGCCTTGTGGTAGTTTCAATTTCCAAAAAAGCATTGTGGATTTCTTTTATTTCCCTTTGTTTTCCTTTATTAAAGATAAAACTGTTTTTGTTTGCTCACACCAGTCCCACGATTGACCTGGAGTTTATTGTCCCCTTTCTAAACTCTAGGTGCCCACAATTTTCCACACGGGCATCCTAAAGTTAGATTTCCAGATAATCAGCTAGTGGATATAGAGTTGATAGCTTTCAGCCTTTGGTTTTGGCAATCGCATTTGTTTCTCTAGGATTGGAGTTCCTTAACTTCAACTTGATGGTGGTTCGAGCTTCTTGGCTTAGAGATCTTTGGAGCATTGGATTGGAATGCAGTTTTGGATTCTATATTTCTTTCTATCCTTTGGAAGATTAGATTGGTGATATTGTTCCACTACTAGTGTTATCTCTTCCGCTATTATTCTTCCGATGTTGTCTTGTATCTCTGATATTGATAATCATTTGTATCAATGTGTTGTATCTATTATGTATCAATAAAAGTTATTGTTTTTCTTTCGCTGTGTTGCTGTACTTAATGTGTTATAAGCTCCGGCGAACCAGATTTGACGTTTGAATCTACGTAATTCGAATACGGGTGATGTATTTGGTGCCGATTTTCGAAGGTCGAGTCATGGTCGTTACAAATAAGAGATTTATGAAGACCCGAAACATAGAATGCACTGGTGAGTGTATGAATTACATCATCAAACATTTGAATTTGCATGGAACTAATGTTTATTGATGTACTACTATCATTCAATTTCTTCATTTCATCTCGCAACTCCTCACTAAGTTGACCCGATTTAATATCAATAATAGTCAAAGTATCCTAGCTACAGATTAGGCCATTTGAGAAACTCGAGTAATGATTCGACAATGAACCCAATAAGATCATCGCCTTTTGCTCTTTCTCAGTCTTTTAGTCCACCACCATCACCTTTATTAGCAAACCTCAAAGGTATTTAACTATGTGAACTACGCTCCTTCATCTTGTAGGTGAAGAATGTTTGCAACAAGATCAAATGATTAGTTAGTTATTTCTTCATATACAATTCATCCAACTTATCGCAAAAGCACTTAGCAGTGGTTTCACCACTAATTTCGGAGATTACATTCACATCCATAGCAAGTTGAAGTGTAGTGAATGCTCACTCTTCCATTTTCTCTATCAACATCTGAGTTGTCTACTGGTAACAAATGTTTATCAAACACAACTCGTTGTACATGATTCCATATACGAACAATTTTCATCTTCCATTGTTATTTTTTAAAATCATTGTTATCATTCCACTTGTATAAATCCATATACATAAAGTGCTACGTTAGTAGTACTAACCAATGAGGAGCTATTCAAGATGTTTTTCGATTACAGTATTTCCACAAACACCTTACAAACATTAAAGCTCCAATACCAAATGTTATTAAATTCAAATTCAACATCGCTCTAACCCAAATTTCAAAACGCAGTGGAAATAGCAAAATCGTTAAAAGATGTATAAAAACAACGGATCAATACCTCAATAACAAATCTCAAAACAAATCCAAATAAACCAATATCAATCACAAGCAAGTAAAATCAGCAATAAGGAAAGTAAATCATACACTAGATTTATAGTGGTTCCACTAACGTTGTGTTAGAGTCCATCCAGTTTGAGGAGAACCTTTTTATTATGTCAATGAAATAGTACAAGAGATTGAATACAATGATTACTCAAAATGCGATATAATGTGATTTATGGAGAATCAGAATTTAAAGAAATTTTATAAAGGAAAACCCTTTTTCTATTTGAATGAATCTCTCTATGACTTTAAGGTCTAAAAAATATCTTTTATATGATGAATTCCCGCTTGGCAAATACCCAATTTGCCTCTTGAAGCCTTCACAATCGATATACGGTAGCCTAGACAAAACCGTCCACAAAAACCGTTCATACGTCTGAACTTCCAACTCAGATATATGACCTCATCCAAAGAAAATTTTGCTACAAGCAACCAGACGTCTAAGCTTTTTACTTAATCAACTGCCTGGAAATGCCCAAAAATACACTATATGGACTCTGGTCCCTTAACATCTATTTCAGACGTCCGGGTGGTCTCTCAGATGTATGACATCCTATTCAGATGTCCTATAACTGAGCTCAGACATTTGAATTACCAGGAGTTAAACAACATAGACCCTTTCTTCAAAAATGTGATATCTAAAGCTTTTGAGCTTCGATTCGAGAACTGTCTTCTTTGTTACACTACAAAAAAAACAACCTATTACAACTGCAATTTTACAATTATTAGAAAATGCCAGTTGTAATAAACATTTTTTACAACTTATTTTCAGAAAGTTGTAATAAACTTATTTTTAACTCCTATATTTTTCCAGTTGTAATAGATGCCTATTACAACCTTTCTTTTTTCCAGTAGTAATAGACACATATTTTTAACAACTCTTCTTTTTTGACAGCTGCAATAGATTCCTATTACAACCTTTCTTTTTTGTCAGTTGTAATAGATTCCAATTTTAACAACTCTTCTTTTTTACCAGTTGTAATAAATGCCTATTACAACCTTTTACATTTGCCCGTTGTAATAATTAATAATTATAATTAAATAATAATACTTAATAATTGATACCTAAACAATTAACACAAAAATTAATAATAAACAATAATCACTATTAAATATTAATTAGAAATATGATATAAGTAATATTAATATTACTATTCAATAATTAATATTTAATAATAATTGTTATTATTAAATAATTAACAAGAATTAAGTTATAACTAAAAATTAAGAAGCATAATTAACAATTAATATAATAAGTAATAAATAATTAATAACCAACAAATAAGAATTAATTTTAATGATTAATATTAATAACTAATAATTAGGAATTATAACTAATAATAGTACAATAATTAATGGATAATAAATAATAATTATTATTAAATAATTAATAATTAATAATAATAATTAATTATTAATAACTAAGAAATAACAACTAATATTAATAAAGTAATAATTAAGAAGTATTATTTAATATTTAGTAATTAATTTTTGAGAATTAATAATTAATATTTAACAATTGCAATGTTTTTATCAAAAAGTTGTATAAACTTATTTTCAACGGCTCCTTTTTACCAGTTGTAATTGGTATATTAAATACTAATTGTAACTAATATTTAATAATTAATATTTAATAATTAATTATTAATAATTTTAGTACTTCCCTAAAACACAATTGAAGAAAGTCTTTTTCCATTTCAGGATCCTTTGTTAAAGCAGCCTTGCCATCGCAACTCTCGATATCTTCATCGTTGTCACAACTTCTTGTCTTCGTTTTTCTCCTTGATGCCATAACTGTTTACTAACACTAATGAAAATATTTTTTGTTATATCAAAAAAATTCTCGTTTTTATTCATCGATGATAGAACTATAAACAAATACATACAGCAATATTACAGAATAAAATTGGTATGAAACTACCCATTGTCTAGTTTTTTTTATTACGCGTCAGCTGTTGTATACTTATATTCGTTGCTATTAAATTATTTGTGTGCTGTAAAAAATCAACCAAAAAAATTTATTACTAACCGCCGTTGGATAGAAAAACAAAAAGTACTATAACATTACAACAGAAAGCACGTCAATGGTGTCTTTGAATGGTATCATCGAATCAAGCAAATAAAAAGATACCATTCATAGCATTTTTTATGTACATCACAAAATACTTTACAAAAATAGAGGTTTCTTACAACAAATAAAAGATACCTTTCACATCAGTTTATATGTTGAGGTGAGTATATAAATACACCTGATAGCTTAACTCATTTTAGCATCTGTATTCAAATTTTTGATAAACAACCATTTCACTTTTAATTTCTTCTTAAAACCCTATGAACAAGTTTCTCTTTGCATTTTGTACTTACTGATAACCTTCTTCACATTGTGCTACAATGCAGAAAGTCGAGCTTACAACAAATAAAAAGATACTTCCAGTTTGTGCGTACACATAAAATATTTATATTGGTTGGGTTATTTGTCACATGGTATAGCATACAACAATTACAAAAAACATCACATCATGAAGCTTACATAATATCCTTATCTATCTTCCACCAGCATACTAAGAGCATCTCTAATGGTGCGAATTCAACTCATAATATTAAACACTTCTTCTCCAATCGTCAATTCAGCGTGTAATATTAAGCTTAATATTCAGAATCCGATTACGGATTCTGAATTAGACTTGGGCGCCCATTTAATGGGCGCCCAAGCCCTGGCGTCCATTTAATGGGCGCCAGAAATCTGGCGCCCATTAAATGGGCACCTAAGCCCCCAATCCCAGGGTGAAATGGGCCGCTTAAGGGCTGAATATTCAGTGCCCTGAATATCCAGCCCTTAAGCCACTAGAGATGCCCTAACATACAGTAAAAAAATGCAGCTGTAAAAATGTACTGTAAAAATATACCTAAAAGTATGAGTTCAGCTGGTTTGCACAAGTAGGCTGACGAATACTTTTTCGAGATGAGAGAGATAATGGAGTAAATAGCCTATAGTGTTATTATTTGTATAAATGTTTCACTGGTTCAAGACTGCAAACCACGAAGAAATGTTTAGAAGCTTAAAATCAGCAATGAATTTTCGCTTAAAAATAATATCTGAATTGACCAGTCAAAACTTATGCATCTGGGCAAACGATCGTAAAAGTTCTGAATGCTGAAATTTTATAATTTCAGAACTAAATTCAGCCATTCTGAATTAAAACAAACGCAACCTAAGGAATATATAATTGATAGTTTTCAGTAATAGTCGATTTATTATGTAACAATTATTCTAATTTGCCAATAATGCGAAATGTTGATTGAGTATCTAGAGAATGGTTGAATATTGATAGAGATGAACATAACCTTTTATCAAGCTTGAGTAAAGCATTGAAGGTATCACATTTCGTCTTCTGATTGTCAATGGAGCAATGGTTTGTGAATCAAGTGCCATTATTTATACAACATTACTAGTGGGAACCCGTGCTTCGCACACCGTTGTGGGATAATGACAATAGATTAATTATGTTATGATATTGCATTTGTAAATCACGCATATAATACAAAAGGGGAAATTATGATTTTCCCTGATTTTCAAATTGAATATCTGAAAAATCTTTCTCAAAAACATGTTTCACGAAACACCATGTCACTATTTTGGCTGAAAATATTGCTGCAAGTATTTGTGGGTAAAACTGCAAATGTTTGCACTTTTAACTATAGATTTTTATAAGTAAATGTACTCAGTATACACTGTCAATATTTTTTAAATAAATATTTAGAGCATGGACTACAATATTTGCAGTGCAGATGTGCATTTTTGCTGAAAATGACGACAAAGATTTTTCATGAAGCATATTTTTAGAAAGATGCGGAAGTGCATTTTGAAATGTACAAAGGATGTTCGACAAAGCATCCCTCAACAAAATGGTTCTATCATTTTCATACTTGTCATTCACGCATTTGAATAGTTGATGATGATTTAGGTAAGCAAGCATTGTAGTAAGTGAAAGTGGAGAAACTTCTCATCTTTAAACTTAAACTCACAAACCGGTTGATGCCATATGCATGTATAGAGCCCAGTATGATTTAGACCCAATGGTAATGTAGGAAACGGTTAAATAAAACAAAATATTACTTTGCACTAAAACTAAAAAAATTAGACTCAAACATGTGTAGAAATGATCAAAAACGAAATACATACATGTGTATGTAATGTGGTATAGTCAACTAAAATTGCAATAAAATACAATGAAGAAATACTTAAGTATCGTTATCAATGATGCAATATTATATGGTGCACAAACTGAAACAACTATTCATGCCCACATAAAGAAGCGCCTTAAATGAATTAGCTATTATACATTGAAAATAGAGTAAACAATAGAAATAGTACAATTTCACTTCGTTATTTTATCCATTTGGTATCATCCATTCCTAGTATGCAAGCTTTTTAACTACCGAGTTATGTGCTCTGTGCAACTTCAATGTCACAAAACATAGATTGTATCACTATCTTGGAATATTTTAAAACCAATAAAAATATATTCTTTGTACGCCTTCATAAAAAAATTACACATAACATTTCTTGGAAACCCATTACGTATAATATAAGTTGTATCAAGAAACCTTATGTACACAAATAATCAATAGGTTCTAGATACCTTCCACAAACCTAGCACTTATTAAACTGAGCATTTACCCATAGATTCTCCAACTAGCTCCATATTAGCACTCCTCAAAAACACAATAATATCATCCATGATCTGTTAAAACATACTAAAAGGCACAGCACTTCAAATTGCCTCTTTCCATCATATTGAGTCTATACAAATGCATGGCTTGTAGTTTCCAAAGTGCATTCATTGATTTAATATCTTGTAGTAATTTTCTTGAAATTCCCCTTTCAAGTCATCAAAAATTATAGGAGGAAAACATTTTAACTGGATTCATAAATGAAAAAACATTAATAAATATGCAATTTGCATGACTGCACTGAGAAGACAGTAGTGACATATATAATAAATTGACTAAATGGTTTGCTATTGTAAGCATTTGAAAATGTATGAGGAGTGGAAAATAAATTGATGATAAAATTTTTTCAATTGCGCTAAGCTCAAAGTAAACAACATTTTATTGATCAGCAAGTGCTCAAAATAGTGGGTAAAAGATTATGAAAATACCAAAACTACTGCAACTACTTTAGGTTGAGTAGTCATACATAAAAATCTATTGTAAATGCAGTAATATACGTGCAACAATATTAAATAATTTAATATGGGCAAAAGCATGATGCGCAAAGAGAAGACAAAAAATACTATTGCTTAATATCAAGAACCATATCAAATGCATATTGAGTTATATTGTAGGTCTTTCTAGTTCGTATTAAAAATATGATTTGGAAAATCAATAATAAGGATAATGACCATTTCAAACTTTAATTACACATCTCATACCCAAACAATCTCCACATTAAGTTTCATACTACATATTTATGCATTGGAACTATTTGACTCTTATGTTCTGAAGTTATAGCTTCATGAAAGACTTTAATTCTCACATAACACTATGTAATATTTAGTTATTAAATTTTACATTAAATTCAAAAAATATAAAGACCGCCTAACCATCAAAAATAATATTTGGATTATAGATTCGATAACTAAACGACATGAAAAATATTAATACAAAAATTAAGTAAGGTCACAAAGTGTGGACTCCTCTCTATACCCACTAGCCATTAAGAGTTGACTATATAGATCATCATTTGCACTCTATCCTACATAGCGATGACCAATTTTTGGGGATGACAACAACATCGGCAAACAAATTTTCAAGATAAGAACTTTTATTTTGTAATTGCATAAACAAAATATATTTGTGTTTGCATAGGTATACATATACATATACATGCAAACATACACACAAACTGGATTAACAGATTAAAATATACACACAAATAGGTATTATGGTTGAGTAAACTGGATATATATAAATGTACCTATCTTTGGAACTGGATGCATGTATACTTCATCCGTTGGAGAATGGTCCATAGTTGATGTTGAGTGAGCACAACATATTGATTAAGTCTTCGCTACTAATGTACACACCACATATTGAATCATTTATGCGGGCGGTTACCTATCAAGATGCAAGGATAAGTATCTCCACCCAGATTTGATTAATGCAGTAGAAGTCTATTAATACAAAGTAAAGCTTGACTGTATTCACAAAAACGAAATGATGTGAAAGTCAAAAATATACAATCGAGATGAATTTCCAAACATTCCATCAAATTACTCTACGTTCTCATAAACATAAGTTTGAAACAATAAAATATTTTAAACTTAGAGTACATTGCCTCCAGGCTAAGAATTGATATCGATAAAACTGATATTAAAAAAAGTTCTTATAGTGAGCAAAACTGCACAGCTATATTTTAGTGAATTTCATTAAACAAAGCCCTTCATATAAGCACTACTGCATACATCCAATGAATTACAGTACAAAGATATTGACTCAAACTGAAATCAAACAAAGTTCCTACAACAAAAATATTTTGAGAGAATCTTTGCATAACACATTAAGGAATTTATCTTTTGTCGCTTTCTTAAAAATGACTTCCAAGTAATTTTTTATCTGTACAAACCCATAAATTCTTGGTGCGATTTATATGCGGATCAGACGTAGAGATATTTTAAATTTATTCAGATCAAAAACCTGTACGTCTTTAGTATGATTTCTATTCAAATCAAAGTCATTCACTCGCTATAAAATAGGACAATGGTCTTCGTTATTTTATTTCTTATAATTTTTTTAGACTATTAGAATATAATGCGTTTCCATTTGCACCTAGCTAAATCAATAGGTTATAGTATTTTGAGTTATATACACCAACTTGTATAGCTGAATCATTAAATATTTGCATTGTTGGATCTATGAAGCATCATCAAATGGAATATCAATACTAAATATTAAAAGAAAGTGCATTGAACCAAAAACAATGATTCATTTGCGTTTTGCAAAATAATAATAATATAAGAATTTGAAGATGAGAAATATTTCAATTTTTTGTTGAGCTTTTTTATAAGACATATTAGATTTTCATTGGACATTCAAACCTTTTGGTATAATGCATTTTCATTTGCCTCTAGCTAAATAAATATGTTACAATATATCGAATTATATACACAAGCCTGTTGTGACGCCCCACCTCTATACCCACGCTAGCCAAGAACACTACGGTGTAATGCTGTCAACTAGCGCGGAGAATAAGGCTTTTGAGGAGCGACCATCCGTGTAATTGCTTTGCGCGAGCACCGATATGTCAGATAGTATAACATGCATTTTATTTCAAGAGGAAATCCGACATACCGATAAAAACACAAAGATACTACACAGTGGCTATAATAATCTTCGAAAACAAATATAGAAATAAACATAACACAAATCAGTCACGGATAATTCATATCACAAAGGCGGAAATAGACATGAATAAATATAACACATAAATGTGTTCATCAGAGTAGTGGTCTAAAAGATCCACAATGACTATACAAAAGAATAAGTACACAACTATGAGTCTATATCTCAAATGTATACAACAAAAACTACTAATCTAAGTAGTTAACCAAAAGTCAGGATGATAACCCCAGAAGAGAAGTCAAGCAGAAGCACCTGTAACATCTCGGTCTGACCCGAGTATTATTTATAAGAAAATAATAAACGGATCAGTCTAGCTATAAATATCAGATAAAATGATATAGAATAAGAGATATGACTAAACGTATAATAATCACAATGCCAAGCTGTGATAAATAAGTAATGGAAAAGTTAACAAGAGATTAATCAATATCACAAAAATCTTCTCAAAGATCAAAAGGAATGTCATACTCCTAATTTCATTCACCAAGCCACAAATATTGACAACATATAAATGCCAATCATAAAATTACTGAAACATAAATTCTAGAAATCATCAATTAGAAATCCAAAAACCACAAGAAAAGGATGGCCAATCCCAAACGGAACGCTATTCCATAAACCGGGCATCGACGCACCTAAATAGATACGACCCACGCACAGTCAAACATCATCGTACCTAGAAAGGTATGACCCATGCAAAGGCAAACATCGACGCACCTAAATAGATACGCCCCCATGTAATTTCTAACACCGATGCACCTAGAAAGATACACCCCATGCATAAATAAGCATTGACGTACCTAGAAAGATACGCCCCATGTAATGTCTAACATCGATGCACCTAGAAAGATACACCCCATGCAAAGTCGAACATCGACGCACCTAGAAAGGTACGTCCCATGCATAGACGAACATCGATGCACCTAGAAAGATACACCTCATGTCCCGACTTATTGATTCGATTGCTCCACGAAGTAAACAAACATCGACGAACCTAAATAGATATGACCCATGTGTAAATAAACATCGACGCACCTAAATAGGTACGACCCATGCGAGAAATGAGACGAAGCTCGATAAAAATGAAGTACAGTCCTCCACATAAACAAAGAGACATCGCACATTGCTAGTCTAAACCATGAAATGATCATCATCGATCATTAAGAAGTGTCAATTACAGTAAGCTAGTAAATATATGAGCTTAGCTTCATGTCCCATAACCACTAGCTTAACTTAAATATTTACGAACAAATTGTAGATCTCCACTAGACAATTGTCACAAGAGATTCAAACGCACAAGTCCAATAATTAACCAACGAAGTAAACGCAAGCGTTTCATACCACTCGTTTTACTAAGTCGTTTAATTAGATTTCTCATACGAGTGAGGTAAAGGCTTGTATATACTAATAGATTGGAAAACGGTTTGAGAAAACGAGCTTTGTAATAAATTAGTGTTGAAATCATTTGATGAAAGAATTTTGATATTTACTACTAGTATGAAAACCTTTATATTTTTAAAGTGACAAATCACAAAGAAGATTGTAGGAACAATCAATCACTAGAATTCACATACGAAGATGTGAATAAAAATCCAAAGAAACCGATAAAGAATCCATAGAAATGGATATTCAAAAATCCCTAGAAAAGGAGTCATCAAAGTCATAATAAATGATAACAACAAATAGGATCATCACGAATCGATTTAAATTGGAAACCATGCAAAATAGGCGAAATAGGCAGAACAGCAACAGGTCGGTCGGCCGGCTACAGAGCTCGGTCGGCCGGCTACAGAGCTCGGTCGACCGGACTCTGTTTTACAAAAATTCTCGGGAAGCAGGTCGGTCGACTGTGCTCTGCAGTCGGTCGACCAAACCCTGAGGCAGAGAAGTGCTTTTCACTTTGGAAGTAGGTCGGTCGGCCGGCAGCAGAGCTCGGTCGGCCGGACCTGTTCCCAGTCCCTTCCTAGCCCATAGAATACATTGGCCAATCACGACCAATTTGCAACCACTCGAGCATCGGCACTAAGGATTTATGCCTATCGACTACCCGGCCCTATGAGCTCTTCGTTGCATCACCAAAAACACATTTGAACATCAAAGCTATGATTTTTAAAGAATTGAACCCAAAACACTAAAAATTGGAATATTCACCAAATCAATCCAAACCAAAAGCAAATGCACACGAATAAGTGTTAGGAATTCATACCTAACAATCGAAGATAGTTATAGACTAAGATGTGAGATAAAAATCTCACCTTTGAACCCAAAAATAGTGAATGAGAAGCTTGAAGACAAGGGAAGATCAACTACACTTCAATCTCAACATTAGAAGCTTGAATCCAAGCTCAAAAGAAGAACATTCCCTAAGTTAGGTTTAGGAAATTTCTGAAATTGAATGGAGATAGAGTTAGAGAAGAAGAAGAGGATGCTTACTAATGGCTTCTCTTTGATTTTGGAGCAAGAATTTGAGCTAGCAAGAGGAACTAGGGCTTGGAGTTTCTAATTCCCTTTCCTTTCCACCATTTTCAGTTGGAGCTTGAGTTTGAGGAGTTGGAATGAGTGAATGGAGAGGACAGGGCTGAGCTAGAGTATAAGTGGGGTTAATGGGCTGAAACCCAACCCAAAGCCCTAAAGAAAAAGTAGCAAAATTCAACTTACTCCAAACATATCGAAGCTTATACTCAAAAAGGTTGCAAATGGCATTTTGAACTCAATAGAAGGGGTCTCGAGTCTCAATTCGACTGTTTGCAAAGAGTAGATTTTCGGACTAAAATCCGACGAACGATAAAATATTTAAATAAAATATTTAAATATACAATCGATAAATATGCGGGTTGTTACAGACTCCCCTCCTTAAAGAAATTGCGTCCTCGCAATACTTAAGAAGAAAATAAGAAGTAACAACCATAGAAGCATATCAACACAAAAGAAAATTTGAAATAGGAAGTTCACCATAAGGAGCATGAAAGAGTAAGCCTGAACGGGATTGCTCGATGAATTCTCTGGATTCCCAAGAGCAATCCTTAGGATTTGAGAACCATTGAACTCTCACAAGAAGAGCATCTTTATTTCGAAGGCGCTCAACCTCCGAAGTAATGATGCGAATGGAATGTTGCTCATAAGTCAAAACTGGTGAGACTTCAATTTCATCAATAACACCGGCTCGAGAATAAAAATAGGAAACCTAAAAGCATTTCCATAGTTAAAAGACGCAGAAAACATCAAGAATAGCAGAAAATTGAGCCAGTGCAACGGCGTAGTACAGAAACGGTACGCCCGAGAAACTAGAAACTCGAATAATTTGGAACACCGACGTAGTACAAAAACGGTACGTCCAATGAACCGATAAACCGGAACAACGATGTAGTATAATAAAGGTACATCCATTGACCGAGATAAGATGGAACATCGATGTAGTATAATAACAGTACATCCGATGAACCGAACACCATAAAAGAACATTGGACGCTAGTCCATAAAAAAAAATAAGATAAAGCTCAATAAAACGAAGTATATCAAAACGTCCGATGAACTTGATAAAAAGATAATTCCATTCGGACAACATCAAAGAATCAACCACTTGTTGCTTATGACAAAGCGCATTGGCAACACGATTTCCCTTCCGGGAATAAAAAGAATATCAAATCATAAGATGCCAGAAACTCGAGTCAACATGAAGTTCCTTATGCGAAAATAAATATTCCAAAGATTTATGATCGAGGTGGAGAACAAATTTCTCCCCCAAAAATGATGATGCCAGACTCTAAAAGCGAAAACAATAGCCGCGAGCACTAGATCATGAGTGGCATACCTAGTCTCAATCGGCTTTTAATGGTTTAGAAGCACAAGTGATAGCACGTTATCTTTTGCAAGAGAACGGCATCCAAACCAATACGATTAGCATTGGTACAAAAGATAAAGTCTTGGTTTCCTACGGGAATCACAAGAATAAGAGTATCGAAAAGAAAGGACTTCTTTTAAATAATCTTCTTTCCTGAAAAGTTGAAACTTTCAAAATTACATTTATCTTTATGTAATAATCTTTCTAGAAAAATTTACATTTTTACAAGTCAATTTATTGTGTCTGACTGTCTCATCAAAGCGTTTAGGAAATTCCTATCGGTAACGTTGATCAAGCGCATCGACCAGAATTCTTAAAACACTAAATGGACAATACAATCACAAAATCATCTTTTATAGGATAAACATGTTTCTAAAAACTTTTGAAAATTCTCTTTGTTCGTTCTAAAAACAGAAAATCCTATTTATACTTAAAAATAAATCTTATGAAAAAGATTTGCAAAAATTTTAAATTGCTAATTTCATCCAAAAATCAATAAACACAAGAATGGTCTCACCGAAATATTCATAGAATACTCGATTAATAAAATGGATGAAATAAGCTGGACAAACTGAATGACAAAATAAGTCATTCATAAGAATCATAACGAGTGCGGGATGCGGTAGGTGGAATGCTAACTCCCGCAACTCGTAGCCAAATGAAAATCGGTGGCAGGGTCGAACTAGAAAGACCTTAACACCACACAAAAGATTTCTTAGGTGATAATCCTAAGACAAACTGAAAAATACCGGAACAAATTATTTAGATAAGAGAAATAACACTTTTCTCATCTTGAGGGCTTAAAGAATAAAATGATGTCTTCAAAAATTTGAAATCGGTATCACAAGAAAAAATAGAAATCTGCTTAACAGATAGAAAATGTCGAAGATGAATAGTCCACACGGAAAAATAGGATATGGGCTTCACAACGATTAAGCCAATCCTTACAAAAATCAATTCCGAAGCCTAAGTAAAAATCGGCTCGGAACGAAAAATCACATAAAATAATTTCGACATCAATAGAAAGCAAATTGAGTGTTGCGGATCCACTAATCTGTATTCGCAATCCTCAAAGAAGACATCAAGCCCATAAATGTTTAAAGAAAAAGAATCACAAGTTCTCTTGATATAAAATAACAAGATGATTATATCAACAAGAACTTGAAAAGGATAATCACAAAACAAATGAAATCAAGGACTGAACGAGAAATACCTTGACCAAGAGAAGAGTTGCCAGGGGCTTGCAGCTTTCCTTCTCTCTTGCTTGGAAGCTTAGGACACGAAGATAAAAGATGACCCGAACCTTTGCAATAACGACAAAAGAGGGGTTTCGGGCACTCCCTTGCATAGTGGTCAGTGGAACCACAATTGTAGCATCGTCCACGACTAGAAGTAGGAGTCTTTGCTACCGGAGTTTCTTGCTTCCCTTTCTTATTAGAATCGGGGCCTTTGAATTTGATAGGCCTCTTCAAGTTATTGTCGAAGTTCTGTTGGGCACGCACAACTTCAACATCACCTTCATTATCGGCCTCTTCAAGACGAAGAGCGATATCAATAAGCTGATCAAATGAAACCTCAAGTTTCAGAAGTAATGGCTTCTTAAGATTCTTATTCAAGCCATAGACAAATCTATGATTTTTCTTCAATGGGGTATTAATGTACTCAACCCCGTATTTGGAAAGAGATTCGAAAGATGCAACATAGTCTGTCACAGAAGATCCACCTTGAACAAGGTCAATAAAACGCCGGGCCAAAGTTACCTTTTCAGCCTCCGGCACGAATTTCAATTCAAATCTTTCTCGGAATTGCTCCCAAGTGAGATCCGTCTCAACGATTTCAGAAATTAAAAGCTCATACCAATCTAACGCTCTTTCTTGGAGCATGCTAGAAGCCACTTGGACTCGATGTAGATCAATAAGGTTCATGCGAGAAAAGATACGATCGCATGATTTGAGCAAAGCTTGAATTTCTATAACACTCTCGGATTCCATGAATGGCCTTCCACCCAAATCGGTATAGTCTCTACACAAAGGTGCAAAACCAGATCTAGGATGAGTGGGCACTGGATTGGGACTGGCTGCTTGAGCGTTCTTTACTACATCAAGAAGCTGCTGGGCAGTCATAAAAACTCAATCTTGGGAAGTAGCACTAGATTGACAGGCACTGGGACGGCCTGGTCTAACCATTTCTCTTCTTTAAGAAAGAAAGAAAGAAGAAAAAGGTTATTCACCAAATGAGTGTCAAGCAATCTTGATAGTTAAAACAAGGAATCATAAAGAAAATAGGATGAATCGGTACGAAGACTCGAATCAAATCCAAAAGCACGACTCCTAAGATAGACTTAGGACGATGATCCTTGTTACAATATTTCGTATTGTTCCGAAGTTTGGCTTTGATACCAAGCTGTGACGCCCCACCTCTATACCCACGCTAGCCAAGAACACTACGGTGTAATGCTGTCAACTAGCGCGGAGAATAAGGCTTTTGAGGAGCGACCATCCATGTAATTGCTTTGCGCGAGCACCGATATGTCAGATAGTATAACATGCATTTTATTTCAAGAGGAAATCCGACATACCGATACAAACACAAAGATACTACACAGTGGCTGTAATAATCTTCGAAAACAAATATAGAAATAAGCATAACACAAATCAGTCATGGATAATTCATATCACAAAGGCGGAAATAGACATGAATAAATATAACACATAAATGTGTTCATCAGAGTAGTGGTTTAAAAGATCCACAATGACACCAAAGATTAGCAACATGTACTATACAAAAGAATAAGTACACAACTATGAGTCTATATCTCAAATGTATACAACAAAAACTACTAATCTAAGTAGTTAACCAAAAGTCAGGATGATAACCCCAAAAGAGAAGTCAAGCAGAAGCACCTGTAACATCTCGGTCTGACCCGAGTATTATTTATAAGAAAATAATAAACGGATCAGTCTAGCTATAAATATCAGATAAAATGATATAGAATAAGAGATATGACTAAACGTATAATAATCACAATGCCAAGCTGTGATAAATAAGTAATTGAAAAATCAACAAGAGATTAATCAATATCACAAAAATCTTCTCAAAGATCAAAAGGAATGTCAAACTCCTAATTTCATTCACCAAGTCACAAATATTGACAACATATAAATGCCAATCATAAAATTGGTGAAACACAAATTCTAGAAATCATCAATTAGAAATCCAGAAACCACAAGAAAAGGATGGCCAATCCCAAACGGAACGCTATTCCATAAACCGGGCATCGACGCACCTTAATAGATACGCCCCATGCATAGTCAAACATCGTCGTACCTAGAAAGGTATGACCCATGCAAAGGAAAACATCGACGCACCTAAATAGATACGCCCCATGTAATGTCTAACATCGATGCACCTAGAAAGATACACCTCATGCATAAATAAGCATTGACGTACCTAGAAAGATACGCCCCATGTAATGTCTAACATCGATGCACCTAGAAAGATACACCCCATGCAAAGTCGAACATCGATGCACCTGGAAAGATACGTCCCATGCATAGATGAACATCGATGCACCTAGAAAGATACACCCCATTTCCCGACTTATTGATCCGATTGCTCCATGAAGTAAACAAACATCGACGCACCTAAATAGATACGACCCATGTGTAAATAAACATCGACGCACCTAAATAGGTACGACCCATGCGAGAAATGAGACGAAGCTCGATAAAAATGAAGTACAGTCCTCCACATAAACAAAGAGACATCGCACATTGCTAGTCTAAACCATGAAATGATCATCATCGATCATCAAGAAGTGTCAATTATAGTAAGCTAGTAAATATATGAGCTTAGCTTCATGTCCAATAACCACTAGCTTAACTTAAATATTTACGAACAAATTGTAGATCTCCACTGGAAAATTGTCACAAGAGATTCAATCGAACAAGTCCAAAAATTAACCAACGAAGTAAACGCAAGCGTTTCATAGCCCTCGTTTTACTAAGTCGTTTAATTAGATTTCTCATACGAGTGAGGTAAAGGCTTGTATATACTAATAGATTGGAAAACGGTTTGAGAAAATGAGCTTTGTAATAAATTAGTGTTGAAATCATTTGATGAAAGAATTTTGATATTTACTACTAGTATAGAAAACCTTTATATTTTTAAAGTGATAAATCACAAAGAAGATTGTTGGAACAATCAATCACTAGAATTCACATACGAAGATGTGAATAAAAATCCAAAGAAACCGATAAAGAATCCATCGAAATGGATATTCAAAAATCCCTAAAAAAGGAGTCATCAAAGTCATAATAAATGATAACAACAAATAGGATCATCACGAACCGATTTAAATTGGAAACCACGCAAAATAGGCGAAATAGGAAAAACAGCAACACGTCGGTCGGCCGGCTACAGAGCTCGGTCGACCGGACCCTGTTCTACAAATATTCTCGGGAAGCAAGTCGGTCGACTTTGCTCTGCAGTCGGTCGACCAAACCCTGAGGCAGAGAAGTGCTTTGCACTTTGGAAGCAGGTCGGTCGGCTGGCAGCAGAGCTCGGTCGGCCGGACCTGTTCCCAGTCCCTTCCTAGCCCATAGAATACAATGGCCAATCACGACCAATTTGGAACCACTCGACCATCGGCACTAAGGATTTATGCCTATCGACTACCCAGCCCTATGAGCTCTTCGTTGCATCACCAAAAACACATTTAAACATCAAAGCTATGATTTTTAAAGAATTGAACCCAAAACACTAAAAATTGGAATATTCACCAAATCAATCCAAACCAAAAGCAAATGCACACGAATAAGTGTTAGGAATTCATACCTAACAATCGAAGATAGTTATAGACTAAGATGTGACATAAAAATCTTACCTTTGAACCCAAAGACAATGAATGAGAAACTTGAAGACAATGGAAGATCAACCACACTTCAATCTCAACACTAGAAGCTTGAATCTAAGCTCAAAAGAAGAACATTTCCTAAGTTAGGTTTAGGAAATTTCTGAAATTGAATGGAGATAGAGTTAGTGAAGAAGAAGAGGATGCTTACTAATGGCTTCTCTTTGATTTTGGAGCAAGAATTTGAGCTAGCAAGAGGAACTAGGGCTTGGAGTTTCTAATTCCCTTTCCTTTCCACCATTTTCAGTTGGAGCTTGAGTTTGAGGAGTTGGAATGAGTGAATGGAGAGGACAGGGCTGAGCTAGAGTATAAGTGGGGTTAATGGGCTGAAACCCAACCCAAAGCCCTAAAGAAAAAGTAGCAAAATTCAACTTACTCCAAACATATCGAACCTTATACTCAAAAAGGTTGCAAATGGCATTTTGAACTCAATAGAAGGGGTCTCGAGTCTCAATTCGACTGTTTGCAAAGAGTAGATTTTCGGACTAAAATCCGACGAATGATAAAATATTTAAATAAAATAGTTAAATATACAATCGATAAATATGCGGGTTGTTACACCTGTATAGGCACATCGTAGAATATTTACATGATTGAATATATGAGTTATCTACAAATGGTGAACCAAAACTATCTACTAAAGGAAAATGCACTGAAACACAACCTTAGCTCATTTTTTTTATGATAAATAATAGAATAGTAAGAACTTGAAGATGGGAAATAACTTAATTTTTAGTTGAGATAATTGATACAAAAGATATGTTAAACTATCACTAGACGGTCAAAGCCGATGGTTGGTCTTTCACAAAAAAATCCCGTAAATGAATTTCGTATGTAAATTACATATTTCCTAGAATGTTTACTTCCCACTTTACAACTAAATTACATGCTTCAACCAACTTTGAGTCATTAGTTTCTATTATGTAGAAAAATGTTGCAATAAACTCCTTGTTCATAATTGTAAACAGTTTCAATGAAAATTATGTATTAATATTCGACGTTTGGAAAATGAAAAGGCTCAAAGTCGGTAAAAATTTGCTATGCTAAGTGAAGTCAAAATTTAAACTGGGCCAACAGAAATGTTGTCGTGTCCGCTATAAGATTTTGATGAGCCACAACAACCTAAGGTACAATAAATCTTTCACTTAAAAATACCATTTTTTTTGAAATGGTACTTTATATATAACAAATCATTGTGACAACATATCACATGTCAATAAACGTTCGAATTACGCTATGCAAGTTTCGAACTTGTGACCTCTCACACCAAAGCCAAATCACTTAACCACTGAGACAATGGTGCTTGTCAAAAAATGGTACACTAAATCTTTCACTTAAAAATACCATTAACTCTATAATAAAGTACTGGTCTCAAATAACAGCATGTTTAGGAAAAAATCAAATATCTGGATAGAAAAACATCTATCACACAATCTATTACCGTAGTCCGATGATCTAAGATGAAACCACAATTGAAACATCTTAGAGGACAGAAAAACATTATATAGTGTCGTAGATACAAATTTTAATCAAAGAATTAATTCAAAACCGAAATTTCAATGATGTATACAACCAAAATATTTTAAATAATGTTGTATGTTACATAGCGTCACAGAGGAGGTCACAAAAATATTAAATGATGCGTACAATTTAAATATTTCGTTCATAGTACTGCCAAAATTAGACCTGTAACCCACACAGAATTTCTTGAAATCTGTACATCCATTAGCCGTCAAGTTAATCATGAACTTCATCCGAAGTTCCTTTTTAATACCAATTCACGTATTTTGGAATTTTTTCCAAATGGTATTCTTTATGTAATCTTCAATTTCATTGTTTTTAATATTAATAGTTAGTTTATCCATTGTGTGTTAAAACATTGGCAATAATAATAATACTTGTATGTTCAAAAATAGAAATGGCTAATGTCACAAATAGAATTTTTAGCTGGCAACTTGTCAAATATTTTTCCATGTAGAGTAAACTTTCATGTTATGAAACTATTAATATGACAACATAATATAGAAATTAACTAATTGAAAGCTGCCAGAGTATTGCCATTTTTTCCTAGTTGAATTGAAGAAATGATAGGTTAGAGTCTGTTCACATAAACCACTTTGCTTCAACTTCTTATTTCGTATTTATCTGATTTTTTGTCTTATAACAAAATAAGATCGTCGTTTCATTTTTTCCATATAAATCCTAAATTTTTAATTATAACAGGAATCATAGATAAGTATATTAAAAAATAAATCTACTTTATGGTAGAGAAACATACCTCAATTTGTATTTAGTGTTGATGCTAGCTTGTCCTAGGATATCAGTTTTTACTCCAACTTCTACCGGAACATATTCTACTCTAAAAAAGAAGGTAAAGCATTATTCACATTAATAAATTTGTACAAAAAAATTATAGTTTGATCTTGTGTGTGTACATTTCCTACTTTGCATGTATACATTTCAATGTAATTTGACAAACAAAACATGGATCTCACATTTTCATGAATAAAAATGTGGTGTATGTATTATTAAATAAGAGAATCATAAAAGAATAAACTGAAAAACACATATTGTGATATTATTTTACTTGTTCTTCTACGTTGGCTCAAATAAAAATTAACAATGATTGTATATTATAATTATGATATCCCTTATATATGATATAAATCTTATTATTCGTTAAAAATCATGTCGTAGGTATGCAAAAAAAATTGTAACAGTTATTCAAGGAAGAGAAGAGGTACTCTATCAAAAAATGGTGAAGCACTTATGTCCCTAATGTAAAACAGTCATTCTTTTAACAGTATGATTAAATTAACCAATACAATAAAATTGGAAATAAAGGGTGTGATATATTGACAACATGGGAATACCAAAACTTGTGGACATATCTTGTTAATGAGTTGTGCTTAAAACTACATACAAAATCATATAGCCAATTGTGACAAAGTCATATAATGGTAGACGTTTAAACATAAACAATAAAATAACATATATTTGAACAAAATAATAGACAAATAATGATCCATAATGAAAATTTATGCCCATCACTCAATATGAAATTAAAAGTATCTTACAATCAATTCCCATTATTTCTTTTCTATTATCTCAAGGGCGTATTAATTGGAATACTTTTGTTACTAGTACTGTAGTTATGGAAATTACGTTAATGTAAAAGAAGAAGCAAATCTACATCCAACTTATACATATTTTATTAGCATACTAACAGATTAATTGTAATAGACGTATAAAATTCAAAAAAATTCACACAAAAATGCAAGCATAAACGTCCAGAATAAATGCTATAACCGTAACCAAAGTAAAAAAATTCCAGTACAAAAAAATTATATCATGCTAAAGACATAAACGATAATTTCCTTTTGTTATAAAAAAATTACATTATTGCATATAAAACATTATTGTTAGAGTTGGAGCAGTGCCTACTCAACTTCTATGTAAATTTATAGAAATAGTGCTAACTTATGCTTTTTTTATTGTAAAGGAAACATAAAAAAACAAAAACTATTATTAGGGTATTCTCAAATTTGCCGGGCTTTCATGTTTTATGAAAGGAATCAATTGCTAAGATTCACATTTAGACAAACTTCTTGTTTACTTCATGTTAGGTGCTCCTTTCATCCAAAAACTATAATCAGGATTTCTATATTAAATTTCTCACTCGTTCTAATAGAAAAATCCACATATCTAGTTAGGAAACACAGATAAAGAAGAAGCACCTAAATCCTACATGCAAGACTCAACATACATAAAAATCATTAGTAACATTGGCTACCTATCTTTGTTCATTATACGAAGAAATGTTTTATTTTAACAGAGAAACCCGAACCTAAAGGCTCAACATTTGGTGCAACACTTCATCTATATATTTGCTTTCAGCATGCCACTTACCTAAATAAAATGATAATTTTAGTTGAAGGAAGTATGAAAATTATATATCTCCAGTGTTTCTCTAATAATTCACCTCAAGATAAACAAATATTTTGTTACTCACCTAATCTTTGTGGTGTAAATCTTATCAAATCATAATTACAATTTAATGAACAATTCAGATTGCACTCACATTATATCGAGTATTACTTTTAACATCCAAGCTTAAATTCAGCAATTATATTTAATAACAACGAATTCCAAACTCAAAATGATGATCATTCCTAGTTGCTACCCCTTCATTCTTCAACTACCGCTAGAATACTAGATCATGAAAATTCAACAATCCCTTGCTACACCAATTTCCTAGTGGAAGCAATTTTGATCACCGTTATGTAAGTTTCATTTCATAACTACTATATTATTAGAACAGACACAATTTATGAAGGCAAGATCTGCAAAAGATGTTAATATTCACCAAAAAATAAAGGGAAAACATCTTTGCTTTCCATGTGTATTCCAACAAAATCAAACAAAGAATCAACAAAACAACAATGAGCAAAATGGTGGAAAAACGATACAACCGGTCTCTGATTTTAATTGGCATAAAATTAAAATAGATAATAAACTATACCAGGTTCAAGCTCTAAAGCAACATCAAATCCAAAAGGTTTGCACATAAATTTTAATTATGTTGTACTTCCCATCAGCATCTCAGAATGAATCAACCGTCAAAAATGAAACCGAAGGCGAAACAACTGAAAAGGGATTTTGTGTTTAAGCGATGAGAGCAAGGTAATCAGAGAAGCGTGATAATTTTTGTTTTCCAGTATTAGAAAGGAAAATAAACAAAGAGGGATTCTTTTGCTTAAGCGATGAGAGAAATTATTCAGAGAAGCATCTTTAAATTTCTATTTATCGATATTTGACCGTGATTTCAAAGTGAGGTAGACACAGCCGAAAAAGCAACAAATTGAAGAGGACCGTATTCCTATGCTTGGAGGACGACGCGTAGTGGAAGAATGAAACGAAGAGCTACAGCGAAGCAAATATAATACGAAGGAATGCAACGATTTTTGAGATATCCTTTTACTTGTAGAATAGGAAAAAAGGACGACGTGGAGATGTGTGAGGAGAGAAACTTTTATTTTCCCGTAAACAGCAGTTGTTCAATTCGTAGGGGGCGGAATAATTTTTTAGGCGGTAGAATAATGGAGACTCAGCGAGCGGCCATTAAAAATCCTATCCTTTTGTTTTTAGCTGACAGATGGAGTGGGGAAGTGGAGATGGGGATAAGGAAATAGAAAAATATAAAAGGCGATTGTCCACTTGACAAAAACTAAAGGAGGCTTCTGTGCCCTCGAAATCTAACTGACTAATAATATAATAGTATAGATTATTTCATTGTATTAACTAAGGTTGAATTGCTATTGACAGATAAATGTCGACGATTTAAGAAATGCTATTGGATCGGCAGTAGATGTTATGCAAGCAACTGGAGCTTCAGTGTCTTCTTTGCTGCAAAGGTGCTTGGACGCAAATTTCAAAACCTTTAACATGTAAAATTTATAAAAAATTGTTTACGTAGTGTACACAAGAACTACATATGGAAAGAACGGATAGTCTAATGTCTGAAATTGCTAAGGCAGTTGCACATGAGGGAGTTTTGCTCGAGTAGTCTAAAGATTTGCTATCAGTAGTTGCAAGGATGTATGTACGTATACAGCATATGTTTAACTTTGTTTAGATACGTTTTATTTGTCATCTTGCTTAAAAAATATGATTATGCAGGTGAGGTAGTGTAGTCTGAGAAATCAGATGCTACAATTTGTGACTTAGTCCATCCATTTCATTTTGCTTTGTTTATTTGGGTTCAATTGGATAATTTTTATGGTATTTGAACTTCCTTTTATAATCTATCGGTCAGAATTCGAGTAATCTTAATGTGGCTAGACACGTGATTCCACTGCAATAATAATGTTGTTAGTTTCACGATTGCATAATTTGTAGTTGAATATGTACTATTGTGGCTTCTTAATTTGTCAAAAAAAGAAGGTAGTATAACAAATTACTGAATGAATAGTGAAGATTATGTCTCAATCTTTTAGGTGTTACATTTATTTTTATTTAGTTTAAATTGTTCATTTACAGCAAATCAATGAATGAAAAGAAGCGGATTGTTGAGATGGATTCATGTGTTGTGTGGAAAGATGAAAAAATAAGACGTTCATGTATACTTATGTTTGTACTGTTGCCCTTATTTGCACTGAAACAGTGCAAGCGCTATCCCAATTTCCACTGGGATTGTGCAATTGCACTATTTCAGTGCAAATCGTGAGAGATTGTCCAGTTAGTTTGTACTATTCTAATTGCCTTTTGCCACAATGTTTTCTATTGGCTGTTTTGATCTTAAAAGTTTAAAACTTGGTTATTATGTATGTTTTTTATTTTTTCAGATGGGTTGAAAAAAATGGTGCTGTTAAATTTGTTATGAAGAAGCCATGTTTGTTTGGGGAGCAAATAATGCTGGTTGATCATGATGATATTCCTCTTCAATGGTCTGATGATCATCTGTAAGGATATGTGACACATCTAAATATGCTGTTGTTTGTGAAGAGTGGGGCAATGATAACAGCCAGAGATTAGCCGAAGCTTAACTGAAGAGGAGGAGGAGGAGGTTATAGATGAGGTGAAGTCATCACTTAATACTAAAGAGGGTATAGATAAATATCCTATTGCCCTCTGCACGACATGAAACATCCGTCCCTTTTCTTTTGTTAGTCTCAACCATTAAAGGTTGAGTGCAGGGTCCATTTTCTGATAAGAAAAATCTAAACAACGTATTTTCCATTGAATTTGAAGGTCAAATACTCGTATTATTATTTCGTCTTTACAGGTACATAACCACTAGACAATGTTGTGGAACTGAACGTTTTAATTTTTCGTTGAATAGCTTATTATGACAAATACATTCATCCCCGCTGTTTAACTTTTAACCTTTGGAAATTTTGACGGCCTCTTTGAAATTTGAAAGCCTACGTCTTTCACATAATCAACATATGATTTTTTTAATCTATGTTCCACTTTAACTTTCTACGTTTCAACGTTACATAAACAGCGCAAACGCTCATCCACTTTCCTCCTTTCTTCCTCAATCAATATCCAAACCATCTACAAATCCTGCCTCACTCACTCCACTCCCCTCCAAATAAAAAATTCAGACGTTTCCTTCTCCTTCTTCAACAATTTCTTCCATAAACGAAGATTTAGCGACTCTAGACCTGATCTGCTCCCAACTCCTAAGCGAAGACTCCACCTCCTTAGACTCTCTCCTACCTCAAATATCTGATCATTCAAATAGAAAACATTCGTTTACCTAGATAAAATTAACAATATCCATCTGTTTGATAAATAAGAGACATGGTAGCATAGTAGCCATATACTTCTAAAATAGTACACATATTATCACTATTCGCCGCTAGAACCGACTGTGCCTTCTTTTTGACTTGTTTCCTACGACCACTGCAATATTCCATTTGTTTCGTTAAAGATTTAAAGAATATTGCAGAAACTTCTTCTCTTTTTTAACATACAAGCTAAAAGCACAGTCATCATCTTCTCTAAACTCTCTCTTCTTTGGGTCGTCTATGTGCTTCTCCGTTTCAGTTTGTCTCTGTTTTGCTCTTTATTCTCCGAGTCATATAATGCCTTTTGCCTCTTGGTAAGCTTATTATAAGCTTGATCTTCATATGTGCTTCGCTCTCTCTTCCTTGACTGATCTCCACGTGTTTTGCTTCGGGTACTGTAATTAGACTTTTCTCTGTCCTGCTGGTTCAAGTCGTTTTCCTTCTTGTTCTGAACAGGTTTACTCTTTCTAATTTCAGTACACCTACTAAGCCCACTAGCATTGGTTTCTTCTCCATGCTTTGCTCTTATCCATGTTATAATCTCAGCTTCTTCGCGGACCGTTTCAAGTTGCGATGGACAAAAAGCATCAAGATTGTTATTCTTTAGATCTGGATTATGATTTTGAAGCTTTTGAATGCTTTCTGGATACAGTTTGCAAGTTTCAGCATCAACCTCCTGCTTTTTGGGAGAAGATGAAGATGCTGGAAAAATAGTTGGCCTATCCTGCACCTTTTCACCTTTCTTTGGAAGTTTATAGAGGCAGTACTTGTGCTCACAGGCTATCCTGCACTGCCTACAGTAAATCATAAATTCTTGAAACAGGAAGGTGATTTATGATTTACTTTAGGGCACTGCACAATCCATATTGTAGAGGCAGTACTTGTGCTCACAGGCTATCATCACAATTTTCGCTTATTCTTGTAAATCATAACTTAGGTACTGCACAATCCATATTCCTGCTATCTAAATTTACTCACTCCTTGTAAAGCTCCTACTACAAAGAAATTTAAAAGTGAGATTTGAATTCTTAAGATTCGAGGAACAGATTTTTAAAACGGAATAAGCGGAAGAGAGGATATTTACAAGAAGTGAGTAAATTTAGATAGCAAGGAATATGGATTGTGCGGTACCCTAAAGTTGGCATTTTATAGGAGGGGAAAAATAAGAGTTGCGCTGGTGGGTAGCCAAATCAGTTCTTTATCTAATGTTTCACGTTCCTACCAGCATTTTGATGTTAACTAACAAAATATTAAAGTAGTAAGGCAGTGAGCACATTTTGTAGAGTTCAGCTTAATGTTTGACTGTTTGTTATTTTGATAAGTATGTTGTTATTACTATTTTTCGTTAGCCATCTATATGGTTACATTTACTTCAAATTTATGGAATCGTATGATTTTTTCAGTTGTATATTCCATTTTCCGCCAACATTGTTGCTCACTTGTAAACTATTTAACGTATTGATGCAAATATGAAAGCAATAAGTAAGACATTTTATTAACCATGCAAAATGCAGTGGGTCAGTTCGCCCAACATTTTTACCCTGTCATCGTTCCCCAAGCGTCGGATACTTCTGACGCCCAGGGAATGTTAATGGGAAAGCTACCCCCAGCCAAATATTAGATACTTTTTAGCTTAACGTTGATGTTAACAAATTAATTAGACAAATATAAAGTTCGATTGAGATGCGGTTTTTTGTGCTGCGGCCATATTGAAGTGTTCAACATTATGGAGTTTGTTTGAACTAAATCCGAGAAATTTATAATTTTTCTATTTATTTATTTATTTTAACAAATTATCTACACATATTACAAAAATAATAATTCATTTGTTAATTAATTATAAATTAATTTTATTTTGAAATATACATTTCAAGTACTCCAGTTAAGATTTTCATTACTCCGCTAAGGTTTCCACTCACGTTACACAAACTCATTTTTTGTTCATTCAACCTACGACTCGTTCAAATGTCCAATTTAAATTTTCCGTTCGCCCAAGAAGACAGCCAATATCTCCGCATGATTCTCTTCGCAGCTTTTCTACGCTCTGAACTTTTTACAGATTCTTATCTTGTGAAATATGACACCTTTTAAGTCTCTTTTTTTTCTTCTTCGTTTTAGTGCTTTGGATCTCTCGATTTTCAAAAAAAAAAGTTAACATTCTCTCTCATATTTAATTCTTGATGGGATTTTTCTGTAGTTTCCAATCAGTCTCCTATTTAATGTTTTCATAAAACTTTTCATGCCTACTATGCTATTCCTTTCTGATCCTTTTTCCAATTTTATCTTACCTTTTTATCCTTTTACATCTTAAACTGTTGCGTAGTCAACCCCAATCTCAATTCATTTTCTTTTTGGAATGATAAACATACAATGATAGAAGAAATAAAAAGTACTGTCATGAACGTACTTTAACCTTTCGCTTCCATTTATCTGTAATTTTATTTTGATTTGTGGTAGGTCTAGTTACAGTTGACTAACTTTGCACGGGAACAATTTTATATATAATAAGGCAAAAAGCAACCAGCAATGGTAACAATTTTAACTGCATTGTAATTGGTATGTTAGTTAACAGAATAAGAGGAAAACAACATACAAAACAAATGGTTGACATCAAAAATGGCACAACATCCATATACGATCTGTGTTTAATGACAAATTTTCCATCGAATTTAAAAATAGCTAATAAATTTTAATTAAAAATTAACCCGAAGCGCACAGCGTATATGTAACGACCCGCTATTTTGGACCATTCAAATCGACAATAAAACCGTACATGTCCGACTTGAATAATTCAAAATACCGAATTGTTAATAAAATTTGGCAAAACTTAAAATATACAGTAAATAAATCAATCATAGATCACTTACACAGAGTAATACAATGCAGCGGAATAGATAAAGAATAGTAGTTCATGAAGCTACTATGTACCTCAAAGTTAGAAATAAAATACAACCGAATTGTTCAAATGCCATGAAGTCTCCAATGCAACAGATGGCTTCTCTGAACCAATCAACTGGATGGCTGAAGAGATAGATAGCTGGATCTTCAAGCAAAGCTCCAACTTCGAAGATGAGTCTCAAATGTTGTATCTCTCAGTCTGACCCGAGCGTAAAGCAAAACACAAAACACTTGAGTCATGATTAACATTCTTATATCTATAAATCTAACTCAAGTGAAATATCAACTGAAATATAATTAACTTAGAGGATGTTTGGGATAACCATCCTCTAAGGGTCCATGGAACTATCTAAAAGATAGAAATATACACTATAACACTGTAGTCTTTTCAACTTAATTTATACTTAAAAACCAAATATCATTTTCACTTCAAATATCTCTATACTTCCCAAATAGTATTTTTATATATTAAATAATTTGTACAGTAAAGTAATTTCAATTCCCTCAACTTAACAAATCGTTTAACATCAACCCGACCATCCCATTTAAATCTATTTCAATCTCAATTTATTAATTTAAATTCAACTCAATTTCTAAAATAACCACTTCAATTTTTATCGATCTCAAATTTGGATTTGAAATCACAAAATACCCTTTATATTCAATATATTTCAAAACTTTAAGTATTCAACGTTTCAAACTAACTTTTTAATCAATTTAGTTTCTAAATAATAAATTCAACTATACTGATTTCAAATACATATCCGAATCTCAAAATAAACCATTTAAATCCCAATATAGTTCAAAGCTTTAATATTTAATTAAATGTTCAATTTAATAGTTCCAAATAGATCTCCATTTAACCTCATTATTATCTAGTCTTAAATTAATCCCTCATTAGATACAATATCATTTAAGTAACCTTAAATTACATTTTACTCAATATTTTCTTTAATTTATTTAAACGTGAAATATTCATTAAATCACTTAAATAAAAATCCAGTTACAAAATCATACCCTTAAATTTCCCATTCAATAATTTCAAATTGATTTAATTGAATAAATCCTTATTTAAATACCATTTAGATAAACCCACATTTATCTCCCAATCTTAGTAAATTGAAGAATACTTTTTGGAATAAAATTTACATAAATATTTATCATAGTTTATGTATTAAATCAAATTTTGACTAAATTAAATATTATTAAATCTATATATCATTACCCTTTATATATAAAAAAATTTAAGGATTAACATTTAATAAGACCATATATTTCTTTCCAAAACAATGAATTAAATTTCAAAATATTTATATATATGGACCAACGATGTCTTAATATATTTCCTATCATATAGTCTAGTGCTACGGATATTTATCATTTCAATCCGTACACTAAATATATACGGGCGGATATCATTTCAACCCGTAATCCCAAATTCAATTAAATGAAAATCGCTTGGGTTTATCATTTCAACCCATAACGATTTTCTCCTATTCTAAAGTCCATTCGGGTATGTATCATTTCAACCCATAGTGATTTCTAAACTACAGGGAACTTGCAGAGTGATAACAGATAATACAATAAAATAACAGGCATGTATCATCAATAACAATATAATATAAATAACAGGACATGGTGTCATATCCCGCAGGTGAACAGTTACAGATAATAGCATATATAACAAATTTAAATAACTGCAGCAGCATATTTCAATTGTCGTTTCAATTGAAATCAAATTTAATGAATAAAAGAATGTTAATCGTGAGTGATTGCTCACCTTTCGAGGCTAGATAGATTGGACAAAGAATTGAGCTACGCTGGATCACGATCTAGAGATCGAACAAATCCAAACAAAATTTTCAAAGCGAAGCAAGATTGGCACGAATACGATGGACAACTGATAAATAGAGATTGATGAAAATAGATCAGAAACTGCTTTATGTAGACCGATATGAAATACAAATATTATTCTATTATACTACTCTCTTAACCAATATTAGTTTTGAAACGCATTAAAATTACATATACATACATACGTTTTCAAACAAACGCAAATAATAGAAAACTGCAAAACTATGTTTAAAACCAATATTAACATAAATTTTTTATAATCATATTTAAATCAACATTTAAGTCAACATTCCACATTATTATTGTTAAGACCAATATCGACTTTTCTTAATTTGTTGAAACACTACACACCTTATACTTGATATAAATTTACCTTTTGCAAAATATTTATAAGAAAGAGAAGGGTGAGAGCACAGCTCCAACTTAATTTAAAAATTTAAATTCCAGTACTTTCTTTAATATTAAAACAGACTTCAGGCATTTCTTACATGTTAACACTTAATTTAAACTTTCTTTATCATCTTAAAAATATCAATGTCAAATTTTAACCCATATAATCACTAGTATAAACTTACATATTAAAACAACAAATCTTAGATCTTATAAAACTGTATTTGTATAATAATTCATCTCTGGACAGACACACAAACTAACTTAAAATATATTATACTATATATTCTCCCCAAAATTTAATAACTCTACAACTATATTTTAAACAACAGAAGGAAATTTAAACCCATGCAAACTCTACCTATATATCAAACTTATGTTTTATAACTTACTGTATATTAATATGTTTATAAATGTATACTGTCCCACAATATATATTATAAAATTAACACCTTTTTATAAACAATACAATATAAAATTAACACCTTCCTTTTTTTTTATAAAAATCTTACATGCTGTAACATATATGCAGACTGCTAAACATCTTATATTATATATAAACAGTATGAAATAACCCAATGTATATTCAAAAGTCATACTAAACAAATTTCAATAAATACTCATATAAAACTAACCATAGAACAAATGCAAATGTTTATAACTTTATATTTAATGTATACTTGCGCTGCACTATATAAACATACTTATATAGTAAAATATATACTTGAAGCATGTTATGCTTAAAATAAAGGAAAAGCAAAAGCAATATAAACAATAAGAAAACAAAAGAAAAGGAGGAAAAAGAAGAAGAAAAAGAAAAGAAATAAGAAGAAAAAAAAATTAGTGCAGCCATTAACTACAGAAGAAGCTTCACACGCAAGAGAGGAGATGAAGATCTATTGATATGGAGTAGGGTATGTACGAGTGATTTGTATTTATAAGAGAAACCTCACATTGATAGAGTGGAAAGAAATTTTGTTTAAAGTGGCAAGAAATAAAGATAGTAATGGCTAGAGGAAATTTAGGAATTTATTCCTATAATTTAAGGAAGAAAAAAAAAGAAAGAGGAAATAAATTAAAACAAATATATAAAGATTAAATGCTGGTGAACAGAGGAAATAAAATGAAACAAATATGTATATAAACATTGAATGCTGGTGAAAATAGAAAATAAATTTAAAAAAATATGTATAAAGATTGAATGCACATGAATAGAGAAAATGAATTAAAACAAATATGTATAAAGATTGAGTGTTGGTGAAAAGAGGAAATAAATTAAAACAAATAAGAAGAGAATGGATTGATTTAAAGGAAAGGCAATGGATGGTTTAGAAATAAATAAATGTAAAACGTATACGTTTTAAATTTTAAAAAGGAAAGAAATAAATACGGGAATGGCAACAGATCTTGCAAGCAGGGAAATTACGTAAAAAGAGGAAGAGAAAGATGCGTATAAATGAATGGTAAATAAATTTAGATTTCAAATGAAATAAATGGCACAGCAGAGATTAAAGTATGGATGTAAATCCTGGAATAATAAAAAGCAACGTTTATATGTTGATTAAGAAAATAATTAAAACAATTAATGGCTTAAATGGGGCAGCATGTTTCAAAATTTTGAAATGCAAAAGAAACGTACACTATAAATATAGAGTTTTTCAAAAGCAAAAGAAACGTAATGCTGTCCATTAATTCATCAAAACGTTATTTAAGTAATAAATTGAAATGAATATACAAATAAAAGTAATTGTAATGGTCAATAGTTGATTTAGCTATACACTTAAAGCAATAAATTTTTGTTTGTTTGTACAACACAAAATGAGTTTTGAAAGTCAAGGATATAAAAATGGATAAAAGGAAAGAAATCAGGAAATTTTTGTGAGCAATAGCTTTCCAAGGAAAGGTAGGCTTACATTATATATACATGCTGAGATGATTAGGCACGTTCAAAAATTTTGAAGCAATGAAGGAATTGGAAATAAATATAAAATGAAAGAAATTTGAAAAGTCCGTAGCTATGATCTAGCCAAAATTTATTAAAGCCATTTACTAGGAAGTTTGGAATCGCAATAATAGGGAGAGGAAGGCACATTAATTTGATGACAAAGTTGTGTTCGGATCTATAAGCAAGTGGTTTATATATTATAGGCCTTATGAAAGCGAGGGAAGGAACGGATGCTACTAGCTTGATGATTTGAGATTCTTTCATACGTTAAAAACAAAAATAAAGAGAGACCAGAATAAACGCACCACCATAAATATAAATATACGCTTCAATTGCAAAAGAAACGTATAGGGAAAATTATGGGTAGTGGGAAAGGTAAAGTCAGTGCACGAAACTACAAGGAATAATAAAAGCAAGGTCGATGATCTCAAATTTATTAATGGTTACGAATGGAAAAGTCTACCTGAATTGGAAAAGTATTAAGCAATAGAAATCTTTAACGGTAGTAAAAAGAAACCGTTACGCACTGATTCAGAAATCAATTAAAGCAATTAATAGCTTGAATTGGACAGCACGTTTTCTCAATTAAATAAACTTCCATAAAATTATTTGAAAATTTACAATCTACTATATTTAAATATACGTATTCTCGATATATAAACATTTTATTTAAAAATTCAATTATTATAAGATTTCACAAATATTCAATTAAATATGTTATAGAATCAATTAAAATTGTTAAAATTTTCCAGGTCGTTACACTCTCCCCCACTCAATACTTTTCGTCCCCGAAAAGGAAGGAGGTAGGAGAATAAAACAACCAGAAAAAAAAAGTAGATTGAAAGCCAAGATAAACAATAAATTTTAAAACTATATAAATTTTATTTAAAATATTTATTTGAAAATTTCATTTGAAATTAAATTTTCTTTAATATTTAATACTTCTCAAACTCCTTTGCAAACAATTATTTACATTATTACTTCTATTTACAAAGACTATTGAAAATATTAAATCCAAAATTTATGAAATTTTTAATTTATCTCAAGATACCTTTCAAATATTATCAATAAATTAATAATCATTTTCTTTAAAGATGTTTTATTTAATTTATAACTTCAAAAATATTTATAACACTGAAATTTTATATAAAACAATGTAGTATACAAATAAGCAATATTTAAAAGATTTATTCAAAAAGGAAAGGAAGGTAGATTCCGAAAATGGAATATAGGTGAAAAATAAAGCTGAGCAGATGAGGTAGATTCAAAAGAATAGAATCGGGCACGAATAATTTATTTCAAACCATAAGAATTTAAATTTCAAATATTAATACAAAATTTCTTTATTGAAAATACTTTTATAATAAAATACCTTTATAAATAAAATACTTTTATATCGAAACCAATTTTTCTTTCGAAAATACTTTTATAACTCGATGTTTTAACAAGTTTATCCTCGTTCTTGCAGACTCTGTCCATGCGTTGATCAGGCGCAAAGCTAGAGTTCTTCAAGTACTTAGTAGACCTGTTTCAACACCCAGTGAAAATATTTGAAAAACCTTTTAAAAACAGATATGGAAAGTACAATCCAAACAAATCAACCAAACCAAAACCTTTGTCTGATCATGGTTCGCAGATACACAATGGTTACGCCTGGGTCCCCCAGGAAACAATCCATATCTGTAAGTTTCTCAGCCCTGCGAGTTATGCCATGATGACTAGTAGAGTGCAGGATACACAATGGTTACGCCTGGATCCCCCAGGAAACAATCTGTACCCCTAGGCAAGACTCAGCCAGGCACTTGCGCTACTATTCGCGACCTACACAGATTGCAGGATACACAATGGTTACGCCTGGATCCCCCAGGAAACAATCCATACCCCTGGCAAGACTCATCCAGGCAACTGCGCTATGTATTCACGAGAGAAAAAAAAACCATGGGTTACGCCACGGTGGGAACACTCGAGTATTACATCCAGAAAACCAAAAATCAGAGAGAATAATATCGCTAGAATGAATCCACGATGTGGCCACAAAGCGGATATCAAGCAGAAGGCACTTTCCATATCTTTACTTCGAAAATATATATCATATAGTACCTTTTCAAATCACTTTCAAATATCGTACTTATATAAAGTCCATATATATAGGATTTCATTTTTCCCAAATCGAATACTTTCCAAATCAATAGTAGATCAAATCATACTTATATAGACTTCGATTATATAAAATCTCTTTCCAAATTGAGTACCTTTCAAATCAATAGATTTCAAATCAACTTCATACTTATACAATCCATTTTATATAGGTTCGACCACTCCCAAATCAAGTGCTTAATAATATAAGGTTCTCAAATTTCAAATCATTTCAATATCAGTTTAAAAATCATATATGATTTCACCAAATTTTCTTCCAAATTAAATATCTCAATTTCAAAGTTCCCATAATAATAGGTTTAGAAAATAATCCCAGTTTCCAAATTAAAATAATTCAAGTCAAACAAATTCATTTCCAAAATCACCATATAAGTACTGGTTTTAATTTCAACTAAATTTCAAAACCAAATATTTTCTCAAAATCAATTATACTAAAAATAGTTTCCAAATTTATAAGTATCCCTTTAAAACTTTTAAACTATCTATTTCTATTTGAAATATCCAATTTACCTTTCTGAAAACCATTATTCAAAACCATATTTTTTTTTCAAAACATTTCAAAACTAAATTTATACTCTTTATCAAACATTTTATACTCCTCGAAATTTCTTAGCTTTGAAAATTTAATCTCGATTTGGAAGTGTTCGAAGATTCAAAATAGTTAGGGAATTCAAATTTTCAATTCAACAGTTGAAAATCAACAATAAATCAATAAACCAATTATTAAATCCGAAACTCGATGACTGAACACCGGTCTCATTTCAAATTGTTTCAAATATATATTTATATCTTTCTAAAATATCAAATTATACTTCGAAATTTGAAATCAAAAACGGTTTTACAAAATCACTTGCATAGCGAAGCTATTAAAGTGGCCACTCCCCCACTCTGAAACTCGAAAATCAATGTCGATGATGCATGCACTCATCACCGAAATTATTTTCCAGCGACATAAGTGAGTTCTGGATTTCTATTTTCTTGAAAACTTCTTTGAAATTTCTTCAAAATTATTGGAATTCATTTGAACTCATTTGAAACATTTCTTATTCGAAAAAATACTTTTAAATCGTATTATTTTTATATATTTTCCAAAATCTTAAAACCAATTTCAAAATACCAGAATTCAATTCTCGAATTTCAAATTTAACTCTACAGTTACAAATCATTTTTATATAAATCAATTTATTATAATTTTTCAAAATTTCAAATCCTTTGAAAACCTTTTTATATAGAATAACATTTCTTATTTGCTTTATATATAAGTAAAAATCCTTATCGAAATCATTTTACTTTTATATATAGAATAAAATCATAGTTATCAAAATAATAATTTCAGTATAAACAATTTCAAAAATACAACATAGCCGATTTTTCAAAGGGTGATTCAAGAATGGATTTCAAAACAAAGATAGAGATTTAAATTAGAGGAACTCCAATCAATAGAATCCTTATTCGAAGATAGACTCGATCAAAGATGAGATAATTAAATTACAAAATAGAAGATGGATACTTCTATAAATCGCGGGCGACCTTTACCGGTCAATTGTGATTCCACAATTAGATCGGTGTAGAATTCTGAGGCAATTCGACATTCGATCGCCAGGGATAGAGAATTCGGCATAACAAGATATAGCGGCATCATAAACCGAGGATACAGAAATCTTCGGTGAGTCAATGCCAATTGAAAAGGAGTTTTCACCCCCTTTACAAATCATTCAGTGGAGTTATGGGATACTCCGGAATCAAACGAATATAAATAGGAAGAGACAAGAATGAATTTCGGAATCGAGGGACATTCCAAAACTCAAAGGAAATTGAGTCAAAAAGGAAGAGATTCAACTCGAACGAAAGTGATTCTGTAAATAAATTTACCACATATGCTAAGTTTTGCCTAGAGCCAAAGCTCTGATACCAACTGTAACGACCCGCTATTTTGGACCATTCAAATCGACAATAAAACCGTACATGTCCGACTTGAATTGTAACGACCCAGAATTTTTAGAAATTAAAATTTGAATATTTAATTAATTTTAAATATTAATAAGTGAATTTATAAGTCAAATAAATTTTTATTTGAATTATTGGATTTAATTGGATAATTAAATCGATAATTTAATATGTTAAATTATGGAAATAATTGAAAATTGAGTTAAATATGATTGAAAATGATTTGTAAAATTTTATTTTATCATATTGAAGTTAGAACGATATTTTAGAACTTTTAAAATCGAATTGAAAGTTAATTTGTGAAAATTGAATATTTTAATATTTAAATCGACTAGTGAAAATAGTCAATTTTTGAACAGTCTCAGAATTGGACGAGACTAGTTTCATTGGATCCGTAATAGTTAGTTTTTACCGGATTTCAAATTTCGTGTCAATCGGAGTTATCGTTTGATCGTGGCAGCTCGAAACGCATCGAATTGTTTTTAATTTTAATTTGGCGAGTTAAAATAGCCATTTTTCAAAAAGTCTCGGATTTCGACGAAACTAGTTTAAACGGATCCGTAATGTGATATTATTGTAAGGTTTTAAATTTCGTGTCAATTGGATTTACCGTTTGTCCGGTACAAATTAAAACGCCTAGAAATCGATTTAAATCGGTTTAATTTAAATTGAGCGTTTACAGCCATAACTCGCACAGATGTCCGAATTAGCTTTCGAAACCTATTCCATTGTGTCCGGAACGCGGGGTAATCCCTAGAAACGCTGGTTACGGCGCGTAAATCGGAGTTCGGAATTTCCGGATGAATAGTGTTCGATTTTTCTTTATAAATAGACCAACACCTTCATAATTTAGAAAAAAAAAAAAAACCTAATTTATAACCCTAGCTGGCCCTAACAAATGAAAGGCCAGAATTTTCCATACTTCCTCCCTCAATAACTCCAAATCCGTTCATCGATTCCAGAAATCTCCAACTACAAAAGTATAGAGCTCGATGAGATCTTGGATTTCAACGGTTATGATCGTCAATGGCTTCACGGATCATCGGCAAATTTGGCTTGAAGGGGGCCGGCTGTGCACGTTTTTCGAGGGGGAATAGGTGGCCGATCTTGGCATGGTGGTGGCCGTGGGTAGCTTGTGTTACGAGCTACGTGATGAAACTCTCTGATCGTCGCGAAGTGGATCGTGGTGGTGGCAAAATTTAAACCTAATTTGGAGCTCTATGGGTTTATATGCGTGATGTTTATTTGTAGTTTGCGTGAGAGAGTTGAGGGAGAAGGTAAGGAACGGCCTTGATGAAATTGCAGTGGATCTCACGGCCAGGATTAGCTTTGGTATAAGATTTGTAAAAGTTATGTTGTAATTATATAAATAAAAATTCGTATAACTTCGTAAATTCATATCTTTTTCATACGAGGTCGAAAACATGCGAAACCAGTTGCGTTGGAATCGTATGGACGAGCACTACGCGATGAAATTGGATTGGAGTCGTTTGGAGTTAGTGAGAATTTTGGGTAAAATTAAACGTCCGTTTAATTTTATTCGAAATAAATCGCTAAAACGGAATTTAAAATCAAGATGAGAACTTCTCACTCAATCGAATCAGTTTCGATTTTATTTTAAATAGTTAGATTTAAAATATTTGAATTCATGTTTGAATGTTGATTAATATCTATTGATTGTTAAAATAGACATTATACGCCGTTAGTAAGCGGATGTTATTTATTAAAAACATATACCGCGAATATTTCATAAACAGTGAAATTGGTATTATATATAATAGCAATATATATATATTGGCATATGTATATATTGGAGTTATTGATTTCCCGCATTTTTTTGTTTAGCGGATGAGACCCTATTGCACCGTTATTAAGCGGATAATATTTTAAATCCCATATACCGCGATAATTTCGTACTGGAGCGAAATTGGTATTGTGCTAATGTTTGTGAATGCAGGAAAACAGGTTGGAGGGATCCAACTGGATTCCTCAACAGTTTTATTTGATTTCAGATATTTTGATATTTGATGGATTATCATATCGATATATGATATCGTTGTTGTCGTGATTGACTATTTGGTGTGTAGCATCATTGGACCAAGTTTTGGAATTTTAAAATGATTTATAAAGTGATTTTTGAAAATATACTATATGTTTGGAATTTGATCTATTTTAAATAAATAAACGTTATAATTTTTAAAGTTATAAAAATTATGATTTCTGAGAAAAATAGTTAAAAACTGATTTTTGAGAATATGATGCTAATGATTTTATAAAATAGTTTAAATTGGATTTTTGAATTAATTGTAAAAAGTTTAAATATAGGATTTATAAAATTTAATCATTTTATGAATCGAAATGGTGAAATTATAAAGGAGATTAAATGTGTTTTAAAGAAAAATATAAATTGACTTATATTAAGAGATTTATAAATGGATATTTACAAATTGAAATATTGACATTATAAAATGAGTTTTTATAAGTGTTAGAATGAATTGTGAATGAATTTCATAAATGAATGAAATTTATAGAATTATAAACGGTGAAGTTATAAAGGAATTTTATAAGCAGTAGGTTTATAAAATTTGCAAAGTTATTAAAAGAATGGTGTTGAATAAATCATTGAATCTTATAAGTTATAAGATTTATAATTATGAAGTTTAAAAGAACGATTTTGTAAAATAATCGTTTTATAAGCATTTAACTTATAATGTGAACTTTTGTTTTATAATTGAGTTATAAACTGGAATAGGTTAACAAAGGAATTTATAAAAAGGAAGTAGTTATAAAATAAATAGAAATGGAATTTATAAACATTGTTTTATAAATTCGAAAATAACTTATTTTGATAAGTAAATTCGTTGTAACTTATTTCTGGAGCTATATTCACGTTGTTGACTGCGAATAATCCTTTGAAATAAAATGAATAAAAGGATGAATTTGTTAACGTAGTATATTCACGTTTTTGAATAAGTGAATAACATGTTAAAGAAATTGTTTAGAATGTGATGTTTTAAATTGAATTAAAACGATCTAACGATGTTTTTAAACATGTTAAGATTCGAAACCATAGATTTCAACATTTATTGTTGAAATAGACGTTTTCGAGAAATAGAAGGAAATGGTGGACTATAACACTGTTGTTATAGTAAATGATTTCCGAAAGGAAATGTTTTGTATAGTATTGGGATTTATATATCTATTTTAATTTCGAATCCCTATACTAGTGATTTTGGGTTGTCGAACGATGTTCTACGCAACATTCATTTTGGCCCAAATAAATATGTTTAAGAGAATGATTTTCTTAAAGAATGAAATATATACTTAATTTCGATTTAAGTATATTGAGTATTTTCTAAGTATTGAAAATAAGTAAAATTTGTGAATTACTTATGAATAAATAAGTATGGAAATGTTTTCTAATATTTCATTGAATATTATGAGAATTTATCTTTTTTGAAGATAAATTGAAAATGAATAATTGAAATCATACATTCATAGATATTTTGAAATATAAATTCAATATGGAATTTATAAATGAAATTGGAAATTGGGTTTAAAAATAAATGTTGATTTATTTTTAAAGTGTGAAAATAATATATCTTGTGAAGATATTTTGGAAAATAAATAATTTGGAAAATTATTTGGAAACTGGTGATGTGTGCATATCCATTGATAGTTCAATAACCGACTATCAATATTTCCCTTTGAATGGGTATTTGATGTGATTTGTTTGAATGTGAATGCTACACTTATTTTTGAATAAGCGCTCACTATTCGGGTTAACCGGGAAAGGACCATGGGGTCGTACAACCCATTCCGAATATGTGATACGTCGTTGTGAATTGCATTTGAAGATCGGTGTTGAAGACCCGGTATTTGCGAGAGCGATAGGATGACCTGTCGATTGTCTCTGCACTGAGTTGCAACGGTATAGAGACTCCCTAAGTGATGGGAAATCCGATCAGGATTGTGAATATCCGGATTGCAAGGACTTCTTTGTAAGTGCCTTCGGTTTTGTTCGAGCCCGGAACAGACTTGTATGGATTGTATGTCTGACATTACAAATTGAGATATAAAGCCGATTTCATTCAAATATATTTCTGTTGGTGGCGGAGAATTTATTCTTTTAGCTTAACACCCTTCTCTGAGACGTACGAGCTCAGAGGTTATGTAGTTGAATGTTATCAGCGATATATTCCCATTTTGGTAATGTGACATGCTGAGTGTTGCTGTAAATGATCATTGTGTTGATTATTTGTGATAGGATCGTTTATTTGATCGTCTATCCTGGTGATCATTTCTATGATCATTTGTTGACCCAAAGCATTGCTTTTGTATAAAGTATGTTTTTGTGGACGTGACTTCGTCGAGCCTCACACCCCGTGAATGGTCAAAACAGGAAAGAAGCAGCAAGGTTATGAGGGGTAGCGCCCTTTAGGATGTGTGCATTTCCTTCTGGAAAAGGGTGGTATCATGGTATGGAGCCCAGATACTTACTCATGTTGAAAACACTTTGTTATGATTGTGTGAATTGATTACGAGCGCTCGGTTGAAAAGGTCCCAAAGGACCGGGGGATGGCATATTCGGTCAGTTGTTACTCGGTTAGGGGTAACCCGGCCTTGTGTTGGTAGAGATCCGGTTTGGTTCTCGGGGATGTCCATCCAGAGGCATTCTCATGTGGCAATGGGAAGTTCCTTGGCCTGATCATTCGTTGGAAATCCAAAGAAACAATACGTGACTTGTACGGTTTTAGTTGTATAACCTGCTATGGAATGTGGCGGTAACCTGCTATTGAACATAGTTAGCTATAGTAGGCATAGTTCGAAATGTCTATGCTGGCTAAGATTTATATTCTACTTTCGAAATAATTTTTCCTACACTATGCACTAGTAATAATATAAAATGTTCCTTTAAATGCGCATCAAGCATCTTTGGCTATCATAAGGAGAAATCTCCTCTGATTCTGCGTTTGCATGTGTGTGTGCGGGAGGCCTTATGGTAGTCTCATTTTTAAAAGCATTGCGAATTGACTTTAAAAATATTCCTCTATTTTGATTTTAAAGATAAATAAACTGTTTTGAGTTCTCACACCAGTCACATGACTGACTCGGAGTTTATTGTTTTCCTTCCTAAACTCTGGGTGCCCACCAATTTCCACACGGGCAGTCAAGAGTTAAGGTTTATCAGGATATTCTGGATATTCTGCGATTGCTGGAGGCAAGCTGGATGGCATGGCGTATTACTAGTTATATAGTATTTCTTTTTCCGCTGCACTGTTTAATGTTGATGTTGTACACTCTGATGATATGATGTAATGAAATGTGATGTAATGTAATAACTGATATAGTTCTTTGTTTAAAGATTATTCATTTATTATTATATGTTGTTCCGCTGCGAATTGTGAGATTCTGATGTTGTTCTGTTGTTTTCTGTCCGTTCTATGTTCTATTTATTTTCTATTTTCCATTTTCTTTTCTTTCTATCTCTTCTCTATTTTCTGTTTTCTTTTCCCTATCTTTTTCTATCCTCTTATCTCTTCTTATCTCTTTTTCTTTTCTAAAATTCTTTTTTTTAAAACCATAACATTTCGGGTTTTTGGCCTTCGATTTCTCGGCAGTCGATAAAGTGAGTATCGATGTTGAATTTTCGAAAGTCGAAAATTTCCGGGGCTTTACAGTTGGTATCAGAGCTTATGGTTAAGCGACAATCATGGTTCTGTTGGGTATTACTCATTAGAGATAGAGTCAGTAGTGCTCTAGATTGAGTTTGAGTGTAATAATAGCTATGAGAGCGTATTTGTTAGTGAATATATGAAATTGTTTTATATTGTGATGATTGGTTTGTTGAGTGGTATATAGATTCTGGTTAATACGAGTAATTAACGTTGTTGATAGGGATCTCTAAACACTTGTATAGAGCAATTCGACACAGTATTGTTTTAAATTGAGTAAATGAAATAATTTTATCTTGATTATATTTTTATATATAAAGGAATAATTTTTCAGAATTATTAAAGTGTATATAAGTTGATTGTTTAGTTGTTGAATAATCTAAATAAAGGAATAATTGTATAAGCAAAATGAATTATAAGAATTTAATTATAATTAAAGTGATTTACAATTATGAAATAAACTTATATATATAAGAAGTGAAATTATATGAATATATTTATGAATATGAGTTGTAATAAAAATGAATTTAAGTTATGTAAAACAAGTGATGTTTATGAAATGAAATATAACTTAAGAGTTGTTGAATGAAGTTGATATTAGTATCAAAATAAATTAATAAAGTTAAGTGATAAATGTGAACTTGAGTTATTTAAAATGAAATTCAACTTTAGAAATTGAATAAATGGATTGAATATTAATCAATTGAATGTGAATTAAATTGATATGGAATAATGAATGTAAGTGTTAATTCATTAAAAATCTAATGTTATGGGAAAGTTGAATAAATTGGAATGGAAATCAATTTAATGTTAAACCAAATTGAATGTAAAACTAATAATTTAGTTATGTTAAATAAACATTGGTTGTTAGTTGATTGATTGTATATAATTCATTAAGTGTTAATGAAATTGAAAGCTAAAGTAATTGAAATTCAATTTGAAGTTAAGTAAATTTTGAATAGAATTGAAATTGAATTGGAGGTGAACCAACTTGAATATGAATTAGTGAATATAAACTAATTGAAAATGAATGTTAGTAAACCCAATGTAAATGAATCAAATGTGATTAAATTGAAAACCAATTCATGAAATATTAAAGAGAATATGAATTTGTTGGATGATAGTTGGTTGATGTTTGCATTTATTGCTTTTACTGCATTTGCTATGTTGACATATATAGGTATTATGTTGCTATATGATGTATATTGAGATTATTTTCATATATGCATGTTCTCATGTTGTTTGTTGAGTGTTTAGTAGGTGCGGATCGCGTTTGCTTCGCATTTGGAGCTCGCTTTCGCGCTATATTAGCCGTATATGCTTGCTAATAAAATATAAGGTACATATCTCGGATTACATACCGTACTTTTATACTTTTTCCCTGCGGGATGCCTCATTACTTGATGAGATGTATATTTGTGATATATATACTTTCATTTTTTTTTCGGATCGAGCCGCGCAAAGGAGACTATGGCGAATTTTTCCGAAAATTTAAGGCGTTAGAAAAAAATTTGGAAAAAAATTGGAATTTTTTTGAAAACTTTAACTTTGATTTAGAGTTGAAAGTTAAACGATAGTTTGGTTTTGAAAAGATAACTAAGTATGATTTGAAAACTTAGTAAAGTATTATAAGAAGTTTAACTATGAATTTATGGAAAATTAATAAATTCTATAACCTTTCTTACTTGTTAATTTCGAGGACGAAATTCTTTTAAGTGGGGAAGATTGTAACGACCCAGAATTTTTAGAAATTAAAATTTGAATATTTAATTAATTTAAATATTAATAAGTGAATTTATAGGTCAAATAAATTTTTATTTGAATTATTGGATTTAATTGGATAATTAAATCGATAATTTAATATGTTAAATTATGGAAATAATTGAAAATTGAGTTAAATATGATTGAAAATGATTTGTAAAATTTTATTTTATCATATTGAAGTTAGAACGATATTTTAGAACTTTTAAAATCGAATTAAAAGTTAATTTGTGAAAATTGAATATTTTAATATTTAAATCGACTAGTGAAAATAGTCAATTTTTGAACAGTCTCAGAATTGGACGAGACCAGTTTCATTGGATCCGTAATAGTTAGTTATTACCGGATTTCAAATTTCGTGTCAATCAGAGTTATCGTTTGATCGTGGCAGCTCGAAACGCATCGAATTGTTTTTAATTTTAATTTGGCGAGTTAAAATAGCCATTTTTCAAAAAGTCTCGGATTTCGACGAAACTAGTTTCATCGGATCCGCAATGTGATATTATTGTAAGGTTTTAAATTTCGTGTCAATTGGATTTACCGTTTGTCCGGTACAAATTAAAACGCCTAGAAATCGATTTAAATCGGTTTAATTTAAATTGAGCGTTTACAGCCATAACTCGCACAGATGTCCGAATTAGCTTTCGAAACCTGTTCCATTATGTCCGGAACGCGGGGTAAACCCTAGAAATGCTGGTTACGGCGCGTAAATCGGAGTTCGGAATTTCCGGATGAATAGTGTTCGATTTTTCTTTATAAATAGACCAACACCTTCATAATTTAGAAAAAAATAAAATAAAAACCTAATTTATAACCCTAGCCGGCCCTAACAAATGAAAGGCTAGAATTTTCCATACTTCCTCCCTCAATAACTCCAAATCCGTTCATCGATTCCATAAATCTCCAACTACAAAAGTATAGAGCTCGATGAGATCTTGGATTTCAACGGTTATGATCGTCAATGGCTTCACGGATCATCGGCAAATTTGGCTTGAAGGGGGCCGGCTACGCACGTTTTTCGAGGGGGAATAGGTGGCCGAGCTTGGCATGGTGGTGGCCGTGGGTAGCTTGTGTTACGAGCTACGTGATGAAACTCTCTGATCGTCGCGAAGTGGATCGTGGTGGTGGCAAAATTTAAACCTAATTTGGAGCTCTATGGGTTTATATGCGTGATGTTTATCTGTAGTTTGCGTGAGAGAGTTGAGGGAGAAGGTAAGGAATGGCCTTGATGAAATTGCAGTGGATCTCACGGCCAGGATTAGCTTTGGTATAAGATTTGTAAAAGTTATGTTGTAATTATATAAATAAAAATTCGTATAACTTCGTAAATTCATATCTTTTTCATACGAGGTCGAAAACGCACGAAACCAGTTGCGTTGGAATCGTATGGACGAGCACTACGCGATGAAATTGGATTGGAGTCGTTTGGAGTTAGTGAGAATTTTGGGTAAAATTAAACGTCCGTTTAATTTTATTCGAAATAAATCGCTAAAACGGAATTTAAAATCAAGGTGAGAACTTCTCACTCAATCGAATCAGTTTCGATTTTATTTTAAATAGTTAGATTTAAAATATTTGAATGCATGTTTGAATGTTGATTAATATCTATTGATTGTTAAAATAGACATTATACGCCATTAGTAAGCGGATGTTATTTATTAAAAACATATACCGCGAATATTTCATAAACAGTGAAATTGGTATTATATATAATAGCAATATATATATATTGGCATATGTATATATTGGAGTTATTGATTTCCCGCATTTTTTTGTTTAGCGGATGAGACCCTAATGCGCCGTTATTAAGCGGATAATATTTTAAATCCCATATACCGCGATAATTTCGTACTGGAGCGAAATTGGTATTGTGCTAATGTTTGTGAATGCAGGAAAACAGGTTGGAGGGATCCAACTGGATTCCTCAACAGTTTTATTTGATTTCAGATATTTTGATATTTGATGGATTATCATATCGATATATGATATCGTTGTTGTCGTGATTGACTATTTGGTGTGTAGCATCATTGGACCATGTTTTGGAATTTTAAAATGATTTATAAAGTGATTTTTGAAAATATACTATATGTTTGGAATTTGATCTATTTTAAATAAATAAACGTTATAATTTTTAAAGTTATAAAAATTATGATTTTTGAGAAAAATAGTTAAAAACTGATTTTTGAGAATATGATGCTAATGATTTTATAAAATAGTTTAAATTGGATTTTTGAATTAATTGTAAAAAGTTTAAATATAGGATTTATAAAATTTAATCATTTTATGAATCGAAATGGTGAAATTATAAAGGAGATTAAATGTGTTTTAAAGAAAAATATAAATTGACTTATATTAAGAGATTTATAAATGGATATTTATAAATTGAAATATTGACATTATAAAACGAGTTTTTATAAGTGTTAGAATGAATTGTGAATGAATTTCATAAATGAATGAAATTTATGGAATTATAAACGGTGAAGTTATAAAGGAATTTTATAAGCAGTAGGTTTATAAAATTTGCAAAGTTATTAAAAGAATGGTGTTGAATAAATCATTGAATCTTATAAGTTATAAGATTTATAATTATGAAGTTTAAAAGAACGATTTTGTAAAATAATCGTTTTATAAGCATTTAACTTATAATGTGAACTTTTGTTTTATAATTGAGTTATAAACTGGAATAGGTTAATAAAGGAATTTATAAAAAGGAAGTAGTTATAAAATAAATAGAAATGGAATTTATAAACGTTGTTTTATAAATTCGAAAATAACTTATTTTGATAAGTAAATTCGTTGTAACTTATTTTGGAGCTATATTCACGTTGTTGACTGTGAATAATCCTTTGAAATAAAATGAATAAAAGGATGAATTTGTTAACGTAGTATATTCACGTTTTTGAATAAGTGAATAACATGTTAAAGAAATTGTTTAGAATGGGATGTTTTAAATTGAATTAAAACGATCTAATGATGTTTTTAAACATGTTAAGATTCGAAACCATAGATTTCAACATTTATTGTTGAAATAGACGTTTTCGAGAAATAGAAGGAAATGGTGGACTATAACACTGTTGTTATAGTAAATGATTTCCGAAAGGAAATGTTTTGTATAGTATTGGGATTTATATATCTATTTTAATTTCGAATCCCTATACTAGTGATTTTGGGTTGTCGTAACGATGTTCTACGCAACATTCGTTTTGGCCCAAATAAATATGTTTAAGAGAATGATTTCCTTAAAGAATGAAATATATACTTAATTTCGATTTAAGTATATTGAGTATTTTCTAAGTATTGAAAATAAGTAAAATTTGTGAATTACTTATGAATAAATAAGTATGGAAATGTTTTCTAATATTTCATTGAATATTATGAGAATTTATCTTTTTTGAAGATAAATTGAAAATGAATAATTGAAATCATACATTCATAGATATTTTGAAATATAAATTCAATATGGAATTTGTAAATGAAATTGGAAATTGGGTTTAAAAATAAATGTTGATTTATTTTTAAAGTGTGAAAATAATATATCTTGTGAAGATATTTTGAAAAATAAATAATTTGGAAAATTATTTGGAAACTGGTGATGTGTGCATATCCATTGATAGTTCAATAACCGACTATCAATATTTCCCTTTGAATGGGTATTTGATGTGATTTGTTTGAATGTGAATGCTACACTTATTTTTGAATAAGCGCTCACTATTCGGGTTAACCGGGAAAGGACCATGGGGTCGTATAACCCATTCCGAATATGTGATACGTCGTTGTGAATTGCATTTGAAGATCGGTGTTGAAGACCCGGTATTTGCGAGAGCGATAGGATGACCTGTCGATTGTCTCTGCACTGAGTTGCAACGGTATAGAGACTCCCTAAGTGATGGGAAATCCGATCAGGATTGTGAATATCCGGATTGCAAGGACTTCTTTGTAAGTGCCTTCGGTTTTGTTCGAGCCCGGAACAGACTTGTATGGATTGTATGTCTGACATTACAAATTGAGATATAAAGCCGATTTCATTCAAATATATTTCTGTTGGTGGCGGAGAATTTATTCTTTTAGCTTAACACCCTTCTCTGAGACGTACGAGCTCAGAGGTTATGTAGTTGAATGTTATCAGCGATATATTCCCATTTTGGTAATGTGACATGCTGAGTGTTGCTGTAAATGATCATTGTGTTGATTATTTGTGATAGGATCGTTTATTTGATCGTCTATCCTGGTGATCATTTCTATGATCATTTGTTGACCCAAAGCATTGCTTTTGTATAAAGTATGTTTTTGTGGACGTGACTTCGTCGAGCCTCACACCCCGTGAATGGTCAAAACAGGAAAGAAGCAGCAAGGTTATGAGGGGTAGCGCCCTTTAGGATGTGTGCATTTCCTTCTGGAAAAGGGTGGTATCATGGTATGGAGCCCAGATACTTACTCATGTTGAAAACACTTTGTTATGATTGTGTGAATTGATTACGAGCGCTCGGATGAGAAGGTCCCAAAGGACCGGGGGATGGCATATTCGGTCAGTTGTTACTCAGTTAGGGGTAACCCGGCCTTGTGTTGGTAGAGATCCGGTTTGGTTCTTGGGGATGTCCATCCAGAGGCATTCTCATGTGGCAATGGGAAGTTCCTTGGCCTAATCATTCGTTGGAAATCCAAAGAAACAATACGTGACTTGTACGGTTTTAGTTGTATAACCTGCTATGGAATGTGGCGGTAACCTGCACATCAAGCATCTTTGGCTATCATAAGGAGAAATCTCCTCTGATTCTGCGTTTGCATGTGTGTGTGCGGGAGGCCTTATGGTAGTCTCATTTTTAAAAGCGTTGCGAATTGACTTTAAAAATATTCCTCTATTTTGATTTTAAAGATAAATAAACTGTTTTGAGTTCTCACACCAGTCACATGACTGACTCGGAGTTTATTGTTTTCCTTCCTAAACTCTGGGTGCCCACCAATTTCCACACGGGCAGTCAAGAGTTAAGGTTTATCAGGATATTCTGGATATTCTGCGATTGCTGGAGGCAAGCTGGATGGCATGGCGTATTACTAGTTATATAGTATTTCTTTTTCCGCTGCACTGTTTAATGTTGATGTTGTACACTCTGATGATATGATGTAATGAAATGTGATGTAATGTAATAACTGATATAGTTCTTTGTTTAAAGATTATTCATTTATTATTATATGTTGTTCCGCTGCGAATTGTGAGATTCTGATGTTGTTCTGTTGTTTTCTGTCCGTTCTATGTTCTATTTATTTTCTATTTTCCATTTTCTTTTCTTTCTATCTCTTCTCTATTTTCTGTTTTCTTTTCCCTATCTTTTTCTATCCTCTTATCTCTTCTTATCTCTTTTTCTTTTCTAAAATTCTTTTTTTTAAAACCATAGTATTTCGGGTTTTTGGCCTTCGATTTCTCGGCAGTCGATAAAGTGAGTATCGATGTTGAATTTTCGAAAGTCGAAAATTTTCGGGGCTTTACATGAATAATTCAAAATACCAAATTGTTAATAAAATTTGGCAAAACTTAAAATATACAGTAAATAAATCAATCATAGATCACTTACACAGAGTAATACAATGCAGCGGAATAGATAAAGAATAGTAGTTCATGAAGCTACTATATACCTCAGAGTTAGAAATAAAATACAACCGAATTGTTCAAATGCCATTAAGGCTCCAATGCAACAGATGGCTTCTCTGAACCAATCAACTGGATGACTGAAGGGATAGATAGCTGGATCTTCAAGCAAAGCTCCAACTTCGAAGGTGAGTCTCAAATGTTGTATCTCTCATTCTGACCCGACCGTAAAGCAAAACACAAAACACTCGAGTCAGGATTAACATTCTTATATCTATAAATCTAACTCAAGTGAAATATCAACTAAAATATAATTAACTTAGAGGATGTTTGGGATAACCATCCTCTAAGGGTCCATGGAACTATCTAAAAGATAGAAATATACACTATAACACTGTAGTCTTTTCAACTTAATTTATACTTAAAAACCAAATATCATTTTCACTTCAAATATCTCTATACTTTCCAAATAGTATTTTTATATATTAAATAATTTGTACAGTAAAGTAATTTCAATTCCCTCAACTTAACAAATCGTTTAACATCAACCCGACCATCCCATTTAAATCTATTTCAATCTCAATTTATTAATTTAAATTCAACTCAATTTCTAGAATAACCACTTCAATTTTATCGATCTCAAATTCGGATTTGAAATCACAAAATATCCTTTATATTCAATATATTTCAAAACTTTAAGTATTCAACGTTTCAAACTAACTTTTTAATCAATTTAGTTTCTAAATAATAAATTCAACTATACTGATTTCAAATACATATCCGAATCTCAAAATAAACCATTTAAATCCCAATATAGTTCAAAGCTTTAATATTTAATTAAATGTTCAATTTAATAGTTCCATATAGTTCTCGATTTAACCTCATTATTATCTAGTCTTAAATTAATCCCTCATTAGATACAATATCATTTAAGTAACCTTAAATTACATTTTACTCAATATTTTCTTTAATTTATTTAAACGTGAAATATTCATTAAATCACTTAAATATAAATCCAGTTACAAATCATACCCTTAAATTTCCCATTCAATAATTTCAAATTGATTTAATTGAATAAATCCTTATTTAAATACCATTTAGATAAACCCACATTTATCTCCCAATCTTAGTAAATTGCAGAATACTTTTTGGAATAAAATTTACATAAATATTTATCATAGTTTATGTATTAAATCAAATTTTGACTAAATTAAATATTATTAAATCTATATATCATTACCCTTTATATATAAATAAATTTAAGGATTAATATTTAATAAGACCATATATTTCTTTCCAAAACAATGTATTAAATTTCAAAATATTTATATATATGGACCAACGATGTCTGTATATATTTCCTATCATATAGTCTAGTGCTACGGATATTTATCATTTCAATCCGTACACTAAATATATACGGGCGGATATCATTTCAACCCGTAATCCCAAATCAATTAAATGAAAATCGCTTGGGTTTATCATTTCAACCCATAACGATTTTCTCCTATTCTAAAGTCCGTTCGGGTATGTATCATTTCAACCCATAGTGATTTCCAAACTACAGGGAACTTGCAGAGTGATAACAGATAATACAATAAAATAACAGGCATATATCATCAATAACAATATAATATAAACAACAGGACATGGTGTCATATCCCGCAGTTGAACAGTTACAGATAATAGCATATATAACAAATTTAAATAACTACGGCAGCATATTTCAATTGTCGTTTCAATTGAAATCAAATTTAATGAATAAAAGAATGTTAATCATGAGTGATTGCTCACCTTTCGAGGCTAGATAGATTGGACAAAGAATTGAGCTACGCTGGATCACGATCTAGACATCGAACAAATTCAAACAAAATTTTCAAAGCGAAGCAAGATTGGCACGAATACGATGGACAAATGATAAATAGAGATCGATGAAAATAGATCAGAAACTGCTTTATGTAGAACGAAATGAAATACAAATATTATTCTATTATACTACTCTCTTAACCAATATTAGTTTTGAAACGCATTAAAATTACATATACATACATACGTTTTCAAACAAACGCAAATAATAGAAAACTGCAAAACTATGTTTAAAACCAATATTAACATAAATTTTTTATAATCATATTTAAATCAACATTTAAGTCAACATTCCACATTATTATTGTTAAGACCAATATCGACTTTTCTTAATTTGGTGAAACACTACACACCTTATACTTGATATAAATTTACCTTTTGCAAAATATTTATAAGAAAGAGAAGGGTGAGAGCACAGCTCCAACTTAATTTAACAATTTAAATTCCAGTACTTTCTTTAATATTAAAACAGCCTTTAGGCATTTCTTACATGTTAACACTTACATTAAACTTTCTTTATCATCTTAAAAATATCAATGCCAAATTTTAACCAATATAATCACTAGTATAAACTTACATTTTAAAACAACAAATCTTAGATCTTATAAAACTGTATTTGTATAATAATTCATCTCTGGACAGACACACAAACTAACTTAAAATATATTATACTATATATTCTCCCCAAAATTTTATAACTCTACAACTATATTTTAAACAACAGAAGGAAATTTAAACCCATGCAAACTCTACCTATATATCAAACTTATGTTTTATAACTTACTGTATATTAATATGTTTATAAATGTATACTGTCCCACAATATATATATTATAAAATTAACACCTTTTTATAAACAATACAATATAAAATTAACACCTTTCTTTTTTTTTTTTTATAAAAATCTTACATGTTGTAACATATATGCAGACTGCGAAACATCTTATGTTATATATAAACAGTATGAAATAACCCAATGTATATTCAAAAGTCATACTAAACAAATTTCAATAAATACTCATATAAAACTAACCATAGAAAAAATGCAAATGTTTATAACTTTATATTTAATGTATACTTGCGCTGCACTATATAAACATACTTATAATGTAAAATATATACTTGAAGCAGTTATGCTTAAAATAAAGGAAAACCAAAAGCAATATAAACAATAAGAAAACAAAATAAAAGGAGGAAAAAGAAGAATAAAAAGAAAAGAAATAAGAAGAAAAAAAAATTAGTGCAGCCATTTACCTACAGAAGAAGCTTCACACGCAAGAGAGGAGATGAAGATCTATTGATATGGAGTAGGGTATGTACGAGTGATTTGTATTTATAAGAGAAGCCTCACATTGATAGAGTGGAAAGAAATTTTGTTTAAAGTGGCAAGAAATAAAGATAGTAATGGCTAGAGGAAATTTAGGAATTTATTCCTATAATTTAAGGAAGAAAAAAAAAGAAAGAGGAAATATATTAAAACAAATATATAAAGATTAAATGCTGGTGAACAGAGGAAATAAAATGAAACAAATATGTATATAAACATTGAATGCTGGTGAAAAGAGAAAATAAATTAAAGCAAATATGTATAAAGATTGAATGCACATGAATAGAGAAAATGAATTAAAACAAATATGTATAAAGATTGAATGTTGGTGAAAAGAGGAAATAAATTAAAACAAATAAGAAGAGAATGGATTGATTTAAAGGAAAGGCAATGGATGGTTTAGAAATAAATAAATGTAAAACGTATACGTTTTAAATTTCAAAAAGGAAAGAAATAAATACGGGAATGGCAACAGATCTTGCAAGCAGGGAAATAACGTAAAAAGAGGAAGAGAAAGAGGCGTATAAATGAATGGTAAATAAATTTAGATTTCAAATGAAATAAATGGAACAGCAGAGTTTAAAGTATGGATGTAAATTCTGGAATAATAAAAAGCAACGTTTATATGTTGATTGAGAAAATAATTAAAACAATTAATGGCTTAAATGGGCAGCATGTTTCAAATTTTTGAAATGCAAAAGAAACGTACACTATAAATATAAAGTTTTTCAAAAGAAAAAGAAACGTAAAGCTATCCATTAATTCATCAAAACGTTATTTAAGTAATAAGTTGAAATGAATATACAAATAAAAGTAATTGTAATGGTCAATAGTTGATTTAGCTATATACTTAAAGCAATAAATTTTTGTTTGTTTGTACAACACAAAATGAGTTTTGAAAGTCAAGGATATAAAAATGGATAAAAGGAAAGAAATCAGGAAATTTTTGTGAGAAATAGCTTTCCAAGGAAAGGTAGGCTTACATTATATATACATGCTGAGATGATTAGGCACGTTCAAAAATTTTGAAGCAATGAAGGAATTGGAAATAAATATAAAATGAAAGAAATTTGAAAAGTCCGTAGCTATGATCTAGCCAAAATTTATTAAAGCCATTTACTAGGAAGGTTGGAACCGAAATAATAGGGAGAGGAAGGCACATTAAATTTGATGACAAAGTTGTGTTCGGATCTATAAGCAAGTGGTTTATATATTATAGGCCTTATGAAAGCGAGGGAAGGAACGGATGCTACTAGCTTGATGATTTGAGATTCTTTCAAACGTTAAAAACAAAAATAAAGAGTGACTAGAATAAACGCACCACCATAAATATAAATATACGCTTCAATTGCAAAAGAAACGTATAGAGAAAATTATGGGTAGTGGGAAAGGTAAAGTCAGTGCACGAAACTACAAGGAATAATAAAAGCAAGGTCGATGATCTCAAATTTATTAATGGTTACGAATGGAAAAGTCTACCTGAATTGGAAAAGTATTAAGCAATAGAAATGTTTAACGGTAGTAAAAAGAAACCGTTATGCACTGATTCAGAAATCAATTAAAGCAATTAATAGCTTGAATTGGACAGCACGTTTTCTCAATTAAATAAACTTCCTTAAAATTATTTGAAAATTTACAATCTTCTATATTTAAATATACGTATTCTAGATATATAAACATATTATTTAAAAATTCAATTATTATAAGATTTCACAAATATTCAATTAAATACGTTATAGAATCAATTAAAATTGTTAAAATTTTCCGGGTCGTTACAGTATAATTTTAGTATGTAGCGAATAAGAATCGATCTGCAGAAAATTTAATAATTTTAAAAAATTCTATTCAATCAAATTAAACCAAACTTTTGAAGTTGTTTAAGCTAAAAACGTAAAAAAGTTAGAACAAAAGAGATTGAAAATGAGAGCTTAGAAAACAATTTAGAGGCAAATTCACTCCATATTTTTGTAAACCAACACACAAATAATCTACGATCTCTCTATTTTGTTCTTAAATGGAAATAGTGATCTATTTATCATAAATATGGTTTATTTATGTTATTAGTTAACATAACTTAAACCATCAAATTATAATACAACACATAAAACCACTTATCAATTGTGATGCCCCACCCAAAGACCCATATTAACAAAGAGTATTATTCAGTAATACTGTCTGCTAATGCGGAGAGTAAGACTGGTTAGGAGCGACCATCCATAGCTTTGTCTTAAATATCTACTGAATACGTCGATTTAGTGCTCCAATTTTTTTTTCTTCGTCAAGTGGATCGACATATTCAATAAATGCTTGATACAAAACTACAGTGGCTAACGGATCTATCAGAACAAAATACAACGAATATATGTACAACATATCACAGAACAGTAACCAAACCCACACATACATACGCACGCGCGCGCGCACACACACATAAACACAGATATATCCCATACAATACAAATGATACAACAAAAGTAGTACAAGGATCACAATATATACAACGAGTCAATACAATAAATACATATCAGAGTCATACAGAACGATTCTAAAACTACAAAAAGAGATAAGCTGATATTCAAGACGGAAGCATCAAGTAAAGTCCAAAAACAGGAATCTAACCTGAAACAACTCGGTCCGACCCAAGTATAAAATACATGGGTCAGTCTAGCTAAACAAATCAGTTTTAAGAGGATAATCGATAACACAACATAAGGCAAGGTGATATTCTTCTCTAGTGAGAAGGAATAATTCAAGAGAATATGGTTACTTCACATGGCATAACTAAGTAGGTATAGTAATTTCAAGTGATATAAGGATATCACTAAATATGAATGCAACACAAAGGCGATAAAGCAATATAACAAATCTCACAATTTAAGCATGCCACATCTCATTGGCGTATCACAAAACATCAAATATGGTTTAGGAGAAGAACATAACTCCAAGGAAGAGAAATCCCAAACTTGCCATATCGGCAACTCAAAACAATCTCAAGAAATCACCATCTCAAAATTTGCCATAAAGGCAATCAAATATAAATCTTCAACATAGGAGAATATAATCTCTAATAAACGCCAAAAGGCAAATCTCATATAATAACGCCAATGGGCAAATCTCAAATAAGCTAGGTGTTGGCAAACCCAAATCTCAAATATAGAACTCGATAAGAAGTACAATTTTCAAAGATGTAACCGCCATATATAATATCTCGAACGGCTCAAATGGCCAATAATGTAAAAAGGCAACACACTAGCAAAATCACAAAGAAATCAATGAAATCATCTCAATGATATAGCGGTCCATATGTCCGAAGCCCGCTAAGTACCGTTCTCTCAAAATAAGGCGCCACATCTATTAGACAAATGTTCGAAGGGATAAATAAATACGTCTCTTAGACAAATATCCTGAAGGACAAATACATTGCAATGACAAATGTCTCTTAGACAAACATCCCCAAGGACAAATGAACCGAAGGTCCAGTATTGAAAGATACGTCTCTTAGATAAATGTGTCACATACCCTCGGATAGTAACCCGAATAGTATAAACGTGTGTCCCATACCACATTTTTGCACTAAACGGTTTACTAACCACTAGTAAATTCCACACTCAAAGCAGTAAAAGTGTACCTCGTCTCATCGGTAAACTCGACCCGAATGTCAAATCGATAAACGGACAAGTCTGGAATTAACCGATAAGATAAACGCGCGTGTCTCATACCATGTTTTGACAAATCGTTTAATTCTCCTTCTCATTCGCTTGAACATTGCAAGAATGTGCATTTTATACATAAAATAATTTTATTGAGAAAATAAGCTTTTAAAACCATTTTTCGAAACCAATTTTGAAAACAATATATGAAAATTCCCTTGTTATAGAAATAAACAGATTTTATAGCTTAAAATAATTTAAAAATATGTAATAATTTATTTAAATATTAATTTATTTAAAAATTATTTTAGAATCGTTTGGAAAAATCCGTGCTCGAAATCAAAAAAATCACTCAAAACCGTCATTCAAACTCAATTCAAATTTGAATTTCAAATCCATCAAAAGTGGGCTTGCCTATTGATAGGCATCATGGCGCTCAAAAAAATTCAGAAATATCATAAAAACATGAATTAAAAGTCAAAAGTCAGACGGAAAAAGAACATAAAAATGCATAGGCAAAATACTACCCAGGTCTGAAATGTTCTCTGGGTTCAAATTTTAAATATGAAACAGGTGGCCAACCAGCCACTGATTGAACTAAAAATTAGTACTCTCATAGTAGAAAACTTCATATTTTAAATAAAAAACGAATCGACGAATTCCGGCCGAAAATGAAAAGGTTACACCGTCTCAAACATGGACTCAGACCATGTTTGCAGTTGTTCAAAAACAAGTGGCCAGACCTGAAAACCATCTTGGGTTCAAATTACAGGCCTGAAATGAAAGACCAAACGAACTCATATTCAGCTAAAAATTGGTGTTGACATACTACAAAACTTCATCTTTTAAACAGAAAAAGAATAAATGAATTACGACTGAAAATGAAATGTTACACTATCTCAAACACGGACTTAGCCTACGTTTGCAGCAGTTTAAAAAACAAAAATGTACAGGCCTGAAAACCATCTCAGGTTCAACTTTCAGGCATAAAACAAAGGATCGAACCACCTCGGATTAAGCTAAAAATTGTTACGCATACAGTAGAAAACGTTATCTTTCAAACAAAAAAAGAATCGATGAATTCCAATAAGAAATGATAGTGTTATGTTTTTTCAAACATAGACTCGAGCCATGTTTGCACCAACTCAAACAAAATATGCCTGGGTAAAAATATGGGTTTTTGTTGATTTTGCAGCAAAGTTTTGAACAATCAAATGAAAATATTTTCAACCAAGTTTTACAGAGACAAAGTTCAATATATAAACTACTATCTGGAATAATCCGGTGGCGTTTCGTTGCCGAAATCAAAAGTTATAACCTTTCATAAAAGCAATAGAAAACAGTTTATAAGCTGGGATAAAATAACTACAAAACACAAATTATTCTCTGTTTCTAGCGATTTGAGCTTTGTTCAGCTAGAATTTGTGAGTTTTTGCAACTCACCTTGAATTAGAGATGATAAATTCTGAGTTTTTGCCGAAAGAAACATGCTTTAAGGAGAAGAGAGCTTCCAGTAATCTGTAGAAATCAATATACAGACATGCAAAGGAAAAGGAAACCATTAACATACATCTCCTCGACTCAAATAATTTTTTTGATGAAATTTCCGTTTTGGAAAATATTACCTTTAGATTTACTTTAGACTGATAAAAATATTAGTTTGTTTAAAGAAGTATAAAGATTTAAAACTTTGATTTTGAGAAAATGTGAACTTTCTTTTACATGCAAGAGGAAGAAGATGATAGCAATTACTTTATGCGTACAGTAATTGTTTATCACCTTCTCAATGTCTGATTAAGTAGGCTAATGGGCCTTTTGGACCCAATTATAGAAATAAATTAACTAACCTAAGTAATTAAATCACATACTGAAGCAAATGCTCACATATTCATCTTATGTTATAAAACAATGCATTTTTTCAAATTTTCATATAAACAAAATATGTAAACTTATATACATAGTAAATAAAATATTTTTCATTATATAAAAAGATAATTTTAGTTTTAAAAACATTTTTATCATTAAAAACCCTTAATTTACAAAAATACACAATTTACACCAAATAAATGCATAAATCCATAGTTTCAACTTCAAAATTTTAACAAAAATTATTTCCTTACTTAGAAAAACATAATAGTCATTTCAACCTCAATTTTATAATCAAAACACATTTTTAAATAAAATTTCATCTTTTTAATTTAGATAAACCACCTTTAAAAATTACATTTTTCTTTAAAATTATTAAAAGAAGCAAATGGGGAATAAATAATATACTTATTGCATTTTCTTTAAAATAAAATCATTTTCCATTTATTATCACACTAACCAAATAAAATAAAGATTTTAACTTTATTTTCTCAATTTTAAATTCCAAAATTCATTGATTATTCCAAATAAACGATTTAAAATCTCCAATTTTAATTTAATTGACAATATTAAATTATAATTACCATTATAATTTAATATTGACGGATAATCTCCAAATCAGGGTTGTTACAGACTCCTCTCTTAACAAAATTGTGTTCTCACAATTTCTAGAGAAGAATTTGTATTCAACCTATTAATTTCATCAATCAAAAGAAAGATAGATAAGCGTAAGTTTAAAAATTTATCACCCTAATGCAAGTTGATAGAAAACCAAGATAAGATTGCTCGATAAATTTTATGGTTTCCAAAGTGCTAATATTGGAATTAGCGAACCATTGAATTTTTCGAGCAACACACAAGATTTCGAAGGCGTCTCACATTCGAAAGAACACAACAAGTTGTTACACAAAGGATTAATCGAACGAGATTAATTACTCATAAGCTCCTTAAGTAGGGTTGGGATTTAGCACAACTCCAACCTGAACTCTAACCAACAAAATGATTATCGATAAGATTTTTCGTATGACACAGCCAACAAAACTACACCAATATAAGATAGACACAAAAGAGGCAAAATATATCAACCAAAAGGTGGTTTCTTCAAAGGCCACCATACTCAAACGACTGCATAAATGCACGTTGCTAGAAAATAACACGAGAGTAAGATAAACAAGGAACTAAAATATATGTATAAACTCTCAATAAAGAATTCTTAGAGTTTCAAAATTCAATATTTTTATAATTATAACCACAATTTTCAACACTTGAAATTTTTTCAAAACTACTTACTTAGATTTTAAATTTAATTTCATTACTCTTCGTTAGAGTAAATAAAGTTTAAGTTGTTTATTCTCTAATTCTTCCACAGGTATTCTCTAGTTTGCAACATATATTATATTTTGTTTAATTTGTTTCTCAAATTTTCTAGGTATTATAAATTTCCTGAAAAATCGATGGAGTCTACTTTGTATGCAGGGTCGTATACAATATTACAAAAATGATTTATATAATACATATCGATCATTAGGTCGGAAACGCAATATATGCCATCATTTAACTCTTAAAATTAATCCGAAAACATACCTTTCTTTTTAGCATTTAAAGCGAGTTTGCACAATCTTATATATAATCTTTTTGCTCAAAATATAGTCCAACCATCTTCTTTTTACCTGTACTTAACTCGAATAGATGATATTAGTTCATGTTCATAAATAGGAAGTGCTACATTTAATTATTTAGGAAAATAGGTCAATTTCATTTCAGACATGTTGTAAAGAAGACATGTTTTGACCCAGCAAACAACTAAATCTCAAACTTTTTACATAATGAAAGTTGTTTTACTCAGTCTAAGCTTTCCAGCAATATAAAGATCATTAAAATCGAATTTACAGTTTGAAAGTTATGTTAGATTTATTTTCACCTTAATCTTAGAAATTTCTTAAGACGACGGAAATGTCTATCCACTTTCTAACTCATTTTAGTCTTAGTAAAAAGCAAAATATTTTAAAGTGGTAAAGAAACTTTATAGCTTACTGACATCTCTTTCATTTATAAAAATATTGAACTCATTTGGAGATATAAATCTCAAGTTATCGCTGTTTTAGTATAGCAATTTTCCAAACAAAATTTCAGCTTTTAAATCAATTTGAAATTTGAAATTCTCCTAAACCATTTTAATTTCAAGCTATATTTTCAGCAAGCTTTTTGCTAAATCATTTATTAAATGACTTATTTTCCCCGGAAAGCCAAGAAATATAAAATTATGATCAAATGTAATCATAATAAAACATTTTATTGAGTGGAAATATTTTCATTACTTTCCAAAATCCAACTTTAAAACAGTTAGCTTGAAAACTCATTTTGGAAGAGATAACTAATCTCTGTCATTATCAAGAAATGATTGTTTATTATCCATAAGATAAATTTTGGGATATATATATAGTTTAAAATTATTCTCACAATTTAAAATGAATATACTACATGAATTGTTCATTTATCAAAACAATGAAAATTCACATTTCCACTTGTCACAAAAATTAATTTTTCATCCAATTATCAACATAAAACTAATTAAAGTTAAGAATTAATTCAAACTTGTTTTCAAAAGAATTTTGTAATTTAAAACCCACAAGTTGTAATACCACTTAAGTTTAAAACAAAAACTAGCTCACAAATTTATACTAAATGTTCTAAACTAACACTTCTTTGTTTTCTCTTAAGATAGAGTTTTATATCTATCCTCTACTATTACTCAAATAACTAAGTGCCAAAACAAATTTTTATAGTCATCATTAATAACTTGTGCTAAAATATTCAATTAGTATTTTAATTTTCAAACCAAAATATTCTTTTACCTTAAATACATCATTTTATTAATAAAAGCATCAAATGATATTTTCTTCTAATTAAGACATCCCCTTAGTTAGAATTATTCACTTTACTTACCAAAATTACCATACTCAATTTCTCAAATTTCAAATAATATAAGGGTATTGCCTCGCCATTGATTTATAGTGAATGACCCCATCGATTTACTGCAGAGTTGATCAAATAATCAAAACTGCCTCCCCACTCATCCAACACTCAGTATGGTTCAATGGCTTCATTAAACATTTAAAATAAAAATTAATACTCGACTATAAAATTATTTTCCAACATTACTTATTAAAACTCAATTTACCGTGTCTGACTGCCTCATCACAACGTTTAGGAAATTCCTATCAATTACGTTGGCCAACCGCATCGACCAGAATTCATAAAGCACTGAACGGACAACCCAACACAAAAATTCATTTTTGTTAAAATGAAATACCTCATATATAATACTCAAAATATTCTTTGTTTTTCCCAAAAACAAAATCCAATTTCTCGTAGAAGCATATTTTAATTTTTTTTGAAAAATTTAAAAACACAATTTATTACTTATTCTTAAAATCAAGGAACACAAATAGAGCTCATCGAGATATTCCCAGAATACTCGATCCTCAAGATTAATGGAATAGACTAGAGTGTTCATTATTCCAAACATATATTGAACCGCTCACAAGACTCATAATGAGTGCGGAATGTGGTAAGAGTAACGCCATCCTCCATGAGTCGTAGCTCAGAAAAAATCGGTGTAGGGTTAAGCTGAAGAATGGCCCTAGACCACTTAATAGATTAAAAAGAGAGAAATGAGATAGAAAAGTAAGGGTAAAATATCTTCTCGAATGTGGGGAAGTAACATTAAAAAAAATCATTACTACGAGTGAAGTAATACCACAAAGTATGTCAACAATTGAGTACCTAAAGAGGATATCTCGAAAGGGGTAAGAATGGAAATATCAAATAAATTCAACGAATCGCCTCATTTCCCTAGTGGACATCCTCATGGGAGGATGACCGAAAGGCTAAGAATCGGGAATGTAGTCAATACAATATTTGATTGCCCGATTGGCTGTCATGCCCAAAATGGACTCACAAAAATTAACAGAATCATAATGACTGGCATTCGAGATATGTCATCTACATCTCGAAACTAAAGAATGGAAAAAGAGACTTTGGAATAATCGTTAACATTCCGAAGGACAAGAAGAAACAAATCAGCCGAATAAGGATACCTAATATAGGATTCTTTGAATCATAGAACGTGGCTTGATAAAAGGCTAGCCACTTCATCTCAAACACTCTGAATTCTAGATAGAAAATGGCATGCTAATTCGCACGAAAGATAAGTTATAAGCAACAATCCCAAATCCTCATACATCATGCCAAATATTGTGGATCCCCTCAATAGGATTCGCAATCCTCACAAACGAACAAGACAAGAACATCCAAAACATCAACAAACTCCTCCGATGCGGATGGGTGTCAAGCACCCATATGGAAGAGGACTCGAATAAAACAATCACCATTAGGACTACTCCTAAGATAAGATGTCATCTATTTTTGGAATACTACGGAATAAAAATATTCCTAGACATATCCTAAACTTCTATCTCAAAGGGCACGATTAAATAAAGGGCACGATGATTAATGGATTTGTAACACTTGTACTATACTTTGATGTACCGTAATATATGCTTCTGTTCTGTGGTTATCATATTTTGTTATGAACTCCGCTCTGATACCATTCTGTGATGCCCCACCCTGAGAACCATATTAACAAAGAGTATTACTGGGTAATACTATCTGCTAATGTAGAGAATATGGCTGGTTAGGAGCGACCATCCATAGCTTTGTCTTAAACATCTATTAAATACGTCGATTTAGTGCTCTAATTTTTTTCCTTTCTCAAGTGGATTAATATATTCAATAAATGCTTAATACAAAACTACAGTGGCTAACTTATATATCAGAACAAAATAAAACAACAATATATGTACAACATATCACAGAACAGTAGCCAAACATATATATAAGCACATACACAGATACATCCCATACAGTACAAATGATACAACAGAAGTGGTACAAGGACACAATATATACAATGAATCAACACAATAAATACATATTAGAGTCATACAAAATGACTATAAAAGAAAAAAATAAGCTGATGTCCAAGGTGGAAGCATCATGTAAAGTCCAAAAGCAGGTATCTAACCTGAAACAACTCGGTCTGACCCGAGTATAAAATACACGGGTCAATCTTGCTAAAAAAATAAGTTCTAAGAGGACAATCGATAATATAAGCATAAGGCAAGGTGATAATCTTCTCAAGTGAGAAGGAATAATTCAAGAGAATATGGTTACTTCAAATGGCATAACTAAGTACGTATAGTAATTTCAAATGATATAAGGATACCACTAAATATGAATGCAACTCAAAGGCGATGAAGCTTTATAACAAATCTCACAATAAAAGTATGCCTCAACTCACCGGCGTATCACAAAACATCAAATATGGTTTAAGATAAAAACATAACTCCAAAGAGGAGAAATCCCAAACCCGCAACATCGGCAACTCAAAACAATCTCAAAGAAATCACCATCTCAAAATACACCATAAGTCAATCAAATATAAATCACCAACACAGGAGAATATAATCCCAAATAAATGCCAAAAGGCAAATCTCATATAATAATGCCAATAAGAAAATTTCAAATAACGTCAAGTGTTGGCAAACCCAAATCTCAAATATAGAACTAGATAAGAAGTTCAATTTCCTAAAACGTAATCGCCATATATAATATCTCGAACGGCTCAAATGGTCGATGATGTAAAAAAGAAATACACTTAGAAAATCATAAACAAATCAATGAAATCATCTCAAAGATATAGCACGTGCTTATGGCCGAAGCCTGCCAAGTACTGTTCTCTCAAAATAAGGTACCATGTCTCATAGACAAACGTCCCGAAGGACAAATAAATACATCTCTTAGACAAACATCCCAAAGGACAACATCCCAAGGACGAATACGTCGCAATGACAAATGTCTCTTAGATAAACATCCTGAAGTACAAATGACCAGAAGGTCCAAAACTGGCAAATACGTCTCTTAAACAAATGTTTCACAAAGTCTCAAATAGGAACCCGAGCAATGTTAACGTGTGTCCCATACCACACGTTCGAACTGAATGGTTTACTAACCGCTAGTAAATTCCACACTCAAAATAGTAAAAAGTTTACCTCATCTCATTGGTAAACTCGGCCCGAAGGTCAAAACGATCAAACGGACAAGTCAGGAATTAAATGATAAAATAAACGCATGTGTCCCAAACCATGTGTTTTACCAAACAATTTAATTCTCCTTCTCATTCACTCAAATATTGAAAAAACGCATATTTTATATATATAATAATTTTCTTGAGAAAACTAGCTTTTAAAACAATTTTTCGAAATCAATTTTGAAAACAATATTTGAAAATTCCCTTATTATAGATAATAAACAGATTTTGTAGCTTAAAGTTATTCAAAAATTTATAATAATTATTTTAAATGCAAATTTATTTAAAAATTATTTCATTTGGAAAAATCCGTGCTCGAAATCAAAGAAATCACTCAAAACCGTCAATCAAATTTAATTCAAATTCAATTCAAATTTAAATTTCAAATTCATCAAAACTGGGCTAGCCTATTGATAGGCATCATAGCCCACCAAACTTTTCAAAAATAACACAAAAACATGAAGTGGAAGTCAAAAATCGAATGGAAAAAGGACATAAAAATGCATAGGAAAAATAATACCCAGGTCTGAAATCTTCTCTGTGTTTAACTTTTGGACATGAAACAGGTGGCCAAACGACCTCTGAATGAATTAAAAATTGGTGTGCACATAGTAGAAAAAATCAGATTTAAAAAAAAAAGAATCGATGAATTTCGATTGGAATGAAAATGTTACACTGTCTCAAACATGGACTCAGGCCATGTTTGCAACAGTTCAAAAACAAAAATGTGCCCAGGCATGAAAACCATCTTGGGTTCAACTTACAAGCCTAAAATAGAGGACAAAACGACCTCATATTGAGCTAGAAATTAGTATGCACGTACTAGAAATTTTCATCTTTCAAACAAAAAAGGAATCAATGAATTCCGACTAGAAATTAAAAAGTTACATTGTCTCAAACATGGACTTAGGCCATGTATGCAACAGTTCAAAAAACAAATGTACAGGCCTGAAAACATCTTGGGTTCAACTTCCAGGCATAAAACAGAGTAATAAGCGACCTCAGATTGAGCTTAAAGTTGGCATTCATATAGTAGAAAACTTTATCTTTCAAACAAAAAAAGAATCGATGAATTCCAGTAAGAAATGAAAGAGTTATGCTTTCTCAAACATGGATCAGCCCATGTTTGTAGCAACTCAAACAAAATATGCCCAGGCAAAAATCTAGGTTTTTGTTGATTTTGCAACAAGGTTTTGAACACTCAAATGACAATATTTTCAACCAAATTTTGCAGACTTAACATATAAACTACTATCTGGAAGAAATCTGACAGCATTTCGTTGCTGGAACCAAAAGTTATAAGCTTTCAAAGATGCAGTAGAAAACAGTTTACAAGCTGAGATAAAATAACTACAAAGAGATAATTATTCACTGTTTTTGGCGATTTGAGCTTTGCTCGGCAAGAATTTGTGAGTTTTTGTAAATCACCTTGAATTAGAGAAGATAAATTCCGAATTTGTGCTGAAAGAAACAAGCTTGGAGGAGAAGAGAGCTTCCAATAACTTGTAGAAATCAATATATAGACATGCAAAGGAAAAGGAAACCATTAACAGACATATCTCAACTCAAATAAGATTTTTGATGAAATTTTTAGTTTTGGAAGAGATTACTTTATATTTACTCTAGATTTATAAAAATCTTAGTTTGTTTAAAGAAGTATGAAGATTCAAAACTTTGATTTTGAGAAAATATGAACTTTCTTTTACAGGCAAGAGGAAGAAGATGAGAGCAATTACTTTGTACGTACAGTGATTATTACTCACCTTCTCAATATCTGATTAAGCAGACTAATGGGCCTTTTGGACCTAATTAGAGAAACAAACTAACTAGCCTAAGTAATTAAATCACATACTAAAGCAAATGCTCAAATATTCATCTTATGTTATAAAACAATGCATTTTTCTTCAAATGACTAACAAAATATGTAAACTTATATACATAGTAAATAAAATATTTTTCATTATATAAAAAGATAATTTTAGTTTTAAAAACATTTTATCATTAAAAACCCTTAAATCACAAAAATACACAATTTACACCAAATAAATGCATAAATCCATAGTTTCAACTTAAAAAATTCAACAAAAAGTATTTTCTTGCTTAGAAAATATGATAAGTCATTTCAACCTCAATTTTATAATCAAAACACATTTTTAAATCAAATTTCATCTTTTCATTTAAAGAAACCACCTTTAAAAAATTACATTCTTCTTTTAAAAAATATTAAAAGAAGCAAATGGGCAATAATTAATATAATTATTACATTTTCTCTAAAATAAAATCATTTTCCATTTATTACCACACTAACCAAATAAAATAAAGCTTTTAACTTTATTTTCTCATTTATAAATTCCAAAATTCATTGTTTATTTCACATAAACAATTTAAAATCTTCAATTTTAATTTAATTCACAATATTATAATTTAATATCGACAAGCAAACTCCAAACCAGGTTGTTACATCAATTGTAGTGAAAATGAACATGAAATCAAAGCAAAAACTATTTGAAGTATGATCTGTTTACTATATTTTTAGCAATATAGATCATCAAAATTTATTTCTCCTAAATTTCTTGACCAAAATTACTCAAGTAAATGATGATGGTTAGACTGATGTGGGTTGTAGGTTTCTGATCAGGTCATGGGGTTTGGTAGGGCCGTAATGGAAATTGTAAAGAATATCAAAAATTGTAAAGAAATAAAATGAAAATTGTAAATGAAAAGGAAATTAAATATTTTGTTTTGAAATATGTATTTTTTTAATGTGGAAATGCAAATGGAAAAACAACAAGCACACAATAAAATGAAAACAAAAATCAAACAACAAACACACAACACAACATATTTTTTTAAATGCAAATTGACACACAAAAAACACACAATAAAATCAAACAAAAATAATTCAAAAAATAAATAATAAAACAGAATCAGTTACCCAGCAACGGCACCAAAAACATGTTTAATGACTATTTTCCATCGAAATAGAAAATAGCTGATAAATTTCAATTAAAAATTAACCGTAAGCGCACGACGTACAATTTTAGTACATGGCGAGTACGGATCAATCCGTCGGAAATTTTTTTGATTTAAAATTCTATTAATCAAATTAAACCAAACTTTTGAAGTCGTTTAAGCTAAAAATGTAAAAAAAAGCTAGAAGAAAAGTGATTGAAAATATGAGATTAGAAAATAATTTAGAGGCAAATTCACTTTCATATTTCTGTAAATCAACACAAATAATCTATGATCTATCTATTTTGATCTTAAATGGAATTAGTGATGTATTATCATAAGTATGGTTTATTTATATTATTAATTAACATAACTTAAACCATCAAACTATAGTATAACACATAAAACCACTTATCAATTTCAATGAAAATGAAGTCAAAGAAAAAGTTATTTTAAGTATGATCAATTTACTATTGTATTTAGTAACACAGATCATCAAATTTTGTTTGCACTTTAATTCCACAATCAAAAATCAATTAGTTAAATGATGATGTAAATTGTGTTTATATAAAGTAAGCATAGCCCATTTGTGATTACAGCATAGGCTACCAGATTCCATTTTATAAACTTACATCAACATCACTTTCATGAAGCATTAAAAAGAGATCATAAATGACAAGATATATTGAATTTACATACTTATAGGGAGTGCTTCATTACCCTAAAATGGAAGGGGTTTAGCTACTCATTTGTGTTACCATATCAACACATGTAAATTTCAACATAGAAAAGCAAGCAAAATGAAAGCTAAGTAGAATAAAAAAGAACTAAACAACTTGCATAAAAATAAAACTGAGCTACTAACATGAAATGAAAGAGCATCTAAATAAAAATGAGTAAGAAAATAAAATAAAAACAAAGAAGATGTAAAAGAGGCTTGGGAAGCCATTTTTATTTCATATAATTTTGAGGCTACAACTTGCATGCTAATATGAAATCTAAAATCTTCATTACATATACATAAGTGGGCTATATATGCATGCTCAAAACCCTAATCCATATTTTATGGGACTTTCCAAAATATCCCTTAGGAAATCTGGCCACCAAGTTACCATTAGTCTCTAATTAATCCATCATCAAGTATGCATGTAACTTTAACCTCCATAAATTTGTGCATTAGCTCCTAATTGTAGATTAAGGTAAGTGGGTAGATAGAGTCCTCCATGTTGCATGAGTTGAATTATTTCCACCTTTATTCCTTTTTTCCATCCTTGTGCATGTATATTTCCATGAAACCCTCTTCATATTTCCTACCAAATTCCTACAAATAAAAATAAAATATGCAAGTGAATATTCACAAAATTAATATATGCACAAAATTACCATTTTACCCCCAAATTGATGTATGATGACTTGAAAACATTTTTGAAATTTGGTTTTAAACATGTAAAAATACCTAATCATGACATTTATTTAAATAAAAATAGATTAAATATGGATGTAAATATATGCACATTTACGTGCACATCAATCTATTGTAGGATTAGATATAGTAAATGTAATAAAAGGATATGTAGAAAAGAAGAGAGTTACCACATTTTTATAGTGGTGCGACAATCTCTAGCATACGACCACTTCATATTTTTTTACTAATTATAGATTTGAGGGAGAATTAGAACCACTAGTATATGCGATTGACAAGGTCACAAGCATTAGATTTCCAATAGTATCGGTTTAGATGGCTATCGTGAGGTGGAGATAGGAGATGAAGAAGAACCAGAGTCTAAGATATTTTTTTGGTTGTTATAAGGTTGATATTTATATAGAAACAACTCCGTAGTTCATGGAGCCTGCATAAATCGAAGTTTAGAAGCAAGCCCAATGATGTACAAGTGGACACTGCTAGCCCACATGCAAAACAAACCTCTTGGTACCGAATTGTTTTCTTGGTGAAATCCACTCGTCTTTCTTCATTGTCCCTTTATCTCTAATTCGATGTATTTCGAACTCCTTTTCATAGACTTTGAGTTTTTCACAACAATTATCCCAATAACACCTATATTATCTTGATTTCTTTTCATCAACCATGAGATTTGCTCGTCTATTCTCCAAGAAATAAAAATGATGACGATTGGTTGGAGGAGTATATGAAGTGTATGGGGCTTAAGAAGCCAAAACTTAAAGAATGGACCTCTCGGTACCTAGAGGTATCTCTTAATACCGAGAGGTTTACTTAATTTCAAACCTTGCGAAATTCCTTGAGTTCCCTTTTCTACTCCTTCTAATCATGTTTCCAAGTTCTCGAGTCATTTCGTCTTCACTTTGACCTTCTACATTTGGTTGAATTCTGCTTAATTAAATACCCGGTTAAAACTTGAACCATAAAGTACACTTTCGTTGAAAATAAAGTGTGTGTTGGATCAGGATGAGTTCTGACTTGTTATCAAGTGATTCTAGTGAGTTGCTCAGGAAATGATTCGAAACGTCGCTTTTGTTTGATGGACATCCCTTTCACCGCTTTACATAGTTGTAGTTCCATTTCCCATTCTAAGGACAAAATCAATGCTCCCGAGACCGTGTCCCATCTTAGACGAATATGATCTATGTTTATTGTACTTTCCATAAGTTTACGAAGGTGGAAGTACCTCTTGATATTGAGAGAAAGCTCATGGTACCAACTTCTTTCTTTATTTTGAAAGCTATAAATATAGATTTGGAAAGAAATTTTATTTTACCTTTTGACTTTAGCCATTGCATCGAGACGACTTCCACCGACCCCTTCATCTTTTCTTGTTTCAAGCCTTGGATGCTACTGCCTTACACCTATCGCCATGATCCATCACTATTTCCATCCACTATCGTCACATCGACCATCTAACACAATCGCCGACCTCCTCAACGCCATCATTGCGTTGTTACAACTTGCTACCGATAGCTTTTGGGCTTCTGAGTTTTCAGCCCTAACCATCGATTCAAAAATCCAACTAACCAAGGTTGGCGATTGACAGTACAACGATGGTGATGAAGGTGGTTGTGCGGCGGATCGCTGTTGAGGGTAGATGGCCAAAGTTTAGGTTGTGATCGATCTATGGTCAACTTATGTTTTTCCTTAGTCATGTGCACGTAATTTCAAAGACAAGTCTTGCTTTACGATGTCGGCTAACTCCTATCAACGCATGGCTAATCCCATACCGTCGCTTGAATTCCAACGAGATGGATCACTTCAAGAATAGGCATGTTCGATGACCACATCGCACTTCTTTTCCTATTGCTACACTTTGCATGTTCCTAAAACGGAAAACTTCCACGTCACTACAGACACCTGTCCCGTTATTGATTATTCATCGGTAATGGATAAGATCCGATACATATTCCATCATGCGACGTGGCTTAATTTTCTATAACGAGTGAGCTATCTACATAGAATGGTCCATTCATGGTGTAGAAGACATGGGTTTCATATTACATAGATTAACAATTTCACTTACCCCAGCCAATGATTGAAATCTAATTGGTCAACACACATCAACATCCAATGGATTCCAATCATTGGATGCACGGTTCGTTATTTAAAGTAGAACATACTCGACCATGTTGAATTCCAAGTTTTATTATCTACAATGACTCACTGATCTCCGTTCTTCAAGTTTGATGAGGACTCATCTACTCCTCTGTGACGACCGCCCATGACTCCCGCACCAAAACAAGGAGATAGTGCGCTGAAAAGCGTGCCAGGCAGCCATGGACGATAGTCAAGATAAGATTAAACAGCGGAATCTATCGTATTACTCACAGCCCATGGACAAAATACAATAGAAAATATACATGGTGAAGCTCCATAGAACAGAATCATATAAACTCATAATAATTTTATACAATCATTTGAATAGTAAATACATCAAGCCTCACTACATAACACTCAGAGTATCAAACAAACAACGGAACATCCAGTACATATAGTAGGAAAACAATATGCAAAAGCCTCCAGCTCGTCTTCGTCATCAATAGCGTTGGTAGCCAAGAACAGCACCTGTCACCTGCTACCTAGTCTGCCCATCCCAACATGGATGAACAACCCAAGGTAATAAGAGATGAACATAAAACCTTGAGTCAGACAACAGTCTTAGTGAGCAGTAAATTAACTATCAAACATACCAAAAGAGCATAAAGGTTAAAAGGAATAGGAACTCAACCATCCCACTCCACCTCATTCTACAGTGATAGCCCCCAGACACACTAAACAGAAGTAATCATAGCAATTCAGACATTCAAAGCAAAGTAATTATCACTCGAGTCAAGGTCGGTGTTTTCCAAGTACAAACCCCCAAGGCCTAAACCAAGATCAGATAAGCACCTTGAAAACATCGCTCTTGACCCAAGCGACGATACAACCAAACATTCAAACATCCATAACTCTGTCCATCACTGTCATCATTGCCTTGATTTACCGTTAGTTGAATGACCGCCTGTCAAGGGCTAATGGTAACCCCGGTTCTAGACATAACTCCGCACGTCGTCGCAGCCCGTGCCTAGGAATTTTCGCAACTACCCAGAGTACTAGCACGTCGTCGCAGCCCGTGCTTGGAACGTCATCGTGACCCGTCCCAACGTACTCTTGCTTTGAGCATGCTAGAACCTTCAACAATGATAAAATCTCAGCCTTCTAGTCATCCTCCTCGAAGACTATTCCCATACTAGCTCAAGCGCCGCTCAAGCTAACCATTATCCACAAACTCGGACCGCATCACCGAGTTATCAACATGCTTGGGATGATCCCGTCTGGATTAAACCATGGCTTTCACACATCATGCTTTGCTTCATCGCATCATAGCAAAGTCCCATCTCAACATCATGGTTTGCCTCATCGCATCATGGCAAAGTCCCATCTCAACATCATCATCAAATCTATCCATATTAGCTTCAACATCCGCTTCATATGCCACAAGCAGCTTTCCTTATTCAAGAGCCTTTCCACTTAGCTTTTGAATCATCTTCGACCAACTTTCCCAAATCAAGTTATCGATCAACTAATCAATCAAATCAAACATTAATCCAAACAATCAATCATTCAAACAAGATCTAAATAAACAATTACAACAATGATGGCAATTTCGTAAATAAAGAGTTCAAATCTAACATGCATTCTAACAAGCATGAATTATGAACAATATCTCTACAACTTGATGAATGAACTTGTATAAGTGAACATGTAGTAAAGTAGATTTCAAATCATCATGAACAATAGATCTACATGCAGACTTAAGAAAAATGCACGAAATCACTCTCTTTAACACATAAACAAACCAACAATCCAATATACTCCTTTGGGTCCGTGTGAGAGATAACCACAACTCACCGAATCACCTAAACACCTCAAAAGATAACAACTTCAGATTTGGACAGTAAAGAACTAAGCTTGATCCGGCAATATCTCGCTTCAATCGATGAAATCTCCCTTCAATGGATGGAAATCTTCAACTTTGGCTCTTGGATCTATGATTTGATCTTCAATTTAGATGGAAGGAATCACTAGATTAGAGTGGAGAAAAGAAGTGAAGAAGTGTTGTAGTCGAGCTCTCAAAATGGCAGCACTTCGTCGCTTCAAAATCCGGTGCCGAAAAGTGAGCCAAACCCCTCTATTTATAGGCAGAATTCCCCATGAGTCGGCCGCCCCCATGAGTCGTCCATGACCTAAGACTCACGACTCAAGCCCCTAACGACTCAACACAACAAACGACCTAACCAAACACAGGGCCTCACGACTTAACCTTAACACGGCATACGACTCAACCTCAAGGCCTCAACGACTCAACACACACGCGGCATATCGTCCTAATGACTCAACAGGGACACGACTCAACGTCCTAACACTAAGCCTAAGTCCCCAACGACTCATCATCCCACCGACTCATTAACTCCAACCTCTACGCGACCTATCACAGGAGACGACTCACGACTCAACACTATGTCCTAAGTCGTTTGGACGACTCAACGACTCATCAACCTACCGACTCATCAACACACACGGCTAAGCCTTAAGTCGGTCACTACTATGAGTCGGTTTCATCCTATAAGCCATCTAATCTCTTAAGCCGCTAACCCTTGAGTCGTTCCATTCTATAAGTCGGTCAAGCCCTATAGGTCGCTCAACCCCACTAAGTCGCTCCCACTCTTAACTCCCCCACTGCCTAACTCGGTAGCCTTCTTGGGTCGTACCAATCCCTTAAGTCGGTCAACCTATGAGTCGGCCACACCTCTAAGTCGCTAGCTCTGCTAACCCGTTAACTCGTTAAATCTCTTAGGTCGCATACTATCTTAACTCGGTCAATACTTAGGTCGGTCAGAAACCCATAACTCGCTCACACTACCTAAGCTAACTTCCACACGAGTTAACTATCACGCGACTTAAGCTTTGGTCGACTCAACTCTAAACAACTTAACAACATCAAAGACCTAATGCAACTATTTTACGATTTATCGACACGTAAAATACGGGTCGTTACATTCTCTCCCCCTTAGGAATTTCGCCCCCTAAATCCCAAACAAACAAGAGCAACCAAAACTATTCTGCATGCCTACCATCCATAGCAATCAAAAAACCATGCATCCAATTACTAGCCTAGCATGCAGAATTCTAAGACTAGAACAAGTTACAAATTCGTGAGATGTCACGACACCTTAGGGCCATACCTCGAAGAGTTCAGGATGAGCTTCCTTCATCCTCTCTTCCTCCTCCCACGTACAGTCGTCAACATCATCACTCCATTGTACCTTGAGCAACGTAATCGCCTTCCTCCTAAGCTGTTTCGTGTCGGTTTCAACAACGCGAAGCGGCTTACGAGGTTTCGTAACAACTGGGTCAACCTCTAAATCTTCACAGCTATCAGCAGAAACCACCGTATTCGAGTCATGCACATACTTTCGTAGATAAGATACATGAAAAACATTGTGCACACCCGCCATCTTTTCTGGTAAATCCAATCTATAAGCGAGCTTTCCAATTTGCTCGATGATCGGGAATGGTCCAATAAATCTCGGAGTCAATTTCCCTTTCTTCCTGAATCGAATAACATTCTTCAGTGGAGAAATCTTCACAAAAACCATATCACCTACGTCGAATTCCAAATCCTTACGACGATTATCGGCATAACTTTTCTGACGGTCTTGGGCTGCCTTCATTCGTTGCCGAATGATCTCTATACACTCCGAAGTCTGTCGAATCATCTCTGGTTCGAGTATCAGCTTTTCTCCAGTTTCCAACCAGCATGTCGGAGAGTTACATGGTCTTCCATACAGCGCTTCATACGGTGCCATACCAATACTTGACTGGTAACTGTTATTATATGCAAATTCCACCAAATGAAGATGATCTTCCCATGATCCCCCGAAGTCCAAAACACATGCTCTGAGAAGATCTTCCAAAATTCGGTTGACTCTCTCGGTCTGACCATCTGTTTGGGGGTGATAAGCTGTACTCAAACACAACTCGGTTCCCAAAACTTCCTGGAAGCTCTTCCAAAAACCACTAGTGAACAATGGGTCTCGATCGCTCACTATACTCTTCGGAATACCATGGAATCGAACTATCCACTTAACATAAAGCTCAGCCAACTTCGATGCAGTCCTAGTTGATCGAACAGGAAAGAATCTTGCACTTTTAGTCAAACGATCTACGATGACCCAAACCCCTTCATTTCCTGCCCTTGTTCTAGGTAGACCATCGATAAAATCCATCGATTTCTGCTCCCACTTCCATGTAGGAACCTCTAATGGCTAAAGCAATCCAATTGGCTTCTTCTGTTCGGCTTTTACCAACTGGCAATTCATACATTTGGAAATAAAATTTCCAACATCCTTCTTCATACCTTCCCAGTAGTAAGTCCTTTTCATATCCCGATATATCTTATTTCCACCTGGATGAATTGTCAACTTCGAGTGATGACTTTCCCTCAGAACTTCATCTCTTAATCCATCTATCTCGGGAACAACTAGTCGTCCTCGCTTCCGAAGCCAACCCTCTCGATCGACTTCAAATCCTTTATCCTTTTCTGGGTCCAATCCAGATTCCAAATCGCGGATAATCTTTACAAGCTTATCGTCTCGCATTTGGCTCTCGCCAATTCTTTCCACAAGAGTAGGTCTTATTGATAAGTTTACCAACATCTCAGGTTCCAATTCACATCTAGGCCTGAAGTCAAATCCAGCCAAATACTCAAGACTCTTCCATTCCGAAAACATGGCTCCCAATCCTGCATGTCTTCGACTTAACGCATCTGCCACTGCGTTACCTTTTCCCGGAGTATAGGCTAGACCAAAATCATATGATGCTAAAAACTCTAGCCATCGTTGGTGTCGAAGATTAAAATCCTTTTGGGAGAACAGATACTTCAACGACTTATGATCTGTAAACAACTCAAATCGAACTCCCAATAGGTAATGTCTCCACATCTTCAGAGCAAAAACAATCGCCGCTAACTTCAAATCATGGGTCGGATAATTCCTTTCATGCGGCTTCAGTTGTCGACTTGCATACGCAACAACTTTATCTTTCTGCATTAGCACTGCTCCAAGTCCAGTACCACATGCATGGTATAAACCACCATCTCATCATTCCCACTTGGAATAGTCAAAACAGGAGCACTTGTCAGTTGCTCTTTCAGGATTCCAAAAGCTTGCTCACACTTATCATCCCATTTGAACACTTGGTTCTTTTTCGTCAATCCTGTTAACGGTGCAGCTATCTTGGAAAAGTCTTTGATAAACCGACGATAGTATCCTGCTAATCTAAGAAAACTTCTCACATCAGATGCATTCCTAGGTCTAACCCAATCCTGGATTGCTGCCACCTTAGCGGGATCAACCGCTATTCCATTTCCAGAAATAACATGGCCTAAGAACCTCACTTCACTCTTCCAGAAGTGACACTTCGAAAACTTAGCCTTTAGCTGATGTTTCCGCAAGATTTCCAAAACAATCCGCAAGTGCGTCTTGTGCTCTTCTTCATTTCTGGAGTAAACCAAAATATCATCCACGAACACAAGTACGAACTTGTTCAACTGATCTCTGAACACTCTATTCATAAGATCCACAAAATATGCTGGTGCATTGGTCCAACCAAACGGCATTACCAGCCACTCATAGAAACCGGATGGTGTCCTAAAAGCAGTCTTCGACACACTATCCTTAGCCACTCTCAACTGGTGAAATCCCGTTGCTAAATCCATCTGAGAAAACACCCTAGCTTCGTGAAGCTGATCAAACAAGTCATCTATTCTCGGCAATGGATACTTGTTCTTCCTAGTCACTTTATTCAGCTCACGATAATCCACACACAACCTCAACGATCCATCCGCTTTGGTTGCAAACACAACTGGTGCACCCCATTCGGACACGCTACGCCGAATGAATCCTTTCCGTAAAAGGTCATCAACTTGCACCTTCAACTCTTGCTGCTCCCTAGGCGCCATCCGCCTAAGAGTCATCACAACAGGTCTGGCTCCCTCAACTAGATCGATACGAAACTCGATCTCCCTATACGGCGGTAACCCTTTGACCTCGTCAAAGATGTCCTCAAATCCATTCACAACCGGCATCGATGACAGTCCATCCCGTGGAACAACCAGCGAATACATGAAGCTCATGAAGACGCCTTCCTCATGCTTACATCGTATCACAACCTTTCGCCCTTCCACATTCTTGACTGTCACCTCCAGCCTCTCACAATCAATCCTTGCCGCATACTTCCTAAGCCAGTCCATACCCAAAATAATTCCGAACCCCACAAAGTTCAGAACAAAGCAATCACAAACAAAAGAGCAACCGTGACTCGACACAACTAGACCACGGCATATCATACACAAACAAGACGAACCCCCAACTGGATTAGTCACAACCAATGGTCTATCAACAATATCTGGTTCCAAACCCAACCGGTCTACCAGATCATTACAAACAAATGAATGCGACGCCCCAGTATCAAACAACACTCTAACTGGAACACCACAAATGGAAAGAGTACCTTGAACCACCACACTCTTCCCCTTCTCCTCCGCGGTAGGAGCTTTCGAAGATGATGGAACAGCCCCCAAAGCATAAGCTTGCACAATTTGCTTATCTTTCCTCGGTTCCGGACAATCCCTCTTGAAATGCCCCGGTTTGTCACAGTTGTGACACTTCGCCGGCACTCTCGGTTTCTTACAATCTCTGGAGAGATGACCCTTCTACTGACAGTTGTAGCAGGTCACTTCGCCCTTCGGCTTCTTTTGGCCATCCTTACCCTTCTACTGCTGCTTCCTCTTCTTGTTCCCATTTTGCTCCTTGGTCACAGCAACAACAGATCCTTCCTTAGGAAACAAACTCTCATGCCTGAGAGCTTTCTCCACAAGCTTCTCAAATGGATCGTCCAAATGATCCACTAACTGTCTCCCAAGGTAATTATCCAAGCCTGTCCCAAACTTCTCATTCTTCTGATAGGGAGAATCAATATACGATCTGGCATACTTGGACAAAGCTTCAAATTCCGAAACATACTCAAGAACCGGTCTTCCACCTTGCTTGAGCTCCACAAACTTCTTAAACAGAACAGATTTCTGAGCTGTAGAAATAAACTTAGCTTCAAATCTAACTTGGAATTGCTCCCAAGTAATCTCTTCTTCCGGAGTATCAATGGTGATAGAATTCCACCAATCAGAAGCTCTCCCTTGAAGCTGCCTTGATGCAAGCTTCCTCTTAGTTGCATCCTCAATTCCCAAATCGCCAAAGATCCTTCTACAAGCATCAATCCATCTCTGAACATCAACGGTTGATTCTGTTCCCAAGAAAACCTTCCCTCCAAGAGCAGTATAGTCTTTGCACAACTTAGCGAAATCCACTGGTTTTGGAACTTGAACTTGAACGCCAACATCTACTGATGATCCTGAAGTTGGTATCCTTCTCATGATCGAAGTCATCATAGCTTCGAACATTGCAGCATAGTCAGTAGCTCCCCCAACAGCACGGCTTTCCCTAGCAGCTTGTCTCTCACTTCGACTCATCCTTATTATCTACAAAAAGGAATGATTTAGAACACCTTGAGAAACAACTACATAAGGAGTTCAAATCCTTCTAACTACTATATTATATATAGTAATCATCCATCAAAATACAATTACGTCTCTCATACGTAGTTACGTCAGCGAGCGTTGGCTAAAATCGATTAACCAAAGCTCTGATACCAAATGTGACGACCGCCCATGACTCCCGCACCAAAACAAGGAGATAGTGCGCTGAAAAGCGTGTCAGGCAGCCATGAACGATAGTCAAGGTAAGATTAAACAGCGGAATCTATCGTATTACTCACAGCGCATGGACAAAATACAATAGAAAATATACATAGTGAAGCTCCATAGAGCAGAATCATATGAACTCATAATAGTTTTATACAATCATCTGAATAGTCAATACATCAAGCCTCACTACATAACACTCAGAGTATCAAACAAACAACGGAACATCCAGTACATATAGTAGGAAAACAATATGCAAAAGTCTCCAGCTCGTCTTCGTCATCAACAGCGTTGGTAGCCAAGAACAGCACCTGTCACCTGCTACCTAGTCTGCCCATCCCAATATGGATGAACAGCCCAAGGTAATAAGAGATGAACATAAAACCTTGAGTCAGACAACAGTCTTAGTGAGCAGTAAATTAACTATCAAACATACCAAAAGAGCATAAAGGGTAAAAGGAATAGGAACTCAACCATCCCACTCCACCTCATTCTACAGTGATAGCCCCCAGACACACTAAACAGAAGTAATCATAGCAATTAAGACATTCAAAGCAAAGTAATTATCACTCGAGTCAAGGTCGGTGTTTTCCAAGTACAAACCCCCAAGGCCTAAACCAAGATCAGATAAGCACCTTGAACACATCGCTCTTGACCCAAGCGACGATACAACCAAACATCCAAACATCCATGACTCTGGCCATCAATGTCATCATTGCCTTGATTTACCGTTAGTTGAATGACCGCCTGTCAAGGGCTAATGGTAACCCCGGTTCTAGACATAACTCTGCACGTCGTCGCAGCCCGTGCCTAGGAATTTTCGCAATTACCCAGAGTACTAGCACGTCGTCGCAGCCCGTGCTTAGAACGTCATCGTGACCCATCCCAACGTACTCTTGCTTTGAGCATGCTAGAACCTTCAACAACGATAAAATCTCAGCCTTCTAGTCATCCTCCTCGACGACTATTCCCATACTAGCTCAAGCGCCTCTCAAGCTAACCATTATCCACAAACTCGGACCGCATCACCGAGTTATCAACATGCTTGGGATGATCCCGTCTGGATTAAACCATGGCTTTCACACATCATGCTTTGCTTCATCGCATCATAGCAAAGTCCCATCTCAACATCATGGTTTGCCTCATCGCATCATGGCAAAGTCCCATCTCAACATCATCATCAAATCTATCCATATGAGCTTCAACATCCGCTTCATATGCCATAAGCAGCTTTCCTTATTCAAGAGCCTTTCCACTTAGCTTTTGAATCATCTTCGACCAACTTGCCCAAATCAAGTTATCGATCAACTAATCAATCAAATCAAACATTAATCCAAGCAATCAATCATTCAAACAAGATCTAAATAAACAATTACAACAATGATGGCAATTTCGTAAATAAAGAGTTCAAATCTAACATGCATTCTAACAAGCATGAATTATGAACAATATCTCTACAACTTGATGAATGAACTTGTATAAGTGAACATGTAGTAAAGTAGATGTCGAATCATCATGAACAATAGATCTACATGCAGACTTAAGAAAAATGCACGAAATCACTCTCTTTAACACATAAACAAACCACCAATCCAATATACTCCTTTGGGTCCGTGTGAGAGATAGCCACCACTCACCGAATCACCTAAACACCTCAAAAGATAACAACTTCAGATCTGGACAGCAAAGAACTAAGCTTGATCAGGAAAAATATCGCTTCAATCGATGAAATCTCCCTTCAATGGATGGAAATCTTCAACTTTGGCTCTTGGATCTACGATTTGATCTTCAATTTAGATGGAAGGAATCACTAGATTAGAGTGGAGAAAAGAAGTGAAGAAGTGTTGTAGTCGACCTCTCAAAATGGCAGCACTTCGTCGCTTCAAAATCCGGTGCCGAAAAGTGAGCCAAACCCCTCTATTTATAGGCAGAATTCCCCATGAGTCGTTCGCCCCCATGAGTCCTCCACGACTTAAGACTCACGACTCAAGCCCCTAACGACTCAACACAACAGACGACCTAACCAAACACAGGGCCTCACGACTTAACCTTAACATGGCATACGACTCGACCTCAAGGCCTCAACGACTCAACACACACGCGGCCTATCGTCCTAACGACTCAACAGGGACACGACTCAACGTCCTAACACTAAGCCTAAGTCCCCAACGGCTCAACATCCCACCGACTCATCAACTCCAACCTCTACGCGACTTATCACAGGAGACGACTCACGACTCAACACTAAGTCCTAAGTCGTTTGGACGACTCAACGACTCATCAACCTACCGACTCATCAACACACACGGCTAAGCCTTAAGTCGGTCACTACTATGAGTCGGTTTCATCCTATAAGCCATCTAATCTCTTAAGCCGCTAACCCTTGAGTCGTTCCATTCTATAAGTCGGTCAAGCCCTATAGGTCGCTCAACCCCACTAAGGCGCTCCCACTCTTAACTCGCCCGCTGCCTAAGTCGGTAGCCTTCTTGGGTCGTACCAATCCCTTAAGTCGGTCAACCTATGAGTCGGCCACACCTCTAAGTCGCTAGCTTTGCTAACCCGTTAACTCGTTAAATCTCTTAGGTCCCATACTATCTTAACTCGATCAATACTTAGGTCGGTCAGAAACCCATAACTCGCTCACACTACCTAAGCTAACTTCCACACGAGTTAACTATCATGCGACTTAAGCTTTGGTCGACTCAACTCTAAACAACTTAAAAACATCAACGACCTAATGCAACTATTTTACGATTTATGGACACGTAAAATACGGGTCGTTACATTCTCTCCCCCTTAGGAATTTCGCCTCTGAAATCCCAAACAAACAAGAAAATTTCTCTGGGTTCAGACGGAAAAAGAACATAAAAATGCATAGGCAAAATACTACCCCGGTCTGAAATGTTCTCTGGGTTCAAATTTTAAATATGAAGCAGGTGGCCAACCGGCCACTGATTGAACTAAAAATTAGTACTCTCATAGTAGAAAACTTCATCTTTTAAATAAAAAACGAATCGACGAATTCCGGCCGAAAATGAAAAGGTTACACCGTCTCAAACATGGACTCAGACCATGTTTGCAGTTGTTCAAAAACAAGTGGCCAGACCTGAAAACCATCTTGGGTTCAAATTACAGGCCTGAAATGGAGGACCAAACGAACTCATATTCAGCTAAAAATTGGTGTTGACATACTACAAAACTTCATCTTTTAAACAGAAAAAGAATAAATGAATTACGACTGAAAATGAAATGTTACACTGTCTCAAACACGGACTTAGCCTACGTTTGCAGCAATTTAAAAAACAAAAATGTACATGCCTGAAAACCATCTCAGGTTCAACTTTCAGGCATAAAACAAAGGATCAGACCACCTCGAATTAAGCTAAAAATTGTTATGCATACAGTAGAAAACGTTATCTTTCAAACAAAAAAAGAATCGATGAATTCCAATAAGAAATGATAGTGTTATGTTGTTACAAACATAGACTCGAGCCATGTTTGAAGCAACTCAAACAAAATATGCCTGGGTAAAAATATGGGTTTTTGTTGATTTTGCAGCAAAGTTTTGAACAATCAAATGAAAATATTTTCAACCAAGCTTTACAGAGACAAAGTTCAATATACAAACTACTATCTGGAATAAATCCGGTGGCGTTTCGTTGCCGAAATCAAAAGTTATAACCTTTCATAAAAGCAATAGAAAACAGTTTATGAGCTGGGATAAAATAACTACAAAAAGCAAATTATTCTCTGTTTCTAGCGATTTGAGCTTTGTTCAGCTAGAATTTGTGAGTTTTTGCAACTCACCTTGAATTAGAGATGATAAATTCTGAATTTTTGCCGAAAGAAACATGCTTTAAGGAGAAGAGAGTTTCCAGTAATCTGTAGAAATCAATATACAGACATGCAAAGGAAAAGGAAACCATTAACATACATATCCTCGACTCAAATAAAATTTTTGATGAAATTTCCGTTTTGGAAAATATTACCTTTAGATTTACTTTAGACTGATAAAAATATCAGTTTATTTAAAGAAGTATAAAGATTTAAAACTTTGATTTTGAGAAAATGTGAACTTTCTTTTACATGCAAGAGGAAGAAGATGATAGCAATTACTTTATGCGTACAGTAATTGTTTCTCACCTTCTCAATGTCTGATTAAGTAGGCTAACGGGCCTTTTGGACCCAATTATAGAAATAAATTAACTAACCTAAGTAATTAAATCACATACTTAAGCAAATGCTCACATATTCATCTTATGTTATAAAACAATGCATTTTTTCAAATTTTCATATAAACAAAATATGTAAACTTATATACATAGTAAATAAAATATTTTTCATTATATAAAAAGATAATTTTAGTTTTAAAAACATTTTTATCATTAAAAACCCTTAATTTACAAAAATACACAATTTACACCAAATAAATGCATAAATCCATAGTTTCAACTTCAAAATTTTAGCAAAAATTATTTCCTTACTTAGAAAAACATAATAGTCATTTCAACCTCAATTTTATAATCAAAACACATTTTTAAATAAAATTTCATCTTTTTAATTTAGATAAACCACCTTTAAAAATTACATTTTTCTTTAAAATTATTAAAAGAAGCAAATGGGGAATAAATAATATACTTATTGCATTTTCTTTAAAATGAAATCATTTTCCATTTATTATCACACTAACCAAATAAAATAAAGATTTTAACTTTATTTTCTCAATTTTAAATTCCAAAATTCATTGATTATTCCAAATAAACGATTTAAAATCTCCAATTTTAATTTAATTGACAATATTAAATTATAATTACCATTATAATTTAATATTGACGGATAATCTCCAAATCAGGGTTGTTACAGACTCCTCTCTTAACAAAATTGTGTTCTCGCAATTTCTAGAGAAGAATTTTTATTCAACCTATTAATTTCATCAATCAAAAGAAAGATAGATAAGCGTAAGTTTAAAAATTTATCACCCTAATGCAAGTTAATAGAAAACCAAGATAAGATTGCTCGATAAATTCTATGGTTTCCAAAGTGCTAATATTGGAATTAGCGAACCATTGAATTTTTTGAGCAACACACAAGATTTCGAAGGCGTCTCACATCCGAAAGAACACAACATGCTGTTACACAAAGGATTAATCGAACGAGATTAATTACTTATAAGCTCCTTAAGTAGGGTTGGGATTTAGCACAACTCCAACCTGAACTCTAACCAACAAAATGATTATCGATAAGATTTTTCGTATGACACAGCCAACGGAACTACACCAATATAAGATAGACACAAAAGAGGCAAAATAGATCAACCAAAAGGTGGTTTCTTCAAAGGCCACCATACTCAAACGACTGCATAAATGCACGTTGCTAGAAAATAACACAAGAGTAAGATAAACAAGGAACTAAAATATATGTATAAACTCTCAATAAAGAATTCTTAGAGTTTCAAAATTCAATATTTTTATAATTATAACCACAATTTTCAACACTTGAAATTTTTTCAAAACTACTTACTTAGATTTTAAATTTAATTTCATTACTCTTCCTTAGAGTAAATAAAGTTTAAGTTGTTTATTCTCTAATTCTTCCACAGGTATTCTCTAGTTTGCAACATATATTATATTTTGTTCAATTTGTTTCTCAAATTTTCTAGGTATTATAAATTTCCTGAAAAATCGACGGAGTCTACTTTGTATGCAGGGTCGTATACAATATCACAAAAATGATTTATATAATACATATCGATCATTAGGTCGGAAACGCATTATATGCCATCATTTAACTCTTAAAATTAATCCGAAAACATACCTTTCTTTTTAGCATTTAAAGCGAGTTTGCACAATCTTATATATAATCTTTTTGCTCAAAATATAGTCCAACCATCTTCTTTTTACCTGTACTTAACTCGAATAGATGATATTAGTTCATGTTCATAAATAAGAAGTGCTACATTTAATTATTTAGGAAAATAGGTCAATTTCATTTTAGACATGTTGTAAAGAAGACATGTTTTGACCTAGCAAACAACTAAATCTGAAACTTTTTACATAATGAAAGTTGTTTTACTCAGTCTAAGCTTTCCTGCAATATAAAGATCATTAAAATCGAATTTACAGTTTGAAAGTTATGTTAGATTTATTTTCACCTTAATCTTAGAAATTTCTTAAGAGGACGGAAATGTCTATCCAATTTCTAACTCATTTTAGTCTTAGTAAAAAGCAAAATATTTTAAAGTGGTAAAGAAACTTTATAGCTTACCGACATCTCTTTCATTTATAAAAATATTGAACTCATTTGGAGATATAAATCTCAAGTTATCGCTGTTTTAGTATAGCAATTTTCCAAACAAAATTTCAGCTTTTAAATCAATTTGAAAATTGAAATTCTCCTAAACCATTTTAATTTCAAACTATATTTTCAGCAAGATTTTTGCTAAATCATTTATTAAATGACTTATTTTCCCCGGAAAGCCAAGGAATATAAAATTATGATCAAATGTAATCATAATAAAACATTTTATTAAGTGGAAATATTTTCATTACTTTCCAAAATCCAACTTTAAAACAGTTAGCTTGAAAACTCATTTTGGAAGAGATAACTAATCTCTGTCATTATCATGAAATGATTGTTTATTATCCATAAGATAAATTTTGGGATATATATATAGTTTAAATTATTCTCACAATTTAAAATGAATATACTACATGAATTGTTCATTTATCAAAACAATGAAAATTCACATTTCCACTTGTCACAAAAATTAATTTTTCATCCAATTATCAACATAAAACTAATTAAAGTTAAGAATTAATCCAAACTTGTTTTCAAAAGAATTTTGTAATTTAAAACCCACAAGTTGTAATACCACTTAAGTTTAGAACAAAAACTAGCTCACAAATTTATACTAAATGTTCTAAACTAACACTTCTTTGTTTTCTCTTAAGATAGAGTTTTATATCTATCCTCTACTATTACTCAAATAACTAAGTGCCAAAACAAATTTTTATAGTCATCATTAATAACTTGTACTAAAATATTCAATTAGTATTTTAATTTTCAAACCAAAATATTCTTTTACCTTAAATACATCATTTTATTAATAAAAGCATCAAATGATATTTTCTTCTAATTAAGACATCCCCTTAGTTAGAATTATTCACTTTACTTACCAAAATTACCATACTCAATTTCTTAAATTTCAAATAATATAAGGGTATTGCCTCGCCATTGATTTATAGTGAATGACCCCATCGATTTGCTGCAGAGTTGATCAAATAATCAAAACTGCCTCCCCACTCATCCAACACTCAGTATGGTTCAATGGCTTCATTAAACATTTAAAATAAAAATTAATACTCGACTATATAATTATTTTCCAACATTACTTATTAAAACTCAATTTACCGTGTCTGACTGCCTCATCACAACGTTTAGGAAATTCCTATCAATAACGTTGGCCAACCGCATCGACCAGAATTCATAAAGCACTAAACGGACAACCCAACACTAAAATTCATTTTTATTAAAATGAAATACCTCATATATAATACTCAAAATATTCTTTGTTTTTCCCAAAAACAAAATCCAACTTCTCTTAGAAGCATATTTTAATTTTTTTTTGAAAAATTTAAAAACACAATTTATTACTTATTCTTAAAATCAAGGAACACAAATAGAGCTCATCGAGATATTCCCAGAATACTCGATCCTCAAGATTAATGGAATAGACTAGAGTGTTCATTATTCCAAACATATATTGAACCACTCACAAGACTCATAATGAGTGCGGAATGTGGTAAGAGTAACGCTATCCTCCATGACTCATAGCTCCGAAAAAATCGGTGTAGGGTTAAGCTGAAGAATGGCCCTAGACCACTTACTAGATTAAAAAGAGAGAAATGAGATAGAAAAGGAAGGGTAAAATATCTTCTCGAATGCGGGGAAATAACATTAAAAAAAATCATTACTACGAGTGAAGTAATACCACAAAGTATGTCAACAATTGAGTACCTAAAGAGGATATCTCGAAAGGGGTAAGAATGCAAATATCAAATAAATTCAACGAATCACCTCATTTCCCTAGTGGACATCCTCATGGGAGGATGACCGAAAGGCTAAGAATCGGGAATGTAGTCAATACAATATTTGATTGCCCGATTGGGTGTCATGCCCAAAATGGACTCACAAAAATTAACAGAATCATAATGACTGGCATTCGAGATATGTCATCTACATCTCGAAACTCAAGAATGAAAAAAGAGACTTTGGAATCATCGTTAACATTCCGAAGGACAAGAAGAAACAAATCTGCCGAATAAGGATACCTAATATAGGATTCTTTGAATCATAGAACGTGGCTTGATAAAAGGCTAGCCACTTCATCTCAAACACTCTAAATTCTAGATAGAAAATGGCATGCTAATTCGCACGAAAGATAAGTTATAAGCAACAATCCCAAATCCTCATACATCATGCCAAATATTGTGGATCCCCTCAATAGGATTCGCAATCCTCACAAACGAACAAGACAAGAACATCCAAAACATCAACAAACTCCTCCGATGCGGATGGGTGTCAAGCACCCATATGGAAGAGGACTCGAATAAAACAATCACCATTAGGACTACTCCTAAGATAAGATGTCATCTATTTTTGGAATACTACGGAATAAAAATATTCCTAGACATATCCCAAACTTCTATCTCAAAGGGCACGATTAAATAAAGGGCACGATGATTAATGGATTTGTAACACTTGTACTATACTTTGATGTACCGTAATATATGCTTCTGTTCTGTGGTTATCATATTTTGTTATGAACTCAGCTCTGATACCAATCTGTGATGCCCCACCCTGAGAACCATATTAACAAAGAGTATTACTGGGTAATACTATCTGCTAATGCAGAGAATATGGCTGGTTAGGAGCAACCATCCATAGCTTTGTCTTAAACATCTATTAAATACGTCGATTTAGTGCTCTAATTTTTTTTCTTTCTCAAGTGGATTAACATATTCAATAAATGCTTAATACAAAACTACAGTGGCTAACTTATATATCAAAACAGAATAAAACAACAATATATGTACAACATATCACAGAACAGTAGCCAAACATATATATAAGCACATACACAGATACATCCCATACAGTACAAATGATACAACAGAAGTGGTACAAGGACACAATATATACAATGAATCAATACCATAAATACATATTAGAGTCATACAAAATGACTATAAAAGAAAAAAAATAAGCTGATGTCCCAGGCGGAAGCATCATGTAAAGTCCAAAAGCAGGTATCTAACCTGAAACAACTCGGTCTGACCCGAGTATAAAATACACGGGTCAATCTTGCTAAAAAAATAAGTTCTAAGAGGACAATCGATAACATAAGCATAAGGCAAGGTGATAATCTTCTCAAGTGAGAAGGAATAATTCAAGAGAATATGGTTACTTCAAATGGCATAACTAAGTACGTATAGTAATTTCAAATGATATAAGGATACCACTAAATATGAATGCAACTCAAAGGCGATGAAGCTTTATAACAAATCTCAGAATAAAAGTATGCCTCAACTCACCGGCGTATCACAAAACATCAAATATGGTTTAAGATAAAAACATAACTCCAAAGAGGAGAAATCCCAAACCTGCAACATCGGCAACTCAAAACAATCTCAAAGAAATCACCATCTCAAAATACGCCATAAGTCAATCAAATATAAATCTCCAACACAGGAGAATATAATCCCAAATAAATGCCAAAAGGCAAATCTCATATAATAATGCCAATAACAAAATTTCAAATAACGTCAAGTGTTGGCAAACCCAAATCTCAAATATAGAACTAGATAAGAAGTTCAATTTCCTAAAACGTAATCGCCATATATAATATCTCGAACGGCTCAAATGGTCGATGATGTAAAAAAGCAATACACTTGGAAAATCATAAACAAATCAATGAAATCATCTCAAAGATATAGCACGTGCTTATGGCCGAAGCCTGCCAAGTACTGTTCTCTCAAAATAAGGTACCATGTCTCATAGACAAACGTCCCGAAGGACAAATAAATACATCTCTTACACAAACATCCCAAAGGACAACATCCCAAGGACGAATACGTCGCAATGACAAATGTCTCTTAGATAAACATCCCGAAGTACAAATGACCAGAAGGTCCAGAACTGGCAAATACGTCTCTTAAACAAATGTTTCACAAAGTCTCAAATAGGAACCCGAGCAATTTTAACGTGTGTCCCATACCACACGTTCGAACTGAATGGTTTACTAACCGCTAGTAAATTCCACACTCAAAATAGTAAAAAGTTTACCTCATCTCATTGGTAAACTCGACCCGAAGGTCAAAACGATCAAACGGACAAGTCAGGAATTAAATGATAAAATAAACGCACGTGTCCCAAACCATGTATTTTACCAAACAATTTAATTCTCCTTCTCATTCACTCAAATATTGCAAAAACGCATATTTTATATATATAATAATTTTCTTGAGAAAACTAGCTTTTAAAATAATTTTCCGAAATCAATTTTGAAAACAATATTTGAAAATTCCCTTATTATAGATAATAAACAGATTTTGTAGCTTAAAGTTATTCAAAAATTTATAATAATTATTTTAAATGCAAATTTATTTAAAAATTATTTCATTTGGAAAAATCCGTGCTCGAAATCAAAGAAATCACTCAAAACCGTCAATCAAATTTAATTCAAATTCAATTCAAATTTAAATTTCAAATTCATCAAAACTGGGCTAGCCTATTGATAGGCATCATAGCCCACCAAACTTTTCAGAAATAACACAAAAACATGAAGTGGAAGTCAAAATCGAATGGAAAAAGGACATAAAAATGCATAGGAAAAATAATACCCAGGTCTGAAATCTTCTCTGTGTTTAACTTTTGGACATGAAACAGGTGGCCAAACGACCTCTGATTGAACTAAAAATTGGTGTGCACATAGTAGAAAGCATCAGATTTAAAAAAAAAGAATCAATGAATTTGGATTGGAATGAAAATGTTACACTGTCTCAAACATGGACTCGGGCCATGTTTGCAACAGTTCAAAAGCAAAAATGTGCCCAGGCCTGAAAACCATCTTGGGTTCAACTTACAAGCCTAAAATAGAGGACAAAACGACCTCATATTGAGCTAGAAATTAGTATGCACGTACTAGAAATTTTCATCTTTCAAACAAAAAAGGAATCAATGAATTCCGACTAGAAATTAAAAAGTTACATTGTCTCAAACATGGACTCAGGCCATGTTTGCAACAGTTCAAAAAACAAATGTACAGGCCTGAAAACATCTTGGGTTCAACTTCCAGGCATAAAACAGAGTAATAAGCGACCTCAGATTGAGCTTAAAGTTGGCATTCATATAGTAGAAAACTTTATCTTTCAAACAAAAAAAGAATCGATGAATTCCAGTAAGAAATGAAAGAGTTATGCTTTCTCAAACATGGATCAGCCCATGTTTGTAGCAATCAAACAAAATATGCCCAAGCAAAAATCTAGGTTTTTGTTGATTTTGCAACAAGGTTTTGAACACTCAAATGAAAATATTTTTCAACCAAATTTTGCAGACTCAACATATAAACTAGTATCTGGAAGAAATCTGACAGCATTTCGTTGCTGGAACCAAAAGTTATAAGCTTTCAAAGATGCAATAGAAAACAGTTTACAAGCTGAGATAAAATAACTACAAAGAGATAATTATTCACTGTTTTTGGCGATTTGAGCTTTGCTCGGCAAGAATTTGTGAGTTTTTGTAAATTACCTTGAATTAGAGAAGATAAATTCCGAATTTGTGCTGAAAGAAACAAGCTTGGAGGAGAAGAGAGCTTCCAATAACTTGTAGAAATCAATATATAGACATGCAAAGGAAAAAGAAACCATTAACAGATATATCTCAACTCAAATAAGATTTTTGATGAAATTTTTAGTTTTGGAAGAGATTACTTTAGATTTACTCTAGATTGATAAAAATCTTAGTTTGTTTAAAGAAGTATGAAGATTCAAAACTTTGATTTTGAGAAAATATGAACTTTCTTTTACAGGCAAGAGGAAGAAGATGAGAGCAATTACTTTGTACGTACAGTGATTATTACTCACCTTCTCAATATCTGATTAAGCAGACTAATGGGCCTTTTGGACCTAATTAGAGAAACAAACTAACTAGCCTAAGTAATTAAATCACATACTAAAGCAAATGCTCAAATATTCATCTTATGTTATAAAACAATGCATTTTTCTTCAAATGACTAACAAAATATATAAACTTATATACATAGTAAATAAAATATTTTTCATTATATAAGAAGATAATTTTAGTTTTAAAAACATTTTATCATTAAAAACCCTTAAATCACAAAAATACACAATTTACACCAAATAAATGCATAAATCCATAGTTTCAACTTAAAAAATTCAACAAAAAGTATTTTCTTGCTCAGAAAATATGATAAGTCATTTAAACCACAATTTTATAATCAAAACACATTTTAAATCAAATTTCATCTTTTCATTTAAAGAAACCACCTTTAAAATTACATTCTTCTTTTAAAAAATATTAAAAGAAGCAAATGGGCAATAATTAATATAATTATTACATTTTCTCTAAAATAAAATCATTTTCCATTAATTACCACACTAACCAAATAAAATAAAGCTTTTAACTTTATTTTCTCATTTATAAATTCCAAAATTCATTGTTTATTTCACATAAACAATTTAAAATCTTCAATTTTAATTTAATTCACAATATTATAATTTAATATCGACAAGCAAACTCCAAACCAGGTTGTTACATCAATTGTAGTGAAAATGAACATGAAATCAAAGCAAAAACTATTTGAAGTATGATCTGTTAACTATATTTTTAGCAACATAGATCATCAAAATTTATTTCTCCTAAATTTCTTGACCAAAGTTACTTAAGTAAATGATGATGGTTAGAACTGATGTGGGTTGTAGGTTTCTGATCAGGTCATGGGGTTTGGTAGGGCCGTAATGGAAATTGTAAAGAATATCAAAAATTGTAAAGAAATAAAATGAAAATTGTAAATGAAAAGGAAATTAAATATTTTGTTTTGAAATATGTTTTTTTTTAATGTGGAAATGCAAATGGAAAAACAACAAGCACACAATAAAATGAAAACAAAAATCAAACAACAAACACACAACACAACATATTTTTTTAAACGCAAATCGACACACAAAAAACACACAATAAAATCAAACAAAAATAATTCAAAAAATAAATAATAAAACAGAATCAGGTACCCAGCAACGGCACCAAAAACATGTTTAGCGACTATTTTCCATCGAAATAGAAAATAGCTGATAAATTTCAATTAAAAATTAACCGTAAGCGCACGACGTACAATTTTAGTACATGGCGAGTACGGATCAATCCGTCGGAAATTGTTTTGATTTAAAATTCTATTAATCAAATTAAACCAAACTTTTGAAGTCGTTTAAGCTAAAAATGTAAAAAAAAGCTAGAAGAAAAGTGATTGAAAATATGAGATTAAAAAATAATTTAGAGGCAAATTCACTTTCATATTTCTGTAAATCAACACAAATAATCTATGATCTATCTATTTTGATCTTAAATGGAATTAGTGATGTATTATCATAAGTATGGTTTATTTATATTATTAATTAACATAACTTAAACCATCAAACTATAGTATAACACATAAAACCACTTATCAATTTCAATGAAAATGAAGTCAAAGCAAAAGTTATTTTAAGTATGATCAATTTACTATTGTATTTAGTAACACAGATCATCAAATTTTGTTTGCACTTTAATTCCACAATCAAAAATCAATTAGTGAAATGATGATGTAAATTGTGTTTATATAAAGTAAGCATAGCCCATTTGTGATTACAGCATAGGCTACCAAATTCCATTTTATAAACTTACATCAACATCACTTTCATGAAGCATTAAAAAGAGATCATAAATGACAAGATATATTGAATTTACATACTTATAGGGAGTGCTTCATTACCCTAAAATGGAAGGGGTTTAGCTACTCATTTGTGTTACCATAACAACACATGCAAATTTCAACATAGAAAAGCAAGCAAAATGAAAGCTAATTAGAATAAAAAAGAACTAAACAACTTGCATAAAAATAAAACTGAGCTACTAACATGAAATGAAAGAGCATCTAAATAAAAATGAGTAAGAAAATAAAATAAAAATAAAGAAGAAGTAAAAGAGGCTTGGGAAGCCATTTTTATTTCATATAATTTTGAGGCTACAACTTGCATGCTAATATGAAATCTAAAATCTTCATTACATATACATAAGAGGGCTATATATGCATGCTCAAAACCCTAATCCATATTTTATGGGACTTTCCAAAATACCCCTTAGGAAATCTGGCCACCAAGTTACCATTAGTCTCTAATTAATCCATCATCAAGTATGCATGTAACTTTAACCACCACAAATTTGTGCATTAGCTCCTAATTGTAGATTAAGGTAAGTGGGTAGATAGAGTCCTCCATGTTGCATGAGTTGAATTATTTCCACCTTTATTCCTTTATTCCATCCTTGTGCATTTATATTTCCATGAAACCCTCTTTATTTTTCCTACCAAATTCCTACAAATAAAAATAAAATATGCAAGTGAATATTCACAAAATTAATATATGCACAAAATTACCATTATACCCCCAAATTGATGTATGATGACTTGAAAACATTTTTGAAATTTGGTTTTAAACATGTAAAAATACCTAATCATGACATTTATTTAAATAAAAATAGATTAAATATGGATGTAAATATATGCACATTTACGTGCACATCAATCTATTGTAGGATTAAATATAGTAAATGTAATAAAAGGATATGTAGAAAAGAAGAGAGTTACCACATTTCTATAGTGGTGCGGCAATCTCTAGTATACGACCACTTCATATTTTTTACTAATTATAGATTTGAGAGAGAATTAGAACCACTAGTATATGCGATTGACAAGGTCTCAAGCATTAGATTTCCAATAGTATCGGTTTAGATGGCTATTGTGAGGGGGAGATAGGAGATGAAGAAGAACCAGAGTCTAAGATATTTTTTTGGTTGTTATAAGGTTGATATTTATATAGAAACAACTCTGTAGTTCATGGAGCCTGCATAAATCGAAGTTTAGAAGCAAGCCCAATGATGTACAAGTGGACACTGCTAGCCCACATGCAAAACAAACCTCTTGGTACCGAATTGTTTTCTTGGTGAAATCCACTCTTCTTTCTTCATTGTCCCTTTATCTCTAATTCGATGTATTTCGAACTCCTTTTCATAGACTTTGAGTTGTTCACAACAATTATCCCAAAAACACCTATATTATCTTGATTTCTTTTCATCAACCATGAGATTTGCTCATCTATTCTCCAAGAAATAAAAATGATGACGATTGGTTGGAGGAGTATATGAAGTGTATGGGGCTTCAGAAGCCAAAACTTAAAGAATGGACCTCTCGGTACCTAGAGGTATCTCTTAATACCGAGAGTTTTACTTAATTTCAAACCTTGTGAAATTCCTTGAGTTCCCTTTTCTACTCCTTCTAATCATGTTTCCAAGTTCTCGAGTCATTTCGTCTTCACTTTGACCTTCCACATTTGGTTGAATTCTGCTTAATTAAATACCCGGTTAAAACTTGAACCATAAAGTACACTTTCGTTGAAAATAAAGTGTGTGTTGGATCAGGATGAGTTCTGACTTGTTATCAAGTGATTCTAGTGAGTTGCTCAGGAAATGATTCGAAATGTCGCTTTTGTTTGATGGACATCCCTTTCACCGCTCTGCATAGTTGTAGTTCCATTTCCCATTTTAAGGACAAAATCAATGCTCCAGAGACCGTGTCACATCTTAGACGAATATGATCTATGTTTACTGTACTTTCAATAAGTTTACGAAGGTGGAAGTACCTCTTGATATTGAGAGAAAGCTCATGGTACCAACTTCTTTCTTTATTTTGAAAGCTATAAATATAGATTTGGAAAGAAATTTTATTTTACCTTTTGACTTTAGCCATTGCATCGAGACGACTTCCACCGACCCCTTAATCTTTTCTTGTTTCAAGCCTTGGATGCTACTGCCTTACACCTATCGCCACGATCCATCACTATTTCCATCCACTATCGTCACATCGACCATCTAACACAATCGCCGACCTCCTCAACACCATCATTGCGTTGTTACAACTTGCTACCGATAGCTTTTGGGCTTCTGGGTTTTAAGCCCTAACCACCGATTCAAAACTCCAACTAACCAAGGTTGGCGATTGACAGTACAACGATGGTGATGAAGGTGGTGGTGCGGCGGATCGCTGTTGAGGGTAGATGGCCAAAGTTTAGGTTGTGATCGATCTATGGTGAACTTATGTTTTTCCTTAGTCATGTGCGCGTAATTTCAAAGACAAGTCTTGCTTTACGATGTCGGCTAACTCCTATCAACGCATGGCTAATCCCATACCGTCGCTTGAATTCCAACGAGATGGCTCACTTCAAGAATAGGCATGTTCGATGACCACATCGCACTTCTTTTCCTATTTCTACACTTTGCATGTTCCTAAAACGGAAAACTTCCACATCACTACAGACAGCTGTCCCGTTATTGATTATTCATCGGTAATGGATAAGATCCGATACATATTCCATCATGCGACGTGGCTTAATTTTCTATAACGAGTGAGCTATCTACATAGAATGGTCCATTCATGGTGTACAAGACATGGGTTTCATATTACATAGATTAACAATTTCACTTACCCCGGCCAATGATTGAAATCTAATTGGTCAACACACATCAACATCCAATGGATTCCAATCGTTGGATGCACAGTTCGTTATTTAAAGTAGAACATACTCGACCATGTTAAATTCCAAGTTTTATTATCTACAATGACTCACTGATCTCCGTTCTTCAAGTTTGATGAGGACTCATCTACTCCTTTGTGACGACCGCCCATGACTTCCGCACCAAAACAAGGAGATGGTGCGCTGAAAAGCGTGCCAGGCAGCCATGGACGATAGTCAAGGTAAGATTAAACGGCGGAATCTATCGTATTACCCATAGCCCATGGACAAAATACAATAGAAAATATACATAGTGAAGCTCCATAGAACAGAATCATATAAACTCATAATAGTTTTATACAATCATCTGAATAGTCAACACATCAAGCCTCACTACATAACACTCAGAGTATCAAACAAACAGCGGAACATCCAGTACATATAGTAGGAAAACAATATGCAAAAGCCTCCAGCTCGTCTTCGTCATCAACAGCGTTGGTAGCCAAGAACAGCACCTGTCACCTGCTACCTAGTCTGCCCATCCCAACATGGATGAACAGCCCAAGGTAATAAGAGATGAACATAAAACCTTGAGTCAGACAACAGTCTTAGTGAGCAGTAAATTAACTATCAAACATACCAAAAGAGCATAAAGGGTAAAAGGAATAGGAACTCAACCATCCCACTCCACCTCATTCTATAGTGATAGCCCCCAGACACACTAAACAGAAGTAATCATAGCAATTCAGACATTCAAAGCAAAGTTATTATCACTCGAGTCAAGGTCGGTGTTTCCCAAGTACAAACCCCCAAGGCCTAAACCAAGATCAGATTAGCACCTTGAAAACATCGCTCTTGACCCAAGCGACGATACAACCAAACATCCAAACATCCATGACTCTGGCCATCACTGTCATCATTGCCTTGATTTACCGTTAGTTGAATGACCGCCTGTCAAGGGCTAATGGTAACCCCAGTTCTAGACTTAACTCTGCACGTCGTCGCAGCCCGTGCCTAGGAATTTTTGCAACTACCCAGAGTACTAGCACGTCGTCGCAGCCCGTGCTTGGAACGTCATCGTGACCCGTCCCAATGTACTCTTGCTTTGAGCATGCTAGAACCTTCAACAACGATAAAATCTCAGCCTTCTAGTCATCCTCCTCGACGACTATTCCCATACTAGCTCAAGCGCCTCTCAAGCTAACCATTATCCACAAACTCGGACCGCATCACCGAGTTATCAACGTTCTTGTGATGATCCCGTCTGGATTAAACCATGGCTTTCACACATCATGCTTTGCTTCATCGCATCATAGCAAAGTCCCATCTCAACATCATGGTTTGCCTCATTACATCATGGCAAAGTCCCATCTCAACATCATCATCAAATCTATCCATATGAGCTTCAACATCCGCTTCATATGCCACAAGCAGCTTTCCTTATTCAAGAGCCTTTCCACTTAGCTTTTGAATCATCTTCGACCAACTTGCCCAAATCAAGTTACCGATCAACTAATCAATCAAATCAAACATTAATCCAAGCAATCAATCATTCAAACAAGATCTAAATAAACAATTACAACAATGATGGCAATTTCGTAAAAAGAGTTCAAATCAAACATGCATTCTAACAAGCATGAATTATGAACAATATCTCTACAACTTGATGAATGAACTTGTATAAGTGAACATGTAGTAAAGTAGATGTCAAATCATCATGAACAATAGATCTACATGCAGACTTAAGAAAAATGCACGAAATCACTCTCTTTAACACATAAACAAACCACCAATCCAATATACTCCTTGAGTCCGTGTGAGAGATAACCACCACTCACCGAATCACCTAAACACCTCAAAAGATAACAACTTCAGATCTGGACAGCAAAGAACTAAGCTTGATCTGGCAAAATCTCGCTTCAATCGATGAAATCTCCCTTCAATGGATGGAAATCTTCAACTTTGGCTCTTGGATCTACGATTTGATCTTCAATTTAGATGGAAGGAATCACTAGATTAGAGTGGAGAAAAGAAGTGAAGAAGTGTTGTAGTCGAGCTCTCAAAATGGCAGCACTTCGTCGCTTCAAAATTCGGTGCCGAAAAGTGAGCCAAACCCCTCTATTTATAGGCAGAATTCCCCATGAGTCGGCCGCCCCCATGAGTCGTCCACGACCTAAGACTCACGACTCTAGCCCCTAACGACTCAACACAACAGACGACCTAACCAAACACAGGGCCTCACGACTTAACCTTAACACGGCATACGACTCAACCTCAAGGCCTCAACGACTCAACACACACACGGCCTATCGTCCTAACGACTCAACAGGGACACGACTCAACGTCCAAACACTAAGCCTAAGTCCCCAACGACTCAACATCCCACCGACTCATCAACTCCAACCTCTACGCGACTTATCACTGGAGACGACTCACGACTCAACACTAAGTCCTAAGTCGTTTGGACGACTCAACGACTCATCAACCTACCGACTCATCAACACACACGGCTAAGCCTTAAGTCGGTCACTACTATGAGTCGGTTTCATCCTATAAGCCATCTAATCTCTTAAGCCGCTAAACCTTGAGTCGTTCCATTCTATAAGTCGGTCAAGCCCTATAGGTCGCTCAACCCCACTAAGTCGCTCCCACTCTTAACTCGCCCACTGCCTAAGTCGGTAGCCTTCTTGGGTCGTACCAATCCCTTAAGTCGGTCAACCTATGAGTCGGCCACACCTCTAAGTCGCTAGCTCTGCTAACCCGTTAACTCGTTAAATCTCTTAGGTCGCATATTATCTTAACTCGGTCAATACTTAGGTCGGTCAGAAACCCATAACTCGCTCACACTACCTAAGCTAACTTCCACACGAGTTAACTATCACGCGACTTAAGCTTTGGTCGACTCAACTCTAAACAACTTAACAACATCAACGACCTAATGCAACTATTTTACGATTTATCGACACGTAAAATACGGGTCGTTACATCCTCCTTAAGTCGGGTCCACGGTGAAAACATCTACTTCTGAACTTCTTGCTCCTTAGCACTTTAAAATAGGGAATCTCCAAATAATGGTCATTCTATAAGAGATGCTTCCATCGGTGCTCGATACATCAATCTCTAAATTTTGGGTGATCTACTTGACAAAATGCCGACCCTTCTTTCAAAAAAGACAATTCGAAACATTAGTCTGCAACATGGAATTTTCGAGGATGACATGTGGCTCCCTTTTCAGGGTGAATGAGCACATCTTCCTCCTTTGGGATACACAACGCCTAACAAATATACATGTCTTAATGGCATTGTACCGCCCTCCAATCCATCTCTTCTAATGGTTCTTCATGAGCTCAGGTTGGCCCCAACTTAGGTCCCTCCGAATGGTTACGCTCTTCTAAGCTCATCGTATTTCTCTTCATGAATAGTTTCAACAAAGCTTCTACTTTCCAGTGCTTACCTACGTACTACACTTTAAACAACGGTAGAAGGCTCCTTACTATATCATCATCAAGGCTTGGTGTAGATGCAAAGTCATAGAAGCTCTCCGTAATAAATACTCGTACTTTAAGAATGAGTACTTATTCGTATGATGTTCATACGACTTCAACAGGTTTTGGTTGTTTGGAAATGATTTCCTTTTCCATTGCCTGTGCTTGATTTTACTTTGTCTAAGTGCTTAACTTACTGTTTATTTATCCACTTGCATTTCTGCCCACAACGTTCGTGACAAGCACACAATTACTTTGGAGGGTCTATGGGAGGTTCTGTTTCAACACTGCACCATTGTTTATCTCATTACCAATGCGAATATCTAGCGGTAAAGTTTGCTACCCTCAGACCGGTTTGCCATTGTTGATCCTACTTCTCCTAGCGGCTCTAGAGTGCCTGCCCAAACCACCCGTCATACTTGCAACTTTGACGAGCCTCTACATGGGGAGGTTGAAAGTCCATCGGGAGTGGTATAGAAAGAGAATACCACCGAGAGAGATGTTAAGGAGCCTACTGTTAGTGATGTCCTAAGAGACGGGGACGAAGATGTTAGAATGTTTTTGATTCTCGAAGAAGATTAGGGAGTCAGAAGGAGAGAGGGAAAAGCGTCGATCGTCGAAGGGTAAGAAGTGGGCGCCGATGATAGCAAATATCATGCTAGTGCAGGAGAAGGTGAATTGCTTGGTGAGATGACCTATGAGAGCCTTATTTTTCCCAGCTCACACCATCCGAAACACCATGCCATTGAAACGTCTAAAATGGTCAAAGATCAAGATATGTTGCCTTTTAGAGTGATTATACCACAATCCAATTCTTTTGGTGATATGTTTATAGGTCTAAGTGATATGGGAAAAAATGATTTTACCAATCGTGACCTTCTAGATAAAACTGGCTCAAGCTTTGCCTTCTTTCCTAGAGGATTCACAAGCGAAGGTGGTGAAACCCTGTCTTTAGTTTTTTGCCCTCACGGTCCACGGAGCACTTAGGGTGATCATTGAAATGACATACACAACTCGGATCATGGACACACATCCTTGTCTTGTTTCACTTTCTAAAGCTCCAGTTCTTGTACTATCTTCATCTTGTTTCAGGTTCCATAAGCCATGATCGATATCGTAAGGTCTCCTGCAATGTTAGTGAGTACGGTGGCCAGACTCCTGATCCCTACACACCTCGCTCTGGATACCAGATCCATTATGACACCGATGAGGAAAGACCAAAGAGAGAGGGGGAGGGGAAATAGATAGAGAGGAAGAAGAGAGAGGTAGATGAATAGTACATTTGTGATTCTATCAAACATCAAAGTGAATGTTGATCTCCATGGCCTTTCTTCTTGTGCTACTCCAACGTAGTACGAAGTTCAGAACTCTACACAACAGTAACTTTCTTCTTCCCATTCTTTAACTTCCATAGTTTCGTATGCTTCCAAAAGAGTCTTTATTCTATCGTTTACCCTTATGATTGCTCCTGCATGCATACATGTTGCATTTCCCAACCTCTTCTTACATAATGTGATGTTTGACCTATATATTGATGATGTCCCAAAAGAAGTGGCAGATTAGGATATTCGAAATTTCCAAAAACAAATTAATGAAGGATACAAGCGGAATAAGCTGTGTATAGCCTTATAAAACATGAGCTGAACTAGTTATACCAACATCAAATCCTTTGATTATAAGAGGGAGGAGTTCAAACGGATCATTAAAAACCGAGAGGAGGATTTGTTTAAGGTTACAAGGGAGAGGGATGCTGCCCTTGAAGTAAAAGCCACTTTCGACAGCCTGAGAGAACAAATGAAGTTGGGTCACGATCAATCTGAGATTATGATGCTTAATAACTTAAAGATTGCCCACGAATAAGGGGTTGAATTGAAAAGTAACATCAAGGAGAAGGAACTAACTCTTACTTAAAAGGAAGAAATTATACGAGCAAGGGGCCAGGCTATTATAGAATAGGAAATCGAGTTTGATAGGCTTTGGGAGGAATATCAAAAGCTCTATGAAGAGAAAAAAGTAACTGATGATTTAGAACTCCTATCGAATGAAAAACTTGCAAATGACATTGAGTTCGCGATTTCCCAGCAAGAAATCAAAGATCTTTTGGAGGTGTAGCCAAGGAGAGAGATGAGCTCAATGAAAATCACCAACATTTCTATGCTAGTGTCATTATATATAAGAATCTGAAGTAATTGGAAAATGACTGTCAAGAAACTCTCGTTCATTCTTTAGAGGAAGTTCTACGTTGTGCCGTGTGGACCGACAATAATTGCTATGAGGAAGAGTTAATGGCTGGATACCTCAATACTAATGACATAGAATTTCTAGCTATAGGGAAATCCCTCCTAGCCGAAGAGGACACCATGCCTCCGCCGCCGCCAAAGCTCGCACTTGCCCAAGCTCATCGGGCCAGCATGAAGTATTCGCTCCAAAATCTGGAGAGCCGGCAATGATTATTCCATCATCTCTAGGATTAGCTTTGAAACCACCCAGGTGATTCCTACTTCTACAGCTGCCGCATCTTTCAAGCCTTACATTCCTTCTTTCATAAGGTAGACTTAGAAGAATAGGCCCGAAGAAGGGGAGTTTGAAGTTTTTTCTGGGAATGAAGCCCAGGCTTAGGTATTTCTCTTGTTCTCTTATCTTCGAGAAGCTTTAGTTCTCTCCCGAGTCTTTCACTAAACTTTACTATTCTACCTATCAACTTGTTTTTCAACCACAACTTCTACCTCCATCTTCAGCTACATAGTATTCAGGCACTACTGTTGTATTCTCCATGTCAACTTCTATTTCTATGGGACTTGTCCCTCTTGTCTTGCCCTACGGTTTTGAGCCCAGTTTTGGCTCTTAGAAGATCGTAGCTTTGGAAGGATTGAAAGACATTTCTTTATCCTCGGAAGAAGAAGATGTCACCATTACCAATGCAACTAACATGACTAACCCTATTACTATAACGGTGAGGTAGAAGGTTGACTTTGAAAATATTAAAGTGAAGAAAGAGTGTGAAGCCACCAAGCTTGCTTCCTTGAAGCCAATAAGTACCAAACCCAAACTACCTATGCTAAAGATCCGGCCACCTAGGACAAAGGCTACTGTGACCTTAATAGGCTATCCGAAGAGCTACATAATGCGACCAGTAAAGAGTCTACCTATTATGAAGACGATACTCCCTAGGAAGGGTGATTAAACAAGAGGAGAAAAAACATAAGACTTAGCCAGGAGGTTTTGGTGGAAAGGCAGTAGAAAGGGAAAGACCAAATAGGGGATGCATAGGGTTTGACAGCAGTGTGACTTGTTTTTTGTTGTGTTGTCATTGAGTCTATATTTCAATTTTCCTTTTGTTTTCAACAGGCCGAGATTATGCGGGAGTAGCCCTCGCTTCATGTCATACATAAGTGTTATGGTAATAAAGGATCAACTTTTTTTGTAATCTCTCTTCTATTTACCTTTCTTTTCCTTTATGTACTATGGTTGCTTTTTTATTATTACATGTCATATAATATAACTGCTTGCAATATAATTCTGTGTATGTCCGTTTTTATGCAATGTGCTTATTTATCGCAACTCTGTGCATATAAATAATTTTCTTGCAATTGCATTAGTTATACCCTGTTACTTAGCTCTGTTTATGAATGCTCAAATTCTCTATTTGGAAAAACAGAACTATTATTTAACCAACTCTGTGGTTATTCCTGTTTGGGTTTGGTTAGGTTCCCTTCGACCAAGCATTTGTATGCTTATTCCCATTTAGAGGATTTATTATTCCATATGCCTGATTTTGGAAACTTTTAAGTTGATATTATTGTAGGGTAGATTATTAGATTTTTCTAGACTAAGCATGCTTTTCCAATCCTGATCCTAGATTGGAAAAGTCTGATAAATATTTGTTTTCAATTCTCCATGACTATCCCCACTTATCCTCGATTGAATGTGTCCCACTTAGTTGCTAGCGCTGTCATTGAAATCTTGTTCGTATGATAGTTCCAATCTTTTGAAAGTGACAATTTTATTACTTGATTCCAAGTCTTATTACCTCGATGATGCCCAACTCAGAGCTGCATTTGAGTTCTTCTAAATTCAGAGTTGGAAATTCAACTCTATGCTAGTTTCCATCTTCGAAAAGTGGCATACTAGCAACTCATTTTCAAGAATTCTTCCCTATCATTGCCAATCTCTAGGAAACAGTTGATGTCTGCAAGTTAGAGTCGAATGATCCGATCACTCGAGAGTGATATCATCCTCTTGACATTGCCTATCTTTGAGCAATGACAAAATCCTGAAGGTGAGGCTAAATATTGAATCGAGCACTAGGTTCTGCCTTCGGAAGCCAATGCATTGACGGTTCCATTTTTAGGATTTCTTCTTGGGATCGCCTATCTCTTGGCGACGGCACATTCCTGCATGCTAGGATTGAATTATTCGATAAATCCCTCAATGAGTTTTCCAACCTTCTCATTGTTCCCCATCTTCGGGCAATGGAGAATCCCTCAATGCTGACGGTTCTTCTCTTTGGTGTCATCTATCTTTGAGCAATGCTAGATTCTAGAAGGTTAGAGTTTTAACCTTCCTATCACACCAAACTCCAAGTAGCGGTAGATTCCTAAAGGTTGAAGCTTTACTTTCCCGACATCACTTTCTTCGAGTAATGCCATATTCCTTAAGGTAGGTTAGATTGTAAAACCTTCCTACCATCGCCTATCTACCGACGAAGGTGAATTCCTAAAGGTTAAATAAGTAAGAAAGGACTTCTTGTTGTTGCCTATCTTCGACGATGATGAATTCTTGAAGGTTGAGTGAAAGGGTAAAACCTTCTTATTGCCTATCTCCATGCACCGATGATTTCACAAAGGTTGAAAGAAAGAAAAAATCTTCTCGTCGTCACCTATCCTTGGGCAATGATGTATACTGTAGGGTTAATCAAGATTGTTCGATCGTCTATTAGGAAAACACTTCCCATCCATTATCTAAGGCTAGAGAAATACGTTTTGGGTTGGGCGGCTAATTGTGCAACACAGAGGTTTTTCTTTCAAGAACATAGTTCCATTAGTTCAAGTAGCCAGCTTTATTTGTGAAATGAAAATTAGTAAGGAAAAAAGTGGCAATTCCTACCTTATCTCATTGCCTCGGTGTCCTTAGACGGCTTATTTGCGAAAACAAATAGGAAAAAAAAACTAAATGTAGCAATGGAAGCTCATCAACCCAATTGCCTTTAACTCTAGTTAACCGCTTCTTCTAAGTGGGTTTGATGATTTGGTTCACTACTTCCACTTGTCCATTCACCTGTGGATGCGCTACCACGGATAAGCACTTCTCGATCTTGTATTGATTGAAGAAATCCTTGAATTCTACACCCTCGAACCAGGTTCCACTGTCTATAATGATCTTTTGAGGGACTACGCAAATAGTATTCTTTATTACAAAATTGATTACCTTTATAGTTGTAATCATGTTTAGTGGTTCCTCTTCAATCCATTTTGTAAAATAATCCGCAAAGAGGATTGCATATTAAGCTCTTCACTATGCTATCGGTAGCGCACCAATAATGTCAATTCTCAAAATTGCAATTTTGAAGACGTGGCTCTCAATATCTTCACAAATCTCCATCATTGGTCACACAGTTTGGTATAATCAATGACACCTTGTTTTATTGTTGGTCACAAATATTCGTAGTGATGTATCTTCTTTGCTAAAGTTTGCCCTTCGAGTGATCACCAGAGTTGCCCTCTTGGATTTCCATAAGAATCTTTGTAGCTTCATTTTGACACGACTAAAATCTGAAGACCTGTCTCCTCGATTCTGGAAAATCAACACTAGCACATCCACGGTATTCACATGCCATAAATACAAGTGCTAGGGAGATAGATTTTCATGGGTAAAGTAAAGTAAAAGATAGAAACATAAATTATCACATTACATTAGAATATATATGGTACATACAACCACTCTTACTAGGGTACATCATAGTTTGGTATGAACTAACCCAGCTAGGAATAGTTATAACTGCCTGCTCCCACAGTTGTTGGTTTTAACTAACTTAGGAACACCGGAAAAATAAAAATAAATAGATAGATATGAGAAGCTCCAGCTCCATGCTCCAAAATCTCTTTCGGCATGCTTTCCCTAAAATACTCCAACAAGATTCTGACTACTTGGCTGCCAGGATAAATTGGGCACCTAGAGTTTAAAGGGAAAACAAAATAAACTCGGGGTTAGTCATGAGGCTGGTGTGAGAACTCAAAATAAGGTATTTGAGAGTAAAAAGATATCTCAAAAGACCACGCCGCATATAGACGTGGATATATTTATACCTTAAGATAACCATAAGCATTTTTTTGTAAAAATAAGATATATTATTTTTAATGACATTCTTTGAAAACATTTGCAAGTAAGTTATTAATCTTGGCCGAAATGATTACCATTATTAAATTTCATCATACTAGGCTCTACAAAAAAAGTGGCAGGCACTTATTGGAGAATGGATTTCCATACAAATGGCCTGGTGAAAGGACTATGGTAATACTTCTTTAGGGGAATGTACCGAGGTCAACAGAACATCTACACCTCTACTAACACAAGGCTGGCCTACCTTTCTCGCCAGATAGTATCGAATATGTTATCACCCATATCGTTATCGACCTATTTGAGACGCCTTTTAGCACACACCATAATAATTTAAACCCGAACGTCAAACCACGTAGAAATTCATCTATAAGGGGATAATCATACCCTAATGGTTGCGAATCCTTGCTACATCCATCCTGTTTCAGCCATTTCCAAGCGTGATGGCTGAGGTAATGATTACCTTTATCATAACATGTTATCTTTCTTTGAATACCACACTTCCATTCCATAGTCACTAAACTGATCTCTGCAAATTTATAACTCCTAAGCTCATACGTCTTAGGAAAGAGTGTTACGTTAAGAGAATTTGCCTTCTCCGCCACCAAGCAGATAATTAGTTCATAGAGATCATTTATGTAACTTGAAATGCAATGTCAGACAATCGTCCATACAAGTTTGTTCTAGGGTTAGACGAAACGGAAGCACTCTCCTATCACATCCTGTCGGGAATTAACCCAAGGATAAGTAGCGAGAAGTCCTTGCATCGAAGATCTTAAATTAAGAACTACTGCCACATAATATGATAGGGGAAATTTCCCCCTAGGTTCGGTGAAAATTAGCCCTACATTCCATCTTCCATAATTATCTTCATGTATCCACTTCGAATACATCAATTGGTTCGAGTGGTCTTCGAACAAGAATTATCCAAATCCGACCCCAGTTCCTTAATCATTCATGTAAACTTATTTGATCGACTCTAAATCTTTAATCATTCCTTAAATCCTTCAAATCATCTTTAAAATAATTTATTAACCATATAAACATTTAAAAAATGTAGAAAAAAATTATTAAGTTTAAAACTATATTTCAAAAGTTATAGAAAAATGCTGCGAAAAAAGGCCGCGGAAAGTGCTTTTTTAAGCTATATTGATCAAAACGACATTTTATTATTTAAAAATCCATTTTTGTTACCCAATTCACTTTTAAAATATCTTAAATAATTCAAAATATTTATTCCACATTTTTTGACAATTTTAAACTATAATTTTCAAAGAAATCCAGTTTTCGATTTCGAACTGCAAATCTGCGATTTTTCACAAAGCTTGTTTTACTCATATTTCAAAATCTACTTATCAAAATCTCAACTTTCTTTCTTAATTGGAAAACTATGGATACAATAGTTTGAAAAATTCTTATCTCGAAGAATTCTGACTATATTCCATTTTATACACTCGTTTGACTTTCGTCGTGTGAAACCGCGAACTACCGTTACGCGACGCGCTTATTTTTAACTAACTTTTTTATTTCTTTTGAAACTTCACCATAAAACTTTTAAATGATTATAAAACATTTCAAACTCATTTTAATCCATTTTTATAGATGTTTAACATCCATATATATAAATTCATTTATATAGAGGAAAGTGATTTCCTTTGTACTTATCGACGTGTATTTCAATGACTTGCACATATATATTCAACATTCATATGAAACAATCAAACTTGATGATCAAAGCATATTAAACTTCCATTTGCAAACATCATATCATCATCCAAAATATAATATAATAGTTTAGGAGTTCTTACCTTGAGTTTTAAATGATTAATTAAAAATTCGCTGTAGCTCGGCTATTCGGTTTCTTAAGCTCACTATTCTTTGGATTTTAGCTCCTAGATGCCATAACCCAAACTTGAGGTGGCTTAGGGGGTGCATGACCTAGGGTGGAGCAAGGGGTGTTCGTCCTAATGATAAAGTGGGTGAAGGTTGTGAAGAACGAGGAGAAAAGGTGGAGTTTTTGGATTGTTTTGAGGTGTTTAAGTATATATAACCATATATTATAAATTAAATTCTTTTTAAAATAATTTTTTCCATTATTCCTCTTAGGAAAAAAATCCATTAAAGAGCTTAGAAAATATAAAGAAGGAGATTAATGAAAATGAAGAGAAGAGGGTAGGGTATTTATAAGGAAAAAAGAGCAAAAATATCTTTGCACACGTCATCTTTTGCATCACAATCACATGGCATCACCATCATCATTTCCTCCTCCTAGGCATGACAAACAAACCCCTCCGTATGCCCATCACTTCCATCATCTCATGTATGTATATGTTGACTTATGTATGCTTAAGGAGTAAGAAAACTTAAAATATCTTATATATTTTATATTATATTTTTATACTTAATTATATATGTATATGTATATTTATGTGCATTTTCTCATGTATACACATGTACATGTGTATGTGTATGTTACATCTCTCTACAACGTTGCATAATTTTCGCATGTTGTATCGTTACAAATCCCAATTTCGATATCCAGTCATATTTTCTCTTTTAGATTAATATGCATGTTTTTGTAAACAGATTTTGGAAATAATTTTTTTGTCATTCTTAACTAATAAAAGTGATCATTTATGTTTATAAAACCAAATTAATTAATGATAATAATTATTTACAAAATTGTTGTTATATCGATATAGCTAAACGGTTATTTATTTAAAGTGATATATTTAGGGTCGTTATAGACTTTCCTCCTTAAAATATTTTCTTTCTCGAAATTAAGATAAGAAGAAAATAGCACAAAAGGAAATGTATTCGATATGATGGAATATATACAAAAGTATGGGTAAGTGACTACACTACAGGTAGTGAGTACACTATAATGATATAGTTTATTTTTCAATTCTAAATTCGAGATATGCCTTTTTCGTTCTTTCCTCTGTTTTCCAAGTGCAATCCTCCGCAATATCCACTCCATTGAATTTTTGACTAACTTTATTATCTCCCTAATCGTTTCTCATCACGAACAACTATTCGAGCTGGCCATCTAATAACAGCAGAATTTTGTTCCACCTCCAAGTCTTCCTTAGCAGCTGTTTCTTTGATTTTCTTGGGGTCATGCACATGTTTCCTTAAATGAGATACTTGAAACACATTGTGCACTCTGGCCAAACATTCTGGCAATTGCACTCGATAAGCTAGTGGGCTAATTTATTTAAGAATGGGAAATAGTCCAATATATCAAGGTGCTAACTTCACCATTCTTCCAAATCTCACTACTCCTCTCATCGGAGAGACTTTCAAAAAGACTGAATCTCCAACTGAAAATCCCAGATTTCCACGCTTTTGGTCTGCATAACTGTTCTATCTGATCTAGGCTTCCTTTAACTTCTTTCTAATCATATCGACTTTCTCTGAAGCTTCTCGTATCTTATTAGGACCAAGTATTAACCGATCTTCGGTTCGATCCAACATGCTATTAACCTGCATGGACGACCATATAGAACTTCATATGGTGTTGCCGATACAAGCTTGATAACTATTATTATAGGAGAACTCTACTAAATGCTATTGATTTTCTCAGGAGCCTCCAAAGTCCAAAATACACACTCTGAGAAGATCTTCCAAAACGTGATTGACTCTTTTTGTGTGTCCATCAGTTTTGGGGTGATAGGTAGTGCTTATATTCAACCTTGTTCCCAAAGTTTTCTATAATGCTTCTCAAAACTAACTAGAAAGATTGGATCTCGATAACTCACTATACTGCTTGGAACTTCCTGCAATCGTACAATCTCTTTTATATATATCTGCAAGGCTTGCAGCAGCCTTATTGGCTTAGCCAGAATGAAATTTGCACTTTTAATTAATCGATCTATGATAACTCAAATGCCTCTGTCCCCCTTCCTCGTTCGAGGTAAGCCATCAGTGACATCCATTGATATTTGACCCACTTCCAAACTGGAATCTCTAGTGGTTTTAGTAACCCTGCAATTCTCTACTGGTTGTTTTTGACTTGTTGACAATTTACGCATTGGGTAACATAAATGGATATGTCCATTTTCATACTTCTTCACCAAAATGTGTGCTTCGTATATGTATACATTTTGTTAATTCCTGGATGAATCTTGAGTTTGGATTTTTGACATTCAGCTAACACTTCATGCCAAAGATTTTCCACATTCGGAACACAAATTCGCCCATTCAACCATAACACTGCACTTTTATCCACTTCAAAGCTTAAATTTCTTTCTTCTTCTATCGCCTTAATGAATTTTTTAAACTATCTATCTTCTCTCTGTTTACTGGCTATTCTTTCCAGAAGAGTTGATGTTACTACCAAATAAGAAATAACGGAAAATTTCCTACTTGACGCATCGGCTACTACGTTGGCTTTCTCGGGTGTGTTTAAAATATCTAGATCATAAGATGCGAGAAAGTCCAATCAACGTTGCTGCCTAATGTCAGATCTTTTTGAGTGAAAAAATACTTTAAAGATTTATGATCTGTAAAGAGCTCAAAATTTTCACCTAAATAAAAAGAGGGCATTTTATTTACCAAGGTCAATTCAAAGATTTAATTGAAACAAACTACGAAAAATTCTTGCTGTTTACCCACCTTTTTACAAGGCCACGGACAGACGGATTTAACCAAATCGACTGTTCATTTGTCGAAACTAGAATACGATTGGTTGGAGCAGTTGGATGGATAGACGGTCGGTCAGGAATGGTTCGATATGCATGGCTCGGCTTAGGTGGTTCGGCTTTATGGGGTTGTTCGGTAGTGTGGCACGGTCTGGAAGTCAGGGATCGGTTGGCCCTGATGATGTCGCTCGGCATTGAGGTGAGAACAGGGTCGCTTGGCATTATGGCTCGGCATGGGTCGCTCAGCATGGTGGTTCGGTCATGGTCGGTCGGCATTGTGGCTCGGCATGGGTCGCTCAGCATGGTGGTTCGGTCAGGGTCGGTCGGCATTGTGGCTCGGCCGAGGTCGCTCAGTGTTATGGTTCGGTTAGGATGGCTTAGTAATGATGGTTTGGCACTGGTGGTCGTTCGGTCTGGCAAGAATATGGTTCGGTGGATGGTCATTCGGCCTTGGAGGTATGTGGTTTGGTCGAAGGTCGTTCGGGTTTAGAGGTATGTGGTACGGTAGAAGGTCGTTTGGTTGAATGGGGGTCGGCATATATGTACTTCGAGTCCTAGCATGAACTACCTCGAGTCAGGTGTAGGACTACTTCGGGTCGTCACCTAGGAAGGCACGAGTCAGCATGTACAGAACTCAAGGTCAGTTGCAATGAAGGGTGCAAGCTCAACAAAGGACTTGATGGGCCTATACCACTCAGGAGGCCCAACTATCTAGATTTTCCCATAAATACAGAATATGGGGGTTCAGAAAATGGATATTCTTTCTGCTCTCTTACTTTCTATTTTCTAAGGCTAAGGCTACTCTACCAGTTTGTAACTGTAATTGATTCTAACAACAATAAAAAGGAAATTTCTCGAGTGGACCTAGGTCGGAGTCACCCGAACCACTATAAATTCTATGTTTTTACCACTTTCTTTTTAATTTTGGTCGTTCTTCATATTTACGCTCTCTACATAAATTCTATCCGTGATCCGTGACTGATATTTGGTGCTTTCATCTGGATTTGCATGTTAGTGACCCATTTTGGTGCTAACATTTTGGTGCTTCCACTGAGAAAGCTAGCATTTGGGGATTTTGGAGCTTGGATTTTGGATTTAGAAGCTCAGGAACATGGATTCTAGAAAGCAATGGCTAGGCCACCAACAAGGATGCAAATGACGGAGAAAGGCAATCAAGAGGGAAGTCAAGAGGCTTCCTCTGGAACTGGAGCTGGTAAAGCCTTCGTCAACATCACTAGGGATGAGATGTCGGTCATGATGAATACCATGCATGAGCTGATGATGAAACAGCAAGAGGAGATGATGTAGGCTCTTCTTAGGCAATTTGGACAATTAAGAACTGCAGGTGCTCAAGGTCTTGGAGCTGGATCAGAAGGACTTAACAGGTAAGCAGATGAGGTGGCTCAACAGGGGGCAGCCCCCAATCAACGAAGGGCTATCAATCTAGATGGATCTATACTCGGGGGCACACCACCAGGAAATGCCGGATCAATCAATGGAGGGATGCCAGATGACGTTGCATAGCCCAACGCCAACAAGAATACAGGATTACATGACGAAGCATATGTGCTAGAATTTCCACGTGGAGTTGGAAAGCGGCTTGGAAACATGGATAGAGGGCAACCCTTGGTTGGAAATGCTGGATTGGCCGACATCATCAGACAAACCATTCGTGGAGGTCTGATAAATAGAGATTTGGAGGGAGTCAACAAAAGTCTGTTCACCCGGAACATCAGGATGGCTAGGAATCTGCCTGATTTTAAGCTGCCCACTCTGGAAGTATACAACGGGAAGACAGATCCCACTGACCACTTAATGAGGTATACGAGGCATATAGAAGTGCTGGGGGTAACAGAGGAGGTCATGGCTCGGTGTTTCCCCTTGTACTTGACCGATATAGCTGCGATGGATCTATCGGGATGTGGACAGAACTGGTGGATAAGTTCTTGAGACAGTTTCGAGTTCACATAAAAAGGCAAAAGAATGTGATGACACTAACTAAAGTCAAGAAGAAGGCAGATGAATCGCTCAGGACTTTCTTAACCCGGTTTAATACAGCAATAGCTTCGGTGGATCGGCCGGATCCATCAATGGTTTTGATGGTTGTAGTATCAGGAGTCAAGGATAATTCGGATTTCAAAGTGTCATTGATATGGGATCCACCATTGGATCTCGAGGAATTCTTTCATGAAGCTGAAAGATTTCTTCGACAAGGGGATGCATGTCTGGATATGAAATCAAAGGAAGTAAACATGATTAAGGGTGAAGGAATGCCCGGTGAAAGCTTGGGTAAAGACAAGGATAAAGGGAAAAGGAGGCGCTGGGGAGAACCAAAATTCTCCACTTACATAGGATTGAATGCAACACTAGAACAAATATTCTTGGATACTCGGGATCGCCTTCCTTATCGAAGGTCGACAAGGAGGTAGCCCTCAGAATGCGAAAGGGCATTAGGAAGGCGCTGTCTCTTTTATGACTTGGATAGGCATGATACTAACAGCTGTAGGCATATAAAGTATATAATCGAGGAAAATGTAAGGAATGGTCAGTTGCAGCAATATGTCAGAACTCGGAATGCAGTGATGGAAGAGGAGTAGTCGCCTACCTTGAACGACGAAGACATGAGGCCCAAGAATGGTGGTCGGTTGGTCATCAACTAGTCGTGACGGTTTGGAATAAGTAACAAACTCCGGGCAAATGGCTAAATCACTTACTCATGTACGGGGTCGGAGATAACCCTTTGGCATACTCTGACATGATGGTCACCGAGACGCTTTGGTTTGTGAATTTTTTTTCCTTTTCACCTGGACATTTGCTTTTTCTGCTTTGGTTTTGGAAATTGGATTGAACTGCCGTTTTGTTGGTTTTTTGGTTTGGATTTCGGTTTGGATGTCTGATTTTTGATTTTTATTTTGATTTGATTTTTGATATGGATTTCTGGTTGGATTTGAATTTCGGATTGGATTTTGATTAGATTTTTTCTGGATTTTGGCTAAAAGGTCGTCGAGCGTGGGTTATGCTCGGCAAGGGTTCAGAGAGACTAGGATTCGGCATAGGATTTAGGCCCTATATTATCGGTTATTATTTCAGGTCGTCGAGTATGGACTATGCTCGGCAAGGGTCTGAAGCAACCAAGATTTGGCTTAGGACTTAAGCCACGGCATTATTTTCCATTCAGGGACACTGAACCAGGAACACCATGGAATTACTTAACACAGGTCGTCAAGTGTGAACTGTGCTTGGCAAGAACCTGAAGAGGTTACGCATTTGGATATTGGCTATGAACAACTAAGGATTTGGGCATGGACCTAGAATGGTCGTGGATTTGGATATCGACCGGAGAGGTCATGGACGTGGTTATTGGTTATTAGATATGGATGGATTAGAACTTGGTTGTTGAGCTCGGATGGATATGGATTTGGCTAAGGATTTGGCTACTGGATTCAGAATTGGATATCGACACAGAGAAGTCGTAGATTCGGAAAAGGATGTGGCGATGGCACTTGGATAACATACGGACTTCGAATATTAGACTTGGGGCTATTCAAAACAAACCTTCCGATAGCAAGGCATGTTTTGGGGGGCAAATGTTAACCTGCCTTTTCACAAGGCCACAGACAGGTGGATTTAACCAAATCCACTGTTCATTTGTCGAAACTGGAATACGATTGGTTGGAGCTAGCTGGATAGATAAACGATCGGTCAGGAATGGTTGGATATGCATGGCTCGGCCTATTGGCTTGATGGGGTCGTTCTGTAGTGTGGCTCGGTTTGGAAGTCAATGGTCGGTCGGCCCTGATGGTGTCACTCGATATTGAGGTGAGAGCAGGGTCACTCGGCATTGAGGTGAGAACAGGGTCGCTCCGCATTACGGCTCGGCATGGGTTGCTCGGCATGGTGGTTCGGTCAGGGTCGGTCGGCATTGTAGCTTAGCATGGGTCGCTCAGCATTGTGGTTCGGTCAGGGTCGGTCGGAATTGTGGGTCAGCATAGGTTGCTCGGCATGGTGGTTCGATCGGGGTCGCTTGGTGTTATGGTTCGGCCAGGTAGGCTCAGTAATGATGGTTCAGCACTGGAGGTCGTTCGGCCTGGGATGAATATAGTTCGATAGAAGGTCGTTCGGCGTTGGAGGTATGTGGTTTGGTGGAAGGTCGTTCGACCATGGAGGTATGTGGTACGGTAGAAGGTCATTCGGTTGAATGGGGGTCGGCATATATGTGCTTCGAGTCCTAGCATGAGCTACATCGTGTCAGGTGTAGGGCTGCTTCGGGTTGTCACCTAGGAAGGCATGGGCCGGCATGTATATAACTTAGAGTCAATTGCAATGAAGGGTGTAGGCTCAACAAAGGATGTATATAACTTGGATTTGCCTATAAATACCGCATGTGGAGGTTCAAAAAAGGGATCGTCTTCTTGCTCTCTTACTTTCTATTTTCTAAGGCTACTCTACTAGTTTGTAACCGTAATTGATTCTAACATCAATAAATGGGAAATTTCTAGAGTGGACGTAGGCCGGAGTAAGCCGAACCACTATAAATTCTGTGTTTTTACTGCTTTCTTTTTAATTTTGACTATTCTTCATATTTACACTTTCTACATACATTCTATCTGTGATCTGTGACTGATCTTTGGTGCTTTCATCTGGATTTGGGTATTAGTGATCCATTTTGGCGCTAACACTTACCCAGTAAATATTGCCTCCGTATTTTTAATGCGAACACTACGGCTAATAATTCTAAGTCGTGTGTTGCATAATTTTTCTCGTGAACCTTTAATTGTTTACTTTCATAGGCAATCACCCTCCCTTCCTGCATCAGAACCGCACCAATTCCTTCTCCATAAGCATCTGTATAAATGGTTAATTCACTATTTACATTTTTAATTATTAGAACTGGAGTGGTTGTTTACCTCTTTTTAAGTTCCTGGAATGATGCTTCACATTTAGGAGTTCACATAAATTTGGCATCCTTCATGGTTAACTTCGTTAAGTGATAGCATACCTTTGAGAATTGAATGAATGTTCTATATTACCCTACCAAACCGAAGAAGCTACAAACTTCTTTAGGAGTTTGTAGTTGCTTCCAATTTAGAACAGTTGCAACCTTTATAATACCTATTGAAACCTCATCCTTTGACACTATATGTCCAACGAATCTTAATTCCTCCTCCTAGAAATGCATTTTGAGAATTTGGCTTTAAGCATATTATTTCTCAACATTTCCAACACAATTTATAAATGCCTTTCGTGTTCTTCTTCTGTCTTAAAGTAGATAAGGATATCGTTGATAAAGACTAATATGAATTTATTAAGTATCACTCTAAATACTCTATTCATAAGGTCTACGAAATAAGCGGGTGTAATTGTTAGACTAAAAGGCACGGCCAACCACCCAAAGAAAGTGTTTAGATCTTTAAATGCAGTAAGATGGATGCATTCTTCTACGATTCTCATTTGACGGAATCCTATAGCTAGCTCCATTTTCAAGAATATCGAAGCACCATGTAATTGTTCAAACAAGTCATCTATTCGAGGTAGAGGATATTTGTTCGTGATCGTTTGCGTATTCAGATCTCTGTAATCTATGCACAACCATAGAGATCCATCCGACTTAGCAAAAGAACTACTGCCGAACCCCAACTTGAAAGACTATGTCTTATCCACCCTTTCTTTAATAGCTCCGGGGTTTGGTTATTTAAATCCTCCCTCTCCTTTAGAGCCATCCTTCGGAGCCATCCTTCGGTCCCGTTGTTTTATTGACCTTGCACAAGAAATCAAGTCAATACGATATTCGATTTCCCGATGTGGGGGTAAACTCTTTACTTCTTCAAAATCATCTAGGAATTCTTTAACAATATGTGTGATTCCTAATCCTTCCTGGGATGAGTCTAATGCATATAAGAAACTTCCTCTCCTTGGACTTGGATCTTCACAAGATATTTCTATAAACTTTCCTAACTTTGTTTTTATGAAAACCATCCATTTTACATAATCTAGAATAGCTTCGTATTTAGTCAACCAATCTATACCGAGTAAAATTTCAAACCTAATAAAATCTAGGGCAAATGGGTCAAAAGGAAATTTATAGGAAGAGTGGGAAATTTGGAGTTTTTCACAATTCATACAATGGTTAGCAATACCACCTATAGGATTCGTCACACAAATAGGGTTATCAACTAACTTAGGTTCAAACTTAAATTCTTCTACAGTTTTCTTAACAACAAAACTATAAGAAGCTCCTATATCAAACAATACTTCAACTAAAACATCTTCGATAAAAATATTACCTTCCAAAACTCCCTTGCCCTTCATGTCCTGAGAGGTTTAAGGTTCATACTTTACTATGTAGACTCTGGCTTACTCTCTCTTCCCCATAGTCGGACAATCCTTGATCATGTGCCCTGGTTGATGCCAATTATAACAAAGGCTATTCTGAACCATAAGAGAGACAAAATCCTATACCCTTGGAGTTCTATAATTTCTCGCAATATAGCCCTTCCTTTTACAATTGCTACAAGTGCATTCCTTAAAGTGGTTTCCTTGATATCCTTCCTCGGTTTTTTGCAATATGGCCAATTCGGTTTTGAAGCTCACTATTCTTCGGATTTTAACTCCTAGATGCCTTAACCAAAACTTGAGGTGGCTTGGGGGCACACGTCCTAGGGTGGAGCAAGGGGTGCTCGACCTAATGATGAAGTGGGGTGGAGGTTGTGAAGAACAAGGAGAAAAGGTGGAGTTTTAGGATTATTTAAGGTGTTTAAGCATATATAACTATATATTATAATTTAAATTCTTTTTGAAATAAAATTTTCCATTATTTCACTTATGATGGAAGCCATTAAAGAGGAAGACAAAGCTTAGAGAATATGAAGAAGGAGACGAATGTAAATGAGGAGAAGTTGGTAGGGTATAGGTAAATGAGGGAGCAAAAATATCTATGCACACATCATCTTCTGAATCACCATCACATGGCTTCGCCATCATCATTTCCTCGTCCCTAGGCACGGAAAACATCCCCCCTCCATGTGCCCATTACTTCCATAATCTCATGTATGCATATATTGATTTGTGTATGCTTATGGAGTAAGAAAACTTAAAATATCTTATATATTTTATATTATAATTTTATACTTAATTATATTTGTATATTTATGTTTATGTGCATGTTCTTATGTATGCACATGTACATGCATACATATCTCTACAATGTCGCACAACTTCCATGCGTTGTATCGTTGCAAATCCTAATTCTAATTTTTGGTCATATTTTCTCTTTTATATTAATATGCATATTTTTGTAAACAAATTTTGAACATAAATTTTATTATCATTCTTAACTAATACAAATGATCATATTTTATTTATAAAACCATATACATTAATAAAAATAATTGTTTACAAAATTGTTATTATATCGATAAAGCTAAACGATCATTTATTTAAAGTGATATATTTATGGGTCGTTACATAACATCAACTGTAAATAAATTGGATAAAGTAAAGTAAACAAGATAGGGACAAAAACAAAAAAATTCTAAATCTGGAATTTGACCACGAAAGTTATACCATTGTGTCCATGGAAAACTTCTAATCAATTTCCTATAATCTGTTGAAAACGGAGTTAAAGTAGAAATGTTATGGATGTTTGAAGTTTTCGAACCCAAAATAATTTAAATAGAATTCAAATTCAACTTATTAGATAATTCTCAAATTTGAAATTCAAAACAAACGTGAAAATTAATGTTGAATTAGTTGCTAATTATGGTATAAAATAAAAATACAATGGCAAATTAATTGAGTGGACCCAAAACAGGTCCACCGATCGACCAATGGAGGTTCAACCGGTCGACCGGTGTATTATCGAAGATATCACATATCAGCCCCAAAGTTAAATTACAGGTAGCCAGACAATCTGGGCTTTTGGCTTACCTCGCATCCCTATAACTTAGTCATAATTTATATCATGCTCTACATGTATTATTACAGATCCCCCCATTTCCATAATTAAGGCCTTATAAGACCTTATTTCTTCTTTAACATTGATTACCTTCCTAAGAAGGATTTAATAGAATTAATAAGCTAATTAACTACGCAACTATACATTATCATTATATCTTAATTATGCGGACATACACACCACACATACATACATATACATACATATAACTTAGCCATAATTTATATATATATATATATGCACATAACATAGACCTCGTGTGCTTTTGGCCGGGCTCGCATCCCTATAACTTAATCATATTTTATATCACACTCTACAAATATTATTACACATCTCATTATTTCCATAATCATGGCCTTATAAGTAATCTTTCTTATTTTGCATTTAACATTAATTATCTTACTAAGGTGGACTTAATAAAATTAATAACCTATTTAACTATGCGATCATGTATTATCATTATACGTTAATTTTGCTAAAATTACACAGACATAGACAAACACACACGCCTAGTAATTTTCAAAGCGAGCTCCTAAACTAGGGTTTAAATGCCAACTCTTTACCAATTATACCATCCTTATTCCATACTATCAACAATACCAAAATTCCAATATTCATATCCAAAAGTTTCATTCAATAAACTTGTGTACAATTAAATTTAAACTCAACTTATTACATCAAAATAATGGAATACGTTGATAATAGGAACTTATAATTCAACTTTTACGCTATATCCAACTCCTTTATACATAGAAATAAACAAAGGAACTTCTATTTAATTTATGGAAATAAAGAGTGCAAACTACAAATAAAAATTCATAACTTTCACTATATTCCTTAATCAAGATATTTTAACCAAATTCAAAGAAAAAGAATAAGGTGTAGAATAGAAGGTAAAATTATAAATACTGCAAATCTACACAATTTCCACTATTTTGACATAAACAAGTTGAGATTTCAACCTAAAATTGATACTTCACATTGAAGGTGTTTTGAGGGTTTATGTATGTTGTTTTCACAAACCAAACCCTGAGGCATATTCAGACTCAAAATTTACTAATTAACCACTACAATAGAAAAGCTAAGATTTCCACTCACAGAATAGCCTTAGCTTCGCCTTCTTTACATTTGACATGCCTTCAACAATCTCTTATCAGATCTCTTCTTTTTGATGCACATATACAGGAAGGGATTTATATATATGTTCGATTTAGAAAAGTAGTGGTTTGGAGGAGAATATTTTGAGAAAATAAGCAATAAACAAAGATAGATCTATAGGATTTCTTACCTGAAACCCTATTGTAGTTTTCTGAATATATAATGAGACGAACTGACAGAGCTGGCTGATGTTCCCCAAATATTGTATGAATAAAAATAAGGCGTCTACAGTCTTATTTATAGTGGTTAAAATGCACCATAACCATCGGATTTAAATATTTAAATCTAGAATGTCCATCATGCAAATAACCCTAGCCGCCACTTATCAGTAACTAAGATGACGCGAGGTTAGTCCCAATTTCTATAGGGGAAATCTGCCCAGCTAATCTAGCTACTAGTACCTATGGATAATCAAACTCATATGAAACGTCATTGTAGGGCATGATTCATAGTACGAAGGAACTGCTTTAGATATTGAAGGTATTAAGTGGTTATGGGACGGCCCGCCTCTTCTTTTGCAAGAAGTAGTAAATGGATAGAGTTATGGGTTAGACATGGTAGAGGATTTCTCGGTAAGGGGCCCACTTCAATAGGAATTATTTAGTGGCTGAAGAAATTCCGTGTAATGTCAGCTAGATAGTTATTAATGAAGAGTGTGCCTTGGGATTATAGGTAGTAAATGACATAGACCTGCCTTAAATATGGTATTCAATGGTCGAAGTCTACCTAATTCTCAAAAAAGGCAATAAGTGACTTAAGTGCTATCTCTAACATTAATTAAACATTATGGATGGTACATAAGGGTTACTGGGTGGATAGAAAGTTAGCTATGGGCTTATATTTGGAAAGCATTTTTATTTAAGTTTGAGAAAAGCCTTTGCGCTTATATTTGGAAAGATTTATGTTGTTGTAGAAACTTAACACATATTCCTATTTAAACTGTATTTCCCAAGTGCTAATGTAGCAAGGCTAGAGATTTTTTTCACTAGACATATGTTGTTTTGACTCCCATCTCATTACAACACATGTTAGGAAAGGCGATGTTGAAGGTGGAGATGTGGATAGTGCTTGTGGTAGTAGATTATTTATTTACATTTTATTCTCAATAGTTTTTAATGTACCCATGAAGTAAAAACTATGTTGTAATTTTGGAATATTATGGATATGTACGTATTGTTGGATTTTGATATTATAGATAATTTATGGTTTTAATAAATAAAATGGGTACTATTGTTGTTTTAGATTTCACCCTCTGTAATAAGATTCTGAATGTGTAGATAGGTAGTTCTGTATTGTTCTTTTTTCAAACCAACGGCTAATTTTGAGATGGTTCTTACTTTTGATGGGACTTTTCTGGGTCAAAATTTAGGCCCGTTTTAGGGTGAGTTGTTACATTTGGTATTAGAGCCTAGTTAGTCGATCGGTAGGAAAAAAATATACATATAAGAGATGTACTTGTTATTTTTGGAAATATTTTTCACAAGTTCCTACTATATATATATATATATATATAACATTACTATGGACATACTCATATATACAAGACAAATCTTGCTTTAAGTCTTAGGAAATTATAACTAAAAGTCTAACCTACATGTTGTAGACTATAGTTGAACATCCTTCTTCTTTTGAGATTGGGAACCCCGCCATAGGAATGCCCACCATTCGAAGGATGCCCGAATGGTTGAAGAAATATCTCGAGGACGTAGGGAAACTCCATGTTTCCTACCAAACTGCACTAGCAGCACATATTGTTTCGCCAGCTAAAGCACCACCTCAACCTACTTATTTTCCCAAATTGTGTCTGGATTTTATGAGTATGTAAGGAAGAGTATATTCTGAAAAGGAAAGCTTCTTAGAGACTAAGGCATAAATATAGGATTGCAATACGATTTTCCAAGAGAGTGGTTGAGAGAATCAAGTAGAGAATGGCAGCTTGGCATCTTAAAGGAGAAGCATTAGATTGGTGGAATATGGTGGCTAGAGAGGACATTGATAGGATTGTCACTCGGGATGAATTCAAGAACCAATTTGAGAAAAGGTTTATGTCAAGTGTAGAGGTGAGCTTTCAGTTAATTAAAGAAATTTATATAGCTTAGGCATAGAGACTTTATTCTAAAGGAGTGCATTAGTAAGTTTACCAAATTAGCTGAATCTGAAATGAGTTTGATTGATACTCCCTATGATGAAAGCCATGAAGTCTGTCAAGAGCCTGAACTCCTCAGTTAAAGGGAATTGTTACTGACTCAGAACCCACTGGAGTTGCATATGAGATGCTTGTGCAGATGGCTTTACTGTAGATAGTAAATGTCCAAGAGAAAGAAAGGGGGAAGGATAAGGCAGGACCTACACAGAATCAAAGAGGAGCTAAGAAAAAAAAATTAGGCTAATAAGAAGTCAAGGAGAAATTTAACAAAGAAGGTAAAGTGTGTAATAAACGCCAAAAGAAAGAACAGCTTGCAAAGGATTATTGATTGAATTTGTTGAAGAAACTTTTAAGGGAAAGTATAACCACTACTATGAGAAAGGGCATTTCAAAAATTAGTGTCTGAAGATGTAAAGGAATGGCAGAGTGGGCAAGCCTACGCCATTGAGGCTGCCCCTATTTTGAATAAACCACCCCTAGGTGAAAGGGAGTGCGAATTAAGGATCTTAAGGCTAATTTAACACTAGAGAGAGGGTGAATAGTGTTTAATGGATTCTAAGACATGTATGGACTAATTTAAAAATTATAATATAAACAAATGCAGAACTTAATCAAGAACAATCATAGAATCAAGTGCAGATGCAGAAAGTAAATAAAAAGCAGCAAAGGAAAGAACATGTCGGATTTTATACTGGTTCTGAGTTACCCTGCATCCAGTCACGTACCAAGGCAAACACCTTATACATATTTTTATTACACCAATGTCGAGATTACAATCCTCAATTTCTAAAGACCTTGAGGTACCCTCCTGTCTTTGAGTCCAGGGCAAACTCTCTTGATTTACGGGACACAAGATCACCCAATTGATTTCGAGTCACAACAACACCTTACAGAGAGACTCAATAAACTTTCGATTACAACTTGATCCAATAATTTTGAATAGCACTTTGATCTTCGAGAGAGGGCAGAGAATCAAACAAGAATGAGATTCTAATTTGATCCACTTGAGAATTCGGCAGAATTTCAACACGATCTTAAAAATATGAAAATTTTAGAATATGGATTTATGGAGAAGAAGGAGTGAAGAAAATAGTTAGTTAAAAAATTCGTTTATGAAGCCTATTTATATACCAGCAACGGTCATAACCATTGGTGAAGAGATTTAAAGGAATAGACACTTCTTTTGAAAATTGAAACTTTTGTATTTAACGGAATAAACTAATTTTCCTATGTTTTAAAATAAAGAAGAGTAGAAAAATATATTTTTAGAATGTATATATAAATTTGATATTAAATCTCAATTATATTTATATTATAAAGAATATTTAAAAATCAGAAGACGGTTTTAAAAAACAAATGAAGTTTAAAACAAGAGTTTATTTAAAAACAAAAACGAAGAATATTTTAAGGCTAAAAAATATTTTTGAAAATCATTTGAAAAGATAATTTTTAAGGCTAAAACATTTTGAAAAGCAGTTTTGAAAATCATTTTGAAAAGCTATTTTGAAGTAGTTTTGTAAGCTTCTTCCTGCGGAATATTTCATCACATCAGGACTCGAGAACTTGTACAAAACCAGGATGTTCATCGCTACTTGTCGTGGGTTTGTAAGCTACTTGTCGTAGGTTTGTAAGCCACTTGTCGTAGGTTTGTAAGCTACTTGTCATGGGTTTGTAAGCCACTAAGAAGGTAGAAATGGGTTCCATCCCAAATGAAATTTGGAATGAAGATCTCCATGTTATTATGAAGTTTTAACAAAACTAGACACTTACCTTGAAATCTTGATACTCATGAATCTTCAAACTTGATTTCTTCATTCTTGATCTTTATACTGTACGGTCTTCAATAATCAGTACCTGGCTTATATATACCCTGCATAATAACATTCATATATATCTAGATAGTAGTGTTAGTATATAAGTTATAATAAAATAAGTTACAAACTTTTTTGTCATTAAAACCACTATCTCCGGTTCCTAATACTAGGGACCGAGGAAAGACAACTATAAAAGGTATAGCTCTCATTTTAGGAAATAAAATTCATGCTCTGTATAACTTTGGAGCATCTCATTCGTTCATTTCTAGGAATGTGATTAACTCATTAAACCTTCAAACTCAAACTGTCACCCATCCAATAGTAGTTTCAAATCATATTAGGAGGACGATGCATCTTTTCTCAATTAGCAAAGACCTTATGTTAGACATATGTGACGTTGGTTTCATATATAATGCATACGATCTAAATTTCATGGGTTATGGATTATTTTAGGTAAGGATTAGTCACACTACGGGGCACTCCCAGACTACAATAGTAAGGTGGATGGCTTAAGAGTTGTAAAGGGCGAGCCCTTGACGTTCGTTGTACACTCTAGATTTCAGTCAAGTTAAGTTATCTATACATAGTGAACCTATCACAAAATTATCTTTCATCTATACCCATAGTTCGAGAATTCTCTAATATCTTTGAAGTAGTTTCGAGGCTTCCACCATGAAAGAATTAAGTTTAGGATTGATCTGAAGAAGGATACTAGACCAGTAGCTCTGCCATTAAAACAGATTACCCTCGATAAAAGGTGAGAATTTGATAAACATATCTCGAAGCTGCTGTAGAAAGGATTCATTTGATGAAGTACCTTGGAATGGGGAGCAGCTGTTGTAATTGCCACTAAGGCAGATTGCACATTAAGGCTTTGTGTTTATTATAGGGAACCCAACAAGTTAACAAAGAAGTAATGTTATCCTTTACCTAGAATAGACGATTTGTTCGATCAACTTGTGGGAGCCAAAGCCTTCTTCCAATTAGACTTGGCAACTGGATTTCATTAGGTAAGGATCATAGACGATAGCAAGTCAAAGACTACATTTCACAAACCTGAGGACTCTACGAATGGGAAGTGATGCCTTTTGAATTGACAAATGCCCCCATATACTTTATAGATTTGATGAGTGGAGTACATAAGGGACAGTTAAACAAATTTGTTGTAATTTTTGTAGATAATATATTGGTGTTTTCCAAAAGTGAAAGGAATCATGAAAGTCGACTAAGGGAGATATCAGGAACCCTGAAGGCACTAACTTAAAGCCAAATTCTCAAAATGCCAATTTTGGAGGAAGGAAGTGGGATTTCTTGGACATATTGTTTCAGAACATGGATTAGTGGTGGACTATGCAAAAGTAAAAGCTATTCAAAATTGGAAGACTCCAAAGAATGCCATGAAGGTTAGAAGTTTTCTAGGATTGACATGTTATTATAGGAAATACATAAACTATTTTTCCAAGATAGTAGTTCCTTTAACCCGTTTGACCAAAAAGAATTTAATCTTCAGTTGAAAGAGCAATGCACGAAACTATTTAGAAAGCTAAAGGAACTATAGACAGGTGCACCAGTACTCGTCATACCCAATGGAATGAAACCATTTATAGTTTATACAAACACATGTCAAATGGGATTGGGAGCAGATCTTTTGCAAGAAGAAAGAGTATAGCTTGTGCTAGTAGGAAACTGAAGGACCATGAGAAGAGATACCCAGTGCATGACTTGGAGTTGGTAGCTATTATTTTTGCCTCAAAGATGTAGGGACAGTATCTTGAGGAAAGGTTTGAGTTGTTTATTGCACATAAATCACTCAAATAACTATTTTCCCAAAAAGAACTAAATCTTAGGTAGAAAAGTAGGATAGAGTTTATAACATCCCATGACTTTAGGATACAGTATATCCTCGGAAAAGAGAATGTCGTCGCCGATCCCCATAGCCGAAGGGATACCTTAGATGCTATATATGAGTAGAGGCAATTGGAGTTCCCCTCGATTCTTAGATGCTAGTAGGGAATGTCTTCAAAGCACGATTAAAAGATTTGTTTGCGCCTTTAAGAGTATTATACTCCCTTTCTCAATTAGGAATATGTTTCTGAAGGAGATACTTTTCACGCTCAAGCTTTTGAATCCTAGTTGCATATTCATTTATACATTGTGAATATCTTACCTTTTGTTATTCATCAAAATACTTCATCATCTCAAATTTGACCTTCCTGCACCATTCACCTACCACCTTCTCATATAAGCTAGGAGGAGGATTAGTCGTCGTAGGGAATTTTTGGAAGACAAGGGTAGTAGACCTTATTAATTTTGCAATAGATGAAGTAATGAGGGAAGCTTGTAAATCGACATTTGAAATATTATTCCCATAATGAATTTCAGTGATTCACGCTGAGCTTGACTGTCCTTTAACTTAATCTATAAATCACTTATTTGTTGGAGAAGTTCGGACATTTTATGGTCAAAATCGATTGAAGGGTTTGATTTAACTTGACGCTCAAACATGAAAATCATTTCGTTTTTTCTCTTAACATCTGCCTCTAAATCGCGATCCGATCATTGAGATTCCTAACAATCCTTTTCTAAGGCAAAAATCACCTATGCCATTTTAGTGCTTCTGTGTTACCTTGGAAATGAGTAGATAAAGTATCGTCAAGGTACTTTCTTTTTTCAAGATCTTTTAGCAACCTACCTTTAATATTGAAAAAGCGTAATGTCGAATCTAATGGGAGTTGTGTTGTAGATAACTGTAACTCCTATTTAAACAAAAAAAAAAGAATGAAGTTAAGACTAGAATAATCTATATCTTTATTACAACAATAAACGATTACAACTCAAGTAACAATGAAATTAAAAAGTACAATTAGACATTTGTTTAACATCTAAAGATGGGAAACTGCATTTCTAACTTTACATAATGCATTTGCAAAAATAATAACTACTGAGTCAAAAGGAACAATAATTCCTTCTGGAGTAATAACTAGAGTAAATTTGCTATAACCCCATTACCCGGTAGGAGGACTATCGTGGCCACATATTAATCTGGTATGATATGTCTGGATTTCCTGAAGTAGCTTTTATTTTTCTTCACAAAGAAGATCGAAACGGAGACGAGGATGTTCCATATAAAGTTTTTTCAAATCTCTAAGAAAGCAATATCTGGCTAATTTTGAGGATTTCAAAATTGATGCTTTTTTAAGATAATCTCTTCTTAGTTTAACATACTAGCTTAGATAATCTTTAGAGACAAAGTTTCCTGAGGGACATTCACTCTGTGATAATGTAATAAAGTACAAATAAGTATAAAAAGAAAACTAAAACAAAAATTCACAAATCAATATTATTACATAATTACGACTGTTCATCTGGTTCATTCAAAATCGAGTTTGTAAATAATTCTGAAATAAACTTGTTCTTATAGTATTTGAGTTTATAAGGATGCGATTATCGGGGAATCGATCTGACGTGTGGTAAGTTCCAACATGCTTCGAGATGTAGGTCAGATCCAAAGTCATCCAAGTGTCTCTTGTATAAACTCCAATGTAGACCCACACTAAAACACGTAACTACAGGAAATCTGTAGTTGTGTGTCTACAAAAGGCTTTGTATTAAGTCTACAAGAATGTTTCTCTCTTCAATCAACGTACAAAAAACCATAATCAACTCCCGATTTTCTTTCAAAAGAGCATTATATAGATGGCATGCCCTCCTCATTTGCAGGGCAGCATCTTGCTTTTTAAAGGATGCTAACACTACTGCACTTCTGTTAATTCTATGATACTTATCAAAGATAATATCGTGTTCCTTCATTTTTTTTATCTAATACCCTATACAAACTATTTATTTCTGCTTTTTTCTTTCTAGCTTAGTTTTTTAAAGATGAGCGGGTTCTTAAACTATTATTATCTTGGAAGATTAAGTCGTTTAAATAAAGAATCCCATACCTGAGAAACGGGACTTGACATTTGAGAGACCTGCGTTTTCTCTTTTGGTTCTTCCACATTAATGTAAGCAGGCTCCTCCTGAGTGCCAGAAGGCACAGGGGTTTCAGGTGGGCTTGCTTCATGAAAAGACGGATTATGATTGACCTTTTTAGAATCCATATGTTGTCATCACCATCATTTTCAGAAGCATCAGTGTGACCACCCCTGTTGCCACCTGAACATGACCTATATCTACTTGGCTATAGTTATTATCGTCATCATCATCATCATCATCATTGTTACCGGGCTCTTCCTCGGCAACTTCATCTTTGTCACCTTTATCTTTGGAGTCAGAGTCCATTTATAAAGAAGGGATTTCAAAGATAAAATTTTAAAGGAATCGATCTCCTTTCTTTCAATGGCTTCAACCCTTGCTCCATCCTTTTAATTTTTTCCATAACCCTATTGACAAGAGTAGGGTTGAGTGAGGGAAAGCTCAGTTCTGGGCATTTATCGACGTTATCAGCATAAGGGAGCATTATAGCATCTTCGAAAGAATTGATATTGATGTCCTCATGAGAAGTATCAAGGAACTGAGAGACCCGCTGCTTTGCATCAGAAATAGTGTCGATTGACAATTTTAAGGAACTTTATTCTTCTTAAGCTTTTCCTTTAGAGATGATTGTTTTACTATGTGACGACCCACCTTTTTGGACGGTAAATCAACACTGAACCACACATGTCGAACTCAAACCATTCAAAATGGAGGATTGTCAATGGGTTAAATAAGAAAATAAGAGAAAGGAATGAAAAGCAAAGCACAGAATCTCACAGCGGAATGATAAAATATATAATCAAATAAATAGTTTATGAAGCCGATTTACATTTAACATTTGAATACACTTTTACAATAAATCAGTGTTATACATACAACATTTATAATAGGATAATGCAACAGAATAACATGATACAGTGGAATAGTAATAATATATACTAAACTCCATCATTGTCCTCCTGAAATAATGTCTTCAACATTGAAAAGTTTAGGCTGGCCCGAGCGTAATGAAAAAACAAAACACTTGTGTCAGAACAAAAAGATCTTTTGTAAGTTAAATCAACAGCAAAAGAATATGAGTGTAATGGCTTCACAGATGTTTATGGGATTTCACATCTCCTATTCAGTGTATAACGTGCATGCAATAACTTAAGAGATGTTTTGGGATTTCCATCTCCTAAGGACCCGTTAAACTACTTATATGTAGTAATATACGCTACATATGTAATGTCTATAAGTAAAGTATTAAAACAACGCTTAGGCATTACTCATATCCCCCTTAACACATTTTTATAAATGTCGTAGTCTATACAATGTCGTGAACTCCACCAATCCGGTGGGCTATTAGGGAACACATACGACACAAACCAAAATAGAAGTGGGCTCAATAAGGCATATGACAGGGACGCAAGGCAATGCCCAGGTTAGGATTCTACTGTTTTGCACGCCCAGACTAGTGGTAACGCATAACAGCTACTAGCGCCTACCTTGAAACACACTCCCATAATCAAATTGAATGTAGCCACCAATCAATCACAAAGTATCAAATATGATATCGAAGAAGCATGTCTGATCGGAGGAGCGACCTAACTTGGCCCGGGATAGCTCCTATTTTAGTCATATCAAGCTGACCCGAAGGTTAGGGCTACATTCTTACCTCTTACCAGTAACGTTCACCATCCATCCTACTTCGTTCTGGATTATCCACCACATGCATAGTTGTTAAAGTGGTTTCGGAATTGGCAGTGAGTATGACAATATCCGACTAGTCTCTTTAAACAACCAATCATTATATTTTTCACACCGTGGTCATTTTATAAAAAACTTTTAATAATAAATCCAAAAAACAGTTTATACCTTCATATCAAGACATCCATATACTTATTCCAAAAATATATTCATAAATACCGAGGGAGATTTCTTTCAATCAATTTTGAGAATAATTTATAAATCTCTCTTAAATCATTTATAAATTATTTATATGCCTTAAAACCATTTATAAAGCTATTTATATATTCCAACATTTCTTACTACTCTTCCCTTTTTCATAAGCCACCATGCAAATTCCTTTAAAATGCTTCCAAATCCCTTTATACAAGTTATTTTATAAAAACCTTTTATAAAATCTTTTAAAATCTTATAACTCCTCTATCAAGCCATTATAAAATCCTTTATAATTTTTTTTTATAAAATCCTTTTATAAAAATCCATTATAAAATCTCTTACAAAAACATTTATAAATTCCTTACAAAGCCTTTTACAAAATTCTAAAATATTTTACAAAAATCATTTATCCATTAAAGTTATTATAAAAGTCTATATTTATTATCGTAAATTAAATTTTTAAATAAATCTTTTAAAACTATATTAAATGTTTTATTATATTAAAATTTTAATGTGTTTCTATTTTATTACATTATTTAAATTATATATTTTGAACTAAATAAGATTATAAATTAAAACCTTAAAATTTAGTTTTTTTTTACAAGGCAAGCCGGTTTTATAGTGGACCGTCCACTTTTTATTACGAACGTAATAAAAGTTGAAGTACAGGAGCAAGATAAAAGCACCTTAACTACTAAAGGAGAAATAGAAAATACAGCACAGGTACGTGACGGCTATGTCACGGTAACTAAAAGTATCGTAATAAAACTAGCACTCCTCCAAGGAGGGAGTATCACCATCAACCGAAGTCACCAAAGAAGATCTCAAAAGGACAGACCCAGAACGATCAGCAAACAGGCGAAACCGGAGAGCAAGACAAGGGTCAAAAACCACATCATCAGTACAGTAGATAAACGATCGATCCCAGGATGGATCAGCAAGCATGACAGAATTTGAAGCCGCATCCTCCCCATCCATATTAAGAACTATTGAATCTCCAGATTGTTTGTAGCGGAGGCATCTAAGGTCCAATTGATCATCAGATACGAACCGGAAGAAAGATTCATTAACCGGGTTATACCTCATATCAGAAATAGGGTCAATCCAACAACCTTCGGCCTCATCCCAAGCAACATGAGGCAGGGGCGAAGAAGGGTGAGGAGCAACAAGAGGGATGACAGGAGCAGCACCAGGAACCTCAGAACCAGGCGGAGAAATAGGCAAAAATAGGGGGAATGAAGGAACACTTAGAACTGGCAACGTAGCGTCAGTAGCAGGATTAAGGTGAGAGGGAGGGGCAGGAACTTTGGGGACCCAGATCCAAGGACGGGGGCGCGGCAAAGGCAACTTTGGAGCAGCCGCAGTAGCTTCAGAATGATGGCAATCACAAGCAAGGTTGGATTAGTGCCTTCGCAATATGGCCGACAGCAAGCTGAACAGGAATAGAAGAAGGGAGAGGCTTAGAGGGGGAAATCTCGATTAGTGCCTTCACATACATTAACTTGTCACGCTCCACCGTGTTGGAGTCAAAGCATTTCAGCTTACCAACATTACAAGCTAACCAATTCAAGCCAATAAGAGGCTGAAGAATTGTGGGAATCTGAGAAAAATATACCCAAACAGGGATGGAACAAACTTGCTCACGAGCACATGCCACAGTAGTAGACCATGGGGTAACAATGAAGGGCCTTCCATCGACGATGCAAGGCTCAACATCCAAAACATGCCGACGCTCTACAGAAGAGGAAAACTTTACGTAATACATTGTATCAATCAGTTTCACATTCAAATTACCACGAACCTTCCATGCCCTGCGAAGCACCGTCGTCGCATTTGAAAGACGGTGATGTGGGTCCAGAAAAAAACCAACTAAATAGTCTGACCAAAATTCCACGCCGGCTTTCAAAACACAAGGGGGAGGAATCATCACTCCATTTTCCTCAACCAATTCAAAATCAATCGGGCTGTAGGCACCCGCATTCCGGGGCAAGGACGAGAAAAGAGAAGACCACGATTTTGTGTGCTGCTTTGTAACATCAGGAACACGACTATCAACGACTTTGGGGGCAGTGGGAAATATAGCAGCAGTGCTAACAACAGTGACAATAGGATCAGATTTCTCAGGGGAAATTACACAAACACGTGGTGTGCCTAATCCAGAAAAAGGAAAATCAGCAGAACCACTCCCCTGTTCATGATCAGACACACCAACAACCTCACTGGAACCGAGATCATTCAACAAGGAAATCTTTCCCTTAACACAACTCCCATGTTTCTGATGACTAGGGCACTGTGCACTCACATTTGGTCGTAGCACGGCAGGTAGGACAGCACACATTGACTCATTCTCAACGATAGCACAAGGGCGAACTGGTGATGAAAGCAGTGGAGGAAACTCGGTTGATGAGAGGAGGGCAGGGGGCGAACATACATATGGAATTGCGGCTTGTATAACCGGCCAGATCGAGTCGAAGAAGTTTGGGGGATAGGTGACGGAGCAGAATCGGTCATAAGAAATGGGGAGGAGGCGAGAAAATAGCGGCAGCGAAGGGGGGGAAAGTGGAAGAGGGCCAGAGCGAAACAGGGGAAGTTGGAACTAATTGCTTGTAGCCAAGAAGTTTTCGCCTGTAGCCATGAAAATATCAAGTCTGGTAAAATTTTGAAAACTTTGGGGCCAAGGAAACTATGTTTGCCCTGGCCTTCGATTAGCCGGTTTTATAAGTGGCCATGCACTATGTCTCATTATTGTGGCCGTTGGGACTCGAACCGGTGCCACTACAACCATATGTAGCAACTCCACTATGTCTTAAAATTTAGTTTTTTAAAACTTATATTAACTTATAATTTAAAGCTTTAAAACATATATAATAAATTATTTTCCATACATAAATTTTTAAATAAAATCATGAAATTAAATTTAAAAATCAAATTTTATAAATCAAACATACTTTACCATTTAGAAAATAATTTAAAATCGAACAAAAGTGTTCGTATATAATTTTCTACCCAATGGTCAAGTGATTGGGTATGTATCATTTCAACCGAAAATAGTTAAATTTCCCAAGTATATATCATTTAAACCCGTATCCCAAATCAATAATTTACAAATCAATAGAATCACTCGGGTATGTATTATTTCAACCCATAATGATTTTTCCTAATCTATAATATCATTTGGGTCTGTATCATTCCAACCCAAAGTGATTTTCCTAACAAACTAAAGGAACTTGCAAAGTAATAACAACATATTTAATAAACATAACATAAAATCATCCAAAATGTCAACAACTAAACATCCATCATAATCAACATCCAAATCAATCGATAAATCACAACAATTAACTGGTTAGCAATATCAAATATTTAATTATCATTTTAATTTCAGTATTAACTTAAATGGAAATTTTGGTTAATATTAAATTTAAATGACAATTTAAAATACCAAACAACAATCAATAAACTTCTTATCAATTCATAAATTTAATTCAACTAACATAAGAAGGTTTCGAATATCATGAGTGGGTTAAATCACTAACCTTTGATTTACAGTTGATTTAAAATCCAAAAGAATTCCCAAATTTCAACAGTCTAAGAATCCAATCAAACCAGTTCCATATTTTTCGAAATTTTGATACGATCTCAAGGAAAGAAGTTGCGCATCAAGTGGAGCTCGTATGAAAAAGTTATCGATGTTTGAACATCAGAAATTTAAATTAAAATAAAATAATATTAAAGGGCAAAAATGGTAATATCATTACCTAGTCAAACCCTAGCATGCTCGACATGGCTCCAAGAAGCTACAACCACCAACATAGATCGACGACCGTACCACCTATGAGCACCCATCCCCTGACATCACCATTGCGATGCCTACGCCAAGGCGCACCCATGACAGTCGCCTGGCCACCCCCGCCGCCACGTACAAGCAGCCACCACCGCGCCTTGTTCGAGATTTTCTAACGATCTATGGAGCATCGAGGTCAAACCAAATCGATGGATCGACAGCCACTTGCCTCCCTTACAAGCCTGCACCCTCCGGTCGACCAAACGACAAAGATCCACCGTTGAAAGCGAAAACCTAGAAATGGACGGTCGAGACTTCTTTGAAAATTTTTGGTCACAGCACACCCTAAATTTAAAAACGAATCTCAGATGTAGATTATGCTCATCTTTAGCTTCGCAATGATGTATAATTCGATAGGGTTTGATGAGTTTGAATTTTTGATTTGATTTTGAATTTAGGAATTAAGGTTTTTTGGAAAGACAGCCATTGAGAAGGAAGAGGAGATATAAATAAGCAGTACGTACAGAAATATGAAATAAGAAATCTGTTAGAGTTAATTACTGTATATATAGGCAGAGATAAATAAGAACGAATGGACATATTGAATTGGGTCAAAACGATAATAACGACCTAAAAAGCTTGTTTCATTCCCGAAACGAAAGTAGGTCATCTTATTTGTCAAAATGTAGGTTTTCAATATTTTTAGACTCAATGGAAGTAGTTTATAACCCTAATTCCATTGTATACAAAAATTAGCTTTCAAAATCAAATTATATTTATTTAAATTCTTCTAATCGATTTCTTCACGTTTCGATTTCGCAAGAACAAACGATAAATCTGATCGCTATGGAACTTGAAATCATACAATAATTCACTATTATGGATCCAATGAAACTGGTTTCGTCAAATCCGAGACAGTGGCCAAAATGGATAAATTTCACGTTAATTAAATAAATTATTATTAAATTGATTTAATCACTTTCAAATTCAATTCTAAAAATTAACCATTTTATCATTCTTAATTACATAGAAATTAATAATCTATTAAAGTAATTTTTCCATGTTAAATTCACTATTTTAATATTACACTAAATTCAACGTTCAATTACAATAGAAATAATACTTATTTTTATTAAGATTTAGATTTCAACAATTCTTTTATTTCGATCTACACTCTTATTATTGAATCGACTATTACCTTATGAATATAATTAACATTAGTTTACTTTTTTTTCACATTTTACAGTTATCATCTTAACACATATTAACCGCAATATTTAATTACATTAAATTTAATTGATTTTCAAAATTAATTTCAACAGATTAAATAATAAAATAATAATTAAAACAATTATTACACATTAGTGATTCAAACAAATTTCTAAGTCTATTGTTTACAAACAATAGCCAATAAATTAATTTATTTCATTTTCTGTAACAAACCTATTTCAATTAATAACATATAATTTACGTTTAATCCAACATTTAGTTTACTCCTTATTTACAATTATAACCAAATTAACTGTCCAATTATTTCAATTGATTCAAATTACATTAAAATAGTTGTCAATAACATTCAAACAACATTAGCAAATCATATCCTAATTATTTTTCTCATTAGTAAATCATAAATTTTAATTTCTCACAATTTAAATTTCAAAATCTCATTTAATTTAATAGTTTTAATTATCAAAAATACGGGCTGTTACATACTGTCATTCGAGTCTTTTCCTCCTCGGACTCTTTCTGAGTCGTTTTCAGTGCCAAATTTTCATCAGTGAGTAGTTGATGACCTTTCCTCTCCTCAGATTAACAGACTCTAACTGAGCCAGAGAAGCTTTCAATCTCTTTAATTCCATTATAGCTTCGTTCTTATCTGTAGACAGGAAGAGACTTGGATGTGTAAGTTTGAAACTTCTTCTCGAAGACTCGATGTCTCTGTGGAAGATTTCGATGCACCATCTTGCAAGGAGAACCAGCTCTTGGAAATTTGAAAGAGCAGTATAACATAAGTCAAGAACATAGGGTAAATCAATAACAATAAGGTTGAGTGATATGAAGCATACCAGAAGTTGTTGTTCAACTAGAGAACTGTACTTTGTTTAGTTTGTAAATCAAATCAAATGTTTTGACTCGGTCGAAACCTACAATGTCGGCTCAAATTTAGTCGTTGGCATGCTTTCAAAACCACCTACCGCTTTTGACTCTATCGACACCTTCTATAACTAATTGAGATTCGATCACCATCTTTTACCAATATTGTCGAAACATTCCAAGTCCTTTTATTTTAAGTAATATGGTTCAAACTCAATACCCTTCGACTTAATTGGCATATAAGATTTCGAAAGCATTCATATTCCTTTGGAAAAACTATGTCCATGGGTTTCGACAGCGTCGAATGGTTCTTTTTCCTTATTTACTATATGTTGGCATCATATATTTTATACAAATTTTTTATGTAGTTTCAACTACTCCCTTTTAATAACAAAGCTTATGTTGAGCTTTCGACATTGTTGAAGTTTGTTTGTTGGACGTCTACTTCCATCCTCCCTTTCGACTTTGTCGAAAGCTCAACAGAGTTTATTTTTCTAATTTAACATTCTTTCAAGGATATGAAATTTCATGTTTCGAATTATTATAATAGGTTTGCGATATCTTTGATAGAAATTGACTACATAAAAAATTATAAATTCTAACTGAAATGATTTCACCAAGTAAGATCAAGGGTGTGAAAAAGACTTCCCAAAAACCAGAAAAAGACACGATGCCAATGATGGAATCTTCGCTTAAGAAGATTGAAACAACTTCTAAGCATTCTATGATATCAAGATGAGGTAGACACAATTCTAAATGACTTCGGCATTACATGGGTGGAAGTTATTCCTTCGAGTGATAATGACATCATTCATAACAATACTGAAGGGTACTATGCATGTACCATAATCCATATTTGGCAAGAAGGCTTCTTACCTTTCCTGGACTTCTTATCCAAGTTCCAGACTCATCTAGGTATTGCTTCTATACAGCTATCATCAAATGTTTATACATATCTTCTATCCCTGGAACTCATGATACTGGAGCACTAAATTCCTTCACTCAACGCTGAAGTCTGTTTTCATATGTCATAAATTTACACCTGTCCAAAGCTATAAGATACAATAAAATGTTGCACTCGTCCATACGAGTGCAACACAAAAAATTTCCAATCAAATGGATTTAAGTTGTATGAGATATAAAATTTTGAACTTAACACTATTTATATGAATAAATCAACTAATATAATTTAGATTTCTCACCTTCCAAAAACAAGCGCAAGGCCCACTAACATGCTTCTTATCTCTAGAGTATCTCTCCTTCCCCTTCTTTATTGCAAAATCGAACACTGGAACCCGAATGTGCATCGTTGTGTGCATATGCACGATCCAACTCCACCACCCTCCGACCAACCAAGAGCACATGCAAGTTCCTCTACTCTTGCCGATCTCGATCATCCCCGTATCGAGGAACCAGTGCCCCCCATCAGAAATAGACCATCTAACCACCCAGGCAGCTCCAGTTCAATTTTTCCTCATCCATGCATGCCTCGTCCAATCACCATGTTGCGACCCTCAAACCTCCATCGGACCTCGTCGAATTCCACCACCCAACGCGCCTCTCTAAGCTTGAGCCAATGCTCCCATTTGCACTACCCAACAATGAACATAACCCGAGAAAAATCAAACCCTAGAAATTGATGTGGAATCGCGTCGAAACTTCCACAAAAATACTACAACGCTATACGAACCCAACGGCGCTTATGGTGTCGATCCATTTGAAGCGAATCTCGAGAATTTGATATTTGAAGTTTAAGAGTGTTTTTTCCTCTTACGACAAAAGTGGGATATCTTGCTCGTTTTTCAATAAAATCTCGAGCGATAAATTTTTTTAAAAAAAAACTAGACTCCTTAGCGAACAACTTTATAGTTGGACGTTGGAGTTAACAGTGAGTAGTTTAGGATGTAATGATTTTTGAAGTGGGGAAGGTGTATGGTTTCATGGTTCTTAAAACTGTATAGGGGTAGGAGAAGAAAAAATCTAATGGCAGCGACCTTTAAAAGAAAAATGGAGATTGATTTGATGAAGTGAATTAATATACCCAACATGCTTCAGACCACTGGGGAAAAAGAAGCAGCCGTGGAGGCCAAAGGTATAAGGGTAGGGGAAAACAACGGCAGTATGTGGGAAAAAGGAAAACATTGGCTATTTATATTTGATTATAAAATAAATTTCGATACCCAGTAATGACGTATCATGTCCGATCCTAAACCACGACTGACAAAATATAAAGCACAATTGCATATAACAATGTAACATTCCAGCTTTGCACTGCCATGAAGTACATCATGGAATCCTACAGGGATTCCAATACCCTAACGGGTCTTGGAATCATACAAAGATTCCCATATCTTAATTCGATCTTGGAATCACACTCAGATTCCCATACCACAATGGGTTTAGAAATCACATATTGATCCCAACATCTCAATATACCACGAATTTCCTTCATAGAATCGTATATGGTTTTCGGTATGGTCACGGATTTTGAGTCATCTCTTACGAGTACACTCTTCCGCTTCCAAATGCTCCATAAAACCAAACGTCGATTTCCAAAATGCTCAATACCGGTTCTTTAGAAAATAATTAGAAAATACATAAGAGCGGGGACCACCCCCTAACAAGTTAAGTGGACGGATCTACATATCATTTGTCCTAAAAGAACAAAATGAGTTTATACGTATAGTATAACACCACTGACAGTAACTGTACCATATAATCCTCGTGTTTCCCCTAGTTATTTGCAGAGTTAAAATCCTTCGGTATTAAGTAGGGAATATTTTCCTACCACCAAAATTAAGAAGGATTACATATTTTAGCCAAGGTTTGATAGTCGATTACTTAACTATCAAATAAACAAACATTCAACAACAAAAATTTATATTTCCCATGGAAATCACTAAGCCTCTAAATTAATCTTTCATTAATTTAAAATCACTCTTGGAAATCACTTCCATACACTTACCTCAACGGGATAAGTATGTTCACAAACCAATTTATTTTCGATACTAAGAAAATATAATCATATACTTATTACAATGGTATAAGTAAATTCACAAACCATTTTATTTTCAAAACTTGAAAAAAGATCTTAAAAGTAGATATGGAAAGTACTGTTCAATATTGACCATGGATCGTAGCTTACAAAATGGTTACGTCGCTTGTTAGAAATGCAGATAACGGATCTTAAGGCTAGAATAAACACTAGAGAGGGGGTGGATAGTGTTTTAAGAAATTATTAAATCTTTTTGAGTTTTTGTTAATTTAAACACAAATGTATGCAATATTCAGACAAAGATAGAATCATAGAATCAAACACAGATGCGGAAATAAAGTAAAGGAAAGAACACACCGGATTTTTTACTGGTGCGGAGTTACCCTACATCCAGTCCCGCACACAAGTATGGATTTCCTTTCAAAACAATCTTTACAATTACGCCCTCGATTTCATGGCTACGAGGTACACCCTCCAGATTCACAATTTTCTGGGTAGAGATACTTGATTTAACGGGCAACAATTTCACCCAATTGATTTCCAGGGCTACAATCGCACCTTTTCTCACTTGATTGATTTCCAAGGCTACAATCACAACCTTTTTCATAGAAAAGATTAAAAAGAAGCCTATAACTCTGAATAGCACCGAGGACTTTGTTGAGATAGTGATAGAGAATCAAACCAAAAATGATCTAGTTAGATTCAATGGTGATTTCGGTAGAGTAATGGTAAGAATATGTATAAAGAAATGTGGAAGAAGAAGAGGAGTGAAAACCAGAAAAATATGATTAGAAATTCGTTGAAAACATCCCCTGCTTATAGAAGAACAACAGCCATGTCCATTCGTGAAGGGATATGACCATAGACATTTCTTTTGAGATTCAAATTTTTGAAATCAACTGCCACCATGTTGACATGGGTGTCTTGAGTATGTCGATATCCCAAAGGAAATTTTGGTGATTTGTTCTTCCTTGAAAATAACTTTTATCTTATATTAAAATAATTTTAAACTTTTATAAATATACTTAACTATAGTTAAAATACATAAATAAATATAGAGAACAATATTTTGGTATATATAAAATTTTACTATAATTTTATATCTAAATCTAAGTATAAATATTAACAGTTAAATATATTATTATTAAAGATAATTTGAAACTAAGGATAATTTGATTTTGAAGATAAAGATTATTTTGAGGCTAAAAATATTTAAAACCAGGATAGTTGATTTTGATTCTTTTAAAAGGAAGGTTTTGAAAACATTTTAAAAACAAGATATAATTTTGTAAAATTATTTTTGAATAAAAGTTAGCGGATACAAACAATGTTCCACTAGATTTTTCGTAGGTTCCATCCTACTTAGAGCTCCATCCCATTAACGGGCTCGAAGTGGATTCCATTCCACGAATAAATTGGATTTTAAGATGCCAGTGCTTTTCTAGGAGTTTTAACAAAATTCCTAATTAAATTACTTATTCTTGAAATCTTGAACTCTTGATAATCCTGATATTCTTGATACTCATGAGTCTTCAATCTTGATATCTTGAATCTCTATACTGTACAGGCTTCATTCTTGTTACCTGCATGGTTAAATCCCACATATACATATATTTCTAAACTATAATGTTAGTATTTATGTTTTATAATCCTATTCTAAGGTTGTCATCATCAAAACCATCATCTCAAGGACTACTCAAGGACTAACAATCTCCTCCTTTTTGATGATGACAACCTTTGTTTATAAAATATTACTTTTTTCCTAATAAATCCCCCTTAATATATGCCTAACTATCCTATTTTATACTTCTCCCCCTTTGTCATCAACAAAAACTAACTCCAAACTATATAACTCCCCCCTCATTCTTGGACTAAAGTACCTACATTAATAAACTATACAATGGAGTATATAATAGATAGATTAAGAGATAATTATACTGATAGACATGATAATTAATTATAAACATCAATGTATATTTATTCATGTTTTGTACAACAAACATCAATCCACACTAAATGTCAATCTATATCAAACCAAATTAAAACAAATGAAATCAAATCAATCAAAGCAAACTGTTCAAATAAAGCAATAAAATCAAACATTACGAGGAACTTCCACCCATCCTTCTTCTCCAAATATAGGGTCTTCTATGATGACATCCCAATTTCATTATCATTAGTGAGAGAGACTGGAGGATGTGCTTTGTTATCATCCTTGTGCAGGGAGGAAATCATCCATCGTATTGCATCGAAATGCCTTTCTTGCTCCTTGATCATCTGCATTTGACACAACTCCAAGTATCGTTAGTTTCGAAGAATGAACGAAAGAATATTCTTGAAAGAATTAAGAGTCTATTCAAGATTTTCGGATAGATTACGAATTGAATTGGCCATATTTTAGTTAGTGAGAAGAATGAGAGATAAAGTAGATAAGAAATAATATTGAATGATGAATTCTGGAAGAAATAGGTATTTATAAGTGTAGAAATTCGTTTGAAATGAATGGACACAAGGTAGTTATTCAAATTTCAAATTCAAAATGAAATTTCATTTCTGACCAGTACATGCCGACATGGTCATAGGGGGGATGTCGACATGGTCTAGTTAATTTTGATGGCTTATTTTGATTTTATGAATAATTGTCTATATATATATAATATATACTAACATTTATTCTGGAGATAAGATAAGCTAGATAACAGAAAAGGAATTCAATTTCATTTCATGATAAAATGATACAACGATTAAACATAAAGAATTACATGAATTTTTAAATTAAAACAAACTAAACTAATACAACATGAAATGAAAAGATAGAACTAGTTAGAGGATGATGAAGTTGAAGATATTCCAAGCTTCTTGCTGACTTTGGAAATAAACTTGTTCATATTGGATGAAATTTTATCCAACTTCTTACTAACGGATCGTTTAAGAATCCGTTGATTCTCAACAATGGTCTTTTGGTTTTTGAGTAGGGTTTTGTTGGATGGATTAGGAGGATAGTTAATGCTTTCCAAAGAGGTTTCACCTTCTTCTTCTTCAATTTCCATTTCGTCCCCTTCTTCTTCCTCTTCCTCCTCTTCCATCTCCTCATGAGCCAAACGCTCTTCTTTTTCGGCAAGAGTCTCATACGGTTGAAAAACAAATGAAATTTTCATAAGAGATATTGGAATGATTTAAACCTTTCTTGAAACAAATTCTTCTCCTTTGAAATCTACTCCAAAATAGTTAAAAATCCGAGTGAGATAGATTCCATGATACAAAGTATTCTCACCCATTTCAATATTTTTGGGACGAAGTTCATCCAAAATAACTTGCGTCCAATTAATATCATAATTTCCAAAAATAGCAAAAAGTGTTTTGTAAACTTTTGAAGTGGGATTGTTAAAATTCCCCGATCTTGGGGTCAAAGTATGTTGTAAAAGAAGATTGACAATTCTAGCTTTTGGTCGAAAGTTTCGATTTTTGAATTCAAAATCAACATTTCCTTCGAAAATGTAATGAAACATCTCACGATCATTTTCATCAATATTAAAACTAGAAAGATCCATTCCCGTACTCTTGAAATTGAGAATGGTACCCAAAAGATCACAATTCAAAACAATTCTAGTGCCTTTGACAGTACTCCAAATTTCATCATCATTTCCAATATAAAATCCACTGTTTAAATTTACATAGAAAATTTTAATAAAATTTGGATAAAAAACGAAATCATTTTGAGAAACATCAATAAGACTGAAAATTTGATTGTTTGCAAAAAGAAAATCAATTTCATAAGAAGAGAAATCATGAAATATTGGAAACTATCCGGGATGGACTTTTCAATAGTTAGCATAATTGATGTATGATTTTATGGCCTCCGGATCATTGAGGATTGCTCTTTTATCTTTCTGGAAATTCTTATGGTGGAGGGGTTGCTTGAAGAAGCCATTAGAGTAGAGAGTAGAGAGCTTGAAGTTTTGAAGAGAGAGTTTGAATTTAAAAATGAGAGTGAAAAGATGTGATAAAATATAGTGAATAAATAGATTCTCAAAGGACATGTTGTCTGGTCAAAAGATGCCTTTTCAGAGAATTGAATGAAGTGAAAAGGTAGAGGGAAATTCAAACATTTGAATTCAAATTTTGAGGTTCAAATTCTGTACCCATGTCGACATCACGGTGGGGACCATGTCGACATGTGTCTTTGAATTTATATGATTTATTTTTCCTAAGAATTCTAATATATATACTTATTATTTTTAATATATATATATATGGAATAATTCTGAAATTATAGTATATTCTATAAAATATTATAATACTATTAAAATTAAAAATAAATAAATAATAATAATAAAATGATAGTAAAAATAAAAAATATAAATACAAACAACACACCAATTCAAAATCAATCAATCAGGCAATCAAGCATCCAAATCTAAGCATGTAATTTCAACCAATTGTATTGTAAATATGTACCTTTTTCTGAGTCCGTTTATCTGAATTCGTTGCAGTCGTGAACTGCTGTGAAACACATAGTTGAATTATCTGTGTTCTGATCATCATCGCTTGTGGACAAGTCTGAATCATCTAGAGTAGCAGTAAATGTACGTTTTCGTTTCTTTACGGAATCACTGCTTATAGGAGGATTTTGCCTATCTGGATACGGACAGTCTCTTTTTATATGGCCTGGTTCGTCACAATTGAAACATTTGATATTGTTTGGGACTACATTCTGATTTCCTGAGTTCTTATAGTTGTTTCTCTTGAGATTGTTCATCTTTCTGTATTTCAGGAATTTTCGAAAATTCTTTGTCATAAAGGCTATCTCTTCATCATTATCGCTGTTTGAGTCAGATCCATCGGTCAATGCATTGAATGTCATTGATTTCTTTTCAGATGCTTTGCTTTTTCATCCCCTAATCATTTGGACTTCAAACGACATTCGATTTCCAATTAATTCTTCTATCTTTAAGGTACTGATGTCATTTCCCTCTTCGATCGCAAGTGTCGTTTGATCCCATTCTGGAGTAAGAGAATTTAAGATATTTCTGACTTGATCTTCTTCTAAAAATTCCTTTCCCAAGAATATTAGAGAATGCACAATATCCTGAAATATACTATACATATCGAAAATAGACTCATTAGAATTCATTTTAAATAATTGAAACTGATTTGTGAGCATGAAAATTTTGGTATGTTTAACTTTGCTTGTTCCTTCATGGGTAACTTGCAAAGTTTTCCAGATTTCATATGTATACTTACAAACTGACACTCTATTAAATTCATTTTTATCAAGTGAACAAAACAGAATATTCATTGCTTTAGAATTATTTTGTGCAACAGTCTTTTGCTCAGCGGTCCACTCTGCAAAATCAGTTGTGGGTTTAGAATATTCAGTCTGTGTGATATTCCAAGTGTCTAATCCTATAGATTGTAAATATATTTTCATCCTACATGCCCAATATGCATAGTTACTGCCATTAAAAAGTTGTGGTCTGACAGTAGACTGGCCTTCTGCAAATGAACTAGTGACAGTGATAATAGAACTAGTGTTGGTAGTGTTAACAGTACCAGTGTTGGTAGCCATTTTTAAAAAATTTCAAAATTCAGATTATGGAAACTTTGAAAAGCTTGCTCTGAAACCAAATGTTAGAAATTGCAGATAACGGATCTTAAGGCTATAATAAACACTAGAGGGGGGTGAATAGTGTTTTAAGAAATTACTAAATATTTTTGAGTTTTTGTTAATTTAAACATAAATGTATGCAATATTCAGACACAGATACGATCACAGAATCAAACATAGATGTAGAAATAAAGTAAAAGCAGTAAAGGAAAGAACACATCGGATTTTATATTGGTTCGGAGTTACCCTACATCCAGTCCCGCACACTAGTACGGATTTCCTTTCAAAAGCAATCTTTACAATTACACCCTCGATTTCAAGGCTATGAGGTAAACCCTCCAGATTCACAATCCTCTGGGTAGAAATACTTGATTTCATGGGCAAAAAGTTCACCCAATTGATTTTCAGGGCTACAATCACACCTTTTCTCACTTGACTGATTTCCAAGGCTACAATCGCACCTTTTTTCATAGAAATGATTGCAAAGAAGCCTATAAATCTAAATAGCACTGAGGATCTTGTTGAGATAGCGACAGAGAATCAAACCAGAAATGATCTAGTTAGATTCAATGGTGATTTCGGCAGAGTAATGGTAAGAATATGTATAAAGAAATGTGGAAGAAGTAGAGGAGTGAAATCCAGAAAAATATGATTAGAAATTCTTTGAAAATAGCCTATATTTATAGAAGAACAACAGCCATGTCCATTCGTGAAGGGATATGACAAATAGACACTTCTTTTGAAATTCAAATTTTTGAAATCAACTGCCACTATGTCGACATGGTTTTCTTGAGTATGTCGACATCCCAGAGGAAATTTTGGTGGTTTGTTTTTCCTTAAAAATAACTTTTATCTTATATTAAAACTATTTCAATCTTTTATAAATATACTTAACTATAGTTAAAATACATAAATAAATATAGAGAATAATATTTTGGTATATATAAAATTTTACTATAATTTTATATTTAAATCTAAGTATAAATATTAAAAGTCAAATATATTATTATTAAAGATAATTTAAAACTAAGGATAATTTGATTTTGAAGATAAAGTTTATTTGGAGGCTTAAATTATTTAAAACCATGATAGATGATTTTGATTCTTTTAAAAGGAAGGTTTTGAAAACATTGTGAAAACAAGATATAATTTTGTAAAATTATTTTGAATAAAAGTTAGCGGATACAAAACAATGTTCCACTAGATTTTTCGTAGGTTCCATCCTACTTTGGTTTCCATCCCTTTAATGGGCTCGAAGTGGATTTCATTCCATGAATAAATTGGATTTTAAGATGCCAGTGCTTTTTTAGGAGTTTTAAAATAGTTCCTAATTAAATTACTTATTCTTGAAATCTTGAACTCTTGATAATATTGATATTCTTGACACTCATGAGTCTTCAATCTTGATATCTTGAATCTCTATACTGTACAGTCATCATTCTTGGTACCTTCATTGTTAAATCCTGCATATACATATATTTCTAAACTATAATGTTAGTATTTATATTTTATAACCCTATTCTAAGGTTGTTGTCATCAAAACCATCATCTCAAGGACTAACATCGCTATCCCAACGAATCCATAGTAAACTGTAGGCAATCCCTGCCACTCGAATTACGCCATGAAGATCAACCATTTCTACCTGAATTCCTTTTATTTTATAAATATTACCGAATCTATTTACAAAGTTTCCTTATAAATCTCCAATGCCATTATAAAACATTCTTAATAAATCTCGAACCCCGTTTACAAAACTTCTCCTCTTAAGATTTTTTTAAACTCATTTATAAATTCTTTTATAAATATCCAAATCCATTTATAAAACTATTCCCATATTTAATCCAACTCATTATAAGACTCTTCAAGTCAATAATGTCCACTTAATAAACCATAAGTTATTTAAAAGTGCTTTAAATAACTTAAAATAATTAGTTATTATTTGAACATCCTTCTTTTTCATTTAAATTAAATCTCATTTAAAATAATAACTTAAAATCTCATTAAAACATATTAAATTAATTTTAAACATTATTATTATATCAATAAGTTAACTTCATAACTATATTAATATAATAATTAACCATCTTTAACGGTAATTAAAATAGTAATTAATTAACCTTAAACTAATATTAATATGAAAATTAATTATCCTTTAATTATAATAAAATAAATTAAATAAATATAATTAATTATCTTTAATTAAAAATTAAGTTTTTGTTAAATCATTTTAAACAAGTAATTAAATCAAATTAAATTAAAAACATTTTTAAAATAATAACTAAATAACATTAAAATAGTAATTAAATATTCATAAAGAACATTGTAGAAATAACCTTTAAGAATTGTAATAATAAAATAATTAACTTTAATCATTATTGAACCAATTATAAATTATCTTTAAAATATTATTATTAATTTGTTACCTTTTAAAATCTTAGTACTAAATAAAAATAATTATCTTTAAACCTTATAATAAAAATAATTATTCTTAAAATAACTTTCAAATCTATATTTAGTTTTTCAAATTCAAAGGAGGCTTAACGATCACCATGGTACTTAAACAAGCTATGATATTATTCAATTAACTTTTCAAGTTAATAACATATATTTACATAATCCATGACTGTGTAAATAAATCCAACACTTAATCATCATCGGTTAATATATCAATTATCCAAAGTGGAATATCAATTAACGATATATAATCAAATGTCTAAATCCATAAAATAGCAGAACAAGGATTTATTCTGCTGATCGATTATCAAATTAATTTAGTTAGCAGAAAAGTGTTTTATTCCATTAAACAAATGTCCACTTACCATATTCAATCCAATTTAACACAATAATAATTTATTTGCCCAAATAAACATCATTTTTTAAGGTATAAAAATTCAAACGATGTTAGTAATTAAAACAATGTAATTTAAATCATGTCTGTTTTCATTTGCCATAAATTTACACTTGTCTGAAGCTACTATAAGTTACACTAAAATGTTGCTCTCGTCCATACGAGTACAACGAAAAAATCCACGAATCAAACCAATTTAAAATAAATGAGATATAAAATTTTGAACTTAACACTATTTATATGAATAAACTAACTAATATAATTTAGATTTCTCACCTTCCAAAGACAAGCCCAAGCCTCGCTCACATCATATCTCTACAGTATCTCCCCTTCCTCTTCTTCATTGCAAAATTGAACACTGGAACCCAAATGCGCGTCTCCATGCATGTGCACGATCCAACTCCACCACCCTTCGACTACCCAAGACCACATGCGAGTTCCTCTACTCTTGCCGGCCTCGATCATCCCCACATCGACGAATCCATGCCGCCCATGAGAAATTGATCATCTAAACACCTAGGAAGCTCTATTTCATTTTTTCCTCAATCGTGCATGCCTCATCAATCACCATGCTGCTACCCTCAAAACTCAATCGGACGCTGCCAAATTCCACCACCCAACGCACCTCTCCAAGCCCGAGCCAATGCTGCTCTCCGCACTACCCAACAATGACCATAACCCAAGAAAAATCGAATCCTATAAATCGACGATCGTTGATCGTCGACTTGGAATAGTGCTGAAGCTTCCACAAAAATACTACAACACCCAACGGTGCCAACGGCGTCGATCCATTTGAAGCAAAGCTCGAGAATCGGATTTTTGAAGTTTAAGAGTGTTTTCTTCCTTTTACTATAAAAGTAGGATATCTTGCTCGATTTCCAATGAAATCTCAAGCAATTAATTTAAAAAAAACTAGACTCTATAGCGAACAACTTTGTAGTTGGACGTTGGAGCTAACAGTGAGTAGTTTGGGATGTAATCATTTTCGAATTAGGGTAGGTGTACGGTTTCATGATTTCTAAACATAGACATGGGGAGGAGAAGAGAAAATCTAATGGAAGCAACCTTAAAAAAGAATGGAGATTGATTTGATGAAGTGCAATAATATACCTAACATGCTTTAAACTATGGAAGGCAAAGAAGTGGCCGAGGAGGCCAAAGGTACAAGGGCAGGGGAAGGTAATGACAATCTGTAGGAAAAAGGAAAAACATTAGCTGTTGTATACTTGGTTATGTAGATATTTATATTTGATTATAAATAAATTCTGTTACCTGGTCATAACGTACCGCATCCGATCCTGAACTGTGATTGATAGAAAATAAAGTACAATTGTGTATAACAATGTTACACGATCACAAATCAAAAATAAAATAGACAAGTTATTAAATTTTGTGAGGTCTCAAAATGCCAAAGTTTGCCGTAAAATACGTCAAACAAAAATTTACATATTTTCCAAATTAGAAGTTATGGAAAAATTCTAAAAATTAATTTAAAAATACATCATTGAAAATCAAGTCTCGGTTTGAAACGGATAATTTATCATAATTTAAATTCAAATCCGAAGATTTGAATAAATTTATATTCAAATTTGAAGTCCCAAATACGATTTGTTACATATTTAAACACTAAACTAAATTTCTATATATTATACAAGAGTGCAAATATATATTTGAAGTTTGTTAAATTTATAAAGTGGATTTAATAGTGTTGTTTAAATAAGAAAAAATATGTTATAGTCTGTAATTGTCATTTTACAGTTTTCTAAGTATATATTTATGAAATCTTAATGTATACACACATATATAATTCAAATGTTGGAAATATAAATATTTGATTTGAATATATTAAATTGATCTGGATGTTGTATGATTATTAATAAATAATATTTAACTATGGAAAGTTATGGAAATATCTTAAGCGAAATATTTACTCTACAATTTAATTTTGCTTACCAAAATGAAAGAAAGCGGATTTTCCAATGCTATTTGTGAATGCTAAGTTATTACTTAATTATAAAAGATTGAGGAATTAGTTATTTATTAAATAGAATATATTTGAGTTAGGTTATTTATCGATTTAATTCTAGAATATGAAATTAATATTCACTTCTAAGTACTTAATAGTTTACGTTGAGATTAAAAATTATGAAGGATTCATTAATATATTTTTACTTGTTGTCGTATACACATATTCATTGGAATCGTTATGTTTATGTAATTATTCTGATAACTTTCTAATGGTTTATTGAATCTTTAATTGTGTATTATTATTCATTTCTAAATATTTGGTTACATAAAATTATATGTTGTAAATGATTTATTATTAAGTTTTGTTTTGTTATTTTATATTTATTTCTATAGCCTATTTTTATTTTTTGTCTATTGAATAATAATTATATAATTGATTCACCATCGACATAGATTTTATTAAGGATTTATGATGATACGGTGATGACGTCAATTTATTTTATTTGTGAGATTCCATTTCCGTGTGACGAGAAATTTGAATAAACAGTTTGGTGATACCGTCTGGTATGGGGCTTTTGACACTTTTTCGGTTATTCATCTGACTTGTCATATAGAGATATCTAATATGGATCGAGTGTAGTTTTTGGGCATTGAATAATTATCTGAGTAACAGCAGTGGTATGGGATATCATTATGTTATACGTTTGATTATTCTTTCTAAGTAAATGCCGGTCAAATGGGGATATGCTCATATGTATGTGGTGAATATATTGTAGCAAGGTATTGGCTTATAAGTAGATTCATGTGATAGCGAGGGATTAAAGCTCTAACATATCATAGTCATGATTTGACTTATATAGAGCCATTTTTTGGCTTACATATAGAGCTACGAATAGATATAGGAAATAAGTATTATATGTCATCCACTTGTGTCTAGCTTCTTTTATGGTTCAAGATTGAACCAGATTGGCCAGTATCCACCTTGACGGGCTGATTACGGTGTCACGCCCTAGATCCACGATACCATTGTTATATTTGATGCGCATCATAGGATTGATAGTTGGTAGATTAGGTGCCCTATAGCATCTTGTGTCACATAGGCTAGTAGTCTGTTATCTCTAGGGTTGTGACCGGTGATATGCGTAGATGATCCACTGGTGGATTGGGTCATGATGTCCATTGAGGTAACCGAAGAGTAGGAAAAGATTCAAATATTAGCGGAAAGTTAGTAGACCTCGACTTCTTGAAGCATGGTGTGTGTGATCAGTCTCCCTTTCTGGTTCAGGATTATGAGTGTGCAGTAGATTGGCATATATGTCCCTTTCCTATAATGAGTTGACTAGACTAGAGACTGGTTGAGTATAAAGTGTTGCAAGTCCTTATCGTATCCAAACTATTTGATGATTTGATATTTTTGTTATTATTCATTGTGATTTAGATTTTGTTGGATTATCTTTATGGTTTGTATAGTATTGGATATTATTTGGATAATTTGTAAGGCTATCTCACAGTATCTATTGATTTGTAATTTAACTGATATTATATTAAGGAATGGATATGTGCCAAACTCTATTCATTTGATGATTTCATTTATATAATGGGTTGTGTTGTATTCTTATAAAAATACTATATTATTATTGCTGCTATGGTTTACTCTATATTCTCTGTTAGTCACTGTATATTTTGTATTGTTCTGTCCTAAAGGCACACGTGTTTATTGTTTTGTACTGATACTTTGTATGTATAGGCGAGTTACTTATTCGATGTCTAAGGGTATATTCACGTATGTAATTCATATATCCTCATTCTTCATGTTATATGGAAGTATTACTCCGTAATACTATTGGATAGTATGGGTATAGAGGTGAGGTGTTACAAATAAGCGGTACGAAAGTATCTCCAGCTTCGGGTAGTTCTTTTTGGCTTTAATAAAACGCTTGGTGATGAAGTAAACCGGTCTTTGAATCCTAGCCTTCTCACATGCTAAGGCTATGCTTAACGCATAAGCAAACATGGCTAACTAAACAAATAGATCCTCCCCTATAAGCGGTTTAGATTGGACTAGATGATTTTTCATACGTCTTAATAAATCCTCGAAGGCTTTCTCGAAATCCTTGTTCCATTCAAATTATTTTTTACTTTCTTGAGGGCATCGAAGAAAGGTGTACACTAATCTATCACTCTAGAGATGAACCGACTCAATGTAGCAATCTTCCCATTCAAGCTCTGTAGTTCCTTCTTTGTAGTTTTTGTGGTTACACTCCTCGAGGAGTCAATATGTTTCGGATTAGCATCGATACCCCATGCAAGTATGATAAATCCTAAAAACTTTACCATTGCTACACTGAAAGAATATTTCAATGTGTTCAGCCTCATCTCGTACTTCCGTAAAACTTCAAACTTCTTCGAAGATTGTCTGGATGGTTTAGAGATACTTATGATTTCACAAGCATGTCGTCTATGTATACTTCCATGATCTGCTTGATTTGGCTCTTGAAAATAGCATTCACCGGTCCATGGTACAAAGATCCAGCATTCTTTAAATCGAACGACGTCACACGATAGCAATATAATCCCAAGTTTGTTATTTAGCTAGTAATCTCCTATTCTGGTATTTGCATCGGGATCTAGTTGTAACTTGAATAAGCACCTATAAATGAGAGCAAATCATGTCCTGCGGTCACATCCACCAATTGGCCAATCGTCGGCTGAGGAAACTTGTCCTTTGGGTATGCCTTTTTCAAAACCAAGTAATCAATACACATTCTCTACTTTCCATTTGAATTCCTAACCAACATAGGGTTGGAAACCTAATCGGGGTATAAAGCATCATGGGTGAACCTGTTTTCCATAAGTTTATCTACCTCTTCCTTAATAATGGATTGGTTCGAACCCAGACGGTGCCTTTTCTGCTTTGTCGGTGTGAACTTTGGGTCAATGTTCAATGCATGACACGCTATCTTCGATGATGTCCCGCACATGTCCGAGCAAGTCAAGGAGAACGTATCTATTTTTCCTCGAAGGAAATTCATCAATTTCTTTTTTAAGTTAATGCTGAGCTGAGATCCAATCTTCAGGACCTGTGTAGGATCATCCATGTCGACTGGAACATCCACTGTCAGCTCTACATATGCTAGTCGCCTTTTCCCTAACTGCTTCCTTGGACCAATGACCTTAATGAATAGGTTATGGTTCCCAAGCCAGTTTTCATGTTTTAGTTGTTATGCTTGTGAGTCCTGAATGTGGAGAGTTCTCTCCATATTCTTGCCTTTCCATTTTGCTTTACTTCTCTTAGTTCTGCAATGTAACGTTCCCTTCCAATGCTTTGGTCACCTTTTACTATTCCAGCCCCATTCTCCATGCAGAACTTCATTACTAAGCTCCAAGATGCCAAAGCTATCCTGAAATTAGCAAGTGCAGGTCATCCTAAGAATGCATTATACGCTGAGTACTCATATACGATGATGAACTTTAGAATCTGGATAATCTTGCGTTCTGCTTTGCACAATTCTATAGAAAATTGATTGTCTCAATTACCTACTTGGCTTTTCCCATAAAGCCTCTGATCTTGGTTTTACAAGCTATAACCTCCTTCATATTAATCTTCATCCGATCGAAAGTTCCTTGAAGAGTATGTTGACTCGATGCACAGTCACTAATCCAATTCCAACCGTCACTATCATTAGGTCGAAAGCACTTCAATTTAGTCAACATCTCTATTTCTGAATACTACATCATCAGTATTCCTTCTTTGCTGCTTTGTTGGAGATCCATCTTCTACAACAAAGCAATCCTCCTATCGTACGTGCTTTAGAGAGTGCATGTACCATTCCATCTCTCTCCATCTCTTTTTTGTTGGATCAAATCCTCTAATTATGGTATTGATGACTTACTTTTCATTATTCCACTGGGTCCTGCTCCGCTCAATCTGGGCTGGTTCCCGTGGACGGGCGGTCCTTGGGATCTCACAATTTAGTCGTCGTCCCATGATTCTTTGATGCTTTGTTGAAGTCTATTTTTCCTTTTAATTCTTCAATAAGATCTCTTAAGTGTCAGCATTCATTTAATGTATGCCCATGAGTTTCATGGAAACGACGGTACTTCCTAGAATGTTTCTCCTACTATGTTGCTTCCCTCCTGGTTAGTTTCTTATAGTTCTACATTACTTTTGTAGCAAGGTAAATATTTTTTAGCATATTGTTCAAAGGTGTACAATCTTTGGGTCGTAGATTTCTCCAATGATTACAATTCTCGTTATGCCTATCGCCATAGTTTCAGTTCCTTTACTTCTAGTTTCCAGAATTTTCAACATCACTTATAACATTAGTAGAGCCTTCTCCATTTTGTTTAAGTACCACATTACTTTGAACAACCTCCTTTCACTGTCTGTCGCTAACTTTTACTCTAATCTGACCAGCTTTCTCCAACCGCATAAACTGTTTTTCATTTCGATGGAAGCTTCCATAGTTGTTGGTTACTTTATCTTCGGCCACGTATGAAAATCCATGTCTAGTTGAATACCCTAGACCAAAGCCATAAATACCAAATCCTCATTTGGGTTGCCAACTTTAGTGACAACGACATTGAATCGGTTCAAGAACCCTTTTAGGGGCTCCTTGGGTCCTTACGACAAGCTCGATAGGGACATCGTGTCCTTTAATCTGGCAGCATGGAGCTGGAACTGCTCTCAAAACTTCTTTGCTAATTCATCAAAAGTAGGTAAAGATCTCAGCGCGAGCCTAGTGAACCACATAGAAGCATCTCCTTTGAAGAAAATCAGGAAACATCTATAATGAACAACATCCTTGTCCCTGGCCCCATCCATATGCCATTCATACTTGAGTAAGCGTTGTCTAGGATCAGTAATTCCACTGTATGATGGCATTGTTGGCACAGTGAACTTTCTAGGGTATTCTTCTCTTAGGATATTTTTGATAAATGGAGTCCTACTTGATGCAGAACCCCGATCTCTATTTTTTTTTCTTTTTCTGCCTCTACTTTCCTCTACCAACCGTTTAACCATATCAGCTATGTATTCCTTACAAGCACGGTTGTTCGAAGGTAATCAGGTATCGGGAGCTACACCGAGTGTTTGACTCTATAAATGGTCCCGGTTTGTCGACAAATATCTAAATGCTCCTGTCTTTGGGAGAACCAGTCCTTCAGAATATCATGGGTGCGCGATTGGTCGAGCTGCAGCTATTTGAACTCCATCTTCGTTAGCATCAATATCCAACTTTAAATCATCATCATCGAGCTGCAAGTCAACTTCCTCATTAGATACCACCATTGATCAACCTCCTACCCATCATCCACTTTTTCATTTTTCTCGATACCGAGAGGATTCCTCCCGATACTTGGTGGTCATTTTTTGGGAGGAGCACTTCTACTTCCTCTTACAAATCCTTCTACAACTCCAACAACCCCTACCTTCTATTTTTTCTTTTCATCCCTTTTATTTCAATCGGAAATAGAGGAACTGTCTTGTTCTAGCCCAAGTGAAGTTTCCATTCTAATTCTTGTGATTCTTGGTGGTTGCAAGGTTAGCAAAGCATCAATTTTATTCATCAAATCTTTTTAGCTATTCGCCATCTTCTAGTTCAACTTCTACAGCATTTTATCAAGCTCTCCTCTAGTAACCACTTCCTATCAGCAGATGATCCTAATATTTCCTGTTGGTTGTTAACTTGAACTTGGTGAGGGTTCCCTTCATCATCACCGGTTACAGCTCCTGATGACCTTCCTGATCTCATAGGATTCCTAGGCACCATTATTTCCTAGTAGAAAGCTTTCAAACTTCATTAAAATAAATTTTTCGGATTTAAATACTAAATCTCTCAAAATCCACAATAGCAAGCTAGATTGAATCTAAGTTCAACTCTTAATAAAACACCAAAATATTGAAGCCAAAAGTGGCAATACACATAAATATGGCCTATTGTAGGATTAGATCTAGTAAAACAATAAAGAAGATGCATAAAAGTAGAGAAACTCAAAAATTTTATAGTGGTTTGGTAGTCTCTCACCTGGTCCACTTTATATTTTTATTGATTTTGGATTTTAGGGAGAATTAAAGCCACTAGTACGTAGGATTACTAGTTTTCTAAGCCTAGAAATGCCACTAGTATCTGCCTGGGTGACCGTGTAAGGGAGGGATAGGAGTTGAAGGAAAACAAGAGTCTAGGATCCTTTTTTGGTTGCTATAGGGTTGATATTTATAGAGAAAAAACTCTGTAGTTCTAGTACATAAATAGAAGTCCAGAAACAAGTCCAATGATGTACAAGTGGACACGCCGGCTTATGTGCAAAATAGAACTTTTGGTACTGAGTGGTATTTCTCGATGAAAATCCACTCTTCTTCCTTGCATTGTCCTTCTATCTCCAATTTGATGTATTCCAAACTCCTATTCATAGACTTTGAGTTGCTCACGACGATTCTTTCCATAGCACGTGTATTATCATGTTTTCTTTGCTTTCTTCTCATCAATTCCGAGATTTGCTCATCCATTCTCCGAGAAAAGCACTTGATCATGACTAGTTGGAGGAGTATATGAAGTGTATAGGGTTTAAGAAGCCAAAACTTGAGGAATGGACCTCCCGGTACCCATAAGTGCCTCTTGGTACTGGACGCTTTACTTATCTCCAAACATTGTTAAATTCCTTGAGTTCCATTTTCTTTTCTTATAATCGTGTTCTCAAGTACTCGAGTCCTTTCGTTTTCGTTTTGACCTTCTACTTCTTGTTGAAATCTGCTTAATTGAAAACTTGGTTAACACGAAAAAAGCGCTAGGCTATTATTTTCCATATATTGATAAAAAGCAACTGGTTTCCTTCCATACCATACCCATAAATTTCCACTAAATTAGGATGATGTAAATCAGACATCATTCCAATCTCATTAATGACCTTACGGCTTCTTTGCTTTGACATTAAAGAAAGCTGCTTCACTGCTATCTCTGAGCCATCTGGCAACGCACCCTAAAATTAATAATGAAAATGTGAATAAAAGCATGAAATGTGTCAAAAATATGAGAAATGTATAATCTAGACACTATTTTATTCATTACCTTATAGACAGGGCCAAATCCACCTTCGCTTATTTTATTTACATTATCAAAATTGTTGAGTTGCAGCTTTAATCTGTTTCAAATTAAATGTACCAGTCCACAACTCTAAACCTCTAAGTTTGTAACTTAGCATGATTTGCCTTCGAAATACAAGAAATAAAACTTGAACCAATTGAACATAAATTAATTTCAGAAGTAAATTTAAAATTTGAGAAATCACAGACTTATTATCTGTTTCTACTAACGTTGGCCCCATTGATTGCATAAGTCGCACAGTAATGATCCTGGAAGTACAAAAAATAAAATTAGTAGAATGCAAAGGAAAAATTAGAATAAAAAGCCATAGATACATGAATTGCGGAATCAGATGTACTATTATAGTAATCCTATTTGATAAGATAGTTATTGAACGTAAATAATAGATGCCTGCATCATATACCAGTTTTCAAACTCATCATACCATTTGTTCGACATGCACAATCATAGTTGCATTTATATATCATGGCTTATTTATTTATTTTAGCACTTGTAAGAACTATAGTATGCTTTTCATTTTCTAATATAGAATGCAATCACAAAAATATACTCTAATTTAACTACAGCAAAAATACCATTTCACAACTGTCAAAAATAGTTGTAATAGGTCTAATATTACAACTGCAAGGTGTGGCACAGTATAAAGGATGTTTGGGTTCTGCTAAAAAGAATCAGATTCGATTTCTACCATGCTTTTCCCCATCCTATACCTACTGGGTTTTCAAAAAAAAAAGATTTATTACAACCGCCATCCGTTACTCTTTATATTCGCAGTTGTAGTAGAGTGTAATTATTTTACAAACAACTGCTATTTACACTTGTATTAAAGTTTATCGCAAAAGTCAAAACCAGTTGCTATAAGACTCTTTTGCAACTGTGAGCAGCTATTGCAATAGAATCTTTTACAACTGCTTATCGCAGTAGTAAAAGACTTATTTACAACTATTTACGACGGCTATAATAAATATTTTAACAACTTCTTCTGCCTGTTGCGTTAACATTTTACAACTGTTTGTAATAGTTGTAGTACGATCTACTACAACTAGCGATTACAGTTGCAACAATTATTTTTCAATTGCTACAAATTACTACAATTCATCTTTTCACAATTGCTATCAACTATAAATTTCATGATATTATAATTAAAACCAATGTTTCGTGAATAATAACCACAATTATTCAAATACTTGAAACAATACGAACCATTCACATTAAAAAACAATTCAAGTTTACACCATTTCTGAATTCATAACTCCATTTCAAAACATAACTAAATCTATAACATAAATCAGTAAAAGTACATATACGTACCAATCAAAAGAGTTAAATTCTTTATGCCAAACAATATGCGTCTCAACCGCTTGTCCAATTCTATAGATATCCGAAGTACCTAAATAGAAGAGTTTCAGTATCCATCACTGCGTCATCCAAAATTTCCAATTATTTGCTCATAGTGATACATAATGAACTAAAAAAGTATTGTCGTTAATGCGATTTTTGCTTCTGCGACAACATTCCTTTGCCAACTCAATAATTTGCACTTCCTACCTGCTGCTGAAATTGTATATTAACATCAGTTGTGGCGTTGTTGCTATTCCATTGAGACTGCAAAAATAAAGCATTATGGTTGAAAAATATAAAGCATTATGAAAGCATAATCTCCTATTACCAAAAAAAAAGGTGCAGCTGTTCGTTTATATATCATTACTTGGATCTGTGCAGTGTTGGCAGCATGAAGATGAGTTCAGGGTGTACTAATAGAAAGTTAAATTCTACCAGACCCTCATGCAACCCTACCCAGTCCTATTTTCCTTTTCATTTCAGGAAGAAAAAAATCCGTTAGTCGTCAGTTTAACATTCAATCTAGCAATCTATTCAATAGCTTGATTCAAGTTAGATACTAAATTATCAAAATTCTATTCACTTTCATTCATCTTTAATACACGTAGCATACTTGCACACAACGCAACAGATTTATAAACCTGTAGTAACCAGTAGCACACTTGCACGTAGGCTTGGTACTTCTCCACAGAAGCAAAACATGTTGTTCATTACTTCTCCAAGGCTAAGTTAAGGAGTAGAAGTAAAATCAAAATTACCGAAAAATTTAATGTAAACATTTTACCTAAAAGAAAAGCACAAATAAAAGTTTTTACCATATTGATAAAAGTCTTTTGACGTATTTCATTATTTCAAGGAAATTTTACATATGTAGGCCAGTTTTGAAAAGATATAACAAATATAGGTCAGTTCCAAAAGTATTTACAAATATAGACCAGTTTTCATTTTGATGGTCTATAGCATTGGTGATTTTTCAAAAATCGCCCAGTTAGAATAATTTGTTTTGCTTTGGGCGATTTTTCAAAAATCGCCGACGTGCGATTTTTGAAAAATCGCCAAGATTGAAATAACCACAAACAGCCCTCCCTTTCTCTCTCATTTCCACCATTTCCTCAAAACAAAAAAAATTATTTAATAGCAGACTGTTCCGAAATCTTTCTTCATATTCTTTAAAACTTTGATTCAGTATTAAATCTGTAGATCGAGTCAACTTTGATTAGCAAATTTCAGCTTGGTCAAGGTAAATTCACCAAACCCTAGTTGTTTTTTCTAATTTCTGTATTTTGGTGAACTTAATAATTGGTTATGGTAAGCTAGAAAAGTGGTATAATGTGTACGTACTAAACGATTTGTATATTGATCTGTAGAATGACGAGAAATATGATTCCTACACTTTGCTACTACGACGGCGAACTACTTGTCGATGATCAAAAGAATGGTAAATATGTTGAGGGTATTTGTAAACCAAGAAGAGTGCGAAAAGGTTGCAAATTGACGGAATTAAAAGATGTTGTGTACAGAACGACGAAGATTAATAAAGAAGAATTTGAACTTGAGCTAGTGGTTAACTGGCCTACGGACTCGGGTTCTAAAGCAATAGCATTGGCGGACGATGACGATGTAGAAGTAATGTTTTCTGCTGTTGCAAAATCTATTGAGTTATACGTAGGGAAAGTAGCAAAGCAACAACAAGAACATCAGGTGGCATCTCCCGTCGTGAGTACTGGAATTGGATACTATACGCAGATGTTGGAGACTGCGGACCCATCTACTGACTACGTATTTCCTAGCTATAGCAATCCTTTTCCAAACGATGGCATAAACCGTCCTCCACCTATGCAGTACGGATTTATGCCGTACGAAGACGCGCAACAGTTTACGCAAGAAAACAACATTTATTGCAACCCGCCTATGGATGCAAATACGATTCCAAGGTAAAAAAAATTTTGGTGAAGTTATAGATGTACTATTATGTAGTTAATTTTTCTTATGTTACGCCATAATTTAAACAGCTTCCAACAACAAGACATTCAGCATGACGAAAGCGATGGACATGTTAGTGAAAATATGTCGCAGTCAATGTATCCTAATCCATGCGAACTATATGATATGAGTCAAAGGTATGTTTGCAGATTGGGCTATATTTTTCGTCTCATTTGGTTTCTATTGTCGTTTAGTTGACTTCTATATATGAATTAGGTATACGACACTTGATTCTGGTGCGCAATGGAGTGCCGGACCATCCACTCATTCTCCGTATGCAAATTTTGACAATGATATGGATGTTGGTGGGAATGCAGCCGTGGATGAAGAACGTCATGTAGATAGCATGGTCGTTGCTTCTATGAATGTTAACGAAGACTCTTGGTTACAAAGAATGCAAGTTAACAACGAGCCGTTGAATTATGACTTCCCTGCAGCAGATGACAATGATACAGATAGTGATGAAGCAGAGATGGAAGTGCCTTTGGATGATGATTTTTGCACCGCTCAAATGTTGGCAAGATCTGTTGTAGGTAATCTTCAATTTTCAGGTGAACGATTTTCGACCTCTTGCGTTCAAGCTGGTTTCAGTGTTGGAATGGTTTTTGAGACAAAAGAGAAGTTTATTCAACAATTAACGGAATGGTCAATTTTGCATGTCGTTTCATACAAACCAATAAAGTCGAACAAAACACAATATACCGCTATATGCACCGTTGAAGGTAATTGTCCGTGGAGAATACATGCCATAGTTTCGAAAAAATCCGAGTCGGGATGGTGGGAAATTCGAAAGTATCCAAGTGAACACACTTGTGTCAACTCAATAGTTAATTCGAACCATAAACAAGCAACTTCGAAATTTCTTGTGACAAAAATCATGTCTTTTGTCAAAGCCGATTTGGATATTTCAGCTGGTACAGTCCAAGTGCTTGTGCACGATCAGTTGTTCGTCAACACAAGTTATATGAAAGCGTGGCGAGCATTAAGCAAAGCAATAGAGAGAATTTATGGCGATTGGGCAGAATCGTACTCAACTTTACCGCAGTTCTTTGATGTGATAAAAAGAACGAACCCTGGCACTATAGGTCACGTGACACATGATGAAGTGGGAGTGTTCGATCGAGCTTTTTGGGCATTTGGGCCTTGCATGACAGGTTTTGCGCATTGTCGGCTGTTGTTATGTATTGACGGTACGCACTTGTACGGTAAATATAAAGGCACATTGCTTGTAGCAATCGCGATAGATGCAGATGATTGTCTTTATCCTTTGGCATACGCAGTAGTTGAATTGGAGTCGTGTGATTCTTGGGGTTAGTTTTTTTCCTGCATGCTAGAATTCATACATAGTGTTCGCGGTCGTTGTATAACTTTCATATCCGATAGGATGAAAGGAATTCCAAAATCTTTACACGGAAAATGGCGACAACCGCACAAACATCGTTATTGTGCAAGACATATAAAAGCCAACTTTCAAGTGGCAGGATTCAGAGATAAGCGTTTGACAGCGTTATTTTATTCGGCAGCGTGCGCATCTGAGGTAGTGGAGTACATGAAAATTAGATAAGAGATCAAAGCAACAAGTAGGCGTGCACATGAGTGGATTGAGCGTAGTTTGAGAAATTTTGAAGAAAACTGGGCTTTGTGCAAAGACGATGGAGGACGCTTTCATGTAATGACAACTAATGCTTCTGAAAGTTTTAACGGTGTATTGAAAGGAGCTAGATCGCTACCTATAGAGGCCTTGGTTGCACGAACATTCTATCGCTCAGTTGAATATTTCTGCAAGCATCGCCAAATTGCAGATGAACTAGCGACACGCTTGACTCCAAAGTGGGAAGCCAAAATAGCAGAAAGAGCCAGTGAAGCGGACTAGTACGATTTAGTCAAACCGAATAGCAGGTAATTCACTACTTTGGTGATGAATACAAAGTTATAATCGACGGCACCAACTGCGAGTGCACATGCAACATTCCGATACTGCAGAAGATACCATGCTGTCATGTAATGGCAGCTTGTTCGACGCAAACAGGTGGGGCTAATAGAGCACATCATGACTTAGCGTCAAGCTGGTACTTCGTTGACAGCTACAAAGCCGCTTATAAGCCGGAGTTTCATCCCGTGCGTGATCGAAGGTTTTGGGGCACATATAATGGTCCTCACATATTGCCGCCGACTTTGAGACGGCAACCGGGAAGGCCACGGTCTACAAGGATGAAAGGTGCGATGGATGAAGGTCAGTCGTCAAAATCAAACAAGTGTACTAATTGCGGTGTGCTAGGCCATAATCGTAAGCGATGTGTTACTGCCGTGTAGATGTGTTTGTATTATTTGACTTCTATGTAATTGAACTCTACTGTCTACTTAATATGTCATGTTGTTTGCTGCTGTAAGAAAATTTGTCAAATGCTATATATTGCAGGTCCTTGCTTTGTTTGTTATATATGAAACAAGCTGCTCCTGTTTGGCAGTTGCAGCAGGAAAAGTGCGATTTTTGAAAAATCGCAGAGGGCGATTTTTGAAAAATCGCCTTTAACAATCTGCTTCTAACAAATAGCAACACAAATATGAAAGTAATACTGCATACAAATATGAAAGTAATACTGCACACAAACAGCAACAAGTCCACACCCATAATAATGCATACAAATATCACAGTCTTTTCCATCCCATACAAAAAGATCAGTAGTAGCCATATCCAATCAGTACACAAAAGCATGTTCATACCATACACAATTATACCGTACACAACACCGTTCAAATTACATAGCCATATCCAATATAATGCACGTCTCATCTACGCAAGCGACGAACTTCCATAGGCGTACGGCGACGACGACGTTCCGACCGTTGAGACATGTACTCTTCTTCCTCGATCTCGGTGGTAGGATCAAATGTACATGGTGGTTGAGAAGGTCCATGGGTGAAATCTTCCGGTTGTTGGGACGTCGAAGGGCCTTCTTCGTACGAATTTCCTTCACCTCTTCTGTGTCGCCGCCTGTAAGTAAGTAGGAGCGGCGGTGCCTCCCCTTGAGGTGGAGGTATGTCTGCTGGAGGTGGAGGTATGGGGGGAAGGACGTCTTGGCCTCTCTAATTTGTTTCTTCCCAAGACTGCGCGTAGAATGTTTTTGATGTTCATGCACATTCCTTTCGACTGCGCATCGTGATCTAGACGTTGTTCGAGCTTTTCGGCAGTATCCAACGCCTTGTAAATGCCATCAGCCTGTACAACGCAAAGACAATTAGTTATCTTTTTTCGAAAATATGGTTGACTTAACGGGGTTCAGTATACTTACAACGTTTCTCTCAAGGGGCGCACGGGGGTATATGGATGATGGGCAACAGCCTGTACAGGCGCCTGAAGAACATACCTACGCGTGATATGCCAATACCACCGCATATATGTCTCTAGAGGGGTGATCGGCTCTCTTTCAAATTGCGTAAACAAATGGCGCTCGTTCCATATCTCCATAGCATTTGCAATTTCCCCGACATGGTACTCGTCGGTATAGACTGACGCGTTTTCTGGAATATGCTGCGCCATTGCAAACTGGCGCATGACCATATCGAGTAGGTGATGTGCGCAACGAGCAGTGCAAATAAGTGGAAGCCTGACAGTCCACAGATATCTAGCGGCCGTACATATAACCGGAAGACCATCCAATACATCCTGTGTGTATGGATTCCAGGTCACTGCAGCTGGGTCTAGAACGTCTAGCTCATTGCGGTAAAAGCGTACATTCCGCCGGGGGGTCTGAGATGTCTTTTTTGGACCAACCCATCTGTCAACAAGCGAAGGAACAATATTTTAGCGTAAACAAATTTCGAATTACAAAATTAATTTTCAAAGGACATGAAGTTATACCGAGATCCAAGAGGGTGTGTGTGATCGACGACAACATTTCGGACTTGGATCCGTCCGACAGGTAGATATGTCCATGACCAAATCTATAGGGAAAAAACAATTTAGCTACTTACAACATATTTCAAATTTGGTCGAAGGAGCAAGATAAATTATACATGTACCTGAACAAGCGTCAAACACCCGCCTATAAGCTTAGTCACCATAAGAGTGAGATTGGAGAGCTCCATATAGGTGTACGTCAAAACAGCACTACCCCATGAGTACTGGGCACACTGATCGAGATCGACTAAATATGATAGCCATTTCAAGTCCACGCGATTTTTGGAATGATCGCACATTAAACGGGATGTAATGATGTGTAGAATAATGGCTCGTGCCTGCTGCTGTATTTGAATCTCTGTAGCATCGGCAGGTATATCATCAGCTACAGATTGTCGAAACCATTTCACTTCTACCATGTCGTTACCCCTTACTTGTTGTGGAGGAGGAGTAATACCGAGCAAATCCGTGTACAACTGAATATAATCATGATGGTCCTCACCCATCACTGGATTGCCTTCTATAGGCAAACCTAAAAGCATGGCCGCATCCCCTAATGTGATCGTCATCTGTCCGACAGGAAGATGGAATGTAGATGTCTCCAGTCTCTGTCTATCGACAAGAGCCGTGATCAGATGATGATCTAACTGGAGGTAGCCTAACCGCAGTACTGTCGAAAAGCCTGCTCGATCAATCTCCTCTAATACTCTAGGATGATTTATAGTGACTTTCTTGAGAGATATAGAGTGATCGGTGGTGAAATTTGCTTCTTCGCTTTGTTTAACATTACATGTACAGATATTAGCATTCACACAATTTGTGAAACGAAAATCATAGGAAATTACCATCATATACGCTTCACTAGACGTGCGGTGTCTAGGCTGTAGGTACAACACGCTCGGGTCTACTGGACCGGGCTCCATCTCGATGTAATCTACAACGTAAAGATTAATGCATACAACCCTTAACTATCATAAATTAAATTCTCTTCAATCTACACTAAAGCACACGCAATTGAATGAACATTCACTTGCAAATACCTCGTAATGTAATCTACAACACTTAGCTTTCACAAGAAATTGCAAAAAATTGAAATCTAGAAAACCCTAAAAATGCCCTAAATCAAGAAATTGGAGATGGGTGCATTACCAGTATCCTCCACTATTCCGGATGTTGAAGCCATGGTCCGAATGAGCTTCGAATTTGATTAAAAAGCAAAGAAAATATTAATTTTTGGAAGGGAGAGAGCTCAAACCCGAAATGGGTTTTTGGGAGCTTGGTTTAAAGTTGTAGAGTGAGTGGGGGAGGGCTTGCTGCCTGTCTGTTTTGTAACATGCGAAACAGCGAGCGATTTTTCAAAAATCGCCAATGGGCGATTTTTGAAAAACTGCAAAAACAAACTAACAACACAAGATTTTCCAAAAATCGCCTTTGGCGAATTTTGAAAAATCGCCACATTCAGAACAGTGGGCTGCCTATTTTGGCAATTGTTTGTTCTCACTAAAAAAATAGAAGTGATACAGAGATTCCTCCAAACAACTCTATATGATCATATAAATTCATCCAACGACAAATACTTTGATATAACCATCAATTTCAGACAAAATCAAACATACATTCTACGAATAGGTGAGATTATCCCTCAGTTACATAGTACTAACAATAAATAAATCTAACAACACAAAACTACTAACGTATGATGTACGAAATGTTAAAATATCCATCGATTACATGAAAATAAATGAAGTACCCAACATAGAGTTCATGATATGAAACCGTTTGTCAAATGTTTCCATTGCGAACATAAGCTAAATATGACATTTTCTTCTCTACCAACATTTTCTATTCATTTCTTCAACTAATTTTTTTCAAACGCCTAACTTCAGCTTGCATTTCGAGGGCGTATTCCACTCCTCGAGCACACAATGGAGGATCGATCCACTTCATAAATTTACAGCACCCCACTTCGCCATGATTCATCATGTGATCTTCGTAAGAAGCACAACCGTAAAATCTTCGTCCAGTATTGGTTTCAGTTTTGGCTACGACAACCACGCATTCATCGCCACATCTGCAAACTGGATATGCACCGGATGGCAATGTAGGCCCTACAGGATTACAAGGACTAAGTACTTTACCTTCAAAAGAAATTTGCTTGCCCGGTCTTTGGTTCGCTACAACTTCACGTAAGCGAGTGTTGAGAGATGATGTTCCCGAATGGAACTTTTGACGTATTGGCCCAAATTGCGTTTCCGGAACAAATTCAACATCACTTAGATCCGTAATGTCCCTTCGCGCTTCAAACTCATCGTAACATTTCGACATCGTCTCGTCGTCTATCTCCCAATCATCCATGTTTGTTTCAGCTGCGAGTACGTCAACAATGGTTAGAATACATAACAACTCCGAATTAGGATTTTAGTAAACGTAAATCGATATACATTACCCTGTACCGAAGATTACACTTACTTGTTCAGAAGCTTTGATTGTATCTTGTGAGAATCGAACTTTTTTTGCGTTTTCTATGAAGTAGGGTTTGCAAACGTTCAGGAATTTGATGATAAGTTTGGTAAAGTTGATAGTGAAAGAAGATGGCAGGTGGCTGCTTGGATTTATAGCAGTTTCTTTTGGCGATTTTTGAAAAATCGTCCAAAGCAAAACAAATTAATCTACCTGTGCGATTTTTCATTGGCGATTTTCGAAAAATCGCCAACGTTATAGACCAGCAAAACGAAAACTGATCTATATTTGTAAATACTTTTGGAACTGGTCTATATTTGTTATATCTTTTCAAAACTGGCCTACATATGTAAAATTTCCTTATTTCAAACATTTAATTTCCAAAAATTTCATACATTCCAAAAAAGAATAAGTTTTCAAATTATACTTATCTGCCAGCAGTTTGCAAAACAAGAGAACTGAATTACAAGGCTAAAGCAAGGTAATCAATGCCACGTTTCCAAATATCACACTAACAACAAGTCAAGTTCATATTCTAAATATAAAAATGTGTGTGTACATTTCAACAAAAACATGCACATGTGTATATATATTTATACACTAACGTAGTTTGCAACAGCTGGTGAGTTTGAATATAACAAGACCAAAACAAGGAAAATACAAGCATATGCAAAGTAAGCAATTCACATGATAAAGTATACAAGCATGCGAACGAAACAAATACCCAGTAAGCTAAGGCTGTATGCAAATGAAGAAACAAGCTTAACTATAAATAAAAAAGCAAAATAACTCAACACACTAAATAAAATAAAAGGGTTAGTCCTAACTTATGAGATTTGATACCCCTCTAATCCGAACAAAAAACAAGTAAATTGCAAATATTAATTATGTAAGAATGTACAACTGTAATCCAACAGAAATGAACAATATAAAAACTTCCTCTATAAACTTGCGTCATCCGGTGGATTGCTTTTTGTTTAGGATCTGGCGGTGATCTTGGGTTATATAGCCTGATAAATTAAACTTGGCCAATTTTTTGTTTCACGCTTTACTATTTAAGATATGCTACCAACTGATTCCTGCTTAGTCTACTTTTATTCTTCTTACCTTATCTTAGACTTCACCCACTAAAATAAATATTCATTTAAAGACTGGAAACTAAAGATAGAAATTTTTCAGTCTTTGTTCAAACTTCAAAGACGTATTAATCACTGCAAAGTTCAGTACAGTCATTTAAAGGACAGTGTCATCGCTGCCACTTTCACCTTTCTAACATTACACGCATAGCTTCACTTGCACTGTTGAATAATGGCAGTAAATTATGTAACAAAACTCTTATAAAATATGTGCAAATTGTAGCGAATAAAGTCTATATGATGTATTACTGTAATGTGCTAACTATGACGTGAAAATTACATTTCAAAACAAATAGTTCTGGCAAATTATTGTAATTTTTTTTAGCATGTTTTACTTTTCTGTACAAGATTTTTGTAACCCGGTCCAACATTGTTTAACCTTACCCAACTCAACCTCATTTGTGCAACCCAACATTTGTGCAGGCTTAGAAGTATCCTAGATATATTGCTCTTGATCCTAGTTGCTTTGCATTATGTTGTTATCAGCTGTGGGAACAAGTTAGTTGTTTACATTTATAGATCCAAAAGCAACATCTAATAGGAATGGGTAGGCGCGTTGGTGTCATAGCTTTGATTGAGTAATCCTAAGCTAGCTTGGGAGTTCAAATACGTGTAGCAATGCAAAAACTAGCAGCAAACATTTATATGGAAGGAAGACCTGACGTAAAACAAGCAAACCACACTTGCCCAAATGCAAGACACATATCAAGTGCTAAACACCTCAGTGCATACAAGGTCAGCATCAATCATTAATCCCAATTCCTACTTGTTCAAACACAATCACCATCCACACACGTGCTAATTAAATTACAAAGTATGGCCCTAAACATCAATGATCAATGACATTAATTATACAGTATGTTTTATTAATTCTTTAGTTTAACTTTTTTTGCAAGCTATATGTGTTTGAATTTACAGTGATCAATGACATCCTAATAACTTTTTTTCCTCGATGCACTCAAATGTCAATTACAACGATCAAATACTTAAATGTAATAACTTCGTTTCGGAAATACCTGAGGCGTATTGCCACTAGGAGTCACTGGTTCTTCCGTTACATTTTGTTTACTATCAATGTTCCGTTAGAAAAGATATTAGACACGCACTAATATATTAAAGGTATATCGATTACTCATTAACATAGTGAATCAATTATAACATACATCCATAAACAAATCTGAGAGTTTTTTCATTTGAGCTTGCAAGGTTGTAATTTGATTTTCTAAGTCACGTACTTTTTTTGAACTAATTGTACGAACTCCGAACTAAGTTGGTATAACAACAAAACCTAGTCCATTATTCTACCTCTGTGTTTACGACCAAAAAACCTTCGACATTCCATCTTCGTTCAATGATACCGTTCCTTGAGACAACTGTAAAAATACTGGAGACAACTGTAAAAATACATGTCAAGTAAAATATATCAAATTCAACTATGTAATAGGCGAAATGATTAAATGGAGTCAAAACGAAAAACGAAAAAAATAATTTGATGTATTATCCATCCTTACTATATAATCGACGACAATAGAATTTGATGGTTCTCCATTTTTCTGTGTGGCCTCTGCACCACAAATCCTCCCTACTGATATCTGATGAGCAACCACTTTTTCTTTTTGCAAAAAGAGCTTAATAATTAAATACTAAACCGTATTGGATATTTTTTTGATACGATAATAAATGAATTTTACAAGTTATTTTTTTACCATATCATCTGATAGCCTTGCATATCTCTTTCGACTCATAGTATGTGGAACTGTATTCAGCGCTTGTATGACCTTGTATTTATTGCTCGTCGACTACATAAGAGAAATTCATTGGAATTAGGTATAATAAAATAAGATAAAAAATTCTCAATTTTAGCCATCAAAGTGAAACGAACTACCACAAACTCTTTCGTTAATTTTTCATTGATGAAATCATTCCACCCTTGAGCACTTTTAATAATATTTGGTTTTAACATGTCTAATTTGTTGGAAGCATCGAGATTATTTGCTGCAACTTTTATACCTTTAACTAGCCTTGACTTTACCTCTTTCCATCGCAGCCCCACCTTCTCAAGGAACATATCTTGGTATATGTCATTCAACTTGAATCTTGCCTGTACGGTATGGACAAAATCTAAATTGCACAGTTACGTTATGTGTAAAAAGAAAAATCTAAATTGCACAGTTACATTTTGTATAAAAGAAAAATCTGAATTTGCATAGTTGTTGAATACTTTTATTTCGATTTAGTCAAAGTTATTGTTATGTCTCTTTTGACAGTTTTTTTGACAATTCATAAACAAAAGAGGCCAAATTTTAACCTGTTTAAATTCAATTAAAAAAAACTTAAAATCCAAGTGCTTTTTCTATATATATATATATATATATATATATATATATATATATGTATGTATGTATGTATGTATGTATGTATCTATATATATATCATGTTTTAGCTCTCAACGGGTTTCAGTACCTGAATACATGTCCATATATCAGCCCTCAATTTTTCGTCGACTTTCTTCCAATTGCTAATGGTCACAAGTACCATTCCCAAGATATGATGATAAATATTTTTAAATTTGGACCAATAGGTTGATTTAGGTCATTGAACTCAATTTCAACCTTCTCATTCAGTGTTATAGAAAATAATCTCATCATTGTTTTTCCTCTTTTTCTCTTAGTTTTGAACATGTTCGCCTCTTCGGAGAAAGAGTCTAAATTGACGTTTTGAAGGGGAGTTGGATCATGAGGATTGGACGTGTGTGTGGTAAAGATGTTTTGAAGGGGAGTTGAATTAAGAGGTTTGGATGATTGTGTGGGATTGATGTTTTGAATGGGAGTTGAATCATGAGGATTGGGCGTGTGTGTGGTCACGACGTTTTGGAGGGGAGTAGAATTAAGAGAATTTGACGAGTGTATGGTATTGACGTTTTGAAGGAGAGTTGAATCATGAGGATTGGACGTGTGTGTAGTAACGACATTTTGAAGGGGAGTGAAATGAAGAGAATTGGAGGAGTTTGTGGTAGTAACGTTTTGGAGGGAGGTTGAATAATAGTAAGGAATGATGGGTGGAGGAATTTCACTGTGTTTGCGTGGAAATTTTCTAACAGCCACATTCATAACCTTAAGAGTACAACCAACTTCAATTTCAACATCTTTCATTCTAGAGATTCTAATAACACCAATAGCCTTAGTTAGACCATGAGCAGTTGCAAGTGCGGCAAGACTTTACTTCTTCGATCTTTTCTTCGCTTGCATCGAGCTCTGAATTTATTTGAACAAATATAGCATTAGTAAGGGCATAGCTGGAATTGAGGTAAAAATAACATTAGATTTTACCTCTCCTTGATTTTGTTCATTCTTATCCATAGATGCAACAAATTCAAGCTTCTTTCTCCAAGTGATCAACCAGGAAAAAAAATCATAATTTGTAAAAAGTTAACATTATACTAACTAGTATAGGACTTTTTTGATACGTAACAACTATGAATAATATCAAAAAAAATATGAAAACAACCGTATGTGATACGATGTAAAATTGCTTTGACACGCTTCTATCAAAAACTCGAGTAAATCAATATGTGATTTGATAGGTGTATCTTTCTGATACGAAGAGAAATTTATTCATCGGTTTACATAGCAGCATAACTAAACACTTTAACGCATATGGCTACATATAAAACAATATATCAACAACGAATGGTTATTCATACCAAAATGTCATCTAATCCTTCCTTATGTAACTTTTGTCATCATTATCAACATCCCTATTATTAAGTAGCGACTCATTTTGTGGTTTACTCATTGAGTTTTCCTCCTTCTCGTATTTTTCCAATTCATGAAAACCTCTAGGAAGTGATTTCAAAACAACATACCAATTTGAACTACTTCCTCTGGAGAAAAACACTTGTACATCTTGTGTTGCTAAGATGAGAGGATCGCTTGCAAATTGATTTTGGAACTGATGTAAATTAACTAATGTAAAGCCATCTTCAACCTAAACTCCAAGATAAATATTTGTCCAATCACACTTAAACAAAGCAACTTGAAACAGATGGTAGTCCAATAAAAAAATCTCATGTAAGATGCGATTATAAATAATTTTCTCAATGGACTCGTCTACACGAATAGTATTCGTCTCAATGGAAACACCGCTATTTTACGTAGACTTCTCATAGTTTTTAGTATGGAAACATCGTCCATTGACAGCATAGCCAGTATAAGAGGCTACTTGCGACCGACGCCCATACAAAAGCCATTTTATTATTTCGCTAACATCTGAATCATTTCACTCATCTTTAACCTAGACATATAAAATGTTGTATATGCAGATAAAGGACAATAATATTTGCATATATGAAACTTAATTGGTCTAATGAAAGAAAATATAACCATTTCAACCAATTTTCCAAACCAATAACTAAAAGCGTTTAAATGTAGTTTTAACAATTCCACTTCATTTTGTAAAAGCTGAGGGTGCAAACGTTTCAACTCCTCCTTGTGCATTCTGCATATGCAAATGTACAAGTTAAAACTTAATTGCTGTCATATATAATGATCGAGTTGAACTTATACTTACTCTATGTACGACTCCACTTCATCAGTATTGGATAGCACAAACCGATGAGCAGCATCAATCACCTCCTCAAAAAATAACATGGGTTTTCCTTTTGAAATCGGATGCCCATCGTGTATGGAATTACTTTGTTGCACTTCATTCTGATTTTTCTTCCTCCAAATTCATACATGTCTTCAATATATCTAGCACAATACTTAATGCATTCTTCAGCAGAATAGCGCTCGATTATGCACCCTTCAGGTCGGACTTGATTTTTAACATAACCCTTCAGTATTTTCATAAACCTATAATCAAGACATAAGCATAAAATGCTTTCATAAGCGCATATTTATTAATTACGTTAAACATTCATAAAAATTACCTCTCAAAGGGATACATCGACCGGTATTGTATCGGTCCACATATTCTTGCTTCCTCCTCAAATGTACCGTCAAGTGAATCATGATATAGAAAAAGGAAGCGGGAAAAATCTCTCAAGGTCACATAACATTAATGCAACTTAATTCTTCATGGATTCTAATTTATCTCTATCAAGCACTCTTTGGCATAAGTCATTATAAAATGAACATAGTCGTAGTAATGCATTTCTTGTACCTACGGTCAAAAGGCCTCTCAACGCTACAGAAAATATTTGTTGCAGCAAAATATGATAATCATGAGACTTGAAATCTTGTCATGTTTTGCAAAACGTTTCCAAACATTTGAGCTATACCCATCAGGCACCTTCAAATTCCTTATCCTATCATAAAAGATCTGTTTTTCTTGGTCTGTCAAGGTGCATGTTGCAGTAGGAAGTAATACTTTACTTGCAATATCTATAGGACATAACTTCTTTCTTATACGCATTGCTTTCAGATCTTGACATGAAGTAATTCCATTTTTTGTTTTTCCTATGATATTAAGCGATGTACCAGAAATGCTCTCGCAAATATTTTTCTCGACGTGCATTATATCTAGATAGTGACGCAAAGGAAGTGTCTGCGAAAACCTGAAAAATGTGTATAATAGATTGATAGTAAAATACTAACTATTGGACATGGATATCAAATGAAAAGACATTGTATTTTCAGTTATATTTTACCTTCCAATAAGGCGAATAAAAAAAATGGACTTCGTTTTCCACATTTGGATTCCTTTTTTCCTCACATCCCCCTCGGTTTCTTTTTCTACTTTCTATCTCTTCCTCCTTTGTTTTTTCCCTACTCAGTAACAATATCTTTGACATCTTTGAAGATTTTAGCACCGGTATGTATTGGAGGCACTTCTCTATTTTCTATGATTCTATCAAATAAGTTTTTCCGGTGAGGATATTCATGATTAGGTGTAAGAAATCATTTATGCCCCAAGTATGTGCATTTTTTACTAAATGGTAGCCATATCGAACATGTATTAATGCCATAAACATGACATTCTCTCTTACCTTTTATAGTGCAAATTACTAAATTTCCATAAGTTGGAAAATCACTTATTACCCACATCAGAATTGCATTTAATCCAAATTCGCTACGATTGAATGCGTCATACACCTTTACCCTTTATTCCACAATTTGTTCAAATCTTCAATAAGTGGTTGCAGGTACATGTCGATGTCATTTCCTGGTTGTTGCGGTACAGGAATTAATAAAGATAGCATCATATTATCTTTATGCATACTAAGCCAATGAGGAAGTTATAACCAACTAAAAACTCTGGCCAACAACTATATGTTGAATTCCAATCACCAAAAGGGTTAAAGCCATCACTTGCAAGGCCAAGCCTTAAATTTCGTGGATCGGATTCAAAGGAAGGATACATTCTATCAATTGTAGACCACTTGGAGGAATCTATAGGATGTTATAGCTTACAATCTTCTCTTTTATTACTTCGATGCCATCTTAATTGTTCTGATGTCTCCGACGTCATGAACATTCTCTTCAACCATTGTATGAGTGGAAAGTATCTCAAAACCTTCACAAATTTTGGATTTCTTTCCATCTTCTCTTGTTTTGTTCTTTTTCCAATGTGATTTTCCGCATTTAGGACAAAAATACAACGTGCAAGCTCTTTTCAAAATAGACAACAATCATTTACGCATGCACGTATATTCCTATTGCATAAACCAAATAATTTAATCAACTTCTTTGTTTTGTATGTTGAATCGGGAAGCTTGTTTTCCTTAGGTATCATATCCCTGATGAGCTTAAGAAGTTCCGTAAATTCCGTATCGGCAATACCATTTCAAGCCTTAATTTTATAAAGAAGTATCATAGCAGACAAGTTCGTGTGGCCTGTACAACCAGAATATAAAGGTATTTCAGCTATCTCCAACAATATATTAGTCCCTTCCCTATGTTTATCGTTAATATGATACTTGTTCTCCTCGTCTCCAATTCCTGCATCGAAATACATTCTGTATGTATTTGCCACTTCGTCGGTTTTATTTCGTGAATGACGTGCTTCTCCATGTAAGATCCATATATCATATGTTGGATCAATTCCAAATAAGGTTCCTACATCGACGACACGGAAAAATATTTTTTTCTGGATTATCTTCGCTTTTAGCATGCTTATGTACGAAATTTTGAACGGCTTGCCTATATCCCTATATCATACTAAAAAAATAATCATGTCCTTAGTCAACCCTATATAGTTATAAGTATGAAATTATTAATCAAAATTTACAAAACCTTGGTAAATTGATCCATGTTTTGTCCATATCTTCCGTGGATCTGATTGGATGCAGATGCAAAAGAAAACATTAAAGAACAAAACTGGCATGTTGAAAGTTTTCTCTCAGATGTTTCAATAATCTTGCTTTTATTGTCAATCAATTTAATTTGAATTAAAATACACAATTATCATCAAATATTGTTTTCAATTAATTGAAATATTTAGGTAACTAGGCATAAAAAATACACTGCCTAACAAAAATCACCGGTAGGATCCATAATAAATATACATTAAGTAAAGAAAGATCACGAAGATGACAAATCACAATGGCTTACCCAATGTAGTTGGTGACGGTAGGGCTGTGACGCAATGGTTGTTGAACCTAGCAGCCTTCGTATTGTAACTGTCTGTTTCTCTAAAAAACAGACATTATTACAATAAAAGGACAAACAAATTGTGTGATGTGAACAATACGAGCCATATTACAACATGGATTGATGGAAATGTAAAAATAAGGCAAAAAATGTAATAATCTCGGGATTCTTTCACTTGTATGCAACAGGAGTTCAATCCATCAGGTTCTAAGGAAGAATGAAGAAAACCGTGTGTGCAAACTGTGAGCATATGTGCACGTGCACAGGGATATATATCATTTTATCAGAAAATATTACTTGTACTTTAATTGAGATGTTGAATTTGTCAAAGAGGCATGAGCTGGCACAATATAGTCGTTGTAATTTTGCATTATAAATAGAATCATGCAATTGTACAGAAAGAGAAGAAGAAAAAAGAAATAACAGTTTTTCATTTATTTTCACAATCTCTGTTTTTACAGTATTTCCTCTCTTCTCTATTATTCCTTTCCTTCTAATACATTCTGTTTATTACAGTATTTCTATTACGTTTACTTCCTTATCTCTCATTCTCTCATTCTTCACTCTCTGATCATCTTATCACCCATTCTCTGATCTTCTAATCTCCTTTCTGATCATTCCCAATCTAGTTTCTGTCTATCTTCTTGCCTCTTCATCTTCGTCTTCTTGCTTCTGCATTACTTTTTCTTGAATTTAGCCAACCACCATTTCACATTCTTCACCATGACCAAGCAGACAGAACAAAGGAGCCCTGACAAAGTGGTATCAGAGCCTCGGGCTGGGGAAACCTTTGACAACCAGCCTGACTGTAGTTTTAACAATAATTCCAACATTGACTCTGAACTTCAAGAACAAGATGAGGCGTGGAGGAGACAAGAGGAAATCAATAATCGAAATTCTTACTCATTAAGAAAATTGGAAAATATTGCTCATAGCTTGGAACAATCCACCAAGGAACTGTGCGCGAAGTTTGAAGGAATGCACAATGTCTTAACTACGCTAGCTTTGGATGTACAACAACTCAAAATGCAATCAGCGACCAATCCTCTTACCTCGAATGCACCTGCACCTATACATGGGATTCTAGCATCAAATCCCCATCAAATGACCTCTTCCTCTTCTGCCCCAGCACAACCTCGTCCACCCACTAGAATCAATACTAATATCCCACACTCAAGCACTGCAAACCCCATTAATCTTGCCCATCCTCCAAACAACCATCAGCCCCATCAAGAAACTATTTCTTGGAATAAAAATTCGCCCTTTTCTAATCTTAAGCTTGACTTTCCCACATATTCTGGTGATGAGATGGTTCATGAATGGCTTAGTCAGGTCGAGCAATTCTTCAGATTTCATCAAACAGAAGAGTATTTCTGGGTTGAAATTTCATCTTTTTATGTCAAGAAAGATGCCTTGAAATGGTACAATTGGTATACAAGAAATGTAGCTAACCATGAAACTTGGTCCATCTTTAGAGAGGAAATCCTGATTAGATTCAATTCAGAGGACATGGATAGGCCATATGAATCACTAGCTAAACTTAAACAACAAACTACAGTTTCTGCTTACCTTTCCAAATTTGAGGGACTGCAAACTACCATTGAGACTCTACCACCCAAATTCTTGTTGGACATATTCATAGGCGGTCTCAAGGAAGAAATAAGGTATGATGTTATGACCTCTAGACCAGTGGACTTTAGAGAGGTAGTTTCTTTGTCTAAAATGTTTGAAAGTGTATGGTCTCAATCCAAGAAAGGAGGCAAAACTACTCGTGTATTGCCCAAAATCCAATCTAACTAGAAAAGTCCTTATCCCAGACAGCAAGGAAATAATCTAAAGGCCAAGGAATGGGATTCCACCTATATTGAAAATATGGAAAAACGTAAAGGCTTGAATCCTAACCAACTGATTGAGATGAGGAGGCAAAATATCTGCTATGGTTGCAAAGAGTAGTGGCACAAGGGACACACATATAAAAGTCCACAGGTCCATGTGTTAGAAGGGGTTATGACTTTTGATAATTCATAAGAAGAAGATGCCCAAACTGGGGATGAAGATAAGGAAAATTCTGACGAAGTGGCAACCGAAGAAACTCATACTATAACACTGCAAGCAATATGTGGAATACCAGCACTCACTACAATTAAAGTGCAAGGCAGCATCAAAGGAAAGCCCGTACAGATCCTCATAGATTCTGGTTCAACCCATAGTTTCATAGATGAACAACTCGCAAGAAAACTAAGGTTACAGATTAATGATTCCAAAACTTATGAGGTGGTAGTCGCTAATGGGGAAAAGCTTCAGGGATCTAGAAGTCATGATGTTACCTTGAAGTGTCAGGGTTGTAGGATGCCAGTAGATCTGCTAACACTGTCCTTAGAAGGTTGCCAAGTAATTCTAGGTGCTCAATGGATGAAAAATTTGGGGGAAATCACTTTAAATTTAGGAAAGTTGAAAGTCAAGTTTGTCTATAGCAAAAAATCAGATATATGGCAAGGCGTACAACAGCAGGAAGTAAAATTAGTAAACAAGAAGTCACTGAATAAGGCATGTTCACAGAGCCAACTTACTATGATGCTGTGTTCTTCAACAATCAACCATTCCAATATGGAGCTTACCGATGTAAATGTTCACAATGAGGTCAAAAGTATTCTGCAAAAATTTCCTGAAGTGACTAGCAGTGAACCCTTCCTCCACATAGAAGGCATGATCATCATATACCCCTTGTGCATGATGCCAAACCAATCAGTTTGAGGCCGTACAGACACTCACACCACATTAAAAATGAACTGGAAAAAATTATCAAAGACATGCTTGATACTGGCATCATCAGACACAGCAGCATCTCCTATTCCTCCCCAGTAGTGATGGTCAGAAAAAAAGATGGCACTTGGCGACTCTGCATTGACTATAGAAATCTCAACCTCCTCACCATTAAAGATAAGTTTCCTATACCTTTTATTGATGATTTATTTGATGAGTTGCATGGTTCTAAGTATTTTTCCAAACTTGATTTAAAATCTGGTTATCATCAAATTAGAATATGTTATCATGACATCCATAAGACAACATTTAAAACACATGATGGACATTATGAATTTCTAGTTATGCCCTTTGGTTTAGTAAATGTTCCATCAACCTTTCAATCTCTTATGAATGATATTTTGAGACCATACCTAAGAAAATTTGTGTTAGTATTTTTCGATGACATACTTATATATAGCCAGACTATGTCTGAGCATGTAGAGCATTTGAAGTTAACATTTAAGGTACTAAAGGACAATCAATTCTTGATCAAATTATCCAAATGCAGCTTTGCAAAAGAAACTATAGAGTATTTGGGTCACATTATCTCACAACAGGGTGTGGCAGTAGATTCCAAAAAGGTACAAGCAATTATAGAATGGCCCCTACCAAAAGATTTAAAGGCATTGAGAGGATTTTTGGGTCTAACTGGCTATTATAGAAAATTCATTAGGCATTATGGTATGATTGCAAGGCCACTGACCAACATGGCTAAGAAAAACTCTTTCAAATGGACCGAGGAAGAAAGCAGAAAAGGTATAGGTGTTGTTTTGTTGCAGGAGGGGAAACCACTGGCTTATCTTAGCAAAGCATTACAAGTAAATAATTTAGCATTTTCTACCTATGAAATGGAATTGATGGCCATCATAATTGCAACTAAGAAGTGGTCACAATATCTTTTGGGAAGACAATTTATTATCTAGACTGATCATCAAAGTTTGAAGTATTTACTCTCGTAGAAATTACACACCGGAATTCAGAACAAGTGGCTTGCCAAATTACATGGCTTCGATTACAAGGTTGAGTACAAAAGTGGCAAAGAAAATACTATAGCCGATGCTTTATCAAGGAGAGAAGAACTCAACGGCAAGGAATTAATGTACAATCAATATCCGTGGTTCAGACACCTTGGTTACAAACATTGAAAAAGACTTTACTAGCCTCAGAATGGTATTAACAACAGCTTACAAAAATACACAATAAGGAAATGCATGAGGGAAAATACAAACTGGTAGGAGGGCTCATTTTTTATAAAGGGAAGTTGCTTATGGACCACCACTTAGAAGCACTGCTGCACATACTTATAGGAGAGCACCATTTGACCCCACTAGGAGGCCATATTGGTATTAAAGGAACTATTAAAAAAATCAAACAGGTGTTCTATTGGAAACATCTCAAAAGAACTGTAGAGGGTTTTGTCAAATCTTGTGATATATGCCAAAGGTCCAAAAATGAAAATGTTTTAATGCCAGGCCTTTTAAACCCATTGCCCATACCAGAAAATATTTGCCAAGATTTATCTATGGATTTCATCACATGCCTCCCAAAAAGCCATAAACACACAGTTATATTTGTGGTAGTTGACATATTGAGCAAATATGCCCACTTTTTCCCTCTCAGTCCAAACACTGCCAAAGACATTGCAAGAGTATTCTTCAATGGAGTTTTTAAGCTACACGGCATGCCAAAATCAATTGTAAGCGATAGGGATGTTATGTTTACTAGTATCTTCTGGAAAGAGCTCTTTAAATTACAAGGTTGCAGCCTGAAGATGAGCTCGGCCTACCACCCCCAGAGTGATGGGAAAACTGAGATTGTCGACAAGATATTAGAAGGATATTTAAGGTGTTTTGTTTCCCATAAGCCACATGAGTGGGCTGACTGGTTAACCTATTGGTATAATACAACGTAGAAGTCATCAACAAATACTACTCCATACAAAGCAGTGTATGGACTGGATCCACCTACTTAGTTATCTTATGTCCCCAACATCGCTAATGTAGAACAAGTGGAAGAGATTTTGTTCAGCAGAGATATCACATTGGAATTCTTAAAAGATAGTTTGAAGATGTCACAAGAAAGAATGAAAAATATGCTGATCTACGAAGGACGGAAAGGGAATTTTAGGTTGGTGATTGGGTATATTTAAAGTTGCGACCCTATAAACAAATTATTGCCAGAAATCAGAGAACTCATAAACTATCTCCTAGGTACTATGCCCCTTACCAAGTTGAGAAAACTGTACGAACAGTGGCATACAAACTCAGCCTGCCAGACCACATAAAGATACACCTTGTATTCCATATTTCACAATTGAAAAAGAAAGTGGGAGGTCATATTGTGATTCAGGAAGATCTGCCTAGTTATGAAGTAGAGGAAGTTCAGGAACCAGAAAAAATATTAGATCGAAGAATGATACCCCGAGAAGGTAAGGCTGTGGTATAAATCTTGGTAAAATGGAAGGGTAGAGGTGAAGAAGAAGCAACCTGGAAGAATACATGCCTATGGTCCGAAGATTTCCCACTCTAGACCTTGGGACAAGGTCTATACTTGAAGGAGAAGGGAAATGTAATAATATCGGGCTTCTTACACTTGTATGCAACAGTAGTTCAATCAACATATCAGGTTCTAAGGAAGAATGAAGAAAACTATGTGCACACACTGTGAGCATATGTGCGCGTGCACAGGGATATATATCATTTTATCAGAAATTATTACTTGTAATTTAATTGAGATGTTGAATTTGTCAAAGAGGCATGAGCTGGCACAATATAGCCGTTATAATTTTGCATTATAAATAGAATCATGCAATTGTACAGAAAGAGAAGAAGAAAAAAGAAATAACAGTTTTTCATTTATTTTCACTATCTCTGTTCTTACAGTATTTCCTCTCTTCTCTATTATTCCTTTCCTTCTGATACATTCTGTTTCTTACGGTATTTCTATTACATTTACTTCCTTATCTCTCATTCTCTCATTCTTCACTCTCTGATCATCTTATCACCCATTCTCTGATCTTCTAATCTCCTTTCTGATCATTCCCAATCTTGTTTCTGTCTATCTTCCTGCCTCTGCATCTTCATCTTCTTGCTTCTGCATTACTCTTTCTTGAATTCAGCCAACCACCATTTTAAATTCTTCACCATGACCAAGCAGACAGAACAAAGGACCCCTGACAAAAAACATCCAATTTAAATTTCACAATTAGGTGATTTAGAGATGCAACCAGGATGGGAAGCCAACATAACGATAAATGCACATCCGCAGGCCAGTGTCAAAATATACAACTCCGGGCCTATGCTAAGTATGGATAGCGAAAGCTTAAAAAATGCATCGATGTCACACAATTTTCATGGCACCAATAGTAATGTACGATAAACATGGCTACAACATGTCATACAATCTATACATCATGGTGAGCTTTTGGGCCAAATACTCTGATTCACTAAACATACAGTATATACAATATGCATGTAAATAATTATGAGACGTGACACACTTTGATACATTTTCCATAACCGTACTACGTACTATGGTTATAATATGTTTTGCCTATAATCCAATATCCTTTGACATGATATAAGTGGTCTACTGGTAGTGTAGTGGTATACAATATCTGAACTGTTTAAAACATCTGATTAAAAAGTTTAAAATGGGATCATGCCAAAAAGGACACTTCGTATCGTCGGTTATTTACATAATTATTGTCTTCCACCAAAGACTACGTATAATATAGGTGAACCGTTATTTCTAACAGGATGGAATTATCAAAAAGGCTTATGCAACATAATGTTAACTATTACTTTACTGTAACAGAATGTTACCCATACCGCTTTCCCAAATACCATCATTGTTGCATTTTATTGCTTTACTATTAGAAAAGTATATTCACTTGAAGCTACATGCCATTGGATCAGTTTAGATTATTAGTCGGCCATATAATGTATGCACAAAATATACTTCTGCTACTCTTGTGTTAGTTTTCTCTCCCTCCGACAGTTGTTACAACAAGCAATGTTGATTACCGTCAATAGAAATTTACCATGTGTTCTCTATCGTAAACTATCCTCTTTTTATACTTTTTTTTTAATTCCATGCCTTCTAACTATGGATACAACATTGTAGCCATACTCAAAATTTAAATAAAACTGGATAATCCAAATAACGCCCACTGTTGCATTTATCATCACTTTTTAATTGGCATACTCAAAATTTAAATACCATCACTGTTACGTGTCCATACTCAAAATTTAAATAAAACTGGATAATTAAAAAACCGTCACTACTGCATTTATCATTATTACCAAACTGGATAACTCAAATACCATCACTGTTGCATTTATCATCACTGTTGCATTTAACATATCCCAGAAACAAAACACTGTGCGTCGTATCCCAGAAACAAAAGTAAAGATCTTCTTCAAACAACTTCGTAAAGTAAAGATCTTCGTAAAGTAAAGATCTTCGTAAAGTAAAGATCAGTACTCCCATCCTTGACTTTCTCAACAATCTTCGTAAAGTAAAGATCTTCTTCAAACAACTCTGGTAATAGTTCAACCTTCATCGTTGTCAACAATTGATTCCTCCTGCTCAAGGTATCAGCTACACGATTTGCCACCCCTGATTTACGCTTTACAATAAAAGTAAACTGCTATAGATACGCGACCCATGAAGTGTGTCTGGCTGAAATTTTGTCCTGCCCATGCAAATGTTTCAATGCTTCGTGATCCGTATAAAGAACAAACTCCTTCTGAAACAGATAATGTCTCCAGTGCTTCACAGCTTGAACAATCGCGTAAAATTCCACATCATAAATGCTATATCTCAACTTGACTCCAGACAACTTCTCACTGAAATAAGCAACTGGTCTTCCTTTCTGACTCGACACTCCACCAATCCCAACCTTCGATGCATCAGTATGTAACTCAAACAACAACTGAAAATCCGGCAAAACTAGAATTGGTGCTGTCGTCAAAAGTGTCTTGATCTTCTCAAAAGCTAACTCTGCTTCCTCTATCCACACGAACTTCTTTCCTTTCATGCAATCGGTTACGGATGCCATCACACTACTAAAATGTGGAATGAATCTTCGATAAAAAGATACCAACCCGTGAAAGCTCCTCACTTCAGTAATTGTCTTGGGTTGTGGTCAACTCCTGACAGCTTCCACTTTGCTTTCATCTACTTGAATACCCTCCTTTGGCAGAACATATCCCAGAAAAAAAACACTGTGTGTCATATCTCAGAAACAAAACATTGTGCTTTGATATGATTTGTAGGCATAATAATGTTGAACTATTATTCCGTTACAGAGTATAATCTTTTTTTACTGTAGGCATAATAAAAGTGCTCATTTTGTTGTCTGTGAACTGATAATTTATGTTGTTTGCTTCAGGTTACAAGGCTGTGCATAAGGGCTTCAAACCTATAAGACTGCTTCTATGATGCAGAACTTCCAAATATTTTGTAGTTTTATTACTTTATATGACATGTTGCTGCTTTGGCAGTATTTGCTTCAGTTTATTCAGTTATTTGATGCAGATTTTGTATTCAACCGTGAAGTTTGTCGACTAATAATGTGAAGTTGTGCTATCTTCTGATGTAATTTTTTGAATCTTTCATAATCGATGCAGTATTAATGATATATTGGAGTAATTTTCAGTTTTGCTGCAGTTTTTGATATTGTTTTGTTGCAGTTTTTGTTAAACGGGTTGGATCGGGTTGACCCTTTTAATAAACGTATCGGGTTAGGACAACCCGCTTATTAAATGGGTCAAACGGGTTGGGTTTATTTATGTCTTGAATTGATCGGGTAAAATCTACCCGACCCATTTATGACCCGACCCGACCCATTTGACAGGTCTACAACAAGCAATGTTGATTACCGTCAATAGAAATTTACCATGTGTTCTCTATCGTAAACTAGCCTCTTTTTATACTTTTTTTTGTAAATTTCCATGCCTTCTAACTATGGATACAACATTGTGGCCATACTCAAAATTTAAATAAAACTGAATAATCCAAATAACGCTCACTGTTGCATTTATCATAACTTTTTAGTTGGCATACTCAAAATTTAAATACCATCACTGTTACGTGTCCATACTCAAAATTTAAACAAAACTGGATAATTAAAAAACCGTCACTACTGCATTTATCATTATTACCAAACCGGATAACTCAAATACCATCACTGTTGCATTTATCATCACTATTTGGTTGGCATCATTGTTTCGTGGCCATACTCAAAATTTAAATAAAACTGGATAATTCAAATACCATGACTGTTGCATAATCAATTACCAAACGTATTTGTAACTTTACAAAAACACCTCAAGGCTAAGAGTGGAGAATGGACTTAAAAATTGGATAATTCAAAAAAAAAACATTACCCTACAATTAATAGATGATCCACTAGGTTAAAAAGGGTTTGTATTTGATTTGACTACACCTTACCTAATTCAAATAGGATTAAAAAATGTAAAAAAGTTGCATCAACCGGAGATAAACCAACACAAAGGGAAACCATTCAGATGTCATACATATATCATCGGCGGCGGCGGCGAGCAAATCAGATGGTTCAGAGTTGTAGGTTAGCGTTTGTAAGAGGGTTAAGGTTAGGATTAGCGCTTTGCAAAGCACGGTGCGGTTTAGCGGAGAGTGGCTAGTTATCGACGGCGAACGGGTTTAGCATGGGCGGCGAGCACAACGCGGTGGGGTCAGGAATTAGGTTTAGAAAATTTTAACAATGAATTTTCGTTTACTTATTTAACAAATTGAGCGGCTAACAAAAACAAAGGCCGAGGGGAATTGAATTTTTTATGAAGTTGGAAAGTGGTATTTTATCTGTTGAAAAGATAACTGCACAAACGGTTGTTACTATTAAACATTTACTATGGGCACAAAAAAGCAGTTGTTATAAACGTATGTTACAATTGCTGTACAAATAAAGTTATTAAAAGTACCTTTGTCACAACTGTTAAAAATAAACAGTTGTTAAAAATAACGATAACAACTGTCCGTTTGTGTTTGATGTAAAGTAAAAGTTGTAATATAGCTGTTTTGCTATAGTGTTTATTATTATTTAAGAAAATGAATAGTACATATAAACAAATATAGTCAAATAATAAACGTTTAACATTGATCGCTTATTTTTAATATGTTGGACTGCTATTTTAACATGCTCTAAGGATTCATCAAAAGGTGATAAAGAGAATAATCTAGAATAAATTCAAACATCAAGTCCCTTGTAACTACTTGCAAGTCATCGTACATTGATAGTTTGCATTCTGAAATAACTTGCCTATGGTATTTAAAAAAAATGTATTCTATTCCAAAAAGGAGCATCAACAGAAGTTTGAATGCTATGCCTCTTGGTTTACTACAAGTAAATATCATGTTAGAAAAAAATAAAGTAGCCGATTGTGAATACTTCATTCTAAATGTAAATGGCTACAAAGGATTAGAATGATAACACAAACCACCTTTAACCTACAATACAATTTAATGGGGGATTATACTAGCTATACAATAAGGTCACAATAAAAAGTGTAACAATGTTTCTTCAAGCACCAATAGGAAAATTTTGCGGTATTTATCATTCACGTGCATATAATAATATGAACTTATAATTAACCAAATAGAAACAACTAAGTTAAAAGGTGATACTTTGTTTGTTTTTGTATGTTTATGTTTTTTTTTGTTTTTTACTTGCATAATAAGTGTTTAATGTCATGAAGCACAAGCACACGGTGAGACAAATTCTTTAGTTGGTTATTGTTACACTCATTCTTACCACGAACAAAAACAAAAACGAAAGCAGATGGAGCTTGAAGTCAGAGAGACTTCCTATAACAAAGGGACTAGGCCAAAGCAGACCCAAAATAAAGGCTACAAAAAAAGTACTGCATGCAGGAGGAAAATGGAGCATAACACTTTGGCCGTCTCTGGAAATAGAGGCCAAACTGGAATTGTAACAACCCAAATTCTAGTGAGTCTTGATTTTTCGCAAAAATGCTAAATTCCAAGATCACTAAAGTCCGAGTTGGGTTTCTGGTATCCTGCAAATAGGCAAAGATAAATATATAAGAGCTCAGATAAATATCTCATAGCGGAACTGACTAAATTATAATAATAAGTAAATACTCGTCAATATAATAACATTTTTTAAACAAGTGTCTCAAAACTGAAAAGTCTCTGCCATCTACCTAGCCTGCAGGATGTTATAGCAAGGGGTCAGAACTAAAGTTCTGATGAATGGACAAATTATATACTTTTAAGTCTAATTCTACATATACCGTTTTATTTTCATTTTCTGTTATATTAGGTTAATTGGGTTTATAATACTCTCGCATCTATGCGTGAATCGTACCCATCTACTTCCTAGTAGATCAAAACCTAATAACTAATATATGTAGCTATATGCCCAAGTAGATCAAAACCTAATAACTAATATATGTAGCTATATGCCAAATGACCGTATTAGTCCTAGGTATTAGCTTTAGTACCTTCTGTATCCTCATCAAAAAGGACTCCATCGCCTTGCTGCCAGGGCGTGTTGTGACTACATCTGTAAAGGACTACATCGTAAGGCCTACAATATAGATGTTCCATCATCTGCTCTGAAAACGTAAAAATGCGTCCGCACTAGCTTATAGTAATGCTCGGACATCCACACTGTACCATCTATTGCATACCTTGAGTATAATACGTAATCGTTCTGTCTACTTCCTGAATCCCGCTAAACAATGTCTACCTTGTACGGAACTCAGTCGGATATTGTCTATACCTGTAAAGGACTGCCTCATTAGGCCTACAATACAGATATTCTACTTGATCTGCCCCTTTTCTTATCGTGGCTATGGCCCCACGCAGTCACCCCTCAACTAATCAAAAGACCACCGAAGAAGTTAAGTGGCTGTGCCCTACTACAAACAATCTAAACATCCAATTGGCTGCGCCCTCATCCCGTATCTCGATAGTGAAAGAATCATTGGACATTAGGTTTAACTCTAGTCTTTCCCGAACTCGTTTCTTGGTTATGATGTGGGCCCGATATCTGCATGCGACTATCCTTTTAGGTCCTTCCCACTAAAACTTATTTGCAAGTACTGGGACATACGAATATCCTACTCCAAACATCAACCCCTTTTGACTGCCTATAATGGTCCTACCAAGCAAAAAACAGTCGAGGCGTACTCTTTTGATGGAACACCTACAGACCTTTCTCCGGAGGACTGCTTCGCTATGCCTACCCTAGAGGGCCACCCTAGAGTACTCTCACGTCCTGTTGAAGTCTCGTACTTCTTTCTAGCCTAAAATAAATAAGTTGGACATGCTTCTTATGTGCTAAAATCTTTGATGAACTGCTTAGTTAGGCTCTTCAACCTTTGGGCTGCTCCAAATATATCTCCCTCTCTTATTCGACCATAAGTCTAATCTTTTATTTTGCGTTTAGTTTAATTTCTTATTCTGTTGGCTACTTATTTATCCTAATTATCACAATCTTGTCCCAGCCTCACCTAACTGTTGTGAGACCATCGGTGTGATATCCCAAAAATTTGGCAATATGAATTTAATAATCTGTGTTAAAAATTAATTTGATTTGATTATTTTTGATAATAAAATTTGAATTGATCTAATAATCATCTTTTAATAAATATTTAAATTGGAAGATTTTATCTTTTTAAAGCTAATAGATTATTTTCTGTTTATAATATATATAATTGTATATATTGTACATTGATAAACTTTGATTTGGAATTTAGTAAATGAATTAATTTTCTAACTCTATTTTATTTTTGGTAAATTGAAATTTGATTTAAATTCAAACATTTAGCTTTTCTAAGCAATTTAATAAATAATTTGATTTATACTTATGATAAATCTTATTTTTTTTAAAATTTTATTTAATTAGCTTAATATGAATTTAAATTAGATTAACATCAAAGATTTATTTATTTTCTTTTTAAAATATAGCTTGAAATTATATATAAGAATTTAAAATATAAATTACAAATGATCTTAATATATTGAGTAATAGAAGTAAATTATACTCTCTTATAAATTATTTAATATTGTTTAATTTGTTATTTTCAAATAATATTGATAGTACTTAGTTTTTATGAACATAAATAAATTTTGTAAGAAATATGAATTGTTATTTTTAAAATTTAAAGGAAGATATATTTACATAACTTGGTTTTTAAATTAATTTAAATTTAGATTTAATGTGGTGAAATTCAAAGGAATAAATATTTAAAAAAGAAATACTTGAATAAGCTTATATTTATAATTTGATTGTTTTCATTTCTTTTTAATTTAAAAAGAGATAAATTCATTTATATATACATAAGAAATAATAAATTAAGATTTAAAAGTTTATAAACAATTTTAAATAAAATAAAAAATAATCTTAATACATGTGTTAATCTCTTAACACTTATATGACATGTGTTAAGCATGAAATAAGAATTGTGAAAAATGTTAAACTAAGAAACAAGTGTCCTAATTAATCTTTTTCATTTTATTTTAATTTAATCAAAATCTACTTATATAAACATTGCACTCATTCTTATTTTCTTTTTTCTATTCTTCTTTTTTTTCAAAACAAAGATCTGAAATCATCTCCATTCAAAACAGAGATTTTGATCAAAATCAAAATCTGCAAAATTCCCTAAAAAATTAATCTTCTTCAAAACTGTTTGAATTTTTTTCAAAAACTGAAATACAAATCATTTACAAATCCTCAAAAAAGAAAAAAAAGCAGCCTTTCAAATTTATCAACCTGGAAAAATCAAATTGCAATTCAATTCTGCAATTCATAAACCTGAAATGAAATCTGCAACTCTAAAACTTGCATGCAACCGAAGATCCTGCTTTCCTGTTTTGAACTTCATCAAAGCCTGCATTTTTCTTATCTATCTGGAAGCATGCATCAGGAAGCTAGCATTTGCAGTAAAAACAGGATGAATGTTTTTAAAGGCAAACTAAAGTTTAAAAAAAAAAACAAGAAGCAACTTGAAGTTTTTGAAAATCAAAGCAAATCAGGTTCAGGCTGGTCAAAACATGGATACTCTGCTTATAAAAATTCGGGTGAGTAACATTTTATATATAATAAACTTAAGTATAAATTAGTTGTTTGTTTACTCTGGAAATAAGTGTGTGGATGATTATGATGAAATGCTTTGAATATATGTATGGGTTTTTATGAATGTCTGCTTGCTGTTGAAAATGTGGTTTTTGGGCCTGTTCTAGAATTCAGGTTTAAATCCCGACCAAATTCAAGATCTCATACTCAAAACCTTGTTAAAGTTTAGGATTTAAACAAAGTATGGTATGTAACATAAGTTAAAGTTTTAATTTTATTAAATATGAAAAATAAGATGAAAACTGTACTGTCTCTGGAAAACACTAAGTACAACAGAGCAATCTTTTGAAAGTAAGAATTTAATCATACAGGTTCTATGATTCAAGTGTATAAACTGATTACATTAACAATAACTTGAATTTTAAAACCAAAATTAGAATTTTTAGTTTGAATGTGATTAAGTATTTCTGGTTTGACCAAAAAGGGTATTTTGGTATGATACTGTCGATCTAGGAAGTTTGGGTGGCCAGTATCTTTTCTGGTGATGGAGTATAGATCGAAGTTGTAGGAAAAAATGGTAGTAGGTGAATCAAAGCAGTGTGGCGTTGGTGATTTTGAATCAAAGATCTTAACCCTAGTTTTATCTGTGGATCAGTATATTGGTCGATGCAAATCCTATGAGTGATCGAGTTCACCCAAATTGAGGGGATTGATGGAGGGTTGCTTGTCGAAGATGATGGTGGAAGGACAGAATCTCTGGTGGCCGAATTATTGAGATTGAGGCGTTTTCAGGTTTCGACATGGTTCCAGTTTTTGAGCTTGAAAGCTCGATTGTGATTTTGGGGTTCTGCGATTGGTTTGATGGTCGGAATCGAGATGGGGGATGACCGTCGACTTGGGAGTGTTGTCGCGAGAGGTCGTTGTTGATGGCAGTGGTGGTGCAGGTGCACGGTTATCATAGTGTGTCAGCTGTTGATTTTGGGGGAAGATGGTACTCGAGTGTTACGAGTAGATTCATGTTTTTGCTCGAAGCTTTGGGGAAGTGGACTCGAAGTAGGGATTATGAGGGCTCGGGGGTACATTTGTTACAGGATTATGTTAAACCTGACAGTACTTTAAATTTAAAGGAATTCAAATGAAGTGTTACTCAAGTTACTCGAGTTATTTTAGTGTTTAGCTCGAGTTAGTTTGTTCAAGTTTGAAACTTGTCCTATTTGAAAATTTAAACTAAATTTTAAAACATTAAGCAAAGATTTAAAATGAGTTTTAAATCTAGTTTTAATTATGGATTCAAGTTTTAATTTGAATCATAGTTAGAAATGAATAATTTTTTAAATTCAAATTTGTTTAAAATACTTAAAAGGTTTATAGTTTAAAAATGTTTTTAAAGAAATTTGAATTTAAATTGGAATTTGAAATGAAAAGAAATGTTTTAAACAAAGTTTAAATTTGATTCAAATCTGAATTTGAATCTTTGTTTCAAAATAGATTTAAGTTTTATAAATTTAAGTATTTTAACAATTCTGAATGATAAAGAAAAATTAAAATGTTTTAAATTTAAAAAGGGAATTTGATTTAAACTTTTGTAAAATTTCTTTTATAAGAAAAGTATTATTTAAGTTTAAAGGTTTTAAATTGATTCTAAAACTTGTTGAAGTTAAATTATAATTTAATGATTTGTTATGCATTTAATTATTAGGGTAATTAAATGGATAATTTATTTATTTAATAAATTAATGGAATGAATAATTACTTAAAGTAATTAAGGGTTTAAACTTAAAGGTTAAACGTTAATTATTCTTAGATTAATTAACTTGTAATTTAAGAGTCATTAATTAATAAGATTTGATTTTAATTAATGATTAATAATTAATGAATTAAGTAATAAAGAATAAATTAAGTTATAGTTAACACTTAATTAATTGAATTATTAGGGGTTATTTTTTGGATTATTAATGATTAATTAAATTGTAATTAATAATGATTAAAATAAGTTAATTACTTTAGAAAAATAATTAATGAATTGTTAAATAGTTAATAAAGGTTATTAAGTAAGGATTATTTAATAATTAATTAATGTGGTTAATTGTTAATAATTAATTATGTTAATTAATTTAAAGATAATCATTTGTGTAAATTGTTAAGTATAATTACTTATGGAAGTAACTAAGGAATTAATTACTTATTGTAATTAATTGAGTTTAATTTGATTAGATTAAGTTAATTAATTCAGTTTAATTAATTTAGAATAATCATTTGATGATTTGTGGAATATAATTACCTAATTTAATTTAATGAAGAGAAATTACTTAGGGAAGTAATTTATGGGTAATTACTATATGTAATTAATTGAAGGTGATGTGATGATGGAAGTAATTTGAGTATAATTACTTTGTAAATTAATCAAGGGATTAATTAGAGATAATTAATTAAAGAGTAATTATTTTATTTGGTGAAGTAATTAAGGGTAGTTAATTACTGAATGGAGTTAATCAAGGGTGACTAACATTTATGGTTTAAATTAAGAATTAATTACTTAGTGTAATTAATTTAAATAGAAAATGTAATTAGAAATCATTAATTATTATAATTAATGATGTAATTAAGAATAGATTTATTTGGAAATAATTAATAAATGAAGGAATTAATTGATGTAATTAATTAAGAATTAATGAATTAATTATAGATAATTAATTAAGGAAGTAATTAAAGATTAATTACTGTATTTGGTTAAGTATAATTAATTTGAGAAATTAATTAGTGGATAATTACTTGAATGTAATTAAAGATTAATTAATCAGGGATGATTAATTAAAATGAATAATTGATGGATAATTAATTGATTGATTGATAATTAATTAATAGTGATATAAGCAAGTTTGGTAGTGATGAAGTAATTAATTTAATTCATTTTAAATTAATTAGAAATGATGTAATTAATTTAATTCATTTTAAATTATTTATATTTGGTGAGATTATTAATCATTGCTTATATGGATGGATGATGATGTTTGCCTTGAATGGTTTGAATCTCAGATATGAGATAAGAAATGTTGAATGATATGGATGCATTGTGATGATGATTTCGATTACCTTTTGATAACGATAATATGGATTATCTGTTGTGATGATAATGTTGATTATCTATTATGAATCTGTGATTTATCTATCTGTGTATATAGATAATTGAATTGTTTTAAACCTTTAAAACAACTTGGCCTTAAAGGACACGCTTTGGATTTCGATGAGACCGGGATCGGGTTTGCTACAGTACATCATGATAGGGGGTTCTCGTTTTGCGTTAGGTTGCGAACGGGAGACTCTTACCCTTACATGCTCGCGGGGGTAGTATAAGGTCTTGCGGGGTTGGTTGCGAGTCAAGAGGCTGGCCGTAAAAGTAAACTCGAGGTATCACTATGAGCTACGGCAGGGCTGGGATGGGACCGTCACAGGTGGTATCAGAGCGCCAGGTGAGTGAATACCTAGGTTTTGAAGTGATTTCTTTCTTGAGAGAGCGTATTTGTAATTATATATATATATATATATCTACCTATTTGTTGCGTTACCCGTACAGGTTTTCCAATATAAGTTATAAAGGTAGATAAGGTAGTGGGGTGTGTAACACGACTACTACCAATGGTTGGAATTTGAGTGTTGAGGTTGGAAGTGTATCTGTCGAGACTGTAGACCTAATACCGTCTCGAGTGAGTTGTGCAGAGTGTAAGATTTCATAGATCTTTGAAGGTAACCTGTTAAGGTTCAGAGTCTATCTTTGAGTTGGATGAGTAGAGTTTGGATCTGTCGGTTGGGCAGAAGAAAATAATGGTATTTTGATACCTCAGGAATTAGTAGCTGTGTGATGAGACGCAGTGACTATGGATGTCTCCGAAGATTTTTCTTTGAACAAGTTTAAGAAGTATATATGCTTCGATGTTGTGGCTGGGTTCAGCAGGATGTTTCCATCTGGTTTGAGGTCCGAGTTTCTCGAAGGGCTTTGTTAGGAAGTCGTTGGCATCGATGTCAGCAGTGCAGCTCGGAGTGTTCTGTACTGGCAAGAAGTCTTCTGGTTAGCAGTTTTTCTAGAGATGAGGTTCAGAAGCAGCCGAGTGGATCCATTTCTTTGATGGATTGGCTAGATAAGTGTAAGCTGTTCTGATTGGTAAAGAGAGAACGATTTCTTTGGATATTAGGCTGGTTGATCGCAAAAGTGACTTGCGATAGTTTGAGTGTTCTCTTGAGTTATCAGAAGTTTGTCCACATCTGGAGGTTGAGTTTCTTATCGACAGGATTCTAGAAGTGCTACCGGTGGTTCAGCTTAGGATCAGGTGGGGCATTTGAGTTTTCTTTTAATGGATCTGTTGAACCATATTTCTGAGATATGTTGTCCAGTTTGTGCTCGAGTTTTTCATCTACTTCGGATCAGAGTTGTGCAGCGGAAGCAGTTTGGGAGTGCTTTTGTTTTGTCTTTTCCGGATAAGGAGAAGTAAGTTAGTCTTCCGATGTTTTGGAGTAGAGTTGGTGTTCTTGGTTTGCAATTGATCTTGAGGAGATCATTCTATTGGGTTGTTTTGGTCCGGTTTGTTTTTAGAGACATCAGCGAAGGTTGAGCTGATCAGGAGAGTTGAAGGCAGCCCAGGATCCTCAGAAGTGTTTTGTGGATTAAAGACGAAGGAATTTGGATTCCGGAGTCGGAGATTTAATTTTTGGATAAGTTTTCTCCGATCTAAAGAGCTTGAAGATTGAGTAAGACTGGGTAAGTCAGCTCCAAGATGTTTTGGATATTTTCTGTGACCTTGTGAGAATTGGTGTTTGATTTTCAAGGTTGAATTGCCAGTTTGGATAACTGGGATTCGATGTGTTTCACGTATCTCTGAGGGGGTACGTGTATGATCTATCTCTGGTTGTGGAACCAGCAGTTCAGGAGGATGTGCTTGTTGAGTCAGGCTTGTCTGTAGTCTGATATCCTGTTTAGTTTTGTTGATCTAGTTGGATAGGAGCTCTGTAGCTTAGCAGTATAAATTGTTTGGATTCTATAGAGCGAGTATCCCGATATTTATACCGTGGAAACTCGTGGAAATTTTATCCAAAATTTGTTAGGATAATTAGATTATTTGATTGAATGAATTGGTTGCTTTGGTGGTTAGCATATGTTTAATAATATATGCTTGTGTTTTAAAATAAAATCTTAAGATAGATTATTAAATTACCTTTTCTTTTAAATTTTGGGGAAGAAATTGTTTAAGGGGGGAGGAATGTGATATCCCAAAAATTTGGCAATATGAATTTAATAATCTGTGTTAAAAATTAATTTGATTTGATTAATTTTGATAATAAAATTTGAATTGATCTAATAATCATCTTTTAATAAATATTTAAATTATAAGATTTTATCTTTTTAAAGCTAATAGATTGTTTTTTGTTTATAATATATATAATCGTATATATTGTAAATTGATAAACTTTGATTTGGAATTTAGTAAATGAATTAATTTTCTAACTCTAATTTATTTTTGGTAAATTGAAATTTGATTTAAATTCAAACATTTAGCTTTTCTAAGCAATTTAATACATAATTTGGTTTATACTTATGATAAATCTTATTTGTTTTAAAATTTTATTTAATTAGCTTAATATGAATTTAAATTAGATTAACATCAAATCTTTGTTTATTTTCTTTTTAAAATATTACTTGAAATTATATATAAGAATTTAAAATATAAATTACAAATGATCTTAATATATTGAGTAATAGAAGTAAATTATAATCTCTCTTATAAATTATTTAATATTGTTTAATTTGTTATTTTCAAATAATAATGATAGTACTTGGTTTTTATGAACATAAATAAATTTTGTAAGAAATAGGATTTTTTATTTTTAAAATTTAAAGGAAGATATATTTATACATAACTTGGTTTTTAAATTAATTTAAATTTGGATTTGTTGTTGTGAAATTCAAAGGAATAAATATTTGAAAAAATATATTTGAATAAGCTTATATTTATAATTTGATTGTTTTCATTTCTTTTTAATTTAAAAAGAGATAAATTCATTTATATATACGTAAGAAATAATAAATTAAGATTTAAATTTTTTTAAACAATTTTAAATTAAAATAAAAATACTCTTAATACATGTGTTAATCTCTTAACACTTATATGACATGTGTTAAGCATGAAATAAGAATTGTGACAAATGTTAAACTTAGAAACAAGCGTCCTAATTAATCTTTTTCATTTTATTTTAATTTAATCGAAATCTACTTATATAAACATTGCACTCATTCTTATTTTCTTTTTTCTATTCTTCTTTTTTTCAAAACAATGATCTGAAATCATCTCCATTCAAAACAGAGATTTTGATCAAAATCAAAATCTGCAAAATTCCCTAAAAAAATTAATCTTCTTCAAAACTGTTTGAATTTTCTTCAAAAACTGAAATGCAAATCATTTAAAAATCCTCAAAAAAGAAAACTGTAGCCCTTCAAATTTATCAACCTGGAAAAGTCAAATTGCAATTCAATTCTGCAATTCATAAACCTGAAATCAAATCTGCAACTCTAAAATTTGCATGCAACTGAAGATCCTGCTTTCCTGTTTTGAACTTCATCAAAGCCTGCATTTTTCTTATCTATCTGGAAGCATGCATCATGAAGCTAGCATTTGCAGTAAAAACAGGATGAATGTTTTTAAAGGCAAACTAAAGTTTTAAAAAAAAAACAAAACAAGAAGCAACTAGAAGTTTTTGAAAATCCAAGCAATTCAGGTTCAGGCTTATCAAAACATGGATACTCTGCTTATAAAAATTCTGGTGAATAACATGTTATATTTAATAAACTTAAGCATAAATTAGTTGTTTGTTTACTCTATAAATAAGTGTGTGGATGATTATGATGAAATGTTTTGAATATATGTATGGGTTTTTATGAATGTCTGCTTGTAGTTGAAAATGTGGTTTTTGGGCCTGTTCTAGAATTCAGGTTTAAATCCTGACCAAATTCAAGATCTCATACTCAAAACCTTGTTAAAGTTTAGGATTTAAACAAAGTATGGTATGTAACATAAGTTAAAGTTTTAATTTTATTAAATATGAAAAATAAAATGAAATCTGTACTATCTCTGGAAAACACTAAGTACAACAGAGCAATCTTTTGAAAGTAAGAATTTAATCATACAGGTTCTTTGATTCAAGTGTATAAACTGATTACATTAACAATAAATTGAATTTTAAAACCAAAATTAGAATTTTTAGTTTGAATGTGATTAAGTATTTCTGGTTTGACCAAAAAGGGTATTTTGGTATGATACTATCGATCTAGGAAGTTTGGGTGGCCAGTATCTTTTCTGGTGATGGAGTGTTGGTCAAAGTTGCAGGGAAAAATGGTAGTAGGTGAATCAAAGCAGTGTGGCGTTGGTGATTTTGAATCAAAGATCTTAACCCTAGTTTTATCTGTGGATCAGTATATTGGTTAATGCAAATTTTATGAGTGATCGAGTTCACCCAAATTGAGGGGATTGATGGAGGGTTGCTTGTCGAAGATGATGGTGGAAGGACAGAATCTCTGGTGGCTGGATTTTTAAGATTGAGGCATTTTCAGGTTTTGACATGGTTCTAGTTTTTGAGCTTGAAAGCTCGATTGTGATTTTGGGGTTCTGCAATTGGTTTGATGGTCGGAATCGAGATGGGGGATGACCGTCGACTTGGGAGTGTTGTCGCGAGAGGTCGTTGTTGATGGCAGTGGTGGTGCAGGTGCACGGTTATCATAGTGTGTCAGCTTTTGATTTTGGGGGAAGATGGTACTCGAGTGTTACGAGTAGATTCATGTTTTTGCTCGAAGCTTTGGGGAAGTGGACTCGAAGTAGGGATTATGAGGGCACGGGGGTATGTTTGTTACAAGATTATGTTAAACCTGACAGTACTTTAAATTTAAAGGAATTCAAATGAAGTGTTACTCGAGTTACTCGAGTTATTTTAGTGTTTAGCTCGAGTTAGTTTGTTCAAGTTTGAAACTTGTCCTATTTCAAAATTTAAACTAAAATTTAAAACATTAAGCAAAGATTTAAAATGAGTTTTAAATCTAGTTTTAATTATGGATTCAAGTTTTAATTTGAATCATAGTTAGAAATGAATAATTTTTTTAATTAAAATTTGTTTAAAATATTTAAAGGGTTTATAGTTTAAAAATGTTTTTAAAGAAATTTGAATTTAAATTGGAATTTGAAATGAAAAGAAATGTTTTAAACAAAGTTTAAATTTGATTCAAATCTGGATTTGAATCTTTGTTTCAAAATAGATTTAAGTTTTATAAATTTAAGTATTTTAACAAATTTGAATGATAAAGAAAAATTAAAATGTTTTAAATTTAAAAAGGGAATTTGACTTAAACTTTTGTAAAATTTCTTTTATAAGAAAAGTATTATTTAAGTTTAAAGGTTTTAAATTGATTCTAAAACTTGCTGAAGTTAAATTATAATTTAATGATTTGTTATGCATTTAATTATTAGGGTAATTAAATGGATAATTAATTTATTTAATAAATTAATGGAATGAATAATTACTTAAAGTAATTAAGGGTTTAAACTTAAAGGTTAAAGGTTAATTATTCTTAGATTAATTAACTTGTAATTTAAGAGTCATTAATTAATAATATTTGATTTTAATTAATGATTAATAATTAATGAATTAAGTAATAAAGGATAAATTAAGTTATAGTTTGAAACCTGTAAAAAAAATTCCAGGTTTTAAAATTTTTGGGGTGAAGTTTGATCCATGGGTTTTGTTCGACCTGATGGTTGCTGTGGGGTGTTGTTGGGTTTCTGGTAGTCGCTGGATCATCTCTGATGATCGCCAGAGTTGGTGCGACATGATTTCTGGTTAACTGTTTTGGTTTGGATGTGTTCTAGGGGTAGGTCTGTGTTTTCCTCGAAGTGGATAGGGAAATGACTCGGAGAAATCGAGCATGAAACTCGAAGTAAAAATAAGGTTTCTCGGGTCAACCTGTAGTTTACAGGTTACACAGTAAACTGTGTATGTTTTTAAAAATTTGGGTTTTAAACTTTTAAAATCTGGGTTTTTGAAAATTTAAAATCGGAAGTTTTGTTTAAAGAAAAGTTTAAGTTTAAAATCAAATTCAAGATGAATTTTTGAAGTGGATTCAAATTCCAGGTTTTGAAACCTGATTTACTGTTTTTTTTTAAATCTGAGTTTTCGTTTTGAACTTTTTAAATTTGCAGTTTCATGTTTAGAGTAAAGCAAAGTTTAAGTTCAAATGCAATTCAAGTTTTTATTACTGATTGAATTCAAATTCCAGGTTATAAAATAAAAATAAAAGTTTAAAATTTAACTTAATTAACTATTTTATTTTTGGTAAAATAGTTGAAACTTTTAATAATGAAGTTTTTAAAATGTGATTAAGATTTAAGAATTAATTTTAAATCTGGAAATCTAAGCTTAAACCTGAACTCCAGTTTTAAATTTTAAAGAAGATTAAAATTGAAGTTTTAAATTAAAATGGAATTTTAAGTTATTAAAGTTTTGAAATGAATTTAACTCTAAAATTTTTATATAACATTTGTTTGATTTGAAATTTTAAAAGGTTTTAAATTATTTAAAACTTTAATAAGTTTTAAAATTATTCTATTTAAGCTTGAATTTAAATTGGAATTTAAAAGAAAATTTCTTTAGAACTTTGTTTTAAATCAAATTGTTTGAAACATAATTAATTTACGTTTATAAAAATTTAATTTAGATAAATATTTCAGAATTAATTTGTTTAATAAGGTAATCAAGACTAATTAATTTAACTAATTAAGTGAATTTGGATTAATAATTGATTAATGATTGATCAATTATAATTAAGATCATTAATTAAATTATTAATTAATGATGAATGAATGTAATTAAGTTTTAAATTAAAGTTAGTTAATTTAATAATTAACTTTAATTAATGAATGATTAAAGATAATTTAAATGGTAATTAATTTAAGTTAATTACCTTATAAAATAATTTGAGGATGGTTAATGAAGGTCATTAACCAGGATTATTTAATAATTAATCAATGTAGTTAATTTCTATAATTAATTAGATTAATTAATTTAATAATAATCAATTGCAAATGGTTTGAGTATAATTACTTGATAAAGTAATTAGGAAATTAATTACTTAATGTAATTAATTTAGTTTAATATGATTGTTTATCTTTAATTAATTAAGTTTAATTAATTTTAAACATTTGGGTTTTATAAATAATTACTTTATGTAATTAAAGTTTGGAAATTACTTAGTTAAGTAATTATTTAATAATTACAGATTGTAATTAAGAGTGGAGATGTTTAAAAATGAATAATTTGGATTAATTATTTAGTAATTAATCAAATAATTAATTAAGAAATTAATTTAAGGAATTATTAAGGATCATTAATTATTTTAATTAATGATGTTGGTTAATTATGATTAATTAATCAATAATAGATAATTAAGGTAATTAATTAGTTTATTAATTAAGGATTAATATAATTAATTATGATTAATTAATTAATTGGGTAATTAAAGGTTAATTACTGTTTGTTTGAGGTAAATTAATTTGTGAAATTGATTAAGGATAATTACATGAATGTAATTAAGGGTAATTAATCAAGAGTGATTAATTAAAGTAATTTATGATTGATTAATTGATTTTAAGCAATTAAATGATTGAGTAAGCAAGTTATAATTTGATGAAGTAATTAATTTAATTTATTTTAAATTAATTAAGTGAAGGAATTAATTTAATTCATTTTAAATTAATTAAAGGTAAAGAATTAATTTAATTCATTTAAATTAATTATATGGTGATGAGTAAATTTTTGCTTATGTATGAATGGATGTCATTGAATTGACTTGGATGCTTTGTGATCTCAGAAATGAGATAAATGATATTTTGTGGTATGGATGTTGGTTGTATTGTGATGATAACATAGGTTATCTATTGTGTTGATAATATATGGAATATCTATTTGATATTGATAATGTAGGTTACTTGATATTGATAATTATCAGCTATGGTTTATGAGCTATCTATCTGTGTGTATATAGATACTGTATTGAATTGTTTTAAACCTTTAAAACAACTTGGACCTTAAAAGACACGCTTTGGTTTTCGATGAGACCTGGATCGAGTTTCCATATTTGGATATCCGAAAACCACATCGATTCCAAATAACGTTCGGTCGTTAATCCAAGTGGAGCGAGTGAAGACTCGAGGTGTAAGGGCTATACGTCAGTATAACTCTGTGGGTGATTCCGTAATGAGTTTGACGGAATAGGACTTATAGATTCGAGATGGAGATTTAGAGTGCAAGGGTTATTGTCGTTAACTCTGAGGGTGATTCCAAAATGAGTGTAACGAGATAATGCCTTCGGTTTCGTTCGAACCCGGAACGAACTTGTATGGATTGAATGCTTTCAGAACATCGTCAGGTGGACGATGAGCTAACTAAGTGATATATCCTATAAAGGTAATCGTAGCCTCAAGCCTCATCAAACGGGAATGGCTAAAACAGGGGAGGTGCAGCAAGGCTTCGTGGGTCGCACCCACTAGAGAGCAAGATTTACCCCTGTCTAGATGTCCCTTTATATTTTTCGGCTGTGTGGGGCGATTGCTAGCTAGAATCGCCGGGGTTGTCTTGTTCGGGACTGTTCAGTAAGGAATGCTCTCGGTCTTGTGTTGCAGGGGAGTTAGGGTGGCTCCTCGGTACGGTGATCTAGGCCACGTACTGTGACGGGCGGTACCCCAGTAGCCCTGCCATTGTATGGAATCCAAAATCCAATAAGTGCCAACGGTTTTGATTGTATTACCCACTTTTGTGGCTAGTAGCTGGAATTTAATAGATGTAACAATTTCGGCTATTTCATATTTACTTGAAAACCCTAGACACTATTATAATATCATCGGATTTCCTATCAAATGTTTTGGTTAGCGTAAGGTAAAAACTTTTCCATGTTTATGTGTGGGAAGTCTTACGTGATACCTTTCTTTTCAAAAGGTTTTTGAAAGTTAAGCAACTTTAACCTGTTACTCACACCAGACCCATGTCTGACTTGGAGTTTATTCTTGTTTTTCATAAACTCTTGGGTACTCAAATTTTTACGAGTAGCCAAGGGATTCAGGTTAGCTTTGACGAATATTGGAGGAGCAATGGAGCAGGAGGCTTCTGCTTTAGTTGTATAGTATTCCGCTGTATGTTCTGTATTGTCTCTGGTTTGTATTATGTTGTAAATACAAGACAGGTGTTTATAACTGTCTAGTATGTGTTGTATATCTGTGCACTCTGATTGTAGTTGTAAACTATGTAATATATTATATTATTAATATAATTTATTCGTTCCGCTGTTAGATTCTGATGTGTTGTTTCTTCTTCTTCTCTTTCTTCTATTCTCTATCCCTTTCTTTCTTATTAACGATGCGACTTCCTGGAGTCTGGAAGTTGGGTCGTCAAACTTGGTATCAGAGCATTAGGCTGAGTGAATACCTAGGCTATGAAGTGTATCTTTCTTTTGGGAGCATTTGGTTGAGTGAATACCTAGGCTCTGTAGTGGTGTCTTTCTTGAGAGAGCGTATTTGTAATTTTTAATATATATATATATATATATATATATATATATATATATATTCTACCTATCTAGGTTACCTCACTACAACAGTTTATGGGTTTTATAGCGTTTGAAAAACACTATAACAGGCTACCATAGCGTTTCAGAGAACGCCATGGAACCACAAGCTATGGTAGGCCGGCCGCATTACATAGCAGGAAGGAAAACGCTATAATAGTTAATAGCGTTTACAAAAGGGCATAGCATTTGCAACCTACCATAGCGTTTTTTCTCTGTTATTAAACTTAACCGCTGTAGAGAATATAATCCTTCATTTAACTTCTATAGCGTTTTTAGCACATTTTATAGCGTTTCATCTAACCATGTTATAGCGTTACAATGTTTTTCGATAGCATTTCTTGTCATGTTTGTATAGCTTTTTTATTTTCTACTATAGCGTTTTTGATTCTATTATAGCGTTTTTGATGCATAAATCTTACATCTCATATAGAGTTGCGATAGCGTTTGATGAATCAATAGCATTTTTAAAACGCTATTCGATATAATATTAATTTTCAGCATTTTTTTGTGGTTGTTGCTTGCATTTTGAATCGAGTGCTTGTTGTTTTTCTACTAGCATTTCTATTAAAAAAAATACACACACAATTTCATTCGAAAAAGAATTTTTTTTATTCCATTTTCGAATACATTCGCATTTCACATTTTTACAAATTTTCATATTTACAAACTGACACTGCACTTCCTGCATCCCCTTCATCTCCTTGCTGTTAGCCCCAGACATTGATACTGCAATACCACCTTGTTCATTTCAGCCATCCACCCTGTGCACGGCCTTCAACCATCACTTGTCAACTAAAAGTATTCAGCATAATTTGTATAAACTTAATAAGTTGAAATGATGAAATCGTAATGAATGGTAAAAATTTTGACTTGTAGCCAAGCTCTAAATGATGGCCGCTGCTCTTTTTCAAGGAACGAAGATCAAGCCTTTGACCATCTAATGATGTATTTTGCACCAGTCTTCCCGGGCGGAGGATGAGGACCATACTCTACTAATTCTTTTAGTCTGAGAATTAGTATGTACAAAAATAAGAATTAAGATAAAGTAAAAAATTAATGCATGCAAATTCAAAAATAACATAAAAGGCACCTCTCAATATTATATGGAGTGACAGTTTCCGAGTATGTCAAATTCAATGCAATACTCCAGGGCACACCAAGTTGATCGATATTTATAGTTGGATCATGGGTGATGATTGTTCATGCTGAAAATTCAACAAGCTTTCCTATCAAGTTTCCATAAATACGACCTTGTTTTGCTTTTAGCCTACTGCATATAGACTTGATAGGTCGTCCTAATCTTTGGGTGGCCTAAACAATTATGTAGCTAAGATAATAAGGCAGAAAAAATGAACTATTTTCTACAGAATGTGCAAGACCATGCATACCCTTAGCTAACCAGGAAGCTCATTGTCGAAGTATGTTGCTACGTGGAACTGCAATAATTGTGCAAACTCCATGATGATGTGAGCATGAGCTCCATTCCTCTCTTGACGTCACAAATTCTCATTATGCCTTATTATCATTGCTAGCTGATGAGTCAAGTTGTCCTGTTGAACATGGAAAATATATAATAAAAAAACATGAATTGGGCAATAAACTCCAAATTACAGTGGCCAAAATAATACATTATGATCAACTAATACTAAGTACCTCACTCCTAGCCGATGTGTCCATCATAACAGAAGGTCTAACAGGAAGAGGTGGAATAGGTAGAACTTATAATATCATCCAATCAGGACGGGCATATTTTGGATTCAAACCCAGTAACAAACAATCTTCATTGCTTATCTTTTTAAGAGCAATGAGAAGCTGAAAAGTTTAAAGAAAAATGGTAGATCAATCAATAATGGAAGACAAACCGCTATCATAATTATTTGTCGCAATTTTACCCTTTCTGCAGAAAGTTGTTGTTTCCTTTCAACAGGTTCTGGAAGCTGTTCCTGATCATCTGATTTCTTCTTTGAAGCTTTATATTCAGCAACCATTTTCATGCCATCAATTGTGATGTATGGTTGTTGAGCACTACAGCCACCACGACTCTTCTTTACTAGTTCATCTGTATCTTGTTCACCATCCACATCAATATCATCACCTCGAGCACATTTCTTCTTGCTTTTACATGCATCATAAATTCTTTTCAATCTATTCTTTGAGTTTCTAATTTTCATAGCCTGCTTAAATTTTGTATCTTCCTGAAATATAAAGAAATTACAAGTTCAAAAAATTAAACCAGTTTAGAAGGATAAAGGATAAAGATGAGTGATTTGGGTTGTTTTTTCTTTGAGAAATTTATAGACTAATCTCTCTCTCTCTCCGGATTCAGGCAATAATACTTTACATCACCTTTTTATTTTGATTTTTGAATTGCACTTAATTAAAGCACAAAGATTATAAGTTGTTATTATGTCTTGTTTTGCAGCATTTTTTTCTGAATTGCAGTATGATTTTTTTTATGTTAACATTCAGTTGTAGTATACTATTAGTAGATTCAGAATGTCAGTTGAATTGTAGTTAACTAGAATATTAGGTACCATAAATATTGGGTACCATACAAAGATAAACTGATTTGGTTGTCAAAATTATTTTTTACTCAAATTTACCTCACCTCCAAACGGCCATGATTAGATGCTAGGTAAGTGGATTGATATCCCTATAAGAATGAATTTTCATAGTTTAGTATGAAGTACTTCTTGAAAAGGCATGTTTAGGGGCTCATTGATCTACAATGAGGAAAGATAACATTATTGCAGAGGATATGATAGACATGCCATTGTGGAAGATGATCTCAATTTGTTTTGGTTAACTATCATGGTATGGTATGAAAAAGAGCAGTAAGCTGTATAATTGTGGTAACTTGAAGATAACATATGCAGTTGAGAAGAAGAATTACAGTTTTTCTATTTGCACAGTTAACCTGGTAAACAACAATGGGTGTAGTTGTTATCAAGCTCAAGTTGTTACCGATATCTGCTTGTAGTTTCTTTGGTTTTTTCAAAAGCAACGGTAGACCTCATTCGATCGTGTTTGATGACATGTCTGTTCCTGCTGCCAGCATAGTCTGCAATTCATTATTAACAACGGTTGGTCTATATCTCTATTATATATACCACAAAGAACTGATCAACAGTAAAGTTAGTATAAACTTACAATGGTGAACCCTTTGATGATTTCATCTGTGTAGTACTTAGGGTCTGTTTTATGAAGCGAAAGCATAGTTGTCATAATGGTTTTCTTCTTTTGTTCGTCTGTGCTGCTATGTCTTATATTATCTAGCAGTTTCTGGAAAAAATCATTTCTATACTTGGCTATTGATGCTACCTTCATCTTCCATCCATTTAATTTCAACCATCCTAAGAAAGGTAGGAAATCTACAATGTTTTTTTTGCCCCCGGTATTGAAAACACATCCTCCACTTAATCACGGAACACTAATTCTTCATTTATTTCAGAACTTACCTATTCTTTGTCTGAGAACATCTTTGTAGCCATCATTCTCATTATGTTGTTCAGTATTATTGTCAAAGATTTCGACTTCATTTCAACCTTTGTAAACTCCCTGAATTAAATTCATCAATAAACAATCCATCACATCTCTACATATAACAATAGACGATACTTACTATGTTATTAAAATTTGACTTACCCATCAACGTTGAACTCCCGAAAGAGAGTTCGAACCAAAGTTTGCAATTCGACGAGGGGCCAAGAGCTCGGAAAAAGTAAGCTTTCTCATATTGCGCCAGTGATCCCCATAATTGCTTGTTCCCAAAAATAGTGAAATTGTATGTAAACTCCTTGAGTGAAGGAAACTGAGGGCGGTTAGCGAATACATCAACTTGCATTTGACCGGGCGATAAGACACCGATATCATCGGCAAAATAATCCTGAATTAATTTTTGCATGCAAGACAAAAGTTCAAAAAGGATATAAATAATAGGGGAAAAATAAATAATTACCTCTAAAGCCTCTCAAATACTACAACATGAACGATTAAATTGTTTAAATATTGTTAACATCATATCAACATGTTTTGTCTAGCGTTCCAATGATAGTATAATTAGCTTAAATAATTTTAATCACTACACTCATGAGTATGTTTTACGGAGCATGTTTGGTGTCACAACTCATAGTAAAGAAAATCAATGTGCTGGTTCAAGTTCATGCGACCCATCTTGAAATGTTATTTATTTCTAGGAAGGCCCAACAATAACATCTTTCAGATTCTTACAACAAATACCTTTATGCACTGAACTTTGCCCTTTTTATACCGAGGGTGTAGATGTACGTGTTTGAATATTATATATGTTGCAGATTGTTTCTATGGCCCCAAAAAAATCACTGTTTATGGTGTACATCGTTATTTTTCTCAATCTACAAACTCAAAGCATTTCCAAGTTGTCTTCTTTACTATAATTTAAATTTTAAACCTTTTTGCATACAGTCATGTCCCTATTTTTATACTAGATTGAAATGCAACAAAAAAAAACTTATGCTTAATAAGTACCTCAAGTGTTCCTTCTACACCACAAAAAAAGTGGTATTTCACCTTTTTTTTTTGAGAAAGACGGGTATGTAGCGCGAGACTACATAGCCGGTTAGATATATATATATATATATATATATATATATATATATATATATATGAAAAGCAGTATAATAGCCGATCAACATGCTTGATCGGTAGCACCATCAGCAAAATAAAAACTACATCAAAACCCCAAAGTCATATTACGAACTAGCAAAAGAACCAGAACATCAACACAAAACAGCAAGCTGTTAAGGAGATAAAGTCTTCTGCTATCAAGCACCTCCAGGAGGAAAATCTGTACTACTGCATTGTGAGTTAGCCGACGACGGACTGTAATAGGGTAAGCGAAGCCTGAAAGGCGCTGAGTGGCTGCAACCTGTATATTGATTGAATAGGTGAGATATACGCCTGCATAGGCCATCAAGATGTGATGTAGGTTTACCAAACACTCGAGCATTTCTCTCTTTCCAGATACACCAACAGAAGATAGAAATGAGTATGTCGAGGTTGGGATCATGTGAGTTGTTCTGCCAGTAATCGAAAATGATGGGCCTGTCAGGAACAAATCCAAGTGTATGGGCGCTAGAGGCGGCCCAAACCGAGTAAGTGATGTCACAATGACTAAACAGATGGTGGATGCTTTCATTATGTTCTGAGCAGAAGACACAAAGTGGATTGATTTGAATAAGAAAACGAGTGAGACGATCTTTAGTGTTGACGCGGTTGTGAGAGAGGCACCATTGAAAGAATACAACTCGGGGCTGAATTGGGCATTTCCAGAGTCTGGAGAAACCGAAGGAGCGACCGGGGTTGGTCAGAAAGGCGTAGCATGAGGCTACAGAGAATCCTTTGGAGGGTGCAAGCGCCCAGATGACTCGGTCTGGATGAGAGGAGAGGAGAGTAGATCGAAGGATGATGGAGGCAGAGATAAGGTCAGAGAAGGTGGCAGGGCTGAAAAGAGAGGAAGGGCAAAGAGAGTCAGGGCCATGATGAACACAATCGCTGACTGTAATCGTAGGATCGGACGAGTGGAGGAAGAGATTATGTAAGACTTTGGCGAGGGGGAGCTGATCAAGCCACGTGTCAAACCAGAAAGAGCCGTTTTCACCATTGCCAATGGTTATGTGGAATAAAGATTTGACACGAGGTAAGCATTGAATCACTCCCGCCCAGAAAGGTGAGGGTCTTATGTTTGGAGGATAATGGAGGATAAGGTGGATTTTGGAGCGATAGTATTGCGAAAGGACCAAATCTTTCCAAATGTAGTGATCGGGGCAGAGACATTTCCAGAGCCATTTAGCTAAAAGGGCGATATTGAGGGCACTGAGGTTAGGGATGCCCAGGCCCCCATGGAGTTTATGCAAGCAAACGGTATCCCAGCTAATTAGTCTTTTAACACCACCCCCGTTCCACAGGAAGTTTCTCCTGATTTTGTCTAAACGATTAATGACCCAAGAAGGAAGCTTATGGAGTGACATCCAGTATGATGGAATGGCAGAGAGTACCGATTTAACGAGGACTAGACGGCCCGCGATGGATAACGAGTGGGCCTTCCAGCCCGAGAGCCTGGAACCAATTTTGGAGATGAGGGGGAGCCAATCAGATCTGATGAGCTTGATGGGCCGGAGGGTTATGCCGAGATATGACAGTGGGAAGTCTGTTATCTTGCAATTAAGCATAGATGAAATGTAAGGACCAAGGTGATGTGATTTACCTAGCATAATGGCTGAACTTTTGCTGAAATTGATTGAGAGACCAGATATTCTTTCAAAGGAGTATAGTGCTACTTTTAAGCAGTGGATAAATTTTTGTTGGGGGGATGCAAATATGATAGTGTCATCTGCGAACTGCAGGTTGGAGACTGATACCGACGAACCAGGAGGGGAGATTCCTGAGAATAGGCCATTAGCTGAGGCCAATTTCAGCATTCTGTTAAAGACATCAGCCACTAGAACGAAGATCCAAGGTGAAAGGGGGTCGCCCTGTCTCAACCCCCTAGCTGATTTGATGTGACCACCCGATACACCATTAATCGAGACCGTAGAGATGCTCGAGTAAAGAATATGTTTAATCCAAGAGCACCAGGTGGAGGAAAAGCCTCTGTGTGTCATAAGCTCGAGAATGAAGTCCCAGTTTACAGTGTCGAAGGCTTTGGTAAAATCCAGCTTGAGAAGAACTCCAGGCGTGGCAGTGTGGTGACAGAAAGAGATGATTTCTTGGGTCGAGGCAATACAATCCATGATGTTCCTTCCTAGTATGAAGGCCGATTGTTCAGAGCCGACTAGAGGGGCGATGACACTCTAGAGGCGGTTAGCAAGGACCTTGGTGATGATCTTGAAAGTTGTATTGAGGAGGCTGATTGGACGGAAATCGGGGAGTGAGTTAGCGCCAGGGACCTTGGGGATGAGGATAATTTTAGCGTAGTTTAATCTTGAGATGGTGGAAGGGTCAGATTGGAATTCTCTACACATTTCTAGAATGTCATACTTGACCAAATTCCAGAAATGTTTGAAGAAAATAGGACCATCCGGGCCAGGCGCTTTATCATCTGCCATATCATTTAACGCATCCCATACTTCTTCTTCAGCAAAGGGGTGGTCAATGTGGATGCTGGGTTGGGATGGGTAGAGGAGTGACCAATTGATATCAGGGAGGGGGGGGGAACTCTTACCGAGGATGTCTCTGAAGTAGTCGGTGAATAGACGGAGGTGGTCGGACGGGTCCGAGAAAGAGGAGTTGTCATGAAGCAGTTCTGAGATAAGAAGCGATCTGCGGCGCCCACTGGCCATTCGATGAAAGTATGAAGTATTTCACCTTTTAGTATAGAATTTGGAAAACAAAGCATAAAAGTAGTGATTTTTGCTTAAGCGGCACTTAAGCATGCCTTTAATAGAAAAGTAAGCAAAGTAATGAAGAAAATAAATATTGGTTAAACAAATATAATGAATTAAAGTTACACCTAAAACCGAACATACTATTAAAATAACCTAATTTATTTGGTTATTTAATTTCTTGCAAAATATTGGCATGGACATTTTAGGAATCTAGTAAAATAATCACCGGCGTCAGGTTTTTCCTTTATTAGTAGAGGTGGTAGCATTATATTATGTACCTCAAGGTATTATGGCTCCAGCGTTATTTCAATCACCCTGATCCTGTGAATGAAAAAACCATTTAGATAGAAAGAAAGCAGTGCCCTTTATCTCAATCATTTGAGAAATGGCCTAATATGAAACAAAATCTAATTAGGCAACCTTTGTAATTCACTGTGTCGCCAAACAAATTCACTTTGTCACCGGATAAATTTATTCCAAAATTTATTCCATGGGTTCTAAATACAAAATAAGCTTAAAAAAGGCACTTAACCAACAATTATGTTTAAAGAACTAACATGAACATATAAACAGCTTAATCGAGGACAGAATTTTCAAATATGTTACATGCCAAAAAAAAGAGCAGAAGGTTTTCCAGGCTGCAACTTGAACTCTGGATGAAACTGAGCACTAACATAGTAGAGATGATTGGGCAATTCAATTATCTACAATACCAATATATTTCATGGTCAAATCCAAATAAGCTCATGAATATCGTGTGCATGTAAAACTAAGTAAATAACAAGACATACCTCCATTCTTTTCCTAGATTCATCTTTACCATCAAACTTAAGACCAACATCTTCAAATTTCATTATAAATCAGGATTTACCTGCCAAAATTAGAAGTACATGTATCATTTTACATAACTCATTTGTAAAATCCAGCTTCAACCCATCTAGTTATCCTTTATTTTCTAGAAACACAATGCTGACACACATGGCAACTGAAGCAATAATTCACTTTGGAAATTAGCACGGATTGACATTTCTGAAGGAACGTTGGAATGTTACATTTCACTAACTTTTGCAATCCAAGAAATCTAATGGCAAAGATTAATTTCTGATTTCACCTAACAGACTACTAATGCTCAGTTCAATCTGGCTCCGACTTTAGTAAATGGCCATCTTTATATTAAAAAATGGGAGATAAAATTATAGACAAATATTATATCTATGGCGGTGTCTTTCATCCACATAATCAACATTTCCATATCTACAACAACAAAAAACATCATAGTTAAAAAAATTGAAACAGAAACATTACACATCAACAAGCTAGCGAATGATGAGTAATAAAAAGGGTATAAAAATAAATACAGCTTTGCCGATTTGTAGTTTGCAGTCTGAAAGTAAGTTCTCCTCGATCCAAGTTGCATTATTCCTCCCATATGAGTTTTGGATCCCTGATTATACATATATAATAGTTATATTTCAAAGCAAAAGTACACACCCTACCCGATAAAAAACTTGTTATATTTTTAAACTACATGAATAAGGAAATATTAACCTTCATATTCGAGAGATATTTATGCAATTTAAATTTGAAAACGGAGAGCGTGGAAAGTGCTAGGATTTGAGATAATTTAATTAGTTGTTATAAATCCTAAACAAGGTTTGGCAGCAATTTAGCATTTAAAATGCTTAACAACTAAAAGAAACGGTATAAATTATATACCTCTGGCATGAAAATGACACAAGGACTGGTAGTTTCAAAGTCAAATTCAATGATGTTTGCATCATGCATGTTAAGAACTGTAGTTTGCACGCCAAGGAAAATCCTAAGATATCAGACATTGTATTCACTAGCAAATTTTGCTACCAGAATTTTCCCTTGGACACCTCGGTCCCCAAACCTGCTGGGACTAAAATACCATCAGCTCCCTGATAGGCAAAGAAAAATACATATGAATATAATATTTCATAAAAATCAATGTATATCGAGTGATTTGATGAAACAACTAGCAACCTCAGTGACAATGAATTGGAATGTCAGGAGATTTGATGAAAGCTCATTTGTGATAGTTTCAAAATCCGATCTTGATGGTCACACTCCCAACAGTTGCAAAGAAACTACTAATAGTAGTAGCACATGGGAGCTAAGTCTTGTATACCGAGTTCAGTTTGCTGGACAAGCAGCTCTTTCCACTCTCTCTTGTTTATTGCTTGGATATTGTACATCAAATAACAATAGTATCATTGGCAATAATGATATCGAGTTCACTTCATTTTTGGCTGAACTATTCTGTAAGCAAGCATATTTGTATGTTGAAATGCTAGAATGTTTGGTGACAGTACTGAAATTCTAGATTTGTATGCAAAGCTTCTAAACGAAGTATTTTTTATTAAAAACCGAAGCTCTTGAAATTACTAAAGTTCATAATTTCGGTAATAAATGTTGTTTTTTATATGCCTCATTATGTGCACGTTAACACCACAACTTAACACCATGACTGTAATTAATTGGTATGTGCCAACATAACATGTGCAAACATCATGGCCTAATGCAGTAGACGATTTGCATTATTGGTGAACAACAATTCCGAGGATTATGCAAGTGAAAAATGATATTAGTATATAAAAAATACATGCCAATTTTATTGGTGGACCTATGCAATGCATCATAAAAGTGATACCAGCGTACAATTTTCATAGTAGCTAGCATGCTTCGCCCTTAACATTCATTCACTAGACAAATGCATTAATGATTGCCCAAACAGTTCACAAATCAACAGATAAGAAACAAGGAAAATATAATACATGCTAATTTTATTGGTGAACCTGTGCAATGCATTATATAAATAAGTAAAATTTGATTCAATGAAACAAAGTGAGATATGTCTACAAACACAATAAATGATTTTTTATTCTCCGGTATCCAAACGATATTTATTTATAGTATACATTGTGTAGGAATCTATAAATAGATTGTAAAAATTAAAAATTCAGTTGTTGATTAAACTACATTAAGTTTAATCCGTGCCAAAAGTGTACACAATTAGTAATAAACTGCAACTACTCCTACTACTATTTCTATTTGAATGAGGGATATCCTAACAAATTAGCATTAAAAATGGTTAACAAGGAAAAACAAAGTTTGAAAGCTATGAAATTATCCTTACAGTATACTAAAATTGCAAGAATCGCTCTCTTCTACCACTATTTCCTTCCCAAAATGAAATCAAACATGACCTATTGTTTTATTAGTGAGACTGAGGGTGAGAATCGGTGTCTTATCTATCATATTGAGGGTGATGGGTTGTGCCTTACTACGGTTGGCGAGATTGGTGAGGAGAATAAAAGTAAGTTTTTCGATGTCACTTGGGATAGGAAATTTATCTACTCACTTCATTCTGTTGGTTTTGATCCCCATCTTGCTGCTCTATTTTCAGGATTCTCTCTTGTTCCTGGACCATCTTTGGCTGTCGAGTGTGAGTGTGCTCTCTCTCCTGAGGAAGCATAGTTTTGATGTGTTAGTAGTATAGACATCTTTGTCTATCTCCTGAGTTTTATTTTGGTTTTTTGCCCTTTAGTTGCTTCTGTGCATGTGCAGAGCACCTGTTCGATCATTTATATACAGTGGCACGGCCCACTTTAAAGCCGGCTAGCTTTGCTAAAAAATAAATAATGAAAACCGTCAACAAAATTAAATGGTATATTTGATCATATATGCATCACCATAAAGAATCATAAATAGTGAAATATTCTCCCTTTATTACTTACGAGTTAAAATCCAAATTAATCTTTCATTTGTATGTTTTTATGTTCACACACCATATGGAAGAATAATCCTTTGCCTAAATGACTGTACAATACCTGTTTTAATTTTGTCAGAAAAACATAGTACATATTGTTTTCCAATGTAAAATTAAAATAAAATAAACAGAACTATTGCATACATTACACACGTCTAAAATGTAGAAATCCCAAAAACATTCGTCATAACTATTACACTAAATTAAAATTTTAAAAATAAATTAAAGTATTAACGTAGTAAAAAACAAAATGATTAGTTGCTTGGTCTTCTTTTTTTCATGAAAGACAACTTATAATCACAAGTGGTTGTTTTAAGTGCAAGTTATCAACTTTTTAATCTTCTTCTTTTTTAATGAGGAATATTCAATATCCACCTTTGAATACAAACTGAAAAAGATATATATTCATAAAAATTTACAGCATTAAAAATGGTTAAGTGAAACAAACGAAATTTGCATGAAGCTGTTGTTAGAGTAAACCAAACTTATAGAAATCACTCTCTTCTTCCATTATCCACATCCCTAAAAGAATCTAAACATCACCTATTATATCTATAAATTCAACAAAATATTTAGTTATTAGAAGTTAAACTATGAATTAAATAGTGAAGGCTGGTAAAAAAAAAGATTAATCTCTGGCCTTTTATGCATCATCTAAAAAAAAATAGAAGTACAATTTATCCTTTATTGTTTCAGTGTTTAAATCATTAATAAAACTCCTATTCATTTTTTGTAATATTCACAAACTGTGTAGAACAATAATCCAGTTCCTTGCGGATTATATAATATCACTTTTGTTGGTAAAAAAACAGAGTAAGTATTTTGCTTTAGATAAGCAATCTTAAGCCAAATTATTGCATAAATTAACATGATTCACATATCCTTTCCCAAATAAAAAAGTATATGCTATTTCTTCAAATATACACATGTAATATAACAAAAACCGCAGAATCACTCACTGTAATGTTATGCTTAATGAATAAAACTTGCAAAAACATATTGAAGTCAATAACATATCGAATTAAAATAAATACTTACATTGATTGTCCTTTGATTTTCATGAAAGGCAACTATAATGGTATGTATTGATTTTTTTCATTACTTCCTCTTATATCCTATTTACTGTTTTTCTGTTTGAAAGATATAATGTACTGATCATGTACATGATAGAATAGTATAATAGGCAGCAACATAGACATAATACCTCCTTCCAATGTCATTTTTATAGCAACAGTGATACAAGTGTACAATTTTCATAGTAGCTAGCATGCTTCACCCTAAGCACTCATTCGCTAGACAAATGCAGTAATGATTATAGAAAAATGATAGATAATTTCCAATCAGTTTCCCTATCTACATATAAGAATAACCATCGAATCTAAATCGCAGTCAACCAATAGCTTGCTCATCTAGAGACTAGAAAAGCTTGTTCCAAACAAATTATAAATATATAATAATACCTCTCACAGCGGTTCAAATCGAAGAAGCGCGGATGATGGCTACGTTTACGGATTGGGATCCGCTGTGTGAGTGAGAGATTCAGGTTAGGGTTATATGGATGGTGGCATCGATCGACTGTTGACGATGGATAGTGGCACCGATCGACTCTTGACGATGGATGGTGGCACCGATCAACTGTTGACGAAGGTTGTTAAGGTTACGCGAATGGGATTTCGTGGAGTTTTTGTTTCCTGAAGGCGATAAAGTGAATGGAAGATTGTTTTTCGAAGAAACTGACAAAGGCAATACACGCTTTTTCTTTCACCACAAAAATTTCATTTCCCGCCTTTTTTTAGTGTATAGCGTTGTATACACCGTATTTACATGGTCAATAGCGTTCGAAACCCTAGAATGCATAGCGGTTAAAGGGGATAGCCGGAAATGCTATATGTTGATGCTATCAAAAGTCCATATTTTTGTAGAACCTGTTCGGGTATTCTAATATAGTTATGAAGGTAGATGAGGTAGTAGTGTGTGTAACACGTCTACCATTGGTTGAAGTCTGATGTTTGAGGTTGGAGGTGTTTTGTTGAGACTGTAGACCTAATACCGTCTCGAGTGAATTCTGTAGTAATGAAGAACTTCATTAATCTCTGAAGGAAACCTGTTAAGGTTCGAAGTTTATTTTTGAGATTGGATGAGTAAAGTTTGGATCTGTTAGCTTGGCAGAAGCGAATAATGGTATTTTGATACCTCAGGAAGTAGCAGCTGCGTGATGAGATGCAGTGACTATGGATGCTCCCGAAGATTTTTTCTTTGGAACAAGTTAAGGAGGTGAGTCTGCTTCAGTGTTGTGGCTGTGGTTAGCTTGAATTTCTGTTTGCTTTGAAGTCCGAGTTTCTCGGAGAGCTTTGATTCGGAATTCTTTGGCACTTGTGGCAGCAGTGCAGTTTGGAATGTTCTCGGTGTTGGCAAGAGATCTTTTGGTTTAGCAGTTTTCTGGAGTGGAGTTCAGAAGCAGTTAAGTGGACCTGTTTCTTCGATGGGTTGGCTAGTTGAGTTGAAGCTGTTCTGTTTGGTTAAGGGAGAACAGTTTTCCTTGGATTTGGTTTGGGTGAATCGCAAAAGTGACTTGCGATCGTTTGAGAGTTCTCTTGGGTTATCTGAGTTTTTCTGGATGTCTTCAGGAAGTCAGAGTTTGATTCACATCTGGAGATTGAGTTGGTGTAGTAGCTCGGAGTTTTGGAGGAACTCCTGAATGATTCTTATGGATTTGTTGAACCATATCTCTGGGATGTGTTGTCCAGTTTGTGCTTGTGTTCTTCAGCATTCTCTTCTACTTCAGATCAGAGTTAAGCAGTGGAAGCAGTTGGGAAGTGTATCTGCTTTTCTTTGCCCGGACAGAAGAAGTTGTTGTCTTCTGATGTTGAGGAGTTGAGTTTGAGTTTTTGGTTTTGGATGATCTTGAGGAGATCATTTCGCTGAGTTGATTGGTCTAGTTTGTTTCTAGAAGCACCAGCGTAGGTTGAGCTGATCAGTAAGGCTGTGGACAGCCCAGGATTATCCGAAGAAATTTTGGACTCTGAAGTCGGAGATTTAATTTTGGATAAGTTGTCTCCAATCAAAAGTGAGCTATAAGATTGGGTAAGTCTGTGAAGTTGCTCTGAAGTGTTTTGGATCTTTTCTATGATCTTGGAGATTAGTGATTGATCTACAGGATTGAATTGCCAGTTTGGATAACTGGGATTCAATGAGTTTCACGTATCTCTGAGGAAGTACGTGTATGATCTGTTTCTGGTTGTGGAACCAGCAGTTCTGGAGTTTTGGTTGTTGAGTCAGACTCGTCTGTAGTCTGATATCTTGTCTAGTGTTATAGATATAGTTGTATAGGAGCTTTTATAGCTTCATGGTATTGTTTGTTTGGATTTTCTAGAGCGAGTATCCCGGTGGATATATATATATATCTGGGGAAACTCGATGAAATTTTATCCAGATTCTGTCGAGATAATTAGGATTGTTTGATTGGTTGTTTTTGGTTGTTAGGATAGATTTGATATATGCTTATGTTTAAAATTAAAATTTAATAAGATTATTAAATTACCTTTGTTTTAAATTTCGGGGACGAAATTCTTTTAAGGGGGAAGGATTGTAATATCCCGGAATTTTTAACAATATCAATTTAATAATCTGTAGTTAAAATTAAATTGATATTGATAATCTGATGATAATTATTCAGACGAATTTAATAATCTTCTTCAATAAATATTTAAATTGGTTATTTTATCTTTTAAATGATATAAACTGATTTCTGTTTATAAATAAATATATGGTTCATATTTTAAATAGATTGGTTTTGTTTTAATTTTAATAAGTAAAGCATATTTTCTAGTTTTATTATTTATTGTAATTTTGGGAAAATTTGTTTTATTTAATATCTAAGCTTTTCAAAATTAAATAAATAATTTTGGTTTAAATTTAATGATTAAATCATGTTTTAAAATTCTAATATATACATTTCAATTTGGAAATTTTGTTTTTAATTAGTATTGAGTTTTAAAACTATTTCATAAATAAAAATATGATTTAAAATTGATATGAAAATATTAAATGTTTTAAATTAAATTGGATTTAGTTTTAAATTTAGAATAAATTCAATAAAATGTTTTATGGTTTAATAAAATGGATATTTTATTAATAAAAATATAATCTCTTGTAAAATGATTTTAATTTAGTAAAAAGAGATTTATAAAAGCAATATTAATATTGTATTGTCTTTATAAATAAGATTTGAATAAAATTTGTAATTTTTATTTCAAATTGAATTTATATTTATAATTTGATTTGAAATTGTTTGGTTTTGAATTTAATTTGAATTTGAATTCCAAAGTATAAATTTTAAATTGTTTAATTGATTTAATCTTTAATATGTATAAGGTTATTTATAAACATAATTTGTTTTTATTTCTTTTGTAAATACATACACATGTTTAAATTTAAACTAACATATTAACTTAGGATTACACACACATTAATTTGTAATTAGTACTAATCATTTTTTAAGAAAACAAGTGTTTGATTCATGCATTGATTAAACATGTGTTGCATTCATATGCATTCAAATTAACAAGTGTTCAAAAAACTAATTTACAATGTGACAAGTGTAAGATTTAGTTTTTATTTCTCTTTTCTTTTAATTAAATCTGAAAATCACATTTATATAAACTTGCTTCTTCATTCTTATTTGTTTTTTTATCATTTCTTAATCAAAAGAAAAGATCAAAATTCATTTTTCATATGCATAAATGAAACCTGCATTCTGAACATCCTCAAATACAAAAACCTGCATACTCCACTCCTCTTCAAAATCAAATCCACCTTCACCTAAAATTCAAATCACAAGCCTGCATTTTCTAACCATGTTCAAAAATCTGCATTTGATTCATCTACAATCTGCATATTCAAATCCCAAATCTGCATTCCTCAAATCAAGTGAAACCTGCATATTCAAATATAAAATCTGCAACCCCTCAAATCCAAAAATCTGCATACTCCACTTCATTTCAAAATCAAAATGAAGCCTGCATGTTTTCCTGCATTCTGTTTAAACCTGGAATGGATGAAGCCTGCATCTTTTCACCTGAATTACATAGCATGCATTTGGGAAATTGGCAAAAGCATCTGCACGCATGTAGGAATTGTAGTTATGGAGCATGAGCTTTCAAAATTGCAACTCAGATTAAATCAACAAAAGAGCATGCCTGCATTTTTGGTGATTTCTGCATATTCAACTGAGCTCTGCATTTTTTGTAAAGGTGGGTAACAATTTATTTTAAAAACTAATTTAAATTGATATAGTTGCTCAAATTGTTTACTGATGTGTATGATGATAATGTTTGTATATAAGTATGAGTTTGAATGTTTGCTTGCTAGTGATGAATTTTTTCCTGATCTTGATTCCTGACTTAAAAATATAATTCAAAATTCATGAACTCAAGATCTGACCTATGTATAGATGCAAATTTTCAAATAAAACATGTAGTATATCCTAATTAAAGTATTAGATTTAGGATAATAAACTTGTTTCTGGACTCTGGAAACTGTAAGAACATCATGCATGTTTTAATTTATTTCAAACCCAATCTAATTAAGATGATAATTCAGTAATACAAATCAAAAATTTTAACTGAAACTTGATTTTTAAATCAAGTATTGATTTTTTTAAGTGTTTGTTTCATTTACTGTCTGGTCTGGAACAATAGTATGAATTGGGCAAATTCATGCAATCTGTAGTTTAAGGGAACTCAAATTTCTTTTGAGTTATTAAGTAAGGATCATAAATCCTTGGAAAAATCTGAGAAGTAATTTAAGTTTGCTAGATTGATTGCAGTTTTGGATTTTTAGAACTTAACCCTAGTTTTGAATGGGTTTGGGCTTTGAGTCAGTTTGAAGAGTAGGGTTGACCGGGTGATCTAGTACTTTGGGAATGTGTAGTTGATAAATGAAGGAGCTCGAGGTTGAAATGGGTGGACTGCAGGTGGTCGGAGCAACTTGCAATCGCCGTTGACAGGTTTCGAGTTGAAACCTGTAAAAAAAATTCCAGGTTTTAAAATTTTTGGGGTGAAGTTTGATCCATGGGTTTTGTTCGACCTGATGGTTGATGTGGGGTGTTGTTGGGTTTCTGGTAGTGGCTGGATCATCTCTGATGATCGCCAGAGGTGGTGCGACATGATTTCTGGTTAACTGTTTTGGTTTGGATGTGTTCTTGGGGTAGGTCTGTGTTTTCCTCGAAGTGGATAGGGAAATGACTCGGAGAAATCGAGCATGAAACTCGAAGTAAAAATAAGGTTTCTCGGGTCAACCTGTAGTTTACAGATTACACAGTAAACTGTGTATGTTTTTAAAAATTAGGGTTTTAAACTTTTAAAATCTAGGCTTTTGAAAATTTAAAATCGGAAGTTTTGTTTAAAGAAAAGTTTAAGTTTAAAATCAAATTCAAGTTGAATTTTTGAAGTGGATTCAAATTCCAGGTTTTGAAACCTGATTTACTGTTTTTTTTTAAATCTGAGTTTTCTTTTTGAACTCTTTTAAATCTGCAGTTTCATGTTTAGAGTAAAGCAAAGTTTAAGTTCAAATGCAATTCAAGTTTGTATTACTAATTGAATTCAAATTCCAGGTTATAAAATAAAAATAAAAGTTTAAAATTTAACTTAATTAACTATTTTATTTTTGGTAAAATAGTTGAAACTTTTAATAATGAAGTTTTTAAAATGTGATTACGATTTAAGAATTAATTTTAAATCTGGAAATCTAAGCTTAAACCTGAACTCCAGTTTTAAATGTTAAAGAAGATTAAAATTGAAGTTTTAAATTAAAATGGAATTTTAAGTTATTAAAGTTTTGAAATGAATTTAACTCTAAAATTTTTATATAACATTTGTTTGATTTGAAATTTAAAAGGTTTTAAATTATTTAAAACTTTGATAAGTTTTAAAATTATTCTATTTAAGCTTGAATTTAAATTGGAATTTAAAAGGAAATTTCTTAAGAACTTTGTTTTAAATCAAATTGTTTGAAACATAATTAAGTTACGTTTATAAAAATTTAATTTAGATAAATATTTCAGAATTAATTTGTTTAATAAGGTAATCAAGATTAATTAATTTAATTAATTAATTGAATTTGGATTAATGATTGATTAATGATTGATCAATTATAATTAAGATCATTAATTATCAATTATAATTAAGATCATTAATAAAATTATTAATTAATGATGAATGAATGTAATTAAGTTTTAATTAAGGTTAGTTAATTTAATAATTAACTTTAATTAATGAATGATTAAAGATAATTTAAATGGTAATTAATTTAAGTTAATTACCTTATAAAATAATTTGAGGATGGTTAATGAAGGTCATTAACCAGGATTATTTAATAATTAATTAATGTAGTTAATTTCTATAATTAATTAGATTAATTAATTTAATAATAATCAATTGCAAATGGTTTGAGTATAATTACTTGATAAAGTAATTAGGAAATTAATTACTTAATGTAATTAATTTAGTTTAATATGATTGTTTATCTTTAATTAATTAAGTTTAATCAATTTTTAACATTTGGGTTTTATAAATAATTACTTTATGTAATTAAAGTTTGGAAATTACTTAGTTAAGTAATTATTTAATAATTACAGATTGTAATTAAGAGTGGAGATGTTTAAAAATGAATAATCTGGATTAATTATTTAGTAATTAATCAAATAATTAATTAAGAAATTAATTTAAGGAATTATTAAGGATCATTAATTATTTTAATTAATGATGTTGATTAATTATGATTAATTAATCAATAATAGATAATTAAGGTAATTAATTAGTTTATTAATTAAGGATTAATATAATTAATTATGATTAATTAATTAATTGGGTAATTAAAGGTTAATTACTGTTTATTTGAGGTAAATTAATTTGTGAAATTGATTAAGGATAATTACATGAATGTAATTAAGGGTAATTAATCAAGAGTGATTAATTAAAGTAATTTATGATTGATTAATTGATTTTAAGCAATTAAATGATTGAGTAAGCAAGTTATAATTTGATGAAGTAATTAATTTAATTTATTTTAAATTAATTAAGGTGAAGGAATTAATTTAATTCATTTTAAATTAATTAGAGGTAAAGAATTAATTTAATTCATTTAAATTAATTATATGGCGATGAGTAAATTTTTGCTTATGTATGAATGGATGTCATTGAATTGACTTGGATGCTTTGTGATCTCAGAAATGAGATAAATGATATTGTGTGGTATGGATGTTGGTTGTATTGTGATGATAACATAGGTTATCTATTGTGTTGATAATATATGGAATATCTATTTGATATTGATAATGTAGGTTACCTGATATTGATAATTATCAGTTATGGTTTATGAGTTATCTATCTGTGTGTATATAGATACTGTATTAAATTGTTTTAAACCTTTAAAACAACTTGGACCTTAAAAGACACGCTTTGGTTTTCGATGAGACCGGGATCGGGTTTCCATATTTGGGTATCCGAAAACCACATCGATTCCAAATAACGTTAGGTCGTTAATCCAAGTAGAGCGAGTGAAGACTCGAGGTGTAAGGGCTATACGTCAGTATAACTCTGTGGGTGATTCCGTAATGAGTTTGACGGAATAGGACTTATAGATTCGAGATGGAGATTTAGAGTGCAAGGGTTATTGTCGTTAACTCTGAGGGTGATTCCAAAATGAGTGTAACGAGATAATGCCTTCGGTTTCATTCGAACCCGGAACGAACTTGTATGGATTGAATGCTTTCAGAACATCGTCAGGTGGACGATGAGCATTCTAAGTGATATATCCTATAAAGGTAATCGTAACCTCAAGCCTCATCAACCGGGAATGGCTAAAACAGGGGAGGTGCAGCAAGGCTTCGTGGGTCGCACCCACTGGAGAGCAAGATTTACCCCTGTCTAGATGTCCCTTTATATTTTTCGGCTGTGTGGGGCGATTGCTAGCTAGAATCGCCGGGGTTGTCTTGTTCGGGACTGTTCAGTAAGGAATGGTCCCGGTCTTGTGTTGCAGGGGAGTTAGGGTGGCTCCTCGGTACGGTGATCTAGGCCACGTACTGTGACGGGCGGTACCCCAGTAGCCCTGCCATTGTATGGAATCCAAAATCCAATAAGTGCCAACGGTTTTGATTGTATTACCCACTTTTGTGGCTAGTAGCTGGAATTTAATAGATGTAACAATTTCGGCTATTTTATATTTACTTGAAAACCCTAAACACTATTATAATATCATCGGATTTCCTATCAAATGTTTTGGTTAGCGTAAGGTAAAAACTTTTCCATGTTTATGTGTGGGAAGTCTTACGTGATACCTTTCTTTTCAAAAGGTTTTTGAAAGTTAAGCAACTTTAACCTGTTACTCACACCAGACCCATGTCTGACCCGGAGTTTATTCTTGTTTTTCATAAACTCTTGGGTACTCAAATTTTTACGAGTAGCCAAGGGATTCAGGTTAGCTTTGACGAATATTGGAGGAGCAATGGAGCAGGAGGCTTCTGCGTTAGTTGTATAGTATTCCGCTGTGTGTTCTGTGTTGTCTCTGGTTTGTATTATGTTGTAAATACAAGACAGGTGTTTATAACTGTCTAGTATGTGTTGTATATCTGTGTGCTCTGATTGTAGTTGTAAACTATGTAATATATTATATTATTAATATAATTTATTCGTTCCGCTGTTAGATTCTGATGTGTTGTTTCTTCTTCTTCTCTTTCTTCTATTCTCTATCCCTTTCTTTCTTATTAACGATGCGACTTCCTGGAGTCTAGAAGTTGGGTCGTTACTGCGAAACCCCTTTATTGTCGCTATTGCAAAGACTCGGGTCATCTTTTATCTACATGTCACAAACTTTTGAACAAGGACATGAGAAAGCTAAATATTGTGCAAGCCCCTAGTTCTCTTGGTCAAGGTATTTCTCATTCAATCCTTGATGACATTTGCTTTGTGATTTTCTTATTCGTGTTCTTTTTGATATGGGTTCCATCTCACTATTTTATATCAAAAGAACTTGTTGATTCTTTTTCTTTGAAAATATTTTGGGCTTGATGACTTCTTTGAGAGTTGCAAATCCGGATGGTAGATCCGCAACACTCAATTTGCCTTCGATAGATGTCGAAATTATCTTATGTGATTTTTCTTTCCGAGCCGATTTTTACTTAGGCTTCGGAATTGATATTGTAAGGATTGGCTCAATCGTTGTGAAGCCCATATCCTATTTTCCGTGCGGACTATTCATCTTCGACATTTTTTTATCTGTTAAGCAGATTTCTATTTTTTTCTTGAGATTTCGATTTCAAATTTTTTAAGGCATCATTTTATTCTTTAAGTTCTCAAGATGAGAAAAGTGTTATTTCTCTTGTCTAAATAATTTGTGAAACTTTTCCGGTATTTTTGGAGTTTGTCTTAGGATCATCACCTAAGCAATATCTTGTGTGGTGTTAAGGTCTTTCTAGTTCGACCTTGCCACCGATTTTCATTTGGCTACGAGTTGCGGGAGTTAGCATTCCACTTACCGCATTCCACACTCGTTATGATTCTTATGAATGACTTATTATATCATTCAGTTTGTCCAGCTTATTTCATCCATTTTATAAGCCGAGTATTTTATGAGTATTTCGATGAGACCATTCTTGTATTTATTGATTTTGGATGTAAATAGCAATTTAAAAATTTTGCAAATCTTTTTCATAAGATTTATTTATAAGTACAGATTGACTTTGCTCTTAAACGAGCAAAGAATATTCTCGAAACTTTTAAGAGATATTTTCATCGTATAGAAGATGATTTTGTGATTGTATTGCCTGTTGAGTGCTTTAAGAATTCTGGTCGATGCGCTTGATCAACGTTATCGATAGGAATTTCCTAAACGCTTTGATAAGACAATCAGACACGATATATTGACTTGTAAAATGTAAATTTTTCTAGAAAGACTTTTACATTAAGATAAATGTAATTTTGAAAGTTTTAACTTTTCAGGAAAAAAGAATTATTTAAAAGAAATTCTTTCTCTTCGATACTCTTGTTCTTGTGATTCCCGAAGGGAACCAAGACTTTATCTTTTGTACCAATGCTTATCGTATTGGTTTGGATGCTGTTCTCTTGCATAAGATAACGTGCTATCACTTGTGCTTCTAAATCATTAAAAGCCGATTGAGACTAGGTATGCCACTCATGATCTAGTGCTCGCGGCTATTGTTTTTACTTTTAGAGTTTGACATCATCATTTTTGGGGAAGAAATTTGTTCTCCACCTCGATCATAAATCTTTGGAATATTTATGTTCTCATAAGGAACTTCATGTTGACTCGAGTTCCTGACATCTTATGATCTTGATATTCTTTTTATTCCCGGAAGGGAAATCGTGTTGCCAATGCGCTTTGTCGTAGGCAACAAGTGGTTGATTCTTTGATGACGTCTAAATGGAATTAACTTTTTATCAAATTCATCGGACGTTTTGATATACATCGTTTTATTGAGCTTTATCTCATTTCTTTTTTGGACTAGCGTTCGATGTTCTTTTATGGTGTTCGGTTCATTGGACGTACCGTTTTTGTACTACGTCGGTGTTCCGAATTATTTGAATTTCGGATCATTGGACGTACTGTTTTTGTACTACGTCGGTGTTCGGAAATTATTCGAGCTTTGGATCATCTGGCACACCGTTAGTGTACTACGCCGTTGTTCCAAATTATTTGAGTTCCTCATTTCTCGGGCGTACCGTTTTTGTACTACGCCGTTGCACTGGCACAATTTTCTGCTATTCTTGACGTTTTATGCGTCTTTTAACTATGGAAATGCTTTTAGGTTTCCTATTTTTATTCTTGAGCCCGGTGTTATTGATGAAATTTAAGTCTCAGCAGTTTTGACTTATGAGCAACATTCCATTCGCATAATTACTTCGGAGGTTGGGCGCCTTCGGAATAAAGATGTTCTTCTTGTGAGAGTTCAATGGTTCTCAAATCCTAAGGATTGCTCTTGGGAATCCAGAGAATTCATCGAGCGATCCCGTTCAGGCTTACTCTTTCATGCTCCTTATGGTGAACTTCCTATTTCAAATTTTATTGTGTGTTGATATGCTTCTATGATTGTTACTTCTTATTTTCTTCTTAAGTATTGCGAGGACGCAATTTCGTTAAGGAGGGGAGTCTGTAACAACCCACATATTTATCAATTGTATATTTAAATATTTTATTTAAATATTTTATCGTTCTTCGGATTTTAGTCCGTAAAGCTACTTTTTGCAAACAGTCGAATTAGGACTTGAGACCCCTCCCATTGAGTTCAAAATGCCGTTTGCAACCTTTTTGAGTATAAGCTTCGATATGTTTGGAGTTAGTCGAGTTTTGCTAATTTTTCACTTTGGGTTTGAGTTTGGGTTTCAGCCCAATGTTCCAACTTAAGACTCTAGCTCCACTCCAACTCTTCATTACTTCATTTCATATTCCTAATACTTCAAGCTAAAGTAAAAATGATGGAAGAGATTGGAAATGGAAATTCCTAAGCCCTAGCTTTCTTTGCAAATCCAACTTCTAGCTCCAAATTCAAGAGAACCCATTGGTAAGCATCTCCTTCTTCTTCTCCAACTCATTCTCCATTCAATTTCAGAAATTTCCTAAACCTAATTTAGGAAATGTTTCTCCTTTAAGCTTAGATTCAAGCTTGTTGGGTTGGAATTGAAGAGTGGTTGTTCTTGCCATTGCTCTATAGCTTCTTCTCCATTGATTTTGTGAAAAGGTGAGATTTTTATGTCACATCTTAGTCTATAACTATCTTCGATTGTTAGGTATGAATTCCTAACACTTATTCTTGTGCAATCGCTTTTGGTTTGGATTGATTTGGTAAATATTCCAATTTTTGGTGTTTTGGGTTCAATTCTTTAAAAATCATAACTTTGATGTTTGAACATGTTTTTGGTGGCGGATCGGAGAGCTAATGGAGCTGGGTTATCAATTGGCTAAGGCTCCTTAGGTCCATTGCTCGAACGGTCGCATTTTGGAGGAATTTGCACTTCATTGAAAAAAGGCAGGAACTGCAGAAATTTGAAGTTCGACCGACCTGCTACTAAAAGTGCATAGCACTTCTTTGCCTCAGTTCCGGTCGACCAACTATAGAGCTCAGTCGACCGACCCGCTTCCCGAGAATTTTTCTAGAACAGGGTCCGGTCGACCGAGCTCTGAAGCCGGTCGACCAACCTGTTGCTGTTTTGCCTATTTTGCCTATTTTGCGTGGTTTCCAAATTTAATCGATTCGTGTTATCTCCCTAATTGTTGTTATCATTTGTTGTTGACTTTGATGACTTCTTTTCCATGGGAATTTTCGGAATATCCATTTTGATGGATTCGGTATCGATTTCTTTAGATTTCATTCACGTCTTCGAATGTGAATTTTAGTGATTGATTGTTCCTACAATCAATTTTTGTGTTTTGTCACTTCAAAATATAAAGGTTTTGAATACTAGTAGTAAATATCAAAATTATTTCATCAAAACGATTTCAACACTATTTTATTACAAAGCTCGTTTCTTAAACCGTTTTCCAATCTATTAGTATATACAAACCTTTACCTCACTCGTATGAGAAATCTAATTAAACGGCTTAGTAAAACGAGTGGTATGAAACGCTTGCGTTTACTTCATTGGTTAATTCTTGGACTTGTTCGATTGAATCTCTTGTGACAATTTTCTAGTGGAGATCTACAATTTGTTCGTAAATATTTAAGTTAAGCTAGGGGTTATGGGACATGAAGCTAAGCTCATATATTTACTAGATTACTGTAATTGACACTTCTCTTTGATCATGACGATCATTTTATGTTTTAGACTAGCATTGTGCGATGTCTTTTTGATTTGGTTCATCGGATGCCACGCTGTACGACGTCGTTGTTCCCATTGATTGTGTTTTGGTTCATCGGATGTCACGCTGTACGACGTCGTTGTTCCCTTTGATTGTGATTTGGTTCATCGGATGTCACGCTGTACGACGTCGTTGTTCCCTTTGATTGTGATTTGGTTCATCGGATGTCACGCTGTACGACGTCGTTGTCCCCTTTGATTGTGATTTGGTTCATCGGATGTCACGGTGTACGACGTCGTTGTTCCCTTTGATTGTGATTTGGTTCATCGGATGTCACGCTGTACGACATCGTTGTTCCCTTTGATTGTGCTTTGGTTCATCGGGCGTCACGCTGTACGACGTCGTTGTTCCCTTCTATTGTGTTTCTGGATCATTGAACGTCACGCTATACAACGTCGATGCTCCGAATTATTTGATTTCTAGATTTCTTGTGTTGATTTCTGGAATTTATGTTTCACCAACTTTTACGATTGGCATTGATATATATGACATTTACTGTGGCTTGGTGAATGGAATTAGGAGTATGACATTCCTTTTTATCTTTGAGAAGAACTTTGCGATATTGATTAATCTCTTATTGATTTTTCAATTAGTTATTTATCACATCTTGGCATTGTGATTATTATACGTTTAGTCATATCTCTTATTCTATATCATTTCATCTGATATTTATAGCTAGACTGATCCATTTATTATTTTCTTCTTAAATAATACTTGGGTCAGACTGAGATTTTACAGGTGCTTCTGCTTGCCACCTTATCGGACCATCATATGATCTTTTGGCTAACTACTTTAGTTTGGTAGTTCTTGTTGTATACATCTAAGTTATTGACTCCTTGATGTACACATATTCGTTTGGCTTGCACTTGTATCTATTCTTTTGTGACATTGTGGATCTTGTTAGACCACTACTCTGATATACACTTATATGTGTAATATTAATATATTTCTCTGCCTTTGTGATATGAATTGCCTGTGACTGATTTATGTTATGTTTATTTCTATATTTGTTTCCGAAGATTTATTTATAGCCACCGTGTGATAGCTTTGAGTTTGTATCGGTATGTCTGACTTCCTCCTTAAATGAAATGCGTGCTATACTATCTGACATATCGGTGCTCGCACAAAGAAGTTACATGGATGGTCGCTCCTCAACTGCCTTATTCTCCGTGCTAGTTGACGGCATTACACCATAGTGTCCTTGGCTAGCGTGGGTATAGAGGTGGGGCGTCACAATTGACTTGAGCTATCTTTATGCTTTTGGTAGTCCGGTTTACGTGCATGATCCAAAAAATGATAAGTTTGCGCTTGCAGCTTTCAAAGAGGTCTTGCTTGGTTATTCGGATGGTGTCAAAGGCTACCTATTGGGAATTTGGAAAGGAAGAAAAGTTCTCATCATGTTACTTTTTAAGAGTTGACCTTGTTCATGGAGAATGAGAGCTCATCGAATATTCTGGATTTGGTTCATAATGAGCCAAATGAGAAGGAACTTATTCCTATTTTTCATTCAAGGTGTAAAGTTGTTGGAAATGCTTGTATTGTGGAAACGATTGATGCTACATCACATAGCCCATATGTATTCTCTAGTAGTGTTGGTGATGTGCATTACTATAGAGATAATTCGGTTCAAAGTGAAGCTGAAAGAAATTTGAATGATGGTATTTTAACTAGGGTCGGTCATCGTATTATAAGACCACCGGATTTGTATGGAGATTGGAATTATTATAGCTTATGTATTAATTTTAACTATGCTCTTCATGTAATCCAAGATGAGCCGATGGACCTTGATGATGTCATGGATTCGAATGATAGCTCAAAATGGATTTATGACATAAAGGAAGAGATACAATCTTTGTTGAAGATTCAAACTTGGGATTTGGTTCTACTTCTTAAAGGAAACTATGTTGTTGGGTGCAAATGGATGTACAAGGTGGATGATGGAAGATATAAAGTTAGACTAGTGGTTAAGAGGTTTGCATACAGGAAGGAAAAAGAGCATGATGATATTTTTGCATCGGTTGTGCGCCATACTTTAATTCGAGTATTACTTGCTATAGTTCATATACATAATTTAGAATTGGAACAACTTGATGTGAAAGTCGTCTTCTTACATAGTGACTTAGATGAAGGCATCTGCATGGAGCAATCAGAAGGTTTTATCGGGATTGTAAGCCAAATTTAGTTCGCGTGTTGAAAAAATTAATATATGATTTAAAGCAATCACCTAGATAATGTTACAAGAGATTTGCTCATTTCATGCTTGAAAATGTTTTTGACATATGCATTAAAGATGCTTGAGTATATTTGAAGAAGTTAAAAAATGATCGTTAGGTGTATTTATTTTTGTATGTAGATAACATAGTCCTTGCTTCTAAAGGTAAAAAATGAAATCAAGAAGTTAAAAATATGTTTAAAACCAGAATTTGATACGAAAGATCTTAAATAGGCAAAGAAAATATTGGACATGAAAATAGAAAGAAATCGAAAGTGTTTGTAGTTGAAATACACTCAAAAGGAGTATATAGAAAAAGTGCTTGGTCAGTTTAGCATGGGAAATGCAAAAGCGTCTAATATACCTTTACGATTGCATATGAAGCTTTGGATTGATGGATCACCCATCTTATAGAAAGATAAAGCTTATACGACAAGAGTGGCATATGGAAGTGTGGTAGGAAGTTTAATGTATGTCATAGTGTGTACAAGGCTCGATATTGCAAATTCGATCAGGATGGTTAGTTGGTATATGGCTAATCTAGGAAAACAACATTGGGAAGCTATGAAGGTTATTTTGAGTTACCTTAAGGGTACTTCATCTCATGGTCTTGTTAGGATGTCTGAGCTAGGCTCTCAGATGTCCAAATAGGATGTCAGACATCTAAGAGACCACTCAGACATATGAAATGTATGTTTTAGGGATGAGAGTCTACCAGTATATTTTTAGGCATTTCTAAACATCTGATGAAGGAGCTAAGATGTCAGGTTTCATGTTGCAAAAATTTCTTTGGATGAAGCTAGACTTACTGTTAGGAGTTTAGATGTCTGATTGGTTTTTGTGGATAATTTTTTGTGGGCTTCTATATATCGATTGTGAATACTCCAAAGGGAAAATTCAACATCTTAAAGTCAAGAAAGATTCATTAAACTAGAATAAGGCTTTCCTCTAAAAAAATTCTTAAATTCTTATTCTCCACAAATCAAATTCTATAGAATTTGGAGTGATCATTGTATTCAGTCTCTTGTAATCTTTCACTTTGATAATAAAAGGGTTCTTCTCAAAGTGGATGTATAATAACACAACATTAGTGAAAACACTATAAATTTATGTGTGATTTACTTTTGTTATTGCTTATTTTACTTGTTTGTGATTGAGATTGGTTTGTTTGGAATTTTTTTAGAATTGGTATTGAGATACTGATCGGTTGTTTTTGCACATCTTTCAACAATCTTCCTTTTTTCCGCTTGTTTTGGAGTTTGGATTAGAGTGGTCTCGAATTTGAATTTTATAGTAAAGAATCTTAACATCAAGAAGAAGGGTGATGCAACACCAATGTGGGAAAATGAACTTCATGGCATAATTTATTTAAAATATTATTGTATAACCCATTATTACTTCATTCTTATGGAGTCTTGTTTTGTAATTTTTAGAAATCTAGCCCAACTATTACTATTTTGGGTGCTGAAACTGTAAGTTAATTTTTTCAATAAAGGGTCACATAATTCTGAAAGTTCTTGTATTTCGTTATTATACTCCTTAATTTTATGTTAACGAAATGCAAATTAATTTTTTGTCATCTCTGCTACCTTATTCAGTTTACAATTATCGCGCTGATATAATTTTGTGAACTTCTTTGATGTCTCATCTATTATCTTTTATATAACCATTTTCTTCTTTTCTAAGTTCCATTGGTCTGTTTACAATAGTACTTGCATATTTCGCACAATCCTCTTCTTACTTATTGCTTCTCTATTGTCAGAATTGTTCGATCTACCAAAGACTGTGGTTACAATTTGAGGGTAAGGGAGATCCTCTAAGGCATGTTGATGACACTTTCCTTAAGACGTTATTTGCCATCGCCACTCGTTTAAACAAACAAATGAGTGTTATGAGTTAAGGAAAATTGTCTTCTGTGCTACAATGGAGTCGAAATTATTATTCTCTTAATCGGTTGCGATAGCACTGTCCAAATCGATTCAAACTATCTTCTGAATTGACTTCGGTGACAAGAGTATTGAATTTGTGATCAGCAGTATTATAAACTCAAAATATCTTTGGAAGAAATTAAAGAGGAGAAGAGAACGAGAGAGTAAAATTTATAGCGCTTTCTAGGCGTTTCTGTTTCAAGAAGAAGAAGAGAGTCTGAAATAGTTTTCAGGCATTTCAAATTTCAGAGGGAGGAGAATTCAATTGAAATAATTTTTGGGTGTCGTTATTTAAGCGTCTTCTACCAAATGACGCATACTTTCATTTGAATTTTCAAACGTTATGCCAATTCAAATAATTGGGGCTTTTTTCCACCATTTGTTACTATTCTAGCTTCGGCCATGTATGGCCATTCAAATTCAAATTTTGGGCCTATAAATTATTTTAGATCCGGCCCGTTAAAATAGCATAATTCTAACCTGGGTGAACGGCGATGGCACGCATGTGTATGGTTATGCATGACTTCCCTTCTCACGATAGAATAAACATTTGAGTGCCAAAAGAGCTGAAGCTTCCCTTGATGAACCTATATTTAGATAAATAATGTTCTTTTAATTCTAGGATGTGGGATTATTCGAAATCTCACTTCTTCTTCTTTTTCTCCTTTACTCTTTTAAAATAAAGTAACATATCCAAAATATTTTTTAAAAAATTTCACCAACATTCTAATAGGATGCTATAGTTTCTTACATGACCGTCTTATTGTTTATTTTCTTATTTTGTTATTCTAAGATACATTAATGCTGCCAGTTAGTTGATAATACTTGTTGAGTAATATCTGCACATGTTTATTCTATAGGATCAGCCAAAAAGGGGTCTTCAGATAGTCTTTCTCCACATTCTACTTTGTTCATTGCTAATTTATGATTACCTTGCACTGAAGAAGATTTGGAGAGAACTTTGAATAGCAAATTTCTATTATAACTAACCCTTTTACTGTTTCTCCAAGGCATAGGTATATGCATGAAAACTAAATATATATGTTTTAGCACAAAATTTTTACACTTTATTCAGCAAGAACAAGGATAATGTAGTAGCATAATAATCACTTTAGTCATGATTTGTGCACTTTATTTGACTGAAAAAGAAGGATATGTTTGATAAGAGTTTCGTATATGTTTCATTTTATTTATTTATGTTTCATTTGGTTTAGTAGTTTTAAGGAATTAGAATCCATTCCATGATTAGGCTAAAGCTTTTGGATTTAAGGCACCATTATCATTCTACAAGGAATGAATACTATTTCATCCACCACAATTTTGAAGGATATAGGTCATTAATATTTTGGGGAGACTCTTGATATATATTGAATACACTTCTGGGATGTAAAAGATCTGTTAGCACATTCCTTTTAAGTGGTAGAAAGGTTGGATATTTAAGGTACATTATGCGTTTACATTAACAGTACATAATACCTACTAAACATATTATATCAGAAACATGTTTTATCCTAATTTAATTTCCTATTTCATAACTGGTTCTTGAATATTTTGATATCTCTGACGAGCTAAAGGACATGTTTATTATAATACCAGAGGAAATTATTTGCAAGGATATCTCGTCGGTGAAGATAAGGAAAAGCATGGGATTTTGAAGTTACTTTCTACTGCATTTACCTTCAAACAAGCTATAGTGACATCGTTCACATCATTTCTGCCTATATTGAATTGCACTTTATTACAAATCCTATTGCTCTATTGAAATTCAAAGACATCTTTGCTAAATGTTATAAATGTATTTGTTATAATTTATGAATGTTCTCTTCAATTTTAAAATTTCCTTATCCAAAATCATATAACTTTATTGTTGTATTGTGTGAAAGTTAGAATATTAGGAAGGCTGATGCTGTTCATGGAATGTATTAGGGAGAATTGTTCTTCTTTAGTTTCTTACCAGTAAAAAAACAGCAATAACAAGGTTAATTTGCAATAAATAGTACATTTTTCGTAAAGCTTTGCACTGTCATATATTTTCATACAATATTCGAATCATGAACTATTTTTAAATTTGGATTGCAATTTACAGATACTATTGAAAGCAGATGACAACACGATCATGGAGGCAGATGATAACATACTCATCGATCACTTGCGTGGATTATGAACTTATAAAGAAGACATTAAAGCTAGCTTTACTTTATACCAGAAGAAACCCTTTTGAAATACTGGCCATGAAAGAAGTTGCAAGGGCATCGTCGTCTCTTACGCTAATGTCAAGTGTAAAACTAAATGTGATTGCCATGAAGAATGTTGTGGGCTATACATGCAAAAACAAAGTGACAGTTGCTCATCAAATAGGAATTGATTCGTTAGATTTGGAGAGGTAATTTCAAAGAACACTTTGATGGAAATATGTTAGGATGAGAAATTTTTATTTACATTATTTTGTGTCTTGTCAGGACCCGATTCTTCGTCTGTCGAAAATTCAACATCGATACTCACTTTATCGACTGCCGAGCAATCGAACGACGGAAAACCGAACACTGAGGGTTTAAGAAAAAGGAAAAGTAAAAGAAGGAGAGATAAGAAGATAGAAAATAGAGAGAAAAGAACATAGAAAATAGAACGGAACAGAAAACAACAGAACAACATCAGAATCTCACAATTCGCAGCGGAACAACATATATTAATAAATGAATAATCTTTAAACAAAGAACTATACCAGTTATTACATTACATCACATTTCATTACATCATACCATCAGAGTGTACAACATCATACAACAACAAACAGTGCAGCGGAAAAGAAATACTATATAGTAGTAATACGCCATGCCATCCATCTTGCCTCCAGCAACTCCAGAATATCCAGAATATCCTGATAAACCTTAACTCTTGACTGCCCGTGTGGAAATTGGTGGGCACCCAGAGTTTAGGAAGGAAAACAATAAACTCCGAGTCAGTCATGTGACTGGTGTGAGAACTCAAAACAGTTTATTTATCTTTGAAAAACAAAATAGAGGAATATTTTTAAAGTCAATTCGCAATGCTTTTAAAAAATGAGACTACCATAAGGCCTCCCGCACACACACACAATGCAAACGCAGAATCGGAGGAGATTTCTCCTTATGATAGTCAAAGATGCTTGATAGCATTAAAAAAAAACATTTGATATTATTACTAGTGCATAGTGTAGGAAAAATTTATTTCGAAAGTAGAATATAAATCTTAGCCGACATAGACATTCCGAACTATGCCTACTATAGCTACCATCCAAACAGTGGGGCGCCACCATAAGTGAATGATAGGTTCTACAACTAATACCGTATAAGTCTCGTATTGTTTCTTTGGATTTCCAACGAATGATCAGGCCAAGGAACTTCCCATTGCCACATAAGAATGCCGCTGGATGGACATCCCCGAGAACCAAACCGGATCTCTACCAACACAAGGCCGGGTTACCCCTAACTGAGTAACAAATGACCAAATATGCCATACCCCGGTCCTTTGGGACCTTTTCAACCGAGCGCTCGCAATCAATTCACACAATCATAAAGTGTTTTCAACATGAGTAAGTATCTGGGCTCCATACCATGATACCACCCTTTTCCAGAAGGAAATGCACACATCCTAAAGGGCGCTACCCCTCATAACCTTGCTGCATCTTTCCTGTTTTGACCATTCACGGGGTGTGAGGCTCGACGAAGTCACGTCCACAAAAACATACTTTATACAAAAGCCATGCTTTGGGTCAACAAATGATCATAGAAATGATCACCAAGATAGACGATCAAATAAATGATCCTATCACAAATAATCAACACAATGATCATTTACAGCAACACTCAGCATGTCACATTACCAAATTGGGAATATATCGCCGATAACTTCAACTATATAACCTCTGAGCTCGTACGTCTCAGAGAAGGGTGTTAAGCTAAAAGAATAAATTCTCCGCCACCAACAGAAATATATTTGAAAGAAATCTGCTTTATATCTCAATTTGTAATGTCAGACATACAATCCATACAAGTCTGTTCCGGGCTCGAACAAAACCGAAGGCACTTACAAAGAAGTCCTTGCAATCCGGATATTCACAATCCTGATCGGATTCACCATCACATATGGAGAACTCTATACCGGAGCAACTCGGTGCAGAGTCAATCGACAGGTCATCCTATCGCTCTCGCAAATACCGGGTCTTCAACACCGATCTTCAAATGCAATTCATAACGACGTATCACATATTCGGAATGGGTTATACGACCCCATGGTCCTTTCCCGGTTAACCCGAATAGTGAGCGCTTATTCAAAAATAAGTGTGGCATTCAAATTCAAACAAATCACATCAATTACCCATTCAAAGGGAAATATTGATAGTCGGTTATTGAACTATCAATGGATATGCACACATCACCAGTTTCCAAATAATTTTCCAAATTATTTATTTTCCAAAAATATCTTTACTAGATATATAATTTCACACTTCAAAAATAAATCAATATTTATTTTTAAACAAATTCTTCTCATTCTTTTATAAATTCCATAGTGAATTTATAATCCAAAATATCTATGAATATTCGATTTCAATTATTCATTTCAATATTCCTTTTCAATTTACCTTCAAAAAAATAAATTCTCAAAATATTCACTTTATATTGGAAAACATTTCCATACTTATTTATTCATAAGTAATTCACAAATTTTATTTATTTCCAACACTTGGAAAATATTCAATATACTTCAATCGAAATTAAGTATATATTTCATTCTTTAAGGAAATCATTCTCTTAAACATATTTATTTGGGCCAAAACGAATGTTGCGTAAAACATCGTTACGACAACCCAAAATCACTAGTATAGGGATTCGAAATTAAAATAGATATATAAATCCCAATACTATACAAAACATTTCCTTTCGGAAATCATTTACTATAACAACAGTGTTATAGTCCACCATTTCCTTTTCATTTCTCGAAAGCTTCTATTTCAACAATAAATGTTGAAATCTATGGTTTTGAATCTCAACACATTTTAAAACATCGTTAGATCGTTTTAATTCTATTTAAAACATCAAATCTAAACATTTTCTTTAACATGTTATTCACTATTCAAAAACGTGAATATACTACGTTAACACATTTCATCTTTTTTTTCATTTCATTTTAAAGGATTATTCACAGTCAAAAACGTGAATATAACTCCATAAATAAATCATAACAATTTACTTATCAAAATAAGTCGTTTGTGAATTTATAAAACAACGTTTATAAATTCCATTTCTATTTATTTATAACAACTTCCTTTTATAAATTCCTTTATTAACCTATTCGATTTATAACTCAATTATAAGACAAAATTCATATTATAAGTTAAACACCTACAATTGATTTGTTTGCACAATCGTTCCTTTAAACTTCATAATTATGAATCTTATAACTTATAAGATTCAATCATTTATCCAAATCTATTCTTTCAATAACTTTATAAATTTTATAAACCTACTGCTTATAAAATTTCATTTATAACTTCACCGTTTATGATTCTATGAATTTCATTCATTTCTGAAATTCATTCACAATTCATTCTAACACTTATAAAAACCTGTTTTATAATCTCAATATTTCAATTTATAAATATTCATTTATAAATCCTTTATAAAATCAATTTATACCATTATTTTAAAACATCTTTAATCTCCTTTATAATTTTACTATTTTGATTTATAAAATAATCAAATTTCATAAATCCTATATTTTCAACTTTTAATAATAAATTCAGAAAATTCCAATTTAACTCTTTTATAAAGTCATTAATCCCATATTTTCAAAAATCAACTTTTAACTATATTTCTCAAAAATTCATAATTTTTTATAACATTAAAATTATGACGTTTATTTATTTAAAATGAATCAATTTCTAAACATACAGTATATTTTCAAAAATCACTTTAAAAATCATTTTAAAGTTCCAAATTTGGTCTAGTGATGCTACACACCAAATATTCAATCACGACAACAACGATATCATATATCGATATGATAATCCATCAAATATCAAAATATCTGAAATCAAATAAAAACTGTTGAGGAATCCAGTTGGATCCCTCCAACCTGTTTTCCTGCATCCACAAACATTAGCACAATACCAATTTCGCTCCAGTACGAAATTATCGCGGTATATGGGATTAATAATATTATCCGCTTAATAGACGGCGCAATAGGGTCTCATCCGCTAAACAAAAAATGCGGGAAATCAGTAACTCCAATATATACATATGCCAATATATATATATTGCTATTATATATAATACCAATTTCACCGTTTATGAAATATTCGCGGTATATGTTTTTAATAAATAACCTCCGCTTACTAACGGCGTATAATGTCTATTTTAACAATCAATAGATAACAATCATCATTCAAACATGCATTCAAATATTCTAAATCTAACTATTTAAAATAAAATCGAAACTGATTCGATTGAGCGAGAAGTTCTCACCTTGATTTCAATTTCGTTTTAGCGATTTATTTCGAATAAAATTAAACGGACGTTTAATTTTACCCAAAATTCTCACTAACTCCAAACGACTCCAATCCAATTTCATCGCGTAGTGCTCGTCCATACGATTCCAACGCAACTGGTTTCGCGCGTTTTCGACCTCGTATGAAAAAGATATGTATTTTCAAAGTTACACGATTCATAATATTATAATTTACAACATAATTTATAATTTTAAACCTAACTTTAAATCATGGCCCTCCATCTCAAACCCAACCACATCAGATCCGTGCGCACTCCCCCCCCCCCCCCTCTTCTCCTTCCTCTTCTCTTTCACGTACAGGAACGCACGCATACAACCCATCCATCAAAATTAGGTTTTGATACCACCATCTCCTCGCTCGACGAAAACACGATCGGGAAGTGCCAAATCGAAGGCCTCACCTCCCTCCACGTTCGGTCTGAAGCTCATAGAGCTCGGCCACCTGTTGTGACTTGAATTTCGTGTGCAACTTGCCATGGTCGGCCTCCCCTAGCTCCCCCTACGTTGCACCAAAACCCATCAAATCCGTATAGATTTCAAGATCTCATCGTGCTCTATAATGTTGTAGTTAACAACTTTGGCTAAAAACGAGTGGATTGAGAAAGATTGAGGGAGGAAGGAGATTGTTTTCTGGCCGTTTATCAGGGAGGTGGCGGCTAGGGTTTTAGAATTAGGTTTTTTTTTCTAATTTATGAAGACTTATGGTCTATTTATAGGAAAACGAACGACACTATTCATCCCGGAAATTCCGAACTCCGATGTACGCGCCGTAACCAGCGTTTCTAGGGTTTACCCCGCGTTTCGGACACAATGAAACAGGTTTCGAAAGCTAATTCGGACATCTGTGCGAGTTATGGCTATAAACGTTCAATTTAAATTAAACCGATTTAAATCGATTTCTAGGCGTTTTAATTCGTACCGGACAAACGGTAAATCCAATTGACACGAAATTTGAAACCTTACAATAATATCACATTACGGATCCGATGAAACTAGTTTCGTCGAAATCTGAGAATTTTTGAAAAATGACTATTTTAACTCGCTAAATTAAAATTAAAAATAATTCGATGCGTTTCGAGCTGCCACGATCAAACGGTAACTCCGATTGACACGAAAATTGAAATCCGGTAATAACTAACTATTACGGATCCAATGGAACTGGTTTCGTTCAATTCTGAGACTGTTCAAAAATTGACTGTTTTCACTAGTCGATTTAAATATTAAAATATTCAATTTTCACAAATAAACTTTTAATTCGATTTTAAAAGTTCTAAAATATCTTTCTAACTCCAATATGATAAAATAAAATTTTACAAATCATTTTCAATCATATTTAACCCAAATTTCAATTATTTCCATAATTTAACGTATTAAATTATCGATTTAATTATTCAATTAAATCCAATAATTCAAATAAAAATTTATTTGACTTATAAATTCACTTCTTAACATTTAAAATTAATTAAAGATTCAAATTTTAATTTCTTAAAATCCTGGGTCGTTACAATCTTCCCCCCTTAAAAGAATTTCGTCCTCGAAATTATTAAGTAAGAAAAGTTATAGAATTTATTAACTTTCCAAAATCCATAGTTAAACTTCTTACAATACTTTACTAAGTTTCCAAATCATACTTAGTTATCTTTTCAAAAACAACTACTATTGTTTAACTTTCAATTCCAAATAAAAGTTAAAGTTTTCAAAAAATTTCCAATTTTCTCAAAAATTTTCTAACGTCTTAAATTTTCGGAAAAATTCGCCATAGTCTCCTTTGCGCGGCTCGATCCGAAAAAAAAATGACAGTATATATATCACAAATATACATCTCATCAAGTAATGAGGCATCCCGAAGGGAAAAAGTGTAAAAGTACGGTATGTAATCCGAGATATGTACCTTATATTTTATTAGCAAGCATATACGGCTAATATAGCGCGAAAGCGAGCTCCAAAAGCGAAGCAAACGCGATCCGCACCTACTAAACACTCAACAAACAACATGAGAATCATGTATGTAGAAAATAGTATCAATATACAACATATAGCAACATAATAACTATATATGTCAACATAGCAAATGAAACAAAAGCAATATATTCAACCATCAACCAACTAACATCCATAACCAAATCAATATTCATTTATATTCTCATTAATATTCAATGAATTGGTTTTCTTTCAATTTAATCACATTTGATTCATTAACAGTAGATGTTCTTACTAACATTCATTTTCAATTAGTTTATATTCACTAATTCATATTCAAGTTGGTTCATTTTCAAATCAAATTCAATTCTATTTAAGATTCATTTAACTTTCAATTGAATTCCAATTACTTTATCTTTCAATTTCATTAACTCAATTTCATTAACACTTAATGAATTATATACAATCAACTAACAACCATATATCAACTAATGTATATTAATTACAACCAAATTCCTTTGCTTATATTTGGTTCAATTAATTGATTTTCATTCAACTATTCAACTTTCAATAACATTAGATTTTAATGAATTAACACCTATATTCATTATTTCATATCAACTATATTCACATTCAATTGATTATCATTCAATCTATTAATTCAATTCAATTTCTAAAGTTGAATTTCATTTATATAACTTTAGTTCATATTTATCACTTAACTTTATTATTTTACTTTGATACTAAAATCAACTTCATTCAACATCTCTTAAGTTATACTTCCATTTCTAAAGTAAATTTTTATTTAACCTTTACCAAAGTCAAATTTCATTACTTATTCAAACTCATATTTTTATTTTATAACTCATATTCATAAATATATTCATATAGTTTCACTTCTTATATATATAAGTTTATTTCTCAATTGTAAATCACTTTAATTATAATTCAATTCTTATAATTCTTTTGCTTATACAATTATTCTTCAATTTAGATTATTCAAACAACTTAACAATCAACTTATATATACTTTAATAACTCTGAAAAATTATTTCTTTATATATAAAATATACTCAAGGTAAAATTATTTCATTTACCAAATTTAAAACAATACTGTGTCGAATTGTTCTGTACAAGTGTTTAGAGATCCCTATCAACAACGTTAATTACTCGTATTAACCAGAATCTATATACCACTCAACAAACCAATCATCACAATATAAAACAATTTTATATTCACTAACAAATACGCACTCATAGCTATTATTACACTCAAACTCATTCTAGAGCACTACTGACTCTATCTCTAATGAGTAATACCCAACAGAACCATGGTTGTCGCTTAACCATATGCTCTGATACCACATTGTCAGGACCCGATTCTTCGTCTGTCGAAAATTCAACATCGATACTCACTTTATCGACTGCCGAGCAATCGAACGACGGAAAACCGAACACTGAGGGTTTAAGAAAAAGAAAAAGTAAAAGAAGGAGAGATAAGAAGATAGAAAATAGAGAGAAAAGAACATAGAAAATAGAACGGAACAGAAAACAACAGAACAACATCAGAATCTCACAATTCGCAGCGGAACAACATATATTAATAAATGAATAATCTTTAAACAAAGAACTATATCAGTTATTACATTACATCACATTTCATTACATCATAACATCAGAGTGTACAACATCATACAACAACAAACAGTGCAGCGGAAAAGAAATACTATATAGTAGTAATACGCCATGCCATCCATCTTGCCTCCAGCAACTCCAGAATATCCAGAATATCCTGATAAACCTTAACTCTTGACTGCCCGTGTGGAAATTGGTGGGCACCCAGAGTTTAGGAAGGAAAACAATAAACTCCGAGTCAGTCATGTGATTGGTGTGAGAACTCAAAACAGTTTATTTATCTTTGAAAAACAAAATAGAGGAATATTTTTAAAGTCAATTCGCAATGCTTTTAAAAAATGAGACTACCATAAGACCTCCCGCACACACACACAATGCAAACGCAGAATCGGAGGAGATTTCTCCTTATGATAGTCAAAGATGCTTGATACGCATTAAAAAAAAACATTTGATATTATTACTAGTGCATAGTGTAGGAAAAATTTATTTCGAAAGTAGAATATAAATCTTAGTCGACATAGACATTCCGAACTATGCCTACTATAGCTACCATCCAAACAGTGGGGCGCCACCATAAGTGAATGATAGGTTCTACAACTAATACCGTATAAGTCTCGTATTGTTTCTTTGGATTTTCAACGAATGATCAGGCCAAGGAACTTCCCATTGCCACATGAGAATGCCTCTGGATGGACATCCCCGAGAACCAAACCGGATCTCTACCAACAAAAGGCCGGGTTACCCCTAACTGAGTAACAACTGACCGAATATGCCATCCCCCGGTCCTTTGGGACCTTTTCAACCGAGCGCTCGCAATCAATTCACACAATCATAAAGTGTTTTCAACATGAGTAAGTATCTGGGCTCCATACCATGATACCACCCTTTTCCAGAAGGAAATGCACACATCCTAAAGGGCGCTACCCCTCATAACCTTGCTGCATCTTTCCTGTTTTGACCATTCACGGGGTGTGAGGCTCGACGAAGTCACGTCCACAAAAACATACTTTATACAAAAGCCATGCTTTGGGTCAACAAATGATCATAGAAATGATCACCAAGATAGACGATCAAATAAATGATCCTATCACAAATAATCAACACAATGATCATTTACAGCAACACTCAGCATGTCACATTACCAAATTGGGAATATATCGCCGATAACTTCAACTATATAACCTCTGAGCTCGTACGTCTCAGAGAAGGGTGTTAAGCTAAAAGAATAAATTCTCCGCCACCAACAGAAATATATTTGAAAGAAATCTGCTTTATATCTCAATTTGTAATGTCAGACATACAATCCATACAAGTCTGTTCCGGGCTCGAACAAAACCGAAGGCACTTACAAAGAAGTCCTTGCAATCCGGATATTCACAATCCTGATCGGATTCACCATCACATATGGAGAACTCTATACCGGAGCAACTCGGTGCAGAGTCAATCGACAGGTCATCCTATCGCTCTCGCAAATACCGGGTCTTCAACACCGATCTTCAAATGCAATTCATAACGACGTATCACATATTCGGAATGGGTTATACGACCCCATGGTCCTTTCCCGGTTAACCCGAATAGTGAGCGCTTATTCAAAAATAAGTGTGGCATTCAAATTCAAACAAATCACATCAATTACCCATTCAAAGGGAAATATTGATAGTCGGTTATTGAACTATCAATGGATATGCACACATCACCAGTTTCCAAATAATTTTCCAAATTATTTATTTTCCAAAAATATCTTTACTAGATATATAATTTCACACTTCAAAAATAAATCAATATTTATTTTTAAACAAATTCTTCTCATTCTTTTATAAATTCCATAGTGAATTTATAATCCAAAATATCTATGAATATTCGATTTCAATTATTCATTTCAATATTCCTTTTCAATTTACCTTCAAAAAAATAAATTCTCAAAATATTCACTTTATATTGGAAAACATTTCCATACTTATTTATTCATAAGTAATTCACAAATTTTATTTATTTCCAACACTTGGAAAATATTCAATATACTTCAATCGAAATTAAGTATATATTTCATTCTTTAAGGAAATCATTCTCTTAAACATATTTATTTGGGCCAAAACGAATGTTGCGTAAAACATCGTTACGACAACCCAAAATCACTAGTATAGGGATTCGAAATTAAAATAGATATATAAATCCCAATACTATACAAAACATTTCCTTTCGGAAATCATTTACTATAACAACAGTGTTATAGTCCACCATTTCCTTTTCATTTCTCGAAAGCTTCTATTTCAACAATAAATGTTGAAATCTATGGTTTTGAATCTCAACACATTTTAAAACATCGTTAGATCGTTTTAATTCTATTTAAAACATCAAATCTAAACATTTTCTTTAACATGTTATTCACTATTCAAAAACGTGAATATACTACGTTAACACATTTCATCTTTTTTTTCATTTCATTTTAAAGGATTATTCACAGTCAAAAACGTGAATATAACTCCATAAATAAATCATAACAATTTACTTATCAAAATAAGTCGTTTGTGAATTTATAAAACAACGTTTATAAATTCCATTTCTATTTATTTATAACAACTTCCTTTTATAAATTCCTTTATTAACCTATTCGATTTATAACTCAATTATAAGACAAAATTCATATTATAAGTTAAACACCTACAATTGATTTGTTTGCACAATCGTTCCTTTAAACTTCATAATTATGAATCTTATAACTTATAAGATTCAATCATTTATCCAAATCTATTCTTTCAATAACTTTATAAATTTTATAAACCTACTGCTTATAAAATTTCATTTATAACTTCACCGTTTATGATTCTATGAATTTCATTCATTTCTGAAATTCATTCACAATTCATTCTAACACTTATAAAAACCTGTTTTATAATCTCAATATTTCAATTTATAAATATTCATTTATAAATCCTTTATAAAATCAATTTATACCATTATTTTAAAACATCTTTAATCTCCTTTATAATTTTACTATTTTGATTTATAAAATAATCAAATTTCATAAATCCTATATTTTCAACTTTTAATAATAAATTCAGAAAATTCCAATTTAACTCTTTTATAAAGTCATTAATCCCATATTTTCAAAAATCAACTTTTAACTATATTTCTCAAAAATTCATAATTTTTTATAACATTAAAATTATGACGTTTATTTATTTAAAATGAATCAATTTCTAAACATACAGTATATTTTCAAAAATCACTTTAAAAATCATTTTAAAGTTCCAAATTTGGTCTAGTGATGCTACACACCAAATATTCAATCACGACAACAACGATATCATATATCGATATGATAATCCATCAAATATCAAAATATCTGAAATCAAATAAAAACTGTTGAGGAATCCAGTTGGATCCCTCCAACCTGTTTTCCTGCATCCACAAACATTAGCACAATACCAATTTCGCTCCAGTACGAAATTATCGCGGTATATGGGATTAATAATATTATCCGCTTAATAGACGGCGCAATAGGGTCTCATCCGCTAAACAAAAAATGCGGGAAATCAGTAACTCCAATATATACATATGCCAATATATATATATTGCTATTATATATAATACCAATTTCACCGTTTATGAAATATTCGCGGTATATGTTTTTAATAAATAACCTCCGCTTACTAACGGCGTATAATGTCTATTTTAACAATCAATAGATAACAATCATCATTCAAACATGCATTCAAATATTCTAAATCTAACTATTTAAAATAAAATCGAAACTGATTCGATTGAGTGAGAAGTTCTCACCTTGATTTCAATTTCGTTTTAGCGATTTATTTCGAATAAAATTAAACGGACGTTTAATTTTACCCAAAATTCTCACTAACTCCAAACGACTCCAATCCAATTTCATCGCGTAGTGCTCGTCCATACGATTCCAACGCAACTGGTTTCGCGCGTTTTCGACCTCGTATGAAAAAGATATGTATTTTCAAAGTTACACGATTCATAATATTATAATTTACAACATAATTTATAATTTTAAACCTAACTTTAAATCATGGCCCTCCATCTCAAACCCAACCACATCAGATCCGTGCGCACTCCCCCCCCCCCCCCCCCCTCTTCTCCTTCCTCTTCTCTTTCACGTACAGGAACGCACGCATACAACCCATCCATCAAAATTAGGTTTTGATACCACCATCTCCTCGCTCGACGAAAACACGATCGGGAAGTGCCAAATCGAAGGCCTCACCTCCCTCCACGTTCGGTCTGAAGCTCATAGAGCTCGTCCACCTGTTGTGACTTGAATTTCGTGCGCAACTTGCCATGGTCGGCCTCCCCTAGCTCCCCCTACGTTGCACCAAAACCCATCAAATCCGTATAGATTTCAAGATCTCATCGTGCTCTATAATGTTGTAGTTAACAACTTTGGCTAAAAACGAGTGGATTGAGAAAGATTGAGGGAGGAAGGAGATTGTTTTCTGGCCGTTTATCAGGGAGGTGGCGGCTAGGGTTTTAGAATTAGTTTTTTTTTTCTAATTTATGAAGACTTATGGTCTATTTATAGGAAAACGAACGACACTATTCATCCCGGAAATTCCGAACTCCGATGTACGCGCCGTAACCAGCGTTTCTAGGGTTTACCCCGCGTTTCGGACACAATGAAACAGGTTTCGAAAGCTAATTCGGACATCTGTGCGAGTTATGGCTATAAACGTTCAATTTAAATTAAACCGATTTAAATCGATTTCTAGGCGTTTTAATTCGTACCGGACAAACGGTAAATCCAATTGACACGAAATTTGAAACCTTACAATAATATCACATTACGGATCCGATGAAACTAGTTTCGTCGAAATCTGAGAATTTTTGAAAAATGACTATTTTAACTCGCTAAATTAAAATTAAAAATAATTCGATGCGTTTCGAGCTGCCACGATCAAACGGTAACTCCGATTGACACGAAAATTGAAATCCGGTAATAACTAACTATTACGGATCCAATGGAACTGGTTTCGTTCAATTCTGAGACTGTTCAAAAATTGACTGTTTTCACTAGTCGATTTAAATATTAAAATATTCAATTTTCACAAATAAACTTTTAATTCGATTTTAAAAGTTCTAAAATATCTTTCTAACTCCAATATGATAAAATAAAATTTTACAAATCATTTTCAATCATATTTAACCCAAATTTCAATTATTTCCATAATTTAACGTATTAAATTATCGATTTAATTATTCAATTAAATCCAATAATTCAAATAAAAATTTATTTGACTTATAAATTCACTTCTTAACATTTAAAATTAATTAAAGATTCAAATTTTAATTTCTTAAAATCCTGGGTCGTTACAATCTTCCCCCCTTAAAAGAATTTCGTCCTCGAAATTATTAAGTAAGAAAAGTTATAGAATTTATTAACTTTCCAAAATCCATAGTTAAACTTCTTACAATACTTTACTAAGTTTCCAAATCATACTTAGTTATCTTTTCAAAAACAACTACTATTGTTTAACTTTCAATTCCAAATAAAAGTTAAAGTTTTCAAAAAATTTCCAATTTTCTCAAAATTTTTCTAACGTCTTAAATTTTCGGAAAAATTCGCCATAGTCTCCTTTGCGCGGCTCGATCCGAAAAAAAAATGACAGTATATATATCACAAATATACATCTCATCAAGTAATGAGGCATCCCGAAGGGAAAAAGTGTAAAAGTACGGTATGTAATCCGAGATATGTACCTTATATTTTATTAGCAAGCATATACGGCTAATATAGCGCGAAAGCGAGCTCCAAAAGCGAAGCAAACGCGATCCGCACCTACTAAACACTCAACAAACAACATGAGAATCATGTATGTAGAAAATAGTATCAATATACAACATATAGCAACATAATAACTATATATGTCAACATAGCAAATGAAACAAAAGCAATATATTCAACCATCAACCAACTAACATCCATAACCAAATCAATATTCATTTATATTCTCATTAATATTCAATGAATTGGTTTTCTTTCAATTTAATCACATTTGATTCATTAACAGTAGATGTTCTTACTAACATTCATTTTCAATTAGTTTATATTCACTAATTCATATTCAAGTTGGTTCATTTTCAAATCAAATTCAATTCTATTTAAGATTCATTTAACTTTCAATTGAATTCCAATTACTTTATCTTTCAATTTCATTAACTCAATTTCATTAACACTTAATGAATTATATACAATCAACTAACAACCATATATCAACTAATGTATATTAATTACAACCAAATTCCTTTGCTTATATTTGGTTCAATTAATTGATTTTCATTCAACTATTCAACTTTCAATAACATTAGATTTTAATGAATTAACACCTATATTCATTATTTCATATCAACTATATTCACATTCAATTGATTATCATTCAATCTATTAATTCAATTCAATTTCTAAAGTTGAATTTCATTTATATAACTTTAGTTCATATTTATCACTTAACTTTATTATTTTACTTTGATACTAAAATCAACTTCATTCAACATCTCTTAAGTTATACTTCCATTTCTAAAGTAAATTTTTATTTAACCTTTACCAAAGTCAAATTTCATTACTTATTCAAACTCATATTTTTATTTTATAACTCATATTCATAAATATATTCATATAGTTTCACTTCTTATATATATAAGTTTATTTCTCAATTGTAAATCACTTTAATTATAATTCAATTCTTATAATTCTTTTGCTTATACAATTATTCTTCAATTTAGATTATTCAAACAACTTAACAATCAACTTATATATACTTTAATAACTCTGAAAAATTATTTCTTTATATATAAAATATACTCAAGGTAAAATTATTTCATTTACCAAATTTAAAACAATACTGTGTCGAATTGTTCTGTACAAGTGTTTAGAGATCCCTATCAACAACGTTAATTACTCGTATTAACCAGAATCTATATACCACTCAACAAACCAATCATCACAATATAAAACAATTTTATATTCACTAACAAATACGCACTCATAGCTATTATTACACTCAAACTCATTCTAGAGCACTACTGACTCTATCTCTAATGAGTAATACCCAACAGAACCATGGTTGTCGCTTAACCATATGCTCTGATACCACATTGTCAGGACCCGATTCTTCGTCTGTCGAAAATTCAACATCGATACTCACTTTATCGACTGCCGAGCAATCGAACGACGGAAAACCGAACACTGAGGGTTTAAGAAAAAGAAAAAGTAAAAGAAGGAGAGATAAGAAGATAGAAAATAGAGAGAAAAGAACATAGAAAATAGAACGGAACAGAAAACAACAGAACAACATCAGAATCTCACAATTCGCAGCGGAACAACATATATTAATAAATGAATAATCTTTAAACAAAGAACTATATCAGTTATTACATTACATCACATTTCATTACATCATAACATCAGAGTGTACAACATCATACAACAACAAACAGTGCAGCGGAAAAGAAATACTATATAGTAGTAATACGCCATGCCATCCATCTTGCCTCCAGCAACTCCAGAATATCCAGAATATCCTGATAAACCTTAACTCTTGACTGCCCGTGTGGAAATTGGTGGGCACCCAGAGTTTAGGAAGGAAAACAATAAACTCCGAGTCAGTCATGTGATTGGTGTGAGAACTCAAAACAGTTTATTTATCTTTGAAAAACAAAATAGAGGAATATTTTTAAAGTCAATTCGCAATGCTTTTAAAAAATGAGACTACCATAAGACCTCCCGCACACACACACAATGCAAACGCAGAATCGGAGGAGATTTCTCCTTATGATAGTCAAAGATGCTTGATACGCATTAAAAAAAAACATTTGATATTATTACTAGTGCATAGTGTAGGAAAAATTTATTTCGAAAGTAGAATATAAATCTTAGTCGACATAGACATTCCGAACTATGCCTACTATAGCTACCATCCAAACAGTGGGGCGCCACCATAAGTGAATGATAGGTTCTACAACTAATACCGTATAAGTCTCGTATTGTTTCTTTGGATTTTCAACGAATGATCAGGCCAAGGAACTTCCCATTGCCACATGAGAATGCCTCTGGATGGACATCCCCGAGAACCAAACCGGATCTCTACCAACAAAAGGCCGGGTTACCCCTAACTGAGTAACAACTGACCGAATATGCCATCCCCCGGTCCTTTGGGACCTTTTCAACCGAGCGCTCGCAATCAATTCACACAATCATAAAGTGTTTTCAACATGAGTAAGTATCTGGGCTCCATACCATGATACCACCCTTTTCCAGAAGGAAATGCACACATCCTAAAGGGCGCTACCCCTCATAACCTTGCTGCATCTTTCCTGTTTTGACCATTCACGGGGTGTGAGGCTCGACGAAGTCACGTCCACAAAAACATACTTTATACAAAAGCCATGCTTTGGGTCAACAAATGATCATAGAAATGATCACCAAGATAGACGATCAAATAAATGATCCTATCACAAATAATCAACACAATGATCATTTACAGCAACACTCAGCATGTCACATTACCAAATTGGGAATATATCGCCGATAACTTCAACTATATAACCTCTGAGCTCGTACGTCTCAGAGAAGGGTGTTAAGCTAAAAGAATAAATTCTCCGCCACCAACAGAAATATATTTGAAAGAAATCTGCTTTATATCTCAATTTGTAATGTCAGACATACAATCCATACAAGTCTGTTCCGGGCTCGAACAAAACCGAAGGCACTTACAAAGAAGTCCTTGCAATCCGGATATTCACAATCCTGATCGGATTCACCATCACATATGGAGAACTCTATACCGGAGCAACTCGGTGCAGAGTCAATCGACAGGTCATCCTATCGCTCTCGCAAATACCGGGTCTTCAACACCGATCTTCAAATGCAATTCATAACGACGTATCACATATTCGGAATGGGTTATACGACCCCATGGTCCTTTCCCGGTTAACCCGAATAGTGAGCGCTTATTCAAAAATAAGTGTGGCATTCAAATTCAAACAAATCACATCAATTACCCATTCAAAGGGAAATATTGATAGTCGGTTATTGAACTATCAATGGATATGCACACATCACCAGTTTCCAAATAATTTTCCAAATTATTTATTTTCCAAAAATATCTTTACTAGATATATAATTTCACACTTCAAAAATAAATCAATATTTATTTTTAAACAAATTCTTCTCATTCTTTTATAAATTCCATAGTGAATTTATAATCCAAAATATCTATGAATATTCGATTTCAATTATTCATTTCAATATTCCTTTTCAATTTACCTTCAAAAAAATAAATTCTCAAAATATTCACTTTATATTGGAAAACATTTCCATACTTATTTATTCATAAGTAATTCACAAATTTTATTTATTTCCAACACTTGGAAAATATTCAATATACTTCAATCGAAATTAAGTATATATTTCATTCTTTAAGGAAATCATTCTCTTAAACATATTTATTTGGGCCAAAACGAATGTTGCGTAAAACATCGTTACGACAACCCAAAATCACTAGTATAGGGATTCGAAATTAAAATAGATATATAAATCCCAATACTATACAAAACATTTCCTTTCGGAAATCATTTACTATAACAACAGTGTTATAGTCCACCATTTCCTTTTCATTTCTCGAAAACGTCTATTTCAACAATAAATGTTGAAATCTATGGTTTCGAATCTCAACACATTTTAAAACATCGTTAGATCGTTTTAATTCTATTTAAAACATCAAATCTAAACATTTTCTTTAACATGTTATTCACTATTCAAAAACGTGAATATACTACGTTAACACATTTCATCTTTTTTTTCATTTCATTTTAAAGGATTATTCACAGTCAAAAACGTGAATATAACTCCATAAATAAATCATAACAATTTACTTATCAAAATAAGTCGTTTGTGAATTTATAAAACAACGTTTATAAATTCCATTTCTATTTATTTATAACAACTTCCTTTTATAAATTCCTTTATTAACCTATTCGATTTATAACTCAATTATAAGACAAAATTCATATTATAAGTTAAACACCTACAATTGATTTGTTTGCACAATCGTTCCTTTAAACTTCATAATTATGAATCTTATAACTTATAAGATTCAATCATTTATCCAAATCTATTCTTTCAATAACTTTATAAATTTTATAAACCTACTGCTTATAAAATTTCATTTATAACTTCACCGTTTATGATTCTATGAATTTCATTCATTTCTGAAATTCATTCACAATTCATTCTAACACTTATAAAAACCTGTTTTATAATCTCAATATTTCAATTTATAAATATTCATTTATAAATCCTTTATAAAATCAATTTATACCATTATTTTAAAACATCTTTAATCTCCTTTATAATTTTACTATTTTGATTTATAAAATAATCAAATTTCATAAATCCTATATTTTCAACTTTTAATAATAAATTCAGAAAATTCCAATTTAACTCTTTTATAAAGTCATTAATCCCATATTTTCAAAAATCAACTTTTAACTATATTTCTCAAAAATTCATAATTTTTTATAACATTAAAATTATGACGTTTATTTATTTAAAATGAATCAATTTCTAAACATACAGTATATTTTCAAAAATCACTTTAAAAATCATTTTAAAGTTCCAAATTTGGTCTAGTGATGCTACACACCAAATATTCAATCACGACAACAACGATATCATATATCGATATGATAATCCATCAAATATCAAAATATCTGAAATCAAATAAAAACTGTTGAGGAATCCAGTTGGATCCCTCCAACCTGTTTTCCTGCATCCACAAACATTAGCACAATACCAATTTCGCTCCAGTACGAAATTATCGCGGTATATGGGATTAATAATATTATCCGCTTAATAGACGGCGCAATAGGGTCTCATCCGCTAAACAAAAAATGCGGGAAATCAGTAACTCCAATATACACATATGCCAATATATATATATTGCTATTATATATAATACCAATTTCACTGTTTATGAAATATTCGCGGTATATGTTTTTAATAAATAACCTCCGCTTACTAACGGCGTATAATGTCTATTTTAACAATCAATAGATAACAATCATCATTCAAACATGCATTCAAATATTCTAAATCTAACTATTTAAAATAAAATCGAAACTGATTCGATTGAGTGAGAAGTTCTCACCTTGATTTCAATTTCGTTTTAGCGATTTATTTCGAATAAAATTAAACGGACGTTTAATTTTACCCAAAATTTTCACTAACTCCAAACGACTCCAATCCAATTTCATCGCGTAGTGCTCGTCCATACGATTCCAACGCAACTGGTTTCGCGCGTTTTCGACCTCGTATGAAAAAGATATGTATTTTCAAAGTTACACGATTCATAATATTATAATTTACAACATAATTTATAATTTTAAACCTAACTTTAAATCATGGCCCTCCATCTCAAACCCAACCACATCAGATCCGTGCGCACTCCCCCCCCCCCCCCCTCTTCTCCTTCCTCTTCTCTTTCACGTACAGGAACGCACGCATACAACCCATCCATCAAAATTAGGTTTTGATACCACCATCTCCTCGCTCGACGAAAACACGATCGGGAAGTGCCAAATCGAAGGCCTCACCTCCCTCCACGTTCGGTCTGAAGCTCATAGAGCTCGGCCACCTGTTGTGCCTTGAATTTCGTGCGCAACTTGCCATGGTCGGCCTCCCCTAGCTCCCCCTACGTTGCACCAAAACCCATCAAATCCGTATAGATTTCAAGATCTCATCGTGCTCTATAATGTTGTAGTTAACAACTTTGGCTAAAAACGAGTGGATTGAGAAAGATTGAGGGAGGAAGGAGATTGTTTTCTGGCTGTATATCAGGGAGGTGGCGGCTAGGGTTTTAGAATTAGGTTTTTTTTCTAATTTATGAAGACTTATGGTCTATTTATAGGAAAACGAACGACACTATTCATCCCGGAAATTCCGAACTCCGATTTACGTGCCGTAACCAGCGTTTCTAGGGTTTACCCCGCGTTTCGGACATAATGGAACAGGTTTCGAAAGCTAATTCGGACATCTGTGCGAGTTATGGCTATAAACGTTCAATTTAAATTAAACCGATTTAAATCGATTTCTAGGCGTTTTAATTCGTACCGGACAAACGGTAAATCCAATTGACACGAAATTTGAAACCTTACAATAATATCACATTACGGATCCGATGAAACTGGTTTCGTCGAAATCCGAGACTTTTTGAAAAATGACTATTTTAACTCTCTAAATTAAAATTAAAAATAATTTGATGCGTTTCGAGCTGCCACGATCAAACGGTAACTCCGATTGACACGAAAATTGAAATCCAGTAATAACTAACTATTACGGATCTAATGGAACTGGTTTCGTTCAATTCTGAGACTGTTCAAAAATTGACTGTTTTCACTAGTCGATTTAAATATTAAAATATTCAATTTTCACAAATAAACTTTTAATTCGATTTTAAATTTCTAAAATATCTTTTTAACTCCAATATGATAAAATAAAATTTTACAAATCATTTTCAATCATATTTAACCCAAATTTCAATTATTTCCATAATTTAACGTATTAAATTATCGATTTAATTATTCAATTAAATCCAATAATTCAAATAAAAATTTATTTGACTTATAAATTCACTTCTTAATATTTAAAATTAATTAAATATTCAAATTTTAATTTCTTAAAATCCTGGGTCGTTACATGTCTAATAGGGTATATTATGGGATGAGTAAATGGTGTTTTATGCTTAAGTACTAGTTGGATGTTGTTTATTTTTCTCTTTTCAATTTGGAAAGTGTTAGGATTTCAATGATACTGAGAAGGTTAAAAAGGATGTTTTCTTATGTAGTTAACAACTTAAATGTTGTTGGTGTATGTATCGTCTTGTTAGTGTATTTAATAAAGAATTTTTTTAATGTATGTAATAAAAGATACGGAGCATTTGAACTGAAGCATGTAATGGATGATTTTGATGCTGGGACAATCGCTGGATTAGTATGTAATGAGCCAGTGACTACAATGGAATAGAGAGAGTTCACATCCAAAGGACCGATACACTAACAATGCATTCAAAAGACAACCGGTGACAATTATTTTGCAACGGCTTAGAGCCGTTGTTAGTTCACAACAACTCGGGGTCATTGTGAAATGTGAATTCGCAATAGCTCTAGATCGTTACGAAAAATGAATTTGTAATGGCTTAATATTAGCCATTCACATTCCATGCACTAGTTACAGCTCAAAGTTATGGCCAAATGGCTTTCTAGCGGGATTAAAGACAATATACTTTGGCTTGGAGCTATGAAATCCGAAATGCGTTCCATGCATGAAACAAAGTATGGACTTCTACTGACGTACCCAAAGGGATAAATTTATTGGATGGAAATGAAATTTTAAGAAAAAGCTAAAAGCAGATTGATTGATGAAGACTTATGGCTAAGCGCAAAAGGGTTCTTTGAATTCAAGGTGTGATTATGATGAAACGTTTTCCCTTGTACCATTTCTTAAGGATAATGTTGGCTATTTCTCATTCTATAGCTATGAAATATGGAAAATGGACGTGAAAATGACATTTTTAAATAGTGATATAGAAGAGGCCATTTACATGTCGCAATCCGAGAATTTCGGCGTCAGTGGGTGTGAGATCAAGACTTTCAAGTGATTATGATCCATTATGGTTTTGGACAAGCTTCAAGTAGTTGAAATAACTGTTTTTGATAAAGTAATAAAAATAGTTTGGCTTTTATTAGAACACAAAGGAATTGTGCCTATATAAAAGAAGGAAGTGTTATATTGTTCATATTTCTACAGGTTGATGATTTGCTATTGGTTGGCAATGCCATTACATTGTTCCAATCACTAAAATCTTGGTTATCCAAGAACTTCTTCATAAAGAATTAAGGAGAAGCAACTTATATTCTAGGCATTGAGATCTATAGAGATAGATCTTAAAGGTTGCTAGGAATGCCTCAATATCTATACAAAGATACCATACTTAAAAGGTTCAGTGTAGTGAATTCGAAATGTGAAAATGTTCCAATGTGATCGGAAATCATCCTTTCTAAGAAGGACGCTTCTCATACTGATGAGGAAATAGATTGTATGAAGAGGATACCTATACATTAGCAATTAGTTCCATAATGTATACAAGTTATGAACCAAAGTGGATGTATCTCATGCATTAGGATGCGTAAGTCTATACCAGCCTTGTCTTGGAGAAAAACGTTGGAGTGCTGTAAATTGTATACTAAAGTACTTAAGAAATACTTAGGACTTATTTGTCATATATGGGAATGGAGACCACTTTGTAAAGAGGCATTCAGGCTCCGATTTTTAAAATGATATTGATGACGATAAGTGAACATTGGTTTGCATTTTCACATTAAATGGTGGGACTGTTTGTTAGAAAAATTTCAAATATGAAATAGTAGTTGATTCCCTAATAGAGATTGAGTACATCACCTTCAATAATGTAGCTAAAGAAGTGGTCTAGATATGCAAATTTACAAGTGAGTTAGGGGTGTTCCCAACATGGAAGAACTAATGACATTGTTTTGTGACAATAATGTTACGAAATAGATCGCAAAGAAACCTAAATCATACAAAAAATCGAGATGCATTATTCAAAAGTTCTGCCCCGTTAAAAAATTTGTCAAGTGGAAGGAAGTCATGATTCTAAGGAAAGATACAAAGGACAACATAGAAAGTTCATTCACAAAGGGTTCAACTTGGTTAATTCTAAGCAAACTAATCAAAGGAATGGAATTGAGCTTTAATAATTGACCACAAAGGCGAATGGGATATGGATAGAGTTAGGGATATGCCATAGGGGGAATTTCTATAATTTACTGCAAATTATTAACGCTGTGATAAAATCTTATTTGAAATAAAAGGTGTTCTTCTTTCGATTACATACCAATCATACTATGTTATACTAATTATTCATTTAATTTAAGTACATTTAATAGCCCAAAATAGTATTTTATGTGATACTAATTATAATCTATCGTAATCATGAGAAATTTATCATAAAAGAGTAGCATAACGTTTTAAATATTCCCAACCAAGAGTTTCAAGATAGTATCTTGATACAACCATTGAGAATGGAGTACATGACGCTCTACAAATGTCGAGAAGTATATTACTTTGGACCGCTAAGGGCACAAAGTGGTTAAATACCGATAGTTATAAGATGACTATAGAATGAATCAATCGAGAGTTTTCTATTAGTCAGTATAACTAAGGCCAGTCAGAGAATCTTGAAGTGACGATATTACATGGTTCACTGGCTTCAAAATACTGTTAAGCTTCAATATGGATACTCTGCTTCAATTGCAACTAAATCTTGGCCTTACATTCACTGAATGACTATAGTTGGGTTTGAGTGGAAGCATTGGAAGTAAAATACTAATCGATAAGGAATTTATTTCCTCCATATGAGGTTAGTATCATGGTCAACTATAGTCAATTCGAAGACAAATTCTTTGGCCGGAGCAATTTTGGCAATAATAATAGTTATTATTGAATAAAGGACTATGTGTTTGGATTATACAAGTTGAATGTGGACAAGATTGGAGTTTTGACCAAATCAAATTTCATAAGTCCTAATGTGATACAATGTTGACAAAAAAAATTGGTGTAAATAATCGTTACTACCCAATACCTCTTAAAATAATGAAATTAGATTTTTCCAAAAAATTTATAAGCGATAAATTCAGCTAAATTATCATGCCAAGGTGATTATTAATTTTAATATTTGAAATGTTTTTTTATGGTGCTTTTTATATAACATGTCATTGGGATAACATATTGCATGTCAATAAACGTTTGAATCACGCTACGCAAGTTTTGAACTTGTGATCTCTCGCACCAAAGCCGAATCACCTAACCAGTTTGGACTACGCAAGTTTTGAATTGTTCGATATTAATCACATAATGAATTACAACTTTGAGTTGTGCAACCATAGTGTCGCGTACTCCAAAGTACTACAAGATTTAATTAAATTATAATGTCTATAAATTAACTAAATCAATTCATAAAATATTAGTTATTAATTTTATTTTACTTATTTGAAATAGTATTTAATATAGTACATATATAAAAGTTATTTATGTAGGTACAGATAAACGATGTCGTTAAATACTTGTTGGATTTGGAAATATCTACGGGTTCATATAGAACATATATAGGCTAGCCATACTAGTGGGTGGATGATTATAACTATTAGAAATATATGGTTTGAGTTGGTAAGGAGAAGAGGTAAACGGTTGATCTAGATCCCCTCATTTTACTCCTTCCTATTGTCAATATAAACCATCCATCCCCATTCATTTTCTTTTTACCTTTCGACCACCTTCCTCTCTTAGCCACAAATTCTAGGATCCCCCCCATTAATTTCAAAATAAATTTTAAATCAAATTTAAATCTATTTAAAATGTATGGTGCTCTGTTCAGTTAGCAGCATTTTTGAAATAGTGTAGATGTGAACTAAGGAGTTTTGAATTCAGCATTCAATGTGCACATTCAAGACTAGGTAATTTCTAATTTATTTTATGTTACATATACATTTGTAATCTCAGTATACATGTGAAGATTAGATCAATGTTTTATTATGAATTCATACATTTATTTGCTGTCACTATAAGAAAATCACTATTGATGGCAGTAAACAGTAGCGTTTAATGCTAAAAGCATCCGTTGACATAAAAATAAAATAAAATTAAAACAATCAATGCTACTAAAGAAATCCTGCCATCATTTTAGAAGGCGGTGAAGGCGGTGATTTTTTTCCCTCGCCGCTTTTTTCTCCATTATTTTCATTCATTCATTGTCTTCCGTGGAAATTATCTCCCTAATGTTCCTCTTTCTTATTGATAATTCAATCACCATGCTCAACAGAAGAAACCAAGTCCAATTCCAACTCCCCTAAATACAGTTTGTCTGCTCCATTCACTCTCTTTCTTTCCCCATTGATGTTTCAAATCCAACAACCCGAAAACTCGACAACCCGTTCACCAAATTCTCCCATCTCCTCAGCCAAAAACACTATGAATCTGCAAATCCCATCTCCGATCCTACATCTCCACCAACCCAGCTCTCTCGTCAACATGCTCTTAAGAGTCTATTGGATGCCAACTTAGTCGATAACGCCATCAAAATCTTCAATTTCGTGCTCGAAACCTTAAACCGAGTCAATCTCCGTTCCTACATCGTTTTCCCTCAAGCCACTTGCAGAAACCATCAGTCCCACCAAGCTTGTAATTTTTTCAATAATATAGTCTAGCATAACAACTGTTGCTTCGTCAGAATATATAGAAATAACCATCGTGATGGATGGTTTGTGAAAATGTGGCGATGTTGATATTGCAAGAAAGTTTCTCGATGAAATTTGTAGGAGAGACCTGGTTCCTAACCTTCTTTTTCTTTTTCCAATATTTTTGGTACTGGATTTACACTCATTCCTCTTCATTAGTTTTTTACATGATTTTGCATGTGTTTGTTTTGTCTGTTTGCTTTTAGGTGTTGTAGTTGTTGGTTAATGTCCAATATCAACCCGGTATTAAGGCATCAAAATTTAAAGAGAAGTAGTTGCATTCATAATTTCACAACATCAAATTTTCATTACTTTTATTTATTTATTTATTTATTTATTTTTATATCTTTATAATAGGATGTCAAACTCTTTTATTCAACAAAACTTAAAATATATATGCATCATATTGTTGTGTAAACTATTAGCATAGTGAATACACCTTTTTCTCTTAGGCATATGAACTAATAAACCTATATTAGATAGTATTACAATACAATGTTATGAGATTTCATGTTGAAGTTAGCTATCAAATAATTTCAAATAAATGTAGTGTTATGGTTGAACAAAAATGGAAAATTGAAGAAATAAAAGTGGAGTTTGTATACTTGTATGCCAACTATGTATGCATGCTTCTAGATTATACTAAATGCTTGTGTAAGATGCCTATGCATGCTTTTGTAATCATGGTGATTAGTTTCATTCTTTTTTTAGTTTGCATCCATGTCAAGCATATGCTAGTTTCTTTATGTGGTAGTGGGATTTCTATGTGCATGGGTCGGAATTACCAATAATTATAGTCAGACCTTTTTGTGGAAAATTGTAGTCAACTAACTTTGGCTTGCTTGACACATTGAACACATATATCTATTTCAGGTCATTGTGCTATATTTTCTTTTTTCTAATGGTATCCAGAGATTTCGAGATTTCATAATCAGCATGTCAAGATTGATAATCAATTTGAACAATCCGAATTGTTCATTTACAATCTAAATGGTTTAGAAAAGCATTATCCATACATTTCTATGTATTGATGTATCTCTTAATTTACCACCCTAACCTATTAAAGAGGAGCTTGTAATGATTGGGCATCTCTTTTTAAAGTATTGCTCCTGCCGGTGCAGGTACCATATGAATATTTTTATATTGTGTTTCTATCCTGTTATTTTCCATACATAAAATATTTCTCATACACTAGGTATCTTACCATTGCAGCTCTCGTTCATAGCCTGGTACATGACTTTTTCTTCCTAAAAAAACTGTATTTTTTGCTTTTGTTATGGTAAAATATGCTTTTCTTTTTAATTGTGCGTATAGGTTGAAGATGTGACTCCCTCTGGTCCAACTAAATTTGTGCTATACTTCATTAGTTCCACCAATATTCTTTATATTTTTTGTGATCATGCAGTATAGTGCATGTATTATTGTATTAATGATACTATATTGCATTATTCTTGTCCTAACAGTTACCTCTAAGTTTAAACAATTATTGGGTATGTCATCCTTAACAATATTGCTACTTACTGCATATTTAACCCAATTTGTTATCACTTGCTTTTAGTAATTTCAACACTAAATGTAAGATTGTCCATATTTTCTTACATATGCTGCCCATGTTTCACATGTATATACATATGCTTGATTTGTGACATTCATCCCCAAATGGTTGGTTTTTAATAAAAAATACGTTTGCTATTTTCAGCTTATCTAAACGGTTTTTCTTTGGAATGCTTGGTAGGATTTAACTCTTATCATACTTATGGTTACTGCTACTTTTTCATTGATTTTGGGCATTAAGACCGAGTTAATATTTTAAGTTGCTATGGATATCTCATTGTTTATTAGGGTAAAGTATTATCTATTCTTTTTTATGTAGGAATTAGTTTTTATTAGGGAAAAAACATGGTAGAAAACTATCAATTCTACATCCATTCAAAGCAGAAATCGCTGGCAATAAAGAGTTTCTCATTGGTATCAACCTCATTCGCAACTTTGTTATTATTTTACAGTAAGAAGGCATAATTTTGTGCTGCTATATATAGGCTAAATGCATTAACTGATCCAAACTATAAGATATTCTGGTTTAAAAGTCTAATTCATTCAATGAATAGAGTAGATGATATAAAACATATGACCAGACATAATCTACATTAGATTGAATTCACATAATTCCCTTCTAATCAAATAGCTAAGCTCATTGATGTTGTAACAAAAGGGAGAAGTGGTCTCATGTTCACATATTGTCAAGTTGCATGGTATTGACATTTTTTTACCACCTTACTTTAATTATATGCAGATGTCCTTGCTTTATTTGCAGTCAAGCCCGGCCTTTTGTTAAAGCAAGAGAAGCACCTGCATTAGGCCTCATCAAAAACAAGAGCACCACTCAACAATGCACATGGAGAAAGAAAAAATGGTGGATCTCCAAACTGACAGTGAGTAAAAATAAGGTGCGACAACTCCATTCGGCCATAGGCATCACTAGCAACTTTAGAAGGTGACAACCCATTCGAACGCCGTAGGCGACAGTTGCCCCATACTTTACTCCAGCTTTGATAGGAGCAGGCGATGCTGCGGGTAGCGGTGTAGCAATAGTTTTCAATTGATCATCTTGAGGTAGTCTCCATCAACTTCTTTATTATTGATTTTTATTCTTAATTCGTGCAATTGGAAAGTCATGATCTTTGTATAATTACGAAATTTTATTGATTTAGAATGATAGCTTTTTTAACATCCTTTTGTGATTGAGAATCAAATTTATGTTACAACAATTATATAGATACAGCTAACACATGCTATAAATTGATAGTTTATGTACACCAGTTTCCACGTACCCATTCCTTATTTTATTCGCTATATAGCTGGGAAAATATTTATTAGACACTGATATTTTTATTTTTACCACTTAAATAGAGTTAATAAAACTGTTATTTTAAAAAGAAGCTGAAGTAAGAATGAAAATACTTAGATTGATTTCTCATATTTCAAATTAGGGGAGCAAAATTGTTGGTGCAGCATTTCTTTAGTCACATGTATGAAAAGGTAAATATTAATAATAAATCTTAATCAAATTTCCTAACTATTAATGAACAATTTTTAATTTTCCTGTAAAAATGAAGATGATTACTCTGTGAATCTTCCGCACTTTTGTAGAAAGAATTCTAGATTCAAGACCTTTTTGTATAGTTCTGGTTCAGCCCTACGATGTCAATCTAGCTGTAATCATTGACATATTATCCTTGCTTGGGATATCATTGTAGACTTCTTACATGACAGTGAAGGACAGAAATATGACACTAAACCAAGCTGCTTAACAGCAAAGCAACTTAACTCTGAGTTGCTTCAGCAAAGCAACCCATGACTATTTGAAATAACTCAGAGTTAAATGGTCAAGAAATTGTTTGGCTCAGGTAGGTGCTACACCGTCTAGGGAAATTGTTAGTAGTTGATGCTTTTGTAGTCTTAATAACCATCGGATTTTAACAACTGCTTTCATTTATTACTTACTAGCTGTTCTTTTTACATCAAATTTGGCTCATTAAACCTATTGGTGTGTTAGTGAGAAATAGTAATTAATTAATAATAATAATAATAATAAATTAACCAAGCTAATAAAAATTAACTAAATTTTGTTAAAATTAAATAAATTTTATAAATTTAACTAAGTTTAAGTTAACTAAAATTTATAAATAACAATAATATAACTAATTTAACAAAGTTTATAAATGATTATGATGATGATGAATTAACTAAGTTTATAAAAATTAACTAAGTTTATAATACTAATAATAATAATATAACTAAGTTTATGTTAACTAAATTTTATAAATAATAATACTATAACTAATTTAACAAATTTTTATAAATAACAATAATGACAACAATGATGAATTAACTAAGTTTACAAAATTAACTAAGTTTATATTAATAATAATAATAATACCAATAATAATAATACAATTAAATTAACCTTGTTTTTTTAATAACAAAAACAACAACAACAACAATAATAAATTAACTAAGTTAACCAAGTTAATAAAAATTAACTAAGTTTTGTTAAAATTAAACAAGTTTTATTTAAGCTAACTAAATTTTATAAATAATAATATAACTAATTTAACAAAGTTTTATAAATAATAACAGTGATTATGATGATGATGAGTTAACTATGTTTATACTAAATTAACTAAGTTTATAATAATAATATAATTAAATTAACCGATTTAATAATAATAATAATAATAATAATAATAATAATAATAAATTAACTAAGTTAACCAAGTTAATAAAATTAACTAAGTTTAGGTTACCTAAATTTTATAAATAATAATAATATTATAACTAATTTAACAAAGATTTATAAATAGCGATAATGATGATAAATTAACTTAGTTTATAAAATTTTATTAAGTTTATAATAATAATAATAATAGAATTAAGTTAACTGAGTTTGAATAATAATAATAAATTAAGTTAACCAAGTTAATAAAAATTAACTAGGCTTTGTAAAAATTAAACAAGTTTTATTAAATTAACAAAGTTTAAGTTAGCTAATTTTTTAAAATAATAATAATATAACTAATTAACAACATTTTATATATAACTATATGATTGGACTTTATTTATTTCATTTCGTTCATAACTTTGATTATTTGTAGACATTATTTATAATATAATAAACTCATACAATGTTGTACATGTTTGATATTAAATTTGAAGTCCTACGAATTAACATAATTGTTTGACTTTATGTTGTGCTTTCGCTTCTGCATGCATTGGAATTCCGAAGAGAGCAAGGTTGGACTTTTATGATGCTAGCTTTCACTTGCGCATGAAATAAAGAATTATGGGTAATCAAGCGTTTTTTTAGCACTAGTTTGTTATAACATTTTATTAGTAGTAGGTGTGTAAATCTGTGCACGAATGATTATTGTATGTGAGTTTGGTTATTTTATCAAATGGCTATTGTGTTAGCATGGTTATGGATATCTTATTTGATTATAAGATTGATATGTTTTTTTAATTGTCTGAATATGATGACTACGCGATTGATTGTTGATTGATATAGTAGAAAAAAATAGACCATCAACTGGAAATAATAGCATGAAAAAATGGTGCATACTGATAAACAACTTTTAGTAGCGTTTCAAAAACGCTAGAAATATATGCAGTTGCGTTGAGTAAACATAATCGTAAAGTAAGGATAAAGTTGGAAACTGCATTGGTAACGCCAAAAAACCTTTTGATGCGTTTTCAAAATGCTACAAAAAGATTTATGGTGTCGTTTGAGAAACGCTGCAGTAAAAGGATTCGTAGTGGCGTTGAAATAAATGCAACTAAAAATCATGGAATTTTAGTTGCGGGCATTATCATGACATTTATCAAAACACTACCATAAGTTTTGGTAGCATTTTTTACGTGCCACCTGTAACATCCCGTCTTTTCGCACACTTTAAACCGACACACGTGCCAATTCAAAGCATACGCAAGGGCGGATTGTTATGGGGTAAATAAGAAAAACAGAGAAGAAATAAAACAAAATAGAATCTCACAGCGGAAGGATAAAATATAATAATCAATATACAGTTCATGATAACTGTTTACAAAATATTTATTTTACTTATACAATGAATATCAGAGTTACACATACCAATACAATCAATGCAGCGGAAATTTAGAGTGTGGTGCAATACTATAAATAATATAATACGGATTCTTCGTCTTCGTCCTCCAAAGCTAAAATCTTCGATCCTGAAACGCTCGGACTGACCCGAGCGAATTTGAAAAGACAAAAACACTCGAGTCAGAACTAAAAGATCTTATGTGAGTTAAATTAACAGAAATAAATATGAGTACATTAACTCAAGAGATGCTCGGGATTTACATCTCCTAAGGATCCGTTAAACTATTTACTATGTAGTATATTGCGCTATTATAATAGTGTCTAATTGTAAAATAAACTTACTTTTAAATAGCGTTAAAGCTTTACATTTTCCACCTTAACACGTAAAATGCCAATAGTCTATACAGTACCGTAATACCTCCTGATCGGGAGGCTACCAGAGGATACTCCATAGGTACGACACAAATAGAAACTCGTAGTAAAGGCACGATAGGGTAGGTGACACGGCACAACTAGGCAATGCCAGGGTAGATATACCAATTGCTATCCAGGCTGGTGGAAACGCGTAGCCGCAGTTACCGCCCACCTCGGACTAACTCCCCCAAAATCAAAAATAAAGTGGCCACTGAATCAATCCAAAATCAAAGTATAATATCGAAGAGGAGGGTCCGATCAGAGGAATGACCTCATTGGCCTGAGAATCGCTCCTGTTTTAGCCACCTTATGCCAACTCACGGGAGTCGGGTCCACGTATTTACCTTACAGGAAACGTCGCCACCACCTACTTCATTCTGGAATCTCCACCGCGTACACGGTTAGTCAAAGTGGTTTTCGGTATCGACAGAGAGTATGTCAGATATCCGATCCCGGTCTCTTTGCCAACCCATCGTTATTATAACACCGCGGTCATTTAAAAATAGCTCATACTTTAAAACCAGAATAAACATTTCCATTTTAAAATTATGAATACGATATCATTTCAAAACCCAAAACCATATTTTATCACTTATCCCAAATAAAATTCTTTCCAAAATCAAAATGCTTTAACTTCATAACGTCTTAAAATCAATATTTTCAAAGCATAATATTTTGAAAATCATAATTTAAAACCATAACTTCTAAAACTTGAATGGTTTGGACATTCAACGGTATATGAATTAAATGGTTTAACTTAAATGTTACTTTGTAAAGAAAATAGTTCTCATGGCTTTACAAATACATTTCTTTATTAAAGTCTAAACCAAAATTTATATTATCTCTCTCAAGTTCCAAAACCACTTCAATTTATATATATATATACGTATATCCATTTGGAGTATTAATATTTCAAACTAAAGTTGGATTTTATTCTTTCAACAAATCGAATGTTCTATTAATTAGTCTTGAATATTCACATAAAATCCATAAATAAATAAAACTCCAATTTCTAGTAATAATATATATATATATATATATTTTTCAATTCAAATTATACTAGAATATTCATTTCAATTTATCTTGGGAAAAATCCAATTATAAATATCATATCTTAAAATTTTCAAACTTAACATTTAAACATATGATATAAATTATCAAACTCCATTTTCTTAATTTTTTTTTCCATTTTTAATAAAGAGATTTATACACCTTTTAATTTCAAAATTTTCAACTTCATATGTATATATATATGGAAGAAAAATATTTATACAATATAAAATTTAAGATTATTATAAACCGTATTCCATCCAAACCATAGAAATCACATAAAATAGTTATATATAGACCGCGGTGCCTGTATATAATTTTCTATCCTATGGTCAAGTGATACGGATATTTATCATTTCAATCCGCAATTTAAAAGATATAAAATTTTGCGGTTGTATATCATTTCAAACCACAATCCCGAATGAAATGAAATATGCATGATAATTTTGCATTTAATGATACACAAATAAAACATCCATTCATCAACATCATCCATCATCCAATCACAAACATCAATCAATACAAATCAATAACAATATATATTTGATAATATATAACAAGTAATAACTGGCAATTTTATTCAGATTAAATTTAACAACTATTAATCTAACAGTTTATATTCAGTAATAATCTATATAACTGTTAACTAGCAGTTTATAGGCAAACACAAATTCTAACTGTCAATAAATAAATGAAATTAACAGTTAAATTCAATAAATGCAATTCAACAAATATGAGTGAAATAAACATGCCAAATACTCATAAATAAATTTCTATTCATTTCTAAAATTAATTCAACAAACATAAAAACTTTTAGTAGTTGTGAGTGGGTTAAAGCACTCACCTTTTGAATTTAAATCGAATTTAAATCTGATTTAAACCCAAAAATTCGCCCGTCTCGGAATTCGTCCAAACCAGCGTCATCAAGTCCGGAATTAAATTACGATCCTAACAAAAAAAATCTTACGTGAATCGGAGATCGTATGCGAGAGTTATGTCGAAAATTGCACTCGAATTCAAAATTAAAAATAGCAAAGAATGGTCCACATTTACACACCTCAATGCCACGTCACTGCATCTTCCCAGTAACGCGCACGAAGGCAAACAGCCCAGGCCGAAGCCCCTAACGCACGCAACCTCCCCCTTTTGACCGAACGTTGACCACCATTTCACGCCGCCTCCGGCCTCCATCGCCCCGCCGACCAACACCATCGAACTGCCTACGCCGAGCCGCCCTCAACCCCCCAGGTCCGGCCGTCCCTTGTGCTGCCTGCCGCCGTCAAATTTCGAACCCTAATCCAATTTTATGGGCCAATCCGACCGTTGAAACGACGAACAAACCATATAGATGTGATCCCCATCGTCCTCTCTTCAATACACAGAAATGTTTTCCCGATCCGACAACTTTTGTTGCGACGATGATGTGAGGCCGAAAATGATTTGAATATTTCTGGATAAACGATGGCTCCAATCGAAAAACGGATCACACCAGTAGATTACTCGTATCAAAAACATCAACATATATTTTTTTCAGAATTTTTAGAGAACTTTGAATTTTCATCTTTGATTTGCAATTTGAGATTGGATCTGAAATGCATCCATTGAGGAAGAGAGAAGATTGAAGAAATGAGCGTACAGCAGAAGGGAATAAAATGGGGCTAGGGTTTATAACTGTATATTTATAGTTAGGGTTGGGTTAGAGCGTATAGACTAGAAGGATGAACGTACGCAACAAACTATGGCCCAAAAAGCCCGTTTAGCCTCCGGAACAAAATTTATTAAACCCATATATCCAAATAGGTATTTTAAAATATTCTGAACGCGATGGAAAAAGTTTCACGTTCGAATTTGATCGTATGAAGAAGTTATGCTGAAAACAAGATTTCCAAATTGATTTCAAATTGATTTTAATAAAATTGATTTCAAGGCGTTTCACGCCCGTACGATCAAACGACAAGTCCGATCGATACGAAACTTGAAACCCTATAATAATTCACTGATACAGATCCGATGAAACTGGTTTCATCGAAATCCGAGTCCGTGACCAAAATGGCTATTTTTAATATTCATTAAATAAATTAAATAAATTATAAAATCCAATTTTATATTAAAGCTCTATAATTGCCCAAATTTTATTGCTTATATAATTTATAGTCAATTTAAATGATTTAATAAGTCTGGCTGTGAATTAAGATTGACAAGTCTATCAAATTTCAGTATACATTTCTATGCTTCCTTATATTAAGGAATTATAAATTTAATTCTCAAAATCCAATTATTTAATCTTTTACCTTTATACTCTCAACTTAAATCCAAAACAAAGATGCCCTTTAACATGTCTATGTTTTCACTTTAAAATCTACAATTTCCTTTTTAATTCAATAACGTAATAATTTACGTTTAATTCCATTTTATTTGAATAAATACCCTTTGTTGAATTTAATACTCCAATTATAATTTTAAATCTTGCTTTCTAAAGCCTATATCAACAAATGGTCCAATTAAAATAAAATTAGTATTAACCTCACTTTATAGAATTAACTACTGCAATTACAAAACCAAAACTACGCTAACTGCAATAATTTTGTGAATAAATTTGAGATTGATTTCAAAATATCTTAACAACAAATAAGATAGGTAACGAACAACAATTATTGTTATTAAATCTATTTCAAAAAGTCTACACTCAAATATTACCTTAAAGTAAGTCTTATGTTTCTATAAATTTATTCATACTTCCGTTACTATATTAATAATTAAAGTAACGTTCATTCTTAATAGCAACATTATAACTATTCACATATAAAAGAACTCTATTCCCAAATACATTCATTTATATTTTATTTCCTTAAAGTTCTCCTTTAATAACTGGACATATTAACAACCAAAATAATTAATTTAGATTTATTTCAATCTATATCCATTCTTAACTAAATAAAATAATGGTTAACCTAAACACTTGTAATTCTTTTATATTCAAATTCACTTACAACATTTATTAACAAAATGTTACCATAAGTTTAGATTTAAATTAAATAAATTAGATGAATAGGTAAAACTCTGTAATTATCACCCATTTCCAAAACATATGCACTAATTACTACGTTACTATTAGAATTCATTTATTAATTTACTAGTTAATAACTGTCTTCTTATTCCCTATTTACTACAAAATTTCAAATTCAATTATAGCTTCTCAATACATACAATTACATAGGCAAGACAATTTTATTACTATTTTAAGTCCATTTATTATTGACAACATTCATTAAATTTACTTATCAACACCTATTGCATTGATTTATTCAACGGTCACTTTTAATTAGTTACTACCCATTTTACAATCAAATGTAAATCTTCCACTATTGATTCTTATATTAATAAATCTCATTCTAGGTAATATTTTTATTAATAATTGCAAATTCAACACTTATATTGCTTCCTTATATTTATCTTACACAAAGTGTGCAAATTCACATTATTTAAATCTATTTCCATGTAACTATTAAATTGTTAACATACATTCAATTCCAAATTTTATAGAAAATATATTATCTAAAAACCTTTCTATTCTAAATAACTTTATTCGATGTTAACATTCACCAAATACAAATTACTTCCATAAATATGATTGCACTTAAATTCAGTTATTATTTCATAAATATTATTTTAATCAACTAATTATGACTTATAACCACAAACACAAATTTTCGTTATTTTACCTATTTCTATATAAACATTTCAATTTGTTAATCTTTAATCTCAGTTACTATATCCAACTCCTACATTTATTCTAAATTAGATTAGAAATTATATTAATTTAATTCGTTTAATATCATCAAATTTATTGGGTCGTTACACCACCAAAATTAAAATTTCTTGTGGTGTGTTTGATTTACGTACATATGTCACACATTTAAATTAAAAATAACATATTTAGCTATAATATATTCATGAAATTCTTTTCAGCCATTTAAAAACAATAAAAAGTTAAAATGTTTTTAAAACAAATTTCAGAACTAGATTTTGAATTTTATAATTAGTATATATATATATATATATATCATACATATAAACCAATTTATCAATTTATATTTACATACATGCATACATACATACATATATATATATATACATATAGTTACTGGCTAATTGTTCACAATCTTCAAATATACTCGAACAATTGAAAATGATAAAGAACCGGGTCCGAAACCTAAGAAACATTATAAGATGGTAAATTATGAAATTCTTACGAGATAGCCTGTAACGGTCTAGAATTTTGCGATCCCGAAAATTCCAGATAGTTAGGGAAAAGAAGAAAGAGATAGAAGAAAACGAAGAAACAAAAACACCAACATCTCACATTCGCAGCAGATAAAATATAATAACAAATAATAACAGTTATACAAAGGAAAACTGTACTTATCAAATTATACTTTAATACATTAGAGTTACACAAATACACAAACACTGGACAGATACAGCCATGTCCCAGATAACTACAATATATCTTTGCGGATATACGTTTCTGCCATCCAGCTCGCCTCTTGAGCTCCAGAACGTCCTTACCTGAAAATCTGTAATAATCGGTCTGACCCGAGCATTACGTCAAAGTAACACCTGGGTCAGGCTGGAAACCAGCGTGAGTAAACCCATATAATTTGAAATACAAAGTTCAAACCATAAAAGAAAAACCCGGGGTAACTCGTACTTCACTACGAGTTCATTACTTGTTATGCTCAACACTTATTTCACAAATCAATCCCTAATTACCCATACTTAGTTTTAAAGGTTCATATTATTCCATTTCAGCCAATTGATTTCATATATCAAATCTATATAGATTTATTAGAGGTTACAAATCGAAGTGGTTACAGGTATTTACTGATACCCGGCTCCGGTCTCTTCGAATCTCATGCCATCTTAACCCAAGTTATTCAAATGAAATACAAATCAAACTTAAATATAGGATGTCACTTTCTATTACAGCAATTCATCACCGATGGATATCCACATTATAACTATTCAACCCAATCATATCACAAAACATTTCAATCAGGAATATCAAATAATCCATGGCATTCAATTTCATTCAATAATTCATAAGCATGATGAATTAGTCACGCCATTTCTAATTAAATAAATTACAACACGATTAATTAATCATTCTTAAGTCATCCTTCTTAATTAATCATCCTCGATTAATTTTTCCTTAATTACAGTAGTAATTAATTTCACAAATTATTTACCCTTCACTCATTCCTTAATTGATTACACTAAGTAATTAATCCTTGAATTACTTCCATTAATTAATTATCCCATTAGTTAATTATGCTTAATAAATTAACCCTTAATTATTAATTAAGTTAACCTTTAATTGCTAATTAAATTAATTAATCCTTACAAATTTATCCTTTGATTACTTATATTAAGTAATTTATCATTTGGATAATTAATCTCTAATTGCTCATCCATTAATCTCTAATTACCAATTAATTAATCTCTCATTAGTTAATTGATAATCCTCAATTATAAATAAATTAATCCTTAAACATTAATTAATTAATTTCTCTTCAATTACTTAATTAATTAAATCAAAAATTAAACCTTAATTACTTTATTTTCAATAAATTTATTAATTACATTAGTTAATTAATTATCACTTAATCAATAGTTAATGATTCTTCCCTTAATTATATTCATTAACCATCCATTAATTACTTCCATCAAGTAGTTATCCTTTAATTATCAATATTAATCAATCAACCCTTATTAATTTAAAAGAGATCTGGGAAGAAGGAATCAAATTTTGAAAAGATTTTATAGCCTGTACTTAGAACAGAGGAAATACATTCCTATGAACAGTCATATACACATCTATCTTCATATTTACAGTCATACAACATATTTTTACATTCACAAGTCAAGAATTATCACATGCTAATCCAGTTACAAGGCTTAAGATCGAATCCAGGTAGTTCACTCACCTGGTAGTTTTAAAACAGTGAAGCTACTTGATACTTTTTAGCGTTTTAATAAATTGTTTTACACCGTCACAACCAACTTCCATTGGAGCAATGCTAAAAGTAATCAGGTAAAAGGATTTAATTTTTCCCTTTGAACATAATTGGTCTATTTGCAATTTACAGAAATATTCATATGTGCACACAGGCATGCAACAGGACTTCTATTTGTATAGCCGGACATTTTTTTCGAATCATATTTAAGTTATATTATATTTTATTCATTGATTGAGGCATACATAAAACTATATAGGTGATTTAACTTAAAATGATTAAAGTTTACTCACCTGGCTAAAAAAACAGAGAATAGTTGATTCCTCTTCCAAATGCTGATCTGGAACTGAAGGCTCAAATTTTGAATTTGAAAATGAAGCCACTTGATTTTAAACTTTTGCTTTGAGTACTTGATATACTTTAGATCTAAGATTTGCTTTGAAACAGATCATTGTCTTAAACTGAGTTTTGAGACTTTGAATTCTGCCTTCAAAACTTTGCTTTGCTTTGTTTAAGAAAAACCAAAAATTGCTTACTGTTCAATGTTCCCTTGATCTGCTTGAATAATTCAGTTTTAAAATGGTTGTTGTTTGATGATTTCCTCGCTGTATATTATTTCCAGGCTTTAATCTTCTTTGTTTTGGAAAGATGAAGATAAAAAAAAGAAATGAGAAAGGAATAGAAAATGTATATATTTCTTTTATCTTTTATTTATTATCTATAAAAGGAACAAATTCATGACACTCATTAACTTTCTTAAAAATGTCATTTACACATTATAATTAATTTACATTTGTTATATAGAAAGTACTTATGTTTACGTTTGTAATTATCATGTCTTAACATGTTTTTTAAATATGTTCATATATTATTATATTAAAATTTTAATTTATTTTTATTAATGTCTTATGTGTTTATATTAACTTCCTTTCTAATTTATCAATAGAAAATTTAAAAGTAAAATAATATAGAATCCCAATTATATATTTATAATGGTTATACAATATACTAACTTTATATATATATACTTTATCTAAAATTTTAATTTTTTTTGAATTCCCAATTCAAGTCAAATTCTAATTATTCATATACATATACATATACATATACATATACATATATATATATATATATATATATATATATATATATATATATATATTCATATAACAACACACTATCATTTTTTTTTTGAAATATCAATTTTGCCAATTTAAATAATTATACTAGAAAGATTATCAAACCAATACTTATTCAGGTACATATTTGTATTACCAGAATTGTTTATTTAACTTATAAATCAGTATTTCTACTAATTAAATCCAGTTAATTTATAAACTACAGATATTCTAAAATTTGGGATATCACATTCCTCCCCCTTTTGAATCTTTTCGTCCTCGAAAAGGAACGAAGCCAGAATTTATTAAAATACTTAATATCAGTTAAATTTCCTCTTTGAACATTTTTAAAACACTTCTTTAAAATCTATATATAATATTACTAAAATAGTTTTTATAAAAATACTTTTATAACTCGATGTTTCAATAAGTCCATCCTTGTTCTCACAAAAATTCGGTCATACGTTGATCAGGCGTAGGACTGAAAATCTATAAGTTCTTAGCAGACCCATTTTCAACACCCAGTGAAAATACTTGGAAAATAATTTTATTTAAAATATAGAAAACATTTTTATAAATAGAGGAAATCACTTTGGTGAGAATGCTCTAGAAATCATCACCCCATCCATGGTCGCAGTTACAATACATGGTTACGTTGCCATCATAGCAAAAGTCCATGTAACTGTAGGCACTCTACGCCCCTCGATTACGCCATAGAACCCGCCACAGATCGCAATTACATCCTCGGTTACGTTGCCATCACAGAAAAAGTCCATATAACTGTAGGCATCAACGCCCTCGATTTTCGCTGCAAAAAATGAAACTTCTCCACTCCCACATAGGTCGCAGTCTACCGATGTAAAATCAAATGTAGACTATTGGCTCCCAGCAGCACACACGACTTTTGCTATGTCAATATAGGTCGTAGTCTACCGATATAAAATCAAACTTCAACTGTTGGTTCTCAGCAGCACACACGACTTTCGCTATGGTCTGCAGTAGATTGTAGTGACATCGAGTTATACCATCGTCACAGCATAACCTAAATGCCTCTGTAGGCATCAGCGCCCTCGACTTTCGCTACACACTACATATAATCCTCAGGAACTAATTTTGTCCGGACTCCTCACAGGATCAACTTTAGAAACCCTCCTTAGAGTTCAAGGCGGTACCACCCTATGGCACTCCTGAGAAGTTCATTTCAAGGGAGCCCCTTTTTCTCCTCAGCCATTTTCAAAACACTTTATACTATACACATATAGTATCTTCCAAATCATACACCTAGTATGAATCTCATATAAATCTCCTTTTCACAAAATCGATTATCCCAAAAATCGATAATTTTCAAACTAGGCTTTCCAAACTCCAAAATTGATTTTTCTCCAAAAATCAAAAGCCTTTCCAAATCCATAGGTTCCAAAAACCTTTTCTCAAAATCATTCTCATAAGATCCTTTACATACACACACACACACACATATATATAACTTTTAAAAACTTTGGATCTCATCAAACTTGTATAAATTCCATTTTTATACTTCAAATACTTTCAAAAACCCTTTTCTTCTGGCAAAAGATTCAATAAGGGGAGTTTTATAATATATATAACAAAGATACATAACTTTGTTTATTCCAAATCAAATATTCAAATTTGATTACTCTTTTGTATAGTTATTTACCACATTACTTTTTATAAATTAAATTTCTACTGTAGAAATATCCAATTTCCATTTAATTTCACAAAATATACTTTTCATTTCAAAACCATTTTACAATTCTTATCCACAAATCTTCAATATAAATTTCATTCAAACCCGTACGAGGTACACATATCATCCGTACGCAATATCAATCTGATCGCTCACTCGATCACATAATTTCACTTCTGAACTAGTATCGTCCACCCGACTTCCTAGTGCGGACTCCGATCTGGTTTCTTGATCAGAAACCGTCATTCTCCTTACATAGCCATAACTATGTTAGAGAATATCCAGAACCAATCAACAATCCATATCCAGGTTCGCCGTCGAAGATCGAGTGAAAAATCCTAACTTGGATCGATATACTATCTCGAAATTCTGTGCTCGAATCTGGATCAAATCACTATGCAAATAGAATAATATACGTACATCCTACTTATTAATCTTCATCGATTATTAGCCAAATCAATCTCCTTTTATATTCACATTTTCCTCAATCGTTTTTGGATTATCACTTTAATTCTTATCTCAATGGGTATATAATTATAAACAGTTTGCACTTTGACCATCTTAAAACTAGAAAATAGCTTGAAAATTTAAAAATGGACAAGCAGTTGAAAAATAATTATTACTTTGTAAAATAGTTAAGTAATTGTAAAAAAGTTGGAAAAGAGTCCAATAGTTATAAAATAGTTAGATAATTGCAAAATAGTTGTAAAATAGTAGTTAGTTATAAAGTAGTTGAAAAATAGTAATTAGTTTATAAAATAGTTGCAAAATAGTTAAATAATTCCAAAAGTAGTTATAAAATAAGTATAAGATAGTTTTGGGTTTAACAAGAAAGGTTGTATATGCAATAAATAGCTTGGAAAAATAGATTTGTACTAAAATAATTCATTTTGAAAATAGTTCCGAGTCAAATTATTCAACTCCCAACCTCCATTTCCAATCAATTCAATTTGAATTTTCACTTTTATTTAAATTGACTCAATCTAATTTAAATAACTTCAATTTACATTAAAATTGATTTAACCCCAATTCAAGTTGAATTAACCTCAATTTCTTTCCAAATTCAAATCAAATCCCATTTGAATTCACTTGTTCAACTTAAATCACAATTTCAATTAATTCAAATCAAATTCAATTTGAAATAATTCAATTCAAATTTCAAATTTAAACCATCCCGAATTATATAAATTCGAGTTAAATTTTTAAATGTTTATTTAATCCTTTAAATCAAATCAACTTATATCTTTAAACCATTTAATTCTGAATCCAAATTCCATTTAAACCTATTTCAAAGTTCAAATAATGATTCAAATCCTTTCTGAACAACTAAATCTTTGAAATTCAATCTATGACCAAATTTCAATTTTGAAACCAAACCTTTGAAGTTTTATCTTAAACATTCAAATCTTAAGTATTCCGTTTTGTCTTAATAATGGATATATTACCACACCCCATTTCTACATTCATTTAAACAAATCCAATTTCAGCTTAAAGATTATTAATAACACAGGATGGCATCATTAGAATTACTTAAAACATCCATCCATTTTCAATTTCCAGATCTCAAACCCATTTTTAGATCACACAAACTCCCAATTCAAATTAACCATTTAACTTCCCTAAGTTAAATCCCAATTTCATCTTGAAATTTCCAATTCAGATTGCTTGTTAAATTATTTAACCTTCCCAAAGTTAAATTCAATTTACTTAATCCAGCCAAACTTACCCAATTCGAATTCCCATTTCAAATTTAAAACTCAACATTAATTATGATAACCCGGAATTTTGGGTAATATCAATTTAATAATCTGCATTAGAATTAAACTGATTTGATAATTTTTGTTAATAAAATTTGAATTAATTTAATAATCTTCTTTTAATAAATTTAATTGATGGATTTTATCTTTTAAAAGCTAATAAATGTTTTCTATTTATAATGTATATATATATATATATTATAAATAGATAAGGTTTGTTTTGAAATTTGACGAATAAATAAAATCTTGTTTTTAAATTCTAATATACATTTTGATAATTTGGAAAATTATGACCTAATTTAATATATAACTTTTCAAAGCTATTTAAATAAATATCTATATAGTTTAAAATATTTAAGGTAAATAATAATTATTTAAATTATATCTTAGCTTAAGTTTAAATTTAAATAAAAGGCTTGTCTTATTTCTTTTAAATATTACTTGATAAGTATGATTTGAAATTTTATATAGAAGTTTAAAATACAATTTGCAAACGATACATTAATTCATTTAAGTAATATAAGTAATTTATATATAACAAGATAATTTCTTTTATAAATTATTTAAAATTGAATAAAAGTGTTATTTCCAAACAATAATTATAATGTATTATATATATATGAATTTTAATATAAATAGAATTTGTTATTTTCAAAATTTAATGTGTAGTTATATATGCATGTATGTAACTTGAATTTTAAAATTGGATTTCAAAATATCTAATTTGAATTTGGAATTTATTTTGAAATTCAAAGGAATGGATACTTAAAAATATTTTGGATTTTAAAAGAGATAGGTATAAGCTTTTATTTGTATATATATAATTTGTTTTATTTTATTTTTCTAGAAAGTAATTTACAAATATATAGATAAGTATTTAATAAATAATAAAAAGGGCTTTTATTTACTTTTAAAATAAATAAAAATAAGTAAAATTACTTAATGGCAAGTGTAATTATACTAAGGCCTCATAATAACATGTGTTAAGCAAATGTAAATAGATTAGACAAGTGTCATTTTTGTTTTTAATTTTTTTCTTTTATATTAAAGTAAATCATTTATACTTATGAAAACATGTTTTCTTCCTTCTCATTTCTTTTCTAATCTTCATTTTCAAAAGCTAAGAAAAACTCAAGCTTCTCAAAAATGAAATCTGGTAAAAACATTCATAGATCAGTAACCAAACTCCTCAAAACCAAAATCATGTTCAAATCAAAATATGTAAATTACTTCCTCACAAACCAGAAATCAAATTCAACATTTCTCATACCAGAGGCTAATCATATTCTAAAGCCTGTAATTTGTTTACAAAAATCAAATCAAAACCTGTAAGCAGCTTATTCAACCTGTAGCCTGAAACAAGCTTCCAACTTAATCAAATCTTAATCATCTAAACAATAAAGACATTCAGCAACAACAATTCATAATCCAATAGCAAGCTTTCTTCAGCAACTCAAGTTTTAATCAGATTCAAAGAGGATATGGAATTTCAGTTTTAAAAGTTTCAAAATCGGCTTCAAATTTGGTGCTCTATTCTTCACCCTCAAAATTGGTGAGTAACATCACAATTTAAATAGTTTAAGTATATAATTATGTTGCATGTTCATCTCTGAAGCAAGTATGTTTGTGAATGTATTTATAAGTATTGCTCTGTGTATATATATGAATATATTAGTGTGCGTGCTGTGTATCAGGATTTTTTTCTCTGATTCTATTTCCAGGCTTAAGATCAAATCAAAATTCACTTGCTCTTGATTCAGTCTTTGTTAAGACTTAAGTCTTGAACAAAATATGTTTGTTATATCATAGATTTTAGCTTAAAAACTTGTTAAAGTTAAAACAATTTTGTGTTGTCTCTGGAAATTTAAAACAACAGAGCAAACTTAAAATAAGTAAAAATTTAATTACCATGTTTTATGGATTTAGGAATCTAAATCAAATACTAAAACTAAAACTTGATTTTTGAAACTAAAATCATAATTTTTTGTTAAGTGGAAAGGGGGAAGTTCTGGTTTGACCAGAAATGATTTTTTGGGTTGTCTTTGGTGACCTGGTTGGTTTGGGAGGTTGGAATTTCTTTTGATGATGTAGTGATGATCGGTGAGTGGAGGAAAAATAATGGATGGGTGTGTAGATGACCATGGCGATGGTGGCTGGTCGATTAAGTTTGTAAACTTAGTTTAGACAGGTTGGATATGTTTGATCGGAGCGATGGCTCTGGTGGACCGAGTGCCACCATACTTTAGGGATTGCAAGATTTGGGATTGGCGAAGGTGCTGCTTGATTTTCAGGTGATCTGGTGGTCGGAGGATCGTGGACGAGATGGTTCTAGGTTTGGGGGTTATTCCAGTTTTAGGCTTTAGTGCTCGATTATGATTTCGAGTTAATGGTGATGTTTTGATGGTCAGATGAGGGTATGTGGATGATCGCCAACTTGCTCGAGGGTGTGGTGATGACCAACGGTGGTCGGAGCCACCGTGCATATGCACGGTGCAGTGGTTTGTGTTTGGTGAAGTTTGGGATGTTGTAGGGTTTTTGAACTCGAGTAATTCTCGAGTAATTCGAGTTTTGGCTCGAGGTAATGTGAGGTGTTACTCGAAGCATTTTAGAGGGGGCTCGGGTAATGGTTGTTACAGGTTTTTCTAGAAACCTGTCTGTTTCAAATTTAAATTTGATTTTAAATTTGACAGCAAGTTTTTAAAACAGAGTTTAAAACCTAACTTAAAGTATGGATTCAAAAGTGAGTTTGTATCCTAGTTTTAAAATTAAATTTAGTTTTATAAATTAAATTGTCTTAACAACTTTAATTGTTTAAAGTGTATTTTAAATGGTTAGAATTTAAAAATAAATTTGGTTTAAATTCTTGAAGTTTCTTTTATAAGATGAGTATTTATTTAACATGTGATTTAAAAGGTTTTTAAATTGTTTTAATTTTTTAAAGTTAATTTTGTATTCATTTTAAATCTTAAATTTAAAATGAAATTTAAAATGGAATTTAAAAGTAAATTTGAAAGTTAAATGTTTTCAAATGTGTTTGTGAGTGATAATTATCATTAATAAGAAAATTGTTTTTATTTTAAAAGTTAATAAAGATTTAATGATTTGTGATTCATTAAATTATTAAGGTAATTAAAAAGAATAATTAATTATTTTAATTAATTAAATTAACTAAATAAGTAATTAAGGATTCGAATTTAATTAATTAAGGTTTAAGTTAATTAATTAAGGATAATTAATTGGAAAATAAGATCATTAATTAGATAAGTTAAGATTTTTAATTAATGATTAGAAATTAATTAATCAAGTAATTTAAGATTAATTAAGTTACTGTTAAGACTTAAATAATTAAATATTTAGAGATTAATTAAATGGTTACTAAAGATTAATTAATTTGTAATTAAAAATAATTAATTTAAGTTTAATTACTTAAGAGAAGTAATTAAAGAATTATTAATAGTTAATGAAGGTGATTAACTTGAGATTATTAAATAATTAATTAATGTGATTAATTTTAATAATTAAATAGATTAATTAATTAAGGATAATCATTTGTGAAATTGTTTAAGTATATTTACTTAATAAAAGTAATTAAAGGAATTAATTACTCAAGGTAATTAATTAAATAAATTTGATTGGTTTAAGTTAATTAATTAAGTTTAACTTAGAATAATCACTTGATGATTTGATAAGTATAATTACTTAGTGAAGTAATTAATGGATAATAACTGGATGTAATTAATTGAATGGCGATTTGTAATGAAAGTAATTTGAGTTTAATTACTTTGTGTAATTAATCAAAGGATTAATTAAAGATAATTAATTAAGGAGTAATTTATTTATTTAATGAAGTAATTAAGGGTAGTTAATTACTGAATGAGATTAATCAAGGGTGATTAATAGATGTGGTTTAATTAAAGATTAAAACTAAATGTAATTAATTTAATAGGATAATTAATTAAAATATAATTAGGGATCATTAATTAATATAATTAATGATGTAATTAAGGGTTGATTAATTAAGATTAATTAATCAATAATAAGTGATTATAGAGTAATTAATTAAGGATTAATGTAATTAATTATAGTTAATTAATTAATGAAGTAATCAAAGGATTAATTACTGTATTTGGTTAAGAATAATTAATTTGTGCAATTAATTAAAGGATAATTACTTGAAGATAATTAAAGGATAATTAATCAGGGATGATTAATAAAGGTGGATAATTAGAAGATAATTAATTAATCGTTTTGAAATTAATTAATGGTTATGTAAGCAAGATTTATAATGATAAGGTAATTAATTTAATTTATTTTAAATTAATTAGAGATGAAGTAATTAGTTTAATTCGCTTTAAATGAATTAAAGATGGTATAGATCCTTGCTTATGTATGGATGAATGATATTGATTGCCTTGAATGGTTTGAGATCCCAGATATGAGATAAATAATGCTGTATGATATGACTGCTTTGATTGAAGTGTGATGATAATATGAATTATCTATTTATGATGATAATGTGGATTAGTTGTTTGTGATGATAATGTGAATTATCTATTTGTGATGATAATGTAGATTATCTATTGTGATATTGTGAATTATCTATCCGTGTGTATATAGATAATGGAATTGAATTGTTTTAAACTTCAAAACAACTTGGACCTAAAAGATGGCGTTTTGGATTTTGATGAGACCAGGATCGATTTTCCAGATTTGGATCTCCGTAAACCACATCGATCCAAATTAACGATGGGTAGTGAATCTGAAGTGAAGATGAAGATTCAGAGTGCAAGGGTTATCGTCTTTAACTCTGAAGGTGATTCCAAAATGAGTGTGATGAGATAATGCCTTCGTTTCGTTCGAACCCGGAACGAACTTGTATTGATTGAATGGTTTCAGAACATCGTCAGGTGGACAATGAGCATTCTAAGAGATGTGTTCTCTAAAGGTAATCGTAGCCTCAAGCCTCATCAACCGGGAATGGCTAAAACAGGGGACGTGCGGCAAGGCTAAGTGGGTAGCACCCAAGTAGGATGAGATTTTCCCCTGTCTAGAAGTCCCTTTTTATTCGGCTGTGTGGGCAGTTGGGTCGCGGCCAACTGCGGGGTTGTCTTGATCGGGACTGTCCAGTAAGGATGGTTCTGGCTTTGTGTTGCAAGGGATTGAGAGTAGTTCTCGGTACGGTTATCTAGGCCCCGTATTGTGATAGGCGGTACACCAGTAGCCCTGCCATTGATGGAAACCCATTCTTCCTACGTGCCCTTACGATTTTGATTGTATCACCCACTTTTTTGGCTAGTAGTTGGAATTTAATCATGTAACAATTTTAGCTATTTCTTATTTACTTGAAAACCCTAGACCCTATTGTAATATCACTAGATTTCCTATCAAATGTTTTGGTTAGCGCAAGGTAAAAACTTACCCATGTTTATGTGTGGGAAGCTTTACGTGATACCTTTTGTTTTCAAAGGTTTTTCTAATGTTAAGCAACTTTAACCTGTTACTCACACCAGAACCATGTTTGACCTGGAGTTTATCTTCTATTTTCTTAAACTCTTGGGTACTCAAGTAGTTATGAGTAGCCAAGGGATTCATGTTAGCTTTGACGAATTCTGAAGGAGCAATGGAGCTGGAGGCTTCAGCGTTGTAGATATTTATAGTGTTCCGCTATGATTGGTATCTCTGTTTTGTATTGAGTTGTAATAACTAGACAGGTGTTTATAACTGTCTAGTATGTGATGTATAATCTATGTAACTCTGACAATGGTTGATACTATGTAATATCTTATGTGATTTCTATAATTTATTCGTTCCGCTGTTGAGATTCTGATGTTGTTTCTTCTTTCTTCTCTATCCTTTCTCTTTTCTATCACTTTCTTTCTTTAAGATGATGCGTCTTTCTGTGGAGGGAAAAAGTCAGGTCGTCATAGTTGGTATCAGAGCATAGGTTGAGATAATACCTAGGCTCTGGAGTGGTGTCTATCTTGAGAGAGCATATTTGTAATTTTGAATATATATATACACAAACTTCGTTTTTTCTACCTATTTGATTGGGTTACATGTTCGGGTTCTCCAATATGAGTTCCAAAGGTAGATAGGGCAGTGGTGTGTGTAGCGCGACTACCAATGGAATTTGAATGTTTGAGGTTGGAAGTGCATCTGTCGATACTATACACCCAATACCGTCTCGAGTGAGCTTTGCTATGGTGAAAAGGATTTCACCAATCTTTGAAGGAAACCTGTTAAGGTTCGGAGTCCATCTTTCAAGTGCAAGTTTGGATAAGTAGAGTTTGGATCTGTCGGTTGAGCAAAAGAAAGTTGTGACGACCCAGAATTTTTAACATTTGAAATTGAAATATTTAATTAATTTAAATGTTTGAATGATAGTTTAACTTGAATTTCAAATATCAGGATGAATTTGGCAATTTAATTATTGAATTTAATTATAGAAATTTGGGTAAAATTGTAAATCTTCAATTTTGAGCCTGTTAAAAATAATTTGATGGCTTAGAGAATTTATATTGATAATACTGAAGACGATAGAAGCTGAATAGATTACATTTCGAATATCTAGATTTAATTGGATAATTAAACTGTTGATTTAATATTTCAAATTTTGAAAATAATTAGAAATTGGATTAAATGTGAATAAAAAGGATTTATAGAGTTGAATTAAATCATATTTGAATTAGAATGATATATAGAACTTTTAAAGTCGAATTAAAAGTTAATTTGCAGAAATTGAATATTTTAATATTTAATTGACGAGTAAAAATCACCATTTTTCAAACAGTCTCGGATTTCAACGAAACTAATTTCATCGGATCTGTAATGTTATATTATTGTAAGATTTTAAATTTTGTATCAATCGGATTTACGGTTTGTCCGGGGCAAGCTAAAACGCGTAAAAATTGATTTAAGTGAATTTTAAATTTAAATTAGTCGATTTGAAAACCTATCTTTCAAATACAATCGAATTGGCTCCCGATATATATTCCATTGCGTTCGGAATAGGGTAAAATATTATAAATGCCAGTCGGGACGCTTCGCTTGGAGTTTGGAAAAATTCCAGATGAATAGTGTCGCGTAATTTTTCTATTAAAGGACCTTTATTATTTCCATTTGCACTCAAAACCCTAGAAGCTAACCTTAGCCGCCATCAACCTTTCAATGGCCAGAAATGCCCAATTTTCCTCCCTCAATCTCTTCTAATCCGTCAACATTCGTAAAAAATTATCGACTACAAAGTTGTAGATCGTCGAAAGATCTTCCTGTCCAATGGGTAAGATCGTGAATGAAGACACGGATCAACGGCAATTTCCATTCAAAACCGCAAATTTTGTTCATGTTTTTTTGAGCATAGCACGACCAAATTCTTCGTTATCGAGGCAAGAGGCTTGCCCTGCGTAGGCGCATCGTTCGATGCCCTCAGATCATCATCAAGTGGTCGGTATGTGGCGCGATATGTAGGGACAAACGGCGGCAATTGGGTTTCTCGGTCGAGCAAGAAAACTGGGAGAGGAAGAAAGAAGAATGCACGACCTGGATCTAGGTCTTGAAAATAAACGGCCAGGATTTAAGGTTTATAAAAATTTAAAAAGAAATTGTAAATTAGTTATATTTAAATTCGTATAACGTTTAAAAAGCTATAACTCTTTCATACGAGGTCCATTTTGAATGAAACGAATTGCGTTGGGTTCGTATTCGCGAATACTACGCGATGGAGCTAGATTTGACTTTATCGGAGCTAGTGTGAATTTTGGGTAAAATTAAACGCTCGTTTAATTTTATTCAGAATAAAAAACTGAAACTGCTATTGGACGCAATGTGAGTACAACTCACTCTTTCTGACTCACTGATATTTTTATATAAGTGAGAAAAAAAATTTATTATATGATGATTGATGATTTTTGGATGATATATGATATATTGATTGGTATTTGGATATATACCTGCCTATTGGAGCAGAGGAGACCCTATGCGCCGCATAATAGCGGATAATATTTTATAAATCCCATATACCGCGATATTCCACCTCGAAGTGGAATGGGTATGTAATTGTTATGCTGACGTCTGTGGATGCAGGGAAAACAGGTTGGAGGGATCCAACTGGATTCCTCAAAACATTTTGATTTGTTCAATATTGAATGTTGATTATTTATAATCTGTGTGTGTGACTGTTTGTGATTGAAACCATTGAAGGCTAAAATTTAGCCGAATATATTTTTGGTATCGTAGGATACCATAAATATGAAATTGGATTTTTTTCCAAATTAAAGTAGAAAAGCTTAGACCGTTACAATTAAAGTATTAAAGTTGATTTTTATAATCCGATCGAATTAATTTAGAAAAATATGGGAAATATTTTTAATAAAGGAACTTCGAGAATGTTGTTTAATAGGTGAAGAATTTATTTAAGATACGGATTTTAAATATTTGAAAGAAATAAAGAAATTTATTTCAAAAGGAAATAAATTTAGAAATTAAATTTGGAATTTAATTTGGAGTTGAAATTAATTTTAGAAATCGATTCGGGAATAAATTTGGAGTTAAAATAAATCTTAGGAATCGATTTGGAAATTTGATTTGGTGTTTTGGAAATAACTTGGAAAATCAATTTGAAATTGATTTGATATTTGAAAATTAATTTGGGAAATCAAATTGGAATTTAATTTTGCGTTGAAATAAATTGGAAATAAATTTGGGATTTGATTTGGTTTAAAGGTGGTATTTGGGAATCGATTTAAAATTCGTATATCAGTTGATTTTTGGAAATGTAAATTCACAAAGGGAATTTGTAAAGAAAAGGGAAATTGTTTGAAAAATAAATATTGATTTATTTTGAAAGTGTGAAAACGAATTTACAGATTTGAAATGTAAATTAAAAATAAATCGAGAAGGGTTTATTAATTGATTTAAATGGACCATTTTGGAATAAAAGTGTATTTTACCTGGAAAGCCGATTTTTTTAATAATAACTTTTGAATAAAATTTAAAATAATACCGTTGGGGAAATTAGTTTTGAAATTGTTTTTAAATCTTTAAATTTGGAAATTTTTTATTAAATTAATTATATAAGGGATCATTTTAAAGATTTAATGGATATTTGATTTAGAAAATAGTTATTTAAATCTTTATACTCTATTTACAAATTTTTATTTTAAAAATATGTTTTGGACCTGAATTTTTATATGAGATATTAGTATAACATTTTTCATAACTAATATTTAAGCAAATATTCTAAAATAGTTTATTTTAAATGTTTCCAAGTATATTTTGAATAAGTATTTATATATTATTTTAAAAACACTTGAAATCGGCAGATTTTCAGTGGAAATGAACAAATGTTTGGAAATGTATTCCGCGTGCGAAGAGTGTTTTGAATTTGTTTTCAAAAAAGGATTGAAATGTGGAAATTGGTTTGAAATTTATTTTCAAAGGATTGAAGTGTGAAATTTTATCTTGCGAAGATATATTGAAAATAATAATAATTGGGAAAAATTATTTGAAATCCAGTGACTGTTGTGAATGATGATTGATAGTTAAATAACCGACTATCAATATTTCCCTTAATCGGCATTTGAATTTCGACGCGACCGGAAGTCGAATTCCAACTGGATATTCGAAACCCACATCGAACCTTTGTGATTCTGATGGATCTTTTGTTTAAAAGATCAAAGTGAAATTGTTGTGATTTGTTTGAATCTGAATGTAACACTTATTTTTAAAATAAGCGCTCGTTATTCAGATTAGCCGGGAGAGGACCTTCTGTCATAAAACCCATTCCGAATAACGATACAATGAAATGGGATTGCATTTGAAGATGGTGTTAAAGACTGGACATTTTCGAAAGCGAAAGGATTACCCGTCGAATGTCTCTGCACCGGGTTGCTCCGGTATAGAGATTTTATCACCCTTTGTGATGGGGATTTCGGACGTGATTAGTGAATATCCGGATTTGCAAGGGCTTCTTTGGAAGTGCCTTCGGTTTCGTTTGATCCCGGAACGGACTAGTATGGATGTGTGTCTGACTTTACACTTTGAGATGTAAAGCTGGTTTCTATCAAATACAATTCTGTTGGTGGCGGAGAATTTATTCTCTTAGCTTAACACCCTTCTCTGAGACGTATGAGCTCAGAGGTTATGTAGTTGATGGTTAATAGTGATACGTTCCAAATTTGGTAATGTGGCATACGAAGTGCTGTTGATCATTTGTTGATCGAAGCATGACTTTTGTGAAAAGCATAACTTTGTGGAAGAGACTTCGTCGGACCTCACACCCCGGAATGGTCGAAACAGGAAGAATGCAGCAAGGTTATAGGGGGTAGCGCCCCTTAGGGTATTATCATTTCCTTCTAGATAGAGGTGGTATCATGGTATGTGTAACGATCCTGAATTTTTAACAATTTAAAAATGAAGATATTTAATTAATTTTAAATATTTGAAATAATTTTAAATTGAATTCCAATAAAACTATGAAGTTGGCGATTAAAATTTTGAATTTAATCTATTTAAAGTTGAATAGAAATTTGAATTTAACTTTGAAGTTTGAAATTGAATATTGAAATTGTATTTTAAATTCAAACAAATGACTTAGAAAAAAAATAGTTTGGAGTTACGAATTATATTTATGTAAATTTATAAATAGATGTTGATAGTTGAACTTCAAAACGTTTCTATGTTTATTAAAGAAAACAATTTACAAAACAAAATTTAATTCAAAATAAAAATAAAAATACAATTATATATATAATAAAATAAATAAAGAAATACGCATAGTTAAAAATTCAAACAACATATTTATAAATTTTGAAAAAAATATAATGTAACTACACTTAGTTAAAGTTTTAACAACAAAAATAATACAAAACAATTGAATTTAAAATGAAAAAAAAAATAATAATAAGAAAAAAATAAAAAAATAAATAAAATAAAATAATAGGTATACACTGCCTTACCACAGATCCATTTTTCACGCCGTAAAACATGCCTTTCATCACGCTAAAAACCACGATCCCTTCTCCTTAAAACACGATACCCCCTCCTCTTTTGTTTTATTTTTGCTCAAGCCAGAAAAGGGTTCAAACGAAAAAAAAAAGTAATGAAAAATTAATGGCGGCTTCAACTCGTCCCGTTCTTTTTCGTCCTTGGATGCAAATTAGGGTTTGCTTCATCTTCATTCGCTCGGCTTCATCTTCATTCGATTGCGTTGCTTCGACTTGCGTGCTCTTCACTTCGTTTGCAAAGGTGAGTTCTTGGCTCATGATTGATTTTAATGCAAGTTTTTAAATTTGTTGAATGGGATGTTTGGTTGCATACTATGTTTTTGGGTGTTATCTGTTATCATTGGCTCGGTTGCTTGAATCTAAACTAATAAGAACAGATGCTACTTGATAATTTGCGTTTAAACTGTTAAGAACAAATATTTAAATTTTTATTTAAACTGAAGAGAGCAAATGCTATTTAAATTTTTATTTAAACTGATGAGAGCAGATGCTATTTGGTTTTGTTTTAAACTGTTAAGAACAGATGCTGTTAATTTTGTTTTTAAACTGTTAAGAATAGATTCTACCCAATATTTGTTTTTTTAAACTAATAAGAACAGATGCTATCAAATTTTGATTTGTTTAAAACTAATAAGAACAGATGCTATTGATTTCACTTACTGATAATTTGATTTTATTTTTAAATTGATAAGAACAGATGCTTAAAGTAAAGTTTTGGGGTTTGCTTTTAGAAATTCAATTCTCTAAAACAAATGAACATTAATGCTAATTTATTTACAAACCTGTTTCTGTTTATGTTTGAATCTTAGTTAGAGATTTTATGTAAACAATTTGTGTTGTTTAGCATAAAATTTAAGTTCGTAAAATTTTAATTTTGATAAATAAAACCTGTTGCTGTGAAAATGAGTCACAATTGCCTTGAAAACCTGTTCGCATAATACCCTATAGCCATGGGGACTTGTACATATTTCACTGTTAGTTTCATTTGCTTTGGAAATTTCAAGTACACACCCCTCAATTGCCTGATACGTCCCTTGTTTCTTTTGGAATTGGCATGCCTTACATTGCCCTGTTGCATTTAATTGCTATGTCCTACATCAGCATGTTGCCTGGTTTTAGTCTTGAATGCATTCTGTAGCCCCATCTTGACTTGGGCTTGTGGTTTAATGTCTTACTGTTACCATTTTCTTTGCATCACTGGTGCACTTTGAATACATTCATGTTGATTTTCATGGAGTAGTCATCTTGCCACTATCTTGACATTGTTGTTTACTTGCCTGAGTGCATGTCAAGTGCAGGCTATAGCATTTACTTTGCCGTGGTATTTACTTTAAAAGAGTGTATTGGTTCAAGTAATTGTTTTCAGAAAAAATATGAATGGCAATACTAGAAGAAAACAAATCGAAACAAGAGTTGTAATTTTACTTGGAAAAAAAAAGGGTTACATCTGAGTTACAGGTTTGGAAAAAAACAACTCACATCAAATTTAGAATCCTTCTCTTCCTCTTTATTTTTGAAAAAGGTTGTAACAAGTTAAACTTTGGTTGGAAACCTGTTTTACATTTTCAGAAAATGAATTGAAATAAGTTTAAGCTTTGTTTAAAACCCTGTTAAATTCTGGAAACAATGGAGCACTGTCACAATGCAATTTTTCCAAGAAATATTCGAACTTCATGCATTTCAGTTTCAATAATACCAGGTGAATCTACTATGACAATGATGATTTTAGAAACAAAAAAATCAAAAATTTTCATTCACTCTTCACTGAGAAATGAAACTGAAAGTGTTTTATTCAGTCCATTGTTGGCTCATGACCTCTGTTTATTGTTTGATATATTTATTGTTTGAGTTTGTCCCTGTTGTCACCCTGGATCCGGTGCCTGTAGTGTTGTTGCCATTTACTTGAATTCAAATTGTACTTCATGCTAGCATTTTTTTTTCTGCATGTACTCAGTTTGGGACTGACTTCGTGTCTGTCTTAATGTTATGGTCTTTGATTTGTGAAATGTTTTGAGCTTGTTTGCTTACTGTTTTTGTTCAAGTTGGCACTAGTTGCTTTGAGCACTTCTTTGTGGTCTTGTGGCTGCATATGTACATGCTTCTAGTTGTGTTATTCGCTTCCCCCTTGCTTAGTTGTAGCTGAACAGTTCATATTGTTGTTGACATGCCTTGTACTTGTAGTTGTATTCACTGTTGCACTTGAGATTGCTGCCTGTACTTGCATTGCACTGGCTGTTGTTGCATACTGTACTTCTTTTGCCACTGTTTGGTTGACGACACTCGAACTTGATCTGATAGCTGTGTTTTTGGTTTGGTGCACACGTGTTGGCGAGGCAGTGCACATGTGTATAAATATACGTGTGTACTGCAGCCACACAGGATCGACAGTTTTTAAAATTTGAAGTTGTTAATAATGAAAATCCATAATAGATTTTAAATTGGTTCATTTGTTTCATCATCTCTGTGACCATTTTATTCAATTCATTGCAAATTTAATTACTTGAATTAAGATTAATCCTGACTCGAGTGTTTTGTGTTTTGCAATTAACGCTCGGGTCAGACCGAGTATTTTTACAGCTTGAAGATTTTCAGGCCGCGAAGTTAGAGAGAGAGGGGAAAGCACTTCACTAAAGTTTTTCGAGAAAATTTTCTTTGTACTCTAAAAGATATATATATATATATATATATATATATATATATATATATATAGATAACTGTTCCGCTGTATTAAAATCCGATTCATTGTATAAAACTCTGATGTATGTAAGAAAAATTCATTTATGAAAAATATTATGATTATTCTGTGATTCTGTGGCTGATTCTGTTTAAACTCTATAAACTGACTAACAATCCGTCATTTTGAACGTTTCTAGTTGGTTTAATTACCGACTAGATGCGGTCAGGGCGGCGGGTCGTTACAAAAGTGGTATCAGAGCTTTGGTTTACTCAAAGCTCAGTTTATGATGTTTAATATGAATAGTTACTAAAACCACTATAAAGAAAGTGCTTTTCAAATTTAAAGAAGTATAAAATTGTTTTCTTTAAAATAAAAGGTATTTTGAAAGTTTGAATTATTTTGAAAATTCCCCTCTCTAAATTTAAGTGCGATAGTTTATATTCGGTGAGGTCTCATTAGATTTGAGTTTCAATCGTTCGGAAGCTCATTATCGAATTATTGAGATTTATGAAAAATGAAATATGAGTTAAGTGAATTAATGAATTGGTTTAAATTGGTTTAAATCGAATAACTTGAATATTTCAAGTAATAATTGGGAAATAAAAGGATATGTTAATTTGGTTATAACCAAGAGAATTATTGAATTATAACTTGGGAATTTGATTCTGAATTCTTTTGAAATTGATTTCAAATGTTGTTAAGAACGAATTAGTAAATAAATGAATTATAAGTATTTAACTTATAATATGGATTTTGGGTATATAACTGAGTTATATAAATTGAATTGAATTGAATTAATAAAAAGATTTATAAATCGAAGTTTTATAAATAGAAAGGGAATTTGTAAAGATTGTTTATAAATTCGAAACCAATTGAATTTGATAAGTAAATTGTTGTAGCTTATTAAAGGAGATATATCCACGATTTTGGACAGTGGATAACCCTTTAAAAATAAAAAATAAGTTGTAGAAATGATGAAATTGGTTGACAAAGCATATTCACGATTTTGGACAGTGAATATATTATTGAATAAAACGGATATGTTTTGGGAAGTGATATTATGGAATGAAATTTAATTGTTGATTTAACTGTATGAATCAAACTGAGTTTGATGTAAAGTTTATATTTCAAGTTTAAAACTATTGCCTAAAATAGTTAATATGGAAATATAGATCTAATGGAACCAATTCGATGAATAATTTACTATAGAACTAGTTGATTATTTTTGAAATAGAAAGCAAATGCAAAGTTCAAATGAGATTTAGATTTCAAATTTGAAGTTGTCAACACGATAATCTATAATAGGTTTAAATAAATTCAGTGATGAATTTGAATTTAAACGTGCGGAAAATTAAATTAAGTGAAAAACTTAATATTGGAAAGTTTGAAATCGATTTAAAACTAATACTATGAAAAGTATGAAGAATTCAAACTATGAATTAAGTTGAAGTTGAAAAAGTTAATAGTTTTAAAGATGTTTTAAAATGCATTAACTATCGAATACATAGATTTCAACATTCAATTGTTGAAATAGGCGTTTTCGAGAAATAAGGAAATGGTGGACTATAACACTGTTGTTATAGTAAATGGTTTCCGGAAGGAAATGTTGTTTATAGTATTGGGATTTATATATCTATCTTAAATCCGAATCCCTATACTAGTGATTTTGAGTTGTCGTAACGATGTTTTACGCAACATTCGTTTTAACTCAAATAAATGTGTTTAAAAGAATGATTTCCTTAAAGAGTGAAATATATGCTTAATTTTGATTCAAGTATATTGAATATTTTCAAAGTGTTGAAAATAAAAGAATTTGTGAATTACTTATTATTGAATAAGTATGGAAATATTTTCCAATATGAAATGAAAGGTTTGAAATTTTATCTTTTAAAGATAAATTGAAAAATGAATATTTGAAATTGGTTTCAAATGGCTAAGTGTGAAAATTTTATATCTTGTAAAGATATTATTTTGAGAAATTTGAACGATTAGTTCAACTTGGAAATTTTTCAAAGAATTGAATTTTGAGTTAAATTGAGTTTAACTTTGACACCAAAAACAATATAAGTTCAACTTTGAATTTTGGATAGTCGATTGGGATTGTATGTCTAACATTGTGAATTGATGACATAGCATTTGATCTCTATTAAATATATATATGTGGTGGCGGAGAATTTATTCTTTTAGCTTAACACCCTTCTCTGAGACGTACGAGCTTAGAGGTTATATATCGATAGACATCAATTATGTGTTGAGAATTGACGATGTAACGTGAAATCCAAATCGAATGTGAAGTCGATAATGAATTGGATTGTGAATGTGAATTAGGTTTGAGATAACCTTAAATTTACAAATCGATTTAGAGGAAAATTTTAAACGTGATGGAAAATTTGGAATCCTCTATTTGTTGTGAATGTGAATTGAGTTTTCGTAACTTATATATGTGAATATAATCGAAAACCATCAGTTTAGAAAGTCATTATTATGAAAGTCCTGTGTAAGTTTACATAGGTATGATAAGTACGAAATGTGAAATGAAGTACTATATGTATATGACATATGTTTTCTAAAAACTGAGGATATGGAAATGTACCTTCCATTTATTATGTGTGAAAGTGATTGGAACTCGGTGGAGTGTCCATTAGAAATCGTAGCTACGTAGAATTCCATTAGTGGAATGTCCATTGGGACTGATATGATATCCCCCACGATGGATCATCGTGTTTGGGATTATGTGATTGATGCTGGCATAATTCGTGGGGCGTGATGCCTACAGTTACAAGCGATTCCACTGAGATAGTGGCGCAACCGCCGAGTAAACTGCGATCTGGAAACCGAAGCGAAATTCGAGGGGCGTGATGCCTAAGGCCACGAGCGATTCTACTGAGATAGTAGTGTAACCGCCGTGTGGACCGCGATCTAAGGCGACAACCATGGCGAAATTCGAGAGTGATGAGAAATCTAAGATTACAAGTGATTCTACTGAGATAGTAGCGTAACCGCAGGGTAAACTGTGATCCATGGGGGAACGTACTTTCCATATCCATTTTTAAAAGAATTTTTAAAAATTATTTTCACTGGGAGTTGAAGCAAGTATATTTAGTACTTGGAGATTTTTAGTCTTGCGCCTGGCCAGCGTATGCCTAAAGTCTGTGAGAACGACGATGGACTTGTTAAACTTCGAGTTATCAAGTATTTTCAAAACTTTGAATAGAAAATCAATAATCTGAAATTAGAATTACATAATTCTAACTTAATGAATTAAGGAAGAAGATCTTTTTGAATATTTTGAAAGCACACAGTTTTGGATAAGATATATTATGCAAATATTTAGCATGAAAGATTTTAAGTTTAAAAATCTGAGTTTTGTAAGTCAAAAATTTGGTAAAAGACTTTTGAGTCTTGATTATTGAAATTGATAAACAAAACTAGTAAATGAAATAAATGGAATGAATTCTATATTTATTTGCGAGTTTGAAACTTGGTAAAATTATGTAGGGTATAAATATCGGTGATATTTTAGCAATCGTTTTTCCTAACTTATAATTTCGGGACGAAATTCTTTTAAGTAGGGGAGATTGTAACGATCCTGAATTTTTAACAATTTAAAAATGAAGATATTTAATTAATTTTAAATATTTGAAATAATTTTAAATTGAATTCCAATAAAACTATGAAGTTGGCGATTAAATTTTTGAATTTAATCTATTTAAAGTTGAATAGAAATTTGAATTTAACTTTGAAGTTTGAAATTGAATATTGAAATTGTATTTTAAATTCAAACAAATGACTTAGAAAAAAAATAGTTTGGAGTTACGAATTATATTTATGTAAATTTATAAATAGATGTTGATAGTTGAACTTCAAAACGTTTCTATGTTTATTAAAGAAAACAATTTACAAAACAAAATTTAATTCAAAATAAAAATAAAAATATAATTATATATATAATAAAATAAATAAAGAAATACGCATAGTTAAAAATTCAAACAACATATTTATAAATTTTGAAAAAAATATAATGTAACTACACTTAGTTAAAGTTTTAACAACAAAAATAATACAAAACAATTGAATTTAAAATGAAAAAAAAAATAATAATAAGAAAAAAATAAAAAAATAAATAAAATAAAATAATAGGTATACACTGCCTTATCACAGATCCATTTTTCACGCCGTAAAACATGCCTTTCATCACGCTAAAAACCACGATCCCTTCTCCTTAAAACACGATACCCCCTCCTCTTTTGTTTTATTTTTGCTCAAGCCAGAAAAGGGTTCAGACGAAAAAAAAAAGTAATGAAAAATTAATGGCGGCTTCAACTCGTCCCGTTCTTTTTCGTCCTTGGATGCAAATTAGGGTTTGCTTCATCTTCATTCGCTCGGCTTCATCTTCATTCGATTGCGTTGCTTCGACTTGCGTGCTCTTCACTTCGTTTGCAAAGGTGAGTTCTTGGCTCACGATTGATTTTAATGCAAGTTTTTAAATTTGTTGAATGGGATGTTTGGTTGCATACTATGTTTTTGGGTGTTATCTGTTATCATTGGCTCGGTTGCTTGAATCTAAACTAATAAGAACAGATGCTACTTGATAATTTGCATTTAAACTGTTAAGAACATATATTTAAATTTTTATTTAAACTGAAGAGAGCAAATGCTATTTAAATTTTTATTTAAACTGATGAGAGCAGATGCTATTTGGTTTTGTTTTAAACTGTTAAGAACAGATGCTGTTAATTTTGTTTTTAAACTGTTAAGAACAGATTCTACCCAATATTTGTTTTTTTAAACTAATAAGAACAGATGCTATCAAATTTTGATTTGTTTAAAACTAATAAGAACAGATGCTATTGATTTCACTTACTGATAATTTGATTTTATTTTTAAATTGATAAGAACAGATGCTTAAAGTAAAGTTTTGGGGTTTGCTTTCAGAAATTCAATTCTCTAAAACAAATGAACATTAATGCTAATTTATTTACAAACCTGTTTCTGTTTATGTTTGAATCTTAGTCAGAGATTTTATGTAAACAATTTGTGTTGTTTAGCATAAAATTTAAGTTCGTAAAATTTTAATTTTGATAAATAAAACCTGTTGCTGTGAAAATGAGTCACAATTGCCTTGAAAACCTGTTCGCATAATACCCTATAGCCATGGGGACTTGTACATATTTCACTGTTAGTTTCATTTGCTTTGGAAATTTCAAGTACACACCCCTCAATTGCCTGATACGTCCCTTGTTTCTTTTGGAATTGGCATGCCTTACATTGCCCTGTTGCATTTAATTGCTATGTCCTACATCAGCATGTTGCCTGGTTTTAGTCTTGAATGCATTCTGTAGCCCCATCTTGACTTGGGCTTGTGGTTTAATGTCTTACTGTTACCATTTTCTTTGCATCACTGGTGCACTTTGAATACATTCATGTTGATTTTCATGGAGTAGTCATCTTGCCACTATCTTGACATTGTTGTTCACTTGCCTGAGTGCATGTCAAGTGCAGGCTATAGCATTTACTTTGCCGTGGTATTTACTTTAAAAGAGTGTATTGGTTCAAGTAATTGTTTTCAGAAAAAATATGAATGGCAATACTAGAAGAAAACAAATCCAAAACAAGAGTTGTAATTTTACTGGGTAAAAAAAAGGGTTACATTTGAGTTACAGGTTTGGAAAAAAACAACTTACATCAAATTTAGAATCCTTCTCTTCCTCTTTATTTTTGAAAAAGGTTGTAACAAGTTAAACTTTGGTTGGAAACCTGTTTTACATTTTCAGAAAATGAATTGAAATAAGTTTAAGCTTTGTTTAAAACCCTGTTAAATTCTGGAAACAATGGAGCACTGTCACAATGCAATTTTTCCAAGAAATATTCGAACTTCATGCATTTCAGTTTCAATAATACCAGGTGAATCTACTATGACAATGATGATTTTAGAAACAAAAAAATCAAAATTTTTCATTCACTCTTCACTGAGAAATGAAACTGAAAGTGTTTTATTCAGTCCATTGTTGGCTCATGACCTCTGTTTATTGTTTGATATATTTATTGTTTGAGTTTGTCCCTGTTGTCACCCTGGATCCGGTGCCTGTAGTGTTGTTGCCATTTACTTGAATTCGAATTGTACTTCATGCTAGCATTTTTTTTCTGCATGTACTCAGTTTGGGACTGACTTCGTGTCTGTCTTAATGTTATGGTCTTTGATTTGTGAAATGTTTTGAGCTTGTTTGCTTACTGTTTTTGTTCAAGTTGGCACTAGTTGCTTTGAGCATTCTTTGTGGTCTTGTGGCTGCATATGTGTAACGACCCAGAAATTTTATAAATTAAAAATTTAATATTTAATTTATTTTAAATATTAATAAGTGAATTTATAAGTCAAATAAATTTTTATTTGAATTATTGGATTTAATTGAATAATTAAATCGATAATTTAATATGTTAAATTATGGAAAATAATTGAAAATTGAGTTAAATATGATTGAAAATGATTTGTAAAATTTTATTTTATCATATTGGAGTTAGAATGATATTCTAGAACTTTTAAAATCGAATTAAAAGTTAATTTGTGAAAAATTGAATATTTTAATAATTAAATCGACTAGTGAAAATAGTCAATTTTTGAACAGTCTCAGAATTGAACGAAACCAGTTCCATTGGATCCGTAATAGTTAGTTATTACCGGATTTCAATTTTCGTGTCAATTGGAGCTATCGTTTGATCGTGGCAGCTCGAAACGCATCGATTTATTTTTAATTTAAATTTGGCGAGCTAAAATAGCCATTTTTCAAAAAGTCTCGGATTTCGACGAAACCAGTTTCATCGGATCCGTAATGTGATATTATTGTAAGGTTTCAAATTTCAAGTCAATTGGATTTACCGTTTGTCCGGTACAAATTAAAACGCCTAGAAATCGACTTAAATCGGTTTAATTTAAATTGAGCTTTTATAGCCATAACTCGCACATACTTCCGAATTAGCTTCCGAAACCTGTTCCATTGTGTCCGAAACGCGGGGTAAACCCTAGAAATGCTGGTTACGGCGCGTAAATCGGAGTTCGGAATTTCCGGGATGAATAGTGTTTCGTCGGTTCCTTATAAATAGCCCACTATCTCAAAAAAAAAAAAAAAGAGAAAAAAAAAACCCTAGTTTTGAACTGCAGCCGCCTCCACCTAATACACGGCCAGAAATTAGTTTCGATTCTCCTCATTTATCTCTTGATCCATGCATCGATTCAAGAAAGTTTCAACTAGAAACTCGTAGAGGATGGTGAGATCTTGGATTTCAACGGTTATGATCGAGAATAGTTGAGCGGATCGATGGGAAATTGGGCACAAACGTGCCACGTTCACTTGCGTGCGCAAGTAGCGGGGGGGGGGGGGGGGGGCGAGTTCACCACTGTTCTGGCCGAGCATAGCCTTGGTCGAGAGCTTCCTATTGCAAGTAGTTTGATGAAGTATCGTTGAGAAATGGAGGAGAATAATTCAACCCTAGTTCATGAGCTCTATGGGTTTGTTGCATTTTGATATCCTGGAGATAGAACGAGAGAGAGGAAGAAAGGGGGGACGGTTGAGACGCAGGGGGTTCATGATCTAGTGGCTGGTAATTGTTGAGGTTAAAAATATAAAGAAAAAATGTTGTAATTGTTTATATAAAATCGTGTGTAAATTTCATAAATGCATAACTTTTTCATACGAGGTCGAAAACGCGCGAAACCAGTTGCGTTGGAATCGTATGGACGAGCACTACGCGATGGAGTTGGTTTGGAGTCGTTTGGAGTTAGTGAGAATTTTGGGTAAAATTAAACGTCCGTTTAATTTTATTCGAAATAAAAGCTAAAACGGAAAATAAAATCAAGGTGAGAACTTCTCACTCAATCGAATCAGTTTCGATTTTATTTTAAATAGTTAGATTTAAAATATTTGAATGCATGTTTGAATGTTGATTGATATCTATTGATTGTTAAAATAGACATTATACGCCGTTAGTAAGCGGATGTTATTTATTAAAAACATATACCGCGAATATTTCATAAACAGTGAAATTGGTATTATATATAGTAGCAATATATATATATTGGCATATGTATATATTGGAGTTATTGATTTCCCGCATTTTTTGTTTAGCGGATGAGACCCTATTACGCCGTTATTAAGCGGATAATATTTAAATCTCATATACCGCGATAATTTCGTACTGGAGCGAAATTGGTATTGTGCTAATGTTTGTGGATGCAGGAAAACAGGTTGGAGGGATCCAACAGGATTCCTCAACAGTATTTATTTGATTTCAGATATTTTGATATTTGATGGATTATCATATTGATATATGATATCGTTGTTGTCGTGATTGACTATTTGGTATGTAGCATCATTGGACCCAGATTTTGGGATTTTAAAATGATTTTTAAAGTGATTTTTGAGAATATACTATATTTTGGAATTGATCCATTATAAATAAATAAACGTTATAATTTTTAAGGTTATAAAAATTATGATTTTTAAGAAATATAGTTAAAAGCTGATTTTTGAAAATAAGGAATTAATGACTTTATAAAATAGTTAAATTGGGATTTATGAAATAATTGTGAAAAGTTTAAATATAGGATCTATAAAATTTGATTATTTTATAAATCAAAATGATGAAATTATAAAGGAGTTTAAAGACGTTTTTAAAATATTAATATGAATTGATTTATATAAGAGATTTATAAATGGATATTTATAAATTGAGATATTGAAATTATAAAACGAGTTTTTATAAGTGTTTGAATGAAGTGAAAATGAATTTCATTAAAGAATGATATTTATAGAATTATAAACGGTGAAGTTATAAATGAAATTTATAAATAGTAAGATTTATAAATTTGTGAAGTTATATTGAAGGAATAGATTTGGTTAAATAAATGAATCTTATAAGTTATAAGGTTTATAAATTGGAAAGTCTTTAAAAGAACGATTTTGTAAAATAATCGTTTTATAAGCATTTGACTTATAATATGAACTTTTAGTTTATAATTGAGTTATAAACTGGAATAGGTTAATAAAAGAATTTATAAAAAGGAAGTTTTTATAAATAAATAGAAATGGAATTTATAAACGTTGTTTTATAAATTCGCAAATGACTTATTTTGATAAGTAAATTGTTAAAACCTATTAATGGAGTTATATTCACATTTTTGACTGTGAATAATCCTTTGAATTAAAATGAATAAAAGGATGAAATTGTTAATGAAGTATATTCACGTTTTTGAATAGTGAATAACACGTTAAAGAAATTGTTTTGGATTTGGATGTTTTAAATAGAATTAAAACGATCTAACGATGTTTTAAAATGTGTTGAGATTCGAAACCATAGATTTCAACATTAATTGTTGAAATAGACGTTTTCGAGAAATAAAAGGAGATGATGGACTATAACACTGTTGTTATAGTAAATGATTTCCGAAAGGAAATGTTTTGTATAGTATTGAGATTTATATATCTATTTTAATTTCGAATCCCTATACTAGTGATTTTGGGTTGTCGTAACGATGTTTTACGCAACATTCGTTTTGGCCCAAATAAATATGTTAAAGTGAATGATTTTCCTTAAAGAATGAAATATATACTTAATTTCGATTTAAGCATATTGAATATTTTCCAAGTGTTGAAAATAAATAAAATTTGTGAATTACTTATTAAATAAGTATGGAAATGTTTTCCAATATAAAGTGAATATTTTGAGAATTTATCTTTTTGAAGATAAATTGAAAAGGAATATTGAAATGAATAATTGAAATCGAATATTCATAGATATTTTGGATTGTAAATTCACTATTGAATTTATAAATGAAATTGGAAAATGGGTTTAAAAATAAATGTTGATTTATTTTTGAAGTATTGAAATTGTATATCTTGTAAAGATATTTTTGGAAAATAAATAATTTGGAAAATTATTTGGAAACTGGTGATGTGTGCATATCCAGTGATAGTTCAATAACCGACTATCAATATTTCCCTTTGAATGGGTAATTGATGTGATTTGTTTGAATATGAATGCTACACTTATTTTGAATAAGCGCTCACTATTCGGGTTAACCGGGAAAGGACCATGGGGTCGTATAACCCATTCCGAATATGTGATACGTCGTTGTGAATTGCATTGAAGATCGGTGTTGAAGACCCGGTATTTGCGAGAGCGATAGGATGACCTGTCGATTGTCTCTGCACTGAGTTGCAGCGGTATAGAGACTCCCTAAGTGATGGGAAATCCGATCAGGATTGTGAATATCCGGATTGCAAGGACTTCTTTGTAAGTGCCTTCGGTTTTGTTCGATCCCGGAACAGACTTGTATGGATTGTATGTCTGACATTACAAGTTGAGATATAAAGCCGATTTCTTTCAAATATATTTCTGTTGGTGGCGAAGAATTTATTCTTTTAGCTTAACACCCTTCTCTGAGACGTACGAGCTCAGAGGTTATATAGTTGAAGTTATCAGCGATATATTCCCAATTTGGTAATGTGATATGCTGAGTGATGCTGAAATGATCATTGTGTTGATTATTGTGATAAGATCATTTATTTGATCGTCTATCTTAGTGATCATCGTGTTGATCATTTGTTGACCCAAAGCATGGCTTTTGTATAAAGTATGTTTTTGTGGACGTGACTTCGTCGAACCTCACACCCCGGAAATGGTCAAAACAGGAAAGATGCGGCAAGGTTATGAGGGGTAGCACCCTTTAGGTTATGTACATTTCCTTCTGGATAGAGGTTGTATCATGGTATGGAGCCCAGATATTTAACCTATGTGGTTACTGCGAATTTATTACTTTGTGGTTGTTGGCTTTCGGGATCCCGTGAGAAAGGTCGTTTACGATCGGGGAATGGCGTGCTCGTGTCAGTAGTTACCCAGTTAGGGGTAACCCGGCCTTGTGTTGGCAGAGTTCCGGTTTGGTTCTCGGGGATGTCTTTCCAGAGGCATTCTCATGTGGCAATGGGAAGTTCCTTGGCCTGACCATTTGTTGGAAATCCAAAGAAACAATACGAAACTTGTACGGTTTTAGTTGTAGAACCTGCCATCTAATATGGTAGCTATTAGTAGGCATAATATAATGGTACCTATGCTGGCTAAGATTTATATTCTACTTTGAAATGAAATTTCTACACTATGCACTAATAATAATATCAAAATTGATTTAGTTTTAAATGCGTATCAAGCATGTTTGACTATCATAAGGAGAAATCTTCTCCAAGTCTGCGTTTGCATTGTGTGTGTGGCAGGAGGTCTTATGGTAGTCTCATTTTTAAAAGCATTGCGAATTGAATTTAAAAATATTCCTCTATTTTGATTTTAAAGATAAATAAACTGTTTTGAGTTCTCACACCAGTCACATGACTGACTCGGAGTTTATTGTTTTCCTTCCTAAACTCTGGGTGCCCACCAATTTTCACACGGGCAGTTAAGAGTTAGGTTTATCAGGATATTCTGGATATTCTGGAGTTGCTGGAGGCAAACTGGATGGAATGACGTATTACTAGTTATATAGTATTTTTTTTCCGCTGCACTATTTGTTGTTTGTTGTTGTTGTACACTCTGATGATATGATGTAATGAAATGTAATGTAATAACTGATATAGTTCTTTGTTTAAAGATTATTCATTTATCATTATATGTTGTTCCGCTGCGAATTATGAGATTCTGATGTGATTCTGTTGTTCTCTGTCCCGTCCTATCTTCTTCTGTTTTTCTTTTTCCTCTATTCTCTTTTTCCTTCAATTTTAAAATTTTCTATCTTCTTTTCTGTTTTCTATTCTCTCTAATTTCTATTTTCTATTTCCTTCTTTCCCTCTACCTTCTTCTTTTTCTCTCTTTTTCTTTTCCTAAATTCTTTTTAAAACCCTTAACTATTCGGTTTTTCGGCAACGAAAAATCGAAGCGTTACAATATGTACATGCTTCGAGTTGTGTTATTCGCTTGCCCCTTGCTTAGTTGTAGCTGAACAGTTCATATTGCTGTTGACATGCCTTGTACTTGTAGTTGTATTCACTGTTGCACTTGAGATTGCTGCCTGTACTTGCATTGCACTGGCTGTTGTTGCATACTGTACTTCTTTTGCCACTGTTTGGTTGACGACACTCGAACTTGATCTGATAGCTGTGTTTTTGGTTTGGTGCACACGTGTTGGCGAGGCAGTGCACATGTGTATAAATATACGTGTGTACTGCAGCCACACAGGATCGACAGTTTTTAAAATTTGAAGTTGTTAATAATGAAAATCCATAATAGATTTTAAATTGGTTCATTTGTTTCATCATCTCTGTGACCATTTTATTCAATTCATTGCAAATTTAATTACTTGAATTAAGATTAATCCTGACTCGAGTGTTTTGTGTTTTGCAATTAACGCTCGGGTCAGACCGAGTATTTTTACAGCTTGAAGATTTTCAGGCCGCGAAGTTAGAGAGAGAGGGGAAAGCACTTCACTAAAGTTTTTCGAGAAAATTTTCTTTGTACTCTAAAAGATATATATATATATATATATATATATATATAGATAACTGTTCCGCTGTATTAAAATCTGATTCATTGTATAAAACTCTGATGTATGTAAGAAAAATTCATTTATGAAAAATATTATGATTATTCTGTGATTCTGTGGCTGATTCTGTTTAAACTCTATAAACTGACTAACAATCCGTCATTTTGAACGTTTCTAGTTGGTTTAATTACCGACTAGAGGCGGTCAGGGCGGTGGGTCGTTACAGTATGGAGCCCAGATACTTAACCTATGTTGTTGCTGCAAATTTATTACTTTGTGGTTGTTGGTATTGAGGATCCTCAGATAAAGGTTGTTTACAACCGGGGATGACATACTCGTGTCAGTAGTTACCTATTTTTGCAGAGGTAACCCGGCCTTGTGTTGGCAGAGATCCGGTAAGGTTCTCGGGACGTACCGCCAGAGGCGTGCCCATGTGGCAGTAGGAAGTTCCTTAGCCTGACCATTTGTTGGAAATCCAAAGAAACAATACGCGCCTTGTACGGTTTTAGTTGTATAACCTGCCATCTACTTATGGTGGCGCCCCATTGTTTGGATGGTAGCTATAGTAGGCATACAATAATGGTTGTATGCTGGCTAAGATTTATATTATGCTTTCGACATGTTTTCTGCACTATGCACTAATAATAATATCGAAAGAATTTGGCGTATTAAGCATTTTTGACTATCATAAGGAGAAATCTCCTCCAATTCTGCGTTTGCATTGTGTGTGTGGCGGGAGGCCTTATGGTGGTTTCATTTTCCAAAAGAATAGCAGGTTTCTTTTTATTTTATTTGTGAAAATAACTATTTTAAAGATCTCACACCAGTCCCATGACTGACCTGGAGTTTATTTTTCCCTTTTTAAACTCTGGGTGCCCACCAATTTCCACACGGGCAGTCTAGAGTCAGGTTATCAAGTCATTCTGGAATTCAGGAGTTGCTGTAGAGATCTGGAGGCAAGCGGGATGACATGGCGTATCAACTAGTATATGTAATATTTCTTTCCGCTGTTTGTCATTGTACACTCTGATAATATAATGTTATGTAATGTAATAACTGATATAGTGATTCTGTTTAAAGATTATTCATTGGTATATTATATGTTGTTTCGCTGCGATATGTGAGATTCTGTTACTGTTTCTTTTTTTCTTCTTAAACCCTAATGGCTCGGTTTTCCGGCATTCGATTGTGCGGCATTTGATACCGTGGATGTATAAATGTCGACTTTCGGTCGTCGAAAAATCGGATCGTTACACAAATGATGGTATCTTGGCAACCTCAGGAAGTAGTAGCCGTGTGATGAGACGCAGTGACTATGGATTGTTTCCGAAGATGTTTCTTTGGAACAGGTTTAGGAAGTGTGTCTTCATCGGTGTTGTGGCTGAGTTCAGCAAGGTGTTGTGTTTGGTTTGAGGTTCAAGTTTCTCGAAGAGCTTTGGATTAGGAAGTCTTTGGCATCTGGGTCAGCAGTGCAGCTCGGAATGTTCTGTGTGCTAGCAGGAAGGTCATCTGGCTGAGCAGTTTTCTAGAGGTGGAGTTCAGAAGCAGCAGAGTAGATCCTTTCCTTCGATGGATTGGCTAGATAAGAATAGGCTGTTCTGATTGGTAAAGAGAGAGCATTTTTCTTTGTATTTAGGATGGGTTGATCGCAAAAGTGACTTGAGATAGTTTGAGTGTTCTCTTGGTTTGTTAGAGATTTTTCCAGATGTCTTAAGAGAAGTCAGAGGTTTGTCCGCATCTAGGGATTGAGTTCCGTATGGACTAGGATTTCAGGAGTAATACCGGTGGTTCAGCTAGTTAAAGGATGGTTCCTAGAGAGATGGTTTGGTGAAGCAGCTCAGGATTTCTTGATGCTTCTGAGTTTTTCTTTTATGGATCTGTTGAACCTTATTTCTGGAATGTGTTGTCCAGCTTGTGCATATGTTCATCATCAACATGTTTTCCATCTACTCCAAATCAGAGTTGTGCAGCCGAAGCAGTAAGGGAATGCATCTGTTTGTCTTTTCTAGATAAGGAGAAGTAAGATCAGCCTTCTGATGTTTGTGGAGTAGAGTTTGTGTTCTTGATCTTGGTTGATCGTGAGAGGATCATTTTGTTGGGTTGTTTTTGGTCTAGTTTGTTTCTAGAGGCATCAGCGAAGGTTAAGCTGATCAGGATGGATATAGGCAACCCAGGATCGTCCGAAGAGTTTTGAGGATAAGAGACGAAGGAATATGGATTCCGGAGTCGGAGATTTGATATAGGATAAGTTTTCTCCGGTTATAGTAGGTATAAGGCTGGGTAAGACCGGGAAGCTAGCTCTAGGGTATATTGGATCTTTCTGTGTTCTTGTGAGGATAGGTGCTTTAGTTTTCAGGAGTTAAATTGCCAGTTTGGATAACTGGGATATGATGTGCTTCACATATCGCTGAGGGAGTACGTGTTTGATCTATATCTGGTTGTGGAACCAGCAGTTCTGGGGATTTTTGTTGTAGACTCAGACTTGAGTGTGGTCTGATTTCCTATTTAGTTTTGGAGATCTAGATGAGTAGGAGCTCTGTAGCTTTGTAATATAGATTGTTTGAGTTCTGTAGAGCGAGTATTTCGGTATTTATACCTGGGAAATTCTAGGAAGTTCTATCGAAGATTTTGTCTGGGTAGTTAGATTTGTTTGATTGAGTGCATTGGTTGCTATGGTTGTTAGCATATGATTGATAATAGATGCTTGTGTTTTAAAATTAAAATCTTAGATATATTATTAAATTACCTTTGCTTTTAAATTTCGAGGATGAAATTTTTTAAGGGGGAGGAATGTGATAACCCAGAATTTTGGGCAATATCAATTTAATAATCTGCATTAGAATTAAATTGATTTGATAATTTTTGTTAATAAAATTTGAATTAATTTAATAATCTTCTTTTAATAAATTTAATTGGTGGATTTTATCTTTTAAAAGCTAATAAATGTTTTCTATTTATAATGTATATATATATATATATATATATATATATATATTTGCATATACTGTAAATAGACAAGCTTTGGTTTGAAATTTAATAAATAAATAAAATCTTGTTTTTAAATTCTAATATACATTTTGATAATTTGGAAAATTATGATTTAATTTTAATATATAACTTTTCAAACCTATTTAAATAAATAATTATATAGTTTAAAATATTTAAGGTAAATATTAATTGTTTAAATTATATCTTAGCTTAAGTTTAAATTTAACTAAAAGGTTTGTTTTATTTCTTTTAAATATTACTTGATAAGTATGATTTGAAATTTTATATAGAAGTTTAAAATACAATTTGCAAATGATACATTAATTCATTTAAGTAATATAAGTAATTTATATATAACAAGATAATTTATTTTATAAATTATTTAATATTGAATAAAAATGTTATTTCTGAATAATAATTATAATGTATTATTTATATATACATATGGATTTTAATATAAATAGAATTTGTTATTTTCAAAATTTAATGTGTAGTTATATATGCATATATGTAACTTGAATTTTAAAATTGGATTTTAAAATATTTAATTTGAATTTGAATTTGGAATTTATTTTGAAATTCAAAGGAATAGATATTTCAAAATATTTTGGATTTTAAAAGAGTTGGTATAAGCTTTTATTGGTATATACATAATTTGTTTTATTTTATTTTTCTAAAAAGTAATTTACAAATATATAAATAAGTATTTAATAAATAATAAAAAGGGCCTTTATTTGCTTTTAGAATAAATAAAAATAGTAAAACTATTTAATGGACAAGTGTAATTATACTAAGGCCTCATAATAACATGTGTTAAGCAAATGTAAATAGATTAGACAAGTGTCATTTTTGTTTTTAATTTTTTTTCTTTTATTTTCAGGTAAATCATTTAAACTTATAAAAACATGTTTTCTTCCTTCTCATTTCTTTTCTAATCTTCATTTTCAAAAGCTAAGAAAAACTCAAGCTTCTTAAAAATGAAATCTGGTAACAACATTCACATATCAGTAACCAAACTCCTCAAAACCAAAATCATGTTCAAATCAAAATCTGTAAATCACTTCCTCACAAACCAGAAATCAAATTCAACATTTCTCATACCAGAGGCTAATCATATTCTAAAGCCTGTAATTCATTTACAAAAATCAAATCAAAACCTGTAAGCAGCTTATTCAACCCGTAGCCTGAAACAAGCTTCCCACTTAATCAAATCTTAATCATCTCAACAATAAAGACATTCAACAACAACAATTCAAAATCCTATAGCAAGCTTTCTTCAACAGCTCCAGTTTCAAAATCAGATTCAAAGAGGATATGGCATTTAAACTTTAAAAGTTTCAACAACAACTTCAAATTTGGCACTCTATTCTTCACCCTCAAAACTGGTGAGTAACATCATAATTTAAATAGTTTAAGTATATAATTATGTTGCATGTTCATCTTTGAAGCTAGTATGTTTGTGAATGTATTTATAAGTATAGATCTGTGTGTGTGTATGAATATATTGGTGTGCATGTTGTGTATTAGGATTTTTTTCTCTGATTCTAGTTCCAGGCTTAAGATCAAATCAAAATTCACTTGCTCTTGATTCAATCTTTGTTAAGACTTAAGTCTTGAACAAAATATGTTTGTTATATCATAGATTTTAGTTTAAAAACTTGTTGAAGTTAAAGCAATTTTGTATTGTCTCTGGAAATTTAAAACAACTTAGAAACCTTAAAATAAGTCAAAATTTAATCACCATGTTTTATGGATTTAGGAATCTAAATAAAATATTAAAGCTAAAATTTGATTTTTGAAACTAAAATCGTATATTTTAGTTAAGGGGAAAGGGGGCAGTTCTGGTTTGACCAGAAATGATGTTGTGGGTTGTCTCTGGTGACCTAGTTGGTTTAGGAGGTCGGAATATCTTCTGATGATGTAGTGATGATCGGTGAGTGAAGGAAAAATAATGGATGGGTGTGTAGATGACCGTGGCGATGGTGGTTGGTCGATTAAGTTTGTAAACCTAGTTTAGACAGGTTGGATATGTTTGATCGGAGCGATGGCTCTGGTGGACCGAGTGCCACCATATTTTGGGGATTGCAAGATTTGCTATTGGCGAAGCTGCAGCTTGATTTTTAGGTGATCTGGTGGTCGGAGGATCATGGACGAGATGGTTCCAGGTTTGGGGTTATTCCAGTTTTAGGCTTTAGTGCTCGATTTTGATTTCGAGTTAATGGTGAAGTTCTGATGGTCAGATGAGGGTATGTGGATGATCGCCGACTTGCTCGAGGGTGTGGTGATGACCGGAGGTGGTCGGAGCCACCGTGTATATGCACGGTGCAGTGGTTTGTGGCTGGTGAAGTTTGGGGTGTTGTAGGGTTTTTGAACTCGAGCAATTCTCGAGTAATTCGAGTTTTGGCTTGAAGTAATGTGAGGGATTACTTGAAGCATTTTAGAGGGGGCTCGGGTAATGGTTGTTACAGGTTTCTCTAGAAACCTGTCTGTTTTTAAATTTAAATTTTACTTTAAATTTGAAAGCAAGTTTTTAAAACAGAGTTTAAAACCCAATTTTTAGTATGGATTCAAAATTGAGTTTGTATCCTAGTTTTAAAATTAAATTAAGTTTTATAAATTAAATTGTTTTAACAACTTTAATTGTTTAAAGTGTATTTTAAATGGTCCGAATTTAAAAGTAAATTTGGTTTAAATTCTTTAAGTTTCTTTTAGAAGTTGAGTATTTCTTTAACATGTGATTTAAAAGGTTTTTAAATTGTTTTAATTTTGTTAAAGTTAATTTTGTATTCGTTTTAAATCTTAAATTTAAAATGAAATTTAAAATGGAATTTTGAAGTAAATTTGAAAGTTAAATGTTTTTAAATGTGTTTGTGAATGATAATTATCATTAATAAGAAAATGTCTTTGTTTTAAAAGTTAATAAAGATTTAATGATTTGTGATTCATTAAATTATTAAGGTAATTAAAAAGAATAATTAATTAATTTAATTAATTAATTAATAATTTGGATTAATTAATTAAGTAATTAAGGATTTGAATTTAGTTAATTAAGGTTTAAGTTAATTAATTAAGGACAATTAATTGGGTAATAAAATCATTATTTAGATAAGTTTAGATTTTTAATTAATGATTAGAAATTAATTAATCAAGTAATTTAAGATTAATTAAGTTACAGTTAAAACTTAATTGATTAAATAATTAGACATTAATTAAATGGTTATTAAAGATTAATTAATTTTTAATTAATAATAATTAATTTAAGTTTATTTACTTAAGATAAGTAATTAAAGAATTGTTAATAGTTAATGAAGGTCATTAATTTGAGATTATTAAATAATTAATTAATGTGACTAATTTTAATAATTAATTAGATTAATTAATTAAGGATAATCATTTATGAAATTGTTTAAGTATAATTACTTAATAAAAGTAATTAAAGGAATTAATTACCCAAGGTAATTAATTAAATAAATTTGATCAGTTTAAGTTAATTAATTAAGTTTAATTAATTAGAATAATCACTTGATGATTTGATAAGTATAATCACTTAGTGAAGTAATTAATGGATAATTACTAGATGTAATTAATTGAATGTCTATTTGTTAATGAAAGTAATTTGAGTTTAATTACTTTGTGTAATTAATCAAGGGATTAATTAAAGATAATTAATTAAGGAGTAATTTATTTATTTAATGAAGTAATTAAGGGTAGTTAATTACTGAATGAGATTAATCAAGGGTGATGAATAGATGTGGTTTAATTAAAGATTAATTACTAAATGTAATTAATTTAATAGGATAATTAATTAAAATATAATTAGGGATCATTAATTAATATAATTAATGATGCAATTAAGGGTTGATTTATTAAGATTAATTAATCAATAATAAGTGATTATAGAGTAATTACTTAATGTAATTAATTAAGGATTAATGTAATCAATTATAGTTAATTAATTAGTGAAGTAATTAAAGGATTAATTACTGTATTTGGTTAAGAATAAATAATTTGTGAAATTAATTAAAGGATAATTACTTGAAGGTAATTAAAGGATAATTAATTAGGGATGATTAATAAAGGTGGATAATTAGATGATAATTAATTAATTGTTTTAAAATTAATTATTGGTTATGTAAGCAAGATTTATAATGATAAGGTAATTAATTTAATTTATTTTAAATTAATTAAAGATGAAGTAATTAATTTAATTCACTTTAAATTAATTAAGGATGGTATCGATCCTTGCTTATGTATGGATGGATGATATTGATTGCCTTGAATGGTTTGAGATCTAAGATATAAGATAAGTAATGCCGTGTGATATAGCTGCTTTGGTTGAAGTGTGATGATAGAATGAATTATCTGTTTATGATGATAATGTGGATTATCTGTCTGTGATGATAATGTAAATTATCTATTTGTGATGATAATGTAGATTATCTATTGTGATATTGTGAATTACCTATCTGTGTGTATATGGATAATGAAATTGAATTGTTTTAAACTTTAAAACAACTTGGACCTAAAAGATGGCGTTTTGGATTTCGATGAGACCAGGATCGGGTTTCCAGATTTGGATCTCCGAAAAACGTGTCGATCCAAATTAACGACAGGTCGTGAATCTGAAGTGAAGATAAGTTTCAGAGTGCAAGGGTTATCGTCATTAACTCTGAGGGTGATTCCAAAATGAGTGTAACGAGATAATGCCTCCGGTTTCGCTCGAACCCGGAACGAACTTGTATGGATTGAATGCTTTCATAACATCGTCAGGTGGACGATGAGCATTCTAAGAGATGTGTTCTCTAAAGGTAGTCATAGTCTCATGCCTCATCAACTGGGAATGGCTAAAACAGGGAAGGTGCAGCAAGGCTAAGTGGGTAGCACCCAAGTAGGACGAGATTTTTCCTTGTCTAGAAGTCCCTTTTTATTTGGCTGTATGGGCAGTTGGGTTGCGGCCAACTGCGGGGTTGTCTTGTTCGGGACTATCCAGTAAGGGATGGTTCCGGCCTTGTGTTGCAGGGGATTGGGAGTAATCCTCGGTACGGTGATCTAGGCCCCGTACTGTGACGGGCGGTACCCCAGTAGCCTTGCCATTGATGGGAACCCATTCTTCCTACGCGCCCTTACGGTTTTGATTGTATTACCCACTTTTGTGGCTAGTAGCTAGAATTTAATCATGTAACAATTTCAGCTATTTCTTATTTACTTGAAAACCCTAGACTCTATTATAATATCACTAGATTTCCTATCAAATGTTTTGGTTAGCGTAAGGTAAAAACTTACCCATGTTTATGTGTGGGAAGTCTTACGTGATACCTTTTGTTTTCAAAGGTTTTTCTCAAGTTAAGAAACTTTAACCTGTTACTCACACCAGACCTATGTCTGACCCGGAGTTTATCTTCTGTTTTCTTAAACTCTTGGGTACTCAAAATTTTAAGAGTAGCCAAGGGATTCAGGTTAGCATTGACGAATTCTGGAGGAGCAATGGAGCAGGAGGCTTCAGCGTTGTAGATATTTATAGTGTTACACTGTGATTGGTATCTCTGCTTTTTATTGAGTTGTAATAACCAGACAGGTGTTTATAACTGTCTTGTATGTGATGTATAATCTGTGTAACTCTGATAATGGTTGATACTATGTAATATCTTATGTGATTGGTATAATTTATTCGTTCCGCTGTTGAGATTCTGATGTTGTTTCTTCTTTTTTCCCTATCCTTTCTCTTTTCTATCCCTTTCTTTCTTCAAGATGATGAGACTTTTTATGGAGAAAAAAGTCGGGTCGTCACATTAATAATCTTCCTTAAGACATTTCATTTTGCTTACTCATTAATACCCATTATATTGCAACAATCATTTATGATAATAACCAAGACTATCATATCTAGAAACCAATTCATTATTATCTTATTTTGAAACTCTTTTCAAATTCAATATTTTAATTTCCGTTTGAATCCATTTCAAACTTATCTTCGTCCAATTTCGGTTTAGTTGTATTTCTATTACCATTAAATTCTCATTATTTAATTTAATTACAATGATTTAACAACCAATTACCTTAATATTTATTAGAAAGAAATATTTCTTTACATATCAAAATATAATCTTATATAAAATCATTTACCTTTAAAATCATTTAAAATCTTTATATAAGAAAATAACAAGTACGCTCTCATATACACACACACATACACACACATACACACACTCAACTCATTTTAGGGTATTACTTACCCTGTCCTTAATGAGTAATCCCACCAGAGCCAAGGTTCTCGCTTAACCTTTTGCTCTGATACCAAATGTAACGGTCTAGAATTTCCGATCCTGAAAATTCCAGATAGTTTAGGAAAAGAAGAAAGAGATAGAAGAAAAAGAAGAAACAGAAACACCAACATCTCACATTCCCAGCGGATAAAATATAATAACAAATAATAACAGTTATACAAAGGAAAAGTAAACTTATCAGATTACATTTTAATACATCAGAGTTACACAAATACACAAACATTGGAAAAATACACCCACGTCCCAGATAACTACAATATATCTTTGCGGATACACTCCATACGTTTCTATCATCCAGCTCGCCTCTTGAGCTCCAGAACATCCTTACCTGAAAATATGTAATACTTGATCTGATCCGAGCATTACATCAAAGTAACATTCGTGTCAGGCTGGAAACCAGTGTGAGTGAACCCATATAATTTGAAATACTAAGTTCAAACCATAAATGAAAAACTCGAGGTAACTCGTACTTCACTACGAGTTCATTACTTATTATGCTCAACACTTATTTCACAAATCAATCCCTAAGTACCCATACTTAGTTTCGAAGGTCTATATTATTCCATTTCAGCCTATTAATTTCACATATCAAATCTATATAGATTTATTATAGATTACAAATCGAAGTGGTTCCAGGTATTTACTGATACCCGACTCCGGTCTCTTTGAATCTCATGTCATCTGAACCTAAGTTATTCAAATGAAATACAATTCAAACTTAAATATAGGATGTCACTTTTTATTACAACAATTCATCATCGATGGATAACCACATTATAACTATTCAACCCAATCATATCACAAAGCATTTCAATCAGGAATATCAAATAATCCATGGCATTCAATATCATTCATTAACTCATAAGCAAGGTTAATAAGTCACACCATTTCTAATTAAATTAATTACAACAAGATTAATTAATCATTCTTAAGTCATCCTTCTTAATTAATCATCCTTGATTAATTTTTCCTTAATTACAGCAGTAATTAATTTCACAAATTAATTACCCTTCACTCATTCCTTAATTAATTACACTAAGTAATTAATCCTTAAATTACTTCCATTAATTAACTATCCCATTATTTAATTATCCTTAATAAATTAACTCTTAATTATTAATTAAGTTAAACTTTAATTGCTAATTAAATTAATTAATCCTTAATAAATTAATCCTTTGATTACATATATTAAGTAATTTATCATTTGGGTAATTAATTTCTAATTACTCATCCATTAATCTCTAATTACCAATTAATTAATCTCTAATTAATTAATTGATAATCCTCAGTTAGAAATAAATTAATCCTTTACTATAATTAAATAATTTCTCTTCAATTACTTAACTAATTAAATCAAAAATTAACTATTAATTACTTATTTTCAATCAATTTATTAATTACATTAGTTAATTATTTATCACTTAATCAATAGTTAATGATTCTTTCCTTAATTATATTAATTAACTATCCATTAATTACTTCCATCATGCAATTATCCTTCAATTATTAATATTAATTAATCAACCCTTATTAATTTCTTTTAATGATTAACTTTTAAGTAATTTCACTAATTAATTATTTTAATTAATCACAACCTTAATTGAATAAAGACAAATTCTTATTTAAATCAAATATTTAATTACATCATTATTCATATTTGAGAATCATTTAGGGATTAATTTCATAATTATAACTAATTACTTTTAAACAACAACTTGAAAATATACTAAATCAAAATAAATTAAAATATAAGATCATTTGACTTACAAATTATATTGAAATTTGGCTTGAGAACTTAATTATACTAGCTCTATAAATAAAATTGTTTAATTATCTTCCCTTACAAGTTAAAACCAGATAACAGATCAAAATAACCCAAGCCCGAGCCCAAGCCCAGAAAACTCGATCGACAACTCGAGCCGGAAAAACAAACTTTCCGATCCCAAAAACTCAGTACTACCCCCATCGAAATCAAGAGCAACCCCGAGTAACCACCCTTCTTCCCCAAAGCTAAACGTAACAATCCCTCACCAGATATGAAACAGTCTTGTGCACGTGCACAATCACTCCGGTCACCTCCGACCGGCTCCGCTACCGTCCTCATGTCGGCGACGTCATCGACGAGACGTTCGACAACCCAAAAATCACTAAATCATAACAACTCAAAATCAAACTAGTCGGTACAGCTAAAATCAATATCGCTCAACGGAAAACCCCCATGCACCACCGCCTCAGGTCGCTTGAAACGCCGATACACCGCCCTACCATAAGCCGAAGGCTCATGCACCAAACCCCCTCTCTCTGACCAAGTCCGATCCAGCCTCTCCATCGCGATGAACTCGATAACCAATTCGAACCAAAAAGGTCCTTAAACTCTATTCCGACCTTATCCCGCCACCACGATCGATGAAACTATCTCCGACCATTTTTGCAGTCTTCACCAACCCTTGAAGCTCCTCCAGCGTCAATCTTGATGACTAAATTCGTTTAGATCGTCGAAAATCGATAAAATACCATTACCAGTCCAACCCTTATTTCTACCGCGAAATCAAGCTTAAATATTATGATATGATTATAAAAAATCATAAAATTTTAGTATGATTCGGTTTATATAACTAAAGTTTGGAATTTAGACACTTGATTTTTTTTTTGTCTAGAATGGATTTTACTGGGATCTTCTTGTTTTCAAAATATTTACTTAACTTAGACACTTGAAACCTTATTTAAAATTTATATCTTGATGATTGAAGCACTTTTTGTTCAAACGTCAACATTAAAAGTGATCTGGGAAGAAGGAATCAAATTTTGAAAAGATTTTTGTAGCCTATACTTAGAACAGAGGAAATACATTCCTATGAATAGTCATATACACATATATCTTCATATTTACAGTCATGCAGCATATTTTTACATTCACAAGTCAAGAATTATCACATGCTAATCCAGTTACAAGGCTTAAGATCGAATCTAGGTAGTTCACTCACCTGGTAGTTTTAAAATAGTGAAGCTACTTGATACTTTTTAGCATTTTAATAAATTGTTTTACACCATCACAACCAACTTCCATTGGAGTATCCCATGCTAAAGGATTTAATTTTTCCCTTTGAACATAATTGGTCTGTTGGCAATTTACAGAAATATTCATATGTGCACACAGGCATGCAACAGGAATTCTATTTGTATAGCCAGACAATTTTTTTCGAATCATCTTTAAGTTATTTTTTTTATTCATTGATTGAGGCATACATAAAACTATATAGGTGATTTAACTTAAAAAGATTAAAGTCTCCTCATCCAGCTAGAAAAACCAGAGAACAGTTGATTCCTCTTCCAGATGTTGATCTGGAACTGAAGGCTCAAACTTTGAATTTGAAAATGAAGCTGCTTGAATTTAAACTTTTGCTTTGAGTACTTGATATACTTTAGATCTGAGATTTGATTTGAAATAGATCTTTATCTTAAACTGAGTTTTGCGACTTTGAATTCTGCCTTTAAAACTTTGCTAATCTTTGTTCAAGAACATCCAGAAATTGCTTAATGTTCAATTTTCCCTTGATCTGCTTGAACGATTCAGTTTTAAAATGGTTGTTGTTTGATGATTTCCTAGTTGTATATTATTTTCAGGCTTTAATCTTCTTTGTTTTGGAAAGATGAAGATAAAAAAAAAAGAAATTAGGAAGGAATAGAAAATGTATGTATTTCTTTTATCTTTTATTTATTATCTAAAAAAAGGAACAAATTCATGACACTTGTTAACTTTCTTACAAATGTCATTTACACTTTATAATTAATTTACATTTGTTATATAGAAAGTACTTATGTTTACATTTGTAATTATCATGTCTTAATATGTTTTTTTATATATGTTCATATATTATTATATTAAAATTTCAATTTATTTTTATTAATGTCTTATGTTTTTATATTAACTTCCTTTCTAATTTATTTATAGAAAATTTAAAAGGAGAATAATATAGAATCCCAATTATATATTTATAATGGTTATACAATATATTAGTTATATATATATACACACACACACTTTATCTAAAATTTTAATCAGTTTTTTTTGAATTCCCAATTCAAGTCAAATTCTAATTATTCATATATATTTATTCATATAACAACACATTATCATTTGTTTTTTTGAAATATTAATTTTGCCAATTTAAATAATTGTAGTAGAAAGATTATCAAACCAATACTTATTCAGGTACATATTTTTATTACCAGAATTGTTTATTTAACTTATAAATCAGTATTTCTACTAATCAAATCCAGTTAATTTATCAATTACAGATATTCTAAAATCTGGGATATCACTTAGCCAAAAAAGTTAAGGTTTCATAACTCAACCATCTTTACTCACTACTGATTCAAACTGCAAAACTCCCTACCGAGTTGAACCACTCAACTCCCTACCAAGTAGAAATATGGAAAGTGATGAATAGACAAAGCATGCTTGAGTAGAGGAATGCAAGAAAGAAAGAAACCCAACAATGGCCAAGAAAAGTTAATTCAGCACCGAGTTGAGTCCCTCAACGTGGTACAAAGTTTAAAAGAGGGATGTGTTTACAATTATTTTTTGGTAGAAGTTCTTGTATGACGTGGAGAACATGCTTGAGATTTTTTAGGCTATTTTGATGGCAGATTTTGTCAATAAATAAAGGAGGAGAGGTACTTAAAAGTGGATCTTTTCCTTCTATGTTCTAGATCTATGCTGGTTGAGTGACTCAATTCTATACTGGATACTATTCATACTTAAATTGTGAAATACGACTTGTAAAATATAATTTATAGGAGCAAAGCAAAACAAACAGGAAAAGATTAAGTGGACGTAGGTCAGAGTATTTGCCAAACCACTATAAAAGTTGTGTACTCTTTTCTCTCTTTTAATCATCTTTTTTGTAATTTTTATTTACTACTTAATCGAGTGTCTATTCCACTTTTGGTTCAAACATTTCATAATTTTTTCTATGCATACACATATTTATGTATAATTAAATCCAAAATTAAACAATAATTTACAAATGTATTTTAAACCTTTTTAAATTATTATGTATTGTATGTATGTATGTATGTATGTATATCTATGTATGTGGATTTCTTTTAATATAATTCTTATGGATTTATTATATGAAAACATTTATGAAATCCATATGGATTTTACAATCTAAAATTTTAAAAAATATTTTACAAATTAACATGGATTTGTAAAAAAAAATTTGGAAAAAAGATTTTGCCAAAAAAAATTCAATTTTAACATATGACTAGTTATATTATTAATTTGTATTCCATATATAAATTAAAATAATTTGTATATAAAGTTATATTTTTGCAAAGCAAGAAGGGTTGACTAGGCCCTTTCCAAATTTATTAAATAGACATAAAAAAAATATGATTACACAAGCTTAACCATATAGTAAAATAACCAAGCTAACCAATGGAGAGAATAAAAAACAAGGAAAAACAAGCATACTAAAAGAACAAAATCAAGACCAAACCACAACAGATTCCTTTACACTCAACATGTTATGCACATATGCATTATTTCTTTTCCTCCTATAAACCATATTGCAAATTAACACCTCAAACGTACACTTGTTCTCAAATACCCTTGCATTCCTTTCTTGCCACAAGACCACAACAAATACTTTCAACACAAACAACAACATCAATGAGCCAATGTACCGTCACAAAGTAGCTTTGAAAACCCTATTCCATTTAGCATCTCTTGAAAAAGTGTGGAAATTACCTTTACAAAGAACTTTGCACCAAAGAGAAAAACATAACATGATAGTTGAAGAAGATGTGCACATTATCCTCAATGTAATTATAGCGGAAAGGGAAAATTCTCCATGTGAAACCGTCTAGCGCATAGATTAGACTTTGTCATGATACCATTCTTTAGAACCTTCCACAATAGAAGTTTTATTTTTCAAAAAGTGAACCTATTCCAAACCCTATTATGGAACCTGCATATTACATCTAGGCCAATGTTAGAGATAACATTGTATATTATTAAAATAGAGTGAGAACTTTGCTTCCTAGTCCATACATAACCATCATCACCTTTAGGCAGAATAGTGTTTTGAATAAGTTGCAAAAATGCCTAAACTCTAACATTACTTGTGTAAGGAAGAGTAATGTACCCATCAGCTAAATAAGCACTAGCTCTTGCATTCAATAGAATATCAGTTTGACTCTTATAAGAGAGAACACTATCCAATATAAGTCCTTTTTTAGCCCAAGGCTCAAACCAAAACCTAACAGCATTGGAAGGGAAGATTTTAATTTGCACATGAGGAAGCAAGATAACTCTAAGCTGAAGGATAGATCTCCAAACCCATCCACATAGATGAGACATATCCAAAACCCAAAAATTCTTATTGCTAAAGTGATACCTTCTTGTCCATTCTACCCATGAGTTCGGTTTGTTATTAAGAAAATTATCAAAATACTTAGTGAATGCAGCCAAGTTGTAGCTTTTCATAGTTTTAGTTTCTTACCCACCATGGATGAATAGCTTTTCTAGCTTACTAAAAGCTAAAGGTATTGATTCTCTAATGTTTATTCTCCCTGTCCGCAGCAATGATTTATAACTTGCCTGAGTTGGTTAATAAGCTTGGTAAGTAAAATTAAACATATGCTTCAGTATACTATCATATCTTGTATAATAGATTTTATGATATTTAATCTACCCGCTTTAGATAGAAAACTATTGATCCAACTATTCATAGTTTTAGTGATTTTTTCAAAATGTGAAGGTAGGTAAAGATTTAAATTCTTCTGGAGGAAAGAGGTATGCCGAAATGATTAACGCCACTACACAAAACTAATGAAGAAGAAAATATCATGCAGAACATTCCTCTGGTTCTCAAGCAAGCTAACTATGGTGAGGTAAAAATATTCATAATTAATTATAAGGCCGGTGATCCTATGGAAGTGATACAGGGGAAACACTTACCTCGTTTCGCACCTCCACCAACCTCGATCACCACTTGCCGCAACCCACCACATCACCATATCTCCGCGACCCACGACCTAAACCCCATCTCGCGACCCACGACCTAACCCCATCTCGCGACCCACGACCTAACTTTACCACTTCCACGACTTACGATTCACCCTTTTCCCATAGCCGCGACTTAAACCTTCCCCGACCTAAGACCTAAATCGTGAATGAAATTAAGTCGCTCCTCTTCCAAATTGAGAAATCCAGTTAGCTCGTTGTTTTCCCTAAGTCGCGAACGAATTTATTCACTTCTAGGTCGCGGTAAACTCTTTATGTCGCTGTTGTTCTTTAGGTCGCGAAGAACGACCTACTGTAAGTCGCGAATGATGCTTCTCCATAAGTCGCGGGTGACATAGTTAGGTCGCTGATGTTTTTTTTTTCTTAAGTCGCTGCCGAGTTGCTTTAAGTCGCTGCTTGTATTTTCTTAAGTCGTTTGCTATGTAAACCGTTTGTGTTGTAATTTTGTTAAGTCGGGAGTGTGTTGTACTATAAATAGGGGTGTATGCGTCATTTGTAAAAAAAGTTGAAAATTGAATAAAATTTGGTTTGTGCTTTGTGCCTCCATTTTAAAATTGGTAGTCGAGTGTTAACTCCTATCTCCACTTCGGCATTCGAGTGCGCTCGAATCAACGAACGTTGAAGCCAATTCGCAGAATCAAGTGCGCTTGATCAACGCTCGAAGAATTGTAGATCTCATTTCACGGTATCATGCGCGATCAACGTGTCAGAGATAGCTAGAATTCAGTATCTTCGGATCAACGAATTTCCGCATTTCAGTATTCTTAAATCCATCGATTTATCACCGATTATTTCCACTATTCGTGTGAGATCCTAGACGGATTCGATTTACATCTTCGAATTCGCTTCCCACGCTGCGTCAGTTTGGTATCAAGTTAGATTGCAAGAAGTTTGCATCATTTGGAGACTTGGGTTTCGAGAATTTGAAGTTTGGAGAACGGATTTGCAAATTGGGAGAAGTTGGTGTTCATTGTGTTCATCGAGAAGTTGCAACAAGTTGGGAATTTCGATCTATCTCACTTAGGATCAAAGTTCGGAAAGTGTTTGGAATTTATTTTTTGAGTTTGTTTGAAGTTCAATCATGCCTCGGAGACGAGCTCAATGTCATCGCAACATTAATGCTTTGTATGGAAGAGAAGAGGCCGATGAAATGGAGCAACGAATCAACGAGAGTTTCACTGAAAAGTTGAGTGAAGGAATTGGTCGATTAGAGAGAATGATGATTAAAATGAATCAAAGTAGAAGAAGAGTTTCACCTGAATCGAACCATGAGGGAAGTAGAGCTTCGATACATTTAGATCAGGAGAGAAGAGAAGATCAAGATCATAGAAGTGTTGATAATCGTGATACGAATGTTGATCGAAGGAGTGGTAGTAGAGATGTTGGAGGTCGTGATCGACATCGATATACTTCAGATTTTGATGAGGAGTTTGATGGTGATAGAGGAAGTGTTCATTATCGAGATAGAGCTCAAACACGACGTCAGTATCGAGATGTAGAGGATGATCGTAGATGGGAGTCGGGAATGAAGATGGAGATTCTAGAGTTCAAGGGTGGAATGGTTGCAGAAGAATTCTTGGACTGGGTGTCTAACGTTGAGGAGATCTTTGATTTCAAGGAGGTTCCGAAAGACCGTTGAGTGAAGTTGGTTGCTACTAGGTTGAGAGGGAGAGCTATGGCATGGTGGCAGCAAACCAAACTTACACGAGAACGGATGGGGAAGTCGAAGGTTGTGGATTGGGAGAAAATGAAGAAATTGACGAAAGCTACATTTTTACCTTACAATTATCAATCACTCATGTATCAGAGGTTGCAGAATTTGAGGTAAGGGACGAAGACTGTTAATGATTATGCTGACGAGTTTTATCAACTGATTGCTCGAAATGACATTATGGAGACAGAGGAACAGTTGACTGCTAGGTTTGTTGGAGGTTTGCGAATGCAGATCCAGGATATGGTTAATATGTTTGATCCGAGATCTGTGGCAGAAGCGCACCAGAAAGCGATAGCTTGGGAGAAGCAAGGAAGACGAGGAGGTGGTGTGTTTACCAGTTCCAATATTCAAAGCAAAGGTGTCAGTGGGAGTTCCAATGTTTCTAAAGCCGTCAGTAAACCATTTGTGAAGGAGGTTAAGAAGGCAAAGGTCAACAACAATTTTAAATGTTATAATTGCCAAGAAGTGGGTCATAAGAGCAACGAATGTCCAAAACCAAAGAAGAGAACGATGATTGCTGAAGTTGAAAGTGAGGATGCTGTTGAAGGTGAAGATAGTCCAGTTGAGGAGAATGAACAGGATATCGCGTCAGGAGATGAAGGGTGTAATCTAATGATGAGGTCTTGTTTAACACCGAAACAAGAGGATGAGGCTAGTTGGTTGAGGAGCAACATTTTTCAATCTGCATGCACTATTCTGGGAAAAGTTTGTAAGTTTGTGATTGATGCAGGAAGCTGTGACAATATTATTTCTACTGAAGCTGTGAGGAAGCTGAAGTTGAAGACGGAGAAATACCCTAATCCTTACAAGTTAGCGTGGCTGAGAAAAGGAGGAGAGGTGAAGGTGGATAGGCGAGTTCGAGTTCCATTTTCTATTGGGAAGAAATATAAAGACGAGATTTGGTGTGATGTAGTTGAGATGGATGTTTGTCATTTGCTTTTGGGAAGACCATGGCAGTATGATCGAGCAGTGCAGCATGACGGTCGAACCAATAGCTACAGTTTTATGTTTGAAGGCGTTAAGATTATTTTAGTTCCAAAGAAGAGGCAGCAGGGGGAGAGTAAATCTGAGGAGATTGAGGAGCTGAAAACTTTATTGACTTTGAAAGAATTTTTTGAAGAAGTAGAGGAGAGTCCTGAAGTGTTTTTGTTGATTGGACATGAAGCTACTGAATCAGTTGAAGTTCCAGAAGAAGTGAAGCCGTTATTGGAAGAATTCAGTGATGTGTTTCCGGAGGAGTTGCCAAAGGAGTTACCGCCGTTGAGGGTATTCAACATCAGATTGATCTTGTACCAGGATCGGTATTACCTCACAGGCCACATTACCGGATGAGTCCCAAGGAGCATGAGGAACTGAGAAGGCAAGTGGAAGAGTTGTTAGAATAAGGGCGTGTCCAGGAGAGTTTGAGTCATGTGCCGTACCAGCCTTATTGGTACCAAAGAAGGATGGAACGTGGAGGATGTGTACGGATAGTAGAGCTTTGAACAAAATCACCGTGAGATACAGATTTCCTATGCCGAGGTTTGATGACTTGATTGATCAGTTAAGTGGGGCAGTTGTGTTTTCCAAGATTGACTTGAAAAGTGGTTACCATCAAATTCGTATTCGACCGGGTGATGAATGGAAGACTGCTTTTAAAACCAGGGAGGGTTTATACGAATGGTTGGTTATGCCATTTGGCTTGTCAAACGCTCCAAGTACTTTCATGAGAGTGATGTTCCAGATTTTTGGACCATTTGTTGGGAAGTTCATGGTTGTTTACTTTGATGAAATTTTGATTTATAGTGGGAGTACGAAAGAACACATCCAGCATTTGCGCGAAGTATTGTTGATTCTACGACAAGAGTAGTTTTATGTAGCAACAAAGAAGTGCGTGTTTATGACGGACAGTGTTTTATTTCTGGGGTATGTTCTGTCAAAGGAAGGTATTCAAGTAGATGAAAATAAAGTGGAAGTTGTCAGGAGTTGGCCACAGCCAAAGACAATTACTGAAGTGAGGAGTTTTCATTGATTGGTATCTTTCTATCGAAGATTCATTCCACATTTACGCAGTGTGATGGCACCTGTAACTGATTGCATGAAAGGAAAGAAGTTTGCATGGTCAGAGGAAGCAGGGGTTGCTTTTGAAAAGATCAAATCACTATTGACGACAGCACCAATTCTGCCGAATTTTCAGTTGTTGTTTGAGCTGCATACTGATGCTTCGAAGGTTGGAATTGGTGGAGTTTTGAGTCAGAATGGAAGACCAGTTGCTTATTTCAGTGAAAAATTATCTGGAGCCAAGATGAGATATAGTACATATGATGTAGAGTTTTATGCGATTGTTCAAGCTGTGAAGCACTGGCGACATTACTTGTTTCAGAAGGAATTTATTCTTTACACTGATCATGAGGCGTTGAAACATCTACAAGGGCAGGACAAGATTTCAGCGAGACATGCTTCGTGGATAGCATATCTACAACAATTTACGTTTGTTGTAAAACACAAATCAGGGGTGACAAATCGTGTAGCGGATGCTTTGAGCAGGAGGAATCATTTGTTGACAACGTTGAAGGTTGAAGTGACAGGATTCGAATTATTGCCAGAGTTGATTGAGGAGGATCCTTACTTTTCAAAGTTTGTTGAGAAAGTTAAGGATGGGAATACTGATGAATTTGTGTTGGTTGATGGATCCTTGTTCAAGGGGAATCGATTATGCATACCAGACTGTAGCTTGAGAATGAAGATTGTTAAAGAGTTGCATGAAGCATGACATGTTGGACGGGATCGCACCTTACAGTTAGTTTCACAATCTTATTTTTGGCCGTCAATGAGGAAAGAGGTAGAGAGATTTGTAGAGAGATGTTGATGCAGAGCGATCTACGAAAGCAATAAGGTTAAAGAGTTCAAGATCTTTTGGTCATTTGGAGAAGGCCACAATGTTAAGTCGTTTATCTACTTTAAGTCGTCTCCGACTTGACGAAGTATTGGGTCATCACCAACCTAACAGAAGTGTATCGGGTCGTTTCCGACTTAAGGAGTTACAGGGAGGAGTGATAACCATAAGTCGCATAGAGAAGGCACCGGATTTGAGTCGGTTACGAGTCAATAAAGGCTTGAGCCGTTGCCGAGCCAAGGAAGGAGGGCTACGACCTAACTGCAAGGCTATAAGTCGTCCACGACTCATCAGGAAACAAAAGGGAATAACAGTAGTTGGAGGCCATAAGGCGGGGACGGGTTACGACATAGATGAGTCGTCCAGAATTGACCCGCTTGAAGGGTTATGCCGTAGAAGACTTGAAGGCTTGAGTCGTAGGAAGGACGTTGAGTCGCTGAAGCTATGAGTCGTGAGTCGGCATGAAGTTGAGTCGTGAGTCGCAACTTGTTGGTCGTGATGTTGTAATGTGTTTGTATATTTTCTTGAGTCGTCTGTATTGAGTCGTAAGTCGACTTGTTTGGCACCGTGTGAATGTTGCTAAGTAACGTACGACTTATGATGAGTCGTGAGTCGTGTTGTGAAGTAATTGTGTTGAGTCGTGGGTATATAAGTCGTTACCGACTCAAATGGGTCGTGTGTTGTAATAAGGAGTCATGTGTCGTGTGTACCTGTTGTGTCGCTGCCGAGTTAAGGAGAGCCGTAAGTCGTATACGACTTAAGGACAGTTTGTGAAAACTCTATAAATAGGGGCGTGTGTTGTACATTTGAGATAGTTGATTTTGAAATAAAATTTCTTGTTGATTGCTTTGTGCTTTCTTCTCCAATTGGTAGTTGAGTGTAATCTCCTATCTCCACTTACGTCATTCGAGTGCGCTCGAATCCACGTTTGTTGAAGCCGATTCACGGAATCTAGTGCGCTAGATCAACGTGCGAAGAATCGTAGATCTTCGAACACGGTATAGTGCGCTATCAACGTGTTTGAGATAGCTAGAATTCGGTATCTTCGGATCAACGAATTTGGGCATTTCGGTATCTTCATTCCATCGATTTCTACATTTCATCGATTGAAGTTTGTTTCGAATTATCCGCTGCGTCATTTATTGGTATCAGAGCCATACTTAGCCAATCATAGCTAAGTTGATTCTTGGAGCCAAGTATTTTGAAGTTTTTGAAGTTTGAAATTGAAGAAGGCCGTGTATACTAGTGGGGAGTAGCCGAGCCTTGTGGAGTGTTTGAATTTGGAGCCGACTTAACGTAAATCGCGACTTGTTGCCGAGCCAAGGGTTAAGCCGAGTCAAGCTAAGCCGTACATTGTTGAGCCGAGACTTGTCATTTTGTTGAAAGCTTTGGAGTTTTGTGTTTGAATTGTAGAAGTTTGTGAAGTTTTCAATCATGCCACCAAGGAGAGCTAATCGTCATCAAAACGTTGAAGCTTTATATCGTAGAGAAGAAGCCGAGCTTATGGAACAACGTATTAATGAGAAGTTTGATGAAGGCATTGGTAAATTGGAGAAATTGATGAATGATTTGAATCAAAGGAGGAGATCCCCAAACTCGAACCATGGAGGAAACCGAGTTTCGCCATCGGTTACGGAAGCGAGGAGGGTATCACCACATTCATGTAGAGATAGAAGAGAAACATCAATTTCATCACGAAGAGATCATCATGACTATGCACATGAAGAGGGAAGAAGTCGACGTGAATTTGAACATGAAGCATATAGAGATGAAGAGAGACATAGTCAAAGAAGCATGCATGAGCGAAGGGATGATAATGGTCGAGATCGATGTAGACGTACTTTTGATTTTGTTGAAGAAGGTGATAGAGCTGGTATCCATTATCGAGATCGAGACCAAGTTCGAAATTCTTTTCGGGATGTTGAAGATGATCGTCGATGGGAATCGGGTATGAAGATGGAGATTCCGGAATTTAAAGGCGGGATGGTTGCTGAAGAGTTCTTAGATTGGTTGTCTAATGTGGAGGAAATCTTTGATTTCAAGGAGGTCCCGGAGAATCGAAGGGTGAAGTTGGTTGCTACTAGGTTGAGGGGGAGAGCTTTGGCTTGGTGGCAACAAACTAAACTTACTAGGGAGAGAATGGGAAAGTCAAAGATAGAATCATGGGATAAGATGAAGAAGTTGATGAGATCTACTTTCTTACCTTATAATTACCAATCACTTATGTACCAAAGGTTGCAGAATCTGAGGCAAGGGACAAAGTCTGTTAGTGATTATGCTGATGAATTTTACCAACTCATTGCCAGGAATGATATTATGGAAACGGAAGAACAGCTAACTGCTAGATTCATTGGGGGATTGAGAATGTAGATCCAGGATATGGTTAATATGTTTGATCCAAGATCGGTAGCAGAGGCACATCAGAAGGCGTTAGCTTGGGAGAAGCAAGGAAGGCGTGGAGGCGGTGTGTTTACTAATTCCAATAATCAAGCGAGGGGTGTTGGTGGAAGTTCTAATATTCCTAAACCTGTTTCAAAGCCAGTGGTGAAGGAGGCTGAGAAGGCGAAGGTTAGCAGTGGGTTCAAGTGTTATAATTGTCAGGAGTTGGGTCACAAAAGCAACGAATGTCCGAAGCCGAAGAAGAGAACCATGGTCGCAGAAGTTGAGGAGGATGATGGTGAGGAGGCAGAATGTTCAAATACACCTTATGTTGAAAAGGAAGAAGAATTGTTTGGAGATGAAGGTTGTAATCTTATGATGAGGAGAAGTTGTTTGACACCAAAGCAAGAAGAGGATTCTAGTTGGTTGAGAAGCAATATTTTTCAGTCGACATGCACTATTCTGGGGAAAGTCTGCAAGTTCGTTATTGATGCTGGAAGTTGTGATAATATTATTTCTACAGAAGCAGTGAGGAAATTGAACTTGAAGACTGAGAAACATCCTAAACCGTACAAGCTAGCATGGTTAAGGAAGGGTGGTGAAGTGAAGGTGTGTCGAAGAGCTTGTGTTAATTTTTCTATTGGGAAGAAGTACAAAGATGAAATTTGGTGTGATGTAGTGGACATGGATGTTTGTCACTTGTTGTTGGGCAGACCGTGGCAGTTTGATAGAGCAGTACAACATGATGGTCGTGCCAACAGTTACAGTTTCATGTTCGAGGGCACTAAAATCACTTTGGTTCCTAAGAAGCAACAGCAGAAGGAGAGCAAGCTAGAAGAGATTGAGGAACTGAAAACTCTGTTGACTTTGAAGGAGTTTGTCAAGGAAGTTGAGGAAGAGACTGAAGTATTTTTGTTGATTGGGAGAGAGAGTAGTGAAGAAGTTGAGATTCCAGATGAAGCAAAGCCAATTTTGAAAGAATTTGAAGATGTCTTTCCAGAGGAGTTGCCTAAGGAGTTACCGCCACTTAGAGGCATTCAACATCAAATTGATCTTGTTCCGGGAGCAGTGTTACCACATCGACCACATTACCGAATGAGTCCGAAGGAACATGAGGAGTTACGAAGGCAGGTGGAAGAGTTGTTGGAACAGGGACGTGTTCAGGAAAGCTTGAGTCCTTGTGCCGTGCCAGCATTGTTAGTACCAAAGAAGGACGGAACTTGGAGGATGTGTACTGACAGTCGAGCTTTGAACAAGATTACTGTTCGTTATAGATTTCCTATGCCAAGGTTGGATGACTTACTGGATCAGTTGAGTGGGGCAACTATATTTTCGAAGATTGATTTGAAGAGTGGTTATCATCAAATTCGAATCAGACCTGGAGACGAATGGAAGACAGCTTTCAAGACGAGAGAGGGGTTATACGAATGGTTGGTTATGCCATTTGGTTTGTCAAATGCACCTAGTACATTCATGCGGGTGATGAATCAAATCTTTAGACCATTCATTGGGAAGTTCGTCGTGGTTTATTTCGATGATATTCTGATATATAGCAGGAGTATGGAGGAGCATGTTCTACATTTGAGGGAAGTGTTGATTATTCTTCGTGAAGAACAATTTTATGCTGCTACGAAGAAATGTGTGTTTATGACGCACAATGTTTTATTTCTGGGTTATGTTGTTTCAGGAAAAGGCATTCAAGTTGATCAGAGTAAAGTTGAAGCTATTAGAAATTGGCCACAGCCGAGAACTATCACTGAAGTTAAAAGTTTTCATGGATTGGCATCATTCTACCGAAGGTTCATTCCATATTTCAGTAGTGTGATGGCACCAGTTACCGATTGCATGAAAGGGAAACAATTTGTATGGTCAGAAGAAGCGGGGGTTGCTTTTGAGAAGATCAAGGAATTGTTGACGACAGCGCCAATTCTTGTTCTACCTAATTTCCAGTTATTGTTTGAATTGCATACTGATGCTTCGAAGGTTGGTATTGGAGGAGTTCTGAGTCAGAATGGGAAGCCAGTTGCTTATTTCAGTGAAAAGTTGTCAGGGGCGAAGATGAGATACAACACATATGACGTTGAATTCTATGCTGTGGTGCAAACGATTAAACATTGGAGGCATTATCTATTTCAGAAAGAATTTGTTCTGTACACTGATCATGAGGCATTGAAGCACTTACAGGGGCAGGATAAAATTTCAGCAAGACATGCATCTTGGATTGCATATTTACAGCAATTTACTTTTGTCGTTAAGCACAAATCAGGGGTGACAAATCGAGTAGCTGATGCTTTGAGTAGGAGGAGTCATCTATTAACGACAATGAAAGTTGAAGTGACGGGTTTTGAGATGTTGCCGGAGATGATTAATGAAGATCCTTACTTTGTGAAATATGTTGAGCAAGTGAAGGGTGAGAGTACCGATGAATTTACGTTGGTTGATGGTTTTCTGTTTAAAGGGAATCGTTTGTGTATTCCAGACTGTAGCTTGAGGTTGAAAATTGTCAAAGAGTTACACGAAGAGGGGCATGTGGGCCGTGATCGTACTTTGAAATTGATTTCACAGTCTTACTTTTGGCCGTCGATGAGAAAAGAGGTTGAAAGATTCGTGGAGAGATGCCATATTTGTCAGGTGTCAAAGGGAACAGCAACGAATGCAGGGTTGTATATGCCATTACCAGTACCATCTAAGCCATGGGTTGATATTAGCATGGATTTCATTTTGGGTTTGCCTCGAACTCAAAGGGGAAATGATTCGATATTTGTTGTAGTGGACAGGTTTTCGAAGATGGCACATTTTATTGCCTGCAAGAAGACAGCGGATGCAGTTCGAGTGGCACAATTATTCTTTAAGGAGGTATATCGATTGCATGGTTTACCAGAATCTATTGTTTCTGATCGAGATACTCGTTTTCTGAGTCATTTTTGGTTGAGTTTGTGGAAGATGGTGGGAACGAAGCTGAAATTTAGTAGTGCTTATCATCCACAAACTGATGGACAGACAGAAGTTGTTAACAGGTCATTGGGAAATTTGTTGCGATGTCTTGTACAGGATAATTTGAGAAGTTGGGACATGAAGTTATGCCAAGCTGAATTTGCACATAATCATGCAGTGAATCGTAGCACGGGATTCAGTCCATTTCAGATTGTTTATTCAAATTTACCCAGGGGACCGTTGGATTTGGCAGTAGTACCACAGTTGAAGGGAACAGTTAAACGAGCTGTTGATTTTATTGATGAGCTGACTGAATGTCATAAAATCGTTCAGGAACGATTGAAGAAATCGAATGAGAAGCATAAGAAGTCTGCAGATTTGAAGCGACGAAATGTTGAATTTAACGAAGGCGATTTGGTCTATGCAGTGTTAACAAAAGACCGTTTTCCGGTGGGAACATATAACAAATTGAAAGCACGGAAAATTGGTCCAGTTGAAGTTTTGAAGAAAGTCAATGAGAATGCTTATCGATTAAAGCTACCAGATGATGTTTATACGTCTGATGTTTTTAACGTCAAACATTTAATTCCATATCATAGAGGAGAGATTGTTGTGAAACGAGATGGTGAAAATTCGAGGTCGGATTTCTGTCAACCCGGAGAGGATGATGCAGAGCGATCTACGAAAGCAATAAGGTTAAAGAGTTCAAGATCTTTTGGTCATTTGGAGAAGGCCACAATGTTAAGTCGTTTATCTACTTTAAGTCGTCTCCGACTTGACGAAGTATTGGGTCGTCACCAACCTAACAGAAGTGTATCGGGTCGTTTCCGACTTAAGGAGTTACAGGGAGGAGTGATAACCATAAGTCGCATAGAGAAGGCACCGGATTTGAGTCGGTTACGAGTCAATAAAGGCTTGAGCCGTTGCCGAGCCAAGGAAGGAGGGCTACGACCTAACTGCAAGGCTATAAGTCGTCCACGACTCATCAGGAAACAAAAGGGAATAACAGTAGTTGGAGGCCATAAGGCGGGGACGGGTTACGACATAGATGAGTCGTCCAGAATTGACCCGCTTGAAGGGTTATGCCGTAGAAGACTTGAAGGCTTGAGTCGTAGGAAGGACGTTGAGTCGCTGAAGCTATGAGTCGTGAGTCGGCATGAAGTTGAGTCGTGAGTCGCAACTTGTTGGTCGTGATGTTGTAATGTGTTTGTATATTTTCTTGAGTCGTCTGTATTGAGTCGTAAGTCGACTTGTTTGGCACCGTGTGAATGTTGCTAAGTAACGTACGACTTATGATGAGTCGTGAGTCGTGTTGTGAAGTAATTGTGTTGAGTCGTGGGTATATAAGTCGTTACCGACTCAAATGGGTCGTGTGTTGTAATAAGGAGTCATGTGTCGTGTGTACCTGTTGTGTCGCTGCCGAGTTAAGGAGAGCCGTAAGTCGTATACGACTTAAGGACAGTTTGTGAAAACTCTATAAATAGGGGCGTGTGTTGTACATTTGAGATAGTTGATTTTGAAATAAAATTTCTTGTTGATTGCTTTGTGCTTTCTTCTCCAATTGGTAGTTGAGTGTAATCTCCTATCTCCACTTACGTCATTCGAGTGCGCTCGAATCCACGTTTGTTGAAGCCGATTCACGGAATCTAGTGCGCTAGATCAACGTGCGAAGAATCGTAGATCTTCGAACACGGTATAGTGCGCTATCAACGTGTTTGAGATAGCTAGAATTCGGTATCTTCGGATCAACGAATTTGGGCATTTCGGTATCTTCATTCCATCGATTTCTACATTTCATCGATTGAAGTTTGTTTCGAATTATCCGCTGCGTCAGATGTCATATCTGTCAGGTTTCGAAAGGAACAGCGACGAATGCGGGATTACATATACCGTTACTTGTGCCTACCACACCATGGGTTGATATCAGCATGGATTTCGTCTTGGGTTTGCCTAGAACTCAAAGGGGAAATGATTCTAAATTTGTTGTAGTGGACAGGTTTTCAAAGATGGCACATTTTATAGCCTGTAAGAAGATAGCGGATGCAGTTCGAGTAGCTCAATTATTCTTTAAAGAGGTGTATCGATTGCATGGTTTACCAGAATCTATTGTTTCTGATCGAGATACTAGATTTTTAAGCCATTTTTGGTTGAGTTTGTGGAAGATGGTCGGAACAAAGCTGAATTTTAGTAGCGCTTACCATCCACAAACAGACGGGCAAATAGAGGTGGTGAATAGATCGTTGGGAAATTTGTTACGATGTCTTGTGAAAGACAATTTGAAGAGTGGGATTTGAAGTTGTGTCAAGCTGAATTTGCTCACAATCATGCAATTAACCGAGGTACAGGTTTCAGTCCATTTCAAGTTGTATATTCAACCATTCCAAAGGGACCATTGGATTTAACGACAATACCATATCAGAAAAGAGTTGTTAAGCGGGTTAGTGACTTGGTGAATGAGTTACAGGAATGCCACAAGGTTGTACAGGAACGATTACTTAAATCGAATGAGAAGTATAAACAAATGGCGGATAAGAAACGAAGAAGAGTTGTCTTCAAAGAGGGAGATTTTGTATATGCCGTTTTAACGAAAGATCGTTTTCCAGTTGGAACTTACAACAAGTTGAAAGCACGAAAAATTGTTCCAGTAGAAATCTTGAAGAAGATCAATGATAATGCGTATCAGTTAAGGTTACCGGAAGAGGTTCATACTTCTGATGTGTTTAATGTGAAACACTTGATTCCGTATTATGCTGATGATCGAGAAAATGCGAATTCGAGGACGAATTCTTTCGTACCCAAGGAGGATGATACAGGGGAAACACTTACCTTGTTTCGCACCTCCACCAACCTCGATCACCACTTGCCACAACCCACCACATCACCATATCTCCGCGACCCACGACCTAAACTCCATTCCGCGACCCACGACCTAACCCCATCTCGCGACCCACGACCTAACTTTACCACTTCCGCGACTTACGATTCACCCCTTTCCCATAGCCGCGACTTAAACCTTCCCCGACCTAAGACCTAAATCGCGAAAGAAATTAAGTCGATCCTCTTCCAAAACGAGAGATCCAGTTAGCTCGTTGTTTTCCCTAAGTCGCGAACGAATTTCTTCACTTCTAGGTCGCGGCAAACTCTTTATGTCGCTGTTGTTCTTTAGGTCGCGAAGAACGACCTACTGTAAGTCGCGAATGAAGCTTCTCCATAAGTCGCGAGCGACATAGTTAGGTCGCTGATGTTTTTTTTTTCTTAAGTCGCTGCCGAGTTGCTTTAAGTCGCTGCTTGTATTTTCCTAAGTCGTTTGCTATGTAAACCGTTTGTGTTGTAATTTTGTTAAGTCGGGAGTGTGTTGTACTATAAATAGGGGTGTATGCGTCATTTGTAAAAAAAGTTGAAAATTGAATAAAATTTGGTTTGTGCTTTGTGCCTCCATTTTAAAATTGGTAGTCGAGTGTTAACTCCTATCTCCACTTCGGCATTCGAGTGCGCTCGAATCAACGAATGTTGAAGCCAATTCACGGAATCAAGTGCGCTTGATCAACGCTCGAAGAATTGTAGATCTCATTTCACGGTATCGTGCGTGATCAACGTGTCAGAGATAGCTAGAATTCGGTATCTTCGGATCAACGAATTTGGGCATTTCAGTATTCTTAAATCCATCGATTTATCACCGATTCATCGATTATTTCCGCTATTCGTGTGAGATCCTGGACGGATTCGATTTACATCTTCGAATTCGCTTCCCACGCTGCGTCAGGAAGGTATTCAAAACCTTGGATATGCAGTTGGAAAAACCTTCAATTGATTTTGTAAATAAAATGACATCATCAACAAAAAGTAGGTAGAGATATATGGATCCTTGCCCTTGGGATGCATTACGTACTCTTTGCTAGCTACATTTTTGTTGAATAATTGGGTGAACAATTCAATGACTATAATGAATAATAAGAACACATCGGGTCACCCTGTCTTATACCCCAAGCTCCTTTGAAGAACCCCGTATTCTTACCATTATACACTAAATTATAAGAGGCGATAGACATACAAGAGTAGATCCAACTAACAAAATGGTAAGGGAAACCTATTCTAGCCATGACTACAACTATAGCTTCTCATTAAATGCTGTAATAAGCTCTCTTGACATCGAGTTTCATCATAGCTCTAGGTGATATGTAACTTATGTTGCAGCTATTTATTAAATCGTGTGTGAGGAGCTCATTTCCAGTATTCTTCTATTAAGGAGAAAGCTCACCTAGTTATCTGATATGACAATTGGAAGAACGTGCTTGAGCTTAGAACTAATCACCTTGGAAATACACTTATAAATAATCTTACAACATGCAATGGGCCTAAAAGCTAACAAATATGATGCATGTTTTATTTGAGGTATAAGGGTAAGATTAGTAGAATTAATGGATCCTAATATCTTACTATGATTGAAGAAGTTGTGATGATCAGCTTTGAGGAGATTAGTTGCAAACAAAGGCCAACGGTATGTGTTAAAAGTGGTATTAGAGCCATTTGGACCACCACAAGAAGACTTACTCATACCAAATAAAACTACTTTAATATCTTCATCGATAACTTTGGCAAATAAAATGTTGATGTCATGATTACTCAGCATGAGCAATGTTGTTGAGAGGAGATCCTCAATGCTACTGTAACACCCAGCACTTTTATATAGTTAAAATTCAACGAATAACGATAAGCAATAAAAATAAATATTTTTTGAATTATTGAATTATCGCTTTGGAACTTGTACCATTGCGTTCGGGGTGATTTTTTGATCAGTTTTCATATGTAACTTGACAAAATCCGAGCCAATATGAAAAAGTGAGGAACGAAATGAGAACAAGTAACAAAAAAGTATTAACTTATATGAGGCAACCAAATTACCCCAACGGTCAACCGCACGGTCGACCGATGGTTTTGGGCAGTCAACTGCCCGGTCGACCCGCATAGCGACCTAGACGAAGCCCCGTCCAGGTATGCGAGTGATGAATTTTCTAGTTTTTAAGCGATCTGAGTCGTATATTCTTCAAACTGATGGCTCCAGATTGCCCTATGATGTAGTGGCTCGAGATTCAATCCAAGAATCCAACGGTATGAGATCCCTAAGTTCCCTTATAAATAGAACCCAATGCCTAGCTCTTTTCTCACAATTACATTTTCCCCCAAAGAGTTCTTGGCCTAAGGCTGAACCCTAAATAGAAAATATTTCTTTGGGTCCTTAGCCAAAAGGGTGGACCCTAAAAAGAAAATATTTCTGGGGGGAAGGACTTATGAATTTAAATATTATGCATCTTGGAGGGGGATCCAAAAGGTCCATGAAGCCAAGCTGAGCGTAGGCAAAACTAAGGACGATAGGTGAGTGGATTTAATTATATTCTCTTACGTTCATAAAACATTATCATTGAATTCATGCTAGATATGTTATTCCAGTAATGATTTCAGTACTTTAATACTGTTAGCTAGTAATGCAAACACTGTAAACTTTATAAGAGCATTTAATTAGGCTTGACAGTTCGAAAAGGCGTAAGTCTAAAATTAAGAAATTTATACTTATTTACATCTATTTAGCCTTAATACTAGTTCCTTTTTATTTCCTTTTTACACGAATAATATAGTTAGAAAGAGAATTTGTGGTTATGGATTAAAATACTAGACTTTAGGAAATAGATGCAAAATAAAAAAAGTTGGAAAATTGAAATAAAATTTTAAAAGTGTGATTCTGTAATAAATTATGCCAAACGAAAACAATAAAATTATCTAATAATTTAATTTGGGAGTAAGTAATAAATTAATTGGTTGGTTTAAAAATTAGGATACATTTTTGTAATTTAATAACTAAAAGATAACGACAAACGTAACTACAAGAATAAAAGAAAGAAAAAGGGAACTAGGGTAAAATAGAGAAACCACTATATTTTACACTATCCCAAAATAATAAAAGAAATATCTGGCAGTTACAAATTATTGTTTATAGTATTATTTAGTGTTAAATTAGGGAAATGGATTTTAGCTACGGTTTTCACAACCAACAAAATAACATATAATTGCTTCCTAGAATAGAAGATAATAAAGCAAAGTATGACATGAATCAAGTAAATTATCAGATTAGAACTTGAAGCCGTAAACGATAATGAGCCTAGGTCTGCACTCACTGCTCAGATATTAAAGAAGATAGTTATTATGATAAGTGAATTATATAATTTAAGAGAATAAAAGAATATTTTATATTACAATAAAAGAAGGCAATTAGAACAGAAAAGAAATGCTGGAATTATGCACGGACCATAAAAGAAGAGAAAATGACAATTACAGGTAGAATTATAACATAGGTTATAATTAAGTAATAAGAACGGAAAAGCTTATTTTAGGATTTTGAGTAAATTAATGAGCAATAATAATAGTAAAAGCTTATTTAAATAATTTATAAGCGAATAAAGTAGGAATGATAGAAGAGGCTTATTTTAATGAACTTAAGATTTATATTAAGTTAAATAAGCAAGATAATGAATGGGGCTCATATCAACAACATTCTCTATTAAATAAATAGAAATCTCGCAACAGAAAGAGGTGAGACGTGGGCAAGAGTATGGTAATTAGGGTAAATAAGTAGCCAACAAAATAAGAAAGAAAACTAAATGAAAATTAAAAGATTAGACTTAGGGTTTAAGAATTGAGATGCGTTTGGAGCACCTTAACGGATGAAGCGTCTAACGAAGTAGTTCATCATGGATTTTAGAAATAGAGAAGCACATCCAACTTAGTGTTTTTGGGTTTCAAGGAAGTACAAGACTTCAATGGGACGTGAGGATACTCTAGGATGGCCCTTTGGGTAGGGTTAACGAAGCTACATCCCTGGAGGGAAGTTGTAGGTGTTCCATCAAGAGAGTATGCCTTGAATGCATTTGCATTGTAGGCCCAACGAAGTAGGCCTTTGTAGGAAGTCAGAAGGGCTTGGTGTTCGGAGTAGGGTATTCGTATTTCCAGTACTTGCAAGTAAGTTTAAGGATAGTCGCATGCGGATATCGGCCAGCATCAAGACCAACAACGATTTCGAGAAAGACTAGAGTTAAACTAACGGGCCAATGATTCTTTCACTATCGAGACATTGGATGGCGGGCAACCCCCATTTGGATGTTAGATTGTTTGCAATACAGCATGGCTACTTTACTCTTTAGAAGTCTTTCGGTTAGAGGGGTGGTTGCGTGGGGCCACAACCATGATGTAAAAGAGACCGACCAACTAGAATATCTATATTCTAGGCCTAACGAAGCAGTCCTTTATAGATATAGAAAATCCACGACTAAATTACATACAAGGTATACCTTGTTGGAGGGATTCAGATAGTAGATAAAACGATTACATAGTCCTCAATGTACGCACTGGGTGGTACATTGTGGATGTCCGAGCACTAGCATAGACTAGCGCGGATGTGTTTTACGCTTTCATAGTAAGTAGTGGAGCATCTGTATTGTAGGCCTTATGAAGTAGTCCGTTGTAGATGTAGCTATGGAATGCTCATGGAGCAAGACTATGGAGTATCTGTATTGTAGGACTTATGAAGCAGTCCTTTACGGATATGGCTATGGAGCAAGACGATGGAGCATTTATATTACAGGCCTTATGAAGCAGTCCTTTACAAATGTAGTTATGGAAGGCTCTCAAAGCAAGACAATGGAGCCCTTTTCGAGCAGGATACAAAAGATACCATGGGTAGTACCTAGGACCAATATGGTCATTGGGCATATAGATACATATATGTATATATTACTTTGTAGTTTTTAATCTATTATGAAGTAGATGGGCATGGTTCACGAACAGGGGAAAGACTATTGTAACCTAATGAACCTAATATAAGAGTAAATTGAAATAAAATGATATATGTAGAATCAAGCTAGAAGTATATAATTTATTCATTCACCAGAACTTTAGTTCTGACCCCCTCCTCATAACATCCTACAGGTTAGGTAGATGGCAGAGACTTCCTAGATTTAAGACACTTGTTTAGATAGTGTTATTATATTGGTGAGCATTTACATACTATTATATTTTAGTCAATTCAGTCGTGAGATATTTAATTGAGCTCTAATATAGTTGTCTTTGCCTATTTGCTGGATCCCAGATTCCCAACTCGGATTTCAGTGGGCTTTGGTTTTAGCATTTTTGCAAAAAATCCGGACCCATTGGAATTCGGGTTGTTACATTTGGTATCAGAGCCTAGTTTAAGGTTCCTAGGTAGATAGTGAGTGAACGTATTTGTATTTTTTAAATATAAATATAATATGCACAAAATATCTAAATAGTCCCCAATTATAGACTTTAACATATGGTAAGTTTTCAGAAGTACAATTATGCATAGCTTGCTAGTTGGGTTTGGGATGACCTAAGGGTGTTGAGTCCTAAGTTATTACTAATGTATAGTATACAATAAGCTATGTTGAGAGAGAAGATTGGTATCCATATGTTATAAGAAGTGGGTAGGTTCCCTAGGGATAGTAGGGAGAGTATTTCTGTTTTGGAAGGAATAAGAGATTTTAGTAACGAAATGAGAGTTCCAAAGTTTAGGGAGGATATTCCTAGAGTAGTAAGAAGAAAATCTACTTTTTCTCTAGCCCAATAAAATGAAACTTTAGGAATTGAAAAGTTCAAAATTTTAATTGTTAATATCTTTGAGGAAGTAAATATTGGGATTATGAAAAAAAGTGGTATGAAATTTAAATTGGTTTTTATATAATGTAAATTTTGTTAAAAGTGAGATTCTTTTTGAAGAATTATATAGTATGTATGGCTTGCTAGTTTCTTTATAGGTAAACAAAGATTTTAAATATAAAAACATAGATTGAGTTAAGTATCGAGAACGTAGGTTACAACATTTATTGTTGTAATACATGTTTTCGTGAAAAATAATGAATGCCTAGACAACGATGTTATTGTTGTTGTAGGTGACTGCCAAAGGAAATGTTTATACATAACATATGAGATTTATTAATATTTATTTTAATTGAATTCATATACTAGACTTTTTTGGATTATAGTAACGGTGTTTTACGCAATATCTGTTTTAACCCAAATAAAAATGTGTTTTGAAGATAATTTCTATGTATAGGAACAAAGTGGTTTGTAAATACATCTACTATTTTAAATAGTATATGAAAATGTTTTCTACTTAGGAAAATATCAAAAACAGTTTTGAAAATGAGCTCTTTTGAAAAAATAGAGATGTAAGTTAAATATTAGGAAATTAATAAATTTCATAGGAAATGTCTATTATAAGTGAATATAGACTAAATATATTTTAATCTATTGAAATGAAATGAATGATGATATAATTTTCTATGAAACCAAAACATAAATAAAGATGTTTTGTGCAAGTTATAAGGAATACGTAAAAGAGATGTACAAGGCATGGAAGGCATCATATTTTGTGTAGCCTATTTCGATAAAATATAAAATAGGTTCCTTGTAATTTCACAAAAACATGGAATCCTCTTTTAAAGGATCCATAAAAGGTTTTAGCGTCAATGGTTTCTCATAAGAGAATATAGTTCCAATACATTAAGGTATAAAGCCATTAGGTGTAATAAGAAGTATAATAATTAGAGACAGTGTTAGTTAGAGGGGATATTATAGAGAGCCTTAGTAGGAAAGCTAAGTAATGAGAATTTCATATTTTTCCATTGATTATGCGCATTTGTTGCTTGCCTTTGTAGAAAGTCCCCATTTGTAGTAAGTTAGAAACTCCTCCAAGATTAGGTAATTGAAAGAGTAGGAATGTTAAGGGATTTTTGAAAAAATAATTGTTCTTATCTACTCCAGCTTTTGTAAATTTGAAAATCTATGAAATGAAGATGTTTTGAAAACATGTGAGGACATTTTTGGAATTCAAGAAAAGAAAAATGTTTTAGGAAAAAGAAAGGCATGTTTTAAAGAAAAACGGTCTGGCCAAAAAGTAAATAAGTTTTTGGAAGAAAAAACTTAGTAAACAGTTAAATTTAAAAAGTCCAAAATATTTTTAAGGAAAGCTGTAAAGGTCGTTAAAAGAAAATGAGGAATAAGTTTTGAAATTAGAATTTATATGTTTTCTTAAGGAATTATTTATGTTCAAAAAGCTGTAAAGATGCAAGTCTAGAAACATAAAATGTTAAGTAACCAAGTACCTTTGAATTCAAAAGAAACTTCAATGTAACATTTTAAAGGCAAGAACTTTGGAATTTTATGTTTCAAAAATTTAGAATCTTTAATTTTTAAAATGAAATGATAAATACCAAACCAAACTTTTAAATATGGAGTAGATAGGAATCATTTCCTAGGTATGATGAGAAAAAGGGTAAGGCTATGTAGGAGATAACAGTGATAGCTTTTAGTAGTAATAATAAAAGTTCCTGTAAAGTGTATAGGACATTGGTGAGAAACTAGGAATGTTGCTTCATGTGTGTATATTACAGAAGAATGGTGATGTGATAGCAGTAAGATAGTAAGACACACGTGGTTGGGATAGATATATCTTAGTTGGGGAAAATGAAAGGTAAAGAGAAAATTTGCCCAAGCTTAGTTGCCTTTTTAGTTAGATACTATATAGATTGATATCTTTATTTATTGTAGTAAATGAGACTTGATTGTCCCATTTTGAGTATGGAATGGAAGAGATGATTATATCTTATTCATCGTGAGTAATACAACATAAGTTCGTATAAAGTAATAGGCGGTAGGAGGATCATATGAGTCAGTTGGATTCCTTGAGTAGGACCCTTCAGTGTTAGAGTGGGCATGGCCCTAGGTCTCCTAGCCCTACATGATAGCTGTGTGAGTAAAAGTAAATAAAAGGTAACTAAAAGAAAAACAGTAAGATCTAAAGAAAGCAACAGAAACGTCAATAGAAATAAATGAGAATTGCAAAAGAAAAATATGTCTTTCCCATAATTTAAGCTTGGGAAAAAGTTTGAAAAAATTTAAAAAGCTATTTTCTTATGTAAACTATGCTTGGGAAAATAAAAATGGATTTTATAGTATAGTAACTTAAAATTCCAAGAACGAGGAAAGATGTACGTAAAAGAATATCGAAGAAATATGAAGTTTCTCCATTTTATGTCTTGTTTCTAACATAAGAACTCGAATTAAGAAAATTAGATTTTCTGAAATTCGAATATTAAAAGTTGCGTGTTAGGATTTGGATGAAAAATTGTTGAACTACACCCCTATTTAATAGGATTGTGAGAAAAATTGGGTGAAAATTGTTTTAATTTTTCGAAAAATTGCATTCATATAGAAATTACTAGTATATTTAGGTTGTGTACATCATGTTTTAAAAGTGAATTTTTAAAAATAAAAAGCATTCATATAGGAGGTACCGCTTAGAAAGTTATGTACATGCATATATTTTGTCTTGAAAAGCACTTTTGCACAAAAGCATCGATGGTTACAAAATTGGATGTAAACAAAATGGTTGAAATTAATGTGATGGATCACGTAAATTTTACCCTTGTCAAATTTCGAGGACGAAATTTCCTAAGGGTGGAAGAATGTAACACCCCACATTTTTATATAGTCAAAATTTAGCAAATAACGATAAGGAATGAAAATAAATCTTTTTAGAATTATAGAAATATGGCTTCGAAACTTGTACCATTGCGTCCGGGGCGATTTTTTGATCAGTTTCCATATATAACTTGTCAAAATCCGAGTCAATATGAAAAATTTAGGAACGAAACGAGAACGAGTAACAAAAAAATACGTATATGGGCCGACCAGGAGGTCAACCAAATTAGCCCAATGGTTGACCAGTTGCTTTGGGCGGTCGAACGCCCAATCGATCCGCATAGCGACTTAGACGAAACCACGTCCAGGTACGTGCAATGACGAATTTTCTAGTTTTTAAGCGATTTGAGCCGTACACTCTTCAATCCGAGGGCTCCAGATTGCCCTGTGATGTGGTGGCTTGAGATTCAATCCAAGAATCCAACGGCCTGAGATCCCCATGCTCCCTTATAAATAGAACCCTAAGCCTAGCTCTTTTCTCGCAATTAGATTTTTCTCCCAAAGGGTTCTTGGCCTAAGGCCGAGCCCTAAATAAAAAAGGTTTCTTTAGGTCCTTGGTCAAAAGGTCGGACCTTAAAAAGAAAATATTTCTAGGGGGATGGTCTTCCAAATTTAAAAATTATGCATCTTGGAGGGGGATCCAGAAGGACCTATGAAGCCAAACTGAGCACATGCAAAGCTAAGGACGAAAAGTGAGTGGATTTAATTATATTCTTTTACATTTATAACACATTAACATTGAATTCCCACTAGATAATTTATTCCAATAATTATTGTAGTACTCTAATTTTGTTAATTAGTTATGGAAACATTATAAATTTTATAAGAGCATTTAATTACGCTTTACAGTTAGAAAAATGAGTAAGTCTAAAAGTAAGAAATTTACAGTTATTTACATCTATTTAGCCTTAATACTAGTTCCTTTTTATTTCCTTTTTATGCAAATAATATAGTTAGAAAGAGAATTCGCAGTTATGGATTAAAATACTGGACTTTAGGAAATAGATGTAAAATAAGAAAAACTAGAAAATTGGAATAAAATTTAAAACGTGGAATTTGGTAATAAATTACGCCAAATGGAAACAATAAAATTATCTAATAATTTACTTAGGGAGTAAGTAACAGATTAATTGGTTGGTTTACAAATTAGGATACATTTCTGTAATTTAATAATTAAAATAAAATGATAAACGTAACTATAAGAATGAAAGAAAGAAAATGGAACTAGTGTAAAATAGAGAAACCACTGTATTTTACACTATCCCAAAATAATAAAAGAAATATTTTGCAGCTACGAATTATTGTTTATAGTATTATTTAGTATTAGATTATGGAAATGGATTTTTGGTATAGTTTTCACAACCAACCAAATAGAATATAATTACTTCCTAGAATAGAAGATAATAAAGCAAATATGACATGAATCAAGTAAATTATTAGATAAGAACTTAAAGCTGTAAACGATAATGAACCTAGGTCTGCATTCACTACGTAGATTATTTAAGAAGATAGTTATTATGATAAGTGAGTTATATAATATAAGAGAATAAAAGAGTATTCTATATCATAATAAAAGAAGACAGATTATAACAGAAAAGAAATGCTGGAAATTATGGACGGACTATAAAAGATGAGAAAATGACAATTACAGGTAGAATTATAACATAGGTTATAATTAAGTAATAAAAACGGAAAAGCTTATTTTGAGACTTCGAATAAATTAGTGAGCAATAATAATGGTAGAGCTTATATAAATAATTTATTACCAAATAAAGCAGGAATGATAAAAGAGGCTTATTTTAATGAACTTAAGAATTATATTAAGTTAAATAAGCAATATATTAAATGTGGCTCGTACCAACAACATTCTCTCTTAAATAAATGGAAATCTCAAAATAGATAGAGGTGAGACGAGGGCAAGAATATGCTACTTAGAGTAAATAAGTACGCAACGGAATGAGAAAGAAAACTAAACGCAAATTAAAAGATTAGACTTAGGGTCTAAGAATTGAAATTTGTTTAGAGCAGCCCAAAGGATGAAGCGTCTAACAAAGTAGTTCATCACGGATTTCAAAAATGGAGAAGCATGCCCAACTTAGTATTTTTGGGCTTCAAGGAAGTACGAGACTTCAATGGGACATGAGGATACTCTAGGATGGCCCTTTGGGTAGGCCTAACGACGCTGCGTCCCCGGAGGCAGTCTGTAGGTGTTCCATCAAGAGAGTATGCCTTGACTGCATTTGCATTGTAGGCCTAACGAAGTAGACCTTTGCAGGTAGTCCGAAGGGCTTGGTGTTCGGATTAGGGTATTCGTATGTCCAGTACTTGCAAGTAAGTTTAAGGATAGTCGCATGCGAATATCGGCCAGCATCAAGACAAAGAGTGATTTCGGGAAGGAGCAGAGTTAAACCAACAGACCAATGATTCTTTCACTATCGAGACATTGGATGGGGGGTCACCGTGTAACGACCCGTAAATTTTGATAAATAAATTGGTTAATTTAATTAGATTTTTATAATTTAATTTAGGAATTTTTTTATTAATTTATAACGGAGTAAATGTTAAGAATGAATTGTAGCAATGGTTATTAAAAACTAATTATTGACAATTGAAGTGAAACCACAATAAAAAAATGAAATAGTGTAAATTGTTGCACGTGGGAATTAAATTAAAAATAAGGAAATAAATGTAAGTGTTGTATATATAAAGTAATTTGTACATAATTAATAATAATTGAATGAATTTGGTATTATGTATGTAATTATAATAATTGGTTGAAGTATGACAATCCCAATTGTAACCTTAGCTTGTAAAAAATTATTTTAAGTTTCCTGTTAAATTAGTTGATTGAATTGGAATTTAAATTAAATTTTAATCAATATAAATAAAGGTTACAATAATGGGAATGAGATTGTAGCAAGTAAAAGAAAGGCAAACGATAGTAGCCAGTTTATAGCGTAATAATAGGCATAATATAAAGATAGGAATTTAATTTAAATCAATGGAAATAATGTAGATGTTATACTTAGCTACAAATTGGATATATGGAAACAATTGTAAACATTCAATTAATTAATGAATTCGAATTTTAATAAATGGTAATAAAATTGCAATTTAATGCAATAATGTTAATTTTATCTATTTGGTAATAATGGATTTATAACGGGAATGAGATGTAAGAATGTTAGTGTAAGCTAATAAATCATCAATTCAATGCAATCCCAATTGATTGAAACAACAATTTGGATTATAATTGATTGTAGATAGGAATATTTGGCAATAAATTAATATAAAAACAATACATGTAAATATTGAATTAATCAATGAATTAATAACGAATAAATAATGATTGAATAAAATCAATGTTCTGTATGTAATTGGTTGCAAATGAGAACTTATATATACGATAAAGGGTTAGTGGCAACACTTATTATAAAAGTAATCATTTATTTAGTCCATTAAATCAAGTTTGTAATCAATTGTAATGAATCCCAATTCAAGGTTATAGTAGTATAAATTAGGGTAATAATTGGTAATAATGTATTATGAATGGCATATGAATAAATTGATAATTACAATTAAAGGAAATGATGTTAATGTTATTCATAATTGGAAATTTTGTTGAATTATAAGAACGGGAATAAAGATTTATCAATATATTTGGAATTTGAACTATAATAATAATTGGAGTAATTGCAATTTAATGAAATTGAATATAGTTAAATAATATGTTATTTGAAATGAAGATGGAATGTGAGGATATTAAGGTAATAGATCATGAACCCAATGTTCAATGCATCCATTTGACAACAATGAATTGAATAATAGAATGAAAAGTAAATTAAATAGAAATTTTGGAAATTTAATTTATAAATTCTGAATTGAATGAAATTGAGGTTAATACTGAAATTGATAAATTAGTCAACTCTAAATTGACTTTTTAATTTGTTTAAATCATTGTAAATGATTAAGAAATATAAAAGTGATAAAAATTTGTCAATTTTCGAATTGAAATTAAAAATTGGATTTAATTAATGTAAAAATAGTCATTTTGACCACTGACTAGGATTTCGACGAAACCAATTTCATCGGATCCGTAACGGTGAATTATTTTAGGATTTCAAGTTTTGTATCGATCGGACTTGCCGTTTGATCGTATGGGCTTGAAACGCCTTGAAATCAATTAATTGAAATCAATTGAAATCAATTTGAAATCAATTTGATTTTGTCATAACTTCTTCATACGATGGAATTTGGACGTGAAACTTTTTCCATCGCCTTTAAAATATTTAAAAACATCTATTTTGATATATGGGTTGAGCCAATTTCGTTTCGGAGTCAGAACGGGCTTTTTGGGCCATTTATCTTTCAGCGCGTTTATAAATCGGGTCCATCTATTCTATTTCAGCTTTGTCTATAAATACCCTGTTACAAACCCTAGCCTACCTCTAATTCTCATTTGTACGTGCGTACAATCGCACTTCACCTCCTCCTCAATGGCAGACAATAAAATTCCAGATCTAATTGAAATTCCAAAATCCAAAGCAAAATTTCAAACTCCACAAACAATATCAAATTATATACGGATTTGAAGCTCTCGACGAGCGCAAGTCAAATCGGTAATTCGTTTTTCGATTTGAAGCTCTGTTTTCCCAAAAACTGATGAATTAGTTTCGGTCGTTCATCGCGGTGAGATGAACGACGACCAATCGAAGATTCGTTGGCATGATGTTGGAGAGATCGTCGAGTGTAATACATCGGGACTGTTCGCGTGGCCTGTTAACGGTTGGATTTGGAAAATAAATTCAACTAGGGTTTTATAGTCAAGTGGCGGCCAGAGCTTTTAATCCCGATCGTCGCAAGGCAGGCGTCGCGTAGGGGGCAGAGGCACCGCATGAGGTGAGGGATGTGTTTGGCGTTGACGATCTGGGGTTGCGTGGCCTGAAGCGTGGCGATTTGAGGTGAGGAAAGGCGGTCGGGGATCACTTGCGTGCGCAATGATAGGGTCTAGAGGAAGGCTCACGTGGCCTGTGACGTGTACGCGGTGAGGATTCCAGAATGAAGTAGGATGGTGGCGACGTTCTATTAAGGTATATACGTGGACCCGACTCTCGTGAGTTGACATAAGTTGGCTAAAACAGGAGCGATTCTCGGGCCAAGGAGGTAGCCCCTTTTATCGGACACATCCTTCGATATTATACTCTGACTTTTGGATTGATTCGATGAACACTTTTGATTTTTTTTTGATTTGGGGTGTGGCTCGAGGTGGGCGGTAGCTGCGGCTATGCGTTACCACTAGTCCGGATAGTAATTGGTATATCTACCCTAGCGTTGCCTAGTTGTGCCGTGTCACCTACCCTAGCACGCCTTATATGATTTTGTTTTGTACCATACCTATGGAGTTCCCTCTGACGAAAGGCCAATACAGGGGAGATTACGGTACTTTATAGACTATGGGAATATAAAAGTGTGTTAAGGGCTATATGGGTAACCCCTTAACACTATTTTTAGTATAATATACTTTACTTTAGACACTATTACAATAGCGTATATTACTACATAGTAAATAGTTTAACGGATCCTCAGGAGATGTGAATCCCGAGCATCTCTTAAGTTACTGCACACATATTTATTTCTGTTGATTTAACTCATATAAGATATTTTAGTTCTGACTCGAGTGTTTTGTCTTTTCAATTCGCTTGGGTCAGCCTGAGCATTTAAGGATTTGAAGGCCTTAATTTTGGAGGACGAAGACGAAGAATTATTATTACTATTTGTTATATATTCCAATACATCATTGTATTCCGCTGCATTATTAACATTCTCTGGTATGTGTAACTATGATATGTATTGTATAAGAAAATCATATATTTTGTAAAACAGCTTTATGAACTGTTAATTTGATTATTATATTTTGTCGTTCCGCTGCAAGATTCTATTTTGTTTTATTTCTTTCTTTGTTTTTTCTTATTTACCCCATGACAATCCGCCCTTCTATATGGTTTAAGTCTGACGTGCGTGGTTTATCGTCGATTTAAAGCGTGCGAAAAGGCGGGACGTTACATCTTGTATCGAAGCTTTGGTTTAGCAACAAACCTAAGCTTTTTGGGGTCTGACTCTTTACTAATATGGTAGTAATACCCTATGACGAGTCGTTGAGCGTATATATGAGAGAGCGTATTTTTTAGTGTTATAAAAAGGTTTTAAAATTGTGTTAATTTGTTCCATTTTGTATTTATAAATTCTGGTTGATGCATGAGACGCTATGACATCAATAGGGATATCTAAACACTTGATAGGACAGACCAACATAATATTTGGTTTTAATATAGGTGAATGAAATAATTTTGCCTATTATATTTTCTATATATATAAAGTAAAATTTTATAAAGGTTATATTTGGTTGTATTATATTGGTTGTTAGGCAATGAAATTTATAAATAATAGTTGAAATGAGATTTAAAACAAAATAAATGGAAATTGGAAATTTTAGAACTTAAGTTCCGGGGTTTTGAAAATTTCTGTCAATTATTTTGGAATATAATAATATTATTATTAGAATTATTTTCTGATATATATATATATATTTCAATATAATTTGAAAGAATTTTTTTTAAAAAAAAGGAACTTTGAAAAGAAGTAAGTTCTATACTCCCCTCTCTATCGCTGGAAAATAATTTCGGTGATGGTGGCTGCATCATCGACATTCATTTTCGAGTTTCGAATGGGGAATGTCACTGTAGTAGTTTCACTGCAGATTTATTTTGATAAACAAATATAAATTTTAAATTGTTTTAAATATAATTGCATATATATAAACTGTAAGTATACACGTTTATCTATTTTTTAAAAATGATTTTAAATTTAAACCCGGTATTTAGTTCTTAAGTTCCCACTAATTAATAGTTTCAATTACTGTAATGAAATGGAATGTAACTAATTAATAATTGAAGCCTTTAATTAAAATAAGAGATTTAATGCAAGGTTATGAATGGAATTAAAAGAAATTTGAATGTGTAACCTATAAACAAATGATATAATTATTGAACATCTAATTAATTAAAAGAAATGAGATAAACTTGTATGATTTTAATTACATTCTTAAAGGCATATATATAACTTACCAAAAGATGTAAAAAGTTGAAATGTTAATGAGAAAACATATTTGAGATTATACAAGTAAAGCTTATGTAATAGGAATGTTAAGTGAAATTCTTTTATAAATAATAATTTGATGTTGAAATTGTGTAAACTTAAGTATGACTGGGAGGTTGTAAAGAAATGGCAATAAACTTAAGTAAAAGTTGTGGTTATTTATAATAAAAATAGGTAGAAGGATGAGTACTGTAAATAAATGAAATTAAGTAGTGAATGAAAAAAATGTAATGCAATAAAAATCAACTTACATGACCTGTATAAATGAAAATGAATGGAATTAATAAGAATAAACTTAATCTGTTGTTTGAAATCGTTGTTTGTTTTTGGTTTATGGTTGTTTGGGCAAGGATACTTTAAAATTGTTTGGATATGAGAATAATCTATTTAGTTTCATCTAAGACTGTTGAGTAAATGGTACGCTTAATAGTTTATTTTTCATTCTGTGCAATTTAAGGTTTTTAAACCCGAACAACTATTTGTTTGTTTTCTATGGATGGTAGATTTTATTAGGCTTCATATGGGGGTTGTATGTTGTGATTTCAAGTGATTATTGTTTGGATTGATTTTGTTGTTTATGGTTGAAGCAACTTTAAATATTTCATTTTATATAATTATTAACTCTTTTAGATTATATAAGTGAAATGCAGGTTATGGAAGCAATTGCTACTGCTTTTGGTTCCATGAATAAGCGTTAATTGCCCGACTAATAGGTACGTTCTCGGATTATGGTTTATAGCGTTATTATATTATTTTTCCCGGGTTGGGATATATATTATTTTGGAAAATATATGTTGTATATTGTATTTTTTGATATTATATTTTCACCTGAGCCTCCCCGTACAAAGGAGACTCTGCCAAAATTTTCCGTAAATTTTGGACTTAGAAAATATTTCGAAAATGTTTTCCAAACTTTATTAATTTTAGTATAAAATAATTTAATGGTTATAAATTAGTTTATTTTATCTAAATTAATTAATTTTGGAAATTTATTCGTTTATAAATTTAATATTTTAAGTAAGATATATTATTTCCTTAATTCTTTCTTTTCCCTTCCTTTTCCTTTTCGGGGACGAAAAGTTTTGAGTAGGGGAGAGTGTAACGACCCGTAAATTTTGATAAATAAATTGGTTAATTTAATTATATTTTTGTAATTTAATTTAGGAAAAAAATTATTAATTTATAATGGAGTAAATGTTAAGAATGAATTGTACCAATGGTTATTAAAAACTAATTATTGACGATTGAAGTGAAACCACAATAATAAAAAAATGAAATAGTGTAAATTGTTGCACGTGGGAATTAAATTGACAATAAGGAAATAAATGCAAGTGTTGTATAAATAAAGTAATTTGTACATGATTAATAATAATTGAATGAATTTGTATTATGTATGTAATTATAATAATTAGTTGAAGTATGATAAACCCAAGTGTAACCTTAACTTGTAAACAATTATTTTAAGTTGCCTGTTAAATTAGTTGATTGAATTGGAATTTAAATTAAATTTTAATGAATATAAATAAAGGTTACAATAATGGGAATGAGAATATGGCAAGTAAATGAAAGGTAAACAATAGTAGCCAGTTTATAGCGTAATAATAGGCATAATATAAAGATGGGAATTTAATTCAAATCAATGGAAATAATGTAGATGTTATACTTAGCTACAAATTGGATATATGGAAACAAATGTAAATATTCAATTAATTAATGAATTTGAATTTTAATAAATGGTAATCAAATTGCAATTTAAGGCAATAATGTTAATTTTATCTATTTGGTAATAATGGATTTATAACGGGAATGAGATGTAAGAATGTTAGTGTAAGCTAATAAATCATTAATTCAATGCAATCCCAATTGATTGAAACAACTATCTGGATTATAATTGATGGTAAATAGGAATATTTGGCAATGAATTAATAAAAAAATGTAAATATTGAATTAATTAATGAATTAATAATGAATAAATAATGATTGAATAAAATTAATGTTCTGTATGTAATTGGTTGGAAATGAGAACTTATATATACGATAAAGGGTTAGTGGCAACAATTTTTATAAAAGCAATCATTTATTTAGTCCATTAAATCAAGTTTGTAATCAATTGCAACGAATCCCAATTCAAGGTTATATTAGTATAAATTAGGGTTATAATTGGTAATAATGTATTATAAATGGTATATGAATAAATTGATAATTAAAATTAAAGGAAATGATGTTAATGTTATTCGTAATTGAAAATTTTGTTGGATTATAAGAATGGGAATAATGATTTATCAATTTATTTGGAATTTGAACTATAATAATAATTGGAGTAATTGCAATTTAATGAAATTGAATATAGCTAAATAATATGTTATTTGAAATGAAGATGGAATGTGAGGATATTAAGGTAATAGATCATGAACCCAATGTTAAATGCATCCATTTGACAACAATGAATTGAATAATAGAATGAAAAGTAAATTAAATAGAAATTTTGGAAATTCAATTTACAAATTCTGAATTGAATGAAATTAGGGTTAATACTGAAATTGATAAATTAATCAACTCTAAATTGACTTTTTAATTTGTTTAAATCATTGTAAATGATTGAGAAAAATAAAATTGATAAAATTTGTCAATTTTAGAATTGAAATTAAAAATTGGATTTAATTAACTTATTTTTAATTTATTTAATTAATGTAAAAATAGTCATTTTGGCCAATGACTCGGATTTCAACGAAACCAGTTTCATCTGATCCATAACGGTGAATTATTGTAGGATTTCAAGTTTCGTATCGATCGGACTTGTTGTTTGATCGTATGGGCTTGAAACGCCTTGAAATCGATTAATTGAAATCAATTGAAGTTAATTTGAAATAATTTGATTCTGTCATAACTTCTTCATACGATGGAATTTGGACATGAAACTTTTTCCATCACGTTTATAATATTTAAAAACATCTATTTTAATATATGGGTTGACCCAATTTCGTTTCGGATTCAGAACAGGCTTTTCGGGCCATTTATCGTTCAGCGTGTTTATAAATCGGGTCCATCTATTCTATTTCAGCTTTGTCTATAAATACCCTGATATAAACCCTAGCCTACCCCTATTTCTCATTTGTACGTGCGTACAATCCCCCTTTACCTCCTCCTCAATGGAAGACAATAAAATTCCAGATCTAATTGAAATTCCAAATCAAATCCAGAGAAAAATTTCAAACTCCACAAACAATATCAAATTATATACGGATTTGAAGCTATCGACGAGCGCAAGTCAAATACATAATTCGTTTTCCGATTTGAAGCTCTATTTACCTAGAAACTTATGAATTAGTTTCGGCCGTTCATCGCGGTGATATGAACGACGACCGATCGAAGACTCGTTGGCATGATGTTGGAGAGATCGTCGAGCGTAATACATCGGGACTGTTCATGTGGCCTGTTAACGGTTGGATTTGGCAAATAACTTCAACTAGGGTTTTATAGTCAAGTGGCGATCAGAGCTTTTAATGCTGATCGTCGGCGAGGCAGGCGTCGCGTGGGGGGCAGAGGCACGACATGAGGTGAGGGATGTGTTTGGCGTTGAAGATCTGGGGTTGCGTGGCCTGAAGCACAGCGATTTGAGGTAAGGAAAGGAGGTCGGGGATCAGTTGCATGCGCGTTGATAGGATCTGGAGGAAGGCTCACGTGGCCTGTGACGTGTACGCGGTGGAGATTTCAGAATGATGTAGGATGGTGGGGACGTTCTGTTAAGGTATATACGTGGACCCAACTCCCGTGAGTTGGCATAAGGTGGCTAAAACATGAGCCATTCTTGGGCTAAGGAGGTAGCCCCTCTTATCGGACACATCCCTTAGATATTATACTCTGACTTTTGGATTGATTCGGTGGCCACTTTTTATTTTTTTGATTTGGGGTTGTGGCTCGAGGTGGGCGGTAGCTGCGGCTATGCGTTACCACCAGTTCGGATAGCAATGGTGTATCTACCCTGGCATTGCCTAGTTGTGCCGTGTCACCTACCCAAGCGCGCCTTATACGATTTTGTTTTGTACCATATCCATGGAGTTCCATCTGACGACGCCCAGTAGGGGGGAGATTATGGTATTCTATAGACTATAGGAATATAAAAGTGTGTTAAGAGCTATATGGGTAACCCCTAGACGCTATTTTCAGTATAATATACTTTACTTTAGACACTATTATAATAGCGTATATTACTACATAGTAAATAGTTTAACGGATCCTTAGGAGATGCGAATCCCGAGAACCTCTTAAGTTTCTGCACACATATTTATTTCTATTGATTTAACTCACATAAGATATTTCAGTTCTGACTCGAGTGTTTTGTCTTTTCAATTCGCTCGGGTCAGCCATAGCATTTCAGGATTTGAAGGCCTTAATTTTGGAGGACGAAGACGAAGAATTATTATTACTATTTGTTATATATTCTACTACACTATTGTATTCCACTGCATTATTAATATTCTCTGGTATGTGTAACTCTGATATGTATTATATAAGAAAATTAAATATTTTGTAAAACAGCTTCATGAACTATTTATTTGATTATTATATTTTGCCGCTGCAAGATTCCATTTTGTTTTATTTCTTTCTCTGCTTTTTCTTATTTGCTCCATAACAATACGCCCTTCTGTATGATTTAAGTCCGATGTGTATGGTTTATCGTCGATTTAAAGCGTGCGAAAGGCGGGACGTTACACACTGCCATTTGGATGTTAGATTGTTTGCAGTAGGGCACGACCACTTAAATCTTTAGAAGTCTTTCGGTTAGTTGCGGGGTTGCTGCATGGGGCCATAGCCACGATGAAGAAAGACGGACCAAGTAGAATATCTGTATTGTAGGCCTAACAAAGCAGTCCTCTACATATATAGCAAATCATCGAATGAATTCCATACAAGATAGACCTTGTTGGCCGGATTCAGATAGTAGACAGAACGATTACGTAGTCCTCAATGTACGCACTGGGTGGTACATTGTGTATACCCATGCACTGGCATAGACTAGTGCAGACGTGATTTACATTTTCATAGTAAGTAGAAGTGCATCTGTTTTATAGGTGTTACGTAGCAGTTCTTTGCAGATGTAGCTACGGAACGTTTGCGGAGCAAGACGGTGAAGTATCTTTATTCTAGGCCTTACGTAGCAGTGCTTTACGGATATATCTAAAGAGCAAGACGATGGAGCATCTGTATTGTAGGCCTTACGAAGCAGTCCTTTACAGATGTAGTTATGGAACACTCTCAAGCAAGACGATAGACCCTTTTCGAGGAGGATACGAAAGGTACCATGGGTGGTACCTAGGACCAATATGGTCATTTGGTATATAGCTATATATATATATATATATATATATATATATATTAGTTATTAGGTTTTAATCTACAATGGAGTAGATGAGCGTGGTTCACGAACAGAAGTGAGAGTATTGTAACCTAATGAACCTAATATAAGAGTAAATGGAAATAAAACAATATATGTAGAATTAAGCCCAGAAGTATATAATTTATCCATTCACCAGAACATTAGTTCTGACCCCCACCTCATAATATCCAACGGGTTAGGTAGACTGCAGAGACTTCCCAACTTTATGACACTTGTTTAGAAAGAGTTATTATATTGGTGAGTATTTACTTATTATTATATTTTAGTCAGTTTCGCTGTGAGATATTTAATTGAGCTCTGATATAATTGTCTTTGACTATTTTCAAGATACTAGAATCCTAACTCGGGTTTCAATGGGCTTGGGTTTTAGCATTTTTTTGAAAAATTCAGACCCATTGGAATTCGGGTTGTTAAACTTACTAAGAGAGAGAAGGGTCCCAAGCTGCCTACTATAATAGCCTAGAAAATTAGAGCCTGGAGCATCATGCAGCAGGCCTAGCTCATCGGTTATTCGATATATGTTGCACTTATCCATTTTTAGTTTAAAAGAATTATGAAATAATCTAGAGTTTTTGTCACCTTATGTCCCATTCCTTCCTAAGCTTCTATTTTTACATGCAATTCAATTATTAGGGCTTCAATGAGTTGTAAGGTATGATCATACTCCTAATTGGATGAAAGGATATTACTGGAGAATCAAGAATTTTGAACTGCATATCCTCCAGTTGAGTTTTCAAATTGATGGAGAGTCTATAACCATCCCCAAACTTAGCTTTGGCCCAACTTCTAAGAGTATCTCTTGTTGCTTCAAGCTTCTATAGAAAAAATAATATTTTATTACAAAAAAAATTAGTGGACCAAGCATTGTTAACAGTGGAGAAATATTATAGATCAAGGATCCAAGAATCAAAAAGTTTAAAACTGGATATGTTTTTAATGGCATTGCTCCCAAAGTATAAAAATAGAGGGAATCAATCAAAAAGATAAGGAGGGAGGAGATGAGACACAATGTTTAGCCCTAGAGTAATAACAGCTGAGTAGATGGAAGTGCAGTCAATGTAGCTCATGGTTCTAACACCAAACCTACTCTTAGTGTTCCATGTGAAAGTGGTGCCTATGAAAGAAGGTTCATGCAAATTGGAAATAGAGATGGATACATTTAGAGGGGCGGTGTATTTGAGACTTAACATATGATCACCACTTTTGGTTGAAGCACTTAACATGAAGTTAAAGTCCCATATAACAAAACATGAATGGGATTCATGCTTTAAGTGTGGTATGTAGTCAAGGATTTCTTGCCTAGGGATAGTATGAATTTAAGCATAAACAATAGTAATGTAGATTGAGGAGGAGGTGTGGGTGTGGATGGCATGGAAATGAATGAATTGCTCATGAGTTAGGGTTGGATCGAGAATGAAGATGACAAGGCTAGAAAGGACCGTGATTCTACCATAAGTGGCTACATCTTGATTACGATGCAAAATCCAAGATGGATTGATATGTTGAATATTCAAGTATATGATTTTTGTTTGATGATAATAAACACACACACATATATATGTATTCATTTAAATGTATTAGTTATTGTACTATTTTATTTTCACATAATTAAATAAATATTTGATGAGTAAAATAAATAAAACAGAATTCATATTCAAACAAATATTTTATTCAAGCAAATATTTTATTACAAATTTAAATAGAGCAAACTTCAACTCTCACTACATATAAACAATTTCAATTACAATTCGATTTCAATTACATTACAATTTCGATTACATTACAAAATTCAATTAACAATTTTGACCTCACTACATTTCACTCAAACACTCGTATTTATCATCAACTCTGTTCCAGCTTCAATCCAGTATCTAAGCTATCTGCAAAATAAACACTAACACGGTAAAATTGAAAAAGAAGTATTTTGCATCTCAAAATGAAGTGTGTGTTTTGAAAATGTTATTTGCCTCGGTTATTTGGGTTGTTCGTCATCGTTTTCTTTTGAATTAATCATACAAGAACAACTTGTGACATGCACAGTGTATCATTGTACTTTCCATAAGGCTATGCACACTAATATACACTTGCTTGTTAAAACTACATGGACATGTGAGCGTAAGGTCAAACCTGAGCCATTAGCTCGATTCAACTCAAGTGCATATAACTCTTGATCAAAACAAATTCATGAAGTTTCAAATGCACCATTACATATATGCATATCTAAGTATACACATATATCACAGTCACGGTGGAGACTCATGAAGCCTCGTCTAAATGGTTGAGTACAAGTTCAGTTCCAGTCAAATGCAAGGGTAACAAGACCATTCAAAATTGACGCAAGAACAAGATGAACTTAAATGACCAGACCACATAACAATGAAGACTACAACATCAAAGGCAAAAAGAGGCACACAAATCAAAAGGAGCATGCAAACACATATACATATGCAACCTGACCAGGAACAAGCTTAGACTCAGATGAACACAACGACTAATACAGGCCAGAACAAAAATGCATATGAAACAAAGGCATGAACAAATTCAAGTGTAGACACACATAGCAAGAAATGCGATTCAACTTAAATCAAAATAAAACACCATTGAATAGTTCAAAAATTCGAATACTGTCAGCACTCAAAAATACAACAGAGGACAAAGGCAACACATGAATGGCCAAACTCAAGAGGAACCACACAGCAATCCTATACCAACATGAACACGGTAACAAGTTCACATCAAACCAAGTGGATAGGCACACCAATTATCCACATCCACACACACACACAAATATATATGTATATATGTATGCATATACATGTTTGTGTGTGCATAGTTGCCAACGGTAGCAACAAGAACAAGGGAGCAGGGTGGACCCAGACCAACAGACCATCAACTGGAGAATAAAAGTGTGAAGACAAGAACCCACACATGCACAAGTGACTCGAAGAAACTCCAGCTCTCACTCGAACACACATACAATACAAAGCAACATGAAGATGAAAATGTACAACAAGCCAGTGCACATGAATCAGAAGAAAGCAACAAACATGCTTAGTTCAGCATACTCACATGACAAGGTGGTGAACTAGTTACAGCATGCATAAAGGGCTGTAGACATGAAGTATTTACCAGAACTAGACTCAAACTCCACCCAAAATGTACTCAACACATGCAAGTGAAACAATACTGGAGAGAATGATGAACCAGACCAGTGTGGATGTGCAATGCTCATGAAAAATAGAGGTAGACTTAAAAAACAAGTTCAAAATCAATTCAAGCACAGTTACATATATACATATATGTAAGCATGTATACACATATTAGTTTAGAGGATTAGAAGTCCAACAGTAGACATGTATAAAGCAACTGGAACAAGACTCAAACCAACATGAACAAATACATATGCAACAGTGAATCCAAAATGAGCTAACATGAATACAAAGCAGCAGAAATGACTACAATAGACAAATACAAGTTTATATGCGATGGCAAATATATACAATGTTTCAAAAATCAATGAAGCACTTTACAGTAGTACAAAATAGTGTAGGCAACAGTTCAATTTTCAATATTTCAAGTCAAAACAGCCAGCAGAGATGAAAGAACAAGTTTGAACTTAACAAATCATGTTCCGAAAATCCAATGGTGCAGTTCGAACAAAAATCAAGTAGTTGTTTCAAAACAAGTAAAGGCCGAGACGAACAAATTCAACAAAAGTCGAAAATATTTGAAAATGGAAAGAGCGTGATGAACAGGCATCACATATTCTAAAACCAAACGCAAGCCTTGGTGACCAAGCAAAGCGTATCAGAAAAATATTCGAATTGAGCAAGTCAAAATAAATGACAAGTATTCAAGCAAAATCAAACGGCCAAGCAAGAATTAAGAAGAATTCAAACATATTTATACGAATGTATATTTTGGGATTTATTCCTATATAACCCGGTTACATCATCGGTAAATTTGTCATTCGAGTTAAAATAAATCAGAGAGCAAGCATCATCCAAAACTCGAATCAAGTCGAGTATAAGTATAAATCGAGAAAGGGAAAACAAGTACCAATTAAAAGCATGAATCATTCAAGCTCAGCATTTGAAGCCACTGCAAGTAATAAAGCCAGAGATTCAATTGAGGAAGCATTGAAAGCAAACTGAAGAACGAAACCATATAAGCAATCAATTCGAACAAAGCGACCGCTTCATCACAAAGCCCTAATTTTATAACTAAGGAACAAAAATCGGACAAAGTTTTAACATAGAAGAAATAAAATAAAAGGGATAATTTTTATTCTCTAATATAAGTGGGCCGGTCTACTTTATTTTAGGCTTCAGTGCTTATATAGGGTTTTTTGTTTGTTTTTATTTCGTAATTTTCTTTTAAACATTTGTAAAATTCTAGTCGTGTGACTGGATTACGAAGTACGGTGGTGTAGTTTGAGAATTCGCAACTCAGTTGTTGAGTTATGGCAGAGTTTCAAGCGTAGAGTTAGGTTAGTCATTAGTGGATGTCGCAAGTTTACGTTCGTCTAACTACTTAATTTCTAGTAGAAACCTTGGGGGCAGCACTTAGGCAGGGTTTGCGGAAGTTGGGTAAATTTGTGTGATATCTCTTCTGCATCATCTTTCTGCTTTTATGATTCTGCTATTATTTGTGCTGCAATTATTATATATATTTCAGCATTAATTATTATTATTATTATTAGTATCACCCTATTCACCCCTCCTTTGGGGTGAAATCGATCCTACATGATAAACTTAGCAGCATTAGGGTAAGAGGGAGGTTTAGTTTTGTTTCAAGAAGGACTAATATACCAATATTGTTTTCAATGATCTGTTGTTTTACTTGCATAAGTTTTATCTCCATCTGGGCTCCTTTGACGTTCCAGCTTCCAAAATTGTGTAACATTAATTAAACTATAGGGTAAGGAGACAGGTATTACTCTTAGTTCTTTTGACATTATAACTAGTTGTAGTGATGGTTTTAGGAAATATCTCATCACAATCATTGAGCAATCCCATCTCATAATTTCTAGGGAAGTGATTCTTTTTCTATTTGTTACTGATCTTGTTTTTGCTGGCATTGTGACATTTAGGTGATACAAGGGAAGAAAGGTTGAATTAAGTAGTAGTCAATGGAGTGAAGGGAGGTGAGATCCACCTAGGAGGTGGAGGGATGTGAGAGTAAGTGAGTTTGAAATTTGAAGGAGGATCATCTAAATTTAAAGAACTGAAAAGAGGAAGGGGATGAAGGAAATACATTAGACAAGTATGCCGGTAGGTCAAGTTGATCCAGGTTATTTGGTGAATTGCCCATGGTAGGTTACTAATTCCACTAGCCTATGCATCACACGGTTGTTGCTTGCCAGAAATAGGAGTAGCCACTAAATTTATTCGATCAACAATAGATTCAGACTCAACAAACTCATTTTCATGCTCCACTTTCCTTGATTCATTGTTCATACTTTCCTCATTTAGAGTATCAGTAACAGAATAAGTATCATGGGTATCACATGCATTTTCTTCTTCCTTTACCAATAAATGCAGACCATGAAACTTATTTGCAGCTGACAAGTCAACCTCAATATGATGGCAACCTCACCCTCCTCCCTAACCTTCTGATTATTCAAATCAATGTCCTTATCCAATAGTTCCCCAACAACCTCCTTAACACGACTAGTAATGATATTAACAGCAGATGTCCTAACCTCTTTAGCATAAACTAAAATTTTCTTCTTCAGAACATTATTTTTGCTAGCATTACCCATTCTTCTCCAAACATAATAGCCTGTACAGGATTCTTGACATAAGAATTAGCATATGTACTATCCTTCTTTTTAACTTCATCAACACTCTTCTTCATCTCCACCTTTTCATCTAAACAATTTTCAAGATTATGACCAAATAATTTGCAACTACTACAAGCCTCAGGTTTCCACTGATAGTAAATATATACAACTTCTTCACTTCCATCAGCTAGAAGTGCAGGAAAGCTATTCAATATGTCTAATAAGGGAGTGACATTTACCAAGCACTTTGCATAAGTCTACCTATCCATTTCTTTAATACTTTCATCATAGCACGAACCCTTCCAATCCATCCAGCTAACCAGTTTGTTCCTAGATGGGACCATGCTATTAATTGGATATTAGACAAATGAATCCAAATCGAGATTGATTTGACAGAGCCATAAACATTGTTAATTGATGGGTACCACTAATTAACAATGAATGTATTGTTTATTATGAGAATCAGATCTCCCTCTACTATCCTCCTTCTATCTTCATCATTGGAAAGTAGGAATTAAAAAACTATACCAATAGATTTGACTTCGATGATTCCCTTTAGCTGCTGTATCGAGCTTCCTTCTGTATCGAGCTTGGGCCCTTATGCTACTTTTGGCAATGTGCGACCATTGCAAACTAACAAGATTTCTATGTTGATAGTGACATGTAACACCCCTGATGCAGCACGACCTACAGTTGCACAAGGCTTAGGTCGTTCACGAGTTAATGGAGGTCGGCCCCGAACTAAGGAGTCACATGAGGAGGAGCTGCGAGTTAAAAGCCAAGGACCTAGTGATCTGCCGCATTGTTGTAGTGAAGACTTAAGTCGGCTGCGACTTAAGGGCTTAAGTCGGCTACGACCTAACAAATCAAGAGACAAGAAGCCACGACCTAACCAAGCTTTAAGTCGTTCGGTGTTGAGAGTCTTAGGTCGGCCATGACCTAACAGGTCTGAAGAAGAGGAGCTACGACCTAACAAGCTGAAACCATGGGATGAGTCATTGGAACGACCTATGCTAAGTCGCTGAAGGTTTTAAATCACGATGCTTTCTTAAGTCACCTCCAGATAAGTCGCTGCCGAAGTTATCTTCAGTAGGTCATTCACGACCTAAGTAGAGTCGCTTTTGTATTGAGTCGTTAGGTCGCCTACGACCTAAGTGATGAGTCTGTATTTCTTTAAGTCGTGTTGTATTTTAGGTCGTCACCGACCTATGTGTTGTGTTGTAATATTGTATTTGTTAAGTCATTATGTCGCTGGAGCTTGTTATGTCCTTAAACTCGTATGTGATAAGTCGTAGGTCAGCATGTAGATAAGTCGGCCGAATGGGTGTTGTGTTGTAATTCGTTGAGTCGTTAGACTTAAGTCGTAAGTCGTGTCATTGTTGTACTGTGTTGTACTTAGGTCTAAGTCGCTATGAGGGTAACTCGAGTCAGTTAGGTCGGCAACGACCTAAGAGGAGTTAAGTCGGTAACGACTTAAGGGTCAGATTGTGAAATGCTATAAATAGGGAGTGTGTTGTACATTTCAGGGGTTGTTGATTTTTGTTGAATAAAATTATTGTTTGATTGCTGTGTGCTTTCATCCTAAATTGGTAGTTAAGTGTAATCTCCTATCTCCACTTTCGGTTATTCGAGTGCGCTCGAATCAACGATTGTTGAAGCCGATTCGCGGAATCAAGTGCGCTTGATCGACGCTTGAAGAATTGAAGATCTTCTTTCACGGTATCGTGCGCGATCAACGTGACGAGGGTAGCTAGAATTCGGTATCTTTGTGATCAACAAATTTGGGCATTTCAGTATCTTCAATCCACCGTTTGCTACTTTCATCGATCTATATCGTTTTGTTAATTATCCGCTGCGTCAGTTTTGGTATCGGAGCTAGACTTAACCAATCACAGCTAAGCCGAGTCTTGGAGCCAAGGAATTTGAAGTTGGTGTTCATCGTGTTCATCTTGAAGTTGCAACAAGTTAGAAGCTTTCGATCCATATTCTTTTGGATCAAAGTGTGGAAGTTGTTTGAATTTGATTTGTGTTGAAGTGATTGAGGCCGAGCCAAGTTGAGTTGGGGCCGTGTTTGTTTGACTTGTGAAGAAGATTTGTGAAGTTTTGAAGTGTTCGTGCTGATTTAATCATGCCACCAAGGAGAGCTAATCGTCATCAAAATGTTGAAGCATTGTATAGAAGAGAAGAAGCCGAGCAAATGGAACAACGTATTAATGAGAAATTTGATGAAGGCATTGGAAAGTTAGAGAAGTTGATGAATGATTTGAATCAAAATCAAAGGAGGAGATCACCAATCTCGAACCATGGAGAAAACCGAGTTTCGCCGTTGGTTACGGAAGCGAGAAGGGTATCACCGCAATCTTTTAGAGAGAGAAGAGAAACATCAATTTCATCAAAGAGAGATCATCATGACTATGGACATGAAGAGAGGAGAACTCCACGTGAGTTTGAAGATGAACCATATAGAGATGAAGAGGGACATAGTAGAAGGGACATGCGTGATCAAAGGGATGATAATGGTCGAGAGCTAGCATTCATTATCGAGTCGAGACCAAGTCCGAAATTCATATCAGAATGTAGAGGAGGATCGTCGATGGGAATCGGGTATGAAGATGGAAATTCATGAATTTAAAGGTGGAATAGTGGATGAAGAATTTCTTGATTGGTTGTCTAATGTTGAAGAGATCTTCGAATTCAAGGAGGTTCCGGAGAATCGTCGAGTGAAGTTGGTTGCTACTAGGTTGAGGGGGAGAGCTTTAGCATGGTGGCAGCAAACTAAACTTACGAGAGAGGGAATGGGGAAGTCAAAGATTGAGTCTTGGGATAAGATGAAGAAGTTGATGAGAGCTACATTTTTACCTTACAACTATCAATCACTTATGTACCAGAAATTGCAGAATCTAAGGCAGGGGACGAAGTCAGTTAATGATTATGCAGATGAATTTTACCAACTCATTGCCAGAAATTATATTATGGAGACAGAAGAACAGCTGACTGCTAGATTTGTTGGAGGGTTGCGAATGCAGATCCAGGATATGGTTAATATGTTCGATCCAAGATCTGTGGCAGAAGCACACCAGAAAGCGTTGGCTTGGGAGAAGCAGGGAAGGCGTGGAGGTGGTGTATTTACTAATTCTAACAATCAAATGAAGGGTGTTAGTGGAAGTTCTAATGTTCCTAAAGCTATCGCAAAACCAGTTATGAAGAAGGTTGAGAAGACAAAGGTTAATAGCAGTTTCAAATGTTACAATTGTCAGGAGTTGGGTCACAAAAGCAATGAATGTCCGAAGCCGAAGAGGAGAGCAATGGTAGCAGAGATTGAAGAAGAGGATGTGGAAGCTGAATGTTCTAATTCACCTTATGTTGAGGAGAAAGAAGAGTTGTCCGGAGATGAAGGGTGTAATTTGATGATGAGGAGAAGTTATTTGGCACCGAAACAAGAAGAGGAAAATAGTTGGTTGAGGAATAACATATTTCAGTCCATATGCACTATTCTGGGAAAGGTTTGCAAGTTCGTCATTGATGCTAGGAGTTGTGACAATATTATCTCTACTGAAGCAGTAAAGAAGTTGAACTTGAAGACTGAGAAGCATCCTAAACCGTACAAGCTAGCATGGTTAAGGAAAGGTGGTGAGGTGAAGGTTGGACGAAGAGCTTGTGTGAATTTTTCAATTGGGAAGAAATACAAAGACGAAATCATGGGATGAAGAAGAGGAGCTACGACCTAACAAGCTGTTAACAGGTCTGAAGAAGAGGAGCTACGACCTAACAAGCTGAAACCATGGGATGAGTCGTTGGAACGACCTATGCTAAGTCGCTGAAGGTTTTAAATCACGATGCTTTCTTAAGTCACCTCCAGATAAGTCGCTGCCGAAGTTATCTTCAGTAGGTCGTTCACGATCTAAGTAGAGTCGCTTTTGTATTGAGTCGTTAGGTCGCCTACGACCTAAGTGATGAGTCTGTATTTCTTTAAGTCGTGTTGTATTTTAGGTCGTCACCGACCTATGTGTTGTGTTGTAATATTGTATTTGTTAAGTCATTATGTCGCTGGAGCTTGTTATGTCCTTAACTCGTATGTGATAAGTCGTAGGTCGACATGTAGATAAGTCGGCCGAATGGGTGCTGTGTTGTAATTCGTTGAGTCGTTAGACTTAAGTCGTAAGTCGTGTCATTGTTGTACTATGTTGTACTTGGGTCTAAGTCGCTATGAGGATAACTCGAGTCAGTTAGGTCGGCAACGACCTAAGAGGAGTTAAGTCGGTAACGACTTAAGGGTCAGATTGTGAAATGCTATAAATAGGGAGTGTGTTGTACATTTCAGGGGTTGTTGATTTTTGTTGAATAAAATTCTTGTTTGATTGCTGTGTGCTTTCATCCTAAATTGGTAGTTGAGTGTAATCTCCTATCTCCACTTTCGGTTATTCGAGTGCGCTCGAATTAACGATTGTTGAAGCCGATTCGCGGAATCAAGTGCGCTTGATCAACGCTTGAAGAATTGAAGATCTTCTTTCACGGTATCGTGAGCGATCAACGTGACGAGGATAGCTAGAATTCGGTATCTTTGTGATCAACGAATTTGGGCATTTCAGTATCTTCAATCCACCGTTTGCTACTTTCATCGATCTATATCGTTTTATTAATTATCCGCTGCGTCAACCCCACCTCTATATCCATATTTCCTAAGAGTATTATTGAGTAATACTGTTTGGTAACTAGGAGAATGAGGTGATCTGAGTGATACACACATGAATATTCCCTTAGGCTGTTACTGAATACGTCTTAAAGTATAGATGTATGGCTTATGTAACACCACATAAAATTTGCATTAATTAATTAATAAATAAATAGGCTCCAAAAATGGATTTTCAAAAAAACTGTAATTTGGCCATTAAACTTGCACTATTGCAATCGTGGTGGTTTTCTAAGTTACTTTCATATTTGGAGTTTCACGATCGGAATTCAAACGAAGAATTTACGAGCATCTAAAGAATACAGAATGAAAATAATTAAACAACAAAGTATTAACATAAATAACAAATTCACTATGACCCACCGGTCGACTCTCTCTATGAACCGGTCGACCACTAATGGTCGACCGCTCTTGGGAGTGCGGTCGACAGGCTAAACCCTAGTAATTAGGGTTTGTGCCTCATCCTAACTACACAAATTTAGTATTTTTAATCTAACGGATACGATTGATTTGAGCACCTATATATTTAGGCATAACCCCTCTCTTCTCTTCTTATATTTTCTTATTAGAGTAACGAAGCTTTGCCATTTTGTCTTCTCCACTATTCTTCTTAACTATATAATAATTTGTACATATATAAATTGGAGAAGAGAAAAAAATAAATAAAAGAAGAAAAGAATTGAATCAGCGTTGCAAGATAAGTAGGTAAGTTTCAATATTGTAAATTCATATTTCCCGTCAACTCCAAATCTCTTCTAAGATCCAAAATTAGAATGTATACGTATACCCTTTTCATACATATTCTTGGATTAAAATAGAGATGGATCACAGAATCTTATTTATATTTGGAGATTTAGAATGCTCTAAATGATGAGTAGGAAATTATATAATTCATTTATAACATTGGAATTTAATTAGTTGGTGTCTCATCTTATTTTATGCCTAAATAAAAGTCTAAGAGATGTAGGCTCAAATTAAATGTATAAAATATTGCCTATATATTCCAAAATTTAGGTAATTTGATTATAAATATTGTTTACACCTAGATCTGAAAATCGGTCCCAAAGTTGTTAACAATTGAATGTTGAAAAAAATATAGAATTTATTCTAGATCTATAACTAGGTTGTAAAGATATTAGTATAATCTAGATTTTTACCCTAATTCTATTGGAATGTGGTTTCTGTATTTTAAATTATTGCAAATATTATCCATTTATTCCTAATAAATTTGCCTAAATTTCATACTTACATAGAAATATGTGTCATTTGATCTGACAAGAAATATTCATAAATAAAGGAAAGAGGTGCAAATTATGGAATTACTTTCCGTAGTTTATAATGTTAAGTTCAATAAAAAGAAAATAAATCATTCCTTGTAATTTCAAACAATGAAAATCTCTTAATTTAGGCTAATTTATGGAAATTAGAACGAGAAGCCTTTTTAAATATAATTCCAACAAATTAAAATATGGAAAAGAATATTCTAGTTAGGGATGTTAACTTGAACTATAACATACAAACACACACACACACATGTGTGTGTGTGTATACACATACACACACAAACTATATATAAATATGTATTTAACCGCGCTAACCAATTAAAATGGAAACTCGAGAAATACGACTATTTATGCGTAATATTCACACTAGATGTCATTAAAAAGTTAGAATAAATCACATAATGAACAATAGGGTTAGGATATAAAATTGGATAAGTTGTAAGTCCAAAATTAATAGGTAAGCGATATGGAATATATTTAGGAGCTACAAGAATTTAAATTGGGTATAGATGGATTAATGAGATTGATTAATGAGATTGTTAGGATAATAAATATGGAGAGATAAAGAAGGAATACTAAGTAAAATTAGAATGTCTTTGGAAATTATCGGTAAAGATAATAATCATTTATTACGGAAAATTTGGCATTTATTAAAATAGTAAATAAAATGTTAGGTAGGAATTGAATATTCTAAGGAAATATAATTTTTATTATGGAGATTAATCTAGCCTTAACAATATAAGCAAAGATTAGTGGGCTAAGCCCAATACTAGAAGGGATTAATTTGACTTAGTTGATTGGGATGCGAGGTCAGTAGAGCTATACAATGGAAGTCTGCCCATCACTCAAAGGCTACAAGCAGTTTTGTACACTTCCTACCAATGTGGAACATCACTAACCATAGGAGGCATGGAAAAGGGATATACATTATAGACAAGAGGGGGAAAATATTATGGGATTTTCCTTGGGTTTGATGTATTAAATGCCCCAGTACCTTTTTGAGAAATGGGGTCTGCTTCATATCCAATAAGAGGTAGTAAGTAACCAAAAGGAATATTTCTTTGACATATCTAGGTTAGTCTAAACAGGGATGTCTACTGTGGAGGATCAACGGGCAATGTCAGTAGTTGGTAGCGACATTTAGTAGTAGGTATGGCATATAGGCTTTGAAGCCCCACAATCCCAAACGAGCAGTTGAAAAGACTTGGGTTATGCCCAAATGGATTTCCCTTTCTACTAGTATAGAATCCATAAGGGATACACAAATGCGTCAATTAGATGGTTAGTAAAAATTGGTGCAATGGAAGTGGGCTATTTAAGCCTTAGACGAGTCTTTGAGTTGCAATAGTAGTAAGGAAATTAAATTATATATTATTATTAAGCCGCGTATAGGAGTCACCGGCCTTTGTATCTAGAGCCGATGAACTACGTTGACGATGCACATGGGCCGCTTCATATTAGGGGAGTACCAAATGGCCCAGGTTTTGCATAGAGAATTATTAGAATCATAAATATGCATATGCATACATATATAAATAATCTACCTTGGAGAAGGTTAAGGTAGATATATCCTACGTGAATATTAAATTAAATGGATTAGCCATAAATAATAAACATAACATACAAATAGAAATTAATCCTTATAAATTTATGTTATGGACAAAGTATGTAATTTTTCAGTAACTAGAACAATGTTTTGACCTCCTCGTCATTACAATCCACATGATAGATTTAGAAGAATAAGTCAATGGAGCAAGATGATTAAAGTTGTTGGAAAAGTCAAAGGCGATTGGACGTCGAAGGAATACCATTGATTTTGAGGTAGTAGCCTTAGTCAGTATTTATATCCTATTATGTTTTTTCATTCCACTGTGAGTTTAGATTAGTTGACCTCTAATATAATTATGTTTATTATAGGTTATTAAAACCAATGATCTATACTCTAATTGACATGGAATTCGATTTTTTTCGAAATTCAGGCCTATCAACGTGCGGGTTATTAAGTTTGGTATCAGATCAAAGATTAGTCGATTATAGGGATTATGATACTTTGAGTGAATGTATTTGTATCTACTTCTATATATTACATGATGAACTTTATAAATTCCGTCTATAGTGTAGATTCCGAAAGGATGGTCAAAGCGACTATAAGTTGCGAAGAATTTCATAGGGTTAAAAACTACGCACCCATCTCGATTACCCCACCAAGTGTTGGCTGTGCGTAAAGCATTACAAAAATGCGCATGAGCATGGCATATGGAAGAATCCTAAAGATGGGATGGTCACTGACTTGATTTTTGAGACTTGACTACCTTATGATTGCAGATTTTGACGATTGGCAATTGTAGATGCACATTTTATCCAAATAAGATGGAGATAGGAGTCTATATGTCACAAACATCCAAAGGCAAGTTCTATCAAGATAGAGTTCATCTATTGTCTTAGGATGATAGATTGGATTTTTATTAAAGAGAAATAAAGTCAATTTTTTAGTCCAACCCACAAAGTGGAGATTTGATAATATAATTTGAGAATGCCTTAAAATGTTTAAATGGGAATTTTCAAAGGATTTATTAGGAAATTGTTATTTTAGAGAGTTCTGAAATTTATAGAAGAAATATAGACTAACAAATTTAGTTGTGCTGAAAAGTCTTTTCTTAAAAAGAAGTAAGTTTTGAAATTCTTAAATATATAATGAAGTTTTGAAATTCTTAAATATATAATGAAAATAAAATTTTGATCTTGATTCAAGAAGTTTTTGGCAAAAATATTTTTTAAATTTGGAAATGGATTTAAACGAGCGTATGTTTAACTCGGCGATTTATCATATTTATAAAAATTGATTTCATTCAAATTTTCTCTTCTTAAGGTGCGGATAAAGTAAAACTGACAATTAATTTTATTGGGGCACGTAGTTGGAAATATAGAAGTACCCGCCAACGAATTTGAATATACCATTATAAAAATAATGCAGTCAGTATCAGTTGGAATACTTTTGGGTTTTTGAAGTTGTTGATGGAAGAAGTGGTATAAGTTAGGAGTATTGTGGAATAACTGAGGAAATGTTCGAAAAAGCTGGACTGTAAGCTTGGGCACTAGCATGGAGAAGACAAGTATTTTTTGAATCGTGCCGTATCAAAGAAAACGACATGAAACGATTATTATTAATTTTTTATAGGGTATGTATACACTCTTTTCGTACATACTTCTTGAATTAAAAAGGGGAAGAAATTGAATTGAAGAATTTGACTCTAAAAGATGAGCCAGAAATTTTGTAAATTGTTTACGACATTGGAATTTATTTCGTTCGCTCTTGTTTGACTTTATGCCTAAATAAAAACCTAAGAGTTATAGTCTCAAATTAAACGAATGAAACATTGCCCACATATTTTTCAATGTAGGAAATTTGGTTAGAAATATTATTTACACCCTGATTTGGAAATCAATCCATAAGTTGTTAAGAGTTGAATGTTGATAAGATGTAGGATTTATCCAGATCTACAATTAGGTTGTAAAGATGTTACTATAATCTAGATTTTTACCCTAATCTGCTGGAATGTGATTTTTCTATATTGTAAAATGTTGGAAATATTATCCGTTTAATCACTATAAATTTGCCTAATTTTCGTAATTACATAGAAAAGTGTAGTGATTGATTTGACAAGGAACTTACATAAGTAGAGGAAAGAGATATGTAAAGTATGGAGTTACTTTCCATAATTTACACAGTATATTTCAACAAAAATGAGGTAAATCCTTTCTTATTATTTCAATATAAAGCAAATTTCTTAATTTAGGCTAATTTATGAAAATTAGAATGGGAAGCCTTTTTAGAAATATAACTCCAATAGATTAAAATATGGAAGAGAATATTTTGGTTAGGGATTGATAAGTAAAAATATAATTAATAAAAATATATACACATATTTAACCGTGCTTAACAATTAAAATAAAATTTAACTAATATGACAATTTATGCATACTATTCTCATTTGATATCATTAGATTGATAAAATAAATCACACAATGAGTAATTGGATTAGGAAATAAATTTGGACAGGTTGTGACTCTAAAATAAGTACGTATTAAATGTGGAATAAATTTGGAAGTTGCATGAAGTTAAATAGAGTATGAATGGACCAATGAACTGGTTAATGTGATTGTTAGGGTAACAAATATGGAGAGATAAAGAAGGAATACTGAGTAAAATTGGAATAAATAAATGTATTAGGAAATTTCCAGTTAAGGTGATAATCTTTTATTATATATAAGTTGACATTTATAAAAATAGTAAATAATTTTTTTTGGTAGGAATTGAATATTCTAAGGCAGTATAATTGCCGTTATGGTGAATTGTATAGCTTTAATTAAATTAGAAAATATTAGTGGGCTAAGCCCCAATTTAGAGGGATTAATGTGACTTAGTGGATTGGGATGCAGGGTCAGTAGATTTACACAATAGAAGTTTGCTTTTTGCTCAGTGGCTACCAGCAGTTGCGCATACTTCCTACTGATGTGGGAGATCACCAACCATAGGAGCCATGGAAAAGTGATATACATTGTAGATGCGAAGGGGAAAAATATTGCGAAGGTTCTCCTCTGGTTTAAAGTATTAAATGGTCAAGTACCTATTGGGAATAAGAGGTAGCAAGTAACCAAAAGGAATATTTCCGTGACAGTTAGGTTAATCAAAATAAGGATGTTAGCTATGGAAGGTTAATGGGCTATGTTAGAAGTTGGTACCAATAGTAGTAGATCTGACATATGGGCTTTGACGCCTAATAATCCCAAACGACCGGTAAAAAAAACATGGGTTATCCTTGACGGATTTCATTTCCTACCAGTGTAGAATTCATATAAGAAACGCAAATGCCTCAAATAGATTGTTAGTAAAATTTAGTTTAATGAAGGTCGGCTAGTGTTGAACCGAAAAATGTATCAACACCCTGGATCAAGTATGAAAGAACCATTGCAAATAATTAGCACCACAAATCCTAGATAATAAACGAATAAACAGTAGAAATAAGAAAAGAGACACATGATTGTTATAGTGATTCAGCTAACTATATCCTACGTCCACTTTAATCATTCTATATTATGATTATAGGAGTTGAATCTCTTTGGATATCAACAAGTTAGTCCAGTTACAATGAGTAGAATAAGTCACAAGTTCAAAGGTTAACTGGAGAATCACGGTAACCTCCTTGATGACTGTTGTGAGAAAGAAGAAAGTTGAAGAAGTAAAGGAATTCCAGTGGAGTAATGGCAGCTCCCTCTCTATGGAAAAAGACTCTTCTCTGTTGTAGGTAGGTGAGTATTTATAGGGGAAGTCAGTGAGTGTTGTGCTTTTCTCCAGAATATGCACTAGTAATGAATCTTCGATTGTTGAGCTTTCCAGCGGCTTTAGCCTTGGCAAACCATATAGTTCATTTGGATTCTTTCATCAATTATAGGTTATTACAAACATATTATAGCCTAAGAATCTAATAAGTGCAACCTATACATCACTATCATTCCGGTTTCATTCAGAGTTATTACATTATATGTCTTTAATTACATTACACATCTCTAATCCTCTCGTGTTCGTCCGTGGTTTACATAATTACCACTTAGATTTAATTCATAGTTATAATATCATATATCAAAATGACATCACATCATATATCAAAATCACGTTATACATCATATATCAAAGTCATCTTGTGTTCATCCAGGATTTATCTGTTTTATTCAATTCAAAAGGCATTCAAATCCTTTTTGCATAATCAAATCTGTGTTAAGGTTCGTTCTCTCTTGACCGTTTAAGTTTAATGTGCGATCTTTCCGGATCGTTTAATGTTTTGTTTAATGTGTGATCCCTCCGGATCATTTAAAATTTTAAGTTAAGGGGACGATCTCTTTGGATTGTTTTCTTGTTAAGTTAAGGGGGATGATCTCTTTGGGTCATTTGCTTATTTTGTTTAGGGGGATTAAGTAAGCCCATCTGCTCATTCTCCAGTGAGGGGACTTATTTCTTACAGTCCGGTCCCGTCTCTCAGGTCGGGACTCTATTGCATTCGATATCGTAAAAGTCCATCCACTCGCACTTCGACAATTGGACTTGTGCCTTGCACTGCAGTCCCGTCTATCGATCAGGACTCTAAGGCGATCAGTTTAATATTCATCCCAGACATCCAACTCAGAGCATGCCTAGAGACCAATCTGGATCTTGTACACCTGTAAGTGGTCCAAGGTTATTGAAGGAAGAAAAAGCAGAAGGAAGAGAGTAAGGGAAAAAATTCCCCCTGTACCATCTATGGGCTTCTGGTTTAGACTCATGCGGTCATGTATTCGTACTTTGATTTGCTGCTCTAGCTCCAACATCACCCATTCCAAGCATTAAAGCTCATCCTAGATCCAAATCTATCATGACCCCAAGTCATGTAGGCATTGTATTAGTTTGTTTTACTATAACTCTAGATGCTCCTACACTGAGTCTTATTGTTGATTCCATCTTTTCCCCCAAGTATCAGTCGTTTTAGGTGTGGAATCAGTATTCCAGCTTGTTCCAATCTAGCTCCAATGGCTACTGTTTTTTTCCTCAGAGTTTGATTCACATTACCTTTAGATCTAACTATCCCTTGCTGCTTCATCCCCTGCAAAAAGCTATCCATCATTTATTGGTGCTTAGAAAAGATCCCATCTTGCATCTCCTTCATCATCCTTTCCATTTCCTCTCTAATCGGATAGATGGATTGATGAGAAACTGAGGACACTGTTAGCTACCACAGGCTCCAGTTGACTTGCTACAGTTCTAGATCTAGCATTAGGTCTACTTATCTTCTCTAAATCTTAGATTCAAACTTCAATTCTTCAGATCTCCTTCAAGGTTCTCGGTGAAAGTACCAAAATGTTAACCCAAAAAATGGATCAACAGTGTGGATCAAGTATGAAAGCACCCGTGCAAATAATCAGCAGCATAAATCTTAGATAAACAACAAATAAACAGCTGAAGTAAGATAAAAGACACAGGATTTTCATAGGGATTCTGCCGACTTTGGCCTACATCCACTTTAATCATTTTTTATTATGATTGTACAAGTTGAATCTCTCTAGATATCGACAAGTTAGTCCTTAGATCGAAGTTACAATGAGTTAGAATAAGTCACATCTCAAGGGTTAACTGGAGAATACTAGTAACCTCCTTGATGACTGTTGTGAGGGAGAAGAAAATTGAAGAAGCAAAGGAATTCTAGTAGAGTAATGGCAGTTCTATCTCTTTGGAAAAAGATTCATCACTAATTATAGGTGGGTAAGTATTTATAAGGGAATTCGGTGAGTGTTGGGCCGGAAGTCCAAGTGTAGAAGAGTCTAGTTGTTATTCCAAGTCATCACCGAAAATCTCAAATCAATCTGAATCATTTCTATGAAACGATGGCAATCCATAGGGGATGGATCGCTAGCGATACATAGGGGAAAGCCTTTGCTTAATGCTACGAAGAAGCCGGGAAAGTTCGAGGGCGATCCAACCTATCTTGATGGGTCTCTAGCTATCCATACAGGATGGATCGCTAGTTTTCCATCCACTTAACATATTTTTGACTGATCTTTTTTTGGTTGTCTTCCTGTCTTCTATTTAAGCTTCTTGTCCAAATATCAAGTCGTTTGCAATTAGTTTAATCATTCGTCTTCATCGGTCATATGGTCAAGAAGAATCATCCATAACTCACTCAAATCTTAACAAAATCGAAAGAAGCTTTGCAGGAGCACTCTATAAGGTGTTAGGAATCCACCGTTAAAATTTTAGGTGGTGGGACCAACTCTGGATGGGTTGCTAGCAATCCATCTACATGGATCGGTAGCCATCCATCAAATCAACTCCAAATGGCCTATTTTTATTGAGCCTTATTTTATGTTTTCTAAATGTTCTCACAAAATTTGAAGTCAATCAGACTTCGTAGGAGTTCTATAGGTCCATTTGAATTAAGCTGCTTTTGGTCAAACAGTTTGAATCATGTGAGTCTTCACTTCTCGAGCTAGATTGTTTGGCATGCTAAGAAACTTGGCAAGAATCTCTAGGGAACATATTAGATCATGATGCAAGAGTACTGGAGGATCCACCAGCAAGCTTTATGGACTGCTAGCGATCCATAGGCGATGATCGCTAGTGATCGTTCACCCTAGCTTGTTTTGGCATTTTTCTTCTTTGATCTTTCTCCTCTTTTCCTTCTGGTCTTGGTCGATCCTTTAGATGTTTTGACTTATTGTGGATGTTGTACTTCCCTTTTAATTCTATTGGGTTATAAACCTAGTTAACAGCTAGTTAACCATTAGATGAGTCTTTAAAGTTGCGGTAGTAATGTGGAAATTAAATTATATATTATTTTTGTTCCATGTATAGGAGTCACCTGTCTTTATTGTTAGAGCCAATGAACTGCTTTGACGATGCACAAGGCCCGCTTCATATATTCGGCTATTAAGTGGCGAAGGTTTTGGGTACAGAGTTATTAGAAATATACATGTGCATAGGTGTGTGTGTGTATATATATATAGTATACCTTGGATAAGTTTAGGGTAGATATATCATACGTTCATACTAAATTAAATTGATTAGCCGTAATGATAGACATAACATTTAAATAGAAACCGATCGACATAAATTTATGTTATGGATGATGTATACAACTTTCCAATCACTGAAAAAGTGTTCCGAACACCTTCTAATCACATCCCATAGGTTATATTTAGAGGAATAGGTCAGTGATTCAAGATGTTAATGGTTGTTGGAAAAGTCTTCTTATTCATGCTCACTACTGGTAAGGCGATTGGACGTCGAAGGAATACCATTGATTTCAGGGTAGTAGCCTCAGTCGATATTTATATCATATTATGTTTTTTCATTCAACTATGAGTTAAGATTGATTGATCTTTGATATAATTGTGTTTGTAACAGGTTACCAAACCAACTATCTGCACTCTAATAGGATTTGGTTCCATTTTTGTCGAAATTTGGGCCCACTAAGTTCTGAATTGTTACATTTTTCATCAAAGAATAGGTTAGTTGATCATAGGGATTAATTATGAGAGAAAATATTTCTACTTTTCTACCAATATATATTGTATACCGAACTGCATAAATACCGACTATAGGGTAATAGCGACGTATACCGAAAGGATGGGCCAGGCGACTATGAGTTGGGAAGAATTTTATAGGGTAAAAAATCATGCACCCACTCGAATTACCCCGATAAAGCATTAGCTGAAAGTAAGGCGTTCTCCAAGAAGAGCACGAGCATGAAAAATGGAAGACACCCAAAACCTGGATGAAATCTGATTGGCTGTTGAGACTCGGCTACCGTTTTATTACGGATTTTGATCATTGGTAATTATAGATGCACATTTTATCTTGATAAGGGGAGATAGGAGTCTATAGGTTGGAAACATCTTGATGCAAGTTCTTATAAGAGAGTGTTAATCAATCACACCAAGATGGCAAATATGATTTTTATTAAGGAGAAATAAAGTCAATTTCTTTGTCAAACCGCCAAAGAAAGGTTTTGATAATATATTTTGAAAATGCCTTAGGATGTTTAAAAGGGAATTTTCGAAGTAATTTTCCCAAGGGTCTATTTGGAAATTATTGTCTTGCAGAATTTTAATATTTTAAATAATATCGACCAATAAATTGGGTTATGCTAAAAAATCCTTGTTTAAAAAGAAGCAAGTTTTGAAATTCTTAATAAATATATAATAAAAGTAAAAGTTTGATCACAGTTCAAGAAGTTTTTCAATTGGAAATGGATTTAGACGAGCTTATGTTTAGTTAACAATTTATCCCTTTTATAAAAATTGAAGTTTTTAAAATTTCCTATTTTAAAGGGGCAGACGAAATTAAAAAAATCATTAAATTTTATTGGGGTATGTAGGTGGAAGTATAGAAGTACATGCCAGCGAACAGAAGGAATATTCCCATATAAAAATAATGCAGTGAATAACAGTTGGAATATTTTTGGGTTTTTGAAGCTGTTGATGGTAGAAGTGGTATAAGTTAGGAATACTACCGAATAACCAAGGAAAGGTTCGAAAAACTAAACGAGGAAAAGAATTTTTCTAATCATGTTGGGTCAATGAAAATGGCTTGAAATGATTGTTATAGTTGTTATTATTAACTAAATCGCCCTGAATAGGGTCCACTTCAACCTACACCCGTAATTCGACAGCGGATCAAACTGTAGTGGTTAACCTGTTGCCTTATGGTGGTCGGTTGATGAATGGGTTTAGAGAGCAATCCAGACCTGGAACGTGACATATTGTCGTTTCCAAACTTCAAATACCACATCTTTCCTTCATTACCCCTTCGTCCTAAAATCGAAACCTCCTCCTCCCTCTAAACACGCCATTGTCACCTACTCTCCTCTATTATAACAGATGACGCCACGACTCCCCTTTGTTATCGATATCGAGCCCGCCTCATGTCCTAATTTTTGCATGCTAGAAATAGCCCCCCACCGCTCCATATCTAAACCCAATCTCCAAGCCCTATTCAGTCCATGGCACCGTCCAATACCTTTGGTTCTTCCTCGTGCCATCAAAGCCTCACCCTCAAGAGGTAACTTAGCTAGACGGGAATGAACAAAAAAATTTCACTTTTCTAGGCTCAGCAAATTTCACCTTTCTCCAAGGACGGCCATTCAAGTTTTGAAATTTCACCGCTTATGGACTTGAGGAATTATTCATAGTCGTAGGAATAGCACTGATCCTCCCACTACAACGATTTTGAGCGGGAATGCTATTGGCGTTGCTCGCTTCTATTCGACGCCCATCGGCTTTACAATTTTGATAAAGGAAACATCAATATTCAGTGAATGTGAAAGGTGTCGAGAATGATTTTTCTAAGACGGTATCGATGATATTTTGAGGATAGATGCTAAGGCCACAGACTTGGATGATATTGTTATGACCGACCCTAAGACCATACAGAATAGCTTTTCTAGAAATATCAATGTCAGGAGGTCAGATAATTCATGACCAACAATCCGCCTCATCCTTTGCATTATTCTGCATAACATTATTACGAAGACATGGAGCTTTGATTAGATTTATTCATTGGTGCGAAAGACCACCTATGCCAATATAGGTGGTATGGCCATCAATTAGGCTCCTTCCATTATGATCCACTATATTAATGCTAGAGTTGGTACTCCACAGAGCTACTTTCCGTATATCCACCATTTTACTCGCGACTTCAGGGGGTACAGAGTGCGTCTCCATGAAGGGTAGGTCCCACCTACGTTTGACATTGCCTCTCTCAGGAAGATGGCGATTAAGCCACTAGCTGAGGTATCTGTGCCACTCGAAAATGAGTAGCTATAATATGAGGCGAAGCAAGGGTAGGGCACTGAGGAATACTAATGTCTGGAGCTAGTCGCCATTTGATAGGCCATGTCGGGCTTCGAGAGGTCCGAGATGAGTATTGAGAGATGAGGGTCAAGCTACATCGTAAGAGCCACGAAATAAGGCGTATAACTGCCATGCTACGCCCATTCCAGGGTCATGACAATGGCTCTAGCTCTTAAAGAGGGCCGGGACCGTCTCATAGTTCATAGATGGTATTTTAGACTTTCTAATATTGTTGTTGTTATCGTTTCCCTTCCAACATTTGTTCTTATCTTCTTAGGTTGTAATCATTTGTTGTCACTTATATAAAAGACGCATACGATATATTACGAGACGGGTTCCTGTTTATTTACTTTAGTGTTGTTTCTAGATATGTAAACTACACATATATATGTATTTGGAAGAAACAGTATAACTGTGGAAATCTCGTAAAGATACCTACCTAGTAGTAAATGGAATATAAAACTTGAGTTTTAAAATAAATATTAATTTTTCGTAGGCAGAGGACATGCTGTAACATCCCTTATTTTTTAAAACATTATTTTAATTAGATAAATTAAATAGAATATTGATGATAAGTGGATTGAGATTTGAATACACTAAGAAGGTCGTGCTTAATAATAGGTTAAGTGGGCTTAAATTGGTTAATAAGCTAATTAATTTGCACATAGGCATATTAGTAATGTAACAACCCGCATATTTATCGAGTTTGTATTTAAATATTTTATTTAAATATTAACTCGTTAATCGGATTTTGGTCCGAAAAGCTACCTTTTGCAAACGGTCAAATTAGGACTCGAGACCACTTCCATTGAGTTCGAAATGTCGTTTACAACTTTTTTAAGTATAAACATCGATAGGTTTGGAGTTAGTGAAATTTCACTAACTTTTCCCGCTTTGGACTTTGGGTTAGTTTAGCCTATTAAGCCCAAGTTCCAACCCCCTTCTCCTCATTCTTCATAAATTTCCTAACTAACTCAAGCTTGGGCATTAATGGTGAAAAGAATGGGAAATTAAAACTCCAAGCACAAATTCAATTGCAAATCCAACATTCAACTCCAAATTCAAGTAGAAGATATTGGATTCAAGCTTTGGATTGCTTCTCCTTGCTTTCAAGCTTCATCTTCATAAACTTTAGTGCAAAGGTGAGATTTTTATCTCACAATTCTAGTCTATAACTATATTGGACTGTTGGGAATGATTCCCCATCACTTTAGCATGTATATTTGCATTTGGTTGGGATTGGATTGGCGAAAAACTCCAATTTTTAGTGGTTTGGTGAACTTCCTGAGCTTAGGTCGCTCTGCCCAGGTATAGGTCGCTCGGAATCATTAGCTCGCACGTGTGGAAAAGTCAAGGCCTGCATATTTCGTTCGCCTCGGATTTAGGTCGCCTCGGATTTAGGTCGTAGGTCGTTGGACTTTAGGTCGTTCGCGTATAGGTCGTTCGGCCTTGCCTTCCTCATTAGGTCGTGGGACCTTAGGTCGTAGGTCGTTAGGCTTAGGTCGTTAAGTCGTTTCCTCTGTTGGAAACGTCTCCTCGGTCTTAGGTCGTTAGACCTTAGGTCGCCCCCCCTAGGTCGTTAGACCCTGAGTTGTTCCGCCTTCATTTAGCTCGCGCACTTCTTTAGGTCGCATACTCCTTTAAGTCGCATGACTCCCATCCCTTTAGGTCGTTGGACCTTGCTATCCTTAGGTCGTTGGACCCTGTTTCCTTTAGGTCGTATGACCCACTAGGTCGCTTGGCCCCTTAGGTCGCGACATCTTTAGGTCGTGTTACCTATATACCCCTAGGTCGAAAGACCTTAGGTCGTGCACCTTTAGGTCGCGAACCCTATTAGGTCGCGAACACCTTTAGGTCGCGAACCACTTTAGGTCGCATGACCTCGTCTCCGTTAGGTCGCGAACCCATTTTAGGTCGCATGACCTTTACCCTTTAGGTCGTGGACCACTAGGTCGTGCCCCTTAGACCCCTAGGTCGCAACCATTAGGTCGCTCGACTTTATCCCTCTTAGGTCGTTAGACCTCATTTTGTCTTCACTAAGTCGTACCGTTTTGGACGGGGCGCTGCCCCCTGGACCCCCGCGACCTGACCGGCCGTAAGAGGTGGCGTTGCCCCCGCACCCCCACCTAGGGGGGTTGCCACCCCCCCGGACCCCCCCTCCGTAGGGGATCTTATCTGAAAAATATTCAACAGAACTTGCTGAGCTGATTTCCTTGGATTTTTATCACATCTTCGAATGTGACCTTTGTGATTGATTGTTTCTACAATCGCTTCTGTGATTTGTCACTTTAAAATATAAAGGTTTCAAAACTAGTAGTAAATATCAAAACTCTTTCAACAAAATGATTTCAACTCTATTTTTAATAACAAAGCTCTTTTCTTAAACCGTTTTCCAATCTATTAGTATATACAAGCCTTTACCTCACTCGGATGAGAAATCTAATTAAACGACTTAGTAAAACAAGTGGTATGAAACGCTTGTGTTCACTTCGTCAGTTAATTCTTGGACTTGTTCGATTGAACCTCTTGTGACAATTTTATTAGTGAAGATTTACAGTTTGTTAGTAAATATTTAAGTTAAGCAAGTGGTTATGGGACATGAAGCTAAACTTCTATATTTACTAGCTTAGTGTAATTGACACTTCTCGTTGATCTTGATGATCGCTTTATGAATTAGACTAGCAATTGCGCGATGTCTCTTTCATTGCAAGGTTAGACTAGACACCACTTGTGTGATTCCACTCACACATACCTTTCTGCTTTTTGGTTAGTCTTAACCTTAATCTGTGTGATTCCATTCACACATGTGGGGTAGCTCCCCTTGGTCTTCGGACCGTCATGTGATAGGCCTCTTTCTCTTTTCTATGATTTCTGGACTTCTTGCATTGATTTCTAGAATTTATGTCATTGACTTATTATGAGTACAAGTTTGGGGTATGATGCCCTTTCCGAATCTTTGAGAAGATTCTTGTGATATTGATTATCTCTTATTGATTGATCTTCTGTTGATCATTATTTACATACTTATAGTGGTATGTCGTTATGGATGTTTATGTTTATGCCATATCTTTTATGTTATATCATGTCATCTGATATTTATAGCTGGACTGACCCGTTTATTATTTTCTTAAATAATACTCGGGTCAGACCGAGATGTTACAGGTGCTTCTGCTTGACTTCTTCCCAGGGATTCATCACTCTGACTTTTGGCTAACTGTTTAGATTAGCAGTTTTTGTTGTATACACTTGAGATATAGACTCATAGTTGTATTCTTTTGTATAGCACGTGTTGCTATTCTTTTGTATTATCGTGGATCTTACTGACCACTACTCTGATGTACACTTTCATGTGTTAGTTATATATTCATATCTTCTTCCGCCTTTGTGATATGGATATCTGTGACTGATTTGTGATATGATTATTTCTATGTTTGTTTCCGAAGATTATTTATAGCCACCGTGTGATAAGCAATTACATGGATGGTCGCTCCTCAACAGCCTTATTCTCCGTGCTAGTTGACAGCACTACTCCGGAGTGTTCTTGGCTAGCGTGGGTATTGAGGTGGGGCGTCACAAGTAAATAGCCGCCCCACCTCATGCTCATGGCTATACACCTTTCTAATTGGCCATTCATGTTTCGTTTCTCATTTTTTCCAAAAACGAAAATCAAAAACTAAAATAGAGATAGCCATTAACAAGGAGGAAAAGAGGAAAATTAAATCTAAGGATAAGGATCAAAGCTAGGAAGGATTAATCAACAATAAATCTCAAACTCCTTATCATATCTAAGGTGAATAATAATTTATTCCATCTCTATTTTTTATATTCATATGTTTTTGGATTTAATTTTAAACATTTTTTTATAATGTTATGGATGATATGCTAAAACTATATTATGTTTGGTTTATTATAATTCATTTACATATGAATTTGCACAGTTTTAGGCCAAAGTCGATAGTTTATGATTTTAGATTGCCATGGAAAATTTTTATGTCAAGTAAAACATAATTTTGGAGACAAGGTTTCAGTTCTCATTATTTTCTGAGCTATAGAAAATTTATTGTGAACTTTTAAAGGAAAATATGATATAATTGGGTTCATAAGTTATTTCTATTATTTAAGGAAGAAATTGGTCTGAAATTTTAATATGTTGGATTACACGATGATAGTAAATTTATGTGATTTTTGTGGATTTTTCCCAATGGATATACTAGTCAAAAATAAATTATTTTAAAAGAGGGAATTATTTGCAAAATATTGGTTTTGTTAAATGGATGGGATTAAATATTAGATTTTCTTTGATTCAAATCTGATAAAATACAGTAGTTTTATTTGTTAAGTATTTGAAAAGTTTCAAGGGAACCAATCAAAGGCTTATAAATAGGCAAGTAATTAGAGAGCAATTACTAAAAGTTGCTAAATTTCAGCCTTTAATTCAAAAAGTTGGTTCCGCCCCATATAGCAGAACCCTTTGACTCCAATGACCTCCGTTCTATCTCTATCTCAATCGAAACCACCACAGTCGAAACCCACCTGGTCAAAACCAATACACAAGCTATCACTTTGATGGTATTTAGTGGGTTGGAGGAAAGACGGAAGGCAATGGTGTCGAAAGCAATGCTTTCAATGGGTCGAAACCTTGTTTTGTTTTGGTTTGTTTTCAAAAGTTAAGTGTTTGCTTTGTTTTGCTTAGATCTTTCGGCAATTGAAACATATGTTTTCGAAAGGGGTTTTATAAATAGCTTTCTAAGATAGTTGCCATATTATGTTAAGTGTTAGCTTTCGAATGGGTTCCTTTTTGTTTTGAATAAGTGCTTTCAAAGTAGTGGTTCCCACCTAGTCGAAACCAAGCCGCTATTTTACCTTACGAGTGTATTAAAGTCATCAATACTTTCGAAAGGTCATTTTTTTTTAACCTATGTTAAGCCACATCCTAAATAATTTCTAAAGGTGGTCTTGACGCTATCCTTCATAGTTTAACTCAAAGGTTTTAAGCTTTCGAACAGATGGTTTCGATGCCAATAAATTTTCCCCAAAACACATTTTATTAAAGGTTTCGAAAGAGATACTTTTGAAAATAATCACTTTGACCTAAATGGTGTCTCAAAGGTAGAACCCAATATTTTTGAAAGGGATACTTCAATTGGTTTCGAAGCTATGTTTTAAAGAATGTTTTAATACCATCGAAAGGTATTTTTGGTTTCGAAAGAGATTATTTAACAAGGGCTTCGAAAGTTATATTCTTTGTGTTTTGAAAAGAGATTTTCTTTTCTTTCGAAGGAGGTTATTCAGAGGTTTCGAAATCTAGGATAGACCTTTTTGCTCTGATCAACGGCAACACATGCACTCCTTCAAAATCATGGAAAAACAAGTTATGAAATACAACTAAAAGGGGAAGAATTCAGCAGGCGAAAATAGACTAAGTCTATAGGTCGCTAGCGACCCATGGCCCATTGGTTGCATGCGATCTATGGCCTATGGGTCGCCTGGACTTTATCTAAGACCTGAAAATGATGGGCTTGTCCCAAAGACCATCCAACCTCTATAAATAGCATATCACCTATGACACGGAAAGGGATCTTCTGGAAGCTTACTGCTGAAGCTTTGCTGGGATTTTTTTTCACTTCTAACCTCCCTCACAACGATCTCAAAAGGAAAACACCGTGATTCTTCGATGGATTCTAACTCCAGAGATCCAATTCAGCTTGGAATCAGCTAAAGCTTTGTAATCAAACAACCATTATAATAGCGGTCAGCTTATAATAAAACTATAAAGTGGATGTACGCTTCGTTAACAGCCGAACCACTATAAAAATCTTCTGTCTGTTTTCCTTTATTGCTTATTTTTTATTTCTATGATCTATTACATTGCTCTGTAAAGACAGAGATGGTGCTTTCAAAACCAAACCAGGGTATTGGTATATTTTTTGGGTCAACATTTTAGTGCTTTCACTAAGAAATCCAACCCAGGATCCAAATCTAGCTATCTACTTTGGATCCCATAGGTCTAGAAGTTAGATCCTCTATCTTTGCTTGAAAAATCCGCTCTTTGGAGTCAATGGCCCCTAAAAGAAGAAGATCTAGTTATCTACTTTGGATCAGAGAGGTTCAGAATTTAGATCCTGAATCGCCTCTTAGAAGGGTCAGAGAAAAGCAAGTAAACACACGCTAAGGTGATGGAGAGCTTAACCATGAGATAGTAGATGCGGTCCTAAAGGCAAAGCTAAGAAATCACTTAAGCACATGGGTCACCAGAGAGTACATACACTATGGGTCGCTATTGATCCATACTTTTTAACTAGACCTCCATAAACTCCAGAAGACAAAGTACTGAAATCAGTTAATCATGTATTGTGGATCGCCAGCGACCCATTCCATTTTGCTAGGTCGCCACAAAGTCTGAAATCAGCTTAGTACATGGATCGGTTGCGATCCATATTATATTGCCAGGTCTCTATCAAGCCAAAAGCTATGGATCGCTAGCGAGACCGCTATTTAGGTTATTCAAAAGTGATATAGTCGAAAAGAAGCAATCAGTGGAGCTCCAAGATGAATGATGATGGAAGAAAATGTTAACACTCCACCTACTCCAAAAGGACTTTCTACAAACTTGAACTTAGGAGTGAAACCATATGGAAGGATATAAGGATGGATCTCTCTGGCTCTGAAGATGAAAAACAATTTGAGGAAAACAAACTAGATGAAAATGCCAACGCGCAAAACGCTAGAAGAAGCTTTAAAACCCATGTCGTGGCACGGTGCGAAGAAATGGACGAACTGCTACTCAAACGTTATTCTTAGAGGTAAGAGGACCAAGAAGATATGGCACAAACTGAGATCAGTTACAATGCTATGCTCCTACGCTATATTATGACCACTCCCGACTGGCCAGCTTCCAATCCTATCGTAGAGCTTCCATCGTTGAATCATGAATGATCGTCATCGAAAATCATCAAATATCATCAAAATTGTCGTTGAAAAACTCACTTCGGTCCCGACTCAAATTCGAACTCGGGTAATAACCCATTAGACTCAAGCAAATCTAAGATCTCAAAATTCGACTCATATGCTCCTTTGAATGATTCAATTGATAACCTCTACTTGGATACTCACGACTTAGAGCAATACGAAAACCAACTTTGAGAAAGTCCACTGGAGTCTAGAGAAAAATTCAGGGAATGTTTTATATTCCATCTTGCACATGGTCCTAACATTGGTGATTACAAACATCTCCAGGATATGATCGAAAAGCAGATTCGGAGATGAAAGCTTCAACAATATGTGCAACCCTTGTAGATTGGAGAGTAGGGAACATTCGACCCCTACTAATAAAGAACTATCATTATCGATTGGACCATTAAGGGTCGCCACTAGCTAAAAGGAGCTATGGGCAATGTGGAATAGCGAGAACACGATGTTGCTTCACTTACCAATGAGATTTATTCCGATCTTCTGTGAATTATTTTATTTTAATTCAAATTTAAAGTATGTTGTGAACTACGACTAAGTTGAACTAAACTACTTTCACAACGATGCAGGTGACCAAGTAGACCAAGTACTTAGAGTTGGCCACTAGCCAATCTCCATAGATCGTGATTAAAGCTATGGAGTTTCAACTAAACGAACATGATTCGATCGCTCATTAGCTACCATATACCCTTGATATGGGATGCCGAGGCGCAGAATAAAGAAATCGACAAGTTCAAAATCTAATAGAAAGTAGACATGATTGACTGTCCACTCAGCAACCTTCATATTAGACTCGAATTAATCATGACTGGGTGCCTGCTGATCTTCCCTAGATTTCAACAAATGGACATGATTGCAGCCTGAAATGGACGCAACTTAATTGCCTGGTTTCCTTATTATCTCCGCTTGCTAGAAAGAACAAGAAGAAACTATGCAAGACTCGGTCATCTGACCCCAGCATAGATGTGATCAAATCATTCATCACTTGCTTTTTTCCCAATAACTATTAAATAGATGTGAATCGACAGTCTGTTTGCCAAGCTTCATCGTGAATGCTGGGACCAAAATACCATTCCATGAACGAACATGGTTCGACTGTTCATTCGACAACTCTAGCCTTGACATGGTAAAAGAAGTACAAAGCAGTTCTAAAGAATAGAAGTAGTGCAATTAGAAGAAGGCAAACCCAACAGTGTGCCAAAGAACATACTAAACTAACTAACAGAATCAAATGAAAGGATAATTATAAAATATCACTCTAGCTGGCTGACAACTAAGAAATGGGACATCAACCTAAAGCGATGCCTTCTCATCCTTGTAAATTATCCTTTTCCAAATGATCCGTACCAAGACACCAGGGGTATTGCAGACAACATATTGAAAGAAATGCTTCTATGCCCCCGATGAGTCATGTCAACCCCCATTCTGAGAACAGGCTTTGCTGGTGGCGTAAAGGAGTCTTATCCAAAGGATCATCGAACCAATAGGTCTAACACCTTAGCCTACAGGAACCGATAAAACTGCATTTCCTCGAGCTGAATGCGTAAAATTGCTCTTGGAATCAATGAATCACTGCTTTAAGACCACCGGGTCGTTGGATACACGACCTAAAATTCATCTTGGAATCGATAAATTATCATCTGAAGCCGTCTGGCCGCCGGACATCCAACCACAAAAACCCTTTACGAACGTGAAGGTCTTCCATGAACTAGAGCATTATAAAGGTAAACTGGTAGATCAACAATCATCTGATCCAAAAAACCCTTCGTGAACATGAAAGTCTTTCATGAACTAAATCGTCGTGAGGCGAATCGGCAGATCGGCGAAATTCATGTACGACTGATATCCATGAAGGTCAACTGAAAGCTCAGTAGTCATCCAATCCAAAGCCCATTAGAGTCAACGAAGCCATGCTCCAAGGCCATAAATCGACAATCATATCAGTCACTCAGCTTAATCAAATGATCGATGAATAAACCGTGCTGAACCCTAGAGCTTCAAAGCTGCTCAAAGGAATTAAGCCAAGACAACAACCCAGAGGAACAACTCCAGCTAGACTATGGGCAATCAAACATGTTGTGGAGAGACCATTGATAGAGTTCAAGCGTGTCAACAGCCCTGTGGCATGGGGGCACCACACACACTTGAATAGCCATAAGAAAGGCCTAGACTAATCATACCATAGTTCTGTTATGCCCGATCGAAAACTCTAGCATTCTAAAAGCCGCGAACTTAATGACCTAGCTAGTGCAAAAAATGAAATACTAGCACAATACTTGCTCACTCCTTTTAAACTACTATTTTACCGTTCTTGATGACCAGTTCCACTTCCTATTAGACTGTATGCTAATCAAAGACCAATTCTCTTGTTATAGTTTTGACCGAAAACTGAGAGTCTTGCCTCAGACTCCCATAAGCTCTTTCTTCCTAACCAAGTCACGACTACCCGATCTAAAAATTAGTTATCTCTTAGAACAGACGGATCTGCGTTCTAGCGAGGTCAAACCATCAGATTGATAGGAAAACTCGATATGACCTTCTATGAACTAGTATCACTCCTCCAGCACCATGAAGGCCCAAACCACTGTCCACATCCCGTAAGCCATGCCTCGCTTCTTGAACCAACAAAGCCATGTTCGTAATAAATACCCGATGAGTCGACGGAAGCAAACCGACTCAAATTGTTGGATCGGCGAAAACCGATTCTGGCCCTCTAAAAAAGGATGCCGCCCAGGTTGCATCATTAAGACTCAAGTTTCTCACGTTGCCGGGAGATAAGCGACGCCAAAAAACTTCAAAATCAAGTTTCTCATGTTGCCTAGAGACAGGCAACACCGAGGAACCATAGATTCAAGTTTCTCGCATCGCCCGGAGACAGACGGAGCCGAGGAACTCAACACGCAAGTTTCTCGAGTTGCCCGGAGATAGGCAATGCTGAGGATCCCTAGATTAAAGTACCTTACATCGCCTGGAGATAGGCGAAGCCGAGGAACTCAAGACGGAAGTTTCTCGCATTGCCCGAAGATAGGCAACGCCGAGGAACTCAAGACGCAAGTTTCCCTCATCACCCGAAGATAGGTGGTGTCGAGGAACTTCAAACACAAGTTTCTCATGTTGCTTGGAGATAGGCAACGTCAAGTAACCCCAGATTCAATATTCTCGCATCGATCGAAGATAAGCGACTTCGAGGAACTCCAGACGTAAGTTTCTCGTGTTGCTCTGAGATATACAACATCAAGTAAACCTAGATTCAAATTCCTCGCATCGCCCAGAGATAGGTGATGCCTAGGGACTCCAAGTTCCAACTCCTTGCGCTGCCCAGAGACAGGCAATTCCAAGCAACCCCAAAAGCCACGCATGTCGTAAGCTACGCATCAAAAACTAACTCCTTGCATTGCCCGGGGTTAGGCAACGCCGAGGAGCACAATAAAACTAAATCCTCGCATTGTACGGAGATAGGCGACGCTGAGGAACATCAAAACTTACACTACTTGCATTACCTATGATAGGCAATGCTAAGGGGCACCAAAAGCCATGCAACTCGTAAGCCGAGCATCAGAAACAAACTCCTTGCATTGCCCAGAGATAGGCAACGCCGAGGAGCACTAAAAAACTAACTCCTTGCATTGCCCGGAGATAGGTAACGCCATAGAGCACTAAAAGACTAACTCCTCACATTGCCCGGAGATTGACCACACCAAGAAGCACCAAGGACTAACTCCTCACATTGCCTAGAGATAGGAAACGATGAGAAGCACCAAAAGCCACACATTCCGAAAGGCACGCCAAAATATAAAGTCCTTGCATAGCCTAGAGATAGGAAACACCGTGAAGCACAGAAAGCTACACATTTCTTAAGCAGCGCACTAACTTTAAAGAGATTAAACCCCTCACATTTCCCAAAGATAGGTAACACGGAGGACTTCATAAGCCACACATTCTCAAAAGCCGGGCACTTCGATTAACAGGGATCAACTCCCACTATCCGAAAGAACCGACATTGCTTTAGTAGTACTGCAAAGCCAACAAACAAAGAAGTCGGCAAAGAGTTCTGATTTTTGGCAATAGTTAATGTGCAAAATGTCAGAATTCCAGACATCCAAGTCACGAGCTCCCAAAGATAGGAGCTGTGATGTACCTTTGACTGGGGGCATCTAGGGAGCCGCCTAAAATGTCAAGTCTCACATCAATTATTCAGAATAATCAGTCCGATGGACTGAGGGGTAAAGAACACATTATCACCTGGTCGGGATAAAAGATCGCTCCAACTTGAAATTAAAGGAGGAACTTACTGTCAACCAAAGATAGACAACGATGGAAGGCTCTTTCAGAATCAAATCATTAACGCATCAGTTTCCAAAGAACAAAAGCAGGTGCTCGAATGTGGTTTCAAACCCTAACTAGTAGAAAACCAATGGTTATCTAAAGATAGACCACGGAAAGGAGAGAATGCTTGGGTTCGAGCAGCTAAACCATCGATTTCCAAAGATTATAATCAATGAATAACATTTATATCTATATTAATGCTATCAGCCTAGCATAATGCATATGGCCTGAAACAGGCAAGGGTAATTGCCACGGATTCAAGAGAAACACTATCGAACTCTACCGGTCCATGATTAGTATAGGAATGAACGTGGTCATATCGGGGGCAATGTGATAACTTGCTCCTTAGTTTCATATTATCAATAAGAACCTGAAATTTGGCACCTAGAAATGAAGTGTTATCAAGGTAGTCATTAGAACATAACAAAAACGAATCGGAGGAAATTTGATTTTTCATGAATAAGAATAAATATGGAATTTGTAAGCAACTTCCTTGCATCTCTAAGGGTAACACTTGATGGATATAAACAAAGCTAGGCAACGGAAACGCCTGGTACTCTTGTCGTTAGAGAACATAGTGAATGATTCAACTATCATCAAACAGACTCTAAGTCCCTGGAACGCAGACTAGAGTATAAACTATTCATAAAAATTTCTAAGTCCCCGAAGCGCAGACTGGAGTATAAACAATTCTCAAAAATCTCGAAGTCTCTGGAGTATGGACTAGAGTACTCAAAGTTCCTGGAGTGCAGACTAGAAAAATGATTCACAAAAATCTACCAGTCCTCGACTACGAACCGGAGTACAAAATGTTTGGCAAAAGTTCGGCCACCTACTACCTCTAAGTCCACTTAGCGTGGATCGAAGTATAAACAAAAATCGTGTGTGAGTCGACCGCTCACAGAACGACTCTATATTCCTAAAATGCAGACTAGAATGCCAACAACATTAACCAATGTGCGGGTTTCTAACACCCCTAATAAAGTAATTCCAACCTAAAATCGGCCAGAGAAGGGAAAACCGTTAAAGACCATCACCAACTGGAATTTAACATTGCCCGAAGACAAGCTGCCCTAAGAAAATACTTCTACGGTCCAACCATCGAAGTGCTAGTTTTCGAAGACCGAATCTAGTACCCAACTGGGTTAAGACCACCGCCGAATCGATGGAGAAAATCAACCCCAACCTCTTGAGTGTCGGTGTTGCCTCACCAATGCCAAGGCCTTCTTTATCTTTAAAGTGCTCGTGCTGGAAAAAATTTCTATTTCCTAAGTACCAGTGTTACCCCAACGATGCTAGGAAACTTTCTATTTCATAAGTACCGGTGTTGCCCCGACAACTCTAGGAAACATTCTACTCACTAAGTATCGTTATTACCCCGACAATGCTAGGAAAACTTTAATCTACATGGCTAATGAGAAACACCCATCACAGTAACCATCAATGCACTAGTTGCTAGAGATAGAAGCTAGTCCTCAATAGAGTTTCCACCTTCTCTATAGAAAACTACCGTTGCCTAATGACAGGAAATGATCGAAAGATTTATCCTTTCATAGGTCAGTTGGACGGTTCGACCTTTCATCATAGTAATCAACCAGTGCATAGGAACAAAGCAACGTCGAAATGAAGTCCCAGGATTAAATTGCCTATGTACAAGTTTCTAGGGGTGAAAGATGGTGCATAACCAAATTTCCAAAATTCAACCAAGAATGAATTTGGACACAGCCTAAAGATGGGGAGCCTTGAGGAAATGTTGTAGCAAGTAGCTTGATTATCAAATCTCAAAGATAGGAGTTAACACATGAACAAAACTTCTGTGACAACGTCAGCAACTAAAAAGAGCATGCATGGCCAAGAACGAGCAAGAGCAATCATGGAAGGTCGGAAATAAAATCCGCGAACTTCCTCAATTCTAGAATGGGATTGAGAGCCAGGTTGGGGGCAAATGAGCAATTCGCCCCACATATTTCAATCACTCTCAATTGCCCCAATACAGTCGTTTGAAATAGCCCGTCCCTCAAGAAGGGATAAAACATAGATACCTAATCAAAAGAAATGTTTTAAAAGTCGAAACACCAATAACTGCGAGGTTGGTTAGATAACAGTTCTATATCACAAAATGGAGCATTTTGGCAACAAAATCGCCAACCAAGGAAATGAAGGCTTTAATGTTCAGAAATCCACCGTCGCTTATAGTCTTGCGATGATAAGAAGGACCGATGACCTACTTGTGGTCTGACTGGATCATTTGGTTCCAAAGATCATTTGGTTCCAATGGGATAGATTATGCCATTACCAGAAGTTTGGTGATGCTAGGAAGAAAGCCTAAAATGAAACTATCGATACATAGGCTCTCTGAAATAGAAACAAGAGTTTGATTAAATCTTCATCCCTACCTTTCGGCATCTCATGCTATCCGAAGATTCACAACATTAAGGAAAAATTCACAGAGTTGAGTCGTCCATATATGATTTTTGGAAGATAGAAACCAATGTATGATTAGGATCTCAACGTCGGATTTAGAAGAATTTGCTTTAGAAAAAGATGCCAGAAATGCATCTTCCCAATACATACCAACATCATTACAAAACTCAGATCTTGGGATCAAGCAAGAAGTCTATAATTGCTGAAGATAAGAGCTACAATGTCAATAAAACTAGGGAAATCGAAATTATTGCTTAGGATCAATCAAAGTAATCAGCCCGATGAACTAAGGCATTTACACCAACACTTTGGCGAACCGAACTCGATGGAGCATAAGTAGGGATTAACTACAGAACTGGCTAAACCAAGCTACCTCATAGGTCAATAAAAACCAATTCTCAAAGCCAAGGAATTAATCCAAAAGTCCCTTGAGATAGAAGCTATCGTGCAGATTGAATTCCAAAAACCACAAAGGAAGGACAATCGCACTTGGACAACTCATATGCTAGTTTTCGAACGACCCTGCTTCTGGAGGAGTGGGAATCCCTCCGCCAGACTAAAGGTATGTTTACTTTATATAATATCCTCATATAATTAACGCTCGAAATCCAAGGAAAGTCGATGTATGTTGATCAGTCGAGCCCTAATCGTTGACCAAGGCAGATGTAGTGTGTTATCTACATGAAAGAGTCCAGTATCTTGAATATTGCAAACAAATAATCTAGTGTAGATAGCTTTTTTACATTTGAAAAACAATCTATATCGTCCTTTGAAATTCTCTCTTCCACACTTACCCGTTATTGATCAACGGTCGATAATGGAGCTGCTATCCCAAGCAACGTGCGAAGCTTTTCTTTTTAGAATCCCTAGAATACAGAAGTTGGAAGAGCGATACGATTGAATCATCCACTATATCCAATTTCCGAATAAATCATCATGTTGGAATTCAAAAAAATCGATGAGATCTTAACCAAATTCTTAGACGGAAGAAGTTAAAGACCCAAAGTAAGACTTCGCTCTAGAATGGTGTACAATCTTTCGAGACAAAACATAAATTCACCACCGGTTCAATCAAAACTAAATTGGACAACTCTGAATCTACATCATGCTCCCACTTGCCGACCTAAACCCTTGCATAAACTTCGGAGCAAAGATTGCATCATCAATACCATGAATTGAAGTTCAGATTGAAATCAAAAAACGAACATTTGTCAGAAGTCAGTCAGTTGAGAATAACATCTCGAGGTGGACTCCGACGATTCACATTGAAAACTCAACAATCAAAGCCTAATTTGCATGGTAACCTCGACACTATAAACTAGAATTCACAAAATGAAGATCTAAATAAAGTAAGGAAGTAGATCAAGATGTTGCTTAGATCGCTTTAGGTCGAATTGTTGGAAATATTGATCGCGTGAAGGAGTGGGATGAATCATGTCGAGTAAATGGTGTAGGATCGGGTAGAGTGGTATAAGCAGGCAGACTAGGAAAATACAATTTGCTAAATAATCGGGTTGCCAGCAACCCGAGCCATCATGGGTCGCCGATGAGCCGATATAACTTTATAACAAAAAGTACCCTATGTAGTTAGGTTGCTAGCGACACGACCCACATTGATAACTAGAGACCCAATACAAAAAAAGGAAAATAATAATAATAAAAATGTATATAAATATATAGAAATTTGCATGCCCTATATGTTTTTGTACTCGAAAAAGAAAGCTCTGTCCAGTCACTTCAAAATCGGTCAATCGCGATTGCTCGTCGTCCAAGCCATGCGGGAGACTTCAAGCAAAAACATGATAGGTTGAGGAAAGCCACAATAGCTGGACCTAAAGGAAAATAACTGATGACATAGGGCTAATCTATGCATAGAGCTCCGTTGCAACCGCTTGAATGTCAAATGGATATGGAAAACGGTAACTTCCACAGTACATCTTGTTTACAACGAAGACATAATCTGAGGGGAAAATGTTATCCGGGTTTTTAACCCCATAGATATGAAAAAAAGGCAACACAACCTTAAGTGGCTGGATGATTCAAGAGCTAACAAGAGATGTTACAACTAGAGTTCGACAAGGACCAAGCTACATGGTTAAGGTGGCGACAGGAGTCAACGAAGCAAAGAGACCAACATTCCTGCAGATCAATAAGTGTTTGAATATAAGCAGCCAACGACTCGATATCAGCATGTGACTACAATGATGAATGCCGAAGAAGACATCTCTAATTTTGGAATCCAGGATAGACCTCTGTAGTCAGATCGACAGTAACCCATGTACTCTTTTGAAATCACGGGCAAACAAGTTATGAAATACAACTAAAGGAGGAAGAATTCAGCGGGTGAAAATATACTAAGTGTATGGGTCGCTACCGACCTATAGACTGTTGATCGCCAACGACCAAACATTATGGGTCGCTTGTGACCCATGGAGTTTGCTACCTTTTCTAACCCGTTCCTCCTAGGTCGTTTGGACTTCACCGAAGACCTGAAAATGATGGGCTAGGCTCAAAGTCACTCCAACCTATATAAGTAGCATACTACCTACAACATGGAAAGGGATCTTTTGGAAGATGATTGCTGAAGCTCTACTAGGATTATTCTTCACTTCTAACCTCCCTCACAACGATCATAGAAGGAATACATCCTGATTCTCTGGTGGATTCTAACTCTAGAGATCGAATTCAGCTTGGAATTGGCTAAAGCTTTGTAGTCAAACTAATGTTGTAATAGCAGTTAGCTTATAATAAAACTATAAAGTGGATATAGGCCTCGTTAATAGTCGAACTACTATAAAAATCTTTTATCTATTTTCCTTTATTGCTTCTTTTTTCTGTGATATGTTACATCGCTCTACAGAGTTGGTGCTTTCAAAACCAAACCAAGGTGTTGGTCCATTTTTTGGGTCAACAAGACTGTTCTTCTGTATCTTACTAAGGCTTGTTTGGAGATTTACGAGAAAGGAGATATAGAAGCAAGAAACGGACGAGGAAATCTCGATGGTGGAAGCACCATAGCTAATCGAAATACTCGACCTGCTACTAGGTGGAACCCGAGTCGACCGGCTAATGCGAATAATCAAAATGATGATGCCAATGCAGGTGCTAGAAATCCACCAGTAGATATGGGGGCGATGTATCGGTTCATTGTTGGTTTAATGCAAGAAGGAGATGCTGCTGGTATTGTTGTAAATATAGGAGGAGTTAATCCTGTGGCTTTAGTTAGGAATAATTACGCCTTGCTAATTAAAGACTACACCTCATTGGGTGGAAAGCCATTCTTGGGGACAAAGAGTGCCATAGAGGTGGAGAATTGGCTGTTGTATAGTGAGCGTATATTTACTGATTTGGGTCTAAATGATGGGCAAAAAAGAAGGTTGGCACCTTGGTAGTTGCAAAGGTCAGTGCAACACTGGTGGAATAGTGTTAGAACTGAAGTTCCAGAAGAGCGGTTGACTATGGCTGACTTTAAAAGGATATTTAAGCAGAAGTTTGTATCTGAGTTTGCTAAAATGGAGCCGATAAGTAAATTTATGGGTATAGTTCAAGGAGAGATGTCGGTAGTTGAGTATGCTACTAAATTTGAAGAGCTGTCTTGATATGGATATGCTACTATAATACTGACATTTAGAGGAATGAGAGGTCCGTTCGAGGATTGAGACCCAAGCTTACTATTGCAACCATGACACATATCCGTGATCTTTGTAATGTGTTGGTGTATATGGCCATTCACCATGAGGAGTTACTTGTTGATTATGCTAAAGAGAAGCCAATGGAAACACAGGGTTCTCAAGGGAAGAAGAGAAAGTTCTTTAAGAAGAAGGTAGATACCATTAAGAAGTCAAAAGGTGAGATAGTTTTTTATAAGTGTAATAGGAAGGGTCACTTTGCGAATGAGTGCCATCAGAAAATGGAAAGAAGGTGGCAAACAAGAAGAATGTGAGGTGCTTCAACTATGATCAAGTTGGCATTACAAGAATCGGTGTCCAGAGCCAGTTGGGGTGGACAAAAGAAAGTTCTTTGTCGTTGAACTAGCTAGGCCTACAGTAGTAGACAAAGGGAAGACTGTGATGGAAGGTACGCTTTCGATTCAAGGTATACCAATTAAATTACTTTTTGATACCGGTGCGTCATATTCATTTTTATCTCATTGTTTGGTCGATAGAATATCCTTAGAACCCACCAACATTATTACTTCCTTAAGAGTTACAAATCCAATAGGAAGGTATGCAACTCTAGGATTGAGATGTGACTGGTTAAAACTTCATTTGTTAGGTCATAAATTTGCATGCATTTTGTATGTTATTGATGTCGTAGGTTTCGGAATCATCTGTGGTATGGAGTGGTTGGGTAGGTTTAAGGCTAGAATACTTTGCCAGGATAGGGAAATATCACTGGGACATACTGATAGTCATAATCAAGTGATATTCTCAGTGGAGAATTCTGATCGGAGTGTTAGTACTTTTCTTAGTGCTTTGGAGATAGGAGATGAGTTAAGTCAGGTTCGTGTAATAAGAGAGTTTGTAGTTGTCTTTGAGCCAGTCAATGGACTACAACCGAAAAGAGCTATTAAGTTTCAGATAGATCTTGTGCCCGAGGATCCAAAATTGTAACTAGACCAACCAGTTCATCTTGGGGAGCGGCTGCAGTGTTCGTGAAGAAAACGAATGGGTCGTTAAGGATGTGTATTAACTATGGTAATTTAAACAAAAAGACGATTAAGAATAGGTATCTTATGCCAAGAATAGATGATCTGTACGATCAGTTGAATGGAGCCAGAGTATTTTCGCAACTGGATTTAGCGACAGGTTTCCATCAATTAAGAGTGACGAAGAACAGTATTCTTTTGATAGCATTTTGAACTAGGTATGGTTCATATGAGTGTTTGGTGATGCCATTTGTAATAACGAATGCACCTGCTTGCTTCGTAGATTTGGTGAACCGAGTCTTTTGAGAGTACTTGGATAGGCTTGTGCTAGTGTTTATACATGGAAATTTAGTATACTCTAAGGATGAGAGAGAGAGAGAGAGCACGAAGTTCATCTTAGAGTGGTTCTTGAGACGTTAAGGTAGAATCAGCTAAATGCGAAGTCTACCAAGTGTCGTTTTTAAAAGAAATAGGTTAATTTTCTTGATTACATGGTTTCGGAGAAAGGCTTATCAGTCAATCCTGATAAGACAATAATTGGAAGGGACTAGAGACAGTGACTAACATCAGGAATTTTCTTGGACATGCTGGCTACTACCGGAGATTCATTAAGGATTTCTTGTGAATAGCGGCACCCTTGACTAAGTTAACCCGAAAAGAGGTGAAGCTTGTCTGGTCCGAAAATGTGAGAAAGCATTCCTTAAGTAAAATCATTTGTTGACCAATGCACTAGTATTAGTAGCTCCAGATGGATACCAAGAGTTGGTGGTATACACCGATGCATGCAGAACTGGATTGGGAGTAGTCCTGATGTCGAAGGGTAAAATTATTGCCCATGCTTCACGACGGCTTAGACCGCATGAAGCTAGATATTCTACTTATGACTATGTGTTGGCGGCAGTGATCTTCGGATTGAAGATTTGGAGACATTATCTCTTAGAGTAAAAATTTGAGCTTTATAATGATCATAGATCTTTACGGAAATTATTCACTCAAAATAAGTAGAATATTTGACGATAGAGGTGGCTGGAGAGTTCGGCTGCTTATGATTTTGGTATAGAGTATACACGAGGCAAATGTAATAAGGTACCAGATGCTCTTAGCAGAAAACATCAGAATGTGTTTTAGCTATGTTGGTGGAGTAGAAAGATTTAGAAGCTTTGGCCAGTTGTGGTGTGCAGTTAAGGTCGACTACTAGTTCTAGTCAGGGTACCGCCATGTTTTCCTAGTTAGAAGTTCGACCAGTGTTGATCAAAATGATTGCTTCTAAGCAGAAAGAGGATCCAGTGTTAGCCAAGGGATCAAATGAATTGAGGTTGGACCTGAGATCAATGATCTAATGAATTTTAGCCTTGACCAGAAAGGATGGTTAAGAAAGAAGGGACAGTTGTGTGTTTCGAATTTTGAGGGCTTGAGGAAGGAAGATCTTGGAAAATGTTATCGGTCAAAGTTTACGATTCATCCTGGAGGGACCAAGATTATCAGGATATGAAGAGGAGCTTCTATTGGGAAGGTATGAAGAGGGATGTTGGCTTGTGGGTTAGACAGTTTGCAAAATCTGAACAAGTGAAAACCAAACATCAGGAACCGAGTAGGTTACTTTAGCCTTTAGAGATTCTAGTTGGAAATGAAATTCGATATCCATGGATTTTATGGACGGCTTGCCAAGGTCAAATAGAGGTAATGCAAGTATATGGGTTATAGTGGACAGACTGACCAAGAGTACCCATTTAATTCCAATTAAGTCAACCGGGATGACACCTATTTTGGCTAAGTTGTTCGTGAACAACGTAGTTAGACTGCATGGAGTTCTTAGTAGTATAGTCAGTGATAGAGATGCTTTGTTCACCAATGAATTATGTAAGAGTTTATAAGAAGTATTCGGTACCAAGCTAATATGAGTATTGCATATCACCCTCAAACTGATAGGTAGAAAAAGAGAGTCAACAAAGTACTCGAGGATTTATTGAGAGCTTATGTATTGGAATTTGGTGGATCTTGGGAAGATCACATACATTTGGTTGAGTTTTCCTGTAATAATAGTTATCAAACTAGTACAGGAGTGGAGCAGTATGAAATTTGTTTGGAAGACCATGCAACTCACCAGCATGTTGGTTGGAGACAAGAGACAGATTAGTCTTAGGTCCAGATTTAGTTAGAGAGGCGTCGGAAAAGATTTATTTGATCCGAGGGAGGAAAAAAGAAGCTCAATCCGGACAGAAGAGTTACGTAGATAAGACGCGTAAGGGTCTAAAGTTCTCGGTTGGAAATAAGATTTTCATTAAGGTATCACCAACGAAGGGTGCGTTGTAATTTGGAAAGTCACGGAAGTTAGCCCCATATATGTTTGTCCATTCCAGATTATAGAGAGGATTGAAAAGCTCGCATACAGGGAAGTTAGGCAATCAGTTCGGGTTGTAGCTAGAGATGAGAAAAGATTGAGACACAAGACAGTCTGGTTGGTGAAAGTATAGTGGAGAAACAATGAAAAGGACTGTACTTAGAAGAAAAACGACAGGGTTAGAGATACTTATCCTGATCTACTTCGAGGGTATGTCTATATTAGATATATATAGATAGTTGTTAGTCGGATAGGCTAGTATGGTTGTTAGAAATAGTTACAGATGACTGCTATGTTTAATATTTAGTCCTTACTGAATTTCGAGGATGATATTCTTTTAGGGAGTGAGCCTATAACATCCCTAATTTTATATAACATTATTCAGGAGATTTAATTAGATAAATCAAATAGAATAATGATGATAGGGGGATTGATATTTGAATAAACAAAAGGAAGGTCGTGCTTAGTAATAAAATAAATGTTCTTAAAATGATTAATAAGCTAATTAATTTACACATGGGCATATTAGTATATAGCTGCACCTCCTCATGCTCATGGCTATACACCTTTGTAATAGCACATTCACATTTCGTTTCTCATTTTTCCACAAACGCAATTCAAAAACTAAAATAGAGCTGGCCGTTAAAAGGAGGAAAAGAGGAAAATTCAATCTAAAGCTATGAATCAAAGCTAGGAAGGACTAATCAACAACAAATATCAAATTCCTTGTCATATTTAAGGTGAATAATAATCCATTCCATGTCTATTTTGTTTTATATTCATATATTTTTAGATTTAAGATTAAACCCATTTTTATGATGTTATGGATGATGATATTCTTGAGCTATATTATATTTGATTTATCATAATTCATTTACATGTGAATTTACACGGTTTTAGGGCAAAATTGATAAATTATGATTTTAGAATGCCATGGAAAATTTATATTAAGTGAAACATGATTTTGGAGATGGTTTTCAATTTTCCTAATTTTCTGGGTTAGGGAAAATTCAGTATGAATTTTTAAAGGAAATATGATATAATTGGGTTCAAAACTTATTTCGAGTATTTCAGAAATGAATTGGGTCTGAAATTTTAATATGTTTGATTACATGATGAAAGTGAATTTCTGTGATTTTTGGGGATTTTTCCCAAATGATTTACCAGGGAAAAATAAATTATTTTAAAAGACGGACTTATCTACAAATATTGGTTTTGTTAAATGGAAGGCCTTAAACGTTAGATTTTCTTTGATTCAGATCTGATAAAATGCGGCTGTTTTACTTATATAAGTGTTTGAAAATTTTCAGGGCAACCAATCAAAGGATTACAAATAGGCAAGTAGTTGTAAAATAACTACGAAAATTAACCACGCTTCTACTTTTAATTTGGGAAGTTGGCTACGCCTCATATAGTAGAGACTTCCGACTGCAATGACCTCCACTTCATCTCAGTCGAAACCACACCAGTCAAAACCCACCTGGTTGAAACCAATACATAAGGTATCACTTAGATGGTGCGTAGTGGACTGGAGGAATGGCGAATGGTAATGGTGTCAAAAGCAATGCTATTAATGGGGTTGAAATCTTTTTTTGTTTTGTTTTGTTATCAAAATTTAAGTGTTTGCTTTGTTTTTGCATAGAACTTTTGACAAATTTGAAACTTTGTTTTCGAAAGGGGTTTTATAAATAACCTTCGAAGAAGGTTGCCATATTATGTTAAGTGTTAGCTCTGGAATGGGTTCCTTTTTGTTTTGAATAAGTGCTTTCGAAAGTAATGGTTCCGACCAAGCCGAAACCCAGCCGCTATTATACCTTCTGATTGTATTGAAGTCATCAACACTATGAAAGGTCATCTTTTTTTTAACCTAAGTTAAGCCACTTCCTAAATGATTTCAAAAGGGGTTGAGGGTTCCAAAGGCAATGGGGTCTAAATGGGGTTTCGACGCTGTCCTTCAAAGTTCTACTCAGAAGTTGTAAGCTTTCGAACAGATGGTTTCGATGCCGTTAAATTTTCCCCAAAACACATTTTATTAAAAGTTTCGAAAGAGATACTTTCGTATATAACCACTTTGACCCAAATGATGTTTTAAAGGTAGAACCCAATATCTTCGAAAGCGATACTTCCATTGGTTGCAAATCTATGTTTTAAAGAATGTTTTAATATCATCGGAAGGTGTGTTTGGTTTTCGAAAGAGATTATTTAACAAGGGCATCGAAAGGTATATTCTTTGTGTTTTGAAAAAAATACTTTCTTTGCTTTCATAGGAGGTTATCCTGAGGTTTCAAAAGAGATGTTTTAAGAAGATTTTCAAACATATAACCCTATCTCACTTTAAAGGAAAACCATGAAAGACAAAATAAAGAGTTTTGAAATAAAGTGTTTTTTGAAGAAGTCTTCCTTGATTAACTGGTCAAAGGGTTAAGTAGGGTTATAAAAAAAATGATGTCCATGATATTAAACCGTATGAGTTGGTATTATTTTGCTATTATGATTACTTTTTCATATATATATATATATATATATATATATATATATATTCACATTGTAATTAACCCATAAAGGTACTTTGGGGAAGGATAGAATAACTAGTTAGGTTGACCCGGTAGTGAATATAACTTAAGAAATGTTAAAATCTTATTTGCAGATTTTGGCCGGGGCTAATATGTACATGGTAAGCCCATAAAAATTGTGTATAACAAAAGATATTGGCGGGGAAAATAGGTTCATAGTCAGCCCATGAAAACTGTGATTTGATATTGGCGGGGCCAATAGTTTGATAGTTAGCCCACGAAAACTATATCTGGATTAAGATACTGACGGATAGTCAACATGTTCCTAGTTAGCCCATGAAAATTAGGATAAGTACGAAGATATTGGTGTTACCAATAGGCTCTTGGTGATCCTATAAAAGCTATGAAGTCGGATAGATAGTCTATAAATATTTAAACAGGTTCTTATAGATAACTTGTCACCTGCACGTCTCCGGAAGCTCATTTGTCTAAAGAAGGACCTGAAAACCTTAACTCTCAAACCACTCAAAATTATTTGGGGGACCCGAGAGTTTAAGGGAAAACATAAAATTCGTGTCAGACAAATAGCCTGACATGAATAATAACCTACAATCTTAAACCAGTTTATAATTATCTTAAACCGTTTAGCGGAACGGGTTTTTCCATTACTAGTATCCTAACTCAGTTTATAATAACCATATACCGTGCTTCTGCATCCACAAGACATAACATAATAAAATATATCATGATGATACGTAAATATGCAATATGTTATGGATTCTTATCCCCATTCATCTGACTATCTATCTCAAGTTATAGTTAATACGGTCACCATTAACCTTATAGTTTTTTTAGGCTGACTAATAACATGTTCCAAGCATACGGACTAGCTGTTCAGTTTCATAGTTTTTTTGGCTTCACTAAGAATCTATTGGTACCTACCAATAACTTTATCTAATTTGTAGTTATCATGGGTTCACTATGAACCTATTAGGTTCTCCAATAACTTCTCTCGTGTCAAGGTTTTCATGAATTGACTATGAACCTATTGATCTTTGTTAGTAACTTAATCCAAGTAATGTTTTCATGCGATCAGCAAGAACCTATTGGCCACTACTAGTAACAATTTCCATACATATTTTTCATGGGTTTACTATGGATCTATCTAAACCAACAACTCTTTGATCATTCTTTGAGCATCCTACGTTCTGGTCTACCAGACCTCTTGGATGAAACTCTTCTCATATAGGAGTTAAATAAATTCATATTTACTATTGGGTCAACCAAGCTAGTTATTCTGTCCTTAATACCCCAAAATGTAGTTATATGTTGATTATAAGGTGAATATATTTATAGAAGAATCACATATGATAACTGACAATAAAATAATAATATAAACATATTTGGTTTAATTTTCTTATAATCATTTTCCAAATGAAATATGGTTAATACCTTTAACCTATTATCTTTAGCAAGGAAAACTTCTTCACAAACACAAAAATTGAATGCCATTTCAAAACTCTTTCATATTGCCATCTATTCTTCTTTAAAAATAGTGATTGTGTTTCTTATTTGAAAATTTAGGCTTTTGAATCCTTAGCCTTATCTTTCGAAACCATTAAAATATACTTTTCAAATGTATGAAAGATTATCTTTCAGAACCACTTAGTTCAAGTAGAATTATAGAAGCATATCGTTGAAACCATATGAAAGTATCTCTTTCAAAATCATTAGGTATAACTTTAAGTTTAACTTCTGGGTCAAAGTGAACGTAAGCAAAAGTAACCCTCTCGAAAACATTAATCTTCAAGTAAAACAATTTAGGGAACATATCGCTTCGAAACTACCTTTCCGATTGCAATGATCTTTAAGTAAAACAATTGGAAAAAGGATAGCTTTGAAATGACCTTTCAAAGTCATCGTTTTTGAAACCTTTAATATAAATGGCTACATGGACCCTTTCGAAAGCATTGGGAAGTGGCTTCAATATTAATAAAACAAAATCCTCCCTTTCGAATCTATTATTATAAGGCAATAAAGAAAAGCAGCCTTTAACTAATTCGAAAGGCATAAAGACGAAAACTAGGCTTTGAATAGGTTCAAAAGCAACCACTCTTTCAAAAAACTCCTTTTCAAAACTTAATATGCGGCAACTCAATAGAAAGTTAATTTTAAAACAAGGGCAAGCAGCAATCCATTTGAAAGCTATTTAATAGTAACTTCAATTCTTTCGAAAGCTTCTTGGAAACAAGCGGCAACTCTCTTAAATGCCTTCTAAATAACACATTCGAAAACTTCTTTAAAAAAGTAATCAGCATCCCTTTCAATAGTAAAACAAAGGCAAGTGGGTCGATTCGAAAGCTATGTCGTCAACTCCTTCGAAAGTGAGCTTTGGACACCATCCCCTTTCACTTTCTCCGATATGGTACATTCCAACTATTTGATATCATGTGGATTGGTTTCAAATGAGTTCGAAAAGCCATCTGGGATGATTTCAGGAGGAAGCAAATGGAAATTGAAAGTATGTAATTCGAAGCAAAACTAATTTTATACCTTTAAAAGAAATTCCTTTATACATAACTTGCCTTATTTCTCAAAATATGATTAGTTTCCAAATCGTTTACTAGATTCTTTTTCTAAAAATCTGTCGAATTCATCAGTCAATAATTGAAAATATTGTAGCAAAGAAGCCCTTCCGCTTAATCAAAGAAGTAATACATTTAAATCCTCAAACTTAATTAATTTATTTTTCATATTTAATCACTTAGAAAAAATCCCCAAAAATCATCCTGATTCACTTTAGTATGTTTCCTAACATATACAAATTTCAGACCCAAAATACTTTATATAATTGCTGTGATTAATTTTAAATCACAGTTATCTTTTATGTCCATTCCAAATTCATAATAAATTATCCATAGCTTGGATTATTATGAAAATTTAAACCCGTCAAAAAAATAATGTTTTATATAACATATTAAATCCTCATGCCATTCAAAACCCACTTTATAATACTTTAATCTCACAATCGAATCAAACTTTTACAAACATATTTCTTTAAATCAAACATGGCATAAAATCAAAGCTGATCATCATTCAATCTACACAACCGATTTCAACTTAAAACCCGAAATCAAAATTGTTCAGTAAAACATTATTGAGACGATTTTGATTATTATTTACCTTGTTTGGATAAGGATCTTGAGATTTGTTCTTGTTTGATTCTTTTGCTTGAATCCTTAGCTTCTAGTTGATTTTAATCCCCTTTTCTCCAAGTGTTATAGCCAGCCTTAGTTTTTGTTCTTGATTTATGTACGTATGAATGAAATATGAGGTAAGAGTTTAGGTGTTATGAGATTATGGTATATGGCTATTTTCCATATTACTCTTGCCTTATTCTCTTGAGTAGTTAGCTTATAAAACCATTTTATAAACTCATTCTCATTATTTTATTTAGTTAAGGCACAACCGCCATTTAGTTTTCAAATCTAAATCCTCTTATCACTCTAAACTTTACATTATTCTATTTAATTTATCTACTTAAATCTCCTGAATAATATTATTCAAAATTAGAGGTGTTACAGGCTCCCCTCCTTAAAGAATATTGTCCTCGAAATTCAGCAAGGACTATATACTGATCGTAACAACTATATGTAACATCACCTAACTACCATACTAGCCAATGTGACTAGAAAACAGTCTCCATAAAGCAAATACGAAACATACCCATATAGTAGATCAGGATAATTATCTCTAATCCGGTCTTCTGTCTCCCAAGTACACTCTTTCTAGTTTTTGCTCCACTGAACTTCCACCAACTTGACTATCTTTTTTCTTAACTTCTTCTCTTCTTTTGCTATGACACAAACTGGTTGTCTAACATACTCAAATTTGGATCTACTATTAAGTCTTCCAACACAATCAGAGGAATAGTGGTCTATCGATCATGTGCATACTTATGAAGACGAAATACATGAAACACATTATAGACACCTACCAAACTGCTCGGCAATTCTACTCTTTATGCGAACTTTCCGATCCTCTCTATTACTGGGAATGTTCCAACATATTGTAGGATCGATTTCACCCTAGAGGGGGGGTGAATAGGGTGATTGTGTAAATTATTAAAATTAATCGCGGAAGCTTATGAATTAATTTCAATTCAGATCACAGAATAGCAGCACAGATATTGCAAAATATAAATAATAGAACAACACAGAATTTACCCAGCTTCGGCAAAACCCTGCCTACGTGCTGCCCCCAAGGTTTCTACTAGAAATTAGATAGTCTCTCGCTTACACACGTAAACTCGCTATACCCGCTATTGACTAATCTAACTCTACGCTCAAAACCCTGCCACAACTCAACTACCGAGTTGCAAATTCTCAAGCTACGCCACGTAGCTTGTCCCCTAGTCACACGACTAGAAAAATAAAAACGGTTTAAAAGAAAATACAAATTAAAAACAATTAAATAACCCTAATTTAAAAACGAAGCCTTATAATTTATAAGCTTCTCAAAAGAAAGGTCCGGCCCCTTTTTCTTCTTTTATGTTATTGCGGCCCGTTCCCTTTTAATTGATGCCGGCACTTGTTTCTTCGTTCGTTCTTCTTCCTTTAAAAAATTAGGGCTTTTGGTATGATTGAGGTCGCCGACTCCAGTAGCTTCGACCGAGATAAATATAATTCTGTTCCTTGCGTTCGTCGATCGATTTGTCTCTTTGAGTTTCTGTTGGCTACTTCAATTCGATCAAGTTCGAATTATAATTGGTATGTTAATTTTTTGCTATTTGCTTTTCCTAGTTTTGGCTTGCTTGAACTTGATGGAATAATTGCCGATGATGATTAGGGTTTTTATAGGATTTGATTTCCTACTTTTGCGTTCGTATATATTGATTTGAATTTGTCTTCGCCCGTTCGATTATGCTTGGATGCTCGTGATTTTTCCTTGACTAATTCATTTGTGTAAATACTCGATTGCTTGATTGACACGGCTTTAATTTATTTCGTGATGACCACGGTGTTGATTTTTACCTTGGTCAATTTTGACTTGTTCATTATATCCACGGCTTTGAATTCTGATGCTTGATAAAATTGATTTGCTATTTTTATAGCATACTCGACTTTGGTCATTTGCTTTGAAGGCTGCAGCTTGATGCATGCATCCCTCTTGCTGTCGTAGATGTTGCACCGCTTCACCACTGTTCAGTTGCATATATTATCTGATGTTGTCACTTATTTTGCACTGCTTTACATCTTGTAGTTTGCTTTGGTCTTGAGCATTGCCAAGCCATTGAGCATTGTTGTGTCCATATTGTATTCAGTGTTTACTTTGAGCATGTTGTAGTGTGTTACCATATTGATGCCTCTGATCATTTGACTGCACATGTTTCAGTGACATTGTGTTCATTTGAGTTGTCTCCACCTTCTGGTATGCTGCAGCTTGGTCTTTGTTGCATTTGCTTGAGTTTGTACAGTGTTGTATTCATGCAGCTTGTTTTCAATATACACTTGAATGTTGCAGTCCATGTTCTTCACTGTTTATATTTTTTGCATTGTTGCAGTTGGTCATTTTGTTCATCTGTATATTGCTGCAATCTTCATTTCCTTGTATTGTCCAGTACAGTTGATTTGGATTCATATGATGTTGAGCATTGGATTTTTGAAACTCTGTTGTTCTTGCTGTGTTATGTAGTACTTGAGTTTCACTTGCATTGCCGAGTTATTCTGATGCATCCTTCATGTATACCCTTGATAATCATGTGCCACTGCATCACACTGTTGCAAGTGTTTTTGTTGAGCATGATTTGTCATCTCTGGTATTTCATGTTGACCATGTTGCATTTGTGCATTGCCTTGCTGATTCATTTGTTTATACTCATGTGTTTGGTCCGTAGTTCACGTTGCCTTGATGCAATTTGATTGTTTTGTAGTTGTTTGTGTCAATTGCATCGAGTTATAGTTGTACTGTCTTGAAGCTTTGAGTTGCATATCTGGATTGTATCTAATCCGGACATATGTGAGTTTGAAGTTGTTGTCTCATTTGTTGCTGTGTTGGCTTGATCATGGCCTTTGCACTTTGTAGCTGCCGTGTGCATGCAGTTTTGTAGGTTTGGAGTCTTTGTTCATTGGTCATTGTTGATGTTCTTTGTAGTTTCAGTCCAAGTTGCATTTGTTCCATACCTTAGTCATTGAAGTATGTTGTCACTTGTTGACTGCATGTTCATCATTTCATATTGAACTGTTTCTTGTCATGTTCACTTGTGTTGAATCCAGTTTCAAAACTCGGATTTGACCTTGTGCTCGTGTCGTATTTTTGAATTTATTGCACCTGAGTTGAACCTGTCCGTATATTTGGGTTTGACCTTGTGCTCACCTGTCCCTGTAGCATTATCAAGTGTATATATTGGCGTGCACAGCCTTGTGGCATATACAGTAATACACTGTGTATGTCACAAGTTGTTCGTGTATGATGAATTCAAATTTAAATTATGACGAACAACCCAAATAACTGAGGCAAATCATATATTCAAAAATTATCTTTTATTTTTGAATTGCAAAAATATTTCTTTTTCAATTTTACTGCGTTAGTTTATATTTTTGCAGATTGCTCAGATGCTGGATTCAAACTGGAATGCAGTTGAAGATAAATCGAGTGTGAGTGATATGTAGTGAGGTGGTGATATGTAAAATAGTGATGTAATTGAATTTGTATCAAAGTTGTATAGTGAATAGTGAGAGCTTGAATTTGTATACTATTCAAAATTGTAATAAATATTTGTTTGAATAAAATATTCGTTTGAATTCATATTCCGTGTTATTTATTTTATTCAGAAAATATTTATTTAATTTGTGAAAAATAAAATAGTATATTATCAAATACATTTAAACGAATGTATATATGTTTATTATCATCAAACAAAAATCATATAAGCGCATATTCAACAATCTCCCCCTTTTGATGATAACAAACATATATTTAAGATTTTGAATATGTTAAATGTATTTGATCATGATATATCCTAATTGCTCCCCCTATTTAAATGCTCCCTCTCTACACAATACTCCCCCTACATATATGCATACAAATAGAAATATGCAAATGAGTCTAGATGCAAAATGGAAAATTATTTGACCTTTGCTTGAGTTTATTTGAAAAAAATCTTAACTTTTCTCTCCCGCTTTTGTTATCAGCAAAAGAATAATAGTGTTAGAGAAAATAGTGATAAAGTTATCGATATTAACCAACATTAAAACTCAATTGAATATAAATATTAAATTTCAATAAAAAGTCAAACAAAAATCATAAATATTTTGTTAGGCGCATATTCCACTTTTAGAATGATGGAAATGATGTCATCATATAAAACCATACAGTTGTGTCTATTTGTGGTATATTTATATCAGGAATTTGAATATCTACTAACCATGCATAACCGTTAGGACTTTTAAATGAGATTAGTTGTATTCCAATTTTATTTTAAAAAAATGAATTCAAGTATCTTCTAACCACGCATAACCGCGAGGACTTTTAAATGGGATTAGAATCAACTTGTTTATTTTACAAATCAACTTTTGATATGCGTTCCATACTTGCATAACCGCGAGGACTTTTAAATGAGCATGGAAGCACATAACAAATTCCAAGTAATTCACCCATGCATAACCGTGAGGACTTTTAAATGAGAGTGAATACATTGGTATTTATTTTATTTTATTTTATTTTATTTTATTTTATTTTTAAAAAAATGTGAAAATGAAAAACGAACGATTCCTGTTTAAAGTACCACATATCGACAAACTATATAGAATTTTGATGAGTGATGGTTGATAGAAATATGATAGGTATAGTGATGGTCATGGAATTTTTACCACAAAAAGTTTTATAACTCTTGTTTAAATTTCTAAAGAAATTTTCTAATTATACTTTCTCGAGTTATAATATATAATCAATATCAACACTCATCACTTTTTCAATCACTATTTTTCTTTTCGATAATCATTTGGGAGTCAGATTAGTCATAATAGTCATTTAAAATTAAATTCAAAAATAATTATGAAATTAATTTTTCAAAAATGAATAATCTGAAAATATGGTCAAAAATGATTTTCTCCAGGGGGTTTTTAAAAGAAAATTTTCTGCTATTTGAAAATTATTTGAAATGAAGAATATGCAGATATTTTCTTTGAAAAAAACGATGCAGTTATTAAATGTCTCAACAAAAATCACGTTTCACTAGTAATTTTTCTATCAACTAGATTACCAGTGTAATCTGCATCTGAATTTCTCTTTCACTCAAAATTTTCATCAATTGAATTTTATAGACCAAAACATGAAGTGTGCACCAAAACTTTCAAATTTAATTTTAACAACAATTTAAATGACATTCTTTTGAATTTGAAATAAAGCCGTGTAAATAATCAAAAACCGTGAATATAGAGTCAGCCATATTATAACCAATTGTAATATCCAACAAAATACTATTTTTAATCCAAACTGATATATATGAAGCAATTCAAAGAATCTAGAGATTTTTATAGTGTTTTTGGCATAAGAATATAATTGGCCAACAATTTTGAATAAGTCAGAAACAAAATCATCATCTTTTCATCAATCTCAATACTGGCTGATTTTAATTCAGAATACGGTGCAGATTATCACATTTAATATATCGTTTAAAACATACCATTACATGTTTTACCTTTACGATATTTTTCGTTGTTGTCCATTGTGATTCTGTCACCTTTATACTAGGCTAAGGAACTTTGCTACGTTGTCCGTTGTGTTTCTGGAACAGCCAAAAATCCAGAGTACACTGTTGTTGTTCCTTAGCCTGCCACCACACCTACACGATGAAAGATTTATGCGACCTATTTGTTTTTATAGGTCCATGGTTGTTAGTGGTAGAAAATTTTGAAAAACAATTTTGTAAAGACCCAAAACTATTTATAATTGTTCCCTTCGGCACCCAAATTTGTTTAACTTTGAGAGATTTTATATTTGTGCCTTTTGGAACCCAAATCGGTATAGTTTTCACATGTTTGGGTCTATACCAACAATTATTGTGATCGTGTCCAAATTTTCTACAAATTGTGCACATAGAATTAACTTGATTAATATAGCTTGCAACAATTTTTGAATTATTATATCCAAGCCCTTGTCTAACCGTATTAACAGTTTGCTTTCCTAATAGCATATTCAACGATTTTTCACTTTTTGAAAATTTATCTAAAGTCGTTGACAATTGTTGGACTTGTGATTTGAGAGATTCATTTTCGTTTAACAACTGTGTGCACTTTTTAATAGAATTCTCTCTCCTAGTATTTTCATTCTCCTTTAAAATCAGAATTTCATTTTCAAGCGATTTTATTTTAATTTTTGATTTTTTAATTTCTTCATCAAATGTTGGACACTTATCACACTTAGGGATCCTACTTTGATAGGTTTTAACTAATTGATCAAGTTGTTTATTACATTCTATCAAAGTATCTTTTTGAGATTCAAGTTTGGCGTATTTTTCCCTAAGTCGTTCAAAACAACCGTTTACTTCATGAAAATATATAAGCAACTCAGAATGGGTAAGTTTTGATACCTCACTTGGCTCGTCATCTTCACTGTCAGTTGTATCACCTCGAAGACACAATTCTGCCTTTTCGCTTTCACTGCCAGTGCTTTGATCATTCTCGTCTATTTCGTCCCAAGTGGCTGCAAAACTTTTCTTTTTCTGTTTCTTTCCATGGCTGGATTTAATTTGTGGACAATCGGGCTTGATGTGGCCGGGTTTGTTGCAATTATAACAAATAAACTTTTGTTCTTCCGAGTAGTCTAGTGCTTTGGCTATTCTGCTTTTTGCTTTTTGAATTCGAGCTGAATTTCCATGTTTTTGATTCCATTTCTTGAATTTCCTTATTAACAGCTCCAATTCTGCTGCTCCATCATCTTCATCGTTATCATCATCACTTTTGGTTGTTCCTTTGAGAGCTATTGATTTCTTTTGAGTGTCACCTCCATCACGCTCTTCTTTGAATTTCATTTCTAGCTCATAAGTGGTGAGATTTCCGATGAGTTCTTCAACTTTAAGTTGTTTTAAATCTTTCGATTCTTGTATGGCAGTTACTTTTGCTTCAAAGCTTCGTGGAAGGACTCTGAGGATTTTCCGGACTATTTCTAATTCGGTGTATGTTTTTCCGAGAGCTTTTGATTTGTATACAATATTGGAGAGTCGTCCGTACATCTCTTTGACATTTTCTTCCTTCGCCATTTTGAAGTTCTCGTATTCGCTGCTTAGCATTGCAAGGCGAGATTCTTTGACTTGAGATGTTCCTTCGTGAGTCACTTCTAGTATGTGCCATATTTCCTGCGCAGTTAGACAATGTGAGACACGATTAAATTCAAATTGATCTAATGAACAAATAATAGAATTCATAGCTCTAGCATTAGCATTTTGTAATCTATTTTCTAGTTCTGTCCATTGATCTTTTTGTTTCTCTATTTCCTGATTATCTACAGTTATAGTTGGTATTCTATAACCTGTCTCAACAATATTCCAAGCGTCAATGGTTTTCAGAAAAATTTGCATTCTGTTTTTCCAGTAAGCATATTCACCATTGAACATTGGTGGTCTAACTATGGATTGACCCTCAGCAAAAGCAGTATTAAAAGAAGCCATTTTAAAAATTCAAATTTTTAAAACAAAAGCTGATTTTTTTTTTTTAAAAAATCGAATTTTTAAAACAGATGTTGACTTCTATTCCTAGCTCTGATACCACTTGTAGGATCGATTTCACCCTAGAGGGGGGGGGGGTGAATAGGGTGATTGTGTAAATTATTAAAATTAATCGCGGAAGCTTATGAATTAATTTCAATCCAGATCACAGAATAGCAGCACAGATATTGCCGAATATAAATAACAGAACAACACAGAATTTACCCAGCTTCGGCAAAACCCTGCCTACGTGCTGCCCCCAAGGTTTCTACTAGAAATTAGATAGTCCCTCGCTTACACACGTAAACTCGCTATACCCGCTATTGACTAATCTAACTCTACGCTCAAAACCCTGCCACAACTCAACTACCGAGTTGCGAATTCTCAAGCTACGCCACGTAGCTTGTCCCCTAGTCACACGACTAGAAAAATAAAAACGGTTTAAAAGAAAATACAAATTAAAAACAATTAAATAACCCTAATTTAAAAACGAAGCCTTATAATTTATAAGCTTCTCAAAAGAAAGGTCCGGCCCCTTTTTCTTCTTTTATGTTATTGCGGCCCGTTCCATTTTAATTGATGCCGGCACTTGTTTCTTCGTTCATTCTTCTTCCTTTAAAAAATTAGGGCTTTTGGTATGATTGAGGTCGCCGACTCCAGTAGCTTCGACCGAGATAAATATAATTCTGTTCCTTGCGTTCGTCGATCGATTTGTCTCTTTGAGTTTCTGTCGGCTACTTCAATTCGATCAAGCTCGAATTATAATTGGTATGTTAATTTTTTGCTATTTTCTTTTCCTAGTTTTGGCTTGCTTGAACTTGATGGAATAATTGCCGATGATGATTAGGGTTTTTATAGGATTTGATTTCCTATTTTTGCGTTCGTATATATTGATTTGAATTTGTCTTCGCCCGTTCGATTATGCTTGGATCTCGTGATTTTTCCTTGACTAATTCATTTGTGTAAATACTCGATTGCTTGATTGACACGGCTTTAATTTATTTCGTGATGACCACGGTGTTGATTTTTACCTTGGTCAATTTTGACTTGTTCATTATATCCACGGCTTTGAATTCTGATGCTTGATAAAATTGATTTGCTATTTTTATAGCTTACTCGACTTTGGTCATTTGCTTTGAAGGCTGCAGCTTGATGCATGCATCCCTCTTGCTGTCGTAGATGTTGCACCGCTTCACCACTGTTCAGTTGCATATATTATCTGATGTTGTCACTTAATTTTGCACTGCTTTACATCTTGTAGTTTGCTTTGGTCTTGAGCATTGCCAAGCCATTGAGCATTGTTGTGTCCATATTGTATTCAGTGTTTACTTTGAGCATGCTGTAGTGTGTTACCATATTGATGCCTCTGATCATTTGACTGCACATGTTTCAGTGACATTGTGTTCATTTGAGTTGTCTCCACCTTCTGGTATGCTGCAGCTTGGTCTTTGTTGCATTTGCTTGAGTTTGTACAGTGTTGTATTCATGCAGCTTGTTTTCAATATACACTTGAATGTTGCAGTCCATGTTCTTCACTGTTTATATTTTTTGCATTGTTGCAGTTGGTCATTTTGTTCATCTGTATATTGCTGCAATCTTCATTTCCTTGTATTGTCCAGTACAGTTGATTTGGATTCATATGATGTTGAGCATTGAATTTTTGAAACTCTGTTGTTTTTGCTGTGTTATGTAGTAATTGAGTTTCACTTGCATTGCCGAGTTATTCTGATGCATCCTTCATGTATACCCTTGATAATCATGTGCCACTGCATCACACTGTTGCAAGTGTTTTTGTTGAGCATGATTTGTCATCTCTGGTATTTCATGTTGACCATGTTGCATTTGTGCATTGCCTTGCTGATTTATTTGTTTATACTCATGTGTTTGGTCCGCAGTTCATGTTGCCTTGATGCAGTTTGATTATTTTGTAGTTGTTTGTGTCAATTGCATTGAGTTGTAGTTGTACTGTCTTGAAGCTTTGAGTTGCATATCTGGATTGTATCTAATCCGGATGTATGTGAGTTTGTAGTTGTTGTCTCATTTGTTGCTGTGTTGGCTTGATCATGGCCTTTGCACTTTGTAGCTGCCGTGTGCATGCAGTTTTGTAGGTTTGGAGTCTTTGTTCATTGGTCATTGTTGATGTTCTTTGTAGTTTCAGTCCAAGTTGCATTCGTTCCATACCTTAGTCATTGAAGTATGTTGTCACTTGTTGACTGCATGTTCATCATTTCATATTGAACTGTTTCTTGTCATGTTCACTTGTGTTGAATCCAGTTTCAAAACTCGGATTTGACCTTGTGCTCGTGTCGTATTTTTGAATTTATTGCACCTGAGTTGAACCTGTCCGTATATTTGGGTTTGACCTTATGCTCACCTGTCCCTGTAGCATTATCAAGTGTATATATTGGCGTGCACGGCCTTGTGGCATATACAGTAGTACACTGTGTATGTCACAAGTTGTTCGTGTATGATGAATTCAAATTTAAATTATGACGAACAACCCAAATAACTGAGGCAAATCATATATTCAAAAATTATCTTTTATTTTTGAATTGCAAAAATATTTCTTTTTCAATTTTACTGCGTTAGTTTATATTTTTGCAGATTGCTCAGATGCTGGATTCAAACTGGAATGCAGTTGAAGATAAATCGAGTGTGAGTGATATGTAGTGAGGTGGTGATATGTAAAATAGTGATGTAATTGAATTTGTATCAAAGTTGTATAGTGAATAGTGAGAGCTTGAATTTGTATACTATTCAAAATTGTAATAAATATTTGTTTGAATAAAATATTCGTTTGAATTCAAATTCCGTGTTATTTATTTTATTCAGCAAATATTTATTTAATCTGTGAAAAATAAAATAGTATATTATCAAATACATTTAAACGAATGTATATATGTTTATTATCATCAAACAAAAATCATATAAGCGCATATTCAACACATATCTCGGTGTCAGTTTCCCTGAATTTCTAAATAGTACTACATCCTTCATTGGTGACACTAATAAAAACCCTATCTCCAACCGAGAATTTTACATCTTTACGCCTTTTATCTATGTAACTCTTTTGTCTAGACTAAGCTTCCCTCATCCTACCTTAGATCAACTCAATCTTCTCTGGTGCCTCTCTTACCAGGTCTACTCGTAAGACTAATCTATCTTCAGTTTTCAACCAACATGCTGGTGATTTGCGCAGTCTTCTGTACAAAGCTTCGAAAGACGCCATTCCTACATTGATCTGGTAACTGTTGTTATAGGAAAAATCAACTAAGTGTCGGTGATCTTCCCAAGATCCACTAAAGTCTAGCACACAAGCTCTTAATAAATCCTCGAGCACCTTATTGATCTCTCTATCTATCCATTTCTAATGGTAAAAAGTAGTGTCCATCTTAAGCTTGGTACCAAACACATCTTGTAGACTCTTCCAGAACTCGCTAGTAAACAAAGTATCTCTATCACTCACTATACTACTAGGAATTCAATGCAATCTAACAATGTTCTTCATAAATAATTTAGCTAAAACAAGTGCCATCCTTGTTGACTTAATCATCTCGTAGACTCTTCTAGAACTCGCTAGTAAACAAAATATCTCTATCACTCACTATACTACTAGGAATACAATGCAATCTAACTATGTTATTCGTAAATAATTTAGCTAAAATAGTTGCCATCGTGGTTGACTTAACCGGAATGAAATGGGCACTCATGGTCAACGTGTCTACTATGACCCATATACTTTCATTTCCCTGATTTGACCATGGCAACCTGACTATAAAATCCATGGATACCGAATCCTATTTCCAAATTGGTATCTTCGAAGGTTGTAGCAACACACTTGGCTTTTCATGCCTGGCCTTTACATGTTGACAGTTCATATACTGCCTTACCTATAGGCCTACATTCTTCTTCATACCTTCCCAATAGAAAGTTCTCTTCATATCTTGATACATCTTGATTCACCCAGGATGAATCTTAAAATTTGATCAATGACATTCCCTAACGACTTCTCTTCTTACGTCGCCAATAGTCGGAACACACAGTCGTCCCTTCCATCTCAACTATCACCTTTGGTTAAGATTAAAATCTTTTAGATCATTAATCTCCAATCCAACCTTAAGCCGTCTAATCTTCTCGGCCAACCATGGATCCTCTTTCTATTTAGAAGTAACTTTTTCGATCATTACCGGTCAAATTTTCAGGTAGGATAATATGGTAATGCTTTGACTAGAACTAGCTTTCGATTTTAACTACACACTACAAGTAGTCAAAGCCTCAAGATCTTTCCATTCCGCCAAATGGCTAACACCACATTTTGATGTTTTCTGCTGAGAGCATCCACCATTTTATTTCCTTTTCCATGTGTATATTCTACACCGAATCATAAGCGGCTAAAAATTCTAGCCACCTCTGCTGTCTATTATTCGACTCATTCTGAGAGTATAGATACCTTAAGGACATATGACATGTGTCTAGCTCAAATCTCTTCCCTAAAAGGTAATGTCTTCATATTTTCAATGCGAAGATCACTGCAGCCAACTCAAGATCATGAGTAGGATACCTCACTTCACACGGTCTAAGCTATTGTGTAGCGTAGGAAATAACTTTACCTCTCTGCTTCAACACAGCCCCTAATCTGATTCCACATGCAATGATATATTCGACTAACCCTAGGTTTCTGTTAGGAACTACAAGCATAGGTGCATTAGTCATTAAATGATTTAACCTAAGGAATGCCTCCTCACATTTGCCAGACCAAATAAACTTCACACCCTTCCTAGTTAACTTAGTCAAAGGTGCTGCTATCCATGATAATTTTTTAATGAATCTCTTGTAATAGTCAGCGAGTTCAAGAAAACTTATGATCTCTGCCACAATCTCTTGTTTTTTCCAGTTGTTAATAGCTTCGATCTTATCTGGATCAACTGACAAACCTTTTTCTAAAACTACATGACCAAGAAACATAACTTCTTTCCTCCAGAAATGACACTTTGAAACTTTGCTTTTATCCGATGCTTCTTAGCGTCACAAGCACTACTTTAGGATGAACTTCATGCTCATTCTTAGAAAATATTAGTATGATATCTACGAAAAACAACACGAACATGTAAAATTACTCTCGAAAACCCAAGTCATCAAATCCACGAAGAAAGCTGGAGCATTTGTTAACCCGAATGGCATTACTAACCATTCGTACGAAATACCTAGTCTAAAACGACGTCAATGAAATACTTTCCTCTACCACTCTCAGCTGATGGAAACCTGTTGCCAAATCCAATTGGGAAATATTCTGGCTCCACATAACCAATTAAATAAATCATCGATTTACGACAAAGGATACTTATTCTTGATCGTCATCCCAATCCACCTACGATAGTCGATACACATTCTTAGCGACCCGTCCAGTTTCTTCACGAACCGTAGCCGCTCTGCTAGGCAAATCGATTGGCCTAATGAAATTCTTCCCTTATAAATCCATTGGATGCACCTTCAATTCCTTCGTCTCGGTAGGTGTCATCCTTCTGGGTGGTCTACTTACAGGTTCAGCTCCTGGCACAAGATCTATCTGAAACTGAATGGCTCGTTTCGAGGGTATTCCTGTGACTGGCTCAAAAACGCCTGCAAACTTTCTTTTTAACAAAACCTGACTCAACTCTTCTTCTACTTCCACTGCGTTCAACAAAGCTCAAGCACTTGCGTCCAATTTCTCCACCGAGTATATAATACGGTTATGACTATTTGGGTGTCTTAGCGATATTTCCCTATCTTGGCAAAATATCCTAGCATCATACTTGACCAATCCATACCCAAAATGATCCTAAAGCCTACGAAATCAAAAACACATAAACTGCATGAAAACTAATGACCCAAACAAATCAAGTTCTATCTGGTCACATTTCATCCCCAGAGTTGCATATCCTCCTATCGGATTCGCAACCCTTAAAGAAGTAATAAGTTTTGAGGGTTCTAAGCATAACTAATCTACCAAAAACTAAGATATAAATGAATAGTATACATCGGTATCTACTAACTGGTGTACTTTGAACCAAAAGTGTACCTTCCATCGTAGTCTTTCCCTTCTCAGCAGTGTTTGGCCTAGCAAACGATGGTTTAACAGCAATTGACCTTTCTTTTGTCTGCCTTGACCGGTTATGGACACTGATTCTTCTAATGACCAATGTGGTCATAGTTAAAGCACTTCACTCCTTTATTGTATGCAACCTTCTTCCCTTTTCCAGTTCGACATTCATGTAGGTAATGTACCTTCTTACCCCAATTAAAAAAACTAGATTAGCCTTTTCCTTCTTGGCAGCTTCTCTCTTTTGGGTTCCTTTCTTCTTAAGAATTTCCTCTTCTTTCCATGAGAATCCCAAGTTCCAACTTGCTTCGCCTTCCCGTAAGTAAAAAGCATCTCTTCATTTCAGATTTCCATCTCCACAACAATAGTACTTGGATCCCGAAGATGTGGCACTATCGCCCTAGCAATCTTGGGTCTTAAACCTCGAATAAACTACTCATTACTTTAAATGAAGGTGTTAATGGTAGCATAGCCATATTTGGACAACTCATCAAACTTCGTAGCATATTCAATCACCGACATCTTACCCTACAATAAGTCTATGAACTTTCTCAGCAATACTAACTTGGCAATTTCAAATGTAAAACTCTCTTTGAATATCCTACGAAATTCTGCCCAAGTCAACTCTTCCTTAGGGACGCAACAATAACACTATTCCACCAATGAAGAGCTGCTCCTTGCAACAGTCTAGAGGCAAGTCTCCTCTTCAGCCCATCGTTTGATCCTAAGTCAGTGAAGATCTTTTCACAATGCAAAAAGCCAATAATCTACTTCTATAGCATCCTCTATTCCCAAAAACGGCTTCCCACCAAGACTAATATAATCACTGCTCGGCTTAGCATAGTTATTGCCTCAGGCTATAGGATTAGCTCCTCTAACATTCCAAGCATTACCCCCAGCTAGTCCTGCGGCAGCTCCAGTTTGCATCAAGTTGACAAAGAACTGATACATCATCCCAAATCCACTGATAGGATTACAGAAGCTACATTGGCATGCATTTGGACTAGCATTTGCTTGTCGACCCGAGTTTTCTTGGTGATGGGTCGAGCATTTCCATTGGTTGAGGTGCTTCCTCCACCTAGATTTTCTCTTCCGTTTCCTACCACTATTTTTCTTGTAAAGCTGCATAACAGCCGTAGTAAGTTACACAAGAACGGTCTAAAAGGGAGTAAAGTATGTGCTTATATATATATATATATATATATATATATATATATATATATGGCAAATACATGTACGTGACCATAGCGTTTACCAAAACCCCGGTCTCATTTTATGATTCATTGGATTTTGTTTTGAAAATCTTTTAGGTTAAAATTTCTTTTAAAGTTGCATAAGCTTATGCCCCGCAACTTGTAACATCCCCTACTTGGAGGCTTATAACTGACTGGTATGGATGGTGCAGTCATCCATAGTTATTAATTCTTGGTGACCAACTGTGGTATTGTTAGATACATTGATATGACAAAAACATATGAATATGAAAAAAAATTAAAATCATAAAACAAATGTTTCATTAAACTTCAAATCACGTTTGAAATTCATTACATAATCTTAATTCGTAAACCACGTACAGAAAAATATAATTATTACAAAATGCACCAAAAGCAACATGTAACATTCCCTCTTGGATGATCGGAGTCTAAACATAGGCAATTAAACAACTTTGCCATTACAACCGAAATGCAACGGAATCAAACAAAAAGAACTCCTAATAGCTAGTTTGCCTCTTACATGTCTCCAGATCTCTATTCGTCTAAAGGAGAACCTAAAAACCATAACTGTCGAAGTCCTCAAAATTAATTGAGCACTCGAAAGTTTAAGAGGAAAACATAGCCTTCGAGTCAAACAAAAAGCCTAGTATGAATAATAACCTACCATCTTGAACAACATAGATACCTTGTGAGCCCATACGACTTAGTGGAATGGGTTTTCCCCTCACTAATATTCTAATTCAATTTATAATAACCGTATACTATGCTTATACATCCACATTGGTTATGACATAACATTATAAAATATATCACGATGATATGCAAATATGCAGTATGTTCTGGATTTCCTATCCCCATTCATCCGACTATCAATCTTAAGTTATAGTTTCCATGGTCACTATTAACCTAATAGTTTTCATAGGCTGACTAGTAACCTGTTCCAAACTTACTACTACTTGTCAGGTTTCATAGTTTTCAGGAGTTCACTAAGAACCAATTGGTATCTACCAATAAATTTATCAAATTTTTAGTTTTTATGGGATCACTATGAATCTATCGGGTTCTACAATAACTTCTGTCACGTCATAGTCTTCATGGATTGAATATGAACCTATTGATCTCTGCCAGTAACTTAATCCGAATATAGTTTTCATGGGATCATTAAGAACCTATTAGCCCCTGCCAATAATAATTTCCACACATAGTTTTCATCGGTTTAATATGAACCTATTGAACCGAACAACTCTTTTATCAGTCTTTGGGCATCCTATGTTCAAGTCTATCTAACTTACTGGATGCAATTCTAATCATACAGGAGTTAACTCAATTCGTATTCACTACTGAATCAACCTAGCTGGTTATTAGGCCCTTAATACCCCTAAAATGTAATTAAAGGTTGATTATAATATGAATACGTTTACAGAAGAAGCACACATGATAACTGATCATAACATAATAATATAAACATCTATGGTTTAGTTTCCTTTTAATCATTTTCTAAATGAAATATGATTAATACCTTTAACTTATTATCTTTAGCAAGGAATGCTTCTTCACAAATACCAAAGTTAAATACCATTTCAAAACTCTTTTATATTTCCATAGGTTCTTCTTTAAAAATAAAGATTGGATTTCTTGTCTGAAAACTAAGGTTTTCGAAACCTTAGGCCTTATCTTCGAAACCTGTTAACCATAAAATATTCAGAAGAATGAAGGTATGAAAGAAGTGTCATGAGAGCATGAGAAAAGACCAAAAAGCACCGAGATGTTTTGGATAATCAAACCTTCTGACAAGGAGCTTCCGACGAAGTCCAAGGCTATCTTTCAAAATCCATAGGTAGGATGATGCTTCCAAAATCTACTTTTCGACTGGAATGAGAGGTCTTTTAACAAAGACTAAGGAGTAGGAGCTCAAACCAAACCTTTGAAGGAGTCGAGAGGATGCCGCCAACAAGATTTAATAGCTTCAAACCTTACGAAATAATCGAAAGGTTTCGTTCAGGGAGTCCTTACCTTTCAAAGAAGATGAAAAAATCAAAAAAAGAAGGTGCAACTCAACGACAACCTTTCGAAAGCATGGCAAGCCTTTTGAATTGGTTGGAGCACATCCAGAATACCTTTCAACTAGGTCAAAAGGTTTTTATGAAGAAAGCAATGCTCGAAAGTCAACAAAGAAGGTAGTCAACCGTTACTCGAAAAATTCACCTTCCGCTTAAGTAAGAAGATCCCAAACAAAGGACAGAAGAAAAGGGGTCCAGATCAGGCCTTCTGAAGAGGTAGAAGGGATGCGGTCAATAATATGAAGCGGTTCAAGACCTTTTGGAGTAGACGGAGGGTATTGTTCCACAATAATTAAGAAGCTCTTACCCTCCGAAGAAGGCAATGAAGTCAAGACAAGGGTGTGCCACCCTACAGTAGCCTTTTTGAAAGCATAATAAACCTTTTGGGCCGGTTGGAATGCCAACTGAATACCTTTCGATGGTGTCGAAGGGTCTATGATGAAAGCAACATTCATAAGTCAGCAGAGAACATAAAGCAACCTTCCAACAACATTCAAGGAAAGCGCGGCTCTAGGCAACATCCAAGCAAAAAGCGACCTTCTGACCAAGTCGGAAGGTTCACAATATCCAGGAACCTCTGGCATCTCCAGAGGGTTCACGTACTGTATAGATGACAAACCTTCCAACAATGGCAAAGGTTCCTAAAAACAAATGAAATGAAAGATCATTCGACAACGTTCGAGGATCCATGATGACATGTTAAACAAAAACCTTTCATTAAAACCGAAAGGTTAACAATTGTATATAAGAAGGGAACCCTTCGGTCCAGCCAAAAGCACGGGGATGGAAGCATGGTCACCGGCATCTACAAATAAGACCCAAGGGGTCCTGTTTCGGGGGCCGATTTTCCTTCATTCAATAATTGTAACTTCTAAAATCATAGCTTTGTAACCATAATAGGTAATGATTTGGGGAAATTCAATAAAAAGGAAAAGTCTATTCGAAGATCAAAGGGAAGTCTTGAATTTTGCATGTTTTCTTTACAGTTTATATTCATCTTCGCTGGTTTAATTACAACTTACAGATACAATACCTCCGAAAGGTCCATATCAACATAAACAATGATATTCTTTCTTGAGCGGTCTTCATAACCCTTCAGAGACCTCTGGTTTGTGGCCAAAACCCTTCGAACCTAAAGGAACTTATCAAAATTGGTATGCATAGAACCTTCCAAAGTGATAAATCCCGAGGGTCAAACCTTTTTCCAAGTATCATAACCTGTTGGATCCGATCAACTTTAGCATCAACCTGAACCTCGAACAAGTGCTTGTTCAACCTTTCGGCCAAGAACCAAATTAACTCCTTAAGTAAGATAAACTAAGGAAATTTGATCCTGACCAAGGAAAAAGCTTCTGAGAGGAGTCTTATAAAGGTTTAATCAAATCAGATACCCTTCTACGTTAATTCAACAAGACAGGAAACACTTCTCTCCTTCCAAATCTTGATCTAAGCCTTCTTGACCCCATCGAAAGGTCAGGTTTTGAATCTAATCCTGAGTAGAGAGGTAGAGAAAGTTCTATATACAATTAACCTTTTGGCGTAGCTCCGGTTAATCCTATTACTCGGGATAGCATAGAGTTATCCATTGAACATTTGACAATCCCTTTAGAGATCCCATCTTCCACCTTTTCTCAATAACTTCTCCTACTTGGATTCATTAAAGTGTGGAGCCTTAATTTGGTTAACATTTTTGGCGCTAGAGAGAGGGGCTTGAACTTTTGATCTCCGATAACTTTCATCCTCGTTTAATTATATAAAGAGCCTTGACTAAAAGTAGTAGCAATAATCCAAACGAAGAGGCAACATCACAGTCAACCTCTAAAGCTCACATGGTCTCAAATCCTAACTTAAGAAAAATAGAAGTTGGGCAACCTTCAAACCTGACAAAATTGGAAAGCAATATGATCAATGTTCAGAATCAATGGCCATAAAAGATGGTAATAAAGGAGTATTCAGAAGTAGCTCCAACTCGGAAATCAATAAGGACTATAGAAATGCAGAATGAAGTTCAACCACCAAATGAGATAGAGGATAAACGTTAAACCAAGATAGTCAAGTGAATAAATCTCTTGAGCAATCAAATAGCCGTATCCCAGAATACAGCAGGAGAAGTTATAGAAACGAGACCAGCCAAAATGACAACCTACACCATATAGTGGTTAATGCACTTAGAGAAAAGAAATTTATGATCTTAAAGAATATGTTACCCAGCAAAAGGCCATCTTTCTGAATAAATAATGGTGACAAATCTTCCTCCACACATTCAAATTCGTTCACTAAAATATGATTGGGCAACTGATCCAGATAATCACCATGTCGTCTTTGAAAACTAAATGAACTTATACAATGCTCTGGAAGCAGTTCACTGTAAATTTTTTCCCATTACTATCAAATGGTATAGGAGTTACGGAATGGGAACTATCTACTCTTGGGAACAATTTACTTACAAATTTGTGGCTTAATTTTCTATGTTCAGAGATACAACAATGGACTTTAGCTTGCTAGAAACGATCAAAATAAAGCCATGGGACCTATTTGGCGAATATTTGAAAAGATTCAGCACAGAATCCTTAAGGGTAGAAAGTACAACTGATAGAGAAAAGCTTATGGCAGAACGATAAGGGTTAATTGAACAAACCTAATTTTGGAAAGACCTTTATATCAATAGGTGCAAAGATCTACAATATTTCTTCCTTTGGGCTGAGAATTTTATTCAATTGAAATAAGATGCACCATGCTAAGAAAGAATTCCACCAAAATCCAAGTAAGAGAAATTTCATTTTAGGCAGCTTAACAAGAGGACAGGGGAAAGTGAAAACCTGAAGGGAAGTCGAAGGAAGAGTTCAAAAATGAATTGTGTAGTCCTGAGAAAATCCCTATCCTACATATATGCTAAGATAAAAAGAAATGAGAAATTTAATGGGCCTCAAAAAGTTTGTAGTGCCCTAGAGCCAAATAAAGGAGGAAGTTACTGCAAGTATCATAAAGCAAATAGACATGAAACTGATTAATGTCGTTTCTTGTCATATAAAATTCAAGGCATGGTTAGGTCAGGATTTTTATAGGAGTTCGTTAGAGAAACTTGAAAGACATCTTATTCAAAATAAGAGGAAAATAATTCAGCAAATCCAAAATGCAGATTCCTATCAAATCATAAGGACTCGCGACATCAATTGAACTATGTACTCTCTCTTCCTTTTCATAACTCTTTAGCTGATACTTAAATTTGTGTTGTGTATTGATCATATAATGATTAAACTTTGAATGTAGTATAGGTTAAACCAAATCAACCAAAGGACTTAGTGACCCTAAGAGAACGATAAACTCTAGAATAAATAATGAGGACAACTTAGATGCTTGACATGGAATAATTGACAACAGTCCTGTCAACACAATATCAAGGCTTCCCTGTAAGAAATGTTAACTCACTTCTCAACTCAATTCTTATTTAGGATAAAATCCATATATACCCGATCTATTCTTCACAAATAATTTCAAAAGGAAATTTCTCAAATTATATTCTCTTAAGAAAACTATTTTCAATCAATCCATGGCTTGGGGATAAATAGATACCTATTTACACCAAAAGCATATTTATGGAACTAATTTGAGATATTATATATCATTAATAAATGCACACAAAAAGACTTCAAACTTAGCAATTTCAATATTTCAAAGTTTACCAAAATATTGGGCGGAGGAAAGCCTATTCATACTTTTTAAACTAAGATTTTGAAAGTACAAAAAGTTTATTAGAACTCAAACTAGAGAACCTTATTTTGGATTAAAAGGATGTTGGTTCATGAATCATGACCTCCTTGTCTCCTATTTTACATTCGTGTCTCCATTATGAGAACAGCAAAAAATTTCTTGCAAAAGATTTAAAAAAAAATCTTTCATAAAATGGAGTCATGAGTCCAAATTATTTTTCAAAAGAAACTCTTTAATGTAATAGAAGGGTCTAATTACAAAATTCTTTCTCTCAAAGGAGACTCCATTTTAATTGGCCAAATTTTATTTTCATATACAAATACTCAAGCCTATGATGTTATTTCATAGCACCTCCTAGAGGGAGGGACATACCTACGACGCTATTCCGTGGCACCTCTTAGAGGAAGGGACATAAGCCTATGACGTTATTCCGTGGCATCTCTTAGAGGGAGAGATAAAGCCCCTTACGTCCATATTACCTCATAGGGGAGGGTCAAGATAAGCACCCGCAAAATCCAAAGCCCCTTACGTCCATATAAGCTCTTATGGGAGGGTTAGGATAAGCACCCGCAAAATTGAAAGCCCATAACGGCCATATAACCTCCTAGGGGAGGGTTAGGATAAGCACCCGCAAAATCAAAGCCCCTAACGTCCAAAATTATCTCTTAGGAGAGGATCCGGTAAAGTGCTCACCTGCGGCCTTTTGGAGAAAGGTCGGCTAAGTATATATCCCTTTGAGAAAAGGGAAGCCCATAGAGGGGCCCATCAAATAATGGACTAATATTCCTAGACAAAAGAGGGGCTCATCAAACAATAGATTAAGATGTCTGAGCCCATAGAATGGCTCATCAAAGAGTATACAGAGACGTCAAAGCTCATTAGGGGCTCCGAATAAAAGAATAAAGACAAAGATGTCCACTACTCAAGAAGAAAGTCAAAACGCAAGAAAGTTAAACGTTCAAGAAAGAAACCTATCTGTCATCTAAGAAAAAGTTGGAATCCTAGAAGAGGATACACAAAGAGGCAAAGGAAATGCTAGTGAATTACAAAACTTCCAATCGTAGAAATGTGATTCCTACATCAAAGGATCAAGAAACTTTCATACCAAAAAAATGCATGAGACCAGAAAATGGAAGAAGGAATCCATAACATGGAAACAAAAAAAAAAGACTGATACGAAATCCAAAGGAATGGAATAGATAACAAATTTCTAGTCACAAAGATAAAGTACTTCACTCCAAGATCAGGTTAAGAAAGTCACTCCTGAATCCTTTGAGATAAAGTGAACGATTGGATAGAAGAGTCTATTATACCCGTGCATACATATATACATATACTACTAACTTATAGGCACTTTAGGAGCAACACACTTATTAATAAGAAACCTTCCTATGAATAACCTTAGAATTAAGGTTAGATCATCTTAGTTATCTTTTATTTGAAATGTACTAAATATGCTATTACTAGATATATCGATGGCTTCGTAATTATATCGAATGGAGTTTTGAATATTTAATTCGTCAGATGAGATCCTAACGAGACTTTGGATAAGTTCTTGATTTCGTGAATTTTGAGTTTCACCATTTCCGTTGATGCAAATTTCAGTTTGGATTTCGTGAATTTTGAGTTTCCATATTGATTTTTATGATGATTCGAAGATTTCCCATTTCTAGTCTCCTTATTGAATTTCTGGTTTGTAGTTTCATGAATTCTGGATTCCTTTGTCGATTCTTATAATTATTTAGGAAATTTGCACTTCTAGTTTCCATATTGAATTTTCGGTGATCATGTTGGTTTTCGAGTTTAGTGAACTTTACCTTTCCTATGGATTTTAGTGATGATTTGATGATCTTGTGTTCATGATTTCTTTATTAAGTCATTGTGAAGATTTCTTGTTGAATTATTGGTTTAATGAATTTCCCTACTGATTTCTCTGATGATTCAGAAATTTTACAAGTTACAATTTCCCATTGAATTTTCAAGGCGATTTCCTATTGATCACTTATTTCATAAGTACTTGATCTCTTAGTTCCCTTTATTGAATTTTGCGATGATTTATGAAATTTCCATTCAATTTAAAATACAAGACCTTCATGACACCAAATGGAAACATTACTAAACTATTTTCCACTTTTTCACTAAATGAGAACTAAGAATTAATGGTTTAAGGTTGAAAATGAAGGAAACCTAGAGGGATAAGGAATGGTCCCCGATAGCATGAAATTGATTTCCATAGGTTGAAAAGGCTTAACTTGAGAAAGAGATATCAAGCGTTTGTAATGGTTTTTCTCCAAAGGTTCATTTATTTGAACCGATATCTGCAAATCAGGTGATATTACTCCATATTATTAAGGAATTTTAACTATGGCCATAACAAAGCAACTTATCTGGAAATATTATTCTAATGACATCTTAAATATTAGCTACGTAAATTTGAGATTGCTCATTAAGATTTCGTAACAAAGTCACAACCTTAATAGAAGTTATAATCTATCTTGCAGAAAGCAAAAAGGAAGTCCATTGGAGTTTTACCCTAAAGAACAAAAGCATCTTTCATAAGGGGGAAGGGCTAAATGTTAACCATAAAATATTCAGAGGAATGAAGGTATGAAAGAAGGGTCACGAGAGCATAAGGAAAGATCAGAAAGCATCGAGGTATTCTGGATAATCATACCTTCTAATAAGGAGCTTCCGACGAAGTCCAAGGCTATCTTTCAAAATCCATAGGTAGGATGATGCTTCAAGAATCCACCTTTCATCTAGAATGAGAAGTCTTTCAACAAAGACAAAGAAGCAGGAGCTCAAAACAAACCTCTTGAAGGAGTCGAGAGGATGCAACCATCAAGATTTAATAGCCACAAACCTTTCGAAGTAATCGAAAGGTTTCGTTCAAGGAGTCCTTGCCTTTCAAAGAAGATGAAGAAATCAAAGCAAGCGTGTGCAACTCCATGACGACCTTTTCGAAAGCATATCAAGCCTTTCAAATCCATTGGAGCACATTCGAATACCTTTCAACTAGGTCGAAAGGTTTTTATGAAGAAAGCAATGCTCAAAAGTCATCAATGAATGGTAGATAACCGTTACTCGAAAAATTCACCTTTCGGTTAAGTCAGTAGATCTCAAAAGAAGGACAGAAGAAAAGGAATCCAAATCAGGCCTTCCGAAGAGGTCGAAGGGATGCAGTAAATAATATGAAGAGGGTCAAGACCTTTTGGAAAAGACGGAGGGTATTGTTCCATAATATCCAAGAAGCTCTTACCCTCCGAAGAAGGTAAAGAAGTCAAGACAAGGGCGTGCGACCCTGTAATAGCCTTTTCGAAAGCATAGTAAGCCTTTCAAGCCGGTTGGAATGCCTACTGAATACTTTTGATGGTGTTGGAGGTTCTATGATGAAAGCAATGTTCATAAGTCAGTAGAGAATGTAAAGCAACCTTCCGACAACATTCATGGAAAGCTCGGCTCTCGGCAACATCCAAGCAAAAAGTGACCTTCCTACTAGTTCAAAGGGTTCACAATAGCCAGGAACCTTCTTGCACCTCCGAAGGGTTCACATACTGTATAGATGACAAACCTTCCGACAAGGGAAAAAGCTTCCTAAAAACAAATGAAATAAAAGACCCCTCGGCAATGTTCGAGGATCCACAATAACATGTGAAAGGAAATCCTTTTGCTGAAACCAAAAGGTTAGCAATTGTATATAAGAAGGGAACCCTTCGTTCCAGCCGAAAGCACAGGGATGGAAGCATGGTCGTCGACATCTAGAAATAAGACCCAAGGGGTCCTATTTTGGAGGTGGATTTTCCTTCATTCTATACTCGTAACTTCAAAAATCATAGCTCTACAACCCTAATTTTTGGTGATTTAGGGAAATTTAATAAAAAAGAAAAGTCTGTTCGAGGATCAAAAGGAAGTCTTGAATTTTGCATGTTTTCTTTGTGGTTTATATTTATCTTTGCTGGTTTAATCACAACTTACAGGTAAAATACCTCCGAGAGGTCCATATTAACAGAAACAATGATATTCTTTCTTGAGCTATCTTCATAACCCTTCGAAGACCTTTAGTTTGTGGCTTAGACCCTTTGGACCTAAAGGGAGCTTATCAAAATTGGTATGAATAGAACCTTCCGGAGTGCCAAATCCTAAGGGTCATACCTTTCGTCGGGTATCATATCCTGTCGGATCCCATCAACTTAGCATCAATCCTAACCCCGAATAACTGCTTGTCCAACCTTTCGGCAAAGAACCAAGTTAACTCCCTAAGTAAGATAAACAAAGGAAATCTGATCTTGACCAAGGAAAAGGCTTCTGGGAGGAGTCTTATAAAGGTTTAATCAAATCAGATAACCTTCTACATTAATTCAACAAGATCGAAAAGACTTTTCTCCTTTCAAATCTTGTATTTAAGCCTTCTTGACCCCATCAAAGGGTCAGGTATTGAATCTAATCCCAAGTAGAGAGGTAGATAAAGTTCTACATACCATTAACCTATCGGCATAGCTTCGGTTAATCCTATTACTCGGGATAACACAAAGTTATCAATTGAACATTTGTCAATCCCATCAGAGAACCATCTTCTACCATTTCTCAATAACTTCTCCTACTTGGATTCATTAGAGTGTTGACCATAAATTTGGTTAACAAAACCATTAAAAAAAACCTTTCGAAAGTATTATAGCTTATCTTTCAGAACCACTTATTTCAAATAGAATTTATAGAAGCATAGCTTTCGAAACCTTACGAAAGTATCTCTTTCAAACTCATTGAACGTAACCTTAAGTATAACTTTAGTGAACGCAAGCGACAATAACCCTTTTGAAAAAAAATTGAAGTAAAAGAATTTGGGGAATGGATGGCTTCGAAACTACCCTTCCAAATGCAATGATCTTTAAGTAAGATAATTGGAAAAAGGATAGTTCGAAACATTCTTTCGAAGCAATCACCTTCGCAACCTTTAATATAAGTGGCTATAAGGACCTTTTCGAAAGCATTGGGAAATGCCTTCAATATTAATAAAACAAAAGCATCCCTTTCGAACCCATTGTATAAGGCCATAAAGAAGAGCGGTCTTTAACTAATTCGAAAGGTATGAAGACGACAGCTAGGTTTCGACTAGGTTCGAAAGAAACTACTCTTTTGAAAGCTCCTTTTGAAAACTTAATGTGCGGTAACTCAGTCGAAAGCTACTTTCAAAACAAAGGCAAGCAACAATCCATTCAAAAGATATTTAATATATAACTTCAACCCTTTCGAAAGCTTCTTAGAAAACAAGAGACAACTCTTTTAAATGTTTTCCAAACTACTCTTTCGAAAGCATCTTTAAAAACAAAATAATCGACATCTCTTTCGAAAGCAAAACAAAGACAAGTGGGTTGATTCAAAAGCTATTCAAATGGCAACAACTCCTTCAAAAGTGTGCTTTTGACACCATCCCCTTTCGCCTTTCACCAACACGTACATACCAACTACTTGATATCATGTGTACTGATTTCGAATGAGTTCCAAAGGCTATCTAGGATGATTTTGGAAGCAAGCAATTGGAAATAGCAAGTTTGTAATTTGAAGAAAAATTGTTTTTATACCTTTTGAAAGTAATTCCTTTATACCTAACTTGACTTATTTGTCAAAGTATGATTGGTTGCCAATCCTTTACAAGAATATTTTTTCTAAAAAGCTACCAAATTCATCAATCAATAATTAAAAATATTATAGCAAAGAAGCCCTTCCCCTTAACCAAAAAATTAAAACATTTAAGTCCTCAAACTTAATTAATTTAACTTTCATACTAAATAACTTATGAAAAATTCCCAAAAATCATCTTAATTCACTTTTAATATTTTTCCCAACATATACAAATTTGGGACCCAAAATACTTTATATAATTGCCGTAATTAATTTTAAACCTAAATTATCCATTTCCTCTATTCAAATTTTATAATAAATTATTCATAGCTTGGATTATTATAAAATTTTAAAGCCATCTCCAAAATAATGTTTTACATAACATATTAAATCCTCATGGCATTCAAAACCATTTTTATGATTTTAACCTTATAATCAAATCAAACCTTTCACAAACATATATGTTTAAGTCAAACATGGCATAAAATTAAAGCTTATCATCATTCAATCCAGACAAACGGTTTTAAAAGTTGAACCCAAAATCAAAAATGTTCATTCAAATATATATGAGATGATTTTGATTATTGTTCACCTTGTATGAATAAGGAACTTGAGATTTGATCTTACTTAATTCTTTCTTGCTTGAATCCTTAGCTTCTAGTTGATTTTGATCCCCTTTTCTCCTAGGGTTATGATCGGCCTTAAAGTTTGTTTTGGTTTATGGATGTATGTATGTAAAATGAGGTAAGGGTTTAGGGATTATGGCATATGGCTATTCTCAAATTAGCCTTGCCTTATTCTCTTGAGTAATTAACTTATGAAACCATTTTACAAATCCATTCTTATGATTTTATTTAGTTAAGGCACGAACTTTATTTATTTTTCAAATCTCAATCCTCTTATCACTCTAATCTTTACATTATTCTATTTAATTTATCTAATTAAATCTCATGAATAATGTTATTTAAAATTAGAAGTGTTATAGGACCAAGCATGCTAAAGCCATGTGTTATGCTTCATTTTCTCTACTATAAATAAGAACCTATAGGCGTTATGGAAGGGGTGAACCTTTCTTATCTCTCTTCCTACAATTTAAACTTTATAACCCTAAATTGATTTAGGGATTTATAGCTGATTATAGCACTTGAACTATTAGACTATTGGACTTTGTACCTTCGACTTTACATTGAATAAAAACAAGATTTCTCGAATTATGACTTACTTTCGAGTTCTAAAGCATGTATGAATTTTTTATCAATGATTGATTCGAATTCCAAAAGTACCCGTATTCTTGATTTCTATCTTTGCATACAATTGACCATACGAATTTATTTCATAAGCATATAATCTTACACGACTTTGCTTATGACTTAATAGTGGATTTAAGCTTGCTCGTTCGCTCCTCTTAAGTCTTAACTTAACCACGTGCTGCCTTATGCCAACATTAGTTATGGTTAAATTTAGGCTCCCTAATTCCCATCATTTCCCAAGGCTTACTCCCTTGCATATTTTGGGGTTTACGTAGAAATTCATTAACATTTTGGCGCTATATGGAGGGTTCGAACTTCCATCTCCGTCAAAAATATAGGTGGAACTACGCTAGCTTTTATATTTAAGGCTTAAAGGACTTGTCCTTACCGAATATATATCACTCAATGCTAACGAACCTTTTATTCTTAACACTAATTAATCGCATTAACTAAGTTTTGCTTAGTTGTGCCAATTAACCGTGTTAAAATCTACAAACGTGGATCCTCCATGATTCAAATGACTAGGCCAACTTGCGAAATCGCTAATAATCCTTATCTTCATGAAGAACAAGTGCTAAGGCTCATAGCATTACATATTATGGAAGAGAAGAAAAGACAAGTGGGTCCATACAATTTAGAAAAATGAATTTTGAATCCTTCTCATGTGTGGCCAACATCGATCTTTGCCTTCGGTAGGCAAAACAAACAAGATAGCATCTTCTTGTTAACGAGGAAAGAAATCCCATTCAAATCTATTGGGACTATTTTTGAAAAGGAATAGTATTAGACTTTGAACAAATCATTAGAAAATGAAGGATTATGCTAGATCGATCCTGCAAAACCAGTGCAGCACAAAGCTCTCTAAAAAGGAAACTAATGATCAAAGGCGAAGAGTCCTTCTTAAGCAATAGCGGAATCAAATAACAATCAAAAAGAACATCCTTCAAATGGTCAAGACTTTCCAAGAACTACACCCTTAATACTTCTTATGAGAACATCTATCTCTTGACTAAGAGAAAACACAACTACTAGCCCTCGTAAAAGAAACATCCAAAAAATGAAAGGAATCTCAAAGGATTATATTATTACTATCATCAGGCCAATGGACAGAGCTCAAACCAATATTTAAGCTTAAAAGGCTTGATCGACAGTATCCTAGGATTAAAAATGCTGAATGAATTTTTACAAAGATGTTAAAACGGGCATCATTAAAATAAGATGTTCTGAAAAAAATAAGTGTATCTACATGGTTGATAAGTAAAATTCTCTAATAACAATGGAAATGCGTAAACCACTTCCTAGAATGGTAGTAAGGGGAAAAGCCTTTGCCCTCGCCAAGATGGCCTGGTCAAAGTACCTTCTAAAGGGAGGTAAGAGTAAGCCGTTGGTTTTGTCTGAAAAGGCCCAACTAGAGCATCTGCAAGCCTTCAAACTCTACTTACACAGCCTAATTGAAGCACCTCCTAGAGGGAGGATGGGCAAGCATTTTGCATATCCAAAGCACCAAATTAGCCTTAAGTGCCATTATCAAAGGCCTCACTAAAGCACCTCCTACAGGGAGGAAGGTTAGGGCTTTGGCCTATCCAAAACACCAAACAATCCTTTAGTACCGTCTCCATGGCTTTACTAAAGCTCCTCCCAAAGGGAGGTCAGTTAAGTGTATGGTTCAACTAAAAGAAAGCTCCAATCCAAGTATAGATCATTACCTAAGTGATGTTACATAAATCTATCAAAATAGGGTCGATTAGTGCTCCAAATCAATCAATCTTCTAGAGAAAGATCCATCAAATATGAGTCATTTTTGCACTACAAGAAACACGTTCTTTGGTTGCTAGATGAATTTCTAGTCTCTATTTCACTATTACCAAAAAGATTTTTTAGCCTTCAATTGCTAGACAAGAATTTCTTGTCTTTTGCCAGATGAAGATTTCTGGCCTTCTGTTACTACTACCAGATGGGTTTTCTGGCCACTGCTATTAAATGACAAATTGGTTTTTTGGTCTTCTTTAGATAGGGTTTTTGGTCCTCCTTATTTATTACCAAATGAGTTTTTTGATTATCTTTTCGTGCTATAGCCAGAATGGTTTTCTTGGTTTCCATTGGAATTAGTATCAGAAGGATCTTCTTGTTATGAAACTTTCTAAACCAGCTTTCAATTCAGACCCAAGTTTATTTAACGGGAATCTCTGTAATTAAACATGATGCTGAATATTAATTAATGGAAAGGTAGATTTTTATATCAATTAAAAACTCAATAAGCTACGTTCTTAGTTTTCTTTGCAAGCATGGTATCCATTTATACATCAGAAGCTCAAAATACGAAAATAAAGATATTAATCATCAAGGATTTTAAAAAACTACCAACACCCGAACCAAAGCTACATACCTTACATCCGAGGTAACATTCATTCAAATATAATTTCGCATATGATCTAATACATTATATACAAAGTTACAGGCATATAAATCTAACAGAAGAAGAATCTATTTAAAGTCAAAGCTCAAGGCTCCATGTTGTCTTGTCCAAATCCTTAGCAACTAAAGGATCGATAATATGGCGAAGGGAAATTTCCAAAAACTCTTTGAATTTATATTCCTTCCTTCGAATAATATTTACATTATCAACCGAATCAATTTGAGTTTTGGAAGCATGCTGGAGAGCCCTATTAGCTCCTCTCAAAGTTTAAACCATGCTTTTTTACTCTTCAATCTCTTATTCAAAAGTATATTTCTTATTCTCAAGCTTCGAAAATTTGCTTTCATATTCATTGAGACATTGAAATACTTTTTCGTTCCACTTATTATTGAAAAATTGCATGCACTCGAGTTTAACTTGTCCGCTTCATTTGGAGATCACATAATCACTTAGACCCGAAGGTGGATTCGATAAAGTAGGAAATCCTTAAATAACAAAATGTTGGTATCTTATTGTCTTTATAAGAGTAGGAGTAGGAAGACTAGAATCTAATAGTGAGTTCCGAGGATTGGTAAGATACTTGACTCTTCATTAAATCCACTTTGAAGTCATTTATTTGTTGATTTAATTTAGCCATTTCGACATCATCTCAAGTGAAGGCCTGGATTCTACAACTGAGTTATACATCCTTTATACATTGGAATTCCTTTATTCTTCTACTTAATAACCTCTTCTAAGCTAGAGATTCTATCATTTAAACCTCTAAAGGTCAATTTTAGTTGAAAGTATTTCTTATGTCATTCTACTATCTCTGGTTTATTTGAAAATCCTGAAGCTGAAGCGTCTTGCAAAGACACCCTCTTTTTAATATCAACCAGCAATCTACCTTTAATTTCAATTACACAACAGGAAAACATCTAAAGGATCAAATGCGCATGCTAACTGGTTTCCCATTAAAAATAAGTAAAATATGAATCAATACATGAAAAACAAATTTTTTATTAGTAATAACAATGGTTTATAGATGATAATTTTTTTTGAATTACATCACAATGCTATTTTCGAACATTTAATTAACTCTTAAAGTTTTGAAGCAGTGGTTTTGGCCATTTTTAGCGACCCTACAGATAAGGTAAGAATGGAGTGAAAAGAAACTTTAATCCCTTCTGGGGTACTAAGGGAGGCAGTCGATGATAGTCACATTCCCCAATTGCAGAGCTAGCATGAGAACATATTAATTTGGCGTGATAAGTTTGAATTTCACTCATTAGTTGTTCTGTTTCATCACCCAAGAGGTCGGAGTGAAAGTGAGGAAACCACATGTAAACTTTTTGCAGGCCTCTAAGAAAACAGTCTCGCTAACTGCGATCTCTTGAGAATTAGGGATTTTTCTTTTAATCCATCTTTAATTTGACAAATTTACTCAAGAATTCCTTGGGACAGAACTGCTTTTGATTTCTTTAACCTATATGATATATTGAATTAGGTTAATGATAAGTAAAACTAATATGATAAAGTTTATAAGCTATTAGGGTTACAAATTTCAATTATACAATCATTCGGGTTTATACAAAATTGACTTCTTATAAAACTTGGAAATAAATCTCTTCCTATTATACTTGAGTTTTTTAGAGAAAGAGTACAAGAAGAAAGAGCATAGAAGTAACTCTTAGGAGATTATAACATGACCCAGAATAAGGATCAAACACGTATTCATCCAAGTATCTACGATGAAAGCCTCTAAGTAAACCCCCGAAGTTGTCACTTAAATAGGAAAAATCAACGAATTTCCCCTAGATTAAACTCTGTAGAGAAATTATTCAAACGCTTTCCTATCGTCAAGTAACATCCCAAAGTGGGTTATTAGCTCTGCATTCTCCATTATGAGTCCCTCCCGATGAAGGCATGCCTTTTTCATTCATGGGGCAACCTGCCTCTCATTGAAAAATCTTATTATTGATGTGTTGGCTGCAAGATTCTTGTATTTCTCAAACAACTTATGATACCCTTTTAGTTGTCTATCCAACTCTCTATTCAGTGGATCTATTTCCATTTTTTTTGTTCACACATAACTTCATAATGATATTGTTTTTTCCTCCTTGACTAAGATAATTTACGCATTAAGTAAGAACTGCTTGCGAATTTGAAACATTCAAATAAAGATATCTATTCCTTGGAGAGCAGAATGGAAGAAAAAGGAGTTTGCTCCTTCCCTTTAGATTTGTGGCTTTGAGGATTATTGTCTTTCTAAAGGGAATCTTAGTGGAAGAATCAAGAATTTCAGTAGCATCCACATCATGAGTTTCCAAATCCAGGTCAGCATTTCCTGAACCATCTATCTCATTTGGCGGCTCAGTAGGACCCTTTCCATTGCTACCATCATCGTCATCGTTATCACTAGTCATGACCATCATTGAAATAACCATCATCATCCTTGCCTTCATTAGTATCCTCCTTCTTATCATCAAAATATATTTCTTCGTCCACTATAGGGTCATCAAAGGGAAACAATTTTTTGGCGTCAATCACTTAATCATCCGTCGATGGTCCATCTCCGAATTCCTGAGTTTTATTCATCATTGCTCTAAGTTTCTTCATAAACTTCTCATCCTTAGCTCGATAAAGAAAAGGGAAATCCAAATTTGGGCTTTTTTGGGCTTTTCCAACATATGATATAAAGGTGATTTCTTATAGGAACTCTCGATAATGGTATCAAGTGTCATCCTAAGGAAATGGATACATTCTACTACTCATCGTTGGTTACACCATTTGATTTGTTCAAAACTTTTCTTTTCTTTCGCAACTTTTCTTGAGGAATTCATTCTTATCCATAAATTTGACCTCCTTCATACCAGCCACCTTAAGAAATATCTCTAAAGCTTTCACTCCATCATTTAAAGTCTATTTGGCATTTCTCCCGTTAGTAAGAGAAGTTTCTACTTTCTTGAGTGAGGTAGCTATTTTTATTTTTTATTATAGCTTTATCTCTTTCTGTTGAAATGTCAATTATATGATTGAAGAAATTTTCTCCTAAAGTTTAGACACTTCACTAGAAGTCCCTATAGAATCCTCCTGTAGAAGATACGTATAAGCCGCCTGAAATGAATAATAGTTATGAATCAAAATATTGCATAAAAGGTTAACAGCATGAAACAGTTAAAAAAGGGAACATATGTACCTATAAGAATTGCTAAAGAATATCATAACGATGATCTTGAGATTAAGGTTAAGGTTGTGGTGGCTTAAGAGTAGTAAAGGATGGAGATCGGATGGCAAATTAGAGAAGGTCATCGAAACCACTAATAGGGGTTAACAATTGAGATTTAGAAGGAAGTTGATTTTCTAAAGAAATACATAGTGCAAACTCCTCACAAAGATGATATAGAGCCCTAGGAGAACCTAGAAAAGATATACAAAGAAGTGGAACCTGAGACTGCTCTAATTCATTCAGCTGTTGGGATTTTACTCCAAAATTTTTAAGGTTTAAGACCCAGAGCTTGGGCCGATATCCCAAAATGGTTCTTCATCCACAATAACAGAGGTATGTATGCCCCAAATTTTAGGCTTCTTGCTAAGAGTTTTAGCAGTACTGTAACCGTCACTTAGTTTCAATTTTATGGATTTGAATGAGCTAGCGATGATGTCCTTGAAAGATTGAGATTCAAGAGCTTGGTTCGAGGTAGAAGTACCATCTTTGCTCTCCTTTTCTTGTGGAGCAACACTCGTTATCTACTTCTTTTTGGAAGCGGTGGCTGTGGCAGATGTGACTGAATAAGAAAGAAGTGCTTATAAGAGGACAGCAAAAGTGGTTTCGTATAAAATGCAATGATATCTTACCAAGTGTCTTGGGATGAACTGGAGAATTAGAAGTGAAGGCTTTTGATTTTTCCATGATTAACGATCGTGCGTTATATTTGACCATTGGAGGCTCTATCAAAAAGTGATGGTGGTCTAGAATAATGGAATACTGAAGGACTTTTATTGGAGCTAACAAGATAAGCATGTTTCCTATAGTATCCGATGCTTGAGTCAATGACTGCACAATCTACTTGTAACGTCCCACCTTATCGCACGCTTTAAATCGACACACATGTTAATTCAAAACATACAAAAGGGCGGATTGTTATGGGGTAAATAAGAAAAACAGAGGGAAAAGAAAAAACTAAACAGAATCTCACAGCGGAAGGATAAAATATAATAATCAATTTACAGTTCATAAAACTGTTTACAAAACATTTGATTCTTATTTATACAATAAATATCAGAGTTCACACACCAATAAATACCAATGCAGCGGAATTAAATAGTGTAGTGGAATAATAATAGATAATAGTAATACAAATCTTCGTCTTCGTCCTCCAGAGCTAAAACTTCAAATCCTGAAATGCTCAGACTGACCCGAGCGAATTGAAAGGACAAAACACTCGAGTCAGAATTAAAAGATCTTATGTAATTTAAATTAACAGAAATAAATATGAGTGCAATAACTCAAGAGATGCTCGAAATTTACGTCTCCTAAGGATCCGTTAAACTATTTACTATGTAGCATATTGCGCTATTATAATAGTGTCTAATTGTAAAATAAACTTACTTTTAAATAGCGTTAAGGCTTTACATTTTCCACCTTAACACGGTTATATATTCCCATAGTCTATACAGTACCGTAATCTCCCCCGTACTGGGCGTCGTCGGAGGGCACTCCATAGGTATGGTACAAAACCAAAATCATATAAGGCGCGCTAGGGTAGGTGACACGACATAACTAGGCAATGCCAGGGTAGATATACCAATTGCTATCCGGACTGGTGGTAACACATAGCCGCAGCTACCGCCCACCTCGAACAAACACCCCCAAAAACAAAAAAATAAAGGTGGCCACTGAATCAATCCAAAGTCTGAGTATAGTATCAAAGGGATGTGTCCGATAAAGGGCGCTAACCCCCTTGGCCCGAGAATCGCTCCTGTTTTAGCCACCTTATGCCAACTCATGGGAGTCGGGTCCACGTATTTACCTCAAAGGAAACACCGCCACCATCCTACTTCATTCTGGAATCTCCACCGCGTACACGGCTGTTAAAGTGGTTTTCGGAGTTGGCAGAGAGTATGACAACTTCCGATCCCGGCCTCTTCAACAACCAAACGTTATTATAACACCGCGGTCTTATCAAAATAGTTTCACTTTCAAAACCAGAATATATACCCATTTCAAAACCATATAATACGATACCATTTTTCGTTTTAAAAACCAAATAAATTTGATATCATTTATAAACCCAAATCAGTATAACATCATCTTTATTTCACATATATCTTTTTCGAAATCATACTTCTTTAAAATTTATAATATCTGAAACCCAAACATTTGAATTATAGCGTTCAAAACATAATACTTCGAAATTCATAGCTTTAAAACCATAACTTTCAAAACTTAAATGGTTTGGATATTCAACATTATATAAAGTAGAACAGTCGAATTTAAAATTTCTTTATAAAGTAAATAATTTCCACGCCTTTACAATTTTATTTACTTTAAATTCAGTGTAAACCCATAACCTTTAGATTCACTTTCAGTTTGAATAAAAACACTTCGATTTCAATATTTTCAAACTTTGAGTATTTAATAAATTTCAAAACTAAGGTTGGAAATTTCTATTCAACAATTCATTGCCCTATTATTTAGTTTTGAAACGTTTACATAATAGATCTACAACCATTTAAAATAAAACCCAATTTATTAACACTAAATATTTCCTTCCATTTATTTATACTAGAATTATTCATTTAATTTATCTTGAATAAAAATCCAGTTATAAATACCATACCTTTAAAATTTCCAAGATTAATAAGTTTACACCAACTTATGGAGATTAATTTTTAAATAAGCTCAATTCCAAATAAATTTCCAATTTAATTTCAAATCTTAATTGATTTGAACTATTTAAAACTCTATATATACACAATATCTTAAACCTGTACTTAATCATAAATATAAATTATCAAACTCCATTTTTCAACTTATTTATTTCCATTTAATAAATTCATACATAGCTTAAATTCAATAATTTAACTATATATGTACATATAAAATAAGATTTATATAAGATCAAAATTAATATTTATTAAACCGCATCCTATCCAAACCATAGAAATCATTTCAAAAATAATTATATATACATATACCGCGGTGCCTGTATATAATTTTCTATCCTATGGTCAAGTGATACGGATATTTATCATTTCAATCCGCAAATTTAAAAATAAAAAAATGCGGTTGTATATCATTTCAAACCGCAATCCCGAATGAAATGAGAATGCATAATACCTTGCAGTTTATATAATATAGAACACACCATCCAGTCACCTAATATCAATCATCAACCAATTTTATTTCAGTCATCATCAATTTAAACAAACATCAATAGAGCATATAAAATATAACAGGTATCAACGAACAGTTTATAATCAAAATAAATAAATAAATAAATAACTGTTTAACTAGCAGTTTATATGCAAAATAAATAAATTTTAACTGTCAATTTATATGCAATAATAAAATTAATTAACAGTTAAATTAAATAAATGCGGTTTAACTGAGATGATGAAAAAAATATGCAAAACAGTCATAAATAAATTTCTAAACACACCACAAATCAATTTAACAAACATAAGAAATTTTAGAAGTTGTGAGTGGGTTAAAACACTCACCTTTTGAATTTAAATTGGATTTAAATCCAATTTAAACCCAAAAATTCAATGGTCTCCAAATCTGTCCAAACCAACGTCAAATGATCTGGAATTTAATTACGATCCTAAGAAAAAAAATCACGCATGAATCGGAGTTTGTATGTGAAAGTTAAACGTGTTTAATCATTGAAAAACAAAATAAAATTTTTAATCAAACATAACCTACCATCACTAGACACGTCATCACACCCCCTCCCCCGTCTTCAATCACGCGCAAACCATCTACGGGACACGTTGAACAAGCCACGCCCCCTACCACTGTTGACCACGTTCTGCAGGCCACCGCGACCACTGTTGACCATGCCGAAGAAGATCATCCACTAGCCCAACCTGAGCCGCCTCTCCCCTAGCCTCGACCCCCCTTCCAGTGCCGGCCGCCTCCATCCCCAGCTTAGGGTTTGCCGAACCCTAAATGACAAATTCCCGACTCCTGAGGTCGAAATAGCACAAATGACCACCACCGTCTCGAAGCCCGTGACGAGATCTAAAATACCCATATTTTGATTTTTCCAATTTCTCTCCGAATCAAAAACGCCCAATTTGCCCTAAGGTTTCGAAATTCATGAACTTTGACCGAGAATTACCGTTGATTCGAGCACCAATTTCAAAAACAGAAACTACATGTAGATTCGTATCGATGAGATCTTCGATTCTATAATTTTTTTGAATTTTTTCGAAGAGTTAGAATTTCCATTTGATTTTTGAATTTTGAAATTAGATCTAGGGTCTGTATCCATTGGGGAAGAGGAGGAGCTGTGTGATTGTATATACAAACAAATGAGAATAGATGGAGGCTAGGGTTTATAACCGGTTTTATATAGGTAGGATAGAAATGGAGTAGATGGATCCGATAAACAAACGTGTTGAACAATAACGTGGCCCAAAAAGCCCGTTCTAACCTCGGAATGAAATTGGTTAAACCAATATATCCAAATAGGTGTTTTAAATTAATCCGAACGTGATGGAAAAAGTTTCACATCAAAATTCCATCGTATGAAGAAGTTATGCTGAAATCAATATTTCCAAATTGATTTCAAATTGATTTCAATTAAATTGATCCCAAGGCGTTTCGCGTTCGCACGATCAAACGACAAGTCCGATTGCTACGAAACTTGAAACCCTACAATAATTCACTGATACGGATCCGATGAAACTGGTTTCGTCGAAATCCGAGTTAGTGGCCAAAATGGCTATTTTTATATTAATTAAATAAATTCAAAATAAATAAATAAAATCAAATTTTATATTTAGATTCTAAAATTGACCCATTTTATCACCTTTTAAAAATTCTTAATCATTTACAAAATTCCAACAAGTTTAGATGTCAAATTAAAGAAGGTAAATTGATAAATTTCAATATAAATCCTTAATTTCATTAAATTCACAAATTATAAATAATATCCTAATATTTCATTTAGTTAAATAAAATTAATTAGTATTCCATTCATTCCTGTCAAACAGATGGATTAAATATTGGATTCCAAATTATCACACAAATTTCTCATATTATCCTTATTTCAAATAACGAATTATTTAACTATATCCAATCTTGTTTAATTGCAATTAAATTCAATTATTAGACTTTAAGTTTCAATATAAATAAATAAATCCTGATTCCCATTCTTAAATTCACTATTGATCATATTACCATCCTGGGTACCATTTATTTTAATATATATCTAGATACTTTAACATTTTCGAATTGTTTATCTCAATTGCATAACATTAAATTTATATTTATTGCAATGATTTCCGATTTAATTAAATGAACTAAGTATATAACTCATAAAAATTGTTGTAAAAATCTCAAACCCACATTTATAAGTTTATTATTTCCACTCAAATATTATAGATATTTACAGGTATAGGTTTTTATTCAATCATTACTTATTATTATGTATAAATTAAATAAATGCATTATTTAAGTCCGTTTAAGTTTATTACCAAATATCCATTTACCTTTCCCATCAAAGTTGAATTCCATTCAATTAATATAACCAATCAAATTTCCATCCACACTTTATTTTAAACCTAAAATTTTCACTTCATTATCTTGTACTAATGTCATACAATTTCTACTTATTATTATATCTTTACAATCTATATACATTCATTTATTGATTTCTATTTGCCTTTGTTTCCTTATATTCAGTTCTTATCTTAGTATGACAATTTATGGTAATCCATTAAATCGATAATTCATTTCAAATGTTAATACTTGGCTTAAATTTCTACGGTTGCATTTCATTGACACTTCCGTTACTACGACAAAATTTAGTAACGTTTATATCATCAACACATTATAATTGCTTACCCTTTAATGAGTTTGATTTCCAAATAAATTTGTTGACCACGTACTTAGGCAAATTATACTAATTTGTTATCATACCCATAAATCTACGCTTATACTAAGTCCTACGTTCGAATGAATTTTAAATTGAAATGTTCATTAAGGTTTATAAATTATTAACTTGCACTAACATGATTCCTTAATTTATTTCAATTACCGTTTACAATCTTTTATTTCATTAAATCAATTTAGTACTTTCATTAATTTCTCATATTAAATTTTATATCCAGGTAAGAATCTTTTCTACTTAATTCATTTGAATGTTATTCAGTTTTCTATAAATTGGTTTTAAGTCACCATTTATATAATTTAATTTAGCCTTCATTTTAATATTTGTTTATCACCTTTATTATTTCTACAAAATAAATTACGAAAATCCTATTAAATAAACAAATTAAATTATCGAAATCTACGGGTCGTTACACTCTCCCCCGCTCAAAACTTTTCGTCCCCGAAAAGGAAAAGAAGGGATACGAAGGACTAAAAGATAATATACCTTATTCAAAAATTAACTTCATAAACAATTAAATTTATAAGATTAATTAATTTAGATAAAATATCTCAATTTACAACCATTACATCTTTTTATACTTAAATTACTAAAGTTTGGAAAACATTTTTCAAAATATTTCTAAGTTTATTATTTACGGAAAATTTTGACAGAGTCTCCTCTGTACGGAGAGGCTCAGGAGAAAATATAATATTAAATATAAAAAAATATCACATATAATATCCAAAATATTCTATCCCAACACGGGAAAAAGAAATATAAAATAGCGCTAATGCCGTAATCCAAAAACGTACCTATTTGTCGGGCAATTTACGCTTATTTTATGGAACCAAAAGCAGTAGCAATTGCTTCCATAACCTACATTTCACTTATATAATCCAAAGGGTTAACAATTATATAAAATGAAATATTTAAGTGGTTTCAACCACTAACAATAAATCAATACAGCAACCATCAATTTCAACAACAGCATACACAACAAATACAAAGACAACCATTCAATCAAGTAAACAAATAGTTGTTCGGGTTCCAAAACTTTAAATTTGCACAGAAAGAAGAATAAACCACTAGCGCATCATTTACTCAATAGCCTTAGACAAACTAAATAGATTATTCATTCATCCAATCAAAATTTAAAGTATCTTACCCCAAACAACCATAACCAAACACACAAATCCAACAACAATCAACTTAACTTATTATAAATTTCATTTCTTACCTTGGTTGTATGATTTTTTTTTTCATTCATATGACGGTTTATCTTTTTATTTTCATTTATTTCTTTCAATTTTATTTTCATTTTATTCCTTTCAATTTTATTTAGAAATAACTTTAACCCCTTTTCTTAAGTTTACAGTTTCTCTTTATTATATTACATCCATTTACTTTCACTTATTACTCACTATTACTCATTTCCATTAACTCAGGTCATGCCATTAACTACTATAATTATTCATTCATTTATTATTGCATGACCTCATTTATTTACCCTTTAATTACTTAAGTTGATAATCATCTATTTGAATTACTTACCTTTAATTATATTTACTTATAGTAAAGTTTCAATTATAACCTAAGTTTATAACATTAAATTCTCATTTATAATAGCAAATTCATTGAATACTTCATTACCTACTTTTACTTGTACAAATTTCTATTACATTTCTTATTAAACATTTCAAAATTTTATATTTGGTAAGTTATATATGTTAAGGAAAATGCAAATGAACTTATGCAAGTTTTACCTCATCCTTTAATTTCCATTTATAACTTAGCGTTTAAATCTCTTATTTTATTTCGGGTTTCAATTATTAGTTAAATTCTGTTTCACTACAATAATTGAAACAATTAATTAATGGGAATTTAAGAATTCAATACCGGGTTAAATTTTCAAATTATTTTAAAATAATAGATAAATATATTCTTACAACTGATATATCTCTAATTATATTTAATCAATTCAAAATTTATATTTTTTTTCCAAAAATGAATCTGCAGTAGAACTACTATAGTGGCCTTCCCCTTTCGAAACTCGAAAATGAAAGTCAATGATGCGACCGCCATCACCGAAATTATTTTCTAGCGACAGAGAGGGGAGTACGACTTTATTTTCTCCAAAATCTTCGTTAAAACAATTTTCCCAAATTATATTAAATGTTTATATCAGAAAATACTTATAAACAATTTTATCATATTCCCAAATTTATTTGAAAGAAATTTCAAAACCCCGGATCTTAAGTTCTAAATTTCCCAAATTTCTTTTTATTTTGTTTTTAAATTTTATTTCTATTATTATTATACACTTTATTGCCTAACAACCAATTTATTGCAGCCAAGTATAGATATCATCTGAATTTTTTTATTTTATATACAGTAAATATAATAGGCAAAATTATTTCATTCGCCTATATAAAACTAATACTATGTCGGTATGTCCTATTAAGTGTTTAGAAATCCCTATTGATGTCATAGCGTCCCATGCATCAACCAGAATTTATAAATACAAAACGGAACAGATTAACACAATATTAAAATCTTTTTATAACACTAACAAATACGCTCTCTCATATATATACACTCAGCGACTCCCATAGGGTATTACTACCCTATTAATAAAGAGTCAAACCCCACAAAACTAAGGTTTATCGCTAAACTAAAGCTCTGATACCAGATGTAACATCCCGCCTTATCGCACGCTTTAAATTGACACACATGTTAGTTCAAAACATACAAAAGGGCGGAATGTTATGGGGTAAATAAGAAAAACAGAGGGAAAAGAAAAAAACTAAAAAGAATCTCACAGCGGAAGGACAAAATATAATAATCAATATACAGTTCATAAAACTGTTTACAAAACATTTGATTCTTATTTATACAATAAATATCAGAGTTCACATACCAATAAATACCAATGCAGCGGAATTAAATAGTGTAGTGGAATAATAGTAGATAATAGTAATACAAATCTTCATCTTCGTCCTCCAGAGCTAAAACTTCAAATCCTGAAACGCTCGGACTGACCCGAGCGAATTGAAAAGACAAAACACTCGAGTCAGAACTAAAAGATCTTATGTAAGTTAAATTAACAGAAATAAATATGAGTGCAGTAACTCAAGAGATGCTCGGGATTTACGTCTCCTAAGGATCCGTTAAACTATTTACTATGTAGTATATTGCGCTATTATAATAGTGTCTAATTGTAAAATAAACTTACTTTTAAATAGCGTTAAGGATTTACATTTTCCACCTTAACACAGTTATATATTCCCATAGTCTATACAGTACCGTAATCTCCCCCGTACTGGGCGTCGTCAGAGGGCACTCTATAGGTATGGTACAAAACCAAAATCGTATAAGGCGCGCTAGGGTAGGTGACACGGCACAACTAGGCAATGCTAGGGTAGATATACCAATTGCTATCCTGACTGGTGGTAACGCATAGCCACAGCTACCGCCCACCTCGAACAAACACCCCCAAAATCAAAAAATAAAGGTGGCCACCGAAACAATCCAAAGTCAGAGTATAGTATCGAAGGGATGTGTCCGATAAAGGGCGCTAACCCCCTTGGCCCGAGAATCACTCCTGTGTTAGGCACCTTATGCCAACTCATGGGAGTTGGGTCCACGTATTTACCTCAAAGGAAACACCGCCACCATCCTACTTCATTCTGGAATCTCCACCGCGTACATGGTTGTTAAAGTGGAATTCGGAGTTGGCAGAGAGTATGACAACTTCCGATCCCGGTCTCTTCAACAACCAAGCGTTATTATAACATCGCGGTCTTATCAAAATATTTTTACTTTCAAAACCAGAATATATACCCATTTCAAAATCATATAATACGATACCATTTTTCGTTTTAAAAACCAAATAAATTTGATATCATTTATAAAACCAAATCAGTATAATATCATCTTTATTTCACATATATCTTTTCCAAAATCATAATGCTTTAAAACTTATAATATCTGAAACCCAAACATTTGAATTATAACTTTCAAAACATAATACTTCGAAATTCATAGCTTTAAAATCATAACTTTCAAAACTTAAATGGTTTAGATATTCAACAGTATATAAAATAAAACAGTTGAATTTAAAATTTCTTTATAAAGTAAATAATTTCCACGCCTTTACAATTTTATTTACTTTAAATTCAGTCTAAACCCATAACCTTCAGATTCACTTTCAGTTTGAATAAAAACACTTCGATTTCAATATTTTCAAACTTTGAGTATTTAATAAATTTCAAAACTAAGGTTGGAAATTTCTATTCAACAATTCATTGTCCTATTATTTAGTTTTGAAACGTTTACATAATAGATCCATAACCATTTAAAATAAAACCCAATTTATTAACACTAAATATTTCCTTCCATTTATTTATACAAGAATTATTCATTTAATTTATCTTGAATAAAAATCCAGTTATAAATATCATACCTTTAAAGTTTCCCAAATTAATAAGTTTACACCGACTTGTGGAGTTTAATTTTTAAATAAGCCCAATTCCAAATAAATTTCCAATTTAATTTCAAATCTTAATTGATTTGAACTATTTAAAACTCTATATATGTACAATATCTTAAAATTGCACTTAATCATAAATATAAATGATCAAACTCCATTTTTCAACTTATTTATTTCCATTTAATAAATTCATACATAGCTCAAATTCAATAATTTAACTATATATGTATATATAAAATAAGATTTTATATAAGATCAAAATTAATATTTATTAAACCACATCCTATCCAAACCATAGAAATCATTTCAAAAATAATTTTATATATATACCGCAGTGCCTGTATATAATTTTCTATCATATGATCAAGTGATACAGATATTTATCATTTCAATCCGCAAATTTAAAAATAAAAAAATGCGGTTGTATATCATTTCAAATAGTAATCCCGAATAAAATGAGAATGCATAATACCTTGCAGTTTATATAATATAGAACACACCATCCACTCGCCCAATATCAATCATCAACCAATTTTATTTCAATCATCATCAATTTAAACAAAAAACGATAGAGCATATAAAATATAACAGGTATCAACGAACAGTTTATATTCAAAATAAATAAACAAATAAATAAATGTTCAAATAGCAGTTTATATGCAAAATAAATAAATTTTAACTGTCAATTTATATGCAATAATAAAATTAATTAACAGTTAAATTAAATAAATGCGATTTAACTGAGATGATGAAAAAAAATGCAAAATAGTCATAAATAAATTTCTAAAAACATCACAAATCAATATAACAAACATAAGAAATTTTAGAAGTTGTGAGTGGGTTAAAACACTCACCTTTTGAATTTAAATTGGATTTAAATCCAATTTAAACCCAAAAATTCGACGGTCTCCAAATCTGTCCAAACCAGTGTCAAAAGATCTGGAATTTAATTATGATCCTAACGAAAAAAATTGCACGTGAATCGGAGTTTGTATGAGAAAGTTACACGTGTTTAATCGTTGAAAAAAAAAATTTAATCAAACAAACATAACCTACCACCACTAGACACGTCGTCACCCCCCATCTTCATTCACGCGCAAACCATCTACAGGACACGTTGAACGAGCCGCGCCCCCTACTACCGTTGACCACGTTCTGCAGGCCGTCGCGACCAATGTTGACCATGCCGAAGAAGATCATCCACTAGCCCAACCCGAGCCGCCTCTCCCCTAGCCTCGACCCCCCTTCCGGTGACGGCCGCCGCCATCCCCAGCTTAGGGTTTGCCGAACCCTAAATGACAAATTCCCGGCTGCTTAGGTCGAAATAGCACAAACGACCACCACCGTCTCGAAGCCCCGTGACGAGATCTACAATACATATATTTTGATTTTTCCAATTTCTCTCCGAATCAAAAACGCCCAATTTGCCCTAGGGTTTCGAAATTCATGAACTTTGACCGAGAATTGCCGTTGATTCGAGCACCAATTTGAAAAACAGAAACTACGTGTAGATTCGTAACGATGAGATCTTCGATTCTATAATTTTTTTGAATTTTTTTCGAAGAGTTAGAATTTCCATTTGATTTTTAAATTTTGAAATTTGATCTAGGGTTTGTATCCATTGGGGAAGAGGAGGAGCTGTGTGATTGTATATACAAACAAATGAGAATAGATGGAGGCTAGGGTTTATAACCAGTTTTATATAGGTAGGATAGAAATGGAGTAGATGGATCCGATAAACAAACGTGCTGAACAATAACGTGGCCCAAAAAACCCGTTCTGACCTCGGAACGAAATTGGTCAAACCAATATATCCAAATAGGTGTTTTAAATTATTCTGGACGCGATGGAAAAAGTTTCACATCGAAATTCCATCGTATGAAGAAGTTATGCTGAAATCAATATTTCCAAATTGATTTCAAATTGATTTCAATTAATTTGATCTCAAGGCGTTTCGCGTTCGCACGATCAAACAACAAGTCCGATCGCTACGAAACTTGAAACCCTACAATAATTCACTGATACGGATCCGATGAAACTGGTTTCGTTGAAATCCGAGTCAGTGGCCAAAATGGCTATTTTTATATTAATTAAATAAATTCAAAATAAATAAATAAAATCAAATTCTCTATTTAGATTCTAAAATTGACCCATTTTATCACTTTTGAAAAATTCTTAATCATTTACAAAATTCCAACAAGTTTAGATGTCAAATTAAAGAAGGTAAATTGATAAATTTCAATATAAATCCTTAATTTCATTAAATTCACAAATTATAAATAATATCCTAAAATTTCATTTAGTTAAATAAAATTAATTAGTATTCCATTCATTCCTGTCAAACAGATGGATTAAATATTGGATTCCAAATTATCACACAAATTTCTCATATTATCCTTATTTCAAATAACGAATTATTTAACTATATCCAATCTTGTTTAATTGCAATTAAATTCAGTTATTAGACTTTAAGTTTCAATATAAATAAATAAATCCTGATCCCCATTCTTTAATTCACTATTGATCATATTACCATCATGGGTACTATTTATTTTAATATATATCCAGATACTTTAACATTTTCGAATTGTTTATCTCAATTGCATAACATTAAATTTATATTTATTACAATGATTTCCGATTTAATTAAATGAACTAAGTATATAACTCATAAAAATTGTTGTAAAAATCTCAAACCCATATTTATAAGTTTATTATTTCCATTCAAATATTATAGATATTTACAGGTATAAGTTTTTATTCAATCATTACTTATTATTATGTATAAATTAAATAAATGCACTATTTAGTCCGTTTAAGTTTATTACCAAATATCCATTTACCTTTCCCATCAAAGTTGAATTCCATTCAATTAATATAACCAATCAAATTTCCATCCACACTTTATTTTAAACCTAAAATTTGCACTTCATTATCTTGTATTAATGTCATACAATTTCTACTTATTATTATATCTTTACAATCTATATACATTCATTTATTGATTTCTATTTGCCTTTGTTTCCTTATATTCAGTTCTTAGCTTAGTACGACAATTTATAGTAATCCATTAAATCGACAATTCATTTCAAATGTTAATACTTGGCTTAAATTTCTACGGTTGCATTTCATTGACACTTCCGTTACTACGATAAAATTTAGTAACGTTTATATCATCAACACATTATAATTACTTACCCTTTAATGAGTTTGATTTCCAAATAAATTTGTTGACCACGTACTTAGGCAAATTATACTAATTTGTTATCATACCCATAAATCTACGCTTAAACTAAGTCCTACATTCAAATGAATTTTAAATTGAAATGTCCATTAAGGTTTATAAATTATTAACTTGCACTAACATGATTCCTTAATTTATTCCAATTACCATTTACAATCTTTTATTGCATTAAATCAATTTAATACTTTCATTAATTTCTCATATTAAATTTTATATCCAGGTAAGAATCTTTTCTAATTAATTCATTTGAATTTTATTCAATTTTCTATAAATAGGTTTTAAGTCACCATTTATATAATTTAATTTAGCCTTCATTTTAATATTTATTAATCACCTTTATTATTTCTACAAAATAAATTACAAAAATCCTATTAAATAAACAAATTAAATTGTCGAAATCTACGGGTCGTTACACTACTGATCAGAAGAACTTTGCTTTTTGGGAACAGAATTTGAAAGGAAACATTTATTGATAAATAATAACAAAAAATAAGGATGGTAAGTGACAAAAAACTTATGGTATAGAATGTTCCTCTGATGTTAGAGAAGCATTTGACGAAAAGAGAGTTGCGAATCCCATCCTCTCGTTGTAATGAACCTAATTTCAATTAACATTGTTTAGGATATTTAATTAGCTAAATAAAATAAAATAATCTGATGATTAGAAGATTGAGATTTTTGATTAATAAGGGGTAGTCGTGCCTAAGAGAACAAATGAGATAATATGAATTAAAATGAAATAGATAAGTGAAATAGGTGAGGGCAAAATAGCAAAAGGATTATTCTTATACCCTAAACCCTTAGGAATTCATTTCGTATGTTCATTTCAAAAACAAAAACAAAGTAGAGGACGACCACCATCAAGCAAGAAAGAGGAAGATAAACAAGAATCTAAAGGAAGATGATTAATCAAATCAAATCCATTCAGATCTCAACTCCTTAATCTCAGAGCTAAGGTAAATAATGACTACATCTCATATTTTCTGTTGTTCTAGGTTTTAAGGTTAGTTTGAATTATTTTGCAAGATTATGCCATGTTTTTGAACGATTAAATGTCTATATATATTTGTTGATGATTTATGCTTATTCATATAGGTTTTATGATATGGTTTAATGTGAAAACCCTATTAAATGACATTCGAATGCCTCGTGATTTTAGATTTAGATCGAAACGATATTTTAGAGTTGGGTTCTTTTCATAATTTTCTTAATTAATGTAAATTTTATATTAATTTTCTAGTGAAGAAAGTGAATATTTGGGTTTAAAATTTTTTATGGCTTAATAATTGATATTTTGGGTCTAAAACAAATATATGTTAGAAAATATATTAAAAATGATTTAATGAATTTTTTGTAGAATTTTCCTAAGTGTTTCGATGGATATATAAATTATTTAAGGTATATGAATTAAAAGTTTTATATATTTATAAAAGGAAAAGGGTTACTTTGTAAATCATTTAAATTAGATGCGTCTGAAATTTTGGCAGCACTTTTTGAAAAGAAAATTTGCAACCAATAATATTTTGACCAACAAGGCAAGTTAGTTGAGATTAATTTCTTTTTAAGGTAAAAACAGTTTTTACATGCTTTTGGCATGTTTTGCCACTTTCGACACCTAGATTTCGTCTGGATACTTGTGTCCCCATCACCAGCGAACCAATGCACACAATGTCAGTAACATGGCACATATTGAATTGGACTAAGGCGAAAGATACTGAATCGAGATAATGGGTTCTGAAGGGGTCAAAATGTTTCTTTTCTTTTAAATGAAAATGCACTTGCTTTGCTTTTGAAGGGTACACTTTTGAGTTGATTGGCTTTCAATTGGGTTAAAATATTTTAAAGGAATGGTTTTGAAATGATTTGTGCCTTTATTTCTAAGTAAATGCTTTCAAAGGGGTCGAAACCCTAAGATGTCACTTTCTACGTTTCGAAGCGAATGGTTTCGAAAGGAATACTTTGTTTTCAAAATTCAAGCCATTTCTCCAATCCTTTCGGAAGAGTTGATTTCAACCCCATCACTTTATTAGTTAGGAATTGCTTTCGAAAGAGCGCTCTCGACTTAAATGTTTTAATGACCCTTTTGTTCTATTAAAGCTAGGATCCAAAATTTTCAAAGAGGTTAATTTTGAATGGTTTCGAATGGTTTCCACATATTGTAATTGAACGCAAATGCTTTCATAAGGTTGGTTATTTATAATGGTTTTGATGCTTTCGAAAGGTGTAAGTTGATGGTTTCGAAAGGGTTGTTCCCCAATGGTTTCGAAAGGTTTAAAATATAGATTACAAATGTTTTCGAAAGGCAATGTTTAAGAGTTTTAAACATAGGATGTCTAAGGTCTTAAAGCTTTCGAAAGAAAGGTTTTTTCAATGGTTTCAAAAGGTTTATTAGAATGCTTTCAAAAGGAATGTTTTGGCCTTTAAGGCTAGGTCATAAATGGTTTACTTGATTTCGATTGGGATGCATTTAACAGTTTCGAAAGGGGTATTTCAATGGATTCGAAAGGTGTACTTTCAAAGGTTTCAATGTTTTCATTAACAAAGGTTGGTGAAAAGAATATATAGCATGGAAAGGTGATTTTATTAATGCATAGAGTATATATTTTCCTTATTTAAATTTGATTTAGTGGCTTTAAATCAATTAGAGAAGGAAAAAATTTTAAGAATTTTTTTAGGTAAGATTACCCTAAGTGAAACTGAGTCAGACATTTATATACCAAATGGGACTGTTATAGGGTCACGCCCTATACATTACCTACTAGACCCTAGCTAATTAAGTAAAAAATTCCAGTTTGTAGGACTTTGTCACAGGTAAGACTAAAATGATGTTACACACAGAAAGGAATATATTTTTGCAGAGATAGGTTATTAGTGAGCTTGCAAAACCATTTGGATCAAGTGACCCTGAGAGAAGTTAAGTTAGGGTAAATACCGTCTAGAAGAGGGGTATCAGATAGGTGTTAGATTATTTTGTTTATATTGTCTGGTAGGTCCAAGTCAGCCAAATGTTAGTAGTTAGCCAAACAAAATTATAGCATTTGGACAAATAGTCCATTTTTTACCTAATATGTATGTTTACATGATAATGCTTTACAATTTTAACCAGTTTTGGTTGCAGGATTATGATTTGCAAAAGATATATTTCAAAAGGATGTTAGTGAGTAGAAACATGTTCCTCTAAGCTGCATGGTCTCACTTAATATCCAATAACCGAGATGTATAATATTATTTACTCCAGGCTTAATATCTAAATCGAAGTTTATGTTTTCCCCTAAAAATCTTAGGTGCACAAAATTGATTTGATTAGGCTAAGGGTTAAGGTTTACAGAGGATGATGAATAAACCTCTCGAAGACAAGCATGAGGCTGACAGATAGCTATTTAGGAGTTGTAGTTTTTTGCTTGTTTTTTCCACTGTGTTGTATCATGTCAGATATGAAAATATAGTACTCCGGTCAACCAAGTGGACATCATCATATGTTGCTCGTGGCGCAATTATGTAGTAATTATATTTTATCTAAACTTAGGAAACGATTATGGAATTATTTAATATGGATACGAATCTTCTATTTTGAAACGTAACCAGAAATATTGTTTCTTTTTTGAGATCTGTGATTTTGATTCATATTCAAGTGCTTATGATATTATGGATACCATTTCATAGCCGAATTTTATCATCGAAAGTTAATACTATAGATGATTACTGTAACAACCAGGTATTTTCAACCATTCGCATCCATTATAAGTGTATAGGTAGACACTCATGCCGGAATTGAATTGCTCAAAATATCGCGTTGTAAATAAAAATTTGGCAAATCTCAGAATATGCAGTAAATAAAAATCACAGATCACAGACACAGAGTAATAATAATGCAGCGGAAGTAAAAGTGAGAGTAGTTCATGAAGCTACTATATAAATATATCAGAGTTACATAAGATACAATAGAAGAAATAAAGTACAACAGAAGTTTAAATATGATAACCAAGTACAAGCTGAATAAAACAACCGTACTGAAAAGATGAAACTTGACAAGTAGATAATCTCCAGCGATTCCAATCTCCAGAAAGTGGAAATCCAAATCTGTGAATAACTCAGGCTGTCCCGAGCGTAAATAAAAATACAAACACTCGAGTCAGGACATACATACTTATACAATGTAAACCAACTCAGGTGAATTATAGCAAAGGTACAAGTAACTTAGAAGATGCTTGGGACCGCCCATCCTCTAAGGATCTGTTAAACTATTTACTATGTAGTAATATATACTATATACAGTAGTGTCTAATCGGTAAAGTATAATCATATAGAAAATAGCGTTAAGGGGATGGTGAACCTTAACGAGGTCGGATCTTTAGAACTAAAATCGTAGTGGGCTCGCTATAGGGAGATGACACGGCACGCGAGGCAATGCCAGGGTTGATACACCGTTTGCACTCCCGGACCGGTGGTGACGGCAAGCCAGCATCTTCCGCCCACCTCGAACAATACCCCCGAATCAAAGTGGCGCCACATATCGAATCGCAAAAGTAATAGAATGGTTTTCGATGAAGCATGCTCGATGAAAGGGTGCGACCCTTTGTGTAGCCCGGTATAGCTCCTGTTTTAGTCATTTATGCCAACTCACGGGAGTTGGGTCCACGTAATATACCTCGAGAACGTCGCCACCATCCTACTTCATTCTGGCATCTCCACCGCGTACACAGTTGTTAAAGTGGTTTTCGGTATTGGCCGGCTATAAGACAATATCCGATCCCGGTCTCTTTAACAAACAATCGTTATTATAACCCGTCGTTATAACTTTAAAACAATATTTTGTACTTCAAAAATAAAATGCCATTTCAACCCAAACCTTTATCAAAATAAGATTAAATCATTTCCAAACCATTTCAATATATCATCATACCATATCTTTCGATTCAAATACTTATCAAAATAAATATCAAGTCATTTCTAACCATTTCAATATATTAAATTATCATATCCTTTCAAAACTTCCTTTCAAATCATTTTAATACATCAAAATATCATAACCTTTCAAAGGTTCATTTTTCAAATCATTTAATATCAAAATATCATATCTTTCAAAACTTCGTTTCAAATCATTTTAATATATCAAAATATCATATCTTTCAGTACCTTTTCGAAACCACATTTCAAATCATTATTCATTTTATTCAATTTAAAATACCATTTCAATTCATATTTCAAAATAGTTTATACTCCAAAAAAATCATTTTTAATCATAAAAATGAAGTTATTATGTTAAAAATTAAATTATTAAATTTCCAAAATTTTCAACTTCCAAAGTTCATTTGTTCACTTACGTTTATCAAAACAGTGAAATTCCACTTTTCGCAGCATTTAGAAAACGCTACGGAAAGTTACATTCAAAACAGTTCAATTCAATACAAGACAACATTTTAAAATGTTGTAAATAGGGTTTACTAAAATTTCAAATAAACTTAGTTAAATTCAAAAATTATAGCACTTACAAAATTGCTATAATAGCTTTTAATTCAATTTAGCTTTTTAGTTCATTATCATCAACTACAACATTTACAAATACTGTAATATCATTTACATTGTAATTAATAGCATTTCAAAAATGCAGTCAATTAACTCCAAATATTCAATATAATTTCTCAACCAATTATATTTTTATTTAAAACATTTTTAACTCATAAAATCATATATTTTCACATTTATAAACATCATTTAATTTTCCTTAAGTTCATGATTTTATAAAATTAAATTTCCATTCAAAAATCAAGATTTAATAATAATCCACTTATTAAATTGCAATGTTCAATTTAAATTCCTTGCATTAAATTTCAACTTAACACTTAAGTTCAAATTCTCAAATATAACTTAGTTTTATTTTTATTTGCTCAACTAAAAGTTCACTTTTAAGTCAATTTCATAAATTTCCCATTTTGGTTATATTTCAAATTTCAACTTAAATATTCATTCATTTCACATTCAACTTTATCGAAAATCATTAATATGATATAAAATCACTTTAAATAAATTTAAATTCAAAATGTCATAAATTTATCATATTTTCAAAGTTAATTTAAATTCCATTAAAAATTAAATCAAAATTTCCAAAATAACTTATTTCATATTTTCTAACTTTTCCATAATTTATTTAACTTATAGATTTCCAGAAAATAAATAATACTTTACAAAAGTTATATTTTTATTAAATTTCATATCAAATATTATAATAATTAAATTTCTAAAATTTTTTAAAATTTTTAGAAAAACATATTTTAACTACGGGCCTGTATATAATTTTCTACGCTAGGTAAAGTAATACGGGTAATATACCATTTCAACCCGTAATTTACAAAGAAAATCCGGGTTTTATCATTTCAAACCCGCAATCCCAAGTTAAAATAAATTAAATAAAAACGGTTCAAGCCTATCATTTCAGCCCATAATGATTTTTCCCTATTCTAAAGTCCGTTCGGGTATGTATCATTTCAACCCATAGTGATTCTAATTTACAGGGAACTTGCAGTGTGATAAACGGATAAAATATACAGAATAGCATGAAATAACAGTAACATATGATATAACAGGTGTTTAAGCATGGGTGAACATCATATGATAATAATACAAGAATATATAACATGATAATATAGTTCTACAGATTCACAGGGTGTCAATTTACTACTTATATAAGTACATAATGTCTGGTGAGAATAACTCACATGTCACAAGCTGGAGAACGACACCAGAGCATACAATATAGACACAACGAAGGCACGACAACACTACCATGATTTGAGAGTGGAGAGACAAATATAATTGCCTTGTATACATATAAACAAAACAATTCAAAATACATAAGTTTTTCAAAGCCAAATTACACTAAACGACACTAGGAATCAAAGCCCAAAACAAAGACAAATGCTTTGCACTTGTTCTCAACTTCACATACTTCAGTTATGAACTGAAATAGCACAGCCAAGGCATGTATAAAGGTCTAGTTTGGGTCCATAGCGGTCAGCCTATGATGGTTTAAAAGTGTGGAGATTTATAGGTGCAACAAGTCAACACTACAAGGCAATTTCAAGGCAAATTCAACAACTCTATGCTACAATTTGGTTCGGCCATAGGCTCTAGGGTCACGGTCAGAGACTCAGGTGGTGATGGCTGATGTGCCAGGGGGTGGTGGTCAGGTCAGAGCTGGTGGTGGTGGTGGAAGTGGCGGCAAAAGGTGGATGAAGGTGATGGTACCAAAACTAGGTCAGCTTGAGTGCATAAGTAATGGATTTGTGGATTTTGGTGGTGGTGCTTGCCTTGGGGTTGCTTGGCCTGCAATGGTGGTGATCTAGGGTGGATCATGATCATAGAATAAAGTGGTGGAGGTTGGCCTAGATCTGGTCGAGGAGGAGTGGAGCCATGAAGTAGAGAACAAGTTGCAAAAATCACATAGAAAAACTAGAAAACAAGAGAAGAGAAGAAGATTTTACCAAATTTTTTGCAAGATGGAGGCCATGATTTTTTTTTTAGGGTTGAGAAGCTTTGTTGCATGAAAAAGATGAGGAAGGCAGCTGAAAAAAATGAGGAAAAGAACGGCCAAAATAAAAGATGTATTGATTAAAATGAAACGGTGAAACGACTTTACGTTTCTTAGCTTTTAAAACCTTCCATACTTCATTTTCTTTTAAATCGAGTAAAAAAAAATAAACTTCAGCAAGTACATCTAAAAACCGAAACAAAGTGAAATAAAATAAAAATATATAATTAAATTTAAAGAAAATATAAAAAGAATTAAGGAAATTGCTTAAAAATTGAAAACAGGGTTCAAAAATTACAATTAAAACATCAATGGCTTTGGAAAAATATCTATTTCATTTTAAAAATATTCTAAAGAAAAATTTTGAAATAAAAAAATTTATTTATCATTTCTAAAATAAAATAAATAATTAAATTGGAGAAAAACAGAAAAGAACTAAAGAAAATGTTTAAAAATTGAAAATAGGGCATGGAAATTACAAGAAAAATACTACTAGCTCTAGAAAAATTCCTACCTCACTTCAAAAATATTAAAAGACAAAAAATACATAAAATATCATATCAATACATATTACAATATAATATGTCAAAGAAAATAAAATTTATACTATTTAAAATAACAAAATTGCAGAATAAACAAATTGCACTCAATATTGAAATATACATAACTTTTACAATTTAAATCCGTTTCCAACGAAACAAAAAGCAGTGTTCATAAAATTTTATGTACTTAATAATAAAAGATAAAATTTAAAATTTCAAACTTTTAAACTTTTAAAATAAAAGTCAAAGTTTGACTATTTTGACCAAAATTCACTTTTTGGAAAATATTCTTTTTAGTCATGCTTTGTAATGATAATTCATATCAAAACTAAAGTTTATCATTCAAAATAAATAAAATAAGTTTTTTTTAAAAATCAAAAATTCAAATAAAATAATTAAAATATACAAAAAAAAATAAATCACAAAATACAGGGTTGTTACAATTACAACTTCTGTAGTGCTTAGCTTACAACCTCAAGATAGAGAATATTACAACTTGGTATCAGCGCATAGGTTTATGAAAAATTTTAAATTAAAAATGATTTTTGAAAACATAATCCTCAGGAATTAGAGATAAGAACAGGGTATAGGATAACGCTATATGAACGTACTTGTATTTTCTATAAATAAGTATATGCTATATCTCTATTCTCCTATCTCTCTTAGATTATTCCTCTATATCTCACGAGGTTTGAATACAGATATGGATGCTAGAAGTGGCAGAGTGGACCTTGGGGGAATCACCACGATAAATGGTAAAGCCAGAACAATACAAGAAGGAACCGAGGTCAAGCACAGACCGAGAATGTCGGTACTGGAGTCCAACAAATGGATATGGGAGCCATGTATCAATTCTTTGTCAACATGATGCAGGCACATGTTGCTACTGGTGTGGCTGGAGGAAATGCTAGAGTAGGTGTTCGGGAAGCTTCGGTGGTCAACAACTATGTAGTTTGAGTAGAGATGTAACCCCCAAGATTTTTGGTAACATCATTTAGAATATTTGATTATCCAGATGAAATTAAATAATGTGTTGATTAGGGGATTAAGATTTGATTTTAATTAAGAGTAGACGTGCCATTTAAAGTCAATAAATTAAAAATGAAGATTTAAAATGAATAAGGGAAAGGGTAAGATAGGGAAGAAGCCATTCCTTTATCTTCCAAACCTTGGTTGTGTATTAGAATACACTTTCATTTCATTTTGAAATTTTAAAACAAGAGGACAACCACCACTAACAAGGAAAAGGGAAAGAAGAATTTGTAAAAAGCTAAAGGAAAAGCTAATTCAAATCAAATCCATTCAAATCTCAAGCTCTTTAATCTCTAAAGCTAAGGTGAATAATGTATACATCTCATTTTTGTTTTGTTTTGGTTTTAAGATTAAACCCGAATATTTTGCATTGAATTGCCATGTTTTTGAATAATGGAATGATTATACATACTTGTTGATGATTTATGTATATTCATATTGAATTATTGATAGGTCTTAAGGTGAAAACCCTATTAAGTGATATTCAATTACCTTGCGAATTTTCATGAAGGTCTAAAATGATATTTTAAGATGGATTTCAAATTTTTGATTTTTCGTAATTTTTTTTGGAATTAATATGATTTTTCTAGTAAAGAAAATGGCATTTTGAATTATAAATTATTTACTGATAATTAATTATTTGTTTGGGTCTGAAATTTTTATATGTTTGGAAACATATATAATGTGATTTTCTGGGATTCTTTACAGATTTTTCCTTAGTTTTTTAATGGTTATATAAATTAGTTAAGTATGAGACTTAAATATTATATAATTAAAGAGGAGAAGAGGCTTTTTGTAAATAAATTTATATTTGTAAATTGGAAAAGTCGACAGCACTTTTTGAAAAAGAATTTGGCAACCTATCAAATTTAGACAAACCAGGTAGATTTGGTACAAAAGAATAGTTTTAATGTACAAATAAACAGGCTTTTACTGTTTCGAAGCTTTCGAAACTAGGTTCCACCTCCATCCCTTCCCTTCTGACATAGTCAAAACCAATGCACATGGTATAAGCAACTGGTACGTAGTGAATTGAAAGAAGGCGAAAGGTATAGAGTCATAACCAAGGTATTCGAAAGGGGTTGAAACATTGTTTTGGTTTTAAAGAAAAAATTGTCCACTTGCTTTCGACTAAGTTGCTTTCAACTTGGTTGTGTTTCGACTATGTCAAATGTTTTAAAAGATAATGTTACGATGGGGTTGCTCTTTTGTTTTAAATGATGCTTTCGACAGAGTCAATACCTTTAGTTGCCGCTTCCTACCTTTCGATCAAGATTTTTTAGAAGGGGTTGTTTTCTAAAAATCTAGCCACCTTTCCCATACTTTCGATGGATAGTTTCGACACCATCACTTCTTTACTTAGGAAATGGTTTTGAAATAGATTCTTCTGACTTTATTTAGTTTCTTATCCTTTTGTACTACTTGAAGGCATTATTTAAATGGTTTCAACTGAGATGTTTTGAAAGCTTTCAAAAGGTGTTTCCACATGTTTTAAATTGAACCCAAGTGCTTTCAAAGGAGTTAACTTTTGATGCTTTCGAATGGTTTTATGTCGAAAGGGGGGTTCCCCCAGATTTTTGACAATATTGAAAAGGAAGGTTTTTCCTATGTTTTTGAAAGGCAAGGTTTTAAAGGTTTAAAGAAGGATGTCTAATATTCTAGGGCTTTCGAAAGAAAGACTTTATTTGTTTTGAAAGAGTTTCTTTCGATGTTTTCGAAAGGGGTACTTTCAAAGGTTTCGAAAGGGTTACTTTTAGGGGGTTCGAATGGGTTGTTTAAAGGTTTTAAACAAAGGTTTCGAACAAGTTAAATAGGAAGAATATTGTAGGCGTTTTCCAGTTATAAAAGACTTTAACTTATTTTAAAAGGGTACGTAATCCTTAATTGATATCATCAACATGGTTTTGTGTAAAGTATATATAACATGGCCCAATAGCTTAGAGTAAAGCTAAAAGATATATTTTCCTTGTATATTTATGATTCGAAGGACTAAATTATTTTGAAAAGGTTTTCAACAAAAATTTAAAGGGTCGTTAACCCTAAGAAAATGATTCGGACAATTAGTCCACTTTGATTCAGATGGTTGGTCCAATTTGAGGGCAGTCAGTCCAGATTTTTTGGATAGTTGGTCTTGATTATGGAAATTTAGTTTAGTTGAGGGTAGTCAACCCAGTTTATGGACAGATTGTTCATTTCTTAGCGTGATAAACCTAGCTATTATGTTATGGGTAGGTAGTCGCTTATTACCAGTTTTACGGACAGATAGTCCATTTATTAGCATAAAGGATATGGCTATTTTGATATAATCAGTTTGATTAACCAGTTTGGTTGCAAAAAGGATTTGCAAAATATATGTTATGAAAAGGATATTAGCGAGGGGAAACCCATTCCGCTAAGAGATGTGCTCAATATCAATAAATTGAGATGTAGCAAAATTATTCACACCAGGCTTTATGTCCGACTCGAAGTTTTGGTTTCCTTTAAACTCTTAGGTGCTCAAAAATTGATTTGAGTAGGTTGAGGGTTAAGATTTTCAGATTTTTGTAGTTTTGGCGAATAAATCTTCTAGAGACGAGTAGGTGGCTAACGGATAGCTAATTTATGAACTATAGTTTATTTTGTTTGGATTCTGCTATGTATTAAGTCAAATATGACTATATTGCTTTGATTATCCAAGGTGGCATTGTCATATGTTTCTCTTGGCATATTATTGTAATTTTATGTTTGATCATTGCCTGGGAAACAATTTAGGGATTTTTGTAATATGGATATGAATTATGATTTTTAAATTTAATTAGATATAAGTTGTTTTTAAATCTATGACTTGTTTATATTCATGTGCTTCTGATATTATGGATACCATTAGCATTGCCGTATTTCATCTACAGAAGTTAATACTATAGATGGCTGCAGCATCTATAGCGTTTAGCTTTTGGACTCTAGATACGGGATGTTTCAACTTGGTATCGAAGCACAAGTTGATGGATTTTTTTAACTAAATAGGGCTTTTGAAAACGAAATCCTAAGGAATTAAAGAAAGGTTGGGGTTTGGGATAACGTTATGGTAACATACTTGTATTTTCTACATACAAGTATCCGCTTTATCCCTAGTCTTCTATCTTTGGTTAGGTTATCTTTCGGTATCTCATGAAATTCGAATACATGTATGGATGGTTGAAATGGAAGAGTTAACACTGGATGGGAAGGCACCAAAGGGAATGCCAGACCTAATGCCAGGAGTGGTCAAGGTCAGGCATAAGCAGAGAATGTTGATGCTAAAGTCCCGCAAGTTGGAATGGAAGCTATGTATCAGTTTTTCAGGAATATGATGTTGGAAAGAGATGCGGCCGGACTGTTTGGAGGAAATGCTACAAGAGCGGGGGTTCTGAAAGTTTCGATAGCTAACCATTTTGGTTAGCTAAGTGGAGATTTCACCAAGCTTGGAGGGAAGATGTTTATGGGAACAAAGGATGCCATTGAGATGGAGAACTAGTTGTTGCACTATGGAAGGATCTTTGTAGATTTGGGCTCAATGATGAGCAGAAGAGGATGTTAGCATCTAAGCAGCTTTGGGGAGCTGCATTGTTCTGATGGAATAATGTCTATAACGGTAGATGAGGAGACTATGACCTTGGATGATTTCAAGAGTGGGTTTAGGGTGAGGTTCGTGTCTGTTATGGCATAGTTAGATTAGAGAAAGATGTCGATCATGGAGTATGCCAGATAGATATGGGTATGCCTCAGTATACACAATGATGAAGAGGAATGGGAAATTTATCAGGGGATTGAAGTTTGAGTTAGCAAGGGCTACTTTATTTCATATTAAAGATCCTTTTGATGATGTTGTGGAGATGGCCATGAGGCAAGAGGAGATTCTTAATTCTCTAGAGAAGAGCAAGGCTAAGGAGGTCGTGGTTGAGCAAGGCTAGATGAGGAAGTTCTTTCCCAAGAAAGGTGCTCCGAATGGTGGAGCAGCTAAGAAAGGAAAGTCCGAGATCGTCTGTTATTAGTGCGACAAGAAGGGGCACTTTGCTACTGATTGTCGTTCTGGAAAGGCTAAGGATATGGCTAGGGGGAAGAATGTCAGGTGCTTCAACTGTGACCAGATAGGCCATTATAAGGACCAGTGCAAGAAGCCCGCTAAGGATGGAAAGGGCTAGGTGTATGCATTGGAGCCTACTGTTTCTCGGCTTAGGAGAAGTGGAAGGCAGTTCTGGGAGGTGCATTTCCGATTCATGGTATGTTTTTTAGCGTTCTATTTGATACTAGTGCATCACATTCTTTTATTTCTAGATATTTGATAGATAAGCTTAACCGTGAACCCACAAATTTAGTTACTTCCTTACGGTTGCGAATCCAATAGGAGGGTGTGAAACCCCAGGGTTGAGATGTGACTTGTTCGAGCTTCCCTGTTAGGTCATATATTTTTTTGCAGTTTGCAAATGTTTGATTCTGTGGGGTTCGGAATTATTATTAGGATGGATTTGTTAAGTGAGTACAATACTAGGATATTTTGCCAGGATAGGAAGATATCTCTTAGACACCGTGATTGTAGCGACATGATTGTTTATACCATAGAAGATTCTAGCGATGAGGTGTTTTCTTTGTTGGGTGTTATGTAACCAAATGATGAATTGAGTCGAGTTTTCATTGTTAGAGAATTTATGTTTTTGAGCCTATAGTTGGATAGCCACCGAAACGAGCCATTGAGTTTCGAATAGATTTGGTTCCGGAAGCAGAACCATTGAGTAGGGCGCCGAGCAGGATGACCCTTTCAGAGATGAGGGAGTTGAAAGTGTAGTTGGTGGATCTGGAATGCAAGAGTTTCATCAGGCCAAGTAGTTCCCCTTGGAGGTGCAGCATCAGTGTTTGTTAAGAAGCCGAATGGATCGTTGAGGCTATGTAACGAATATCATAATTTGAATGAGAGGACAATAAAGAATCGATATCCATAGCCTAGAATTGATGATTGCTTTGATCAGTTGAGTGGATCCAAGGTATTTTCCCAGTTGGATTTCAAAATTGGTTTCCATCAGCTTGGAGTAGCAAAGGATAGTATACGTTTGACGGTGTTCAGGACCAGATATCGATCGTATGAATGGTTAGTTATGCCATCCGGTCTGATGAATTCGCCAGATTTCTTTGTGAATTGATGAGCCAAGTTTTCCAAGAACACTTGGATAGGTTCATATTGGTTTTCATAGTTGATATCTTGACTTACTCTAAGGATAAGAGAGAGCAAGAAGTTCGTCTTAGAGTGGTGCCTGAGACGTTGAGGCATCATCAGCTAAAGGAGAAGTTCTCGTAGTGTCATTTCTAGAAGAAGAAAGTTAAGTTTCTTGGTCATGTATTCTCAAACAAAGGGTTGCCAGTGGATCTGACTAAGGTTGATGCAGTGAATAGTTAGACGAGACCCGAGACATTAATGGACATAAAAAGTTTCTTGGGGTTAGCTTGTTATTATCACAGATTCATTAAGGATTTCTCACGGATAGCAGCACCGATGACCAAGGTAGTGAGAAAGGATGTGATGTTTGTGTGGATCAATAAGTGTGAGGAAGCATTTTAGAGTTTGATACATTTATTGACCCGTGCACCTATGTTAGTTTCCAGAGGGGATTTAGGGTTTGGTTGTTTATACAGATGCGTGTGGAACAAGATTGGGAGTTGTGCTGATGCATGGAGGATTGCCTATGCTTCTAGACAACTTAGACCGCATGAGGTCAGGTATCCAACGCATGCTTTGTAGTTGGCTGTAGTGATTTTTTCTTTGAAGGTGCAAAGAAATTACCTTTTATGAAAAAGGTTTAAGTTACTTACCGATCATAAGTCATTGAATTATTTGTTCCCCCAAAAGGAGCTGAACATGAGATAGCAGAGACGGTTAGAGTTTATAACCGCTTATGATTTTTCGATTGAGATAGACTAGGGAAAGTAAACAGATACACTTAGTAGGAAACATCATAATGCAATGTTAGCGATTATTTTTGAGTGGAAAGATTTGAAAGCATTCGCAGATTGCAGAATGCAGTGGAGATCCAAGGCTGGGTCTAGTGAGGATACAGTTGTATTATCTTATTTGGAAGTTCGACCGCCGTCGATCGAAAAAAATGCTTCTAAATAGATGGAGGATCCTATATTAGCTGATCAGATCATGAAGTTAAGAGAAGAAACTAAAAGCGATGACTTGAAACACTTTAGTCTTGACCAGAATGGTTGGTTGAGAAATAAACGAAGATTATGTGTTCCAAGTGTGGGAAACGTAAGGAAGGAAGTCTTGGAGGAATGTCATTGTTTGAAGTTCTCAATTCATCTAGGAGGAACTAAGATGTATCAGGATATGAAGAGGAGTTTCTTCTGGGAATGTATGAAGCAGGATATTGGCTTGTGTGTAAAGAAGTGCTTGAATTTCCAGTAGGCAAAGGCCGAACACCAAAAGCCAAGTTGGTTGCTTCAACAATTATATTCTAGTATGGAAGTAGGATTAAATTTCTATGGAATTTATTGATGGGTTGCCAAGGTCGAACGGAGGAAATGAAAGTGTATGGTTCATAGTGGACAGATTGACCAAGAGTGCCCTTTTCATTCCAATTAGCTCAACCAGGATGACACTTGTTTTAGCAAAACTGTTTATAAAGAATGTGGTTAAAATTTATGGAATTCTTAGCACTATAGTTATTGATAGAGATTCCCAGTCCACAAGCGAGTTTTAGAGGATTCCACAAGAAGTTTTGAAAACCAAGCTCAAGATGAGTACCGCTTACCATCCGTTGATAGATGGGCAAATGGAAAGAGCTAACAAAATCTTAGAAGATTTGTTAAGAGCTTATGTTCTAGATTTTTGAGGATCATGGGAAGACCATCTCCATCTATTCGAGTTTTCATATAACAATAGTTATCAGACCAGTATTGGGATGACACCATTTGAAGCTTTGTATGGAAGGCCAAGCAAATATCCTGCTTGTTGGTCGTAGATCGGGATATGTTGATTCTTGGTTCGAATTTGGCTAGAAAAGCTATAGAAAAGATTGAGATCACTCGGGCTAGAGTGAAGGATGCTCAGACTAGGCAAAAGAGTTATGCGGATAAAAGACAGAAAGACTTAGAATTCTCAGTTGGAAATTAAGTTTTTATTAAGGTGTCACCGATGAAGGGTTTTATTAGATTTGGAAGATCAGAAAATTCGGCATCGAGATTCGTTTGACCATTTCCTATTGTTGAGAGGATTGGGAAACTCGAGTATAGACTTGAGATACCGAGCAGCTTGGGATGTGTCCATGATGTTTTCCGTTTTTCTCATCTCAGAAAGTGTGTTAGAGGCCTAGTGACTACTATTTCACCGGCTGTGCCATATGATTTATTAGTAGAACCAGATTTGACCATGGTGAAGAAACTAGTTCGCATTGTTGCGAGAGATGAAAAGAGGCTTAGAACCAAGACAGTCGGGTTAGTCAAAGTCCAGTGGAATGACGATGATGGTACTTGGGAGGTTGAGAGCAGGATTAGAGATAGTTATCCTAACTTGTTTGATGGTATGTTTTACCTTCTGATTTGATTTATTGTGTGCCTTATTTTAAATTCAAGGACGAAATTCTTTAAGGAGGGTAGTCTGTAACACTCCAGATTTTTGGTAACATTATTTATGATATCTGATTAGTTAGATTAAACAAAATAATGAGCCGATTAGGGGATTGAGATTTGATTTTAATTAACCATATCCGTGCCATTTAAAATCAATAAATTAACAAAGAAGATTTAAATGAATAAGAGGAAGGGTAAAGTAGGAATGACCCATTCCTATATCTTCCAAACCTTAGCCGTGTATTAGAACACACGTTCATTTCATTTTGAAATTTCAAAACAAGAGGCCGGCTAACATTAACAAGAAAAAGGGAAGAAGAATTAAGAAAATCTAAAGGAAAAGCTAATACAAATCAAATCCATTAAAATCCCAAGTTCTTTTATCTCTAAAGCTAAGGTGAATAATGTTTACATCTCATTTTTGTTTTGTTTTGGTTTTAAGACTTAATCCGAATATTTTGCATTAATTTTCCATGATTTTGGACGATGGAATGATTATATATACTTATTGATGATTTATGTATACTCATTTTGATTTAATGATAGGTTTTAAGATTAAAACCCTATTAACTGACATCAAATTACCTTGCAAATTTTTATGAAGGTCTTAAATGATATTTTGAAAATGGATTTCAATTTTTAAATTTTTCTGAATGTTTTTGGAATTAATATGATTTTTTTTGTAAAGAAAATGGCATTTTAGATTGTAAATTATTTACATGTAAATAATTATTTGTTTGGGTCTGAAATTTTTGTATGTTAGAAAACGAACATAATGTGACTTTTTGGAATTTTTACAGATTTTTCCTAAGTACTCTAATGGTTATATAAAATTATATAAGGTATAGGACTTAATGTTTTAAAAAATTAAATAGGAGAAGGGGAATTTTGAAAATAATTTAAATTTATAAATTGAGAAAGTCGGCATCACTTTTTGGAAAAGAATTTGGCAACCAATCAGAGTTAGACAAACAAGGCAAGTTATGTACAGAAGAATAGTTTTAAAGTACAAATAAATAGGCTTTTACTGGTTTGGAACTTTCGACACCAGGTTCCGCCTCCATGCCTTCCCTTCCAACACAGTAGAAACCAATGCATATGGTATCATAAAACTTGTACATGGTACATTAGAAGAAGGCGAAAGTTATAGAGTCGAAACCAGATGGTTCTGAAGGGGTTGAATTATTGTTTTGGTTTTAAGGAAAAATACGTCCGCTTTCTTTTGACTAAGTTGCTTTCGACTTGGTTGAGTTTTGAGTAAGTCAAATGGTTTGAAAGATAATGTTTCGACGGGGTTGCACTTTTGTTTTGAATGATTCTTTCGATATAGTCGAAACCTTTAGCTGCCACTTCTTACCTTTCTATCTAGATGGTTTCGAAGGGGTTGTTTTGTTTTCTAAAAATTTGGCCACCTCCTCAATACTTTGGAAGGATGGTTTCATCACCATCACTTCTTTACATAGGAAAAGGTTTCAAAACAGATGCTTTCGACTATATTTAGTTTCTGATTACTTTACTTGAAGGCATAATCCAAATGGTTTCGACTGAGATGTTTTCAAAGGTTTCGAAAGGTGCTTCCATATGTTATATATTGAACCCAAGTGCTTTCGAAATAGTTGAGTTTTGATGCTTTCGAAAGGTTTTATGAATGATTTTGAAAGGCGTGGTTTCCCCAGGAGTTCGATAAGGTTGAAAAGAAAAGTTTTTCCTATGTTTTCGAAAGGCAAGGTTTTAAAGTTTTAAAGAAGGGTGTCTAACACTTTAGAGCTTTCGAAAGAAAGGCTTTTATTGGTTTCGAAAGACTAACATTTAGTAGTACTGAAAGCGGTACTTTCAAAGGTTTCGAAAGGGTTACTTTTAGGGATTTCAAATGGGTTGTTTAAAGGTTTTACAAAGGTTTCAAACAAGTTTAATATGTAGATAGCCTAAATCTTTTCATGTTATAAAGGACTTTAAATTATTTTATAAGGATAGGTAATCCTCATTTAATATCATCAACATGATTTTGTGAAAAGAATATATAACATGGCAAAATAACTTAGAGTAAAGCTGAAGGATATATTTTCCTTGTAGATGTATGATTTGAAGGGCTAAATTATTTTGAAAAGGTTTTCAAGGAAAATTTAAAGGGTAGTTAACCCTAAGAAAATGATTCGGACAGTTAATACATTTTGATTCTGACAGTTAGTCCAGTTTGAGGTTATTGAGCCTAGAGTTTTCGGACGGTTAGTCAAGATTGCTGACAGTTAGTCCAGTTGAGGCGGTCGGCCTAGTTTTATGGACCAATAGTTCATTTGTTAACATAGCGGAACTTGCTATTATGTTATGGAGAGCTAGTCGACTAATACCTGTTTTGTGGATAGATAGTCCATTTATTAGCATAGAGGATATTGCTATTTTGATATAATTAGTTTGATTAACTAGTTTGGTTGCAGGAAAGGATTTAAAAAATACATGTTTTGAAAAAGGATATTAGTGAGGGGAAACTAGTTCGAGACATGCATGGTCTTACTCAATATCAGTAAACCGAGATGTAACAGAATTATTCACAGCAAGCTTTATGCCCGACTCTATGTTTTCTCCCCTTAAACTCTCAGATGTTAAAAAATTGATTTTAGTAGGCTGAGGATTGTGGTTTTCATGTTTTCAGGTTTTCGTAATTTTGACGAATAAAGCTTCTGGTGATGATCAGTTGGCGGATGGATAGCTAATTTACGAACTACATTCTATTTTGTTTGGATCTCAATGTGTATTAAGTCAGTTGACTATTTTTCTTTATTCGTCCAAAGAAGCATTGTCACATGTCGCCTATGGCTTATTATTGTAATTTGATATTTGACCATTGCTTGGGAAACGTTTTTGGGATTATTATAACATGGATATGAATTATGATTTTTGAAATGTAATCAAATATATGTTGTTTTGAAATCTGTGATTTGTTCTTATTCATATGCTTTTGATATTATGGCTACCATTAGAATTAACGTATATCATCACGAGAAGTTAATACTATGGATGACTGTAACATTTGTAGCACTTAGCTTTTGACCTCTAGATACGAGATGTTACAAGGAACTATGCTAGGCTTGGAGAGAAGCCATTCATCGGAACTGAAGACGCTATCGAGGTGGAGAAATGATTGCTACATTTTGAGAGGATCTTTCTAGATTTAGGGCTTAATAATGAGCAGAAGAGAGGACTTGCTTCGAGACAGCTTCAAGGAGCAGCTTTGTTCTGGTGGAATAGTTTGACAGCTGTAGTGAATGAAGAGACGATGACATACGCTGAGTTTAAGAGGAGGTTCGAGGAGAGGTTCATGTCCGTGATGGTGCAATCTTCCTTGCCGGAAAAGTTTTTTAAGTTTGAGCTATGGGAGATGGCTATGTTGGAGTATGCTAGAAGATTTGAGGAGTTGGCGAGGTATGGATACTGTGATTAAGAGAAAAGAAAATTTTATCAAGGGGTTCAAGCCAGAGTTGCCCAAGGCTACATTACCACATATTAGTTGTGATGTTATGGTAAAGACGAATTTAAAACATGGAGAAAAGCTTGCTTTTCTAGAGAAGAATAAGGTGAAGGAGGTTCAGGTGGGGCGAGTCAGAAAAGAAAGATCTTTCATAAGAAGGGTGCTCAGAAAGGTGGAGCCGCAAAGAAAGGGTAGTTAGAAGTTGTTTTCTTTAAGTGCGATAAGAAGGGGAATTTCGCTAACGAATGTCATTCCAGAAAGGCGAAGGAAGTGATTGGGAAGAAAAATATCAGATGGTTCAAATGCGATCGGATTGGCCATTGCGAGAACTAGTGCAAAGAACCTGCTAAGGGTGCAAGGGGCAAGATGTTGCATTAGAGCCTACTACTTCGAGGCCAACAGCGTTGGAGAAATGGAATGAGGTATGGGAAGTACGCTTCAGATTCATGGTATGTCTGTTAGCGTTTTGTTTGATACTGCTGCATCGCATTCTTTTATTTCTCGTTGTTTGGTAGATAAACATAACCTAGAACCCTCATACTTAGTTACCTCCTTAAGGGTTGCAAATCCGATAAGAGGGTATACGACACATGGGATTGAGTGTGACCATTTAGAGTTTGATTTGTTAGGTCATACCTTTGTTTTTAGTTTGCATGTGTTTGACTTTGTAGGGTTCATAATTATCTTGGGTATGGATTGGTTAAGTAAAGACAATGCTAGGATGTTTTGCTATGATAGGAAAATATTGCTTACACACCCCGACTGTAGTGATCGGATTGTATAAACTGTAGAAATCCCTAGCTATGAGGCGAATGCTTTGTTGGGTATTGTGGAGGTATAGGACGAGTTGAATCGAGTTTTCATAGGTCTTCAAGCCAGTAGTAGGATTTCCACTGAAACAAGCCATTGAGTTTCGAATAGATTTGGTGTCTGGAGAAGAACCAGTGAGTAGACCTCTGAGAAGGATGACACCTACCGAGATGAGAGAGCTAAAGGTGCAGCTGGTGGATTTGGAAGGCAAGAATTTTATTAGACTGAGTATTTCACCTTGGGGACAACCGTAGTGTTTGCCAAATTGATGATAAAGAATCAATATGGATTATCGTAAGTTGAATGAGATGACAATAAAGAATTGATACCCATTGCCTAGAATTGATGATTTGTCTGACCAATTGAGTGGAGCCAAAGTACTTTCTTAATTGGATTTGGCGACAGGTTTCCATCAGCTTAGAGTAGTAGAGGACAACATTCCTTTAATGACGTTTAGAACTAGATATGGATTGTACGAATGGTTTGTTATGCCGTTTGGACTAACTAATACACGGGTATTATTTGTGGGTTGGATGTACCGAGTATTCCGAGAGCACATAGATAGGTCCGTTTTGGTTTTCATAGATGATATTCTGATATACTCTAGAGATGAAAAGGAGCATGAAGTTCATCTTAGAGTGTGCTTAAGACGATGAGGCAGCGTCAGCTGTAGGCGAAGTTTTCAAAGTATTATTTCTAGAAAAAAGAAGTGAAGTTTCTTGGTCATGTGGTCTCAGAGAAAGCATTGTCTATAGATCCAAATAAGATTGAAGCAGTGAAAAATTTGAAGAGATTCGAGACCGTGACCTAGCTTAAGAGTTTTCTTGGATTTGTCGGATATTATCGGAGGTTCGTATGGGATGTTTCACGGATAGCAACACCAGTGACCAAGCTAATGCGAAAGAATGTGAACTTTGTATGGACCAGTAAGTGTGAGGAAGCATTGCAAATCTTGAAACACTTATTGACCCATGCACATGTGTTAAATATTCCATAAGGAAACTAGGATTTGGTAGTTTATACAAATGCATGTGGAACTGGATTGAGAGGTGTGTTAATGTTAAGAGGTAAAGTGATTGCCTATGCTTCTCGACGGCTTAGACCGCAAGAGGTTAGGCATCCCATGCGTGATTTGGAATTAGCTACAATGATTTTTGAGTTGAGAGTGTGGAGACGTTACCTTTTAGGGGAGTGGTTTGAGCTTTATAAGGATTAAAAGTCATTGAAATATTTATTCTCCCAGAAGGACCTAAACATGAGACAACAGAGATGGTCAGAGTTTGTTGTTGCTTATGATTTCGGAATTGAGTACACATGAGGGAAAGGTAATAAGTTGGAAGATGCACTTACAGAAAGCATCAGAATGCGGTGTTGGCTATGATAGCTGAGTGGAAAGATTTTCGAAGCATTAGCGACTTGTGGAGTATAGTGGAGATCTAAGACTAGGTCTAGTGGAGAAACAACTGTGCCATTTTTGTTTAAAAGTCTGACCGATGATGATCAAGAAGATTACTTCTTAATAGGAGGAGGATCTAGTATCGGTTGAACGGATCAAGAAGTTAAAGGATGGAACAAAGACCAAAGAGTTGAAGGATTTTTGTCTTGATCAGAATGGGTGGTTGAGAAAGAAATGGAGGTTATGTTTTCCTGTAGGAGAATGAAGGAAGGAAGTTTTGAAGGAATTCCATCATTCGAAGTTCACTATTCATCCAGAAGGAACTAAGATGTATCAGGATATGAAGAGAAGTTTCTTTTAGGAAGGTACAAAGTGGGATTTTGGATTATGGATAAAGCGGTGTCTAAACTGTCAACAGGTAAAAGCCGAACATCAGAATCCAAGTGGGTTGCTTCAGCCATTGGATATTTTGATATGGAAGTGGAATTCTATTCCTATGGATTTTATAGACAGGTTGCCAAGATCTAATAGAGGAAATGAAAGTATATAGGTTGTAGCAGACAGATTAACCAAGAGATCCCATTTCATTCCAACTATGTTTTATTTGGCTAACTACTAACCTTTGGCTTACTATGGCCTACCAGACAATATAAAAAATAGTTTAGCATCTGTTAGATACTCCTCTTCGTTACGGTCTGCCTTATCTTCTCCCAGGGTCGCGTGATCCTATAGGTTTTGCGGGCTCACCAATAAACTATCTCTATACAAATAATTCCTTTCTTTGTGTAACCCCATTTTAGTCTTATCCGTGACAAAGCCATACACACTGGACTTTTGGGCTAAATTAGCTAGGAGCTAATAGCTAATGTATACGACGCGACCCTATACTAGTCCCATCTGGTATATAAATATTTTAGTCATTTTACTTAGGGTAATCTTCCGTTAAATTTTCCTTGAAAACCTTTTCTTCTCAACTTGATTTAAAACCTTTAAATCAAACTTAAATAAGGTAAGTATATACTCTATGCTTTACTTGAATCATCTTGCCATGTTATATAATACTTTACACAAACCATTGTTGATGAAAACATTTAAATCTTTGAAAGTACCTCTTTCAAAAAGATGGAAAGTATCCATTTCAAAATCAAGTAAATCCTTTATAATCTTGGCCGAAAGGCCAAAATATTCATTTCAAAACCATTCATAACTACCTTTAGAAAACATTGAAAAGCATCACATACGAAAGCTTAAAACCTTAGACGTCCTTCTTTAAAAACGCTATAACATTGCCTTTCGAAAACATTGGATACCTTCTTTTCAAGCCTTTCTAAACAATTAGCGAACCACCTATTCAAAACCTTCATTTGAACCTTTCAAAAGCATTAAAATCCTTTATGAATAATAAAACTTTCTAAAGCATTTGAGTTGAATCGAAACGTGTGGAAAGCTTTCAAAACGATTGAAATCTATCTCTCTCGAAATATTTGGTTTCTACCTTCAATAAAGAAAAAGTGTCATCAAAATTTTAAGTCGAAAACACTCTTTCGAAAGCAATTTCTAAGCAAAGAAGTGATGGTGTCGAAACCAACCCTTTCGAAAGCATTAGAGAAGCGGCTTGGATTTTAAAAACAGAGTATTACCTTAGAAACCACTTGCTTCAAAAGGTAGAAAGCGGCAGCTAGGGGCTTCGATCCCTTCAATTTTTTTTATTTAGAACAAAAGCGCAACCCATTTGAAACCATTCCTCTAAAACATTTGACCCAGTCGAAAGCCAACTAAGTCGAAAGCATACCCTTTTGAAAGCAAAGAAGGAGCATTTTCAATTAAAGCAAGGTTGCATTTTGACCCATTCGAAACCCTTAACTTCTACCTAGTACCTTTTGCCTTAGTTCAATTCACTACATACCAATTACTTGATACCATGTGCATTGGTTTCGATGGTGATGAAGTCGAAACTACCAGATCATAACGCCTACTGCTGAAAGTGTTAAAACATGCCAAAAGCATGTAAAAACTAATTTTTACTTTAAAAAGAAATTCTTTTCAATTAACCTGCCTTATTTGTCAAAATATTATTGGTTGCTAATTTTCTTTTCTAAAAGCACTGCCAAAATTTCATTTAAACAATTTAAATAATTTACGAAACATCCCTTCTCCTTTTATAAATATATAAAACATTTGAGTCTCATACCTTAAATAATTTTATATATTCATTATAGCACTTAGGAAAATTCAACAAAAATTCTGGTAAATCATTTCTAATATGTTTTCTAACATATATTAATTTTAGACCTAAAACATTTATTATTTAGCTGTAAATAAATTTAAACCCAAATAATAATTTTCTTTACTAGAAAATTAATATAAAATCCAAATTAATTCAGAAAATTATGAAAATTGAGTTCCATCTCTACAACATCATTTCTGGTCTAAATCTAAATTCGCAAGACATTTGGATGTCATTTAATAGGGATTTCACATTAAAACATATAATAAAACATTTAATCATTAGAAAACATGGCATAACATTGCAAAATAATTTGAATTAACCTTAAAACCAAAAATAATAAAACACCTTAGCTTTGAGATTAAGGAGTTTGAGATTTGAATGGATCTGATTTTGATTTAGCTTCTTCCTTAGCTTTTCTTCCTCTTGTTCCTTAGAATGGTGGCCAGCCTCTATTCTTAATTTTTGCAAATGATAATGAACGTATGAAATGAATTCCTAAGGGTATAGGGTATTAGAATATTCTTTTTTTCATTTTTCCCTCACCAATTACCTTTATCTATTTTAGTTCATATTAGCTCATTTTAATTTATTCATTATATGGCTTGGCTACCCCTATTAATTGTACAGGCTCGTATTTTTAACCACTTTAAATTATGAAATTTAATATAATTATTGAGTAAAAATGGTAAAAAAAATTAATGATTTGGTTATAGTTTATTGGATATGAACTTGAATAAAATTTTGAAATAGTTAATTTCGAAGATTTTGACGATAACAAGTATTGAAATAAATTCTATATAATTATTATGTTGAAAACCAATAATGAAACTAAATAATAAACATTGAATGAATGTACAATGGAAATGGTTATTTTATAATTTGAATTCGTTTTAAAAGTTAAATTTTATATGTTCAATAACTTACATTTCAATTATAGTGAGTTATTACAAAATTAAAATTGTTTAAATTAAATATTGGCAATTATTTGAAAAATTGGATTCTGAATTTAACGTGAATGAAAATGATTTGAAAGTCATTCTAAATTTTATTTAAGCCATGATAAAGATTGTTAAATTTTAAAATTGAATTTAAAAGAGAATAAATAGAAGTTGGAAATTTTATATTTTAATTGAACAGTAAAATTAGCCTTCCGAGGGATAGTCTCGGAATTCAACGAAACCGGTGTCATTGGGTCCGTAATAATGTATTATTATCGGATATCAAATTTTATGTTATTTGGAGTTATCTTTTGGTCATACGGAATAGAAATGCGTTGAATTAATTTTGGAAATTTAATATTTTAATTCGATTCGGAAAGCTATCTTTCACATATGATCAAATTAGGCCTCGAGACTTGTTCCATTATGTTCGGAACAGGGGTACAACATTAAGAATGCCAAGTGGCACTGTGACGACCCGAAATTTTTCACAATTTGAATTTGAATAGTTAATTGATTTAAAACATTTAAAAGTTAATTTAACTTGAATTCAAGATATCAATATTTACTTGATAATTAAATTATTGAATTATATAGTTTAAACATTGAATCATATAATTCGAAATTGGTTAATTTGTTGAATCTGAAACCTCTAAGCGTGTTTAAAATAATTTGAAGGCTTATAAAATTTATAATGATGATACTGTAGATAAAAATGGTTGAAATTTAATTTAAAGATGATTTGTTCAATTTTAATAATATATCGTTTAAATTGAATTTAAAAATAGCCTTCCGAGGCACAGTCTCAGAATTCGACGAAACCAGTTCCATTGGATCCGTTATAGTTAGTTATTATCGAATTTCAATTTTCGCAGCAATCGGAGTTGTCGTTTGACCCTGGCAGCTCAAAACGCTTAGAACTATTTTAATCAGTTTAATTTAAATTTGATGGTTTTCTTTTGGTAACTTGCACATACGTTCAAATTAGCCTCCGAAACACGTTCCATTGTGTTAGGAATGTGGGTAAAACCTTATAATCGCCCCGCGGCATTCCTTAAGAGGAGTTCGAAAATTTAAGTAGCAATCGATAAAGCGTTTTGAAGTTTTATATAAGATAATGAAAAATTAATTAAATAAATTAGCAAGGATATTTTTATAAACAATCGTACGCAGGAAGCTACCCAAACCAATATTTATCATCTGTTTCCCCTTCTCTAATCTTCAAGCAGAATTGAACGTATACATAAAAAAAATTAATTAAAAGTTATTAGTGAAATCTATGGCCAGACTCCTCTTCATCTTCGTTTTCCCCAATCTAGAGCCGATCGAATTCATATCTTCCTCTCCTGTATTTTTTTCCATTTCAGAAACCGAAAGTTATAAAAAAAAGAGAAAAAAATAGAAATCGCGAGAGCCAGCGCTTGAAATTGAAGCCGGCTTCCACTTTATCTCGAACAAGATCGGCGGTGATTCCGATTGAGGCTAAGGCTCGCGATCGTTGGTAGTGCCACGACATCGTTGCATTTGGAGGGACGCGGGTTAGGGTTTGTAGGCTAGTCGTAAGTGGCGCCGTGTGTTGTCGCAATCAAGGAGGTAGGGCACTGGGAACTCGCGATTGGATCACGATATCGTCTTGGTCGATCGAAAGATGAGGCGGCAGAGAGAGTTCGGTTTGGGTGCGAGCTGAGCTGAGCTAGGGCAAGGGGTGCTCGATGCTTATTGTGGTGATAGCAGGTGAGTTTTCTCAATCGTCTCGGGTCATATATATGAATATTCTCATGTTTTAAAACGCAGAAATATCAAGTTTTAAACTAATTTGTTTTAGACCCTTAGTTTGATAATGATGTTGTTTAATATTTAATAATCTAAGTTGTATGTTTCATTTAAACTAAGTAGGTAGATACTTAAGTTAAATTCGAAATTTAATTAATAGTGTGCTTAAGGAGAAATTAAGAAAATAAAGTATTTATCTTAAATTAGACTTAAAGATATTAGATTAAATCATAGATTAATGATAATAAAATCCCGGATTTATAAAATAAGAATTTAAAGTGATATAGTTAAGAAATAAATTAATTTATTTGATTTAACTTTTAATTAAATTAGATTCGAGAAATTAAGATTATTTAATTAATCAGTTCTGTAACTAAAGAGAAACTAATTAATTTATGGTTAAGAAATAATTAATTATTGATTAGGGATTATAAGTTAATTAATTTTTGATTGATTAATTTATAGGTAGAGATAAATTAATATAAGTAACTAGAGAATTCGTTACTTAAATGACAATCATTTAATGTAAGTAAATTAAAGGTGAGTAAATCTCACTCTGTTGGATTTCTATTTAAATTTAAATGGTTAAATTTAAATATTTGGTTGGATGATTGAATTGATTTGATATGCACCGTTAATTGATGATCTAGTGATTTTGGGTTTTGGGATGGTTCACGAGTTAATTGTTTCTTAACACGAAGCATCGGAAATTTTAAGTTGTTTTAAACTTAAAATATAAATGAGAAAATGTTTCCGTTTTAAAAGTTACTAACGGCTTAATGATTGTGATACATTAACTTAGTAGGGTAATTAAAATGGATAATTAATTAATTCAATTAATTAATGATTTGGGGATTTAATTTAGTAATTAAAGGTTTGAATAAATAAAAATAAATTAAGTTGTAAGTTAATTAACCAAGTATAAGTAATTCAGAATAATCATTGATGGTGTGATAAATAATTACCCCATGTAATTAAGAAAATATAATTACTTTGTGAAATTAATCAAGAGATTGATTATGATGGTTAAGTAAGGAGTAATTAATTTATGAATAAAGTAAAATAAAAGATAGTTAATTCCAGTTTGGGATTAATCGAAAATGATTAATACTGTGGTTTCATTAATATAATTAAAGTTGCTTAGGATAAATTAAAATATAATTGAAAATATTTAATTTATATAATTAATGATGTAATCAAAGATTGATTAATTAAGATTGATTAATCCATAATAAGTGACTTATGAGAAGTTAATTAATATAATTAAGGTTTAATGTAATTAAAATAGTTAATTTGGAAGTGATTAAGCTTTGCTTATGGATGATTGAATGGTATTGAATGCTTTGAATGAGTTGATATCTGATATGAAATGTTGTGTTTTTCATTTGGATGTCTTGGAATGGGATGGCATGAGACTCGAAGAGGCCGGGGTCGGGTATTAGGAATTACCCGAAACCACTTTGAATTTTTATAAATTGTTTTATGAAATCAATAAGCTGGAATGAAACGATTTAAGTAAATTGGATTATTTTATCTAAGTTTGATACTTAGAAATGGAAGTGTGGATTAAGTGTTGTCTACAGCAAATTGCGATTTTGTTAAATTGATAGAAGTTACCCCGTGTTTATATGAGTTGTATTCTTTGCATTCCATGTTTGATGGGTTTACTCACACTGGTTTCCAGCCTGACCCAGGTGTTACTTTGGTGTAATGCTCGGGTCAGACCGAGTATTACAGATTTTCTGGTCAGGACGTTCTGGAGCTCAGGAGGCGAGCTGGATGGCAATATCGTATAGAGTATATCCACTGTATTTATATTATTGTTAATCTGAGTCATGATAATTGTAAATATTCATTGACTGTATATAATGTGAAACTCTGATGTATTAGAATGTAGTCGACAGATATAGAATTCTTTTGTAAACTGTTATTATTTATTATGTATTATTATATTTTATCCGCTGTGAATGTGTGATGTTTGGTGTTTCAGTTCCTGTTTTTCTGTCTCTTTCTTCTTTTTCTTAACTATTTGGAAATTTCGGGTTCGGAAATTTCGGGTCGTTACATTTGGTATCAGAGCTGAAAGGTTAAGAGAGAACCTTGGCTCTGGTGGAGATTACTCATTTAATAGAGTCTGTAGTACTCTAGAATTAGTTGAGAATATATATATGAGCGCGTACTTGTTATTTTCTTATATAAAGATTTTAAATGATTTTATATAAAATATATATTTTGATATATAAAACAATATTTTCTTCTAATAAATATTAAGGTGATTGGTTGTTAAATTGTTTGAATTAAAATGAAGAAGTAATATAATACAACCAAATTGAAGTCTTGAATTGGAATTAAATTAAGTAGAAATAGGAATGCAACCAAATTAAAAATTTAATGGATTGAAAATGAAATTCTAAATCAGGTCCCAGAATTTGAAAATTTTGTTTCAAAGTAATGAAAAATAATAAATAAGTATTATTTGGGTAGCTGGGACTTGTTGAAAACAATGGGTTGTTTGAAATTTGATTTGTATTTAAAACCCAGGGTGGTTTAAAATTTTAAAACATGGCTGGGAGGGCCAAGAAATAAATATGTATATATGTATGGATATACATGATATCAAAGATAATTTGAAATGAACTCTAAGAGGTTGAGTTTTGATTTTTCCCTGAAGTGTGATGTAAAAACCAAAGTGATATAAGTTCTTAAGTGGGAAGATTATTATTGTGAAGTTTAAGGATTGAATGAGGTTGATTGGATTAAGTAAATGGAATTTAACTTTGGAAAAGTTAAATAAGTATAGAAAAAAAGCAACCTGAATTGAAAATTTCAAGATGAAATTGGAATTTAACTGGGAAAGTTGAATGGTTGATTTGAATTGGGAATCTGTGTGATCTCAAAACGGGTTTGAGATTTAAAAATTGAAAATAGATGGACATTTTAAAATAAATTGGATGATACCATCCTATTGTTAATAAAAATCTTTAAATTGAGAATGGTATTGTATAAATAAAATAAATTTAAATAATTAAGTTTGTAAATTAAAATTGTTTAAGAACCGGCTTCAAACTGGAAGATAAAATTTAATAATAAATTAAATTTTTTAAAATAAAATTGTATTGAACTCTTATTTGAACCTTGAAATATATAAGTTAAGATAATTTAAAATGGAATTTTGAGAATTGAACTCAGACATTAAATTGATTTTAAAAAAAAACTTTGAATAAAATTTAATTGGGTTTAAAAGGATAAACCAACCTTTGAGAATTTTACTCGAATTTCTATAATTCAAGATAGTTTAAATTCAAGATTGAATTGAATTAGTTCAAAATTGAATTTGGTTCGAATAATTGGATTGGTGATTGAATATGTATAAGTTTAACAATTTAAATGGGAAAATGAATTGGATTAAATTGAAGTGATTTGAATGTGAAATGGGTTCAATTGATAAAAATTCAAATTGATTGGAATAATTTGAAACTATAATTAAAGTGAACAGGATTAAAAACAAATGGAATTTGATTTATATTGGGAAGGGAAGCAAGATTGATTCGACTTGAATAGGGTTTAAATAAATTTTAATAGAAATTGAAGTTATTCAAGTTAGAATTGAGTCAATTAAATAAAAATTAGTTGGGGAAGTGAACAGTTTGACTCTTGACTATTTTCAATATAAATTGTTTTAATATAAACTTATTTTTCTAGGCTATTTAATATATACAACTTTTCTTTCTTAAAGCCAAATTATTTTATACTTCGTTTACAATTATTTTTGGAGCTATTTAACCATTTTTCAACTATTTTCTAAACTAATTACTATTTTTCAACTATTTCACAAACTAATTTCTATTTTACAACTATTTGGCAATTATTTAAAAATTTCTGAAACGATTTAACTATTTTCCAACTACTTTACGATTAGTTAACTATGTTATAGCTATTTTGCAAACTAATAATTATTTTTCAACTACTTATCTATTTTTAAAATTTTCAAGCTATTTTCTGGTCGGAGTTCAAACTGTTATGGATTTAATACCCAATTGAGATAAGAATTGAAGTGATGATTCAATGGAATTAAGGTAATTGTAAATAAGTGAAGGGGAATTTAAGGAAATATGAATAGAAAGCAAATTGATTTGGCTGATAATCAATGGAAATAAATATGTAGGATGTACGTATATTATTCTATTCGCATAGTGATTTGATCCAGATTCGAGCACAGAATTTCAAGATAGTTCATCGATCCGAGTTTGGATTTCTCCCTCGATTTTCGACGGTGAACTTGGATATGGATTATTGATTGGTTTTGGATATTCTCTATCATAGTTATGGCTATGCAAGGAGAATGACGATTTCTGATCAAGAAACTAGATCTGTGTCCGCACTAGGAAATCGGGTGGACGATACTAGTACGAAAGTGAAATTGTGTGATCGAGTGAGCGATCAGATTGATATGAGTACGGATGATATGAGTACATCGTACGGATTTGAATAAAATTGATATTGGGAAGAGTATTGATTTTAAATAAACAAAGTTATATATCTTTGTTATATATAAGATTAAGCTCCCCTTGTTAAATTTATGGCTGGAAGAAAAAGGATTTTTGAAAGTGTTTGAAGTATAAAAGGAATTTTATACAAGTTTGAAATGATCCAAGGTTTTAAAAAAAATTATATATATTTGAATATATATATAGAGGATCTTATGAGGAATTTGGAAAAAGGTTTTGGGAACCTTTGGAGTTGGAAAGGCTTTTGATTTTTGGGTAAAATCAATATTGAATTTGGAAAGCCTAGTTTGAGAATTATCGATTTTGGGATAATCGATTTTGTGTAAAGGAGTTTTGTATGATATCATACTAGGTGTATGATTTGAAAGATACTATATATGTATAGTATAAAGTGTTTTAATAATGGCTCTGGGGAAAAAGGCGCTCCCTTGAAATGAACTTCTCAAGAGTGCCACCGGGTGGTGCTGCCTTGAGCCCCAAGTGGGGTTCTAAAGTTGATCCTGTGAGGAGTCATGACAAAACTAGTTCCCGAGGATTACGAGTTAAGTATACCATAGCGAAAGTCATGTGTGCCGCTGAGAGCCAACAGTTGCATGGACTTTTTCTGCGATGGCACTGTAACCCAGGATGTAACTGCGACCTATGGTATAACATAGCGAAAGTCGTGTGTGCCGCTGAGAGCCAACGGTCTGCGTTTAATTTTATATCAGCAGACTGCGACCTATGTAGGAGTGGAGAGGTTTCATTTCGACAGCGAAAATCAGAGGCCGCTGAGAGCCTGCAGTTACATGGACTTTTGCTGTGACGGCAACGTAACCTTGGAATGTAACTGTGATCTATTGTGGGTTCCATGGTGTAATCGAGAGGCCGCGGAGAGCCTGCAGTTGCATGGACATTTGATGCAATGGCAACGTAACCCTGGAATGTAACTGCGACCATGGATGGGGGTGATGATTTCCAGAGCATTCTCACCAAAGATATTTCCTCTATTTTCAAAAACCGTTTCCTATATTTCAATAAAATTATTTTCTAAATATTTTCACTTGGTGTTGAAAACGGGTTTACCAAGTACTTATAGATTTTCAGTCCTACGCCTGATCAACGTATGTCTGAATTTCTGTGAGAACAAGGATGGACTGGTTGAGACATTGAGTTATAAAAATATTTTTATAAAGAGTTATTTTAATAGTGTGGTGTGAATTTAAAAGAATTTCTAAAATTTTTAAATAAAGGTGTTGGAATTTTGGGGAAATAAAAGGAAACCCAAACTGGAATTTTAATGAAGTGAATTTGTAATTAAAATTGAACATTGTTTTAGAAGTTGAAAGTAAGCTAATTGGCTAAATAATTATTTGATTGAGTATATTAATAAAATTTAACTTGGGTAAATAAATGGATTGTAAGTGATAATGGGTTTGAAAATGAATTCGACTTAGATTTGATAATGAATTAAATAAGAGGAGATGTTGTAAAATAAAAATAAACTTTTTGAGTTGGATTGGAAAATGTGATGGTTTGAATTACAAATAAAATTCAAGGGCGATTTGAATAATATTTAACAAAGTTTGCAAGTAAATTAGATATAAGAGAAGTGTTGTCAAATGTAATGAAAGTGAATTATAATAGAAATGGTCTGAGTTGCAAAACAAAACCCAAGTGAATAGAAATAAATTGAGAATGGCCTTGTATCAATAAAATAAGTTCGAAAATGAATTAAGTAAGTAAATGAAAATTTTTAAATGGGTTAATTGGATTAAATAATAATTGGATGAAGTCTGATTGAATAAAAAAACTAAATCAAGTTATGATTTGAATTGGATTATCAGGCTGAACTTAAGTTCAGTGGCATATTAATTTGAAGTATAAATGAGATAAGTATGTGGTTGGATATTATTTTGATAAATTGAGAAGGTGAATTAAAATTAAAATTAAAATGGATGAGCTTGCTGAATTTAATGGAAGTTGATTAAATGAGAATCAAATAGAAGTAAACTTAAGTTGATGTTGGAATAAATTAAAGTAAATTCACTTAAGTTTAAAATTTATGGAAGCTTGGCTTCGAATAAGAGTGGAAACTCATTAAATAAAAGCTTGGATTAAATTAATTTGGGAATGGCTCGAAGTATACAAGAATGGAATGTGTCGAGCTAAATGAATGAATTGAAATTAACTTAAAGTAGTTATAAATTAAATAAATACTCTATTAAGCGAATATTGTCGAATTGGTATAGAATGAATCATCGTATGACGTAAATAAAGGTAATTAAATTTCTGTGAGTTAATAGAGATTAAATAAAATTGATTCTGAATCATTTGAAGTGAATATGAGCTTGTTTGGATTAAAAATCAATGGAATGTAAGAAATTGAGTTGCAAACCATTGAAATTGAATGAAATGGTTTATAAATTGGTTGAAAGCAATTGAATTAGCTTTAAGATTATATAAATCGCTTATGGAAAGGTTTTGGTGCTTGTTGCTTATGATATAATGTGTTTAGCTATTGCAAATAAGTGAAATGCTTATAGATTTTCAATATATGGCACTTACATATTTAAATTGAGTAAGTACAGGTACCAGGGAGCCGTTTGGTTGATTTGGATTGCGCTAATTGCTTAAATTAATAAGCTGCTTGCTTAAAATGCTAAATAAGGTACGCCTATGCAATAAAATTAGGAAATATGAACTATTTTTGCTTTTTCCGGCCGTGTGGGTCGATGTATACATATTTATATCTCTTTTCAAATTGCAGAAGCTCCTCCGTACAAAGGAGACTCTGCCAAAAAATTTCGAAAATTTTGGGAGTTAGAAAATTTTTGGAAAATTTTGAGAAAAAAAAATTGGTTAACGACAAATCGATTTCAAATTGGAAAACTAATGTAAATTAGTAGATGAAACTAATGTGAATCAGTTATAAATGAAAATAAAAATTTAATACTCATAATTGAAGACGAATTGAATTCGCATGAAACAGGGAAAACTAATTTGCATAGAAGTATATGTGAAAACTTTTGTAAGAAAAAGTATAAATGATTTGAAAGGTTACAATTGTATATTGTTGCTAAATAAGATATGCAGGTATTAAAAGGGAAAAGAAAATTGGATTTGATTCCAAAAGATAAATGTGAATTGCCCGACAAAAAGGTAAGTATTTTAAATTTCTAGATGAAATTGGATTGGGTTTTTGATATAGCCACTTGGCTTTTGTTTTCTTTTGGAATTTGGGAGCCCGTAGAGGCCTTTTGTAGTTGTACCGAGCTAGCCGTGCAAAGGAGACGCTGGCAAAATTTTTTGGAAATTTAGAAAGTTAGAAAATTTTAGAGAAAATTTTGATAATTCAAAATTTTATTTAAAATTGAAATTTAGATAATTGAGCAAAGGGAAATTATTTGAAACTGTGAAAGGTCTTGAGAAGTTGGTTGATGTGATAATAGGTTTTTAATAAAAGACGGTTGATAGGATGTTGATAAAACTATTGGTTTTGGGAAAGGTAACGGATTTTGAACCATTCTTCCTAACTAGTAATTTCGTGGACGAAATTCTTTTAAGGGGGGAGGAATGTGACGACGCGGAATTTTTAACAATTTAAATTTGAATTGTTAATTGATTTAAAACATTTAAAAGTTAATTTAACTTGAATTCAAGAAATCAATATTTACTTGATAATTAAATTATTGAATTATATAGTTTAAATACTGAATCATATAATTTGAAATTGGGTAAATTGTTGAATCTGAAACCTCTAAGCCTGTTTAAAATAATTTGAAGGCTTATAAAATTTATAATGATGATACTGAAGATAATAGAATGTTGAAATTTAATTTAAAGATGATTTGTTCAATTTTAATAATATATCGTTTAAACCGAATTTAAAAATAGCCTTCCGAGTCCTAGTCTCGGAATTCGATGAAACTAGTTCCATTGGATCCGTAATAGTTAGTTATTATCAGATTTCAATTTTCGTAGCAATCGGAGTTGTCGTTTGACCCTGGCAGCTCAAAACGCTTAGAACTATTTTAATCAGTTTATTTTAAATTTGATCGTTTTCTTTTGGTAACTTGCACATACGATCAAATTAGCCTCCGAAACACGTTCCATTGTGTTCGGAATGCGGGTAAAACCTTATAATCTCCCCGCGGCATTCCTTAAGAGGAGTTCGAAAATTTAAGTAGCAATCGATAAAGCATTTTGAAGTTTTATATAAGATAATGAAAAATTAATTAAATAAATTAGCAAGGATATTTTTATAAACAATCGTACGCAGGAAGCTACCCAACCAATATTTATCATCCGTTTCTCCTTCTCTAATCTTCAAGCAGAATTGAACGTATACATAAAAAAAATTAATTAAAACTTATTAGTGAAATCTATGGCCAGACTCCTCTTCATCTTCGTTTTCCCCAATCTAGAGCCGATCGAATTCATATCTTCCTCTCCTGTATTTTTGTCCATTTCAAAAACCGAAAGTTATAAAAAAAAAGAGGAAAAAGTAGAAATCGCGAGTGCCAGCGCTTGAAATTGAAGCCGGCTTCCACTCTATCTCGAACAAGATCGGCGGTGATTCCGATTGAGGCTAGGGCTCGCGATCGTTGGTAGTGCCACGACATCGTTGGATTTGGAGGGACGCGGGTTAGGGTTTGTTGGCTCGTCGTATGCGGCGCCGTGTGTTGTCGTGGCCAAGGAGGTGGGGCACTGGGAACTCGCGAGTGGATCACGATGTCGTCTTGGTCGATCGAAGGATGAGGCGGCAGAGAGAGTTCGGTTTGGGTGCGAGCTGAGCTAGGGCAAGGGGTGCTCGATGCCTGCTGTGGTGATAGCAGGTGAGTTTTCTCAACCGTCTTGGGTCATATATATGAATATTCTCATGTTTTAAAACGCAGAAATATCAAGTTTTAAACTAATTTGTTTTAGACCCTTAGTTTGATAATGATGTAGTTTAATATTTAATAATCTAAGTTGTATGTTTCATTTAAACTAAGCAGGTAGATAATTAAGTCAAATTCAAAATTTAATTAATAGTGTGCTTAAGGAGAAATTAAGAAAATAAAGTATTTATCTTAAATTAGACTTAAAGATATTAGATTAAATCATAGATTAATGATAATCAAAACCCGGATTTATAAAATAAGAATTTAAAGTGATATAGTTAAGAAATTAATTAATTTATTTGATTTAACTTTTAGTTAAATTAGATTCGAGAAATTAAGATTATTTAATTAATCAGTTCTGTAATTAAAGAGAAACTAATTAATTTATGGTTAAGAAATAATTAATTATTGATTAGGGATTATAAGTTAATTAATTTTTGATTGATTGATTTATAGGTAGAGATAAATTAATATAAGTAACTAGAGAATTCGTTACTTAAATGACAATCATTTAATGTAAGTAAATTAAAGGTGATTAAATCTCACTCTGTTGGATTTCTATTTAACTTTAAATGGTTAAATTTAAATATTTGGTTGGATGATTGAATTGATTTGATATGCACCGCGAATTGATGATCTAGTGATTTTGGGTTTTGGGATGGTTCATGAGTTAATTGCTGCTTAACACGAAGCATTGGAAATTTTAAGTTGTTTTAAACTTAAAATATAAATGAGAAACTGTTTCCGTTTTAAAAGTTACTAAAGGCTTAATGATTGTGATACATTAACTTAGTAGGGTAATTAAAATGGATAATTAATTAATTCAATTAATTAATGATTTGGGGATATAATTTAGTAATTAAAGGTTTGAATAAATAAAAATAAATTAAGTTGTAAGTTAATTAACCAAGTATAAGTAATTCAGAATAATCATTGATGGTGTGATAAATAATTACCCCATGTAATTAAGAAAATATAATTACTTTATGAAATTAATCAAGAGGTTGATTATGATGGTTAAGTAAGGAGTAATTAATTTATGAATGAAGTAAAACAAAAGATAGTTAATTCCAGCTTGGGATTAATCGAAAATGATTAATACTCTGGTTTCATTAATATAATTAAAGTTGATTAGGATAAATTAAAATATAATTGAAAATCTTTAATTTATATAATTAATGACGTAATCAAAGATTGATTAATTAAGATTGATTAATCCATAATAAGTGACTTATGAGAAGTTAATTAATATAATTAAGGTTTAATGTAATTAAAATAGTTAATAAATTTATGAGATAATTGAAGAATATTTATTGATTATGGTTAAGAATAATTGATATCGTGATAATTAATTAAAGATAATTACTTGAATGCAATTGAAAGATAATTAATCCAGTGTGATTAATTAAGATGAATAATGAAGGATTGATTAATTAATCGATTTAAAATTAATTAATATTGAATGAAGGAACCTAAGTGGATGAGGTTAGTGATTCAATCAGGATTAATTTTACTTAATTTGGAAGTGATTAAGCTTTGCTTATGGATGATTGAATGGTATTGAATGCTTTGAATGAGTTGATATTTGATATGAAATGTTGTGTTTTTCATGTGGATATCTTGGAATGGGATGGCTTGAGACTCGAAGAGGCCGGGGTCGGTTATTAAGGAATAGCCGAAACCACTTCGAATATTTATAAATTGTTTTGTGAAATCAATAAGTTGGAATGAAACGATTTAAGTAAATTGGATTATTTTATCTAAATTTGGTACTTAGAAATGGAAGTGTGGATTAAATGTTGTCTACAGCAAATTGCGAATTTGTTAAATTGATAGAAGTTACCCCGGGTTTATATGAGTTGCATTCTTTGTATTCCATGTTTGTTGGGTTTACTCACGCTGGTTTCCAGCCTGACCCGGGTGTTACTTTGGTGTAATGCTCGGGTCAGACCGAGTATTACAGATTTTCAGGTCAGGACGTTCTGGAGCTCAGGAGGTGAGCTGGATGGCAATATCGTATAGAGTATATCCGTTGTATTTATATTGTTGTTAATCTGAGTCATGATAATTGTAAATATTCAGTGACTGTATATAATGCGAAACTCTGATGTATTAGAATGTAATCGACAGATATAGAATTCTTTTGTAAACTATTATTATTTATTATCATTATTATATTTTATCCGCTGTAAGTGTGAGATGTTTGGTGTTTCTGTTCCTTTTCTTCTATCTCTTTCTTCTTTTTCTTAACTATCTGGAATTTTCGGGTTCGGAAATTTCGGGTCGTTACAAGCACACCTTAATAGGGATTCAGATTCTCGAGATATGAAAGGGAGATATTTTGAATAAATTAAAATAGAATTTCAAATCGCAGCCGACCTAACACATCTCGAGCCACCCTACCCTATACATATAGCAGCCTTTCCCCAATTTTAAATCGCATGTCTCTTCCGTTTGCTTTTCAGTTCGAACAAGATTAAATCGAAAACATCTCAAATTAAAAAAATAAAATTACCCGCACACAATAGCACACAAGATAGTCGACATCGAGCGGCACTAGGGAAAGGAGACCGCGAGTGTTTACGCGATTAAGAGTCGCTGCGACCTAGGATTGGTTAGTCGTCCTCGCACACTCTCGATGACTTTTCCAACAAGTCGAATCACGAGACGTTGGGTGTTTGGATCGTTCGACTGTGTTGTATTTGCGAGATTTGACTTGCACACTGGCGTGGAGCTTGTGGTCGCGGCTTTCAAGGAGTGGCAGACGAAGTCATGGTGAGATGGATACGAGGTCACGGATGTGGGACAGCGGCATCGATCAGTGGAGACATGTGTTGGCGAGCGTGCATAGGAAGGGTCGAGCAGCATTTAGGAAGAAGATAAGAAAGTATGGGTCGGGCTTTAGATTAAGTAGGTAACGAAAAAGGATGGTAATTTATTTATATAAATTGTTAATAAAATTCCAATTCTTATAAATTAATAAACTGTTCATTTTAGGTCCAAATTGAACGTGGACTATCGCATTTGGTTCGTACTGAATAGCACTAGGAAATGGATTTGATTTAGTGACAACTAGAGCTTGTAGAATTTTCAGTTAAATTCGAACATGTTTGAATTTAATCGAAACCAAAACGCTGAAGCGACAACTGAAAAATAAAAGGTGAGAGTCTTAAAACGCTCACAACGTAGTAAAATATATTTATGCTTGTTAAATTTGAAATTATGAAGTGATATAAATTTATTGATCGTTGTTTGATAAATATAATTGTCATCTAAGTTGTCACTCAAATTAACTGTTAAAGAAATTAAAAATTAATAGTAAATTAGAAATTGGAATTTAATTGCCAGTAAAACATCTGATATTGATAACTATGAAATTATTGTGAATTATTCTGACTTTTTAGACGATTGATTGTGATGGATGATTTGGATGTTTATTTGTTTATATATATATATATATATATATATATATATATATATATATATCATGTTATCACCTGGTAAGTTATTTACAGTACATACAACTGTAAATTGAATTATTTCGAATAAGAAATAGGTTGGAATGATATATACCTATGAAATTTATTTTGGATTGAATTGATATACATCCATCCCTAAAATTGAATTGAAATAACTGATCACTTGGCCATAAAATAGAAAATTGTATACGGACACCGGATTGGTTAATTTAAAGGATTTTAAAATTTTTGATTTGAAATTTAACAGATGATTTTGATTTAAAGAAATAAAAATCGAATTTACAGAAATCGAGTTATCTTCGAACCAGAGTTTGAAATGTAATTAAAATTTGTTAAATCGAATTTACGATTACGAGGTTATAATTAAAATATGATTTGAGTTTGGAAATTGATTTGTTTTAAAAGATTTGGATTTTTATTTGAACTTTGAGATATTGCTAAGTAAACGGAATTTAAATCGATATTTCAAAATTGAGCTTGGAATTAAATTATTTTAAGGATTTGAATCTTAAATTAGATATTGAAGGGTAATTTAATTTAAGTGATTTAAATCGATATTTTAAAAATCGAACTCGGAATTGATATAAATCGTGATGATTCAAATATGAAATTGAAGTTATTTTGGAATTGTAATTGAAATTAATTTGAAACTGGAACTAAAATTAATATGGAATTGACACCGAAATTAACATGGAATCGACATCGAAATTAATATGGAATCGAAGTAAAATTCGACTGGAAATCGGAACTAAATCAATTAAATCGAAATGGAAATTTAAAGTGGTTTGAATAGGGAAATTAGGAACTGAATCAGTTTGACTTTGAAACTATTTTCCATAAAATTATCTAATATAAACTATTTAAAATCTATCTTTTGAACATTCAAATGGTTTTGATTTCCATAGTATTTACTATATAAATCATTTTAATACTTAAGATGTTCTAACTATTTTAACTATTTTAATTATTTAAACTATTTAAAAACTATTCAAACTATTTAAAAAAAATTCAAACTGGTTAAGCTTGGAATATTTATATTTAAATCATGGACTTAAATACGAATTGGGTTAAATTGAAGTTATAACCCAAATGGAAATTCGAACAATTTTGAATTGGAATTGTAATCGAGATATTAAGGCGAAAATGATTTTTAAAATAAAATGGTATATTTTAAGTAAATATGATGATTTCAAAATGAATTTGATTTTGAATGAATATGGTATTTTGATATCAAAAACGAATTGTTTTCGAAATGTAAAAGTACCCACCGGTGTGTAAAACGACGTTTGGTTGTTAGAGAGACCGAGACCTCTTATTGGCATACTCTCTGTCAATATTGGAACCATTTTAACAACTGTGTATGCAAAGGACAATCCAGAATGAAGTGGTTGGACTTAGCGTTGCTTGTTGGATTTAATGAAAGAGAACGATGATGGATTAACCTAGCACTTGTGCCAAATTGAAATGACTAAAATAGGAGCCGTACCGACCAAGCGGGCTAGCTACCCTAAGCGGACGCACTTCTTCGTATTACCATCATTTACATCGTGATTGATTAGTGTGCACCCTCGGATCTTGTGAGTGTTGGACGCAATTAGTAATCGTGGCTATGATGCATTACTACTAACCGGAAAGGGTAAACTGATAATATCCTACCTTGGGCATTGCTTCATATGTCTTGTCATACTTTTATCCCTATACGAGACTACTATGACTTTTATTTAGTGTTGTCGTATAACAGCACATCCCTATCCATCGATAGTTTACTAGTGTTTTATATGAAAATTGTACGACAGTGCTTAAAAACGAGTTAAAGGGGGATCAATGTAAAGCCTTAACGCTATTTTGATATTTATTTTACTGATTAGACATTACATATATAGCGTATTCTACTATATATTAATATTTTGACGGATCCTTAAGAGATCGAAAATCCTGTATCATCTCTTAAGTTATTGCACGCATGTTGTACACTGGATAGGATATGTGGAAACCCATAAACATCTCTGATGCCACGACACTCATGTCATATGCTATATCGGCTTGACTCAGATAAGAATATTTTTGTCCTGACTCGAGTGTTTTGTTTTTTCATTACTCTCGGGTCAGCCCTGAGTTTTCTTCTTATTAAAGATTTATTCAGGAGGACAAGACGGAGATTTGGTATATTATTACTATTATTATTCCTGCATCATGTTGTCTGCTGCAATATATGTTATTCAACTGTATATGTTATTCAATATATATGTCCGCACAAGGAAATCGGATGGACGATACTAGTTCGAAAGTGAAATTGTGTGATCGAGTGAGCTATCAGATTGATATGAGTACGGATGATATGTGTACATCGTACGGATTTGAATAAAATTGATATTGGGAAGAGTATTGATTTTAAATAAACAAAGTTATATATCTTTGTTATATATAAGATTAAGCTCCCCTTGTTAAATTTATGGCTGGAAGAAAAAGGATTTTTGAAAGTGTTTGAAGTATAAAAGGAATTTTATACAAGTTTGAAATGATCCAAGGTTTTAAAAAAAATTATATATATTTGAATATATATATAGAGGATCTTATGAGGAATTTGGAAAAAGGTTTTGGGAACCTTTGGAGTTGGAAAGGCTTTTGATTTTTGGGTAAAATCAATATTGAATATGGAAAGCCTAGTTTGAGAATTATCGATTTTGGGATAATCGATTTTGTGTAAAGGAGTTTTGTATGATATCATACTAGGTGTATGATTTGAAAGATACTATATATGTATAGTATAAAGTGTTTTAATAATGGCTCTGGGGAAAAAGGCGCTCCCTTGAAATGATCTTCTCAGGAGTGCCACCGGGTGGTGCTGCCTTGAGCCCCAAGGGGGGTTCTAAAGTTGATCCTGCGAGGAGTCAGGACAAAACTAGTTCCTGAGGATTACGAGTTAATTATACCATAGCGAAAGTCGTGTGTGCCGTTGAGAGCCAACAGTTGCATGGACTTTTTCTGCGATGGCACTGTAACACAGGATGTAACTGCGACCTATGTTATAACATAGCGAAAGTCGTGTGTGCCGCTGAGAGCCAACGGTCTGCGTTTAATTTTATATCAGCAGACTGCGACCTATGTAGGAATGGAGAGGTTTCATTTCGACAGCAAAAATCAGAGGCCGCTGAGTGCCTGCAGTTACATGGACTTTTGCTGTGACGGCAACGTAACCCTGGAATGTAACTGTGATCTATTGTGGGTTCCATGGCGTAATCGAGAGGCCGCGGAGAGCCTGCAGTTGCATGGACTTTTGATGCGATGGCAACGTAACCCTGAAATGTAACTGCGACCATGGATGGGGGTGATGATTTCCAGAGCATTCTCACCAAAGATATTTCCTCTATTTTCAAAAACTGTTTCCTATATTTCAATAAAATTATTTTCTAAATATTTTCACTTGGTGTTGAAAACGGGTTTACCAAGTACTTATAGATTTTCAGTCCTACGCCTGATCAAGGTATGACTGAATTTATGTGAGAACAAGGATGGACTGGTTGAGACATTGAGTTATAAAAAGTATTTTTATAAAGAGTTATTTTAATAGTATGGTGTAAATTTAAATGCATTACTTTTAAATAAAGGTGTTGGAATTTTGGGGAAATAAAAGGAAATCCAAACTGGAATTTTAATGAAGTGAATTTGTAATTAAAATTGAACATTGTTTTAGAAGTTGAAAGTAAGCTAATTGGCTAAATAATTATTTGATTGAGTATATTAATAAAATTTAACTTGGGTAAATAAATGGATTGTAAGTGATAATGGGTTTGAAAATGAATTCGACTTAGATTTGATAATGAATTAAATAAGAGGAGATGTTGTAAAATAAAAATAAAATTTTTGAGTTGGATTGGAAAATGTGATGGTTTGAATTACAAATAAAATTCAAGTGCGATTTGAATAATATTTAAAAAATTTGCAAGTAAATTAGATATAAGAGAAGTGTTGTCAAATGTAATGAAAGTGAATTATAATAGAAATGGTCTGAGTTGCAAAACAAAACCCAAGTGAATAGAAATAAATTGAGAATGGCCTTGTATCAATAAAATAAGTTCAAAAATGAATTAATTAAGTAAATGAAAATTTTTAAATGGGTTAATTGGATTAAATAATAATTGGATGAAGTCTGATTGAATAAAAAAACTAAATCAAGTTATGATTTGAATTGGATTATCAGGCTGAACTTAAGTTCAGTGGCATATTAATTTGAAGTATAAATGAGATAAGTATGTGGTTGGATATTATTTTGATAAATTGAGAAGGTGAATTAAAATTAAAATTAAAATGGATGAGCTTGCTGAATTTAATGGAAGTTGATTAAATGAGAATCAAATAGAAGTAAACTTAAGTTGATGTTGGAATAAATTAAAGTAAATTCACTTAAGTTTAAAATTTATGGAAGCTTGGCTTAAAATAAGAGTGGAAACTCATTAAATAAAAGCTTGGATTAAATTAATTTGGGAATGGCTCGAAGTATACAAGAATGGAATGTGTCGAGCTAAATGAATGAATTGAAATTAACTTAAAGTAGTTATAAATTAAATAAATACTCTATTAAGCGAATATTGTCGAATTGGTATAGAATGAATCATCGTATGACGTAAATAAAGGTAATTAAATTTCTGTGAGTTAATAGAGATTAAATAAAATTGATTCTGAATCATTTGAAGTGAATATGAGCTTGTTTGGATTAAAAATCAATGGAATGTAAGAAATTGAGTTACAAACCATTGAAATTGAATGAAATGGTTTATAAATTGGTTGAAAGCAATTGAATTAGCTTTAAGATTATATAAATCGCTTATGGAAAGGTTTTGGTGCTTGTTGCTTATGATATACATGTGTTTAGCTATTGAAAATAAGTGAAATGCTAATAGATTTTCAATATATGGCACTTACATACTTAAATTGAGTAAGTCCAGGTACCGGGGAGCCGTTTGGTTGATTTGGATTGCGCTAATTGCTTAAATTAATAAGCTGCTTGTTTAAAATGCTAAAAAAGGTACGCCTACGCAATAAAATTAGGAAATATGAACTGTTTTTGCTTTTTCCGACCGTGTGGGTCGATGTATACATATTTATATCTCTTGTCAAATTGCAGAAGCTCCTCCGTACAAAGGAGACTCTGCCAAAAAATTTCGAAAATTTTGGGAGTTAGAAAATTTTTGGAAAATTTTGAGAAAAAAAATTGGTTAACGACAAATCGATTTCAAATTGGAAAACTAATGTAAATTAGTAGATGAAACTAATGCGAATCAGTTATAAGTGAAAATAAAAATTTAATACTCATAATTGAAGACGAATTGAATTCGCATGAAACAGGGAAAACTAATTTGCATAGAAGTATATGTGAAAACTTCTGTAAGAAAAAGTATAAATGATTTGAAAGGTTACAATTGTATATTGTTGCTAAATAAGATATGCAGGTATTAAAAGGGGAAAAGAAAATTGGATTTGATTCCAAAAGATAAATGTGAATTGCCCGACAAAAAGGTATGTATTTTAAATTTCTAGATGAAATTGGATTGGGTTTTTGATATAGCCACATGGCTTTTGTTTTCTTTTGGAATTTGGGAGCCCGTAGAGGCCTTTTTTAGTTGTATCGAGCTAGCCGCGCAAAGGAGACGCTGGCAAAAAATTTCGGAAAGCTAGAAAATTTTAGAGAAAATTTTGATAATTCAAAATTTGATTTAAATTGAAATTTAGATAATTGAGCAAAGGGATATTATTTGAAACTATGAAAGGTTTTGAGAAGTTGGTTGATGTGATAATAGGTTTTTAATAAAAGACGGTTGGTAGGATGTTGATAAAACTGTTGGTTTTGGGGAAAGGTAACGGGTTTTGAACCATTCTACCTAACTAGTAATTTCGGGGACGAAATTCTTTTAAGGGGGGAGGAATGTGACGACCCGAAATTTTTAACAATTTAAATTTGAATAGTTAATTGATTTAAAACAATTAAAAGTTAATTTAACTTGAATTCAAGATATCAATATTTACTTGATAATTAAATTATTGAATTATATAGTTTAAATATTGAATCGTATAATTTGAAATTGGGTAAATTGTTGAATCTGAAACCTCTAAGCCTATTTAAAATAATTTGAAGGCTTATAAATATTATAATGATGATACTGAAGATAATAGAATGTTGAAATTTAATTTAAAGATGATTTGTTCAATTTCAATAATATATCGTTTAAACTGAATTTAAAAATAGCCTTCCGAGGCATAGTCTCGGAATTCGACGAAACCAGTTCCATTGGATCCGTAATAGTTAGTAATTATCGGATTTCAATTTTCGTAGCAATCGGAGTTGTCGTTTGACCCTGGCAGCTCAAAACGCTTAGAACTATTTTAATCAGTTTAATTTAAATTTGATCGTTTTCTTTTGGTAACTTGCACATACGATCAAATTAGCCTCCGAAACACGTTCCATTGTGTTCGGAATGCGGGTAAAACCTTATAATTTCCCCGCGGCATTCCTTAAGAGGAGTTCGAAAATTTAAGTAGCAATCGATAAAGCATTTTGAAGTTTTATATAAGATAATGAAAAATTAATTAAATAAATTAGCAAGGATATTTTTATAAACAATCGTACGCAGGAAGCTACCCAAACTAATATTTATCATATGTTTCCCCTTCTCTAATCTTCAAGCAGAATTGAACGTATACATAAAAAAAATTAATTAAAACTTATTAGTGAAATCTATGGCCAAACTCCTCTTCATCTTCGTTTTCCCCAATCTAGAGCCGATCGAATTCATATCTTCCTCTCCTGTATTTTTGTCCATTTCAGACACCGAAAGTTATAAAAAAAAAGAGAAAATAAAATAGAAATCGCGAGTGCCAACGCTTGAATTTGAAGCCGGCTTCCCCTCTATCCCGAACAAGATCGACGGTGATTCCGATTGAGGCTAGGGTTCGCGATCGTTGGTAGTGCCACGACATCGTTGGATTTGAAGGGACGCGGGTTAGGGTTTGTTGGCTCGTCGTAAGCGGCGCCGTGTGTTGTCGCAGCCAAGGAGGTGGGGCACTGGGAACTCGCGAGTGGATCACGATGTCGTCTTGGTCGATCGAAGGATGAGGCGGCAGAGAGAGTTCGGTTTGGGTGCGAGCTGAGCTAGGGCAAGGGGTGCTCGATGCCTGCTGTGGTGATAGCAGGTGAGTTTTCTCAATCGTCTCGGGTCATATATATGAATATTCTCATGTTTTAAAACATAGAAATATCAAGTTTTAAACTAATTTGTTTTAGACCCTTAGTTTGATAATGATGTTGTTTAATATTTAATAATCTAAGTTGTATGTTTCATTTAAACTAAGCAGGTAGATACTTAAGTTAAATTCAAAATTTAATTAATAGTGTGCTTAAGGAGAAATTAAGAAAATAAAGTATTTATCTTAAATTAGACTTATAGATATTAGATTAAATCATAGATTAATGATAATCAAATCCCGGATTTATAAAATAAGAATTTAAAGTGATATAGTTAAGAAATTAATTTATTATTTGATTTAACTTTTAATTAAATTAGATTCGAGAAATTAAGATTATTTAATTAATCAGTTCTGTAATTAAAGAGAAACTAATTAATTTATGGTTAAGAAATAATTAATTATTGATTAGGGATTATAAGTTAATTAATTTTTGATTGATTGATTTATAGGTAGAGATAAATTAATATAAGTAACTAGAGAATTCGTTACTTAAATGACAATCATTTAATGTAAGTAAATTAAAGGTGAGTAAATCTCACTCTGTTGGATTTCTATTTGAATTTAAATGGTTAAATTTAAATATTTGGTTGGATGATTGAATTGATTTGATATGCACCGTGAATTGATGATCTAGTGATTTTGGGTTTTGGGATGGTTCACGAGTTAATTGTTGCTTAACACGAAGCATTGGAAATTTTAAGTTGTTTTAAACTTAAAATATAAATGAGAAAATGTTTCCGTTTTAAAAGTTATTAAAGGCTTAATGATTGCGATACATTAACTTAGTAGGGTAATTAAAATAGATAATTAATTAATTCAATTAATTAATGATTTGGGGATTTAATTTAGTAATTAAAGGTTTGAATAAATAAAAATAAATTAAGTTGTAAGTTAATTAACCAAGTATAAGTAATTCAGAATAATCAGTGATGGTGTGATAAATAATTACCTCATGTAATTAAGAAAATATAATTACTTTATGAAATTAATCAAGAGGTTGATTATGATGGTTAAGTAAGGAGTAATTAATTTATGAATGAAGTAAAACAAAAGATAGTTAATTCCAGTTTGGGATTAATCGAAAATGATTAATACTGTGGTTTCATTAATATAATTAAAGTTGATTAGGATAAATTAAAATATAATTGAAAATCTTTAATTTATATAATTAATGATGTAATCAAAGATTGATTAATTAAGATTGATTAATCCATAATAATTGACTTATGAGAAGTTAATTAATATAATTAAGGTTTAATGTAATTAAAATAGTTAATAAATTTATGAGATAATTGAAGAATATTTATTGATTATGGTTAAGAATAATTGATATCGTGATAATTAATTAAAGATAATTACTTGAATGCAATTGAAAGATAATTAATCCAGTGTGATTAATTAAGATGAATAATGAAGGATTGATTAATTAATCGATTTAAAATTAATTAATATTGAATGAAGGAACCTAAGTGGATGAGGTCAGTGATTCAATCAGGATTAATTTTACTTAATTTGGAAGTGATTAAGCTTTGCTTATGGATGATTGAATGGTATTGAATGCTTTGAATGAGTTGATATTTGATACGAAATGTTGTGTTTTTCATTTGGATATCTTGGAATGGGATGGCATGAGACTCGAAGAGGCCGGGGTCGGTTATTAGGAAATACCCGAAGCCACTTCGAATTTTTATAAATTGTTTTGTGAAATCAATAAGCTGGAATGAAACGATTTAAGTAAATTGGATTATTTTATCTAAGTTTGGTACTAAGAAATGGACGTGTGGATTAAATGTTGTCTACAGCAAATTGTGAATTTGTTAAATTGATAGAAGTTACCCCGGCTTTATATGAGTTGCATTCTTTGTATTCCATGTTTGTTGGGTTTACTCACGCTGGTTTCCAGCCTGACCCGGGTGTTACTTTGGTGTAATGCTCGGGTCAGACCGAGTATTACAGATTTTTAGGTCAGGACGTTTTGGAGCTCAGGAGGCGAGCTGGATGACAATATCGTATAGAGTATATCCGCTGTATTTATATTATTGTTAATCTGAGTCATGATAATTCTAAATATTCAGTGACTGTATATAATGTGAAACTCTGATGTATTAGAATGTAATCGACAGATATAAAATTCCTTTGTAAACTATTATTATTTAGTATTATATTTTATCCGCTGTGAATGTGAGATGTTTGGTATTTCTGTTCTTTTTCTTCTATCTCTTTCTTCTTTTTCTTAACTATCTGGAATTTTCGGCTTCGGAAATTTCGGGTCGTTACAGGCACACCTTAATAGGGATTCAGATTCTCGAGATATGAAAGGGAGATTTTTTAAATAAATTAAAATAGAATTTCAAATCGCAGCCGTCCTAACACATCTCGAGCCACCCTACCCTATACATATAGCAGCCTTTCCCCAATTTTAAATCGCATGTATCTTCCGTTTGCTTTTCAGTTCGAACAAGATTAAATCGAAAAAATATCAAATTAAAAAAATAAAATTACCCGCACACAATAGCACACAAGATAGTCGACATCGAGCGGCATTAGGGAAAGGAGACCGCGAGTGTTTACGCGATTGAGAGTCGTTGCGACCTAGGATTGGTTAGTCGTCCTCGCACACTCTCGACGACTGTTCCAAGAAGTCGAATCACGAGACGTTGGGTGTCTGGATCATTCGACTGTGTTGTATTTGCGAGATTTGACTTGCACACTGGCGAGGAGCTTGTGGTCGCGGCTTTCAAGGAGGGCAGACGAAGTCATAGTGAGATGGATACAAGGTCACGGACGTGGGACAGCGGCATCGATCAGTGAAGACATGTGTTGACGAGCGTGCATAGGAAGGGTCGAGCAGCATTTGGGAAGAAGATAAGAAAGTACGGGTCGGGCTTTAGTTTAAGTAGGTAACGAAAAAGGATGGTAATTTATTTATATAAATTTTTAACAAAATTCCAATTCTTATAAATTAATAAACTGTTCATTTTAGGTCCAAATTGAACGCGGACTATCGCATTTGGTTCGTACAGAATAGCACTAGGAAATGGATTTGATTTAGTGACAACTAGAGCTTGTAGAATTTTCTGTTAAATTCGAACATGTTTGAATTTAATCGAAACCAAAACGCTGAAGCGACAACTGAAAAATAAAAGGCGAGAGTCTTATAACGCTCACAACGTAGTAAAATATATTTATGCTTGTTAAATTTGAAATTATGAAGTGATATAAATTTATTGACCGTTGTTTGATAAATATAATTGTCATCTGAGTTGTCATTCAAGTTAACTGTTAAAGAAATTAAAATTGATTGTATGTTAGAAATTGGAATTTAATTGCCAGTAAAACATCTGATATTGATAACTATGAAATTGTTGTGAATTATTCTGACTTTTTAGACGATTGATTGTGATGGATGATTTGGATGTTTATTTGTTTATATATATATATATATATATATATATCATGTTATCACCTGGTAAGTTATTTACAGTACATACAACTGTAAATTGAATTATTTCGAATAAGAAATAGGTTGGAATGATATATACCTATGAAATTTATTTTGGATTGAATTGATATACATCCATCCCTAAAATTGAATTGAAATAACTGATGACTTGGCCATAAAATAGAAAATTGTATACGGACATTGGATTGGTTAAATTAAAGGATTTTAAAATTTTTGATTTGAAATTTAACAGATGATTTTGATTTAAAGAAATAAAAATCGAATTTACAGAAATCGAGTTATCATCGAACCCGAGTTTGAAATGTAATTAAAATTTGTTAAATCGAATTTACGATTACGAAGTTATAATTAAAATATGATATGAGTTTGGAAATTGATTTTTTTAAAAGATTTGGATTTTTATTTGAACTTTGAGATATTGCTAAGTAAACGGAATTTAAATCGATATTTCAAAATTGAGCTTGGAATTAAATTATTTTAAGGATTTGAATCTTAAATTAGATATTGAAGGGTAATTTAATTTAAGTGATTTAAATCGATATTTTAAAAATTGAACTCGGAATTGATATAAATCGTGATGATTCAAATATGAAATTGAAGTTATTTTGGAATTGTAATTGAAATTAATTTGAAACTGGAACTGAAATTAATATGGAATTGACACCGAAATTAATATGGTTCGACATCGAAATTAATATGGAATCGAAGTAAAATTCAACTGGAAATCAGAACTAAATCAATTAAATCGAAATGGAAATTTAAAGTGGTTTGAATAGGGAAATTAGGAACTGAATCAGTTTGACTTTGAAACTATTTTCCATAAAATTATCTAATATAAACTATTTAAAATCTATCTTTTAAACATTCAAATGGTTTTGATTTCCATAGTATTTACTATATAAATCACTTTAATACTTAAGATGTTCTAACTATTTTAATTATTTAAACTATTTTAAAAACTATTCAAACTATTTTAAAAAAATTCAAACTGGTTAAGCTTGGAATATTTATATTTAAATCATGGACTTAAATACGAATTGGGTTAAATTGAAGTTATAACCCAAATGGAAATTCGAACAACTTTGAATTGGAATTGAAATCCAGATATTAAGGCGAAAATGATTATGAAATAAAATGGTATGTTTTAAGTAAATATGATGATTTCGAAATGAATTTGATTTTGAACGAATATGGTATTTTGATATCAAAAACGAATTGTTTTCGAAATGTAAAAGTACCCACCGGTGTGTAAAACGACGTTTGGTTGTTAGAGAGACCGAGGCCTCTTTTTGGCATACTCTCTGTCAATATTGGAACCATTTTAACAACTGTGTATGCAAAGGAGAATCCAGAATGAAGTGGTTGGACTTAGCGTTGCTTGTTGGATTTAATGAAAGAGAATGATGATGGATTAACCTAGCACTTGTGCCAAATTGAAATGACTAAAATAGGAGCCGTACCGACCAAGCGGGCTAGCTACCCTAAGCCGACACACTTCTTCGTATTATCATCATTTACACCGTGATTGATTAGTGCGCACCCTCGGATTTTGGGAGTGTTGGACGCAATTAGTAATCGTGGCTGTGATGCGTTACTACTAACTGGAAAGGGTAAACTGATAATATCCTACCTTGGGCATTGCTTCATATGTCTTGTCATACTTTTATCCCTATACGAGACCACTATGACTTTTATTTAGTGTTTTCGTATAACAGCACATCCCTATCCACCGACAGTTTACTAGTGTTTTATATAAAAATTGTACGACAATGCTTAAAAACGAGTTAAAGGGGGATCAATGTAAAGCCTTAATGCTATTTTGATATTTATTTTACTAATTAGACATTATATATATAGCGTATTCTACTATATATTAATATTTTGACGGATCCTTAAGAGATCGAAAATCCTGTAAGATCTCTTAAGTTATTGCACGCATGTTGTACACTGGATAGGATATGTGGAAACCCATAAACATCTCTGATTCCACGACACTCATGTCATATGCTATATCGGCTTGACTCAGATAAGAATATTTTTGTCCTGACTCGAGTGTTTTGTTTTTTCATTACTCTTGGGTCAGCCCTCAGTTTTCTGCTTATTAAAGATTTATTCTGAAGGACAAGACGGAGATTTAGTATATTATTACTATTATTATTCCTGCATCATGTTGTCTGCTGCAATATATGTTATTCAATTGTATATGTGTAACTCTGATAAATGTTATATAAATTATAATCAAATGTATAGTAATAGCTTCATGAACTGTTTATTTGATTATTATATTTTATTGTTCCGCTACAAGATTTTGTGTTTGTTTTCTTCTTCTTTTCTTATTTATCTTAATTAACCTCGTTGATTATCTGTGTTTCGGATTGTTTAAGTCGGACATGTGCGGGTTATTGACGATTTAAACTTTCCAAAATCTGGTCGTCACATTAATTACAAATCTCATTCTCCCAATTTACACATTATTTTATTTAATTTAACTAATTAAATATCCTAAATAATGTTACATAAAAATAGGTTCATTACAAACTCCCCTCCTTAAAGAATTTCATCCTCGTAATTACGATAAGGTACACAACAATCAACCTAAATGGCAAAACATACCATCAAACAAGTCATGATAAGCATCTCCCATCATGCTTTTTCTCTTAGTCTCCCAATTATAGTTTCTCTCATCGTTGCTTCACTGGACTTTCACTACTCTTACTGCCTTGTTCCTTAGCCTTTTCTTATCTTCGCGATTATATGAATTGACTTTCTAAATATAGTTAAGTCCTGCTCTACAAATAAGTCATCTAACACAGTCGGTGATATAGTAATCTCCGGGTCTCTAACACACTTTCTAAGATGAGAAACATGGAAAATATTGTGGACTTCTGCCAAACTGCTTAGTAACTCTAATCTATGTGCGAGTTTCTCGATCCTCTCTATAATAGGAAATGGTCCTCTGAATGGTGCCAACTTCCCTAATTTCCAAATCTAATCGCACACTTCATCAGTGAAACCTTAACAAACACATAATCTCCAATAGAGAACTCTATGTATTTCTGACTTCTAGTTACATAACTCTTCTGCCTAGACTGAGCCTCCTTCATCCTAGCTCAGATCAACTCAATCTTCTCTGCAACTTTTTTGACTAAATTTGGACCAAGAACCAACCTATCCCCGGTATCTAACCAACAAATGAGAGATTTGCATGGCCTTCCATATAAAGCTTCAAACCGTGCATCCATATACTAGCCTGATAAATGTTGTTATACAATAATTCGACTAAGTGTAGATGGTCTTCCCACGATTCCACAAAATCTAACACACAAGCTCATAACAAATCTTCAAAGACTGTTAAATCTTTCTTTTTTCCCATCTATCCGTGGATGGTAAGAGGTACTCAAATTGAGCTTAGTTCCTAAAATCTCTTGTGGACTCTTCCAAAAATCACCAGTGAATAATGAATCTCGGTCACTTACTGTACTACCAGGAATTCCCTACAGTCTAACCAGATTACTAATAAATAACTTAGCCAAAATAGGTGCCTTTCTAGTTGACTTATCTGGAATAAAATGGACGCTCTTGGTCAGTCTATCCACTATAACCCATAAACTTTCATTTCCTCTACAAGGCCTTAGCAAGCCATCTATAAAATCCATAGAGATAGAATCCCACTTTCAAATCAAAATATCTAATGGCTGAAGCAACCCATTCGTCTTTTGATGTTCGGCTTTCACCTATTGACAGTTCAAATGCTGCTTCACCCATAAGCCTACGTCCCTCTTTATGCCTTCCGAGAGAAAACTTCTCTTCATGTCCTGATACATTTTAGTTCCTTCTGGATGAATATTAAACTTCGAACGATGGCATTCCTCCAAAACATCCTTCCTTATGTCCCCTACATTCGAAACACAAAATCTTCCTTTCTTTCTCAACCATCCATTCTAGTCAAGACTGAGATCCTTCAGTTCATCGCTCTCTGTTCCATCTCTTAACTTCCTGATCCATTCAACCAGTAGTAGATCCTCCTTCTATTTAGAAGCATTCTTTTCGATGATCATTGGTCAAACTTATAAGCAAGACATTATAGCAGTTTCCTTACTAGACTCATCCTCAGATCTCCATTACACTATGCAAGTTGTCAACGCTTCCAAATCCTTCCACTCAGCTATAATAGCCAACACTTCATTGTGGTGCTTCCTACTAAGTGCATCTGCCACCTTATAGCCTTTACCTAGTGTGTACTCAATTCCAAAATCATAAGCAGCAATAAACTCTAACCATCTCTGCTATCTCATGTTCAGCTCCTTTTGAGAGAACAAATACTTCAACAACTTGTGATCCATATAAAGCTCAAATTGCTCTCCCAAAAGGTAATGTCTCCACACCTTCAATGCAAAAATCACTGTAGATAATTACAAATCATGCATCGAATATCTAACCTCATGCAGTCTATGATGTCGAGAACATAGGCAATCTCTTTACCTCTTTACATCAACACAACTCCTAACCCAGTTCCAAATGCATCTGTATACACTACAAAATCTCGATCCCCTTCTGAAACTATTAACACAGGTAGATGGGTCAAAAAGTATTTCAAGATCTGGAATGATTCCTCACACTTATTGTTCCATTCAAACTTCACATTCTTTCGCGTGAGCTTGGTTATTGATGCCGCTGTCCATGAAAAACACTTTATAATTCTTCAATAGTATCCAGCCAATCGAAGAAACTCCTTATCTCAATCACTTTCTCGGGTCTCTTTCGATTATTTACCTCTTTAATCTTAGTCGGATCTACAGACAACTCTTTCTCTGAGACTACTTGACCAATAAACTTAACTTCTTCCAAAAATGACACTTCGAAAACTTCACGTTCAGCTGATGCTGCCACAACGTCTCAAGCACTACTCTAAGATGAACTTCGTGCTCTTTCTCATACTTAGAGTATATCAAAATATCATCTTTGAAAAATAACACGAACCAATCCAAGTGCTCTTGGAAAACTCGGTTCATCAAATCCATAAAAATGCCGGTGCATTGGTTAATTCGAATGGCATCACTAACCATTCGTACAATCCATATCTGGTCCTAAAAGTCGTCAAAGGAATATTATCCTCTGTTACTCTAAGCTGATGGAAACCTGTTGATAAATCCAAATAAGAAAATGCCTTGGCCCCACTCAACCCATCAAACGAATCGTCAATTCTTTGCAATGGGAATCGATTCTTTATGGTCTTCTCATTCAACTTGCGATAATCGATACATTATCTTAACGATTCGTCCAGCTTCTTAGCAAATACCTCCAGATGCTCCCCAAGGTGAACTACTAGGCTTGATAAAACTCTTCCCTCCCAAATCCATCAACCGCACCTTTAGCTCCCTCATCTCGGTTGGTGTCATCTTACTTGGCCTTCTACTCACTGGTTCTTCTCCAGGCACCAAATATATATAAAAAACAATGCCTCATTTCGATGGCAATCCTACTATAGGTCTAAAAAGATCCACGGCTTCTCTAACCACAAAAACTCGATTCAAATCGTGCCAACTCCACAACAAACAACAAAGCATTCACCTCGCGGCTAGGGCTTTCCACGGTATATACAATCTAATCACTACAGTCGGGGTCTCGAAGTGATATTTTAATATCATGACAAAATATCCTGGCATTGTACTTACTTAACTAATCCGTAACTGTAACGACCCAGGATTTTAATTAATTAAAAATTTGAATATTTAATTTATTTTAGATATTAATAAGTGAATTTATAAGTCGAATAAATTTTTATTTGAATTATTGGATTTAATTGGATAATTAAATCGATAATTTAATATGTTAAATTATGGAAATAATTGAAAATTGAGTTAAATATGATTGAAAATGATTTGTGAAATTTTATTTTATCATGTTGAAGTTAGAATGATATTTTAGAACTTTTAAAATCGAATTAAAAGTTAATTTGTGAAAATTGAATATTTTAATATTAAAATCGACTAGTGAAAATAGTAAATTTTTAAACAGTCTCAGAATTGAACGAAACCAGTTCCATTGGATCCGTATTAGTTAGTTATTACCGGATTTCAATTTTCGTGTCAATCGGAGTTACCGTTTGATCGTGGCAGCTCGAAACGCATCGAATTATTTTTAATATTAATTTGGCGAGTTAAAATAGCCATTTTTCAAAAAGTCTCGGATTTTGACGAAACCAGTTTCATCGGATCTGTAATGTGATATTATTGTAAGGTTTCAAATTTCGTGTCAATTGGATTTACCGTTTGTCCGGTACAAATTAAAACGCCTAGAAAATCGTTTAAATCGGTTTAATTCAAATTGAACGTTTATAGCCATAACTCGCACAGATGTCCGAATTAGCTTTCGAAACCTGTTCCATTGTGTCCGGAACGCGGGGTAAACCCTAGAAACGCTAGTTACGGCGCGTAAATCGGAGTTCGGAATTTTCGGATGAATAGTGTTCGATATTTCCTTATAAATAGCACCACCCCTTCATAAATTAAAAAAAAAAAATACCTAATCTACAAAACCCTAGCCTCCATATACCAAACCCACGGCCGAAATCTTCCAGGCTTTTCCCCTTAATCTCTCTCCATCCACAACCTTTCGCGAGAAACTTTCAACAGGGAAATCGAAGGGGATGGTGTAGGCTTCACATCCATACGGTTAAGATGGAGTTTTGTTAACAATGGGAGGCGATTATGGGCCGCGTTCATCTGCAGTTCACGCGCGTTTTTCAAGACCATGATGAGGCCGAGTTCATCCATATTGCTGCCGAAGGTGGAGCGCGAGGTGTGCTTCGAAATGATGTTGCTTGATCGTCGTGAAGATCGTCGGAATGGGGGCGGCAAGTAGAGTTTCGACGTGTGTATGGGTTCGGTTGTCACGTATGAACCTGGGGAGGAAGGAGATGGAAATAACGGCCACGATCTATTCATTTGAATGCACGGCCGAGATTTAGGGTCTGTAGTTAAAATAAAAGTTGCATATTTATTATATTATAATTCGTTCAAAGTTTAAATTTACGTATCTTTTTCATACGAGGTCGAAAACGCGCGAAACCAGTTGCGTTGAAATCGTATGGACGAGCACTACGCGATGAAATTGGATTGGAGTCGTTTGAAGTTAGTGAGAATTTTGGGTAAAATTAAACGTCGGTTTAATTTTATTCGAAATAAATCGCTAAAACAAAATTGAAATCAAGGTGAGAATTTCTCACTCAATCGAATCAGTTTCGATTTTATTTTAAATAGTTAGATTTAAAATATTTGAATGCATGTTTGAATGATGATTTTTATCTATTGATTGTTAAAATAGACATTATGCGCCGTTAGTAAGCGGATGTTATTTATTAAAAACATATACCGCGAATATTTCATAAACAGTGAAATTGGTATTATATATAATAGCAATATATATATATTGGCATATGTATATATTGGAGTTATTGATTTCCCGCATTTTTTGTTTAGCGGATGAGACCCTATTGCGCCGTTATTAAGCGGATAATATTTAATAATCCCATATACCGCGATAATTTCGTACTGGAGCGAAATTGGTATTTGTGCTAATGTTTGTGGATGCAGGAAAACAGGTTGGAGGGATCCAACTGGATTCCTCAACAGTATTTATTTGATTTCAGATATTTTGATATTTGATGGATTATCATATCGATATATGATATCGTTGTAGTCGTGATTGACTATTTGGTATGTAGCATCATTGGACCAAATTTTGGAATTTTAAAATGATTTTTAAAGTGATTTTGAAAATATACTATATGTTTGGAATCGATCCATTATAAATAAATAACGATATAATTTTTAATGTGATAAAAATTAAGATTTTTGAGAAATATAGTTAAAAGTTGATTTTTGAAATTATGGGGTTAATAATTCTATAAAATGGTTTAATTTGGGAAATTTGAATTTATTGTGAAAAGTTTAAATATAGGATTTATAAAATTTAATTATTTTATAAATCAAGAGAACGATGAAATTATAAAGGAGTTTAAAGACGTTTTAAAGAATAATATAAATTGATTTTTATATTAAGAGATTTATAAATGGATATTTATAAATTGAAATATTGAAATTATAAAACGAGTTTTACAAGTGTTTGAATGAAATGAAAATGAATTTCATAAATTGAATGAAATTTATAGAATTATAAACGGTGAAATTATAAATGGAATTTTATAAACAGTAGGTTTATAAAATTTATAAAGTCATTATGAGAATGGTTTTGGATAAATAATTGAATCTTATAAGTTATAAAATTTATAATTATGAAGTTCAAAGGAACGATTTTTGTAAAGTAATTGTTTTATAAGTATTTGACTTATAATATGAACCGTTGTTTTATAATTGAGTTATAAATCGAATAGGTTAATAAAGGAATTTATAAAAGGAAGTTGTTATAAATAAATAGAAATGGAATTTATAAACGTTGTTTTATAAATTCACAAACGACTTATTTTGATAAGTAAATTGTTGAAACCTATTAATGGAGTTATATTCACGTTTCTAACTGTGAATAATCCTTTGGAATAAAATGAATTAAAGGATGAAATTGATTAACGTAGTATATTCACGTTTTTGAATAGTGAATAATATGTTAAAGAAATTGTTTTGAATGTGATATTTAAAACAGAATTAAAACGATCTAACGATGTTTTAAAATGTGTTGAGATTCGAAACCATAGATTTCAACATTCATTGTTGAAATAGACGTTTTCGAGAAATAAAAGGAAATAGTGGACTATAACACTGTTGTTATAGTAAATGATTTCCGAAAGAAAATGTTTTGTATAGTATTGGGATTTATATATCTATCTTAATTTCGAATCCCTATACTAGTGATTTTGGGTTGTCGTAACGATGTTTTACGCAACATTCATTTTGGCCCAAATAAATATGTTTAAAAGAATGATTTCCTTAAAGAATGAAATATATACTTAATTTCGATTGAAGTATATTGAATATTTTCCAAGTGTTGAAAATAAATAGATTGTGAATTACTTATTTAATAAGTATGGAAATGTTTTCCAATATTAAAGTGAATATTTTGAGAGTTTATTTTTTTGAAGATAAATTGAAATGAATAATGGAAATCGTATATTCATAGATAATTTTGGAATATAAATTCAATATGGAATTTATAAATGAAATTGGAAATTGGGTTTAAAAATAAATGTTGATTTATTTTTGAAGTATTGAAAATAACATATCTTGTAAAGATATTTTGGAAAATAAATAATTTGGAAAATTATTTGGGATCTGGTGATGTGTGCATATCAATTGATAGTTCAATAACCGACTATCAATATTTCCCTTTGAATGGGTATTTGATGTGATTTGTTTGAATGTGAATGCTACACTTATTTTTAAATAAGCGCTCACTATTCGGGTTAACCGGGAAAGGACCATGGGGTCGTATAACCCATTCCGAATATGTGATATGTCGTTGTGAATTGCATTGAAGATCGGTGTTGAAGACCCGATATTTGCGAGAGCGATAGGATGACCTGTCGATTGACTCTGCACCGAGTAGCTACGGTATAGAGTTCTCCATATGTGATGGTGAATCCGATCAGGATTGTGAATATCCGGATTGCAAGGACTTCTTTGTAAGTGCCTTCGGTTTTGTTCGAGCCCGGAACAGACTTGTATGGATTGTATGTCTGACATTACAAATTGAGATATAAAGCCGATTTCTTTCAAATATATTTCTGTTGGTGGCGGAGAATTTATTCTTTTAGCTTAGCACCCTTCTCTGAGACGTACGAGCTCAGAGGTTATGTAGTTGAAGGTTATCAGCGATATATTCCCAATTTGGTAATGTGACATGCTGAGTGTTGCTGTGAAATGATCATTGTGTTGATTATTTGTGATAGGATCGTTTATTTGACCGTCTATCCTGGTGATCATTTCTATGATCATTTGTTGACCCAAAGCATGGCTTTTGTATAAAGTATGTTTTTGAGGACGTGACTTCGTCGAGCCTCACACCCCGTGAATGGTCAAAACAGGAAAGAAGCAGCAAGGTTATGAGGGGTAGCGCCCTTTAGGATGTGTGCATTTCCTTCTGGAAAAGGGTGGTATCATGGTATGGAGCCCAGATACTTACTCATGTTGAAAACACTTTGTTATGATTGTGTGAATTGATTTCGAGCGCTCGGTTGAAAGGTCCCAAAGGACCGGGGGATGGCATATTCGGTCAGTTGTTACTCAGTTAGGGGTAACCCGGCCTTGTGTTGGTGAGATCCGGTTTAGTTCTCGGGGATGTCCATCCAGAGGCATTCTCATGTGGCAATGGGAAGTTCCTTGGCCTGATCATTCGTTGGAAATCCAAAGAAACAATACGTGACTTGTACGGTTTTACTTGTAGAACCTGCCATCTAATATGGTAGCTATTAGTAGGCATAATATAATGGTACCTATGCTGGCTAAGATTTATATTCTACTTTCGAAATTGTTTCCTACACTAAGCACTAATAATAATACGAAATGTTCTTTTTAAATGCGTATCAAGCATCTTTGGCTATCATAAGGAGAAATCTTCTCCAAGTCTGCGTTTGCATTGTGTGTGTGGCAGGAGGTCTTATGGTAGTCTCATTTTTAAAAGCATTGCGAATTGACTTTAAAAATATTCTTCTATTTTGATTTTAAAGATAAATAAACTGTTTTGAGTTCTCACACCAGTCACATGACTGACTTGGAGTTTATTGTTTTCCTTCCTAAACTCTGGGTGCCCACCATTTCCACACGGGCAGTCAATAGTTAGGTTTATCAGGATATTCTGGATATTCAGGAATTGCTGGAGGCAAGATGGATGGCATGGCGTATTACTAGTATATAGTATTTCTTTTCCGCTGCACTGTTTGTTGTTGTTATTTTTGTACACTCTGATGATGTGATGTAATGAAATGAAATGTGTGAAATGTAATAACTGATATAGTTCTTTGTTAAAGATTATTCATTTATTATTATATGTTGTTCCGCTGCGAATTGTGAGATTCTGTTGTTGTTCTGTTGTTTTCTGTTCCGTTCTATGTTCTCTATTTTCTATTTTCTTTCCTCTCTATTTTTCTATCCTTTTCTCTCTTCTTCTTTCTATTTCTTTTTCTTAAACCATAACATTTCGGGTTTCCGGCTTTCGATTTCTCGGCAGTCGATAAAGTGAGTATCGATGTTGAATTTTCGAAAGTCGAAAATTTCCGGGACGTTACAGTAACTAACATAATTATGACCCCTACAAAGTCAAATACATGCAAACTACAAACAAAGATATGATCTAACAAATCAAACTCTGGTGGTCACACACCATCCCAAGTGTCGCATACGCTCCTATCGGATTTGCAAACTTTAAGGAAGTAACTAAGTATGAGGTTTCTGGGCTAAGCTTATCTACCTAATAATGAGATACAAAAGAATGTGATGCACTAGTATCGAACAGAACTTTAACAGAAATACAATGGATTTGAAGCATACCTTCCAATACTATCAGTCCTTTTTCCTAGGCTATTGGTCCCGTTGTATTAGGCTCCAATGCAAAAACTTCGCCCCTTTCATCCATAGCAAGCTCTTTACACTTGTTCTTACAATGGCCAATTTGATTGAAGTTGAAGCATTTGATATTCTTCTTCTTGATCACTTGTTCGCCTTTCTAGTACAGCATTCACTAGCGAAGTGCCCTTTCTCATCACACTTAAAGAAAATATCCACTGACTTTCCTATCTTTACAGCTTCACCCTTCTGACCACCCTTATAATGAAAGAACTTCCTTTTCTGACTTTTCCCTACCTATACCTCCTTCGCCTTATTCGTTTTTAGAAAAGCAAGCATTTCTTCATGTCTTGAAGCCATCTCTACAACCTTATCATAAGGATCTTTGATATGCGGCAATGTAGCCTTCGCCCACTCAGGCTTCATCCCCTTAATGAACTCATTCCTCTTCATTATGATATCCACAGTAGCATACTCATACCTTGCTAACTCCTCAAACCTTCTAGAATACTCTAAACCAGTCATCTCCCCTTGCTCTAACTCAACAAATTTTTTGAGCAAGGCATACTATAACATGATATACATGAACCTCTCTTTGAACCTCCTCTTAAACTCAAGCCGCGTCATTGTTTCTTCATTCGCTTCATCTTTTATTCTATTCCACATAAACAAAGTTGCTTTCTAAAGTTGTCTCGAAGTAAGCCTTCTCTTTTGCTAATCATGGAGCCCCAAATTAGTAAATATCCTCTCACAATGCAACACCCAGCTCTCCAATAGCGGCTTCGGTTCCAACAAATGGCTTTCCTCCAATGCTAACATAGTCTCTACTCTAAATAGCATAATTTTTGACCGTTGGACCTTCTTGAACTTCTAGTCCAGCATTTCCTCCAACTACTCCAGCAGTAACATCAACCTGCATCATGTTGACGAAGAACCGATACATGGCTCCCATATCCACTTGTGGGACTTCGAAACCAACATTTTCCACTTAAGCCAGACCTTGGTTAATTCTCTTGTTTGGTCAGGCGTTTCCATTTGTTTTGGTGCCGTCCCCTCCTAGATTAACACTTCCTCTTCTAGCTTCCATATCTGTATTCAAGCCTCGTAAGATACAAAAGAATAGTCTAAGAGAGATAAGAGAATAGAGGTATAGTGTATCCTTATATATAGCAAATACAAGTATGTTATTATAGTGTTATCCCATACCCTGGTTTTATCTCTATTTCCTTAGGATTATGATTTCAAAAATCATTTTTAGTTTAAAAATTTTCATAAGCCAATGCTCTGATACCAAGTTGTAACATACACTATCTTGAGGCCTAAAGCTAAGCATTGTAGATGCTGCAATCATCTATAATATTAACTTCAGATGGCAAAATATGGCTATGTTGATGGTATCCGCAATATCAAAAGCACTTGAATATGAAATAAAATCATAGATTTCAAAAACAACATTCCTTATTACATTTCAAAACACAAGTTTCATATCCAGATTTCATAATCCCATAACGTTTCCCAGGTTCAAATTAAATATTTTTATTATGCAAATATGGCAAGAGAGACACATGATGATGCCTCCTTGGTTGACTAGACTACTATATAGTCAGAATTGACATAAAACAACACAATGGTAATGCACAAATAAAACTGCAACTCCTTAATAGTTATCCATCAGCCGCTTGATCATCTCTGGCAGCTTTATTCATCATCCTACTAAAAACTGTAAACCTTAATACTCGGCCTAGTCAACTCAATTTTGAGCACCCAAGAGTTTGAGGGAAAAACATAAACTTCATGTCGAATACAAAGCTAGGTGTGAATAATACTATACATCTCGGTTACATAATATTAAGTGAGACCACGCCACTTAGCAGGACTGGTTTTTCCTCACTAACATCCTTTTGTAACATATCTTCTGCAAATCATAATCGTACAGCAAAAACTGGTAAGAACTATCATGCATTATCATGAAAACATACATATCAGGTAACAAATGGACAATCTGTCCGAACACGATAGTTTTTTTTGGCTAACTTCTAACCTTTGGCTGACTCGAGCCTACCATAGAATATAAACAAAACAGCATAACATCAGTTAGTTACTCCTCTTTCGGATGGTCTTTCCATAACATATCTTTTCCCAGTGTCACATGATCCTATTGGTTTTGCGAGCTCACCAATAACCTACCTCTGTACAAATATATTCCTTTTTATGTGTAACCTCATTTTAGCCTTACCTGTGATAATGCCCTACACATTGGAATTTTGGACTAAATTATCTATGGGCTAATAGCTAATGTATAGGGCACGACCCTATACCAATCCCATCTGGTATATACATATCCGAGTCATTTTACATGGGGTGATCTTCCCTTAAATTTTCCCTGAAATCCTTTCCTTCTTAAATTGATTTAAAACCTTTAAATCAAACTTAAACAAAGAAAGTATATACTCTATGCTTTACTCAAATCACCTTGCCGTGTTATATATACTTTACACAAAACTTTGTTGATGAAAACATTTAAACCATTGAATGTACCCCTTTTGAAACCATTGAAAGTACTTTTTTCTAAACTAAACCTAGGCCGAAAGGCCAAAACATTCCTTTCGAAACCATGCGTATCTACCTTTCGAAAACATTGAGAAGCGTCACATTCGAAAGCCTAAAACCTTAGATATCCTTCTTTTAAAAAACTTTATCATTTCCTTTCGAAAATATTGGAAACCTTCCTTTCAAACCTTTTGAAACCAGTAGGGAACCACCCCTTCGAAACTTTCATTTAAACCTTTCGAAAGCATCAAAATCCTTTATGAATAACAAACTTTTCAAAAGCATTTGGGTTCAATTAAAACATGTGGAAACCTTCCAAAACCATTGAAAAATTCTCTTTCGGAACCTTTAGGTTCTACTACAACAGAGCAAAAGGTTCATAAAACATTTAAGTCAAAAACACTCTTTCAAAAGTAATTTCTAAGTAAAGAAGTGATGATGTCCAAACCAACCCTTTCGAAAGCAATGGAGAAGCGGCTTGGATTTTAAAAACAAAGTATTCCCTTCGAAACTTGCTTTGAAAGGTAGAAAGTGACTACTAGAGGTTTTGACCCCTTAAAAAGCGTAAGGCGCGACCCATTCGAAACTATTTCTTTAAAACATTTGACCCAGTTGAAAGCCAACCAAGTCGCAAGCATACCCATTGAAAGCAAAGTAGGCGTGTTTTCATTTAAAAGCAAAGCAACATTTCAACCCATTCGAAACCCTCAGCTTCGACCCAATAACTTTCGCCTTAGTCCAATTTGCTACCTATCAATTACTTAATACAGTGCACATTGGTTTCGATATTGATGAAGGCGGAACTACTAGATCGAAACCCCTAGTGTCGAAAGTGGCGAACATGCCAAAAGCGTGTAAAAACTAATTTTTACTTTAAAAAAAAATTCTATTCAACAAACCTGTCTTATTTGTTAAAATATGATTGGCTTCTAATTTACTTTTCCAAAAGCATTACGAAATTTCAGATTTCACCAGTTTAAATTATTTACAAAATACCCCTTCTCCTTTTATAAATATATAAAACATCTAAGTCTCACACCTTAAATACTTTTATATATTCATTAAAAAAATTAGGAAAATTCTACAAAAATTCCAATTAAACAAGTCTATTATGTTTTCTAACATATATTAATTTCAGATCCAAAACATATGTTATCTAGCCGTAAATAATTTTAAACCCAAATAATCATTTTCTTTACTATAAAATTAATATAAAATCCACGTTAATTCATAATATTACAAAAATTGACATCCGTCTCTACAATATCATTTCTGATCTAAATCTAAATTCGCAAGGCATTTGGATGTCATGTAATAGGGTTTTCACATTAAAACATATCATAAAATTTATATGAACTATCATAAATCATCAAAAAGCATATATAAACATTTAGTCATTCAAAAACATGGCATAACCTTGCAAAATAATTCGGATTAACCTTAAAATCGAAAATAGTAGAAAATACGAGATGTGGTCATTTTTCACTTTAGCTTTGAGATTAAGGAGTTTGAGATTTGAATGGATTTGATTTTGATTTAGCTTCTTCCTTAGCTTTTCTTCCTCTTGTTCCATAAAATGGTGGCCAGCCTCTATTCTTAATTTTTGCAAATGATAATGAACGTATGAAATGAGTTCCTAAGGGTTTACAATATTAGAATATTCTTCTTCCTATTTTGCCATCTCCTATAACACTTAACTATTCTAATTTATGTTAGTTCATTTTAATTTATTCATTACATGGCACGACTACCCTATTAATCATAAATCTTAATCCCTCAATCTACACATTATTTTATTTTATTTAACTAATTAAATATCCTAAATAATGTTACTCAAAAATAGGGTCGTTACAAATTATTTATGACTAAATAAAGATGTTTTGGGTCTGAAATTAATATATGTTAGAAAACATGTTTAAAATGATTTACTAGAATTTTTGTAGAATTTTCCTAATTATTTTAATGGGTATATAAATTTATTTAAGGTATGAGACTTATATGTTTTATATTTTATAAAAGGAGAAAGGGTTTTGTCAATTATTTAAATTAATTGCTTTTGGAATTTTGGCAGCATTTTTAGAAAAGAAAATTTGTAGCCAATGATACTTTGAGAAACAGGGCAGGTTAGTTGAGAAGAATTTTATTTCAAAGTAAAAATTAGTTTTTACTACTTTTGGCATGTTTCGCCACTTTTAACACCTGGGTTTTACTTGGATACTTCCGCCTCCATCGCTATTGAAACCAATGCATGAAGTATCAATAACTTGGTACATAGTGAACTGGACTAAGGTAAAAGGTACTGGGTCGAGATAATAGGGTTCCAAAGGGGTCGAAACATTGCTTTGCTTTCGAAGGGTGCCCTTTCGACATGGTTTGTAACGACCCAGAATTTCAATTAATTAAAATTTGAATATTTAATTAATTTTAAATATTAATAAGTGAATTTATAAGTCAAATAAATTTTATTTCAAATAATTGGATTTAATTGAATAATTTAAATCGATAATTTAATATGTTAAATTATGGAAATAATTGAAAATTGAGTTAAATATGATTGAAAATGATTTGTAAAATTTTATTATATCATGTTGGAGTTAGAATGATATTTTAGAACTTTTAAAATCGAATTAAAAGTTAATTTGTGAAAATTGAATATTTTAATATTTAATCGACTAGTGAAAATAGTCAATTTTTGAACAGTCTCAGAATTGGACGACACCAGTTCCATTGGATCCGTAATAGTTAGTTATTACCGGATTTCAATTTTCGTAGCAATCATAGTTATCGTTTGATCGTGGCAGCTCGAAACGCATCGAAATTGTTTTACTATTAATTTGGCGAGTTAAAATAGCCATTTTTCAAACTGTCTCGGATTTCAACGAAACCGGTTTCTTCGGATCCGTAATGTGATATTATTGTATGGTTTCAAATTTCGTGTCAATTGGATTTACCGTTTGTCCGGTACAAATTAAAACGCCTAGAAAATCGTTTAAATCGGTTTAATTTAAATTGAACATTTATTGCCATAAATCACACAGATGACCCAATTAGCTTCCGAAACCTATTCCATTGTGTCCGGAACGCGGGGTAAACCCCAGAAACGCTGGTTACGGCGCGTGAATCGGAGTTTGGAAATTCCGGAATGAATAGTGTCGTTCGTTCTTCTATAAATAGCCCCCTCTCTCTCTAAAAAAAATAAATAAAAAATAAATAAACTAAAACCCTAATTCTATAGCCACCGCCAGTGATGAAACCGAAGGCCGAAAACTTCCTGTCTATCTCCTCAAATTTCTTCAAATCCGTTCATTAATTCGAAAAACTTTCTACATGAAAGTTATAGAGGGCAGTGTGATTGATACATCCAACGGTGGGTTTTCGTTCTAGTGCTTAGGATCGATGGGAAATTGGGCTCAAAGGCCATGCGTTCGGCCTCGATTTTCGAGCTTCAGAGGTGACCGAGCTCGAAGCTCTTCAGGCCATGGGTGGTGCCGGGGCGCGCGCACGTGTTGATGCTCCCTGATCACCTTCAAAGGCGACGTGGTGGAAGCATAAATTAACCCTAATTCAAAGCTTATGGGTTCTATGGTGCGTATGTGTTTACTGGAAGGAACGCGTGAGGTTGGAGGGAGAAGCTAACGCACGGACCTGATGCATTCAACTTGATCACGGCCCTGATCTAGCTTAGGTTTAAAATTTTATATTTATGTTGTAATTTTTATATAGAAAATTCGAGTAAACTTGTAAAAATCATAACTTTTTCATACGAGGTCGAAAACGCGCGAAACCAGTTGCATTGGAATCGTATGGACGAGCACTACGCGATGGAATTGGATTGGAGTCGTTTAGAGTTAGTGAGAATTTTGGGTAAAATTAAACGTCCGTTTAATTTTATTCGAAATAAATCGCTAAAACGAAATTGAAATCAAGGTGAGAACTTCTCACTCAATCGAATTGGTTTCGATATTATTTTAAATAGTTATATTTAAAATACTTGAATGTATGTTTGAATGATGATTGTTATCTATTGATTGTTAAAATAGACATTATGCGCCGTTAGTAAGCGGATGTTATTTATTAAAAACATATACCGCGAATATTTCATAAACAGTGAAATTGGTATTATATATAATAGCAATATATATATATATATATATATTGGCATATGTATATATTGTAGTTATTGATTTCCCGCATTTGTATAGCGGATGAGACCCTATTGCGCCGTCTATTAAGCGGATAATATTTTAAATCCCATATACCGCGATAATTCCGTACTGGAGCGGAATTGGTATTGTGCTAATGTTTGTGGATGCAGGAAAATAGGTTGGAGGGATCCAACTGAATTCCTCAACAGTTTTTATTTGATTTCAGATATTTTGATATTTGATGGATTATCATATCGATATATGATATCGTTGTTGTCGTGATTGACTATTTGGTATGTAGCATCATTGGACCAAATTTTGGAATTTTAAAAAGGATTTCAAAGTGATTTTTGAAAGTATACGTTTATAAAATATTTTTGGAATTGATTCATCTTAAATAAATAAACGTTATAAATTTAAAAGTTATAAAATTATATTTTTGAGAAATATAGTTAAAAACTGATTTTTGAAAATATGAGGTTAATGATTTTATAAAATAGTTAAAACGGGATATCTGAATTTATTGTGAAAAGTTTAAATATAGGATTTATAAAATTTGATTATTTTATAAATCAAAATGGTGAAATTATAAAGGAGATTAAAGATGTTTTAAAATAATAATATAAATTGATTTATATAAAAGATTTATAAAATTGATAATTTATAAATGAAAATATTTGAATTATAAAACGAGTTTTTATAAGTGTTAGAATGAATTATGAATGGATTTCATAAATGAATGAAATTTATAGAATTATAAACGGTGAAGTTATAAATGGAATTTTATAAGCAGTAGGTTTATAAAATTTATAAAGTTATTGAAAGAATAGATTTGGATAAATAATTGAATCATATAAGTTATAAGATTTATAATTATGAAGTTTAAAGGAACGATTGTGCAAACAAATAAATTATAAGTATTTCACTTATGATATGAACTTTTGTTTTATAATTGAGTTATAAATTGAATAGGTTAATAAAGGAATTTATAAAAGGAAGTTGTTATAAAATAAATAGAAATGGAGTTTATAAACGTTGTTTTATAAATTCGCAAACGACTTATTTTGATAAGTAAATTGTTGAAACCTATTAATGGAGTTATATTCACGTTTTTGACTGTGAATAATCCTTTGAAATAAAATGAATAAAAGGATAAAATTTGTTAACGTAATATATTCACGTTTTTGAATAGTGAATAATATGTTAAAGAAAATGTTTTGAATGTGATGTTTTAAATAGAATTAAAACGATCTAACGATGTTTTAAAATGTGTTGAGATTCGAAACCATGGATTTCAAAATTTATTGTTGAAATAGACGTTTTCGAGAAATAGAAGGAAATAGTGGACTATTACAATGTTGTTATAGTAAATGATTTCCGAAAGGAAATGTTTTGTATAGTATTGGGATTTATATATCTATTTTAATTTCAAATCCCTATACTAGTGATTTTGGGTTGTCGTAACGATGTTTTACGCAACATTCGTTTTGGCCCAAATAAATATGTTTAAGAGAATGATTTCCCTAAAGAATGAAATATATACTTAATTTCGATTTAAGTATATTGAATATTTTCCAAAGGTTGAAAATAAAAGACTTGTGAATTACTTATTAAATAAGTATGGAAATGTTTTCCAATATAAAGTGAATATTTTGAGATTTATCTTTTTGAAGATAAATTGAAAATGAATAATTGAAATCGTATATGCATGGATATTTTGGAATGTAAATTCACTATGGAATTTATAAAAGAATGGGGAAATTTGTTTAAAAATAAATATTGATTTATTTTTGAAGTGTGAAAATTATATATCTAGTAAAGATATTTTTGGGAAATAAATAATTTGGAAAATTATTTGGAATCTGGTGATGTGTGCATATCCATTGATAGTTCAATAATCGACTATCAATATTTACCTTTGAAAGGTATTTGTTGTGATTTGTTTGAATTTGAATGCTACACTTATTTTTAAATTATTGCGCTCGTTATTCGGATTACCCATTCCGAATAGTGATACGACGTAATGGATAGCATTGAAGATCGGTGTTGAAGACCCGGTATTTGCGAGAGCGATAGGATGACCTGTCGATTGAGTCTGCACCGAGTTGCTCCGGTATAGAGTTCTCCATATGTGATGGGAAATCCGATCAGGATTGTGGATATCCGGATTGCAAGGACTTCTTTGTAAGTGCCTTCGGTTCTGTTCGCGCCCGGAACAGACTTGTATGGATTGTATGTCTGACGTTACAAATTGAGATATAAAGCAGATTTCTTTCAAATATATTTCTGTTGGTGGCGGAGAATTTATTCTTTTAGCTTAACACCCTTCTCTGAGACGTACGAGCTCAGAGGTTATGTAGTTAACGGTTATCAGCGATATATTCCCAATTTGGTAATGTGACATGCTGAGTGTTGATGTGAAATGATCATTGTGTTGATTATTTGTGATAGGATCATTTATTTGATCGTCTATCTTGGTGATCATTTCTATGATCATTTGTTGACCCAAAGCATGGCTTTTGTATAAACTATGTTTTTGTGGACGTGACTTCGTCGAGCCTCACACCCCGGGAATGGTCAAAACAGGAAAGATGCGGCAAGGTTATGAGGGGTAGCTCCCTTTAGGGTATGTGCATTTCCTTCTGGAAAAGGGTGATATCATGGTATGGAGCCCAGACACTTACTCATGTTGAAACACTTTATTTATGATTGTGTGATGATGGTGACTAGCGCTCGGTTAAAGGTCCCAAAGGACAGGGGGATGGCATACTCGTGTTAGTTGTTACCTAGTTAGGGGTAACCCGGCCTTGTGTTGGCAGAGATCTGGTTTGGTTCTCGGGGATGTCCTTCCAGAGGCATTCTCATGTGGCAATGGGAAGTTCCTTGGCCTGATCATTCGTTGGAAATCCAATTCCCAATACTAAACCTTGTACGGTATTAGTTGTAAAACCTGTCATTTACTTATGGTGGTCACCACTGTTTAGATGGTAGCTATAGTAGGCATACGATAATGGTCGTATGTTGGCTAAGATTTATATTCTAATTTCGAAATGTTTCCTACACTATATACTAGTATTAATATCAAATGTTCTTTTAAATGCGTATCAAGCATCTTTGACTATCATAAGGAGAAATCTCCTCCGATTCTGCGTTTGCATTGTGTGTGTGTGCGGGAGGCCTTATGGTAGTCTCATTTTTAAAAAGCATTGCGAATTGACTTTAAAAATATTCCTCTATTTTGATTTTAAAGATAAATAAACTGTTTTGAGTTCCCACACCAGTCACATGACTGACTCGGAGTTTATTGTTTTCCTTCCTAAACTCCGGGTGCCCACCAATTTCCACACGGGCAGTCAAGAGTTAAGGTTTATCAGGATATTCTGGATATTCTGGAGTTGTTGGAGGCAAGCTGGATGGCATGGCGTATTACTAGTATATAGTATTTCTTTTTCCGCTGCACTATTTGATGTTGTTTGTTGTTGTACACTCTGATGTAATGAAATGTGATGTAATGTAATAACTGATATAGTTCTTTGTTTAAAGATTATTCATTTATTATTATATGTTGTTCCGCTGCGAATTGTGTGATTCTGATATTGTTCTGCTGTTTTCTGTTCCGTTCTATTTTCTTTTCTCTCTGTCCTTTCTCTCTTCTTCTATCCTTTTTCTTTTTCTTTCTTTTTTTAAACATTGATAATTCGTATGTCTGTTCATCTTGAGTAAATCTATGGAGATTAGTGTATATTCAAGGAGTACGGATTTGCGGGTCATCACATGGTTGGCTTTCGACTAGGTTAAATTTTATTAAAGAAATGGTTTTGAAATTGCACCTTTTAATTTAAGTAAATTCTTTCGAAGGGGTCGAAACTCCTAGCTACCACTATCTACCTTTCGAAGAAAATGGTTTCGGAAGGAATACTTTGTTTTTAAAATCCAAGCCACTTTTCCAATGCTTTTGGAAGGGTTGGTTTCGACATCATCACTTATTTACTTTAGAATTGTTTGCAAAAGAGTGCTTTCGACTTAAATATTTTAATGATTCTTTTGTTCTCTTAAAGTTAGAACCCAAATGTTTTCGAAAGGTTTGTTGTTTTTAAATGTTTTGATGCTTTTAAAAGGTTTAAGATGATGGTTTCAAATGGGTGGTTCTCACAGTGGTTTCGAAAGGTTTAAAAGAAAGGTTTCCAATGTTTTTAAAAGGAAAAATTTATGCATTTTAAAGATAGGATTCCCAAGGTTTTAAAGCTTTCGAAGGAATGGTTTACAATGATTTCGAAAGGTTTATTTGAATGGTTTCGAATGGTTTATTGAATGGTTTCAAAGGAAAAGTTTTGGCCTCTTGGCCTATGTTATAAAGTGTTTACTTGGTTTTGAAAGGGATACATTCAACGGTTTCAAAAGTGGTTCTTTCAATGGTTTAGAAAAGGGTACTTTCAAAGGTCTAAATGTTTTCATCAACAAAGGTTTGTGTAAAGTATATATAGCATGGCAATGTGATTTTAGTAAAGCATAGAGCATATATTTTCCTTGTTTAAATTTGATATAAAGGTTTTAAATCAATTAGAGAAGAAAACATTTTCAAGGAAAATTTAGTAGATGATTACCCAAAGTAAAAATGACTCAGATATTTATATGACAGATAGGAGTGGTATAGGGTCGCACCCTATACATTAGCTACTCGCCCTTAGCTAATTTAATTCAAAATTCTAGCGTGTATGGCTTTGTCACAGGTAAGATTAAAATGATATTACGTATAAAAAGGAATATATTTATACAAAGATAGATTATTGGTGAGCCTGCAAAACCATTAGGATCAGGTGACCTAAGGAGTAGTTAAGTTAGGGACAGACTGTCGAGAAAAGGAGTGCCTAATGGGTGTTAGATTAATTTTTTATATTGTCTGGTACACCCGAGTCTACCAAAGGTTAGTAGTTAGCTAAACAAAACTATAGTGTTCGGACAGATAGTCCACTTGTTACCTGATATGTATGTTTACATGATATTGCTTTGCTGTTTTAACCAGTTTTGATTGTAGGATTTTAATTTGTGAAATATATAATTTAAAAGGGTGTTAGTGAAGGAAACCCATTCTGCAAAGAGGCGTGGTGTTACAAAATATCATGTAACCGAGATGTATAGTAATATTTGCACCAAACTTTATGCCTTACTCGAAGTTTTGTTTTCCCTTCAAACTCTCGGTTGCTCAAAATTGATTTGAGTAGGCTGAGGCTGAGGTTTACAGGTTTCTCGTGGGATGACAAATAAAGCTATCAAAGTCGAGCAGAAAGATGATAGATATCTATTTTGGAGTTGCAGTTTTTACTTGTTTTGTTCTGCTATGTTGTATTATGCAGTTATGACAAAATATGGTACTCTAGTCAACCAAGAGGGCATCATCAGTTATAGCTCTTGGCGTACTTATGTAATAATTAAATTTTATCTAAACATGGGAAACGATTATGGGATTATGTAATCTGGATATGAAACTTGTGTTTTGAAATGTAATAAGAAACTTGGGAACCTCATACAAATTGCTAATACACATTCCTTATTTAGATTTGCAAGTTTAAATACTGTGCACACACATATATGCACACTACCACACATGCATGCACAACTCCATACACATGCATGCACACTTTCTTATACACAGGCACATCCTGCATACACAATACACATACACTCCGACCTAAACTTTTCTTTTTTATTTTCCTTATTCTCTCTTTCTTTCCTTTCTCTATTTTTCTTATCTTTTTTGTTTTTTTGTTTTATATGGTAGGTTGGGCTCATGGCCCAGCCCAACCTGGGCTACGCTGGGCAGTGGATCAAGCATGGCATCGACCCCTAGGAATTCCCAAGTCCTGCCAAGTGGCCAGATAGGTGGATAGGCCACTGTCCTGGCCCCTAAACCATGCAGCAGTATGTGCTGCTGCTTTACGCAGCAGCATATGGCTGTATTTTAGGCAGCAGTTTCTGCTATTGCCTTGCGGCAACTGGGACTCCTGCCCCTTACCGGGGCCTGATGCTAGCAAAGCCCGTCACCTCCTCTCCTTATGGCACAAACCCACCCACTCTGGCACCTCTTACTCTCTCTTGATCTATCTCAAGTTTCAACAAAAATTATATCCAAAAGCTAAGGCTGTGATGGTTTGCTCTTTTTAGTTCTAGGTTTTCGTCCATAACGTAATGCTCAAGACGCATGTATATTATCAAAAACGACCAATTTAAAAATCAAAATTAACATATAAAATAGAAAAAACTTTTTAGAAAACAATTGGATGTTGCATTTCTTCTAAAACAAAAAAGAACATCCATGATTGGGCATTTAGAAAACAAATTAGCTAATGAAAATATTGACAAAACAAGGGTAGAATCATGGTTTATGGGATAAACAGTCTTGGGATTTGTCTTTCATTCATATTCAAGAATAATATATTAAATACTTTATCTGGAGCAAAATAGGAATGACTTTCTACTGTACTTTTGTATATGCTCACTACCAACCAAATAAATGTGTTGAGTTGTGGGTATGTATAAAAGAACAACACATTTTAATTAAAATCCCATAGGCTGTGTTCAGAGACTTATAATGCTACAGTATATTTCTATGGCAGAATCAATAAAGGGCATTATAGTCTTTCCCCTTATTATGATTTTGTTGATTGTGTGAATCAGGCTGAGCTCTTCGAACCTCCATGTATTGGGATGTACTATATTTGGAGAGGAGGAGTAAACCTGTATATTCATAGTAAAAACGATCGTCTCCTCATCAACAAGGCATGTGTTGATAAATTCACTGACTTTTCTATCTATTTTTTCAACCATTCGACGAGTAATAATGCCCCAATTAATTTTAATTTTCCCGAAATTTATCATATCAATGAGACATTTCCTTTTAAATACAACAAATCATGCACATTTCAACTCAATGTACCATGAATTAGTCAATAGAGAGTAGGATAAATCCTATATAGGTAACCCGTTGTTTCAACTATTATCCAAACTACAGAAGGTAAAGGAGGGTTTCAAAACTTGAAACAGTGAGCATTTTATAAATAAAAATTCTATAGAGACCCTAAGAAAGGAATAGGATGGAGCTTATTCTTACCATGACAATCGTCCAAACTAGGATCGGACTGCAACAAACTATCAACAGAAAGTAGAACATCTCTCTAATCCATTACAAAGACAAGCTACGTAAAACTTGCAATGCTCAAAACACACGGTGACATAGCTTCCCAATTTTTCAATTCAAAATTTGCAGAATCTAAAATTAGATCATCAATTAGATGATGATGGATGCCTAGGGAAATAGGATGAACACCGATGAAAGATTAAACAGGAAAGCGATTTGATGCTTTTCTAAAAAAATTAGCTTATCCAATTTAAATCTTAATTTTCCTTATATCATTTGCAAAAAACTTCTTTTAGATAACGTCAGAAACTCCTTAGGTGGACCTTTTGAAATGAAGGAGGTTAAAGAGGTAGTGTTTTAGATTGATAATAACAACTACCCAGGCCCAGATGGATTCAAATAAAAAAATTAAACTACACTGGATCTAGTCAAAAATGACATCTATCAAGTAATGTTAGGTATTCAACAATCGTGTAAAATAATTAAGAAGATTATTCATAGTTACGTATGGTTAATCCCTAAAAATATAGACCCATAGACTCTTTCAGTTTGTAGATAATCTCTTTATGTAATGTCATATATACTTTTGGCAATTTTATTAGGTAATAGGACGAAGCAATACTTAAATAATTTAATTTCACTCAACCAAAATGATTTCATCCCAGTTATAAAAGGACTCCTTACTTGCATATGAGATGATGAGAGAGTTTAATAAAAAGACCGCAAATAATTTAAGTTTGAAAGTTTACTTACGCAAAACCTATGAAAAAGTGAATAGAGAATTTATACATCATATTTTTCTAAGCTTGTGTTCTTTGAAAAAATTGCAAAGATGTTATTTGAATGTATAATTGTTAACACTTTCTTCATTCTATTGGATGGTAGTCATGTGGGATATTTTAATAGTAATAGAGAGTTAAGATAAAGAGACCCACTACCTCCATTACCTTTTGCAATTATAATGGAATATTTAAAAATTCTTTTAGATATGGAATTCTATGAGGGTAACTTCACTCTGATTCTTTCTATTAAACCGATTCTTAATCATTTATTTTATGCAGATGACATTTTGATGATTTTGAAAGCTAGCGTTGCACATAGTATTTCCAAAACGTTTCACTTAACAAAGGAGTCATTGGGTCCAAAAATAAATGAACAGAAAACCACTTTGTCTTTTATTAAATGGGTTAAAGAGAGAGAACAAATTATGAATATTTTAAAGGTTTAATATGGGAGTGTCCAAATAATCTATTTGGTAATTCCATTATCTCACAAAAACCTAAAATCTCGAGATTTTGGAGTACCGCTGGATAAAATAAACAAGAAATTCAATAAATGTAGAAACAACATGTTAAATGTTGTTGGTAGAATTGAGCTAATAAAAACAGTGATGTACCTAATGATCATGTTTTAGGCTCAATTTTGTCAATTTCCAGCGTCAATCATCACAGTAGTAAATTCTATGTGCTCTAAATTTATGTGGAAAATAAGCGTCACAACATGAGTTGGAATGATTTATGTCGAACGAATGCCGAAGGAGGTGTAGGGTTAAGGAAAATTGAAGACATCTAGAGCACTGTATCTTCAAAAACTCACTTGGAGATTTGTACAAAATGACTACCTATGGGCACAGAGGATGAGGAGTAGATATTGTAAGAATGAAATTTTGTAGATAATCATAAAATATAATAATTCATGGTATACATGGAAATTGCTTCTTAAGGTTGTGGTACTTTCAAAAGGTCCAATAGAAAGGAAAATGGTTAATGGTCACAACACAATTTTCTGGTTTAGCCCTGGCTGAACAGATAACCTATGAAGGATTTATTAGGATGGCAAGTGTTTTCTTTAATAGGAGGCCCTGTAGGAAGGTATCCTTACTCTTGACTAATAGGTAATAGAGAGAAGTTATCTCCAGTTCTCCTCCTTGCATAGTTCAGCAAATTCATGGGATTACTTTGTTTCATCATCACCAAGAAGACTACTAGGTATGGAAGCCACAAAACAATGGAGAATTTACATTCAAATGAGCTTGGAATCAAGTTAGAGATATGCATAATGAGATGGAATGGTATAAAAAAATCTAGGATTCTATATGTGCATCAAAGATGTCTATATGTGCTTTACTAGCGAAACTAGGCAAGCTAAACACCAAAGAAAACATACACAAATGGAATGCTGACGTAGATACTAAGTGCTAATTATGTTACTAAGAAGACGAGACAAGAAACAATTTGTTCTTCCACTGTCAATTCTCCAGATCATTACTACAGAATTTATTTAATAAATTGCAGATATCAATCATTAGTGGTACTGAAATTGATGAAATTTTTGACCAAATCCTTTATGCTAACGAAATCAACAATTAATACAAAAAACTAAAAGACATCGTCATCACGGTTTTAATATGGAACATTTGGACATAATGTAACTCTAGAATCTTCATACTTGTAACACCTTGTATTTAGAGGCCAAAAGCAAAGTGCTACAGATGCTGTAGTCATTCATAGTATTAACATTTAGTGTCGAAATATGGTATCCATAATATCAAAAGCAATTGAATATGAACAAAATCACAGATTCCAAAAAACAATAATTATACTGATTACATTTCAAAAAAAATCATATCCAAGTCACAAAATCCCCAAAATGTATCCCAGGCAATGATCAAATATAATTTACAATAATACGCCCAGAGCAACATATGACGATGCCTCTCAGTTGATCAAAGCACTATAGTCATAACTGACTTAATACACAATGGAAACAAAATAAACGAATTCCTAAAATAGTGATCCGTTAGCCACTTGCTCATCTCCGGAAGCTTTATTTGCCAAAACAGCGAGAACCTAAAAACCCTAACCCTCAGCCTACTCAAACAAATTTTGAGCACCCAAGAGTTTAAGGCTAAAAAACTTTGAGTCAGACAAAAAGCCGGTGTGAATAATTCTGTTACATCTCTGTTTACTGATATTGAGTAAGACCACGCTGCTCAGCGGAACTGGTTTCCCCTCAAAAATATCCTTTTTCAAAACATATTTTATGCAAATCCTTTCCTGCAACCAAACTGGTTAATCAACCGATTCTTATAATAATATAGCAAGATGTTCTAAAAATAGGAATTATATGGACTATCTGTCCTATATCTGGGCTGACTGCCCTCAACTGATTATATCAAAATAGCAATATCCTTTATACTAATAAATGGGCTATTTGTCAATAAAACAAGTAATAGGTGGACTATTTGTCTAGAAAACATAGCAAGGTCCATTATGCTAACAAATGAACTATCTGTTCATAATCTAGGCTGACTGTCGAAAAAGGACTAACTGTCCTCTGAGCTGACTATTCTCAAAATGGACTAACTGTCCGAATTTAATTGGATCGACTGTCCAAAATTTTCTTTGGGTTAACTACCCTTATTTTCCTACAAACCTTTTCAAAATAATTTAGTCTGCCAAATCATACATGTACAAGGAAAATATATCTTTAGCTTTACTCTAATCTATTTTTGCCATGTTATATATACTTTACTCAAAATAGTGTTGATAATATTCAATAAGGATTACCTATCCTTTTAAAATAAGTAAAGTCCTTTATAACTTGTAAACCCTTTGGTTATTCCGCCTATTATATTTGAAACCCAAGTTTAAAACCTTTAAACAAAACTTTCGAAACCATTGAAGGTAACTCCTTCGAAACCATAGAAAGTCCCTTTTGAAACCATTAAAAACTGCTTTTCGAGAATATCGGAAAAGCTTTTCCTTTCTTTTCTCCGAAAGCTTCAAAATATCAGACACCCTCCGATTAAAACCTCTTAAATATTGCCATTCGAAAAAATTTGAAAACCCTTCCTTTTCAACCTTGTTGAAATCATGGGGAACCAATTCTATCGAAACCATTCAATGAATAACTTTCGAAACAGTCAAAACAATCCTTACGAAAGCATTTTGGGTTCAATTTAAAACACGTGGATACCTTTCGAATCCATTCGAAGTTAACTACTTCGAAACCCCTTTTAAAACGTTTGGATTAAAAAACTTTTGGATCACGCCTTTAAGTAGAGAAAAAAGATCAAAAAACCAATAGTGTCGAAAGTGCCTACTTCAAAACCATTTCTTCAACAAAGAAGTGATAGTGTCAAAACCATCTCTTCGAAAACTTTGGAGAGGAGGCGGATTTAGAAAACGAAAGTACCCCTTAGAAACCATCTGGATCGAAAGGTAGGAAGCGACGGCTCTAAGTTTCAACCATGTCGAAAGCAATCGCTTAAAACAAAAGGGCAACCCTATTGAAACCTTTTCATTTAAATCATTTGACTTAGTCGAAAGCAAACTAAGTCGAAAGAAACTTAATCAAAAGCAAGTAGGTATATTTTCCTTTAATACCAAAACAATGTTTCATCCCTTTTTGAACCCTTTGGTTTCGACCTTATACCTTTCATCTTCTTCCAATTCACTACATACCAGTTGCATGATACCATGTGCATTAGTTTCGAGTGTGTAGGGGAGGGGTGGTAGTATGGAGCGGAACCTAGGTGTCAAAGGAGATGAATTAGTAAAAAGGCTGTTTATTTGTACTTTTGAACTATTCTTTTGTACCAAACCTGCCTTGTTTGTCTAAATCTGATTGGTTGCAATATTTTTCTTTTCAAAAGTGCTGCCGACTTTCTATATTTAGAAATTTAAACATTTTGATAAAAAGCCCATTCCCCTCTTTAATTACATAAAACATTTAAGTCTCATACCTTAAATAATTTTATATAGCTATCAAAACTCTTAGGAATAATGTGGAAAAATGCTAGAAAATCTCTTCATATATGTTCTCTAACATATAAAAATTTAAGATCCAAATAAGTAATTATTTTTCCGTAAATAATTTATGATCCAAGATACTATATTCTTTGCTAGAAAATTCATATTAAATCCATGAAAATTCAGAAAAATCTAAAAATTAAACCCATCTCTAAAATATCTTTTTAGATCTTCTTAAAAATTCACAAGGCAATAGGATGTAATTCAATAGAGTTTTCATCTCAAAACATGTCATAAAATCTATATGAACATTCATAAATCATCAACAAGTATATATAATCATTCTACCATTCAAAAATATGGCAATCAATTGTAAAATATTTGGATTTAATCTTAAAACCGAACCTTTAAAATGTTTGTGATGTAAACATTATTCACCTTAGCTTTAGAGATTACAGAAGCTTGAGATTTGGATGGATTTTATTTGTATTTAGCTATCCTTTAGCTTTTCTTACTTCTTCTTCCCCTTTCCTTGTTAATGGTGGTAGGCCTTTTTTTATGTAAGTTTTGAAATGAAATGAACATGTAACATTATACACGGCCTAAGGAATAGATATAAGAATGGCCTCTTTCCCATATTACCCCTCCTCTAATTCATTTTAAACCTTTCTTTAATTTATTTATTTTAATCGTACGGCTTCCTTAATTAAAATCAAATCTCAATCTCCTAATCAACAAATTATCTTATTTAGTTTGACTAAATGTCCTAAATAATGTTACCAAAATCTGGGGTGTTACAGACTCCCCTCCCTAAACAATTTCGTCCTCGAAATTATGATAATGCACAAAAAGTCAAACAAGAGGAAAAAATATGCCATCAAATAAGTCAGGATAAGTATCTCTAATCCCGCTGTCAACTTTCCAAGTATAGTCTCTGTCATCATCACTCCACTTGATTCTGATAAATCTGAACATCTTGGTTCTAAGTCTCTTCTCAGCTCTTGCAACAATGCGAACAAGCTTCCTCACTATGTTCAAGTCCAGTTCTACTACTAAATCATCTAGCACTATCAGTGAAATAGTAGTCTTCGAGTCTCTAACACACTTTCTGAGATGAGAAACATGAAAAACATCATCGACGCCTGCTAAACTTCTCAGTAACTCAACTCTATACACAAGCTTTCTGATCCTTTCAAGAATAGGAAAAGGTTTTTCTCAGTGATATCTTCCCCAATTTCCCAAATCTAATCACACCCTTCATTAGTGAAACCTTGACGAAAAATCGATCACCAAGTGAGAACTCTAAGTTTTTCCATCTCTTATTTGCATAATTTTTTTTTCCTAGACCGAGCCTCCTTCATTCTAGCCTGAATGACATCAATCTATTCTACAACCTCTCTAACCAAATCTGGACCATGAATTAACATGTCCTCAATCTCCAACCAAAACACGGGAGATTTGCATGGTCCTCCATACAAAGCTTCAAATGGTGCCATCTAAATACTAATCTGGTAACTGTTGTTAGATAGAAACTCGACCAGATGCAGATGGTCCTCCCATGATCCCTCAAAATGGAGAACACAAGCTCTTAACAAATCCTCTAAGATCTTGCTAACTCTTTCCATTTTCCCATCTGTCTACAAATGGCAAGCGGTACTCATTTTAAGCTTGGTTTCCAAAACATCCTGCAGACTCTTTTAAAACTTTCTAGTGAACAAGGAATCTCTATCACTAATTATACTGCTAGGAATCGAATGAAGTCTAAGCACATTCTTCATGAACAACTTCGCTAGAATAGGTGCCATCTTGGTTACCCTAACTGGAATGAAATGGGCACTCTTGGTCAATCTATCCACTATGACCCAGATACTTTCATTTCCTATGTTTAACCTTGACAACCCATCAATGAAGTCCATAGATATATAATCCCACTTCCAAACTTGAATATCTAGCGAATGAAGCAAACCACTTGGATTTTGGTGTTCGGCCTTTGCCTGTTGGCAATTTAAGCACTGCTTCACACACAAGCCAATATCGCGCTTCATACCTTCCCAGAAGAAACTCTTCTTCATGTCCTGATACATCTTGATACCTCTGGGATGTGCAGTGAAATTCAAATGATGGCATTTTGCTAAGACCTCCTTCTTTATGTTTCCTATGCTCGAAACACATAATCTTCCTTTCTTTCTCAACCACCCATTCTGGTCAAGACTGAAATTTTTCCAGTCATCGCTCTTTGTTTCTTCCCAAAGCATTCTGATCCATTCAGCTAAAACTGGATCCTCCATCTGCTTAGAAGCAATTCGTTCGATCAACACTGGTTGAACTTCCAAGCAAGATAATACAACTGTATCCCCGCTAGACCAAGCCTCGGATCTACAATACACTCCGCAATCTTCTATGGCTTCTCACGCTTTCCACTTAGCAATCATTTCTAACACTGCATTTTGATGTTTCCTTTTAAGTGCATCAGCAACCTTGTTGCCTTTCTATGGTGTGCACTCAATCCCAAAATCATAAGCATCTATAAACTCTAACAATCTCTGTTGTCTCATGTTCAGCTCTCTCTGGGAGAACAAATACTTCGGCGACTTATGATTTGTAAATAACTTAAACCTTTCTCCCAAAAGGTAATGTCTCAACACCTCGAAATAAAAAGCCACTGCAACCAGTTCCAAACCATGCATCGAATATCTGACCTCATGCGGTCTAAGCTGTCTAGAAGCATGGGTAATCACTTTACCTCTCTACATCAGCACAGATCCTAATCATGTTCCACACGCATCGGTATAAACCATCAAATCTTGATTCATCTCTGGAATGACCAACACAACTATATGGTTCAATAAGTGTTTCAAAATTTAGAATGCTTCCTCACACTTATTAGTCTATGAAAAATTCACATCCTTCCTCATTAGCTTGGTCATCGGCGCCGCTATCCACAAAAAATCCTTAATGAATCTCCTGTAATAACCAGCCAACCCTAGGAAACTTTTTATCTCGGTTACTATCTCGGGTCTCTTCCAACTATTCACTGCCTCGATCTTAGTCAGATCTACTGACAACCCTCTTTCTGAGAATATATGACCATGAAACTTCACTTCTTTCTTCTAGAAGTGACATTTCGAAAACTTTGCTTACAGCTGATGCTGCTTTAGCGTCTCAAGCACCACTCTAAGAATAAATTCATGCTCTCTCTCATCCTAAGAGTAAATTAAGATACCATCTATTAAAACTAATACGAACCGATCCAAGTGCTCTTTGAAAATTCGGTTCATCAAATCCATAAAGAAAGCTAGCACATTCGCCAGTCCGAATAACATAACTAACCATTCGTATGACACATATCTGGTCCTAAATGTCGTCAAAGGTATATTATCCTCTGCTACCCTAAGCTAATGGAATCTTGTTGCCAATTCCAACTGGGAAAATAACTTTGCTCCACTCAGCTGGTCGAGCGTTAATCTTGGGTAACAGATATCGATTCTTTATCGTCCTCTCATTCAACTAACGTTAATCGGTACATGGCCTCAATGATCCACCCAACTTCTTAGCAAACACTACAGCTGCACACCAATGTGAACTACTCGGCCTGAGAAAACTCTTTCCTTTTAGATCCATCAATTGCACTTTCAACTCCCTCATCTCTATAGGGGTCATCCTACTCGGCGGCCTACTCACTAGTTCTGCTCTCGGAACCAAATCTATCCAAAAGTTAATGACTCGCTTCGGTGGCAATCCAACTACAAGCTCAAAAACATCTGTGGATTCTCTAACTACGAAAACTCGACTCAACTCATCATCCGATTCCTTAGCACCAAACAAAGCAAACACCTCACCGCTAGAATCTTCTACGGTTTAAATAATCCGGTCACTACAATCAGGGTGTCTAAGAGATATCTTCCTATCCTGGCAAATATCCTAGCATCGTACTCACTCAACCAATAGATCCCAAGGATAATCCCGAACCCCAGAAAATAACACACATGCAAACTGCAAACAAAAGTATGACCTAATAGGTCAAACTCGAACTGGTCACATCTCAACCCTAGAGTTGCATATCCTTCTGTTGGATTCGCAACCCATAAGGAAGTAACTAAACATGTGGCTTCTTGGTTTTTATCTATCAAACATCTAGACATAAAAGAATGTAATAACCAGTACCAAATAAAAAGCTAACAGACATACCAAGAATCTGAAGCGTACCTACCAAAAACATCCTTTCCCTTCTCCTAGTCTATTGGCTCAGAAGTAGCAGGCTCCAATGCATACACCTTGCCCTTACCATTTCTAACGGGCTCTTTGTACTGGTTCTTATAATGGCCAATCTGTTTACAATTGAAGCACCTGACATTCTTCCCCTAGCCCCATCCTTGTCCTTCACAACACGACATTCATTTGCAAAGTGCCCCTTCTTGTCGCACTTATAGCAGACAACCTCAGACTTCCCTTTCTTGGCTGCTTCACCCTTCTAATCACCATTATGGGGAAAGAACTTCTTCCTTTGGCCTTGCTCTTCTCCAAAGACTCAAGAACCTCCTCCCTTCTCATAGCCATCCCCATGACAATATTAGAAGGATCACTAAGGTGAGACAAAGTACCGGCTAACTCAGGCTTTAATCCACTAATGAACTTCTCATTCCATTTCATCACTGTATTAACTGAAGCATACCCATATAGGTCAACTCTTTAAACTTCCTGACATACTTTGTAACTGACATCTCTCCCTACTCTAACTCAGCAAACTGCCTGATTAGAGCTGACCGCGCCATAACAGACATGAACCTCTCTTGGAATCTTCTCTTGAAGCCCTCCTAGGTCATTGTCACCTCATCAACTATTACGTTCACACTATTCTACCAGTACAAAGCAGCTCCCTGAAGCTATCTAAATTCCAACCTCCTTGTCTTCTCATTATTGAGCCCCAAATCTGCAAAAATCCTTTCGCAATGCACTAACCAATTCCCCACCTCAATGGCATCCTTCGTTCCGTAAACTAATTTCCTTAAAGCATAGCATAATTTCCACTCAGCTTAGCAAAATGGCTAACCACTAGAACTTCTGGAACTCCTTCTCTTGCAACGTTTCTTCCTAACACTCCGGTTGCAACTCCTGCTTGCATCATATTCCAAAAAAGGTGATACATAGTTTCCATTCCGACCTATGGGACCTCGCACCAACATTCTTAGCTTGGGCCTGACCTTGACCTCTCCCCACATTAGGTCCGACATTCCCTTCGATGCATCCTCTTCCTAGGTTTACTCTTCCTCTTCTACCATCTATATGTGTATTCAAACCTCATGAGATACAGAAAGGTAACCTAATTAATGATAGGAGACTAGATTTATAGTGCATACTTATATATAGCAAATACAAGTACGTTACTATGTCGTTGTCCCTAACCCCAATCTTTCTCTAATTCCTTTGGATTTTGTTTTCAAAACTAGTTTTAGTTAAAAAAATCATGAACCTACGCTTTAATACCAAGTTCTAATACCCCGTAGCAAAAGGCCAAAAGCTAAGAATTGGAGATGGTGCATTCATCCACAGTATTAACTTCCGGTGACGAAATGCGGTATTGCTAATGGTATCCATAATGTCAGAAGCACTTGAATATGAACAAAGTCATAAATTTCAAAAAACATTAATTATAGTGATTACATTTCAAAAAAATCATATCCAAGTTACAAAATCCCCAAAACATATCCCAGGCAATGATCAAATAGAATTTACAAAAATACGCCAAGAGCAATGTATGACGATGACACCTTGCATGATCAAAGTAATATAGTCATAACTGACTTAATACATAGTGGAAAAAAAATATATTCCTAAAATAGCTATCCGTCAGCCACCTGCTCGCCTCTTGAAGTTTTATTTGCTAAAAATGCAAAAACCTGAAAACCTAAACCCTCAACCTACTCAAATAAATTTTGAGCACCCGAGAGTTTAAGGGGAACAAAAACTTCGAGTCAGACAGAAAGCCTGGTGTGAATAATTCTGTTACATCTTTGTTTACTGATATTGAGTGAAACCATGCCGCTTAGAGGAACGAGTTTCCCCTCACTAATATCCTTTTTCAAAACATATATTTTGCAAACCCTTTTTTGCAACCAAACTAGTTAATCAGCTAATTATTATAGTAATATAGCAAGATATTGTGTTGAAAATAGGAATTATATGGACTATTTGTCCTAAATCTGGGCGGACTACCCTCAAATGATTATATCAAAAATAGCAATATCCTTCATGCTAATAAATGGACTATTTGTCCATAAAACAAGTAATAGGTGGATTATTGTCTAGAAAAAGTAGCAAGGTCTTTTATGCTAACAAATGAACTAACTGTTTGTAATCTGGTCTAACTGTCCTAAACCGGACTAACTATCCTCTGAGCTGAGTGCTCTCAAAATGGACCAACTATCCGAATCTAAATGGATTGACTGTCCGAAATTTTCTTTTGGTTAACTACCCTTCTTTACCTTGAAAACCTTTTCAAAATGATTTTTTCCGTTAGATCATAAATGTACAAGGAAAATATATCTTTAGCCTTACTTTAAGCTATTTTGTCACGATATATATACTTTACTCAAAATAATGCTGATGATATTCAATAAGGATTACCTATTCTTTTAAAATAAGTTAAAGTCCTTATACTTACAAACACTTAGGCTATCCTACCTATTATATTCGAAACCTTAGTTTAAAACTTTTAACCCTTTCGAAAGCATTGAAAGTAATTCCTTCAAAACCATTGAAAGACCCTTTCTAAACCATTGAACATTGCTTTTCGAAAATATCGAAAAAGCCTTTCCTTTGTTTCCTTCGAAAGCTTCAAATATCGAACATCCTCCATTTAAAACCTTTTAATTATTGCCTTTTGAAAACATAGGAAAAACCTTCCTTTTCAACCTTATCGAAACCCTAGAAAACCACCCCTTTTGAAACCACTTAATAGAAATCTTTCAAAACAGTCAAAATAATCCTTTCGAAAGCACTTTGGGTTCAATTTAAAACACATGGATTCTTTTGAAACCAATCGAAGTTAACTCCTTCGAAACCCCTTTTAAAACATTTCTATTAAAAATCTTTGGATCATGCCTTCAAGTATAGCAAAAGGATTAGAAAACCAATAGAGTCGAAAGCGTCTGCTTCGAAACCATTTCTTAAACAAAGAAGTAATGGTGTTGAAACCATTCCTTCGAAAGCTTTGGGGAGGGGGCGGATTTTAGAAAATGAAAGAACGCCTATGGAACCATCTAGATCGAAAGGTAGAAAGTGGCAGCTATAGGTTTCGACCATGTCGAAAGCAGTCACTTAAAATAAAAAGCAACCTTATCGAAACCATGTATGTTAAACCATTTGACTAAGTCGAAAGCTAATTACTTCGAAAGCAACTTAATCGAAAGCAAGCAGGCGTATTTTCCTTTAAAACCAAAACAATGCTTCACCCTTTTTGGAACACCTTGGTTTCGACCTTATACGTTTCGCCTTCTTCCAATTCACTATATACCAGTTGCTTGATACCATGTGCATTGTTTCCGACTGTGTCGGGAGGGTAGTATAGAGGCAGAACCTAGGTGCCGAAGGAGATGGAACAGTAAAAAGGCTTTTTATTTGTGCTTTAAAACCATTCTTTTGTACCAAACCTTCCTTGTTTGTCTAAATCTTATTGGTAGTTAGATTTTTCTTTTCAAAGTGCTGCCGACCTTCTATATTTAGAAATTTAAACATTTTTATAAAAAGCCTCTTCTCCTCTTTAATTATATAAAACAATTAAGTCCCGTACCTTAAATAATTTTATATAACTATCAAAATTCTTAGGAAAAATCCGAAAAAATTCCAAAAATGCACTTTATATATGTTATCTAACAAATAAAAATTCAGATCCAAACAAGTAATTATTTACCCGTAAATAATTTAAAATCCAAAGTACTATTTTCATTATTAGAAAATTCATATTATATGCACGAAAATTCAGAAAAATCTGAAAATTGAAGCACGTCTCTAAAATATCTTTTTTGATCTTCATAAAAATTCGCAAGGAAATAGGATGTCATTTAGGATTTTCATCTCAAAACATGTCATAAAATCTATATGAACATTCATAAAGCATCAATATTTATATATAGTCATTCTATCATTCAAAAACATGGCAATCAATTGCAAAATATTCAGATTTAACCTTAAAACCAAACCCATAAAAAGTTTGAGATGTAGACATTGTTCACCTTAGCTTTTGATGTTAAAGGAGGTTGAGATTTGAATGAATTTGATTTATATTTAGCTTTTCCTTTAGCTTTTCTTACTGCTTCTTCCCCTTTCCTTGTTAATGGTGGCCTGCCTTGTTTTATGTAAATTTTGAAATGAAATAAATGTGTAACATTATACACAGCCTAAGGAACAAATATATGAAAGGCCTCTTTTCCATATTACCCATCCTCTAATTCGTTTAAACCCTTTTTTAATTTATTTGTTTTAATGGCATGACTGCCTTAATTAAAATCAAATCTCAATCCCCTAATCGACACATTATTTTATATAGTTTGACCAACCAAATGCCTTAAATAATGTTACCAGAATTCTGGGGTGTTATAGTACTATCAAAACTCGGGCAAACATTCAATTGAAATTAGTACTTGCAGACTACAAATAACTACATAATCTGGCAAATATTAGATGAAATAAGCTACGAGGTTTAGATTCTACCTTCCACGAATTCAGATTTAGATCTCCAAATCGAAGATGAAGCTAATGTAGTTTGGGTTTTCCATCACCGATTAGTGCACTATCTATGGTACTTGCTCCTCTTGAAGATTTGTTGTGATATGACATTAGAAAGGAAAATGATTGCAACTGGGATGTTTGCCATTATCTGGTTTGTTTAATTTCAATTGAGTCATTGAAATGATTGGAGCTAATGTGGCATGGTACGGAGATAATGAAGATTATATAATTCGTCAGTTTCCCATGATGTGTGGTGTTGTTAATCAAAAAAAATGTTTACTTTCTCAAGTAAAGTCAGAAATCTGGACAATGTTGCCTCTTGAGTAAAACACGTGGCATGTTAGTCTAAGCGTTGTTAGTATAGTTTGTTCTTAGTTTTTTTGTGAGTTTCATTAGCTAGTGGAATATCTAGGAACTTACCTTGGTTTTTGGAGTATTGACAATGTGTAACACTCCTTCCATTATTCGTTCTAGATATCCCTATATTTGTAATCTTTCTCTAATAAAGTACCAATTTCCTAAAAAAACATATAAACATTTTTAATTATAAGTAAATTATATATTTTTATTACATTTACAAAGTTTTTTATTATATATAATCAAGTAATATTTTTATTTTATTTTATTTTTGCTTTTATTCGCAAAATTATTCTCAAAATCACTTCATTTTGCACAAAAATGCAATTTTACCCTTTTAAAGTAAACTTTTTTACATTTGCGAAATTTTATATTTCATACTTTGTTATTTCATGATATAACCATTTAAAATTGATTTAATGTATTAAATAAAAATTATTTTCATTTTAATTCATTTAAAATTCTTTTTATACTTCGCTTTTTGTCAAAATTGGCATAACACATCAAAATGATATTTTTGGCTAAAACTCATTTTTATTGCTGTTTTACACATTAATTAAAAATTTTTTTCTCATTTATAATAATTTTACACACTAAGATCAGATTAAGGTAATTTAACACCTTAAAGTCATTTTTAATCAAATCTGCGCTTTTCAACTCAAATAATCACTCAAGAGTGACTCGTAACATATTGACTCTCTTTAATACAATCCTATGCAATGTAATCATTCATTATTCTCTTTAATAGTCCAAACGACATAGTGACCGTTTACATCATTTTATTTGCTTGACTATTTATTTATCACTTAATCACTTATTTACTTAGTTAATTCAAGGTTAAAATTTAGGTTGTTACAAAACTCACCTCCTTACAGGAATTACATCCTCACAATTCACATTCAATAGGACTATAATAGCCACTTCTAATATATATCAATAACAAACATAAGCAATCATAGCAAAAAATTTACACAAGCTAGAAATCAAGCAACTAAGATATATGTATGTATTATATATATATGTATGTATGTATGTATGTATGTATGTATCTGTGTGTGTATGTATGCACGTGTGCATGCGCGTGTGTGCACAAGCATGTGTGTGTTTGTGTGATTCGTTAACAAATACACATATATAGTAAGTATCCTTGATGATTACCCCCATAATCATCTACATATTCTCCCCTACATACAGTGGGAAGACTATAAACAAGGGTTGACTCCTCCAAGTCTCAACTCTTAGGCCATCCCTACTTATGATTTAATGTATTGTTCTGAACCTCAACTTTGATACTAACAATGTAACACCCCACCTCTATATCCGTATTACCCAAGAGTATTACTAAATAATATTGTTAAGTAACACAGAGAATGAGGCGATAGGTGATACACACATGAATATTCTCCTGGATCAACATTAAATATGTGTTAAAGTATAGATATACTACTCATTTCGATGTAAACAATCTCGATACAAAGCAATAAACACGTATGATTTTCGAGGATAGAATAATACAAACACATTCAGAAGTAATACTAACAACGTTGCAGAGTCGATCAGAATAAAATATAATATACATCATATATCATATTGGATAGAGTTTACAATACCACCATATTAAAATTCCTACCAGTACATATCCAAATCTTACAACAGTTAATATATCAGCACTACCGTACTTACTATAGTATAGACATATCATGACATCGACTATATATTATAACCGATAATATATAGGTGGAGGGCTAGTTAAAATGTTGAGATATGGTGGTAGAAGTGTGCTCCATACCTACTAACCTATAAAACTAAGTTTAAATAACTCGAGTATTATAAAAATACTAGTATGGAGCCCGTGCCGATGGCACGGATGCAAAATTTATTTAGTATATAAATTTGATGTTATGTTTTTTATGGATCAAAAGTTGTGTGTGTATTAGGGATCGACTATTGGAATATAATTGGAGACTCAATGGTTTTCAATTATGGAATCTCCATTAAATCATAAACACAAATAAAAAACACAATAGGATGTAAATATTCAAAACATAACTACCTAGAAAAACGAATAATATATGACGTTCAAAACGAAATTTAAAAATGATAGGTATGGAATCTTAACGATGACGATATCAGTTTAAATGACTTAGGGAAGGAGATGTGTCTTAGATCTACTTTCTTCAAACCTGCTTAGTGATATATTTTTAAACTGGTTTTGGAGAATACATAACATACATACATGTTTTACAATATCTTAAAAGACAGAAGGATGGAAAACAGCTCAAATATCAAGTACACCATATATATGGTACTATTTAGCACATTATCTTCTGATAGGTATAGAATCTGAGTGTACATGCAAGACATGGACAATGAACTTGGCTATTAAGAATACTAACAATATAACTTTGACAAAGAAAGCATGGTGATAAAATTACCCTGTTACATCATGGATTCTCTTCAGTTGGGTAGCAGCCTGCACGTTTTGGCTATTTAGATGGCTGCCCGGATCCATCTTCGGCTTTTGGTCATACTCTTATCATCCTATACGATTACGACTGCCAATTCTGTATGTCGGTCAGCATAACACCATATGTTCTAGTTTGATTCTGCATGAACTAACTAAGGGACATGTAGATAGCCTTTATCAGTTCTGCCTCGCTGCATCAGTTACAGATTTAAGTTAATAAGTCAAACTCAAGTTATTCCTAATTTCCTACTAAATTTGAGCTTTAGTGGATACATCACGCCCTGCCTTCTGCAATGTAGGCTAGCTTCATATTCAAATTTAGCATCCCACATATTTCTGCGCAAGTCATCATGCAACATAGCTCACCCAATTAGCCATCCATTCCGATCATTTATTCAGACAGTACACTTTGGCAATTCAAATACTCATTTCTGAACCTAAACAACCATTATATTAAGCATTTCTGAAGCATAAGTTAATAGATACCGTACATAAATGAATTAACGATTAATAGAAACATATACTGAGAAAATTTGATCATATTTCAAAAATGAGGCTGATAACAGATCTAATTACCTCTACATTCTTAGTTGTAGCCAATTCAAATTAATGCCAACTTTTGTAGTAAGTCACAGAAAAAAATTGTGTGGCTACAAAATTGATCAAAGATGCCAGGGGTGTGTCACATCTCTTTGATATGTGAGTGTATATACTCTTGTTTTCATCATCCTTACAATGTTGTTATTGGTTCATATGGTTGAATATTTGGATAATATTGAAGTAGACCTTCTTATTACATGTCATCTCCATAATTGTTAAAGTAATATTAATTTGGAAGAGTTAACCAATTTGCGCTCCACGTTAATCAACAAAGAAAATTTTGCATGATGTGGAGTAATGTATAATAGGAAGAAGCATGTTGAACATGCTTTTGCTTTCATTCTTAAGCAGAATTTAGTGAATGAAAGCAAACTAATTATGAAAATCATACTTAAAATATTGCTTAGCTCAATAACACAATTTAAAGTAGAACATTTTTTATTTTTGTTGAAGTATGACGGGCAAAGTAGTCATGAGTATGCTTTTTCAAAGTATTACCACTCATAAATTATCCAATTAAGAAAAACATAATTTGAGAATCTAAGTATCCAAATTTGCACCAATAGGGATGGAAATGAGAAAAATGAATATTACCCAAAAGAAGAACATTGAATAAATAAAGAAGAAAATACGTAAATGAATTGAAACGCAGAACAATGGAACTCCATGACCAAAATTGAGCAGACAAATTTCGATCATAATTGCGTCCAAATCACTATCGATTTTTAATTTATCAATTCCTTTAACTGATGTTTTTGATAAAATAGAACGGTTGATTTTATTGAGAAGAGGAATGAGGTAGTTCAAGAAACAAAGAAGAAAATTGAATAAATAAAGAAGAAAATACGTAAATGAATTGAAACGCAGAACAATGGAACTCCATGACCAAAATTGAGCAGAAAAATTTCGATCAATATTGCGTCCAAATCACTATCGATTTTTAATTTATCAATTCCTTTAATTGATGTTTTTGATAAAATAGAACGATTAATTTTATTGAGAAGAGGAATGAGGTAGTTCAGGAAACAAAATTTAAATAGATAGTGGGCAAATGAATAAACGTGAAGTAGCAGGTTGAGGTGATTGGCAAGTAGATTAATCGTGGAGTAACAGCTTGAACTAACGACGTCATTGCAAAGGTAACGAAGTTAATTCGTTTTTTACGTTGAACGGCTGACAACCATTTGATGTATTTCTTATTTTTAAATCAGAACCCTCCTTTGTCTTTTGTTGTCTCCGCCGTTAAGTGACTGTTGAACTTAATATTTTTTTTCGAAGATCAGGGGTTAGTGGGGTATCATGGGGAGGAACGTCAAAAACCAATTGGATCTGGTTTTAAACGGTTGTTTGACAGAGTTAGTGGAAGTAAATTTGTTTGTCCACATGGATCGAACTTCAAAAACCAATTGGACCTGGTTTTAAACGGTTGTTTAACAAAGTTAGCGGAAGTAAATTTGTTTGTCCACGTGGATCAACTACAGCCATCTGATATCCTTGTCAAGAATGAATCATGGCCATCCTTTGTCTCTTGGTTATATACCAAGGGATTTTATTATATAGATAATAAATGGGTCAGATTAGTAAGTCTAATGTGAGTGGAACATGAACAATAAACTGATAATAACATATAGGGAAAATGCAATCGTAACGTACAAGACAAACATCCTTCTCATAACAAACATACATCGCGCACATCATGCATCACCATTCACCAATTTAATTTTTTTTACCTATATTCGTTTAATTCACTTTATTTTATTATTATTTATTTCTGCCGTAGTTACTAGTGCTGCTACTGCCAGAAGCCGAGTCTACACTAGAGTCTTTCCATTTCTTAGATGCAAAGAAAGACCTTACTCATAAATTATTGCAAGCGTCCTCACTAGTCTTTAGCTGCATTATAAATGCACCTCATCTCCTCACCTCCTTGCTACATCTTCTAGTATCTCGCTTTCCATCAACAACCACCTTGTTTTGTTCTCTACTCTTAATCTATTTGGCCCGCGCGACAAACAGTGCCAATGTGTCGGTGGATGCAAGTCATCACGACCATTAGGGAGTGACCTTGCGATCGATCAATCTAGGATGGAGCTAAAAACTTATGTCTATCACCTTCATATAAGGACCTCCACCAAGGTTTAAAAAGATCGCTAGGCAGATGCTATGTGGTAGGCATAAACTGGGGATTAATCACTTAGGTAGGGATTAATTAAGGATTAATCAAAACTATGCATTCTTAATAAACTCATTCAATTTAATGAAATTTTAGTATTTTGTTTAGTACTAACTGATCCTCAATGGGATATCATGGAGTCGGATGAGTTTGGAAGCAACTATGGAGACAAAATCGCTTGAAACAAACATCCTGATACTTATAAGGGGCATCATTCCTAAAATGGTACGTATATGGTGCCTATAAACTGGTTTATATTTTAGATAATGTAGTGGGTCTCATCTAGGGTGGATTAGGCAAATATGTAAGCGCTAAGGCGAGCCTAGCGCCTAAGCGGGAGCCTAGAAGGATTTTTACAACAGAGGACTTCACACGTCTCAATCCACTCAAAAGCGGGTATAATCATATTCCCACTTTAAAAAAAAAAAAATACATCTCACCCATAAATAAATTTCCTCTTTGTTTATTAATTCACTCTTCGCTTAATTTTTATTTCTACTGTTCATTTTCATTACTTCATTGTTCGGCATGACGAGTGGATTTAATTTCATCTCAATTATAACAAACAAATAAATAACCATCCATTCGTACATCAATAATTTTTATTTTAACTAGTAATTGAACAAATGAATAATTTTATTTAAATAAATTCCACTTTATTTTTATCTCCCTTTTAAACACATTATAATTTCATTTAATAACTTAACTTCTCTTTATTTATTTCCCCTTGTTTTTACTTAGTAAATATTAATTTTCTCATTTAAATATTTCATATAAAATAATTCTTTTAAAATCCCACCGCATTTCAAAACATTGCTTTTTATATTAGTTTTTGCGCTATAGGCTCAAAAGCCTACGTTGCGCACACACACCCACACACACTTCACACATACACCACCTCTATACACTTACACACATACATAACCTCACATAAATTTCAACAATAAAAATTCCATATGTAGATTTGCAAGTTCAACTACTTTGTGGACACACACATATGCACGCTACCAAACACATATGCACGCTACCAAACACATATGCACGCTACCAAACACATATGCACGCTTCCATACACATATATGCACACTTCCTTAAACCCATGCGCACCTAACATACACAAAAATACACGTTAATCTAAACTTCTCCTTCTTCATCTCTTCATTTTCTCTTCTTTTTTCCTTCTTTTTTTGTTTTTATTCAAAAGGTGAGCAAGGCTGATGGCCCAGTCCAACCTGGGTTGTGCTAGGCTACAGGTCCAACATGCCACCACCCATTGGCCGGACCTAGGTCCATCCAGGTAGCTAGACAGGTGCCTAGGCCAGTGGTTTGGCATCTGAAACAAGCAGCGACATGTTTTATTGTTGTATGTAGCGGCACATAGTTATTGTTAGGAAGTAGTTTCCACTGCTAACTTGTGGTAGCAGGAGCTAACACCCCGCGTTAGTGGTCAGGGCGCACTACTAGCGTAGCCCAACTCCTCCTCTCCCCTTCAAGCGACCCCTTTCCTCTCCAGCACCGTCTACTCTTTCTTGATCTATCTCAAGTTGTAACAAAATTATATTAAAATTCCAAGTTTTCAATAAAAAATTCATGGTTTAACTAATTTTTTCTCTCATTTCGCACATCTAATTTCATCAAACCAAATTGAAATTCTAAGGTAAACATACTAACTATCAAAATAAAGGAGGTAAGAAAGAAAATTATAATGTTTCACTCAACTTTGAAGCTAAATTAGCAACCTTCACACTTTTTCTCTTCTACTCTTACATAGTTTTTTTCTTCTTCTTTCACTATCTTTATTTACTTCACCAACTAGATTTTTCTTGCTTCTTCTTACTTCTAAATCTTTCTTAGGGGCATATGAGCACTCTTTAACAATTCTTCTATTTTATCTATATTATTTGATTTCTATGGATTTTAGAAAATCGTACTTTAATGTAAAGAGAGCTTCATGATTTGATAAAATAGAAAATAAAAATGAGATTAAGATAAATGAGTGTGTATGGTGAAACTTTGTATGTAATTAAGTTATAAGTAAATAAAGTACCTATTTCCATAAAAAATATATGATTATTTGAATTATAAGTAAATTATATATTTTTATTACATTTAAAGTTTATTTAGCATAATTTATCAAGTTATATATTTATTTAATTTAATTTTTCCTTTCGTTTACAAAATCATTCTCTAAATCATCTCATTTTGCACAAAATTGCAATTTTAACTTTTATTGTAAGTTTTTACATTTGTTAAATTTTTATGCTTTCAAATTTTTTATTTCATGATACAACCATTTCAAATCAATTTAATATATTAATTAATAATTATTTTCTTTTCAGTTCACTTAAAATTCTTTGTATACTTAACTTTTTGTCAAAATTGACATAACACATCAAAATTATGATTTTGGAGAGAACTTGTTTTTATTTGTGTTTTACACATTAATTAAAAACAGTATTCTTATTTAAACTAATTTTACTCATTAAACTCAGACTAAATCAGTTTAACATCTTAAAATTAGTTTTAATCCAATTTGGGCTTTTCAATTCAAATAATCACTCAAGAGTGCTTGTAACATATTGACTCTCTTTAATAAGATCACTAGGCACTGTAATCATGTGTGCTTCTCTCTAATAGTCCAAATGACATACTAGCAGCTTAAATCATTTTATCTGCTTGATTATTTATTTATTTATCGATTAATCACATATCTACTCAATTAATTCAAGTTTAAAAATCAGGCTGTTACAGAACTCTCCTCCTTACAGGAATTGCATCCTTAGAATTCACATTCAAGGGGACTAATAGCCACTTCTAATATATATCAATAACATTCATAAGCAACCATAGCATACACAAGTAAGAAATCAAGCAACTAAGATATATATTTGTGTGTGTGTGTGTGTGTGTGTGTGTGTATTATGTCTGCGCGCACATGCATGAGTGTTTGTGTTTGTGTGACTCATTAACAAATACACATATATATTACGTATGCCTGATGATTACCCACATAATCATCTATATAGCCTGCCCTCTTTACAGTGAGGAAGAATATAAACAAGGGTTGACTCCTCCAAGCCTCAATTCTAAGCCATCCCTACTTATGATTTAATGTATTGTTCTGAACCTTAACTTTGATACCAACAATGTAACACCCCACTCTATATCCAAATTACCCAAGAGAATTACTAAGTAATACTATTAAGTAACATAGAGAATGAGGTGGTGTTGGTGATACACACGTTAATATTCCTTTGGACCAACATTGAATATATGTCAAAGTACAGATATACGACTCATCTCGATGTAAACAATCTTAGTACAAACCAATAAACACGTACGATTTCTAAAGATAGAATAATATAATCACATTCATAAGTAATACTAACCACATTGTAGAGTCGATCAGAATAAAATATAATATACATCACATATCGTGTAATAGAGTTTACAATACCATCATATTACAAATCCCAGTAGTACAAATCCCAATCTTACAACTGCTAATATGTCGGTAGTACCATACTTACTATGGTACAGACACCTCATGACATCGACATAATATTACAATCAATATTATTGGTGAAGGTCTAGCTAACATGCTAAGACACGGTGGTAGAAGTGTACTCCAGACCTGCTAACCAGTAGAACTAAGTTTAACTGACCCGAGTATTGAAAAAATATAGTAAATAGGTCAGATTAGTCAGTCTAGTGTGAGTGAATATGAACAATAAACTATAATAGAATATAGGGAAAATGCGTTAGTAATATACAAGATAAATATCCATATCATAACAAACATCCATCGCACACATCATGCATCACACATTTATCGATTTAAGATTTTTTTACTTATATTCGATTAATTCACTTTAGTTTTTTTATTATTTATTTCCACCTTAGTTACTGCTGCTGCTGCCAAAAGCCGAGTCTATACGTAAGTCTTGCTATTTCATAGATGCAAAGGGAGACCTTACTCATAATTTTTTTTGAGCATCCTCGCTACCCTTTAGCCGCATTATAAATGCACCTCGTCTCCTCGCCTCCTCAACGTGTCACCTCATATCTCGCTTCTCATCAATAACCACCTTGTTTTGTTCTGTACACCTCATCTCTTGGGCCCATGAAGGAGACGTGATAATGTGACACTGGAGCCAAGTCGTCATGACCACCAAGGAGTGATCTCGTGATCGATTAAGCTAGGAGGGGCTAGCAAACTTATGGCCTTCACATTCATGTGAGATGTTCTGCCAAGGTTGTAAGAATCGCTAAGCGGATGCTAAGTGTAAGGCATGGACTAGGGATTAGTCACTTAGGTGGAGATTAATTGAGGATTAACCGAAATTAGGCATTGTTAATAAACTCACGCCTTTTGGATGAAATTTTAGTATCTTGTTTAGTATTAACTAATCATCAATGTGATATCATGGACTTGGATGAGTTTGGAAGCAACTATGGAGACAAAATCTTGATTTTTATTAGAGGCACCAAGCATAAACTGGTGCATATATGGTGCCTATAAACTTAGTTATATTCGTAAAAATTGCAGTAGGTGCCATCTAAACCAACTAGGCAAATATCTATGCGGTAAGGCTAACCTAGCGCCTAAGCAGGAGCATAGAATGATTTTTACAACAAAGGATTCGCATGTCTCAAATCCTCTAAGAAGCAGGTATAATCATATTCCTTCTTTAGAATAATACAAAGATATAAAACTATATATCTCACCTGTTGTAAATGATAAATATCGTCAACATCCATATTAGTGCTTTGGATCGTTATCATGTTTAGGTATTTTAACCCTTGATATGATCAATGAATAAAGCATGTGAAAGAAGGAAAAGCAAGAATTGTTAATGAAATGGTTTGGAGAATATTGAGTTTCAATCGTGAACATTAATATCTCCATCGTAACCCCTTTCGTCTCCAACGAAACTCATGTATATCACTAATTCATAATAGCCGAAAGGAATGAGTGACCCCCTTTCATCTTTGATGAATTTTATGAATTTGATGGGTAGAAAGGTGCTGGATTCGAAACCCCTCTCGGCCTAATCGGGACCTCCTTAATTTGCATTTTCATTAGGTTTCGAAAAGATCGCAACGTTGTATCTATGATCAAATTCTTTCTTTCGAAAGGTATTCATTCTGCCATTTAAAGGTGGACATCTTTGAAAGGTACCCATTCCGAAAGAGTAGACCTTCTTGATGGTTATTTGGCGATTTGAATCACTTTCGAAAGGTATGCATCATTCAAGCATGTTTAGATAAAAATAGAGTTTATATGATATGTCATCAAACCATATTAAGGATTTGACATCGTATATTTATTTAGTCACGAGTTGTATTTCCCCTACGCAGCCGAAACCATGAATTTAATATATAAGGAAATAAAACTCGTGGAAATATCCCATGATGGTTCCATGACATATACTCGGGATGAACGAAGAAGATAAGAAATAAATCATGTATGATCGATGGTTAATGTTGAATTAACGCCTGATCATGATCATCCCCAAATTCAAAGTTGATCACAAGCCATAATTAATCCTCTTTATATTCTCATGATGAAGTTTGATACAAAGTTTAAGAAGCAAATCCTCAATTTGATTTCTAAATTAGGGATACAAATGTAGTGAGTGGGAGTAGAAGTTGTAGAATGAGAATAGAATGGGAAATCAGATCCCTAAAATCAAACCTCTAAGGTCTTATTTATAGGTGCGGGTTGGCCTCCTTTCACTGAAGCCATTCCGATCATGTTGGAAGGCTAGTTTCGCATGCATCATTCCACCTTGGCACAAAAGGGTAACCTTTCGACCATGCCAAAAGGTTGGCTTATAGCTATTTGAACATATCTTAATGCTTTCGTCCTCGTTGGATGGTAGGAATGCGGCACCCATAACTATGATCCACTGACTCTTTAGCTTAAAATGACAGCTTGTTTGATGCGGAAGAAGACTTTTCGACTCCGTCGAAAGGTTATAAGTGGTCACTTAAAGTGCTTGGTTAGCAATATTTTGTGTCGAATGATCTATTATTCTATGCGAAAGCTTCCTACGGATCTCATCGAAAAGTTTTTCTGAAGAAGAGAGCTGGCGTGCGGAAGCATATTTGTATAGCTTCCGAAGGTGCAGAAGGTAATATTTACATGTGTTCTTTGTCTCTTGCGGAAGGTCTTCCATTGGCTGCTACATCCCTCCTCCGAAGCCTTCTCCTGCCAAGTCAAACACAATAGCATTTCTTTCCCATGGAAGACCCTCGAGCATGGAACCATTTTGTGAATTTTTTCATGCGGAACCACCTTTTTTATCTTAAGCAAAAGGTTTTGAAGTAGGGTTACGAAAGGATCTTTACTTTTATGATGAATGGTTGTAATATTTTTCTGACCTAGCCGGAAGGTTCTTGGCGGTTTTATACCTAGCTGCTTCGTTGTTCCTTAGTAATTCTTTCCTCTGGCCCTCGCGGGATGTACCAATCATTTCAGTCGGAACTACCTTTCCTTTAAGCTTGTGGAAGCCTTGCTCCGAAGCTTTTACGTGGTTTTCTTAACTAGTATTGAACAACCCTTTTGACACCATCGAAAGGTGGCTTTACCTGCCACTCTTTATTCATGCGGAAGCCTTCTGAAAGGCCATCTTCATCCTTATTCATATTTTATGGTTAACCTTCAACCCTACCCCTCCCCCCGGTATAAAGAAGGCTTTTGTTCTTTAGGACAAAAATTCCAAGATTGCCAAAGAGTGATTATATTTCTACAACACATCTAATAATATTTGCACGGTTAGTTCTTACTACAAGTACCTTTTCATTTTGGTTGACCATTAACTCCGATCCTATTTTAGCGGCAATCTTTGAACATTCATAACCTATAACGATCATAAGTATTTAAAGTCCCAGATTCGGGTCTTGATGGTCAGAATTTATCATTTTCTCGCCAGATAATAATGATTTCCCATTTTTCCATGGATAATAGAAGTTCCAGAAGTCATAAGAAAGGGCCCGTATTTCCATGATAGATAGACTTTATGAATAAGAATAGGTGTTTAGAAACTTATTCTTAGCAATAGAATGTCAGGAGACCATTCGTGGATAATTTAGAATTTCATATCTTGCGACATTAAAGGCTAAAAATACCACATCAAATAAAAATAAGGAGACAAGAATCATCTTGAGCACCATAATAAAAGGCTAAAATCCTATATCAATCTGGTAATAATGAGAGAGGACTAGAATACCAATCAGATCATCCGTTCCAATATTAATAATGATGGATCATGAGATTTTCTTTGGTTGCAAACGTTAGAGGCTCGGATGACTTGTTTTATCATTCAATAACAGATCATAAGACTGTTTTTGGCGAAAAGCAGTAGAAGAACAGAAATCCATATCTAATAATAAGTAATGAAAGACCAGAAATCCATAGCAGGTAACATGTATAGAAGGCCAGAATACCCAATTTGGCATTGATGATGGAAGTTCAGAAAACTATTTCTGGCAAAGAGTAATAAAAGACCAGAATTCCCATTCCTGGTTTTTAATAGTAGAAGGCCAAAATACCATTCTTGGTAATTAATGATAGAAGACTCGGGTGCCACTTCTAGTATATCATTTATGATAATTAATAATAGAAGTCCAGAATACCATTTCGGGTAATAGATAATTGAAGTCCAAAATAACATTTCTGGTAATTAATAATAGATGACCAGAATACTATTTTTGGTAACTAATTATAGAAGACAAGAAAACTAATCTAGCAATAAGTAATGGAAGACCAAAAAACCAATCTGGCAGATGTTCATAAGAAGAAGTCAGAGAATTCTTTCTGATTCTTTTGTCAAATTTTCCATCTTCGGGCTTTGATCATATCTTACATGCTTTTTCTTTCTTAGGCCGGAGTTTTATTTATCCATTTGTTTTGGCCTATTTTAGGCTAGGACTCTTTTGTCCAATTCTCATGCTTATTTCAAGTAGTGCCTATTTTAGGCTGCTTTCATTTTAGACGCTACCAATTTTTGATGGTTTCCACTTTAGGGGGTGCCGATTTCTATCAGTGCCCATATCAGGCAGGTACTTTTCTTGGTTTGCTGGACATTTCATTCGGGTTTTCAGTGCGCTCGGCTAGCTTATTCTCAAGCAGGACCCGAAGACTTATCCAACCTCCCTCCAGGAGGAGCCTTAACCTGGCCATAGCGTGACATGTCTAAGGGCTTTTTTGTTACCTTGGCCAGGCTATAGCGTGGCGATACTGAGGGATTACCATCCTCCTTCCAAGAGGTGCCTTATCCTGGCCATAGCGTGATGCAGATAAGGGCTTGTTTGGTACCTTGGCTAGGCCATAGCATTGCGGGACCGAGGGATTACCCGTCCCCCCTCCATGAGGCACCTTATCCGGGTCGTAGTGTGACGCGGATAAGGGATTGTGCTGCTTTAACCTAGCCATTTCTGACTTTGGCGCTGCTAAAGGATAACGCCCTCCCTCCAGGAAGTGCTTGAACTGGCCATCATGGTGCGACAAAAGGCATTCTACCATTATTGGTGGCCTACCATTTTTGGTAATCCATGTTTAGGGATAGTTTTACTCCCAACCATGTTCTCATTGAATCATAGTAGAAACATTCTCGAAAATGCTTTATTCATTCAGAGTCGGAAAATATGGTTTCAAATGTTCTGCATTCCAAGTTCTTGATACCATATTACCATCAGGATGGCATAACTTATAGGCCCCTGGGGGATTTCCTTGAAAATTATTAGCAGACCTTCCATATTTGGTCCCAACGGCTCATCTGATGGGTTTCACTTATTGGCCATTACTCTTCTTTGTACCAAATCTCCTTGTCTGAATGTCCTTGTTTGTATCTTTGATTTGTAGTACTTCGATATCCTCCTTTGACATTGTGCTGTTCTTAAGGCTGCTTCATCTCTTAATCCATGAATCAAGTCAAGTGATTCCTTTTTCAGTTCTTGATTTGGGTTGAAGGTGTAGGCAATCCTTCGATGAGAAGGTACTTTGATTTCCACTGATAGCATTGCTTCATAGCCATAAGTCATAGAATACGGGGTATGACCTGTTGCAGATTTAGCAGATGTTCGGTAAGTCCATAGAACTAGGGGTAATTCTTCTACCCAATTCCCTTTTGCCTTATTTAGTCTCTTTTTCAAAAATTTATTTATTGTCTTGTTGGTAGTCTCAACGACTCCATTGGCGCTTGGGTGAGCGATAGAAGAGAAACTTTATATGATTCCATTCTTATGGAAAAACTGTGAAAATTCTTTACTTTCAAATTAGGTTCCATTATTGGAGATTATCTTGTAGGGTATCCCAAATCTTGTGACAATTTTCTTAATGAAAAATCTTAGCACTTTCCCAGAGGTGATCTTTGGAACCGGTTCTGCTTCGACCCATTTTGTGAAGTAATCAATTGCCACTACATCATACTTCGCTTCACCTTTGGAGATTGGAAGAGGTCCGATTAAATTGATTCCCCAAACATCAAAGGGCCATGGGCTGGTGATGGGGGTTAGTTGACTCAAAGGAAGACGTGGTAACTTCGAGTAGCATTAGCACTTTTCACATCTTTTAACATACTCGATTGTTTGGTTGGTTAACTGTGGCCAGTAAAATACTTGTCTCATTATCTTTTTGGCAAATTTGATCCCATTAGACTGATCTCCATAAAGTCCTTCATGGGCTTCCTTTAATATCCTCAATCCGCTCTCGGGTTTTACACATCGCAAATAGGGAAGGGCACATCCTTTCTTGTATAGAACTCCATCCATAATGGTAAAGTTTTGGGCTTACCTCTTTAGCTTTCGAGCCTCTGTTTTATCTATAGGTAGTGTCACATTGACAAAATAACTCATAATCGGGGCCATCCAAGAGTTTTCATTGTATTCTTCTATTACCGGAGCTACTGATTCTTCACTTGGCATTTCCTGATCCATTTCTCCCACTTCTTGTGCTATAGCCTGTGATCGGGTCAATACCAGTAGTTCATTAGTTTTCTCTTTTTTATTGTCCTCCATATTGGGATTAGCCTAAAATCCCACAGGCACAATTCGAGTCTCAAGTGCCCTCTTCAACTTGCCAACTTAGCCAATGAGTCTGCTTAGGAATTGTCTCCTTGGTATTTGGTGTAAAGAGAAATCTTCGAAATGTGTGAGCATTTTTAATGCCTTTTTCACATACGGACCAAGTTAAGGATCTTTCATCTAGCATACTTGTTTGAGTTGATTGACCATTAATTAGGAATCACTGAATACTTGAATCCTCTGGATTTTGAGTTGTGAAGCAAGGGCCAATCCTGCAACCATGGATTCATATTCTTCCACGTTGTTATTTGTTGAAAACACCAATTTCATAGCTTAATGAATTCTATGTCCATCAGGGGTAACTATTACGTATCCTGCTCCTGCCCCTTTTCATTTAAGGCACTATCCACAAATAACTGCCACTTGGGATTTAGGTCCTTTTCCTTTTCGGATTACTCGAAAACGAATACCATACATTCATTAATTAAGTCATCCAATGCTTGTCCTTTTATAGCTGCTTTAGGTTGACATTCTATATCATATTGACTTAGTTCAGTACCCCATTTAATCTGTCTTCCAGAGGTTTCGGGTTTACTAAAGACTTTTTTCAAAAGAAAGTTGGTCAACAACTTCACTGGGTGCGCTTAAAAATAAATTCTTAGCTTTCGAGCTGCAAGAATTAAGCAGTATGCTAGTTTCTCAATAACAAGATATCAGATTTTGGTACCCATTAGCCTTCTGCTCATATAATAAATTGATATTTGCACTTCCTTGGTTTTCTTGATCGACATTGAGCTTACCGTGTGCTCGGAGATTACCATGTACCGGAATAAATTCTCCAAATCTTTGGAGCTAGATAAGATCGGAGGTTTTTCCAAATGCAATTTCAACTCTTGAAATGCCTTTCTGCAATCTTTACCCCATTTGAAATTTTTCCTCTTCTTTATTACCTCAAAGAATGGGATGCACATATTGGTGGCCTTTGAAATAAACCTGCTTAGCACTGTTACTTTTCCATTCAAAGTCATAACATCTTCACTTGTCTTAGGCTATGCTATATCCTTAATGGCCTCAATCTTTTTCGGACTAGCCTCAATTCCTTGTGCACTGACAATAAAGCCTAGGAAATTTCCAAAATGAACTCCAAAGTTAAATTTTTGGGGGTTGAGTTTCATTTGATACTTTCGGAGTACTTTGAACATTTCACCCAGATCATCAAGATGATCCTTTGCCTCTTGGGAATTTACCGACATATCATCAACGTAAACTTGCATATTTCTTCCGATTTGTTCTTTGAACATCCGGTTAACCAATCTTTGGTACGTTGCCCCAACATTTTTCAACACGAATGGCATAACTTTGTAATAATAGGTTCCCCAATCTATAGTGAAGCTGATATGCTCCTCATCATTTTTAAACATAGGGATTTGATTATATCCGGAGTATGCATCCATCAAGGAGAGCAACTTATGTCCACTAGTTGCTTCGACCAATTGCTCTATCCTTGGCGGCGAGTAAAAATCCTTTGGACAAGCTTTGTTCAAATCTGTATAATCCACGCAAGTTCACCACTTCCCATTAGATTTCTTTACCAAAACCAGATTTTACAACCACTTAGAGTAGAAAACTTCCTGGATAAACCCATTTTGTTGCAATTTCTTGACTTCTCCCTTTAAGATGTCGGTCCTTACCATATAGAACTGCGTTTTCTTTTGCTTGACTGGAGGGATGTTTAGATTGATATTAAGGGCATGACTTATGATTGTAGGGTCAGTTCCAATCATGTCAGAATGGGCCCAAGATCCTTATTGTCTTTTAAGAATTCTACCAATTCCGATTTTAAGTGCTCCTCGAGATCTATTCCCACTCTGACTATTTTTGTAGAATTTGTAGAATCTTTTGGAATATCCTCATTTTCTCAACTGGGTTAACTCTTTTAACCTATCCTTAACAATCTAGCTCAGTAATAATTTCTTTTTCCTCTATTGAGTTGGTATCCATTCTCTTTCCCTTTCCATAAACCGCAAAACAACTTTTGCAATACACTTGTTAGTTCTGTTAGATTTTTTCTTCGCATTGAATGATGGATGTAGAAACCCATCATCTAAAGGTTGTAAAGTAATAGAAGAATCAATGTAATAAGTAAACTCCCTATTATATTGTTTCAAATTTGTGAAGTATATTTCTCTTGATGCAAATTACTCTCCTCGAATAGTTCCCCAACCATTCTTAGTAACGAATTTGAGCATCATATATTTAGGTAAGACAAAAGCATCCACGTCATCTACTGCTGGACGTCCGAAGAAAGCTTTGTAAAATGATGGCTAGTCTATGATTACAAAATTTGTTTCAAAAACACGAGAGCACGGAGGGAGTCCCAGCTGTACCAGGAGCTTTATTTGTCCCAGCGGAGTTGTTCACATATTGTTGAACCCGAAGATGGGTTCAGGACTAGGCTCAAGTTTGTGTTTAGAGATCCCTATTTGATCGAATGCATGTCGAAAGATCACGTTTACAGCGCTTCCAATATCGACTGAGATCTTTGCAAACCACTGAGGATCCTATCTGAGCCATGATCATCAATGGTTCACTGTGGGGATGATGGATTCCCCATCTCAACTCTTGGGAATTGATCATGAGAGTGTGCATGTTGATATTATACTTTGGGTTCTTTAGCGGTGGTTCTTTTGGCATAGAAAACACATCCTTCCTAGATTCATCAATGTATCTACTCCGGGCATTCTAACTTCTACCCGGAGGATATGGTCCGCCATATATAATGTCGATTATGTTTTAAGGTGGACTCAGGTTGAATGGATCTTCGTCTTTAATCATATTAACAGTGGTATCGGTAGGTTTTCCTATCTCGGTCACTGGCTAGGAATTCTGCTTTGGGTTCTTTACAAACTCATTTAGCTGTTCTTTTCAAATTAGTTTTTGAATTATCCCTGCCAGCACTTTACATTCATTAATCATGTGACTATTTGCCTTGTGAAAAGCATAATAGTTATTTCCTCTCTTTTGCTCTAGATAATTTCGAGCTTTAAGCGAGGTTGGAAATTGACCTTATCTTGAGCCATCACATAAATGTAGGAGATCGGTCTGTTTAACGTTGCCGCGTTAGCATTTGCATCTTCCCATCTAGACTTTTTGTGAATCCTTTCTTAGGTCAATTTTCCACTGTCCCTCCTCTGATTAGACTTTTTCATAGTATAGTACAATTCATCCATTCGAACGAATTTGTCAGCTTGAATATGAAAGTCTTGTAAATCTCGGCAACCATTGATGAATAATTCCTTCCAAAAAGGAGAATTGACTATAAGGCCTCAATGAAATGCAATAAGCTTGTCCCTGTCATTCATTCCCTTGGCTTTCAAAGCTTCAGTGTCAAACCTCTTTAAGTAATCTCCAAACGACTCGCCGTGATTTTGTCTTATATTAGTGTGCATTGTATAGTCGATCGATGGGTCTTTGCAAATGCAGAACTGAGTCGAGAATTCATAAGAGAATTGTTTCCAAAAATATATTGTGCACTCGTGATACTATCTATGTCACTTGGCGGCAGCCCCTTGAAGAGTAACTGGAAAAGGAGGCACCTAACGGCACCAAAAGCATTGTACGAATCCATTTGATTATCAAATGCCATCAAATGGTCGTCGGGATTAGATGTTCCACGATATTTCATTGTAGGGACCTTCATGTGGGAGGGAATAGGTGTTGATAATATCTCATCAATGAAAAGGGCAACCCTCTCATTATCGTTTACTTTCTCGTATGTTGTTCTCTTACACTTAATATTCAACATATCCTTCATGACCTTCTCTGCTATGTCTTTAAGGTAAGCTTCATTGTTCAAGTAGTCTTTCTTATTTGGTTTGTATCCATCTGTTGTAGAGCCTGCAGAACAATCCTTGTTTTCCTCTTGGATCCTTCCTTGATAGTTCGCCTTTAGTGGGAGACGATCCTTATTCTTGGACAAGGAAATGTTAGTTTTTCTTTTCGCGACGTTAGTGTTGATTTTCAAGTTTCTCCTAGGAGAGGCAACTTCCTCTCCTGCTGTGACAGCTTTGATGGGTGACTTATAGGATAGAACTTCATCTAGAAGAGTCTTCGTCCCCACCATTTGCCACTCTAAGTGTGTCATTTCATCATTATTATCCTTTGGTTGAAGATTCTAAGCTAGAGCCAATTGTTGAGATAGTCGGATTAAAGCCGGTGGTGGAGTTGGTTAAGCTGGTGCGCAAGACAGCCCTTGTTCCCTGTTCCCATGGTTGAAAGTTGGCAAAACATTTTATTCTAGTGAAGTTGCATGTTCAGCCCTTTCGCTTAAGAAGGAAAACCATTTCGATTTCATTTTTCCCACAACAAACCAACTTTCCACAATTATTTATATTAAGATAACAAGGTTGGAGGTTCGAGTCCTCCTTCTAGTGCATAAAATGTTAATGATAAATGTCGTCAACACCCCTATTAATGCTCTGGATCGTTGATCATGTTTAGTTATTTCAACCTTTGATATGATCAATTAATAAAGCATGCAAAAGAAGGCAAAGCAAAAATTATTAATGAAATGGTTTGGAGAATGTTGACTTTGGATTCAATTGTGAACTTTAGTATATCTCCATCGTTACCTCTTTCCTCTCCACCGAAACCCATGTATTGTGCTAACTCGTAATAGCCGAAAGGAATGAGTGACGAAACCCCCCTTTAGGCTTTGATGAATTTTATGGATTTGATTGCTAAAAAGGTGCTGGGGTCGAAACCCATCTCAACCTCATCGGATTAATTTGCCTTTTTATTAGGTCTCGACATGATCGCAACGTTGTATTCATGATCAAATTCTTTCTTCTGGAAGGTATTCATTATGTCTTTTAAAGGTGGACATCTTCGAATGGTACCCCTTTCGAAAGAGTAGATCTTCTTGATGGTTATCTGACGAATTAAATCCCTTTTGAAAGATATGCATCATTCAAGCATGTTTAGATAAAAATAAGAGTTGATATGATATGTCACGGAACCATATTAGGGATTTGACATCGTATATTTATTGAGTCACAAGTTGTGTTTCCTTTACGTGGCCAAAACCAGAATTTAATATATAAGGAAATAAACTTGTGGAAATATCCATTGATGGTTCGATGACATATACTCGGAATGAACGAAGAAGATAAGTAATAAATCATGTACAATCGGCCGTTAATGTGGAATTAACGCTCGATCATGATCAACCCCAAATTCAAAGTTGATTGCAAGCCATAATCCTTTTTATTTTCTCATGATGAAGTTTGATACAAAGTTTAAGAAGAAAATCCCCAATTTGATTTCTAAATTAGGGTTACAAACGTAGTGTGCCGGAGCAGAAGTTATAGAATGAGAACAGAATGGGAAAATCATATCCCAAAAAACGGACCCCTAAGGTCTTATTTATAGGTGCGGGTTGGCCACCTTTCGCAGAAGCCATTCCGATAACAACGGAAGGGTTGTTTCACATGCATCCTTCTGGCTTGGCGTGAAAGCGTGACCTGTCAACCACGCCAAGAGGTTGTCTTATAGCTATGTGAACATATCTAAATGTTTTCGTCCTCATCGATAAGTATGAATGCAACACCCATAACTTTGATCCATTGACTCTTTAGCTCAAAATGATAGTTTTTTGATGTGGAAGGAGACCTTTCGACTCCGTCGAAAGGTTATAAGTGGTCTCTTGAAGTGCTTGGTCAGTGCTATTTTGTGTCGAATGATCTGTTTTTCTATATGGAAGCTTCCTTACGATCTCATCGAAACGTTTTCCTGAAGAAGAGAGCTGGCCTGCGGAGGCTTGCTTGTATAGGTTCCGAAGGTGTAGAAGGTATTATTTACATGTGTTTTTGTTGTCTCTTGCAGAAAGTCTTCCGCTGGTTGCCACATCACCTCCTGCGGTGCCTTCACCTGCCAAGTCAAACACAATAGCCTTTCTTTCCTACAGAAGTCTCTCGAGCATGGAACCCTTCTGTGAATCTTTTATGCGGAACCGCCTTTTTTATCATTGATGAAAGATTTTGAAGTGGGGTTACAGAAGGATCTTAACTTTTATGATGAATGGTTGCAGAATTATTCTTCTGTCCTAGCCGAAAGGTGCTTGGCGGTTCTGTACCTAGCTGCTTCATTGTGCCTTAGTAATTATTTCCTTTGGCCCTCGTGGGATATACCTATCGTTTCAGTCGGAACTACCTTTCTTTCATACTTGCAAAGCCTTGCTTTGATGCTTTTATGTTCTTTTCTTTACTAGCATTGAACAACCCTTTCGACACCATCAAAATGTGGCTTTACCTGCTACTCGTTATTCATGCGGAAGCCTTCTGAATGACCTTGTTTATCCTTATTCATATTTTATGATTAACACGTGTAAATAAATTTCCTCTTTGTTTATTAATTCACTCTTTGCGTAATTTTTTTTTAATTATTTACTCTTTATTTTCATTACTTCATTGTTCGACACAACGAGTTGATTTAACTTCATCTCAATTATAATAAACAATTAAGAACTATCCATTCATATATCAATAGTAATTATTTTAATTAGTAATAAAGGTGATGAAGAATTTTATTTAAATAAATTATGCTTTATTTTTCTCTCCCTTTTAAATAGATTACAATTTAACTTAACAATGAAACATCTCTTTATTTATTTCCCATCATTTTTATTTAGTAAATATTAATTTTCTCATTTAAATATATATAATATTTTAAAGAAATAACAAAAATTTCTTTTAAAATGCCTTCGCATTTCAAAACATTGATTATCATTTTGGTTATAGTGTTATAGGCTCAAAAGCATGTGTTGCGCACACACTCCAAAGCTTATGGTGCGCACATACTCCCACACACTCTAACACATACTTCACATGTACAACACCCCTACACACTCACACATATATATAACCTCACACAAATTTTACCAATAAAATTGCTTATATAGATTAGCAAGTCTAAATGCTTTGTGCATACACAAGTATGCATGCTACCAAACACATATGCACACTTCCATATGCATACACACACTTCCCTACACCCATGCGCACCCAACACACAAACATGTAGTTCGACCTAAACTTCTCCTCATTTTTTCTTCTTCTTTTTTTCCCCTTTCCTTTTATCTTTTTTATATACAAGGCAGGCTAGGCTCATGGCCCAGCCCAGCCCGACCCCGGCTGTGCGGGGCCACAGGCCCAACTTGCCACTACCCTATATTCGGACCTAAGTCAAGCCAGGCAGCCAGACAAGTGGCCTGGCCAGTGGCTTGGCCCATGAACTAAGCTACTAAATGTGTTGCTGATGTATGTAGCAGCACATGGCCATTGTTAGGCAGTGGTTTCCACTGCTACCTTGTAGCAGCATGGGTTGACACCCCGCTAAAGTGGTCGGGACACATTGCTAGCGTAGTCCGACTCCTCCTCTCCCATCCAACTCAACCCCTTCTTTCTCCGACTCCGCCTACTCTCTCTTGATCTATCTCAAGTTTTAACAAAATTATATTAAAAAACCAAGTTTTCAAAAAAAATGCCATGGTTTAAGTTCAACTTTCTCTCATTTTGCACATCCCATTTCGTCAAACCAAATTCAAATTCTAAGATAAACATACTAACTGTCAAAATAAAGGAGTTAAGAAACAAATTTATAATGTTTCACTCAACTTTGAAGCAAAATTAACAACCTTCACACTTTTTCTCTTCTCTTACACAAGCTTTTCCTTCTTTTTCACAATCTTTATTTACTTCAACAACTAGATTTTTCTTAATTCTTCTTACTTCTAAATCTTTCTTAGGGGTTTGTGCGTACTCTACGACAATTCTTTTACCTTTATCTATTTTATTGATTTTATACGGATTTTAGAAAATCCTAGTTTTATGTAAAGAGCGCATCAATGATTTGATAAAGTGGAAAATAAAAATAAGACGAAGATAAATAAGTATATATGGTCAAACTGTGTATATAAGTAAATAAGTGCCTATTTCCAAAAAAAAATTGAATTTCAGAACTATAAGTAAACTATATATTTTTATTACATTTATAAAGTTTATTTTGTATATATGATCAAGTGATATTTTTGTTTTATTTAATTTTTCCTTTTATTCACAAAATCTTTCTCAAAATCATCTAATTTTGCATAAAATGCAATTTTACCATTTTTAAAATAAATTTTTTACATTTATGAAATTTTCATGCTTTTAAACTTTGTTATTTCGTGATACAATTGTTTAAAATCAATTTAATATATTAAATAACAATTATTTTATTTTGAATTCACTTAAACTTCTTTATATATTTCATTTTTTTTCAAAATGACATAACATGTTAAAAATGTTATTTTTGGTCAAAACTAATTTTATTTATCTTTTTGCACGTTAATTAAGATTTTTTTCGTAATAGAAATAATTTTACTCGTTAAGATCATATTAAATCAATTTCACACCTCGGAATCATTTTTAATCTAATCAGGGCTTTTCAATTCAAATAATCACTCAAGAGCGCTTCACAACATATTGAATTTCTTTAGTACAATCCTCGGATGATGCAATAATGTGTGCATCCCTTTCATAATCCAAACAACGTAGTGGTAGCTTACATCACTTTAATCCGCTTGATTATTTATTTATTTATTTAATGATTACTAATTTACTTAATTAATTCAGTGTTAAAATTTTGGGCTATTACACGACCACACCGTTTCTATCTGTCCGTTGAAGCAGGGTAGGTAGATTTTGATTGTTGACCCTTTAGTCTACTATTTCCTAACATATTGCACTCAAATTGATTATCTCGTGGATGAAAGAGACCCAATCGACAATAGCTGGGATTCTAGGACGATTGTTTCTTGGGCTTCCACATGAGCATGGAGATCGTTCAAGTCATTAGCCATTTTCCTATATGGACTAGAGTGAGTAATTATTGGTTTGAGTAAAACATACCAACCAAAACCAATCAGTTTGGTTGGCATGGTTCGGTTTTGTTATCTATTTAGTTGAATTTGGTTTAAATTTTTTATTTTCTCAGTTTTTGGTCGGTTTTAGTTTTTAATATTTGAAAGCCGCATCGACCCACTAAATCAAATATAAAAATTTAATTTTTTGTTAAAAATCATAATTATCAACATCAATATTATTTTTATATTACTATCTTAACAAAATGACTTTCTTTGGATTCACATTAATTTGTTTAGAAGGAAACAACGAGTCTAAAATTAAAGAATCATAGCATATCTATAATTATATAAACTCAACCAACTTTTTCAGTCTTATGTAAGTTTGCAACTACACTAAAACCTAGGGTATTTAGATGCAAACCAAACCAAACCATGCAAACTGGTTTTGGTTTGTCTTGTTTAAGTTTTGAAAATATTAGTTTGGTCTGGTTCGATTTTGTTAATGGAATAGTTTTTCTTATTATAGGAGTGGTACTTTATTTAAGCAAAATACTCATTTTTATGTTTTGAGGGTTTGAACTCATGACCTTTAGGACTTCAGCCTACATATGATACCACTTGTCTGTTGAGCTAGTGGTACTTGATAATTGAATGGTTAATTTAGTTTTAAGATTTTTTTCATTATTATCCCCTAATATTTGCAATCCTATTAACTAGGCCAAGCCATAAGTCTTTGCTTATGCCAAGAATAGGGCTGATGGCATTGGCCCTAGTGCAACTGTTGGTGTTATAATTACAAGAATTGTTGGCCTCGATTTCGTTGTTGTTAGCTTGCATGGTGAGTGGTATTTTAGAAAATAATAGGTGTTTTGAAGAGAAAAAGGTAATGAAACTTGATATATTTTAGGGAAGGCCCTCCATCTTGTGCCAAAATGTTGATTTGATATAGCCAACCACGGAAATATGAGATGGGTCTTAATAATGGTTATTTGCTATGATCATGGTTAAAATGTAAAATGGGCAATAGTTAAGAGAATAATAAGTAGTGTAGTTAAAGAAATTGTATAAGATGTAGAGTGGTTTGATCAGAGCAAAAATTCACCTCCATTAAGGTAAAGTTTCTGTACTTAGTGGTGTGGGTTACAAGAGGAGTTTCAATGGTTATTATTAGACCTTGGCTAATAGGTATGTCTATTTCGAGTAGAGGAATTAGTTTTTGTGGAAGTGCATGAGATCTCCTATTTTTATATCACACCTCAAAGGGTTGAAATTAATGCCTTAAGTTCTAAGTTTTCTCATAGTCGTTGAATGTGTTCTATGGTTTAAATGAGAGCTAGCTTAGATTTTGCATGGAATAGAAAAATTGCATGATAGTCGGTGAGTACCAGTGTGTTCTTAGGTTAGAAAGACAACATAGGGCACAGAGTGGTTGCTGCACAATTGTGCTTTTTCCAAGCAGACAGCGAATTTATTGTTGCAAGTAGTGCTTATACCACATGAATAGTATCGTTGGAGTATTTTTGTCAAAGGAACAACACAAGGTCTATGCTTCTTTTTGGAGACAAGTAGCTTTCAGGTAACACCCCATATTATTGGTAACATTATTTAGGAGATTTAGTTAGATAAACTAAATAAAATAATGTGTTGATATGAGGATTGAGATTTGATTTAATTACGGTAGCCATGCCTTTTCATACTAATAAACTTAGTAAAGGGTTAAAATGAAATAGAGAAAGGGTATTATGGGAAAGAGGCGATTCCTATATTGTCTTCCTTAGGTCATGTATTCCAAACACACGTTCATTTTCATTTTCCAAAATTAAATGCTTAGTCGGCCACCATTAACGAAGGAAGAAGAAGAGGAAACATAAGAGAACCTTAAGGAAAGCAAATTCAAATCAAACTTATTCAAATTTTAAGCTCCTTAATCATTAAAGCAAAAGGTGAATAACATTTATATCTCAATATATTATGGGTTCGGTTTTTAAGGTTAATTCTGAATGATTTTACAAATATTTGCCATGTTTATGAATGATAAAAGATTATATGTACATATTGATGATTTATGTATGTTCTTATAGATTTTATGACATGTTTTATGATAAAAACCCTATTAAATGACATTCTTGGCCTTTAAAAATTTTACAATGATCTAAAAAGTTATTTTAGAGATGGTTTTCGATTTTTAAAATTTTCTAAATTTTGTGGAATTGCTATGAATTTTCTAAGGAAGAAAAGATTAATTTGGATTATAAAATTATTTACGGGCAAAATATTTATTGTTTGGATCCGAAACTTTTATATGTTGAGAATACCATATTATTTGATTTTTTGGAATTTTTCCAAAACTTTTAAAGGTGTTTTAATAGTTATATACAATTATTTATGGTTTGGGACTTAAAATGTTTTGTATAATTATAAAGGATAAAAGAGCATTTTCAAAATTATTCAAATTTTCGAAAAAGGAAAGTTGATAGCATTTTTGAATGTAAAATTCTGGCAACCAATCAAATTTAGACAAACAAGGCAGGTGGTGCAAAAGAACTATTTTAAAGTACAAATAAATAGTTTATTTTATTTCAACCCTTCGGTGGTGTTTCCGCCTTCATTCCAGACCTTCTGACAAGGTTGAATGCTTCCAAACCTTTCAGCTAGGTTAAATAACAATGCACAATGTATCAAGCAACTGGCACGTAGTGGATTGGATGGAATAGAAAGGATTAGGGACGAAAGGTTAGAGCTTTTGAAGGAGGCGAAACCTTGTTTTGATTTTAAAGAAAATACAACCATAAGCTTTTGACAAAGAGCTTACAAAACTGTCAAATGAGGTTAAAAGAAAAAAGGTTTCGGTTATTTTGCTTTCTTGTTTTAATTAAAACCTTTCGACAAAGCCGAAAGGTGTAGCTTTTGGCCAGGCCGGAAGCATATTTGCTGCTTCCTAACCTTTCGACACTGATGGAGTCAAAGGTTATCTTATGTTTTCTAAATCTTGTCACCTCTCTCCATTGATTTCAAAGGGTTGGTTCCGACACCAACACTTCATTGATTTTGAATGTTTTCAAAAGTTTTTACGAATGTTTCAAAGCAGTTGCTTTTGACTCTAAATTTGTATGATCTTTTTGCATAATTCAAATGTTTTAAGTCGAAACATTTTAAAGGTTTCAAAGTAGTTAACTTTAACTGGTTTTGAAAGGTTTTCCACCTGTTTTAAATTGAAACCAATGTCTTTGAAAGGTTTTGATTTCGAAAGGTTTTGATTTCGAAAGTTTTTTATTTCGAAGTTTGGTTTCGAAAGGTTTGGTTTCGAAAGGTTTGATTTTGAAAGGTTTGATTTTGAAAGGTTTTGAAGGAGATATCTTCAATGATTTCAAAAGATTTATTAAAGGATACGAAGGGGTTACCTTCAATACTTTCGAAGAGTTTTATAGATGATTTTGATGGAGTTACCTTCAATGTTTTCAAAAGACTAAGGTTTAAAGGATTTAAAGGAGGGTGTCATACGTTGTAAAGCTTATAAAAAGAAAGCATTTATAAGGTTTAGAAGGAGTTATCTTCAATGATTTCGTTTATTAAAGGATATGAAGGAGTTACCTTCAATACTTTCGAAGGGTTTTATGAACGACTTTGAAGGAGTTACCTTCTATATTTTTGAAAGGTTGTTTGAAGGTTTTAAACAAATGTTTCAAATATAAGAATTAGGCGAATAGCCTAATTCTTTTAAGTTATAAAGGACTATAACTTATTTTAAAGGATAGACAATCCTTATTGAATATCATCAACATTATTTGGAGTAAAGTGTATATATATATATAACATGGCAAAAGTAGCTTAGAGTAAAGCAAAAGATGTATTTTCCCTTTATATATATGATTGACGGACTAAATCATTTTGAAAAGGTTTTAAGGAGAATTTAAAGAGCATTTAGCTCAGATATTGTAGAGTAGTTAGTTCGGATATTTTAAAGGGTAGTTAACCCAAAAACAAAATTTAGGCAGTCGGCTCATTTCAAATTCAGACGGTCGGTCAATTTTGAGGGCTATCAGCCTAGAAGAAAGTTAGTCTAGGATAGTTAGTCCAGAAAGAGCATTTAGCTCTAATATGAAGAGATAGTACATTTATTAGCATAACGGACCTTGCTAAATTTTTAAGGATAGTTAGTCCACACCTTTTTACCATTTTGGGCAGATATCTCATATCTAGCATAAAAAATATTGCTATAATTAACTTTGGGACAGATATTCCAGAAAAGAGCAGATAGCTCAGAATTTAGAATAGATAGTTCAGATTTTTGACAAATAATCTCTTTCATTTCCTATTTTAGCAAATGTATATTTCTATATTATTATTATAATTAGTTGATTAACCACTTTGGTTGTAGGAAAGGATTTGCAAAATATATGCTTTGAAAAGAGATATTAGTGGGGGAAAACTTATTCCGCTAAGCGGCGTGGTCTCACTATTTTTTAGAAAACTGAGATGTAACAGAAGTTATTCATACCAGGCTTTATGTCTGACTCGAATTTTTTGTTTCCGCTTGACTTCTCGATGCTTAAAATTTTATTTGAGTAAGGTGAGGGTTTACGTTTTCAGGTTTAGCAAATTTTGGCAAATAAAGCATCCGAAAACGAGCAGGTGGCTGACGGATAGCTAATTTAGGGATTCTATTTTTAAAAAAAAATCATTGTGTGTTAAGACAATTATGTATATATTGCTTTGATCATCCAAGGAGGCATCTTCATATGTCGCTCTTGGCATATTGTTGTAAATTATATTTGATCGATGCTTGGGATTACGTATGGGATTTTTGTAACTTGGATATTATATTATTTGAAAAGTAATCATTAAAAATTATTGTTTTGAAAATATGTGATTTTGTTCATATTCAAGTGCTTTTGATATTATAGATACCATTCACATTGCCGTATTTTGTCACCAGAAATTAATACCATGGATGACTACATAACGCTTAGCTTTGGCCTCCAAATATGGGATGTTACAGCTTGGTATCAAAGCATAGGTTTATGAAAAACTTAAAAAAAAATTGGTTTTGAAAACAAAAATCCGAGGACATTGGAGTAAGATTTGGGGTTGGGTTAACGCTATAGTAACGTACTTGTATTTGCTATATACAAGTATGCGCTTTATCTTAGTTCATCTCTCTTTTATTAGGTTATCTTTCTGTATCTCATGAGGTTTGAATACAGATATGGATGGTAAAAGAAGCAGAGTTAACCCAGGAGGGTGAAGCACCGAAAGGAATGTCAGACCAAATGTAGGAATAGGCCAAGGTCAGGCAGAGAATGTTGGTGCTGAAGTCCTGTAGATTGGAATGGATGCTATGTATCTGTTTTTCAGGAACATAATGCAGGCAAGATTTGCAACCGGAGTGGTAGGAGAAAATGCCACAGGAGCCGGGGTTCCAGAAGTTCCGGTAGTTAATCATTTCACTAAGATAAGCGGCGATTATGTGAAGCTAGGAGGGAAGCCGTTTATGGGAACGGAGGATGCCATTGAAGTGAAGAATTGGTTGTTGCACTACGAAAGGATTTTTGCAAATTTAGGGCTCAATGGCGAGCAGAAGTGGAGGTTGGCGTCTAGACAGCTTCATGAGACCGCAATGTTCTGGTGGAATAGTGTAAAAACGATAGTTGATGAGGAGAGAGTAACCTGGAAGGATTTTAAAAGGAGATTTCAGGAGAGGTTTATGTCAATAATGGCACAGTCAACTTTGATTAGACAGTTTTTTGAGCTGGTGTAGGGGGAGATGTCTATTGCTAAGTATGCCAGGAAGTTCGAAGAGTTGGCCCGATATGGGTATGCTTCTGTAGATACCATGTTGAAACGGAATGAGAAGTTTATCAAAGGATTGAAGCCAGAATTAGCCAGTACTACTTTATATCATCTTAGAGATACTTCTGATATTGTTATAGAGGTAGCTTTGAGCAAGGAAGAAGTCCTTGAGTCTCTAGAGAAGAGCAAGGCAAAAGTGGTCCAGGTTAGGCAGAGCCAGAAGAGGAAGTTCTTTCCCAAGAAGGGTGCTCATAAGAGTGGAGCAGCCAAGAAATCAAAGTCTGAGGTTGACTGCTATAAATGCGATAAGAAAGAGCGCTTTGCTAATGAGTGTCACTCAGGGAAAGCGAAGGATGTGGCTAAGGGGAAAAATGTCAGGTGTTTTAACTGTGACCAGATAGGCTATTATAAAAGCCAATGCAAGGATCCCTTACAGATGCTAAGGGCAAGGTGTATGCATCGGAGCCTACCGCTTCCAAGCCAACAGCCCAAGAGAAGGGAAAGTCAATTCTTGGGAGAACGCTTCAGATTCATGGTCTGTCTGTTAGCGTTTTATTTGATACGGGTGCATCACATTCTTTTATATCTAGATGTTTGATAGATAAGCTTAACCTTGAACCCACATATTTAGTTATTTCCTTACGGGTTGCGAATCCAATAGGAGGTTATGCAACTCTAGGGTTGAGATGTGACCAGTTTGAGTTTGACCTGTTAGGTCATACTTTTGAGTGAAATTTGCATGTGTTTAGTCTTGTAGGGTTGGGGATCATCCTAAGTCTGGATTAGTTAAGTCAGTACGATACTAAGATATTTTGCCAAGGTAGGAAGTTATCTCCTAGATACTCAGATTGTTGCGATCGGATTCTTTTCAGCGTAGGAGGTTCTAGCGGAGCAGTGTTTTCTTTGTTGGGTGCTTTGGATTCAGATAATGAGTTGAGACAAGTTTTCATGTTTAGAGAATTCACAGATGTGTTTGAGCCTGTAGTTGGATTACCGTCGAAATAAGCCATTGAGTTTTGGATAGATTTGGTTCCAGGAGTAGAACCGGTAAGTAGACCGCCAAGTAGGATGACCCCTTCAGAGATGAGTGAGTTGAAGGTGCAGTTGGTGGATCTAGAAGGCAAGAGTTTTGTTAGACCAAGCAGTTCGCCGTTGGGTGCAGCGGCAATGTTTGCTACAAAAGAAGCCAAATGGATTTTTGGGCTATGTATCGATTATCGTAAGTTAAATTAGAGGACGATGAAGAAGCGATATTCATTGCCCAGAATTGATGATTTGTTCGACCAGCTAAGTGGAGCAAAGGTATTTTCTCAGTTGGATTTGACAATGGGTTTCCATCGGCTCAGAGTAGCAGAGGATAGTATACTATTGACATCGTTTAGGACCGAATATGGATCGTACGAATGGTTAGTTATGACTTTGAACTGACGAATGCTCCAGCTTACTTTGTGGATTTAATGAACCGGATTTTCCGAGAGCACTTGGATAGGCTCGTGCTGGTTTTCATATATGATATCTTTATTTACTCTAAGGATGAAAGAGAGCATGAAGTTCATCTTAGAGTAGTCCTTGAGATGCTGAGGCAACATCTGTTGAAAGCGAAGTTTTCGAAGTATCACTCCTGGAAAGAGGAGGTGAAATTTCTTGGTCATGTAGTCTCAGAGGAAAGGTTATCGATAGATCCGACTAAGATCGAGGCAGTGAATAGTTGGAAGAGACCCGAGACGGTAACCGAGAATAAGAGTTCCCTTGAGTTAGCTGGTTATTATTGGAGATTCATTAAGGATTTCTCACGGATAGCAGCATCGATGACTAGGCTAACAAGAAATGACGTGAAGTTTGTGTGGACTGATAAGTGTGAGGAAGCATTCCAGAGTTTGAAACACTTATTGACCCATGCACCTGTGTTGGTAGTTCCAGAGGGGAGTCGGGACTTGGTAGTTTATACCAAATGCTTGTGGAAGAGGGTTAGGAATTGTGTTGATGATGTGAGGTAAATGATTGCATATGCTTCTAGACTGCTTAGACCGCATGAGGTCAGATATCAAACGCATCTTTAGAGTTAGTTGCTATAATTTTTGCTTTGAAGGTGTGGAGACGTTACCTTTTGGAAGAAAGGTTTGAGCTATTTACAGATCATAAGTCGTTGAAGTATTTGTTCTCTCGGAAAGAGCTGAACATGAGACAATAGAGATGGTTAGAGTTCATAGCCGCTTATGATTTTGGGTTTGAGTACACACAAGGGAATGGCAATCGAGTTGCAGATGCATTTAGAAGGAAGCATCAGAATGCAGTGTTAGCAATTATGGTTGAGTGGAAAGATTTAGAAGCATTAGCAGATTGCAAAGTGCAATGGAGATCTGAAGCAAGGCCTAGTGGTGATACAGTTGTATTGTCTTGTTTGGAAGTTCGACCAGTTTTGATCGAATGAATTTCTTCTAAGCGGATGGAGGATCCAGTGTTAGCGGAACAGATCAGTAAACTAAAGGAAGGAACCAAGTGCGATGATAGAAAGATTTTAGTCTTGACCAAAATGGGTGGTTGAGAAAGAAAGGAAGATTATGTGTTTCGAGTGTAGAAAACATAAGAAAGGAAGTCTTAGATGAATGCCATCGTTCGAAGTTCACTATACATCCCGGAGTTATCAAGATGTATTAGGATATGAAGAGGAGTTTATTCTGGGAAGGAATGAAGCGGGATATTGGTTTGCATGTAAGGCAGTGCTTGAATTGCCAGTACGCATAGCCCGTACACCAGAAACCAAGTGGTTTGCTTCGTCGTTAGATATTCCAATGTGGAAGTGGGATTCTATTTCTATGGACTTCATAGACGGGTTGCCAAGGTCGAACAGAGGAAATGAAAGTATATGGGTTATAGTGGACAGATTGACCAAAAGTGCCCATTTCAATCCTGTTAAGTCAACCAGGAAAGCACCTGTTTTAGCAATGTTGTTCATGAAGAATGTGATTAAAATGCATGGAGTTCCAAGTAGTACAGTTAGTGATAGAGATTCCTTGTTCACTAGCGAGATTTGGAAGAGTCTACAGGAAGTTATGGGGACCAAGCTTATGATGAGTACCGCTTACCATCCGTAGACAGAAGGGCAAACGGACAGAGTTAACAAGATCTTAGAAGATCTATTGAGAGCTTATGTTCTAGACTTTGGGGGATCATGGGAGCACCATCTGCATCTAATCGAGTTTTCATATAACAACTGTTATTAGACTAGTATTGGGATGGCACCATTTAAAGCTTTTGTATCGGAGGTCATGCAAATCTCCAGTTTGTTGGTTAGAGACCGGGGATAGGTTGATTCTTGGTCCAGATTGGTCAGAGAACCTACATAAAAGATTAAGGTCATTCGAGATAAGATGAAGGAGGCTCGGTCTAGGTAGAAAAGTTATGAAGAAAAGAGATGGAAAGATTTGGGGTTCTCGATTGGGGACCAGGTTTTCGTCAAAGTATCACCGGTGAAGGGTGTGCTTAGATTTGGGAAGTCGAGGAAGTTGTCTCCTAGGCTCATATGACCTTTTCCTATTCTTGAGAGGATGGGGAGGCTCGCATATAGACTTGAGTTACCTAGCGTTTTGGCAGGTGTCTATGATGTTTTTCATATTTCTCATCTTAGAAAGTGTGTTAGAGACCTAGAGACTGCTATTTTACCGATAGTGCTAGATGATTTAGTGGTAGAACTGGACATGACCATAGTGAGGTAGCCAGTTCGCATTGTTGCAAGAGATGAGAAAAGGCATAGAATCAAGACAGTCAGATTAGTCAAAGTCCAGTGGAGCGACGATGATAAAGATTATACTTGGGAAGTTGAGATCAGGATTAGAGATACTTATCTTGACTTATTTTGATGGTATGTTTTACCTTCTTGTTTGTTGTGAGCCTTATTGTAATTTCGAGGAAGAAACTCTTTAAGGAGGGGAGTCCGTGACACTCCAGATTTTTAATAATATTGTTTAGGAGATTTAGTTAGATAAACTAAATAAAATAATGTGTTGATAAGGGGATTGAGATTTAATTTAATTAACGTAGCCGTGCCTTTTTAAACTAATAAACTTAATAAAGGGTTAAAAAGAATTAGATGAGGGATATAATGCGAAAGAGGTCATTCCTATATTGTCTTCCTTAGGCCATGTATTCCAACCACACGTTCATTCTCATTTTCAAAAATTAAAAGCATGGCCAGCAACCATTAACGAAGGAAGAAGATGAGGAAACAAAAGAGAAGCTTAAGGAAAGCAAATTCAAATCAAACTCATTCAAATCTCAGGCTCCTTAATCATTAAAGCAAAAGGTGAATACCGTTTACGTCTTATATTATTTTGGGTTCGGTTTTAAGGTTAATTTTGAATAATTTGGCAAATGTTTTCCATATTTTTGAATGATAAAAGATTATATGTATATATATATATTGATGATTTATGTATGTTCATATAGATTTTATGACATGTTTTAAAATAAAAAGCTTATTAAATGACATCCTTTAGCCTTGCAAATTTTTATGACAGTCTAAAAAGTTATTTTAGAGATGGGTTTCGATTTTCAGAATTTCTGAATTTTTGTGGAATTGTTATTAATTTTCTAAGCAAGAAAAGATTAATATGGATTATAAAATTATTTACGGGTAAAATAATTATGGTTTGGATCCGAAATTTTTTATATATTGAGAAGAACATATTATGTGATTTTCTAGAATTTTTCTATAATTTTTGAAGATGTTTTAATAGTTATATAAAATTATTTGAGGTATGGACTTAAATGTTTTGTATAATTATAAAGGAGAAGGGGCTTTTTCAAAATTATTCAAATTTACAAATAAGGAAAGTCGGCAGCATTTTTGAATATAAAATTCTGGTAACCAATCAAATATAGACAAACAAGGCAGGTGGGGTACAATAGAACTGTTTTAAAGTACAAACAAATAGTTTTTCTCCTATTTCAACCTTTCGGTAGAGTTTCCGCCTTCATTCCAGACCTTCCTACAAGGTCGAAGGGTTTCAAACCTTTCGAATAGGTCAATGCACAAGGTATCAAGCAACTGGTACATAGTGGATTGGATGGAGTCGAAAGGTTTAGGGAAGAAAGTTTAGTGCTTTCGAAGGAGATGAAACCTTGTTTTGATTTTAAAGAAAATACACCTGCTAGCTTTTGACAAAGAGCTTTCAAAATTGTCAAAAAGGGTTAAAAGAAAAAAGGTTCGGTCAGTTTGCTTTCTTGTTTCAATTGAAACCTTTCGGCAAAGACAAAAGGTATAGCTTTCGGCCAGGTCGAAAGCCTATTTGCCGCTTCCTAACCTTTCGATACAGATGAAGTCAAAGCTTATCTTTTGTTTTCCAAATATAGCCGCCTCTCTCCATTGATTTTGAAGGGTTGGTTCCAACACCAACAATTCATTGTTTTCTAATGTTTTTGAAAAGTTTTATGAAGGTTTCAAAGCAGTTGCTTTCGACTCCAATTTTTTTCTGATCCTTTTGCATAATCCAAATGTTTTAAGTCAAAATGTTTTAAAGGTTTCAAAGTAGTTAAGTTTGACTGGTTTTGAAATGTTTTCCATCTATTTTAAATTGAACTCAATATCTTTGAAAGGTTTTGATTTCAAAAGGTTTGATTTCGAAAGCTTTGATTTCGAAAGGTTTTGATTTCGATAGGTTTGATTTCAAAAGGTTTTTGTTTCCAACGGTATTATTTTGAAAGGTTTGATTTCGAAAGGTTTTGATTTCAAAAGGTTTTAATTTTGAAAGGTTTGATTTCAAAAGGCTTTGATGGAGGCACCTTCAATGATTTAGAAAGATTTATTAAAGGACATGAAGGAGTTACCTTTAATATTTTCGAAGGGTTATAGATGATTTTGTAGGAGTTACCTTCAACGTTTTCAAAAGGTTAAGGTTTAAAGGATTTAACGGTGAGTGTCATATGTTTTAAAGCTTATGAAAAGAAAGCTTTTAAAAGGTTTAGAAGGAGTTACCATCTATGATTTCGAAAGGTCTATTAAAGCATACGAAGGAGTTACCATCAATGTTCTTGAAAGGTTTTATGAAGGTTTCAAGGCAGTTGCTTTCTACTCCAATGTTGTCTGATCCTTTTGCATAATCTGAATGTTTTAAGTCAAAACGTTTTAAAGGTTTCAAAGTAGTTAACTTTGACTGGTTGCGAAAGGTTTTTCACCTGTTTTAAATTAAACCCAATTCCTTCGAAAGGTTTTGATTTCAAAAGGTTTGACTTCGAAAGATTTGATTTTGAAAGGTTTTGATTTCGAAAGGTTTTAATTTTGAAAGGTTTGATTTTGAAAGATTTATTAAAGGATTCGAAGGGGTTACTTCAATACTTTCAAAGGGTTTTATAGATGGTTTTGAAGGAGTTACCTTCATTGTTTCCAAAAGACTAAGGTTTAAAGGATTTAAAGGCCGGTGTCATAGGTTATAAAGCTTATAAAAAGAAAGCTTTTAAAACTTTTTGAAGGAATTACCTTCAATGATTTTGAAAGGTTTATTAAAAGATATGAAGGAGTTATCATCAATACTTTGAAAGGGTTTTATGAATGATTTTAAAGGAATTATCTTCTATGTTTTTGAAAGGTCGTTTGAAGATTTTAAACAAATGTTTCGAATATAAGAATTAGGCAGATAACCTAAGTGTTTTAAGTTATAAAGGACTTTAACTTATTTTAAAGGATAGACAATCCTTATTGAACATCATCAACATTATTTTGAGTAAAGTTTGTATATATATATATATAACGTGGTAAAAGTAGCTTTGAGTAAAGCAAAAGATATATTTCCTTGTATATATATGATTGACGGACTAAATCATTATGAAAAGGTATAAAGGAAAATTTAAAGAGCAACTAGATCAGATATTGTACAACGGTTAGCTTGAATATTTTGAAGTGTAGTTAACCCAAAAAGAAAATTTAGGCTGTTAGCTCATTTTTAATTCGGACAGTCAGTATAATCTATAACGCTTATCTTCATTTATAGATCATGGATGAGTTAATTTATCAATCACAAAGGTTCACCATTACAATTCGATGTGGGTTTCGGAAAACCAACTGGAATCCGACTCCATGTCGCATAGAAATTCAAATGTCGTTCCACGGGTCGAGAGGTTTTTTTTAATATTCATTCAATAGTATATTCATCATAGATAAAACAGCTCAGCACAAAGCATTACATAGCATCACATCACATATCAAATATATCAATCCATCACATAGCATTCAATAGCAATCAAACATCTACAACTAAGATGAATAACTTGTGTGGTTTTAAATTTATTACCTACATAATTACTTTCATTAGAGATCTTTAATCAATGATTAAATTTATTAACTACAATTGATTTAGTCTTCATCACCTTCATTAATTTAATCTTTTCTTAATTAATTATCAGATTATCCTTTAACCATTAAATAATTATCCTTTAATGCGTCATTAAATAATTATCCTTTAATTAATTATCCTTAATTAATTACATTGATTAACTAACCGTTAATTAATTACCATTTAATTAATTACAACAAGTAATTATCCCTAATAAATTTCATTAATTAATTAACCTTTAATTAATCATTTTCAAATTAATCACCTTAATTAATTAATCACATAAATCAAGTATCCTTAAATTATAAATTAATTAACCTTTTAATCATTAATTAATTTCCTAAATCATGTAATTAATTAACCTTAATCAATCTTTAGATAAATCTTTGTTTAGTCTTTAATTAAACCTCTAATTAAAAACTTTTTCTTTGAGCAATTAATCTTTAATTACTTTTATTAATAAGACCTCAAATATTTGAGATAAATCATTTATCTCGATGATTACTTAATTACATCATCAATTTAAATTTGAAAACAATTAGGGTAATTTAAATGGTTAACTTAATATGATTTTTCATAACTAAAACAAGTTTTAAAACCATATAAATTTAAATATGGGTTTTGTTTTGAAAATTTTGTTAATACCTTCCTTTGGAAATTTAATTTATAAAACTTTGTTTTAAATTTGTTTTAAAACTAAATCTTTTCATAATTATTAAAACTTACTTTAAATCCCCAAACTCAGGAAACCCGAGGCAAAACGTTAAAAAACCCGAGCCTGTTCCCCATTTTCTTCGAGTTTCCACCAAGAAACACCCGTATGTTATAAAATCCTCCATACCTAAATTTCTTAAGTACATAACCCCGCGCCTATAAATATACCCGAGTTCAACTATCATCTGCTTCGAGCTAATCCACAACAAACACGAGATCACCACCAAGGCTTTCTCCTTCTTCCCCAACATCCAACACCACCTGATGCCACATTCACGTGTCCAAATGCACCAGTGAATTCGTGACCTCCAATCCTTTCCAAGGCCATCGCCAAGTCGTAATTAAGCTCCTCGACAACCTCGACCAACAAATTTGCTCAAACTCGCCGTGGATCAAAATCAAGCACGATAGCACCAACTGGAATCATTTTCGGTCGTGAAATTTTGACTCGCCTCGCCGACCAAGTCCACCTGAAGCTTCGCCATCTCATCCACGGCTAAACCATACGGCGATGCAACCATTCCCCAAGGTCCGATCAACTTCGATCACCCCACAGTGATGTCGTGATTCTTCTTTCCGACTTTAACAATAACTGCTCTTAAACCCTAGTTTGATCCAAAAGCCCCATCCACAATGAATTAAAATTCATTTCATATTTTTCTTATGATCAGTAAACCTCAAACAACCTTCGAGATTGATCCCAAATTCCCTTTCATTGACATTTACCAGCAATTGACGAAAATACCTAAATAGATCGACTTGCGATTTCTCTTGAATTAAAAGCATAAAAATCAGGATTTTGTTTTTAAAGAGAGATCAGATTATGATCCTAAAGCAACAATTCGTTCAAATCAAAATTTTGATGTGTTTTTAAAACTCACTGTAATTTTCCCTTCCATTGAAAACTACTTTAAAATCTTACTTGAAACTATTTTTAGATAAAAAGTATTGTTATTTCAAACACTTATGGTTTATATATCATAACTTATTACAGATCAGGGAAGAAGGATTTAAATTTTTAAATGGTTCTTAGCCTGTAAATATTTAACAGAGAAACACCTCCCTGTAAACATACATATATAAATGCAGTCATACTCATATATATCTATATCTAAATATAAACATGCATGCCAATTTATCAACTACTCAAGCAATTTCCTTTTCATCATACATCAATAACACATATCGAAGTATAGAGGCAAAATTATGTGAGTTTGCTCACCTGTCTGTTTCGACAAAGCAGAGAACGGGAAATTTAATTTTTTATTTTATTTTGTCAGGACTTGATTTCTTTTCTTTGATTTACATCCTGAGAATTGAAGTGATCTGAATCCAGATTGGTTGAACTAGCTTAAATATTTACTTTGCCTTTAACTTGATTTGCTCCTGCAACTTAGATTGATAAAATTGTTTAAATCCTTTTGCTTTAATAATGATTAACACTATCAAGTTCAAATCTTAAAAAAAAAATTGCTTGCCTTTATCCACTTATTTCCAGAGGAAACTGCTCACTGGAAAACTGAAGCTCCGCTTTTCTTTTTTTTTTTATAAAACACATCTGCAAATTTTTTCCTAAGGGAAGGAACATAAGTTACATCTTGATTTGTTACTTGTTACTTGTTACTTGAATTGGGAATGCTTTTGTTTTGAAAGATCTGGAATACTTGATCTAGTTGTTTGATTTCCAGGTTTTGTTTTGATCTTCTGTTTTAATTTTCCCTGCTTTGCTTAAGATTGAGGTTGAAGCTTTTGAAACTTCTCTGGTTTTGAACTTTACAAGTTTCTTTTCTTTTAATTAATTTTTTTCTTTTTCTACAAATTCTAAACCAACAGAAAATTTCATTTAATTGCCACTTGTAAATAAAACTAGCGCTTGTCTAATCCTTATATTTGTATTCTTACACTTGTTAAAATATAGACTTTTTATGTTTAATCCTTTTCCATTAATTTATTTACAAATCATGTTTATTTTCAAAAGATAATTTTAACTACTTATACTTATATATCTTTTCACATCAAAATGCATATTTACAAAAATTAAGAAACAAATTTTTTATTAGTTTTAAATATATAGAAATTTTAAATTCAAGATATTTATTAAATTTCAAAATCACACTTTGTTTTGTACTTATGCAATTTTTAAATGAAATTTCAAATTAAAAGTAAGTAAACATACATCTTATAAATTTTGAAAATTCAAACACAATTTATATGTTATTCTCATTTAGCCTTTGAAAAATTTATAATCAAATTCGAAACTTCATTTTCAAATTATATTGTACAGTTCAAATAAAATTAGAAACAAATTCATATTAGCTTAAATTTTTTTTTTTAAAATCGATTTATCTCTAGAATCCAATTTATTTCTCAAAATATTTATTCTTGAATTTTCCAATTGATTCAACTTTTAAATCTAAAATTTAAAATTAATTACCCATAATTTCATAATTTAATTCCAAAAATAAAATTAATTATCAATTATTTTTAGCTAAGATTTCAGTAATGTTACAGATTCCCCCCTTAGAAAATTTCATCCTCGAAATTTGAAAGTAGGGAGACAACAAAGAAATATAGAAAGATCGAGAGATGAATCACCAGATTAAACTGAATATCTATTCTGCATTTGGCTTACCAAATTAGAATATCAAAAATGGATACAAGAAAGAATCAAGATACTCGGGTCACCAGAACTACGAATATACAGGTGATTGGTTAGTTCAAAAGATAACTAATCAGTCGTAGAATATACCGAAACCCAACAGAATAAACAGATGTATGGATACAATCCCAAAACTTTTAGTTTAGACAACCAAAATATACCTATCAACCATAGCAACCAAAGCAAACCATTTATCCAAACAAACAATTCTGACCCATTTGGAGTTTGTGTCCCATGCAAATATATCCAAGCTTCTTCCTGCAACTGCCAGGAATCATCAAAGAATTGAAAAGACGAATCAAAGAAGATTGATAGAGAAAGTCATTTCTACTATTGTAGGGTATTGACCGTTTATTGTGGTATTCCCCTGTCCCCTATCTCATCCTCTTCTTGCACACATATTCACTATCAGTGGATAGTAAGAGAATTTACTGAGGCACACGAACGGATATCTTAGGGATTACTCATTCTAGGGTATAATTCACCCTATCTCTAATGAGTTATTTAATGTGTTATACTCCTGAGCTAAAGTTTCAACCTTCGGCTCTGATACCAATTATAACGACCCTGACTCGACCTTCGAAAATCGGCACTGAATACGACACTTGTATTCAAATGCCGCAAATCCAAATGTCGAATCTGGTTCGTCGGAGTTTATAACACAATTAAGTAAACAACACAGCGGAAGAAAAGAAATGAATATCATTGATATACAACATTCGATACAACAATGATACAATATGAATCAATATCAGAGATACAAAATAACAATGCTACAACGGAATAACAATATGATATAGCAGCGGAAAACGAATAAAACCAAGAAATAACTCCAATCCAATGCTCCTGAGCTAAAACTCCAAACGACTAGCTCGAACCACCATCAAGTTGCACCAAGATGAGCAAGACTGGTCCGTGAATCCGAAGACTCCAAAGAATTCCAAAGAGAATGCTGAAAGCTACAAAATCGATATCTATATCTACTCTCTGAAAAACCCAACTCTAGACTGCCCGTGTGGAAAATAGTGAGCACCCAGAGTTTAGGAAGGGAACAATAAACTCCGGGTCGGTCGTGGGAATGGTATGAGTAAACAAAAACAGTTTGTCTTTAAAACAAACAAAAGATTTTAAATTTGAAATCCGTAATGCTTTTTGTAAAATGAAACTACCATAAGGCCTCTCGCCACACACACCATGCAAACGCAGAATTGGGGGAGATTTCTCCTTATGATAGTCAAACATGCTTGATACACGAAAACCATTTTGATATTATTATTAGTGCATAGTGGAAAATATTTCGAAAGTATAATATTAATCTTAGCCAGCATAGACATTCCGAACTATGCCTACTATAGCTACCATCCAAACAGTGGGGTGCCACCATAAGTAGATGGCAGGTAATACAACTAAAACCGTACAAGGAGCGTATTGGGATTGGATTTCCAAAAAATGGTCAGGCCTAGGAACTTCTCATTGCCACATGGGTACGCCTCTGGAGGGATGCCCCGAGAACCTAACCGGATCTCTGCCAATACAAGACCGGGTTACCTCTTTAACTAGATACCTACTGCACGAGTATGCCATCCCTCAGTCATAACCAACCTTTATCCTGGGATTCACCAACAACCACAAATTAATAAATTTACAGCAACCACATAGGTTAAGTATCTGGGCTCCATACCATGATACCACCTCTATCCAGAAGGAAATGAACATACCCTCAGGGGGTGCTACCCCTAAATAACCTTGCCGCATTCTTCCTGTTTCGACCAGTCCGGGTTGTGAAGTTCGATGAAGTCTCGTCCACAAAGCTACGCTTTACACGAAAGCCATGCTTCGATCAACAAATGATCTGCATCACTTGGTATGCCACATTACCAAATTGGGAATGTATCACTAGTAACCATCAACTACATAGCCTCTGAGCTCGTACGTCTCAGAGAAGGGTGTTAAGCTAAGAGAATAAATCTCCGCCACCAAACAGAAATGTATTTGATAGAAACCAGTTTTACATCTTAAAATGTAACGTCAGACACACATCCATACAAGTCTGTTCCGGGTTCGAACAGAACCGAAGGAACTTCCAAAGAAGCCCTTGCAATTCGGATAATTTCTAATCACGTCCAGACTCCCCATCACAAAGGGTGATCAAATCTCTATACCGGGGATCAGTCACTGCAGAAACATTCGACGGGTTATCCTTTCGTTTTCGAAAAATATCCAGTCTTCACCACCGGTCTTCAAATACTATCCATATCGTCGTATCATTATTCGGAATGGGTTATATGACACAAAGGTCCTCTCCCAGCTAAACCGAATAATGAGCGCAATATTTAAAATCATATGGATAATGGGATTTTAGTTAAATCACAGCATAAGGCCCAAAACATTTTATTCAAATGGTTAAAACAGATTACCATTTCCAATCTTTTAAAAGAAAAGATTCATTTAAAAAACCTTCAATGTTTAAACAATTTCCACACTTAAATATTTTAAACTAAAGATTTATCTTAAAAATCCCCTTTCAATTTAAAACAAGGATCTTCAATCTTTACAAAGATTCATTTATAGCCTTTCAAAAAAAACAATTCCATTTCAAGTTGAATTAACTCATCTGGTCTTTAAATTAAAGACTCGCTTTTTATAGCTTTTAAAACAATTTCCAAAGGTTCATTCATAACTTTCAAAGCCATTCTGTTTCAAATCTTTATATGAAAGATATACCATTTAAACTCTCTTCGATTTCAAAACAGGGTTTAATAATCTTTCACATAAGTTAAATCTGATTACATTTACATAAGCTGAAGCCATTTAAGTAAAACTTGGGTTTTAAATTTAAGTTCCCAAAACAACACTTTTAAATGGTTAAAAACCCATATAACACTTTTGTAACTCGTATAATCTTTTAAGCCGAAATTTCCAAATTATTGAATTCAATTTCGAATATTGAATTCAACTCAAAACAAGTATTTCGGATTTCAAACTAAATCAAGTTATTTAAAATAACTTTTATCTTCAAAACTCCTTTTCAAATACTTTTTAAATTCAACCCAATTTCATTTCCAAAATCATTTGGATTCAAAATTCAAACTCTAAAACCATTTTTAAAATATAAAATTCAAATAGCTGTGACTTAACTGATTTCCTCGTGAAACCAATATTTTGTGTGTGTATGGTGTAGTCCAAGTGTTTTAAACAATAGTGCAACAAAAATCATCACAAGTCAGATTCAAACATAGAAATATCGATAAGCAGTATAATCTATAACGCTTATCTTCATTCACAGATCATGGATGAGTTAATTTATCAATCATAAAGGTTCAACATTACAATTCGATGTGGGTTTCGGATAACCAACTGGAATCCGACTCCCCGTCGCATCGAAATTCAAATGTCGTTCTATGGGTCGAGAGGTTTATTTATATTCATTCAACAGTATATTCATCATAGATAAAATAGCTCAGCACAAAGCATTACATAGCATCACATCACATATTAAATATACCAATCCATCACATAGCATTCAATAGCAATCAAACATCTACAACTAGGATGAATAACTTGTGTGGTTTTAAATTTATTACCTACATAATTACTTTCACTAGAGATCTTCAATCAATGATTAAATTTATTAACTACAATTGATTTAGTCTTCATCACCTTCATTAATTTAATCTTTTCTTAATTAATTATCAGATTATCCTTTAATCATTAAATAATTATCCTTTAATGCATCATTAAATAATTATCCTTTAATTAATTATCCTTAATTAATTACATTGATTAACTAACCGTTAATTAATTACCATTTAATTAATTACAACAAGTAATTATCCCTAATAAATTTCATTAATTAATTAACCTTTAATTAATCATTTTCAAATTAGTCACCTTAATTAATTAATCACATAAATCAATTATCCTTAAATTATAAATTAATTAACCTTTTAATCATTAATTAATTTCCTAAATCATGTAATTAATTAACCTTAATCAATCTTTAGATAAATCTTTGATTAGTATTTAATTAAACCTCTAATTAAAAACTTTTTTTTGATTAATTAATCTTTTATTACTTTTATTAATAAGACCTCAAATATTTGAGATAAATCATTTATCTCGACGATTACATAATTACATCATCAATTTAAATTTGAAAACATTTAGGGTAATTTAAATGGTTAACTTAATATGATTTTTCAATACTAAAACAAGTTTTAAAACCATTTAAATTTGGGTTTTGTTTTGAAAATTTTGTTAATACCTTCCTCTGGAAATGAAATTTATATAACTTTGTTTTAAATTTGTTTTAAAACTAAAACTTTTCATAATTTTTAAAACTTACTTTAAATCCCCAAACTCAGGAAATCCAAGCCAAAACGTTAAAAAACCCGAGCTTGTTCCCCATTTTCTTCGAGTTTCCACCAAGAAACACCCGTATGTTATAAAATCTTCCATACCTAAATTTCTTAAGTACTTGACCCTGCGCCTATAAATCTACCCGAGTTTAACTATCATTGCTTCGAGCTAATCCACAACAAACACGAGATCAACACCAGGCATTCTCCTTCTTCCCCAACATCCAACATCATCTGACACCACATTCACGTGTGCACATGCACCAGTGAATTCGTGACCTCCGATCCTTTCCAAGGCCATCTCCAAGTCGCAATTGAGCTCCTCGACTAACAAATTTGCTCAAACTCGCTGTGGATCAAAATCAAGCACGACAGCACCAATTGGAAACATTTTCGATCGTGAAATTTTGACTCGCCTCGCCGACCAAGTCCACCTGATGCTTCGCCATCTCGTCCACGGCTAAACCATACGGCGATGCAACCATTCCCCAAGGTCCCATCAGCTTCGATAACCCCACAGTGATGTCGTGATTCTTCTTTTTGACTTTAATAACAACTGCCCTTAAACCCTGGTTTGATCCAAAAACCCCATCCACAATGAATTAAAAATTCATTTCATATTTTTCTTATGATCAGTAAACCTCAAAAACCTTCGACATTGACCCCAAATTCCCATTCATTGACGTTTAGCAGCATTTGATGAAAATACCTAAATTGATCGACTTGCGATTTCTCTTGATTTAAAATCTTAAAAATCAGGATTTTTTTTTAAAAATCACAGTTTTCAAAGAGAGATCAGATTATGATCCTAAAGCAACAATTCATTCAAATCGAAATTTCGATGTGTTTTTAAAACTCATTGTAATTTTCCCCTCCATTGAAAACTACTTTAAAATCTTACTTGAAACTATTTTTAGATAAAAAGTATTGTTATTACAAACACTTATGGTTTATATATCGTAACTTATTACAGATCCGGGAAGAAGGATTTAAATTTTTAAATGGTTCTTAGCCTGTGAAGATATTTAATAGAGAAACACCTCCCTGTAAACATACATATATAAATACAGTCATACTCATATCAATCTATATCTAAATATAAACATGCAGGCCTATTTGTAAACTACTCAAGCAATTTCCTTTTCATCATACATCAATGTCAAACACATATCAAAGTATAGAGGCAAAATTATGTGAGTTTTCTCACCTGTCTGTTTCGACAAAGCAGAGAAGAGGAAATTTTAATATATTTTTTTGTCAGGACTTGATTTCTTTTCTTTGATTTACATCCTGAGAATTGAAGTGATCTGAATCCAGATTGGTTGAACTAGCTTAATATTTACTTTGCCTTTAACTTGAATTTCTCCTGCAACTTAGATTGATAAAATTGTTTAAATCTTTCTGCTTTAATACTGATTAACACTGTTAAGTTCAAATATTAATAAAAAAAATTGCTTGCCTTTATCCACTTATTTCCAGAGGAAACTGATCACTGGAAAACTGAAGCTCCACTTTTCTCTTTTTTTATATATAAAACACATCTGCAAAATTTTTCCTGAGAGAAGGAACATAAGTTACATCTTGATTTGTTACTTGTTACTTGAATTGGAAATTCTTTTGTTTTGAAAGATCTGGAACACTTGATCTGGTTGTTTGATTTCCAGGTTTTATTTTGATCTTTTGTTTTAATTTTCCCTGCTTTGCTTAAGATTGAGGTTGAAGCTTTTGAAAACTGCTCTGGTTTTGAACTTTACAAGTTTCTTTTCCTTTAATTAATTTTTTTCATTTTCTACAAATTCTAAACCAAAAGAAAATTTCATTTAATTTCCACTTGTAAATAAAACTAACACTTGTCTAATCCTTATATTTGTATTCTTACACTTGTTAAAATATAGAATTTTTTTGTTTAATCCTTTTCCATTAATTTATTTACAAATCATGTTTATTTTCAAAAGATAATTTTAACTACTTATACTTATATATCTTTTCACATCAAAATGCATATTTACAAAAATTAAGAAACAAAATTTTTATTAGTTTTAAATATATAGAAACTTTAAATTCAAGATATTTATTAAATTTCAAAATAACACTTTGTTTTGTACTTATACAATTTTTAAATCAAATTTCAAATTAAAAGCAAATAAACATACATCTTATAAATTTTGAAAATTCAACAACAATTTATATTTTATTCTCATTTAGACTTTGAAAAATTTATAATCAAATTCAAAACTTCATTTTCAAATTATAATGTACAGTTTAAATAAAATTAGAAACAAATTCTTATTAGCTTAAAAATAATTTTTTTTAAATTCAATTTATCTCTAGGATCCAATTTATTTCTTAAAATATTTATTCTTGAATTTTCCAATTGATTCAACTTTTAGATCTAAAATTTAAAATTAATTACCAATAATTTCATAATTTAATTCCAAAAATTAAATTAATTATCAATTATTTTTAGCTGAGATTTTAGGAAATTTACAATATGATTTATACGATAGCTAAGGAATTAAATAAGATGATGATTTATCTTAGATTAATCAAAGATTTAAGTAAATAAGGATAAGTAAATTTATAGTTGAGGGTTATGAATAAATTAATTAGAAATTAATTAATTGTTAAGGGTTAATAAATTAAATTATTAAAGGATAGTTAATTAAAAAAATTAATGGTTAAATATTGGAGATAATTAACCAATGGGGCAATTTCTTGATGAAGTAATTAAAGGAAATTACTTAAGAGAGGTGATTAAAGATTAATTACTTAGTGTAATAAATTAAAGAATTGATTAATTAAAGGAATTAATTAGGGTTAGTTAATTAATGAGAATGATTAATTGAGGGATAACTAATCAATGTAAGTGGTGATAATGTAATTAATTGAATAATTACTTAAGGACCCTGGTTGTTAATGTGATGGGTAATGGTTAATTAATTTGTGTAATTAATTTACAATTAATTACTTATTGTAATTAAAGAATAATTAGTCAAGGGTGGTTAATTAAGATGGATATTTAAAGGATGGTTGGATTATTGGTTTGTAATTAATTAATGTTAAGCAAAGGTAATCTAAGTGATTACGGATTAGTAATTAATTTAATTAGAGATAGTTAAATTTATTTTGGAAGTAATCAATATGTCTTATGGAAGATTGAATAATATTAGATGCCTTGTATTATTTGTATCTCTAGTATGTGTTTGGGATGCTTGTGATATGATGTGTTTTGTAATATGAGATGTTGGGTTGAAGAGTGATAATGTGATTATCCATGATGAATTGCTGTGTAAAAGTGACATCATATATTTAAAATTGAGTTATATTCACTTGGATAACGGAGTTAAGATGTATGGAATTCGAAGAAACCGGAGTCGGCTATTAGAAAATACACGAAACCACTTCAATACTTTGAAAATTTATATTTGAAATCAATAGGCTAGAATGGAATAATTTAAGTGAATTGGATCATTTAATCTAACTTTTGGCACTTAGAATTGATGTGTGAAATAAGTGATGTCTATAACAAATTGTGAATTTGTAAATTGATATGAGTTACCTGGGTTTTACGTAAGTTTCTTGCTGATGTTTTCCATGTTAGACGGGTTTACTCACGCTGATTTCTAGCCTTACCCGGGTGTTACTTTGATGTAATGCTCGGGTCAAACCGAGTATTATAGATTTTCAGGTAAGGACGTTCTGGAACTCAGGAGGCGAGCTGGAGGGCAGAAACGTATGGAGAGTTTTACGCTGTGATATGTTATTGTATAACTAGGACATGTTGTTTTAAACTGTCCAGTGATTGGTAATGGTTATAACTCTGATGTATAAAATACATAAGTGAACTGATACAGATATTCTTTGTAAAACTGTTATTTATGTGATATTATATTTTGATCCGTTGCGAATGTGTGGTTTCTGTGTTTTGGTGTTTCTGTTTCTTCTTTTTCTTCTATCTCTTCTTCTTTTCCCTAACTATCTGGAATTTTCGCGATCGAAAATTTTGGGTTGTTACCTTTGTTATCAGAGCCGAAGGTTAAGCGAAAACCTTGGCTTTGGTGGGATTACTCATTAAGGATAGGGTCAATGATATCCTAGAATGAGTTGAGTGTGTGTGTGTGTGTGTGTGTGTGTGTGTGTGTGTGTGTGTGTGTGTGTATAAAGAGAGAGAGAGCGTACTTGTTATTTTCTTACATAAAGATTTTAAATGATTTTATATAAGAATATATTTTGATATATAAAGCAATATATCTTTCTAATAAATGTTAAGGTAAATGGTTGTTAAATTATTGTAATTAAATTAAGTGGTAATAGAAATACAGCCAAATTAAAATTAAATAAAGATAAGTTTGAAATGGATTCAAACTGAAATTAAATCTTGAATTTTGGGAAGAATTTCATAATAAGATAATAATGAATTGGTTTCTAGATATGATAATCTTGCTTATTATCATAAATGATTGTTGTAATAAAATATGTACTAATGAGTAAGCAAAATGAAATGTTTTAAGGAAGTAAAACATTTAAGGAAGTATGATTTATAAATTGGAATTAAAAATGATCTAAATTGTGAAGTTTCAAATCTGGGTCATGTTTCAAACACGAGTTGTTTGAAAATTTAAAGGAATTTGTTTTGAATTAAAACCAATTGTGGTTTAAATTTTAAAATTTGGCTTGGTGGGCCAAGAAGTAAAATGTATATATATGTGGATATACATAATGTCAAAGATGGTTTGAAATAAACTCTAAATATTGAGTTTTAAATCTGGAATGAGATATAATACCCAAAGTGATAAGTTTTTGAACTTAATAAGTGGGATGATTATTTATGAGAAGTATAAAATTTAAAATGGAAGTTCAAATTGGGTAAGGTTGACTGGATTAAGTGAATTGAGTTTAACTTGGGAAAAAGTTAAATAAGTTGGAATGATCAACCTGATTTGAAAATTTGAAGATGAAATTAAGATTTAACTTGGGAAGTGAAACGGTTGATTGAGATTGAGAGTTTGAGTGATCTCAATTGGGTTTGAGATCTGAAAATTGAAAATGGATGGATGTTTTAAAATAATTGGATGATATTACCCAATTGTTATTAATAATCTTTAAACTGTGAATTGGATTTGTTCAAAGAAATAAGGTATGGTAATATATCCATTATTAAGGTAACATGGAATCATTTTGGAATTAAGATTTGAAAGTTTTAGATAAAACTTCAAAGGTTTGGTTTCAAAAATTGAAATTTGATGATAAATTGAATTTCAAAGATTTAGTTGTTTAAAAAAAGATTTGAATTATTATTTGAACTTTGGAATAGGACAAAAATGGAATTTGGATTCAGAATTAAGGGTTTAAAGATATAAGTTGATTTGATTTAAAGGATTAAATCAATATTTAAAAACTTAACTCGAATTTATATGATTCGGGATGGTTTACATTTGAAATTTGAATTGAATTAGTTCAAATTAAATTTGATTTGAATTAATTAGAATTGTGATTGAAGATGGATAAGTTTAAAAATTCAAATGGAAAATTTGAATTGGCTTTATTTGAAATGAAATTGAAGTTGAATAAGTTCAAATTCAAATGGAATTGGGATTTATTCAAACAGGAATCGAGATGATTTGAAATTAAAGTGGGTTCAATTTGAAGTTAGTCCAAATTGATTTGAATAATTTGGAATTGTAATTAAAGTTGAATAGGTTTAAAATCAAATGGAAATTGATTTGAATTTAGAAAGGAATTGAGGGTTAATTCAACTTGATTGGGGATAAATCAATTTCAATGGAAATTGAAGTTATTTAAATTGGAACTAAGTCAATTTAAATGGAAGTGGAAATTTAAATTGAATTGATTGGAAATAGAGGTGGTGAATTAAACAGTTTGACTCTGGACTATTTTCAAAATAAATTGTTTTAGTACAAACCTACTTTTCCAAACTATTTACTATACAACTTTTCTTTTTAAACCTAAAACTATCTTATACTTGTTTTACAATTATTTTTGGAACTATTTAACAAATTTTCAACTATTTTATAAACTAATTACTATTTTCAACTACTAATTACTTTTTTATAGCTATTTTGCAACTATTTAAAATTCCTATAACTATTTAACTATTTTTCAATTATTTTACAATTACTGAACTATTTTACAGCTATTTCACAAACTATAAATTGTTTTTCAACTACTTATCTATTTTTAAACTTTTCAAGCTATTTTTAAAATTTAAGATGGACAGTGTTTAAACTGCTTATGATTGAATACCCAATTGTGATAAGAATAGAGGTGATAATCCAAATGGGATTGAAGCAATTTTGAATAAGTGAATGAACATTAAAGTGAATGTGAATAGAAAGGGAATTCATTTGATTAATAAATCAATAAAGATAAATACGAAGGATGTACGTATATTATTCTATTCGCATAGTGATTTGATCCAGATTCGAGCACAGAATTTCGAGATAATTATATCGATCCAAGTTTGGATTTTTCACACGATTTTCGACGGCGAACCTGGATATGGATTGTTGATTGGTTCTGGATATTCTCTATCATAGTTAGGCTATGAAAGGAGAATGATGGTTTCTGATCAAGAAACCAGATCTGAGTCCGCACCAGGAAGTCGGATGGACAATACTAGTTCGGAAGTGAAATTGTGTGATCGAGTGAGCGATCAGATTGGTATAGCGTACGAATGATATGTGTACATCATACGGGTTTGAATAAAATTGATATTGGGAGTTTGAGGATAAGAACTGTAAAATGGTTTTTGAAGTGAAAATTTTTGTGAAATATATAATGAAATAAAATAGAAATTAGATATTTCTATGGTAGAAATTTACTTATAGAAGTAAGTAAACTGGTAAGTGACTTTATAATCAAATTTGAATATTTGATTTGGAAATAAACAAAGTTATATATCTTTGTTATATAAGATAAATCTCTCCTTGTTGAATCTAGCCAGAATTAAAGGGTTTTTGAAAATATTTGAAGTATAAAAAGGGTTTTATACATGTTGGAAATGATCCTACATATATCTATATATATATAAAGGATCTTGTGAGAATGATTTTGAAAAAGGTTTTGGGAACCTTTGGATTTGGAAAGGCTTTTGATTTTTGGGTAAAATCAATATTTGATTTTGAAAAGCCTAGTTTGAGAATTATCGATTTTGGGATAATCGATTTTGAGAAAGAAGATTTATATGAGATTCATCCTAGGTGTATGATTTGGAAGATACTATATCTGTATAGTATAAAGAGTTTTGAACATAGTTCTGGAGAAAAAGGCGCTCCCTTATGATGAACTTCTCAGGAGTACCATAGGTTGGTACTGCCTTGAGCCCCCAAGGGGGAGGTTTCTAAAGTTGATCCTGTGAGGAGTCCGGACAAACTAGTTTCTGAGGATTATTGGATAGCGAAAATCGAGGGCGCTGATGCCTACAGAGGCATTTGGGTTATGCTTTGATGGTAGTGTAACTCGATGTCGCTGCGATCTACTGTCTGGACCATAGCGGAAATCGTGTGGATGTGAGTGTCAACCGTCTACGCTTGATTTTGCCGGGAAGGCAACATAACATCGGTACACTGTGATCTATGGTCAAGTGGAGTGGAGAAGTTTCATTCTTTTGGCAGCGAAATTCGAGGGCGCTGAGGCCTGCAGTTATATGGGTTTTTGCTGTGATGGCAACGTAACCCTAGTTGTAGCTGCATTCTGTAGCGGGTTCCATGGTGTCATCGAGGGGCGTGGAGGCCTACAGTTATCTATGGATTTTGTCGGGATGGCAACGTAACCATCGGGTTAACTGCGACCATGGATGGGGGTGATGATTTCCAAAGCATTCTCACCAAAGATATTCTCTCTATTTTCAAAAAAAATGTTTTCTATATTTTTAATAAAATTATTTACTGAAGTATTTTCACTGGGTGTTGAAAATGGGTCTGCTAAGTACTTATAGATCTTCAGTCCTACACCTGATCAACGTATGACCGAATTTCTGTGAGAACAAAGACAGACTTGTGGAAACATCGAGTTATAAGTGTAACTATTTTGGCAATATTATATAGGTTTTAAAATGTTTTAAAAAAATGATCAAAGGTGATTTAACTAATATTAAGTATTTTAATAAATTCTGGCTACGATCCTTTTCGAGGACAAAAAGATTCTAAGGGGGGGAATGTGATAGCCTGGATTTTGGATATTAGATAATTGGATAATTATCTAATTAAACTATTGAAAATAGTGATTTATAGATTGGATAGATAAATTTCTGATAAATAAAAGATTTCTGGATATATAAATGAATTTGAAATTATAATAGAAGCTGAATTATAAATACCTAGATAAATATTTATTTGATAATCTACTAAATAATTATTTATCATTGGCAAATTATTCCTTTAGAACAAATAATGTGTTGTAATATATATATATATATATATATGGGTTGATTTTAAATTTGACGTTTAATTTAAATTGAATTTGAATTGGAAATTCAAAGGGATAAATATCTTAAAATATTTTGGATTTAAAAATATATTATATCTGATTTTATTTATTTTATATATAATTGGTTTATATTATTTTCTTTAAAGGAATCATTTATATAAATTATATATTTACTTAGTAGGAAATATATTATTTTTATGAAATGTAAACACAAACTTAATACAAAGTAATTTAAATAATATAAAGATATTATCTACATGCATTTCACAAGTGTAAATGAATCATAAATTGTTAAGGACAAGTGTTAAGTTTTCTATCAAGTGTCACTTTTTAAATTTCTTTTATTTCATTTTAAGTAATCATAATTTAAGCCTATATATTGATCCATTTCTTCTCTTTATCTCCTTTCATCATTTTTATTTCAAAACTCTAAGAACAGGCCTGTAACCTGAAAACAACTTGCAAACCGGAGGAACAAACAAATGAATTAAACAAAATTCTTTCAAGTTTCTGAATTAAAGGCAACCCAAGTTTTAAAAAGATTCAAAGGCTGTTTCAATATTTTTTAACCAGAGCAAAGATTAGTTTCAAATCTAGAACCTGTAGCAACTCAAGCAATATCATCTCAGATTTACAAGCAAGATTCAATCAATAACAAATCAAGTTTCAGCTTATATGCATCAGGTTCCAGATTTCAATAATAAGACTGTTCTCTGTTTTATGCAACCCATCAAGTGAGTAAACTCACTTCTTAAACTTAGATCTGTTTGAATTTTTGGTTTTCATTTTGATCTTGAAAGTTATGAATTTAATATGTTGAGATGGTTATATATTTGTGCTTGTAAGTGCATGTAAACTATGGGCATGTCTGGTTTAAAGGCAATGCTTGCCTCTGTTTGATTACAGGTTTCTAAACCCTGTTCATAATGTAAGACCTCCTTCTCGTATTTATTGTAGGCTTTAGGATCTTAATAAAATTTGTTATACAATCCAAATCTAAATTCTAAAAAAAAAAATTTATAGATATTTTTATAAAATATTTTCACTGGAAATTGAAAGATTTTAGTAAAACGAAATCAGGTCAAAAATCTTGATTTTTAAATTTTACATTTTGATTATATATTTGGATTTGTGTTAAGAAATCATAATTTATAATATAGATATTAAATTTTTTAAAATCATGGTCAATGAGAAATTGAAAGATAAACAGAAAATGTTCTTTAGTCAATTCTGGATGATCGGGAAGGGTAGGGTTGTCGTGTTCATGGAAGAAGGAAGTTTGGATGTTGGAGATTATCAGAAAAATAGCAAATGAATTTTTAGATCATCAATTTAGTATGTCGGCGATAAAATAGGGTTTAAGTACCCAGTTGAAGTAATGTTGATCCTCTAGTTCATTTGGCGACGAAAGAGGATCGAACTAAATCGCATGGGGGGAGTCAATGCAAGGGACTCTAGCGATGGTGTGTGTTCATCGGCGTTGGCTCTGATGGACTAGATCGACATGGCGAGATGTTTTCGTCATCGATGTTTGGTTTCAATTGGATGCTGGATGTCTCAATTTTGATTCTAAAGCAAGTTAATGAATCTGAGTGTGTGTGGCAACTCTACAGATGATCAGAGACCTCGCAACATCGACGAAGTTGGCTGGAGCTATGGCTTTCAGTTGTGCACGTGAACGCGAGTCAGTGTATATGCGTGGGAGTGGATGTTTCGTGACGACTCGAAGCAACTAGTGGGAACCTCGAGAAATTTTTGTGATGGCTCGAGTTTTTTTGGGGTCGTACGCAAGTGTTGCCTGCAAAGCAGATTTTTTTAAATTTGAAGTCCAGAATCATGTTTAAGAGAGAAAGGAAGAAAGTGGAGAGTGCTCGGGTGAATATTCAAGAATGCTTAGTAGTTGGCTCTGGTTTTCTTGGTTATGTGGATAAGTTTTCAAAAAAAAAGAAAAAAAAGGGGTTAACTTAGCTCTTCGAGAAATTAAAATTTCATAAAGTAAACGTGTTTGAATTCAAATTGTTGATTGAAATAATTATATAAGGGTGATGATAATTGATTCATAAGTACTTCTCAGATGTGATTTAATAATGATTTAATTAAATAGATGTCTTAAGCTAGGGTGTTAGACTTAAGTTAATTAAGGGTCTAAAGTAATTTTTTGTATGCTAAGTATAAGTTAATTCTAAAGCTTTCAATTTAAATATGATTTATACGATAGATAAGGAATTAAATAAGATGATGATTTATCTTAGATTAATCAAAGATTTAAGTAAATAAGGATAAGTAAATTTATAGTTGAGGGTTATAAATAAATTAATCAGAGATTGATTAATTTTTAAGGGTTAATAAACTAAATTATTAAAGGATAGTTAATAAAAAAATTAATGGTTAATTATTGGAGATAATTAACCAATGGGGTAATTACTTGATGCACTAATTAAAGGAAATTACTTAAGGGAGGTAATTAAAGATTAATTACGTAGTGTAATTAATTAAAGGAATTAATTAGGGTTAGTTAATTAATGAGTATGATTAATTGAGGGATAGCTAATCATTGTAAGCGGTGATAAGGTAATTAATTGAATAATTACTTAAGGACCCTGGTTATTAATGTGATGGGTAATGGTTAATTAATTTGTGTAATTAATTTAAAATTAATTACTTATTGTAATTAAAGAATAATTAGTAAAGGCTGATTAATTAAGATGGATATTTAAAGGATGGTCGGATTATTGGTTTGTAATTAATTAATGTTAAGTAAATGTAATCTAAGTGATTAAGGATTAGTAATAAATTTAATTAGAGATAATTAAATTTATGTTGGAAGTAATCAATATGTCTTATGGATGATTGAATACTATTAGATGCCATGGATTATTTGTATCTCTAGTATGTGTTTGGGATGCTTGTGATATGATGTGTTTTGTAATATGAGATGTTGGGATGAAGAGTGATAATGTGATTATCCATGATGAATTGCTATGTAAAAGTGACATCATATATTTAAAATTGAGTTATATTCACTTGGATAACAGGGTTAAGATGTATGGAATTCGAAGAAATCGAAGTCGGCTATTAGAAAATACCCAAAACCACTTCGATTCTTTGAAAAATTAGATTTGAAATCAATATGCTAGAATGGAATAATTTAAGTGAATTAGATCATTTAATCTAAGTTTTGACACTTAGAATTGATGTGTGAAATAAGTGATGTCTATAACAAATTGTGAATTTGTAAATTGATATGAGTTACCTGGGTTTTATGTAAGTTTCTTGCTGATGTTTTCCATGTTAGATGGGTTTACTCACGCTGGTTTCCAGCCTGACCCTGGTGTTACTTTGATGTAATGCTCGGGTCGGACCCAGTATTACAGATTTTCAGGTAAGGATGTTCTGGAACTCAGGAGGCGAGCTGGAGGGCAGAAACGTATGGAGAGTTTTCCGCCGTGATATGTTATTGTATAACTAGGATATGTTGTTTCAAACTGTCCAGTGATTGGTAATGGTTGTAACTCTGACGTATAATATATATAAGTGAACTGATATAGATCTTCTTTGTAAAACTTTTATTTATGTGATATTATATTTTGATCCGCTGCGAATGTGAGGTTTCTGTGTTTTGGTGTTTCTGTTTCTTCTTTTTCTTCTATCTCTTCTTCTTTTCCCTAACTATTTGGAATTTTCGCGATCGAAAATTTCGGGTTGTTACAGTAGCTGAGAATGGAAATTATTTGTTCAAAGGATGTAAAACATGTAGCCTCTTAGTAAAACATGGTATCTCATTAGTTTCACATTTAAATTATTATAATCTTGACATCATAATAAAATTGGTGGATTTTATATGGAATGTAATTTGTTGTTGTTGTTATTATTATTATTATTATATGGAGTTCTATGCCAAAATCAAATCAATTAATTCAATATTTTCACTATGGTAGTAAAATTTTATATCTAATTATATTTTTTTAATTCAATGAGGAAAAAATGAGCATTTATTATAACATCAAAAAAAAAATGTTCAGTCAAGGACCTCTAACTCAAGTGCTAGAGATATGATGCTTTAGACAAAAGTTCTAAAAGTCATGGTGTGAGCCCCTGAGGCATCATAATGAGTGTTTACTTGAATAAAGTATTGTTCTTATTGTAAAAAATACTATGGAAACATATGAATACATAATTGTAGTTATATCTTATTTATACTTAAAATTTCCATATCTCTAACAAGTTTATTTTGTTCAAAAGTCTCCAGGCATGGATAAATGGTTTTTAAAATATGATTCTTCATCTAGTGCTTGGATCCTGCAATTCAAGCCGGTTGATCCATCCCTTCCTTCAATAGAGAATGTTATAGCAGTTGAAGTTCGTGGAAAAAATAAATCTGGATTGGAACAATTGGAAGGGAATCAAAAGTAGAATCTTCAAATATATGATATGTGGAAAAGGTCATATAACTAAAAGAATAAGAAGGAGATTTAGCAAAAAGAACGCTACAAATCAGACGTTTATGAGTGATAAGGGGTAGAATTTAAGGGAAGTCATTATGCATCATAATACGTTTAAAATGGTTCTAAATATAGATTTGGAAAACAAATTGATTTTTAAGTGTGAAGATTTTTGGTTGAGATTATAGAATGAATTTAAATTTCAAATATTTCGATTTATCGTAGTACGAAAATTGTGAATAATTAAAATTTGAGTTGAATATGAATCGATACGATTTCTAATGTTAATATTAATTCTATTTGAACTAGAAGTGAGTTAATAAAATTTAAAAACTGGAATTTCAAGCGATTTCGCCAAATTTTGAAATCGTTGTTTTTATCTACACGTTAAAATAGCGATCCGGGGCACTATCTCAGAATTTAATGAAACTAGTTCCATTAGATCCATTGTGACGCCCCACCTCTATACTCACAATAACAAAGAGTATTAAAGGAAATACTGTCCGTTATCGCGAAGAATAAGGCTGGATAGGAGCCATCATCCGTAGTTGGGCCTTACGCTAGTATTGGTTATTTCAATAGGAGTGGTATATATTTTTATTTTTCATCTCTTATTTATTTACTCCCATCGACATACTCAATTCCAGTATAAAACGAACTACGATGGCTCATAATAGTTTAGGACAATATATATAGTAATAACACAGATAATATAAATGCGGAACACAGATAAAACAAAAAGTCTTATATATAATAACTGATGTCAGTTACAATACATGTGATACAGTACATATGATACAACTACAACTGTCGACTCTGGAAGTTACTTATACATGTACATTATCGTATATAATATACAAGAATACATATCTTCCTATACTATGACAACGACTACTCCAAATGACATAAAGAAACTTTATAGCTCATGCAGCAATCCAAAGAAAGATATCTACAACCTGTAATAACTCGGTCTGACCAGAGTATTAAATTCAAAAGAAAATAATACATGGGTCAGTCTAATTCAAACTCAGTTATTAGTGCACAAAAACAATAATAATTAAGTAACAAATAGACAACAGTCACAATAAATCTCGTTTATTCGATCCTTAAATAAAGAAATCGGATAACGATAAATATAACACGTAACAGTGTTAAACAACAAATCAGCAAATCCAAATTATCAACGAAGATAAATTAAAAAGATTATCAATGAAGATAATTTAGAAAACAACAGAATTGCCTAAACGGCAATTAATGACAAATTCTAATTATTAAATAAATAATTAGAAACTCATAATCTAGTTATCAAAAAGATAATTAGATATCAACAAAACCATCAAATTAAACCAAATCAGAATACGACACAAAATATTGAAATATCAATTAAAATGTCAATTCGGGTTGGGCTGCAGTACACGCACGCGTGTACTGCCTCGTTACTACAGTAATTAAATACACAAAAGATCAATAATTCAAAAGCAATAGAATATCAATAAAGCAATACCGTGTGGCTGCAGTACACGCTTGCGTGCACTGCCTTGCCACTACAGTGATGATGTACTAAAAAGCTCAATACCGTGTGGCTGTAGCACATGCTTGCGTGCACTGCCTTGCCACTACAGTGATGATGTACACAAAAGCTCAATGGAAGTTCACAAACGGGCATAAGGTCAAACCCGAATTACCGGATTCAACTCAAGAGTAATTCGAAAAACAAGCAAAATGCAAAGGTCAAGTCACTGCTGTCATGACTCAACTCAATTGAACCAAATGGAACTGTGACATCCGTAATGGCGACATGTAGTATGAAACTGTGAAAAATTAAATAAATTCAACTATCAGACTCGAGCATAAAGGCACGGACTTGAGTGGAAGTGAATTAATTGACACAAATCAATGCCAACAACATGAAGGAACCCAAATTACTACATGAAACAGGTATGCTAACTGTCTCAAATGGTCAAGACGGCTGAAATGAATGATCAAACTCGATGAAACCACACTGCGGAGGCAGCACAGTTCATCTCAATGCCCAACACAAATGAACTACATGATGTACAAGTTTGCAGTGATCAGTGAACAACTAAATAAAACTGGACCAAGTTCAACTTCACTAGCAAATGCAGACTAGTGAACAAAGGCAATTGTACACCTCAAATGCAAGCTATAACATGCATGATACTGTAACCATATGGATGTATGTGAATTTGTACATCTCCAATGCAAACTGAAGTACTCAAGTGCAACTCACCACAAATATGCACAGGAACAATATATGATCAGAGATAAGCAAAAGCAAGTGGAAGAGGTGCACATAAATGTACAGTGCAACTACTGCAACAAGTAAGTGGCAACAAATGAAATGCAGCCACCACATGAATACAAGGGTAGAACTGCACAAAGGAATGGCATCAAGTGATACTAATATGTGTACCAAAGATAAGACAACACAGCAACAAATTCCAGTGAGGTCAAAATGAAAATCAAGGCATCAAGTATGCACAAATTAATGCAAATCAGTACAGTCAGTGAACTGAAGTGAAGCTACAAGTGTACAACTACACCAGACCAAATGCCATCAAGTAAACAAGACTCAAGTCAAGTGGACGAAGTGCCCATGAATTCACAGTGCAAACTATTGGACCAAGAATATAACATGCATGCAGTTGTGAGACTGGAAAATGCAAAAATCAGACTCGGGTACAAAAGCTACAAATTCAAGTGCAGTGCCCTTAATGCAAACTCAAGTCTGCTACATATAAATCAAGTTCAGTTTCTCATAAACAAGACCAAGCGAACCAATGAGCAAAATCAATCGAATACTCCAGACCATATACAAGTGAATTAATCAATCTGCAAATATCACTAAGGCATAGTGCAGAAGCAAAAATGCAAAGGCCAAAAACATTGAAATGGATCGCGCCAGTGCAACAAATAAAATATATTGCTTTTTCAGAACAATTATTTGAATTCAAACAACTGCAGTTCAAGGTAATACCGAAGTTTAGCATCAATTCATAGCCGAGGTGGTCAACGCTAGAATCGAACAGAGTCAGATGTAGTAGTTTCCAAAGTCAACAGAGAATTCAAAGCAACTATTAAATGTCGAAGTCAAACTTAAAGCAATTGCAAAGTCAAAATAAATCCTCATCTAAAAATGTTTTCACAAAATCCTGCCTGTAGATTTCAACCAAACTCAGAAACGAGGTCATGCCGAAGCCAACAGAGGAAATGACAAAGTCAAATCGCAGTTCAAAACAATAGCAAGCTCATCCACGGTCGAGGTCAAAATAACCAAAGTCATCAGCAAAATCAAAGCCGTATAATTGAAACAGAATATCAATAGATACGAATTTAATTAAAACAAAAACATCAACATCGAAACAAGAATTGAATGGCCGAGATGAAGTCAAGCTCATCTTAGTCGTACACACTAATTAGTAGATTCGAGTGATACAAGCTCAATGCAACTACAGCCGGGACTTAATTGATTCAAGCCAAGGCCGAAACAAGCATAGTGACACAAATCAGATACGAGGGGAAATGCAAAAACGAAATATACAGCTCAAATCAAAACCGAGAGCATCAAGTGTCAAATTTTTTCAAATTTATTGAAATCAGAGAAAAACATCAACAAAAAACAAAGTAAAACAACTTAGGCACAGTATTGAGAATGGATTAGATGTGAGTGATAGTTCACTCACCTCGACTCGACGAGCAGGACAATCGATCGGCAAGCAACCCAAATCGAAGCAGAACGAACTCATCAAGCGGCCGAAGGTATCTCGAGACGATCGACTAACGAAGCAAGAAATCGAGTTGAATCAAGCATCAGTAATCGGCCTCATAGATTTGCCAAAAACCCTAGTTTCTGAAGATCGATTGAGCGCAGCCGCCATTTTTTTTCATTTTTTTTTCTTCTTCGATGGTTTAAAGTTTCGAATAAAATGAACAAGGGAAACGGCCTATGCTTTTGACAGTTATCTCGGCCCAAAAACAAAAAGAAACGTGGGCCACAAATTCAATTAAAGCCCGCATAACCGTTAGACCAATATTCAAAAGAATTTTCAACTGATTAAATGCCAATGGCAATTAGCAACCAAATTAAATCGTCAAACAACGATAATTAATTGTTGTAAAACCCCGAGTTGTTACAGACTCCCCTCCTTATAAAAATTGCGTCCCCGCAATTTTCATAATTAAAGGCGTCAATAACAATTATTTTTCTAACATAAATTGGTTAAGCTAGAAAAATAAAGGTCGAAAATATAAATACCAAAGAAATCTTTTGATTTCATAAAAAAAATTCACAAATTCTCAACAAAATCTAATTATCAATAGATAATTCAGAAAACAGTAAAACTGAATAAATACGATTGTCAGCAATATTTAATTATCAATTAGATAATTAGAATACAAAAATCACAAAACAGTAATATCTAATTATCGATACGATAATCAGAAAACAGCAAAATTTAATTATCGACAAAGACAATTAGGGAACACAAATCACAAATCGCAAAACCGCAAATATCTAGTTATCAACCAGATAATTTGAAAACAACAAATATCTAATTATCACAAGCGATAATTAGAAACATCAAATATCTAATTGTCAAAAACGATAATCAAATCTCAAATCAACAAATATTCAATTATCAAAAATGATAATCAAATCTCAAATCAACAAATATCCAATTATCAAAAACGATAATCAAATCTCAAATCAACAAATATGTAATTATCAAAAACGATAGTCAAAATCAACAAATATCTAATTATCAAAAACGATAATCAGAAATAACAAATATCCAATTATCAAAAACGATAATCAATTCTCAAATCAACAAATATTCAATTATCAAAAAACGATAGTCAAATCTCAAATCAACAAATATTTAATTATCAAAAACGATAATCAAATCTCAAATCAACAAATATTTAATTATCAAAAATGATAATCAAATTTCAAATCAAAAAATATTTAATTATCAAAACGATAATCAAATCTCAAATCAACAAATATTTAATTATCACAAATGATAATCAAATCAACAAATATCTAATTATCAAAAACGATAATCAGAATCAACAAATATCTAATTATCAAAAACGATAATCAGAATCAACAAATATCTAATTATCAAAAACAATAATCAGACCTCATATCAACAAATATCCAATTACCAACAGATAATTGGAAACAACAAATATCTAGAAATCAATTAAGATGACTAGAAAATCAACATAAAAGGTTGGATCGACCCATCAGATGGCGAGTTTTTAATCTACGCCGCACGTGCATCAACAAATGGCCGAAGCCTATCAAGTACTATCAACATAATTTTGGCGCCCAACAAATGACCCGAAGGTCTAGAACTGGTATTAACTCGAAGGTCCAACATATGACACGAAGGTCCGACATAGTGGCTCGAAAGCACACGAAAATCATCAAAATCATCAAAACAGCAAATATTTCAATTAACGAGTCCGGAATTAACCAAAATAGGAAACGCTTATGTCCCATAACCACGAGTTTTACTAAATCATTTAATTCTTTCATCGTTTCCTTGAAAGTGCAAAATTGTGTATTTCAAAAATAACATTTCACATTCTCAAATGGACAAATCCGGAATTAAGCGAATCAGTAAAAGAAAGGGGTCATAGTCCTCGATTTTGCTGAAACGTTTAAATCGCTTTCTCATTCTTTTGAAAACGCAAACAGCAAAACTTCTGAAAACAATTTCATTTATTTTATAAAAGTAATAATTTACATTCTCAAATGGACAAGTCCGGAATTAAGCGAATCAACAAAAGAAAGGGGTCATAGTCCTCGATTTTGCTGAAACGTTTAAATCGCTTCCTCATTCTTTTGAAAGCGTAAACTGTAAAAATTTTGAAAAAAAAATTATTTTGGAACAATTTTTAAAACACGTGATTAAAACAGCAACATCACTAGCAACTTCGACAAGGAAATTGCACTTCTCAAATTACCGTAAAAACGGACAACAAAATCAGCATTGCCGAATAACCGCTTGAAAATCCACTTTAAAACTTGACGGTTACTGAAGTCAAAGCGACATCAATTTTTATACGTCAAAATCTCATTAAAATAATTCGCATCAAAAAAAATACCAGTGAATTTTCATTCATTAAAAATGTCAACAAAACACCGTGCTTCAAAAACTTAGCACCAGTGCGAAAATCCCGTTATAAAAATAACGGCAACAAAATACGTTTAAAACCAAACACCGGTTCAACGTAAAATTAATGCAGTAACGTGCAACTTAAATTTGCACGTATACTACAAAATGAACAAAGAAATCATTCGAATATATCTTAAAGGAAGATAATTCAAAACAGCAAAAATCTCAACAAAATCTCATAACTGCAATCGCTTTGAACCCTCAAACCGGATTCGAAATTTTCAAAGAAAACAAAATAAACACAGCTATGTAAACAACAAATGAAATTTATTTCGATTTCATCTTTTGTTTTTTAAATCAAAAAGGTTATCAGCTGTACTCAGCGAAGATGGTGTCACTGTTTCCGCTGCGCACTCTAATAGATAGAAGACAAATTAATCAATCAACAAAACACAATTTTTCTTATATTTTTAAATAAAGTTATTTAAAAAATTCATCATAATTTCAAAACTTTAGTTTTGACTCAAAGCACAATAAAACATCGACAAATAGTTGTAACACATGTTCCATCTAAGTTATGTTTTATATTATGTCCATAAACCCCAAGCTCTGATGCCAACTGTGATGCCCCACCTCTATACTCACAATAACAAAGAGTATTAAAGGAAATACAGTCAGTTATCGCGAAGAATAAGGCTGGATAGGAGCGACCATCCGTAGTTGGGCCTTACACTAGTATTGGTTTTTTCGATAGGAGTGGTATATATTTTTATTTTTCATCTCTTGTTTATTTACTCCCATCGACATACTCAATTCCAGTATAAAACAATCTACGATGGCTCATAATAGTTTAGGAAAATATATATAATAATAACACAGATAATATAAATGCGGAACACAGATAAAACAAAAGGTCTCATATATATATAATAACTGATGTCAGTTACAATACATGTGATACAGTACATATGATACAACTACAACTATCGACTCTGGAAGTTACTTATACATGTACATTATCGTATATAATATACAAGAATACATATCTTCCTATACTATGACAACGACTACACCAAATGATATAAAGAAACTTCATAGCTCAAGCAGCAATGCAAAGCAAGATATCTACAACCTGTAATAACTAGGTCCGACCCGAGTATTAAATTCAAAAGAAAATAATACATGGGTCAGCCTAATTCAAACTCAGTTATTAGTGCACAAAAGCAGTAATAATTAAGTAACAAATAGACGACAGTCACAATAAATCTCGTTTATTCGATCCTTAAATAAAGAAATCGGATAACGATAAATATAACATGTAATAGTGTTAAACAACAAATCAGCAAATCCAAATTATCAACGAAGATAAATTAAAAAGATTATCAATGAAGATAATTTAGAAAACAACAGAATTGCCTAAATGGCAATTAATGACAAATTCTAATTATTAATAAATAATTAGAAACTCATAATCTAATTATCAAAAAGATAATTAGATATCAACAAAACCATCAAATTAAACCAAATCAGAATACGACACAAAATATTGAAATATCAATTAAAATGTCAATTCGGGTAGGGCTGCAGTACACGCACGCGTGTACTGCCTCGCCACTACACTAATTAAATACACAAAAGATCAATAATTCAAAAGCAATAGAATATCAATAAAGCAATACCGTATGGCTGCAGTACACGCTTGCGTGCACTGCCTTGCCACTACAGTGATGATGTACACAAAAGCACAACACCGTGTAGCTGCAGTACACGCTTGCGTGCACTGCCTTGCCACTACAGTGATGATGTACACAAAAGCTCAATGGAAGTTCACAAACGGGCACAAGGTCAAACCCGAATTACCGGATTCAACTCGAGTGTAATTCGAAAAACAAGCAAAATGCAAAGGTCAAGTCACTGCTGTCATGACTCAACTCAATTGAACCAAATGGAACTGTGATAGCCGGAATGGCGACATGCGGTATGAAACTGTGAAAATTGGATAAATGCAAGTATCAGAATCGAGCATAAAGGCACGGACTCGAGTGGAAGCGAATTAATTGACACAAATCAATGCCAACAACATGAAGGAACCCAAATTACTACATGAAACAGATATGCTAACTGTCTCAAATGGCCAAGATAGCTGAAATGATTGATCAAACTTGATGAAACCACACTGCAGATGCAGCACAGTTCATCTCAATGCCCAACACAAATGAACTACATGGTGTACAAGTGTGCAGTGACCAGTGAACAACTAAATAAAACTGGACCAAGTTCAACTTCACTAGCAAATGCAGACTAGTGAACAAAGGCAGTAGTACATCTCAAATGCAAGCTATAACATACAAGATACTGTAACCATATGGATGTATGCGAATTTTTAAATCTCCAATGCAAACTGAAGTACTCAAGTCCAACTCACCACAAATATGCACAGGAACAATATATGATCAGAGATAAGCAAAAGCAAGTGGAAGAGGTGCACGTAAATGTACAGTGCAACTACTGCAAGAAGTAAGTGGCAACAAATGAAATGCAGCCACCACATGAATACAAGGGCAGAACTACACAAAGGAATGGCATCAAGTGATACTAGTATGTGTACCAAAGATAAGACAACACAGCAACAAATTCTAATGAGGTCAAAATGAAAATCAAGGCATCAAGTATGCACAAATTAATGCAAATCAGTACAGTCGGTGAACCGAAGTGAAGCTACAAGTGTACAACTACACCAGACCGAATGCCATCAAGTAAACAAGACTCAAGTCAAGTGGACGAAGTGCCCATGAATTCACAATGCAAACTATTGCACCAAGAATACAAAACGCATGCAGTTGTGAGACTGGAAAATGCAAGAATCAGACTCGAGTACAAAAGCTACAAATTCAAGTGCAGTGCCCTTAATGTAAACTCAAGTCTGCTACATATAAATCAAGTTCAGTTTCTCATAAACAAGACCAAGCGAACCAATGACCAAAATCAATCAAATACTCCAGACCATATACAAGTGAATTAATCAATCTACAAATATCACTAAGGCACGGTGCAGAAGCAAAAAGGCAAAGGCCAACAACATTGAAATGGATCGAGCCAGTGCAACAAATAAAATATATTGCTTTTTCAGAACAATTATTTGAATTCAAACAACTGCAGTTCAAGGTAATACCGAAGTTTAGCATCAATTCATAGCCGAGGTGGTCAACGCTAGAATCGAACAGAGTCAGATGTAGTAGTTTCCAAAGTCAACAGAGAATTCAAAGCAACTGTTAAATGTCGAAGTCAAACTTAAAGCAATTGCAAAGTCAAAATAAATCCTCATCTAAAAATGTTTTCACAAAATCCTGCTTGCAGATTTCAACCAAACTCAGAAACGAGGTCATGTCGAAGCCAACAGAGGAAATGACAAAGTCAAATCGCAGTTCAAAACAATAGCAAGCTCATCCACGGTCGAGGTCAAAATAACTAAAGTCATCAGCAAAATCAAAGCCGTATAATTGAAACAAAATATCAATAGATATGAATTTAATTAAAACAAAAACATCAACATCGAAACAAGAATTGAATGGCGGAGACGAAGTCAAGCTCATCTCATTCGAACACACTAATTAGCAGATTCGAGTGATACAAGCTCAATGCAACTACAGCCGAGACTTAATTGATTCAAGCCAAGGCCGAAACAAGCATAGTGACACAAATCAGATACGAGGGGAAATGCAAAAATGAAATATACAGCTAAAGTCAAAACCGAGAGCATCCAGTGTCAAATTTATTCAAATTTATTGAAATTAGAGAAAAACATCAACAACAAACAAAGTCGAACAACTTAGGCACAGTATTGAGAATGGATTAGATGTGAGTGATAGTTCACTCACCTCAACTCGACGAGCAGGACAATCGATCGGCAAGCAACACAAATCGAAGCAGAACGAACTCATCAAGCGGCCGAAGGTATCTCGAGACGATCGACTAACGAAGCAAGAAATCGATTTGAATCAAGCATCAGTAATCGGCCTCATAGATTTACCAAAAACCTAGTTTCTGAAGATCTATTGAGCGCAGCCGCCATTTTTTTCCATTTTTTCTTCTTCGATGGTTTAGGGTTTGGAATAAAATGAACAAGGGAAACGGCCTATGCTTTTGACAGTTATCTCGGCCCAAAAATAAAAAGAAATGTGGGCCACAAATTCAATTAAAGCCCGCATAACCGTTAGACCAATGTTCAAATGAATTTTCAACTGATTAAATGCCAATGGCAATTAGCAACCAAATTAAATCGTCAAACAACGATAATTAATTGTTGTAAAACCCGGGTTGTTACATCCAAAATAGTGTATTATTATTGGATTTGAAATTTCATTGCATTTGAAATTACCGTTTGGTCGTGGGGATAGAAACACATTGAAATAAATATTGGAAATTTAACATTATAATTGGGTTCAAAAAGCTATCTTCCACACACGATCGAATTGGGGCTCGTCACTTGTTTCATTAGGTTCGGAATAGCGGTATAGCGTTTAGAACGCCTAGGGGCATTCCCCAATAGGGGTTCATAATTTCGAGATATGTGATTTGAGATATTTTGAATATTAAAACAAAAAAGTCAAACCTTCTGAAACAAGCCATCCTATCACCTACATTAGCCGCCCTCTCCTTTATCTTTTAAGCATACCTATCTTCTTTCAAATGTTAATCAAATCGAAAAAATAGATCGCTGTTACATCTCGATGGTAGAGGAGAGGATAACTGGGTGCGAGCTTGAGGGCCGAGGCTTGGTGGGTTCGACAGTTTGTTATGGGAAACCGAGGAACGTGAAGTCGCGATGGACCACACGTTGGAGGGTCAGCCGCGTTTGTGTGAGTGTTCGTGGACTTGAGCGGCGCGATGGGTTTGAGTGGTGGCGCATGCTGCAAAGTGGAGGAGGGCGATGGGAAGCAAGCGTAGGCCGGAGATTTGCCCCCATTCATATGCAGCCTTGTTTTTTCGTTGATCAAGAAAGTTAGGGGTTCGCAGGGGCTGGAAGGTCAGTGGGAGGATGGCTTGAACATGGTAGCCAGGATGCACAAGGGATGATTTTAAAGGGAATTAACTATTTATTGTTTTAATTAATTAAATGATTATATTATTGAATTCGAATGCTTATAAGATGTATATTTAATTCGTACGATGTCCAAAGTGAATGAAACAAGTTGTGTTCCACTTGTGGCATCGAATACCACACATAGGAATTAGTTTGGGATTTTGCGGAGTCGGCAAGAAATTTATATAATTTTAAATCTGGATGTTCCGCAAATTAAGAATCAAGGTGAGTAAATCTAACTCAATTTGGTTGACGGATTTAATTTATAATAATGAAAATTTATTATTGGATGCTTGGTTGAATTTAAAAATTATATCAGTTGGATGCTCTATTATATATATAGTAGTATGTGTATACATAGTAGTTGGATATATTCTCGCCTATTGGAGCGAATGAGACACTATGCAACCTGCATAATAGTAGATGACTTTATATTATCGCGATATCCCGCCTAGAAGCGGGATTGGTATTTTTTATGTTGTATAATATCTGTGGATGCAAGTAAATAGGTTGAAGGTATCCAACTAAATTCCTCAAAAATATATTGATTGTTTCTTATATCGTAATATATGATGTGATTTAATAAATCTGTAATGGATCGCTGTGTGATTTGATTATTGAATGCTATTGTACCACTGGCTTTAATTTTTGAATTTTAAATACCATTATTATTATTTTTGAACTTGGAGGAGTTAAAAGGAGATTTTGTATATAAAAATATTTATATTGAAATTTGGATTATTTTAAAAGAAATTTACTTGGATAAATCAATAATTGATTGTGGGTTGTACTTAACTATTCGTAAAAATATTTGAAATAGAGATTTTAAAATAATTTATATAGAGAGTTTTTAAACAATGGATTTTTGAATGATATTACTAAAAAACATTGAAAAGAAGTTAAAATCGATATTTTAAATATATTTGAAAAATAAATGGAATTTATAAAGAAATGGATTTAATGGAATTTTATAAAAGAGATTAATTTTATAAACAAGTAAAACCCAAATGAGTTTATAAATCTATAAACGATGTTTATAAATAAGGGAAATGATACTAGTTGATTAATTGAGAATATAATTTCATAGTGTGAATTTATATTCAGATACAAGAATAGGTTTTTGGAAAAAATAGTGGATTCTATTTTGAAAAGTGAGAATGGTTTGGGATTCAGAATGAAATCGATGTGTTATGAATCGATAGGGATTTATAAATTGAAATTGGTTATTATGATTTTCAAAATATATTTTTATCAAGAACTTAAGTTTTCTTTTAAAAGGAAAATTTTATTTATCAAACTATGTAATATAAAGCTATGTTAGTATTGTAATACTTTAGAAAGTGGATTTTTCGAGTGTCTAAAATTAATTGAAAAAAAAATTGACAATAAGCTTTCTAAATCGATTAGTTTTATTTAAAAATGAAACAGAAATGAGTTATCGATGTTTATTTAAAGTTTTTGATATTTTAAATAACTACTAAAACATGTTTTAAAATAAAATATTATTATTTAAAAACACTTATTATATATATAGAGATTTGGAAGTAATTGGAATTTAATTATAAATTCTCTCAAGATTTGTAAACGGAATTTAGTTAACAAATATAATTTTTATAAGAGAAATCTTGAAATGGAATTCTGGAAACTAAAGAAAAAATTTCGAATCGTTAAAATACGAAATTTCAAAAATGAATCAGAATTAATAATAAGAATTTAGAAATGTGCAGTTGGAATTATAGACAAGTACAATAGATTTTGGAAAATTTGAAGGAAGTTAATTAAGAATTCTGGAAACTTATAGAATCCGTTATAAATGAGTTAAGGAAATTACAAGTAGATTATAAGGATTTTGAGAAGTATGAAATCAAAGGAACCAGAAATAAAAAGATTTTAGGAAAGTATACTTATTAATATTTACTAAGTATTGGACTGGAGGGATTTGAAATATTTTAACAACGAGATTATTGTTATAGAAACATTTTTCAAAGTATTGAATTATAAATGGAAACTGAAAATTGAAATATTTCTAAGTATTGATATGAGTCGGAAATATCCTGTTATGGATATAAGTATTTGGATTTGTTTTCGAAATTGAAATTGGAAGAGATTTGGATATATATATATATATATATATATATATATATATATCCTTATAAAGATATTTTGAAATGAATATTTTGAAAGATTTATAATATGGGCTTAGTGACTACATATGTGTGTTATTTGATAATTAAACAACCGATTACCAAATCTAGTCATATTCGTTAATCGTTTCTAAGAGACCAGGATCATATTTGATTAGTGATAACATGATAGGGAGTTCTCACTTTGTGTTTGGTGGAGAGAAAAAGACTCTTACACCTACATGTCCCTGAGTGGTTGGTTTGCTAGTGCTTACAGTCGAGACTCTGGCTGTAGAGCCCGACCCCTATACCCATGCCAGCCAAGTGCAATACTAGGTATTACTGTCAGGAAGCACGAAGAATGGGACTCTATGGGGTTAAACGCAGTACTCGTCCCCTTGAACTAATACTGGCATGAATTTATTTTATAGAACTTTTAACTTACCATCCATGCTCAGTCTCGATTCAAAGTAATGGTACAAGAAAATTTTTCCCAGGTTACAAAATCCAGAATATAATAGAACACATGACTCCGCAAAACAATAATAGCAGAATACATATTACATATCATAATAGTAATGTCCGTAATACATAGGCCATAGTACGTGGTACCACTCCCAAAATACATAATATCATACAAACCATAATAGATTAATAAGTACTACTAGGTCCAAAGCTGCATACTACCAAACCCCAAAATATGGAAATGAATAAGAGTGGGGCTGCAATACATGCTAACCTAACCTGCCAACAAAATCCTCAGACCGACCTGAGGATTATAAAAACAAATCACACGGGTCACACTAGATCTATAGACAACCAACAACAACTATTGTCATATTTGAGTATGATAGAATAAAAAGTCCAGCCAAGGTATCAATAAGACACTAACTAAAATAATCATACATAAAATAGAATAACAATAAATAAATCCAACCATAGTACCATATATAAATCAATAAGATACCATCAAAAATTGCCATAAAATAAATAAATCAATTCAATGTATCGTGTATAAATCAATACAATATCAACAACCATTCACATAAACATGATAAAAGTAAATCAAGCTTGAGCATCTTACAACAATCAATATGAGACCAACAACAATTATCATATATAAAACAAGAGGGAATTAATTTAAAGGACAAAAATTTGTATATTTTTAGCCTCAAGGATACAGCTTCAATATTTTAACCACAATGACAAACATTCTTATAAAAATTATTCATAAGGACAATCAATCTTTCAAAATTATTCATAAGGACAGACATTCTTCCAAAACTACTACCAAACTAAAAAATGATACCTAAAACTGCTATCGATAACTACAAACTGATACCTAAAAACTGCTATCAATAACTAAAAAGTGATACATAAAGAAAGTTGTCCTTCAGGCTAAAATACTGAAGGTCTGCCATTGAGGCTAAAATGCTGCGAAATTTGTCCTTGACAATAATTTCATGTATAAAACAATATGACAAATAAATCTAACCACAGTATCATATATAAGTCAATACGATACCAAAGACAATAAATATGTATAAATAATATCATAAAATAAATCTAACCAAAGTGCGTATATAAACCAATGCGATACCATAAATAATTATCATATGTAAAACAATATGATAATAAATGAACCTAACTAATATATCGTATATTAACCAATACGATGCTAATGACAATTATCGTATATAAATCAAAACGATAAAAAATATGTCAAACCAAAGTATCGTATATAAGTCAGTACGATACCAAGCACAATTACCATATGTAAAACAATATGATAATAAAACTGAAAAAATGTAATAAGTTAATAACAAGGCAACGTGAGCTTCTAGGATAGATATAACCCGACTCATAAAATACCAAATAAACAGAGTTAGTATTGTAGAGTTGTAGTGGTAGAGCTCGAGCACGCATCAAGACATCAACACCGTAACTTACTCATAACGCCACAACACACCAGATGATCAACCCAGGATAACCAAGACGGTCTAAGGAAAAGGCCATAAGCTATACGTTCACAGCACTACACTTGGGATCCCTATGCATCCATCCTTCATAGTGCGTGACTGCCGGTTGGGAATCCAACCGAAAAGAAAATTAGCCCAATGTAGCAGTGACCATTGTGGTAAGTGGGCAAACAATATACCACCGATTCTGGTAGCGAACCCAAATCAGGTTGGCCAAGGTGGAGTTCTGGCCCATTGGTGAAACAGAGTCCAATCTATCCCAACCCAAGATCGAAAGGAGATTTAAAAATATTATTTTATATATGACAAAAATCTCATTAAATTCGACGGTGTTATGACTAGAATATAATTATGGTTGGAATAAATATGCCAACATTCAATAAAGCAAAATGACAATCACGACTAGAAAATATGCTAAAAATAAAACATAATTAATGCATAACAGCTAACAAAAACACCAAGTCATAAATAAGATCATGCCTATCATAGGTTCATATAGAAATTACGGTGACTTACACCTTAAACAAAACCACAACAGTTGCGATATAGAATTGAACAAAAAAGGCATCATCGTAAGGATGACATAAAAGAATGTCAACTCAAAGATGGCCTGAAAGCACATCAACGCAAAAAGTGTCATATACTTCCGAATAGTTATTACTAAAGTAACACCCATGCGTCCCATACCACATGGTATTTCTTAAATATGTACTAAAAGGCAGTAAATTCCATATACACGAAATATAGACAAACAAATATTGAATGTCCTATACCATTTGGTACTGCTAACCGTTACTCAAAATCCACATCATATAGAATTTCATAAAAATCTTTACAGAAATCAAATTCAATTCAAACCATATATAAATGGAGAAAATATATTTAAAAGCTGTTAAAATAAATTTAAATGATCAAAACTTCTCTTTAAATGCCCTTGAACCCTTCTATTAAATTTTTATTTTTGTTATAATCTTTCAATAGTTTATCCATATTTTATTCATATTAAAAAATATATTTATTTATTTATACCTTTTTAAGATTTAAACAACGGTTGCATAATAATTTATTTTCAAATAAAAATCCCTTTCCAATGCTTTTTAAATAGAATTACGAGAAATGAAATTATTAATCCCTTTATATATTTTATAACTTATTTTTCATTGAAACAGTCTCAAATTTAGAAACATAATTAAAATAGGCAACTATAAAGTGTTTGAGATTAAATGAAAACTATATTCATATAATAAAAAAATAGATCTTTTTTTTTTGCAAAAATAGCCAAATTAGTTAAAATTTTAACATATTATATAAAATTCCCTTTTAAAATTCAAAAACGTTAAGCCAAGTTGTTTTAATACCTTCCAAGACATTTAAAACCAGAAAATCAATCGAACGTCCAAAATATGAATCATAGAGAAATTTCTCAAAAATCATCAATTGTCTATATAAATTTAATTTTGTGACCTATATCAAATTACATCAAACCCCAATCACGCTTACAATACATACACAACATATAAATAAACTATACACGTCAAAATGCAATAGGGCAATATCTTCTTTGCATTTCATCAATACATCCTACATAAAACCTCATCATGAAGCCAAAAATCATGCATTCCAGCACATCTTAAATTTTATACAAAAAATAGGGATTTTCCTTTTAAAATTACCAAGTATAAAAAATCATAACCTTCTTTAACAATACCATGGTACAAAGAAAGATTTCACTTACTTATATGTTCACTTTTCATACACAATTTGTCAAGGATTATAATAACAAGTAAGATAAAATTAAATTATGTTGAATCTTTAAACATTTCATAATTATTCTTTGAAAGCTTTTCTTTAAATAAACTTATTTTCAATTCATTAATATATAATCACCTTCAAATTCAACGTTACTTTCAAAAAGATTCACTGAATTTTATATCAAACCCACCTCAGTCTATAATTCATAATAAATACAATAAATCTCCTGAAATTGTAAAATTTTAATATGTCATTCATAACTCATTTGTAAATCAGCACTAAAAATTTCGTACAAAAATATGATGATTTGATGGGTTAAATCATAGTATTACAGCAGGTGTTTTTAGACAGACCCTAGTGCAAAATTCTACACTTACACACCTCTGTAAACAATTGATTCCACCTGTCAAATATCATTATTTTTCAATGAAAGTATTACAGACTATTCTAATATGAGTTATAAACAACATATTTAAATTTCAGAATTTAATAATTTTTTCTCAAATTGTTATGAATTTGGTATCGATAGCCACTGCTGTTATAAAATCTAGGCAAATATAGCATTGTAAATAATTGATTTCACCAGTCAAAACACAATATTTTTCTCTGAAATTTTTCAGAGGATACACGCATACATGTCGAAAATAACATATCAAATTTTTATCATTTTGTGATTTTTTTTCAATTTATTATAATTTCCGGATCAAGTGTTATTTCAACAATATAATAGTCAAGTTCCCCAAATTCGAGGTACCAACGTATGCCACGGTGAATTTTAGGGCAAGCTATACAGTGAACCTATTGATATCAATTTTCGAGGGTCGAAAAGCCTACGGTTCGAAAAGCATGGTTAGAAATTCCCACTCATCGCTTAGAGCTAATTGTTCATTTTGGAACAATATGTTTGGATCTATCTTTTTGGTCGCCATTTTGATCTGAACGCTCTACAAAACTAAAGGTATAATAGCTCTACTTTTTAAGAACAAATATGTAACCTGACACTGTTCATTTTTCTTTTACACAATACTCCCTATTTAAAATTTTGTTCAAAAGCTGAATTTTATTATCACAATCATAATATTTTCCTATGTGCTGCACTTTTTTAAAGTTGCGAAAGATGTAAAGCTCAAGTTATGAATTAAACTTTCTCAATCTTGATTCAAACAGAGAGTTTACGTATAATACTAGTGATTTTGGTTTTTGTTCGTGCTTAAATAGTCATGCCTTCTCCAGTTGTGAAATTTGCATATTAATTGTTATTTTATTGTATACAGAGGTGTCGACTAAAAATCATCAAGAGAAAAAGTCCATGATGCTATCAGCTGCTGAGGAAAAAACTCAATCAAAGGAGCGTATAATCTAACAAGTAAATGAGAAGGAGAGCTCACATAATTTTTGGCCTAGAAATCAAGAGAGAAAACTGGTAATTTTATGATCTTTGTCATTTATTCCATATACTTTGCCCGTGTTAAAGCTCTACGCCTCTATCTATATGTAATTGCTAAAATTATGGATTTTTGTAATCTAGTGTAAACTTAAAAATGCTGGTTATTTGATTATTTGCCATTATCTCGCACGCTGTTTTCAGGAGAACAAAACACTTCTCAGTATATTATGCAAACTAACAAAATCATAGCACTGTGGCATAATATGACTAATAATGTAGGTCAGTGCTCATATGATTCGAACATGCTTTTATTAATTTATATAACTATTATAGCATCACTGTAACGTATTTGAACAATCTGTGAACTAATTTATTTAACTGAAATTACTTTATTTAACTGCTTTTTTGTTTGGTTGTTATTACCGATGGTGAAGTCGTAGCAATTTCAGATCTTTTGAGTACTTCTTGACTAAATATGTTCTGTGCGTTCCACCACGCTTCCTTGTAACATTGATTGGGTTAGTAGAATCTGTTTATAATTGCTAAATTACGGTGATTATCAAGTTATTTTTTTGTTATTTAAGAACAATGTTCCTCCAATAGGATAATCCATAAATACGTTGCTTGGTTGTGCAAACCATACTACAATTAATTTTGATATATCATACTTACGGTTATGTGTTACTTATACATGTTGCTTATGAACCTCTGCTTGGAAATCCAAGGCATGTGCAAACATGAATCAAACCTTTCTTATGAGTGTCGTTAAGATATTAAACGAGCTAAGTTGTATTTTTTCGAATAAGCGGGTTTGAAAGCTATGACCATCCATATATGTTTAAAAAAATTTATGATAGGATCAAGAATTTGAATTGTGCAAATACGTACATTTTTCTAAACAAAATGAACCCTTCGCTTTGTTCATGCTAAGTTATTCAGATTCATACTATTTCCATCTCTAGTTTTGATATGGTAGAGTGCTATAAATGGTTTTATTATTCCTAGATGATATACATTTATACAATTTGGTTAAATTATTTAATTAGTTATCTCATTGTTTGAATATATTAGAAGTTCTTTTTCTTGATGATTACAACTTAGGGTATACTTATATATGTGATAATAAAGAAAACGAAATACATAAATATTGGTTGTAATTTTGAAGCGCTTGTTGTTTAAATATCTTAAATATGATTCGCAATGCATTTACGCTTGATTATTTCCTCAGTCGTCATCAGCATGAATCCTTTGGACTCTCACGCGGTTTCTAGAATGAAGGATTTTGCATCATATTCAATAAAGAAACTTAGTGAGACCCAAACTTATTGAAGGTATGTACTTATTCATAAAATTGCACAATACTATAATGTGTTGCATACGCCGCATTTAACTGCCTTATTGCCTGGCCTATAATAACTTATAATACCGTACTAAATATAGTTACTCATGTTTCATATCAAAAATATTTTAAACAGCTCTATTGTTCAAGGATATAAGGTTTGTAGATATTCTAAACATCAAACATTTAGAATAAACTGTAATCCATACTATTGATATGTGTTCATTTTTTCTTGTGGTATGATGTATAAATTATGCGATTATACTCAATACACTTTTAGACTTGATATGGTATATCTGATAATTGAAAGCAAGTAATTAAGATTTCAGGTATTGAAGTACATGAAATTAATTATGTGATTGTATAGATTATGCTTACTGATCATACATCATCCATACTAAAGTTTCAAAATTAACCAGGAGGTGACCACTGAGGCTTTAAAAAATATAAAAAAAGGCAAGGAATCAAATCAAAGGGTAAATATTTGTTTCACAAATTTTAATTTATATCTTAAAAGTATAATGAGTTGCTATAATTAATTAGTTTTATTTTGAGTACATGAAATTAATTATGCAAATGCATAGATTATACTTATTGATCATACCTTATCCACACTAAAGTTTGAAAATTATCTTGGAGGTGACCACAGAGGCTATAACAAATATAAAAAATGCATGGAAGTAAATCAAACGGAAATTTTTTGTTTAACAAATTTTACTTTATATATTCAAGGTATAATGAGTTGTTGCGATTAATTCGTTTTCGTATGATTCAACATTCAATATTTTTCGGCTTAATTTTAGGAAATTTCATATTTTGATATGATTAGCAGTAGTTTATAAACACCAAATACTTAAAAATTATGTTACTTATATTTTAAATTTAAGCTTTAACTATGATGTGTAAAATTCAAACATTTATATTTGGATTCAACCTATTCATTTTTTATCTCCTCTATTCGGGTTCTCCTTTTTGATTAAGATGACTAAAATTCTTGTAATGAACCGAAATTTCGATGCTTTAAAATTGACATCAATACGTTCACTATCTAGCATGCTAAGAAATCAAGTGACGGAAATGCCAAATGGTTAGAGGAAAAGAAGAAAGACGTAGAAGAAAATAGAAAACAACAACACAGAATCTCACAATCTCAGCGGAATAATATATAATAAATAATAACATGTATTTATACAAAAAGAGATATAACTGTTAATTATACATACCATTATCAAAGTACAACAAATCAACAAATGAATACTAGACAATTATAATAACTTGTCCTTACTAGTGCCGAATCTACAGCCTACCATACACAGCGGAATATAAATCAAATACTAGTAATACATCCAGCTCGTCTCCTAAGCTCCATAGCATCCTAAGTAGAACCTGAAACACTCGGTCTGACCCGAGCATTATAATAAAATAAAACTCGAGTCAGTCTGGAAAACCAGTGTGATAAAAAAACCTAAATTTGAATCGTTACCATTTTCAAAATCCCTTGAAAACAAAGTATCTCGTACGATCGTGTTACACATAAACACGACGGGTTTTTATCTTACGATAACCAAAACACTTTATATCAAAATCGTTTATTATTATAATAGTGTCTAAAAAAATAAATAGAAAATAGCTGAAATGCTTGCATCCCACATTTCAGCATAGTTGGGCATAATCAAAACCGTACAGCGCTTATTGGAGATTGGATTCCATACAATGACTAGGAACCGAGGTACCACCTATCACGGTACACATCTAGAAAAATGTACCTAGATGTCGCCGGGATCCTCTACAACACAACACCAATTGATTTATGTCCAAATTTCGTAAATCACTTTTTTCACATTTCTAAAAATAAATCTATCATTTATTTTCAAATCGATTTACCCATCTCATCATAAATTCTTATCGTGAATATATATCTTCAATTTACCAACCGATAATCACTTCACTTTATTTATAAACATTGTTTATAAATCTCATAGTTTTCAATTCCAGTTTGTAACGGTTTCACACCAATTAAATCCATTATAAAATTAATTTCTAAGTTAAAATCCATTTATAAATCAATTTCTCAAATAATCCAAGTATATTCCAAACCCAGCCCAATCTCGACTACATTTCCATTTGTAATTAGGAAATCTTATTTAAGATCCGGTATATTCAATTTCACATTTATTTCCAAATTCACTGCTTTCCCCAGTCTATTTAAAATCTTGATTTGAAAACCTTTTATATTTAAAACAATTATCACTAAGGAATTATTACTTAAAATCCTTATTCTAAATCTCTATTTACCATATTTCGAAATGGTTAAGTACAAATTTAAAGTCAAACTATTTAATTTACCCAATCCAGTCAACCAAATTGAGTGAAATTTACTCACTTTGATTTTGTCGACTCTGAAGCGATCCATTTGAATTTAGAATTAAATGGACGTTTAATTTGTACCAAAATTTCTGCTAGCTCTAATTATCACCAAATCAATTCCATTTATAGGATACATTATTACGATCACAACGCAAAAATAGCGTTGAATCTGACCTAGAATTTGTGAGTTATGACATTTATAAGAGATTGAATTTAATAAAATGATTTATATAACTAGTTCAATTCAATTTAATAAAACAATTTATATACCACGCCTAAGAAAACGTTCTGCCTAAAAAGAAACCGACCCGCTAAGCGTTCCTTCTTCCCTAAATCCCTGCCTTCTCTTATGTGCATAAAATGCCTGTACACAAACCCATCACCACGTGTGTACTTTTCCAGTGATACATAGCTATAGGCGACGAAAACGAATTCCATCTTCTTCGACGAGCTTCTCTCGACAAACCATACTCGCCCATATCCATAGTAGATCGCGACCTCGCCTTATTTCATGTTGATCGTACAAAGTTGCCCCCCTCCAAATGACTGCACATTCCAATCTTCCCCACCAAGGTGCTAACTTCATCACGAACCCATATCCACTCTTTGTTTCAAGAATCCATGTTTATATCCCCTAGAAACTCGAACCCTAGCCTCGACTATCTCACGTCGAGCACCGTCAAAAGGCATCGCACCCTATATTGAGCATACCAGATTGAAGAGAACAGGGAAATAAGATTTTACAAACCATTTTCATGATATATAGATTTGTATATTGTTAGAAACAATTTTTTGAAGCTCCATTTTTTTCTTTCGAACTTTTTTCCCTTTCATTGTAACCTTGCGTTTATTTTAAAGGAGAGGATGCATGTTGGCGGATGGCTACAGTGTTTTGAAGTGATAGAAAAGCAGCTGATGTGAATAAAAGGTCGAGTCAACATATAAATATATTATTTAAATTTTCAAATCGTCTCGATTACGTAACTCAAAATCGCGAACCCCTATCGAGGCATGCCGGTAGGCGTTCATATTGAATTTTCGATATTAATGTCAATGTGTTTCTATTTCATACGACCAAAAGATAACTCCAAACACTACGAAACTTGAAATCTGATAATAATACACTATTACGGATCCAATGGTACTGGTTTCGTCGAATTTCGAGACTGTGTCCCGGAAGGCTATTTTTATATGTTATTCAAACGAGCTATTTTTAAAATTGAAAAAATCACTCTTAAATTCAATTTAAAAAGTTTTTATAATCTTCATTATTATTAATATAAAATTTATAAGCCTTTAAATTATTTTTATCAAGCTTTTGACCCAAGATTTAATTATTTAAGTAATTTCCAACTATTAAATTATCCAGTAAATCATTACATTTGAAATTTAAGTTAAAAATAAACTTTTAAATATTTAAAATCAATTAAATATTCCAATTTCAAATATCCAAATTTTCCAGATCGTTACAATCCTCTCCCCTTAAAAGAATTCCGTCCCCGAAAATGCCAAGGTAAGAAGAATGGTCCTAAAACCCATTAACTTTCTCAAACCCAATCAGTTAAATCTAATTATTGGAACACAATATCACATTTGCTAATTTACATCTTCATCCATATATTCCAAATAATATCATTTACTGAACAATTTCAAATTATAATCTGAAATTAAATTTTAATTATTAAAATATTCTCCAGAATTTTCTAATTCCTTAAATTTCCGAAAAATTTCACCAGCGTCTCCTTTGCGCGGCTAGATCCAAACAACTACAAATCACCTCTATAGGTCCAACTCATCATAAGAAAACAAAAGCCAAGTGGCTCAATCATAAAACCAACAATTTCAAATGCAATTTAAACATGTACCTTTTAGTCGGGCAACCTAATTTTCTTATGATATTAAAGGCATCAAATTAGTTCTTGCTTTTATATACCTGCACCTTACTTATTAATAATATCCAATCATATAATCCAAAATCATTTAATTCATAATTTTCAAATTTCTAATATTTATTTCACCAAAACACGTACGATGTACATATATCATCCGTATGCAATAGCAATTCTGATTGCCCATTCGATCACACAATTTCACTTACGAACTAGTATCTTTCACACGACTCTCTAGTGCGGACCCAGATCTAGTTCCATGATTAGAAACTGTCATTCTCCTTGCATATTTGTATAATATGATAGAAAATCCTAAAATAAATAAAAAGTCCAATCTAGTATTCGTAGTCGAGAATCGAGTGAAAAATCCTAATTCGGATCGATATAAATTATCTCGAAATCCCGTGCTCGAATCTGGATCAAATCGCTATGCGAATAAAATAATATACGTACGACTTACGTATTTAGTTCCAATTGATTTCTTAGCTATACCAATTTCTTTTATTCACATTCATTTCATTTATATTCACTTAATCACAATCATCATCCACACTTATACTGCACATTCACATATTTACCTGGTATATACCTTAAATACCAATTTCACTTAAGAATTCACCATCAATTTTCTTAAGTCTATCATAAACATTTTATACAAATGCTCTCAGTTAATTACCACTTCACAACTAAATTCCTTACCCATTTTAGTCAAATCCAATTTCAATTTTCCAATTTCACATTGGATTTTTATCAATCAACATTCCAAACAATCTCCAAATAAATAATCAATTTATTTAATTTATTTATTCATTTATCCCAAATCTCAATGTATTCCATTTCTAATAATTATTTCATTTACCATATTAAGGCTAAAATTTTCAAATTTACTTTATTTAACTTAATTCAAGTTGAATTTCTATTCTACAGTTCAATTTCAAATTTTTATAAGTTATCAAACTTATTCATATTCCATTCACAAATTTTCTTCTAATTCACTTCATTTAATAAGTTTACTTTATTAATTTATTCCATTATCACACTCACTTTCATTTAACTTGTCTTAGGTTAAATTCCATTCTCCGTTTTCAACATTCAATTTTATCCCCTCTATTCAACTTACCTTAAGGTAAGATTCCTTTCAATTTTTGCTTTCTAGATTTTATAAGTTCAATCTTATTTTCTCATATTTCCAATAAACATGGAAATCAAAATCCCAAAGTTTTAAAAAAAATTGGTTCTAAGTATTTTAAATCATTTTAGAAATCATATATACGTATACAAAAAATTCAACTAATATATCAAATCATACCTTTGAATCCCAAAATCCAAATCTGGTTTTACCAAACAATCCTAGCAATTCCTCTCTTGGAAGCTTGAAAATGAACGTCGATGATGCTGCAGTCATCACCGAAATTATTTTTTAGCGAACTAAGTGAGTTAAGTTCTTTTATTCCTTTAAAATTCCTTTTTAAATATTTCCAGCTCAATAATATTCTCTAAATAATATCACTATTATTTTCCAAAACTTTTGAAAAACATTTCAAATTCAACGGGTTTATGTTAGGAAAATAATTATTACTGGCGACCTTAATTATGAAAATTGCGGGGACGCAATTTTTATAAGGAGGGGAGTCTGTAACAACCCTGGGATTTTGTAACAATTAGTTTTCATCATTAAACGAAAAATTGGTTGTGTTGTTTGGGCTTTAAAAATGAAATCTCGGCCCAAGCTCCTTTTTATTTTGGAGTTATCAAGGCAAAGGCCGGTTCCCTCCTCTCTCCATTTTTCATTCGAAAGCCCTAGAAAAAACATAAAAAAAAATGGCCGCTTCCCGTTCTCTTTTTTTCCATGCTCTTAAATTAGGGCTTTTGAGAAATCTTCTAAGCATCGCCTATGTTGATCGATTAGTGGATATTTGCGTGTTTGATTCGTCGATCGTTCATCTCCTTGTGTTGCGTTTGGCTGCTTCGATGTTGGTCGAGTTCGTCTTTGCTTCGTTCCAAGGTGAGTGTTTATATTTCACTCGCGTCTAATTCAACTGTGCTTTGGCCATTCGATTTGTGTTTTGATGTTGTTGATTTTGGTCTCTGTGACTTCGTCCATTGAGATGGTTTCTGGAATTGGTTCGAATTCGTATATTTGGTGATTTCCAGTTTCATAGTTTTGATTCCTGACCTTTTCATATGCGTATATTTTGTGATACTTGATTTGCACGGCATTGATTTCGAACTCGTGATTTCGTGTTTACCACGGCTTTGAATTCTCTGATGCTTTGGCTTTGGTCCCTTTGATTTATTCGTTCTCGTTCAGGTCGACTTCGGCTTTGACTTGATTTTGACGAAGTGATTTCGTTCGACTTTGGCAATTCTTTGCTCTGTTCGAACCTGTATGTTTGTTGTTGCTTGAGGTAGCCTTCCACTTCATTTTATTGTTGTACTTGTTGTCTTCATGTTCATGTACGTTAGTACTGCTTCATGTCATTTGAATTTGTTGGTTTGTTGTTTAACAATGTTACGTGTTATATTTACCGTTATCCGATTTCCTTATTTAAGGATTGGATAAGTGAATTTATTTTGACTATCGTTTAATTGTTATTTAATTATTATTGCTTCTATGCATTAATAACTGAGTTTGAATTAGACTGACCCGTGTATTATTTTCTTTTGAATTTAATACTCGGGTCAGACCGAGTTATTACAGGTTGTAGATATATTGCTTTGGATTGCTGCTAGAGCTATGAAGTCTCTTTATATCTTTTGGAGTAGTTGTTGTCATAGTATAGGATGATATGTATTCATGTATATTAATGATATTAATGTACTTGTATATGTAACATCCTGTGTCGACAGTTGTAGCTGTATCACATGTACTGTATCACATGTATAGTAACTGACATCAGTTATATATATATATATATATATATATATATATATGAGACTTTTGTTATCTGTGTTCCGCATTTTGTTCATCTGTGTTATTATTATATATATTGTCCTAAACTATTATGAACCATCGTAGTTCTTTTTATACTGGAATAGGGTATGTCGATGGGAGTAAATAAATAAGAGATGAAAAATAAAAATATATACCACTCCTATCGAGGTAACCAACACTATTGTAAGGCCAACTACGGATGGCCGCTCCTATCCAGCCTTATTATTCTTTTAATACTCTTTGTTATTGTGAACATAGAGTTGGGGCGTCATAGTTGGTATTAGAGCTTGGGGTTTATAGACATAATATAAAACATAACTTAGATGGAACATGTGTTACAACTATTTGTCGATGTTTTATTGTGCTTTGAGTCAAAACTAAAGTTTTGAAATTTTGATGAAATTTTTAAATATCTTTATTTAAAAATAAAAGAGAATTTGTGTTTTGGTAATTGAATAATTTGTCTTTTGTTTATCAGAGTGCGCAGCGTCGGAAACAGTGAGTCTGTCTTCGCTGAGTACAGCTGATAACCCTTTTGATTTAAAAATCAAGATATGAAATTGAAATAAATTTCATTTGTTTTTTACATAGCTGTGTTTATTTTTTTTTCTTTGAAAATTTCGAATCCGATTTGAGGATTCGAAACGATTACAGTTATGTGATTTTGTTGAGATTTTTGCTGTTTTGAATTATCTTCATTGAAGATATATTCGAATGATTTCTTTGTTCATTTTGTAGTATACGTGCAAATTTGAGTTGCACGTTACTGCATTGATTTTACGTTGAACCGGTGTTTGGTTTTAAACATATTTTGTTGCCGTTATTTTTATAACGGGATTTTCACACTGGTGCTAAGTGTTTGAAGCACGGTGCTTTGTTGACATTTTTAATGAATGAAAATTCACTGGTATTATATTTTGATGCAAATTATTTTGATCAGATTTTGACGTTTAAAATTACTGTCGCTTTGACTTCAGTAACCGTCAAATTTTAAAGTGGATTTTCAAGAGGTTATCCCGTAATGCTGATTTTGTTGTCCGTTTTTACGGTATTTGAGAAGTTCAATTTCTTTGTCGAAGTTGCTACTGATGTTGCTGTTTTAATCACGTGTTTTAAAAATTGTTTCAAAAAAAAAATTGTTTTCAAAAATTTTACAGTTTACACTTTCAAAAGAATGAGGAAGCGATTTAAACGTTTCAGCAAAATCGAGTACTGTGACCCCTTTCTTTTACTGATTCGCTTAATTCCGGACTTGTCCGTTTGAGAATGTAAATTATTACTTTTATAAAATAAATGAAATTGTTTTCAAAAATTTTACAGTTCACGCTTTCAAAAGAATGAGGAAGCGATTTAAACGTTTCAGCAAAATGAGGACTATGACCCCTTTCTTTTACTGATTCGTTTAATTCCGGACTTGTCCGTTTGAGAATGTGAAATGTTATTTTTGGAATACACAATTTTGCACTTTCAAGGAAACGATGAAGAGAATCAAACGATTTAGTAAAACACGTGGTATGTGACATATGTGTTTGCTATTTCGGTTAATTCCGGACTCGTTAATTGAAATATTTGCTGTTTTGATGATTTTGATGATTTTCGTGTGCTTTCGAGCCACTATGTTGGGCCTTCGGGTCATATGTTGGACCTTCGGCTCATATGTTGGACCTTCGGGTCAATACCAGTACTAGACCTTTGGGTCATTTTTTGGACCACCGGGTCATTTGTTGGGCGCCAAAAATTATGTTGATAGTACTTGGTAGGCTTCGACCATATGTTGTTGCACGTGCGGCGTAGGTTAAAAACTCGCCATCTGATGGGATCGATCCAACCTTTTATGTTGATTTTCTAGATTATCTTAATTGATTTCTAGATATTTGTTGTTTCCAATTATCTACAGGTAATTGGATATTTGCTGATATGAGTTCTAATTATCGTTTTTGATAATTAGATATTTGTTGTTTCTGATTATCGTTTTTGACAATTAGATATTTGTTGATTCTGATTATCGTTTTTGATAATTAGATATTTATTGATTGAGATTTCTGATTATCTTTTTTGATAATTGGATATTTGTTGATATGAGTTCTAATTATCTATGTTGATAATTAGATATTTGTTGTTTCTTATTATTCTTTTTTGATAATTAGATATTTGTTGATTTTGATTATCGTTTTGATAATTAGATATTTGTTGATTTGATGATTTCTCATTATCGTTTTTGATAATTAGATATTTGTTGATTTGATGATTTTTGATTATCATTTCTGATAATTAGATATTTATTGATTTGATGATTTCTGATTATCGTTTTTGATAATTGGATATTTGTTGTTTTTTATTATCGTTTTTGCTAATTAGATATTTGTTGATTTGAGATTGATTTGATGATTTCTGATTATCGTTTTTGATAATTGGATATTTGTTGTTTTTTATTATCGTTTTTGCTAATTAGATATTTGTTGATTTGAGATTTCTGATTATCATTTTTGATAATTAGATATTTATTGATTTGAGATTTCTGATTATCATTTTTGATAATAAGATATTTGTTGATTTGAGATTTCTGATTATCCTTTTTGATAATTAGATATTTGTTGATTTGAGATTTCTGATTATCGTTTTTGATAATTAGATATTTGTTGATTTTTCCTGATTATAGGATTTTCTAGTCTCTAATTGATTCTAGATTATGTTGATTTTATTGAGTTGTTGTTTTCTATCTATCTCTGTTGATAGTTAGAGTTTGCTGATTATGGAGTTCGTGTTTTCTAATTATCTGTTGGATAACTAGATATTTGCGGTTTTGCGATATGCGAATTGTGTTTTCTAATTATCGTTGTTGATAATTAGATTTTGCTATTTTCTAAGTGTCGTATCGATAATTAGATATTGCTGTTTTGTGATTTCTGAATTTTAATTATCTAATGGATAATTATATATTGCTGATAATTGTATTATTCAGTTTTGCTATTTTTTGAATTATCTATTGATAATTAGACTTGGTTGAGAATTTGTAAATTTCTTTTATGAAATTAAAAGATTTCTTCGGTGTTTGTGTTCTTGACCTTTATTTTTCAAGCTTAACTGGTTTATGTTAGGAAAATAATTATTATTGGCGACCTTAATTATGAAAATTACGGGGACGCAATTTTTATAAGGAGGGGAGTCTGTAACAACCCTGGGATTTTGTAACAATTAGTTTTCGTCATTAAACGAAAAATTGGTTGTGTTGTTTGGGCTTTAGAAATGAAATCTCGGCCCAAGCTCCGTTTTATTTTGGTGTTGCATTATCAAGGCAAAGGCCGGTTCCCTCCTCTCTCCATTTTTCATTCGAAAACCCTAGCAAAAACATACAAAGAAAATAAATGGCCGCTTCCTGTTCTCTTTTGTTCCATGCTCTTAAATTAGGGCTTTTGAGAAATCTTCTAAGCACCGCCTATGTTGATCGATTAGTGGATATTTGCGTGTTTGATTCGTCGATCGTTCGTCTCCTTGTGTTGCGTTTGGCTGCTTCGATGTTGGTCGAGTTCGTCTTTGCTTCGTTCCGAGGTAAGTGTTTTTATTTCACTCACGTCTAATTCAACTGTGCTTCGGCCATTCGATTTGTGTTTTGATGTTGTTGATTTTGGTCTCTGTGACTTCGTCCATTGAGATGGTTTCTGGAATTGGTTCGAATTCGTATACTTGGTGATTTCTAGTTTCATAGTTTTGATTCCTGACCTTTTCATATGCGTATATTTTGTGATACTTGATTTGCACGACATTGATTTCTAACTCATGATTTCGTGTTTACCACGGCTTTGAATTCTCTGATGCTTTGGCTTTGGTCCCTTTGATTTGTTCGTTCTCGTTCTGGTCGACTTCGGCTTTGACTTGATTTTGTCGAAGTGATTTCGTTCGACTTTGGCATTTCTTTGCTCTGTTCGAACCTGTATGTTTGCTATTGCTTGAGGCAGCCTTCCACTTCATTTTACTGTTCTACTTGTTGTCTTCATGTTCATGTACGTTAGTACTGCTTCATGTCATGTACATTTTCTATTGAAATAGCACCATCCAGTTTCATGTAGTGTTACTAGTGCCTTCTTTGGTTCATGATGCATTCACTTTTATATCTGTTCATCATGTAATTCCCTGTGTTGGGTTTCGAACATGGCTATTTCATTATGGAGGCTGTTGCAGATGTAATCTTTGCTTGCATATATGTAGTTCACTGCTTCATGTATTTGGGCTTACTTCTTTGGTGTCGAACTACTGTACACTTGAGTCTTGTCACATGTTGCTTTCACTTGTTTTGGGTACATTGCATATCGAACTGGGTTGTAGCTTTGACTCTGTTCACTGTTCTATGTGTTCCCTTCATGCTACATTGTTATCTGGTGGCACTTGAGTCTGCACTTGCATTGCCCACTGATGCATTCATTAGTACATCACTTGATTGCCTCTTTTATTGCCTGTTCTTCGAGATAGTTTGCACACTGTGCATTGTTATAGATGCTTGAGCATTCTATTGATGCCAGACCCTTGTGAACTTTTCTCTTCTCTTGGTCATTCACTTGTTAAGGCTGCTGCTCGATAATTGAGTTACATTTGGGGTCTGGTTATATATTTTGATATGTACATTGCAATTTTATTATGTATTGATTGAGTTTTGTGGGATGCTGTTCATGTGCCTCATTTTTGTTCAATTGGTTAGTCAGGTTTGGTTTGAGCTACTTGTTTCAGTTTACTTTGATAATTATGTTGCCATATTGGCTTGTTCAAGTCAATTTGCATATATGCCATACACTGGTGTTTGGTCTTGCTTTCTTGATGGCATTGGATCCAGACATTGTTGTATTGTGATTTGTACATTGAGTTGAATCCAGCTTAAATGCTCGGGTTTGACCTTGTGCTCGTGTTGTGATTTTAATTGTATTGCAATTGAGTTGAACCTGATTTTTTCCTTGGGTTTGACCTTGTGCTCGTTTGTGAACTTTTATTGGGCTTTTGTGTAATTTAGCACCGTAGTGGCAAGGCAGTGCACGCGAGCGTGTACTGCAGCCACATGGCACTTCTTTTATTCATATTCTATTTGCTTTTGATTTATTGATCTTTTGCGTATTCCAGATGCTGTAGTAGCGAGGCAGTAGACGCGTGCGTGTACTGCAGCCCTACCCGAATTGAGATTTTAATTGATATTTCAATTGTTTAAATTGTTTCGTGTGTCCAATTCAATATTTTGAATCGTATTTTGATTTGGTTTAATTTGATGGTTTTGTTGATATCTAATTATCTTTTTGATAATTAGATTATGAGTTTCTAATTATTTATTTAATAATTAGATTTTGTCGTTAATTGCCGTTTAGGCAATTCTGTTATTTTCTAAATTATCTTCATTGATAATCTTTTATTTATCTTCATAGATAATTTGAATTTGTTGGTTTGTTGTTTAACAATGTTACGTGTTATATTTACCGTTATCCGATTTCCTTATTTAAGGGTTGGATAGGTGATTTATTTTGACTATCGTTTAATTGTTATTTAATTATTATTGCTTCTATGCATTAATAACTGAGTTTGAATTGGACTGACCCGTGTATTATTTTCTTTTGTATTTAATACTCGGGTCAGACCGAGTTATTACAGGTTGTAGATATCTTTCTTTGGATTGCTGCTAGAGCTATGAAGTCTCTTTATATCTTTTGGAGTGGTTGTTGTCATAGTATAGGATGATATGTATTCATGTATATTAATGACATTAATGTACTTGTATATGTAACATCCTGTGTCGACAGTTGTAGCTGTATCACATGTACTGTATCACATGTATTGTAACTGACATTAGTTATATATATATGAGACTTTTGTTATCTGTGTTCCGCATTTAGTTCATTTGTGTTATTATTATATATATTTTCCTAAACTATTATGAACCGTCGTAGTTCGTTTTATACTGGAATTGGGTATGTCGATGGGTGTAAATAAATAAGAGATGAAAAATAAAAATATATAACACTCCTATCGAGGTAACCAACACTAGTGTAAGGCCAACTACGGATGGCCGCTCCTATCCATCCTTATTCTTCGTAATAACAGACGGTATTTCTTTTAATACTCTTTGTTATTGTGAGCATAGAGGTGGGGCGTCACATTCACTAACCAATACACGCTCATATCTTTTAATACACTCAAACTCGTTCGAGGGTGCTACTGACCCTATCTCTAATGAGTTACCCCATCAAAGCTAAGGTTCTCATTTAACCTTCAGCTCCGATACCAAGGGTAAAGAACTGGATTTTTGAAGCTCTAAAATCGACATCAATACGTTCACTATATAACATACCGGGCAATCGAGTGTCGGAAATATCAGATCATTAGAGGAAAAGATGAAAGTGGTAGAAGAAAATAGAAATAACAACACAGAATCTCACAATCGCAGCGGAACAATATATCATCAATAATAACATGTCTTTATACAAAAAGAGCTATAACTGTTTATTATACATACCATTATTAGTACAACAAACCAACAAATAAATACTGAACAGTTATAATAACTTGTCCTCACTAGTGCCGAATATACAGCCTACCATGGAATATAAATCAGATACGTGTAATACTTCTTTGTCATACGGCTCGTCTCCTGAGCTCCATAACATCCTAACCTAAACCTGAAATACTCTGTCTGACCCGAGCTTTATAATAAAATTACACTCGAGTCAGTCAGGAAAACTAGTGTGAGAAAACACACTATATTTGAATTATTACCAATTTGAAAATCCTTTGAATAACAAACGTATCTCGTAATACTACGTCAGACATAAATACGACAGGTTTTTACCTTACCATAACCCAAACATTTTATATCAAAATCATTTGATATTGTAATAGTGTCTAAAAAGTTAAATAGAAAATAGCTGAAATGCTTGCATCTCACGATTCAGCACGGTTGGGTACAATCAAAACCATACGACGCTCATTGGAGATTGGATTCCATACAATGACTAGGCATTGGGGTGCAACCTATCTTGGTACATGTCTATAAAAATGTACCAAGGACCTCGCTGGGATCCCCTATAACACAAGATCGACCTTATCCCTGACCTGGATAATACCGAATATGTTATCACCCCGGGTATTCCCACCCTTATCGAGAGCTCTTTTACATGCACCACCACATCCATAATTAATAATATATCTAAGGGCGTCTATAAAGGTGATAACATACCCTAATTGGGTATGATCCACTTAGCCTTGCTGCATATCCCCTGTATTTCAGTCTTTCCGGTTGATGAGGCTTGAGGCTACGTTTACCTCTCAAGGATAATTTCACTTAGAAGGCTCATCGTCCTCCAGTGACGATGTTCTTATAGCATTCGTCCATACAAGTTGTCCTGGGTCTAGACAAATCGAACCACCATCTTCATCATCTTAACGGCATCCATTCGTAACACTCAAATCGGATTGAAGTGATTTTTGGATAATTAAATTCGATCCCAGTCTCTTCGAAATGATCAATGAATTTGGCCAAAATTGATAATCGGTTATCTAACTATCAATAAAACATCCATAAGCAGATATCTGGTGTTAGTACAGATTTTCCAAAATTTATTTTATTTCAAAATATTTTTATAAGATATATATTTAAATCCCTTCAAAATTTTCAATATTTGAGATAACTCAAATACTTATATCCATACCAGGATATTTGAAACCAGCTCTTATTTCAACACTTAGAATAATATTTAAAAATCTATTTTCTAAACCCCTTACTTCCTAATCACTTAGGAAAATTTCACTTATTTCTCTTTTCTCAAAAACCCTTCAAAATTTATATTGTAAATTCCTTAACTCATTTATAATGAATTCTATAAGTTCCGAGTTCCTTAATTAAACTCTTAATTCAATAGTATATGCTTATCTTACCAAAATAAGTATATACACAAACCATTTCGTTTAAAAATATTTAAAAAACTTGTAAAATTATATGGAAAGCACCACGCTGTATCAACGATGGATTCACAGCTCAATGATTATGTCTCTATCCCAGAGAAATCCAAACTTAACTACAGGCAATCTCTGCCTCCGATTTCGCCATAAAAGTATACCATTACCTTCCAAAAACTTTATTTAATAATTAACTCAAATTAATGTTTATAAAGTTTCTCTAATAATTTTACAAGTTTAATTTAGGCAAATACTCTTAAATAAAAGTGATTATATAAAACAATATTAATATTGAATAATTTATCCTTTAAAATAATAATACCGATTAATACCGATTTATTAATAAAATTTTAATCGTTCTACAAGAATTATTTATAAATCTTATAATTCATTTTAACAATTTAAAAATATTTAAATAACTAACTTTCTAAAAATATTTTTATTCTAAAATGTTTTTAAATTACCTAGTTTAATAATTTAAAATCCCCCTTTTAAAACAAACTTTACTTCTTGGTAGACCTATATTTTTTTTTCCATTCCAATATGCCCAATCTAATATTTATAAACCTCTCTCGATTTATCACCAATTGATTTACGTCCAAATTTCGTAAATCCATTTTTTCACATTTCTAAATATAAATCTATCTTTTATTTTTAAACTGATTTATCCATCTCATTGTAAATTCTAATTATGAATTTATATCTTCAATTTATCAACTGATAATCACTTTACTTTATTTATAAACATTGTTTATAAATCTCACAATTTTCAATTCTTGTTTATAACGATTTCACACCGCTTAAATCCATTATAAAATTGATTTATAAGTTAAATTCCATTTATAAATCAATTTCTCAAATAACCCAAAATATATTCCAAACCCAACCTAATCTCGATTATAATTCCATTTGTAATTAAGAAATCTTATTTAAGATCCGATATATTCGGTTTCACATTTATTTCCAAATGCATTTATTTTCCAAATCTATTTAAAATGTTGATTTAAAAACCTTTTATATTTAAAACAATATCACTAAGGAATTATTATTTAAAATTCTTATTCCAAATATCTATTTACCTTAGTTCGAAATTGTTAAGTACAAATTTAAAGTCAAACTATTTATTTTACCCAAATTCATTTCTTTTCATTAATCCAAAATTCACTATACATATTTCACTTCCAAGTTTCATTTTAGTTTCTTTAAAATTCAAAATATATATTATTAGTAGTTAAAAATACAAAATTCTTGGCCAAACCATAGCATCCCATAAATTCAAATCATACTATATCTACTGTAGATTATTCAAACGGATCATATATCAATATATATGAAATTTAATTCAATATTTTTGAGGAATCCAGTTGGATCACTCCAACCTATTTTTTCAGCATCCACAGATGTTAATACAACATAACAATACAAATCCCACATCGAAGCGGATATTGCGGTATACAGTGTCATCCGCTATTATGTGGGGCTCATAGGGTCTCACCTGCTAAAAATATGCGAGAATATCAATCGAACTACTATATATATATATATATATATATATATATATACTACTATATATATTATAACATCCAACTGATTATAATATTTATCACATCATCCGATCAACTAATAAATAGTTTTTAATTGCTATAAATAAATCTAGTCAACCAAATTGAGTGATATTTACACACTTTGATTTCGTGGACGCTGAAGCGATCCGTTTGAATCTAAAATTAAATGGACGTTTAAATTGTACCAAAATTTCTACTATCTCCAATTGTCACCAAGCCAATTCCATTTCGTTGAATATGTTATTACAATCACAACGCAAAAAATGTGTTTGAATCCGACCTAGAAATTGCAAGTTGTGACGTTTATAAGAGATTGAATTTAATAAAACAATTTATGTAACTAATTCATTTCAATTTAATAAAACAATTTATATACCAGGCCCAAGAAAACGTTCGGCCCAAAAAGAAACCAACCTACTAAGCTTTCCTTCTTCCCCAAATTCGTGCCTTCTCTCCTTGCATGAAATGTCTATACACGAACCCATCACCATGCGCGTACCTTTCCAGTGACACACAGCTACAGGCGACGAAAACGAATTTCGTCTTCTTCGACGAGTTTCTCTCGACAAATCACACTCCCCATATCCATATCTTCGAGCTCAACACCCACAGCAGATCGAGATCTCAACTTATCCCACGTCGACCATACACAGTCGTCCCCTTCCACACGATCCCACCTTCCAATCTTCCCCACCAAGATGCTAAACTTTATCACGAAATATATCCACTCCATTTCGCGAATCGATGCCTACATCCCCTAAAAACTCGAACCCTAGCCTCGACTGTCTCATGTCGACCACCATCAAAAGATGTCGCACTCTACATTGAGCATACCAGATTGAAGAGAACAAGGCAGTAGGATTTTACAGATTGTTTTCACGATTTATAGATTTGTATATTGTGACAAACAATTTTTTGAAGCTCCATTTTTTCTTTCGAATTTTTTTTCCTTTTACTGTAACCTTGCGTGCATTTTTAAAGGAGAGGAAGCGTGTTGGTGGATGGCTATAGTGTTTTAAAGTGAGAGAAAAGCAGCCGATGTGAATAAAAGGTCAAGTCAATATATAAATATATTATTTAAATTTTCAAACCATCTCGGTTACGTAACGTAAAATCTCAAACCCCTATATAGGCGTGCTGCTAGGCGTTCATAATCTTATACCCCTTCCGAACGCAGTGGAAAAGGTTTCGAGTCCTAATTCGATCGTACGGAGAAGATAACTTTTTGGACCCAATTAACATATTGAATTTTCGATATAAATTTCAATACGTTTCTATTCTGTATGTAACGACCCGTAAATTTTAATTGTTTTAATAATGTGATTAATTGAATTTTCGTGAAATTTTAAAATAAAATTTAGAAATAAAAATTTAATATTTGGAATACGTCTAATTGAACATAGCAAACTACAAATTTTCATCTGAAAATGTGAAAGTTTACTTTATTGTGTAATTCTATTTCAATTTATATCAGTTAATATTTGATGATAATAAAATATTTTTCAAACCTGAGTATTTTTCTATAGAAAAATTATAAATCACCTTATGAGCGAGACGACATAGTTCGTTTCTCCAAATTTTGACTCTTATTGCTTCGTCGATCTTAATTTCGACGAAATAGCAGCATTCACATATCGATACCGATTTTTGATCGGATGATTGTATCATAGATATCTGCATACCGTTTTGATCGTTTCGTCGTGCTGATCTTTGCAGTATATTCATTTGTGTGTTTCGGAGTCCGGTACACCACGGAAACCGCGAAACGATTAGCTGTATCGGTGCCAAAAATTTTTGTCCTTTGAATTTTCCAGTGTCCATTCGTGTGTCCACGGTTGAAAAAAATGAATTGGCACTGCTTTTAATAGAATTGGTTTTAATTGAAATTTATATGATTAAAATTAACAGTTTGAACTAACAAATTTAAATTGAATGATTATTTATTGATTTAATATAAATGGATTTAACCAAATTGTTAAATATTAATTATTTAAATTGAAATTTATATGGTTTAAATTAATTGTTTTATTTTGCAATTCAACTCTATTTTCTTCTAGTTGTTTTATTCTTCCATCTCCTTCCTTTTCGAGGACGAAAAGTTTTGAGTAGGGGAGAGTGTAACGACCCGTAAATTATAATTGTTTTAATAATGTGATTAATTGAATTTTCGTGAAATTTTAAAAATAAAATTTTGAAATAAAAGTTTAATATTTGGAATACGTCTAATTGAACATAGCAAACTGTAAATTTACATATGAAAATATGAAAGTTTATTTTATTATGTAATTCTATTTCAATTTATATCAGTTAATATTTGATGATAATAAAATGTTTTTCAAACCTGAATATTTTTCTATAGAAAAATTATAAATCACCTTATGAGCAAGACGGCATAGTTCGTTTCTCCAAATTTTGACTCTTATTGCTCCGTCGATCTTAATTTCGACGAAATAGCAGCATTCACATAAAGATACCGTTTTTTGATCGGATGATCGTATCACAGATATCTGTGCACCATTTTGATCGCTTCGTCGTGCTGACCTTTGTAGTATATTCATTTGTGTGTTCCGGAGTCCGGTACACCACGGAAATCGCGAAACGATTAGCTGTATCGGTGCCAAAAATTATAGTCCTTTGAATTTTCCAGTGTCCATTCGTGTGTCCACGGTTGAAGAAAAAAAATTGGCACTGCTTTTAATAGAATTAGTTTAAATTGAAATTTATATGATTAAAATTAACAGTTTGAACTAACAAATTTAAATTGAATGATTATTTATTGATTTAATATAAATGGATTTAACCAAATTGTTAAATATTAATTATTTAAATTGAAACTTATATGGTTTAAATTAATCGTTTTATTTTGCAATTCAAGTCTATTTTCTTCTGGTTGTTTTATTCTCCTACCTCCTTCCTTTTCGGGGACGAAAAGTTTTGAGTAGGGGAGAGTGTAACGACCCGTAAATTTTAATTTTTTAATAATGTGATTAATTGAATTTTCATGAAATTTTAAAAATAAAATTTTGAAATAAAAATTTAATATTTGGAATACGTCTAATTGAACATAGCAAATTGAAAATTTTCATGTGAAAATATGAAAGTTTATTTTATTATGTAATTCTATTTCAATTTATATCAGTTAATATTTGATGATAATAAATGTTTTTCAAACCTGAATATTTTTCTATAGAAAAATTATAAATCACCTTCTGAGCAAGACGACATAGTTCGTTTCTCCAAATTTTGACTCTTATTGCTCCGTCGATCTTAATTTCGGCGAAATAGCAGCATTCACATACCGATGCCGATTTTTGATCGGATGATCGTATCACAGATATCTGTGCACCATTTTGATCGTTTCGTCGTGCTAATCTTTGCAGTATATTCATTTGTGTGCTCCGGAGTACGGTACACTATGGAAACCGCGAAACGATTAGCCGTATCGGTGCCAACAATTTTTGTCCTTTGAATCTTCCAGTGTCCATTCGTGTGTCCAACGGTTGAAAAAAATAAATTGGCACTGCTTTTAATATTCTCAGAATTGGTTATTGATGGCGACTACGCATTTATTTGATCTATATTTGGGTACGTGAATAGCGCTTCTTCCGTTCAAACTGAAATTAATAATATTTATATTCGCAGTCATTTACTCTTTTACCTGTAACTCTTCTATCTTTTTCCTCCATATTCTTTTTCTTTTTCTCAGCCTTCCCTCTTTCTCTCCTTTCTCTTATTATTCTTCTTCAAAATATAGATAGTATATTAAGCAATATTTTAGCCTGTGCATCTAAATGTTTCAGCCTTCTTCCTTCCTCAACCCCTTCCTCCTTTTTATTTGCCAACACCTCTACCATCTGACATGCCTTCTCCTTCTCGCCTCTCTTATTTTTCCCAGCAACCCACGCCACGACACCTCTAGCAAGCCCGACCCCTCCTTTCCGACCACCATGTCCTCCACCTTGATGGTTTTCCCCGACCTCAGCTCTCGCCTTTTGTCCAGCTCCCCACCTTCTGTCCAGCCTCCGCCGTATTCACCACCACGTATCCTCCTTCCCCTCCGCACCTTCAACCACGCACAACAGCATCTTCATGCAACCCCTGCCTCACCTCCTCTGAGCCGAGCCATAGAGGCTATCACCTCAGTACCCATGATCGCCGATCTCCGACCATGTTTTGGGGTTGTGGTTGAGGCTTGGTTTTGCAAACTTTAGTCGACTTTTGGTGAGTTTATATGTATAGTTCGTTTATTTGTATGGATACATATATATACACACTTTACATTTTTTTTATTTACTTTTCGAATCTGGTAGATTGTTTTACATTCATATATTCATATAAATTCTAATACATAGGTGTTAGATATATTGGGTTGGTTTATATATATATTTGTTTGAAAAAATAATAATAGAAACATTGCAGTTTTTGAAAATATGGTATATATGAATAAGCTACTGTTTATATGTGATGGCATATCATCTATTGTTTATTTATATTGCGGTATCAAATATTTTGGAGGAAGGAATGCGAATTTATAAATATTATTTAAATAGTATATTCTGTTAGAGCCCATACTGGCTTACACAAGTTTGGTATGTATGAAAAATAAACATTGTTTTAAATGATAGGCTTGTACAATTTATGAGATGACAGTAAGCGTGTCACACATCATTTGTATATATATTAGTATGCTGTGTTTTAGCTGTTTTATTACATAAAAGGAGTATTATAGATAGAGCTACTGTATATTTTATATACGTTATAGTATATATATTATATAATAGAAAGATATAAAATACGTATATATTAATTTCTAAATTTGTTTATATACGCATATATGTATGGGTATATATTTGGTTGCAGCTAACTTTGTCCTTGTATACGTATGTTTTCCTGAGATTTAAAGTATTGTATGCATAGAGCTAATATACATTAGTTTATATGATAGGTTTGCTTACGATCTGTTAAGTATATATATGCGCAAAATATAAAATATTATAAAGTTTTCAAAGTTATTCATACAGCTTAAATGATTTTGATTTTAAGTGTATGTATATAAATTATATAAATAATTGCTCTTTTTCTTAGAAACCCTAGTTCCTATTTTGCTCCTAGCCTAATGCCTGTTTCATATTGTATATATAGTTTAGGATAGAGTACAAAGTTTATTATTTACAGTTTTAAGACCTTATTTGATTTTGAATTTTTAAGTGTAGACACGTTATTTATGTATATAATAGATATATATTGATATTGAATCTTTTAAAATATATAAAGTTTAAATATATTTTGAACTTTATAATATATAAATTCGTTTTTATTAATGCGAAGCTGCTTGATCTTAATATTGATTTAATATATATATATATATATATATATATATATATATTCAATTATATCAACGGATTTTGATTTTCTCTCATCGATCCTCATTTTTCAGCTTTGCCTGTCGTGCCTGTTTTCTTTATCGAATCGTGTCCATCTAGCGTTGCTTTGGAATTCGTAGCTCATTTCTTTGTCAAAATCTATCTAGCCTCGAAAGGTGAGCAATCACTCACGATTTATGTTCTTTTATTTATTAAATTTGATTTCAATTGAAATGACAATTGAAATATGCTGCTTTTAGTTATTTACACTGTTATATATATGTTATTACCTATATCTGTTCACCTATGACATCTAACCCCATTATCTGTTATTTATATTTATGATATATGCATGTTATATTATTATCATATCTGTTATCACTCTGCAAGTTCCCTACTAGTATAGAATTCACTATGGGTTGAAATGATATATACCCGAACGGACTTTAGAATTAGAGAAAATCGTTATGGGTTGAAATGATAAACCCAAGCGATTTTCATTGACATTGAATTTGGGATTACGGGTTAAAATGATGTATATATACCCGTATATATTTAAATTGTGGATTGAAATGATAAATATCCATATCACTTGACCATAGGATAGAAAATTATATACAGATACCGTTGGTCTATATATAAATATTTTTGAAATTGTTTTCTTTGGTTTTGGAAAGAAATATATGATTTTATATAAATATTGATTTTAGATATTATATAAATGTTATTTCATATATAGTTAAATTCTTGATTTTAAGCTATGTATAAACTTGTTTTAATATAAAATAAGCTTAATAATAAAGTTTGATTTTATTATAATATAATATTGTTAAGTATTTATTTAAATTATATTTTAATATAGAGTTTATAATAATTTTATAAATTAAGGTTGAGAAGATAGATTTGAAACTAATTTGAAATTGTATTTAATTAAGGAATATATTTAATTACAAATCAATTTGGAACTTATTGAATTTAAGATTGTTAAAGGATAAAATTTTATAACTTGATTTTGGTTAAGGTGATTTAAATGAATATTTCAAGTTGAAGGAAATATTTAGTTTATTTGTAATTTGGGGTTTATTTATATAATATTGGATTTATTAAGTGAATATTTCAAAACTAAATAATAATAAAGTTAAATTAAGATATATATGAAATTATCTAATTTAGTTTTAAGATTGTGAAATATTTCAAGCTTTGGAATATATCGAAATTTAAATGGTTTATCTGTGGTTCAAATCTGTATTTGAAATCGATATAATGGTTTATTGAAAACTGAATTGAATTGAAATTGATAATTTGAGATTTGATTAAATTTGAAATTTTTGGATAAGTGTTGATTTGGAATTGATTTATGAAATTTGAGGAAGCTATTTTATTATATAAAGTATTTTTAAAGTATATTTAAGACTATTTATATATGTTACTTTACAATTTTATTTCATATGAACTATTTTAATATAAATTATTTTTAATACAAGCTATTTTAAATTATAACTATTTTTATACAATCTATTTCAAATAATAAACTATTTTATTATATATACTATTATTTATATTTAAAAAGTTAAGTGGGAAGTGTTATGAATCCAAAGCATTATGATTTCTAAATTTTGATTTCCAAAGTATTATGATTTACAAAGTGTTTGATCTAGAAAGTGTTATAACTTTGAAGTGCCAAGATTTTGTAAATGGATATATTTGAGATGATATATTTAAAATGGAAATGATATCATATTTGGTTTTGAAATGGAAGTGATATCATATTGATATGCTTTTGAAATGGCAATGATATTTTGGTTTTGAAATATTAACTAATTTGAAGTTTATTAAATGACCAATCGGTGTAATAATTACGTAGTTATTGAAGAGTCCGGGATCGGTTAGGGACATACTCTCTGTCTAAATCGAATACCACTTTAATAACTATTCTACGCAGAGTGTGATCCAGAATGAAGTGGCTGGAATGATGACGTTGCTGGATTTGAAGAAAGAGAACGATAATGGATAGCCTTGACACTTGTGTCAAATTTGAAATGACTTAAAAAGGAGTCGTGTCGGGCCAAGGAGTTTAGCCACCTCTAAGCGAACACACTTCTTCGTAAACTACTCATTACTTGTTTTTGATTGGTGCGCACCCTTGAATTGAGAGTGATGTTTCGCGGTGTTGCGATCGTTGCGGTGATGCGTTGTCACCAGTCCGGATCAGGCAAACGGTAGTTTCACTACCTTGGGTATTGCCTCATGTGCCTTGTCATACTCCTATCCTTACGCGCGACCACTACGATTTGTTTTGTGTTATGCCTATAGAGTACTCCCTGATAGCCCACTAGTTTACGGTGGAGTTTACAGTGCTGTATAGTCTATGATGCTTATATAAAATGTGTTAAGGGGGGTAATGGTAACGCCTTAACGCTATTTTTGTGATAACCCGGAATTTTGACGCAATATCAATTTAATAATCTGAAATAAAAATTAAATTGATTTGATAATATTTGTAATTAGATTTGAATTAATTTAATAATCCAATTAAAATAAATATTTAATTGATAGATTTTATCTTTTTAAATCTAATAAATTGTTTTCTATTTATAATGTATATAGAATATGTATACATTGAAAATAGATATTGTTTTAAATTTAATAAATAAATATGGTTTTAAATACATAAGGTAAATTATTTAAATGCTTTAAAATATGTTTTAACTCAAGTTTAAATTTAAATAAAAATAACAATAAGGGTTATTTTGATATAATTGGATAAACTAAATAATTTATTAATAAAGAAGCAATTTCTCTTATAAGTTATTTATGGTTATCAAATTTTGTTATTTTTAAATATAATAATACATTGTTTTAAGAAATAGATTTTTTTTGATAAAAATAATTGTTTTTCAAAAATTTAAATTGTGTTGTTATATATGTATATATATAACTTGATTTGAATTTGAATTCAAAGCTTTAAAGTTTAAAGTATAAATATTTTTAATTTGTTTTGATTTTGAAATATTTGAATATGCTTTATTTTATAAATAAAATTTGATTTATTCATTTTAAAATTTATCTACATATAAATAAATACATGTTAACTAATTTATTAAACATAGGTTCACATTCATCTTATATTAACATACTAACTAAATACTAATTAACTTTTAATTATAAATACTAATTACTTTTAAAAAGACAAGTGTAAACATTTTAGAACTTAAATTAACATGTGTTAAGATAATAAAGCAAGGATAATGACAAATGTTATATTTAGGGACAAGTGGAATTTATTTTAATTTTTCTTTTTATTTTAATAAAATCAAATTTCAGCCCTTATAGATACTTATGTTTTCTTATCTTCTTCTTTTCTATTTTCATTTTCAAAACAAAATCTGAATCAAACCTTCATAAATTCAGAAACTAAAACAAGTTGAAATCTCATCTTCATTTTTCTAAAACCTGAAACATTTAAAAAAAACAAAAACTACAATCCACTTCAAACATCAAGCCTGTAATCTCCTGTAACCCATCTTCAACCTGTACAATTTCAAACAAATCCTGTAACCATTTTCAAACTGTGATCCTTTTCTTGAAAATCAAAATCAACCTGTCACCCTCTCAAAAATATGAAGCCAGCCAACAAACTTTCAAACAAAATCTGTAAAACCTGCAATTTCAAATTTTGAAGCCTACATCATTTCAATCTGGAATTTAAGCTGCATGCATGTAGTTTTAAGATCAGTCTCAAAGCTCCAACAACTCAGTTTTTAAATGCAACTCAAAGTTTAAAAGCTAAAGCATTAAAGTGCAAAGTTAAAAAAAATGGGGGTTTCAGTCTTCAGGCTCTTCAAAACATATGGAGGCTCTGTTCTTCTTTTATAAGGTGAGTAACTGTATTTTAAAAATAAAAAATTATTATAAATTTCTGGTTACATTGTGATAATGAGATGATTATGTTTGGGTGAACCTGCAATGTATACATATATGTGAGAGATATGCCTCTGTTTTAATAGGATTTTTCTCTATTTACCTGTTCCTGAATTTTGTGTTGATTGAATTCAATTTTTCACTAGGAATAATTATGGTTAGACCTGATGTACAAACAAAGGATGTTGGTTTAACATAGATTAAGGTTTAAAAACTTAATTTAGTTAATTTAAAACCTGGGTGTCTTTGAATAAATAAAAATACCAATGCATTTTAAATATTTTGGAAAATTAAAATGGGTAGTTTATAAATCCAGGATTGTAAATTGAATATACAAAGCAAAACATAAATTTCAACATTAAAATCAAAATTTTTAGAATAGAAATAAGCATACAGTTCCGTGTTTAACTGTAAAGTGGGATTTTGGGTTTTTGGGTTATCTCGGCAATTTGAAGTGTCGGGGTTCATCTGATAGGTGGAGGAGTAGTCATTGATGCCGGGAAAAATATTGGATGGCGTTGCAATTCATCGTGGTGGCTACGGCGGTGAGATCTTGTCCGGAACCCTAGTTTTAACTGGGTCATTTGTTTTGGTCGGCATGGCTTGTTGATGTGATCGAGTTGAATGAGATTTTGGGGGATGTTAGTATGATGGTTGATGAACATGTGGCCGAAGTCGCTGCCATTCCGATGGTCAGGATGTGGAGGATGAGGCATGTTTCAGGTTTGGGGTGATACCTGTATTTCTGTTCCAGGTTTTGGAATAAAACTCGAATTCGATTTCGTGTTTTGGAAGGAGGAACTGATGGTGTTGGTTGATCGTGGGGTCGATCGTCGTTGTTGGGAAGCCACCGGAGGTGGATGATGATGACCGTAGGCACGGTGCACGTGCACCGTGCAATTTTTGAGTTCTGATAAACTCTGGGTATTACAGTGTTTTTGAACTCGAGTATTACTCGAGTGTCTGCTGTGCCTTACTCGAAGGAATGGGCTTGATGACTCAAAGCAGGAAGTTGGGTAGCTCGGGTTGGATTTTGTGTGACACGTTTTAGCTGAAAACTGTGTTGATTGTTTTGTTTTTTTTAAACTAGAATTTAAATGTAAAGCAAGGTTTTAAAGAAGTTTAAAACCTAGTTTATAAAATCTGGAATTTCAAGTTTAAGTTTGAATCTAAATTTCAAATAAGATGAAGTTTTTTTAAATTTTGATTTGATTTAATTACTTTAGAAAGGTTTAAGTAGTTGAATTTTAAAATAATGTTTTGAATATATAAGTAGAGTTTTTAAATATGAAGGTTTATCTAAAATCAAATTTAAATATGTTTTCAAATTTTGAAATGAAGAAAAGTTTTTAAATTTAAATTGTTTTAAACAATTTTGAAATGTTTAATTATAATTCAAATTGATTTGAATTTAAATATGAATTTATTTAAATCCTTTTAAACTTCTTTATTAATGGGTATATCTTTAACTTGTGAATGAAAGGTTTAGAAAGGTATTTTTGAAACTTTGTTAAAGAAAATTTGAACTCATTTTAAATCTTAAATTTTAAAATGATATTTGAATATAAATTTAGTTAAATTGATTTAAAAATACTTTGTAAATGATAACTTGATTATTAATAAGAACAAAGTTTTATCTTAAAGTAAATTAGAATTTAATGATTTGTGATTCATTGAATTTTTAAGAAGAAATTTAGTGGATAATTAATTAATTAATTTAATTAATTATTTGAATTAATTAAATAGGTAATTAAAGGTTTAAAATAATTAATTAATGGTTAATATTAATTAATTATGTGTAATTAAGGATTTTTAATTAGATTTTAATTAACAATCAGGAATTAATTAATCAAGTAATATAGAATTAATTAAGTTACAGTTAACACTTAATTAATTTAATTTAAGATTAATTATAAATAATTAAAGATTAATTAGTTTATAATTAATTAATTTGATGAAAGTTAATTACTTAAAAGTAATTAAAGAATTAATAATAGTTAATGATGGTCATTAAATAAGGGATATTTAGTAATTAATGAATATGATTAATTTTTAATAATTAATTGGATTAATTAATGAATGATAATCAAATGTGAAAAAAAATAATTTTTAAGTTTAATTACTAATTGAAAGTAATTAAGACATTAATTACTTAATGTAATTAGTGGAGTTTATTGAATTTGGTTTAAATTAATTAATTAAGTTTAATTAATTTTAAACATTGGATTTAATAATGATTACTTGATGTAATTAATGAAGTAAAATTACTCAGTGAAGTAATTAAAGATAATTACTTGATGTAATTAGTGGATGATGTTGGGATTGTGGAAGTAATTTGGATTAAATTATTTTATATAATTAATCAAGGGATTAATTAAAGAAATTAATTAAGGGGTAATTAATTTGATAATTATTAAGGGAAGTTACTTACTGAATGTGATAAATCAAAGGTGATTAATAATTATGGTTTAATTGAGATTAATTACTTAATGTAATTAATTTAAATAAGACAATTAATTAAATATAATTAAGGATCATTAATTAATATAATTAATGATGTAATTAAGATTGATTAATTAAGATTAATTAATCAATAAGAAGTGACTAAGGGTAATTAATTAATTGTAATTAATTAAGGTTAAATGTAATTAATTATAGTTAATTAATTAATGAAGTAATTATAGGTTAATTACTGTATTTGGTTTAGAGTAATTAATTTTGTGAAATTAATTGAAGTATAATTAATCAGGATTGATTAATTAAGATGATAAATTAGAGGTTAGTTAAATAATTAATTTGTAATTAATTAATGGTGATGTAAGCAAGATTTACATTGAGGTAAGTAATTAATTTAATTCATTTTAAATTAATTAGAGATGATCTAATTAATTTAATTCATTTTAAATTAATTATAGATGGTTTGATTATAGATCATTGCTTCTAAATGGATGATATTGGTTGCCTTGAATGGTTTGGAATCTCAGCTATGAGATTAGTAATGTTGAGTGATATGGATGCATTGGTTTCATTGTGATGATGATATAGATTATCTTTGATAATGATAATGTGGATTATCTGTGGTTATGATAATGATAATTATCTATTGAGGATCTGTGAATTATGTATCTGTGTGTATATAGATAATTTTATTGAATTGTTTTAAACTCTAAAACAACTTGGACCTAAAAGACATGCTTTGGATTTCGATGAGACTGGGATCGGGTTTCCATATTTGGATATCCGAAAACCAAATCGATCCAAATTAGCGATAGGTCGTGTATCTTATGTGAGAGTGAAGATTCGAGGTTTAAGGACTATTAGTCAGTATAACACTAGGGGTGATTTCATGATGAGTTTGACGGAAATAGTACTTACAGGCTCGAGATGGAGATTCAGAGTGCAAGGGTTATTGTCGTTAACTCTGAGGGTGATTCCAAAATGAGTGTAACGAGATATGCCTTCGGTTTCGTTCGGACCCGGAACGAATTTGTATGGATTGATTGCTTTCAGAACATCGTCAGGTGGACGATGAGCATTCTAAGAGATGTGTTCTCTAAAGGTAATCGTAGCCTCAAGCCTCATTAACTGGGAATGGCTAAAATAGGGGAGGTGCAGCAAGGCTAAGTGGGTCATGCCCAAGTAGGATGAGATTTTCCCCTGTCTAGAGGTCCCTTTTTATTCGGCTTAGTGGGCGGTTGGATATGCACACCAACTGCGGGGTTGTCTTGTTCGGAACTATTCAGTAAGGAATGGTTCCGGCTTTGTGTTGCAGGGGAGCGGGCGTACTGCTCGGTACGTTGATCTAGGCCACATACTATGACAGGCGGTACCCCAGTAGCCCTGCCATTTTACGGAATCCAAAATCCAATAAGTGCCAACGGTTTTGATTGTATTACCCACTTTTGTGGCTTGTAGCTGAAATTTAATAAATGTAACAATTTCGGCTATTTCATATTTACTTGAAAACCCTAGACCTATTATAATATCACTGGATTTCCTATCAAATGTTTTGGTTAGCGTAAGGTAAAAACTTTTCCATGTTTATGTGTGGAAAGTCTTACGTGATACCTTTCTTTTCAAAAGGGTTTTTTGAAAATTAAGCGATATTAATATGTTACTCACACCAGACCCATGTCTGACCCGGAATTTATTCTTTGTTTTCTTAAACTCTTGGGTACTCAAATTTTTACGAGTAGCCAAGGGATTCAAGTTAGCTTTGACGAATATTGGAGGAGCAATGGAGCAGGAGGCTTCTGCGTTAGATATATAGTATTCTGTTGTGTGTTCTGTGTTGTCTCTGAGTTGTATTGAGTTGTAATAACTAGACAGAGTTTATAACTGTCTAGAATGTGTTGTATTATCTGTGTACTCTGATAATTGTTGATGTACTATGTAATATTTTATGTTATTAATATAATTTATTCGTTCCGCTGTTTAGATTCTGATGTGTTGTTTCTTCTTTCTTCTCTTTCTTTCTCTTTTCTATCCCTTTCTTTCTTATTAATGATTCGTCATTCTGTGGAGATGGATGGCGGGTCATTACAATGGTATCAGAGCATTAGGTTGAGTGAATACCTAGGCTCTGGAGTGGTTTCTATCTTGAGAGAGCGTATTTGTAATTTTAAATATTTATATATATTTATATATTTCTACCTATCTGTTGGGTTACCTGTTCAGGTTTTCCAATATAGGTTATAAAGGTAGATGAGGTAGTAGTGTTTGTAACATGATTTCTACCATTGGTTGGAGTCTGATGTTAGAGGTGGGAAGTATATCTGTCGAGATTGTAGACCTAATACCGTCTCGAGTAAGCTTTGTTGTGATAAAGATTTCATTGATCTCTGAAGGAAACCTGTTAAGGTTCGGAGTCATCTTTGAAGTGCAGAGTTTAGTGAGTAGAGTTTGATCTGTTCGATTGGGCTGGAGCAAGTGATGGTATTTTGATACCCCAGGAAGTTGTAACTGCTTGATGAGATTCAGTGACTGTGGATGTGTCCGAAGATATTTCTTTGGAACAAGTTTTGGGAAGTAGATCCATTTTGGTGTTGTGGCTGGATTCAGCAGGATGTTTGATGTTTCTGTTGTCTTTGAAGTCCGAATTTCTCGAAAATTTTTGGATTAGGAAGTTTTGGCTTTGGTGTCAGCAATGCGGCTCAGAGTGTTCAGTGTACCGACAGGGAGGTCTTAGCTGAGTAGTTTTTCAGGAGGTGGAATTCAGAAGCAGCAGAGTGGATCTGTTTCTTCAATGGATTGACTAGACCAGTTTAAGCTGTTCTGTTTGGTAAAGAGAGGACAATTTTCTTTGAAAATTTATCTGGGTTGATCGCAAAAGTGACTTGCGATTGTTTGAATGTTCTCTTGAGTTTACAAAGATTTTCTGGATGTCTTCTGGAAAGGCAGAGGTTTGTTCGCTTCTGGAGATGGAATTTTTCTTTATGGATCTGTTGAACTATATTTCTGGAAAGTGATGTCCAGTTGGTGCTTGTGTTCTTCATCAGCATTCTTATCAACTTCGAATCAGAGTTGTGCAGCGGAAGCAGTTTGGAAGTGTTTCTGGTTGTCTTTTTCCAGATTAGGAGAAGTTTGTTGTCTTCTATTGGTTATGGAGTAGAGTTGCGTTTTTGGTTTTGGTTGATCTTGAGGAGATTATTGCGTTGGGTTGTTTTTGGTTCTGATTGTTTCTAGAGGAATCAGCAAGGGTAAAGCCGATCAGTTTGGATGTTGGCAGCCCAGGATCGTCCGAAGACTTTTGCAGATAAGGGACGGAGGAATTTGAAATTCAAAGTTGGAGACTTCGTTGTTGTTGGAGTTTTCTCTGATTCAAGAGCTACAAGATGGGGTAAGGCTAGAAAGATAGCTCTGAGATGTTTTGGATCTCATCTGTGTTTTGGTTGGATAAGTGTTTGGTTTTCAGGATTGAATTGCCAGTTTGGATAATTGGGATTCGATATGTTTCACGTATCTCTGAGGGAGTACGTGTATGATCTATCTCTGGTTTTGGAACCAGCAGTTCTAGAGGATTTGATTGTTGAGTCGGACTTGTCTGTAGTCTGATATGCTATCTAGTTCTGTAGATCTAGATGAGTAGGAGTTTTATAGCTTAGTAGTATTGATTGTTTGGAATCTATAGAGCGAGTATCTCGATATTTATACCGGGGAAACTCGTAGAAGTTCTATCCAGAATTTTTCTGGATAATTAGATTTGTTTGATTGGGTGAATTAATTGCTATGGTTGTTAGCATATCATTGGTATATGCTTGTGTTTTAAAATTTAATCTTTAAATAGATTATTAAATTACCTTTGTTTTAAATTTCGTGGACGAAATTCTTTTAAGGGGGAAGGAATGTGATGGCCTGGAATTTTGAAGCAATATCAATTTAATAATCTAAAATAAAAATTAAATTGATTTGATAATTTTTGTAATAAGATTTGAATTAGTTTAATAATCCAATTAAAATAAATATTTCATTGATAGATTTTATCTTTTTAAATCTAATAAATTATTTTCTATTTATAACGTATATAGAATATGTATACATTGAAAATAGATATTGTTTTAAATTTAATAAATAAATATGGTTTTAAATACATAAGGTAAATTATTTAAATGGTTTAAAATATGTTTTAACTCAAGTTTAAATTTAAATAAAAATAACAATAAGGGTTATTTTGATATAATTGGATAAAATAAATAATTTATGAATAAAGAAACAATTTCTTTTATAAGTTATTTATGGTTATCAAATTTTGTTATTTTTAAATATAATAATACACTTTTTTAAGAAATAGATTTTTTTATAAAAATAATTGTTTTTCAAAAATTTAAATTGTGTTGTTATATATGTGTATATATATATAACTTGATTTGAATTTGAATTCAAAGCTTTAAAGTTTAAAGTATAAATATTTTAATTTGCTTTGATTTGGAAATATTTGTATAAGCTTTATTTTATAAAATTTGATTTATTCATTTTAAAATTTATCTACATATAAATAAATACATGTTGACTAATTTATTAAACATAGGTTTACATTCATCTTATGTTAACATACTAACTAAATACTAATTAACTTTTAATTATAAATACTAATTACTTTTAAAAAGACAAGTGTAAACATTTTAGAACTTAAATTAACATGTGTTAAGATAATAAAGCAAGGATAATGACAAATGTTATATTTAGGGACAAGTGGCATTTATTTCAATTTTTCTTTTCATTTTAATAAAATCAAATTTCAGCCCTTATAGATACTTATGTTTTCTTATCTTCTTCTTTTCTATTTTCATTTTCAAAACAAAATCTGAATCAAACCTTCATAAATTCAGAAACTAAAACAAGTTGAAATCTCATCTTCATTTTTCTAAAACCTGAAACATTTAAAAAAAACAAAAACTACAATCCACTTCAAACATCAAGCCTGTAATCTCCTGTAACCAATCTTCAACCTGTACAATTTCAAACAAATCATGTAACCATTTTCAAACTGTGATCCTTTTCCTGAAAATCAAAATCAACCTGTCACCCTCTCAAAAATCTGAAGCCAGCTAACAAACTTTCTAACAAAACCTGCAATTTCAAATTTTGAAGCCTGCATCATTTCAATCTGGAATTCAAGCTGCATGCATGTAGTTTTAAGATCAGTCTCAAAGCTCCAATAACTCAGTTTTTAAATGAAACTCAAAGTTTAAAAGCTAAAGCATTAAAGTGCAAAGTTAAAAAAATGGGGGTTTCGTTCTTCAGGCTCTTCAAAACATATGGAGGCTCTGTTCTTCTTTTATAAGGTGAGTAACTTTATTTTAAAAATAAAATTTTAGTATAAATTTCTGGTTGCATTGTGATAATGAGATGATTATGTTTGGGTGAACCTGCAATGTATACATATATGTGAGAGATATACCTCTGTTTCAATAGGATTTTTCTCTGTTTACTAGTTCCTGAATTTTGTGTTGATTTGAATTCAATTTTTCTCTAGGAATAATTATGGTAAAACCTGATGTACAAACAAAGGATTTTGATTTAACATAGATTAAGGTTTAAAAACTTAATTTAGTTAATCTAAAACCTGGATGTCTCTGAATAAATAAAAATACCAATGCATGTTGAATAATTTGGAAAATTAAAATGGTTAGTTTATAAATCCAGGATTGTAAATTGAATATACAAAGCAAAACATAAATTTCAACACTAAAATCAAAAATTTTAGAATAGAAATAAGCATATAGTTCTGTGTTTAACTATAAATGGGGATTTTGGGTTTTTGGGTGATCTCGGCAATTTGAAGTATCGGGGTTCATCTGGTAGGTGGAGGAGTAGTTATTGATGCCGGGAAAATTATTGTGTGGCGTTGCAATTCATCGTGGCGGCTGCGGCGGTGAAATCTTGTCCGGAACCCTAGTTTTAACTAGGTCATTTGTTTTGGTCAGCATGGCTTGTTGAGGTGATCGAGTTGAATGAGATTTTGGGGGATGTTAGTATGATGGTTGATGAACATGTGGTCGGAGTCGCTGCCATTCCGATGGTCAGAAGGTGGAGGATGAGGCATGTTTCAGGTTTGGGGTGATACCCGTATTTCTGTTCCAGGTTTTGGAATACAACTCGAATTCGATTTCGTGTTTTGAAAGGAGGATCTGATGGTGTTGGTTGATCGTAGGGTTGATCGTCGTTGTTGGGAAGCCACTGGAGGTGGATGATGATGACTGGAGGCACGGTGCACGTGCAACGTGCAATTTTTGTGTTCTGATAAACTCTAGGTATTGCAATGTTTTTGAACTCGAGTATTACTCGAGTGTCTGCTGTGCCTTGCTCGAAGGAATGGGCCTGATGACTCGAAGCAGGAAGTTGGGTAGCTTGGGTTGGGTTTTGTGTGACAGGTTTTAGCTGAAAACTGTATTGATTGTTTTGTTTTTTTTAAAAACTAGAATTTAAATGTAAAGCAAGGTTTTAAAGAAGTTTAAAACCTAGTTTATAAAATCTGGAATTTCAAGTTTAAGTTTGAATCTAAATTTTCGAATACGATAAAGTTTTTTTAAAATTTTGATTTGATTTAATTACTTTAGAAAGGTTTAAATAGTTGAAATTTAAAATAAAATTTTGAATATATAAGTAGAGTTTTAAAATATGAAGGTTTATCTAAAATCAAATTTAAATATGTATTCAAATTTTGAAATGAAGAAAAGTTTTTAAATTTAAATTGTTTTAAACAATTTTGAAATGTTTAAGTATAATTCAAATTGATTTGAATTTAAATATGAATTTATTTAAATCCTTTTAAACTTCTTTATTAATGGGTATATCTTTAACTTGTGAGTGAAAGGTTTAGAAAGGTGTTTTTGAAACTTTGTTAAAGAAAATTTGAACTCATTTTAAATCTTAAATTTTAAAATGATATTTGAATATAAATTTAGGTAATTTGATTTAAAAATACTTTGTAAATGATAACTTGATTATTAATAAGAACAAAGTTTTATCTTAAAGTAAATTAGAATTTAATGATTTGTAATTCATTAAATTTTTAAGAAGAAATTTAATGGATAATTAATTTATTTATTTAATTAATAATTTGAATTAATTAAATAGGTAACTAAAGGTTTAAAATAATTAATTAATGGTTAAGATTAATTAATTATGAAAATTAATTTGTAATTAAGGATTTTAATTAGATTTTAATTAACAATCAAGAATTAGTTAATCAAGTAATATAAAATTAATTAAGTTACAGTTAACACTTAATTAATTTAATTTAAGATTAATTATAAATAATTAAAGATTAATTAGTTTATAATTAATTAATTTGATGAAAGTTAATTACTTAAAAGTAATTAAAGAATTAATAAAAGTTAATGATGGTCATTAACTAAGGATTACTTAGTAATTAATGAATATGACTAATTTTTAATAATTAATTAATGATAATCAAATGTGAATTTTTTTTTAAGTTTAATTACTAAATGAAAGTAATTAAGACATTAATTACTTAATGTAATTAATGGAGTTTATTGAGTTTGTTTTAAATTAATTAATTAAGTTTAATTAATTTTAAACATTGGATTTGATAATGATTACTTGATGTAATTAATGAAGTAAAATTACACAGTGAAGTAATTAAAAATAATTACTGGATGTAATTAGTGGATGATGTTAGGACCGTGGAAGTAATTTGGATTAAATTATTTTGTATAATTAATCAAGGGATTAATTAAATAAATTAATTAAGGGGTAATTAATTTCATAAGTAATTAAGGGAAGTTAATTACTGAATGTGATAAATCAAAGGTGATTAATAATTATGGTTTAATTGAGATTAATTATTTAATGTAATTAATTTAAATAAGATAATTAATTAAATATAATTAAGGATCATTAATTAATGTAATTAAGATTGATTAATTAAGATTAATTAATCAATAAGAAGTGATTAAGGGTAGTTAATTAATTGTAATTAGTTAAGGTTAAGTGTAATTAATTATAGTTAATTAATTAATGAAGTAATTAAAGGTTAATTACTGTATTTGGTTTAGAGTAATTAATTTTGTGAAATTAATTGAAGTATAATTAATCGGGATTGATTACATAATATGATAAATTAGAGGTTAGTTAATTAATTAATTAATGGTGATGTAAGCAAGATTTATGTTGAGGTAAGTAATTAATTTAATTCACTTTAGATTAATTAGAGATGATGTAATTAATTTAATTCATTTTAAATTAATTATAAATGGTATGATTATAGATCATTGCTTATGAATGGATGATATTGGTTGCCTTGAATGGTTTGGAATCTCAGCTATGAGATTAGTAATGTTGGGTGATATGGATGCATTAGTTGCATTGTGATGATGATATGGATTATCTTTGATAATGATAATGTGGATTATCTGTGGTTATGATAATGATAATTATCTGTTGAGGATCTGTGAATTATCTATCTGTGTGTATATAGATAATGTTATTGAATTGTTTTAAAATCTAAAACAACATGGACCTAAAAGACACGCTTTGGATTTCGATGAGACCGAGATCGGGTTTCCATATTTAGATATCCGAAAACCACATAGATCCAAGTTAACGATAGGTCGTGTATTTTATGTGAGAGTGAAGACTCGAGGTGTAAGGACAATTAGTCAATATAACTCTAGGGGTGATTCTGTGATGAGTTTAACGGAAATAGTACTTGCAGGCTCGAGTTGGAGATTCAGAGTGCAAGGGTTATCGTCGTTAACTCTGAGGGTGATTCTAAAATGAGTGTAACGAGATAATGCCTTCGGTTTCGTTCGAACTCGGACCGAACTTGTATGGATTGAATGCTTTCAGAACATCGTCAGGTGGACGATGAGCATTCTAAGAGATGTGTTCTCTAAAGGTAATCGTAGCCTCACGCCTCATCAACCGGGAATGGCTAAAACAGGGGAGGTGCAGCAAGGCTAAGTGGGTCATGCCCAAGTAGGATGAGATTTTCCCCTGTCTAGAGGTCCCATTTGATTCAGCTTAGTGAGCGGTTGGATATGTGCACCAACTGCGGGGTTGTCTTGTTCGGAACTGTTCAGTAAGGAATGGTTCCGGCTTTGTGTTGCAGGGGAGCGGGCGTACTCCTCGGTACATTGATCTAGGCCACGTACTGTGACGGGAGGTACCCCAGTAGCCCAGCCATTGTATGGAATCTAAAATCCAATAAGTACCAACGGTTTTGATTGTATTACCCACTTTTGTGGCTAGTAGCTGGAATTTAATAAATGTAACAATTTCGGCTATTTCATATTTACTTGAAAACCCTAGACCTATTATAATATCAGTGGATTTCCTATCAAATGTTTTGGTTAGCGTAAGGTAAAAACTTTTCCATGTTTATGTGTGGGAAGTCTTACGTGATACCTTTCTTTTCTAAAGGTTTTTTTGAAAATTAAGCAATTTTAACCTGTTACTCACACCAGACCCATGTCTGACCCGGAGTTTATTCTTTGTTTTCTTAAACTCTTGGGTACTCAAATTTTTACGAGTAGCCAAGGGATTCAGGTTAGCTTTGACGAATATTGGAGGAGCAATGGAGCAGGAGGCTTCTGCGTTAGATATATAGTATTCCGCTGTGTGTTATGTGTTGTCTCTGAGTTGTATTGAGTTGTAATAACTTGACAGGGTTTATAACTGTATAGAATGTGTTGTATTATATGTGTACTCTGATAATTGTTGATGTACTATGTAATATTTTATGTTATTAATATAATTTATTCGTTCCGCTGTTTAGATTCTGATGTGTTGTTTCTTCTTTCTTCTCTTTCTTTCTCTTTTATATCCCTTTCTTTCTTATTAATGATTCGTCATTCTGTGGAGACGGATGGCGGGTCATTACAATTTTAATAGTTTACTTTACTTTAGACATTATTATAATAGCGTATATTACTACATAGTAGATAGTTTAACGGATCCTTAGAGGATGTTTATCCTAAACATCTTTTGAGTTACTTGTATTTTTAGTTTTTATTTCACTTGAGTTGGATTTATTGATATAAGAATGTTAATCTTAACTTGAGTGTTTTGTGTTTTTCTTTACGCTCAGGTCAGACTGAGTGTACCAGTATTCGAGACTCACCTTTGGAGTTGGAGCTTCGCTTGGAGATCCAGCTATCTATCGAGCTTTCAGATAATCAGTTGAGTCAAGTGATGTACTCTGATTCTTGTATTTGACTATTGTATTCGAGACTTCTGTTGTAACTTATTTTACTCTGTTATATATATATAGTAGCTTCATGAACTACTATTCATTTTGTTTCCGCTGCATATTGTTATATTACACTGTGTCTGTGATTATGTTATTATTTATTTACTGTATATGCTGAGTTTTGCCAAATATAAACTTATAATCTGGTATTTCGAGCAATTCAATTCCAGCATGTTTGGATGAGAATGGTTGAAAATATCAGGTCGTTACATTTGGTATCAGAGCTCTGGTTTTAGGCAAAACTTAGCATATAAAGTAAATGTAGTTACAGAATCACTTTCGTTCGTGCTTTAATCTCTCCTTCTTTGATTCGATTTCTTTTGAATTTTGGAACTCCATTATTCGTTCTGAAGTCCACTCTTGTCTTCCCATATCCAAATTCTTCTTGATTCTGGAGTATCCCATACCTCCACTTCGAATGATCTCTATAATAAACCGGCGGTCTCGCCAATCTTCGAATGATTTGTAAAGGGGTGAAACTCCTTTACAATAGGCATTGATTTACTGAAGATTTCTGTATCCTCAGTTTTCGATGCTATCTATCTCCTGCTATGCCTGAATTCTATCTCTTGCGATCGAATGTCGATTTGTCTCAGAATTCTGCATCGATCTTACTCTTTAAGTCACGGTCGACCCGATTAAGGTTGCCCGCGATTTATATAAACTTATCCATCTTTCTATTTTTTTATTTAATCATCTTATCTTTGTTTCGAACCTATCTTCGAATCAAAATTCTCTTTGATTTGAGTCCATCAAATTTGAATCTCTATCCTTGCTTTGAAATCCATTCTTGTATCATCGAGTGAGGGAGTGTAATTATAATTAATATAAAGATGTTATATATATATATATTGTGTTGTTTGAGTTGTTGAAGTTGATTTGGATTTCCGATCGATTCGTCTGATCAACGCTATCGATAGGATCTCCAAAACACTTGAACAGAGCAAACAACGCAATTGTTTTCAAAATGAAATAAATTTTGTATAATTATATTATAAATAGGTAAGTTTTTCTGGATTTTGATAGTTATTTGAATTGGGTATCAAGAAATAATATTTGACTTTATATATATCTTATAACCATTTGCTCTTGTTTAATCTATAAATAAAGTGAACTGTAAATAGGGTTATAAATTAATTTGGAAATTTAAAAGGAATGTAAATCAAGAAACTGAGAATTTAATTTCCGGTGATTTAAAATTTTGGTTTTTAAGTTTTAAAGGTATGTTATTTAAAGTATTTTCGAATAGAAATTATTTGCAAAGAATTTTAAATGATTAAATTAGTACTCTCCTCTTTTGTCGCTGGAAAATAATTTCAGTGATGACGGCCGCATCATCGACATTCATTTTTGAGTTTTGAAGTGGAGAGACTATTCTGTAGCTTTGCTGCAGTTTTACTTTGGAAATTTAATCAATTCGGGTTTCTAAAATATGACTTGATTTGTAAAATATATTGATATATGATTTTAAATTTGATTTGATATACTGTGTATATATATATTTATCTCTAAATGGTTTGAAATTAATTGGAAATTTAATTCATAAATTTATGTTAAAAGGTGATTTTAATTATAAAATAAAGCAAATTTTTGAATAAATATTTAAACTTGAATAACAAAATTGAATTTTTTTTGTATAATACTCAATTACATTCAAAAATTACTTACCTAAATTACTTAGAAGTAAACTATGTAATTGAATGATGTACAATATAAAATGATGTTAAAAGCAATTTTAAATAAATTGGAGTAGTTATAATAAGTATAGATATACTTAATATATGTGCTAAGATATATTAAGTAGAATAAATTTAAAAATAATTTGGAATAAAGAAGAATTAAATTTGTTGAATAAAATATGATTGTAATAAATGACTATTCAGGTTTATGATTTTAGAATATTATTAATAAAGGGTAATTGGATCATAAGATAATGAATAAATGAGATGAATGAAATAAAATTTTGCTTTGAAGGAATTAATAAACTAACAATTGAATCAACTTAATGAAATACCTTGAATCAAAAATCAATTATTGAATATTAATTGATTTAAATTGAAATTTATATAATTAAAATTAACAGTTTGAACTAGCAAATTTAAATTGAATGATTATTTATTGATTTAATATAAATGGATATAACCAAATTGTTAAATATTAATTATTTAAATTGAAATTTATATGGTTTAAATTAATTGTTTTATTTTGTAATTCAAGTCTATTTTCTTCTAGTTGTTTTATTCTCCCACCTCCTTCCTTTTCGGGGACGAAAAGTTTTGAGTGGGGGAGAGTGTAACGACCCGTAAATTCTAATTGTTTTAATAAAGTGATTAATTGAATTTTCATAAAATTTTAAAAATAAAAATTTGAAATAAAAATTTAATATTTGGAATACGTCTAATTGAACATAGCAAACTGTAAATTTTCATATGAAAATATGAAAGTTTATTTTATTGTGTAATTCTATTTCAATTTATATCAGTTAATATTTGATGATGATAAAATGTTTTTCAAACCTGAATATTTTTCTATAGAAAAATTATAAATCACCTTCTGAGCAAGACGACATAGTTTGTTTCTTCAAATTTTGACCCTTATTGCTCCGTCGATCTTAATTTCGGCGAAATAGCAGCATTCACATACTGATGCCGATTTTTGATCGGATGATCGTATCACAGATATCTGTGCACCGTTTTGATCGTTTCGTCGTGCTAATCTTTGCAGTATATTCATTTGTGTGCTCCGGAGTACGGTACACCACGGAAACCGCGAAACGATTAGCCGTATCGGTGCCAAGAATTTTTGCCCTTTGAATCTTCCAGTGTCCATTCGTGTGTCCAACGGTTGAAAAATATAAATTGGCACTGCTTTTAATATTCTCAGAATTGGTTATTGACGTCGACTACGCATTTATTTGATGTATATATGGGTTCGTGACTAGTGCTTCTTCCGTTCAAACTGAAATTAATAATATTTATATTTGCAGTCATTTACTCTTTTACATGTAACTCTTCTATCTTCCTCCTCCATATTCTTTTTCTTTTTCTCAGCCTTCCCTCTTTCTTTCCTTTCTCCTATTATTCTTCTTCAAAATATAGATAGTATAGTAAGCAATATTTTAGCCTGTGCATCTCAATGTTTCAGCCTTCTTCCTTCCTCAACCCCTTCCTCCTTTTTATTTGCCAACACCTCCACCATCTTACCTGCCTTCCCCTTTTCGCCTCTCTCATTTTTCCCAGCAACCCACGCGACCGCACCTCCAGCGAGCCCGACCCCTCCTTTCCGACCACCATCACCTCCGCTTTGACGGTTTTCCCCGACCTCAGCTCTCGCCTTTTGTCCAGCTCCCCACCTTCTGTCCGCCCTCCGCCCTATTCACCTCCATGTATCCTCCTTCCCCTCCACGCCTTCACCCACGCCCAACAGCATCTTCATGCAACCCCTGCCTCACCTCCTCTGACCCGAGCCATAGCGGTTATCACCTCAGCACCCGTGATCGCCAATCTCCAGCCATGTTTTGGGGCTGTAGTTGAGGCTTGGCTTTGCAGACTTTAGTCGACTTCCGGTGAGTTTATATGTATAGTACGTTTATTTGTATGGATATATATATAAATATATACACTTTACATTTTGTTTATTTACTTTTTGACTCTGGTAGATTGTTTTACATGGATATATTCATGTAATTTCTAATACATAGGTGTTAGATATATTGGGTTGGTTCATATATGTATTTGTTTGAAAAAATAATAATAGAAACATTGCAGTTTTTGAAAATATGGTATGTATGAGTAAGCTACTGTTTATATGTGATGGCATATCATCTATTCTTTATTTATATTGTGGTATCAAATATTTCGGAGGAAGGCATGCGAATTTATAAAGATTATTTAAATAGTATGTTTTGTTAGATCATATACTAGCTTACATAAGTTTGTCATGTATGAAAAATATACATATGATACGTTTGTACAATTTATGAGATGACAGTAAGCGTATCACACGTCATTTGTATATATATATTAGTATGCTGTGTTTTAGCTGTTGTATAATATAAAAGGAGTATTATAGATAGAGTTACTGTATATTTTATATACGTTATAGTATATATATTATATAATAGAAAGATATAAAATATGTATATATTTATTTTTAAATTTGTTTATATACGCATATATGCGTGGGTATATATTTTGTTGCAGCTAACTTTGTCCTTGTATACGTATGTTTTCCTTAGATTTAAAGTATTCTATGCGTAGAGCTAATATACATTAGTTTATATGATAGGTTTGCTTACGATATGTTAAGTATATATATATATATACGCAAAGTATAAAATATTATAAAGTATTCAAAGTTATAGAGTTAATACAGCTTAAATGATGTTGATTTTAACTGTATGTATATAAGTTATATAAATAATTGATCTTTTTCTTAGAAACCCTGGTTCCTATTTTTCTCCTTGCCTGATGCCTATTTCATTTTGTATATATAGTTTAGGATAGAGTATAAAATTTATTAATTACAGTTTTAAGACCTTATTTGATTTTGAATTTTTGTGTGTAGACACGTTATTTATGTATATAATAGATATATATTGATATTGGATCTTTTAAAATATGTAAAGTTTAAATATATTTTGAACTTTATAATATATAAATTCGTTTTCATTAATGTGAAGCTGCTTGATCGTAATATTGATTTAATATATATATATCTATTCGATTATATCAACGTATTCTGATTTGCTCTCATCGATCCTCATTTTTCAGCTTTGCCCGTCGTGCCTGTTTTCTTCATCGAATCGTGTCCATCTAGCGTCGCTTTGAAATTCGTAGCTCATTTCTTCATCAAAATCTATCTAGCCTCGAAAGGTGAGCAATCACTCACGATGTATGTTCTTTTATTTATTAAATTTGATTTCAATTGAAACGATAATTGAAATATGCTGTTGTTAGTTATTTACACTGTTATATATATGTTATTATCTGTGTCTGTTCACCTGTGACATCTGACACCATTATCTGTTATTTATATTTATGATATATGCCTGTTATATTATTATCGTATCTGTTATCACTCTGCAAGTTCCTTATTGGTATAGAATTCACTATGGGTTGATATGATATATACCCGAATGGACTTTAGAATAGGAGAAAATCATTATGGGTTGAAATGATAAACCCAAGCGATTTTCATTGACATTGAATTTCAGGATTACGGGTTGAAATGATGTATATATGCCCGTATATATTTAAATTATGGATTGAAATGATAAATATCTGTATCACTTGACCATAGGATAGAAAATTATATACAGATACCGTTGGTCTATATATAAATATTTTTGAAAATGATTTATATGGTTTTGGAAAGAAATATATGGTTTTACTTAAATATGGATTTTAGATATTATATAAATGTTATTTTATATATAGTTAAATTCTTGATTTTAAGCTATGTATAAACTTGTTGTAATACAAAATAAGCTTAATAATAAAGTTTGATTTTGGTAAAATATGATATGGTTAAGTATTTATTTAAATTATATTTTAATATAGAGTTTATAATGATTTTATAAATTAAGGTTGAGAAGATAAATTTGAAATTGATTTGAAATTGTATTTAATTAAGGAATATATTTAATTAAAAATCGATTTGAAACTTATGGAATTTAAGATTGCTAAAGGATAAAATTTTATAACTTGATTTTGGTTAAGGTGATTTAAATGAATATTTCAAGTTGAAGGAAATATTTAGTTTATTTGTAATTTAGGGTTTATTTAAATAATATTGGATTTATTGAGTGAATATTTCAAAACTAAATAATAATAAAGTTAAATTAAGATATATATGAAATTATCAAATTTAGTTTTGAGATTGTGAAATATTTTAAGCTTTGGAATATATCAAAATTTAAATGGTTTTTTTGTGGTTCAAATCTGTATTTGAAATCGATATAATGGTTTATTGAAAACCGAATTGAATTGAAATTGTTGAGATTTGATTAAATTTAAAATTTTTGGATTAGTGTTGATTTGAAATTGATTTGTGAAATTTGAGGAAGCTATTTTATTATATAAAGTATTTTTAAAATTATATTTAAAACTATTTATATATGCTACTTTAGAAATTAATTTCATATGAACTATATGTAACGCCCCGAGAATTTTCGACTTTCGAAAATTCAACATCGATACTCACTTTATCGACTGCCAAGAATTCGAAGGTCAAAAACCGGAATGTTATGGGTTTTTAAAAAGAAGAAAAGAAAAGGAAAAGAAAGAAGAAGAGATAAGAAGGTAGAAAATAGAGAGAAAAGAAAAAAACAGAAGATAGAAAATTTTAAAATAGAAGAAAAAGAGAATAGAGAACATAGAAAATAGAAAACAACAGAACAACATCAGAATCTCACAATTCGCAGCGGAACAACATATAATAATAAATGAATAATCTTTAAACAAAGAACTATATCAGTTATTACATTTTATACATTACATTACAACATATCATCAAAGTGTACAACAACATCATACAACAACAAACAATGCAGCGGAAAAAGAAATATTATATAAACTAGTAATACGCCATGCCATCCAGCTTGCCTCCAGCAACTCCAGAATATCCAGAATATCCTGATAAACCTTAACTCTTAACTGCCCGTGTGGAAATTGGTGGGCACCCAGAGTTTAGGAAGGAAAACAATAAACTCCAAGTCAGTCATGTGACTGGTGTGAGAACTCAAAACAGTTTATTTATCTTTAAAATCAATAGAGAGATATTTTTATTTCAATTCGCAATGCTTTTAAAAATGAGACTACCATAAGGCCTCCTGCCACACACACAATGCAAACGCAGACTTGGAGAAGATTTCTCCTTATGACAGTCAAACATGCTTGATACGCATTTAAAAAGAGCATTTGATATTATTATTAGTGCATAGTGTAGGAAAAATTCATTTCGAAAGTAGAATATAAATCTTAGCCAGCATAGGTACCATTATATTATGCCTACTAATAGCTACCATATTAGATGGCAGGTTCTACAACTAAAACCGTACAAGTCACGTATTGTTTCTTTGGATTTCCAATGAATGATCAGGCCAAGGAACTTCCCATTGCCACATGAGAATGCCTCTGGATGGACATCCCCGAGAACCAAACCGGATCTCTACCAACACAAGGCCGGGTTACCCCTAACTAAGTAACAACTGACCGAATATGCCATCCCCCGGTCCTTTGGGACCTTTATCACCGAGCGCTCGTAATCAATTCACACAATCATAACAAAGTGTTTTCAACATGAGTAAGTATCTGGGCTCCATACCATGATACCACCCTTTTCCAGAAGGAAATGGACACATCCTAAAGGGTGCTACCCCTCATAACCTTGCTGCTTCTTTCCTGTTTTGACCATTCACGGGGTGTGAGGTTCGACGAAGTCACGTCCACAAAAACATACTTTATACAAAAGCCATGCTTTGGATCAACAAACGATCATAGAGATGATCACAAAGATAGACGATCAAATAAACGATCCTATCACAAATAATCAACACAATGATCATTTCAGCATCACTCAGCATGTCACATTACCAAATTGGGAATATATCACTAATAACATTCAACTACATAACCTCTGAGCTCGTACGTCTCAGAGAAGGGTGTTAAGCTAAAAGAATAAATTCTCCGCCACCAACAGAAATATATTTGAAAGAAATCGGCTTTATATCTCAATTTGTAATGTCAGACATACAATCCATACAAGTCTGTTCCGGGCTCGAACAAAACCGAAGGCACTTCTTACGAAGCCCTTGCAATACGGGTATTCACAATCCCGATCGAATTTCCCATCACTTAAGGAATCTCTATACCAGGAGCTACCCAGTGCAGAGACAATCGATAGGTCATCCTATCGCTTTCACAAATACTCGGTCTTCAACACCGATCTTCAATGCAATTCACAACGACGTATCACATATTCGGAATGGGTTATACGACCCCATGGTCCTTTCCCGGTTAACCCGAATAGTGAGCGCTTATTTAAAAATAAGTGTAGCATTCATATCAAACAAATCACATCAATTACCCATTCAAAGGGAAATATTGATAGTCGGTTATTGAACTATCAATGGATATGCACACATCATCAGTTTCCAAATAATTTTCTAAATTATTTATTTTCCAAAATATCTTCACTAGATATATAATTTCATACTTCAAAAATAAATCAATATTTATTTTTAAACAAATTCCACCTTTCATTTATAAATTCCTTAGTGAATTTATATTCCAAAATATTCATGCATATACGATTTCAATTTATCTTCCAAAAGATAAATTCTAAATATTCACTTCATATTGGAAAACATTTCCATATTTTTTTATTCATAAGTAATTCACAAATTTTATTTATTTTCAACACTTAGAAAATATTCAATATACTTAAATCGAATTAAGTATATATTTCATTCTTTAAGGAAATCATTCACTTAAACATATTTATTTGGGCCAAAACGAATGTTACGTAAAACATCGTTACGACAACCCAAAATCACTAGTATAGGGATTCGAAATTAAAATAGATATATAAATCCCAATACTATTCAAAAGATTTCCTTTCGGAAATTATTTACTATAACAACAGTGTTATAGTCCATAATTTCCTTTTATTTCTCGAAAACGTCTATTTCAACAATAAATGTTGAAATCTATGGTTTCGAATCTCAACATCTTTTAAAACATCGTTAGATCGTTTTAATTCTGTTTAAACATCTCATTCAAACATTTTCTTTAACATATTATTCACTATTCAAAAACGTGAATATTCTTTGTTAACACATTACATCCTTTTATTTATTTTAATTCAAAGGATTATTCACTATTCAAAAATGTGAATATAACTCCATTAAATAAGTTATGACAATTAACTTATCAGAATAAGTTGTTTGCGGATTTATAAAACAACGTTTATAAATTCCATTTCTATTTATTTATAAATACTTCCTTTTTATAAATTCCTTTATTAACCTATTCCAGTTTATAACTAAATTATAAACTAAACGTTCATATTATAAGTTAAATACTTATAATTTATTCGTTTACTAAAATCGTTCCTTTGAACTTCATAATTATAAATCTTATAACTTATAAGATTCGTTGATTTATCAAAACTCCATTCTTTCAATAACTTTATAAATTTTATAAACCTACTGTTTATAAAATTTCATTTATAACTTCACTGTTTATAATCCTATAAATTTCATTCATTAATGAAATTCATTTTTACTTCATTCAAACACTTATAAAAACTCGTTTTATAATGTCAATTTTTCAATTTATAAATATCTATTTATAAATCTCTTAATATAAATCAATTTATATTATTCTTCTAAAACGTCTTTAAATTCCTTTATAATTTCACCATTCTCTTGATTTATAAAATAATCAAATTTTATAAATCCTATATTTAAACTTTTATAATATGTTCAAAAATCCAATTTAAACTATTTTATAAAAATCATTAATTCACATTTCTCAAAAATCAGCTTTTAACTATATTCTCACCAAAATCATAACTTTATAACTTTGAAAATTATAACGTTTATTTATTTAAAATGGATCAATTCCAAAAATATAGTATATTTTCAAAAATCACTTTATAATCATTTTAAAATTCCAAAACTTGGGTCCAATGATGCTACATACCAAATAGTCAATCACGACAACAACGATCCATCATATATCGATATGATAATCCATCAAATATCAAAATATTTGAAAATCTAATAAATACTGTTGAGGAATCCAGTTGGATCCCTCCAACCTGTTTCCTGCATCCAAAAACATTAGCACAATACCAATTTCGCTCCAGTACGAAATTATCGCGGTATATGTTCTTATTAAATATTATCCGCTTAATAACGGCGTAATAGGGTCTCATCCGCTAAACAAATAAATGCGGGAAATCAATAACTGCAATATATACATATGCCAATATATATATATTGATATTATATATAATACCAATTTCACTGTTTATGAAATATTCGCGGTATATGTTTTTATTAAATAACATCCGCTTACTAACGGCGTATAATGTCTATTTTAACAATCAATAGATATTAATCAACATTTAAACATGCATTCAAATATTTTAAATCTAACTTTTTAAAATAAAATCGAAACTGATTCGATTGAGTGAGAAGTTCTCACCTTGGTTTTAATTTCCGTTTTAGCGATTTATTTCGAATAAAATTAAACGCGCGTTTAATTTTACCCGAAATTCTCACTAACTCCAAACGACTCCAAACCAACTCCATCGCGTAGTGCTTGTCCATACGATCCCAACGCAACTGAGTTTGCATTTTTTCGACCTCGTATGAAAAAGATATCACGGTTTAAAGTTTAACGAGTTAATATATAAAATTAACACTAAATTTATAATAATTTTAAACCTAAACTATTATCTACCGTTCATTTGAAATCAACGCATCCTGGCCCTCCAACCTTTTCTTCCCTCACGCGATCCCTCTACAGATCAAACATGAGACCGAACCCAATATCCATAGATTAGGGTTAATTTTAGCAACCTCCACGTTGAACTCCAGCATGATCAGCCACTCCCATTCGCTCCGCCATCACACGAGCTACCCACGGTCAGAAGAGCTTCGAGCTCGGTCGCCTATATCGCACGCAAATCGAGGCCAAACGGCCCACGAACGCGGCCATCTATCTCCTCCAAACGACGACAATAGCCAACTCCACCGTATAGATTTGTAGTTCTCACTCCCCTCTCCAACTTTCATGTTGATGATTTTGCCTAAAACTGAATAGGCGAAGAGAGATTTGAGGGAGAAGGCAAGATGATTTCAGCCATGCATTTATAACAATGGCGGCCTGGTCACAAAACCCTAATTATATATATATATATATATATATATATATATATATATATATATATATATTTTATTTTGTGAATTTTGGTGGTATTTATAGGAAATTAAAACGAACACTATTCATTTCGATTTTCCAAACTCCGATTTACGCGCCGAAACTGGCGTACCTAGGGTTTATCCCGCGTTCCAGACACAATGGAACAAGTTTCGGAAGCTAATTCGGACATCTGTGCGAGTTATGGCTGAAAACGCTCAATTTGAATTAAACCGATTTAAGTCGATTTCTAGGCGTTTTAATTTGTAACGGACAAACGGTAAATCCAATCGACTTGAAATTTGAAACCTTGCAATAATATCACATTACGGATCCGATGAAACTGGTTTCGTCGAAATCCGAGACTTTTTGAAAAATGGCTATTTTAGCTCGCCAAATTTAAATTAAAAATAAATCGATGCGTTTCGAGCTGCCACGATCAAACGATAACTCCGATTGACACGAAAATTGAAATCCGGTAATAACTAACTATTACGGATCCAATGAAACTGGTTTCGTTCAATTCTGAGACTGTTCAAAAATTGACTATTTTACAGTCGATTATTAAATATTAAAATATTCAATTTTCACAAATTAACTTTAAATTCAATTTTAAAAGTTCTAAAATATCGTTCTAACTTCCATATGATAAAATAAAATTTTACAAATCATTTTCAATCATATTTAACCCAATTTTCAATTATTTCCATAATTTAACATATTAAATTATCGATTTAAAAATCCAATTAAATCCAAAAATTCAAATAAAAATTTATTTGACTTATAAATTCACTTATTAATATTTAAAATTAATTAAATATTCAAATTTTAATTTCTAAAAATTCTGGGTCGTTACAATCTTCCCCCCTTAAAAGAATTTCGTCCTCGAAATTATAAGTAATAAAAGTACAGAATTTATTAATTTTCCAAAATATCTATAATTAAACTTCTTACAATAACTTTACTAAGTTTTCAAATCATACTTAGTTATCTTTTCAAAAACAACTATATCATTTAACTTTCAATTCCAAAATCAAAGTTTTCAAAATTTTCCAATTTTTCTCAAATTTTTCTAACGCCTTAAATTTTCGGAAAAATTCGCCATAGTCTCCTTTGCGCAGCTCGATCCGAAAAAAAAAATGACAGTATATATATCACAAATATACATCTCATCAAGTAATGAGGCATCCCGCAGGGAAAAAAGGTATAAAAGTACGATATTTAATCCGAGATATGTACCTTATATTTTATTAGCGAGCATATACGGCTAATATAGCGCTAAAGCGAGCTCCAAATGCGAAGCAAACGCGATCCGCACCTACTAATTACTCAACAAACAACATGAGAACATGCATATAGATAATAGTATCAATATACAACATATAGTAACATATCAACTATATATGTCACATAGCAAATGCAACTAAACAACAAATGCAAACATCAACCAACTACCATCCATAACCAACAAATATTCATTCATATTTCATGAATGGGTTTTTCAATTTAATCACATTTGATTTTTTGATAGTGGACGTTTTTACTAACATTCTTTTTCACTTAGTTTACATTCACGAATTCATATTCAAGTTGGTTCACTTCCAAATCAAATTCAATTTTATTTAAGATCCATTTAACTTCCAATTGAATTTCAATTACTTTAGCTTTCCATTTCATTAATACTTAATGAATTATATACAATCAACTAATCAACCAACAATCATATAACAACCAATGTTTATATAATACAACCAAATTCCTTTGCTTCACTTACATTCATTTTGGTTTAACACCTTTAATTAAATTGACTTCCATTCAATTTATTCAACTTCCAATAACATTGGATTCTAATGAATTAACGTTTATATTCATTATTCCATTCCAATTTATTCACATTTAATTGATTAACATTCAATCCATTCATTTACAACAGTTGAATTTCATTTACATAACTTAAGTTCACATTTATCAATCAATTCAGCTTCCAAATTCTAAAGTAAATTTTCATTTAACTTTAAATTCATTTTTATTTACAACTCATATTCATAAATATATTCACATAGTTTCACTTCTTATATATATAAGTTTATTTCACAATTGTAAATTACTTTAATTATAATTCAATTCTTATAATTCATTTGCTTATACAATTATTCTTTTATTTAGATTATTCAAACAACTAAACAATCCACTTATATACACTTTAATAATTCTGAAAAATTATTTCTTTTATATATAAAATATACTCAAGGTAAAATTATTTCATTTACCCAATTTTTAAAATCAATATTGTGCCGAATTGTTCCATTCAAGTGTTTAGAGATCCTTATCAACAACGTTAATTACTCGTATTAACCAGAATCTATATACCACTCAACAAACCAATCATCACAATATAAAACAATTTTATATTCACTAATAAATACGCTCTCATAGCTATTATTACACTCAAACTCATTCTAGAGTACTACTGACTCTATCTCTAATGAATAATACCCAACAGAACCATGGTTGTCGCTTAACCATAAGCTCTGATACCAGATGTAACGCCCCGAGAATTTTCGACTTTCGAAAATTCAACATCGATACTCACTTTATCGACTGCCAAGAATTCGAAGGTCAAAAACCGAAATGTTATGGGTTTTTAAAAAGAAGAAAAGGAAAGGAAAAGAAAGAAGAAGAGATAAGAAGGTCGAAAATAGAGAGAAAAGAAAAAAACAGAAGATAGAAAATTTTAAATAGAAGAAAAAGAGAATAGAGAACATAGAAAATAGAAAACAACAGAACAACATCAGAATCTCACAATTCGCAGCGGAACAACATATAATAATAAATGAATAATCTTTAAACAAAGAACTATATCAGTTATTACATTTTATACATTACATTACAACATATCATCAGAGTGTACAACAACATCATACAACAACAAACAATGCAGCGGAAAAAGAAATATTATATAAACTAGTAATACGCCATGCCATCCAGCTTGCCTCCAGCAACTCCAGAATATCCAGAATATCCTGATAAACCTTAACTCTTAACTGCCCGTGTGGAAATTGGTGGGCACCCAGAGTTTAGGAAGGAAAACAATAAACTCCAAGTCAGTCATGTGACTGGTGTGAGAACTCAAAACAGTTTATTTATCTTTAAAATCAATAGAGAGATATTTTTATTTCAATTCGCAATGCTTTTAAAAATGAGACTACCATAAGGCCTCCTGCCACACACACAATGCAAACGCAGACTTGGAGAAGATTTCTCCTTATGATAGTCAAACATGCTTGATACGCATTTAAAAAGAGCATTTGATATTATTATTAGTGCATAGTGTAGGAAAAATTCATTTCGAAAGTAGAATATAAATCTTAGCCAGCATAGGTACCATTATATTATGCCTACTAATAGCTACCATATTAGATGGCAGGTTCTACAACTAAAACCGTACAAGTCACGTATTGTTTCTTTGGATTTCCAACGAATGATCAGGCCAAGGAACTTCCCATTGCCACATGAGAATGCCTCTGGATGGACATCCCCGAGAACCAAACCGGATCTCTACCAACACAAGGCCGGGTTACCCCTAACTGAGTAACAACTGACCGAATATGCCATCCCCCGGTCCTTTGGGACCTTTATCACCGAGCGCTCGTAATCAATTCACACAATCATAACAAAGTGTTTTCAACATGAGTAAGTATCTGGGCTCCATACCATGATACCACCCTTTTCCAGAAGGAAATGGACACATCCTAAAGGGTGCTACCCCTCATAACCTTGCTGCTTCTTTCCTGTTTTGACCATTCACGGGGTGTGAGGTTCGACGAAGTCACGTCCACAAAAACATACTTTATACAAAAGCCATGCTTTGGGTCAACAAACGATCATAGAGATGATCACAAAGATAGACGATCAAATAAACGATCCTATCACAAATAATCAACACAATGATCATTTCAGCATCACTCAGCATGTCACATTACCAAATTGGGAATATATCGCTAATAACATTCAACTACATAACCTCTGAGCTCGTACGTCTCAGAGAAGGGTGTTAAGCTAAAAGAATAAATTCTCCGCCACCAACAGAAATATATTTGAAAGAAATCGGCTTTATATCTCAATTTGTAATGTCAGACATACAATCCATACAAGTCTGTTCCGGGCTCGAACAAAACCGAAGGCACTTCTTACGAAGCCCTTGCAATACGGGTATTCACAATCCCGATCGAATTTCCCATCACTTAAGGAATCTCTATACCAGGAGCTACCCAGTGCAGAGACAATCGATAGGTCATCATATCGCTTTCACAAATACTCGGTCTTCAACACCGATCTTCAATGCAATTCACAACGACGTATCACATATTCGGAATGGGTTATACGACCCCATGGTCCTTTCCCGGTTAACCCGAATAGTGAGCGCTTATTTAAAAATAAGTGTAGCATTCACATCAAACAAATCATATCAATTACCCATTCAAAGGGAAATATTGATAGTCGGTTATTGAACTATCAATGGATATGCACACATCATCAGTTTCCAAATAATTTTCCAAATTATTTATTTTCCAAAATATCTTCACTAGATATATAATTTCATACTTCAAAAATAAATCAATATTTATTTTTAAACAAATTCCACCGTTCATTTATAAATTCCTTAGTGAATTTATATTCCAAAATATTCATGCATATACGATTTCAATTTATCTTCCAAAAGATAAATTCTAAATATTCACTTCATATTGGAAAACATTTCCATATTTTTTTATTCATAAGTAATTCACAAATTTTATTTATTTTCAACACTTAAAAAATATTCAATATACTTAAATCGAATTAAGTATATATTTCATTCTTTAAGGAAATCATTCACTTAAACATATTTATTTGGGCCAAAACGAATGTTACGTAAAACATCGTTACGACAACCCAAAATCACTAGTATAGGGATTCGAAATTAAAATAGATATATAAATCCCAATACTATTCAAAAGATTTCCTTTCGGAAATTATTTACTATAACAACAGTGTTATAGTCCATCATTTCCTTTTATTTCTCGAAAACGTCTATTTCAACAATAAATGTTGAAATCTATGGTTTCGAATCTCAACATCTTTTAAAACATCGTTAGATCGTTTTAATTCTGTTTAAACATCTCATTCAAACATTTTCTTTAACATATTATTCACTATTCAAAAACGTGAATATTCTTTGTTAACACATTTCATCCTTTTATTTATTTTAATTCAAAGGATTATTCACTATTCAAAAATGTGAATATAACTCCATTAAATAAGTTATGACAATTAACTTATCAGAATAAGTTGTTTGCGGATTTATAAAACAACGTTTATAAATTCCATTTCTATTTATTTATAAAAACTTCCTTTTTATAACTTCCTTTATTAACCTATTCCAGTTTATAACTAAATTATAAACTAAACGTTCATATTATAAGTTAAATACTTATAATTTATTCGTTTACTAAAATCGTTCCTTTGAACTTCATAATTATAAATCTTATAACTTATAAGATTCGTTTATTTATCAAAACTCCATTCTTTCAATAACTTTATAAATTTTATAAACCTACTGTTTATAAAATTTCATTTATAACTTCACTGTTTATAATCCTATAAATTTCATTCATTAATGAAATTCATTTTTACTTCATTCAAACACTTATAAAAACTCGTTTTATAATGTCAATTTTTCAATTTATAAATATCTATTTATAAATCTCTTAATATAAATCAATTTATATTATTCTTCTAAAACGTCTTTAAATTCCTTTATAATTTCACCATTCTCTTGATTTATAAAATAATCAAATTTTATAAATCCTATATTTAAACTTTTATAATATGTTCAAAAATCCAATTTAAACTATTTTATAAAAATCATTAATTCACATTTCTCAAAAATCAGCTTTTAACTATATTCTCACCAAAATCATAACTTTATAACTTTGAAAATTATAACGTTTATTTATTTAAAATGGATCAATTCCAAAAATATAGTATATTTTCAAAAATCACTTTATAATCATTTTAAAATTCCAAAACTTGGGTCCAATGATGCTACATACCAAATAGTCAATCACGACAACAACGATTCATCATATATCGATATGATAATCCATCAAATATCAAAATATCTGAAAATCTGATAAATACTGTTGAGGAATCCAGTTGGATCCCTCCAACCTGTTTCCTGCATCCAAAAACATTAGCACAATACCAATTTCGCTCCAGTACGAAATTATCGCGGTATATGTTCTTATTAAATATTATCCGCTTAATAACGGCGTAATAGGGTCTCATCCGCTAAACAAATAAATGCGGGAAATCAATAACTGCAATATATACATATGCTAATATATATATATATATATATATATTGATATTATATATAATACCAATTTCACTGTTTATGAAATATTCGCGGTATATGTTTTTATTAAATAACATCCGCTTACTAACGGCGTATAATGTCTATTTTAACAATCAGTAGATATTAATCAACATTTAAACATGCATTCAAATATTTTAAATCTAACTTTTTAAAATAAAATCGAAACTGATTCGATTGAGTGAGAAGTTCTCACCTTGGTTTTAATTTCCGTTTTAGCGATTTATTTCGAATAAAATTAAACGCGCGTTTAATTTTACCCGAAATTCTCACTAACTCCAAACGACTCCAAACCAACTCCATCGCGTAGTGCTCGTCCATACGATCCCAACGCAACTGAGTTTGCATTTTTTCGACCTCGTATGAAAAAGATATCACGGTTTAAAGTTTAACGAGTTAATATATAAAATTAACACTAAATTTATAATAATTTTAAACCTAAACTATTATCTACCGTTCATTTGAAATCAACGCATCCTGGCCCTCCAACCTTTTCTTCCCTCATGCGATCCCTCTACAGATCAAACATGAGACCGAACCCAATATCCACAGATTAGGGTTAATTTTAGCAACCTCCACGTTGAACTCCAGCATGATCAGCCACTCCCATTCGCTCCGCCATCACACGAGCTACCCACGGTCAGAAGAGCTTCGAGCTCGGTCGCCTATATCGCGCGCAAATCGAGGCCAAACGGCCCACGAACGCGGCCATCTATCTCCTCCAAACGACGACAATAGCCAACTCCACCGTATAGATTTGTAGTTCTCACTCCCCTCTCCAACTTTCATGTTGATGATTTTGCCTAAAACTGAATAGACGAAGAGAGATTTGAGGGAGAAGGCGAGATGATTTCAGCCATGCATTTATAACAATGGCGGCCTGGTCACAAAACCCGAATTATATATATATATATATATATATATATATATATATATATATATATATATTATTGTGAATTTTGGTGGTATTTATAGGAAATTAAAACGAACACTATTCATTTCGATTTTCCAAACTCCGATTTACGCGCCGAAACTGACGTACCTAGGGTTTATCCCGCGTTCCGGACACAATGGAACAAGTTTCGGAAGCTAATTCGGACATCTGTGCGAGTTATGGCTGAAAACGCTCAATTTGAATTAAACCGATTTAAGTCGATTTCTAGGCGTTTTAATTTGTAACGGACAAACGGTAAATCCAATCGACTTGAAATTTGAAACCTTGCAATAATATCACATTACGGATCCGATGAAACTGGTTTCGTCAAAATCCGAGACTTTTTGAAAAATGGCTATTTTAGCTCGCCAAATTTAAATTAAAAATAAATCGATGCGTTTCGAGCTGCCACGATCAAACGATAACTCCGATTGACACGAAAATTGAAATCCGGTAATAACTAACTATTACGGATCCAATGAAACTGGTTTCGTTCAATTCTGAGACTGTTCAAAAATTGACTATTTTACAGTCGATTATTAAATATTAAAATATTCAATTTTCACAAATTAACTTTAAATTCAATTTTAAAAGTTCTAAAATATCGTTCTAACTTCCATATGATAAAATAAAATTTTACAAATCATTTTCAATCATATTTGACCCAATTTTCAATTATTTCCATAATTTAACATATGAAATTATCGATTTAAAAATCCAATTAAATCCAAAAATTCAAATAAAAATTTATTTGACTTATAAATTCACTTATTAATATTTAAAATTAATTAAATATTCAAATTTTAATTTCTAAAAATTATGGGTCGTTACACTATTTTAATATAAATTATTTTTAATACAAACTATTTTAAATTATAACTATTTTTATATAAACTATTTCAAATTATAAACTATTTTATTATATATACTATTATTTATATTTAAACAGTTAAGTGGGAAGTGTTATGATTCCAAAGCATTATGATTTCTAAATTTTGATTTCCAAAGTATTATGATTTCCTAAGTGTGATTTAGAAAGTGTTATAACTTTGAAGTACTAAGATTTTGTAAATGGATATATTTGAGATGGATATATTTAAAATGGAAATGATATCGTATTTGGTTTTGAAATGGAAGTGATATCGTATTGATATGGTTTTGAAATGGCAATGATATTTTGGTTTTGAAATATAAACTAATTTGAAGTTTATTAAATGACCAATCAGTGTAATAATTACGTAGTTATTGAAGAGCCCGGGATCGGTTAGGGATATACTCTCTGTCTAAACCGAACACCACTTTAATAACTTTTATATGCGGAGTGTGATCCAGAATGAAGTGGTTGGAATGATGACGTTGCTGGATTTGAAGAAAGAGAACGATAATGGATAGCCTTGACACTTGTGTCAAATTTGAAATGACTTAAACTGGAGTCGTGCTGGGCCAAGGAGGTTATCCACCTCTAAGCGAACACATTTCTTCATAAACTACTCATTACTTGTTTTTGATTGGTGCGCACCCTTGAATTGGGAGTGTTGTTTTGCGGTGTTGCGATCGTTGCGGCGATGCGTTCTCACTTGTCTGGATCAGGCAAATGGTAGTTTCACTACCTTGGGTATTGCCTCATGTGCCTTGTCATACTCGCATTCCTATACGCGACCACTACGATTTGTTTTGTGTTATACCTATAGAGTACTCCCTGATAGCCCACTAGCTTACGAAGGAGTTTACAGTGCTGTATATTCTATGACGCTAATATAAAATGTGTTAAGGGGGATAATGGTTACGCCTTAACGCTATTTTAATAGTTTACTTTACTTTAGACATTATTATAATAGCGTATATTATTACATAGTAGATAGTTTAACGGATCCTTAGAGAATGGTTGTCCCAAACATCTTTTGAGTTACTTGTATTTTTAGTTGTTATTTCACTTGAGTTAGATTTATTGATATAAGAATGTTAATCTTGACTCGAGTGTTTTGTGTTTTGCTTTATGCTCGGGTCAGACTGAGTGTACCAGTATTCAAGGCTCACCTTTGGAGTTGGAGCTTCGCTTGGAGATCCAGCTATCTATCCAGCTTTCAGATATTCAGTTGATTCTAGTGATGTATTTTGATTCTTGTATTTGACAATTGTATTCGGGACTTCTGTTGTAACTTATTTAACTCTGTTATATATATAGTAGCTTCATGAACTACTATTCATTTTGTTTCCGCTGCATATTGTTATATTACTCTGTGTCTATGATTATGTTATTATTTATTTACTGTATATGCTGAGTTTTGCCAAATATAAACTTACAATCTAGTATTTCGAGCAATTCAATTCCGGCATGTTTGGATGAGAATGTTTGAAAATATCAGGTCGTTACACTGTATGACCAAATAATAACTCCAAACATTGTGAAACTTGAAATCAGATAATAATACACTATTACGGATCCAATGGAACTGGTTTCGTCGAATTTCGAGACGTGTCCCGGAAGGCTATTTTTGTATGTTAATTCAAACGAGCTATTTTTAAAATTGAATAAATCACTCTTAAATTCAATTGGTAAAGTTTTATTATCTTCATTATTATTAATATAAAATTTATAAGCCTTCAAATTATTTTTATCAAGCTTTTAACTCAAGATTTTATTATTTAAGTAATTTCCAATTATTAAATTTTCCAGTAAATCATTATGTTTGAAACTTAAGTTAAAAATATACTTTTAAATACTTAAAATCGATTAAATATTGCAATTTCAAATATCCAAAATTTCTGGGTCGTTAAAACTCTTCATTTTGATTTCCCTAAAAATCATATATTTTCTTTAAAATATCCTTCGACATGACACATTTAGGTCATGTATGGATGACCTAGATGGTTAATTGTTCATTTATTCTTGGAATGGTTATTTGAAGTTCGAATATTATAGCATATAAAAAATTGAAGAGACAAAGAATTTTATTTTTCATTTTCTTTTCCATCTAAGTTTGCACCAAATAAAATTTTCCTTTTTCCATAGTAAAAACAATATATTGAGAAACATTTCATCAATAAACCTTATTCATGCTTACTAATACTTTCAAAATAGAATAAAATAATCTATCATATATTGGATATGAACCTTTAGATAATTTTTCAATTTTTTCAAGCATTGGACATCCATTTTCATGAACACTTAACATATATTTAATATGAACCTCTAGATAATTTTACAATTTTTTCAAGCATTGGACATCCATTTTCATGAACACTTAACAAAAATCTTTATGAATTTTTGCAAGCATTGGACATCCATTTTCATGAACTCTTAACAAAGATCTTTATGAAGAAAGCTGTAACGAATGGGTGTTTTCGACCATCGAAAATCGACATTTATACGTTCGCTATATAACCTGCCGAATATTCAAGTGTCGAAAATGCCAAATCATTAGGGGTTGAAGAAAAAAATAGAAAAAAATAACATCAGAGTCTCACAATCGCAGCAGAACAAAATATAATATATAATAACAGGTTTATATAGAAGAACTGTACTATAACATACTTACAACCATCAAAGTACAATATATAACAACCAATCTGGACAGTTTAATAACTTATCCTTATGAGGTGGAATAATAATAAAGTACGGAAGTATGCCTTTGCCATCCAGCTCATCTCTTGAGCTCCATAGCATCCTATCCTGAATCTGTAATACTCAGTCTGACCCGAGCATTATGATTTAAACAACACCCAAGTCAGTCTAGAAAACCAGCATAAGAAACACACTCAAATTGAGTTATTATTATTATTATTATTCAAAACCCTTTGAAAAACAAAGGTATCTCGTAAGACCGCGTCACACATAAACATGCCAGATTTTTACCTTACGATAATCAAAACACTTTTATCAAAATCGTCTGATATTATAATAGTGTCTAAACCAATTAAATAGAAAATAGCTAAAATGCTTGCATCTCACATTTTAGCATAGTTGGGCACATTCAAAACCGTAAGGCACTTATTGAAGAATGGATTCCACAATGGCTAGGCACTGGAGTATCACCTATCATAGTACACTTCTAGAAACATGTACCGAGGACCTCGCCTGGATCCCCTACAAAACAGGACCGGCCCTATCCCTAGCCTAGATAAAACCGAATATGTTATCACCCCAAGTGTTCCCACCCTTACCTAGAGTTCTTTCGCATGCGACCGTATCCGTAATATAATATATCCGAGGAAATATAGAAAGGTGTAAAATACCCTAATTGGGAATGACCCACTTAGCCGTGCTGCGTAACCCCTGATTTTCAGCGATTTTGGTTGATGAGGCTAAAGGATACGATTACCTTTCAAAGATAATTTCACTTAGAATGCTCATCGTCTTCCAATGACGATGTTCTGATAGCATTCACCCATACATGTTGTCCTGGGTCTGGACAAACCGAATCACCGTCTTCATCATCTTTACGGTATTCATTCGTAACGTTCAAACCTGATCGAAGTGGTTTTTGGATATTAAACCTGATCCCGGTCTCTTCAAAACGATTAGCGATTTTGGCCAAAACTTGATAGTTGGTGATTTAATCATCAATAAAACAGCCATATACAGTCACCAAGCCTTATATAAATTTTTCAAAATTTATTTCATAATATCTTTATAAGATATATTCCAAATCTTGTTCCATATTTCAATTATTTGGAAACAAATTTAATTTCCTAATCCTAACAGGATGTTTTCCAAACATCTCTTTCATCAATCAGTTAGAAAAATATTTAAATATTTTTTCTAAATTCCTTACTTTCCAACCTTTAGGAGATTTTTCCACTTATCTCTCTTTTGAAAAATCTTTCACACTTTATATGGTAAATTCCTTAAATTGTTTATAACGAAATCCATAAGTTCTGCTCTCCTTAATTTTAAATCTCATTATTCAAAAGTAAATACTTATGTCACCGAAATGAGTATATTCACAAACCATTTCTTTTAAAAAATATTTGAATTTCCGAGGTATGGAAAAGTACCATGCGGTATCAACCATGGATTCACAGTTCAATGGTTATGTCTCAATCCCAGAGAAATCCAAGTCTTAACTACAGACAATCTCTGCCTCCGATTTCTCCATAAAAGCATACCATTACTTTTCCAAAAAAGATTTATTTAGAAATATTTCTCAAAATAATGTTTATAAAATTTCTATATAATTTTCCAGGTTAAAACTTAGGCAAAATCCTTCAAAATAAAAGTTATTATATAAGCTATCCTTATATTTAATAACTTCATTAAATAATAATAATACTAGATTATTCTAAAATATAATAAATTTAATATTAACTAACTTAACTAACTGAATTAATAATTAAATATACCTTAAGCCTTAAAACAAATTAATAATTACTTTTCTTTCCTAAAATATTTTAAAAACTTTATTTTATATCGCCTAGTTAATATTTCAAATCCTCCTTTCACAACAACTCAATTTCTCGATAATAATATATTTTTCAACTCCATTATATTTCGTCCAATATTTATTAGACCCAATCTCATAAAAAGTTATTTACTTTTAAAAATAAATCTATTATTTATTTTCAATTGATTTACCCATCTCAATATAAATTCTCACCGTAAATTTATATCTTCAATCTATCATCTGATAATTATCTCACATTTAATTATAAACGTTGTTTGTACATCTCAATGTCTCATTTTCCGCTAATAACGGTTTTTACGTCACTTAAACTCCAATTTAAGTTGATTTCCTAATTAATTTCCATTTATAAATTAATTTCTTAAATGACCCGGCCTCTTTTCCAAAACCCTACAATTTTTCCATTTCACTTCCATTCCGAAATTTAGAAAATCTTATTTTAGGTTCAGTATAGCCACTGTTATACTCATTTCCAATTTCATTTCTATCTACCATTCATTAAAATCTTGATTTAAAATCCTTTATACTTAAAATGAGCACCTATTAGGAATTTATTTTTAAAAAATCCAATGAAAATAAATAATATTCCAAAATCTCTATTTATATATTTCCAAAATAGCTTAATATTAATTTAGAGCCAAACTATTTATTTTTCCCAAATTATTTTCTTTAATTAATCCAACATTTTCTATAAATATTCCACTTCTAAATTTTTCCTAATTTATTTTCTTCCAATTAAAAAACTTGTACTATTGGTATTTTAAAATTCTAAATCTAGGCCAAACAACCATAGTATCCAATTAGTTTCAAATCACACAATAAATCTATCACATATTATCTAAAAAATCAAATATATCACTATATACGTTAACACAACATGAAAAAATACCAATCCTACTTCGAGGCAAGATGTCGCGGTATATAGTGTCATCCGCTATTATGTTAGGTGCGTAGGGTCTCATCCGCTCCAACGATATGAAGTCAATCCAACTACTAATATGTACTACTACATATATATAATATCATTCAACAGATAAAAATTTCTAAATTCATTCAAGAAGCCAATAATTTATTTTAACTATTTTTAAAATAAATATGATAATCCAAATGAGTGCCTTCACCTTTCTATTTGCAAACCATTCCAATCTTGCCTTGATAAATTTATTTTAGCCCTCGTTTAATTAATTTATGAACCTTGTAAGTATCGATTAATAACCACTTGAATTATATATATATATATATTAAATAAAGAAAAAGATTGAAGATAATCACCTTTAATGCCGAACACTCAAGCCTAACTAAAACATAAATCCTGCCACACTTCCACTTGCTGCCATAAACTAGCATCATCTCGCCAGAGAACAATACTTCCTATCAACGCATTCAAACGGAAAGCTACGACCTACCCAATTGCCTGCATGCGAACCTACCACTCGATCCTTCCTCGACCTCTCATTTCCTTCCTCAGAGTCGCTCGCCCCTACCTCCACAATACATCGCGAACCTCCCTCATTCGCCATCGACTATCATTTCGTGCTCAACCGCATCCTACGCCATCCCAACCACCCACTTCCCTCTGTCACCTAGTCATCATGCGTAACAGCTTACTGGGAGCCTTAACATGGTCGCGAGCATGTTCCCATCGATGCTGCTCTCCAGTTCGCTGCTTTACCCTCACGATTTCGATTCTGTGAATCCCCCTTTTGACCTCGAGCGCACACTGTCCTCACGCGACTTGATCCACGATGCCGCCCCTCTCCTTGTTAGTCGATTTCGGAATTGAAGAAAAGGTGGAAAGGGTTTGCGATTTTTAACTGCCTTCATTCATTTATTTTTTATTTATTTATTTATTTTTATTTTGACGATTTAGAATTAGAGAAGATGGAGTGGAAGGCTCGCCATTTATTCAACATGATTTCATTTCTCGTTTTTCGTTCGAACTGTGAACATGTTGCATGCATTTAATTTGAAAAGAGGGAAATAATGGTTGCGTGTAGGAGATTATGTACAGTGACTTGAAGGTAAGAGAAAAGCACTGATGGAAATATTCGACTAGACAAAATATAAATTTTAAATTTTTCATACCGTCTCGATTCGTATCTTAAAATCTTGAACCCTATCATTGCGTGCCGCTAGACGTTTATAATGTTATACCCCTATCGATTTAAAAGGTTTTATTATCTTGCCTATTATAAATATAAATTTTATAAGCCTTTAAATTATTTTTATCCAGCTTAAATTTAAATTCTATAAATCGCTATTATAAATATTAATTATCCAATAAATCGCTATATTTAAATTCTGAATTTATTTTATAAATAAAAATCAAATTTTCATATTCAAAATCAATTTATACTACAAATTCAATATTTAAAACCATTTAAATATTCCAAATCAAATATCGAAAAATTTGGGTCATTACAAAAGTGCTATATGGAATCGGTAAATAACATGACAAATCTGACTACAGAAATAATCCACTGACTATAAAATACAATTTTAGGGTGTTTTTATTATTTTTAGAAGTTAACGTGTATTGACATTAGTATTGGATGATAATCGGATATGTTTAATGTTGTACATAAGCTAAAATTGTTTGTTTTCATTATGCCAGATTTGAACACGGTAAATTACATTTCTACATTTGGATGTCAAGATATTCATTTTTTTCCTATTCAAATTCTCCTTTTTGATGTTGTGCTCTTAAATTTGAATTCGGACATTGTATTCCTTGTAATTAAGTCCACTTATATAATACAATGTTCCTAAAATAAGTCAAGTAACTTTGAATGTATGGAGAGAATGTGATCTTAAGCATGCGTTGTTAATAAAATGTAATTTAGTTTTGCTTTCACTTTTTATATATATTAAAAGTATCTTAACATTTTAATTATTTATTTCTTTGAGGAGGCCTTAGAAATTTGAAATATTAAATGATATTCAACCTTAACTAATAGACCATTAATGCGGTGAGTCAATTACATTATTTTCTTTGGCATTACATCTAACCCATTTTCGGCATCACAAATCATTCATTTTTGTTGCAAGCACTAATTGCTTGATTGCAAAAATCACGTATTTATTTTACGTATGCAAAATGAACTATCGGTAATTTAATTCTATAAGGGAATCGATTTGATATAGAATTCTAACTTTTTATATTGCATTAGCTTGCTACAAATAACTTTTCTATAACCCGGTAGTTCCATAATGTGTTGTAGATACCATAAAATTGGACCTGGTAGTTTTTTATTGGTAGTGTCCATACGACTTTTTTGAGCTGAAGAAATGAGTACCAGTTGGAGTTACTGTTCCTTTGTATCCTTAAATGATTTCACTCTTCATATTATTTATAGATACATTTAATAAATATTTAGAATTTCAAGTTATTTAACCTTTTAGCTTTATTATGTTTGGTTATTTTAGAGCCAGTTGCATAACATTTAGCTAATAAAGGAAAAGGAAGAGATTATGTTAAGAGTCATAAGAAGGAACTGTAATCTTTTAGGTATATCACTGAATAATTAAATACTCACTACATCGATACTGCTTTTCCTTCGTGATTATGGTAAAACATCGATATCGTCATTCATTTCGTAGAGGTCATCCTTAATATTGAAATGCGAAGAAGTCTGAGGTTCAATAACTATCTTTGCCTGTGTTTTACATGTTTCTTGGTTTATTCCTTTTTTCATTTTTCCTATTTGTATATATGTTTTGTAGTAATGTTCATTAACCAATTAAATACTCCACAGTAGGTGTCATTGAGAGATTGTGTATACTGTATCCACCATCCTTACAAATACCATATTATCTTCTATCGACTAATTTATTTCCCTATTAACTAAACCATTACTATTTCTCTGCAATTTTCCATTCGACTGTTTAGATAAATTTAAACCGTGGAATAGGATTATTTCACTTTGTTACAGCTTTCTTCCTAAAAATTATTTGTCCATTTACAGTTCTAATACCATATTGGCACATTGTTAAAGTTTGTGACATTATGCAGCTGCTTATGCTATATTCTTTTTTTTCCTCCACAGATAATCATCTACCACTCTGGATAAACCTCCACTGCGCACTGTGCTTCCACATTTACTAACTTCAGACTAGGGAGCAAGACCAACTATTTGTTATATTCCCATAACACTATTATGAAGCACAATAGTTTCATTTTACACTGTACATAACAAAATACAGCTTCTACCAAACATATTTTGATTGCAGTTCAGTTTATGTGCCTTTTACGGCAGATTTCTATTTGTCCACTCAATACTTGAAATTTATTTTTGCTGCCAACTGTTGTAATACATGCTACACGTTTGATTTGTTGTGGTAAAATTAATCTGCGGCTATAAGGATTATGAAAAACTAAAATGCATACCTATTCGACTCGGTTCTGCAACTACATGCAATATCATTTGGCATGAACAATTGTTTATATAGGCTCGAATAGATAAAGTGGAGTATAATTGAGAACTGTATCACATTAGCACATATTTCCTTTGTGTCATTTCCTTTTAAATTATTATTTAGTGGCTGCAAAATAATTTAGCGAATCAAATAGTATATTACGTTTATGTTTGAATCTAAAATTTTCAAATTTAATAGGACATTTATTTATTTGGCTGTTGATTGTAAAATTTAATTGGGGTTTTGAATTTGTATATTTAAAATCATATAAATAAAAGAGTAACACCTTAAAATTTGTCAATATAAATTAACAATATATTTTAATATTTTTCTCTATTTATTTTCAAATTAAATTCCAAAAGTTTAAAATATATTATTAATTTATATTGACAAATTTCAGGGTGTTACTCTTTTATTTATAAGATTTTAAATATACAAATTCAAAACCCCAATTAAATTTTAAAATCAATATCCAAATAAATAAATGTCCTATTAAATTTGAAAAATTCAGATTAATTTACAATTTTATTCCAAAATTTATTTTAATTATCAATTTAAATTAAATTAAAAATCAGGATCGTTACAGATTCCCCCCTTAAGTAAATTTCGTCCTAGAAATTTGCAAGGGAGATGAGAAAGAAAAGATGAAAGATAGAGAAATATCTTTCCAAATCAAACTGGATATCAATTCTGCATTTGGCTTACCAAATCAGAATATCGACAATATGAGAACAAATTCATACAATTATTTCACAAGATTCTCGGGTCCACCGGTCTACGAATATGCAAGGGCATTGATTAGTTCGAAGGGATAACTAATTGTTCGTAGAATATATCGGATCCCAGAGAATAGTTAGATGGATTTAATCTTCCATAATTCTCAAATGCTAGGCACGAATTCCAAATTCAGGTTGGTATACTCCAAAGTATATACACCAACTTATCCCTCTTTGGAGTTCAATCAACACAAGAAATTACGATAGAATTCCAAATTTGGTTTTTTAACTGATATCGTTTTATTGATACAATTCGAATTTATCTCTATATTTGTTAACCAATTTATTTAATTTAAAATTTCTAATTTATTTAGAATTTTCAAATTCATTAGAGTTTAAAACAAAAAGTTGATAAGAAAGCGATGAAGATACGAAGTAAGGATTTTTTACAACGATTCGTAGGGCCACCATCACACCGAAACTTCTTCTTGGAGCTGCCACGAAGCCATGGAAAGAATTTGGAATCGAAACAAAGGACATTGAGAAGAAAAATTGTTTCAGCTATTGCAGGGTATTGACCATTTGTAGTGGTATTTCCCTGTCCCCTATCTCATCCTCTTCCCGCACTCATACTCACCATCAGTGGATAGTAAGAAAATTTACTACGGCATTCGAATGGATATCTTAGGGATATACTCATTCTAGGGTATACTTCACCATATCTCTAATGAGCTACTTAATGTGTTATACTCCTGAGCTAAAGCTCTAATACCAAATGTAACGATCCTGACTCGAGTTTAATTTCACTGTAATATTTAAACATCGAGAGATTAAATCAATATTTCAACTTGTATTTATTTTTAAAAATGATGTTATACTCGTATAAACATCTTTCATTCAATAATTATAATCTAAATTTGTTTGGTGTGGGATGATTTTTAATTTCAAACAGGTTTTTAAGATCTGGAATGTATGAACAAAAGCAAGCTTTGTTCTGTTCCCAGACATGTATCACATATATACATACATATGTAAACAGATTTACATTCGAGAATCATCACATATCAGAGAAGACAATTCACTCAAGCATTCGTCAAGATAAAGAACAATTTTAGGGCTAGATTGCTCACCTGGATTTTCAGCAGAGACAAAGAACAAGGCAGAGGAAAAAGAGCAGGGAAGTGTTTTGACAGTTTTCAAAGATGGAAGCCTGAATCTTTTTTTCTTCTTCTTTAATTTTTGGAGTTTAAATCTGTAAATTACAAATGGAAATCTTTTCTTATACTCTTTGTTTGTACTTAATTTATTAATCGCAACAATTTTCCATTACTTACAGTTGAATGACAGAGAAGTTTTCTTTTTCTCTGCAACTTGAAAACAGAATTTACTTTAGCCTTGAACTTGATTTTCCTACAAGTAATTGATTGAACATTATTGTATTAAACTCCTTCTTCTTTAGAAATTATAACTTCAAGTTCAAACTTTAAAAAGAAAGTTACTTGCCCTTTTAAATTACTTCCAGAAATCTACTACATTAACAAAACTGCAGCTCTGTTTCTTTTTTTCTTATCAATCTGCATTTTTTTTTGAGTTTGTGTTAAAAACTAGATTTAAAATCATAGATTCATTAAACTATAAGGTATAAAATTTACCTGAGATATGGAATACAAATCCACTGCTTTTGATTTCATTTTACAGATTTGATTGTTTTAGTTTTTTTTTTGAATTTGTTTTGTGATTTCCAGGTTAAAGACTTTGCTCTGGAAATGATGATTTGAATTTAATAACTTGTTTTGATCTCCCTTTGAACCATCTTTGCTTTGAATTTCTTCCAATCAGGTTGAAGTTTTTGAAAAACAAAGAATTTGCGTTAGATTTTTAGAAGATGACAGCCCCTTTTTTTCCTCCCAAACCTTCATCTTCTCCAGATATACAAAGTAACCGCGTGCACATGTATACGAAGCCCCACCGCCTTCGGCCACCATCGAGATGCCCAGCAAGTCGACAACGACGTCCTCACACCATCAAGCCACTCGACAACCTAGATCGAATCATAAAAACACAATCGAGCTTTCAGCTGCAACCCAGAGACCAGACCTCATCAGAAAACTCGTCGTATCGTAGTGCTCCGACCACCGTAAATCACACGAACATGACTGGAGCCACGCCAACCTCTACCGCTTTGATTCCAACCGGATCGGACGACTCCGATCATCGTTCGTCGTCACACGAGGTCGATGAATAGAACAGCCAACTTGGGTTCTCAAACCCTAAAATCTCATCGACCAACTGCCATGATTATCTAAAAAATCAGTGACTAATTTTTCGTTGAACTCCATTACTTAAACTACCTCCTCCACCAACCCCCATGATTCCAGACCCACCAATCGCCAGAATTTGGCTAGAAATCATTTTCTGACCATCTTACTTTTTCTCACAATTTAATGAACTATAAATCTTGAAATTCTTATCAAAATTCATCGATTTGAATTGTGAATTCTTATATATAATCAAAACATGAATTCCAGGAAATAAATTTCCTGACTTGAATTCCTTTTAACACAAGTTGGAAGTTCATTCCTTACGTGAAAGCTTTTATTATTTGAAACAAATAGTTTTTGTTTTGGAAAAATCCGATTTCGTTTATACAAGTTAAATCTTTGGTTAAATTTAATTTCCCAAAACAACACTTAAAAATGGTTTAAAACCCATATAAAGTTATATCACCTTTTCAAATCATAAATAGAATTCAATTTCAAAATTTTAAATTCAAGTTTTAAATCAAATTTCAAAACCAAATCAAGTTATTCAAAAATAACCTTTATCTTTGAAATCCTTTTCAAAAGCTTTTTATTTTAAACCCAATCTATTTCCAAAATCATTTGAATTTAAAAATCTAATTTTTAAAACTATTTCAAAAATCTGTGACTTGGCCAATCTCCACGTGCAACCCATATTTGTGTGTGTATAAGTGTGGTCCAGGGGTTCAACACAATAGTGCACAACATCATCATCACAGATTCAATCATATCGATAAGCGGTATAACCCGTAATGCTCGTCTTTATTCACAGATTCATAGATAAAGTAAATTTATCAAATGACAAAGATTCACTATTACGATTCGATGTGGGTTTCGGATAACCAACTAGAATCCGACTCCCTGTCGCATCGAAATTTAAATGTCGTTTTACGGGTCAAGGGGTTTTCATATTCATACAATAGTATATCACAAATATATTGCAGCTCAGCATAAAGCATCACATCACATATCAAATATATCAATCCATCACACAGTATTCAATAACAATCAAGCATCTTTGATTAAGGTGAATAAATCGTGTGGTTTTAAATTTTCTACCCATATAATTACTCCCATTAGTAATCTTTAATCAATGATTAATTATCCTTAACTACAATTGATTAAGTCTTGATCACCTTCATTAATTGATCATTTCTTTAATTAATTATCTTAATTAATTAACCCTTAATTGTAACTAATTTAAATCTTAATTACTTTTATTAATGGACCTTTAATTAATTACTTTAATTAATAAATCCTTAGTTATTAATTTAATCTTAATTATAATTAATTACCTTTTAATTAATTATTCTTAATTTAATTACCTTAATTAATTAACCACATTAATTAATTATGCTTTAAAGTAATTAACACTTAATATTTGGATTTATCAATCCTTAATCTTTAATCATCTACTCTTCATTAATTAATTAACCATAAGTTATTATACTTTAATCACATTAATTCAATAGCCCTTAATAAATCACCCTTTAATAAATTATTCTTAATTAATAAGTGATTATCTCTAATCATTTACATTAATAATCACAAATAAATTCTAATCATCTGATTTACTAAATTCTAATCATCTGATCATCGGTATGGACTGGCTAGTTCGATACAAGGCCAGGATTCTTTGTTTTGATAGAGTTATTTATCTTCGACATCCAGACTCTTCTTCTCAGTTATCTCTTGTTCTTCGCGATACCGATTGTGATTCCCTAGCTACCTTATATGCTCTTGATTCTCAAGACGATGATGATGATGTTTCTCGTATTCCGATAGTTTTTGACTTCGTTGATATTTTTGAGCCTGTTTTGGGTTTGCCACCCAAGCGGGCCTTAGAGTTTCGTATTGATCTCATTCCTGGTGCTCAGCCAGCTAGTCGTCCTCTCATGAGGATATCTACTAAGGAGAATGAGGAACTTAAAAAGCAACTCCTTGAGCTCGAAGCTAAACATTTCATTTGATCTAGCTCTTCGCCGTGGGGTGCCGCCGTGGTATTCGTGAAGAAGTCGGATGGTACTCTTAGGCTTTTCGTCGACTATCGCAAGCTTAATGATCTAACCATCAGGAATCGCCATCCCTTGCCAAGAATTGATGACATGTTCGATCAATTGAGTGGTGCAAAGGTCTTTTCTCAACTGGACCTTGCCACGGGTTTTCATCAACTCCGAGTTGTGGAAGATAGCATTCCCCTTACGGCCTTTCGCACTCGATATGGATCTTATGAGTGGCTCGTCATGCAATTCGGTTTGACGAACGCTCCTGCTAGTTCGTCGATCTTATGAATCGGGTATTCCGGGAATATCTCGATAAATTTGTGCTAGTATTCGATGACATCTTAGTATATTCCAAATCCGAAGAGGACCATGCTTGACATCTTAGAATTGTCTTGAGTACTCTCCGCAAACATCAACTCAAGGCAAAGCTTTCTAAATGTCACTTCTGCAAAAGGAAAGTGAAATTCTTAGGTCATGTGGTATCTTCCAATGGAATCCCAGTTGATCCTTCTAAGATCGAGGCTATTTAGAAATGGAAGAGGCCAGAGAATATTCATGAGATTCGTAGCTTTCTGGGATTAGAGGGTTATTATCGCCGTTTCATTAAGGATTTCTCTCGCATCGTGCTTCCTCGTACAAACCTCACTAGAAAGGGTGTTAGTTTTATCCGGTCTGACAAGTGTGAGGCTGCCTTCCAGCGATTGACTCACACATGCTCCTATGCTTGTGGTTCCTGAAGGGAACCAAGATCTCCCTGTTTATACCGATGCAAGCCAAAGTGGTCTTGGTGCGGTTCTTATGAAGAAGGACCAGGTTGTTGCCTACGCTTCAAGGCAATTACATCCGAACGAGGTTCGGTACGCGACCCATGATTTAGAGCTTGCAGCCATCGTCTTCGCCTTGAACATATGGCGTCATTATCTCCTTGGTGAGCACTTCGTTCTTTATACCGATCATAAGTCTCTCAAGTACCTCTTTTCGCAGAAGGAATTGAATATGAGGCAACAACGATGGTTAGAGTTTCTTGCCTCATAAGATTTTAATATCAAGTATACCCCTGGGAAGGGTAATCGTGTAGCTGATGCGCTTAGCCGCAAGCATTCGGCCATTATTTCTATAATGTTAGCCGAATGGGATGTTCTTAAGACCTTATCCAGCTTCGATATTCGTGATCGAGCACCGTCATCTGACTCATCGGTCTCGTTATTCAGTATGGTGGCTCGACCTTCTCTTCTTGATCATATCTCTGAGGCCTAGAGACGTGATGCTTATATTATTCGCCTCATTCAATCTTTCTCATCTGAGTCTCCTGATGAGGAGTTGTGGGATTATTCGATTGATTCTCACGGTTGCCTTCGTCTGAAGAACCGTATAGTTGTGCCTTCTGATTCAGCACTTAGGTGTGACATACTTGATGATTGTCATCGCACTAAGTATACCATTCATCCGGGTAGCAGTAAGATGTATGCGGATATGCATCGCCTTTATTATTGGGATGGTATGATGCGGGATATTGCAAGTTATGAAAGCAATTGCATGACTTATCAGCTTGTCAAGGCCGAGCATCAGTGGCCATCCGGTCTTCTTCGGCCTCTTGAGGTTCGACAGTGGAAATGGGACCAAGTATCGATGGACTTCGTTGACGGTCAGCCTTGTTCGAGGTTGGGTCATTCTAGCATTTGGCTTATCGTGGATCGTCTTACTAAATCCGCCCATTTGATCATTATTAAATCTAATAGGAATTCTCCTCTTTTGGCTAAGCTCTACATTAAAGAAGTCGTGCGATTACATGGTGTTCCTTCTTCGATTGTATGTGATCGTGATCCCTTGTTTACCAGCCATTTCTGGACCAGTTTTCAGCAAACTTTGGGTACAAAGCTTAATATTTCTACAGCTTATCATCCCCAGTTTGATGGACAGACTGAGAGGGTGAATCGAATTCTTGAAGATCTTCTCCGTGCATGTATTCTTGATTTTAGTGGTTCATAGGAGGATCATCTTCCATTAGTAGAGTTCTCCTACAATAATAGCTTCCAATCCAGTAGCGGTATGGCTCCATTTGAGGCACTATACGGAAGACCATGTCGTTCTCCTTCTTGTTGGTTAGAATCTTGCGAGAAGCTTATACTCGGTCCAGATTCAATTCGTGATTCTTCGGAGAAGATATCCCTTATTAGACAGAGAATAAAAGAGGCACATAGTCGCCAGAAATCCTACACGGACAACCGTAGGAAGCCTCTTGAGTTCTCCGTTGGTGATCTTGTATTTATCCGTGTATCCCCAATGAAGGGAGTAATGCGCTTTAGCTCCACAGGGAAATTGGCTCCTCGCTTTATAGGACCATTTTCGATTACCGAGCGCATTGGTCCAGTTGCTTATCGATTAGCTCTTCCATCTCATTTATCGAGAATTCATGATGTCTTCCATGTCTCTCAGCTTCGAAAATACATTCTAGATCCTGATTCTGTTATTGATCCGTCCGAGCAACTTCAGCTTGAGATCTCACCGAGCCTATCCACTTTTCAGCAGCCTATTCGTGTACTTGATTCGAAGGTGAGGCGCCTTCGAAGCAAGAACGTTCCTCTTGTAAAGATTCAATGGTCGGAGAATCCCAATGATTGCACTTGGAAAACCAAAGAATCTATCGAGCGTTCCTTTCCGTGCTTTCTATCTTCACTTGATAATGGTGAGAATTATTATCTCAAGCTATTTCTATACCTTCGTGTTGGATTGTTACTTGTGTTACGGATTTTCCTTAAGAATTGCGTGGACGCAGTTTATTTAAGGGGGGAGTCTGTAACGGCCCTGGTTTGGAGATTACCATAATTATTAAATTATAATGAGAATTATAATTTAATAATGGAGAAAATAATTTAATAAGGAGAAAATGATGTGAAATATTGTTTAATTGAAATAAACAATGTTGTATGAATAAATCTTGGGTGAATGTAATAAAATGAGATTTATTTCAATTTTTAATGGTTGAAATAAATTTAAGATGGAGGATGTAGCAACCCAAAATTTAACAAATATTTCATTCTTTTAGTTATAAAACTTTGGGGGTTTATTATATAAAAAATCTAAATTTTGAATTGATTAAAACAATTGCCTAAATTTTTAAATAAATAATAAGATCTCTGAAATTTTGACGTGGTTAAGAATTAACTTTAATTGGAAATTTGGGTTTTTTTGTTGAAGATGGTAAATAACTTAATTTCTAGCAAAATCATGTTTTAATTAAGAAATAAGATTTGAGAAAAATTTAGTGTATAAATAAACTGTTTAATTACGCGTTTAAAATGCGCGTTATTGATGAAACATTTTTAACGTATATTTACTACATAAGAGAACGCGTAAATTTAAAAGCGTTACTTTTTTTTTAAACTGGGCGTGTGTTTGATTCAATTATTGCGTCGGTTTTTCACGCATCTAAATTTCTTACCTTGGATATAAATACTCAAATAAATCAGCAGACATGCATTTTTAGGTGGAAAAGGAATAAATTTTCTTTCCGTTGACTCCACATATTTAATAAATAAAACCCATTGATTTTTCAATAATGTTCAAATCAAATATTCTTTTCCATTTCTTTACTCTAAGAATCAACACTTTTCTTTGTTCAATATTATAAAACGTTCACCAATTTTTCCATTTTTCTGTACCGTTAAAACAACACAATAATTTTTACCTTAGCTATAAATGGATTATATACTTTAAAAAAAAATTATATTGTTACTTATATACACTTTAGTAATGGAATTCTTGGTAAGTGAATGAAAAAAACCCAATGTAAACAAATCATATTTTTTTGAAGTAATAAATTTCAAAATTTATGTATAAATAAACTGTTTAATTACGCGTTTAAAAGGCGAGTTATTTGATGGAATGAATAAAATATAAGCGTTACTTTTGTATAAATTTGGGTGTATATTATTACGGTTGTAGTACGCATTCTTAAAAAAAATTCATACCGCAGATATAAATTATTAATTAATTTGTAGATGTGCAATTCTAAGTGGTAAATGAATAAATTTCCTAGCCTATTAATTTTGTTTAAAAGTTTCCAAAATTCGCATGTAAACCTTACCTTTTCCTTTATTGTCAATCGTTCTAAAATTGGTATGAAATCTTTGATTTCCCCTACTATTTAAATTTTATTTGCTTACCGTTCCTTCTTCCATTAAATCAATGCAAATTACACCTTTAAGTTGTATGTTTATATCCGTTTTGATAAAATTTGGTTGACATAAATGATACGTATTTATATTAAATATTCTTAAAAGGTATAAAAATTTAAGCGTTATTTTTGTTATAAATATGAGCGTAATTTTTGAGTTGGTTATTGCGTCTATAGTGCGCATTCCAAAAATATATACCTTACCTGAAAATGGTTAAATAAATCAGTAAACGTGCATTTTCGAGTAGGAGAGAAGCATATCCGTTTCAATTTTTTCTTTGACCGTGACTGGACATTTACCTTTTTAAAGATATCCCACTTCCCTGTTTGCTGCAACTATTTTTATTTAGTATAAAATCTTTGAATAAAGCAACGTTCAAATCTAATGTTATTATGGTTTCCTCCGATATCAACGCTAGTTTCTTCTCATTATTAAGCAGGTTGGCACAAATTTTTCTTTTGGTCAATTTTCCATTTTCGTTTTGAAGCAAATTGATTGCTTGCCATTTTATGTTATCCTTAATTACGAAACCCATGGCATAATTCCATCACACAAAGATTTCCTACCTATTGTTTGTAATAGGAATAGAACCAAGTGGCAGTGTATAACAAGGAATAAATCTGTGCTCAATCAAATCATGGCCCTTTTTAAAAAATTTATATTCTTCTTTCCCAAAACTTTATTTCTTGCCTAAATCAACGCATAGCTCATTGATAAATACCAGTCACGAACACTTTTTCTTTACCTCATCTTTTGGACTTCGTCTCCTAGCTTGTGTGGAGCTTCAGGTAATGGCAGTTACTTTCTTTCTTCTTCCTTTTATTTTCTTTTTCTTTTTCTTTGTTTTCTTTTACTTCACTCGGCTGCTCCACCTGAAGCTTTGAAATTCCATTTTCATTCTCCACGTTTAAAAAAAACTTTATGCCTAACAGTATCTTACTGTGTGAACTCGCGTGCATAAAAAAATATAATAATAATAAAAAAATCAATTTGCATAAGCACGGTGAAAAATGTAGGTGGGTTATAAGCTGGATTTCGTAAATTTTCAACGTGAATACGTTGCATGTGAATAGGATATAGGTATGAGCCACCTAAGTTTAGCTTATTGTTTCTTTTTTTTCTAGCACGTTATAATATTTAGTTTTAATTTAAGAAAGAAAAATAATAATAACGTTCATAAATGGCCGAGAATAGTAGTTGCGTGCTCAAAATTTTAAACCAAAGTTTCATCATCTTTTGCATTGTTGGAAAAAATAAGTGTGCGTGCACCACTTTTTGATCACACACTTTATAACTAAATTTCCCACTGTTCACTCTTTAGCATTCATATAATTCAAATAGAAATTTGGGCCGACCTTTGAGAATGGGGTGAAGTCTTGGGTGGAGTGGTCGAGAAATTGTGGCAATCATCCTTTTATTATAATCTCGTTCCAATTGTTATTTAAAATTTTGATCGTTTTGAATTTCACGTAATTAGTTATTCGTTTATCTTGTTCAAGATCTGAATCGGATTGGCTCATCTTTCAGTCATTGATCACGCCTTCTGTACGTTGTTCTGTTGTGGTTACCGTAGTTTTGAATCAAAATATTCAGCTTCGTAAATGTGAGTAGTCTCACCTGACAACGTACTTATATATCTGTAAATTGATAACAAGTGTGATTATTTATTTACTGTATATTTTGAGAATTTTATTTACAAAGCGGTATTTTGAATAATTCAAGTCCAACATGTGTGGATGCGAATGGTTGAAAATATCGGGTCGTTACAGAGGAAAATAAAGTTAACTACTTTATTTGAGAATTTGGGTGGATAAATATCAATTGTTGGTATTTATTATGGTTAATAAAAGGATATTGGTGATGTATACCAATAATCACCTTTTATTGTTTAATAATAAAAATAAAATAAGAAATAATTGTGAATGTGCCTAAACATGATGAACATGTATGTGAAATAAAATTTATTTTATTTCATGAATTCGAATATAGTTAGTGGCAACATTTGATTAAATTGAATAATTTGAACAATATTGTGTTTGTTGCCAATATTGTCATTTTATTTAATTAAATATGTATATGAGAATGAGTAATAAAATAATTAATCATGATAAATATGACTAAAAATGTGAGAAATAATTTAATAATTTCTAAACATGTATTTGTTTTGTTTTGGGTGCATAACATCTGTTTATTTAACCAATTGTATTTAATTTGCAATTTATTTTGCAATTATGGAAAAGTTGGATAAATTGAGTAATAGATGGAAATTTAATAACAAAATTGTTAAAACTTATGTTTTGATAATTTTATTAAAAAGTAGATGACATAACGAATCCAATGCATCCAAAATCATTAAAAACAGATTAAAAATGTAGAAGTTATGAAGATTTAAACATTGTATAAGTGCAAATAAACTTAAACAAAAATTTTGCCCAAGTAAAATTAATGTGGGTCGTTGGGTTAAGCCCAAACCCAATATCCACTAGAGAAACTTCTGGAGCCAGGAAAGAAGTACGTACACTTCTTCCTCCTTCAGCTCATTTTGAGAAAAGGAAAGGCAGAAGCTCAAAAACAATAAAAATGGCTTCCTTGCTCAACTAATATCAAAAATCCAATTAAAATCCACACCAAATTAAATTATTTTCATGCTAAAACCAAATTCAGGTAATCTCCTAACTCATTTTTCTCTCAATCCATGGAATTTGCCAATTTCATTTATTGTTGTTTTTGGTTTTAATGAAATCTTCTCTTGCATTTCAGCAATCACAGGTCCGGCAAGGGCGAATTCGAGTTGAAAGCTTCCATCTTAAAGCCTAAATCATCATCTTTTTGCCGCTAACTGTAAGTTAAAAGCTTATGCAAATTGAATTGGTTATCTATCAAAAACAAAAATAAAATCTGAAGCTATAATGTTGGTTTATGCATAAAATTTTGCTCCTAGCGTATGTTGTCTTGCTGAAAATGGTGCAACTTTGTTGCCCATATCTTGTTCTTCCAGCGTCGGATTGTCGTCGAATTTTTTTCAGTTTGTAATGCATTTTCTAAAGTTCATTGCTGCAAATTTTCATCGAGCTTTGAGTCCGTTTGGACCTTCTTTTTTGCTGTCAAATGCGAAAATCCGAGAGGAAATATGCATAGAAAATTCCATTGGCTGAATAGTATTTTCGGCATAGCTTTTATGTTTCTAATCGGAATATCGAAATCTTGGATGTTATGAAATTCATGTAAAATATGCCACTACTTTTCTGCTTTAGCTTTTATATGATCTCGAAGTTTACATAGTGTAAAATAGACGTTTTTATCGCTGGTCTGTGTTAATAGCCAGCGCGCAAATTTTCTTTTCTAGTAGTATTTCGCTCGTAACTTATTCGTTACTGACCGGAATATCGAAATTTTTGAAGTTTTTAAAACCTAGGCTGTAGACTACAAATTGTATGTTTTATGCGTGGAATTTCGAAGTTTACATGGTGGAAAATTGATGTTTTCATTGTTGGCCTGTCATGGACAGCCCCAAATTTTGATATAATTGTCCGATTTTGACGATTTCATTTGCATTCGTTTGCAAGATTTTTATTATGAAATTTATATATTAATCCATTTCTACTAAATTAATTTATGTTATAACTTATTAATTTTCATCATCTTTATGCTTTTTCGGACGTATAAGAAAATAAATTAAACGATTTAGTAAATCCGCGAGGTATGGGACTTGTATATTTACTTTATCGGCTAATTTCGGACTTGTACGATCGAAACGATTTTGAGGAATCGTTTGATTTCCTTCTTGATGTTAACCACACTGTGGTATGAGTTTGAGATTATTAGTCCATTTGGCTGATACGTATAGTCCAAGATCTCCTATTCGGAGTATATACGAGATTAGGACCATATTGATGGAGATATACCTGCCAATGATATGAGGCAAGATTTTGATGGAATTTGATGAGTTTGATGATTTTATGGAATTTCTACTCGTCGATGATATGAGACAAGTTTAGCATCTTATGCCATATGCCGATGACATGAGGCGATTCTTTTGATGATGTTGATGATTTCTTAGTGTGGCACGAACTAGCGGCTAGAAAACCGCTAAGTGAGAGCGTATGGTATGGGACATACGTTACCACTTTCCGGCTTACTATTCGAGTGTTGTTGACACATTCTGGGAGAACTACCGATACTTGGAGTCCTGATCGAGTTAAGTAATACTTGACTCGACAGGGAACACCGATTGGAGTGAGGTGCTCCAATCACTTTTGATGACGGGTGTTTGTGGGGAGTATAGATGACGTCATAGACCGGATTAATTCGAGATGAGGATTCCGGTCGAGAGTTGGATATGGTACCATGATGGTGAATAGTACTAGTAAATAGCATGTGCAACATGCTTTTGCATGTAATAATTGGCCAATATGAGATTTCTTTTATGAGTTATGATGATTTCGATTTCACCATTTTTGATGTTTTACCTAGTCTTATAGATGTAAATAAGGCAAATATGATTTCTTTGAGGATTTTGGTGATTTCGAATTTTATGGATTTATATTTGGGATTTATATACGACTTGAGAGATTTATTTATTCATGGATAATGTTTGAATGTTTTCCCTTATATCATATACATGAATTCCCTCAGATTAACCAAGTATATGTATATGCAAACCACCATAGAGACATAGCGAAGTTACTTGATATCAATCCTAGATGTTCATACCTACTTATGTTATCCCGTTGCGAAGCTCTTCTCTTTCCTTATCGTATTTCCTTTCTAACGATAAGATTCAGTTGCTTGACCCGTGTGTTTATCACTTGGGTCAGACCGAGTTGCAGGTTAGGTGGAAGTCGATCTTTTGTGTTGGATCTATGTTGCTTTTTGTGTAGGACGCATGACTAGGGACTGGACTCCTCTTTTAGTGTTATACCTGTTATTGACACTTTGTATATATTCTTTTATGGGATGTGATGTATGTATTTGATATGGGTATACTATTATGTAGTGGTGTATGACACTTGATGTTTGGGTTTGTAGCTATGTGTGTGTGTGTGTGTGTGTGTAGCTGCTGTTCTGTGATATGTATGTTTTATTTATTTCATTTCGCTTCCTAATAAATCCTGTAGCCGAGTAGTATCGTATTAGCTAAATATTGGATATGTCGATTCTATGAGGTAAAGAAAAAAATATCGACGCATTTAGTCTTTAGCTAATGCATTACTATATCGGTCGCCCTTAACCAGCCCTATTCTCTGCGTTAGTCGACAGAATTACTTGTTAATTCCCTTTACTAACGTGAGTCTCGGGGTGGGGCGTCACAGAAACTAACTCAACTTCACTCACTGTTAATCGTACATTGTCCAATAAAGTTCAATTACTCCATATTTGTGCATCATTATGTATCGCATGCAGGAGTAATTTTGAGATTGAATCTTTACTCATTTTAGGTACATATGCAACATTTTCCAATATACTCATTCATTCGATCAAAACTAATCATGTCTATTACATGTTAGTTTATTTACTTCTGTTTTATATTCTTTAACTTGACATATTACATGTTATCAAATACACATGTCTATGTCGACGATAACTCATCGGTTAATGTGAAGAAGTACGTGGAACCGTTTTGGTATTTATAGAATTACGATTGCATATATCTATGTCTATCAATCCGAAGAGTCCATCAACTATTACGGGTGCATGGCCCTTTGTTTGAGGTATAATTAATAAGTATCGTATGATTCAAAATCATACAATGAAATTATTTCCCAAAACTAATGAAATTATTTCCCAAAACTACGGCTTAGTCTATAATTCCAAAACAACTGTAAATAGCATTAGATACTTTTGTATATTCCAGTGCATCACTTTTGTTATAAATTAAATTACCACATTATATTTTTATTTCATAAATAATATTCATATGGAAATAAAGTTATGTTTTTTCCTTTTCTCAGTCGATACCAAAAAACAATTGTTATTCCGTAAATTATGTATAGTAAATTTTACGAAAACAATTTTCATACTATAATGCAATTAATAAGTGCTATATGGCATGCCCCCACTATCTCCACCATTACTATAATAGTGTATTAAATTTGGAGGTCCATCATTCACTTAATACAATTTGTTTATTTCATATAGTGGAACTGCTTATAGTGGAGAGTTCACTGATCAAATATCTTGAACTCAAAGAAATAAATCTCATAGAAAACAATTTTCTATATGAAAATACATTTTGAATTAGAAATCATATTTCTTATACCAATATTGTGTATCAATTATTATTACGATTCTCGTTTTTAATGTTTCTCTATGAAGCAGAAGTGACTATTCATTCTTTTCATCCCAACTGTACCTTAAATTAATTTATTCTTATACACTTATTTTCCTTTCAAATGGTCAAGCTATTTTAAAGAAACCTTACTACAGTATCATAACAAACTCTTTACAAAAGCGCATTCAATTATCCTTAATATTTAAGGACATCAAATGTGTTGCACTTTACGTAAACCGATCGAAATGACATTTCAGCAATCAAATTCTTAGACATCTCTTGTAGTTTTTGGTATTGTGTTACACTAAAACAATATGATCCCTTTATAATGATTTGAGTTAAATACTTGATATCAAAATACTGTTTATTGGCGTATTTCTAATAAACTATATTCATTGAAGTATCGTACATTACGAACTGTGACAATTCACCATATAACATTTATAAATAATAGTGTATGGATTAAATACCTATAGTCTTGTATTTCTTTTAGAGTTTGAAACTCCTGGAGTGCAATATACGGTCTCTACAAAATAAGCACATAAGTGACCATTTTATGAATGTATTAAGTAGTTTTAAAAATTAGATACTTGCATGGGTATAGAAAACATTAACATGCAATAGGCATTTAATAGTGGGTATTATATTTCCAATTGTCAATTTTCAGTTTTGTTCGTTTATTTATGTTATTTGATAAACATTTTTTCAACCATGTTAAATGGGACAAATTTAACATTGTATATAATTGTAACATTATTTAGCATATGTTCTTACAATATAAGAAAGGTTAAATGTTGTCATTTAATTATTCTAATAAGGCTCCCACTAGTCTTTTATGTTTCTTCAAATCCTAAGATGAATTATAGAAGTCTTTTGACTTCACTAGTGGGTGTTAGTACCCGTCTATTTTGGTATTCTGACCTTGAGTTCTCTCAGCAAGTCATAGCCCTACAAATGATGGATAACTCCTTATCGGTTGTATTACATACAATTCCTTATCAGTTGTATCACAAACAAATCCTAACCTACTTTCTTTATCCTAATCTCATTTCAACCTTGAGTTTGTTCAATAAATACGCATAGTTATGTTACCTCATCTGTTCAATATATTAATAATACTATACAAACATGCCTAACTTAGGTTTGCTCAACAACTAAGGAGTATGCAGGTAATTTATTAATATATATATCTACATATATATGGTAGGGGACAACATTATATTGAAGATTCATAACCTCCAGCATATTATATTGAGTGATATCGACTTATAGAATAATGTATTTCTTATGAAATACCCTCGTGATTCAAGTATCAGGCACATCATAAATCATAGTACACACATTTACGTTTGTATTTATTCCTTAAGTCTATTTGGTTTTCTTTAAGTTCCACCTTTAGTTTATGCTCATACTATACAAGTTTCATTATTATATAACTTTTATATTTTAATTAACTTATACAATAATCTTATGTATAATATTTTATTAATTAAATCTTATTTAATTAATTTTAAATTAGTACTCCAATACAACTTTTATATTGGACATATCTACTGTAACCGCTATAGTAGGACACATATATCTTATGTATATGCATATTTTTAGTTAATTAACTAACCTTTAGTTACTTTATTAATTAAACAATTTTAGTTAAATTATATTAATTTTGAAAATATCCTATATACATACATGTATGCTTATGTTATCTTAAACACATTAAAATAACATAACATATATTAACATATATAATACATGCGTACAAGTATAAATTAATTAACTCATTTAATTAATTATATTATTAATCTAATTAAAAAACTTATATTTCAAAATTTACATAGTTTCAAACATTTGGAACTTTTCTTTACATTTTCAAACATTTTCCAAATTTATGTTATATTATAACCTTTTATAATAAACATGTTTGATTTTAAATCAAACTTTTACATTTAAAATCTTTTCTTAATTTTCAAAAATATTATCAAAAATAGTGCAAGGCCCAATTAAATTATTCCTTTTCTGTCAAGGGTAACCTTTGGGCCTACTCGACCTTTCATGCCAGGCTGGTAACTAGGTAGGACATGGTACTTGATCACCCAATTCCAATCATAGACATTCCATTTCTGGACACCGTACTAAGTGGGCAAGCATAATTAGTTAGTCCTAACATGACTAGACCACATAGGCTATTAGCCTCTGGTACCATTGTTGGTACTGGGCTAGCTTACAAAGAAAGAAATTGGTGCATTTCAAAAAATAATATGATTTTTGGATCGTTAAAGGGTCTATGAAGTGTAAATGTGTTTAGATCATATCTAAATTTCTTTTAAATAAAATCAGTATTTTATTATTTACCATATTTTTTATTAATTTAATTCTAAAACAATTAAGAATGGGATATAAAAATAAGGTTTGAATATATCAAATATATTCTTTCCATAATTGTGTGATAGAATATTTAAACATAAGGCAAGTATGATCAATTGATAATATGATATATATGAGTAAATAAGAATAAGTTTAAAAGCAATCACATAAGGGAAAGAAATGAAAGATACAAAGATGATTGAATCTTCTTTCCCTTTTTGACAAACTTGATTTATGCATCATTCAATTAGCAATCGATGAATCATTATAAAATAAGAATAGTAATAGCCAACAATAATTCATATACATATACTGCTGCCTTATTTAAAATTGTTTGATATCAATAAAGCATTTAAATTATACAATATGAAATATACATTGAGTTTTATGTATACATTTACATATTGATAATTATTCGTATAAAAAGATTAATCCGAAACTTCTAAGTTAATTCAAAATAAACAATATTATATTTAAATTTTCTGATGTATTTATGAAATTATGTAAACTTAAATTAGTTAACAATATATATATATATATATATATATATATAACTAAATCAAGATACTCAACCTATATGAAAAATGTTTTCTTCATTTAACAGAAAACTGAAACATACTAAACTGAGCAACATATGAACAATACATTAAATAATTAAAGAAAGACATAAGTTATGTCAAATAAGGTAACAAATTTATAAATTTATTGAAATCAATTTATTATCAAAGCATCCTTTAATCATATGTGAGTTTCAATTATAATAAGATGCAAATAATAAGAATAGATAAAATTTCAAATCTAAAGGAGATTCAACCTATATGAATAAATAATTTTATTTCATTATTCATAAAACAAAAGGTGATATATATTGAATTAATCTATATGTTAAAATCTATTGAGTACTTAAAGAATGATAATTGTGATGTCAAATAGGGTAACAAATTTAGAAATTTGTTGTGATCAATTTATTATCAAAATATCGTTTAATCATATGCGAGTTTCTATTAAAGCACAAATATAAATAATAACAACATATAAAATTTAAAATCAAAAGAAATACATTTTGATTTGAATGGTTAAACATAGATTCAGAAATCAGCCTCTAGATGTTGCAAGGATCAAGAAACAAGAAACACGTGGAGTTTTTTTTTCTGAGTTTTGTTTATGGAATTTTTATTTTTCTAGAGGCAATTAAAGGAGAGGAGGTTAGCTTAAGAAACAAAGAAGGAAAAATTGTCTACCCGAATCAAAACGTGAATGAGGATGAGAGAGAGAATGCGTTTTAAAAGAAAACATTAAAACCATTTCAATTTTCTCCTTTAAACCTTCCTTATTTAATTCCAAAATTAGATCACCTAATCTTCTTCATATATTCAGCAGAATAAATAAAGATAAAGGGAAAAAGTTCATTTTATAAATGATATTTAAGTTATTCATAAAAAGAAGATTTATTTCCTTTTCTAATTGCTCCTTTAGATTTTCAAATCACATTTAATGCCTATATATTTTTTCAAAATGCATGTGGGACTCAATGAAAAATTCCAAAAATCACTTAGCAATTAATCTATTTTAATCCAATTTAAACATTTTGTTGATATCGTGTATCAATTCGCGCGTTTATAGCTTTTGCAGACGCACTTTATTAAGTACTAATTCAAACAAATTATATGAAGTTTAATAATTAATATTCATAATATTAATTAATTTAACTAAGTTATAAATTAACTAAATCATATAATTTATTCAAACTATTTATCATTACGGCTATGTGGCTCCAAAGTGTCGGTAATTGACAAAAACAAATATATAAATTGAAAAATTATAAATTGTTCGGATTCAGTTCAAAGTAGCTTTGTAACAACCCAAAATTTAAGCTATACAAATTAATAAACGAATTAACTAAATAGTAATATAACTTTGTGAAATTATCAGAATTGGACCATGAGAGTTGCATCATTGTGTACCGGAAATTTTCTGGTCGATTTCCATATATAGATTGTCAAAATCGGAGCTAAAACGAAGAAGTTACGGAATAAACAAGAAACGAGAAAACAAAAGAATTTTTTTTATAAGGGCTAGGTCGACCCTTCCATCCGCTAGGTCAACATGTAAGTCAACCTAACTCATGGAGGTCGACATGCTGGTCGACACGCCTACGTGCTTGGGTGCACTCTTTTCCAAATTTTTGCAGTGATGTTTTTTTCTATTTAAATCGATCTTGTGCGTCAGTGCTTCCATCCGACGGTTCTCATCGAGCCTATGACGTGGTTGCATCAGATTTAATCTCCAAATCCAATGATCTAAGATCCACAAGTGACTCTATAAATAAGACCTTAGGCCGAGCTATTTTTCTAATTCAGATTTTCCTCATCTAGGTTCATTGCCTGAGGCTGGATTCTAAAAGGAATATTTTTCCAAGGAGTAGATCTTTTTAATTAAAATATTTTATACCCTATAATTGGATCTGGGAAGGCCAATGAAAAATGCTAAGGACCACAATTTAGTGTTTAGTAATTATTTTAGCTTTTTAAGTAGTTTGAAATAACATGGTTTTCAATATTTATATTTTTCTACAAATTTGGGATAACTTTTATGCAAGTTTATTTACAGTTTATTTTTAATTAAATTTTTGACTTGCTTTCAAGTCTATTTTCTTTTACCTATTCTATTTCAGTTATTTTCAATTATTTACTATTAATTACAGTTTTCCTAATTATTTACAGTTATTTGCAGTATTTGCAGTTATTTACTGCTATTTACATTTTATTTGCATCTATTCTACGTTGGGATTTATTCTGTAAATGTTATTTTTTTTTCAATCCCCTTATTATGTGAATAGAATAAATAAAAGAGAATAATTAGATAATATGGATTATAATATAAGAACACTAAATTTACAGAAATTAGATGTAAAGTAAGAAGAACTGTAATAAATTGGACATCTACTGAAATAGGCAAATTTAAGACATTTGCAAGCATAGTTATAACGTGTAATTGTAACTAAAAAAGAAAATAGAAGAAATAGCAGAAGAAGCTTGTTTTTAAACTTAGACCTTGGTTTATGTTAATAAGCAAAATTACAACACACGGGTTATAATTAGAGGCAATAGAAAATGAATCTTTTAGAACTTATTATTAAGTTAATAAGAAAGCATAGCAGAGATAACAGAAGAGGCTTAATTTAAGACTTAGGTTACGTTTATAAGCAAACAAAGCAGAAATAATAGAATAGGCTTATTTTTAAGCTTATACTAAGTTAATAAGCAAAGATAGAAGTAGGACCCGTATTGGCAGCATTCCCCTTGGACACGCTTATGCTGTTTAGGGTTGATAAGTGGTCAATAATTATAAGCTCAAATCAGGGACCCGTACCGGCAGCATTCCCCTTGGGACATGGTTATGCTATTTAGGTAGATAAGTGGTCGATAATTAGAAGCTCAATCGGGGGACTTTAGCAAAGGGGCACAACTAGATTTTTTTTGTTAGGACCCGTATCGGCAGCATTCCCCTTCAGTTAGGAACTGGTGGTCTCACAACACATTTAGGTGAGGCTGGGCACGCTTATGCTATTTAGGATAGATAAAAGGTCCAAAGAGGGAGCAACAAGCACTAAATAGGTGTCATTTTGCTACAGAACCAACAGGATGGGACTAGCTCATAGTGGCACAACAGAGATAGAAGGTCGATCAAAGGTAGAATTAGGAGTTCATTCTAACTAAACTAGGAATGGGATTTCAGCCTAATCAAGGAAGCTATCTAAGACAAGTGCAAACAATCGAAACAATCTAAACTATCTTAGCAAAGTAAACAGTTAAACTGTATTTGATTCTAGTTTTATCTTTTCCTTTATTTCCTTTTATAACTAGAACTGTTGCAAAGTCTATTATCTTTATCTTGCTTAAAAATACTAGTAATTACTTTCATTCACCAAACTTTTAGTCTGACCCACTCCTCTATTTTCCCCTTTTCCCCCATAGGCCAGTAGGGGCAAGGGCAGTAGACTTTCAGCGTTCCAGGTGTGACATTCTTAGAGATTCTTCATGTATTCTTCTTCTGTTTCAGTTTGCTTTTTATTTTAGTTTAGATGTACTGGTACAGTTAAGAGAGATGGTTTTATTTATGTACTCTGTTACTGTGACGGAGATGGTGTTTTTCATAAGGTTTAAGTATTTGATATTTTAAGACTTATCTTGGTTATGACTTATTTTATGAAGTTTGATTTATAAATAAATTACTATTTTAAATGTTTCCGCTGTTTTATTTATTTTTCCTTATGAGTCTTAGTCTCTAAAAAGTTTTTGGTATACCTACAACGCACCACACCTTTTAGTGTGCGCTTTTTGGGTATACTAAGTGGTTATGGAGTGTTTCATTTAGTATCAGAGCCTAAGGTTATAGGATTCCTAAATCTTCACTACACCAAAATAGTGATTTTGCAACATTTTATATATGTCAATTTCCAACACTTATAAACGTTATAAACTACCAACAGTAAATAAGTGTTAGGGTATCTAAAAAAGTGTTAGTAAAAATAAATAGTCATATGTATAAACATTGCAACATATTGGCTATAATTTGCAACACAATTAGGTGTTATACTAGCCGGTAAACATGTAAATATTCGCTGAAAAGTGGGGCGTTTCGTAATTTTTACATATCATATATTTTGTGACGCTTCCCCCCTTCCCATCAGTTTTCGGCCGCATAAAATTATTATTTTTTTAACTAGGGTTTCATGCGATCCCAATCTCTTGACTTCAACGACGGCGAGTGGCTTCTGGAGCGGTCCTAAACATTGAAGACGACCTTCTTTTCGTCGCTGCGACATCGACTTCGGATTCTCGAACGCTTCCTCCTCATCATCATATTACCAAATCCCGAGCGCTCTTCTTGCTACTTATTTATGTTTCTTCTTTATTTATTTCTGATTTCAATGATAGATATTCATCTGAGATTCATACTTCTTTATGTAAGATTCATATGGAGCTATAATTGCCTCTATTGAAACAGGCTCCTCATCCTTCAGATTTGCATGGACTCTTCTTAGAGTTGCTTCTGCGGCAAATTGGGCAGTTAAGGCCTCTTCCTTCTCGATATTTAGTTTTTTTATCTCAATATTTTGTGATGCATAAGGATGTGTTTTTTATACTAAAGAAACGTTTATAGTATGTGAAAGTTCTATCTAATGGAGTGGAGTACCTTGTCTTCACCTTGTTTTTCAGTGTTTCTAAGCTTCAGTTCGAGTTTTGTAAGCTCATTGCTTAGCTATAATTAAGAAGAATTTAAACTTATCATTTATGAAACTTTTTCATATAATTGATTTTTATTTATTTGGTTTCCTCTACTAAAGCTTTATATTTCTGAAATTCTGAGTTTTTCAAGGCTTTAATTTCAGATTGAGCAGCTTAAAGCTCTCACTCCTTCTCTGTGAATTCAAATGCAAGTCATGGGTATGAACTAGAGAAATTGGTTAATCCACATAGGTAACTTTTTTTAAAAGTTTCATTTACTTGTTCATTGTTAACCCTGTTCTGCCAACAAGTTGAAACTTGGGCCGACTCATCAACTTAAGGTCTTTAACGACTCATTAGATTTACGACTCAAGGGGCTTCAGCAACTTAAGGAAAGGAAAGGACCGACTCAACTGGTAGCGACTCAATTGGCTGACGAGCTAAGGCTCAAGGCAACTTAGAGGAATGGAACGATTCATGGAGGTTAACGGTTCATGATACAGGCCGACTCAGTGAGTTATCGACTCAACGAAGTTCACGGCTCATATGAGACGACTCAAGGACTGGACCGACTCATCTACTCAAGGACTGGACCGACTCATCTACTGAAGGACTGGACCGACTCATCTACTCAAGGTTCGTAACGACTCAGTGGATCAACGACTCAACGAGTTAATGCCTTAGAGGAGCAGAGTGGTTTAACTAGTTAGTGGTTTATGGGGCAGACCGACTCAGGGTTTCCAACGACTCAAGGTGACTAACGACCTATCATAAGTCGCTGGCGACCTAAGCATACGAGGAACAAGCTCAATGCCATTTCATCTATGCCACTGCTTGCTGACTCGTGATATGTGAGTCGGTCACGGTTCATCCTGAGTCGGTCACGACTCATGACTTGATCAACAATTCCAGCCCAGAAATTTGCCTATAAATACATGGCCACCTCCAACATTCAAGGGACTTTTGGCTCATTCATTTCAAGCGCCGTTACTCTGCTGCATTCCGAACTACTCCAACACTTAAAGCTTTTGAGATACAAAGAAAGCCTCAAGGAACTTCACGAAGAAATCATACATGTCCAACATGAGTTCAAAGATTTTGATCGACATTGAAGTTTAGGCTACTTGTTCTAAGTCACTTGTAACTCATAGTGTGTTGTAATCAAAGTGTAATTGCATCGACTTGTAATGAAATCGTCAATAAAGATATTCAAAGTGGACGTAGGCTCTCTCTTAAGCCGAACCACTATAAAATTGCTGTTGTTTACTGCTTTTTCGCTATTATCTGCTTATAATCTGTTCCCGAGCTATCGGGTGGTGCTTTCACAATCTCACTTCATACACCGGGGTGTTAGCGTTCAAATTTTAGCGTTAACATTTTTGGTGCTTTCACTGAGAATCGAACTCAGGCAAACCGTCATCATTGCTCCATGAAAGTTTGTTGAAGAAACCTCTCTGAAGACTAGAAGTTTATCTGAAATCATGGCTCCAGGGAGAAAGAGTAGATCTGTTAGATCTAGAAATGTTCAAGAGGGAACCTCCGCTTCCCCTGTATCGAATCAAGCCACTCCAGCTGTCGGAGTTACAAAGGCAGAGCTGGATGCTGCAATCTTAGGGCTGAACCAGCAAATAAATGCCCAAAATGCACAATTCGAGGCCCAGAATGCCCAAAATGCCCTAATTCTGAATAGGTTGAATGATTTGCTTGGGGCAAACCGTCAACCGGCAGGTAATGAAAGGAACTTTGCTGGCAACATTCAAGATGCTGAAGAAAGGAATGCTCCTGAAAGGGCTGCTAGCCCCTTTGAACAAACACTTCCTGAGGTTTGTGGATCTAGAACTCGACATGATGAGGAGTATCTTTCTGGAATGGTCCGACAAATCATGAAAGAGAGTATGCAGAGGGTTGAAGACGAGAAAGAATGGGGTTTTGCTCCAAGTAAAACTCCATTTACTGAGAAAATCTTAAAGGCTGAATTCCCAAGGAAGTTTGTCCCTCCAACCATTCCAGCTTACAAGGGGACAAGCGATCCGAACGAATTCTTATACAAGTATGATTGGCACATGACAGGTGCCAGAGCCTCTGATGAGATAAAGTGCCGATATTTTCCTGTATATCTAGAAGGTGTGGCTCTACTGTGGTTCACCAAGCTACCAGTTCGATCTATTGATCAGTTTTCGGACTTGACCCGGAAATTCAAGGAGCAGTTCAGACTATATGCTTCAAAAGCCAAGGACATCATGTCATTGTCAAGTTTAGAACAGAATCCAGGGGAGACTATCAGATCTTTCTTAAACCGCTTTAATATAGCGCTGGCCGAGGTAGACAATGCAGAACCACGGATGATCTTGACTTATCTGATGAGGGCCATCGACAAGTCGAGCGAATTTGGAAAATGGCTTAACATGAAGGAACCAAATTCCCTTGAAAAATTCTACAAGAAAGCAGATGAGTTCATACGCCTGGAAAGCCGTCCTGTACCGGTAAAGGCAGTGTTAGAAAAAGCTGAAGATAACATTGGTGCCCCACGCAAGAGTGAATCTGTAGGACAGAAAAGGGAAAATAACGATGGAAAGAAACAGAAAAATCTGAAGAGGCCTCGTTCCTTCAAACCATCGGAATATACTCCTTTATCAGATACACCGGAGCATATATACCTTGCCACTAAAGATTCTGTTGAATATCCTAAACCTCCTCTTCTGAGAACCGGGAGGAAAGCTGTGCAAAGTGGGAAGTTCTGTCGCTTTCATAATCAACCTGGCCATGATACCGACGAATGCCGCCAGTTGAAAAATCTGATTGAAGAGTTGCTAAGGGAAAACAAGCTGCAGCAATTTGTGAAAAAAAATAGCAACAATCCTGCTTCGTCTAGTCAGGGGCAACAAGCTCCCGCTCATCAGCCTAGGACAGGTGAGAAGGCTGCAGGGCATGAATCTGGAAGGCCCATTATCAATGTCATTACAGGAGGACCTCACCCAGTAGGCAGAAGCTGGGGTGAGATGGAAAGGTATACCCGAGCTTTGAAATATGTACCGACTGAGGAAGATGTATTCGTTTTGGAAGGTGTTATGCCCCTAAAGCAACAAAGAGCTTTCAATGATGATATTGTGTTCAGAGCCAGGGATTCCGCAGGTATTGAAGCTCCTACCTTGGATCCCTTAGTCATCTCGGCTGGTATCGGGCCAGCCATTGTCAGAAGAGTTCTCATTGATTGTGGCGCATCCTGCAATATCCTCTTCAAGAAAACATTCGACCAAATGAAGATCCCTATGGCTGATGCGCAAGCCTCATCGCAGAAAATCGCTGGCTTCACTGGGGAGCCAAAACAACCGATAGGAACCGTTGATTTGTTTGTGGAACTTGGAGAAGGAGAGAGAAAAGTGGTCCGCAAGCAAATTTTTGTGATTGTCGACGAATTCTCTGCTTACAATGCTTTCCTTGGCCGTCCAACTCTCGCAGCATTCAAAGTTGTTCTGGCCCCATGGTGCCTCACCATTAAATTTCCCACAGATAATGGAGTGGGTGTTATAAAAGGGGATCAAAATGCGGGGCGGGAATGTTATCTAACAGAGCTACGAGAAACCAGAAAAAGAGAAATGGGAAAGGATGCGGCAGCCCCAGTCCGCATCAAAGAACCAGCCTTGTTGCAATTACAGGGCGGACCCTGCACTGGCGAGCATAGCGGAGCAAGGAAAGAAATGGATCCTAAAAAAGTCAGTGCAGGGGAGAATAGAGTGGTACCAGTGGAAACGACAGTACCAATACCTGTTGACCCAAAGGACCCAAACAAGGTGTTGAATGTGGGTTCACAACTTAATGCGTCAATTCAGAATATCTTAATATCTTTTTTAAAGGCAAATTTGGATGTTTTTGCTTGGACTCATGCCGATATGTGCGGAGTATCCCCAGGAGTCGCAGTACACGCTCTAAATATTGATCCAAAATTTACACCTGTGAAGCAGAAAAGGAGAACTCAGGGTCCAGAAAGGTCAGCAGCGTTAAAAGAAGAAGTTGATCGGCTCATGGAGAATAATTTTATTAAAGAATCTACCTATCCGAATTGGGTTTCAAATCCAGTGCTGGTTAAGAAAGCCAACGGAAAATGGAGAGTATGCATCGATTTTTCAGATCTAAACAAGGCCTGCCCCAAAGACTGCTTCCCATTACCCAGAATCGATCAACTGGTAGACGGAACAGCGGGACACGAATTGTTATCTTTCATGGATGCTTACTCCGGATACAACCAAATCATGATGCATGAGCCAGATCAGGAGGACACGAGCTTTATCACTGACATTGGTCTTTACTGCTACAGAGTTATGCCCTTCGGGTTGAAGAATGCAGGGGCAACATACCAAAGACTTGTTAATGCTATGTTCAAACCGCAATTGGGCAAGACTATGGAAGTCTACGTCGATGACATGTTAGTAAAGTCTAAGAAAGCAGTGGATCACATAGAACACTTAGCAGACATGTTCGCAGTCCTCCGAAAATACGGAATGAAGCTCAATCCTTTAAAATGTTCATTTGGAGTGGAATCCGGCAAGTTTTTAGGTTTCATCGTGAGCGCTAGGGGCATTGAGGCTAGTCCAGCTCAAATTACCGCCTTAAAGGAAGTCAAAGCTCCTAAAACAAAGAAGGAATTGCAGAGTCTCAATGGAAAAGTCGCCGCCTTGAGTCGGTTCATTTCCAAAGCCACAGATAAATGCATCCCATTCTTTGACGCCCTAAAGAAAGGAAAGAAAAACTTTGATTGGACTCCCGAATGCCAAAAAGCCTTTGATGAATTGATTCGCCATATGGAAACGCCTCCAATACTTTCTAGGCCTGGCAATGGCGAGGATCTTCTTATATACTTGGCAGTATCATCTCATGCTTTAAGTGCAGCGCTGATACGAGAAGACAAGAGGATTCAACATCCAGTTTACTATATCAGCAAAAGACTCACTGGGGCAGAGATGAATTACTCTAAGTTGGAAAAACTCGCCTATTGCCTACTAATTGCATCTAGGAAGTTGAGGCAATATTTCCAAGCTCATCCTATCAGAGTCCTCACTGATCAACCTTTAAAGCAAGTACTGTTTCGTCCTGAGACTTCGGGTCGTCTTCTAAAGTGGAATATTGAACTCAGTCAATATGACATCACTTATCATCCCCGAAGAGCGATCAATGGACAAGCTTTAGCGGATTTCATCGCAGAATTCACAGATAAGGGTAACAGTGAGGAGGAAACGATCGACGATTCCCCAATCCAATGGAAGTTATATGTCGATGGCGCAAGAAACGACTACTGTTCTGGAGCCGGAGTTGTACTTGAGACCCCTGAAGGTCGATCATTATGCTATGCACTAAGATTGGAATTTCCTTCAACAAACAATGAAACAGAATACGAAGCCCTTATTGCTGGCTTAAGGATTGCTAAAGAACTAAGCATCCGAGCATTACAGATCTTCAGTGATTCTCAGCTTATTGTATGCCAAGTCAAAAAGGAATTCCAAGCAAAAGGGGGGAATCTGCCCGCCTACTAGTCAAAGGCTTGGGAACTCCTGGGTGATTTCGATCATTACATGATAAGTCACATTCCTCGAGAAGAAAACATGAAAGCAGATTCTCTCGCAAAGTATTCTAGCACAAGCGAAGCTCAATTTCTGGGGTTAACTCCAGTGGAGATCCTGTCGACCCCAAGCATTGATGAGATGGATATTGATTGGATCATGAGCGTGTCTGAAGAGCAAGAATCATGGATGACTCCAATAACAGAATATCTGCTCAATGGATCTTTACCGGAAAATTCAAAAGAACGAAAAAAGCTACTGAGGAAAGCCTCTCGCTATATAGTCCAAGATGGCCAGTTATACAGACAGGGATTCTCAATGTCGTTACTTCGATGTGTATCCAGGGAAGAGTCCAAAACAATCCTAGCTGAGGTGCATGGGGGAGAATGTGGTGATCATTTAGGTGGTCAAACTTTAGCGAAAAAGATTCTCCGATACGGATATTTTTGGCCAGAAATTAATCGAGATGCAGCAGACTATTCCCGAAAATGTGACAGATGCCAAAGATTCGCCAAAATTCCTAGAGCTCCTTCCACTGAACTCACACAGATGGTTAGTCCATGGCCGTTTGCGATATGGGGAATAGACCTTGTAGGACCCTTACCAACTGCCAAATCTGGAATTAAATATGTCATTGTTGCTGTAGATTATTTTACTAAGTGGGCAGAAGCTGAACCACTGGCTACTATCACCTCAAAAAAGATGATAAGTTTTGTGACTAAAAGTATCATTTGCAGATACGGTGTGCCTCAAAAAATAATTACAGACAATGGTACTCAGTTCGAAAGTGAAGAATTCCATGATTTTTGCAAACGATTCAAAATCCGAAAGAGCTTCTCAGCAGTAGCCCATCCGCAGGCAAACGGGCAAGTGGAAGCCGTAAATAAAATTATCAAGTCAACCATCAAGAAGCAACTTGAAAGAGCAAAAGGTGGTTGGGTCGATAAGCTACCGCTGGCACTATGGGCCTACAGAACTACCCACAAAACTGCGACTGGGCATACTCCGTTTTCATTGGCATACGGATCAGAGGCAATGATTCCGGTAGAAACAGAGGTCCCTTCACATAGAAGAATCCATTTCAATCAAGCGGAGAATGAGAAACTACAGCTTGAGGCACTAGATCTCCTTGATGAAAAAAGAGAAGAGGCTGAGCTCAGAATCGCATCTCATCAGCAAAGGATAGCCAGACATTTCAATTCCAAAGTTCGCCAACGCAGCTTTGAAATTGGAGATTTAGTCCTAAAGAGAATTATGACAGCAACAGGTGTGTTTGGGCCAAATTAGGAAGGACCATATGTCATAGGTCAAAAGCTTCTGGACGGCACATACAAACTCACTACTGTCGAAGGAGATCAAATTCCAAGGGCTTGGAACAGCAATCACTTGCGTCCATACTTTACTTGATAGCTTTGTTGAAATATTGTAAAGAGAATTATGAATGTATGATTCCTGTAATTGAAAGCAATTGTAAAACTGATGCAAGTGAATAATGAAAGACTATAAAGTGGACGTAGGCCCAAATTCTTGGCCGAACCACTATAAATCTTGTGTTCCTTATTATTGTTACATGTTTGCTTTATTTTCGATATGAAAAGTACATTAAATGTATTACTGAAATATCGATTTAAATTTTTGCAGGCAACGAAAACAAAACTTGCACATTATAAGACCAAGTGATTCTTGTTATCATTCAACAAACAAATTCCAAGTCGCAAAATTCCCGAGCTTAAATCCTAGATAAGAAGTGCTTCAATTGAACGGTCAATGATTTCGCCGAAAACGGCCTTTAGCTAATAAATTGAGAAGTTTGAACAAACAAACATCCAATTAAGAAGCTTATGACCGTTCTCGTGAACTGGCCTAGCAATGAAGTACACTTCTTTGGATTAAACAGGCTACTTGTAAGAGAAGGGAGTGCAAAAAAAAATAGAGGATCACTGAAAAGGCATAAGCAAGTGGACAAGGAACAACTAAAGTCCTCTTCGGAGGCACAACACTTCGGAGGATAAAGACCTCTAACGAAGCATATGCCGTAAAAAAGAAAGTTCTCTACTCAACCAAAAAAGATTGGAGGAGTCATGACCCTCTAACCATGAGAGAGTAACTTCCAGGCAATCTTCGGAGGCACATTTCACCAGGAGTTGAAGTGTAATAGCCGCTCTTCGGAATTTCACTTCACCAGAGTTGAAATGTAAAACAAAATAAAATCCCTCTTCCGAGGCCCATTTCACCAGGAGTTGAAGTGTTACAACCGCTCTTCGGAATTTCACTTCACCAAAGTTGAAATGCAAAACAAAATAAAGACCTCCTCCCGGAGACACAATCAAGAAGAAAGACCTCTTCGGAAGCCCACGTTTCACCGAGATTGAAATAAAACTTCCAATTGTTGAAACGTGAAATGGCTTCCTTCAAAGGCAAAACTCTTTGGAGGTACACGTTTCACCAAGATTGAAATAAAACTTCCAAGTGTTGAAACGTGAAATAAAATCCCTCCTCAGAGGTACAACTTTCTATGTAAAAAAAAATTCTCATCAAGAGCACACTTTAACTTTCAAAGGAAGAGTGATTTACCTATTCTGGAAAATAACCTTCCTCAAAAAAAAAAAGGAAGTTAAAGTATTCTCCAGAGGCCCGCTTTACCTCATAGAAGAACTCACTTGGTAAAGTGTGTACATAAGCAAAAGAAAAAAAAAGTGATTTCTTCGAAGGACAAAGCGTAAAAAGTTATATGAAGGGAGTTGTACTCTACGAAAAATTTCTTCAAGAATGAAATAATTATTCTTCAGAAAATAAGAATGCAAGTCCCCTCAAAATATAAAAATATTGCAGCAAGCTTATGGTATGGGGGCAACATGGTATAGTTATATACAATATGGTATAGCCAACATCGGCGAATGTAATGCTCAAACAACATGCCATAAGCCCGCTGCAATATCATATATATAAACTTGTGCAAAAATGAATAATAAGTGCATTCTCAAATTCAAACAGGAGTCTGTACAAATAAATGATCATTTTATTCAATTGTATTGTAGATACAAGTTTCAAAATAAAAAGCAGGGGCCGGTACCCGCACAATTCTCGACCAGTACATGCAAAAGACAAGAAGCTGAAAGCTGGAGTCTTCATTTCTTCTTGCCACCTTTAGACCCTTTACCCGGCAGAATGGTTAGCTTTTCAGGTCGGTCTGAAGGCATAAGGGAAGAAGGAGAGGGAGGTGCAACTGGTGCAATTTCTGGTTCCTCTTCAGTAACAATGATTTTCTTCCCCCTCCTCTTCGATGTTCCGTGCTTCTTTCTCCTCTTTGAAGAAGACTCACTCCCTGGAGTAACAAGAGCGGACAAAATTACGTCATCAGAAGGAGTCCGCTCCGGAGAGATCTCGCCTCCTTCAAGTCCCTCGTCTTTCTGCTCTTGCGAAGCGATAGGGTCATCTAAGCCATGAAGAGCCTCAATTTGCTCCTCTTGTGACCCGGGTTGTGAAGCAGAAGGAGGAGCCACCTGAAGAGACGGAGGAGGGATAACCGGAGGAGGCGAAGTTTGCACAGCACTTGGTGTTTCAACTGCATAAGAAGAGAAATTAAAAATATTAGTATCTCCCCAAAAGAAGGGAGATATGGGTTCGTCGAGATTCAAGAAGTAATCGAGAAGCTCATCAAACTTTTGAGGAGCAAGCAGGCAATCCACCTGAATCGGACCAATGTCAAAATTACCTGAAGATATTTGCTTCGTTAGTTCAATCTCATAATTTTGAGCTCCAATATCCTCCAAAGCCTCATCATCAGTAGGGGTAATTACCCTGGTTCTTGTAGGAGGCGGGGAATGAGCACTGGAACCTGTGATGTCAACTTCAGGAGAAACTAAAGGATGTTCAGAGGTAGTAGGTGGTAATTCTTTTTCAGAACGTTCCTCTTCCGCCATCCTAGTCTGCACTCTAGCGAGTTGCTCTCTTCCCTTCACAAGAGCAGCGCGAGTTTCCTCATCTAGGTAGCGCACCTCAAGCTCTTCCTCGGTATACCCGGCGCCTTTGAACATGTCGAGAGCAGCTTCCCATACTTCAGCCAAGGTGATTTCGTATTTAGGACCGAGAAAAGAGAGACTGCCATGCCCTAAGACGCTGTGCAAGTAAAAGTCAAATAAAGTTGAACTGACGTTGGCTTCCATGGCTTGAATAGATTCTTCAGCTGCAATTTTACCAGCCATGGCCTCATCTCGTTCTTTTTCGGTTTTAGCAAGTTGAGCTTTTAATGCTTCAATCTCCATGTCTTGGGCGCTCATTTTACTTCGCAACTGAGCGGCATCAGTGCGGTAATTCTCTACAACCTCTTCTAGCCTCTCAACTTTAGCTTCGGCATCTCTTTGGCCAGCATGTGCATCCCGCACTTGTTTCTGTAGCACCTCTTCTCTTTGAGTATAAGTGTTAGAAGAGGTGGCAAGATCGTCCTTAAGCTGCTTGACTTCAGCTTCAAGTTTCTCGTTATACTCAGTTATGTTTTTCATCTCAATGTTGTGCTGGTCAAGAATCTTCTGCCATTCCGACTTATCGTTCTCCATGGTAAGCATCGCCTCGATATTGGCCCGATTGACCCTTTGGGGTTCATCAACGAGCTTTTGCCATCCACACATTCTTTCAATATCGAGTCTAACGGCATCAAGATTTTGGTGCATGGCTTCTTTATCGATGGGAACTAAATCAAGATCGAAGCGAACTCCCTTTAAACACCAATTCGGGAACCGGCACTGTAGGGTCTGTGGGCCCCTTTCAACACGATATGAAGGCCTATTAAGAAGTGTTTGAATAGCGCTTCCTTCAAGAGCAGGGGATTTGGAAGGAATGTCGATAGAGATGGGAGCGTCAAACTCTTCAGATATTGCAGATGCGTGTCTCTCACTAGGCTTGGCCCGCTTGCTCGGGTCCTCAACAATGTGGCTCTTCCCCCGACCATCATGTGTTTTACGTTTGTGGGAGTCATCGCCTCTTGAAGAAGACTCATGTCGCACATCTACCCTCTCGTGACGTTCTTCATATTCTCTCCTCTCTCTAGCTTTTCGAGCAGCTCTCTGCTCGTCGGTTTCTCTGGGACCAGTAAGGTAGCGTTTGTAATCATAGTTGCCACGCCCTCCATAGCGCTGAAAGTATTTATAGTAAGAACCGCTGCCGCTACGCCCCATTGAAGGATCTGAAAGGAAAAAAGACAAGTCTTAAAAGCCTTTAGAAAAAAGAAGTCAAACACAAACAAGTGCTGAAAAATCCTAAGTGTTGTGTAATGTGTAAACTACACGCATCAAGCTACAGACCACTCTGTGGAGTAGAGGAAGTGATAACTTGAGTAGGAGGAGTTGGCATTTGTTGTAGAGAAGATGTCGCCTCGATTACAGAAGAGATAGTTTTGGAAACATCATCTTTAAAAAGTTCTTGTGAAGTCACAATTAAGTCGCTGAACCCCTCAAAAACATCATCACCATCATGCTTTTCGGGACTTGCTTTCTCAACTCCTTCGTCAGCAGATCTCCCGGAAGATCGTGGAGGTTCTTCCTCTTCGATAACTGGGGCAAGTGTCAAATTGCTAGACGGCCCCGCAACATCAGTGAGAGTGGGGCACTTCACCAGTAGAGTTTCAGTGGAGGGATCTTTCGGCATAAGCTTTTCAGCCTTCGCTGGAGAATCGGGAACTTCACAAAGCTGAGTGGAACGAGAAGGGTGAAGGAGTCCAAATTGATGTAAAAATTCATCATTTAACAAAAACTTTATACTCCTCTCTTCTGCCGCCACGGCATTCAATCTTTCAAAGATTTGCTTATAGCATGGATCTCTAGAGGGAGGAGGAAGTGCTAAAACAAAAGGAAAAAAGAAGCGAAGTTAGCATTTAGCAACTCAGATTTCGAAAAGCTCAAGAATGGAGAAATAAAAACAGCAAGAATGGAGAAATAAAAATAGGAAATCTTACTTCCTACTCTCCAGATGGCATAAAACCCTGGAGGACGGCGAACGAAGAAATACTGATTTAGAAATCCATGAGCGCTATCAGGAAGTTCAGTAATGAGTTTGCGGTTTCGAGCACTCCTTATAACTACGATAGAGGGATGATCTTTGATTTTTGTGAATGAACAGAGGTAGCAGATTTCCCCAAAGCTCGGTAATCGGTCCAAAACTCTCCTAAATAGCACACATAACCCCATCAAAATGGCATGGCCGTTGGGGTGCAATTGGAATAGAGAGATAGATAACCGAAGCAGGAACTGCTGAAGAAAGTCATTGAAAGGTGGGATGGCACCGCTCAAGCACATTTGGCGATTGACAGCGATAAAGCCGAGAGGGGGCCTATCTGCAGTATCATTTGGCCCCGGGAGTAAGGCATCAGCTCCAGCAATACCAAACTGGATGCGCAGTTGGTTGAACACCCGTTGATTCAGAGTAGTGGGAGTTCTCTCTGGAGGGTTATCTAATGGGTTAGCTATTGGGAAGACTTCTTCAGCCTGGCCTATTGATTCTTCTTGTTGAGAAGCCATTCTACATAAGCAACTGGATGTTCAAATGTGAAGGTGCACGTTTCCTAAAAGTGTGAAGTGTTGTGCAGAACTAATGAAAATAAACAAGTAAATATAACTGAAGTTAAGCTAGTTGACAATTGATCGATTACCAAATTTCAGGACTTGTTAATTTAAAAATTCAGGCATAGTGTTGGTGCAAATCGGTCAATTTCAGTTGACTAGTTCAATGTTGCTTTAGCACTCTACTTGAATTCGTTGATTTAAAGCACTTTATTCACGCAATCTATTTAAGTTAATTATCTTCTATTGACTAATCTGTCATTGGATGTGGGCAATCAATGGCAGTATATTCGTCCCGATTTTCTGTGATTATTGTATTAAGCAGGTTGTATACTTGCAAATTGAAGCAATCTGTAAAACTAAAATATGCAACAAAGTTTAACAGGTTAGAGTCCAAACAAATCAATATTCACGCAGTATATTTCAGCAATCCAAGTTAAAGTTCAAGTCAGAATTATGCCCCGAGACAGTTCAACGTGTTAACTCGCCCACGATTTAAAAGTTATAAGGCGGCTTAGGTCGTTTATGCTTTAAGTTATCAACACTTTGAGTCGGCAGCGTTTAAGTCGTAAGGCATAGAAGAGGGAATAGATTTCAGTTCAAAGTTATGAGAAAATTCTCCAAGTCCTATCTCGGCCCCGACTCAAGACTTGTGTCGTGAGGACTGGTAAGCCGGTCCAGAGTTGAGTCGCAAAGGATATTAGGTCGTCCAGAATAATTGAGTCGCATCTGAGGCAATGCTCCACTCTGATTGGCCGACTTACCATACAATTCCTAAACCCGTCTACCTTCTAGCTCTTAACCCATGAACCGTCTCCCTCCTATCCCGTGAACCTTCTAATTCCTAACCCATTAATCCAATAAGCTCTCAATCAACAATCCTAGCTCTATCGCACCACTAAACCGCCTCGAATCATAAACCATCAGAACAGATAACCCTAAGTCCATTGATGACCAAAGCAACCAAATTCGCAGGGCTCAAAGGGGAAAATCGAAGATGGAGATGGGGCGCATAAGCTAGGGATGATCGAAAATCACAAAGGGAGCGAGATCGCTTACGCAATATGATGATAGAGATGATCGATGGAGAATCTGGTCGAAATCGCCTTTGAGATCTTGAATGTGCATTAATGGCAGACACGGTTTAAAGGTTGGGGAATGAGAAGAAAAGGGGAACGATTCAGGTTTTTATAACTTTGGGCAGTAGAGTTTGAGTCGGCACATGAGTTAAGATAAATCGAAGCATACGACCTACGACTTAGGCGTGTACTTCGAGGGGCAAATGTTAACCCTGTTCTGCCAACAAGTTGAAAATTGGGCCGACTCATCAACTTAAGGTCTTTAACGACTCATTAGATTTATGACTCAAGGGGCTTCAACAACTTAAGGAAAGGAAAGGGCCGACTCAACTGGTAGCGACTCAATTGGCTGACGAGCTAAGGCTCAAGGAAACTTAGAGGAATGGAACGACTCATGGAGGTTAACGGTTCATGATACAGGCCGACTCAGTGAGTTACCGACTCAACGAAGTTCACGGCTCATATGAGACGACTCAAGGACTGGACCGAATCATCTACTCAAGGACTGGACCTCCTCATCTACTCAAGGACTGGACCGACTCATCTACACAAGGTTCATAAAGACTCAGTGGATCAACGACTCAACGAGTTAACACCTTAGAGGAGCAGAGTGGTTTAACTAGTTAGTGGTTTATGGGGCAGACCGACTCAGGGTTTCCAACGACTCAAGGTGACTAACGACCTATCATAAGTCGCTGGCGACCTAAGCATACGAGGAACAAGCTCAATGCCATTTCATCTATGCCACTGCTTGCCGGCTCGTGATATGTGAGTCGGTCACGGTTCATCCTGAGTCGGTCACGACTCATGACTTGATCAACAATTCCAGCCCAGAAATTTGCCTATAAATACATGGCCACCTCCAACATTCAAGGGACTTTTGGCTCATTCATTTCAAGCGCCGTTACTCTGCTGCATTCCGAACTACTCCAACACTTAAAGCTTTTGAGATACAAATAAAGCCTCAAGGAACTTCACGAAGAAATCATACATGTCCAACATGAGTTCAAAGATTTTGATCGACATTGAAGTTTAGGCTACTTGTTCTAAGTCACTTGTAACTCAAAGTGTGTTGTAATCAAAGTGTAATTGCATCGACTTGTAATCAAATCATCAATAAAGATATTCAAAGTGGACTTAGGCTCTCTCTTAATCCGAACCACTATAAAATTGCTGTTGTTTACTGCTTTTTCACTATTATCTGCTTATAATCTGTTCCCGAGCTATCGGGTGGTGCTTTCACAATCTCACTTCATACACCGGGGTGTTAGCGTTCAAATTTTAGCGTTAACATTCATTATACATTAGAGTACTTTAATATTGGTGTTAATATCAGTCTGTCCATATAAATCTTCTAATATATCCCTCTTATTTGTTCGTGTATACACATCTAGGAAGAAGAGTTTTATTCAGTATTCTGTTCGATACAAAATGACAGCTCAACTTATACTAAGAAACTTACAAAAAAAAAACAATATGTACAAATTTAGGTGGACGTTGAGAAGTAAACAATACACATTTATAGTTCCTTATATGCAATAAACCATAACTCACCCACTACCTCTAAACATAGGAATTGAACAGTAGGTATCATTTCTCATACCAATAAATGGAACACAATTAGACATTACAATGGAAGTAGGTAAACAAAATGACAACAATACAATGATAGCTTTAAGCTAATCATGCATCTGTTTTTGGACTCTTCCCTGCTGAAAATGATCAAGCAAGCGCTTCACATCAATTAAACACTTAAATATTGGATATGTGAACTTCTATTATAATCCCATAAATCATTGCAGCATAGCATAGATATACTGATACATAGGTCCCTGCAGTCCCATGTGGGATCCATCTGTCGGCACCCAGTCATTGCTGTAAGAGTTAACTGCAATGTGTGTAGGATGTTTGCTATTTCACATTTGACATAGAATGTAGTGGTTTCATCTTCTTGCAATAGAACATACAAATAATATTTTGAGAGTGGCATTAGTGCATAGTAAGTTAAGTAGATTTTTGCCAGGTCGAAATGTCTTCAAACAAAATGTCGAAATAAAATTTGCAATAAAGTTAAGTAGATTTTTGCCAGGTCGAAAGAAAAGATGATTAATGGTCTCAGCGTCAGTGTCACATAAAGAATAAACTGTTATCTGCAATAATCCCAAATCAGTGCAACCTGTCTTTTGCATTCAACCGGATCACAATGGCTAAATAAGTAATAAACAACATTCTCTTATTGTTTTTGTTGTGCCAGACGACCCTATCCCAGTTTCTCTTTTGATCTCTGTCTTCGACTTTATTCCATGCTTTGTGAAAACTAAAGTCACCCCCACACATCATTCATAATAATCACCAATAGCATCTTGTCTAAGTTCCATATGTCATATAGTTGGTATAATTTCTCTGGTTGCAAAATGCAATTGTGGTTTTAAAACTCCATTCTTTATTATGGTATCAACTGTAGTATGTTAATCTCCTAACAGCTGAAATATGCATACCCAATATATCAACAAGGCATTTGTAATTTATCCATGGTTCAAACCATATAGATGTAAATGCGCCATCAGCCAATACTTTATTGAAGTACAGTCTTCCACATGTTCATAGTCTAAGAATACATAGATTCCCGCACTTCTGTTCTAAGTTTGATCCATTTCCATCGAAAACACGTTACTGCACTTCTGTTCCCACACTTAAGTTTGATCTATTTCCATCGAAATACATAGATTCCCGCACTTCTATTCCCGCACTTCAAATGAATCATATTTCACTATTAATTTTAGGCGAATGCAGCATCAGGGATAGCAGTAGCTGATGAATGCAAGCTTAAGTTTTAGGAATTGAAGGCAAAGAGAAACTACAGGTTCATAATGCTCAAGATTGATGAGAAAGCTCAACGTGTCACAGTAGATAAACTCGGTGAGCCAGAACAAAGTTATGAAGATTTTGCCGCCTGCATTGCCAAAAACAAATGTCGGTATGCAGTCTTTGATTTTGATTTTGTTACTGCTGATAATTGCCAGAAGAGTAAGATCATCTTTGTTGCTTGGTAAGCTTAAAAGTAATTTTATTTGGATAGCAAATGATAATGCACAATGAAATAATGCATTTTAAATGTGATTCTGATTCAAACCATTACAAATTTTAATTTTCTGATTCTCTGAGATTTACTCAGTTAAGGAAATCAATGATTAAAGTTGAAACAAGTTACTAGGTTAGAGAAAATCAATGTTTAATTTGAAACAGGTTGTTTTAATTGGAAAATTTAGGGAATTCAAATTGTTATTGTCTATAGTATCTGAAAGGGTGTTGGTATTGCAAAAGTATTGATTCTGATTTTTTGATGTTGTATTCCATACATGCATGCTTGCTACTGATGTTGTGTGCCTAGCATATCATGATAAACTGCTAGAATGCAAAAGTGATTTAATCTTATTCCTCAATAAATTTCCCATCGTCGTATAAATCACCTAGCATATCATGATAAACTGCATAAAACAACAATTCTACAAGGTTTTCTACAGCTTAAGTATGCTAGGTCAACATGCACTGTCCATTAACTTTGCATTTAAATTCGGTCAAAAATAAAGGTGTGCTTTTACAAATCGTTCCTTGCAGTGCTGTGATGTTTTCAGTGCCATAATGTAACCAGTATCTTTCACTTACAATTTTTAAAGGACCGTCATTTACAATGGCCCCGAATATATTAATTTTGATTAAATATGACCCTTATTGTTCTAACCTATGCAAAATTATTAATCCCTACAAGGCTAATGTTACTACATATTCACATAGCAGAGATTAATAAATTGTGTTTTCTATGGTTTGCTTTCTATTTAAGATTGTATAGTCGTAGTCATCCATCATATTAAGCCAAATAAAATAACGATACTGATACATGAATAGTACTAGTACCATTGACCTGAATTAAAATAGTGATAGTGACATTAAGTACTTACATGACTGGCAATGGAAGTTACCTGTTATGCAATGCTAATTGCTACGTAATCTCAGCACCAAATATTATCATCGAAATCAATTATGTTTACTTCTATAGCAAAAATAAATGGGACTGGCTTTAAGCTGCACGTGGTGACTTTTGAGCTATAGTACTTTGAAATTCAAAAATTTGTCAAAACGCATCAAGCGCAACGCCAACTTGATGGGGAAAATGGGTTGCAAATGCTACCTAAATAGATTGAGTACACCTCAGAATGATCAGATAACGTATGACTTATTTTGAAACTCTTTATGATGCAGAGGAGTTCCTGTGCGTTGTAGGCGGAGTTTGTGATATCTTGCAGTGGGAAGTTGTGACTGTATGATTTGGTGAGTGGTGTGAGACAGAGAGAAGGGCAGTTCTCTATTTTTTTATTGTATATGTGATGAAGTTTTAAGTGTGAGGACAATTGCAGGGTGATGATGGAGTTGCTGTGATGAAAGTGTAGTGATATTTTGTGGAGTTTGGAGTTTGCAAAGTGGAAGGTTCGTTGTGTTCGAAATTTTGGAGTATCACTATTTAGTTGTAGTGATGATGGTAGGCTGTGCTCAAGGAATCTGTTAGGTTATATTGGTGACAGTGTGTTTTGTGGTTTGTGATAGAGGTTGAATGGTTGTCGGATGGTTGGTGATCAAGGAGGTGGACAGCAGTGATTTTAACTGAAATGTTGCGGTATGTTTGCGGGTTGAAGAATTGGTAGAGATCAGTTTGATGGAAGTGTATGTTTGCGGGAGGATGAAGATGTGTATGTGGTTGTAACTGATTTGATAGTGAATAGAAGGTGTGGAAGGTAGTGATGTCTTTGGTGCTTGTTAGCTGTGAATGCAAGAGTATGTGGGCGGATGTTGACTACAAATAATTTTCGCATAGAGGATTTCGAGGAAGCATGAGCTAGGTTAAAGGACACGGAGTGAATGTTTGGGCTGTTAAGATTGGAGGACCGGTAGAGAGTTAAGCCTACATCTTAGCAACTTACGGGAGAGCTTGAAGAGGTTCCTAAGTCAAAAGGCTCTAAGAAGCCATGTTGGAAGAGTAAGAAAAAAAAGGACAAGAGGAAAGAAGAAGGACCTCGGAAGCGAAACAAGAAAAGCGGGAAATGCAATAGCTGTGGACTGGTTGGTCATTACGCAAGGGACTGTAAGAATAAGAATATGAAGGAAAGTTGTTATAGTTGTGGACAACCTGGTCACCTTAGTAGAGCTTGTCCTCAGAGAACGGGAAAGAGAGCAGGCGCACCTACAACGTAGGTGGAGGCTTTGGATGCAGCACCGTCTAGCAGTGGCTAGATAGAGGTAGGAAAGTCTCTGATGTAGGTTCGATTTCTATTTCGAATTTTCCTATTCAGACTCTGTTTTATTCTAGAGCCTCACACTCTTTCATTTCTAGTTAATTGTTTGCACTAAGATATCTCCTTAGTAGTAGACCCCATAGTTGTTTCTAACCCATAGGAGGACCGACACATTTATCTATGGTTTGTAAGAGTTTGAAATTTTTTATACTAGTTGTAGAGTTTGACCGTGATTCCTATGTATTGGGATTTTCGGGGCATGTGATGATTTTCGGAATGGATTGGCTGTCCAATTATGAAGCGATATTAGACTACTAGAGGAGAGTCGTTAGACTAGATACATGCAGTGGTAGGACTCTCTAGGTTTCTCGCGGCCCACAGGGGTCAGTCATGATGAGCTTTCTTTATTCCCTCGATTCACCATTGGTAGAGTTAGATTCAGTTCCAGCCGTTAGAGACTTTCCAGATGTCTTTGAGGAGGTTAGGGGACTCCCCCTAAGAGAGAGATCGACTCCAAGATCTATTTAAATGACAATGCTAAGCCACTGGTATTACTCATAAGACACATGGAACTAGGAGAGGAAGGAGTTAAGCAAGTAAATTAGTGAGCTATTAGAGAAAGGCTTCATCAAAAGGTGTATATCTGAGTGGGTAGTGCCAGTTGTCTTCGCTACAAAGGAAGATGGTTCCCTTCGACTTTGCGTAGACTATAGAGTGTTGAATGAGCTCACAAAGAAGAACCATTATCCACTTCCTAAGATAAATGTTCTTTTCGATTAGTAGGTTGGCTCTTCAGTATTTTCTCAGCTTGATTTTGCTATTGGACTTCATCATCTTGGAGTCGCTGATGATAGCATTGATAAGGCAGCATTTAGAATACCCGACGGATTCATTGAGTGGTTGGTTATTTCATTTGGGCTAACCAATGCCCCAACATATTTTGTAGATTTGATGAGCCGTGTTTTTTTGAGATGTCGTAAATAAGTTCGTAGTAGAGTTCATGGATGACATTTTGGTGTTTTCCAAGAGTATGGAAGAGCATGCTATTCATCTAGAGGAGGTTCTTTGTACACTTTGTATTCATCAGTAGAAGACAAAAATTTTAAAGTGTCACTTTTGGCTTAAGGAAGTGTATTTCTTAGGGCATAGATAAGGTCAACACATGGAAAGAGATTAAGAAACCGTTTCGTGCATTTAGGTTCGGATTGTGGAAATCCAAAGAGTGGTAGGCAAAGATTGGCGATGTATAGTAGATTTAGCTAAAAAGCCCATGTGTAGATAATTGCAAAAATTATAATTGTTTCAGATAAGTGGATTTAACGGTATTGCCTTGGAATAAATATAAGCATAAAAGAGGAATAGTAACAAAAGAATTTAGCAAGGAAATGAGATTACAAAAGTTTAGGAAAAGTACTCCTAGTGTAGTAAGAAAAAATCCACTTTATGATTAGCCCAATAAAATGAATTTTTTAGAATTGAAAATTTGAAAAATATAATTGTCATTGAGAAAGTAAATATTAGGTTTTAAAAAAAATGGTATGAGATTTAAATTGGTTTTTATATGATTTTGTTAAAAGTGAAATTCTTTTTGAAGAGCTATAGAGCATATATAGCTCGCTGGTTTCTTTGTAGATAAAAAAGATTTTAAATACAAAAACCTAGAGTGTATTAAGTATCGAAAACATATGTTACATCATTTATTGTTGTAATAGATGTTTTCGTGAAAAATAAGGGAGCATAGACTATGACACTATTGTTATAGTAGGCGACTTCCAAGGGAAATGTTACATAGTATGAGAGATTGATTAGTATTTATTTTAATTAAATCTATACACTAGTATTTTTGGGTTGTGGTAATGGTGTTTTATGCAACATCTGTTTTGACCCAAATAAAAATGTATTTTGAAAATAATTTCTACACTATAATAAAAAGTGGTTTGTAAGTACACTTATTATTTAAATAAGTATGAGGAAATGTTTTCTAGTTAGGGATATATTAAAACAGTTTTGAAAATGAGTTTTCCTAAAAAGAATAGTGTAAGTTAAATATTAGGAAATTAATATATTTCATAGAAATTGTCTATTGTAAGAGAATATAGATTAAACGTAATTTAATCTATTGGAATGAAATTAATAATGATAAAATTTTCTATGAAACCAAATCACAAATAAAGTTGTTTTGTACAAGTTATAAGGAATACGTGAAAGAGTTATACAAGGTATGGGAAGCACCATTTTTTGTATTGTCTATTTCGAAAAATATAAAATACGTTCCATGTAGTTTCACACAAACATGAAGTCCTCTTTAACGAATTTATAGAAGGTTTTAGCATTAATAGTTTCTTATAAAATAAATTAGTTCCAATATATTAAGGTATAAAACCATTAGGTGTAATAAGAAGTGTAGTAATTAGAGACGGTGTTAGTTAGGAGAGATATTATAGAGGGAATTTGTAGAAAGTCCCAATTTGTAGTTAGGAACTCCTCCAAGGTTAAGTAATTGGAAAGTTAAGGAGTTTTTAATAAAATAATTGTTCTTATCTACTCTAGTTTTTGCAAAATTGAAAAGAATATGTTTTGAAAACATGTAAGAACATTTTAAAGGTATTTTAAAGAAAAATGGTATGATGAAAAAGTAAATAAGTTTTTGGAAGCGAAAAACTTAATAATAGTTAAATTTAAAAATCCAATTTTTTATGGAAAGCTATAAAGGTCTTTAAAAGAAAAGGAGGAATAAGTTTTGAACTTAGAATTTGTATGTTTTCCCCTCTAGCTTTGGGGAATAATGTAAATTCAAAAAGCCTGTAAGGATGAGGATAAAATGTTAAGTAACCAAGTACCTTTTAATTTAATGGAAATTTTAAAGTAACAATTTCAAAGACAAAAATTTTGGGATTTAATATTTTAAAAGTTGAAGCTTTAATTTTTGAAATGAAATGATAAATACCAAACCAAACTTTCAAATGTGGGGTAGATAGGAATCATTTCCTAGGTGTGACAGAAAAAGTGTAGGGCGATGAAGGATACATCAGTGATTACTTTTAGAAGTAATAATAAAAGTTTCCGTAAAGTGTATAGGACACTAGTGAGAACCTAGGATTGTTGCTTCATATGTGTAGACTATAGAAGAATAGTATAGTGATATTAGTAAGATAGTAAGACACGCATGGTTGAGGATGTATATTCTTGATTTTGGAGGAACTTGAGAGGAGCATCTTCCCTTAGTAGAGTTCGCTTATAATAATAGCTTTCAGACTAGCGTTGGAATGGCACCTTTTGAAGCTCTTTATAGAAGACCGTGCAAGTCGCCTTCGTATTGGTTAGAGTCTTCCGAGAGATTGTTATTTGGTCCCGATATGGTTAGAGAAACTTCGGAGAAGATTGATTTGATTAGGAAAGAATAAGTACCTCTCATCAACATCTCTTTGATAATAAATTTTGAATTTTCTATTTCATCTTTAGTTTTGAATAGGTTCTTTCCTTTATTATCCTTTAGGAGGGTAGAACTTAGGATTTAACCTATGGATAGTAGGATTTGATGTAAACATGTTATTAGAACATGTTATGTATGATGGATACTAGAGGGTAGATGGAGCGATTCCGATAAAAGATAACACTTCTCGGATATATTGATTAAACGGAGGAAGTGTCCTGACCGTGCACGCGTGACGATTAAATGCTGTATATCCTTCCGGTGGGCAGTGCGGCCAATCGTTAGGACCCGGTAGTAGCACATCATCCATCGACAAGCCATGCCTAAGACATATTCTCCCTAAGATGTCTTCAGAAATATTGGACGGAAAAGAGTCTGGCGGACTATTGATGAGAGATGCGTTAGGTGATTCGTCCGGAGCTGGATCGATGACTTTGGCCTCGATGGCCGGTATTTCAACTATTGGAGGAATTAAATTCTGAGTTTCTGGTGGCTGCGAGCTTGAAGTTCCCATAGCTAACTAACTCATCAAAATCCATCATTAGACGATAATGAGCCCATGCGTCCCCCAGTGTGAAGTGTGTGAGTGTGTAATTCTACGCAGTATTTGAAAATATTCAACAAAGATAATGAAAATGTGCAAATAACAAGACTTCGAAATCCAGCTGGAATGACTGTCTTCGCTGACCGTCACAACCATGCCATCTAGGCACTTGGCGGTCGATCCAAGTTAGAATTCATTATATTTTCGTTAAATCAGAGTTCCATCGATGAGCTTCGAAGGGCAGTCAAATATGCAGTTCTATAGTCAAGTCCCGTCATGCAAGGTTGAAGCTCGTCGAGGTCAAGTTTTCGATTATGCAAGATTTCGTATCCATCGCGAGATGAGTTCGAATCGATCACAAGGGACCATTTATACCAGTCAGGGTTTGGATTCATATCGATTGCCCAATGTTTACTTCGAATCGATCGTTAGTGTTCGAGTTCGCATCGATCAAGATCATTAACTACGAATCGATCATTAGTTTCCGAGTTCGTATCGATCAAGATCATTAGCTACGAATTGATTGTCAATGTCTGGTTTCGTATCAGTCAGGGGAGCCTCGGATTCATATCGATCACATTCGAGTCGATAAATTTCATATCGGTCGTAGGAGCATTTTTCGAATCGATTTGAAGTCGAGGACTCGCATCGATCACTGGCCAAGCTTTCGCATCGATCATTACAGATCGATACGAAGTGAGGATCAAACCATTTTCTTCCATACTTCTTCCTCTGACAGCCTCATCTCCATGGCTACGTTCCATTCTCAACCTCACTCTGGCCCGGCCGTGGCCTTGAGTGCATCAAAATCGATCGCAAGAGCGAGTAGAATGACAAAGAAATCAAGTCTCGTCGATTGCGCATTAAGATTTGATTAGCGAATTACCTAAATCTGGCAGTTTGTTCAAGTAATTAAGAGATTTGGCTCGATTCGAAAGGCAGGCAGTACTTCTTTTCTCGAGCTTGAGGATCGATACGAAAGCAGGAACTGCAGTAAAAGGTAAAAAATGGAAAGCGCTTAGGCCCGCTGTATTTATATGGACCCATGGGACGAGGAGAGGTGATTCGTCTCACGGTTAGAGCGACCGATCACAGCAGGTCCATCGTAGACCAAGTCGAACTCTCTGTTCGAATCCATCGGCCCAGGCCTTCATCGAGATGAAATTGTCGATAGGATCCATCGATACGAAGTGTACGATGGAGACTATTCTGGAGACATTCTACTCCATCGACTCACATCCTCCAGATTCCAGAATTCATCAATACAAGTTGAGGATCATTTGTTCGAATCCAGCGACATCGAAGATCATCGATACGAAATGGAAAATTTGTATCCATCGGAGCTTGCAACCATCGATATGAACGTTAATTTCGTATCCATCGATGTTCATATCCATCGATGCAAAATGTGTATCTTATATCCATCAATACAAAGTATATCATATAAAATCGATGTTTCTACCTTCTATATCGATTCAGGAGAGGATCGATACGAAGCAGCAACCAAAAGCAACTGTCAGGCGTTGTTGCGACTCGAGTTTCACATCGATTTAGGAGAGGATCGATATGGAATTTGATACGGAGAACTGACAATGACTCATGGTCGTACAACATTAACGAGAGTAAGATTAACATATATACATATATGTCGAGCTAGTATTCAATTTTCAGCATTCACAGGAATTGGATATTCATTTAATAACGATTATGATGACAAACAGTCAAGCACTATCATGCAGCAATCAGTTACAGCAACGCAAGGTTACAACCTTCAACGAAAATTAAATAACTGTTCAGAGTGAAGACTGTAGCTTCTCAAAGCACGTCATGTTTCCACAAGACTTATTTTGGGGGGAAAATGTTATCCGCCTTTTGGCAAGGCCGAGATATCAAGGAACTGGTTGAAAACCAAGAATCAATCGTCCCGCGTATCGAACATGCACAGGTTCGCTACGGATGTCGACGAATTTTGTCCGAGTCCGGATCAAGCTACAATTGATAAGACATGACATGCGAAACCGTAAAAGCTAACATTCCAAATTTCAAGTTAATCCGAGTTCGTATGCTCAAGTTATTATCGATTCAAGTTGGAGGAAATAGCCTCATTTTCGTATTAATCAATGGGCCGCAGTTCATACCGAACAGCTTTGTATCCATCGACAGATAGCGCGTTCGTATCGATCGGCCAATGTCTGCTTCGTATCCATCGTGAGGGCCTTTGTTCGAATCCATCAGGACGTGTCATTTCGTATCCATCAAGAGAATGTGTTTGTTCCTATCGATCTGCTCAACCCTACTTTATATGGCAACTGTGTAACTCGTATCCATCGAATTCAATGCACACATACCCATCGAATAAACCTTACCTCGGATCCATCATGGCACCATTGTTCGTATCCATCGAATTGGGGCAACTCGAATCGATACGAACATGGCCATACGATCGATACTTACATGACAACTCGAGACGATACGAGTAAAGCCATTTTCATTGATATGAACGAAGCCACTCCTATCGCCTCGAACAAAGCAACGACCATCGATACGAACGAGGGAAGATTCAAGAAACGACTCGGTCAATTCAGCATACAAATTGGATCGATTCGAAATATGCACTCCACGTCATCTCGAGGACACGTGCAACCATCGACTGGAGGGAATCGATTCGAAACCATGGATTAGAAAGAAACAGTACTCCGAAGAACGTCATCTCGTATCGATCATAACTCGAGATCCACATGTCCAAATGCTATGAAATTTTCACAGGAGATTACACACAAGCTAAAGGATGTTCTCACCAAGTTTCGACTCCATTGGACATTATCTTGATCGATACGAATTGAGCTCGTATCGATCACAAATTGAGTCGAAACTACCCGGGTTCGATCGCGTGGGCCCACTCACGTGCCTGAAGGAGTCTCCCAAAGTTTGAGCGAAATATCAGCCTCCTACGCCTATAAATAAAGCCCAAAAGCCTACAGAAAAGTGATCTTTTGACTCTCAAGCGCCCAGACTCTGCCAGATCGAACTTTGCAACCTACTACTGCTGTTGTATTTCGAATTTCAGAGCTGTAATCTGTTGTAACTTGCTGTAATCAAGTGTAATCGTCGAAAGAGAATCAATAAAGTCATAAAACTTCATAGTGGACGTAGGCAACACGCCGAACCACTCTAAATCGTTTATGTATTCGCATTTACTTATTAGATTTTGGAGTTTTTGTTAGATCTACTTCATTTTACATTTAGTTTCTTCATTTTTATCTCTTCAAAAACTTTCGAGGAGTGTTGTGCCCTTTTTGGTACAAATAACATAAATTTCAAATTAATTTTTCTCAAAGAAATATATGCACAAAAATGACTGTTTTGCCCCTTTATGAAGATGGATATGTGAAAATTTGGAATTAATATGGATTTTGGTTAAAATATGTTAAAATAACCAATATGATCATTTATTTAATTTAAATAGAATAAATATGGTGGTAAAAATATGCATATTTACGTGCACATCAATTACCCATACACCTATCTTTCTATTCGTCCACGAATAAAGAAAATAACTAAGATAAATCCATTTTCGTAGGGAGCACGATTGCATTGAGCGTATGCAACAAGCCGTAAAGCCTCTGGGTGTCCCCTATAGGACGAGTGTTGTCTCGTGAGGGTTTTCAGCGGATACCACCCACAAAATCCAAACGCAGGATGAAAATATTTACAAAATGCAAGATTTATTTACAAAGAGATGAATTGGAGTTTTTGAAAATATCTACAATGAAGGATTCACTTTTAAATCGACACGGATAAATTAAATATCGGTTTCGGTCATTATCTTGATATTTAGGTCATTTACTCGTCAAAATTTCCAACAAAAATCAAGTTATCGTACAAGTAGACTATAATTTAACTCGTTATTTTAGTTGATAACAAAGTGTAATTATGAAATAGATTCTTGGTTGATTATCAAATTTTATCAAAGTGGTATATTCATTTCTTTTCAATAACAAGTCAAATCAAATAAGTTAAAAATTGTGCTAGTATTTCAATTGCTTACTCTCTCTTGTTTTTTTTGAAAATTTTATTGATATTTATAATATTTACATTTTCCTAACTCAGATAAACCGAGGCCAGATATATTACCCATGCACTGCCTTGCGGACTCATGTGAGGGGAATACAGAGCATGGCGAGTGAAACACGAATGTAAACCTCTATTGACTATAAGTGTTATTAAAAAGAATTTTTATACATATACCTAGCTCAGATAAACTGAGGCCAGATATACCGATCGTGCACTGCCTTTCGGGCTTACGTGAGATAGGTATAGAGCATGGCGAGTGTACACACAATTGTGTACAGCTGTCGAACATAGGTGTTAATAGAAAATATTAACATATATACAAATGTTTTGTTTTTTCTTATATGTTTTTTTTTCAAATTTTTTTTTGAAAGAGAGAGTTTTGCAAAATAATCTTAGCACCACTTAACTTAGAGGACAAAAAAATGTTATACCCTTTACTTTAAATTAACCACTTTTTAAAACAAAGATTTTCATTTAGGATATATTTCATAATTATCACGTATGAACCTTCCTATATATTAGTTAAACTATCATCATTTGTAATCAAACTTCATATTTATTTTTGTTAAGAGAAATAAATTTTCAATAATTTCGATTTAATAAACCAAAACCATATATTTATCTTATAGTGTTTCTTTAAAAATAAATCAAAATGCTTTAAAAAATTGTTTCTGAACTTTTTTTATGTATATTTTTGTTGAGTTTTGGAGGAAAAAATGAAAAATTAATCATGAAAAATAAAAAAGAAGAAGAGTCTCCCCCCACACTTGATTTTGACTGTGTCCTGACAGTCAACCCAAGTGGAAGGAGAAAAAAAATATGACCTATATTTACAAGAAAATGAAAAGATTATTTACATGTTATCAGAAAGTAAATCGTCAAAGAGTAAATGAAACGGTCTTCCAAAAATCGATTCATTTGTCTCGTCAAGTATGCGAGATATAACTCAAGTGCAGAAAACCAAATCGTAAAAAATTTCAAAATTGAATGTTGATTTGGAAAAACAAATGTCGTTTTATTAAAAACTGCACGAGTTGATTTATTTTTGATGATTTTTGGGGTGGATGTAACGATTGATTGAAATTCAAGTTTATTTTCACCAAATTGAAATTCAAGTTTGTCATTGAAAAATTCTTCAAAATTATTGATTTCAAAATCAGAGTGGTGTTTAAATCTTCCCCGTCGGAACTTAACAACTCGTCTTCGAAAATGCCATAAAATTCATGTTCATTAAATTCATCTTCCTTTATTGGATTATCAACAACTTTATTACATGTTTCTAGTTCAAGATCCAAAGTTGTTGTATTCAAATTTTCGAAATCGAGAAAAGGAAGATCAAAATTTAAATTTTGCTCCACACTCTCGAAAGAATTAAAATCCAACTCAATTGCCAAATTTTCAACAACTTCGTTAAGATTTACGTTTTCAATTTCAAAAGTTGTTATTTGAAAATCGTCGATTTGGGTAAAAGATGGATTATCACTCGACTCATCACATGTTGGGATTTGGTTTTTTATTTCACGTTGTTTCATATATATTTCAAACAACAAATTTATGTGATCATCGTAAATTTCGCTCATTCGTTCAACAAAATACAACTTATAATTATTGACTTGAGAATTTTCGATTTGGATTTGTTGAGAACAAAAATTTTCACTCGTAACATGGTTAAGATTATTCCCATTGCCAAATTTTGTAACGACCTAGAATTCCTGTCATTTGAAATTCGTATATTTAATTGATTTCAAATAGTAACAAGTAAAATTTGTAAGTCGAATAAATTTTATTTCGAATATTTAGATTTAATTGGATAATTAAATCGATAATTTAATATTTGAAATTACAGAAATAATTGAAGATTTGGTTTAATGTGATTAAAATTGATTCATAAAGTTATATTAAATCATATTGGAATTAGAATGATGTTATAGAACTTTTAAAATTTAATTAAAAGTTAATTTGTGAAAATTGAATATTTTAATATTTAATTGACGAGTAAAAATAGCCATTTTTCAAACAGTCTCGGATTTCGACGAAACAAGTTTCATCGGATCTGTAATGTTAAATTATTGTATGGTTTCAAATTTCATGTCAATCGGAATTACGGTTTGTCTGAGGCTTTCCACATTTTAAATTATTGTATGGTTTCAACTTTCGAAATGGTTTTCCACATTTTGCACTTACAGTAATAATACCAAAGAAATTTGCGTATCAAGCAAGTTTGACTATCATAAGGAGAAATCTCCTCCAAATTCTGCGTTTGCATTGTGTGCTTGGCGGGAGGCCTTATAGTAGTTACATTTTCTAAAAACATTGTGGATCTATTTAAAAATATTTCTTTGTTTATTTTTAAAGATATAAGTGTTTTAAGTTCTCACACCGGTTACATGACTGACCTGGAGTTTATTGTTTCCTTCCTAAACTCTGGGTGCCCACCAATTTCCACACAGGAAGTCTAGAGTCAGGTTATCAGGTCATTCTGGAATTCAGGAGATGTTGTGGAGATCAGGAGCAAGCTGGATGGCATGGCATATCAACTAGTATATAGTATTTCTTTTCCGCTGTTTGTTGTTGTAAACTCTGATAATGTAATGAAATGTAATGTAATGTAATAACTGATATAGTTCTTTGTTTTAAAGATATTCATTTATCTATTATATGTTGTTCCGCTGCGATTGAGAGATTCTGTTATTGTTTCTGTTTTCTTCTTCTTTCTTTCTTCTTCTATCTTCTACCTCTTCTTTAACCCTAACGGTTTGGTTTTCCGGCCGTCGATTGCTCAGCAGTTGATACAGTGGATGTATTAATGTCGACCTTCGTGGTCAAAAATCCAAAACGTTACATCTGGTATCAGAGCATTTGGTTAAGCGACAACCTTAGCTCTGTTGGGAATTACTCATTAGAGATAGAGTCAGTAGTTCTCTAGAATGAGTTTGAGTGTAATAATAGCTATGAGAGTGTATTTGTTAGTGAATATAAAAATTGTTTTATATTTTGTTGATTGGTTTATTGAGTGGTATATGGACTATGGTCAATACGAGTAATTAACGTTATTGATAGTAATCTCTAAACACTTGTACAGAACGAATTCGACACGATATCGTTTTAGTATAGGGTAAACGAAATAATTTTACCTAAATTATTTTCGTATATAAAAGATAAAAAATTCTATGAATTATTATAATATATGATTGCTTGGTTGCTAGAAAGTGATGACATTGAATTATTGTCATTAAAGTTGAAAAAGAAATTGAAATTGTAACTCCAAAGTTAAGAAATAAATTCACATATAAATAAAATTTACAAGTGCAAGAAAATGAAATTGAAATCCATTTTGAATTTGTTAGTAAATAGAACTGGAATTGGAATCTGAATTGGATTTATAAGTGGAAATTTAAGTTAAGTTAAACAGATGATGTTTGAAATGGAATATAACTTAAGTAATGTTGAATGAAGTTGATTTTGGTATCGAAGTAAATTAATAAAGTGAAGTGATGAATATGAACTTGAGTTATGTAATGAAATTCAACTTTTGTGGTTAAATGAATTAGCAATTGAATTAAATAAAAGGATTGAATGTTAGGTCAATTGAATGTAAATAAATTGATATGAAATAATGGATGTAAGTTTTAATTCATTAAAGCTAATTAAAAGTGATGAACCAAATTGAATGAATGTAAGCAAAGTAAAGAAATTTGGTAATGTTGGATATACATTGTTTGTTAGATGATGGTTAGTTGATTGTATAGAAATCCATATGAAATTGAATTAATGAAAATTTAAAGCTATGTAATTTGATTTGAATGTGGAAGTGAACTAACTTGAATGTAAATTAGTGAATATAAACTAATTGAATATGAATAAATGAATGTTAGTAAAAACATCCAATGTTAATGAATCAAATGTGATTTAAATTGGAAAACCAATTCAATGAATATTAATGAGAAGTGAAAGTGTATTGATTTGGTTATGGATGTTAGTTGAATGCTAGTTGTTTAATGGTTGCATTTATTGCTTTTTATTGCATTTTCTATATTGGCACATACTGTTGTTGCTTCTGGTATATGTTGTATATCGATATTATTTTCTGTATACATGTTTCTCATTGTTGTTGAGTGTTTAATAGGTGTGGATTGCGCTTGCTTCGCTTTTGGAGCTCGCTTTCATGCTATATTAGCCGTATATGCTCGCTAATAATATATAAGGTACATATCTCGGATTACATTTCGTACTTTTACACTTTTTTCCCTACGGGATGCCTCATTACTTTGATAAGATGTATATTTGTGATATATATATTGCCATTTTTTCCGGATCGAACCGCGCAAAGGAGACCATGGCAAATTTTCTGAAAATTTAAGGCGTTAGAATATTTTTGAGAAAATTGAATTTTTTTGAAAAGATAACTAAGTATGATTTGAAAACTTAGTAAAGTTATTTTAAGAAGTTTAACTATTGGATTTTGGGAAAGTTAAACACTTAAATGAATTTGAAATTTAATTTGAACAAATGTTGGAAAAGTTAATGGATTTCAAGACTTTTTCTTACTTGGTAATTTCGAGGATTCTTTTAAGGGGGGAAGTTTGTAACGACTCAGAATTCCTGTCATTTGAAATTCGTATATTTAATTGATTTTAAATAGTAACAAGTAAAATTTGTAAGTCGAATAAATTTTATTTCGAATATCTAGATTTAAATGGATAATTAAATCGATAATTTAATATTCGAAATTACAGAAATAATTGGAAATTTTGTTTAATGTGATTAAAATTGATTCGTAAAGTTATATTAAATCATATTGGAGTTAGAATGATGTTATAGAACTTTTAAAATTTAATTAAAAGTTAATTTTTGAAAATTGAATATTTTAATATTTAATTGACGAGTAAAAATTGCCATTTTTCAAACAGTCTTGGATTTCGATGAAACCTTTTTCATCGGATCCGTAATGTTAAATTATTGTATGGTTTCAAACTTCGTGTCAATCGGACTTACGGTTTGTCCGGAGCAAGCTAAAATGCGTAGAAATCGGTTTGAGTGAATTTTAAATTTAAATAATTCGATTCGAAAACTTATCTTTCAAATACGATCGAATTGGCTCCCGATATGTATTCCATTGTGTCCGGAACGCAGGATAAACCCTAGAAATGCCAGCCGGCACGCTTCGTTTGCAGTTCAGAAAATTTCGGATGAATAGTGTTTTGGAGAATTTTCTATATAAGGACCCATCATCTTCCATTTGCAAACAAATCCTAGTTTCTTAACCTAGCCGCCAGTTAAATTATCAATGGCCGGGAATTTCACTTCTTTCACCTCCAATTTCTTCAAATCCGTAAACCAATTCAAGAAATCTTCAACTACAATGTTGAAGAGCACTACGAGATCTCGGATATCAACGGTCAAGATCGAAATTCAAGCTACGGATTGATGGCAAATAGCTCGCGTTCGTAGTGGGTTTGGACACAGTTTTCCATGACCAAGGAGCAGCCGAGTTTGACCATCCTCCTGCCGCTGGTGGAGCTCGCGTTGGCGTGACGTTTGGTGGTCATTGATAGTTGCAAGGATGATCGAAGTGGCCACGATAATTCGATAAATAGGGGCGGCTATGGGTTATTGGCGTTCGAACATCACCTGGAGGTCGTGCGTGGGAGAAGAAAGGATGGGTGGCCACGATTCCATCAAGCTGAATGAATGGCAGAGATGAATTCTAGGTTTAAAATAAATAAAATTGTGAATAATTTATATATATATAATTGTGTAATCTTTAAAATGCAATAACTTTTTCATACGAGGTCCATTTCGCACGAAACGAATTGCGTTGGAATCATATTGATGAATACTACGCGATGGAGCTGGAATGGAGTTGATTGGAGATATTGAATACTTTGAGTAAAATTAAACGCGCGTTTAATTTCATTCGAAATAAAACACTGCAACTGTTATTGGAAGCAAGGTGAGAACTTCTCACTCAATCGAAATTGTTTCGATTTAAATTTTAAATAGTTAGATTTAAAATTTCTTGATTATATGCATGGATGATAAATTATTATCTATTGTATTGAAATAGAACCTATACGCCGTATATTAAGCGGATGTTATTTATTAAACACATATACCGCGATATTCCATCTTGAAGTGGAATTGGTATTATATATGTACTTGGAGTTGATTTTCCCGTATTATATAGCGGATGAGACCCTATTGCACCACATAATAGCGGATAATATTTTATATGAACCCATATACTGTGATATTCCGTCTTGAAACGGGATTGGTATTGTGCTAACATTTGTGGATGCAGGGAAATAGGTTGGAGGGATCCAACTGGATTCCTCAACGGTATGGATTTATTAAACAGATATTGTGATATATTCTGTTATCATAGGATATATAATGTTTTGGATGCCGTGATTGTTATATTTAGTGTTGTTGCAGCATTGGGCCTATTTTGTAAAATTATAAGTGTTAAAGTGATGATTTTCAAATTTTAAAGGATTTTAAAGTGATTTTTGAAAGTATACGTTTTATTAAATTTTGGAATTGCTTCATTTTAATTGAATAAACGTTATAATTTTAATGTTATAAAATTTATGATTTTTGACAAATATAGTTAAAATGTGATTTTTGAAATATGGAGTTAATGAATTTTATAAAATAGTTTAAATTGGGATTTTTGAATTATTATAAACGGTTTATATGAAAGCTTTATAAAATTGATGTTTATAAATTAAAAATATTGGAATTATAAAACGAGTTTGTATAAGTGTTAAAAAGAAGTAAAATGGATTTCATAAGTGAATGACATTTATAAATTTATAAATTGTGAAGTTATAAAATAAATAGATTTGGTAAAATAAAAGATTTATAAGTAATTAACTTATAAATTGGATTTTGGCATTTAAATGAGATTTGAATAGAATTTGTAAATTGAGGGATTTTACAAGTTGAAGTTGTTATAAAATATCAATGGAATTTATAAACATTCTTTTATAAATCCGAAAACGACTTATTCTGATAAGTTAATTATTATAGCTTATTAAAGGAGATATATCTACGATTTTGGATAGTGGATAATCCTTTAAATTAAATGTGTAGAAAGGTTGAATTTGGTTAACGAAGTATATTCACGATTTTGGACAGTGGATAATCCTTTAAATAAAATGTGTAGAAAGTTTGAATTTGGTTAACGAAGTATATTCACGATTTTGGACAATGAATAATATATTAAAGAAATGTTTTGGGGAAGTGATATTTTAAATAGAATTAAAACGATTTTAAGTTGTTTTAAAATGTGTTAAAGATCGAAACCATAGATTTCAACATTTATTGTTGAAATAGACGTTTTCGAGAAATAAAAGGGAATGGTGGACTATAACACTGTTGTTATAGTAAATGATTTCGAAAGGAAATGTTTTTATATAGTGTTGGGATTTATATATCTATCTAAATTTCGAATCCCTATGCTAGTGATTTTGGGTTGTCGTAACGATGTTTTACGCAACATTCGTTTTGACCCAAATGAATGTGTTTAAGAGAACGTTTTCCTTGAAAGAATAAAATTTATACTTAATCGTGTTTTAAGTATATTGAATATTTTCTAAGTATTGAAAATAAATAGATTTGTGAATTACTTATTGTTAAATAAGTATTTGGAGATGTTTTCCAATGTAGAAATTTGAACGGTTTAGAGAATATATCTTTTTAAAGATAAATTGAAGTGAATATCTGGCAAGTTATTTAATTTATGGAAGATTAATAAAAATGGCCTAGTGATTGTTATGGTGCTGGATATTTGTTTGTCGGCCTTGATCATTAAATAACCGACCGTCTATATTCACCTTTAAATGGGTATTTGTTGTGATTTGCTTGAATTTGAATGCTACAATTATTTTTATAAGTAAGCGCTCGTTATTCGGTTTAGCCGGGAGTGGACCTTTGGGTCATGAATCCCATTCCGAATAGTGATATGTCGTAATGGATAGCATTTGAAGACCGGTGTTGAAGACCCGGTATTTGCGAGAATGATAGGATGACCTATCGATTGTCTCTGCACCGATAGCTATGGTATGGAGATTTCCTTTGTGATGGGAAGTTCGATCGAGATTGTGAATACCCGGATTGCAAGGGCTTCTTTGGAAGTGCCTTCGGTTCTTTTCGAACCCAGAACAGACTTGTATGGATTGTATGTTTGACATTACATTTTGAGATATAAAGCAGATTTCTTTCAAATGCATTTCTGTTGGTTGCGGAGAATTTATTCTCTTAGCTTAACACCCTTCTCTGAGACGTACGAGCTCAGAGGTTATGTAGTTTATGGTTATCAGTGATATACTCCCAATTTGGTAATGTGGCATGCTGAGTGCTGCTGATCATTTGTTGATCAAAGCGTGGCTTTTGTGAAAACGTAACTTTGTGGACGAGACTTCGTCAAACCTCATAACCCGGTTATGGTCGAAACACGAATCGTAGCAGCAAGGTTATCTGAGGATAGAGCCCTCTGAGGGTTTGTCATTTCCTTCTGGGTTATGAGTGGTATCATGGTATGGAGCCCAGATACTTACTTTGTGGTTGCTGCAAACTTATTACTTTGTGGTTGTTGGTTGAGAGGATCCTCGGATAAAGGTCGCATACGACCGGGGGATGGCATGCTCGTGTCAGTTGTTACCCAGCTAAGGGCAACCCAGCCTTCTCTAGCAGAGATCCGGTTAGGATCCGGGGACGCCCCTCCAGAGATGTTCCATTTTACTTGGGAAGTTCCTTTGCCCGACCATTTGTTGGAAATCCAAAGAAACAATACGAACCCTTTACGATTGCAAATTGTATAACCTGCCTCCTCAGGAGGTAGCTATAGCAGGCATAACATAATGGTACCTATGCTGGCAAAGATTTATATTATACTTTCGAAATGGTTTTCCACATTTTGCACTTATAGTAATAATATGAAAGAAATTCGTGTATCAAGCATGTTTGACTATCATAAGGAGAAATCTCCTCCAAATTCTGCATTTGCATTGTGTGTGTGGCGGGAGGCCCTATGGTAGTTACATTTTCTAAAAACATTGCGGATCTATTTAAAAATATTTCTTTGTTTATTTTTAAAGATACAACTGTTTTAAGTTCTCACACCAGTCACATGACTGACCTGGAGTTTATTGTTTCCTTCCTAAACTCTAGGTGCCCACCAATTTCCACACGGGCAGTCTAGAGTCAGGTTATCAGGTCATTCTGGAATTTAGGAGATGCTGTGGAGATCAGGAGCAAGCTGAATGGCATGGCATATCAACTAGTATATAGTATTTCTTTTCCGCTGTTTGTTGTTGTAAACTCTGATATTGTAATGAAGTGTAATGTAATGTAATAACTGATATAGTTCTTTGTTTTAAAGATATTCATTTATCTATTATATGTTGTTCCACTGCGATTGAGAGATTCTCTTATTGTTTCTGTTTTCTTCTTCTCTCTTTCTTCTTCTATCTTCTACCTCTTCTTTAACCCTAACGGTTCGGTTTTCCGGCCTTCGATTGCTCGACAGTTGATACAGTGGACGTATTAATGTCGACCTTCGTGGTCGAAAATCCAGAACGTTACATCGTTTGAAAAGTTGTTTTCATTTTCATTTTGAGTTTGAAATTCATTTTGGAGTTCGAAATTGAAGTGACCTGGGTTATACTCAAAGTCATTTGAATTTTGAAGTGAATTCAGATTTTGATTATTTTGAAAATTTTGACTTGAGTTATCACACAAATAAGAATTACACGAATTGTTTAAAGAATAGTTATCATTGAAATATCCATAAGAATTTGAAGCGACATTATATGGATTATATTGATTTTCGCAACTATCGCAAAATTCATGTGAATATGGAAATCCGGACATTTTCAAGAATGTTTTTTTATAAAGGAAAAATATTTACAAATTTATTTTTGAAAGGGAAACTGATTTTTGTTTTGTTTTCTCAAATTTTTTCTTTGTTTTTGAAAAGGTTTTATAATTTTTTTCTATTTTTTTTTAGATTTTGAAATTTCAAAGAAAAAGGATTTAAAATTTTTAAGGAAAAGGAATATTTACAATTTTTTTAGTTTTGGATTTTGAAATTTTTGTTTTTGTTTTTTTAAATATGCATGAAATAATGCAACTAAATGTATGTAAGGGTTAGTTACAAATGATTTATCCAAGGTTAACCCAAAATTGAATAATCACACATAGTCTTAGATAAACAAGATTGTTCTCAGCCACATAACGGACAGGATTTATCTGTGCACCACGAATCACCGCAGCGATGCAATCAAAGGTTTAAGTACCTTCAAAGGAACAACCACTATAATATATACGAATCACCGTAATATTTATAAACGGTTATTACTCTACCGTAGCCTAGACACCAAGAAACTAAATTGTTCAACGAAGACAAATTATCAATTTACAATTTAGTGTTATTGTTACTATTAATCAAAATTCTAAGATGAAATGCAAAAAAGAAATTAAACGTGTATTAACAATGCAACTACGATAGATTTTTGTTTTGGTTTTTGAATTTTTTTTCAAATGCAAGCAATTAACAATGCAATTCAAATAAAGGTAGAGATGAAAGTAGCAATTTTTTATAAGCAAGCCAGCCGTTAATTTTTGGCAGCAGAGCAAAGCAAGCAATTCTTCCAATCTGCTTTGGCAACCTGAAAATAAAACTAGATATATATACACAAAAAAAATTCTTAGATGGAGATAGAAAACAAAGCAAAACTAAACAAATGAAAACAAACAAATTGCCAACTCAAAGTAAATTTCCAAAATCAAAATTCACTGATCAAATAAAACCAAAACAAACCACTTTTTTTGTCTTTTTTTTATTTTTTTGGTTAGAAAACTAAATTGAACTAAATAATTAAAAAAAACATGTTCCAACCCATGGCCCGACCCACTAAATTGAATAAAACCAAATTAATTTCGGTTTTTCAATCTATAACAATGAACTAAAATGAACAGCACGCCCAAAATTTTCAATTCACAAAATCCCGCAACCAATTTCTTCTGTTCACTTTTGCAAATCGACAGTTTTTTTTCAGGATTAGAGTTAATCCAAATACAACTAATAAAAATCCCAGACTAAAATCAGCACTTGAGCAAGTAAGCAAGTTGAAGGTGATTCGAATCTAATTAGCAATTTAGGGAATTAGGTGTTGCTTGTCGCGATCTGGGTCCGTCTTCATGGTTACCGATGTCGATTTAGGGATTGGGCAGTTTGAAGGTGGAGGTGGTTTCGGTCACGGATTCGATCGTATCTAAACTGGTTTGGGTATCTGAGAAGCTAGATGTCGAATTGAGATTACCGTGTTCGACGAGGTGCAAGTAGGTAGTTGAATCGATGAAATTGTCAAGAATTATTGCAGGATTGCTGCTTTAAGAAGAAGGGTGAAGCATGATGGGGATTTTGCGGTTCGAGGCGAATTTGATGGCAATTGCGATGAAGATAATGTTGTACTTCTGACTTTAAGGACCTATGGAATAGATTCTTTCAGACAATAGTTCAACCCACCAGGTACAAACGGGTTATCAAACTATCGCTTTCAGGATTCAATAAGCCCTATAACAGCATAATCGGATTGAAAGTTTGTACGCCTTTGATCCGACCAAGAACACTTTAGTAATGATTTCTGATGATGCGATTTGTATAGAATAGAACGAAGAGGAAGAAAAGAGCAATTCTACGATGTTTTCTGAGTATGGAACACCTTGGAGGCGTCACAAAACAGAGTAATGGTGGTGCAGTGTATTGTAACACTTTTCGGTGTCGCAAAACTGCTCTGTGAAGAAGAAGAAGATTCAGAATACTCTCAAACATTTTTTGGGCGTCACTATTTATAGTGGTAGAGAGGTGCATATTCGCCAAGCATCACAACCGTTTGCAGCGGTTCACAACTGTTACAAACGGCTTTATCCATTCAATATTTAAACGTCGCGTCTATTCATTTCTTATAATGTTTAGAAAATATTACAAATTTCCCACCATTTATTCAAATTCAGGAATTTCAGTTTTGGGTCCTTTATGGGGTGAAATCTGGCTCGTTACTATTTATATATGATCCAAAAATATTTTCGGATTTGAACCTGAAACCCATACGCGACTCGGCCCAGTTCGGTTGGACGGCGGCGGCACGCGTGTGGTGTTGGACGACTTCTCTCCTCACAACAAGGCAAACATGTGGGAGCCCCAAGGCCCCAACATCCACATAAGAAAGCTATATTTATACAAATATAGTCCTTGATTTTCTAACATGTGGGACTATCTTTTCTTTCTTCTTTCCTTCTTCTCTTCCAAATAATAACCCAAAGCCCCAAAACTTATTTGAAAATTTGACAACAATCTCCCCCAATTTTCAAAATAAGATATAATTAATTAATAGGATGGCTGCATCACTAGAGTGATTTCCTACATACCCAAGTGGGATCAAGCCTATGTAGTTCTATGATCAAGTTTTGCATCATCGTGAAAACCAACACATAAATAAAAGGTATCTTTTGGATTTGAACCTTTACTTAGTGTAAACCATTCAAAGCCTTATCGAGATTCTATGGTGAACGAATCTTGAACCAAGTATCCCTAATGATAAAACCAGAACAATCACACACGTTGATTTCCTTAAGTAAAGTGTTCTGTATTGCTCAGCACGTTAATGGCCATGTGCTTAAATCCTGGTTCGTGAGTCTACTTAGAAAGCGGTCTACTTTCCTAGGAAATGGCCTGATTTCCATACTCATATAGGTAAGCTCTTAAGGTGTTTCTGTTATACACCTTTTGAGGTTTCTAGACTTATTAAGGATATATATCCATCCTTTGTTCTTGTAGAATCCAACACTAAATATTATGGGATTATCAATTTAGTGTTCCATAATCATCCTCTTAACTTGTTGGTACCCATTGAACTTTGGCTATCCTTTTCAAGACATAAGTTGGGTTTCTGTTAAGGATGATCAACCTTCATTCACAGACCTTAGTCTCATTTCTTGTGACTTTATAGAAACCATTGCCTTTGGAAGACTCTTTGTAAGTGGGTCAGCCAAGTTTTTCTTCATTTCTATGTAGTCAACAGTTATAACTCCACTTTTGAGTAACTGTCTCACCATTTGATGTCTTAAACTCACATGTCTAGACTTTTCATTATATGTCTTATTAGACACATTGTATATCGTTGCTTGATTGTCACAGTTAATCAAGACTGCTGGAGATGGCTTCTTCCATAAAGGGATTTCCAATAATAAATTCCTGTGCCATTCCGCTTCTTTACATGCATCTGCTAATGCAATCAATTCTGACAACATTGCTGAGTTAGAAATACAGGTCTGCTTCTTAGAAGCAAAGGACACAGCAGCACCTCCTAATGTAAAGATCCATCCAGTAGTAGACTTGGATTTGGATTCTACATGTTCTAGGTTGCATCACTATATCCTTCTATTACAGCTGGATATCCTTGATAAGATAAACCATATTCAATGGTTCCTTTCAAATAAGCTAAAACTCTAGAAATAGCTGTCCAATGTTCGAAATCTGGATTACTCGTAAATCGACACTATACACTTATAGCATGTGTGATGTCTGGTCTAGTGCAATGCATAGCATACATAAGACTCCCAATAACACTATAATACTCTAGTTGAGAGATAGTATGTCCAGTGTTCTTTTCTAACTTAATACTAGGATCTGATGAAGTTGGTGTCGGTATGTCATCTTAATGACCATACTTTTGTAGGAATTTCTCTATGTAATGAGATTGAGTTAGTAATAACTCCCTCTCTTTCCTAACAATTTTAGTTCCCAAAATTACATCAGCCTCTCCTAGAACTTTCATATCAAATTTAGAAAACAGAAACTTTTTAGTTTCATCCACACAGGATATATTGGAACCTAATATTAGCATTTCATCAACGTATAAACATATTATAACACTACCGTTATCTGATTTGCAATAAATACATTTATCAGCATCATTAACAATGAATCCATATGATAGTACAACTTTATCAAATTTCGCATGCCATTGCATGGGAGCTTGGTTCAGGACATAAAGAGATTTCACTAATTTGCAAACTTTATTTTTTTGGCCTGGAGTTTTGAAACCTTCAGGTTGTTCCATATATATCTCTTCTTCTAAATCTCCATTTAAAAAGCAGTCTTCACATCCATTGGATTTATGACTAATTTATAAATTGATGCAAGTGCAATTAAACAGCGTATAGAAGATATGCGAGCAACTGGAGCATATGTATCAAAGTAATCTACTCCATGTCTTTGCTTATATCCCTTAGCAACTAATCTGGCTTTAAACTTATTAATGGATCCATTTGTATTCAACTTTTTCCTGAATATCCATTTACATCCTATAGGTTTAGCACCAGGAGGTAATCAGTTAAAACCCAAGTTTGGTTTAATAGTATGGAACTCATTTCATCATTGATAGCTTCTTTCTAGAAATTGGAATCTCCAGAACTTATAGCCTCAAAATAAGTAGTCATATTAAGGACTTCGTCCTTTCTGCCATCTACAAGATATGTTATGAAGTCAGGACCATAGTCCTTCTCTATTCTCGCTCTTTTACTTCTCTGTTCTTCAGTACTATTATCCGGTATTGATACTTCCTTGCTGTTTTGAGCAGGAGCATAATCATCGTCATTGATATCATTAGCCATACTAGGTTCTGGACTAGATGATCTCAATGAGATCTCAATAGTTTGATTTTTAAAAAATTCAACATCTACGGATTCTATAACTTCTAGGGTGTCAAGAATATGGAATCTATAAGTCATACTATTAAGTGAATATCCTATGAAAACACATTTAAATGCTCTATTTCCTAACTTTGGTCCCTTAGCGTCTGGTTTTCTAACATATGCTAAGCAACCCCAAACTTTAAGTCTAGTTAGGTTAGGTTTCCTATTAAACCATAATTCATAAGGGGAAATATTATTCTTTTTAAGTGGTACTCTATTTAAAATATAACATGCAGATAATATAGCATCACCCCATAGGTTATAAGGTAAATTAGAACTTATGAGCATGACATTAACCATTTCTACTAAAGTTCTATTCTTCATTTTAGAAACACCTTTTTGTTATGGTGTATATGGGGCAGTACATTGATGAACTATACCTTGTTGTTTACAAAACAAGGTGAATTCATTTGAGAAATATTCACCGCAACAATCTGAATGTAATATTTTAATTTTAACTCCTAATTGTGTTTCGACCTCTGCTTTGTAAATTTTGAATTTATCAAAAGCCTCATCTTTAGTTTTCATTAGATATACATATGCATATCTAGTATAATCATCAATGAATGTTATATAGTATTGGTTACCATCGTAGGTGATATGACTTTTTAAGTCACCCACATCACTATATACCAAATCAAGCAAACCAGTTTTCCTTTCTATGGATTTATAGGATTTTCGGTGTATTTTTGCTTGAACACATATTTCACATTTAGAGATGGTATTGAAATCACGATCAGAAATTAATCCTAATTTATTCATATTTCTAATGGAATTATAATTAACATGTCCTAATCTACCATGCCATAAATTAATAGAATCAACAATATAAACAGAAGATTTCTCTATGATTCAACTTAATCATGCCGTTACAAAATTATTCCTGTCTAATGAATCTACCATTCTTAAACAACACTAGCTTCTCAGACTCATACACCATCTTGAATCCTCCTTTGTTAAGAAGGTATCCAGAGACCAAATTCTTACACATATCAGGTACATAAAGTACACTGACTAATGTAGGAACTTTTCCAAAGGTGAAAGGAAGTTCTATAGTGCCTTTTCATTGACTAATGTAGGAACTTTTCCAAAGGTGAAAGGAAGTTCTATAGTGCCTTTTCCCAGAACTTTGCTTGGAACTTTATTTGCTCCAGTAACTTCATCGGCTTCTCCTTTATTTTCTTCGTAACTCTTGAACAGATTATGGTCTTTGCAAATGTGAATAGTTGCTCTAGTATCGAACCACCAATCATTATCATTGTCACAAATGGAGTTCGCCTCTTGCACTACAGCCACAAGTGAGTCTTCGACCACATTCACTTTTTGTTGTTTCTTCCGCAGATGGCAGTCTCGGGCATAGTGGTCGGGCTTGTTACAAAAATAGCAAGCACCTTTCTTTTTGTTGTTGGTTTTGTAATGATTTTACTTCTTAAATTGTGTCTCATTCTTTGACTTTAACTTATCAGTAATTTCAACATTATTTGCCTTATAATGGGACTCAGTTTGCAGATTATCATCTAGATCGCGTTTGCGAGAGTCTTCTTCAATACGAAGATAATGCTGTAAACCATCTAAATTATAATCTGTTTCCTTATGCTTCATCTTTTTCTTATTATCATTCCAACATGCGGAAGTCTAGAAATTATAACTCCAACAACAAAAGATTCAGGGAGATCAATTTCAGCATCTTTAAGTTGATTCACCAACAGTAATATTTCGCTTACTTGTCCAATTATGGATTTATTGATGACCATTTTGAAATACATAAAATTAGAAATAAAAAACTTTTTATAACTGGCCTTGGATATGCGGTACGTATTCTCCAGGGCAGTCCAGAGTGCATTCGCTGTTTCCAAGGTCCTATAAGCATTGTAGACGGGGGTAGATAGCTCATTCAGAATATGGCCCCTGCATAGAAAATCGTCCTCTTTGCACTTTGCACGTTTAGCCTTTAGAGCAGCATCATCCTTATTTGTTTCCTTCGGGATTTCTTCCAAGTCATCTTCCAAAATGTAGAACAACTTGACGGTGACCAAGAAAAATTTCATCGTCTCTTGCCAACGAGTGAAATTGTCGCCATCAAAACGCTCTAATCGAGTTAGATGTTGATTCATAACTTGCAGAGCGCTTGAACCTTTCATGGTTGTAAAATATTTTCTGAAATTTATAGGGGATTTTACGATTCGAGGCGAATTAGATGGCAATTGCGATGAAGATAATTCTATACTTCTGACTTTAAGGATCTATGGAATAGATTCTTTCAGACAATAGTTCAAACTGCTAGGTACAAACGGGTTATCAAACTATCGACTTTCAGGATTCAATAAAGCCCTATAACAGCATAATCGGATTCAAAGTTTGTACGCCTTTGATCTGACCAAGAACACTTTAGTAATGGTTTCTGATGATGCAATTTGTATAGAATAGAACGAAGAGGAAGAAGAGAGCAATTCAGAGATGTTTTTTGAGTTTGCAACACCTTGGAGGCGTCACAAAACAGAGTAGTGGTGGCGCAGTGTTTTGTAACACTTTATGGTGTCACAAAACTGCTCTATGAAGAAGAAGAAGATTCAGAATATTCTCTAACGTTTTTTGGGTGTCACCGTTTATAGTGGTAGAGAGGTGCCTATTCGCTAAGCGTCACAACCATTTGCAATGGTTCATAACTTTTACAAATGGCTTTATCCATTCAATATTTAAATGTCGCATCTATTCATTTCTTGTAACATCTAGAAAACGTTACAAATTTCCCGTCATTTATTCAAATTCAGGAATTTTGGTTTTGGCAATTGCGATGAAGATAATGTTGTGCTTCCGACTTCAAGGATCTATGGAATAGATTCTTTCAGACAATAGTTCAACCCACCAGGTACAAACGGGTTATCGGACTATCGACTTTCAAGATTCAATGAAGCCGTATAACAACGTAATCGAATTCAAAGTTTGTACGTCTTTGATCCTACCAAGAACACTTTACTATTTGATATCTGACGATGCAATATGCAGAGAAAGGAATGAAGAAGAAGAAGAAGAAACAAATCTGCAACGATTCAGCATTTGCAACACCTTGCAGGCGTTACAAAATATAGAGTAATGGAAGTGCAGCGATTAGCAACGCTTCCATAGCGTTGCAAATCTGCGTAGAAAGAAGAAGAAGAATAGGAATTGATCCTAACACTATTAGGGCATTGCTATTTATAGATGTGAAGAGGTATCCATTCGTGAAGGGTTGCGTCCCTTCCCAACGTTTCAAACCGTTGCTAACAGTCACATACGTTCGAACTGAAACATCGCGTCTATTCATTTTGCAACGTTTAGAAAACGTTATAAATTTCTTTCTCTTTATTTAAATTCAGAAAGTTCGGTTCTGGGTCCCTAACGGGCTGAAATCTAACCAGTTACTGTTTATATTCGATCCAAAAAATATTTTCAGATCCGAACCCGAAACCCAACACGGCCCGGTTCGGTTTGGTCGGACGGCGGCAGCGCGCGTGTGGTGTTGCATGACTTCTCTCCTCACAACAAAGCAAACATGTGGGATCCCCAAGGCCTCAACATCAACATGAGAAAGCTATATTTATACAAATATATTGCATAATTTTCTAGCATGTGGGACTAATTGATTTCTTCTTCCCTCTTTACTTCTTCTCTTCCAAATCAAAGCCCCAAAATTATATATTTGAAAATTTTACAATATTCTTCCCCAATTTTCAAAATAAATAGATAGGACGGCTGAATCACTAGAGTGACTTCCTACATACCTAAGTGGGATCAAGCCTATGTAGTTCTAAGATCAAGTTTTGCATCACCGTGAAAACCAACACATAAATAAAAGGTATTTTTGGATTTGAACCTTTACTTAGTGTAAACCATTCAAAGCCTTATCGAGATTCTATAGTGAATGAATCTTGAACCAAGTATCCCTAATGAAAAATCCGAGACAATCACACACGTTGATTTCCTTAGAAAGTGTTCTGTATTGCTCAACACGTTAATGGCCATGTGCTTAAATCCTGGTTCATGAGTCTACTTAGAAAGCGGTCTTACTTTCCTAGGAAACGGCAGGATTTTCATACTCATATAGGTAAGTCTCTCAAGTTGTTTCTGCGATACACCTTTTGAGGTTTCTAGACTTATTAAGGATATATATCCTTCCTTTGTTCTTGCAGAATCCAACACTAAATATTATGGGATTATCGATTTAGTGTTCCAAAATCATTCTCTTAACTTGTTGGTACCCATTGAACTTTTTCTATCCTTTTCAAGACATAAGTTGGGTTTCTGTTAAGGGTGATCAACCTTCATTCGCAGACCTTAGTCCCATTTCTTGTGACTTTATAGAAACCATTGCCTTTGGAAGACTCTTTGTAAGTGGGTCAGCCAAGTTTTTCTTCGTTTCTATGTAGTCAACGGTTATAACTCCACTTTTGAGTAACTATCTCACCATTTGATGTCTTAAACTCACATGTCTAGACTTTTCATTATATGTCTTATTAGACACATTGTATATCGTTGCTTGGTTGTCACAGTTAATCAAGACTGCTGGAGATGGCTTCTTCCATAAAGGGATTTCCACTAATAAATTCCTGTGCCATTCCGCTTCTTTACATGCATCTGCTAATGCAATAAATTCTGAAAACATTGTTGAGTTAGAAATACAGGTCTGCTTCTTAGAAGCAAAAGACACAGCAGCACCTCCTAATGTAAAGATCCATCCAATAGTAGACATGGATTTGGATTCTACATGTTCTAGGTTGCATCACTATATCCTTCTATTACAGCTGGATATCCTTGATAAGATAAACCATATTCAGTGGTTCCTTTCAAATAAGCTAAAACTCAAGAAATAGCTGTCCAATGTTCGAAATCTGGATTACTCGTAAATCGACACAATACACTTATAGCATGTGTGATGTCTGGTCTAGTGCAATGCATAGCATACATAAGACTCCCAATAACACTGGAATACTCTAGTTAAGACATAGTGTGTCCAGTGTTCTTTTCTAACCTAATACTAGGATCGGATGAAGTTGGTGCCGGTATGTCATCGTAATGACCATACTTTTGTAGGAATTTCTCTATGTAATGAGATTGAGTTAGTAATAACATTGTATATCGTTGCTTGATTGTCACAGTTAATCAACACTACTGGAGATGGCTTCTTCCATAAAGGGATTTCAATCAATAAATTCCTAAGCCATTCCTCTTCTTTACATGCATCTGCTAATGCAATCAATTCTAACAACATCGTTGAGTCAGAAATACAGGTTTGCTTCTTAGAAGCCCAAGATACAGCAGTGCCTCCTAATGTAAAGATCCATCCTGTAGTAGACTTGGATTTGGATTCTACATTGTTCCAGCTTGCATCACTATATCCTTCTATTACAACTGGATATCCTTTATAAGATAAACCATATTCAATGGTTCCTTTCAAATATGCTAAAACTCTGAAAATAGCTTTCCAATATTCAAAATCTGGATTACTTGTAAATCAACACAATACACTTATAGCATGTGCGATGTCTGTTCTAGTGCAACGCATAGCATACATAAGACTCCCGATAACACTGGAATACTCGGGTTGAGAGATAGTACGTCCAGTGTTCTTTTCTAATTTAATACTAGGATCTAAATGAGTTGGTGCTGGTTTGTCATAGTAATGACCATACTTTTGTAGGAATTTCTCTATGTAATGAGATTGAGTTAGTAATCCAAAAATATTTTTGGATTCGAACCCGAAACCCGTACACGACCCGGCCCGGTTCAGTCGGATTGACGGATGGCGGCGGCACGCATGTGGTGTTGCATGACTTCTCTCCTCACAACAAGGCAAACATGTGGGAGCCCCAAGGCCCTAACATCCACATAAGAAAGCTATATTTATACAAATGTAGTCCTTTATTTTTTAGCATATGGGACTATTTTTTCTTTCTTCTTTCCTTCTTCTCTTCCAAATAATAACTCAAAGCCCCAAAACTTATTTGAAAATTTTACAACAATGCAAGTGGGGTGTTGTGGTGTAACTACCCGTGGGAAGTCTGGTGTTGGCAACCTTACTGAATATGCTCTGGTGATGGAGGAGTAGCAGGTTTGATGTTGTGAAGCAGGCAGTATGAATGTGTTGTGGCAGATTGAAGTTGTGAAGCAAGCAGTTCGCCTGAGGCTCAAAGTTGAATTGGGAACGGTGGCGGTGGATTTTGGGTTCAAAGTTGTTTGATATGGTGATGGTATTTAGCTTCAGGTGCGGTTGATGTTTGGTGGATAAGGGCAGTGATAGGATGTAGTGATGAGAAGTGTGGTGAAGATTGTTGTGATGAAGGGGAGTATGGCTGTTATGAAGTAGGAAAGTTGAGGTATTTGATGTATGTCAGGTATTGTGACAAGGTAGAGGGGGTTGGCTTGTGAATATGTTGAAATGGTGAATGGTGAAGGAAACTGTTAAACTGTAGTGAATGGTCGATGTTAAGGCTGTTATGGTATTGTATCAGAGAAGTGATGCAGTGGATGTCTAGTATGTTCAGTGGTGATTGCAGGAGATGTTGGCTTGTGAAGATGTGTTTGGCATAGCGAAGATGGTGATTGATGACTGGTTGCTAGCTTGATGTCTTGGTGGTATATTGCAATGATGGTTCAGAAGTTGTTGTGAATGATGGTGAAGGTGTAGTAAGAGTTTGTTGAATGGCAGTGCTGTTAGAAATGGCTACTGGCACAAGTTTGATGAAGTGTTAGATAGTGTCGTTAGAGGTGGAAGACAGTGCTATACCAGTGGAGATGAGGTTGCAGTCCACTGTGACTATGATGGTTTGGCTTAGTCAGTAGTGACTTGTGTGCACTGAAGCAGTAAGGTGGATTGGGAAAGATTGTGTAGTAGAGTTGTTTTGAAGTCAGGAGGTGGCACTGTGTAGAGGAAAGTGGAGGAGCTCAGAATGCAAAATTGTAAATAGAAAGTGCAAATGCAAAAGGAAATTGTAAAAAAAGAAAATTGTAAATGCAAAATGAAATGGAAAATATATTTTTTTTGTTTTTTTTAATTGTGCATGTTCATTTTTTTGAAACTGAAATGCAAATGAAAATGAAAATATAATAACCACGAACACACAAGAAAAAATCAAACAAACACACAAATTTTTTTAATGCGAACACACACACAAAATAAAACACAAAAATCAAATGAAAAATAATTCGAAGAATGGAAAAGAAAAACCAAAAAAAATCACTGGCAACGATGCCAAAAACTTATCAATTGACTAATTTTCTATCGATTTAGAAAATAGTCGAATTTTTTTGAAATAAAGTTAACCGCAAGCGCACGACGTACACTTGTAGTACGTGGCAAATATGGGTCGATCCGCAAGGAAATGTTGATTTTAAAAATTCTATTCAATCAAATTATACCAAAGTCGAGTGAAAGTTAAGCTAGAGAATTAGAAAATTAGCTAACTAACAAAAAGAAAAGAGATGCAAATATAAGAGTTAAATGACAATTTAGAGAATAAACCACTCTCTAGATCACATACTTCAACATGTATGAAATCATGATCTCTCTTTTATGGTCATTAGTGCTTTAATCGATGTGTTTATCATAAGTATGGCATATTTGTGCTATTGATTAGCCAACATAAGCCATCAAACTATAACACATCCCTTAAAGCACTTACTAACTTTCATGAAACTTGACAAAGAAAATGAAAATGAAATCTATTTTAAGTATGGTCTACTAACTATTGATTAGAAATATAGACCATCAAATTTGAATTTCAAATCACTTTCTTATGCCATAATCATATTTTGATGAAAAGGCATTTATGTTAGTGATTGTTTAAGCATAGCCTATTTGGTGTCAAGAATATAGGCTATCAAATTCAAAGCAAAAACCACAAATAAAACACTTCAATGATCATCATTAAGCACAAGAAGAGAGCATGAATTAACAAATAGTTGAAGCTACATAATTAGAGAGCTTCATTACCCCTAAACTGAAGGGGTTTAGCCTCTCATATTTGTCATTTAATTAACAAATGTAGCTAACAACGTGAAAGCAAAAAGAAAGAATAATGAAAGCTAATGGAAAAAGAGAGCTAATTAACAAGAATTAGAACTATTCTACTTTACATGAATGTAAATCTACACTACAACATGAAAGGAAATAAACATGAAAAGAAAAGATAAATATATTAAAGTTGCATAAAAATTACATAAAAGAAATGTCTAAGTAGCCATGAAATGAGAAAGAGAGCTTTGAGTTGTATTTTGAGCCTAAACTAAAGTAAGAGAGACTAAGTAAGAGGAGGGTTACATGAAACATAAGGTTATTTATACAAGCATGAAACCCTAATCCATAATTTGGGGAATGCCCAAACTACCATTGAGAAAGTGTGGAGGCCAAGTAATCATTAGCTTCAACTAATCATCATTTAAGTGTACATGAAGCCATTAATTCCATAAGCATGTGCATTGGCCTCTAATTTGTACATTTAGGTAGGTGAGTAGGTGGGGTCCTCCATGTTCTTCACTTTGAATTATTTCCATCTTCATTTCTTTGCATTCATTTTGTGTATGCATGTGTCTTTAGTAAACCACTCTTATTTGAGATCAAATTCCTACACAAATATATATAAATTTCAAATTAATTTTTCTCAAAGAAATATACGCACACCAATGACCGTTTTGCACCCTATATGAAGATGGATATGTGACAATTTGGAATTAATATGGACTTTGGTTAAAACAAGTTAAAATACCCATTATGATCTTTTATTTAATTTAAATAGAATAAATATGGTGGTAAAAATACGCACATTTACGTGCACATCATTCGTGAATGCATCAACAATGTCTCTTACTCAATATTGGTGAATAACACTCCTAAGGGGTTTACACATAGCAATAGAGGTATTACGCAAGGAGACGCACTTTCTCCTTACTTATTCACTATTGCTATGGAATATTTCTCTATTCTTATGGAAACTGAACTAGTTAAAGGTAATATTAAAGCCATTAATAGAACCAAACCATATATTACACACTTGTTATCTACAAATGATCTACTTTTATTTTTGCACGTGGATTCTCATAGTGCCAAGACTATTGCTAATATTTTTGTGAACTTGGAAGAAAATGTTGGGCTGAAAATGAATGACTTTTAAAAGTAAAATTTATTTTAGTAAAGGCTGTACTAGGAAACCAGAAATTCTTAACATTCTAAAATTTAAAGAAGGTGGTCTTCCAGTTAACTATTTGGGTTTGCCTCTAAATGTTAACCAAATTAATGACATAGACTGCACTATACTTTTGGACATAATTCAAAATGGATTTGAATGTTGGGCTTGTAAGTTTCTATCTTTAGCTGGTAGGTTAGAGCTAACTCATATTGTCATCATTGCAATAGTAATGTAATAGATTCAAGCCCACAATATTCCAGTTAAAGCTATCATAAATTGAAAAAGGCATATGCTAACTTCATTTGGAAAGGAAAGCATCATAAAATTGCTTGGGATATGGTTTGTAAACCAAAAAAATCAGGTGGCCTCGGCCTTAGAAATATTAATGATTTGAGAGAAGTTTGTAAAATCAAACTTTTTTGAAAATTTGTGAATGGAAATTCATTATGAGCAAGATAGATGAAAGAAAAATATCTTTAAAACAATAATTTTTGAACTGCAAAAGTTGAAAATCATCATTCTTTCTCTTGGAAAAATATTTATGTTGCAGGGAAATTGGTCGTAAACTTCTGGGAAGAAAATTCAAGGATGGTAATCAGACCAGCCTACTGTTTGATCCATGGATTCATGGTAAAACTTTGGTCAATCTTTTGGGTCGGAACAGCTTATTTTGTTTGGTGGAACCACTGAAAATGTAAACATCATTATTCAAAATAATTCTTGGAATACATTAGGTCATCCTTCCATTTCAATTTTTAATGCTGCCATTAAGAAGATTAATATTGATCCAAATCTTTAAAAAGACATATGGGATTGGAGACTTTAAAAACAAGGTGTTTTCTCTTTTAAAAAAAACCTAGAAATTTACTGGAGGCTATGAATCTTAAGTAGATTGGTACAATGTAATTTGAAACAAATCGAATTGCCCAAAAATGTCTAATTGTTCTTATTTTGCAATTATTAACAGGTTGTCAACAAGGGACATGTGCTTGAAATAGAACAAAACTGAGGAAACAGTTTGTCTACTTTGCAAACAAGAAGCATAAAATATTAATCTTCTATTTTTTTTATTGTGTCATCTCTAAACAAATTTGGTCTATAATCAAATCAAAGCTCAAAATAAATAACCATCAGGCTGTGCAAAACATCAGAGATAGCATTAAATACATTCAGGAAAACTTCAAGGAAAAATGAAAAGATTTCCGAAAAACAAGCACAATTCTAGCAGCAACTATCTTTCACATTTGGAAAGAAAGAAATCAAAGACTTCATACTCAAAAGAAAATCGAAAGCATTCAACTTTTGGAAGACAATTGAAATGGAGAGTCAAATTCTCCTTAAAAAAATTGAAAATCAACATAAATACTCAAGACAACTTTAATCAAAATTCCTGGCGATTAGACAACTATTAGGAAGAGTTAGAAACTTTCTTATAGAATAGGAAATACAATTCTGATTTCCCTGGAGGCAGACCCTTTCACCACGGTGGCAATCACTGGATGAAGAAGCCTATTAGTCTTAGGAGTTCCAACTACGAGATAGCTTCTGCCGGTGACGGCCACCTCTACTATCAAATCAGAAATCCTTCCTATTATAGAAAGCGAAGCTTACATATTAAATATTGCAAAAATAATGCTAATTATAAAAAAAATTTAAATACTGGTTTATCTCTTAATTTACATGATAGGGGAGAAGGCTACCGCACACGCAGGCAACAGGAGCTCACGGCTAATCCCCTACTTAAGGAAAATATTTTGCAACTGGATATGAATAACCAGAAAATTTTTGATGACCTTTATAGAAGCAACATCAACAATCGTATTTAACACTTATCTGTATAGGGCATAGGAGAAAGTAGAAAGCTTCATGCAAATGAAAAGCTCACCGCAACTGACTATTTTATACCAAACAAATTGGATGACTGCTCATCAGATCAATACTACGCTTTCCGTAAGCATAAGGGCCCCTTTTGGACCGAGAATCATGTCACAACTGATCGTGACACCACAAATTACAGAGATCTTCTCTCCTTAGAGATTTGCATCAAGTCTAGACTGCAAAAAGGCTTACTTGAAACAAAGTCATCTTTCAGCATAATTTACGTGTTTCTGCTGGAGATTCTCTCGACAAAAGAAGATAGCAAGGAGGATGATCTCGCTTGGAAGCCTCTTTTCCATAAATCGCCTCGCTTTCCCCCTATTTTTTATTTAGGGTTTTCTTTGCTTTTTTGTTGTTAAGAGAATAAGTTGTGGCTAGGGTTGCTTTTGTTTTGTGTAAGCATTTAGGTAGGGTTTGTTGTATTTAACCCTACTTCTGTATTCTTTTGGACTTTGGGGCCTTTTTTCTCATTTCAAAAAAAAATTAAACTGTAGATAACTTACCACTTCATCATATGGTGTTGTTCTTTTTGAAAGAAAAACATAATGAAGGATGGATATTACAAAATGAGTATGGGTATGAATTATTTTGTTACATTGTTTGTTTTTGCATTCTTTTAGAATAAAACTGAAGTAGAAGGCACATTGAATTTGTTGTTACTTTTAAACCATTAATCCGTGCACCCGCTTTTCATATCTGTCAAGTTTTCTGCTGTTCAGAGAATGAGGCGCTTTACAAATCACCAAACATGTGCATCTTTTGTATATGATCATTGATTTTGCTCACTAATTGGTGATGGCCTTCTTTACTAATTATTCCCTTTACTTTGCATTATAGGTACACACAACATTCCTTTGCTATATGGAAGATTGCCAGCTAAAGTTGCTAATAAAAGGTATGTTTTTATGCATTTGAATGCATATACTATTATGAAGTATATTGTGTTAGATATGATATAAATCCGATCTTGTTTTGATCGTATAAATGTATATCGAATTGGGGTGTGCGCAAAAGCACTAACCGCGCAAAGGAGGTGCTGCCGAAAATTCATGAAATTCGAAAAGTTTATAAAAATCAACAAAGTTTAAGAATTAACTAAGTTAACCAAGTTTTATAAAAATTAAATAACTTAATATAAATTAGTTAAGTTTTACAAAATTAAATTCATATCTGAATGTTAATAAAATTTTACAAAATTTATGAAAATTAACTAAGTATAAAAATTTAACTAAGATAACTAAGTTATTTAAAAAAAATAAAATTAAAAAGTATACTTAATTAATAAAAATTAACTATTTTTTATAACAGTAAACTACATTATCAAGTTTTATACAAATTTAACTAGATTAACCAAAAGTTTATAAAAATTAACTAATTATTATAAAATTTAACTAAGTTATATAAAAATTAACAAAAATTATTTATCTAATTTATAAATTAAGTCTTATAAATATTCAACTAAGTTATTAAGTGAGTTTTACAAAAATTAATTAAAGTATATAAAAATTAACCAAGTTATATTATAATTAACTAAGTTAATTGAGTTCTATAAAATCAACAAAATTCAAAAAATTTAATTAAATTGACTAAAGTTTATGAAAATTAAATTAGTTTTATAAAAATCATGTTCGATATTTTGAAATCTTTGTTAAATTGTTATACAAATTGACTAAGTTCTATAAAAATTATCTAATTTTTATAAAAATTCGCTAAGTTAATTACATTTTATAAAAATTAACGAAACTTAAAAGAATAGTGTAATATAATATAATACTAATAATAATAAAAGAATATAATAATATTAATGATATAATGGTATAACAACAACAGCAGCAGCAACAAAAACTTAACTAAGTTTAAAATAAGTAACTGAGATAATTAAGTTTTATATATTATAAGCTTTTTTTTAAAATTAAATAAGTTTATAAAATTTAATTAAGTTTTATAAAAATTAATAAGTTTATAAAAATATACATGCAATTGTTGAATAAAGTATTTTAAACAAAATTTACATCTATTTCAAGAAATTCCATATGTTATTGATATCGTTTCCATATGATCATACAAATTTATTAAATTTTATAAAATTAACTAAAGTTTTAAATAAATTTAATTTTATAAAAATTAACTAAGTTAATCAATTTTTATATAAACTAATTAAGTTCCATATAAATTAATTAAATTTATATAATTAAGTTTCGCAAACACACATACACATATGTATGTATGTATAGTTATAATTGCTAATTATTGGATTTCTTTATCATAGGTAATTACCCATCTATGGTGCATGCGAATAGCAACGTGCTATAGTATATTAGCGGTTTGAAGTTCTTTTGAAGTAATAATTTTTTTGTTTGCACATTTAATCGTCATGTGTAGTACGATCTTTTATCACTTGAATTATTTACACTTTTAATGTAACATTCATTAAAAAATTGTGCAAAATGTGTGATCCTCTAGAGTAGAGGAGAGCATACATGAATATATATATATATATATATATATATATATATATATATCACATAAGACAAGATGCTGCCAACATGCCTGGCAGGCATCTAATCTAAGTACATGTATCAAAGAAAAAACTCAAGTACCCCTAAAATGAGCTCTGGCATGGACACCACCATTATACCCCAATATCGAGCTCCGGCATGGCTACCACCCGATATTAAGGTGTTAGAAGTACTTGAAAAACTATGGAACATCACCGCCCGATATGTAATGTTCATTAAATATTACGACATATTATGCATTATTCTATGTGAATGTTGAATGGTTAGTTATTTTTCATTTAATGTGATCTATATGATTATGTGAAATGATACATTGTGTTTATGTAGGTTTTTCTATTATAGTGTGATAATAAAGGGTTTTTTTATGGCTTTTTAAGTACGCCATTAATAATATTTTTTATGCATTTTGAAAATGTTGTAAAAGACATGTTTTTTACAGCGTTTCTTATGCGGCAATTATATGTCACTAACTTATTACAACTTGTTGATCTACAGCGTGTACAAAAATGCTATATAAGCCTTTTGTAGCGTTTATTAAACGTTACTAAAAGGTACTGTTGTTGTAGTGAACTCTCATATGATCAAGAATTATTTTGCTATTATTAATAATTTTCAATGGACTAGTATTTTTAAGTATGACACTTGGTAATCTATTTATGTGGTAAGTTGCAGTTAGCATAACATCTGACTAGTAAGATTTTGTAACGTTATTTTGAAAAAGAAGAGATCTAATGACTTACAAGTGATTTGGTGTAAAATTTCCATCTATCTAAAAATTTCATGAAATTTTTTTTAAACATTATGTCGTATTATCAAATCTAAATTTATTAAGTTTTGCATTATAATGATTTTCCAAAAAACTGTAAAATCTTGAAAACATGAGAAAACTTCATTTTTCCTTTTAATAGGCCAACCCAAGTAGTGTGAGAAAAAGCATCAATATATATGATAAAATGATTATAAGAATCAATAGGGACTGGAATCAAACATCATCATGAATTAAATCAAAATATTTTTTTGACTTATTAGTTGATAAAGAAAATGGCAATCTAGTTTGTTTTGAAAAATTACAAACATCATAATTTTTGGAATCTAATTTATAATAAATAATTTTATTCAAAATTTGATCGGATGATCAAATCTCCAATGCAATAATTTGTTATGATCTACTAAGTTACTAACACATGATATTTGTTAGTGTTTTCATCAAGATAATCAAGGCTATTTTTCTAACATTCCTCACCAATTTTCTTCCTTGCTTCTCGATCTTGAAAGATCACTTTATATGGTTCGAATATAACGTTATAACTCGGCTCATGGGTTATTTTAATAATTGATGAGAAATTTTAATTAAAATCTAGCAAATATTCACATCTTTTGTAAGAAACTATGTTGTACCAAACCCCATGAATTTTAACATTATCTCCATTTGCAACAGTTACATATTATGGGTCTTTATTTTGCTTAACATTGGTTAATTTATTTTTGTTCCATGTCATGTGATCAGTAGCACCTGAGTCAATTAACCATCTATTCGTATTTGATGCATACTTAAAATTTCATAAATTTTATTGATTTTGGATGCATTGAAAATAATGTTAGAATTTCCAAACTTGAATTTTGTTGTTGTAACAAGCTATTTAATTGAGTTGGCATTTGATTCAGTTACACCGTTTGGGCCACAGAACATCCTGTTGAAGCGGAGCCATATTTTGGTTTATTCCATTAAGCTGATTCAGATCCATCGCCTTCTATCTTCGCTTCTTTGCTAAAACCACCAAATTAATTCTCCCTGTTTTCACCGCCCCACTTACCTCCTCTATCGCCCTTCTCTCTGATCGATCGAAGATGGGGATGGAGGAACTAGCATCCATCACGGTTGTTCCTTGCTTTTTTATAGTGGTCGAACGGGTTGGCACTCGAAGCTCTCTTCCCTTTGGCCATGTCCCTGAAACTAGGGTTCAAATATTTTACTTGAAACGCCTTATTCTCTTGATTTTCTGACTACCAAGGGTTCATGAATGCCCGTCGAGACTGCTATAACGACCCGTGTATTTTATAATTGAAATTATTAAATTAAATAAGATTTTGAAATTTAATATGGTGAGGAATTAAAATTTATGATTTATTTATGAGAAAAATAATTAGAATATGATTTAATAGTATTGTTTGAATGTTATTGACAACTATTTTAGTGTAATTTCAATCAACTGAAATAATTGTAAAGTTAATTTGGTTACAATTGTAAATAAGGAATTAAATCGGTAATTAATGGAATTAATGCAATTCAAATATTATAATTAATACGGTAAAGGATGACAACTGTAGAATCTGAATGTAATAAAATATAAACTAATGTTTATTATATTCATAAGGTAATAGTTGATTCAATAATAAGAGTGTAAACTGAAATAAAAGAAATTGATAAAAATTAAAATATAATTAATTGGGTTTTTATTACAATTGTAACTGAAAGCCAAAATTAACGTAATATTTAAAAATTGGGTTTTGGGTACTGTTTCGGATTTCAACGAAACTAGCTTCATCGGAACCGTAACAGTGAATTATTATGGGATTTAAAGTTTCATAGCAGTCGGACTTATCGTTTGATCGTGCGAGATCGAAACGTGTAGAAATCAACTTAATGAATTTAATTAAAATAATTTGATTTTAAAAGCTAATTTCTGTATATAATTGAATTAGGGTTTGAAACTAGTTCCATTGAGATTAAAAATATTGAAAACCTATATTTTGATATATTGGATGACCTATTTTGGTTTTGGGAACGAATCAGGCTTTTTAGGTCGTTGTTATCATTTCGAGCCAATTCGATCTTTCCATTCATTCTTATCCTTCTTTGTTCGTATAAATGGATATTTCCCGAAACCCTAGCTGTGTATTCCAGATTATGTACATATCTGTTCAATTATCTATTTTTTCTTCACAACGACTGAAACCCTAAATTCCCAAATCCCAAATCAAATCAAAATTTCAAACTCCTCCAAAACCTATCGAATTATATATCGTAGGGAAGCTCTTGACGAATGTAATCTCTCTTTCGAATTCAATTTTTGATTTGATGCATCATTTGATCAAAAAACGATAAAGAAGTTTCGACCGTCCATAGGCTATGCTTTCGTTTAACGGTGGATCTTCGTCGATGGGTCGATCGGAGGGTTCAGGCATGTAGAGGACGCAAGGGGCTGTCCATCTATCGGTTTGGTTTGACCTAGATGCTCCATAGATCGCAAGAAAATATCGAACAAGGAACGACGGTGGCTGCTTATAGAGGTGGTTTGGCGGCTGGCAGGGGTGCGCCTTAGCGTGAGCTTTGCGATGGTATGGTCAGATGTTGGCGAAGGCGTGCGTAGGCAACGGCAGCAAGGGATAAACGGAGGTGGTTGTTGCTTGATCACGTGTCTAAATGGGTTTAGGGTTTAAGTCAAATGATCTGATTGGCCGAGGTAAGGATAATTTATAGATTAGCCCTTTAACTTTATTTTTTATTTTTAAATTTTAAATTTAAACGTTCTAACTATCATAACTTGTTCATACGAGCTCAGATTTGGACGTGGATTTCTCCATTGCGCTCGTATCGAAATTTTTGACAATATGGAACTGGTTTGGTTAGATTCTAAGACTGTTGGATTTTTGGGCTTTATTTGGGTTTTAAATCGACGATAAATCAAATGTGAGTGATTTAACCCACTCACGAATACTAAACCTTTTATGTTAGTTAGATTAAATTTATGATGTGATAATAATATTATTAGTTGTTGTTTGGTAGTTCAATTTGATATTTTAATTGAAATTGAAAATTTTGAATTAAATTGCCAATTTAATTAATATTGAAATTTAATTATTAGTCAAATACCTAATAATGATAACCAATCAATCGTTATGATTTATTGGCTGGTTTGGATGTTGATTGTGATGGATGTTTATTTGTTGACATTTTGGAAGATTAGATTTTTGTATCCCTGTTATCAATATGGGTTGAAATGATACATACTCGAACGATCTTATAGATTAGGGAAAATCATTATGGGTTGAAATGACAAACCCAAACGATTTTATTGATATGGAAATTATTGATTCAGAATACAAGTTGAAATGATACAACTATTTTGAGGCTGAAATGATATATACCCTATCACTTGACCATAGGTAGAAAATTACATACGGAGACCGTTGGTTGGTTTTAAATTATTTTCTAAACATTAAAGTGTTTGATTTATAAATTTGACTTTTAATTTAATTTGATGATTTTATTTAAAAATTTATATTTGGGAAATAATTTATTTTATATGTTTTAAAGCGTAAAATTATAAGTTAATATATGGTTTTAAATGTAATTTAAGATTTTAACTTATAATTTTATTTAGTTTTAAAAATATATTTTAAATAGTTTAAAATTTAATTTAGTAAAATATTTAATATAGTTTTAATATATACATTTTTTAAATTTAACTTAATATACTAAATATAGTTTTGATTTATGACGATAAACATAGACTTTTATAATAACTTTAATAGATAAAAGATCTTTATAAAAGATTTTAGAATTTTTTTTAGAGGGTTGTAAAGAATTTATAAAGGTTTTGTAGATATTTTATAATGGACTTTGTAAAAAGGTTTTATAAAATATTTTTATAAAGGATTTTTGTAATAGCTTTATAAAGGAGTTTATAAAGGTTTTAAAAGGATTTTATAAAGGGTTTTATAAAAGGAACTTGTTTAAAGGGGAAGAGTTGTATGGAATATGGAATTTATAAATAGCTTTATAAATGGTTTTAAAGTATATAAATAGTTTATAAATGGCTTAAGAGAGATTTACACAATTTTTTCGAAATTGATTGAAAAAAAATCTTCCTTGGTATTTATGAATATATTTATACTTTTGGAATAAGTATATGGACATCTTGATATGAAGGTGTAAATTGTTTTTTGGATTTATTATATAAATGTTTTATAAAATGACCATGGTGTGTAAAATATAACGATTATTTGTTAAAGAGACCGGGGTCGGATATTGTCATACTCTCTGCCAATTCCAAAACCACTTTAACAACTATGCACATGGTGGAGAATCCAGAACGAAGTAGGATGGCTTGGCGAATGCTACTGGTATGAGGTAAGAACGCAACCCTGACCCCCTCAAGTCAGCTTGATATGACTAAAACAAGAGCTATACTGGGCCAAGTGAGGTCGCTCCTCCGATCGAACATGCTTCTTCGATACCATATCTGTTACTTTGTGATTGATTTGCTGGCCACCCTCGATTTGATTATGGAAGTGTGTCTCGAGGTGCTACTACAAGTTATGACCAGTCTAGGAGTCCAAACCAGTAGAATCCTACCCTGGGCATTACCTCGCATGCCTTGTCATATGCCTTATCGAGCCCACTACGATTATGGTTTGTGTCATACCTATGGAGTGCTCTTAGACAGCCCACCGGTTTGGTGGAGTTTATAATACTGTATAGACTACGGCATTATAAAAATGTGTTTAAGGGGATATGGGTAACGCCTTAACGCTCTTTTAATACTTTACTTTACTGATAGACATTACGTATGTAGCATATATTACTACATATAAATAGTTTAGTGGATCCTTAGAAGATGGAAATCCCAACATCTCTTTAGTTATTGCACGCATGTTATACACTAGATATGAGATGCAAAATCCCATAAACATCCCCGAAGCCATTACACTTGTAACAACCCGCAAATCCGTACCCCTTGAATCAACACTATTCCACCTCTATTAACTCAAGTGGCACAGAATTACGAACCATTAGGGTTAAAGAAGAAGAGATAGAAGAAGAAGAAGAAACTAACAATAACAGAATCTCACAATCGCAGCAGAATAAACTATAATAGTAAATATAGAACTTTACACAAAAAGGAAAACTATTACTGTTTATACATATCACATCATCACAAATCAGAGTATCTCATACATCAAATTACCAATCAGACATATCATACAAACACAGCAGCGGAGAAATATATAGGTACATATAATACGTCTCGGACTCCAGCTCCTTTCCTGCTTCATAGCAACCTAACCTGAACAAATAATACTCGGTCTGACCCGAGCATTATAATGAAATAACACCCGAGTTAGTCTGGAATACCAGCTGATAATAATGCATCCAAATTGATTATTAAAGTTTCAAAAATCCTTTGAAAACAAAAGCGTCTCGTAAGACCACGCCACAAATAAACATGTCGGGTTTTTACCTTACGATAGCTAAAACTCTTTTTAGAGAAAATCCTCTGATATTATAATAGTGTCTATTTATAAATACTTATAAAATAGCCGAAATTGTTACATCTATTAAATTCCAGCTACTAGCCACCGAAGTGGGTAATACAAACAAAACTCGTACAAGACTCGTAGGGAGAATGGATTTCCAACAATGACTAGGCACTGGGGTACCACCTGTCACAGTACGGGGCCTAGATCACCGTACCGAGGACTACTCCCTTCATCCCCTGCAACACAAGGCCGAAACCATTCCTTACTGAACAGTCCCGAACAAGATAAACCCCGTGGTTGGCGCGACCAACCACCCACAAAGCCGAAATATATAAGGGACATCTAGACAGGGGAAATATCTTGTCCTGCTTGGGCATGACCCACCTAACCTTGCTGCATATCCCCTGATTTTCAGTCATTCCCATTTGATGAGGCTTGAGGCTAAACGTTACCTTTAGAACCTTTTCACTTAGAATGCCCATCGTCCACCTGACGATGTTTTCGCAAGCATTCGTCCATACAAGTCCGTCCCGGGTTCGAACGGAACCGAAGGCACTACTCCTACTACATCCATTTTGGAAATATCCTCAGGATTAGTAGCGACTAGCCCTTGCACTTCACTGCTCCATCTTCGACTTCGAACGCGTTTTCCGCACGAAACGTACAAATCGGATCGAAGTGGTTTTCGAGAAATAAATCTCGATCCCGGTCTCTTCGAAACGATCACGCATTGTCCAATATTGATAGTCGGTGATTTAACTATCAATTAATATTCATAAACATCCATATGCATCCATCAAATAAATAATTCCCAATTTATTTATTTGCCTCAAATATCTTTAAAAGATATGTTACCCAATTTCAAAGTTCATTTGAAAACATTTCCCAAAATTTCTCCTTTACAAGGTAAATCATTTACCATATATTCCCATTGGAAAAATCCAAGTCCAAAACAGTTTAGATTTAAAAACAATTTAAAACATTTTAGTTTAAAATATATACTTTAAAATAGGTAAATTTACTACTAATTATTTACTCAAAATATAATTTCAAAATATTTAAAACAAAACTATTATATAAAATATACTTGGTTTGAAATAAGGTTTTAGTTATACTATAATTAAAAAGTAGAGTTTTTAAAGAAATTAATAAATTTCAACAACTTTATTCAAAAACTAGCTTTAAGCAAAAATCCATTTGTAAAGATAATTATTAAGGTATTTATAAAATTTACTATTGCTAATATACATATAATTACTTTAAAATAGTAATTTTCAAACCACTCTTTTTAAACAAGCTTAACTTTAGAACTTTCTTCTTATATAAAAAAAAACAGTTTAAATTCGAACTTGGGTTTTTCCCAGGAAATCTCATTTCCACTTAAACATCACAGAAATCCTTCTCTCGATTCCTGTCCAATTATATCAATTTAGATTTATATTTTGAATAACATAAATTTATTTTCCCAAATTTTCAACTAATAACATTTATCTTGATTACCATTCCAGATTTCACAAATTTTCAATTTCCATTCTAAATAGATTTCAAATTTTAACCCTTTAAAATTCTTTATTAACCATATCTTTTATTTCTCTAAAATTCAATTTATCCATTTATAATTAATTATGGATTTATAATTTTCTCAACATTATTTTCCAATTAAATTTTAGTTCAGTTTTTCATCCAAAAGATTCTAATTTTATTTATTCTTTTAAATTTCTTATCTATTAATTTTCTTAGCTTCTTGAAAACCCAATTAAATTCCTTTATAATTAAAACTCCAAATTCCTTTATAATTAACATTTTGGGTTTACAGTTTATTCTACAATGTCACCATACAATTTAATTTCAAATTTATCAATCACAGAATATAACAGGCATCATCATCACTATAAAAATATTACTACATTGTGAGGAATCCAGTTGGATCCCTCCAACCTGTTTTCCCTGCATCCGCAAATATTAGCACAACAACATATATCAATTCAATTCGATAATAATCAACATATTCAGCTAAACATCCAAACAAACAGTCAATATTATTTGTCTAACTTTACTAGTATCCAGATGTGAGTGAGAATAACTCACCTTGAGTTTCGGCGAGCGTTCGAAATTCAAATTAAACCGGACGGCGTCCGATTTAACCCAAATTTCTACTTGCCCGGAATGACTCCGGATCTGCACCATCGCGTAGTACTCTTTCCTGCGATTCCAACGCTACCAAATTTGTTGAATTCTGATCACACATGAACTAGATATGAATTTTATAATTTGACAAGTTTTAAAACAAATTTTACTTTATTTTAATATTTAAATAATACCAAAACAAACACGGGCCGACCCCTTCCTCTTCCTCTACAATCACGCGATGTCCAGGAACAAAGAAACCCAACGCACGCGACTTAGGTTTAGATGCCGCTCCACACACGAACTCCGAGAGAACGATCAAGCACCACCACGCGGAAGCTCGTCTCGACCTCCACCTGCACCCACCACGCGCGCGAGCTCGGTCGCCACCTCGCACCAGAAACCGTGCGCGAATAGTACACGAACGCGGCTCCCCCACGCCTCCAATCGACGACGATACTCCGAATCACCCGTTGGATCTGAAGCCTACGTCGATCTCTACGATATTCTAGTTGGAAATTTTTCGAAATAACGCGAGGATTGATTGCAAACTGGAGGAGAACAAGGATCATTTTCGGCCATGAATGATGTTAGAGGCGGCGGCCTGAATATAGTCTAGGGTTTAGTAGTATAAACGTGTATATAAATGTTATTTAATATTATTTTATTAATATAATTTCTCAAGTTAACAGTTAATGCAAACGACCCCCAATCCTCACGTTCCGACAGGCGATCCTAAGGTTTTTCCGTGTTCCGGACATAATGGAACAAGTTTCGTAAGCTAATTTGATCGTATGTGCGAGTTACGTAATTAAACGTTCAATTTTAAATTAAATCGATTAAAACGATTTCAATGCGTTTCGAGCTGCCGGGGTCAAACGACAACTCCGATTGCTACGAAAATTGAAATCCGATAATAACTAACTATTACGGATCCAATGGAACTAGTTTCGTCGAATTCCGAGACTGTGCCCCGGAAGGCTATTTTAACTCGTCTATTAATTAAGCAATTTTCGAAATTATCGAAATCACTCAAAATTTCCACTTTTAAAATTTTATTAACTTAACAATAATTCATATAACATTTATAAACACATTAAAAATCATTTTGGCTCATTCCGAACCAAAATCTGATTATTTGCATTTTAATAATATTAAATTCGTTTTTAAATTATTATAAAATTCCAAATATTAATTTATTGACTGCAAAATTCATCTAAAATTTCCACCACGCTATTTACACTCAAATAGCCCAAGATAAATTTTTACAACCATTTTATCACTATTTACATCCAGTTTTACCTTTATTTAAATTCTGAATGTTTAAATTATTGTTTTTCCCATTATTCAAATTCAACCGGAATTACTATAATTAAAAAAAATTATAGCTTATTTCATTTATTGAATTTGAATCCATTGTATCCAAAATCAATAAGAATCCACATTAAACATTTAAATCGAATTAAATGTTTTAAATTAAATAGCTAAAAAATACGGGTTGTTACAACACTCATATTTATTTATTATTGATTTAACTTACATAAGATCTTTTACTTCTGACTTGAGTGTTTATGTCTTTTCATTACACTCAGGTCAGCCTGAGCTTTTAAGAGTTGAAGACTCTATTTCTGGAGGACGAAGATGGAGTTTAGTATTATATTATTATTATTATTATTATTATTATTATCCCACTTATTATGTTATTCCGCTGCATTATCATATTATACCTGATGTATATATAGCTCTGAATGTATTGTAAAAGTGTAATCAAATGTTATTTGTAAAATAGCTTCGTGAATTGTTTATTTGATTATTATATTTTGTCATTTCGCTGTGAGATTCTATATTTTATTTTTCTTTCCTTTCTCTTATTTTCTTATTTACCCCATTAACAATCCTTCTTTTTGAACGGTTTTAGTTTGACATGTGTGGTTCAGTGTTGATCCAAACTATCCAAAAAGGTGGGCCGTTACAATTGCTTTTACTCAATTCTTACCACTATATCATTAAGCTTGGCATATTGACCGATGCCAAGACTAGAGACCAGATTGATTGATAACTTGATCGTGAGCCCCCAGGTAGGTAAAAATCAAGTCTTGCTTGGATCTTTTATAGGTTTTAGTTGGGTCTATTATTGGTAGGAGATGGACACTATGTTATTCCCATTTTTACATAATTTTGGTCATTGGTTCGTTATTACTTAGGTTACTCTATTCAATTTGGGCGAGCTCTTGCTATGACTAAAGGTATGAGGAAATTTTTTTGTTGACCATACTTTCTCTTGGTGCTATCCCAAATCTCCTATGATATGCTGGAATACATAAGTACATTTGAAATCTGGGGTTCTATTATTCTAAGTAGTCGTGACATGATTAATTGATCGTTTGTCTCCCATTCTTCTATTTTTGCTTTCTCTTTTTTGAGTTGGCTCAGTTGTTTTGGGTTTTTCCAATTTTCCAATGATAAAGGTTAACTTACCTTGCCACTTAAACCAATTTTACTAATCTAGACAAGGGAATGTAATTTCTGATGCCATTGAGTTTGATATTTATGAGTTTAGTGTTGTTGGATTGAGACATTTTGAACTAAATTTAGATCTTTGTTATCTGTAGCGTTTGATATCTTTCGAGTTAGGATCTGACCTAGATATCATATTAAATTTCCTAGGAGAAGATTGATTATGATGAATAATTAGTTTTATTGTTGATTTCTGATTCTACAAATCTTTTGTATATTATTAAATAGCCTAATTCTACTAGTTAGTCGTTGCTTATTCCTAAATTATAATTCTACTAGCCGTACCTTATTTCCTAAATCATAATTCTACCAGTAGTTTCTTATTTTCTAAATTATAATTGACTAATTACTCCATAATTACATGCTAAATACCAAATATAGCTAACAGTTGTATAATGGATATCAGTCTTTTATTTGCTTCATGTTTACAACCTATGATCAAATATTCTGATGCTATCATTCTTATTTTTCTACATAAACACATTCGAAGTCAATATTCACAATAAGAAGAAAAAGATGCAACAAAAGAATGATCAACCACAAATTGTTTGTTCATATTTTTTATGCAATTTGCATGTTAATGCACAACCACGTATTTCAAGAAAGGTGTTTATAACTTGTTGGTTAAAAAACTTCATAAACAACTCTTTTAAAAGTTTAAACTGGCCATCAAAATGACGACAATCATATTTCACTATGTACAAAGCGAATGTGAAAAGTTGTGTTTTAACTATGCTTAGTTCCTTATGGCACATAAGATAGTTTGATATTACACAACATTAAGAATTTGATATTACACAACATTAAACAAAAGCTAATTATTTGCAACATCTATAATGCATACAAAATATGCTAATACACAATAACTTTAGACGATAATGCATTTGATGAAGCAAATCATTTGCGACTCATAAAAATATCGCTATAATATGTCATTAACGATAAATATAAATTTTGCTAATAGATGAACTTATGTATTAAGAATCACCAATCTTAAACGTCTTCAATAATACAAGCAAACATCCCAAATGTAGAATCATATCAACAACGTAAATTTATGTCATTTGAATTTTAAGTGAGAGTGGAGCAAAGAAGCATGGCTAGAAGTTAATCCTTTTTTCTATACAAATTTAGGTCGCATTTGCGTATTTGCGATGTTTGTGCAACGAAAAAATTCCGTTGCTTGTAACCTTTCGTGATGTAAAATCCATTTTTGGCAACTCTTAGAAGCATAGAAAAGATCAAGTTTGCTGTAGAGACATTACATGCATATTACCAAGAACCAATGGCAAAACCACATAAAAACATTAGTGAGGTCACTTGATAAATGCACATGATCATTTTTTCGAGAATTGGAGACAATTTTCTAGATAAACATACACAATTTGTTTTGTGCCATTTTTGGTTGAATCAAGTGCGTGCATGTGTGTACACAAAATAGATATGAAACTAAATAAAGTTGATAATTATGTTCTAATGGAAAATCTCTTTATTATTTTATAAGTATAATATTTTCTAATGTATTTTTAATAATAGAAATCATTATTAACACCTCACCAGTTAAATAAAGAAAAGGAGAACAGATGAATGATGACATAGGAAAAACATTGCTAACTTCCAAAAACAACTGGGACTAGCCACTGTTATGCTTATGAATTCCATTGGATTATTTAACAATTTCAAATGTTTGCATATTCATATTCACATTTTATTGACCATGTAAGCTAAAATATGCTATGGACCTTATACATGGATGGAAAACCAATACAAAGGTAATCAAGATGCTAAAATTAAAGTCGTGGAAGCTCAAAATAATGCGTACATATAGACGAATAATTAGACAAATAAAAAATTCCACTAACCTAAGGATGACGTACTTTTGTTTTTGTTCCCCATTTGATTTCTATCCTAAGCTATTTGGATGGATTAAATGGAAGACATAATTGGTAGATATCGAAGGTAGTAAGAAAAAATTCTTTAGCCGTAAACGTTCATTCCATCCTTTAGGTGTTACAAACTCATTTCCATATCTCTATCCCTTTAGTGACTCTCATGGATAACTTCCTCGCTCAATGTATAACCAAACCCACAACTTAACAGTTATAAGTGATATCATGCATTGATTTTATAACACACATTTTACTTCCTCATATATGTTAAAGTATGGGTACCAAGAAAAAGTAACGTATCTCCTAAATTGATATTTGCATTAGGGAAACAATGTAAATGTTGTTCATCTTGATGGAAAACTGAATTGTGCTACTTTGGTGTAAATGATTTTGCACTTTAAAGGTGATACTGAAATTAGAGTACGAAATGATGAAGAACTATGAATTTAGTTTCATTTCAGATATTAGAATGTCAATACCATATAAATAATATATCAAAGTAAAACTCAAAAGAATATATTTTGATTTATCACTTAAAGATTATATCAAACAAATGTGAAAATTGATCAACATGGCAGATGCACCGTACACGAATAAATTTCTTTATGTAATTTTTTATTTTTTTATAAAGATGATAAAAATAACAAATAATACAATGTAAACCATAGGGATTGAAAAGAGGAAACTAGCTTGGTCTGACATGCAAAAAATGTTGTCCGTACTCATAATCCATCTTCGTTTTCTTTTTAAATTTTATCTCTACCTTGTAAACCACTTTTCCTATAAAAGAATGAATAACATTTGGAAAGCTTTTTTGTTTTTTCTATTTTTCTCCAACATACTGGGAAGGTCACTTGACCTCCTCAGCTCATATAAAAAAATGATTAAAATTTTAATCTGCCCATATCCAACTTTTTCCATAAAATTGCAAATGTCTCCTTCATTTTTACTGCCATGACTAGCTAGATGTAAATGCTAAGAAAATTTTCGCTTTCCAATAAAGCATGAAAACTAAAAGATTTCTAGTTTATTTGAAAATGGCTTTCACTCTTCTTTTACTTTGAATATGAAGCCATCTTTACCTCCTACAATCAAGATCCATCACCTTAAAGAAGGCATTGATCATGATGCTATAGGAGAAATTCTAGTCTCACCTTGATTGTTATCTTTAACCGGATATCCTTTATCTCATCAAATTTGAATAACCAATAACCAAAAAGATTCATTATTCCTTAATAAGAAAAGAAAGGGCCGATACTGCTTTTTGGAGGCAGATTGATATTCATTTGAGTGCAACATATATGGGCAAGAGAATTTGGAAATTTAAATTAAACATTATTGAAGTAGCTTGTGAAGGTGTCATTGAAAAGGACACCCTATACTACTAGAGTTTAACAGGTTAGGTCATCTTCTATAATCATTTATAGGTTGTCTAAAATGTCTTTGATGGGACAATAAATGGAAGGAAACATGTGACACCAAGGTGGCTCCAAATCGGTTTGATATTTGAGCTCAAGATAGTTGATCATCCTTAATCTCTTTGAGGAATGATGATTTATATTGTTGTCAAAATACTAAACTACTATTTGTTTTCTTCCATATCAACCGGAGAAACATGAAAAAGAACATTGTTCCAATAATTCATATACAAAAGGAAAGACATATTAGCTAGTTTCAGTAGACTTAATTATCATACAGAACTATAACGAGAACTAAATGCCTATTTCTCATAGCATAAAACTATGCTACATATATCAATATATGTTCAACAAATATGCCTACGAAGTAGTTATAGAATCTATATACAGCTTAAACAGGGGATATAACAGGCTGAACATTATTATATTATCAAATTTTTATATCGAATGTGCTTATAGGTGTAACTGACACAATAATATAATATGATTATCACCCTAATAAATAACAAGTAGACAACCATTACCAATGACAAGAATAACATGTTAATGACTTGAGAATCATTAGCTCTATGATTTTAATGGTAGAGGAACTTAAGATTGCTACAATGTAACGACCCATTAAATTAATAATATTTAATAAATTAAATTAATATAATTTCTAATTTGTTTAAAAATAAATGTAGAAATTTGGTATAGTAGTTGTAACCTAGTGTAACAATAAAATTTTATGACAATAGATTTGGATAATGTAATTTGTCACTTTTTGTTAAAAGTAAATTTTAAGAAATCAATAAATGTTGAATTGAGAATATTAATAAAAAATATTAACTAAAATGAGATTCATTAATATAAAATCAGTAGTGAAGATGTCACATTTGGTTGTAATAAAGGTGAATGCTATTAGTGGATGTCAACACTCAATAAAATTTATTTAGAATAAAAAGAATTTAAATGCATGTTTGAATAGAGTATTAAATTGATAGATTAAGCGTAAGTAATTAGAATTTAACCCTATAAGATATGGAACTGAATGTATGAATATAATTTTGTAGAAATAGTTAATTAACAACTTATTTATGCATACCCAATTTAATATAAATAACAAAAGGGCTAGCACTTGATGTGCCTAAGTATTAATATATTGGAACTATAATAAAATAGAGAGTTTGGTAGTAAATAGAAATAAAAAAGACCGTTATTAACTAGTAAATTAATAAATGGATTCTAACAATAGGTAGTAATTAATGTGTGTATATTGGGCATTTGCGGATTACCAATTTTTCTACCTATTTATATAATTTATTTATGTAAATCTAAACCTATGGCAACATTTTGTTAATAAATGTTGGAAGTGAATTTGAATATATCAAAGGATAACAAGTGTTTAGGTTAACCATTTATTTTATTTAGTTAAGAAGGGAAATAGATTGAAATAAAGCTAATTAATTTTTTTTGGTTGTTAATGGGTATAGTTATATAAGGAGAAGTTATAGGAAATAAAACGCGCACTAATGAGATGTAATATAATTCCAAAGTTATTTATACCCACGAATAGGTTAATTACTGTATAGAAAGAGTCTAAATAAATAAATGAATTTATTAAGATTACCTTTATAATTTTATAACCTTTATGCTGATTTAAGTTCAACTAATTTATTTGATTAAATAGTGCAGTAGCGTAGTTTTGTGCGGTAGTTGAAATAGCTAATTCTTTTAGGTGAAGTTAAGGCTAATTCTATGCATATATTGACCTTTATAATTGCATTTATCGCATAAATAAAGAGAATATAACGGTTAAATTTGGCGTTATTGAAATTAAAAAGGAATGGGGGAATAATAATTTGAAATCATTGCAATAGATATTAATTTAAGGTTACCTTAAATAAATTAAGGTAATAAATGGAGGATAGTTTAAATATCTTTATAATTCGATGATTTGTGTAGTTAGGGTAGTTTTGATTTGTCACTTAAGATGGAGGATTTTTATAAAATGTAATAAATGCAGTTTAAATTAAGGCATTGACGTTTGGGTATTTAAGAAGTGATAAACTAAAATTTATTTATTTATTTGAAAATTTGAAATCTAATTTGTGGATTTATTGCAAATAAGTGAAATTTGTGTTTAACCATTACATCGATAGGAATAAATTAAATTTAAGGTTATATTAATAAAATTTGGACTAGAGAAATGATATGAATCGGTTTTAGAAGCCTTAAATATAAAATGGGAAGTAGACGGGATTTCACGTTACAACCATTTTTAAAAATCCCGATGTATGTAGAAATATTTATGAAATATAACGTAAACCAATGTTGAATCAAAAGAATAGAGTCAACGCTTATTTATTCATTTAATGTGATACAACTACGAGTATGATTTATTGCAAATTACATGGAAATCTAATATATAGGACATTACCTAAAAAGGAAGAGTAGATAAAATTTATGATAAACATATTTGTATATGAAGGTTATTGATTTAAGGAGAAATTGGGCAAGTTTTATGTATTTGGGTTAAGTGCAACCTTTAATAGATAAATTTAGTGCAATTAAAGAAATTGACATTTAATATTTCGATAACTTAAAATTTGATGGGATAAGAACATTTGGGTAATGAAGGGATGACAAATATTAGCTGTGATTCTAGAAGGAATTAAATAGATAATGGGAAGATTAAAATCAGGTTCTAAGCAATAATTATTAAATAACAGAAGTTTAGGAGTAAAGTGAGATAATTGAAAATTTTAATCATTCATATAAGTCATTTGTTTATTAATATGAGTTAGCTAATAAATTTAACTTGGGCAATACCTATATATTGGAAACACATTTGTAAAGTGTAATTAATTGAATTTGGTGAATTGGGAATGAATCCAAGGTTATAGGAATTGATGTAATACTACGCAAATAAAAGGTAACTGCATAAAATCAATGTTTCGTAATAAATTGTATTGATAATTAAGTAGGAATGGGTTTGAATTTGACAAAAAGGAAAATTTATTATTTGCTTGCCCATCTATTCAATCTATTAAATTTGATCAGATCCATTTGCAATTAAACGAATTTATTTACAAGTTAGCATGTATTTAGCTGATAACTATAAACCAATTAGGGCAATTGGGTATATACATTACCAGTTAAGTTATATAAGATAATGGTTGACTTAATTGAGGGAGTTTATGTAATAATTTCATTTATTTTGTAAGTGGAAATAAAACGTTAATGGTAACAAGTATTCAAAATTTACCATCTATTTAGTATATTAAGTATAATTGATAATCAACTGCAGCAAGTAATAAATAATAAATACGTAACGTTAAATGAAGTAATATTTGAAATTTAATATTTAGAAACTATGTAAATATAAGTGCAGATGAAATTGGGGATATTTACATATTGAAATATGAATCCAATGATAAATTAATCTAATTGACAATAAATAATGGAAAGTAAATTTAATTAAATTTTGGAAATTTAATATATATATACAGTTATAAACCCTAGCTCCATCCTATTGTCATTTGCTGTATATTCATTTCTTCATCTCCTTCTCCTCCTCAAATGGTTGCAAAACCTAGATCTACTTCAATCCAAATTTCAATGAAAATGCAAATACTTCAGAAAAATTCCACAAAAATTATATGTTAATGTTCTCGAGGCACGTAATCTACTGGTGCAATTCGTTTTCTGTTTTGAACATTCGTTTGACCAGAATTAATTCAAACAGTCCGTGACCATTCATCATCGTCGTCGCAAACTTCGTCGGATCGTCAAACCTTTTCTGGGTTTTGTAGAGTGGACGATGGGGATCGCATCTATATGGTTTTTTTATCGATTCAACGGTTAGATCGTCGTAGACCTTCGATTAGGGTTTCTGGAAGGGGGCCGCGTGCGTTTCTGGGAATAGAAGGAGTGACGTGGCACATATATTTGTAAGTGATGAATGTGTGTCGTTTTATTTATTTTCAATTTTGAATTCAATCATCATTTTTCGCCATAACTTTCTCATACGAAGTCGGATTCACACGAAATTTCTTTTGTTAGGATCGTAATTTAATTCCGGATTTGATGACGCTGGTTTGGACGAATTCCGAGAAAGGCGAATTTTGGGTTTAAATCGAATTTAAATTCGATTTAAATTCAAAAGGTGAGTGTTTAAACCCACTCACAACTACTAGAAGCTTTTATGTTTGTTTAAATTAATTTTAGAAATGAATAGAAATTTATTTATGAGTATTTGGCATGTTTATTTTATTCATATCTGTTGAATTGCATTTATTTAATTTAACTGTTAATTTAATTAATTTATGGCGTATAAATTTACAGTTAAAATTTATTTGTTTGTATATGAACTGCTAGTTAACAGTTATATAATTTATTACTGAATATAGACTGTAGATTAATAGCTGTTAAATTTAATTTGAATAAAATTGCCAGTATTACCTGTTATGTAGTACCAAAAATAATATTGTTATTGATTGATATTGATTGATGATTGCGATTTGGATGATGGATGATGTTGATGAATGGATGTTTATTGTATATCATTAAATTGCAAATTATCATGCATGTTTCATTTCATTCGGGATTGTGGTTTGAAATGATATATAACCGCAAAATTTTATATCTTTTAAATTGCGGATTGAAATGATAAATATCCGTATCACTTGACCATAGGATAGAAAATTATATACAGGCACTGCGGTATATATATAACTATTTAAATGTGATTTCTATGATTTGGATGGAATACGGTTTATAATAATCTTAAATTTTATATTGTATAAATATTTTTCTTCCATATATATATACATATGAAGTTGAAAATTTTGAAATTAAAAGGTGTATAAAAATCTTTATTAAAAATGGAAGAAAATTAAGAAAATGGAGTTTAATAATTTATATCGTATGTTTAAATGTTAATGGAAATTTTAAGATATGATATTTATAATTGGATTTTTCTCGAAATAAATTGAAATGAATATTCTAGTATAATTTGAATTGGGAAAAATATATATATATTATTACTAGAAATTGAAGTCTTATTATTTATGGATTTTGTATGAATATTCAAGACTAATTAATAGAACAATTGATCTGTTGAAAGAATAAAATCCAATTTTAGTTTGAAATATTGTTACTCAAAATGGATATACGTATATATGAATAAATTGAAGTGGTTTTGGAACTTGAGAGAGATAATATAAATTTTGGTTTAGACTTTAATAAAGAAATGTATTTGTAAAGCCATGAGAACTATTTTCTTTACAAAGTAACATTTAAGTTAAACCATTTAATTCATATACCGTTGAATGTCCAAACCATTCAAGTTCTAGAAGTTATGGTTTTAAATTATGAATTTCGAAAAATTATGCTTTGAAAAGATATTTGGCTTTTAAACGTTATAAATTTTAAGCATTTTGATTTTGGAAAAGAATTATATTTGGGATAAGTGATAAAATATGGTTTTGGGTTTTGAAATGATATTGTATTCATGGTTATGAAATGGAATGTTTATTCTGATTTTTAAAGTATAACCTATTTTTAAATGACCGCGGTGTTATAATATCGATGGGTTGGCAAAGAGACCGGGATCGGATATGGACATACTCTCTGTCGATACCGAAAACCACTTTGACTAACCGTGTACGCGGTGGAGATTCCAGAATGAAGTAGGTGGTGGCGACGTTTCCTGTAAGGTAAATACGTGGACCCAACTCCCGTGAGTTGGCATAAGGTGGCTAAAACAGGAGCTATTCCCAGGCCAATGAGGTCATTCCTCTGATCGGACACTCCTCTTCGATATTATACTATGACTTTGGATTGATTCAGTGGCCACTTTTATTTGATTTTGGGGAGTTTGTTCGAGGTGGGCGGTAACTGCGGCTACGCGTTTCCATCAGCCTGGGTACGCAATTGGTATATCTACCCTGGCATTGCCTTGTTGTGCCGTGTCACCTACCATACCGAGCCTTTACTACGAGTTATGTTTTATACCATACCTATGGAGTGCCCTCTGACGACGCCCAGTACGGGGGAGATTACGGTACTGTATAGACTATGGGAATATATAAATGTGTTAAGGTGGAAAATGTAAAGCCTTAACGCTATTTAAAAGTAAGTCTATTTTATAAATAGACACTACTATAATAGCGCAATATACTACATAGTAAATAGTTTAACGGATCCTTAGGAGATGTAAATCCCGAACATCTCTTGAGTTACTGTACTCATATTTATTTCTGTTAATTTAACTCACATAAGATCTTTTAGTCTGACTCGAGTGTTTTTGTCTTTTCAAATTCGCTTGGGTCAGTCCGAGCGTTTCAGGATCGAAGACTTTAGCTTTGAAGGACGAAGACGAAGGAGTCGTATTATTATTATCTATAGTATTGCACCACACTCATACTGTTCCGCTGCATTGATTGTATTGGTATGTGTAACTCTGATATTTATTGTATAAAGCAAATCAAGTGTTTGTAAACTGTTTTGAACTGTATATTTATTATTATATTTTATCCTTCCGCTGTGAGATTCTGTTTTGTTTTTATTTCTTCTCTATTTTTCTTATTTACCCCATAACAATCCGCCCTTGCGTATGCTTTCAATTGGCACGTGTGTCGGTTTAAAGTGTGCGAAAAGGCGGGATGTTACATACAAACTTTCTTCATGCAAATTTAATTCATAGTCACGGCCCTGAACCACCGCCGAACGCCTCAACCCACTCCTCCGCCTTTGCCTGGTCTCCCCATCAGCCAATAACAGTAGCCTACCGAGAGTTCTCTTCTAGTTCATTTTCTTGCCTAGCCAAAACCGATACATGCAGTGCTTCACTATCCATGCCCACTGCACGAGCCTCCTCATCCCTCTATGTCTGTTGTGCAACAGCCGAACCTCATGCCGCCACGTTCATCAACTTACATGAGCAACAGTCTTTCCTGCCTCGCTATATAATATATATATATATGTGTGTGTGTGTGTATATATATATATATATATTTAAAGTGTGTGTGTGTATACATATATAAGTTGGTTTGAGAAACTTACATTGCTCACTGAACAAGTGTCCTTACTTCTGCAAACCCAAACAGATCGCCGAGCAGCAACTACCCGAGCAAGCCTTCCTTCTTAAATTTATTTATACGTATGTCATATATTTTGTCTTTGGTTGATATAGTATTATATACATACTATTACAACTGATGTTTTGTTTAAAAGAATAGGTTGTATGAAACATATGTTGTATAGTTGTTCTTATCAGTTTAATACGAAAATGACTTTCTTCTACCTTTATATATATTTGATATCATTTGTGGAGAAGTTATATATACATGCAGTATGATTTTTTTTAAATATATATTTGGTAATGATTTTTAAACATATATAGATATTATGTTTAAAGGTTGATTTCTAAGAATAATAGAAAGATTTTTATTTCTTTTATGTATGTGTGTGTGTATATGTTCTGTAATATGTCGAGATGTGTATACTTATATATTATGTTATATTTACGTTATTACGAATATTTTAGGAAGTGTGTGTGTATATATATATGTGTTTATACATGAAAAAAATGTATTTAAAGAAATTTTGAAATGAAATATATGGATATCTTGATTTTAATATATTGATTATATTCGATGTGTTTAAGAAATAATGATTTTAAATATATGTAAAGATTTTGATTTTAATGTGTGTGTGTGTGTGTATATATATATATATCTGTGTGTGTTTTAAGTTTATATTTATTTTCAAATTATGTATATTATAAAGATTTTATTTTACATACTTATTTTAAAATTCGAAAAAAAAATATGTATATGAATATGTTTCATCGGATCCATCGAGTTTAAGATCATGCCAGTTATCAGCTTTGCTTTGCTCGCTAATTCGTGTTCATTGTGTTGTACTTTGGAATACGTTGCTTGGATTCGTAGCTCAATTTCATTGTCAAATTTCTCTAGCCTAGAAAGGCGAGCAATCACTCGCGATTAACATTCTTATATTTAACAAATTTAATTCACATTGAAATGACAATTGAAATATGTTGTTAAATTTGAACTATTAATTATAAAATTGCTATATATGATATGCCATTGTTTGTAACTGTTCACTTGTGACATATGACATTATATCCTATTGTGTATATTATATTTAATTTGTTACTGATGATATACGCCTGTTGTTGATCTGTAATGTTATTATTGTAATTGTTCTCACTTTGCAAGTTCCCTGTTAATTTAGAATTCCCTATGGGTTGAAATAATACATACCCGAACGATCTTGTAGAATATGGGAAAATCATTATGCGTTGAAATGATAAACCCAAGTGATTTTTATTAATTTTAAATTTTGGGATTCCGGGTTGAAATGGTATATACCCGTAGATATTTAAATTACGGATTGAAATGATAAATATCTGTATCACTTGACCATAAGATAGAGAATTATATACGGACACCGTTGGTCTATACTTTGAAAATAATTTCCAAAGTTTTGATAGGAAATATATGGTTTTATTAAATATTGGTTTTTAGAATATAATATATAAATGTACTTTTTATATATGTCTAAATTTTAGACTTTTAACATTTATATGTTTTGGAAATTTTAAATTTACAAGTCAGTTTTGAAAATATAATTTTTTAAGATTTTACTTATAATTTTACTAATTTAAAACATATAAAAATAGATTTAATATAAAATACTTTTAATAATAAATTTTAATTTAATAAAATTTAACTTAATTAGTATATAATATGTATAAGTATTTATTTAAATTTATATTAATATTTTAAAAATAGATTTTATAACTATAATAATAAAGGTCGGAAGATAAATTAATGTTGACTTGGAATTTTAATTGGTCAATAATTGAATTTAAATAAGAATTTAATTGAAGTTATTGATTTTGAGATTATGAAATGTATGACCTATAACTTGATTTAATAAAAAAAAGTGATTAAATGAATATTCTCAATTTTATGTAAAACTGAGATTGGATATTTAATATTGATTTAAATTTATAAATTGGGATTTTAATAAATTGTTATTAAAAGATTAAGCGAATACTTTCCAATTTGAATAAAACTAAAGTTAAATATTGAAATATAAATGAAATTTATATTGTAAATGTTTAAATACTTAAACTTGAAACTTTAAATTGAAATGGTTAAACTGGAATTAGTTTAAATTGAATTTTGGAATTCAAGATGATTTGAATTGACTTGCGATATATTGGAATTTTTGAATTTAAGATGATTTGATTTGGAATTTAAGAATAATTGCACATAGGTCAGTAAATATTGGAAGTTTTTGCATATATTTATATGCATTTCTATAAGAATTTTTCTCTACAATTGTTAATTTCACTATTTTGCATTAGGAAGATGAATTTTATCTTCATAATTAAGAATACATGCATAAAACTACATTTACTAAGACATTGGTGCAAATTTTCATAATTATTGCAAAAAAGTCGGTAAATATTGGGAAAATTTGCATATAAATATGCTTTTATTTAGGAATTTTCCTCTGTAATTATTCACTTAAAATTTAGCAAATATTCATAATATATACTTGTTGGAAAAATCACCAATTATTCACTTAAAATCAACTGTACTCATCATTGTGTGCAATTATTCAAAATAATTGCAGAGTTATATGCAATTATTATTTATAATTGCATGTATGTCTGCAATTGTTCTGAATAATTTGCATATATATCTGAAAAATCTGCAATTCTTCTCAATAATTGCAGAAGTTGGTGCAAATATTGTCAATAACTGTAACGACCCATATTTTACGTGTCGATAAATCGTAAAACAGTTGCTTTAAGTCGTTTGTATTGCTTGAGTCGTTTTGAACCTAGGTTGTAGGGTTTACGGCTTAAGGGGGTTAGCGACTTAGAGCTTATGTCGTGTAAAGGTTAACTCGTATGGTGCTTAAGTCGTGAGAGAGCTTAAGTCGTGACCGACTTAGTGCTTAGGAGGATAGCTAGTATGAGCGACTCATAGGTTGACCGACTTAAGAAGGTCAGGCGAGTTAAGTGCAGTGAGCGGGTTAGTGGTGTGCGACTTAGTGCTAGGGCTTAAGTCGTATGACCGAGATAAGGATGTAGCGACTTAACGGGTTAGCGTGTTAGTGCTAGGCCGAGTTAAGGTAGACAGCCGACTTAAGAGTTGACGACCCATAGGGTTAGAACGACCTAGAGTTAGCTTGTGTGGAAGATTGGTCGGTGGAACGACTTAGTGATGTGAGCCGAGATAAGAGATGGGCCGACTTAGTGTTGAGTCGTTAGGACGTTAGGTCGTCCGGACGACTTAGTGTTGAGTCGTTGGGAGTAGGCATAGCGTTAGGTCGGTTGTGCAGTTGGGTCGACCTCTCCTGTGTATTGAGTCGTAGGTCGTAGGTTGGCATGATTAGTTAAGTCGTCATACGACTTAGGACTTAGGATAGGCGGCAGTATCTTAGGTCGTGTGTTGTTAAGTCGGCAGGGACTTGAGTCGTGTGCATGTTGAGCCATGTTGGTTAGGTCGTGTGTGTTGAGTCGCGTGTGTGTTTGAGTTAGGCCGTGTGGGTTAAGTCGCGAACGACTTAAGAGATGAGTCGGTGACGACTCATGGGGGGGCGGCCGACTCAGGGGGGGATTTCAGCCTATAAATAAGGGGCTTTGGCTCACTTTTTAGCACCGGTTTTTGAAGCGACGAAGTGCTGCCATTTTTAGAGCTCGACTACAACATTTCTTCATCTTCTTTTCTCCACTCTAATCTAGTTCTAATATCCATCCAAGATCGAAGATCAAGATCGAAGATCCAAGAGCCAAAGTTGAAGATCTTCATCCAACGAAGCTAGATTCCATCGTTTCAAGCGAGATTTCGACGAATCAAGCTTGAATCCTTGCTGTCCAGATCTGAAGTTGATAGTTTTTGAAGTGTTTAGGTGATTTGGTGAGTGGTGGTTATCTCTCACGCGGACCCAAAGGAGTATATTGGATTGGTGGTTTGTTGGAGTGTTGTAGATAGTGATTTTATGCATTTTTCTTTAGATCCAAGTGTAGATCCATTACTTATGAAGATGTTTACTTATACAAGTTCATTTATCAAGTTGAAGAGACAAAACCCATGATTTATATTTGTTAGATCTATGCTAAAAACCCATGATTCATGTATGTTAGATCTATGCTCATTTATTTACGAAATTGCCATTATCATTGTAATTGTTTACTTAGATCTTGTTTGAATGATTGATTGCTTGGATTAATGTTTGATTTGATTGATTAGTTGATATATAGCTTGATTTGATCAAGTTGGTTGATGATGATTCAAAAGCTAAGGGGAAAGGCTCTTGAATAAGGAAAGCTGCTTGTGGCATATGAAGCGGATGTTGAAGCTCATATGTATGGATTAGATGATGTTGAGATGGGACTTTGCCATGATGCGATAAGGCAAGCCATGATGTTGAGATGAGACTTTGCTATGATGCGATAAAGCGAAGCATGATGTGAGATAGCCTTGGTTTAATCCAGACGGGATCATTCCAAGCATGTAGATAACTCGATGATGCGATGCGAGTTGGTTGATAATGGTTAGCTTGAGAGGCGCTTGAGCTAGTATGGAAATAGTCGTCGAGGAGGATGACTAGGAGGCTGAGACCTCATCGTTGTTGAAGGTTCTAGCATGCTCAAAGCAAGAGTACGTTGGAACGGGCTGTGACGACGTTCCAAGCACGGGCTGCGACGACGTGCTAGTACTCTGGGTAGTTGCGAAAATTCCTAGGCACGGGCTGCGACGACGTGCGGAGTTATGTCTAGAACCGGGGTTACCATTAGCCCTTGACAGGTGGTCATTCAACTAACGGTGAAATCAAGGCAATGATAACAGTGATAGCCAGAGTCATGGATGTTTGGACGTTTGGTTGTATCGTCATTCGGTCTCAAGAGCGGTGTTTTCCGGGTGCTTATCTGATCTTGGTTTAGACCTTGGGGGTTTGTATTTGGAAAACATCGACCTTGACTCGAATGATTATTGCTTTACTTTAATTGTCTGCCATGTTATGCTTGCTTCTCCTTAGTGTGTGTCTGGGGGCTATCACTGTAGAAAGAGGCGGAGTGGGATGGTTTGGTTCCTATTCCTTTTATCCTTTATGCTCTTTTGGTATGTTTGATAGTTGATTTACTGCTCACTAAGACTTTGTCTGACTCAAGGTTTTATGTCTCCTCTTATTACCTTGGGCTGTTCATCCATGTTGGGATGGGCAGACTAGGTAGCAGGTGACAGGTGCTGTTCTTGGAGATCTACGTTGATGATAACGAAGACGAGCAGGAGGCTTTTGCATATTATTTCATATTATGTACTGGGTGTTCCGCTGTATATACTTTGAGGGCTTTGTAGTGAGGTTGTGATGTATTGACTGTATCAAACTTCTAAGATGCTTATTTAATGATATTCTGTTATGAAGCTTCACTATACATATATTTCTCTATTGTATTTTATCCATGCGCTGTGAGTTATGCGATAAATTCTGCGATGTTTATTCTACCCTTGACGGTCACCCATGGCTGCCTGGCACGTCTTTCAGCGCATTATTTCCTTGTTTTGGTGCGGGAGTCATGGGCGGTCGTCACATTTGGTATCAGAGCTTTGGTTAATCGATTTTAGCCAACGCTCGCTGACGTAACTACGTATGAGAGACGTAATTGTATTTTGATGGATAATTACTATATATAATATAGTAGTTTAGAAGGATTTGAACTCCTTATGCAGTTGTTTCTCAAGGTGTTCTAAGTCATTCCTTTTTGTAGATATTAAGGATGAGTCGAAGGGGGAGACCAGCTGCTAGGGAAGGTCGTGCTGCTAGGGAAGCTGCTGATTATGCTCCTATGTTTGAGGCCATGATGACTTCAATTATGAGGAGGATACCAGCTTCGGGGTCATCAGTAGATGTTGGAGTTCAAGTTCAAGCTCCAAGACCAGTGGATTTTGCTAAGCTTTGCAAGGACTATACTTCTCTTGGAGGAAAGGTTTTCTTGGGAACGGAATCAACTATTGAAGTGCAGAGATGGATTGATGCTTGTAGAAGGATCTTTGGTGAATTGGGAGTTGAGGATGCAACTAAAAGGAAGCTTTCATCAAGGCAACTTCAAGGGAGAGCTTCGGATTGGTGGAATTCTATCACCATTGATACTCCGGAGGAGGAGATTACTTGGGAGCAATTCCAAGCTAGATTTGAAGCTAAGTTCATCTCTACGGCTCAGAAATCTGTCTTGTTTAAAAAGTTTGTGGAGCTCAAGCAAGGTGGAAGACCCGTTCTTGAGTATGTTTCTGAGTTTGAAGCTTTGTCCAAGTATGCCAGATCGTATATTGATTCTCCCTATCAGAAGAATGAGAAGTTTGTGACCGGTTTGGATGCTTATCTTGGAAGACAGTTGGTGGATCGTCTGGACGATCCGTTTGAGAAGCTTGTGGAGAAAGCTCTCAGGCATGAGAGTTTGTTTCCTAGGGAGAGTTCTGTTGTTGCTGTAACCAAGGAAGGGTTTAAGCCACAGAAGGGTGGAAACAAGAAGAGGAAGCAACAGCAACAGAAGGGTAAGGATGGCCAGAAGAAGCCGAGGGGCGAAATGACTTGCAATAATTGCCAGCAGAAGGGCCATCTCTCCAAGGATTGTAGGAATCCAAAGGCGCCCGCGAAATGCCACAACTGTGACAAGCCAGGGCATTTCAGGAAAGATTGTCCAGAACCGAGGAAGGACAGGCAGATTGTGCAAGCTTATGCTTTGGGAGCTGTGCCGTCGTTTTCAAAAGCTCTTACTGCTGAAGAGAAAGGGAAGAGTGTGGTGGTTCAAGGTACTCTTTCCATTTGTGGTGTTCCAGTTAGAGTGTTGTTTGATACTGGAGCGTCGCATTCTTTTGTTTGTGATGATCTTGTAGGCCGGTTAGGTTTGGAACCGGATATTGTTGATAGGCCATTGGTTGTGACTAATCCAGTTGGGGGTTCGTCATGTTTGTGTATGATATGCCGTGGTCTAGTTGTGTCGAGTCATGATTGCTCTTTTGTTTGTGATTGTTTTGTTCTGAACTTTGCGGGGTTCGGAATTATTTTGGGTATGGACTGGCTTAGGAAGTATGCGGCAAGGATTGATTGTGAGAGGCTGGAGGTGACAGTCGGGAATGTGGAAGGGCGAAAGGTTGTGATATGATGTAAGCATGAGGAAGGCGTCTTCATGAGCTTCATGTATTCGCTGGTTGTTCCACGGGATGGACTGTTATCGGTGCCTATTGTGAATGGATTTGAGGATGTCTTTGACGAAGTCAAAGGATTACCGCCACATAGGGAGATCGAGTTTCGTATCGATCTAGTTGAGGGAGCCAGACCTGTTGTGATGCCTCTTAGGCGGATGGCGCCTAGGGAGCAACAAGAGTTGAAGGTGCAAGTTGATGACCTTTTGCAGAAAGGATTCATTCGGCGTAGTGTGTCCGAATGGGGTGCACCAGTTGTGTTCGCAACCAAAGCGGATGGATCGTTGAGGTTGTGTGTGGATTATCGTGATCTGAATAAAGTAACTAAGAAGAACAAGTATCCATTGCCGAGAATAGATGACTTGTTTGATCAGCTTCACGATGCTAAGGTGTTTTCTCAGATGGATTTGGCAACGGGATTTCACCAGTTGAGAGTGGCAAAGAATAGTGTGCCGAAGACTGCTTTTAGGACACCATCCGGTTTTTATGAGTGGCTGGTAATGCCGTTTGGATTGACTAACGCACCAGCATATTTTGTGGATCTTATGAATAGAGTGTTCAGAGATCAGTTGAATAAGTTCGTGCTTGTGTTCGTGGATGATATTCTGATTTATTCCAGAACTGAGGAAGAGCACAAGACGCACTTGCGTATTGTTTTGGAAATCTTACGGAAACTTCAGCTGAAGGCTAAGTTTTCGAAGTGTCACTTCTGGAAGAGTGCAGTGAGATTCTTAGGCCATGTTATCTCTGGAAATGGAATAGCGGTTGATCCCGCTAAGGTGGCAGCGATCCAGGATTGGGTTAGACCTAAGAATGCATCTGATGTGAGAAATTTTCTTGGATTAGCTGGATATTATCGACGGTTTATCAAAGACTTTTCCAAGATAGCTGCACCGTTAACAGGATTGACGAAAAAGAACCAAGTGTTCAGATGGGATGATAAGTGTGAGCAAGCTTTTGTAATCCTGAAGGAGCGACTGACGAGTACTCCTGTTTTGACTATTCCAAGTGGGAATGATGAGATGGTGGTTTTACACCGATGCATGTGGTACTGGACTTGGAGCAGTACTAATGCAGAAGAATAAAGTTGTTGCGTATGCTAGTCGACAACTGAAGCCGCATGAAAGGAATTACCCGACTCATGATTTGGAGTTAGCGGCGATTGTTTTTGCTTTGAAGATGTGGAGACATTACCTATTGGGAGTTCAATTCGAGTTGTTTACGGATCATAAGTCGTTGAAGTATCTGTTCTCTCAAAAGGATTTGAATCTTCGACAGCAACGATGGCTAGAGTTTTTAGCATCATATGATTTTGGTATAGCTTATACTCCGGGAAAAGGTAACGCAGTAGCTGATGCATTGAGTCGAAGACATGCAGGATTGGGAGCCATGTTTTCGGAATGGAAGGGTCTAGAGTATTTGGCTGAATTTGACTTCAGGCCTAGATGTGAATTGGAACCTGAGATGTTGGCAAACTTATCAATAAGGCCTACTCTTGTGGAAAGGATTGGCGAGAGTCAAAAGCGAGACGATAAGCTTGTCAAGATTATCCATGATTTGGAATCTGGATTGGACCCAGAGAAGGATAAGAGATTCGAAGTCGATCAAGAGGGTTGGCTTCGGAAGCAAGGACGATTGGTTGTTCCCGACATAGATGAATTGAGAGATGAAGTTCTGAAGGAAAGTCATCACTAGAAGTTGACAATTCATCCAGGTGGAAATAAGATGTATCGGGATATGAAGAGAACTTATTACTGGGAAGGTATGAAGAAGGATGTTGGAAATTTTATTTCCAAGTGTATGAATTGCCAGTTGGTTAAGGCAGAGCAGAAGAAGCCAAGTGGATTGCTTCATCCATTAGAAGTTCCTATGTGGAAGTGGGAACAGATATCGATGGATTTTATCGATGGTCTACCTAGAACAAGAGCAGGAAATGAAGGGATTTTGGTCATAGTAGATCGGTTGACCAAGAGTGCAAGATTCATTCCTGTTCGATCGACTAGGACTGCATCGAAGTTGGCTGAGTTGTATGTTCAGTGGATAGTTCGATTCCATGGTATTCCGAAGAGTATAGTGCGCGATCGAGACCCATTGTTCACTAGTGGATTTTGGAAGAGCTTCCAGGAAGTTTTGGGAACCGAGTTGTGTTTGAGTACAGCTTATCATCCCCAAACAGATGGTCAGACTGAGAGAGTCAACCGAGTTTTGGAAGATCTTCTCAGAGCTTGTGTTTTGGACTTCGGAGGATCATGGGAAGATCATCTTCATTTGGTGGAATTCGCATACAATAACAGTTATCAGTCGAGTATTGGTATGGCACCCTATGAGGTATTGTATGGAAGACCGTGTAACTCTCCGACATGTTGGTTGGAAACTGCAGAAAAGCTAATACTTGGGCCAGAGATGATTCGACAGACTACGGATTGTATAGAGATCATTCGGCAACGAATGAAGGCAGCCCAAGATCGTCAGAAAAGTTATGCCGATAAGCGTCGTAAGGATTTGGAATTCGACGTAGGTGATATGGTTTTTGTGAAGATTTCTCCTCTGAAGAATGTTATTAGATTCGGGAAGAAAGGGAAATTGACTCCAAGATTTGTTGGACCATTCCCGATTATCGAGCGAATTGGAAAGCTCGCTTATAGATTGTAGTTACCGGAGAAGATAGCGGGTGTGCACAATGTCTTTCATGTATCTTATCTACGGAAGTATGTGCATGACTCGAATACGATAGTTTCTGCTGATAGCTATGAAGGTTTAGAGGTTGATCCAGTTGTTACGAGACCTCGTAAGCCGCTTTGTGTTGTTGAAACCGACATGAAACAGCTTAGGAGGAAGACGATTACGTTGCTCAAGGTACAATGGAGTGATGATGTTAATGACTGTACATGGGAGGAGGAAGAGAGGATGAAGGCAGCTCATCCTGAACTCTTCAAGGTATGGCCCTAAGGTGTCGTGACATCTCACGAATTTGTAGCTTGTTCTAAGTCTTAGAATTCTGCATGCTAGGCTAGTAATTGGATGCATGGTTTGTTGATTGCTATGGATGGTAGGCATGCGGAATAACTTTGGTTGCTATTGTTTGTTTGGAATTTCGGGGGCGAAATTCCTAAGGGGGAGAGAATGTAACGACCCATATTTTATGTGTCGATAAATCGTAAAACAGTTGCTTGAAGTCGTTTGTATTGCTTGAGTCGTTTTGAACCTAGGTTGTAGGGTTTACGGCTTAAGGGGGTTAGCGACTTAGAGCTTATGTCGTGTAAAGGTTAACTCGTATGGTGCTTAAGTCGTGAGAGAGCTTAAGTCGTGACCGACTTAGTGCTTAGGAGGATAGCTAGTATGAGCGACTCATAGGTTGACCGACTTAAGAAGGTCAGGCGAGTTAAGTGCAGTGAGCGGGTTATTGGTGTGCGACTTAGTGCTAGGGCTTAAGTCGTATGACCGAGATAAGGATGTAGCGACTTAACGGGTTAGCGTGTTAGTGCTAGGCCGAGTTAAGGTAGACAGCCGACTTAAGAGTTGACGACCCATAGGGTTAGAACGACCTAGAGTTAGCTTGTGTGGAAGATTGGTCGGTGGAACGACTTAGTGATGTGAGCCGAGATAAGAGATGGGCCGACTTAGTGTTGAGTCGTTAGGACGTTAGGTCGTCCGGACGACTTAATGTTGAGTCGTTGGGAGTAGGCTTAGCGTTAGGTCGGTTGTGCAGTTGGGTCGACCTCTCCTGTGTATTGAGTCGTAGGTCGTAGGTTGGCATGATTAGTTAAGTCGTCATACGACTTAGGACTTAGGATAGGCGGCAGTATCTTAGGTCGTGTGTTGTTAAGTCGGCAGGGACTTGAGTCGTGTGCATGTTGAGCCATGTTGGTTAGGTCGTGTGTGTTGAGTCGCGTGTGTGTTTGAGTTAGGCCGTGTGGGTTAAGTCGCGAACGACTTAAGAGATGAGTCGGTGACGACTCATGGGGGGCGGCCGACTCAGGGGGGATTTCAGCCTATAAATAGAGGGCTTTGGCTCACTTTTTGGCACCGGTTTTTGAAGCGACGAAGTGCTGCCATTTTTAGAGCTCGACTACAACATTTCTTCATCTTCTTTTCTCCACTCTAATCTAGTTCTAACATCCATCCAAGATCGAAGATCAAGATCGAAGATCCAAGAGCCAAAGTTGAAGATCTTCATCCAACGAAGCTAGATTCCATCGTTTCAAGCGAGATTTCGACGAATCAAGCTTGAATCCTTGCTGTCCAGATCTGAAGTTGATAGTTTTTGAAGTGTTTAGGTGATTTGGTGAGTGGTGGTTATCTCTCACGCGGACCCAAAGGAGTATATTGGACTGGTGGTTTGTTGGAGTGTTGTAGATAGTGATTTTATGCATTTTTCTTTAGATCCAAGTGTAGATCCATTACTTATGAAGATGTTTACTTATACAAGTTCATTTATCAAGTTGAAGAGACAAAACCCATGATTTATATTTGTTAGATCTATGCTAAAAACCCATGATTCATGTATGTTAGATCTATGCTCATTTATTTACGAAATTACCATTATCATTGTAATTGTTTACTTAGATCTTGTTTGAATGATTGATTGCTTGGATTAATGTTTGATTTGATTGATTAGTTGATATATAGCTTGATTTGATCAAGTTGGTTGATGATGATTCAAAAGCTAAGGGGAAAGGCTCTTGAATAAGGAAAGCTGCTTGTGGCATATGAAGCGGATGTTGAAGCTCATGTGTATGGATTAGATGATGTTGAGATGGGACTTTGCCATGATGCGATAAGGCAAGCCATGATGTTGAGATAAGACTTTGCTATGATGCGATAAAGCGAAGCATGATGTGAGATAGCCTTGGTTTAATCCAGACGGGATCATCCCAAGCATGTTGATAACTCGATGATGCGATGCGAGTTGGTTGATAATGGTTAGCTTGAGAGGCGCTTGAGCTAGTATGGAAATAGTCGTCGAGGAGGATGACTAGGAGGCTGAGACCTCATCGTTGTTGAAGGTTCTAGCATGCTCAAAGCAAGAGTACGTTGGAACGGGCTGCGACGACGTTCCAAGCACGGGCTGCGACGACGGGCTAGTACTCTAGGTAGTTGCGAAAATTCCTAGGCACGGGCTGCGACGACGTGCGGAGTTATGTCTAGAACCGGGGTTACCATTAGCCCTTGACAGGTGGTCATTCAACTAACGGTGAAATCAAGGCAATGATAACAGTGATAGCCAGAGTCATGGATGTTTGGACGTTTGGTTGTATCATCATTCGGTCTCAAGAGCGGTGTTTTCCGGGTAGATCTACGTTGATGATAACGAAGACGAGCAGGAGGCTTTTGCATATTATTTCATATTATGTACTGGGTGTTCCGCTGTATATACTTTGAGGGCTTTGTAGTGAGGTTGTGATGTATTGACTGTATCAAACTTCTAAGTTGCTTATTTGATGATATTCTGTTATGAAGCTTCACTATACATATATTTCTCTATTGTATTTTATCCATGCGCTGTGAGTTATGCGATAGATTCTGCGATGTTTATTCTACCCTTGACGGTCACCCATGGCTGCCTGGCACGTCTTTCAGCGCATTATTTCCTTGTTTTGGCGCGGGAGTCATGGGCGGTCGTCACAATAACAATAGAAAATCACTTCTGAAAAATCTGTAATTTTCAAGAATATTTGCAGACATTGGTGCAAATATTCAGAATAGTTGCAGAAAGCTAGCAAATATTGGAAATTTTCGCATACATTTATATTCATTTCTGTAAGAATTTTTCTCTGCAATTGTTAATTTCAATATTTCGCATAAGGAAGAGGAATTTTATCTTCATAATCAAGAATACATGCATAAAAACTGCATTTATTGAGAATACTTGCAAATATGTGCATTAAAAACTGCAATTAGTGAAAGTACATGTAGAAAAGTCTATAAATATTCAAATATTTGCAATATTTATGCATGTATTCTCCATATTTGTAGAAAAATATGCAAATATTGATAATACCTGCATAAAAAACTTCAAACAGTGTCAATTTTTGCATTAAAAATTCTAATGCAAATATTATGAATATTTTTACTTTTTTCTGCAAATATTATGTATAATTGCAATTATGGCTGCAATTATGTAGCGACCCGAAATTTCTATAATTAAAAATAGTTGATTTAAATAAATTTTTGTGATTTAATGTTGGAAGAAAATAAAAATTTATGATTTAATAATAAGAATATACCGGAATGAAATGTAATAGTATTAATTTAAGGTAATTGATAACCGCTTCAAATGTAATTCCAATTAACTTAAAATGATATAAAAAGATTATAATTGGATATAAATTGTAAATTAATTGTAATAATATGTGTATTAATCGATGTGTGGATTAAAGGAGTAACTGATAATTTAAATGTTGTATTAATTAATGCAATAGTAAGTAATAAATTGTACTTGAATCGAATAAGTATTGGGTAAATAACTATGACATTGGTGTGTAGATAACAAATATACAAGTGTGACTAAATGTACAAATGATAACAATTGTTATTTGTTAGCAATTTATTTAATCAATTATAGTTAAATGAAATTAAAATGTTATGTTAATGTGAGTTAAGATGATAACTGTAAAAGGTGAATGCAATAAAATGTATGGAAATGTTAATTTTATTTACAAGATAATAATTGATGTAATAAAATATAAACAATGTTAACTATATACGTAGAGCAATAATTGATTAAATTAAAAGATCGACATCAAATTAAATAAATTTATTGGAATTAAATTATATTAATTGGATTTAATTACAGTTGAAATTGAACACTGTAATTAGTGTAGTATTTAACACTGAATTGGTATGTAAAGTTGTTTTAGATTATTGTAAATGGCCAAGAAATCAAAATTGATGAAAATTGTTGGTTATCAAATTTGAAATTAAAAAGTGATTTAATTGATTTAATATTAATTTATTTACTTAATGTGAAAATAGCCATTTTGGCAACTATCTCGGATTTCGATGAAACTAGTTTCATAGGATCAGTAACGGTGAATTATTCAAGGATTTCAAGTTTCATAGCGATCAGACTTATCGTTTGAACGTATGGACTCGGAAGATGGAGAAATCAATTTAATAAAATCTAATTGAAATCAATTTGAAATAAGCTGATTTTAATGCTAACTTCTTCATATGATAGAATTAGGACTTGAAACATGTTCGATTGAGTTTAAAATTGTCAAAAAAAATTATTTTGATATACGGGATGAGCCACTTTTGTTTCGGAAGAAGAACGGGTTTTTCGAGTCTTATTTGTCGTTTCAAACCAATTTGGGTATTATTCATTTCCTATCGGGATTCGTAAGTATATATTGTTCTATTCTAGTCCTAGCAACCATTTTATTTCTTATTACTATACGTATCTATCTGTTCAACCTACAGCTTCTTCCTTCTTCTAATGGCTGCAAATCAAAACCTTAAATTTCAATCTCCAACTCAATTTCAAAATCAAACTCCTCCAAACCATATCATATTATATATCAATTTGAAGCTCTCGACGTTCGTAATTCACCGGTGTGATTCGTTTTCAATTAGACTCACCGTTTGCCCAGAATTCACGAATTAATTCCGCCCGTCCATATTGGATTTTGGACGATCCAACAGTGGATCTGCATCCGATCGGGTGGTGCTGCTGCGATGGTAGTGTCGAGCAGGCTTTAGAATGGTGGTTCATTCATCGTCAGGTGGTGGATATTCACCAAAAAAGGCCTTGGAAGTCGCGACGGCGTGATGCTGCAATCGACGATCGCGAGGGCCGGCCAGGTAGTCGTGGGGTCGCCTCGGCGTGGGGATGTCAACGGCAGTGGTCGATCGTGATGAAGGCAAGCAAGGTGGTCGGTGTTTTGAATTGTGGGTGGTGGCTGCAAATGTTGTTCGAAAGGGATGTTAGGGTTTCGAACAAGCTATGATGTTTTGGGGAACGCGTGATGTAGCTGGCGTGTGCTGTGTGATTTGTATCGTTTTATTTATTTATTTTTAAATTTTAATTTTTGAATTTCAATCATTGTAAGTATCAAAACCTTTCCATACGAGCTTGGAATTATGCGCTGCGATCGTATCGAAATTGAGGGCATTTTGATGCTACTTTGGACGAATTCTGATATTGTTCAAATTTAGGCCTTCTTTTGCATTTCAAACCATTGATAAATTAAAGGTGAGCGTTTGGACCCACTCACAACTACTAGATTATCTTATGTTAGTTAAATTAAATTTATGATATGATTAGAAATTTAATGATTGATGTTTGCTACGTTTAAATTGTTATTCTAGTTAAATTGGACTTTTATTGCATTTATTCACCATTTAAATTTAATGTTTGATTTAAATTGTCAATTTAATACATGTTGTTGATGATCAATTAGCTGTTGATTTTTATTGATTAATTTGAATGATAATTGGGATAGATGTTTGATTGGTTGATATTGGATGACTGGATGTTGTATTTTATATTGTTATGACACTACAAGTTCCCTATTGGTTGAACTGATACGTACCCGAACGATCTATAGATTAAGGAAAAATCGTTATGGGTTGAAGTGATAGACTCAAACGATTTTATGGATTTCTTATTTTATTCGGGATAGCAGTTTGAAATAATATATAACCGTAAAAAATTTAAATTGTGGATTGGAATAAATATCCGTATCACTTGACCCTAGGGTACAAAATTATTTACGAACACCGGATTGGTTAAATTAAATGACCTTTGAATCTTTAAATTTTGAATTCAGTTAACCTATATTTTGAAATAGAAACTAATTTATATAAATTGAATTATTCTTGAAAGTCCTAGCTTAGATGTGAAATTGGAATTAATTTAATGAATTGTTCAAAGGATTTAAATTTGAATTTAAAATTGAGGTATCAAATATAAATGAATTTATCGAAATTGAGTTATTGAAAATGTTTGGATATAACTTTGAAATCTATTTTAAATTAATTTAAACTATTTAAATCAATATAAAACTATTTTAATTTATTTAATCTATTATAACCTATTTAATCCAATTTAATCTATTTTACCTATTTTAAACTAAATAAATTTATTTAATCTATTTCGAGTTTATTTAATATAATTTAAATCTATTTATTCTATTTTAAATTTATTTAATCTATTTAAAAAAACCACTTAATATAATTTAAACCTATTTAATCTATAAATTATCTATTTAAAACATGTTAAACCTAATTAAATCTATTTAATCTATATTTAATCTATTTAAATCAATTTAAATCTAGTTAAATCAAATTTAAATCTGTTTAAACTATTTTACTATTTAAAGTATTTTAATTTATTTAAATATTTTAAACTATTAAAACTATTTATGACTATCAAAACTATTTTCTAAAATTTTAGACTGTGTAAAGTTGAAGTATTTATATTTAAATCCTTGTAGATGATACAACCTAAGTTGGAACTTGGAATTGATACCTTATGTGAAATGACATATTTTAGTAAATATAATGGTTTTGGAATGAGGATTTAATTAACCTATCTTATCGATAATTTCAAAAGTGAATGTGATTTTAAAAGTGAATATGGTTTTGAAAGTGAATATGATTTCGAAAGTGATATGGTTTGAAATCGAATGTGATATTTCGATATTAAGTATGAATTGACTTTTGAAATGTAAAAGAACCATCTGATGTGGAATAAACGTTTGGCTATTAAAGAGACCGGGATCGGATATTTTTATACTCTCTGCAATACCGAAAACAACTTTAAGAACCGTGTATGTGGTGGAGACTCCAGAAATGAAGTAAGATGGTTTGGCTAACGATTCTATATGAGGTATTTACGTGACCCTGACTCCCGTGAGTCAGCTTGATGTGGCTAAAATAGGAGTTATACCGGGCCGAGTGAGGTCATTCCTCCTATCGGGTACATTTCTTCAATACTATATTCTGACTTTGTGATTGATTTGGTGGCCACCATTGATTTTGATTATGGGAGTGTGTTCCGAAGTGGGCGGTAGTAGCTACTATGCGTTACCACTAATCCGGAAGTGCAATTGGTATCCCTACCCTGGCATTGCCTCGAGTGCTATGTCACATGCCCTATCGCACCTTCTACGAGTTTGTTTTGTGTCGTACTTATGGAATGCTCCTTGATAGCCCACCCGCGGTGGAGTTTACAGTATCTGTATAGACTACGGCATTATATAAAACGTGTTAATGGGGATATGGGTAACGCCTTAACTCTATTTTGATACTTTACTATAGACATATTATAATAGCATATTGCACTACATAGTAGATAGTTTGATGGATCCTTAGAAGATGGTATTCCCAAACATCTCTTAAGTTACTACACTCGCGTTAGACACTAGATAGGAGATGTCAAACGCCGTAAACATCTCTAATGCCATCACACTCATATTTACCATTGATTTAACTTACATAATATTTTTTAGTCCTGACTCGAGTGTTTTTCCTTTTCAATTTTCTCGTGTCAGTCTGAGCTTTTCTATTTATCAAAGACTGCTTTGTGGAGGATAAAGACGAAGATTATGTACTATTATTACTTATTATTTCTATTCCACTGCATCATGTCGTTCCGCTGCATTTATTTATTTATTCTTGGTATATGTAACTCTGATGTGTGTTGTAAAAGGATAATCAAATGTATTTGTAAAACAGCTTCATGAACTGTTCATTTGTTTATTACATTTTGTCATTCCACTGCGAGATTCTGTATTTGTTTCTTTCTTTCTCTTCTTTTTCTTATTTACCCCATAACAATAGGCCCTTTGAATGATTTGAGTCTGACGTGTATGGTTTATCGTTGATTTAAACCATCCAAAAAAGCGGGTCATTATAGTTGGTATCGGAGCTTTGGTTTAGCGATAACCTTAGCTTTGTGGGGGTCTGACTCGTATAAAAATAGGGTAGTTATAACCTAGAATGAGCCGCTGAGTGCATATATACGAGAAAGCGTATTTGTTAGTGTTATAAAAGGGTTTTTGTATTGTGTTAATTTGTTTCATTTTGTATTTATAAATTCTGGTCGGTGCATAGGACGCTATGACATCGATAGAGATTTCTAAACACTTAATAGGGCAAACTGACACAATATTGGTTTTGAAATATAGGTAAATAAAATAATTTTACTTGGCATATATTTTGTATATAAAAGAATAATTTTATAAATGATATAGTTGGATGTAATATGTTGTTTGTTAGGTAGAGAAATTTTATAAATAATGGTTTTAAATAGGACTTACAAGTAAAGTAAATATAAATTGGAAACTTAGAACTTTAGTTCCAGGATTTTTTGAAATTTCTTTCAAAGGATTTTTGGAATATAATATTAGTATTATTAGGAAGTATTTTCAGATATAAATATTTCAATATGATTTTAAGGAAATGTTTAAAAGAATTTTGGAAGGAAATAAGTTATGTACTCCCCTCTCTATCGCTGGAAAATAATTTCGGTGATGATGGCACACATCATCAACATTCATTCGAGTTTCAAAGTGTGAAGACCATTGTAATAATTTTACTGCACAATTGTTTTGATAAATTAATCTTAATTTTAAAATTCAAATGATTTGATATATATAGAAGATATGATTGTATATATTATTTTAAAATAATTGAAATGAACCCAGTTGTTTAGTCCTTAAGTTGCTGTAAATTAGGAATTGAAATTATTGCAACGAATGGAATCTTGACTATATTTATAATTGGAAACTTCAAAAATGAAAATAAGAAATTTGATGTTAAAATAAGTAATGAAATAGATAAGAAACTAAAAATTTGAAAACAAAAAAAAAGGAAATGAAATTAAGAAATGGTAACTATTGAATATTTCGTTAAATAAATAAGAGAAACTTGGGTAACATTCAATTGCATTTTGAAGACATATATATATATATATATATATATATATATATAACTTACCAAATTATTAAAAGTTGAAATGTTAAATAAGATATGTAATAGAATATTGTAGAAGTAAACTTTAGTAAATGAAAGTGCTCAATGGAATTACTTTTATAAATAAGAAATTTGATATTATAAATTGTTATAAATTGAAGTAAATACTTTGAAATGCTACTAATTGAATGTAATAAAAGTAAATATTGTAAGAAAAATGATTATAAACTTAGTTTAACATTTTAAGCTATTTATAATCAGATTCAATGGAAAGGTGAATATTGTAAGTAAATAGTTATCAACTTAAATTAATATTGAATCCATTTATAATTAAAATGATTACTTTATAAATTGAATGATTAATTTTAACTTCAGAGAACATTGGAAAGGATTTAGAAATGGAGTTGATATTCAATAATACTTCATATGGAAAAATGAATATGAAAAGAAACAATATATAAATGATGAATTAAATTGTAAAGAAACTTACCTAATGATGTATAATCGAATAATTGAAAAAAATAACAACTTATTTAAGCAATAAATGTAAAGTAATAAAATGAAAGAAAATGTCATTGTATGAATAAAGGAGAAATGAACTTTTTTAAGTAATAATGAACGTAAATTAATTAAAATAAACCATATATGAATGAGAAAAAGAAAAGTAAAGGATGAGAAAAAAAAAGAGAAAATCAAGCTAAATTCTTTATTGAAATGATGTTTGTACTATTTGTTTGCGAGTGATTGTTGTTATATTGTATTGATTTGTTTTATTATTAGTTGAAAACAACTAAAAATATTTCTCTTTTACATAATTATTAACTCTTTTGGATTATATAAGTGAAATACAGGTTATGAAACAATTGCTACTGCTTTTGGTTTCATAAAATAAGCGTTACTTGCTTTACAAATAGGTACGTTTTCGGATTATGGTTTTCAAGCGATATTATATTGTTTCCCGTGGTTTGGGATATATTATTTTAAAAAATATTATATATATTGGTATTATAGATATTATTATTTATCCCAGACCTTTCCATACAAAGGAGACTCTGTCGAAATTTTTCGTGAATTTTGGACATAGAAAATTTTGTGAAATATTTTCCAAACTTTTGTTAGCTCGAATATAAAGGATTTAATTGTTATTAATTGATATATTTATTTAATTTATTTAATTATCTAAATTGATTGTTTATAAATTTAGTATTCTGAATAAGATATATTGATTACTTAATTCCTTCTTTTCCCTTCTTTCCCTTATGAGGACGAATATTTTTGATTGGGGGAGAGTGTAACGACCCGTATTTTAATAATTAAAAATAGTTGAATTAAATAAAGTTTTGTGATTTAATGTTGGAAGAAAATAAAAATTTATGATTTAATAATAAAAATATACTGGAATGAAATGTAATAGTATTAATTTAAGATAATTGATAACTGCTTTAAATGTAATTCCAATAAATTTAAAATGATGTAAAAGGTTATAATTAGAGACAGATTGTAAATTAATTGTAATAATGTGTATATTAATTGATGTGTGGATTAAAGGAGTAATTGATAATTTAAATATTGTATTAATTAATGCAATAGTAAGTAATAAATTGTAATTGAATTAAATAAGTGTTGGGTAAATAACTATGACATTGGCGTGTAGTTAACAAACATACAAATGTGACTAAATGTAGAAATGATAAAAATTGTTATTTGTTATCAATTTACTTAATCAATTATAATTAAATGAAATTAAAATTTTATGTTAATGTGAGTTAAGATGATAACTGTTAAAAGTGAATGCAATAAAATGTATGGAAATGTTAATTTTATTTACAAGACAATAATTGATGTAATAAAATATAAACAATGTTGACTATGTATGTAGAGTAACAATTGATTGAATTAAAAGATCGAAACCAAATTAAATAAATTTATTGGAATTAAATTATATTAATTGGATTTAATTATAGTTGAAATTGAATACTGTAATTAGTGTAATATTTGACACTGAATTCGTATGTAAAGTTGTTTTATATTATTGTAAATGGCCAAGAAATCAAAATTGATGAAAATTGTTGGTTATCAAATTTGAAATTAAAAAGTGATTTAATTGATTTAATATTAATTTATTTAATTAATGTGAAAATAGCCATTTTGGCAACTGCCTCGGATTTCGAAGAAACAATGTTTCATCGGATCAGTAACGGTGAATTATTGAATGATTTCAAGTTTTATAGCGATTGGACTTGTCCTTTAACCGTCGGGCTCGAAACCCGTAGAAATCGATTTAATAAAATCTAATTGAAATTAATTTGAAACAAGATGATTTTAAAGCTAACTTCTTCATATGATGGAGTTAGGACTTGAAACCTGTTCCATTAAGTTTAAAATTATCAAAAATATCTATTTTGATATATGGGATGACCCACTTTCGTTACGGAGGCAGAACGGGCTTATCGGGTCGTATTTGTCGTTTCAAATCAAGTCGGGTATTATTCATTTCTTATCGAGCTTTGTTAGTACATATTGTTCTGTTCTAACCCTAGCAGCATTTTTATTTCTTATTATTGTACGTATCTGTCTATTCAACCTACAGCTTCTTCCTTCTTCTAATGGCTGCAAATCAAAACCCTAAATTTCAATCTCCAACTCAATTTCAAAATCAAACTCTCCAAACCATATCATATTATATATCAATTTGAAGCTCTCAACGAGTGTAATTCATCGGTGCGATTCATTTTCAATCGAACTCACCGTTTGCCTAGAATTCGTGAATCAATTCTGCCCGTCCATATTGGATTCTAGACGATCCAACGGTGGATCTGCATCCGATCGATGATCGGGTGGTGCAGTTGTGTAGGTGGTGTCGAGCAGGTTTTAGAACGGTGGTTTGTTCTTCGTTAGGTGGTGCATATTCGCCAAGAAAGGCCTTGGAAGTCGCGATGGCGCGATGCTGCAATCGACGATCGTGAGGGCCGATCAGTTGGTCATGGAGTCACCTCGGCATGGGTGTGTCAACGGCAGCGATCGATCATGATGAAGGCAAGCGAGGTGGTCGGCATTTTGAATTAAGGGAGGTGGCTGCAAACATTTTTCGAACCCAATGTTAGGGTTTCGAACGAGCTACAGTGTTTTGGGGAACGCGTGATGTCGCTGACGTGTGCTGCGTGGTGAGTATCTTTTTATTTATTTTAAATTTTGATTTTTGAATTTCAATCATTCTAAGTACCATAACTTTTTCATACGAGCTCGGATTTACGCGCATTTATTCCTCTGCAATCGTATCGAAATTCCAGACATTTTGATGCTGGTTTGGACGAATTCTGAGATTGTTCAAACTTGGGCCTTATTTCTGATTTCAAATCGTTGATAAATCAAGGTGAGTGTTTTGACCCACTCACAACAAGTAGATTATCTTATCTTAGTTAAATTACATTTATGATACGATTAGAAATATTGATTGATGTTTTGTATGTTTAAATTTTTATTTTTTTTAAATTGGACTTTTATTGCATTTAATCACCATTTAAATTTAATGTTTGATTTAAATTGTCAATTTAATACCTGTTATTGATGATCAATTAGCAATTGATGTTTATTAATTGATTTGAATGATAATTGGGATGGATGTTCGATTGGTTGATATTGGATGACTGGATGTTGTATTTTATATTGTTATAACACTGCATGTTCTCTCTGGGTTGAAATGATACATACCTGAACGATATATAGATTAGGGAAAAATCGTTATCGGTTGAAATGATAGACTTGAGCGATTTTATGGGTTTCTTATTTTATTCGGGATTGCAGATTGAAATGATATATAATCGTAAAAAAATTAAATTGCGGATTGAAATGATAAATATCTGTATCACGTGACCCAAGGGCAGAAATTATATACGGACGCCGGACTGGTTAAATTAAATGACCTTTGAATCTTTAAATTTTGAATTCAGTTAACCGATATTTTGAAATAGAAATTGATTTATATAAACGGAATTATTTTCGAAAGTCCAAGCATAGATGTGAAACTGGAATTGATTTAATGAATTGTTCAAAGGATTTAAATTTGAATTTCAAAGTCGAGGTGCCAATACCGAAAACCAATTTAATAACTGTGTACGTGGCGGAGATTCCAAAAACGAAGTAGGATGGTTCGACGAACGATTCTGTATGAGGTATATACGTGACCCTGACTCACGTGAGTCAGCTTGATGTGGCTAAAATAGGAGCTATATTGGGCCAAGTGAGGTCATTCCTCCTATCGGGTACATTTCTTCGATACTATATTATGACTTTGTGATTGATTTGGTGGCCACCCTTGATTTTGATTATGGGAGCGTGTTTCGAGGTGGATGGTAGTAGCTGCTATGCGTTACCACCAGTCCGGGGGTGTAATCGGTATATCTACCCTGGAATTGCCTCGAGTGTCGGGTCACATGCCTTATCACGCCTTCTACTAGTTTGTTTTGTGCCGTACCTATGGAGTGCTCCCTGATAGCCCGCCCGCAGGTGGAGTTTACAGTATCTGTATAGACTACGGCATTATATAAAATATGTTAAGGGGGATTTGGGTAATACCTTAACGCTATTTTCATACTTTACTTTACTGCAGACATATTATAATAGCGTATTATACTACATAGTAGATAGTTTGACGGATCTTTAGGAGATGGTAATCACGAACATCTCTTAAGTTACTGCACTCAAATCAGACACTAGATAGGAGATGTCAAACCCCGTAAACATCTATGATGCCATCACACTCATATTTACCATTGATTTAACTTGCGTAAGATCTTTTAGCTCTGACTCGAGTGTTTTGTATTTTCAATTTGCTCGGGTTAGTCTGAGCTTTTCAGTTTATCGAATATTGCTTTCTAGGGGATGAAGACAAAGATTTCGTACTATTATTATTTATTATTTCTATTCCACTACATCATGTTGTTCTGTTGCATTTATTTATTTATTCCTGATATATGTAACTCTCATGTGTGTTGTAAAAGGATAATCTATTGTATATATAAAATAGCTTCATGAACTGTTTATTTTTTCATTATATTTTGTCATTCCGCTGCGAGATTTTGTAGTTGATTCTTTCTTTCTCTTCTTTTTCTTATTTACCCTATAACAATCTGCCCCTTTGAATCGTTTGAGTCTGACGTGTGTGGTTTAACGTCGATTTAAACAGTCCAAAAAGGCGGATCGTTACAAATTATTCTTAATAATTGCAGAAAAATCTACAAAATTTGAGAAAATTTGTTTATAATACTGCAAATACGTTCTGCATTTTTGCAATAATAATAATAATAATAATATATGTTGAAGCTGCAAGTGTTTTTTTAGAAAGTATTCATTATTTTTACTTTCATATGCCATTATTATATATACTTGTGGATATAAACGCAATAATTCTTAATAACTGCAGAAAAGTCAGCAAATATTGTGAATTTTTGCTTACAATACTGCAAATATGTACAATTTTTGTACTGAAACATGTAATAATATATGTTAGAGCTGTAAGAGTGTTTTATCAAGTAATCAAATTTTTTACTGCAAATTTTCTAAGTATTGGCACCCAAAGCTGCAAATATTATGAATATTTGCAGAAAAAACTGCAAATATTATTAATATTTCTTTTTTAGTTGCAAATATTCTTATGTTGTTGATATATTATAATTTTTTAATTTTGTGAAGAATGAATTCGTTTTCATACAAATTATTGTTTTTCATGCTATTTCAATTTTACTATTTGATTTTGATGTTCTAATTGATTATACTTTCCATTATTTGACTTCAGATTCTTCTCGATTAATTAAAATGAGTATTTGGTTTCGTTTTCATTCTAAATCAATTTTTTAGTCACATTGATTTTAGTTTTATTCAGTAGATTGTGATTCGATTTTGTTTACTGATTTCATTTTCACAGGAACGATGAAATGCAGAGAGAAATTACAATGAAAGGGTATTTTTGTCTTTTAGATGGTCCGATTTTGAAAATAGAAACCGAAAACATATCCAAAAAATGGAGGGATTTTTTGTGTATTTGCAAACTATAAGAGGGATATATGCCAAACGCTCCCTTTTTATTTCTTAATTATTAATTAGTAGTGTTAATTGTTAATTATCAAAATTGAAATCTAATTTATTAACTATTAGTTATTAAATTAATTATTAATTATATTGAATAGTAATTATTAATACTAATTATTTCATGTTTCAAATTAACTATTTTTATTTAATAGTAACCAATATTCATTATTGATTATTGATAATTATATTTTAAATATCAATTATTAATTATCAAATATTAATAATTAATATTAATTTTTATTTCTTAATTATTAATTATTAATGTTAATTATTAGTTATTAAAAATTAATTCTAATTTATTAATTATTATTTATTATTTATTCAATAACTATTAATTATTATATTAATTATGAATTTATTGAATATTAATTGTTAATATTAATTAATTCATATTTTAAATTAATCATTATTATAATAATAATTATTATTTATTATTAATTTTCTAATTAACTTCCAATTATTAAGTATAATATTTAGTTATAATTATTAGCTAATTATTACAACTGGTAAACAAAAAATTGGAAAAGACACCTACTACAACCGAAAAAAGAGTTGTTAAAAATATGCATCTATTACAACTAGAAATAAAAGATTGTAATAGGCATCTATTACAACTGACAAAAAAAAGAGTTGTAAGAAATAGGCAACTATTATAACTAGCAAAAAAAAATGTTGTAACATGGATCTATTACAATTGACAGAAAAGAAGAGTTGTTGAAAATAGACATCTATTACAATTAGCAAAAAAACGCTGTAATAGGCATCTGTTACAATGGGTAAAATAGAAGACTTGTTGAAAGTAAGTTTATTACAACTTTCTTAAAAAAAGAGCTGGAAAAAACCTCTACTACAACTGAAAAATTGTAACAGTTATAAATATAGTTGTAATAGGGCCTTTTTGTTGTAATGGTTCTGTAAATGCAGTTTTTTTCAAGTCAGTGCAGGAATCCTGCTTTTAGCACAAAAGAAAAGAAAAGAATAAAAAATTAAAATAAATAAAAAATAAAACCTATATGTATCTTTGTTGACTAAAATTAGATGGCACTTCCATTATCATACTAATTTTTTCGTTGTTCATATCAAAACTGATCAGAAACTTCTTCCTTTCACTATTAAACGAATCCATAATGATCCAATATGAGGTCCCTTGAATGCATATGGGTCCATTAAATGGTTCATACACATACATAGCATCGATTTCTCTTCATGAAGAATCCACATCTAACGAGTACATCATGATTACTCTGTCGATTATTGCAACAAGTTTATAATTTTCCATTTTCATACAATGCCTATTCCAGTAGAAAACTATAACAACCTACTGTGGAACATGGAGGAACAATTGCATATTCACTATTAATAGGATTACATATGAGTATAGGTTATTTAGTTTTCACATCGTTGGATACAATGCATAAAAGGCCATTGTATGAGTTTGTAATGCGATAATCGTTGTTAAACCAAGGGTTTTTGTCTTGGTATGGATTAATGATACTGTTGTCAATAAAAATATGATATAGTTTAGAAGGAGAATTAGATTGGTCTAAACACAAGGTTACGATAAAGTTGTTACCATCGTGATGGTCTGTGATTAAAAGAGGGGTGGTTGGACCAAACACAAAAGAAGTGTTTTTTGAATGTAGTCGACGAAAGTGTTTATCATTGACAATTTGATGAAACTTTCTTAAAACAATGGTGGTTTTGAGTACTTCTTTTGTTCAAAGCTTGGATAAGACCACATACAACATATCATTTGAGGCCTTCTTGCTTCTAATTTTATATTTTTATATTTTCTTTTCAGATTTATATATGAGGAGAAGATTAGAAGAAAATGATACAAACTGCACCTCTCTTGGTATCAATAATCAAGTTTAAATAAACATGGAGGAATTTAGTTCAGTTACGATCATATGATGTAAATAACGTAGTTTTGATATTATCATGTGACGGTAAAAAATATGGCGGAATGTAGTTTAGTCATTATCATGATGGAGGTATGTACGCTACTTTAATTATTTTCTCAAAATTAGAAACAAGAATGAGAATAATAAGAATAGACTAAACACAAATACATGCTAAGTCAAATGGCAAGATATTAATAACAATGGTGGCAACCAAATAGTCAAAATGTAAGCCTAAAGAAATATAGTTAATGATAAGCTAGATAGTCATATAACAAGCTGAAAACATTTTTTTGACGTAATATTAGTATAAATATGCGTGGAAGAGGCATGTGCGAATTACTAGACATTTAAAGATAGCTTTATGTATCATTATTTCTTTTTGTATTTGAACTCTTTAGGTTTAATACATAATTGCATGCTTATAGTAGCTTACAAAATTTTATATTCCTGATGTGTATATGTTGATGCATTTACATGGACCCCTTATATTTAGAATTAGATAGTACATGAAATTTCTTTTGAAACAAAATATGGAAATAACAAGTTAATATCAATTTATTTTTGGTTGCACTGTTGGCTTGAAATGAAACAAATATAAAACTACTTGACACTGAATATATTGAAGATAGTAACATACATTGAAGATAGTAACAGTAGTTTATTTCTCATCTTCTTCATTGCCACCTACTTTAGCCATCGTTTTGGATTTAGGTTCTTTCTCTTGACTCTTCCATGTGGGCCACTATCTGTTGTACTAGTCAGAGTAAAATCTACATTCTTTGCACTGTCCACTCTAAGAGCATCTCCAACAAAGCTGGATCTTGCAAAAATGAAGATATGCACTTGTTTTGTATTGCAACAGAGGTTACATATTACATTTGAAGTCGAATCGATGCTAGATTTGTAATATCTTTATGCGTTTGTTGAACAGATGTCTAAGCTTCAGACGTCTGTTCAACAAGCGTATCACACAAAATCTTATCATCTTATAAAGTAGAAAATAGCGTCTGATATAGATGCAATCCTGAACCCACACACCATTGGAGTTTTGTTGTGGTTACATTTTGTAAGCCATGTAATGTAATATCCGCAGTCAAACTTGTTGAAGAAGCTCTAACCATAAATGATGGAATGTTCACCTGTTGCTTTGCAACCCTATATTCCATATAATATATGACAGTTGTGATCATATACTTTTGATTCTATGTATTCGTATTATCATAGTACTAATATAAACTAACATATTATGTAGAACAAGTTTCTATATGGCTTTAAATCACAAAGTTGCTTCATAAGAAAAATGAAAATAAGACATGTAATCACAACCAAAAAAAGTATTAGGATGTATTCTTCATAGAATTTTACGATTAGAGACCCAAAGTGACTCAGATGGCCATCATTAGATTATCCAAATACCATCATCATTAGACATTAGTTGCAAATAAATAACACATTGCTTTCAATATTTATTTTGCATGTTGTTTGAATAACCTAAGTAAGCATGGGTATTTGTGTGAAATACTTTCAACCTCCAAAAATTAACGTTCTCATTTTCAACTTTAAAAAATTGGAGATACAGGTGAATTTATTACATGCTCCTGTATATGGAGCCACCTTATTACTCTTTTCTTCTTCTTCTCATACTATTTTCTTTTCTTCACTCTTTCTTCCTCATTCTAGATTCTTTTTTCAAACTCTTTCTCATCCGAATTCCACACTGCTGCCTTTTATTTTTCATTCAGTATTAGCTTTTAATGATTCTCTTTCGCAAAATATTAGAGCAGAAATGCTGCCTATATTCCCCCTTGCTCATCTCAACCTACATGTGATCTCAAGAACTTTAGAGAAGTGTATGTTTTTCTTATACTGACTTTGATTAAATTTTAGTTTATTTATATATTATTACTTCCTTGTTTAGTTGTAGGTGATGTTTGTGTTATATGTCTGATCAGGCAAAGTTCTACCCAGTGCGAACTGCGCACAAGCACTGTGGGGGCAGCATAATATTACTGTACAACATATAGTTCTTATGCCTATGTTCATACTGTAGCCTAGACAACATAATATGTATTTATATAACAAATCAAAGTTTGTAATGTAGCTCGAATAAAAACCAGTAATATGTAAGTCATTTCAATTTATTTTATTATTTATTCAAAATAAAAGGTAGGTTTTTTGGAATAAAAATTGAAAAGAAAACCCAAGATTAGCATAAATGCATACGTATAATATTAAATTGCAAAGAGTAATGGCTAAAAATGTTTATTGTACATAGTGGATTCCAAACTGAGAAATAGTTTGTAAAAGTTTTTCGTATTTTACAGGTTCCTTTGCTAAGTTTGAGTATTAAAATATTGTTTCTTTGTTAATTTTTGAGACCTAGTATTGGTTTATTAGGAGTTGTGTGGCTGATTTGTTTATTGTAACATATATTTTCCACCAAAGATATTTTCAGGAGTCCAAGTATAAAAGTAAGGTTAAATATTACATATTTAATTTTAAAAAACAATTTTCTAATAACCAAAAAGATATGTTAAATGCACACTGATTTTGGTTTTGGTTCCCACAGGCTATGTCATTTTGAAATCATGAATGTAATGGTCATATATAAATATATAAAATATTATTAATGTATAGACATGGGGAATTTCCTTTATGAAAAATAACTTTTTAACTAAATCTCGTCTTTTTTCCACAAAAAAATTGACTACTTCATTCTATCTGAAAGTATCAACGGGTATGAACTTTGCCCTATCTGAATTCAGCGGAGAGCTCCACCACCATCTATGGAGCAAAGTTTTAAGCTTTTCAAAATAATATGATTGGGCTTAAATCTCACAATGAAAATGAGTCAAAAGACTTTGAGCCACTTTATTTCAAGACGTCATCATTTAATTAAAAACATAACAAAAATTATATTATCATTATGAACACAAGATATTATAAGGTAGTATAAGATACGAATGACAGTGTGTGTACGTATGTATTTTGAAAAACATAGTTCTATTGCTTGATAATTACTTTTTTTAAATCTAACTACTAAATTTGATGATTACCTTTTGTATTTGGATAAAAAAATTGATCTAATCAAACAAATTTGTCCTTATGCCTTAGAATTTGTTTGATAATCAAACCGGGGACTATATTATCAAACTGGCCATGGTATTGTTGTACAGCCTATACTATAGTGCCAAGTCTGCGTGGATTTATAATATAGAGCCCGGTTTGATTATCAAATTTGTTCTTATGCCTTAGATATTGTGCCCAATTTGTATTTGTAAAACAAAGTGCTAAGTTAGATAATATAGTGCTAGTGCCCAATTTCGTAATATTGCACCCAGATTGATATTACTGATATTACGTATATATTCAGAATTAACTTTAAATATTGTTTGATAATTACTTTTTTGTAATCTTAAAAAATATGTTCATATTACTGATGAAACTATGTCAATCCAGGTCCTTTTGTCCCAGTATGTCTAGGGCCCATTTTCAATACGGGCCGGGATTGATCTTGTTGATATGACAGGATCCATTACAAGAAGAACTCAATATTAAAACGTTGAAAAAATATTGTTAAAACCTTCTGACAACATTAAGCATCATGTTGTCAACTCAGGTGTTGCAAAGAAGCGAAAGATTTCACCACGTTGGCCAAACATCGTGAAAAATGTCGTTGATAATCTAGACCACAACTTTTTATAACCATTGTAGTTGAGATCCTTTACCAACCTGAAATAATCATTGTAGTTTTCAATTTAAATATAGTTGTACAACTATTTTTTTAGTGTTTTCATCATGTCTAAAGTTCCAAAATAATAACTAGACGTACACAAAAGCATTTCCACTCATCATTAATATTTTATTTAATAGATAAGAATTACAAGAAACCGTTGCATCATGTGCCAACAATTTACATCGTATATTTATCCAAGGAAATAAAAATGGAGAGACTTTGAATAATGAAGAAATAACATAACAATAGACAATGATTAGATAACTTCTACTCAATACACCGGTGATGATAGTCAGCATTGCTATTTTGTTGCAACTGCTTGTCCCTTGTTCCCTTACCTGAAAAACTAAGTTGAAGCATTAAAACTTCTTTTGCAAAACACTCATTTAGGAGGAACTAACTGTAAGTATTAATCGTACACATTACCAACCATTATTTTATTAATCTGCAATTAACATAATTATGAAACTAAAGCAAGCATAATGTTTTAGCCGCAATGATGGATAAAAACATAATCATGATCTTGAATACTTATTCTCAAGAGATTTCAGCATCACTCCTAAAGTATGGAAAAACATAGAAAATCAATCAATGTTTCATAATTATGACGATTTACATGTTAGTTTTGATTGAGGAAGCATCGGAATGGTAGATAAGCCACATAGAGATTTATAAATATGTTATGCCTGTAATAGATATCCACATAACTAGTTGTATAGAACATTTTTGTGAAAACAACATTATAATAACAAATGTAAAAGTGGAATTTGAAAGAATCAAAATGTTTGCCCCAAAATTGGTCACAAACACCCAGTTGCAGATGAAAGCACCAAATCACAGTCACAAATCACAGATAGATCATATATAGTAGAATAAAACATGAATAACACTCAAAAAATCAAAAGATGAGCAGTAGAAAGACACAATTTATAGTGGTTTGGCGTTGTAACCTACGTCCAATTTGAAAAGTTGCTGTTTATTGATGATTCTCTACTGATTTACAAGTGTACAATCGATAGTTTTTGAATTACAATGGAGTTCAGCAGAGTAACGGCGTAGAAGAGCCAAAAGATCCCTTTCTAGAGGCCTATGGCTACTATTTATAGACATAGGCTGGAAATATCTGACTCAGGTCTCGGAAGACCGCTTCTCTGACGTGGGCAAGCCACCAGATCAATCCGAGATAGATTGGGATCCATCCATGATCAATACACACACATTTTGTATCGATGCAAATTAAGTCGTTTTGGACTGAGATCGATCATGAGCATTCTTGAGATGGTACGCAAGCTCCTATGAAAATGTGGTAGCATTTGGACTTGTAGATTTTGAGTTATGATCGATACAAGTTTGCAATTACAAAACACTATCGCGATACAATTCGTATTGATGGCATCGTATTGCTTCTAGTTTGTATCAACCAGGTGACGTGGCGCTATATTTTAGGATCGATCCACTTTTCATGTCGAGTGACTACTTCTTTTGTCTCTACTTTTCTTCCTTCACATCCATTTATATCCACGTTGTTCGTATCCATCGATCCATGTTGTTCGCAACCATCATATTCCATTGCCTTATGTCCATCATTTCATATTCATACCTCTGGTCGTATCGATCCCAGAATACCTGCCTTCGTATCCATCAACTGTGCCTTCGTTCGCATCGATCTATGCTTGCCGTCCGTATCCATCAAATCCACTTCCATGCATACCTTTCATATCCATCCTCCGCGTATGTCCTTCATATCAATCAATACTCGGTCTATACGAAATGCTCATCCAAACCCCTATGAGACCATTTCTCCATTCTTCGTATTGATCACAGCTTGATCGATACGAAGTGTGCTTACACACTTGTGCCGTGTTCTACCAAATCGATGCACGTTGCATCGATACGAAAGACGTCGATCCGAATTAAGATGCCTTTTCCATATCCATAATACTATGTGATCGATACGAACCATATCAATATGAACCAGTTTCCATGAATCTTGATCCATCCATGACTCGAGCATATGAACTCTGTTTGACCTGAAATCTGAAATATAGCCTCTCTAAACCTTGTTCATCGGTACCAATCGATCCCACCTTGATTGGAGCTCAATTCAGTTTTGGCAGTATCGATCGTAGCTTTATTTCCAATCGATCTCCATTCCAGATAACTATCCTTTTTTGCCAATTTGTCGGTATCCCCGCCTTGTCCATAAGGCGGGGTAACATTTTATATGATGTATAGTAGTTGATAATGTCTGTTTGGGTATGTAAAACTATGTTTGCTCAACCTTTAAGCATTTGTAAAATTGCTTATTATAATGAGACAACAAAGCATTTGTAAGTAACTTGAATGCACTGAAGTGATGAAAGATAGGAGAATTTTTTTAGGATATACCAATGGAAGAGAGAAGCGCTTTCATTGAAGCTAAAGTCTCTGTTTATGGATTGACAAACCCTAACCCCAAATCATTCAAGACAGTCAAAACTAATTAGACGTTCATAAAGTTTAGTAAAATCAATAAGAGAACGATCATATTCATTCAGAAAAACCAAAAATTTCGATAACAAAAATAATTACACGCATAAATTGTGCTACGACAACCGTTAATGAAAACAATGATGGGGAAGGTAAAGAAAGTAGTAACCTATCAAATACATTCCTTGACAATTAAAGAACGATTAAGAATCTAAATTCAACCGCAATTACCATAAAAGTTATGAATTTCGTGGTAGTAATAAATCAACTGTAGGTCAGTGGAGAAGTGAAATTAATTTGAAATTTGGGTTCTCGATTTGTGGATAAAAGCGGTTCTTTTGGAAAAAGTGGGTTTTTTAGTTTGGGGATGGAAGCTTTCTATCTGTGAAAGACAAGAGACACCAATAATAGATGGCAAGGGTTTTAAACCACTATGCCAATCTTAACTGTTCAACGATAAAACGAATGAACATAAATAGTCTGACTTATGTCCCTAGGTTGATAGTTGAATTTAACAGTAATGTAACAATCACATGGGTAAGAAGCATGATCCAATGGCTATATCATGTCAAGCTTTTATGAAATATACCAATCAAGAATTTAGATAAAAAATGAATAAATAATACGGTAGCGAATGTTGGTACATTCGATTAGTTTTAATTTGCATGCAAATTGAAGATAAAATTAAAAAAAAATCAACAATTAAAACCTTTTAAAACCTATAAACTTTCAAATGAGTAGAAAATTTCAAATTATTTTAAGTTGGCTTTTTCTCGAAATTTACTTTTCCCGAAAAAGTTCAATAATTAAAAGCTAAAATTACATATTAAAAAATAAAATATTGATAATTTAATTTGCTTAAACTTTGAATTTCTTCAAAGTGTTTTTATTTTTATTTTTTGGATATTCATTTATTTCTTTTTTTCTTTTGAAGAGAATAATTTGTATGTCGATTTAAATTTTTATGCTATTTTAACTTTTTTTAACAATATATTCTATAAATAATTTTTCGACAAGCACCATTGTCCCAGTGGTTAAGTGATTCGGCTTTGGTGCAAGAGGTCACAAGTTCGGAACTTGCATGGCGTGATTCGAGCGTTTATTGACGTGCGATATGTTGTCCTAGTGACCTGTTTTATATAAAGTACCATTTCAAAAAAAATTCTATTGTGAAAGTATTGTAATCTTTTTATAGCTACGGACTTCAATAGTAACACGTAACTGTTATACATAATAAATTAGTTTTGCAATATAAAAAAATTAAAACTCTACAGCTTGCAATTTCTTTTGAAAGTTTCATTCAAATAAAGTTTCTCAATAATTAAAGAGTGTCGTTAATTTTATTCACTAAAATAACATCGAATACATGTTGTTGATGAATACAAACATTTCATAATCAAAATAAAATGTCATTAAAGATGTATTTTTACAACTATTTTGTAGATGCTCTAAAAATCCTTTCTTTCACGAAATTTGACTTCGAATTGTCGTTTAGGTTGACTTTATACAACGTTTTCTCCAAAAGTTATTGTAAAAATCTATAATTTTGATGATAGCAAATTCTAGGTTTTTTTTAAAATCTCAAAATGCATATCTAGGTTTTCATTGTTTCTACAAAAAATTGATCCCTATCGTCTTATTCTTGTTTTTGTTTGATCATTAGTTTATTTCTCAATGATCATTTTTGTTTGATCATTAGCTTCTATTTTCACACTTGATCTTTTCTAACATAAAATATTCTCTTGTAGCCGCAACATTTTTGTAATGCCATAAAAACAAAAAAAGTAGGGAAATCAGTATGCATCTACAATAAATGGAGAATGTTTTGGTATGATAATCAAGGATGGAGGTATTACTAAACCTTTTGTGCAAGAAGTCGAAATATTCAAGCACAGTTTATTCTTGGAGTGGTATACTTTTTTATATTTTCTTATCATATATTTATTATATGTTTGTTAACATAATTACTTGCATAGTTATTATACTAACATGTGTTTTCAGATTCACATATATGCAAATGAACGTTTACTAGGGATGAATTATCTACAGCAAGCATGTTTGCAAGGTCATCTCACTTCTGCTTATATTTCATCAATTTATTATTTCCTTGATTCCAAAACCCAAGCGTAGGCTATAACACTATTCAATCGTGTTAGCTGTAGAAATTTACTTGAGGATGATGCTAGCTATTATAATAACAACCACAATAAGATTTAAGGAAATGCATATGTTTTGGAATGCAGAAAAGAGGCAAAAGAGATTGAACATAATGTAATATTTATGCCAGTCTTTACAATGCAAAAGCCACGGTGTGAAAATCCAACATGTGGTCTTATTATTAATGGTTATAATATGTGGGTTCCCAATGATGTGCTTCCAAGTAGATGAATACTTCTATTTTTATTCATAATTGTTAAAGTAGAAAAAAATGATGTAGGTACGTCATCATATAGAGGAATGATGGATGTGTTAAAAGTTGTTTATGTATGCATGTTTTCTAATGTACTCGCCCCAAATTAGGCGATGATGGAAAATTGTGAAGTTTTATAAACGCAAAGCAACCTACATCATTCGACATTTTTTGGTGACTCAAATGATGAATTTGCAACTTCTATGGTAATATAGAATGGTTTAACAGTCACCATCCTTTCAAATATCCATTGTCTTATTTTGTCATGTGAAACCGAAAACAGATCATTTATTTATATTTTTCTTTCAAAAGTTGCTTAATGGTTGTTAACCTTCACATGATTTACAAACTTCTTAATGCAATTTAATGAACTGGTTCAACACCATGTCTCTGTGCCTAAGTTAAATTTATAGTTTTATTTATACAGTTTCATGTTGTGCGAACATAGTATATATGATGAAAGCTAGTATTTTATAGCCTGTGGTATTATGCATGTGGATTTCTAATTCATAGGTTTTGGAGTTAATATTTGCTTCTTCATTAACACTAACTATTATATAGACTACTTTATGTTTGGTTATAAAAGTGCATTGCACTTTTTCTAATTTAAAGTTCACATATTCTGTTCCTCGATATTTTGTATTGTTTATGCAGTGTAGAAATTGTGATTGTGAAATCTGCATGAATGGCTAGTAGCTTATAGTTTATATTGTGCTAAGTTTGCTTTCATTATCTACTTGACCTTTTATTTTTTCTATGTGTAACATATTGTTGTGTACCAAGCTTTAAATCAATCAAATAATTTTAAGATAATTCTCCCTATCAAGTTAACCGTTTATTGATATAAAACAATAGACCAAAATATACATCATCTTGCCAAGTAAATGCATATTGGTCATCATTGTGCATCATCCAAATGCAAAAGCTATAGAGTTGATGTTGTGGTCAAATGCCTAAGCAGCTATTTTTTTAAAATAATTTTTTGAAACAGAAATGTGATTTTTGTTCCACAAAATATTTATTCTATGTATTTATTGTTTGGATTCATGTCCATCCAAAGAAAATAAAATGGCAGTATTGTGTAAATCACTACTAAAAACATCTCATTAAAGATTGAGGATTAGTAACCGTAACATTCCGATCTTGAATTTGAAACTGATCACGGACTGAAAATATTAGTTTTAAATTCTGAAATTAAAGACCAAAATTCGGTTTTTGACCAGTCTTTAATGTTTAAAACCGTTTAGAAACCTACTTTCAGTTTCTAATTTTCATTCTATATAAGCAAATAAACAACCTTCAAGATTCTCTATCCTTTTTAAATTGAACGGTTACATTTGGTGATCCACGTGAATGATGGATTAAAAATCAAAACTTTCTTTAATAAATTCCAAAATTTGGAAGTATTTCACCCACGACCTCTCAATCACGGGCAACAATCACTTTCCATAACTCGTGCACTTGCCCTTCTTTCACAATAAAAACAGCTGCTACAGGTCTTCTCCTCCTCCACTAAGTCATTGTTTCACAACTCATGACAAAGCGCATTCATCAAAGCACAAATAAAGCATCAAAATCTCAAAAGTTGCTTCATTGTTGAGGTGTACAAGAAGAATAAAACTTATGTAGGCACTAGAAGATATATATATACGAGCAGACATTGAATGAACTACCACACTGAGAAGAGTTTGGATGAATTTTGGTAGTAATATATTTGCATGCCTGTATATGATTTTGCAAGCATTGTTTTGTAACTAGCCGAGTTTTTGTAACTAGTTGAGTGAAACAAAGTTCTCAAACTCAATCTTGTTAGGTTATGAAAGAAGGCATACAAATTTAGGTGGAGGATAATGGAGTGGCAAAGGTAGGAGGAGAAAGAAATCGGAGGAAAAGAACATGGGGTGTGGTGGCATAGAGGCGAGAGGTATGGTGGAAATTTTTGCAGCTAGTAGAGCACGGAATGTAAGAAGTGCAGAGATGAAAGTGAGCAAAAGGACAAACAACTTGTAGTTGTAGGGATAAGGGTTCTAAAATGAAAGCATGAAACTTTTGCCAACTTTTATGTTTTACCGAGTGGAGATTGAATTTTGTGGTTCAAAATTTTGCAGTTGGATTTCTTAGGACAAAATATACATGCAAATCATTAGTACGAAAAATAATTTTTATGTGAGCATGATATGTATACTATATTTGTCCAATAAAGGTGATAAAGTGAGATAATACCTTTTTTTCATTTAATTTCTACTGCTGCAAATTTAGTTACTTATGTTATGTATACAAATCTCAATCAATATATGTATTTATGGTTTATTTTAAATAATTCAAAAGAATTTAAATAATATTTAAATATTGTATAATTTATGACCTACTAAAGACTATATTTCGGTCCTAAGTATTCCATCTTTAAAAATTATAGGATTGAACTTTCAGTTTTTATATCTTAAGACTGATGTGTCAGTCTCAGATTATTTTCAGGACTAGAGAATCAGAGACTGAAATCTCAGTCTTTAACCCATCTTTAAATTTATTTAAAGACCGAATTGTTTTGTTAAAGACTTAACTTTTCGATCTTTAATTCTATATTTTTTGGTAGTGAATTAACCGTCGTGAGTTAAAGATTATGAACCCACTATTTTCATATATTTTTCTTTATTGAACCAATTTAGTATCTAAAGAATTTTCTCTCTATAATTTTGCTATTCAAATAGCATTAATTCTGAATTCAAAGATTATGCAATATATTCGTAACATCTCGTATCTAGAGGCCTGTTGCGGTCATTTATAGTATTAACTTCTGGTGACAAAATACGTTAGTGTTAATGGTATGTCAGAAGCACTTGAATATGGAAAAAATCGCAGATTTCAAAATAATACCATATCCAAGTTACGAAAATCCCCCAAACATATTCCCAGGCAATGATCAAATATAATAACAATACTACACTAAGAGCGACGTATGAAGATGCCCTTTTGGATGATCAAAGCGACATAGACATAATTGTCTTAATACACGGCAAAAAAAATTAAAATAGAATTCATAAATCTGCTAACCGTCAGGCACCTGCTCGTCTTTGGAAGTTTATTCGTCGAAATCTGCTAAAACATGAAAATCTAAACTCTCCGACTACTCAAATCAAATTTTGTGCACTAGAGAGTTTAAGGGAAAATAAAAACTTCGAGTCGGATATAATGCCTGGTACGAATAATTGCTGTTACATCTCTATTTACTGAGATATAGTGAGGCCATGCCGCTTAGCGGAATGGGTTTTCCCTCACTAATATCTCTTTCCAAAACATATATTTTGCAAATTCTTTCTTTCCTTTCACTAATATCTCTTTCCAAAACATATATTTTGCAAATTCTTTCCTGTAATTAAACTGTTTAATCAACTGATTATAGTATAATATAGCAAAATCTAGTATGCTAAAACAGGAAATAAATGGAATATCTAACTGAAATCTGAGCTAACTGCTCTGTGCTGGACTAACTATCCTAAATCTGATAATACCAAGATAGCAATATTCTTTATGCTAAATAATGGACTATCTGTCCATAAAATAGGTAAAAAGAGGGGAATAAAAATTCTAAAGAAGTAGCAAGGTTCGTTATGCTAACAAAAGAACGAACTGTTCATATATGGGCTAACTGCCCTAATTTGGACAAACTGTCCTCTAGAATAACTGTCCTCTAGGCGGATTGCCCTCAAAATGGACTGACTGTTAGAATTTAAATGAGCTAGCTGATCGAATTTTCTTAGGTTTAACTACCATTTAATTTTTCCCTGAAAACATTTTCTAAATGATTTAGCCCATCAAATCATACATATATACAAGGAAAATATATCTTTAGCATTACTCTAAGCTATTTTTTTCACGTTATATATACTTTGCTCAAAATAATGTTGATGATTTTAAATAAGGATTATCTATCTCTTTAAAATAAATCAAAGTCCTTTATATCTTAAACGTTAGGGTATCTGTCTAGTCATTGAATCGAATCCTTTGTTTAAAATATATAGACAACCTTTCAAAAACATTGAAGGTAACCCCTTCAAAATCGTTAGTAAAACCCTTCGAAATAATTGAACTCCTTTAAAATCATTAAAAAGCCTTTCTTTTATAATCTTTAAAATATATGATGTCCACCTTTAAAGTCCTTTCGCCTTTGCCTTCGACAAGCGAAATCTAACCTTTCGACCTTGTCAGAAGGTCTCACCTTTAGACTTTGTCGGAAAGTCTGGGGAACTACCCCTGTAAATCATTTTAAAACCTTTCGAAAGCATTGAAACTTAAAACCTTTCGAAGTCAATGGGTTCAATTTAAAACAAGTGGATACCTTTCAAAACTATTCGAAGTTGACTACTTTAAAAACCTTTAAAACATTTCGGCTTAAAACATTTGGACTATGCCTTCAAATTGAGCAAAAGAATCAAAAAAACATTGGAGTCGAAAGCAACTGCTTCAAAACCATTTAAAAGTAACTCTTTTAAAACATTTTCATAAATAATGAAGTGACGGTGTTGGAACTAACCTTCGGAAGCAATGGAGAGGTGGCAAGTTTTAGAAAACAAAAACTCCCTTTGAAAGCAACTGAATCGAAAGGTAGGAAGTGGCAACTTTGTTCTTGTCCACCTTGTCGGAAGGTTTCGTACCTTTCGACTATGTCGGAAGGTCTTAATTAAAACAAGAAAGCAAACTAACCTGAACCCTTATTGTGACGCCCCACCTCTATGCTCATAATAATAAAGAGTATTAAAAGAAATACTGTCTATTATTATGAAGAATAAGGCTGGATAGGAGCGGCCATCCGTAGTTAGGCCTTACACTAGTATTGGTTATCTCAATAGGAGTGGTATATATTTTTTTCATCTCTTATTTATTTACTCCCATCGACATACTCAATTCTAGTATAAAACGAACTACGATGGTTCATAATAGTTTAGGACAATATATATAATAATAACACAGATAAAGTAAATGTGGAACACAGATATAACAGAAAGTCTCATATATATATAACTGATGTCAGTTGATATACATGTGATACAATACATATGATACAACTACAACTGTCGACTCTGGAAGTTACATATACAAGTACATTATCGTATATAATATACATGAATACATATCTTCCTATACAAAGACAATGACTACTCCAAAAAGTATGAAAAGGCTTCATAGCTCTAGCAGCAACCCAAAGTAAGATATCAACAACCTGTAAATACTCGGTCAGACCCGAGTATTAAATTCAAAAGAAAATAATACACGGGTCAGTCTAATTCAAACTCAGTTATTAGCGCACAGAAGCAGTAATAATTTTATAATGAATAGACGACAGTCACAATAAATCTCGTCTATCCGGCCCTTTTACAAAGAAATCGGATAACGGTGAATATAACACGTAACAGTGTTAAACAACAAATCAGCAAATTAAACCAAACCATAATACAATTCAGAATATTGAATTGAATAAACAAAACAGTTCAAACCATTGAAATATCAATTAAAATATTCATTCGGGTAGGGCTGCAGTACACGCACGCGTGCACTGCCTCGCCACTACATCATATGAATTTGCAAAGGATCCATAAATCAAAACAAAATAGAATTTCATAAAAGCAATACCGTGTGGCTGCAGTTCACGCTTGCGTGCACTGCCTTGCCACTACAGTGATGATGTACACAAAAGCTCAATAAAAATTCACAAATGAGCACAAGGTCAGACCCAAGGAAAAATTCAGGTTCAACTCTAATGCACTAATTTGAAGAACAATGGACAACAGACTATATATGATGGCAGCAAAACATCAAGACGGTAACCCAAAGAAAACAACAAGGTCAGGTCTGGACAGCATGAATAGATAAGCATATGTATGCAACAGTGTAAAGCAAGACTACTACAGGGTGCAACAGACACAAATGTAGACTGTACATGATCAGTGCAGTGAAACCAAGGCATGGATGTAGACAAAACTACACATGAAGTTTATAGATGGCCAAACCCAATGAAACAGCCACTACACAATGCAACACACAATGGTGTAGCAGTTCAAAAATGATAATTAACAGAGAAGCACCAAAGACCAACAGTAAGTGTCGATCAAGACTTACTCAAATGCAGTGACAAGCACAGCAAGTGTACATGAAGGCCGGAGTGTATACTAAGCATGTCTACAAGAACCAATACTAAATGACCACAAAGACCTCAAAGTGATATGTATATATATATACAACACAACAGCAAGTCAAAAATGCTCAGGAGTGAGTACAAAATGCCTAGAGTCGAAACAACACGCAATACAGTGAGATCGAGCACAAGAAAAACTCACATCCAGAGGGAACAACATAATGCACAAATCAAAACTCGAGCTTATAGAGGGCGCAGTGCCAAAGCCGATCAATTCAAACAAGAGAAATGGAACAAAGCAAAGACTGTCATCGAAACTAGTTCAACAATCAGTTACAGTGAACTGAAATGAAGGCATGAATCCAAATCAGACACGTTACAACAGATTACAGGGGACAAATGAAGCATCTGTGTAAATGTATGTAGAAAGTTCAAGCTACAAACCAATACAACGTATAGACATTCATATCTATGTCAAAGGAAACAGTAGCAGCATAAACAAGTGGCACGGCACGTTCAAAAACAGAGGAGATTTCAAGTCAAAGCCGATACCAACAAAGTAAAGTCGAAGACTACCTCTTTTTTTTCTTTTTTTTTCTTATACCAAAGTAAATTTTAAAACTGTCAGAGAAGTAATGAAAATCATCTAGGAATCGCAACCCCAAATCTATGTCGTTTTAAATAAATGACAGTTTTGAACAAGTGATAAGAGTAAATTAAATCACTAGTCGAGATAAACAATCACAAAAATATACGAATTCGAGCAAAGTCTCAGACAGGAAGAACAAAACCAATAAAACATGAATCGAACCAAGACAGAAAGAAAGAAAAAATCATCAATCATCGAAACAAAGTCGAACGACCTAAGCACGACACTGAGAATGAACTAGATGTGAGTGATAGATCACTCACCTTGTTGATGAGCACGAATTGGAGTAGCCATGTTCAAACTGAAGAAGATTTGAAGCCGTGGCCCTCACGAGACGAACGATCGACTAAAGCAAGCAAGGAGAATCATCTTTTGATCGATCCACAGCAAGCGGCGACCACGAATGTCATAAAGCCCTAATTTTTACAGAGGGACGAACACGAGGAGGCCGCCATTTTTCTTATTCTTTTCGTGATTATACCTAGGGTTTTTGAATGGATTCAAAAATGAAAGGGGATCGGGTCTGCCTTGGTAGTAATCACGGCACAAAGAAAAGGCATGGGCCAAAATTATGAAGCCCATAAATTCTTAAACAAATTTTTAAAAGAATTTACCCGATTAAAATTCCGAATAGCAATTAGCAAGCCACATTAATCGTCTAATGACGAAAATTAATTTCCACAAAACCCCAGGTTGTTACAGACTCCCCTCCTTATATAAATTGCGTCCCCGCAATTTTCATAATTAAGGTCGTCAATCACCATTATTTTTTTTATTTTTATTTTTTTCTGCCATAAACTGGTTAAGCTAGAAAAATAAAGGTAGAGAATTCAAACATCAAAGAAATCTTTTAATTTCAATAAAAGAAATTCAAAATTCTGAACAAAATCTAACTATCAATAGATAGTCAGAAAACAAAAAATGCCTAATCATCAAAAACGATAATTAGAAATCTCAAATCGACAAATATTTCATTATCAAAGGCGATAATCAAATTTTAAATCAACAAATATTTGATTATCTCAGTCGATAATCAAATTTCAAATCAACAAATATTTAATTATCAAAAGTGATAATTAAATCTCAAATCAGCAAATATTTAATTATCAAAGGCGATAGTCAGAACTCATATCAACAAATATTCGATTATCAAAAACGATAACCAAATCAACAAATATCTAATTATCAAAAACGATACTTAGAACTCATATCATCAAATATTCGATTATCAAAAACGATAATCAAATCAACAAATATTTAATTATCAAAAACGATAATTAGAACTCATATCAACAAATATTCGATTATCAAAAACGATAATCAAATCAACAAATATCTAATTATCAAAAACGATAATTAGAACTCATATCAACAAATATTCGATTATCAAAAATGATAATCAAATCAACAAATATCTAATTATCAAAAACGATAATTAGAACTCATATCATCAAATATTCGATTATCAAAAACGATAATCAAATTAACAAATATTCGATTATCAAAAACGATAATCAAATCTCAAACCAACAAATATTTGATTATCTCAGTCGATAATCAAATTTCAAATCAACAAATATTTAATTATCAAAAGCGATAATTAAATCTCAAATCAACAAATATTCGATTATCAAAAACGATAATCAAATCAACAAATATTCGATTATCAAAAACGATAATCAAATCAACAAATATTCGATTATCAAAAACGATAATCAAATCAACAAATATCCGATTATCAAAAACGATAATTAGAACTCATATCAACAAATATTCGATTATCAAAAACGATAATCAAATCAACAAATATCCGATTATCAAAAACGATAATCAGAACTCATATCAACAAATACTCGATTATCAAAAACGATAATCAAATCAACAAATATCTAATTATCAAAAAGGATAATTAGAACTCATATCATCAAATATTCGATTATCAAAAACGATAATCAAATCAACAAATATCTAATTATCAAAAACGATAATTAGAACTCATATCATCAAATATTCGATTATCAAAAACGATAATCAAATAACAAATATTCGATTATCAAAAACGATAATCAAATCAACAAATATTCGATTATCAAAAACGATAATCAAATCAACAAATATTCGATTATCAAAAACGATAATCCAATCAACAAATATTCGATTATCAAAAACGATAATCAAATCAACAAATATCCGATTATCAAAAACGATAATCAGAACTCATATCAACAAATATTCGATTATCAAAAACGATAATCAAATCAACAAATATCTAATTATCAAAAACGATAATTAGAACTCATATCATCAAATATTCGATTATCAAAAACGATAATCAAATTAACAAATATCTAATTATCAAAAATGATAATTAGAACTCATATCAACAAATATTCGATTATCAAAAACGATAATCAAATCAACAAATATCTAATTATCAAAAACGATAATTAGAACTCATATCAACAAATATTCGATTATCAAAAACGATAATCAAATCAACAAATATCTAATTATCAAAAACGATAATTAGAACTCATATCATCAAATATTCGATTATCAAAAATGATAATCAAATCAACAAATATTCGATTATCAAAAACGATAATCAAATCTCAGATCAACAAATATTCGATTATCAAAAACGATAATCAAATCAACAAATATTCGATTATCAAAAACGATAATCAAATCAACAAATATTCGATTATCAAAAACGATAATCAAATCAACAAATATCCGATTATCAAAAACGATAATCAGAACTCATATCAACAAATATTCGATTATCAAAAACGATGATCAAATCCAACAATTATTCGATTATCAAAAACGATAATCAAATCAACAAATATTCGATTATCAAAAACGATAATCAAATCAACAAATATCTAATTATCGAAAACGATAATTAGAACTCATATCATCAAATATTCGATTATCAAAAACGATAATCAAATCAACAAATATCTAATTATCAAAAACGATAATTAGAACTCATATCAACAAATATTCGATTATCAAAAACGATAATCAAATCAACAAATATCTAATTATCAAAAACGATAATTAGAACTCATATCAACAAATATTCGATTATCAAAACCGATAATCAAATCAACAAATATCTAATTATCAAAAACGATAATTAGAACTCATATCATCAAATATTCAATTAACGAGTCCGGAATTAACCGAAATAGGAAACGCACATGTCCCATACCACGTGTTTTACTAAATCGTTTGATTCTCTTCATCGTTTCCTTGAACGTGTAAAATCATCAAAATCATCAAACAGCAAATGTTTCAATTAACGAGTCCGGAATTAACCGAAATAGTAAAAGTGTGATTCCATACTCCGCACTTTTGCTACATCGTTCAAATCTCTTCATCGTTTCCTTGAAAGTGCAAATTGTGTATTCCAAAAATAACATTTCACGTTCTCAAAAGGACAAGTCCGGAATTAAGCGAATCAGTAAAAGAAAGAGGTCATAATCCTCGATTTCTCTGAAACGTTTAAGTCACTTTCTCATTCTTCTGAAAACGCAAACTGTAAAAATTCTGAAGACAATTCCATTTATTATATAAAAGTGAATAATCTACATTCTCAAACGAACAAGTCCGGAATTAAGCGAATCAGTAAAAGAAAGGGTTCATAGTCCTCGATTTTGCTGAATCGTTTAAATCGGTTCCTCATTCTTTTGAAAGCATAAACTATACAAATTTTGAAAAATAATTTTATTTTTAAAACGATTTGCAATCCGTGATAAAAACAGCAACATAAGTAGCAACTTCAACAAAGAAATGGTACTTCTCAAAACAACATAAAACTAATCTAAAAATCAGCATTGCGGGATAACCGCTTGAAAATCCACTTTAAAATTTGACGGTTACTGAAGTCAAAGCGACAGTAAATTTTAAACGTCAAAATCTCATCAAAATAATTCACATCAAAATAAAATACCAGTAAATTTTCATTCATTTAAAAATGTCAACAAAACACCGCGCTTCAAAAATATAGCATTGGTGTAAAACTCCCGTTATAATAATAACGGCAACAAAATACGTTTCATAACCAAGCATCGGTTCAACGTAAAATTAATGCAGTAACGTGCAACTTAAATTTGCACGTACACTACAATATAAACAAAAAAAATCATTCTATTATATCTTCAATAAAGATATTTTAAAACAGCAGAAATCTAATCAGATATGATTGGCATCAAAGAAAACCAGTAAGAAATTTCAACAAATCAAATCCACTGGTTAAACAACATAATGAAATTAATTTCATTTTCATATTTTGATTTTTTTTTAAATCAAAATAATTATCAGTCGTACTCAGCGAAGCAGTCACACTGTTTTCGCTGCGCACTCTGATAAACAAAGCACAAACCAATCTATCATCAAAACACAAATTCACTTTTTATTTTTAAATAAGGATATTTAAAAATTTCCATCGTATTTTCAAAACTTTAGTTTTGACTCAAAACACATATAAAACATCGACACATAGTTGTAACACATGTTCCATCTAAGTTATGTTTTATATTATGTCCATAAACCCCAAGCTCTGATACCAACTGTGACGCCCCACCTCTATGCTCACAATAATAAAGAGTATTAAAAGAAATACTGTCTATTATTATGAAGAATAAGGCTGGATAGGAGCGGCCATCCGTAGTTAGGCCTTACACTAGTATTGGTTATTTCAATAGGAGTGGTATATATATTTTTCATCTCTTATTTATTTACTCCCATCGACATACTCAATTCTAGTATAAAACGAACTATGATGATTCATAATAGTTTAGGACAATATATATAATAATAACACAGATAAAGTAAATGCGGAACACAGATATAACAGAAAGTCTCATATATATATAACTGATGTCAGTTGATATACATGTGATACAATACATATGATACAACTACAACTGTCGACTCTGGAAGTTACATATACAAGTACATTATCGTATATAATATACATGAATACATATCTTCCTATACAAAGACAATGACTACTCCAAAAAGTATGAAAAGGCTTCATAGCTCTAGCAGCAACCCAAAGTAAGATATCAACAACCTGTAAATACTCGGTCTGACCCGAGTATTAAATTCAAAAGAAAATAATACGCGGGTCAGTCCAATTCAAACTCAGTTATTAGTGCACAGAAGCAGTAATAATTTTATAATGAATAGACGACAGTCACAATAAATCTCGTCTATCCGGCCCTTTTACAAAGAAATCGGATAACGGTGAATATAACACGTAACAGTGTTAAACAACAAATCAGAAAATTAAACCAAATCATAATACAATTCAGAATATTGAATTGAATAAACAAAATAGTTCAAACCATTGAAATATCAGTTAAAATATTAATTCGGGTAGGGCCGCAGTACACGCACGCATGCACTGCCTCGCCACTACATCATATGAATTTGCAAAGGATCCATAAATCAAAACAAAATAGAATTTCATAAAAGCAATACCGTGTGGCTGCAGTTCACGCTTGCGTGCACTGCCTTGCCACTACAGTGATGATGTACACAAAAGCTCAATAAAAATTCACAAACGAGCACAAGGTCAAACCCAAGGAAAAATTCAGGTTCAACTCTAATGCACTAATTTGAAGAACAATGGACAACAGACTGTATATGATGGCAGCAAAACATCAAGACGGTAACCCAAAGAAAACAACAAGGTCAGGTCTGGACAGCATGAATAGATAAGCATATGTATGCAACAGTGTAACGCAAGACTACTACAGGGTGCAACAGACACAATTGTAGACTGTACATGATCAGTGCAGTGAAACCAAGGCATGGATGTAGACAAAACTACACATGAAGTTTATAGATGGCCAAACCCAATGAAACATCCACTACACAATGCAACACACAATGGTGTAGCAGTTCAAAAATGATAATTAATAGAGAAGCACCAAAGACCAATAGTAAGTGTCGATCAAGACTTACTCAAATGCAGTGACAAGCACAGCAAGTGTACATGAAGGCCGGAGTGTGTACTAAGCATGTCTACAAGAACCAATACTAAATGACCACAAAGACTTCAAAGTGATATGTATGTATATATATATATATATATATACACAACACAACAGCAGGTCAAAAATGCTCAGGAGTGAGTATAAAATGCCTAGAGTCGAAACAACACGCAATACAGTGAGATCGAGCACAAGAAAAACTCACATCCAGAGGGAACAACATAATGCACAAATCAAAACTCGAGCTTATAGAGGGCGCAGTGCCAAAGCCGATCAATTCAAACAAGAGAAATGGAACAAAGCAAAGACCGTCATCGAAACTAGTTCAACAATCAGTTACAGTGAACTGAAATGAAGGCATGAATCCAAATCAGACACGTTACAACAGATTACAGGGGACAAATGAAGCATCTGTGTAAATGTATGTAGAAAGTTCAAGCTACAAACCAATACAACGTATAGACATTCATATCTATGTCAAATGAAACAGTAGCAGCATAAACAAGTGGCACGGCACGTTCAAAAACAGAGGAGATTTCAAGTCAAAGCCGATACCAACAAAGTAAAGTCGAAGACTACCTCTTTTTTTTTCTTTTTTTTTCTTATACCAAAGTAAATTTTAAAACTGTCAGAGAAGTAATGAAAATCATCTAGGAATCGCAACCCCAAATCTACGTCGTTTTAAATAAATGACAGTTTTGAACAAGTGATAAGAGTAAATTAAATCACTAGTCGAGATAAACAATCACAAAAATATACGAATTCGAGCAAAGTCTCAGACAGGAAGAACAAAACCAATAAAACATGAATCGAACCAAGACAGAAAGAAAGAAAAAATCATCAATCATCGAAACAAAGTCGAACGACCTAAGCACGACACTGAGAATGAACTAGATGTGAGTGATAGATCACTCACCTTGTTGAAGAGCACGAATTGGAGTAGCCATGTTCAAACTGAAGAAGATTTGAAGCCGTGGCCCTCACGAGACGAACGATCGACTAAAATAAGCAAGGAGAATCATCTTTTGATCGATCCACAACAAGCGGCGACCACGAATGTCACAAAGCCCTAATTTTTACAGAGGGACGAACACGAGGAGGCCGCCATTTTTCTTATTCTTTTCGCGATTATACCTAGGGTTTTTGAATGGATTCAAAAATGAAAGGGGATCGGGTCTGCCTTGGTAGTAATCATGGAACAAAGAAAAGGCATGGGCCAAAATTATGAAGCCCATAAATTCTTAAACAAATTTTTAAAAGAATTTACCCGATTAAAATTCTAAATAGCAATTAGCAAGCCACATTAATCGTCTAATGACGAAAATTAATTTCCACAAAACCCCGGGTTGTTACACTTATCTTTTAAACCATTTTACCTTATCGAAAGCTAGCAGGCATATTTTCTATAAAACCGAAACAAAGTTTCATCTCTTTAGGAACTCTTATCTTTTGACTCTAAACCTTTAAACTTCGTTCAATTCACTATGTGCTAGTTGCATGTTACAATGTGCATTGTTTGTTAACCTATTCGAAAGGTTTGATACCTTTCGACTTTGTCGGAAGGTTTGGAATAGAGGCAGAACTTCTTGCCGAAGGAGATGAAATTGTAAAAAGCCCATTTATTTGTACATTAAAGTTGTCCTTTAGTACCTAACCTGCCTTATTTGTCTAATTCTGATTGGTTACCATATTTTTATATTCAAAATGTTTGTCAACTTTTCTTATTTGGAAATTTAAACAATTTAGAAAAATCACATTTCTCCTTTATAATTATAAACATTTATGCGACGACCCGACTTCCTATCTCTAGGAAATCGCATCATCTTGAAGAAAGAAAGGGATAGAAGAAGAAAAGAAAGAGAAAGAAGAACACACAACAACAGATAACTCACAGCGGAACGAATGAAATATAATATATCACATGAAATATTACATAGTATCTTATTACATCAGAGTACACAACTTACACAACGGATATTAGACAGTTATAAACATCTTGTCCAACTATACAACTCAAGTACACAAGATACAGATACAACAAACACAGCGAAATCATAATATAACCACACGTGGAAGCCTCCTGCTCCATAACTCCTCCAGAATTCGTCAAGCTAACCTGAATCACTTGACTACTCATACATAATATGAGTACCCAAGAGTTTAATAAAACAGAAAATAAACACTCGAGTCAGACAGGGGTCTGGTGTGAGTAAACGGGTTAAAATTTCTTAACTTTAGAAAAACCTTTGAAAAGAAAAGGTATCACGTAAGACTTTCCACACATAAACATGGAAAAGTTTTTACCTTATGCTAACCAAAACATTTGATAGGAAATCCAGTGATATTATAATAGTGTCTAGGATTTCAAGTAAATATGAAATAGCCGAAATTGTTACATGATTAAATTCCAGCTACTAGCCACAAAAGTGGGTAATACAATCAAAACTGTAGGGTCTCGTAGGAAGAATGGGTTTCCATCAATGGCAGGGCTACTGGGGTACCGCCCGTCACTGCACGTGGCCTAGATCAACGTATCGAGGAGTACGTTCACTCCCCTGCAACACAAGGCCGGAACCATTCCTTACTGAACAGTCTCGAACAAGACTACCCCATAGTTGGCGCGACGAACCACACACTAAACCGAAATAGAAAGGGACCTCTAGACAGGGGTAAATCTCACTCTCAAGTGGGGGCTACCCACGAAGTCTTGCTGCACCTCCCCTGTTTTAGCCATTCCCGGTTGATGAGGCTTGAGGCTAAGATTACCTTTATAGAACACATCTATCTTAGAATGCTCATCGTCCACCTGACAATGTGCTGAAAGCATTCAATCCATACAAGTTCGTTCCGGGTTCGAACGAAACCGAAGGCACTATCTCGTTGCACTCATTTTGGAATCACCGTCAGAGTCAACGACCATAGCCCTTGCACTCAAAATCACCATCTCGAATCTATAAGTACTATTCCGTTAACTCATTACGGAATCACCCATAGAGTTATACTGACGTATAGTCCTTACACCTCGAGTCTTCACTAGCTCCACTTGGATTCATGACCTATCGTTTAATTGGAATCGATGTGGTTTTCGGATTATCCAAACATGGAAACCCGATCCCGGTCTCATCGAAACCAAACGCCATTTTAATGTCCAAGTTATACTTAAGGGTTTAAACAGTTTACTTATATGCAGGATGATATTAACAGATAGATGAATCATAATTATCACAATAGATAATTTATAACAACATTCATCTCACAACAGCATATCACATATCTTAGATACCAAATCATCCATTATCAATCAGTTACCCAATATCATCATCCAATATCAACCATCCAATATTAATCAATTATCCAACATCGATTAATCAATAACAATCAATCATCCATCAACAGAATTGATCAACTCTATATCAATTGGATTAACCTTAAATCCTTCTTCATTTATTTATTTCAAATAATAAATTAATCATCTCTAATGATCTTCCTTAATTAATCTCCCTCGATTAATTATCTTAATTACATTCAAGTAATTGTCTTTAACCATATTCAGTAATTAATCTTTAATTACTACTATTAATTACAATAATTAATGATCCTACATTTACTTTATTAATTAATCAATTATAATTAATTACATTAAACCTTAATTAATTACAATTAATTAATCACTTCTGAATAAATCACTTATATTAATCAACCTTGATTAATATCATTAATTACATTAATTAATGATCCTTATTAATTAATAATTACTTTAATTAATTAAATAATTAACTTATAATTAATCATTCTATTAATCATAATCAGTAATTAACAAATTATAATTACTTAGCTAAATTAATTAACTTCTTATTTAATTAACTTCTAAATTAATTATATCAATCCTTAATTAATAAATTCAATTAATTAATCCTTAATTACTTCATTAAGTAATTATTAAACAATTAAATTAATAAATAAATCCTTAATTAATTACTTTATTAATTAATCTCAATTTTAATCAATTACACTTAGTAATTAATCTTAAGTTAAACTCATTCATTAATTAATAAATCTCATTAATTAATTAACTAAAATAATTAAGTAATTAACTCTTAATTACTTAATAAGTAATTATCTCTAATTACTATCATTAATTACTCTTGATTACTTCTTAATTAATTACCTTAATAAGTAATTAATTCCATTATTAAATAATCCTTAATACTTTAATTAATTAATTACTTCATAATTAATTAATTTCTACAATTATATTAATCAATTATTTTAATTGATATCATCAAGTGATTAACCAATAATCACTTCTATTAAAATACTTCCATGAGTAATTATCATTAATTACTTCCATAGGTAATTAACTTCCTTAATTACATTCAACAATTAACCATTAATTACTTTATTAAGTAATTACCCTTAATTAATCCATAAATAATATAAATTTAAATAAACAATTAACTAATTATTTAAAATTAATTAAACAATTAATTAATTAGCTTATGTTATCTAAAATCCTTAATTAATTAAGAAAACATTATCCTTAATTAAACTAATCAAATCATATTAAACAAGTATTCTTAAGTTAATTACCTAAATAATTTAACCTTATTTATTTCCATAACTAAATAATTTGAATAATTTAAATCTTATTTATTCAATGGCAAGTTATTGCACTTGGTTTACAAAATCATAATAATAATCTTACTTGAATAAAAAGCATTTATAAATCATTTCCAAATTTAAAACACTTTAAATTATCAAATTTTAAATTTATTTAATTCAATATAAATTGAAAATTCTGTTATTAAAACATTGCTTCAAAACTTAACTTAAATCTTTGATTTAATAATTAAATTCAAATTCTCTTTTAAATTTGAATTTTAAACTTAATTAAGATAATTATTTTAAAATCAAACATCTTAAAACATTTTTAAATTTAAATATAAATTAAATTTTTACTTTTAAACGTTTGATTTACTTTCGTTTTTAAAATAACAAGTTTAACTTTATATCTCATTGCCTTCATAAACTTGTTCTTGTAGGTTTTAACTTGATTTATGCTAATTTACATATATAAATCTAATCTGTATATACAATACACAGAGTAAATCAACAAACTCGAGTAACAACTCAAGCGTCTTCCCCGAAGCCAACACAAACCCATCCTTCTTCGAGTCGCACACGAGCACAACCCGAGAGTTCCCTCGAGTTCCATTCGTCTTCCCCAACCTGACACTTCCAGTGCACAACCAAATCGCGGTGCATATGCACCTTCACCGCCGGCCTCCATCGTCCATCGCGACGACCCACCATAGTCTCAAAATCACTCGCGAGCACGAAAGTGAACCCAGATCGATCAAACGACACGCGAGTCAAAAACGAACCCCTTAGTCCGAACAACTGCACAGTCACGACCACAAAAACCCAACCGCCAATGACGAACTCGCCGCCATAAACTCCGGTAATCCTTCCAAAGCACCACCGTAACTTCTCACCTTCATCCACCTCCTCGCGATCGCCTCCGGCACACCACCCTTGTCGCAACCACCTCAACAGTAAAGCCCAGTAAAAACAAGCTTTAAACCCTACTTTAATCTAATACGATCAATTAAGACATTGTAAAAAATTTATAGCAATTTTCCCATCATCTTCATCCTACAAACAAGATACGATCCAAGTTTCACACCAATTCAATGTATGGATAATCGGCAATTGCCAAAAACCCCCTTTTTCGAACAAAAACAAATTTCTAATCAGTTTGTCAACTAAAAATTTTGATATTAACTCCTAAATTCATTATTTGCTGCCATGATTTCAATCATGTAATCCAAATCCAAAATTAAATAAGTTGATTTTTATCATATATAAATGTTTCACTGTGTCTTCTATTTTAAAAATTATCTGTAAATTTAAAAATTATACAAACTATATTACAGTCATCATTAATCACTTACAAACAACTTTTATTCAAATATTCAAAGCTAATAATGATCAAAGAGTTAGTTATTAAATTCTAAGAGGGAAAATTTTAGATCTGTTAAATAACAGAACTTCCATTTTCATTATAGGTTCACAGATTTATCATGCATTCAAATAACAAATTTTTAATCATCAAGCGTATTTAACCACATGCATCTTCAATTCAATCACAAGTTAAACCAAAACTGTTTTTAAAGAAAATGATTTACTCACCACATTGAAAGGCAGAGCAGGTTCTTGATGTCCAGGCTTTAAATCTTTAATCTGGAAAGTATTTTTGATTGCATGTTGTTGAAAATGAATCACTCTGCATGCTTACAATGTGGTGTTACTAAAAGATTGAGACTTGCTGATGAATTCCATTTGAATTTGCAGAGGACTTGGAGTTGCAGTTTTAATTGTCGTGAATGAACTTTAATTTGCAGATTTGCTTTTGATTCTAGCTGATGAAAAATCCCCTTTTACATGCTTTTAATTTGTTAGCTTTTAAATTTGCAGTTGCCCTTATAAGAAATGCAAGTTGAAATTGCAGGTTGAAGATGCAGATTGATCTCCATTTGAATTGCAGATGGGATTTGCAGTTCCAGGTTTTGAAAAAGATTTCTGTTTTGAACTTTTGATTTAATTTTGCTTTTTAATTTCAGATTTTAAGAAATATGTTTGTTTTGAGAATAATTTTTGATTGCCATTAATTGAAAGAGGAAAAAATTTCTTCATATGTTAGGTTTATTAAAATTAAAGAAAGTATAATTTTAAAATAAAGACACATGTTAAAGGTTTTACATTTGTCAACTATGCTATTTAATTAAACAACACATGTTACTAAGATGTGTTAATATATTAACACATGTCCCTAAGTATTTTTAGATAAATTTTATTTAATTTAAAATGTAAATATAAACTTACATAATTAATTTACTTTTATAAATAAATGTTTACATATGTGAATATAAGTTTGCCTTTAAAGAAAATATTAGAAAACTAATTATAATACAAATATATTCTTATACATATATTTTAAAATCTAGAATATTTATATATACATTTATAACCATTTTAAATTAAGCATTTTAAAACAAAACAAAGCTTTAAAACTTATTTAAACTATCATATTTAAAATAAATAATCTTATATTTTAAAAATAACAATTAACTGATATTTTTAAAACAAATTGAATTAAACTAAATTATCCTTTGAAAAACATTAACTCTAAAACAAAGCTTTAAATTATAATTTCATACATATGCAAATTATCCATAGATTAAATTAAATTTAAAACAATATCAAATTATAACATATACAAACATATATTTTTCCATTTGAAAATTCATCTCTCTTCTTCTTTTTTTATTTAAACCAAAGATATTCCTATTCACAATATATATCAAATGTATATATTATAAATAGAATAAAAAAAATTATTAGCTTTGACAAGCAAATCTTATCAATATTGCCAGATTAAATACTTATTAACCTTTAAAAAGAATAAATTTATCAGTTTAAATTAAAATTATAAAGAAAATTATCAAACCGGTTAAATTATTTATACAGATTATTAAATTTATATTGCCCAAAATTCCGGGTCGTTACAATTTAAGTCTCATACCTTAAATAATTTTATATAACTATTTGATCCCTTTGGAAAAATCTGGAAAAATTCCAGATATCAATTACCATATATTTTTCAACATATAAAATTTTTGGATTCGAATAATATATTATTTTCTCGTAAATAATTTTATAATCCAGAATAGCATTTTCTTCCTTACATAATTCATAACAATTCCACAAAAATTTAGAAAAATCTGAATATTGAAACCCATCTCTAAAATATCTTTTTAGATCATCATAAAAATTCACAAGGCTAACGAATGTTCTAACGACCCTGATTCGACCTTCAAAAATCGACATCGAATACGACACTCGTATTCAAATGCCGCAGATTCAAACGTCGAATGTGGTTCGCTGGAGCTTATAACACATTAAGTACAACACAGCGGAAGAAAAAGAATATATCAATATACAACATTGATACAATATCTGATACAACTGAATGATACAATGAATATCAATATACATCAGAGATATGATACAAGACAATAGTAGCGGAAAGAAAAGATAACAGCAGCAGCGGAACAATATCTCCAATGTGGTCTTCAAGAGTGAACTCTAGTATCGGTAATCTCCATCTCCAAGGCACCAATCCAGAAATAGCACGAACTCCCAATATGATGCACAATGATAAGCAAGTGCAGTCCTGATCCAAAGACTGAACTAGCTCCAGATAATCTACTAAACCCGACTATCTAAAAAACCCAACTCTAGACTGCCCGTGTGGGAAAATTATGGGCACCCAGAGTTTAGGAAAGGAACAATAAACTCTAGGTCAGTCGTGGGACTTGTAAGAGCAAACAAAAGCAGTTTGTATGTAAAACGAACAACCATGGATTTTAAAATAAATCCGCAATGCTTTTCGAAAAATGAAATTACCATAAGGCCTCCCGCCACACGCACAATACAAACGTAGAATTGGAGGAGATTTCTCCTTATGATATTCAACTATGCTTGATGTGAAAAAAAAATTCTTTGATATTATTACTAGTGCATAGTGTAGAAAAACCATTTCGGAAGTATAATATAAATCCTAGCCAGCATAGACATTCCGAACTATGCCTACTATAGTTACCATCTAAATAGTGGTGACCACCATAAGTAAATGGCAGGCTCTACAACTAAAACTGTACAAGGCGCGTATCGAAGATTGGATTTCCAACAAATGGTTAGGCTAAGGAACTTCCTATTGTCCATGGGTACGCCTCTGGCGGGACGTCCCGAGAGCTTAACCAGCTCTCTACCAACACAATGCCGGGTTACCTCTATAACTAGGTAACTACTACACGAGCGTGCCATCCCCCGGTCCTTTGAGACCTTTATCCGAGCGCTCGACACCAAAAACCACAAAGCAATAACAAAGTAATAGATTTGCAGTGACCACATGAGCGAAGTATCTGGGCTCCATACCATGATACCACCCTTTTCCAGAAAGGAATGACCACCCTAAAGGGCGCGACCCTCATAACCTTGCCGCATCTTTCCTGTTTCGACCATTTCCAGGGTGTGAGGTCCTGATGCAGTCTCATCCACAAAGCTACGCTTTATACAAAAGCCATGCTTTGATCAACAAATGATACACAATAGCACTCAGCATGTCACACTACCAAACTTGGAGTATATCACTGATAACTATCAACTACAAAACCTCTGAGCTCGTACGTCTCAGAGAAGGGTGTTAAGCAAAGAGAATAAATTCTCCGCCACCAAGCAGAAATGTATTTGATAGAGATTAGTTTAATATCTCAAAGTGTAATGTCGGACACAACCATACAAGTCTGATCCGGGTTCGAACAGAACCGATGGCACTTCCGAAGAAGCCCTTGCAAATTCGGTAGCCACAATCCCGATCGGACTTCCCATCACTTAGGGAATCTCCATGCCGTAGCTACTCGGTGCAGAGACAATCGATAGGTTATCCTATCGTTCTCGCAAATACTCGGTCTTCAACACCGGTCTTCAATTGCAATGCATAACGTCGTATCACTATTCGGAATGGGTTATATGACACAAGGTCCTCTCCCGGCTAAACCGAATAATGAGCGCAATATTTAAAAACATGTGGATGTGGGATTTCAGTTAAGTCACAACTTTAAACCAAAAACCTTTCTTCAAATGGTTAAACAAATTACCATTTCAAATCTTTTAACAAAAAGATTCGTTCCACAAAATTCACCTAGTTTCACAAAGATTTATTCATAGATTTCAAAACAATTTCCATTTTAATTAGAATTAACTTATCAAATCTCTAAAAAAAGAATTTAACTTATAGCTTTCAAACCCATTTCCAAAGATTTATTCATAACTTGGAAAACTATTTTCATTTTAGCCTTGAAATCCTTTTAACACAAATTGGAAGTACATTTCTTATGTGAAAGCTTTTATTATTTGAAAATAAATAGTTTTTATTTCGGAAAAATCCGATTTCATTTATACAAGTTAAAATCTTTGGGTTAAATTCAAATTCCCAAAACCACACTTTTGAAATGGTTTAAAAACGCATATAAACACATTTATAAGTTAAATAAGCTTTTTAAACCATAATTTCCAAATCATAGAATTCGATTTCAAATATTGAATTCAAATTTAAATCAAAATATTTAAATTTCAAAACTCAATCAAGTTATTCAAATAACTTTTGTTTTTGAAATTCATTTTCAAAAGCTTTCAATTCTAATTCCAAAACTATTTTGGATTCAAAAATTCAATCTTTAAAACTATTTCAAAATCTGTGACTTAATCCATTTCCACGTGCAATCCATATTTGTGTGTATAAGGTGTGGTCCAGGGGTTTTACACAATAGTGCACAACATCAATCATCACAATTTCAATCCTATCAATATCGATAAGCGGTATAATCTATAACTCTTATCTATATACACAGATTTACAAATAAATAATATATATTTATCACAGATAAATAAATTACATTAATCAAAAGTTGAATTAAAACAATTCACATCAAAATCATCACACGGCAGAGATATCAAACAATTCACAGCCTTCAATAAAATCCAAACATCCATAAGTCAAATTAATTAATCAGCTAATAAATTTTAAATCAGATTTAATTACTTATGAATAACTTCCAATCCTGGTTAATTAATTGATAAAAATCATTTCGATTGATCATTTATTAAGTAACTGTTAATTATTAATTAATCAACCTTTAATTATTAAATAATTAACCTTTAATTATTTAATTATCCTTTAATTAATTTTTCTTAATCACCTTAATTTATTAATCCTTAATTAATTACCATTTAATTAATTATTGTTTAATCTATTGATTTATCAACCTTTAAATCAAAAATTAATTACTTTTAATTAAGTAATTATCTTTAAGTAATTAATTACACTTTAATTACTTATATTAATTAATATTAATTAATTATCCTATTTAATAAAATTACACAAAGAAATTATCTTTTGCTTACTTACATTAAGAAATCCCGTAATCACTTATATTACTTAATTACTAATTTTAAACCTCAATTTATCTAAGATAACCTATTTATCTTTATCTTTTAAATCTTATTCAATTAAATGTTTGAAACAAATCACTTGAAAACCTTTAATTGATTAATGTTTAATACACTAATTAAACGCTCACCTAATCCCATCATTTATTGAATTTTTTTATTAAATCAATTAACTAAAATAAAATTATCCAAGTCAAACAATTTAATTTCAAAACACTTGTCTTTATACCTTATATAAAACTTGTATATTTCACTTAGCTTTTGAAACTCGAGTAATTGAACTTGCTTTTTGCTTTAAAGAATCTGAACTTGATTTTTTTTAAACCCTGTTTACTTTAATAAAATCAAACCCGAGCAAAATATCGACTGCACCGAGCTAACCCACCAATTTCCCGATCTATTCCCGAACCATTTTCTCCTTCTTCTTATTTTACTTTGCTTTGTTTTTAAAACTTCCTGTTGCACAGTTAAACACTCGAAGGAACCGAGCTTTCTTTTAAAATTCCCAAGTCATAAATCAGATTTCTCGAACCCTCACTCGAATCCCTTCTCCTCCCACAACTAGCGAAGCAGCCAGATGCATAGGTGCAACTGCACGTGCACGACCAACTGAGCTACCTTCGATCATCATTGCGGTCACCCACGAGTCAATCCTGACTTCGATGACAACTCCACAACCCATTTTGTAACGACCCGTTAAATTAATAACATTTAATAAATTAAATTAATATAATTTCTAATTTGTTTAAGAATAAATGTAGAAATTTGGTATAGTAGTTGTAACCTAGTGTAACAATAAAATTTTATGACAATAGATTTGGATAATGTAATTTGTCACTTTTTGTTAAAAGTAAATTTTAAGAAATCAATAAATGTTGAATTGAGAATATTAATAAAAAATATTAACTAAAATGAGATTCATTAATATAAAATCAGTAGTGAAGATGTCACCTTTGGTTGTAATAAAGGTGAATGCTATTAGTGGATGTCAACACTTAATAAAATTTATTTAGAATAAAAAGAATTTAAATGCATATTTGAATAGAGTATTAAATTGATAGATTAAGCGTAAGTAATTAGAATTTAACCCTATAAGATATGGAACTGAATGTATGAATATAATTTTGTAGAAATAGTTAATTAACAACTTATTTGTGCATACCCAATTTAATATAAATAACAAAAGGGCTAGCACTTGATGTGCCTAAGTATTAATATATTGGAACTATAATAAAATAGAGAGTTTGGTAGTAAATAGAAATAAAAAGACCGTTATTAACTAGTAAATTAATAAATGGATTCTAACAATAGGTAGTAATTAATGCGTGTATATTGGGCATTTGCGGATTACCAATTTTTCTACCTATTCATATAATTTATTTATGTAAATCTAAACCTATGGCAACATTTTGTTAATAAATGTTGGAAGTGAATTTGAATATATCAAAGGATAACAAGTGTTTAGGTTAACCATTTATTTTATTTAGTTAAGAAGGGAAATAGAGTGAAATAAAGCTAATTTAATTTTTTTTGGTTGTTAATGGGTATAGTTAAATAAGGAGAAGTTATAGGAAATAATACGCGCACTAATGAGATGTAATATAATTCCAAAGTTATTTATACCCACAAATAGGTTAATTACTGTATAGAAAGAGTCTAAATCAATAAATGAATTTATTAAGATTACATTTATAATTTTATAAGCTTTATGCTGATTTAAGTTCAATTAATTTATTTGATTAAATAGTGCAGTAGCGTAGTTTTGTGCGGTAGTTGAAATAGCTAATTCTTTTAGGTAAAGTTAAGGCTAATTCTATGTATATATTTGACCTATTGTTGATATAGATTCTAGGAAGCAGGATCTATTAATTAAATGGAGTATTAGATTCAATAATTGCATTTATCGCATAAATAAAGAGAATATAACGGTTAAATTTGGCGTTATTGAAATTAAAAAGGAATGAGGGAATAATAATTTGAAATCATTGCAATAGATATTAATTTAAGGTTACCTTAAATAAATTAAGTAATAAATGGAGGATAGTGTAAATATCTTTATAATACGATGATTTGTGTAGTTAGGGTAGTTTTGATTTGTCACTTAAGATGGAGGATTTTTATAAAATGTAATAAATGCAGTTTAAATTAAGGCATTGACGTTTGGGAATTTAAGAAGTGATAAACTAAAATTTATTTATTTATTTGAAAATTTGAAATCCAATTTGTGGATTTATTGCAAATAAGTGAAATTTGTGTTTAACCATTACATCGATAGGAATAAATTAAATTTAAGGTTATATTAATAAAATTTGGACTAGAGAAATGATATGAATCGGTTTTAGAAGCCTTAAATATAAAATGGGAAGTAGACGAGATTTCACGTTACAACCATTTTTAAAAATCCTGATGTATGTAGTAATATTTATGAAATATAACGTAAACCAATGTTGAATCAAAAGAATAGAGTCGACACTTATTTATTCATTTAATGTGATATAACTACGAGTATGATTTATTGCAAATTACATGGAAATCTAATATATAGGACATTACCTAAAAAGGAAGATTAGATAAAATTCATGATAAACATATTTGTATATGAAGGTTATTGATTTAAGGAGAAATTGGGCAAGTTTTATGTATTTGGGTTAAGTGCAACCTTTAATAGATAAATTTAGTGCAATTAAACAAATTGACATTTAATATTTCGATAACTTAAAATTTGATGGGATAAGAACATTTGGGTAATGAAGGGATGACAAATATTAGCTATGATTCTAGAAGGAATTAAATAGATAATGGGAAGATTAAAATCAGGTTCTAAGCAATAATTATTAAATAACAGAAGTTTAGGAGTAAAGTGAGATAATTGAAAATTTTAATCATTCATATAAGTCATTTGTTTATTAATATGAGTTAGCTAATAAATTTAACTTGGGCAATACCTATATATTGGAAACACATTTGTAAAGCGTAATTAATTGAATTTAGTGAATTGGGAATGAATCCAAGGTTATAGGAATTGATGTAATACTACGCAAATAAAAGGTAACTGCATAAAATCAATGTTTCGAAATAAATTGTAATTGATAATTAAGTAGGAATGGGTTTGAATTTGACAAAAAGGAAAATTTATTATTTGCTTACCCATCTATTCAATCTATTAAATTTGATCAGATCCATTTGCAATTAAACGAATTTATTTACAAGTTAGTATGTATTTAGCTGATAACTATAAACCAATTAGGGCAATCGGGTATATATATTACCAGTTAAGTTATATAAGATAATGGTTGACTTAATTAAGGGAGTTTATGTAATAATTTCATTTATTTTGTAAGTGGAAATAAAACGTTAATGATAACAAGTATTCAAAATTTACCATCTATTTAGTATATTAAGTATAATTGATAATCAACTGCAGCAAGTAATAAATAATAAATACGTAACGTTAAATGAAGTAATATTTGAAATTTAATATTTAGAAACTATGTAAATATAAGTGCAGATGAAATTGGGGATATTTACATATTGAAATATGAATCCAATGATAAATCAATCTAATTGACAATAAATAATGGAAAGTAAATTTAATTAAATTTTGGAAATTTAATATATATATATACAGTTATAAACCCTAGCTCCATCCTATTGTCATTTGTTGTATATTCATTTCTTCATCTCCTTCTCCTCCTCAAATGGTTGCAAAACCTAGATCTACTTCAATCCAAATTTCAATGAAAATGCAAACACTTCAGAAAAATTCCACAAAAAAATATATGTTAATGTTCTCGAAACACGTAATCTCATGGTGTAATTCGTTTTTCGAATGGAGTCATCGTTTGCTCAGAATAAATTCAAACAGTTCGTGGCCATTCATCAGCGCCGTAACAAACTTCGTCAGATCGTCAAACGGTTTCTGGGTTTTGTAGAGTGGACGATGGGGATCGCATCTATATGGTTTTTGTGTCGATTCAACGGTTAGATCGTCGTAGATCTTCGATTAGGGTTTCGAAACCCTAGAATCATAGGCGGCGGCGCTCGCGTTTCAAGGAGGCGGAGGGCCATGGGGGGTTGCGGCTTGGCAAGAGCTTCGAGATGGTGGTAGTGGTTTGGTCGATGGATGTCTCAGGCGAAGGCAAGGGACGGTCAAACGTTGGCAGGGGGAGGTGATTCGCGTGCGTGTAAACCTGGGCGCGCTTTTGAAGATGATGACGTGGATGATGATGTGTATGTAATTGTGTTCCATTCTCTTTTATTTAATATTTTTTTTTCAATCGAATTTTCGACATAACTTCCACGTACGAACTCCGATTCACACGAAATTTCTTTTGTTAGGATCGTAATTTAATTCCGGATTTGATGACGCTGGTTTGGACGAATTCCGAGAAGGGCGAATTTTTGGGTTTAAATCGAATTTAAATTCGATTTAAATTCAAAAGGTGAGTGTTTAAACCCACTCACAACTACTAGAAGCTTTTATGTTTGTTAAGTTAATTTTAGAAATGAATAGAAATTTATTTATGAGTATTTGTCATGTTTATTTCACTCATATTTGTTGAATTGCATTTATTAAATTTAACTGTTAATTTAATTTATTTATTGCGTATTAATTGATAGTTAGAATTTATTTGTTTGCCTATAAACTGCTAGTTAACAGTTATATAGATTATTACTGAATATAAACTGTTAGATTAATAGTTGTTAAATTTAATCTGAATAAAATTGCCAGCTATTACTTGTTATATATTATCAAATATAAATTGTTATTGATTGATATTGCTTGATGATTGTGATTGGATGATGGGTGATGTTGATGGATGTTTTATTGTATATCATTAAATTGCAAATTATCATGCATATTTCCTTTCATTCGGGATTGTGGTTTGAAATGATATACAACCGCAAAATTTTATATCTTTTAAATTGCGGATTGAAATGATAAATATCCGTATCACTTGACCATAGGATAGAAAATTATATACAAGCACCGCGGTATATATATATATAACTATTTAAATGTGATTTCTATGATTTGGCTGGAATACGGTTTATAATAATCTTAAATTTTATATTGTATAAATATTATTCTTCCATATATATACATATGAAGTTGAAAATTTTGAAATTAAAAGGTGTATAAATCTCTTTAATAAAAATGGAAAAAATTTAAGAAAATGGAGTTTGATAATTTATATCATATGTTTAAATGTTAAGTTTGGAAATTTTAAGATATGATATTTATAATTGGATTTTTCCAAGATAAATTGAAATGAATATTCTAGTATAATTTGAATTGAAAAAAAATATTGGAGTTCTTATTTATTTATGGATTTTATGTGAATATTCAAGACTAAATAATAGAACATTTAATTTGGTTGAAGGAATAAATTCCAACTTTAGTTTTGAAATATTAATACTCCAAATGGATATATATATATATATATATATATATATATATATATATATATATAAATTGAAGTGGTTTTGGAACTTGAGAGAGATAATACAAATTTTGGTTTAGACTTTAATAAAGAAATGTATTTGTAAAGCCATGAGAACTATTTTCTTTACAAAGTAACATTTAAGTTAAACCTTTTAATTCATATACCGTTGAATATCCAAACCATTCAAGTTTTAGAAGTTATGGTTTTAAATTATGATTTTCAAAATACTATGCTTTGAAAATATTTGATTTTCAGACGTTATGAAGTTAAAGCATTTTGATTTTTGGAAAAGAATTATATTTGGGATAAGTGATAAAATATGGTTTTGGGTTTTGAAATGATATCGTATTCATGGTTATGAAATGGGATGTTTATTCTGATTTTTAAAGTATAACCTATTTTTAAATGACCGCGGTGTTATAATAACGATGGGTTGGCAAAGAGACCGGGATCGGATATCTGACATACTCTCTGTCGATACCGAAAACCACTTTGACTAACCGTGTACGCGATGGAGATTCCAGAATGAAGTAGGTGGTGGCGACGTTTCCTGTAAGGTAAATACGTGGACCCGACTCCCGTGAGTTGGCATAAGGTGGCTAAAACAGGAGCTATTCCCAGGCCAATGAGGTCATACCTCTGATCGGACACTCCTCTTCAATATTATACTATGACTTTGGATTGATTCAGTTGCCACTTTTATTTTGATTTTGGGGAGTTTGTTCGAGGTGGGCGGTAACTGCGGCTACGCGTTTCCATCAGCCTGGGTACGCAATTGGTATATCTACCCTGGCATTGCCTTGTTGTGCCGTGTCACCTATCATACCGAGCCTTTACTACGAGTTATGTTTTGTACCATACCTATGGAGTGCCCTCTGACGACGCCCAGTACGGGGGAGATTACAGTACTGTATAGACTATGGGAATATATAAATGTGTTAAGGTGGAAAATGTAAAGCCTTAACGCTATTTAAAAGTAAGTTTATTTTATAAATAGATACTATTATAATAGCGCAATATACTACATAGTAAATAGTTTAACGGTTCCTTAGGAGATGTAAATCCTGAACATCTCTTGAGTTACTGTACTCATATTTATTTCTGTAAATTTAACTCACATAAGATCTTTTAGTCTGACTCGAGTGTTTTTGTCTTTTCAAATTCGCTCGGGTTAGTCCGAGCGTTTCAGGATCGAAGACTTTAGCTTTGAAGGACGAAGACGAAGGAGTCGTATTATTATTATCTATAGTATTGCACCACACTCATACTGTTCCGCTGCATTGATTGTATTGGTAGGTGTAACTCTGATATTTATTGTATAAAGCAAATCAAGTGTTTGTAAACTGTTTTGAACTGTATATTTATTATTATAATTTATCCTTCCGATGTGAGATTCTATTTTGTTTTTATTTCTTCTCTGTTTTTCTTATTTACCCCATAACAATCCGTCCTTCCGTTATGTTTTGAATTGGCACGTGTGTCGGTTTAAAGTGTGCGAAAAGGCGGGATGTTACAGTTGGTATCAGAGCTTTGGTTTAGCGATAAACTTGGCTTTGTGGGGTTTGACTCTTTGTTAATAGGGTAGTAATACCCTATGGGAGTCGCTGAGAGTATATATATGAGAGAGCGTATTTGTTAGCTTTATAAAAAGATTTTGATATTGTGTTAATCTGTTCCACTTTGTATTTATAAATTCTGGTTGATGCATGGGACGCTATGTCATCAATAGGGATTTCTAAACACTTAATGGGACAGACCGACATAAAAAAATTTTAATATAGGTGAATGAAATAATTTTGCCTATTATATTTTCTATATATAAAAATATTTTTATAAAGATATATTTTTGTAACGACCCTGAATTTTGAATAATTTAAATTGAGAATATTTAATTTATTTTAAATATTTAAAGGATGGTTTGGATTGAATTTTCAATATAACTTTGAAATTGGCGATTAAATTTTAGAATTTAATCTATTGAAAGTTGAATAAAAATTCGAATCTTCAATTTTAAGCCGATTTAAAATATTTCAAAGGCTTGTAAAATTCATATTGATAATACTGAAGATAATAGAAGCTTCAGAATTTAATTTGAAAGTGAATTATACAGTTTTGGAATTTAACCGTTCGAATCGATATTTAAAATAGCCGTCCGATGCACAGTCTCGGAATTCGACGAAACCAGTTCCATTGGGTCCGTAATATTGAATTATTGTCGGGTTTCAAATTTCGTATTTTTCGGAGTTGATACGTGATCACACGACGAATAAACGCGTCGAAATTTTCAACGATTTAAATTTAAATTTAAATATAAATGGTTAACAGCACACCACGTTCGTCCTAAAAATATGCCTAAACCTACGCCTTCGATCACGCCTGAGATCGTGAAGGAAACGAGCAAACACGATCTTCTGTCTCCTCTTCTTTTTCTTTTATAACGCAAGCTTCAGTTCAAGATCGAACGAGATAAAAATTTAATGGCGACATTCCTTTATTTCGTTCTCCCTCCCAAATCAACGAACAATGGCCGAAGCCGTATTTTTTTCCCCCTTTCCTTCTTCTTCAATTACAAATCAATGCCTCAGTAAATAAAAAAAAAAAAAAACTTCAATGGCCGAAGCCCTAAAAGAAAAATCGCGAGCACGAGAGGATAGTCGCGATGATGGTGGCTCGCGTGCGCGCGGCATTGGGGGGGGGGGCGACGCGAGGAGACGGCAATTGCAAGGCGGCACACGCGCAGGTGCTCGCACATGGAGGCGCGGCGACTTGGTGGGGGTTCGTGAGCAAGGAAGTAACACTGTGTCGATTTGGGGTGGCGCGCGATGTCGAGGCTGCGGCGAGGAAGTGGGGGTCGCGAGTTCGACGTTGAAGACAGCGGCGACTAGATGATGGTGGGCGCACGCAACATGGAGGCGACTCGATTGGGTTGCGTTCGAAGATCAACGCTAGGGTTGTGCTCTTCTTTTTCGCAGTAAGGTATTCTCGACTTGTTTATTTTCGAATTTGAACCTGATGATATTTATTAAGAAATTACATACAGTAAAATATATGTATACGAATATTAATATGTTGAACAGTATGAAAAAAAAAAAGAAAAAAAATAGTTAAAACAGAAACAAATAAGTATAGAGATAGGATTTTAAGAAATATATGATATTGCCACAGTAATTGATTAACAGTAAGTTAGAAATGCAGATTTTATATATATATATATAAATAGAAAATTTATTTATATAGATAAACCTAATACGTTGGATATTATTTCAATTATCAAAAGGCTGTTCCAGGAAATAAATAATTATAGTAAAGAAATTTCTGCTAGTATTTACAGGAAAACAAAAACATATTATTTTAAAGTAAAGTTTGAAGAAAGTTATAATAATAATAAATATAAGTTTTTAAAATTTATATGGATTGTTTTTACAAGAAAAGATTAAAACCCTTAGTTTGAAATAAATCACTTGTTAATTAATCCATTTATAAAGGAAATTTAATTATTTAAAATATAATTTTAGTTAAAATAAATTTATGTAAAAAAAAAAGAAATTGTTGAAAGGCAAAAACAATTTATTAAAAAAAGAAAGTTAGTTTGAAAGTAAAAAGTTTAGTTAAATAAATTTATTTAACAGAAATTTGGTTGAAAGGAAAATAGATTAATTAAAGAAGAATCAGTTTGAATTCAGATTTTTAGTTTGAAACCAGAAAATTTGTATAAATTTAAGATTGGTCAATTAAAATTTTTAATTGATAAGAAAAAGAAATTTAATAGTTGCTAATAAAGGAATTTAGTTTAAAATTTAAATTCTTAGTTAAACAGGTTAATTAAAAGAAATTGATATAAGGATATTAATTTAAAGTAAAATGATTAGTTAAGTTGTTATAAAATAAATAGTTTACAATAATAAATTTGTTTTATCTATTATAGTTACTAAAAAGAAATTTTTAGTTAAAATAAATTTATTAAAGAAGAAACTGGTTTAAATAAAACTATTGATTTATTTTAACAATCAAAAAAAAAAAAAAACAACGAAAATTTATTATTCGATCGTTTCGAATATTAATAAATTGTGTAAATATTTATACTAGGTATAAATGAAGAAAACAAGTTGAATTGGAAGTGGATGGCAAACAGGAATAAAAGGTGAGAACTTCTCACTCAAAAGGAATTTTATTGTTTATTTAAATTTTAATAGTTAAATTTAAAATTGATTGACTGTGTTGATTGAATGTTTGAATGATGATTGTTATATATATATTGGATGTGAATAGACCCTATACGCCGTTAGTAAGCGGAGGTTATTTATTACACACATATACTGCGATATTCCACCTCGAAGTGGAATTGGTATTATATTATATATATAGCAATATATATATATTGGCATATGTATATATTGCAGTTGATTGATTTCCCGCATTTCTTTTTAGCGGATGAGACCCTATTGCGCCGTTAGTAAGCGGATATATTTTTATAAAATCCCGTATACCGCGATATTCCGTCTTGAAACGGAATGGTATTGTGCTAATGTCTGTGGATGCAGGGAAACAGGTTGGAGGGATCCAACTGGATTCCTCACAAATATTTGTTTGATTTCATATACAGTGATATTTGATTGTTTATCATGGATGATATATGATATTGAAAATCGTGATTGACTATTGATGTGTTACATCATCGGATCCAATTTTTGAAGTTTAAAAATAACGATTTTTATTTTAAGAGATTTCTAAAGTAATTTTGAAGATATACGCTTTATAAATATTTTTAGAATTGATTCATTCTAAATAAATAAACGTTAAAATTTTAATGTTATAAAAATTATATTTTGAGAAATATAGTTAAAAGTTGATTTTTGAAAATAAGAGATTAACGATTTTATAAAAATTGGGATTTTTGAATAAATTATAAAAAGGTTTAAAAATAGGATTTATGAAATTGGATTATTTCTAAATCAAAAGATGGATTTATAAAAGAGTAAAAGGCATTTTAAAAATAGTAAAATAAATTGATTTATATTAAAGGATTTACAAATGGATATTTGTAAATTAAAATATTGGAATTATAAAACGAAGTTTTTATAAGAGTTAGGATGAATTGTGAATGAATTTCACAAATGAATGAATTTATAGAATTATGAACGGTGAAGTTATAATTGGAATTTTATAAACAGTAGGTTTATAAAATTTGTGAAGTTATTTAAAAGAATAAGATTTTGGATAGATAGATGAATCTTATAAGTTATAAGATTTATAGAAATTGTGAAGATTAAAGGAATGATTTTTTTTTTAAAACAAATAAATTATAAGTATTTAACTTATAATATGAATTTTTAGTATATCATTGTGATATGAATTGAGATAAGTTAATAAAGGAAATTTATAAAAGGAAGTTGTTATAAAAGAAATAGAAATAGAATTTATAAACATTGTTTTATAAATCAGCAACGACTTATTTTGATAAGTGAATTGTTGAAATTTTTAATGGAGTTATATTCATGTTTTAGACAATGAATAATTCCTTAAAATAAAATGAATAGAAGTGATGAAATTTATTAACAAGGTATATTCACGTTTTTAAATAGTGAATAATATGTTAAAGAAATTATTTAGAATGTGATGTTTTAAATAAGATTAAACCGATCTAACGATGTTTTAAAATATGTTGAGATTCGAAACCATAGATTTCAACGTTTATTGCTGAAATAGATGTTTTCGAGAAATAAAAGGAAATGGTAAACTATAACACTGTTGTTATAGTAAATAATTTCCGAAAGGAAATGTTTTGTATAGTATTGGGATTTATATATATCTATTTTAATTTCGAATCCCTATACTAGTGATTTTGGGTTGTCGTAACGATGTTTTACGTAACATTCGTTTTGGCCCAAATAAATATGATTAAGTGAATGATTTCCTTAAAGAATGAAATATATACTTAATTTTGATTTAAGTATATTGAATATTTTCAAAAGGTTGAAAATAAATAAAATTTGTGAATTACTTATAAAATAAATAAGTATGGAAATTGTTTTTCCAAAGAGAAATGGAGAGTTTAGAGAATTTATCTTTTTGAAGATAAATTGAAAATGAATATTTGAAATCGTATATTCATAAATATTTTGGAAATATAAATTCAAAATGGAATTTATAAATGGAATTTATAAATGGAATTGGGAAAATAGGTTTAAAAATAAATATTGATTTATTTTTGAAATATGAAAAGTTATATCTTCTAAAGATATTTTTGGAATTAAATAATTTGGAAAATTATTTGGATTCTGGTGATGTTGGCATATCCATTGATAGTTCAATAACCGACTATCAATATTTACCTTTGAATGGTATTTGTTGTGATTGCTTGGAATTGAATGCCACGCTTATTTTTTTAAAATAAGCGCTCACTATTCGGGTTAACCGGGAAAGGACCATGGGGTCGTATAACCCATTCCGAATATGTGATACGTCGTATGAATTGCATTCGAAGACGGTGTTGAAGACCGGATATTTTCGAAAACGAGAGGGTTTCTTGTCGAATGTCTTTGCATCGACTGGTCCCCGGTATAGAGACTCCATATGTGATGGGAAGTCCGAACGTGATTAGTGAATATCCGGATTGCAAGGACTTCTTTGTAAGTGCCTTCGGTTCTGTTCGAGCCCGGAACAGACTTGTATGGATTGTGTGTCTGACATTACAAGTTGAGATATAAAGCCGATTTCTTTCAAATATATTTCTGTGGTGGCGGAGAATTTATTCTTTTAGCTTAACACCCTTCTCTGAGACGTACGAGCTCAGAGGTTATATAGTTGAAGTTATCAGCGATATATTCCCAGTTTGGTAATGTGACATGCTGAGTGATGCTGAAATGATCATTGTGTTGATTATTGTGATAGGATCATTTATTTGATCGTCTATCTTAGTGATCATTGTGTTGATCATTTGTTGACCCAAAGCATGGCTTTTGTATAAAGTATGTTTTTGTGGACGTGAATTCGTCGAGCCTCACACCCCGTGAATGGTCAAAACAGGAAAGAAGCAGCAAGGTTATGAGGGGTAGCACCCTTTAGGATATGTGCATTTCCTTCTGGAAAAGGGTGGTATCATGGTATGGAGCCCAGATACTTACTCATGTTGAAAACACTTTATGATTGTGTGAATTGATTACGAGCGCTCGGTTGATAAAGGTCCCAAAGGACCGGGGGATGGCATATTCGGTCAGTTGTTACTCAGTTAGGAGTAACCCGGCCTTGTGTTGGTAGAGATCCGGTTTGGTTCTCGGGGATGTCCATCCAGAGGCATTCTCATGTGGCAATGGGAAGTTCCTTGGCCTGACCATTCGTTGGAAATCCAAAGAAACAATACGATCTTGTACGGTTTTAGTTGTAGAACCTGCCATCTAATATGGTAGCTATTAGTAGGCATAATATAATGGTACCTATGCTGGCTAAGATTTATATCTTTATTTTCGAAATAAATTTTCTACACTATGCACTAATAATAATATCAAAATTGATTTGATTTTTGCGTAGAAGCATCTTTGACTAACATAAGAAGAAATCTCCTCTAAGTCTGCGTTTGCATTGTGTGTGTGGTGGGAGGTCTTATGGTAGTTACATTTTCAAAAGCATTGCGAATTGATTTTTTAAATATTCTTCTATTTTTATTTTAAAGATAAATAAACTGTTTTTAGTTCTCGCACCAGTCACATGACTGACTCGGAGTTTATTGTTTTCCTTCCTAAACTCTGGATGCCCACCAATTTTTCACACGGGCAGTCAAGAGTTAGGGTTTATCAGGATATTCTGGATATTCTGGAGTTGTTGGAGGCAAGCTGGATGGCATGGCGTATACTAGTATATAGTATTTCTTTTTTTTCCGCTGTTTAAAATTTTTTTGTTGTTGTACACTCTGATGATTTGATGTGATGTAATGTGATGTAATGTAATAACTGATATAGTTCTTTGTTTAAAGATTATTCATTTATTATCTATTATATGTTCCGCTGCGAATTGTGAGATTCTGATGTGTTCTATTGTTTTCTTTCTGTTCTGTTTTTCTTTCTTTCTTCTTCTACCTCTTTCTCTTCTTTCTTAAAAACCCCCTCAGTGTTCGGTTTTTCGGCAACGAAAAATCGTGTCCTGACAATGTGGTATCAGAGCTGTTGGTTAAGCGAAAACCATGGTTCTGTTGGGTATTACTCGTTAGAGATAGAGTCAGCAGTACTCTAGAATGAGTTTGACTGTAATAATAGATATGAGCGCGTATTTTTAGTGAATATAAAATTGATTTTGAATCGGGTAAATAAGATAAATTTGCCCAAAAACTATTTTTGGAATAGAAAAGAAATGATTTTCTATGGATTATTATAGTATATGGTTGCATGATTGTTAAGAAGTGATAATATTGAATTATTATCATTAGTATATAGGAATAAAATAAAATGGATTGAATTCAAGTAAACTAACTTGATTCATGGACTAATGAATGGGAATTTGAATTGGTTAAATTAAAGTTTAGTCGTGAGCTAAATTTGAAAATAAATTTGAATTGTATACAAATTCAAGTAAGTGAAAGAAATAACTTGAAATTCTCTTTGTTGATAATTAAGTAAATTCGTGATGAATTGAATATTGAAATGAATTAGTGGATGAAACTAATTGAAAGTAGTAATATGAATTACTAAATGGAAGTTAATCGTTAGAATTCAATAATTTAAATTGTGAATTGAATTCAAATAGAATTGAAATTGTGAATTGAATTGAAACGTGAAATTGAATGAGAATGAATATATAACTTCAACAATGAAGTAAAAACGTATAAGAAGCATATATTGGAAATTTTGCAATAGAATTGGCAAATTGGTTTGAATGATTGGATTTGGATGCTACTACTAGCAGGTTATACAGGTGTATAAAGGAATGGAAATTTTGATTTCAAAGATAAAATTGAATTGCTCGACAAAAAGGTACGTATTTCAATTTTAGTATGAGATTTGATGACTTTCTTCTCTAGCCACTTGGCTTTTCTCTTTTCTTTTTGATTCTGAGGGGCCGTGGTGCCATTTTGCAGTCGTACCGAGCTAGCCGCGCAAAGGAAACGCTGGCGAAATTTTTCGAAAATTTAGGGTGTTAGAAAATTTTTGAGAAAAATTTGAAAGTTTAAAATTTGAATTTGAATTTAAATTTGAATGGCTAGGAAAACAATGTTGTTTGAAACCTATAATTGAAGTTGGAAAGCTAGTTGAAATGATAGTAAATCTTTAGTAAAAAGATTTAGGTTGGTAAGTTGATAAAACTATTTGGATTGTGAAAAATAATAGACGGGATAAGGGTATTCTTCTTAACTTGTAATTTCGGGACGAAATTCTTTTAAGGGGGAAAGATTGTAACGACCCTGAATTTTGAATAATTTAAATTGAGAATATTTAATTTATTTTAAATATTTGAAGGATGGTTTGGATTGAATTTTCAATATAACTTTGAAATTGGCGATTAAATTTTAGAATTTAATCTATTGAAAGTTGAATAAAAATTCGAATCTTCAATTTTAAGCCGATTTAAAATATTTCAAAGGCTTGTAAAATTCATATTGATAATACTGAAGATAATAGAAGCTTCAGAATTTAATTTGAAAGTGAATTATACAGTTTTGGAATTTAACCGTTCGAATCGATATTTAAAATAGCCGTCTGATGCACAGTCTCGGAATTCGACGAAACCAGTTCCATTGGGTCCGTAATATTGAATTATTGTCGGGTTTCAAATTTCGTATTTTTCGGAGTTGATACGTGATCACACGACGAATAAACGCGTCGAAATTTTCAACGATTTAAATTTAAATTTAAATATAAATGGTTAACAGCACACCACGTTCGTCCTAAAAATATGCCTAAACCTACGCCTTCGATCACGCCTGGGATCGTGAAGGAAACGAGCAAACACGATCTTCTGTCTCCTCTTCTTTTTCTTTTATAACGCAAGCTTCAGTTCAAGATCGAACGAGATAAAAATTTAATGGCGACATTCCTTTATTTCGTTCTCCCTCCCAAATCAACGAACAATGGCCGAAGCCGTATTTTTTTCCCCCTTTCCTTCTTCTTCAATTACAAATCAATGCCTCGGTAAATAAAAAAAAAAAAAAAAAAAAAACTTCAATGGCCGAAGCCCTAAAAGAAAAATCGCGAGCACGAGAGGATAGTCGCGATGATGGTGGCGCGCGTGCGCGCGGCATTGGGGGGGGGGGGGGGGCGACGCGAGGAGACGGCAATTGCAAGGCGGCACACGCGCAGGTGCTCGCACATGGAGGCGCGGCGACTTGGTGGGGGTTCGTGAGCAAGGAAGTAACACTGTGTCGATTTGGGGTGGCGCGCGATGTCGAGGCTGCGGCGAGGAAGTGGGGGTCGCGAGTTCGACGTTGAAGACAGCGGCGACTAGATGATGGTGGGCGCACGCAACATGGAGGCGACTCGATTGGGTTGCGTTCGAAGATCAACGCTAGGGTTGTGCTCTTCTTTTTCGCAGTAAGGTATTCTCGACTTGTTTATTTTCGAATTTGAACCTGATGATATTTATTAAGAAATTACATACAGTAAAATATATGTATACGAATATTAATATGTTGAACAGTATGAAAAAAAAAAAAAAAATAGTTAAAACAGAAACAAATAAGTATAGAGATAGGATTTTAAGAAATATATGATATTGCCACAGTAATTGATTAACAGTAAGTTAGAAATGCAGATTTTTTATATATATATAAATAGAAAATTTATTTATATAGATAAACCTAATACGTTGGATATTATTTCAATTATCAAAAGGCTGTTCCAGGAAATAAATAATTATAGTAAAGAAATTTCTGCTAGTATTTACAGGAAAACAAAAACATATTATTTTAAAGTAAAGTTTGAAGAAAGTTATAATAATAATAAATATAAGTTTTTAAAATTTATATGGATTGTTTTTACAAGAAAAGATTAAAACCCTTAGTTTGAAATAAATCACTTGTTAATTAATCCATTTATAAAGGAAATTTAATTATTTAAAATATAATTTTAGTTAAAATAAATTTATGTAAAAAAAAAAAGAAATTTTTGAAAGGCAAAAACAATTTATTAAAAAAAGAAAGTTAGTTTGAAAGTAAAAAGTTTAGTTAAATAAATTTATTTAACAGAAATTTGGTTGAAAGGAAAATAGATTAATTAAAGAAGAATCAGTTTGAATTCAGATTTTTAGTTTGAAACCAGAAAATTTGTATAAATTTAAGATTGGTCAATTAAAATTTTTAATTGATAAGAAAAAGAAATTTAATAGTTGCTAATAAAGGAATTTAGTTTAAAATTTAAATTCTTAGTTAAACAGGTTAATTAAAAGAAATTGATATAAGGATATTAATTTAAAGTAAAATGATTAGTTAAGTTGTTATAAAATAAATAGTTTACAATAATAAATTTGTTTTATCTATTATAGTTACTAAAAAGAAATTTTTAGTTAAAATAAATTTATTAAAGAAGAAACTGGTTTAAATAAAACTATTGATTTATTTTAACAATCAAAAAAAAAAAAACAACGAAAATTTATTATTCGATCGTTTCGAATATTAATAAATTGTGTAAATATTTATACTAGGTATAAATGAAGAAAACAAGTTGAATTGGAAGTGGATGGCAAACAGGAATAAAAGGTGAGAACTTCTCACTCAAAAGGAATTTTATTGTTTATTTAAATTTTAATAGTTAAATTTAAAATTGATTGACTGTGTTGATTGAATGTTTGAATGATGATTGTTATATATATATATTGGATGTGAATAGACCCTATACGCCGTTAGTAAGCGGAGGTTATTTATTACACACATATACTGCGATATTCCACCTCGAAGTGGAATTGGTATTATATTATATATATAGCAATATATATATATTGGCATATGTATATATTGCAGTTGATTGATTTCCCGCATTTCTTTTTAGCGGATGAGACCCTATTGCGCCGTTAGTAAGCGGATATATTTTTATAAAATCCCGTATACCGCGATATTCCGTCTTGAAACGGAATGGTATTGTGCTAATGTCTGTGGATGCAGGGAAACAGGTTGGAGGGATCCAACTGGATTCCTCACAAATATTTGTTTGATTTCATATACAGTGATATTTGATTGTTTATCATGGATGATATATGATATTGAAAATCGTGATTGACTATTGATGTGTTACATCATCGGATCCAATTTTTGAAGTTTAAAAATAACGATTTTTATTTTAAGAGATTTCTAAAGTAATTTTGAAGATATACGCTTTATAAATATTTTTAGAATTGATTCATTCTAAATAAATAAACGTTAAAATTTTAATGTTATAAAAATTATATTTTGAGAAATATAGTTAAAAGTTGATTTTTGAAAATAAGAGATTAACGATTTTATAAAAATTGGGATTTTTGAATAAATTATAAAAAGGTTTAAAAATAGGATTTATGAAATTGGATTATTTCTAAATCAAAAGATGGATTTATAAAAGAGTAAAAGGCATTTTAAAAATAGTAAAATAAATTGATTTATATTAAAGGATTTACAAATGGATATTTGTAAATTAAAATATTGGAATTATAAAACGAAGTTTTTATAAGAGTTAGGATGAATTGTGAATGAATTTCACAAATGAATGAATTTATAGAATTATGAACGGTGAAGTTATAATTGGAATTTTATAAACAGTAGGTTTATAAAATTTGTGAAGTTATTTAAAAGAATAAGATTTTGGATAGATAGATGAATCTTATAAGTTATAAGATTTATAGAAATTGTGAAGATTAAAGGAATGATTTTTTTTTTAAAACAAATAAATTATAAGTATTTAACTTATAATATGAATTTTTAGTATATCATTGTGATATGAATTGAGATAAGTTAATAAAGGAAATTTATAAAAGGAAGTTGTTATAAAAGAAATAGAAATAGAATTTATAAACATTGTTTTATAAATCAGCAACGACTTATTTTGATAAGTGAATTGTTGAAATTTTTAATGGAGTTATATTCATGTTTTAGACAATGAATAATTCCTTAAAATAAAATGAATAGAAGTGATGAAATTTATTAACAAGGTATATTCACGTTTTTAAATAGTGAATAATATGTTAAAGAAATTATTTAGAATGTGATGTTTTAAATAAGATTAAACCGATCTAACGATGTTTTAAAATATGTTGAGATTCGAAACCATAGATTTCAACGTTTATTGCTGAAATAGATGTTTTCGAGAAATAAAAGGAAATGGTAAACTATAACACTGTTGTTATAGTAAATAATTTCCGAAAGGAAATGTTTTGTATAGTATTGGGATTTATATATATCTATTTTAATTTCGAATCCCTATACTAGTGATTTTGGGTTGTCGTAACGATGTTTTACGTAACATTCGTTTTGGCCCAAATAAATATGATTAAGTGAATGATTTCCTTAAAGAATGAAATATATACTTAATTTTGATTTAAGTATATTGAATATTTTCAAAAGGTTGAAAATAAATAAAATTTGTGAATTACTTATAAAATAAATAAGTATGGAAATTGTTTTTCCAAAGAGAAATGGAGAGTTTAGAGAATTTATCTTTTTGAAGATAAATTGAAAATGAATATTTGAAATCGTATATTCATAAATATTTTGGAAATATAAATTCAAAATGGAATTTATAAATGGAATTTATAAATGGAATTGGGAAAATAGGTTTAAAAATAAATATTGATTTATTTTTGAAATATGAAAAGTTATATCTTCTAAAGATATTTTTGGAATTAAATAATTTGGAAAATTATTTGGATTCTGGTGATGTTGGCATATCCATTGATAGTTCAATAACCGACTATCAATATTTACCTTTGAATGGTATTTGTTGTGATTGCTTGGAATTGAATGCCACGCTTATTTTTTTAAAATAAGCGCTCACTATTCGGGTTAACCGGGAAAGGACCATGGGGTCGTATAACCCATTCCGAATATGTGATACGTCGTATGAATTGCATTCGAAGACGGTGTTGAAGACCGGATATTTTCGAAAACGAGAGGGTTTCTTGTCGAATGTCTTTGCATCGACTGGTCCCCGGTATAGAGACTCCATATGTGATGGGAAGTCCGAACGTGATTAGTGAATATCCGGATTGCAAGGACTTCTTTGTAAGTGCCTTCGGTTCTGTTCGAGCCCGGAACAGACTTGTATGGATTGTGTGTCTGACATTACAAGTTGAGATATAAAGCCGATTTCTTTCAAATATATTTCTGTGGTGGCGGAGAATTTATTCTTTTAGCTTAACACCCTTCTCTGAGACGTACGAGCTCAGAGGTTATATAGTTGAAGTTATCAGCGATATATTCCCAGTTTGGTAATGTGACATGCTGAGTGATGCTGAAATGATCATTGTGTTGATTATTGTGATAGGATCATTTATTTGATCGTCTATCTTAGTGATCATTGTGTTGATCATTTGTTGACCCAAAGCATGGCTTTTGTATAAAGTATGTTTTTGTGGACGTGAATTCGTCGAGCCTCACACCCCGTGAATGGTCAAAACAGGAAAGAAGCAGCAAGGTTATGAGGGGTAGCACCCTTTAGGATATGTGCATTTCCTTCTGGAAAAGGGTGGTATCATGGTATGGAGCCCAGATACTTACTCATGTTGAAAACACTTTATGATTGTGTGAATTGATTACGAGCGCTCGGTTGATAAAGGTCCCAAAGGACCGGGGGATGGCATATTCGGTCAGTTGTTACTCAGTTAGGAGTAACCCGGCCTTGTGTTGGTAGAGATCCGGTTTGGTTCTCGGGGATGTCCATCCAGAGGCATTCTCATGTGGCAATGGGAAGTTCCTTGGCCTGACCATTCGTTGGAAATCCAAAGAAACAATACGATCTTGTACGGTTTTAGTTGTAGAACCTGCCATCTAATATGGTAGCTATTAGTAGGCATAATATAATGGTACCTATGCTGGCTAAGATTTATATCTTTATTTTCGAAATAAATTTTCTACACTATGCACTAATAATAATATCAAAATTGATTTGATTTTTGCGTAGAAGCATCTTTGACTAACATAAGAAGAAATCTCCTCCAAGTCTGCGTTTGCATTGTGTGTGTGGTGGGAGGTCTTATGGTAGTTACATTTTCAAAAGCATTGCGAATTGATTTTTTAAATATTCTTCTATTTTTATTTTAAAGATAAATAAACTGTTTTTAGTTCTCGCACCAGTCACATGACTGACTCGGAGTTTATTGTTTTCCTTCCTAAACTCTGGATGCCCACCAATTTTTCACACGGGCAGTCAAGAGTTAGGGTTTATCAGGATATTCTGGATATTCTGGAGTTGTTGGAGGCAAGCTGGATGGCATGGCGTATACTAGTATATAGTATTTCTTTTTTTTCCGCTGTTTAAAATTTTTTTGTTGTTGTACACTCTGATGATTTGATGTGATGTAATGTGATGTAATGTAATAACTGATATAGTTCTTTGTTTAAAGATTATTCATTTATTATCTATTATATGTTCCGCTGCGAATTGTGAGATTCTGATGTGTTCTATTGTTTTCTTTCTGTTCTGTTTTTCTTTCTTTCTTCTTCTACCTCTTTCTCTTCTTTCTTAAAAACCCCCTCAGTGTTCGGTTTTTCGGCAACGAAAAATCGTGTCCTGACAATTTTGGTTGCTATAGTTGGGTGTTAGGTAATAAAAATATTTGTAATGAATTAAAGCTAAGTTGAATTTTAATAAATCAAATTGGAGATTTTAGAACTTAAGTCCGGGATTTTTGAAATCTTCTTTCAAAGGATTTATGAAATATAATGATTTGGTTTATAAATATTTTCTTATATAAATATTTAGTATAATTCGAAGGAATTGGTTTAAAGAGGATTTTGAAGAAAATAAGTTTGTACTTTCCTCTCTATCGCTGGAAAATAATTTCGGTGATGACGGCCGCATCATCGACTTTCATTTTCGAGTTTCGAAGGGAAAGGCCACTGTAGTAAATTCTACTGCAGATTTGTTTTGAAATTATTTAAAATTTTAATTGTTTAAAGGTAATTAAAGATATAAAAGTTGTAAGAAATTAATTATCTATTATTTTAATGAAATTTTGGAATTTGACCCGGTATTAATTCTTGAATTTCCATTAATTAGTTGTAAAAATTTAGGTTAGTGAAATAAAAGAAGTAATCAATGAATTAAAAGAGTTGAGATTAAAGGTAAGTTGAAATTGTAATTTATAAAACAAATATGTATTAACTAAAGGAATGGAGAAGAAACTTGTAAATTTTCACTTACATTCTTAAAACATACATAACTTACCATATAATAAAAAGTTGCAAATGTTAGTAGGAAAATGTAAGGGGAAATCTTACTAGTGAAGAGTAAGGTAATAAAGGTATTCTATTAATTTGCTATTATTAATGAGAATTAATTGTGTAGACTTAAGTTAAATTGGAAATTTTACCATAAGTAAAGGTAAGTAGTATAAATAGATGATAGAAACTTTAGTAAATAAAATTGGAATACAAATATAATGAATTCTGTGATAAATGGAAAATGAAAATTTGTAAGAAATAAAGAAATCACTCCATAAATGAAAGAAAGAAAATCAAACCATTGAAGCATGATATAAGTGTATAATAAATAAATTTGGGTGTTGGTTTGAATTGTGTTGTTTGATTTATGTTGTTGGGTAAGAAATTTGAAGTGGTTAAATGAATAAGTATCTATCTTTGTTCCATCTAAGACTGTTGAGTAAATGATGCACTTGATAGTTAATTTCATTTTATACAAATTTCAAGTTTGAACCCAAACAACTATTTGGTTGATGGATTAAATGGTTGCTTTGTTGTGTATGTATGTTGTTTGTAAGGTTGATGGTTGTTGAATTGTTTGGTTGATTAATGATTGAATCCACTTGAATAGTTCACTTTAAAATAAATATTTAACCTTTTAGATTATATAAGTGAATACAGGTGATGGAAGCAACTGCTACTGCTTTTGGTTCCAAAATAATAAGCGTATATTGCCCGACAAATAGGTACGTTTTCGGATTACGTTTAAAGCGCTATTTTTCCGTGTTGGGATATAATATTTTGATAATATATGTAATATATTTGTATATTTTGATATTATATTTTCTCCAGAGTCTCTCCGCACAAAGGAGACCCTGCCAAAATTTTCCGTAAATTTTGGACTTAGAATTTTGTGAAAATATTTTCCCAACTTTAATAATTAAGTATAAAATAATATAATGATTATAAACAGGTATATTTTATTTAAGAAAATAAATTTAGTAAATTATTGTTATAAGTTAATATTTGGAATAAGATGTACTTTTTTATTCTTCCTTCTCCCTTCTTTTTCCTTTTCGGGGACGAAAAGTTTTGAGTGGGGGAGATTGTAACAACCCGTTAAATTAATAATATTTAATAAATTAAATTAATATAATTTCTAATTTGTTTAAGAATAAATGTAGAAATTTGGTATAGTAGTTGTAACCTAGTGTAACAATAAAATTTTATGACAATAGATTTGGATAATGTAATTTGTCACTTTTTGTTAAAAGTAAATTTTAAGAAATCAATAAATGTTGAATTGAGAATATTAATAAAAAATATTAACTAAAATGAGATTCATTAATATAAAATCAGTAGTGAAGATGTCACCTTTGGTTGTAATAAAAGTGAATGCTATTAGTGGATGTCAACACTTAATAAAATTTATTTAGAATAAAAAGAATTTAAATGCATGTTTGAATAGAGTATTAAATTGATAGATTAAGCGTAAGTAATTAGAATTTAACCCTATAAGATATGGAACTGAATGTATGAATATAATTTTGTAAAAATAGTTAATTAACAACTTATTTGTGCATACCCAATTTAATATAAATAACAAAAGGGCTAGCACTTGATGTGCCTAAGTATTAATATATTGGAACTATAATAAAATAGAGAGTTTGGTAGTAAATAGAAATAAAAAGACCGTTATTAACTAGGAAATTAATAAATGGATTCTAACAATAGGTAGTAATTAATGCGTGTATATTGGGCATTTGCGGATTACCAATTTTTCTACCTATTCATATAATTTATTTATGTAAATCTAAACCTATGGCAACATTTTGTTAATAAATGTTGGAAGTGAATTTGAATATATCAAAGGATAACAAGTGTTTAGGTTAACCATTTATTTTATTTAGTTAAGAAGGGAAATAGATTGAAATAAAGCTAATTTAATTTTTTTGGTTGTTAATGGGTATAGTTAAATAAGGAGAAGTTATAGGAAATAATACGCGCACTAATGAGATGTAATATAATTCCAAAGTTATTTATACCCACAAATAGGTTAATTACTGTATAGAAAGAGTCTAAATCAATAAATGAATTTATTAAGATTACATTTATAATTTTATAACCTTTATGCTGATTTAAGTTCAATTAATTTATTTGATTAAATAGTGCAGTAGCGTAGTTTTGTGCGGTAGTTGAAATAGCTAATTCTTTTAGGTAAAGTTAAGGCTAATTCTATGTATATATTTGACCTATTGTTGATATAGATTCTAGGAAGCAGGATCTATTAATTAAATGGAGTATTAGATTCAATAATTGCATTTATCGCATAAATAAAGAGAATATAACGGTTAAATTTGGCGTTATTGAAATTAAAAAGGAATGGGGGAATAATAATTTGAAATCATTGCAATAGATATTAATTTAAGGTTACCTTAAATAAATTAAGGTAATAAATGGAGGATAGTGTAAATATCTTTATAATACGATGATTTGTGTAGTTAGGGTAGTTTTGATTTGTCAGTTAAGATGGAGGATTTTTATAAAATGTAATAAATGCAGTTTAAATTAAGGCATTGACGTTTGGGAATTTAAGAAGTGATAAACTAAAATTTATTTATTTATTTGAAAATTTGAAATCCAATTTGTGGATTCATTGCAAATAAGTGAAATTTGTGTTTAACCATTACATCGATAGGAATAAATTAAATTTAAGGTTATATTAATAAAATTTGGACTAGAGAAATGATATGAATCGGTTTTAGAAGCCTTAAATATAAAATGGGAAGTAGACGAGATTTCACGTTACAACCATTTTTAAAAATCCTGATGTATGTAGAAATATTTATGAAATATAACGTAAACCAATGTTGAATCAAAAGAATAGAGTCAACACTTGTTTATTCATTTAATGTGATATAACTACGAGTATGATTTATTGCAAATTACATGGAAATCTAATATATAGGACATTACCTAAAAAGGAAGAGTAGATAAAATTTATGATAAACATATTTGTATATGAAGGTTATTGATTTAAGGAGAAATTGGGCAAGTTTTATGTATTTGGGTTAAGTGCAACCTTTAATAGATAAATTTAGTGCAATTAAACAAATTGACATTTAATATTTCGATAACTATAAATTTGATGGGATAAGAACATTTGGGTAATGAAGGGATGACAAATATTAGCTATGATTCTAGAAGGAATTAAATAGATAATGGGAAGATTAAAATCAGGTTCTGAGCAATAATTATTAAATAACAGAAGTTTAGGAGTAAAGTGAGATAATTGAAAATTTTAATCATTCATATAAGTCATTTGTTTATTAATATGAGTTAGCTAATAAATTTAACTTGGGCAATACCTATATATTGGAAACACATTTGTAAAGCGTAATTAATTGAATTTGGTGAATTGGGAATGAATCCAAGGTTATAGGAATTGATGTAATACTACGCAAATAAAAGGTAACTGCATAAAATCAATGTTTCGAAATAAATTGTAATTGATAATTAAGTAGGAATGGGTTTGAATTTGACAAAAAGGAAAATTTATTATTTGCTTACCCATCTATTCAATCTATTAAATTTGATCAGATCCATTTGCAATTAAACGAATTTATTTACAAGTTAGTATGTATTTAGCTGATAACTATAAACCAATTAGGGCAATCGGGTATATATATTACCAGTTAAGTTATATAAGATAATGGTTGACTTAATTAAGGGAGTTTATGTAATAATTTCATTTATTTTGTAAGTGGAAATAAAACGTTAATGATAACAAGTATTCAAAATTTACCATCTATTTAGTATATTAAGTATAATTGATAATCAACTGCAGCAAGTAATAAATAATAAATACGTAACGTTAAATGAAGTAATATTTGAAATTTAATATTTAGAAACTATGTAAATATAAGTGCAGATGAAATTGGGGATATTTACATATTGAAATATGAATCCAATGATAAATCAATCTAATTGACAATAAATAATGGAAAGTAAATTTAATTAAATTTTGAAAATTTAATATATATATACAGTTATAAACCCTAGCTCCATCCTATTGTCATTTGCTGTATATTCATTTCTTCATCTCCTTCTCCTCCTCAAATGGTTGCAAAACCTATATCTACTTCAATCCAAATTTCAATGAAAATGCAAACACTTCAGAAAAATTCCACAAAAAAATATATGTTAATGTTCTCGAAACACGTAATCTCATGGTGTAATTCGTTTTTCGAATGGAGTCATCGTTTGCTCAGAATAAATTCAAACAGTTCGTGGCCATTCATCAGCGCCGTAACAAACTTCGTCAGATCGTCAAACGGTTTCTGGGTTTTGTAGAGTGGGCGATGGGGATCGCATCTATATGGTTTTTGTGTCGATTCAACGGTTAGATCGTCGTAGATCTTCGATTAGGGTTTCGAAACCCTAGAATCATAGGCGGCGGCGCTCGCGTTTCAAGGAGGCGGAGGGCCATGGGGGGTTGCGGCTTGGCAAGAGCTTCGAGATGGTGGTAGTGGTTTGGTCGATGGATGTCTCAGGCGAAGGCAAGGGACGGTCAAACGTTGGCGGGGGAGGTGATTCGCGTGCGTGTAAACCTGGGCGCGCGTTTGAAGATGATGACGTGGATGATGATGTGTATGTAATTGTGTTCCATTCTCTTTTATTTAATATTGTTTTTCAATCGAATTTTCGACATAACTTCCGCGTACGAACTCCGATTCACACGAAATTTCTTTTGTTAGGATCGTAATTTAATTCCGAATTTGATGACGCTGGTTTGGACGAATTCCGAGAAGGGCGAATTTTTGGGTTTAAATCGAATTTAAATTCGATTTAAATTCAAAAGGTGAGTGTTTAAACCCACTCACAACTACTAGAAGCTTTTATGTTTGTTAAGTTAATTTTAGAAATGAATAGAAATATTTATGAGTATTTGGCATGTTTATTTCACTCATATTTGTTGAATTGCATTTATTAAATTTAACTGTTAATTTAATTTATTTATTGCGTATTAATTGATAGTTAGAATTTATTTGTTTGCCTATAAACTGCTAGTTAACAGTTATATAGATTATTACTGAATATAAACTGTTAGATTAATAGTTGTAAAATTTAATCTGAATAAAATTGCCAGTTATTACCTGTTATATATTATCAAATATAAATTGTTATTGATTGATATTGCTTGATGATTGTGATTGGATGATGGGTGATGTTGATGGATGTTTTATTGTATATCATTAAATTGCAAATTATCATGCATATTTCCTTTCATTCGGGATTGTGGTTTGAAATGATATACAACCGCAAAATTTTATATCTTTTAAATTGCGGATTGAAATGATAAATATCCGTATCACTTGACCATAGGATAGAAAATTATATACATGCACCGCGGTATATATATATATATATATATATATATATATATATATATATAACTATTTAAATGTGATTTCTATGGTTTGGATGGAATACGTTTATAATAATCTTAAATTTTATATTGTATAAATATTATTCTTCCATATATATACATATGAAGTTGAAAATTTTGAAATTAAAAGGTATATAAATCTCTTTATTAAAAATGGAAAAAATTTAAGAAAATGGAGTTTGATAATTTATATCATATGTTTAAATGTTAAGTTTGGAAATTTTAAGATATGATATTTATAATTGGATTTTTCCAAGATAAATTGAAATGAATATTCTAGTATAATTTGAATTGAAAAAAAATATTGGAGTTCTTATTTATTTATGGATTTTATGTGAATATTCAAGACTAAATAATAGAACATTTAATTTGGTTGAAGGAATAAATTCCAACTTTAGTTTTGAAATATTAATACTCCAAATGGATATATATATATATATATATATATATATATATATATATATATATGAAGTGGTTTTGGAACTTGAGAGAGATAATACAAATTTTGGTTTAGACTTTAATAAAGAAATGTATTTGTAAAGCCATGAGAACTATTTTCTTTACAAAGTAACATTTAAGTTAAACCTTTTAATTCATATACCGTTGAATATCCAAACCATTCAAGTTTTAGAAGTTATGGTTTTAAATTATGATTTTCAAAATACTATGCTTTGAAAATATTTGATTTTCAGACGTTATGAAGTTAAAGCATTTTGATTTTTGGAAAAGAATTATATTTGGGATAAGTGATAAAATATGGTTTTGGGTTTTGAAATGATATCGTATTCATGGTTATGAAATGGGATGTTTATTCTGATTTTTAAAGTATAACCTATTTATAAATGACCGCGGTGTTATAATAACGATGGGTGGCAAAGAGACCGGGATCGGATATCTGACATACTCTCTGTCGATACCGAAAACCACTTTGACTAACCGTGTACGCGGTGGAGATTCCAGAATGAAGTAGGTGGTGGCGACGTTTCCTGTAAGGTAAATACGTGGACCCGACTCCCGTGAGTTGGCATAAGGTGCCTAAAACAGGAGCTATTCCCAGGCCAATGAGGTCATACCTCTGATCGGACACTCCTCTTCGATATTATACTATGACTTTGGATTGATTCAGTGGCCACTTTTATTTTGATTTTGGGGAGTTTGTTCGAGGTGGGCGGTAACTGCGGCTACGCGTTTCCATCAGCCTGGGTACGCAATTGGTATATCTACCCTGGCATTGCCTTGTTGTGCCGTGTCACCTACCATACCGAGCCTTTACTACGAGTTATGTTTTGTACCATACCTATGGAGTGCCCTCTGACGACGCCCAGTACGGGGGAGATTACGGTACTGTATAGACTATGGGAATATATAAATGTGTTAAGGTGGAAAATGTAAAGCCTTAACGCTATTTAAAAGTAAATTTATTTTATAAATAGACACTATTATAATAGCGCAATATACTACATAGTAAATAGTTTAACGGTTCCTTAGGAGATGTAAATCCCGAACATCTCTTGAGTTACTGTACTCATATTTATTTTTGTAAATTTAACTCACATAAGATCTTTTAGTCTGACTTGAGTGTTTTGGTCTTTTCAAATTCGCTCGGGTTAGTCCGAGCGTTTCAGGATCGAAGACTTTAGCTTTGAAGGACGAAGACGAAGGAGTCGTATTATTATTATCTATAGTATTGCACCACACTCATACTGTTCCGCTGCATTGATTGTATTGGTAGGTGTAACTCTGATATTTATTGTATAAAGCAAATCAAGTGTTTGTAAACTGTTTTGAACTGTATATTTATTATTATAATTTATCCTTCCGATGTGAGATTCTATTTTGTTTTTATTTCTTCTCTGTTTTTCTTATTTACCCCATAACAATCCGTCCTTCCATTATGTTTTGAATTGGCACGTGTGTCGGTTTAAAGTGTGCGAAAAGGCTGGATGTTACACATTTCCCACAAAGTCATCAGAGAGACAAATTCGAACCAGTCAATCGAATACTGGAATTTACTTTATCGACCAAAACTCCTCGCGCGATCATCACAGATCGCCTGCAACTGCGCCACTGTAAAGGTTGTGATTTTCGACTCACGAAAGTCGACATTAATACGTCCACTGTATCAACTGCCGAGCAATCGAAGGTCGAAAAACACAACCGTTAGGGTTAAAGAAGAAGAGGTAGAAGAAGAAAGAAAGAAGAAGCAACAGAAAACAATATCAGAATCTCACAATTGCAGCGGAACAACATATAATAGATAAATGAATATCTTTAAAACAAAGAACTATCTCAGTTATTACATTACATCACAATACATTACATTATCAGAGTGTACAACAACAAACAGCGAAAAAGAAATACTATATACTAGTAGATACATCATGCCATCCAGCTTGCCTCTAGATCTCTACAATAACTCCTAAATTTCAGAATTACCTGATAACCTGACTCTAGACTGCCCGTGTTAAAATTGGTGGGCACCCAGAGTTTAGAAAGGAAACAACAAACTCCAGGCCAGTCATGGGACTGGTGTGAGAACTTAAAACAGTTATTCTTTAAAAACAACAAAGAAATATTTTGAAATAGATCTGCAATGCTTTTAGAAAATGTAACTACCATAAGGCCTCCCGCCACACACACAATGCAAATGCAGAATTGGAGGAGATTTCTCCTTATGATAGTCAAAGATGCTTGATACGCAAATTTCTTTTATATTATTACTATAAGTGCAAAGTGTAGAAAACCTTTCGAAAGTACAATATAAATCTTAGCCAACATATGACCAGTATCGTATGCCTACTATAGCTACCATCTAAACAGTGGGGCGCCACCATAAGTAAATGGCAGGTTATACAACTAAAACCGTAAAGAGCTTGTATTGGATGAATGGATTTCCAACAAATGGTCGGGCAAAGGAACTTCCCAAGTAAAATGGAACGCCTCTGGAGGGACGTCCCCGGATCCTAACCGAATCTCTGCTAGACAAGGTCGGGTTACCTCTAGCTGGGTAACAACTGACACGAGTACGTCATCCCCCGATTGTAAACAACCTTTATCTGAGGATCCTCTCAACCAACAACCACAAAATAATAAGTTTGCAGCAACCACTAAGTAAGTATCTGGGCTCCATACCATGATACTACTCATAATCCAGAAGGAAATGACATACCCTTAGAGGGCGCTATCCTCAAATAACCTTGCTGTTACGATTCTTGTTTCGACCATAACCGGGTTGTGAGGTTCGACGAAGTCTCGTCCACAAAGCTACGCTTTTCACAAAGCCACGCTTTGATCAACAAATGATCAGCAGCACTCAGCATCCCACATTACCAAATTGGGAGTATATCACAGATAACCATCAACTACATAACCTCTGAGCTCGTACGTCTCAGAGAAGGGTGTTAAGCTAAGAGAATAAATTCTCCGCCACCAACAGAAATGTATTTGAAAGAAATCTGCTTTATATCTCAAAGTGTAATGTCAAACATACTATCCATACAAGTATGTTCTGGGTTCGAACAAAACCGAAGGCACTCCCAAAGAAGCCCTTGCAATCCGGGTATTCACAATCCAGATCGAACTTGCCATCACAAAGGAAATCTCCATACCGTAGCTATCGGTGCAGAGACAATCGATAGGTCATCCTATCATTCTCGCAAATACCAGGTCTTAAACACCGGTCTTCAAATGCTACCCATTACGACGAATCACTATTCGGAATGGGATACATGACTCAAAGGTCCTCTCCCGGCTAAACTGAATAATGAGCGCTTATTTATAAAAATAAGTGCTCATTCAGATTCAAGCAAATCACAAAAATTTTCACTTTGATCTTTTAAATAAACGATCCATCACAATCACAAAGATTCGATGTGGTTTCAGGATATCCACTTGGAATCCGACCCCTGATCCCATCGAAATTCAAACGCCATCCAAAGGCAAATATTGATAGTCGGTAATTTAACTATCAATCAACATTCACTACAATTTCCAGATTTAAATAATTTCCACAATTATTTATTTTCAAAACATCTTCGCAAGATATATTTTCACACTTCAACCATTTGAAAACCAATTTCAAATATTCGCTTTCAATTTATCTTTAAAAGATAAAATCTCAAAACATTTCACTTCATATTGGAAAACATTTCCATACTTATTTAATAATAAGAAATTCACAAATCTATTTATTTTCAACATCTGGAAAATATTCAATATACTTAAATCACAATTAAGTATATATTTTATTCTTTAAGGAAAACATTCTCTTAAACACATTCATTTGAGTCAAAACGAATGTTGCGTAAAACATCGTTACGACAACCCAAAATCACTAGTATAGGGATTCGAAATTTAGATAGGTATATAAATCCCAATACTATATAAAACATTTCCTTTCGAAAATCATTTACTATAACAACAGTGTTATAGTCCACCATTTCCGTATTTCTCAAAAACGTCTATTTCAAAAATGAATGTTGAAATCTAGGGTTTCGATCCTTAACACATTTTGAAACAACTTTAAATCGTTTTAAATTCTATTTAAAAGATCACTTCCTAAAACATTTCTTTAATATATTATTCACCATCCAAAATCGTGAATATAAATCGTTTACCAAATTCAACACTTCTACATATTTAATTAAAGGATTATCCACTATCCAAAATCGTGGATATATCTCCTTAATAAGCTTTCATATTTACTTATCAAATTCAATTGGTTTCGGATTTATAAAACAACGTTTATAAATTCACATTTATATATTTTTATAAAAAAAACTTCAACTTATAAAATCCCTTAATTAACAAATTCTATTTATATCTCATTTATATGCCAAAATCCAAATTATAAGTTAATTACTTATAAATCTTTTATTTTACAAAATCTATTCATTTTATAACTTCACAATTTATAAATCTATAAACTTCATTCACTTATGAAATCCATTTATACTTCTTTTTAACACTTATAAAAACTCGTTTTATAATTCCAATATTTTAATTTATAAATATCAATTTTATAAATCTTTTATATAAACCGTTTATAATAATTCAAAAATCCCAATTTTAAACTGTTTTATAAAATCATTAGCTCCATATTTCAAAAATCAATTTTCAACTATATTTCTCAAAAATCATAATTTTTATAACATTAAAATTATAACATTTATTTATTTAAAATGAATCAATTCCAAATTTCAAAAAAAAATGTATACTTCCAAAAATCACTTTAAAAATCCTTTTAAATTCGAAAACGTAATTTTAACATTTTTAAAACTCCAAAATAGGCCCAATGCTGCAACAACACCAAATATAACAATCACGGCATCCAAAGCATCATCTATCATATGATAACGGAATATATCACAATATCTGTAAATAAATCAATACTGTTGAGGAATCCAGTTGGATCCCTCCAACCTGTTTCCCTGCATCCACAGATGTTAGCACAATACCAATCCCGTTTCAAGACGGAATATCGCGGTATATGGGATTTATAAAATATTATCCGCTATTATGCGGCGCAATAGGGTCTCATCCGCTATATAATGCGGGGAAAATCAACTCCAAGTACGTATATAATACCAATTCCACATCAAGGTGGAATTATCGCGGTATATGTGTTTAATAAATAACCTCCTCTTAACGTATAGGGTCTATTTCAATACAATAGATAATAATTTGTCATCCAAGCATACAATCAAGCAATTTTAAATCGAAACAATTTCGATTGAGTGAGAAGTTCTCACCTTGCTTCAAATAACAGTTGCAGTGTTTTATTTCGAATAAAATTAAACGCACGTTTAATTTTACCCAAAAATTTCACTAGCTCAAATCAACTTCAATCCAGCTCCATCGCGTAGTGTTCGTCCATACGAACCTAACGCAATTCGTTTTGTGCGTTTCCGACCTCGTATCAAAAAGTTATAACATTTCAAAGTTTATACAATTTTTTATATAAATAAATATACAATTTCTTTTATTTTTTTAACCTTAAGCACATCTCGGCCGATCATCAACGCAACGTCAGATCTGGGCCACATACACGTTTCTTCCCCAAAATCGTTCCTAGGCTTTATTCGTACGTGAATAAACTCACTCGGCCGCCTTCGTTCAAGAATTTATCGCGACCCCCACGAGCAAAACGAAGATGATCGGCAATCTTCACCGCCTCCGCATGCACGTGCTCCGCGTACGGCCACAACGGTGGCGAGCTCGGTTGCTTATTGGCCTTGGAATTCGTGCATGAACGGTGTGCCTTTGGACGTGATTTGCCAACGATCCGCAGCTTCGTTTCCGATCATCACCGTTCAGATTGAAGATCTCACGTAGCTCTACATCTTTGTAGTTGAAAATTTCTTACGAAAGCTGATAGATTGGAATAAAAATGAAGAAAAACGCGACAAGTTTCTGGTCATTGGACGTGAGAGTGGCGGCTGAAGAAAAATGGGCTAGGGTTTTGCAGATGGAAATGATGAAGGTTCTTTTATAGAAAATCGCCAAAAAACACTATTCATCCGATTTTCCGAACTCCAAATCTCACGCGGTGACCGGCGTTCCTAGGGTTTAACCCGCGTTCCGGACACAATGGATCAAGTTTCGGAAGCTAATTTGATCATATGTGCGATTACGAAAATAAACGATCAAATTTAAATTAAATTGGTTAAACTAATTTCTATGCGTTTTGGCTTGCCCCGGACGAACTGTAAATCCGATTGACACGAAATTTGAAATCTTACAAAAATTTAACATTACGGATCCAATGAAACTGGTATCGTCGAAATCCGAGACTGTTTGAAAAATGGCTATTTTTAGTTGTCAATTAAATATTAAAATATTCAATTTCCACAAATTTACTTTAAATTCAATTTTAAAAGTTCTATAACATCAGTCTAACCTCAATATGATTTAATACAACTTTAAAAATCAATTTTAATCACATTAAACCCAATTCCCAATTATTTCTGTAATTTCAAATATTAAATTATCCATTTAATTATCCAATTAAATCTAGATATTCGAAATATAATTTATTCGACTGTTTTAATTTTATTGGTTAATATTTAAAATCAGTTAAATATACGAATTTCAAATGACAGAAATTCTGGGTCGTTACAAACTTCCCCCTTAAAAGAATTTCGTCCTCGAAATTACCAAGTAAGAAAAAAGTTACAGAATTCATCAACTTTTCAAACATCCATTCAAATTAAATTTCAAATTCACTTAAGTGTTTAAATTTCCCAAAATCCAATAGTTATACTTCTTACAATAACTTTACTAAGTTTTCAAATCGTACTTAGTTGTCTTTTCAAAATTTTCCAATTTTCTCAAAAATATTCTAACGCCTTAAATTTTCAGAAAATTTCGCCATGGTCTCCTTTGCGCGGCATCTGAAAAGTAAAAATAAAAAGGCAACATATGTATCAAAAATATACATCTCATCAAGTGATGAGACATCCCGCAGGGAAAAAGTGTAAAAGTACGATATCTAATCCGAGATATGTACCTTATATATTATTGCGAGCATATACGGCTAATATAGCGCGAAAGCGAGCTCCAAAAGCAAAGCAAGCGCAATCCGCGCCTACTAAACACTCAGCAAAAATGAGAACATGTATATAGGCAAGTAATATCAATATACAACATATACCAACAACTATATGTGCCAATATAGAAAATGCAATCAAAAGCAATAAATTCAACCATTAAACAACTATCATCCAACAACAATTCCAATCATCAAATCAATATACATTCACTTCTCATTAATATTCAATGAATTGGTTTTTCATTTAATCACATTTGATTCATTAACATTGGACTTTACTAACATTCATTTATTCATTTTCAATTAGTTTATATTCACTAATTTACATTCAAGTTAGTTCACTTCCACATTCAAATCAAATTACATAGTTTTCAATTTTATCAATTCAACTTCATTAACACCTAATGAATTATATACAATCAACTAACAATCCTATAACAACTAAATCATAACCAACATAACCAAATTATTAAATTTACATTCAATTTGGTCTAACACTTTTAATTTCCAATTGGTTGATATTTAATTGACTTTTCATTCAATTATTCAATTTCCAATTTACTACTTTTTAATGAATTAACATTTACATTCATTATTCTATATCAATTCATTTACATTCGATTGATTAATATTCAATCCATTTATTAATTACTTCGATATCAAAATCTACTTCATTCAACATTACTTAAGTTATATTCCATTTCAAACATCATTTGTTTAGCTTAACTTAAATTTCTACTTATAAATCCAATTCAGATTCCAATTATAAAGTAAATTCTATTTAACTTTACCAAATTAAGATCTTTATTATTTCATATTATAAGTTCAAAACTCGTTTCACTTATATTCAACAATTACAACTTGGATTTTAATTTCAAATTTGTTTATCACAACCAAACTTCAATTTACTATGGTAGCAAATCCATCACACAGAAACGTGAAAATGATACTGATGATGCTGTAGTCATCACCCTTATCATTTCCCAATAACAGTAGCGAATCCAGTGCTTAATATTCTTTCAAAATTTTCCTTTTATTCATAAATCGCATTTACAAATCTTTTACTTATATAATTTCACTATTTTCTCTTTACTTATATAAGATCATTTCAAAATTGTAAATCATATTAATTATAATTCCATACTTATAATTCTTCGCTTATACAATTTATTCTTTTACAATTGTTTTTATTTAGATTATTCAAACATCCTTTAATTAACTTATGTATATTCTTACATTTTCAACAACCAAACAATCAATCTATATACACTTTAATAATTCTGAAAAATTATTCCTTTATATGTAAAATATAATCGAGGTAAAATTATTCCATTTACCCTATTTTAAAACGATATCGTGTCAAATTGTTAAGTATAAGTGTTTAGAAATCCCTATCAACAACGTTAATTACTCGTATTGACCAGAATCCATATACCACTCAACAAACCAATCATCACAATATAAAAAAATTTATATTCACTAACAAGTGCGCTCTCATAGCTATTATTACACTCACACTCATTCTAGAGTACTACCGACTCTATCTCTAATGAGTAATTCCCAACAGAGCCAAGGTTGTCTTTTAACCAAAAGCTTTGAAACCAAATGTAAAGGTTGCGATTTTCGACTCACGAATGTCGACATTAATACGTCCACCGTATCAACTACCGAGCAATCGAAGGCCGAAAAACCCAACCGTTAGGGTTGAAGAAGAAGAGGTAGAAGAAGAAAGAAAGAAGAAGCAACAGAAAACAATATCAGAATCTCACAATCGTAGCGGAACAACATATAATAGATAAATGAATATCTTTAAAACAAAGAACTATCCCAGTTATTACATTACATCACAATACATTACATTATCACAGTGTACAACAACAAACAGCGGAAAAGAAATACTATATACTAGTAGATACGCCATGCCATCCATCTTGCCTTCAGATCTCTACAGCAACTCCTGAATTTCAGAATGACCTGATAACCGGACTCAAGACTACCTATGTTAAAATTGGTGGGCACCCAGAGTTTAGGAAGGAAAAATAAACTCCGGGTCAGTCATGGGACTGTTGTGAGAACTTAAAACAGTTATTCTTTAAAAACAACAAAGAAATATTTTTAAATAGATCCGCAATGCTTTTAGAAAATGTAACTACCATAAGGCCTCCCACCACACACACAATGCAAACGCAGAATTGGAGGAGATTCTCCTTATGATAGTCAAAGATGCTTGATATGCAAATTGCTTTTATATTATCACTATAAGTGCAAAGTGTAGAAAGCTTTTCGAAAGTACAATATAAATTTTATCCAACATACGACCAATATCGTATGCCTACTATAGCTACCATCTAAACAGTGGAGCACCACCATAAGTAAATGGCAGGTTATACAACTAAAACCGTAAAGAGCTTGTATTAGATGAATGGATTTCCAACAAATGGTCGGGCAAAGGAACTTCCCAAGTAAAATGGAATGTCTCTGGAGGGACGTCCTCGGATCCTAACCGGATCTCTGCTAGACAAGGCCAGGTTACCTCTAGCTGGGTAACAACTGACACGAGTATGCCATCCCTCGGTTGTAAACAACCTTTATCCGAGGATCCTCTCAACCAACAACCACAAAATAATAAATTTGCAGCAACCACTAAGTAAGTATCTGGGCTCCATACCATGATACCACTCATAATCCAGAAGGAAATGACATACTCTCAGAGGGCGCTATCCTCAAATAACCTTGCTGCTACGATTCCTGTTTCGACAATAACCGAGTTGTGAGGTTCGACGAAGTCTCGTCCACAAAGCTACGCTTTTCACAAAGCCATGCTTTGATTAACAAATGATCAGCAGCACTCAGCATGCCACATTACCAAATTGGGAGTATATCACAGATAACCATCAACTACATAACCTCTGAGCTCGTACGTCTCAGAGAAGGGTGTTAAGCTAAGAGAATAAATTCTCCGCCACCAACAGAAATGTATTTGAAAGAAATCTGCTTTATATCTCAAAGTGTAATGTCAAACATATTATCCATACAAGTCTGTTTTGGGTTCGAATAGAACCGAAGGCACTTCCAAAGAAGCCCTTGCAATTCGGGTATTCACAATCCAGATCGAACTTCCCATCACAAAGGAAATCTCCATACCGTAGCTATTGGTGCAGATACAATTGATAGGTCATCCTATCATTCTCGCAAATACCGGCTCTTAAACACCGGTCTTCAAATGCTATCCATTATGAAGAATCACTATTCGGAATGGGATTCATGACTCAAAGGTCCTCTCCCGGCTAAACCGAATAACGAGCGCTTATTTATAAAAATAAGTGTTCATTCAGAGTCAAGCAAATCACAAAAATTTTCACTTTGATCTTTTAAATAAAAGATCCATCACAATCACAAAGATTCGATGTGGTTTCTGGATATCCACTTGGAATCCGACCCCTGATCACATCAAAATTCAAACGCTATCCAAAGGCAAATATTGATAGTCGGTTATTTAACTATCAATCATCATTCACTACAATTTCCAGATTTAAATTATTTTCACAATTATTTATTTTCAAAATATCTTCGCAAGATATATTTTCACACTTCAACCATTTGAAAACCAATTTCAAATATTCACTTTCAATTTATCTTTAAAAGATAAAATCTCAAAACATTTCATTTCATATTGGAAAACATTTCCACACTTATTTAATAATAAGAAATTCACAAATCTATTTATTTTCAACATCTGGAAAATATTCAATATACTTAAATCACAATTAAGTATATATTTTATTCTTTAAGGAAAACATTCTCTTAAACACATTCATTTGAGTCAAAACGAATGTTGCGTAAAACATCGTTACGACAACCAAAAATCACTAGTATAGTGATTCGAAATTTAGATAGGTATATAAATCCCAATACTATATAAAACTTTTTCTTTCGAAAATCATTTACTATAACAACATTGTTATAGTCCACCATTTTCTTATTTCTCGAAAACGTCTATTTCAACAATGAATGTTGAAATCTATGGTTTCGATCCTTAAAACATTTTAAAACAACTTCAAATCATTTTAAATTCTATTTAAAAGATCACTTCCTAAAACATTTCTTTAATATATTATTCACCATCCAAAATCGTGAATATAAATCGTTTACCAAATTCAACACTTCTACATATTTAATTAAAGGATTATCCACTGTCCAAAATCGTGGATATATCTCCTTTAATAAGCTTTCATATTTGTTTATCAAATTCAATTGGTTTCGGATTTATAAAACAACGTTTATAAATTCACATTTATATATTTTTGTAAAAAAAATTCAACTTATAAAATCCCTTAATTAACAAATTCTATTTATATCTCATTTATATGCCAAAATCCAAATTATAAGTTAATTACTTATAAATCTTTTATTTTACAAAATCTATTCATTTTATAACTTCACAGTTTATAAATCTATAAATTTCATTCACTTATGAAATCCATTTATACTTCTTTTTAACACTTATAAAAACTCGTTTTATAATTCCAATATTTTAATTTATAAATATCAATTTTATAAATCTTTTATATAAACCGTTTATAATAATTCAAAAATCCCAATTTTAAACTGTTTTATAAAATCATTAGCTCCATATTTCAAAAATCAATTTTCAACTATATTTCTCAAAAATCATAATTTTTATAACATTAAAATTATAACATTTATTTATTTAAAATGAATCAATTCCAAATTTCAAAAAAAAATGTATACTTCCAAAAATCACTTTAAAAATCCTTTTAAATTCGAAAACGTAATTTTAACATTTTTAAAACTCCAAAATAGGCCCAATGCTGCAACAACACCAAATATAACAATCACGGCATCCAAAGCATCATCTATCATATGATAACGGAATATATCACAATATCTGTAAATAAATCAATACTGTTGAGGAATCCAGTTGGATCCCTCCAACCTGTTTCCCTGCATCCACAGATGTTAGCACAATACCAATCCCGTTTCAAGACGGAATATCGCGGTATATGGGATTTATAAAATATTATCCGCTATTATGCGGCGCAATAGGGTCTCATCCGCTATATAATGCGGGGAAAATCAACTCCAAGTACGTATATAATACCAATTCCACATCAAGGTGGAATTATCGCGGTATATGTGTTTAATAAATAACCTCCTCTTAACGTATAGGGTCTATTTCAATACAATAGATAATAATTTGTCATCCAAGCATACAATCAAGCAATTTTAAATCGAAACAATTTCGATTGAGTGAGAAGTTCTCACCTTGCTTCAAATAACAGTTGCAGTGTTTTATTTCGAATAAAATTAAACGCACGTTTAATTTTACCCAAAAATTTCACTAGCTCAAATCAACTTCAATCCAGCTCCATCGCGTAGTGTTCGTCCATACGAACCTAACGCAATTCGTTTTGTGCGTTTCCGACCTCGTATCAAAAAGTTATAACATTTCAAAGTTTATACAATTTTTTATATAAATAAATATACAATTTCTTTTATTTTTTTAACCTTAAGCACATCTCGGCCGATCATCAACGCAACGTCAGATCTGGGCCACATACACGTTTCTTCCCCAAAATCGTTCCTAGGCTTTATTCGTACGTGAATAAACTCACTCGGCCGCCTTCGTTCAAGAATTTATCGCGACCCCCACGAGCAAAACGAAGATGATCGGCAATCTTCACCGCCTCCGCATGCACGTGCGCCGCGTACGGCCACAACGGTGGCGAGCTCGGTTGCTTATTGGCCTTGGAATTCGTGCATGAACGGTGTGCCTTTGGACGTGATTTGCCAACGATCCGCAGCTTCGTTTCCGATCATCACCGTTCAGATTGAAGATCTCACGTAGCTCTACATCTTTGTAGTTGAAAATTTCTTACGAAAGCTGATAGATTGGAATAAAAATGAAGAAAAACGCGACAAGTTTCTGGTCATTGGACGTGAGAGTGGCGGCTGAAGAAAAATGGGCTAGGGTTTTGCAGATGGAAATGATGAAGGTTCTTTTATAGAAAATCGCCAAAAAACACTATTCATCCGATTTTCCGAACTCCAAATCTCACGCGGTGACCGGCGTTCCTAGGGTTTAACCCGCGTTCCGGACACAATGGATCAAGTTTCGGAAGCTAATTTGATCATATGTGCGATTACGAAAATAAACGATCAAATTTAAATTAAATTGGTTAAACTAATTTCTATGCGTTTTGGCTTGCCCCGGACGAACTGTAAATCCGATTGACACGAAATTTGAAATCTTACAAAAATTTAACATTACGGATCCAATGAAACTGGTATCGTCGAAATCCGAGACTGTTTGAAAAATGGCTATTTTTAGTTGTCAATTAAATATTAAAATATTCAATTTCCACAAATTTACTTTAAATTCAATTTTAAAAGTTCTATAACATCAGTCTAACCTCAATATGATTTAATACAACTTTAAAAATCAATTTTAATCACATTAAACCCAATTCCCAATTATTTCTGTAATTTCAAATATTAAATTATCCATTTAATTATCCAATTAAATCTAGATATTCGAAATATAATTTATTCGACTGTTTTAATTTTATTGGTTAATATTTAAAATCAGTTAAATATACGAATTTCAAATGACAGAAATTCTGGGTCGTTACAAACTTCCCCCTTAAAAGAATTTCGTCCTCGAAATTACCAAGTAAGAAAAAAGTTACAGAATTCATCAACTTTTCAAACATCCATTCAAATTAAATTTCAAATTCACTTAAGTGTTTAAATTTCCCAAAATCCAATAGTTATACTTCTTACAATAACTTTACTAAGTTTTCAAATCGTACTTAGTTGTCTTTTCAAAATTTTCCAATTTTCTCAAAAATATTCTAACGCCTTAAATTTTCAGAAAATTTCGCCATGGTCTCCTTTGCGCGGCATCTGAAAAGTAAAAATAAAAAGGCAACATATGTATCAAAAATATACATCTCATCAAGTGATGAGACATCCCGCAGGGAAAAAGTGTAAAAGTACGATATCTAATCCGAGATATGTACCTTATATATTATTGCGAGCATATACGGCTAATATAGCGCGAAAGCGAGCTCCAAAAGCAAAGCAAGCGCAATCCGCGCCTACTAAACACTCAGCAAAAATGAGAACATGTATATAGGCAAGTAATATCAATATACAACATATACCAACAACTATATGTGCCAATATAGAAAATGCAATCAAAAGCAATAAATTCAACCATTAAACAACTATCATCCAACAACAATTCCAATCATCAAATCAATATACATTCACTTCTCATTAATATTCAATGAATTGGTTTTTCATTTAATCACATTTGATTCATTAACATTGGACTTTACTAACATTCATTTATTCATTTTCAATTAGTTTATATTCACTAATTTACATTCAAGTTAGTTCACTTCCACATTCAAATCAAATTACATAGTTTTCAATTTTATCAATTCAACTTCATTAACACCTAATGAATTATATACAATCAACTAACAATCCTATAACAACTAAATCATAACCAACATAACCAAATTATTAAATTTACATTCAATTTGGTCTAACACTTTTAATTTCCAATTGGTTGATATTTAATTGACTTTTCATTCAATTATTCAATTTCCAATTTACTACTTTTTAATGAATTAACATTTACATTCATTATTCTATATCAATTCATTTACATTCGATTGATTAATATTCAATCCATTTATTAATTACTTCGATATCAAAATCTACTTCATTCAACATTACTTAAGTTATATTCCATTTCAAACATCATTTGTTTAGCTTAACTTAAATTTCTACTTATAAATCCAATTCAGATTCCAATTATAAAGTAAATTCTATTTAACTTTACCAAATTAAGATCTTTATTATTTCATATTATAAGTTCAAAACTCGTTTCACTTATATTCAACAATTACAACTTGGATTTTAATTTCAAATTTGTTTATCACAACCAAACTTCAATTTACTATGGTAGCAAATCCATCACACAGAAACGTGAAAATGATACTGATGATGCTGTAGTCATCACCCTTATCATTTCCCAATAACAGTAGCGAATCCAGTGCTTAATATTCTTTCAAAATTTTCCTTTTATTCATAAATCGCATTTACAAATCTTTTACTTATATAATTTCACTATTTTCTCTTTACTTATATAAGATCATTTCAAAATTGTAAATCATATTAATTATAATTCCATACTTATAATTCTTCGCTTATACAATTTATTCTTTTACAATTGTTTTTATTTAGATTATTCAAACATCCTTTAATTAACTTATGTATATTCTTACATTTTCAACAACCAAACAATCAATCTATATACACTTTAATAATTCTGAAAAATTATTCCTTTATATGTAAAATATAATCGAGGTAAAATTATTCCATTTACCCTATTTTAAAACGATATCGTGTCAAATTGTTAAGTATAAGTGTTTAGAAATCCCTATCAACAACGTTAATTACTCGTATTGACCAGAATCCATATACCACTCAACAAACCAATCATCACAATATAAAAAAATTTATATTCACTAACAAGTGCGCTCTCATAGCTATTATTACACTCACACTCATTCTAGAGTACTACCGACTCTATCTCTAATGAGTAATTCCCAACAGAGCCAAGGTTGTCTTTTAACCAAAAGCTTTGAAACCAAATGTAAAGGTTGCGATTTTCGACTCACGAATGTCGACATTAATACGTCCACCGTATCAACTACCGAGCAATCGAAGGCCGAAAAACCCAACCGTTAGGGTTGAAGAAGAAGAGGTAGAAGAAGAAAGAAAGAAGAAGCAACAGAAAACAATATCAGAATCTCACAATCGTAGCGGAACAACATATAATAGATAAATGAATATCTTTAAAACAAAGAACTATCCCAGTTATTACATTACATCACAATACATTACATTATCACAGTGTACAACAACAAACAGCGGAAAAGAAATACTATATACTAGTAGATACGCCATGCCATCCATCTTGCCTTCAGATCTCTACAGCAACTCCTGAATTTCAGAATGACCTGATAACCGGACTCAAGACTACCTATGTTAAAATTGGTGGGCACCCAGAGTTTAGGAAGGAAAAATAAACTCCGGGTCAGTCATGGGACTGTTGTGAGAACTTAAAACAGTTATTCTTTAAAAACAACAAAGAAATATTTTTAAATAGATCCGCAATGCTTTTAGAAAATGTAACTACCATAAGGCCTCCCACCACACACACAATGCAAACGCAGAATTGGAGGAGATTCTCCTTATGATAGTCAAAGATGCTTGATATGCAAATTGCTTTTATATTATCACTATAAGTGCAAAGTGTAGAAAGCTTTTCGAAAGTACAATATAAATTTTATCCAACATACGACCAATATCGTATGCCTACTATAGCTACCATCTAAACAGTGGAGCACCACCATAAGTAAATGGCAGGTTATACAACTAAAACCGTAAAGAGCTTGTATTAGATGAATGGATTTCCAACAAATGGTCGGGCAAAGGAACTTCCCAAGTAAAATGGAATGTCTCTGGAGGGACGTCCTCGGATCCTAACCGGATCTCTGCTAGACAAGGCCAGGTTACCTCTAGCTGGGTAACAACTGACACGAGTATGCCATCCCTCGGTTGTAAACAACCTTTATCCGAGGATCCTCTCAACCAACAACCACAAAATAATAAATTTGCAGCAACCACTAAGTAAGTATCTGGGCTCCATACCATGATACCACTCATAATCCAGAAGGAAATGACATACTCTCAGAGGGCGCTATCCTCAAATAACCTTGCTGCTACGATTCTTGTTTCGACAATAACCGAGTTGTGAGGTTCGACGAAGTCTCGTCCACAAAGCTACGCTTTTCACAAAGCCATGCTTTGATTAACAAATGATCAGCAGCACTCAGCATGCCACATTACCAAATTGGGAGTATATCACAGATAACCATCAACTACATAACCTCTGAGCTCGTACGTCTCAGAGAAGGGTGTTAAGCTAAGAGAATAAATTCTCCGCCACCAACAGAAATGTATTTGAAAGAAATCTGCTTTATATCTCAAAGTGTAATGTCAAACATATTATCCATACAAGTCTGTTTTGGGTTCGAATAGAACCGAAGGCACTTCCAAAGAAGCCCTTGCAATTCGGGTATTCACAATCCAGATCGAACTTCCCATCACAAAGGAAATCTCCATACCGTAGCTATTGGTGCAGATACAATTGATAGGTCATCCTATCATTCTCGCAAATACCGGCTCTTAAACACCGGTCTTCAAATGCTATCCATTATGAAGAATCACTATTCGGAATGGGATTCATGACTCAAAGGTCCTCTCCCGGCTAAACCGAATAACGAGCGCTTATTTATAAAAATAAGTGTTCATTCAGAGTCAAGCAAATCACAAAAATTTTCACTTTGATCTTTTAAATAAAAGATCCATCACAATCACAAAGATTCGATGTGGTTTCTGGATATCCACTTGGAATCCGACCCCTGATCACATCAAAATTCAAACGCCATCCAAAGGCAAATATTGATAGTCGGTTATTTAACTATCAATCATCATTCACTACAATTTCCAGATTTAAATTATTTTCACAATTATTTATTTTCAAAATATCTTCGCAAGATATATTTTCACACTTCAACCATTTGAAAACCAATTTCAAATATTCACTTTCAATTTATCTTTAAAAGATAAAATCTCAAAACATTTCATTTCATATTGGAAAACATTTCCACACTTATTTAATAATAAGAAATTCACAAATCTATTTATTTTCAACATCTGGAAAATATTCAATATACTTAAATCACAATTAAGTATATATTTTATTCTTTAAGGAAAACATTCTCTTAAACACATTCAACTTATAAAATCCCTTAATTAACAAATTCTATTTATATCTCATTTATATGCCAAAATCCAAATTATAAGTTAATTACTTATAAATCTTTTATTTTACAAAATCTATTCATTTTATAACTTCACAATTTATAAATCTATAAACTTCATTCACTTATGAAATCCATTTATACTTCTTTTTAACACTTATAAAAACTCGTTTTATAATTCCAATATTTTAATTTATAAATATCAATTTTATAAATCTTTTATATAAACCGTTTATAATAATTCAAAAATCCCAATTTTAAACTGTTTTATAAAATCATTAGCTCCATATTTCAAAAATCAATTTTCAACTATATTTCTCAAAAATCATAATTTTTATAACATTAAAATTATAACATTTATTTATTTAAAATGAATCAATTCCAAATTTCAAAAAAAAATGTATACTTCCAAAAATCACTTTAAAAATCCTTTTAAATTCGAAAACGTAATTTTAACATTTTTAAAACTCCAAAATAGGCCCAATGCTGCAACAACACCAAATATAACAATCACGGCATCCAAAGCATCATCTATCATATGATAACGGAATATATCACAATATCTGTAAATAAATCAATACTGTTGAGGAATCCAGTTGGATCCCTCCAACCTGTTTCCCTGCATCCACAGATGTTAGCACAATACCAATCCCGTTTCAAGACGGAATATCGCGGTATATGGGATTTATAAAATATTTTCCGCTATTATGCGGCGCAATAGGGTCTCATCCGCTATATAATGCGGGGAAAATCAACTCCAAGTACGTATATAATACCAATTCCACATCAAGGTGGAATTATCGCGGTATATGTGTTTAATAAATAACCTCCGCTTAATATACGGCATGTAGGGTCTATTTCAATATAATAGATAATAATTTATCATCCAAGCTTACAATCAAGCAATTTTAAATCTAACTATTTAAATCGAAACAATTTCGATTGAGTGAGAAGTTCTCACCTTGCTTCAAATAACAGTTGCAGTGTTTTATTTCGAATAAAATTAAACGCACGTCTAATTTTATCCAAAATTTTCACTAGCTCAAATCAACTCCAATCCAGCGCCATCGCGTAGTATTCGTCCATACAAACCCAACGCAATTCATTTCGTGCGTTTCCTACCTTGTATCAAAAAGTTATAACATTTCAAAGTTTATAAATTTTTTATATAAATAAATATACAATTTCTTTTATTTTTTTAACCTTAAGCACATCTCGGCGGTTCATCAACGCAACTTCAGATCTGGGCCACATACACGTTTCTTCCCCAACACAGTTCCTAGGCTTTATTCGTCCGTGAATAAACCCACTCGGCCGCCTTCGTTCAAGAATTTATCGCGACCCCCACGAGCAAAACGAAGATGATCGACAATCTTCACCGCCTCCGCATGCACGTGCGCCGCCTACAGCCATAACGGTGGTGAGCTCGGTCGCCTATTGGCCTTGGAATTTGTGCATGAACGGTGCGCCTTTGGATGCAATTTGCCAATGATCCGCAGCTTCGTTTCCGATCATCACCGTTCAGATTGAAGATCTCACGTAGCTCTACATCTTTGTAGTTGAAAATTTCTTATGAAAGCTGATAGATTGGAAGAAAAATAAAGAAAAACGCGACAAGTTTCTGGCCATTGGACGTGATCGTGGCGGCTGAAGAAAAATGTGCTAGGGTTTTGCAAATGGAAATGATGAAGGTTCTTTTATAGAAAATCGCCAAAAAACACTATTCATCCGATTTTCCGAACTCCAAATCTCGCGCGGTGACCGGCGTTCCAAGGATTTTACCCGCATTCCGGACACAATGGAATAATTTTCGAAAGCTAATTTGATCATATGTGCGAGTCACGGAAATAAACGATTAAATTTAAATTAAATTGGTTAAACTAATTTCTATGCGTTTTGCCTTGCCCCGGACAAACCGTATATCCGATTGACACGAAATTTGAAACCTTACAAAAATTTAACATTACGGATCCAATGAAACTAGTTTCGTAGAAATCCGAGACTGTTTGAAAAATGGCTATTTTTACTCGTCAATTAAATATTAAAATATTCGATTTCCACAAATTTACTTTAAATTCAATTTTAAAAGTTCTATAACATCATTCTAACCTCAATATGATTTAATACAACTTTACAAATCAATTTTAATCACATTAAACCCAATTCCCAATTATTTCTGTAATTTCAAATATTAAATTATCCATTTAATTATCCAATTAAATCTAGATATTCGAAATATAATTTATTCGACTGTTTTAATTTTACGGGTTAATATTTAAAATCAATTAAATATACAAATTTCAAATGACAGAAATTTTGGGTCATTATAGCCGCCGCGGCCAGAGGTGCCACGATGGCCTACGCAACCTCTCCCCCTCATGCGATCACCTGCGATCCAGCGTTGATGGCGAAATCATCTCGTTTTCCCCGTTGAACAAAACTAAATTGAAAACCCTAAATGTCGACGTACCGACCACCACGGTGGTTAGTGAATCCACTGATTATTTTTTTGATGATCTTTACTCATCCATCTACCTCCAGCAGCTGTTTCGTTGCCTAATTCTTCGCCAAAAGTCGAGAATCGACGAAAAATAGAAATTTGATCAACTCGAAAATTCACCCTGATCACAATCTTTAAAATTTTGATTTTATTATCAAAATTCATATTTCTCCATTACAAATATAGTGGTACAACCTAAAATTGAAATCATGATCATCAAATTTTGACTCAAATTGATTTCTTACTGTATTTTCCTGTTATAAATAAAATACTTAATATAAACTTTCTGATGTTATAGTTTTACAACCATCTTTTATTTAGATATCAGAATCAAAAAAAATTATGGAATGATTTTTTTTTTTGAAGTTGATTCTTTTTATCTGTAGACCAAAACAGGGGCCTGTATGTATAAATATACAGAGATGCAAATCCACACTTGCATATTTATAAGCATATACAAATATTTTTGCATTCATTCAAATATTTCACCATCACACAATCAATCATTCATCACAACATCACAAGGGATCGACACAATTAAGCTTTAAAAAGATGGTTTGCTCACCTGAGAAATGGCAGGGAAAAGAACAAAGAAATTTGCCTAGGGAAATGTTTGTTTGAACTTGGATTTGAGAAAAACTGTTGTTTCCAGTTTTAATCTGCAACTTGTTAAAGTTGTTATGAACTGTTGTTTGATCTGAATTTTATTCTGTTGCTTGATCCAGACCTTTGTTTTGCTTTGATCTTTTTCCATATTTTTAAGATGTTTTGGAATTTTGCTTGCCTGAACTTACATGATTCCCAGGCTTGAGGTTATATTGGTCTCTTTATTTCCACGATGAAGACAATGTTGCACAGAATTTTGATTGCTTCAGGAAATCTCAGAGTTGAGGAATTGAAGATGAAGACAGGTTGTTGTTTGAACTTTGTAGTTTTCAATTTTTTTAGAAATGAATGAGAAGCCTGGTTTTACTTTTGTTTTATGATTATCTTTTTTACTAATTTTGCTTCAGATTTGAGATCTTTTTACTGTTCTCTTTCAGATTCACTGAAAAGCTAAATTAATGCATATGGGGGAGCTCAAAAGTTTTTAATTTTATTATTTTATTTAAGCAACCATAGGGAATGCCATTTGTAAAAGTCATCATGAGATTCCAATGTAATGTTTACTTTTTTACTCCATCTCCTTGTGTATATTTATCATTTGCAATTTTCAAAGATAAAAAAAATTAAATAAATTTTATACCATATTCACTTAAGTCTTTCATGTACATAAGTTTGCATTTTACATTTTCATGTTAATAACACTTAAATATAACTTTATATTATGCTTCCCATTTAAATAAATACATTTTCCTTTTATTTATGTATGTGTTGTGTCTTCTTTTATATTTATATTTACACAAATCTTATCTCCATTGTTTTTTTAATAATTAACTTAAATATAACTTTATATTATTTTCACATTCAATCTTTAATTTAGTTCAACATATTTATACACTTATATATTTATATAATTTACATTCACACATTTTTTTGTTATTTATTTTTGTAAAACTTTATTAAAGAAAAGAATGAATTTAAATACTTTGATTTCATATTAACAATTAATCACTTTTATTCATATATGAAAATTTAACTTAAAAATAACATTTTGAAAATGAGTACACTAATTTTTTTTCTTTTTATTACAACTTCCAAATATTAAGATAATTAAAAATTTAGAAAACAACTATCATTATCTTTTTATTAACCTCAAGCTTTTAATTTCTATTTTATTTTAAATACATTTTATTTTGAAATTCAATATTTGTTTATAAAATACTTATTCTTATATTTTAAATCAAATTTCTATTTATTCCCAATACATTTATTTTTTCTAAATCCAATATTTATTTGTAAGATACTTATGCTTAAATTTCAAATTAAATTTCTATTTATAATCAAAAATTATTTATTTATTCTAGAAATCTCTAATTAATTCACAATTTATTTCCGAAAATAAATTTAATTGCCAAATTAAACTTGGTAAATTTTCAGGAATGTTACAGATTCCCCCCTTAAAAAATTTCGTCACCGAAATTTGCTAGGAAGACAACAAAGAATAGATGATAGATAAAGAAATGATTGATCAGATCAGATCGAAATATTTATTCTGCATTCGGCTTACCAAATCAGAATATTAACAATATAAGAACAAACTCATACAACTATTTCACAAGATACTCGGGTCATCCAAATCTATGAATATGCAAGGGCATTGATTAGTTCGAAGGGGTAACTAATCGTTCGTAGAATATATCGGATCCCAGAAAATAGATAAATGGGTTAAATCTTCCATAATTCTCAAACTCTAGGTATGGATTCCAAACTTAGGTCGAAACACTCCAAAGTATATACCAACTTGTCCTTCTTCGGACTTCAGACTACACAAGAAATTACAATAGAATTTTCAGTTTGGTTTTAAACGAAATTGTTTTATCGATTCAATTCATATTTAGCTTCATATTCGTTAACCACTTTATTTCAATTTAAAATTTTCAATTTATTTAAAATTTCAATTTCAAATTTCAAATTCATTAAAGTTTAGATGGAAAAACTGATAAGAAACCGATGAAGATACGAAGTAAGAATTTTCTACAACGATTCGTAAGGCCACCATCGCACCGAAGCTTCTTCCTGGAGCTGTCACGAAGCAATCAAAAGAATTTGAAATCGAATCAAAGGAGATTGATAGAGAAAGTTGTTTCCACTATTGCAGGGTATTGACCATTTGTAGTGGTACTCCCTTGTCCCCTATCTCGTCCTCTTCTCGCACTCAAACTCACTATCAGTGGATAGTAAGAGAATTTACTGAGGCATTCGAACAGATATCTTAGGGATATACTCATTTTAGGGTAGACTTCACCCTATCTCTAATGAGCTACTTAATGTGTTATACTCCTGAGATAAAGTTTTAACCTTTAGCTCTGAACCAATTCTAACGACCCTGATTCAACCTTCAAAAATCGGCACCGAATACGACACTCGTATTCAAATGCCGCAGATCCAAACGTCGAATCTGGTTCGCCGGAGCTTATAACACATTAAGTACAACACAGCGGAAGAAAAAGAATATATCAATATACAACATTAATACAATATCTGATACAACTGAATAATACAATGAATATCAATATACATCAGAGATACGATACAAGACAATAGCAGCGGAAAGAAAAGATAACACCAGTAGCGGAACAATATCTCCAATGTGATCTTCAAGAGAGAACTCCAGCATCGGTAATCTCCAACTCCAAGGCACCAACCCAGAAATAGCACGAACTCCCAATACGATGCACAAAGATAAGAAAGTGCAGTCCTGATCCAAAGACTGAACTAGCTCCAGATAATCTACTAAACCTGACTATTTGAAAAACCCAACTCAAGACTGCCCGTGTGGGAAAATTGTGGGCACCCAGAGTTTAGGAAAGGAACAATAAGCTCCAGGTCAGTTGTGGGACTGGTATAAGCAAACAAAAGCATTTTGTATTTAAAACAAACAACCAACGATTTTAAAATAAATCCGCAATACTTTTTGGAAAATGAAACTACCATAAGGCCTCCTGCCACACACACAATGCAAACGCAGAATTGGAGGAGATTTCTCCTTATGATAGTCAAATATGCTTGGTACGAAAAAAAAATTCTTTGATATCATTACTAGTGCATAGTACAGAAAAACCATTTCGAAAGTATAAAATAAATCCTAGCCAGCATACACATTTCGAACTATGCCTATTATAGCTACCATCTAAACAGTGGTGACCACTATAAGTAAATGACAGGTTCTACAACTAAAACCATACAAGGCGCGTATTAAAGATTGGATTTCCAACAAATAGTCAGGCTAAGGAACTTCCTACTGTCCATGGGTACGCCTCTGGCGGGACGTCCCGAGAGCTTAACCAGGTCTCTGCCAACACAAGGTCGGGTTACCTCTGTAACTAGGAAACTACTACACGAGCGTGCCATACCCCGGTTCTTTGGGACCTTTATCCGAGCGCTCGACACCAACAACCACAAAGCAATCACAAAGTAATAGATTTGCAGTGACTACATAAGTGAAGTATCTGGGCTCCATACCATGATGCCACCCTTTTCCAGAAGGGAATAACACACCCTAAAGGGCGCGACCCTCATAACCTTGCCGCATCTTTCCTGTTTCGACCATTTCCGGGGTGTGAGGTCCTGATGCAGTCTCGTCCACAAAGCTATGCTTTATACAAAATCCATGCTTTGATCAAAAAATGATACACAACAGCACTCAGCATGTCACACGACCAAACTTGGGAGTATATCACTGATAACTATCAACTACAAAATCTTTGAGCTCGTACGTCTCAGAGAAGGGTGTTAAACAAAGAGAATAAATTCTCCGCCACCAAGCATAAATGTATTTGATAGAGATCAGCTTAATATCTCAAAGTGTAATGTCGGACATACAACCATACAAGTATGTTCCGGTTTCGAACAGAACCGAAGGTACTTCCGAAGAAGCCCTTGCAAATCCGGATATCCACAGTCCCGATCGGACTTCCCATCACTTAGGGAATCTCTTACCGTAGCTACTCGGTGCAGAGACAATCGATACGTTATCCTATCGTTCTCGCAAATACCTGGTCTTCAACACCGGTCTTCAATTGCAATCCATAACGTCGTACCACTATTTGGAATGGGTTATATGACACAAGGTCCTCTCCTGCCTAAATCGAATAATGAGCGCAAATATTTAAAAACATATGGATATGCGATTTCAGTTAAGTCACAACTTTAAACCAAAAACCTTTCTTCAAATGGTTAAACAAATTACCATTTCAAATCTTTTAACAAAAAGATTCGTTTCACAAAATTCACCTAGTTTCACAAAGATTTATTCATAGATTTCAAAACAATTTACATGTTGATTAGGATTAACTTATCAAATCTCTAAAACAAGAATTTAACTTATAGCTTTCAAACCTGTTTCCCAAGATTTATTCATAACTTGGAAAACTATTTTCATTTTAGCCTTGAAATCCTTTTAACACAAATTGGAAGTACATTTCTTATGTGAAAGCTTTTATTATTTGAAAACAAATAGTTTTTATTTCGAAAAAATCCGATTTCATTTATACAAGTTAAAATCTTTGGGCTAAATTCAAATACCCATAACCACACTTTTGAAATGGTTTAAAAACCCATATAAACATATTTATAGGTTGATTAACCTTTTTAAACCATAGTTTCCAAACCATAGAATTCGGTTTCAAATATTGAATTCAAATTTAAATCAAATTATTTAAATTTCAAAACTCAATCAAATTATTCAAATAACTTTTTTTTTTGAATCATTTGCAAAAGCTTTCAATTCTAATTCCAAAACTATTTTGGATTCAAAAGTTCAATCTTTAAAACTATTTCAAAATCTATGACTTAACCCATTTCCACGTGCAATCCATATTTGTGTTTATAAGGTGTGGTCCAGAGGTTTTACACAATATTGCACAACATCAATCATCACAATTTCAATCCTATCAATATCGATAAGCGGTATAATCTATAACGCTTATCTAAATACACAGATTCACAGATAAATAATATACATTTATCATAGATAAATAAACTACATTAATCACAGCTTGAATTAAAACAATTCACATCAAAATCAGCACACAGCAGAGATATCAAACAATTCATAGCCTTCAATAAAATCCAAACATCCATAAGTCAAATTAACTAATCAGCTAATAAATATTAAATCAGATTTAATTACTTATGAATAACTTCTAATCCTGGTAAATTAATTGATAAAATCATTTTGATTAATCATTTATTAAGTAACTGTTAATTATTAATTAATCAACCTTTAATTATTAAATAATTAACCTTTAATTATTTAATTATCCTTTAATTAATTTTTCTTAATCACCTTAATTTATTAATCCTTAATTAATTACCATTTAATTAATTATTGTTCAATCAATTGGTTTATCAACCTTTAAATCAAAAATTAATTACTTTTAATTAACTAATTATCTTTAAGTAATTAATTACCCTTTAATTACTTATATTAATTAATCTTAATTAATTATCCTATTTAATAAAATTACACAAAGAAATTAGTTTTTGCTTACTTACATTAAGAAATCCCTTAATCACTTATATTACATAATTGTTAATTTTAAACCTCGATTTATCTAAGATAACCTATTTATCTCTATCATTTGAATGTTATTGTTTGAAATAAATCACTTGAAAACCTTTAATTGATTAATGTTTAATACACTAATTAAACGCTCACCTAATCCCATCATTTATTGAATTTTTTTTATTAAATCAATTAACTAAAATAAAATTATCCAAGTCAAACAATTTAATTTCAAAACACTTGTCTTTATACCGTATATAAAACTTGTTTATTTCACTTAGCTTTCGAAACTCGAGTAATTGAACTTGCCTTTTGCTTTTAAGAATTTGAACTTGATTTCTTTGAAATCCTGTTTACTTTAATAAAATCAAACCCGAGCCAAATATCGACTGCCCCGAGCTAACCCACCAATTTCCCGATCTATTCCAGAACCATTTTCTCCTTCTTCTTATTTTACTTTTCTTTGTTTTCAAAACTTCCTTTGCACAGTTAAACACTCGAACGACCCGAGCTTTCTTTTAAAATTCTCGAGTCACAAATCAGATTTCTCGAAACCTCACTCGAATCCCTTCTCCTCCCACAACTCCGTGAAGCAGCCAGATGCATAGGTGCACCGTGCATGTGCACGACCAACTGAGCCACCTTTGATCATCATCGCGGTCACCCACGAGTCAATCCTGACTTCGACGAAAACTCCACAACCCATTTCCCACAAAGTCATCAGAGAGACGTATTCGAACCAGTCAATCGAATACTGGAATTTACTTTATCGACCAAAACTCCTCGCACGATCATCACAGATCGCCTGCAACTGCTCCGCCGCGACCAGAGGTGACACAATGGCCCACGCAACCTCTCCCCTATGCGATCGCCTGCGATCCATCGTTGATGGCGAAATCATCTTGTTTTCCCATTGAACAAAACTAAATTCAAAACCCTAAATGACGACATACCGACCACCACGGTGGTTAGTGAATCCACTGATTATTTTTTTGATGATCTTTACTCCTCCATCTACCTCCTGCAGCAGTTTCGCCGCCTAATTCTTCGCCAAAGTCGAGAATCAACGAAAAATAGAAATTTGATCAACTCGAAAATTCACCGTGATCTCAATCTTTAAAATTTGGATTTTATTATCAAAATTCATATTTTTCCATTACAAATATAGTGGTACAACCTAAACTTGAAATCATGATCATCAAATCTTGACTCAAATTGATTTCTTACTGTATTTTCCTGTTATAAATAAAATACTTAATGTAAACTTTCTGATGTTATAGTTTTACAACCATCTTTTATTTAGATATCAGAATCAAAAAAATTACGGAATGAGTTTTTTTTTTGAAGTTGATTCTTTTTATCTATAGACCAAAACAGGGGCCTGTATGTATAAATATACAGAGATGCAAATCCACACTTGCATATTTATAAGCATACACAAACATTTTTGCATTCATTCAAATATTTCACCATCACACAATCAATCAATCATCACAACATCACAAGGGATCGACACAATTAAGCTTTAAAAAGATGGTTTGCTTACCTGAGAAATGACAGAGCAAAGAACAAAGAAATTTTCCTAGGGAAAAGTTTGTTTGAACTTGGATTTGGGAAAAACTGTTGTTTCTAGTTTTAATCTGCAACTTGTTGAAGTTGTTATGAACTGTTGTTTGATCTAAAATTTTGTTCTGTTGCTTGATCCAGACCTTTGTTTTGCTTTGATCTTTTTCCATACTTTTAAGATGTTTGGAATTTTGCTTGCCTGAACTTGCATGAATCCCAGGCTTGAGTTGATATTGATCTCTTTATTTCTAGGATGAAGACAATGTTGCACAGAATTTTGATTGCTTCAGGAAACCTCAGAGTTGAGGAATTGAAGATGAAGACAGGTTGTTGTTTGAACTTTGTAGTTTTCAATTTTTTTTAGAAATGATGAGAAGCCTGGTTTTACTTTTGTTTTCTGATTATCATTTCTACTGATTTTGCTTCAGATTTGAGATCTTTTTACTGTTCTCTTTCGGATTCGCTGAAAAGCTAAATTATTGCATATGGGGGAGCTCAAAAGTTTTTAATTTTTTAATTTTATTATCTTATTTAAGCAACCATAGGGAATGCCATTTGTAAAAGTCATCATGAGATTCCAATGTAATGTTTACTTCTTTACTCCATCTCCTTGTGTATATTTATCATTTGCAATTTTCAAAGATAAAAAAAATTATATAAATTTTATACCATATTCACTTAAGTCTTTCATGTACATAAGTTTTCATTTTACATTTTCATGTTAATAACACTTAAATATAACTTTATATTATGCTTCCCATTTAAATAAATACATTTTCCTTTTATTTATGTATGTGTTGTGTCTTCTTTTATATTTATATTTACACAAATAAAATCTTATCTCCATTGTTTTTTAATAATTAACATAAATATAACTTTATATTATTTTCACATTCAATCTTTAATTTAGTTCAACATATTTATACACTTATATATTTATACAATTTACATTCATGCATTTTTTTTGTTATTTATTTTTGTACAACTTCATTAAAAGAAAAGAATGAATTTAATTACTTTGACGTCATATTAACAATTAATCACTTTTATTCATATATGAAAATTTAACTTAAAAATAACATTTTGAAAATGAGTACACTAATTTTTTTTTCTTTTTGTTACAACTTCCAAATATGAAGATAATTAAAAATTTAGAAAACAACTATCATTATCTTTTTATTAACCTCAAGCTTTTAATTTCTATTTTATTTTTAATACATTTTATTTTGAAATTCAATATTTGTTTATAAAATACTTATTCTTATATTTTAAATCAAATTTCTATTTATTCCCAATACATTTATTTTTTCTAAATCCAATATTTATTTGTAAGATACTTATGCTTAAATTTCAAATTAAATTTCTATTTATAATCAAAAATTATTTATTTATTCTAGAAATCTCTAATTAATTCACAATTTATTTTCAAAAATAAATTTAATTGCCAAATTTAACTTGGTAAATTTTTAGGAATGTTACAAATGTCACTTAATAGGGTTTCATCTAAAAACATATCATAGGATCTATATAAACATTCATAATCATCAACATGTATATATCATCATCTTATTATTCAAAAACATGGCAAATCTTTGCAAAATTGTTCGGATTTAATCTAAAAACCGAAACCATAAATGTTTAGAGATGTAAACATTATTCACCTTTACTTTGGAGATTAAGGATCTTGAGATTTGAATGGATTTGATTTGAATATGCTCTTCCTTTAGCTTATCCTAATTTACTCTTCTTCTTTCCTTATTAATGGTGGCCGACCTTGATTTTGAAAGTTTTGAAATGAAATGAATGTGTGAAATGATACATGACGAAGGTTTGGGGATATGGAAATGACCACTTTCCCATAATACCCCTCCTCTAATTTATTTTAAACCTTTCATTTAATTCATTAGTTCAAAAAGCACGGCTACCTTAATTAAAATCAAATCTCAATCCCCTAATCTACACATTATTTTATTTACTTTATCTAACTAAATCTCCTAATAATGTTACCAAAAATCTTGGGTGTTACAGACTTCCACCCTTAAAGAATTTCATCCTCGCAATTATGATAAGGCACACTAAACAAACTAGAAGGTAAAACATATCATCAAACAAGTTAGGATAAGTATCTCTAATCCTACTCTCAACCTCCCAAGTACAGTCCCTGTCATCATCGCTCCACTGGACTTTGACTAATCTGACCGTCGTGGTTCTAAGCTTCATCTCATCTCTCGCAACTATACAAATTGGCTTCCTTACTATAGTCAAATCTGATTCTACCACTATATCATCTTGCATTATCGGTGCAATAGCAGTCTCCGGGTCTCTAACACACTTTTTGAGATGAGAAACATGAAAAACATCGTGGACACCTGCCAAACTGCTCGGTAACTCTAGCCTATAAGCGAGTTTTCCGATCTTCTCAACAATAGGAAAAGGTCCAATGAACCTAGGAGATATGTAATAGCCCGCAAACCCATACCCCTTTGAGCCGACAATATTCTCCAATAGTTCAACTCAAAGTGGACAGAAATACGAACTATTAGGATTAAAGAAGAAAGAGGTAGAAAAGAAAATAGAAAACAATATCAGAATCTCACAATCGTGGCGGAACAATATATAATAGATAAATGACTGATCTTTAAACAAAGAATTATATCTATTATACACTTTACATCATCAGAGTACAACAAAATTCATAGTACATAATAGGACAGTAATCATAACCTGTCCTCACAACACCGCCTATGCAGTTAATCATACACAGTGGAATATTCAACAAATACGTGTGATGCGTCTCGCCATCCAGCTCGTCTCCTGATCCCCACAGCATTCTTTCCTGTATTCTATAATACTCGGTATGACCCGAGCATTATAGCGAAATAACACTCGAGTCAGTCTGAAAAACTAGAGTGAGAAAGCACACTCAATTGGATTATTAAAGTTTTCAAAAATCCTTTTGAAATCAAAGGTATCTCGTAAGATCACGCCACAAATAAACATGCCGGGTTTTTACCTTACGATAACCAAGACATTTCTTATCAAATCCTCTGATATTATAGCAGTGTCTATATACAAATACTTATTCAAATAGCCAAAATTGTTACATTATTAAATTCCAGCAATACTAGGTTCTACAACCAAAACCGTAAAGGCACGTAGGGAGAATGGATTTCCATCAATGGCAGGGCTACTGGGGTACCGTCCGTCACAGTACACGGTCTAGATCACCGCACCGAGGATCCACCCCGATCCCCTGCTACACAAGACAGGAGCTACCCATTACTGGATAATCCGAATAAGATCATCCTGCGGTTGGGATCATCAACCGCCTACACAGCCGAATAAAAGGGACATCTAGAAAGGGATGACCTTACACTAATTGGTTGCTGGCCACTTAGCCTTACGCGCACCTCCCCTGTTTTAGCCATTCCCGGTTGATGAGGCTCGAGGCTATTGTTACCTTTTTAGCACACATTCACTTAGAATGCTCACCGTCCTCCTGACGATGTTCTGATAGCATTCATCCATACAAGTCCGTTCCGGATCCGAGCGGAACCGAAGGAACTATTCTTACTACATCCATTTTGCAATCACCCTTAGGATTAGTAGCGATAAGACCTTGTACTTCACTGCTCCATCTTCGACTCCAAGCTCTTGTCTTCCTTACGAAAACATTCAAACCGGATCGAAGTGGTTTTTAAGAAATTAATCCCGATCCCAGTCTCTTCAAAACAATCGGTGCATTGGCCAATATTGATTGTCGGTTATTTAACTATCATACAACATCCATAAACAATCATCAGGCTTAATAATTTTCCAAATTATTTATTTTAAAATATCCTCGTAAGATATTTTCTACACTTTAATTCCTTTGAAAATAGTTTTCAAATCACCTTTTCCCTCGTGGAAATAAATTCCACCCAATTTTTTTATTTCCACTGAAAGTCACCAAGTCTTAATATTTACATTTTAAAATAATTTAAATCACTCATCCAAAAATATATACTTTAAAACATTTAAAATAAAATATAATAAAACTACTTAAACACTTTATTTAAAATACTAGTTATGAAACCTTATAATAATTTCTCATGTATAACTTAAGCCAAAACTAATTTAAAATAAAAGTTATTTTATAAGATATAAATATTGAATAATTATCTTTGATAATACTAATTAAACCTTTAAAATAATTACTACTATAATTGATTTAAATAAAAGTACTTTCCTTTCCTCACCTTTAAAAATAAATCACTATTTATTTTTAAACAAATCACCCTTTCCTTATAAATTCCCATCCTGAATTTATACTTCAAAATTATCCTCTGGTAAATATTTCACTTTATCTATAAACTCCGTTTATAAATTCCATAATCTCATTCTCCTTTAATCCCAGTTTCAAATACTTAATCAGTTTTCAAAACGATTTTCAAAACTAACTCCATTTTAAAATAAATTCTTTTACTTACCTAAATTTATTTCAAAACCCATTAATTCCATATTTACTTCTATATTTATGATTAAAAATCTTATTTTTAAACTAAAATATCCACTTCATACATCATTCAAAATTCTACCCTTTTATTTCTTCCCAAACATTTAAATCTTAAATTTTGAAAATAAAATCCTTTAAATTTTTAGGCAATATCACTTAAGTCTCCAAAACTCTTTTATTTCCATTTATTTAAAATCTCTATCTTCATTTCCATACTCATAATTTATTTAATAGAAATTAAAAATCAAACTTTTATGCTTTTCCAAATTCAATCTTTAGTCTACCCCAAATTCACTATATTATTTTACTTAAAAATTTCCCTTTTCATTTCTTTTAAAAATACAAAATTTATATATTTTTCATTCTCTCAAATACCAATGTATATTCAACCAAGCCATAGCATTCAATAAATTTCAATTTCCGGTATAATCAATGTAATCCATCACAGGTTATCACATGAATCACATCACTGACTATAACATAAATTCAACATCTTGAGGAATCCAGTTGGATCCCTCCAACCTATTTCTCTACATCCACAGACGTTAGCACAACAATTTAAAATACCAATCCCGCTTCAAGACGAGATATCATGGTATAAAGGGTCATCTGCTATTATGCGGGGATCATAGGGTCTCATCCAATATATAATGCGGGAATCAATCACTCCAAAATATATATATATATTATTATTATATATAATATCACATCGAGTCAATTCAATCATTCAACCAATAATTTAAATTTAACTATTTAAATTTAAATGGAAATCCAAATGAGTGAGATTAACTCACCTTTGATTTTTTTTATTTTCCACCCCACTTCCATCTCGACTTGTTCTCCATGATTTTAGACCTTATATAAATATTTATACAGTTTATTAATACTCGAAGAATTCGAACAATCAATTTCCTTCTTAATAAATTAATCAACCATTAATTTAGTTTAAACCAATTTTTCCCTTTAAAATATCTTTTAGTAACTAAATAATTTAAATAAGTTTATTAACCACATAAATCATCTTAATAAATTATTTTTAATCTAAACTAGTAAATTAAAATGGATGTAGGTATATATATACTTTATTTCTCATTTAGAAACTACATACATATATATGTGTGTTTATTAAATAAAAAACAAATTCTTGTATATAAACTTTACAACATTTAAAATTGCTATTTCCACAACCTTATTCCCATATATATATACATATATATATTTATTGTTTAGATTAAAATATGATTGCGGATATACATACATTAGAAACAAAAATATCTTTGACCTTACTGAGCATATTTTTCTGTTCTCTGCGTATATACATAAAAAATCTGCATATATATATATACTTCTTTGTTATATATATATATATATATATATATATATATATATATATATATCTTTTCTGTTTCTAAAACTTAATATATATATCTTCCCAAAAATAAAAATAAAATAAAATAAAAATAGGCTATTCCTCACTGATCCTTTGAAAACATTGAGCCCAAAACCCAACCGTGCTCGCCATCACGACACAGCATACCCGTCCTCGAACGCTGCGACCACCATCTCCAAACACGTCGCCAAGGTCCATCCCGCAAACCCCGACCTAAACAACCCCCTCGCCCAAAGCCTCGCTGACCCGTGATGCTCTGCACGAAAAGCCAAGTCGCGCGCTACCCCATTGCTGTCACCAGATCGTGAATTGATGAAGAGGAAGGGTGCGACTATTGATTTGGGTAGATGGGAACAGGCTCGCGATCGAAACTAACGTTCGGCCATGACTTCTTTCCTGCTCGATTGGACCGAGAGGAAAAGGAAAGGGGATGGTGCGATTTATTTTGATTTGGAAAAGAAGAAATGGGTAATGAGATTTGAACAAAAACTCAGCCATTGTTTTGATTTTCACTGGAAGAGAAGAATTGCCAAAACTATTTCGTTTTCTTTTTATTTATTTTATCTGGTTTCAATTTTACAAAAAGGAAAGAGGACGCATGTTATAGTAGTGAACATGTGCTTTAAAATTTTCTTTACGTGTCAGTGCCTGCTCTAATATTTTCAAGGCAGTTATATTATTTATATTTGAATTTAAACTCAAATTTAAATTGTCTAGAATTCGAAGCTTAAAGTTTTTAAATCCTATCGAGGCGTCTCGCAAGGCATTCGAAAGGTTATACCCCTATTCCGAATGCAATGGAAAAGGTTTCGAGTCCTAATTCGATCGTATGGAGAAGATAGCTTTTTGGACCCAGTTATTATGTTAAATTTTCGATACAGATTTCAGCACGTTTATTTATCGTATGGCCACACGACAACTCCGAACACTACGAAATTTGAAATCCGATAATAATACACTATTATGGATCTAATGGAACTAGTTTTTTCGAATTCCAAGACTGCGCCCCGGAAGGCTATTTTTAAATATCAATTTAAACAATATATTTTTAAAACTGAACAAAAAAATTTCAAACTTAAACTTAAAACTTCTATTATCTTCAGTAAAATCAATATAGATTTTATAAGCCTTCGAAATATTTTTAACAAGCTAGAAACCCAAGATTCAACATTTTACCTAATTCCCAATTATTAAATTCAATAATTTAATTGCCAAATAAACAGTGATATTTGAAATTCAAGTTAAACTAACTTTCAAATATTTAAAATCAATTAAATATTCCAATTTCAAATATCGAAAAATTCCAGGTCGTCACAAGATAACTTCCCTGACTTCCCAAATCTAAGCACTCCCTTCATCGGTGATACTTCGACGAAAACCTGGTCCCCAACTGAGAACTCCAAATTTTTCCGTTTCGTATCTGCATAGTTCTTTTTCCTAGACTGACCCTCCTTCATTCTAGCCCGAATGACCTTAATCTTTTCTGCAGCCTCACTAGCTAGATCTAGACCAAGAATCAACCTATCCCCGGTCTCCAACCAACAAACGGGAGATTTGCATGGCCTTCGATACAAAGTTTCAAACGGTGCCATCCCGATACTAGTCTGATAACTGTTGTTATATGAAACCTCGACTAGATGTAGATGGTCTTCCTATGATCCCCCGAATCCAGAAACAAGCCCTTAACAAATCTTCCAAGATCTTGTTAACTCTTTTCGTTTGCCCACCTGTCTGCGGACAGTAAGCAGTACTCATCTTAATCTTGGTTCCCAAAAATTTCTACAGACTTTTCCAAAACTCGCTGGTGAACAAAGAATCTTTATCACTAACTATACTGCCAGGAACTCCATCTAGTCTAACTACATTCTTCATGAAGAACCTTGCTAAAATAGGTACCGTCCTGGTTGACCTAACTGGAACGAAATGGGCACTCTTGGTTAATTTATCCACTATAACCCATATACATTCATTATCTCTATTTGACCTTAAGTCCATAGAAATAGAATCCCACTTCCACACTGGAATATCTAACGGTTGAAGCAAGCCACTGGGCTTTTGGTGTTCGGCCTTTGCCAACTGGCAATTCAAGCACTGCTTTACACACAAACCAATATCCCGCTTTATTCCTTCCTAGAAGAAACTTCTCTTCATATCCTAATACATCTTGGTACCTTCGGGATATATAGTGGACTTCGAACAATGGAATTCCTTTAAGACTTCCTTCCTTATGTTTCCTACATTCGGAACACAATCTTCCTTTTTTTTCAACCATCTATTCTGGCCAAGACTAAAATCTTTCAAGTCGTCACTCTTGGTTCCTTCCTTTAGTTTCCTGATCAGCTCAACTAACACCGGACCCTCAATCTGCTTAGAAGCAATCTATTCGGTCAACACTTGTCGAACTTCCAAACAAAACAACACAACTGTATTACCACTAGAGCCAGCCTCAGATTTCCACCTTACTCTGCAATCTTCAAATGCTTCTAAGTCTTTCCACTTAGCCATATTGCTAACATTGCATTCTGATGCTTCCTGCTGAGTGCATCTGCAACCTTGTTGCCTTTTCCTGGTGTGTACTCAATCCGAAAATCATATGCACCTATGAACTCTAACCATCTTTGCTATCTCATGTTCAGCTCCTTCTGAGCGAACAAATATTTCAGTGACATACGATCTGTATACAGCTCAAACATTTCTCCCCAACGGTAATGTCTCCTCACCTTCAAAGCAAAAATCATTGCAGCAACTCTAAATCATGCGTTGGATATCTGACCTCATGCGGTCTAAGCTATCTGGAAGCATAGGCAATCACTTTTCCTCTCAGCATTAGCACGACTCCTAATCCTGTTCCACAGCATTGGTATAAACTACCAAATCCTGATTCCCTTTTGGAACAACTAACACAGGTGCATGGGTCAATAAGTGTTTCAAACTCTGGAATGCATTCTCACACTTATTGGTCCACACAAATTAAAATCAAATCTCAATCCCCTAATCTACACATTATTTTATTTACTTTATCTAACTAAATCTCCTAATAATGTTACCAAAAATCTTGGGTGTTACAGACTTCCACCCTTAAAGAATTTCATCCTCGCAATTATGATAAGGCACACTAAACAAACTAGAAGGTAAAACATATCATCAAACAAGTTAGGATAAGTATCTCTAATCCTACTCTCAACCTCCCAAGTACAGTCCCTGTCATCATCGCTCCACTGGACTTTGACTAATCTGACCGTCGTGGTTCTAAGCTTCATCTCATCTCTCGCAACTATACGAATTGGCTTCCTTACTATAGTCAAATCTGATTCTACCACTATATCATCTTGCATTATCGGTGCAATAGCAGTCTCCGGGTCTCTAACACACTTTTTGAGATGAGAAACATGAAAAACATCGTGGACACCTGCCAAACTGCTCGGTAACTCTAGCCTATAAGCGAGTTTTCCGATCTTCTCAACAATAGGAAAAGGTCCAATGAACCTAGGAGATATGTAATAGCCCGCAAACCCATACCCCTTTGAGCCGACAATATTCTCCAATAGTTCAACTCAAAGTGGACAGAAATACGAACTATTAGGATTAAAGAAGAAAGAGGTAGAAAAGAAAATAGAAAACAATATCAGAATCTCACAATCGTGGCGGAACAATATATAATAGATAAATGACTGATCTTTAAACAAAGAATTATATCTATAATACACTTTACATCATCAGAGTACAACAAAATTCATAGTACATAATAGGACAGTAATCATAACCTGTCCTCACAACACCGGCTATGCAGTTAATCATACACAGTGGAATATTCAACAAATACGTGTGATGCGTCTCGCCATCCAGCTCGTCTCCTGATCCCCACAGCATTCTTTCCTGTATTCTATAATACTCGGTATGACCCGAGCATTATAGCGAAATAACACTCGAGTCAGTCTGAAAAACTAGAGTGAGAAAGCACACTCAATTGGATTATTAAAGTTTTCAAAAATCCTTTTGAAATCAAAGGTATCTCGTAAGATCACGCCACAAATAAACATGCCGGGTTTTTACCTTACGATAACCAAGACATTTCTTATCAAATCCTCTGATATTATAGCAGTGTCTATATACAAATACTTATTCAAATAGCCAAAATTGTTACATTATTAAATTCCAGCAATACTAGGTTCTACAACCAAAACCGTAAAGGCACGTAGGGAGAATGGATTTCCATCAATGGCAGGGCTACTGGGGTACCGTCCGTCACAGTACACGGTCTAGATCACCGCACCGAGGATCCACCCTGATCCCCTGCTACACAAGACAGGAGCTACCCATTACTGGATAATCCGAATAAGATCATCCTGCGGTTGGGATCATCAACAGCCTACACAGCCGAATAAAAGGGACATCTAGAAAGGGATGACCTTACACTAATTAGTTGCTGGCCACTTAGCCTTACGCGCACCTCCCCTGTTTTAGCCATTCCCGGTTGATGAGGCTCGAGGCTATGTGTTACCTTTTTAGCACACATTCACTTAGAATGCTCACCGTCCTCCTGACGATGTTCTGATAGCATTCATCCATACAAGTCCGTTCCGGATCCGAGCGGAACCGAAGGAACTATTCTTACTACATCCATTTTGCAATCACCCTTAGGATTAGTAGCGATAAGACCTTGTACTTCACTGCTCCATCTTCGACTCCAAGCTCTTGTCTTCCTTACGAAAACATTCAAACCGGATCGAAGTGGTTTTTAAGAAATTAATCCCGATCCCAGTCTCTTCAAAACAATCGGTGCATTGGCCAATATTGATTGTCGGTTATTTAACTATCATACAACATCCATAAACAATCATCAGGCTTAATAATTTTCCAAATTATTTATTTTAAAATATCCTCGTAAGATATTTTCTACACTTTAATTCCTTTGAAAATAGTTTTCAAATCACCTTTTCCCTCGTGGAAATAAATTCCACCCAATTTTTTTATTTCCACTGAAAGTCACCAAGTCTTAATATTTAGATTTTAAAATAATTTAAATCACTCATCCAAAAATATATACTTTAAAACATTTAAAATAAAATATAATAAAACTACTTAAACACTTTATTTAAAATACTAGTTATGAAACCTTATAATAATTTCTCATGTATAACTTAAGCCAAAACTAATTTAAAATAAAAGTTATTTTATAAGATATAAATATTGAATAATTATCTTTGATAATACTAATTAAACCTTTAAAATAATTACTACTATAATTGATTTAAATAAAAGTACTTTCCTTTCCTCACCTTTAAAAATAAATCACTATTTATTTTTAAACAAATCACCCTTTCCTTATAAATTCCCATCCTGAATTTATACTTCAAAATTATCCTCTGGTAAATATTTCACTTTATCTATAAACTCCGTTTATAAATTCCATAATCTCATTCTCCTTTAATCCCAGTTTCAAATACTTAATCAGTTTTCAAAACGATTTTCAAAACTAACTCCATTTTAAAATAAATTCTTTTACTTACCTAAATTTATTTCAAAACCCATTAATTCCATATTTACTTCTATATTTATGATTAAAAATCTTATTTTTAAACTAAAATATCCACTTCATACATCATTCAAATTCTACCCTTTTATTTCTTCCCAAACATTTAAATCTTAAATTTTGAAAATAAAATCCTTTAAATTTTTAGGCAATATCACTTAAGTCTCCAAAACTCTTTTATTTCCATTTATTTAAAATCTCTATCTTCATTTCCATACTCATAATTTATTTAATAGAAATTAAAAATCAAACTTTTATGCTTTTCCAAATTCAATCTTTAGTCTACCCCAAATTCACTATATTATTTTACTTAAAAATTTCCCTTTTCATTTCTTTTAAAAATACAAAATTTATATATTTTTCATTCTCTCAAATACCAATGTATATTCAACCAAGCCATAGCATTCAATAAATTTCAATTTCCGGTATAATCAATGTAATCCATCACAGGTTATCACATGAATCACATCACTGACTATAACATAAATTCAACATCTTGAGGAATCCAGTTGGATCCCTCCAACCTATTTCTCTACATCCACAGACGTTAGCACAACAATTTAAAATACCAATCCCGCTTCAAGACGAGATATCATGGTATAAAGGGTCATCTGCTATTATGCGGGGATCATAGGGTCTCATCCAATATATAATGCGGGAATCAATCACTCCAAAATATATATATATTATTATTATATATAATATCACATCGAGTCAATTCAATCATTCAACCAATAATTTAAATTTAACTATTTAAATTTAAATGGAAATCCAAATGAGTGAGATTAACTCACCTTTGATTTTTTTTATTTTCCACCCCACTTCCATCTCGACTTGTTCTCCATGATTTTAGACCTTATATAAATATTTATACAGTTTATTAATACTCGAAGAATTCGAACAATCAATTTCCTTCTTAATAAATTAATCAACCATTAATTTAGTTTAAACCAATTTTTCCCTTTAAAATATCTTTTAGTAACTAAATAATTTAAATAAGTTTATTAACCACATAAATCATCTTAATAAATTATTTTTAATCTAAACTAGTAAATTAAAATGGATGTAGGTATATATATACTTTATTTCTCATTTAGAAACTACACACATATATGTGTGTGTTTATTAAATAAAAAACAAATTCTTGTATATAAACTTTACAACATTTAAAATTGCTATTTCCACAACCTTATTCCCATATATATATACATATATATATTTACTGTTTAGATTAAAATATGATTGCGGATATACATACATTAGAAACAAAAATATCTTTGACCTTACTGAGCATATTTTTCTGTTCTCTGCGTATATACATAAAAAATCTGCATATATATATATATACTTCTTTGTTATATATATATATATATATATATTTCTTTTCTGTTTCTAAAACTTAATATATATATCTTCCCAAAAATAAAAATAAAATAAAATAAAAATAGGCTATTCCTCACTGATCCTTTGAAAACATTGAGCCCAAAACCCAACCGTGCTCGCCATCACGACACAGCATACCCGTCCTCGAACGCTGCGACCACCATCTCCAAACACGTCGCCAAGGTCCATCCCGCAAACCCCGACCTAAACAACCCCCTCGCCCAAAGCCTCGCTAACCCGTGATGCTCTGCACGAAAAGCCAAGTCGCGCGCTACCCCATTGCTGTCACCAGATCGTGAATTGATGAAGAGGAAGGGTGCGACTATTGATTTGGGTAGATGGGAACAGGCTCGCGATCGAAACTAACGTTCGGCCATGACTTCTTTCCTGCTCGATTGGACCGAGAGGAAAAGGAAAGGGGATGGTGCGATTTATTTTGATTTGGAAAAGAAGAAATGGGTAATGAGATTTGAACAAAAACTCAGCCATTGTTTTGATTTTCACTGGAAGAGAAGAATTGCCAAAACTATTTCGTTTTCTTTTTATTTATTTTATCTGGTTTCAATTTTACAAAAAGGAAAGAGGACGCATGTTATACTAGTGAACATGTGCTTTAAAATTTTCTTTACGTGTCAGTGCCTGCTATAATATTTTCAAGGCAGTTATATTATTTATATTTGAATTTAAACTCAAATTTAAATCGTCTAGAATTCGAAGCTTAAAGTTTTTAAATCCTATCGAGGCGTCTCGCAAGGCATTCGAAAGGTTATACCCCTATTCCGAATGCAATGGAAAAGGTTTCGAGTCCTAATTCGATCGTATGGAGAAGATAGCTTTTTGGACCCAGTTATTATGTTAAATTTTCGATACAGATTTCAGCACGTTTATTTATCGTATGGCCACACGACAACTCCGAACACTACGAAATTTGAAATCCGATAATAATACACTATTATGGATCTAATGGAACTAGTTTTTTCGAATTGCAAGACTGCGCCCCGGAAGGCTATTTTCAAATATCAATTTAAACAATATATTTTTAAAACTGAACAAAAAAATTTCAAACTTAAACTTAAAACTTCTATTATCTTCAGTAAAATCAATATAGATTTTATAAGCCTTCGAAATATTTTTAACAAGCTAGAAACCCAAGATTCAACATTTTACCTAATTCCCAATTATTAAATTCAATAATTTAATTGCCAAATAAACAGTGATATTTGAAATTCAAGTTAAACTAACTTTCAAATATTTAAAATCAATTAAATATTCCAATTTCAAATATCGAAAAATTCCAGGTCGTCACAAGATAACTTCCCTGACTTCCCAAATCTAAGCACTCCCTTCATCGGTGATACTTCGACGAAAACCTGGTCCCCAACTGAGAACTCCAAATTTTTTCCGTTTCGTATCTGCATAGTTCTTTTTCCTAGACTGACCCTCCTTCATTCTAGCCCGAATGACCTTAATCTTTTCTGCAGCCTCACTTGCTAGATCTAGACCAAGAATCAACCTATCCCCGGTCTCCAACCAACAAACGGGAGATTTGCATGGCCTTCGATACAAAGTTTCAAACGGTGCCATCCCGATACTAGTCTGATAACTGTTGTTATATGAAACCTCGACTAGATGTAGATGGTCTTCCTATGATCCCCCAAATCCAGAAACAAGCCCTTAACAAATCTTCCAAGATCTTGTTAACTCTTTTCGTTTGCCCACCTGTCTGCGGACAGTAAGCAGTACTCATCTTAAGCTTGGTTCCCAAAAATTTCTACAGACTTTTCCAAAACTCGCTGGTGAACAAAGAATCTTTATCACTAACTATACTGCCAGGAACTCCATCTAGTCTAACTACATTCTTCATGAAGAACCTTGCTAAAATAGGTACCGTCCTGGTTGACCTAACTGGAACGAAATGGGCACTCTTGGTTAATTTATCCACTATAACCCATATACATTCATTATCTCTATTTGACCTTAAGTCCATAGAAATAGAATCCCACTTCCACACTGGAATATCTAACGGTTGAAGCAAGCCACTGGGCTTTTGGTGTTCGGCCTTTGCCAACTGGCAATTCAAGCACTGCTTTACACACAAACCAATATCCCGCTTTATTCCTTCCTAGAAGAAACTTCTCTTCATATCCTAATACATCTTGGTACCTTCGGGATATATAGTGGACTTCGAACAATGGAATTCCTTTAAGACTTGCTTCCTTATGTTTCCTACATTCGGAACACAATCTTCCTTTTTTTTCAACCATCTATTCTGGCCAAGACTAAAATCTTTCAAGTCGTCACTCTTGGTTCCTTCCTTTAGTTTCCTGATCAGCTCAACTAACACCGGACCCTCAATCTGCTTAGAAGCAATCTATTCGGTCAACACTTGTCGAACTTCCAAACAAAACAACACAACTGTATTACCACTAGAGCCAGCCTCAGATTTCCACCTTACTCTGCAATCTTCAGATGCTTCTAAGTCTTTCCACTTATCCATATTGCTAACATTGCATTCTGATGCTTCCTGCTGAGTGCATCTGCAACCTTGTTGCCTTTTCCTGGTGTGTACTCAATCCGAAAATCATATGCACCTATGAACTCTAACCATCTTTGCTATCTCATGTTCAGCTCCTTCTGAGCGAACAAATATTTCAGTGACATACGATCTGTATACAGCTCAAACCTTTCTCCCCAACGGTAATGTCTCCTCACCTTCAAAGCAAAAATCATTGCAGCAACTCTAAATCATGCGTTGGATATCTGACCTCATGCGGTCTAAGCTATCTGGAAGCATAGGCAATCACTTTTCCTCTCAGCATTAGCACGACTCCTAATCCTGTTCCATAGCATTGGTATAAACTACCAAATCCTAATTCCCTTTTGGAACAACTAACACAGGTGCATGGGTCAATAAGTGTTTCAAACTCTGGAATGCATTCTCACACTTATTGGTCCACACAAATTTCACATCCTTCCTCGTAAGCTTGGCCATCGATGCTACTATCCGTGAGAAATTCTTAATGAATCTTCGATAATAATTAGTCAACCTAAGGAAACTTTTAATCTCAGTTACTGTCTCGGGTCTCTTTCAACTATTCACTGCCTCGATCTTAGTCGGATTCACTGACAACCCTTTCTCCCAGACTACACGACCAAGAAATTTTACCACCTTCTTCCAGAATGACACTTCGAAAACTTTGCTTTCAGCCAATGTTGCCTCAGCGTCTCAAGCACCATTCTAAGATGAACTTCATGCTCTCTTTAATCCCTATAGTAAATCAAGATATCATTTATGAAAACCAGCACGAATCATCCAAGTGCTCTAGAAAAATCTATTTCATCAAATCTACAAAGAAAACTGGAGCATTTGTCAGTCCAAACGGCATAACTAACCATTCGTACGATCCGTATTAGGTCCTGAATGTTGTCAAAGGTACACTATCTTTTGCTACCCTGAGCTGATGGAAACCTTTTGCCAAATCCAACTGAGAAAAAACCTTTGCTCTACTCAACTGGTCGAACAAATCGTTAATCTTGGGCAATGGATATTGATTCTTTATCGTCCTCCTATTCAATTTTCGATAATCGATACGTAGCCCCCAACTATCCATCCAGCTTCTTAGCAAACACTACCGCTGCAACCCATCGTGAACTTCTTGGCCTGATGAAACTCTTGCATTTCAGATCCACCAACTACATCTTCAGCAACCTTATTTCTGAAGGGGTCATCCTGCTCAGTGGCCTACTCACTGGTTCTGCTCCCGGAACCAAATCTATCTGAAACTCAATGGCCCGCTTCGGTGGCAATCCAACCGCAGGCTCAAGCACATCAGCGAATTCTCTAATCATGAAAACTCGGCTTAACTCATCTTTTGAATCCAAAGCACCCAACAAAGCAGACACCTCACCGCTAGAGCCACCTACGGTGAACACAATCTAATCGTTACTGTTCGACTGTCTAAGAGATATCTTCCTACCCTAGCAAAATATCTTAGCATTATACTCACTTAACCAATCCATACCAACGATAATCCCAAACCCCGAAAAATCAAACACATGCAAACTGCACACAAAAGTATGACCCAACAGGTCAAACTTAAACTGGTCACACCTTAATCCTTGAGTTGCATGCCCTCCTATTGGATTCGCAACCCGTAAGGAAGTGACTAAATATGTGGGTTTAAGGTTAAGCTTACTTATCAAACATCTAGATATAAAAGTATGCGATGCACCGGTATCAAATAAAATGCTAACAGACATACCATGAATCTGAACCGTTCCCCCAAGAACTGCCTTCCCCTTCTCCTAAGTTATTGGCTAAGATGATGTAAACACCAATGCATACACCTTGCCCTTACGATCTCTAATGGGCTCCTTGCACTGGTTCTTGTAATGGCCTAACTGGTCACAGTTGAAGCACCTGACATTCTTCCCCTTAGCCACATCCTCGGCCTTTCCTGAGCGACACTCATTAGCAAAGTGCCCTTTCTTGTTGCATTTATAGTAAACAACCTCAGACTTCACTTTCTTGGCCGCTCCACCCTTCTGAGCACCTTTCTTAGGAAAGAACTTTCTTTTTGGCCGTGCCCAACCTGGACTCCTTTTGCCTTGCTCTTCTCCAAAGATTCAAGGACTTCTTCCTACCTCAAAGCCATCACTACAATAATATCAGAAGAATATCTAAGATGAGAAAAGGTAGCATTAGCAAGTTCTGGCTTCAATCCTTTAATAAACTTCTCATTCCGCTTCAACAAGGTATCTATAGAAGCATACTAATACCGGGCCAACTCTTCAAACTTCCTAGCATACTCAGCAACAAACATCTCACCCTACACCAGCTTAGCAAACTGCCTAATCAACGCTGACTATTCCATCACTAACATGAACCTCTTCTGAAATATCCTCTTGAAACCCTCTCAGGTTACTTCTCCTCATCAACTATTGCAGTTACACTGTTCCACCAAAACAATGCAGCTCTCTGAAGCTGCCTGGATGCTAATCTCCTCTTCTGCTCATCATTGAGCTCCAGATTTGCAAAAATCCTTTCACAATGCGGCAACCAGTTCTTAACATTGATGGCATCCTTCGTCCCCATAAACGGCTTCCCTCCTAGCTTCACATAATCACCACTCATCTTCGTGAAATGATTAACCACTGGAACTTCTGGAACCCCTGCTCCTGCAGCACTTCCTCCGAACACTTCGATTGCAACTCCTACCTGCATCATATTCCTGAAAAACTGATACATGGCTTCCATTCCGACCTACGAAACCTCTACACCAACATTCTCCGCCTGACTTTGGTTTCTCCCAATATTAGGTCCGGTGTTCCTATCGGTGCTTCCCCTGGCTGGGTTAACTCTACTTCTTCTATATCTGTATTTAAACCTCATGAGATACAGAAAGATAACCTAATCAAAGATAGATGAATGGAGATACAGCCCATACTTATATATAGCAAATTCAAGTACTTTACTGTAGCATTATACTAACCCAACTTACTCCAATTCCTATGGATTTTTGTTTTCAAGTACCATTTTAAATTAAATTTTTCATAAACCTATGCTCTTGTACCGAGTTGTAACATCCCATATATAGAGGCCAAAAGCTAAGCGCTATGGATGTTGCAGTCATCCATATTATTAACTTCTGGTAACGAAATACGGTAGTGTTAATGGTATTCATAATATCAGAAGCACTTGAATATGAACAAAATCATAGATTTTAAGGACAATAATTTCAGTGATTACATTTTAAAATAAGATCATATCCATGTTACAAAAAATCCCCAAAAGTATTCCTAGGCAATGATCAAATATAATTACAATAGTATGCCAAGGGCGACATATGAAGATGCCTTTATATTGGGATTATTACCTCAATATACAGCCGAAACAAATTAAAATAGAATTCCTAAATTAGCTATCCATCAGCCATCTACTCATCTTTGGAAGTTTATTCGCTGAAATCTGCTAAAAATGAAAACCTAAACCCTTAGCCTATTCAAATCAAATTTTGAGCACCTGAGAATTTAAGGGGAAACAAAAACTTATGGTCGGACATAAAGCCCGGTAGGAATAATTTATGTCACATATCTATATATAGTGAGACCACACTGTTTAGTGTAACGGGTTTCCCTTCACTAATATCTCTTTCCAAAACATATTTTGAAAATTCTTTCCTGCAAAAAAAACTGGTTAATTAACTGATTATAATATAATATGGCAAAATCCATTATGCTAAAATAGGAAATAAATGGACCATCGGTCCGAAATCTTAGCTAACTGCTCTTTGCTGGACTAACTATTCTTAATCTAATTATACCAACCTTGTCGGAAGGTTTGGGATACTACCCTTGTAAATCATTTATAAAACCTTTCGAAAGCATTGAAACTTAAAACCTTTCGAAGTCAATGGATTCAATTTGAAACAAGTGGAAACCTTTCAAAACCATTCGAAATTGACTACTTCAAAAACCTATAAAACAATTCAGCTTAAAACATTTGGATTATGCCTTCAAGTTGAGCAAAAGGATCAGAAAAACATTGGAGTCGAAAGTAACTGCTTTGAAACCTTTTAAAAGTAACTCTTTTAAAACCTTTTCATAAATAATGAAGTGATAGTGTTGGAACCAACCCTTCGAAAGCAATGGAGAGGCGGGAAGGTTTAAAAACAAAAGACTTCCTTCGAAAGCAACTAAATCGAAAGGTAGGAAGCAGCAACTATGTTCTTGTCGACCTTGTTGGAAGGTTTCGTACCTTTCGACTTTGTCGGATGCTTTACCTTTCGACTTTATCGGAAGATTTCAATTAAAACAAAACGCAAACCAATCTTAACCCTTTTCTTTTAAACCAGTTGACCTTGTCGAAAGCTCTTTGCAGATAGCTAGCAGGCATATTTTTTTAAAAACCAAAATGAAGTTTCATCTCTTTTGGAAGCTTTTACCTTTCGACTCTAAACCTTTTGGCTTTGTTCAATTCACTACGTACCATTTTCCTGTTACCATGTGCACTGTTTGTTAACCTAGTCAAAAGGTTTGATACCGTCCAACTTTGTCGGAAGGTTTGAAATAGAGGCGGAACTTCTTGCCGAAGGAGATGAATAGCAAAAAGCCTATTAGTTTGTACTTCAAAGTTGTCCTTTAGTACCTAACCTGCCTTATTTGTTTAAATCTGATTGGTTACCAGATTTTTATATTCAAAAATGTTTGTCGACTTTCCTTATTTGGAAATTTAAACAATTTAGAAAAACCCCTTTCTCCCTTATAATTATATAAACATTTACATCTCATACTTTAAATAGTTTTATATAATTATTTAATCTCCTTGAAAAAATCTTGAAAAATTCTAGAAAATCAATAGCCATATGTTTATCAACATATAAAAATTTTGGATTCAAACAATAAATTATTTTTCGGTAAATAATTTTATAATCCAAAATACCATTTTCTTCCTTAGAAAATTCATAACAGTTCCACAAAATTTTTGGAGAAATCTGAAAATTGAAACCCATCTCTAAAATATTTGATAATCATACAAATGAGCAAGGCTAACAGATGTCATTTAATAGGATTTTCTTCTCAAATGATGTCGTAAAATCTATATGAACATTCATAATCATCAACATGTATATATAATCATCTTATCACTCAAAAACATGGAAAATCTTTGCAAAATTGTTTGGATTTAATCTAAAAAACAAAACCATAAAAGTTTAGATAAACATTATTCACCGTTGCTTTAGAGATTAAGGAGCTTGAGATTTGAATGGATTTGATTTTAATTTTCTCTTCTTTTAGCTTATCTTAATTTCCTCTTCCTCTTTCCTTGTTAATGGTGGCCGGTCTTGATTTTGAAAATTTTGAAATGAAATGAACGTGTAAAACGATACATAGCCTTGATTTGGGGATATAGGAATGACCTCTTACCTATAATACCCCTCCTCTAATTTATTTTAAACCTTTCTTTTAATTCATTAGTTTAAAAAGCACGACTACCTTAATTAAAATCAAATTTTAATCCCCTAATCTACACATTATTTTATTTAGTTTATCTAACTATATCTCCTAATAATGTTACCAAAAATTTGGGGTGTTACAATATTGTAGTATAAAGATTGCTTACTGAGAGAACATGCTTCGCTGATAAAGATTATGCAACATGCATATGTTTCAGCCATGTACAACAAAGGTAATACAGAGAAAATGATATATGCAACAATAACGCATACCAGTTGGTTAGACATATATTTTTTCAAAATACACTGCACAAACCAACTATATTTTTTCCCATTTTCAGATAAAACATATTTTACATTAACTAAAATTTTCATCATTAAAACATATTGTGCTTTAAGATATATATATATATAAATTAAAGATAAAAATATTCATAAGCTTTTAATGGTTTAGACAATGAAAGAAAAAGAGAAGATATGATTTCACCTTGAGAATGACTTTGGGTGGGTCTGTGTTTGCCAGCTACGACAAAAGTTTAACATGACATTAAATTTTTTGCGCCATCCCCTAGACTCATGCTCCATGATCGAAGGATATACATGTAAAAGCAGTTGCTCCACCATTCCTTCTTCCACTTAAATAAAATTCTCATTTTTGCACCCATGTTCTTGATGTACTATCATATTTTTAAAAAAAATTATGCACATAACATGTTGTGTAAATCTAATTGCAAGTGGTAGTTTATTTTGGTATTTAATGTTTTGTGGTAAGATGCATGCATTTTATTATTCAAGGAAGAGAAAGTGAAAGTAGTAGAAACCAAGAGGAAATTAAAAATAATAATTAAGGTGGGTGATGGGGAAATAGTTGAAGTAGGCATACAGTTGGACCCAAATGGAGTTATGTATAGGATACTTTTCAACTGACAATTGCTAATAAACCAACGTTTTTAAGTTTTTTATTTTAATTTTTTACTGCAATCTATATATATTCATGTAACGACATTGAATTAATGGCCCTAGTTTTGATAAGTAAAATAAAATGAAAAGCTCTGTATTCCGACTAGGTTTGTCGGAGGCAGCTATAGGATTATCAACGGTGGTGGCTGTTGATGGCAGGGAGGTGTTAGGTGCATGTGCTACAAGAATTATGCGTTAAGGAGAGAGATACAACAATGTATCGGTGTATGCATGTGTGTGCATGTTGTGCACATGCACAACCGATACATGTTATTTCAGCTTGTTCTTTTCTATGCGTTTGTACATAATGTTTTGTTTGGTGTTGTAACATATTTTAGGCTTGTGTTTGGGTCAACCCCATGTCATTCTGGTTCAGTCTGGGGTTGTATCTTATGGTTTGGTTGGGTCAAGTGTGTGCATGAGTATGTATACATATGTGTAGACATTGTAAATTTGAGAGTGTGATCAAATGAAATCGGCTCTTCTTCATTTCTATCTTTAATATCTTTCTTTTCAATTTTAGATACAAGTTTAGTTCTGTAATGACCTGGAATTTTTAAAATTTCAAATTTGAATGTTACATTTATTTAATTATTCGAATGTGATTAAATATAATAAAAAATAAGAAAATCAATTTTCAATAAAATGACTTGATTTTTAAAAACATATTATTAAATGAATTTAAAGGATTTTTCCATAATTTTTAAATTGGAAAATATCTAAATTATCATTTGACTTATTTTACGGCTAACATAGTTTGAAATCTCACGGAATAAAATAACCAGTGTATTTTATTGTTGTTTTGTGTTTGTATCGCATTATTGTGCACGATCGTATTTTTATTTCTATCATTCGCGGTTCGTACGTGAACTAGGTACAATGTAGTGGGGCACCGAAAATGAATTAAATCTTGATTTGACGGTTACTTAGCTTGGAAGCTTTGTTTGCCTTGCTTTATACACAACTTCATTTAACCTTTACTTCATTCACTTCACCCATCTCTCCTTCTTCTTCACTACACCAGAAAATGTCTTTTGTAGTGCTGAATAAATGCTAGCAAAACTTTTAGTAATGTTTCGATAAACACTGTGACACGACATGTAACCAAAAGTCGGAAACTTTTTGTAGCGTTGTAGAAAACGTTACCGAAATTTGACCAATTGTAGAGTTTTAGAAATGCTACAAAAAATTTCAGACTTTTAGTAGCATGTCGTATCGTAGTGTTTACTAAACGCTACTAAAAGTTTTGCTAGCGTTCTTTCAACGCTTCAAAAGCCGTATTGCATCTGTTTACATTTATTCTAGTAGTGTTTTTAAAAAGCTACTAAAAGTTATTAACTATTTTTTAGCATACTATATACGCTGCTAATTCATGTTAATGGCTTGTACCATTTCGAGTCATCGCTCACATAATAATCGTATTGCAACCAGCAATCAATCACATAATCGTCGTATTCAAACAATCAATCAGTCAATCACATAATCATCATATTCAAACAATTATAAAAAACACGAATCACATAATCAAATATAATATCCATAACCATTTCGATAATAGTTTTTTGACAAACCTAGCAAATTCACATAAAATCCATAACCATTCATAGACAAGTTTACACAACAAGTATATATAACAATTAAAGACATATTCATTACTTGATCACCCACAATTCTTTGCTGCAGCTGGTCTTTACTTCTAAAAAGTTAATTACCTATAGAAAAGTTTAACAATCAACAAATGATTACGAAACTATTTCATATTTAAAGTATATCAAACATCCTTAGTTGAACTTTTCTTAAATTTAAATAATTTTAATAAAATGCGACGACCCGAAAATTTCAACATTTGAAAAAGAAATGTTTAAATGGATTTTCAATATTGAAAAATATTTTTAAGTTTGAGTTTCAATTTTAACTATGAATTTAGCAATTTAATTATCAAATTTAATTATAGAAATTTGGGTAAAATTGTAAATCTTCAATTTTGAGCCCGTTAAAAATATTTTTAAAGGCTTAAAAAATTCATATTGATAATACTGAAGATAATAGAAACTACAAGATTGAATTTGAAAGTGAATTGTTCCGTATTGAATTTTATCGGTTAAATCGATATTTAAAAATAGCTTTCTGAGGCACAGTCTCGGAATTCGATGAAACCAGTTCTATTGGATCCGTAATATTGTGTCATTATCGGATTTAAATTTTCATAGTGTTTGGAGTGATCGTTTGGCCGTACGATAAGCAAACGCGCTGAAATTTAAATTGAAAATTCAATGTTTTAACTACTTCAAAAAGCTATCTTCTCCATACGATCGAATTTGGACTCGGAACTTTTTCCATTGCATTCGGAATATGGGTATAACCTTATAAACGGCTGGTGGCATGCCTTAATTGGAGATCAAAAATTTGAATCAAGGAAATCGGAACGATTTGAATTTGAATTTAAATTAAATATTTATATATGTTTAATATAATAATATTTCATTAGACACGTTGAAAAAAATTTCAAATACGTGTTTACCTTTCTCTGTCAATATTTAACACGCGTCTTTGATTGATAATAAAAGAAGGAAATCCCTTTGTCGTTCCAAAAGCAAATGTAGTAGCTTCTGGAAAACAAAAATGGACGAAAATTTCAATGATGTCGTTCTCTTCAAATCGATTTTGTTACTGATAGAATCCATTACCTTCCTCTAGAAATTTAAGTCAAATTTCCCTTCGTTTTGAAATGCCGAGCTTTTAAAATCTACAGACTTTCCTTCTACTAATAAAAAAAAAATCAGATCCACCGTTTTCTTGTACGTGGAATCAAAATTCAATCGAGTCGGAAAAAAGTGGACTTTTCAAATCGATCGAAGGGAAGTCAGAATCACGAGCCGATCATTGCATGCTCGAAGTCGGGGCGGAGCAGTGCGAGGAGGGAGGACATGCGCGCTATTGATGATGCTGAGGTGCAGCGACATGTTGGGGTGGCAGCAGGATTCGATCGAACTCAATTTCGAATAGAGGCGGAGTCTCGAGATTGGTAGCTCGAGCAAGTGGGCATCGCGTGGTCTCTAAGGTTCGCAATGCATTTATAGGAGGGAGTTGCAGTATTTTGGTTAAGGATTTGCATTCGATTCGGGTTTCGGCAAAGCATGAGTGGTCGTGGTGGGCTCGAGGAGTTCATCGCGTTGGTCTTGGGCAGTGCGACCTGGTGGCATTCACGATAGGGGAGCGCACGTTTGGGGTCATGGGTTCGAGTAGGCATTGTCGCAGGAGATCTTGGGTTGTTAACAGTAAGGGTTTTCCTTTGGTTTAAATCGATATATATATAAAAACTAAATTCATGAATGTTTTAATTTTTAAAAACAGGAAAATATTTTTTTTAAGGATATATAAGGCCAATTTGATTTAGTTTAATGTGATATACAATAAGTTATTAAAATAATTTATTTCTCTAATTTATTTATATGGAAGAATAGTTTAACTTAAATAGTTAGTTAATTAAATCTATTTAAATGGAAATTTATTATTAGATTATTTCACATATTAATCAACTGTATAAAATTATTTATACAAGGTCAAAATTGTGGAGAAAACCGTCTGAAATGGAAAATGGATTGCATGCATAGTTAAAGGTGAGATCTTCTCACTCAATCGAACTTTCTAGTTTAATTTTAATAGTTAGACTTAAAAATTGATTGATTGTGTGTTTGGATGATTAATTTATTATTAGTTATATTAGTTTAGACCCTACGCGCCGTATAATAGCGGAGGTTATTATATTAAACCCATATACCGCGATATTCCACCTCGAAGTGGACTTGGTATTATATATGTATTTGGAGTTGTTGATTTCCCGCATTATATAGCGGATGAGACCCTATTGCGCCGCATAATAGCGGATAATATTTTGTAAATCCCATATACCATGATATTCCATCTTGAAGTGGAATGGGTATTTAATTGTTGTGCTAACGTTTGTGGATGCAGGGAAACAGGTTGGAGGGATCCAACTGGATTCCTCAAATATTTAATTTGTTTCGTATGTTGTGTGTTGATTATTTTTAATTCGTGTGATTATTTGTGATTGAAACCGTTGAAGGCTGTAATTTAGCCAAATATATTTTGGTATCGTAGGATACCAAGAATATGAAATTGGATTTTTGGAAATTAAAGTAGAAAAGCCTAGACCGTTACAATTAAAGTATTAAAGTTGATTTTTCTAATCCGATCGAATTAATTCCAAAAATATAGGAAAATATTTTAATAAAGGAATTTCGGGTAATATTGTTTAATGGTTGAAGAATTTATTTAAGATACGTATTTCAAATAATTGAAAGAGATAAAGAAATTTATTTCAAAAGGAAATAAATTTAGAAACTAAATTTGGAATTTAATTTAGAGTTGAATAATTTTAGAAATCGATTCGGGAATTAATTTGGAGTTAGAATAAATCTTAGGAATCGATTTGGAAATTTGGTTAGTTGTTTTGGAAATAATTTGGGAAATCAATTTGAAATTGATTTGATATTGGAAAATTAAATTGGGAAATCAAATTGGAATTTTATTTTGTGTTTGAAATAAATTGGAAATCAATTTGGGATTTGATTTGGTTTGAAGGTGATATTTGGGAATCGATTTAAAATTCGTATATCAGTTGATATTTGGAAATGTAAATTCACAACGGGAATTTGTAAAAAAACGGAAATTTGTTTAAAAATAAATATTGGCTTATTTTTAAAATATGGAAAGGAATTTACAGATTTGAAATATAAATTAAAATAAATCGAGAAGATTTATTAATTTGTTTGAATGGGCCATTTTGTAATAGGAAAAGAATTCTTCCCTGGAAAGCCGAGTATATTTTTAAAATAGCTTTTGAATAAAATTTAAAAGTTTTAGAATTGGTTTTAAAATAATATTGTTGGAGAAATTAGTTTGGAAATTGTTTTAAAGTAAAATTTTATTTAATTAATTATATAAGGGATTATTTTAAAGATTTAAATTGATATTTGATTTAGAAAATAGTTATTTAAATATTTATACTCTATTTACAAATTTTTATTTTAAAATTAGTTTTGGACCTGAATTTTTATGTGAGGTATTAGTATAACATTTTTCATAACTAATATTTAAGCAAATATTCTAAAATAGTTTATTTTAAATGTTTCCAAGTATATTTTGAATAAGTATTTTCATATTATTTTAAAATATTTGAAATCGGCAGATTTTCAGTGGAAATGAATAAATGTTTGGAAATGTATTCCGCGTGAGAAGAGTGTTTTGAATTTGTTTTCAAAAAAGATTGAAATGTGAAAATTGATTTGAAATTTATTTTCAAAGGGTTGAAGTGTGACATTTTATCTTGCGAAGATATATTGAAAATAATAATAATTGGGGATAAATTATTTGAAATCCAATGACTGTTGTGAATGATGATTGATAGTTTAATAACCGACTATCAATATTGGCCTTTAATCGGCATTTGAATTTCGATGCGACCGGGAGTCGAATTCCAACGGGATATTCGAAACCCACATCGAACCTTTGTGATTGTGATGGATCTTTTGTTGAAAAGTTCAAAGTGAATTTGTTGTGATTTGTTTGAATAAGAATGTAACACTTATTTTTAAAATAAGCGCTCGTTATTCGGATTAGCCGGGAGAGTACGTTGTGCCATAAAACCCATTCCGCATAACGATACGACGAAATGGGGTTGCATTTGAAGACGGTGTTGAAGACCGGGTATTTTCGAAAGCGAAAGGATTACCTATCGAATATCTCTGCACCGGGTTGCTCCGGTATAGAGATTTTATCACCCTTTGTGATGGGGATTCTGGACGTGATTAGTGAATATCCGGATTTGCAAAGGCTTCTTTGGGAGTGCCTTCGGTTCCGTTCAATCCCGGAACGGACTTGTATGGATGTGTGTTTGACGTTACATTTTGAGATGTAAAGCTGGCTTCTATCAAATACATTTATGTTGGTGGCGGAGAATTTATTCTCTTAGCTTAATACCCTTCTCTGAGACGTACGAGCTCAGAGGTTATGTACTTGATGGTTACTAGTGATACATTCCCAATTTGGTAATGTGGCATACGAAGTGTTGCTGATCATTTGTTGATCAAAGCATGGCTTTTGTAAAGAGCATAGCTTTGTGGACGAGACTTCGTCGAACCTCACACCGTGGAATGGTCAAAACAAGAAGGATGCGACGAGGTTATAGGGGGTAGCACCCCTTAGGGTATGTACATTTCCTTCTGGATAGAAGTGGTATTATGGTATGGAGCCTAGATACTTAACTTATGTGAATATCGCAAATATATATTACTTTATGATTGTTGTTGTTGAGGATCCTCGGATAAAAGTTGTTTACAACCGGGGGATGGCATACTCGTGTAGTAGTTACCTATTTTTGCAGAGGTAACCCAGCCTTGTGTTGGCAGAGACCTGGTTAGGTTCTCGGGGCGTCCATCCAGAGGCGTACCCATGTGGCAGTAGGAAGTTCCTTAGTCTGACCATTTGTTGGAAATCCAATCACCAATACGCGCCTTGTACGGTTTTAGTTGTATAACCTGCTATCTAATATGGTAGCTATAGTAGGCATACTATAATGGTACGTATGCTGCCTAAGATTAATATTATACTTGCAAATGTTTCTGCACTATGCACTAATGATAATATTAAAAATATTTTGCGTATTAAGCATGTTTGACTATCATAAGGAGAAATCTTCCCCAAGTGTGCGATTGGATTGTGTGTGTGCCGGGAAGCCTTATGGTAGTTTATTTTCCAAAAAGCATTGCGGATTTCTTTTAAATTCCTTTGTTTTCTTTTGTAAAAGAATAGCTGTTTTAAGATCTCACACCAGTCCATGACTGACCTGGAGTTTATTGTTCCCTTTCTAAACTCTGGGTTCCCATAATTATCCACACGGGCTGTCTAGAGTCAGGTTATCAGTTATTCGGGAACGAAGTCAGAAAAGAGTTGCTGTGGAGATCGGGAATTGAAGTTGGATGGCGAGACGTATCTCTTTACTATGTAGTGTCCGTGGCGTATGGTTGTGCAAATCAGTTTTCATATAGTCAAGTTATAATAACTGTCATTGATGTATGATGTCGTTGTAAACTCGGATAATGTGATGTATAAACTGATATAGTGTTTTTGTTTTAAAAGATTATTCTTTATCTATTATATATTGTTCTGCTGCGAAATGTGAGATTCTCTTATTGTTTCTGTTCTTCTTCTATCTTCTTCTTCTTAAGCCCTAACGGTTTGGTTTTCCAGCATTCGATTGTGCGGCATTTGATACAGTGGATGTATAAATGTCGACTTTCGGGCGCCGTAAAATCGGGTTGTTACAAATTGGTATCAGAGCAATTGGTTAAGCGACAACCTTGGCTTTGGTGGGGATTACTCATTAGAGATAGATTCAGTAGTACTCTTGAATGAGTTTGAGTGTAATAGTAGATATGAGAGCGTATTTATTAGTGAATACAAATTTGTTTTATATTGTGACAATTGGTTTGTTGAGCGGTATATGGATTCTGGTCGGTATAGTCTGTACAACTCTATCGATAGGAATCTCTAAACACTCGTACAGAACAATTCGACATGATGTTGTTTCAAAAGTAGGGTAAATGAAATAACTTTACCCAAAACTATTTTGTATATAAAAAGAATAATTTTCCATAAATTATTATAGCATATGGCTGCTTGTTTGTTAAGAAGTGATAATATTAAACTATTATCATTGAAGTTGAATAAGGAATTGAAATCATAATCAAAAGTTGAGAAATAAAATCCATATACAAATGAAATTTGAGGATGTAAATTATAAATGTGATTTATAATTTGAAATAGAATTCCAGAGAAGTTTTTAGAAATGTTTTTGAAATGATTTGGAATTTTGGAAATTAAATTCCATTGAGTTTGAAAATGAATTTTCAAAGGTTTTGGAAAAGTGTTTTGAAGAGATAAAAACTCTAAACTCTTTTCGGTCGCTGGAAAATAATTCCGATGATGATCGCGACATCATTGGTGTTTATTTTCGAGTTTCCAAGAGAGGAATTGCTGCCAAATTATTTAAAATTTGAGGTTGTTTGAAAAACTGGGTTTGGTTTTGAAAATTCAAAAGATAATTTGAATTGATTTCTTAAATGATTTTGAAAAGATGGAAAGACTCTGGAATACTATATAAAATATTTATGGAATATCATTGAGTTGATAACTTGTAAAGTTTAAAGTTGTTAAAGTAAAATCTAACTTAAAGAGAAGTTAGATAAAGGTAAATGTGGAAACAAAATAAGTTGGAAGGAAAATTTAAGGGGAATTAAAAAGTGAAAATTTAATAAAAAAAATTGAGATTTAAAATTTAAGTCAAATAAAATGATGATATGGATTCAAAATGAAATTGAAATTGAAGATTTGAGTTAATTTGTATGAATGTGAATTTGAGAAATCTTGTAGACTAAAGGATTGGAATAAAATTTATTCAGGTAGAAAATAAATTGTGAATGAATAAATAAATTTGCAATTGCAATTAAATGAAAGTGAAATTGAATGTTGAAATTCATTTCGAATTTATAAGTAAATAGAACTGGAATTGGAATTGAATTTGACTGTGATAAACAAAGCGAAGTGCTGAAATGAAATTAGTAAGTGAAACTAATTGAAGAAAAGACCAATTAGATATGGTTTGAAATGAATTGAACTCGATAATTATAAACGAAAGGTAAAATTAAATTTATATGGAATTTGAAATCCATCTTAAACACAAGTGGTTGTAAACTAAAATGGTGAATTGAAATTGAATTGTGTTTGGGAATGAACAAAAGAATAAAACTAGAATTGAAACTGAATATTTAAAACCAATTTGAATTGTGTGAAATAAAATGAAGTTGTAAAATTAGTTCGAAGTGAACTAAAGATAATAAAGGTGAAAAAAAATGGTTTGAGATAAAACGAATTGGAATTTGTAGTGAATTTGTAAACGAAACTAATTTAAAATAAGTGATATGAATCAATTGTGAATGAAAGATAATTGATAAAATTCAATATTCAGAAGTTAAACTGAATCCAAAATAAAATTGAAATTGTAAATTGAATTCAAATTAAAGTGAAAATGCAAGATAAAGTAAAATGATATGAGAAGTACATATGTTGAAATATTTGTAAACGAATGTGCAAAATGATATTTGAATGTTGAAATTGGATATTATGACTAGCAGGATATACAGTTGTATAAAAGAAAAATTGGAATTCGGATTTTCATTTTGAAGATAAAATTGAATTGCTCGACAAAAAGGTATATATTTAAATTTCATAAATTCGATGATTTTCTTGTCCAGCCGCTTGGCTTTTTGTTTCTTTTTGAATCTGAGGGCACGTGGTGCCATTTTGTAGTCGTACCGAGCAAGCCGCGCAAAGGAGACGCTGGCGAAATTTTTCGAAAATTTAGGGAGCTAGAAAAATTTTGAGAAATTTTTGATAATTTAAAATTTGAATTTAAATTTAAATTGTTAAGTAAACAATGTTGTTTGGAATCTATGGAAGATTTTAGAAAGATAATTGAAGTGATAATGAATCTTTAATAAAAAGATTTGCTTTGACAAATTGTTGAAAACTATTTATTTTGGGAAAGTACTAAACGGTTAAGGATCATTCTTCTTCAATAGTAATTTCGGGACGAAATTCTTTTAAGGGGAGAAGGATATGACGACCCGGAAATTTTAACATTTGAAAAATAAATGTTTAAATGGATTTTTAATATTGAAAAATATGTTTAAGCTTGAGTTTCAATTTTAACTATGAATTTGGCAATTTAGTTATCAAATTTAATTATAGAAATTTGGGTAAAATTGTAAGTCTTCAATTTTGAGCCCGTTAAAAATATTTTTAAAGGCTTAGAAAATTCATATTGATAATACTGAAGATAATAGAAACTACAGGATTGAATTTGAAAGTGAATTGTTCAGTATTAAATTTTATCGGTTAAATTGATATTTAAAAATAGCTTTCCAAGGCACAGTCTCGGAATTCGACGAAACCAGTTCCATTGGATCCGTAATATTGTGTTATTATCGGGTTTCAATTTTCGTAGTGTTTGGAGTGATCGTTTGTCCGTACGATAAGCAAACGCGCTGAAATTTAAATTGAAAATTCAATGTTTTAACTGTTTCAAAAAACTATCTTCTCCATACGATCGAATTTGGACTCGGAACTTTTTCCATTGCGTTCGGAATATGCGTATAACCTTATAAACGGCTGGTGGCATGCCTTAATTAGAGATTGAAATTTTGAATCAAGGAAATCAGAACGATTTGAATTTGAATTTAAATTAAATATTTATATATGTTTAATATAATAATATTTCATTAGACACATTGAAAAAAATTTCAAACACGTGTTTACCTTTCTCTGTCAAGATTTAACACGCTTCTTCGATTGATAATAAGAGAAAGGAAAACCCTTTATCGTTCCAAAAGCAAATGCAGTAGCTTTTGGAAAACAAAAATGGCCTAAAATTTCAATAATCTCGTTCTCTACAAATCGATTTTGTTACTGATAGAATCCATTACCTTCCTCCAGAAATTTAAGTCAAACTTCCCTTCATTTTGAAATGCCGAGCTTTTAAAATCTACAGCCTTTCCTTCTACTAATAAAAAAAATCAGATCCACCGTTTTCTTGTTCGTGGAATCAAAATTCAATCGAGTCGAAAAAAAGTGGGCTTTTCAAATCGATCGAAGGGAAGTCAGAATCTCGAGCCGATCATTGCATGCTCGAAGTCGGGGCGGAGCAGCGCGAGGAGGGAGGACATGCACGCTATTGATGATGCTTAGTCGAGAGGTGCAGCGACATGTTGGGGTGGCAGCAGGATTCGATCGAACTCAATTTCGAATAGAGGCGGAGCCTCGATATTGGTAGCTCGAGCATGTGGGCATCGCGTGGTCGCTAGGGTTCGCAATGCGTTCGTAGGAGGGAGTTGCAGCATTTTGGTTTAGGGTTTGCATTCGATTTGGGTTTCGACAAAGCATGAGTGGTCGTGGTGGGCTCGAGAAGTTCGTCGCGGTTGTCTTGGCCAGTGCGACCTGGTGGCATTCACGATGGGGGAGCACACACTTGGGGTCATTGGTTCGAGTAGGCATTGTCGCAGGAGATCTCGGGTTGTTAACGGTAAGGGATTTTCCTTTGGTTTAATTCTATATATATATATATATATATATATATATATATATAAACTAAATTCATGAATGTTTTAATTTTTAAAAACAGGAAAATATTTTTTTAAGGATATATAAGGCCAATTTGATTTAGTTTAATGTAATATACAGTAAGTTGTTAAAATAATTCATTTCTCTAATTTATTTATATGGAAGAATAGTTTAACTTAAAAAATTAGTTAATTAAATCTATTTAAATGGAAATTTATTATTAGATTATTTCACATATTAATCAACTGTATAAAATTATTTATACAAGGTCAAAATTATGGAGAAAACCGTCTGAAATGGAAAATGGATTGCATACATAGTTAAAGGTGAGATCTTCTCACCCAATCGAACTTTCTAGTTCAATTTTAATAGTTAGACTTAAAAATTGATTGATTGTGTGTTTGGATGATTAATTTATTATTAGTTATATTAGTTTAGACCCTATGCGCCGCATAATAGCGGAGGTTATTATATTAAACCCATATATCCCGATATTCCACCTCGAAGTGGAATTGGTATTATATATGTATTTGGAGTTGTTGATTTCCCGCATTATATAGCGGATGAGACCCTATTGCGCCGCATAATAGCGGATAATATTTTATAAATCTCATATACCGCGATATTCCACCTTGAAGTGGAATGGGTATTTAATTGTTGTGCTAACGTCTGTGGATGCAGGGAAACAGGTTGGAGGGATCCAACTAGATTCCTCAAATACTTAATTTGTTTCGTATGTTGTGTGTTGATTATTTTTAATTCGTGTGATTATTTATGACTGAAACCATTGAAGGCTGTAATTTAGTCAAATATATTTTGATATCGTAGGATACCAGAAATATGAAATTGGATTTTTGGAAATTAAAGTAGAAAAGCCTAGACCGTTACAATTAAAGTATTAAAGTTTATTTTTCTAATCCGATCGAATTAATTCCAAAAATATAGGAAAATATTTTAATAAAGGAATTTCGGGTAATATTGTTTAATGGTTGAAGAATTTATTTAAGATACGTATTTTAAATAATTGAAAGAGATAAAGAAATTTATTTCAAAAGGGAATAAGTTTAGAAATTTAATTTAGAATTTAATTTAGAGTTGAAATTAATTTTCGAAATCGATTTGGGAATTAATTTGGAGTTAGAATAAATCTTAGGAATCGATTTGGAAATTTGGTTAGGTGTTTTGGAAATAATTTGGAAAATCAATTTGAAATTGATTTGATATTGGAAAATTAAATTGGAAAATCAAATTGGAATTTGATTTTGTGTTTGAAATAAATTGAAAATCAATTTGGGATTTGATTTAGTTTGAAGGTGATATTTGGAAATCGATTTAAAATTTGTATATCAGTCGGTATTTGGAAATTCACAACCGGAAATCCAATCACCAATCGATTTGTTGGAAATCCAATCACCAATTCACAACCGGAAGCCTGACCATTTGTTGGAAATCCAATCACCAATACGCGCCTTGTACGGTTTTAGTTGTATAACCTGCCATCTAATATGGTAGCTATAGTAGGCATACTATAATGGTACGTATGCTGGCTAAGATTAATATTATACTTGCAAATGTTTCTGCACTATGCATTAATGATAATATTAAAAAGATTTTGCGTATTAAGCATGTTTGACTATCATAAGGAGAAATCTCCCCCAAGTGTGCGATTGCATTGTGCGTGTGCCGGGAGGCCTTATGGTAGTTTCATTTTCCAAAAAGCATTGCAGATTTCTTTTAAATTCCTTTGTTTTCTTTTGTAAAAGAACAACTGCTTTCAGATCTCACACCAGTCCCATGACTGACCTGGAGTTTATTGTTCCCTTTCTAAACTCTGGGTGCCTATAATTTTCCACATGGGCAGCCTAGAGTCAGGTTATCAGTTATTCGGGAACGAAGTCAGAAAAGAGTTGCTGTGGAGATCAGGAGTTGAAGCTGGATGGCGAGACGTATCTCTTTACTATGTAGTGTCCGTTGCGTATGGTTATGCAAATCAGTTTTCATATAGTCAAGTTATAATAATTGTCAGTGATGTATGATGTCGTTGTAAACTCTGATAATGTGATGTATAAACTGATATAGTGTTTTTGTTTTAAAAGATTATTCTTTATCTACTATATATTGTTCCGCTGCGAAATGTGAGATTATTGTTTCTGTTCTTCTTCTATCTTCTTCTTCTTAAACCCTAACGGTTCGGTTTTCTGGCATTCGATTGTGCGGCATTTGATACAGTGGACGTATGAATGTCGACTTTCGGGCGTCGTAAAATCGGGTTGTTACATAAAACTTAGTTAAATTTTTATAAAACTTGGTTAATTTTTGTAATAAACTAATATATATAGTTATATTCTAACAAAACTTAATTAATTTGTATAAATTTATTTAATTTTTATAAAACATAGTTATATTATTTAATTCTTAACTAATTTTTAAAATTTTGGTTATTTTTTATAAAAATTAGTGAAATTTTTGTAAAGCTCGGTTAACTTATTTATAAATTTATCTATATGAACTCAATCTTATAAGTTATCTCAATTAGTAAAACTTAAATGTCAAGACTTATATTTTAATTAACTTAAACTTATAAATTATCTCACGCTTAAATTTTTTTTAATTTTTTTTGAAAGGTACTTAGATACAACATGTCACTGGGACAACATAACACAAATCACATGTCAATATAAGTCTGAATCACACTATGCAAGTTTCGAACTTGTGACCTCTGGCACCAAAGTCGAAGCACTTAACCACTGGGATAATGTGCTTGTCAACTTAAATTTTATTAACTTGGATAATTTGTAAATTATCTCAAACTTATAAATGTTTCATAAACTTAGTTAATTTATTATTATTATTACTACTATTATTATAAACTTTATAGTACTTAGTTAATTTTTATATAAAACTTAGTTGATTTAATCAAATCATTATTTATTATTATCATTATTAAACTAATAATTTATCTTAATTGCTCAAACTTAGAATTTCATAACTTATATTTTGCTTAACTCAAACTTCAACATAAGGAGGGAGACAATGTGCGATGATCGGCTCTTATCGTGACATAAAATGACATCAATACCCATACACGTATTTACTTATATCACTACGCTTATAACTAAAGTAGAACACATTTTCAATCGTACTTTGCTGAAATGACATCAATACCCCAACACATCTTTAATTATATATTTTTGTATTAATAAAGAAAATTGACTGTTTAGAATTCACTAATGTTTGTCGTTTCAACTATCGCTGAAATTACACAAGTACTCTCTATTTTTCACATTATATCGCATATCCACATCATGCATAGGTGTGCATATGCGTGTTATACACTGGTATAACTAAATTAAAAGTGATCCATGATCTCATCTAACTTAATGGACTATAAATAAAAATGCTTCACCTAAAATAACCGCATTGATATTTATTAAACGTGCCTTGTGCCAAAGATAAGCCGCAACATATATATCTCAGAAAAAATTAATATGATAGAGAAAGAGATTGCACCCCAACATGTCCAAAAGCCATTTGAGTTCAAGTTCTATCTCTGAAAAAGCAGGTCGTATCAGTGGATCTGCATCCCAACATCTTTGCATTAATCTGACCAATTTAGGATGTGTTTGTAGGTATCATGGGCCGCTCTCCCAGACCCAAATGAGACTTGACAACACTACTTAAATTAACAAGGGTTAGAGACAAATATTAATTTCAACAAGACCGTTGGCCTACCTACCAACAGTTATGAGCATTTATTTCTAAAGATATTTGAAAATGATAGACAATAAACTTCAATGTATAACCAGAATAAACAACAATGTCCGACTAATCTTAATATCAGTAGTAAAATGATTCAAGGATAAGGATAAGGATAAGGATAATCTTACTGCTTTAGTGGTAATGGTTGACTTGGGCTTGTTGTCACTATGGTTGTTAGTGCTACAGGTTTTGGCTTTGCTCTTTCCATTCACTACTTCAAACATAGTAGGCACGTCATTCATCATCCCAAGAAGATGCTTTCTGCATAATATATTAAATTTTAGTACATGGAGAAAAGTAAGTGAAATTTGAACAAGAGTAGAAATGATATATGCATGTATTGACCTATTGAAAGAGTACTAAAATGACATACCATATATTTACATTATAATTAGGTGTAATAAACATATAGTCATGTGAATTTCTATGTAAGTCAAGTAATAAGCATAATAAAAGGGTTACAATGGACAATTTTTCAATCAAGGTAGCTTAAAAAGGGATAATAGAACTAGGCCTCAGCAAAAACTAATTGCCAAATTAGGTATCGTTTCGATTTTAACTTGCGCAAATATGGAGTGCGCAAGTGTTAATTATTTTAGCTTGCGCGTTCCATAAATGCGCAAGCTATATTTAATGCTTGCACAATTATGGAGTGCGCAAGCTCATTTTTGAGCATCAAATAAACACAGAGCACAGATCTTTGTTCATTTATCCATATTTCTACTTTCTTCCCCAAACCCTCCCCGTTTTCCAATCCAAACCCGTTTTTCTTCCATATTCAAATCACAATCATCTTATTAACCAAATAGTTGCTAAACTATATATGGAATCATCTTCTTCATCATTACAAATAAATGAAATAATTGATGTTTTTGAAAATTAAGATGTAATTTTGTCGTTGTTGATGTTGTTGAAAATGAAGAGTTATTGGTGGTAGTGGTGTTAATTACTAGACAATGGCTTTGTTGTTAAATTAGTTGTTAGTGTTCAATGAACCAGGAAACCCTATTATTGAGAGATAGACGACGAAACATTGATGAAACATTTTGATGAGCTTGAGCGGAAAATTGGATTTGCAAGTTCAAGTCATATTGACTTTGATGTTGATCATGTTCTGGAAACACAGTTCGAACCTGTACCGTGTAAATTCCATTCAGGATCATCAACCTTACATGCTCGTTTACGTGAAATTGTTTCTGTGGAAATGCCCGGTCATCAACCTACTGTTGACGAAAATTTGCTGATGCCTATACATCTTGTTGGTCCATCTATGCCAAGGGACAACGGCCACATCCAAATTGTTATTGCGGAGGTATGTGTGTAGTGGTTGTTTGCAGAAAGGAAAGAATGCTGAGCGATGATTTTAAATGGATTGATCAACTCCTCTGCGAAAGGGGACTTGAGTATGCCTACATACTGCAAGCCGAAATAAGTCGTTTGAAAATTGTGAATGAAGAACTAAGGACAAATAGCAAGAGACCAAGAATGTGGTAGATGTTTGGGACTTGGTTAAGTTGTCATATTTGGTTTTTATGTTTAACCGTTGTATTTGTAATATGTTGTTGTGAAAATGTTTCTATTTGTTGTAATCCTTAACGTGTGTAAGCTAGGTAGTTTATTATGTAGTTGAAATTCATTTGATGGTGTTGACTTTATTGATGCAATATATTGGTTACGTCATTATATTGATTTGCTTGTTTGGTTTTGTTTAAAGATTGAGTTGAATGCTTTTGGCTGAAGATTTCTCGCGGAAGCAAAATCTACTTAGAAAAAATATGTAATAATTCATCAAATTGATGTTTATAGTTATGTCAGTGAAAAAAATTTAATAAAGTGGTATTAGAACTTATTTTGCAGATAATGCCAAAGGTTCTGTCTATATTTTACTTTGATGGGGAATTTTTGGTTGATGATGAAGGTAAACCTAGATATGTTGGAGGGAAGCGAAAAGGATCGACAATAAAAAATCATTGTAGTTTCGAAGAGCTTAAACAAAGGGAATTTGAAGTGACAAAAGCAAATCCTACAATATATGATTTAAAATTAGCAGTGAAATGGGTTCAAGATGATGGTGCATTTGCTATTGATTTGGAAGATGACGATGATTTGAACTCCACCTTTTCGGTTGGAATGAGAGTGATAGCAATCTACGTGCTGAAAGTGGAACATAAAAATGTGGTTGAAACACAAGCACCGGTAATCTCTACAGATGAGTATATGCACACCACACGGTTACAAGAAACACAATGATCGGCGTTTCCTTCTTATCTTTCAAGCCATCAAGGTGGAGAGTTTACAAACTTACTTCACAGGTACAGCGGAATGGCTGGAGTCTCTTCTAATCAGGAACAAAATATGAGCAGAATGCTATAAATTCAAATCAGTAGCAAGCGTTTGAAAAGTGAGTCCTATTATACGTTGGCATTTGTATTTTGACTTATGTTAATGCAAAATATCTGACCTTTTTTATATATTCGTATTGTCGAAGATGCATTTACTGGTTGTGATGACGATGGTGCCGATGATCATGTTCATACTCCACACGAGATTTATGGGCAACTGGATAGCATGGAAGTAGATTGTGCGGATGATGAGGATAGAACTTGGATCCATCAAATGGAAGTTAACAATGATGCAATCATATATGCAGACATTGAGGAGGCTGATGATGTAAATGCGGAAGAAGAACAAATCACATATGAAGAGGCTCTAGCCGATGATTTATGCATGGCATCAATGATTGTGAAATCAATAATGGAAAATTGTCAACTAGACGTGGAAGTTTTTGGAAGAGAATGTGCGGAGAAAGGTCCACGATTTTGGATTAATTTTTGAAAGTAAGCAGAAGCTTTTTGAACAGTTATGTGAATGGGCGATTAATGTTCAGTTTCGTTCAAGTTCTGAAATCGTATGCAAATCAACACACGGTCCGCTGTGATGTGGAAGAAACATGCCCTTGGCGAGTTCATGCAACCCTTTCGGTAAGAAAAAAATTCAAATTGGTGGAAGATAACTACATATGGCAACGATCACACTTGTTTAAATGCAACCATCAACTCAAACCATCGACAGGCAACTGCTAAGTTTATATGCAGCAAAGTACTTCCGTTGATTAAAGCAAAAACAAACATGATTGCAAGAACTATTCAAGAGACAATGCCCAATATGTTTCATATTAAAGTGAGCTATTCTCGAGCCTAGCATGAACTACAGAAATCTTTGCAATGATTTATGACGATTGGGAATTGTCATACACGGAATTGCTGAAATATTTTAGAGCCCTACAATGTACCAACGCCGGAACCGTATATGATGTTGTTCATAGTCGTGGTGTTTTTGATGGTGCTTTTTGGGCTTTCGGACCTTCTATTCATGGCTTCAACCACTGTTGACCCATACTGTCTATTGATGCCACTTATTTGTATGGGAAGTATCTGGGTACATTACTAGTAGCTACTGGGGTGGATGCAAATTGAGGGCTATTTCCTTTAGCATTTGTTGTTGTACAAACAGAGTCGTGGCAAACGTGGAGTTGGTTTATTCATTGCATATGGAATTATATTCCATCCGTACATACTAGACATATCACCTTTATCTCGTATCGTATGAAAGGAATTCTACGTGCGCTTAGAGAAGCTTAGCCAATTGAACATCATCATCGCTTTTGTATCCGTCATACTAAAGCAAATTTAAAGAAAGCAGGGTTTGGCACGAATGAGCTACAAAATTTGTTACATGCATGTGTCACGGCATCGGAGGTCGTAAAATATAATGATCTTCGAAAACAGCTGAAGGGTGTAAATCGAGATGCCAATGCGTGGAATGAAAGAAGTTTGAAAGACTAGGAATCAAGCTGGACTCTTTGTCACAATAGCGGAGTGAGATTCAATTTGATGACGACCAACGTTTCCTAAAGCTTTAACGGTGTGCTCAAAGGTACTAGGAATTTACCAATTAGATCATTGGTTGCACATACGTTTCATCGACTGAACCATTACTTCATCGAATGACAAACTTAGGGGGAAAGTTATATAGAATGTTGTTCAAACTTTTATTATGAAATTGTGTGATTTATGGTATTGAAGCAGCTCTCTATGCCGGACAAGGCCAAAAAATATCTTTCGCATATGTGGAATGTGCAAGCTATGTTGCCAGTATAGCTTGCGCATTCCACATATGCGCAAGCTATTTCAAGGTTAATTGCAGCATTCCACAAATGCTATAAAAACCCAAATGTAGTATTTGTAGATTGCTGCAAATATTTCAAAAAGGCACGCGCATATGTGAAATGTGCAAGCTATATTTAAAGTATAGCTTGCGCATTCCAAATATACGCAAGCGTAGTATTGGGTTATTTGCATCATTCCAAAAATGCTACAAAGACCAAATGTAGCATTTGTGGATTGCTATAAATAACCCAAAAATAGCTTGTGCACATGTGGAATGCGCAAGCTATATATCAATATAGCTTACGCATTTTTGGAATATCCAAGCTATATAGACTATATAGCTTGTGCATTCCATATATGAGCAAGCTATTTTTTGGGTCTATTCAAGACAGAGAGCTGCTCCTCCATACTACAAAATCCCGAATTCCAAAATACATCTTGACCAACATTCTATATGCATGCACACACCATTCCATTAACAATACCATCACAAAACAAAATAAATAACACGCCACAACATCCAAATGGCAGTTAAAAATCATCCAAAAAAGGTTGAAAAAATCGTACAATAACATAGAAACATCTGAGTCAACAACCGCTTACCCAACCAAAGAAACAACAATAATAAGACCAACACTGTCAATCACGAATCCGTCTACGCACAAGTGGGGTGTCTCTCTTCTTCTTCCTCCTTTTGTACACGATGGGAGCCGATCCTAGGCCTTCTTTGAATGTAGGAGCAGGTGTCGGAAGTGGAATTTCTTATTGTTGACTTAGCCCAAAAATGAGTTCTTTTTGTTGAATTTCTCCCTGCGGTGGCTATTGCACATGCTTGTATGTCGACTGTCCAACATATCTGAATTGTTGTTCTCCTTCGTGCCAAACGGGTCATTCAGCATGATTTTATCTACTAGTGTATTATTGCTCTACCTCAGGCCAAGCGGGTCATCAAGCTATTGTTAAAACTGGTAAGTATTCGTCGTAGGTCAATGCACTTGCTTTTGACCTTGTTTGGCTCCATATGACTTTCTTCTATTTTGCCCACCATATTCAAAGCGTTGTATATTTCGCTTACCTAAACCAATCATAACAATGCATCAATATGAGATAAAAATTGAACTATCAAAAATTTGAAATTACAATACTTACCATATTACGTTCTACAGGAGCACGGGAAGTGTATGCAACCAACTTCCTTGCTGACCTTTTAAGAATATAACGACGAGTAATTCACCAATACCAATACACGTACTCGTTCAAAGGTGTCGGAGGCTCATGTGCTCGTTCGGCACAATCAATTCTTGATTGCCAAATAGAAATACTTTCCTACAAAAATGCCATCCAGCTAGTGGGTTCTGGGTCAAGGGGGACGACGGAATCAGGAATGTGTTGATAATCAAAGGAAAACTGTCTCATAAATCGATCGGGTGTATACAACTCAAAGTCTAAAAATAGAATCAGTCGGCTCTTAGCAATCCCACCGGCGAACGAATACTCAATGTCTGGATGCCCAAACTTATACACTAATGAATATGGTTTCCATGTAACTACATCATCCGTCAATAAATCCAACTCATTATGGTAAAACTGTACATTTCTGGGCATCTCACGCCAACTCCTAGCACAATTCCACCAAGCCCCAAATGGAAGATATGGATCTAAGTCAGTAGGAATTCTAATAGATAGTCGTTCAATAGCAATATGCGACCATGACCATAGCTACAACAACATTGCAGAACCCCCTAAAACTTTTCGACGTTGCATGGCAGCGTGTAACAACTCACTATACAAATAGCAAAGAACAGCACTATTCCAAAAATGATAACGATAGTCAACCAAATCATCCAAAAAAGGTAAAGATTTCAAATTTAATCTTCCTTTCGAAAGATCGGGAAATAATCGACAACTCAAAAAATACAATATCACGGCACGAGTGCAGCGAAGTATATCTAAATCGGTTTCCCCTTCGGTTAGTGGTTCCGAAAATTCACTTTTAAACCAAGTCATTGATAATTCACTTTTAGACTCAACCGCCTCTCTAGGCGGAACAACACCAAGCAAGTCATGAGCCAATTCGATGTAATTGAATCTAAATTTTGTGAACATACTGGACGATCGTCTACTTTAAGATCGAAAAGAAAATGCACATCCGTTAGAGTCACTGTCGTCTCCCCGACTCTCATATGAAACATATTTTCTTTCGGCCTCCATCTATCGCATAAAGCGGTAATATGGTGATGATCGATCCAAATGTAGTCGATTTGCGTAGCTTTCCAAAATCCGAAGATTCGTAGATTTGACTCCAATCTTGAATCTTTATAATCGATCTTTTTAAGCTTGGTCGAATGATCGCATAGCTTGACAGTTTCAACACCCTGAAATGTATAAAGGAATTAAAATTAGTGCTTCATATTTGCATTCCCACGGTTTATCAATATCGAACATTTACCTCCATTAATGTGTCGTTTTGGCTCCTATGGTGTTCTTTAAGATAGAGAACACTTCTATCTTCGGGCCTGGGAGACAATTCAATAAACAACAACAACCATTTATCACTACAAAAATTATGTATTAAGTTAGGGTTTTGGCTATATGAACAATCCAAATCCTTTTTCATTTTCAACAAACAAACCTATAATTATAGCACATTGACATCCAAAATAAACATGACTACTTTTCCATTAACAACAACAATCATTTTTCAAGTAGTATTCATTTTGCAATAAAAAAATTACATCTAATCAAAGAAGAAGATGAGTTTCCTTCCATTTTGCGCTTAATCTAGTGATTGATTGAAGGAATAGAGATAGAGCAATGTTTTTGAGATAATGGATTTGGATTTGGATGGGGTTTGGAGTTGGGAATGCGGTGGATTTTGTGAAAAATTGAGAGAGATGAAGAAATGAGGAATCATGCGGCTCTCTGTCCATTTCGTGCCCGAATTTGTGCTTGTGCATTCCATTAGGGCGCAAGCACTATCCTATAGCTTGCACACTTATGGATTGCGCAAGCTATAAGTATAAAAAATATACACTTGCACATTTCATAATTGCGTAAGTGTTATGTAAAACGAGGCCTAGTTCTGCAATTAGTATTCTATGATGCCTACTTGTGCAATATGTTTTCTTCCCGAGCACTGTTTTAAAATTATCTGGTTTCAATAGTATTTGGCCTGTCATAAAAGAGCATACACTTAAGTGTAGAAGATTTGACTTGCCTTATTGTTAAACATTTGAGAATCTACTGATTTCACGAAATTTGATATATTGTAATGTCCAATGGCTTAATATAAATGAGGAAGAATGTGAATAAAATAAAAGGAGAAGATTATATTTCCTGTTTTATAGTATACCAAACCACTTTCAACGATTTACATGGAAGATTCCTATGAATCACATGAAGAGAAACTACCACAGAAGAATATGGAGATGAAGAAAATAGGATCACATAACTTAAACAATTTCCGATATATGACTAAATATTTTGATAATTGAACTGGTAGATACCGAATGCAATTTTCTAGCCTACCATTTGACAAGCACAGATAACTAAATCCTTCTGAGACTCTTGTGTGATTAAGGATAATTACACCTTGAAAATTTAAACTTTCAGAATTTCATTGGATGTGAAACTTACCCAATAAAATTTTCTGCATGAGTTTATCTGACAATTCGGATTCTGCAAAACATGTCAAAAGTGATCTATGAAGATAAAATAATAGAATACTCATGCTAGAAACTAGCAATAGTAAAAATATTCCAATGAAGTGAAATATAAAATAAAATAATGGCAAGTACAAAAAATAATTTCAAACATCATGCATTAATGAAAGCAAATAGAAAATCAAATACATGCATCATATTACGTGTGCGCAATACATTAGTTTCAAAAATTGAAAAAACAACAATAATATTGATCCATCACATAGGACTGATCACCCTTGGAAACAATATTAAATTTTATGTCAATTTTTTTAGAGTAATATCAGTAGTACCTTATACTAAATTAATGTTAGGTAGCCGCAAAATCAGAGCTGTAGAAATCAGAAAACAAGAAACGAACCATATGAGAAAATTCAGTTTTAAAGAATGGTCTAACCAAAGTATAAACTTTAAATATTTATTCTTATTGTTAATCATATAAAGATAAAAGTTAACTCATTTATGCAATGAATACAGCTAGCTTGCTAGATGCCTTCTATTAGTGACTTTCACCTACAATTAACGTGAAAAAAAAATTGAGACAACAATCTTGTTGTACCAAAATTTTGACCCAACTTGATTTAACTTGTTCCATGAGTGCTACATGACAAAACTTTGTACACTTTCTAATTTTTGATACATGCACTACTTTGCTCCAACCAAGTTAAGAAAAAAGGAGAATCTAAAAGTTTGTATCAGCATCAATTACCGATATAATCATCCAATTTAATAATGTAAAACACTGATTACATCTTAGTTTACTGAAGTTCATTGCACAACAGTAATATTTAAAAATAACCAAAAGTCATTAACAACATAAAAGTTTACCAAAACTATCCAACTATGTTAACATACTACATCTTCCAACATGTTCATTTGCAATGGTCAATTGGTTAAACAATACTAAACATCATGGAAAATGAAGCCAACAAGTTATCATGCAACAGGACATGAAATGTACTAATCAATTTATATGAATAGAACAAAACTTTTTGACCTTTTTGGGAATCATGCAGCCAACTATATATTTGGTAGAAAGATGATTCCCCATCTCTCACTTCATTATGATGTCACCGTTTTCCTCTCTGCTATATGCATGCATTTCGAACTATTGTATTTCATGGCTTCGTTTTGGTATGAATAGTAGCTCTAATTCAACGTGCAGTCAAATAGGCATGCTTTACGAACTATTATATTTCCTGTTTTACGAACTATTGTATTTCATGCATCCAAAATTCCTTCATATACTATATGTTTCGATTCGGTTTTTCTGGATATTAATAGGCGAATTTTTTTGCTCCCATACATAGCCCTACATTTCATATTTAGCTCAACTAATTAAGTTAAGAACAAACTACTAGACTTAAATTATAAGTAGATTTTGGCAAGATCACCTCATTGTGATAGTCCTCTCTTCTGTATGCATGTTTTACGAACTATGTATTTCATGGCTTCTTTTTGGTATGAATAGCAGCTCTAATTCAACATGCAGTCAAATGGGCATGCTTTAGGAACTATAGTAATTCATATTTTACGAACTATTGTATTTCATGCACCCAAAGTTCCTTCGATGCTAACGTTTTTCCATTAAATGATATCATGCATCTATGCAACACAATTATCAAAATTAAATGACGAGACGTTATTATTTATTAAAATACTCTACATTCATCCAACACAATTACATACTTACTTGCTATTTATTTATTAAAAACTAATAATTGGCATAAACTCAAAAGCACAACTAACCTCTTCAATCAGTAACAAGTTTAAATCAGATGCCATGACTAGCAATCCATTCTCCATCTTATCTACTTCTGCCCCAGAAAGCTCTCATACTTACCTAGACTTGTCGAAATTCCACGGTGACGAGGATGATCTTCTAATGGATGAAAATCCTGTCAACTTCTTACATACATAAAATGCAGTAACTTGGTCCAAGGATATGCCTACAACCTTTAAATGAATATATTTGTTTGAAAGGAAATTGATTCTATTTTATGAAAAAAAATGAATTAGTTGTGGTTAAAATAGAGATTATGGATATATGTGTTGTAACAAATTGGATTAGTAAAAGTGATTATAGATATATGTGTTGTAACAAAGTGGAATAGTTGTATTTGCGACAAATTCTATAAACTATCTTATAGTAAAGTGGAAAATCTCTGTTATAGCAAAGGTTATCAGTATATTATATGGTTGGTGATTGATTAAGCTAGGCGCGCTAAATGGTAACATGAGTGAAATTTGAACCTTGCTTATACTTCTTCTGGATATATATGAATCGAAATACGAATGGCGTTACAATAAGAAAATTATTATGGTAAGGACTGCAGTGGCAATGAACCGACAATGAAGATTGGGCTTTGATTTGGAAGTGGAAGAGGAAGAGAGATGTGAGAAGTGGTGCCAATGTTTATCAGAACGTACTGGAGAAGTGTGGGTTGGGAATAAGGAAAATGACCATGGGTTGGTGTGTAAAATTCTAAGGTATTATGGTAATTTCAAAAGCTTCAAAACCAAATGTTCCTATTATATATAGATTAGTATTAGCATTATAAACTTAGTAAATTTTCATAAACAGCAATTAAATTATTGTTATGAGCATAATTAATTTTTATAAACTTGTTTAATTTTTAATATATTTTATTAACGAAGCAAAGTTTTTATAATCGTGCTTGTTTAATTAACTTGGTTAATTTTTATAAACTTGGTTAAATTTTCATAAACATAACTATTAAGTCTAGCATTTTTTACACAACTGTGTCCATAGAAAGTTGTTTAAAGGGTAAAGCTACAGGAAGATTTTCTGGACTATCACCAAGTGCCCGATACTACAGAGTCAAGTATGTTTAGTCCATGTAGCATGCACTTGAATTGTTATTTCATGCTAGAAAGATACGAGAAGTCCATTCAGTTAGAAAGTGAATTCGTAATGGAGAACATCAGTATACCCTAGTAACTCAGCCAAGCTTTTGCGAGAATCAGTTATGTTTCCCAAAGCGGCTACATCACCGGCCGGTTTACATCAGTTGCAGTGCCTATGTCCATATTTTTAAGTTAGTTATAATCATATAAATTAATATTGCTGCATTAACTGTGTACTATACACACAAATTTCCTTCGTATTTTCTTGCATTACTATATTCCACCTAAATAAACCGCAGATATTACTTGTTTTATGGGTCTGTATTGAAACTAACACCAAAAAAAGATATAACTCGTTACTAATACAATTAATTTCAACTAAATAAAGATATAGTTTATTAATACGGTCAGGATAAATTTATGATCATCATATCACAAATAATTCGATATTCAATACAAGTGCTGGATGAATATTCAAATATGGATACTAGAATAAATGCACTTTTTCTCAACCATAACCAATGGTTAATCTAACACTCGTAACACAGAGTCATCAACTATAGCGGATTGATAAACGTTGTATATCGACATGTTATAAAAAAGAATTGCGCATTTATAACACAAAAAATCGCTATAAAAGAGCATGATTTCATAGCATACATATACCGCTATAAAATGTGCAGATACAATAATGTCTATTTGCTGCTATCATTTGACAGTAACATCACACATTACACTATCTTTTTATATCACTTATGTCATATAGTTATAACGTTTTTTATGAGCTATGCTTTATTTTACTATAATATTTGACGCACCCCACTGTTATATTTCAATAATAACAATCAAATTGAATCTTCTTCAAATAAATAACAATTTGAACAATGCATGAACGAAAAAAAATATAATAATAAGCAAATGTAACACATTCATAATAACGAAATAAAGTATCAACTAACAAAAAATACGTTCAATACATGAGTTACCAAATTCAATTCATATTCATGATAACAAAAGACAACATAGTTCAAAATTAACATCTACAAATATCAAATGTATCACTAAGAACTTGAACTGCTCAAAGCCCTTTTCATGCACGTCTTCGGTCATTGGTCATTGGTAGTACTTTCTTTTGTAATTCCGAGGTCCTAGCAGAAATTTCTCCCTGAATTAAAGTCAAAGTATCAACCATATATTCATATTCTAATAGTCGACAATTGCATGAAAGTCTAAAAGGCTAAATCCTACAGCTTAGCAATTTTACAACCTGACACTTACAAGATATGCTAGTTCTTGAGAAATGCATGTAACATCACAGTCAGTGCTTAAAGATTCCTCCAAGTGAAAAATTTCATCCTCATCTAAATATATATTGAAAATGACAACATCAAGCATTGATATTTGGCGATATGTCAAACTACTAAAGTTGAAAATTAGATAGTAGATTATTAGTCCACGCAGAGAGGGCACACACTTGAGATTTCAATTTCAGCTTTACTTGACCACTGAACTATGCTACTAAAAGCATCGCCCACTTGGGTTAATGATGGGGCGAAGTCTGTAAACAATAACAAATTCAGAAAATTTAAATCCTAATATAATGAGTAATTTCTACAGCAACAACATTAATCACTTGCCTGTAGCTCCAGTAACTTTCAACATGAAAACTGAACGAGGTCTTTCAAAAGGATTGGGGAACAAAATTTCGTCTAACTGTAACCATATGGCAGTGTTAAAGCTAGAATATCGGGATTCTTCCGATACTTAACAAAAAGGAAAAAGCAAATTACCTTTTTTGATGACTGAGCTGAAAGTGAAACAGGGGCTGAACCAAGTAACAAAGGCACAGTTGCAGCAACTTCATTTTCAGATAATGTGCTGCCCTGATAACAGAAAATTACAAAACAATATTTCAATTTCTATATCGAGTTAGGAACCCCCAAAACATAAGCACTATTGCTAGTCATTCAAAACTAACAATATAAAACAGAATATCAATATTAACAAATTCATTCAAACTCTCATTGGATTTTAGATTTGATTTTGAACATCATTCGAACTCTCAATCTATCGATCTCTTGTCTGCATTTAAGTGCGTAAATTTTTGACGCTCGAGATAAGCTTAGCGACAAATTTGAATATGTAATTCATAAAAAAGGAGTTCATTTCTTCTGCTTCACCAGTAAATTACCTTGTCATGAAATGGTTGATTTGGATGTATAAAAATAAGTTTTCTTTGACTACTTAGAGTAGTAGGCAAAAGACTGCAGATCTTAATGCTTCTACACTTCTAAAAATAAGTTTTCTTCCCAAAGAAAAATAACATAGAAAAACTTGTGGTAACGTTTGTTTTTCGAAGAACATTTAAAACCCTTACTTGAACATATCTCAAATTTGGAAGAAGCTCTCTACAAAATATAATTTGAACAGTTGGAATATCAAACTGACTGTCAAGCTATTCATAAATATGAACATGCAATGATTTGAAGATCGTTATTCATCTACAATTCTTGATTTCTTTAAAAGAAAGTCTAACCAATGCATATGCCTGCATAACTTTCATATATTTTAACTAAGATGCTATTTATTATTATTCAAAACCATGCAGGCCATTTCTTTATTCTATGCGTACATCAAAAATTAGATGTTATTGCCAATTTCAAACAGTTACTGTCTCCTCAATTTAGTAGATATTAACATAAACTAATTAATTAGTTAGCAGAATGGCATGAAACTATGTAAAAAAATGAGAAAAAAAGAAAGGGATTATAAAATGGACATAAACTTCAAAATACATATTCGGTTATTAGTGTTTAAGTAGAAGTAAAGAAAATGCATGTATCTGGTTTATGAAATGGAGGAGTGTATAGATAATTAATAACTTAAGATGCAACAGCATGAAGATAATGCATAGCGTAAAAGGCAGAAAAAGAATGATAAGTATGTAGGTACCTACCTGTTGTGGGAGGCTGGCAGTGGAGAAGGTTGTCATGGTCAGCCTGTTACTTGCCCTCACCATTTGTGCGCGTACCCGATCAACAAAAGGCAGATTAATTTTGATATGGAACAGAGATGATGCAGAAACACGTTCACCCTTTAGCACAGCTTTGGTTAGGGTAGCGAGCTAAGCTGAGAACACCAGCCATACTCTTTCCTTTTCTTTTATTTAATTAATGGAGCATAATTGACACGTTACTATAATGTAATATTTACCTATTATTTGCCACTCACGAGCTATTTGTTAAAGAAAAGAGTGGCCCATTCTTTTTCTATCAGTCAAGTAACCACAGGATGACCTTTGTCTGTGTAAAGCAACTTTACATCCACCACTGAAGCAATTGGTTACCAATTTTCCTAGACGTACACAAGTACGTTATGCACTTACGCACGCAAGCAAAATGAAATGGTGAGGAAATAATACCTTAATTTTTTTTAGAAAATCACGATATAAGTGCATAACAATATAAAAACAAAGCTAGCCTTCTTACAATGGAATAGAGGACATCTCAGTCTAATGAAAATGAACACGACACCAACAGTAAAAGGAAATTGCAAAAAAAACCAAGACCATTACTTGTTTTAAAAAGAATAAAAACAAACCATTTCTGTAGTTACAGTGAAAAAAACTCCACCACTAAATATGATATTCTCACAAACTAAATTAGTCAACACATGGGTACTGAAATAGAAAAGCTAAAGTTGTTGATTTTTTAATCCTGAAATTTTTTCAAAACGTTGAATGCTCGTTCGTATATAAAAAAATTCATGTATAAAATCTAAAGCTACCAAGTTTCAAATTTATATATAAACATAAATTAAAAATATATAAAATAATTTATGAACTTTTTTGCTGAGAATGAGATTTAACTTGTGATATTATTCGTATATAAAAAATTTCATTTGAAATAGATGTTAATTTTTATTCTGAAAATCATTCAAAATCTCGGCCTCCGGTTTGCATTTAAGCGCGGTTTTTGAAAACTCGTGATCATACCAAAATATCATAACTCTATCGCGAGTATTATTAAAAATGATAATGGATCAAATTGTTATTTTGTAGATTGATAAAAGAACAAATAAATTATAATACTAAGCGAGCGCACACCTTTTCTATTTTGGACATATCCAAAAAAAAATTTAAAAAATGTTCAACCTTTTTTTCAAGCTTGAAATAATATGCAAATCATGAACAATGAATTTTTAATTATTGAATTTTGAAAAATCATTGGATTTATGGATTTGTTTTTAAATTAGGTGGAAAGATAAACTGGGATCTAAATAGCATTGACTTTCTGTTCCTTACATGTAACGACCCAGAATTTCTGTCAATTAAAATTCGAATATTTAATTGAATTTAAATATTAATAAGTGAATTTTGTAAGTCGAATAAATTTTATTTCGAATATTTGGATTTAAATTGGATAATTAAATCGATAATTGAATAGTTGAAATTGCAGAAAAAAATTGGATATTGGGTTTAATATGATTAAAATTGGTTTGTAAAATTTTATTTAATCATATTGGAGTTATAGTGATGTTATAGAACTTTTAAAATTGAATTTAAAATTTGTTTGTGAAAATTGAATATTTTAATATTTAATTATCGACTGAAAAATAGCCAATTTGTGAACAGTCTCAGAATTGGACGAAACTTGTTCCATTGGATCCGTAATAGTTTGTTATTATCGAATTTCAATTTCCGTAGCAATCGGAGTTGTCGTTTGATCGTGGCAGCTCGAAATGCATCGAAATTGTTTTAATATTAATTTGGCGAGTTAAAATAGTCATTTTTCAAACAGTCTCGGATTTCGACGAAACCAGTTTCATCGGCTCCGTAATGTGATATTATTATATGGTTTCAAATTTCGTGTCAATCGGATTTACCATTTGTCCAGGGCAAGCGAAAACGCATCGAAATCGATTTAATCGGTTTAATTCCATATCTCGCACAGATGATCGAATTAGCCTCCGAAACATGTTCCATTGTGTTCGGAACGTGGGGTAAACCCTAGAAACGCCAGTCACCGCGCGTATATCGGAGTTCGGAAAAGTCCGGATGAATAGTAATTCGAGAAATTTCTATAAAAGGCCAAAGAAATTTACTTTATTCACAAAATAAATAATCAAAACCCTAATTTCCCGGTTGCCGCCTCCTCTTTCTTCAATGGCCGATGTTCTTCCTCGCTTCCCTTTGTTTTTTCTTCTTATTCATCAGTTTTTATCAGAAACTTCCAACATGGGAAATGTAGAGCACGGCATGAACTACGAATCCAACGGTTGTGGTCGAGAATGGGGCTGTGGATCGATATAAATATGGGTTTGAATGGCCGGAAGTCGTGCACGTTTTTCAAGGTGAAGAGAGGACCGAGCTTTGTGGTGCCCATGCCGAAGGTAGAGGAGGGTGAGGCGTGTTGGTTGATGATGTCTGATCGCCAGAAAATGGATCGTGGGTGTGGCGATTTGGAGCCCTAGGAGCGGCGGCCGTATGGGTTTGTTTTACTGGGCATTGTCGCGATGAAGAAGAAGCTAGCATGCGGCTAGGATCTGGGCAAAGAAAATGGACGGTTGTGATGGAAGTAGGGTTTGAATTGAGAAATAAGATTGTAATTTATTTTTATTTAAGTTCGTACAATGTTTAAAAAGCGATAACTTTTTCATACGAGGTCGAAAACGCGCGAAACCAGTTGCGTTGGGTTCGTATGGACGAGCACTATGCTATGGAATTGGATTGGAGTCGTTTGGAGTTAGCAAAAATTTCGGGTAAAATTAAACGCGCGTTTAATTTTATTCGAAATAAAAGTTGAAAACGGAATTGAAACCAAGATGAGAACTTCTCACTCAATCGAATATTTTCGATTTATATTTTAAATAGTTGGATTTAAAATTTCTTGATTGTATGTTTGAATGTTGATTATTATCTATTGATTGTTGAAATAGACATTATGCGCCGTTAGTAAGCGGATGTTATTTATTAAAAACATATACCGCGAATATTTCACAGTACAGTGAAATTGGTATTATTTATGTACTTGGAGTTGATTTTTCCCACATTATATAGCGGATGAGACCCTATTGCGCCGCATAATAGTGGATAATAATTTATGAATCTCATATACCGCGATAATTCCGTACTGGAGCGGAATTGGTATTGTGCTAATGTTTGTGGATACAGAGAAACAGGTTGGAGGGATCCAACCGGATTCCTCAACTGTATTGATTTATTTACAGATATTTTGATATTTGTTGATTATCATATCGATATATGATATTTGGATGTCGTAATTGACTATTTGGTGTTGTTGCATCATCGGATCCATTTTTGAAGTTTTAAAATAATGATTTTGGTTTTTAAAAGAATTTTTAAAGTGATGTTTGAAAGTATACGTTTTATTAAATTTTTGAATTGATTCATCTTAAATAAAATAAACGTTAAAATTTTAATACTTTAAAATTATGATTTTTTGCTAAATATAAATGAAATGTGATTTTTGAAATAAGTAGTTGATAAATTATAAATTAGTTTAAATTGGGATTTTTGAATTATTATTATAAACAATTTATATATAAGTTGTATAAAATTGATATTTATAAATTAAAATATAGAAATTATAAAACGAGTTTTTTTTTAACTGTTAAAATAAAGTTTGAACCTAGATTCATAAGTAAATAAGAATTTTTGATTTATAAATTATTGTCGATATAAAAGAATGGATATGTGAATAAATGAATTATAAGTAATTTACTTATGAACCGGATTTCGACATGTAAATGGAATATAAATAGAATGGGTTAATAAAGGAGATTTATAAAACGAAGTTGTTATAAAATATAGAAATGGAATTTATAGACATTGCTTATAAATCCGAAAACGACTTATTTTGATAAGTTAATTATTATAGCTTAATAAAGGAAGTATGTTCACGATTTTGGACAGTGAATATATTATTAAACAAAATGGATATGTTTTGGGAAAATGAATATTATCAAATGAAGTTAATTGTTTTAAAGATGTTTTAAGATGGATTAACTATCGAAACCATAGATTTCAACATTTATTGTTGAAATAGACGTTTTCGAGGAATAAGAAAATGGTGGACCATAACACTGTTGTTATAGTAAATGGTTTCCGAAAGGAAAGGTTTTATATAGCATTGGGATTTATATATCTATCTAAATTTCGAATCCATATACTAGTGATTTTGGGTTGTCGTAACGATGTTTTACGCAACATTCGTTTTGGCCCAAATATATGTGTTAAGTGAATGTTTTCCTTAAAGAATGAAATATATACTTAATTTCGATTTAAGTACATTGAATGTTTTCCAAGTGTTGAAAATAAATGATTTTGTGAATTACTTATTATTAAATAAGTATGGAAGTGTTATCCAATATGAAGTGAATATTTTGAGTTTTTATCTTTTAAAGTAATGGAAAATGAATATTAGAAATCAATTTGGAAATTGTATATTCATAGATATTTTGGAATTGTAAATTCACTATGGAATTTATAAATGAAAAGGGGAATTTATTTAAAAATAAACGTTGATTTATTTTTGAAGTATGAGAATTAATTTACGGATTTGGAACGTAAATATAAAGTAAATCGGTAAGGATTTATTTAATTGGTTTAAATGAACCATATTGAAATGAAAGTATTTCGCATAAGGAAAATGATTGAAATTTGTTTTCAAAAGTGGTAAAGGTGAAAAGTGATTTGAAAATTTGTTTTCAAATGTTGAAGTGTGAGAAATATATATCTTGTAAAGATATTTTGGAAAGTAAATAATTTGAGAAATTATTTGGAATTTGGTGATGTTGAACACGCATATTGATAGTTAAATAATCCGACTATCAATATTTACTTTAAATAGGTATTTGTTGTGAATTGCTTGAATTTGAATGTCACACTTATTTTTGAATAAGCGCTCACTATTCGGGTTAGCCGGGAAAGGACCTTGGGGTCGTATAACTCATTCCGAATATGTGATACGTCGTAATGGATTGCATTTGATGACCGGTGTTGAAGACCGGATATTTTTGAAAACGGAAGGATTACCGTTGAGTTACTCTGCATCGGCTGATCTCCGATATAGAGGTTTTATCACCCTTAGTGACGGGAAGTCCGGACGTGATTAGAAATTATCCGGAATGCAAGGACTTCTTTGTAAGTGTCTTCGGTTCTGTTCGAGCCCGGAACAGACTTGTATGGATTGTATGTCTAACATTACAAGTTGAGATATAAAGCTGATTTCTTTCAAATATATTTCTATTGGTGGCGGAGAATTTATTCTCTTAGCTTAACACCCTTCTCTGAGACGTACGGGCTCAGAGGTTATGTAGTTGAAGGTTATTAGTGATATACTCCCAATTTGGTAATGTGACATGCTGAGTGTTGCTGTGAAATAATCATTGTTTGATCATTTGTGATATGATCATTTGTTTGATCATTTATCTTGGTGATCATTACTTTGATCATTTGTTGACCCAAAGCACAGCTTTTGTATAAAGCGTGGCTTTGTGGACGAGACTTCGTCGGACCTCACACCCCGGAAATGGTCAAAACAGGAAGGATGCGGCAAGGTTATTAGGGGGTAGCGCCCCTTTAGTGTATGTCATTCCTTCTGCATAGAGGTGGTATCATGGTATGGAGCCCAGATATTTAACATATGTTGTTGCTGCAAATTTTGTGGTTGTTGGAAATCGAGGATCCTCGGATAGATCGGTTATGATCGGGGATGACATATTCGTGTCAGTAGTTACCCAGTTAGGGGTAATCCGGCCTTGTGTTGGCAGAGATCCGGTTTAATTCTCGGGACGTCATTCCAGAGGCGTTTCCATGTGGCAATAGGAAGTTCCTTGGCCTGACCATTTGTTGGAAATCCAAAGAAACAATACGAGACTTGTACGGTTTTAGTTGTAGAACCTGCCATTTACTTATGGTGGCGCCCCACTGTTTAGATGGTAGCTATAATAGGCATACGATAATGGTCGTATGTTGGCTAAGATTTATATCTTTACTTTCGAAATGTTTTCTGCACTATGCACTAGTAATAATATCAAATGTTTCTTTTTAATGCGTATCAAGCATCTTTGACTATCATAAGGAGAAATCTCCTCCGATTCTGCGTTTGCATTGTGTGTATGTGCGGGAGGCCTTATGGTAGTCTCATTTTTAAAAGCATTGCGAATTGACTTTAAAAATATTCCTCTATTTTGATTTTAAAGATAAATAAACTGTTTTAGTTCTCACACCAGTCACATGACTGACTCGGAGTTTATTGTTTTCCTTCCTAAACTCTGGGTGCCCACCAATTTCCACACGGGCAGTCAGGAGTAAGGTTTATCAGGATATTCTGGAATTCAGGAGTTGCAGGAGGCAAGCTGCATGGCATGGCGTATTACTAGTATATAGTATTTCTTTTCCGCTGTTTGTTGTTGTTTGTTGTTGTACACTCTGATGATGTAATGTAAAATGATGTAGTGTAATATCTGATATAGTTCTTTGTTTAAAGATTATTCATTTAATTATTATATGTTGTTCCGCTGTGATTGTGAGATTCTGATGTTGTTCTGTTATTTCTTTTTGTTCTATTCTATCTTTTTTTCTGTCTTCTTCTACCTTTTTCTTCTTCTTTAACCATAATGGTTCGATTTTTCGGCTTTCGATTGCTCGGCAGTTGATACGGTGGACGTATTGATGTCGGTTTTCGTGGACGAAAAAGTCGCGTCGTCACATTTGGTATCAGAGCTTATGGTTAAGCGACAACCATGGCTCTATTGGGTATAACTCATTAGAGATAGAGTCAGCAGTACTCTAGAATGAGTTTGAGTGTAATAATAGCTATGAGCGCGTATTTGTTAGTGAATATAAAAAAAATGTTTTATATTGTGTTTGCTTATCTTGAGTTGTTTGTGGATTCTGATCGATAGATGGGACGCCATATTATCGATAGGGATTTCTAAACACTTAAACGAGGCATGTCGACATAGTATTATTTAAATTGGGTAAATGAAATAATTTTACCTTGATTATATTTTGTATATAAAGGAATAATTTTTCGGAATTATTAAAGTGTATATGAATTGATTGTTGATTGTTGAATAAGTTAAATAAAACCACAGTTGTAAAAAAAAATTGTATAAGCAATTGAATTATAAGTATGGAGTTATAATTAAAATGATTTACACTTGTGAAATAATCTTATATATAAGAAGTGAAATTATATAAGTAAAAGGGTTTGTAAATGTGATTTATAATCTGAAAATAAAATTTCAGAGAAGTGTTTTGAAAGGATTTGATAATTTGGAAAATTGTTTTGGAGAAATTAAAGCTCTAAACTCTTTTCGGTCGCTGGAAAATAATCCTGATGATGATGGCCACATCATTAGAATTCATTTTCGGGTTTCCAAAAGAGAAATTGCTGCCAAATTGTTTTAAATAAAAGTTGTTTGGAAAATTTTGAGTTTGAGTTTTGAAATTCAAAAGATAATTGAATTGATTTCAAAAATGGTTTTGAAAGATTTGAAAGGCTCTGGAATCCTATTTAAGATATTTATGGGAATGATAAATGAGTTGATAACTTATACAGATTGAATTTTGATAGAATAAATTTAATTTAAAGGATGAAGTTAAATTAAAGGAAGTATAAGTAAATCAATAAAATCCAAGTTGAAATAAATTTGAGTTGTCATCAAAGACATGTAATTTGAAATTTAACAAAAGGAAAGTTAAATAAACTGATTTGGATTTGATAAGATGCTTGAAATGAAATATAACTTAAGTGAAGTTGAATGAAGTTAATTTTGGTATCGAAGTAAATTAATAAGTGAATTAATGAAATGTTTTAAATAAAAGTTGTTTGGAAAATTTTGAGTTTGAGTTTTGAAATTCAAAAGATAATTGAATTGATTTCAAAAATGGTTTTGAAAGATTTGAAAGGACTCTGGAATCCTATTTAAGATATTTATGGGAATGATAAATGAGTTGATAACTTATACAGATTGAATTTTGATAGAATAAATTCAATTTAAAGGACGAAGTTAAATTAAAGGAAGTATAAGTAAATCAATAAAATCCAAGTTAAAATAAATTTGAGTTGTCATCAAAGACATGTAATTTGAAATTTAACAAAAGGAAAGTTAAATAAACTGATTGGATTTGATAAGATGCTTGAAATGAAATATAACTTAAGTGAAGTTGAATGAAGTTAATTTTGGTATCGAAGTAAATTAATAAGTGAATTAATGAAATGAAGTCATTAAGAATTTGAACTTGAGTTATATAAATGAAATTCAACATTATATTGTTAAAGGAATTAGCAATTGAATTGAACTAATGGATTAAATGTTAATCAATTAAATGTAAATAATTGATATGAAATAATGAATGTAAGTGTTAATTCATTAGAAGCTAATGTTATTAGAAATTGAATAAATTGAACGAAAGTCAATTTAATATGATCCAATTGGAATTAAATGTGTTGAACCAAATTGAATGTAACGTGAATAAATTTGGTTGTATTGAATAAACATTGGTTGTTATTTGATTGTTGATTGATTGTATATAATTCATTAAGTGTTAATGAAATTGAATTAGCGAAATTGGAAGCTATGTAATTAAATTCCAATGGATAATATGTAAATTTGAATAGAATTGGATTTGATTTGATTGAAAGCGAATCAATGTGAGTAAATTAGTGGATGTATACTAATTGGAAAATGAATATGAATGAATGTTAGTAAATCCAATGTTAATGAATCAAATGTGATTTAAATTGGAAAACAAATTCATTGAATATTAATGAGAAATGAAAGAATATTGATTTGGTTATGGATTTGTTGGATGATAGTTGTTTGATGGTTGCATTTGTTGCTTTAGATGCATTTGCTATATTGACATATGTAGTTGTTAGTATATGTTGTATGTTGATATTATTTTCATATATACATGTTACTCATTTGTTTGTTGAGTGTATAGTAGGTGTGGATTGCGCTTGCTTCGCTTTTGGAGCTCGCTTTCGTACTATATTAGCCGTATATGCTTGCTAATAATAAATAAGGTACATATCTCGGATTACATACCGTACTTTTACACTTTTTTCCCTGCGGGATGCCTCATCACTTGATGAGATGTATATTTGTGATATACATACTGTCATTTTTTTTCAGATCGAGCCGCGCAAAGGAGACTATGGCGAAATTTACCGAAAATTTAAGGCGTTAGAATATTTTTGAGAAAATTGAGAAATTTTTGAAAACTATAATTTTGGTTTTGAAATTGGAAGTTAAACGATATAGTTGGTTTTGAAAAGATAAATAAGTATGATTTGAAAACTTAGTAAAATTATTGTAAGAAGTTTAACTATGGATTTTGGAAAGTTAATGAATTCTGTAACTTTTTCTTACTTTGTAATTTCGAGGACGAAATTCTTTTAAGGAGGGAAGATTGTAACGACCCAGAATTTCTATCAATTAAAATTCGAATATTTAATTGAATTTGAATATTAATAAGTGAAATTTGTAAGTCGAATAAATTTTATTTCGAATATTTGAATTTAAATTGGATAATTAAATCGATAATTGAATAGTTGAAATTACAGAAAAAATTGGATATTGGGTTTAATATGATTAAAATTGGTTTGTAAAATTTTATTTAATCATATATTGGAGTTATAGTGATGTTATAGAAATTTTAAAACTGAATTTAAAATTTGTTTGTGAAAATTGAATATTTTAATATTTAATTATCGACTGAAAAATAGCCAATTTTTGAACAGTCTCAGAATTGGACGAAACTTGTTCCATTGGATCCATAATAGTTTGTTATTATCGGATTTCAATTTTCGTAGCAATCGGAGTTGTCGTTTTATCGTGGCAGCTCGAAACGCATCGAAATTGTTTTAATATTAATTTGGTGAGTTAAAATAGTCATTTTTTAAACAGTCTCGGATTTCGACGAAACTAGTTTCATCGGATCCGTAATGTGATATTATTGTATGGTTTCAAATTTCGTGTCAATCGGATTTACCGTTTGTCCGGGGCAAGCGAAAACGCATCGAAATCGGTTAGTAATTAAATTATATACAAGCTATGCAAGTTTAAAAGAGAAGTTACATACTCGAGTTAGTAATTAAATTATATAATGTGTATAAATAATTTATACACATCGTACAGGCTTATGAAAATGTTAAGTATTTATATAGACTTATTTCTTTCTTGGTTTGATAGTGATGAAATTTTGAGGATGAAATTATTTTAAGATGAGAAGAATAAAACAACCTGAAATTTTTATAATTTAAAATTTAAATATTCGAATTTGATTTAAATATAATAAATAACAAGAAAATCAATTTTTTATAAGACCATTTGAGTTTTAATAAATAGCTTTCAATTCCTAAAATTATTCAGAGAAGTAAAGCAGAGGTTGTAATAGGCGTATCTTCCTTTTGTCTTATCCTTATTGTAGTTCAACATAATCATGTCGTTCACTAATATTACAAGCACTTCATCACTTCCCTCCAAATTTCATTAACATATAAATACTTTTTTTTTTACTCTGAAACATCATGGATATGGACAGTCATTCAAAACTGAGTGGTGCAAACGTAGCTGATTTAAGAGCAACAATCACCGAAGAATTTTCGTTTCAACTGCCACGAAACGAAGATGCTCGCTTCATCATTAACCTTCTACACACGATACAGCGCAATGTATCCGTAGAAGGTTCTGATCTGCACATTCATAGACCAGAGAATGTACGAGCGTTGCATCATATTATTGTTGATTTCTGTAAACGAACCCTGACTAATTTTGAAGGAAGCGGAGTGCAGTATAAAGTGGAAGTGTTCTTCAATGATGATTTAGTTGATACGGATGATGAAAGGGACGATGAAATGTCTGTATTTGGAACTGGGGAAATTATGCATATTTTGATGCAGCATTTGATTCAAGGATGATATTAGGCGAAAGAGTTGAGTGATTAAATGGGAGGGAAGGACTAGAAGACGGTGCATGCTGTTCCATATGTCTTATGGAGTTTGATGGTCATGGTGATCATATAGTAGAGGAGGAAGGAATGGAGTTGGTTCGCACGTCTTGCTCTCATGGCTTTCATTTTCAATGTCTTGCTAGATGATTCGAGGAGAAGAATGCATGTCCGATTTGCAGGGCAACGATTTTCTGAAGTTAATGCTTAATTGAAATGGATCGCTGAAAATTAAATTGCTTCATGATTCTATTTTGTTTAGTTCTGATTTTTTTTCCCTGACTGATGGCAGATATCAATGTTTATAAACGTAAAAGTTTTTGTTTATTAGTGGGCTATATATAGACAGGTCGTAGTATTTGATTGGGTCCAACTAAATGTTCAGCTGACTATTTGATCTTATTGTCTAAAACTGTCAGGTGCAAAGTGGTTTTTGTATGTACTGGATATTATTTTGACAGGGACTTGTCCGAAAAATTAACTGGCAACGGTTATTAGTTTTGATCGTGTGGTTCCAACTTCTGTTCATGGATTCTATGTAATGTTTAAATAACTACAAACGTGGAATGACAACAATGACTTTCAGAAGCGACTTCAAAAGATGAAAACTATTATAAATGTAATTCATTATGTTCACAACATAGCTAATTTAGTTTATTATTTCACAAAACTACTATATATAGCAATTGTTACCCTTACTATTATTTTACGAATTATAATTTCATTTTAGTAATAATAACAATAAATTTTCATAATTTGCTTTGTTAATTACGTTTTATTAGGTCGTGTGTTTTTATCTTATTATTAATAAAATGTCACCCGAATTATTTTCTAAATGTATTCCAAAATAGTTTGTGTTGTGACGATTGGTTATTTATCTTTAAATTACGTTTATTGTTCTACTATTTCAATTATTGTCCTTCTACGATAGGTACAAAAAAATGAAAATTTGTTGGTTGTTTTAAAAATTAGTTATGCTTTATTAATATCATATTTTTTCACGATATTAATCATTATTATGTCAAAAAATATAAAGCATCAAAGCTACTGGCATATTTTTCAAATTAATTTAGCAACGGAAATGTTAAAAAATGTACCAACGAAAATTTTGAACTGTTACTTGTTTGAAATAATATGAATGCGCATTTCACTCTTTGGACAATTTATATGAGGTTTGAAACAATATTATCAAATTTAAACTAGTACGTTTTTAAATTTATACTTTAAATATAGGACAAACATGTTGAACTTATGCATTCCTTATATATGAAAACCAATATACAGACTAATAGTTACCAAGTAACTAATAGTTGGTGGTCAGTGTTTCTTTGAAATGAACTGTTTCCTTAAGGTTTCATACCTTGTGCACCTTAAGATTACATTAATTTATCAACAAAGAACATGCTATAGAGTTCACGAATAAAGACTAATATAAAAATTAGTATGATGATGGAAGTTCCATTTAATTTTAATTTGTGTGATTGTAACGAAATTCAGTTAATTATGTTAAAAGAAATTTTTTATCTCGTATCATTTAATATAGTTTGATTGAAATTCGGATTATTAATGATTTCGTATGAGTGCAAAAATATAGTTTTCCACTTACTCGTATATGTTTCAGAGTAAAAAATAAGTATTCATATGTTAATGAAATTTGTAGGAAAGTGATGAAGTGCTTGTAATATTAGTGAACGACGTGGTTATGTTGAACTACTATAAGGATAAGGCAAAAGGAAGATACGCTTATTACAAGCTCTGTTTATTCCTCTGAATAATTTTTGGAATTGAGAGCTATTTATTAAAACTCAAATGGTCTTATAAAAAATTGATTTTCTTGTTATTTATTATATTTAAATCAAATTCGAATATTTAAATTTTAAATTATAAAAATTTCAGGTTGTTTTATTCTTCTACTCTTAAAATAATTTCATCCTCAAAATTTCATCACTATCAAACGAAGAAACAAAATAAGTCCATATAAATACTTAACATTTTCCATAAGCATGTACGATGTGTATAAATTATTTATGCACGATATATAATTTAATTACTAACTCGAGTATATAACTTCTCTTTTAAATTTGAATAGCTTGCTCTAATTCTCTAGTGCAGACTCCGTTTAGGTTTCTTGATTGGAAACGTTCATTCTCCTTGTATGGCCATATATACCATGATAGAAAATATTGACACCAAATCGATAAACCTCACCTAGTTGGTTACCACTTGTAACTAGAATACTTAGTTAGGATTCTCGATCTGGTGTCGGTGTTTTATATCTTAGTATGTGACTACATAACGAGAATGTAAGTTTCTAATCAACGAACCTGATCGGAGTCCGCACTAAGGAAGTTGAGTGAGCGATGCTTGTTCGAAAGAGAAGTTATATTAGTCCGCACTAGGAAAGTTTCATAATTTGCTTTGTTGATTACGTTTTATTAGGTCGTGTGTTTTTATCGTTATTATTAATAAAATGTCATCCGAATTATTTTCTAAATGTATTCCAAAATATTTTGTGTTGTGGGGACTGGTTATTTATCTTTGAATTACGTTTATTGTTATACTATTTCAATTATTGTCCTTCTACGATAGGTACAAATAAAATGAAAAATTGTTGGTTGTTTTAAAAATTAGTTATGCTTTATTAATAATTTCATACTTTTTCATGATATTAACCATTACTATGTCAGAAAATATAAAGCATCAAAGCTACTGGCATATTTTTTAAATTCATTTAGCAATGAGAATGTTAAAAAATGCACCAATAAAAATTTTGAACTGTTACTTGTTTGAAATAAATATGAATGCGCATTTCACTCTTTGCACAATTTATATGAGGTTTGAAACAATATTATCAAATTCAAACTAGTACGTTTTTAAATTTTTAGTTTAAATATAGGACAAAAACATGTTGAACTTATGCGTTCCTTGTATATGAAAACTAATATAACTAATATACAGACTAATAATTACCAAGTAACTAATAATTGGTGGTCAGTGTTTATGCTTTGACAAGAACTGTTTCCTTAAGGCTTCATACCTTATGCACCTTAAGATTACATCAAAATTTATCAACAAAGAACATGCTATAGAGTTCACGAATAAATCCATAACGAACCAATGTAAAATCCATTAAATGTGTATGGACCCCTTAAATGATCCATACACATATAGTATCGACTTTTCTCCATGAAAAAACTATATCTAACGAGTACACCATGATTACTTTGTCTGTTACTGCAAAAGTTTATGATTTTCTGTTTTCATACAATGGCATATTCCAATAGAAAAACGATAACAGCATGTCATGGAACATGGAAGAACAATTGTATATTTACGATTAATAGGATTACCTATGAATATAGGTTATTTTCTTTTTTCATCGTTGAATATAATACATAAAATATTATTTCATGAGTTTTCAATGCGATAATCGTTATCAAACCAAGGATTTTTGTCCCAGTATTAATCAACGATATTGTTAGCAATGAAAATATGATATAGTTTAGACAGAGAATAAAATTGGCCTAAACACAAGGTTATGGTAAAGTTGTTACCACCGCGATGGTCTTATATGATTAAAAGAGGAGTGGTCGGACCAAACACGAAATGAGTGTTTTTTTCAATGTAGCCGACGAAAGTATTTATCATTGGCAATTTGATGAAACTTTCTTGAAACAATGTTCGTTTTGAGTACTTGTTTTATTGAAAGTTTGTATAAAACTTTATACACTATATCATCTTAGGCCTTCATATTTCCAATTTTATATTTAATTTTTTTTCCCAGATTTATATATGGGAAGAAGACTAGAAGAAAATAATTCAAACTGAACCTCCCATAGTATCAACAGTCAAGTTTAAATAAACGCGGAGGATTGCATTTCAGTTACTATAATATGATGCAAAAAAATTGATATGGAGTAATGTAGTTTACATATTATCACGTGACAGTAAATAAACATGGAGTAATAATGTTCAGTCATTATCATGATGGAGGTATATAGGCTACTTTAATTATTTTCTCTAAATTGAAATAAGAACGAGAATAATAAAAATAGACTAAACAAAAAGTATATGTTAAATCAAATAACAAAATATTATTGATAATTGTGGCAACCAAATAGTCAAAATTTAAGCTTAAAAAATTATATTTAGTGATAAGCTAGATAGCCATATAATAAGCTAAAAACATTTTTTTGATATAATTTTAGTTTAAGTAAGCATGGAGGAGGCATGTGCAGAAGGTATGCGCGAAAATATATGATATTTAAAGATAGTTTTATGTACCACTCTTTCTTCTTATATTTGACGACGACTCTTTAGATTTAAGACCTAATTGCATGCTTATAACTATACAGTAGCATTATGCTAAAAAAAAATATTTCTTACAATTTTTCAATAAAAAGATAAGAAGAAATAAAAAAGGACAGCAAATTGTGTTAAGTGAAAATATCGATGTAGAAAGGTTCTATTGAAGAATGATTGAAGGTATTATTAAAAACAATAAAAAATGTGTTCTTAAAATTAGTTATACATTTGTAGTTATATATTTAAAAAACAATTAAATTTAAACTAGTGTAACAAAAATTTATATTGCTGATGTGCATATGCAGATGTATTTACATGAACCACTTATATTTAGATAATAAATGAATTTTTTTTGACAGCGTCGGCTTGAAATGAAACAAATTTAAATTACCTGATATCAAATATATTGATGATATTAACAGTAGTCTATTTTTCGTCTTCCTCATCACCACCAACTTCAGCTTTCTTTTTGGATTTGAGTTTTCTTTCTCTTGACTCTTCTATGTGGGCCACCACCCATTGGGTTGGTCAGAGTAAAATCTAAGTGATTTGCACCGTGCAATCTAAGAGCATCTCCAACATTAAGTTGGATCTTACAAAATTAAAGATATGCAATTATTTTGTGTTGCAACAAAAGTTATATACTTATATTTGGAGTCGAAGTAGTGCTGGATTTGTAATATCTTTAGACGCTTGTTGAACAAACGTCTAAGCTTCCTACGTCTGTTCAACAAACGTCTCATACAAAATCATATAATCTCATAAAGTAAAAAATAGTGTTTGATATAAATGCATTACTTAATTCACACACCGTTGGAGTTTTGATGTGCTTACATTTTGTAAGCCATGTAATGTGATATCAGCAGTCAAACTTGTTGGAGATGCTCTAACTATAAATGATGGAATATTCATCCGTCGCTTTGCAACCCTATATTCTATATAACATACGACAGTTGTGATCATACTATTTTTAATTATATGTATTCGTGTTATCATAGTACCAATATAAACTAACATATTATGTAAAACAAGTTTCTCCATGGCTTTATATCGGAAAGTTGCTTCATCGGAAAAATGAAAATAAAACGTAACCACAACCAAAAAAGTAGTAGGATATGTTCTTCACATAAAAAGGGTTTTATCATTACAGACTCAAAGTGACTTAGATAACCATCATGAGATTATCCAAATACCATCATCGTTATGCAGTAGTTGCAAATAAATAAAACGTCTTTTTCAACATTTTTTTACAAGTTGTTTGAATAACCCGAGTAAGCATGGGCCTTTTTGAAATAGTGTCAACCTTCAAAAATTAATGTTCCCATTTTCAGCTTACAAAAAAAGATAATAGTGAAGTTATTACATGCTCATATATATTGGAGTCATCCCCTAATCTTTCCTTCTTCTCCTCACACTAATTTCTTTTCTTCACTCTTTATTATTATACTTGTTTTCCTTCAGACTCTTTCTCATCCTAGTTCCACACTAACGTCTTTTCTTCTTTGTTCAACATTAACGTCGATGGGTTCTTTTTCGCAAGATATTATAGTGGAAAGTGCTATCTATATTGCCTCTCGCTCATCTCAACCTTCATATGATCTGAAAAACTTTAAAGCGGTGTATGTTTTTTTATAATGACTTTGATTAAATCTTAGTTTGTTTATATTGTTAGTTTCTGGTTTAGTTGTAGGCGATGTCTGTGTTATATGTCTGATCAGACCCACCCAGTGCAAACTGGGTACAACCACTGGGTATCAAATACTATGAGGGTAGCATAATATTGTTGTACGACGTATAATTCTTATGCCTATATTTATATTATAGCCCAAACAACATATTATGTAAAAAAAGATTTTTAAAAGTAATCAAAATTTGATATTGCTAAAAAATGAGAATGTATTTTGTTCTCTTTTTGTATTATAATATCATTCTTTGGCACACAATAGATTACAGAGTATTTATAATTACTCATATTGGGCCGAAACATACAGACCCATTTATTAAAGTATTTGATATTTGAGACTGTCATGTTATATTCTCTGGTATATTCTTCAGTGCTGCTTCATTTGTCCCCCTCAAACCTAATTCTTTGGGAAAAAAATAGGCTTTGGAGAAAAGCCATAAATTCTTTGTCGGCTTCAATTATCTTAAACAAATTTCAGATCTAAGCATAACGATTTACGTCTACCATCAATATGCTTCAGATTTACTCCTTATTAGTCATAGATTTGTCCTTTGTTGCATAAACACGAAGTCTCAAGCCTTTGGTGTTGAGTCATGAGGCTTCGATTTTGAGTTGATCTGATATATTTTCACTTCCTTTCTTATAGATCTGAGACGTTGAAGTCATGATAAGATTGTATTCGACTACTTTCATCTTTATTCATCTGTGATTAAGTTGTGATGCAATTAAGTGGATCCGGTCGGTTTTCACTCTTTTCCTTCCAAATCCGTGTGATCGACGTTGTGATGAAACTAGACTTGGGTTGATTCATTTTATTTTGATTGAAGTGTCAACCTTTCCACTTTAAGCCTCTGCTTGAACAACATGAAATTCCATCTTGACATTGGTTTGCTTAATAGATCTGTGGTTTGGTATGTGGCAGGTATATGTCTAACATTTAACTTGTTGCTTGAACTAGCTCTCTGACAAAGTAAAGATCTATCTTCGTATGCTTGGTTCTAGAGTGTAAAACTGGATTAGCACTGAGTTGGACTATATTTAAATTGTCATATCATATTGTAGCTTTGTTGCTTGTTTTAATATAAAGTTCACTTAACAGTGATTTAATCCACATTATTTCAGCAGTAGCATTTGCCACACGTATGCACCCAGCTTTTATACTTGACCTGGAAATTGTTGGTTATTTTGTTAGCACCATGGCACTGGGTTTTTACCTAAAAACATGCAGTAATCTAACGTATATCTTCTGTCATCAGGATCAGTTTCCCAGTCTGCATCAACATACCCATTGACGTTGATGGTTTTGCTTGATTCTAATATCAATCCATATTTTATTGTCCATTTTAAGTATCTTTGAATTTTTTTGACAGCCTTCCAATGTTCATCTAAGGGTTTTGTATGAAATGACTTACTTTGTTCACACTGTATGTATTTTCTGTTCTAGTAATTGCAGCATACTACAATGCCCGCACTATACTTCTGTATCGTCTGTCATTTGAAATTGCTTCTCCTTTGTATTTGAACAAGTGTGTATTGCTTGTCATATGAGTTGAAAGTGAATTTGCTTTGTCCATTCTTGCTTTGACTAACAGTTCTGAAATATACTTCTCTTGACTTAAGAAGATTTTGTCGTTTGACATTCTTTTCACTTCAATTACTAAGAATTAGTTGAGACGACCAAGGTCCTTGATTGAGAATTCTTTATTTAACTGTTCAGTGAACTTAGTTGAGACGGCCAAGGTCCTTGAATGAGAATTCTTTATTTAATTGTTCAGTAAGCTTGTTGATCTTTATGTCACTGATGCATGTAATAATGAAATAATCATCATATACTAGTATAACCGCACAACGGTGGAGAAACCGACCATCCGATTGTATAACTTTGATAAGAAATATACATTTAAAATTTTTGTTAATATTACTTAAACATTAAATGATAATATGTTGGAAAAGAATAAATTGATATTTGAATCTGAAAATATGAATTTCAAATTTAAATATTAATCAAAGCATTCAAATTGTCGATTTGAAATTGAAATTTTAGAATTTGAAAATCATAATAGATTTGAATTTGGAATCTTTGATGCGCGAAATAAAAGGAGAAAGTTTAGGAAAACCCCGATGAGACAAGATCCACATTTTTTGAACAAACGCGATGAGACAAGATCCACGTTTTTTTTGCTTCGAAAAAATTGATTTTGGCTAGTGACAGTAAGCAAACCTCCCTAACGATCGGTTTGATTAGAACATAAGTGATAGCAAGCTTACTGAATTTAGTAAATAAAGAATTATAAGATTTTGTTGATGTGTAGTAAAAGTTGATCGGTGTTAACTTCAGTTTTTCAAACCAAACTCTGGATGTCTGCTTAAGCCCATAGATGGCTTTGTTTAATTTGTACACAATAGTTTTCTTATTTTTCTATTTAAACCCTTGAGGTTGCTCCACGTAGACTTCCTCCAGCAAAACACCATTTAAAAAGACATTATTTACATCTAACAGTTTGATGTTCCAACCTAATTGTTATAATTATTCTTATAGTGGTAGGCTTCATAACAAGTGAAAAGGTTTCATTAAAATCAAATCCACTCTGTTGTGAATAGCCTTTTGCAACTAATCTTGTCTTGTACTTATATATTGAACCATCATGATTTCTCTTTATTTTATAAGTACATTTGCATCCAACGGTATTCTTGTTTGTTGATGGAGAAACCAGTGTTCGAGTTTTGTTGTTAATTAAAGCATCATACTCCTCTTTCATTGCTGCTCTCCATTTATCATCATTTATTGCTGCATAGAAATTGCTTGGTTCACTGGTTTCTATGATTGTATTGTATGTCTTTGGTTTAAATATTCCACTATTAGCTCTAGTTATCATGAGATGTCCAGTTGTTTCAGATGCTGACTGCAGTGCTTGCTATTGATTCCTATGACTGGTTGTTGTCTGCTAGTCATCATTAGATGATTGTAAATCATGTAATGATTGGTGTGAGTTGGACTGCATGCAGGCATCATAACATGGTGGCTGAGTGGGTAACTGATGAGAATCATGTTGATCACATGCTGATTCATCTCTTAGGAATATATTATCAGCTTGAATAATCTCTTTTTGAGGCTGTCTCATTACCTCAACTTATTCAGGCATATCCACATAGAAAATTTTGAATTGTATACCTTTTGTGTGGTTTTGATATTTATGTTGCCAAAAGAATACATTTTTTAATTGAAGACAACATGTCTAGATATGTAAATTCTTTCATTGTTGTCTAGACATTTATACCCTTTTTTGTTGAATGCATACTCTAGAAATGTACACGAGGATGATCTAAAATTGACTGACCATTAAGTCATGAAATATACCAATTCAATTCTTGCTTATTCGCATGATTAGATTTGGTTTTATAATTTGGTCAGATATTGCAAGGGATTTGGTTTAAACCCACCATTTACAATTCATAATATAACAGTATCATTTTCGTTGATGAAAAGTGATTTTGAATCATATGATCCTAAAACATGTATATCACAATCAAAACATGCACCTAATAGTATCATAATATAACCATATGACCTAGTGGGTAATGTCTGTACTATTGACTTATAATTGGTTTAGCAAAATTCATAAAACAGTGAACTGGATTCATAGTTTGATGTGAATTATAGTTTGATTTTATCATATCCAAGTCTGAAGTCCGGACTCAATAATGTTAATCATTACATGAATTACAGTTTTTTCAAAATACTCATTAGAAAATAAAAATAGTATTAACAATTTCTGCAACTTATATTTTACTGCGTAGAGTTGTTAAATATGCTTACAGCTGTGTGGAAGTAGTCACAGGCTATATTATGCAGATAACTCCTCTTGTTTGCTTTGTGTGATTATGGATAGTGCGAGGTGTTTTATCAGGCTAGTTATTTTATTATTCATATCAGTATTTAATTCGAAGTATCATTCCAATTAAGTATTATTATTTTTGAAATATTTAATAAACTGTTCTATATAGTACTTATAACTTTCTCTATAATGCACGGTAAAAATAACAAGGACAAGGAAAATGTTACCCTTTCAACAAGGTTGTGGCTATCAGTAGCTTGGCCTCTTTTTACCCGTTGACTCATTGTTATTCTGCTCTGCCTTTACAAATGTTGCAACGTCTGCAGCTGCTTCGGCTTTGCATCGTTTTGTGTTCAATTTTTCATCTTCGGAAGCCTATTATACATGAATATCAAATATTTGGTCCAAAATTGTAAAATAGTAATCATAAAATGGAGTCAAGTATACCTAAAAGAATAATCCACGTTGAAGAAATTGCATTTAGCATTAAAGTTCACCATGTAAAACGTTTTTAATTAATCAACTCATGTTTAAAATAAACAAACAGAAAATTCCAAAGTTAACAATCAAGTATTATTTATTCACGTGCAATGCTTTTAATTAATTGAATGAGAATCGAAGGTAGGTTCAGCTCAATTTTTACCTTTATGATGACAAGATGAGCAGGGAGGTCAACTCCCCATGCCAACATGCTGGTGCAAATCAAGATCTATAAAAAAAGATATTAGTAGCACTCTGGATAAGATTTGAAATTTCATAATTATGTGTATACATAATAACAGATGCATCCAAGGATTCATTTAAATGTAAAACCTGAATTTTGTCATTCCCAAAAACTCCTCAACCAAAAAATCTAGTACGTGAATGAGTGCATATACTTGTTCCATGGACAATATAACTTTCTTGGATACCCCTGCATAAGATACAAAGCATGAAGTTAACTTGGCAACTTTCATTCGCTTTGCATTTCTTTTTCGTTTTTCCTTTAATATTATCATTACGAATAATTTCATTTCACGCAATAAGCAAACAAATTTTCATAGCATAGACATTGTCCGTTTGTCGGAGGAATCGGACTTGAGTGATTATGCCTCTTCTTTTATTAAGGAATAAGAAAAATCAAAGCAAATTTGATCTGGCTTGATATCAATACATATGGTTACTTACATTATGCAAAAAAATCGCATTATCCGCATTATACAGATATTTGTCATGATAGAAACAAAGAAAGAAAAACTTGCCTGAATGTGAACTTCAAGAGGTACGAACACTTGGTTTGAAATGGAATAGCCCAACATCACCAACCCCTAGCCAATCGGTTAAATTACTAGAGATGAGAGAACATATTATCTAGCACTTACACGTCATTAAAGAATCTAATGCAGATGAGAGACCATATTATCTAAGTCAGCACTTTTATGTCATTAGAGATTCTGACGCAACATACAAAGTACAAACTGAAGGTACCACCGATAATCATATAAACTGGAAATAGATACAAAATGATGGTATTTTACATAAGCTGACATAAAACACTCATGTGCCATGTGGCGTTTTACATACAATGCACAAACAATTTCGCTTTTATCTTTACTACTAATAAAGAGAATTCCATGAACTATTTTCATCGGTGTCCTTTTGAAATACCTAATTTAACTTTGCACTCATGCTAGTATTCATAATACACTCATGTGATAAGCTATATACACTTCACAAACAATGGATCCTTTGTACGTTAACAAATTTTCATGGTAGTAGTTAGTCAGATGTCATGTATAATAAGAAATAATGCATATTTTACAAACCATTAACGGACATTACATAGGTTTAGAAGATCATGGGTAGCATGTCTTCCCAGACTCCCATTATCTGCAGTACTGGACATTTTTGGAAATTAATGGCAAGAGAGGGACAGTGTGCATGAGTTCTCATAGTAAAAGCTTGCCATATTCATAGACAATAATGGATCAACATACTTCCTAGTAGCCTGGAATACTATGGAGGCATGCGCATAATTTGACATTTACTAACAAAAGTAAGGCATTGTATTATACAGAATCGTTTGTGTCATATGCATATACAGGAAATATTAAAGAAAGACATTTCACCATCATTTCACAGTTTAGAATTTTGAATCTCACCTTCCATCATATTTATTTTTTTGGGGCATATGCACATACTCAGAAGATTCAGACAAACACATGCTTTCAAAACAGACTGGGCTCATCAGAAGCAACGTATGTAGTTGCTCATGTCAAACCGATAGAGATTTGCAGTTCTGCTTTTACAATAAGAGAACACCGTTCTACCATTGGTTCGCGAGAAAGCACTGTGTATGTTATGTAAAATGGTCAAAACTATAACAGGTGGTTGTCATAAATCTGAACTAAAAAATGAGTATGAACAAAGAAAACCATAATTTGACACCTTTCTATTTGCAGAAGAATAGAAACATAATTTTATTAGCATGACCTTTCTTAGCAGAATCCAAAAGCACGGGGATCATGACTCTGCAAATTCATACAACGTACTTTTGCAGATGAACAGAAACATACTTGCATCAACTCATGATGGACCAAGAGATTGGGCGGATCGATGAAGTTCACGACAATGGGATTCATGAAAAGGTACAAGGATCGACGCTGATGGGTTCGTGACAAGGTACGGGGATTGACGGTTGATGGGTTCACGATTTGAGGACTTTGGATTTCTGATTGAAGCGAAGTTGGATCATGGATTGCCGACGCACGCGACCGTGGAGGAAAAAGGCCTATGTTGTAGCTACGTTCTGGAGGTCAAGTGAGCTGCGTACAGAGATCGTAGAGGTCCTGAGGAGTGATTTGGGGATGTAGAAGAAAGTGAGAATTGAGGAAGAGGGGAAAAAAGGTAATGAAAATAATTCGAGGAAAGGCAGAACGAAAATAACCGAGAAAAGCCCATTTTCTTTTAAGAACGTAGATAATTTGAGCAATGGACAAAAAAAGAAATACAGTGAAGATGTAAAGACAGTTTTTATTAAGAGATCATGATAACACAGCTATGCACACTATTATATAGAGTTGTTTTTGAGAGATATGGACCTGTATTTCAAAGCCCAAAATACAATTATTACTATCCACCGCTTTACACCATATAATATCTCGTGCTTATTCATTTATGTAACCTAACTCTCCCTTTCAATTCCATCTAGGGATTACTCCGGCTCCTTCATCTCTGCGCCGTCTTCTTTAATTTTGAGTTCTCTCTTTAATTGAGTGAAATTCTTTGCTGAAAGGGGTTTTGTGAGGATATCGGTTCGTTGAAATTAAGCTGGAACATGGTTAACTTTCAGTCTTCCCTCCATTACCTTTTCGCGAACAAAGTACAGATCTATCTCAAAGTGCTTTGTTCGTGAGTGCAGCACTCGATTGGCAGAAAGACATACAGAGCTCAAATTATCACACCAGATTATTGGTGTGTTTGTGAGATTGATTTTGATTTCTTTGAGTACTGATTCGATCTAAGTTATCTCCGCTGCAGTACTGGCGATAGATTTATATTCCGCTTCAGTACTGGAGCCTGAAGTAGCGACTTGCTTCTTTGAACACCATGAGATCGGTTGCTACCCAGAAATATGCAGAAACCAGAAGTTGATTTTCTGTTATATGGATCCGTGGCCCAGTCTGCATCATAGTAAGCTTGTATGTTTAAATCCTTTGCATCGTTAAGATGTAAACCATGATCCATTGTTCCCTTCAGGTAACGTAATATACGTTTTACGGCCTTCCAGTGGTCACTGAGTGGTCTATGCATGAATTGACACACTTTATTTACACTGTAGCTCAGATCTGGTCTTGTTATTGTAATGTACTCACGTACTCCTAAAATGCTTCTGCGTTGTTTTTCATTTGTGATGGCCTCTCCTAAACCTTTTGATAATTTGAGATTGCTTATCATTGGAGTAGGTAGTGGTTTAGCCTGATCCATATTTGCCCTTTTTAATAGCTCCAGTTTATATCTTTTCTTACATAAGATCATTTCTGACTTAGATGTTTGTATGACTTCAATTCCTAGGAAGTGATGTAGATTACCCGGATCTTTTATCGAGAATGCTTGATCGAGATGTCTGATAGTTTGATCCATGGCTTGATTGTCATTTACAGTAATAATAATGTCATCCATGTATGTTAAAATGTATGTGATCTTTTCTTGTTTGCATTGCATATACAATGAATTATCTGAATTGGTTGGTATAATCCTAGATTCATCAGTGTGGACTTGAGCTTTTCATTCCATATACATGGTGGTTGCTTCAACCCATATATGGCTTTATGTAGCTTGCATACTAAATTGTTATTAACACCCTTCTTGTATCCTTTTGGTTGTTCCATAAACACTTCCTCCTTTAAGTCTCCATTAAGAAAGGCATTGTTACATCAAGTTGTCTAATCTTCCATTTTCTATGGAGTGCTACAGTCGGTTTAATTCTTATAGTAGCAGGTTTAACAACTGGGGAAAATGTCTCATTGAAATCGAAACCATACTGTTGATTGTACCCTTGAGCCACCAGTCTTGCTTTATATTTTGAGATACTTCCATCTGGATTTCTTTTAATTTTGTAAGTCCACTTGCGACCAACTATGTTTTAGTCTTTGGGAATTGATACTAAACTCCAAGTTTTGTTTCTGATAAGAGCACTGTATTCATTATCCATAGCTTGTTTTCAGTTGCTATTGGTAGTAGCTTCATTGTAGTCTCTTGGCTATGTTGACTCAAGTTGAGCACTGTATACTTTAGGTTTGAATATACCACTCTTTGATCTTGTAGTCGTATGATGTTCTGATCTTGCAGGTGGTGTGTCATGACTATCATTACTATCTTCAGATTGCTGAGATATGGATAAGGGAGGTTCTCCTTGATTTGGATTGACCTCACTGATCTGGCTAGTGTTGTTGAAGGAGCTGGAGGAATTGTGAGAGTCATGACCAAATCCAGTGTCACTGTTGGATAGTGTGTGTTGTGGCTTTTGATTCCTCTGCACACTTCCACCGGTCTGATCTCATTCAGGTATAATAGGTATGGAAGGTATTGAGAAGTTGTCTTTATTATGCACCTTCTTGGTTATCTTAACATTTTTATCTGCAAATAGAAAAAATTTCTCATTAAATACAACATGTCTTGAGACATAGATCCTACCATCATTGCTTAAGCATCTGTATCCTTTCCGATTACTTCCATATCTTAAGAAAGTGCACGGGGTAGATCTATGATTTAATTTGTGACTATTATATGGTCTGAGACATGGGAAGCATAAGCAGCCAAATGTCTTCAGACTTTTGTAGTCTGGTTTAACACCAAATAGCACTTTTAAGATGCTTGAGAACTTTGGTAGGGAGTCTATTAATTAAATACACAGCAGTGTTAAAGGCTTCTGGTCATAATTTCATAGGCACTGAGGCCTGTACCAGTAAGGTTAACCCTGTTTCCACTATACGTCTGTGTTTCCTTTCTGCTATTCCATTTTGCTCAGATGTGTATGGGCAAGTTATTCTTTGAATGATACCCTTTTTCTGAAAATATTCCTTCAGTGGTTTATATTCACTCCCACCATCAGATTGTATAATTTTGACCTCATGGCATAATTGTTTTTCTGCTTGAGTTATGAACTGTATTACAGCCTTTTATGCATCTGATTTGGATTTTAGAAAATATATCCATGTATATCTAGAAAAAGATTCAACAAATGATATGTAGTACCTGAAGCCATAGTCTGAGCTTATTGAAGCTGATCCCCATAAGTCTGTTGCTACTAACTGTAGTGGTTTGTTAATAACTGTTGTTGAATCTGTAAAAGGCAATTTATGGCTTTTTCCTAATTGACAATAGGTGTATACATATGGTAGAGATACATCAAATGGGGTATTATTATTCATAAGAACTTGTTTTACAGTGTTTACATTGGGATGTCCTAGCTTATAGTGCCACGGAGTAAAAGTTTCTTGATCATTCGTAACATGGGATTCAGTACTATTACACCACATATTCCTAATATTGCTCTTTCTTGTATTTCCAACATTGAAATTGTATAATCCTCTATCCAATTTACCCTGTAATAATATATCTTGATTTAGTAGATCCTTAACTAAGAAAAACTTAGGGTGAAACTCAAAATACACATTGTTGTCATTAACAAATTGAGATGCACTCAATAGATTCTTCTTAATTTGTGGGACTCTCAGTAAATTATTGAGATAAAGAAGACTTTTACCTGGAACACTACCGGTTCCAACATGTGTGATTTTTAAAGCTTCACCATTCCCCATATGAATAGAATGCATACCTGTATATTCTTTATTGCCTAGATTAAGATTATGTAGGTTGCTTGCGAGATGGTTGGTAGCACCTGAATCTGGGTACCAGTCTTCTTCTGCCATCTCCTCATATCTTGTAAGTCTTTCTATGTTTAAGCCTTGAGTTCTTGTGTTTTCTGATTGACTGCCTTTTCCTTTGATCTATACGTGCTACATTAGCATTGGAGTTGTGATTTCTCTGATTTGCTTGATTTTATTGATTTGGGTAGTACTCAGTATTGAGTCGAAAATAGCACTGCCAGGCTGTATGCCTTAGTTTTTCACAAATTTGACATTTTGTTCTGTTGTTATTCCATCTTCCATTTCTCCCTCTACCTCTATGTGCAGCATTACTTCTTTGATTGTAGTTGTTTTGTCTGGTATTCTGATTTTCTTGTTTCTTTCCTTGATTTCTGTTTCTGGAACTTGATGTATAATTGAGTGATAGTACTGTGTTGCTTTCCTTCCTCTGTTCGATTCTTCCTTCATGTGATAATAATATTGAATGAACATACTGCATATTTGGTAGATTTTGTTGTGATGAAATAATTGCTACTACTGACTCATATTCAATATCAGACCATTCAGAATGGTTAATATCTGCTCAGTTTCAGGTACTTTATGTCCTACAGTGTCAAGAATGTCATAGTGATTTCACCTTTGTTAGATATTCCCTCATTGACATATTTTCTTTCTTGAGATTCTACAGTTGCCTCTTGTAATACAGGATTCTTGCTGCTGACTGTGTATTGAAAATTTGCTGTATTGCAGATTTTATCTCAAATGATGTTTTACATCCTATAATTTGTGATAGCAGTCCTGAACTGATGGATGAAAGCAACCAAGCAGCCAGTAAGCTGTCCTGTCTCTGATAGTTGATGAATTCTCTGTTGATTGTTCTTTCTCCTGAGCTATCAGTCACCATTCTTGCAGGTACTGTACCAGTTCCGTACAGAAAATCTTCCAACCCATATCCTCTAATGCTGGTTTCAACTTGATATTTCCATAATATATAATCAAGTGCAATTGTTACCAAATTATTTTTTGGCTTGATGATGTCATAGGAATTTATTTCAATAGCTGATGTATCTTGATTTCTTGATATTGACCCTTCCTGATTTTTAACTCCACTTGTTGCAGATGATGTTGTGTCATCATCTCCTGCCATGGTGGAATATGAGGAAGTGCTGTTAAGATTTCTGATTGGTGATACTCTATGGTGCAGTCAACTATCTTGATTCTTGGATCTTGGCATGGCACCTTAATAAGGATTTAGAATAGGTAAGCAACTCTCATATGATGAGAATGCAAGAAACTGAGAGATCCAAGGACGGCGGATGATGATCTTGATCAGATGCCTCCTTTTGGATGGCCCGATGATGATGCAACGGTTCTATGATGAGAATCTGGTGATGAACTGAATCCTATTACTGTCGCTTGACAGATTTAATAGCTTCGATACCAAAACAGAAATATAGTGAAGATGTAAAGACGGTTTTTATTAACGGATCATAATAATACAGCTATGCACACTCTATTATATAGAGTTGTTTTTGAGAGATATGGGCATGTATTTCAAAGCCCAAAATACAATTATTACTATCCGCTACTTTACACCATATAATATCTTGTGCTTACTCATTTTGTAACCTAACTGACAAAGCCAAAGAAAAATCCCTTTTTTTGGAATAACAGAAATAATCTGAGGATGAAGCAAAACAAAAATAACAGAGAGAAGCCTTTTTTAAGAATAACGAAAAATTTTGAGGATGATCAAACAATAACACTGTGTAATAAAGTGTTATCTAACGGCGTTATAAAGAGCAATTATTCTTGTAGTGAGAAGTCGCAGAGTCTCCGCAGTCAGAGAATTTAGATCTTGTTTTGGTTGTTTTAAGACTTGTTTTTATAGAAAAAATTATGCATGATGGATGAGAGGCCCATTTGCAATGAAGTCTAGATGTCAGCCCAAAGTAGTGTTGGGCAGCTCACGTGGTAAGGGTATAACTCAGTACCAAGCTATCCTCTTAAGGCAAACTTGTACTTATCCTTTTGGATCGTGCTTCTTGCTGCATTTTAGAATGCCCCTTGTGTTTTTGTAGACCAATGACTTGTTTTGATGATCGTTTCCTCATAACTTGGTTTGTTCTATAGTTTAGAGGGTTAACTCTTCAATTCTTGAGATAAGTTGTCCAGAACTTTATGGAATAACTTGGGAATGCATAGAAGAGCTAGAGAATAACTCGTGTGAAGTTGGAGAGGCTGGATACGGTCAGTATAATGTTAGGAACTGAGTTGATGATGTTTTGATGACAACAACCTTATATAGTTATTATACTTTACTTTATAAAATATATACTAACATTTCCATATATATATATATGTATGTATGTATGTATGTATGTATGTATGTATGTATGTATGTATGTATGTATGTATGTATGTATGTATGTATATAGGAAGTATATGCAGGTATCATCGAAGACTGATCAGTATAAAGACTCAAGCATCAAGATGAAGATTAGAGATTCAAGATTCAAGACTCTAGAGAATCAAGATTTCAAGATCTCAAGATAAGTGTCTAGTATCTTGTTAAAACTTCATAATAGCACACTCATCTTTCTTCTAATTTTCTTTTGGGACGGAACCCAATTTCTATCGAAACCAGTGGCTTACAAACCCACGACAAGTAGCTTACAAACCTACGACAAATGGCTTATAAACCCACGAAAATCAAAATCATTTAAACTACTTTGTACAAGTTCTCGAGCCCTATGGAGGAGCTCTGTAAGAAGGTTCTTGCAATTTCAGTTTGAATAGATTTTTCAAAATGTTTTTAAATCTATTTTCAAAATTTTTTAGCTTTCAAAATCATGTTTTCAAAAATATTTTCAAACTTTGTTTTAGCCTTGAAATATTCCTCTATTCTGATTTTAAAAACTTCTATTTTTAAAACATCAAAACTTATTCTGATTTCAAATATTACTTATACAATTGACGGTCTATATCAATTATATATATATATTTAAAATAATGTTTTATATTCATTCTCTATCTCAAAATATTGTTTAAACACTTTACTTTGCTTCAGAGAAGTATCAACTTGTTTTAAATTCAATTGTCTTTACAAAACAACATCTCTATAATTTTGAACTAAGCGATGTCGGCATAAGGGGATACCCCATGTCGACATGGTGACAGTTGGATTCAAAATTCAATTTTCAAAAGAAGTGTCCATTCGTTCGAAAACCTTTCACCAATGGTTATGACTGTTGTGCATCTATATAAAGGCTTCCAAACGAATTTTTTTTGACAACTACTTTCTTATTTTCTTCACTCTTTCTTCTCCACCTTTCCATATCCATAAAACTTCATATTTTCAATATCGTGCCATCATTCTGCCAAATTCTCAATAGGAAATCATTTAGATACTCTCTCTATTTGATTCTCCATCATTCTACTAAAGATTAAAGTGTTATTCAGAGTTATAGGATCAATTTGTATTCAAAAAGTCCATAGAGTCTATCCATTCAAAAGGATTGTTATTAGAAAGTATTAGGGTGATCTTGTGTCTCGAAAATCAAGAGAGTTTACCCCAGACTCGGAGATAGGAGGGTTCCTCAAGACCTTAGAAATTGAGGGTTGTAATTTAGATATTGGCTTATAAAAATCTGTACAAGGATATTGCCTTGGTGCAGGACTGGATGTAGGAGGATTCCGAACCAGTATAAAATACTGTGTGTTCTTTCCTTTTACTTGCTTTACTTTACTATTTGCATTTGTTATATGTTCTGTGATCATTCTGTGTTATAATTCTGTTTAGATTTTGTAACATCCCGCCTTTTCGCACACTTTAAACCGACACACGTGCCAATTCAAAGCATACGCAATGGCGGATTGTTATGGGGTAAATAAGAAAAAAACAGAGAAGAAATAAAACAAAATAGAATCTCACAACGGAAGGATAAAATATAATAATCAATATACAGTTCATGATAACTGTTTACAAAATATTTATTTTACTTATACAATGAATATCAGAGTTACACATACCAATACAATCAATGCAGCGGAAATTTAGAGTGTGGTGCAATACTATAAATAATATAATACGGATTCTTCGTCTTCGTCCTCCAAAGCTAAAATCTTCGATCCTGAAACGCTCGGACTGACCCGAGCGAATTTGAAAAGACAAAAACACTCGAGTCAGACTAAAAGATCTTATGTGAGTTAAATTAACATAAATAAATATGAGTACAGTAACTCAAGTGATGTTCGGGATTTACATCTCCTAAGGATCCGTTAAACTATTTACTATGTAGTATATTGCGCTATTATAATAGTGTCTATTTATAAAATAAACTTACTTTTTAATAGCGTTAAGGGGTTACCCATATAGCCCTTAACACAAATAATGCCAATAGTCTATACAGTACCGTAATACCTCCTGATCGGGAAGCTACCAGAGGATACTCCATAGGTACGACACAAATAGAAACTCGTAGTAAAAGCTCGGTATGGTAGGTGACACGGCACAACTAGGCAATGCCAGGGTAGATATACCAATTGCTATCCAGGCTGGTGGAAACGCGTAGCCGCAGTTACCGCCCACCTCGGACTAACTCCCCAAAATCAAAATATAGAAGTGGTCATTGAATCAATCCAAAATCAAAGTATAATATCGAAGAGGAGGGTCCGATCAGAGGAATGACCTCATTGGCCTGAGAATCGCTCCTGTTTTAGCCACCTTATGCCAACTCACGGGAGTCGGGTCCACGTATTTACCTTACAGGAAACGTCGCCACCACCTACTTCATTCTGAAATCTCCACCGCGTACACGGTTAGTCAAAGTGGTTTTCGGTATCGACAGAGAGTATCTCCATATCCGATCCCGGTCTCTTTGCCAACCCATCGTTATTATAACACCGCGGTCATTTAAAAATAGCTCATACTTTAAAACCAGAATAAACATTTCCATTTTAAAATTATGAATACGATATCATTTTAAAACCCAAAAAAAATATGATGTCCTTTATCCCAAATATAAACCTTTTCAAAAATCCAAATGCTTTAAAATTTATAACGTCTGAAAGCCAAATATCCTTTCAAAGCATAATATTTCGAAATTCATAATTTAAAAACCATAACTTTTAAAACTTGAATGGTTTGGATATTCAACGGTATATGAATTAAAAGGTTTAACTTAAATGTTACTTTGTAAAGAAAATAGTTCTCATGGCTCTACAAATACATTTATTTATTAAAGTCTAAACCAAAATTTGTATTATCTCTCTCAAGTTCCAAAACCACTTCAATTTATATATATATACGTATATCCATTTTGAGTAACAATATTTCAAACTAAAATTGGATTTTATTCTTTCAACAGATCAATTGTTCTATTAATTAGTCTTGAATATTCACACAAAATCCATAAATAATAAGACTTCAGTTTCTAGTAATAAAATATATATATTTTCCCAATTCAAATTATACTAGAATATTCATTTCAATTTATTTTGGGAAAAATCCAATTGTAAATATCATATCTTAAAATTTCCAAACTTAACATTTAAACAATGATATAAATTATTAAACTCCATTTTCTTAATTTTCTTCCATTTTTAATAAAGATTTTTATACACCTTTTAATTTCAAAATTTTCAACTTCATATGTATATATATATGGAAGAAAATATTATACAATATAAAATTTAAGATTATTATAAACCGTATTCCATCCAAACCATAGAAATCACATAAAAATAGTTATATATAGACCGCGGTGCCTGTATATAATTTTCTATCCTATGGTCAAGTGATACAGATATTTATCATTTCAATCCGCAATTTAAAAGATATAAAATTTTGCGATTGTATATCATTTCAAACCACAATCCCGAATGAAAGGAAATATGCATGATAATTTGCAATTTTATGAAATACAATAAAACATCCATCAACATCACCCATCATCCAATCACAATCACCAAGCAATATCAATCAATAACAATTTATATTTGATAATATATAACAGGTAATAACTGGAAATTTTATTCAGATTAAATTTAACAACTATTAATCTAACAGTTTATATTCAGTAATAATCTATATAACTGTTAACTATCAGTTTATAGGCAAACAAATATATTCTAACTATCAATTAATACGCAATAAATAAATTAAATTAACAGTTAAATTTAATAAATGCAATTCAACAAATATGAGTGAAATAAACATGCCAAATACTCATAAATAAATTTCTATTCATTTCTAAAATTAATTTAACAAACATAAAAGCTTCTAGTAGTTGTGAGTGGGTTAAACACTCACCTTTTGAATTTAAATTGAATTCAAATCCAATTTAAACCCAAAATTTTGACGGTCTCAGAATTTGTCCAATCCCAGCGTCAAAACGTCAGAAATTCCGATACGATCCCATCAAAACAAACCGCGCGCGAATCCAAGCTCGTATGCAAAAGTTATGAAAATTTAAATAATGAAAAATTCTGGTCCTGGGTCGACTTCGGTGCGCCGCCTCAATTCCCCGGTGCTTGCTTGGAGTTTTCGCCAAAACGACCCGGATCGACCAGAGTCATTTTCTTCCTGACCCGAAGTTGCTCTAGGGTTTTCTCCCCTGAAACCCGAAGCGCGACCAGAAGCTGCTGCAGATCCAAAATTTTTTTTTTTTTTAAATTTGATTTTTTTTTTTGAACTGACTGGATCTAGGGTTAGCCCCCATTGAAGAAGAAGAGAAGCTTCAAGAAGATGAATGTACAGCAAATAGACAATAGAATGGAGCTAGGGTTTATAACTGTATATTTATAGGTAGGGTTGGGTTAGAGTAGATAGACTAGATAGATGGACGTACGAAACAAACTAAGGCCCAAAAAGCCCGTTCTGACCCCGGAACGAAATTTGTCAAACCCATATATCCAGATAGGTATTTTAAAATATTCTGAACGCGATGGAAAAAGTTTCACGTCCAAATTTGATCGTATGAAGAAGTTATGCTGAAAACAAGATTTCCAAATTGATCTCAAATTGATTTTAATAAAATTGATTTTCAAGGCGTTTCGCGTCCGTACGATCAAACGACAGGTCCAATCGATACGAAACTTGAAACCCTATAATAATTCACCGATACGGATCCGATGAAATTGGTTTCGTCGAAATCCGAGTTCGTGGCCAAAATGGCTATTTTTAATCTTCATTAAATAAATTAAATAAATTATAAAAATCCAAATTTTATATTAAATTCTAAAATTGGCCAAATTTTATTTCTTATATGATTCGTAATCAATTGAAAAGATTTAACAGGCTTAGCTGTGAATTAAAAGTTGACAGTATGTTAATTGCAATGTTAATTTCTACACTTTCTTATATTTAAGAATTTTATAAATTATATTCTCAAAACCCATACTTTAGATTTTTAATCTTTATATTCTCAACTTTCACCTAAAATAAAGATGCCATAAACATTAGTTCCTGATTCACATCATTATTCTTTAAGTCTAATTTAAATCTCAATAACGTAGTATTTAACGTTAGAATCCATTTTATTATGCATAAATTACAAATTTTACTGACCCAAATTTTCTTCTTTTCATTCCATATCAATTGTCAATCCTATAAGAAAAATTAACATTAGGTTCATACTTATTACAAATAACTCCAATTTCTTCCAAATAATAATTACATAACTATTAAATATTAAATCCATTTAATTGCAATAAATTCAATTGATTGCAATAAATTTCCAAATAAATTTGGATCTTTATTTGGTTATACAAAAAAAAATCCGTTATCACTTACCTAACAAAGTTATTATTACTTAAGATCTCATTGCATCCACATTTTCACATTTTCATTTCCTGGTTTCTTTACTTTATTCTACATAAATTATTATAAATGGGATTTTTCTTGGTTACATCTTATTTGTATTTAACATTACTCATTCACCAATTCATTTCACTTTAACTGTGGTAAATTGGCGGATAAATTGAATTTGATTCCCAAAATTTAAATTAACAAGCAACAAGAATAGGTAACACACAATAGTCGTTATGCTAACTTCTAGTCACATAAATAAGCTTTTATTACATTACAAAATGGAATAACTTTTAAACTCATAAATGTAATACCAAAACCGTTATAAATCCAATAAATTTCCAAATCGAAGTTTGTACACATTTTACACAACTATTATGATTTCTCACAGAACGTTGAATTTATTAAATGACCATTTATTATAATTTAATTCCCTTAATTGAATCAAATGCTTATAATTTTTACATTCTTACCATTCATTCCCATTATAAATTCATTAACGGATTTACAAATCTCTATCTTCCAAATATTAAATAACCAAACTGACTACAACCACTGTTCTTATCAAATTTTCATAAATTTGTTCAAATCTATACTCTTTTTCCATATAAATAAATTTTATGTTACTACTAGATTTTTTTTTTCCACTACAGCCATTAAATTTTTTACTATCTACACTTATTACATCTTTATATTAATGAATCCCATTCAAGTTAATATTTATATTAATATTCACAAATTCAACATTTATATGTTTCTTAAAATTAACTTTCAACCAAATGTGCCAATTTACATTTCATTTCTATTCAATATATATTCATTTTATTCCGTTCATTCGGGTACTGCATTGAAATATATTTATTCTCTAATACTAACGTTATTATCATTAAATTATGATTGGATTCCAAGTTTTTATTCAATACCTTGAACAATAACTTACATATTAACCAAATCCTTCTTCTACTTAATTCAAATTGGATTATGTTCCAATTCCTATAACCTAGGTCTTGAGTCACCATTTACATAATTAAATTTATCGTTTATTTCAATCTTCGTTTACAATTTAAAGTTCTACTAAACTAAATTACAAAACTTATGAACTTTAACAAATTTAATCCACCAATTAAATTTTTCTGATGTTTATATATTGCAATTAAATTCAGTTATTATTTCATTAATACCATTTTAATCAACTAATTATGACTTATAACCACAACACAAATCTTCGTTATTCTACCTATTGCCATATAACATTTCAATTGTTAAATCTTTAATCTCAGTTACTATATCCAACTCCTACATTTATTGTAAATTAGATTAAAATTTATATTAAGTTAATCCATTTAATATTATCAAATTTAACGGGTTGTTACAATCTCCCCCACTCAAAACTTTTCGTCCCCGAAAAGGAAAAAGAAGGGAGAAGGAAGAGTAAAACAGTACATCTTATTTCAAACACTAACTTATTGACAATATTACTAAATTATTTCCCTTATATAAACATACCAGTTTTATAATCATTATATTCTTTTGTACTTAAATTATTAAAGTTGGGAAAATATTTTCACAAAATTCTAAGTCCAAAATTTACGGAAAATTTTGGCAGAGTCTCCTTTGTACGGAGAGACTCTGGAGAAAATATAATATCAAAATATACAAATATATTACATATATTATCAAAATATTATATCCCAACACAGGAAAATTATATAAAATAGCGCTAAAACGTAACCTGGAAACGTACCTATTTGTCGGGCAATATACGCTTATTATTTTGGAACCAAAAGCAGTAGCAGTTGCTTCCATCACCTGTATTCATTTATATAATCTAAAAGGTTAAATATTTATATGAAAGTGAAATGTTTAGGTGGTTTCGACCATTAATCAACCAATCAAATGCAACAACCATAGATTTTTAACAAACAGCACACACCACAAACAAGCAACCATTAATCCATCAACCAATTTGTTGTTTGGGTTTAAACTTGAAATTTGTATGAAATGAAATTAACTATCAAGTGCATCCTTTACTCAACAGTCTTAGATGGAACAAGGATAAATTATTTATTCATCCAACAACTTCAAATTCCTTACCCAACAAACATAAATCAACAATAACAATTCAAACCAACAACCAAATTAACTTATTATACATTTATTTCATGCTTCAGTGGGTTGATTTTCTTTCTTTCATTCATGGAGGGATTTCTTTGTTTCTTACAATTTTATTTGCCATTTATTACAAAATTCATTATATTTGTATTCCAATTTATTGACTAAAGTATATATCATCTATTTATACTACTTACCTTTACTTATATAGTAAAATTTCCAATTTATCTTAAGCTTATACAATTAATTCTCATTACAATAGCAAATTAATAGAATACCTTTATTACCTCAAGCTTCACTTGTAAGATTTCTCCTTTCATTTTCTTAATAGCATTGCAACTTTTATTATATGGTACGTTATGTATGTTTTAAGAATGTAAGTGAAAATTTACAAGTTTCTTCTCAATTCCATTTTATTAATTTTAAACTAGTAGCTTTCATACCGTACTGAAGTTTATAACCCTCCACATCAATCCTTATTTAATAAAGAATTTCATTTTGTCTATATATTACTCATCTTTAACTTGAGATTTCAATTATAACTTAAGTTTATACCAATAATTTCTCATTTATAACAACGATTTATTGAATACTTCACTATTTTCAAAATTTCTACTTGTATAATATTCTAATCCAATTTCTTAATTAACATTTCAACTTTTATATTTGGTAAGTTATTTATGTCAAAGAAAAATGCAATTAAACTTATACAAGCTTTATCTCATCTTTTAATTAAATTTAATGTTAATCAATATTACTCTTTGTAACAATTTCAAATTTCTCTTTATAACTTTTCATTAATTCTCTTACCTACATTAGAGGTTTCAATTAATTACTTACCTTTTATTTCACTAAAATAATTTAAAACAATTAATTAATGGAAATTTAAGAATTAAATACCGGGTCAAACCTCAAAATTACTTTAAAAATAATAGATAATTAATTTCTTACAACTTTTATATCTCTAATTATCTTTTAAAACAATTAAATTTTAAATAATTTCAAAACAAATCTGCAGTAGAATTTACTACAGTGGCCTTTCCCCTTCGAAACTCGAAAATGAAAGTCGATGATGCGGCCGCCATCACCGAAATTATTTTCTAGCGACAGAGAGGAAAGTACAAAATTTAAATTCTCCAAAATCTTCTTTAAAATAATTTTTCCGAATTATACTAAATATTTATATAAGAAAATACTTATAAACCAAATCCCTATATCCCATAAATCCATTGAAAACAGATTTTCAAAATCCCGGACTTAAGTTCTAAAATCTCCAATTTGATTTATTATAATTTCAACTTAGCTTCAACTTATTACAAATATTTTTATATTACCTAACACCCAATCTATAGCAACCAGATATATATATATATATCTTTATAAAAATATTTTTATATATAGAAAATATAATAGGCAAAATTATTTCATTCACCCATGTTAAAAACAAATATTATGTCGGTCTGTCCTATTAAGTGTTTAGAAATCCCTATTGATGTCATAGCGTCCCATGCATCAACCAGAATTTATAAATACAAAGCGGAACAGATTAACACAATATCAAAATCTTTATTAACACTAACAAATACGCTCTCTCATATATATACACTCAGCGACTCCCATAGGGTATTACTACCCTATTAACAAAGAGTCAAACCCCACAAAACCAAGGTTTATCGCTAAACCAAAGCTCTGATACCAACTGTAACATCCCGCCTTTTCGCACACTTTAAACCGACACACGTGCCAATTCAAAGCATACGCAAGGGCGGATTGTTATGGGGTAAATAAGAAAAAAACAGAGAAGAAATAAAACAAAATAGAATCTCACAGCGGAAGGATAAAATATAATAATCAATATACAGTTCATGATAACTGTTTACAAAATATTTATTTTACTTATACAATGAATATCAGAGTTACACATACCAATACAATCAATGCAGCGGAAATTTAGAGTGTGGTGCAATACTATAAATAATATAATACAGATTCTTCGTCTTCGTCCTCCAAAGCTAAAATCTTCGATCCTGAAACGCTCGGACTGACCCGAGCGAATTTGAAAAGACAAAAACACTCGAGTCAGACTAAAAGATCTTATGTGAGTTAAATTAACATAAATAAATATGAGTACAGTAACTCAAGAGATGTTCGGGATTTACATCTCCTAAGGATCCATTAAACTATTTACTATGTAGTATATTGCGCTATTATAATAGTGTCTATTTATAAAATAAACTTACTTTTTAATAGCGTTAAGGGGTTACCCATATAGCCCTTAACACAAATAATGTCAATAGTCTATACAGTACCGTAATACCTCCTGATCAGGAAGCTACCAGAGGATACTCCATAGGTACGACACAAATAGAAACTCGTAGTAAAGGCTCGGTATGGTAGGTGACACGGCACAACTAGACAATGCCAGGGTAGATATACCAATTGCTATCCAGGCTGGTGGAAACGCGTAGCCGCAGTTACCGCCCACCTCGGACTAACTCCCCAAAATCAAAATATAGAAGTGGCCATTGAATCAATCCAAAATCAAAGTATAATATCGAAGAGGAGGGTCCGATCAGAGGAATGACCTCATTGGCCTGAGAATCGCTCCTGTTTTAGCCACCTTATGCCAACTCACGGGAGTCGGGTCCACGTATTTACCTTACAGGAAACGTCGCCACCACCTACTTCATTCTGGAATCTCCACCGCGTACACGGTTAGTCAAAGTGGTTTTCGGTATCGACAGAGAGTATGTCAATATCCGATCCCGGTCTCTTTGCCAACCCATCGTTATTATAACACCGCGGTCATTTAAAAATAGCTCATACTTTAAAACCAGAATAAACATTTCCATTTTAAAATTATGAATACGATATCATTTTAAAACCCAAAAAAAATATGATGTCCTTTATCCCAAATATAAACCTTTTCAAAAATCCAAATGCTTTAAAATTTATAACGTCTGAAAGCCAAATATCCTTTCAAAGCATAATATTTCGAAATTCATAATTTAAAAACCATAACTTTTAAAACTTGAATGGTTTGGATATTCAACGGTATATGAATTAAAAGGTTTAACTTAAATGTTACTTTGTAAAGAAAATAGTTCTCATGGCTTTACAAATACATTTCTTTATTAAAGTCTAAATCAAAATTTGTATTATCTCTCTCAAGTTCCAAAACCACTTCAATTTATATATATATACGTATATCCATTTTGAGTATCCAATTTCAAACTAAAATTGGATTTTATTCTTTCAACAGATCAATTGTTCTATTAATTAGTCTTGAATATTCACATAAAATCCATAAATAATAAGACTTCAGTTTCTAGTAATAAAATATATATATTTTCCCAATTCAACTTATACTAGAATATTCATTTCAATTTATTTTGGGAAAAATCCAATTGTAAATATCATATCTTAAAATTTCCAAACTTAACATTTAAACAATGATATAAATTATTAAACTCCATTTTCTTAATTTTCTTCCATTTTTAATAAAGATTTTTATACACCTTTTAATTTCAAAATTTTCAACTTCATATGTATATATATATGGAAGAAAATATTTATACAATATAAAATTTAAGATTATTATAAACCGTATTCCATCCAAACCATAGAAATCACATAAAAATAGTTATATATAGACCGCGGTGCCTGTATATAATTTTCTATCCTTTGGTCAAGTGATACGGATATTTATCATTTCAATCCGCAATTTAAAAGATATAAAATTTTGCGGTTGTATATCATTTCAAACCACAATCCCAAATGAAAGGAAATATGCATGATAATTTGCAATTTTATGAAATACAATAAAACATCCATCAACATCACCCATCATCCAATCACAATCACCAAGCAATATCAATCAATAACAATTTATATTTGATAATATATAACAGGTAATAACTGGAAATTTTATTCAGATTAAATTTAACAACTATTAATCTAACAGTTTATATTCAGTAATAATCTATATAACTGTTAACTATCAGTTTATAGGCAAACAAATATATTCTAACTATCAATTAATACGCAATAAATAAATTAAATTAACAGTTAAATTTAATAAATGCAATTCAACAAATATGAGTGAAATAAACATGCCAAATACTCATAAATAAATTTCTATTTATTTCTAAAATTAATTTAACAAACATAAAAGCTTCTAGTAGTTCTGAGTGGGTTAAAACACTCACCTTTTGAATTTAAATTGAATTCAAATCCAATTTAAACCCAAAATTTTGACGGTCTCAGAATTTGTCCAAACTAGCGTCAAAACGTCAGAAATTCCGATACGATCCCATCAAAACAAACCGCGCGCGAATCCGAGCTCGTATGCAAAAGTTATGAAAATTTGAAAAATGAAAAATTCTGGTCCTGGGTCGACTTCGGGTTCGACTTCGGTGCGCCGCCTCAATTCCCCGGTGCTTGCTTGGAGTTTTCGCCAAAACGACCCGGATCGACCAGAGTCATTTTCTTCCTGACCCGAAGTTGCTCTAGGGTTTTCTCCCCTGAAACCCGAAGCGCGACCAGAAGCTGCTGCAGATCCAAATTTTTTTTTTTTATTTTTTTTTAAATTTGAATTTTTTTTTTGAACTGACTGGATCTAGGGTTAGCCCCCATTGAAGAAGAAGAGAAGCTTCAAGAAGATGAACGTACATCAAATACACAATAGAATGGAGCTAGGGTTTATAACTGTATATTTATAGGTAGGGTTGGGTTAGAGTAGATAGACTAGATAGATGAACGTACGAAACAAACTAAGGCCCAAAAAGCCCGTTCTGACCCCGGAACGAAATTTGTCAAACCCATATATCCAGATAGGTATTTTAAAATATTCTGAACGCGATGGAAAAAGTTTCACGTCCAAATTTGATCGTATGAAGAAGTTATGCTGAAAACAAGATTTCCAAATTGATCTCAAATTGATTTTAATAAAATTGATTTTCAAGGCGTTTCGCGTCCGTACGATCAAACGACAGTTCCGATCAATACGAAACTTGAAACCCTATAATAATTCACCGATACGGATCCGATGAAATTGGTTTCGTCGAAATCCGAGTCCGTGGCCAAAATGGCTATTTTTAATCTTCATTAAATAAATTAAATAAATTATAAAAATCCAAATTTTATATTAAATTCTAAAATTGGCCAAATTTTATTTCTTATATGATTCGTAATCAATTGAAAAGATTTAACAGGCTTAGCTGTGAATTAAAAGTTGACAGTATATTAATTGCAATGTTAATTTCTACACTTTCTTATATTTTAGAATTTTATAAATTATATTCTCAAAACCCATACTTTAGATTTTTAATCTTTATATTCTCAACTTTCACCTAAAATAAAGATGCCATAAACATTAGTTACTGATTCACATCATTATTCTTTAAGTCTAATTTAAATCTCAATAACGTAGTATTTAACGTTAGAATCCATTTTATTATGCATAAATTACAAATTTTACTGACCCAAATTTTCTTCTTTTGATTCCATATCAATTGTCAATCCTATAAGAAAAATTAACATTAGGTTCATACTTATTACAAATAACTCCAATTTCTTCCAAATAATAATTACATAACTATTAAATATTAAATCCATTTAATTGCAATAAATTCAATTGATTGCAATAAATTTACAAATAAATTTGGATCTTTATTTGGTTATACAAAAAAAAATCCGTTATCACTTACCTAACAAAGTTATTATTACTTAAGATCTCATTGCATCCACATTTTCACATTTTCATTTCCTGGTTTCTTTTCTTTATTATACATAAATTATTATAAATGGGATTTTTCTTGGTTACATCTTATTTGTATTTAACATTACTCATTCACCAATTCATTTCACTTTAACTGTGGTAAATTGGCGGATAAATTGAATTTGATTCCCAAAATTTAAATTAACAAGCAACAAGAATAGGTAACACACAATAGTCGTTACGCTAAATTCTAGTCACCTAAATAAGCTTTTATTACTTTACAAAATGGAATAATTTTTAAACTCATAAATGTAATACCAAAACCGTTATAAATCCAATAAATTTCCAAATCGAAGTTTGTACACATTTTACACAACTATTATGATTTCTCACAGAACGTTGAATTTATTAAATGACCATTTATTATAATTTAATTCCCTTAATTGAATCAAATGCTTATAATTTTTACATTCTTACCATTCCTTCCCATTATAAATTCATTAACGGATTTACAAATCTCTATCTTTCAAATATTAAATAACCAAACTGATTACAACCACTGTTCTTATCAAATTTTCATAAATTTGTTCAAATCTATACTCTTTTTCCATATAAATAAATTCTATGTTACTACTAGATTTTTTTTTTCCACTACAGCCATTAAATTTTTTACTATCTACACTTATTACATCTTTGTATTAATGAATCCCATTCAAGTTAATATTTATATTAATATTCATAAATTCAACATTTATATGTTTCTTAAAATTAACTTTCAACCAAATGTGCCAATTTACATTTCATTTCTATTCAATATATATTCATTTTATTCCGTTCATTCGGGTACTGCATTGAAATATATTTATTCTCTAATACTAACGTTATTATCATTAAATTATGATTGGATTCCAAGTTTTTATTCAATACCTTGAACAATAACTTACATATTAACCAAATCCTTCTTCTACTTAATTCAAATTGGATTATGTTCCAATTCCTATAACCTAGGTCTTGAGTCACCATTTACATAATTAAATTTGTCGTTTATTTCAATCTTCGTTTATAATTTAAAGTTCTACTAAACTAAATTACAAAACTTATGAACTTTAACAAATTTAATCCACCAATTAAATTTTTCTGATGTTTATATATTGCAATTAAATTCAGTTATTATTTCATTAATACCATTTTAATCAACTAATTATGACTTATAACCACAACACAAATCTTCGTTATTCTACCTATTGCCATATAACATTTCAAGTGTTAAATCTTTAATCTCAGTTACTATATCCAACTCCTACATTTATTATAAATTAGATTAAAATTTATATTAAGTTAATCCATTTAATATTATCAAATTTAACGGATCGTTACAGATTTGTGTTAAATTTTTTAATTTAGTCATATAGTTCATATATTCTTTAAAACACTATTCACCCCCCCTCTAGTGTTATTTCTGCCTTAAGATCCTTAATCCGCATCCTTAACAATTGGTATCAGAGCATTGGTTTTCATTATTTTCATAATCTGAAATTTTGAAAGGTTTTAATGACACAACGCACTAATAATGTCACCACTGTCACCACTACTTCTGTCAACACAAGCACTAACACTAGTTCATTTGTAGAAGGTCAGTCTACTGTCAGACCACCACTTTTTAATGGCAGTAATTATGCATATTGGGCATGTAGGATGAAAATTTATTTACAATCCATAAGTTTAGATACTTGGAATATGACACAAATTGAATATTTTGAACCAACTACTAATTTTGCCCAGTGGACTACTGAGCAAAAGACGGTTGCACAAAACAATTCTAAGGCTACGAATATACTATTTTATTCACTAGATAGGAATGAGTTTAATAGAGTCTCTGTTTGTAAGTCTGCATTTAAAATCTAGAAATCTTTGCAAGTAACTCATGAAGGAACAAGCAAAGTTAAACAGACTAAAATTTCCATATTAACTAACCAGTTTCAATTGTTTAAAATGCATGAAAATGATTCCATTTCCGACATGTATTGTCGATTTCAAGATATTGTACATTCATTGATTGCTTTAGGAAAGGGTTTCTCAGAAGAAGATCAAGTCAGAAAGATACTCAATTCACTCACTCCAGAATGGGATCAAAAGACACTTACTATTGAAGAGGCAAATGATGTTATTCAAATGAAGATCGAAAAGTTAATCGGTAATCTAATGTCTTATGAAGTTCAACTACAAGGGAGAAAGGAATCTAAGGCAGCGGAAAAGAAATCGATCGCATTCAAAGCAACAACTGGAGATTCAGAACAAGATAGTGATGAAGAAATTGCTTTCATGACCAGAAATTTCAGAAAGTTTCTGAAGTATAGAAAGATGAATAACTTTAAAAGAAATGATCAAAGGAATTCCAGAAATACTTCGGAGAACAACAACAATCACAACAACAACAACAACAACAATGGTGATAGATGCTACAACTGCAACAAAACAGGGCACTACAAGATAGATTGTCCATATCCAGACAAACAGACATTTCAACCAAACAACGAGCAACTAAGGAAAAGAAAGAAGGCATATAAAGCAACTCTTGACGATTCAGATTCATCCAGTGATGACGAGAAGAAAACTGATAATTCAAATCTGTGCTTCACTGCTATTCTCGAATCGGAAGACGATCGGAGTTTGGATCTAAAAATAGGTACACATTTATTTTGATTTTATTGGATACTTGCTTGTTTTGATTTTGTTTGCAATTTCTTGAATTTTTAAATTCAAAATCACCCTTTGAAATTTGAATTTTTAAATTCAAAATAATATTATTTTAAATATTAATTTTTTTTAATATTATTATATTTAATATTATTACTGGAATTATATATAGATATAGAATATAGATTAGTTTTCTTAAGATTTTAGGAATTTCTTAGATTTTAGAAAAAGACACCTCTTTTCAAATTCAACAGTCACATGTCGACGTGCCAGGATACCCCATGTCGACATGTTTCTCAGAAATTTGATTTCAAAATTTGAATTCAAACTTTTGAATTTCCCTCCACCTTTTAACTTACTTCAAAATTCTGAAAAGATACCTCTTGACCAGAGAACATGACTTTAGAGAATCTATTTAATATACTTCTCTTATCATCTCTTTTCACTTTATTCTCATAATTCAAACTTTCTTCATTATCTTCTACCCCTCTCAAACACTCATCAATGGCTTCCTCAAGTACCCCATCAACTATGAGGATGACCAAATCCATCAAAAATGATCTTTTTAATGACCCGGGGGCTATCAAAGCTTACATAAGTTATGTAAACCATGGTAAAGTCAATACGGGAAAATTTGCTATTTTTGATGATTTTCCTTCTTATGAAATCGATCAACTTTTTGAAGAAAACTCCATTCTTAGCTTGATTGATAACAAGCAAAATGATTTCGTTTGTTATCCAAACCTTGTCAAAATGTTTTATGCAAACCTAAACCATGAATTTTATAATGGAAATGAAGATCAAATTTGGAGTAGTGTTAAAGGAACACTTATTGTTTTGGATTCCGATATTTTGGGTACTATTTTGGGTTGCAAATCTACCGGTATGAATCTCTCGCAATTTCAAATCAATGAAACCGATCGAGAGACTTTTCATCACATTTTTGAAAGCGATGACCACATGGATTTTAAGAATCGCTTTTTCCGCCCAAAAGCAAGAATTGTCAACCTTCTTATTCAACACACCATTATTACTAGGTCGGGAAACTACAATAATCCCACCTCAAAAGTGTGTAAAGCTCTTTTTGCTATATTTGGAAAATATGATATTAATTGGGCACAAACTATTTTGGATGAGTTAAGACCCAAAAATTTTACTATGGGAGAAAACACTCTTTATCATGGAATTTATCTTACTCGGATTTTCAATTATTTTGGTGTGGATGTTAAAAAGGAAGAGTTTGTAAGTAGGAAAGTGTTTAACCATGGGAACATTTCCCTTATGAAAATCCCACTTATGTTTCAACCGTATGAAACACTTACCGAAAAGGAAGAGAGACTTGCTCATGAAGAGATGGAAAAAGAGGGAGAAGAAGAGGAAGAAGAAGGGGAAGGAATGGAAATTGAAGAAGAAGAGGAAGATGAAGAAACCTCTTTGGAAAGTATAAAGTATCCACATACACCCGCCAATCCGTCCAATAAAACCATACTCAAGAACCAAAAGATACTTTCTCAAAACCAAAAGGTTCTTAAGAGATCTATTAGCAAGAAAATGGATAAAATCACTACCAAGATCGACAAGTTCTTTGGGACGATAGGCAGGAAACTTGGCTTGTCCTCATTATCATCTTCATCAAACTAATCCTAGCCATTATCTCTCTAGCTATCGTTTATCTATCTTTGTATTTTATATTTTTTTGGTTAATATTATGTAATGTTAACTAATATAAGTAATGCTATCTTATTCTCTGTTTTTCAGCTTTATATATCTCTGATAGTTATTTATTTTAAGTTTAAACAGGTCCACTAGTATAAAAATAAACTTAGAAATCAAAAATAACTCAACTTGGTCATTCTGTCTAGACCATGTCGACATGCCCCATCCCCCCCATGTCGACATATAACAGTCAGAAAGTAGTTACAATTTCTAACTTCAAATTCTTGTAACTACCAAGTGACAATTCATTTTGAACGGCCAATAACTCCTATAAATACCTATTTCTTCCAGAAAAACTTCTCTACCTCCATTTCTATTCATCTCCTCTCATACTTCAATTATTTCTTAAATTATGGCTTCTCCAATTAAGAATTTAAGTGAAAATCTTGAAGAAACTCATACTTCTTTCAAGAATATTCTCTCTTTTATACTTAGAAATCAAAGGCACTTGGAATTAAGACAAATGCAGATAATCAAAGAGCAAGAGAGACACTTCGACGCACTTTGTTGGATGATCTCAAGCCTTAGCAAAGACGAACCCGAAGCAAATCCACCGGTCACTCTCGACAAAGATAATTGGGATGTTATCAAAACCGATCCTATCTTTGGAGAAGATGGATGGGTGGAAGTCCTAAGGAATGTCTGATCATTATGTATGTTTGTTTGTTTGATTTGATTTGATTTAGATTTGATTAGGATTTGATTGAATTGTTTACTTAAGTTTGATTTGGATTTTGTTTGTATATAACTTCATATACTATATATGATTGGTTTGCTATGTATGATATTGATTTGATTGTTAAGTTACACTTATATATATGCTCACACACTTGATCGCTTACACGTTCACTTTACACTTTTATTCTATATATACTTGATTATCTTAGAACATGTAAATCTTTTATTCCTTTTTGCTGATGTCAAAGGGGGAGAAAGTTATAAAAATATATGTGCTTGGTGTAAGGGGGAGTCATGGAATAAAGGGGAGTTGTAGTTTTAAGAAGAAGTCACGGAGTAAGGGGGAGTTATGGAGAGTTATGGTATGGTAAGAATATTTTATAAATAAAGGTTGTCATCATCAAAAAGGGGGAGATTGTTAGGAACTGAGTTGATGATGTTTTGATGACAACAACCTTATATAGTTATTATACTTTACTTTATAAAATATATACTAACATTTCCATATATGTGTGTATGTGTATGTATGTATGTATGTATATAGGAAGTATATGTAGGTATCATTGAAGACTGATCAGTATAAAGACTCAAGCATCAAGATGAAGATAGAGATTCAAGATTCAAGACTCTAGAGAATCAAGATTTCAAGATCTCAAGATAAGTGTCTAGTATTTTGTTAAAACTTCATAATAGCACTCTCATCTTTCTTCTAATTTTCTTTTGGGATGGAACCCAATTTCTATCGAAACCAGTGGCTTACAAACCCACGACGAGTAGCTTACAAACCTACGACAAGTGGCTTACAAACCCACGAAAATCAAAATTGTTTAAACTACTTTGTACAAGTTCTCGAGTCCTATGGAGGAGCCCTGTAGGAAGGTTCTTGCAATTTCAGTTTGAATAGATTTTTCAAAATGTTTTTAAATCTGTTTTCAAAATGTTTTAGCTTTCAAAATCATGTTTTCAAAAATATTTTCAAACTTTGTTTTAGCCTTGAAATATTCCTCTATTCTGATTTTAAAAACTTCTATTTTCAAAACATCAAAACTTATTCTGATTTTAAATATTTCTTATATAATTGACGGTCTATATCAATTATATATATATTTATTTAAAATAATGTTTTATATTCATTCTCTATCTCAAAATATTGTTTAAACACTTTACTTTGCTTCAGAGAAGTTTCAACTTGTTTTAAATTCAATTGTCTTTACAAAACAACATCTCTATAATTTTGAACTAAGGGATGTCGACATAAGGGGATACCCCATGTCGACATGGTGACAGTTGGATTCAAAATTCAATTTTCAAAAGAAGTGTCCATTCGTTCGAAAATCTTTCGCCAATGGTTATGACTGTTGTGCATCTATATAAAGGCTTCCAAAACGAATTTTTTTTAACAACTACTTTCTTATTTTCTTCACTCTTTCTTCTCCACCATTCCATATCCATAAAACTTCATATTTTCAAGATCGTGCCATCATTCTGCCAAATTCTCAATAGAAAATCATTTAGATACTCTCTCTATTTGATTCTCCATCATTCTACTAAAGATCAAAGTGCTATTCAGAGTTATAGGATCAATTTGTATTCAAAAAGTCCATAGAGTCTATCCATTCAAAAGGATTGTTATTAGAAAGTATTAAGGTGATCTTGTGTCTCGAAAATCAAGAGAGTTTACCCCGGACTCGGAGATAGGAGGGTTCCTCAAGGCCTTAGAAATTGAGGGTTGTAATTTGGATATTGGCTTATAAAAATATGTACAAGGATATTGCCTTGGTACAGGATTGGATGTAGGAGGATTTCGAACCAGTATAAAATCCGGTGTGTTCTTTCCTTTTACTTGATTTACTTTACTATTTGCATTTGTTATATGTTCTGTGATCATTCTGTGTTAGAATTCTATTTAGATTTGTGTTGAAAGTTTTAATTTAGTCATATAGTTCGTATATTCCTTAAAACACTATTCGCCCCCCTCTAGTGTTATTTCTGCCTTAAGATCCTTAATCCGCATCCCTAACATATAACTCGGCACCAAGTTACAAGGTATAGGTAGGCACCGATTTATGCCCTTAGCGTATTTTTGGCTGAAATTTTCCTGAGCTATTTCTTTAGCTTGTTTAGGTGCACCTTTTAGATTTCAACTCGTTTCATCTTTATTTCATTATTGTAACTTCGGTTGAAATTTTCTTTGGCTTAAAAGCTGATTGACACTTGCCTCTCAAAGTACGTCTTTCGAATGTAAGATGTGCTTTTCTCAAGAACAAGTTTAAGTAATCAGTCTACGATAGTTAAGCTCTCTGCCTATACGTTGATCTTAGTCTTGGTGAATCTTCCAGTTCATTTGGGTTCTCTTACAAGTCAGAGGTCGCTCCAGCCCTATTATAGTTTTTGGATTCCAGTCCTTACTTAAGTGTTGTTTATACACCATTATCATTCTGATTTCATCCAAAGTTATTACATCACATATCAAAATCGTTCCTTATTCATCCGAGATTCATTTGTTTTATTCTAGTTACGTGGTATTCAAATCCTTTATCAAATATGTATCTCTTCTAAGGTTCGATTTCATATCTTTTCTCCACTCGGTAGGTTCTCTTCTTGTAAATTTTCGATATGGGATCGACCCTCTAACGACCCGTAAATTAACCACTTTATATATGAATATTTGAATCATTTTTAAATATTTAAATAATGGATTTTAATAATCAAATAAACATGTTTTAAATATTAATTAATGATATTAAAATCATGTTCAAATTGTGTGTACCAAAATAGTTAGTTTAAATAAAAATAGAAAATGTGACCGAAAAACGTTTTTCGAAAATTCGACTTTTTAGTCTTAAAAAGTCGATTGCACATTTTTGTATCACTCAGTTACACATGCACAAACTTGCACCCATGTCATATGGCAAGTTAATGAAGATATTAATGGTAATAAACCATGATAATTTAAATATAATCATGACAAGACACAATATGTTTAAATAAAAGAAAAAATAAGGTATAAAATAACCCCTCATGCACCACCGTCACCTAAACTACCTAGATTGGACATGGAGGCATGGTGGGAAAGGTGATGTAGGGATGTGCGTGTGTACTAGAGGTGGGGAGAGGGTATGGAAGCATGCTACATGAAGACTTTTTATTATTTTATATTAACATAAGTCAATTTAATCACCACCGCCTCTCTTTTTCCTGTAAATACTCTTCTTCTCCACACTTTTTCCACTTTACATATTCGTTTCTATCTTCAATTCTTATCTCTTCATATACATGCTTATTTCCATGGCTTTCAAGAGAGATTCCAAAGTAAAAGAGCTAGTGAATACACTATAAAAAAAATCAAGTTAAACTCCATATATTCAACTATAAACACTCCTATACCAAAACCAAGGCCATTTCCACCCTAAAATCTCAATGCCATGCCCTACCTTGCTCATCCCAAACCCAAACCCGGCCCATTAAGGGCCCAAAAGTCCAAGTTAAGGTACCGTGATGATAGTTTGTGAGTTCAGCAATTTATTGTGGGGATCCAGTTAAGTTAGAAGTGTTTTTGTGAGTAAAGCTTCAACCTTTAAAGCAAAAGCTTTAAACTATTTTCATGTTCATAATTATAACTAATAAATGCTTGTTGTATATGTGTAGTGATGGTTTGGCATTTGGTTTGGTTCATGTTGCAAAAAGTTTTCGCATTTGGAAGTTAATTTGCATGTAGTAAGTTTGTGGCTAAATATATTGCTAGTAAATACTTATTACATGTTGTATGATAGAAAATTACCCTATATATGCATTCATACCCTTACTTCGTGATGCTCGGTTGTATATGGAAATTGTCATATGCTTGAATTCAGAACTGCCCATATATAGTCATTATACCGACACTTTTGGAAAATCACATTTTATCGAAAACGTTTGGTTTCATTATCGTGCTTGGAATTATTTTACAAGTTAAGCAAGTTTTTTATTAATGTTATTTTCAAAAATAATTAATTTTTTTAATAATGATTATTTAATTTAATTAATTATTTAAATTAATAAGGATTAAAGTTAACTAATTAACCTATTAACGATGTATTTAAATTAACTAATTACTTGGCTAATGATGTTTTAAAATTAATTAATCATTATATCCAATGACATTTAAGGTTAATTAATCTTTTAATAATGATGGATTAAAGTTAAATAATCAATTTACTAATGATGTTTTTAAATTAATAATCTTTTTAATTAATAACCTTTAAGAGTTAATAAATTTGTTTAGCCTTAAATAAATATTTTCTTAAGCAAAGTTTAAATTGATTAATCGCTTTTAAATAATGATATTTGATTATTTACTAATTAAATTAATTATATTTAAATATTATTAATTAATTTAATAATGATATTTTAAAAAGGTAATTTTCCATTTTTAATTAAAGTTTACTAAAGTAAATTAATTAACTTAGTTAATGAAGTTTTAAAGTTAATTAATCAATGTAACAAGGATGTTTTAAGTTGTTAAATTCTTTTTATAATGATATTTCAAAGTTAGTAAACTCTTTTAACAAAGTTTTTTAGAGCTAATACTTGTAATGTGAAGCTAAGTACGAATTCGAGTTTCTAAAAGAAAAGGTTTGATTCATTTATGGAAATGAATTAATTTTCATAAAGTGATTCACTTGTATGGAAATGATTTACTTGTGTAATTAGTATTAAACATCGAAGAATTAGACTTGTCGCTATTTCGAAAGTTAAGAATAATCGTGGGACATGACTTTGAGAAAACACAGCATTGACTTGTCCAGTATTATTGTTAATCAAGAAATAGTGCAAGTTTGAATTTGATGAGTGGTGTTAAGTACACAAGACTTACTTTCCATGTACAATCGTTTTTTGATAGTTGGTTTCTCAGCTATAAGTTACTTCAGCTTCTTTATTATCACTTTCTAAGACAATTTGTTGCTCTGTTGAGCTTTGTTATTATTTGTCGATAAATGACTGAACCCAAAGCGCGAAAGGGCATCCAACTATGTGGGATTGCTCCCATTAGGATATTTTCACATCTCATATTGATCAGATTCATTTGCGCATTTATATGTGAAATATTCGGATTCTCGGTAAGGTCTGGCGGGTCCGACTGGTACATTTTCAAGAAGTGTCACGGAGTATATGAGCTTCTCAGAAGTATATTACTAGAGGTATACTTCAAGGGTTATGCACCTTCCTAGTCATTTGTTGGAGATTTTTTTCTTATTTGATTCGAACCTTAAAGTGTATTTCCTTATTTGCATCGGAAGAGTCAACCACTATTTGTGGTGTTTAATTATTTATCAATTCTTCATGTTTGGATGTTGATTTATATGGAAGTAAACTCATTCCGTATTCAGCGGCATGGTCTCACATGTTTGTGTTTAATTACATGCCTATTGTTTAAAGTTTGACTCATACTAAATATATCGTCTGACCCAAGTTGTTTGTTTTCCCTTGTAGCGATCCGCCGTTCCGTACCCTTTGAGTTGACAATAAACCAAACTTGTCCAACCTAAATTGTAAAAAAAAAGGTGAATAACTAGGGGTGAAAAAAAGAAGAGATAGAAACAAACAGAAACGATAACATAGAATCTCACAATTGAGGCGGAAAATAATATAATATATAATAATAGATCTTTATATAAAGAAGCTGTAACTGTAATATACATATAATCATCAGATTACTACAACCAACAATCAATATGGACAGTTATAATAACTTATCCTCGCATATACTGAATTTACAGCATAACACACACATCGGAAATAACCAAATATATGTAATACGTTTGAAATCCTCCAGCTTGTCTCCTGAGCTCCATAGCATCCTAACTTTAATCCGTGATACTTGGTCTGACTCGAGCATTATAATAATATAACACCTGAGTCAGTCTGGAAAACCAGCATAAGAAATACACTCGTTTGAATTATTACTGTTATCAAAATTATTTGAAAACAAAGGTATCTTGTAAGACCACGCCACATATAAATACGACATGTTTTTACCTTACGATAACCAAAATAATTTTATAGAAAATCCAGTGGTATTATAATAGTGTCTAAGTACAAATACTTATTAAAATAACCGAAATTGTTACATTAATTAAATTCCAGCATACTAGGCTCTACAATCAAAACCGTAAAGGCTCGTGGTGGATATTGGATTCCATACAATTACATGGCTATTGGGGTACTGCCTGCCAAAATACACCTCCAGAATAATAGGACCTCATCTGGATTCCCTGCCAACACAAGACCGGCCTACTCCTGACCTGGATAGTATCGAATATGATCACCGCTAATGGGCCTCGAAACGCAACAAATGATAGATAGTGATGATGATAAATGTCCACTCTAGATGAGTGATGATCACACCCTAATGGGAACGACCCACATAGCCTTACAGCATCTCTCATGTTCTGGTCATTCCCGGTCGATGAGGCTTGAGGCTACGTATTACCTTAAGAATAGCATTCATACTTGGAATGCTAACACTGCCTTCCAAGCAATGATGTAATGAAAGCATTCATCCATACAAGTTGTTCTGGGTTTGAACAAACCGAATCTCCAAGATCATCGTCTTCATTACTTTCACGATATCACAATTCGTAACGCACAAATTGGATCGAAGTTTTTTTTGGATAATTAAATCTAATCCCGGTCTCTTAGAAAGGATCAACGAATTTTGGCCAGATTTAATAGTCAGTTATTTAACTATCAAATTATATACATAATAGTCACTAGGCCCATATTTTATTAAATCTTTTCAAACATTCATTTCAAATATCTTTACACACACACACACACACACACACATATATTCAAATCTCTTTCAGCATTCCAACGTTTGAAAAACAATTTCAAACCCTTATATCCTTAACAGGATATTTTCAAATCATATCTTACTTCCACACTTAGAAATATTTCCAAATTCAATTCATAATTCATTAATTAGAAAAATATTTCCATATAAATCATTTCGTCGTTACAACATTTCCGAAACCTTCATCCCATACTTAGAAAATATTATAAGTCTATTTTTTCAAATCAATTCTAGTATCCATACTCCGAAACATTTTCCTCACTTATCTCATAATCTTCGAAATTTTACTAATTCCATTTACAATTTCCAAAAATCGATTATGTTTATTTATAATCCCAACCAACAGTTTATACATTCTTTTTTGAATTTTGATTCATTTTCGAAGTTCTCGTATCTGACATTTTGGAAATTTTCTTAAGTCTCTAGAATTGCATTATAAGATTTCTCTTATAAAATCACATTCATTAAATAAAACCCGATTTACAAATCTCGAGAGTATTTATAATTAACTTCAACCAATTTCCAAAACTCTATATTTATAGAAAAATAATTTAAAGAATAATAGTAATATTCAAACACATTTAGGTAATTATTTAAAATATTAAAACACCTTTTAAATAAACAACGATAATTAATTTCCAATTCATTTACAAATAATACTAATTGATTTACAAAGCTTGTTTATAAAACTTAGAATTGATTTCAACAAATTTAAATATTTGAATAACTAACTTTCCGAAATATTTTAATCCAAATAATATTTTTAAACTACATAGTTTAATAATTAAAAATCCTTTTCTGAAAACATAACCTACTTCTTGGAAAAGACTTTTTTTTTAAATTCAACATAGCCGATTTTATACTTATAGATCTCTCTCGATTTATCACAAGTCAATTTACATTTCCAATTTCATAAATATTTCCAAATTCCAAAATAGAATCCATTATTTCTTTCTAACCCGATTTCCATATCTCATTTTAAATTCACATGGTGAATTTATATTCCCAAATTATCAAATGATAATCATTCCACTTTATTTATAAACATTGTTTATAACTTTATAAACACATTTCCAGTTTATAACCAATTTATATTACTAAAATCCATTTATAAATCGCTTTCTATTTAAAATTCCATTTGAAAATCTGTTTCTTAAAAAATCCAAACTATATTCCATAACCATTCAAATCTCGATCACGACTTCCATTTCATATTTAAAGAAATCTCATTTAATGATCTATCGTTTTAACAATATTCGATTTAAAATTTTCCGTTTGAAACCATTTTATGAAATAGCTAATTAAATATCCAAAATCAAATTATTTATTTCATACCATCAATTCCTTTTTAAAAATCCCAAAATTTTATGTAAATATTTACATTCCAAAATCACCTTTGAATTTCCTTTTTAAAATTCAAAAATATTACTTATGGTATTTATAGCATCAAAATTAGGTCTAGTGCGACTATAGCATTCAATATATAAAATCACACAACAATCCATAATAGATTATTCAACCACATCATATATCTCTATATATGAAATAATCAATATATTTTTGAAGAGTCCTATTGGATCCCTCCATCCTATTTCCCTGCATCCATAGATGTAAAATACCAATCCCTCTTCGAGGTGGAATATCACGGTAATATAGGGTCATTCACTATTATGCGGACAACATAGTGTCTCATCCGCTCCAATTGGCGGAAATATATCCAACTAGTAATATATATACATACATATATATATATATATATATATCATATAACATTCAACTGATAGTAATATATCAATTCGACCAATCATTCAATAATTAATTTTTAATTTCTATAAATTAAACCAGTCAATCAAATTGGGTGAGATTTACTCACCTTGATTTTCATTTGCAATCCATCAAATTTTAAATTAAATTGAACACCGTTTAATTTATTTAAAATTCCAGTTAACTTCAATAAATTCCGAACCAATTTTTATTACGTAGATTCCGCAGCTACGAAACAAACTTGACTTGTTTCATGATTTTTGGACCTCGTATGCAAATTTTATTAGCTATCTCAATTTAAATTCTTAATTAAATAACTAATTATATAATTAAATTTTGTTACAGTAATACCTCTTCCCCTACCAAGCAACAGTCCGCTCGATTCTAGCTCGAACCTACCATCGCAGACCTTCAACAGCCATTATCCTGTCCACGCAAGAGAACCCAGGCCACCTTCAAACCATTCGCGCCACCAACCTAGATCACCGGACCCCACTACCGCCTCACTAGAGTTCGCCTAGGACTTCGCCGTAGCTAGCTCACCCTCCACTCCTCCTAGTTCGCGACTCGCGATTCTCGTGTCTTTTTTATATTGTTTCCTTCGCACGCAAGCTCTATTGCCACCGCCGACCGCCATGACAGCCTCCCACCTCGCGTTCGTTCCACAACCAACGTTGCCCAAACTCGACCACCAACCCTAGACTACCGCGACCGAAACAAGATCGACACTCCCATCTCAACGCACTCGATTTCAATAACACCTGATTTTATCGAATTCAATTTCGATCTTTTTTTTCCTTTTTCGATTTTAACTTTCTCGAACTGATTTTTCCTTTTGAAAACAAGAGGAAGGAAGGAGCATACACGATTATAATCTAAAGTAAATGGTGTGATTCAAAGGGTAGGTCGGCCGGTGTAGGAGTTTAGGGTGAATAGGGTTTGACTTTGCAATTTATAATATTATTAAATTTCCAAAATATTTCGTTCGTGGCACCTTAAAATCCCGAACCCCTATCGAGGCTGTTACCCAACCACTTGGCCTGGTTATAAAGCGATAGTTGCAGAAGTTATAGTTGGCACTAGACAAGATTCTGGCCAAGAAGAGATGGGAGATATAAGGGTTTGATGCAATCGATATGGTTCGATATGTATATGTGGCTCGGCAGGTATGGGTTGGTATGTATGGCTCGGTCAAAGGAGGGAAGGCCATGTCGTTTGGTTGTGGTATGAAGGATAAGATGGGTTGGAATACATCGCTCGGTCAAAATGAAGGTCATACATGGCTCGGTCTAGGTAGATCAACAAATGCCGATCGGTCAAGGAAGAAAGGTCGTGCATGGGTCGGCCAAGATAGGTCGGTCGGGCCTGGTTCGGTGCATGTGGTTAGATCATAATGGTTTAGCACATGTGGGTTGGCGTACCTAGCATAGTGCATCCTAAAATGAGTCGATGAGTTACCTGGTGTTTCCTTGCTTCGAATTCCGGCGCCATTTTCTTCGAGGCATATGGCAGCTTGCTTCAAGTGATCCATATAGGACCCCTAGTCCGGCCAGAATGGCTCGTGGCATATGGTTCGGCTATCAAGGGTCGGTATCCATGGGTTGGAGAACATGGGTTTTGCTGTGAGCTGAAGTGTCTTGGTCATGGGCCTATGTAAGGAAAGCAGTCTGTCTTCGTCTATAAATAGAGGGGCAGTGACAAAGTTGAAAGGACCCTTTTTTGAGAACTCTACGGAAACTCTGTCATTTTTGATACTCTCCTCTTTTTGATTCAAATTTGTATTCACATGGTTTGTTTACGGATTGTATATGTATTAAAGTGATTGGGAAATTAATAAAGATTCTATTCGAAGTGGACGTAGGCAATTACGCCAAACCACTATAAATCCGGTGTTCTCGTTTTTGTTGATCTTTTTGCTCTCAATTGAGATATTTCTATGTTTTAATTTACTTTCTTTGTTAATCTCTCTACATAATTCTATTCAAGGGTGTTAGTGAACAATTTTGGTGCTTTCACTGAGAATTGAATTCTCAACTTGATTGGATCTCATCGCCTACTAGTGGATTTCCATATTCGCGAGATGGATCCGGTTGTTGACCAGCAAACTTCCTATTCTACTCAAATTTGAAAAAGATCTAAAAGAAGCTATTAGCCATGGGATTGGATTCACTGATGTATGCATGTTTTTGGGATTGGAAGTTGAATTTGCACTGGAGTTATACGAAGGCAAACCACTCTCTAAAGGCAATTTAGCCAACCTCTCACTCAATGCAGATATTCGATCCCTCACAAAAAAGCTTACATACCGATCCCTCTGAAAAGCTTATATACCGATTGCTCCAAAAACCATATGTATGATCACTCCAAAAATCATATGTCACGATCGCTCCAAAAACCGTATGCGCTGGTCGCTTCAAGAACCATATGCACCGAACGCCCCAGAGTATACCGACCCAGTGTATACCGACCTAGAGTTACCGACCCAGTGTATACCGACCCAGTGTATACCGACCCAGAGTATATCGACCCAATGTATATCGACCCAGTGCATACCGACCCAGAGTTACCGACCCAGTATTACCGACCTAGAGTATACCGACCCAGAGTATAGTTACCGACCCAGAGTATATCGACCCAGTGTATACCAACCCAGTGTATATCGACCTAGTGTATACCGACCCAGAGTTACCGACCTAGTAAATACCACCCCAGTGTATACCGACTGATCCAGTGTATACCGACCTAGTGTTACCGACCCAGTGTTACCGATCACATGTATACCGATCCATCCAGTGTATACCGATCCCTCTAGTGTATATCGATCCCTCTAGTGTATACTGATCCCTCTACTATATACCGATCCCTCTCTCATAAAAACATCCGACCGGCCCCCATACCAAAAAACGTGGATCGGGTACGACTACTATTTCCAAAAGAAAAAACTTTTTCGGGTACGACCCAAATTTGAGAAAAAGGCTCTAAAAATTTTTTTTAGGTGGAAACCCACCCGAACCCTAGCTGCAGTGCAGTGCCTCCACATAGTGAATTATAAATTCAACTTAATAAAGGAACATTCTATCAACTTCCCTTACATCATATGACCAACCAAGGCATAGAGGATCAAGTGGCAGCTTCTGAATGGCAACAAGGGAACGGACAAGCAACCGCTACTCAAACGATACTTCCAAATGTTGGAGAACATATATGATATGACTCTGGGCATATTCCAAGATGACTCCAAACACCATTCTTCACTGATCCAGCACTTCGAATTTAGTGACTCCAAGCAAACCAATGGTTGACTCTAAGAAATTTGTTCCAAATGCTAACAAGGAAATCATACTGATTGCGTTTGAGGGAAGTCGACCTCTAGATATATTTGGGCAGCTAGTTAGTTGGAGAGCCTCCTATGACCATAGATCATTTCTTTTAGAAAATGAATTAGAACCAAAGCGAGCAGGAGTGGAGTAGACAAGAAAAATAACAATGCAGGCCCATTGGCAAAGGACTCTGATTCCAGCAGACAAAACAAGACCTTAAAATTTGGCTCATATGCTCTTTGAAAGATTCAATCAATAGACTCTACTTGGAGACTCGCAACTCAGAGTGGTACTGAAAACCAACCTCGAGAGAGTCCACCAAAGTCCAGAGAAAATCAAGGGAAGGTTGTTGTATATTCCAAGATGCACACTGATCATAACAATGGTGATTACAAATGCCTTTGAGGTGTGATTGGAAAGCTGATTTGAAAAGGAAAGCTCAATAGTACATGCAAGCCTTGCAAGATGGCGAGCCAAGAACTTCGAATGCCCATCAATAAAGAACTCTAATTATCAATTGGACTGTTGGCAGTCGACATCCTGCTAGAAGGGGCTAGAGGCAGAGTTAATAACGAGCACATGATGTGCTCCCCTTATCAATGAGATTTTTACCAATCTACTTTGGACTATTTCGATTTCAATTTCAATTATGCTTTGAATTACAACCGACTTGAACTAAACTTCTTCCAAAATGATGCCGGTGACCAAGTACTCAGAGTTAGCCACCAACCAATCCATATAGACCTTGATCGGACCTATGGAGTTTCATCAAGACGAGCATGATTCGATCGCTCATCACCAACCATGTGCCTTTGATTTGGGGCCAAGGACTAGAGATTGAAAATCTCGTCACGGTCAGATCCCAATATAAAGCGAATATGACCGACCGTCCATTCATCGACCTCCACATTTGACTTGGAGACCTAAGCAAGGCTTGGAATGAATATGGCCCAGTGATACACTCAAATCGAGTCATAAAACAAAGTTAGACAAAATACAAATGTCTCTCCTAAAGCTCAGTGATGTCGGGATCTATCTAGGGTGGACATGATTTGATCACCTACACATCAAATCCTACCCTGAACACAAAAGTTAGTTTGACAGCCCGACTTGAAGTAGCTGTGATGGACTGCTTACTCATCAACCATCGCTCTCAATACATGGACAGGACTCCGCCTTGAAACATATGCATACTCAAATAATCCATTATCCTCGTTTTCTAGAAAGAGATACGAAGCAAATTGTGCGAGTCTTGATTATCCAACGCCGGCATGGATGTGATACAACCATCTATCATATACCTCCTTCCTTGAATTGATTGGAAGAGCTACAATCACCAAGCAGACGAGAATTGACCGTCCATTTTTCAAGTTTCATCCTTGATGCTAGGGGAAGAGTCCCGTTGTATGAGCAAACGCGGTTCGACCATTCATTCGACAACATTACCCTCGATACGGTAAATGAAATACAAATCAAACGGTGGAAATACGACTATTCTCAACAAAAATCTCTAAGTCCCTGAAGCGGACTAGAGTACTCTGAGTCCCTAGAGCACGGACTAGAGTATAAATGACTTGAGAAGAATCTCTAAGTCTCTGAAGTGGACTAGAGTACTCTGAGTCTTTAGAGCGTGGACTAGAGTATAAGCGACTTGATAAAAATCTCTAAGTCCCTAAAGCGGACAAGAGTAATCTAAGTCCCCAGAGTGCGGACTAGAGTATAAATAACTTTAGAAAAATCTTTAAGTCCCTGAAGCAGACTAGATTATTATGAGTCCCTAGAGCGTGGACTAGAGTATAAATGACTTGACAGAAATCTCTAAGTCCCTGAAGTGGATTAGAGTACTCTGAGTCCCTGGAGCGCGGACTAGAGTATAAACGACTTGAGAACAATCTATAAGTCCCTTAAGCGGACTAGAGTATAAACGACTTGAGAAAAATCTCTAACTCCCTTAAGTGGACTAGAGTACTCTGAGTCCGAAGAGCGCGGACTGGAGCATAAACAACTTGATAAAAATCTCTAAGTCCCTGAAGCGGACTAGAGTACTCTGAGTCCCCAGAGCATGGACTAGAGTATAAACGACTTCAGAAAAATCTCTAAGTCCCTGAAGTGGACTAGAATACTTTGAGTCCCCATAACACGGACTAGAGTATAAAAGACTTGACGAAAATCTCTACGTCCCTAAAGCAGACTAGAGTACCCTGAGTCCCCAGAGCGTGGACTAGGGTATAAATGACTTGAGAAAAATCTCAAAGTCCCTAAAGCGTACTAGAGTACTCTGAGTCTCTAGAGTGCATACTAGAGTATAAACCACTTGAGAAAAATCTCTAAGTCCCTGAAACAGACTAGAGTACTCTGAGTCCCTAGAGCGCGGACTAGAGTACAAATGAATTGACAAAAATCTCTAAGTCCATGAAGCAGACTAGAACACTCCAAGTCCTCGGAGCGTGGAATAAAATATAAAGGACTTAAGAAAAATCTCTAAGTCCCTGAAGCAGACTAGAGTATAAACGATTTGAGAAAAATCTCAAATCGTTCTGAAGTGGACTAGAGTACTCTGAGTCCCCAGAGCGCGGTCTAGATTATAAATGATTTGACGAAAATCTCTACGTCCCAATCTGTGAACTAAGGCATAAACTATTCGACAAATCTCTAAGTCCTCGGAGCGTGGACCGAAGCATGAACACAAATTGGGCGTGAATTGATCGGGGGAAGAATAACTCTAAGTCACCAATGTAGGGTGGCGTATAAACATTAATAAATAGACGAGTGGATTCCGATCGTTCTCTATTCCACAAATTTCGGCCTGAAATTGACAGGGTGAGTATTAACTTGCTGAGGATGGAGTTCGACCATCCGACTTGTGGCCTGGCCAAATCAATGTTGGGAGCAGGAGTACAAATCACTAAAAGCTGAATAAGACAACTCATTATAGCTCTAGCTTGGCGTTCTTTACAACTTAAGGCAACGACTTCAAGGAGGCCCCAATACAGATTCAGTCGAAATGACATTCAAAGCTATGGGCGATCGATTATATCGTACCTCAGATCGTGGGTGAATATCGATCCACACCAAGCACATACGAACGTGACCTAAATGTCCCTTGAAAAACTATGACGACCAGAGTGTGGAAAGGAGAGTAAACCACGAAGACTTGGTCATTGATTCTCCAGCACCCTCTTTCGATCCGTCAGGTGGAGTATGAAACTGGATGAGCATAACCCGACTGCATTTGAGCCAACTTGTGCCTCGAGATTTAATTACAAAACATGAACCAAAGTGGACGTGGCTGAGCGTCCAGTACCCATCTTACGCTAAAAAACTAATGAGGCATCGAAGTATCCCCTTAGGATGAAAAACCATAATATAATCCATGATAGGCGAGACTCAGCCTCACGTCAGCTAACCTGATCCCATGATTCAATAGGAAAGAGAGTAAAGCTAAAGCGGGCATGGCTGGCCTTCCTACTTATCGATATATGCCCCAGACTTAGGGCACGAGCGAGAAGTAGGATGAATGTGAACCAAATATTTACCAATCAACTCTATGTCTTTGGAGTTTAGGTGGGGGTATATACATAGCTAGGATGAGACTCAACCATCCACGTAATACATTTATCAACCCGAGTCTCGGAGAAGAAGCGTGATCATCCAAAGAACGGCTATGATAGCTCAATATTGAAACTTATATATAGTGTTTACAACTACTCAAGGCTACGACCGAAAGAATGCCTAGAGATAGAATCATTAAATCGATGCCTGATCTCATGGGCAAGTGACTATCATTTCAACTCGAAGGACGGTAAAGGATCATGAATGCATTGAATGGAAAGCGCGTTACTCGAATATATAAGAAAATTCAAACTCAAAGCAAGATCCGGCTATGTAGCTTCACGCAACTCGAGGCTGACCCCTACTTGACATTTTCATCAACGTGCTTCTAACATTCGACATTACAGTCAACCATGATGACCCTTCATGAATGTTAAAGATCAGATCACAACTCAGTGCAATGATGATAAAAGAATTAGTTTGATTTCTCTGAATAAATGATGATATGTTCCCTTGGACCTATTCTGACATGCGTGTGTGATTTCACCAACTATCGCGAGCCATGCATTGAATATCGACCTGAAGCTACAAAAGCTAGCGTCATACAATGACCTGAGATGGCTGAAAGACTACTTAAATAGAATATCAAACTAAGCCAATTCGATATCACTTATTTCTCTCGAAGATCTATCCAAGGATGGAAATTAGCAGATCTCATATCTGAATTCAATGCATCAAACAACTACTCAAAGAGTAGTGGAGAACCAACCAATAGATGGAAAATGTACGTGTATGGAGCATCCAATAATCAATGTTATGGCGTAGGACTCGTGTTAATGACTCCCGAGGAACGATCAATCTTCTACGTCCTGAAACTCGATTTTCTTGTAACAAACAACGATGCTTAGTATGAAGCTCGGCTGCCATCCTCAAACTTTCTAGAGAACTTGGAGTGGAAACTTTACATATCTTTTATGATTCCTGGTTGTTAGTATGCAAAGTTAGGGAAGTTAATCTTTCCATGGGGGATTGTCTTGCTCCTTACCTCGGCTAGGTCCAAGAGCTACTAGCCGACATCACGTATTACATCATTACATGCATCCTCAGCGAACAAAATGGAAAGAGTCAAGTCACTGGCCAAGCTGGCCAGTTCAAGGACACGCAATGGACATACTTTGTTTCGGTTGAAATACGTAATATTCCAAGCATTGACGGATGTGGATCGGCTAGATCTTGCAGACAGAGCTAGAAAAGGGTCATGGTTGACTCTTATCAAAGACTAATTACAATGAAGAAGTCTTACTGAACGGAGGAATGGAAAAGACAAATCCTCCTCAAAGCTTCACGCCAAATCATCCAAGAAGAAGTCATGTGTAGAAAGGAGTTTATCCATTCCCATGCTTTGGTGTATCACCCATGATGAATCAAATGAGACTTGAGCGAAGTCTATGAATAAGAATGTGGCGATTACATCAAGGGGAAAACCCTGACAAAGAAAATACTCTGCTATGGGTGTTACTGGCCAACTATCAATCAAGATGTGATTGATCATGCAAGACAGTGCGATGAGTGCAAGATGTTTGCAAAAAATCAAGGAGCACCGCCGATGGAAATTACTCAAATGGCTAGTCTATAACCGTTTTCCACTTGGGGGCATTGACATCACCGTCTTCTTGCCGATCCTAAAGGTGGTGCGAAATACGCCATCATAGCAGTTGATTACTTCACTAAATGGGCAAATGAAGAATTTTTAACCATGTCCAAGATGAAAAAGATAATAGACTTCATTGTCCGTAGTGTCATCTGTCCTTATGACCTTCCATGATCCATTATAAATGCAAATGGATAGGTTGAAGCTGTGGACAAAACCATAAATTCTATTCTGAAGAGGGGTTTGGAAAAGGCTAGAGGTAAATGGGTAGATGAACTCCCAACAGCATTATGGGCATATAGAACTACCCATGAGTCCATTACTGGCCGTATTCCATTCACCCTTGCTTACGGCTCTAAGGTCGTCATCCATATAGAACTTGAAGTCTCCTCTCATCGATTGGCTGTTTACAACCCTTATTTCACAAAAAAGTATAAACAAGGAACTGCAATCGAATTGCAATTCAACTAGATGGAATTGGTGACGAATTATGAGCATATAAAATGCATCTGAGAGCTAATGGCAAGAATGTGTACCCAAACATTCACCTGTATATTCGAAGAAATTTGACTTCTTGAAATCAATAGAAATTGAATTTTCACTTAGGGTTATTAAGAAACGACTGGATCAGATAGCCGAAGCTTACTAGCCCTGTAGGACCGGACATAGATGGCCATTGATGAACAACAATCCTAAATTTATAATATTGGGAATCGACCAAGTGTCATGACGATGAATGAAGGATACAACAGTTTGGGAGGATAAAATTGAAGGATAATGACTATTCAGGAAACATGATGGATTTCTTTTTGGAGACTCTAACTTGCTTCGATTCAAAGCATGTCATGTATGCAATAAGACGTACTTTGGTTGGCAAAAGTTACCCGGCTACTTGGCTCGTCTACAAAGCACAGTTGTAGAAGTTATAGTTAGCACTATACAAGATTCTGGCCAAGAAGAGACAGGAGATATAAGGTTTTGATGCAATTGATATGATTCGGCATGTATGTGTGGCTCGGTACGTATGGGTCGGTATGTATGGCTCGGTCAATGAGGGAAGACCATGTCGTTCGGTCATGGTATGAAGGATAAGGTGGGTCGGAATACATGGCCCGATCAATGACGAAGGTCATACATGGCTTGGTCTAAGTGGATCAGTAGATGCCGCTCGGTCAAGGAAGAAAGGTCGTGCATGAGTCGACCAAGATAGGTCGGTAGGGCCTGGTTCGACGCTAGTGGTTCGGTCATAATGATTTGGCATCTATGGGTCGGCGTACCTAGGACAGTGCATCCTAAAGTGAGTCGATGAGTTACCTGGTGTTTCCTTGCTTCGAGTTACAACGCTATTTTCTTCGAGTCATATGGCAGCTTGTTTCAATTGATCCATATAGGACCCCTGGTTCGGCCAGATTGGCTCGGTGGCATATGGTTCGGCTGTCAAGGGTCGGTATCCATGGTTCGAAGAACATGGGTTTTGTTGTGGGCTGAAGTGTCTTGTTTATGGGCCTATGTAGGAAAAGAGCCTGTTTTCGTCTATAAATAGAGGGGCAGTGACACAGTTGAAGGGACCATTTTTTGAGAATTTCAAGGAAACTTTGCGATTTTTGATACTCTCCTCTTTTTGATTCAAAGTTGTATTCAAGTGGTTTGTTAACGGATTGTATCTGTATTCAAATGATTGGGAAAGTAATAAAGGTTCTACTCAAAATGGACGTAGCAATTAAGCTGAATCACTATAAGTCTGGTGTTCTCGTTTCTGTTGTTCGTTTTGCTCTCAATTGAGTTATTTCTCTGTTTTAATTTACTTCCTTCATTAGTATCTCTACACAATTCTATTCAAAGGTGTTACTGACCAATTTTGGTGCTAACAGAGGCGTACTGCCTGGCGTTTCTAATATTATGCCCCTACTCCGAACATAACAGAAGAAGTTTCGAGACCCATCGTATATGCAAAATAGCTTTTTAAATCGACTATTTTAATTAAGTTAATCCTGTACATATTCAAATCGCATGCCTATATGTTAAATCCAAATGGTACGAAATTTGAAATCTGATAATAATACACTATTATGGATCCAATGGAACTAATTTCGTCGAATTCTGAGACTATGCCTTGGAAGCCTATTTTAACACATCGATTAAATCAATGATTTAAAAAATTGGCGAGATCGCTTAAATTTTTAGTTTTAAAAAACTTATAATCTAATTTCTTATTCAAATAGAACCTATAACAACATTAAAAATCGTTTTGATTCATATTCAACTCAAATTCAATTATTCACCATTTCTGTATTACGATAAATCATTATATTTGAAATTTAAATTCATTTTACAATTTCAACAAAATCTTCACATTCAAAAATCAATATATATTATAAATCAAATATTTAAAACCATTTAAACGTTTAAAATCAAATGATGGAAAATCCAAGTCGTTACATTCCTCCTCCCTTAAAAGAATTTCGTCTCCAAAATTGCCAAGGTAGGGAAAATTGCTCCAAACCCAATAACTTTTCAAAAGCCACTTAGTTAAAATTCAATATTTCACTTTTCTAAATCTTTTAGTTCCGTATAAAACATTTTATTTCCATTTTTAAATCAAAATCCCTTATTTCAATTACAATTTGAAAACAAATTTGGTCAACAAAAAAAATTTCAAAATTTTTCTAACACTCTAAATTTTTGAATTTTTTTGGCAAAGTCTCCCTTATACAGAGAGCCTTTTGCCATATGACAAATAAGATAAAAAGATATACATCAGCTCTCATAGCTGGAAAACATAATATATATCTATACTTTTATATTTTCGCGCGCTAATTCATAAGTGTACCTTATTTTAGCGTTATTAAGCAAGCCCATTCAATTTATATGCAATTGCACTATCAAAATTCAACCAAATAGTCTTCTTGTACATGTACTTACTCAAATAAAACTCATAAGTACCAAATATATGAAATTTAATAACTTTCATTCATTTAACTAGCTAATCACATAAATTCCATAACCAAACATGTTATAGCAGGAATTTATCAATAATCACAAGGTTCCAACATTCGATTATTCATTTCAATCGATTTACATACCATTTTATTCAATTCCAAGTGATTCATAAACAATTCATTTGTATTCATCTCATATTCATATTCAATATATTCATATCCATTCCCAATTGATTCTAAATCAATTTATTCACTTTCTATTGATTCATCAAATTTTGTTTACTTCCGTTTACGTCAAACGACAAAAAAAATTCATGGAAATTCGGTGATATTCGTTCAAATAAATAGCCACTTAAGCTTACAAACTATTTTAAATTGATTCTAATTCTTATCAGTTTCTATTGATACACATTCAATTCATTCACAAAATCTTGCTTTCTCATTTTTATATTCAACACCCAACCAATCTATGCCAATTTATTTATGAATCATCTCATAAATTAGTAACTTAAGTTGAATTTAATTTTTATCAACGATATTCCCACTCATATTCAGTTTACGCTTAAATTGAATTCATTCATAACTTAAGTCATCACCATTTCAATCCATTTCTATTTTACTCAAAAACATTTCAAAATATATATAATTCTCTTACGTATAAGTCGAATTCTATTTATAACTCAAGTTCCATTTCCAATATTCAATTTACAAACTAATTCATCTAATTAGTCACTTCCATTTCGACTTCACGATTAGATTTTTTAATTTCAAAAATCACTTCATTTAGTTAGCTTGGGTATAAATCCATTTTATAATTCAAATTTGGATTTCTATTTAAAGTTTAAGCTTACTTTCCCTTAAGTCATTCCAGATTACCTTCAATTTGATTTCCATAATCAAGTCTATATTCATTTTATTAAGCTATTACAAATTCAAATCCAGTTCCAATTAACACATCTTGAATTTACTTTAATTTCCCTTACTTGAGTTAAGTTCATCTAGGAAATCATTCCATCAAAATTATTTCATAAGTCTTATTATAAACATTTTATACCATTACTTAAGTTTATATATACAACTTTAAAGCCTAAGTTCATATTCACTTTAATCATTTAATATTTCCAATTCAAATTCAATTCAGTAATTAATTAGTCTAATTAGTTCACTTTATTACAATCAAATTCCATTCCGTTTTTGGAACAAATCCAATTTCATTAAACTTAATTGACTTAATCTCATTTATAATTCGATTCTAGCTTTGCACATCTCAACCAATACTTAATCACTTTAAAACTGGGTTTTATTTCAAATTATTCTAAAATCATATATAACTCCTTTTTATAAGCTATTCAAACATATTTATTCATAATTCCATAATTTTCCACTTAAATTTTATTCCATTCAAATTTTATAACCTAAAGTTATATAGTCATTTTACACTCAAATTTTATATTCCACTCAATTCGATATTGTTTCAAACCCTAATCCAATTTTATTTAACTTAGCTTAGGTAAAAATTCAATTCCAAATTTAATTTTTCACACTTCCTTTCCTTATTAACATCATTCTCAATTTATAAGTTCAAAACTTATACCCTGATTTTTTTTAACATTTAAATAAGGATTTCAGAATTCAAACACCCAGTATTTATTTCAAATCACTTTGAAATCATGTATGTGTGCGCATATATATATATATATCCCTTTATATAGCAAATTACACCCTTTTTGAATTTTTAAATCAAATTTTGGTTTTACCAAAACAAGTCCTTTCAGAATTTCTCAAATCAAACTTGTTTTATCAACAATTTCAAAATAAAAAATCATGGTAGCAATTCGTCATTTATAAACTCGAAAATGAACACCGATGATGCTGCAGTCATCACTAGAATTATTTTCCAACGACTGAAGTGAGTGCAATGCTTTTATCACATTCAAAATCCATTAAAACAATTTCCATTCAAAAATATTCCAAATAATATTACTATTATTCATTTCAAAATACTTTGGAAAACATTTCAAAAACATTCGCGATTCAATTTTCAACTTTCTGGTTTGAATCAAATTTTAGTTTTAACTCATTTGTATAATTCATACTTATACATTATAATTTGGTTATACAAACCATTTCAAATTTTATAATCTTGTTCAGATTATAATATCAACATCCAAATACTTCAATATACTATACTAATTTCAAAAAATTATTTCTTTTATATCAAAATATGATTTGGCTAAAATTATTTTATTTACCCACTTTTAAAATAATACTATGTCGATTTAACTTGTTTAGAGTTTAGAAACCCTTATCGATATAGTTGTCCAGATCGTACCGAACAGAATTCATAAACACTCAACCGATAAGTCAACACAATATAGAACAATTTATATTCTCTAACAAAATACGCTTATACCTATAATACACTCGAACCATTTTAGGGTACTACTTACCCTATCTCTAATGAGTAATCACTACCAAAGCCAAAGTTCTCGCTTAACCTTCAGGTCTGATACTAACTGTAGCGACCCGCCGTTCCGTACCCTTTAAGTTGACAATAAACTACTTGTCCAACCCAAATTATATGAAAGGGCGAATATCTAGGGGTGAAGAAATGAAGAGATAGAAACAAATAGAAACGATAACATAGAATCTCATAATCGTAGCGTAACAAAATATAATATATAATAACAGATCTTTATGCAAAGAAACTATAACTGTAATATACATACAATCATCAGAGTACAACAGTCAACAATCAGTCTGGACAGTTATAATAACTTGTCCTCGCATATACTAAATCTACAGCATAACACACACAGCGAAAATAACCAAGTACGTGTAATATGTCTGAAATCCTCCAACTTGTCTCTTGAGCTCCATAGCATCCTACCCTGAATTTGTAATACTCGGTCTGACCCGAGCATTATAATAAAATAACACCCAAGTCAGTCTGGAAAACCAGCGTGAGAAAACACATTCAATTTGAATTATTACTGTTATCAAAATCCTTTGAAAACAAAGGTATCTCGTAAGACCATGCCACACATAAATACGATGAGTTTTTACCTTACGATAACCAAAATACTTTTATAGAAAATCCAGTGATATTATAATAATGTCTAAGCAGAAATACTTATTAAAATAGCTGAAATCGTTATATTAATTAAATTCCAGCATACTAGGCTCTACAATCAAAATCGTAAAGGCTCGTGGTGTATTGGATTCTATACAATGACAGGGCTGTGGGGCACCATCCGCCATGGTACACCTCTAAAAAAAGGTAATGAGGACCTCGCTTGGATCCCCTGCCAACACAAGACCGGCCTACTTCTGACCTGGATGATGGAGTTAGGGGTATGCTCTAGGGGCAATTATGTAATTTGTTACATATATCTAACTCGTTGACCAATCTTGTTCAAAATAAAAGGTATTTTCTCTCTATTATGTACTTGATATAATGTGATTATATTGATTAATTAACTTAAAAAAGTTTATTTAATAGAAAAATCCATAAATGGTATATTTTGTGATAATAGTTACAAAGAGTTATAGCCGTGAGTAATTCGTCACAACGAAACAAATATACTATTTTAAATGTTCCTAGTCAAGATGCATCGAGACTGGATATTGATGTATCCACTGAGACTGGTGTATGTAACGCTCTCCAAATGTTGGGCAGTGCATTACTCATGACTACTGGAGGACCTAAGGGTTACATACCGATAGTTATTGGATAACTATGGAATGACTCACTCGATAGTTTTCTGTTGGTCAATATAACTAAGATCAAACAAAAAATATCGATGTGACTTATTTACACAGTTCTCCCGACTTAAGAGTACTATAGATCTTCAGTATGAAAGCCCTGCCTTGAATATAGCCAAATCATGGCATGTTGTCCATTAAGTTGCTATAGTTGGGTCGAGTAGAAGTATTGGAAGCGAAGCACTATTCAAGAGAGGATTCGTCTCCTTGGTTATATGCGGTTAGTATCAGAGTCAACTTAAGTCAACTCAGAGTCTCTGGCTAAAGCATTTTGTATAATAATAATAATTATTATTGAACCAAGGACTTTGTATTTAGACTATAAAGTTGAATGTGGATGAGGTTGGAATTTTGACCATTACAAAATTCCGTAAGTTCAAAGTGATATAGTTTTAACGAAGAGAATTGGTGTAAACAAATATCACAACCGAGTAATGCTTATTAAACTAAAATTGGATTTTACTGAAAATGAGTAAGCAATAAATTTGACCATAATGTCACAACACCTGCTAAGTGACATGTGAACGTTGACATTAGAATAGTTCGATGTTAATCGCTGACCAAATTTACACCATAGAGTTACACAACCGAAACGATGAATTCTCTTAAAACCGAATGATTTAATTAGTTTATAATTGTTATAAATTAATTAAATTAATTAATATTTATGAAATATTAATTATAAAATTTGTATATGATTTGAGAAATAAGTAATGGTATATATATATATATATATATATATATATATATATTTATAACAGTTATAATTATATCGATCGATATACAATATCGACAAGCGACTAAATGAGATTTAATTTCATAGTATGCTAGCTTGGGTTTAGATGGGTTTAAAGCCCATGATTTGGGCTGCAACATTTTGGTTGTGGGAAGGTCTAGGGGTAGCTGAAACATAGGGAATTGCTTGGAGATAATGGGTTGAGATCAAGTAAGAACGGGTAAAATGGTTTTCCTCATTTCTCTCTAATACAACCCTATATATATATATATATATATATATATATATATATATATATATATATATAAATAAATGTGTGTGTGTGTGTGTTTCTGTATGTATGTATCTCTAAAAATAATAACTAATCTTTTTAGTCACCATTACGTTCTGCATTGCTGGTTAAAACATAGCTCTCAATCCATGCCAAAATTCTCAAATATATTTCAAATTAAAATAATACTATTCGATAGTTAGAGGTCGGTGATTCCGGACTTGCAATCTGACGAATCAAGAATAGTAAAAGGAAGGGAAGTGATTGCTTCAACATGGGTTCGAAGGCATCGTTAAATTGGCAATGTTAATTCGTATTACATTAATTAAATTATATTCTATGATCCTATAATGAGCAATTTCACATCTGTTTAAATATATTGCTATTATATGTTTAGTTAGGTAAGATTTTTGTAAGTAGATGTGGTTGTCATAAATTAGTTTGGCTATGTGCATAATTCATTAATAATTGTTATATATATATATATTTATTAATAAATTCACACACACATATATATAAATATTAGTGTATATTTCTCTCTCATATTAGCATATATAAGACATATATATGATTTAAAAAATTTAGTTTAATAATTCAAAAATTAATTATCATACATATATTCATATTTTTAAATTAATTTTTATTGAATTTTTGAATTATTTATTATATATAAAATAATTATTACATTAAAAATTTAATTCTATATTTAAAAAATATTATATCATTTTAGAAACATAGAGAAAAACTTTAGGAATTTTTCAATAAAGTTTATTATTTTTAATAATTAATATTATTTCGGAAAAACTGTATATGATTTATTAAAAATAATAATCTAATTGGAAAATTCTTCAATTTTTTTGCAACCTTTCATACATGTACTAGAATTTCTTAAATTTTAAAATTTGAATTTTTAATAATATTTTATTTTATATTAAATAATTATAGCCGAAATCAATGTGTTTGTTTTTAAAAATAATATTTCAACTTTGAAAAATCTCCAGATTTTTTCTAGGTTTATTTTATGATCCTAGATTTTTGAAAATGGTAAAATTTGAATTTTCATCAATAAATTATTATGTTAATTATTTATGGATGAAAACATTATTTTATTCATAATATATACAAATTAAAATATTAAAATTATTATGTTTGCAAAACTAAGTTAATTTTGAATTATAAATAATTTTTAATATATATATTTGTCTATATATAGATGTTTTATGTTTATATATTATGTATAATATATTTATACATACATGTGTGTATGTATTGTAACATATATACATACAGATATTTAGACAACATACGTGACATACAAAATGAGCTAATATGTTTGTTGCGATGTAAATTCCAACATCTACATATGGTCATATTATACCTTTCATGGATTATTACGTTACACATGCACTCACACTTATATGTATATGGTACATTTATGTATAAACTAAATCAAATAAAATTAATTTCATATCTTAATATATTTGAATTTAAATAAAATAAATGATTTTATTTAAATGAAATTTAGAAATGTTCTAATTCAGTTAGACTTTATAGGCCCAATAAAGATCCAATATGATAAAAAATTTGAAATTCACCCATAATTTTTGCTGCGGGCCGGTCCAGTTCCAACACTGGATAGTACCGAACATGATCACCACTAATGGGTCCCGAAACGCAACAAATGATAGATAGTGTTGACGATAAATGCCTACCCTGGATGAGTGATGATCATACCTTAATGGGAGCGACCCACATAGCCATGCTGCATCTCCCATGTTTTAGTCATTCCCATTTGATGAGGCTTGAGGATATGTATTATCTTAAGAATGGCATTCATACTTGGAATGCTAACACTGCATTCCAAGCAACGATGCAATGATAGCATTCATCCATACAAGTTGTTCTGGGTCTGAACAAACTAAATCTCTAAGTTCAACGTTTTCAACTATCAAATTACACACTTAAAAGTCACTAGGCCCATATTTTAATAAATCTTTTCAAAACATTCATTTCAAAATATCTTTACACAGATATATATTCAAATCTCTTTTAGTATTCTAACATTGGAAAACAATTTCAAACCCTTATATCCTTAATGGGATATTTTCAAATCATATCTTACTTCAACACTTGAATATTTCCAAATTTAATTCATAATTCATTACTTAGAAAAATATTTCCTTATTAATCATTTCATTGTTACAACATTTTCAAAACCTTTATTCCCATACTTAGAAAATATGATCAGTCTATTTTTCCAAATCATTTTTAATATCCAAACTTTGAAACATTTTCACCACTTATCTCATTATCTTCGGAATTTCACTAATTCCATTTACAATTTTCAAAAATTGATTATACTTGTTTATAATCCCAACCAATAGTTCATAACTTCTTTTATGGATTCAGATTCATTTTCGAAGTTCCCGTATTTAAATTTTTGGAAATTTCATTAAGTTTCAACAATTCCATTATAAGATTTCTCTTATAAAATCTCATTCATTAAATAAAACCCGGTTTACAAATCTCGAGAATATTTATAATTAATTTCAACCAATTTCCAGAACTCTATATTTATAAAATAAGTAATTTAAAGAATAATAATAATATTCACAATTCAATTTACATTTCCTATTTCACACCTACTTCCAAATTCCAAAATAGAATCCACTATTTCTTTCTAACCCGATTTACATATCTCATTTTAAATTCATACGATGAATTTATATTCCCAATTTATCAAATGATAATCAGTCCACTTTATTTATAAACATTGTCTATAACTTTATAAACTTATTTCCAGTTTATAACCAATTTATAGTACTAAAATCCATTTATAAATTGCTTTCTATTTAAAATTCCATTTGAAAATCTATTTCTTTAATAATCTGCACTATATTCCAAAACCATTCAAATCTCATTCTCGATTTCCATTTCATATTTAAAGAAATATCATTTAATGATCCAACGTTTTAACAAAACTCAATTTAAAATTTCCCATTTGAAACCATTTTACAAAATAGCTAATTAAAAATCGAAAATTAAATTATTTATTTTATCCAATCGATTCTTTTTTAAAAAACCCAAAATTTTATATATATTTTTTCATTTCAAAATCGCCTTTGAATTTCCATTTTGAAATTCAAAAAATTATTTATAGTATTTATAGTACCAAAATTAGGGCCAGTGCTATTATAGCATCCAATATATCAAATCACAAAACAATCCGTAACAGATTATCGAATCACATCATATACCACTATATACAAAACAATCAATATAATTTTGAAAAATCCAGTTGGATCCCTTCAACTTGTTTCTCTACATCCACAGATGTTATATAACATAAAATATCAATCCCGATTCGAGGCGGGATCTCGCGGTAATATAGGGTTATCCGCTATTATGCGGGGTACATAGTGTCTCATCCCCTCCAATGGGCAGGAATATATCCAACTACTAATATATATACTATATACCATATAACATTCAACTGATAATAATATATCAATTCGACCAAATGTTCAATAACTAATTTTTAATTTCTTTAAATTAAACAAGTCAACCAAATTGAGTGTGATTTGCTCACCTTGATTTTCATTTACAATCCGTTCCAATTTTAAATTAAATTGAACAACGCTCAATTAGTTTAAAATTCTAGCTAACTTCAATAAATTCCGAACCAATTTTTATTGCGTAGATTCCGCATCTACAAACCAAACTCGACTTGTTTCATGATTTTTGGACCTCGTATGTAAATTTTATTAGCTGTCTCAATTTAAATTCTTAATTAAAAAACAAACTATATAATTAAATTTTGTTATAGTAATACTTCTTCCCCTACCAAGCAACAATCCGCTCGACTCTAGCTCGAATCCACCATCGCAAACCTTCCACCGTCACTATCTCGTCTACGCAAGAGAACCCAGGCTGCCTTCAAACCCTTCGCGCCACCACCCCGGACCTCACCGCCGCCAAACCAGAGCTCGCCCGGAATTTCGCCGCACCTAGTTTGCCTTCCCCTCCTCCTAGTTTGCAACTCGCAATTCTCGTATCATTTTTTATTTTTTCTTCGCACACTAGCTCTACTGCTACCACCGACCGCCACGATAACCTCCCACCTCGCGTTCGCACCACAACCAACATCGCCCAAAACTCGGCCACCAACCCTAGACTGGCGCGACCAGAACAAGATCGACAATCCCACCTCAACGCGCTTGGTTTCAATACCACTTGATTTTATCAAATTTGATTTCGATCTTGTTTTATCTTTTTTCGATTTTGATTTCTTAAATAGATTTTGGTTTTAAAAACAAGTGAAAGGAAGGAGCATACACGATTAAAATCTAAAGGAAATGGTGCAATTCAAAGGGTAGGTCGGCCCGTGTATGAGTTTAGAGTGAATAGGGTTTGACTTTGCAATTTATAATATTATTATATTTCCAAAATATCTCGTTTATGGCACCCTAGAATCCCGAACCCCTACCAAGGCTTGCCGCCTAGCATTCCTAATGTTATGCCCTTATTTTGAATGCAACAGAACAAGTTTCGAGACCTAATTCGATCGCATGTGGAAAATAGCTTTTTAAATCGACTTTTTTTAATTAAATTAACCTATCGTAGTAAGCTCGCATGCCCAAACGGTAAATCCAAACGCTACGAAATTTGAAATTTGATAATCATACCCTATTACGGATTCAATGGAATTAGTTTCATTGAATTCCGAGACCATACCTTGGAAGGCTATTTTAATGCGTCGATTAAATCGACGATTTCAAAAATTGGCGAGATCACTTGAATTTTCGGTTTTTAAAAAAACTTACTATCTAATTTCTAATTCAAATAGGACCTATAACAACGTTAGAAATTGTTTCGATTCATATTCAACCCAAATTCAATTATTTGCCATTTCCGTATTATGATAAATCATTATGTTTGAAATTTAAATTCATTCTATAATTTCAACCAAAATCTTCATATTCAGAAATCAATATATATTCAAAATCAAATATTTAAAACCATTTAAATGTTCAAAATCAAATGATGGAAAATCTGGGTCGTTACGTCCTTAAACTCTGAAGTACTTATTTTATTTGAGTAGTCCGAGAGTAACTGGTCGTTTTTGGATCTTTTAAAGACAGCATCCGAGCAGGAAGCTTTCATATTCTTAGTTATATATTCCTTTGTATTTTCTAGTTTGTGTAAGTGTCCTTTATTTCAGCATTTGTAAAGGCAGAATATTATAGCTGCCTAGGCTGATTTGTAGTACTTTTATGTAACTCTAATAAATTTTTGTAAAGGAGTTACCTAATGTACTATTGAGTGTTAGGTTTTATTTAACAGTTTTATGGGAGGTTTTCTATACTATTCTTTATTTCATCCCACGACGATTCAAATTTCTAATGCATGGGCACTGACACACGAACACCAAGGATGTTTTAAGTGTCATTCCTAGGGATTAGAAAAGTGGGTCGTCATAGTTGGTATCAAAGCTTCGGTTGAGCGAACACCTTAGGCTGATTGGAATATAACTCATTAGAGATAGGGTGAGTCGAGCCCTAGAATGAGTTAATCTTGAGAGAGCATTTCCTTTTTATTACCTAAAAGTCTGGTTTTAGATCCTTGTTGCAATTTCCCTTTTATCATCTTTGATCCTATCATTGTAATCTAATGGTACCTAACACTTATACAGGTTATTGAAAATGAGTACAAGAGGAAGAAGAGGGAGGGCATCTGAAACCAACACGGCTACAAATGGCAGAACTCCTAGAAATGAGCTAGTTTTAGAGCCGGTAGTAGAAGCAAAGGTGTAAGTTCAACCGCCTTATAACTTTGCAACCTTATGCAAGAATTACACTTCATTAGGTGGTAAGCCTTTTATGGAACTAAGGATATTTTGGCAGTTCAGATATGGCTCCGATCTTATGAAGGCATATTCGGGGATCACTAGTTGGGAGATGCAAGAAAGTGATTGTTGGCACCGCGCCAGCTTTAGAAAGCATTAATGGATTGGTGTGATTTAGTCACCATGAATACACCAGAAGAAGATTTCCCTTGGGCGCAATTTAAGGAGGTTTTTGAAGCTCAGTTTATCCCAGAGGTAAGAAGGAATTGGTTTTTCAGAAGTTTTATGGATAATGTGAGATGACAGTGGCATAGCATGAGCATAAGTTCAATGCATTGTCCTGCTTGGGACCAAGATTGATTGATACACCACTAAAAAGGATGAAATGTTCGTGAAAGTAATGCGACTATAATTTCGTCGGGAAATGATCAATCATCTCAAGGTACCTTTACCAATCTGATCGGTATGGCTTTGAGGTTTGAAGCTCTTGATATTGAGCAAGGAATTCAGAAGGGAGGCCAACACTTAATGCCCAACCTTTTTCAGCGATATCAGTTTCTAATAGACCTTTTTCAAGCGCAAAGGGAAGAAGTGGTCGGAAAAGAAATCTGAAGTGGGAGCTTCCGCGCTGAAAAACCAAATCGACTTCTCCAAGATTCTCTGTTATATGTGTGATAAGATGGGACATTTTGGAAATTGTTGCCCTGAGACTAATCTACCTTTATGCTACAATTTTCATAAATAAGGACATATGAAGAACAAGTGTCCATTTTCGAAGAAGGGGGCTCGGGGAAGGCTTTTACTATTGAAGGGATACCATCTACTTCTATGGATCCGAAAGGAAAACAGGTGTTGCAAGGTACACTATCCATCTTTGATATTGCTATTAGAGTATTGTTCGATACCAGTGCATCTCGGAGTTTCATTTTAGTAGATCTTCTTGATAAGTTTAACCTCAAATCCATTCCTTTAGACAATTCTCTTTGTGTGTCGAACCCAATATTGGGTCTGACTAATCTTGATACCATATGTTTGAGTGTGCCTATTTCTTATCAAAATCGGGATTTCTTTTCTGACTTTAGTCTCACACAACATGGTATCACATTTATAGGGATTTTTATTTTTCACCCATTTTCTTATGACAAAGAGGGAGAAAAATATAACATATATATATATATATGCATATATTCAGTGGGAGTCATTTAATATTTTATATATATGGATAATTAATGGTTGTCGTCATAAAGAAATGGGAGATTGTCACTACATCAATTACTGATTTTAATGACAACAGCAAAAAAATTATAGATACTAATGTTTTACTATGTTATATAGCATATAGTGTAGAATATTACATAGGTGCTAAATTAAAGACCGTATAATATAAATAATCAAGCTAAAGATACGAAGACTCATGAGTTCAAAATTGAAGAACTGCAGACCTGTAGGCTATAATTTAATGTACAGAGTCATTAATATATATTGTCAAAAGTCCTTGATAGAAATTTTTGACTTCTAACTCCAATTTACGATCTTTGATATTTTAGAAAAAATAAATTATTTTAGATACAAAATATTTTACAAATTTTTTTTAAAGTCCGAAATGTATAAAAACTATGTTCAAATCATTTTACAAAACTATAGAATTTTCAAATGAATATAAAGAAAACAATTTTTATTTTTCACTAGCATATGTTGACATACATATCTAGGATATTTCGACATACATGCCACCAAATGGTTTTTAAATTTTGAACGGAAGTGTCTATTTCACACAACATTTTGTGAATGGACGCATCTACTGATTTACTATGTAAAGGGGAGTACAAATGAAGTTTTAACTAATTAACTACTTACTTTCTTCCCACTCTTTACTCTCTTGAAAATTCTTTTGAAAAATATACTTTATTCTCCTAAAAAACATATAGAATCAATTCATACTTCATTGTATTTATTCAATACTATCTCTCTCTCTCTCTCTCATTTCAAAGATCAAAGTGCTATCCAATAGGCTATGGTATCCGTTGTATTAAAAGTATAAGAATTTGTCTTTGGAAAAACTATTAATTCTACTTATATTTTTTTGATTTTTCTTTTAGTCCATTCAAATCAAGTGGATTCGCTTGTAGCCCTTTCAAATCAAGTGGATGTGTTCAGTAGCCCATTCAAATCTAGTGAGTGTGATTGTAGCCCGGTCAAATCAACTGAGTTTACTCTAGACTAGAAATACAGGAGGGTGTGTCTCGTAGCCTTGAAATCTAGATGTTTTCAAGTTTGCCTTCTACTGGGTTAAAGATTAGCTTTGAAACAATATCTATATAAGAAATTGTATGAGACTGCATGCAGGAGAAGTTCGAACCAGTATAAAAGCCCTAGTATCATCTTTCTAACTCTTACTTTATTTTTACAGCTTTTATTTATATCTGTGATTGCATCCACGATCGATTGTTAGTAAGATTTTGTATTGTTAATCTATGATTTAGTATTAATCTTGAAAGAAAATTAAAAAGGTTTACATAAATTAGAAAACACTATTCACCCCTCCTTTATTGTTATATTAGCTTTAAGATCCATACTTCTGCAACCCCTAAGTTTTTCAAGGTTTTGATGTCAAATTCATTTTCAAATATTATTTAACCCTTCTAATTTTCTCATTTTTATTTCCAGAGATGATAATGTCATCTACATAAACCAAAATAATAATAGTAGTGTTTTCTGAGTGTTTGATGAACATAGAGTAATCAGCGATTCTTTAAAAAAAAATCTTCAAAAGAGAAAATCTTAGCTTGGCCTACCATGCTCTTGGATGTTGCTTTACACCATAGATCGCCTTTTTTAATTTACACACCGATGATGATTTTGACTTGTGGCTCTAAAGAGTTATATAGACTTCCTCTTCAAAATTTCCTTGAAGGAATGCATTTTTTACATCCATTTGAGACAAATCTCATCTCAAGTTGGTCGCTACTGATCGTAAAATTCTAACCATGTTCATTTTTGCTACTGGTGCAAAAATATCTTGGTAGTCAGTACCGTAAGTTTGGGTAAACCACTTGGCCACTAATCTAACTTTTTACCCTTCAGTTGTACCATCGCTATTGTATTTTAATTTTGTATACCCATTTGCAACCTACGGGTTTTTCATTTTCTGGTAAATTAATAATATCATATGTGCCATTTTTTCTAAGGCTTAAAATTCTTGTTCATAGCCTGGCTTCACTAAAGTTGGTTGGTTCCATTTGGTTAGTGATGTTACTTATGTAAGCTCTGTATGAAGGAGATACCATATTATATGAAATAAAATCTTATATTGGATACATCACCTGCTGGGATACATAATCCCTAAATCTGATGGGAGGTTGAGTTTGTCCTATAGATCTTCTTACGACATTTTCTTCTTGAGTTGGTACTTTATGAGTTAGTTCTTCACTTGACTCATTTACTCTTCTTCTTCCCCTTAAAAAATAGCACTTGTTTCGCCAACTTGCTCATCATTTGTATGCTCAACCTATTCTTGATTTGTTTCTTTAGAAAACACGAAATTATTTGGAGACAATATGACTAGTTTATCTTGTGCATTTTATTTTTCACTTATTTGATAATATGGTTCATTTTCAAAAATGTTATATCTCGTAAGATATAAAGTTTATGATTTTTCGAACCATAACATTTATACCATTTTTTAGACGAGTGTCCTAAAAACATGATTTAACAATGTTTTTATCTAGCCTGTCACGTCCTATTATGTCTACGAAACATGTATATCCAAAAACCACTACAAGAAATTTTATTATCTATTTCATGTAGAATTATTATAAGATAGCGTTTTGATGCTAGTTGCTATTGATACTATTATCAAAAAGAAAATAAAGTAAGAATAGCATGATTACGCACTGTTAATAATCACGTAAGCAGTTTTAGAAGTAGGAACGCGAATTTTTTTTATCGGTCGCTTCTTCTACAATTAAAACCAACTAACGTTTTCATCCCCATTTTAACTAAAACCATTCATTTCTACCATGACTATAGTTTATGCTCCTTTGTTCCTCCTTTGATCAGGGTCAGCCATTTACCAAAGCAGTAAAAGTAACGGTTTTTGGGCCTCCCAAAAGTCAGGGCATCAATCTTCCACTCCTCTGTATACATACCGCGTACCCAAAAAAAAATCACAACTCCACTCAACTTCATGCAACGATGATAGGAAGGTTGAAGGCTTCGGATGGCGACTGCGATGACTACGTTCCAATCGCCAACGACTTCGAGTGGCGAATGCGACTTGACTACGGATCGCCACAAGACTGGCGACTGTGTCATCTCCAATGGACAGCGATCCATTACCATCTCCAATCGACAGGAATGCAACAACGACCATGACTCTAGGCTCAACAATGGTAGAAACAACATAGACAGCTTCCAATCGATCGTTGATTTTGGTTATTGACCGCTTGTTTTTGAAAAGGGACTTAATTTTGGATTTTAATTTTTATTTAATTAGTTCTACTTGTGTTGTGTTTTGCAAACAGCGTTATGTTTATGTAAATATATTTTAGTGCCAAATCAATTTTGATCCTTTTGTTATAATTTTAGGTTAGTTAATGGAATTTTTTTCTTTGCATTATCAAAAATGTAAATCTCAAAATGTAGAGGACAATGACCAATTTTAGAGCGAGTAAGAGTAGCTGCTTTGTAATTTAGGAATTTATCATAAAACTCAAAGCTATTATAATTATGTCTATCTTGCTAGGTAAAGAATAATTGCAAATTGAGTAAAGATTGATTTGTATAATAAGGATTAAATCAAAACTGGTATATTTAATTTGTTATTTGAAATAATTGTACAATAAGGATTGTTTTGATAATGGTCAACAGATTTTTATAATGGTTTGTTAATGTAAAATTTATTGATAAATAACTAAATTTATTTTCGTAGGAAGTTATAGTTAATGTTTGTTGAGTTGAAACTAGTAGTTAAAAAGAACTTTTGCTTCAACTTATCATGGAAAATATTTTTGATAACTTATAACTAACAGATTAGATATTCAAATTTAAAATGTTTTTTGTTATTTTAATATTTATTAATATACAATATCATTCGATGTTTTATAGTGTTTTGAAATACGCAAATAAGAATTTGAACACGCTAATACCTTTAGTATTTATATAACATAAATTATTTTGATTATTTAATTAATGATAATACCATTACTTTCTATATAAGGGCCTAGGGTTTGCATTCGGCTTTATGTAATAAAACTTCTAGGACCGGCCTTGCTATTGACCACCAAAATCCTTCCACGTGTACATGCTTCGCCGCTTTGCATGCGCCGTCGTTTCCTCCACTTCATCCACTTTTCTTGCCGTAGTTGCAGTCCCCATTAAGGTAAGACTTTCTTCTCTACTCATATTTGTAAAATTCGAATCGATTTTAAGTCAGGGAAGCAATTGTCTATTTGATTTTTCACTGGGTTATTACTTTGTATCTTGATTATATAACAAATGATGCCAACTGTTCTTTTGCCTTTTCTCACTCTTTGTACTTTCAGCACTTATTTTCTATATTTTGCTGTTATTGTTTATCTGTATTTGTATATATATATATTGGTAGCTCAACTTCTCATGTGGTAGTTATCATAGATAGAAACCTGGTACTAGTAAACATTTGAAGAAATGAACATCCGTATACATATTAATACTATTTTGATTATCTGACTATACCATATGTAAAACTGACACTGCACTTTTACCTGGTACCACTGCGATTTCCATCGCTCACTAGTCACCACCATTGCTTTCGAAGAAAGCTAACACCACTACCTTTAGTTATGCACCACCGCCGCATCTGCGAAGCTTCCCAAAGTTGCCACAAAACCTGTCAATGACTCCATGGATGAAAGAAATCGAATAGTGTCCACCTATTTTTCATCTTTGAAATAATACATTTCCTTTCTGTTACTATGTAACTACTGTCACAACCTTCTGTTTAATTATTTAACCAAATATATTTATGTTATATAGTTCGCTACATAAATACCCTATTACAACTGCCAGAAATAGTTGTAATACGTCTATTACAATGAACGACAGCCAGTTGTTATATATAGAGTTGTAATGGAGTATTAGCTTTTTACAACTACTTTTGGCAGTTGTAAAATAATCTTTTACAACTAGCTAAAGCAGCTGTAAAAGATTTTTTTACAATTGCTATTGGAAATTTTAACGTTTTTATACAACTGACAGTTGGCAGTTGTATAAGGTTTTTTACAACTGCTATTGGCAGTTGTAAAAGAATTTTTACAACAACTATTAGAAATTGTAAAAGACTTTCTTACAACTGTGATTGACAGTTGTGGTAAAAAATGCAAAATAAAAAAAATCAATTTATACACACATTATTCAAGTATAGCAAGAAACAGGTAATCATAAATAATAGGATAAAAATAACAATATAAGCCATTCAAACATTACATTATTAATCATTATCTACAAAACTAATATATCAAACAAACCAAATAACCAAATCAATGCAGCTATAATCATTGTGATATTCAATCAATTTGGAATACATCTGAACCTTGCACTACTCTGTAGCAGCTATAGACAACATCTGAACCTTGCACTCCAAAACTGTAAATGCAACCTCCAAAACTTTAGCAACTTTCGAAAGAGGCTATAGCCAGGAGCCAGCAGCCAACAGTAGCAATCTCTAAAACCGCAACTGCATGTATCTGAACCTTGCACTACTATGTAGCATCATGTACTTTAAAGCACTTTATAGCATCAACATTCGCAATATTTCCAAGATGAAGCCCCATCCTACCATCCTATAGCAGCAACTACAACTTGTCGCGGCACCATTCCAGTCGTAGTGTTGTACCTACTTCAATGCTTGCTCATTAATGTTGAACTCTTCCTCTCACATGCTATAGTGTAACACATAACCTGAACAATTCAAAAAAAATACCATGCAATCCAGACTAGTGTTTAGGCTCAAGTAATGTAGATGGTTATAGAAACATTTAGTATATGTACATATAAAAACATACACAATGGTTTTTTTTTTTATTTTCCTTCCCAGGGACGACCTCACCTCAGATGGCCAGCAATGATGGCCACCTGCAGCTTGCTTGATCCAGTAGTAGCCCTCAGTCCTCCTTCAACATATGCCGCATTCCAAGCTGCACTTCACTTCATCTATCCCCGAAACATATCGGCCTGAAAGCACAAAATATAGACCATATTTAAGCTCATATCCACCCTCAACTGCAGTAGTTCTTTCAGTTTATGTGGCAATAGTTCTTTCAGTTTGTATGTATTACAGTTTGTATGTATACTATGACATAGGACAACAACATTATCAAAGACTCCCGTGTGATTAAATTGAGAGCCTAGCACTGGCCACACTACTTGTTTAATTAAATTACAACTAATCTATATTGTGCAATAATTTAACAGCAGGTTTGAAGTCTGCAACAAGTGATTTAATAAAAAGTTCAAATAAATACTATTTAGTAATTTCTATTGTAAGTCCATAACTGATAATTATATTATATAAACGTTGTTTAATTAAACTATATAGATCTTAAACTAAAAACTCACATAGTTTAGGGTTAGAGATGGAAAAAATCAAATTAGGGCAAAGGTGATAGATTGGTAGTAGAAAACCGGTTGGTGTTGGCGGTAGAGGTCGTGAATCATGAGGGCAGGCGGTGCGGGTAGGTGGCGGAAGGCAGTGACAACTGATGAACAACTTCGACTCCTCTGTGACTCTCGTTGCCGATTATAGTGAACAATTGATAACAGACCCGAGAGGTTTCTAGAAGAGAAGGCGAAGGTCGAGGCTAATGAGAATGATTTTAGGTATATTCCATTTGGAGTGGGGATGAGGAGGCCGTTGCCGATTTATTTTGAAATCAAGAATGGAGAGGTAAGTTATTTGGTATTTAGGGTTAAGGAAGCGCGTGGAGTGAAATTAATAAAGGAAAAGGGCGACACGCCTTAAAATTTTAGTTTCTGATGCCACGTACTAACAAATCCTCAATTATTAATTGTTATTTATATAGCAACTTTAAAAATTATTAATTATAATTTACTAACTGTAACTTATAAATTATTAATTATCAAAAGTTAATTAATAAATATTAAATATTACTTCTTAATAATTATTGATTACTTATCAATTATTATTTTTTAAATATAATTTATTTTACTAAATTAATACTATTTCATTTTAATTATTATTATTTAATCTAACTATTAATTATTATTATTATTTAACCTTGATTTTTAACTTTTATTATTACTATTTAATTTTTATTTAGTAAATTATTCTTATTACAAAAAATTTATTATTAGTAACTAGTTACTATTATTCGATAGTAATTATTATTTATGAATTATCAATTAAATAACAAGTATATAATTATTAGTTATATTTACTTCATATTTCAAATAAATTATTTCTATTTTAAGTATTTATTGTTTATTATTAATTTTCTTATTAATTATTAATTATTATTATTGATTATTATATTTTTAATATCAATTATTAATTATTAATGTTATTTTTATTTCTTAATTATTAATTATTAGTGTTAATTATTAATTATCAAAAATTAACTCTAATTTATTAATTATTAGTTATTAAATTAATTATTAATTATATTGAATAGTAATTATTAATATAATTATTTCATATTTCAAATTAGTTACTATTATTTAATAGTAATCAAAATTAATTATTAATTATTGATTATTATATTTTAAATATCAATTATTAAATATTGATAATTAAAATTAATTATTATTTCTTATTTATTAATGCTTAATGTTAATTATTAATTACTAGAAATTAATTCTAATTTACTAATGATTATTTATTTAATAATTATTATATTAATTATATTGAATATTAATTACTTCATATTTTAGATTAATTATTATTATATAATAGTAGTTATTATTTATTATTAATTATTAAATATTAATATTTAATTATAATTATTAACCAATTATTACAATTGGTATACAAAAATTATTATAGACAGCTATTATAACTGATAAAAAGGGTTGTTAAAAATATGCATCTATTACAACTAGCAAAAAAATTATAATAGACATCTATTACAACTGATAAAAAAGGAGAGTTGTAAAAAATAGACATCTATTATAACTAGCAAAAAAATATTGTAATAGAGATCTATTGCAACTGTCGGAAAAGAAGAGTTGTTAAAAATAGGCTTCTATTACAACTGACAAAAAAGAAACGTCGTGATGGGCATCTGTTACAACTGGCAAAAAAGAAGAAATGCTGAAAGTAAGTTTATTACAACTTTCTGAAGAAAAAAAGATTTAAAAACTTCTACTGCAACTGAAAAATTGTGACAGTAGTAAAAATACAGTTTTAATAGGGTCGTTTTGTTTTGTGTAAATGCAGTTTCTTTTTGAGTAAGTGTAGGAATCCTGCTTTTAGCGCAAAAGAAAGAAAAGAAGAAAAAATTAAAAGAAATGAAAGAAATAAAACCTATAAGTATCTTTGTTTACTAATGTAACAATTTTGATTTTTTGTTTTTGGTAAAATAATGATATGAGGAATATATAACTTGAAGTAAGTTCAAAATTATTAATGTTCAGTATATAAAAATCTACGCGGTCATGTTTAAACTTAAATTCCAAGATTAAAAACAAATATAGACATTTCTGCAAACAATTCCAATTTCGCATTTTCAAAAATATATTAAAGGAGCATAATAATTTAATTCTAAAATTTCATTTTCGAAAATTTTAAAGTTTAGCAAATAGCCGCATAAATTTTCAATAAGAGAATTAACTTTCATGATAATAGCTAGAGAGTTATATAAGTAGAATATGAAAAATATGTTTGTAAAAGAAAACAACAAAATATAAATATTTGAAAAGAAATATACAATGAATTAAGTTTGTAAAGAGAAGGAGCTTATGAAAAAATATAGTTTTTGCTAGAGACAAAATTCGAACCTAGACCTATTCGAAACCATGACTGCAATAAAAATAAAATGAAGATTTTGTGATGATTATGATTTGAACTCGTGACCTTGTATATATTTTGTCGAGACATGGATTCGACTTGTAATCTCATATGTATTTTGAGGAGTTCGAGCTTACATAAAAATATATATGAAATTACAATTATTATTAAAGACGTGGCTGCTAAAAGCGATAGCTGCCATGTAAGGAATTGGTTTAAACATCACAGTAGTATTTTAGCTATTCTTCTGCATCAATTGCACTGTAAATATAATTACATGTGATAGTGAATCATTTTCAAATGGTGAGATCACAACATACTTGTAGATACCGTCACAGATATGATAAAATGACAAAAAAATTATTAATATAGTTTGGAAGTTCATTAATAAAGTTCAAATAGTGGAATGTGACATGATAGCATACAATATGAAGTAGTGAGGAGTTTCTGCATTATGAATCGGTTAAGGTATATAGAAGTCTTTAATATAGGGCGGTTTGTGTACAATTTATGTTTAATCTGGCTTCTGGGATGAATTTCACTTGACCGTTTAGTCCCCAAAATATAAAGTACCATGATGCATATTTAATTACAGGTTAACATTACCTGCTAACATAAGTCTTTAATTTTAATGCTTTGTGGGCTACTCGAGTAAATTTTGAGTGTTTTCCTCTATGCATCAGATGCTGCAGAAGTGATTGAAGAAGAAAAGATAAATGACACATTTTCAGTATGGGGTTAGCAAGTTCCTTTTTCCACTTTCAGCTTATCAATACTTCTTCAAACATAAAAATGAAATATATACATATTAATGATATGCATATCTCCTTTCTATCTTAATATGTATAATTATTCATCTTTAGTTCAGTTTCGTTATTCAAGGTTAGAATGTGATCAAATCGGCACTAAAACAATGCTCTATTATAACATGTCTTTCTGCCTTTTTCAAAAGTGAAAAAAAGAAGGTAAAAGGTTACATGATAAAAGCTTTATCTATATAGATTGATAGGGTACATGATAAAAGCTTTTATAGTTTTCCCTGCATGTCCTTTTATAGATTGAAAGGCAATAATTGCTTTTTATTCCCTGCACGTCCTCCTATAGTTTTCAGTGCTTTTTGAATAAAGAAAAGATTGATAGTGAAGGCCTCTTATAGTTTTCAGTGCTTTTTGAATAAAGCAAAGATTGATAGTGAAGGGAAGTGTGAGTTAGTGGAATAAGTTATGGGAGATGTAAAAGAATGTGCAAACATTATCAAAGTAAACTCATCTATTTATAACCTGCTATAACACCTCTTATTTTTGGCTATTAATAAATATAAAAAAGCAAATGAATAATGATTAACCAATAACTGAACCATAAACATAATTCATAATAAAACAAACAAAAACAGAGCAAGCTAATACAGGTCAACATATTTTATTTTCATTCTACAGTGTAGCAAACAATTTTTTTGTAGAAGAATGTAACAAACATAAAGAAGAAATGATGATAGTAGATAGAATGCAGAGTTTTCATTGACGTGTAAGAACTTACCATAGAAAAACTTAATCCTCTGAATATGAGCTGACTGAAATTGAATGGTATGGCTAAAACCAAATACAATACAGCTTTTCCACTGAACCAATATAATCGGATTTGTTTGTGTTAGTGAGGTCATAGGTACATATTATTGTATCATCACTGGGTAAGTTTGAAATACGAAGCTTAGACCTGAAATACAAGCGATGAAACGACAAAGCTTGAAGCTAGAACAAAAGAAAAGAGAAGCAGCAGTTCATCCTTTTTGTTAACTGTGAGTACAACACTCTGTTTTGTCTACTGGTTACCACAAATATTTGGATATAAATCGTGTTTTTGGATGAAGAGGTGATTTATGACAAGTGTACATGTGATTTTCTATGATATGTACATGTATATATGGATTCAACATGGTCAGACCTAACCAAACACTATATTTCTTCTCTGTTATTGTTTTAGTCAGGAAGTGTTAAACCTTAAAACTTTGAAAAATCGACATCTCATCGTCTATTGAGTCTTAAACCTCGATTTCAAAACGAAAATTATTTGTTTTTGAACATAGAATATTTTAAAATTTATTTCATTTGATTCCATTTAGCAGAGGGAGAGAAATCACCACATTACAGTGAATGGGTAAAGTATAGTCGAAATTCGACTATCTTAATACTACAAACAGATCATACAATCGTGATCGCAATTGAAAAACTTGATTTTTAAGATAGGTTCGGTGATTTTTAGGTTTGTGGGTGGGTAGGGTTTTGGAGTTGATCAGAAATTGGTTTTCGTCGAAATTGTGGCGACGTAGTTGATATCGTGCCTCGGCGTTGGTCGTGGAGGAGGTTTGGGTGATGGGGTATCCAAGAAAAATGGTGCGGCGGTTTCTAGTGGAGTGTGGAGGCGAGATGAGGCTGGAGTAGGGTTTTAGGCTGTCGTTGTGTGGTCTTGTATTTCATGGGAATGGCGAACTGATTGTGAAGAAAGGAAGGTGCGCATATTGGGGAAAAGATGGAGGTGGCTGTGGCGAAGTTAGGGACGAAGTCTGGTGGGTGTTGGTGGTCGGAGGAGGCGTGGCGAGGTGGTTAAGCAGACGCGTCTTATTTTTAGTTGGTTTGAACGTTTGAATTTTTCGAGCTGGGTCGCATATAGGTTTCTAGTGGCGTAGGCGAGACATGGGTATCAAGGGCGATCGAAAAGCATGGTCGGCGGCGGTTTTCGATAGTCCGAGAGCTATGCACGTGCACACATTGATGCATAGACTTGTGGTCTCGAATGGAAGAAAGGAGAGAGGGAGGAAATTAGAAAAATAAGAAAAGAAACTGTAGGAAGAAGAGGAAAGTTTGAGTGTTGGGCCGGTTTGATTGTTTGGGCCATGACGTGTAGTTAGGTTTTGTTTTATTAAAAGGGAAAGGTGAAGTGATTTAGTAAGTATTATTTTCAAAATCTTTTAACCTTTTAAGCATCATTCCTCCTTCAACTTAAATTTAATTAACATGGAAACTTCTGCAAGTGATCTATTACCTAATATCTTAATAATTTGTTAAATTTTTTGTAATATAAAAATTAAGTATTTATAATGATTTAAGAGAATAATAATTAAAGTCTTACCCGATTTGATCTTATATTAATTAATAAATTAGTTGTTAAATGGTTTGTTTAATTTTAATTTACTAATAATAAATCATTTTTTTATAAATTCTTAAATTATAAGTAATTTGGATTTATAATATAAATAGATTCAGTTAATTTAAACCAACTAAATCCTGTTTGGTGAATTGGTTAATATTAATTATTAATCGTTAATTTGTCAATGATCTAGGTTTACTGCTCTTGAATATTTATTTCAATTGTTCTTGTCTGTTCCATTAGTAGCCAAATCCGTTAAAAATTAGAATAAAACGTTGACACATTTTATTTGAAAATAACATATGTAATGAATTTCCATATGTAAATGTTGACACCATGAATATGAATCGTTTATCTAAAACAACTTGGATATTTAAAATTTATCGTTTTGAGTTCGAAGAGACCAGGATCGGATATAAGTGTTATCCGGAACCACTTCGATTTAATAATCACTACGAACTGATTATAGAGTCCTATATGCTGAAATTGGATTAATTTAACAAAGTAGACTATTTTAAGTAAGTATTGTACTTTGACATTGTTAAAATATCGTTGGAATTTTGGAAAAGTGTTTTGGTTATAATAAGATAAAAACTCGTCGTGTTTGTACGAGTTACCTTGGATTTTCAAAAGATTTTATAACTTAGGTATTTCAAATTAAGCGTGTTTTACTCACATTGGTTTCCAGCCTGACTCAGGTGTTACTTTATCGTAATGCTCGGGGTCTGACCGAGTATTACAGAATTTAGATTAGGTTGCTTTAGAGCCCAGAAGACGAGATGGATGGCAGAGACGTATTGCACGTATTTGATTATATTCTGCTGTGTATTATAGGCTGTAGATTCAGTATTTAGGGACAAGTTATTATAACTGTCCAGATTTTTTTGTTGATGATTGTACTCTGATAACTTGTATGTATATTAACGGTTATAGTTTTCCTTTGTATAAAATGCTATTATTGTATATTATATTTTGTTCCGCTGCGATTGTGAGATTTTGTGTTGTTGTTATTTCCATTACTTCTTCTATCCCTTTTCTTCTTAAACCCTAAGAACCTGGTTCTAACCCTTTTCTTCTTAAACCCTAAGAACCTGGTATTTTCGACACTCGGTTGCTCGCCACTCTATACAGTGAATGCATTAGTGTCGACTTTCGGGGGTCGAAAATGCCCGGTCGTTACACGTGGTATCAGAGCTAAAGGTTAAGCGAGAACCTTGACTCTGGTGGAGATTACTCATTAGAGATAAGGTCCGTTGTACCCTAAAATGAGTTGAGTGTGTACATATATGAGGGCGTACTTATTAGTTTCTTATATAATGATTTAAAGATGATTTTAAAATAATTTTTATATAAGATTGTATTTTGATATAAAAAGAAAATTTTCTAAATTATTATAGTACGTTGTGGAGATTGGTTGGTATTATTATAATCAAGTAAGATTATAAAAATTTAGGTGGTTAATATATATATATATATATATATATATATATATATATATGTATGTATGTATGTATGTATGTATGTATATAACCAAATAGAAATTTGATAAGAATGAACTATACAAATGGGTTAAGCTGAAAATAGATTCAAACTAGAATTTAAATCCTGGAAATTTCGCAAGAATTTTTTAAAGTGTTTTGGAATGAAATAAGTTTACCCTGATTGTATTTTATATATATAAAAATATTTTTCCAGAAAATTATTATGGAATATATGGTGTGTTTGGTTTCTAGATATGATAATATTAAAAATTGGTTGTTGTGACTTAATAAAGGATGTTTATTACAGAATAAACAATGATAAAACATTATGGAATGTTTTAAAAAAGTGAAATTATATAAGCATAATCTATAAATGTGACTTATAAATTAAAAATGAATCTAAATTGTGAGGTTTTGAATCCAAGTCCAGGAATTTTGAAATGTGTTTCAAAGTGTTAAGGAAATAAGTAATACTACTAGAATATTTTTGATATTGAAAATTTTGTTTCAAAAACAAGAGTTGTTTTGAAAATTTCGAAGGAATTTATTTTGGATAGAAACCAAGGTTAGTTTGAAATTTAAAGGGTGATTTGGGATGAAAATGGGATATATGTATGTGCATGTGTGTGTGTATAAATATAATTTCAAAGTTGATTTGAAATAAATACTGGGTGTTGAATTCTGGGATTCCCATTGGAAATGAGAAGTATAACCAAAAGGAAAGTAAGTTTTTGAACTTACAAGTGGGAGGTGATATTAATAAGAAATTTAAAATTTTGAATGCAAAAGTTTAAATTGGGTAAGTTTAAATGGATTGAACGAATTGGGAATTAACTTAGGCCAAGTCAAATAAGTTTTGAACTTATAACCTGAAATTGGGAATTTCAAGTTGGAAGTAAATGAATTAAATTGTGAAAGAAAAAATATAGATTTGATAAGAGGCGCAAAAGAAGTTATGTATATATGAACAACTTCAAACTGCTTTTGAAATAAAACGGTTACGAATTCTAGAAATTAAAATGAACTAGGTTATCAAATTAGTATATTAAATTATATAAATGATCGAGAGCAAATAAAAGAATATTTGGAAATAAGAATAAAGCTAAGATTCGACTAATCGAGGTTTTAATTATAGGTTAGGAAGTGCTACTAGAATATAGTCCAAGTTCTAAGAGATGGCAAAAAGAGAAGAATGGAAGGCAAGGCGCAGGGAGCGGAAAGCAGCTGCACGTAAGGCACGAGAAGAAGCAATAATTAAAACGAGCAACAGTTTAGGGAAAGGGCTGGACCAGGTCCTTATGATAATGTCATATGTTATAGATGTCACAATAAAGGACATTACGTAGCTAAGTGCAGTAAAACAAAAAAAGAAAAGGATGATGAAGTCAAATGGTTTCGCTTGGAGATTTTATGCTTTAAGTGTCAAGAGAAAGGACATTTTCTAAACCATTGCCTTAGGGTGAGTAAGATGAAAGATAAACCCATAGTACCAGTCGACGGATCAACCATTTGCTACCATTGTAAAATGAAGGGACACATCACTGGGGATTGTCCCAAAAGGCGGAAGAAAGAGCAAGTTGTGGAACGCCCCGCGGGAGGCGTGAAAATTATCCAAGAAGAAGGGAGTATAAAAGTTTTTTGTGGCAAATACAATAAGTGGGGACACACTGTTATGGATTGAATGGACGGGTTAGGCGAGTTGATATGAAGTTTTTATGAAGGATGCCAAGGCTCTGTTCTTTTCTAAACCTCTAGGTTGTTGTTAAGGCGTCTAGATTTATGACCTTTTGTAAGACTTTTTATATGGATAAATGGATGAAATGTTTGAACTTGCTAGTGTTGTAATCTGTCGATGTTGTGAAATATTTTGTAGAAATATTATCTTATATAAAATCACTTTTTATATGTGTTTGAACATGAATTTATAATTATTTAATTACTAATGTGGAAATTGAAATTGATTTGAATTGGAAGATTGGAAATTGAATTAGTTTTACCTTGAAACTATTTTCAAATAAATTATTTTAACATAAACTGTTTAGAATCTATCTTCTTAAATATTCAGATTATTTTGATTTTTCAAGCTATTATACTATACAAACCATTTTTGAAACTCAAACTATCATATATTGACTATTTAACTATTTTAAAACTATTTTTGCTATTTTCAAAATTCAAACCGTTTAGAGTGGAAATTGTTTATATTTAAATCATGAAATTAAATACAAACTGAGTTAAATTGAAGTTATAACCCAGATGAAAATTCGAAGCAATTTGGAATTGGAACCGAAATCGAGATATCGAGGTAAAAATGATTTTAAAGTGAAATGGTATATTTTGAGTAAATATGATGATTTTGAAATACAGATTTAATAGTTACTATAACTGAAACTTACTTTGTAAGAAGTAAAAAAATGTTACTAATAACTTTGTAAAGAGATCGAAATTGGGAATTTTTGATTGGCATTAATGATGTTAATTATATATCCAAACTCCCCTTATTGAATTTATAACCAAAAAGAAATTACCTTTGAAAGATATTTGAAATACTAAATGTAGTTTATATAAGTATGAAGCGGACTAAGAAATTGTTGGTCCTAGAATTTTTCGGGTTGAAGGAATGATCTTATATGCATATGAAATGGTGATATTTTTGGAACCTACTGATTTTTCTTAAAGACTTTTGATTTTGGCAAATGGTTAATAGGGTAAACCAAATTTGAAAAGTATCGATTTTGAAAATATTGATTTTGTATAGATAAAGTTTATATGTGATACATATAAAAAGTATGATTTGAAAGGTACTATGCAAATAGTATGATATGTTTTGAGACAAAAGTATGGAAAGGCACCCCCACGAAAGTCGAAACTTAGAGTAGGAGATCCATTGGGTGGTTCTGCCTAGGAATCCACTGGGTGGGTTCAATGAGAATTGGAATTCTAGAGGACGTACAAACAAAACTCATGAGTTCCTCGTGATCGTTTGTTGGGTTGACTAAGTCTTGAGGTGCTGATACCTACAGTTACACTGGGTTTTGCTATGGTAGCAACGTAACCTTTGTGTAACTGTGATCTATCGTAGTTCTATAGCGTAATTCGGAAGGCAGTGATTGCCTACAATCTACATTTGATTTCGCTGTGAGAGTGACGTAACATCGGTAGATTGCAATCTATGTGGTTTGGTTCCATAGCGTAATTCAGGTGGCAACGATTGCCTATAGTCTACGTTTGGTTTCACTTGGATAGTGACACAACCTTTGTGTAGCCTGTGATCTATCTGGTATAGTTTCGTTTGATAGCGTAATTCAAAGGGCAGTGATTGCATATAGACTACTTACGGTTTGTTGTGATAGAAACATAGCAATGCAAACTTTGTGTAGCTACGGACTATAGTGTTCCCATGGCGTAAGTCAAGAGGTGTGGATGCCTAAAGTTTTCTTATGGTTTCGCCGGGATTGCGACGCAATAATCGGGTTAACTGCGATCCATGGTGGGAAAGGAGGGATGATACTTTCCATATCATTTTTGAAAAAGGTTTTTCAAGTATTTTCACTGGGTGTTGAAAAAGGGTCTACTAAGTGCTTATAGATTTTCAGTCCTACACTCGATCAACGTATGACTAAATTTCTGTAAGAACAAGGATAGACTTGCTAAGACATCGAGCTATAAAAAAATGTTTTAATATAAAACTAGCTTGGTGATACTATGGGATTTAAAGTGTTTTAAAGCGTATAATAAAAGAGTAAGGAGTTAAATGTTTAAAGATGATTATTTAATAATATACATTAAAAATTATAATTCTCGTTTCGTTCCTTTTCAAGGACGAAAAGTTCTAAGAGGTTAGGAATGAAACGATCCGGATTTTTGGCGTCTGTTATTGGGGTAATTAACTGATTATAATTTTTGAAATATTGATTTTTATAAGTCGAATAAATGAGTTTTCTGATATTTAAAATATCTGAATCTATATATTGATTAAAAACTATATTTAATTTTAAATTTTAAATTTTTGGATATGATTGATTTTACTGATATTTGCATAAAAACTCCACCAATAAAAATTAAATGGAATATTCATATAAGTATATATAAATACACACATACATATATATAAGCTTTATGATGTTTGATAATATATATAAGTATTTATGTATACATATATGTATATATACATCCATATGAAGTAAAGTACATGTAAATAGAGAATACTGTGTAAGTGTGTGTGTGTGTATGATGGTAAAATATACATAAGTATGTGTGTGTATATATATGTTATATAAAATAGTGTACATGTAAATGTAAATAAATGTGTAAATATATAAACATATAAGTGAAAAACTTTATGAGGAAAATATGCGTGTAAATTAGTATGAAAAAAGATGCAACATGTAAACATGTACATGGTAAAAGTAGGCATATAAGGATACACACACACACACACACACACACACACACATAATTGTATATATAAATATATGCATGGGGAAACATCGTCATGACAAGCATTTAATTCAAGCATACAAAACATTTAGTCAAGTCATATAAAATCAAAACGAAAAGAAATTAGGTCAAAGGTGAAATCAAATCAACAAATCAAGAAAATAAAATAAAATAAAAAGAATAAATGAAATAAAAAAGGAGGAGGGGGCTGTACACAGTCCCATTCTCTTCTATATATACACAGTTCATACTTATCCATACTCGTTCATATTCATGCAAAAGAAGAAAAAAATATATAATAACAATCTGCCATTTAAAAATTAAAGAAGGGAAATCTAGTTAGAGTCAAAAGCTTGAAGCTAGAACAAAAGAAAAGAGAAGCAGCAGTTCATCCTTTTTCTTAACTGTGAGTACAACACTTTATTTTATCTACTGGTTACCATAGACATTTGGATATAAATCGTGTTTTTAGATGAAGAAGTGATTAATGACAAGTGTACATGTGATTTTCTATGATATGTACATGTATATGTGGGTTCAACATGGTCAAAACTAACCAAACACTGTATTTCTTCTTTGTTATTGTTTTAGCTAGGAACTATTAAACCTTAAAACTTTGATAAATGGATATCTTAGCGTCTATTGAGTCTTAAATCTCGATTTCAAAACGAAAGTTATTTGTTTTTTAACATAGAATATTTTAAAATTTATTTCATTCGACTCTATTTAGCAGAGGGAGAGAAATCACCACATTACAGTGAATGGGTAAAGTATAGTCAAAATTCGACTATCTTAATAGTGCAAACAGATCATAAAATCATGATCATAATTGAAAAACTTAATTTCTAAGATAGGTTCGGTGATTTTTAGGTTTGTGGATGGGTAGGATTTTGGAGTTGATCAAAAATTGGATTCCATTGAAATTGCGGCGACGTGGTCGATGTCGTTCCTCGACGTTGGTCATGGAGGAGGTTTGGGTAACAGGGCATCCAAGAAAAACGGTGCAGCGATTTCTGGTGGAGTGTGGAAGCGGGCGAGGCTAGAGTAGGGTTTTAGGCTGTTGTTGTGTGGTCTCGTATTTCGTGGGAATGGCGAATTGTATGGGAAGAAAGGAAGATGGGCATATAAGGAAAAGATGGAGGTGGTTGTGGCGAAATTAGGGACGAAGTCTGGTGGGTGTTGGTGGTCGGATATGGCGTGGCTAGGTGGTTAAGAAGGCGCGTCTTGTTTCTAGTTGGTTTGAAAGTATGAATTTTTCGAACTGGGTCGCGTGGAGGTTTCTAGTGGCATAGGCGAGACATCGGTATCAGAAGCGATCGAAGAGGATGGTCGACGGTGGTTCTCGATAGCCAGGGAACGTGTGCACATGCACACGTTGATTCATAGACTTGTGGTCTTGAATGGAAGAATGGAGAGAGGGAGGAAACTGGAAATAAGAAAAAAAACTGGAGGAAGAAAAGGAAAGTTTGAGTGTTAGGCCGGTTTGATTGTTTGGGCCGCGACATGCAGTTGGGTTTTGTTTTTTTAAAAAGAGAAAAGTGAAGTGATTTAGTAAGTATTATTATCACAATCTTTTAACCTTTTAAGTACTATTCCTCCTTCAACTTAAATCCAATTAACATGGAAACTTCTGCATGTGATCTCTTACCTAGTATCTTAATAAATTGTTGATTTTATGTAACATAAAAATTAAGTATTTATAATAATTTAAGAGAATAATAATTAAAGTCTTACCCGATTTAATCTTATATTAATTAATAAATTAGTTGTTAAATGGATTGTTTAATTTTACTTTACTAATAATAAATCCTTTTTTTTTATAAATTCTTAAATTATAAGTAATTTGGATTTATGATATAAATAGATTCAGTTAATTTAAACAAATTAAATCCTGGTGAATTGGTTAACATTAATTATTAATCGTTAATTTGTCAATGATCTATGCTTTGGTTTACTGCTCTTGAATATTTATTTCAATTGTTCTTGTTGGTGCTATTAGTAGCCAAACCTGTTAAAAGTTAGAATAAAATGTTGACACGCTTTATTTGAAAATAACGTATGTAATGAGTTTCCATATGTAAATGTTTACACCCTGAATATGAATTGTTTATTTAAAACGATTTGGATATTTAAAATTTATCGTTTTGAGTTTGAAGAGACCGGGATCGGATATTAGTGTTATCCAGAACCACTTCGATTTAATAATCACTACGAACCCTTACGATTTTGATTATAGAGTCCTATATACTGGAATTGGACTAATTTAACAAATTCGACTATTTTAAATAAGTATTGTACTTAGACATTGTTAAAATATCCATGGATTTCTGAAAAGTGCTTTGGTTAAAATAAGATAAAAAATCGTCGTGTTTGTACGAGTTACTTGGATTTTCAAAAGATTTTATAACTTAGGTATTTCAAATTAAGTGTGTTTTACTCACGTTGATTTCTAGTATGACTCGGGTGTTACTTTATCGTAATGCTCGGGTCAGACCGAGTATTGCAGGATTCATGTTAGGTTGCTTTGGAGCTCAAGAGACGAGCTGGATGGTAAAGACGTATTGCACGTATTTGATTATATTCCACTGTGTTTTATAGGCTGTATATTCATTACTTAGGGACAAGTTATTATAACTGTTCAGATTTATTTGTAGACGATTGTACTCTGATAACTTGTATGTATATTAACAGTTACAGTATTCCTTTGTATAAAATGCTGTTATTGTATATTATAATTTGTTCCGCTGCGATTGTGACAGTCTGTATTGTTGTTATTTCTATTACTTCTTCTATCTATTTTCTTCTTAAACCCTAACAACCTGGTATTTCCAACACGGATTGCTCGGTGCTCTATACAGTGAACGTATTAGTGTCAAGTTTCGGGGGTCGAAAATGCCTGGTCACTACAAGGGAGCCAGCTGAAATGGCTTATTGTTATCGAACATCCAATCTAGTTCCCATCTCTGCTTTTGATAGACGCATACGATGGTGGTATCGGTGTCATAAGATGCATCAATTAGGAGTATTACGTAATCATCTTATCCACGGGTACCTATCCTTACGCCATTGATGACTATGTTCTCCATGGTCAAGTCCGGCAAAGGTAAACAATATCCACTGAAAGGGTGCACCATCATCATTTCAATACCATCGTACATCAACAATAAACCAACTTTTGCCCAGAGAAACTTGTACCCATTGAAGTTGAAATCACGAAAATCTACTGGGAATGTCTTATTCATGAAAGGACTACAATAGTGGAATACTCTGCTGTCTTTTGTTTTTGAATGGAGCAAGTGAGGACATGTTGTGTTTATGGGATAGACGGGAGTGCATGTTTCCTACATTATATTCCACCATTTCTTGCAAATTCATATAAAATATAGATGAGCTGAAAATGGGAGCTTCTGTATTATTATTTCTACTATTTCTCTAGGTAGATCTAACCATGAAAACTCTTCAGTCTTCGATGCTCCTTTCATTTTCTATATGAGGATTCTATACCTAATGAATCATGAAATGAGAAAGAACATTCAATAACCTGTTGTTTTACTATTAAGAGGTGGTGACAGTGTATACACATAACCAAATCTACAACTAAGGTTGTGCAATTTTATTTGAATGCATAAACAATTCATATGATGATCAGATGGCAATCGCCATAGAGAAATAAAATTAAGTATATTCCATATATACATCATACCTTGCACGGATACACTTTACTTAACTTATGGATAAAAATCTTAAACTACAAACATAGAAAAGCTGTGTATCTTATGCAAAATAATGCTAAACTAGGAAAAGAAGCACGGTATTTCAAATCCAATTTCATTGCTAATGCTAGATTGAATGAACATAATAATGGGAATATGCCCAATTTTGAACTTTGTCTAGATATCAAAGTGCAGATAAAGCTCAATATTTCCCTATTTATTCATAAATCGGCATCAAGTCGATCAGTAGAGAAAATTTTAATCATAACTGCTTAGAGCCTTTATAACTTATACAAAAGTCAATTCAGTTACAGGAAGTGAAACACCTAATTATCCTTACAGATGTGATGGGGTTTCGTATATATACATATATCATATAGCCATACTAATGCTTTTCCATTAAATGATATCATGCATCTATGCAACAAAAGTTATCAAAATTAAACGACGAGACATCACTCTTTATAAAAAAACTCTACATTCATCCAACACAATTACATACTTGCTTGCTATTTATTTAGGACAATTTTTCAGAAAGGACACGCAAAAAAACTTATTCCACATTTAGGCCTCAGCAAAAACTTATTGCAAAAATAGGTCTCATTTTACATAACACTTGCATGAATATGGAGTGCGCGTGTAATAAGTTTTATATAACTAAAGCTTGCACAATCCATAATTGTTCAAGCTCATTTTCGAGCATCAAATAGACAGAGAGCTTGATCTGACCTCATTATATCCATTTTCAACTTTCTTACCAAAAGCTCCCCCATTTCCCATTCCAAACCTATTTTTTACCAAATCCAAGTCCTCAATCAGTTTGTCAACCAAATAGTTGCTAAACTATATATTGAATCATCTTCTTCATCGTTACAAAACAAAGTTAATAATTAACGTTGATGATAATTAAGATCAAATTTTGCTATTTTTTATGGTGTTGAAAATGAAGAGTTATTGGTGTTAGTAATGTTATTTACTAGACAATGATGTTGTTATTATTGAATCAGTTGTTAATGTTTAATGAAATGGGAAACCCTATTTAAGTACTAGTAAATTGAAAACCCTAATTGATATGTTAATGTTTTATTGCTTATTTTGATGGTAGACATGAATGTTTGGGAGATGGACGATGAAACATTGATAAAACATTGTGATGAGCTTGAAGCGAAAATTGGTGTTGCAAGCTTAAGTCATATTGACTTTGATATTGATCATGTTTCGAAAACACAGTTTGAAATAATATCGCGTAAATTCCATTCTAGACCATCAAACTTACATGCTCGTTTACGTGAAGTTGCTTCTGCCGAAAGACCCGGTCATCAAACTAGCATGACGGAAATAAGATGACGCTCGTACATCCTATTGGTCCATCCATGCCACGGGGACAACAACCATATCCAAATTATAACTGTGGAAATATTTGTGTAATGGTCGTTTGCGGAAAGGAATGCCGGACGAAGAATTTTTGGTTGTAGTTCATACAACGAACATAGACTAAATCTTCTGAAGTGGATTGTTGTAATTATTTTAATTGGATTGATCAACCACTGTGCGAAATGGGACTCGAGTGTGCCTACGAATTGCAAGCCGAAATCAGTCGGATGAAAAAGTGAACGAAGAACTAAGGGAAAGCAATGGGAGGCCAAGATTTTGGTAGATGTTTGGGACTAGGTTAATGTTGTCATATTTGGTTTTAATGTTGAAATGTAGTATTTTTAATATGATGTTCCAAAAATGTTTGTTTTTGTTTTAACCCATACTATATGCTGGCTAAGCAGTTGAATATGTTGGTGAAGTACATTTAGTATTGTTGATTATGTTGTTGAATTATATTGGTTATGTTATTATATTGATTTTCTTGTTTGATTTTTCTTGAAGATTGATTTGCCTGCTTTTGGTCGAAGATTGCCTAAGGTAGCAAAATCTACTTGGGAAAAGAAGGTATTAATTCAAAAAAATTTATGATTAGAATTATGTCACAAAATCAAGATTGTGAATGTGGTATTGCAACTGATTTTGTAGATTATGTCAAAAGTTTTGACTATATTTTACTTTAATGTGGAACTGTTGGTTGATGATGAAGGTAAACCAAGATATGTTGCCGGAAAGCCACAAGGATCGACAATAAAAAATAATTGTAGTTTTCAAAAAGCTTAAACAAATGGCATTTGAAGTAACAAAAGTAAATCCTATGATATATGATTTAGAATTAGCGGTGAAATGGGTTCGAAATAATTGTGCATCCACTATTGATTTGGAAGACGATGATGATTTGAACTCTACGTTATCGGTTGGAACGAGAGTGACAGAAATATATGTTGCGAAAGTGGAACATAATAATATAGTCAAAACACAACCAATAGTAATTTCTGCGGATGAGTATGTACCCACCACATAGTTACAAGAAACACAATGGTCTGCACATCCTTCATGTCTTTTAAGCCATCGAGGTGGAGAGTTTACAAACTTACTTCACAGGTACAACGGAATGGTTGGAGTCTCTTTTAGTCAGGAACAAAATACGATGCACAAATACATCTAAATAAATCGCAAGCATTCAATAAGCAAGTAATATTATACTCTAGCATTTGTATTTGACTTACGTTAATTCAAAATGTCTTACTGTTATTTTTCGTATTCGTAGTGCCGAAAAAGCATTGATTGGTTGTTATGACGATGACAGTGATGTTCGTGTTATATTGCATAGGAGATCGAAGGGGAATTGGATAGCATGGAAGTAGCTTGTGCGGATGATGAGGATGGAAATTGGATCCATTAAACGAAGTTAACAATGATTCAATAATATATGTAAACATTGAGGAGGCTGATGATGTAAATGTTGAAGAAGAAAAATCACTTATGAAGAGGCTCTAGCCGATGATTTATGCACGGCATCAATGATCGTGAAATCGATAATGGAAAATTGTCAACTAGACAGGGAAGTGTTTGGAAGAGAATGTGCTGAGAAAGGACCATGAGTCGAGTTAATTTTTGAAAGTAAGCAGAAGCATGTTGAACAGTTATGTGAATGGGCGATTAAATGTTCAGTTTCATTTCAAGTTCTTAAATCCCATGCAAATCAATACACAATTCATTGTGATGTGGATGAAACATGTCCTTGGCAAGTGCATGCAAGCCTTTCGGTTGGAAAAAAAATTCAAATTGGTGGAAAATAACTATATATGGCGGTGATCACACTTGTTTAAATGCAACAATCAACTCAAACCACCGACATGCAATTTCAAAGTTTATATGCAGCAAAATACTTCTGTTAATTAAATTTGAAACAAACATGAATGCAAGAACTATTTAAGAGATAATGTCCAATATGTTTCATATTAAAGTCGTAATGCGCTCGTATAAGTATAAGTATGGCAAGGCACGTGAGGCAATGCCAAGGTAGGATTCTACCGGTTTACCCTTTCTGGTTGGCCGTAACCCATCTGTGGCCGATCGCAACTATCAATCCAAACAAAAGGTGTACCCATCGAATACGAAATCACAATAGTGATACGACGGACAAGTATGACTAGGCATGTAAGGTAATTTCCAAGGTAAGATTCTACCAGTTTACCCTTTCTAGCTGGTCGTAATCCAAATGAAAAAGGTGCACCCACCGAATACGAATTCACAATAGCAATACGAGGGATCAACGTTGCTAAAGGTAGCGAATCTCATTGGCCAGACATAGGCTCCTGTTTTAGTCGTTTTAATTACGATACGAGTCTCAAAGCTATCCATCATCATTCTCTTACTTCATTTCAGTAAACGTTCGCCAATTCAACAACTACATTCTAGATATCATCCACTGCATACACAGTTGTTAAATTGGTTTCAATATTGACGGAGAGTATGCCAATAAGAGGCCCTGATCTCTTTAACAACCAAACGTCATTTTACACACCAGTTGGTACTTTTACAATTCGAAAATAATTCATTCTTGATATCAAAATATCATATTCATTTAAAAATCAGTTTCATTTCGAAATTACAAAATTCGCTTCAAAAATCATAATTTTTTTCAAAATGTCGATTCGGTTCGAAATATCGATTTCACTTCAAAATTTGATTCGAAATACAATTTAGGTTATAACTTCACTTTAACCCAATTCGCATTTAAATCCAAGATTTAAATATAAACATTTCATCTTTTTGACCAATTTGAATTTTTAGAAAGTAGTTAAATAGTTTTAACATAATTAAATAGTTAAAATAGTTTAATAGGAAATATTTAAAGTATTGAAATAGTTTATATAGTATATAGCTTGGAAAAAAAAATTAATTTGAATATTTAAAAAATAGATTTTAAATAGTTTATACTAAAATTTTATTTAAAAATAGTTTCAAAGCCAAACTGATTCAATTCCAAAGTTCCCAATTCAAATCACTTTAAATTTCCATTTCGATTTAATCGATTTAATTCCGAATTCAAGTCAAATTTTACTTCGATTCCAATTTCAATTCAAATAAATTCAATTCCGATTTCGAATTAATTAAATTTTGCTTTCAATTCCAATTGATTTCAATTTCAATTATAACTTAAATAAATTTTAATCCAATCCCAATTAATTTTAATTTCAATTCCAAATTAATTTCAAATTTAAATTCCAAACTAATTTCAATTTCAATTCCAAATAAATTTCAATTTCAATTCCAAATTAATTTCGAATTTAAATTCCAAATTAATTTCAATTTCAATTCCATATAAATTTCAATTTTAATTTCAACTATCCGATTCAATCATTTAATTTCAACTCAATTCTCAAATCTAAACCATTTCAATTGACATCAATTTCGCGTTCGATTTTTAAAATATCGATTCAAATCACTTAAATCAAATTAACTTTCAATACTCAATTTAAAATCTAAATCTTCAAGTATAATTCAATTCCGAGCTCAATTTATGGAATATCATTTTATACTACTTTTACTTAGCAATATTCAAAGTTCAAATAAAGTCCAATCTTTTAAAACAAATCAATTTCTCAAATTCAAATCATATTTCGATTATAACTTCAAAATCTCAACTTCGACTATTTAAACAATTCCTATTATCAAATTTAAAATTCAACATTTCGAGCTCAAGTTTGAAAATAATTAAGTTTAATTTTTTACTTCTTAAATCAAATCATTTTAAATAAATTCAAATAAAATTTTTTCAAAATCATTTAATTTGATCAAACCCGGTGTTCGTATATAATTCTTTATCTTATGGCCAAGTGAATCAGTTATTTTAATTTTAATTCAGGGATGGATATATATCGTTTCAATCCAAAATAAATGTCATAGGTATATATCATTTCAACCTATTTCTTAATTTATTCGAAATAATTCAGTTTATAGTTTTATCTACTGCAAATAATATACAAGACGCTAGAGGATATATAAAAAATAAATAAATAACCAAATCATTCAAATATCAACAATTTTCATCCATCACAATCAATTATCCAAACAAACAATAATTTACAAAAATTAACTAATTATCAATAATCGGGAATTTTATTATCAATTTGATTTTCATTTCAAATTTTAACTATCAATTCAAATTCCTACCATTTTAATCCATATCAATTTAAATGCGAGCTAAATTTTACCAAATAAAGTCAATAAATTTAAATCACTTCACGATATAAATTTAACTAACATAAAAATTGTTTCAGTCAATTGTGAGCGTATAAAACACTCGCCTTTTATCTGAATCTAAAAATATCACGGTTTTAAACAAATTTCCCATCTGATTCCACGCTAAAGCCTTCGTCGACATGATTCCAACATGATTTGATTCGTCCGAAACCGATCTCATATGCAAAAATTTACAAATTTATTAGCTTTTGTTATTAAATAAAAATAATTAACATGTTTAACCAAAATTTAATTCTAATTAAACAAACCTCGCATCTCCCTCCATCACGCTAGCTTCCTAGGCTTAATCGTGATTTACTCCAGCTCGTTCTTCTAGTCGCGACGTTTCCTTTTTTTCGTTCGTTTTAAATCTGAGATCTAGAAATAAAGTGGGGGAGAAGGCATACATGTAGATAAAAGATAGTGGGGCTGAGATGTTTACGAGAAGAAAAACTAGAAAATATATATTATTATATTACAAAATATCCAGCTTACAATGTCCAAAATTCTCAAGCTCCAAACAAAGCATGCCGCCTGGCGTTCCTAATGTTTACCCCCATTCGAACACAATGGAACTAGTTCCGAGGCCTAATTCGATTGTATGAAAAAGATAGCCTTTCAAAATCAATTATCTAAATTAAATTCTGAAATTAAATTCTACTCGTTTCAAGCTCGCAAGACCAAACGATAAGAAACTTGAAATCCTACGATAATTCATTATTACGGATCAGATGAAATTAGTTTCATTGAAATCCAAGACAGTGGCCAAAATGGCTATTTTCATTTATCAATTAAAATATAAAATTTTCAATTTCTAATTATTCACTTCTATATCAAATTTTAAATATCCACAATCTTCCTTGTTGTTTAAATAAAATTTAGATCAACTTCCAATACCATGTTCATTCACATTAATTCAAGATTCCAATATTCAAATAATTCCAGTATTAAATTTGAAATAATTTAATTATCCAATATTTAAATCCCAATGAATTTTAGTTATCAACAATTACTTTATTTTCAATGAAATATGTCAACATTTATTATTCAATCTAATTATTGATTATAAATACATTCAATAAGCATAATTCCATTCAATACTATTATTGCCGAAATCATAGAAATTGGTTATTTTAAAATTTTATCCAAATTCAAATTCAATATATTACAATAGTAAGTCATTAAATTTTATTTCTATTCATTTTTATTCAATAAATATATCAAATTATAAATTTTAAAATAGTTAAAAATACGGGTCGTTACAGTTGCTGATTGATTAAGCTAGGCACATTAAATGGTAACAAGAATGAAATTTGAACCTTAGATCAACGGAGAGAAGAATACATCCCTTTTTGATGCAGGATAGCCGTTGAGTCTCCACAGTTGGAAACTACAATTTATTCATCATTAACCACTACAACAACAGTCGTCGACCTAACATAGTCTTACTTCGTCATCTACAGCTTGCACCTACACCTCCCTTTCTAACTACCGACCACTTGAGATGTCACCACCTCTACGTCAGTTCTTCTAAAAAATCTCCCAAATATCTCTTTTCAATTCTAATTTGAAACGTTTATGCGACTCGTCTTGTCTACCACCATTTCGTTCATCCTTTCCTTGTAGGATGTAGCAACCTAAATCGATTTCAATTCATAAAAAAATGGATTAGATATCAAAATCAAATTGAATACCTAAATCAAATTAGGGAAAGAAAAAGAATTTAATATCTAAATACGTGGTGGTGCGCAACACATACTTTGATTAAGTTATTCAATCAGTGATGATTTTGATAAATAGGAACCTTATTTTGTTCAAGTGGCGGTGGTGATCTTTATGCCATTTTTTTTAAAGATTTGAGAAGGATCGAAGTCAGATGATTTTTGTCTAAGGTTTTTATTTTGTTTTAGGGACAACGAAAGAGGATGGAAATGTGATGACACAGTAAGCGGGAACCCGAAACGAAGCCCGCCTAAAATATTATTGAACGTATCCAAAATTAGAATGTTGTGATTATACCAAGATGGATGAAATAGTTTCATTTATCATTCAAACGCTGCTATTTAATGCTACTAAAAGCACATTTTCTTGTAGTGCTTCTTCTTCTTTTATTCTTCCATTTCCTAAAAATGAAAACAACTCCACTTCTGAACTTCAAAATTCATTTCCCCCTACTCTATTCTCTTTCAAACAAATCATCCAACTACAAAGTTGTTTGTTATGATCCCTAGTATTTTCTGAAAGTAGTCGCTCGTCTTTTCATTGATTGGATTGGCGACAGTTGGTCGATAACAATAGTTGTCGAATTATGATGGTTTTTCGATGAACACAAAATAAAAATCGAAGAGCGGGGTTGTGTTCGTGGAGGAAAGACGAGACTTTTGGTGTTGGTCATAAGATTTTTGTGGTCGAAGTTGGACGTAGTTGGTGGTTAATCATTTTTCGATCAACTAGCTTTTTTCGATGAACCAGTGGTTAAAAGAAGCAACGGTGTTGTATGGAGAAGGCTTGAGTCGAGGCGGAGGTGTAAGAAGTGATTAGGGGAGGAATGGTGGTCGGAGGAGATCAATAAAACTTGAGTTAGGTTATGGCTTTTCTTGTTCTTGGTTTCATTTATGGTGTAGGAGGCAGTGATTGGAGACATCGAGTTGACCAGGGAGGTGGCTGATAGTGCATAGTTCGGTGGTAAGTCGAACGGTGGTGGAGTTGGTGGCCATAGGTGGCCGAGGCAGTAGAGAGGGTTGCGTGACCAAACCTGGACACAATTTTGGTTTTGAGGGGTTTTTGGTCTTATTTTGATTCAGGCGGTAGGAGGTGGAACTGAGAGCGGCAGTATGATGAGGTCGTGAAGTAGGTTTTGCTGATGGTTGTAATTCGACGATCGGTGGTTAGAATTGGCATGTTAGCAACACAGGATTGTGCAGGAAGCGTGTATAGGGAGTATGGTTTTGGGGTGGAGGGTAGGGGAAGAAGACATTGTTCCAAGCGGGCCGAGTTTGGAGTGTTCTTGTGGGCCGGGCCTTGTTTTGGTGAGGACGTGTTTAATTTATTTGTAAATTATATGAACTAAGTATATTAACCTTATAAAGCTATATCTTGTTCATTTTAAATCCGATTAACCTATAGATTTTTGCATTAGACTCATATTGATAAGTATAATATTTTAGTATAAACAGTCGATAGTTTTAAAGAAGAATAAATATAGATAAAATTATAGTGGTAAATTGCAATTACATTGTATTTAATAATACGGTTGTTAAATTAATTATACTTCATTTAATGTTAGTTTAAATTTACAAAAGGGATTTAAAATTTGATTTATTTTTTTAGGAAACTTAATGTGGTTTTAAAAGTTATAAGAGTGCCATTGGAGGCTATGGATTAGAAGACTATGTTCGTAGCACCCTAATTACACCACTAAGATATGTGGCTGAAAAGGATGGCAAACTCATAATCAAACAAGAATATGCATCTCATCAACGACAGGATAGTCTGGTAAGTTGTTGGCTATTATCTATCGTAGGTTCAAATCTTTTGCCAAAACTAATTAGATGTAAGGGTGCTAATTAAATTTGATCAACAATTCAACAAGTTTTTAACACTCAATCTGCTGCAGAAGTTATGTTTTATAAAAGACAACTGCAGAACCTAAAGAAAGAAAATTTACCAATGAGAGATTACTTACAAAATATTAAGATGATATGTGACCAACTAGGTTTTATTTAGCAATTTTGTTGGGAGGCTTTCTATTTAGTTCTTTATTTAACCCCATGACGATTCATCTTTCTAATGCATGAGCAACGACACACGAACACCGAGGATATGTTAAGTGTCACTTATAGGGGTTAGAAAAGTGGGTCGTCATGGTTGGTATCAAAGCTTCGGTTGAGCGAACACCTTAGCCTGGTTGGGATACAACTCATTAAAGATAGGGTGAGTCGAGCCCTAGATTGAGTTAATCTTGAAAGAGCATTTCCTTTTTCTTACCTAAAAGTCTGGTTTTAGATCCTTGTTGCAATTACTCTTGAGAGAGCATTTCTAATGTTACCTGTCGCTTATCCATGTTATTGAAAATAAGTACAAAAGGAAGAAGAGGGAGAGAATCTGGAACCAGTACGGCTACAAATGGCAGAACTCCTAGAAATGAGCCAGTTGTAGAGACGGAAGTAGAAACAAAAGTGCAAGTTCAACCACCTTAGAACTTTGCACCTTGTGTAAGAATTACACTTCTTTAGGTGGTAAGCCTTTCAATGGAACCAAAGATATTTTGGGAGTTCAAACATGGCTTCGGTCTTATGAAGGGATATTAGGGGATCTCCAGTTGGGTGATGCAAGAAAGTGATTGTTTGCATCGCGCCAGCTTCAGAATGCAGTAATGGATTGGTGTGATCCGGTCACCATGAATACACCAGAAAAAGATTTCTCTTGGGTGCAGTTTAAGAAGGTTTTTGAAGCCCAGTTTATCCCAAAGGCAGGAAGGACTCAATGGTTCAAAAGTTTTATGGACAATGTGAGATGATAGTAACATAGTATGAGCATAAGTTTAATGCATTGTCCTGCTTTGGACCAACGTTGATTGATACGCCACTAAAAAGAATGAAATGTTCTTGAAAAGAATGCGACCAGAATTTCATCGAGAAATGACCATTCATCTCAACGATACCTTTGCCAATCTGATCGGTTTGGCTTTGAGGTTTGAAGCTCTTGATATTAAGCAAGGAGTTTAGAAAGGAGTAGTGCTAGCACTTAATGCCCAACCTTTGTCAGTGATATGAGTTTCTACTAAGCCTTTTTCAAGCGCCATAGGAAGAAGAAGTGGTCGAAAAAGAAACCTGGCGGGGGAGCTCCCACGCTGAAAAAGAAAATCTACTCCTCCAAGATTCTCTGTTATAAGTGCGATAAGATGGGACATTTTGCAAATAGTTGCCTAGGGACTAATCTACCTTTATGCTACAATTGTCACAAATAAGGACATATAAAGAACGAGTGTCCATTTCCGAAGAAAGGGGCTCAGGGGAAGGATTTTACTATTGAAGGGATACCATAAACTTCTATGGATCCAAAAGGAAAGTATGCGTTGCAAGGCACACTATTCATCCCTGATATTCCCGTTAGCGTATTGTTCGATGCCAGTGCATCCAAGAGTTTCATTTCAGTAGATCTTGTTGATAAGTTTAACCTCAAATGTAATGATTCTGAAATTTACCGTTATTTTGAATAATTAATCGATTTAAGTTGAGAAATTTAGAAGTTTGAATTTAAAAATTTATATTTCGCATGATTAGATAAAATGAACAAAAAGGAGTTTAACTTTACAACCAAAATTTTAAACAATTTGAAAATTTATAAAAAAATTAGTCGGTAATAAAACAGTGAAATTTTTGGTTTCAAATTTAATATTTTATATAGAAATTTATGTGATCGATTTACAGTAGCATCAACTGATATTGCAAAACTTTCAAAATTTTGCCCATGCGACAAGTAACAAATTTTTTTGTGTGCTAAATGTGTTCGTATCAACACGCCAAGTATGACGATGTTTCGTTTGCGTGTCGGTATTTCCTGTTGTTTGGCATTTTGTTTTGGCTCAAATTAGCGGTAGTTGCTGTATTTTCATGATTCTTTCGCTCTGGGATTTTTTATATTTAAGTTTAAATTAAGTAGCTGTTATAAAATAATAACCAGGATAAATACGTATATGATATCTTGTACCGTTGGAAATAGGGAATTAAAAAAAAGTTTAAACGATACTTGCATAACAAGTTTTTGCGTGTAAAAATTGAAACAGTCTGCCAAGCGAACTGCTAGAGGCGAAAAAAATAGTAATATTTTTTTTAACTTGGTAGACGAGACATACAAATAAATTACTTTGGAATTGGTAAGCAAGCAAATATCTCGGTACACAGTTGTACTTACACATGGCCTTCTTCCATATATATCTTCTTCTTCTGCCTCATTTTTTTCTTCTGATAATCAAAATCGAAGCCGATCCTTTCATCCATCAACCCGAGCCCACCTTCAACCAAAGATATCGCCTACCTCGAGTCATCCTCCTCTCCTTGCAACTGCCGCCGCACCTCTTCCCTACCATCATTTCACTGTACCCTAAAATCTCGCCCCTTCGAGAGTGACAACCAATGCCAAAAAAAAGGCTCAGGCAAACCGTTCGCCGCTGTTGCTGCCGAGGCAACCACCGCTAGCCTGCACTGTCGCATACCAGAGCACCGCCCATCTCCGATCAAAATTCCCCTCCACCCCTCCAATCAGACACTGCAGTTTGTATATATGTGTGTGTGTGTGTGTATAAATCATACTACTGCCAACCTGCTAACCTGCCGATTGCGCCCTCACTGGTATCATCGCACAGCCTTGCATCCATTAGCCGACCCGCTTGCTTTCTCCCTATTCCGGTGCTAAGCCGTGAGGTACACATATATATTGTCATATATTTATAGCTAAGAGTATATATAAATTTTTTTAAGGCTGTTGTAGCCATCTGGATTGGTGCCAGACGAGTACGAGTTAAAGGGTCGTTGTCAAATTTGCATGTATCACGTGTCGTAGGGGTTTTCAGACTAGCATAGTTGACGTGAGTGTTTACATTCATGCTTAACTAATATTATGACGCAAGTTAATAGATCTAAAATTTTATGTTGTGGTTGAATTTGATTGATATATTGTCGTCTGGATGAATTATCGAATGAGATGTATGTATGATTGGCATGATACACACACAACCATAGAAAAGTTAAAAATCGAAAAGCCATATTCACCTCGTTATTGATATTGACATTTTAGTATGGCTTTGTTGAACTTTGCCCATCGATATTTGGGTATGACTGTATATTGGAAGTTTATTGTTGAAAGGGTTGAAATGATATATGCCCATAATTTAAATTTATCTATCCCACTTAGCCTAGGTAGAAAATAAATTAAACAACGTTGGTCTAAAAAAAAATCTTTTTAAATGGAAATTGTATGAAAACATATATACATACATATATATATATATAAATGATCTAAAATTCTTAAATTTTGTTTTAAAGTAGGATTTATTATTTAAATAAAATTTAGGTGAGTTAGATGATTTTTTTAGGAAAGGGAATTTAGAAAAATGTTTTATTTAAATTAATTGGATTTTGATTTGAACTTTATAAGATTTGATTTAATTTAAACTGAAAATTTGAGATTTGAAGGTATTTACTTTAGAAAGTTTAAGTAAAATTTCGAAATAGATTTAAGCTAAGATCAGGAATTGGTTTCGTATATTGAAATTGGGGTAAACTAAATCTATATGGAATTTAAATGTTTTATAAATTTTTGGGAATTCATTACAAATTGTCTGATAAATTATAATGGAGTTTTAAATTGTTTAACAAAATTTTGGGGATTTCATTGAAAATTTGGTTGGTTAAATTGTAATTAAATTTGGGATTTCAACTTAAATAAATTTTGATTAAGCGAATCAAGTTATGGGTTAAAGGGGAAGTGAGTTGAAATCGAAATATTTTATAATGGATTTTGGTAACAAGAATTTTATTCGAGATATTTGAAAACTATAATTAAGCCGTTTTATGAATTGTTTAAAACCTTAATTGACCAAATGGTGTGTAAAATATACGTTGGGTTGTCAAGGAGACCGGGGTCGGACATTCGCATACTCTTTGTCAATCCCAAAACCACTTTGATAACCATGTACGCGGTGGATGTTACATAGAATGTGGTGGTTGAATTGATGACATTTACTGAAATGAAGTAAGAGAACGATGATGGATAGCTTTGACATTTGTGTTATAATTAAAATGACTAAAACAAGAGCCTATGTATGGCCAATGAAGTTAGCTACCTCTAGCGACGTTGATCTTTCGTATTTTACTATCGTGATTTGAACTCGATGGGTGCACCCTTCTGTTTGGATTGATAGTCCCGGTCGGCCACAGATGGGTTACGACCAGCCAGAAAGGGTAAATTGGTAGAATCCTACCTTGGGCATTGCCTCACGTGCCTTGTCATATTTACCCCTATACGAGCCCATTATGATTTTGGTTTAAAACTGGAAAATGTGTTAAGGTTGATCAATGTAAAGCCTTAACGCTATTTTGATATTTATTTTACTGATATACATTATATATTAGAGTGTACATTATTATATGTAGATAGTTTGACGGATCCTTAAGAAATGGAAAAACCCATAACATCTCCTATGTTACTTTGCATTGATTTATTGACTTACATGAGAATATTAGTTCTGACTTGAGTATTGTGTTTCCATTTTGCTCGGGTCAGCCTGAGTGTTTCCAATTTGGAGAGCTTGCTGTGAAGACGAAGGCATTTCTGGAGATTCTGTTCTATTTCAGTTATTTCATCAGTTTAATTCGTTATGTCAGTTAGACTCATTTAATTCCATTTATTTCCTTTCAGTAATTAGAGTGAGAATAATGTAACTTATTTGGAGTTCATGACTTAGTTATATACTGATTTATTTTCCGCTGCGAGACTCTGAGTTATTTTTTTAATTTCAGTATCTTTGTTCTGTTATTGATTCTATTTTACCCGAAATAACTTTCTATCATTTAAGCAAATATTTGTGCTTAAATGGTGGGTCGTTAAAGTTGGTATCGGGGCCAGGTTGAGTGAACACCTAAGCCTGTAGGGTAAACTCATTATAGATAGGGTAATTAATTACTCTAGAATGAGTAGAATCTTTCTCGAGAGAGCGTGTTTTAAAAATTTAAGAGAGAAATGGTTTAAAAACTTAAGTAAGTTAAAACATTAAGGTATTCTTTCTTAGTAAATTCTTTTGACTAGGTTCATTTTTCTTAACTCGGCTTTTAATAAATTTCCTTGCCATCCCTTCTTTATAGGACGAGTAATCGTGGCTCTAGTGGTAGAGGTAGGGGAAATATTCCCAATGAAGTTGTTTCGCCCGTTGTTGTCCCAGAAGTGAGGTTTACCACTCTTTGTAAAGAGTATACTTAGCTTTGAGGTAAGAAGTTCACAGGAGCTAATGGCATTGTTGGAGCACAACAATGGCTTAAGAATGCTGAAAGGATGTTTGTTGGACTCGGCGTCTCTAATGCCCAGAGATGTCAATTAGCAGCTTGGCAGTTTCAGGAAGCCGCTCTTGATTGGTGGGATGCTTTTACGGCTCATACCCCTGAGGAAGATATTTCTCGGGTCTAGTTTAGGTGAGATCTATCTAAATGAGAATTTTATGTTCTTAAGATTATCTTATAGAAGTTTAGCTTAGCCTTGTATCCTCAATGCACACGGAAGCTTTTATTACCCAATGGATACCAGAAGCTGGGAGGACGGATTTGTATAATCAGTTTATGGAACTTAAGCAAGGCGAGATGACTGTAGCGGAGTATGAAAGGAAATTCAATGAGCTATCGAAGTTTGGCCCTCATCTGATCGAGATTCCTCTTAAGAAGAATGAGAAGTTCATTGCGAGTATGCGTAGGGAGTATAGATAGCAGCTGACTGGTCATATCCATAGGCCATTTTCTGATAATATCCATAGGCCATTTTATGATATCATTGATTTGGCGATCCATTTTGAGAATTTGAAGCTGAATAGGATTTCATAAGTTTCTGACACTCCAACCCCATCTAGCTCCAACAACCTTGGCAAGAGAAAGTCAAATTTTAGTAACCAGAAGAAGAAATAGCAAAGCCGTCAAGGAGTTGGATTGCCTAAAAAAAAGACTAAGGAATTGTCGCACATCAATTGCTTCAAATGCGATAAAATGGGACATTATGCCAGAGATTGTCCACCAACATCCTTGGCGGCCGTTCCTCCAGTCCAAATGACTAGGCATGACTTATGCCACATCTGTTTACAACCGGGCCATTTCAGGAAGGATTATCCTACTCAGAAGAAAGGCAAACCATCCGGTATCTTTGCTGTCATGGCTTCCAACCCTCTAGTTGAGGAGACCGATCCCGTACTTCAAGGTACACTTTCTTTTCATCTTACACCTATCCATGTTTTATTCGATACTGGAGCATCCATAGTTTTATATCTGTTAATTTATGTGAGAAATTTGAACATGATTTGAAACCCGAATCTGCTTCTACATCTTTACGCATCTCTAATCCCATTGGTGGCCCCGCAAACTTAGGAATGATTTTAAAGGATGTTTGTTTTTTAAAGACAAACACCATTTCACCGGTGACTTTTATGTTTTGGGCTTTAGTGGATTTGATTTATTGTTAGGCATGGATTGGCTATCCAAATTCAAAGCTGTTATCTTTAGTAAGGATCAAACCATTTCTTTGGTTGATGATAAAGGTTCTCGGTTGATTATCCAGTGTAAAATGCCTTGTGATCTCGTCTAGGGTTTTGTTTTTCCCTTGATTTGCATTCTAGTGATCTAGACAATGTTTCAGTTGTTCGACTTTTTCCTGATGTTTTTGGTGAAGTTACTTGTTTACCACCTCATCGAGAAATTGAATTTCGAATTGATCTTATTCCCGGAGCCAGACCTGTTGGACTTCCACCTCGAAGGATGTCGCCTATGGAAAGAGTGGAGTTGAAAACTCAAGTTGATGATCTATTGGCTAGAGGCTAGATTATGTGAAGTTTTTCTGAATGGGGTGCAGCCGTAGTTTTTGTCACTAAGTATGACGATTCCTTGAGAATGTTTATGGACTACAGAGATTTGAATAAGCTCACACATAAGAACCGATATCATATGCCTCATATTAATGATATGTTTGATCAGCTTTATGGAGCATAGGTGTTTTCTCAGCTTGACCTCGCTTCAGGTTTCCATCAGTTGAGGATTTTCGAGGATCGTATTCATAAGACTGCTTTCCGTACTGAAGATGGATTTTATGAATGGCTCGTTATGCCTTTTAGGTTAACGATCGCTCCGGCTTACTTTATAGATCTCATGAACAGAGTATTCATGGATGTTCTTAATAAATTCGTGCTTGTTTTTATCGATGATATTCTAGTTTTCTCTAAAACCGAAGAAGAGCATGAGCAACATTTGAAGTTCGTGCTTGAAACTTTGAGAAGCCATCAGTTGAAGGCAAAATTTTCCAAATGCCATTTTTGGCAGGAGGAAGTCAGATTTCTTGGCCACATGGTTTCAAAAAATGGAGTTTCGATGGATCCCGCTAAGATCCCGTCGTAAACGTAAGTTCCACATCCTTACTTTCGATTTGGTTATCAGAATTCTCAATTTTTGATTTGTGCCTTATATCGAATTCTAGGATTGGGAAATTCCTAAGACACCCACGGATGTTAGGAGTTTCTTAGGCCTTGCTGGTTATTATAGAAGGTTCATTGAGTATTTCTCCCACATTGCTTCTCCCCTTACAGCTTTAACCCGAAAGAATGTCAAGTCCAATTGGGATGAAAAGTGTCAGAAAGCATTTGATGAATTGAAACAGAAGTTGATCTCGACCCCTGTTCTTACTGTTCTGAATCGGAATAAAGGCCTTACGGTTCTTACTTGATGCTTGCAGAAGTGGGCTTGGTGCTGTTTTAATGCAGCATGGCAAAGTTATTGCATATGCTAGTAGACAGTTGCAAATGCATGAAGTTAAGTACACAACTCATGATTAGGAGTTGTTGGCTGTGGTTTTACTTTGAAGTTGTGGCGGCATCATCTATTGGGTACCAAATTCAAACTCTTTACCGGTCAAAAATCCTTAAAATATATTTTCTCTTAGAAGGATTTAAATCTAAGAGTGAGATAGCTAGAATTTTTGGCTGCATATGATCTTGACATCAATTATACCTCGGGTAAAGAAAATGTAGTGGCTGATGCCTTGAGTAGAAAAAGGACTATGCTTTGTCAGTTTGTTGCTTCATCGTCTCTTATGGATCGTATAGTTTCTAAGCAGAATGAAGACCCAAGTTTAAGAGCTATTCGAGAGAAAGTTTGTAACGACCCTGATTCGACCTTTGAAAATCGGCACTGAATACATCACCCGTATTTGAACATCAAATCTAGTTCGTCGGAGCTTATAACACATTAAGTACAACACCGTGGAAGAAAATGAAATGAATATTATTGATGTACAATATTTGGTACAACATTTTGATACAAATGACTATCAATATCAGAGATACAAGACAACATTTTGAAAATCTGGTATGTTAAAACATATTTCATTTAAACATCATTTCCTAAATATTTTTAGATTTTGAGACATGAATTTTTTTCTGGAATTATTAACCTATTATTGAACAGAGATGTATACACAGACATGCATTCAACAAATAATATATATTTATACACAGACATACATGCATATTAATATTTATACAAACAACTTTCACAATAGACTTCAAGCACAACATCAAAATCATCAGATAAAAACAGATTCAAACTTTGGGGTGTCAGTTTACTAACCTGGATTTAGACAGAGAACATAGTTTTGCTTGGAACTGGAAAACGATTTGGAATTTTGATATTGCTTGCTTGATTTCTTATTTGCTTGATATTTTTGATTATATTGAGTTGTTTGAACTTGCATGCTTCAGATCTGAGATGCTATGATCTGCAGCTTCAGTTAAGATGATCTTGCTTTGATTTGAGGCCTGGTTGTAGAAGTTTTGAGTTTCCTTATGTTAAAACAGTATGATTTCTTTGATCTTTACTTTGATTTGCATCAGGTTGAAGCTTGTTGTTTGATCCAAAATTTTAATTTCTTGAAGCTTGTTTGTTTTCATATTTTCTTTTCTGGTTTCTTTTTCTTTTGTTTGATCTAAACTTGTTTTTGAGCTTTGAATTTTCGTTTTCTTTAGTTTTGTTTCATAAATTTCAATGAAAAGAAAATGAATTAACATGAAACTTGTTAACATACGTTAAGATCAAGCTAACACTTGTATATGAATAATATAATTAGGCTACCACTTGTTTAATCTTTCGCTAAGATGACTACACTTGTAATCTTTCATGCATTAATAATTTTAGTATGTTTTAAATATATTTCATTTTTATATCAGCATATGGTTTACATATATATATATATATATATATATGTTTTTATATATTCTTAAATGTTTATTAATATATATATACATACATACAAAATATTTTATGACAAATATAAAGGAAAAGTGTTTTAAACCTTTTATTAAATTAGACAAATTATACTTAGTTATATTTTATACATTTTCTATTATTAATATTTGTATAACTTTTAAACTTTTACTATATTAATTTCAAAACATAACTTTCATATACATATATCATATATTATAATTAGAAGACAAATTTTATTCATCTTAAAATATAGAATACTTGAATTCAATTTATTTTCCAATATAGTTATTCTTGAATTTCAAATTCAAATTTCAAATTACAATTTATTATATAATATTTAGATTTCCAAATCAAATCCTTTATTTACAATCTTTTATATATATTTATTCCCAAATAATTCAAATTAACTCGCAATTAATCCCAAAAATTATATTAATTACCAAATTTAAATTTGGCAAAAAATCGGGAATGTTACAAAGTTATGAGGAGAGAGAATGACTCGAGGAGATGGTATGATGCAGTAGTTGATGAGAAGGGTATTCTTAAGATAAATGGTAGGGTTTGTGGTCCTAATGTAGATGGACTACGGGAGGAAGTACTAAAGGAGAATCACAAATCTAAATTTTCTATTCATCCCGGAGTGACAAAGATGTTTCAGAATATGAAAAGACTTTATTGGTGGGAAGGAGTGAAGAGGGACATTTCAATGTATGTGAGTAGATGCAGTACTTGTCAGCAGATTAAGGCTGACCATCAAAAATTAGCAGGTTTGTTACAGCCACTTGAGATTCCAGAATGGAAGTGGGATCAGATTACTACGGATCCTGTGGATGGTTTACCAAATATGAGGAGGGGTAATGAAAGCATTTAGGTGATTGTTGAATGTTTGACGAAGACTGCTCATTTTATTCCTGTGAAGTCAACTCGAACTGCTTCGAGTTTGGCTGAGATATATTTGAAGGAGATTGTCTGACTCCATGGAATTCCATCTAGTATCATTTTTGATCATGACCCTATTTTCATGAGTAACCTTTGGAGAGAACTTCGGGATTCATTGGGTACACAATTGAATCTGAGTTCGAACTATCACCCATAGACAGATGGCCAAACTGATTGAATACATCAAATTTTGGAGGACCTTCTTCGTGCTTGTATTCTGGATTTTGGTGGTTCTTGGGAAGACCATCTTCATCTTGTTGAATTCACCTATAATAATAGCTATCGGGTAAGTTTAATAAAATTTGAATTAAATACATATGTAAATATTTTTTTTTGGAATTCGAATCTCTAACTCAGGCTAGTATCGACATGGCACCGTTCGAAGCTCTTTACAGACGTCCATGTAAATCTCTGTCTTATTGGATTGAAACAGGTGACAGACTTGTTCTTGGGCCTGAGATTATTTTGAAAGCTTCTGAGAAGGTTGAAGGGATTAAGAAAAAGATGAAAATTTCATAGGATAGGCAAAAGAAATATGCTGACAGAGGGCGAAAGGAGTTGGAATTCGCAGTTGGGGATCTTGTGTATCTCAAGATTTCACCATTAAAAACGTCATTCAGTTTGGGAAGAAACGGAAGTTGGCCCCAAGGTTTATAGGTCCTTTTCGTATATCCGGAAGGATTGGTACCCTAGCTTATAGAGTTGAATTACCTGAAAAATATCAGGTGTTCATGATGTATTTCACATCTCCAATCTTCGTAAGTATATTCATGACCCGTCAGCGATAGTTCGTTCCATGCAGCTTGGGGAATTGGAGATTCAACCTGATCTTACTATTGAACGGAAGCCCATTTGTATTCTGGATAGGAGTATGAGAAAACTGAGGAGTAAATCAGTCAACCTCATCAAAGTTCAGTGGAGTGATGATGATCGAGATTGCACTTGGGAAACTGAGGATAATATCCGTGCTTTCAATCCTGAATTGTTTGATTCGGGTATACTTTCTAATTTTAATCTATCTTTTGATTCTTATTATACCCGTCCCACCTTTGCGAGGACGAAAAATGTTGAGTGGGGGCGAATGTAACGATTTTGAAATTTACCATTATTTTGAATAATTAATCGATTTAGTTTAATTTGATTTAAGTTGAGAAATTTAGAAGTTTGAATTTAAAATTTTTTATTTTGCACAATTGGATAAAATGAACGAAAAGGAATTTAATTTTAAAACCAAAATTTTAAACAATTTGAAAATTTACAAAAAAATCAGTCAGTAATAAAACAGTGAAATTTTTGGTTTCAAATTTAATATTTTATATGGAAATATTTTGGAAAATTTATAATGAAAACATCGATGTTCGTTTCATTGTATTTCGATTTCGCTAGTCCCATTTAAATCGATTTATGCGATCGATTTTATAGTAGCAGCAACTGATATTGCAAAACTTTCGAAATTTTACCCATGCGACAAGTAACAAAAATTTTCTTTGTGCCAAATATGTTCGTATCAACACGCCAAGCATGACGGTGTTTCGTTTGCGTGTCAGTATTTCCTTTTGTTTGACATTTTGTTTTGGCTCAAATTAGCGGTAGTTGCTGTATTTTCATGGTTCTTTCGTTTTGGGATTTTTTTAATTTAAGTTTGAATTAAGCAGCTATTTAAACAAATAACCTGGATAAATAAGTATATGATATCTTGTACAGTTGAAAATAAGGGATAAAAAAAAAGTTTAAACGATACTTGCATAAGAAGTGTTTGCGTGTAAAAATTAAAGGAGTCTCCCAAACAAACTTTGTACACGAGACATACAAATAAATCACTTTGGAATTGGTAAGCAAGCAAATATCTCGGTACACAGTTGTACTTACACGTGGCCTTATTCCATATATATATTCTTCTTCCGCCTCATTCTTTTTCTTCTGATAATCAGAACCAAAGCCGATCCTTTCATCCATCAACCCAAGCCCACCTCCAACTTATGACATCGCCTACGCCGAGTCGTCCTCCTTTCCTTGCAACTGCCGCCGCACCTTTGCCATACTATCATTTCACTGTACCCTGAATTCTCGCCCCAAGGCAACCACCGCTAGCCTGCACTGTCGCATACCGGGGCACCACCCATCTCTGACCAGAATTCCCGTGCACCCCTCCAATCAGACACTGCCATTTGTATATATATAAAAAAAATTGTACTGCTGCCAACCTGCTGACCTGCCGATTGCGCCCTCCCTGTTCCATTAGTCGACCCGCTTGCTTTCTCCCTGTTCCAGTGCTAGGCCGTGAGGTAGACGTATATATTGTCATATATTTATAGCTAAGAGTATATATAATTTTTTTTAGGCTGCTGTAGCCATCTGGATTGGCGTCACACGAGTACGAGTTAAAGGGTCGTTGTCAAGTTTGCGTGTATCACCTGTCGTAGGCGTTTGTAATCGTATTGGACTAGCATAGTTGAGGTGACGGTTTACATTCACGCTTAACTAATATATGATGCAAGTTAATAAATCTGAAATTTTATGTTGTGGCTGAATTTGATTGATATATTGTCGTTTCGATAAATTACCGAATGAGATGTATGTATGATTGGCACGATACGCACACAAGCATAGAAAAGTTAAAAATTGAAAACACCATATTCACCCCGTTATTGATATTGACATTTTAGTATGCTGTTGTTGAACTTTGCCCATCGATATTTGGGTATGACTGTATATTGGAAGTTTATTGTTCAAAGGGTTGAAATGACATGTTCCCATAATTTAAGTTTATTTATCCTACTTGGATTAGGTAGAAAATCAAACTAAACACCGTTGGTCTAAAAAAATCTTTTTAAATGGAAATTGTATGAAAATTTATATATATAAATGATATGAAATTCTTAAATTTTATTTTAATGTAGGATTTATTACTTAAATAAAATTTGGGTGAGACAGATGATTTTATTAGGAAAGGAAATTTAGAAAAATGTTTTATTTAAATTTATTGGATTTTTATTTGAATTTTATAAGATTTGATTTAATTTAAATTGAAAATTTCAGATTTTAAGGTATTTACGTTAGAAAGTTTAAGTAAAATTTCGAAATAGATTTAAGCTAAAATCAGGAATTGGTTTCGTATATTGAAATTGGGGTAAATTAAATCTATATGGAATTTAAATGTTTTATAAATTTTTGGCAATTTATTAGAAATTGTTTGATAAAATTATAATGGTGTTTGAAATTGTTTAACAAATTTTTTGGGGATTTCATTGAAAATTTGGTTGGTTAAATTGTAATTAAATTTGGGATTTCAACTTAAACAAATTTTGATTAAGTGAATCTTGTTATGGGTTAAAGGGGAAGTGAGTTGAAATCGGAATATTTTATAATGGATTTTGGTAACGAGAACTTGATTTGAGAAATTTTAAAAGTATAATTAAGCAGTTTTATGAATCGTTTAAAACCTAATTGACCAAATGGTGTGTAAAATATACGTTGGGTTGTCAAAGAGACCGGGGCCGGACATTGGCATACTCTCTGTCAATCCCGGAACCACTTTGATAATCATGTACACAGTGGATGTTACCCAAAATGTAGTGGTTGAATTGGCGACGTTTACTAGAATGAAATAAAAGAATGGTGATGGATAGCTTTGACATTCGTATGATAATTAAAATGACTAAAACAGGAGCCTATGTCTGACCATGAGGTTAGCCACCTCTAGCGACGTTGATCTTTCGTATTTTACTATCATGATTTGAACTCGATGGGTGCACCCTTCTGTTTGGATTGATAGTCGTTGTCGGCCACAGATGGGTTACGACCAGCCAGAAAGGGTAAACTGGTAGAATCCTACCTTAGACATTGTCTCATGTACCTTGTCATATTTACCCATATACAAGCCCATTACGATTTTGGTTTAAAACTGAAAAATGTGTTAAGTGGATCAATGTAAAGCCTTAGCGCTATTTTGATATTTATTTTACCAATAGACATTTTATATTATAGCGTACACTATTATATGTAGATAGTTTGACGGATCCTTAGGAGATGGAAAAACCCATAACGTCTCCTAAGTTACTTTGTATTAACTTATTGACTTACATGAGAATATTAGTTCTCGCTCGAGTATTGTGTTTCCATTTTGCTTGGGTCAGCCTGAGTATTTTCAGTTTCGAGAGCTTGTTGTGAAGGCGAAGGCATTTCTAAAGAATCTGTTCTATTTTAGTTATTTCATCAGTTTAGTTCGTTATGCCAGTTAGACTCATTTTATTCCAGTTATTTCCTTTCATTAATTAGAGTGAGAATAATGTAACTTATTTGGAGTTCATGACTTATTTATGTACTTATTTTCCGCTGCGAGAATCTGAGTTGTTTTTTTTATTATTTCTGTATCTGTGTTCTGCGATTGATTCTATTTTACCCTAAATAACTATCTATCATTTAAGCAAATATTTGTTCTTAAATGGTGGGTCGTTACATCAAACCCATTCCTTTAGACAATTCTCTTTGTGTGTCAAACCTAATTGCGGGTCCGACTAATCTTGGTACCATATGTTTGAATGTGCCTATTTCTTATCGAGATCGGCCTTTATTTTATGACTTTTGTCTCTCACAACATAGTATCACGTTTATAGGGAGTTTTATTTTTCATCTATTTTTGTTGATGACAAAGGGGAAGAAAAATATAAAATATACACATGCCTATATTCGACGGGAGTTATATAATATTATATATATATGAATAATTAATGGTTGTCATCATCAAAAAATGGGAGATTGTTAATACATCAGTTATTGATTTTGATGACAACAACAATATAAAATATAGTTACTAATGTTTTACTAAGTTATATAGCATATAGTGTAGAATATTACATAACTGCTAAACCAAGACTATATAATATAAATAATAAAGATAAAGATACGTAGACTTACGAGTTCAAAGATAAAGAAATGAAGATCTCTAGGTTATAATTTAGTGTACAGAGTCATTAACATATATTGTTAGAAGTCCTTAATATAAAAATTTTGATTTCTATCTCCAATTTTCGGTCTTCGTTATTTCAAACAAAATAATATATTTTAGATACAAAATATTTTTAAAATTTGATTTCTAACTCCAATTTCAGTCTTTGATAGCTTTTAAAATCGACTATTTTAATTAAATTACTCTTGTACGTATTCAGCTCACATGCCTAAATGGTAAATCCAAACGCTATGAAATTTAAAAATCGATAATAATACACTATTACAGATTCAATGGAACTAGTTTCATCGAATTCCAAGACCGTACCCTGGAAGACTATTTTAATGCGTCAATTAAATCAACGATTTCAATAATTGGCGAGATCACTTGAATTTGTAGGATCGATTTCACCTTAGAGGAGGGGAATATGGTGACACTAATAATTATAAAAATTTAATGCGAAAGTATATAAAATGATTGTAGCACTGATAATAGCGGAATAATAGCAGTATAGATAATAGCAGAATAATAAAAGAAGAAATAGAATAACACAAATTTACCTAGCTTGGGCAAAACCCTACCTACGTGCTGCCCCTAAGATTTCTACTTGAAATTAAGTAGTCAGACGCTTACACACGTAAACTCGCGACACCCGCTATCGATTAACCTAACTTTACGCTCAAAAGCCTGTCATAACTCAGCCACTAAGTTGCAACTTCTCGAACTACACCACCGTAGTTCTTCCCTAGTCACACTACTAGAAAATTACAAATGCTTAAAAGTAAATTACAAAAAAAAACAATATATAAACAAGAAACCCTAAATTTTAAAACTAAAACCCAATTATATTATAAAGCCGGCCCAAATAACTAAGTGATAAAAAATTCCTTTTCTTTTTATTCCTTCGGCCTTCTTTCCTTTGTGCTAAAAAATTGGCTACTTCTGTTTTTCATTCGTTCCTCTTTACAAATTTAGGGCTTCTGAAATTGAAAGGTGATGACTTCAGTTGCTCGATTGAATAGATTTTCTAGCGTTCCTTACTTTGTCGATCGATTGTTTCTTTGAATTGCAAATGGCTGCTTCAATTTTGGCGAGTTCGATAAATCCGATATGTGATTTCCTTTGATTCTCTCGTTGATATGATTTGAACTCGATGATTATGAATGCCAATGATGATTTTGGTTAAATAGGATTCAAAATCCTATAATCTCGTTCGTATATATTATATTTAAATTCTCTTGAAACTTTAGCTCGGCCATTCGATTATGCTTGGTTGCTTGTGATTAATCCTGACTAGTTCAGTTCGTATATTTTATGTTTACTTGATTATCATGGCTTTATGAATTTTAACTTGCTCCATGAATTTCTGGTTTGACTTCGGCTTGATTTGTGTTCTTTCATCTCTGCCTTGACTTATCAAACTGTTTATGGATTTTGTAGCTCTGGCTTTGACTCGTTCAATTTTGTGTCACCTATTGCATATTTTGATCTCAGCACTGACTTGTTAGATATTATCTGACCATGGATTAGGTATTTTGAATTTATGCTAACTACTGTTCTGTTCCTCTTGATTGCTTGCATTCATGTTAACTCATTTGTGTTATCCTTGCTGCAATGTATTGAATCGTTGCACTTGTATGGTTTGATGTTGAAGTCACTGTGACATTTGCGACCTGATGCATATGTATACATCCACTCACTCGATCTTCGTGTTACATTTCTTTTGAGCCAGTGCATATGATATTTGAGTCTACTTGGAGTTGCCTTTGGTCACTGCATTTTCCTGTGATGATTTACTTGAGTCTGATGTTATTTCGTATGTATGCACTGTATATATACATGTTTGTGGTCTCACTGAAGTCTTTGTACATCTATGTTCATGTTGTCTACACTTTGTTATTAATTCGAGCTATTTTGCATTTTAGTGGTTGTCACTACATATTTCTACTTGTATCAGTCCATATCAGGTTTTGATACATTTTTTTTCATGTGTGTTCATTTACATTGCTTGGAAACCATTTGTTGTTATTCTACATGCCTCTGATCAGCTTGATATGATTGTTACTCTAGTCATTGCATTCATACTTCATGTTGTCTGGATTTGAGTTAAGTTGCGTCCTTGATGATCTTCATGTTTAGTTATTGTGCATCACTTTCTGCCTTTTTGAATAGGTCCATTGTTGAGCTTCTATCATGAATATTTGACCTAGACTACATGTTATTGTGCCTTTGAGATCTGCTTGTTTGTATGCTTCACTGTGTTCATAAGTCTACACTGCACTGATTGAAGTGTTGCATTCACTACTTTGTACATTTCCTTAAGTTTGGTTCCATTGATCATTGTTAGACTTCATGTAGTCTGGTGGCTTCACTTTGGTATTTGCAGTTTTCATTTCTATTTGGTTTCCACTGAACTTCAAGTTCTCTGGTTGCATTCGTTATATACATATATGAACTGCATTACTGACTGGATGTTGTAATTCACCGTATTGGGTTTTGGTTTGCATCAAGTACATGTCTACATGCTTGATTTGAGTTGGGCATGTGTGCTTGTTACTGTAGCCACCACTTTTGTACCGATTCAATGTGATTTTGGAATTTTTCTTCATGTGTACATCACTTTATACCTGAGTTGAATCCAGCTTATAGCTCGAGTTTGACCTTATGCTCATGTCGTAATTTTATTTTTATTGCACTTGAGTTGAACCTAGCTTTTGATTGGGTTTGACCTTATGCTCACCTGTCCCTGCAGTTTTATCAAGTATATATCGGCGTGCACAACCTTATGGCATGTACAGTGATACATTGTGCATGTCATAGGTTGTTCGTGCTTGATGAATTCAAAATTAAATAATGATGAGCAACCCTAATAACCAAGGCATATAATATTTTCACAACACATTTTATTTTACACTGCAAAAATATTTCTTTTTACAATTTACTGCTTTAGTGTTTATTTTAAAAATCGCTCAGATGCTAGATTCATTCTGGAATAGAGTTGAAGATAAATACGAGCGAATGAGTGATATGTAGTGAGGTGCAAATTTAAACTAAAAATTGTGATGTAATCGAAATTGTTTTGTAATAAAAAATTGTATATATATATAGTGAGAGATCAAATACTATTCAAAATTGTAATAAAATATTTGTTTGAATAAAATATCTGTTTGAATTTAAATTCAGTGTTATTTATTTTATTCAGCAAATATTTATTTAATTATGTGAAAAAATAAAACAATACACTAACAAATACATTTAAATGAATATATATATATATATATGTTTATTATCATTAACTAAAAATCATATACTAGCATATTCAACAATCTCCCTCTTTTGATGATAACAGACATATATTTAAGATTTTGAATTAATTAAATGTATTTGATTATTCAATTTGCTCTCTCTAATTGAACGCTCCCTCTCTATAACAAAGATCCCCCTTCATATATGCATGAAAATAAATAAAAATATGCAAATGAACCTTGATGCAAATTGAAATAGAAAATAAAATATTTCACCTTGATTTTTAAAAATCTTAACTTTTCTCTCCCCCTTTTGTTATCAGAAAAAGAGTAATAAGGTTAGAAAAATAGAGATAAAGTGATAGACATTAGTACAACGTTAATACCTAATTAAGTATAAATGTTAACTATCAATAAAAAAATCAAACAAAAATCATAAATACTCTGTCAAGCGCATATTCCACTTTAGAATGATAGGGATGATGTAAAACCATATAGTTGTGTCTATTTGTGGTATATTTATATCAGGAATTTGAATATCTACTAACCATGCATAACCGTTAGGACTTTTAAATGAGGTTAGTAGTCTTCCAAATTAGAAAAATGAATTCAAGTATCTTCTAACCACGCATAACCGTAAGGATTTTTAAATAAGATTAGAATCAACTTGTCTATTTAATCAATCAACTTTGATATATGTTCCATATATGCATAACCATGAGGACTTTTAAATGAGCATGAAAGCACATAATCAAAAAATTCCAAGTAATTCACCCATGCATAACCGTGAGGAATTTTAAATGAGAGTGAATACTTTAGATGATTTTATTGCTAAAAATATAATAAAATAAAAAAACGAATAATTTTCCGTTTAAAATCCTACGTATTGACATACTATGTTGGATTTTGATGAGTGATGGTCGTTAGAAATATGATCGAAATAGAGATGGTCATGGAATTTTTACCGGACAAGAGTTATTATAAATCTTGTTTAAATTTTTAAGGAAATTTACTAAAATACTTTTCAAGTTATAATATATGATCAATATCAGCATTTATCGCTTTTTTCAATCCTATTTATGTTTTCGATAATCGGTAGGGAGTCAGATTAGTTAATGTAATCTTTTAAGCTGAAATCCAAAAATAATTATAAAATCAAATTTTCTAAAACGACTAATCTGAAACAAGGTCAACAAAATTATTTTCTACAAGGGGTTTTATAACAAAAATGCCCGCTAATTTAAAATCAATTGAAATGAAAAATATGCAGATATTTTCTTTGAAAGTGATGCAACTAATAAATGTCTCAACATAAATCACGTTCCACTAGTAATTTTTCTATCAACTAGATTCCCAGTGTAATCTGCATCTGAATTTTCCTTTGACTCAAAATTATCATTCGTTGGATGCCATAGACCAGACCGTGAAGTGTGAAACAAAATACCTTAAAAACATTTTTAACAGAATTTTTTTGAATTTGAATTGAAGCCTGCCAATAAACAAACAGTGAACATAGTGTCAGCAGTAAAATAACCAATTATATCCACGTGTATCATCATCAATCAATAAAACACCATCATTATTCTAAACAATTTTATGTGAAATAGTTCAAAGACTCTTGAGGTACTTATAGTGTTCTTAGCATAAAAAATATAATTTACCAACAATTTTGAATAAGTCAGAATGATAATTAACATTCATCTCCTTATCACATAACTTGCTGATTTAATCTAGATTATGGTGCAAATTATCACATTTAATATATCGTTCAAGAAAGATATATCATTATCTACTTTACTTTTACGATAATTTTTTGTTGTTGCCCATTGAGATTCTGCCACCTTTGTACTAGGCTAAGGAACTTTGATTTGTCACCCGTTGTGTGCCTAGAGCAGACAAAATCTAGGTAACACTATTGTTGTTCCTTAGCCTGCCACCACAACTACACAAGAAAAGATTTTTGTGACCTATTTGTTTTTATAGGTCCATGGTTTTAGTGGCAAAAGATTTTGAAAAATACATTTGAGTGGACCCAAGAGAATTTATATTTGTTCCTTCTGGCACTTAGATTTGTTTAACTTTAAGGGATTTTATATTTGTGCCTTTTGGAATCCAAATTGGAACGGTTTTTACGTGTTTGGATCTATACCAACACTTGTATGATTGTGTCCATTTTTTTTTCAAAAATTGTGCACTTGGATTTGACTTGATTAATTTCCCCTCTAATATGATCAGATTGATTATATCCAAGTCCTTGTCTAATAGGATTAACAGTTTGTTTCCCTAATAACATATCAGTGATTTTTCTCCTTTGAAATTTTTCTTAAAGTTGTAGACAATTGTTGGACTTGCGTTTTGAGATTTTCATTTTCATTCAATAATTGTGTGCACTTTTTAATAGAATTTTCTCTCCTTGTGTTTTCAGTTTCTCTCAAAATCAAATTTTCGTTTTCAAGTGATATAATTTTAATTTCTGATTTTTTAATTCTTCTTTGAATGTTGGACACTTTTCACACTTAGGGCACTTGTTTTGATAGTTTTTAACCAATTGATCAAGCTGTTTATTTAAATCTATTAAAGTATCTCTTTGTGATTCAATTTTAGAGTATTTCTCCCTTAGTCTTTTGAAATAGCCATTTACTTCGTGAATACATAAGTAATTCTGAATGAGTAAATTTTGATACTTGCTTGGCTCGTCATCATCACTATCAGTTATATGACCTCGAAGGCACAAATCTGCCTTTTCACTCTCGTTGCCGATGTTTTTATCATCTTCTCGGTTTCATCCCAAGTGGCTGCAAAACTTCTCCTTTTCGGTTTCTTTCCTTGGCTGAATCGATTCTGAGGACAATTGGGTTTGATATAACCGAGTTTATTGCACGTGTGACAGATAATCTCCTGCTCTTTTGGGTTGTCTGGTACTTTGACTATTCTGCTTTTCAATTGTTGATTTAGAGATGGATTTCTGTATTTGCCGTTCCACTTTTTAAATCTCTTTATTAGTAGCACCAGCTCAGCTGCTCCATCGTCGTCGTCGTCGTCATCACTTTCTATAGTTCCTTTCAGAGCTATCAATTTCTTTCAAATATCACTTCCTTCGTGCTCTTCCTGGAGTTTAATTTCTAGCTCATAAGTGGTGAGCTATTCGATGAGTCCTTTGATTCTTGAATGGCAATAACTTTTGCTTCAAAATTTCGTAGGAGGACTCTAAGGATATTTGAGACTATTTCCAACTCTGTGTATGATTTTTCGAGAGCTTTTGATTTGTATACAATATTGGAAAGTCGTCTATAGGTCTCTTTGACATTTTCGTCCTTGGCCATTGTGAAGTTCTCGTATTCACTACTAAGTATGGTAAGGCGAGATTCTTTGACTTGAGACGTTGCTTCGTGAGTCACTTCAAGTATGTGCCATATTTCCTGCGCAGTTAGACAATGTGAGACACGATTAAATTCAATTTGATCCAATGAACATATAATTGAATTCATAGCTTTAACATTAGCATTCTACAGTTTATTTTCTAGATCTTTCCATTGATCCATCGGTTTATCTATTTCTTGATTATGTACCACTATAATTGGTGTCTTGTATCCTGTCTCAACTATATTCCAGCATCAATGGTTTCCAGAAAAAATTTCATTCTATTTTTACAGTAAGCATATTCACCATTGAACATTGTTGATCTAACTATGGAGTGACCCTCAGCAAAAACATATTAAAAGAAGCCATTTAAAAATTCAAATTATGAAAACAAAAATTTGTTGAAAAACCAAAATTTTAAAACTAAAATTGGCTTTTTTTCCTAGCTCTGTTACCACTTGTAGTATCGATTTCACTCCAAAGGGGGGTGAATAGCGTGATACTAATATTTATAAAAATTTAATGCGGTAGTATATAAAATAATTGCAGCACCAATAATAGCAGTACAGATAATAGCAGAATAATAAAAGTAGAAATAGAATAACACAGATTTACCCATTTTCGGCCAAAACCCTACCTATGTGCTGCCCCCAAAGTTTCTACTAGAAATTAAGTGGTCAGATGCTTACACATGTAAACTCACGGCATCCGCTATCAACTAACCTAACACTACGCTCAAAACCCTGCTACAACACAGCCACTGAGTTGCGAATTCTCGAACTGCACCACCATAGTTCATCCCCCAGTCACACGACTAGAAAATTACAAACGATTAAAAGTAAATTACAAAATGAAAAAAAAGAAACACTACATTTTAAAACTAAAGCCTAATGTAAATTATAAAGTCAGCCCAAATAACTAGGTGATAAAAAAATCCCTTTTCTATTTATTCCTTTGCATTAAGAAATTAGTTGCTTCCTTTTTTCATTCGTTCCTCTTTACGAATTTAGGGCTTCTAAAATTAAAAGGCGCTGACTTCAATTGCTCGATCGAATAGATGTTTTAGCGTTCCTTGCTTTGTCAGTCGATTGTTTCTTTGAATTGCAAACGGTTGCTTCAATTTTGGTGAGTTCGATAGATCCGGTATGTGATTTCCTTTGATACTCTCGTTGATATGCTTTGAACTCGATGATTGTGAATGCTCATGATGACTTGGGTTAAATAGGATTCAAAATCCTATAAACTTGTTCGTATATATTTTATTTGAATTCTTCTGAAACTTTAGCTCGGTCACTCGATTATGATTGATTGCTTATGATTAATCTCGACTAGTTCAATTTGTATATTGTGTGTTTACTTGGTTATTATGGCTTCATGAATTTTATTTTGCTCCGTGAATTTCTGGTTTGATCTCGGCATTGACTTGTTAGATATTATCTGACCAAGGATTTGGCATTTTGAATTTATGTTGACTGTTGTTCTGTTCTTCTTGATTGCTTTGCATTCATGTTAATTCATTTGTGTTATCCTTGTTGCAATGCATTGAATCATTGCACTTGTATGGTTTGATGTTGAAGTCACTGTGACATTTGCAACCTGATGCATATGTATACATCCATTCACTTCATGAATACACCAGAAGAAGATTTCACTTGGGCACAGTTTAAGGAGGTTTTTGAAGCTTAGTTTATCCCAAAGGTAAGAAGGACTCAGTTGTTCAGAAGTTTTATGGATAATGTGAGATGATCGTGGCATAGCATGAGCATAAGTTCAATGCATTGTCCCATTTTGGACCAATATTGATTGATACGCCACTAAAAAAGAATGAAATGTTCATGAAAAGAATGAGACCATAATTTCGACGGGAAATGACCAATCATCTCAACGGTATCTTTACCAATCTGATCGGTATGGCTTTGAGGTTTGAAGCTCTTGATATTGAGCAAGGAGTTCAGAAGGGAGTAGTGCCAGCACTTAATGCCCAACCTTTGTCGGTAATATCAGTTGCTAATAAGCATTTTTAAAGTGCAAAGGGAAGAAGAAGTGGTTGGAAAAGAAACTTGGACGGGGGCACCCACGCTGAAAAAGCAGACCAACTTCTCCAAGATTCTCTATTATATGTGTGATAAGCTAGGACATTCTGGAAATAGTTTCCCAGAGACTAATCTACCTTTATGCTATAATTGTTATAAACAAGGACATATGAAGAACGAGTGTCCATTTCCAAAGAAGGGGGCTCAGGGGAAGGCTTTAACTATTGAAAGGATACCATCTACTTCTATGGATCCAAAAGGAAAGCAAGTGTTCCAAAGTACACTATCCATCTTTGGTATTTCTGTTAGAGTATTGTTCGATTCCAGTGCATCCAAGAGTTCCATTTCAGTAGATCTTGTTGATAATTTTAACCTGAAACCTATTCATTTAAACAATTCTCTTTATGTGTCGAAACCAATTGGGGGTCCGACTAATCTTGATATCATATGTTTGAATGTGCCTATTTCTTATCGAGATCGGCCTTTCTTTTCTGACTTTAGTCTCACACAACATGGTATCATGTTTATAGGGAGTTTTATTTTCACCCATTTTTGTTGATGATAAAGAGGGAGAAAAATATAAAATATACATATGCATATATTCAGTGGGAGTTATATAATATTATATATATATGGATAATTAGTGATTGTCGTCATAAAAAATGGGAGATTGTCACTACATCGGTTATTGATTTTGATGACAACAACAGTATAAAATATAGATAATATGTTTTACTAAGTTATATAGTATATAGTGCAGAATATTACATAGGTGCTAAATCAAAGACTGTATAATATAAATAATCAGGATAAAGATATGAAGACTCATGAGTTCAAAGATAAAGAAATGAAGATCTCTAAGTTATAATTTAGTGTACAAAGTCCTTAATATATATTGTCAAAAGTCCTTGATTGAATTTTTGATTTCTAACTCCAATTTCCGGTCTTTGATATTTCAAACAAAATAAATTATTTTAGATACAAAATATTTTGATATATTTAACAATTTTTTTTAAAGTCCAATCAAATCATTGTAAAGAAAACAATTTCATTTTTCACTAACATATGTTGACATACATATCTAGGATATGTCGACATACATGCCACCAAATGGTTTCTTAAATTTTGAATGGAGGTATCTATTTCACACAACTTTTCGTGAATGGACACATCTGTTGATTTACTATGTAAAGGGGAGTGCAAATGAATTTTTAACTAATTAACTAGTTATTTTCTTCCTACTTCTTACTCTCTTGAAAATTCTTTTGAAAAATATACTTTATTCTCCTCAAAAACATATAGAATTAATTCATACTTTATTGTATTTATACAATACTATCTCTTTCTAATTTCAAAGATCAAAGTGCTATCCAATTGGCTATAGGATCCATTGTATCAAAAATATAAGAAATTGTCTTTGGAAAAACTATTAATTATACCTATAATTATTTAGGCGTTCTTGTAGTCCATTCAAATCAAGTGGATTCGCTTATAACCCTTTTAAATAAAGTGGGTGTGTTTAGTAGCCCATTTAAATCTAGTGAGTGTGATTGTAGCCCAGTCAACTCAGTTGAGTTTACCCAGACTTGAAATATAGGAGGGTGTGTCCCGTAGCCATGAAATCTAGATTGTTTTCAAGTTTGCCTTCTACTGGGTTAAAGATTGGCTTTGAAATTAAATCTATATAGGAAATTGTACAAGACTACATGTAGGAGAAATTTGAACCAGTATAAAAGCCCTAGTATCATCTCTCTAACTCTTACTTTATTTTACTGCTTTTATTTATATCTGTGATTGCATCCACGATCGATTGTTAGTAAGATTTTGTATCGTTAATCTATGATTTAATATTAATCTCGAAAGAAAATTAAAAAGGTCTACATAAATTAGAAAACACCGTTCACCCCTCCTCTATTGTTATATTAGCTTTAAGATCCATACTTCCATAACCCATAAGTTTTCCAAGGTCTTTGATGTCAAATTCAATTTTCAAATATCATTTAACCCTTCTAATTTTCTCATTATTATTTCCAGTGATGATAATGTCATCTACATAACCAAAATAATAGTAGTAGTGTTTTGTGCGTGTTTGATGAACATAGCGTAATCAGAGATGTTATAAAAAAAAGTTAATCTTCAAAAGAGAAAATCTTAGCTCGGCTTACCATGCTTTTGGATATTGCTTTACACTATAGATCGCTTTTTTTTAATTTACACACTGATGATGAGTTTGACTTACTTTTGTGGCTCTAAAGAGTTGTATAGACTTCTTCTTTTAAATTTCCTCGAAGGAATGCAACTTTTTACATCCATTTGAGACAAAAATCATCCCAAGTTGGTCGCTACCGATAGCAAAATTCTAACCATGTTCATTTTTGCTACTGGTGCAGAAGTATCTTGGTAGTCAATATAGTAAGTTTGGGTAAACCCCTTGGCCACTAACCTAACTTTTTACGCTTCAGTTGTACCATCACTATTGTATTAATTTTGTATACCCATTTGCTACCTATGGGATTTTCATTTTTTTGGAAAACTAATAATATTCTATGTGCCATTTTTTCCAAGGCTTAAATTTCTTGTTCATAGCCATACGCTAAATTGGGGTTTGATTGGCTTTACTAAAGTTGTTTGGTTCCATTTGGTTAGGGATGTTACTTAGGTAGGCTCTGTATGAAGGAGATACCATATTATATGAAATAAAATCTTGTATTGGACACATCACCTATTGGGATACATAATCCCTAAATTTGATGGGAAGTCGAGTTTGTCTTATAGATCTTCTTATGGCATTTTCTTCTTGAGTTGGTACTTCATGAGTTAGTTCGTCACTTGACTCATTTACTCTTGTTCTCCACCTTAAAGAATTGCACCTATTTAGCCAACTTGTCCTTCATTTGTATGCTTAACTATTCTTGATTTGTTTCTTTAGAAAACACAAAATTATTTGGAGATAATATGACTAGTTTGTCTTATGTATTTTCTTGTTCACTTATTTGATAATATTGTTCATTTTCAAAAAATATTATATCTCGTAAGATATAAAGTTTATGATTTTTTCAATCATAATATTTACATCCCATTTTTTAGATGACTACCCTAAAAATATGGCTTTAAAAACATTTTTATCTAGCTTGTCGCGTCCTTTTATGTGTACGAAACATGTATATCCAAGAACCAATACAAGAAATTTTGTTATCTATTGCATGTTGAATAATTATAAGATAGTGTTTTGATGCTAATTGCTATTGATACTATTATCAAAATGAAAATAAAGTAAGAATAACATGACGACGTGTTGTAAATTATCACGTAAGCAATTATAGGAGCGGGAACGTGAAATATTTTATCTGCCGCTTTTTCTACAATTAAAACCAACTCACGTTTTCATCCCTATTTTACTTATCAAACAAACCAAAACTCTAAAATCATTCATCCCAACCGTGGCTGTACTTTATGCTCCTTTGTTCCTCCTCTGATCAGGGTCGACCCATTACCAAAGTGGTAAAAGCAACCGCTTTTGGGCCTCCCAAAAGTCAGGGCACCAATCTTCCACTCCCTTGTATACATACCGCATACCCAAAAAAAAACCAAGACTCCACTCAACTGCAGCGACAACGACGGGAAGGTTGAAGGCTCCGGATGGCGACTGCGATGACTATGTTCCAATCGCCGACGACTTCGAGTGGCGAATGCTACTTGACGGCGGATCGCGGCAAGACTGGGAACCACGAAATCTCCAATGGACATCGAATCCATGACCATCTCCAATTGATAGGAATGCGACAACGACCATGACTCCGGGCTCAACAAAGCTAGAACAACACAGACAGCTTCCAGTTAATCGTTGATTTTGGTTATTGACTGCTTGTTTTCAAAAAGGTACTTAATTTTGAATTCTAATTTTATTTAGTTCTACTTATGTTGTTATTTGCAAACAACGTTATGTTTATGTTAATATATTATAGTGCCAATTCATTTTTGATCCTTGTGTTATAATTTTAGGTTAGTTAATGTAATTTTTTTCTTTGTATTATCACAACTTTAAATCTCAAAAGGACAATGACCAATTTTAGAGCGAGTAAGATCGGCTGCTTTGTTATTTGGGAATTTGTCATAAAACTCAAAGTTTATTAAAGTTCTGTCTATCTTTCTAGGTAAAGAATAATTGCAAATTGAGTGAAGATTGATTTGTATAAAAAGGATTAAATCAAAATTGGTATATTTAATTTGTTATTTGAAATAATTGTACAATAAGGATTGTTTTGGTAATAGTCAATGGATTTTTTAAATGGTTTGTTAATGTAAAATTTATTGATAACTAAATTTGTTTTCGTAGGAAGTTATAGTTAAAGTTTTTTGTGTCGAAACTAGTAGTTAAAAAGAACCATTGCTTCAAATTATCATGGAAAATATTGTTGATAATTTATAACTAATAGATTAGATATTCAAATTTATTTATTTTTTTGTTATTTTAATATTTATTAATATACTATATTATTCGATGTTTTATAGTGTTTTGAAATACGCAAACAAGAATTTGGACACGCTAATAACTTTAGTATTTGTATAACATAAATTATTTTGATTATCTAAACAATGATATTACCAATACTTTCTGGATATGGGCCTTGGTTTTGCATTCGGCTTTAGGTACCAAATTTTTTAGGACCGACCCTTCCTCTGACCACCAAAATCCTTCCACGTGTACATGCTTCGCCGCTTCGCATGCGCCGCCGTTTCCTCCACATTATCCGCTTTTCTCCTCATAGTTGTAGTCTCCATTAAGGTAAGATTTTCTTCACTACTCATATTTGTAAAAACCGAATCATTTGAAGTTAGGGAAGCAATTGTCTATTTGATTCTTTACTGGATTATTACTTTGTATCTTGATTATATAACAAATGATGCCAAGTGTTCTTTTGCCTTCTCTCACTCTTTGTACTTTGAGCACTTATTTCCTATATTTTGCTGCTGTTGTTTGTCTATATCTGTATATATATTGGTAGCTCAACTTCTCATGTGGTAGTTATCATAGACAGAAACCTAGTACTAGTAAACGTTTGAAGAAATAAACATCCGTGGACATATTAATATTATTTTGATTATCTGACTATGCCATATGTAAAATTGACACTGCGCTTGTACCTAAAGCCAATGCGATCTCCATCGCTCGCCAGTCATCACCACTGCTTTCGAGGAAAGGTGACACCACTACCTTCAGTTATGCACCACCGTCGCATCTATGAAACTTCCAAAAGTTTCCACCAAACCTGTCAATGACTGTATAGATGAAAGCAATCGAATAGTGTCCACCTATTTGTTATCTTCTAAACACATTTCCATTCCGTTTCTATGTAACTGCTACGACCTTCTGTTTAATTATTTAACCAAATACAATTATGTTAAATAGTTCACTATAACAAAAATACCCTATTATACCTGCCAAAAATAGTTGTAATACATCTATTATAATGGGCAGTGGCCAATCGTTATATCCAAAGTTGTAATAGACTCCTGACTTTTGACAACTATTTTTGGCAGTTGTAAAATAATCCTTTACAACTAGCTAAAGCAGTTGTAAAAGATTTTTTTTACACCTGCCATTGGCAATTGTAAAAGTTTATTTTACAACTGGCAGTTGCATAGGTTTTTTACAACTGCTATTGGCAGTCGTAAAATAACTTTTACAACAACTATTAGCAATTGTAAAATACTTTCTTACAACTGTGGTTGACAGTTGTGGTAAAAAATGCAAAATAAAAAAAATTAATTTATACATACATTGTTCAAGTACAGCAAGAAACAGATAATCATAAATAATAGGATAAAAATAACAATATATGCAATTCAAATATTACATTATTAATTATTTTCTATAAAACTAATATATCAAACAAACCAAATAACCAAATCAATGCAGTTGTAATCACAGTGATATTCAATCAAATTGTAATACATCTGAACCTTGCACTACTCCATAGCAGCTAAGACAACATCTGAACCTTGCACTCCAAACCTGTAAATGCAACCTCCAAAACTTTAATAATCTCCGAAAGAGGCTATAGCCAGCAACTAGCAGCTAGCAGTAGAAATCTCTAAAACTGCAACTACATGTATCTGAACCTTGCACTACTCTGTAGCATCATTTACTTTAAGCACTTTAGAGCACGAGCATTTGCAATATTTCCAAGTCGAAGCCTCATCTTACCATCTTATAGCAGCAGCATCAACTTGTCGCAGCACCGTTTCCACCCGTAGTGTTGTACCTACTTTAATACTTGCTGATTGATGTTGAACTCTTCCTCTCACATGCTATAGTGTAACACATAACCTGAATAATTCAAAAAATATCATATAATCCAAACTAGCGTTTAGGCTCAAGTAAGGTAGATGGTTATAAAAACATTCAGTATTTGTACATATAAAAACACACATAATAGTTTTTTTTCTTTTTCTTTTTTAGGGACAGCCTCACCTAAGATGGCCAGCAATGATGACCACCAGCAACTTGCTTAATCCAGTAGTAGCCCTCAGTCCTCTTTCAACGTATGCAACATTCTAAGATACGCTTCACTTAATCTATCCCTAAAACCTATCAACCTGAAGCACAAAATAGAGACCATATTTAAGCTCCTATCCTCCCTCAAATGCAATAGTTCTTTCAGTTTGTATGGCAGTTGTTCTTTCAATTTGTGTGTATTACAGTATGTATGTATACTATGACATAGGACACCAGCATTATCAAAGATTTCCGTCGTTTAGTTTAATTCAGCGACTATAAATAGTGCATGATTATCAAATGTTTTAACTCTTCACACAACATCGATATTGATGCAACTGTTGTGTTTGACAATAACTTCTACCAACTTGTATGCTTTTTTTAATTATACACACACACACATGGAAGTTTACAATAATGAAGTAAGACTTAATTTACTCGCTAAAGGCCCTTTTACATACAGAATATAATAACTAAAACCTATTATATTTTGACGTAATATGTGTATATAAAAAGATTTGACTGATCGATATAGCCTCTGCTGTTTATTTATTCAATAACTGACAGTCTTGTAATTGAGATGCTTGTCATATAAGTCAATAATAGCATGAAGATTTTCTCTCTTTTTATCCTTCGTTATCATCAATTTGTTATATCTAGTGCTACGATGAAACAAATATGAAATGCTAGTCTCGTTAAAAAATGTTAAACAATATGAGTAATTTAAAATGTATAAGCACTCAATGACAAGAAAAGGTAAATAATGTGTCTGAGCTAAATAATTTTTAACAATATGTGAAAGGAAGAGCAGATACCTAGTTGATAATGATTCAACTCTTGGTATACATGCTCAAACTTCACCATGTCATACGTTAAATGACTTTGACCAAGATAATAATATTTTCGATGAATTAGCATCTATAAACTCGGATACAAACACAGAAATATTATTTTTCGATGTTCCTTTTATACAACAGAATAAGCAACAAGAAATAAATACAAACATATAAAATTAGACTGTAGCAAAGATTTTGGTGGAAATTAAAATTAGCAAGCGCATGAAAAAGTAATGGATGATTGTTAGTGTGACTTGTCTAAAACATAGGTAAAGTAGTGCAACGGAAACTAAAAAGCCAACAAAAATGGAGACACACATGAATTTTCTTGAATTATTTAATATGGGTCAGCATACTAAATTACATGTATCTGACAAGACATAATATAGAGTAACGAATGAAGTGCAACACAAGAATCTAAATAAATTGTCCAACAAAAAGACTGCCAGAATGATAAAGTGCCTGCGGCAAGCATGAAGGCGCAACTTGAAGTAAACAAAGAATTCTAGCATGCTGAAAATAAGGAGAATAATTTATTAAATGATCTTGACACACATTAATATACATGAACTAGTTAACAAGGGAGAATGTAAGAATGAAAAAATCAATACACTTACAACAAATAAAGAAGATTCAACCTATAACAAATACAGTGTATCAGCCAGAAGAAAATATACATGAACTAGTTAACAGAGTTTGCCAATGCCTAAAAGTCTATAAGCCCATTTTTGAAAGGTAGTGCTCATGTTTTATCATTGAAAATTATTTTGGTCAATACACATTGGTGAATGACAATTAGTTTGCAATATTCTAGTCAGACATGGAAATTTATTCCTATGGAGATCCAATCTTGATTTTTTAAGAGGAAGAAAAAACTTGGAAAACTTATTTAGTCATTTAGAAAAAGAATGGACGTGTTTACATAAGAATAGTAGAATTTAATGTGCATATAAAACCGATCGATCTTAGACTTCAACATCATTAGTAATTTCACCAAAGAAAATGTGCCAAATTAGGTTTGATATTGTTGGATTATTTGCAAACTCTGCTATTTGTTAAATGAAATCATTTAAGTTTCTTTTTCCTTGGGCAAGCTAAGCCTGTTGTTCTAAACCAAAAGGTAAGAACCAGTAACCAAGAACTAATTTGACGAATACTTCATCGGTCACAATTTGAACTTACTATATGGTAGATAATCCATTGGTAACCAATTTAAGGTAAAGCCATTGGGAAATAGTAAGAAATATCCAAATTCTAGAAATCAGTTTATACCGATTACTTTATTACATTGCTTAATTCACCAAGTTAAGCTTCATATTGCATCCAGTTTAAACTATCATGAATAGAAAAGTACATAAATTATGTAAAACAGATGTAGTCAGTAAAAACAAATTTTCAAAAAATATAGACTGTTGCAAAATTTAAAAACAAATATAGATCTACAAACATATTGTCAAAAAATACTCTAAGCACTCTGCACAAAAAGAACTAAAACCATAAATCATACCTCAAGCCCAAGCTTTAAAGCTTACACATCTCTCGTTCCCGTGCGATTAAACTAAGAGTCTAGCACCAGCCACACTAGTTGTTTAATTAAATTACAACTAATCTATATTGTGTAATAATTTAACAGCAGGTTTGAAGTCTGCAGCCAATGATTTAATAAAAAATTCAAATAAATACTATATAGCAATTCCTACTGTAAGTCCATAACTGATAATTATATTATATAAACGTTGTTTAATTAATCCATATAGAACTTAAACTAAAAACTAACATCGTTTAGGGTTAGAGATGGAAAAATAAAATTAGGGCAAAGGTGGTAGGTTGGTAGCAGAAAGTCTGTTGGTGCTGGCGATAGAGGTCGTGAATCACGAGGGCAGGCGATGCAGGTAAGTGGCGGAAGGCAGTGACAACTGATGAACAACTTCAAATCTCTCTGCGACTCTCGTTGCCGACTAAAGTGAACAACTGATAAATAGACCCTAGAGGCTTCTAGAAGAGAAGGCGAAGGTCGAGGCTAATGAGAACGATTTTAGGTACATTCCGTTTGGAATGGGGAGGAGGAGGCTGTTGCTAATTTATTTTGAAATTAAGAATGGAGCGGTAGGTTATTTGGGATTTAGGGTTAAGGAAGCGCATGGAGTGAAATTAATAAAGGTTACACTATGCACTATTATCTCTTAGGGATCGGCCTAACTAGGACACTAGAGCATATGCATATAGATGTGTGCGCATTTGCTTTTTTATTTTACTTTATTTCATGGTTGCTATAAATGGATGATTGTCAAATGATTGTTGCACTTGGATGATGATTGTAGCACACATATAGAGCTATCAGTTATCATTAGGGAATTTGCATTCATTTGGATATATGGCACATACATGATTGCATAAAAGGAGATCGACTGTATCGGTAGACTGCCTAATCATTTGCATTAGTTAAGGACATTGACAGTACACAATTATATATCATAAGTTGCATTAGAAAATTTAAGGACAATGGATGCAATGGATTATGGTTAAGTAGTTGGTTGTCAAACTTGGATGAAAACTTGGACTATCAGTAATCCTTAGAGATTTTGGGGACGAAATCCCTTAAGGAGGAGAGAATGAAACAATCTGAAAATTAACCTATAATAATTAATTAACGAATTAATTAAATAATAAAATAACTTTGTGAAATTATCATAATTGGACCACGGGAGTTGTACCATTGTGGTCGTGGTAATTTTCTAGTCAATTTCCCTATATAGATTGCCAAAATCGAAGCTAAAACGAAGAAGTTACGGAATAAACAAAAATGAGAAAACAAAAGAAAAATATTATAAGGGCTAGGTTGATCCTAGGGTCGACCTCCCATCAGCTAGGTCGGCATAACTCATATGGGGGTCGACACCCAGGTCGACTCGCCTACGTACTTGGGTGAATTTTTTTCCAGATTTTTACAGTGATGTGTTTTACTATTAATCGATCTTGTGCGTCCGTGCTTCCATTCGACGGTTCCCATCGAGCCTATGACGTGGTTGCACTAGATTTAATCTCTAAATCTAAGGGCTTGAGATCCACAAGTCATACTATAAATAAAACCCTAAGCTTAGCTATTTTTCTCATTCAGATTTTCTCCATCTGGGTCATTGCCGAAGCTGAACCCTAAAAGGAATATTTTTCCAAGGAGAAGATCTTTTTAATTAAAATATTTTATACCCTACAAGTGGATCCGGAAAGGCCAAGGAAAAGAGCTAAGGACCACATGTGAGTGTTTAGTAATTATTTTAGAATTTTAAGTAATTTAAAATAATAGGGTTTCCAATAGTTGTAGTTTTTCTACAATTTCAGGATAACCTTTATGCAAGTTTATTTATAGTTTATTTTTGAGTAAATTTTAGACTTGCTTTCTAGTCTATTTTCTTTTAGCTATTCTATTTCAATTATTTGAAGTTATTTACTATTAATTACAATTTGTCCAATTATTTATAGTATTTGCAGTTATTTACTGTTATTTACATTTTACTTGCATCTACTCTACGTTGGAATTTATTCTATAAATGTTAGTTCTTTTTAATTCCCTTTATATGCGAATAGAATAAATAAAAGAGAATAATTCGTTAATATGGACTATAATATAAGAATACTAAATTTACAGAAATTAGATGTAAAATAAGAAGAACTGTACTAAATTGGACATAGACTGACATAGACAAATTTATGATATTTGCAAGCATAGTTATAATGTGTAATTATAACTAAAAAAGAAACATTATAAGAAAATATAATTGTGGCAGCATCATAGAGCAGCGTTTTAGTAAAAGTGTTGTAATTATAGAAGTGTATTATTTGAAAGAAAAGAAAAAATAACCTAAAACGCTGCCTGTGGGTTACGTGAAAAGAAGAGGGAAAAATAAAAATTAGATGCACCTCTTTTTACACACATCCACCTCTCTTCCTCTCTCCTGCCTCTCTCCCTCTATCTAGTGTACCTCATGGTTAACAAAATTAAATATTGATGAAAATGTTCTGTTGACTTAAAAGTAAGGTAGTCAAGGCTTGAGATTTTATTCAATTTGTTTCTTGGAACTGGATTTCCTCTTCTCTATGTCTTATGGCCTTCAAATTTAATTTTGCAGTTCCTTCGTACAAACATTTTCTATCGATAGCTGCCTTATGTGTAATTGCTGCTGGTTTTGTATTCTTATTGGTAAGGATAGATTTGTTGAATTCATGGCCAAGAAAAAATTGACATGTGCCGGTTGAATGGTACACAAAATTTTAAAACTGTATGCTAGTTTGAGCGGAGGTGGTTCTTGTGAACTTCCCTGGGTTTTATAACTTCTAAAGGCTAGCTAGTTTGACATGATTGTATTTTTGTTCTATTAGATTCCTTATGGTTAACATATGTACTATTTGAAAGTTAATCGATACATGTAGGACTAGCCTTAAGTATAAGATATATCTGTAGCCTTAAGGAGGTGCATATTCAAAATATAGTCATGTTTGGATCACTTATTATATTTTCAAGATAGATAAAGAGGTTAGAATAAGGTAATTATTTATTAAGTATAGCTCATATTCATTATGAATCGGATTCATTTTATTTTCTTTTTTACTAAAAAGTTTTTATTATTCAGCATAACATATTTTTTGCACTAAATTTGCTTAACAGCCAACATAGATAAATAAAGGATAGAAAAGAATATTGTTTCAGTGTTGTATCCTTAAAACGATTTCCATGTCTCTTACTATGAGAATATTATTTCCTAACATTCGAAAACTTAATTTGTAACATTTGTTTGCTCATATTTTAAAATATGTGCACTTTCTTTGCTATACATTTTTCTCAGAACTCACATGCAAGCCTAGTTTCTCATTTGCAAACTTGCAAAAACATGAAGGAATTCAATACTTCCACAAGTAGGCCTTGAACTTTTAGTTAAAATAGACTTCATTTATAAGCAACATAACTATATAAAATAGTAATGATAAGCTTAATAACTAAGTAGACATTATAGCATCTGTTTGGGAGTAACCAAAATAAAATAGTTATGAAGAATGGATGTGTATGTGGCATCATAGTTAGGAATAATCAGATCATGGTTGATGCTAAACCTTACTCTCAGTGCATCATGCTTGGGCATCGTGCTATGCGAACATTTTAAAGTTTATTAATTAGGTCCTCTAAAATACAGTTTATAAATTTTAAAAAGTTTAAAATTTTAAAATTTTGAATTTCTTTTCTAACAGCTTGGTCAAGCACTTGAAAATGTCGGTGTTTACCTGCCTCATGACATTTTGTCGAACGGACAATTAGAGGTTGAACTGTCATGCACAACTTCTTGCAAAGGTTCAAATTTTTAATAGCCATTAATAGTGAACAACATTACTATATAGAAAATATTGTTTACCATGAGGTTGTTCACAATTTACACGAAGATTGTTTTTTATTCCTTTGCACTCAACACAGTTTACCAACTACAAATTTGTTTTGTGCCTAAGTTAGCTATCTTCTCTATTCACACTCACAGTAAAGAACAATGGGAAGCACCTATAGACCTATAGATACCTATCCAATTTGAGTTTAATAACCAGATCATGTTCTATTTGGGCAAGGATAGCAAGAATATGGGTGGCTATTAATACCGATACTAATAAAAAGTTCAAAATTCACATGCTGCTCTTAGATGAACAAGTATGTCCGACAAAGCATATATAGAAAATTTCCATAATGTTGCCTCGTTAATCTCATTTTCAAGTTTACAAAGAAAATGCACTACAAATGATGATTGAAAAGTTTGGTATCAATAAATTTATATGGGAAAAACATGCATTTGAAAATATATATGATAGAAAAATCATGATTGATCGACGGTGTTTAGAAAATGAATCTGACACTGCAAAACTTAAAGACTAATCTAACCGATAATTAGCCTCCACCTTTGAGCTTACTGGTGCATTCTAGATTTGCGATGTTTCCTATGGATTTTTAGATACTAATAAATATAGTATACAAACACTACCATATTTCACTAGTTTTGTTCAAATAATTTAATATAAAATATAACTCACGTGGATATATTATTCGGTCAGTTGATAAAACTGAAATAACATTCCCAGATTAGAACTTGAAAATTTTGGTATTAATAAATCAGCCCACTCTCTATGTTTGGCCTTCAAAGTAACTTTTTGCTTAAAAGCTATGTTATCATTTATGTGTCAAACCCAATTTCTAGTCATTCTTAAAGTAGTAGAACCTAACATATTTTAGAACATGTTCTTATTCTTCCTGCTTTATTAAAGCATTGCAATTTGCATTCTTACATATAAACCTTTTAAATTTTGATTTGGGAAGTAACTTTTTTTTTCTTCTTTCTATGTTTGCTATCAGAATATGACTAAACAATATTTAATCTCAATATCGTCTTGTATTTTGCGAATAGATCCATAATATGGTGTGAACTTTATTTTTTTGCAAAAAAATATGAATATATTACGTGGTTAGACCCAGGTTAGATTATTTAACATTTCATGGTGGTGAAGGTGAAGCAAAGATTTGGTTAGTGTATTTAACGATCAAATTTTAACTTATAGTACATAAATCACTATCTTTGATTAAATGTGTGGAATGTGAATTAGCTCATTATAGGAACAGAATTTTGTAAACTGGATTATTCCTGAAGTCACCAGGATTATACAACATTATTTTGTTTAGGAACAAAAAAAGACTATGAAAATCATTTTTTTGCGATAACATGATTTTTGCAAGCATTAAATAGACCAATGTGCTAATTTAATTAGGAAATGAAGAAATTCTCCAAAGGTCCTCTGTTCAAGTGTCCAGTATGCCCAGCCAATCAAAACACAAAAAAAAATTCACAAATTTTATAGAAAACTTCTTCATTTGGAGAGAGAAAGTTCATTTATGTACAAAAAAAGACTTTGTGTTCTCGTGGGCATATCGGGACATGTGAATACAAGATCAGGTGATTTCCTCCCATAGTCCTACAACGCGAAGCTCCATAATCCACTGTCACTGAAAAATTTATTTACTTGAATTTATGATACAATCTGAATTATCTTAGAGGTCTTCCTTGATTCAGGTTGATGTAGCTAGTCTTTCTGTGTGCGTTTGTGCTTATCAATAAGGTTTTAGATATGTTTGACTAAAAAGGAATAGTCTTTTTGTATTTACCCAATTCCTATATTTTGAGCCTTCGGTACTGGAACTTTTTATATATTCCCTTCTTTTGACTAGAACATGATTATCGGTCTTTGTTGTATTTAGAAATAGATGAATCATCTACAGGAAAGATTTATGATCGTTATGAGTAGATCTGGATTTTTGGTCTTTCAAAAGATATGACTTGGTAAGAGAGCTACTTTGTTATATTGAAGAATAATCTACCTTGCTTGGAGATAATGGAAATCCTTTTTACTGTACATATCGAGTGACATTGTATAGCAGTTCGCCGGTAATATGCTTTATACATTAAATCTGAAATCCTTAAATGAAACTGTATAGCATTCGTCGATAACATCCTAGGATTATAGCAGATAGTATGACCCTATTGCTCACGGATAGATAATGATGCAAATTTGTTTTGAATTCGTCAAATGAAAGTTCTACCTCTTGTAGAAACTGTATTATATTTTCTAATTCCCGAACTGAACGTTTCGTCTCCTGTTGAGATGGTTTGGAGCTTAACCATTTACTACTAATTGATTTTTTTCTAATGATCAATGAAATACTGAAGTAGATCTTAAATTGGATGATGGATAATTCAATTTCATTATATTATACTTAGAGAAATAAACATACATTTTGAAATGATGATGACTAAAATTAGTAATCTCCTTGGTGCAAGGATTTAACTTTTTATTCATAACCAGCAAAAGGCCTTGTGTAATTTACCATTATAACTTTATTATCATTAAACTTACTTTTATCCGGTGATGATGACTAGAATTGGCCAGCTAGTTACATTTAGAAATAAAGCTACTATTAAATCAACGATAATTAAATTTATTGTTAATTCCATTCAATCTTTAGTTTACATATATTTTTTGAATTTTTTTTAATATTTTGTTTACTGCATCAAAATGTTGCCGTATTATTTTAGTAAAAATGCATTATTTTCAGTAAAAACACATAAGGCGTTTTATAGGGGGTTATGGAAAAAAAGGCTACGGTATCTGTTAATTTGGATTTGATTTTTATTACCTTGGTTTTAGTTTTCATTAGATGTAAGATATTCAACCCAGTATTTAACGTGATATAGTATCCATCAAAAGAAATTTATTTCTCATCCCATCCTTCATTTACCATTAACCTACCTATTGACAACGGTACTACCACTATCAAGTTCAAACTGCTGTTGACTGTCCGTTATAGGACTGCAACCATGAAAATTGCGACTCACGACAAAGAGGTGAAGAATTTGCATAATAAGACTATATATTATCTTGCACATATAAGTGAATCGGTTAGCCGTGAATTTTAGCTGCAACATAGTCAACACATGTAAAGTACTACTTGCCAAGTGCATATCATACTTTCAACCATTCAAGTATTTGCTCTTCCCCCTGCATGTTACCAAACTAATGTGATAATAATATATTTATGACATACCCAAGACCATTGCACGACCAGGAGCCTACAACAAAAAGTGAGAATCCACCGGCCTATAAAAACCCTATAACATAATACATCACATTGTTATCTGAGATAACTACTATATGTCTACTAGAGAAAACTGAACTTCTTTTCCCTTTGCTTCCGTGCTATATGTCTCATACTTTAATTGTACATTGTGCTGAAATTGTTATGCAATTTTTGATTCAGCAGAGTTACGTCCGTATACCAGGATAACGTTGACAATGATACCAAAGTGCTATAACGAGGAAAAATAAAAGCCGAACATGTAAAAGAATACTAAAACAGTTGAAACATGATAAAGCCTACTGCTCGGAGGTAGGAAAGCTGAACATGCACAAAGCATATAAATGATTGCTCACTAACATTTGCTATTAAAAGGTATGTTTTTATGTTTTAAAATGTGTGTGTGTATGATACCATGGAGTATATATTGCGATATACGATATGAATTCGATCTTGTTTTGATTATATGTGTGTGTGTGTGTGTGTGTATTGAATTGCGGTATGCGGGAAAGCACTAACCACGTAAAGAAGATGCTACCAAATTTTGAATAATAGTAATAGTAATAGTAATAATTAATAAAATATTACTGAAGTTAACCAAGTTTTCTAAAAATTAACTAAATTTATAATAATGATAGTAATAATTTAACTAAGTCAATTAAGTTTTATAAATAGTAATAATAAATTAACTAAGTTAATAATAATAGTAATAAATTATAGAACATTAACCAAATTAACTAAGTTTAATAAAAGTTAACTAAATTTATAATAATGATAATAATAATTTAACTAAGTCAATTAAGTTTTATAAATTATAATAATAAAAAATTGTCCAAGTCATTAATAATAATAATATTAAATTATAAAGTATTGATAAATTAATTAAGTTTTATAAAAATTAACTATACTAATAATCATGATAATAATAATTTAACTAAGTTAATTAAGTTTTATAAATAATAATAATAAATTAACTAAGTTAATAATAATAATAAATTATAAAATATCAACCATGTTAACTAAGTTTTATAAAAATTAACTAAATTTATAACAATGATAATAGTAATTTAACTAAGTCAATTAAGTTTTATGAATAATAATAACAATAAATTGACGAAATTAATAATAACAACAACAATAACAGTAAATTAAAAAATATTAACAAAGTTAACTAAGTTTTATAAAAATTAACTAAGTTTATAAGAATAATAAATTATAAACATTAGCCAAGTTTACTAAGTTTTATAAAAATTAACTAAATTTATAATTATAAGAATAATAATTTAACTACGTTAACTAAGTTTTATAAATAATAATAATAAATTGACTAAATTTTATGAAAATTATCTAAGTTTATAATAAGAACAGCAACAAAGCTTACTGTCTTTCTATGAAAGAATCGGTAGAACCCACTGCCACTATTACTACCTACATATATTCTTTTTTATCAATTTTTACCTTTACTCTATATTATAAAAGTCGACCAACTACAAGTTTATGACAATTAATTTCAATTTGGTTAAAGCATTTGATCGTTTTTTTATATAAGAATTAGTTTATGACAAATAAACGGATCACGTGCTTGGATTTTTCGAGTTAGTAGTAAATGAAAAGTAGAAAGAGAAATGATAAAGGAATATGTGAAAATTGACAAGATAATGGATCACTGTCTATATCTCATTTCCTTTTTGGCTTTTATATAATAAATTCATATTTGTTCTGTTCTACTACTGACCCCTATTTTCTTTTTTTCCCTTAGGCATATTAGACTTTTGAAGGAGATGAGCTTGGACTTTCCATGGTTTATATTTTCTCTTTTAGCAAGCTCTTTTTGTAAGATTTTATGTCGTTAACATTTGTGCTTAAAACATTGTTCATGAAACATTGTATATGACTAAATTTTATGGTGTATGAAATTGATGTATGTTTGATTATGTTTAATCGTTATAACTGCTTATAATATCATATTCTATATTTTAGTGCTTTCTAAAATGAGCTGGTTTAACTATATTATTCATGGTTTATATAGTTATTTTAAAACTGTTGTAGTAGTTGTAAAATGTAGCAAAAACGTTGATGTACTGCAGCGTTTCTAAAAGGCTGCATAACGTACTTTTGCAGCCTTTCAAAACTACTGCTATATTACTGGTTCTCCTAAGGTAATGATGTTAGAATGCATTGCCAAAATGCTGCTAAATGAGTTTGCAGGATTTAGTCAGCGCTGCAAAATTAATTTACTGCAGCGTTTTTTGAATGCTTCGATTGCCGTTTATTTACAACATTTCAAAAACGTTGCAGAATTTCCTAACTCTATTGCAGTATGAAATTAGGCAGCGTCCTTCGAAATGCTGCTAATGATTATGACAACACTTTTAAAAGGCTGCGAAAGGTCCTTTTTGTTGTAGTGAAAATATAAGAAATAGCAGAAGAAGCTTGTTTTTAAACTTAGACCTTGGGTTAAGTTGATAAGCAAAATTATAACACACGGGTTATAATTAGAGAAAATACAGAAGGCTTCTTTTAGAACTTATATTTAAGTTAATAAGCAAGCATAGTAGAGATAACAGAAGATGCTTATTTTAAAACTTATGTTACGTTAATAAGCAAACAGAGCAAAAATACTAGAAGAGGCTTATTTTAAAACTTACATTAAGTTGATAACCAAAGATAGAAGTAAGACCCGTACCGACAACATTCACCTTGGGACATGCTTATGCTGTTCAAGGTAGATAAGTGATCAATAATTATAAGCTCAAATCAGGGACCCGTTCCGGCAGCATTCCCCTTGTGACACACTTATGTTGTTTAGGGTAGATAAGTGGTCAATAATTAGAAGCTCAAATCGGGGGATTTGGGCAAGAGGCGAACTAGATTTTGTTTATTATGACCCCTATCGGCATCATTCCCCTTCAGTTAGGAACTGGTGGTCTCACAACACACTTAGGTGAGGCCGGGTACGCTTATGCTGTTTAGGATAGATAGCAGGTCCAAAGAGGGAGCAATAGATAGCGCGAGCCGGTGGTGGCCGAGCGTGCGGCCTCAGTGTAGGGATATAAGTCACTATTGAGTTCCACGCGCTAAACCTATGTTTTTTTGTTGTGTGGCCCATGGGATGAGACTTGCTCATAGTGGCACAATAGAGATAGAAGGCCGATCAAAGGGTAGAATTAGGACTTCGGCCTAATTAAACTAGGATTGCGATTTCAGCCTGATCAAAGCAACTATCTAAAACAAGTGCAAACAATCGAAACAGTCAAAACTATCTAAGCAAAGCAAATAGTTAAACCGTATTTGATTCCAGGTTTATCTTATTCTTTATTTCTTCTATAACTAGAACCGTTGCAAACTCTATTATCTTTATCTTGCTTTAAAATACTAGTAATTACTTTCATTCACCAAACTTTTAGTTTGACCCACACCTTTATTTTCCCCGTTTCTCCTATAGGCCAGCAGATGCAAGTGTATTAGACTTTCAGCGTTCCAGGAGTGATATTCTTGGAGATTCTTCATGTATTCTTCTTCTGATCTAGTTTGCTTTTTATTTTAGTTTGGATGTACTGGTACAGTTGAGAATGATGGTTTTATTTATGTACTCTGATACTATGACTGAGATAGTGTTTTTCATAAGACATATGTATTTGGTATTTTAAAACTTATTTTGGTTATGGCTTATTTATGAAGTTTGATTTATAAATAAGTTATTATTTTAAATTGTTTCGATGTTTAATTTATTTTTTCTTGTGAATCTTAGTCTTTGTAAAGTTTTAGCTATGCCTACAATGCACCACACCTTTTATTGTGCCATTTTTGGATATATAAAGAGTTGTGGGGTGTTTCAAGCTTTACAATGTAGAGCATTTTTGGATACCGTTGTTGGAACTGGACTAGCTTGCAAAGAAATAAATTGGTGCATTTCAAAAAATTTATGATTTTTGGATCATTAATGGGCATATGAATTGTAAATGTGTTTAGAGCTTATCTAAATTTCATTTAAATAAAATCAGCATTTTATTTAATACCATATTTTTTTATTAATTTAATTCTAAAACAATTAAGAATGGGATATAAAATAAGATTTGAATATATCAAATATGTTCATTCCTTAATTGTGTGATAGAACATTTAAACATAAGACAAATATGATCAATTGACAACATGATATATATAAATAAATAAATAAATAAGAATAAGTTTAAAGGCAATCACATAAGGGAAAGAAATAAAAGATACAAAGATGATTGATTCATCTTTCCTTTTTGAAAAATTTGATTTATGCATCATTCAATTAGCAATCAATGAATCATTATGAAATAAGAATAGTAACAGCCAACAATAATTCATATGCATATACTACTGCCTCATTTAAAATTGTTTGATATTAACAAAGCATTTAAATTATACAATTTGAAATATACATTATTATATATACATTTACATATAGATAATTATTTGTAAATAAAGATTAATCCAAACTTCTTAATTAATTCAAAATAAACAATGTTACATTTTAAACTTTTTGATGTATTTATGAATTTATGTAAACTTCAATTAGTTAACAAAATATATATAGTTATATAATTAAATAAATATATTCAATCTATATGAAAAATGTTTTATTCTTTTTAAACAAAACTGAAGCATACTAAACTGAGCAATATATGAAAAATCTGTTAAATATTTAAAGAAAGACATTAATCATGTCAAATACGGTGACAAATTTATAAATTTATTGTAATCAATTTATTATCAAAACATCATTTAATCATATGTGAGTTTCAATTACAATAAGATGCAAAAAATAGTAGAGATAAACTTTCAAATCTAAAGGAGATTCGACATATATGAATAAATAATTTTATTCCATTATTTATAAAACAAAAGGTGATATATACTGAATTAATCAATATGTTAAATCTTTTGAATACTTAAAGAAGGTTGATTGTGATGTCAAATAGGGCAACAATCTAGAAATTTGTTGTAATCAATTTATTATCAAAATATCATTTAACTATATGTGAGTTTTTATTACAGCACAATTGCAAACAATAAGAACATACAAACTTTAAAATAAAAAAAATTACATTTGATTTGAATGGTTAAACCAAGATCTAAAATTATAATATTGTCTAATCATATACAAGTTTCGGTATAGATTAATCTAAATTAAAAAAATCAATCAATTCATATAATTAATAATTCAAATTACATAAACCATTTTCATATCAAATGAGACAATATTATATATAAATAAATTATTATTTCAACTTTATTCACTAAAAAATTATATCAAAATTATTATGATAAGAATATCATACATTAATTCTAAAGACTTGAAGTACGCCTATAAAAGTGAATTTTTCCTTTAGATGTAGCCAATGAATCATACATTGAACGGTGAATCAAATCACCTAGGTTCAGAAATTAGCCTCCGGATGTTGCAAGGATCAAGAGACAAGAACCACCGTAAATTTTTTTTCTGTCCAGTTTTGTTTATGGAGTTTTTGCTTTTCTAGAGGCCGTTAAAGGAGAGGAGGTTAGCTTAAGAAACAAAGAAGAAAAAACTGTCTGCCTGCAATAAAACGTGAATGAGAATGAGAGAGAATGTGTTTTAAAAGAAAACATTAAAATGTTTTCAATTTCCTTGTTTAAAACATTCCTTATATAATTCCAAAATTAAATCACCAAATCTTCTTCGTATATTAAGTAGAATAAATAAAGAGAAAGGGACAAAGTTCATTTCATAAATGATATTTAAGAGAATCATAAAAAGAAGATTTATTTCCTTTTTTTTAATTCCTCCTTTAGATTTTCAAATCACATTTGAAGCCTATCTCTTGTTTCATAATGCATGTGGGCCTCAATGAAAAATTCCAAAAATCACTTAGCAATTAATCTATTTTAATCCAATTTAAATATTTTATTGTATCGTATATCAATTCGTGCTTTCATAGCATTTACAGACGCACTTTATTAAGTACTAATTCAAACAAATCAAATAAAGTTTAATAATTAATATTTCATAATATTAATTAATTTAATTAATATATAAATTAATTAAATCATGTGATTCATTCGAAGTATTCATCATTACGGCTGTGTGGCTCCAAAGTGTCAAGAATTTGCAAAAACAAATAAACAAATTGAAAAACTATAATTATTTGGATTCAGTTCAAAGTAACTTCATAATGTAGAGCATTTTTATACGATCACAATGTAAAAAATCGCGTCTCAAGCATACTTCATTTGCACATGCTATTAATTTTAGAAATTAAAAAAATTATTAATTAATATCCTAATTAATCACAAACGGCCCTAAACGCAACAATTTGGTACGTTTCTTAAACGTTGGAGCGTCGAACGCATCCGGAAAGGAAAGGTGCTAAAATTATTGGCGGGAAGCTTGCGAATGCACCCTAAACTATATTCAATCCACACTAAATACCACTGTGTAACAAGTTCACTGGATAACCGAAAAAGTGTTAGCGAAAGTCTCATATTAGACGGTATCACTAATCCGTTTATTCAAAGATCTTATTGCACAAAAATTAAAATACATAAATAATACTATTAAAGATAATCAATTAATAAAAACAAACAAACAAACAAAGAAATATATTATGTATATACCAAGGAAGGTAGCAATGTGAGTGTGCGTACACACACATAATGGTTGGACGCAAAACACCAACTCCTGCACTAGAAAACGTGATTTCGCAAAGCTCATACGCAGGCATACCAAGGTAGTAAACTGACATATTTTTGCTATTACGTCCAATTAAATCAATATCAAATGTATAGTTAACAAACAATAATCATTGTCATCTGTACCATGTCCTTATCATGATTTTAAACGTGGTAAAAGTGTAATGGAGAAAAGTGTACGTATGTTGATCGGTAATAGTTATCCTTACTGCCAGATAATAAGATTATATTTGCAGACAGAAACCATCAATTTGGCACTGTTATGCCAATATTCAATTAAAAGATTCCCTAGATGCCAAATATAAATGAGTTGATAAATCTACGTTAGTTTCATTCAACAGCTAAGGGGCACAAACTTTTAAGGAATTTAGATTCTCATTCAAAACTTGCACAAAAGCGGCAACTCTTGATTCATGGAAAAATGACGTTTCCCTAAACTTGATTCGTCTCATTAAAACTTTGTTGAGAGAGAGATGGTACGGTGGTCCTGAAAACCATTGAAGCCCATGTCATCATTGTTTTCTTGTATCAGTTTAAAGTAATCTTTTTTACAGACAGTTCGTTTTCTTCTTCTTTTTCTCAGCTATTCGTAGTCACCATCACCCTAAACTATGCCGTTGGTTTCATTCAACAAGCAATGAGGCAAAAACTTGAAGGAATAAGAAAGACTTTCCACCTTATTTATTTGGAACATAAAATGAATAAATTTCAACACTCAAGCACCATGCCCATACGTTGATGATTCATTCAAAACTTGCACAAAACTGGCAATTCTTGCTGCATGGAAAAATGAGTTTCGTACATCCTATACTTGTTTCCTCTCATTAAACTGTTATTGAATGACGCTTTATGGGTTGTCAATGAACGATTCTCTAAACATAACGAGTAAGACCTCACTGAATGATGCTTTTGAATTATCACTGAATGATATTTCTACAATAATTCACAAGTCATCACTGAATTAAGGTTACGAACTTGACAAAGAAATTGATTAATGGGCCTTGTGCTTTAAAAAACTTTTCCAGTTTGTCCTTGTGCTTTAAATATGAATTTTCGATTATTGAATAATATTTTGTACATTATGGGCAAGTTGTCTACGATATTCAAGAATTGTACATTATGGACAAGAAGACGCACGAACCTTTTCACATGTGCTATGATCGTAAATTCAAACCATCAATAAGTTGCTTTTGTATTCTATCTCTCAGAAAAAAATACCCTGTTTCCAAGCTGTTATCTTTCATAAACTTTTCCTATCCTTTCCCCTTAGACTGCCATTTTCTTTGCAAACGAATTTGATGTGCCACATATCACATCTTTCGTTCATCAATGTGGCTGTCTTTCTCTCCTTATATTTATTTAGCATATTTGATAAAAGGTGGATGATCGAGCTATATAAATTATACTAGAAGTTTTTATAAAGTTGTTTAAATTGATTACTAGTACGAAGGGTTGTCCAGGAGGATGACAACCCTTCTAGGCGAGGTACGGAAGTAACACCTCCATTGATGGCAGTTGGTCAGTCACCAATCTGTTGGTGGTGACTAGTTAACTACCGTCAACAAGTTTGTTGCCTCCGCACCCTTACCTACCACCTATGGATACCTTTTCGTAGTGACAATCAATTTAAATAATTTTATGAAAAACTTTCGGCATAATCTATATACATCGCCTTTATCAAATTTGCTCAAGAAACATAAGGAGAGAAAGACAGCTGCTTTGATGAACCAAAGATGTGATATGTTCACATCAAATTCGTTTGCAAAGAAAATGCCAGTTGAGTATATGTCAAGGAGAAAGGATGGGAAAAGTTTATGAAAGACCACAGCTTTGAAACAGGGTACTTGTTAGAGGTAGAATACAAAGGCAACTTGAAATTCATGGAGTAAAAAGAGATTATGGCAAGATAATAATCGAAAATCCATATGGGAAACGTTTACAAGTTGGAATTAGTCATCCAAAGACGTCTCCAGGGATTCTACTTAGCAGGCGTTGGTTAAAACTTGCAAGAAGAACTGAAGCAGCGGGTTGGAACAAAGAAGCAAAATCAAGTTAAGAGTGGGATCAACGCACGGCTTTACTATACCCTGCTCAGGAGTTTACCGGTCCGCCGGGTTCTTCTGGGTATTAAAAAAAAAAAAAAAAAAAAAAAAAAAAAAAGGTTAAGAGTGGGAACCTAACCAGCAGGCTAACAATAAAATAGTTCTTCTTAAGATGCGTAAACTATAAGCATGTTGTCTACGCTTTTGTAATGTACTTCTAAGCATGATACTTCCTTTAGAAATGAAATGCAGACTTGTTTTAACTAGGCTTAATATTATTGTCTCTTCAGCCTAATTTGTTTAGCTGAGTTACATAATGGGTTTCTATGCTTTTAACAAGTTTAATTGGACTAGATGTTAGAATTTAAGAAGTCATGATTTTTAATCCACATTGGTGAATTTTTTCTGATTGAAGTCCAAAATGTACATTGATGTCTTTTGTTATGTATTGGTTGGGAATTTTTAATTAGAATAAATTCGATGTAGAGTAGGACATACCACAGGAATACCATATATCACTACTTACTCTATATTTCCTTTAACATGTCGCTTAAAATATCATCACCGGTAACATCATGCCATATTTGTCAATTTATTTAGCGTAGAATTTTCGGTATTTTATAATAACATCAATCATTATTGGAAGTACTAAAGTAAATAAAATTACAAATAAACATCTATGCTCATTGTTAGCGTTTAGCGTATGCTAAATGACAATATGTTCATCAGAACAGGGTAACCGTAATGGTTATAACCATTATAACTTAAATTTATAATGGTTATACCCCTTGGTACCATGTAGGTGGCAAATTTTTGTTACGGAAATTACAACAAGTATAACCGTCACTATTGAAATTTTTTTAAAGTTTACTATGTGGTTAATTAGGGAATTGTAACGGTTGGTAATAACTAGTACTAAAAGTTATATTCTTTCCAAAATTACAATCGCTTTTAACGACTAAGATTTAGGTTTATGAATAAAATTCCAACATTCAAATTTTATATAAAAGTTTCAAATTTAATTCGTATAAAAATTTCAACTATACATCGACAATTATAAGCATATATAGAATATAGTCAAAGTGCTTACGTAATGTGTATAAGTAATAATCTTTCATTGTTTATGGATGTCATTTACATCTTTATATGTATGAGTTAATGTATATAGTTGGTGGTACCCTAGTTGGAAAGTTAACATTTTAATTCGTTATTGTTCAATACCGAGATCCTGTGTTTTAAAACTTGTTTATTTCCATCTTTCCTAGAAATATTTCTAAACGTTTTCCAAATTTTCCTTTTTTCCTGTAACAACCCGCATATTTATCGATTTTATATTTAAATATTTTATTTAAATATAACATCGTTCGTCGGGATTTAGTACGAAAAACTGCTTTTTGCAAACGGTCGAATTAGGACTCGAGACCATTTCCATTGAGTTCAAGATGCCATTTGCGACCTTTTTGAGTATAAACTTCGATATGTTTGGAGTTAGTAGAATTTTGCTACTTTTCACTTAGGGCTTTGGGTTGGTTTCAGCCCATTAACCCCGTTTATTACTCTAGCTCAGTCCACCTCTCCTCTTCACTACATTCTTATTTTCCTAACACTCAAGTTTCATTGAAAATGGAGAGAGGAATGAGAAACTAAAACTCCAAGCCCTAATCATCTTTGCAAATCCAAGTTCTAGCTTCAAATTCTAAGAAGAAGCTTTGGTGAGCAACTCATTCTTCTTCTCCAACCCATTCTCCTTTCAATTTCAGAATTTCCTAAACCTAGCTTAGGAAATATTTTACTTGTAAGCTTAGATTGAAGATTCTTAGTTGTTATTGAAGAGGAATTGATCTTAGCTTATTTTAAAAGCTTCTCCTTCTTTGTTTTCGGGTTTAAAGGTGAGATTTTTACCTCACATTTATGTCTATATCTATCTTTGTTGTTAGGTATGAATTCCTAACACTTATTTATGTTCATTTGCTTTTGATTCAATGCCAAAATCAAGCTCCTCCGACCACCGTAAACGCTGCAGCTCTGACCATACCCTCGTCCTCGATCCAGCTACCAATGCTCAAAGCCCCATCGCACTCGATCAATCCTAGAGACTGAAACGATCAAATTTCCTAACTTGACTAAAACTAGGGGTCAAATCAATTCCTGGTCACCGGTGCCTCCATTGTGACTTGCACACCCATCGGCCATTTTCCCACACTCTCTTATCACTCCTCTACCACCAGAGAAAATCCTGACCTTCCCTATCAACTAGATCAACAGAAACTATCAAATCTACAATTTCTGTTCAACTCATAAATGCATGCTCAAAACTAAATTAAAAATTATTATTTTAGTTTTAAAAATCATGTTTTAGTTTAAGGATTTAGTTTATATACCTGAATTGCACAATTAACATGTTTGATTTTTACAAAGACTTGAGTTTCCTGATTAATTTTATTTCCAGAGAAAATCCAGATTTAATTTAAGTTAAATAAAAATTTTAAACTTAGTTTATAATCAAACAAACAATATTTGTTTGGATCCTAAGTCCTAACAATCAATGGATCAAGGGGAATGATTTTTAAATTGAAAACTGGTATTGAAATTTGGAACAGAGATGTTCTTCAGGCATTTCAAAATCATACATGCATCACACAATGCACAGAAATTTTCCACATATATACAAATACAAACTAACTCTAGGCATAACTCAAGCAACTAGATTATCTTTAAGTTTTAAAAAGCGTTACTCACCTTATTTACAGAAGAACAGAGCATATATTCCCAATCTTGAAACTGAAATGGCCAAACTTCTTTGATTAAAACTTAAATGCTTCTTGCCCTTTTGAAAACTTGTAAATTATATACATGCAGGCTTCCAGCTTGAAGAAAAATGCTAAAAGCTTTGATGATTCCATATTTTACTTTAAACTGGAATGATTTCTGCCTTAATTTAGAAACTGCTCTACAGGTTTTCTAGCATGCTGATGATTTCCAGTATGTTGAAATGCAGACATTGATCTACAGGTTTAAAAAAAATGCTTTGCAGGTTGATTTTGAAAATCTTGTTATAGGCTTTTGATTTACAAATTTTTATTTGAGGAATTTTCAAATTTGCTTAAGTTTTTCTTAGCTTAGAATAAAAGATAGGAAAAAGAGTGAAGGGGAAGAAAATATGGTTTATAAAGGCTGAGATTAATTTAACAAAATGAAAGAAAAGGATAAAAATAAAATGACACTTGTCATGTTGTTTAGTTCATAAATTAACACATGTATTTAGATTGCTTAATATGTTAACACTTGTCTCATGATTTAATTAGTTATTAGTTTAAATGTTAATAAAAGATTAATACAAAATCAAACTTAATGACTTAGTTAATTAGTATTTATATATGTATAAATAATTTTAAAAGAAATAAAAACCAATTATATTTATAAATAAAAGTTTATATAAATATTTTAAAATCCAAACAAATATAAAACCTATACATTGAAATTTTAAAACTTTAAATTCAAATTCAAGTTCAAATTAAATTTTAAAATCAAATTTTAAAATATCAAGTTGTATATTTATACATATATAACCAACTTTTGAATTTAAAAATAACAATTCCATATTCATTAAAATTTATTTATGGTTATAAAACCTAAGTATTATAATTATTATTTGCAAATAACAAATTTAACAATGTTAGATGATTTATAAAAGAGATTATAAATCACTTCTATTATTAAATGATTTAAGACCATATATTATATTGTATTTTAAACTTTTTATTTCAAATCAAATAATATTTAAAAGAAATAAAACAAACCTTTTCTTTAAATTTTAAAAATTATGCTAAAGTATAATTTTTAAACAATAAACATTTATTTTAAGTATTTACAAACCATATAGTTATTAATTTAAATAGCTTTGAAAAGCTTAATATTAATTTAAATCATAATTTCCAAATTATTAAATATATTATTAGAACTTGAAACCAAGATTTTATTTATTTATTAAATTCCAAATCAAAGATTATCTATAATATATATACAAATATATATATACATTATAAATAGAACATTTACTTAGATTTTAAAAGATAAAATCACTAATTAAATATTTATTTAATTAGATTATTGAACCAATTCATATTTTATTAACCAGTATTATCAAATCAATTTAATTTTAAATAAAGATTATTAAATTGATATTGCCAAAAATTTCGGGATATCACAATTAGTCAAAGTTTTTCAACCTATTCAAGACTATTCTCTGAAAATGGAGACGAAGTTTTGGTATATTACTATTATTCTTATCCCCTGCATCATGCTATTCTACTGTACAACTCTGATAAATGTGTATAGATTTTGATCGAATGTATAGTAAACTGCTTCACGAACTATTATGTGACTATTATATTTTACTGTTCCGATGTGAGATTTTCTGTTTGTTTTCTTCTTCTTTTCTTATTTTTCTTATTTAACCATATTGATTATGTAACGACCCGATTTTCCAACGCCCGAAAAATCGACATCAATATGTCAAATGTATTAAATGCCGAAAAACCATATCGTCGGGGAAAGAAGAAGGAGGTAGAAGAAGAGAAAACAAAACAACACCAGAATCTCACAATCGCAGCGAAACAATATATAACAGATAAATTACTGATCTTTATACAAAAAGAACTATATCTGTTTTATACATTACATCAATAGAGTTCAACACAATCAATAGCAAAATACTAAACACTTATATTAACTGGCCCTCACAAAAGCTGACTATACGGCTTATACTGCACAGCGGATTTATACATCAAGTACGTGCTACGTCTCGCCATCCAGCACATCCTCTGAGCTCCATAGCAATCCATCCATAGTCTGTGCTCTATAATACTGGGTATGACTCGAGCATTACAGTAAAATTACACCCGAGTCAGTTTGGAAAACCAGCGTAAGAAAACACACTCAATTGGATTATTAAAGTTTTCAAAATCCTTTGAAATCAAAGGTATCTCGTAAGACCACGCCACAAATAAACATGCCGATTTTTTACCTTACGATAACTAAAACATTTTTTTTCAAATCCATCTGATATTATATTAGTGTCTATAGAAAGTAAATTAAAATCTAGCTGGAATGCTTACATCTCAAGTTCCAGCAATAGTTGGGCACAATCAAAACCGTACAGGCGCTTATTGGAGATTGGATTCCATACAATGGCATACTATTGGGGTACCGCTCGTCACAGTACCAAGTCTAGATCAGAGTACCGAGGATCCCTCCTGATCCCCTACAACACAAGGCCGGAGCTACCCCTTACTGGATAGTCCGAATAAGATCACTCCATGGTTGGGATCAGCAATCGCCCATCAGCCGAATAAAATGGGATATCTAGACAGGGATGACCTTACCCTAACTAGTTGCTAGCCAGTAGGCCTTACGCACCTCCCATGTTTTAGCCATTCCTAGTTGATGAGGCTCGAGGTTATGCGTTACCTTTTTAGCACACATTCACTTAGAATACTCACCGTCCTCCAGACGATGTTCTGATAGCATTCATCCATACAAGTTGCCCTGGGTCTGGACAAACCGAATCACTGTCTTCATCATCTTCATGGTATTTATTTGCAAACATTCAAACCGGATCGAAGTGGTTTTCAGATACTAAATCCGATCCCGGCCTCTTCGAAACGATCAACGCATTGGCCAATATTGGTAGTCGGTTATTTGACTATCAAATAACATCCACAAGCACCCAACAGATTTAACTAATTTCCTAAATTGTTTATCACAAAAGTATCTACCCAAGATATTATGTTCACATTTCAAAACTTTGGAAATAGATACAAATCACTTTTTTATTCTTATGGAACAAATTCCAACCATCTGTTTATTTGCACAGAAAATGCCAAATCTTATTGAATTAGATTTTTTTTAAAATTTAATCACTTTATCCAAAATTATGTACTTAAAACATTTTTAAATGAAACTACTTAAAAGACTTTATTCAAAATAAAAGTTTTGAAATTTTATACTATTTTTTCAAATAAAACTTTAGCCAAACTACCTTCAAAATAAAACTACTTTATAAAATATAAACATTTAATAATTATTTTTTAAATCATAATATCAATTTAGCCTTTAAAATAATTACTACTATAACTAACTTAATAAATAACTACCTTTAAAGTTTCAACCAACTTAAATAATAAATTATCAAAAAAACATTCTTTTAAAACAACTTTAAAACTCTTAACTTATACTTAAAAATCTTCTTTGAAAACATACTTGGCTTTCAGGCAAATACACTTTCCATTCCAAAATAGTCCATTTAATCAGTTAATAAATCCTTCTCGATTTTTTCCAATTTAATTTACGTCTCAACCCGTAAATTTCTTTCCCACACCTTTAAAAATAAAACCACTATCTATTTTAAAAAAAAAATACCCATTCCTCTATAAATCCCTACCGTGAATTTAAACTTCCAAATATCCACTGATATCTTATTTCACTTTATAAACCCAATTTATAAATTCCATAGTCTCATCCTTCTTTTAAAACACAGTTTCAAACACTAAATCGATTTCCAAATCGATTTCCAAAATTTACTCCATTTGAAAATAAATCCCTTTACTTACTCAATTTTATTTCAATATCCATTAGTTTCAGATTTTACTTCTTTATTATGACTTAAATCTTATTTAAACTGAAAATACCAATTTCATACTTTTTCCTAAAATTCTTCTTTATCTCTCCCAAACTATTTTAAACCTTGAATTTAAAAATAAATACTTTATTTGTTTGAATAATATTTCTTTAAGTTTAAAAATTCAGTTATTTCCATTTATTCAAAAATCTCCTTTCCCATACTCAGATTTTATTTATTAGCATTTAACAATCAACTTTTTATCCTTTCCCAAATTCATTCTTCAATTTATCTAATTTCACTATATTTATTTTACTTAGAATTCCCTCTTCTATTTTCCTTTAAAATCCAATCCTTATATTTTTGATATCTCAATATACCCAAAATATATTCAGTCAAACCATAGCATTTAATATTTCAATTCCCAATATGATCAATATAATCTATCACAGATTATCAAATAAAACACATCACTGAATATGAAAATAAATTCCAACATTTTGAGGAATCCAGCAGGATCCCTCCAACTTATTTTTCTACATCCACAAATGCTAGCACATATAAAAATTCCAATCCCACTTCGAGAGGGATATCGCGATATAAACGGTCATCCGCTATTATGTGAGGCGCATAGGGTTTCATCCGCTATATAATGCGGGAATATCAATCACTCCAATATATATACTACTATATATAATATCACATCTAGACTAATAATAAATCATCAATTAAAGAAATCAACCAATAATTAAATTCAACTATTTAAATTTAAACGATAATCCAAATGAGTGAGATTAATTCACCTTTGATTTTTAATTTGCAATTCCAATCCAATCTTGACTTATTTCCTTCACGATTTTGACCTTGTATAACATTATATAATTTATTAATATTTGAAATAAATCGGACAATTAATTCCCATTTTAAAATTTAATTAACTAATGATTTGGTTTAAACCGATTTTCCTAAAATTAATATTTTTAGTAACTAAAATAAATTAAATAAGTTAATTAAACAAATTAGTTTCCATAATACATCATTTTTAAAATACTAGCAAGTTTAAAATAACATCTATAAATATTTCCCTGCTTATATTTTAAATTAACTATGTAGGTGTGTATATTCTTTTGTAAATAACAAAATAGTGACTTCTTTACTATATATTATTCATATGTGTGTATGTGTGTGTGTGTGTGTATGTTTTTAAAATTTTAAAATAAATTACTGTATAAATATACATACACCTTCCTGTAATTACTCTTTCTTTCTTTTTCTTTTCTTAATCTATATAGATATATATAGATTAAGCTAAAATTAAGTTTTATACCTGACTACTACCACTCCACGACTTTGCCGCAGGCAAAACCGACGCCGTGCGTCGCAGCTGCACTCTCCCCTGCTCATGATTCGCCACAATCGTGCTTGAACCTCTCCAGGAACTCGCAACCCCTTCCTGATCCGGCATCCCGAAAATTGATCAAGGAACCCATCCCACTGCTGGCCTTGCGAATCACCACATCGTCGCCCCCCTTCCAGCTTTCATGATGCACATTGCGTCGCTCGAGTTGAATTGCCGATCGAAAATGTTGCTGTTGATTTACACTCGATTCTAGATAGAACGAGGAGCTTGCATCAGTTTCAATTTTGAATCGAAGTCGACCCACATTTATCCTTTACTTGATATTGAATCGAAAGGGAAGAGTGGATTAACAGGCGCGATCTTTTTTTTTCTGCGATTTTTTATAATTTGCAAATAAATTTTGAAAGAGGAAGAACTAAAGTTGTTTGATTTATAAAAAGGAGGAGAGGGGTTTAATTGTCTCTCCTTTTTTTTAACGCATGTCTTCAGGGAGAGCACGTGTCCTAAATTGCCTTGTGTGTCTGCATAGGCTACTACTGTATTTCAATGCAATTATATTATTTAAAATTAAATTTAAATTCAAATTTAAATCGTCTTGAATTAGTAGCTTAAAATCTTGACATCCTATCGAGGTGTCCCGCAGGTTATACCCCTATTCCGAACGCAATGGAAAAGGTTATGAGTCCTAATTCGATCGTATGGAGAAGATAGCTTTTTGGAACGGCTATTATATTAAATTTTTGATATAATTTTTCAACGAGATTACCTATCGTACGACCACACGACAACTCCAAAAGCTACAAAAATTGAAATTCGATAATAAAACACTATTACGGATCCAATGGAACTAGTTTCGTCGAATTCCGAGACTGTGCTTCGGAAGGCTATTTTTTAATGATAATTTAAACGATATATTTTTAAAACTGAACAAATCACAGTTTAATTCAATTTTAAAAATTCTATTACCTTTATTTCTATCAATATAAATTTTACAAGCCTTTTAATTATCTTATGCCAGCTTAGATCTCTAGATTCCACAATTTAATCTATACTAAATTTTTGGATTGAATAATTATGCTATCCAACAAATTGCTATATAAATTCTGAATCTGTTTAATTAAATAAAAGCCAAACTTTCATATTCAAAATCAAATCATAATCCAAATTAAACATTTAAAACCATTTAATTATTCCATATTCAATGTTGAAAAATCCGGGTTGTCATAGATTATCTACGTTCCGGATGGTTTAAGTTGGACACGTATGGATTATTGTCGATTTAAATCTTCCAAAATGTGGCCCATTACATGTATGGCTCCTTTCATAGCTTTATATGGAAGGTCATATCGATCACCATCTTGTTGGTTAGAGTCTGAGGTAAAGTTGTGCTAAGTCCCGATTTTATTTGTGAAGCTTTGAAAGATCGATCTCGCCTGACTTATCTCTTTTGCAACATCCTATCCGTATTCTTGCTTTGAAGGTGAAACGCCATCGAAATAGGGAAGTACTGCTTGTAAAGATTCAATGGTCTATTGATTCCAATGTCAACACTTAGGTAAGCATAGAATTTATCGAGTGACCTTATCCTAGTTTTTTTATCTTCTTGTGTTGAGGGTGAGAATTTTAAACTCAAGTTTATCTATTTTTCTTTCCTATATGAAATAAATCGTGTTGAATACAACTCTTCTTTAGAACTTGCGAGGACGTAATTTTTATAAGGGGAGTCTGTAACAACCCTGATTTTTGTGTTACTTGTGAAATTAAATTAAAACGGGGGTCATAATTTAATAATGGAGAAATAAAATAAACTAAAGATGGAAAATTTGTCAAAATTGTTTATTTTAATTAAACAATGGGTTTTGAATAAATAAATTTGAATTAAGATTTGGTTGGTAATAAATTGTATATAACAGAAATATGTTGATTTGGGGATTTATTTGAATTAAATTAAAGACAAAAGAATTTAATTCTACATTAATTTGTTGAAATAAATATAACATATTGAAAATAAAGTTTTAGAAACTTTAATATGTTAGTTTGGGGTGAAAATGAGCATTGTAGGGTTTTAATTTGTTAAAATGTAATAATTTTGGGAATTATTGTCAAATGTTAATTTTTGTTAATTTTAATGAAGTTTTTGAATTTAATATGGATGATATTGTAGATAAAAAGGTGAAATGGTGTTTAAAAATAATATTTAGATGTAAAATTAAGGGTAATAAGGTTTGTTACCCTTAATCGGACAAGAGAATGTTTTTTGTGAAATTTTGATTGTCAAAAATATTATTTTATGTAATTAATAGTGTAAATTGAAGTATTTAATTAAAAATAAGAATTAATGATGAAAAATAATTTTAAATGGCTAAAATTTATTTCTTTATGTTGTGAAACATTTTGTATACATAAACATATGTTGAAAAAAATTTAATTAGTGAGATTTGTGTAAAATAGTGATAATAAAGTGATAATATGAATTAGCTTAGTTAAGAAATTAACCAAGTATTATCTTATAGGCTATTGGGTAATGGGTTCAAGCCCAAACCCATTTCTGGAATGAACTGAAGAGGCTAACCGTTCATTCCTTCTTTCTCATTCTCGCTTCTCCTATCTAAAAACACCAGTGAAATAAAATGGCTGCCTACTTGTAATCTTCAAATCTAGCTTCAAAATTAAGAGAAATCAAACGAGAAATCCAAAGAAATTAGTAAATTACATTCTATGCAGGTAATCAATACCAAAATCACAAATTATCTCTTTCCTTTTCCTGATTTTTGAAGTGGGTTGTTTGTAACTTTTTTTCTGTGCTGTATGTATTTTGTCCTTTGTCTACAGGTTTGTAAAGCTTCTCCAAGCCATAAAGTCATCACCTTGCAATTTAAATTGGTTTAAAATCATATAAGGTGAGTTTCTAACTCACAAATTCTAGCTTATAGCATGTCTTTATACTTGAAATTGCCAAATATTGCTTACATTAAACGAAATCCTATTGCTTGAAAGTTCAAAGTCAATATATGTTCTAGAATTCTTCTTCTTGTGTTCATATATCTCTATCCTTGTCATGAATTCATGCCGGAAATTTTCTGGATTGTTTCTATGTGCAATAGTTTATGCATGTCAAAATTCATAATCTGAATCAACCTGGAACAGCTTGAAATCATCGCTTAAAAATTAGAAAGAAGCGGGCAGAAATTGCCTGTAGAAATCGCGACCAAGCGGTCGACCCAGAAACCATGAGGGTCGACCTAGCAATACTTAGGTCATCCTGTAGGTCGACCTAGGCATATATTATTTCTCCATCCCATTTTATTTTGTTCTGTGCACTTTTTTGTATTCTCCGACTCATTCCAGCGAATATTGTGATCGATTCTTGTGATATTTTTGACTGTTTAGAAGGGCGTTAACCTACCAATAGGTAAGCCAGCATTATAGTTGGTCCGTACGTCAGATCAACACGTTTTTGAGATGATTTCTTATGCCGATTTTATGGAGTAGTGATGATTCTGTTTGTTTTCGAGCATGGGTTTTCCAAAACAATTTCAAAATGATTTTTCTAATAAAATAGCTTTTGAAATAAATATTTTTAATTATTTTTAAAGCTATTAAAATTATATATTCTCTATAATAAAGAGAGTTTCAAAGATAAAATTTCCAAACAATTTTAGAAATTGTTTAAAAACTAGTTTTCTCAAAGCAAATTATTTTCTATATAAAATACACGTCTTTGCACTATTCAAGCGAATGAGGAAGCAAATTAAATGATTTATTTAAACATGTAGTATGGGACACATGCGTTTACTTTTTCGGTTAATTTTAGACTCATTCGATTAATGTTATAAAAAAGAGTGAAATTAACTACCTTATAGTAAACAGTTAAGTGAAAACATGTGGTATGGAGCACACTGTTGTCAATGATTTGTTAACTATCTAAAAGTTGGTGACCCTTTATTTTATTGACCTTCGGGTTGTTATTTCCAGTACTTGGGCTGTTGGGTCCTATATAAAGCTGTTGGGCTAATCATGGGCTGTTGGGTCCTATTTGATGCTGTTGGTTCTCCTATACATTGTACTTGGCAGACTGTGGGGCCACTTATTGGGCTGTTGGGTCCTTTCTTTGTATATAGATGTTGGGATAATTTTTCGACTGTTGGGTCCTATTCTTTACATTGTTGCTTTTATAAATATCCTTATGTTGATTTTTAGAATTTAGATGATTTATGAAAGTTTTCACCATGGTTGCCCCTGTTGGTATTTATATAGCCCGAGCACTATCACGTTATTTATTATATGGTGATTACATTTTAGAGTTTTAAACTCTTAGCCGAGTTCTACATATTATGACTTATGGTTGCCATCCCTTGGTATTTTTGAGATTTATGATTTCCTATTCAGGAATTATGGTGTTGATGGATGCCATTATTTTGGTTATCGATGTCGATGATATGAGGCAATTATTTGTGATTAATTGATATTGTTGTTTTACTTGCCTCATTCGAGATACTTCCTTATGATGGGTTTTAGTGATATAATCTCTCATGAAGTAGTTGACATATCTTTGTATTACTACTCTTTCGAGTAGAAATATTATCCTTTACCTTTATTTCACCTATCATATGCTAATCAGTTTATTTAAGCTAGATTGGCCCGTGTATTTTTATATGCTTGGGTCAGACTGAGTTATTTCAGGATAGTCGTCTGCTGTAGATTACTACTTCGCTGCTACCGCTATAGACTTTCTACTAGTTGCCTTTTCTTTAGCTTTGTAGTGTTTTTATAAACGCTGATATGTATCTATTCATTTTGGACTCGATGTATATATTGTGGTTCATGTGCCACTACTGTTGTATCACTATGTAGTGTACTATGATGTATCTATTTACATGTGTGTGTGTGTGTATGACTGTTGTACTATGATCTGTTATGTTTGTTCTTATATTTTATTCTGATAGATTCGTTATCCACCGTTTTGTGTTAAACATTTATTGAGCATGTCGATCTACTTGAGAAAGGTAAAAGAAAAAAAACTAAAGCACCCAATTGACGTATTAAATATATGTTTAAGACAAAGCTTACAGATGGTCGCTCCTAACCAGCCCTATTCTCCGCATTAATAGACAATAATACTTCATAATGCTCTTTGTTAATGTGGTTCTCGGTGTAGGGCATCAAATTATTCGTCTAATGAGGTACCTTAAAACCACAACTCTTAAACTATTCAAAGTTCATTAAGAACCTGAGATTTTAAGGGTAAAACATAAACTTCGAGTCAGATATAAAGCCTGGTATCAATAATAACCTACCATCTCAAACCATTTAGATATCTAGTGAGGCCATGCCACTTAGCGGAACGGTTTTTCCCCTCACTAGTACCTTATCCAAAAATTAATAAAAACCATATATTTTGCTCCAACATCCACAGCAGTTAATGCATAAAAATTTAAAATATTATGACGATATGCAAACAAGCAATCTATTCTTGATTACCCAACCCCATTCATTTTGATTATCTGTCTCGGTTATAGTTTCTAGGGGACACAATTAACCTATTAGTTTTCATGGGCTGACTAATAACTTGTTTTAAAGCTTATGGACTCCCTCTCTGGTTTCATGGTTTTCGTGGGATCACTAAGAACTTATTGGCCCCTGCCAATAATTTATTATTTCATGGGTTCTCCCTGAACCTATTGGTATCTCCAATAACTTCTCTCATATCATATATTCATGGGTTGACTATGAACCTATTGACTTCTATCAATAACCTAATCTTGATATAGTTTTCATGGGTTCACTACAAACCTATTGGCCCTTGCCTATAACTCTTTCTAATCATAGTTTTCATGGGTTTACTATGAACCTGTCTATATGATAACTTCTTCAATCAATATTTAGGCATCTTATATCCTGGTCTTCTTGACCTCCTGGATGTATATACATATTTAGGAGTTAACTCAATTTATATTCACAATTGAGTCAACCTAACTGGCTATTCTGCCCTTTTTCTCTCCAAAATATAGTTATGGGTCCATTATAATGTCAATATATATTTTAGGAAAACAAACATAATAACACAATATCATTGACATCTACGGTTTAATATTTTTGAAATCATTTTCATATGAAACATGGTTAATCCCTTTAACTATTATTATATCAAAGAAAGCTTCTTCAAAAACTGCATACTTAAAAGCCAATTTAAAACTCCTTTATTTATGCCATGGTTTTTTCTTTAAAAATGAGATTGGGTTCTTTGTTTTGAAAACTATGGCTTTCAAAACCTAAAACTTTTACTTTCGAAACCATTGGATAACCTCCTTTAAAGCATTCAAATCTTCTTTCAAAACACTAAGCATATGCCTTTCGAAACACTTTAAATCATCTCTTTCGAAACCATCAAAACATACCTTTCGAAAGTATTTAAGCATTACTTATTAACTCATGGAAGCATAGCTTCAAAACCATTTGAAAGTACCCCTTTCAAAACCATTGAGTTTATCTTTAAAAGTATATTTTGGTTAAAGTGAATACAAAAGAAAGTACCCCTTTCGAAACCATCAACCTCTGTATAAAAGAGTTTGGGAAAAATTATCCTTCAGAAAGCTTAAATCGTCTAAGTAAAACATTTGAAAGATAGCTTCAATAAACCTTTCAAAGCCATTTCCTCTGAAACCATTAAACCCTTTCGAAATCATAATCATCTAAGTAAAACATTTGAAGGATAGCTTCGAAACACCTTTCGAAGTCATTGTCTTCGAAACCATTAAACCCTTTCGAAAGCTTTAGGAAGTGACTTATTTCATTTATCAAACAAAAGCTACCTTTCGATCTAATTGATGACTTCAATCCATTCGAAAGGCATAAGGTCAGCATCAAGGCTTCGACTGTGTTGAAACTACCCCTTTGCAAAGCATTGAATTAAAACAAGGCAACTCATTCGAAAGCATTCCTTGCGAAATAAAAAAGCAACCACATTTTCCAAATCTATTTAAATGCATTTTGACCTCTTTGAAAGCATCCTTTTAAAAACAAGATAAGTGTTAGTCCGTGAGATGATGGTTTTGATGATAACAACCTTAGAATAGATTATAAAATATAAATACTAACATTATAAGTTTAGATATATATGTATATGCAGGATTTAACCATGCAGGTACTAAGAATGAAGACTGTACAGTATAAAGATTCAAGATATCAAGATAGAAGACTCATGAGTATCAAGATTATCAAGAGTTCAAGATTTCAAGGTTAACTATTTTTTATTATTAGGAATTTTGTTAAAACTCATAGAAAAGAACTGGCATCTTAAAATCCAATTTATTCGTGGAATGGAATCCACTTCGAGCATGTTAAAGGGATGGAACCCTAAGTAGGATGGAACCTACGAAAAATCTAGTGGAACATGGTTTTGTATCCGCTAATTTTTATTCAAAATGATTTTTCAAAATTATATCCTGTTTTCAAAATGTTTTCAAAACTTTCCTTTTAAAAGATTAAAAACCCTATATCCTGATTTTAAATAATTTTAGCCCCAAAATTATCTTTAATTTCAAAGTCAAATTACTCCTGATTTGAAACTATCTTTTAGTATAATATATTTAACTTTTAAATATTTATACTTAAGATTTAAATATAAAATTATAGTTAAATTCTATATATATTATTCTCTATATTTACTTATGAACTTTAACTATAGTCAAGTATATTTATAAAGTTTAATTTAGTTTTAATATAAAATAAAAGTTATTTTCAAAGAAAATCAAAATACCAAAAAATCCTTTGGGATGTCGACATGCTGATGTACCCCATGCGACATGGTGTCAGTTGAGTTCAAAATTTAAATTTCAAAAGAAGTGTTTATTCGCCATAACTCTTCATGAATGGACATGATTGTTGTTCTTCTATAAATAAGGGTTAGTTTCAACGAATTTTACATCAGATTTTCTGTTTTTTCACTCCTCTTCTTCTTCCACTTTTCTTAATACATATTCTTACCATTACTCTGCCGAAATTAACATTGAATCAAAATCGATTACTTCTAGTTTGATTCTCTATCACTATCTCTACAAGGTTCTCGGTGCTATTCAGAGTTATAGACTTCTTTGTCATCTATTAAGTGAGAAAAGGTGTGATTGTAGCCTTGGAAATCAATCAAGAAAGAAAAGGTGTGATTGTAGCCTTGGTAAATCAATTGGGTAAACTTATGGCCCGGAAATCAAGTATCTCTACCCAGAGGATAGAAATTCTGGAGGGTGTACTTCATAGCCTAAAAACCGAGGGTGTAATTGTACAATTGCTTTTGAAAGAAAATCTGTACTTGTGTTGCGGGACTGGATGTAGGGTAACTCCGAACCAGTATAAAATCTGGTGTGTTCTTTTCTTTACTGCTTTTATTTTATTTCTGCATCTGTGTTTGTTTTTGTGATCATATCTGTGTCTGTATATTGCATACATCGGTGTCTAAATTAACATAAATTGAAAAAGATTTAGTAATTCTTTATTAAGACTATTCACCCCCCCTCTAGTGTTAATCCTAGCCTTAAGATCCGTAATCCGCATTTCTCACAATTGGTATTAGAGAAAGGTTTTCAAAGTTTCATAATCTGATTTTTGAAAAAGTTTTTAGAATGGCCATATTTGTTAATACAAATTTGGAAGTATTCAAATCATCGTTGTTTCATGAGTCTGCATATAATCAATATTCAAATTCTTGTTATCTACCAAAATTGTTTGATGTGTAAGAATCATGCTTTATGGCTGTTGAGGGATCAATCCACAACGGACAAATTGTACAGATCAGAAAGAACAAATGGATATGTTCTAGACACATGGCTGGCAATCCAGATATACTGAATAATATAATATACAAAGACGGAGGACTGGTTAACTTTGGTGACAATTCAAAAGGATATGTGATTGGCATCGGCAAAGTCGGTAATTCTGAAGCTCCTACTATTACTAATGTTTTGCTAGTTAAGAATCTGAAACATAATCTGCTAAGTATAAGTCAACTATGTTATAAACGATATAAAATTAAATTTGAAAAAGATAAGTGTCATATAGAAGATAATAATTCAACCATTATATTTGAGGGAGTCAGGAAAAAGAATATTTATATTCTTAGTATGAAAGTTTCAAATTATAACCTGTGTCTGTTGGCAAATACAAGTGACCCTTGAATTTGGCACAAGAGATTTGGGCATTTGAATTTCAAATTCTTATCTAGAATGTCCAAACATGATCTAGTAAGAGGTCTCCCTAAATTGAATTTTAAAGTAGATAGTTTATGTGATGCTTATCAATTAGGAAAACTTAGAAAAAGTTCTTTTAAGTTAAAAGATATGATTTCAACTTCAAAACCTCTTGAATTGCTTGGTCTTGATTTATTTGGTCCATCTCAAATTCTATCAATAAATCATAGTAAATATGTCTTTGTAATTGTGGATGATTATTCTAGATTTACATGGACAATATTTTTGAAACATAAAAGTGATACTTTTGAATGTTTTAAGACATTTTAAAAAAGAATTCAAAATCAATTTTATCTAAAAATTATAACTATTCGAAGTGATCACGGTGGCAAATTTGAAAATGAAAATGTGACGCCCCACCTCTGTACCCATGCTAGACAAGGACACTACGGGGTAATGCCGTCAACTAGTATGGAGAATAAGGCTGTTGAGGAGCGACCATCCGTGTAATTGCTTTGTGCGAGCACCGATATGTCAGATAGTAAAACACGCATTTCATTTCTAGAGGAATCCGACATGCCGATACAAACTCAAACCTGCTACACAGTAGCTATAATATCTTCGGAAACAAATATAGAAATAAGCATAACACAAATCAGTCACAGATATCCATATCACGAAGGCGGAAAAAGATATAAACACAACACATAAAAGTGTATGTCAGAGTAGTGGTCAATCAAGGTCCACAATATCACAAAAGAATAGTTACAAGTGCTACACAAAAGAATAAGTATACATCAATGAGTCTTTATCTCTAATATATACAACCAAAACCTACTAATCTAAGTAGTTAGCCAAAAGTCAGATGATGGCTCCATATAAAGAGTCAAACAGAAGCACCTGTAATATCTCGGTCCGACCTGAGTATTATTTAATAAGGAAATAATAAATGGATCAATCTAGCCATAAATATCAAATAAAATGATATAGAATAAGAGATATGACAAAATCGCGTGATACCCATAAAGCCATACTGTAATAAGTATGTGATTGAAAATCAACCAGAGATTAATCAATATCATAAGAATCTTCTCAAAAATCAAAAGAATGTCATACTCTTTATTTTTGTTCACTAAAACATAAATATTGACAATTATCAATGCCAATCATAAAAGTTAATGACACACAAACTCAACAATGCACAAATATTGATAAAACTTATCAATGTAAATCACGAAAATTGGTGAAACAAAAATTCAAGAAATCATCAATGGAAATCCAGAAATCACAAAAAGATGGGGAAGGCCTATCACAAAACGGGAGCATGAAAACTCACCAACACGTGTATGGCAAAATGGAACGTTATTCCATGGTTGCTAACCATTAATTTTGATCCGAAGCTCCACAAAACGGCCCGAAGACCATGGGTCGCTACCCCACTAATTTTGACCCGAAACTCCACAGAAACGGGGTTCAGTCTCCCTCGCAGACAAAGAGACATCGCACATTGCTAGTCTAAATCATAAAAATGATCATCATCGATCATCAAGAAGTGTCAATTACACTAAGCTAGTAAATATATAAGCTTAGCTTCATGTCCCATAACCACTAGCTTAACTTAAATATTTACAAACAAATTGTAGATCTCCACTCGAAAATTGTCACAAGATATTCAATCGAACAAGTCCAAGAATTAACTGACGAAGTAAACGCAAGCGTTTAATACCGCTCGTTTTGCTAAGTCGTTTAATTAGATCTCTCATAAGAGTGAGGTAAAGGTTTATAGATACTAGTAGATTAGAAAACGGTTTAAGAAACGAGTTTTCGTAATAAAATAGTGTTGAAATCATTTTGATGAATTTTTTTGATATTTACTACTAGTATTGAAACCATTATATTTTTAAAGTGACAAATCACAAAAATGATTGTAGAACAATTAATCACCAAAATTCACATTCGAAGACGTGAATAGAATCCAAAGAAATCGATAACGAATCCGTCAAAATGGATATTCCTAAAAGTTTCGAAGAAGATGTTGTCAAAGCCAACAAGGTGATAACAACTAGTCGGAGAACGAAGAATCGATTAAAATGTGGAAACTCAAACCCAAAAGGCAAATTGGGCAAAAACAGCAAATTCAGTTGACTGGACCAGGGTGGTCAGTCGACTGGCTCAGATCCTAGAAACTTTCTGTTTCCAGGTCCAGTCGACTGAACCAGAGTGGTCAGTCGACTGAATCATGCCTGGAAACTCTCTATTTCCAGGTTCAGTCGACTGGCCCAGAGTGGTCAGTCGACTGACTCTCGCCCAGGAAATTTCCTGGATTTGGTTCAGTCGACTGACCCTCTGGTTCAGTCGACTGAACTGAAAAATTCTATATTCTTAGCCTAGCCCCCAAGGGGAAAAATCCCAACAAATTGCAATCGGTCGAGCACGGACGCTAAGGGTTTACGCCTATCGGCAACTCGGCCCTAAGGGCTCCTCGATGCATCACTAAAAGCATGATCAAACATCAAAGTTATGATTTTTAAAGATTTGACTTCGGTACACTAAAAATTGGAATATTCACACAACGAATCCGAATCAAAAGCAATTGCACATGAATAAGTGTTGGGAATTCATACCTAACAATCATGGATAGTTGTAGACATAGATGTGAGATAAAATCTCACCTTTAAACCCAAAACAATGAAGAAGAAGCTATCGAGCAAGGTAAGAACAATCACTCCTCAATTCCAACCCAAGAAGCTTGAATCTAAGCTTAAAAGAAAAACATTTCCTAAATTAGACTTTAGGAATTTATAAAATTGAAGGTAGAATAAGTTAGGAAAGAAGAAGAGGATGCTTACCAATGGCTTCTCTTTGGGTTTGGAGCTAGAACTTGGATTTGCTAATGGAACTTGGTTTAGAATTTTCTAATTCGCTTTCTCTTTCCCCATTTTTGATGAAGCTTGAGTATTAGGAAATTATGATGGAATGAAGTGAAGAGGGGGTGAAGCTTGGGTCTAATGGGCTGAAACCAAACCAAAGCCCTAAGTGAAAAAGTAGCAAAATTCCTCTAACTCCAAACATATCGAAGTTTATACTCAAAATGGTCGCAAATGTCATTTTGAACTCGGTGGAGGTGGTCTCGAATCCAAATTCGAATGTTTGCAAAAAGTAGCTTTTCGGACTTAAATCCGACCAACGATGCTATATTTAAATAAAATATTTAAATATTCAATCGTAAAATATGCGGGTTATTACATACTCCGCTCCTTAAAGAAATTGCATCCTCGCAATATTTAAGAAGAAAAATAAAAAGTAACAACTATAAAAGCATATCAACACAAAAGAAATTTGAAATAAGAAGTTCACCTCAAAGAGCATGAGAAAGTAAGTCTAGATGCATTTGCTCGATGAATTCTCTAGATTCCCAAGAGCAATCCTTAGGATTTGAGGACCTTTGAACCTTACAAGAGGGGCATCTTTATTTCGAAGGCGTTTAACCTCCGATGTAATAATACGAATATGATGTTGCTCATAAGTCAAATTAGGTGAGACTTCAATTTCTTCCACAATACCGGGATCAAGAATAGAATCGGAATCTCGAAGGCATTTTCGTAGTTGAGAAACGTGAAACACGTCATGAATAACAGAAAACTGAGCTGGTAATAAGAGGCGATAAGCCATGGAACCAACACGTTCGGTGATGGGAAATGGATCAATATATCGAGGTGCTAACTTTCCCGATCGACTGAAACGCACAACACCCTTCATAGGTGAAACACGAATAAACACAAAATCTCCCACATAAAATTCTAATTTTCTTCTCCGGTTATCGGCATAGGACTTTTGCCTACTTTGAACTTCTTTCATCTGATGGCGAATAAGGTCAATCTTTTCTGCGGAATCACGAATAAAATCTGGACCTAAAACCAGCTTCTTGCCGGCCTCAAGTCAACAAGAACGAGATCGGCATGGCCTTATATAAAGTGCCACAAAAGGTGCCATACCAATACTAGATTGGAAGCTATTATTGTAGGAAAACTCAACAAGAGAAATATGATCTTCCCAACTTCCACCAAAATCAAGAACACATGCACGAAGAAGATCTTCAAGAGTTTGATTCACACGCTCGGTTTGTCCATCGGACTAAGGGTGATAAGCGGTGCTAAAATTAAGCTTCGTTCCCAAAGCTTTTTGAAGACTCTTCCAAAATCCACTAGTAAACAATGGACCATATTCGCTAATAATAGAAGTAGGAACTCCATGTAATTTAATAATTTCTTTGATAAAAAGTTTGGCCAAAAGTGATAGGTCCGATTGGACCGAACGGGAAGAAAAGGGCGGATTTTGTAAGTCTATCAACAATCACCAATAAGCTATCACGACCCGAACGAGAACAGGGAAGGCCGTCGATAAAATCCATGGAAAGTTGGTCCCACTTCCAAATTGGAAAGTCCAAAGGTTGCAATAACCCGTAGGGACTTTGATGCTCGGCCTTAACGAGTCGGCAAGTCATGCAACACTTAATAAAGTTAGCAATATCAGATTTCATTCCATCTCAATAATAAAGACGCTTCATATCCGCGTACATTTTACTACTACAGGGATGAATGGTAAATTTAGAACGATGAGAATCTTCTAAAATGTCTTTACGAAGATCACTAATATTTAGCACGATAAGTCTACCAAATTTTCGAATGCCGCCACGAGAATCAATATCAAAGTCTTTCAAACCTTCAATATCAATGTTATCCCTACAATTTTGGCTAAGAAGAGCCAATTCGGGATCTAGCTTTTGAGCTTCAAGAATGCGGTCTAAAAGAGAAGGATGAGCCTCAAGGCTACATAAAACAAGAGATGAATATAAATCGGATACCCGATCTCGAATCTCACAAGTGGATAAAGTCTTGAGATCATTCCATTCGGATATCATCATAGAAACAACCGCTTGTTGCTTACGACTAAGTGCATTGGCAACGCGATTTCCCTTTCCGGGAGTGTAAGGAATATCAAGATCATAAGATGCAAGGAATCGAGCCAACATTGTTGACGCAAATTAAGTTCCGTTTGAGAAAATAAATACTTTAAAGATTTATGATCAGTGTAGAGAACAAATTTCTCTCATAAAAGATAATGACACCAAATACGAAGGGCGAAAACAATAGCCGCGATCTCTAAATCACGAGTGGCATATCTAGTCTCGGCAGGCTTCAATTGCCTAGAAGCATAAGCAATAACACATTCCCTTTGTATAAGAACGACACCCAAACCAATACGACTAGCATCGGTATAAACAATAAAATCTTGGTTCCCTTCGGCATTCACAAGAATAGGAGCATCGGAAAGGAGTTCTTTTAATTTATGAAAAGAAGCTTCATATTTGTCCTACCAAATGTATTTAACTCCCTTCTTTGTCAAGCTAGCAAGAGGCACGACAATTTTAGAAAATTCTTTTATGAACCGGCGATAATAACCTTCCAATCCAAGAAAGCTACGAATTTCTGTCACCCTCTCCAGTCTCTTCCAATTTTGTATCGCTTCAATCTTTGAAGGATCCACGGAAATTTCGGATTTGGAAATAATATGGCCAAGAAATTTCACACGAGATTGCCAAAAGTGGCATTTAGAAAAAATTTCTTTCAATTGATTGCTCCTAAGAGTTTCCAACACAATCCGAAGATGCATTTCATGCTCTTCCTCGGTTTTATAATACACAAGAATATCATCTATAAAGATGAGAACAAATCGATCGAGGAAGTCTTTGAAAACTCGATTCATAAGGTCAACGAAATAAGCCGGAGCATTCCTCAAACTAAACGGCATAACAAGCCGTTCATAAGATCCATAACGAGCACGGAACGATGTCAAAGGAATGCTATCCTCCGCAATACGAAGCTGATGGAAACCGATTGCCAAGTCTAATTGTGAAAAGACTCTAGCACCACTAAGCTGATCAAATAGATCATCAATTTGAGGTAAAGGAAATTTATTCTTGACAGTAAGATCATTAAGCTTGTGGTAGTCAACACAAAGCCTAAGTGTACCATCGGATTTCTTCACAAAAATAGCTGAAGCTCCCCAAGGAGAGGAACTAGAACGAATAAATTGCTTCGTCTCCAATTCAGATAATTGTTTGCGCATCTCCTCATTTTCTTTATTAGACATAAAATAAGGAGGACGAGTGATAGGTTGAGCTCCAGGGATCAGAGTAATCCTGAACTCAATTGCTCGCTTAGGTGGTAATCCTAAAACGAGCTCAAATATGTCGGAAAATTCATGGACAACGTGAATAAGAGAAATGACATCTTCCTTATCATCATTATCGTCATCATGTGGATTTAGAGAATATAAGGATGCTGCCAAAGTGGAATCGGAATCTTTAAGAACAATATAAATCTGATTAACAAATTGTGGATGTCGAAGATAAATAGTCCACGCAGGACATAGGATACGAGCTTCATAAGGTTAAGCCAATCCATTCCCAAAATCATTTCAAAGCCTAAGAAACGCATAACATGCAAATTGGGTTGGAAAGAAAAATCACACAAAATAATCTCGATATCTTTACAAAGCAAACTAATTGTTGTGGATCCACCAACCGGATTCGCGATTCTCATAGAAGTCATTAAAGCAATAACACTTAAAGAAAAAGTATCAACAAGTTCTTTTGATATAAAAGAATGGGACGCACCCGTATCAAAAGAACTCGAATAGGATGATCACGAAACACAATAATGCCATCAAGGATAGAATGAGAAATACCTTGACCATGAGAAGTGTTACAAGGAGTTTACACCATATTAGGCTTTCCCTCGTTCCTGCCTTGAAGTTTGGGACATGCCGATATATAATGGCCCAAACTTTTGCAATAGCGACAAGCAAGGGGCTTTGAACACTTATTGGCATAATGGTCTTTAGAACCACAATTGTAGCATTTCCCACTACTAGAGGTAGAAGTCTTTGCCACCGGAGTTGCTTGCTTCCCTTTCTTATTAGGATAAGGACCTTTGAACTTATTAGGCCTTTTCTTGTTGTTGAAGTTTAGTTTGGCACCCATAACTTCAACGTCACTTTCCTTATCTGCCTCTTCAAGACGAAGAGCGATATCAATAAGTTGATCAAAAGAAACTTCTAATTTTAGAAGTAATGGCTTCTTGAGATTTTTTTTCAGGCCATAGACAAATCTCTGATTCTTCTTCAATGGGATGTTTATGTATTCGACCCAGTATTTAGAAAGTGACTCGAATGATGCGACATAATCTGGAGGATTCACCTTGAACAAGGTCAATGAAATGGCGAGCCAGTGTCACCTTCTCAGTTTCTAGCACAAACTTTAATTCGAATCGTTCCTAGAATTTCTCCCAAGTAAGATCCGCTTCATTTATTTCATAAATCAGAAGCTCATACCAGTCTAATGCTCTTTCTTGGAGCATACTAGAAGCCACTTGGACTCGGTGAAGATCAATAAGATTCATGCGAGAAAAGATGCGATCGCATATTCTTAGCCAAGCTTGGACTTGAATGACGCTTTTGGAACCCATAAATGGCTTCCCATCCAAGTTGGTATAGTCACTCCATAATACTTATTGTGAGAAGGCTCTGGAACGAGTCCGGCGGCCAGAGCATTCTTTACTAGATCTAGAAGTTGTTGTGCAGACATGAATACTCCATCCTACGGAGTAGCACTAGATTGACCGGCGCTGGGACGGTCTGGTCTAATGATTTCTCTTCTTTAAGAAAGAAAGAAAGAAGAAGAAAAAGGTTTTTCACAAAATGAATATCAAACAATAATGATTGATAAAACAAGGCATCACAAAAGAAAATAGGATAAGACGGTACGAAGACTCGAATTAAATCCTAAGGCACGACTCCTATGATGGACTTAGGATGATGATCCATGTTAAATTATTCTACATTGTTCCGAAGTTTTGCTCTGATACCAAGCTGTGACGCCCCACCTCTATACCCACGCTAGACAAGGACACTACGGGGAATGCCGTCAACTAGCACGAAGAATAAGGTTGTTGAGGAGCGACCATCCATGTAATTGCTTTGTGCGAGCACCGATATGTCAGATAGTAAAACATGCATTTCATTTCTAGAGGAATCCGACATGCCGATACAAACTCAAAACTACTACACAGTGGCTATAATATCTTCAGAAACAAATATAGAAATAAGCATAACACAAATCAGTCACAGATATCCATATCACAAAGGCGGAAAAAGATATGAACACTACAAATAAAAGTGTATGTCAGAGTAGTGGTCAATCAAGGTCCACAATATCACAAAAGAATAGTTACAAGTGCTACACAATAGAATAAGTATACATCAATGAGTCTATATCTCAAATGTATACAACCAAACAATACTAATCTCAGTAGTTAGCCAAAAGTCAGATGATGGCTCCATATAAAGAGTCAAGCAGAAGCACCTGTAATATCTCGGTCTACGGATCAGTCTAGCTATAAATATCAGATAAAATGATATAGAATAAGAGATATGACAAAATCGTGTGATACCCATAACGCCATACTTTAATAAGTATGTGATTGAAAATCAACCAGATATTAATCAATATCACAAGAATCTTCTCAAAAATCAAAAGAATGTCATACTCTTTATTTTTGTTCACCAAACCATAAATATTGACAATTATCAAGGCCAATCATAAAAGTTAATGACACAAAAATTCACCAATGCACAAATATTGATAAAACTTATCAATGCAAATCACCAAAATTGGTGAAACACAAATTCAAGAAATCATCAATGGAAATCCAGTAATCACAAAAAGGGGGCAAGGCCTATCACAAAACGGGAGCATGAAAACTCACCAACACGTGTATCACAAAATGGAAAGCTCTTCCATGGTTGCTAACCATTAATTTTGAGCCGAAGCTCCACAAAACGGCCCAAAGAGCATGGGTCGCTACCCCAACAATTTTGACCCGAAACTCCATAGAAATGAGGTTTAGTCTCCCTCGTAGACAAAGAACATCGCACATTGCTAGTCTAAATCATAAAAATGATCATCATCGATCATCAGGAAGTGTCAATTACACTAAGCTAGTAAATACATGAGCTTAGCTTCATGTCCCATAACCACTAGCTTAACTTAAATATTTACGAATAAATTGTAGATCCCACTCGAAAATTGTCACAAGAGATTCAATCGAACAAGTCCAAGAATTAACCGATGAAGTAAACGCAAGTGTTTCATACCGCTTGTTTTACTAAGTCGTTTAATTAGATTTCTCATACGAGTGACGTAAAGGTTTATATATACTAGTTGATTGGAAAACGGTTTAAGAAACGAGTTTTTGTAATAAAATAGTGTTGAAATCGTTTTGATGAAAAAGTTTTGATATTCATTACTAGTATTGAAACCTTTATATTTTTAAAGTGACAAATCACAAAACTGATTGTAGAACAATCAATCACCAAAATTCACATTCGAAGACGTGAATAGAATCCAAAGAAATCGATAACGAATCCATCAAAACGGATATTCCCAAAAGTTCCAAAGAAGATGTTGTCAAAGCCAACAAGGTGATAACAACTAGTCGGAGAACGAAGAATCGATTAAAAAGTGGAAATTCAAACCCAAAAGGCAAATTGGGCAAAAACAGCAAATTCAGTCGACTGGACCAGGGTGGTCAGTCGACTGACTCAGATCTTGAAAACTTTCTTTTTCCACGTCCAGTCGACTGAACCAGAGTGGTCAGTCGACTAAATCATACCTGAAAACTCTCTGTTTCCAGGTTCAGTCGACTGGCCCAGAGTGGTCAGTCGACTGACTCTCGCCAGGAAATTTCCTAGATTTGGTTCAATCGAGTGACCCTCTGGCTCAGTCGACTGAACTGAAAATTTCTGTATTCTTAGCCTATCCCCCAGGGAGCAAAATCCCAACAAATCGCAATCGGTCGAGCATGGACACTAAGGGTTTACGCCTATCGGCAACCCGGCCCTAAGGGCTCCTTGATGCATCACTAAAAGCATGATCGAACATCAAAGTTATGATTTTTAAACATTTGACTTCAAAACACTAAAATTTGGAATATTCACACAACGAATCCGAATCAAAAGCAATTGCACATGAATAAGTGTTAGGAATTCATACATAACAATCAAGGATAGTTATAGACATAGTTGTGAGATAAAAATCTCACCTTTAAACCCAAAACAATGAAGAAGATGCTATAGAGCAAGGTAAGAACAATCGCTCCTCAATTCTAACCCAAGAAGCTTGAATCTAAGCTTAAAAGAAAAACATTTCCTAAATTAGACTTTAGGAATTTCTGAAATTGAAGGTAGAATGAGTCGGGGAAGAAGAAGAGGATGCTTACCAATGGCTTCTCTTTGGGTTTGGAGCTAGAACTTGGATTTGCAAATGGAACTAGGTTTAGAATTTCTTAATTCTTTTTATCTTCCCCCATTTTTGATGAAGCTTGAGTATTAGGAAATTATGAAGGAATGAAGAGAAGAGGGGATGAAGCTTGAACTCGGTGGAGGTGGTCTCGAGTCCAAATTCGACTGTTTGCAAAAAGTAGCTTTTCGGACTTAAATCTGAATAACGATGCTATATTTAAATAAAATATTTACATATTTAATCGTAAAATATGCAGTTGTTACAGAAAAGTTTGAGGAATTCTGTAATAAAAAGGGAATAACTCACAATTTTTCATTTTCGAGAACTCCACAACAAAACGGAGTAGTAGAACGTAAAAATAGGACGATTCAAGAGTGTGGGAGAACTATGCTTACAGATATTAATTAACCAAAGAATTTTTGGGCAGAAGCAGTTGCTACCGCCTGTTATATTTTGAATAGAATTTTAATTAGACCTTTAACTGATAAGACATCTTATGAACTTCTTTATTCAAAGAAACCTAAGGTATCTTATTTCAGAATTTTTGGAAGTAAATGCGTTATTTTAAATACAAAAGATAATTTAGATAAATTTGATCCTAAATCTGACAAAGGTATCTTTATCGGATATTCTAATAGAAGTAAAGCGTGCATAGTATTTAATTTAAAGACTAATTCCGTTGAAGAAACAATGCATATTTCATTTGATGAAAATTTCAAAATTTTTGAAGATACAAATGATGAATAGGATTTAATCACTTAAAATCAAGAATCAATTGAAACTAATAATGAAATTAATCATCCTAATAGACTGAACTTTTAAAAGATCATCCTATAGAAAATATATTGGGAGATATGCAATCTGTTATTAAAACTAGAAATCAACTAAGTCAAATGAGTAATGTAGCTTTTATATCAACTATTGAACCCAAAAATCCAAAAGAAGCATCAACTGATGATTCATGGATTTTGGCTATGCAAGAAGAATTAAATCAATTTACTAGAAATGATGCTTGGGAACTTGTTCCTAGACTAGAAAATAAAACTATAATTAGAACTAAATGGGTTTATAAAAATAAAATGAATGAACAAGGAGGCGTAATTAGAAATAAAGCTCGATTAGTCGCTCAAGGTTATTGTCAAGAAGAAGGAATAGATTTTGATGAAACCTTTGCCCCCATAGCAAGAGTAGAAGCCATTAGGATTCTACTCGCTTTCGCAAATCATAATAATTTCAAATTATTTCAAATAGATGTTAAAAGTGCCTTTTAAATGGATTTGTAAAAGAAGAAGTATATGTTGAACAACCACCACTTTTGAAAACGATAAATTAACAAATCATGTTTACAAATTTAAAAAAGTATTATATGGTCTAAAACAAGCTCCTAGAGCCTGGTATGATAGACTAAGATCTTATTTATTGCAATCTAATTTTGAAATTGGTAAAGTAGATAATACTCTTTTTATTAAAAGAAATAAAAATGATATTCAACTAGTGCAAGTTTACGTAGATGATATCATTTTTGGTTCAACTAATTTTTAAATGAATAAAGAATTTTCTGAAATAATGACAAAAGAGTTTGAGATGAGTTATATGGGTGAATTAAATTTCTTTTTAGGATTATAAAATAAAACAATTAGATAATGGTATCTTTACTAGTCAAGAAAAATATGCTAAAGACCTAATTAGTAAATTTGGTTTGACTACTGCGAGTGGAAAACCCACTCCCATAGCAACCAATGAGTATCTTAGTAAAGAAGATCTCTCGAAAGATGTAGATCAAAAACTACATAGAGGAATGATTGGATCACTACTCTATATTACTGCCAGTAGACCTGATATCATGCATAGTGTTTGTCTCTGTGCCAGATATCAATCCCAACCTAAAGAGGCCCACTTAAAAGCCGTAAAACGAATCATAAGATATGTTAAACACACATCTGATTATGGTTTATTCTACCCTAAAAATGATTCTTTTGACTTAATATCTTACTGTGATACTGACTATGCTGGTTGTAAATCAGACCGAAAAAGCACAAGTGGGACATGTCACTTTTTGGGGCATTCTCTGATTTCTTGGCTTAGTAAAAAGGAAAACACAGTTTCTTTATCAACTACTGAAGAAGAGTATATTTCTGCTGCTTTGGCTTGTTCTCAAGTAATATATATGCAACAAACCTTAAAAGATTTTGGTTTAAGATTTTCAAAATCCCTAATTTATTGTGACAATACAAGTGCGATAAATTTATCCAAAAATACTACACAACATGCTAGAACTAAACATATTGATATCAGACATCATTTTCTCAGAGATAATATAAGTAAGGAAGTAGTTGCACTCGATTATATCAATTCTGAGAATCAAATTGCTGATATCTTAACAAAACCCTTAAATGAATCAATACTTACTAAATTAAGAAGAGAATTAGGTATTTGTTCTATAACTGAAATATAAAATATAAATAACTAGTACAATTAATAATTAATATTAAAATAAGTCAAAGAGTTAAAATATAAAAGACCACGTCGACATCCCCCATATACCCATGTCGACATGCAATGTTTATAAATATTGAAATTTTTCCCACCAAAATTCAAAATATTAGTTATATATTCTTCTTTTTCGAATTTTTTTCATTCTCTCTGTTTTCTCTTTAATCTATCTTCTAAAATAAACAAAATAATGGCCTCCTCTTCCAAATCAAACATAAAATCATCCTTTTCATTCCCTCCCCTACGTCGGGTCCATTTCAATGTACTACTCTCGCTCGTGTGACTAAAATAGAGGAATCTATGAAGGATGTACTTCAGATGATAACTGAAATTCAAGTGACTCAACTTCGTATGGCAAAGGAACAGGAAAGGCAAGGCAAGATTCTTAGGAATTTGCAAAAATCCCTAATGGATAACCAGGCCAACCCTATCTTGATTGATGAAGACTCTTCACTTAACCAAGAACAAGAGGCCAGCGAAGAAGAAGAAGAAGAAGAACCCATGGAAGAAGCGCACGAGGAGGATGATGACCAAGTCGTGTGTGTTGGAGAAGTGTGTTTTGACAAGAATGGGAATCTTGTCGAACAACGTGGAAATTTCTGTTTCCACTATCCAAACTGTTCGATTCATAGATCCCCTATGTTTACAAACACACAATAGTTTCTTTTCATTGTTCTTCGTTGTTGTTTGTGTTTCTTTATGTTTTCTAAAACACTCATGCATATACAACGTCGTACGTAATAAATAACTCGTGTTCTTATATGTGTTTTAATTATAAGTACTATCGTGAATTCTTACTTAGGATAGTTAATAGTTTAGGACTATGTTTTAGTATAAGATTTAAGTGATGATTACTTACGGCAACACTATCATTATAATCACATGTCATAGAATATTAGTTTTAGGAGGAGTTATATAGTTTGGAGTTATATAGTTTGGAGTTATATGGTTTACATTTAGTTTTTTGTTGATGACAAAGGGGGAAAAATATAAAATAGGGTAGTTAGACATAGATTAAGGGGGAGTTATTAGTTTTAGGGGGAGTTATTAGGATAGAAGTAATATTTTATAAACAAAGGTTGTCATCATCAAAAAGGGGGAGATTGTTAGTCCGTGAGATGATGGTTTTGATGACAACAACCTTAGAATAGATTATAAAATATAAATACTAACATTATAAGTTTAGATATGCAGGATTTAACCATGCAGGTACTAAGAATGAAGACTGTACAGTATAGAGATTCAAGATATAAAGATAGAAGACTCATGAGTATCATGATTATCAAGAGTTTAAGATTTCAAGGTTAAGTATTTTTTATTATTAGGAATTTTGTTAAAACTCATAGAAAAGCATTGACATCTTAAAATCCAATTTATTTATGGAATGGAATCCACTTCGAGCCTGTTTAAGGGATAGGAACCCTAAGTAGGATGGAACCTATGAAAAATCTAGTGGAACATTGTTTTGTTTCAAAATTATATCCTATTTTCAAAATGTTTTCAATTTCCTTTTAAAAGATTCAAAACCTCTGTCCTGATTTTAAATAATTTTAGCCTCAAGATTATCTTTAATTTCAAAGTCAAATTACTCCTGATTTTAAACTATCTTTTAATATAATATATTTAACTTTTAAATATTTATTCTTAAGATTTAAATATAAAATTATAGTTAAATTCTTTATATATTTTCTCTATATTTACTTATTAATTTTAACTATAGTCAAGCATATTTATAAAGTTTAAATTAGTTTTAATATAAAATAAAAGTTATTTTCAAAGAAAATCAAATGACCAAAAAATCCTTTGGGAAGTCGACATGCCTATGTACCCTATGTCGACATGGTGTCAGTTGGGTTCAAAATTTAAATTTCAAAAGAAGTGTCTATTCGCCATAACTCTTCATGAATGGACATGGCGGTTGTTCTTCTATAAATAGGGGTTAGTTTCAACGAATTTTACATCAGATTTTTTGGTTTTTCACTCCTCTTCTTCTTCCACTTTTCTTAATACATATTCTTACCATTACTCTGCGGAAATCAACATTGAATCAAACTCGATTACTTCTAGTTTGATTCTCTATCACTATCTCTACAAGGTTCTCAGTGCTATTCAGAGTTATAGACTTCTTTGTAATCTATTAACCGAGAAAAGGTGAGATTGTAGCCTTGGAAATCAATCAAGAAAGAAAAGGTGTGATTGTAGCCTTGGTAAATAAATTGGGTAAACTTGTGGACCGGAAATCAAGTTTCTCTACCCAGAGGATAGAAATTTTGGAGGGTGTACCTCGTAGCCTTGAAATCGAGGGTGTAATTGTACAATTTCTTTTGAAAGGAAATCCATAATTGTGTTGCGGGACTGGATGTAGGGTAACTCCGAACCAGTATAAAATCCGGTGTGTTTTTTCGTTTACTGCTTTTATTTTATTTCTACATCTGTGTTTGTTTCTATGATCATATCTATGTCTGTATATTGCATACATCGGTGTCTAAATTAACATAAATTGAAAAAGATTTAGTAGTTCTTTATTAACACTATTCACCCCCTCTAGTGTTAATCCTAGCCTTAAGATCTGTAATCCGCATTTCCCACAACAAGTACATTTCTTTGGATAGTAAGACAAAGACCTTTGAAAGCTAACTGGTTTTAACCCTTCGAAAGAATGGTTTCGACACCATACCTACCGGATTTCTCCAATCCACTACGTACCAATGCATTGATACATTGTGTATTGGTTTCAACTTGGTTGGTTTCGGCTTGGTTGAGGCGGGATTATAGGGTCGGAAGTACTACTGAAAGTGGCGAAACATAATTTCTGGGCAAAGACTGTTTTAATGCTTTTCAGTAATTTGCTTTTTAACTAACCTACCTATTCGTAAACATTTAATTAGTTGCCATAAACTTTTCAAATTCTTTTGAAAAACTGCCACAATTATTTCCGATTTAAATAAAAATAATTTAACAAATGATTCCTTTCATTAAGCAAACAATTAAAACAATTAAGTCCTCCATCAAAAATAATTCAATTTCTATAGTAAATTACATAGGAAAAATCCCAAAAATCATAGAAATTCTCTTTTAATATGTTATCTAACATAAAAATTTCAGATCCAAATTCTTTCATATAATAGTCAAAATAATTTCGAACCCAATTTATTCATTTCTTCCTTCAAAAATTCATAATAATTTTTTCATAACTTGGAAATTTACAGAAAAGTAACCCATCCCCAAATTTATGTTTAATGAAACATATAAATTCCTCATAGCATTCGAATTCCAAAACAAATGATTTTAGCCTTGAAACCGTGTAAAACAACTATCAAACAAACTTTTTGAATATGTCATATCATGAAATCCAAGCATATCATTATTAAAAATCATCATAATGGATTTAAATTTAAACCCAAAATCAAACTATCTATAAAAAATAGAGATGGTTTTGATTGTTATTCACCTCTTTTAGAATAAGAAATTTGAGATTTAATCCTTGATTAACTCCTACAGCATGATTCCTTAGCTTTAGATTAATTTTTCTCCTCTTTTCCTTCTAAGTAATGGCCGACTTTTTCTCTTTACTTTCCATTTTTTTATGTTATGAAATGAATGTGTAAAGGAATGGAAATAAGATTTGAAGGACAATGGAATTATGGGTGCGGTTATTACCCATTATGCCCTTGCATTAATTGTTTTCTTATTAGTTAACATATGAAACCTTCCATAGCTCATTAACTTAATTAAGGTCAGCCACTAGTTTAAATTTTCAAATCTCAATCCCCTTATCACTCTAATATTTACAATATTCTATTTAATTTATCTAATTAAATCTCCTAAATAATGTTATTAAAAATTTAGGGCTATTACACATATAATCCTCATGTTTTCCCTAGATATTTCCAGAGTTAAAATCCTTCAGTGTTAAGTAGGGATATTTCCTTACCATCAAAATTAAGAAGGATTACATATTTAAACCAAGAATTGATAGTTATTTAACTATCAAATAGTCAAATATTCAAAACAAGATCACATTTCCCATGAAATCACTAAGCCTCTTAAATCAATCTTTCATTAATTTAAATTCATATTTCGCATACTTGGAAATTACTTCCATATACTTATCTCAATAGGTTAAGTATATTCACAAACCACTATATTTTCAATACTTAGAAAATATAACCATATACTTATCTCAATAGTAAAGCATATTCACAAACCATTTCACTTTCAAAATTTAGAAGCTTTTCCATGTACTTAAGCAATACTATAAGTATATTCACGAAACGTTTAGAAAGATTTTCCATTTTTAGTCATATTAAAATGACCAAAACTCCATATGCCATAAAAACAGAGATATTGATAATCCAAACACTAATTCTTTCCATAAATCTCTTTATTTTATAAACAAATATCTCCTTTATAACTTTCCAAATTAGTTTATAAAATATTTTATAAGTCTCGTGTCTGTTTATAAAATCCTAATATTAGGACTTTCACTTTTTAGATCTCTAAACCCATTTATATATATATCCATTAAGACATCATTTGAAAAACCAAACTTCTTTTTTAATTCCAAAATCTTTTTCCAATTTATAAACCCTTTGACAAAACCCTTCTATTGGATGAAACCCATTTTGAGCCTTCAATTTAAAAATAAACTTTAACCTTTTTAATCATATAATAATTAATTAACTTTAAACTATATTAATATAATAATAAATTATCCTTAAAGCAAGATTAATATATATAAATAAATTAACTTTTAAATAATATTGATATATTAATAAATTAACTTTGAAATAATATTATAATTAACTTATAGATAAAAATTAACTTAAAATCAAATTGTTATAAAATAACTTTAATTAACTTTTAAAAAAATAATTACAATCAACGCCCTAAAGCAGTAATTGAATAACTTAGAAAACATATTCTTAAATTACTCTACGAAATACTTTAAAGACTCTTCAAATAATTAACATATAATTATTACTTAAACAATAATCAATTATCTTTTAAATCTCTACTACTAATAAAGAAAATTGCTTGAACTAATTTACTCGGTGTCTTTTTGAAAATCCAAAAATGCCCTTGCATTCCTTCTTTCTCTACCACTTTCCACGCTATCATCAATCTCTTTTTCAACATCCCCAGAAATAGTAGGAAATTCCTGTAATTCCTGTAAGCAAAGCAGCCAGGTAATAAACATAACGGCCAACCAAAAGCTCAAACAGCGAATTGCCAACAATCAGACCCACTATCGACTTAGAAAGGCGTTGAAGACCAGATGACTCTATAAAAGCCAAACCATCATACAATAGAAGGATTTCAGATGACTTAACGAAAACATGGTAAAACAATTGTTAGCAACAACGAAACTGAATAGGGAACGAAGGCGAAGGTTAAACAGCCGGATTTGGATCAACGGAGGAGGCGAAGGTATGCAAATAAAATTGTAGACTCATAATAACATGGAAAGTTAGGGCATAGAAGAGGTAGAGAGGAGGAAAGAGAGACAAAAGAAATGAATGTAACTAGATCTGATTTTAGGGGATAAAGAAGAAGATGGCTGAAAAAACAATGAGATGTAGGCAAATACCAATTGGTGGCCGAAGAAACAATCAAATCTTGCTATGAGTTACGATATGGAGTTAATGTCGAAGGAAATGGACGAATCCCAAAATTTTAGAATCAGAGCCAAAAAAATTAAAATTGATGGGAAAAGTTCCAAATTAAAGTAAAAAAAATTATTATTTATTAAAGCAGCAAAAAGTTGTATATCTTTATTAATAATTCTATCATTGATTTACCCACTATCAAGTAAAATTGTTGTGCACTTTAAATGGTTTTCAATCCCTTTAGCACAAAAATATAGTGGTATCAGAGAAAAACTTAGCTACCTTCTTAGTGAAATAATTTTGGAATTTGTGCTTGATATTTACATCTCTCATTTGATATCTTAGTGCTTTGATACGTGCAAAACCCTTATGTCCTGCATGTAGGTCCATGTGGTTTGAGCAGTGGATCTTCTATTGCAGTTGAAACAAACACGATTGTAGTGGCATTAGGCACAAAAACATTAGGGTATTTCATTTGCCCAGCTTCTATAAATTTGTTTGGGTGATGAACTAGAATCTAAACAATTTCAAAAAAAATCATATGTATAGCATGATTAAGTGCTTTGTAGTTTGTACAATATCGTATGTAGGCCTGTGGCAAGAACAATTGAAGATGCAACAGTGTTTTTGGAAGCAATAGTTGACTTTGATGAAAGGGATGCTAATGGTACACCAAAAACATTGAAATATACACAGAAAGGTGGATACATGTATCAAGAACGAAGGCTAAATGAGTTGAGGTATTAAGGAAAGGCTTCGTTGAATTTTCTCAAGGACATGTTCACGATAAATCCTTTGAACAACATTCAAATGATGAGGTATATATGACATATACATATTCATTTAGCCTTAAATTTATCATTTTTTTGTTTGCATTTTACCTAGAATTTTTCTGCAGTAAACAAGGTGCGGTGTTGATAGATAACCTTGATATGCAAAATACTAGTAACATAAATGATTTTATGCAAAATGGAAAGTTACTAGCATCGCCATTACCTGCCGGGTTAAAGATATCACTTGACATGTAGCCGTCAGAATTGTTATACACTTCTGTGAAATTTGTACTCGATGTCATCAACTTCAACAACAAGCTTAATATATATGATAGATGCACATTAATTTAACACTATACATATCAATGGCATACACAAAGCACATTTTCTCTATCCATAACCACTCAAGATTTATTTTCTTTCATACATGTTAGCCAATTACATCACTCTAAATCCTTTTTGATTGCTGACTATTGAATTATGCTTACTACATATGCATTGACTAGGAGTGAAATAAACAACAAGAATTTAGATAAAGTCTTTGTTGTTTCTACTAATATTAGGTACATATATTTATTTTATCAAAATTCTATACTCAATCATAATTTCCTTTCTTCTTTCTTCTTCCAGGTGTCAATGTTTTGAAATTAGTCTTCAACGTCCAAAGAATGACATTCGATTATTTATGCTCCTTAGTAAGTCTCAATTTCATAACTATAGAATTTGTCCGCTGCTTTTAGCTATTTGATTGTGGCATAATTTTCATCTGTGCTTCATGCTATCTGCTCATGCAATGTACTTTCAATTCATGTCTGTTCTCGAATGTTCATAGGAATCCAAAATAATAAGCATGAAGTCTTGCAAACTAAGTTTGGTTGTTGAGTCATCTTCTTATTCAACTAATATATAGAAGAATATACAAAGAACAAGTCCATAATAATGTTTTAGTGAAAATTATTGCTGCATTTTTTTTATTTTCTTTGTTTATTTATTTGTTGTGATAGTTGCAGCATGAAGATCCTTATATTTAAGCAATATTTTGTTGATGTTTTTATCTTTACGATGTATGAGTATCATATTTTTATGATAGAAACATACGAAATTGATTGTTTTTGTTATAGGAATTGTAACTGGGATTTTTCTTATTTTTTGTTTACTGATTAAAGTTTAAGTTTATATATGTTCTATTACTTTTATGTATTATAATTTATTCATAACTAGATGTAAAATATGATTTAATTGCTAAATTCAAAGTTTGAAGAAGGATTCAAACGTAACATTTTTGTCCCTCATGCAACATTGTTGTCTCTCATGACCTCAAATTTGTTTAAGTAACCATAAATTATCCATCTTTTCCAATAATCTTAATTTAAGATTTTTTTTATTGATTCTATATTTTTGGTGGTTAAAAGGTGAGTAATAAAACTGTGAATAAAAATATGACAATTGATCTCTCTTATGGATCCATAAATAGGCAAATAGACATGCATCAGTCCGACGAGTCATATTTAAACAATACAGTTATAGACAAACCAAAACTAAAATCTTTAAGAGAAGAAATCACATTTATTAATGTGATGAAACATGAGTAATACCTATTGATATTTAGAGAGCCTGTATTGATCATTGTAGTATGCACTTCTGGTGCATCTTTACACTAATTAGTAGAAAAAAACTAAGTTTTTGGTTCGATCGCTTTACAATACACATTTGTTAACTGGTACCGATAATTAGTATGTCTTTTTAATTGTGTGGTTAATGTAATAATCGTGAATGTGGTTTGGTGCTTTGGTCATAAAAGGAACCTACATGTTACAAATAATAAAGAAAAACCTCAAAGTTATCGATAGAAAGAAAATATCATCCTTCAATCAAATGCAGGACCATTTGGACGTGCATATATACTCGTATTAATTATAAATAATAATTATCTTTTAAAGTCTTATTAATATTTTATAGTAATTGTCTTTAAAATAACTTTATTAACTTTTCAGTTTAAAAAGAGGCTTTGCGCTTCAATGGTACTTAATCAAGTCACTATTAATCCAATTACTATCCACATTATAATTCAAATATTTACATCTCCTTCCATATGTAAGTTAAACTCATAATTAGCAATTGATTATGAATGCAACTATTATCCAATACTAATCAATTAGAATGTAATCATGTGTCCACAATCATGTAATAGCAGAACAGGTTTAATTTCTGCTAAATAAATGTCAAAATTTAACATATCCAGTTAATAATAGCAGCATAGGGATTTATTATGCTTGAACATGTGTTCATTTAATTTAATTAGCGGAACGATGTTTTATTCCATAAACAGATGTCCAATTACCATAATCAATACAATTTAACTCAACTGTATTTTATTTGGCCAAATAAACATCAATAATTAAGGTATACAAATTTAAATGATGTTATTATACATAATTTAAATTCAGCCTCTTTTAATATGTCATATGTTTATACTTTACCAAAACTATCATTAAACTACACTATAATGTTGTACTCATCCCCACGGTAAAATGCAAAAACCCATGTGCAAAATGGATACCATATGAGCAACTTATTGCATTTTAATCTTGTCACATTTATTTATATATAAATAAATAAACCTTTTAAAAGTTTCCTACCACAAATAGGCACGCCCGAAACCCAAAAACCAAACCTACTTCACATCCATAATTCTTCTTCTTTATTCAAATTCTGACTCCCTAAACCTACAAACATATGCACGGCCGTGCACCTTGGTTGCTCACCCACTCAACAAATGCCATCGCTAAGTCCACCACTGAGTCCCCTTCCTCCTCCTCTCTACGTTCGTACCCTCCATGGTAGGTATGAGCCATTGTGCCAAAATTGACTTGAACTCCTCCATGCAACCTTGAAATCTCACACTCATTAATCATGGACCGAGCTCCATGAAAACATTGCTGCCAGTGCTATTCGACATCGCAAACTTGAATCTAACCACTATCTCATGAATCCCTGCATAAATTGCCCATAAACCGAAGCCTCTCTTTCCTGTTCGACCATGGCTATGCCAAACGTCATCAATTTTGATCGAACGACTAAAAACCAATTCCAACAAAAAGATCTCTCCAATACAAACATGTAGAAAAATTTCGCTAATTTTTGTTTGTTATGCGATTAAAATACGATTTTTTAACCTGAGCATGCTTCCTTATGTTTGTTTTCAAATTACAGAGGGGTCATGTATATAGGTTTTGAGAAGAGGGAAAAACAAGTTGAACCAAAATATAAATGTGTCCCTCCTATGCTCATCATTTTTCAGAGATGAAAAATTAAATATCTCAAGTCCTAGTCATATATAATGCAATATTTCTTTCATAGTTAAGACATACAAGGACACTCTATTAAATGCTACCCAACAAAATGTTGGCTTGAGGATAAAGAAGGATGTCAAAAAGATTGTGCTATAGTATTTTGATTTGAGAAATTAAATGTTGAAAAGTTTAGGGTACTTTGCTACACAATATCCCGTTTGCGTACGAGCTACAAACAAAATAAAATGAAATATGATTCTGCACAAAAATGTAACATGATCACAAAACAACAATAAAATAGATAAGTTGTCTTATCTAGTGAAGTGTCAAAAATGTCCATATTTGCCATAAAATACATCAAACAAAAATTCATTTATTTTTCAAATTAAAAATTATGGAAAAATTCTATAACTAAATTAAAAATATGTCATCAAAAATGAACAATTATTTGAAACATATATTTTATTATTAAAACTTCAAATTCAATATTTAAAACTAATTAAATATTCTTAAAATCAAAGTGATGAAATTTTGGCTTGTTACAGTTTCGCTCTTAGGCCGTAGAAAGTATACCTAAACATTATGAGAGAAATCGTCTATAAATGAAATAAAATGTCTTGCTCTACCCAAACATGGGAAAAGGGAGGGCCCCCAAATATCTATATGAACATACTCTAAAATAGTCGTCGCCTTATACTCTGCAATACAAAAAGAATTCTTTTCTGCTTGCCATGAACACACTCATCATAAAAACCAAGCATTGAATGATGAACACCATCAATCAAACCTTACGTTTTCAACTCATCCAAACTATGCTTGCCAATCTGACCCATCCGTTAATGCCACAATATGGAAGAATCTGAATTAGCTGGAGTAATAGAAGCTGATTCGTCAACTATAGTAGTGCCCTTCAATAAATAAAGATTTTTTGCACTCGCACATTCCATAACAATCATGGAACCCTTCAGTGTCTTCATTTTCTCTCTTTCTCAACTATAGTCTTTAATCCAAAACCTACTCAAAGCCCCAATCAAAATCAAGCTCCTTCTCAAATCAGGTACATGTCTGACATCAGTAATCGTACGAATAATGCCACCAAACATTCTGACCTTCACACTGCCAATACCAACTATACAACTAGAAGCATCATTGCCCATTAGAAACTCTCCTCCATCGATCTCACGGTATATAGAGAAACAGTTCCTATCAGATGTCATATGATAGGATGCACCAAAATTAATAAGCCATAATTGCTCTTCCTAGAATAGCCAGAAGCTGTAAGAACATCGGTATTGTTCTCTGTATCTGATGTCACTACAATAGACATTGAACCTTGCTTTTGATCTTTTCTTCATCCTTTAAGCCTGGGAGATTAAGCTATAAAAAGCCCCGGTCTCTTCTAATAATTGCAACTTAATTGATTATGCCATCTAGACTAGGACCTTAACTTATTTCAACCTCCATCATACTTTGACTTGCCTTGACTTCTTGCTTTCTGAGCATATAAGTTCCTTGAGTAACCGTCTATATTAGTCTTACCAATCTATCTCTGAACATCTCATTATGAAGAACAGCCTCACATACTAATCTTAGTACGACCATATATCATGGTGTTAAAAGGCAGTATACTCCTTTGGCAAAGAACACAAGAGGATAGCTGCTTGAGCTCGGCTTTAATCTCAACATCCGCCGCCTTAAGGTTCATAACCAATGTAGTAAGTGCATCAATGTGCTCCATAAGATCGGCTCTAGGCTTTCTCCTAAACGAATAGAGTTGTTGCTAAAGAATAATTTAATTTTTGGAAGACTTGTCTTAATATGCAGCAGATGATGCATTCCATAATTCCTTCGTCATCTTCTTTTAGACAACTATCTAAGAACTTCATGTGAAAGACTCAACCGGATTAATGAAAGAGCTTCATTTTCCATCTCTTCCAAAACATCTACCACAATGTCTTTCCATTTCTCAAGAACGGAAACAATCTTATAAGTCTTATCCTTCTTCAACACTTCCTCCATTTTCATTTTCCATGTTCTGAAATCTTCCGTTCCATCAAAATGGGTAATTCAATAATTAAAAACAGAACTTCCAATAATTTTCCAGAATTCGCCATTAATGCCCAAACAGAACAAAAAAACACTAACTCTGATACAAAATTGAAATTTTTGGCACCACTAACATCTCCACTATGCGGAACTTCATTTGTATAAAAGAAGCAAGACCACTAGACAAAGCTCTTTTAGTGCAAACGTTACAATTGAATCCCTACATCCTCTTGGAGCATATACATTTCCATGGCAACACTTTTTATAACAAAAGGAATCTCTTATTTTTACATGCTATCAATCCCATATACATATTCATCCCCTTTAAGGTTTCTTACGATGTGAGACTAATCGCAATCCAATCTACGCACTTACTTTAATACAATGCGAGTCACACGCCTAACAATTGCTACCAATATATGTAATTATTTCATAGAATTTAGAGCTTTTCATTAGATTAGTAATTCTTATAAATTATTATTGTAAGTACCCACTTTTTACATATTTAGGTTTACATTATGGATCGGTATTTCTATGGATAACCAGGTGCGAAGCCGAAGTTCCCATGCGAGCAATGTACGATAGTACATTAATCATTTCGTGTATCACCTAAGCCATTCAAGAAAGTATGCAATTATCGATGGTCTAATCCATGCACTGTAGTACCATAGCGGTGCATATTAGTTATTGGTTGTCAAGGTAAAACCTCGGGGAATAGAAGTAGCTTATTTCTACAATCCCAGTTATGATCATTCCAGTAAGATTTTACTATTTACATACAAAAAATTTCAACTAATAACCCAGTCAATGGCAGCGAAAACCTCAGTATGTAAAACTATGATAATAATTTGTGGAGTATATATCTTGTTTAATGGTAACAAATATATTTCTATATTTTATTTTATTTTCAAAGTGTTTTGCAATTTAAAAATCATCAAAGCATAATTTTGTTTTAATTATTTTTATGTGTAACAATAATATGTATTTATTATTATCAAAAATAAATATTATTAGAAATTGCAGTTAATTTCTTTTTGATATTAATAATAAACACATTATATTCAATATGTTAGTTCCCAATTTTACATTTAAAGGTTTTTTATAAAATACTGGTTGCGAAGAGGTTTCCTTTCAATGTAATAAAAGATTACGTATACAAAGAAATTGAAACAATTAATAATCTAAAGCATGAAATACATAAGTATGCAAATTAGAGGGTATATATGAAGAAAGAGACATATATAGAAATCAGAAGCAAAGAATAATATGCGCAATCAAACGATATATTTTTTAGAAGATACAACAGAATTTATTTCACAATATATGAATATTTTATTTTGTACATAAGAAAACAAACTCTCATAAAATCCTCCTTAATATCTTCTCCTTTATGTTTTCCATATATAGACGCACTAAAACAAAAATACCCTTTCACAACTGTGAAAAATAGTTGTAATAAGTTTATTACAACTGACGACCACCAATCTTTGTATCCATAGTCTTAATAGAGTAGGATTATTTTACAAGCAACACGGACTGTTGCGGGTGAAGTTATAAAAAACCTTTTTACAATTACTGTTAGCAGTTGTAAAGGACTTTTTTACAACCGTTGTTCGCAGTTGTAAAGAAATTTTTTACAACTGCTGTTGGTAGTTGTAAAAGATTTTTTACAACTGTTATTTTCACTTGCATTAAAGTTTATCGCAATAGCCAGTACCTATTGTTGAATATGCAAGTATATGAATTTTGTGTAATGATAATAAACATACATACATACATACACATATATATATATATATTCATTTAAATGTATTTAACAATGTACTTTTTATTTTTCACACAATTAAATAAATATTTATTGAATAAAATAAATAACGCAGAGTTTAGATTCAAACAGATATTTTATTCAAACAAATATTTATTACAATTTTGAATAGTATAAATTTGACTTCTCACCATATACACAATTTTCAAACAATACAATTTTGATTACATCGCAATTTTTTATTTACTAATATCCTCACTACATATTGCTCATTCACTCATATTCATCTTCAATTCTATTCCAGATTGAATCCAGCATCTGAGCAATCTGCAAAATAAACATTAACGAAGTAAAATTGGAAAAGAAAATATTTTACAGTATAAATAAAATGATTTTTTAAAGTATTATTCGCTTCAGTTATTTGGGTTGTTCGTCATCATTTAATTTTGAATTCACCATACACGAACAACTTGTGACATGCACGGTGTATCACTGTACATGCCACAAGGCCATGCACACTGATATACACTTGATAAATCTACAGGGACAGGTGATTACAAGGTTAAACCCAATTACAAAGTCGGGAGCAACTCAAGTGAAATACAAATAAAGTCACACAAGGTCAAACTCGAGCTATAAGATGGATTCAACACAAGTGCAGACCAAATTTCAAGTTGTACACATGAAAAAAGAGGCTAGGCAGTGAACCAGACAACCAAACAAAATTGAAGCAAATACCAAATCAGTACAACACAAATGTACTCAATACAACTACAGATGCAAGCAATCAAGCTACAGTATGGCACAAATGCACAGATCACACTCGAGTACACATGTATACACCCGAAGTAAGAAATGGTACAAGTGCAGCCTCAACAATGTTGATCGATTCAAAATGAAACAACAAGAATGATTCAAAGAAAAGAAACCACAAAATCACTAATGCATATAAACCAAAGACTACATGACCTGGCTCGAAGAACAGTGAACAACATGTGTACATATACTCATGTACCAACATTATCAATCTATACCAGACTTATACATGAATGACCAGACCAACCAAGTAGTGAAATAAGAATGTATAAACATATGTAAATGTAACCACCACTAACTCAATTGAAATGTAACAATAGTGAAAATGGAATGCATCAGAGTTCGAACATATCCAGACCAGATGTCAGGTGATAGCATGTACACATGAATCATGGCAGTGTGCAAAATCAAGTGCGTCGTACCATAATGCATAAGATGTCTGGACCACGCACATACATAAACAAATCGAGCAAAACAGAAAACAGTAACATACAATACAGTGCAACTGGACAACTCGGCTATCATGAACATAGGAGCCAGGATGAACTATCCAGGATATATATGTGTAATGTCGAACTGCACACATTAAGTATACAGGAACCAGACCACACAAAGTCATGGAACAGTAGTGTCAAACCAAATCAAACCATAGTGGCCAAAGAAGTCAAGCACGAAAGAAATCAAGCCGTGAGCAGCAAGGAAACAGGAAATATATGATTATGAATAAGTCAGAAAAAATCATTGACATCCATACAAAATTGAATGGCCAAAGCATAGAAATTGACAAATTCTAATGAATTTATACGAACGAAAATATAGGAATTCGAATCCTATAAAATCCAAATCATCATCAGCCTAAGAGATCATTCGAGTTCAAGCAATAAAGAATAATCATTCAACTCGAATCATCGATTGTGTTCAAGCACGCAAAACAGTAAAGCAAAGTAACAAATCATTTTAATCCGCCTTTTGGCAAGGCCATGATATGCAGATTTAACTTAATTGACTACGCGTGCGTCAAGGCCGATGTACAATGGATTCATTCGACTGGATGGATGGATGACGCAGCGTGCTTCGAAGATGGAAGTATATTCGGATAAAAATGAACTGACTATAATTTGGGTCTAGGAAACATGGTTCCGCATTAAACATGGTTCAGCATGGTGGAGGTTCGGCATAAATCTCGTTCAGCATTGGATGGGTCATTCAGCATACCTCCTAGACCCATACCTCGGTAGATCCATACCTCCATACCTCGGTAGATTCATACCTCCATACCTCGGTAGATCCATACCTCGGTAGATCCATGCCTCGGTAGATCCATACCTCCATACCTCGGTAGATCCATACCACGGTAGATCCATACCTCGGTAAATCCATACCTCCATACCTCGGTAGATCCATACCTTCATACCTCAGTAGATCCATACCTCGGTAGATCCATAACTCCATACCTCAGTAGATCCATACCTCGGTAGATCCATACCTCCATACTTCGATAGATCCATACCTCCATACCTCGGTAGAACCATACCTCGGTAGCTCCATACCTCGACACCTCGATACCACGATACCCTTGGTGGGCCCAAACTACTCAGGAGGCCCAACAACCTGGTTTTTTGCCTATAAATACAGCATGTGGATCGCCAGATGGGAGGACAACTGCTTCTTCTTCTTTCCGCTCTCTTACTTTTTACTTCCTAAGACTAAGACAAGTCTACCATATTGTAACTGTAATGGATTATTACATCAGTAAAAAGAAAATTTCTAGAGTGGACGTAGGCCGAAATTAGCCGAACCACTATAAAATCTGCTGTTCTTTACTGCTTTCATTTTAATTTTAACTGTTCTTCATATTATTACTCTCTACATACATCCAATCTGTGAGATGTGATTGAGGTTTGGTGCTTTCATCTGGATTTGGGTGTTAGTGACCAATTTTGGCGCTAACATTTTGGTGCTTTCACTGAGAACTGAAGCGCTTAGGAATTTTGGAGTTAGAAACTTGGATTTGAAGGAGCAATGGCTAGACCATCAGTAAGGAAGCAAGTGATAGAGAGGAGAAATCAGGAGGGAAGTCAAGAGGCTTCCTCTGGAAATGGAGCTGGTGGAGCATCCATTTACATCACCAGAAAGGAAATGGAAGCCATGGTGAAAAGACAAGAGGAGATGATGCATGCTCTTCTCAGACAATTTGCGTGAGCAGGAAAGGCAGGGGCTCAGATCCATGGAGCTGGATCTGAAACGCTCAACCAACAAGCAGAGGGAATGGCTCAGCAGGGGGCAACCCCCAATCAGTAGACGGCTATTAATCCGGATGGATCTAGACTCGGGGGCATACCACCAGGAAATGCTGGACCAATCCATAGAAAGACTACCAACTACCTTGAATGGAGATGGCACTGGATCTGGACAACGACAGCTCATTATCAACTAAACAGGTTTATGGTTTTGAATAAGTAATAGAACTCAAAGTAATGCGGCTAGGTCACTTACACTCGTACGGGATCGAGGACGGTTCTTAGGCGTGCTCTAAGATGACAAAAAACCATGCTAGTTGAGTCTATGAAATCCTACTTTCTTTCTATTTTTCTGCAAACTTTGGTTCCATCTTTCGTATTTTTGACGTTTACTTTTCTTTGGTATGATTTTGTAGTTTGGATTGAACTCCCGGTTTGGTTGGTTTTCTGGTTTGCCATTTTGGCTTGAACATTTGCTTTTTCTGATTCTATTTTGGAGTTTGTGTTGAACTCCTGGTTTTGTTTGTTTCCTAATTTGGATTCCCGTTTTTCTGGTTTGGTTTTGGAGTTTGGTTCGAACTCCTGATTCTGCTTGTTTCCTGGTTTGAATTTTGGTTTGGATATTGGTTTGGATTTTCGATATGGATTTTTTGTTTTCTAATTTGATCTGGATTTTGGATTGGCTTTTGATTGGATTTTTATCTGGTTTTTGGTAAACGGTCGTCGGTATGGATTGTTCCCGACAAGGGGTAAGTCTTTTCGCCCAAACGCGGTGAATTGACTTATTCAGGTCGTCGAGTATGGACTATGATCGGCAAGGGTCCGGAGAGACCAGGATTCGGCCTAGGACTTAGGCCCCATATCATCGGTTACTACTTCAGGTCATCGAGTATGGACTATGCTCGGCAAGGGTCCGAAGAGACCAGGATTCGGCCTAGGACTTAGGCCCCATATTATCGGTTACTATTTCAGGTCGTCGAGTATGGACTATGCTTGGCAAGGGTCCGGAGACACCAGGTTCGGCCTAGGACTTAGGCCCCATATCATTGGTTACTACTTCAGGTCGTCGAGTATGGACTATGCTCGGCAAGGGTCCGGAGAGACCAGGATTCGGCCTAGGACTTAGGCCCCATATTATCGGTTACTATTTTAGTCGTCGAATATGGACTATGCTCGGCAAGGGTCCGGAGAGACCAGGATTCAGCCTAGGACTTAGGCCCTATATCATCGGTTACTACTTCAGGTCGTCGAGTATAGACTATGCTCGGCAAGGGTCCGGAGAGACTAGGATTCGGCCTAGGACTTAGGCCCCATATTATCGGTTACTAGTTCAGGTCGTCGGGTATGACTATACTCGGCAAGGGTCCGAAGAGACTAGGATTCGGCCTAGGACTTAGGCCCCATATCATCGGTTACTACTTCAGGTCGTCGAGTATGGACTATGCTCGGAAAGGGTCCGGAGCGACCAAGATTCGACCTAGGACTTAGGCCCCATATTATCGGTTACTATTTCAGGTCGTCTAGTATGGACAATGCTCGGCAAGGGCCCGGAGCGACCAGGATTCGGCTTAGGACTTAAGCTACGGCAATACTCAACATCCAGGGACACATGCACGGTCGTCAGGTGTAGATTGCGCTTGACAAGAACCCGGAGAGGTTACAGATATGGATGTCGGCGATGAACGGCATAGGATTTGGATATTGACCCGGAGAGGTCGTAAGGTCGGTTATTGGATATAGATGAAACATGGACTTCGGATATTGGATTTGAGGCTATTCAAAACACACCTTCCAACAGCAAGGTATGTTTTGGGGGCAAGTGTTAACCCGCCTTTTGGCAAGGCCATGGGTATGCGGATTTAACTTAATTGACTACGCGTGCGTCAAGGCCGATGTACGATGGTTCAGTCGATTGGATGGATGGATGACGCAGCGTGCTTGGAAGATGGAAATATGTTCGGATAAAAATGAACCGACTATAATTTGGGTCTAGGAAACATAGTTCGTCATTAAACATGGTTCAGCATGGTGGAGGTTTGTCATAAATCTCGTCCGGCATTGGATGGGTCATTCGGCATACCTCCATACCTCGATAGACCCATACCTCAGTAGATCCATATCTCCATACCTCGGTAGATCCATACCTCCATACCTCTGTAGTTCCATACCTTGGTATATCCATACCTCGGTAGATCCATACCTCCGCACCTCAGTAGATCCATATCTCGGTAGATCCATACCTCGGTAGATCCATATATCCATACCTCGGTAGATCCATACCTCGGTAGATCCATACCTCGACACCTCGATACCTCGGTACCCTTGGTGGGCCCAAACTACTCAGGAGGCCCAACAACCTGGTTTTGCCTATAAATACAGCATGTGGGTCTCTAGATGGGAGGACGACTGCTTCTTCTTCTTTCCGCTCTCTTACTTTTTACTTTCTAAGACTAAGACAAGTCTATCACATTGTAACTATAATGGATTATTACATCAATAAAAAGAAAACTTCTGGAGTGGACGTAGGCCGGAGTTAGCCGAACCACTATAAAATCTGTTGTTCTTTACTGCTTTCATTTTAATTTTAACTGTTCTTCATATTATTACTCTCTACATTTATCCTATCTGTGAGCTATGATTGGGAATTGGCGCTTTCATCTGGATTTGGGTGTTAGTGACCAATTTTGGCGCTAACAAATCACATACTGAATCAATAGTCGAACTCAATCAAAATCGAAGGAGCTGTGTTCGAATCAAGGAAACGATCGATTGTGGAAGCAAATCAAAAGAATGACAATTGTAACTAATCAAAAATTAATCGGCTTTTTCAAAATTAACAAAAGCCCTAATTTTCGACCAAGCGAATAAAGCAACGAGCAGCCCTTTTTTTCACAAACAAGGATAAAAATGGGCCAAATAATTTAAAAGGAAGTAAAAGGAGGCCGACCTTGTTTTATTCTTGTTTTAATTATATAAGGCCTTTAGTTTTAAAAAATTAGGGTTTTGATTTTAATTTCTTTTTTATTTTGTATTTCCTTTTATAAACTTTTGTAATTACTAGTCGTGTGACTAAGGGACGAACTATATTGGTGTAGTTCGAGAATTCGCAACTCAGTGACTAAGTTGTGGTAGGGTTTTGAGCATAGTATTGGGTTAATCGATAGTGTGTGTCGCGAGTTTACGTATGTAAGCGTCTGACTACTTAATTTCTAGCAGAAACCTGGGGGCATCACGTAGGCAGGGTTTTGCCGAAGCTGGGTAAATCTATGGTTCTATTTCTGTATTTTTTTATTCTGTTATTATCTGTATTGCTGTTACATGACTAATATCTGTGCAGAAATTATTTTATGTACTTCCACAATAATTTTTTTATAATTGATAGTATAACTCTATTCTCCCCCTCTAAGGTGAAATTGGTCCTACAAGTGGTATCAAAGCTAGGAACAAAAGGCATTTTTGTTTTAAAAAGTTTGATTTTTCAAAGACCAATTTTTTTTACAAATTTGAATTTTTAAAATGGCTACTTTTACTGAGGGTTGGTCCAGTATTATCTCTCCTATTTTTGACGGAACAGAGTTTTTTGAATTGGAAATTGAAAATGGATTTTTTTTAAAATCTGTTAATGTAAATGTTGGGATATTATTGAAAATGGATGTAATATAACAGACGAGAAAATTATATCGATTAATGCTCTAGCTATGCGTATATTATATTCTCATATTAATCAAGATAGTTTTAACTTTATCCCTCATTGTGAAAATGCATAGAAAATTTGGAATACTTTTGATGCAATATATGGTACAAAAGTCAACAGCAATGAGAAGTTTTCTACAATCAACTCAGAACGTGCTTGACAGGACTAGAAAAATGCAGCAATGATGAAGATTCAATAGCCAATGAGATAAGTGATTTTCCGATCAGTGATTTAATTCTCTTGTGCCAAAAATTAATTGAAACTAATAAAGCTCTTGAGTTGAAAATTAATAAGTTGGAAATGGAACAAGCTAAACTTCATCAGAAAAATAATGATTTGGAAACTGAGCTTGAAAATATTAAGAAAAATAAAAGTTCTAATTGCAAAAGGTGTTTGAATCATGAAAAAGAATTTTCCCGTCTTCATGAAAAATTTCAAAAGTTAGAAAACGAAATTATATTTCAAGAGAAAAACAAAATTGAGTTGATTTGTAAAAATAATATTTTGCAAAACAAGTTGGATAGCTTTAACAAGTCAAAAGTTCTAAAAGTACTATTTTTGAAGAAATTAAACGAGATTAACGAAATTTTCAAAACCCTTGAAGAAGAAAAATGATTTTAAGCAAACCTGAAATTATTGGATTACATTACGAGTTTGAAAAGGAGATTGAAAAATTCAAGGATTTTGAAAAAATTTAATTTAAAAACTCTAACACTTTGAAAGTGAGATGCTTGAAATTGGTAATAAAGTTAGAGAGCTTAAAAAGGAAAATGTGTACTTGAAAATGAAGAATTTTGAAAAGAGAGGAAATAGCATTAGTTGTTGTTCGAAGCTAATAAATAAAAATAAACTTTTAAAAACCAAAATTAATAAACTTGAGTTGGTTATTCGGAAATTTCACACTAGAGATAAATCATTTAATATACTCTTAGAAAATCAACTCTTCGAGAATAAAAGGAATACATTTGGATTTACAAAAGTATCAAAATATGAACAAACAACTAATAACATTGTTAAAGGGAAAGGTGTGATACTCAAACAAGTGAAAACCATACTAATTTGGGTTCCCAAAGGCACGAATATAAAATCTCTTGAAGTAAAACAAATCTGGATGCCGAAAGGATCATATATAAATAGTTTTGGGTCTCCACAAACTTATTTTTCAAAATCTATTGCCACCAACAACCATGGACCTATAAAAACAAATAGGTCACAAAAATCTCTTATCGTGTAGGTGTGGTGGCAGGCTAAGGAACATCAACTGTGTTATTTAGATTTTGGCTGTTCCAGGAACACAACGGGCGACAAATCATAGTTCCTTAGCCAAGTATAAAGGTGGCAGAATCACAATGGGCAATAATGAAAAAATTATCATAAAGGTAAAAAAGGTAACGGTTTATCTTGAACGATTTATTAAATGTGATAATCTGCACCATAATCCGAATTAAATCAGCCAGTTATGTGATAATGAATGTTGACAATGATTCTGACTTCTTTCAAAAAATGTTGGCCAATCATCAACTATTTCATATATATTTTCTTGGATTAATGATGGCGTTTTATTGATGATTACTCTTGGATATATTTGGTCACTTTACTGCTAACACTATGATCCCTGTTTGCAAGGCTTCGATTCAATTTCATTTAAAAATTGTTAAAAATGATTTCAAGAAACTGTTGCAACTTCATAGTCTGATCTATTACGTCCAATTAATGATAATCTTGAGTTGATGGAAAATTCAGATGTAGAATATATTAGTAACCCAATTGATAGAAAATTTTCTAGTGGAATGTGATTTATGTCGAGACATTCAGTAATTGATCGTTTTTTTAAAGAAAATATCTGCATATTTTCATTTCAAATAATTTTCAAAAAGCAGACATTTTTCTAAACCCCTTCCAGAAAATCATTTTATTGACCTTGTTTCAGATTAATCATTTTTTAGAAAATTTGATGATTATTTTTGAATTTGAGCTTAAATGATTACATTAACTAATCTGACGCCCTATTGATTATCAAAAGGATAAATAGTGATTAAAAAAGTGATGATTGTTGTATTAATCATATATTATAACTTAAGACAGTATATTTAGCAAATTTCTTTAGAAATTTAAACAAAAGTTATGAAAACATTTGTTGGTAAAAATTCCATGACCATTTCTATTCTATCATATTTCTCTCAAACATCACTCAACAAAATCCAATGTAGTATGTCAATATGTGGTATTTTAAATGGAAAATTATACGCTTTTATTTTATTATATTTTTAGCAATAAAAAACATCCAAAGTATTCACTCTCATTTAAAGTCCTCATGGTTATGAATGGGTGAATTACTTGGGATTTTTAATTATGTGCTTCCATGCTCATTTAAAAGTCCTCACGGTTATGCATGTATGGAACACATATCGAAATTTATTGATTTAATATACAATTTGATTCTATTCCCATTTAAAAGTCCTCACAGTTATGCGTGCTCAGAAGATACTTGAATTCATTTTTTAATAAAAATTTGCAATACAACTAATCTCATTTAAAAGTTCTAACAGTTATGCTGGCTAGTAGATATTCTAATTTCTGATATAAATATACCACAAATAGACATAGCTATTGTTATCCCAACTTTTTGCAAAGTTGAGATACCCAAAAATCAGCTGAAAATAAATGATTATTATTCTTGAATATCAACCATGCATTGCAGGATAACCATGGATATCGATGAATTTTGTCCGAGTCCGGATTGGGCCACAGTTGATAGGACATGACCAGAAAGATCATAGAAGCCAGTGGTTTAAATTTCAAGTCAATCCGAGTTCGTATGCTCAGGTTATGATGGATTCAATTTGAAACAAACCTTGCCCCGTTCAAATCGATAGGATACCCCCTAGTTCGAATCGATGGACTTCGCATCCATCGATTCGACTCTGTCTACTTTGAATCCATCATCCTTGCATTAGTTCGAACCCAAGAGGTGTAGCCGTGCCTCGAATCCATCAAGATAGCAATAGTTCGAATCCATCGGTGCAACCTCTGTTCGAACCCAGTTGATTCGACTTCATTAAATTGATTCGCCTCCATTTGCGTTCGCATCGATTAGAAGCGGGTTGGTCTCACGCCTGCCCTGTTCGAACCCAACACGACGAAATCCTTTGAATCCATCATGATGGCCTACCTTCAAATCCATCCATATGCCTCAACTCGACTCCATATAGTTCGCATCCATCAACACCTCGCTCCATGCAAACCCACCAGGTTCGAATCCATCGAGAGTTAGTCACTTCGAACCGATCTTGTTCGAACCGATCGAGTTCAAACCCATTAGGGTACCTCAGTTCGAATTGGCCACGTTCGAATCCAGAAATGACCACTTGCTCGTATCCACCAAGTCAATTAACTTGGATGACGTGTCACTCCACGATGCGAAGTCGGCGAGATCCACGGAGACGAAGCGTTCAACTCGGAGAGAAGGCCGGATCGACTCGAAGGACGCGCGCCACCTCATCACAAGACCGCGTGAGCTGATGGATTCGAAGGGATGGGTTCGAAGGGATCGGTTCGAGCCAAACAGCCAAACGAAAATCTCCACTTCGAATCGATCATATCTCTCAATCCCTTGATCCAAATGCTATGAAATTTTTACAGGAGTTTGCCTACATGTCGAAGAATGTCCACGCCAAGTTTCATCATGGTTGGACACTTTCTTGGTCGATTCGAACCAAGGGTTGAATCGATCCCAAAGTGGGCCCGGATCTCCAGAATTCGGCCATGTAGGCCCCCTCACATGCCAGAAGCGGTCTCCCTGGATTTTAGGCGAAATATCAGCCTCCTACACCTATAAATAGAGCCCCAGGTGATTCAAAAAAGGGATCGATCTCGCTCTTGCTGGAACCAGATTCTGAAGCACCGAGACTCTACCAGACTCTACTTTGCACTCCACTACTACCGTTGTACTCGAATTTCAGAGCTATAATCCATTATAATCCGCTGTAATCAACTGTAATCAGCGAAGAACATCAATAAAAGTTAAAACCCTTGAAGTGGACGTAGGCCGAAGATAGCCGAACCACTATAAATCGTGTGTTCTTGTTCATAATTTCTGTTTTGCTTCATATTGCTTGCTTAGATCTGTGATTTGTGTTTGAATATTGCTGATTTATATTCATACACTGGTGCTTTCACAATACTTGGGGTTTGTGACCAATTTTGGCACAAACACTTTGGTTCTTTCACCGAGAAGAACGAGCACCCGCTACATCAGATTCAGTATTCAGATTTAAAAGTTTGAAGAATTCTGATTCAGAGACAATGACTCGACAAACAAGACAAAGAGTTGATCGGAGCCAACAAGGAGGAAGCCAAGAAGCATCCTCAGGAGCAGGAGAAGGACAAGCTTCCGTCTACATCACTAGAGACGAGATGGAGGCTATGGCTAATTCAATACGTGAAAGCATGATGAAGACCCAACAGGAGATGCTGCAGAATTTCCTCGAACAAATGAGGGCGGCGAATATGCAGAACCTTGGACCAACTACAACAACTGCAACTGCGGGACAAGGAATCAGGATTACATGAGCCAACGAAGGTCAGGTTCAAGACCAGAATGCAGGAACTGAAGGTGACCGACAAGGGCTTGGGGGCAGACCCTCAGGGTCCGATACTGGAAGACCAACAGACGGAGCTCAGCAAGCTGGAGCCAATGCATATGCTAAAGAGCCACCAGAAGAATACGTACCAGAATTCCCTTCAAGGCTCGGGGGGCAGGATAGGAACTTGGCAAGGGGCCAACCCCTAGACGGAGACGAGAGAATGATTGGCCTAATGCGACGAATCATGAGAGGAGGATTTCCTAGTGGAGGGCTGGAAGAAGTCAGTCGGAGTCTGTTCACTCCAAATATCTGAAACGCAAGGAACCCTCCAAAATTCAAACTACCAACGCTAGAACCTTATGACAGGAGGTCAGACCCGACCATGCATACTACCAGATATATTAGGCACATGGAAGTTCTGGGGGGATCCGAGGAAGTGATGGCACGATGCTTCCCTCTATACTTGTCAGATTTAGTTGCGCTTTGGTTCAGACAACTGGAGACTGGATCAATCGGGACATGGGGCGAGCTTGTAGATTGCTTCATGAGACAGTTCAGGGTCCACGTGACGCGACCTAAGAGTGTGATGACTTTAGCTTCGATCAAGCAAAGGACCGGAGAGTCCATAAAAGATTTTCTGCTAAGATTCAATGTAACGGTGACTTTTGTAGATCGCCCGGATCCATCAATGATTTTAATGGCGGCGGTGGCAGGAGTCGCGGAAGGCACCAAATTTAAAGATTCTCTGATTAAAGATCCACCTCAAGATCTTGGAGAGTTCTTTCATAAAGCTGAAAAGTTCATCCGATTAGAAGAATCACGAGCCGAGGAGAAGGAAATAAATGTCACGCAAAGCGTAGGAACCTCCAGAGAACAGTCCGGAGTGGACAAGGGAAAGAGGAAACAGGATGACATACATGATGGTCCTGACAAACGGAAGAGATTCCGAGAACCAAGATTCAGGCAATACAAAGATCTGACTGCAGGCCTAGAAAGAATTTACACTGAAACTCGGGGGCAACTCCCCTATCGAAAGCCACCTATAAGGGATCCCACTGAGCGGGAGCGCAGGACTGGAAAATACTGCCTATTCCATGAGCTGGATGGGCACACCACAGATGAATGCCGCTACCTAAAGGATGAGGTGGAGGAACATGCCAGGGGTGGTAGATTGCCGCAATTGCTCAGAGAATGGACAGCGGGGGTAAAGCCTGAACAACTACCGCCTCCACCTAACAGGAACGATCCTGGATCGGGATCACGACTCGTCATCCGCTGATTAAAGATGGCAAGGGCCAAGTCCACGATTTGGACTTCTGTCGAATAATTTTATTTAGATTTGTTTTCAGAATAAACGGTTACTCCACTTACACATGTACGGGAACCGGAGAGATCCTTAGGCATGTTCTGAGATGGAGATAAACCGATATGCCCGGAGAGGCAATGTTTAGCTTTTTCTGATGTTTGAGATTGAACATCTAGAACTCGAATTTAAATAAATAAATTAGAACTTCTTACAATAAACCTTTTGACCGGAGAGTCAGAGGATGAACATTAAATACCAATATAAAAATGATCGCTTTATGACCCTACCCGGAGAGGCGGGGTCCGGAGTGCAAGAAGTAAGTTGCTTCGCAGGAGAGCGACAGGAACGACTCACTTAAGCGCTGTTTCCCCTTCACCGGAGAGTGACAGGATGGGATCCAGCAAGAGCCCGGAGAGGCTATGATCGGTCTCGAACGACCAAGACATCGCTTAATGTTCAGATACACTGAACCGAAGTGCAAGAAGTGAGTCGCTTCGCCGGAGAGCGACAGGATCGACTCACTTAAGCGCTGTTTCCCCTTCACCGGAGAGTGATAGGATGGGATCCAGTAAAAGCCCGGAGAGGCTATGATCGGTCCAGAACGACCATGACATCGCTATACGTCCTAACCAGGACCAGTGTGCAAGGGATAGAAGGCAACGCCAGAGTGCAATAGGATCTTTCTATTCAATCACTAAGTCTAGAATGGACTTAGTAAGGGTTCAGAGTAGCCATTAATAGTCCGGAGAGACTCCGGAACTTCATTCTCAGCTTCTACAGAAAGAATGAATGCTGATTTGGCTTCGAACAGCCATAAACTTGATTGATAATACTACAGCTATGAATGAAACGTGAATTTACTACGCTCTATTTAAGACCATTCAAAACATACCTTTTACCAAAAGGCATGTTTTGGGGGGCAAAGTGTTATCCCAACTTTTGGCAAAGTTGAGATACCCAAAAACCAGCTGAAAATAAATGATTATTATTCTTGAATATCAACCATGCATTGCAGGATAACCATGGATATCGATGAATTTTGTCCGAGTCCGGATCAGGCCACAATTGATAGGACATGACCAGAAAGATCATAGAAGCCAGTGGTCCAAATTTCAAGTCAATCCGAGTTTGTATGCTCAAATTATGATGGATTCAATTTGAAACAAACCTTGCCCGGTTCGAATCGATAGGATACCCCCTAGTTTGAATCGATGGACCGCATCCATCGGTTCGACTCCATCTACTTCGAATCCATCATCCTTGCATTAGTTCGAACTCAAGAGGTGTAGCTGTGCCTCGAATCCATCAAGATAGAAGTAGTTCGAATCCATCGGTGCAACCTCTGTTCGAACCCAGTTGATTCGACTCCATTAAATTGATTCGCCTCCATTTGCGTTCGCATCGATTAGAAGCGGGTTGGTCTCACACCTGCCCTATTCGAACCCAACACGACGAAATCCTTCGAATCCATCCACATGCCACAACTCGACTCCATATAGTTCGCATCCATCAACACCTCGCTCCATGCAAACCCACCAGGTTCGAATCCATCGAGAGTTAGTCACTTCGAACCGATCTTGTTCGAACCGATCGAGTTCGAACCCATTGGGGTGGCTCATATCGAATTGGCCACGTTCGAATCCAGAAACGATCACTTGCGCGTATCCACCAAGTCAATTAACTTGGATGACGTGTCACTCCACGATGCGAAGTTGGCGAGATCCACGGAGATGAAGCGTTCAACTCGGAGAGAAGGCCGGATCGACTCGAAGGATGCGCGCCACCTCATCACAAGACCGCGTGAGCTGATGGATTCGAAGGGAGTGGGTTCGAAGGGATCGGTTTGAACCAAACAGCCAAACGAAAATCTCCACTTCGAATCGATCATATCTCTCAATCCCTTGATCCAAATGCCATGAAATTTTTACAGGAGTTTGCCTACATGTCGAAGAATGTCCACGCCAAGTTTCATCACGGTTGGACACTTTCTTGATCGATTCGAACCAAGGGTCGAATCGATCCCAAAGTGGGCCCAGATCTCCAGAATTCGGCCGTGTGGGCCCCCTCACATGCCAAAAGCGGTCTCCCTGGATTTTAGGTGAAATATCAGCCTCCTACACCTATAAATAGAGCCTCAGGTCATTCAAAAAAGGGATCGATCTCTCTCTTGCTGGAACCAGATTCTGAAGCACCGAGACTCTACCGGACTCTACTTTGCACTCCACTACTACCGTTGTACTCGAATTTCAGAGCTATAATCCATTATAATCCGCTGTAATCAACTGTAATCAGCGAAGAACATAAATAAAAGTTAAAACCTTTGAAGTGGACGTAGGCCGGAGATAGCCGAACCACTATAAATCGTGTGTTCTTGTTCATAATTTCTAATTTGCTGCATATTGCTTGCTTAGATCTGTGATTTGTGTTTAAATATTGCTGATTTATATTCATACACTGGTGCTTTCACAATACTTGGGGTTTGTGACCAATTTTGGCACAAACAACTATATGATTTAATATGATGACATCACCCCTATCATTCTAAAGTGGAATATGCGTCCAATAGAGTATTTATGATTTGTGTTTGATTTTTATTGAAATTTAATATTTATACTCTATTGGATTTTATTGTTATATTAATGTCTATCGCTTTACCTCTATTTTTCTAACACTATTACTCTTTTGCTGATAACAAAAGGGGGAGAGAAACGTTAAGATTTCAGCAAATAAAAGTCAAATATTTTATATGCATCTAGGTTCATTTATTCATTTACATAATTTTATGCAAATATGTAGGGGGGGCTTTGTGTAGAGAGGGAGCATTCAAATAGGAGGAGTAATTTGAATGATAGAATACATTTAATATATTCAAAATATTAGATATATGTTTGTTATCATCAAAAGGGGGATATTGTTGAATATGCAAGTATATGATTTTTGTTTGATGATAATAAACATATATATATATATATATATATATATATATATTCATTTAAATGTATTTGATAATGTACTATTTTATTTTTCACATAAGTAAATAAATATTTGCTGAATAAAATAAGTAACACAGAGTTTAAATTCAAATAGATATTTTATTCAAACAAATATTTATTACAATTTTGAATAGTACAAATTTGAGCTCTCACTATATACATTATTTTCAAACAATACAATTTTGACTACATCATAATTTTTTATTTACAGATGTCCTCACTACATATCGCTCATTCACTCATATTCATCTTCAACTCTATTCCAGATTGAATCCAACATCTGAGCAATCTGCAAAATAAACTCTAACGCGGTAAAATTGAAAAAGAAAATATTTTGCAGTATAAAATAAAATGATTTTTGAAAATATCATTTGCCTCGGTTATTTGGGTTGTTCGTCATTATTTAATTTTGATTTCATCATACACCAACAACTTATGACATGCACAGTGTATCACTGTACATGCCACAAGGCCGTGCACACCGACATACACTTGATGTATCTACAAGGACTGGTGAGCACAAGGTCAAATCCAATCAAAAAGTCGGGATCAACTCATGCGAAATACAAATAAAGTCACACAAGGTCAAACCCGAACTATAAGCTGGATTCAACACAAGTGCAGACCAAATTTCAAGTCGTACACATGAAAACAGTGGCTAGAGAGTGAACCAGACAACTAGACAAAATTGAAGCAAATACCGAATCAGTACAACAAAAATGTATAATACAATTACAGATGCAAGCAATAATGCTACAGTATGGAACAAATGCACAGATCACACTCGAGTATACATGTATACAACCGAAGCAATAAATGGTACAAGTGCAGCCTCAATTAGTGTCGACTAGTTCAAAATGGAACAACAATAACGATTCAAAGAAAAGCAACCACAAAATCCTTAATGCACATAGACTAGAGACTGCATGAACTAGCTCGAAGACTAGGGAACAACAAGTGTACATATACACATGAACCGGCATCATCAAGCTATACCAGATTTATACACGAATGACCAGACCAACCAATTAGTAGTGAAATAACAATGTATAAACATATATATATATATATGTAACCACCACTGACTCAATTGAAATGCAACAGTTGTGAAAATGAAATGCGTCAGAGTTCGAACATATCCAGACCAGATGTAAAGGTGATAGCATGTACACATGAATCATGGAAGTGCGCAAATTAAAGTGCATCCTACCACAATGCATCAGATGTCTAGACCACGAACATACATAAACACATCGAGCAAAACAGAAAACAATAACATACAATACAGTGCAACAGGACAACTCGGCTATCATAAACACAAGAGCCAGGATGAACTATATATATATATATATAATGTCGACCTGCACACATCAAGTATATAGGAACCAGACCACACGAAGTCATGGAATAGCAGTGTCAAACCAAATCAAACTATGGTGGCTAAGGAAGTCAAGCACGAAAGAAATCAAGCCGTGAGAAACAAGGAAACTGGAAATATATGATTATGAACAAGTCAGAAAAAATCACTAACATCCATACAAAATCGAATGGCCAAAGCAAAGCAATTGACAAGCTCAAATGAATTCATACGAATGAAAATATAGGAATTCGAATCCTATAAAATCAAAATCATCATCGACCTAAGAGATCATTTGAGTTCAAGCAACATAGAATAATCATTCAAATCGAATCATCGATTGAGTTCAAGCAAGCCAAACAGTAAAGCAAAGTAACAAATCACATACCGAATTCATAGTCGAACTCAATCAAAATCGAAGGAGCTGTGTTCCGATCAAGGAGACGATCGCTTGCCGAAGTAAATTAGAAGAACGACAATTGTAATCGATCAACAATCAATCGGCTTTTTCGAAATTAACAAAAGCCTTAATTTTCGCGCAAGCGAATAAAGGAACGAGCTTCCATTTTTTCACAAACAAGGAGAAAGCAGGCTGAATAATATAAAAGGAAGCAAAAGGAGGCCGACCTTGTTTTATTCTTGTTTTAATTATATACGGCCTTTAGTTTTTAAAAAATTAGGGTTTTGATTTTGATTTTTTTTAATTTTGCATTTCCTTTTATAAAATTTTGTAATTGCTAGTCATGTGACTAGGGGACAAACTACGGTGGTGTAGTTTGAGAATTCGCAATTCAATGGCTGAGTTGTGGTAGGGTTTTGATCGTGGAGTTAGGCTAGTCGATAGCGGGTGTCGCGAGTTTACGTGTGTATGCGTTTGACTACTTAATTTCTAGTAGAAACCTTGGAGGCAGCATGTAGGCAGGGTTTTGCCGAAACTGGGTAAATCTATGTGTTCTATTTCTGTATTTTTTGTTCTTCTATTATCTGTGATGCTGTTACACGACTATTATCTATGCTGAAATTATTTTATATACATTCACAATAATTTTTTATAATTGATAGTATCACCCTATTTACCCCCTCTAGGGTGAAATCGATCCTACAAGTGGTATCGGAGCTAGGAACAAAAGCCGTTTTTGTTTTAAAAAGTTTAATTTTTCAAAGACCATTTTTTTTTACAAATTTGAACTCTTAAAATGGCTACTTTTGCTGAGGGTCGGTCAAGTGTTATCCCTTCTATTTTTGATGGAACGGATTTTTTGAATTGGAAATTGAAAATGGAATTTTGTTTAAAATCTGTTAGTGTTAAATGTGTGATATTATAGAAAACGGGTGTAATATAACAGATGAGAAAATTAGGTCGATTAATGTTCTTACTATGCATATATTATATTCTCATATTAATCAAGATAATTTTAATTTTATCTCTCATTGTGAAAATGCATAGGAAATCTGGAATACTTATGATGCAATATATGGCTCAAAAGTCAACAGCAATGAGAAGTTCTCCACAATCAACTCAGAAACGTGCTTGACAGGACTGGAAAAATGCAGCAATGATGAAGATTCAATGGCCAATGAGATAAGTGACTTTCCAATCAATGATTTAATTCTCTTGTGCCAAAAAGTAATTGAAAATAATAAAGCTCTTGAGTTGAAAATTAATAATTTGGATAGGGAAAAAGCTAAACTTCATCAAAAAAATAATGATTTGGAAAATGAGCTTGAAAATATTAAGAGAAATAAAATTTCTAATTGCAATAGGTGTTTGAATCTTGAAAAAGAATTTGTCCATCTTCATGAAAAATTTCAAAAGTTAGCAAATGAAATTTTATTTCAAGAGAAAAACAAAACTGAGTTGATTTGTAAAAATATTATTTTGCAAAAGAGTTGGATAGCTTCAAGAAGTCAGAAAGTTCTGAAAGTACTATTTTTGAGAAGAAATTAAATGAGATCAACGAAAATTTCAAAACCCTTGAAAAAGAAAACATGATTTTAAGCAAACCTGAAATTATTCGATTAGTCACGAGTTTGAAATTGAGATTGAAAAATCAAGGATTTTGAAAAAATTGAATTTAAAAAACTCCAACTCTTCGAAAGTGAGATGCTTGAAATTGGGAATAAAATTAGACAGCTTAAAAAAGAAAATATGTATTTGAAAATTAAGAATTTTGAAAAGATAGGAAATAGCATTAGTTGTTGTTCGAAGCTAATAAATAAAAATAAACTTTTAAAATCCAAAATTAATAAACTTGAGTTGGTTACTCGGAATTCGAAATTCGAATCCCTTACCTCTTCGGGTTTAGTCTTTGAATCTGTGGACCTCGCCAGGTTGTGTTTTCCTGTTCCAGCCTGGACTCTCCTGTCAAGGGCTTGTATGTTCTCCGGCCTCGACTCTCTGGTTTAGGACTTAGATATTTACCAACCTCGATGCTCCGGCCAAGGACTTTGATATTTTCCGCCCTCGGCACTCCGACCAAGGACTTTGATATTCACCGGCCTCGGTACTCCGGCCAAGGACTTTGATATTCACCGGTCTTCGTACTCCGGCCAAGGACTACGATATTCACTGATCTCGACATTCCGACAAAGGACTTTGATATACACCGGCCTTGGCACTCCGGCCAAGGACTTTGATATTCACCAGCCTCGGCATTCCGGCCAAGGACTTTGATATTCATCGGCCTCGGCACTCCGGCCAAGGACTTTGATATACACCGGCCTCCGCACTTCGGCCAAGGACTTTGATATACATCGGCCTCGGCACTCCGGCCAAGGACTTTGATATTCACCGGCCTCAGCACTACGGCCAAGGACTTTGATATTCAACGGCCTCGGTACTACGGCCAAGGACTTTGATATTCACCAGCCTTTGCACTCCGACCAAGGACTTTGATATACACCGGCCTCGGCACTCCGGCCAAGGACATTGATATTCACCGGCCTTGGCACTACGGCCAAGGATTTTGATATTCATCGGCCTCGGCACCCCGGCCAAGGACTTTGATATTCATCGGCCTCGACACTCAGCTAAGGACATTTATATTATCCGGCCTCAGCACCCCGGCCAAGGACTTTGATATTCAGTCCGAGTCCATTCCATCGCTCTCCGGCGAAGGGACTCGTAACTCGCGATCACTTCCCCGTCTCTGCGATCGAGACAGTAATCGTAAAACCTGAACTATTTATTACATTGATACGTATCCAATTAGAATACCATAAAACCATGTCAAAAATCAAACATCCAAACCGAAATGGTAAATCAAAAAACCAACCAAATTGGGAGTTCGATCCGAACTCAAGAACCATACCAAAGAAAAGTAAATGTCCAAAGTACTAAAGAGAAAACCAAAGTCTACAGAAAAACAGAAAGAAAATAGGATTTCATACACCCGAGCGGTACAGGTTTCGTCATCCCAGAGCGCGCCTAGGGACCGTCCTCGATCTCGTACGTAAGTGACCTAGCCATATTACTTTGGGTACTACTACTTATTCAGAACCATCAAACCATTCAGTTTATAGCAAGCTAGCGTTGACCAGATCCAGTGCCACCATTGCTAGAGTAGGCGGGGGCCGCTCCTGCCCCACTGCCACAGCTCGATTCCTTACATAATGTTGTAGATGACCATTCCTTACATGCTTCTCAATGATATCTCTCAAATGCTTGCAGTTGTTTTTGTTGTGCCCATCCAGCTCATGGAATAGGCAATGCTTTCCCGATGCCTGCTCGTATTTAGAAGGCTCTCTCTTTGCCGGCCTTCGATACTGGAGGCGCCCTCGAGTATCTAAGTAAATCCTTTCCAGAGTCTCAGTTAAATCTATGTAAGAAGGAAACTTCGGCTCCCTCTGAGGTTTCTTCGAAGTGCCACCGTTGCCATTTTTCCTTTTCCCTCTATCATCTTTACTTGGATCCTCCCTGGGTGGACCTCCACCCTTCACTGCATACACTTCAGCCTCTCTCCCTACCTTCTCCGCCTGCGCATCCTCCTGTCTCAAGAACATTTCCGCCTCATGGTAGAACTCCCCAAGGTCGCTCGGGGGGTCCCGCTCCAATGATATCTTGAAATCTGAATTATCCACGATTCCTGAGACTGCTGCCATCAAAACCATTGATGGATCGGGTCGATCCACTGATGCTACTGCTGCGTTAAATCTGGTTAAGAAGTTTCCGAGCGACTCTCCCTTCCATTGCTTCATTGATGTCAATGTCATTACGTTCTTTGGTCTGACTATATGGACCCGAAACTGTCTCATAAACCTTTCAATAAGCTCTGTCCATGTGCCGATAGAACCACTCTCCAGCTGTCTGAGCCACATAGCTGCGATATCCGTCAAATACAATGGAAGCATCGAGACATGACCTTATTCGATACCTCCAGTACCTTCATATACCTCATGTACCTCGTCAGGTGTATAGTGAGATCCGTTGTCCCATCATACATATCCACCGTTGGTAGCTTAAAGTCTGGTGGATTCCTAGCTTGCCTGATAGTAGGAGCAAAGGGACTTCTATTCACATCCTCTAAGTCTTTGTTTACCAATCCACCTCTTATAGCTCATCTGACTATCTTCGCTAACCTGTCGGTGTCCCCAAACTGTAATCCTTGACCGTTGCCTTTAGTTTGCCCCTCGAGTTCATGAGGGAATTCTGGTACATAGTCCTCATCTCGTACTCCTACACTCCTGTTCGTGTAGGGCTACACAACATCATCTGGTATCCCTCCATGGATTGGTCCAGCATTTTCTGGTGGTATGCCCCCGAGTCTTGATCCATCCTGGTTGATAGCCGTCTGCCGATTGGGGGCTGCCCCCTATTGAGCCATTCCCTCCACTTGCTGGTTGAACGCTTCTGATCCAGCTCCACGGACCTAAGCTCCTGCATTTCCTACTTGTGCAAATTGCCTAAAAAGAGACTACATCATCTCCTCTTTCCATTTCATCGTCGCTTCCGTCTCCTCTCTGGTGACGTGGATGGATGCTCGACCTGCTCCATCTCCTGAGGAAGCCTCTTGACTTCCCTCCTGATTGCTTCTTTCTGTCACTTGCTTCCTTGTTGGTAGTCTAGCCACTGCTTTCTAAAATCCAAGTTCCCAAGCTTTTCAATCCAAAATCCAAGCTCTAAAATCCCCGAGTGCTATCTTTCTCAGTGAAAGCACCAAAATGTTAGCGCCGAAATTGGTCACTAGCACCCGAATGCAGATGAAAGCACCTAATAATAGTCACAACTCACAGACAGAATATATATAGAGAGTTATAATGCGAAGAACAATCAACATTAAAATAAAAGTAGTAAAGAACAACAGGTTTTATAGTGGTTCGGCTAACTTCGTCCTACATTCACTCCAAAAGTTTTCTTTTATTGATGTAAGAATCAGTTACAGTTACAAAATGGTAGACTAACCTCAGCCTTAGGAAATAGAAAGTTAGAGAGCCAGAAGAAGATCCTTTTTCTGAACCCCCACACGCTGTATTTATAGACAAATCTTGAGTTACTGGGCTTTCTGAATGGTATATGCCATTAAGGCCTTCCACCGAGCCATATACTTCTACCATGCCGAGCCACACCGATGTCATCGCAATGCCAAGCCACCTACATCTACCATGCTGAGCCACACCGGTCTCATCGCAATGTCGAGCCACACTGGCCTTACCACGATGCCGAGCCACACCGTCCTCATTACTATGCTGAGCCATCCCACCAATGCCGAGCGAGGTGTGATTCCGAACGAGGTATGATGCCGAGCGAGGTACGATGCCGAGCGGCATCTGCCGAACCACTGCCTTATGCCGAATGACCCTGACCTCTCTACAATGCCGAGCAGCCCTTGATGCCGAGCGGCCCATGATGCGGACGGCCCTTCCAATGCCGATCGGCCTCTCCAATGCCAAGCGCCCCTTCCAATGCCGAACGGGCTCTCCAATGCCAAGCGGCCCTTCCAATGTCGAACGGCCTCTCCAATGCCAAGCGGCCCTTCCAATGCCGAACGACCTCTCCAATGCCGAGCGGCCCTTCTAATGCCGAGCGGCCCTTCTAATGCCGAGCGGCCCTTGCAATGCCAAGCGGCCCTTCCAATGACGAACGACCTCTCCAATGCCGAGCCATGCATATCGAACCATTCCTGACTGACCATCAATCCATCCAGCTGGTTCCAGCCAATCGTATTCCAGTTTCGACAAATGAACGGTCGACTTGGTTAAATCCGCCTGTCCGTGGCCTTGTAAAAAAGCGGGTTAACATCCAATAAATGATAATCTTGAGTTGAAGGAAAATTCACATGCATATTACACTAGTAATCCAGTTGATAGAAAAATTTCTAGTGGAACGTGATATATGTCGAGACATTCAGTAATTGCAGCGTTTTTTTAAAGAAAATATCTGCATATTTTTCGTTTCAAATAATTTTCAAATAGCAGAGATTTTTCTTAAACCCTTCCAGAAAGTCATTTTGTTGGCCTTGTTTCAGATTAGTCATTTTTTAGAAAATTTTATGATTATTTTTGAATTTTAGCTTAAATGATTACGTTAACTAATCTGACTTTCTATTGATTATCAAAAGGATAACTAGTGATTAAAAAAAGATGAGTGTTGATATTAATCATATATTATAACTTAAGATGGTATGTTTAGCAAATTCCTTTAGAAATTTAAACAAGAGTTATGAAAATGTTATGTTGGTAAATATTCCATGACCATTTCTATTTCTATCATATTTCTATGAACCATCACTCATCAAAATCCAACGTAGTATGTCAATATGTGGTATTTTAAACAGAAATTTATGTGCTTTCATATTATATTTTTAGCAATAAAAAAACATCCAAAGTATTCACTCTCATTTAAAAGTCCTCACGGTTATGTATGGGTGAATTACTTGGGATTTTTGATTATATGCTTCCATGCTCATTTAAAAGTCCTCACGGTTATGCATGTATGGAATGCATATCAAAATAGATTGACTTAATAGATAAGTTGATTCTAATCCCATTTAAAAGTCCTCACAGCTATGCGTGGTTAGAAGATACTTGAATTCATTTTTTAATAAAAATTTGGAATACTACTAATATCATTTAAAAGATGTAACGGTTATGCATGGTTAGTAGGTATTCTAATTTTTGATATAAATATACCACAAATAGACAAAACTATATGATTTTATATAATGACATCACCCCTATCATTCTAAAGTGCAATATGCGCCTAACAGAGTATTTATGATTTTTTTTTTAAATTTAATATTTATACTCTATTGGGTTTTAATGTTGTATTAATGTCTATTGCTTTATCTCTATTTTTCTAGTATTATTACTCTTTTGCTGATAACAAAAGGGAGAGAGAAAGATTAAGATTTTGGCAAATAAAAGTCAAATATTTTAGATGCATCTGGATCATTTATTCATTTACATATTTTGTGCATATATGAAGGGGGCTTTGTGTAGAGAGGGAGCATTCAAACAGGAGGAGCAAATTGAATGATCAAATACATTTAATATATTCAAAATCTTAAATATATGTTTGTTATCATCAAAAGGGGGAGATTGTTGAGTATGCAAGTATATGATTTTTATTTGATGACAATAAACATATATATATTCATTTAAATGTACTTGATACCGTAACATTTTATTTTTCACTTAATTAAACAAATATTTGCTGAATAAAATAAATAGCACAGAGTTTAAATTCAAATAGATATTTTATTCAAATAAATATTTATTACAATCTTGAATAGTACAAATTTGAGCTCTCATTATATACAAAAGTTTCAAACAATACAATTTTGATTACATCACAACTTTTTATTTACAAATGTCCTCACTACATATTGCTCATATACTCACATTCATCTTATCCTCTATTCCAGATTGAATCCAGCATCTGAGCAATCTGCAAAATAAACACTAACGTAGTAAAACTGAAAAAGAAAATATTTTGTAGTATAAAATAAAATGATTTGCGAAAATATCATTTGCCTAAGTTATTTGGGTTGTTCGTCATCATTTAATTTTGAATTCATCATACATGAACAACTTGTGACATGTACAGTGCATCACTGTACATGCCACAAGGCCGTGCACACTGATATACACTTAGTAAATCCACAGGAAGAGATGAGAACAAGGTCAAACCCAATTAAAAAGCTGAGAACGACTCAAGTAAAATACAAATAAAGTCACATAAGGTCAAATCTGAGCTATAAGCTGGATTCAACACAAGTGCAGACCAAATTTCAAGTCGTACACATGAAAACAGTGGCTAGACAGTGAACCAGACAACCAGACAAAATTGAAGAAAATACCAAATCAGTACAACACAAATGTACTCAATACAACTACAAATGCAAGCAATCAAGCTACAGCATGGCACAAATGTACAGATCATGCTCGAGTACACATGTATACAACTGAAGCAAGAAATGGTACAAATGCAGCCTCAACAGTGTCGACCAGTTTAAAATGAAACAACAAGAATGATTCGAAGAAAAGCAACCACAAAATCACTAATGCATATAGACCAGAGACTACATGAACTAGCTCAAAGACCAGTGAACAGCAAGTGTACATATACACTTGAACCAACATCATCAATCTATACGAGATTTATACATGAATGACCAGACCAACCAAGTAGTGAAATAACAATGTATAAACATATGTATATGTAATTACCACTGACTCAATTGAAATGCAATAGTAGTGAAAATGGAATGCATCAGAATTCGAACATATCCACACCAGATGTCAAGGTGATAGCATGTACACATGAATCATGGCAGTGTGCAAATTCAAGTGCATCGTACCACAATGCATCAGATGTTTGGACTTCGAACATGCATAAACAAATCGAGAAAAACAAAAAACAATAACATAAAATACAGTGCAATAGGACAACACGGCTATCATGAACAAAGGAGCCAGGATGAACTCAACACGATATATATATGTAATGTCGACCTGCACACATCAAGTATATAGGAACCAGACCACACGAAGTCATGGAACAGCAAGTCAAACTAAATCAAACTGTGATGGCCAAGGAAGTCAAGCATAAAAGAAATCAAGCCATGAGAAGCAAGGAAACATGAAACATATGATTATGAACAAGTCAGTAAAAATCACTAACATCTATACTGAATCGAATGGCCAAAGCATAGCAATTGACAAATTCAAATGAATTTATACGAACAAAAATATAGGAATTCGAATCCTATAAAATAAAAATCATCATCGGCCTAAGAGATCATTCGAGTTCAAGCAACACAGAATAATCATTCAACTCGAATCATCGATTGAGTTCAAGCAAGCCAAACAGTAAAGCAAAGTAACAAATCACATACCGAATTCATAGTCGAACTCAATCAAAATCGAAGAAGCTATGTTCGAATCAAGGAGACGATCGATTGTCGAAGCTAATCAGAAGAACGGCAATTGTAGTAAGTCAACAATCAATCGGCTTTTTCGAAATTAAGAAAAGCCCTAACTTTCGAGCAAGCGAATAAAGGAACGAGCCGCCATTTTTTCACAAACAAGGAGAAAGCGGGCTGAATAATATAAAAAGAAGCAGAAGGAGGTCGGCCTTGTTTTATTCTTGTTTTAATTATATAAGACCTTTAGTTTTTAAAAAATTAGGGTTTTGATTTTATTTTGTTTTTAATTTTGTGTTTCCTTTTATAAACTTTGTAATTCCTAGTCGTGTGACTAGGGGACGAACTACGATGGTGTAGTTCAAGAATTCGCAACTCTATGGCTGAGATAGTTTTGTCCTTAGAGTTAGGTTAGTCGATAGCAGGTGTCGCGAGTCTAGTTGTGTAAGCGTCTGACTATTTGATTTCTAGTAGAAACCTTGAGGGCAGCACGTAGGCAGGTTTTTCAAAAGCTGGGTAAATCTGTGTATTCTATTTCTGTATTTTATATTCTGCTATTATCTGTATTGTACACGACTATTAGCTGTGCTAAAATTATTTTATATACTTCAGCAATAAATTTTTATAATTGATAGTATCACCCTATTCACCCCCTCTAGGGTGAAATAGACCCAACAAGTGGTATCGGAGCTAGGAACAAAAGCCATTTTTGTTTTAACATGTTTGATTTTCAAAGACCAATTTTTTTCACAAATTTGAATTTTTAAAATGTCTACTTTTGATAAGGGTCGGTCCAGTATTTTCCCTCCTATTTTTGATGGAACATATTTTTTGAATCGAAAATTGAAAATGGAATTTTATTTAAAATCTGTTAATGTTAAATGTTGGGATATCATTGAAAATGGATGTAATATAACAGACGAGAAAATTATCTCGATTAGTGCTCTTGCTATGCATATATTATATTCTCATATTAATCAAGATAATTTTTACTTTATCTCTCATTGTGAAAATGCACAGGAAATCTGGAATACTTTTGATGCAATATATGGTGCAAAAGTCAACAGCAATGAAAAGTTCTCCATAATCAACTCAGGAACATGCTTGACAGGACTGGCAAAATGCAGCAATGATGAAGATTCAATAGCCAATGAGATAAGTGATTTTCCAATCAATTATTTAATTCTCTTATGCCAAAAATTAATTGAAAATAATAAATCTCTTGAGTTTAAAATTAATGAGCTTGAAAATAATGATTTGGAAAATGAGCTTGAAAATATTAAGAAAAATAAAAGTTCTAATTGCAAAAGGTGTTTGAATCATGAAAAACAATTTGCATGTCTTCATGAAAAATTTCAAAAGTTAGAAAATGAAATTTTTATTTCAAGGAAAAAAAAAACTGAGTTGATTTGTAAAAAAATATTTTGAAAAAAGAGTGGATAGCTTTAAGAAGTCAGAAAGTTCTAAAAGTACGATTTTTGGGAAGAAATTAAATGAGATCAACAAAAATTTCAAAATCCTTGGAAAAGAAAACGTGATTTAAGCAAACCTGAAATTATTGGATTAAATCACGAGTTTGAAAAGGAGATTGAAAAATTCAAGTATTTTGAAAAAATTGAATTTGAAAAACTCCAACTCTTTGAAAGTGAGATGCTTGAAATTGAGAATAAAATTAGAGAGCTTAAAAAGGAAAATATTTACTAGAAAATGAAAATTTTTGAAAAGAAAGAAAATAGCATTAGTTGTTGTTCGAAGCTAATAAATGAAAATAAACATTTGAAATCCAAAATTAATAAACTGGAGTTGGTTACTAGGAAATTTCACACTAGAGATAAATCACTAATATACACTTAGAAAATCAACTCTTCGAGAATAAAAGGAATTCATTTGGATTTACAAAAGTATCAAAATATGAACAAACAAACAACTAATAACATTGCTAAGGGAAAAGTGTGATACCCAAACAAGTGAAAACCATATCAATTTGGGTTCCCAAAGGCACGAATATAAAATCTCTTAAAGTAAAGCAAATCTAGGTGCCAAAAGGAACATATATAAATAGTTTTGGGTCTCCATAAACTTACTTTTCAATATCTATTGCCACTAACAACCATGGACCTATAAAAAGAAACAGGTCACAAAAATCTTTTATCGTATAGGCGTGGTGGCAGGCTAAGGAACATCAACTTTGTTACTTGGATTTTGGCTGTTCCAGGAACACAACGGGCGACAAATCATAGTTCCTTAGCCTAGTATAAAGGTGGCAGAATCACAATGGGCAATAATGAAAAATTATCGTAAAGGTAAAAAAGGTAACGGTTTATCTTGAACGATTTATTAAATGTGATAATCTGTACCATAGTCTGAATTAAATCATCCACTTATGTGATAATGAATGTTGATAATGATTCTGAATTTTTTCAAAAAATGCTGACCAATCATTAACTATTTCATATAGATTTGCTTGGATTAATGATGGCGTTTTATTGATGATTACTCTCGGATATATTTGGTTACTTTACTACTGACACTATGATCACTGTTTCCACAGCTTCGATTCAGTTTCATTTAAAAGCTGTTAAAAATGATTTCAAGAAATTGTTGCAACATCATAGTCTGGTCTATAACATCCCTGATAATCTTGACTTGAAGGAAAATTCAGATGCAGATTACACTGGTAATCCAGTTGGTACAAAAATTTCTAGTTGAATGTGATTTATGTTGAGACATTCAGTAATATTTTCTTTTTTTAAATAAAATATCTGCATATTTTTTATTTCAAATAATTTTCAAATAGCAGACATATTTCTAAAACCCCTTCAAAAAATCATTTTATTGACCTTGTTTCAGATTAGTCATTTTTTACAAAATTTGATGATTATTTTTGAATTTGAGCTTAAATGATTACATTAACTAATCTGACTCCCTATTGATTATCAAAAGGATAAATAGTCATTAAAAAAGTGATGAGTGTTGATATTAATCATATATTATAACTTAAGACAGTATATTTAGCAAATTTCTTTACAAATTTAAACAAGAGTTATGAAAACTTTTTGTTGGTTAAAATTCCATGACCATTTCTACTTCTATCATATTTCTATCAGCCATCACCCATCAAAATCCAATGTAGTATGCCAATATGTGGTATTTCAAACGGAAAATTATGCGCTTTCATTTTATTATATTTTTAGCAATAGAAAATATCCAAAGTATTCACTCTCATTTAAAAGTCCTCACGGTTATGCATAGGTGAATTACTTGGGATTTTTGATTATGTGCTTCAATGCTCATTTAAAAGTCCTCACGGTTATGTATGTATGGAACGCATATCAAAATTGATTGATTTAATAGACAAGTTGATTCTAATCCCATTTAAAAGTCCTCACGGTTATGCAAGGTTAGAAGATGCTTGAATTCATTTTTTAATAAAAATTTGAAATACTACTGATCTCATTTAAAAGTTCTAACGGTAATGCATGGTTAGTAGATATTCTAATTTCTAATATAAATATACCACAAATAGACACAACTATATGATTTTATATGATGACATTACCCCTATCATTCTAAAGTGGAATATGTGCCTAACAGAGTATTTATGATTATTGTTTGATTTTTTATTGAAATTTAATATTTATACTCTATTGGGCTTTATTGTTGTATTAATGTCTATCTCTTTATCTCTATTTTTCTAACACTATTACTCTTTTGATAACAAAAGGGGGAGAGAAAGGTTAAGATTTTGGCAAATAAAAGTCAAATATTTTATATGCATCTAGGTTCATTTATTCATTTACATATTTTTATGCATATATGAAGGGGAGCTTTATGTAGAGAGGGAGCATTCAAATAGGGGGAGCAAATTGAATGATCAAATACATTTAATATATTCAAAATCTTAAATATATGTTTGTTATCATCAAAAGGGGAGATTGTTGAATATGTAAGTATATGATTTTTGTTTGATGATAATAAACATGTATATATATATATATATTCATTTAAATGTATTTGATAATGTACTATTTTATTTTTCACATAACTAAACAAATTTTTGCTGAATAAAATAAATAACGCAGAGTTTAAATTCAAATAGATATTTTATTCAAACAAATATTTATAACAATTTTGAATAGTACAAATTTGAGCTCTTACTATATACACAATTTTCAAACAATACAATTTTGATTACATCAAAAAAAAATTACAAATGTCCTCACTACATATCGCTCATTCACTCATATTGGTCTTCAACTCTATTCCAGATTGAATCTAGCATCTGAGCAATCTACAAAATAAATACTAACGCAGTAAAATTGAAAAAAAATTGCAGTATAAAATAAAATAATTTTTGAAAATATCATTTTCCTCAGTTATTTGGGTTGTCTGTCATCATTTAATTTTGAATCATCATACACGAACAACTTGTGACATGCACAGTGTATCACTGTACATGCCACAAGGCCGTGCACACCGATATACACTTGATAAATCTACAAGGACAGGTGAGCACAAGGTCAAACCCAATCAAAAGCTCGGAATCAACTCAAGTGAAATACAAATAAGGTCACACAAGATCAAACCCGAGCTATAAGCTGGATTCAACAAAAGTGCGAACCAAATTTCAAGTCGTACACATGAAAACAGAGGCTAGATAGTGAACCAGACAATCAGACAAAATTGAAGCAAATACCAAATCGGTACAACACAAATGTACAATACAACTACAGATGCAAGCAATCAAGCTACAACATGGCACAAACGCACAGATCACACTCGAGTACACATGTATACAACCGAAGCAAGAAATGGTACAAGTGCAGCCTCAATGGTGTCGACTAGTTCAAAATGAAACAATAAGAATGATTTAAAGAAAAGCAACCCCAAAATCACTAATGCATATAGACCGGAGACTACGTGAACTGGCTCGAAGACCAGTAACAGCAAGTGTACATATACACTTGAACCAACATCATCAATCCATACAAGACTTATACATGAATGACCATACCAACCAAGTAGTGAAATAACGATGTATAAACACATGTATATGTAACCACCACTACCTCAATTGAAATGCAACAGTAGTGAAAATGGAATGCATCAGAGTTCGAACATATCTAGTCCAGATGTCAAGGTGGCAGCATGTACACATGAATCATAGCAGTGTGCAAAATCAAGTGCATCGTACCACAATGCGTCAGATGTTTGGACCATGAACATAAATAAAAAAATCGAGCAAAAAAGAAAACAATAACATACAATACAGTGCAACAGGACAACTCGGCTGTCATGAACACAGGAGATAGGATGAACCCAAATATATATATATATATATATATATAATGTCGACCTGCACACATCAAGTATACAGGAACCAGACCACACGAAGTCATGGAACAACAAGTCAAACTAAATCAAACTGTGGTGGCCAAGGTAGTCAAGCACGAAAGAAATCAAGCCATGAGAAACAAGGAAATAGGAAATGTATAATTATGAACAAGTCATAAAAAATCACTAACATCCATACAAAATCGAATGGTCGAAGCATAGCAATTGACAAATTCAAATGAATTTATACGAACGAAAATATAGGAATTCAAATCCTATATAATCCAAATCATCATCGGCCTAAGAGATCATTCGAGTTCAAGCAACAAAGAATAACTATTCAACTCGAATCATCGATTGAGTTCAAGCAAGCAAAACAGTAAAGCGAAGTAACAAATCACATACCGAATTCATAGTCGAACTCAATCAAAATTGAAGGAGTTGTGTTCGAATCAAGGAGACGATCGATTGCCGAAGCAAATAAGAAGAACGACAATTGTAATTGATGAACAATCAATCCACTTTTTCTAAATTAACAAAAGCCCTAATTTTCGAGCAAGCAAATAAAGGAATGAGCCGCCATTTTTTCACAAACAAGGAGAAAGCGGGCCGAATAATTCTTGTTTTAATTATATAAGACCTTTAGTTTTTAAAAAATTAGGGTTTTGATTTTAATTTGTTTTTAATTTTGTATTTCCTTTTATAAATTTTTGTAATTACTAGTCATGTGAATAGAGAACGAACTACGGTGGTGTAGTTCGAGAATTCGCAACTTAGTGGCTAAGTTGTGGTAGGATTTTGAGCGTAGAGTTAGGTTAGTCAATAGCAGGTGTCGCGAATTTTCATGTGTAAGCATCCGACTGCTTAATTTCTAATAGAAACCTTAGGGGAAACACGTATGCAGGGTTTCGCCGAAGCTGGGTAAATTTGCGTGTTCTATTTCTGTATTTTTTATTCTGCTATTATCTGTGCTGCTATTACATGACTATTATCTGTGTTGAAATTATTGTATATACTTCCGCAATAAATTGTTATAATTGATAGTATCACCATATTCACACCCCCTCTAGGGTGAAATCGATCCTACACCTATTGTTATAAACCCTATTGCAACTGCCGGCAACTGTTGTAATATAACCTTTTCCAACCGCTTTTAGTGATTATAAATGACTTCTTTACAACTGTTTAAGGATGTTGTAATTAATATTTTAACAACTTCTTTTACAACAGCTCCTAATAGTTGTAGTATGATCTGCTAAAACTAATAATGACAGTTGCAACAAATATTTTTACAATTGCTACGAACTACTATAGTTCATCTTTTCACGGCTGTTATTAACCATAAATTACATGATATTATAACTAAAACCAATGATTCGTTAATAATAATCATAATCATTCAAATACGTAAAACAACATGAATCATTCACATTCAGAAAAAACAATAACAATTCAAGTTCACATCATTTATGAATTCATAATTCTGTTACAAAACATAACTAAATCCATAACATATACTCGTTAAAGTACATATACTTACTCATCAAAGAGATAAATTCCTTATGTCAAGCAATAGGCGTCCCAATCGCTTATCCAATAGTATAGATATTTAAAGTAGGCCTAATAGAAGAGTTTTGGGATCCACTGCCGCATCAACCCAAACTTTACAAGCATATTTTCCTAGTATTTGTCAACCCAAACCAACCCAGTGCAAATTTGCAAAATCACAAAGCAATACACCCACAACCAAACAATTTGTATTCGCCAACAAGTTCAAGAATATCTAAAACATATCTGCACTGACATTTCCACTATATAAGTCCTAAGTGATATTGTTATTTAATTGGTAAATTGATAAAATCCTACTACAATCAATGAAACAAAAAAAGGCAGAAATATGACAATGACTTAAGAAATATTTAGGACTAATAGTTTATGGCTGTAAGCTATAGCAACCGCTATAAAGAGGAGTTTTAGCTGTCACAGTCAATGAAAAGTTATTTGAGATTATTTGACATGACACCCGTTGCTACAATATATTCTACTTAACCACCCAGTATTCATTTTATTATTTACTCAAATTAGTTCATTATTTTTGCGAAACTGTTATGTGCCTATTTCAGTCCTCCTAGTTACAAAGGTATTCTATCTCAAGTACGCTAAGCCCAACGCACTGCGATAGATGGTACTGTTATTTAATTATAATGCTATGCTAAAAGCCAATCCAACCTGAAAGCTGCTTATCAGTTGATTAGAGTTTAGTGATATATACTAGTCTATCAGCTGGTATGGCTCCGAAACCCAATAATCAAATAATTTACTTTTTACACTGTGGCCGATGGCGCCGATATAATCCTATATAAATCAAATGATATTAGCACATCGACTGTATTGCAATCACAACCATACGCGTTATATAATAGATTCTACTAAGTAACTTACTCGTTTCTGAATTTTGACCATGGGATTTGAATTGTTCATGTTGTTTCTTATTTCTTCAGAAGTACTTGTACTATGGTTACATATTTGGAATTTGGGATGGACAAAATCATCGTGAAGTCTTGGATTGCAATAAAAAGAAAAGAAATATTTGTCCAAACGAGCAACATAAATCAAACTTTTAATTCTTCGTGATTATAATCATGCCATAGGTGTGAATTTTTTAGCTCTATGGCTGTTGGCACCAATATAATCACATATAAACCAAAACAAGTGTAAATTCTTACAGTCGGGATGCTGTAAACCACTAATGGTATGTGGATAAAGCTACGTGAATCCAGGTCTAGATTAACCCAGCAAAACCAGTAGCAAATCCAGACTGCACTTCCTGGCTTAATGATCAGCACCAGTTCTGCTACAATTAGAAACTAATGTAGTTGTAGATTATAATGCTATCGTAGTTTTATTATAAACTGGAAACTAATTTAGTTGCTGATTCAATTTGTTTTTCTTTCACATCTTACTTTGTGCCTACTAAATATGTCAGTTGTTACCTTGGGCTTTCAACGGGTTTTTGGAATAGTTCAGTTTAATAACCTTTGGGTTCTAACCTTCAGGCAAGAGAGTTTTTAATCCATGCAAATGCTGGACAAAACATAATGATGTTCATATCAATGTTCGATATTCCGTTTTCCGTTTCCGTTCCGCTCATTAGAAAAATATAAAATTTCGGTTCCGTTTTGAAATTTTCGCTTTAATTCCGGTTTACGAAATATGGTACATTTTTTATGTGAATTCCCAAATAAATATGCAATACTAATAGTTACTTATACTAAATTATTCAAATTACGTAGAAGACACAAAACATACAACATAAAAAATTAATACAAAAAATTATTTCTCCAAGTATCATATAAATTATGTCCATTGTTGTCTTTATCTTATGTCATATTATAAGTTTTTTGACTTCTTTGTGAATAGTCAGGCATACTGTTACTTCTTCAATCTGTCCTGCCAAATGTTCTTTATTACATGTTGTGCCGTCACCAAAAATTATTTTATGACAATAGTTACGCTTGTTTTTTCTTTTTTCACAATAAACCACCGTACAATACTTCCAAACGATATCACGATTTGTTATATTCAAGTACCCAAATTAGAAACAAAATAATTTCAACATTTAATTACTCAATATACTATATTTTTATGCAAATTAAACAATCTAAACTTTCTTGATATTATTTTGCATGATAATATATTTATTTATTAAATATTAAAGAGCTATTTAAATAATACAATGTGCTCCATAATTCCTAACCCAACATACATAACCCCAATCATTTTAAACCTCGTCCAAGTGTTTTAAATATAAACCACAACTATGTTGTAAACCCAGTCCAATTATTACAATTACATTTAACCCTAGCTATAAGCACCGTTAGCCGCACTCAGAAACTTCTGCCTTAGTCGACTTCAATTAGAAAGCAAATTGGAAGGAGAAAAAAACCTGTAACAACCCTCATATTTTACGATTGAATATTTAAATATTTTATTTTAATATTTTATTATCGGATTTTAGTCCGAAAAGTTACTTTTTGCATACGGTCGAATTAGGACTCGGGGCCACTTCCATTGGGTCCAAAACACCATTTGCGATCTTTTTGAGTATAAACTTTGATATGTTTGGATTTAGTGGAATTTTGCCACTTTTTCACTTTGGGCTTTGGGTTTGGTTTAGCCCATTAGCCTAGACTATTAACTCTAGCTCAACCCCCTTCCCTTCATAACTTCACTTTCATTTCCTAACACTCAAGCTTCATCAAAAATGGAGGAAGGAATAGGAAATTAAAACTCCAAGCAATAGTTCATTTGCAAATCCAACATCTAACTCCAAATTCAAAGAGAAGCCATTGATTCTTCCTTTGCTTTCAAGCTTCTTCTTCATTAATTTTGTGTAAAGGTTAGATTTTTATCTCACATCTTTGTATATAACTATCTTTGATTGTGGTGTATGAATTGCTAACACTTATTCATATGCATTTGCTCTTGGTTTGGATTGAATTGGTGAAAATCCCAATTTTTAATGTTTTGTGTTCAAATCTTTAAAAATATTAACTTTGATGTTTGAAAACGTTTTTGATGATGCATCAAGGAGCCAATAGGACCGAGTAGCCGATGGGCGTAATCCCCTAGCGTTCGTGCTCGATCGGTTGCAAATTAAGAGAGTTTTTGGCATTTTTGTTACTTAGGTCATTCGGCATGCACACGTTACTCTCGGCCTGCAGTTAGGTTGTTTGCATCTTAGGTCGTTCGTTCCCTAGGTCGCACGCTATAGGTCACGACAAGTTAGGTCGTTCCATCTATGTCGCTCGGCCTTCTTTACCACTTAGGTCGTTTCGTCCCTAGGTCGCTCGACCATATGTTAAACCGTATTTCTTAGGTCGCTCGGCTAGGCCGTGTCACTTAGGCCGCTCACCTCCTTAAGCCGCGAGTTCCTTAAGTCGCTCGGCATTGATTTGGTCACGCCATGTTAGGTCGCGCCGTGCTAGGTCGCTCCTGGTATAACTCGCACCACCTAGGTCGCCCCATGTTAGGTCGCATGCTTTCTGTTAAGTCGCACGTTCATCTTAAGTCGCTTGCATGCTTATGCCGCTAACCCCTTTGGGTCGCAACCTATATGTCGCTCGCCTTGCAGTTGAGCCGGCCTGCCTTAGGCCGTAACTCCCTAGGTCGCTCGGCCTGCTTACTCTACTAGGTCGCGCGCTCGGCCGTTAGGTCGTTCCACCCCATAGGTCGCTCAACCATGTTAAGTCGCACCTGCTATCTCTCAACCAACTTAGGTCGCGTCATGTTAGGTCGCGTCATGTTAGGTCACGCCATGCCATAAGTCGTGCCATGATAAGTTGTTCTGTTAGGTCGTATGCTATTTCTTGAGCCGCTGATTTCTTGTGTTGACTTATGTTAAATCGTAAGTCATGGCTGTTAAGTCGCAAGGGCATTTCCACTTTGATGGATTTGGAATCGAATTCTTTGGATTTTATTCACGTCTTCGAATGTGAATTTTTGTGATTTATTATTTCTACAATCATTTATGTGATTTGTCCCTTCATCTCAATCGTACGAGAAATCTAATTAAACGGCTTAGTAAAACAAATGGTATGAAATGCTTGCATTTACTTCGCCGGTTAATTCTTGGACTTGTTCGATTGAATCTCTTGTGACAATTTTCAAGTGGAGATCTACAATTTGTTCGTAAATATTTAAGTTAAGCTGGTGGTTATGGGACATGAAACTAAGCTTATATATTTACTAGCTTACTGTAATTGACACTTCTTGATGATCGTTGATGATCATTTTTGTGATTTAGACTAGCAAATGTGCGATGTCTCTTTGTCTACGAGGGAGACTAAACCCTGTTTCTATGGAGCTTCGGCTCAATTTGGTGGGGTAGCGACCCATGGTCTTCGGGCCGTTTTGTGGAGTTCGGCTCAAAATTAATGGTTAGTAACCATGGAATAGCGTTCCATTTTGTGATACACGTGTTGGTGAGTTTCCATGCTCCCGTTTTGTGATAGGCCTCCCCCTTTTTGTGATTTCAGGATTTCCATCGATGATTTCTAGAATTTGTGTTTCACCAATTTTCGTGATTTACATTGATAAGTTTTATCAATATTTGTGCATTGGTGAATTTGTGTGTCATTTACTTTTGTGATTGTCATTGATATCATTGTCCATATTTATGGTTTTGGTGAATATAAATAAAGAGTATGACATTCCTTTTAATCTTTGAGAAGATTCTTGTGATATTGATTAATCCCTAGTTGATTTTTAATTGCATACTTATCACAGTGTGGCTTTATGGTTATCATATATTTATGTCATATCTCTTATTCTATATCATTTTATCTGATATTTATAGCTAGACTGATCCGTTTATTATTTTCTTATTAAATAATACTCGGGTCAGACGAGATGTTACAGGTGCTTCTGCTTGACTTCACATCTTGGATTATCACCCTGACTTTTGGCTAACTACTTAGATTAGTAGTTTTTGTTGTATACATTTGAGATATAGACTCATTGATGTATCCATATTCTTTTGTCTAACACATGTAGCTATTCTTTTGTGATATTGTGGATCTTGTCTGACCACTACTCTGATGTACACTTTTATGTGTTATATATTCATATCTATTTCCGCATTTGTGATATGGATGTCTGTGACTGATTTGTGTTATGTTTATTTCTATATTTGTTTCCGAAGAATATATGTAGCCATTGTGTAGTAGCTTTGAGTTTGTATCGGTATGTCGGATTTCCTCCTGAAACCAAATGCATGTTGTACTATCTGACATATCGGTGCTCGCAAAAAGCAGTTACACGGATGGTCGCTCCTCAACAGCCATATCCTCCGTGTGAGTCGACGACATTACTCCATATTGTCCTTGGCTAGTGTCGGTATAGAGGTGGGGCGTCACAGCTTGGTATCAAAGCCAATCTTCGAAACAATGTAGAATAATCTAGCAAGGATCATCGTCCTAAGTCCATCTTAGGAGTCGTGCTTTAGGATTTAATTCGAGTCTTCGTACCGATTCATCCTATTTTCTTTATGATTCCTTGTTTATCTATCAAGATGGCTTGATATTCATTTGGTGAATAACCTTAACCTTCTTCTTTCTTTCTTTCAAAAGGAATAGAAATGGTTAGACCTGGCCGTCTCAGCGCCGGTCAATCTCGTGCTACTCCCCAAGATGGAGTATTTATGTCTGCCCAGCAGCTTCTTAATCTAGTAAGGAATGCTCAAGCAGCCGGATCTAATCCGGAGTCTTCTCACCCTAAGTCTGGATTTGTACGTTTGTGCAACGATTATACCAATTTGGGTGGGAAGCCATTCAAAAATTCTAAAATAATTATTGAAGTCCAGGCTTGGCTGATGCGATCGAATCTTTTCTCGCATGAATCTTATTGATCTTCACCGTGTTCAGGTGGCCTCTAGTATACTCCAAGAAAGAGCATTAGATTGGTACGAACTTCTGATTTCTGAATAAATGAAGCGGATCTTACTTGGGAGAAATTCCGGGAACGTTTCGAATTAAAATTTATGCCAGAAGCTGAGAAGGTGACTTTGGCTCGCCGTTTCATAGGCCTTGTTCAAGGTGAATCTTCCGTGACAGACTATGTCGCATCATTCGAGTCACTTTCTAAATACGGGGTCGAGTACATAAACACCACATTGAAGAAAAACCAAAGATTTGTCTATGGTTGAATAAAAATCTCAAGAAGCCATTACTTCTAAAATTAGAAGTTTCTTTTAGTCAACTTATTGATATCGCTCTTCGACTTGAAGAGGCAAATAGGGAGAGTGATGTTGAAGTTATGGGTGCCAAACCAAAATTCAACAATAAGAAACGGCCTAATAAGTTCAAAGGTCCTTATCCCAACAATAAGAAAGGGAAGCAAGCCTCTCCGGCAACTAAGACTTCTACCTCAAGTGGTGGGCAATGCTACAAATGTGGTTCTATGGACCATTATGTGAACAAGTGTTCAATGCCTCATGCTTGTCGCTATTGCAAAAGCCCGGATCATTATTTATCTTCTTGTCCCAAACTTCAAAACAGAAAGGAGGGAAAGCTTAATGTTGCTCAAGCCCCTGGCAACACATCTCGTGGTAAAGGTATTTCTCATTCTATCCTTGATGGCATTATTTTATTTCATGATCATCCTATTCGAGTTCTTTTTGATACGGGTGCGTCCCATTCTTTTATTTCAAAAGAACTTGTTGATACTTTTTCTTTGGATGTTTTGTGTTTAATGACTTCTTTGAGAATTGCGAATCCGGTTGGTGGATCCGCAACAATCAGTTTATTGTGTAAAGATGTCGAGTTTATTTTGTGTGATTTTTCTTTCCGATCCGATTTGCATGTTATGCGCTGCGTAGGCTTTGGAATGATTTTGGGAATGGATTGGCTTAACCGCTATGAAGCCCAAATCCTATGTCCTGAGCGGACTATTCATCTTCAACATCCTCAATCTGTTAAGCAGGTTTCTATTGATCTTAAAGATTCGGATTCCAGCTTGGTTGCATCTTTATATTCTTTAAATCCTCATGATGACAATAATGATGATGAATGCTTTTTGATGCCCATATTCTTGTGATTCCCGAAGGAAACCAAGATTTTATTGTTTATACCGATGCTAGTCGCGTTGGTTTGGGTGTCGTTCTTATGCAAAGAGAACGTGTTATTGCTTATGCTTCTAGGCAATTGAAGCCGACCGAGACTAGATATGTCACTCATGATTTAGACCTCGCGACTACTGTTTTCGCCCTTCGTATTTGGCGTCTTTATCTTTTGGGAGAAAAATTTATTCTTTACACCGATCATAAATCTTTGAAGTATCTATTTTCTCAAAAGGAACTTAATTTGCATCAACAACTTGGCTCGAATTTCTTGCAGCTTATGATCTTGATATTCTTTATACTCTCGGAAAGGGAAATCATGTTGCGCACTTAGTCGTAAGCAACAAGCGGTTGTTTCTAAGATGATATTCGAATGGAACGATCTCAAAATTCTTTCCACTTGTGAGATTCGAGATCGTGTTTTTGATTTGTGTTCATCTCTTGTTTTATGTAGTCTTGAGGCTCATCCTTCTCTTTTAAACCCATTCCTGAAGCTCAAAAGCTAGATCCCGAATTAGCTCTTCTTGGCCAAAATTTTAGGGATAAAATTTATATTGTGGGTTTGAAGGACTTTGATATTGATTCTCGTGGCGGTATCCAAAAATTTGGTAGACTTATCGTGCCAAATATTAGTAATCTTTGTAAAGACATTTTAGAAGATTCTCATCGTTCTAAATTTACCATCCATCCTGGTAGTAGTAAAATGTACGCGGACATGAAGCGACTTTATTATTGGGAGGGAATGAAATCTGATATTGCTAACTTTGTTAAGTGTTGCATGACTTGCCAACTCATTAAGGCCGAACACCAAAGGCCAGTGGGTTATTGCAACCTTTAGAAATTCCAATTTGGAAGTGGGACCAAATTTCCATGGATTATATAGACGGCCTTCCCCGTTCCCGCTCGGGTCATGATAGCTTATGGGTGATAGTCGATAGATTTACTAAATCAGCCCATTTTATTCCCATTCGGTCCAATAGAACCGTTCCTCTTTTGGCCAAACTTTTTATCAAATAAATTGTTAAATTGCATGGAGTCCCTACTTCTATTATTAGTGATCGTGATCCATTGTTTACTTGTGGATTTTGGAAGAGTCTTCAAAAAGCTTTGGGAACGAAGCTAAATTTTAGCACCGCTTATCATCCCCGGTCCGATGGACAAACCGAGCGTGTGAATCAAACTCTTGAAGATCTTCTTTGTGCATGTGTTCTTGATTTTGGTGGAAGTTGGGAAGATCATATTTCTCTTGTTGAGTTTTCCTATAATAATATCTTCCAATCTAGTATTGGTATGGCACCTTTTGAGGCACTCTATGGAAGGCCATGCCGATCTCCTTCTTGTTGGCTTGAGGCTGGTGAGAAGCTAGTTTTAGGTCCAGATTTTATTCGTGATTCCACAGAGAAGATTGACCTTATTCGTCATAGGATGAAAGAAGCCCAGAGTAGACAAAAATCCTATGTCGATAACCGGAGAAGGAAATTAGAATTTTCTGTGGAAGATCTTGTGTTTATTCGTGTTTCACCTATGAAGGGTGTTGTACATTTCAATCGATCGGAAAAATTAGCGCCTCGATATATGGGTCCATTTTCCATCACCGAACGTATTGGTTCCGTGGCTTATCGCCTTTAATTACCAGCCCAGTTTTCTGCTATTCATGACGTCCTTCACGTTTCTCAATTACGGAAGTGCCTTCGAGATTCCGATTCTATTCTTGAGCCCGGTGTTGTGGAAGAAATTAAAGTTTCACCTAATTTAACTTATGAGCAACATCCTATTCGTATTATTGCTTCGGAGGTCTAACGCCTTCGAAATAAAAATGTTCCGCTTTTTAAAGTCCAATGGTCCTCAAATCCTAAGGATTGCTCTTGGGAATCTAGAGAATCATCGAGCGAACACATCCGGACTTACATTCCCATGCTCTTTGGGGTGAATTTCTTATTTCAAATTTCTTTTGTGTTGATATGCTTTCATGGTTGTTACCTTATATTTTCTTCTTAAAAATTGCGAGGATGCAACTTCTTTAAGGAGGGGAGTCTGTAACAACCCGCATATTTTACGATAGAATATTTAAATATTTTATCTTTAGTCGGATTTTAGGCCGAAAAGTTACTTTTTGCATACGGTCGAATTAGGACTCGGGACCACTTCCATTGGGTCCAAAACACCATTTGCGATCTTTTTGAGTATAAACTTTGATATGTTTGGAGTTAGTGGAATTTTTTCACTTTTTCACTTTGGGCTTGGGGTTTGGTTTAGCCCATTAGCCTAAACTATTAACTCTAGCTCAACCCCCTTTCCTTCATAACATCACTTTCATTTCCTAACACTCAAGCTTCATCAAAAATGGTGGAAGGAATGGGAAATTAAAGCTCCAAGCTCTAGTTCATTTGCAAATCCAACATCTAACTCCAAATTCAAAGAGAAGCCATTGATTCTACCTTTGCTTTCAAGCTTCTTCTTCATTAATTTTGTGTAAATGTGAGATTTTTATCTCACATCTTTGTCTATAACTCTCTTTGATTGTTGGGTATGAATTCCTAACACTTATTCATATACATTTGCTCTTGGTTTGGATTGAATTGGTGAAAATCCCAATTTTTAGTGTTTTGGGTTCAAATCTTTTAAAAACTTAACTTTAATGTTTGAACACGTTTTTGGTGATGCATCGAAGAGCCAATAGGACTGGGTAGCCGATGGGCGTAATCCCGCAGCGTTCGTGCTCGATCAGTTGCAAATTGAGAGAGTTTTTGGCATTTTTGTTGCTTAGGTCGTTCGGCCTGCACACGTTACTCTAGGCCTACAGTTAGGTCGTTTGCATCTTAGGTCATTCGTTCCCTAGGTCGCACGCTATAGGTCGCGACAAGTTAGGTCGTTCCATCTATGCCGCTCGGCCTTCTTTACCCCTTAGGCCGTTTCGTCCCTAGGTCGCTCGGCCATATGTTAAACCGTATTTCTTAGGTCGCTCGGCTTGGTCGTGTCACTTAGGCCGCTCACCTCCTTAAGCCGCAAGTTCCTTAAGTAGCTCGGCATTGATTTGGTCGCGCCATTTTAGGTCGCACCGTGCTAGGTCACTCCTGGTATAACTCACACCACCTAGGTCGCCCCATGTTAGGCCACACGCTTTCTGTTAAGTCGCACGTTCATCTTAGGTCGCTTGCATCCTTATGCCGCTAACCCCTTTAGGTCGCAACCTATATGTCGCTCGCCTTGCAGTTGAGCCGGCCTGTCTTAGGTCGTAATTCCCAAGGTCGCTCGGCCTGCTTGCTCTGCTAGGTCGCGCGCTCAGCCATTAGTTCGTTCCACCCCATAGGTTGCTCAATCATGTTAAGTCGCACCTGCTATCTCGCAACCAACTTAGGTCGCGCCATGCCATAAGTCGTGCCATGATAAGTTGCTCTGTTAGGCCGTATGCTATTTCTTGAGCCGCTGATTTCTTGTGTTGACTTATGTTAAGTCGTAAGTCGTGGCTGTTAAGTCGCAAGGGTATTTCCACTTTGATGGATTTGGAATCGAATTCTTTGGATTTTATTCACGTCTTCGAATGTGAATTTTTGTGATTTATTGTTTCTACAATCATTTTTTTGATTTATCCCTTCATCTCACTCGTACGAGAAATCTAATTAAACGGCTTAGTAAAAAAAATGGTATGAAACGCTTGCATTTACTTCGCCGGTTAATTCTTGAACTTGTTCGATTGAAACTCTTGTGATAATTTTCGAGTGGAGATATACAATTTGTTTGTAAATATTTAAGTTAAGCTGGTGGTTATGGGACATGAAGCTAAGCTTATATATTTACTAGCTTACTGTAATTGACACTTCTTGTTGATCGTTGATGATCATTTTTGTGATTTAGACTAGCAAATGTGCGATGTCTCTTTGTCTACGAGGGAGATTAAACCCCGTTTCTGTGGAGCTTCGGCTCAATTTGGTGGGGTAGCGACCCATGGTCTTCGGACCGTTTTGTGGAGTTCGGCTCAAAATTAATGGTTAGCAACCATGGAATAGCGTTCCATTTTGTGATACACGTGTTGATGAGTTTCCATGCTCCCGTTTTGTGATAGGCCTCCCCCTTTTTGTGATTTCTGGATTTCCATTGATGATTTCTAGAATTTGTGTTTCACCAATTTTCGTGATTTACATTGATAAGTTTTATCAATATTTGTGCATTGGTGAATTTGTGTGTCATTAACTTTGTGATTGGCATTGATATCATTGTCCATATTTATGGTTTTGGTGAATATAAATAAAGAGTATGACATTCCTTTTAATCTTTGAGAAGATTCTTGTGATATTGATTAATCCCTAGTTGATTTTTAATTGCATACTTATCACGGTGTGGCTTTATGGTTATCATATATTTATGTCATATCTCTTATTCTATGTCATTTTATCTGATATTTATAGCTAGACTGATCCGTTTATTATTTTCTTATTAAATAATACTCGGGTCAGACGAGATGTTACAGGTGCTTCTGCTTGACTTCACATCTTGGATTATCACCCTGACTTTTGGCTAACTACTTAGGTTAGTAGTTTTTGTTGTATACATTTGAGATATAGACTCATTGATGTATCCATATTCTTTTGTCTAGCACATGTAGCTATTCTTTTGTGATATTGTGGATCTTGTCTGACCACTACTCTGATGTACACTTTTATGTGTTATATATTCATATCTATTTCCGCTTTTGTGATATGCATGTCTGTGACTGATTTGTGTTATGTTTATTTCTATATTTGTTTCCGAAGAATATATATATAGCCACTGTGTAGTAGCTTTGAGTTTGTATCGGTATGTCGGATTTCCTCCTGAAACCAAATGCATGTTGTACTATCTGACATGTCGGTGCTCGCACAAAGCAATTACACGGATGGTCGCTCCTCAACAGCCTTATCCTCCGCGTTAGTCGACGACATTACTCCGTAGTGTCCTTGACTAGCGTGGGTATAGAGGTGGGGCGTCACAAAACCCTTCGTCGTTGCTTGCTGATTAATTCGAGATCGCTGCTGTCAAGCCAAGTTCGATTGATGATGCTGAGCTCGAGATCGGCAATAATGAAGCAAAACCAAAAATTGAGTAAAGATGCTAATTTGTTACGTATTTTGTATGAATTAATGTGCTTTTATAGAGCAATATCGATTCCTAATCCCATGAGTTTCTGTTTCGATTTTTTACTTATTTAAAGGTAGACGAGGTTTGATCGGGAGTATTAAAATTCGATTATTTTCTTTTGTTCGTTCGCAATACATGTTTTGCCGTAGAATTTCAATTATTTTCAAAAGCAGACAAGAATCTAACATGTACAATTGTTCGATACTATTTTTTGATATTTTTTTAACTGAAAAAAGATTGGTTTTTGACCAAGTTCCGGTCCGGTGCACGTCGGAACTGGACCGAGATGGCCGGAACTCCAGCATGCCGGCCGGACTTTAGTACCTTGGTTCATATTCTATACTAAAATTGTTGTTGGTTGTAGGCTAGGATTATATTCTATGATTAATTTCTCCATATCGATGAATATATCTTTGTACAACTGAATCACCTGATCAGCAAACTACAATTAATTTATCTTTTTAGAACTGAATCACTTAGTCAACAAACTACGGTTTTGAAGTGAATAATTATTTATAAAGATATCATGAATTTGAAACAACATCTAATCAAACAATGGAAAAAAAATTACATCCATCTATTTATATTAATCTAAAGTGGAGTAGATGAAGCAGATGTTAATATGTATTAATCGATCTTGCTACTTTAGCACTCACATGAAGCTTGAACCAATGTATTTAAAATGTGACACTGCTCTAGTTCATTGGTTCATGAATGGACATGAAACTTGAACCAATGTATTTCTATTTTAATTTTTCTTCATGGTACTATAATCTCTACAATTTTGCCACAGGAAATTTGATCTAATAATACATTCCTTTTCTTGTCAAATTTTGATATTAGCAAGCACAGCTAGCTATTTCCGCTGATAAAACCCATTTTTATCTAATTTTATATAGACTACAGTTTGGCCCGAGTAGGATCTGCCTATTTAGCTTAAATAAAAAGTTTCGTTCACTAAATTATTTTTAATGTTTAATACTACATACCAAATTTTTAAGCATCAACAAAACGAGTTCAAATTCTACGAGGAAAACGACCATAAGCCACATACTTGGAATTGAGTCTTTATGCATTAAACTTTTGGATTTTACTTCTGCAAGGAATTTTTCATTATATACCAACCCTTTTGATTGATCTTTAATTAATTAGATTACCGGTAGCTGTATATAGCCTTTGTATAAATAAATCTTATTTGAAGATAACAATATTTGAAGATATAATATTTATTGGTGATCACAAAATTGAAGGTCACAATTTTGTTAACTTTTGACATTAACTAGGCTGGAAATTCTGAGTTTAGCTTTCTCATGTTTTATATCAACCAAAGAACATCTAACACGCAAATAACTTTTGACACCTTAACTTTTGACATTAACATGCAAATAACATAAAACGCTAGAATATAAGGAAAACCAAAATAAAGCATATATCTTACTTTAGGTGGGAATGAAGCATGATATTCTTAGTTTGTATTTAATCTTGGACATGGCTCAAGTGTGCTAATACTGGTGTATGCAAATAATTTATAAGAAACACCCGAGACGTATTGCAATGAGGAGTCATTGGTTTTTCCGCTACATTTTGTTTACTATTGATACTCTGTAAAAAACTATTAGACACGCACTAATAAATTTTCAAGCGCGTATGAATTGCTTGTTAATACAGTGAATCAATTAAAACTTAACAGTCATAAACAAATCAAAGAGCGCTTTCATTTGAGCCTACAAAGTTGTAATTCGATTTTCCGACTCACGTACTTTTTTTGAACTAATCATACGAACTCCGAACTAAGTTGCTGGTACCCCAAAACCTAACTCTCTTATTCTACCTTTATGTTTATGATCAAAAACCTTCAATACTCCATCTTCATTCAATAATATTGTTCCTTAAGAACTTTTAGGGTTTTCATACTCTTTTATCTTAGCGTGAAAATTCAAAAGTATCCATTCTTCATATGTCACGACATTAAATGTAAGGTTCAAATATTAGAGACAATTTTGAAAATATATGCCAACTAAAATATATCAAATTCAACTTGCCAGAAATAAAAAAACAAAAATAAACAATGCTTTTAAAGAAATGGTTAAATGGAGTAAAGATAGAAAATGGAGAAATAATTTGATGTACTATCTATCCTTACTATGTAATCGGCGACAATAGAATTTAGTGGTTCTCCATTTTTCTTTGTGTGGCCTCTGCACCACAAATCCTCCCTACTGATATCTGATTAGCCACTTTCTTTTTTCTGTAAAAAGAGCTTAAAAACTAAATACTGAATCGCATTGGATATTTTTATACTAATAATGATGAATCTTATAAGTTATTTTTCCTTAACATATCTTCTGCTAGTCTTGCATACCACTTTCGGCACATAGTGTGCGGAACTGTATTCATTAGTCGTATGGCTTTATATTTATTCCTCGTTGACTACATAAAAGATTCATTAAAATTAGGTATAATAAAATGAAATGAAAAATTTTCAATCATAAACAACAAAATAAAACCAACTTCCTCAAACTCTTTTGTTAATTTCTCATTGACTAAATCATTCCAGTCTTGAGCACTTTTAATATTATCTGGTTTTAACATATCTAATTTGTTGGAAGCATTGAGACACTTTGTTTTAACTTTTACAGCTTTAACTAGCCTTGACTTTGAATCTTTCCATTGTAGTCCCAACATATGAAGGAATATATCTTGGTATATGTCATCCAACTTGAATCTTGCCTATAGAGTATGAACAAAATCTAAATTGCATAGTTACATTATGCATAAAAAGAGAAATGTAAATAGCATAGTTGTTGAATACTTTTATTTTGATTTAGTCGTAGATAGTTATGTCTCTGTTGATTGTTTGTTTGACAATTTATAAACAAAAGATATTAAATTACAACTTGTTTGAATTCACTAAAGAGCTGAACTTAAAATCAAGGTAATTTTTCTAAATATCATGCTTTTGCTCTCAACAGGTTTGCAGCACCTACATACATATCAATAGATCAGTCTCCAATTTGTCATTGACTTTCTTCCAATTACTAATGGTCATAGGCAGCATGTCCCCTGCTAAAGTCTCAAGATACGATGACAAATACTTGGAATTTGGACTAATATGTTGAATTAAGTCATTGAACTCAATTTGTAAAAGCTAAGGGTGTAAATGTTTCAACTCCTCATGCATTCTGGATATGCAAATGTACAAGTTAAAATTTAATTTCATTCATATGTCGAGTTGAACTTATACTTACTCTATGTACGGCTCCACTTCATCGTTATTGAACAACACATACGATGAACGCATCAATCACCTCCTTAAAAAGTAACATGGGTTTTCCTTTGGAAATCGGACGACCATTGTGTATGGAATCGCTTTGTTGCACTTCATTCTAATTTTTTCTTCCTCCAAATCCATAACCATCTTCAATATATCTAACACAATACTTAACGCATTCTTCACCAGAATAGCGCTCAGTTATGCACCCTTCAGGTCGGGCTTGATTTTCAACATAACCCTTCAGTATTTTCGTATACGTGTAATCAAGACATAAGAATAAAATGCTTTCATAAGTGTATATTTTATTCATACGATAAGTATTCATAAAAAATTTACCTCTCAAATGGATACATCCAACGGTAATGTACCAGTCTACATATTCTTGTTTCCCTCCCCAAATGTACCATCAAGTGAATCATGATGTTAAAAGAAGAAGAAAAGAATTTGTCAAGGTCACATAGTGTTGATGCAACTTGATTCTCCAAGGATTCTAATTTATCTCTATCAAGCACTCTTTGGCATATGTCATTTTAGAATGAACATAGCCGCACTAATGTATTCCTTGTATGTACGGGCAAAAGCCCTCTCAACGCTACAGACAATAGTTATTGCAGCAAAACATGATAATCATGAGACTTAAGACTTAAAATTTTGTCTTTTTTTGCAAAACATTTCCCTATATTTGAGCTATACCCATCAGTCACCTTCAAATTTCTCATCCTATCGTAAAAGATCTTATTTTCTTGGTCTGTTAAGGTGCATGGTGCAACAGAAAGTGATACTTTACTTAAAACATGTATAGGATGAAACTTCTTCCTTATATGCATTGCTTCCAAATCTTGACGTGAAGTAATTTCATCTTTGGTTTTTCCTTTGATATCAAGCAATGTACCAAGAATACTCTCACAAGTATTTTTCTCAACATGCATTACATCTAGATTGTAACGCAAAGGAAGTGCCTATGAAAACTAGAAAAATGTGTACAATAGATTGATAGTAAAATACTAATTACTAGACATGCATAGAAAATGAAAAGACATTTTATTTTTAGTTATATTTTACCTTCTAATAAGGCAAATAAAAAATGGACTTCTTCTTCCACATTTGGATTCTTTTTTTCTTCACATCCTCCCGCTTTCTTTTCCTACCATCTCTATCTTCCTCCTTTGTTTTTTCTCCCACTCATTAATAATATATTTGACATCTTCGAAGATTTGAGCACCAGTATGTATTGGATGCAGTTGTCTACTTTCTATGGTTCCATCAAGTAAGTTCTTTCGACGGTGATATTCATGATTAGGTGCAAGAAATCATTTATGGCCCAAGTATGCGCATTTTTTATTGAATGGTAGCCATGTCGAACATGTATTAATGCCACAAATAGGACATGATGTCTTGCTTTTATAGTGCAACCTGCTAAATTTCCATAAGCTGGAAAATCATTTATTGTCCACATCAGAATTGCATTTAATCTAAGTTAGCTAAAATTGTATGCATCATAAACATTTCCCCCTTTATTTCAAAACTTTTTCAAATCTTCAATAAGTGGTTGCAGATACATGTCGATATCAATTCCTGGTTGTCATGGTTCGAGAATTAATAAAGATAGCATCATATTATCTTTATGCATACAAAGCCACGGAGGAAGGTTATAAGCAACAAGAAACACTGGACAACAGCTTTATGTTGAATTCCAATCACCAAACGGGTTAAAACCATCGCTTGCGAGGCCAAACCATAAATTTTGTGGATCAGATGCAAATGAAGGATACATTCTATCAATTGTATACCACTTAGAGGAATCAACGGTATGTTTTAGTTTTCAATCTTCTCTTTTATTACTGCTATGACATTTTAATTATTCTGGTGTCCCGGACGACATGGACATTCTTTTCAACCTTGGTATGAGTGGAAAGTATCTCAAAACCTTCACAGGTTTTTTGGGTTGCTTTCCATCTTCTCTTGACTTGTTCTTTTTCCAGCAAGATTGCTGCATTAAGGACAAAAATCACAATGTGCAAGCTATTTTCTAAATACACTACTAGAAAAAGGCCAAATAGCGGCGGGTGGGAGCGACGGCCTCCGACGGCCGTTTTCCGACGGCTTCCGACGGGCCGTCGGCGGCCGTCGGAAATTCGCGATATCTGCAGCTCGGCCGAGCCTTTCTTCCTCATTTTCCAGCCTCTCCATTTCTAAAAAAAACCCAAATCCCCATTATCCACCTCCAATCGCTGATTTCGTGATTTTTTCTCCTTCCCCGCTGTTAATTCAACGTCTCTTGCTCTTAATCTCAGGTATAATCTCTTATTTTTGTGAAAATTTCAGTTTTTACCATAATTCTAGATTTGCATAAATTGATAAATTAGGACGAATTAGTGATTGCAATTATTTCCAATAGCGTAATAGCGGTTTATAGCATCACATGACATACATATTTCATCTTTTATCGTGAAATTGTGAAAAACACGTATAATTTGTGGTTGTTCATGTATATGTAAATTGTTGTGTATGCCTTGATTCGACGATTGTATACGTTATTTGGAATAAGATAAAATGATTGAATGAACTAGGAGTATTATACTGTGCACGTATTTACTTATGAAACAAAAAAATGCATTACTCTAAATTATAATTGTGTGTATTGAAAAATGACAAAAATGTTAAACTAGCCTTAAGATGATGCGTAATACGTCGAATAAATGTGTTAAATTAATATATATTTTTGTAAATGTGAACAGTGAGTAAAACTGTATTTTTTCGTAAAATACGCGCATGTTAATTGACAAATGTCCCTTAGAAAGTTTTTGGCCCCGTCTGACGAGTGTTGTACATGATCGTTGTATAAATAGTCGTTTTTTTCGAAAAACGACCATTTATATTCATCCGGTACAATGTTTGTCGGATTTGTCCCTGTATTGGACAAGTTATGAACACAGTAAGAATTTATCTTTTGTATACTACTTCGTCTTAAACGGTTCATAAAATTTCGGTCTAACTTTTCTTTTTTGTTTCTTGCGTACACGCATTTGTGTACAATGCAAGGAACAAAAGGGAAATGCTGCCGAAATTTTGTTGAATCGTTTGAGACGAAGTAATATACGAAATGTAAATCCTGTAAAAGGCTATGCGGTAGGACCGTGTAATATGGAATAATGAAATAATCTAGATAGATAAGGTAGGTAAATGCAAGGTGACACCAGGATTTTATACTGGTTCGGACCTCTCGTCCTACGTTCAGTCCCTGAGCTTCACTTAGGAATTTCACTAACTAACACCCTCACTTCACCCGGAGGAATAGGTTTACAACTTACCCGAACAACCGAACGGGATTTCTTGCCTCAACTACCGAAGAGGACTTCAACTCAATTACTAAAATACAATATTCGACTTGTTGTGTTCTTGTCAACACTAATGAGTCTAATGTAGTACAATATTCCTATAATCTTATCCTCGAGAATATGCAATGTGTTTGTGAAGATTTAGGAAATGTGAATTGCTATGAATCAAAATAATGTTATAAACAAAAATAGTGATTCAAGCAATAGATTGGTGATTGCTTTGAGAATATCTAGAGAATATGAACAAGAGAATAGTAAGATTAAAGCAAGGGAATTAGGTGAATTAAATGATGTTAGAATCATGTATATATACTTGTAGAAGAGATGCATATGTTGTCAAAGGTTGCAAACAAGAGATGCTTCCATTTCCATTGATGAAAGGTTGCAACTCTTAGGAAGAAGAAGGTGTCTTTTAAGAGAAAATTCGCAGGTTTAAATTCAGTCGACTGAGAAGGAGATTCAGTCGACTGAAAATATGAAGAAAAATTTTCAGGAACAATTTCAGTCGACTGCACAGGTAATTCAGTCGACTGAAACTGTGCAATTTTGTATATGTGTACAGTTTCAGTCGACTGGCCATGTCTGTTCAGTCGACTGAAGTATAAAAGTATGCACGGTGAACATGTGAATGAAGTTTTTATGAATGTGTTCTAGTGTTAGTGCAAATCTCTTGAGGATAGATTTTAACAAATAATCTAGACTAAGACACATAGAAAATCATACTAATGTTTATACTTTGGTCTTCATCTATCTTCTTCTAGCTTTTGCATTCTCTTTCTATTTGTTGAAGCTCATTGTCATTGATCAAAATCTTCGTATATCAACATTCTCCCCCTTTTTGATTGATGACAATACTATTCTAGAGATGTATATACTTACTTTCTCCCCCTGAATGTATGCACTATCTTTTCTACAAAACAAAGTTAGTACCATAGATTTTCTCCCCCTTTGTCATCGACAAAAAGGAAGAATTAACAGCAGTAATAATATATCAAAACAATCACTAAATCATAGAGAATATAAGCATGAACTAAGAGAAATGAAAATGTTATGACAGACAAGCATAAAATGGCTATTTATACAAGCCATTAGAAAGTTTAAAAATAGACATCAAAACAACAAAATCACTCATCCTTATCCCAGTCATTCCCTTCCAGTTGGTTCACGTATGACGGGTCCTCCTGTTGGTCGTCTAGGTGCTCTTCCTCCTTGGCCACAACTAGCTCCGCTTGCGCTGCTACTTGTATGCTCTTCGGATGTCGTCCATGTAAACGTGGGTGCCGGACGTTTGCCGCGAGATGTTGAAGCAGTAGTGGTGCTTGAGCACGAGATTGCATCCCAAAGCTTATTGAAGAATCATTTGATTTTATCAAGATTATGATCTACCTTTTTAAGACGAGTGTCAAGAATTTGTTGATTTCTTGACAATATCCCCAAGGATTGGTTGGTAGTGAAGTTTGGGTCAACAAAACGAATTTCATCATCTTGCTCGAGATGTTCTTCGTGGCGAGGTTGAGGAGGTGGTTGTTGTTGTTGTTGTTGTTGTTCTTGATGCCTTGCTTCCCATTCGGAAAGTGATATTATGCGAGGAGGTCGAGATGGGAGTTGCATTAGGCTTATGGTTCGATGGTTAATCTGATGGACCATTGTATTCTCTGATTCAGGCAATGGCGTATCGACATTTAGGAGAAGTCGCATGATGTACTCTCCAAAGTAAATAGTGCGCATTTTGCTGTTGTTGAAAGTGAAAAACTCATCAAGAATAAGCTGTACCCAATTAACTTGTATATTTTCAAAAATATCATATAAAGCTCGATAGTTATTTGGGTAGACAATTTCGTATGAGCCCGTGCGAGGAGTAATCGTTCTCATTAGGGCTTTATGGAGGATTCTTGCCATAGGTCAAAGGGAGGTGGACTTAAAATCCGTAAAGTTGATGTTATCATCCATAAATCGATGGTTGATGTTGTCACGAATGTGTGGATTGAATTCTATCTCCTCGATCTTTCTTCCAACATTTGGGGACTCTAAAATGTGTGTTATTCTATCCAAGGAGAACCAAACTTTCTTTCCACACACCATACTCCAAACACTATTGTTTGGATTTCTTAGGAATTGGTTTCCAAGATTAAGATTAGCATAAAATAATTTTACCATTACATGATTAATGGCATGATCATTTCTTTTCAAATCTAGAAGTGGAGTCAAACCTGCCGGATCTGTTAACGCTTGAAGGTTGTAGGTTTGAAAGCTTTGAAAATCAATGAAAGAATGCTAAAAAAGTCGAGAATTCTTCATCTTGATCCATCGAGTGACAGCGGTTCCATCATAAAGCCATTGTGCTATTTGAGCATCAATTGGCTCGGAGGATGAAGAAGATGAGGCTCTTGATCTTTTTGGTGCCATTTTGGTGAGAATTGATTTGATTTTGAGGAATTTGAGGGCTAGGGTTTCGAAATTAATTTGGGAAAGAAGGTTTGTAGGAGGTAAAAGTGAATTGGTAAGGTAAAATCTGGTGGTTAAAAGGGGAAATTCTGCCTGGGAAGCAGCGTTCAGTCGACTGAATGTTCTGTTCAGTCGATCGAATCAAAGGCCGAAGTATTCTGTGATAGATTCAGTCGACTGAGGAGTACATTCAGTCGACTGAATTTTGTTGCTGAAATTTTCTGTTGAATTTTTAGTCGACTGTGCAGATGGTTCCAGTCGACTGAACTTTGCATATATTGTTTTTTGTCATATTTTCAGTCGACTAAGCAGGGGAATTCAGTCGACTGAAACATGCAATGTTGTTGTTTCAGTTAATTTTTTAAATTAAACAATTTATTTAAAGGAATAGTTACAAAAATATTGATATAAATATTTCAAAATTCAACTATTTCTTTGGGGATGGACTTGGAGTCTCCTTTCCTTCATTCTTCATGTAATTTATATCCCATGAATTCGGACTATATTGAGGAGTCTTAGGAGACATCCAAGGATTCACAGGATCAACTGGTGTACGATAAGATGAAGACGGATCAAGTGAGCTAACAGGGCGAGGTAGATGTTCAGCCACTTCGTTCTTCTTTGATCCACAGAAGCGTAAACCAATTTGCTCTAGAAAGCTTGACCTTCTAGCCATAACTTTTTGCTCGAAGTATAGCTCTCCTTGAAGATCTATCTGTTGTTGTTGAAAGTGATGAATTTCATCAATCTTTCTTTTTGTGTCAGGTGAAATAAAGAGTCAACTTTTCGCCTTTTTCGATTCTGGTGTGAAACCAGTACGATAATTTTCCCATTTGTAAACCGGCTCATGTGCTGGTGTTGGTGTGGGAAGTTTTGGCGATGTTGGAGTGTTATCAACTGACGAGGTGATATTGATCGGAAAGAAGGAGTTGTTTGACGACATTTTATATTGAAATTGTTTAAGCTTTTAATCGTAAAATCGAGATGTGAAAATAAATTTTTTTAGAATTTATTTATAGTAGAGTTGTACTAAACAACTAATGGTTGTAATTTATTTATATTTTTAACCGCATAATGATTTAATGGTTAGGAGAATTTTGTTAGAAAAGTATGGTTCTTATTAAAAATTCAGTTTTTAAAATGTGTGGTCTATAAATTATATAATGTAGCATATAACATTTCCGAAAAATATTTGATATGTTCATTCAGTCGACTGAACAGATTGTCTTAGTCGACTGAAATGAGTGAATATTTCAAATGCATCTCTAATTGATATCTTTAAAGGATATTATACCTAATTCTCGTCGAAGTTTTATAAAGGATTTTTCCAATAGAGGTTTAGTAAATATATCGGCAATTTGATTTTCGGTAGAAATATGTTCTAAATTAATTATTCCTTTTTCGATATTGTCACGTAAAAAATGGTGACGAATATCTATATGTTTTGTACGAGAGTGATTAACCGGATTTTTAGATAAGTTTATTGTACTTATATTATCACAATATATTGTAGAATTTGTTAAATTTATATTAAAATCTTTAAGTGTTTGTTGCATGTATATAACTTAAGTGCAAGCTAAAGCAGCTGATATATACTCTGCTTCGCATGTGGAGAGCGAGACACAATTTTGTTTCTTACTAAACCAAGATACAGGTGATTTTCCAATGAAATGGCAAGTACCACTTGTACTTTTTCTATCCGTTCGGGATCCACCAAAATCAGCATCACTGAATGATACTAACTCAAACGAACATTCCTTTGGATAGAAAAGACCGAAATTTTTAGTTTGGTTAAGATATCGCATTATTCGTTTTACTGCTCTTAAGTGTGAATCTTTAGGATCGGATTGAAAACGTGCACATAAACAAACACTCATCATTATGTCAGGTCTACTAGCGGTTAAATAGAGCAAAGAACCTATCATACTTCTAAACAATTTTTGATCTACACTTTTGCCATTTTCATCTCGATCGAGATGTGTAGTTGTACTCATAGGAGTAGGTTTAGCAGAAGTGTTTTCCATACCAAATCGTTTTATTAAATTATCACAATATTTTTCTTGGTTTATAAAAATTCCATTTGTTAATTGTTTGATTTGAAGTCCGAGAAAATATGATAGTTCTCCCATATGAGACATTTCGAACTCATTAGTCATTATATCTGAAACTTCTTTACATAAATTTTCATTTGTTGAGCCAAAAATAATATCATCTACATATATTTGAATTATTAAAATATCTTTGGCAGTATTTTTAATAAAAAGTGTTTGATCTACTTTTCCAATTTTAAATCCTGAGTTTAATAAATAACTTTTAAGTCTTTCATACCAAGCACGAGGAGCTTGTTTAAGACCATATAGTGCTTTCTTTAATTTAAATACATGATCCGGATATTTTTCATGTATAAATAACGGAGGTTGTTCTACATATACATTTTCTTTAATAAAACCATTTAAAAATGCACTTTTAACATCCATTTGATAAAGTTTAAAATTGTGAAAACAAGCAAAGGCTAATAATATGCGTATTGCTTCCAATCTTGCAACGGGAGCAAATGTTTCTTCAAAATCAATACCTTCTTCTTGATTATACCCTTGTGCTACTAGTCTTGCTTTATTCCTTGTTATATTACCTTGTTCATCTACTTTATTTTTGTAAATCCATTTTGTTCCAATTACTGATTGATTATTAGGACGGGGAACTAATTCCCAAACATTGTTACGTTCAAATTGATTTAATTCTTCTTGCATTGTGACAATCCAATAATCATCTGTTGATGCTTCTTTTGGATTTTTAGGTTCTATAGAAGAAATGAAAGCTACATGACCCATTTGATTTCTTGTTCTAACTTGAGAATTTATTTCTCCTATTATATTTTGAGTTGGATGATCTCGTAATATTCTAGAAGGAGATCTTAGTTCATTATTATTTTCAAGGTTTATTTCTTCTATATTTATCAATTCTTCATCATCTTTTATATTTACATTTTTATTAAAATTTTCATCAAAAGATATATGCAAAGTTTCTTCAATTAAGTTTGTTCGTTTATTAAATGCTCGATATGCTTTACTTCGTTCATAATATCCTACAAAAATTCCTTCATCAGCTTTTGAATCGAATTTTCCTAGTTGATCTTTTGTATTTAAAATAAAACATTTTGATCCAAATATTTTAAAATAAGATATATTTGGTTTTTTATTATTGAATAGTTCATAAGAAGTATTTTTAGTTAAAGGTCTAATTGAAATTCTATTTAATACATAACATGCAGTAGCAACGGCTTCTGCCCAAAATGTTTTGGTAGAGAACACCCATTTAACAATGTTCTTGCGCATTCTTGTAATGTTCTATTCTTTCTTTCTACAACTCCATTTTGTTAAGGAGTTCTAGGAAAAGAAAAATTATGATTAATTCCTTTCTTTTTACAAAACGTTTCAAATACTTCATTTTCGAATTCGCCTCCATGATCACTTCAAATATTTTTAATTTTCAAATCTTTAATGTTTTGAATTCTTTTGACAAATGTTTTAAAATGCTCAAAAGTGTCGCTTTTATTTTTCATAAAAATAGTCCATGTATATCTTGAAAAATCATCAACAATTACAAATACGTATCGACTATGATTAATGGATTGAACTTGTGTTGGTCTAAATAAATCCATATGTAGTAATTCTAATGGTTGTATAGTTGAAATATTTTTCTTAGATTTAAAAGATGATTTCGTTAATTTTCCTTTTTGACAATCATTACAAAAATTATTTATTTTAAAATTTATTTTGGGTAATCCTCTTACTAATTCATTTTTAGAAAGTTTTCTAATAGTTTTAAAATTTATATGACAAAATCTTTTGTGCCATAACCAAGGATCATTATCTTTGGCAAGTAAACACATACTTGAATTATGATTAATATTCATATTTAAAACATAAATATTTCAATCTCTATTTCCTTCAAAAATAAGATTTTGGTTTTGATCAAAAATACTACATTTATTATTCGAGAAAGTTATTTTAAAACCTTTGTCACACAGTTGACTTATGCTAAGTAGATTATGTTTTAAATTTTCAACTAATGAGACATTTGTTATAAAAGGTAAATTTGATGTACCGTAATTGTTCACATCTCCTTTGCCAATGATATAGCCTTTTGAATTGTCTCCGAAGGTAACCGAGCCACCATCAAAGTATGTGATGCTTGTAAGCATATCTTTGTCTCCGGTCATGTATTTTGAACAACCACTGTCTAATATCCATTTCTTCTTTTTAAGTGGGACCTGAAAAATAGATATGAAATTATTGGTACCCACTTTTTAATAGGGTCCTAAGAAGTTAGAGTTTTAGGAAACCAAACCCAATTTGGTTTAGTGTCCTTTTTATAAATATATTTTTTATTATGATGAACATTATCCATAAATGTTTTAATATATTTATTTCTTATTAATACATTGTTAGTTCTTGGAACCCAAATTGTAACTACCTTGTTTTCTACTTTCGTTTTAACAGGTTTCTTTATTAATATTTGTTGTTTTGAATACATATTCCACTTAAAATGTGTATTTTTCTTTTTAGGAATTTTTGAATCCTTTTTATATCCTAATCCGTGTTTACTTGAAGAGGATTGAGAATTTTCTAAAATCTTAGATAAATTTTCTCTTCCGTTGTTGAAGTTAGAAACATTTTTTGTGATGTTATCTAATCTAGCTTGAAGACTAATATTTTCTAACTCAACTTGTCTAATCTTAGTTTTTAACTCATGATTTTCAGAAACAATCATATCATTCTTTATTTTTTGAGTTTCAATTTCTTGACTTAAAAGTGATAATTGAGTTTCTGAATTTGAATAAGATTCTTGAACTTTTTCAAGTTCTTCTTCAAGAATTTTCTTTTCATCATTTAACATATCTCTTTCAAATTCAGCTTTGTTTTGATTTTCACGAGTTTCTTTGAGTTTCTTTTTAAGAGTTTTTATTGTGTTCAATTAAATCGTCGAAAGTTAAATTATTACCTCAGATTCTTGAGCCATGAAGCATACATTTGCCTGTTCATTGTCGCTATCACTATCATTTTCAAATGATGATGAATCTGAATCGTCCCATGTTACAGAAAATGTCTTCTTTTTGAATTTATCCTTCTTGTTTTTGAAGTTTTTCTGATTTTCCTTCATTTGTTCTTGACAATCTTTTTGCATATGTCCTTTCTTATGACAATTGAAGCATTCTATATTTGAGGATGATGGTTTGTTCAAGATTCTTTTTGAATCCGTTTTTGTTTCCTTTTCTATACTTTAGAAATTTCTTGAAATTTTTGGCTATAAATGCTAGATCCTCATCTTCAGACTCTGATTCTTCCTTTTCCGCATGAAAAGCAATATTCTTTCTTTCTTGAGCTTGATCCTTTTTAGCTTGCATATTTACTTCATATGACATAAGATTTCCAATCAATTCTTCTGGTTTCATTGTAGATAAATCATTTGCTTCCTCGATTGCTAGTACTTTTCTCTCCCATTCATCAGTGAGTGAATTTAGAACTTTAGACACAATGTCAAAGTCCGTGTATCTTTCTCCTAGTCCGATTAGAGCATGATGAATGTCTTGAAATCTTGAGTATATGTCATTGATGGATTCATTTTATCGCATTCTAAAGTTTTGGAATTGATTCTTCAGCATGGATATCTTTGTATGTTTAACCTTGTTTGTGCCTTCATGTATGACTTTAAGAGTTTCCCATATCTGATATGCAGTAGTACATATGCTAACACGGTTGAATTTATTTCTATCCAGGGCACAAAATAGCATATTCATAGCTTTGGCATTTGCACTTGCTTCATTCTTTTGAATTTGTGTCCATGTATGATAATCGGTTGTAGGTACAACGAACTCTGCTTGAGTAGCATTCCAGGCTTCGAAACTTGTTGCTTGCATATAAATTCTCATCCTTGTAGCCCAATAGTTATAGTTTAGTCCATTGAATAGAGGAGGTCTTTGGGTGGATTGTCCTTCCGCAAATGTAGAACTATAGGCAGATGTTGTGCTTGTACTTGCGTTATTTTCCATATTATCAATATGTCTAATAACGGTGTTATGGTTATAGGACGGCCAAGCTTTGATACCAATTGTAAAAGGCTATGCGGTAGGATCGTGTAATATGGAATAATGAAATAGTCTAGATAGATAAGGTAGGTAAATGCAAGGTGACACCAGGATTTTATACTGGTTCGGACCTCTCGTCCTACGTCCAGTCCCTAAGCTTCATTTAGGAATTTCACTAACAACACCCTCACTTCATCCGGAGGAATAGGTTTACAACTTACCCGAACAACCGAACGGGATTTCTTGCCTCAACTATCGAAGAGGACTTCAACTCAATTACTAAAATACAATATTTGACTTGTTGTGTTCTTGTCAACACTAATGAGTCTAATGTAGTACAATATTCCTATAATCTTATCCTCGAGAATATGCAATGTGTTTGTGAAGATTTAGGAAATGTGAATTGCTATGAATCAAAATAATGTTATAAACAAAAACAGTGATTCAAGCAATAGATTGGTGATTGCTTTGAGAATATCTAGAGAATATAAACAAGAGAATAGTAAGATTAAAGCAAGAGAATTAGGTGAATTAAATGATGTTAGAATCATGTATATATACTTGTAGAAGAGATGCATATGTTGTCAAAGGTTGCAAACAAGAGATGCTTCCATTTCCATTGATGAAAGGTTGCAACTCTTAGGAAGAAGAAGGTGTCTTTTCAGAGAAAATTCGTATGTTTAAATTCAGTCGACTGAGCAGGAGATTCAGTCGACTGAAAATATGAAGAAAAATTTTCAGGAACAATTTCAGTCGACTGCACAGGTAATTCAGTCGACTGAAAATGTGCAATTTTGTATATGTGTACAGTTTCAGTCGACTGGCCATGTCTGTTCAGTCGACTGAAGTATAAAAGTATGCACAGTGAACATGTGAATGAAGTTTTTATGAATGTGTTCTAGTGTTAGTGCAAATCTCTTGAGGATAGACTTTAACAAATAATCTAGACTAAGACACATAGAAAATCATACTAATGTTTATACTTTGGTCTTCATCTATCTTCTTCTAGCTTTTGCATTCTCTTCCTATTTGTTGAAGCTCATATCATTGATCAAAATCTTTGTGTATCAACAAATGCTTACTGTGTTTGTAATGGGAAGTAGGATTCCTGACCAATGAAAAAAAATTATATATATTTTTAAATCGTTACGTTAAAAAATAAAACGTGCCGTATTTGAAAATATTTTTAAATTTGTGAAGTTGTTCTTTAAATTCAAAATATTATACGACTAAAATAATCTTTTTCGAATTTGTGTTCTTCAAAATAAATATTAAATTTTGAACTTCTCATTTTGTCAAATTGGAAAAATGATTGATTATTTTGTTGATCGGAGGAGATGGATGAACCAAAGAAAAGGACTGAGGGGCTCAATAAAAGAAGATTTTTATAATGGTATAAACGTGTTTGTTGAATTCGCTTTAAGTAACAACGGAAACGATCCAGAAATTCGTTGTCCGTTTAGTAGGTGTAGACATTTGAAGTATTTGTTACTAGATATTGTGAAAGTTCATTTGTGCCAACACAGTTTCGCACCCGAATATTATGTTTGGGATCGGCATAGAGAAGTTGTAGAAAATACTTCCGTGGAGTCTGAAAGTGTCGGTAACGAAATAGTTTCAACGACCCGTATAGAAAATATGGTCGAAGATGCAGCACGATCAATGTTTCCTATGGTTGAAGTTGACGACGATGATGGAAATGTTGAAGAACCAAAAATTGAAGCTAAACTTTTTTATGATTTACAAGATGCAGCTAAGAAACCTATTTGGGATGGTTGTAAAGCGGCACTCAGCTGTCAGTAATCGCAGAATACATTGCGATGAAGTCAAAATACAACATCACTGAAGCAGGGTTTACGGCTGTTGTACAAGCTGCAAAAAGACATATGCCGCCCGATAATCTAATGTGTGAAAATCACTACGAAGTTAAAAAACTTATGTCGGCTTTTGGTTTACCGTATCAGAAAATAGATGCATGTTTAAAAGGATGCATGTTGTTTTGGAAAGAAGGCGCAAACCTTAGAAATTGTAAAGTTTGTAACCAGGAGAGCTACAAATCAAGAAAAAAGAAGGGGAAGTAAGTTCCGTACAAGCGTATGCACTACTTACCCATAACTCCAAGACTTCAAAGATTATATGCATCTTCTGTAACTGCATCTAATATGAGATGGCATAGTGTGAGAACGGAGGAAGAGGGTACGTTGACACATCCAGCCGATGGAGAAGCATGGAAGCATTTCGATACAACGTATCCAAATTTTGCAGCGGAGAGTCGAAATGTTAGATTAAGATTATGTACGGACGGTTTTTCTCTATTTTCTCAGTTTAGTTCTAAATATTCATCATGGCCCATTATCGTCACACCGTATAATTTACCTCCATGGATGTGCATGAAAACGCAATATATGTTTCTTATTATTGTCGATCCTGGCCCCGACGATCCGACACAAGGAATCGATGTATATTTACAACCGTTGATTGGGGAGTTAAAAATACTGTGGAACGAAGGAGTAGAAACATACGATGTGTCCAAGAAGAAAATTTTTCGTATGTTTTCTTCTTTGTTGTGGACTATAAGTGATTTTCCTGCCTATGCAATGCTTTTGGGATGGAGTACTGCCGGTCGTCTAGCATGTCCATATTGCATGGATGAAACACGAGCGTTTTCTTTACCTCATGGTAAGAAAATTTCATGGTTTGACTGTCATCGATATTTTCTCCATGTAAATCATCCCTTCAGAGGAGACAAGAAAAACTTTTTAGCTAATAGAGTAGAAACCAGACAACCACCGACGATATGGTCAAGCGAAGACGTATATGAACTTGTTAAGGACTATCCAAAGATATATGAAACTGGCGAGCAAACAGAAATTGAAGGCAAATCAGTTGTTCATAACTGGTGCAAACAAACTATTTTTTGGGAGTTGCCGTATTGGAAACATCTTCTGCTTCGCCATAACATAGACGTGATGCACAATGAGAAAAATGTATTTGATAATGTTTTTAACACAATTTTGAATGTGAAAGGGAAGACGAAGGATGATTTGAAATCAAGACGTGATATAGAAGAATTATGCAAACATCCCGAGCTTCATATGAAACCAAATGACAGTAAAAAACCAAAAGCTTGTTACGAATTAGATAATAATCAAGCTAAATGTGTGTTAAAATGGGTGGAAGGGTTAATATTTCCTGATGGGATATCATCAAATCTTTGTAGATGTGTTGACTTTAAAAATGGTAGATTGAGCGGAATGAAAAGTCACGACTGTCACATAATGATGGAAGATTTATTTCCCGTAATGTTCAAAGAACTACTGCCGTTAAAAGTTTGGAAAGTAGTAACGGAGCTTAGTATGTTCTACAAAGAGCTTTGTTCGACTACTTTAAAAGTGCAACGTTTACGTAAACTTGAAGTGAACATTCCTATATTGCTTTGCAAATTAGAGAAAATATTTCCGTCCGGTTTTTTTATGTGATGGAACATTTACCTGTTCATCTCCCATCTAAAGCATGACTTCGAGGTCCTGTCCAATATGGATGGATGTTTCCATTTGAGAGGTATGTAATATGTTATAACGTAATTTAATTGCATTTGAAAGATGAAGTTAATATAAATTAATTTTGCATAGATATTTGAATCACCTGAAGAAAAAAGTGAGGCAAAAAGCAAGGGTTGAAGGTTCGATATATAAATCTTACATCGAAGAAGAAGCTTCGTTCTTTTTCTCTCACTATTTCAGTGACCATGTGAATATTTCATTTCAAAGTGTTCCTCGTAATGACGAAGGCGACGAACAAGAGTCCTCTCAAGCAATGTTATCTATTTTTAGACAACATGGTCGGCCTTCTGGAAAATATGTAGAAATATTGCTAGACGATAGAGATCTTCATGTAACACACACTTATATTCTTCTAAATTGTGCCGAGGTTGCACCGTTTGTTAGGTAATCTGAAATAATAATTTGTGTTTTATTCTTTTCTATAATGCATGCGCGTGTATAACCTAATGTAATAGTTTGTTTATATAAACAGTGTTTATGAACGTGAACATCCGAACGGAGATCTCAGTAAAGAATTTTTCGGTTGGTTTTCAAATTACGTTTATGAGCCGAGAAATAGTGTTGTTGACGAAGGGTCAAAACATCTTGCGATGGGACCAAAAAGAGTGGTCAAAACGTATCCAATATATTTCGTCAATGGATATAAATTTAACACCAAAGAATACGGTGCAGAAAATTAACAAATAATACTGGTGTATTTGTTAAAGGTAGTGACGATCCAGAAAATCATTTAAATGTTTTTTATGGCGTTCTGACACAAATTTTGCAACTGACATATTTCTCACGACCCGCGGAGGAGGTGTTTCTATTTAGATGCAATTGGTTTAGCAATGTTCCAGGTTCTGGAATTAATGTGCACAAGGATTATAATCTTATCGAAATAAAGCATACATCGCACTATCACAAGTATGATCCTTTTGTACTAGCCAAACAAGCATTACAAGTTTATTACGCTCCTTATCCGTCTCTAAAAAGAGATAAAGCAGATTGGTCTGCGGTTTTTAAAACAAAGGCCAGATTCACATTCGATGGGAAGAATATTCCGGACGAACAAGCTTATTAGGCAGATCTTGCGCAAGATGATGAAATAATAATTACAGACGATCATACAGATTTTGGTCCCTTGATTGATGAATCAAATGTTTGGGTACAAGCGTTTGACAGTGCAGAGGAAAATATCATCGAAAACGAGACCGAATCTGAATCAGAAGACGATGATGACAGATACAAATCTGAATATGTTTTTTTGCAATTGATGTAACTATGTTGAATTCTTGTTGTATTATGAAATTGTTGTAACTATGAAACCAAATCCGTGTATATTGTTTGCATGTTTTATGTTATTTCCATTTGTCATTTATTTTGCAATTTTTATTAAAAATGCAATGAATCAGGTATACCCATTATGAATCAGGTATAACACACTTCAATTTCTATTTGCATTTCAGTCATTAATTAAGCAATTTATATCGTTGATGTCATTTTCATATGAAATATATTTCATTATCATGTTTTTATTCTCTTATATAGTGATGTGTATATGTCACAGGTTTATCATTATGTCGTATAGAGGTAGGAGCTCTTCCCGATCGTCAGGAGGCGATGGCAGTGGCCCATCACAAGAGCCACAGCGTGCAGTTGTATCGTTAGTCCCTAGAGCAGATGGGTAAGAATTAAATTTTATTCAGCATCTTATTTTTTCTATGATATACGTACGTACTTATCTCTATCGTACTTAAAAACAGGGGGTTCGACCTACTTCCCTCTAAGGTTGTACTGGACGTCTCTAGAGCATCTTATCGCAGTAGGATGAGTGCGTGCTGGCCGAGGTGGGATACCATCCCTCCTCACATCATAAAGTGCATATGGCAGGATGTCCTAGTATGTATAATTTTCTGTTTTTTATTTCGTTTTTTTCGTTTTTCTATTGTTTATCATTTAAAGTGTAATCTTTTTTTAATACAGGCTGAGATAGACATCCAGACAGAAGATATGATGCTGGCACGAGGACACTGGATGAAGAAGATGCGCAAGAACTATAGGGACACGATATCTGAGATTAAGAAATCTGGTAAGAAACCACGGTGGATGGGAGAGAGCGTGTGGCAAGCTTGGTTGAGCTACTGGGAGACGGACGAGGCGAAGGCAAGTATACTAATTTTTTTTGAATTATTAATTTGACGTGATTGAAAAATAATGTATCAAATTTTGAATGTACAGGCAGAGTCGGATAGAAACTCTGCAAATAGAAATAAGAATCCCGTCACTCATCGCGGATGATCGAAGTCGTTTCAGCAGTATCGGCATGAGTTGGTAAATTTACTGAATAATAAATGTAAATAGTTTATGCTATATGATTTTAAACGTATAATAATTGTATGTAACAATCAACTTCAGGAAGCCGAGACACATGGTCCTGTCACCTATATGGACGTGTTCACCCGTACACATGCTGTCGAGCATGTTAATCCAAACGGGTCTGTTTCGTACACATGGCAGGACGATAAATCCAACAAAAGCCATGTAAGCATATTTCATGTTATTCAGTATTAGTAATTGTTTTAATTGTTAAATTATGATGAAATAAGATATGATATTATTAATTTGTTAATGCAGGAGATATTTATGGAGCAGCGGCAGAAACTCCTTGCTGATACGGGTAGAGAGCAGCTGACGACCGATGAGGAGGACGTTATTTTTGAGTCCGTTATGAGTCCAGCAGAGCATGGTCGACGATACGGATTTGGCAATTTAGCGGTAAATAATTTAGTTTTTCTTAAAATACTGAAAATATGATATTTTTACCTTTTCAAAACAATAAACTTGAATTTTATTTATTTTTCAATTATTGCAGTCCAGTAGTCAGAGTAGGGGATGACGGAGTAGACCTCAGAGCGATTTAGCAGGTATAGAAGAATTGCGGACTAGAGTATCCCAATTGGAGGAGCAGAACCGCCAACAGGCCTTGCAGACCACACAGTTGTTAGAGTACATGCAGCAGTTTGGTGGCCGCTTCCCTTCCTCGGCTGGCTCTGGATCTGGAGGAGATTGATTCATTGCTTGCTTATTCGTTCGTGCAGGTATGTTTTGTTTTAGTTTAGAATGATTTGGTATATGGTGCGATTAAATGTTGATTTGTATAATTATGTATGATACACTTGGTTCTGTAGTTGTATGAGGATATGTATGAGAATGTTGATGAATTTGTGTATTAACAACATGGTGGAACAATTATTGTTAGGATTATTGTTAATGTTGGAATGGTATGTATATTTTGTATTTTATTTTTATTCTAATTTTATCCATTTGTGTGTTTATTGAATATTTTGTAGTCTAGGTTTGGATATTTGGTTGGATTATTGTTTATTGGATTGTGCAGTATTGATATCGTAGTGTTTGGAAGAGAAATGTGGTTGGAAGACTCTATTTGCAGCAAATATAAAAAAAACAGCAGATTTCCGACGGGTTCCGACGGCTTACATGTCAAAACTTTCGACGGCTTCCGACATTTCCCGGCGGCCTGTAGCTGCATATTTCCGACGGCTTCCGACGTCCGTCGGAAGCCGTCGGAAATCGTCGGAAATCGTCGAGAGCCGTCGGAAACGTGCTCGGTAGCACCCGTCGGAAGCCGTCGGAAATACTGCTCCCCGACGCAGTCTTTTCCGACGGCTTTTTCCGACGGCCGCAGACGGATTCTGGCCGTCGAAAAATGCGTTTCTCCTTGTAGTGATAGAAGCAATCGTTTATGCATGCATGTATATTCCTATAACCTAAACCAAATGATTTAATAAACTTATTTGTTGCATATGTGGAATCGGGAAGCTTGTTTTCCTTAGGTAGCATATCCCCTTAAGCTTAAGAAGTTCCATAAATGTTGTGTCTGTTATACCATTTCGAGCCTTATGATTATAAAGAAGTATTCTAGCATACAACTTTATGTGGCTTGTACAACCAGGATATACAAAAAATTCAGCCGTCTCTAAAATTTTCTTAGTCCTTTCCCTATGTTTATCGTTGACACGATACTCATTCTCTTCGTCACTAATTCCTGCATCTAAGTACATTCTATATGTGTCTGCCACTTCGTCTGCTTCATTTCGTAAATGACCTGCTTCTCCATGAAATATACATACATCATATGTTGGATCAATTCCAAGACACACTAAATGTGTCACAACATCTCTTGGAGAATGCCAAACAAAGTTCCAACATCAAGAAGTAGGGCAAATAATTTTTTCTGGATTACCCTCACTTTCAGCATGCTTGTGTATGAAATTTCAAGCGGCTTGCCTATATTCCTCTGTCATTCTACAAAAAATAAAAATAAGGATGTTCTTGGTCAACCCTAAATAGTTATATGTACGAAATTATTAATAAAAAATTATGAAACCATGGCAAATTGATCCATGTTTTATCCATATCTTGTGTGGATAAAAAGGGAGAGCATTGATTAAAAAGGAAAGCACATGATAAGAGTGATAAAATAAATACCAAAAGTCATAATTGAGAAAATAATTTATTATGCTACATAATTGAGAGTAATAAAAAATATAAATTTGAGAAGAGAATTTACCATGGAAGAACTATATCAATTATAAATATAAAATTGGCATATTCTTATATAATCTAAATAATTCTTTTAACTATAATGAAAATTGAGAATTATTTGTGTAATGAACATGTATCATGAAAATAATTCTTTTTCTTGCCCACATAAACAACATGTTAAGCACATCGAATCATTCTAACATCTTGGTTTTTCTAGCGCTGAGTCTATCAAGTTTGGTAAGAACTGTACATATTGAAATTTAGGCATTGATATTTATTTCCAAACCAGTTTATAGCATTCTGCTTAATAAGACCAAAACAACACTGTTATAAAAGAAAAGAAACAAAGAAAAATCGACTTTACGAAATAAACTATTCCTTCAAACAAAATGACGACGAATCTAAAGCTAACCGAGCAAATTCAAAAAAAATTAGACTAGTAGTTCATTTTCTAAGTGATCATACCGCAACATTCGTTAGACTGGTAGACAAATTAGATGAGGAGAAGAACAAAATATTCAAATATAACAATGCTTGGTGTTGCAATCATTTTAAAATAAGTTGTCTAGACCCAATCATTAGTGCGGAATATTACGATAGCAACATAAAATAGAAAGCACCTAAATTCAGCATCAATCTTATTTATGTCTTCATCAAAGAGGTACTAATGTGAGATTATTATGATTTTATTTTGTCGTAACTAAAAAAATATGCTTTGAAAGGTATTCTTAATAACTTTGTCTCTTATAAAATTGAAAATATATATACCAATATGCTAGAGATCATATATATTATAAATTATATTGATTTCATTGTCTAAAGCATCATGATAGATGAACTTCTCGCTAATGATGATAGAAACTAACTTAATATTAATAATGCAATTATATTATTGTAAATTACTGTGTATCGCATGTGGATCATTGGTGTCCTTGTATTCTATATGCACTACAAGGAATATGACATTTTTCAATGGCTCAAAACTATCAGCGGCCGTTGGAAGCCGTCGGGAGCTGTCGGAAAAAATCTATCGCTAAACAAAATCTTTGACAGCTTCCGACAATACCCGTCGATGTACTATCGACGATTTCCGACGATCAACCGACGGTTCATAACGGCCGTAGGAAGACACGTGGACGATTACGAGGTGTGCCAAAAATCATCACCAACCGTCGGATGTCGTTGTTCTTCGTCCGTCGCTTGCCGTCGGAAGACATCGAAATTTTTTGGCCTACAGGCCATCGGGAGCCATCGAAAGCCGTCGGAATTCCTGAACCTGTTTTTACTATTTTCTGCTGCATTTTTTCCTTCCATCCACAATCCATGAACACAATATCTTCCACAATACAAGCATGTATCCAATTTGGATATTCACTATAAAATCATACAAATATAATCAAATCACATAAAGAAATAATTCAAGCATAATTCGTATAAAATTAAACCAACACTTCATTAACATAATTTACATAAATCTCATTGTACAAAATATACATTAAACCTTCATCAACTCCCCACGATCAACTTTCAAATGTCAAAATTACTACCACCAAATGTATCATCAAACAATATACATAACATTTCAAATGCAACTCCGCCAACTCAATGTATCATCAAATATTACTAAACAATGGTTCAAAACAAAAAACATACTTACCACTTCGATCAATTGCCTCCAGAACCTCCGAAACCAGCTGAAGATGGAAAGCGACCACCATACTGCTGCATGTACTCGACAATATGTTGGTCCACCTGCTATGTCATCTCAATGGCCTTCTGACGGTTTTGCACCTCCAGCTGCGCCACCCTAGCTCTCAACTCGATCTTTGCTAGATCAATTGGTGATCTGGCTATTTGGCTGGCTCTCCTCTGTCTGCTGGCCAGCAATGCTTATTTAATTTAGTCTATAATATTACTATCAAAGCTACAACATAATGTGTTAATTGTTATATCTATAAATTTATTACTAAAACTAAAGCGATGTAAGGTTCTTTAGAACTAAAAGATTATTTATTATATCTTAATAGTATTCATTACCACTTGATTGCAAAAGCCTAGCGCCTGTTCCGTGAAGGTGGATCCATGACTAACTCAAAAATGATGTCCTCCTCATCCGTCGTCAGCTGCTTTCGACCGATGTAACGACCTGTAAATTTTCGATAATTAAAATAGCTAATTTAAATAAGATTTCGTGATTTAGTGTTAGAAAAAAAATTGTAAGTCGTTGGAATAATAAATACTAGAATGAAATGCAACAAATTTTATCTAAGTTAATTATTTATGAATTGAATGAAATCCCAAATCAATTGAAATGTTATGTAGTCAAAGGTAATTGAATGAATTTGTATTGTATAGGTAAGTGTGACACTTGTTTGTAAATAATAAACTTATAAGAAATTAAAAGTTAACGGTGATAATTATTTATGTTACCTATTCATTTAGTTGGTCGAACTGAATTCGTGAACCAATTGCAATTGAAATGAAAGTTCATATATTAGTTAAGTGCATTATCTCTAACTGTGGATTAATAATAATGTAGAGTTCATTTGATGTAATATAGTAAATCGACTGATAATGAAATTTTTAATTAAAAATCCAATATTGAAATCCGTCAAATATTGAACAATTAAATTGTTTAAATTTAATATTTGGAATTTATTGAATAAATTGAATAACGGGTTTAATATGATTAAAAATGATTTGTAAAATTTTATTTTATCGTATTGGAGTTATAGTGATGTTATAGAACTTTTAAAACTGAATTTAAAATTTATTTGTGAAAATTGAATATTTTAATATTTAATTATCGACTGAAAAATAGCCAATTTTTGAACAGTCTCATAATTGGACGAAACTAGTTCCATTGGATCCGTAATAATTTGTTATTATCGTATTTCAATTTTCGTAGCAATCGGAGTTGTCGTTTGATCGTGGCAGCTCGAAACGCATCGAAATGGTTTTAATATTAATTTGGCGAGTTAAAATAGTCATTTTTCAAACAGTCTCGGATTTTTACGAAACTAGTTCCATCGGATCCGTAATGTGATATTATTATAAGATTTCAAATTTCGTGTCAATTGGATTTATCGTTTGTCCGAGGCAAGCCAAAACGCCTAGAAAATCGTTTGATCGGTTTAATTTAAAATTGATCGTTTATTTCCATAACTCTCGCATACGAGCGAATTAGCTTCCGAAACCTATTCCATTGTGTCCGGAACGTGGGATGAACCCTAGAAATGCCGGTCACCGCGCGTAAATCGGAGTTCGGGAAAATTCGGGTGAATAGTGTTTTAAAATTTTTCTATTTGAGCACCTGCATGTTTTCATTTTGCATAAGAAAATAAAACCCTAGCCTAATTTTCAGCCGCCGCTTCTGTTATAACCTATGGCTGATAATTGTTGTTCTAACCCCCTCGTTTTCTTCAAATCGACTCACTATTTACAGAATCTTTCAACTAGGAAAATGTCGGGCTCGCCGAGACGGAGATATTCAATGGCTATGATTGGATTTAACGTTATAGATTGGCAGCAATTTGCGTTTATACGCGCGTCGTTCGTTCATGTTTCTCGAGTTCCTTAGGGGGTCGAGCTTCACCTTGCTTCAGGTGATGGTGGAGTCGAGCAAGAGCTTCAAGATGGTACTGGTTGATCGAGCTATAAGCGAGCGTTGGGTGTTGCGTGTAAAGGGTTTGGCGGCGGCATGCATGGGTAGGTCGTGTGCGTTAATATCTGGAGGGAGAGGAAGAAGCCAAAGTCTCGGCCGTGATTTGCAAAGAGCGTATGGACGGTCCTGATTGCTGGGTGAAATAAATAAGAGAATTTGTATATTAATTTGTATTTAAATATGTATAAATTTTAAACTGCTATAACTTTTTGCTACGAGGTCGGAATCACGAAACTTTTTGCGTTGGAATCGTTTTGACGAGCACTACACTATGGAGCTGGATTGGAATCGTTTGGAGCTAGTGAAAATTTCGGGTAAAATTAAACGCTCGTTTAATTTTATTCGAAATAAAACGCTGGAACTGCATTGAAATCAAGGTGAGTGTTTTATAACGCTCACAACGTACTAAATATCTTTATGCTAGTTAAATTGACATTATGAAGTGTTATGTTTTTATTTGTCTTTGTTTGATAAAATTTAATTGTCATATAGATTGTCATTTGAATTAACCATTGAAATTAAATTGACAGTTAAATTTAAATTGAAATTGAAATTGAATTGCGATTAAATTACCTGACATTGATAACTATGAAATTGCTATGAATTGTATTGTCTATTGGATGATTTATTTCGATGGATGCTATTGGTTGATATTTGAATGTTTGGATGTTTATTGCTTATATATATAACCTGTTATGCATACATATGACACTATGATTGATTTAAGTGATATATATTCATCCCTGACATTTAATTGAAATAAATAATTACTTGGCCATAGGATAGAAAATTATAACGGACACCGAATTGGCTAAATTAATAATTTTTAAGATCGTCGAGTTGAAATTTATTTAAATGTTTTGATTTAAAAGTTATAAATAGAAATAAATTTATAGAAATTGAATTTATCGAAAAATTGAGTTTGGAATGTTGAAATAAATTTTGGTTAAAAGAAATTGTTAAATAATATAAGTCGAGACTCTGAAATTTAAAAATTGGGATTTGATTGAATTTCGAAAATTGATTTGTTTAAAGATTTAACCTTAATTCGAGCTTTGAATATTACCTAGTAAAAGTGATATAAAAATGATATTTTGAAGTCGAGCTTGGAATTGAATCATATTTGAAATTTGGATTTAAACTCGAAAATTGATGGATAATTTTGCTAAGTGTTATAAATGGATATTTTGAAAACCAAGCTCTAAATCGATATAAATTGAAATTGAATTAATTGAAGGTGAATATAAAATTGAATAAATTTGAAGTCAAAGTTGACATTGATTTGAATTGAAATCGAAATTGAATCGGTAGAATGGAAATTGAAATTGATTAGAATTGGGAAGTTATAAATTGAAATGGATAGGTTTTGAAGCTGTTTTATTTTGTTTTCCAAATTACTCAGTTATATAAACCATTTTTGAATACTTAAACTATTTTAATCTATTTTAAATCTACTTAACCCCATTTAAATTATTTTAAACTAATTTATCTATTTGAAATCCATTTAAAGATTTTAAGTATTTTTAACTATTATAATTATTTAAAACTACTTTTAAACTACTTAAAACTATTTTCTAAAATTCTAAGCTGGTCAACAAGGTGAAGTGTTTATGTTTAAATCTTGAATTTAAATACGAATTGGGTTAAATGGAGTTGCAACCTAAATTGAAATCCGAATTGATTTTGAAATCGAAATAAGATATTGAGACGAAAAATGACTTTTGAAACGGAATCTGACATTTTAATAGATACGATGATTTTTGAAATGGATTTGATTTTTGAAGCGAATATGATATTTTGATATCAATTATGACTCGATTTGAAATGTAAAAGAGCCAACGGTGTAATAATACGTAGTTACTAAAGAGACCGGGATCAGTTATGGACATACTCTCCGTCGATACCGAAAACCACTTTAATAACTATTATACGTGGAGTGTTGATCCAGAATGAAGTGGATGATTTGGTGAACGCGTTGACTGAAGAAAGAGAACGATATTGGATGACCCCTGACATGACTAAAACAGGAGCCACGCCGGGCCATTGAGGTTCGCCACCTCTAGCGGACACGCTTCTTCGATACCATATCTATTACATTTGTGATTCGATTTGGGTGCACCCTTTGATTTGGGAGTGTTGTTTCACGGTGTTGGGGTAGCTGCTGGCTATGCTCAACATCAGTCCGGATCACGCAACTACTAGTATCCTAGTTGGTATCGCCTCATGTACCTTGTCATACTGATTATCCTATTCGCGACCACTACGTTTGGTTTTGTGTTATACCTATGGGGTACCCTCTGATAACCACCAGTTTACGGTGGGGCTTACGGTGCTGTATAGACTATGGAATTATAAAAATGTGTTAAGGTGGATTATGGTAACGCCTTTACGCTATTTTAATACTTTATATTACTGATAGGCATTATCTACTTAGCGTACATTACTACATAGTAGATAGTTTAACGGATCCTTAAGAGATGGAAAATCCCGTAACATCTCTTGAGTTATTGCACGCACGTTGACACTGGATAGAATATGTCAAACCCCGTAAACATCTCTGACGCCGTTACACTCATATTTATTTACGATTGATTTAACTTTCATAAGGATATTTTAGTCCTGACTCGAGTGTTTTGTCTTTTCATTACGCTCGGGTCAGTCCTGAGTTTTCAGATTTTTGAAGATCTATTCTGGAGGACGAAGACGAAGATTTGGTACACTATTACTATTATTATCTGTGCATCATGATGTCTGCTGCATTATTTTAATTGTTCTGTTGTATATGTATAACTCTGATAAATGTTGTATAAATAATTGTCAAAGTATAGTAAACAGCTTCATGAACTGTTTATTTGACTATTATATTTTATCGTTCCGCTGCGAGATTCTGTGTTGTTTCTTTTCCTTTATTTCTCTTACTTTTCTTATCTTATTTACCCCAATAACCATCAGCACTTTTGAATGGTTTGAAATCGGCATGTGTATTTGATCGTCGGTTTAAACTGTCCAAAAAGACGGGTCGTTACAGTTGGTATCAGAGCTTTGGTTTAGCGATAAACCTTGGCTCTAGTGGGGAATAACTCATTGAAATAGAGGTAAACTATATGAATGAGTTGAGTGTATATGAGGGAGCGTACTTGTTATTTGATATAAAATGGTTTTATATTGGGTTAACTTTGTTCCGTTGAGTATTTATGAATTCTGGTCGATACTTGGGACGCCAAGGCGTCGATAGGAATTTCTAAACACTCGAATAGGACAAACCAACACAATATCGTTTTGGAATATATTTTATATAAAAGAATTATTCGAATATTTATTCACTTTGATTGAATTGATTGTTAGGAGATGATAATATTAGATTATTATCGTTATTGTTTGATCAGTCAATATTTACAACAATTGATTAAATAACAATGGATTTAGGAAAATGAAATCTTGTAAACACAATTGATAATGAATATAAATGAATTTTAACTTGGATTTGGGAATTTAAATTCCGGTGTTTGAAATTGACTTACACGAATTTGAAAAATATAATATGAGTATTATATGATAGTATAATTGAGTTGAAATTGTTTTCGAAGGATTTTTTTAATGATAAGTGTTATATTCCCTTCTCTTGACGCTAGAAAATGATTTCGGTGATGAGTGCACGCATCATCGGCGTTTATTTTTGAGAGTCTGAGTGGGGGAGACCACTTAATAGCTTGTCTAAACCTTGTTTTGATTCAAATTTTATTTTATTTTGTATTCTCTATAGTATGATTTGATATATAAATTATATAAGTATATATTATTTTAAAACTTGATTTGAAATGAAACCGGGATTGGAATTCTTAAGTCCTTTAATAATTAATGATTTTTTTTAAATGATTGAAATGAATTTAGACTTGAATCATTAAGGAACTTCTGAATTGTGAAATGAGAAATGAACCTAAGAGTTAAGTGAAAATATCAATTGAAGTAGAATTAGGAAATTACGAACTTAAAATAAAATTGAAACTGTAAAACTCGCATAGTATTAAATTTCATTCTATAGCATAGATATAACTTACCAAAATATTTAAGAAGTTCAAAAATGTTATATGAATTGTTAATTGGATAATATACAAGTATAGGTTTGAATAATGAAATATGCATTTAATTAATGGTTTGCAAATATAAATAAAAAATTTAGTAAATAATTAGAATTTAAATTAACATTTAAAGGTGATTCACAATTATGTTAATATAAAATGGAAATACTATATGTGAATGTAAATGTGAAATTAAATTATAGTGAAATTTAAGTAATGACTTAAGAATTAATTAATTGAAAATTCAACTTTAAATGAAAAGAAGTTGTATGTTGTTTAACTACATTCTATTTGCATAACTATAACTTACCAAATAATTAAAAGGTTTAAAATGCTAATACGGATAAGTAGAGAAATAATATACCAGTGTGAGAGTGAATAATAAAATGTGAAAATCTATTGATAGTTGTAAATATAAAAGAAATTTAAGCTGTAAAATGAATGATATATATAAGTGAATGAATAAAATTTAAAATTAATGAAATATAAAATTGATAAATGGAAACTAATTAAATTTGAATATAACTAAATGTCAATAAACTTGGAAGTGTATGAAATTAAAATTGACTTGGAAATGTATAATTGATTTAGTGTAGATTTTGGATGGATGTTAATGTTTGATATGCATTGGTTGTTAGATGGATGATAATTGATTAAGTAGAATTCATTAGTGTTAATGGAATTGAGTAAACGGAATAAAATTTTAAAATAATTAAATTCAAATTTGAAGCAAAATGAAATTAAATATAATTGAATTCAATTTTAATTGAAGCAAATTGACTTGAATTTAAAATGTGAATGAAACAAACTTGAATAAATCGGAAACAAATTGAATGTTAACATATTGCATGGATGAATAAGAAAATAAATGACTTTGTGTTTATGATTGTTTTTTAGAAAATTTGAAGTTTTGATGGTTTGTACTTTGAAATAATAAAAGCAAAATTTTGGGAAAAAAAAATCCAAAATTGTCCAATATATGCTGAAACGAAAACAACCATAACTTTTAATGGATGAATGGAATTCGGCGATCTTGGACTTTTCGGAAAGCTTAGAAACTATAGCACAACTTTTATTTACAATGTCTTGAGAAAATTCCTTCGTCTACTAGGTTAAAAAATTGAATGTTACTCGCTGTCCTGTGTAAAAATAAGTAAAATCAGTAGTATATACCCTTAGTAATTTCGCCATACCTTTTGACTGGTTTATCGGATTTTTATGATCTTGCACTTTATGGAAATCTAAGAACTTAAGCTAAAACTTTTGTTTTAAGTGTTTTGTGTTTTGATGTCGTTTAGAAGATCGAAAACGCGGGTGAACGTCGCTGACCTGCACAATTCATTGCCCAGGCTGAGGCGTATCCTCTAAGTAAAACGGTCATAATTTTTGAACATATGGTCCGAATTCAATGATTTTGGACATTCCGGAAAGCCTGAAATGAATGCAACAACTTTTGTTTAGATTCTGTTGCCGAATTTTATCGTTTAGGTGACCTGTAACTAGGATTCGTTTGCTGTCCTAAAATTGGAATCTCAGTTTTGAAGCTAAATATGTTATATATATGTTGTGTAGGCTAAGTATATCGATCTATCTTTATATGCATGGTTCTAACTTAGTTATTGAGTGTTTAGTAGGTGCGGATTGCGCTTGCTTCGCATTTGGAGCTCCCTTTCGCGCTATATTAGCCGTATATGCTCGCTAACAATATATAAGGTACATATCTCGGATTACATGCCGTACTTTTACACTTTTTCCCTACGGGATGCCTCACTTGATGAGATGTATATTTGTGATATATATACTATCATTTTTTTTCCGATCGAGCCGCGCAAAGGAGACTCTGCCGAAATTTTCCGTAAAATCCGGGTGTTAGAAAAATTTTCAAGTTTTAAATTTTTTTATAACTTGTTTTGATTACTAACTTTTAAAGTTAGGAAGCCGTTTGGAGTAAATTAGTGGAAGCGTAGTTATGACTTTATAAATAGAATTTCATTGTTTATAAGTGGATAATTTTTAATAAAATATATCAACTGTTGAATTCTTTACTTAGTTCCTTTTCCCTTCTTTTTCCTTTTCGGGGACGAAAAGTTTTGAGTGGGGGAGAGTGTAACGACCCGTAAATTTTCGATAATTAAAATAGCTAATTTAAATAAGATTTCGTGATTTAGTGTTAGAAAAAAAAATTGTAAGTCGTTGGAATAATAAATACTAGAATGAAATGCAACAAATTTTATCTAAGTTAATTATTTATGAATTGAATGAAATCCCAAATTAATTGAAATGTTATGTAGTCAAAGGTAATTGAATGAATTTGTATTGTATAGGTAAGCGTGACACTTGTTTGTAAATAATAAACTTATAAGAATTAAAAGTTAACGGTGATAATTATTTAAGTTACCTATTCATTTAGTTGGTCGAATTGAATTTGTGAACCAATTGCAATTGAAATGAAAGTTCATATATTAGTTGAGTGCATTATCTCTAACTGTGGATTAATAATAATGTAGAGTTCATTTGATGTAATATAGTAAATCGACTGATAATGAAATTTTCATTTAAAAATCCAATATTAAAATCCGTCAAATATTGAACAATTAAATTGTTTAAATTTAATATTTGGAATTTATTGAATAAATTGAATAACGGGTTTAATATGATTAAAAATGATTTGTAAAATTTTATTTTATCATATTGGAGTTATAGTGATGTTATAGAACTTTTAAAACTGAATGTAAAATTTATTTGTGAAAATTGAATATTTTAATATTTAATTATCGATTGAAAAATAGCCAATTTTTGAACAGTCTTAGAATTGGACGAAACTAGTTCCATTGGATCCGTAATAATTTGTTATTACCCGATTTCAATTTTCGTAGCAATCAGAGTTGTCGTTTGATCGTGACAGCTCGAAACGCATCGAAATGGTTTTAATATTAATTTGGCGAGTTAAAATAGTCATTTTTCAAACAGTCTCGGATTTCAACGAAACCAGTTCCATCAGATCCGTAATGTGATATTATTGCAAGATTTCAAATTTCGTATCAATTGGATTTATCGTTTGTCCGGGGCAAGCCAAAATGCCTAGAAAATCGTTTAATCGGTTTAATTTAAAATTGATCGTTTATTTCCATAACTCTCGCATACGAGCGAATTAGCTTCCGAAACCTGTTCCATTGTGTCCGAAACGTGGGATAAACCCTAGAAATGTCGGTCACCGCGCGTAAATCGATGTTCGGGAAAATTCGGGTGAATAGTGTTTTAAAAATTTTCTATTTAAGCACCTACATGTTTTCATTTTGCAAAAGAAAATAAAACCCTAGCCTAATTTTCAGCCGCCGCTTCTATTATAACCTATGGCCGATAATTGCTGTTCTATCCTCCTCGTTTTCTTCAAATCGACGCACTATTTACAGAATCTTTCAACTGGGAAAATGTCGGGCTCGCTGAGACAAAGATATTCAACGGCTATGATTGGATTTAACGTTATAGATTGGCGGCAATTTGCGTTTATACACGCGTCGTTCATTCACGTTTCTCGAGTTCCTTAGGGTCCGAGCTTCACCTTGCTTCACGTGATGGTGGAGTCGAGCAAGAGCTTCAAGATGGTACTGGTTGATCGAGCTATAAGCGAGCGTTGGGTGTTGCGTGTTTAGGGTTTGGCGGCGGCATGCATGGGTAGGTTGCGTGCGTTAATATCTGGAGGGAGAGGAAGAAGCCAAAGTCTCGGCCGTGATTTGCAAAGAGCGTATGGACGGTCCTGATTGCTGGGTGAAATAAATAAGAGAATTTGTATATTAATTTGTATTTAAATATGTATAAATTTTAAACTGCTATAACTTTTTGCTACGAGGTCGGAATCGGACGAAACTTTTTGCGTTGGAATCGTTTCGACGAGCACTACACTATGGAGCTGGATTGGAATCGTTTGGAGCTAGTGAAAATTTCGGGTAAAATTAAACGCTCGTTTAATTTTATTCGAAATAAAATGCTGGAACTGCATTGAAATCAAGGTGAGTGTTTTATAACGCTCACAACGTACTAAGTATCTTTATGCTAGTTAAATTGACATTATGAAGTGTTATGTTTTTATTTGTCTTTGTTTGATAAAATTTAATTGTCATATAGATTGTCATTTGAATTAACCATTGAAATTAAATTGACAGTTAAATTTAAATTGAAACTGAAATTGAATTGCGATTAAATTACCTGACATTGATAACTATGAAATTGCTATGAATTGTATTGCCTATTGGATGATTTATTTTGATGGATGCTATTGGTTGATATTTGAATGTTTGGATGTTTATTGCTTATATATATAACCTGTTATGCATACATATGACACTATGATTGATTTAAGTGATATATATTCATCCCTGACATTTAATTGAAATAAATAATTACTTGGCCATAGGATAGAAAATTATAACGGACACCGAATTGGCTAAATTAATAATTTTTAAGATCGTCGAGTTGAAATTTATTTAAATGTTTTGATTTAAAAGTTATAAATAGAAATAAATTTATAGAAATCGAATTTATCGAAAAATTGAGTTTGGAATGTTGAAATAAATTTTGGTTAAAAGAAATTGTTAAATAATATAAGTCGAGACTCTGAAATTTAAAAGTTGGGATTTGATTGAATTTCGAAAATTGATTTGTTTAAAGATTTAACCTTAATTCGAGCTTTGAATATTACCTAGTAAAAGTGATATAAAAATGATATTTTGAAGTCGAGCTTGGAATTGAATCATATTTGAAATTTGGATTTAAACTCGAAAATTGATGGATAATTTTGTTAAGTGTTATAAATGGATATTTTGAAAACCAAGCTCTAAATCGATATAAATTGAAATTGAATTAATTGAAGGTGAATATAAAATTGAATAAATTTGAAGTCAAAGTTGACATTGATTTGAATTGAAATCGAAATTGAATCGGTAGAATGGAAATTGAAATTGATTAGAATTGGGAAGTTATAAATTGAAATGGATAGGTTTTGAAGCTGTTTTATTTTGTTTTCCAAATTACTCAGTTATATAAACCATTTTTGAATACTTAAACTATTTTAATCTATTTTAAATCTACTTAACCACATTTAAATTATTTTAAACTAATTTATCTATTTGAAATCCATTTAAAGATTTTAAATATTTTTAACTATTATAATTATTTAAAACTACTTTTAAACTACTTAAAACTATTTTCTAAAATTCTAAGCTGGTCAATAAGGTGAAGTGTTTATGTTTAAATCTTGAATTTAAATACGAATTGGGTTAAATGGAGTTGCAACCTAAATTGAAATCCGAATTGATTTTGAAATCGAAATAAGATATTGAGACGAAAAATGATTTTTGAAACGGAATCTGACATTTTAATAGATACTATGATTTTTGAAATGGATTTGATTTTTGAAGCGAATATGATATTTTGATATCAATTATGAATCGATGTGAAATGTAAAAGAGCCAACGGTGTAATAATACGTAGTTACTAAAGAGACCGGGATCGGATATGGACATACTCTCTGTCGATACCGAAAACCACTATAATAACTATTATACGCGGAGTGTTGATCCAGAATGAAGTGGATGATTTGATGAACGCGTTGACTGAAGAAAGAGAACGATATTGGATGACCCCTGACATGACTAAAACAGGAGCCGCGCCGGGCGATTGAGGTTCGCCACCTCTAGCGGACACGCTTCTTCGATACCATATCTATTACATTTGTGATTCGATTTGGGTGCACCCTTTGATTTGGGAGTGTTGCTTCGCGGTGTTGGGGTAGTTGCTGGCTATGCTCAACATCAGTCCGGATCACGCAACTACTAGTATCCTAGTTGGTATCGCCTCATGTACCTTGTCATACTGATTATCCTATTCGCGACCACTACGTTTGGTTTTGTGTTATACCTATGGGGTACCCTCTGATAACCACCAGTTTACGGTGGGGCTTACGGTGCGGTATAGACTATGGCAGTATAAAAATGTGTTAAGGGGATTATGGTAACGTCTTAACACTATTTTAATACTTTATATTACTGATAGGCATTATCTACTTAGCGTACATTACTACATAGTAGATAGTTTAACGGATCCTTAAGAGATGGAAAATCCCGTAACATCTCTTGAGTTATTGCACGCACATTGACACTGGATAGGGTATGTCAAACCCCGTAAACATATCTGACGCCGTTACACTCATATTTATTTACGATTGATTTAAATTTCATAAGGATATTTTAGTCCTGACTCGAGTGTTTTGTCTTTTCATTACGCTCGGGTCAGTCCTGAGTTTTCAGATTTTTGAAGATCTATTCTGGAGGACGAAGACGAAGATTTGGTACACTATTACTATTATTATCTGTGCATCATGCTATCTGCTGCATTATTTTAATTGTTCTGTTATATATGTATAAATCTGATAAATGTTGTATAAATAATTGTCAAAGTATAGTAAACAGCTTCATGAACTGTTTATTTGACTATTATATTTTATCGTTCCGCTGCGAGATTCTGTGTTGTTTCTTTTCCTTTATTTCTCTTACTTTTCTTATCTTATTTACCCCAATAACCATCTGCCCTTTTGAATGGTTTGAAATCGGCATGTGTATTTGATCGTCGGTTTAAAGTGTCCAAAAAGGCGGGTCATTACAACCGATTTCCTCCAGGAGTTTATACCGTTGTTTCATAAACCTAATCTGCATGAAAAAATAAAAATACAGTTAAAATTAATAGAATGATATCTTAATTTATTGTACTTTAATAATTAAAACAGATATCGTATATAAACTAAAATATACTTACAATGTTGTTTCTTGATTTATCATCATGTCATGTATATGAAACTGTCCCGTTTAAATTTACATGCTCGACGACATGAGTACGAGTAAATACATCCATATACGACATGGGACCCTGCGCCTCAACTTTCTAAAGTTGTTTATTATGTACTATTATTATATATTAAAAATTATATAGCACAATAGCTATTTACAATTCACATTTAATAAATTTACCAACTCTTGGCGATATTGTTGGAATGACTTGGACCCTCTTCGATGAGTGACAGGATTTTTATTTCTATTTGCAGTGTTTCTTTCCGACTCTTCCTGCATATATAAATTTAATACATTATTTACTTACCAAATATTTTTTTATATTTACGTATCAGTCAAATAATTAATAAAAGTTTAGTATAGTTGCCTTTGCCTTGTCACTATCCTAATGTGCCAGCCACTCATCCCACACACTCGCTCCCATCCAGTTCAGCTACTTCCCTTTATGCTTCACAACCGACATAGAAACCCTATAGTTCTTCCTCAGCTTTTGCATCCAGTAGTGTCGTACCGGATGCACTACATCTAATTGTACATCAACTGCGGCCTGCATTTACTGATAAATAAGCAACAAAAAATTAAACAATAAAAGGTGAACAATAAATAAGCAAAAAAAATTAAGAATGGAAAACAGAAGATTATACTTACAATGAAATCCTGCCATATATACTCCAGGATGTGGAGAGGAATATTATCCCACTTTTGCCAATAAGCCGTCAACCTACTCTTGTACGAATCTATCGAAACTGATAGAACTACAACTGATGGTTGTAGGTCAAACCCCCTATGTTATATATGATACAGATTATTATATCGTACACAAAATATTTAAGATGCTGAAAAAAGTTTAATACTTACCCCTCTTCTCTAAGTACTAGATACAAAGCTGGATGTTGTGGCGGTTGTGATGGACCGCTGCTATTGCCTTCTGAAGAATTGGAAGAACTCCTCCTTTTGGAAGACATGATACCTGTTACAGACACATCATTTTAAAAGAGAACAACAACATAATAATGAAATATATTTTATAGTTAAATAACATAAATGAGATAAAATACATATAGTGCAAAGTATACCTGATTCAGATTGGGCCTTATATTCCGACGATAAGCAAAATAAATTGCATTTTTAACATAAATTTCTGAATAAATGATAGAAATGGTAATGACACAGATGATGTAAATGATGTAATGAAATAAATGATGTAATGACATAAATTATGCAAAATAAATCTCATCAATTATGTAAATTGCATAATACATAAGAATTCAACATAATATTTGTATGAATCCTCATCGTCTTCTGATTTAAATTCGGTCTAATATTCCACGTTATTTTCCTCCTTACTCTCAAATGCTTCTACCTAAATGTTTGATTCATTGTTTAGAGGCCCAAAATTAGTACGATCGTCTGTTATTATTATTATTTCGTTACCTTGCTCAAAATCTGCCTAATAAGCTTGTTCGTTCGGAATATTCTTTCCATCAAACGTAAATCTTGTCTTTGTTTTAGAAACTACTGACCAATCTCTTTGTCTCTTTTTAGATACGGATAAGGAGCATAATAAATTTGCAATGCTTCTTTGGCTAGTACAAAGGATCGTACTTGTGATAATGCGATGTGTGTTTTATTTCAATAAGATTATAATCCTTGTGCATATTAATTCCAAAACTCGAACCATTGCTAAACCAATTGAATCTAAATAGAAACATCTCATCAATGGGTCGTGAGAAATATGTCAGTAGCAAAATTTAAGTTAAAACACCATAAAAATCATTTATGTGATTTTATGGATCATCAACACCTTTAACAAATACACCCGTATTATTAGTTAATTTTTCTGCATCGTATTCTTTGGTGTTAAATTTATATCTGTTAAAAAATATATTGGATATGTTTTGACATTTCTTTTTGGTCCTAACGCTAGATGCTTCAACCCTTCTTCAACCACAATTTCTCAGTTCATAAACATACTTTGAAAACCAATCAGAAAATTCTTTACTAAGATCTCCGTGCATATGTTCACTTCCACAAATACTGCATATATGAATAAAATATTTTATTAAATTATACACGCGCACGCATTATGGAAATGAATAAATCATAAATTATTTTTTCAGATTATGTAACAAATGATGCAACCTCGGCAAAATTAAGAAGAATATAAGTGTGTGCTACATCATCTCTATTATCTAACCATACTTCTATACATTTTCAAAAAGGTCGACCACATTGCCTAAAAATAGACAACATTGTTTGAGAGGACTATTGTTCATCGCATTCATCATTACGAGGAACATTTCCAAATGATATGTTCACATGGTCACTGAAATAGTGAGAGAAAATGAACAAAGCTTCTTCTTCGATGTAAGATTTATATGTTGAACCTTCAACTCGTGCTTTTTGTCTTACTTTTTTCTTCAGATGATTCAAGTATCTAGGCAAAATTAATTTACATTAACTTTAACTTTCGAATATAATTAAATTAATAGGTAACATATTTCATACCTCTCAAATGGATACATCCATCCATATTGCACAGGACCTCAAAGTCATGCTTCAGATGGGAGATGAACAGGTAAATGTTCCATTACATTACAAAAACCTGGTGGAAATATTTTCTCCAATTTATAGAGTGATATAGGAATGTCTTCTTCAAGTTTACATAAACATTTCACTTTTAAAGCAGTTGAACGAAGCTCTTTGTAAAATAGACTAAGCTCCGTTATTACCTTCCAAACTTTTATGGGCAATAGTTCTTTGAATAGAACGGGTAATAATTTTTCCATCATTATGTGACAGTCTTGGATTTTCATTCCGCTCATTCTACCCTTTTTAAAGTCAACGCATTCTTTCAATAGAATGAGTTTTTGACAGAGCATGTAGTTAGCCTATGGGCGTGGGAAGGATTGGTGGTTGAGAGAGAGGAAGAGAAAGAGGAAGGGGAGATAAAGCAGGAGGAGGCGGGGTTGGGATCAGCGTGGGGATGGGATCGGCTGGTCAATGGAGATAAGAGGCAGAGAAGGACTGGTATGGTACGATGGGATTGTTCAAAAGGAAAGGCAGGGCGGGAGAGTGGTTGCCATGAAAAGAAAACGAGAAGGGAAATGGTTAACACAATACATAAGAGAACTACACCTTATTCGTCTGAAATGAATAGTAAAGTTGAAAAAAAGAACTCTTACTGAATTAGTTGCAGCTGTTTTATTAAATTCAGTGCAGCATCATACTGGTGGAGGAAAATTTTGTTAACCGTTTGTAATGTTCTAAGCAGAATCCTAAATCTAAGACAAAATTTCACCATTTAAGATTTTTGAAAATCGCAAACCTAACTTGTCTTATTTTAAAACTTGGGGTTGCTTAGCATATGTTCATATTTCTGATCCTTAAAGAACTAAATTAGCAATTCGAGCATATGAATGTGTTTTCATTGGTTATGCCATTAGTTGTGAAGTATATATATTTTTTGTTTTAAATGCTCGATTTATTATTGAGTCGAATGATGCTGATTTCTTTGTAAATAGATTTCCGTTTAAACTAAGGAATAGTGAGGGCATATCTACTACTAATAATCCAATAATCATAAATAATGAACATAATGCGGAAATTATGAATCTGAACCTAAAAGAAGTAAAAGAACTATGATACTAAAGATTTTGGTCTAGAACATTATTATTATGCAGCAGAAGAGCAACCTGCTAATCTAAAAGAACCTCTGTCTAGATTCAAACCTCTGGCAAGATGCTGTAAATGATGAAATGGAATCTGTTGAATCTAATAAAACTTGGCATCTTGTTGATTTACCTGTAGGTTGTAAAACTATAGGTTCTAAGTGGGTACTTAAAAAAAGTTGAAACATGATGGTGAAATTGATAAATATAAGGCTCGTCTTGTAGCTAAAGGAGTTAGACAGATAGAAAACATTGACTTTTTTGATACTTTTTCACCTTTTATAAGAACAACGTCAATTCGAGTATTAATTTCTCGTGTCACTTTATGATCTACTAATTCACTAGATGGATGTAAAAACTACATTTTTGCATGGTGAATTAGAAGAAGAGATTTATATAGATCAACCCAAAAGTTTTGTTATACCTGGTCAAGAGCATAAAATTTGTAAATTAGATAAGTCTCTATATAGTCATAAACAGGCACCTAACAATGACATGAAAAAATAGGCAATCTAGGTATTTCACATTTCTTAAAAGTAAATGAAAGTGACAAGTGTATTTATTATAAGTTTGAGAATAACATTTTCATAATTATACATTTATATGTAGGTGATTTTCTTATATTTGGTTCAAATATTCATGCTGTGAATTATGTTAAGTCAGTTTGTACTATGTGCCAATTTTGATATAAAAGATCTTGGTGAAACGAGTGTAATTCTTGGTATTAAGATTACTAAATCTCAAAATGGAATTTCTTCGGATCAATCTCATTATATTGAGAACATTTGAAGAAATACAATTACTTTGAATGTAAAACTGCTAGTACACTGTATGATTCAAGTGTAAAACTATTGAAAAACAATGGTGAAGGTGTAAGACGGTCCGAATATGCAAGCATCATTGCCAGCCTTCGGTGTGCCACTGATTGTACTAGATCCGACCTAGCCTATGTCGTGGGATTATTGTGCAGGTTTACTAGAAAAATCAGTATAGAGCATTGGCACACTGCTGAAAGAGTCATGAGATACCTTAAAAACTATGAACATTGGATTGCACTCTCAGTAGTTTCCCACTATCCTTGAAGGATATATTGATGTAGATTGGAAACGTTATCGAACGATTTCAAAACCACTAGTGGATATTTTTTTCAGTGTTATAGGAGGAGTTGTTTCTTGAAAATCTAAGAAACATACTATTTTGGCTCAAACCACTATGGAGTCAGAAATGATAGCACTAGCTACTGCTAGTGAAAATTAGATTATTTAAGCAATCTACCAGCTAAGATCCTCTTATGGGAAAACCGATACTAGCTATATTGATCCATTGAGATAATACCACGGCTATTACGAAAGTAAAGAACTGTTATTACAATAGTAAGAGATGACAAATTCATCGTAAGTACGGTACTGTAAGAGAGTATATCTCTTCAGGATCTGTAAGAGTGGATCATGTATGCACTTATGGTAATCTGGCGGATACTTTGACGAAAGGATTGGCCGGAGAGAAAGTTCTTTCTACATCTAAAATAATGAGACATTGTCTATAGAATGAGAATTCAGAGAATGAGTAGTCACTCATAATAGTAACCGAACTTAATGACCTAAGATCCCAAGAACCAGGTTCAATGGGCGATAAAAAGTTATAAAGTGACATTGATTGAATGTGCTAAAAGCATGTAGTCCTGAAAGGATAGGAGGATGAGTTTAACTCTTAATGACACCTATACTTATGTGGAGTGGAGTACCTATCTACATGAGCACTCTTGATGGATTCACCTTTCTAAATGTGAAAATGAAGTCATTTCCTATGGAATTTTGAGCAAAATTTTTGTAGCATTCACAAAACTGGAATAGAGGTGCATGTTCTTTAAAGCACGAGCTATAAAATGCAGCTTAGAAAGGTTGTGTGTTGTTTAATGTCATAGATAGAGTATAAGTCCACGAATTACTTTAATATAATCTGGATCTTACTCACTATGCAAAGGTTAAATCGAAAGATATCTTTTTCTATGCATAATCTTATATAATCAAAAATTGCTTTAGAAAAAGATTTTAAAAAATTCAAGTGAGTGATTGCTGAAAATATTGATTTAAAAATGAATTATTAGAAATATCGAAGGGAATATAGAATCCCCTCTTATCAAATAGTCCCACGAGTACATATGCATTCCCGGGGGAGCCTACAGTTAATCACAATGTGCATGCATTTTTAACTGTATCCGTGGAAGTAGATTTGATAGTATCATCTCCATATTTAAACTCCGCCTATGTGGAAGCCGCTATTTTTTTGTTCAGACTGCAATAAATTCTTCATACTAACTGGGAATCAGACAAAACTTTGACCGGTGAACTTCGACCTAAATTACGGACAATATAGTACATTCGGATGCTTCATCTTGTGAATGCACACTATAGTTCTCCATGGTGACTAATAGTTGTACTTAGAAAATAACATGCTACATCCTCGTATTTGAACTCCGCCCAGACAGAAGCCACTATTTTTTTGTTCATACTGCAATAACTTCTTTATACAAATTCGGCATCGAACGAACTACGACCGATTAACTCCCACCTGAATTGCCGACAATATAGAACACTCATATACTTGAGTTTATGATGCCGTAGTTTGCCATGGTAATTAACAGTTGTACTTAGAAAATAACAGGCTATATTCCCACTTCAACGTTCACTGTAGTTCTAAGTAAACTTCTTCATACTAAGTTGGAATCGGGCAAAACTACATCGATGAACTCCCGCCTAAATTAGAGACAATACATAACACTCAGATACTTCAGCTTATGGACGTATACTACAGTTCTTTATGGTGATAACAGTTGTACAGAGAAAATAACAGGTTATATCTCCACTTCAACGCTCACTTTAGTTCTCCATGGTGACTAATAGTTGCACTTAGAAAATAACACGCTACATCCTCATGTTTGAACTCCGTCTAGGCGGAAGCCGCAATTTTTTTCTTCAAATTGCAATAACTTCTTCATACTAACTCTAAATCTGGCAATACTTCGACCGATGAACTCTCACATGAATTACAGACAATATGGTACACTTGGATTCATTTTCTTATGAATGTACTCTATAGTTCTTCAAGGTGACTAACAGTTGTACTTAGAAAATAACAAGGTATATCCCCGTATTTGAACTCCGCCTAGGCAGAAGCCACTATTTTTTTGTTCAATTTTTAATAAATTCTTCATACTAACTCGGAATTTGACGAAACTTAGACCGATGAACTCCCACCTAAATTACAGACAATATGGTACACTCGAATACTTCATCTTGTGAATGCACACTGTAGTTCTCTATGGTAACTAATAGTAGTACTTAGAAAATAGCAGGCTATATCCCACTTCAACGTCACTATAGTTCTCCATGGTGAATAATAGTTGTACTTAGAAAATAACAGGCTACATCCTCGTATTTGAACTCCACCTTGGCAGATGCCAATATTTTTTCCAAACTGCAATAACTTCTTTATACTAACTCGAAATCGGGTAAAACTTCGATCGATAAACTTCCACCTGTACGGACAATGTGGTACACTCAGATACTTCATCTTGTGGACGCACACTGTTGTTCTCTAAGGAAAATGCAGTTTACTTAGAAATTAATATGCTACCACATCCCCGTATTTGAACTCCACCTAGCGCATAAGCCGTTAATTTTTTCCATTCAGACTGAATAATTTTTTCATCCTAATTTTGAATCCGGCAAGACATCGACCGATGAACTCCCACCTAAATTACGAAAAATATAGAACATTCGGATACTTCATCTTGTGAACGCACAAATTAATTCTCCATGGGGATTGACAGTTGTGCTTAAAAAATAACAAGCTACCACATCCCATAGTTGAACTCCGCGTAGTGCAGAAGCCGTTATTTTTTGTTCAGACTGCAATAACTTCTTCATACGAACTCGGATACTTCGACCGATGAACTCCATCTAAATTACGAATGATATGGCGCACTCATATACTTCATCTTGTGAACGTACACTATTAGTTCTCCATGGTTACAACGTTGTACTTAGAAAATAACAGGATACATCCCCACTTCAACGCTCACTGTAGTTCTCCATGTGACTAATAGTTATACTGAGAAAATAGCAGGCTACATTCTCATATTTAAACTATGTCTAGGCAGAAGCCACAATTTTTTTCAGACTGCAATAATTTTCTATACTAAATCGAAATCAAGCAAAACATCGACCGATGAACTCCCACTTAAATTACAGGCAATATCGTATACTCGGATACTTCATCTTGTGGACGCACACTGTAATTCTTCATGGGGACTGACAGTTTACTTAGAAAATAATATTGCTACCACATTCCCATATTTGGACTCCGCATAGTACAAAAGTCGTTATTTTCTTCTTCGGACTGTAATAATTTCTTCATACTAATTCAGAATCTAGTGAGACTTCGACCAATTAATCCCACCAAAGTTACAAACAATATGAAACACTCAGATACTTCATCTTATGAACGCACGCTGTAGCTCTCCATGTGGCTTGACAGTTGTACTTAGAAAATAACAGGCTACCACATCCTCGTATTTGAACTTTGTCAAGTACGGAAGCCACTATTTTTTGATCGAACTGCAATAACTTCTTCATACTAACTTGAAATCAAGAAAAACGTCGACCGATGAACTTCCACCTAAATTAAAGATAATATAGTACACTCGGATACTTCATCTTGTGAATGCACACTGTAGTTCTCTATGGTGACTAACAGTTGTACTTAAAAAATAATAGGCTATATCTCCATATTTGAATATTATTTCTCTATGAGATGTAAAAGTGTATATTTGGAATTTCAAAACGACACCGAGTAAATTTATTCAATGAATTCTTTTTATTAATAGAAAAGATACATGATTCATAAGAGAAAGGATGTGTCATTTGGGCATCTAGCGTTTTCTCTTGTGTTGAGGAGGGAAAGCATGTTGGTCATCACATGCGCGAACGCACTGACCGGCCTAACCTAGGTCGGGCAGGCCCAGGCTTGGCTTGGCTTTGCTAATGTGATGTAGAACTCCTTATTTTTCTGTAGTGTATTTTTAAACCAACTTTGACTTGGTAATATGACCTAGCAAACTCAGATGCGGTATTTTTTCATAACTTAGCCCCGTTTTCTATTCAGATTTTTTCCTATATAAACCAAATTATTTGATAGAATTTTATCGGTTTTTAAATAGTGTTCTCTTCTTCTTCCACCATAAACTTTCTTAGATCCGAGTAATATTTTTTGGGATGCTATTTGGCACGCCACTCTTCGTGCATGAGGATGTTGATACCGATTTAGAGCTGTTTTATCCTGGACGGACGTTGCATCAGAGCTTGCCTTGCACGATTTCAGCGCAGCGGCAAAACGCCTTAAAGATAGCGATCTAATCCATAACTTGGTCATAAATACAGTACAAATTCAGATCGAGGTACAACAGAAGAGAATGTGTGAGAATGATAAGGATATCGCAGGCCATGATTTTTATATTAATTTCAACTTATTATTTTTTGTCTTTCTTTAAACAAAACTAAGCATATGTGGTCGTGCTCTTAGTCCCGTAGACAAATTGATCGTTGCTCTCAGTCCCAAAAAACGAAGACATATACTTCATCGAGAAGGCATGACATGAATATTGCCTGTGATTACAGCTCAATGCAATGTGGCTTGGGAATGGTAACTTGAAACGCAAGAACATGGTCCACGTGACTTTTAGAGCCAAATTTTTGTCCACATAGGGACTCAACCTTAATTTTGATTTTCTCAACTACCGAATTTTGTCTAGGAGTATGGTTTCAAAGAAGATGAAAATGTTCTTTGTCAACAAAAAAGTGTGTTTGATTTGCATTATACTATGCATATGTGTGTGTGTATATATATATATATGTATATATACATATATAATATATATATATATATACACACACATATAATATATACACACACATATGTTGCAGCAATGATTTGGATGGACTTAAATGGACGTTGCAGTAGCGCTTCTTTGGGGTCTACAATTCTCGTGGTTTCCGTAAATAAAGCAATCACGAGTTGACTAGTTTGTTAATATAAAATTAAATAAGGACAACTTTGTCATTTTAACCGTTTTAAATTTTATAGGGGGGGTTAAAGTAAATGATGGAGCGAAAATAAACTTGGCCACACTATGCATCCACTTTCATTACATCATGAATCAAACTACTTATTGCTTACAGACAAAAAAGAATAGGAAGACGTGTAAAATTTGTCATAGAAATAAGCACAATCATAAACGCATGGGGAAAAGAGGAGCATGCACATTAGAGGCCACAATGTCTGAAATTTCAATCAATTCATTGTATAAACTAATACAAATTTTCAGAGAATTTGAAGGAGCAAATAACTCCAGCCATTCTAGACTAATCTACGTGCTTATGCATCCGTGCAAATGATACATTGATTCTTATCAGGTAAACAAACAAAGTTTTTCTAAATTACCAAACAAATAAGAGAACTTCTTGTAGTGTATCAACTTAAGAAAGAGGAAAAAATTTATTCCAATACATTATTTTAGCAATTTTTTCAAATACAAAATTGACATAGGTTTGTCATAAATTTTTTGCAGTACATGCTTGGTATATTCTGTTTGAACAGATCATAGATAAGTACCATACTAAATACACCGTACTTTTTGCTTGATCCTAATTGATATTGGTCCGTTTGGATCGACTTAAGCAATTTTTTTCTCTTTTTTTAATGTAAAAACCAGTACATTTACAATAAGCCAAAAAGTTTATTTAAGTCCATCTAAATGACCGCACACTTTTGAACTATTTGGTTAAAAAAAATTCAAAATTCGACATCTTTAGTGAAAAAAACAGCGGCCTTAGCACTGCACTAGATAACTGATGACACTTGAAGGCATGTTGCACAATTGCGCAATATCAAGAACTCACATGTTTTTCTCAGGATGTTACTTCACTTCAAATGAACAAGATTATGACTGAATTGATGATATTTTAAAAAAGAAAGACAAGTTACCATTTCAAAACAGCAACAAAGTGGATAGATATTGAATGCCTAAAACAAAACCACGGAGAAGAAAAAAACATCCGAGAAATTATGTAAAGCAAATAAAGAAATGGGAGGATTTAGTAGTCCATACACATACAATCAAATTCCTTTGTACATATAAAGTTGTCTCGTTTTCCGTAATATGATTCATTGCTGGTGATTTATTGCTACACTAAAGTTGTCTATTTTTCTGCAATGTGATTCCTTGCATTAAAGTTGTCATGTTTTTCACAGTGTGATTCATTGCAGCATTAAAACTGTCTCGTTTTCTGCAATGTGATTCAGCTGCATTAAAGGTTTTTATGTTATTCCATTTCTTGCTGCATTAAAGCTGTCTCGTATTTTGCAGTGTGATTCAATGCAGCATTAAAGTTGTCTTGTTTTCTGCAGTGTGATTCCATTCCATGCCGCATTAAAGTTCTATTGTTTGGTGCAATATGATTTAAAGTTGTATCATGTGATTCCATTCATTGCTGTCCTAAAGTTGTATTGTGTGATTCCTTTTTTTCTGCATTAAAGTAGTCTTATGTGATTCCATTCCCATCACAGATCACTTGGTTCCATTTTCAGTAACAATGGAGAGTGGATTTTAAAGGGCCTAGGGGGCTATTGAAAAAGGGACTATGTGATTTCAAACCTTCCATTTCTTACAGCATTAAAGTAGTCTCGTTTTCTGCAATGCGATTCCATTCGTTGGTGCATTATGATCTTCACCTCCCACCATTTATACATTACTTAAAATTCTACTCGTTGTTTTCTCAATAACTCCCCAAGGTGCCTTGTTCTTCCACAGCCATAGACAAACCATTTGGTAATCAAGTTCAAAATCTTTCTTTTGTTTCTGGATTGAATGTATAATTTATTTTAAATTGTGGGTTTTCTCTGATTTGGTTCTGAAGCAAATTTGAATTTTTTTCTTTGTTGCTTTTTTAGGTGGCAGCTTGAAATGAATTAAAGAAAGCAAAACTCTACCGCTCAAAAACCTTGCATTTCATTTTTCTATTATCATGATATGTAGGTTATGAAAATTTGTTGCTTTCGTCTAACTTTTGAAAATGTTAGTTGACTGCAAAAGGAGGTTCTGAAGCAAATTAGTAAAATAACAAAAGAAGTTCGATTTGGCGAAATATTATTTTTTTCTAAAAAATGATGGGAATCTGATGATTGCATTGTATAAACTCTACATTTTTCCAGAGTCAAAATGAAGGATGCTGCATTGAAAAAGTCCAGGTTCTACAAGATTGTGGTTTCTGGATTCGCAGAGAAATTGGTGTGATCATTTCTTCTTACGTGAAATTTCATAGGAATACTCTCTTGTGCTTGATTATCGCAGCTACTACCATGCAAGTTCTCTGCTCCATGCAGGGAAGTAAAAGGAGAAAAAAAAAAAAAACCAGAGTAGCCATTTTGGCATGTCCAAATGGTACAACTTGGCACATCAATATTTATAAACCTAAGGAGAGAACTTATAGAGGAGGAGAAGGTTGGAAAACTTTTAGACGTAGTAACAACATAAAATTGGCAATTTTATGTTGTTACTATGTCTAAAAGCTTTCAACTTGATACTATTGGAAAATGATTACAGTACAGATATTAGCATGGAAAATGCAGAGAGCGACAATAAGGAATCTGGTAAGCTTTTGTTTTATTGATTCATACTGAATGCTTGGTTATTTTTGCTTTTTTAAAGTTCAAATTTATTTCGAGTGTCCGGGGTAGTTAGTCTGTCACGAGGAAATGGTTTTGTGATTATCAAGCACATATCACAATGGTATAACTATCAATCTGTTGAGAGAATGAAGCAAAAATAATTTGAAAGATTTATGGAGAAATGTTAAAAATATTTGTTTTTAGTTCTTTTGATTTCGTGCAATTTGGTTTTACAAGCCCACGACAGACAAATCTCCATAGCAGTCGTTTTGGCTATTTTCGAAGTATATGATTTCATCGGCCATTTTATAATTCTATTGAACAAACTAAATATGATGTCCAATTGCAGTAGTTCAAGACTATAATTGGAGTACAAGACTAATTTTTCAAACGTGAAATAATGCTACAAACTTGTCCGCCTATTCTTGGTGTAAATTTGGATTTTGGTGAAGTGGCACAAAAACAGTATTACTGAAATCCACGAAGATGCCTTGAACGCACGTCGATAATGTTTTCCTTATCATGTTATTTGTCTACTTCACTCGTTTAAGTAGATCAATTGATGCTTAAAGTTGCAGCAGATCATCTCCACGGTATAACGGAGCTACTAGTCAATTCACTCTAATCGACTACAGCTGCACTACTGAAATCGGTTCAAACTACCGCTCAGATGACTGCAAAGACAAGAGTTTCGAGTTTGTAATCTGTAGTATCACAAACCCGATATATTATTTTTAGGAAATGAAAAGTAGAGCGTAGGTGGAAAAGAAAGAGGAGTATCGAATTTATCTTTTTGAAGGATTTTTTAGGAGCACTGTGACGACCCGGAAATTTCAACAATTTAAAATGGGATAATTAATTTGATTTTAAATATTTAAAGGTTAATTTTAGCTTGAATTCCAAATATCACTATTTACTGTATAATTAAATTATTGAAGTATATAATTTGACATTGGGTAAAATGTTGAATCTGGAGTTTTAAGCCTGTTAAAAATAATTCGAAGGCTTATAAAATTTATAACGATGATACTGAAGACAATAGAATGGTTGAAATTTAATATAAAGGTGATTTGTTCGGTTTTAATAATATATTGTTTAAATCGACATTTAAAAATAGTCTTCCGAGGCACAGTCTCGGAATTCGACGAAACCAGTTCCATTGAATCCGTGATAGTTTGTTATTATCGGATTTCAGTTTTCATAGTAACCAAAACGCTTAGAAACTAGTTAATTGATTTAATTTAAAATTGATCGTTTACTTTCGTAACTCACCCATATGATCGAATTAGCTTCTGAAACACGTTCCATTGTGCTCGGAATACGGGTAAAACCTTATAATCGCCTTGTGGCATCCCTCAAAAGGAGTTCAGAATTTTAAATGGCAAATAAATGAGACTTTTTGAAGGTTTTATAATATAATCTATTTTATAGTCAACACGCCAAGATATTTTTGTTAACATCAAGCGTACTCGTGAAGTTTCCCCATAATCAATATTTTATTCCCGTCTTCCTCTTTCATCTTCCAACAGAAGCCAAATCGAAAAAAATAATAATAAAAGGAGGTCCATGCCGTTCGAAAATTGTGTTCTTTCGCTTCATTTATTTCAACTTTAAAAAAAAATTGAAACCAGGCCCGTGCTCGTTCTTCCTCGTCAAGGGTCGAAGTTGATTTCGTCCTCAATCCCATTCAAAATCGATTCGCTCCTAATCGAGTTGGCCGCTGCTACCCTTTCAAACTCGAAGCCGATCTTTAGAGATTCATCATGAATTCGATTCACGATCGAATAGCTTTGAGGGAGACAAGGGTTCACGAGGTAGGGCGTGAGCAATTGGGAAAGTTGCGAGTGAAGGCTGTGACCGAAGGGTAGAATCGCGATGTCTGTGGGCCGAAGCAGAGATAACCCGATCTCGAGCTATGAGAAACCATTCGAGATGGGATTCGTAGAGCAGTGGGCAGCTGGCGTTCAGGTCGCATGCTCAATCACGCTGGTGATAGCGGCAACTTGATCGATTGAAGTCAGGGTGACTCGCGGCTATGGGGTGTCGCAGATGGAGGTATTTGAACTTGAGGGATCGTCGATCTGTTTTTGGTCGAGCAAACTTGTGGATGTCATCAGCATATTTGTGAGTACTCTCAGGATTTATATCAAATTTAACTAGAATCTAGGAAATTTAGTTTCAAACTTATGAAGACAACAAGTTTAAATTTTAAATCAGCTAGTTATTAAAAAATATATATAAAATAATAAGATTTAATTACCAGGCTTGATATAATAATTTATAATTCAGTGAGAGCGTTTAAATTAATTAATCAACTTATTTAATTTTTATAAATCGATAAGGAAGACTAGTTGGAACTAAGGTAGTTAGTTAATTACATCTATCAAATGGGGATTTAATCGTTCGATATATTCAATATTAACAAAATCATTTAATACTATACAAGGTCTGATTTCTGATGGAAACAAGCTGGTTTGGGTGGATTGAAAATTAAAAAGAAAAACAAAGGGTGAGTAAATCTCACTCTGTTGGGTTTTCCTTTATTTAATTTCAAATAGGTAAAGTTCAATAATTGGTTGAATGATTAAGTAAATTGGATGTACCCTGATGATATTTTGATTTGGATGATTCTCGAGTTAGTTGTGGTTTGACTCGAATTTTGGGGTTTAAGTTGTTTAAACTTAACTCATGATTAAGAAACTATTTTATTTTTAAGTTAATAACAGCTTAATGAATTGTGATTCATTAAAATGGTAAAGTAATTAAACAAATAATTAATTAATTCAATTAAGTATTAATTTGGGTTAATGAATCTAGTAATTAATGGTTGGACTTAATTGATTAATCAAGTTTAAGTTAATTAGTCAAGTGTAAGTAATTCAGAATAATCGTTGGATGGTTTGGTAAACAAATACAACGAAATTAGTAAAATATAAGGGGAAATAATTAATTAATATAATTAACGATGTAATTGAAGATTGATTAATTAAGATGAATTAATCAGTAATAAGTGACTTATGGGAAGTTAATTAGTATAAGTAATGGAGGATTAATGTAATTAAATAATTAATTTATTCATGAAGTAATTAAGATTTCTTAATGATATTGGTTGAGACTGATTTATATTATGAAGTTAACTTAAGATAATTATTTGAATGTAATTAAAGTTAAATAATCCAGGGTGATTAATCAAGATGAATAGTGAAGGGTTGACTAATTAATTGATTTGGAATTAATTAATATTGAATGAAGGAATCTAAATGAATGTGGTTAGAAATTCAATTAGAATCAATTGAATTAAATTGTATGTGATTAAGCATTGCTTATGGATGACTGAATGGTATTGGGTTTTTTAAATGAGTTGATATCTCTGATATGAAATGTTGTGTTCTTCACTTGGATATCTTGGAATAGGATGGCATGAGACTCGAAGAGACTGGGGTCGGGTATTGGGAAATACCCGAAACCACTTCGAATTTTTATAAATTGCTTTGTGAAATAAATAGACAGGAATGAAATGTTTTAAGTGAATTGGATTATTTTATCTAGGTTCGGTACTTAGAAATTTATATGTGAAATAAGTGTTGTCCATAGCAACTTGTGAATTAATATAATTTACCCCGGGTTTATATGAGTTGTTTGTTCTGGTATTCCATGTTAGTTGGGTTTACTCACGCTGGTTTCCAGCCTGACCCGGGTGTTACTTTGGTGTAATGCTCGGGTCAGACCGAGTATTACAGATTTTCAGGTAGGTACGTTCTGGAGCTCAGGAGACGAGCTGGAGGGTGATAACGTATAGAGTTTTACGCTGTATATATTTTTGTTAATCTGAGACATGATAAGTGTATATATATTCAGTGACTGTATATATGTGATAACTCTGATGTATATTAAATGTAATCGACAGATATAGTATTCTTTTTGTAAACGGTTATTATTTATTATTATATTTTATGTGCTGCGAATGTGAGTTGTTGATGTTTCTGTTCTTCTTCTTCTCTGTTTCTTCTTCTCATAACTATCTGAAATTTTCAGGATCGAAAATTTCGGGTCGTTACAGTTTGGTATCAGAGCTGAAGGTTAAGCGAGAATCTTAGATCTGGTGGAGATTACTCATTGAATAGAGTCCGTAGTACTCTCGAATGAGTTTTTTTTTAAAGAATGGTAAATTTTATTGATGCCTCACAGAGACCAATACAAATACTCACAAAGTCTCGTACAGGTTAAATGAAATGAATACGACAAAAAGAACACGAAAACCAAACTGGAATATTAAACATATATTCCACAGCAAAAACACAAAAGTATTGCCTCCTACTAGAAAGCAAAAACACAAAAGTCATGGCGGATCCACTTTCCAATCTCAAAGGATTCTGTTCTCCAGTTTTGACGCACAGGTAAAGATCTTGCTTTTAATTCTTTTCACTAGGATCCTGACATCTTGTTCAATTGCGATCTGAATTTGGTGATGATTCTTTGCAGTATTCTTGAAAACTCTTCGATTCCTCTCTTTCCAGAGATGGAAAACTGTTGTGGTGAGGCAAATAAGCTGCAATTGGGTCAGCAAATCTTCTTTCTTGCGGGAACTCAGGTACAGTAATTCATCTTCTAGGGTAGAAACTGCATGCATGTCTTGATTTTTACTCTTAACATGACTTAACACACGAGTAGAGTATTCACATTCAAAAAATAGATGATTGTGTGATTCTGGGTGGGAGTTACATAATTTACAGTTTAGATTGACCTCCATACCCCATCTAGCTAGTCTGTCAGATGTAGGAAGTCTTAAATTAATGGCTTTGAAAGTCGTGAATGCCATCTTAGGGTTGTTTGATCTGGACCAGATAGGAGCTGCCCAAAATTTGTTAATATGTTTAGTACGTAGAGCTTCCCAAGCACTATTGGTAGTAAAGATACCATCTTTAGTGTAGTTCCAAGTCCAAGTATCATTAGGTTCAGAGGAGTAGATAGGAACAAACTTGACATCCTCAGCAATAACATGAAGCCCTTTCTGGTCAGGAATCCAATCACCATGTTGGATAATGGAAGCAACTAGATCATCATAATCTCCAATACATGAAATCATACCCCAGCCATATTTGTCAGCAAATGAGTGTCCATTAATCCATGGGTCCCTCCAAAGATAAGTATCCCTACCATTAGCAATTCTCCTTGAGATACATGTTTTCAAAACATCCCTGCTCCTTAAAATGCATTTCCAAACCCCAGAAGAGTTAATATCCTCATGCATAGTCCAGAAACTCCCCTTTAGATATCTGCTTCTCATCCACCTAGCCCAGAGAGTGTTAGAAGTTAGAATTTTCCATCCATGTTTAATTTGATAAGTCCTTCTAAGGTCTTTCAGGTTGACGAGCCCAACACCACCTTCAGATTTAGGTCTGGAAAGAATATCATAACTAACTTTATGTAATCCCCCCCTCCAAATGAAGTTAGCACATGCTGAATTAATCTTCTCAATTGAACTGTCAGGAATGTGAAATGTTTGAAGCCAAAATCTAACTTTAGCTGTAATAACTGTATGCACCAATTCAATTCTACCAGCAAAAGAGAGTAATTTAGAACTCCAACAATTAAGTTTGTCTCTAATCTTTCCAACAAGTTCACCACATTCACGGTCAGTAATGACATTAGTTGAGAGAGGAACCCCAAGATACTTGACAGGAAGCAGACCTTCCTTAATTTGCAAAATGTCCAAAATGGTTGTTTTAGAGGTGCAATATTTGCTAAAATAGCATTTGGACTTAGTAGTATTTAGCTCAAGACCCACAAATAGATGCAATTGATTAAAAATATGAAGTAAACCCTGAGCAGCAGTTGAGGAAGCTCTAACAGCAATAATCAAATCATCAGCATATAATAAATGATTGACATTAGGATCATGTTTAAACAGAGGCTGAAACAAAGAATTATAACAAGCTAGTTCCATTTGAAGTGAGAAAAATTCCATGGCAACTGCAAATAAGTAGGGGGAGAGGGGATCACCTTGTCTCAAGCCCCTATTACTAGTAATGTAACCTTTAGGAGTACCATTAATGATAATGGAAAATGTGGGGGTGGAGATGCATTCCTCAATGAGATTAATCAAGGAAGTAGGAAAATCCATACAGTATAATACATGAATGATAAACTGTCTGTTGATTTTATAATAAGCCTTATGTAAATCAATCTTTAGACACATCTTGTCAGCTCCAAGTTTATTGAACTTTCTAATCAGTTCATGAGCTAGTAAAGAATTCTCAGATATGTGTCTTACTTTAATGAAAGCAGATTGACATTCAGAAATAAGATCAGGAAGAACCTTTGTAAGTCTATTACATATCACCTTACTGAGAATCTTATATAACACATTACAACATGCAATGGGTCTAAATTCTTCAATCCTAGAAGGACTTTCCACCTTTGGAATAAGAGTGATAAATGTGTGGTTTAATTCGTGAAGAATTTTACCAGTGTTGAAAGATTCCTGAATAGCTTCTAACATTTGATTTTTCAGGTGTTGCCAATGGAGTTGATAGAACTTAGAGTTCCACCCATCAGGCCCTGGGGAAGAATCAGTGTGAATAGAGAAAACAGCAGCTCTTACTTCCTCCTCAGTGGCAGTCTCTTGCAGCATCTGCCTGCCCACATCAGTTATAAGTGCCCTGCAAGTGATATGAGGTAATGTTATCTTATTCTCACCATTATATAAATTAGTGAAATAAGAAATGGCTCCCTGTTCAAATTGAGAAATATCAGTAGCTAAATCCCCATGATCATTCATAGAATTAATAAGAGCATTGCAGTTCCTCCTGAAAGACATCTTAGCATAGAAAATTTGGTACAGTCATCCCCTTGAGTGAGCCATTTCTCTTTAGCCATTTGTTTTGCTTGTATAGCTTGTAAATGAAAGGCCTCTTTAAGTTGCTCCTGAGTAGAGAAATAATTAGAAATTAAAATATCGTTAAGTGGGTCTGCATCAAGAAGAGTCTGCAGCTGTTCACATTCCTGTTGTAATTGACTTATAGTGTCCTGAGTTTTTGTTCTTTCTCTGTTCCAAATTTTCAATCTATGTTTTAGCTCTTTTAACATCATGACCATGGAAAACCAACCATTTCCATCTGTTTTAGGGATAGACTTGAAATCTACAACATCGGCATAACCTTCAATTAAGTGCCAGTGGTTACCATATCTGAAAGGCCTTCCTTTAGTAATGTTAATTTGTTGATTAAATTGAATATGTAATGGAGAGTGGTCACTGGTTGAACTAGGAAGTACAGAAATTTTCGAATTAGGGATATTGGACAGGATTTTATCATTAATAAGTACTCTATCAAGTCTGCAAGCAATATTTTTACTTCACCACTAAACCAAGTAAATTTCAGGCCAGAGTGGGTTGCTTCAGAGAGGCCAGCTGCTACAATACATTTGTTGAATTCCTCTGTTTGGGATAATCTAAGGGTACTTCCACCTCTTTTCTCATTTGTTTTAAGAACAGCATTAAAGTCCCCCATGACCATCCAGTTATGATTAATATGCTTGGATGTATGAATTAAATAGGACCATAACTGTCTACGAAGAGAAGCCCAATTATGAGCATAAACAAAAGTGCATATGAAGCTCAAGCCACCCACATTAGTACAAGTAACAGTAATGAATTTTTCAGATTTATCTTTAATAGAAAGGTCCCATATGGATTTATGCCAAGTGATAAGTATACGACCTTTAGAAGATGCTGAATTATTGTCTATCCATCCCCAATCATCACCAAACATAGTAGCAAACAGCTTAATATTATGAACCTCCATCTTATTCTCAAGAAAAGCAATTATAGTAGGATTAAATTTATTCCTAAGTTTAAAGAGGTCTAAACTTCTAGCATCACCATTTAGACCCCTAACATTCCAGCAAATAATAGACATTAAGAGTGTCGAGATTGGCTCCTTGTCACCCGAGCCAATGTGTTTCTTCCTTTCCTTTTTTTTCTTTTCTGGTTTTGGTAATAAATTGCTCCACATATTTTGGGTTATCTTTAGTATATTGGTCAGAAAAATAAAGCTCCTCTTCTGAATTTATGGACTCAACTTCCAATTCAATTCCCAACTGAATAATTTCCTGAATGTTATTAGGTGTATCATCATTATCCACATGTGATGAGGCAGCATGTTGGACAATAACAATATTTGTAGGAGACGTATCATGTTGGACAACAATATTTGCAGGGGACTTATCATGTTGAACAGTAGGTTGAAAAACACCAGATTTTGGAAGGTGTTTATTTGTGTGATCAGCAGAATGAACAGCAGCAGACTTTGATGGGGACTGATCAGATTGTTCAGCTGGAGGCTCAATATCAGCAGCTGCTGAACGCTCAGGGGAATATATGGCAACAAGAACTTCAGCCGTACAAGAATTGCTCTGCTCAGCAGTATTCTGAAGGGAATGCTTATCCAGTGGTGAAGACTCATTCATTTGTGCAAGATTTTGAAGTGGAGAACAATTATTCTGCTTTGTCAAACAATTCTGTTCTTCCAGAATGGACTGACTTCCCTCAGGGGTGGGACTACCAGTACTAAAGCAAGCTTCAAAATTATTTCGTTGTAAATCTTTGTAATTTTTGGTAGAAGCAGTATGATCGGGTGCTGATGCTTTGGGGATCCACTTTTGTGTAGTTGTGTTTGGGCATTGTGTTTCACTATGTCCAAAACAACTGCATAACTTACACAGCGGTGGAATAAACTCATATTCCACCTCTTGCTCATAAATTCGACCTTTGTTATCTTTTGCTCTAATTATTTTGGGAAAAGTGGCATCAGCTGTCACCTCTATTAATACTCTTGCAAATTTAAGTCGTTTAACTTTTCTAGTGAACTCATAAATGTCGAAAGGTTTACCAATAAGGCTAGCAAGTTTACGAATGCCCCTAACATTCCACAAAGATAGGTGTAGGTTATTTAATCTCACCCAAATAGGGTATGAGTCTAACATATCTCTTTCGAATTGAAAGTTAGCATCCCATTTTTTCATAAATATAAGCCTGCTATCCATAAACCAGGGACCCCCATTTAAAACCTTATCAAAATCTGCACGATTTTCAAATTTTACCAAGAGGAAACCATTATCCCTAGAATAGATTTCCCATGAGCCTTCTGGCTTCCAAACTCTTTTAATATAAGCATTAAAATGCACATAATAAGGTCGTTTACCCGTAAGATAGATGAAAATAGAATTATTCCACATCTCATTAGATAACTGATAATCCAAGTCATCTATACTAGCGAAATTACCTGTATCATCACTTGCTGGTTGATGGAAGATAACATCTTCTTTGATAGAAACGTGTTTATCAAACAGATCTGACCAGGATCTTATACCTTGAGTCTTATTAAATTTAAAAAGAGAAGCAGTAGTTTTAGGGTTAGACCATGGATTAGAGGCTGCAATTTGTTTCTGCTTCCCGCGACGGCGAACTTCCTGCCAGCCCTCCTGATCTTCGTCATCGGCGGCGGCTGGAGATGCGGCTGTGGCGGCTGAGTCCATTAGAGGCGTTCAATTTATATATATATATATAATATTTAATTTCAAAATATCTAGCTATATGTTTACGGATCCCAATCACTCTCGAATGAGTTGAGTGTGTGTGTGTGTGTGTGTGTGTGTGTATGAGAGCGTACTTGTTATTTGCTTATAATTTATTTTAATGATTTTATATAAAAATATATTTTGATATATATAGCAACATTTCCTTCTAATGAATATTTAGGTGATTGGTTGTTAAATTATTGGAATTAAGTTAAGAAGTAATATAAAATATGACCAAATTGAAACTTATAACCAAAGTTGAAGGGTAAACTTATATAACAAAATTGAATTTGAAAAAATAATTGTAAATGTAATTTATAAATTGAAATAAACTTCATAAATAAATGAGATTATAATTTGAAATAGAATTCCAGAGAATATTTGAAAATAAAGTAAGATGAAAATTTCAGCGTAATGTTTAATATGAATTGGATGGATTGGAAATTTAAACTTCCTTTGGATTTGAAAGTGGTTTCCAAAGGTTTTGGAGGAATAATAGCATTATTTCAAAAATATTTTTGTGTTGAATTTGTAATCTGGGAGATTCGAAATCAAAAATATTTGAAAGTGTTTCTAGAGAGATAAAAGCATTGAACTCTTTTGGTCACTAGAAAATAACGTCGGTGATGACTGCAGAATCATCGATGTTCATTTTCGAGTTTCTAGAAGAGAAATTGCTACCAAATTATTTTAAATTGGAGTTGTTTGTGAACTGAGTTTGGTTTTGAAATTCAAAGGGATAATTGAGTTTGCGAAAGAATTGTGGATATAGTTGAATTCTAGGGTAATATTGAAATTTTGGAAATTTGTTTAAACTCTGGGATCTTGATTTAAAATGTTTATGGAATAATAAAAATATATTGGATAAATAAAATGTATAACTCCAAGTTAAAAGAAAAATGTGAATGTAATTGATTATAAATAGAAGTTGAAAATTTTAAATTATAATTAAAGTTGTACAAGTTTAAAATTCAAATGGGAAATTTGTATTGGATTAACTTGAAAAGGGTATTGAACTTGAAGAGAGTTCAATTGATATTAGTCCAGATTTATGTGAATAATTTGGAATTAAAATTAAAGTGGAATTGGTTTAAGATCAAATGGAATTTGATTTGAAGTTGGAAAGAAATTGGAAATTAATTCAATTGAGTTGGGAATGAATTAAGTCCAATGGAAATTGGAGTTATTGGAATCGGGTCAATTTAAATGGGAGTGGAAATTTAAATTGAATTGTTGGGGGCAGTGAACAGTTTTGACTCTGGACTATTTTTAATATAATTTGTTTTGATATAAACTTATTTTTCCAAGCTATACAACCTTTCTTTCTTAAAGCCAAATTATTTTATACTTGTTTTACAATTATTTTGGAGCTATTTAATCATTTTTCAACTATTTTCTAAACTCATTACTATATTTTAACTATGTTACAAATTAATTACTAATTTACAACTATTTTGCAATTATCTAAGATTTCTATAACTATTTAATTATTTTCCAACCATTTTACAAGTAGTCAACTATTTTACAGCTATTTTGCAAACTATTGATTATTTTTTTCAACTACTTATCTATTTTTAAAATTTTCAAGCTATTTCCTAAATATAAAAATGGTCGGAGTTCAAACTGTTATTGATTAAATACCCAACTGAGATAAGAATTGAAGTGATAATCCATTGAAATTGAAGCAATTGTGATTATGTGGATAGAAATTAAAGGAAATGTGAATAGAAAGAGAAATTGATTTAGTTAATAATCAATGAAGATAAATACGTAGGATGTACGTATATTATTCTATGCACATAGTGATTTGATCCAGATTCGAGCACAGAATTTCAAGATAGTTATATCGATCCGAGTCGGGATTTTTCCCTCGATTTTCGACGACGAACCTGGATATGGATTGTTGATTGGTTCTGGATGTTCTCTATCATGGTTATGGCTATGCAAGGAGAATGACGTTTTCTAATCAAGAAACCAGATCTGAGTCCTCACTAGGAAGTCGGGTGGACGATACTAGTTCGGAAATGAAATTGTGTGATCGAGTGAGCGATCAGATTTGTATAGCGTACGGATGATATGTGTACATCGTACAGATTTGAATGAAATGGATATTGGAAGGAGTAATCAAATTGGGATATTTGGTTTTGAATAAACAAAGTTGAATATCTTTGTTATATAAGATAATCTCCCATTGTTGAATTTATTGTTGGAAGGAAAAGGATTTTTGAAGGTGTTTGAAGTATAAAATGGATTTTATGCAAGTTTGAAATGATCCAAAGTTTTAAAAATTATATATATTTTTGAATATATATATATATATATATATATATATATATATATATATAAAAGATCTTATGAGGATTTTGGAAAAGGTTTTGAGAACCTTTGGCTTTGGAAAGGCTTTTGATTTTTGGGTAAAATCAATATTAGAATTTGGTAAGCCTAGTTTGAGAATTATCGATTTTGGAATAATTGATTTTGTGTAAAGGAGCCTTGTATGAGATCATACTAGGTGTATGATTTGGAAGATACTATATGTATAGTATAAAGTGTTTTGATGATGGCTCTGGGGAAAAAGGCGCTCCCTTGGAATGAACTTCTCAGGAGAGCCACCGGGTGGTGCTGCCTTGAGCCCCAAGGAGGGGTTCTAAAGTTGATCCTGTGAGGAGCCCGGACAAAACTAGTTCCTGAGGATTATGAGTTCAGTATACCATAGCGTAAGTCATGTGTGCCGCTGAGAGCCAACAGTCCGCGTTTGATTTTATATCGGTGGACTGCGACCTATGGTATAACATAGCGAAAGTCGTGTGTGCTGCTGAGAGCCAACAGTCTGCGTTTGATTTTATATCGGTAGACTGCGACCTATGTAGGAGTGGAGAAGTTTCATTTCGACAGTGAAAATCAGAGGCCGCTGAGAGCCTGCAGTTACATGGACTTTTGCTGTGACGGCAATGTAACCCTGGATGTAACCGTGATCTGTTGTGTGGGTTCCATGGCGTAATCGAGAGGCCGCGGAGAGCCTGCAGTTACATGGACTTTTGCTGCGACGACAACGTAACCCTGGAATGTAACTGTGACCATGGATGGGGGTGATGATTTTCAGAGCATTGTCACCAAAGATATTTCTTCTATTTTCAACAAAACTGTTTTCTATATTTTCAATAAAATTATTTTCCAAGTATTTTCACTAGGTGTTGAAACGGGTTTACCAAGTACTTATAGATTTTCAGTCCTACGCCTGATCAACGTATGACTGATTTTCTGTGAGAACAAGGATGGACTGGTTGAGACATCAAGTTATAAGAAATATTTTTATAAAGGACTATTTTAATAGTATTATGTGAATTTAAAGGCATTTCTAAAATTTTAAAATAAAAGTGTTAGAATTTTGGAAAAATAAAGGAGAATCCAAACTGGAATTATGAAAATTTTTGGCACTCAAGAGACTTTCATAAAGTGATTTTTGTAATAAAAATTGGAAGTAAGCTAATTGGCTAAATAATTGTTTGATTGAGTATGTTAATAAAATTTAACTTGGGTAAATAAATGGATTGTAAGTTAATAATGGAATTTGGAAGTGAATTCGAATTGTTAATAGAATTCGACTTGGATTTGATAATGAATTAAATAAGAAGAGATGTTGTAAAAATAAAAATAAAATAGAATGGGATCGAAGTAGTGACAGGATGAATTGCAAATAAAATCCAAGTTTAACTTGAATAATATTCAATGAAATTTGCAAGTAAATTGGATATAAGAGAAGTGTTGTCATATGAAATGGAAGTGAATAATAATAGAAATGGTTGGGTTGCAAACAAAACCCAGGTAAGTAGAAATAAATTAAGAATGGTTTTGTATAAATAAAATAAATTCGCAAATGAATTGAGAAAGTGAAATATAAAATGAGTTAATGGCATTAAATAATAAATGAATGAAGTCTGATAGAATAAAAACTAAATCAAAGTTATGATTGGAATTGGATTATCAGACTGAACATAAGTTCGGTGGCATAATAATTTGAAGTATAAATGAGTTAAGTATGTGTTGGATATTATTTTGATAAATTGAGAGGGTGAATTAAAATTAAAATTAAAGTAGATAGGCTAACTAAATTAATGGGATTTGATTAAATGAGAATCAAATCGAAGTAAACTTAAATTTGATGTTGGAATAAATTAAAGTAAATTAACTTAAGCTTAAAATTTATGGAAGCTTGGCTTCGAATAAGGATAAAAGCCCATTAAATAAAATCTTGGATTGAATTAATTTGGGAATGGCTAGTAGTATACAAGAATGGAATGTGTCGAGCTAAATAAAAGGGGTTGAGAATAAATTAAAATGGAATGGAATTAAATGAAATTGAGTTGGAATCAATTTAAATTGGTTATAAAACTTAAGTAATTATTTATCACATGGATATCATCAAATTGCGTAGAAATGATTGTCGTTTAACGTAAACGAGATTTAATTAAATTCTATGAATTAGTGGAAGCAAATATAATTGATTTTTGAATCAATTGATATGAATACGAGTTTGTTTTGCTTAAAAATGAATTGAATGTAAGCAATTGCATTGTAAACCATTAAAATTGAATGAAATGGCATATAAATTTGGTTGGAAGCAATTGGATTATCTTTAAATTATATAAATCGCTTATGGTAAGCGTTTGGTGTTTGTTGCTTTTGAAATGCTTGTGTTTAGCCATTAAAAGTAAGTGAAATGCTAATAGAATTTCTTACGGCACTTATATATTTAAATTGAGTAAGTACAGGTACAGGGAAGCCGTTTGGCTAGATTTGGGGTATGCTAATTGCTAAAATAAATAAGCTGCTTGCTTAAAAGCTAAATAAAGGTACGCCTACACAATAAAAATAAGAAATATGAACTGTTTTTGCTTTTTCCGACCGTGTGGGTCGATGTATATATATTTATATCTATTGTCAAATTGCAAAAGCACCTCCGTACAAAGGAGACTCTGCCAAATTTTTTTTGAAAACTTTGGGAGTTAGAAAATTTTTGAGAAAATTTTCGTTAGCTGCAAAACGATTACAAATTGGGAATTAAAGTAAATTGTAGATGAAACTAATGTGAATCAGTTATAAATGGAAGATGAAATTTAATATTCAGGATTGAGGATAAATTGAATTCATATGGAAATGGAAAAAGCTAATTTGAATAGAAGTGGGTATGAAACATATGTAAAGAAATGTATAAATTAATTTGAAAAGTGGCGGTTGAATATTGTTGCTAAGTAGGTTATGCAGGTATTAAAGGGAAAGAAAATTGGATTTGATTTCAAAAGATAAATGTGAATTGCCCGACAAAAGGTATGTATTTAATTTCGGTATGAAATTGGATTGGGTTTTTGATGTAGCCACTTGGCTTTTGTTTTCTTTGGAATTTGGGAGCCCGTAGAGGCCTTTTGTAGTTGTACCGAGCTAGCCGCGCAAAGCAGACGCTGGCAAAATTTCTCGGAAATTTAGGGAGTTAGAAATTTTTTGAGAAATTTTGATAATTTAAAAATTTGATTTTAAATTGAAATTTGAATGATTGAGGAAAAAGGTATTGTTTGGAAACTGTGAGAGTTTGGGAAGTTAACAAGAATGATAAGGGGTCTTTTGTAAAAGATAGTTGGTAAGATATTGAACTGGTGGTTTTGGGAGAAAAGATAAACGGGTATTGGACCATTCTTCCAAACTAGTAATTTCGGGGACGAAATTCTTTTAAGGGGAGAGGAATGTGACGACCCGGAAATTTCAACAATTCAAAATGGGATAATTAATTTGATTTTAAATATTTAAAGGTTAATTTTAGCTTGAATTCCAAATATCACTATTTACTGGATAATTAAATTATTGAATTATATAATTTGACATTAGGTAAAATGTTGAATCTGGAGTTTTAAGCCTGTTAAAAATAATTTGAAGGCTTATAAAATTTATAATGATGATACAGAAGACAATAGAATGGTTGAAATTTAATATAAAAGTGATTTGTTCGGTTTTAATAATATATTGTTTAAATCGACATTTAAAAATAGTCTTCCGAGGCACAGTCTCGGAATTCGACGAAACCAGTTCCATTGGATCCGTGATAGTTTGTTATTATCGGATTTCAGTTTTCATAGTAATCAAAACGCTTAGAAACTAGTTAATTGATTTAATTTAAAATTGATCGTTTACTTTCGTAACTCACGCATATGATCGAATTAGCTTCTGAAACACGTTCCATTGTGTTCGGAATACGGGTAAAACCTTATAATCGCCTTGCGGCATCCCTCAAGAGGAGTTCAGAATTTTAAATGACAAATAAACGAGACGTTCTGAAGGTTTTATTATATAATCTGTTTTATAGTCAACACGCCAAGATATTTTTGTTAACATCAAGAGTACTCGTGAAGCTTCCCCATAATCAATATTTTATTCCCGCCTTCCTCTTTCATCTTTCAACAGAAGCCAAGTCGAAAAAAATAATAATAAAAGGAGGTCCATGCCGTTTGAAAATTGAGTTCTTTCGCTTCCTTTATTTCAACTTTAAAAAAAATAATTGAAACCAGGCCCGTGCTCGTTCTTCCTCGTCAAGGGCCGAAGTCGATTTCATCCTCAATCCCAATCAAAACCGATTCGCTCCTAATCGAGTTGGCCGCTGCTACCCTTTCAAACTCGAAGCCGATCTTTAGAGATTCATCACGAATTCGATTCACGATTGAATAGCTTTGAGGGAGACAAGGGTTCGCGAGGCAGGACGTGAGAAATTGGGGAAGTCGCGAGTGAAGGCTGTGACTGAAGGGTAGAATCGCGATGTCTGTGGGCTGAAGCGGGGATAACTCGATCTCGAGCTACGAGAAACCATTCGAGATGGGGTTCGTAGAGCAGTGGGCAGCTGGCGTTCAGGTCGCATGCTCCATCATGCTGGTGATAGCGGCAACTTGATCGATCAAAGTCAGGGTGACTCGTGGCTATGGGGTGTCACAGCTGGAGGCATTTGAACTTGAGGGATCGTCGTTCTGTTTTTGGTCGAGCAAACTTGTGAATGTCGTCAGCATATTTGTGAGTATTCTTAGGATTTATATCAAATTTAACTAGAGTCTGGGAAATTTAGTTTCAAACTTATGAAGACAGCAAGTTTAAATTTTAAATCTGCTAGTTATTTAAAAAATATATATAAAATAATAAGATTTGATTACCAGGCTTGATATAATAATTTATAATTCAGTGAGAGCGTTTAAATTAATTAATCAACTTATTTAATTTTTATAAATCGATAAGGAAGACTAGTTGGAACTAAGGTAGTTAGTTAATTACATCTATCAAATGGGGATTTAATCGTTCGATATATTCAATATTAACAAAATCATTTAATACTATACAAGGTCTGATTTCTGATGCAAACAAGCTAGTTTGGGTGGATTGAAAATTAAAAAGAAAAACAAAGGATGAGTAAATCTCACTCTGTTGGGTTTTCCTTTATTTAATTTCAAATAGGTAAAGTTCAATATTTGGTTGAATGATTAAGTAAATTGGATGTACCCTGATGATATTTTGATTTGGATGATTCTCGAGTTAGTTGTGGTTTGACTCGAATATTGGGGTTTAAGTTGTTTAAACTTAACTCATGATTAAGAAACTGTTTTATTTTTAAGTTAATAACATCTTAATGAATTGTGATTCATTAAAATGGTAAAGTAATTAAACAAATAATTAATTAATTCAATTAAGTATTAATTTGGGTTAATGAATCTAGTAATTAATGGTTGGACTTAATTGATTAATTAAGTTTAAGTTAATTAATCAAGTGTAAGTAATTCAGAATAATCGTTGGATGGTTTGGTAAACAAATACAACGAAATTAGTAAAATATAAGGGGAAATAATTAATTAATATAATTAACGATGTAATTGAAGATTGATTAATTAAGATGAATTAATCAGTAATAAGTGACTTATGGGAAGTTAATTAGTATAAGTAATGGAGGATTAATGTAATTAAATAATTAATGTATTCATGAAGTAATTAAGATTTCTTAATGATATTGGTTGAGACTGATTTATATTATGAAGTTAACTTAAGATAATTATTTGAATGTAATTGAAATTAAATAATCCAGGGTGATTAATCAAGATGAATAGTGAACGGTTGACTAATTAATTGATTTGGAATTAATTAATATTGAATGAAGGAATCTAAATGAATGTGGTAAGAAATTCAATTAGAATCAATTGAATTAAATTGTATGTGATTAAGAATTGCTTATGGATGACTGAATGGTATTGGGTGTTTTAAATGAGTTGATATCTCTGGTATGAAATGTTGTTGTTCTTCACTTGGATATCTTGGAATAGGATGGCATGAGACTCGAAGAGACCGGGTCGGGTATTGGGAAATACCCGAAACCACTTCGAATTTTTATTAATTGCTTTGTGAAATAAATAGACAGGAATGAAATGTTTTAAGTGAATTGGATTATTTTATCTAGGTTCGGTACTTAGAAATTTATATGTGAAATAAGTGTTGTCCATAGCAACTTGTGAATTAATATAAGTTACCCCGGGTTTATATGAGTTGTTTGTTCTGGTATTCCATGTTAGTTGGGTTTACTCACGCTGGTTTCCAGCCTGACCCGGGTGTTACTTTGGTGTAATGCTCGGGTCATGCCGAGTATTACAGATTTTCAGGTAGGTACGTTCTGGAGCTCAGGAGATGAGCTGGAGGGTGATAGCGTATAGAGTTTCCCGCTGTATATATTTTTGTTAATCTGAGACATGATAAGTGTATATATATTCAGTGACTGTATATATGTGATAACTCTGATGTATATTAAATGTAATCGACAGATATAGTATTCTTTTTATAAACTGTTATTATTTATTATTATATTTTATCCGCTGCGAATGTGAGTTGTTGATGTTTCTGTTCTTCTTCTTCTCTCTTTCTTCTTTTCATAACTATCTGAAATTTTCGGGACCGAAAATTTCGGGTCGTTACAAGCACTATCTTTACATAGGTGTGGAGGGAGTATCCGTTCAAAAAAAGAAGCATTCGTTGGCCCAACTTTTATTCCCTCTCCCTCCTTATGGGTTTGTCAAAGAGCTTAAACGGACCTTTGTTAAATGAAAATATCGTCAAGAAAATATTTCTGCCTCCATACCTAACTCGATCGTCTGTCGAATGAATGAACGAAAACTATGCGCACATTTTAACATGCATGATGTTACTACAAACATCGGTGCGATGATATGGGCCGAAGAATATCGAAATCTATTTGCACATCATCAATGCGATATGGAATGCCGCACTCCATTAGTACGTAAGCCTACGATGATGTCACATACCATCTATTTCGCACATCATCAGGAAAGTGATGATGTCAGAGGAAAGCATTGCGTAGGTCATTATTGTAGTTGAGGATGCCATCGGTGCCGCTCTTCATCAATAAAGAAAATTATCGCATATCAATAGTGCACAGAGAAACATAGCATGCCATCAAATGGAAAAAGGATACGAGTGTCATGTGATATCGTGAATCATCAAGAGGACGTCGTCACTCATCAATATCGTCTTTCTTTATTGTCGTCTATCACTAAGGTCGCGTCTTATTGATATCGCACTTTATTAACCAAGGTGATACACAAAGGCAGTATGTCGTGAGCCATCGAAAATAGAAGAATTAAGAATCATCAATATCGTATCTCATTGATGTCGCATATCAATAGTGCACAGAGACATGTCGCATGCTACCAAATACTAAAAAAAATATCGGATGTCATGTGATATCGTGAACCATTAAGAGGATGCCGCCACTCATCAATATCGTCTCTGTCCAATGCCTTCTTCACCAAGGTCGCGTCTTATTGATATTGCACTTCATTAACCAAGGTAATACACGACGCAACATGTTGTAAGCCATCGATGAGATAGAAGCATCATGCATCTTCAATACCGTGTCTCATCGATGGCGCATGATGTAATAACAAATGTCGGATGAAGGGTTTTGAGCCTATGAAGACTTATATATAAACTTGCTGTTTACTACCAATATACAAAAGCATGTTGCATATAATAATTCAACTAGTAATGCCATAAGAATTGACGGGGAACAAACAACACAAGAAGAATGTTGAAGCTTACCAGCCCCTAATGATGCCGTAATTCATTAACGTATAAAAGAATGCTGAAGATCATTAAATTAAAACTTGGTGGCGAACGCCATTAGTATGGTGTATGATGCCGAAAGTATAGTATTCTGGAAATGACATGTGGCAGTCATGCCTCATCTTTCAACCTCTACAAATACAGACCTAGGAAGATGAAGGAAGGGGATTCATTCTTTTCTCATTATTACAGTTTTGAAGTTAGTAATCCTAAATTAATTTGGAGATTTTTGGACCAATTGTAATCTTGCGACCCTTATTAGGATTGTACTTTCACAATTGCATTGCATACAACTAAGTCTCGCCTTCTTTGCACTCTTAGGGTTAAAGAATAATTTCGTTAACAGTTTAAAGATAGAATGAAGGGTTGAACCTCTGTCTTCGCTTAGCCCACAAGTGAAACTACCCTTAACCCACATATATAGGGCTTAAAGGTTTTTTCCTTACTAAGCATATTCCATTAAGAAACCATTCCAAACCCCATCTAACCTCATTTGGATAATGACTATCTACAAATAAGGATCTTCCGAGTCTCGAATAACTAGCCAACCTATCTAATCACTAGTGATCCTCGACTTCATGAAGAGCAAGCATTAACGTTCTTAGCACTATAATTATGAAAGATAAGAGAAGACAAGTAACTCTTTTTGATCTAGATAAATGTAGCTTAAACCCATTTCACATACGATCTACACCAATCTTTATTTTGGGAAAGAAAGAAAGATAAGAAAGATAACATCTTCATAGAACTGAGAAAGGGAATGCAACTCTAAGCAAGGGGAACCATATTTGAAAGATAAATAACAAAAGACTTTGATTAATTCACAACAAAGTGGAAGAATGTGTTTAATCGTTGCTATATGTTGAACGAGACTCAAAGCTTTTTAGAGAGAAAATATGCTATGGAGGCCGCAGAGCTCATCACATACAACAAAAGAGCTAAGCGGAAATCAAGAGAATTGTCCTCTAAAGTTCACGACCTTTTAAGAACTATTTTTTTACCGCTTCTTATTAGGCTATTTACCTCCTAACCAAGGAAAGGCTAAACTATTGGCCTTCTCAAAAGAAATGACCAAACAATGAACGAAATCTTGCAAGACAATATTGTCGTTATCACTGCTCAAATGGTCACGACACTAATCAACGTCAAAGCATAGAAGGGACGATCAATAATTTTCTATGACAAGAAAACTTAAGGAACTTGTAAAGAGCTATTAAACAAGCTAACAATAAAGGAAAGATTCTTGGAATAAGACAAGAATATCTACAGGGTGAATCATGAAAAGGAGTAAGAATCCCTTAAAATAAAGGAAAAATCCTTTGATCCTGCTAAGATAATCTGGTCAAAGCACCTCCTAGTAAGTAGTCATAGTAAGCCCCTATTTCTACTAGAATTGGCCAAGCCAAAGCATCTGCAAGCCTTTAATCTCGCCTACGTGGCCTGAACGAAGCACCTCCTAGAGGCATGATGGAGTAAGCCTTTGGTTCCTCTAAAGATGGCATTGCTAAAGCACTAACCAGCCTTTAAAGTCGCCTATAAGGCCTGACTGAAGCATCTCCTAAAGGGAGGTCCGAGTAAGCCTTTGGTCCCACCTGAGACGGCCTAAACAAAGCACCAAACCAAGCTTCATTTCCACCTATAAAGCCTGTTTAAAGCGCCTCCTAGAGGGAGGTTAGGAAGACTTTAGTTCTGCTTAAGATAAACTAACCCAACACACTGGACAAAAGACCTATATCATCATTTAAGACAATGGTAAAGGGTTTGATCCAAGTTGAGATCATCACCTAAGATGGTGACAAAAGAAATTAATCAAAGCATAATATGTTACCTATTGTGATAATCAGAGATCCAATCAAAATCATCACCTTAGATAATGGCAAAGATATCAATTGAGTCAGTCGAACTCTTTAAAAAAGAATGGATCAAATTAGTCTTCTAAAGGAATATCAATAAAAAAATGAGTCATTTGAGCTCCAAAGAAAAAGCAATCTTCTGGAGTAAGATCAATTAAAAATAACCCATTAGTGCTCCAAAGCAAAAGTCAAGTAATCTTCTAAAGGAAGATCTACCAAGTATCTGCTCTCCTACTTTAGAGTAAAGAAAGCAGAATTTATTCGTTAATGCAACAAAAAGTATCATAACTAGATAATTTTCTGGTCTTCCATTCAGATAATTACCAAATGATTTTCTAGTCTTCTATTTAGGAATTATTATTGCTAGAACGGATTTTCGTTCTATTGTTATTACCAGATAATTTTTGGCTCTTTTATTCACATTATTATCGCAAGAATGGAATTCTAATCTACTATTTAGATTATCTTTATTGTATAATTTTCTGGTCTTCCATTAATGTTATTATTATTAGAATGGATTTCTTGTCTACTACTCAAATTATCAATACCGGATAATTTTATGGTCTTCTATTCAGATTATTACTGCAAGAATGAATTTATGGTATACTACTTAGACTATCTTTACCGGATAACTTTTTGTTCTTTTATTCAGATTATTATTATCAAAATGGATTTTTTATCTACTATTTAGATTATCGTAACCGGATAATTTTCCGGTCTTCTGTTCATATTATTATTGCTAGAATGGATTTCTTGTTTACTATTCAAATTATCATTACTGGATAAATTTTTGGACTTCTATTTAGATTACTATTGCAAGAATATATTTCTGCTCTACAATACAGGAATCTCCGTTATTAAGCAAACTATTGGATGTCTATCAATGTAAAAGCAGACTCTTACATCAAAATTAAACTTTATGGTCTTCATACCAACTAAGGTTCTGAATGCTCCATCAACAAGGCTTCTGGTTCACTTAACAAGTAGATTATTAGTCTTTATGTTAAAGTTTCAAAATGCAAAAAGGCTGATTATACTTAGAACAACAACAAAGCATCAGATAGAAACTAGGAAGCTAATTACAAATCTCAGACAAAAGCAAAGAATAAAATATGGATCGTTTAGGTACAAGTTTATTTATCATTTAATTCATTATGTACAAGAATTGCAGGAGTAAAAGGTTGGATAACAAGAAAATCCAATTTAACAGTTTACAAATAACTCTTTATTAAGAATCAAACTCTTGAGCCATCCTCTTTAAATCTTTAGCAACTAAAGAAGAATCAGTTATATGACAAATTGCCACATCTAGAATTTGTTTATGTTTGTTCTCTTTCTTCCAAATGACATATGCTCGTCTATCAAATCAATTTGAATTTTTAATGGATCATCAAGCATTTTTTATTGGCTCCTTTTAGAAGCTGAATCTTGCTCTTTAATTTCTCAATTTCCTACGTGAAAACGTGTTTTTCATGCTCAAGTCTCTTAACCATGGCTTCATAAGTATTAATGCAAATAGAATCCTTATTACTCCACTACTTGTTTAAAAATTGAACGCATTCAAATCTAACTCTTTGGCACCATTTGGCGATTTCACCGTCATCCGAGTAACCGGGTATGAGCAATAATTGTTTCTCTTAAATAGAAAGTGAGAAATGAAATCAATATATAAGAAGCATTTACTTTACAGGCAACAAAGGTTTACAAAATTGAGCAAATTCAAAATTACATCAATATTTACATACGACTAACTCTTGAAGTTTTGAGATAGCGATTTTATTCTTTTTAAATGACCTAACAGACAAATTAAGGATAGAGACAAAAGAAACTTTAATTCCTTTTGGAGTATTGACTGGAGGGAATTAATGGTAGTCCCATTCTCTAATTGAAGGGCTAATATTGGAATGTAGCATTTTAGAATGATTGTTTCGAATCTTACCAAGCAGGTTATCCTTCTCGACGCCTAAGAAATCAAAAAAGAAAATAAGGGAATCGAGTATAAACTTCTTATAAATCTCTAAGAAAACAATGCTTTGCTAACTGAGATGCTTTGGGAATTAAAGATTTCTTTTAAAACCCATCTTTAACCCGATGAATTTACTTAAAAGTCCTATTGGGATAGGACTACTCGAAGGTCCCTCAATTTAAATAATATACAAGGAACGAGCTGAGTTACAAAGAATTGAAAGCAATCAAATTCATAAATTACTCAACACTACATTCACATAATTATTGAGGTTTGTACAGTATCGATCCCTTGGAAAATTCAAAAATGAATCCGTCCTTGCTATACTTAATTTTCTTAGGAGGAAGAGTATTAGGAAAGAGGGGAACATTAGCAACCCTAGGAAGGTTCCAACAAGCCCTTAGATGAGGATCGTTTCCTTGATCGTCTAAATATCTTTTCTAAAGATGCCTAATCAAGCCCCTACTTTTTTCCCCTACGAAAGAAAAGTCGGTGTGGACATCCATAGAATAAATTTTATAAAGGAACTCTATAAAGGCCTCCAAATTGTCAATGAGCAATCAAAAGAGAGTCATCAATACTATACTTTCTCTCATGATTCTATCTCGGTGAATGTGAGCTCTATTAAAATGTGGGGCAACCTACTTTTCCTTGAAGAACCTTAATTTTGTCGCACTAGCAAAGAGATGCTTATATTTGTCAGATAGTTCATTATATTCATTAATTGATCTATCAGCCTTTCAATTTAACTTAAACATGTCCCTTTGACTCTAGTCATATAAATCTCGTAATAATTCTTGTTCTTTCTCCTTAACTAAAATAATAAGTTAACTATGTGAAGTTTGGTCGATAATTTTAGACACTTAAGGAATTCCAAACTCGAGAGACCAGAACTTGGGGAGTTGAAGTTTGCGTTTTGCCTTTTGATTGATAGCTTATGGGAACACTGTCCTTCAAAGGGGTATCGTTCCTTGTATCACCTTGAGAATTAGGAAGGGTCAGTACAACCTGCATTATGGGCAGATGAGTCTAAGTTACGACCACCCAATCCATCTCCCTCATCTTTTGGTCTCGAAGGACCCTTGTCATTGCCATCACATCCGCCGCCGTCGTCATCGTGGCCATCATTACCATCATGGTCATCATCATCATCTCTTTATTCTTTATTGGATTTGTCCCCTCATTGGGTGAGGGATCGTCAAAAGGATAACAACTTTCTAGCATCGACCTTTTCCTCGAGAGGGAACTCTTCGTGAAGAGACACTTGGGGCATAAAACCATCAACCAATTCCAATTCGTAAATCTACTACGTACTTTTTTGTGCTTAATTTATATTAAGCAAGCAGTTTGTTATCTTGATACAAATGTAGCTGTGCAAGAAGTCAAGTAGAAATCTCTTTCTTCTCTATACTTACACAATCCAAAAGAGCCATACTGATAAAAGTGAAATATACTAGCTATCTCTATCATAAATTCAAATAGCATAAGCAGTATAACAATCATATGTAATAAAGCAAGATGACGCAACAACTAATAATGATGCAACTGATAATAATGAGACAACCCTACATTCTAAAACTAACATGATACAAATCTACATACAACTCTAGTATGAACTAGAGCTGTATGCAACAAAAGCAATGTAACGACCCAAAATTTTGAACAATTTAATTTGAAAATATTTAATTTATTTTAAATATTTGAATGATGGTTTGGATTGAATTTTCAATATAACTTTGAATTTGGCGATTAAATTATAAAATTTAATCTATTGAGAGTTGAATAAAAATTTGAATCTTTAATTTTAAGCTGATTAAAAATGATTCAAAGGCTTGTAAAATTTATATTGATAACACTGAAGATTATAGAAGCTTCAGAATTGAAATTGAAAGTGAATTGTTCAGTTTTGAAATTAAATCATTTGAATCGATATTTAAAAATAGCCGCCCGAGGCACAGTCTCGGAATTCGACGAAACCAGTTCCATTGGGTCCGTAATATTAAATTATTCTCGGATTTCAAATTTCATATTTTTCGGAGTTGTTATGTGAGCACACGTTGAGTAAACGCGTTGAAATTTTCAACGAATTCAATTTAAATTTAAATTTAAATTTTAGTCAAATATACCACGTTCTTCCTTAAAACACGCCGCTTCCTTTCAGCCTTAGAACACGCCTGAAATCGTGAAGAGATCGTGCAAAGGAATGGTCGAACTCGTTTAAAATAACTCCTCCCTCTCTCAGAAACGAAATCAAATTAATCATGGCCGAAACAATTATCTTCCCTCATTTGTTTTCATTCAAAGAAAAATAAAAAAGGCCGAAGCCCAGAAATCAACAAAAAAATCACGAATTCGATCCTAATTCGTTCGCGTCTAATGGAGGAGCGCGAGCGCAGGGAGGCGAGGCGACGTGGGGCATCGTGTGAGGCAGGGGAGTGTCGCGGCCGTAGGCGGTGGCGCTCGCGCGTAAGGGGTTCGCGTGAAGAGGCAAGGGTGATTCAAAGGCGACGGCGACGTTGCGATGGCGGCGTGAGCAATGACGGCGGTGTTTGGAGTTGGGCGCGAGGTGATTTGCGGCAATGGCGCGAGTGGGGCAACTCGCGATGTTGATGGCTGTTTCGTGGGATTCGTGAGGCTCGAAATTCTGGGTAACAAGGCATTCGATTTGGGGCCAGATGGTGCGTGTACGAGATGGCGGCTCCTCTATGGGTCGCGATTCAAGGGGCGCGGCGGCGTGATATGATGGAAGCCACAATGACAAAGGTATTGGATTTAATTTCTCAATTTAATAATTTTTTATTTATGAATATACAAGAATTTTGGTTTACAGATATTTATATTATATATATATTAAGAAAATTTTACTAATAAACAAAACTACAGTTTGGTCATTTACTGTAGAAAATAATATAGCATTATGATATAGAAACAATTTTGTTTTAAATTTAAATCTTATAATTATATGTATATAGTTTTTGATAAATACAAGAATCTGTATAAAACTTGATCTTTAATCAGTATAAATTGATGTTTTATAAGTATAAGTGTTTAAAAATAATAATAATAATAATAATAATAATAATATGAACATACATGTACACATTTTAATTCACTGGCTTGTTTTAAATTTAATTCTTTGTTTAGAAATTTAAAATTAAACCATTAGCTTAAAAATATATATAAATATGTATAAAAATATAAAAATAAAAATAAATTTTTAGTTGAATTAAAATTTTAAAATGGTGAATCGAATTGTTCAAATTTAGTTTGAATACTAATAAATCTTATAATGCTTATACAAGGTTAATCTTGTGGAGAAAATAAATCGAAATGGAAAATCTTAAGTAAAGTAATTCTTTAAAGAATTGGGTGTTTGAAAAGAAATTAGTTTAAACCAAGATTATTAGTTTAAAATATAATTTTTGGTTAATTAAATTTATAAAAAAGGGAGGAATTTAATCATTAGTTTAAATAAATTTATTTAAGAAGAAATTGGTTTAAATAAAACTATCAGTTAATTTAACTATTAAAATGAAATCACCGATGAATCGAAATTGTCAAATGAAAATTTATTATTCGATCTGTTCGAAAATTAATAAATTGTGTAAATATTTATAAAAGGTATAAATCAAGAAAATCGAGTCAAGAAGGGAAATGGATTGCTAATAAAACCAAAGGTGAGAACTTCTCGCTCGGAATTTTGTTGTTTAATTAAATTTTAAATAGTTAAATTTAAAATTGTTAGCTGTGTTGATTGAATGCTTGAATGATGATTGTTATATATATATATATATATATATATATATATATATATATATATATATATTGGATGTGAATAGACCCTATACGCCGTTAGTAAGCGGAGGTTATTTATTACACACATATATCGCGATATTCCACTTTGAAGTGGAATTGGTATTATGTTAGTATATAGCAATATATATATATATATATATATTGGCATATGTATATATTGCAGTTGATTGATTTCCCGCATTGTATAGCGGATGAGACCCTATTGCGCCATTATTAATCGGATAATATTTTATAAAATCCCATATACCGCGATATTCCGTCTTGAAACGGAATTGGTATTGTGCTAATGTCTGTGGATGCAGGGAAACAGGTTGGAGGGATCCAACTGGATTCCTTATAAATATTTATTTGATTTCAGATATTGTGATATTTGATTGTTCATCATATCGATATATGATATTGGAAAGTCGTGATTGACTATTTGATGTGTTGCATCATCGGATCCAATTTTTGAAGTTTAAAAATAACGATTTTTATTTTAAGGGATTTCTAAAGTGATTTTTGAAAGTATACGTTTTATAAATATTTTTGGAATTAATCCATCTTAAATAAATAAACGACATAATTTTAATGTTATAAAATTATGATTTTTGAGAAATAAAGTTAAAAGTTGATTTTTGAAAATACGGGATTAATGATTTTATAAAATAATTTAAATTGGGATTTTTGAATTTATTATAAAAAGATTAAAAATAGGATTTATAGAATTTGATTATTTTATAAATCAAAATGATGAAATATAAAGGAGTTTAAAAATGTTTTAAAAGAATAATATAAATTGATCCATATAAAAGATTTATAAATTGATATTTATAAATAAAAAATATTAGAATTATAAAACGAGCTTTTATAAGGGTTAGAATGAATTGTGAATGAATTTCATAAATGAATGAAATTTATAGAATTATAACGGTGAAGTTATAAATGGAATTTTATAAACAGTAGGTTTATAAAATTTGTAAAGTTATTTAAAAGAATAGATTTTGGATAAATAAATGAATCTTACAAGTTATAAGATTTATAATTTGGGAAGTTAAAAGAACGTTTTTGCAAACAAATAAATTATAAGTATTTAACTTATAATATGAACCTTTAGTTTATAATTGAGTTATAAATTGAATAGATTAATAAAGGAAATTTATAAAAGGAAGTTGTTATAAAATAAATAGAAATGAATTTATAAACATCGTTTTATAAATTCGCAAACGACTTATTTTGATAAGTAAATTGTTATAACTTATTTATGGAGTTATATTCACATTTTAGACAGTGAATAATCGTTTAAAAGAAAATGTATAGAATGATGAAATTGATTAACGTAGTATATTCACGTTTTTGAATAGTGAATAATATGTTAAAGAAAATGTTTTGGAAGTGATGTTTTAAATAAAATTAAAACGATCTAACGATGTTTTCAAAATGTGTTAAGATTCGAAACCATAGATTTCAACATTCACTGTTGAAATAGACGTTTTCGAGAAATAGAAGGAAATGGTAAATTATAACACTGTTGTTATAATAAATGATTTCCGAAAGGAAATATTTTATTTAGTATTGGGATTTATATATCTATCTTAAATTCGAATCCCTATACTATTGATTTTGGGACGTTGTAACGATGTTTTACGTAACATTCGTTTTGGCCCAAATAAATATGTTTAAAAGAATGATTTCCTTAAAGAATGAAATATATACTTAATTTTGATTTAAGTATATTGAATATTTTCCAAGTATAGAAAATAAATAAAATTTTTGAATTATTTATGAATAAATAAGTATGGAAATGTTTTCCAAATGTGAAATAAAACGTTTTAAGAATTTATCCTTTTGAAGATAAATTGAAAATGAATAATTGAAATCGTTTATTCATAGATATTTTGGGAATATAAATTCATTATGGAATTTATAAATGAAAAGGGGAATTTGTTTGAAAATAAATGTTGATTTATTTTTGAAGTGTGAAAACTATATATCTAGTAAAGATATTTTTGGGAAATAAATAATTTGGAAAATTATTTGGAATCTGGTGATGTTGTGCATATCCATTGATAGTTCAATAACCGACTATCAATATTTACCTTTGAATAGGTATTTGTTGTGATTTGCTTGAACTTGAATGCACACTTATTTTAAAATTATTGCGCTCGTTATTCGGATTACCCATTCCGAATAGTGATACGACGTAATGGATAGCATTGATGACCGGTGTTGAAGACCGGATATTTTTGAAAGCGAAAGGACAACTCGTCGAATGTCTTTGCATCGACTGGTCCTCGGTATAGAGACTCCATATGTGGTGGGAAGTCCGAACGTGATTAGTGAATATCCGGATTGCAAGGACTTCTTTGCAAGTGCCTTCGGTTCTGTTCGATCCCGGAACAGACTTGTATGGATAGTATGTCTGACATTACAAATTGAGATATAAAGCTGATTTCTTTCAAATATATTTCTGTTGGTGGCGGAGAATTTATTCTCTTAGCTTAACACCCTTCTCTGAGACGTACAAGCTCAGAGGTTATATAGTTGAAGGTTATCAGCAATATATTCCCAATTTAGTAATGTGACATGCTGAGTGTTGCTGTGAAATGATCATTGTGTTGATTATTTATGATAGGATCATTTGTTTGATCGTCTATCTTGGTGATCATTTCTATGATCATTTGTTGACCCAAAGCACAGCTTTTGTATAAAGCGTGTTTTTGTGCACGTGACTTCGTCGAGCCTCACACCCCGGAATGGTCAAAATAGGAAAGATGCGGCAAGGTTATGAGGGGTAGCTCCCTTTAGGGTGTGTGCATTTCCTTCTGGAAAAGGGTGGTATCATGGTATGGAGCCCAGATGCTTACTCATGTTGAAACACTTGTTATTATGGTGTGATGTTGATTAGAGAGCTCTCGGATAAAGGTCCCAAAGGACCGGGGGATGGCATGCTCGTGTCAGTAGTTACCCAGTTAGGGGTAACCCGGCCTTGTGTTGGTAGAGATCCGGTTTGGTTCTCGGGGACATCCATCCAGAGGCGTTCTCATGTGGCAATGGGAAGTTCCTTGGCCTGACCATTGGTTGGAAATCCAAAGAAACAATACGAGACTTGTACGGTTTTAGTTGTAGAACCTGCCATCTAATATGGTAGCTATAGTAAGCATACTATAATGGTACCTATGCTGGCTAAGATTTATATTCTACTTTCGAAATGTTTCCTACACTATGCACTAGTAATAATATCAAATGTTTCTTTTAAATGCGTATCAAGCATCTTTAACTAACATAAGAAGAAATCTCCTCCAAGTCTGCGTTTGCATTGTGTGTGTGGTGGGAGGTCTTATGGCAGTCTCATTTTTAAAAGCATTGCGAATTAATTTTAAAAATATTCCTCTATTTGATTTTAAATAAAAATAAACTGTTTTGAGTTCTCGCACCAGTCACATGACTGACTCGGAGTTTATTGTTTTCCTTCCTAAACTCTGGGTGCCCACCAATTTCCACACGGGCAGTCAAGAGTTAAGGTTTATCAGGATATTCTGGAATTCTGGAGTTGCAGGAGGCAAGCTGGATGGCGTAGCATATTACTAGGTATATAGTACTTTTTTTTCCGCTGCATTGTTGTTGTACACTCTGATGTAATGAAATGTAATGTAATAACTGATATAGTTCTTTATTTAAAGATTATTCAATTATCTATTATATGTTGTTCCGCTGCGAATTGTGAGATTCTGATGTTGTTCTGCTGTTATTTTCTTTTCCGTTCTATTTTCTTTTCTCTCTATTTTCTATCCTTTCTCTCTTCTTCTACCGCTTTCTTCTTTCTTAAAACCCTAATGGTTCGATTTTTCGTCAACGAAAAATCCTTATCGTTACATTTGGTATCAGAGCATATGGTTAAGCGACAACCATGGCTCTGTTGGGTGTTACTCATTAGAGATAGAGTCAGTAGTACTCTAGAATGAGTTTGAGTGTAATAATAGATATGAGTGCGTAATTGTTAGTGAATATAAAAATTGTTTTTGAATCGGGTAAATAAGATAATTTTTCCCAAAACTATTTTTGTATAGAAAAGAAATGATTTTCTATGAATTATTATAGTATATGGTTGCATGATTGTTAAGAAGTGATAATATTGAATTATTATCATTAGTATATATGGAATAAAATAAAATAAAATGGATTGAATTCAAGTAAACTAACTTGATAAATTATTAATTCATGGACTAATGAATTGGAATTTGAATTGGTTAAATTAAAGTTTAGTCGTGAGCTAAATTTGAAGATAAATTTGAATTTGTATATAAATTCAAGTAAGTAAAAGAAATAAATTGAAATTCCCTTTGTTAGTAATTAAGTTAATTCGAGATGCATTGAATATGGAAATTGAAATTTAAAATGAATAAGTGAATGTACTAATTGAAATGAATTAGCAAATGAAAGTTAATCGATAGAATTCAATATTCAGAATCGAGAATTGAATTCGAATGAAATTTAAATTGTGAATTGAATTCAAACGAAATTGAAATGTAAAATTGAATGAAATTGGATATGTAACTTCAATAGTGAAGTAAAAAAAATGTATAAGAAGCATATATTGGAAATTTTGTAATGAAAGGTGCAAAATGGTTTGAATGTTGGATTTGGATGCTACTACTAGCAGGTTATACAGGTGTATTAAAGGAAATGGAATTGGAAATTTTGATTTCAAAGATAAAATTGAATTGCTCGACAAAAAGGTACATATTTCAATTTCAGTATGAAATTTGATGATTTTCTTCTCCAGCCACTTGGCTTTCTCTTTTCTTTTTGATTCTGAGGGGCCGTAGTGCCATTTTATAGTCGTACCGAGCTAGCCGCGCAAAGGAGACGCTGGCGAAATTTTTCGAAAATTTAGAGTGTTAGAAAAATTTTTAAAAAAATTTGAAAGTTTAAAATTTGAATTTAAATTTAAATTTGAGTTGTTAGTAAAACAATGTTGGTTGAAACTCATAAGTGAAGTTGGAAAGCTAGTTGAAATGATAATGAATCTCTAATAAAAAGATTTAGGTTAGAAAGTTGATAAAACTATTTAGATTGTGAAAAATAATAGACGGGATAAGGGCATTCTTCTTAACTTGTAATTTCGGGACGAAATTCTTTTAAGGGGGAAGATTGTAACGACCCAAAATTTTGAACAATTTAATTTGAAAATATTTAATTTATTTTAAATATTTGAATGATGGTTTTGATTGAATTTTCAATATAACTTTGAATTTGGCGATTAAATTATAAAATTTAATCTATTGAGAGTTGAATAAAAATTTGAATCTTTAATTTTAAGCTGATTAAAAATGATTCAAAGGCTTGTAAAATTTATATTGATAATACTGAAGATTATAGAAGCTTCAGAATTGAAATTGAAAGTGAATTGTTCAGTTTTGAAATTAAATCGTTTGAATCGATATTTAAAAATAGCCGTCCGAGGCACAGTATCGGAATTCGACGAAACCATTTCCATTGGGTCCGTAATATTAAATTATTCTCGGATTTCAAATTTCGTATTTTTCGGAGTTGTTATGTGAGCACACGTTGAGTAAACGCGTTGAAATTTTCAACGAATTCAATTTAAATTTAAATTTAAATTTTAGTCAAATATACCACGTTCTTCCTTAAAACACGCCGCTTCCTTTCAGCCTTAGAACACGCCTGAAATCGTGAAGAGATCGTGCAAAGGAATGGCCGAACTCGTTTAAAACAACTCCTCCCTCTCTCAGAAACAAAATCAAATTAATCAAGGCCGAAACAATTATCTTCCCTCATTTGTTTTCATTCAAATAAAAAAAAAGGCCGAAGCCCAGAAATCAACAAAAAAATCACGAATTCGATCCTAATTCGTTTGCGTCCAATGGAGGAGCGCGAGCGTAGGGAGGCGAGGCGGCGTGGGGCATCGCGTGAGGCAGGGGAGTGTCGCGGCCGTAGGCGGTGGCGCTCGCGCGTAAGGGGTTCGCGTGAAGAGGCAAGGGTGATTCAAAGGCGACGGCGACGCCGCGATGGCGGCGTGAGCGATGACGGCGGCGTTTGGAGTTTGGGCGCGAGGTGATTCGCGGCAATGGCGCGAGTGGGGCAACTCGCGATGTTGATGGCTGTTTCATGGGATTCGTGAGGCTCGAAATTCTAGGTAACAAGGCATTCGATTTGGGGCCAGATGGTGCGCGTACGAGATGGCGGCTCCTCTATAGGTCGCGATTCAAGGGGCGCGGCGGCGTGCTATGATTGATGCCACGATGACAAAGGTATTGGATTTAATTTCTCAATTTAATATTTTTTTTATAAATATACAGGAATTTCGGTTTACAGATATTTATATTATATATATATTAAGAAAATTTTACTAATAAACAAAACTACAGTTTGGTCATTTACTAAAGAAAATAATATAGCATTATGATATAGAAACAATTTTGTTTTAAATTTAAATCTTATAATTATATGTATATAGTTTTTGATAAATACAAGAATCTGTATAAAACTTGATCTTTAATCAGTATAAATTGATGTTTTATAAGTATAAGTGTTTAAAAATAATAATAATAATAATAATAATATGAACATACATGTACACATTTTAATTCACTGGCTTGTTTTAAATTTAATTCTTTGTTTAGAAATTTAAAATTAAACCATTAGCTTAAAATATATATATATATATATATATATATATATATAATATATATAAAAATAAAAATAAATTTTTAGTTGAATTAAAATTTTAAAATGGTGAATCGAATTGTTCAAATTTAGTTTGAATACTAATAAATCTTACAATGCTTATACAAGGTTAATCTTGTGGAGAAAATAAATCGAAATGGAAAATCTTAAGTAAAGTAATTCTCTAAAGAATTGGGTGTTTGAAAAGAAATTAGTTTAAACCAAGATTATTAGTTTAAAATATAATTTTTGGTTAATTAAATTTATAAAAAAAAGGGAGGAATTTAATCATTAGTTTAAATAAATTTATTTAAGAAGAAATTGGTTTAAATAAAACTATCAGTTAATTTAACTATTAAAATGAAATCACCGATGAATCGAAATTGTCAAATGAAAATTTATTATTCGATCTGTTCGAATATTAATAAATTGTGTAAATATTTATACAAGGTATAAATCAAGAAAATCGAGTCAAGAAGGGAAATGGATTGCTAATAAAAGCAAAGGTGAGAACTTATCGCTCGGAATTTTGTTGTTTAATTAAATTTTAAATAGTTAAATTTAAAATTGTTAGTTGTGTTGATTGAATGCTTGAATGATGATTGTTATATATATATATATATGTATATATATATATATATATATATATATATATATATATATTGGATGTGAATAGACCCTATACGCCGTTAGTAAGCAGAGGTTATTTATTACACACATAACCTTGAAGTGGAATTGGTATTATATTAGTATATAGCAATATATATATATTGGCATATGTATATATTGCAGTTGATTGATTTCCCGCATTGTATAGCGGATGAGACCCTATTGCGCCGTTATTAATCGGATAATATTTTATAAAATCCCATATACCGCGATATTCTGTCTTGAAACGGAATTGGTATTGTGCTAATGTCTGTGGATGTAGGGAAACAGGTTGGAGGGATCCAATTGGATTCCTCACAAATATTTATTTGATTTCAGATATTGTGATATTTGATTGTTTATCATATCGATATATGATATTGGAAAGTCGTGATTGACTATTTGATGTGTTGCATCATCGGATCCAATTTTTGAAGTTTAAAAATAACGATTTTTATTTTAAGGGATTTCTAAAGTGATTTTTGAAAGTATACGTTTTATAAATATTTTTGGAATTAATCCGTCTTAAATAAATAAACGATATAATTTTAATGTTATAAAATTATGATTTTTGAAAAATAAAGTTAAAAGTTGGTTTTTGAAAATATGGGATTAATGATTTTATAAAATAATTTAAATTGGGATTTTTGAATTTATTATAAAAAGATTAAAAATAGGATTTATAGAATTTGATTATTTTATAAATCAAAATGATGAAATTATAAAGGAGTTTAAAAATGTTTTGAAAGAATAATATAAATTGATCCATATAAAAGATTTATAAATTGATATTTATAAATAAAAAATATTAGAATTGTAAAACGAGCTTTTATAAGGGTTAGAATGAATTGTGAATGAATTTCATAAATGAATGAAATTTATAGAATTATAACGGTGAAGTTATAAATGGAATTTTATAAACAGTAGGTTTATAAAATTTGTAAAGTTATTTAAAAGAATAGATTTTGGATAAATAAATGAATCTTACAAGTTATAAGATTTATAATTTGGGAAGTTAAAAGAACGTTTTTGCAAACAAATAAATTATAAGTATTTAACTTATAATATGAACCTTTAGTTTATAATTGAGTTATAAATTGAATAGATTAATAAAGGAAATTTATAAAAGGAGTTATAAAATAAATAGAAATGGAATTTATAAAGATCGTTTTATAAATTCGCAAACGACTTATTTTGATAAGTAAATTGTTATAACTTATTTATGGAGTTATATTCACATTTTAGATAGTGAATAATCCTTTAAAAGAAAATGTATAGAAATGATGAAATTGATTAACGTAGTATATTCACGTTTTTGAATAGTGAATAATATGTTAGAGAAAATGTTTTGGAAGTGATGTTTTAAATAAAATTAAAACGATCTAACGATGTTTTCAAAATGTGTTAAGATTTGAAACCATAGATTTCAACATTCATTGTTGAAATAGACGTTTTCGAGAAATAGAAGGAAATGGTAAATTATAACACTGTTGTTATAATAAATGATTTCCGAAAGGAAATATTTTATTTAGTATTGGGATTTATATCTATCTTAAATTCGAATCCCTATACTAGTGATTTTGGGACGTTGTAACGATGTTTTACGTAACATTCGTTTTGGCCCAAATAAATATGTTTAAGAGAATATTTCCTTAAAGAATGAAATATATACTTAATTTTGATTTAAGTATATTGAATATTTTCCAAGTATAGAAAATAAATAAAATTTGTGAATTACTTATGAATAAATAAGTATGGAAATGTTTTCCAAATGTGAAATAAAACGTTTTGAGAATTTATCCTTTTGAAGATAAATTGAAAATGAATAATTGAAATCGTTTATTCATAGATATTTTGGGAATATAAATTCATTATGGAATTTATAAATGAAAAGGGGAATTTGTTTGAAAATAAATGTTGATTTATTTTTGAAGTGTGAAAACTATATTACTAGTAAAGATATTTTTGGGAAATAAATAATTTGGAAAATTATTTGGAATCTGGTGATGTTGTGCATATCCATTGATAGTTCAATAACCGACTATCAATATTTACCTTTGAATAGGTATTTGTTGTGATTTGCTTGAATTTGAATGCACACTTATTTTAAAATTATTGCGCTCGTTATTCGGATTACCCATTCCGAATAGTGATACGACGTAATGGATAGCATTGATGACCGGTGTTGAAGACCGGATATTTTTGAAAGCGAAAGGACAACTGGTCGAATGTCTTTGCATCGACTGGTCCCCGGTATAGAGACTCCATATGTGGTGGGAAGTCCGAACGTGATTAGTGAATATCCGGATTGCAAGGACTTCTTTGCAAGTGCATTCGGTTCCGTTCGATCCCGGAACAGACTTGTATGGATAGTATGTCTGACATTACAAATTGAGATATAAAGCCGATTTCTTTCAAATATATTTCTGTTGGTGGCGGAGAATTTATTCTCTTAGCTTAACACCCTTCTCTGAGACGTACGAGCTCAGAGGTTATATAGTTGAAGGTTATCAGCAATATATTCCCAATTTGGTAATGTGACATGCTGAGTGTTGCTGTGAAATGATCATTGTGTTGATTATTTGTGATAGGATCATTTGTTTGATTGTCTATCTTGGTGATCATTTCTATGATCATTTGTTGACCCAAAGCACAACTTTTGTATAAAGCGTGTTTTTGTGGACGTGACTTCGTCGAGCCTCACACCTCGTAATGGTCAAAACAGGAAAGATGCGGCAAGGTTATGAGGGGTAGCTCCCTTTAGGGTGTGTGCATTTCCTTCTGGAAAAGGGTGGTATCATGGTATGGATCCCAGATGCTTACTCATGTTGAAACACTTATTATTATGGTGTGATGTTGATTAGAGAGCTCTCGGATAAAGGTCCCAAAGGACCGGGGGATGGCATGCTCGTGTCAGTAGTTACCCAGTTAGGGGTAACCCGGCCTGGTGTTGGCAGAGATCCGGTTTGGTTCTCCGGGACATCCATCCAGAGGCGTTCTCATGTGGCAATGGGAAGTTCCTTGGCCTGACCATTAGTTGAAAATCCAAAGAAACAATACGAGACTTGTACGGTTTTAGTTGTAGAACCTGCCATCTAATATGGTAGCTATAGTAAGCATACTATAATGGTACCTATGCTGGCTAAGATTTATATTCTACTTTCGAAATGTTTGCTACACTATGCACTAGTAATAATATCAAATGTTTCTTTTAAATGCGTATCAAGCATCTTTAACTAACATAAGAAGAAATCTCCTCCAAGTCTGCGTTTGCATTGTGTGTGTGGTGGGAGGTCTTATGGTAGTCTCATTTTTAAAAGCATTGCAAATTAATTTTAAAAATATTCCTCTATTTGATTTTAAATAAAAATAAACTGTTTTGAGTTCTCGCACCAGTCACATGACTGACTCGGAGTTTATTGTTTTCCTTCCTAAACTCTGGGTGCCCACCAATTTCCACACGGGCAGTCAAGAGTTAAGGTTTATCAGGATATTCTGGAATTCTGGAGTTGCAAGAGGCAAGCTGGATGGCGTAGCATATTACTAGGTATATAGTACTTTTTTTTTCCGCTGCATTGTTGTTGTACACTCTGATGTAATGAAATGTAATGTAATAACTGATATAGTTCTTTATTTAAAGATTATTCAATTATCTATTATATGTTGTTCCGCTGCGAATTGTGAGATTCTGATGTTGTTCTGCTGTTATTTTCTGTTCCGTTCTATTTTCTTTTCTCTCTATTTTCTATCCTTTCTCTCTTCTTCTACCTCTTTCTTCTTTCTTAAAACCCTAATGGTTCGGTTTTTCGTCAACGAAAAATCCTTATCGTTACAAGCAACCTTCAACCATATGCAACAGAATATAGAAAATGTCCTGTAAAAGTGCTATGCACCTAATATTTTCAAACTATAAATTTAAAACCAAACATCCGAGTTTTATATTTAGTAATATGTTTTAAAAATCCCTCAAAAAGAAATATCTCAAAGCTATATCCAACATGACTAGGAGGATGCACGCCCTTTCCAAGCATGGTATAACTCTAAACAAAAACAATGGAGCCTCTAGCTGTATTTTGGTACCTCCTAAAAACAATGGAGTAAATACATCTGGGGAATCCCAAAATGGGAAATGTAATGATCCGCTTTTCCATACAGTTCAAGCTGACAATGAACCATACATGTCCAACCCAGATTGAATGAAAAGACGGATAGTTAAGGGAATGAAAAAAGAAAGAAGAGGAAAGGGGAGAGAGAAGAGAAAAGAAACTTAAAACAACACAAAATCTCACAATCGAGTAGAATAAAATATAATATAATATCAATGATCTTTACAAAAGAGAAACTGTTACATACATACATCCGTCAGAGTACAACAACAATCACAACTTTCAGCCTAGACAGTTATAACATCATGTCCTCACAATTGCCGATAATTTCGATTACAAAATAGCGGAAAATACAGGTACGTGTATATGCTTTAAAGACCTCCAACTCCTCTTCTGAGCTCTAATTCATCCAATGCAATCTATAAATATGCTCAGTCTTACCCGAGCATTATAATAAAATAACACCTGAGTCAGTTTGGAAAACCAGCGTGAGAAAACATACCCAATTAGATTTTTAAGTTATAGAAACCATTCGAAACGAAGGTATCTCATAAGACTACGCCGCATATAAACGCGGATGGATAAAAACCTTACGATAACCAAAACCTTTCATATGCAATCCTCCGATATTATAATAATGTCTATTATACAAATACTTATTAATCATAGCCAAAATTGTTACATTAATTAAATTTCGGCTTACTAGGTTATACAACCAAAATCGAAGGCTCGTATTGGAGAATGGATTCCAACTATGAAAGGTAGGAGTCTACCCATTGAATCCGTACACCTCTAAGTCAAGTGTACGAGAGGCTACAATACATTGCACCTCTGCTACTCAGGACAGGCACTACCCCCTTCTCAAGTAGCACCGTATATGATCACTCCTTGGTTGCAATCAACAACCACACAATTGGATCCCCAAGCATACATGAATATCGCTCTAGATTTGGGATGATCATATTCTACTTGGGTGCGATCCACTTAGAACAAGAAAATCATCAAATTTCATACTGAAATTCAAATACATACCTTTTGTCGAGCAATTCAATTTTTATATTTTTGAATTCAAAATCCCAATTTCCTTTAGTCCACCTATATATCCTGCTAACCATAATATCCATTTTCATTCAATCTCACATTATCAGTTTCATTTGAATTCAATTTACAATTTCAATTCTATTTGGATTCAATTTACCTTCTGAATATTTAATTTTATCAATTATTTTTCATTCACAACTGATTCATCTTGCTATTTTAAATTAGTTTCTTTTACTAATTCATTATAAGTTCTGACTCATTTCATCTCGCACAATTCAAATTGGTTTTCTATATTCAGTTTTCAATTCTTCTTTTGTTCGTTTCCAAACACAATTCAATTCACTATTTCAGTTTATAACCACTTATATTTAAACTGGATTTCAAATCCCATATGAATTTAATTTACCCTTTATTTATAAATGTTGAATTCAATTCATTTCAACCCATATTAAATTTTGTCATTTCTTCAATTATTTTTACTTACTAATTTTATTTTAATACTTAGCTTCATTTGATCCAACTTGACAAATTTTCAATTTACTTGCAATTTCACGATGAATTTCAACATTTAGTTTCCAATTTCATTTACTCGCAATTGTAAATTCATTCATTCATAAATTTAGTTCCATAATTCAAACTCAATTTCAATTTATTTGTTTCTATCCCAAATTTATTTTCAACTTGATAAATTTTATTCCATAACTATTTTTATCAGATTCCAGAGTCTTTCCAACATTTCAAAACTATTTTTGAAACCAATTCAAATTATCCTTTGATTTTCAAAACCCAAACCCAAATTTTCCAAACAACTTCCATTTAAAACAACTTGGCAGCAATTCCTCATTTGGAAACCCGAAAATGAACACCGATGATGTCGCGATCATCACCGAAGTTATTTTCCAGCGACCGAAAAGAGTTTAGATCTTTTATCCCTTCCAAAACATTTCTCCAAAATCTTGTAAAATCATTTTCAAACTCAAAAAGGAATTTAATCTTTTCCAAATTGCAAACCCTTTCAAAACATTTCCAAATATTCCTCTGTAATTTTAGTTCAAATTACAAATCACATTTACAATTTATATTCTCCAACTCTATTTGTATGTGAATTTATTTCTTAACTTTGGAATTACGATTTCAATTTCTTTTTCAACATTAATGATAATAATTGAATATCATCACTTTCTAGCAACCAAGCAATCATATATTATAATAATTCATAGAATTTTTTTTCCTCTTTTATATACGAAAATAATTTACGTAAAATTATTTCATTTACCCAAATTTTAAAACGATATCGTGTCGAGTTTGTTCTGCACAAGTGTTTAGAGATTCCTATCAATAACGTTAATTACTCGTATTGACCAGAATCCATATACCACTCAACAAACCAATCAACAAAATATAAACAAATTTTTATATTCACTAACAAATACGCGCTCATATCTATTATTACACTCAAACTCATTCTAGAGCACTAATGACTCTATCTCTAATGAGTGACACCCAACAGGGCCAAGGTTGTCGCTTAACCAAAAGCTCTTTTACCAAATGTAATGATTAGGTTTTTCGACTCACGAAAGTCGACATTTATACGTCCACTGTATCAACTACCGAACAATCGAATGCCGGGAAAACCGAACCCTTAGGGTTAAAGAAGAGGTAGAAGATAGAAGAAGAAAGAAAGAAGAAGAAAATAGAAACAATATCAGAATCTCACAATCGCAGCAGAACAACATATAATAAATAAATGAATATCTTTAAAACAAAGAACTATATCAGTTATTACATTACATCACAATTTCATTACATTGTCAGAGTGTACAACAACAAACAGCGGAAAAGAAATACTATATACTAGTTGATACGCCATGCCATCCAGCTTGCTCCTGATCTCCACAATAACTCCTGAATTCCAGAATGACATGATAACCTAACTCTAGACTGCCCGTATGGAAAATGATGGGCACCCAGAGTTTAGGAAGGAAACAATAAACTCCATGTGATGACTCGGGATTTTTAACAATTTAAATTTGTAATAATTAATTGATTTTTAAAATATTTGAAGGTTAATTTTAACTTGAATTCAAGATATCAATATTTACTTGATAATTAAATCGTTGAATTATATAGTTTAAATATTGAATTCAATCATTGAAAATTTGATAAATTGTTGAATCTGAAATTTCTAAGCCTGTTTAAATAATTTGAAGACTTATGAAATTTATAATGATGATACTGGAGATAATAGGATGATGGAAATTCAAGTTAAAGGTAATTTGTTCAATTTTATAAATATATCGTTTGAATTGAATTTCAAAATAGCCTTCCGAGGCACAGTCTCGGAATTCGACGAAATCAGTTCCATTGGATCCGTAATAATTAGTTATTATCGGGTTTCAATTTTTGTAGCCATCGGAATTGTCGTTTGACCCTGGCAGCTCGAAACGCTTAGAACTACTTCAATTAATTTAATTTAAAATTGATCGTTTACTTACGTAACTCACACGTACGATCAAATTAGCCTCCGAAACATGTTCCATCGGGGTTCGAAATGCGGGTAAAACCTTATCAACGTCTGTCCGCATGTCTTATTCGGGGTTCGGGATTTCACGTTATGTAACGAGACGTTTTGAAGATTTATAATGTAATATATTTAACGTCAACTTGTCAGAGATTTTTTCAAACCAGCGTACATTGGAAGCCTCCCCAAATCCATATCTTCTCCCCGTCCCTCCCTCTATTTCCCATATACTGATTAATAAAATCGAACTAGAAAAAAAAAGGAAAGAAAAAAAAAGAGTCGGGTTCTTCCTATTTTCAATCCCGAGCCTCCCCCTCTCAAATCGAACCCGGCTTCATGAAGAAGAACGGCGATTCGATGTTTGTAGCGGCGATTCGATGTTTGTAGTGGCGATTCGATGAGGGAGCTCGTGATCGTTGGAGGCTTGCTCGAACGCGAGTTCGACGAAGAGCGGCGACAGGAACGTTGGGGGTTTTGGCAATTAGGGTTGGGCGCAGTCGCGTTTTAGCGACTGGGTGTGGTCGCGCTGCGCGATTTCGACGTGGGCGTGATGTCAGGCAACGTGAGGAGGTGGAGCTCGCAATTTCAAAGTTTGGCTTGCGAGCGATCGAGGTAGTGAAGTGGGGGGGGGGGGGGGAGGGGAGACTGCAGTCATGTGGCAGAGGTAGTTGTCTTCCTCTTTTATTTTATTCAATTAAATTTAATTTATATGTGTACACTGTAAGACAACAATATATATGTAATTTTAGAGAATACAGGAATTTGGATTTTAACAGTTTTGTTAAATAAAATAATAATAAAAATAAATATAGATTTTAAATATGCTTCATATATATGTTAGAAAAGGAATATTTGCAGTAAGGTAACTAAATTTTTATTTTAGTTAAATAAGTTTAGAACTCTTTGAACTCGATTGTTCACTATTAATTGTCAGAATATATATGTATATAACTCCGTATATTGTTTTCAGTAAAGAATGTTTACTGTTTAATTTTAAAATGCGAGAGTTTAGATTTATATATATATATATATATATAGTGCATAAGGGTACAAGAAAATTATATAAGATTTTGGAAGGAAATTATATAAGGGATTTTGTGATAAAATTTTACAATTGACTTATTAAATTTATTTGGTCATTAAAGGATTTATAAAGAGAAATTATTAGTTAAATTTAATTATTAGTTAAATAAAATTTGTAAAAAGGGATGGCTGATTGTTCAATTATATCAAATATTAATAATCATATAACTGTTATTCAAGGTTTGAAATTTGAAGGGAAACAAGCTGGATTTGGGAATGGAGGCTAATAAAATCAAAGGTGAGTAAATCTCACTCTGTTGGATTTTTATTTGAATTTAAATGGTTAAATTTAAATAATCGGTTGAATGATTAAATTGTTTGGATGTGCAATGATGATGATGTGACTTTGGTTTTGGTTGGATTCTCGAGTTAATTGTTTGCTTGACTCGAAGTATTTGGATTTTTAGTTGTTAAACTTAATTCATAAATAGGAAAATGGTTTCGTTTTAAAGTTAATAAGGGCTTGATGATTGTGATTCATTAAAATAGTAGGGTAATTAAAATGGATAATTTATTAATTAAATTAATTAATGATTTGGGTTAATTAATTTAGTAACGAATGAGTTGAATTAATTAATTAAGTTTCAAGTAAACTAATTAAGTGTAAGTAATTCAGAATAATAATTGAATGGTGTGTCAGGTAATTTCTTAATGAAATTAATGAAATATAATTACTTTGCGGAAGAAAGCAAGAGATTAAAAGAGATAATTAATTAAGGAGTAATAAATTTATTTAATGAAGTAAATAAAAGATAGTTAAATATGGGTAGAGGTTGTTTGAGAATGATTAATATCGGGGTTTAGTTAATGTAATTAATTTGGATTAGGAAAAATGGAAATGAAATTGGAATTCATAATTTATATAATTAAGGATGTAATTTAAGATGAATTAATCAATATAAGTGAGTTATGAGAAGTTAATTAATATAAGTAGTTAAGGGAATGTAATTAATATAGTTAATTAATTTATGAAGTAATTAACATTAGTTATTGATTTTGGGTTAAGAATAATTAATATCCTGAAATTAATTGGAGATAATTACTTGAATGCAATTGAAAGATAATTAATCCAGTGTGATTAATTAAAATGAATAATGAAGAGTTGATTAATTAATTGATTTGGAATTAATTAATATTAAATGAAGGAATCTAAGTGGTTGAGATTTGAAATTCAATCGGAATCAATTAAATTAATTTGTATGTGATTGAGTTTTGCTTATGGATGATTGAATAATATTGGATGCTTTGAATGAGTTGATATCTCTAATATGAAATGTTGTGAATTTCATTTGGATAACTTGGGTTAGGATAATTTGAGTCTTAAAGAGACCGGGGTCGGGTATTTGGGAAATACCCGAAACCACTTCGAATATTTACATATCGATTTGTGAAATCAATATGCTGGATTTAAATGATTTAAGTAGACTGGAATATTTATCTAAGTTTGGTACTTAGAAATGTATATGTGAAATAAGTGTTGTCTATAGAAAATTGTGAATTGATTAAATTGATATAAGTTACCCGGGTTTATACAAGTTGTAGACTTTTGTATTTCATGTTAGTTGGGTTTACTCACGCTGGTTTCCAGCCTGACCCGGGTGTTACTTTGGTGTAATGCTCGGGTCAGACCGAGTATTACAGATTTTCAGGTAGGACGTTCTGGAGCTCAGGAGGTGAGCTGGATGGCAGTAGCGTATAGAGTATTTCCGCTGTATTTATATTATTAGTAATCTGAGATTTGATAATTGTAAATATTCAGCGACTGTAAATTATGTGAAACTCTAATGTATGTTAAATGTAATCGACAGATATAGTATTGCTTTGCAAACTGTTATTATTTATTATTATATTTTATCCGCTGCGAATGTAAGATGTTTGGGTTTCTGTTCTTCTTCTTCTTCTATCTCTTTCTTCTTTTTCATAACTATCTGGAATTTTCGGGATTGAAAATTCCGGGTCGTTACATTTGGTATCAGAGCTGAAAGGTTAAGCGAGAACATTGGCTCTGGTGGGAATTACTCATTTAATAGAGTCCGTAGTACTCTACAATGAGTTGAGTGAGTATATATATATACATATATATATACATATATATATATATATATATGAGGGCGTACTTGTTATTTTCTTATATAAGAGTTTTAAATGGTTTATATAAAAGTATAGTTTGATATATAAAGCAATATTTCCTTCTAATAAATATTACGGAGATTGGTTGTTAAATTACTGAAATTAAGTTAAGAAGTAATATAAAATACGACCAAATTGAAACTTATAACCAAAGTTGAAGAATAAACTTATATAACAAAATATAATTTGAAATATAGGTTGTAATGAAATTTATAAGTTGAAATAAACTTCATAAATAAATGAGATTATAATTTGAAATAGAATTCCAAAGAATATTTGAAAATAAAGTAAGATGAAAATTCCAGAGTAATGTTTAAATATGAATTGGATGGATTGGGAAAATTAAAAATCCCTTTGGGTTTGAAAGTGGTTTCCAAAGGTTTTGGAGAAATAATAGTATTATTTCAAAAATATTTTTATGTTGAATTTGAAATCCGGGGAATTTGAAATTGAAATATTTGGAAATGTTTTTAGAGAGATAAAAGCATTGAACTCTTTCGGTTACTGGAAAATAACGTCGGTAATGACTGCAGCATTATCGATGTTTATTTTCGAGTTTCTAGAAGAGAATTGCTACCAAATTGTTTTAAATTGGAATTGTTTGTGAACTGGGTTTGGTTTTGAAATTTAAGGGGTAATTGAATTTGCTAAAGAATTTTGGTTATAGTTGGAGTCTAAGGTGATATTGAAATTTTGGAAATTTGTTTAAACTCTGGAATCTTGATTAAAATGTTTATGAAATAAAAAAAAATATTGGCTAAATAAAATGTATAATTCCGATTTAAAAGCAAAATGTGAATGTAATTGATTATAAATAGAAGTTGTAAAATTGAAATTATAATTAAAGTTGTACAAGTTTAAAGGTCAAACAGAATTTGATTTGAAGTTGGAAGGAAATTGAGAATCAATTCAATTTGAATTGAGATTAAATCAATTTCAATGGAGATTGAAGATTGTTTAATTTGGAGTTGTGGTCAATTTAATTGGGAGTGGAAATTTAAATTGAATTGTTGAGGAAGGGAATAGTTGACTCTTGACTATTTTCAATATAAATTGTTTTGATATAAACTTATTTTCCAAGCTATTTAGTATACACAACCTTTCTTCTTAAAGTCAAATTATTTTATACTTGTCTTACAAATATTTTGGAGCTATTTAACCATTTTTCAACTGTTTTCTAAAACCAATTACTATTTTTCAACTATGTTACAAATTAATTACTATTTTACAATTATTTTGCAAATATCTAAGATTTCTATAACTATTTAACTATTTTCCAACTATTGTACAATTAGTTAACTATTCTATAGCTAATTTGTAAACTAATAATTATTTTTCGATTACTTATCTATTTTAAAATTTTCAAGCTATTTTTCTAAATATAAACTGGTCGGAGTTCAAACTGTTATTGATTTAAATACCCAACTGAGATAAGAATTGAAGTGATAATCCGAATGGGGATTAAGGTAATTGTAAATAAGTGAAGGGGAATTTAAGGAAATATGAATAGAAAGGAAATTGATTTAGCTAATAATCAATGGAAATAAATACGTAGGATGTACGTATATTATTCTATTCGCATAGCGATTTGATCGAGATTCGAGCATAGAATTTCGAGATAGTTTATCGATCCGAGTTGGGATTTTTCACTCGATTTTCGACGATGAGCCTGGATATGGATTGTTGATTGGTTCTGGATATTCTCTATCATAGTTATGACTATACAAGGAGAATGACGGTTTCTAATCAAGAAACCAGATCTGTGTCCGCACTAGGAAGTCGGGTAGACGATACTAGTTCGGAAGTGAAATTGTGTGATCGAGTGAGCGATCAGATTGGTATAGCGTACGGATGATGAGGGTACATCGTACGGATTGAATGAAATTGATATTGAAAAGAGTAATCAAATTCGAATATTTGATTTTGAATAAACAAAGTTCTATATCTTTGTTATATAAGATAAATCTTTCCTTGTTGAATCCATTGCTGGAAGAAAATGGATTTTCGAAGTGTTTGAGTATAAAAGGAATTTTATACAAGTTTGAAATGATCCAAAGTTTTAAAAATTTATATATATCTGAATATATATAATGGATCTTATGAGGATTTTGGGAAAAAGTTCTGGGAACTTTTGGATTTGGGAAGGCTTTTGATTTTTGGGTAAAATCAATATTAGTAATTGGAAAGCCTATTTTGAGAATTTTCGATTTTGGAATAATCGATTTTGTGTTAAGGAGCTTTTATAAAATTCATACTAGGTGTATGATTTGAAAGATACTATATGTGTATAGTATAAAGTGTTTTGATGATGGCTCTGGGGAAAAAGGCGCTCCCTTGAAATGGACTTCTCAGGAGTGCCACCGGGTGGTGCTGCCTTGAGCCCCAAAGGGGGGTTCTAAAGTTGATCCTGTGAGGAGTTCGGACAAAACTAGTTCCTGAGGATTATGAGTTGAGTATACCATAGCGTAAGTCGTGTGTGCCGCTGAGAGCCAATAGTTACATGGACTTTTGCTGCGATGGCAACGTAACCCAGGATGTAACTGCGACCTATGGTAACATAGTGAAAGTCGTTAGCCAACAGTCTGCGTTTGATTTTATATCGGTAGACTGCGACCTATGTAGGAGTGGAGAAGATTCATTTCGTCAGTGAAAATCAGAGGCCGCTGAGAGCCTGCAGTTACATGGAGTTTTGCTGTGACGGCAACGTAACCCTGGATGTAACTGTGATCTATTGTTTGATATCCATGGCGTAATCGAGAGGCCGCGGAGAGCCTACAGTTGCATGGACTTTTGCTGCGGCGGCAACGTAACCCTGGAATGTAACTGTGACCATGGATGGGGGTGATGATTTCCAGAGCATTCTCACCAACAAAGAAAAAAAAATATTTCCTCTATTTCAAATTGCTTTCAATATTTTCAATAAATTATTTTCCAAATATTTTCACTGGGTGTTGAAAACGAGTGTACCAAGTACTTATAGATTTTCAGTCCTACGTCTGATCAACGTATGACTGAATTTCTGTGAGAACAAGGATGAACTGGTTGAGACATTGAGTTATAAAATGTATTTTTATAAAGAGTTATTTTAATAACATTTTGTGACTTTAAAGGCTTTTCTAAAATTTTGAAATAAAGATGTTGGAATTTTGGAAATCAAGGAAATCCAACTATAATTCTAATGAAGTGAATTTGTAATTAAAATCGAATATGGATATAAATGTTGGAAGTAAGCTTATTAGCTGAATAATTATTTGATAGAGTATGTTAATAAAATTTAGCTCGATTAAATGAAATGGATTGTAAGTTGATAATGGGTTTGGAAATGAATTCGAATTTTAAATAGGATTCAACTTAGATTTGATAATGAATTAAATAAGAGGAGATATTGTAAAATAAAAATAAAATAGAGCTGGACTGAAAAATGTGATGGTTTGAATTACAAATAAAATTCGAGTGATTTGAATAATATTTAACGTAATTTTCAAGTAAATTGGATATAACGGAAGTGTTGTCAAATGAAATGAAAGTGAATGGAAATAAATTGAGAATAACTTTGTATTAATAAAATCAATTAGAAATGAGTTAAGCAGGTGAATTTAAAATGGGATGGATAAATTGGTTAATTGAGTTAAATAATAATTGGATGAAGTTTGATTGAATGGAGATTAAATAAAATTGGTTCTGAATCATTTGAGGTGAATATGAGCTGGCTTGGGTTAAAAATCAGTGGAAAGTAAGAAATTGAGTTCCAAACCATTGAATTGAATGAGATGGTATATAAATTGGTTGAAAGCAATGGAATTAGTTTTGAAAACGTATAAATTGCTTGTGGAAGTTATTTTGAATGCATATCTTTTAGAATTGAAGTGTTATAGTTGTTTATGTAAGAGAAATGTTATAAACTTCATATATATAGTACTTATATGTTTAAATTGAGTAAGTACAGGTACCTGAAGGCCGTTTGGCTGGATTTGGATGCGATATATGCTAAAATAAATAAGCTGCTTGCTTAAAATGCTAAATAAGGTACGCCTACGCAATACAAATAGGAAATATGAACTGTTTTTGCTTTTTCCGACCGTGTGGGTCGATGTATGCATATTTATATCTCTTCTCAAATTGCAAAAGCTCCTCCGTACAAAGGAGACTCTGCCAAAAATTTTCGAAAATTTTGGGAGTTAGAAATTTTTGAAAATTTTTGAGAAAATTTTCGTTAACGACACAACGATTGCCAATTGAGAATTAAAGTAAATTTGTAGATGAAACTAATGTGAATCAGTTATAAATGGAAAATGAAATTCAATATTCAGAATTGAAATCATATGGGAAGTGGAAACTAATTTGAAATAGATATGAAATTTTTGTAAGGAGATACATAAAATGATTTGAAAGGATTTGATTGGATATTGTTGCTAAGTGAGATATGCAGGTATAAAAAGGGGAAAGGAAAATTGATTGTGATTCCAAATATAAATTTGAATTGCCCGACAAAAATGCATGTATTTAAAATTATGTATGAAATTGAATTGGCTTTTTGATGTAGCCACTTGGCTTTTGTTTTCTTTTTGGAATTTGGAAGCCCGTAGAGGCCTTTTGTAGTTGTACCGGGTTAGCTGTAACAACCCGCATATTTATCGATTTTATATTTAAATATTTTATTTAAATATTTTGTCAATACTCGGAATTTAGTCCGAAAAGCTACTTTTTGCATACGGTTGAATTAGGACTCGGGACCACTCCCATTGAGTTTAAAATGCCGTTTACGACCTTTTTGAGTATAAGCTTCGATATGTTTGGAGAAAGTTGAATTTTGCTACTTTTTACTTAGGGCTTTGGTTTGGGCTGAGCCCAATAACCCCACTTATGTATTCAGTCCCAACTCCACTTCAACTCCTCATTTACTTCATTTCTAATTCCTAATACTCAAGCTTTGGCAACAATGGTGGGAGAGATGGGAAATTAAAACTCAAGCCCTAGTTTTCTTTTGCAAATCAAGTTCTAGCTCCAAACTAATAGAAGAACCCATTGGTAAGCTTCTCTTCTTCTTCTTCAACTCATTCTCTTATCAATTTCAGAAATTCCTAAACCTAACTTTGGGAATGTTCTTCTTTTAAAGCTTAGAATCAAGCTTCTTGAGTTGAATTTGAAGAGTGGTTGATTCTCCTTTTGCTTGCAAGCTTCTTCTTCATTCGTGTGATTTCAAAGGTGAGATTTTTATCTCACATCTTAGTTTATAATTATCTTCGATTGTTAGGTATGAATTCCTAACACTTATTCTTGTGCAATTGATTTTGGTTTGGATTGATTTGGTGTATATTCCAATTTTTGGTGTTTTGAAATCAAAATCTATGAAAATCCTATTATGGATATTTGGACATTGATATTTGAGGCGTATTGAAGAGCCGTTAAGGCTGGGTTGTCGCGTGGCGTAAATCCTTAGTCGTCGTTTGCTCGTTCGATCGTTTCCGATATTCGTATGGCCATTTTTGGTCGAGGTTCAGGAAATCCTCAAAATTCCAGTTTTAGACGTCTGAATCTTGGATTTCAGACGTCTGAATTAGTTCATTTTCAAGCAGAAAGAAAATAGGCTAAAAAACGCCTATTTCACACGTCTGAAACATTTGGTTCAGACGTCTGAATCACGTTCTGGAAAATTTTTATTTTTCCAGATTCAGACGTCTGAACCACTTGTTTCAGACGTCTGAAACTGTAGTGTTTTGCCTGCTTGCCTTTTTGTTTAAGAACTCCAATTTAAATCGATTCGTGATGATCCTATTTGTTGTTATCATTTATTATGACTTTGATGACTCCTTTTTAGGGATTATTGAATATCCATTTCGATGGATTCTTTATCGGTTTCTTTGGATTTTATTCACGTCTTCGAATGTGAATTTTAGTGATTGATTGTTCCTACAATCTTCTTTGTGATTTTTCACTTTAAAAATATAAAGGTTTCTATATTAATAGTAAATATAAAAACTCTTTCTTCAAATAATTTCAACACTGTTTTATAACAAAGCTTGTTTTCTCAAACCAATTTCCAATCTATTAGTATATACAAACCTTTACCTCACTCGTATGAGAAATCTAATTAAACGACTTAGTAAAACAAGTGGTATGAAACGCTTGCGTTTACTTCGCCGGTTAATTATTGGACTTGTTCGATTGAATCTCTTGTGATAATTTTACAGTGGAGATCTACAGTTTGTTCGTAAATATTTGAGTTAAGCAAGTGGTTATGGGACATGAAGCTAAAATTTTATATTTACTAACTTAGTGTAATTGACACTTCTTGATGATCAATGATGATCATTTTTGTGATTTAGACTAGCAATGTGCGATGTCTCTTTGTATACGAGGGAGACTAAACCCCGTTTTGTGGATTTTCGACTCAAATTTCTAGGGTAGCTCCCCATGGCCTTCGAGCCATTCGTGTGTCAAAAATTAATGGCTAGTTACCAAGAGATAGCTTCTCGTTCGTGTGATACATATGTTGGTGAGTTTTATGCTCCCGTTCATGTGATAGGCCTCCCCCACTTTTTTGTGTGATTTCTGGATTTCGTGTGTCGAATTCTGGAATTTATGCTTCACCTATTTTTGTGATTTCTATTGATATGATTTATCAATTTTTGTGCATTGGTGAATTCGTGTGTCATTGACTTTTGTGGCTACTGGATTTCTTGAGACGATTTCTAGAATTTGTGCTTCACCAATTTTCATGATTTTCATTGATAAGATCTATCAATGTTTGTGCATTGGTGAATTTGTGTGTCATTAATTTTTGTGATTGGCATTGATATAATCGTCAATATTTATTGGTGAACGAAATAAGGAGTATGACATTTCTTTTATTCTTGTGTAGATTCTATGACATTGATTAATCTCTCGTTGATTTTCATTTACTTATATATATATCACAGCTTGGCATTGTGATTATTATGTGTTTAGTCATATCTCTTATTCTATATCGTTTCATCTAATATTTATAGTTAGACTGATCCGTTTATTATTTTCTTATTAAATAATACTTGGGTCAGACCGAGATGTTACAGGTGCTTCAGCTTGACTTCTCTCTTGGGATTGATTTCTCTGACTTTTGGCTAACTACTTAGATTAGTAGTTTATTTTGGTGTATACATTTGAGATATAGACTCCATGATGTATACTTATTCTTTTGTGTAGTTCTTGTAACTATTCTTTTGTGATATTGCGAATCTTTTTAGACCGCTTCTCTGATATACACTTTCATGTGTTAGTTATATTTTCATATCTATTTCCGCCTTTGTGATATGAATTATCTGTGACTGATTTATGTTATGCATATTTCTATATTCGTTTTCGAAGAATTTATATAGCCACTGTGTAGTAGCTTTGAGTCTGTATCGGTATGTCGGATTTCCTCTTGAAATAAAATGCATGTTTTACTATCTGACATATCGGTGCTCGCACAAAACAATTACATGAATGGTCGCTCCTCAACAGCCTTATTCTCCGTGCTAGTCGACAGCATTACTCCATAGTGTTCTTGGCTAGCGTGGGTATAGAGGTGGGGCATCACATTAGCCGCGCAAAGGAGACGCTCGCAAAATTTTCCAGAAATTTAGGGAGTTAGAAAAATTTTGTGAAAATTTTGGTAATTCAAAATTTGGTTTTGAACTGAAATTTAGATGATTGAGCAAAAAGGGGTATTGGTTGAAACTATAGAAGGTTTTAGGAAGTTGGCTAAAGTGATAGTAGTCCTTTTATAAAAGATGGTTGGTAGGAAGTTGAATTGTGAGTTTTGTAAAAAGTAAACGGGTATTTGTCCATTCTCCCTAATTAATAATTTTGGGGACGAAATTCTTTTAAGGGGAGAGGAGTGTGACGACCCGGGATTTTTAACAATTTAAATTTGTAATAATTAATTGATTTTTAAAATATTTGAAGGCTAATTTTAACTTGAATTCAAGATATCAATATTTACTTGATAATTAAATCGTTGAATTATATAGTTTAAATATTGAATTCAATCATTGAAAATTTGATAAATTATTGAATCTGAAATTTTTAAGCCTGTTTAAATAATTTGAAGACTTATGAAATTTATAATGATGATACTGGAGATAATAGGATGATGGAAATTCAATTTAAAGGTAATTTGTTCAATTTTATAAATATATCGTTTGAATTGAATTTCAAAATAGCCTTCCGAGGCAGTCTCGGAATTCGACGAAACTAGTTTCATTGGATCCGTAATAATTAGTTATTATCGGGTTTCAATTTTTATAGACATCGGAATTGCCGTTTGACCCTGGCAGCTCGAAACGCTTAGAACTATTTCAATTAATTTAATTTAAAATTGATCGTTTACTTACGTAACTCACGCATACAATCAAATTAGCCTCCGAAACATGTTCCATTGGGTTCGGAATGCGGGTAAAACCTTATCAACGTTGTCGGCATGTCTTATTCGGGGTTCGGGATTTCGCGTTATGTAACGAGACGTTTTGAAGATTTATAATGTAATATATTTAACGTCAACTTGTCAGAGATTTTTTGAAACCAGCGTACGTTGGAAGCCTCCCCAAATCCATATCTTCTCCCCGTCCCTCCCTCTATTTCCCATACACTGATTAATAAAATCGAACTAGAAAAAAAAAGGAAAGAAAAAAAGGAGTCGGGTTCTTCCTATTTTCAATCCCGAGCCTCCCCCTCTCAAATCGAACCCGGCTTCGCGAAGAAGAACAGCGATTCGATGTTTATAGCAGCGATTCGATGTTTGTAGTGGCGATTCGATGAGGGAGCTCGCGATCGTTAGAGGCTTGCTCGAACGCGAGTTCGACGAGGAGCGGCGACAGGGACGTTGGAGGTTTTGGCAATTAGGGTTGGGCGTAGTCGCGTTTTAGCGACTGGGTGAGGTCGCGCTGCGCGATTTCGACGTGGGCGTGATGTCAGGCAACGTGAGGAGGTGGAGCTCGCAATTTCAAATTTTGGGTTGTGAGCGATCGAGGTAGTGAAGTGGGGGGGGGGGGGGGGGAGAGACTGCAGTCATGAGGCAGAGGTAGTTGTCTTCCTCTTTTATTTTATCCAATTAAATTTAATTTATATGTGTACACTGTAAGACAACAATATATATGTAATTTTAGAGAATACAGGAATTTAGATTTTAACAGTTTTGTTAAATAAAATAATAATAATAAAAATAAATATAGATTTTAAATATGCTTCATATATATGTTAGAAAAGGAATATTTGCAGTAAGGTAACTAAATTTTTATTTTAGTTAAATAAGTTTAGAACTCTTTGAACTCGATTGTTCACTATTAATTGTCAGAATATATATATGTATATAACTCCGTATATTGTTTCAGTAAAGAATGTTTACTGTTTAATTTTAAAATGCCAGAGTTTAGATATATATATATATATAAGTGTATAAGGGTACAAGAAATTTATATAAGATTTTGGAAGGAAATTATATAAGGGATTTTGTGATAAAATTTTACAATTGACTTATTAAATTTATTTGGTCATTAAAGGATTTATAAAGAGAAATTATTAGTTAAATTTAATCATTAGTTAAATAAAATTTGTAAAAAGGGATGGATGATTGTTCAATTATATCAAATATTAATAATCGTATAACTGTTATTCAAGGTTTGAAATTTGAAGGGAAACAAGCTGGATTTGGGAATGGAGGCTAATAAAAGCAAAGGTGAGTAAATCTCACTCTGTTGGATTTTTATTTGAATTTAAATGGTTAAATTTAAATAATTGGTTGAATGATTAAATTGTTTGGATGTGCAATGATGATGATGTGACTTTGGTTTTGGTTGGATTCTCGAGTTAATTGTTTGCTTGACTCGAAGTATTTGGATTTTTAGTTGTTAAACTTAATTCATAAGTAAGAAAATGGTTTCGTTTTAAAGTTAATAAGGGCTTGATGATTGTGATTCATTAAAATAGTAGGGTAATTAAAATGGATAATTTATTAATTAAATTAATTAATGATTTGTGTTAATTAATTTAGTAACGAATGAGTTGAATTAATTAATTAAGTTTCAAGTAAACTAATTAAGTGTAAGTAATTCAGAATAATAATTGAATGGCGTGTCAGGTAATTTCTTAATGAAATTAATGAAATATAATTACTTTGCGGAAGAAAGCAAGAGATTAAAAGAGATAATTAATTAAGGAGTAAGAAATTTATTTAATGAAGTAAATAAAAGATAGTTAAATATAGGTAGAGGTTGTTTGAGAATGATTAATATCGGGGTTTAGTTAATGTAATTAATTTGGATTAGGATAAATGGAAATGAAATTGGAATTCATAATTTATATAATTAAGGATGTAATTTAAGATGAATTAATCAATATAAGTGAGTTATGAGAAGTTAATTAATATAAGTAGTTAAGGGAATGTAATTAATATAGTTAATTAATTTATGAAGTAATTAAGATTAGTTATTGATTTTGGGTTAAGAATAATTAATATCGTGAAATTAATTGGAGATAATTACTTGAATGCAATTGAAAGATAATTAATCCAGCGTGATTAATTAAAATGAATAATGAAGAGTTGATTAATTAATTGATTTGGAATTAATTAATATTAAATGAAGGAATCTAAGTGGTTGAGATTTGAAATTCAACCGGAATTAATTGAATTAATTTGTATGTGATTGAGTTTTGCTTATGGATGATTGAATAATATTGGATGCTTTGAATGAGTTGATATCTCTAATATGAAATGTTGTGAATTTCATTTGGATAACTTGGGTTAGGATAATTTGAGTCTTGAAGAGACCGGGTTCGGGTATTTTGGAAATACCCGAAACCACTTCGAATATTTACATATCGATTTGTGAAATCAATATGCTGGATTTAAATGATTTAAGTAGACTGGAATATTTATCTAAGTTTGGTACTTAGAAATGTATATGTGAAATAAGTGTTGTCTACAGAAAATTGTGAATTGGTTAAATTGATATAAGTTACCTGGGTTTATACAAGTTGTAGACTTTTGTATGTCATGTTAGTTGGGTTTACTCACGCTGGTTTCCAGCCTGACCCGGGTGTTACTTTGGTGTAATGCTCGGGTCAGACCGAGTATTACAGATTTTTAGGTAGGATGTTCTGGAGCTCAGGAGGTGAGCTGGATGGCAGTAGCGTATAGAGTATTTCCGCGGTATTTATATTATTAGTAATCTGAGATTTGATAATTGTAAATATTCAGTGACTGTAAATTATATGAAACTCTGATGTATATTAAATGTAATCGACAGATATAGTAGTGCTTTGTAAACTGTTATTATTTATTATTATATTTTATCCGCTGCGAATGTGAGATGTTTGGCTTTCTGTTCTTCTTCTTCTTCTATCTCTTTCTTCTTTTTCATAACTATCTGGAATTTTCGGGATTGAAAATTCCGAGTCGTTACACTCCAGGTCAGTCATGGGACTGGTGTGAGAACTTAAAACAATTTATCTTTTAAAAACAAACAACGAAATATTTTTAAATGGATTCGCAATGTTTTTAGAAATGTAACTACCATAAGGGCTCCCGCCACACACACAACGCAAACGCAGAATTGGAGGAGATTTCTCCTTATGATAGTCAAATATGCTTGATACGCAAATTTCTTTGATATTATTACTATAAGTGCAAAGTGCAGAAAAACATTTCGAAAGTACATTATTAATCTTAGCCAGCATAGGTACCATTATAGTATGCCTACTATAGCTACCATATTAAATGGAAGGTTCTACAACTAAAACCGTACAAGGCTCGTATTGTTTTTTTTTGGATTTCCAACAAATGGTCAGGCCAAGAAAATTCCCATTGCCACATGGGTACTCCTCTAGAAGGACGTCCCGAGAACCTAACCGGATCTCTACCAACACAAGGCCGGGTTACCCCTAGCTGGGTAACAACTGACACGAGTATGCCATCCCCCGGTCGCAACCGACCTATATCCCGGGATTCACCAACAACCACAAATTAATAAGTTTGCAGCAACAACATAGCTTAAGTATCTGGGCTCCATACCATGATACCACCTCTATCCAGAAGGAAATGACATACACTAAGGGGGCGCTATCCCCTAATAACCTTGCCGCATCTTTCCAGTTTTGACCATTATCGGGGAGTGAGGTCCGACAAAGTCTCGTCCACAAAGCTACGCTTTTCATAAAAGCCACGCTTTGATCAACAAATGATCAGCAACACTCAACATGCCACGTTACCAAATTGGGAATATATCACTAGAAACCATCAACTACATAACCTCTGAGCTCGTACGTCTCAGAGAAGGGTGTTAAGCTAAGAGAATAAATTCTCCGCCACCAACAGAAATGTATTTGATAGAAACCAACTTTACATCTCAAATTGTAACGTCAGACACACATCCATACAAGTCCGTTCCGGGATCGAACAGAACCGAAGGCACTTCCAAAGAAGCCCTTGCAATCTGGATATTCACTAATCACGTCCGGACTTCCCATCACAAAGGGTGATAAAATCTCTATATCGGAGATCAACCGATGCAGAGACATTCGACGGTAATCCTTTCGTTTTCGAAAATATCCGGTCTTCAACGCCGGTCTTCAAATGCTATCCATTACGACATATCACTATTCGGAATGGATTTATGACCCAAAGGTCCACTCCCGGCTAAACCGAATAATGAGCTCTTATTTTAAAATAAGTGTAGCATTCAAATTCAAGCAATTTCACAACAAATACCCATTTAAAGGTAAATATTGATAGTCGGTTATTTAACTATCAATAGATATACACAATCATCACCAAATTCCAAATAATTTCCTAAATTATTTATTTTCCAAAAATATCTTTACAAGATATATATTTTCCCATACTTTAAAAATAAATAAATATTTATTTTTACAAATTTCCCTTTCCTTTATAAATTCCATGTGAATTTAAATTTCCAAATATCCACTGATATACGATTTTCAAATCGATTTCAAATATTCACTTTCAATTTATCTTTAAAAGGTAAAATCTCAAAACATTTCACTTCATATTGGAAAACATTTCCATACTTATTTAATAATAAGTGATTCACAAATCTATTTATTTTCAACATTTGGAAAATATCCAATATACTTAAATCACGATTAAGTATATGTTTTATTCTTTAAGGAAAACATTCTCTTAAACATATTCATTTGAGTCAAAACGAAAGTTGCGCAAAACATCGTTACGACGACCCAAAATACTTGTATAGGATTCGAAATTTAGATATATATATATATATATATATATATATATATATCCCAATACTATACAAAAACATTTCCTTTCGAAATCATTTTCTATAACAATAGTGTTATAGTCCACCATTTCCTTATTTCTCGAAAACGTCTATTTCAATAATGAATGTTGAAATCTATGGTTTCGATAGTTAATGCTTTTTAAAACATCTTTGAATCGTTTTAATTCTGTTTAAAAGATCACTCCCTATAACATTTCTTTAATATATTATTCACTGTCCAAAATCGTGAATATAAATCGTTAACCAAATTCAACATTTCTACACATTTTATTTAAAGGATTATCCACTGTCCAAAATCGTGGATATATCTCCTTTAATAAGCTTTCATATTTACTTATCAATTTCAATTGATTTTGGATTTATAAACAACGTTTATAAATTCACATCTATATAATTTTATAAAAACTTCAACTTATAAAATCCCTTTATTAACAAATTCTATTTATATCTTATTTAAATTCCAAAATCCAATTTATAAATTAATTACTTATAAATCTTTATTTTAAAAAATCTATTCATTTTATAACTTCACAATTTTATAAATCATAATTTACGCAGGAAAAGTATGAAGAAGCAAAGTCTTTGCTTGCAGAAATGGAGAAGAGGGCTATTACGACGGAGAGTATGTTGGAAGCCACATTGCAGAACCAACGGTGGTACAGACATACAGTCTCCAAGGTAGATTACTACCTTTATTCTCGGCATGATTTGATCACAATTACAATTATACCTTGGTTTTAGACAATCTAATATATTGAATGTAGCATTTATCATGATTTATGATGCCCACTAACTGTCGCCTAGTTAGTAGTTTTTGATTGCTAACATTGAGAAAAGTGAAACGCCATCAGGTTTCTCAAAGCTAAAATGTAAATGTAATTAATTAAGGAAACATTGGCATCTTCCTTTCATTGAAACTAATTTTCTAGGTGAAATGATATTTTACACAGTGTTGAGCATTTTTATATCGACAAACACTGGCCCATCTTTTGTCCCTTTGATGGTAGGGCTATAAATTTTCTACCAGTTTTTCTTTCTCATAAGTTGTACTACATTTTAAAATACTTGTTGCAAACATGTTGGTACCCAATTCTAATATAAAAGATTATGTCTGTTTCTTGCCAATCTCATGTTAGCTAGTTCAACTTCTGTAGAACTCCATTAGATAATCCAACCCAAGAATTCTTTGCCAAAAAAGTAGGACTGCTTTCTTGACCATGGCTATGTTATTAATTTCAAGTTAAGTTACTCTGTCTTCCTTCTTTGATATGTGCTATAAACAAGGATATATTATTAATTTCAAATTTCTTATATCCATATTGTTTAATATTTCATTTTGTTGCATCTCCAGTAATGATAACAATAATGTTAAAGGTAATGTAAACATCCACACACAAACGCACATTTTAATCTGACAAAGCCTTAAACAAGATATGTACACACTTGTAACAGTGATCATGTATGCAAGTATGTGTTTTCTTTTTGATAATTAAATCAATTATTTTGATAGATCTGATTCCTTTACAACATTTGAAACATCCAACAATCCAAGTTAAACCAAGTTAAACCAAATTCATGTTTTCATTTTTATTTTACATAATTTCGTTAAACTTCAAATGCAAACTTATCTCTAATGACCACACTTATAGTTGTAATATTTTTTTTGCTTCATATAAATTTTTTGCTTCATATTTTATTGTACCATGCATAAATGAAAATACTTTGATCATTTTATCTGTTTGCTATTGATAGGATATTCATCATAAATAATTTGTTCATTGTGATTACATAAGGTTGATATATTTTATTTTTGTTCATGTCAGCATCATTTGCATTAAAATATGTCATTTGCATTTAAATTTTCTTTTATAACAAAATAACTCATGCACTGTTCATTTTTGCTCAGGATCTGCTCAATGGAATTCAAAATGAGCAAGATTAGAAATGTGATAACGAGAGCTCACATGCAAAAAAATATCGACGAACAAAAAAATAAAGGTGCAAGAAATAAGCAGCTTTAAGACAATCAAGTAGACGATGAGATTCATAACGAAGACAATTCACAAGCATTAGAAAAAAATCAAGTACAAACTTTTCTCATAATAAATCTTGCTTCATTACTAAATAATGGATTTATTTCAATTTACTTGGCGATTTTCCTATTCGGCTACTAAATAATAAATCAAGTACAATCTGAACCTGGTTGCTGAAATCATTTTGAGAAATTTCAGTCTAGGGTTTATCTGTAGTTATGCTTTTGCTTTTGTTTCCTACCCCTAGGGTGGATGCTTTTCAATATCTCTTGTTCTGTCTTCAAAATCCTTTCAAACTTTGATATTCATTCGGAATCCTGTTATATGTGTAATCTGAAACTTCTCACTTTCTAAAATATACAGTTTAAGTACTCGGAATAGGTATCTGAAATCAAAAATGACGTTTATTGTTACATTTAGTTATTAGCTTTAAATTCTGGTTGGTGGAGTACCAGCTGTAGTGCTTTGTTTGTAGTTGACTGTTTGGAGTTCAGGGATGAGGTAGAGATGATACAGTTCAATGTATGTAGTGATACAACATGATGAAGCAAAATATATTCATCTCTTCTTGGTGTAATAGTTACCCTAATTAAAAGATCTTTTACATGAAACACATTTGAGTAAAATATATATTGAATCGTTATGATTAGTAATATATCCATTTATAGGTGAACAAATGATAAATTGATAAAAATTCAAAATAAATACTGAATATAAGTTACACAAACACTGCCTATAGCAGAAAATAGATAACAGAAAATGTTGGTATATATGGAGCATGCGGTGGAAGGATATGTTGTATTTTCATGGGTGCATTGAAGAAATAGCAGTTAGAAATGTATGGAAAAATGTTGGAGTGTTAGAAATGCTTCAACAGATGGTTGCTGCAATTGAGAAAAGTGAGGTTAACATTGCTTTTATCTATTTTCCATATTGGGAAAATAGATCAGTAGAAATAATCAATTGTAGTTTCTAGTTCATGCAGTTCATGCACTTGCTTTAATGTTTGTACACTGTAATGAAAAATATATATCACATTTCTATCTGAGCATGCACTTGTTTTAACATTTTCTATTTCTTTGTGTTAACTTCGCATGCTTATTTGGAAGGAAGCAAGGTCCTTAGTACGCAACTAGATCAGATCTTACATGTTGGAACTCTGTAATGTTTGTACTTTGTAATATTTGGAAGGTAATGTTTGTACACTTATTAAATTGACATTATTTTCTGTTTCTCTGTGTTAACTTGGCTGCAGGCTTATGTTTATTCAATGGTTATGCACTTGCTTTAATGTTTGTACACTGTAATGAAAAATATATCACATTTCTTTCTGAGCATGCTCTTGTGTTATATTTGTTGATTATAATCTTTATTCGTTTATGAAGATTTAGTTTGATTGCTATTATTAAAATGTAATATATAGGCATAGCTCTTGAAAAGTGTATCTACGATTTTTATAGCAGCATATATGAGCTGTAAAAGAATTTATCAATACTATAACATGTTGATTTAATAGCATGAAATGACCTCTATTGAATAAATATTTTATAGCGTCAAAATGGTGTTATAAAGATTTCCAATTCCGTTGAGATTTAGCTGTATTATAGCGGCTACAATGAGCTATTGAATAAATATTTTATAGCGGCAAAATGGTGTTATAAAGATTTCCAGTTCCGTTGAGATTTTAGTTGTATTATAGCGGCTATAATGAGCTATTGAATTAACGTACCATAGCGGCGAATTTGTGTTATAAAACTAAGCTTAACCATAGCGGTATATTTTGTGTTATAAATATTCAACAGTTTTTTATAACATGTCGATATACAACGCTTATCAAACCGCTATGGTTGTGATTAATAGCGGCTATATGCCGCTACGAAAGACACTTTTTGTTGTAGTGGACGACCCAAAATACAAGTATAAGGATTCAAAATTTTGATAGATATATATATATCCCAATACTATACAAAAACGTTTCCTTTCGAAAACCATTTACTATAACAATAGTGTTATAGTCCACCATTTCCTTATTTCTCGAAAACGTCTATTTCAACAATGAATGTTGAAATCTATGGTTTCGATAGTTAATGCTTTTTAAAACATCTTTAAATCGTTTTAATTCTATTTAAAAGATCACTTCCTAAAACATTTCTTTAATATATTATTCACTGTCCAAAATCGTGAATATAAATCGTTTACCAAATTCAACATTCTACATATTTTATTTAAAGGATAACCCACTGTCCAAAATCGTGGATATGTCTCCTTTAATAAGTTTTCATATTTACTTATCAATTTCAATTGATTTCGGATTTATGAACAACGTTTATAAATTCACATCTATATAATTTTATAAAAACTTCAACTTATAAAATCCCTTTATTAACAAATTCTATTTATATCTCATTTAAATTCCAAAATCCAATTTATAAATTAATTACTTATAAATCTTTATTTTACAAAATCTATTCATTTTATAACTTCACAATTTTATAAATCTATAAATTTCATTCACTTATGAAATCCATTTATACTTCATTTTAACACTTATAAGAACTCGTTTTATAATTCCAATATTTTAATTTATAAATATCAATCTTATAAACTTTTTTTATAAACCGTTTATAATAATTAGAAAATCCCAATTTAAACCAAGTTATAAATTAATCAACTACTTATTTCAAAAATCACATTCGGTTATATTTCACAAAAATTATAATTTTTATAACATAAAAATTATAACGTTTGTTTATTTAAAATGAACCAATTCCAAAATTCAATAAAACGTATACGTTCAAATATTTATTTATTTCCGGTATCTAACGATACCAAAATTATATTCGTTAAATTTTAGCCCTCAACGATTTCAACCACAAAGATAATCATATAGAGACTATAAATAATCAATGCACAACATTGAAACGCATTCAATTATTTGAGGAATCTAGTTGGACCCCTCCAACCTGTTTCCCTGCATCCACAGATGTTAGCATAATACCAATCCCGTTTCAAGACGGAATATCACGGTATATGGGATTATAAAAATATTATCCGCTATTATGCGGCGCAATAGGGTCTCATCCGCTATATAATGTGGGAAAATCAACTCCAAGTACATATATAATACCAATTCCACTTCAAGGTGGAATATCGCGGTATATGTGTTTAATAAATAACCTCCGCTTAATATACGACGCATATGGTCTATTTCAAAACAATAGATAATAATTTATCATTCAATCATACAATCAACACAATTAAGCAATTTTAAATCTAACTATTTAAAATTAAAATCGAAACAGTTTAGATTGAGTGAGAAGTTCTCACCTTAGCTTTTATTTTGCAATCCATTTACCATTCCGGCTTGATTTCACGATTTTTGAACCTTGTAACAAACATTATAGGATTTAATTAATATTTGAAATCAATTGGATAATTAAATTTTCATTTGATAGATTTAATTAACAAATTATTTTAGTTTTAACTAATCTTTCTTAACAATTTCTTAAGTAAAAATTAAATAAGTTAATTAAATAAATCAAACACCCTAAATAAATTATTTTATCAAGCCTATTTATTTTCACTCGCATATGAAAAATAATCCATATAGGTTTTAAAAAATCAAATTTTCATGTATAAACTTTCAACATCTTAGATTCCTATTTATTTATCAACTTTGAACTAACAATTTGATTTATCAAATAATTTCCCCTTTCTTTTAATAACTTAAAACTCTTCAATATTTTTAAATTACAACTATATATATATCCTTTTACTTTTTTGAAATTTTACATGTAAATACATGTTCCTGCTTTCTTAATCTATCATATAAAATTAAATAGATTACAATAAGATAAAATACCTCACGTCAAAAGCTCAACAAAAAAAAATCGCGACCAATGTTCGTCGACAAGAGATGCTCGAACCTGCCCTGATATCTCGCCTGTCGAATCTTCCCAAATCGAGGCCTCCGCTATCCCTCCAATCTCTCCTCGATCGCCTCGCTTAAGTTAACCGCGTGCCTCATCCTCCTCTTCTCGGGAATCATCACCATTATCGAACTGAGCCGTAGCCCAACCTCGAATCGAGCGATTAGAAGTCTCGTGCAAATAGACTCTCGAATGAAGATAAATAGAGGACGCTCATCTTGATTCACACGCGAAGGGAAATGAGAGGAGGAGCCGCTGTTGGGTTCAACTAAAGTTCCCTCCGAGCTCGAAACTGCCTGATCGACCTCCCCCCCGTTTTACCTTACTTACGATCGAAAATTCACCTCGAGTTAGGAAGAAGCTGGTTTCGATTTTTTTGTGAATGAATTTGAAAGAGGGGGGAAGCGAATGAGATTTGTTAAATTAGTTGCTCGGCCATTAATATTTTCTTTGAAGCTTTCAAATCTGCTATTGATTTTATAAAGGGAAAGGGAACAATGTTTCCACTTTTATTTATTTTCTCAGTAACGTGCTTTTAACAGTCACGTGATGTGTAAAAAGGGGGAGCACGATTTGAAATTAACATGTTTGCATTACCTAGCTACAGTGTTTTGATGGGGAAGGCAAAGTAATGATGTAGATATAATTTCAACTAATGTTGACCAAATACAATTTTAAATTTAAATTGAATTCGACATAAATTTCAACGCGTTTACTTAACGTACGGCCAAACGATCACTGCAAACGCTACGAAAATTGAAATCCAATAATAATACAATATTCTGGATCCAATGGAACTGGTTTCGTTGAATTCCGACACTGTGCCTCGGAAGGCTATTTTTAAATATCGATTCAAACGATAAAATCCGAAACTGAACAAATCACTTTCAAAATTCAATTCTAACTCCAATATGATTTAATACAACTTTACAAATCAATTTAAATCACATTAAACCTAATTTCCAATTATTTCTATAATTTCACATATTAAATTATCGATTTAATTATCCAATTAAATCTAGATATTCGAAATATGAGTTATTCGACTTACAATTTTACTTTTTAATATTTAAAATCAATTAAATATATAAATTTCAAATGACAGAAATTCTGGGTCGTTACAGCCATGGTAGGGAGAAGGGAAGGAAAAGCAAGTAGCGGCAAGGAAGTGGTGCATATAGGCTAGGCTAGGGTTTTAAACTTGATTTGGTGATGGATCTTTATTCTATGGCTCACGGCCTTGTTGTGGGGAAGATGATGGTCTGTCATATAGGAGGTAGAGAGGGGATGAGGTCGGAATTATGGTGGAGGCCGAACATATGAAGAAGAAAAACAAAGGAAATACAAAGGAAAAGAGGAAAAAGAAAGAGGAGAGAGGCCATGGAACTTGCAGTATTTTTCTCTAGATGCAAATGAATTTGAGATGAGATACTTTTTTTTACGTGAATTGATAGGGTAGGAGGCGGCTAGGGTTTTGCAATACACGGCTGAAAATTGTGAATGGCTATGGTAGGAAATAAAGAGTGTAGGCAATATAAAAGCAAGAAACAAACAATATAACGTATGCCCAATTAAAACAAAGTTACGCATGTCTAACTGATTTTTTTCCTATCTATTAAATAAAAGATATACAAAAGAAACATCAATAAATAAAAATAAAGTCTATTTAAACAAACAAATAGAAAATAACATAAATAGATAGACATAGGAAAATATAGAATAAAACACAAAAATTAATTGCTTTTAAAACGCTGTATGTTATCCAATTTACAAAGTATAAATCAAAATTTAATGAAACGAAAGCATAACGGATATTAGAATTATATCCAATTTCAAATAAAAAGAATATAATTTAAAATTTAAATTTTAAAATTTTCGAATAAAAGTCAAAGTTTGACCAAAATATAAAATTTCCAGAAATTGTTTATTTTATTGTATCCGGGAAAATAATTTATAAACAACTCCAAAATTATATTGAAAATTTACAAATTTTCAAATTTAAATAATTAAACATCAATGTTTTCAAATAAATTAAATTTAAAAATATTTACAAAATTTTGGGTGGTTACAGTTCAAATTCCCAAACTTCATCAAAGATTTGATTTACGGCGGCTTCCACATCTTCATCTTGCAAATGCTATCACTCCTAATTTGAAGCTCTAGAGTGAATTTCTTAAACCTATCATGCTTTTTTGATTTTGGCTTCGAATGATCTCAAAGATGTAGGCCCCGTTTGGCTTGTCGTTTTTAGTTTTGTGTTTTCGTCTATACAAACTCCCGTCCGTTTTATGCATTGTTGAGAAACAAATAATTTTGAAAAATGAAATTAACATGTAAAATAGAAAACAAGTTTATTTTGTTTTTCCTGTTTTGAGAGATAAAAAAAGCACAAAGAACAATATAACTCCTTTGTCGTCCATTGGTCATCGCGATGGCTAAGAATTATAAATATTTTTCTCTTATTTTCGGCTAATTCTTAGTGCAAGTTGAAAACACAATACCCAAAATACAAAATGAAACCAAACTGGCCCTATAAGTTTTCTATACTGTTGAGATTAAATCTCCCGATTTGAGAAGATATATACTTTCCTTTAAAGTTTTTCGTGGCCTCTTTGTCATTAGATGTTGGCATCACCTGACAAGAAGCTTTCTACGTTCGACGCTCTAATTGTTGTTATGATCTTGAGACGTAATTTACTGAGTGTTACCACATTCTCCTATCTCCTAAGCCGATAGGTGATATATTTTACCATCGGGATTACTTTTATAATGACTATCCCTAATTCCCTGATTATTACAATCAAGTTGCAATACACTTTGATATAGCAGCAAATCCAATTCTTTCGGCTGGGGCTTGGACGCACGGTAGTTCCCTGCCAAAACCTGATAAGCAATTAACATATTCGTTATGATTCTGGAAATTAATATTAGTAATAATGTTATAATTATTCAAATATGATTGTTGACTTCCCTTGTAGGAGATGCTCCATATTTTGAAACTAGAATGGCCACCTCTAATATTTGAGCCACTGGAATTGAGATTGATACGACCTAAAAGCTCTTTAACATTTGCATATCCCCGAGTTGAAAGAGTTTACTATAGGAAATGTCATGATTGACTTTCCCATTTTGTAAGTATGCTTCAATACTCTCCTTGCGGTTATCCTTATCATGAGTAGATGTATCATGACTATGAGTTTCATTGAGTTTTTCCTCTGCTTTGAGAATGAGTATTTGACATTTTGATTCTATCATATTCCATGTTTCCTTATTTATATGCAACCTTGCATTTCTCTCTTTCCATATGTGAAAAATGACTATTGTAAGCATGATGCAAGTTTTGTTGAACTTATTTTTATGCTTCTTTGATTTGGTTTTGGATTTGAATTTTTTTGAATGAATTGAATGTTATTTTTTATGCTGTCCAAAAAGGCATATTGGTTGAGATTAATTTTTCTTTTGGCTATGAACCTGATATGCCTGAATTAGATACAATCAATGAATAAATGGTTATAGTTTCTATCTCCTTTTTGCAAAGAAGACATTTTGTTTCTTCTTTTTTACCCTATTTATGACATCAATCTCTTATAGGAAATCTGTTTAATGAAGCAAAGTAGACACAGTGTGTCATTTTTGGGTAGTTTGCCTTATTCCAAATAGTTATATACCAATCCACTTCTACTTGAGCACCTTTGATATATTCCCAAGTGTTTTTAAAGGAGATGGCCTTTCAATGCGAATTTCCAGCACCTTTTGTCTTTTTTGAGCTTTAATCAATTTCAATGATGTTTATTGCTTCTTTGAATATAGAAGAAGCAGGTTGCAGGTTGCTGTTCCATTTGTGATTTTGGACAATACTTTCGACTTTAAGATTTTCTCTTCCAAAATAAAATAAATTTAACCAACCCGATAAATTTACTAAAGACCATTGATCCAAAGGTCAAACTAGAGAATGGTTGCTTTAGCGTCTTTAAATTTCCTTTCAATCATTCTTGTACCAATTCCTCTAAAGTTTAAAATGTTTTCCGGGAATTGGAATAGTGGCTTTCCACTGGCATGGGAAAGAAGCATTTGTTATTTACATATTTATTCTTTTAACATTTTGACCAAAGTGAATCTCCTTCTAAAATTTCTGCATTAGTTTCAAATGACAAAAAGTACTTAAATCCTTAAAGTTTCTTAGGCCTAGACCTCCATTCTCTTTTGCTTTACGGGTAGCATGCTAAGATACTTTGTGGTATTTACCTTTCCAACTGAAATTTGCACACATTTTTAAATTTTTTCTGAATAGATTTTTGTACCAACCCATATTTTCATAAATCGAGATATTTAAATAATTTATTTCTTTAAATGTTAAATTGTAAATTATTCCGACGGGCTTAAAACTAACTCTCAACGACGGAAAAATTAGGACTCGAGACCTCTTCATTGAGTCTGGATCATCCGAGAGGTTAAGAATGAGTATTAGGATCGATGGATTTTTAGTTAGTAGCTTGCGTTCGATTAGTAGATCGATCCAAAGGGTTAACTTTTGTGTACGACGACATTAGGCTCTGAAACCTTTTCCATTGAGTCCAGAATAGGGGTATTTAGATATAAATGATAATTAGCTTGTTTCGTTTTGAGTTGCAGAATTCCCAGCAGATATTTTGATCGATACGAGTGATATTGACCATTTGTGGAGTAGTCTAGGATTATGCCATATTTTATACCATCGGGATCGAAAAAAGTGTAGAGTTGCATCGATCGAGAACCATTTCGATCAGAGCTAGCTAGAGCTCATGTGGGTTGAAAGCATAAGATAAAAATTGAATAAAGTTTATTTAATTTAATTTTAGTAAAACGGCATTCCACTCTCCCCTAAATCGATAACGCTCCATATAACAACTGAGATTGCGCTGCCCACTGGTTGCAAAATTAGGCAAAGAGCTTAAAAGGAAAAGTGTGCATCTCCTCCCTACAAACCCATTGTCACCAACTGATCGTCCTATGGTGGCCAAGGATGGCATGGATCTGGGCTCGACCTAGCCGGCTTGGGAGGATCAATAGGAATGTTTGGGCCATCATGTGGAGAAATGGCGGGCGATAAGAGGACGAGAATGTTCTGGGCTATCGTTGAGGGAGGTGAAGCAATTAGAATCGGTCCATAGCAGCGGCAAAAGGCGAAGGAATGGCGATATAAGTTTGTTATCATGCAGCCTAGGTTAGTCGAGGGGAGATTAGGGCATAAGAAAGGTAATTAAGGTTTTGATTACTTTAATTAATCCCTAATTTTAATTAATCAATGTTCTAAATTGTGTATCTTGCTCATATGAGGCAGATTGGAACGCGGTTCCTTGCATTGTACTCATGGAGTCATCACCTATGCAATGGAATAGCTTTGGTCACTATCTAGACGATTGGAAAATATAGCTAAGATGGGTGGAATGATAACTCTATAATTAATTATCGTATAAATCTCATTATTTTTGTATACCACTTTATATGATTTGAATTATGTGGGGTAATGTGGTTCATTGATATAGGATGTTTGGATGGATCATTATTGTTAGCGCCAAAAATGGTCACTAACACCTGATCGCAGATGAAAGCACCAACTAACCGTCACAAATAAGAGATAGAGTATCTGTAAAGAGTATAAATATGAAGAACAGTAAAAATTTAAAGAGAAAGCAGTAATGACACAGGATTTATAGTCGTTCGACTGACTCTGGCCTACGTCCACTCCAGAAATTTCCTTTTTATTGCTACGAGAATCAATTACAATAATAGTCTGGAGTTGTTAAAATCTATAATAGCAAAGTAGCCTTGATGAAGAAGAAGAAGGGAAGCAGAGTGAAGATCCCTTTCTTTGAAGCCCCACCTACTGTATTTATAGGCAAAACCCGAGTTACTGTCTTCCTGAGTGGTTCCGGCCCATCAATACCATAGCCAATCCAAAATCCATCACTACGACCGATCCCCTGTTGGAATTTCTTCGACCCGAAGTAGACATAGCATTGGCTCGATGCACTATCGTACATGACTCAAAGTAAAGCTTGTTTGGACTCGGAGCAGCCCAGTGCCAATCCTCTTCCTTCAAAGCACCGACCCTCTTTAGCCGACCGGGATTCTTCTTCCTACCGACCCGAAGCTTCCCTGCGTGTGACCCGAAGTTGTTCGTTCCATTTTTCGAAGCAAGTTTGTACCGACCCCATACGTGCTGACCCGATCTCCACTGGATGACCTGGAGAAAAGCCATGACCAACCCCGAGTAGTGCGAACACACCAAACCCAAACAATATGCCAACCTAGGGGCTCGGCACCTACCCTAGTGGAAAACCAAGGCGACTCGAAGACCATACCAACCCACCAATTTTCTCCAACGCAGACCCACCTTCCTACCGACCCGTAGTCTTCACAACACCGACCTGGGATTTGTGCCATACCGACCCGAAGTGTACTGAGCCACTATATTATGCCGATCCAAATCTTGCCGCTTCCATGACATGAAGTGTCCCCTGGATGTCTCAGAGAACCATGAAAAAATCCTGAAGAAAGTCTAAGAACAGCTCGAAGTAAATTTTCAGGCCACTCACGACAACTCGACTTTGTCGAAACCCATATTTCTGCTACTTTTGTCCATCGAATATGCCAAATTCCAGCTTCATAATTAAGATTATCATCCGTGATTGATCATCTATCCATCAGTTGACTCAAACCCATCATATTCTAACCTCGACAAATGAGCAATCGATTTAGTTAAATCCGCCTGTCTAGGGCCTTACCAAAAGCAGGTTACAAATTATCGATTTAGTATAGTAAGGTAAATGTCGACGACACAGTTGTATTATTTATTAATTACTTCCCAATTTGATTGGATTGGTTTGAGTTAATATTCACGATAATTGATTTAGATCCTGATATATATATATATATATATATATATATATATATATATATATATATATATTGTGTGTGTGCGCGTGTGCGCGCGCGTGTGTGTGGAGATCATTCGCATTGGATAAAGTGGAAGGGTTTGATATTATTTTATAACGTATTTATATATTAATTTAACGCCAATTTATAGTTTAGGCCAGTGATAGAAATATTGGTATATATTTTATTACTAATCGTGATTGAAAAGTATGACTTTTCTTAAGTAAGCATAAAGACTTAATAAAATGATTGAGTAATTTAATAGATTGGATAAATGGATTTACACTTAGTTTAATATGATAAATTAAGTGTAGCAATTACTTAAAAATTAGTTTTGAGTAGATGGGAAATTTTATAAAAATTCTTACACGATTTTATAAAAATAGTGTGATTGAGACCTACTTGTTTATTTTGATAAATTAAGTATAGTGTGGCTTAAATGGGTTTTGAAGCTAACATAATATTTTATAAAAGGATCATGGATTTGTAAAATATTATGAGGTGAAATATATTACACAAATCGGTTTTGAGTATATAATGATATTTTTATAAAATGGTTATGATCTTATAAAAATAGTACGAAGGTGTATATTTAATTATAATTCTATAGCTAAGTAATATTACACTTTTAAATGACTTATAAACTTATGGTCGTTTTATAAATAATATATTATTTTCAAAAATAATATATTGATAGATGGATCATCTCTTAAATTACCATACTGTATAACGAATTGATTAATGACTGAAATGCATTGTTTTATGTTATTGTTTTTAATTGGTTGAATTGGTGGAATTGATTTTAGATTAGAATTAAATGATATAAAAGTAGATTATTTGGTTTGTTGTATAGTTTGATTTTAATATGGTGAACGGTTTTTTAATGTGTATTGCCTTCGTATAGATAAATATGCATCAGATGTACTGATTAGTTCCATATAGAAGGACTGCTTGTATATTTACTTGCATATAGTTTATATAGGATATATATGTCTATATTTATATAGTTCTGGTATGTCCGACTTGGGACTATTGTAAGGATGCACGAAATATTTTATTTATATTCACAAATGTGCAACATAAAGCATGTATATATTGTTTCAGTATGTCCGACTTCGGACTACTGATTGGTGCAACGGAATCTATTGTACCTTGGGGCGATACGACGTGCATATATGATTTCGGAGTAGGTTTGGAAAGAGACTTGGACGCTAGTCTAGCGTAGGTCATAAACTGAGTACTCTTCGAGGTTACGATGGGACCTATTGACTAACTTCTTTTGAGGACTTGGTTTTCAAGGTAGTCCACAATATAGTTGTGGCTATCGATAGGCATTATAGGTAGCTAATAGCAATTCAAGATGATTTATCGACCCAAAGTAGAGCGATAATACTTTAGCATTGTATACCTATGTGGAAAGGATATACGCAAGTTTAACATTTACAACGTTTCCGGTATGTCGGTATTGACAACCGAGAGTAAAAGATGCTAGCAAGGGAATGCATTGTACCATTGGACGACACGACCTACAGACATGATGTAATGACCCACCTTTTTGGACAGTTTAAATTGACAATAAACCACACATGCCAACTCAAACCATTCAAAAGAGATGATTTTTATAGGGTAAATAAGAAAAAGAAGAGAAAAGAAAGAAAAACAAGACTCTGAATATCACGGCGAAATGACAAAATAAATAATCAAATAACAGTTCATGAAGTTGTTTTACAAATAACATTTGATTACACTTTTACAATACAAATCAGAGTTATACATACAGCAGGAATAAATAAAGTAGCGGAAAGACATGATGTAGTGGAATAAATATAATAAATGGTAACAATATACTAAATCTTCGTCTTCGTCCTCTAGAAAAATATTCTTCAATACACTGAAAAGCTCAAACTGACTCGAACGTAATGAAAAGACCAAACATTCGAGTTGGAAATAAAAGACAGAACACCCGAGCGTGATAAGGCACATGACAAGGCATGCGAGGCAATGCCAAGGTTGGATTGTACCGTTTGCACTCCCGGACTGGTGGTAACCCATTACAGTTACTACCGCCCATTTTGAAACACACTCCCATAATCAAATCGAGGGGTGGCCACCAAATCAATCACAAATTAATAAATATGGTATCGAAGAAATGTGCTCGATCGGAGGAGCGACCTCACTTAACCCGGTATAGATCTTGTTTTAGTCATATCAAGCTAACCCGAGGGGATCAGGGTTGCGTTCATATCTCATACAAATCGATCGGCAAACCATCCTACTTCGTTCTGGATTCTCCACCATGTGCATAGTTGTTAAAGTGGTTTTCGGTATTGGCAGAGAGTATGACAATATTTGATCCCAGTCTCTTTAACAACCAATCGCTCATTTCACACCGGATGGTTCTTTAACATTTTCGAAACTGATTCATAATTGATGTAACGACTCGGATTTTGCGCGCTCGAAAATCGACACCCATACTTCAAATCGTACTCGAATGTCATAGATTCGACCGTTCAAATCCGATTCGCTACATTTGGTATCAGAGCCTTTACAAATTCAAACTGAAATTCTTTTTGATTCATAGGCTTCTTTGATGTTGTTTGATTGATGATGATATTGCTTTGGTTTTCTTTTTTTTTTTTTTTTCAAAATGATGCTTAGTTTTAAATGGTTGAAATGGAGAGGAGATATGTATAAAAAGAAATATGCAGGCTTGAATATCTTTGCTTTGTACATTTATTCTTCATGAAATTATTTTTAGAATTGATATCAAAATATCGTATTTACTTCAAAATCATATCACTTCCGAAATCATATTCACTTTCGAAATCATATCACTTTAAAACTTGTATCCATAAAATAGGTAAAACCCTCATTTCAAAATCATCATATTTACTCAAAATATGTTATTTCACTAGAAAATATCATTTCAAATTCCAACGCAGGTCATAACATCATTTAACCATATTCGCTTTCAAATCAAGAATTTAAATGTGAACAATTCAACCTTGCACCGTTTGAATTTCTAAAATAGTTGGGATAGTCACGAACAATTTAAATAGTTTAAAATAGTTTTAAAATAGTTTTAGTAGTTAAAATAGTTTAAATAGTTTAAAGTAGGTTTAAAATAGTTTTAAAATAGATTCTAATAGTTTAAAATAGACTTAAAATAGCTTAAATACTTAAATTAGTTTTTAATAGTTAAATTAATTTAAATAGTTTAATGATTTTAAAATAGCTAAAAATAGTTTTTATATAAAACGATTTGATTATTGGAAATGGTTTATATAGTAAATAGCTTTGAAATTCTAAATAGTCTAAACTTTAAAATAATAGATTTTTAAACAGTTTATATTAATTAATTTATTTTGAAATTAGTATCAAATCAAACTGTTTCTTACATTACAAAAAATCCAGACCATATCCAAATTTCAAATCAACGGAACTCATTTTTAATCTTTCAATTCAAATTCTCATTAAAAATATTTCAATTTATATCGATTTCAAATCCGTGTTTGAACTACAAATTTAAACTACTTTATATTCAATAGATTTCTAAGTTTAAATATGGTAACAATTACTCAATTTTGATAAATTTCATTCACATCTCACAATTCAACTTTAAAATTTTAATTTAAATTCTTTAAATAATTCAGTTAAACCAATTTCAGTTTCAACATTTTAAAGCTTGGGTTTTGAAAATAATTCAGTTTATATAAATCAAATTTATTTCTTAATATCATTTAACTGGATTCAAAAATTAAGGATTTAAATTCACTTAATTTAACTAATCTAGTGTCCGTATATAATTTTCTACCCTATGGTCAAGTGATAAGGTTATCTATCATTTCAACCCGAAATAATTTAAATTTATGGGTTATATAATTTCAATCCGCAATCCCGAGTTAAAATTCAAAATCCATAAAATTGCTCGACCTTATCATTTCAACCAATAATGATTTTTCCCTAATCTATAAGACCATTCAGATAGTCATTTTCTTATCGATACAAGGGAACTTGCAGTTGATAACAGTATTTAAAATAAAATAACATCCAGTCATCCAATATCTACAATTAAACATCCATCACAACAATTATTCCATTCAACTAATAAATCACACAAATAAACTGGTTATCATTATCAGGTATTTAACAGGAAATTAAATTAAATATTAATTTAAATGGCAATTAAATTAAATATAAATTCAAATGACAATTCAAATGACAATTTAAAATACCAAACAATGACCAATAAATTTCTAATCACATTATAAATTCAATTTAACCAACCTAAGATGATTTAGTATTTGTGAGTGGGTTAAATCACTCACATTTGATTTGTCATCGATTTAAAAATAAAAAATTAGCCCAAAAATTTAACAGTCTCAAAACGCAGTTAAACCAGTTCCAAAATGTTCGAATTTTGATACGAATACAAAGGAGAAAACTGCGCGTGAATCCGAGCTCGTATGAAAAAGTTATTCACGTTAGAACATTGAGTTTAAAATTTAAATACATAATAATAGAATAATGCAACGTACCCAAAGAAACCCCAATCGCATGTGCATAGTTGCGCTCGAAAGCAAGACCAACGACCGCCCTTCCATGATGAACTTCCGCTGCTCCACTTTCCTACACCCAAATCAACGACCATAACCGTGTTCCCCAAGTCGAGGCGCACCCCTCCAGGCCAGGTGGCTATCTCCGGCTGCCCCGAGCCACCAGTGCTGATACCACTTAGATGCACGTTTTCTGGAAAAATAGTTGTTCTTCTTACCATAAAGAACCCATGGATCTACAGCTCTCGGCCTCCTATACATGCCCATGCCTCCCGATCGAACCCTTGTCGAAGATCCACCATCAAATCTGAAAATCTAATATGAACGGCCAAGGATAAATCGCCAATTTCTGGTCAAACTTTGATTCAATTGAAAAAATGAAATGCAGATCTGGATTGCGCTCTTCGAGAGATTTAAAACAATATACAATTCGATATAGTCTGAAGAGGTTGAAATTTTTGAAATTGATTTTGACTTGAAAATTAGGGTTTTTGAATTGGAATTGGGTTTCTACCATCAGAAGAAAGGAACAGATGAGAATGTACGTACAGAATAAACTGAAAGGCGGCTAAGGTTTGGGAAACAAAATCCATTTATTAGGACATGAACAGATAAGAATGAATGAAACAGATTAAATGGATCGAAATGATTTCGATTAAACCCAAAAAGCTCGTTCCATTTTCGAAACGAAAAAGGGCCATCCGATTTATCAAAATAGTTATTTTCGATGTTTTTAAACTCAATGGAACAAGTTTCAAGCCCTAATTCCATTGTATACAGAAGTTAGCTTTTTAAAGTGAACTTATTTTAATTGAATTCATTAAATTGATTTCTACATGTTTCGAGCCCGCATAATCAAATGACAAGTCCGATCGTTACGAAACTTGAAATCCTACAATAATTCGCTATTATGGATCCGATGACACTTGGTTTCATCAAAATCCAGGATAGTGGCCAAAATGATTAATTTTCATGTTAGTCAAGTAATTTATTATCAAATTGGTTAAATTATTTTTTAATTTTTAAATTCAAAAGTCGACCATTTTCATCATTCTTAATTACACATAAATTTATAATCTTTTAAAACGATTTTCCAGGCCAAATTCAATATCGAAATATTACATAAACTTTAATGTTAAATTGCAATAGGAATAAAACCCATTTTGTTATAATTTAAACACCAATAAATTATTTTATTTTGGTTCCACTCTTATTATTGAATCACTATCATCTTATGAATATTATTAACAAAAGTTTACGTTGTATTACATTCTTATTCTACAGTTATCATCTTTTACAATATTAATTATAATATTTCAATTTCATTAAATTCCATTAATTAGCAATTTTAATTCCCTATTTATAATTAAAACCAAATTAACTTTACAATAATTTCAATTAATTGAAATTACATTAAATTAATTATCAAAACATTCAAACAATCATTATTAAATTATTTTAAATTATATTTCTCATTAACACATCATAGATTTCAATTTTCACAATATTAAATTCTAAAATCTTTTTTAATTTGATATTTTAATTATCGAAAAAAATACAGGTTGTTACACTCTCCTCCACTCAAAACTTTTCACCGTCGAAATGGGAAAAGGAGGAATTAAGAAACAAATATATTTTATTCAAATAATCAATTTATAAACTCTTTAAACTCACATAATTAAGTATTTAAGTAAAATATACCAATCAATTTCTAACCAATTATTCTTTCATATTCAATTTTAATAAAAGTTTGAAAGTACTTTCACAAAATTTTCTAAGTCTTAAATTCACGGAAAATTTTGGCAGTCTCCTTTGCACGGATAGGTCCAAGAAAATAATAATCTCAATAATATCATATATATATATACATATTTCAAAAATAAAATATCCTAAACCAAGGGAAAAATAATAAAAATTCGCTGTAAAACATAATCCAAAAATGTCTCTATACGTCGAGCAAACAAACTTTATTTATGAAACCAAAAGCTGTAGCTATTGCTTCCATAAACCTGTATTTCACTTATATAATCCAAAAGAGTGAGAATTATATTCAAGAGAAATATTTTGTTATTTCAATTAGTAACAAATGCAAATTAACAAAAATATATGCAAACAAAACAATACGATCATCATATGCAATAAAGAAATCAACTATACATCCATAGCAACTAAACTAATGGTTTGTTTAGGTTCAGAAACATCTCATATTTCAAGGGTGATAAATAAACTATCAAATGTATCTTACGCTCAACAGCCTTTGATAAGTACTTAATAGATTATTCATACAAGCTCAAATCGATGTAACTTTTCTCGCACATCCCATAAGCCAAACAACAATGAATTTTAAACATTATCTAAATTTATTCTATTAGTTTCCTTTCACATGTTTACTGTTCATTTATTTTCATTCATTCGTACAATGATTATCTTCCATTAATTTACGTTCATTTACTTACATACGTTAATTTTCGTACAATTATTGAAAATAATCAATGAATTTGTTATTTAAGTATTACATACATTTTATTGCAGTTTAATACACATTTATTATTTAATTATGTACTTGATTTCCATTTAATATAAATATTCATTAGTGAATAAATTCATACTTAAGTTTTCTACCTTTTAATTCACGTTCATTGCTTATATATCATGGTTTAAATTTAATATTAATATTCATTGATGGATCATTTCCATCACTTCTTTAAGTTTATAATTATTTACTTAATATAGTATTCACTTCTACTATTCACTTTAACTATAAATAACTTCAAACATTGACTTAAGTTTATAATCATTTACTTATGGTATTCACTTTTTCTATTAAATTAAACTACTAGCATTTCAAAATATTAACTTAAGCTTATAACATTTTTGTTACATCATAATTCTTATTTACAGAAATAAGTCCATTACATACGTTTTACTTGTATAAAATTATATTGCATATTCATATAAACAATTTAACTTTTTAAATATTCCAGCTAAGTTTCATATATGTTTTATAGAATGTAATTGAACATTATACAAATGACCTTATTCAGTTTAATTAACAAAATGCTCAATAGTTTACATCTTCTAAATTCTCATTATCTTTTAATTTACAAGTTACAAATTTCAAATTTCTTATATATTTCACTAATCACTTAGCATCTAATTTCTTATTTTCATTTTACAAGTTTCTAACTATTAAATAGTTAAGATTTCATTTCATTAGTATAATTAATTCTAATTTATAGAAACTTAAGAACTAAATACCCGGTTCCCCTTCAAATCATTTGGAAAAAAATATACGCATATGGCGTTTATATATATCCATTCATATTTAGAAAATAAAAATTAAGGTTTGTTTATCAAAATAGATGTGTAGTAAAACTACTACATTGGCCTTTCCAGTTTGAAACTCGAAAATGAACGTCAATGATGCGGTCGTCATCATCGAAATTATTTTCCAGCGACAAGAGAGGGGGGTACAAAACTTATTTCCTTTCAAAATTCCTTTAAGACGTTTCTTTCAAATCACATTGAGAATATTTATCCAAAAATACTTCTAAATAATACTAATATTATATTCCAAAATCCTTTGAAAACAAATTTCAAAAATCCCAGAACTTAAGTTTTTAAATTTCCAATTAAATTCATTTTATTTGTAAATCATATTGTTGCAACCAATATAAAATTTCACTTCCTAACAAAACAAAAATATTACATATAACTTCATCCATTTATAAAAATTATTCTTTTATATACAAAATAAAATACTAGGAAAAATTATTTCATTTACCTATATTTGAAAACAATATTATGTCGGTCTGCCTTACTAAGTGCTTAGAAATCCCTCTCGATGCCATAGCTTCCTATGTACTGACCAAAATTTATAAATACTAAACAAAACAAATTAACACAATATAAAACATTTTATAATACTAACAAGTACGATCTCTCATATATATACACTCGAACAATTTTTAGGGTATTACTACCCTATCCTCTAATGAGTCAGACCCCATAAAGCTAAGATTATCGCTAAACCTGGCTCTGACACCAGATGTAACGACCCACCTTTTAGGATGGTTTATAATGGCAATAAAGCACACATGCCAACTCAAACCATTCAAAAGGTAGGGTTGTTATTGGGTAAATAAGAAAACGAAGTGAAAAGAATGAAAAACAAGACTCAGAATCTCACAGCGGAATGACAAAATATAGTAATCAAATAACAGTACATGAAGCTGTTTTACAAATAACATTTAATTACGCTTTTACAATATAGATCAGAGTTATACATACAGCATGAATAAATAATGCAGCAGAATAACTTGATGCATTGGAATAAATATAATAAATATTAAAAATATACTAAATCTTCGTCTTCGTCCTCTAGAAAAATAGTCTTCAATACACTAAAAATCTCAAACTGACCTGAGCACAATAAAAATACAAAACACTCGAGTCAAAATAAAAAGATATTATGTAAGTTAAATCAGCTGTAAATAAATATGAGTGTAACGGTTCAGAGATGTTTACGGCATTTTATCTCCTATCCAGTGTCCAATGTGTGTGCAATAACTTAAGAAATGTTCGGGACTCCATCTTCTAAGGATCAGTTAAACTATCTACAAACATAGTATAATATGCTATTATAATATGTCTACAATAAAGTAATTTATTACAATAGCATTAAGGCATTTCCCATATCCCCCTTAACACGTTTTTATATAATTCTTGTATTTTACACAATTCTCGTATTTTATACAGATACTTTAAGCCTCACTAAACCAGTGGGATACTCAGTGAGAACTCCATAGGTATGGTACAAACCAAACTCGTAGTGGATGTGATAAGGCATATGACGGTACATGCGAGGCAATGCCAAGGTTGGATTCTACCATTTTCCCTCCCGGACAGGTGGTAACGCGTAGCAGTTACTACTGCCCATCTGGGAACACTCCCATAATCAAATCGATAGGTGGCCGCCAAATCAATCACAAATTAATAAATATAGTATCGAAGACATGAGCTCAATCGGAGGAGCAACCTCACTTATCCTGGTATAGCTCCTGTTTTAGTCATATCAAGCAGGCCCAAGGGGATCAGGGCTGCGTTCATACCTCATACAGATCGATCGCCAAACCATCCTACTTCGTTTTGGATTCTCCACTACATGCAAGTTGTTAAATTAGTTTTTGGTATTGGCAGAGAGATAACAATATCTGATCGCGATCTCTTTAACAACCATTTACTTATTTCACACTGGATGGTTCTTTTACATTTCCAAAACTGATTCATAATTGATATCAAAATATCATATTTACTTCAAAATCATATCACTTCCAAAATCATATTCACTTCCAAAATCACATCCACAAAATAGGTTAATCCCTCATTTCATAATCATCACATTTACACAAAATATGTCATTTCACTAGAAAATATCATTTCAAATTCAACCATAGATTATAACATCATTTAACCATATTCGCTTTTAAATCAAGGGTTTAAATGTATATACAATCCAACCTTGCACCATTTAAATTTCGAAAAGAGTTTGGATAGTCATAAACAGTTTAAATAGTTTAAAATAGTTTTAAAATAATTTTAAAATAGTTTTAATAGTTAAAAATTGTTTAAAATAGCTTTAAAATAGTTTTAATAATTTTAATATAGATTTTAGCAGTTTAAAATAGATTTAAAATAGCTTTAATAGTCAAATTAGTTTTTAATAATTAAATTAGTTTAATAGTTTAAATAGTTTAATGATTTTAAAATAGTTAAAAATAGTTTTTATATAAAGTGGTTTGATTATTGGAAATGATTTATATAGTAAATTGTTTTGAAATCATAAATAATCTAAATTTTAAAATAATAGATTTTTAAACAGTTTATGTTAATTAATTTATTCTGAAATTAGTATCAAATCAAACTGTTTTTTACATTTCAACAAATCTTGACCATATCTAGATTTCAAATCAACAAAACTCAGTTTTAATCTTTTAATTCAAATTCTCATAAAATCCATTTTAATTTATATCAATTTCAAATCCATGTTCAAGCGACAAATTTAAACCAATTTAAATTCAATAGATTTATAAGTATAAATGTTCAAACGTTTACAAAAGCTCAATTTTGATAAATTTCAATTATATCTCAAAATTCAACTTTAAAATTTCAATTTAAATTCTTTAAATAATTCATTTAAACCAATTTCAATTTCAGTATTTTTAAGCTTGGATTTTGAAAATAATTCAGTTTATATAAATCAAATTTTATTTCGTAATATCATTTAACTGTATTCAAAATTAAGGATTTAAAATCATTTAATTTAACCAATCCGGTGTTCGTATATAATTTTCTACCATATGGTCAAGTGATACAAATATCTATCATTTTAACCCACAATAATTTCAATTTATAGGTATACATCATTTCAACTCGCAATCTCTAGTTTAAATTCAAAATCTTTAAAATTGCTCGAGTTTATCATTTCAACTCATAACTATTTTCCCTTATTTATAAGACCATTCATACATGTATCATTGGAACCCATAGTGATTTTCGTATCCATAACTAAGGAAACTTGCAGTGTGATAACATAACATTCAGCCATCAACATCAACAATTAAACATCCATCACAATCTTTATTCCATTCAACCAATAAATTACACAAATAAAATGGTTATCATTATCAGGTATTTAACTGGCAATTAAATTCAATATTAATTTAAATGGCACTTAAATTTAATATGAACTGAAATTAAATTTAAACGACAATTTAAAATACCAAACAACAACCAAATAAGTTTCTAATCATGTCATAAATTAAATTTAACCAATATAAAATGATTTAGTATTTGTGAGTGAGTTAAATCAATACCTTTGATTTGCTGTCGATTTAAAATCCAAAATTATCTCAAAAAATTAACAGTCACAGAATGCAGCCAAATCGGTTCCATAGTTTCTGAAATTTTGATACAATCGCAAGGGAGTAAATCGCATGTGAATTCGAGCTCTTATGTAAAAGTTATTCGCGCTAGAATGTTGAGTTTACAATTTAAATTAGAATAAATAATAATAGAATAATGCCACATCCCACTGAAACCCTAACCGCACGTGCATAGTCGCGCTCGAGAGCAACACCAGCAGTCGCCCTTCCATGATGACCTGCCGCCACTCCACCTGCCTACACCCAAATTAACGACCATCACCGTGCTCCCCAAGTCGAGGCGCACCCCTCGAGGCCGCGTGGCCATCTCCAGCTACACCGAGCCACCAACACCGCCGCTACATACATGCACGATTTCTAGCGAAATTGTTGCTCTTATGACCACAGAGAACACATGGATCCACACCTCTCAGCCTCCTCTACACGCCCATGCCTCCCGATTGAACCTTCGTCGATGATCCACCGTCAAAATCTGAAAACCTAATATGAACCGTCGAGGATAAATCGCCATTTTCTGGCCCCAAACTATGATTCGATTGTAAAATTGAATTACAGAACTAGATTGCACTCTTTGGGAGCTTTCGAACGATATATAATCAATATAATCCGGGGAGGTTGAAATTTTTGAAATTGATTTTGATTTAAATTAGGGTTTGTGAATTGGAATTGGGTTTCTACCATCAGTAGAAAGGAACAGATGAGAATGTACATACAGAATAAACTGAAAGGCTGCTAGGGTTTGGAAAATAAAATCTATTTACATGGACACAAACAGATAAGAACGGATGGTACAGATTGAATTGATCGAAACGATTTCATGAACCCGAAAGGCCAGTTCCGTTTCCAAAACGAATGTGGGTTATCCAATATATCAAAATAGATGCTTTCGATATAATTAAACTCAATGAAACTAGATTCAAGCCCTAATTCCATTGTATACAGGGTTGGCTTTTTTAAAACTAGCTTATTTTAATTAAATTCATTAAGTTTATTTCTACGCATTTCAAGCCTGCACGATCAAACTACAAGTCCGACCACTATGAAACTTTAAATCCAACAATAATTCACTGTTACAGACCGGATGAAACTGGTTTCGTCGAAATCCGAGACAGTGGCCAATACTTCTAATTTTCACGTTAATTAAATAATTTATTATTAAATTGGTTAAATCACTTTTTAAATTTTAAATTCAAAAGTTAACCATTTTCATCATTCTTTGTTACACATAAATTTATAATATTTTAAAACAAAATTTTCATGTCAAATTCAGTATTTAAATATTATATCAACTTTAATGTTAAATTACAATAGGAGTAAAACCTATTTTATGATAATTTAAATACTAATAAATTCTTTTTATTTTGGTTTCACTCTCATTAATGAATCACTATCCTCTTATGAATATAATTAACATAAGTTTACATTTTATTACATTCTTATTCTACAGTTATCATCTTTTACAATATTAATTATAATATTTCAATTTCATTAATTCCATTAATTACCAATTTTAATTCCCTATTTATAATTATAACCAAATGAACTTTACAATCAATTGATTGAAATTACATTAAATTAATTGTCAAAACATTCAAATAATCATTGTTAAATTATATTCAAATTATTTTTCTCATTAATAAATCATCGATTTCAATTTTCACAATATTAAATTCTAAAATCTTATTTAATTTAATATTTTAATTATCAGAAAAAATACGGGCCGTTACACATAACCCCGAAGTAAGGGCGTAGAGAGACCGAAACACCGGTCTAGAGTTGGTTTCTGGAGGCTATGACGAGACCTACATGCCAACTTCCTTTGAGTTGTTAGTTTTCATTGGAGTCCACAAGTTAGTTGTGGCTCTTGATAGGTCTCATTGGCTGCTAATGGCAGTTTAGGATGGGTATCAATTATGGATATTTGTAATTTAGTTTTTGATTATGGAGATGCTATGTTAGTAGCATTGTTATATAGATGTATTTCTTTGCATTTCAAATGCTTTGATGGGGAGCGTTTGATCGAATGGTCCCTAGAGCAGACCCTACCCAACAGTAACAATGGGTATCATCTTATTCGTTGGGTGTTGGCTATTGTTATGATTGTGCACATTATATTGGTTGTTTGATTGCCATTATTGAATATTGATTGTTAGACTTACATAGGGATATTTATATATTACTCTTGTGGTGATACATTAGGTTAACTCTACATTTCAGTCGTACTATATTGTTTATACTGACTTAATGGGTGTTGGAGAAAAGATGGTTATAGTATGGACCTATACTTTTGGGTTGGGTTTACTTTACTTCTTTAAGAGCAGTCTAGTTTATTCCTGAGCTATGTTTGTAGAGAGGATCGGGTGTACTATGCTAATTCCCTGTATATTTGTATATAGATTTGATACAAAGTACATTGAGATTTGTTCCCGTCAGGCTAGGCTTTAAGTCTGACCTGTGTTTTGTTATTTTCTTCTTATGTCATGACACCTCTCGGGTACTCGATTGAGTAGTTTGAGAGTCGGGAGCTTTTGGGGATATGCTTTCAGGATAATTGGGGCAATTTGAAGGCGATGATTGTGAAGACCCGCAAATCCGTACACCTTGAATATACACTAATCTCCATTGATTACCTCAAGATGAACGGAAATACGAATTCTCAGGGTTTAAAAGAAGAAAAAGATAGAAGAAGAGAGAAAAAGATAGAATAGAACAGAAAACAACAGTACGATATCAGAATCTCACAATCGCAGCGGAACAACATATAATAGATAAATGAATAATCTTTAAAACAAAGAACTATATCAGTTATTACATTACATCACATTACATTACATCATCAGAGTGTACAACAACAAACAACAACAAACGGCGGAAAAGAAATACTATATACTAATAATAAGCCATGCCATCCAGCTTGCCTCCAGCAACTCCTGAATTCCAGAATATCCTGATAAACCCGACTCTTGACTGCCCGTGTGGAAATTGGTGGGCATCCAGAGTTTAGGAAGGAAAACAATAAACTCCGAGTCAGTCATGTGACTGGTGTGAGAACTCAAAACGGTTTATTTATCTTTAAAAACAAAATAGAGGAATATTTTTTAAAGTCAATTCGCAATGCTTTTAAAAATGGGACTACCATAAGACCTCCCACCACACACACAATGCAAACGCAGACTTGGAGGAGATTTCTCCTTATGATAGTCAAAGATGCTTGATACGCATTAAAAAGAACATTTGATATTATTACTAGTTCATAGTGTAGGAAAAATCATTTCGAAAGTAAAGATATAAATCTTAGCCAACATACGACCCTTATCGTATGCCTACTATAGCTACCATCCAAACAGTGGGGCGCCACCATAAGTGAATGATAGGTTCTACAGCTAAAACCGTACAAGATCGTATTGTTTCTTTGGATTTCCAACAAATGGTCAGGCCAAGGAACTTCCCATTGCCACATGAAAACGCCTCTGGAAGGACGTCCCCGAGAACCTAACCGGATCTCTGCCAACACAAGGCTGGGTTACCCCTAACTGGGTAACTACTGACACGAGTATGCCATCCCCCGGTCCTTTAGGACCTTTATCCGAGCGCTCGATAACCAACATCACACAATGATAAATAAAGTGTTTCAACATGAGTAAGTATCTGGGCTCCATACCATGATACCACCCCTTTCCAGAAGAAAATGCACATACCCTAAGGGGCGCTACCCCCAATAACCTTGCTGCATCTTTCCTGTTTTGACCATTCCGGGGTGTGAGGTTCGACGAAGTCTCGTCCACAAAGCCGCGCTTTGGTACAAAGCCATGCTTTGGGTCAACAAATGATCAAAGAAATGATCACAAAGATAAGTGATCAAACAAATGATCATATCACAAATGATCAAACAATGATCATTTCACAGCAACACTCAGCATGTCATATTACCAAATTGGGAATATATCGCCGATAACCTTCAACTACATAACCTCTGAGCTCGTACGTCTCAGAGAAGGGTGTTAAGCTAAGAGAATAAATTATCCGCCACCAACAGAAATATATTGGAAAGAAATCAGCTTTATATCTCAATTTGTAATGTCAGACATACTATCCATACAAGTCTGTTCCAGGATCGAACAGAACCGAAGGCACTTACAAAGAAGTCCTTGCAATCCGGATATTCACTAATCACGTTCGGACTTCCCATCACATATGGAGTCTCTATACCGGGGACCAGTCGATGCAAAGACATTCGACGAGTTGTCCTTTCGCTTTCAAAAATATCCGGTCTTCAACACCGGTCTTCAAATGCAATTCATAACGACGTATCACATATTCGGAATGGGTTATACGACCTAAAGTCCTTTCCCGGCTAACCCGAATAGTGAGCGCTTATTTAAAAATAAGTGTGGCATCCAAATTAAAGCAAATCACAACAAATACCCATTCAAAGGTAAATATTGGTAGTCGGTTATTGAACATTCAATGGATATGCACAACATCACCAGATTCCAAATAATTTTCCAAATTATTTATTTCCCAAAAATATCTTTACAAGATATATAATTTTCACACTTCAATCATTTGAAAACAATTTTCAAATCACTTTTCACATTTACCACTTTTGAAAACAAATTTCAATCGTTTTCCTTACGCGGAAATACTTTCATTTCAACATGGTTCATTTAAACCAATTAAATAAATCCTTAACGATTTACTTTATATTTACGTTCCAAATCCGTAATTTATTCCCACTCTCCAAAAATAAATCAATATTTATTTTTAAACAAATTATCCTTTTCTTTTATAAATTCCATAGTGAATTTACATTCCAAAATATTTATGAATATACGATTTCAATTATTCATTTTCAATTTATCTTCAAAAAGATAAATTCTCAAAACGTTTCATTTCACATTGGAAAACATTTCTATACTTATTTATTAATAAGTAATTCACAAATCTATTTATTTTCAACCTTTGGAAAATATTCAATATACTTAAATCGAAATTAAGTATATATTTCATTCTTTAAGGAAATCATTCTCTTAACCATATTTATTTGGGCCAAAACGAATGTTGCGTAAAACATCGTTACGACAACCCAAAATCACTAGTATAGGGATTCGAAATTAAAATAGATATATAAATCCCAATACTATACAAAACATTTTCTTTCGGAAATCATTTACTATAACAACAGTGTTATAGCCTACCATTTCCTTCTATTTCTCGAAAACGTCTATTTCAACAATGAGTGTTGAAATCTATGGTTTCGAATCTTAACACATTTTGAAAACATCGTTAGATCGTTTTAATTTTATTTAAAACATCACATCCAAAACATTTTCTTTAACATATTGTTCACTATTCAAAAACGTGAATATACTACGTTAACCAATTTCATCATTTCTATACATTTTATTCTAAAGGATTATTCACTGTCTAAAACATGAATATAACTCCACAAATAAGTTATAACAATTTACTTATCAAAATAACTCATTTGCGGATTTATAAAACAATGTTTATAATTTCCATTTCTATTTATTTTGTAACAACTTCCTTTTATAAACCTCCTTTATTAACCTATTCAATTTATAACTCAATTATAAACCAAAAGTCCATAATTTAAGTTAAATACTTATAATTTATTTGTTTGTAAAAATTGTTTCTTTAACTTTCCAAATTATAAATCTTATAAGTTATAAGATTCATTTATTTACCCATATCTATTCTTCAAATAACTTTACAAATTTGATAAACCTACTGCTTATAAAATTCCATTTATAACTTCACCGTTTATAATCCTATAAATTTCATTCATTTATGAAATTCATTTACAATTCATTCTAACACTTATAAAAACTCGTTTTATAATTCCAATACTTTAATTTATAAATATCAATTTATAAATCTCTTATATAAATCAATTTATACTATTATTTTAAAACATCTTTAATCTCCTTTATAATTTAACCATTTTGATTTATAAAATAATCAAATTTCATAAATCCTATATTTAAACTTTTTACAATAAATTCAAAAATCCTGATTTAAACTATTTTATAAAATCATTAACCCCATATTTTCAAAAATCAACTTTTAACTATATTTCTCAAAAATCATAATTTCTATAACATTAACATTATAACGTTTATTTTTTTTAAAATGAATCAATTCCAAAAATATTTTATAAACGTATACTTTCAAAAATCACTTAAAATCCTTTTAAAATTCCAAAATTGGCCCAATGACGCTACACACCAAATAATCAATCACGACAACAACGACATCATATATCTGAATATGATAATCAACAAATATCAAAATATCCATAATCAAATAAATACTGTTGAGGAATCCAGTTGGATCCCTCCAACCTGTTTTCTTGCATCCATAAACATTAGCATAATACCAGTTCCGTTCCAGTACGAAATTATCGCGGTATATGAGATTTAAAATATTATCCGCTTAATAGGCGGTGCAATAGGGTCTCATCCGCTATATAATGCAGGAAATCAACTCCAAGTACATAAATAATTCCAATTTAACTGTACTGTGAAATATTCGCGGTATATGTTTTTAATAAATAACATCCGCTTACTAACGGCGCATAATGTCTATTTTAACAATCAATAGATAACAATCATCATTCAAACATGCATTCAAGAATTTTAAATCTAACTATTCAAAATTAAAATCGAAAACGATTCGATTGAGTGAGAAGTTCTCACCTTGATTTCAATTTCGTTTTCAGCTTTTATTTCGAATAAAATTAAACGGACGTTTAATTTTACCCAAAATTCTCACTAGCTCAAACGAATCCAATCCAATTCCATAGCGTAGTGCTCATCCAAACGATTCCAACCCAACTGGTTTCGCGCGTTTTCGACCTCGTATGAAAAAGATACGAATATTTAAAGTTACACGATTTATATAATTATAAATTTACAACTTGTATTTATATTTTTAACCCTTAACCTAATCATCACCATTGGATCTGGGCCTGCAAATCTCGGCCGTGAAACTTCTTATCGTTCCAAACGCAAAAACTCCCCAGGCCATCACGTAACAAGCAAACCCAAATACACGTTCAAACCCTCCAAGTCGCCCCCTTCCACGATCGATTCCAGGTCGATCGACCACCATCGTTGCGTGCGCCTTCACGAGCTAGACACTCGGCTGCAACAGCTTGCAACTCGGTCATCTCATCATGGAGAAAAACGTGCTCGAACTCGCTGCCTTCCAGCTCCAATTGCCGGCAATCCACCGCTTCTTTTGCGATCATAACCGTTGAGATCGAAGACTCACGTAGCTCTACAATATTGCCGTTGAAAGTTTTGTGAATCGTTGCTTGGATTCGAAGAAATTTGAGGAAGAAGGTGATTAAATTTCGGCCATTAAATATTATGAAGCCGGCGGCCTGAAGATAAAACCCTAGGGGTTGTTATTTTTTTGCAAAAATGAATATTAAGGGGCTTATATAGAAAATTTCGCAAACACTATTCATCCCGGATTTTCTGAACTCCAAACGAAGCGTGCCGGTTGGTTTTTCTAAGGTTTACCCTGCATTCCAAACACAATGGAACGTGTTTCGGGAGCTAATTCGGTCATCTGTGCGAGTTATGGCAATAAACGTTCGATTTAAAATTAAATCGGTAAATCAAATTTCTAGGCGTTTTGGCTTGCACCGGACAAACGGTAAATCCGATTGACACAAAATTTGAAACCATATAATAATATAACATTACGGATCCAATGAAATTGGTTTCGTCGAAATCCTAGACTGTTCGAAAAATGGCTATTTTCACTTGTCGGTTAAATATTAAAATATTCAATTTTCACAAATTAACTTCTAATTCGATTTTAAAAGTTCTAGAACATCGTTATGACTTCAACATGATAAAATAAAATTTTACAAATCATTTTCAGTCATATTTAACCCAATTTTCAATTATTTCTGAAATTTAACATATTAAATTATCGATTTAATTATCCAATTAAATCCAATTATTCGAAATAAAGTTTATTCGACTTATAAATTTCACTTATTAATATTTAAAATTAATTAAATATTCAAATTTTAATTAATAGAAATTCTGGATCGTTACAATGATGGTACTTTGGATATATACTTGATGTTGTACTAATACATGACAGTTAGGATATGTATATACGGGACTTGTTGTATAGGATATTATATTTTGACTTTCTATACTGATATTCATTTATCAGTTACTTCCATCCGTATGGTTTATTATACACCATTTATCTTATTGCTCATGTATATTCGATATATTATATAGCATCATTCCGCTCTAAGATTCTACCATTGTGCTTGGATGATGTTTAGCAATTTTATTTTACCCAAACGGAATATCTTTTGTGGCAATCAAGAGTCAAACGTTGTCATTCAATGTGGATTTGGGGTATTACAAATGGTAGGTTGTTACAATTTTGCTGCAATGTTATGTGTTTGCATCCAGTACATGACAATAGCAGTGATGACAGTGTGCATTAATTCTAACCTTCTAGCTATAGATAAAAATTTATTAGATCTGCTCTCTAAGTGATTTACAGTATATCATCGAGTTTGGCACAATCTATCATTAATGTAACTCATGCTTAGAGGAAGACCAAGATATTTTATTGGCGGTACACTTCAAATTTAAGAATTTTCAGCACACTAGGTTTATTAGGACATAGTTTGCTGAAGTGTAATTTTCTCTTTCCTTCATTAACTTCTAATCTTGCAAAGTTTTTCAATTTTTCGAAGACGTTAGCCATAGAATTTGCTCTTTTCACATCTGCATTCAAACATAATAGCAAATCATCGGCATACGGTAAGTGTGTTATATATGGCTATACCCAATTTGTGGTTTTAATGTTTCCTTTTAGAAGTTCTATTTCCATTTGAATTGAAAGAAACTCAATAGAAATAGTGAAAAGGAAAGGAGATAGTGCATCTTCTTGCCTTATACCCATACTGCTATAAATAAAACCACAAGTAGAGCCGTTTAAACATATAGAATAACAAAATTGTCAATACATTCTCTTACTAAGTTGCAAAGTTTATCATTAAATCCTAATTGAATAATCTTTTGCAGAATAAAATGCCTATTATTTTATCAAATGCTAAGTCAAACTTAATTCACATTTTAATTTTATTCCCTTGATTAAAATTCCTAAGCATTTCAAAAGAAAGTAATTAAAGAAATTAATCTACCAAGGATAGAAGCACTTTGGTTTTAAAAAACAATGAATCGAAAGAACTTTAATTCTATTGTAGGGAATTATAACAATGATTTTATGTATGAAGTTATAATAAGCTATAGGTCAGTAGGCCCATAAAATCTTTAGGGGTTTTAACATTTCGAACTAATGTAATTAATGTTTATTAAAATTCTTTAGTATTTTACTGTTATTAAAAAATTCTTTTCAACGTTCAAAATATTGAGTCTAAATGAGTTTTATAAAACTTAGTCCCAAAACTATCAGATCCAGGACTTTTACCAATGTTTGCATTGAAAATAATGTTCGTAATTTCTTTCAAATTAACAGAAGCCAGAAAATTTCTTGACTATTTGGATGAAGGATATATTTTGTATCTATGATGGGAAAAATCCTTTAAATGAGAGTCCGTGTTGTATAAAGAATTAAAATATCTATAGCTATAGACTCAATTCTAGTGGCTTTATTAACAACAATGCCATAATTTGTCTATCAATTTTCCTATATCATTTATATATCTTCTACTAGACATTTCAGCATAGAATATTGTGCTAGAATCATCCTCCATTTGTAAGCCATCTTACTTTTGCTTTCTTTTTTATATTAATTGGTTAAACATGCAAAGAATTAATTAAATTGCTCCGAGAAAGAAAAAATTTGTTAGCAATATGTGCAAACACTCACATTTAGCTCTTGTTCGATCGATTTTAGATTTAGGTTTATTTTTATTCCAATTTTTAAAATTCTTTTGATGTTTGAAGAGTATTGCTATCCTTAAATTGGACAGTGCCTTGAAATTGATCTACCAAACTGTTTTTGATTATTTCCTCATATGAATTATCAAAAACACATCCATTGATTAATCTAAATGGTGATTTTTATATATTTGAGATTTTTTTGGGAGAGATTTGTAAGGGTGTATAATCACTAGAGGCTTGTGGAAGAGTACTACACATGAAATTCACAAACTAGCTTAAAATCTTTTGATTTAGGAGAATTTTTCAAGCTTATAACGAATATTTCTACTTTAACCCGATTTCTAGGTGAATTTATTACCATATTTTGGAGGCTCAATTAAACTAATTTTAAAATAAAATATTGATTAGTTCTAATTTTTTAACAAAATGGATTGGCATCCGTTTTCTCAAAGGCATGAATAACTATATTAGAATCCACTATCAAAACCTATGGATTAGAAATTTTACTGTACCATTTATGTAATTGATTCGAAAATGAAATTCTTTCAATTTCATTATTAGAAGTAAATAAAGGAGATTTCAATAAACACCTCCCTTATTTACACACGCATAGTGAATAAATTAAAAGTCTAAGTAAAAATTCCTTATGTCCTAGATATAAGATTCCATAAAATCATAATTTTGCTATTACCTCCCATGGAATTGTCGTTAGTAATTTTCGAATTATTAAGAAAACATTTGTGATATAGTTAAATTTTACTATCATTTAACTTATGTTCAAGTGTACCAATAGTATCAGGACTGTACAAATTCAAAAAATGAAATAAATCAGATTTCCTTTGAGGGGAGTTAAGTACTATAATATTCTAACCAATAATCGGAATTTAATACACACACACACACACACATATATAAAGAATATCTTTCTATAAAATCATAGGTAGACTTTATAGTAGTCCTCGTTCAACAGCGTCTTTCCCCTTTTTTCACGTGAAGTTTTACTTTGCACATTAAATTGTGAACTCCAATTTGATTCTTCATGATATATTTGCTTTTGAACTCATTTTTTATGATTGAATCATAATTGCTTGAGGACATAGCAACATCTTCCTTGCTAGAAGTTATCTCATTTCTATTTTTATTCTGCTTTTCTTTTTCGATGATTTTGCTGTAGGTAATAAACTTAAAAGTTTTTTTGTTGCTTCAATCTGAAGTCGATCAAGGTATTTGTGACGACCCGGAATTTCTAAGCATTAAAAATAAGAATATTAAATTGATTTTAAATATTTAAAAGTTAAGTTTTAACTCGAATTTCAAATGTCAATACTTATTAGATAATTAATCATTGAATTAAATAATTTAAAATTGGGTAAAATATAAAAATTGGGATTTTAAACCTGTTAAAACTTTTTTGAAGGCTTAAAATTTATATTGATTAATGAGATAATAGAAGTTGTAAAATTGAATTTAATAGTGGTTTGTTCAGTTTTAAAATTTTATAGTTTAAGTTGAATTTAAAAATAGCCTTTCGAGGCACAGTCTCGGAATTCAGCGAAACCAGTTCCATTGGGTCCGTAATATTGAATTGTTATCGGATTACAAATTTCGTATTGATCGGAGTTGTTGTGTGAGCGTACGACACATAAACGTGTTGAAATTTACAACGAAAATTCATTTTAAAATATATGTGTATATTCTCACATAAGCAACCTCATCAGCCGACTTTCCTTCACATCGGCTTTTTTTTACAGAACATAGCCGACCAACTTTTTCTTTCATTCAAATCAATGTCCCTTCTCTTCCCTCAGAAGCTAAAGAAAAAGTATCTGCAATTCAAATAGGCAGTCTACTTCAATTCGTTCACCTTCTTTCCCCAATTATCTTTAGATCCATCTCAAAGCAGAAATGGTCACGATTTCGAAAAATGAGGGGGGGGGGCTGCTGTTCGAACCCGCATCGCCTTCGTCTCCTTTAATTCAAATTCCACTTCATTCAATCTATTCAAAAGGGAAGGGGCGGAGTCGAGCGTCTCCTATTAATCTAGATCGAAGAATTAGTTAGAAATCGAGGAATCTAATCGCGACGAGTCGCGATACTCGGAGCCGACCCCAGGCACGGCAAGGGACGGCGGGAGAACTCATGTTGGAAGCGAGACCTGATGTGTTGAAGTCGAGGGTTTTCGATGGCATGGCGAACTCGATAAAGCAGCGACTTGTGAAGTCATTCTCAAGAGGCGAGGCGTGGCTCGCCGATTCGTTTGAGCGTGTGGTGGTACTTGCGGTGCTCGGCGACGAGTGGTGATGGGGCAAGGGTCGTCGTGGTTGAGACAGAGATCGGGATCGACTCAATCTCGAATTGGGAATCGGCAGTGAGGTATTTGTTTTTAACCTAGTTAATAAAATGTTATATGTAGATTTTTGTTATCTACAGAGAAAAATTTTGAACTGCAACAAAATGTATAAATATATACAGATTATATATTTCAAAATTTAATTTAAATATATATAGATAAAACAGAAATTATTACACATAAATAAGGATTGAAAAGAAAAATATATATACTTTAAACTTACTGATCAATTTCAATATATTATGATGATTTAACCGGTTTTATTAAATCATTGAGTTATTTTAGTTTAATAAAATAAAATAGTTATAAAAAAGAATTTTTTAAAAAAAAAAACTAAAATATGAGTTATTAAATGTAAATAAAATTGGCTGGTCGATTATTTCAAATATTAATAAACTATGTAATTGTTATCCAAGGTCTGAAGTCATGAAAAAAATCGAGAATGAAATGGATTTGCATATTCAAGGGAGCAAAGGTGAGTTAATCTCACTCAGTTAAATTTTTAATTTAAATTTAAATAATTAAATTTAAATAATTGCTTGAATGGTTGAATTGATTGAAGTACTTTAGTCTGGTATATTTTGGAATGGATATTATGTTGTGCTAACATTTGTGGATGCAGGGAAAACAGGTTGGAGGGATCCAACTGGACCCCTCACATTTATTTAAATTATTTAATACCCCATGTTGGGATTATTTTATATTCTGTGATGAATATTATTGATAATTGGAATATTGGATGTTATGGTTTACCTGAATATATTCCGGAGCACCAAGTTATCAAGATATATATAGAATTGGATTTTGGAAATAAAAAGAAGTGAATTTGTAAGAAAAATAATTCTAGAAATTTGACTAACTTTAAGAATGAATTGGAAAAGAAATAAACTGCCCTTTAAAATTCTAATAAATAAATCTTAAGTTTAATAAGGGAAATTTGAATAATCAGAAGATTAATGAATTTTAAATTTTAGTGTTATTATTTTAAAGAATAAAACATTTACTTAAAAATTTAAGATTCAATTTATTGGAAAGGATAAAGAAGAAATTTGGAAGAAGCTGAAATTTGTATATTTCAGTTAAAAGATTAAAAAAATCAAACAGAAACTAATAATAACAATAAAGTCCATAATAAATGAATTTTGAAATGAATTGAGTAAGTAAAGAAATTTAGTTCAAAGGAAATAAATTGGGAATCAATTCGGAGAATTGATTTAAGTGATTGAGATTGGAAATTCTCCCTGAATAACCAAGTACGTTTTAAAGTAAATTTTTAAATATAAATTAAATGTTTTAAAGTTGTTTTTAAAGGAAGCTAGTTTTGTAAAATTTATTATTTCTAATATTTAAAGTCTAAAGTAAGTATTTTCTTTTAATCTATTTTAGCAGTAATTATTAAGAAGTAACTTAGTATTTTGTTTTTAAAAGAAGAAATCTAGTTTTATATTTTATTAAGTAACTTCATTTTCAAATATTCATATAGTATGGTATTTTTAATAAATTATTGATGTAGTTTTAACTTAAATGTTTTAAGAATATTTCAAAGTAAAGTGTTTTTAAATTAATTTAAGAATCTAGTTTTGTGCTTGGAAATTTCAGAGGAGATATAAAATATTTGGGAAAGTTTATTCTGAAAGGAAGATGGTTTTGAAACTATTTTCAAAGGATTGAAAATAGAAATATATCTTTGAGGATATTTTGAGATAAATAAATAATTTGGGAAATTATTTATTGTTTGATGGATGTTTGTGAATGTTAATTGATAGTTAAATAACCGACTATCAATATTGGCCAAATGCGATAATCGTTTCGAAGAGACCGGGATCGAGATTAATTTCTCGAAAACCACTTCGATCCGGTTTGTACGTTTCCTGAAACGATTTTGGATTCGAAGATGGAGCAGTGAAGTACAAGGACTAGTCGCTACTAATCCTGAGGATATTTCCAAAATGGATGTAGTAGGAATAGTGCCTTCGGTTCCGTTCGAACCCGGGACGGACTTGTATGGATGAATGCTTGCGAAAACATCGTCAGGTGGACGATTGGCATTCTAAGGGATGTGTTCTATAAAAGGTAACGCTTAGCCTCAAGCCTCATCAAATGGGAATGACTGAAAATCAGGGGATATGCAGCAAGGCAACGTGGGTAGCACCCAAGCAGGGTGAGGTCATTCCAGTCTAGATGTCCCTTTTTTATTTCGGCTTAGTGGTGCGGTTGCTGATCCCAACCGCAGGGTGATCTCACTCGGGATTATCCAGTAAGGGGTAGCCCCGACCTTGTGTTGCAAGGGAGCGGGCGTACTTCTCGATACGGCGATCTAGGCCCCGTACTGTGACAGGTGGTACCCCAGTGCCTAGTCATTGGTTGGAAATCCATTCTCCCTACGAGCCTTGTACGAGTTTTGTTTGTATTACCCACTTTGTGGCTAGTAGCCGGAATTTAATCATGCAACAATTTCGACTATTTTATAAGTATTTGTATATAGACCCTATTATAATATCAGATGATTTCTATAAAAATTGTTTTAGCTATCGTAAGGTAAAAACCCGACATGTTTATTTGTGGCGTGGTCTTACGAGATGCTTTTGTTTTCAAAAGGATTTTTGAAACTTAATAATCAATTGGGTGTGATTTTCTCACGCTGGTATTCCAGACATACTCGGGTATTATTTAACTGTAATGCTCGGGTCAGACCGAGTATTATAGGATACAGGATTGATGCTGTGGAGATTAGGGGACGAGCTGGATGACGATACGTATTTACGTACTTGTATATGTATATTCCGCTGTGTTGAGTAGCTGTGTATCCAGTTGTATGCTATTGATGTTGAGCTGTGATTGATGTACTCTGATGATGTAATATATAAACTGATATATTGATTTTGAGTAAAGATCATTATTATCTATTATATTTTATCCACTGCGATGGTTAGATTCTGTTGTTGATTTCTATTTCCTTCTTCTACCTCTTCTTCTTTAACCCAAATGGTTCGTATTTCTATGCAACTTGAGTTGATTTAGGTAGAATAGTGTTGACTCAAGGGGTACGGATTTGCGGGCTGTTACACTTGGTATCAGAGCAGAGGCTAGTGATAACCTTGGCTCCGGTGAGAATTACTCATTGAATAGAGTCCATAGTACTCTAGAATGGGTTTGAGAGTATTAAAAGATATGAGCGCGTATTTGTTAGTGAATAAATTTTTTTTTTATATTGTGTTGATTTATTGGTTGAGTGTTTATGAATTCTGGTCGATAGGTGGGACGCCACATCATCGATAGGGTTTCTAAACTCTTGAACAAGATAAACCGACACGGTATTGTTTTAAATAGGGTAAATGGAATAATTTTACCCAAAATATTTTTGTATATAAAGGAAATAATTTTTCTTAAATCCTTATAGTATATATGGGATGCTTGGTCGATAGAAAGAGATAATATTTAATTATTATCATTATGGTATGAGAATTGAATAAGAAATTGAAAAAAAAACCAAAGACTAAGGAATAAATTAATAAAATAAATGGAAATTGTAAATGTGATTCATAATTGAATAAAGGATTGAAATCATAATTAAGAACATAGGAAACAAATTCATAAAACTAATGAGATTTGTACATATAAACTATAAATGTGAATTATCGTGTGATTAAAAATTTAAAATAAGATAAAACTCCAAAGTAATATTTAAATATAAATTTAAAGAATTTGGAATATGAAAAAAAAATTGGAAATTTAAAATTCCTTCGAATTTGAAAATATTTCAGAAAGTTCCAGAGTAATATTTTGGATGGATGTCGAATTTGGAGTTTGGGAAAAAATTTTGAATCGGATTTGAAATCTAGAGAGATTTGGAATTTAAAATATTTTAAGGGTTTTAAAGATAGAAAAGCATTGAACTCTTTACGGTCGCTGGAAAATAATTCCGACGATGATCGCGACATCATCGGTGTTCATTTTCGAGTTTCCAAAAGAGGAATCGCTGCCAATATGTTTTGGATTAATGTTGTTGGAGGAATTTGGTTGATTTTGAAAATGCAAGGAATTTTGGGATATAGGTGATTTCAAAGGGAATTTTGACAATGTTGAAGATTGTTTAAACTTTGGAATTTTAACTAAGAATGTTTATGGCATAAGAAAAGTTTGATAACTTGTAAATTTGGAAATTGTTGAAATAAAATTCAACCTTGTAAGTAAGTAAAGTGAAACTGAGTAGTGGAATTTAAAATTAAATTGTGTGAAGTTATGTGGAATGGGAAAATTAGTCAGGATGGACTAAAGATAATTAATATTTGGAAATAAAATTTATTGGTTGAAAATGAATTTGTGAATGAATGAATGGATCAACTATTGTACTTATAAAGTGAAGATTGATATTAATAAGAAGAAATTGGAAAATTTTATTCCGGGAATTAAAAATTAACTTAAGTGAATGGAAGTGAAGGAAATATATTTGAATTTAACTTGAGATAAGTAAAATAAAATTTAAACTTAAATTAAATTAAATTGGATATAAAGGTGAAATGTAAAATTGGTTATAATTGCATAAAGAAAATTCATATTCTCAAGTTATTAAGTGTTATAATTTGAACTTGTAAATGGAAATGGACTTCAGTAAGCAATCTTAACTCTTGAATGGAAGTAAAATTTGAATTCATTAATGGAAAGAGTTGAATGGGGTGGCAAATTCAAAACTTAACTATAAATGAGATGTAAAGTGTAATGAAGCAAAGTGAGGATATATAAAGGTGGATGTTCTTAAGTTGGCAAATAAGTCTTGAACTTATGTATGGGGAAAATGAAATTTGTTTTGACAATGGAATTGAAATTAAATTTCAGTTGTGTAATAAATAATATTGAAAGAAATTTAGATTTTATTTAAAGAAGAAAAAAAAGGGAAGGTAGAAATTTAAATTTGCTAAATGAAATAATTGGAAAATGGTCATATTATGAATGAATTCAGAGTGAATTGAGGAAGTGAATTAAAACCTAATATGGATTAGGTTAGAAACTAAATTGGATTACAATGAAATGGAATTTGTATTGTAAAGAATATAATTTTGATAATTGGTCAAAATTTGAAAGATAAATAAAAAAGGAAAAAAAGAAAAAATCCAGTGTGGGAATGGGATTTAATTTTGGTAATAAGTATAGGGAGAGTGAAAGAATACTGGTAATGAATTTTAATGATGATTGTTGAACCGTAAATAAAATCCAAGTGTGTGAAGTGATATGAAGTGACCTTATTGTTAATAAAAAATTTAATTATTGAACATGGACTAGAATTTGGTGAATGCACTGATTTGAAATTTGACATTTGATAGAATGCATAAGCTAGTTGGATTAAAATTTGTAAAGGGTTTGATTGGGTAAGGATAATTAATAAGGAAATAAATTGAGATATTATGGAGTTGAAAACTTTTAAGAAAATGGTGAGATGGTTATGGTTAAGCTTATGAAATAGCTTTAGATGAAATTTGTTTAGATGATGAAATAGAAATAAAGTGGAAATAAATTGAGTTGGAAATCAATTTAAATTTTGCTATAAAACTTAAAAAAAATAAAATTCTATGAATTGGTAAATGTAAAATAAAATTGATTTTGAAATCAACTGATTTGAATATGAGCTTGTTTGAATTAAATATGAATTGAAATTGTATGAAATTGGATCAAAAATAAAAAAAAAAAAAAAAAAAAAAAAAATTGATTTGAGATGAAAACAAATCCAATTGAAGCATGAATTGCATAACCTTCTTATTAATAAATTCCACAATGAATTGTTAATGTAAATTAAAATTGAAAAGTGGATAAAAGAACAAACTAAACGAACAAATTAGTAAAATGGTTGGGATTTGATTGAAGGAAAAATCAAATCAAAGATTTGAAGGGAAATTGATTGAATAAAATAAACTTAAGTTATAGAGTGGAATAATTGAAGAAAATAAAATAAAATAAATAACTTAAGTAAATTGTGAGATGGTTATATTGGTTGTCGAGTATGGTAAAATAGTTTAGAATAGAACTCTTTGGATATGAAAGAAACGCAATGAGAGTTGTGAATAAATTGAAATGGAATGAAATCTAGTATAAATTGAGTGGGAATCAATTTAAATGGGTATAAAGCTTAAGTAATTTTTTTTTTTTGCAAAGCAAGCGGGGTGAAATGGTCCCCTACCATTATATTAACAACCAAAAATATCAGAACAACGGATTACAACAATCAAACCACCACATAAGTGACGAAGGCACACACAAAAATTATATGTTATTAGTAATAGAAAGGATCAATACATGTTTAGAGGAAGCTTTCCCTTTAAACACCCTATTGTTCCTCTCCAACCACACAAAGTACAATACCTTCTTCAAAATTCTTAATAACTTTCTACTTCTCTCATTCTTCCATCTAGTTGCCTTGAAGATGTTGTACCATTCCATGCATGAGCTTCTCATTGGCCTGTGATAATCATTACATTGCAGTATGGAACTCCATAAGTGGAAAGTGAAATCACATTCAAAGTATAAGTGCGCAGCTGTTTCCACCCCAACTCCACAGAACAGACATTTGTCACATTGAACAACCCCATAGCCTTTGAGTTTGCTTAGGGTCAGGGTACCATTCATCATTACCTTCCACATGTACAAGTTCTCTTTAGGAGCAGAACCATGATCCCAGATACGAGAATGCCAAATAAAAGTAGGCAGTTGCATGGATGGATCAAGTGCCGTATAAACTTTTTTAATTGAATGCACTCTGTCATTCAAAGTCATATGAACATCACTGATTTTGTATTTCCTATTATGTATAGCAGTCCATTCAGTTCTTACCACTGCAGAGCTACAATGAGGAAGAGAGACATTATCATCAGCCCAAAACCTAGATAGAGTAGCAGTATTACCAATCCCAGTGGGTCTTCTCATCTCATAATCAATTATATTTGCTAAAATGATTCCTTTTGAAGGCCATGGATCAAACCAAAATGATATCATGTTGATGTCTTTCATTCTCTGTTGCACCAGAGGTAGAAATAATTGTCTACCTCTCAATATATTTCTCCAAGTCCAGCTACAGTCAGTTGGAGAAGAAATAAACCAGAAGTTGCTTTGACGTATGAGGTATTGCCTACACCAAGAAGCCCATAGATTTTTGTCATTCCTTAATAGCTTGTCAATTCTTGCAGATAGAGTAGCAATGTTCCAGTTCCTAATGTTTATGATTCCAAGTCCACCTTTTTCCTGTGGACAGCATAGTTTGCTAAAGGAAATTGGAATCATTTTCTTAGAGAAGGGGTTACCGTGCCATAAAAAGTGATTTAAAGCTGAGTTGACCATGCTAATGAGTTTGGCTGGGAGAATGAAAATTCTGGCATAATAAACACACATGGAAAAAGCAATGGATTTAACAATCACAAGTCTACCAGCCATCGAAAATCTAGAAACTTTCAAGCTAGCAAGTTTGGCAGTAATATTTTCAAAAAGTTGTAAGCACTGGAAAGTCCTAATTCTAGAATCACAAAGAGGCACCCCAAGATAATATTCATTATCAGAAAAAGGAGAGAGGCCAGACATAGAGTACATTATCTCTTTATCATCATCAGGGAGACCAGAAATTAATAATCTAGATTTATTTCTATTGATGTTCAGACCAGACAAGGTACCAAAGGTATCAAGAACTTTTATGACCCCAGTAATGGATTTCAAATTGGGCTTAGTGAATAAAAGTAAGTCATCTGCAAAAAGGAGAGTGGAAATACTATTCTTCCTGCACAGTGGATGATAATCAATACGCTTATTGCACATAGCATCAGAAAGAAGAGCAGTGAGCAGCTCCATTACGCAGATGAATAGATAAGGGGACACTGGGTCACCTTGTCTAATTCCTTGGGTAGCACTAAAGTATCCAAATATATTACCATTGATACTAAGGGAGTAATTGACAGTAGAAATACATGTATACATCCAAACTTAAGAAAGGGATTGGAAAATTCATCTTATGCAAAATGTAAATGATAAATTTCCACTGTAATGTGTCATAGGCTTTCTGAATATTAAGCTTAAGGACACATCTGGGAGAGATGAGTTGCCTATTATACCCCTTCATAAGTTCAGAAGCGAGGAGTATATTATCAGTTATGTCCCTACCTGGAAGAAAAGCACTCTGATTAACAGAGATCAAACTATCCAAAGGAGTTTTCATTCTAGCTGCCAATATCCTAGCAATGCACTTATATATCACATTGCAACAAGAAATGGGTCTGAACTGATCAACTGATATAGGATGGTTAGTTTTAGGGATCAGTGCAAGTTTAGTAGCGTTAATACCAGAGATAAGGTTACTGTGTGTGAAAAAATTCTTAACAGCCTTGATCAAGTCCCCTCCAGTAATATCCCAAGTGACTTTGAAGAAATGGGCATTAAATCCATCAGGACCAGGAGAAATTTGAGAGTTTAATCCAAAGATAGCTTGTTTGATTTCAGAATCTGAAATTTCCTTAATTAAATCAGTCATCATGACATTAGGTATATGAGGGAGTTGATACTGAGTAAATTGATGGTTAGAGATTGAGGGGACTTGAGACCTCCCAAGGTTATGCTGAAAATACTCCATAAAGGCTTCTTGAATTGTATCTTGAGTATCACAAGGTTGACCATGCATATCAAGAATAGAGAAAATATTTGCAGATGCCTGTTGAATTTTTAGATTTTTGTGGAAGGTGGATGAATTTTTTTTCACCATTCAGGTGCCAGTCCTGTTTTGCCTTTTGCTTAGCCATCTTATTTTCTTCAATGAGAGCTTTGGAGAGGTCCTTAAGCATAGAGCTTTCATTAATAATCAGCTGAGGTTGGTCAGGGCATCTTTGTATTTCCAGTTGTACCTGAAATAATTTTTCACGTATAGAAGAAGATAAGCTATTCCCATTACCATATGTTTGCTGAGCCCATTGCTTCAGTTGAATCTTCAAATTCTTGAGTTTAGCCTACAAAACAAACATGGGGTTGCCAAAAGTACGATAATTCCATCCAAATTTTACAATTTTTGTAAAATTTGGGTGTTTAGACCAGTTATTAAAAAATGAAAAGGAGGATCGTCTTCTCACGGTGTCCTTATCCCAGGAAATGATGAGAGGGGAATGGTCTGAAAAATGATGAGAGGGAAATGTCCTTATCCCAGTTATTAATTATTTATTTACACTAATATTGACGAATGGCGTAAGGAAATGGATCGTTTGATGCAAACAAGATTGGATAAAATGCTATGAATTATTAGAAGTAAAAAAAATGATTTTTGAATCAATTGGAATGAATGTGAAGTTGTTTTGCTTAAAATGAATTAAATATACGCGTATAAGCTGTAAATCACTTCAACTGGATGGAATGGTTTGAGAATTGATTATACGCAATCTAATAAGTGTTGGAACCTTTTATATGCTTATGGAAATTAATTAACATGCATTTTATGTGAAATTCATATGTTTATGCCCGTATATCACATGCATTGTTACATAATCGATGTTTTAGCTATTTAAATTTAATGTGAAATGCTATAAACCTTATATATAGAGTACTTATATGTTTAAATAGAGTAAGTACAGGTACCTGGAAGCCGTGTGGCTGGATTTGGGTTGCATTAACTACTAATAATAATAGGCCGCTTGCTTAAAATGCTAAATAAGGTACGCCTACGCAATTAAAATAGGAAATATGAACTGTTTTTGATATTTCCGACCGTGTGGGTCGATGTATATATATTTATATCTCTTGTCAAATTGCAAAAGCTCCTCCGTACAAGGGAAACTCTGCCAAAAATTTTCAGAAATTTTGGGAGTTAGAAAAATTTTGAAAATTTTTAAGAAATTTTTGTTAAAGACAAAGCGAGTTTCAATTGGATACTAAAAGTAGTTAGTCAATGAAACTTATTAAATTAATGACATGAATCAGTAATAAATGACAAATAAAATTTATATATTCAGAGTTAAAGATGTATTGAATTCGTATGACAATAAAAGAATCAATTTGAATAGAAATAGATATAAACTAAAGAGGAAGATGAAAATAAATATAAGAAGCATATAAAATGCTTAAACTAAACTTAAGAGGGAGTGGTGAAGTCTTAAATGGAAATTGATACTACCAATGTAATTTAATTCAATATTGGAATGAATAGATGTTGACATTTTGTGAGAAAGTCGATAAAATGTTTTGGAATATTGTGTTTGGATATTGGTGCTAAGCAGGTATGCAGGTATTATAAAGGGAAAAGAAATCTGGGTTTGATATCAAAAGATAAAATTTGAAATGCTCGAAAAAAGGTATGTAGTTATATTTTGGTATGAAATTGGATTGGGATTTTGGATTGAGCCACTTGGCCTTTTGTTTTCTTTTTGGATTTGGGAGGCGTAGAGTCATTTTGTAGTTGTACCGAGCTAGCCGCGCAAAGGAGACGCTGGTAAAAATTTTCGGAAATTTAGGGAGTTAGAAAATTTTGAGAAATTTTGACAATTTACAACTTGGTTTTAAATTGTAATTTGAATGGTTAAATAAGTAAAGTTGTTTGAAAACTTGGGAGAGTTTGGGAAGTTAGTTAGAAGAGTAATGAGTCTTCTATAAAAAGATAATTGGTAGGAAGTTGGATTGTTAGTTTTGGGAAAAGTAAATGGGCATTAGATCATTCTTCCTAACTAGTAATTTCGGGGACGAAATTCTTTTAAGGGGGGAGGAATGCGACGACCCGGAATTTCTAAGCATTAAAAATCGGAATATTAAATTGATTTTAAATATTTAAAAGTTACGTTTTAACTCGAATTTCAAATGTCAATACTTATTGGATAATTAATTATTGAATTAAATAATTTAAAATTGGGTAAAATATGAAAACCGGGATTTTAAACCTATTAAAACTTATTTGAAGGCTTATAAAATTTATATTGATAATAATGAGATAATAGAAGTTGTAAAATTGAATTTAATAGTGGTTTGTTCAGTTTTAAAATTTTATAGTTTAAGTTGAATTTAAAAATAGCCTTTCGAGGCACAGTCTCGGAATTCAGCGAAACCAGTTCCATTGGGTCCGTAATATTGAATTGTTATCGGGTTACAAATTTCATATTGATCGGAGTTGTTGTGTGAGCGTACGACACATAAACGCGTTGAAATTTACAACGAAAGTTCAATTTAAAATATATATGTATATTCTCACATAAGCAACCTCATCAGCTGACTTTCCTTCACATCGGCTTTTTTTTAAGAACATAGCCGACCAACTTTTTCTTTCGTTCAAATCAATGTCCCTTCTCTTCCCTCAGAAGCTAAAGAAAAAGTATCTGCAATTCAAATAGGCAGTCTACTTCAATTCATTCACCTTCTTTCCCCAATTATCTCTAGATCTGTCTCAAAGCAGAAATGGTCACGATTTCGAAAAATGGGGGGGGGGGGGGGCTGCTGTTCGAACCCGCATCGCCTTCGTCTCCTTTAATTCAAATTCCACTTCGTTCAATCTATTCAAAAGGGAAGGGGATGATCCGAGCGTCTCCTATTAATCTAGATCTAAGAATTAGTTCGAAATCGAGGAATCTAATCGCGATGAGTCGCGATACTCGGAGCCGACCCCAAGCACGGCAAGGGACGGCGGGAGAACTCGTGTTGGAGGCGAGACCTGATGTGTTGAAGTCGAGGGTTTTCGATGGCATGGCGAACTCGATAAAGCAGCGACTTGTGAAGTCGTTCTCAAGGGGCGAGGCATGGCTCGCCGATTCGTTTGAGCGTGTGGTGGTACTTGCGGTGCTCGGCGACGAGTGGTGATGAGGCAAGGGTCGTCGAGGTTGAGACAGAGATCGGGATCGACTCGATCTCGAATTGGGAATCGGCAGTGAGGTATTTGTTTTTGACCTAGTTAATAAAATGTTATATGTAGATTTTTGTTATCTACAGAGAAAATTTTTGAACTGCAACAAAATGTATAAATATATACAGATTATATATTTCAAAATTTAATTTAAATATATATAGATAAAACAGAAATTATTATACATAAATAAGGATTGAAAAGAAAAATATATATACTTTAAACTTACTGATCAATTTCAATATATTATGATGATTTAACCGGTTTTATTAAATCATTGAGTTATTTTAGTTTTAAAAAATAAAATAGTTATAAAAAGGAATTTTTTTTAAAACAAAAACTAAAATATGAGTTGATTAAATGTAAATAAAATTGGCTGGTCAATTATTTCAAATATTAATAAACTATGTAATTGTTATCCAAGGTCTGAAGTCATGAAAAAAATCGAGAATGAAATGGATTTGCAAATTCAAGGGAGCAAAGGTGAGTTAATCTCACTCAGTTAAATTTTTAATTTAAATTTAAATGATTAAATTTAAATAATTGCTTGAATGGTTGAATTGATTGAAGTACTTTAGTCTGGTATATTTTGGAATGGATATTATGTTGTGCTAACATTTGTGGATGCAGGGAAAACAGGTTGGAGGGATCCAACTGGACCCCTCACATTTATTTAAATTATTTAATACCCCATGTTGGGATTATTTTATATTCTGTGAAGAATACTATTGGTAATTGGAATAGTGGATGTTATGGTTTACCTGAATATATTCCGGAGCACCAAGTTATCAAAATATATAGAATTGGATTTTGGAAATAAAAAGAAGTGAATTTGTAAGAAAAATAATTCTAGAAATTTGACTAACTTTAAGAATGAATTAGAAAAGAAATAAAGTGCCCTTTAAAATTCTAATAAATAAATCTTAAGTTTAATAAGGGAAATTTGAATAATCAGAAGATTAATGAATTTTAAATTTTAGTGTTATTATTTTAAAGAATAGAACATTTATTTAAATATTTAAGATTCAATTTATTGGAAAGGATAAAGAAGAAATTTGGAAGAAGCTGAAATTTGTATATTTCAGTTAAAAGATTAAAAAAATCAAACAGAAACTAATAATAACAATAAAGTCCGTAATAAATGAATTTTGAAATGAATTGAGTAAGTAAAGAAATTTAGTTCAAAGGGAATAAATTGGGATAAATTCGGAGAATTGATTTAAGTGATTGAGATTGGAAATTCTCCCTGAATAACGAAGTACGTTTTTAAAGTAAATTTTTAAATATAAATTAAATTTTTAAAGTTGTTTTTAAAGGAAGCAAGTTTTGTAAAATTTATTATTTCTAATATTTAAAGTCTAAAGTAAGTATTTTCTTTTAATCTGCTTTAGTAGTAATTATTAAGAAGTAACTTAGTATTTTGTTTTTAAAAGAAGAAATATAGTTTTATATTTTATTAAGTAACTTCATTTTCAAATATTCATATAGTATGGTATTTTTAATAAATTATTGATGTAGTTTTAACTTAAATGTTTTAAGAATATTTCAAAGTAAAGTGTTTTTAAATTAATTTAAGAATCTAGTTTTGTGCTTGGTAATTTCAGAGGAGATATAAAATATTTGGGAAAGTTTATTCTGAAAGGAAGATGGTTTTGAAACTATTTTCAAAGGATTGAAAATAGAAATATATCTTTGAGGATATTTTGAGATAAATAAATAATTTGGGAAATTATTTATCGTTTGATGGATGTTTGTGAATGTTAATTGATAGTTAAATAACCGACTATCAATATTGGCCAAATGCGATAATCGTTTCGAAGAGACCGGGATCGAGATTAATTTCTCGAAAACCACTTCGATCCGGTTTGTACGTTTCGTGAAATGATTTTGGATTCGAAGATGGAGCAGTGAAGTACAAGGACTAGTCGCTACTAATCCTGAGGATATTTCCAAAATGGATGTAGTAGGAATAGTGCCTTCGGTTCCGTTCGAACCCGGGACGGACTTGTATGGATGAATGCTTGCGAAAACATCGTCAGGTGGACGATGGGCATTCTAAGGGATGTGTTCTATAAAAGGTAACGCTTAGCCTCAAACCTCATCAAATGGGAATGACTGAAAATCAGGGGATATGCAGCAAGGCTAGGTGGGTAGCACGCAAGCAGGGTGAGGTCATTCCAGTCTAGATGTCCCTTTTTTATTTCGGCTTAGTGGTGCGGTTGCTGATCCCAACCGCGGGGTGATCTCACTCGGGATTATCCAGCAAGGGGTAGTCCCGGCCTTGTGTTGCAGGGGAGAGGGCGTACTCCTCGGTACGGTGATCTAGGCCACGTACTGTGACAGGTGGTACCCCAGTGCCTAGTCATTGGTTGGAAATCCATTCTCCCTACGAGCCTTGTACGAGTTTTGTTTGTATTACCCACTTTGTGGCTAGTAGCTGGAATTTAATCATGGAACAATTTCGGCTATTTTATAAGTATTTGTATATAGACCCTATTATAATATCAGATGATTTCTATAAAAATTGTTTTAGCTATCGCAAGGTAAAAACCCGACATGTTTATTTGTGGCGTGGTCTTACGAGATGCTTTTGTTTTCAAAAGGATTTTTGAAACTTAATAATCAATTGGGTGTGATTTTCTCACGCTGGTATTCCAGACTGACTCGGGTACTATTTAACTGTAATGCTCGGATCAGACCGAGTATTATAGGATACAGGATTGATGCTGTGGAGCTCAGGAGACGAGCTGGATGACGATACGTATTTGCGTACTTCTTTATGTATATTCCGCTGTGTTGAGTAGCTGTGTATCCAGTTGTATGCTATTGATGTTGAGCTGTGATTGATGTACTCTGATGATGTAATATATAAACTGATATATTGATTTTGAGTAAAGATCATTATTATCTATTATATTTTATCCGTTGCGATGGTTAGATTCTGTTGTTGATTTATATTTCCTTCTTCTACCTCTTCTTATTTAACCCAAATGGTTCGTATTTCTGTGCAACTTGAGTTGATTTAGGTAGAATAGTGTTGACTCAAGGGGTACGGATTTGCGGGCTGTTACAGTATTCTAATTTAGATGTTGATTTATTTGCTATTTCCATATCAAAGATGACTTTAGATTCATTATTAATATTGCTTTCAATCTCCATATATTATCTCTATTTGTAATTGGTCGATTTTTCTCAAATTGTATGTAGTTTTCAGTAGCTTATTTGAGAGCAACCTCATCTACATGAATTTGAACTAGTGGCTCTTGAAAATTTTCCTGTTTGTGCTATACTAAACTCTACTTTATTTTGAGAAAACATTCCTTGTTCATATGCATCTTTCAGCTTTTCTGAATTTTGAGTTACGAGATTGACCTTCTTGTTAGTTGAAGCATTGAATTTTGTGTTATCCTTTGAAGGGTTGTCTATATTCTCCGTTGGAATTGAATGAATATTTTAACTAGATTTGCATTGAGAAGTGTGCGGCATTAAATGCCTTGGAAAATGAATAGTCCCACATAGTAGAATATAATAAACGACGTGTGTTTATATAGTACTATATGGTCCCTAGTATAGTTACTATGGAATGAAGAGAGACAATAAAGCAGGCCATTCTAGAGGGTGGTGAAAAGCACCACCCACATACGTGCGCTCAATCCCGAGCCCAAGTCTGCATCCGCACCCGCACCCGCACCGATGACATAGGCGAATGGGCGTTTGAGGCGTATTATATGCACTTAGCACCTCGTCGACCCTTCAGTGCTATTAAGGAGGCAATTCTGTTTCAGGGAAGAAGTTTCACCGGACTCGGACAAAATTAAACGGTAATTTATTTACTAGTATTGCATATATTTGCGCAGTTTTATCAACATAATTGTAACATTTTCGTAACGCTTTTGTAACGTTACATTATTTATCTTTGTATATAGTTTAGTAACGCTTTTCCGACGTTACTATAATAACAATTACGTAGCACCTTTCTGACGTCACAAACAAAAATCTTGAAATAGAATTTTTTATTTTGTTTGTCACTGATTAGAGTCACTGTATTTCGTATAATGGCTCAAGACGGTAATTCACCGACAGTCAAACCGATCGTGGCCGCCACTGAGAACAGAACAATGGTTCCAACAACTACTATCGCTTTTTCACATGGTGAGAGGTAAAAAATTTGCTGGAGTAGATTTCAAACGCTGGCCATAGAAAATGCTATATTATATGAATACTCTTAACCTTGCGCAATTTCTCACTGAGGATGCTCTGGAAGTAGACGAACTAGAGACTGATGCAACTAAAGTTGAAGCAATCAACATATGGAACAATTTGAACTTCATATGCAAAAATTACATATTAAATAGACCGGATAACAGTCTGTATAATGTTTATTGCCCAATGATGATGTCGAAACAACTTTGGGCTTCCCTGGATAAAAGGTACAAAACGGAGGACGTTGGAATGAAAAAGTTCATTGTCGGAAAGTTCCTTGATTTCAAAATGATAGATGCCAAAACCGTTATCAGTTAAATCCAGAAGTTGCAGTTAATAACATGAAATTCATGATAAAGGGATGTCCATGAGCGAATCATTTCGAGTGGCTGCTGCCATCGAAAAGCTATCTCCGTCATGGAAAGATTTCAAGAATTATCTAAAACTAAGCGCAAGAAAATGGATATGGAAGATCTTGTTATTCGACTTAAAATCAAAGAGTACAACAGGAAATCAGAAAAGAAAACCACCAATGCAATAGTGGCAAAAGCAAATGTAGTTGAGACTAAGAAAAACAAAAAGTGGAAATGGGAATACAGTCCAAACATAAAGAAACCAAAGAAGTCCAAAGGAAACAGTCACAACTGTGAAAAGAAAGGACACAAGGCCAACGATTGCTGAGGTCCAAAGAAGAAGAAAGAGCAAGCAAATATCACCAAATGCGAGAAACTCTCTAATGACATTTCTAAAATGAACTTGTCTACGGTGATTTTTGAATGCAAATTAATTGGAAACTCTAAAGACTGGCTTGCTCTCCAACTATAAACTTGTGACATAAGAAGAAAAACTATTTATGGGAAATTCTTTCATGTCAAAGGTAGAAGGAAAAGGCAGAATTATGCTAAAGATGACCTTTGGAAAAGAACTTATGCTGATTGAAGTTTTTCACGTTCCAGACATTCGAAAGAATTTTGTTTCTGGTTCACTACTCAACAAAAATGGCTTCAAGTTAGCCTTTGCAACCAATAACTTTTTTTCTTCATAGAACGGAGTTTATGTTGTGAAGGGATATGTGAGTGATGGCTTGTTTAAAATGAATGTAATGACTGTTTTATCAAAGAATTATGATAAGAAAGTTAATTCTTTTATTTATATCGCTAAATCCTCTAATATATGGCATGCCGGATTAAGCCTTGTTACTTTTGATACATTACAAAAAATGATTAACTTAGACTTTTTGCCTAAGTTTTAAATAGATCCAAGCTATAAATATGAAGCTTCTGCCGAAGCAAAATTGACTAGAACCTCATTTCATCATGTTGGAAGAGAAACCGAACTTCTAGACTTAATACACACAGATGTATATGACTTAAAAATGTGTCAAACTAGAGGAGGAATAAGGTACTTCTTTACCACTTTCATTGGTGATTGTACAAGGTACTGCTATGTGTATCTCCTTATAAGCAAAGACGAGGCATTCGATATGTTTTAGTAGTATAAAATAGAAGTTGAAAATCAACTCGACAAGAAAATAAAAGCTTTGAGAAGTGATCGAGGAGGAGAATGTGAATATCCCTTCGAGGATTTCTACGCCAAACATGGTATTATACACCAAACAGTGACACCCTATTCCCCTCAATCGAACGGTATAGTAAAACGTAAAAATCATACCCTTAAAGAAATGATGAATGCTTTTCTCATAATCTTTGGTCTACCAGATAATTTCAAGGGAGAAGCTATAATTTATGCTAATCACATTCTAAATAAAGTGCATCGGAAGAAGACTTCGAAATCTCCACATGAACTATGGAAAGGCAACCACAATTCTATAAATACTTAAGATAATGGTGGTGTCTTGCCAAAGTAGAAGTACCAAAACCGAAAAAGGTCAGAATTGGACCAAAGACTATAGATTGCATATTCATTAGGTATGCTCATAATAGTAGTGCATATCGATTTTTGTGTATAAATCTAAAATTGATGACATTCATGAAAACACCATTATCGAGTCTCGGAATGCTAGATTCTTTGAACACATTTATCCTTTAAAACCACTATTGAAACTATTGCTCAAAAGAGAGCAAGAGATCTTGAAACACCTAAGGATAATGCTGATCAAAACACGCATGAGAGTAATGTTGAACCAGAGTTAGAGGAACCAAGAAGGAGAAAACGACAAAGGACCTATAAAATTTTGGACCCGATTTCTGTGAATATATGATAGAAAATGAACTTCTAACATACCAACAAGCAATGTCATCTCTCGATGCTCCTTATTGGAAGGAAGCCGTCAATAGTGAAATTGAATCCATGTTGCGAAACCATACATGGAAACTAGTAGATCAACCCAAAGGATCAAAAACACTAGGATAACAATGGATATTTAAGAAATTTTTTTAAAGTTGATGGCTTAGTAGACAAGCATAAAGCAAGACTCGCAGTCAAAGGATTTAGACTGAAGGAAGATCTAGAATACTTTGATACATACTCACCAATAACTAGAATAACATCAATTAGGATGCTTATTGTCGCATCCATACAAAATTTGAAAATACATCAAATGGATGTGAAAATGGCATTTTTGAACGGTGAACTAGAAGAAGAAATATATATGCAGCAACCTGAAGGATTTCTAAGCCCAGGAAATGAGAATAAGCTATGCAAGCTAGTAATCACTTTATGGTCTTAAACAAGCGCCAAAACAACGGTATGAAAAATTTGATGAAACTATGTTATCAAATGGATTCAAAATAAATGAATCAGATAAATGTGTCTTGTAACGACCTGGAATTTTCGATCCAAAAATTTCAGATAGTTAGGAAAAGAAGAAAAGAGATAGAAGAAGAAACAGATATGAAACACATAATCTCACATTCACAGTGGATCAAAATATAACATCCAATAAAATAACAGTTATACAAGGAAAACTATATCAGTAAATTTACATTTTTAATCAATCAGAGTTACAACATTTCATAATCATTAGATAGTTAAAATAACTTGTCCCAGATAGATAACAATATATCACAACGGAATACACTCCATACATTCCTGCCATCCAGCTTGCCTCCTAAGCTCCAGAACGTCCTTACCTGAAAATCTCGGCCTGACCCAAACATTACATCAAAGTAACACCCGGGTGAGGCCGGAAATCAACTTGAGTAAACCCATCTAACATGAAATACAAAGATACAAAATCTGTTTGAAAGACCCGGGGTAACTCGTACTTCACTACGAGTTCATTACTTGTTATGCTTCAACATTTATATTCACAATCAATCCCTAAGTACCTTTACTTAGTTTTAAATGATCCAATCATTTAAATTATTCCATTTCAGCCTATTGATTTCACATATCAATCTATAAAGAATCATTGTAGGTTACAAATCAAAGTGGGTACGGGTATTTACTGATACTTGACTCGGTCACTTCGAATTCAATACCATCTTAACCCAAGTTATTCAAGTGAATACGATTCAGCTTTAAATACAAGATGTCACTTTTTACACAGCAATTCACCATTGATAGATAATCATATTATCACTGTCCACCCAAACATATCGTATCATGAAACATTTCATATCAGAGATATCAATTAATTCAAGGCATTTAACATCATTTAATCATTCAAAAGCAAGATTGATCACTTCTAAAATTAATTTAATTTATCTCTAATTAAATTAATTTCTAGTCTTTAACCGCTTTCATTATCCCTACTTAACATTAATTACAAACCAATTAATTAATCATATTTTAATTATCCATCTTAATTAACCATTTTTGATTAATTAACCTTTAATTACAATAAGTAATTAACTCTTATTAATTACACAAATTAATTATCCTTTACCCATCAATATTAGTTACATTAATCCTTAATTAATTACTCAAGTTAATCATCTTATAATCACTTTATTGATCAATTATCCCTTCAATAATCATACTCATTTTTTAACTAATCCTTGATTAGTTTTGTTAATCAATCAATCCTTAATTAATTACACTAAGTAATTAATTTCCTTAAGTAATTTACCTTTCATTACTTTCATCAAGTGATTATCCCATAGTCAATACCTCAATTAATTAACCTTAATCATTAATTAATTTAGCCTTTAATTACTAATTTATTAAATTAACCCTCAATAGATTAATTCGTTAATTACTTACAGTAAGTAATTAATCATTTCTTAACCATTTCCATTCAGTAATTATCCATAATCACTTAAATTAACCCTTAGTTACTTTTATTAGTTAATTATTTTATATATATTCACTTTAAATTATCACATTTAATAATTAACTATTCTTTAATGAATTTCATTCAATAATTACTCTTTAATCACTTATACTAAGTAATTAACTACCCATTAATTAATATTAATAGATTATATTTCAATTTGTAAAATCTTAAATAATTAAGATAAACCACATACTTAAATTAGTTACTTAGTTCATCAATAAACTTATTTGAAATCCAAAAGCTTTAAAATTAATTTACTCAAATCACTTCTTGTTTAAGTTTTCAATATACTTATATTTGAAACCGGTTTGATAATGGATGTGAGAATTTGTTCATTTCAACTTGATTTGAAAACTAGATACAATTTTCTTTGTTTTTAAACCTTAAAATTAAAGCCCACCTAATCACCTAAAGAAAACTACCCGAGCCACATATCAAAAACATTCGGGTCAAATCACGAGTTATTCAAGAACTCACAGCCCTCAAGTTAAACACGAGAACGTCTTCGAGTCGATCATAAGAAAGTCCATCTTCCTCAACTCCTCTGCCATTCTCAGCTACACCTACACTCATGCACCGTACACGACGATCTAACCATCGTTAATCAACTCCAAAACACTTAGCGAGTCGCCCTAGCCTTCCCCGATCATACTGACCACCCATCACCGTTGATTAGGCCGGAAATCAAAATCGAGTCACTCAGCCTCAACCTATCACCCACCCTGCTTGACAAATCCCTTTCGCGCCGCCACTGCTGCCCAACGAAGAACCCACAACTCCATCCAATCCTTCGTCTTGCCTTTCTGCTTCTTTTTCCCAACCACCGATAGCCCCCAAATCAACCACGACGTCGTAAATGCCTCGTTCTCGACATCGACCAGGCAAGCTCCTTAAACCCTACTATGACCCAACGCCGCCGCTACGGTGAACAAAGAATTCACCTTCCATTTTTTCCAAACTCGCCTTCTTCCAGGATAACTACAGCTGAGACCCCGATCCCCAAAACTTTACTGGTCATCAGATATTGCTCGAAAACAAAATACCGATCTACATCCAATATCTCGTTATTTATAAACTTAAAATTCATGATTTAAATCTTAAAAATCCTAGTTTTCAAAAACGTGATTGATGATATACCTGAATCAAATATTTGTCATGATTTAAATTTCATTTTGAACTAGAATTTTACTATATCTCTTCTTATTGTTTAAACTAGCTTCGATCCTTAATTGTAATTATTTTTAGATCAGATATTATGTTAATGCAAGCAAGATTTGTTTATATATCTAAGTATAATAAGAATTGTTGAAGGAGATAAGAAATTTTTAACAAAGTTCTACAATCTCGAAGCATAAGAACAGAGCAATAACAGGCATGCACACCAATATATTCTTACATATATACATATGATTATATTAAATAATCATGAAATCACTAATTTACCTCAGGATCACTACATGCAACAAGACTTAAACAAAATAAATAGCTTGTTTACTCATAGTTAAAGGATGATCAGAGGACTCTGAAGATGATTTTTGAAATAGAAATATCTCTTGCACTAGATTTTGAAATTGAGCTGCTTTTAAATTTTGAAACTGAGTTGTTGAGAAGAATTAACTTTGAAACAGAGATGATCCAGGCTTGTTGATTTGCTTGTTTGAAACTTTTGATTTCTCTTTAGTTTTAAATTCAATTTGGAAGAAGAACTTTGAATATGCCCAGCCTGTTTTTTTTAAAGAAAGAAAAACACATATGCCACATGTTATTTTGCATGTCATCCTTGACTTACAAGTGTTTTATGCATTTACTAAATATTTATTATATCATATATCCTTATTTAACACTTCCTATTTCTTATTTTTATTATATATATATATATATATAACTCAAAGAAAACTTATTTATTTATTTATATTTTTATGTTAAATTCCTTTATGTATATACACAACATATATATTTTAAAGAAAGTATGATCCTTTATTAACTCCTATTTAAACTTGAGCTACCATATTTAAACTGAATAAGTATTTATCTTATGTCTTTATAGAATTATAACTTTAAATCTCCCTTCAAAATTTTATATATTAAGTTCAAGTTAATGCTCCCAATTCAAAAAACATATATACACTTAGTTGTATATGATCGTACTTTAAAATTTCAACATTATTAAGTTTGCACAACAACATTTATATGTATATATATATATTAATTCACTATAATATTATAATCCAATATTTATAATATTTCCAAATCCTTTTATAGACACTTTTAATCAGCAAAATTTTCATTTGTTTAACATATATATATTAGTATTTTTATTAATTCAATCCGGTTAATTATCTATTAACGACTGTTCAAAAATCCGGATTATCACGTTCCTCCCCTTAGAATCTTTTCGTCCTTGAAAAGGAATGAAGCCAGAATTTATGAAAATACTTATATTAGATAAATTACTCTTTAACATTTTTAAACTATAAACTCCCTTTTTATTAAGAATTTTTTTAAAACACTTTTAAAATCTACATAGTATTACAAAAATAGTTTTATAAAAATACTTTTTATAACTCGATGTCTCAACCAGTCCATCCTTGTTCTCACATAAATTTGGTCATACATTGATCAAGCGTAGGACTGAAAATCTATAAGTATTTGGTTAACCGTTTTTAACACCCAGTGAAAGTACTTGGAAAATAATTTTATTGAAAACGTAGAAAACATTTTTGAAAATAGAGGAAACATCTTTAGTGAGAATGCTCTGGAAATCATCACCCCAATCCATGGTTGCAGTTACATCCTAGGTTACGTTGCCATCACAGTAAAAGTCCATGTAACTGTAGGCATTCCGCGCCCCTCGATTATGCCATGGAACCCGCCACAGATCGCAGTTACCTCGTTGGTTACTTTGCCATCACAGCAAAAGTCCATGTAACTGTAGGCACTAGCGCCCTCGATTTTCGCTGCCAAATGAAACTTCACTCCCATATAGGTTACAGACCGCATCAGTCAAATTCCAATGCAACCTTAGGCTCTCACGGCCTCTCGACTTTCGTATGTCACGATAGGTCGCAGTCTACCGATGTAAAATCAAATATAGACTGTTGACTCTCAGCAGCACACACAACTTTCGCTATGGTCTGTAGTAGATCGTAGTGACATCGAGTTACACTGTCATCACAGGATAACCCAAATGTCTCTGTAGGCATCAGCACCCTCGAATTTCGCTACACACAACAAAAAATCCTATGGGACTTCTGTTTGTCTGGACTTCCTCACAGGATCAACTTTAGAACCCCCCTTAGGGTTCAAGGAAGTACCACTCTATGGCACTCCTGAGAAGTTCATTCCAAGGGAGCGCCCTTTCCCAAGAGCCAATCTCAAAACACTTTATACTATACTCTTATAGTATCTTTCAAATCATACTCTTTATGATTTTCATTAAAATCTCCTTTACACAAAATCGATTCCCAAAATCGATAATTCTCCATATAGGCTTTCCAAATTTTCAAAATTGATTTTTCTAAAAATCAAAAGCCTTTCCAAATCCAAAGGTTTCAAAAACCTTTTCCGAAAATCATCCTCATAAGAACCTTTATATATATATATATATATATATATATATATATATATATATATATATATATATAACTTTTAAAACCTTTGGATCTCTTCAAACTTGTATAAATTCCCTTTTTATACTTCAAATACTTTCAAAACTCTTTTCTTCTGGCTATAGATTCGACAAGGGGAGATTTATCTTATATAACAAAGATATATAACTTTGTTTATTCCAAATCAAATATTCAAATTTGATTACTCTTATAAAGTTATTTCCATCTTCCTTATCATTATAGAGATATCCAACTTTCACTTTTATTCATTGTATATTTCACAAAATATACTTTTCATTTCATAAAAAATCATTTCACATTTCTTATCCACAAATTCTCAATATCAATTTCATTCAAACCCGTACGTTGTACGCATATCATGCGTATGCTATATCAACCTGATCGCTCACTCGATCACACAATTTCACTTCCGAACTAGTATCGTCCACCCGACTTCCTAGTGTGGACTCAGATCTGATTTCTTGATCAGAAACCGTCATTCACCTTGCATAGTCATAACTATGATAGAGAATCTCCAGAACCAATCAAAAATCCGTATCCAAGTTCGCCGTCGAAAATCGAGTGAAAAATCCCAACTCGAATCGATATATTATCTTGAAATTTTATGCTCGAATTTGGATCAAATCACTATGCGAATAAAATAATATACATACATCCTACGTATCTATCATCATTAATTATTAGCTAAATCAATTTCTCCTTTCTATTCATATTCACTTTAAGTTCTATACACTTATCCACAATTATTTCAATTCCATTTGGATTATCACTTTAATCCTTATCTTAATTGGTAATTAATCATAAATAGTTTGAATTCTGTCCAGCATAAATTTAGAAAATAGTTTAAAAAGTTAAAAATAGATTAGTAGTTGAAAAATAATTATTAGTTTGTAAAATAGATGTAAAATAGTTAAGTAATTGTAAAATAGTTGGAAAGTAGTTAAATAGTTATAAAATAGTTAGATAATTGCAAAACAGTTTTAAAATAGTAATTAGTTATAAAGTAGTTGAAAAATAGCAGTTAGTTTATAAGCCGTTGTAAAATAGTTAAATAGTTCCAAAATTAGTTGTAAAATAAGTATAAGACAGTTATGGATTTTCTAAAGAAAAGTTGTGTAGTAAATAGTTAGAAAAATAGATTTAAGATAGTTTATATTAAAGTAATTTATTTGAAAATAGTCCAAGCTAAACTATTCAATTTCCAATTCTCCATTTCCAATCAATTGCCAATTTCCAATTTAAATTTCCACTCTCATTTAAATTGACTCAATTCCAATTTAAATAACTTCAGTTTCCATTGAAATTGATTTAATCCCCATTTCAAGTTGAATTAACTTCAATTCTTTCCAAATTTAAATAAAATTCCATTTGAATTTGAAACTATTTAACCTCAATTTCATTTCAAATTAAACCAGTTCAAATTTCCCATTTGAATTATGAACTTATCCATCTTCAATCACAATTCCCATTAATTCAAATCAAATTCAATTTGAACTAATTCAATTTAAATCTCAACTTTAAACGATCTCGAATAATATAAATTCGTGTTAAATTTAAATGTTGATTTAATCCCTTAAATCAAATTAACTTTTATTTTTAAATCAACAATCTAAATCTTTAAACAATTTAATTCTAAGTCCAAATTTCAAAACTCCATTTTAAATTTTCTTCATAATAATAGATATATCCAATTTATTACCCAATTCAATTTTGAAACCAATCCTTAGTAATTTTAAATTTCCAAGTTCCTTTTGAACATTTAAATCTTAAATTCAAAGTGATTTCATCTCCTTAATTTCAAATTTTAATTTTCCTTTTTATCTCATTAATGGATATATTGCCACAATCCATTTCTTCATTTATTTAAACAAATCCAATTCACTGTTTGAAGATTATTAATAACAATAGGATGATACAATCCAATATATATTAAAACATCCATCCATTTCCAATTCCCTGATCTCAAACCCATTTTGAGATCACACAAACTCCAAATTCAAATCAACCATTTAACTTCCCAAGTTAAATCTCAATTTCATCTTGAAATTTCTAAGTCAGACTGTTTGTCCTAAACTTATTTAACTTCTTCTAAGTTAAATTCAATTTAATCCCATTAATCCCACTCAAATTTGAATTCTTCATTTCAAATTTCAAATTTCTATCTCTTAAAAGTTTAAAAGGTTATTTTACTTTGGTTTTAAATCACACTCCAGGAAAAATCAAAACTCATTACTTCAGAGTTTATTTCAAATTATCTGTGATATTATATATATCCACACATATATATACATATTTACTTCTTGGCCCACCAACCAAATTTTAAAATTTAGACCGCCCTTGGTTTTATTTCAACACGGATTTCTTTAAAGCTTTCAAACAAATTCTTATTTTAAAATAAGATCACATTAAAAAATAGTCTGAATAATATTATTTATTCTTTTCTTTCAACACTTTGAAACAATTCAAATGTTTCTAGACTTAGGTTTTAAAACTTCACAATTTATAACCTACTTCAATTTATAAGTTATACTCATATTGAAAGTTTACTTCATTTGGCGTACTTATTAACAAATATATCATTATTAAACACAATAACTATTTATGATAATAGCCAAGATAATCAAATATGAATACCAATTCATTTTTATCTTATTCTTACTTCTACAAATTCAGGATTTTAGTTCCAGTTTGGATCTATATCAAACTTATCTTCATTTAATTTCAATTTGGTTGTATTTCTATTACCACTTAATTCTCATTATTCAATTTTCAAATAATACAACAACCAATTAACTTAATATATAATTGTTAGAAGAATCATTGCTTTATATATAAACTTATATAAAAATTGTTTACTTTTAAAACCATTATATAAGAAAATAACAAGTACGCTCTCTCTCATATATATTACTTTCAACTCATTCTAGGGTACTATTGACCCTATCCTTAATGAGTAAACCCACCAGAGCCAAGTTTCTCGCTTAACCTTCAGCTCTGATACCAAATGTAATGACACGGAATTTTTGATCCGAAAATTTCAAATAGTTAGGAAAATAAGAAAAGAGATAGAAGAAGGAACATAAATGAAACACAGAATCTCACATTCGCAGCGGATCAAAATATAATATCCAATAAAATAACAGTTATACAAGGAAAACTATAACAGTAAATTTACATTTTTAATACATCAGAGTTACAACATTTCACAATCACTGGACAATTAAAATAACTTGTCCCAGATAAATAACAATATATCACAGTGGAATACACTCCATACGTTCCTGCCATCCAGCTCGCCTCCTGAGCTCCAGAACGTCCTAACCTGAAAATCTGTAATACTCGGTCTGACCCAAGAATTACATCAAAGTAACACCCGGGTCAGGCTGGAAACCAGCGTGAGTAAACCCATCTAACGTGAAATACAAAGATATAAAATCTATTTGAAAGACCCGAGGTAACTCGTACTTCACTACGAGTTCATTAATTGTTATGCTTCAACACTTATATTCACAATCAATCCCTAAGTATCTTTATTTAGTTTTAAATGATCCAATCATTTAAATTATTCCATTTTAGCCTATTGATTTCACATATCAATCTATGAAGAATCATTGTTGGCTACAAATCGAAGTAGGTTCGGGTATTTGCTGATACCCGACCCTAGTCTCTTCGAATTCAATACCATCTTAACCCAAGTTATTCAAGTGAATACAATTCAACTTAAATACAAGATGTCACTTTTTACTTAGCAATTCACCATCGATTGATAACCATTTTATCACTGTCCACCCAAACATATCATATCATAAAACATTTCATATCAGAGATATCAACCAATTCAAGGCATTTAACATCATTCAATCATTCATAAGTAAGATTGATCACTTCCAAAATTAATTTAATTTATCTCTAATTAAATTAATTTCCAATCTTCAATCACTTAGATTATCCTTACTTAACGTTAATTAATTACAAACCAATTAATTAATCATATTTTAATTATTCATCTTAATTAATCATTTTTGATTAACTATCCTTTAATTACAATAAGTAGTTTACTCTTAATTAACTACACAAATTAATTATCCTTTACCTATCTATATTAATTACATTGATCCTTAATTAATTACGCAAATTAATTATCTTCTAATCACTTTATTGATCAATTATCCCTTAATTAATCATACTCATTATTTGACTAATCCTTGATTAGTTTCCTTAATCAATCAATCCTTAATTAATTACACTAAGTAATTAGTCCTTAATTACTTTCCTTAAGTAATTTTCCTTTAATTACTTTCATCAAGTAATTATCCCGTAGTCAATTCCTCAATTGATTAACCTTAATCATTAATATATTTAGCCTTTAATTACTAATTTATTTAATTAACCCTCAACAGATTAATTCTTTAATTACTTATATTAAGTAATTAATCATTTCTTAACCATTTCCATTAAGTAATTATCCATAATCACTTAACTTAAATAAACTAACCCTTAGTTACTTTCATTAGTTAATTATCTTTATATTTATTCACTTTAAATTATCACATTTAATATTTAACCATTCTTTAATGAATTTCATTCAATAACTATTCTTTAGTCACTTATACTAAGTAATTAACACCCAATAATAAATATTAATAAATTATATTTTAGTTTGTAAAATCTTAAATAATTAAGATAAACGACATACTTAAATTAATTATTCAGTTCATCAATAAACTTATTTGAAATCTAAAAGCTTTAAAATTAATTTAGTTAAATCACTTCTTATTAAAGTTTTCAGTGTACTTATATTTGAAACCTGTTTGATAATGGCTGTGAGAACTTGTTCATTTCAACTTGATTTGAAAACTGGATACAATTTTCTTTGTTTTTAAACCTTAAAATTAAAGCCCACCTAATCACCTAAAGAAAATTACCTGAGCCACATATCAAAACCACTCGGGTCAAATCTAGAGTTATTCAAGAACTCACAGCCCTCGAGTTAAACACGAAAATATCTGTGAGCCGATCACGAGAAAGTCCATCTTCCTCAACTCCTCTGCCATTCTCAGCTACACCGTACAATCATGCACCGTCCACGATGATCTAGCCATCGTTAATCAACTCTGAAACCCTTCGTAAGTCGCCCTAACCTTCCCCAATCATATTGATCACCCATCATCGTTGATTAGGCCGTAAATCAAAATCGAGTCACTTAGCTTCAACCTGTCACCCATCTTGCTTGACAAATCCCCTTTGCGCCTGCCCACCGAAGAACCCACAAATCCGTCCAATCCTTCTCCTTGCCCTTCTACTTCTTTTTCCCAACCACTAATAGCCCCCAAATCAACCACGACGTCCCAAATGCCCCGATCTCGACATCGACCAGGCAAGCTCCTTAAACCCTACTATGACCCCACGTGCCGCCCCGGTGAACAAAGAATTCACCTTCCATTTTTTCCAAACTCGCCTTCCTCCAGGCTAACTACAGTAGAGACCCCGATCCCCAAAACTTTACTGATCATCAGATATTGCTCGATAACAAAATTCCGATCAACATCCAATATCTCATAATTTACAAACTTAAAATTCATGATTTAAATCTTAAAAATACTAATTTTCAAAAACATGATTGATGATATATCTGAATCAAATATTTATCATGATTGAAATTTTGTTTTGAACTAGAATTTTACTATATCTCTTCTTATTGTTTAAACTAGCTTCGATCCTTAACTGTAATTATTGTTAGATTAGATATTCTGTTAATGCAAGCAAGATTTGTTTATATATCTAAGTATAATAAGAATTGTTGAAGGAGATAAGAAATTTTTAACAAAGTTCTACGGTCCTGAAGCATAAGAACAGAGCAATAACAGGCATGCACACCAATATATTCTTACATATATACATATGATTATACCAAATAATCATGAAATCGCTAATTTACCTCAGGATCACTGCATGCAACAAGACTTAAACAAAATAAAAAGCTTGTTTACTCATAGTTAAAGGATGAATAGAGGACTCTGAAGATGATTTTTGAAACAGAAATATCTCTTGCCACTAGATTTTGAAATTGAGCTGCTTTTAAATTTTGAAACTGAGTTGTTGAGATGAATTAACTTTGAAACAGAGATGATCCAGGCTTGTTGATTTGCTTGTTTGAAACTTTTGATTTCTCTTTAATTTTAAATTCAATTTGGAGGAAGAACTTTGAATATGCCAGCCTATTTTTTTTTAAGAAAGAGAAACACATATGCCATATGTTATTATGCATGTCATCCTTGACATACAAGTGTTTTATGCATTTATTAAATATTTATTATATCATATATCCTTATTTAGCACTTCCCATTTCTTATTTTTATTACATATATATATATATATATATATATATATATAAAACTCAAAGAAAACTTATTTATTTATATTTTTATGTTAAATTCCTTTATGTATGTACACATCATATACATTTTAAAGAAAGTATGATCCTTTATTAACTCCTATTTAAACTTAAGATTCCATATTTAAACTGAACAAGTATTTATCTTATGTGTTTATAGAATTATAACTTTAAATCTCTCGTGAAAATTTTATATATTAAGTTCAAGTTAATGCTCCCAATTCAGAAAACATATATACACTTATATACTTGTATATGATCATACTTTAAAATTTCAACATTATTAAGTTTGCACAACAACATTTATATATATATGTATGTATGTGTATATATATGTGTGTGTGTGTGTGTTAATTCACTATAATATTATAATCCAATATTTATTATATTTCCAAATCCTTTTATAGACACTTTTAATTAGAATTTTTTTTATTTGTTTAACATATATATCAGTATTTTTATTAATTCAATATGGTTAATTATCAATTAATGGCTGTTCAAAAATCCGGGTTATCACATGTCTATATGAAACATATAGATATTGGATATGTCATTGTTTGCTTTTATGTTAATGATTTGTTGATCCTAGGAAATAATAAGGCCGTAATAAAATCTACGTAGGATATGTTATCCTCTAGATTCAACATAAAAGACCTAGAAATAGCTGATATAATCTTGGGTGTAAAATTTATGAAGACATCACAAGGATATGCATTGTCTTAATCACATTACATTGCCAAAATACTTGAAAGGTTCAAGTAGCATAATATAACTATTGCGAAACCACCAGTGGATATGAACCAAAATTGGTAAAGAACACTAGTGATGGTATATATCAGCTTGAGTACTATCGAATAGTAGGAAGTATTATATATGTCATGAACTGCACTAGGCCTGATATTGCATACGCTGTAAGCAAACCGAGCAGATATACAAGCAATCCTTGTAAAATTCATTGGTAAGCAATAATCAGAGTTCTAGGATATCTAAAGTATACACAGAACTATGTTTTGCAATATGAAAATTATCCTTCAGCAGTAGAAGGATACAGTGATGCAAATTGGATAACTGGTTCAAATGGCACAAAATCCACAAGTGGATATGTGTTTACTTTAGGAAATGGAGTAATTTCATGGAAATCATCCAAACAGACTTGCATAGCAAGGTCAACAATGGAATCAGAGTTTATTGCTCTAGATAAAACCGTGGAAGAAGCAAACTGGATTTAGAGCTTTTTAGAAGACATTCCAAATTAGGAAAAACCAGTACCTCTAATATGTATACATTGTGACAGCCAGTCAGCTATTGGAAGAGCTAATAGTAGGCTTTACAACGGTAAATCTAGACATATTTATCGTAGACATAAAACCATAAGATAAATTCTTTCTAATGGAGTTATCACTATAGACTATGTAAAGTCAAAGGATGGCATTGTGGATCCACTAACTAAAAGCTTGCCTTGAGAGAAAGTTCAAGCCTTATCAATGAGAATGGGCTTAAGACCTATAAACTAAAAGTTTTCCTCAATGGAAATCCAACCTAACTGACTGGAGATCCCAAGATCTAGGTTCAAAGGGAAAACTAAGTTGAGAATAGAACTTATTATCACTGAAAGAAATATTTCAACCATTCCTAAGATAAGTCAGTGCATAACCCGCCTGAGAGTAGGATAAGCTTGGCTTTTAATGATGTCTATACTATGGAATTATAAAGAACCAAGTGGAGTATTGCGGGATATTCTTTATAGAATCACATATGTGGGTGCGAAGGCGCCGCTTCAAGAAGAATTGTAAGGTCAAATTCTTCAAGCGCTTATGAGAACAAGCTGGTGTTCATGGCAAAAAGGAACACAAACAGAGAATCAACGAGTTAAGAAACATTTATTATGTGTTATCTTTATAAACTTACACAGAAGGCTTATAGTTGAAAAGCAATCTAGTCCACCGATTCGCCAGTAGGTTATAAAGATAAATACACTAAGAAAGTTCATGGCCTTGTGCTACTTTAACCGATACGATAAAATGTTTCATGAAATTAAGAACAAGTGAGAAACCACTCATTCTTATGGAGGATTGTTGGAATTGAATGAATAGTTTAAATAAATTTGCATTGAGAAGTGTGATGCATAAAACGCCTTAGAAGATGAATAGTCCCACATAATAGAATATAATAAACATCATGTGTTTTTATAGTACTATGTTGTCCCTAGTATAGTTACTATAGAATGAAGAGAGACAATAGAGTAGGACATCCTAGAGGGTGGTGCAACACTTTTGGTATGTTGCTGTAATAATTTCTACATACAATATAGTAACGCTTTTCTGACGTTACTAAAATTACAATTTCGTAACACCTTTCTGTCGATACAAACAACATTCTCTTCCTTATTAACAATAGGCACACTGATATCATCTGATTCTTCCATAAAATATATGAATGTTTGCATTTTGATTTTGCTTTTTTTCTATCCAAATTTTCTTGGCTATATTATTATTAAAACTGTGCCTAAAGAATTTACAATATTTTCATCTTGAGGGAGTCCACTCATATTAAATTTATTGAGTGTTGATTTCTCCATCATACATAGATATTACTACTACTTCAGGTAACTTTATATCGGCATTGATTTCCATCGCTATTCTTGCATAATTCAAACAAGTTTCCTTTGCATTTGGTTCATTCAACTTTAATGGCATGCTTACAATACTAGAAATTGCACTATAGGCTTCCTTATCCCATGATTTTAAATTCAGTTCAAGAATCCTGATCCTTTGATGCAGTCATGAGTCGTATACGACTCAAGTTGTTACGAGATAAGGAGCAGCGCTTAAAGTTGAGTGGAAGGATTGAGTCGTCCACGACTCAACATGGAGGAGTTGAACCATACACGACTCAAATGGAGACCAGAGGGGACACGGAGAAAGAGACGCGAGTTAAAGAAAGAGATTTGAGTCGTATCCGAGTTAACAAGAGTAGAGAAGTGGAAGTAGATGAGTCGTTCGGAGTTGACTCGGTTGAAGGGATATGCCGCAAGTAAGCTTGGGAGCTTGAGTCGTTGGAAGTATGTTGAGTCGTGACCTATGTTGAGTCGGGTGGTATGCATATGTTGTTGAGTCGTATGTCGTACACATTGTGTGGCATTTTTAAGTCGTAAGTGTTGTACTGTTTGTATTTTTCCTAAGTCATGAGTCATATGGACTGTGAAGTGATGAGTCGTTCACGAGACATGTTGAGCCGCTGTATTGTATGAATGGTAGTGAATCTGTTGAGTCGTGAGTCATTGAGCCGGCATGGTGTTGAAGTGTTAAACCGTGTACATTGAGTCACCGCCGACTTATGGTGAGTCGTAAGTCGTGTGCGACTTAAGGGTCAGGGTCAAAACTCTATAAATAGGGGGGGTGCGTTGTACATGGTGGTCGTTGATTTTGGAAATAAAATTTCTTGTTGATTGCTTTGTGCTTTCTTCTCTAATTGGTAGTTGAGTGTAATCTCCTATCTCCATTGACGTCATTCGAGTGCGCTCGAATCCACGTTTGTTGAAGCCGATTCACGGTATCTAGTGCGCTAGATCAATGTACGAAGAATCGTAGATCTTCTTTCTCGGCATCGTGCGCGATCAACGAGACGAAGATAGCTAGAATCCGGTATCTTTGGATCAACGGATTTGGGCCTTGTAGTATTCTCAACTCACCGATTGCTACATTTTTGTTTTGAAATATCCGCTGCGTCAGTTTGGTATCGGATCCATACTTAGCCAATCATAGCTAAGTTGATTCTTGGAGCCAAGTGTTGAAGTTTGAAGTTGTTCATCGTGTTCATATTGAAGTTGCAACAAGAGAGAGAACTTTCGATCCATTCCATTTTGGATCAAAGTGTTGAAAGTGTTTGAATTTGTGAGGAGATTTTTGTGCGCCAAGTATAGAAGAGTGTGAGCCGTGCCTTATGTTTGAATTGAAGCCGACTTAACCTTGAGCCGAGCCAAGTTAAGTCATGAAGATCAAGCCGAGATAAGATTGAGCCGAGCATTGTTGTTTGAAGTTGAAGGTTGAGCTGTGATTTATTGTTGTTTTGTGAAGTGTTGTGTTGATTCAATCATGCCGCCAAGGAGAGCTAACCGCCATCAAAATGTTGAAGCATTATATAGACGAGAAGAGGCCGATCAAATGGAACAACATATGCATGAGAAGATTGATGAAGGCATTGGTAGGTTGGAGAAGCTTATGATTGACATGAATCAAAGTAGAAGAAGAAATTCACCTGAATCCATTCATGGAGGAAGTAGAGTTTCACATCATTCAGATCGGGAGAGGAGAGAGAGTCAGGATCATCGGAGTGTTGATAATCGAAGTAGGAGGAATGTTGATGATCATGATAGACGGGATGTTGGTAGTAGGAGTGGTGGTAGAGATGTTGGAGGGCGTGAAAGACAACGATATGCATCAGACTTTGATGAGGAGTTTGACGGTGATAGGGGAAGTGTTCATTTCAGAGACCGAGATCAGGGACAACGTCAGTATCAGGTTATTGATGATGATCGACGTTGGTAATCGGGGATGAAGATGGAGATTCCGGAGTTTAAAGGAGGGATGGTAGCTGAAGAATTTCTTGATTGGGTGTCAAATGTTGAAGAGATCTTTGATTTTAAGGAGGTTCCTGAGCATAGGAGAGTAAAGTTGGTTGCTACTAGGTTGAGGGGGAGAGCTTTGGCGTGGTGGCAGCAAACTAAACTTACCAGGGAGAGAATGGGGAAGTCAAAGATAGAATCTTGGGAGAAGATGAAGAAATTGATGCGAGCTACATTCTTACCATACAACTATCAATCACTTATGTACCAGAGGTTGCAGAATCTGAGGCAAGGGACGAAGTCTGTTAGTGATTATGCTGGCGAATTTTACCAACTCATTGCCAGAAATGATATCATGGAAACGGAAGAACAGCTAACTGCTAGATTCATTGGGGGATTGAGAATGCAGATCCAGGATATGGTTAATATGTTTGATCCCAGATCAGTGGTAGAGGCACATCAGAAAGCGTTGGCTTGGGAGAAGCAAGGAAGGCATGGAGGTGGTGTGTTTACTAATTCCAATAATCAAGCGAGGGGTGTTAGTGGAAGTTCTAATGTTCCTAAATCTGTCAATAAGCCAGTGGTGAAGGAGGCTGAGAAGGCGAAGGTTAATAGTGGTATCAAATGTTATAATTGTCAGGAGTTGGGTCACAAAAGCAATGAATGTCCGAAGCCGAAGAAGAGAGCAATGGTTGCTGAGATTGGGGATGATGGTGAGGAGGTAGATTGTTCAAATGCACCTTATGTTGAGGAGGAAGAAGAATTGACTGGAGATGAAGGTTGCAATCTTATGATGAGGAGGTCATGTCTTACACCAAAACAAGAGGAGGATTGTAGTTGGTTGAGAAGCAATATTTTTCAGTCGACATGCACTATTCTAGGGAAAGTTTGCAAGTTCGTTATTGATGCTGGAAGCTGTGACATTATTATCTCTACAGAAGCAGTAAGAAAGTTGAACTTGAAAACTGAGAAGCATCCTAAACCGTACAAGCTAGCATGGTTAAGGAAAGGTGGTGAAGTGAAGGTGTGTCGAAGGGCTTGTGTGAATTTTTCTATTGGGAAGAAGTACAAAGATGAAATTTGGTGTGACGTTGTAGACATGGATGTGTGTCATCTGTTGTTGGGCAGACCATGATAGTTTGATATAGCAGTGCAACATGATGGTCGTGCTAATGGCTATAGTTTCATGTTCGAGGGTACTAAAATCACTTTGGTTCCCAAGAAGCAACAACAGAAGGAGAGCAAGCTAGAGGAGATTGAGGAATTGAAAACTCTGTTGACTTTGAAGGAGTTTGTTAAGGAGGTTGAAGAGGAGCCTGAAGTATACTTGTTGATTGGGAGAGAGAGCGGTGAAGAGGTTGAAATTCCTGAAGAAGCAAAGTCAGTTTTGAAAGAGTTTGAAGATGTGTTTCCAGAGGAGTTGCCTAAAGAGTTACCGCCACTGAGAGACATTCAACATCAAATTGATCTTGTTTCGGGAGCAGTGTTACCACATCGACCACATTACCGAATGAGTCCGAAGGAACATGAGGAGTTACGAAGGCAGGTGGAAGAGTTACTTGAGCAGGGACGTGTTCAGGAAAGCTTGAGTCCTTGTGCTGTGCCAGCATTGTTGGTGCCGAAGAAGGATGGAACATCGAGAATGTGTACAGATAGTAGAGCTCTGAACAAGATTACTGTTCGCTACAGATTTCCTATACCGAGGTTGGATGATTTGTTAGACCAGTTGAGTGGGGCAACTATATTTTCGAAGATTGATTTGAAGAGTGGTTATCACCAAATTCGAATTAGACCGGGAGACGAATGGAAGACCGCATTCAAGACGAGGGAAGGTTTATATGAATGGCTGGTTATGCCGTTTGGTTTATCAAATGCACCTAGTACATTCATGCGGGTGATGAATCAAATCTTTAGACCATTCATTGGGAAGTTCGTGCCGGTTTATTTCGATGATATTCTGATTTATAGTGCAAGCACAGAGGAGCATGTAGAGCATTTGAGAAAGGTGTTAATTATTCTTCGTGAGGAATAATTTTATGCAGCTACGAAGAAATGTGTGTTCATGACGAGAAGTGTATTATTTTTGGGATATGTTGTTTCAGGAGAAGGTATTCAAGTTGACCAGAGTAAAGTTGAAGCTATTAGAAGTTGGCCACAGCCGAGAACTATCACTGAAGTTAGAAGTTTTCATGGATTGGCATCATTCTACCGAAGGTTCATTCCACATTTCAGTAGCGTGATGGCACCAGTTACTGATTGCATGAAAGGAAAACAGCTTGTATGGTCAGAGGAAGCGGGAGTTGCTTTTGAACGAATCAAAGAACTATTGACGACAACACCAATTCTTGTTTTACCGAATTTTCATTTGTTGTTTGAATTGCATACCGATGCTTCGAAAGTTGGTATTGGAGGTGTTCTGAGTCAGAATGGGAAGCCAGTTGCTTATTTCAGTGAGAAGTTGTCAGGGGCAAAGATGAGATACAGTACATATGACGTTGAATTCTATGCTGTTGTGCAAACGATTAAACATTGGAGACATTATCTATTTCAGAAGGAGTTTGTTCTGTACACTGATCATGAGGCGTTGAAGCATTTGCAGGGGCAGGACAAGATTTCAGCGAGACATGCGTCATGGATCGCATATTTACAGCAGTTTACCTTTGTTGTTAAGCACAAATCTGGGGTGACGAATCGGGTAGCTGATGCTTTGAGTAGGAGGAGTCATTTATTAACGACAATGAAGGTTGAAGTGACGGGGTTTGAATTACTGCCAGAGATGACTGAAGAAGATCCTTACTTTGTGAAATATGTTGAAAAGGTGAAGGATGGGAGTACCGATGAATTTATGTTGGTTGATGGATTCTTGTTTAAAGGAAATCAGTTATGTATTCCAGAGGGCAGCTTGAGAATGAAAATTATCAAGGAGTTGCATGAAGAAGGGCATGTGGCCGTGATCGTACTTTGCAATTGATTTCACAGTCTTACTTTTGGCCGTCGATGAGGAAAGAAGTGGGAAGGTTTGTGGAACGATGTCATATTTGCCAAGTTTCGAAAGGAACCGCGACCAATGCTGGGTTGTATATGCCGTTGCCTGTACCGGCTAGACCATGGGTTGATGTGAGTATGGACTTTGTATTGGGATTGCCGAGAACACAGCGTGGTAATGATTCTATATATGTAGTGGTTGACAGATTTTCTAAAATGGCACATTTTATTGCTTGCAAGAAGACGGCGGATGCTGTTCGTGTTGCTCAGTTATTTTTCAAGGAGATCTATCGACTTCATGGACTGCCAGAATCTATTATGTCAGATAGGGATACTCGTTTTCTGAGTCACTTTTAGTTAAGTTTGTGGAAGATGGTGGGAACAAAGCTGAAGTTTAGTAGCGCTTATCATCCGCAAACTGATGGACAGACAGAAGTTGTAAACAGGTCATTGGGAAATTTGTTACGATGTCTTGTACAGGATAATTTGAGAAGTTGGGACATGAAGTTATGCCAAGCAGAATTTGCTCATAATCATGCCAAGAATTGCAGTACGGGTTTCAGTCCATTCCAGATTGTATGTTCAAATTTACCAAGGGGGCCATTGGATTTAGCAGTAGTACCACAACCGAAGGTGACAGTTAAACGAGCTGCTGATTTTGTTGGTGAGCTGACTGAATGTCATAAAATCGTTCAGGAACGATTGGAGAAAGCGAATGAGAAGTATAAGAAGTCTGCAGATTTGAAACGACGAAATGTTGAATTTAACAAAGGCGATTTGGTGTATGCTGTGTTGACGAAGGATCGTTTTCCAGTGGGCGCTTATAATAAGCTGAAAGCCAGAAAAATTGGTCCAGTTGAAGTTTTGAAGAAAATCAATGAGAATGCTTATCAATTAAAGTTACCAGATGATGTTTATACTTCTGATGTTTTTAACGTCAAATATTTAATTCCATATCATGGAGGTGAGATTGATGTGGAGGAATTTACAAATTCGAGGTCGAATTTTTCTCAACCAGGGGAGAATGATGCAGTCATGAGTCGTATACGACTCAAGTTATTACGAGATAAGGAGCAACGCTTAAAGTTGAGTGGAAGGATTGAGTCGTCCACGACTCAACATGGAGGAGTTGAACCGCACACGACTCAAATGGAGACCAGAGGGGACGCGGAGAAAGAGACGCGAGTTAAAGAAAGAGATTTGAGTCGTATCCGAGTTAACAAGAGCAGAGAAGTGGAAGTAGATGAGTCGTTCGGAGTTGACTCGGTTGAAGGGATATGCCGCAAGTAAGCTTGGGAGCTTGAGTCGTTGGAAGTATGTTGAGTCGTGACCTATGTTGAGTCGGGTGGTATGCATATGTTGTTGAGTCGTATGTCGTACACATTGTGTGGCATTTTTAAGTCGTAAGTGTTGTACTGTTTGTATTTTTCCTAAGTCATGAGTCGTATGGACTGTGAAGTGATGAGTCGTTCATGAGACATGTTGAGCCGCTGTATTGTATGAATGGTAGTGAATCTGTTGAGTCGTGAGTCATTGAGCCGGCATGGTGTTGAAGTGTTAAACCGTGTACATTGAGTCGCCGCCGACTTATGGTGAGTCGTAAGTCGTGTGCGACTTAAGGGTCAGGGTCAAAACTCTATAAATAGGGGGGTGCGTTGTACATGGTGGTGGTTGATTTTGGAAATAAAATTTCTTGTTGATTGCTTTGTGCTTTCTTCTCTAATTGGTAGTTGAGTGTAATCTCCTATCTCCACTGACGTCATTCGAGTGCGCTCGAATCCACGTTTGTTGAAGCCGATTCACGGTATCTAGTGCGCTAGATCAACGTACGAAGAATCGTAGATCTTCTTTCTCGGCATCGTGCGCGATCAACGAGACGACGATAGCTAGAATCCGGTATCTTTGGATCAACGGATTTGGGCCTTGCAGTATTCTCAACTCACCGATTGCTACATTTTTGTTTTGAAATATCCGCTGCGTCAGTTATAGTAATAGTAAATGACAAATCTTCGTCCATTCTCACTTTATTTGTCCATTTTTTTAAGACAATCGATTTGCTAGTGATAAAGTATGGATCTCACTTATAGTTATTTCACAATCGGATGAATTTGAGAATCTGATAATAAAAAACACATTATTTCTTGCATAAATTTAATAATTACTTGATGGGTTCCAAATTGTTGCAATGAATACTTTTAATTGATGACAAGCCGATCGGTTACCAAAAACATAAGCAAGAACCGATTGACTCCATTTAATCTCTGTTCTCTTATTGGCAAACTCTTTCACCATTATCATTTTCTTGCTATTCAAGGATAAAGGGCAACAAATTCCAATTCGAAATCTAAGATATCAATCCCCCACTTTTAAGCATGTTAGCCCAGGATGATGGCTTTTTCAAAGAAGCAGCCTGAGAAAAAGAACCAGTATTTGGAGCATAACCTTGAGTAGAAAGTGATGGTTTCTAGCCAACATTGAATCTCTTTTGAAAGCTAGTCTGTGCAACATTTTCTTGCATTGAGGAAGACATTTCTTGGCATACACTGCCTTTTTGCTGAAAGCTCTTAAATCTTTCATGATAATTCTACAATGAGTTCTTATTGAAAAATTGGGTTGATTTTTTTTATAATTAAAACCTTGGACTGATGCTCTTTTTTGATTTTTAACAAGTGCGAATCTATCCACATCTATATCAGGAGTTCTTTATGTATTGGTGGTGAAATATGGCTAGAGTTAGGAAGAGTGGAGAGGTTATGAGGTTAAAGGCTGATCTGATTTTGAGATTACTCATGAATTTGATCTTGCAATTGATCTTGATTTTGTTGATAAATATAGGACTAGTGCGAACTCGTGCTTCGCATACGGACCGCACTCAACCTCTTATCATCATAATATGTTTAAATGATTTATATGGTTCATTGATTAAGAAATAGTGATATTTTTTTATCAATTTTCAAATAAGTTTGCATTTGTCTAAAACTTGTGTATAAATCTTTGAAAACAGTAATGCAAATAGTACTGGTGCTTGATAAACAATTGTAAAATATCGAGCAAAAATGATTTCAAAGATAAAATTTTCACACAATACACATATAAATTATACACATATAAATTTATTGTGTGCATCAGCTGTATTATATGTAACTTCATTTCGTGAGATACCTTTATCAATCATTTCCTTTAATACTTGATGTCGTTGATTCCATTTGCTGCTTCGGTAATAACTATCTATAAGAGCAATGCAGGTAACTACATTTCGTTTATACTTGACCATTGATCCAAAAATACCAAAAGCAACATTGACATGATTCATGAGAACGTAAGTGTTGATGATGCTCCTATAACTGACTATGCCTAGGAACACATTATGCAGCATCATATTATTGTAGAATGATAAGATTAGAGGATAAAGAGATTTCTTTCTGTTTTGAACGATTCTTGTGAAAAATTTGCTAAATCTAAAGCGTACATATTTTATGTCTAAAGTGTTGGGACTAACAACCATTATTCAACAATATTTATTTTAATGTGATGTGATGTCCCAGAAATTTAGGCAATAATTATTTAATAATTTCATTAGTAATTATTTTAAAATGTGAAATATTGATTTAATAAATTAATTCAAACAAGAATTCTCTTTTAAAAATTAATAATTATTTAGTTTGTTAAATGATATTCTTTTCAAAGTTAAAAATATTTAAATAGTAATTTATCTTTCTAAGCTTATTTAAAAATATTTTATTTATAATGTATAAATGTTTATACATTGTAAATAGAGGATTTGGTTTTAATTTTAATTTATATTAAATAAAGGATATTTTCTAATTTATATATAATTGTATAAATTGTAAATTGATTTATTTGATTTAAATTAGTATTGTAAAATTTTCAAAGGTTTGTTTGAAAAATCTTTCTTATATCTTTATAAAAAGCAAGTAAGTGTTTATTTTGTTTATAAGAATAAATATAGTTTAAATTTTATTTTATAATAAAAGTTTATTTTGTTTCGTTTATTTTGAAAATTGGTTTTCTTTGAATAGATTTAATTCATTCTTGTTTAAATATAACATTTTTTTGAATACTCTCAAATAAAATCTAATTCAACATTTCTTTTTCTTCTATAAATTTTTTCTTTTGAAGTTTAGTTTCATAAAGAATATTATTTTAAAAATAATTAAACTAAAATTTAAATGTAAGAGTATAGTTTTATAAAGAAGTGTATATGTATTTATTTATAGACTAGATGTTAATTAAACATTTAAAACTTGCTAAAATCAATTAGAAATGTTTTAAGATAATTCAAATACATTTATAAATATTGAAATATACATGTGTTAGTCATTTAAACTATTAAATGGACACTTGTAATCACCTAACAAATTAACATAACAAGTGGCAAGCAAATTCATTTTTTGAAATTTAATTTTATTGACAATAAAATATAACAAAAGGCATTTGATAAAAACATTTTTTCTTCAGATTGAAAACCTGAAATTAGATTTCAGTAAATCTAAAACCCCAAAACAAATGCAAATCAAAATCTGCAAACCAATTTATACAAATAACCTCAAATCTGCAACATTTAAAACCAAGTCTGCATACTATTTTTTCAACTTCAAAACTGAAGCTCAACTGCAATATAAAATCTGTGCAATTGAAATTGGGTCTGCATGCATTCATTAACAAGATAAAAGCAATCTTCATCAACCAGAAAAATAATTTCTGTAATCAAATGAAGCAGGATCAACATACAGTTCAAAAACAGTTTACACCATCATCAACAAGCAACTTCAACTACAGATTTGCATCTCTGAAATTGATCTCTGCATCTTCATTTGAAAAAGGTAAGTAAACCTTTACTTTTAAAAACAGTTTCTTTTAAATCAAAATTATACAATATTTCCAGAACCTAAACTTCATATGTAAACTGTTTTTTTTTTCAAAACTGCTGTGATTAAAACTGCCCTGTTAATTATCTATTTATTTACTGTGAGAAGTTTGAATCTATCTGTTGCATGTGAATATATAAGATTGTGTATACTTGTATGATTTTATTTGTGATAAATATGATGTGTGAATATACATAGATATATATGGAATTACAAAAATCTTGATTAACAGTTTGCTGTTTTAAAATAAGTTTAGTAGAAAACTTTATTTACTTGTTTAATTTCCTTTAGGAATTAATATGAGCAAACAAGTAAGAATAAATTATGCTCTTTAATCATAATTTTGTTGTTTTGAAAAAAATCTGTTTCTTCTGAAGCAAATACAGCAGTAAGCATTTCAATAAAACAAAATATTAACATCATTAATTATTTCAACGAGATTATAACATGGATGTATGTTATAACTCAGAAATTTTAAACAAAACTCCACCTTTTCAAAATTTGCTGAGGGATTAGCAATTCTGTTTGAACAGAATAAGATATTTTGGGTTTGATTGTTAGGTTAGTTAACGTTAGGTGTTAAGATTCTTTCTATTGTGGAGTAGATTTGGTGATGGAGGATCAGAGAGATAGGTGATATTGGTTTTTTTCCAGGTATTCAAAACCCTGGTTTTAAGGGTTGTAGTATTGAAGTTTTGAGGTTCTGCACTTTCACTATGTTGCATCGAGTGGGGTAAGAATTTGAGAGGTTGTGGAGGGAGTGTAGAGGTAGCTATGGCCAAGGTCGTGTCGATGATGGTGGCTGGAGGTGGTATTTCTGGGTGTTGACAGGTTGGTCTTGGTTGCAGTGTTGAACTCAGGTGAATTATATTGGTAGTGTGCAGGGTATTTTTACTCGAAGTAGATCTCGGGGTTTCTGGTATCTGTCTCGAAGCAGATGGTTAGTAAACTCAAAGTTAAATTGATGGAATCTCGCGTTAGTTAGTTGCAGGGTTATAAACCTGTAGTTTGCAGTTTTTAAGAATTTAAATAAAATTCATAATCTAAAGATCTTAATTTGATTTAAATATAAGTTAAGTCTGAATTCAAATGGAGTTTTGAATTCTAGGTTTTAAAAATGAAACTTTTAAATTTAAACAAGTTTTAAATTCTGTTTTAAATCAAGATTTAAAAACAAAACAGTTTCAGGTTTTAATCCTGTAGTTTTGCAGTTTTGAATAAAATTCATATTTTTAAGTTGCAACTTGATTCAAGTATAACTTGAATCTGGATTCAAATGTAGTTTTGAATTCAAAAGTTTTAAAAATGAAAATCTTAAATTTAAACAAGATTTAAATATGGGCTTAAGGCAAGATTCAAACAGTTTTCAGGATTATCTTTTAAACCCAGATTCTTGATTCAAAACAAGTTTTGTTAGTTTTTAAATCATGAACAAATTTAAATGTTTCAAGCAAGATTTAAATTTGTTTTTGAAATCAAGTTAATAATGGTTTTCAAGTTACTTTAGAATCCTGTTTTGATTTAAAAATAGTTTGTAAATTTAAAAATGAATGATCATGTTCATATGTTTAAAAGTGAACTTGAAAATGAAATTTGATATCAAATAAGATTTAAACTTGAAAGAATTTAGTTTCCATTAGTATTGAATTAAAGTATGAAGTGTTAGTTTAAATTTGAAAGTTGGAAAAAAATCAATTTATTTTCAAAAGCTTAATTCATCAAGTAATTTAGTTTTAAATCTTTCTTTATATTTAAGTAATGAATGTTGTTTAAACATTCATTTTTATTTTAAGGTTTATAATTATTTTTGGAATTAATGTTTAAATAATTAAACATTTGAACCTTTAAATAAATTGGAATTTGAATTTAATTTTTAGAAATATATTTTAATATGTTTTGAATATAAATGAGTCATTTAATAAGAGATTAAATTATTTTGAAAAATATTTAAAATAATTAAGGATTTTACTTAATTATTTGACTTTTAAATAATGGTTTAGATTAATATTAATTAGAAATGATTTATTTTCTTAAGTATATAATTATTGAAATGTTGATAATTAATTAATGGTAATTAATTAATATAATTAATTTTGATAATTAACTAGATTAATTAATTGAATATAATTGGTTGAAATTTGTTAAGTATAATTAATTGTTAAAGTAATTAAGGAATTAATTACTTATTGTAATTAATCTGGATATGTGATTTGTTTAAGTTAATTAATTTAGTTTAATTAATTTTAATAAATCATTTGATGATTTTTAAGAGTGTAATTAATTATTGTAATCAATGGAGCAAGATTACTCAGAGAGTAATAATGATAATTACTGGAATGTAATTAGTAATTTAGATAATTACTTTTGTAATTAATTAAGGAATTAATTAATGATTAATGATTTGTTAATTAATTTATAAATGAGTAATTAAAGATAGTTAATCACTAAATTTAATATTAATCAAGGTGATTAATAATTTGATTAATTACTAAATGTAATTAATTTTAATTTAGTAATTTATTTAAATATTAGAGATCATTAATTATTATAATCAATTATGTAATTAAGGATTGTTTAATTAAGTAATAATTAATTAATTAAGTGATTAATTAATTGTAATTAATTAAGGACAAATATAATTAATTATAGTTAATTAATAAATGAGTAATTAAATGTTAATTACTTATGATTAAGGTTAATTAATTTATGAAATTAATTAAAGACTAATTACTTATTGTAATTAGTGAAGGATTAATCAAAATTGTTTAATCAAGTTAAATACTTAGTGGATAGTTAATTAACTTGGTTAATTAATAGATGTTAAGCAGGATTTAAATGAGTGATTAATTTAATTTATTTTAAATTAATTAGAGATGGTTGTAATTAATTTAATTCATTTTAAATTAATTATAATTGTTGGTTAGTAAATCATTGCTTATGGATGTTATTGATTGAATGGTTGTGATCTCAGTAATGAGATGAGTCGTTTCTGTATGATATGAATGTTTAGTTTAAGTATGATGGTTTGTGATGGATTATTTGGTTGTGATGATTATCTGTTATGGATGATACAGATTATCTGTTTATGATATGAATGTGATTATCTATTGTGAGATATAATTTATCTATCTGTGTGAATTAGATAGTAATGAAATGAGTTAATTACTTAAAACCTTTAAGTATAACTTGGACATTAAAATGGCGTTTGGTTTCAGTGAGACCGGGACCAGGTTTCCAAATTTGGAATTTCGAAAACCACATCGATTCCAATTAAACGTTAGGTCGTTAATCCAAGTGGAACAAGTGAAGACTTGAGGTGTAAGGGCTATACGTCAGTATAACTCTATGGGTGATTCTGTAATGAGTTTGATGGAATAGTACTTATAGGTTCGAGATGGTGATATAGAGTACAAGGGTTATCGTCGTTAACTCTGAGGGTGATTCCAATACGAGTGTAACGAGATAATGCCTTCGGTTTCGTTCGAACGCGGAACGAACTTGTATGGATTGAATACTTTCAGAACATCGTTAGGTGGACGATGAGCATTCTAAGATTTGATGTCCTATAAAGGTAATCGTAGCCTCAAGCCTCATCAACCGGGAATGGTTAAAACAGGGGAGGTGCAGCAAGGCTTTGTGGGTAGCCCCCACTTGAGAGCAAGATTTACCCCTGTCTAGAGGTCCCTTTTTATTTCGGTTGTGTGGGGAGGTTGAATTCCGGACAACCGTCGGGGTTGTCTTGTTTGGGACTGTTCAGTAAGGAATGGTCCCGGCCTTGTGTTGCAGGGGAGTGGGAGTACTCCTCGGTACGTTGATCTAGGCCACGTACTGTGACGGGTGGTACCCCAGTAGCCCTGCCATTGTTGGAAACCCATTTTCCCTACGAGACCCTACGGTTTTGATTGTATTACCCACTTTTGTGGCTAGCAGCTGGAATTTAATCATGTAACAATTTCGGCTATTTCTTATTTACTTGAAAACCCTAGACACTATTATAATATCACTGGATTTCCTATCAAATGTTTTGGTTAGCGTAAGGTAAATTTTTTTCCATGTTTATGTGTGGGAAGTCTTACGTGATACCTTTTGTTTTCAAAGGATTTTCTAAAAGTTGAGCAACTTTTATCCCCGTTTACTCACACCAGACCCCTGTCTGAGCTGAGTGTTTACTTTCTGTTTTATTAAACTCTTGGGTACTCATATTACGTATGAGTAGTCAAGTGATTCGGGATTTCTTTGTCAAGTTCTGAAGGAGATAATGGAGCAGGAGGCTTCAGCGTGTAGATATATTTAGTGGTTCCGCTGTGTTTGTGTTGTATTGGTTCTCTCTGATGTACTTGGGTTGTAATTGCTAGAAAGATGTTTATAACTGTCTAGTTTGTGTTGTATTAGCTGTTTAACTCTGATGTATATGATACAATGTAATGTTTTATATGATATATTATAATTTATTCGATTCCGCTGTGAGATTTAGATGTTGTCTGTTCTTTCTTTCCTTTCTTTTCTCTTTTCTATCCCTTTCTTTCTTCTTAGCGATGCGACTTCCTGGTATTTGGAAGTTGGGTCGTTACATTGTGGTATCAGAGCTCTAGGTTGAGCGAATACCTAGACTGTGGAGTGGTGTCTATCTTGAGAGAGCGTATTTGTAATTTTGAATATATATATATATATATATATATATATATATATATATATATATATTTCTACCTATTTGTTGGGATTACCTGTTCAGGTTTTCCAATATAAGTAATAAAGGTAGATAGGGTAGTGGTGTGTGTAACACAACTACCAATGGTTGGAGTTCGAGTGTTTGATATTGGAAGCGGTCTGCTAGGGCAGTTTTTGGCATCTTGAGTAGTTCTACAGTTGGTGAAGGATTTCACCAATCTCTGAAGGAAATCTTTTCAAGATTCGGAGTTTATCTTTGGATTGTAAGCTTGGTTGCACTCGTGTGAGTGATTTTTCTTGAGTTTGGATTAGTTGGAAGTGCAGAAGCCAGCAAGGGTATTTTGGCAACCTTAGGAAGGAGTTCTGTCTGTATTTGAGTTTGAGACTCGGTTTGGAAGAGTTTGAGCTTGGTTTAGGAGCGAGTTTCCTGAGAGATATCTGTCTACCTGGAAGGCTCTATTATGAAGAGGCTGGTGTAGCTTTGAGGTTCGATGAGCTTTTTGGATAAGGAAGTTTTGGCAGCAGTAGCAGCAGTGAGTGGCCTGTTCTTCGATGGCTTAGAAATCTTTGTGATTCTTTTGTCAGAAGTCCGGGCAGATGGTGGAGCTTGTCCATTTCTTCTGGAAGCTCAGTTGAGTGTAATGTTTGTGGTTGGAGGTAGACCACTAGTTCTTCTTTAATTTGAAGGCTTTAGCTGTTCTGATTTTTTTTGGAGAGAGAACGATTTCTTGGGATCTGAACTGAGTGGAATCGCAAAAGTGACTTGCGACGGTTCGGAAGTTCTCTAGGTGATCTTTGTTTAGATTGAAGCATCTTTAGAGGATGTTTGAGTTATCGAAGTGGTTTGGTATTTTCTGGATATCTTCAAAGGAATTAAGTTTGGCATCCGTATTAGAAGATTGAGTTCTGTTTCAACTTGGTTCTTGGAGCTTTACCAGTGGTTCAGCATTGTAGGAGATTCTTTGAGAATGTGATCTGTTTAAGTTGGTAGGATTTATTGGATCCAGTTTTCTAGTTGAATTTTTGCTGTGGTGTTTGCGACCGAATCGGATAGGTCACTGAGATTTTATGGAGTTTGATGAACAATATTCCGGGATAAGTTGATCAAGTTTATACTTATGTTCATCAACAACATTCTCGAATCAGAGTTGCGCATTGGAAGCATGGTGGCAGCTATTCCAGAATAGGAGCAACACCGATTCTTTGGGAATTTGAGTTTGTCTTGGATCAGAGGATTTCTACAGGAAATTCATTTTTGATCTAGAGACTTGATTGTTTTGTATCTGTTTGTTTTCAGATAGAGTAGTATGTCTGAAGTCTTCTGATGTTTGTGTAGTTGAGTTGTGTGGTGGATTTTGATTGATCTAGAAGTGGGAGGCAGCCCAGGATCGATATGTGAGATTTGTGGATTTGTGTGTTGGATCTTTCTGTTTTTCTTAAGAGTTAAGTGATTGATCTACAGGATTGAATTTCCAGTTCGGATGGATAGAATTTGTTTTGTTTTTCACGTATCTCTAAGGGAGTACGTGTATGGTTTATCTCTAGTTTTAGAATCAGTAGTTCTGAGAGATTTGGAATTGATCAAGACTTGTCTGTAGTCCTGTATTCTGTTTAGATTTGTAGATATAGATATATAGGAGCTCTAGATCTGAGTGGTGTAACTAGTTTAGACTTTATAGGGCGAGTGTCCCGGTGTTTGTACCTAGGAAACTCTAGGGAATCTTATCCAGATTTTTGTCTGGATAATTATAATTGTTTGTTTGAATTGATTGCTATGGTTGCTAGTATTTGGTTGATAGTTTATGTCTGTTTTTTTTTAATTTAAAATCTGTGTGGGACTATTAAATTACCTTTGCTTTTAAGTTTCAGGGACGAAATTCTTTTAAGGGGGGAGGAATGTGATGTCCCGGAAATTTAGGCAATAATTATTTAATAATTTCATTAATAATTATTTTAAAATGTGAAATATTGATTTAATAAATTAATTCAAACAAGAATTCTGTTGTGAAAATTAATAATTATTTAGTTTGTTAAATGATATTCTTTTCAAAGTTAAAAATATTTAAATAGTAAATTTATCTTTCTAAGCTTATTTAAAAATATTTTATTTATAATGTATAAATGTTTATACATTGTAAATAGAGGATTTGGTTTTAATTTTAATTTATAGTAAATAAAGGATATTTTCTAATTTATATATAATTGTATAAATTGTAAATTGATTTATTTGTTTTAAATTAGTACTGTAAAAGTTTCAAAGGTTTGTTTTAAAAATCTTTCTTATATCTTTATAAAAAGCAAGTAAGTATTTATTTTGTTTATAAGAATAAATATAGTTTAAATTTTATTTTATAATAAAAGTTTATATTGTTTTGTTTATTTTGAAAATTGTTTTTCTTTGAATAGATTTAATTCATTCTTGTTTAAATATAACATTTGTTTGAAAACTCTCAAATAAAATCTAATTCAACATTTCTTTTTCTTCTATAAATTTTTTCTTTTGAAGTTTAGTTTCATAAAGAATATTATTTTAAAAATAATTAAACTAACATTTAAATGTAAGAGTATAGTTTTATAAAGAAGTGTATATGTATTTATTTATAGACTAGATGTTAATTAAACATTTAAAACTTGCTAAAATCAATTAGAAATGTTTTAAGATAATTCAAATACATTTATAAATATTGAAATATACATGTGTTAGTCATTTAAACTATTAAATGGACACTTGTAATCACCTAACAAATTAACATAACAAGTGGCAAGCAAATTCATTTTTTGAAATTTAATTTTATTGACAATAAAATATAACAAAAGACATTTGATAAAAACATTTTTTCTTCAGATTGAAAACCAGAAATTAGATTTTAGTAAATCTAAAACCCCAAAACAAATGCATATCAAAATCTGCAAATCAATTTATACACATAACCTCAAATCTGCAACATTTAAAACCAAGTCTGCATACTATTTTTTCAACTTCAAAACTGAAGCACAACTGCAATATAAAATCTGTGTAATTGAAATTGGGTCTGCATGCATTCATTAACAAGATAAAAGCAATCTTCATCAACCAGAAAAGTAATTTCTGTAATCAAATGAAGCCAGGATCAACATACAGTTCAAAAACAGTTTACACCATCATCAACAAGCAACTTCAACTACAGATTTGCATCTCTGAAATTGATCTCTGCATCTTCATTTGAAAAAGGTGAGTAAACCTTTACTTTTAAAAACAGTTTCTTTTAAATCAAAATTATACAAGATTTCCAGAACCTAAGCTTCATATGTAAACTGTTTTTTTTTCAAAACTGCTGTGATTAAAACTGCCCTGTTAATTATCTATTTATTTACTGTGAGAAGTTTGAATCTATCTGTTGTATGTGAATATATAAGATTGTGTATACTTGTATGATTTTATTTGTGATAAATATGATGTGTGAATATACATAGATATATATATGGAATTACAGAAATCTTGATTAACAGTTTGCTGTTTTAAAATAAGTTTAGTAGAAAACTTTATTTACTTGTTTAACTTCTGTTAGGAATTAATATGAGCAAACAAGTAAGAATAAATTATGTTCTTTAATCATAATTTTGTTGTTTTGAAAAAAATCTGTTTCTTCTGAAGCAAATACAGCAGTAAGCATTTCAATAAAACAAAATATTAACATCATTAATTATTTCAACGAGATTATAACATGGATGTATGTTATAACTCAGAAATTTTAAACAAAACTCCACCTTTTCAAAATTTGCTGAGGGATTAGCAATTCTGTTTGAACAGAATAAGATATTTTGGGTTTGATTGTTAGGTTAGTTAATGTTAGGTGTTAAGATTCTTTCTATTGTGGAGTAGATTTGGTGATGGAGGATCAGAGAGACAGGTGATATTGGTTTTTTTCCAGGTATTCAAAACCCTGGTTTTAAGGGTTGCAGTATTGAAGTTTTGAGGGTCTGCACTTTCACTCTGTTGCATCGAGTGGGGTAAGAATTTGAGAGGTTGTGGAGGGAGTGTAGAGGTAGCTATGGCCAAGGTCATGTCAATGATGGTGGCTGGAGGTGGTATTTCTAGGTGTTGACAGGTTGGTCTTGGTTGCAGTGTTGAACTCAGGTGAATTATATTGGTAGTGTGCAGGGTATTTTTACTCGAAGTAGATCTCGGGGTTTTTGGTCTCTGTCTCGAAGCAGATGGTTAGTAAACTTGAAGTTAAATTGATGGAATCTCTGGTTAGTTAGTTGCAGGGTTATAAACCTGTAGTTTGCAGTTTTTAAGAATTTAAATAAAATTCATAATTTAAAGATCTTAATTTGATTTAAATATAAGTTAAGTCTGAATTCAAATGGAGTTTTGAATTCAAGGTTTTAAAAATGAAACTTTTAAATATAAACAAGTTTTAATTTCTGTTTTAAATCAAGATTTAAAAACAAAACGATTTCAGGTTTTAATCCTGTAGTTTTGCAGTTTTGAATAAAATTCATATTTTTAAGTTGCAACTTGATTCAAGTATAACTTGAATCTGGATTCAAATGTAGTTTTGAATTCAAAAGTTTTAAAAATGATAATCTTAAATTTAAACAAGATTTAAATATGGGTTTAAGGCAAGATTCAAACAGTTTTCAGGATTATCTTTTAAACCCAGATTCTTGATTCAAAACAAGTTTTGTTAGTTTTTAAATTATGAACAAATTTAAATGTTTCAAGCAAGATTTAAATTTGTTTTTGAAATTAGGTTAAAAATGGTTTTCAAGTTACTTTGGAATCCTGTTTTGATTTAAAAACAGTTTGTAAATTTAAAAATGAATGAACATGTTCATATGTTTAAAAGTGAACTTGGAAATGAAATTTGATTTCAAATAAGATTTAAACTTGAAAGAATTTAGTGTCCATTAGTATTGAATTAAAGTATGAAGTGTTAATTTAAATTTGAAAGTTGGAAAAAAATCAATTTATTTTCAAAATCTTAATTCATCAAGTAATTTAGTTTTAAATCTTTCTTTATATTTAAGTAATGAATGTTGTTTAAACATTCATTTTATTTTAAGGTTTATAATTATTTTTGGAATTAATGTTTAAATAATTAAACATTTGAATCTTTAAATAAATTGGAATTTGAATTTAATTTTTAGAAATATATTTTAATATATTTTGAATATAAATGAGTCATTTAATAAGATATTAAATTATTTTGAAAAATATTTAAAATAATTAAGGATTTTACTTGATTATTTGACTTTTAAATAATGGTTTAGATTAATATTAATTAGAAATGATTTATTTTCTTAAGTATATAATTATTGAAATGTTGATAATTAATTAATGGTAATTAATTAATGTAATTAATTTTGATAATTAACTAGATTAATTAATTGAATATAATTGATTGAAATTTGTTAAGTATAATTAATTGTTAAAGTAATTAAGGAATTAATTACTTATTGTAATTAATTTGGATATGTGATTTATTTAAGTTAATTAATTTAGTTTAATTAATTTTAATAAATCATTTGATGATTTTTAAGAGTGTAACTAATTATTGTAATCAATGGAGCAAGATTACTCAGAGAGTAATAATGATAATTACTGGAATGTAATTAGTAATTTAGATAATTACTTTTGTAATTAATTAAGGAATTAATTAATATTAATGATTTGTTAATTAACTTATAAATGAGTAATTAAAGATAGTTAATTACTAAATTTAATATTAATCAAGGTGATTAATAATTTGATTAATTACTAAATGTAATTAATTTTAATTAAGTAATTTTTTAAATATTAGAGATCAATAATTGTTATAATTAATGATGTAATTAAGGATTGTTTAATTAAGTAATAATTAATTAATTAAGCGATTAATTAATTGTAATTAATTAAGGACAAATATAATTAATTATAGTTAATTAATAAATGTGTAATTAAATGTTAATTACTTATGATTAAGGTTAATTAATTTATGAAATTAATTAAAGACTAATTACTTGTTGTAATTAGTGAAGGATTAATCAAAGTTGTTTAATCAAGTTAAATACTTAGTGGATAATTAATTAACTAGGTTAATTAATAGATGTTAAGCAGGATTTAAATGAGTGATTAATTTAATTTATTTTAAATCCATTTCTTTATAAATCAAATTTTAAATCCATTTCTTTATAAATCAAATTTATTTATAAAATCCATTTCAAATATACAAATAATTATTAAAATACGTATACTTTCAAAATTACTTCGAAATCCTTTTCAAATAAAAATCATCATTTCTGTACTTCGAAATACAAAAAATAAGGCCCAATGCTATTAAAGAACTAAATAAGTCAAATCACTTCAAAAATATCAACATGACATTGAAAACATCATATACCAGCATATATATAAAATGTAAAATCAACAGTGGTAAGGAATCATGTTGGATCCCTCCACCCTTTCCACCTGCATCACAGACAACAAATAATGAAATATTATAAAAATCAACAACTTCGAGATGGGATTCAGATACAAAGGGTCATTCGCTCTTACACGGGAACTTAATAGGATCTCATCCGCTCCAATGGGCAAGAATGTATCCAAACCAACAAATATATATAGTACATCATCTAACCAAGCAACAAACATCATAAATAAAATTTATTCCCGCTAATATAAAAATATAAGCTGCCCAGACAGGTTGGTTAACTCACAAAAATGTCAAAAAATGCCTAAGAGCTTCGGTTTGAATTAAAACCGAATGGTCGTTCAATTTAGGTCCAAATTCCAACTATCTCTGAATTCGTCCAATCTAACTCCATAGCGGAGTGCTCGTTGATACGAACGTAACGCAAATCATCGTGTTCGAAAAGAACCACGTAAAGAAAAGTTACGAATTTATTATCATTCGAGATAACCAAAACTTAATTAAATAAATATATTAGCCCTCCGTGAATGATGCCGCCGTGAATGATAACACCTCCGTGAATGATGCCGCCGATGTCGCCGCTCGCACCCACGTCGCGTGCCACCTGTTCCAGCCTCCAGCACCCCTGCCCCACCTCCCACGCGTGCACGTACTCATGGAAACCCATTCCCTAATCCATTTTGCTACAGTGAAATGTGAGGCGATTTCCCCCAATACGCCATGCCCAATGATGATACATCCATTGATCCAATTCGTATTGACATACTCTACCTTTCCTGATTTGAAGTCGAAGGCTGATTCAGCCCTAAGAGGCGCCGATCGATATAGATCATTGGATGGAGGAGTTTTAATGGTGGCTAAAATTAGGTTTAGGGTTTTAGTTTGCAAATGAATGAAGATTAGGGACTATTTATAGAATATAAACTCGGCACAATTCATTTATGAAAATTCTGAACTTCAAACGAAACGTGCCGCCTGGCGTTTAATAAGTTATATCCATATTCCGAGCACAATGAAATATATATCGGAAGCCAATTCTATTATATTAGAAGATAGCCTTTCAAATCGAGTTATTTTAATTTAAATTTCTTTAATTGATTTCTACGCGTTTCGAACTTGCACGACCAAACTGTAAGTCTAATCGACACGAAATTAGACAACATACTATAATTCACTATTACAGATCTAATGAAACTGGTTTCGTCGAAATCGAAGACAGAGCACAAAAATACTATTTTTGCACGTAAATTAAAAAGAGTAATTTCTAAAATCTATTTAATCACTTTTAAATCAAATTTAAAGTTCATTATCTTCATTCTTATTTAAATAGGATTTAAAATAAATTTAAAAATTATTTTCATTCACATTAAATTCAAGATTCAATTATTTAAACAATTTTAAATATTAAATTACATAATTTAATTATTAAATTTATCGCTATATTCGAAATATACATCATTTAACTTATAAAATTAACTTTTCAATATTTAAAATTAATTAAATATTCCAAATTCGAATAACTAAAAGATTGGGTCATTACGGACTCTCCTTCATAAAAGAATTTTGTCTTCAAAATTACCAAGTAAGAAAAATACCACAAAACCCATTCACTTTTCAAAAACCGATTAGAGGAAACTTCTTATAAAAACTTTTCTAAGTCTTCCAATTCATAATTAACTTTCCAAAACCAACTAATGCGATCCATTCATTCATCTTGACTTATAACTCAAAATCAAATTTTTATTTATCAAATTTTTTTCCAAAAATATTAAAAAATTACAACGCGTTAAATGTACAATTTTTTTTGCCAAAGTCTCCTTTGTGTGGTTCAATCTTAGTAAATCACAATATATATATATATATATATATATATATATATAATCATAGATATACATCTCATCTCATCTTTGAGGATGAGGCATCCCGTAGGAAAAAAATGTAAAAGTACGATATAAATTCTGAGATATATACCTTTTACTATATTAGCGAGCATGTACAACGAATATAATGCGAAAGTGAGCTCCAACTACGAAGCATATGTCATCCACACCTACAAATCACTCAACAACAAATGAGAATATGAATATAGAAAGTATTACCAATATATAATAAATAATATACAATAACTATGAACAAATGTAGCAAATGCAACAAGCGAAACCATCAAACAAATATTATTCATTCAATTAATTCACAACTGTGTCATTTTGCATTTCCTAATGTCAACATCTAATTTATTAAACCCATACGATATACATATCATCCGTACGTAAAACAATAACTAATAGCTCGCTCGATCACACAATTTCACTTCCAAACTAGTATCATTCACATGACCACTCTATTGCGGACCCAGATCCGGTACCTTAATTAAAACACTGCCATTCTCCTTGCATAGCCATATACTATGACAGTGAAAATCAGAATCAATCAAAAATCCATATCCAGGGTTCGCAGTCAAGGAATCTAGTGAAAAATCCTAATTTTGATCGGTGTAAATCACCTCGAAATCATATATTCGAATCTGGATCAGTTAGTTATGCGAATAAAATAATATACGTATAACTTTCGTATTAATTTCTAATTGGTTTCTTGTTATATCTCATTCTTATTCCCAATTCTTTTATTTAAATTCATTTCATTTTACATTCATTTGATCTGCATTCAATTTAAATGAAATTCAATTATTCATATTAATTTCACTTACATCCAATTCATTAACATTCACTTGCTAATCTTCACTTAAATTCACTTCATGTTTAACAACATTTCATTCCGTATTCCATTTATGTAACGACCCGCAAATCCGTACCCCTTAAGTCAACACTATTCTACCTAAATCAACTCAAGTTGTATATAAATACGAACCATTTGGGTTAAAGAAGAAGAAAATAGGAAACAACAACAGAATCCAACCATTGCAACGGAATAAAATATAATAGATATTAACACATCTTTACTCCAAAGCAAATAAACGAGTTTATATATTACATCATCAGAGTACATCAATCACAGTTCAACAACAACAACATACAAATAGGTACACAACAACTCAACACAGCGGAATATATATATATATATATATATATATATATATATATAAACAAGTACGGAAGTACGTATCGTCATCCAGCTCGTCTCGTAAGCTCCACAGCATCATATCATGTATCCTATAATACTCGGTCTGACCCGACCATTACAGTTAAATAACACCTGAGTCAGTCTGGAATACTAGCGTGAGAAAATCACACTCAATTGATTATTAAAGTTTCAAAAATCCTTTGAAAACAAAAGCATCTCGTAAGACCATGCCACAAATAAACATGTCGGGTTTTTACCTTACGATAGCTAAAACAATTTTTATAGAAATCCTCTGATATTATAATGGGGTCTATATACAATTACTTATAAAATAGCCGAAATTGTTACATTCATTAAATTCCAGCAACTAGCCACAGAGTGGGTAATACAAACAAAACTCGTACAAGGCTTGGAGGGAGAATGGATTTCTAACTAATGACTAGGCACTGGGGTACCACCTGTCACAGTACGTGGCCTAGATCACAGTACCGAGGAGTACGCCCGCTCCCCTGCAACACAAGACCGGGACTACCCCTTACTAGATAATCCCAAATGAGATCACCGCGCGTTGGGATCAGCAACCGCCCACTAAGCCGAAATAAAAGGGACATCTAGGCAGGGATGACCTCACCCTGCTTGGGTGCTACCCACATAGCCTTGCTGCATAACCCCTGATTTTCAGTCATTCCCATTTGATGAGGCTTGAGGCTAAGCATTACCTTTTTAGAATATATCCCTTAGAATACCCATCATCCACCTGACGATATTCCGAAGGCATTCATCAATACAAGCCTGTCTCGGGTTCGAACGGATCCGAAGGCACTATTCCTACTACATCCATTTTGGAAATATCCTTAGAATTAGTAGCGACTAGCGCTTGCACTTTACTGCTCCATCTTCGAATCCAAGTTCATTTTCCATGAAACATACAAACCGGATCGAAGTGGTTTTCGAGAAATAAATCTCGATCCCGGTCTCTTCGAAATGATCAACGTATTTGGCCAGTATTGATAGTCGGTTATTTAACTATCAATTAATATTCACAACATCCATCCAATAATAAATAATTTTCCAAATTATTTATTAATCTCTAAAATATCTTCACAAGATATATTTCTATTTTCAACCTTTTGAAAATAGTTTTCAAATCATCATTCTTTTAAGAAAAAAATTTCCCAAATATTTTCTATCTCCACTGAAATCACCAAGCACAAAACTAAATTTTTAAAACAATTTATACACTTTACTTTGAAATATACTTTAAACATTTATTTTAAAAACTTCTTCAATTATTTATTAAAAATATATACTATATGAATATTTGAAAGTAAGGTTACTTAATAAAATATAAAACTAGAGTTTCACTTTTAAAAAACAAAATACTAAGTCACTTTTAAAATAATTACTACTATAATAGATTTGAGAAAATACTTACTTTAGAATTTAAATATTTTAAATAATAAATTGTCCAAAACTTACCTTTTAAAACAACTTTAAAACCTTTAATTTATAATTAAAAATTTACTTTAAAAATGTACTTGGTTATTCAGGGAGAATTTCCAATTTCAATCACTTAAATCAATCTTTCCAAATTGATTCCCAATTTATTCCATTTGAAATAAATTTCTTTACTTACTCAGTTCATTTCAAAATTCATTAGTTATGGACTTATTATTAATGTTATTATTTCCCGTTTGATTTTAAATCTTTTGACTGAAATAACAAATTTCAGTTTTTCCCAATCTCTTCTTTATTCTTTTCAATATTTTAAATCTTAAATTTAAAATAAATGTTTCGTTCTTTTAAAATAATAATACTGAATTTTAAAATTCATTAATCTCCTGATTATTCAAAATTTCCATTCTATACCCAAGATTTATTTATTAGAATTTCAAAGTCACTTTATTTCTTTTACAATTCATTTTTAAATTTATTCAAATTTCTATAATTATTTTACTTACAATTTCACTTCTTTTATTATCTTTTCAAAAACCAATTTATAATATTTTATTCAAGGTCAAAAATTGAGAAAACCAAGGCAATATTGAAGTGAACTGCAAATGTAAAATCAAAGGTGAGTTAATCTCACTCAGTTAAATTTAAATTTAAATGATTAAATTTAAATAATTGTTTGAATGGTTGAATTGATTGATGTTCTATACTATGGTGCACGTGTAACGGTCTAGGTTTTTCTATCATCGACAGCGGCCATAACTGGTAGCCTTTTTAACCATCCCAGCCCCACCGTGTGTGACAACCCGGAATTTTTGAGCATTTAAAATTAGAATATTCAATTAATTTTAAATATTTAGAAGTTTAATTATTAACTTGAATTTCAAATATCACTATTTATTCGATGATTAAATTATTAAATTAAATAAATTTAAGTTGGGTAAAATGTTGAATTTGAAATTTCTAAGTCTGTTTAAATAATTTGAAGGCTTATTAAATTTATATTGTTAATACTGTAGAGAATAGAAGTGCTAAAATCAAATTTAAATATGGTTTGTTATGTTTTGAAATTGACATCGTTTAAATTGAATTTAAAAAAATAAAATTAAAAATAAATTGCCTTCTCAGGCACAGTCTCGGAATTCGACGAAACTAGTTCCATTGGGTCCGTGATATTGTATTATTATCGGATTTCGAATTTCGTAATGTTTGGAGTTGTTGTGTGAGCGTATGATACATAAACGCGCTGAAATTTATATCAAATTCAATTTATAACTGGTCCAAAAAGCTATCTTCTTCATACGATCGAATTAGGACTCGAAATGTGACGACCACCCATGACTCCTGCACTTAAACAAGGAGATAGTGCGCTGAAAGGCGTGCCCGGCAGCAATGGACGATCATCAAGGTAAGGTAAACACAGAATAGTCTATCGTATTACTCACAGCGCATGGATGAAATACAATAGAAAAGTATACATAGTGAAGCTCCATAGAACATAATCTCATCATATAAACTCATAATAGTTTGGTACAACAATCTGAAAAGTCAATACAGCAAGCCTCACTACATATCACTCAGAGTAGATACAAACATCGGAACATCCAGTACATATAGTAAGAAAAAATATATATGCAAAAGCCTCCAGCTCGTCTTCGTCATCAACAGCGTTGGTCACTAAGAACAGCACCTGTCACCTGCTACCTAGTCTGCCCATCCCAAAATGGATGAACAGCCCAAGGTAATAAGAGTTGAACGTAAAACCTTGAGTCTGACAAAAGTCCTAGTGAGCGGTAAATCAACTATCAAACATACCAAAAGAGCATAAAGGGTAAAAAGGAATAGGAACCCAACCATCCCACTCCACCTCTTTCTACAGTGATAGCCCCTAGACAGACTAAGCAGAAACAAACATAGCAAAGCAGACAATTAAAGTAAAGCAATTATCACTCGAGTCAAGGTCGGTGTTTTCCAAGTACAAACCCCCAAGGCCTAAACCAAGATGAGATAAGCACCCAAAAAGCACCGCTCTTGAGATCGAATGATGATACAACTAAACATCCATGACTCTGGCTATCACTGTTATCATTGCTTCGATATCACCGTTAATTGAATGACCGGCTCATTCTTTCATCCGTCCGTCAAGGGCTAATGGCAACCCCGGTTCTAGACATAACTCCGCACATCGTCGTGACCCGTTCCTAGGACTATCGAATATGCCCAGAGTACTCGACCATCAACTATTAGTCGATTGGGACTATCGAATCTGCCCAGCGTACTCTTGCTTTGAGCATGCTAGAACCTTCAACAACGATGAGATCTCAGCCTCCTAGTCATCCTCCTTGACGACTATTCTCATACTAGCTCAAGCGCCTCTCGAGCCAACCATTATCAACGAACTCGAACCATATCACCGAGTTATCAACATGCTTGTGATGATCCCGTCTGGATTAAACCGAGACTATTTCACATCATGCTTTGCTTCATCGCATCATAGCAAAGTCCCATCTCAACATCATGCTTTGCCTCATCGCATCATAGCAAAGTCCCTTCTCAACATCATGATCAAACCTATCCATATGAGCTTTATCATCCGCTTCATATGCCACGAGCAGCTTTCCTTATTCAAGAGCCTTTCCACTTAGCTTTTGAATCATCTCCGACCATACTTGTCTAAATCAAATCATCAATCAACTAATTTATAAAAATCAATCAGATCAATCATTAATCCAAGTAATCAATCATTCAAATAAGATCTAAATAAACAGTTATAACAATAATGGCAATTTCGTAAATAAAGAGTCCAAATCTAACAAGCATGAATTCTAAGTAATATCTTGATGAATGAACTAGCATAGGTTAACATGTAGTAAAGTGGATATCAAAACTTTATGAACGATGGATCTACATGCAGACTTAAGGAAAATGCATGAAATCACTATCTTTAACACACAAACAAGCCACCGATCCAATATACTCCTTTGGGTCCGTGTGAGAGATAACCACCACTCACCGAATCACCTAAACACCTCAAAAGCAACTAACTTCAGATCTGGACAGCAAAGGATCTAGCTTGATCCGACAAGATTCCGCTTCAAACGATGAAATCTCTCTTCAATGGATGGAGATCTTCAATCTAAGCTCTTGGATCTTCGATTTGATCTTAAATCTTGGATGGATGTAAGCACTAGATTAGAGTAGAGAAAAGAAGTGAAGAAGTGTAGTACTCGAGCTCTCAAAATGGCAGAACTTTATCGCTTCAAAATCCGGATCCCAAAAAGTGAGATAAGGCCGTATATTTATAGGCTGGAAATCCTTAAGTTGTCCTCCCCCTTAAGTCGTCCACGACTTAAAAATCCCCGACCTACGACTTAATGGACCTCCCTACTAACGACTCAAGCCTATGCACGACTTAACACATGCGCGCGACTTAACACACACGATCTAACACTTACGCACGACCTAAGACTCAACAGGATACAACTTGGCGACCTAACACACTGCCGCATTTCTACCTAAGTCCTAAGTCGTTTGGACGACTTAACGAATCAACGACTCAATAACCTAGCGACTCAGCAACTGAACACAGGAGACGACCTACCGACCTAACTACACTGCCGACCTAACACAAGAGACGAACTAGCGACCTAACTACATAGCCGACCCAACGACTTAACCTATTACCTTAAGTCGCTCAAACGACCTAACTATAACACGGCATAGCCGACCTAACCTTAACTCGTCCACGACCTAAGCCGCTAACTCCTAAGTCGTTAGTTCCCTTAGGTCGGTCAGTTCCTATAGGTCACTCACCCCCTATAGGTCGGTCACTACTATAGGTCGGTCACCCCCTTAGGTCGGTCTCATCCTTTAAGTCGGTCAAATCCTATAGGTCGTTCACTTTTTAAATCGGCCAATCCCTTAAGTCTCTTACTTCTATAGGTCAGCAAACACCTTAAGCCGTTAACCCTTAAGTCGGTAACCATTACCACTAACTTCTCTAAGTCGTTCACATGAGTTGGGTTGCTCGGTCGACCTAACTAACATACGACTTAGACTCAGAACGACTTAAGCAATACTAACGACTTAACAACACTAACGACCTAATAACAACAATTCTACGATCCTTCGATCCGTAAAAATACGGGTCGTTACACGAAACCTTTCCCATTGTGTTCGGAACACGGGTAAAACCTTAGAAACGCCTAGTGGCACGCCTCGATAGGAATTCAAAATTTGTAAGTTGCATTTCCGTGAGTAATTGAATTTGAATTTAAAAATAAGTAATACTGTACTTGATTTTGTCAAACCTATTTCACATCAGAAATTTTTTACAGTTCTTTCCTAAACACGCTACCTTATTTTCCTTTAGACGAGAAAAAAAATAAAAATAAAATATATATATATATATATATATATATATATATATATATATTACTCGCGTCTTCCTTCTTCTGAAAGCCAAGCCAAACCCTTTTTATAAAATCACGCACTATCCTTCTACTAAAATGAGAACGAGCATCAGAAAATCAAACTCGGAAAAAATGGCGTTTCCTTCTTTCCCCAAATTGAATTTATACGAATTCGTTCATATAAAATAAAAAGAAGAAGAAGAAAGAAACGAAATTAACGAACGAACTACTGATAAAAGGCAGATCCAATCACGCCCATTTGTTTTTCTCGTTCTTTTCCATTTCGAGCAGGAGTCGCTCGAATTGGTCGCGAGTTTGCCTCTTCCACCTTTCGCCCAGGTCGATTTGTTGTTGGTTGCAATCGAATGAAGATGACGCATGTGCATGCGAGCGATTTGTGGTAGTTCGATCGGGGTCGCGATTTTTAGGGACGATGGGTCGCGATTGAATCGTGTTTGCACGAGGAGGGGGAAGCTGCACGAGGTCGTGTGTTCATCTAGGGTTTGCGGCGGCTTCTTGTTGTATTCGAAGCCAAGGTGTAGGGTGGTGTGCTCCGGTCTGATCAATAAGGTAACCAGATTTTCTTTCAGTTAAGTAAGTTTGAACTCGTATATGTAACTCAGTATTTTGTTTTTTAGAAAAGAAAACGAAAAGAAAAGAAGAAAATGTTTAGTTATATAAAAATAATAATGTAATTATAATAAGGATAATTTACAGTAAGGTAAGCTTTATAATATATGTATAATAATCAGTTCGCTCTATTGTTTGTTAATATCTTTATTTGAGAATTAGGATATTTATGTGTACCCTTGTATAAAATTATAAGTTGGAAAGAAAATAAAAAAAATATAAACTAGGCTAGTTAAATTGTCATCTAAAATTAGTTAATTAAATTTATTATATGGTAATTTATTTTTAGATTGGTGCAAATGTTAATAAATCATATAAAATGTTTGTATAAGGTAAATTTTGAAGAATTGTCACGAAAACAAGCTGGTTTGGATTGGATTGCAAACAGCAATAAAATGTGAGTTAATCTCGCTCAGTTGAATATAAATATAAATTTAAATGATTAAATTTAAATAATTGATTGAATGGTTAAATTGATTGCTGTGCTATAGTATGGTATATTTTAGAATTGGTATTTTATATTGTGCTAACGTCTGTGGATGCAGGGAAAACAGGTTGGAGGGATCCAACTGGATCCCTCAACATTTATTTAAATTATTTAATATTCACTGTTGTGATTATTCTTATTCTGTGATGAAATATATTGGAATATTGAATGCTATGGTTTGATTTGATATATTTGGGTATATTAGATTACCAAAAATATATAAATTGGATTTTGGAAAGAAAATAAAAGAAGTGAATTTGTAAGCGAAATCATTATAGGAAATTTGAATAAATTAAGAATGACTTGAAAAGAAATAGAAGTGATATTAAAATACTAATAAACAACTTCGAATATGAAAGAAACAAGATTTTGAAATAAAAAGAAATTAATGAATTGTAAAATTAAGTGATATTATTTTAATGGAATAAAGAATTATTTTAAAATTTAAAACTTTAAACTTATTAAAAGGATTAAGAAGTAAATTGAGAAATCTAAAATTGGTATTTTCAATTAAAAGTATTTAGAATCAAAATTAAGGAAATAAATCTGAAATTAATGGATTTTGGAATTAAAAAGGAAGTAAATTGGAAATCAATTTGGAAATTGATTCAAGTGTTTGAATTGGAGATTTAAAGAAGAATGTGAAGAGAAGTATCTTTCTCTGGATATCCAAGTACGTTCAAAGAATTTTTTTAAATATAAGATAAAAAGTTTTAATGTTGTTTTTAAAAGCATGTTTTAGGAAATTTATTATTTCTAAATATCTAAATTCTAAAGTAAATATTTTTTTCAAATCTGTTATCGATGTAATTATTTAAAAGGTAACTTAGTGTTTTGTTTTAAAGAGTGAGAACCTAGTTTTATATTTTTTATATGAAGTAACCTTATTTTCAAATATTCATATAGTACGTATTTTTAACAAATTATTGAAGTAGTTTTAACTTGAATGTTTTAAAGTATCCTTCAAAGTAAAGTGTTTTGAATTATTCTAAAAATCTAATTTTGTACTGGGTGATTCTAGAGGAGACAGAAAATACTTGGGAAAGTTTATTCTGAAAGGGAAGATGGTTTGAAACTGATTTCAAAGAGTTGAAACAGAAATAAAGCTTGTGAAGATATTTTTGCGATAAATAAATAATTTGGGATATTATTTATTGTGTGATGGATGTTGTGATTATAAATTGATAGTTAAATCACCGACTATCAATATTGGACAAATGCGTTGATCGTTTCGAAGAGACCGGGATCGAGATTTATTTCTCGAAAACCACTTTGATCCGGTTTGTACGTTTCGTGGGAAACGAGTGTGGATTCGAAGATGGAGTAGTGAAGTACAAGGGCTAGTCGCTACTAATCCTGAGGATATTTTCGAAATGGATGTAGTAGGAATAGTGCCTTCGGTTCCGTTGACGGACTTGTATGGATGAATGCTTTCGGGACATCGTCAGGTGGACGATGGGCATCTTAAGGTGGACGATGGGCATTCTAAGGGATATGGTCTAAAAAGATAACGCTTAGCCTCAAGCCTCATCAACCGGGAATGACTAAAAATCAGGGGTTATGCGGCAAGGCTAGGTGGGTAGCACCCAAGCAGGGTGAGGTTATCCCTGTCTAGATGTCCCTTTTTATTTCGGCTTAGTGGGCTTGCTGATCCCAACCGCGGGGTGATCTCACTCGGGTTATCGAGTAAGGGGTAGTCCCGGCCTTGTGTTACAGACGAGCGGGCGTACTCCTCGGTACTGTGATCTAGGCCACGTACTGTGACAGGTGTTACCCCAGTGCCTAGTCATTAGTTGGAAATCCAATCTCCCTACGAGCCTTGTACGAGTTTTGTTTGTATTTCCCACTTTGTGGCTAGTAGCTGGAATTTAATGAATGTAACAATTTCGGCTATTTTATAAGTATTTGTATATAGACCCTATTATAATATCAGAGGATTTCTATAAAACCGTTTTAGCTATCGTAAGGTAAAAATCCGACATGTTTATTTGTGGCGTGGTCTTACGAGATGCTTTTCTTTTCAAAGGATTTTTGAAACTTTAATAATCAACTGAGTGTGATTTTCTCACACTGGTATTCCAGACTGACTTGGGTGTTATTTAACTGTAATGCTCGGGTCAGACCGAGTATTATAGGATACAGGATTTGATGTTGTGGAGCTCAGAAGACGAGTTGGATGACGATACGTACTTTTGTACTTGTTTTATATATATATTCTGCTGTGTTGAGTAGCTGTGTATCCAGTTGTATGTTATTGATGTTGATGTAGAACTCTGATGATGATGTATGTATAAAACAGATTTATTTGTTTTTGCGTAAAGATATGTTATTATATATTATATTTTATTCCGCTGCGATGGTTAGATTCTGTTGTTGTTTTCTATTTTCTTCTTCTACCTCTTTTTCTTTAACCTAAATGGTTCGTATTTCTGTACAACTTGAGTTGATTTAGGTTGAATAGTGTTGACTCAAAGGGGTACGGATTTGCGAGTCGTTACACTTGGTATCGGAGCTTGGGTTGGTGATAACCTTGGCTCTGGTGGGGATTACTCATTAAATAGAGTCCATAGTACTCTAAAATGAGTTTGAGTGTACTAATAGATATGAGCGCGTATTTATTAGTGAAAATAAAACTGTTTTTATATTGTGTTGATTTATCGGTTGAGCGTTTATGGATTCTGGTCGATATGTGGGACGCCATATTATCGATAGGAGTTTCTAAACTCTTAAACAAGGTAAACCAACACAGTATTGTTTTAACTAGGGTAAATGAAATAATTTTACCCAAAATTATTTTGTATATAAAGGAAATAATTTTTCGTAAATTGTTATAGTTATATATGGATGCTTGGATGTTAGGAGTGATAATATTTAATTATTATCATTATTGTATGAGAATTGAATAAGAAATTGAAATAATAACTGGAAATTAATGAATAAATTAGTAAATAAATGAGATTTGTAAATGTAATTCATAATTGAATAAGATATTGAAACCATAATTAAAAACAAAGAAATCAATTTGTACATAAATGAAATTTGTATAGATAAACTAAATGAAAATTATAGTGTGATTAATAATTAAAATAAAATTCCAAAGTAACGTTTGAATATGAACTTAAAGAGTTTGGAATTTGAAAATTTGGGAATTTAAGTTCCTTTAAATTTGGAAATGATTTCCAATTGTTGGAAAAAATAATATATATGTGAGAAATATTTTCGAATCGGATTTTAAATCTAGAGAGAGATTTGGAATTTAAAAATATTTGAAGGGTTTTAAAAGAGATAAAAGCATTGAACTCTTTATGGTCGCTGGAAAATAATTCCGATGATGATCGCGACATCATCGGTGTTCATTTTCGAGTTTCCAAAAGAGGGATTGCTACCAGTATGTTTTGGATTAAAGTTTGTTGGAGAAATTTGGTTGATTTTGAAAATGTAGAGGAATAGTTTGGTTAGATATATATGTTTTCAAAATTGAATGATGAACTTAAGTTGAAACAAAAAAATTAGTCAAGTTGGACTAAATAAAACAAAGTTTTGAGACTTAAAATTTGTAAATAACTGAAGGATTTATATGGTATGCAAATGAAATGGAATTCAATATTGGATGATGCTTGATTTAAATGTGTAAAATAAGGAGCAGAATAAGTTCAAATGGACTAAAAATAATTGATGTTTGGAAATAAAATTTATTGGTTAAATAATGAATTGGTGAATGAATACATATATCAACTATTGTACTTATAAAGTGAAGTTGATATTAATAAGAAGAAATTGGAAAATTTTAATCCGGGAATTAAAATTTAACTTAAGTGAATGAAAGTGAAGAAAATATATTTGAATTTAACTTGAGATAAGTTAAATTAAATTGAAATCGGAATTGAATTAAATTGGATATAAAGTTGAAAGGTAAAATGATTATAATTGTGAAATGAAAATTTATACCTTAAGCTAGTAGGTGTTATATATAATTTGAATTTGGTTATGAGATGAAATGACTCAATTGAGCAATGAGTAATATAAGCTTTTAAGTAAGTAAATAAGTTTTAAACTCACATATATTGAGAAATAAAATTGAATTAAATTTGGATTGAATTGAATCAAAATTCGGTTGTGTCTTGAATGATATTAAATGGAATTAAATCCTTTCTTAACAAAATTCGAAAAAAAATATGGTGTGTAACTAGATTTAACTGGAGTTAAGCTAAATACATTTGGGTTGAAATAAATTCAGTCGAGTCATAGATATTATTGAATGGAATAAAATTCTTACTTAAATAAATAAATGTAAACTAAGTAAATATTGAATTATAATGAATAAACTTCGAAAACTTATAAAAGAATTGAAAAGCATTGAAAATATATATATATATATATATAATCCCTAGTTAATAGTAAGATGTGAATATGGTTGACTGTAAATAGATGATGAAGTATGAATATTAAAAGTGAGTAGCTTATAAAATTTAAAAAGGGAATAAATAAGCCGGAATAAAAAAAATATTGTATTCTGAGATAAAAATCCAAACTTGGATACAAAATAAGATTGAACTCAAGGAAATCAAATAAAATGATTTTCAAGATAAATGAAAAAGAAAATCAAGCATGGGATTATAATTGGAAGTGTTGTTGAATGAAAATTGAATTGGATTAAAATGGGTATGGTGTGAAATATAAACAAATCCAATTTAAGCATAGATTGAATGACCTTATTAATAATAAATTCAACAATGAATTGTTAATGTAAATTAAAATTTAAAATGGATAAAAGTATAAACTAATCAAATAAATTAGTGAAATGGTTGGGATTTGATCAAAAGAAAATCAAATCAAAGATTGTGAATAGGTAATAGAGTTTGGAAATAAAGCTTGAGTTGTATGGAATCAGATTAAAATTAAAATGATTTGAGATGAAAATAAATCCAATTCGAGTATGAATAAATTAAAACAGGAATGAACTTAGGTTATGAAATGGTAGTGAGTTGAAGTAAATTAACTTAAGTTTAAAATTAATAGAAGCAGGGGATGATGTCGAGTATAATAAAGTGGTTTGGAATCGGATCTTTTTGGATATGAAAGAAATGCAATAGAAGTTTGTGAATAAATTAAAATGGGATGGGATTAAGTGTAAATTGAGTTGGAGTCAATTTAAATTGGTTATAAAGCTTATGTTATTATTTATTCACATTAATATTGTCGAATTGCATTAGTAAATTGGTCGTTCGACGTAAACGGAAGTAAACAAATTTATATGAATCAATAGCAGTTTAATAAATTGATTTTTGCATCAATTGGAATGAATATGAGTTCGTTTCATTTAAAAATGAATTGAATGGAATGGTATGCAATTTGAATGCAGACAATTTAAAACTAATGTCGAAATCTAGCATATGTACTTATAAATGTATACCACATGCATTACTTATGAAATCTATGTGTTAGTTATTTGAATATAAGTGAAATGTTAATAAATTGCATATATTTAGTGCTTACATATTTAAATTGAGTAAGTACAGGTACCGGGAAGCCGTTTGGCTGGATTGGATCAAGCTAAATGCAGGTAATATAAAGGGAAAAGAAAATTGGTTTTGATTTCAGAAGATAAATTTAAATTGCACGACAAAAAGGTATGTGTTTAAATTTCTGTATGAAATTTGATTGGGTTTTTGGATATAGCCACTTGGCTTTTTGTTTTCTTTTGGAATTTGGGAGCCCGTAAAGGCCTTTTGTATTTGTACCGAGCTAGCCGCGCAAAGGAGACGCTGGCAAAAAATTTCGAAAATTTAGAGAGTTAGAAAAATTTTGAGAAAATTTTGATAATTCAAAATTTGGTTTTAAATTGAAACTTGAATAACTGAGTAAATCGTATTGTTTGCAAATTATGGGAAGTTTGGGAGGTTATTAAGAATAATAATGGGTCTTTTACAATAAGATAGTTCATAGGATGTTAACTTGTTTGGTTTTGGGGATATGTAAACGGGTATTGAACCATTCTTCCTAACTAGTAATTTCGGGGACGAAATTCTTTTAAGGGGGGAGGAATATGACGACCCAGAATTTTTAAGCATTTAAAATTAGAATATTTAGTTGATTTTAAATATTTAAAAGTTTAATTATTAACTTGAATTTCAAATTTCACTATTTATTCGATGATTAAATTATTAAATTGAATAATTTGAAGTTTGGTAAAATGATGAATTTGAAATTTCTAAGCCTGTTTAAATAATTTGAAGGCTTATAAAATTTATATTGGTAATACTGTAGAGAATAGAAGTGTTAAAATCAAATTTAAATATGGTTTGTTAAGTTTTAAAATTGATATCGTTTAAATTGAATAAAAAATAAAATAAAATAAAAATAAACATCCTTTCGAGGCACAGTCTCGGAATTCGACGAAACCGGTTTATTGGGTCCGTAATATTGTATTATTATCGGATTTCGAATTTCGTAATGTTTGGAGTTGTTGTGTGAGCGTACGATACAAAACGCGTCGAAATTTATATAGAATTCAATTTATAACTGGTCCAAAAAGCTATCTTTTCCATATGATCGAATTAGGACTCTAAACCTTTCCCATTGTGTTCAGAACACGGGTAAAACCTTAGAAACGCCTAGCGGCATGCCTCGATAGGAATTCAAAATTTGTAAGCTGCATTTCCGTGACTAATTGAATTGGAATTTAAAAATAAGTAATACTGTACTTGATTTGGTCAAACTTATTTCACATCAGATTTTTTTACAATTCTTTCCTAAACACGCTACCTTATTTTCCTTTAGATGAGAATATATATATATATATATATATATATATATATATATATATTACTCGCGTCTTCCTTCTTCTGAAAGCCAAGCCGAACGCTTTTTATAAAATCACGCACTCTCCTACTAAAATGGGAACGAGCATCAGAAAATCAAACTCGGAAAAAAATGGTGTTTACTTCTTTCCTTAAATCGAATATATAAGAATCCATTCGTATGAAATAAAAAAGAAGAAGAAAGAAACAAAATTAACGAACGAACTACTGATAAAAGGCAGATCCAATCATGCCCTCTTGTTTTTCCCATTCTTTTCCATTTCGAGCAAGAGTCGCTCGAATTTTTCGCAATGCCACTTCACCTTTCTCCCAGATCGATTTGTTGTTGGTTGCAATCGAATGAAGATGACGCATGTGTGTGCGAGCGATTTGTGGTAGTTCGATCGAGGTCGCGATTTTTGAGGACGATGGGTCGCGATTGAATCGCGTTTGCACGAGGAGGGTGAAGCTGCACGAGGTCGCATGTTCATCTAGGGTTTGCGGCGGCTTCTCGTTGTGTTTGAAGCCAAGGTGTAGGGTGGTGTGCTCGGGTCTGATCAATAAGGTAACTAGATTTTCTTTCAGTTAAGTAAGTTTGAGCTCGTATATGTAACTCAGTATTTTGTTTTTCAAAAAAGAAAAAAAAGAAAAGAAAAGAAGAAAATGTTTAGTTATATAAAAAATAATGTAATTATAATAAGGATAATTTACAGTAAGGTAAGCTTCATAATATATGTATAATAATCAGTTCACTCTATTGTTTGTTAATATATTTATTTGAGAAATTAGGATATTTATGTATACCGTAGTATAAAATTATAACCTGGAAAGAAAAGAAAAAAAAAGTAAACTAGGTAAGTTAAATTTGTCATCTAAAGTTAGTTAATTAAATTTACTAGATGGTAATTTATTTTTAGATTGGTGCAAATGTTAATAAATCATATAAAATGTTTATATAAGGTAAATTGTGAAGAATTGTGACGAAAACAAGATGGTTTGGATTGGATTGCAAACAGCAATGAAATGTGAGTTAATCTCACTCAGTTGAATATAAATATAAATTTAAATGATTAAATTTAAATAATTGATTGAATGGTTAAATTGATTGTTGTGCTATAGTATGGTATATTTTGGAATTGGTATTTTATATTGTGCTAACGTCTGTGGATGCAGGAAAAACTGGTTGGAGGGATCCAACTGGATCCCTCAACATTTATTTAAATTATTTAATATTCTCTGTTGTGATTATTTTATATTCTATGATGAAATATATTAGAATATTGAATGCTATGGTTTGATTGGATATATTTGGTTATATTAGATTACCAAAAATATATAAATTGGATTTTGGAAAGAAAATAAAAGAAGTGAATTTGTAAGCGAAATCATTATAGGAAATTTGATTAAATTAAGAATGACTTGAAAAGAAATAGAAGTGATATTAAAATACTAATAAACAACTTTTAATATGAAAGAAACAAGATTTTGAAATAAACAGAAATTAATGAACTGTAAAATTAAGTGATATTATTTTAATGGAATAAAGAATTATTTTAAAATTTAAAAGTTTAAACTTATTAAAAGGATTAAGAAGTAAATTGGGAAATCTAAAATTGGTATTTCAATTAAAAGTATTTAGAATCAAAATTAAGGAAATATATCTGAAATTAATGGATTTTGGAATTAAAAAGGAAGTAAATTGGAAATCAATTTGGAAATTGATTTAAGTGTTTGAATTGGAGATTTAATGAAGAATGTGAAGAGAAGTATCTTTCTCTGTATAGCCAAGTACGTTCAAAGAACCTTTTTAAATATAAGATAAAAAGTTTCAATGTTATTTTTAAAAAGCATGTTTTAGGAAATTTATTATTTCTAAATATCTAAATTCTAAAGTAAATATTTTTTTTAAATCTATTATTGAGGTAATTATTTAAATGGTAACTTAGTGTTTTGTTTTAAAGAGTGAGAACCTAGTTTTATATTTTTTATATAAAGTAACCATATTTTCAAATATTCATATAGTATGTAATTTTAACAAATTACTGAAGTAGTTTTAACTTAAATGTTTTAAAGTATCTTTCAAAGTAAAGTGTTTTGAATTATTCTAAAAATCTAGTTTTGTACTAGGTGATTCCAGAGGAGACAGAAAATACTTGGGAAAGTTTATTCTGAAAGGGAAGATGGTTTGAAACTGTTTTCAAAGAGTTGAAATAGAATTATATCTTGTGAATATATTTTGAGATAAATAAATAATTTGGGAAATTATTTATTGTGTGATGGATTTTGTGAATATAAATTGATAGTTAAATCACCGACTATCAATATTGGACAAATGCGTTGATCGTTTCGAAGAGACCGGGATCGAGATTTATTTCTCGAAAACCGATCCGGTTTGAACGTTTCGTAGGAAACGAGTGTGGATTCGAAGATGGAGCTGTAAAGTACAAGGGCTATTGCTGAGGATATTTCCGAAATGGATGTAGTAGGAATAGTTCCTTCGGTTCCGTTCGAACCCGAGACGGACTTGTATGGATGAATGCTTTCAGGACATTGTCAGGTGGACGATGGGCATTCTAAGGGATATGTTCTAAAAAGGTAACGCTTAGCCTCAAGCCTCATCAACCGGGAATGACTGAAAATCAGGGGTTATGCAGCAAGGCTATGTGGGTAGCACCTAAGCAGGGTGAGGTCATCCCTGTCTAGATGTCCCTTTTTATTTCGGCTTAGTGGGCGGTTGCTGATCCCAACCACGGGGTGATCCCACTCAGGATTATCCAGTAAGGGGTAGTCCCGGCCTTGTGTTGCAGGGGAGCGGGCGTACTCCTCGGTACGGTGATCTAGGCCACGTACTATGACAGGTGGTACCCTAGTGCCTAGTTATTAGTTGGAAATTCAATCTCCCTACGAGCCTTGTACGAGTTTTGTTTGTATTACCCACTTTGTGGCTAGTAGCTGGAATTTAATGAATGTAACAATTTCGGCTATTTTATAAGTATTTGTATATTGACCCTACTATAATATCAGAGGATTTCTATAAAACCATTTTAGCTATCGTACGGTAAAAACCCGACATGTTTATTTGTGGCGTGGTCTTACGAGATGCTTTTCTTTTCAAAGGACTTTTGAAACTTCAATAACCAATTGAGTGTGATTTTCACACGCTGGTATTCTAAACTGACTCGGGTGTTATTTAACTGTAGTGCTCGGGTCAGACCGAGTATTATAGGATACATGATTTGATGCTGTGGAGCTCAGGAGACGAGTTGGATGATGATACGTACTTTCGTACTTGTTTTATATATATATTCCACTGTGTTGAGTAGCTGTGTATCCAGTTGTATGTTATTGATGTTGATGTAGAACTCTGATGATGATGTACGTATAAAACAGATATATTTGTTTTTGCGTAAAGATATGTTATTATATATTATATTTTATTCCGCTGCGATGGTTAGATTCTGTTGTTGTTTTCTATTTTCTTCTTCTACCTCTTTTTCTTTAACCTAAATGGTTCGTATTTCTGTACAACTTGAGTTGATTTAGGTAGAATTGTGTTGACTCAAACGGGTATGGATTTGTGGGTTGTTACACCGTGGCTTACATTGGTACCTCGGGTTTGCTTTGATGGCCAGCCTCTCGATTCGCAACCAACCCCCCCAGGAACATGTAGGGGTAAGAGTCTTCCATTCGCCACCAAACGCGAAGCGAGAACCCCCTATCAAGCTGTAGTAGAGCAAACTCGATTCCGGGATGGACTTGTATGGATGAATGCTTTCGGAATATCGTCAGGTGGACGATGGGCATTCTAAAGGATATATTCTAAAAAGGTAATGCTTAGCCTCAAGCCTCATCAAATGGGAATGACTGAAAATCAGGGGTTATGCAGCAAGGCCAGGTGGGCAACACCCAAGCAGGGTGAGGTCATCCTTGTCTAGATGTCCCTTTTATTTCGGCTTAGTGGACGGTTGTTGATCCCAACCGCGGGGTGATCTTACTCGGGATTATCCAGTAAGGGGTAGTCCCGGTTTTGTGTTGCAGGGGAGCGGGCGTACTCCTCGGTATTGTGATCTAGGCCACGTACTGTGACAGAAGGTACCCCAGTGCCTAGTCATTAGTTGGAAATCCATTCTCCCTACGAGCCTTGTACGAGTTTTGTTTGTATTACCCACTCTGTGGCTAGTAGCTGGAATTTATCGAATGTAACAATTTCGGCTATTTTATATGCAATTGTATATAGACCCTATTATAATATCAGAGGATTTTCTATAAAAATTGTTTTATCTATCGTAAGATAAAAACCCGACATGTTAATTTGTGGCGTGGTCTTACGAGATGCTTTTGTTTTTAAAGGATTTTTGAAACATTAACAATCAATTGAGTGTGATTTTCTCACGCTGGTATTCCAGACTGACTCGGGTGTTATTTAACTATAATGCTCGGGTCAGACCGATTATTATAGGATACGGGATATGATGCTATGGAGCTCAGGGGACGAGGTGGATGACGATACGTACTTCCGTACTTGTTTATATATATATATTCCTCTGTGTTGAGTTGTTGTGCATCCATTTGTATGTTGTTGTTGTTGAACTATGATTGATGTACTCTGATGATGTAATATATAAACTCATTTATTTGCTTTGGAGTAAAGATGTGTTAATATCTATTATATTTTATTCCGATGCGATGGTTAGATTCTGTTGTTGTTTCTTATTTTCTTCTTCTACCTCTTCTTCTTTAACCCAAATGGTTCATATTTCGGTACAACTTGAGTTGATTTAGGTAGAATAGTGTTGACTCAAGAGGTACGGATTTGCGGGTCGTTACAATTTACTTAGTATATTTTCTTTTAATACTAACGACACCTAAAAATCATTCCATAAAATTATTTATTTAAGTTTATTTTGAACAGTTATACAACTTTTCTTATCCCTATTTCACTTTGAAACTTAAATTCTGTCGAACAACATTCTGAACCATATTCATTTCTTTTACAATTCAAATTGAATTGCATTTTATACCTTAAGTTCATTCATTTCAAAAGTTAGATTCTAATTTATTTAACTCATGTCATTCCATTATACTTAACTTTATGTTAAATTTCATTTTATAATTAAAATTCAAAATTTTAGATTTCTTTTCTTCTTAACATTCACATTCAACAAATTAAATTTGTTTTTATCTTAACATTATTCAAATCCATAAGCTATAAAAACTTATTTACTTAAGATTTCATTTCATTTTTTTATCTTTTCAAATTCAACATCTCTTTCATTTAACCTTCTTAAGTTAAACTTCATTTATTTACTCAATTTCACTAACTCCCTTTATTTAAATTTACTTAAATTAATTATTTTATTTCATGTATCTCAATTTCAAAAAAAATTTGCTTAACTAAAATGTTTAACCATTATATAATTTGGTTTTAGTTCCCTATTCAAATTCATAAGTTGTAAACTTATTTCCTACTTATACTATTTCCAAATTATAAGCTAAAGGACTTATTTCCATATATTAATCAATGAATACAAGGAATTTTACAATTAAAACTTGTTTTGTCAAAAAAAACTTCAATAGTAAATTATTAAGGTAGCCATTTATCACTTAGAGACTCGAAAATGAATATTGATGATGTTGTAGTCATCACCCAAACTATTTCACAACGACCAAAGTGAGTTTAATGTTTTTATGTTTCTATTAAATTCCATTTTTTTGTATATAATTTCACTTCAGTTATATAAAACCATTTCTTATTTGTTTATCTTTGTTTATATTATAATAACAACTTTCTATTAAAACACAAACAATAAACAATAAATGATAATAAGCAAATATTACCATTCATTAACAACCAAACATACCATATATAACTTATAATAATTTATGAAAAATTATTCCTTTATATATAAATTATAATTTAGGTAAAATTATTTCATTTACTCACTTTCAAAACAATACAGTATCGGTTTGCCTTGTTCAAGCGTTTTGAAATCCCTATCGATAACATGATGTCCCACGTATCACTAGAATTCCTCAGCCATATCAACAGATAAATTAACACAGTATAAAACATTTTTATAATCACTAACAAATACGCTCTCATATATACATGTACATACATACATACATACATATACATATATATATATATATATATATATATATATATATATATATATATATATATATAGAGAGAGAGAGAGAGAGAGACTCAGACTCAATCTAGACTGCTACTGTAACGACCGACCTTTTTGTACGTTTAAGCAGACACACATGTCGACTCAAACCATACAAAAGGGCGGATTGTTATGGGCCAAATAAGAAAAGGCAGAGAAAAAAAAGCAACGGAATGAAAAAATATTAATCAAATAAGCAGTTCATGAAGTTGTTTTACAAAACTTTTGATTATACTTATACAACACAGATCAGAGTTACACATACCAAAGAATAATAAATAATGCAGCAGAATGGTATGAATGCAGTGGAATAAATATTGTTAATAATAGTAGCACAATCTTCGTCTTCGTCCTCCAAAAATAAGGTCTTCAAATCCTGAAATGCTCAGGCTGAGCCAAGCGAATTGAAAGGACAAAACACTCGAGTCAGAACTAAAAGATCTTATGTAAGTTTTATCAACGATAAATATGCGTGTGAGGACGTCAGGGATGTCTGCGTGGTTTGACATCTCCTATCCAGTGTCTAACGTGAGGGCAGTAACTTATGAGATACTCGGGATACACATCTCCTAAGGATCCACTAAACTATCTACTATGTAGTACAATACACTATTATAATAGTGTCTACAATAAAGTAAAGTATTAAAATAGCGTTAAGGCGTTACCCATATCTCCCTTAACATATTTTTATATATTCCCATAGTCTATACTATCACGATCTGATTTTTTGACGCCCAAAAATCGACATCAATACATCCACTGTATTAAATACCGAGCAATCGAGTGCCGAAAAAATAGACCGTAAGGGTTAAAGAAGAAAGAGGTAGAAGAAGAAACAAAAAACAATATTAGAATCTCACAACCGCACCGGAAAATATATAATAGGTAAATGACTAATATTTAAACAAAAAGAACTATATCTGTTTATATATTACATCACCAGAGTACAACAAAATTCATAGCACACAACTAGACAATTATCATAACATGTCCTCACAAAGCTGACTATGCAGTTAATAATACACATCGGAATATTCATTAAATACGTGTGATACCTCTCGCCATCCAGCTCGTCTCTTAAGCTCCATATCATCCCATCCTGTATCCTATAATACTCGGTCTGACCCGATCATTATAGTGAAATAACACCCGAGCCAATCTGGAAAACTAGAGTGAGAAAACACACCCAGTTGGATTATTAAAGTTTCCAAAATCCTTTGAAATCAAAGGTATCTCGTAATACCACGCCAAAAATAAACATGCCGGGTTTTTACCTTACGATAACCAAACCATTTTTCTCAAATTAGTCTGATATTATAATAGTGTCTATAAAAAGTAAAATATAATCTAGTAGAAATGCTTGCATCTCACGGTCTAGCAATAGTTGGGCACAATCAAAACCGTATAGGCGCTTATTGGAGATTGGATTTCATACAATGGAAGGGAAACTAGGGTACCTCCAGTCACAGTACCTGGTCTAGATCAGAGTACCGAAGATCCTCCTAGATCCCCTGCAACACAAGACCGGAGCTACCCCTTACTGGATAGTCCGAATAAGATCACCCCACGGTTGGGATCAGCAACTGCCCACACTGCCGAAGAAAAAGGGACATCGAGACAGGGATGACCTTACCCTAATTGGTTGCTAGCCACTTAGCCTTGCTGCACCTCCGCTGTTTCAGCCATTCTCGATTGATGAGGCTCGAGGTTATGCGCTACCATTTTAGCACACATACACTTAGAATGCTCATCGTCCCTCTGACGATGTTCTAATAACATTCGTCCATACAAGTCCGTTTCCGATCCGAACAGAACCAAAGGCACTACTTCTACTACATCCATTTTGGAATCACCCTTAGGATTTGTAACAATTAGCACTTGCACTTCATTGCTCCATCTTCGACTCCAAGCTCTTGTCTTCTTCACGAAAACGTTCAAACTGGATTTGAAGTGGTTTTCTGAAAATCAACCCGTATCCCGGTCTCTTTGAAACGATCAGCGCATTGGCCAATATTGATAGTTGGTTATTTAACTATCATATAACATCCACAAACAACCATCAGGTCTTAATAATTTCCTAAATATTTATTTCAAAATATCTTCGCAAGATATTTTTCTACACTTCAACACTTTGAAAATAGTTTTCAAATCACGTTTTGTCTTGCAGAATAAATTTCCATCCAATTGTTTTATTTCCATTGAAAAGCACTAAGTCCTTTAAAATTAGATTTTTAAAGAAGTTAAACTACTTTATCTAAAATATACACTTAAAAACTCTTAAAATATAAAACTACTTAAAACACTTTATTTAAAATACTAATTATGAAATTTTATGTAAAACTAAAACCAAAACTAATTTTAAAATAAACATTATTTTATAAGGTATAAATATTAAATAATTATCTTTAAATCATAATACTAGATAAACTTTAAAATACTTCACTGATATAAATAATCTTAATAAATATTTTCTTTTAGAATTTTTTTTTGGCAAGGCCAGCGGGTTTTATAGTGGACTGTCCACTAAATAATAATTTCTTTCTAAAACATTCTTTTAAAACCTCTAACTTATACTTGGAAATCTTCCTTGAAAATATACTTGGCTTTTCAAGGAAATACACTTTCCTTTCCACACCTTTTAAAAAAAAACCACTTTTATTTTTAAAACACATTCCCCATCTCTTTATAAATTCCCACCATGAATTTATACTTTCAAATTTATCCACCGATAAATATTTCACTTTATTTATAAACCCATTTTATAGATTCCATAATCTCATTCTCCTTTAATCCCAGTTTCAAACATTTAATTAGTTTTCAAATCGATTTTCAAAACTGACTCCATTTTAAAATAAATTCCTTTGCTTACCCAAATTTATTTTAAAACCCATTAATTCCATGTTTTCTTCTATATTTATGATTTAAAATCTTATTTTTATACTAAAATATCCATTTCCTACCTCATTCAAAATTCTACACTTTTATTTCTTCCCAAACATTGAAATCTTAAATTTTGTAAATAAAAGCCCTTTAAATTTTGGACAACATCACTTAAGTCTCCAAAACTCTTTTATTTTCATTTATTTAAAATCTATATCTTCATTTCCATACTCAGAATTTATTTAATAGAATTTAAAAATCAAATTTTTGTACTTTTTCAAATTCAATCTTTAATTTACACAAATTCACTATAATTATTTTACTTAGAAATTTCCCTTTTTATTCCCTTTAAAAATACAAACTGTACGTATTTTTCATTTTTTCGAAATACCAATATATATTCAACCAAGCCATAGCATCAATAATTTCAATTTCTAATATAATCAATATAATCATCACAGATTATCACACAAATCACATTACTGAATATAAAATAAATTCAACATTTTTAGGAATCCAGTTGGATCCCTCCAACCTGTTTTCCTGCATCCACAGATGTTAGCACGATCTAAAATACCAATCCCACTTCGTAGGGGATATGGCGGTATAAGGGTCATCTGCTATTATGCGAGGCATATAGGGTCTCATCCGCTATATAATGCGGGAAATCAGTCACTCCAATATATATATATATATATATATATATATATATATATACTATATATAACATATCACATCCAAGCTAATAATAAATCATCAATTCAAGCAATCAATCCAATAGTTTAAATTTAACTATTTAAATTTAAAGGGTAATCCAAATGAGTGAGATTAACTCACCTTATTTTTGTTTACATCCCATTCCCATCTCGACTTGTTTTCTTCATGATTTATGACCTTGTGTAAGCATCATATAGTTCACTAATATTTGAATTTATCGAACAATTAATTACCACTTATTTATTTAATTTAAACTAATAGATTTGGTTTTAAACTTAAAAATTTATTAACAAATAACTTAATTTTAACTAATAATTAAATTTTAAACCAACTTTCCTTTTAAAAATCTTTTAGTAACTAAAAATAATTAAATAGTTAATTAACAAATAAATCACCTAAATACCTTATTAAAAATAAACTAGTAAATTAAAATATGTATATGTATATATATTCTTCTTTTGAAGCTACATATATACTTATAAAATTAAGTTGTAGATTTACAAAAATTAATTCATATATTTCCAAGATCATATATACATACACACATATTTACTGTTTCTATATAAAATAAAATATGTGTGTATTCTAGATATACTTATATTTATACTTTACTTTCTTGTAAGTAACAACAGAATTTTCTTTTTAGTGAACATAAACTTTTATCTTACTGTTAAACTTTTTAAAATAGATCATTATTTTAAACCTCACTGTAAACAAAAATTTTCTACATGTAGATATATACATATATACAAACTAAAACAAAATTCTTCTTTACTATAAACAGAAAAACAAATTTAAATCTACTTTGCTATAACATTTTTTTTGATATTATCAAATTTTAAATTGAAAAGAATAAATCGAATATACCTCTGATACCTTCCTCTCCATCGATCTGACACGCCGCCAACCCTCTCTGCCCTCACGATCACCCTATTATCTCATTGCCCTACTTCCAGTGCTACAGTTCAAGCTACCTCGATCGCAACTAAAACCAGATAAAACCCTAGTCGTGCTTGCTTGATGCTAATACTTAAATTGCGATGCCGTAAGATGCAGTCATATCCTACATCCAATCGAATTATGTTCGAATTAGAATTGAGAAACTCGATTCCATTTTTCTCATTTTCTTTAGCGTCGATTGAACGAGTTACTATTTCGAGTTCAGCCGCTATTTTCTAGAGGACGAAATCGATTAAAATTGAAGTAAGAAGAATGGTTTCGGCTTCCATCGAGCGACAATATTTCTCGGCCATCTATATTTTTCTTTTGATTTCTTTTTATATTAAATTTTTCTACGTGCTTGACAAATGGAGGAAGATAAGGCTTTTAATTTTTAAATTTTAACGCGTGTCTTCAGGGAGAGCACGTCTCCTAAATTGCCTTGTGTGTCTACATAGGCTGCTACAGTATTTCAATGTAATTATATTATTTATATTTATATTTAAATTCAAATTTAAATCAACTTCAATTCAAAGCTTAAAAAATTTTCATCCTATCGAGGCGTGCCGCTGGGCGTTTATAATGTTATACCCCTATTACAAACCTAATGGAAAAGGTTTCGAGTCCTAATTCGGTTGTATGGAGAAGATATCTTTCGGACTTAGTTATTATATTGAATTTCCGATATATAATTCAACGCGTTTATATACCGTACACACGACAACTCCGAATGCTATGAAATTTGAAATCCGATAATAAAACACTATTACGGATTTAATGGAACTGGTTTCATCGAATTCCGAGACTGTGCCTCAGAAGGCTATTTTTAAATATCAATTTAAACTATATATTTTGAAAATTGAAAAAAAACACTTTTAAATTCAAATTTAAAACTTTTGTTATCTCCAGTATTATAAATATAAATTTCCCAAGCCCTTGAAAACTTTTTAACCAGCTTAAAAACCAAGATTCACTATTTTAACCAATTTTCGATTATTAAATTCTATAATTTAATTGCCAAATGAGCAGTGATATTTGAAATTCAAGTTAAATTAACTTTCAAATATTTAAAATCAATTAAATATTCCAATTTCAAATATCCAAAATTTTCAAGTCATCACATTCCTCCCGCTTAAAAGAATTTCATCCCCGAAATTACTAATTGAGAGGAATAGTCCATAACCCGTTAACTATTTCCTAAAACCAAATAGTTTTTAGCAACTTTCCAAAACAATTTTTTTGTTAAAGACACTATCACCCTTGCTAACTTCCTAAACTTATCCATAGGTTCCAACCAATATTATTTACTCAACCATTCATATCATAATTTAAAACTAAAATTTTAAATTATCAAAATTCCTTCAAAAATTTTCTAACTCCCTAAATTTTCGATAAATTTCACCAGCGTCTCCTTTGCACGGCTAGATCGGTAGACTATAAAATGCCTCTACAGGCCCACAAATTTTAAAAGAAAACAAAATGCCAAGTGTCTAGATCATAAAACCATCAAATTTCATATGCCATGTAAATGCATACCTTTTCGTCGGCAATTCATATTTATCTTCTAAAATCAAACACACCAATTTCCTTTTGCTTTTAAAATACTTGTATCCTACTGAGCAATAATATCCAATCACAGCATTCAAAACCATTTCATACATTTCTTTACAAAAGTTTCAATATCTATTTCATTCAAGCCCGTCGGATGTCCATATATCATCCGTATGCAATACCAAATCTGGTCGCTCACTCGATCATACAATTTCACTTCCAAACTAGTATCGTCCACCCGATTTCCTAGTGCGGACTCTGATCTGGTCTTCTGATCTAAAACCATCATTCTCCTTGTATAGCCATTTACCATGATAGAGAATTTCCAGAATAAATCAAAAATACATATCCAGGGCTCGCCATCGAAAAACGAGCGAAAAATTCCCAACAAGGTTCGGTATAACTACCTCGAAATTCTATGCTCGAATCTGGATCAAATCGCTATGCGAATAAAATAATATACGTACATCCTACGTATTTATCTCAATTGATTATTAACTATATCAATTTTCTTTTATTCGCATTTATTTGGATTTCCATTCACCTATCATTCACTTATCCATACTTATCATTTCACACACTTTTATTAAATCTTCATTCGAATATTAGCTTAGAATATTTTTCCCCATATCAAATTTTACTTTAAGAATTTCATCGTTTTCGCTTAAGTTCAATATAATTATTATATACACTTTAGTATTCATTTTCACTTCACCACTGAGGTTTATCTGTTTCTATTCTAAATTTTAAAATTCAAATTTCAGTTTAAACTCAATTTATCTCCAAATTTTAAATATTGAATTCTACTAACCACATCTCAACCCATATTTACTTTCTTGGTTATTGTAATTAATTCCATCCACTTATTTGTTTCGAATCCAATTTAGTTTCCAATCTGTTCAACTTACTAATTTTAATTAATCACTTCATTTCCACATTTAATTTCAAATCTCAAATAACTATTTATTTCCAAGCTTTTACTTCTTTTAGTTTCTTCCAACAATTTTTCAACTTTACTTTACTTAACCCAACTCAGATTGAATTCCAATTCTCAGTTTAGTTTCCATTTACTTACAGAATTAGATTAGTTTGTTTCATTTCCACATTCATTCCCATCTTAGTAAATTTTATTTTAATGGCCATTTCATTTAGTTTAATCTGCTTAGACTTTTTCCTTAAATTCACCTTATTTAATTTGATTCGGTTACACTTCAATTTAATTCGAATTTTAAACTTTTATAAGTTTCCAAACTCATTTGGATCTCCGTAAACATTTTTAGTTTAACTTCCGGAATTTAAACAATTTCTCAACATTTCAAAATCATCTTTGAAATCATATATACCCAAACCATATTATTCCTTTGCATCCAAAATTCAAACTCAATTTTGCAACAAGTACCCATTCAAAATATTCAGACAGCAATTCCTCCCTTAGGAATTAAATAATGAACATCGATGATGCTGTAGCCATCATCAAAATTATTCTCCAGCGACCGAAGAGAGTTCAGTGCTTTTATCCCTTCAAAAGCATTTCAAATATTTTTAAATTCCAAATCTCATCTGATTTCAAATCCAAATCAAAAAATATTTCTCAATTAATGTCACTGTTATTCCTTCAAAACCTTTGAAAATCATTTTCAAACTCAAAGGAATTTAATTTCCAAAATCTCAAATTCCAAATCCTTTCAATTCATATTCAAATATTCCTCTAGAATTTTTATTTCATTTTCAATTATAACTCATATTTATAATTCACATTTACAATTCCCCTTTTTTATATAAATTTATTCATTAACCTTTTGTTATAATTTTAATCCCTACTTCAATTCCCACACAACAATGATAATAATTTAATATTATCACTTCCTAATAACCAAGAACCCATATGTAATTATAATAATTTACGAAAAATTAATTTTTTTTATATCTAAAAATAATTTGGGTAAAATTATTTTATTTACTCTATTTTAAAACAATACCATGTCGGTTTATCTTGTTTAAGAGTTTAGAAACCCCTATCGATGAAATGGCTCCCACATATTGACCACAATCCATAAACACTCAACCGATAAGTCAACACAATATAAAAAAAAAATTATATCCACTAACAAATAAGCGCTCATATCTATTAGTACACTCAATTTCATTCTAGAGTATTACGGGTTCTATTTCTAATGAGTAATTCCCACTAGGGCCAAAGTTCTCGCTTAACCTTCAACCCTGGTACCAAATGTCACGACCCGATATTTCAACACCCGTAAATCTACATCAATACGTCCACTGTATTAAATGCCGAACAATCGAATGTCGGAAAAATAGACCATTAGGGTTAAAGAAAAAAGAGGTAGAAGAAAAAATAGAAAACAGTATCAGAATCTCACAATCGTAGCGGAACAATATGTAATAGACAAATGACTAATCTTTAAACAAATAGAACTATATCTATTTTTACATTACATCATCAGAGTATAACAAAATTCATAGAACACAACTGAACAGTTATCATAACATGTCCTCATATAGCTGACTATGTAGTTAATCATACACAGCGGAATATTCATCAAATAAGTGTGATACATCTCGCCGTCCATCCATCTCCTGAGCTCCATAGCATCCCATCCTGTACCCTATAATACTCGGTCTAACACAAGCATTATAGTGAAATAACACACTAGTCAGTATGGAAAATCAGAGTAAGAAAACACACCCAATTGGATTATTAAAGTTTCCAAAATCCTTTGAAATCAAAGGTATCTTGTAAGACCGCGCCACAAATAAACACGCTGAGTTTTTACCTTGCGATAACCAAAACATTTTTATCAAATTCGTTTGATATTATAATAGTGTCTATATAAAGTCAAATAGAATCTAGCTGAAATGCTTCAATCTCACGCTCCAGCAATAGTTGGGAACAATCAAAACCGTACAGGCGCTTATTGGAGATTGGATTCCATACAATGACAGGGCTACTGGGGTACCGTCGGCCATAGTACCTGGTCTAGATCAGAGTACCGAGTATCCTCCCTGATCCCCTACAACACAAGATCGGAGCTACCCCTTACTGGACAGTACGAATAAGATCTTCTCACGGTTGGGATCAGCAACCGCCCACATAGCCGAATAAAAGGGACATCTAGACAGGAATGATCTTAACCTAATTAGTTGCTAGTCACTTAGCCTTGCTGCACCTTCCCTGTTTTAGCCATTTCCGGTTGATGATGCTCGATGCTATGCGTTCCTTTTTAGCACACATACACTTAGAATGCTCATCGTCTCCCTGACGATGTTCTGATAGCATTCGTCCATACAAGTCCGTTCCCGGTCCGAACGAAACCGAATACACTACTCCTACTACATCCAATTTGGTATCACCCTCAGGATTAGTAGCTATTAGCCCTTGTACTTCACTGCTCCATCTCTGATTCCAAGCTCTTTTCTTCCTCATGAAAACGTTCAAACCGGATCGGAGTGGTTTTCAAAAAATTAATCCCGATCCTGGTCTCTTCGGAAACGATCAACGCATTGGCCAATATTGATAGTCGGTTACTTAACTATCATATAACATCCTCAAACATCAGGCCTTAATAAATTTCCAAATAATTTATTTCAAAATATCTTCGCAAGATATTTTTCTAAACTTCAACCCATTGAAAATAGTTTTCAAATCACTTTTTCTCTCACGGAATAAATTTCCATCCAACTGTTTTATTTCCATTGAAATGCACCAAATCCTTTAAAATTAGATTTTTAAAAAAGTTGAACTATTTTATACAAAATATACGCTTAAAAACATTTAAAATATAAAACTAGTTAAAACACTTTATTTAAAATACTAGTTATGAAATTTTATGTAAAACTTAAACAAAACTAATTTTAAAATAAAAGTAATTCTATAAGGTATGAATATTAAATAATTATCTTTAAATCATAATACTAGATAAACCTTTAAAATACTTTACTTATATAAATAATCTTAATAAATATTTTCTCTTAAAATTCTAAAACCACTAAATAATAATTTTTTTCTAAAACATTTTTAAAACCACTTTAAAACCTCTAACTTATACGTGGAAATCTTCCTTGGAAATATACTTGGCTTTTCAGGGAAATACGCTTTCCTTTCCACACCTTTAAAAAAAAAACCACTTTTATTTTTAAAACACATTTCCCATCTCTTTATAAATTCCCACCATGAATTTATACTTTCAAATTTATCCACCGATAAATATTTCACTTTATTTATAAACCCGGTTTATAAATTCCATATTCTCATTCTCTTTTAGTCCCAGTTTCAAACACTCAATCAGTTTTCAAATCGATTGCCAAAACTGACTCCATTTTAAAATAAATTCCTTTTACTTACCAAAATTTATTTTAAAACCCATTAATTCGATATTGACTTCTATATTATGATCTAAAATCTTATTTTTATAACTGAAATATCCACTTCATACCTCATTCAAAGTTCAACCCATTTATTTCTCTCCAAACATTTAAATCTTAAATTTTGAAAATAAAATCCTTTAAATTTTAGACAATATCACTTTACTCTCTAAAACTCTTTTATTTTCATTTATTTAAAACCTCTATCTTCATTTCCATACTCAGAATTTATTTAATAGAATTTAAAAATCAAACTTTTATACTTTTCCAAATTCAATCTTTAATTTACCCAAATTCACTATAATTATTTTACCTAGAAGTTTCCTTTTTCATTTCCTTTAAAATCCAAAATTTATGTATTTTTCATTTTCTAGAAATACCAATATGTATTCAACCAAGCCATAGCATTCAATGATTTCAATTCCCAATATAATCGATGTAATCATCATAGATTATCACATATATCACATTACTGAATATAAAATAAATTCGACACTTTAAGGATTCTAGTTGGATCCCTCCAACCAGTTTCCCTGTATCACAGATGTTATCACAGTATAAAATACCAATCCCACTTCAAGGGGGATATCGTGGTATAAGGGTCATCCGCTATTATCGGGGGGCATAGGGTCTCATCCGCTATATAAGGCGGGAAATCGATCACTCCAATATACACACACACACACTATATGTAACATATTTACGTCCAAGCTAATAATAAATTATCAATTCAATCAATCAATCCAATAATTTAAATTTAACTATTTAAATTTAAAGGGTAGTCCAAATGAGTGAGATTGACTCACCTTATTTTTGTTTGCAACCAATTCCCATCTCGACTTGTTTTCTTCATGATTTTTGACCCTGTATAAGCACCATACAGTTTATTAATATTTGAATTTATCAAACAATTAATTACCACTTATTTATTTAATTTAAAGTAACAGATTTGGTTTTAGACTAAAAATTTGTTAATTAATAATTTAATTTTAACTAATAATTAAATTTTAAACTAATTTTCTTTTAAAAATCTTTTAGTATCTAAAAATAATTAAATGAGTTAATTAAACAAATAAATCACCTTAATACTTTATTTAAAAATAAACTAGTAAATTAAAATGTGTGTATATATATATTTCTTTTGAAGCTACATATATACTTATAAAAATAAGTTATAAATTTATGAAAATAAATTCATATATTTACAAGAACATATATATATATATATGTATATATATATGTATATATATATACATATTTGTTGTTTCTATATAAAATAAAATATGTGTGTTTATATAGATATACTTATATTTATACTTTACTTTCTTGCAAGTAACAACAGAATTTTCTTTACCGTGAACATAAATTTTTTTCTTACTCTTAAACTTTTTAAAACGGATCTTTATTTTAAACCTCACTGTAAATAAATTTTTCTACATGTAGATATATACATATATACAAAGTAAAACAAAATTCTTCTTTACTATAAACAGCAAAACAAATTGAAATATACTTTAGTGTAACATTTTTTTGGATATTATCAAATTTTAAATTGAAAAGAATAAATCGAATATACTTCTGATACCTTCCCCTCCATCGATCTGACACGCCGCCAAACCTTTCTGCCCTCGCAAACACCCCATCATTTCACTGCATTTCTTCCAGTGCTCGAGTTCGAGCTACCTTGATCGCAACTCAAACCAGATAAAACCCTAGCCGCGCATGTTCGACACTAGTACTGAAATCGCGATGCCATAAGACGCGGCCATATCCAACTTCCAATCGAATTGGGTTCGAATTAGAATCGAGAAACTTTATTCCGTTTTTCTCATTTGTTGTAGCGTCGATTGAAGGAGTTACTGTTTCTATTCAGCTGCCATTTTTTAGAGGACAAAACCGATTAAAATTGAAGTAAGACGAAAGGTTTCGGCTTCCATCGAACAACACTATTTCTCGGCCATCTATATTTCTCTTTTGACATTTTTTATAAAAATAATTCTGCATGCTTGACAAATGGAGGAAGTTAAGGCTTTTAATTTTTAAATTTTAATGCGTGTCTTCAAGGAGAGCACGTGTCCCGAACTGCCTTGCGTGTCTGCATAAGCTGCTACAGTATTTCAATGCAATTATATTATTTATATTTAAATTCAAATTCATATTTAAATCGACTTCAGTTCAAATCTTAATATTTTTACATCATATCGAGGCATGCCACTAGCGTTTATAATGTTATACCCCTATTACGAACACAATGGAAAAGGTTTCGAGTCCTAATCCGGTCGTATGGAGAAAATAGCTTTTTGGACTCTGTTATTATATTGAATTTCCGATATAAAATTCAGTGCATTTATATACCATACGATCACACGACAATTCTGAATGCTATGAAATTTAAAATTCGATAATAATACACTATTATGGATCCAATGGAACTGGTTTCGTCGAATTACGAGACTGTGCCTCGGAAGGCTATTTTTAAATATCAATTTAAAATTTATGTTTTTAAAACTGAACAAAGCACTTTTAAAATCAAATTTAAAACTTATAATATCTCCAGTATTATAAATATAAATTTTCCAAGCCCTTGAAATCTTTTTAAATAGCTTCAAAACCAAGATTCACTATTTTAACCAATTTCCAATTATTAAATTCAACAATTTAATTGCCAAATAAACAGTGATATTTGAAATTCAAGTTAAACTAACTTTTAAATATTTAAAATCAATTAAATATTTCAATTTTAAATATCTAAAAATTCTAGGTTGTCGCATATACAGTACCATAAATCCTCCGTAAACTGGAGGGCTATCAAAGGGCACTCCATAGATATGGTACAAAACAAACTCGTAGAAGGCGCGCTAGGGCAAGTGAACACGACACTGAGGCAATGCCAGGGTAGATATACCAGTTGCAAAACCGAGCTGGTGGTAACACATAGCAGCTTCTACCGCCCACCTCGGAACACACTCCCAAATTAAAACCGAGTGGTGGCCGCCAAATCATCACAAATGTCATAATAAGGTATCGAAAAAGCATCTCCAGTCGGAGGAATGACCTCACTTGGGCCAGATGTAGCTCCTGTTTTAGTCACATCTAAGGTGACTCATGGGAGTCGGGGTCACGTCATACCTTATACAAAAATCATTCACCAAACCATCCTACTTCATTTCTAGAATCTCCATCACATACACAGTTGTTAAAGTGGTTTGGGTATTGGCAGAGAGTATGACAATATTCGATCCCGGTCTCTTTAACAGCGAATCGTTTATTGCACACCAGATGGTTCTTTTACATTTCAAAAGTCAACCCATAATTTATGTCAAAATATCATCTTCTCAAAATCATAATACTTTCGAAATCATATTCACTTGAAATCATATTTACCTTTGAAATCGTATCGTTTCTGAAATCATAATTTCTTTCAATAATCGTACTTCCAAAATAGGTTAAATCCTTACTTGAAAATCATCATATTCAATTAGTTATAACATTTAAATCCCAACATAGGTTATAACATAATTTAGCTGTATTTGCTTTTAAATCGATGAATTTGAATATAATCACATCAACTTTACTTAGTTTGAATTTTTGAAAATAGTTTAGGTAGTTATAAGGAGTTTAAATAAATTTTTAAATAGTTGAAATACTCAAAGATATTTAAAGTAGATTTAAATTATAATTAAAATAGATTAAATAGCTTTAAAATAGATTAATTAGATTTAAAATAAATTAAATTGGATTAAAATAGATTAAAATAATTTATATAGTTATATTGGTTAAATAGTTTAATAAATTTGAAATCTTAATAATTATAAAATTTTCAAAATAGTATATTTTTAAAACAATTCATATTAAAATATGAATTCAGAATTAATATCAAATTAAACTATTCATTTCATTTCAACACATTTGGACCGATTTTAATTTGTAAATCAACAAACCAAATTTCAAACCTTTGATTTTTTAAGTTTCAATAAACTATTGAATTTCATCCCATTTTCAATTCATGTTCAAATATCAAATCAAATTACTCTAATTTTAAAATATTAAAAAGTTATTTCAAACAAATTCAATAACTCGATTTCAATAGGATTTCGTTTATACTTCAAAATTCAACTTAAACAGTTCCTTTAACCCATTCAAATTTCAACATAACTTGATTTTCAATAATAGTTCAATTTATATAAAACAATTTCATTTCAAAATATCATTCAATTAAATTCAAAAATTGGGGATTTAAAATCATTTAATTTAACCAATCCGGTGTTCGTATATAATTCTCTACCCTATGGTCAAGTTATATGGATATTTATCATTTCAATCCGCAATTTAATATTTTGCGGTTATATATCATTTCAAACCGCAATCCCAAATTAAATATAAAATCCATAAAATCGCTTGAGCCTATCATTTCAACCCATAATGATTTTTCCCTATTCTACAGATCATTCGGGTATGTATCATTTCAACCCTTAGTGAACTTGCTATTTGTAACGATGTAAAATAAACACCCATTCATCCAATATCAACAAATAACATCCATCACTCTCATCATCCAAATCAATCAATAATATCAACATAGAACTAATAATCAATAACAAACATTTAACTGGCAAATTATATTCAATAATAAATTAAATAACGGTTCAATTGAAATAAATTAAAATTAACTGAGATGATGATTCAAATATATACCAGACAGTCATAAATAAATCTCCACTCACATTATAAATTTAATTTAACAAACATAAGAAATTTTAGAAGTTGTGAGCGGGTCAAAACACTCACCTTTGAATTTACATTAAATTTAAATCTAATTTAAACCCCAAATTCAAACATTCTCAGAATTTGTCCAAACAAGCGTCAAAATGTCCAGAATTTCGTTACGATTCCAATACAAGAAACCGCGCACAAATCGAATCTCGTATGTAAAAGTTATATGATTCAAAACATTTGAATTTCAAAAAAAAAAACAATCCTCACCGTACACGTCGCCCCCCTCCCCCAGCAACACAGAAATGTGACCCTGAACACTGAACACACACACAACCTCTATGGCACATCACGACTAAGCGCGCCACCACTGACAGGCCGCCATCCTTCCCCTACAATGCCCTGACCATCATCGTCAGACCGCGTCGCCAATCGACGCTGATCGAGCAACGGCCGCCAATGAAAAACGTAACCCTAATCGAGAGTTTCCAACGATCCAGCCATCATTCCACCAAGTGAACCACACTGATGCATAGCACACTGGACTCTTTACATACCTATGCCAATGATTAGCCAATCAGACGAAGTTCATCATCGAGCGATGAACGGTCGAAAAAAGATCAACATTTTTGGGTCACACCGAATCCCAGATCGAAAAACGAATCACACATTTGATTTGCGCTCGTCGAGAGCATCAAATTGATATATATAATTCGATATAGTTTGAGAACTTTGAATTTTTGGGTCTGGTTCTGAAAAAAATGATGGTTTGGGAATTGAAGTTTATTTCTGCCATTGGAATAAGGAGTTGAGAAAGATTGTACGTACAAACAATAAGATTAGAAAAACCAAGGGTTTATAACGAGGTATTTATAGATAGGTCAGAGTTTGAGATCAGTGGGCATGACTAATTTGGATTGAACGAAAAATGACCCAAAAAGCCCATTCTGCCTCCGGAATGAAAATGGGTCATCCCATATATCAAAATAGATGTTTTCTAATATTTTAAACTCAATAGAATAGGTTTGAAGTCCTAGTTCCATCGTATGAAGAAGTTATGCAAAAGGCAGCAGGGGAAAGAGTCCAAAATGAAATACGACAATAATTCACTGTTACGAATCCAATGAAACTGGTTTCATCGAAATCCAAGCCAGTGTCCAAAATGGCTATTTTTAGTTAATTAAATAAATTAATATCAAATTAACTAAATCGCTTTTCAATTCAAATCTAATACTTTACAATTTCTATCCTTTAGGTTACTTAGAAATTTGAAATCCTTTAAACCAATTTCTATATCAATTCAAAGTTAATTAATTCACCAATTAAATATTTTAATTTCAATTTCAGTACATTCATTAATTATCAATTGAAATTCCAATAAATCCATTTATTTGATTTCTCAATCTTGTTATTAAATCAATTATTAACTTATCGTCTTAAAGGTAATATTAACATTGGTTTATATCCTAATATATTAATAATTTCCCATTTCATCTAAATTTCAATTAACATAATATATAATTTCATTTACCTACAATAAATCCATTTATTATAGATTGAATTCTAATTAATTATAATTAATTCCAATAAATTGATTTGATTCAATTTCAATCTTTTTACTAAATCCATTATTACTCTATAAACCTAGTTAATCCTTGTTTTACCTTTCATTATCCTAATATACTCCAATTTCCATCTTTAGTTTGTATTAACTATCATACTTCCATTTTATTTTATTTTTGTCGAATATATACATTAATTATGACTGAAAATTCTCAATTTATTTATTTAACTTGGTTTTATTCTTTCATTACATCATTTATCAAATTATGAATAGAATTAGCACTTATATTCATTTTGTTACATTCAGAATCTCATTTATTGTCTTAACCTTATTAATGTAACATTAATGTTCATTTAATTCTAATTGATTTCCCATTTTAATTAATAGACCAAATAAATAGGTAACTTCTAACAATCGTTACCAACTTTTAATTACACTTATGAAATCATTATTTATAAAAAAATGTTACAATTATTATATATTACTAATTTTGTTCAATTACCATTAATAAATTAAATATTAGTTCATTAATTTAAGAATACTTACATTTGTTTACTTATATTCAATTTATAACCAAGTTATAATATTTGCATTATTTCAATTAATTGGAATTACATTCAAGTTGTTAATAGTCTACTTATATTAACATTATTACCTTTAATTCAAATTATTATTTCATTAACAAATCCCAAATTTTTATTTCTTTCAATGTTAATTTACCAAAATCTTATTAAATTAACCAAGTTAATTATCGAAAATTTATGGGTCGTTACAGCTACTGACCATATCTATGATGAGTACCCAACCAAAGCCTAGGTGTTTGCAAAATTCTAAGCTCTGATACCACATTGAAGATCTAAGATTTTCATCCATCGACGGCGATAATCGATTTGTCTTTTCAACCATCCCCGCACCACCATAGCATAAACTGATACCTCGAATCAGATTTTAGTGCTAGCCTCACAACAAAAAACCAACTATTTTCCGAGGGACATGCAGGGGAAAGAGTCTCTTGCTCGCCATCAAACAGAAAGCGAGAACCGCTATCACGCTGCACACTCCAACTGATGGAGCATACCTCAACAGGAGAGGTAGGTGCCAAATCAGATTCGATCCCGTTAAGCGCTAAAATAAACCACACATGTCTAACCCAAATGAACGAAAAGACGGATAATCATGACAAAGAAAGAAAGAGAGAAGAAGAGAAGTGAACAAGAAGAAAAAACGAAACTAAGATAATTATAGAATCTCACAATCGCTGTGGAAAAACGTATAATATAATATCAATGATCTTTACAAAACAAAAACTGTAATATACATACAAACATCAAAGTACAACAATCCAACATTATTCATCAGCTTGGACAGTTATAATAACATATCCTTACAATTGCAGATAATTTAGAAAATAAAGCAGCATAAAAATAAACATATACGTGAATACGACCAGAAGACCTCTAGCTTGTTTACCGAAGCTCCAAAGCATCCAAATCAATATCTATAAATATGCTAGGTCTGATCCGAGCATTGAAAGGAAAGAACGCCCATATCAGTTTGGTAAACTAGGGTGAGAAAACACATCTCAACTGAATTTATTTTTGAAGTTATAAAACTTTTCTTTATCAAAACAAAGGTATCTTGTAAGACCGCGCGCATACGTAAACACGGATGGGTTTTTACCTTACGATACCCAAAACATTTTATATCAAATTCTCTTATATTATACTAGCGTCTAGTATACAATAATAATTCAAATAGTTGAAATTGTTACTATTATTAAATTCCATCAAATTAGGCTCTACAAACAAAATGGTAGGCACGTAGTGGAGAATGGATTTCCATACAAATGACGAGGTGAAGGGACTACCTTTTGGTAGTACATCTCTAGAGGAATATACCGAGGCACAACTAATGGTCCTCTACCAACACAAGACTGACCTACCTCTAACTGAATAGTACCGAATATTTCATCACCCTTGTCGTTACCAACCTATCTGAGGGTCCTCATAGCATACATCCATAATAATTTAAAACCTAAGCATCGTAGTGGGAATAAATGTATCTAGAAAGTGACGATCATATCCTAATGATTTCGAACGACAAAGCCTTGCCACATCTACCCTATTTCGTTCATTTTCGGGTGTGAGGCCAAAGATTACGATTATTTTTTTCATAGCACATCATCTTTCCTCTTTGTATGTCATATTGTCATTCCTTCGATCACTATTGATTGTCACAAAAATATAACCTCTATGGTCGCACATCTAAAAGAAAAGTGTTAAGCTAAAAGAAGCTGTCATCTCCGCCACCAAACAGATGTACGTCAACGATGTAATCTCAAAAATGCAATGTCAAACATCCATCCATACAATTTGTCCAAGAACAGAAAAAACTGAAGGCACTCTACTACCATATCTTGTTGGAAATTTCCCCTAGGATTAGTAGCGATTAGTCCTTGCACTGAATATTTCATAAATGAAGAGACTATTGCTACTATATGTATATTGTGCGTTTATCCCCAAACGATCAACAAGCCGTCCTTCATTATGAAAATCCCAAATATCCATGTCCTCTAAAGCTATGCATTCGAATGCATATACGTTGAACCGTAGTGATTCTCGGATGAATCCAACTTCGGTCTCTCCAAATCAATAACGATAACGAGGCCAATATTTGATAGTCGGTTATTTAACTATCAAAGCAACAAACAATATCTAGCACCAAGCAATCACTAGGCCCATTAAATACAACTTTCATTAATTAAATCAATCCCCAACCATTCATTTCAAATTATCTTTAAAAAGATATATTCTAAAAACCATTTCAAAATATTGATAATGGAAAATATTTCCATATACTTGTATCAACGGTAAAAGTATATTTAAAAACACTACCATTTGGAGACGCGCCAAATAGATTTCTGTAAACATACAACTCCAGAGCCGTACACCTATGTTGGGTGCTAAGTATAAAAAGCAATACTCCTACACCACCCAGCCTTTAGTACGAACATAAAAACAGATTCATGTATTTTACGATGGAAGGAGAAAACATAATTTATTGGGTCAAAATAAATGTCGCGTAAAACATCATTACGAAGCCAAAAACATTAGTATTGGGATTCAATTAATTGATATAGGTATATATAAATCCGGTATACTATATGAAACATTTCCTTTTGAAAATCATTTACTATAACAAGAACGTTATAGTTCATGCCTTCCATGCTTTTCCAAAAATGTCAATTACCAAAATAAATGTTGAAATCAATGTTTTCGTTACTTATCACATTTTAAACCATTTAAATTCCATTTGGAATTATCGTTTCCAAAACCTTTACTCCCAAAAGACAAATTACTTTTGAAACATTTAACTTCATCAAAATATTTCTTTCGAAACTCCTTTAGATAAAAATTTCATTTTTTAATCTCAACATAAACTATTTTTATATTTATAAATCTATTTTTATAAATATCCTTTCAATTTTATAAAACTTCTATTTATTATAATTCCTTTATTTATAAAACTCTATTAATAAATTAGTATTTTATAAAAACTAATTTTACTATCAAATCCATTTATAAACCCATTTCTTTACAAATCAAATTTATTCATAAAATCCATATCAAATCCTTTTACTGAATAAATTCAAATCCTTTTACAAAATATTTATAAAATCCAATTATAAATCCATTTCTTTATTTATAAAGTATTACCGCTATAAATTCTTTATATAAACTTATTCCAAAAATCCCAAATCAAAGTATTTCTCAAAATTATACTTTTATAACAACAAAAATCATAACTTTTATTTCTTTAAAAGCAAATTCATTTTCGTTTAATAAATTAAAAATTATTAAAACATATATACTTTCGAAATTACTTTGAAATCTTTTTCAAATAAAAATCATCACTTTATTACTTCAAAATAAAAAAAGGCACAGTGCTAATAGAGAACTAAATAAGTCAAATCATATCAAAAACATCAACATGACATCCAAAAACATCATATATCAGCATACATATGAAAAGTAAAATCAACAGTTGTGAGGAATCATGTTGGATCCCTCCACCATTTCCCATGCATCACAGACAACATAAATCAAATATTATACAAATCAACTACTTCAAGACAGGATTCATATATAAAGGGTCATTCGCTCTTACATGGGAATGTAACAGGACCTCGTCCGCTCCAATAGGCAAAAATGTATCCAAACCAACAAATGTATATAGTTTATCATCCAACCAAGCAACAAACATCATAAATAAAATTTATTCCCACTTATATAAAAACATAAGCAGGCCACAGAGGTTGGTTAACTCACAAAAACGTCAAAAAAGCCTAAGACCTCCGGTTTGAATTAAGACTGAATGCCCGTTCAATTTAGCTCCAAATTCCAACTATCTCTGAATTCGTCCAATCTAACTCCATAGCGAAGTGCTCATTGACACGAACGCAACGCAAATTATCGCACTCAAAATGAATCTCGTAAAGAAAAGTTATGAATTTTTTAGCATTCGAGAAAACCAACACTTAATAAAATAAATAAATTAACTTTAGTTTTAAATTAACCTTTCTTCCTTTCCCCCCACGCTTGCGAACATCTCCAAGAGCATGCAATTTTTTCTCTCGTTCGAATCATTCGTCGTACCTCCACGAATGACGCCGCCGATGCTGCCGCTCGCACCCACGCCGCACGCTACTTGCTCCAGCCTCTAGCACCACATGTCGCACCTCCTATGTGTGCGTGTACTCATAGAAACCCATGACATAATCCATTTTGCTATAGTGAAATGCAAGGAGATTTCACCCAACACGCCATGCCCAACGACGATACATCCATTGATCCAGTTCATACTGACGTACTCTGCCTTTCCTTATTTGAAGTTGAAGGCTAATTCGGCACTAAGAGACACCTATCGATATCGATCGTTGGATGGAGGAGTTTTAATGGCGGCTGAAATTAGGTTCAGGGTTTTAGTTTGCAAATGAATGTAGTTTGGGGACTATTTATAGAAAATAAACTCAGCAATATTCATTCGTGAAAATTTTGAACTTCAAACGAAGCATGCCGCCTGGCGTTTTATATGTTATAACCATATTCCGAACACAATGAAATATATATCGGTATAACTCTATCATATTCAAAAGATAGCTTTCAAATCGAGTTATTTTAATTTAAATTCCTTTAATTAATTTCTATGCATTTCGAACTCGCACGACCAAACGGTAAGTCCAATCGACACGAAATTCGACAGCATACTATAATTCACTATTACAGATCTAATGAAACTGGTTTCGTTGAAATCCAAGACAGGGCACAAAAAGTCTATTTTTACATATAAATTAAAATGAGTAATTTCTAAAATCAGTTTAACCATTTTAAAATCAAATCTAAAAGTTCATCATCTTCATTCTTATGTAAATAGAATTTAAAATAAATTTAGAGATCATTTTCATTCGCATTAAATTCAAGATTCAATTATTTAAACAAATTTAAATATTAAATTAAATAATTTAATTATCAAATTTATTGCTATATTTGAAATATAAATTATTTAACTTATAAAATTAACTTTTCAATATTTAAAATCAATTAAATATTCCAAATTCGAATGATTAAAAATTTAGGTCATTACAGACTCCCATCCTTAAAAGAATTTCATATCCGAAATTACCAAGTAAGAAAAATGCCACAAAACCCGTTAACTTTTAAAAAACCGATTAGTGAAAATTTCTTATAAAAACTTTTTCTAAGTCTACAAATTCATAATTAACTTTCCACAACCAACTAATACGATCCATTCATTCATCTCAACTTATAACCTAAAATCAGATTTTTATTTCCCAAATTTATTTTCCAAAAATCTTAAAAAATTTCCAACGCCTTAAATGTACAAATTTTTTTGCCAAAGTCTCCTTTGCATGGTTCAATCATAGTAAATCACAATATATATATATATATATATATATATAAATCATAAATATACATCTCATCTCATCTTCGAGGATGAGGCATCCCGTAGGGAAAAAAACATAAAAATACGATGTACAATCTCAGATATGTACCTTTTACTATATTAGCAAGCATATACAACGAATATAACGCGAAAGCGAGCTCCAACTGCGAAGCATACGACATCCGCACCCACTAATCATTCAACAATAAATGAGAATATGAATATAGAGAGTAATATCAATATGTAGTATATGATATACAACAACTATGGACAAATGTAGCAAATGCAACAAGAGAAACCATCAAACAATTAATATTCATTCATTTAATTTATAACTGTATCATTTTGCATTTTTTAATGTCAATATTTAATTTATTAAACCCATACAATGTACATATCATCCGTACGCAAAACCATAACTAATCGCTCGTTCGATCACACAATTTCGCTTCCGAACTCGTATTATTCACACAACCACTATAGTGCGGACTCAGATCCGGTACCTTGATTAAAACTGCCATTCTCCTTGCATAGTCATATACTATGGTAGTTAATATCAGAATCAATCAAAAATCCATATCCAGGGTTCGCTGTCAAGGAATCTAGTAAAAAATTCTAACTTTGACCAGTGTAAATCACCTCGAAATCATATAGTCAAATCTGGATCACTTAGTTATGCGAATAAAATAATATACCTGTAACTTACGTATTAATTTCCAGTTGGTTTCTTATTATATATCATTCTTATTCCCAAATCTTTTATTTACATTCATTTCATTTTACATTCATTTGATCTGCATTCAGTTTAAATGAAATTCAATTATTCATATTAATTTCACTTACATTCAATTCATTAACAATCACTTGTTAATCTTCACTTAAATTTGATTTATGTTCAACAATATTTCATTCCACATTTCATTTACTTAGTATATTTTCTCTTAATACTAACAACACTTAATAACCTTCCATAAAATTATCTATTTAAGTTTATTTTGAACGTGTTATACAACTTTTTATTCTTATTTCACTTTAAAACTTAAGTTCTATCAAACAACATTCTAAACCATATTCATTTCTTTTACAATTCAAATTGGATTGCATTTTATACCTTAAGTTCATCTTCATTTCAAAAGTCAGATTCTAATTTAACTCGTGTCATTCCATTATACATAACTTTAAGTTAAATTTCATTTTATAATTAAAGTTAAAAATTTTAGATTTCTTTTCTTCTTCATATTCACATTTCAACAAATTAAATTTGTTTTTTTTCTTAATATTATTCAAATCCATATGCTATACAAACTTATTTACATAAGATTTCATTTCATTATTTTATCTAATTCATTTCAAATTCAACATTTCCTTCTTAAGTTAAACTTCATTTATTTACTCAATTTCACTAACTCTGTTTATTTAAATTTACTTAAGTTAATTATTTTGTTTCATATATCTCAATTTCAAAGTTACTTTTATTTGCCTAACCAAAATGTTTAACCATTTTATAATTTGGTTTTGCTTTCCTCTTCAAAATCATAAGTTGTAAACTTGTTTCTTATTTGTACTATTTCCAAATTATAATTTCTAAAACTTATTTCCATATATTCATTAAGGTATACTTGGAGTTTTCAATTAAAACTTGTTTCGTCAAAACAAAACTTCAACAGTAAATTATTAAGGTAGCCATTTATCACTTAGAGACATGAAAATGAATATTGATGATGTTGCAGTCATCACCCAAATTATTTCACCGCGACCAAAGTGATTTTAATGTTTTTATTTTTCTTTTAAATTCCATTTCTATTTATATATAATTTCACTTCGGTTATATAAAACTATTTTTTATTTGTTTATCTTTGTTTATGTTATAATAACAACTTTCTATTAAAACACAAACAATAAATTTTAATAAACAAATATTACTATTCATTAACAACCAAACATACCATATATAACTTATAATAATTTCTGAAAAATTATTCCTTTATATATAAAATATAATTTAGGTAAAATTATTTCCTTTACCCACTTTCAAAATAATACTGTGTCGGTTTGCCTTGTTCAAGCGTTTAATAATCCCTATCGATAACACGATGTCCCACGTATCGACTAGAATTCCAAAGCCGCTTCAATAGATGAATTAACACAATATAAAGCATTTTTATAGTCACTAACAAATGCGCTCTCATATATATATATATAATATATATATATATATATATAATATATATATATATATAGACTTAAACTCAATCTAGAGTTCTACTGACCCTATCTATGATGAGTACCCAACCAAAGACTAGGTGTTTGCAAAATCCTAAGCTATGATACCACATTGACGATCTAGGCTTTTAAACCATCAATAGTGACAATTGATCGTCTTTTCAACCATCCCAGCACAACCGTGGCATAAACTGATACCTCGAATTTGATTTTAGGGCCAGCCTCGCAACTAACAACCAACCCTTTTCCTAGGGATATGTAGGGGAAATAGTCTTTTGCTCGCCATCAAACAAAAAGCGAGAACCCCCTATCATGCTGCACACTCCAACTGATGGAGCATATCTCAACAGGAGAGGTAGGTGCCAGATCAAATTCGATCCCATTAACAGCTGAAATAAACCCCACATGTCTCCCAAATCGAACAGAAAGACGGGTAATCTTGACAAAGAAAGAAAGAGAGAAGAAGAGAAGAGAAGAATAACAGAAAATGAAACTAAGACAATTATAGAATCTCACAATCGCTACGGAAAATTATATAATATAATATCAATGATCTTTATAAAACAGAAACCGTAATATACATACAACCATCAAAGTACAACAATCCATCACTAGTCATCAGCTTGGACAGTTATAATAACCCGTCCTTACACTTGCAGATAATTTAAACAACAAAGCAGTGTAAAAATAAGCATATACGTGAATACAACCAAAAGACCTCCAGCTTTTCTACTGAAGCTCCAAAGCATCCAAATCAATATATGTAAATATATGTCTGACCCAATCATTGAAAGGGAGGAACGCCCATATCAGTCTGGTAAACCAGGATGAGAAAACACATTTCAACTGAATTTATTTTTAATGTTATAAAATTTTCCTTTAGCAAAACAAAGGTATCTCGTAAGACCACGCCCATATATAAACAGGGACGGGTTTTTACCTTATGATAACCAAAACGCGTCATATCAAATTCTATTATATTATACTAGAATCTAGTATACAAATAATAATTCAAATAGATGAAATTGTTACTATTATTAAATTCTAGCATACTAGGCTCTACAAAGAAAATGGCGAGCACGTAGTGGAGAATGGATTTCCATTCAAATGACTAGTTGAAGGGACTACCTTCCAGCAGTACATCTCTAGAGGTATGTACCAAGGCCCAACTAATGGTCCTCTACCAACACAAGACTGGCCTACCTCTAACTGAACAGGTTTGAATATTTCATCACTCTAATTGATACCGACCTATCCAAGGGACCTCACATCATACATCCATATTAATTTAAAACCTGAACATCATAGAAGGAAGTAATATATCTAGAAGGGCATGATCATATCCTAATGGTTGCAAACCATATAGCCTTGCCGCATCTACCTTATTTCAGCATTTCCGGTGTGAGACCAAAGGTCACGTTTACCATTAACATAGCACAACATATTTCCTCTTTGAATGCCATATTTCCATTCCTTCGATCACTATCGAATTTCACAAACATATAACCTCTAAGTTTGTACGTCTTAGAGAAGGGTATTAAGATAAGAGAAATTGCCTTCTCCACCACCAAACAGATGTACGTTTGTAAAAGTCAACGATATAATCTTCAAAATGCAATATTAGACATCCATCCATATAAGTTGTCCAGGAACAGCACAAACCGAAGGTACTCTCCTAATACAACCTATCGAGAATTACTCTAGGATTAGTAGCGACTAGTCCTTGTAATAGATATTTCATAAATGAAGAGACAACTGCTCTATATGTATATTGGGAGTTTATCCCCAAACGATCAACAAGCTGTCCTTCATTATGAAAATCCTAAATATCAATGTCTTTTAAAACCGCATATTCGAGCGCATATACGTTGGTCTGAAGTGGTTCTCGGATAAATCCAAACCTGGTCTCTCCAAATCAACAACAATAAAGAGGCCAATATTTGATGTAAGTTATTTAACTTCAACAATAAACAATATCTAGCACCAAGCAATCACTATGCCCATTAAATAAATCAATCCCCGACTATTCATTTCAAATTATCTTTAAAAAGATATATTTCCAAAATCATTTAAACATAACGATAATTGAAAACATTTCCATATAATTATATCTTATATCTGTGGTATAAGTATATTAATAACGTTATCATTTGTAGACACGCCAAAGAGATTTCTACAATCGTACAACTCAAGAGTTAGTATGCCTTCGGACCGGTGTTACGTATAGGAAGCAATGCTCCTACGCCACCAAGCCTTTGGTACGATCATAAGAACTGTTTTGTATATTTCACGATAGAAGGTCAAAACATAGTTTATTAGATCAAAATGAACGTTACGTAAAACATCATTACGACAACCCAAAACCATTAGTATAGGGATTCGATTAATTAAAATAGATATACATAAATTGCGTATACTATATAAAATATTTCCTTTCGAAAATCATTTACTACAGTAACATGTTATAATCCATGCCTTCCATACTTTCCGGAAAACGTCTATTACAACAATAAATATTGAAATCTATGTTTTCGTTACCTATCACATTTTAAAACATTTTTCAAACCATTTAAATTCCATTTGGAATCATTATTTACAAAACCTTTACTTTCAAAAGATAAATTACTTGTAAAACATTTAACTTCATCAAATATTTCTTTCAAAACTCCTTTAAATAAAAAATCCATATTTAAATCTCAACACAAATTCCGTATTTATAAATCTGTTTTTATAAATCTCCTTTCGATTTTATAAAACTTATATTTATTAAAATTTCTTTATTTATAAATCATTTTTTAATTAAAACTTATTTTACTACAAAAATCCATTTCTTTATAAATCAAATTTATTTATAAAATCCATTTCAAATCCTTTTACCAAACAACTTCAAATCCTTTTACAAAATATTGATAAATTCTAATTATAAATCCATTTCTTTATTTATAAAATATTACTTCTAAAATCCTTTATATAAACTTATTATAAAAATCCCAAATCAAAGTATTTCTCAAAACTATACTTTTATAACAACAAAAATCATAACTTTTATGTCCTTAAAAAAATTCTTTCTTTTAATAAATTAAAAATTATTAAAACATATATACTTTAAAAATTACTTCGAAATCCTTTTCAAATCAAAATCATCATTTTAGTACTTTAAAATTCAAAAAATAATTCCCAATGCTACTAAAGCACTAAATAAATCAAATCACCTCAAAAAAATCAACATGACATCCACAACATCATATATCAGCATATATATAAAATGTAAAACCAACAGCGATGAGGAATCCTATTGGATCACTCCAACCTGTCCTCTTACATCGTAGACAACATATAACCAAATAATAAAAAAGTCAACTATTTTGAGGCGGGATTCATATACAAAGGGTTATCCGCTATTACACAGGAACATAATAAGGTCTCATCAACTCCAACAAGCAGGAATATATCCAAACCAACTAATATATATAGTATATCATCCAACCAATCAACAAACACCATAAATAAAATTTATTCCCGCTTATATAAAAATATAAGCAGGCTCGAGAGTTCAGTTAACTCACAAAAATGTCGGAAATCGCCTAAGCACTCTGGTTTGAATTTAAATTGAACAGTTCTTCAATTTAACTCAAAATTCCAACTAGTTGCGCATTCGTCCAATCCAACTCCATAGCATAATGTTCAGTGATAGGAACGCAATGTAACTTGCCACACTCGAAACAGACCTCATGTGGAAAATTTACGAATTAATTAGCATTCGAGATAATTAAAAATTAGTTAACTAAATAAATTAACTTAAGCTTTAGATTAACCTTATATTTACTTCCCTCCACACTCGCGAACATCTCTAGGCACACAGGCTTTTTTTGCTCGTTCGAATCGTTTGTCGTGCCTTTATGATCGATGTCGCCGCTCACACATATGCCGCGCGCCATCTGGTCCAGCCTTCAGCACTGCCTGTCGCGCCTCCTACACGCGCATACGCATGAAATCCATGCCCTATCCTATTTGTCTTTAGTGAAACGTAGGGTGGTTTCATCCACCATGCCTTGCCGAACGACGATCCATCCGTTGGTCGAGTTCGTATCGACATACTCTACCTTTCCCTAGTTGAAGTCGAAGGCTAATTCGGCCCTTAGAGGCTTCTATCGATATCGATCGTTGGATGAAGGAGTTTCAATTGCGGCATAAATTAGGTTTAGGATTTAGTTTGCAAATGAATGAAGGTTGTGGTCTATTTATAAAAAATAAACTCGGCATTATTCGTCCATGGAAATTCCAAGCTCCAAAGGAGTGTGCCGCCCGGCATTCTATATGTTATACCCCTATACCGAACGCAACTGAATATATATCGGAAACTAATTTCTTCATATACAGATGATAGCTTTTCAAATCGAGTTATTTTAATTTAATATCCTTTAATTAATTTCTATGCGTTTCGAACTCGCACTACCAAACAGTTACTCCAATCGATAGAAAATTTGACAGCATATTATAATTCACTATTCCGGATCATGAAATCGGTTTCGTTGAAATTCGCGACAGTTCCAAAAAGATTATTTTTACAGGTAAATTAAAACGAGAAATTCATAAAATCAGTCTAATCACTTTTAAATCAAACTTAAAAGTTCAGCATCTTCATTTTTATTTAAATTAAATATCAAACAACTTCAAAAAACATTTTCATTTACATTAAATTCAAAAATCAATTATTTAAATAATTTAAAATATTAAATTCAAAAATTTAATTATTTGCTACATTTAAAATATAAGTTAATTAACTTTTAAATATTTAAGATCGACTAAATATTCCAAATTGGAATGACTGAAATTTTGGGTCTTTACAATTTACATATACTTATATCAATAGTATAAGTATATTCAATAAAAAAACCATTTAGAGGCACGCCAAATAGATTTCTATAACCGTACAATTCTAGAGTTCGTACACCTCCGGACGAGTGTTAAATATAGGAAGCAATGCTCCTATACTACCAAACCTTTAGTACGATCATAAGAACTAATTCGTGTATTTAAAATGGAAGGTCAAAACATCAATCTATTGGGTCAAAGCGAATGTTGTGTAAAACATCGTTAAGACAACCCAGTACACTAGTGTAGGGATTTGATTAATCATATATACATATATATATATATAATCCTATATGCTATATAAAAATTTCCTTATGAAAATCATTTACTATAACAACAGTATTATAATCCATGCCTTCCATACTCCTTCGAAAACGCCTATTACAACAATAAATGTTGAATCTATGTTTATTACAAAAATAAATGTTGAAATATATGTTTTTGATATGTAACAACCCATATTTTGATAATTAAAAATATTAAATTTAATAAGGTTTTGGGCTTTAATATTGTCAGAAATTAAAATTTATAATTTATTAAATTGAATCTTATTAGATTTGAAATTTTGACTTTAAGATAATTCTTAAAACCAATAATTTAATGAGATAAAACATATAATTGGCTAATATTGATTGAATGTAATTGACTACTATACTATGTTAATATAATTTCAATCAATTTAAATGATAAAGGTTAATAAGGAATAGAATAAATGATGTATAAATTGATGTAATCTTATGTTATTAATTGCAATTGGTTTTAATATGGAGTATGAAATCAATTTTTTGTACGTAAATTTATTGACCTTTGTTTGTAAAGAATAAGTTAATAGATATAGATTATTAACGTATAACCATTGTTTCATTTATTTTCTTATTATTAAATAGGTTAGAAATTTATTTGGTAATTAATGGAGAATTAACGTAATTAAAATATTACAATTGATATAAGAAGAAACGTTAACTGTTGAGTGGTGAGTGTAAAACTTATGTCAATCAATTGCATAAGGGAATAGTTGATTTAATAATAAGAATGTAAATCAAAATAAAAGGATTTGTTTGAAATTTAAGTATATAATGAACAGGTTTTATTACATTTGTAATTAAATGATGGAATTAAATTAGTATATAGATATTGGGTTTAACATAGAAAATTGGATTTCAAAGGAAACAATTGGATTAATTATCTTCCCTGTATTATGGTATGTTTTGATATTTAATCATTGTAAGTAATAGTAATTATATCTTGCCATTAATAAGATATAGAAGTAAATGGTAATTAATTAATGATATGTGCAACATATGTTTTATGTTAAAAATATAATGAGAATTTCATTGAGAAATATTACGTTCAAATTGTAAGCACTTAAATTTGGTACAAATATAATGATAATATGAAATTAATTGATAAAGAAATGATGTGGTTGTACGAAGTATTATTTCTGTGACTCTTTAATGGTATAATCTTTAAATATAAGTTGGTTTAATGAAAAGAACATTTATTATCAAATAAAATGGATCTTTCATTTGTGAATGTAGTTTTAATTTCATTAAAATAAAGAATAGAATGATTGATTTAAAGGAAGAAATATAAGTATATTTGAACTGTGTTTTAGCATATAGATGGATTACAAGAGCGGAAAAATAATTTATTTATTTCTCTACTGTATAAGCAACAAATTTATAAATGTGCTTAAATGACTAAAGGAAACAATTATTCTATTTTTCATCCATTTTAGTTGTCTGTTTTGAAATTTAACTTTATAAGTAACTGTAATTAATATAATTGAAATATTACAATGAGAAGGGAAGAAAACGTTGACTGCAATTAATAGATTTAATAAAAGAAACGCATCTTTTGTGTTAAACAGAAAGGATGTTTTAATGGAAATAAAAGATCATTTTGGGAAAACCAAATTGAACGTTTTCATTTTTATGGTAAGTAATTTTATTTATTATGCATAGATAAAAAAATTAAATGCGTACAAATTTGAATATTATTTGAGTTAATGAAGTCAATTTGGTTACGTTTCACAAATTGAATTTCAAAAAGGTTGTGCGATGTACATGGTCCCTTCATTTCTTTTGTTATTAATTGTTGCATGTTTTGAGACGTGTAAAAATAAAACTTTCATTTTGAACAAGGATGATATTGGATAAAAAAATTGAATTTTAGAATAATATATACACACACACGCACATTAATATTCAAACTTTTAAATATATCAGAGGGTTCGTGGTTGTGTAAATATCGTGGAATCAATTAGAAATTACTTTTTTTTTACAATTGTACATTGATTACATAAGTTTATATTCATTTTTTCCATTTTATATATGGTTAAAATTTGTAAATGGGTTGCATTAGTGCGACCATTACAGTAATTAAAAAGTAAAGTAAATCATTTTTATAGTGCATAGGTTGATATATATTCATTAATCAATAAAATTTGTTTGAGCAACGTAAATAAATATATATTGAATGTTTGATTAATTGATTGGTTGATTGTTAATTAATTGATTGAGTTAATGTAGTGTGCACATATATTAGCATAAAACGAATGTTTTTATATGGAATTAAATAATGTAAATATATGTATATTTGGGTTTATTGACGTAAATTAATTGGAGCAAGTTTTGGAATGTGGACCCAAAAGGTTTGTTTATAGGAAATAGGTGGTCCCTTCATTTACTTTACATTTATTATCACCTTGCAATCTCTCTCTTTTCGTTTTCAAGTAGTCTAATAATTAAACTACTCATTCATTTCTTATAAATTAATGGTTGCTTCATTTGATTTATTTATAATTAATAATTTCCACATTCTTTTCATTTGTTTCTCCTATATTCGTTTTCTCTTTTTAAATGCTTTACCTGAAGTTTTTTTCCTTTTCTGTTTTTTTGTTTTTAATGCGAACATCCAAATTAATATGCATGCCATCTAATTAGCATTTACTATTTTCCGTTTTGAAAGTTTATTTTGCTTATGCATCATTAGTTCTTGTAGCTTCCTTTCATTCGCAATTCTCGAAGCTTCATATTTAAAACGGAAGATTTATTTTATCTTTATTGATATATTTATTCCTTTAGTTTACATCTTTCAATACTACATTTTAGGGATATTCATATTTTTACTTTATTTCAATCCCTAGTTTGTTTATATATACCTTATTAGCTTTTCATTTTTTTTCCATCTTCACTCCTGTAGCCTCATTTCTAATCTCATCTTCTGTAGCTTCATTTTTCCAATAAAATTTTCATCTCATTTCTTTTCACTCTTCACCTTCCTCATTCCCTTTTCATTTATTTTCTTTTTAAATCTCCTTCTTCTCTTTTTTTTGCTTCATTTTTATGCTTTTTTTTTATTCTTCTTCAAATCTTCTTCTTCTTTTTCAAAGCTTCCTTTTCTTTTTCAATTCTTCATCTCTTTAAATTTTCTTCTTCTTTTCCAAGCATTCTTCTTTTTTCCAAATCCTTTTCTTCATATCCAGATCTATGCAAACTTCTCTGTCTCTTCCAAAACATTCCAAAAAAAAGATTAAGATAGCAAGGAAATAAATCAAAAGGAGGAATATTAGCGGATTCAAATCCGACTGGACAAGGGAAATCCAAAAGGTGAGTGTTTAAACTCACTCACGAAATACTAAAATTTTGTTGCAAGTTAAACCAGGTCATATAGTGATAAATTTTAGATTGTCGGTTTGGAATATTTATAAATATTTAATTTGAATAGCTAAATTCCAATATGTGATGACTAATAATTACTGTGACATGTTATTGAATTGGTTGTTTTGTTGAATTGATTGATTTGAATGTTGATTGTATGTTGTGATGGATGTTATTGTGCTTGAATGTATATTTGTTCATTTATTTGATATATCCTTGTTATCACCCTATAGTTTATTGTAATTATTTAAATTTTCATATTGATTATTTGCGCACTGAATAAGGATGTAAAACCCATGAATTTCAAGTATTTACATCAGAGGAAAAATAGTATGTTTAGATTTACTATTTGAACCATAAAAATGATTTTGGGAAGTAAACAGTCATTACCTTACTTGAAAGTTTTCAAAATTAAATTTTGGAACATTGGGAAGTTACCAAAAAAAAAGTGAATATTGAAACTTTGGAACATTTTTATAAATCAAATCTCTAAAACTATGAAATTTAACTAGGAATTGTTCTGTAAATTTGAAATTTACTAGAATGGATCTATTGTGAAATCCATTTTATTTTGAATATGGAAATAATAACATTTCCAGAAATTTGAACCTTCAAAAATGTAGTTATCTGCATTCCTTATTTCATATACTTTTGATTTAATTTGCATAAGAATTTTAGTTCCGACTCGAGTGTATTATTTTCCTTTATGCTCGGGTCAGCCTGAGTTTTTCAGCATTGAAGACTATTTCTGGTGGACGAAGACGAAAATTCAGTATATTATTGCTATTTATTATTCCACTACATTCTGTGTTCTGCTGCATTATTGGTTATTTATGATATATGTATAACTCTTATTTGAATTTGTAAAAGTGTAATCAAATGTTATCTGTAAAACAGCTTCATGAACTGTTTATTGATTATTATATTTTTTCGTTACGTTGCGAGATTCTGTATTTTGTTTTTCTCTTTCCTTTTTTTCCTCTTATTTACCCCATTAACAATCCTTCCTTTTGAATGGTTTGATTCTGACATGTGTGGTTTATTGTTGATTTGAACCATCCAAAAGGGTGGGTCGTTACATGATACATACAAAATTTTAGAACTTTTTTCAAAACCATTAAATTCCATGTGGGATTATTATTTACAAAAATTTCTTTAAAAAGATAAATTACTTTGTAAAGACATTAACTACATCGAAAACATTACTTTCAAATCTTTCCATTAAAAGATTATTTAACTCTTAAAAAATTAAATATATTTCCTTTATACATAAATCCATATTTAAATCTCAACGTAAATCTTTTTCATATTTATAACACTATGTTTATAAATCCTCTTTCGGTTTTATAAAACTTCTAATTATAAAATTACTTTATTTTTAAAATTCTATTTATAAATCATTCTTTTATCAAAACTCATTTTACAATAAAAATCCATTTCTTTATAAACTTTCTTTATAAACCTAATTTATTTATAAAGTCCTTTTATAAATTCATTCACCAAACAAATTTCGAGTCCATTTGCAAAATATTTATAAATTTCGATTATAAATCTATTTCATCATTTATAAAGTATCACTTTTATAAATCCTTTTATAGACCATTTAAAAATCTCTAATCAAAGCATTTATCAAAAATATACTTTCATAACATCAAAAATCATATATTATTTGTTTAAAAATTAATTCATTACTTTTAATAATTTAAAAATTATTAAAACGTATATACTTCTAAAATCGCTATGAATGTGACGACCCAGAATTTTGAGCAATGTCAATTTAACAATCTTTGATAATAATTAAATTATTCTAATCATTTTACATTATAAATTGACAAGTTAAAATTTTTTTAAAGGTTAATAGTAATAATTTGATAAAATCTATCAACATTTTTCCTAACAATATAAAATAGGCAGGTTTAATTCTTTTGAAAATTTATAATATTTCAATTTGGAAATATTTATTTTAGCAATTTAAAATTTTGTAATATTTATTTTTCCAAAAGTTAATCAAGATATTTTCTATTTATAATATATATATATATATATATATATATATTGGTATATATTGTAAATAGGAAGTCTTTAAATAATAAAAGCTATTTGTTCAAATTGTAATATATATGAATGTATATATTGTGATTTGAAATTGTGTTTTAAAGTTTAATATAGTAATTATCAAATCTAATGTTAAAATGTTTTTCTATTTGAAACACACATATGTGTGTGTGTGTGTGTGTATTTGTATATTAGAAATAGGGAAAAAATATTGATTTGAATTTAATAAGTGTTTTCAAATTTTAGTATATATATAATTTGTAATTTTGAAATTTTAATTTGTCTTAGTACTTTTGAAAATAATATTTGAGATTTAAATTTTAATAACAAAGTTAATTTCTTATTTAATATAGATACATACATATTTTGTACTTAAGTTCTAAATAAGATTTAAATTAAAAGTTCATTTTTTTAATATTTTTCCATTTTAATTTTATCATAAGATAAATTATTTTAAAATTGATTTTTATATAAAGATTTAAAATCAATATCTCATGCTTATAAACATTAAATTGAATCAAAAATATAAGTTATTTATAAATGTTTACATGAATTTTTATTTGGATATTTATTAAAATCTGAAAGCTTATTTTTATGAGATAAAAACATTTTATAATCTTGTGAATGTTACATAATTACTTACATATAACTTAAATAAATTATAAATAAGAAAATAGCATATGTAAATATTAATTAAATATTAGAAACATTTGTAAAACATTAATAAAACATTAAACAACACTTGTAAATATTATAATACATGTTAAAAACACTTGTAAGCATATAAGCTTAGGTGTAAGCTAATCAAAACATAAGAAGGGACAAATGTCATACTCTTGATATTTTAATCTAAAATCTAAAATTGTAAAATAAGAAGAAATCTACGCTTAAACTTTCAGCTAAATATTATCTTCACTTCAACAAAAATTGAATACAAATCTAAAAAAAAAGAATAGGAAATGGAAAATCTGAAACAAAGAAGAAATCTGGAATTTCAAATCTTCAAATACAAACAAGCAATTCAGATTCAACAGCTACAAGATTTTTCAAATTCAATCTAAGGCAAGACAGTAGCAGGATTTTTATTCAACAAGGAATTTAAGAAAATTTATCAACATGCAAATTAATTCAAGAACCTGGAAATGCAGTTCTATCTTCTGCTCTGTCCTCTGCTTATAATGGTGAGTAAATAAAATCTTTTAAAAACAGTTTTAAACTTGGATTCAACTTGTTCTTATGATTGAATAACATGATGTTATCTGAAATTATTTGAATTATACTGGATGCATATCTGATTGATGAATTTTGAAATGCCTATGTTGTTAGAACTTAGGCTCTGTGTAAAATAACAGTCTCAAATTTCATAATAAAATTCAATAACTAAATTTTGGATTCGAATTGGCCTATGAATTATAAACAATAGTTGTTTGATATCATGTAATCTTCCATCTAAAAATAGTTATAAGTTTTAAAAATGTATAATTAGCTCAAATTTTGAATTTACAGTAAAAAAAAATTATTTGGGTAAAAAAAATTATCAAATCAATTTTGAGTTTGAATATATATTTGAATTCATGATGTTAAATCATGATTTTTAATGGTTGAACCATAATTTTTAGATTAGTATTTAGTGTAAATTTGGGATTTGACTGATTTGGGCAAATTGGCCAATCCACGGCGAACTACGGCGAGTTTGTCGACGACGTTGATCATGGAGGTTGAGGGAATGTAGAAGATAATCAGAAAAATACTTGTGTATTTTATTGATGATCGAGATGGCTGTAATTCGATCGTGTAGGGTTTTGCATCTTGTTTTACTCGACGTCGCTTATCTTGATTTCGCGGCATCAAAACACAACCGAAGGTGATCGTGTGTGGTGCTGTGGGTTCTAGGCACCATGGGGGAGCTACGGCTAAGGTGGTGGGTTATCTCGAGGTTTGTGTCGCCATGGAGAGTGGATTTACTGGTGATGGTGGTTTTCGAACTGTTGGGTTCGATGGTCAAAATTGGATTCTCGATCAAATTGAGTTTTCTGGGTATCGTTAGAAGTTGTAGAGGTCGATTGCGACTTAGTGGAGGCCGACGTGGAGTTCATCGACGGCCGGTGAGGAAGTGCACATTGATGTGCACGATTTTCGTGCATCATTTTTGGGTAATGGAAGAGAAAGTTCAGGCTCGAAGCTTGTGTCGTGTTTCCTGTTGTTTGTCTCGAAGCAAAGTTTAAGTTGTGGGATACTCGGGGTTTTTACTTGATTACCCGAGGTCGACGCGAGGAAGTGTAGAAGGTTGCTCGTGTTTTGTCTGTGCAGGTTTTTTTTTTGGAAAGTTTAAGATTTTAAGTTTTTAAAAATTTAACAATAAGGTTTTAAAGGTTTTAAAACAAAGATAATATGATTTTGTAGATAATTCGAGTTCAAAACAAAAGTTAAACAAGTTTTTATTTATAAAACCAAATTTGTCTCAAAATTAAATTTTAAACATGTTTTAAAATATGAAAGTTTTAAAATAAAATAGTGAAGTTTTGAATAAAGTTTGTATTAACTTATATTTAATAACTTTGGAAAGTTCAAAGGTTTAAAAAGTTTTTGATTTGAATGTTTAAATTATTTTAATTTAAATTAATTTCTAATATATTTTATTTTAAATAAGGCTTAATGATTAAAGTTTAGTAATCAATTATAATTTAAGAAATCAAAAGTTTTGATTAATTAAAGATAAACAAATATATGAAGATAATTGGAATACTTCAATTATGGTTAATAATTAAAGTGTTTTGGTTAATATAAATAATTTAATTAAGATAATAGGTTTTCTTAATTAAGAATCTTGTTAATATAGTAAGTTAAAGAATCATGTAATTAAATTTAAATGATTAAGATAAATAATTAATTAAATAAATAATTAGTGATTAATTGATGATAATCACTTTGGGGTTAATTAAGTATAATTACTGGGTGAAGTAATTAAGTGATTAATTACTGGAAGTAATTAAGTAAAAGATAATTACTTTATGAAAGTAATTAAGTGGATGTGATTAAGGGTTAATCACTTGTGTTATTAATTAAAGAATTATTTAATATGATTAATTAAAGGTTTAAATCTAGCTATTAATTGAAGACTAATTAATTAATAAAAGGATTAAGAGTATTTAATAATGTGATTAATTACTTATTAAAGTAATTAATTAAGAAAGAAATTTAATTAATGAAAGTAACATTAATTAATGGAATAAATAATTAATTGTTAATTAATAATTAAAGAATAATTAATTTATAATTAAATTTTAATTACTAAATGTAATTAAAAAAATAATTAATCAAATATGATTAATTAAAAGTAATTAATTAAATGTGATTAATTAAAAGTAGTTAATCAAAAGTGCTTAATTAAAAGTGATTAATCAGGTATGATTAATTTAAAAAGGTGATTAATCAGGTGAGATTAATTAAAGGATAATTAAGGAATAATTATCATAATAATTTAATAATAATTAATCAAGTGGATTAATATAAAAGGGTAATTAAGAGATAATTACTTGGTATAATTAAGAAGTAATTAATCAAGATGATTAATTAAATTTGTAATCAAGGAATAATTACTTAAAGTAATTAAGTAGTAATTAATCAAGGGTGATTAATTAAAGTGGAGAACTAAGTGATGTTTATTAATTAATTTGTAATTAATTAATGAATATGTAAGTTGGATTAATAATAATCCAAGTGATTAAGTAAGGATTAATTTAATTAAGGATTAATTAAATTAATTAAGTTGGATAAAACGTTGTTATGGTTGATTAATGATTGGTTGATAAATATCATTGGATAAGATAATGATATTGGATGATATCGTATGTCATTGGTTGATATGTGATGATATGAATGTGATATATCTGAGATATGATATATATGCTGCTTTGTGATATGTATGGATGAATGTGATAATAGTGGATTATCTATCTGTGAATCATCCATTTATGTTAAGTGATATTCTGAATATCTACTATTTAAATCCCTTAAGTACAACTTGGACATTAAAATGGCATTTGGATTCGATGAGACCGAGATCGGGTTTCCATATTTGGATATCCGAAAACCACATTGATCCAAATTAAACGTTAGGTCGTGAATCCAAGTGGAGTGCAAGTGAAGACTCGAGGTGTAAGAACTATTCGTCAGTATAACTCTGGGGGTGATTCCATGATGAGTTTGACGGAGATAGTACTTACAGGTTCGAGATGGTGATTCAGAGTGCAAGGGCTATGGTCGTTGACTCTAAGGGTGATTTCAAAATGAGTGCAACGAGATAGTGCCTTCGGTTCCGTTCCAACCTGGAACGGACTTGTATGGATTGAATGCTTTCAGAACATCGTCAGGCAGACGATGAGCATTCTAAGATAAATGTGTCCTACAAAGGTAATCGCAGCCTTAAGCCTCATCAACCGGGAATGGCTAAAACAGGGGAGGTGAAGCAAGGTTAAGTGGGTCATGCTCAAGTAGGACGAGATTTTCCACTGTCTAGATGTCCCTTTTTATTTCGGCTTTGTGGGCGGTTGGATCTGCAGCCAATTGCGGGGTGGTCTTGTTCGGGACTGTTCAGTAAGGATGGTCCCGGCCTTGTGTTGCAGGGGAGCGGCCGTACTCCTTGGTACGGTGATCTAGGCCACATACTGTGACGGGCGGTACCCCAATTGCGCTGCCATTAGTGGAAACCCATTCTTCCTACGAGACCTTAAGGTTTTGTTTGTATTACCCACTTTTGTGGCTAGTAGCTGGAATTTAATAATGTAACAATTTCGGCTATTTCTTATTTACTTGAAAACCCTAGACACTATTATAATATCACTGGATTTCCTATCAAATGTTTTGGTTAGTGTAAGGTAAAATCTTTTCCATGTTTATGTGTGGGAAGTCTTACGTGATACCTTTCTTTTCAAAGGATTTTCTAAAGTTAAGCAACTTTAAACCGTTTACTCACACCAAACCCCTGTTTGACCCGAATGTTTATTTTCTATTTTATTAAACTCTTGGTTACTCATATTATGTATGAGTAGTCAAGTGATTCAGGTTATCTTTGACGAATTCTAGAGGAGCTTTGGAGCAGGAGGTTTCAGCGTGTAGATATATAGATAGAGTTTCTGCTGTGTGTTATTTTGTATAGTTGTTCTTGTATTGTATATTAGACAGAAATGTTATAACTGTCTAAATTGAGATGTATAGTTGTGTACTCTAATGTATATGATACTATATATATGTTATATATTATATTTCATTCGGTCCGTTGTGAGATTATGATGTGTTGTTGTTCTTTCTTCTCTTTCTTTTCTTCTTCTATCTCTTTCTTTCTTAATTAGTGATGCGTCTTTCTGGTGATAGAAAGTCGGGTCGCTACAATGAAAATCATTTCAATTAAAAGTCATTATATTATTGCATTTCAAAAATACTAAAAACATGGTCCTATGCTACTATAGCAATAAATAAGCAAAAACAATCCACTTCATCAAACATCGCATCCAGCACATCATATATCAAAATATATGAAAAGTAAAATCAACAGTGTTAGGAATTCTATTGCATCCCTCCAACCTGTCCCTCTGCATCACATACATCATATAATCAAATAATACAAATTACCGCTTCGAGGTGGGATTCATATACAAAGGATCATCAGCTCTTACATGGGAATGTAATAGGGTCTCATCCGCTCCAATAGGTGAGAATATATCCAAACCAACTAATAAATATAGTATATCATCCAAATACAATCAGCATAAATAAAATCATCCACACTTACATAAAAATATAAGCAGGCTAGAGAGGTGAGTTAAGTCACAAAAATTCCAGAAACCGCCAAAGCGCTCCGGTTTGAATTGAAATTGTATGGTCGTTCAATTTTGATTGAAGATTGCTGCTAGCTCCAATTCTATCCAATCCAACTCTATAGCATGATGCCCGCTAATACGAACACAACGCAACTTGTCGCGCTCAAAACCGACCTCGTATGAATGAGTTATGAATTTATTAACATACGAAATAATTAAAAATTAATAAACTTAATAAAATAGATTTAAAACATAATATATTCCCTCTCTCCTTCCAAACCTATGCTCACATCAGGCCATGAACTTTCTCCTTTTTTTATTTCCTGATCGAATCGCGCTCAACCCATGACGCCGCCACCCCACCACATACTACCGCGCGGCCGCCATAGCCGCCGACTGCCTCACTAACACCCACCACGCGCATGCGCCACAAAACCGTATCAAACCCCAAAACTGCTGCTCTTTTGGATGAGCCTTACCGCCACCGTGGTCGGCAGATGGATGATCCCTTGGTGGCGATGGACTCAAGGAAGGGTGGGCTTCAACTTTCATGTAGGAAATTTTCTCTAAAATAGCCTCGATCGATGCACACAATTTCAACCATTGAATGGAAGAACGTTAAGGCGGCCGAATTCATTTTAGGGTAGGGTTTGAAAAATGAAAGGAGGTTGTTGGCCTTTTACAGAAAAATTTCATGGCACAATTCATCCGTGAAAATTTTAAACTTCAAACAAAGCTTGTCGTCAGGCGTTCTATATGTTATACCCTTATTAATGGAAAATAAATCGTAGGCCAATTCCATCATATATAGAAGTTAACTTTTCAAAATCAAATTATATTAATTTAAATTTCTTTAATAATTTCTACGCATTTCGAACTCCTATGGTGAAATAATACGTTTGATTGCCATGAAATTCGATGTCATTTAATAGTTCACTATGGCGGATCCGATGAAACTAGTTTCGTCGAAATCCGAGACAGTGCCCCGGAAGGCTATTTTTACACATTAATTAAAACGAGTAATTTTCCAAAATCAATTTAGTTACCTTTAAATCAAATTTAAAAGTTTACTATCCTCATTCTTATTCAAATAGAATTTAAACCAACCTTTGAAATCATTTTCATTCACATTACATTCAAGGTTCAATTATTTAAATAACTTCAAATATTAAATTAAACCATTTAATTATCAAATAATTCGCTATGTTTGAAATATAAGTTATTTAGCTTATAAAATTAATTTTTTAATATTTAAAATCAATTAAATATTCCAAATTCAAATGACTAAAATTCTGTATCGTTGCGGATTAAGTTCAAATCTATTAATGTAATAACTCAATTTGAGAAACAATAATTTGAAATTAATAATTGTGATTCTAATGTTAAACGCGATTAAATAGTAATATATATCGATAATTTGTGATGATTTGAAAATGTACGAGCAAATATATTTTTTGTTGGAAAGACATTACAATGAATTTATTATTGAGATTGAAGGTAAAGATATTAGTTTGAAGTATTTAATTGTATCCAAAGAAATTATTTCATAAAGTGGTTATTAAGCAAAGTATTTTAGTGTTAAATATTTATGAAGCATTCAAATATTTAGGTATCTTTTAAGTAATATTGATTTTTAAGCTTAAAATATATTTTAAATGAGTTAAATAATGGATTAATAATTTTTAAGTTAAACCAACAAATTAACGGAGTTGAAGAATTTATTTCGCCAGAGAATGAATTTGGTTTAACATATGAAGTTAGTAAATGATGTTATAAATGATATAACTTTGGTGAATAAGAAGATATTTATTTTAAATCTGGAAATACGAAGAAGTATGTTTATTGTAAAAGTATAAGGTGATGTGTAAATGAAAATATTGAGTGATAATAATTTTTATGGCAATTTAAATTGATTTTGTGGAGTTGGAATTTGTATTTTTATTGAAAGAAAGAAAAAATTAAGTAAAATAAGTATGGAATATTTTGTGAGCCCATATAGCCCAAGCCCATAAAATAAAATAAAAACCTCTTTCTCTTCTCCACTTTTTTCATAATTTTGGAAACTATGTTCGCATTTCAAAAGAGAGATTCTGGCTTAAATATTTTCAATTCTCATTACCAAATTCCAAGCCCTATTTCTCATTCAAAAAAATTCAAATGAAATAAAATAAAATTCCTAAAAACATAAAATTCAAATCTATGATTCTCTACCTATAGCTACACCCTTAAGAGCAAATAAAGTTCGACTTTGATCGAGAACGGAGGTCAAGCGAAAGACATGGTAAATGAGGAGGAGGAGGAGTTTGCTTGAAGTTGAATTACAGTTAAAGAGTTGAAGAAGGATTGAGTTTGGCATCTTGAAGGCGAGTAATTATATTACTCACAACTATGCTAAATTTGTTAAATGCTTAAATTTGATGTTGTGCCGATTGATTTCTACGTTGATATTAAATGGTCTATGTGAATTGTTTAAGTGTGAACCTAATCCTTTTTTTGGAAATTTAAAGCCAAATGCTACTTTATGTCCAATGCTTGATGTATGGGTGAGTGATGGTGGTTGTTGTCGTCATAGAAGTTGCAATGAAACAAGAAGAACTGGATTCACACTAAAGAAAATTAGGGGAGAAGACACATGCTTGGAGCTATATAGCTTTAAGAACATTACCATGGGTCGACCACTCCATGATGACCAATCAACCGGTCACCCAAGGGCGGTCAACTAGTGGAAGCAACATGGGTTATTTTGCTTCAGGCCATGTGATGCGCATAAATGTTTTTATTTAAAAATATTTTTATAAATGCTTTTATAAATTAAACTTTTATAGCTACGTTAAATATATTTTATAAAAGAAAATGAGTCTAAAAGTATATTTTTTTTAGAATTGTATTGTATAAATAAATTAACTTAATTAGTAAATAATTAATTTTTTGGTTTTAAAATATTTAAAAAGCTATATTTTATCCAAGAGGAATTTTAGGGAGTATTTATCGATTTTAATTGGATTTTTTAGGATTTAAAAATATGGAAATGAGTTTGAGAATTTTTAGGAAAATTATGCAAGGGGTTTTAACTCCTCTTTTGAAAAGAATAAAGTAAAAAAAAATTGTGTTTTAAAATATTTTGGAGGCTTTTGGAATAAATTTGTATATATTTTGTAAATAAATAATCACTTTCGTAACAAAATTGGGTGAATTGGTTAAATGTGCATGTAGTTTTCATGTAACAAGAGTATCGAATATATATAGTTGTAATATAGGTGGTAAGGAACGTTCAATATTATTTCTTTAGTTAATCTTTTGACTTTGTTATATATAACAGTTTTGTGTTTTAACGTAGTTTATGAGCATTGAGTAAATTGTCGAATAACATTAGGTTGTATGAGATGCCTTAGTTGATATTTGTTCGATTACTTCTTATGAGGTGATATCACATATATGATGGTGGAGCATATGAGGTATTATATGAGATTATTTATAACAACCTGCACTTCTCGACTTATCGATTCAAAACTCAAAGTGGCTTTCGGCCTCGTGTCGTGTTGAGAAATAAGGACTGTTGGAATTTTAGAACATCATAGAGCATTGACATAAGAGTAAGTTCTAAGACATTCTACACTTTCAGATCTCACATCGGAAGAAAATAAAATATAAGTGCAAAAAGTAGATATCTCACAAAAACAATCTCCAAATACTTGCTTTACATAAACATTGTTTCAAGATACAACATATGCTTTACAGACATTTGATTCACTAAAGGTAATAAGCCAGAATTTTGATCATTAAATTTTAAATATTTAATTAATTTTAAATATTTAATTAATTTTAAATATTTAAATAATTGGATTTCGGAATGTAATAACTCGAATTGAAATGTTGTGATCATTTAAATATTTGAATTATAAATGAAATATCAATTAAATGGATTTAATCGTCTTATTTAGTTCTATTCAAAATTAATAAATAATGATGAGAAATTCATTTTGTAAATTTATTACAGTAATAATTAGTTCGAATACGATAAACAATAGGAAATCAAATTGTAATAAAATGACTTGATTTTTGATGATGTATATTTAATTTAATTTATAAAAAATTCCCATAATTTTTAATCTGAAAAAATATTTAAATTGTCGTCTGATGATATTTCGGCAAACTATGGTATTTTGAGATTTCACAAAACGTGATAACCAGTCTATTTTATTGTTAATTTGTGATCACATCGTATTTTGGTGCAAGATCATATTTTTTTTGGTCATTTGCAGTTCATACTCAAACGAGATATTATAAAGTGAGGTACCATAAATATTTCTATCAAAATCCAACTATTAAATCACGTCAGAATTCAAAAATTTAATGACGATTGGATGGATTTGATGGTGGCCTAGACATTTGGGGTGGCTCAAGAAATCTAGTTGATATAGAAAAATAAAACATAATCATTAAGTTTTTTTTATTTAGCTATAAAATTAAATATCCTAACCGAAAATTAATTTCTTTCCCTCCCTCCTTTCATTTTCGTACAAATACTTCTTTTTACAGTGTAATGACCCTGACTCAACCTTCGAAAATTGGCACCAAATACATCATCCGTATTCAAATGCCGCAGATTCAAATGTCAAATCTGGTTCGTCGAAGCTTATAACACATTAAGTACAACAACACAGTGGAAGAAAGTGAATAACTTTTATTGCTATACAATATTTGATACAACACATTGATACAAATGACATCAATATCAGAGATAGATATACAGATTCACAAGACAACAACGGAAGAATAAAGTAAACATGATCCCCAAGAGAGAGTGAATCCACAAACTGCATCTCTAATGCCAAAGCTCAAATGACTCCGATCCAAGAAGCTCGATCCACCATTAATGCTGAAGTGAAGCAAACTCGATCCAGATCCGACTATCTGAAAACCTAACTCTAGACTGCCTGTGTGAAAAATTATGGGCACTTAGAGTTTAGAAAGGGAACAACAAACTCCAGATCAGTCATGCGAGTGGTGTAGGCAAACGAAAACAGTTTTCTTTGAAAAAAAATCAAATAAAAGAACCAAAAGAAAAATCCACAATGCTTTTTGGAAAATGAAACTACCATAAGGCCTTCCGTCACACACACACACAATGCAAATGCACAATTGGAGGAGATTTCTCCTTATGATAGTCAAACATGCTTGATACGCAAAATCCTTTTGATATTATTATTAGTGCATAGTGCAGAATTTTTTTTTAAAGTATAATATTAATCTTAGCCAGCACACCAACATTATGGTATGCCTACTATAGCTACCAATTAAACGGAGGGTCAACACCATAAGTAAAAGGCATGTTATACAGCTAAAACCGTATAGGGCTCGTAATGTTTTTTTGGGTTTCCAACAAATGGTCAGGCTAAGGAATTTCCTAGGCCACGTGGATACGCCTCTTGAAGGATGCCCCAAGAACTTAATCAGATCTCTGCCAACACAAGGCATGGTTACCTCTGTAGCTAGGTAACTACTGACATGTGCCATCCTCCGGTCATTGCCGACCTTTATCCAAGAGCTCTCAACACCAACAAATCGCAATAAATTTGCAACAACTACATAGGTTAAATATCTGGGCTCCATACTATGATACCACCTTTTTCAAGAAGGAAATGGACATACCCTTAAGGGCGTGACCCTCATAACCTTGCTGCATTCTTCTTGTTTCGACCATTTCCAGGGTGTGAGGTTCGACGAGGTCTCTTCCACAAAGCTACGCTTTTCACAAAAGCCATGCTTTGATCAATAAATGATCAGCAGCACTCAGCATGCCACATTACCAAATTGTGAATGTATTACTAGTAACCATCAACTACCTAACCTCTGAGCTCGTACGTCTCAGAGAAGTGTGTTAAGCTAAGATAATAAATTCTCCGCCACCAAACAGAAATGTATTTGATAGAAGCCAGCTTTACATCTCAAAGTGTAACGTTAGCATACATCCATACAAGTCTGTTCCGAGTTCGAACAGAAGCGAAGGCATTTCAAAGAAGCCATTGCAATCCGGGTATTCACAATCCTGATCAGGCTCCGCATCACATATGAAGATCTCTATACCGTAGCTACTCAGTGTAGAGTCATTCGATGGGTAATCCTTTCGTTCTTGAAAATATCCGGTCTTCACCACGGGTCTTTAAATGCTATCCATTTTGTCATATCATTATTTGGAATAGGTTTTATGACACAAAGTCCTCCCCCGGCTAAACCGAATAATGAGCGCTTAACTTTAAAAACATATGGATCCATTCGGATCTTAGTTAAGTCACAACATATTTCACAAAAACCTTTCCTTGAATGGTTTAAACAAATTTCCACTTTAAATCCTTGAACAAATGATTTACTTTCAAAAACCTTTCAATGGTTTAACAATTTCTTTGCTTTTAATCTTTTAAGCAAAAGATTCACCTTAAAAACCCTCTTCAATTTTGAAACAAGGTTCACCAATCTTTAACAAAGATTCATTCATTATATATTCACAAAAGATCCATCTTTAGAATTCACTTTAATTCAAAACAAGATTTACTAAATCTTTAAGAAAGATTTATTCATAGCTTTCAAAACAAATTCCTTTTCAAAATTTGATTTACTAGTCCAATCTTTAAATCAAAGACTCAATTTATAGCTTCCAAAACCATTTTCAAAGATTCACTCATAACTTAGAAAACCTTCTCAACAAAAAATGGAATCCTTTCTTTATACAAAACTATTATTATTTGAAAACCAAGGCTTTTCCCTTCGGAACCAACCGATTAATTTGACCCAAGTTATATCCCTTTTTATAAGATAAGATCGAGTTGCCTCAACCAATAGTTCCAAAGTATTGTTTATTTCTCAACAATTCATCTTTTAAAATTTCATTATTTCTAGAAATCAGTTTTAACTATATATAAGAACGTTTGGAAGATATTTCAAATCTTTAAACATACATAGAATTCAACTTTAATACTTTGAAATCATTTCAAATTCAGATTTTAATAAACCATATTATATTCAAAGTAATTTCAAACTTCCTTTACAAAAAGTCCATTTTTATCTCATTACACTTCCAAAGCATTTTGGATCCAAGATTCAATTTTCAGAATCTTTTCATTATTTTGAAAAATCTATGACTTACCAAATTATCTCTGAATTTCATATTTGTGTGTGTGAGTGTGGTCAGGGCTTTTACACAATAGTGCAATATCATCAATCGTCACAGATTCAAGCACCGCAATTTTGATAAGCGGTATAATCCTATAACGCTTATCTTCATTCATAGAGTTACAAATAGATATGTAAATGCATCATAGATAAATAAATTACACACACAGCTCAATTAAAACAATTCACATCATAGGATATTACAGATCAGAAATAACAATCAATTCAAGCATTCAGTACAATCCAATCATCCATAAGCAAGATCAATTAATCATCTGACTGTAATCAATTGCATAACACTTTTTACTTAAGTAATTGCAGTTATTATTATTAATTATAAGTCATTAGTATCATAATTACTTTCATTAATTATCCTAAATAAATGATTAATTATCCATAATTATAAATTAATTAATCCCTAATTATTAATTAATTATTCCTTAATTATTAATTAATCAATCCTTAATGTTCATTAACTAACTTTTAATCAATATTTAACCTTAATTATGTAATTAATTAACCTTAATCATGAAATTAATTAACCTTAATCATGTAATTAATTATCCTTAATTATGAAGTTAATTAACCTTAATTAATCTTTAATTAAGTAATTATCCTTTAGAATAATTATCCTTTAGTCACCTTTATTAACCAATTCTTCTTTAATACTTTCATTAATTAATAAATGTTTAATTACTTAATATTTTGATCAAATTAAAAGATAAACCAATTATCTTTATTATTTTAATTATCATTTAATCCTTATTTAATAGCCTTTGGAAATAAATCATCTTCAATACATTAATTAACTTAAAATCTTTAAGTTAGATTAAGGATTATAAAAACATTTCATTCTCTCAATTATTCACTTAATTACAAAAATTAAGTTTATAAACTTTTAAAAGCAAAATTTATATAGATTAAAACACTTTTAACTTAATAAATTTGAAATAATTAATTTTTAAACCTTCAAGTAAACTCAACTTAAACAAACATTGATTAATCCAGAAAAGAAAAGTGTTTTAAAAACCTATTTGTAAATTTAAATTTGAAAACTTGGTTCATATTCTTTGAAAACTTTTTATTTCAAAACATTTTCAAACTTAATCATTCCAGTATACTTTAAAATAGGCTAAATAAAATTGTCGGAGATTTATTATATTTTTTTCTCAAATCTTAAAACTGATTTATGATAAACCTGTAATAAACTTTACTTCACATTTTAAAATCCCGATAACATATTAAATAACCCGAGCTATTCCCGTGTTTTCCCAAGCCAAACCCTGAGCACAACTTCGAGTTTCCCTCTCCTCTCTCGTCTTCGAGCAAAACCATCATTTTCCTCGAGTTCGAACAGATGAAAAACTCGTCTTCCTCAATTTTACAAACAACATAGATACACACTTTTCCCCGTGCATGTGCACGAGGCTTCGACGAACTCCAGTCGTCCTACCCACCTTCCACAAACTTCCCGACCACCCCATTTCCATCAAGTTCGACTGTAATTCGAAACAACGCTATTCAACCACCCAGGTATTCGAATCTTAATCTACAAACTGCCTTGTCGACGGTGATCCCAATCACCAGTGACCTTGCCATTCCACCCAAAGCCGCTCCACCGACCCATGCTCCAATCTACACTGGTCTGATCACCTCCGGTACTTCCTTGATGACGCACGAATTGGAACAGTATCGTCGACCAAACCTGAAGCTTAAACCCTACTAGAGCTTAGTCGTGCCACCACGACAACTTTTAATTTTTTCGGTCATTTTTCTGATGTACATCATCACACCAGCTTCCTTCACCAATGATCACGATATTTAGTTTGTCGTCGATCGACGAGGATCAACCAAAACGAGTTTTCCGTTCAACTTAGAAACTCTACCTCAACTCAAAGCTAAAAATCTTTATTCAACTATTAAAATTCATGATTTTCAAAGAGGGTTTAGATTACATAGATGAAATTAAAAATCAAGATGTTCGAATTTATCATATTCCAGAGTTTCTACTGTAACATCCTATTTTCAAAATATTTTTGCTTGGAGTTAATTTTTTAAAATAATTTCATATTCTTACCATTATTTCATCTTCAACGATCTTACTCTAATTTTGATTATATAAGGAGTAGTTCATTTTTTGGTTTTAGTGAATTTAAGCCTGTAACTAGATAGAGAGATGAATATATCCATTTATAGATATGCATACAAAAATAATATACTTGTATATATATATAGATATACAGATATACAGATATATTTATACCTAGACAAATATAATTCTTAACATACACAGATATCAATCACAAATATCAATATATAAACAGAATCGAGTTAAATAGGCTAGTCTGCTCTCCTTGGAAAGAAGAACAGAGGACTGGAATTGTTTTCAAATTGGAAACTTGATTTTTATTTGCACTTGATTGAATCTGATATGTAATTTTAATTGAAGCTTGATCCTTGTATTTCATTTCCTAGGTTGTAGTTTGTTTTCTTTGATCAGGTTTTAGTTTGATTTGGTTTTCTGAAATCTTGATGTTGAATTGAATGTAGGCTTGATCTCAGGTTCGTTTTCTAGGCTGAAGACTTTGTAAAGGAAGTTGTTATATTTGATTTTTTTATTTTTACGTTTGGTTTGAAGAATGTTTTGAAAAGGTGAAGATAAAATGATCAGCCTGGTTTTCTAATCTTTATTACGTGTTTATATGTTTTAAATCTAAAAAGAAAAAGAATTATCTGCCACTTGTCTATATTACTTACACTTGTGATTATATGTTATTTTCATACTCACAAATGTCATTTGCAATAAAATTTATGTTTATATCCTTATGTTAATTAATTTTATAAATTATGTTTTAAACCCTTATTTTAATAAATTTATAAATCATGTTTTTATATTTTTATTAATTAAGTATTATAAGATAAATATACAAATTATATTTATTTAAAAGAGATTATCTTTTTATAAATCTTATTTATTTTCAAAAGATATGCATATTTATATAAACTAAAAAAATGATTTGAAAACTAATTATATATTAATAAGTAATCACATTTATTTTATATATAAAAATTTAACTTAAATTATCCTTTTGAAAATTGTTATATAAATTTTAATCATAACTTCCAAATTAAAATTGCTATTTAAAATACATATATTTAATTATTTCTGGAAAATTTCTAATTAATTCACAATGAATCCAAAAATTTATATTGATTAGAAATTTAAATTTGACTCAAAAATCGAGATTGTTACATATTGTGAACCCAACATATCACCATTCGTCAAAAATTAAAATCAATTGCTATACTAAATGAAAAACCCCAAAGCTTAAATCTTCGAACTCATTGAAGCTAGATCTTTATGTCGATATGTTCTATGCGGTTGTGGCATTGATTTGAGTTACATGTCTTTTGGATGGTCGACTTAGGTTTTATGTGTATCAATGGTAAGGGAGGTGATTGGCGAAGAGGATTATACCATTGACTTCCCATTATTGAAGTGCACTTCTCCATGCAGTTTACCAAAGCTTTGACATTGAGTAGTGAATCAAAACTATTGATGTTGCATGGCCAGGATGCGAATCGTTTTTCGATTGACGTGTTTGAGCATTAATCCGATGTGGCAGTTGCGAAGAAGAGGCGGAGAGCGACTTGCTGGCATAGTTAGATGGTGGTTTCTTTGGGAGGAGGCCGAGATCCGGTGTGCATGTACAAAGAGGGGAGGTTGCGTGCATTGTATCGGTATATTTTGACAAATGGGAAAGAAGGATTATCTATGTGATTTAAGGTCGTTAGTTTATATTATTGTAATTTGTAATTTAATTATTTCAAAATTTAATCAATAACTCATCTATTGAATAACCTGCTCATACGAGCCCCAATCAAGACGAGACTTTTAGCGTTGCGCTTGTGATGAAGTAAGCTTCATGAAGTAATTTGATTTGTTAGATATGGAGCAAGTGAAAATTTATGCAAAAATCAAGCCGGCGTTCGATTTTAGTTAAAATTGGAATGCGTCGGCGAAAACTAGAATCAATGTGGGTTCACTCACCCTTAAATTAACTATATAATATATGTGATGCTATAAATTTATTGTTGAATTCTTGGTTGATAGTTTAGATGTTGTTATGGTTGTTTATTTATTTTGGCTGAAAATCCCGTTTGGAAAAAAGATGAAATATTAACTTAATTGTTGTGTACCCGTATGAGTATATATATTGCCCGTAACCGTTGTTTTGCAAGGAATATTTGTAGAGAGGCCCTAAGTGGTTTCTCACCAATAATTTGTTATTTATTCCATATGCTGCTTCTATTGATGTTTAGTTGTAATTAATTGTGATATTCTACTTAAATTATTTAAATGTCGTTATAGCAATTTTCGCTGTATCGTCAAGTATTGAATAGCATCTCCTAAACCCTTCATTTGAGTTGCCTTCATCTTGTATTTTCACAAAATAGATATTTAAATTCATTAATCAATTTTATTAATGATATTTAAGTTAATTAATTATTTTAACTGGTGATTATTTGAATTTAATAAATCGTTTTAATTAAACATGTTTAAATTTAATTAATTGTTTTTTATTAATGATATTTAAATGAATTAACCATTTTTATTAATGATGTTTGAGTTTAGTAAATCGTTGTAATTAATGATGCTTAAAAGTAATTAACCATTTTAAGTAATGATATTTTAGTTTAATTAATTATTTTAATTAATGACATTTTAAATTTAGTTAAACCGTTTTAATTAATGATATTGGAATTTTATTTACTATTTTAAATAATGGTATTACAATTTAGTTAATGGTGTTTTAAAAGTTAATTCATTGACTTAATAAAAGCGTTATAAAGTTAATTAACTGATTTAGTGTTTTAAAGTTAATTATTCTATTTAATAAAGGTTTTAAAGTTAATTTACTAATTTAATAAGAGCCTTTTAGAAAATTAACTTTTTAAATAAAGAAAATTGATTGATTTGTTAAAATAGATTATGAATTTTATTAATTATCTTTCGGGATAATTAATATTGTTTTTAAAAAATATAAAGGAGTATAAATATGATTAGTTATCTTTCAAGATAATTATTGTTGGTTTAAATTTATAAAAGTGATTTTTAATTTAATTTATTTTGTTTGGGAAAATTAATGTGGTTTTAAAAGTTATGAAAAGGTTATATAAATTATCCTACGGGATGGAGTACTTTTGATTTAAAATTTATAAAATTAATACAGTTGATTTATTATCTTTTGAGATAATGAATAATGTTTTAAATTTTGTAAATAATAGTTTAAAACTAGAAAATCTTTTATAAAGAATTATTTCAAATGAAGCTAAGTGTACATTGTTCGGGCTTATAACAAACATTGTTTTGACATTTTTTTGACCCCGGTCATAATACACTTAGAAAATATAATTTGACTTCGAAGGAATATTTTAAAGAGTAATTCTAAAGGTCTTTAAAAGTGTTATGATGTGAAAATCAAGTGTGACGACCCGAAATTTTAAGCAATAACAATTTAATAATCCGTATTAATAATTAAATTGGTTTGATAATTTTTCTCTATAATTTTAATTTAAATTGATAAATTAATCTTTTAAAGGTTAATAAATATTTAATCTGGTAATTTTGATCAATAGCTTTCTATCAATTTAAAACGGATAAGATTTATTTTTCAAAGCTAATAAATTTTATTCTATTTATTATATATATATTTGATATATATTGTGAATAGCAAAATCTTTTGTTTTAAATAAAAGATAAATTTTCAAATTGTAATATATATGTATGTATATGTTATAATTTGGAATTGTTTTGAAATTTAATATATCTATTTATAATTTATATATGTATGAATATTGTAATTTGAAGCTTTGTTTTAAATTCAATTGTTTTCAAAAATATAAGATAATTGTTTATTTTTAATATGATAGTTTAAAAAGGATTTAATCAAAGTTTTATTTTGTTTTCTTTTAAAATGCTTAATTTAAAATGGTTATAAATGTGTGTATGTAAATGTTTTTGATTTTTAAAATACATGTATAAAGAATTTATTTGTATTATAACTAGTTTTATAATATTTTTAAAGATTAAACTTATATATTCATACATAAGTATTTATTAATTTAGTAAATTAAATAAGTAAGCTTATATTATCTTTTAAATTAAATAAAAATTTAGTTAAAAACACTTAAGAATATGTGTAAACATATTAACACATGTTAGTGACAAGTGTAAGACAATTTAGAGATTAATGACAAATGTAAATTCTTGAGAACAAGTGGCCTTCATTTTCATTTATTTGAAATTTAAACATATAAAGAAAATTTGTTTTCTCTTTCAATTCCAAACCTTTTTCTTCTTCTCATTTCATTTCTTTTCTTCCTTGTTTGAAATTAACTCAAATCGAAAAACTATTTTCAAAACCTGGAATTTGAAAACCTAAAAGACAAAAGACAAATCTGAAGTAAAATCTGCAAATTTAAAGTTCTTCATATCAACCTCAACCTGCAACTTCAAATCTACTGCAATTTAAAGGGATTTTTAACAGCAACAACAAGTTTAAAAAAAAAATTGAAGGCATGCAGAACATTTTCTTCAGCAAAGCAAAATCAAAAAATATCATATTTAGGATTCAAACTTGGTAAAAGAATCAAAACTGCTCTGTTCTGTGCTCTGTAAAATAATAGGTGTGTAAATCATTTTAAAAACAGTTATAATTAACCTATGGTTGAATGATGATGCATGCAACGAATTTTGCTTAATAATGAATATTTGTTTATATGAATGCATGTTTGTTTTGAATGCCTGTAAATGAGAAAATAGGTTCTGTTGTTAACAGATTTTGATTTTTTTCCCTCTTTAATATCTCATTCTTTAATCATTGTTAGTCTGTAATTTGCAAACAAGATATGATGAAATCATGAAACATAACCACCAAAAATCATTCTAGGAATTTTTAATAAGTATTCATTTCGAAATTTGTAAAATAATAGTAAAAACCCATATTTTCACAATAATTAACTTCCATAATTTCATATTTGTATTATAGGGATGGATTCGTGATTGAAAATCACGAATTTTGATATGTTATTCATAATTTTTTAAATTGATAATCAATTGGGAATTTAGTGTTGAAGGGTTTCGGCATTTAGGTGAATTGCCGATGATAAACTCCATGATTTGAGTTGAAATATTGGGTCAAGCTTTCTTATGCGTTGTGGATGATGGGAAAAATGCAATTGAATTTTTCCAATGGCTGAATTATTCGAATTCGAACGATTTAGGGTTTTAGTTAGTTTTTTTGTTTGGCTTGGATGTCGAAACATCGCGACTTGGATAGAATACCGGAGTTATTCGCATTTGGGGAAGGTGAAGATCGTAGGCGTGGCGTTTCTATAGTGAGGACGGCGAAGGTCTTACGGCATCGTGGTGTCGGCCGTGGGGGTTTTTGTGGTTCGAAGTTCTACGGTTTTTCGAACATTTGGTCAAATTTCGATTCGTTTGTTTATTGTTCGATCTGGGTTTGGTTTCTTGCTTGCGTGCGTTCGTATGTTTGTCATCGATGGTCGCGACGACCTAGGTTGGCCGGAGCTTCAGATGCACGTGCACCATGCACGACTTTGGATCTGGTGAAGTTTTGAATTGGGGAAGACGAGTTTCTACTCGAAGGGGTGTTCGTGTTTTTCGTAGAGACGACTCGAAGTAGGGGAAAGCATGGGGTGTCTTTGGGGCAGGCTCGTGTAGTTGCCGTGTTTAACTCGGGTATTTAGGGTGATGTTTTTAGTTAAGTACTATGTAGAGTCTAAGTGCAAAATTAACCTGTTGTTGAAATAAATAGAATCAAGCTTTATATTATAAACAAGTTTTATAAGAGAAACAAATATACTAAGTTAAAACTTATTGTTTGAAATAAATATAAGTCAAACTTTAAAAAAATATTAACTGAATTCATTTTAAATTTAAATTGTTAAGAAGTATGTTTTTGAAAGTAATTGTCTAAGTAAATTTTGAATTTCAATTTAAAGAAGTGCTTTGAATTTTGATTCAAAGGAAATGTTTTCATTTTAAAATATTAAATCAAAGTTATTAAGGAATGTTTAAAAACTATGTTTCAATTGAAAATAAACAAGCTTAAATTAGATAATTAAAGTGTTTTAAGTTTTAAAATTGATTTCCAAATGTTATTTTTTTTTCTAATAAAGTTATTGTTATAATTTTGGAAAACAAATAGAATAATTTGTTTTTAAGTTATTAAAATTTGATTAATTTCAAATAATTTATTTATGAAGATAAATAAGGTTAAATTATTTTGATATGAACTTAAGAATACTTAATTAAATATGATTTGTTAATAAGTAAGGATTAATTAAGATAAATGCTTTTCTTATTTAATTATGGAACTTCTTTAATAAGGAATTAATTAATTATTTAAATAATTTTAAATAATTAGTTAATTGTTTATTTAATTTTAAATAATCACTTAATTATGAATTAATTAAGTGTAATTACTAAATGAAGTAATTAATGGTCAATTATTGAATGTAATTAAGAAAAGAGAAATTACTTATGAAAAGTAATTAGTGTGTAATTACTTATGGAAGTAATTAATGGAAAATTACTCATGGGAATAATTAAATGAAGTGGTTAATGGATAATCACTTGATGTTATTAATTAAGGATTAATTAATGTAATTTTTTTAAAGTTAATTAATTATGGAGTAATTAATTAATTAAAGAATTAAGGATTATTTAATGATGGAATTAATTACTTGTTAAGTAATTAATTAAAAGAATAATCATCTAATGAAGTAATTAGAAGATAATTAAAAGTTAATTACTTAGTTAATTTTAGTTAATTAATTAATGTGATTAATTAACTAATAAATGTGATTAATTTAAGATTAATTACTAAGGGTAATTAATTTAAAATGTAATTAATTAATAAAGTAATTAATTAAGGATTATTTATTAATTTAATTGTTTAATAATTACTTAATGAAGTAATTAAAGATTAATTAATTAGATTAATTAATCAAAGGGTTAATATAATTAATTAAGAAGTTAATTAATTAAGATAAGTAATTACAAGTTGTTAATTACTGATTATAATTAATAAGATGATTAATTATAAATTAATTATTTAATTAATTAAAGGGTTAATTAATTAATAAGGGTCATTAGTTAATATAATTAATGATATTAATCAAGATTGATTAATGGAAGTGATTAATTAAAGTATGATTAATTAATTGTAATTAACTGAGGTTTAATGTAATTAATTATAGTTGATTAATTAATGGAAACAAACGAAGTATAATTAATTATTGTAATTAATGATAGTAATTAAAGTTTAATTACTGTATATGGATAAGAATAATTAATTTGTGGAATTAATTAAAGAATTAAAGGGTAATTACTTGAATGCAATTATAAGATAATTAATCAAGGATGATTAATTAAGGAAGATCGTTAAGAGATGATTAATTTATTTATTTAGAATAAATAAATGAAGAAAGATTAAGGTAATCCAATTGATTAAGAGTTAATCAATTTTTCTTTTGAATGATTGATTGATATTTGATGATTGGTATTGGATGTTGATGGATGATTTGGACGTGATATCTCTGTTATGTGATATGCTGTTTTGTGAGATGAATGGTTGATATGAATTATCTATTGTGATAATGTGATTCATCTATCTATTTATATCATCCTAAATATAAGTTTAATTGTTTAAAAACTCTTAATCAAATTGGACATTAAAATGGCATTTGGTTTCGGTGAGACGGGATCGAGTATCCATATTTGGATAATCTGAAAACCACATCGATCCAAATTAAACGTTAGGTCGTGAATCCAAGTGGAGCTTAGTGAAGACTCGAGGTGTAAGAACTATTCGTCAGTATAACTTTGAGGGTGATTCTGTAATGAGTTTGACGGAAATAGTACTTAAAGGTTCGAGATGGTGATTCAGAGTGCAAGGGCTATGGTCGTTGACTCTAAGGGTGATTCCAAAATGAGTGCAACGAGATAGTACCTTCGGTTTCGTTCGAACCCGGAACGAACTTGTATGGATTGAATGCTTTCAAAACATCGTCAAGTGGATGATGAGCATTCTAAGATAGATGTGTTCTATAAAGGTAATCGCAGCCTCAAGCGTCATCAACCGGGAATGGCTAAAACAGGGGAGGTGCAACAAGGCTAGGTGGGTAGCACCCATTTCAGGGTGAGGTCATTCCTATCTGGATGTCCCTTTTTATTTCGTCTTAGTGGGTGGTTGGTCGCGCCAACCACGGGGTGATCTTAGTCGGGATTGTTCAGTAAGGAGTGGTTCCAGCTTTGTGATGCAGGGGATTGGGAGTAATCCTCGGTACTGTGATCTAGGCCACGTACTATGACGGGCGGTACCCCGGTAGCCCTGTTACTGATGGAAACCCATTCTTCCTACGAGACCCTACAGTTTTGTTTATATTACCCACTTTTGTGGCTAATAGTTGGAATTTAATAAATGTAACAATTTCGGCTATTTTCTATTTACTTGAAAACCCTACACACTATTATAATATCACTGGATTTCCTATCAAAAGTTTTGGTTAGCGTAAGCTAAAAACTTTTCCATGTTTATGTGTGGAAAGTCTTACGTAATACCTTTTCTTTTCAAAGGATTTTCTAAATTAAGCAATTTTAACCCATTTACTCACACCAAACCCCTGTCTGACCCGAGTGTTTATTTTCTGTATGATTAAACTCTTGGGTACTCATATAATGTATGAGTAGTCGAGGGATTCAGGTTTGCTTTACGAATTCTAGAGGAGATTTGGAGTCGGAGGCTTCCACGTGTAGATGTATTATGGTCCCGCTGTGTTTGTATGGTATATGTATCTTGTGTTCTTGAGTTGTATAGTTAGACAGATGTTTATAATTGTCTAATATGTGTTGTATAAGTTGTGTACTCTGATGTAATATGATGCTATGTAATTCTTTATGTGATATATTATATTTCATTCATTCCGCTGTGAGTTATCTGATGTTGTGTGTTTCTTCTTTCTTATCTTTTCTTCTTTTATCCCTTTCTTCCTTAATTAGTGACGTGACTTTCTGGTGTTAGAAAGTTGGTTCGCTATAGGTGGTATCAGAGCATTAGGTTGAGTAAACACCTAGGCTCTGGAATGGTATCTTTCTTGAGAGAGCGTACTTGTATTTATATATATATATATATATATATATATATATATATATATATCTACCTGATCTGTTTGGTTATCTGTTCGGGTTTTCCAACATAAGTTTTAAAGGTAAATGGAGCAGTTGTGCGTGTGTAACACGACTGCCACTAATGAAAGAGGTCCATATGTTTGAGGTTGGAAGTATTTTTCGAGACTGTAGACCTAATACCCTCTCGAGTGAGATTTGTAGCTTGGAGTAAGGATTTCTCTAATATCCGAAGGAAATCTTTTTAAAGATTCGGAGTTTATCTTTGAAGTGTAAGTTGGGATCTATCGGAAGTGCAGAAGCAAGAGATGATATCTTGATAACTATGTGATGAGATTATGTATCCATGGATATTTCAGAAGATGTTTTCTCTTGAAGAAGTTTTAGAAGTAGTTGAGGAGCAGTTTTTACCCGTCGTAGGAAAGATTCGTCTATGTAGAAGTTATCTGGATCTTTAACAAGGAGGTTGGCTGTTTTGGAATATGAGACTAAGGTATATAAGTTGTTTCGCTTCGGCATGGTCTCATTTGTCATTCCTTAAGGAGAGCAAGATGTTGATGCTTGGTTTGGAGCCCGAATTTTTTGAGAAGATGTCTGCCATCTCGAAGTTCCATTGTGTCGTTTATTGATGGTTTTGGTTTTCAGAAAGCCTTTGGATTAGAAGTCTTTGGTTAGCTGTGGTAGCAGTGCAGCTCAAAGTGTTCGGTGTGCTGCCGAGAAGGTCTTTTAACTTTGCAACATCATCAAGGTAGAGTTTGGAAGCAGCAGTGTGGCCGTTTCTCTGATGGTTCAGGAATCTTAGTAGTTCTTCCTCAGCGGTCCGGGCAGTTGGTGAATGCTTTCTTGAAGGGTTAACCTTGTTTGGAAAAGCTTAAAGCTGTTCTAATTGGTAAAGAGAGGACAGTTTCTTTGGAATCCGAACTAGGTTAGATCGCAAAAGTGACTTGCGATTAATTTGGGAATTTATCTTGGGCAATTTTTTGTTTGAGACTGAGGGTTCTCATATGGAAGTAGGAGCTACTGATGTAATCAGAAGTTTTTCAGCATCTGGAGTTGAGTTCCATATTGTTTTGCTTCCAGAAGCGATTTTGGTAGTTAGCGTGGTAGTAGGATGGTTCTTGGAGAAAGGAGAAGTTGGTGTAGCAGCTCAGGAACCTTTGGAATTTGGATTAGTCAAATCTTATTTTTGAGTTAGATTCTGTTGTAAGGTTGCGTGACAGAGTCGGATGGGTCACTAAGATTTTATGGATTTAATGAACAAAGTTTTCCCGGATATATAGGACAAGTTTATATTCGTGTTCATCAACAGTATTCTCATCTATTTCAGAATCAGAGTTGTGCCGCGGAAACGAGGTAGCAGCTGTACGAGGAAGGAAGAAAGTTCAGTTTTCTATTGATTGGGTAGTAGAGCTCGTGTTTTGGATTTCGACGGATCTTGGAAGACATTTCTGTTGAATAGGATCCAGAAACTGGTTTGCTTTGGTCTAGTTGTTTCTGGAAGCATCATCATAGGTTGAGCCGATCTGGAAGAAGATGGGCAGCCCAGGATTGTCTGTTGATTTATGCAGATATGAGATAAGGAGTTTGGAATTCGAAGTTGGAGACTTCATGGTTGTTAAGATTTCTCTGGTTAAAGGCACAATAATTGGATAAGATTAAATGGCTAGTTCTGAGGTACTGGGGATTTCTTATCGGTGTTTTGATAGGATAAGTTGAATTGCCAATTTGGATAGCTGGAATTCATTGTATTTCATGTATCTCTGAGGGAGTACGTGTATGATTCATTGTTGGTTGTAGAATCTGCAGTCCAATTAGATTTGGAAGTTGTGCTAGACTTGGGCATAGTCTGATGTTCTGTTCAGTTTAATGGATCTAGATATGAGAGGAGCTTTGGATTTTAGTGGTGTAGTTTGTTTAGCTTCTGCAGAGCGAGTCTCCCGATGATTTATACTTGGGAAACTCTAGATAGTATTAGAAGATTTATTCTGATTTGCGTCAGGATAATTAGTTAGGTTTGTTTGTTTGATTGATTGTTATGGTTGTTAGTTACTGTATGTTAAGTATGCCTTACTATTTGAAATTGAAATCTTTGCTAGGTTATGAAATTACCTTTGCTTTTAAATTTCGGGGAGAAATTCTTTTAAGGGGGAAGGAATGTGACGACCCAGAATTTTAGGCAATATCAATTTAATAATCCATATTAATATTTAAATTGGTTTGATAATTTTTCTTTATAATTTTAATTTAAATTGATAAATTTAATCTTTTAAAGGTTAATAAATATTTAATCTGGTAATTTTGATCAATATCTTTCTACCAATTTAAAATGGATAAGATTTATTTTTCAAAGCTAATAAATTTTATTCTATTTATAATATATATATTTGATATATATTGTGAACATCAAAATCTTTTGTTTTAAATAAAAGGTAAATTTTCAAATTGTAATATATATGTATGTATATGTTATAATTTGGAATTATTTTGAAATTTAATATAATCTATTTATAATTTATATATGTATGAATATTGTAATTTGAAGCTTTGTTTTAAATTCAATTGTTTTCAAAAATATAAGATAATTGTTTGTTTTTAATATGATAGTTTAAAAAGGATTTAATCAAAGTTTTATTTTGTTTTCTTTTAAAATGCTTAATTTAAAATGGTTATAAATGTGTATATATAAATTTTTTAGATTTTTAAAATACATGTGTAAAGAATCTAATTGTATTATAACTAGTTTTATAATATTTTTAAAGATTAAACTTATATATTCATACATAAATATTTATTAGTTTTGTAAATTAAATAACTAAGCTAATATTATCTTTTAAATTAAATAAAAATTTAATTAAAAACACTTAAGAATATGTGTAAACATATTAACACATGTTAGTGACATGTGTAAGAAAATTTAGAGATTAATGACAAATGTAAATTCTTGAGAACAAGTGGCCTTCATTTTCGTTTATTTGAAATTTAAACATATAAAGAAAATTTGGTCTCTTTCAATTCCAAACCTTTTTCTTCTTCTCATTTCTTTTCTTTTCTTCCATGTTTCAAATTAACTCAAACCAGAAAACTATTTCTCAAAACCTGGAATTTGAAAACCCAAAAGATAAAAGACAAATCTGAAGTAAAATCTGCAAATTTAAAGTTCTTCATATCAACTTCAACCTGCAACTTCAAACCTACAGCAATTTAAAGGGATTTTCAACAGCAACAGCAAGTTTAAAACAATAAATTGAAGGCATGCAGAGGATTTTCTTCAACAAAGCAAAATCAAACATTTTTCATATTTAGGATTCAAGCCTGGTAAAAGAATCAAAACTGCTCTGTTCTGTGCTCTACAAAATATAGGTGAGTAAATCATTTTAAAAACAGTTTTAATTAATCTGTGGTTGAATGATGATGCATGCAACATATTTTGCTTGATAATGAATATTTGTTTATATGAATGCATGTTTGTTTTGAAAGCCTGTAAATGAGAAAATAGGTTCTGTTGTTAACAGATTTGATTTTTTCCCTCTTTAAATTCAATATCTCATTCTTTAATCATTGTTAGTCTGTAATTTGCAAACAAGAAATGATTGAAATCATGAAACATAACCACCAAAAATCATTCCAGGATTTTTTAATAAGTATTCATTTCAAAATTTGTAAAATAATAGTAAAAACCCATATTTTTACAATAATCAACTTCCATAATTTCATATTTGTATTATAGGGATGGATTCGTGATTGAAAATCACGAATTTTGATATGCTATTCATAATTTTTTAAATTGATAATCAATTGGGAATATAGTGTTGAAGGGTTTCGGCATTTGGGTGAATTGCCGATGATAAACTCCATGATTTGAGTTGAAATCTTGGGTCAAGCTTTCTTATGTGTTGTGGACGATGGGAAAAATGCAATTGAATTTTTCCAATGGCTGAATTATTCGAACTCGAACGATTTAGGGTTTTAGTTAGTTTTTTTGTTCAGCTTGGATGTCGAAACATCGCGACTTGGATAGAGTATCGAAGTTGTTCGCATTTGGGGAAGGTGAAGATCGTGGACGTGGCGTTCCTATGGTGAGGACGGCGAAGGTCTTACGACGTCGTGGTGTCGGCCGTGGGGGTTTTTGTGGTTCGAAGTTCTGCAGTTTTTCGAACATTTGGTCAAATTTCGGTTCGTTTGTTTATTGTTCGATCTGGGTTTGGTTTCTTGCTCACGTGCGTTCATATGTTTGTCAGCGATGGTCGCGACGACCTAGGTTGGTCGGAGCTTCAGATGCACGTGCACCGTGCACGGCTTTGGATCTGGTGAAGTTTTGAATTGGGGAAGACGAGTTTCTACTCGAAGGGGTGTTCGTGTTTTTCGTAGAGACGACTCGAAGTAGGGGAAAGCATGGGGTGTCTTCGGGGCAGGCTCGTGTAGTTGCCGTGTTTAACTCGGGTATTTAGGGTGATGTTTTTAGTTAAGTACTGTGTAGAGTCTAAGTGCAAAATTAACCTGTTGTTGAAATAAATAGAATCAAGCTTTATATTATAAATAAGTTTTATAACAGAAACAAATATACTAAGTTAAAACTTGTTGTTTGAAATAAATATAAATCAAACTTTAAAAAAATATTAATTTAATTTATTTTAAATTTAAATTGTTAAGAAGTATGTTTTTGAAAGTAATTATCTAAGTAAATTTTGAATTTCAATTTAAAGAAGTGTTTTGAATTTTAATTCAAAGGAAATGTTTTCATTTTAAAATATTAAATCAAAGTTATTAAGGAATATTTAAAAACTAAGTTTCAATTCAAAATAAATAAGTTTAAATTAGATAATTAAAGTGTTTTAAGTTTTAAAATTGATTTCCAAGTGTTATTTTTTTCCAATAAAGTTATTGTTATAATTTTGGAAAACAAATAGAATAATTTGTTTTTAAGTTATTAAAATTTGATTAATATCAAATAATTTATTTATGAAGATAAAGAAGGTTAAATTATTTTGATATGAACTTAAGAATACTTAATTAAATATGATTTGTTAATAATTAAGGATTAATTAAGATAAATGCTTTTCTAATTAAGGACTTTCTTTCATAGAAATTAATTAATTATTTAATTAATTTTAAATAATTAGTTAATTGTTTATTTAATTTTAAATAATCACTTAATTATGAATTAATTAAGTGTATTTACTAAATGAAGTAATTAATGTTAATTATTGAATGTAATTAAGAAAAGAGAAATTACTTGTAACACCTCACCCCGAGACCCACCTTAGTAAAGAGAATTAACGAGTAATTTCGTCTACTAAAGCGAAGAATAGGGCTGGTTAAGGGCGACCATCTATAATTTTGTCTTAAACATCTACTGAATACGTCGATAAATGTAATATAATTTTTTTTTCTTTTCTATCTCAATGGATCGACATACACAGTAAATGCTTAATCCAAAACTATAGGTGGCTAACGAATCTATCAGAACAAAATACAATAACTAAATGTAAAGTACATCACAGAACAGTAATCAACATCATATATATACATATACACTGATACATGTTTAGTACAATACAATATGAATACAATAAAGGCGGTACTCGACCACACCATATACATTATGAATACATTAGAGTATGTTGAAGAACATAAATTGCTCAAGAGAAAGGAGAGCTGATATCCAACATCAACTTCAAGCTAAGACCAATAGATGATACCTGAAACAACTCGGTCTGACCCGAGTGTAAATACACGGGTCAGTCTAGCTACACAAATCAGTCAATATCGGTAATATGAAGTAGAATAGACATGAAGAAACTTCTTCTCGAAAGAGAAGAATGAATCGATAAACTCATAAGCTAAACACTTAAGTAACAAACACTACTTAAGTGAACAAATACCTTGAAGGAGGTAACTCAAACTCAATACTCAAATCAAACACATGTGCCTCATATCATCAACGACATCCTAAAATGTCTACATGGTTTTCATGAACCATATTTCCTCAAAAGGAGAGATATCAATACAAACTCTCGCCAAAATGGCAAACATAAAATATTCTCAAATAGGATGATCCAAAACTCAATTATAGATGAATCTCCATATTCAATTATACCTCATCTCATCGGTGTAAATGTATATAAATCTCAATCTCAACTCGCCAAAATGGCAAAACACAATATCCTATAAAATCCTGAAATTATCAAAACTCATAACTCAAGGAACTCGATAAGAGTTCAAAACATCATAATTGAAATCACCATATATATATATATATATATATAACATCTCATATAGCACTAGGCTATCGATGTAATAAAACGTCTTAAAAAGATGAAATCACAATAAGACAGAAAACTCAGAAAATCCGGATTGGCCAAATCCCCGATTATAATGCCGAATCAATGCTGCATGTGCTAAACTCAGATGGCCGAAGCCTTAGACAAGGTCGCTAACACCTCCCAAAGCAGTTCGTCCTCATGACAAGGTCACTGACACCTCTTCAAGCCATTTTGTCAGCCCAAACAAGGTCGCTAACACCTCCCAAAGTAGTTCGTCCTCATGACAAGGTCGCTGACACCTCGTCAAGCCATTTTGTCAGCCCTAACAAGGTCGCTAACACCTCCCAAAACAGTTCGTCCTCATGACAAGGTCGCTAACAACTCTCCAAGCAGTTCTGTTAGGTAAACATCGTGAATGCGTCACAAACTCACGGATAGGAACCCGAAAAGTGTTAACGTGTGTCCCATACCACACATTCGCACTTAGCGGTTTACTAGTCGTTAGTCGATGCCACACTAGAATCATCACAAAACTTAGAAAATTATATCTCGCCTAGTCTCATTGGCGAGTGACAAAGAGACACCATACTTGTCTCATCTCATCGACAAGTATTAAATGGCATCGTAACTTGTTTCATCTCATAGACAAGTGAAAACATCGTGATGGTTCCTTATAAACCATATATCTCAAAATATGAAATCATAAAATCAAGACTTGCCTTATATCATTGCAAGTAAATAAAACATCGTGATGGATCTCATCGACCATACTTCGATATAGGAGATCTCAAACCATAATGTTTGCCAAATATTGGCCATCTTAAATAATTCCAATGAATAGGAATTATAAAAATCAAAATATGCCATAAAATGGCAAAACATCTCAGAATCAATAATCTCAAATAGCTTCGATCGTACAAGTCCGGAATTAACCGAAATAGTAAACGCACATGTCCCATACCACGTGTTTTACTAAATCATTTAATTCTCTTTCTCATACATTCGAATATTATAAAAGTGTGTATTTTATATATAAAATAATTTATTTGAGAAAACAAGCTTTTAAAATCATTTTTCTGAAATTAATTTTCGATGACGATATTTGAAAATTCCCTTCGTATAGAGTAATAGATTTTACAGCTTAAAATAATTTAAAAATATTACATAATGATTATTTTAAAAGCCAAATTATTTTAAAATTTATTTCAAAATTGTTTGGAAAAATTTGTGCTCGAAATCAAAGAAATCACTCAAAACCGTCATTAAAATTTAATTCAAAATCAAATTAGAATCAAATTTGAAATTCAAATTCATTAAAATTTTGCTAGCCTATTGATAGGCATCATAGCCCTCAAAACATTTCAGAAATTTCACAAAAACATCAAGTATAAGTCAAAAATCGGACGGAAAAGGAACATAAAAATACAGCTAAAATAATACATAGGTCTAAAATGTTCTCTGGCTTCAACTTTCGGATATAAAACAGATGGCCGATCAACCTTCGATTGTACTAATAATTAGTGTACACAAACTAGAAAACTTCATCTTTCAAATAAAAGAAGAATCAACGAATTCCGACTGGAAATAAAAAAGTTAAACTGTCTCAGACATGGACTCGGGCCATGTTTGCAACAGTTCAGAAAACCAAAAATGCACAGGCCTGAAAACCCTCTGGCATACAAATTTCTGGCGTAAAACAGAGGACCAAATTTGATCGGATTAATCTAAAAATAGTAAAGCCTATAATAGAAAACTTCATCTTTCAAATAAAAAAATAATCATGCTATTTGGATAAAGTGTGAGAAAGTTATGATGTCTCAAAGTTGGACCCAGGCAGCGTTTTCACTGTAAAATCTGGGCAAAAACAAGCTCCGAGTCAAAGTTCCTATAAGCTATATAGGTCCGAATGACCTAAAATTTTACATGCATAAAGTACAACAACAATATTTCAAACTGCACCAAGAATCATTCAATTTAGACAAAGCATGAAAAAGATATGATGTCCCAAAGTTAGACCCAGACAGTGTTTCACTGTAAAAATTTGGGCTAAAACATGCTCCGAGTCAATGTTCGGCAGCATGTTTCTATAAGCTACGTAGGTCAAAATGATCTGAAATTTAGTATTCGTATATTATTAAACTTACTCTTTTAAACAAAAAAAGAATCACTCAAAACGAGTTATGCTATCTCAAACATGAACTCAGACCATGTTTGCGGCAACTCTGACAACTCAGTTTCTACAGGCAAAAATATGAGTTTTGTTAATTTTGCAGCAATGAATTGAACAGTCAAATGACCTTAATTTTCGATCAAATTTTCCAAAAACAAAGATCAACACATAAACTTAACTCAGAAAAAGATCCGGCAGCATTTCGTTGCCGGATATGAAAGCTATGGACAGCTAAAGTTGGCACTTGAGGCCAGAAACGAAAACAAGAATGGCGATGAACAAAAACTAATACAACCAACAATTTAGCGACTGATTCAATATTTTTGGCCAGTAGATGTGGGATTTTAGTCTCACCTTGTTGATTTGTTGCAAAAGCTCGGATTTTGAGCTGAAAGGAGTGAGTTTGGTGCTAGATTTGACTTCAAATACCTATAGAAATATGCTTTAATTTGAAAGAAAGTAACAAATTTTCGATTAAATTTGGAGATTTGGCTTGGATTTGAGAAAAGGTAAAGTTTCTCTTTTTTTTACTGAAGATGAAGAGGAGAACGTATAGGGAGGAGAGAAACTTTTTTCTCTCTCTCTTAGGTTATGTGTTAATGGGCTTTGACTCAAAAGAAAAGATTTAATTGGTCTAGGTAACAAATTATGACTTAGTTCATAATATACACCTATGCAATTAAATCAAGCATCATATTTACATAAGTTTTCTTAAAAATAAAATTATAAAAACACATCTACAAGTTATATAAAATATTTTACACTTAATAAAATGATAATTTATGTTATAAAAACATATTTTTTATTCAAAACCCCTATTTTTACAAAAATACACAATTTACACAAATGAATGTATAAATCCTTATTTTTAATTTCAAAAAAATTATAAAAATTATTTTCTAACATAGAAAAATGTAATAAACCATTTCAAACTTAATTTTATGACCAAAACTCATTTTGGAACCAGTTTTCACCTTTTTATTTGATTAAACAACCCTTAAAAAATCACATACTTTTTTTTAAAAATTATAAGAAGAAGTAATTGGCCATAATTAATTCAATGGTTGCATTTTCTCTAAATAAAAACCATTTCCCATTTATTATTAACCCAAACAAAACAAAATAAAGTTCAAAACTTTATTTTCACAATTTGATTCCAATTTCATTGCTTATTCCAAATAAACAATATAAAATTTCCAATTTAATTTTAATCACAATATTAGATTATAACTATCATTATAATTTAATATTGACAGGTAATCTCCAACCCTGAGTTGTTACAGACTCCCCACCTTACAGAAATTGCGTCCCCACAATTTTCTAGAAAATGAGCCGTAAACGACATAAAAATTCAATCGACAAAGGATAAAAGACAAGCTCGAAACTCGAACTATTCATATTCTCAATATAGAATGGTAGAGAGAAACAAGGAAAAACTCACTTGGTTAACCAATGGCCCATCAAGTGCTAATATAGTAATTAGCAAACCATCTAATTTTCCAAGTATCTCGAAAGAATTTCGAAGATATCCCATCTTCGAATCAAAACTCAATAAGATGCTCAATAATTAATCAATAAAAAATGATTAATTTCAAAAAAAAACCTACAATCTACGAATAGAGTCGGGATTAAACTCACATAAACCCGAACTCTAAGCAATAAAGAAGATCAACAATAAGATTTTCTGCATAAATATATGGAAAGAACATCCTAACAATAGGGTATACACAATAGACAAGATAGATAAATCACAAGATGGCTTCTCACAAGGCCGCCAAACTCGAACGACCGTGAAAATGAACGTCATTGATAATAGCTCAAAGATAGAATATACTCAAGAACAAGGATATAAGCTCGAATTATCTTTTAATCCAAGATATTTAGAATTTTAAATCTCAACATCTTTTAAATATTTAAATCTCAATTTTCAATATTTGAAAATTTCTCAAACTTTTACTATATTACTTAGTAAGTAATTTAAAACTCAAAGTTAAAATTCAAATTTCTTCTCTTACTTCAAAATTAATTTCCAAAGAATTTTGTAAATCCATAATAATATCCTTCAAAATAAATTAAGGGTATAAATTCTCTTATTATACTCTTCCCTTAAAACATCCAATGTATATAATATAGATTCTAAAATCTCAAAATATACTTCCAATAAAGCATAGCTCAAAAATAATCTCATTTATATTCTCATCTTTATAATTTAAAAATAAATAAATGGCATTGCCTCGCCATCGAGTCTCTACTAAATAAGTATATCTGTTGGCTGCAGAGTTGACCGAACGATCAAATCTGCATCGCCACTTTATTACTCATCTTTAAAATCAATGGCTGCAATTACCACTAAAAAATAAATTTAATATTTAATCTCAAATATTAATTTTGAAATATCAATTTTTGAAACACAAATCATCGTGTTTGATTGCCTCATCATAGCGTTTAGGAGATTCTTATCGATAACGTTGATCAAGCGTATCGACCAGAACTCTTAACTACTCGATGGATAACCAAACACTCTCAAATTATTTCTATGAAAGAATACTACTCATATAAATATATTCTCAAAACATTCTTTGATTTTTTTTAAAATATCACAAAACTCCGTTTTTTCTTTTTAAAACTCATATATATATATATATAGCTTCAAAAACTCAAACCAAAGAACATTAAAAGAATGCATCGAGATATTCCTAGAATACGTGATTCACAAAATCAACAGAAGGAGATGGAGTGTTCGTCAACTCCTACAAGACGATGAGCCACTCTCGGAAATCACAAAGACAAAAGATAAGCAAGATATTCTTCTCGAAGGAGAAGAAGCACACAAACAACAAATCATTACTTCAAACAAAGTAATGCTACAAAGGATAACACTGATTGAGTTTCCAAAAAGGATAACACAAAGAAACTAAATGATAAACTCAATCAAACTCGAACAATCTAGAAAATCACCTCATTCCTTAGTGGATGTCCTCGTGGAAGGATAGCCAAAGGCTGAAAGCCAGGAATAAGGTTAATTCAATACTTGATTGCCCGATTGGATATCAAACCCAAACGAACTCATCAAAACTCAACAAAGTCACCTTGATTGGAATTCGAGTTATATCATCAACATCTCGATACTCAATAGTGAATTCAGAAATTTCGGAATCATCATTAACGTTCCAAAGTGATAGAAATAATAAACCAATAAAATTGGAAACCTGAATATACAATAGGATCCTATAAAACAAAGGATTGGACTTAATATCAAATAAGTCGATCCTTCTCAAATTAAATGCATCTCAAGATTGTGAGTAACAAAAAAATACTCACAAAAGCAACATCAAATAGAAATCTCAAAATGCTCACAACGAGCCAATCGTTGTGGACACCCTCAATACGATTCACAACTCTAAAAGGAACACAACAAGAATACTCTAAGGAATCAATAAGCTTCATCGATACGAACTCACTCGCATCGACAAAAATAAGAATATAATAATCCCAAATAAGATTATTCATAAGATAAGATAACATCAAACTCAATTATGGAATACTACGGAACAAAATATATATTCCTAGACATATTCCATCTCAACATATCCCAATACTCGAAAAAGAATCAAAGCACGATTCGAAAACAAGCTCGAACAAAGGCAATGATTCACTTGTATTGTAATTCGACGTATCATGATATACGTACTGTTCTATGTTTATTCTATTTTGTTCTGACCACAGCTCTGATACCATGCTGTAACACCCCACCCCGAGACACACCTTAGTAAAGGGAATTAACGAGTAATTCCGTCTACTAAAGCGGAGAATAGGGCTGGTTAAGGGCGACCATCTATAATTTTGTCTTAAACATCTACTGAATACGTCGATAAATGTAATATAATTTTTTTTCTTTTCTATCTCAATGGATCGACATACACAGTAAATTCTTAATCCAAAACTATAGGTGGCTAACGAATCTATCAGAACAAAATACAATAACTAAATGTAAAGCACATCACAGAACAGTAATCAACATCATATATATACATATACAATGATACATGTTTAGTACAATACAATATGAATACAATAAAGGCGGTACTCGACCACACCATATATATTGAATCAAATATAAATACATTAGAGTATGTTGAAGAACATAAATTTCTCAAGAGAAAGGAGAGCTGATATCCAACATCAACTTCAAGCTAAGACCAATAGATGATACCTGAAACAACTCGGTCTGACCCGAGTATAAATACACGGGTCAGTCTAGCTACACAAATCAGCCAATATCAGTAATATGAAGTAGAATAGACATGAAGATACTTCTTCTCGAAAGAGAAGAATGAATCGATAAACTCATAAGCTCAACACTTAAGTAATAAACACTACTTAAGTGAACAAATACCTCGAAGGAGGTAACTCAAACTCAATACTCAAATCAAACACAAGTGCCTCATATCATCAGCGACATCCTAAAATGTCTACATGGTTTTCATGAACCATATTTCCTCAAAAGGAGAGATATCAATACAAACTCTCGTCAAAATGGCAAACATAAAACATTCTCAAATAGGATGATCCAAAACTCAATTATAGATGAATCTCCATATTCAATTATACCTCATCTCATCAGTGTAAATGTTTATAAATCTCAATCTCAACTCGCCAAAATGGTAAAACACAGAATATCCTATAAAATCCTGAAATTATCAAAACTCATAACTCAAGGAACTCAATAAGAGTTCAAAACATCATAATTGAAATCACCATATATATAACATCTCATATAGCACTAGGCTATCGATGTAATAAAACATCTTAAAAAGGTGAAATCACAATAAGGCAGAAAACTCAGAAAATCCGGATTGGCCAAATCCCCGATTATAATGCCGAAGCAATGCTGCATGTGCTAATCTCAGATGGCCGAAGCCTTAGACAAGGTCGCTAACACCTCCCAAAGCAGTTCGTCCTAGTGACAAGGTCGATGACACCTCTTCAAGCCATTTTGTCAGCCCTGACAAGGTCGCTAACACCTCCCAAAGCAGTTCGTCCTCATGACAAGGTCGCCGACACCTCTTCTAGCCATTTTGTCAGCCCTAACATGGTCGCTAACACCTTCCAAAACAGTTCGTCCTCATGACAAGGTCGCTAACACCTCTCCAAGCAGTTCTGTTAGGTAAACATCGTGAATGCGTCACAAACTCACGGATAGGAACCCGAAAAGTGTTAACGTGTGTCACATACCACACATTCGCACTTAGCGGTTTACTAGCCGTTAGTCGATGCCACACTAGAATCATCATAAAACTCAGAAAATTATATCTCACCTAGTCTCATTGGCGAGTGACAAAGAGACACCATACTTGTCTCGTCTCATCGACAAGTATTAAATGGCATCGTAACTTGTTTCATCTCATAGACAAGTGAAAACATCGTGATGGTTCCTTATAAACCATATATCTCAAAATATGAAATCATAAAATCAAGACTTGCCTTATATTATTGCAAGTAAATAAAACATCGTGATGGATCTCATCGACCATACTCCGATATAGGAGATCTCAAACCATAATGTTTGCCAAATATTGGCCATCTTAAATAATTCCAATAAATAGGAATTATAAAAATCAAAATATGCCATAAAATGGCAAAACATCTCAGAATCAATAATCTCAAATAGCTTCGATCGTACAAGTCCGGAATTAACCGAAATAGTAAACGCACATGTCCCATGCCACGTGTTTTACTAAATCGTTTAATTCTCTTTCTCATACATTCGAATAGTATAAAAGTATGTATTTTATATATAAAATAATTTATTTGAGAAAACAAGCTTTTAAAACCATTTTTCTGAAATTAATTTTTGAAGACGATATTTGAAAATTCCCTTTGTAGAGAATAAATAGATTTTACAGCTTAAAATAATTTAAAAATATTACATAATAATTATTTTAAAAGCCAAATAATTTTAAAATTTATTTCAAAATTGTTTGGAAAAATTTGTGCTCGAAATCAAAGAAATCACTCAAAACCGTCATTAAAATTTAATTCAAAATCAAATTAGAATCAAATTTGAAATTCAAATTCATTAAAACTTTGCTAGCCTATTGATAGGCATCATAGCCCTCAAAACATTTCAGAAATTCACAAAAACATCAAGTATAAGTCAAAAATCGGACGGAAAAGGAACATAAAAATACAGCTAAAATAATACATAGGTCTAAAATGTTCCCTGGCTTCAACTTTCGGATATAAAACAGATGGCCGATCAACCTTCGGTTGGACTAATAATTAGTGTACACAAACTAGAAAACTTCATCTTTCAAATAAAAGAAGAATCAATGAATTCCGAATGGAAATAAAAAAGTTACACTGTCTCAAACATGGACTCGGGCCATGTTTGCAACAGTTCAAAAAACAAAAAATGCACAGGCCTGAAAACCCTTTGGCATACAAATTTCTGGCGTAAAACAGAGGACCAAATTTGATCGGATTAATCTAAAAATAGTAATGCCTATAATAGAAAACTTCATCTTTCAAATAAAAAAAGAATCATGCAATTTGGATAAAGTTTGAGAAAGTTATGATATCTCAAATTTGGACCCAGGCAGCGTTTTCACTGTAAAATCTGGGCAAAAACATGCTCCGAGTCAAAGTTCGGCATCACGTTTCTATAAGCTATATAGGTCCGAATGACCTGAAATTTTACATGCATAAAGTCCAGCAACAATATTTCAAACCTCACCAAGAATCATTCAATTTAGACAAAGCATGAAAAAGATATGATGTCTCAAAGTTAGAGCCAGATAGTGTTTCACTGTAAAAATCTGGGCTAAAACATGCTCCGAGTCAATGTTCGGCAGCATGTTTCTATAAGCTACGTAGGTCAAAATGATTTGAAATTTGTATTCATATAGTATTAAACTTAATCTTTTAAACAAAAAAAGAATCACTCAAATTTAGTAAGTAATGAACAAGTTATGTTATCTCAAACATAGACTCAGACCATGTTTGTGGCAACTCTGACAACACAGTTTCTACGGGCAAAAATCTGAGTTTTGTTAATTTTGCAGCAATGATTTGAACAGTCAAATGACCTTAATTTTTGATCAAATTTTCCAAAAACAAAGATCAATACATAAACTTAACTCAGAAAAAGATCCAGCAGCATTTTGTTGCCGGATATGAAAGCTATGGACAGCCAAAGTTGGCACTTGAGGCCAGAAACGAAAACAAGAATAGCGATGAACAAAAACTAATACAACCAACAATTTAGCGACTGATTCAATATTTTTGGCTAGTAGATGTAAGATTTTAGTCTCGCCTTGCTGATTTGTTGCAAAAGCTTGGATTTTGAGCTGAAAGGAGTGAGTTCGGTGCAAGATTTGACTTCAAATACCTGTAGAAATATGCTTTAATTTGAAAGAAAGTAACAAATTTTTGATTAAATTTGGAGATTTGGCTTGATTTGAGAAAAGGTAAAGTTTCTCTTTTTTTTACTGGAGATGAAGAGGAGAACGTACAGGGAGGAGAGAAACTTTTTTCTCTCTCTCTTAGGTTATGTGTTAATGGGCTTTGACCCAAAAGAAAAGATTTAATTGGTCTTAGTAACAAATTATGACTTAGTTCATAATATACACCTATGTAATTAAATCAAGCATCATATTTACATAAGTTTTCTTAAAAGTAAAATTATAAAAACACATCTACAAGTTATATAAAATATTTTACACTTAATAAAATGATAATTCATGTTATAAAAACATATTTTTTATTCAAAACCCCTACTTTTACAAAAATACACAATTTGCACAAATGAATGTATAAATCCTTATTTTTAATTTCAATAAAATTATAAGAATTATTTTCTAACATAGAAAAATGTAATAAACCATTTCAAACTTAATTTTATGACCAAAACTCATTTTGGAAACAATTTTCACCTTTTTATTAGATTAAGAAAAAAAAAGATGACATCTAGCTGCGGAACAATATAACTCTAAGATAGTCTTCAAAAGAGAACTCCTAGAACTGCAACTCCATTTCCAAGAATCAATCCAGCAATTGCTCGAACTCCCAATAACGATGCACAAAGATAAGCAAGTGCGGTGTGATCCAAAGACTGAACTAGCTCCAGATAACCTACTAATCTGACTATCTGAAAAACCCAACTCTAGACTGCTCGTGTAGAAAATAATGAGCACCCAGAGTTTAGGAAAGAAACAATAAACTCTGGATCAGTCGTGGGACTGGTGTGAGCAACAAAAACAGTTTATCTTTTAAAACTTTCAACAAAAGATTTTCAAAGTCAATTCGCAATGCTTTTTAAAAATGAGACTACCATAAGGCCTCCCGCACACACACACAATGCAAACGCATAATCGGAGGAGATTTCTCCTTATGATAGTCAAAGATGCTTGATACGCATTAAAAAGAAACATTTGATATTATTACTAGTGCATAGTGTAGTAAAAATCATTTCGAAAATAAAGATATAAATCTTAGCCAACATAGACATTTCGAACTATGCCTACTATAGCTATCATCCAAACAGTGGGGCGCCACCATAAGTGAATGATAGGTTCTACAACTAATACCGTACAAGATCGTATTGTTTCTTTGGATTTCCAACGAATAGCCAGGCCAAGGAACTTCCCATTGCCACATGAGAACGCCTTTGGAAGGACGTCCCCGAGAACCAAACCGGATCTCTACCAACACAAGGTCGGGTTACCCCTAACTGGGTAACAACTGACACGAGTATGCCATCCCCCGGTCCTTTGGGGCCTTTAACCGAGCGCTCGTCACCATCATCACACAATCATAACAAAGTGTTTTCAACATGAGTAAGTATCTGGGCTCCATACCATGATACCACCCTTTTCCAGAAGGAAATGCACATACCCTAAAGGGAGCTACCCCTCATAACCTTGCTGCATCTTTCCTGTTTTGACCATTCCGGGGTGTGAGGCTCGACGAAGTCTCGTCCACAAAAACATACTTTATACAAAAGCCATGCTTTAGGTCAACAAATGATCATAGAAATGATCACCAGGATAGACGATCAAATAAATGATCCTATCACAAATAATCAACACAATGATCATTTCACAGCAACACTCAGCATGTCACATTACCAAATTGGGAATATATCGCTGATAACATTCAACTACATAACTTCTGAGCTCGTACGTCTCAGAGAAGGGTGTTAAGCTAAGAGAATAAATTCTCCGCCACCAACAAAAATATATTTGAAAGAAATCGGCTTTATATCTCAATTTGTAATGTCAGACATACAATCCATACAAGTATGTTCCGGGCTCGAACAGAACCGAAGGCACTTACAAAGAAGTCCTTGCAATCCGGATATTCACTAATCACGTTCGGACTTCCCATCACATATGGAGTCTCTATACCGGGGACCAGTCGATGCAAAGACATTCGACGAGTTGTCCTTTCGCTTTCAAAAATATCCGGTCTTCAACACCAGTCTTCAAATGCTATCCATAACGACATATCACATATTCGGAATGGGATATATGACACAAAGGTCCTCTCCCGGCTAAACCGAATAGTGAGCGCAATATTTACAAGAAATATATGGATATTGGGATTTCAATTAAGTCACAACTTATTACCCAAAACTTTCTTCCAAATGGTTTAAATCAATTACCATTTCAAATCTTTAAACAAAAAGATTTATTCAAAAAGATCCATTCATAGATTTCCAAAACAATTTCCTTTCGATAGGATTAACCCGTTAAATCTTTAAATCAAAGATTTAACTTATAGCTTTTCAATCATTTCTATAACTTGGAAATCATTTTCATTTTAAACTAGAAATCTTTTTAACACAAATTGGAAGTTCATTTCTTATGTGAAAGCTTTTATTATGAGAAAACAAACAGTTTTCGTTTCAGAAAAACCCAATTAATTTACACGAGTTAAAGTTCTTGAATTATATTCACATTCCTTAATCAATACTTTTAAAATAGTTTAACCCGTATATAACTGGTATAACATTTTTAATCCCTAGTTTTAAATCATAGAATTCAATTTCAAATCTTGAATTTATGTTCAAATCAAAATTATTCAACTTCATATTTTATCGAGTTATTCAAAATAAATTTCATCTATGAAATTCCATTTCAAAAGCTTTTCACTTTAAACCCAATCCATTTCCAAAACATTTGAATTCAAATATTCAAATTCAAAACTATTTCAAAAATCTGTGACTCAATCGATTTCCTCGTGAAATCCATATTTGTGTGTTTATAAGTGTGGTCCAGGGTTTAACACAATAGTGCAACATCATACAATCATCACAGATCAGAATACATAAATACAGTTGATAAGCGATATAAAACTTATAACGCTCATCGTCCATTCACAGATTCACAGATAATATACAAATGCAAATAAATATACACTGCTCAATCTACAGAACAAAATATTACAAATCAGATAGGATAATCAATTCAAGGCATTTCATACAATACAATCATTCATAAGCAAGGTCAAGTATTCAATAGTCATTTATATGCAGGATTTATAAATTATTTATCCTAATTAATTCAATTTATTTCCAATAAATTACTTATGAGTTAATTTACCAATTCTGATTTATTAATCATTCGATATCAATTAATTTATCAAATACTTTAATAAATTAAATTATCCTTAATTTATCTTATTCATTAATCTAATCTTTAAACCAATTGCATAATTAATTAACCCTTTAATTCATTATTTTAAGAAATTAAAATTTTAATTTCTTACCATTAAGCAATCATCCCGTAACCCTAAATCATTAATTTCAAATTAATCTTTATCATTTAAATAAATTTACTTTAATAAATCTTTAATTAATATTAATAAATCTCATTTATTAATTAATCCTTAATTAACCTCTATTTGATTTATTATCCTTAATTAATCATAATAAGTAATTATTTCTGATTGCTTTCATTATGTAATTTACAATTTACAATCTATAATTGATTATCTAAATTAATTTATCTAATTCATTATCAAAATTAATCATATTAAGTAATACTTAATTATCCTTAGTTAATCATCTTCATTAACTAATAACATTTCTTAATTACTTTTAATTAATCTCTAATTATAAATAAATCTAAATCATAAATTTATAAATTAAATAAATGAGTCTTTAATTAATTATCATATAAATTACATCACTTAATGCCTTAATTGTTTCTAATATAAAATCAATTCCTTTATTAATGATTTCATTAATCATTCGAGTGTATTTTAAACTTACACTTTAAATTTAAAATTTAAAATTCCTTTTTAAAACTTTAAGATTCAAAGTTCTATTTGAATCTAACTTAAATCTGATTTAACTTTATTCATATCTAGTTTACAAATTCATTTAAATTTGGTTTAAATTTCAATTTGCAAACAGTTTTAAACAAAACTGTAACTCTGTTAAACCAACCCGAGGCAACTTGAGTTTGCTTCGAGTCCAACACCTAAGGACTTCAAGTAAATACTCGAGATAACTCGCGTTCAACCCCGAATACATTTACTTCCCAAACCCAAAAACTTTCCTTTTCAAATCCCTGATACTAGTGCACGGTGCACGTGCACCATGGCGCTGGCGAATTCCGGCTATCCACGAAGGCTTCAACACATCGGCGACCATCTCCAGATCCAATCGCAACCACCAAAAATCCAACAGCAACTCGAAATTGAATTCGAGTTTAAAATTCGAAACCTGGAAACGCAACCCCTCCTCAAACCCAAACCTGGAAAACTCTCGTCCCCCCCGCCTCGTCCACCAGTGGCCATGAATTTCCATCCATGGCTTCACTTGACACCCCTCTATCAACCACCAACGTCCGGTTGCACTCGGTCGACCACAAAGGTCGAACGAATCAAATCAAGTCCCCACGTCCAAATTAGGTTTAGAAACTTTGAACCACGGCCATCGCCACCACCGAGGTCTGACCACCTCCCTGCTATTTTTCCCAGATGCTCCGCTCACTCCTCTACCACCCCAAAGAGCCACGACCTCCCCGACCTCTTGGATCACCAGAAAACCCCAAAAGACCCATTCCAGTTCATACCAAAATTTCTCTCTCATCCTTCTACTAAAAATTATGATTTTTGTTTTGAAAATCATGTTTTCATATATAGATTCACTTTACATAACTGAATTCTCAAATCAAGAAATTTGTTTTAAACTTATTTAAAGTTGTACTTAGCTTTCTTGATTTGCCAGAGATAATTAAGTAATTTCTTAACTCAAGTATAAATTTTAAACTATCATTTGTGATGAAAGAAACCAGTCTTAATTGAAAGTCAAGTTTATACAAAGATTAAAACAAAAGGTTTTGAATTTTAATCAAAACAAGAACAATTGAAAGCTATAAACAGAGAGGATTCTGATGAAACATTATGCATACCCAACATCAGTATATACAAAGAAGATTTCACTTATATTCACACATCATACACAACCATTTCAGATAACTATCATGCAACCAATATTATCCATCATCACGGACTCAAGAAAAAAAAAAGGAAACCAAGTAAAGAAAAGATGTATGCTCATAGGCATTTCAATTAACATGGAAAACTGGGTTGAATTACTCACAGATTTTCCAGAGAGATGAAACAGAGACCAATATTTTTGCACAGGCATAAATTTCAAAAGAAACTAGTTTAAACAATAAGTTTGCTCACCTTGCTTTTAAGAAAAAGAACAGGGCTTTCTTTATGTTGAAACAGGTTGTAGATTTACTTGCTGAAGCTTCCCTCTTTTTTCACTTCTTTGGTTTGAGTTGTATTATTGTTTATGTTTGAAATGGTGTTTACTTTAGATTTACACAATTTTGTAGATGAACGAGCTGATGCTAAATAGATCGATATATAGGAAAGAAATGAGTTACACGGGGTTATCATTTTGTACAATAGGCATGGTAAAAGATGTTGTATGTACTTAGGATGTTTGCTTGTACTTGTTTATGTATATTTATATTTTGATTTGTTTATGCTTGCCTACATCTTTTAGCTCGGTTGTACCATATGAGATGAGATAGTGGTGGCTTCTTTCTTATCTTTGTACTTTGTTTGTTTATAGATAAAAATGTAGTTGTACTTTATGCTTTGTTTATTTGTAATACTTGGTGGCTGCAGATACTTGCATGCATATAGATATAGATATAAAGTAGTTTTAGTTATCTTATAAAATTTTAACTTATGAATTTAGTATATGCTTATTACTCATCTTATGGCTTTGTTTTATCTTTTTATATTTAAACTTTGTTTTGTCATTTCTTTTGTTCCATTGTCTTATTTGTATTCCTCTTTTATTTTAACTTAAATTGTTTGCTTTACTTTAATATTTATTGTTTTATAATAAATTTATAAATTCAAATTATTATTAACCATCAATTGTAATACTTATTATTATCAATTATTATTAAACCATTCATTTACAATTCATATCTAATGTATATACATATATATTTCTATATTTATTTTTAAAACCATTTATTTAAGATTTTATTTCAAATCCAATTTAAATATATATATTCACATATATACTAATTGTCAAATCCATATGACTTTATATATTTTCTAGTCGAATCGGGGAAACTCGCTTCCATTTAAATCAATTTATCTTACCATTTTATTCAAAAATTCATTTAATTATCAATTTAAACTAAATTAAAATCTCGTGTCGTTACAAACTTCCCCCCTTAAAAGAATTTCGTCCTCGAAATTCGCCAAAGAGAGATAACAAAGATAGACGAAAGATAGAAGAACAATTCTCCATGTCAAACTAGATATCTATTCTGCATTTGGCGTACCAAATCAGAATATCAACAATAGATACAAGAAATTATAATAGAATTTCAAATTTTTAAACAAAATCGTTTTATCGATTTAATTTAAATTATCCTTCATAGTCTATTAATCAATTTAACTCAATTTAAAATTTCCAATTTATTTAAATTTTCAATTTCAAATTTCCCATTTATACAGAATTTCCAATTCATATTCATTAAGGTTTAAATCAAAAAAATGATAAGAAACCGATGAAGATACGAAGTAAAAATTTCCTACAACGATACGTAGGGCCATCATCACACCAAAACTTCTTCTTGAGCTGTCACGAAGAAATCAAAAGGATTTGGAAACGAATCAAAGGAAATTGATAAGAAAGTTGTTTCCACTGTTGCAGGTTATTGACCATTTATAGTCGTATTTACCTGTCCCATATCTCGTTCTCTTCTTGCACTCATACTTACTATCAGTGGATAGTAAGAGAATTTACTGAGGCGTTCAAACGGATATCTTGGGGATTTACTCATTCTAGGATATACTTCACCCTATCTCTAATGAGCTACTTAATGTGTTATACTCCTGAGCTAAAGTTCAACCTTAGCTCTGATACCAAATGTAACGAGACGAATTTTGCCCGCTCGAAAATCGACATCCATACTTCAAATCGTATTCGAATGCCATAGATTCGACCATTCAAATCCGATTCGCCGGAGCTTATAACAACATTAAGTAAGTAACACAGCGGAATAAAAGAATAATACATTGATATACAGCTTTGATACAATATCTGATACAACAGATGATCCAATAGATATCAATATACATCAGAGATATGATACAATAAATAGCACCGGAAAAGAAAAGAAAAAATGACATCTAGCAGCGGAACAATATAACTCTAAGATAGTCTTCAAAAGAGAACTCCGAGAACTGCAACTCCATTTCCAAGAATCAATCCAGCAATATCTCGAACTCCCAATAACGATGCACAAAGATAAGCAAGTGCGGTGTGATCCAAAGACTGAACTAGCTCCAGATAACCTACTAATCTCACTATCTGAAAAACCCAACTCTAGACTGCTCGTGTAGAAAATAATGAGCACCCAGAGTTTAGGAAAGAAACAATAAACTCTGGATCAGTCGTGGGACTGGTGTGAGCAACAAAAACAGTTTATCTTTTAAAATTTTCAACAAAAGATTTTCAAAGTCAATTCGCAATGCTTTTTAAAAATGAGACTACCATAAGGCCTCCCGCACACACACACAATGCAAACGCAGAATCGGAGGAGATTTCTCCTTATGATAGTCAAAGATGCTTGATACGCATTAAAAAGAAACATTTGATATTATTACTAGTGCATAGTGTAGTAAAAATCATTTCGAAAATAAAGATATAAACCTTAGCCAACATAGACATTTCGAACTATGCCTACAATAGCTATCATCCAAACAGTGGGCGCCACCATAAGTGAATGATAGGTTCTACAACTAATACTGTACAAGATCGTATTGTTTCTTTGGATTTCCAACGAATAGTCTGGCCAAGGAACTTCCCATTGCCACATGAGAACGCCTCTGGAAGGACGTCCCCGAGAACCAAACCGGATCTCTACCAACACAAGGCCGGGTTACCCCTAACTGGGTAACAACTGACACGAGTATGCCATCCCCCGGTCCTTTGGGACCTTTAACCGAGCGCTCATCACCATCATCACACAATCATAACAAAGTGTTTTCAACATGAGTAAGTATCTGGGCTCCATACCATGATACCACCCTTTTCCAGAAGGAAATGCACATACCCTAAAGGGAGCTACCCCTCATAACCTTGCTGCATCTTTCCTGTTTTGACCATTCCGGGGTGTGAGGCTCGACGAAGTCTCGTCCACAAAAACATACTTTATACAAAAGCCATGCTTTGGGTCAACAAATGATCATAGAAATGATCACCAGGATAGACGATCAAATAAATGATCCTATCACAAATAATCAACACAATGATCATTTCACAGCAACACTCAGCATGTCACATTACCAAATTGGGAATATATCGCTGATAACATTCAACTACATAACCTCTGAGCTCGTACGTCTCAGAGAAGGGTGTTAAGCTAAGAGAATAAATTCTCCGCCACCAACAGAAATATATTTGAAAGAAATCGGCTTTATATCTCAATTTGTAATGTCAGACATACAATCCATACAAGTCTGTTCTGGGCTCGAACAGAACCGAAGGCACTTACAAAGAAGTCCTTGCAATCCGGATATTCACTAATCACGTTCGGACTTCCCATCACATATGGAGTCTCTATACCCGGGACCAGTCGATGCAAAGACATTCGACGAGTTGTCCTTTCGCTTTCAAAAATATCTGGTCTTCAACACCGGTCTTCAAATGCTATCCATAACGACATATCACATATTCGGAATGGGATATATGACACAATGGTCCTCTCCCGGCTAAACCGAATAGTGACCGCAATATTTACAAGAAATATATGGATATTGGGATTTCAATTAAGTCACAACTTATTACCCAAAACTTTCTTCCAAATGGTTTAAATCAATTACCATTTCAAATCTTTAAACAAAAAGATTTATTTCAAAAAGATCCATTCATAGATTTCCAAAACAATTTCCTTTCGATAGGATTAACCCGTTAAATCTTTAAATCAAAGATTTAACTTATAGCTTTCAAATCGTTTCTATAACTTGGAAATCATTTTCATTTTAAACTAGAAATCTTTTTAACACAAATTGGAAGTACATTTCTTATGTGAAAGCTTTTATTATGAGAAAACAAACAGTTTTCGTTTCAGAAAAACCCAATTAATTTACACGAGTTAAAGTTCTTGAATTATATTCACATTCCTAAATCAATACTTTTAAAATAGTTTAACCCGTATATAACTGGTTTAAATTTCAATTTGCAAACAGTTTTAAACAAAACTGTAACTCTGTTAAACCAACCCGAGGCAACTTGAGTTTGCTTCGAGTCCAACACCTAAGGACTTCAATTAAATACTCGAGATAACTCGCGTTCAACCCCGAATACATTTACTTCCCAAACCCAAAAACTTTCCTTTTCAAATCCCTGATACTAGTGCACGGTGCACATGCACCATGGCGCTGGCGAACTCCGGCTATCCACGAAGGCTTCAACACATCGGCGACCATCTCCAGATCCAATCGCAACCACCAAAAATCCAATAGCAACTCGAAATTGAATTCGAGTTTAAAATTCGAAACCTGGAAACGCAACCCCTCCTCAAACCCAAACCTGGAAAACTCTCGTCCCCGCCGCCTCGTCCACCAATGGCCATGAATTTCCATCCACGGCTTCACTTGACACCCCTCTATCAACCACCAACGTCCGGTTGCACTCGGTCGACCACAAAGGTCGAACGAATCAAATCAAGTCCCCACGTCCAAATTAGGTTTAGAAACTTTGAACCACGGCCACTACACCAAAAGCTGAATTTTACAACAAGCCTTCCGCCTAATTAGCAACGGTAATTTCCCATTGTTAAAATACAACGGGTTTTAACCGTTGTTATGTATTTAGCAACTTGGAGGGAAATTTCACCTTTGGCGCCATACGTTTTGCCCGTTTCTTTTCTTTTAGCGACGGGATTTAACCGTCGTTTATATTGTGCTAATTTCTGGCGGTATAATTTAGTACCTTTGCGCCATAATGTTTACAACAAACCACGAAACATTTCTCGTCCCAAATTATTTCCCCATTCGACTAAATTAATCGATTTCGCCCCAAAATATCTCCACCACCTCCGCCTCTTCCGAAAGAGCCAGAGCTAAGACCACTTCGAGGAGCAGGTTGCTGCCGAGCGTGCCAATCAAGGAAGGAGCGTGCCAATCAATCGCGGCGTGCCAATCAAGGAAGGAGCGTGCCACCAATCGCGGCGAGTAAGTCGTTTCGCTTACTGAAATTGTGAAATTGCAGTGGGACTGATTAGGGCTTGAGTATTAGGACGAGTTGAATGGCTAGGTCAAAATTTAGGTTACTTAAATTGTTAGGATTGAATGATTTTATTAGCAGTTTTAATTTGCTTACAGAATTTGTATGCATGAATTATTTAATAATCATTAATTAGTACCCAAATTTGATTTTCTGCTTTTTTATTTATTAAGTTTGCTACTCAAATCAATTACTAAATTATGTGTATTTTATATTTTGATGATGCATTAAACGTCTACACATATTCAGATGTACTTAATATCATTCTAAACTATTGCACTTAAATTGATTTCAGCTTCTAAAGTTATCAAAGTGAATTCTATTAGTTAATTTGGTACATCTGAATACGTATTGGTATCAGGTATTAGTTAATTAGGTACATCTAACTGGATTGATCACGTACATTGAATACGTATTGGTACCAATTGTAAACTGCTTCTAAATTATTAATTATGCAATTTGGTGATAAATTTTCGTATCTGAATACGTCTCATTTGGTGATTAATTGCCACTGTCAATCCAAAGGATTACAAGTATTCAGATGTACAAAAAAAAAAGAAATTCATAATCGCCATAATTAATTTGTAAGTACAAATTAGTAACCCAGAATCTGTTTTCAGAATCATGATGTAAAAGCAAACCTAACATGAACTTAATCCCATACATGATACATTCAAGAATTCACCAAGTCAAAGATTTTAATATGACAAAATCTGTTTTCATCATTAGTTTCTCCACCCTCAGTTTCTGTTCTTCCCGTGGTTCTGTTGTTTTTGTTTATTTTAGTGGTTTCTTAGATAAAAGTTTAGTTTACCATTTAATTCCCTTAAATAAAAGTTTTATATCATTTGTCTAATTTATTTATATGTTGTACATGCATGCATGATTACTATTTATTTATATGTTGTACATGCATGCTAGATTATGTGTTACATGTTTTATTTATTTACAGTATTCGATTTTGGTTTTATTTGGCTTCATTTGGTTTTATATCAGAAGAAGCAAAAGATTGATTTGTAGTATGTGGATTCCTTAATTATCAGTCCTTTTATTTTGATATATATGTTCGGTTGAATCATTCACTAGTTGTCACATTCACTAGTTTAGTGCTAGTGTTAAAAATAAGATTGATTGTGAAAAATAATAACCAGTAGGGATATTATTTTGAAAAGCAAGAGTAAAACTCATTTTATTGACTTATATCAAATTACAAGATCAAAAACAGATCACAAATCACTCAGAAATCACTCAATTACAATCACAAGACAATAACCCCTCAGTGCCAATACCTATCAAGACAGAACCACTCATTAACAACCTCACAAGACATTACATTGATTTAAAACAAAACATATACACATAGAAAAATAATACAAACTAACTGAAAGATGAAGAAACCCACTACTGCAGTTCAATCCAGAAATAAGCCCTCTACCAGTTATGAATTACCAAGAACATCAAATAAGATTTGCTTTCAAGTCTCTGAGAATTTTGCCATGAATCTGATTATAAAGTTGTGCCACATTCTTGCATCCCACACCAAAAATTCTATCATTCCTTTCTGACCAAACAGCATGTATCAGTTTCTTAAGCAATTTAAGCAACAGTCTTGTCTTCTGAGTTTTCCACCTTGTAGCTTTAAATATATTGAACCATTCCACTGAGCTAACAGGTGATGGTTTATAATAATCTCCATTAGCAAGTAACCTATACCATATCTGAAATACAAAAGTACAATCAAAAAACAAATGCGTGTTACTTTCTGACTCTGATTTACAAAGAACACATAAGTCATCTGATATGATACCCATTCTACAAAGTTTGTCTTTAGTATTTAATGCATTAGCCATCACCTTCCATAACAGTAAATTATCCTTTGCACTGCTACCAGTATTCCATATTCTTGAATGCCAAGGGAATTGCAGACCATTTTGACAGAGAGTATTATACCGATTATTTGATTGGTAGTTGATTGAGTTGATTGTTGTAGGATAATATCAACTAGTGATATTATTCGATTGGTAGTTGATTATTAATCGATGATAAATAATTGTTTAGTAGTAATTGTAGATAACTATTATTGGGTAAATTAAATTTTGTAAATGACGCGAGCCATGTGTTGCGTAAAAGAGGAGTAGCGCATAGACGTTATGCCGGTGCTAAAATTCATGTCGTTGTAATGTCAAATTTTTTTGGAAACAGTTTGGTGCTAATGTTAAAAATAAGAATAACTTTTTTGTTAACTTAGTTAATTTTTATAAAACATAGTTAATTTAGTTAATTATGATATAATTTTGTTAACTTAGTTAATTTTTATAAAACATAGTAAAATAATAAACCTAGTTAATCGTTGTAATGTCAATTTTTTTTGGAAATAGTTTGATACTAAAATAATAAACTTAGTTAATTTATTTAATTATGATAAAATTTTGTTAACTTAGTTAATTTATTTAATTATGATAATTATTTTAGAATTATTATGCATTTTAATCCTCGAAGCCTTTGCATTTAAACATGAAATTATTCACGTACTTAGTAGCTCATTATTTTCTTTCAGTATGTCTTTTAATATAGACAAACAATGGATGAATGAATCTAATCGAAGAAATGAAGAATATGTGCAAGGAGTGATAAATTTCATTAAATTTGTTACTGAAAATGGTGGCAATAAGGAAAAGTTTTCGTGCCCTTGCACGCGGTGCAAAAACGAAGATACATTTGAATTAAAGGAAATTCATTATCATTTGCTTAGATATGGTATTGATCAATCATACACTGTGTGGTATTTTCATGGGGAAAGAATACCGGAGAAGCCAAAACAACAACCGGTTAGTCATGCCACTAATACCGATGAGTCTGCAAAAATTAGGATGGAAGATTTGGTCAATGATGCGGATAGATTCCATCATTTTCAACCTACAAGTCAGTTGCATGATAATGCTAGTATTGGAGAGCAGTCTACGGATAAATCATTTTTCGGTAGTGCAATTGCAACAGAGCCATTGTATCCTTCATGTCCAAAAGGGATTACAAAGTTGTATGCCATTGTTAAACTGAATAGCTTGAAGACCCAATACGGCTTTTCAGACAATGGTGTGACTGCACTACTCGAATTCATAAAGGAGTTACTCCCCGAAGGTAACACGCTACCGTCAAAGTATCCCGACGTGAAGAAGATCATTAGGCAACTTGGGATGGATTACATAACTTATGATGCATGCATTAATGACTGCATCTTGTACCGGAAAGATAATGCAAACAAAGTTTGTTGTCCAAATTGCCCCGAACCAAGATATAAGACAACGCTCGACGAAGAGAGAAAAGCTACCAAAGTACCTCAAAAGACAGTAAGACATTTTCCTTTAATTTCTAGATTGAGGAGGCTGTATACTGTACCATGGATAGCAGAAGCGATGACCTGGCATGGTCGTGCCAAGTCCGGTACAACCGTAATGCGTCATCCGCGTGACACTTCTCAATGGAAAACTTTAGATTCTTTTGATTCTTCGTTTGCTGCCGAACCACGAAATATCACGCTTGGAATAGCAACAGATGGTTTTTGTCCGAATGCTTCTTTAACAAATCCTTATAGCTGTTGGCCAGTGATTGTAGTACCATATAACCTTCCTCCGTCTTTGTGCATGAAAAGAGAGTTCTCAATGTTAACACTGTTGATTTCTGGGCCAAAACAACCAGGGAAGGATATTGATGTTTATTTAGAACCTTTGATAGACGAGTTAAAGCAGTTATAGGAAGGAGCCGTTACATTTGATTCATTTACGAATTCTGAGTTCATAATGAGAGCTAGAGTGTTGTGGGCAATCCATGATCATCCCGCTCTTGGGACTTTATCGGGATGTACAACTCACGGCTACTTTGCATGTCCTATTTGTGGGGAAGAAACTGATTCTTATTATCTCCCTGAAAGTAAGAAAATTTGTTACATGGGACATCGTAGATTTCTTCCGTCCGGACACAAGTTTCGATACGATAAGACAAATTTCAACAACGAGCAAGAACTTAAGCGTCCTCCAAAGCCACTGACTGGTTATCAAGTTGAAAAAAAGGTAGCGAATATAAAAATGAAAGTTGGTAAAGAAAAACGAGAAATTGGTCGAAAACGAAAAAAGATAATCGATGAAGAAGTTCCTGCATGGTATAGGAGGTCGAAATTCTTTGATTTACCATATTGGAAAGCAAATTTGACCCGACATAATATTGATGTTATGCATACAGAGATGAATGTCATGAAACATTTGATTAACACAATTATGGACCATAAAGACATGTCAAAAGATGGCTTCAATGCACGGAAGGATTTGAAAATCATGGGTATAAAACAAAAGTTGTGGGTGATAGAAGATCCTGAAACAAGTAAACTAACCATACCAATTGCGACTTTCACTTTGAGCAAAGAAGAAAAGATAAGGTTTTGCACCATTTTGAAAAATTTGAAAGTGCCGAGCAAATTCTCTTCTAACTTCCGTAACAATGTGAGCATCAACCCTCCTGAACTAAGAAATATGAAGTCGCATGATTACCACGTCATAATGCAACATTTACTTCCGGTATTGCTTCAGCATTGTTTTCCGCAACATAAGGATCTACGGAATGCTATTCACCGCATAAGTCTCTTTTATAACATTTTATGTTCAAAGGTGATCAATAGGGAACATCTTCAAAAAGCAAAGGCTAGTTTGGTAGAAGCAATGTGTGTTCTTGAAAAACATTTTCCGCCTGCATTTTTTGATATCAGTATTCACCTTATGATTCATTTAGCCGATGAAGCATTGATTTCTGGTCCTGTTAGATATAGGTGGATGTACCCATTTGAACGGTAAATTACTAATTTCAATTATGTACATCATTATTCGATTTAAATAGCTATTGATGTCTACAATTTACAACTGTTCATCTTCATAGGTTGATGAAAACATATAAAGGATATGTGCGCAACAAAAGATATATTGAAGGGTGTATTGCAGAAGGATATATTGTACAAGAAGCTAGTCTTTACTGCATGGAGTATATGCCAAAGGGAGGTGATGGCACTCATAAACATACCCGTGAAGCGTTTTTAGATGAGGATGATGAGTTTGCTGATGAAATAGCACTAGATAATGGTAAAGATATAACGTTAACTCGAGTGCAATTTGAACAAGTGCGTAAATGGGTCCTTGATAAATATGACGGATTGGATGAGTGGAAGAAGTAAGTTCATAAATTTGTTCTGAATTTTTATTATTGTAAATCAATTCATCAATTCATATATATAGTAATTATTGTGTGTTTTTCGTAGGAGGTATAACTCCTATGTTCAAAGCACCAAATCTCGAACTCGAGGCGGGGGTACATCTGGGGAAGCTATTAAGAATTTCACTTTTTGGTTACGTGAGGAGGTATACATATTAGATATTTAACGTATTTTTAAGTTGGTCATACACCTCCTTGACAATGTTTTTTTTACTTATTGTGTTTGTTGTAGTTGTTGAAGACCGTCGATGTTGACTCAACTCTTTGGCGGCTAGTTAACGGGCCGATGTTTGATGCCCGTAGTTATATGAAGTACCAAGTGAATGGGTTTTTATTTTCTCCGAAAAGTTATGAAGAGCGAAAGCTAACACAGGATAGTGGTGTATGCATGAGAGCAATTACACAATTTAGAGCGAGTGGGAAGGATAAAAATTTTAAGGAAGCAGAAACAACGTATTACGGAGTTATTCAACAAATAATTGAGTTGGATTACATTGACTTCAAACAAACAGTTTTTTATTGTGATTGGGTAAAGGTCGAAGATAAGATCAATGGTTGTAAAATAGATCCTGTTTCAAACTTGATCATAGTTAACTTGGGAAAATTGAAGAGTAAAGACAGCGTGAATGATGAGCCATTTATTCTTGCATCGGAAGCGAGTCAAGTGTTCTACTCAAAATATTTAAAAAATGATGGATGGTTTGTGGTTTTGCATACACCAAAACGGTTGACCATAAATGTGGATGACACTGAGTTTCCCACCGTTTATCAATCAGCTTTTGAAGACAATGAAAAATTAGAAGATCTTATCAAATGCATATGTTAACTTTGTATTTCAGTTATGTTATTGTACCTTAACAAAATATTTATTTAAAATGGTGTAAAATATAAAATGGTGTGTTATATGATAGTAATAGATGCATTATATTTTTTATTAGTGCCATTATAGTATCCAGATATATGTTGTAAAATATAAAATGGTGTGTTATATGTTGTCCTCGATGGTAAACTCCTTTTTCTATTAATAGGTTCTTCCGCTGAAATCACAATCATTTTTTTCTTTTTTGTCAATACTAATGCTTATGTATTCATAGATGATGACGAAGACGCAGTTCCTTTAACTATTTTGGACAGGCCTACGCGAAAGAGACACTCAAATTATGATTTTAAGGTATGTTTTCTATTTGATTTTGGAAGTTATATTTTTATATTGTTTGAGTCATGTTCCTTTTTTTCTGTATTAAAAGATTTTGTGCGATGCCAGTATTTTAGATAATAATAATCAAGTTTGCATATTAATGAAATCAAGTTTGCATTTTGCAGGAAATAATGTCACAATCGTCACAATCATCCACTTTAAACCGGGAGAAAATTGATATAGACAACTACGGTTCTCCAGTCAGAAAAAATGCTTCAAAGGTCGCCTCGAAGATGGGTAAACTAGTAAGAAATCATGTGCCAATCTCCTATCCAAGTTGGAAAAAAGTTCCGTCAAATTACAAGGAAGACGTGTGGAATCAATTGGAGGTATTTTTTTTTCAATTTGGAGTATCATATGATACGGTCACACATCATCCACTGGAGATTTGATTCAGTGCATTGTATGAGAAGTATAGGCTTATGCTAATTTGATTAATTTCAAGTGTAAAACATCTATAATTAATTCAAGTGTAAAACATCTGTAAAACATCTATAATTAATTCAAGTGTAAAACATGTATATTAGAACACAGTCATACTCCATTAGACATGCATGGTTGTAGCCTATGTCATTTGTTATATTGTATGTGAAATAATCCCTTTATCTTGGTTTGTTATACAGAAATATTTTGAGCTCGATCCTCTATCAAAGGACCTTATGTTCAAAAAGATGTCCGAGATTTTTAGGGGACACAAGAGTGATTTGCGCAAGAATTATTATGATATTTTCAACACTGACGAAGAAAGAATGAAAAATTGTCCGCCGAAAATTGGTAAAAATGATTGGGAGGAGTTCATAAGATACGAATCAACACCCGAGGCAAAAGAAAAAAAGAAGAAAGGCAAACAAAATAGATCAAAGCTCGAATATTGTCATCATTCGGGACGTAAGAGTCACGCTAGGATTACTCAAGAAATGGTACGTGTTTTTACTATGTTTTCCTTACATACCGATTCAAGAAATTGAGCTATGCATATAAAGATAACATAATCAGAAATAAAATAGGTATGTAATTCAATTTTTTTTATTGAAGGGTTGTTTTTTGTGTATTAAAATTGATTATTCAGATAGGATTAAAAAGACTCCTATACGACCTAGGTCAAATTTGTTATACTATATATGCATGAATGGGTGTCAGGTGAAGTGGTGCAGTATTATTCAAGTTGTGATACTGTTTTCGAATGTTTTGAGATGTCTTGGGGTATTTCTGATCTACCTTTGTGTGTATGATCATGATGTTTTGAGGGTTGTCATGGTCAGTGAATATACTGTAGTTTTTCTTTTAAGAATGTCTTGTCACGTAGTGGATGTAGTACAGGGGATAAGTGTGGTAAGAGCGTGGATATAAGTGCTCCAGTTCCCATTGCTTTTTCAAATTTGGTGCTTTGTATTTTGTTAGCTGCAAGGTCTAGGATTTAAAGTATAATACTGGGATTAGTGCACAATGTGACAGTGGTTTATCTAAAAGATAACAGGAATTCACATGCAATATCAACATCAAATTTAGGGAGAAGTTTTATGTACTGCTATTCCCGTGACTGTACTATGTGTATGCTACTGTTTTAGACTTGCAGAAACGAACACTATGCCTGATTTTTGGCACTACAAATGCATAACCGGTATATCGTTGCTTGACCAGAGATTTTGTACTGTCAATGTATTATCAGGTTTTAGTGAATTTTATTTTCTTTGTTAATTTGCATTAAAAGAAGAATTTGCATTTAAGTTTTGTAGTTTAATCATGTTATAGTAGTTGCATATTATACTGTAGAGTGAGCAAAAAACTTCAAACAAGGGAGTATGCTCACTCTATTTCAAACCCATTCAAACTTCAAAGAAATTGATCTTGGAGCAAAAAACGACAGTGAATGTGTGCAGAAAAAAAAACTTCTTATACATGTTTTATTGCTTAAACTCAAATGGCAGCATGTTCCCTTGTTTAGATTTATAACATGACAGCAAAGTATGCAAGTTGAATTGATATAGCAACGCATCGCTCATTTTACACTATTCCATGCTTTTTGACTAAATAAACTTTGGGAATAACCCAGTCTATACATACTTTGAAAATGCACAATGGATGAAAATGCTGGTAGTTTTTAAGATTTGAAATTTGTATGTTCTTTTCCCATGTTTGCATAGCACATGCAAAGTACAGCTGCTTAAATACCATACTTATATATATATATATATATTTGTTTTTATCTGCATTTGATTTCTTGTATGCAGGTCGATACAAGTTCGGGAGCAGAAGTATCACGTCTTCAAGTATGGGAGAAAACACATAAGAAAAAAGATGGCAGCGTGTCTGATGCGTCATCTTCGTTCTTTGTAAGTTAAACAAATAATAACGCCTTTAAATTAATTTTTCATTATTCATTATATATATATATATATATATATATATATATATATATGTATGTATTTACATTTCAGGACAAAATTGGAAAAGAAAAGGAAACGGCGAGTGGTGGTGATGAAGAAGTTTTTATAAAAGTGTTTGGTAATGATGTAAAGGGCAGGAGCCGATGTATTGGGACCAATATATCTCCTAGTCAAGTTAAGGGTGCTGCCATTCCATGCAAACGACTCAAAGAGGCCAAAGGAGAATATGAGCAGCGGCTGCAAGCTGTGGAGCAAAAACTGTTGAAGGTGGATAGCATGGATGATAAACTGGAGCGTATTCTCAAGCTAGCCGAAGGTGGTCAAGTAGGCAGTAGCACCGGTACTTCTCAGAATCTCATTCCGACCAATCCGTCAATCGACCAAAGATGTGAAATCCTGAACTTCGAGGATGAAGTAATTGCAACAGGTACTATTTTATATATCAGTGTATATAATTCGACATATATTTACTCCTGGAATGCTTATTAAATCTGTATGATATTATTAAATCCATATTATACATATACCAATGATATAACAGGTACTATATGCCGAGATTCCACACAATCAGTATGTCATGGAAAACCAGTACCACTCGCATATGAAAAAGTTTTGTTAGACAAAATTTTGTTGGAGGATGAGCGAACTGCCAAAATGAATCGACATATGGCCGAGACCTTTAGGGACATTGGAGTCGGAGGTTATGTGTGCCATCAAAAGGGTTTGATACGATATCTTTAGTCGGAGGTATGTCTTTTGTTTTATATTTGTTTAGCAATATACAGCTTGCTTTCCATGGTAATTTGTATTTTTACGTTATTATAACAATACATTAGCATCAGATCTTCAATGTTAGCGATCGCTCTTTGGTTTATAGTGAATTCGTGATAACTATGCAGATGAACATTCACGTTATATTCTGTTGTTTTGAAATGAAGTGCACACATTTTGTGTAACTGAAAGGCAAATCTTTTGTTTGAGAATAGTAGTCCATTTTGTTAGGTAGAGTTGCACATCATTTTGAATACATTATTTTAGATGAGAGCTATCTCGTCGTTATAGAGGTCAAATTGATCAATGCTGAAAAAGGAGAGGATGGTTATACAAGGATGCTTTGGGTTGGAAGTACTATACATGTATTTTTCTTACTAAATTTTTCTTTTTTTTCTGGGTAAATGGGTAGTATTATTTATATATTTTCAATAAGAAATCTTGTATAGATGGTTAGGATGTTGTGTATGTAAACACAAACTGAATTTGAATGAAGGGACGTGAAGGGTGAGTAGTCGATTTCTTTGTTACTCAAGTTGTTTCACATTTTCTGAGCATGGTTGTGATGTAAATAATGAGTTTTTGATATCATCGTCCATGTTATATGGTTGCATTTGAAAATAATTTTGGAATGAAAGGGAGTAGGTGGTTTATACCCCGTGATATTGGCTGCTAATGCAGTGCGTTGGCTACTGAACGGGATGCCGTGAGGAATCATCAATTACTAAAATTAATCATACATGGATTAAGATAGGGTAACCGATCTGTACATGTGAATGTGATACAATTTTTTTTTTGGATTTATTAGCTGATAAGAATCATAAGATGCTGCAATGCTGCATAGACAAGCTCAGACAAATAATGGAGAATTGTTTGCATCTGAATACAAGGGGCCTGGTGCACCACCTGTTAGAAGTTTTTTCAAAATATTTGGGCGGGGGTGGAGGTCTGGGTGGGTGGGTATAATAATCTGTATTAATCGTTATTTTAATACTAAAGGCAAAATGATAATTTTACAAATATTGAAATTAGACGACGTGACTTATACCATCGCGTAGAGCTTATTGGATGAAGTCTTCTAAATCTGATGGCAATCGAAAACGTATTCTATAACAAGATCTCACTTCTAAAATTTCTCAGAATGTTTACTCATCTAAGACTATTTTTGTATTACTTACTTGAGCATGATTAATATATCTTGTAATATGTATTTGTTTTATCTTTATTGATACGATATCAATCATATTTGTTTTATCTTTATTGTGGCGAAGTATGTTGAGTTTTCACTATTGCTTATGGAATTTCTTTGATTTATGTGCAGGCAGCTTGTATTGTACTTACATTCAGGTGTCCAAACGAAAGAGCACTGGTACATTTTCTTACAAGACTGTTCTATACATAATTATATTTGATTAGTAAATTTGGGTTGCTAAATAATTTGAGAGTAGTTGTTGTGAATTTCAGTCAATTTGAATTAGCCTACTTTGTACCTTTTAAATCAGAAATTATGACTAATTTGATCAAAATGAGTAGTATGCTTATGTTGATTAAACTATTTAGGTTCACTTCGATTGCCTGTACATTGACCAAAATTTGTGGATGTAGCCAATCTTGGTTCATTTCATATATGTAAACATGAAATAATTTATATGTAAACCTGATTTGGATTCAAACCACGTAATGGCTTCGTTGCGTCATTTTTGTTCTATGTCTGCTTTCTCGAATGCAAGTAGTAACAGATATTTAGATTAGTTATTTATATTCGTTTTATGTAAAGCAAATGATATCTTAATTAGAATTACTTGGCTTAAAATTACCCATGTAACAAGAACGTTATGATTAAATTGTTTACTGGTACAATCTAGGTTCCATATTTCCATGTGTACAGGATTTTAAATAGTATACCATACTGAAAATTGTAGCTAAAACAACAATGAACAAACGTCATGTAGGAGTGATTTCTGATGAAAGCACACATCATAGTTGCTGAAACACATGACTGGTCAGTAGTAAATTGATAGAATCAGGAGTTGTGGCAATAGGGTTGATCAGGTGAGTTGGACTATTAAGACTAGATAGACTGCACGAGCAATGTTCTGTTGTAGTTGTACCAATGAGTTGAAGTGTTTGAAGCACCTAAAACCATTGTCTGATATGTAGCATGCTGATGTATGGCCAGTTATTACAAACTGAAATATTTTTGGAGCATGAGTATCAGACTTTTAAGAATTCAGTCTTAATTTGAAAGTGGACTGGAAGTTTGGGGCTTTGTTGTTTCAATTTTAGTATGCACTTTGTTGTTTCATATCAGTCTTAATTTAATCATAACCTGAAACTGATTGATCCTTGGACATCATAGGAAACATGTTTTCTTATGTGCAGTCTAGTAAAATCTCTTAATTTATAACCTTTAAACTATTAATACCATTTTATGTTCTCTTGTATTTCATGTTATATATGATTCAGTAACCAGAATGCGTTGGGTTTTAACATTTATATGTATAGGTTAGTTTAATGCTAACTCATGTTTATTCATTTTGCAGCTGCATGGAAGGCCTGGTTACGAGGAAAGCTCTTTGAGCATGTAAATGAACGCTGTATTAAGAACGTATGCTTGTGTGAATTATCTTAGACTGCTCAAGTTAAGTGTTGTTATCATATGTATGGTGAAAATACTGTTATCTTCAAACTTAGGACGATGGATGCTATTATTATATGTTATGTAATAACACTGTGATAATACTGTGTCATGACTTATGTAGCTGTTTGTAATTGTATGTCTGGTAGCACTGTATTTGTATGTCGGGTAGCTGTTTGTAATTGTATGTCTGGTAGCTGTTTGTAAATGTATGATAATACTGTGTCATGACTAATGCTTTTAATGCCTATATTTTTTTTTTCAAACGGACAGAATTACAACGGGTAAGAACCGTTGTAATATAGTACATAACAACGGTTTCTGCCCGTTTCGTTATGAGTAAAGGCCATGGAATTATGGCTCAAATGGAACGGCTAAAACCCGTTGCTATTTACGATAACACAACGGGCAATACCCGTTGCTTTATAGACACTAAGAAACGGTTTAAAACCGTTGCTTATGATCTAAAAGAAACGGTTAATTACCGTTGCTATTTGTAAATAAACAACGGGCAATAACCGTTGCTTTATGGACATTAAGCAACGGTTTAAAACCGTTGCTTATGATCAAAAAACAACGGTTAGTTACCGTTGCTAAAGTTTACCACTCCATTATTAGAAACGGTTTTTAACCGTTGGTAATGGTGTAAGCAACGGTTATAAACCGTTTCTAATAGATGATTATGGTGTGGTGGGCCATCGCCACCACCGAGTTCTGACCACCTCCCTGCTATTTTTCCCAGATGCTCCGCTCACTCCTCTACCACCCCAAAGAGCCACGACCTCCCCGACCTCTTGGATCACCAGAAAACCCCAAAAGACCCATTCCAGTTCATACCAAAATTTCTCTCTCATCCTTCTACTAAAAATTATGATTTTTGTTTTGAAAATCATGTTTTCGTATATAGATTCACTTTACATAACTGAATTCTCAAATCAAGAAATTTGTTTTAAACTTATTTAAAGTTGTACTTAGCTTTCTTGATTTGCCAGAGATAATTAAGTAATTTCTTAACTCAAGTATAAATTTTAAACTATCATTTGTGATGAAAGAAACCAGTCTTATTTGAAACTCAAGTTTATACAAAGATTAAAACAAAAGGTTTTGAATTTTAATCAAAACAAGAACAATTGAAAGCTATAAACAGAGAGGATTCTGATGAAACATTATGCATACCCAACATCAGTATATACAAAGCAGATTTCACTTATATTCACACATCATACACAACCATTTCAGATAACTATCATGCAACCAATATTATCCATCATCACGGACTCAAGAAAAAAAAAAAGGAAACCAAGTAAAGAAAAGATGTATGCTCATAGGCATTTCAATTAACATGGAAAACTGGGTTGAATTACTCACAGATTTTCCAGAGAGATGAAACAGAGACCAATATTTTTGCTTAGGCATAAATTTCAAAAGAAACTAGTTTAAACAATAAGTTTGCTCACCTTGCTTTTAAGAAAAAGAACAGGGCTTTCTTTATGTTGAAACAGGTTGTAGATTTACTTGCTGAAGCTTCCCTCTTTTTTCACTTCTCTGGTTTGAGTTGTATTATTGTTTATGTTTGAAATGGTGTTTACTTTAGACTTACACAATTTTGTAGATGAACGAGCTGATGCTAAATAGATCGATATATAGGAAAGAAATGAGTTACACGGGGTTATCATTTTGTACAATAGGCATGGTAAAAGATGTTGTATGTACTTAGGATGTTTGCTTGTACTTGTTTATGTATATTTATATTTTGATTTGTTTATGCTTGCCTACATCTTTTAGCTCGGCTGTACCATATGAGATGAGATAGTGGTGGCTTCTTTCTTATCTTTGTACTTTGTTTGTTTATAGATAAAAATGTAGTTGTACTTTATGCTTTGTTTATTTGTAATACTTGGTGGCTGCAGATACTTGCATGCATATAGATATAGATATAAAGTAGTTTTAGTTATCTTATAAAATTTTAACTTATGAATTTAGTATATGCTTATTACTCATCTTATGGCTTTGTTTTATCTTTTTATATTTAAACTTTGTTTTGTCATTTCTTTTGTTCCATTGTCTTATTTGTATTCCTCTTTTATTTTAACTTAAATTGTTTACTTTACTTTAATATTTATTGTTTTATAATAAATTTATAAATTCAAATTATTATTAACCATCAATTGTAATACTTATTATTATCAATTATTATTAAACCATTCATTTACAATTCATATCTAATGTATATACATATATATTTCTATATTTATTTTTAAAACCATTTATTTAAGATTTTATTTCAAATCCAATTTAAATATATATATTCACATATATACTAATTGTCAAATCCATATGACTTTATATATTTTCTAGTCGAATCGGGGAAACTCGCTTCCATTTAAATCAATTTATCTTACCATTTTATTCAAAAATTCATTTAATTATCAATTTAAACTAAATTAAAATCTAGGGTCGTTACAAAACAACCCTTAAAAAATCACATACTTTTTTTTTAAATTATAAGAAGAAGTAATTGGCCATAATTAATTCAATGATCGCATTTTCTCTAAATAAAAATTATTTCCCATTTTTTATTAACCCAAACAAAACAAAATAAAGTTCTAAACTTTATTTTCACAATTTGATCCCAATTTCATTGTTTATTCCAAATAAACAATATAAAATTTCCAATTTAATTTTAATCACAATATTAGATTATAATTATCATTATAAATTAATATTGAGAGGTAATCTCCAACCCTAGGTTGTTACATTACTTATGAAAAGTAATTAGTGTGTAATTACTTATAGAAGTAACTAATGGAAAATTACTCATGGGAATAATTAAATGGAAGTGATTTATGGATAATCACTTGATGTTATTAATTAAGGATTAATTAATATAATTGTTTTAAAGTTAATCAATTATGGATTAATTAATTAATTAAAGAATTAAGGATTATTTAATGATGTAATTAATTACTTGTTAAGTAATTAACTAAAAGAATAATCATCTAATGAAATAATTAGAAGATAATTAAGAGTTGATTACTTAGTTAATTTTAGTTAATTAATTAATGTGATTAATTAACTAATAAATGTGATTAATTTAAGATTAATTACTAAGGGTAATTAATTAAAAATGTAATTAATTAATAAAGTAATTAATTAAGGATTATTATTAATTTAATTGTTTAACAATTACTTAATGAAGTAATTAAAGATTAATTAATCAAAGGGTTAATATAATTAATTAAGAAGTTAATTAATTAAGATAATTAATTACAAGTTGTTAATTACTGATTATAATTAACGAGATGATTAATTATAAATTAATTATTTAATTAATTAAAGGGTTAATTAATTAATAAGGGTCATTAGTTAATATAATTAATGATATTAATGAAGATTGATTAATGGAAGTGATTAATTAAAGTATGATTAATTAATTGTAATTAATTAAGGTTTAATGTAATTAATTATAGTTGATTAATTAATGGAAACAAATGAAGTATCATTAATTATTGTAATTAATGATAGTAATTAAAGGTTAATTACTGTATATGGATAAGAATAATTAATTTGTGGAATTAATTAAAGAATTAAAGGATAATTGCTTGAATGTAATTATAAGATAATTAATCAAGGATGATTAATTAAGGAAGATCATTAAGAGATGATTAATTTATTTATTTGGAATAAATAAATAAAGAAGGATTAAGGTAATCCAATTGATTAAGATTAATCAATTCTGCTTTTGAATGATTGATTGATATTGGATGATTGATATTGGATGTTGATGGATGATTTAGATGTGATATCTCTGTTATGTGATATGCTGCTTTGTGAGATGAATGGTTGATATGAAATATCTATTGTGATAATGTGATTCATCTATCTGTTTATATCATCCTGAATATAAGTTTAATTGTTTAAAAACTCTTAAACAACTTGGACATTAAAATGACGTTTGGTTTTGTTGAGACCGGGATCGGGTTTCCATATTTGGATAATCCGAACACCACATTGATCCAAATTAAACGTTAGGTCGTGAATCCAAGTGGAGCTTAGTGAAGACTTGAGGTGTAAGAACTATTCGTCGGTATAACTCTGGGGGTGATTCCATGATGAGTTTGACGGAAATAGTACTTATAGGTTCGAGATGGTGTTTCAGAGTGCAAGGGCTATGGTCGTTGACTCTGAGGGTGATTCCAAAATGAGTGCAATGAGATAGTGCCTTCGGTTTCGTTCGAACCCGAAACGAACTTGTATGGATTGAATGCTTTCAGAACATCGTCAGGTGGACGATGAGCATTCTAAGATAGATGTGTTCTATAAAGGTAATCGCTGCCTCAAGCCTCATCAACCGAAATGGCTAAAACAGGGAAGGTGCAGCAAGGCTAGGTGGGTAGCACCCATTTCAGGGTGAGGTCATTCCTGTCTAGATGTCCCTTTTTATTTTGTCTTAGTGGGTGGTTGGTCGCGCCAACCACGGGGTGATCTTACTCGGGACTGTTCAGTAAGGAGTGGTTCCGGCTTTGTGATGCAGGGAATTGGGAGTAATCTTCGGTACTGTGATCTAGGCCACGTACTGTGACGGGCGATACCCGGGTAGCCCTGCCATTGATGGAAACCCATTCTTCCTACGAGACCCTGCGGTTTTGTTTGTATTACCCACTTTTGTGGCTAGTAGCTGGAATTTAATAAATGTAACAATTTCGGCTATTTTCTATTTACTTGAAAACCCTAGACACAATTATAATATCACTGGATTTCCTATCAAATGTTTTGGTTAGCGTAAGGTAAAAACTTTTCCATGTTTATATGTGGGAAGTCTTACGTGATACCTTTTCTTTTCAAAGGATTTTCTAAAGTTAAGCAACTTTGACCTGTTTACTCACACCAGACCCTTGTCTGACCCTAGTGTTTATTTTCTGTTTTATTAAACTCTTGGATACTCATATTATGTATGAGTAGTCGAGGGATTCAGGTTTGCTTGACGAATTCTGGAGGAAATTTGGAGCAGGAGGCTTCCACGTGTAGATATATTATGGTCCCGCTGTGTTTGTATGGTATATATATCTTGTGTTCTTGAGTTGTATAGTTAGACAGATGTTTATAATTGTCTAGTATGTGTTGTATAAGTTGTGTATTCTGATGTAATATGATACGATGTAATATTTTATGTGATAAATTATATTTCATTCGTTCCGTTGTGAGTTATCTGATGTTGTGTGTTTCTTCTTTCTTATCTTTTCTTCTTCAATCCCTTTCTATCTTAATTAGTGACGCGACTTTCTGGTATTAGAAAGTTGGGTCGCTACATCAAGCACAAGTGAAACAACCACCTTATCATTCCTAATAGTTGGTTTATCAACTATCGACTTTGATTTTGCTTTACATTTAGTCACTCTAAGATGATGTGTTGCTCATTTAAGCCTTGTTATCCTTTATTGGAAACAACTAAACCCGCAGAGTGAGTAACGGCCAAGCTATATAGGGTTGCTCCTATTAGAGTATTTTCACATCCACTTTACATTGGATGTGGTATTACACAATGAGATGTGAAATATTTAGATTCTCGATAATAGTTAGCGGGGTCCGGCTTGGAGGTTTCCGAAAGCCATCGGAGTTCTTAAGTTTATTTCTAGAGCTTTACTTTCGGTAAGAAGGGCCCACCCTCTTAGTAATTGTTTGAAAATCTTCTTTTTCCCTTGTAGTTGATTCAAATCTTTTAATGGCTTCCTTAATTGCATAGAGAATTGCCTTATCCTAGCCTCTATGTTCAATTATTTATGACCATTCTTTCAATTCTCGAATTTGATATTATTTATGCACATTCATATCAATAAGGGATTTTTCTCTCACTAGTATTCACCTTTTTATTTGGACTGCTTTTATTGCTTATTTCCATTCTTTCTTGATTGGATTGTTGTTCTAATTTATTTTCCATTTCTTCATTCGTGGATGTTATTCCTGTGAGGTAAAAACCCGTTCCGTGTTATCGGCTTGGTCCCACACAATTTTTTTATGTTCATCACATCACTTGAGTTTTCTCACGTTGGTTTTCCAGACTAATCAGGGTATTATTTTAATTTAATGCTCGGGTGTGACCGAGTTTTTCCTAAGTTGGCTTTGGTGATATGGAGTTATTGAAGAAGAGCTGGATGTTCCCCTATCGTAGTGTTATATTTTTTGATGTATTATAGGGTATACCTATTAGCAATTATAATTTGTCAGAATTTTATAACTATCTAGCTGATAAGGTTTGTTTTTAACTCTGATGCACCCTATATTTTGGAATGACGGTTTTTTACTATCTTTGTTATATTATATGTTGTCGATTCCTCTATGAGATTCTGATTTCCATGTTCTTTTTTCTTTTCTTTTAATTTTACCATAATAATCTGCCTTTTTGTAGACTGAATGTTAGGCATTTGAATAATGCAGATGTATTCGGTGTCGACTTTCGATGGTCAAAAAGGCGAGTCATTACAAAATGGTATTAGCGTTGGTGATTAAGTGAGAACCTTGGCTTTGGTAGGTATGGCTCACTATATATAGAGTTAGTAATACCCTGGAGTGAGTAACTCGTTACAGATACGACAAGTAACACCATAAAATGAATTTGAGAGTATTATAGATATATGAGAGCGTATTAGTTATTGTTATAAAAACATATTGTGTTAATTGGTCTGATGAGTTGTTTATGAATTCTGGTCAAGACATGGGACGCCACGGTATTGGTAGGAATTTCTAAACACTTGAACAACCCAAATGGACATGATATTGATTTTTCCAAAAATTTGGTAAATGAAATATTTACCTCTTTTTTTATATATAAAGGAATAGTTTTCAAAAATTAATATAGTTATAGAGTGTGTTTGTATGTTTGAAAGTGAAAATATTTATTTATTACATATATTATTTGGTCAACCATGCTTGATTAATTTGGGAGCAATGATTGCCATCTACTGATTGTCGATTACATTTGTTTAGCTTATTTACAAGCAATCGTTGTTTGAATTTATAAACGAACCCCTTATGAATTAAGTATCACAATTTGACTATAAGGTGTTCGGATATAATGATAAGTTAAAATGAACTTTTGGTGAAAGTTATTTAAAATAATCTAAATGGTAGGATAAGACATTTAGAAAATACATATTTGAGAAAATTTTATTATAATAACGGAGAATTATTATAATGTGAAATGATTTTTACATAAAGGCAATTTTATATAAATTTGATTTATAAAATGTGTTTTAAAAGGATTTTTAAATTTTAATCTTGGATTGCTTGAAATAATTTTGAAAGTTTTTTTGAATATAAATATATACAGTAGTACTACTTTAATGTATTTCTGAATAAAAGTATTTCAAAAGATAAATTTTAAAAGGAATGCATTTTCTTTAGGGCAATTTAGAGGAAATTGTCTCGATTAGTTTTGTGGTAATTTGAATAATCCTCTAAGTGATGATTAGATGTTTACTTATAAAAACGCTATGGAGTACTTAGTAAATTATTCTCTTCATCATTGTGCGATCAAAATGAGTTCAAATCCGTACCAACCTAAAGTGAGTTTTAAATAAATTGTTTGAAGTTATTTCATAAAGAAATATGAGTAGTATGTTTTCAAAGGTGGAAGTTTGAAATAAAATCTAGGTATTTAAAATTTAAGTTCCCTTAAAGTAAATCGGTTTAAAATAAAAGTTATTTTGAATAATAACGTGATAAATGAAAATTTCAAAATCTTAGATAGATAAGAAATAATTTAACTCAAGTTTCAAATGGTATAAATTCGATGGAGAGGTTTTTGTAATGATCCATAATTTTAGTCATTTGGATTTGAAATATTTAATTAATTTTAAAAATTGAAAAGTTAATTTATAAGATAAATAACTTGAGTTTCAAATATACTGATTTATTGATAATTTAATTGTTGAATTTAGTAGTTGAAATTGTTTAAATAATTGAACCATAGGTTTTAAGTTGGATAAAAAAAAGATTTCAAAGCTTATTTACATTCTATTTAATAAGAATGAAGATAGTAAAACTTATAATTTAGATTTTAAAGTGACTAATTCGGTTTTATAGCAACTCGTTTTAATTAACATGTGAAAATAGCCTTCTAGGGTACTATCTCGGATTTGGATGAAACCAGTATCATTGGACCCACAACAGTCAATTATTGTATGCCACCGATATTCATAGCAATCGAACAAATTGTTTTGTCATGAGAGATCGAAACGCGTAGAAATTAGTTTTTGAAATTATATAATATAATTGGGTTTGAAAAGCTATCTTTTGTATGTGGTCGAATTAGGTCTCGAGACTAGTTCTATTATGTTCGAAATAGGGGTATTACATATAAAACGCCATGTGGCATGCCTCGATTGGAGTTTGATAATTTTGGATGTATAATATCGAATATTTTTGAATATAAAATAATATATATAATATTTTGTACTTTACAACCGTGCCCATGCCTTAGCAATGCTTATGGTATTCAGCCAGACTCCCCATACATATTTAATCATCCTCCTTCCCTTTATATAATTCACGTCAAAAACTAGAGATGAGGTTTTAACTTTTCAAATCAAAATTCAGCTCCATCCTACGGTTATGTATGACTAAAATCCATCTAGGTCAATCTAGGCCAAAGATAACAAAAGAAATGTGTGTGATGTCAAGATGAAATAAATCATCAGTTGGTTTGGTGTGGCTGATGGCATGGTAGCTGCAATTTGGAGTTGATCGGTGATATGGGTTTAGGGTTTTTCCAGTGACATGGTTGATTTTTAGCCAATGATGCCTGAATAGAAAATGTAGAGGGGAGTGAGAGCCACCTTTGGCCAAAATTTGATGGCCAAGGATTGTCAGCGGTGGCGGCAATCACAAGTTGAACGTAAATTCTTGGTGGGTTCGTTCAGTGAACAGTGACATTTCGATGGATGGCGATGGTGGCAGTGGGTTCGCTTAGGCGAGGTGGTTCTTGGGCATGGTGGCGGGCTCCGGTGGGGTTTGGCGGTGACAACGATCATATGAAGTGACACCTAGGTTTTGGTTTAAATCGTGGAAGAAAGGGGGATTAGGAGGGAAGAGAAAGGTGTATAATGTAATTAGTTGATAATTAAAGAAATTAGCGAAATTAAATTATATTTTAATTCTGTTAACTTAAAATTGCATAACTCTCTCATACGAGGTCCAATCGAGGCGCGTGTTTTTGTGTTGCGCTCATAACGACGAAAAATTCATAATGGAACTAGTTTGGACGAATTTGGAGATACTTGGAATTTAGGCTAAAATCTAAATAGGAACTCCTCGGAAACAACAGAAAATTTCGGTTTGTTAAACTCACCTTTTTGGTCAACTAGTATGATATATAATGGATGAAATTGTTGAATGATTGTTTCCATGAGTTAGCATACTTATATAATTGGTTTGGATATATTCCCGCCGTTGGAGTGGAAGAGACCCTATTAAGTTCCTGTGTAAGGGTGGATGACCATTTTTATACGAATCTCACCTCAAAGCGGTTCATTTATATCATTTGATTATATACTATTTATGATGTAGGGGAAATGGGTTGGAAGGATCCAACGGGATTCCCCGTTATCATTGACTTGTTTTAATAATATTCCTTTTAAGTGGATTATTGAATAATGAACATGATTATGGACACTATGGTTATAACATTGTTATATGTTGAAAACTAAAACTCGATAGTGATAATAAATTAATATCGATATTGGTTAAAGGGTTAGTGGGTACTGGCCTTAAATTAGTATTTTTAAATACTATAAATTTCCATTTGATTTGGAATTGGTTTTTGAGATGGGAGATGATTTTAAATCCAAAATTATTGGGTGTTGTGAATATTCAATTTAAAAGATTATCTATCCATATTGATATTCATTTTTAAAGTTATATATTCCCTAATATTATTTTGGATTTATTTAATTATATTAATATTATTTTAATGTAACAACCCGCATATTTATCGAGTTTATATTTAAATAATTTATTTAAATATTAAATCGTTAATCGGATTTTGGTCCGAAAAGCTACTTTTTGCAAACGGTCATATTAGGACTCGAGACCACTTCCATTGAGTTCGAAATGCCGTTTACAACTTTTTTAAGTATAAACATCGATAGGTTTGGAGTTAGTGAAATTTCACTAACTTTTCCCACTTTGGACTTTGGGTTAGTTTAGCCTATTAAGCCCAAGTTCCAACCCTCTTCTCCTCACTCTTCATAAATTTCCTAACTAATCCAAGCTTTGGCATTAATGGTGAAGAGAATAGGAAATTAAAACTCCAAGCTCAAATTCAATTGCAACTCCAACATTCAACTCCAAATTCAAGTAGAAGATATTGGATTCAAGCTTTGGATTGCTTCTCCTTGCTTTCAAGCTTCATCTTCATAAATTTTAGTGCAAAGGTGAGATTTTTATCCCACAAATCTAGTCTATATCTATATTGGACTGTTGGGAATGATTCCCTATCAATTTAGTATGCACATTTGCATTTGGTTTGGATTGGATTGGCGAAAAAACTCCAAATTTTAGTGATTTTGGTGAAAAACTGCTACTAGGTCGTTCTGGCCATTTTTAGCTCGTTCGGAGTTAGGTCGTTCGTCCATAGGTCGTAGGTCGCTTACGAGTTAACCCTAGGTCATTCTGGCCATTTTTTAGCTCGTTCGGAGTTAGGTCGCTCGTCCATAGGTCGTAGGTCGCTTACGAGTTAACGTTAGGTCGTTCTGGAAGAATTGGCACATCGGAATTAGGTCGCTCACGAGTTAACTCGTTAGGTCGCTCGTGAGTTAGTACCATAGGTCGCTGGGCCATCTAAATGCTTGTTCGGTGTTAACTCGTTCGGGCTTAGATCGTAGGTCGTATGGACCTTAGGTCGTAGGTCGTATGGACCTTAGGTCGTAAGTCGTATGGACCTTAGGTCGTAGGTCGTAGGGACCTTTGGTCGTAGGTCGTATGGACCTAGGTCGTAGGTCGTTAACTTGTTAACACGTACGGCTCTTTGCCATTTTAGGTCGCGTGACCTTATACTTGACTTAGGTCGTTAGGTCGTAAGACCCCTAGGTCACAACCATTAGGTCGCTCGACCCTATCCCCCTTAGGTCGTTAGACCTCATTTTGTCTTCACTAGGTCGTACCGTTTTGGACGGGGCGTCGGGCAGGTCGAACCCCGTAGCGGTGGCGTTGCCCCCGCACCCCCACCTTGGGGAGTTGCCACCCCCCTGGACCCCCCCCCATAGGGGATCTTATCTGAAAAACATTCAACGGAACTTGCTGAACTGATTTCCTTGGATTTTTATCACATCTTCGAATGTGATCTTTGTGATTGATTGTTTCTATAATCGCTTTTGTGATTGGTCACTTTAAATTATAAAGGTTTCAAAACTAGTAGTAAATATCAAAACTCTTTCAATAAAAGGATTTCAACTCTATTTTTAATAACAAAGCTCTTTTCTTAACCGTTTTCTAATCATTAGTATATACAAATCTTTACCTCACTCGGATGAGAAATCTAATTAAACGGCTTAGTAAAACAAGTGGTATGAAACGCTTGTGTTTTCTTCGTCGGTTAATTCTTGGACTTGTTTGATTGAACCTCTTGTCACAATTTTCTAGTGAAGATTTACAGTTTGTTCGTAAATATTTAAGTTAAGCAAGTGGTTATGGGACATGAAGCTAAACTTTTATATTTACTAGCTTAGTGTAATTGACACTTCTCGTTGATCATGACGATCATTCTTATGATTTAGACTAGCAATTGTGCGATGTCTCTTGTTTGCTTGGTTAGACTAGACACCACTTGTGTGATTCCACTCACACATACCTTTTTGGTTGCTTGGTTAGTCTAGACACCACTTGTGTGATTCCACTCACACATATCTTTTTGTTTGCGAGGATAGACTAGACACCACTTGTGTGATTCCACTCACACATGCTTTTTTGCCTTCTTGGTTAGTCTAGACCTCAATCTGTGTGATTTCGACTCACACATATGGGGTAGCTCCCCATGGTCTTCGGACCGTCATGTGATAGGCCTCTTTCTCTTTTTATGATTTCTGGATTTCTCGTGTTGATTTCTGGAATTTATGTCATTGACTTGTTATGAGTACAAGTTTAGGGTTTGATGCCCTCTTTGGATCTTTGAGAAGATTCTTGTGATCGATTTATCTCTTATTGATTGATCTTCTGTTGGTCATCATTTGCATACTTATAGTAGTATGTCAGTATGGATATTTTATGTTTATGCCATATCTTTTATTTTATACCATGTCATCTGATATTTATAGCTAGACTGATCCGTTTATTATTTTCTTAAATAATACTCGGGTCAGACCGAGATGTTACAGGTGCTTCTGCTTGACTTCTTCCCGGGATTCGGCACTCTGACTTTTGGCTTACTATTTAGATTAGCAGTTTTTGTTGTATACACTTGAGATATAGACTCATAGTTGTATTCTTTTGTATAGCACGTGTTGCTATTCTTTTGTATTATTGTGGATCTTTTGACCACTACTCTGATGTGCACTTTCATGTGTTAGTTATATATTCATATCTTCTTCCGCCTTTGTGATATGGATGTCTGTGACTGATTTGCGTTATGCTTATTTCTATGTTTGTTTCCGAAGATTATTTATAGCCACCGTATGATAAGCAATTACATGGATGGTTGCTCCTCAACAGCCTTATTCTCCGTTCTAGTTGACAGCACTACTCTGTAGTGTTCTTGGCTAGCGTGGGTATAGAGGTGGGGCGTCACAGCTTGGTATCAGAGCCAGGTTTCGATCCTGGGACCTGTGGGTTTTGGCATCATTATTTTTGGGTGAGAAATTTGTTCTCTACCCTGATCATGAATCTTGGGAATATTTATTTTCTCATAAGGAACCTAATTTGCGTCAGCCACGTTGACTCGAGATCCTTATATCTTATGATCTTGACATTCTTACCACTCCCGGATGGGAAATCGTGTTGCCGATGCACTTAGTCGTAGGCAACAAGTGGTCGTTTCTTTGGTGATGTCATATGGAATCATCTTTTTACCAAGTTCATCAGACGTTTCGATGTACTTCGTTTTATTGAGCTTCATCTCACTCCTTTTATGGACTTACGTCTGATGTTCTTTTATGTTGATCGTTTCATTGGACGTACCGTTTCTGTACTACGTCGGCGTTCCGAATTAATGAAGCTTTGATTTATCTGGCGAATCGTTATTGTACTACGCTGTTGTTCCAAATTACTCGTGTCTCACCTATGGTAGGTGTTGTGCGTTTCGGTCGGTCGGGAAAGTTAGTATCTTGATATATTGGGCCATATCCTATCGCTGAACGTATTGGTTTCTTGGCTTATCGCCTCTTATTACCGGCTCAATTTTCTGTTATTCATGACGTGTTTCACGCGTCTTCCTTCTACGAAAATGCCTTAGGGATTCTGATTTTATTCTTGAGCCTGGTATTATTGAAGAAATTGAAGTTTCACTAGATTTGACTTTGAGCAAACACGTTCAGGCTTGCTCCTTCATGCTCTTTATGGTGAACTTCCTATTTCGAATTTCTTCATCTTGTGATGATACGCTCTTATGGTTGTTACCTTTTATCCATTTATTCCTTACGATTGCGAGGACGCAATTTCTTTAAGGAGGGGAGTCTGTAACAACCCGGTATTTCGCGTCTGTTTATAATCGACATTAAACGATTAATATTATTGCAAATTTCCATTTGAAGTCTTTAAATTTGAATTAAAATTCTTTTCAAATTTTTTGTGAGATTGACGGGCTTTAAAATAAATTATCGGCACACATTTAAATGTTTGAAGCCGTGAAAAAAAAAATTTGCAAAGCAAATGTAACCCGTCCCCTTTGCTTATTTTCATCCATTCAAACTCGATCCCCCTTTTCTATTTTCGTTTGCAAAACCTAAAACCATCGAAAAATAAAAAAAAATTGGAGGCGCTCTCGTTCGTTCCCTCTTCGTCCAAATTAGGGATTCGATTTCGATTTCGCTCGTCTCTGTGATGCTCGGCCGCTTCTATTAGGTCGAGTTCGTCACCGCTTCAAAGCAAGGTGAGTAATTTATATTGCTCACATCTAATTCAAATTTTTTTTCGAACTTGGTTGCTTTTACTGTTCTCGAGGTCTTCGGCTTCGATTTGATTTTTGTTTGTTTTCGTGGCCATCATGTTCGATTTTTGTTTGACTATCTTGAGTTGTTCGTGACCACCACGATTTCGGTTCCTGTTGAATTTGGTCACTTGAATTGAGTATGTTGATTTATGTAAATATTTTGGTACACCTATGACTTTTAATCCTCTGATGCCATGGCTTTGATTCAGTTAGTATTAATTTCGGGCTTGCTGTGTTTTCATCTGTACATATACATATGTCTTTCCATTATCAAGTATGTATGCTTGTACCTTGATATCCGTTGCTGACTTCAAGTATATATGCCTGGACCTTGATATGGATACTTACTATCACTTGTTGATGTTATTTTATTGCTTCACCATGCTTCTGTATTTTCATTTAGCATTGATTCTTGTAATCATGCATAGTACACACTTCGGCCTTTATGTACACTTGCTGTACTTGTTACTGCATTTGGATAAGGCTTGGTCTACACTTATTCTTGGTCTTTGGTGCTTCCCTGTTGATTGCCATTCTGAAATGCTTCACTATTACATGTTCCATTATGTAGCGGTTGTTTCATTGCATCGGGTTCGGTCATTTCACCGTGACCTGGGTTGCAGTCCCTCTGTCCCTATTGTATCTGCACTGGTATTCATGTTGATGTGATCTTTGAGCATGTTATTGTGTTGCCATAGCTTGGGTACACCTGCTTGTTTCAGCTGTTGCATGCTTTGTTCATGCACCTTGTTTTTACTGTCCAAATTCATTTAGTGTTTGCTGATGCATTTGTATCATTTGGTTGATAACCCACGGCTTGACTTGACTTTGCTGCATCCATGTATCCCGGTGTTCATTTCTATTGACCTTTGTGCCTTGCTTGCACTACTTCATTTTGTATTCGTTTGATCCACTTTGTCACTGCATATCTATATAATATTACTCTGATTGGTTGGGCACTGAGTTGTTTGGTCGACTCTTGCATTCCTTTTGTTTGGCCTGGACCACTGTCGAGTTCACTTGCTGTGGGACTTCATGCACCCATGTACTCCACTGTCCCTGTTTTAATGATATTGTAACTTGGGTTTGGTACCATTTGCTTGATGCTTTCATGCTATATGTATGTATGTTGCTTCATTTGCTTAGTGCATTGCTCACTATTCTGATCTTTGCATTTGTGAAACGGTTTTGTCAAAATTGTCGTTTCATATCTGGTTCATGTGTACTTAGTTGGGCTTCTTTCTGATCAGTCTGCATTCATTGTTGTTGTAGATGTATTCATAAGTGTTGACCATCTTCTTTGTTTTGTGTTGTTACACTGCCTCCATTCAAAAGTATTGTTGCATGGAGCTCTGTTGTATATTTGATTATTTGACCTTGTACACTCATGTTGCCCCCTGGGTTGAACCGTAATTTATTTGGGTTTGACCTTGTGCCCGGTTGTGTACATTATGACTGTAGTGGCAAGGCAGTGCACGCAAGCGTGAACTGCAGCCACACGGTATTCATTGGGTACATCGTCACTGTAGTGGCAGGGCAGTGCACGCAAGCGTGAACTGCAGCCACACGGTATTGGTTTTGTTGTTATTTCTTTTGCTTTTGATTTATGGAACTATTTCGTATTCAATATGTTGTAGTGGCGTGGCAGTACACGCTTGCATATACTGCAGCCCTACTCGAGTTGACGTCTTAATTGATATTTCCAATTACTAGATTGTTTCCTTTGTCCAATTCATCCTTATTAGTGATTGGATAGACGAGATTTAGTGTGACTGTCATCTATTCGTTATTTGATTATTATTGCTTCTGTGCATTAATAACTGAGTTTGAATTAGACTGACCCGGGTATTATTTTCTTTTGAATGTAATACTCGGGTCAGACCCGAGTTATTTCAGGTTGTAGATATTCTGCTTTGGGATGCTGCTCGAGCTATGAAGACTTTTCATATCTTTTGGAGTTGTCGTGTCATAGTATAGGTTGATATGTATTCATGTATATTAATCGATAATGTACTTGTATATATAACTTCCTGAGTCGACTGTAGTAGTTGTATCACATGTACCGTGTAAATGTATTGTAACTGACATCAGTTATTATATATATATATATATATGAGATTTTCTGTTTCATCTGTGTTCCGCATTTATATTATCTGTGTTATTATTTTATATTTTTGTCCTAGACTATTATAGCCACTGTGTAGTAGCTTTGAGTTCGCATCGGCATGTCGGATTTCCTCCTGAAATGAAATGCACGTTTTTACTATCTGGCATATCGGTGCTCGCACAAAGAAATTACACGGATGGTCGCTCCTCAACAGCCTTATTCTCCGTGCTAGTTGACAGCACTACACCGTAGTGTTCTTGGCTAGCGTGGGTATAGAGGTGAGGCGTCACATTTAAGGTTATTTAATTATATTAATATTGTTTTAAGGTAATTTAACTATGTTAGTATCGTTTCAAAGTTATTAGATTATATTAGTTTTTTTAAATTTATTTGCTTATAGTTAATATTGTTTTTAAGCATTTATCAAAATGTTAGTATTTTGAAAGGTTAATTATTTTGAGAATGATTACGGTTTCAAAATAATAACAAGGATTTATTAATAAAATTGCAAAAAATAAATTATTATTATAATGGTAAAGATTAATTATGTTTGTTATTCATAATGATTTGAAATCATTAATTATTATTTTTAAGATGTTTCTAAAATTAATAATTTTCATTTATTCATAATGTTTATTGTTAATAATTATTATATAATTTGTTTTGAAGTAAATGATTTTTAATTATTTATGAATGTCTCCAAGAGGCATAAATAGAGTTTTATAAACAGACTTGGGTTTTATAAGGGAAGTTGCAAAATGGCTTTAAGACTTAAGGGAAGATTATTTACAAGGTGAAATAGTTTTATAAATGGTTAGATATTTATAGATGAGTTTAAGAAATGGGTTTTAAATTTATAAAAGGAGATTTCTAAATGGTTTTATGGATTTATAAATAGTTTTAAGGATGTAGAAAAGAATTAATAGACGATTGAAATATATAAAGAGTTTTATAAATGTTTTTTGGAGATTTATAAAATGGTTTATAAAGGGTTTTGGAGAGTCGTAAGGAATTTATAAATGATTTGAGAATCGAATAAAAAATTCTTTCTCGATTTGGTAAATATACTTATATCATAGATGTAAGTATATGAGTGCATTTTCTAAGATGTGAGGTGAAATGAGTGTAAATATACTTATACCGTTGAGATAAGTTTATGAATATTTTTTAAGTATTGAAAATATAGGAATTTGTGGATATACCTTTGTAAAATTATATCACTACAAAAAATTTACCAAGTGATATAATTAATGAAGGATTAGCTAAGGAGGCTAGTGGTTGCTTATGTGCTTAGCCAAAGTGTGTTTTCCCTTTGGAAATAAATCCTGATTTTGATGTATGTTTGTTGGTTGTTAAATAATCGACAATCAAATATGGAACCAAACATAACTTTGAAAATATTTACAAGAAACACGTGAGTTATATGACACAATCATCTCCAATGATGTTGTACTATGCGTATACATCTCGTTTCGTTCTTGTATGACAAATGATAAGGAAATCCACCCACTAATGGTTAGGAGGCGATCTTCATTCTTATCTTTGACTATTTATTTCCTAAAGAACTGGGGTTGGGTTTGCCAAAAACTATCGAATGTTGTTTTGAAGAGGCTGGGATCAAATATTTTATTTGAAAACGACTTCGATCCAACTAATGCATTTTGAAGGGAAAACACCTTGAAGATGGTGGTACTTGGAGGTGGAGTCCTTAAGCATTTCGTTCAGTTCTAGAACGAAATTGTATGGATGAATGCTAGTATTGCACTGGTTTCCAATAGGATGGCATTATCATTCCAAGATGGTTTGCTGGGAGGAGATAGTAAGAGCTTGGCCACTTCAAGCCTCGTATCTAGGAAATGAATAAAGCAGGGACATGCGACAGGGCTAAGTAGGTCACGCCCAAGTAGGTTATGATCATCCCAAATCTAGAGCGATATTCATATATGCTTCAGGATCTCATTATGTGGCTGTTGATTGCAACCAAGGGGTAATCATATTCGATGCTACTTGAGAAGGGGGTAGTGTCGGTCCTGAGTATCAAAGGTGCAACGTGTTGTAGCCACTTATATATTTTATCTAGTGGTGTACGGATCCGGTGGGTAGACCCTTGCCCTCTCATAGTTGGAATTCGTTATCCACTATGGGCCTTCGGTTTTTAATTGTAGAACTTAGTATGTTAGAGTTTAATTAATGTAAGAATTTCGGTTATGATTAACAAGCATTTGTGTATTAGACACAATTAAAATATTAGAGGATTTCATATGAAGTATTTTGGTTATCATAAGGTAAATACCCGTCTGTGTTTATGTGTAGCGTGGTCTTAAGAGATACTTTTGATCTTCGAAAGGTTTCTATAGCATTAAAAGTTTACTTGGGTGTGTTTTCTCACTTTGGTTTTTCAGACTAACTAGGATGTTATTTTATTATAATGCTAAGGTCAGATCGAGCATTTTACACATTGCATTGGATGCGTTGGAGCTCATGAGACGATTTAGAGGTCTTCAAGTCGTATTCTCTTATATGTTCATTTTCCGCTACTTTGTTGTTAAAATCATCATAAATTGTGCGGATAGGTTGTCATAACTGTCTAGGCTGATTATTGCGGTCATTGTACTCCGATGGATGTATGCATATAATAATTTCTCTTTTTGTAAGGATCATTGATATTATATTGTATATTGTTCCGCTGCAACTGTGAGATTCTTTGTTGTTTTTTCATTTCTCTTCTTCTGTCTTCTCTTCTTATTTCTTCTTTCTATCCCTTAACTATTCGTCTTTCCATTCAATTTGGGATAGACGTGCGTGATTTATTGTCAGCTGAATAGTATGAAAAATGGGTTGTTACGCTTGGTATTAGAGCTGGAGGTTAAGAGAGAACGTTAGCTTTGGTGGGGTACTCATTAGAGGTGGGGTCGGCAGCACCCTAGAATGAGTTTGAGTGTGTGTGTGTGTGTAAATGTGTATTTGTTAGTTGTATAGAAATATTTTATATTATGTTGTATTGGGTAGCTTATGGATTATGGTCAATACGAGTAATTAAAGTTATTGATAAGGGTCACTAAACACTTGAATAGAGCAATTCGATATATTATTGTTTTGACATTAAGTAAATGAAATAATTTTACCCTGATTATATTTTATATATAAAGGAATACCTATTTTCAAAAAAATTGTAGTGTATATGATGTGTTTGGGTATAAGTAAATGGTAATATTTATTTATTATCATTTGATGTTTATGTTTTAATAAAAGTCGTTATCATTATAACAAAAACAAAGATTACCAATTAAGAAATCATTTTATATAATCAAAATGAGATTATATAAATATATGATTTATAAAGGTGATTTATAAATTGATAGGAAATAAAAATTCGAAAGTATATTATAGATATGATTTTTAATTAAAAAGGATTTAAAAGATGAGAATTTGAGAATTTAAATTCCGTTGGGTTTGGAAATGGTTTTTTAAAATTTTGGAAAATAATAATATATTATTTGGAAATAATTTTTGAATGGAAATATTTTAATATGGAATTTTAAAGAGATAGAAAGCATTGAACTCACTTCGATGGTCGGAAAATAATTTTGATGATGACCGCAGCATCTTCGACGTTCATTTTTGGGTTTCCAAGAGAGGAATTGCTACCATTGGAGTTTGTTTAGTAAAACTAGTTTTTATTTAAAGTTCAAAAGTATGATTCAAAATATGAAGGAAAATTCATACCATTTTTTCAAAATGATCTAAAATAAGAACAAGATATTTAGACTCTGAAGACTTTCAATTAATTATTTTTGAAAATACGAGAAAATAAGTTTTATAACACATAAAATTTAGGGACTTATAAGTTAAAACATAATTTTGAATTTGTTTGATACAAATGTTAAGAAAAGAAAAACTGAAATGGAACTTAACTTAAGTGAAGTCAAATAAAATGAATTTTAAAAGAAATTTAGCCAAAGTTAAATTAGATGATATAATTTTTAATTGTGATTTAAAATGAGTTAATTAATGAACCAATCAAATAAAATTAATGAAATGAATATACACTTAAATCATAAAGTGGTTATATAACCCTGAATCATAGTTATAGCATGTGAATAAACTTACGTCAAATAAATTTCATGAAATTTTAAGTAAATAAATTGGTTTAACTTATAGGTTTGAGGAATATTAAGCTGAAAATGAATTTTAGTTTTGTTGAATGTGAATTTTAAGAAATGAAAATCTAAATTTGAATTCTAAATGAAAATTAACTTAAGTTAAATAAATAAATTTTGAAATGAAATATAACTCAAGTTAAGTAAAGTAGGATGAAACGAGTTAAATAAATTAAAATTTGACTTTTAAAATGAAGATGAACATAAATTATAATATTCAATTCAATTTGAGTTGTAAAATGAGTTGAATATGTTTTAGAATGTTGTTTGATAGAAAAAAAATTTAAACTTAAGTTGTAAAGTGAAATAAACATGAGAAGTGTTGTATAAAATGTTTATAATAAACTTAAGTAAAATTTTATGAATATGACTCATAAATGAATTGAGTATGGAATTAAATATTGTTAGACATAAATTAAATTTAAAGTGAAGATTAATAAGTGAATGTAATGAATTGAATGTAAGTGAAGATTAATAAGTGAATGTAATGAATTGAATGTAAGTGAAATTAATGAATAATGGAATTGGATTTGAATTGAATGCGAATATAATGAATGTAAAAGGAATTGAATGTAAATCAATTGAATGAAAGTATTGAAATAAACATATAAGTTGTATGTATATTGTTTTGTTCACATAGCTATTTAATCTAGATTCGATTACACGATTTCAAGATGATCTGTATTAGTCCGAGTAGGGATTTTTCACTCGATTCTCTACGGAGAACGCTAAATAGGGATGATCCTGAAATTCTCTGTCATAGTATACGGCTATACAAAGAGAATGACGGTTTCTAAATAAGGAACCGGATCTGAATCCACAATAGAGTTGTCGTATGAACGATACTATTTCGGAAGTGAAATTGCATGATCGAGCGAGCGATCAAATTTGGTTTTATGTATGGATGGTATATGTACATCTTAAGGACATAAATAAAATAAATCATGACAATGAAGTGCAAAATGATATGATTATGAAATTTATGATTGGATATCATTGGTAAATAAGATGCAGGTATATAGAAGCAAAAGCTAGTTTGATGCATTTGGTTTCACAAGAAAAAAAATTGTTGCCCGACTAAAAGGTTCATGTTTATATTGTTATTTGGTTTGATGGTTATATGATGGAGTCACTTGGCTTTTGTTTTCTTTTGTGGAACTGGATAGGAATTGGTAGTTGTAATTGTTTCAATCTAGTCGTGTAAAGAAGACGTTGACAAAAAATTTCTGAGAAGTTAAAGCATTAGGAATTTTTGGTAAATTTTAAAGAAATTTTGAATAACTAAAATTTATTGGGTTATAACCTGAAAGATTGAATGGGATGATATTAGTTGCAATTTATGAATATGAATCTGCAAACTTAGTAAAAGTAACAACAAAGTTTCAACGGAGTATTTTTGGTAAAAGCTAAAGGCTTAAAAGAATTTGGTAATATATTTCAACTAATTGGTTTTAAAAAATAATGGGTTAGACATTTTTTTTACCTTGGAAATTTTGGGCACGAAATTATTTTTAAGAAGGGAATAATGCAACGATCCAAAATTTTAGTCATTTGGATTTGGAATATTAAATTGATTTTAAATATTGAAAAGTTAATTTTATGAGTTAAATAACATAAGTTTCAAATATCCTGATTTATTGGTAATCAAATTGTTGAATTTAATAGTTGAAATTGTTTAAATAATTTAATCGAGGGTTTTGAGTTGGATTAAAAAACAATTTGAAGGCTTATTTAAATTTTATTTAACAAGAATGAAGATAGTAAAAAAATTTATTTAGATTTAAAAGTGACTAATTCAATTTTTATAACAACTTGTTTTAATCGACAGGTGAAAATAGCCTTCCTGGGTACTGTCTCAGATTTGGACAAAACCAGTGTCATTGAACCCATAATAGTAAGTTATTATATGCTGACAATTTTCATGGAAATTGGATGAATGTTTGATCGTACGAGATCGAAACACGTAGAAATTAATTTCAAAGATTATATAATATAATTGGCTTCGGAAAGCTATCTTTTGAATATGATCGAATTAGGTCTCAAGACTAGTTCCACTGTGTTTGAAATAAAAGTATTACATGTAGTATGCTAGATGGCACGCCTCGATTGGAGGTCGGGATTTTTGGACGTGTAATGTCGAATATTTTCGACCATAGAATAATCTATATAATATTTTGTAGTTTACAACCTTGCTCATGCCTTAGCCATACTTGCACTATTCAGCCATACCCCCTGCATGTTTAATCATCCTCCTTCCCACTATATAATTCACATCCAAAAACCAGAGATGAGGATTTAAATTTTCAAATCAAAATTTAGCTCCATTCTACGGCTATGGACGATTGGAACCATCTAGGCCAATCTAAGGCAAGATTATAACTAAAGAAATGTGTGTTAAGGATTAGCCTGGCTCGTAGCGAGGTAAGCGCAATTTAGAGTTGGTCAGTGATATGGATTTTGGAATTTTTAAGGCGACATGGTTGATTTTTAGTTAATGATCATCGAACTGAAAATGTAGAAGGGGGTGAGGGCCACCATCGGCCAAAATTTAGTGGTCAGCCGTTATCGGTAGCGGTGGAAAATCGTGAGTTGAATGTAAATTCTTAGTGGGTTCCTTTAGGCGAACGGCAGCGTTACCGTGGATGACGATGGTGGCAGTGGGTTTGCCTTGGCGAGGTGGTTCTATGTGGTGGTGGCGGTGGGCTCTGTTGGGGTTTGGTGGTGACGGCGATCAAATGAAATGGCCCCTGGGTTTTGGTTTAAACTGAGGAAGTAGGGGGGATTAGGAGGGAAGAGAAAGGTTTATAATGTAATTAGTTGGTAATTAAAGAAATTAGTGAAATTAAATTATATATAGATCCTGTTAACTTAAAAATTGCATAACTCTCTCATACGAGGTCTAACCGCGACGTGGATTTTTGCGTTGCGCATATAACGATGAATGCTTCATGGTGGGGCTAGTTTGGATGAATTTGAAGACAGTTGAAATTTGAGCTAAAATCGGATGTTGTGCGATTTTAGTTCCAAATCGGAACGCATGGGCGACAATAGAAAATTTTGGTGAATGAAACTCGCCTTTTTGGTCAAATAGTATGATATATAATGGATGAAATTTTTTGAATGATTATTTGGATGATTTACTATATTTATATAGTTGGCTTGGATACATACCTGCCCTTGGAGCAGATGAGACAATATTACGTTCCTGTGTAAGAGTGGATGACCCTTTTTATACAATCCCGAAACGAGGTGGTAGATTTATATTGTTTGATTATATATTGTTTGTGATGCGGTGGAAAACAAGTTAGAGGGATCCAACATGATTCTTCGTTATTGTTGAATTGTTTCAATAATATTCGTTTTATGTGGATTATTAAATAACGAACCTAATTGTAGACACTATGATTATAAAATTGTTATATGTTGATAATTAAAGCCCAATAGTGATAGAAAATCAATACCGATATTAGTTAAGGAGTTGATGGGTATTAGCTTTAAATTAGTAATTTGAAATATTATAAGTTTCCATTTGCGCTGGAAATGGTTTTTGAGAAGGGAAATGATTTTAAATTCGAAATTGGGTTTCGAAATTATTTTGCTTAAAAAGTACATACTTATATTAATATTTTGTTTTAAAGTTTTCTGTTTTACTAATATTTTTTAAATTTATTTAATTATATTAATATTATTTTAAGGTTATTTAATTATATTAATATTGTCTTAAGGTTATTTAACTATGTTAATATTGTTTCGAAATTATTTGATTATGTTAGTTGTTTTAAAGTTATTTTTTTATAGTTAATATTATTTTTAAGTATTTATCAAAATGTTAATATTCTGAAAGGTTAATTATTTTAAGAATAATTACGGTTTGAAATTAACAATAAGGATTTATTAATAAGCTTTTGAAAAATAAATTATTATTATAATGGTAAATTTTAATTGCTTTGTTATAATGATTTGAAATCATTAATTATTACTAATAAGATGTTTTTAAAATTAATAATTTTTATTTATTTATAATGTTTATTTTATTATAATAATAATGTTTCGAAGTAACTGATTTTTAATTATTTATGAATCTCCCCGAGAGGCATAAATAGAGTTTTATAAACGGACTTGGATTTTACAATGGAAGTTTACAAAATGGTTTTAATACTTAAGGAAAGATTATTTACAAGGTAAAAAAGTTTTATAAATAATTACATATTTATAAACGAGTTTAAGAAATGAGTTTATAGATTTATAAAAGGAGTTTCATAAATGGTTTTATGGATTTATAAAGGATATATAAATGGTTTAGAGATGTACAAAAGAATTTATAAGTGATTGAAATGTATAAAAGTGTTATATAAATGCCTTCTTGAGATTTATAAAATGGTTTAAAAGGTGTTTTGGAGAGTTACAAGGAATTTACAAATGATTTGAGAATCGAATAAAAAGTAAATCTTTCTCAATTCTGTAAATATACTTATATCGTAGAGATAAGTATGGGAGTGCACTTTCTAAGATGTAAGGTGTAATGTGCGTAAATATACTTATACCGTTGAAATAAGTATATAAATATTTTCTAAGTATTGAAAATATGGGGATTTGTGGATATACCTTTGTAATAGTATATATTTCAAGAAATTTACAAAGTGATATAATTAATGAAAGATTAGTTAGGAGGCTTGTGGTTGTTTATGTGCTAAACGAATGTTGGTTTTCCATTTGGAAATAAATCCTGATTTGGATGTATGTTTGTTGACAGTTAAATAACCAACCATCAAATATGGAACCAAACGTAACTTTGGAAATATCTAGGAGAAACACGTGATTTATATGGCACAGTCATCTCTGATGATGTCATACTATGTGTGTAAATCTTGTTTCGTTCCTTTAAGATAAATGAAAAGGAAATCTGTCCACTAACAGTTAGGAGGTGATCTTCATTCTTATCTTTGACTATATATATTTCCTAATAAATTAGGGCTGAGTTTGCTGGTAACTGTCGAATGTTGTTTCGAAGAGACTGGGATCAGATAGGTTATCCAAAAACTACTTCGATCCAACAAATGCATTTCGAAGTGAAGACATCTTGAAGATGATGGGATTTGGAGACGGAGTTCTCAAGTGTTTCATTTAGTCCCAAAATGAACTTTTATCGATGAACGCTATAATGAATTGGTTGCTTGGAGGGCAACATTAGCATTCTAGGATGGTTTGCTAGGAGGAAATGGTAAGGGCGTGGCCTCTTCAAGCCGCACAACCAGGAAATGAAAAGGCAGGGACATGCAGCAGAGCTAAGTGGGTCGCACCCAAGTAGGTTATGGTCATCCCAAATCTATAGCAATATTCATATATGCTTCGAGATCCTATTGTGTGGTTTCTGATTGCAACCAAGGGGTGATCATATTCGATACCACTCAAGATGGAGGTAGTGCTATAATTGAATAGCAGAGGTACAATGTGTTGTAGCCTGCCATACATTTGATCTAGAGGTGTATGGATTCGGTGGCTAGACCCTTAACCTTTGATAGTTAGAATCTATTATCAACCACGGGCCTTCTATTTTTTATTGTAGAACCTAGTATGTTTGAATATAATTAATGTAACAATTTCGGCTATGATTAATTAGTAATTTTATATTAGACACTATTATAATATTAAAGTAATTCATATGAAATGTTTGGTTATCGTAAGGCAAAAACCCACCGTACTTATGTAGCGATGCCCTTACGAGATACTTTTGATCTTCGAAAAGTTTCTATAACTTTAAAAGTTCACTTAGGTGTGTTTTCTCATGTTGTTTTTCCAAACTGACTTGGGTGTTATTTTATTATAATGCTCGGGTCAGACCGAGCATATTTATAGATTGCTTTGGATGCATTGGAGCTCAAGAGACGAGTTGGAGGTCTTCAAGTCATATTCTCTTATATGTTTATTTTCCACTGCTTTTTTTGTTAAAATCATCAGAATTTGTGAGGACAGACTGTTATAACTGTCCAGGCTGATGATTATGGTCGTCGTACTCTAATGGATGTATGGATATAATGCTTTCTCTTTCTATAGATGATTGATATTATATTATATATTGCTTCGCTGTGATTATGAAATTCTATGTTATTTTTAGTTTCTCTTCTCTTCTTCTGTCTCCTCTTCTTATTTCTTCTTTCTTTTCCATAACTATTCATTTTTCCATTAGGTTTGGATTGGACATGTGTGGTTTATTTTCAACGTCTCAAGCACCACTCTAAGGTGAACCTCATGCTTTCTTTAATCCTTAGAGTAAATCAAGATATGAAAACCAACATGAACCTATCCAAGTGCTTTCGGAAAATCCGGTTCATCAAATCCACAAAGAAAGTCAGGGCATTTGTCAATACGTATGACATAACTAACCATTCATACGGCCCATATCTGGCCTTGAACGCCGTCAAAGGTATACTATCCTCTGCTACCCTGAGTTGATGGAAACCTGTTGCCAAATCCAACTGAGAAAATACATTTGCTTCACTCAACTGGTCGAAAAAATCATCAATCCTGGGCAATAGATATCGATTCTTTACCGTCCTCTCATTTAACTTACCATAATTGTTATACAGCCTTAATGATCTATCAGGCTTCTTAGAAAACACCGCTGCTGCACCCCAAGGCGATCTACTCGGCCTGATAAAACTTCTGCCCTCTAAATCTGCCAACTGTACCTTCAACTCCCTCATCTCTGAAGTAGTCATCCTTCTTGGCGGTCTACTCACTGATTCTGCTTCCAGAACCAAATCTGTTTGAATCTCAATGGCTTGTTTCGATAGCAAACTAACTACGGGCTCAAACACATCTGGGAATTCTCTAACCATGAAAACTCGGCTCAACTCATCATCTGAATCCAAAGCACCTAACAAAGAAAACACAGCACCGCTAGATCCTTCCACCGTAAAAAAAATCTGATCGCTGTAATCAAGGTGTCTAAGAGATATCTTCGTATCCTGACAAAATATTCTAGCATCGTACTCACTTAACCAATCCATACTATGGATAATCCCAAATCCTTTCAATTTTTTTTTTTGAAGAGATTTTACAAATTTTTTTAGATTTTTGTTTTTGTTTTTTTTTAAATATGCATGAAATAATGCAACTAAATGAATGCAAAGGACTTAATTACAGTTTTCTGTCCATAGTAGCTCCTAACCCAAAATTGTATAATCACACTTTGTCTTAAATCAACAAAAATATTTCTCAGCCAGGTAACGGACAGGGGTTATCGGTGCACCACGAATCACCGTAGCAATGCAACCGAAGGTTTAAGTACCTTCTGAGGAACAACCAGTATAATATTTATGAATCACCATAATTTTTATAACTGGTTATTACTCTGCCGTAGCCTAGACACCAAGAAATAAAATCATTTAAGTAAAACAATTGTGAAGATACAATTAAGCCCTAAGTGAGCTCGTGACACCCTTAGGTCCAACGTCTAACCTTTATTATTAGTCAAATTCTACGATGAAATGGGTTTGTGGGCTAAGGAAAGGGTGATGAAATCCCTCACCTTATGTGAATTGGGGTATTGCCCTTAGAAAAGAAAAACAAGATGAGATGAATGCAAAGCAGAAATTAAACGTGAAATTACAATGCAACCAAAATGAAGTTTGTTTTTGTTTTTGGATTTTTTTTTTGTTATATATAAATGCAAATGCAAGCAACCAACAATGCACTAGAGATGAAAGCACAATACCAGAGCGTGCAGATTGTTAGCAAATTTTTTTTTTATAGCGGCGATTTTAGCAAAGCAAAGCAATTATTTTCCCTTTTGGCAAGCAATTCCTTGTAATTTTCTGCTTTGACAACCTGAAATGAAAAACAAGACATATTCAACAATTTTTATTGTTGTTATTTTTTTGTATGTTTATCAAAGATGAAAAACAAAATAAGCGAAAAACAAAACAATTGAAAATAAAATAAATGAAAAATGGAAATTAAACAAGCTTGAAATTGTTTTTTTTTTTGAAATTTTTTTTTTTTGAGAGAAAATTTAAAAGTAGGGTTTTACTTAAAAAAAAATTGAGAAAAAAAAAGACTAAAAACAAAAGGAAAAAAACCCTTTTAAAAAAATAATAATAATAAACTAGGGCCCGACCCAAATTTACACTTAACACTAAGAAAAACTTTTAACCTTTAACACAACACAATTAACCGGCCCAAACCAGAAAATACACCATAGCTTTTATCGTTCCCACAAAACAAATCAAACCCCAAAACAAAAATCGATGCTTAAAAGAAAATTATCACTTGCTTCAAAGAAGAAGAGAAAGGAAAAAAATAAAATTAAATCGATTTCCCACAATCAATTCAAGTCTCGTTCAAATCTTGTAAGTGCAGGGGAGGAAGTCTCATTTGCTTGTGTGGCTTTCGTGGGATGTGGGTGTCGCGATGTGGTTCTAGGCGAGGGAGGAGGTGGTTGTGCGTGATTGCGTCGTGAATTGCGGTGGAAGTAGATGTTAGTCGAGAGGACTGTTCCAGGCGACGAAGCAGGTTGCGTCGAAGGCGATTGAATTCGCAATTTCAGGTCGAGTGGTTCAGGGTTGCTGGTGGTCGAATTCGTGGTGGTTTGAGGTTGTCGCAGGGGATGTGTGGTGGTTTGATTTTGGTGTGTAAGTGTTCGGTTTGTACAGGTTGTATGTGGTCAGATGGGTGATGTGATGGAAAATGTATGAAGGCAGGGGGTGCAGTGTTGAAGTGAATGTTGTTGTTGTTGTCTGGTAGAAGATGGTTCTATGGTGGCAATTTCAATTGCAGGCAGGTTACAATTGAATGGTTGTGGTGGTTTTGAATGTGTTGTTGGAGGAAGAAATGGAGATATTGGCTGTGTAGGCACTGTTTGTTGATGAAGAGATTATGTGGGTTGTATGTAAGTGATTGGAGAAATTTATGTTTTCAAGCAACAGAACAATAGGCAACAGAGCAACAATGTGGTTAGAGAAGAGTGGAGGTTGTGCAGGAGTTCGTAATGGCTTCTGTTGGTTATATTGTATGCAGTTGCTGTTAGAAGCTCTCTGGTGGGTGAAGTAGATGTATGGATGGTCGGGAAGCGAAAGAACAGTTGCAGTTGGTTTGGGGTGTTGAGGCAGTTGAAGTTTTGGCAGTATGTCTGATGTTTTTGGTCAGGAAACTGATGTATGGGTTTGTAGAGGATTATGATGTTGGAGGGTGAAGTGGAGTAATAGTTTTAGTTATGTTGCTTGTATAGGAGATGACTAGCAGAACTTGTATGCTTGGTTGCAAAACAGTGGGTAGAAGAAGTGGTCCAGTAGGGAGTAAGGAAGTGGTGGATGTTTATGAGGCAGCGATGTCGGTAGAGATTAAGATATGCAGGAAGTAAGTGATGCAAGAAGTGAGTGTTGATATGTTGAAGTTTGTTGAAGGACAGAGGATTGGGGAGAAGTGGGTGACTGAGTTGTTTACTGGTTGAGGAGTAATGAGGAATGTGTTAGATGACAATGAAGGCTGGGAAACTGCTGTCTGCACTGGTATGTGCATAGATGTGCAAAACAGAGGAACTGAGAGGAGAAATAAAAACAGAATTTGTAACAGAAAATAGAGGTTGTTTTGAAAATTGTAGCAGAAAACGGAAATGCAATGAACAGTATTTTTTTTTTTGAATTGTGATTTTGTATTTTTTTTTAATATGCAAATAAAAAGAAAACAAGAACAACACACACAAAAATACACAAACACACAATTTTTTTTTACAAGGAAAATGCAAACACACACAAAATTAAAAGCACACAAAAATCAAACAACGAAAAGTAATCCGAAGAATAAAAATTTAAAATCAAAACAATTCCCCGGCAACGGCGCCAAAAACTTGTTCGTCGACGGAAATTCTATCGGTTTAGAAAACCGTCGAACGAATTTAAATTAGAAAATAACCGCAAGCGCACGGTGTACGAATGTAGCATGTGGCGAATACGGGTCGATCCGCAGGGAACTGATGATTTTAAAATTCTTTTCAATCAAATTAAACCAAAGTTGAAGGGTGTGATTAGCTAGAAAATGAGAAAAATGTCAAAAAGAAAGTGATAAAAATATGAGAGTTAAATGACAATTTAGAGATAATTCCACTCTCTAGATCATATAGTTCAACAATTATGAAATTATGATCTCTCTTTTTTGGGTCATAAGTGAATTTAAATGATGTGTTTATCTTAAGTATGACTCATTTGTGCTATTAATTAGCTCAACATAAGCCATCAAATTATAACACAACCTTTAAATCACTTAATAACTCTCATGAAAATGACAACAAAGTTGAAATAAAAATCCATTTTAAGCATAGCCCATTAACTATTGTTTAGAAATATAGGCTATCAAATTTCAATTTCAACATTCACTTCTTTGCCATAATCATATTTAGATGAAGAGGCAATTTGTGTTATGTTTGTTTAAGCATAGCCTATTTGTTATGAACAACATAGACTATCAAATTCAAAGCAAAAACAATAAGTTAACCACTTCATACATTCTCATTAAAGCACAAAACGAGAGTATAAAACATCAAAATGTTGAAGCTACATGATTAGAGGCTTCATTACCCCTAAATTGAAGGGATTAGCCTCTCATATTTGTTATCAAAACAACAAATGTAGTTTGCAACATTAAAGAAAAAGAAAAAGAAAAAGAGAGCAAAGCAAAGAAACTAAACTATTCTACTTGCATGAAAAATAAATCTAAGCTATGAACATAAGGAGAAAGAGAGCAAAGAAATAAGCATTAACAATAAAACAAAGAAAAGCATGTAGAAAAGAGAGAAGAAAGAGGCTTGGAAGCCATTTTTATTCATAGAACATTGTGCTTACACTTGATTTCTTAATTTCCTAAGTAAATGAAAGAGTAGAAGATGATCTTCATGTACATAAGAGGGCTATTTATACATGCATAAAACCCTAATTCTCTTTTTAGGGAGCTTCCCAAAATACCCTTGAGGTGGTGTAGCCTCCAAGTAATCATTAACATTCACTAATCCCCCACTTAATATGCACATGAAGCTTTAAGTCCTTTTAGCATGTGCTTAGCTTCTAATTGGAAGTTAGGTAAGTGGGTGGGGTCCTCCATGATCTTGAACTTGAATTATTTCCTCTTCATTCCTTTGTATTTCCTTGTGCATGCATGTATCTTCATATAAGCCTCTTCCATATGTATCCAAATTCCTATAAAAATAATCAAAAAATGTCCAAGTAAAAATTCTTACATTGACACATGCACAAAAATGACCGTTTTGCCCCTGAATGATGATGAAAATATGATAGTTTGGAAATAATTGAATTTTGGTTTTAAACATGTTAAAATGCCCAAATATGATGATTATTTAAATAAAAAGAGATAAAATATGGATGTAAATATATGCACAATTACGTGCACATCAGAAACCTTTTAGTTTCAACCCTATATACCTTTTGCCCTCTTCCAAATCTCTATGTACCAGTTGCCTAATACCATGTGCATTGGTTTCGACCTTGTCAAAGGAGGGGAACAAAGGCGGAACTTAGGTGCCAAAGGAGATGAAATAGTTAAAAACCTATTTATTTGTACCTGTGTAGTTAATGCCCCGCTATTACCCCGCTATAACCCCACTATATCTCATAGCGGATTTCTACTGCAATGATTTTTCCATATAGCCCCAAAATATAGCCTTTCCGCTTTAATCCCCACTATTTCCGCTATATCCCGTTATTCCCGCTATATTTTGCTATTTCCGCTATATCCTCATTAATAAAATAAATTAAAAAAATTGGATTTATACATTATAAAAATTATGAAACTAATTTATTTGATTTAATTTTTAATATATTTTCCGAAATGAAAATACTCTAATATTCTACTAAATTCAATTATGTTATATAACAGTTTTACGTTTATTTAAAGTATATTCGCACATGTTTTTTGTTTAAAATTATTTATGTATTAATTATAATTCAATTGAATGATAATTTTTCTTTAAATTACCATTTATATGTTTGTAAAAACATTAAGTATGAGTTTTATATGCTATTTTAGAACCATCCGCTATATCCCGCTGTATCCTCGTTGTATCCCCGCTATGACTTTTTGTACCTCCACCACTTCAAATCTTCCGAGCGCTTTTGCTGCATAGATTTGTACTTTAAAGTTTTCCTTTCTACCTAACCTATCTTGCTTATCTAAATCTGATTGATTAACTATTTTTTCTTTTCAAAAGTTGTAACAGCCCGATATTTCCAACCATTCGCATCTACACATGCCGGATTTGAATAGCTCAAAATACCGGATTGTTAGTTTATATTTGGCAAAACTCAGCATATAAAGTAAATAAAATAATCACAGAATCACAGACACAGAGTAATATAACAATAATGCAGTGGAAACAAAAGGATAGAATTTGATGAAGCTACTATATATATAACAGAGTCAATTAAGATACAACAGAAGTCTCAAATATAAAAGCCAAATACAAGATCAGAATACATCACTAGAATCAATAGAATATCTGAAGGCTGGATAGATAGTTGGATCTAAAGGTGAGTCTCAAAATATGTATCACTCAGTCTGACCTGAGCGTAAAGCAAAACACAAAACACTCGAGTTAGGATTAACATTCTTACATCAATAAATCCAACCTAAGTGAAATAACAACCGAAAACAAAGTAACTCAAAGGATGTTTGGGATAACCATCCTCTAAGGATCTGTTAAACTATTTACTATGTAGTGGTTATAATCATGTCTATTAGTAAAGTAAACTTACTTTAAAATAGCATTAAGGAGTGACCCAATATTCCCCTTAATACATAAATAGTGCCAGGAGTCTATACAGTACCGTAATACCTCCTGATCGGGAGGCTACCAAATGATACTCCCTAGGTACGACACAAATCAAACTCGTACAAAGCGCGCTAAGGTAGGTGACACGGCACAACTAGGCAATGCCAGGGTAGATATACCAATTACGCTTCCGGACCGGTGATAATGCGTAGCAGCTACTACTGCCCACCTTGAACCACACTCCCAAAATCAAAGGTGCGCACCAATCAATCAGAAAGTAATAGAATGGCATACGAAGAAGTGTGTCCGATAAAAGGTTCTACCTCCTTAGCCCGTCAATCGCTCCTGTTTTAGCCACCTTATGCCAACTCATGGGAGTCGGGTCCATGTTCATACCTAAAAAGACGTCGCCACCAACCTACTTTATTCTGGAGTCTCCACCGTGTACACGGTTGTTAAAGTGGTTTTCGCAGTTGGCAGAGAGTATGACAACTTCCAATCCCGGTCTCTTTAACAACCAAACGTTACTATAACACCGTTGACATTTCAAAATAATTTAAACTTCAAAACCAGAATATCACACCCATTTCAAAACCATGTAAATATGATATCATTTCCATTTCAAAAACCAAATCAATATGATATCATTTTTATTTAAAACCAAATCAATATAATATCATTTCTTATTCCAAATATATTCACTTCTAGAATCATAATACTTCCAAAGCTATAACACTTTCAAAACCAAATGCTTGAAAATATGAAAATTTCAAAACATAATACTTTGAAATTCATAGCTTCTAAACTATAACTTTCACCGCCTAAACAGTTTAGATGTTCACATTGTATATATAATAAAATAGTTTAAATTTAAAATTACATTATAAATAAAATAATTCCCTCAACTTCACAAATTGATTCAAATCAACTTAAATCCAAAAATTCAGTTTAAATCAAATCTCGGTTCATAAATTTCAACCCAATTCAGTTCTCAATAAACCATCTCAATTTATATCGATTTCAAATACAGATTTAAACTTCAAATAAACCATTTTAATTTCAATATATTTCAAGGCTTTAAATTTTCAGCATTCCAAAACTGAATTTGGTAATTTCATGTATGTGTGTGTGTGTATATATATATATATATATCAAATTCCATTTACTATTATTTAGTTTTGAAATATTTACTTAATAAATCCAAGATCACTTATATAAAACTTCTACTTTCAAATAACTCAATATTTCTTCCATTTATTCAAACTTCATATATTCATTTTACATCACCTTAAATCAAATTTGAGTTATAAAAATCATATCTTTAATACTTCAATTTCTATATATTTCAAATCGATTTAAATTAAATGAATTCTTAATTAAATACCATTTTAAATTAATTTCAAATCTAACTTCCCAACCTTAATTTATTAAATCATTATAACCTCTTTACTAAAATAAAATTTAAATAATATTTAACCGTATTATATTTGAACAAAATCAATCCTTATTATTAAACTTACTTTTATATTAAAACACATTTATATATAGCTTAAAATCAAGAATTTAACTATATATAAAATAACATTTATATAATATGTAAAATCTATATTTATATAAAACTGTATATTTCTTTCCAATACCACAGAAATCATTTCAAAATATTTTTATATATAGACCACGGTGCCTGTATATAATTTTCCATCCTGTGGTCAAGTGATACATATATTTATCATTTCAATTCGTAATTTAAATACAAATACGGGTATATATCATTTCAACCCGTAATCCCAAATTCAATTCAATGAAAATTGCTTGGGTTAATCATTTTAACCCATAATGATTTTCTCCTATTCTAAAGTCCGTTCGGGTATGTATCATATCAACCCATAATGAATTATGTACTAACAGGGAACTTGCAGAGTGATAACAGTTATGATAATAATATAACAGGCATATATCACCAATATAAATAACATAAAATGGTATCAGGTGTCACATGTGAATAGATGCAGATAATGGCATATAAATAAAATTGTAAATAACTAATAGAAGCATATTTCAATCGTCGTTTCAATTAAAATCAAATTTAATAAATATAAGAACGTTAATCGTGAGTGATTGCTCACCTTTTGAGGCTAGATAGATTTGACAAAGAAATGGGTTACAAATCCAGGCACGAATCTCAAAGCAAAACAAGATGGACACGATTCGATGAATAAAGCTGATGAATAGGAAGAGATAAACAAATCGAATCAGTTTGATAGAAGCAGAAAATACACATATTATTTTATTAAAATTAATATTAGAATTATAAAATACATCTCTAGAAATATACGAAAACTAAACTCATGTGTATATATAAAGCCAGCTTGATTTGAGTTGAACTAAATATACACACACAGATATATATATATATATATATATATATAATTTTTAAATCAATTTAAAAAGTATAGTTAAAATAATATATGTGTATTTGTATTTCAAAGCAATAGTTAAATCCAAAAATGTGTTATATCTATATAAAATTGAAAAACCAAGTTCACATATATATAACCAAATGCATGTACACATATATACAAACTTGTGCATGTGTTATAATTTAAAAGTTAATATTGTTTAACATACCTTTAAAATATTCTGCATTAACAACATTTTATGTATAAACGCATGCTAATAGATAAAGTGTATATATATATAGCATAATACATTTTAATATATGACAAATCCTACCATTACATAGTTACTGCAACTCAAACAAATATAAGCATGGCTAACGTGTTTTAATTATAAACATTATTTAATAATAAACATTATATATGAACAAGCGGCCGCACAAATATATGAACAGACCATATCCACCAAATTATACGTTCAACACGTAACATAAATAAACATTTCTAGACACGTATGAATAGCTCAAACTCATATATACTTATCTGAGTAACTTATAGATAGTCCTATGTACTTATATACAAAAAAATTATTTACACTGTCATATATAGATTGACTTACATACGAAATTGAATACGTAATACACTCAACATGTAAAAGTAGTATACACTTACATATAAACAAATCTTATTCAATGATTAAGAAATATATAAATAATAGATGATATACCATCACATATAAATAGTAGCCCATTCATATATACTATATTTTCAAACTGCAATACTATAACAGATTATGTAAAACCAGATTATATAACGTACTAACCAGATTTTTTCCAAATAAATAAATATATAAACATATACTATCATATATCAACTGTTTCAGACAATATGAAATACTGTAACCACTGCATGAATATAGAATACATAAAGTGTATAACTTTTTATAGTTTTATCAACTTTATAAACTAATATATAATAAAATCTTATATAACTAAACATATATATAAACAAATATGCACACTACTTTATAAAAAAAATAATGTACATTATTGCAAAATCTTTACATATAAAATGAAACACGGTAAAATATAAACAACATTACCTTTATATGCATAAAAGAGAAGGAGAGACCGATGGAGACAGTCAAGGCGGAAGGTTGGTGGCTCGTCCGTGCTTTTGTGATGGGTGTTGTCTCGCGTGGCCGAGGGGAAGTGTTGAGACTTGGTTTTGATTTATGACACAAATCTATCATCTACAACATACAAAATTTGTAACGACCCATAAATTTTCGATGTTAAATTTTTGTTATTTTAATAATATTTTATGAGCTAATATTGAAAGAAATAAAATATTGCAATTTTATAATGGAATGATAACTAAATTTAAACTGAAACAATGTTAATACAAGTCAATTGTCAACAATCTAAATGAAACTCCAATTCATTTTATTTAAGCATGATACGTTTGGTTATAAAACTAAATATAAGTAACAAATGTAAACATTTAGTTATTTTACAAAATAGATAGTTAATGGTAATTAAATAAGATCACTATTGTGTAAGGAATGATAATATGGGTGGTATTAATGGTTACACTGATTTATAGTGGGATGTAAAAGGTAACAAATTTATGTATAATTCGGGTAATAAAATAAGTTTATTTATGGAGTTAGATTGGTCATATTATCTTAGGCTATAAACCAAATAGAAAAGAACAAGCGTAAATCTTAAGGGTATAATAACAATTATTATATATTACCTAATTTATTGGCCAATCAATTTATTTGAAATAAAGTCCTCTTGAATGTTAAGTAATTTTAATACTGTTATGGAGGAAACGTTACTTAATGATTTTTAGTTTAGTAACGGAAGAGTGAGTGATAATTTACAGAGAACATAAATTATTTATAAGTAAAAAGGAGTATATATTGAACAAATTTATGATAATTGGATAATGCAGTGTTATTGAAAATTAACTAGTGTTATATATGGGATTTATACCTAGTGGGCAAGTAGTAAACTTATAAATGAAAGAAAGTGAGTAGGTGACCCTTTATTTAGGTTATTTATTCGTTTAGTATGTTAAATAAAAATTTGGGAATCAGATCTCAATTAAGGGAAATTAAGTTGTACGTTAATTTGAAATAAAATCTATTAAATATTACATTTATAGGGAATGTAGTACGAATGGTTAAGGATTGTCAAATTTGGTAAAAAGGGATTGGACTTAGGAAACTTTATTAATTGAGTTTAAAACCTTAATTAATACGCGTAATTGACAAGATTCACATTTTTAAAAAAATAACCGTTGCTACAAATCTAAGATGTATATAGAAGTATTAACGTAGTGAAAGACAAACAAATATTAACTATGTTATTTGTGTAATTAATGGATAGGAATATCAAAGGCTAATTGTAGTAAGGAATATAAGTGGTAGAATAATAAAAATTTATGATTTTATTTTTTAACATATGTTAAGAGATATGTTTATGATCTTAATTTGAACTTCTACTAATAACATGTATACAGTAAGATAAAAAAATGATAACATACGTCAGGTGTATTTAATGACATTGTTTGAATGTAATTAATAACGGTGATTATAATAATAAATGTTAATAAAGAATAAGAATGAATAAGTTTAGTAAAAGAGTAAACATTCATTTAGTAAAAATATTTAGCAACTGAAAGATTGATTGTAAAGATGAGAAACTATTATTTAGTAACAAATATATATAATTACTGTTTGTAGCGAATAGTATATTAATATGTTTAAATTACTATTAGATAGGAAATAATTGTTATACTTCTCATTACATTCATTTAGTCCATTTTGAAACTTAATCAACCAAAATTAATGTAATTGAAAATTTCCAATTAATAGGATAGAGAATACTAATTGTAAATTAATAGGTGTAAATAAACGCAGCATATGTTTTGTGAAAATATATGGAAAGTTTGATTTAATAAAAAGAAAATTTTACATCAAATAAAATGAATGTTTCATCTGTGAATGTACGTTTAATTTCATTAAAATAAGAACAGAAAGATTGATTTTAAAGAAAGAAATATATGTTTATTTGAACTGTGTTTTAGCTTACAGACTGATTACAAGAATAGGAAAATAATCTATTTATTACGCTTGTGTATAAACAATAAATTTATAAACGTGTTTAAATAAACAATTGTTCTATTTCTTTATCCATTTTAGTTGTCTGTTTTAAAATCTAACTTTGTAAGTAACTGCAATTAATGTAATTCAAATGTTTCAATTATAAAGAAAGGAAACGTTTATTGCAATTAATAGATTTAATAAAAAAAATGCACGTTTTGTGTTAAACAAAAAGGGTGTTTTAATGGAAATAAAAGATCATTTTGAGAAAAAAAATTTGAATGTTCTCATTTTTAAGGTAAGTATAAATATTTTATTTTGCGTAGATAAGAACCAAAATGTGTACAAAATTCTACTTTCGTTTGCAAATTTTTCCATTCCTACGTATATTCCATTATGTATTATTAATGCCTGAAGCTTTGATAATAAAACGTGACATTTATTTTGTCCCTCCACGTTCATTTCCTAATTATAAATAACCTACAGCGTATTAAGTTGGTCGATTCCATGTACTTCTTGTTGTTCTCCTCCCCAGAGGAACATAGTCGTGCTCTTGAGGTTGAGCCTTCTTTCTTCGCTGGTAAACCATTTATTATTACTCCCTGGACTCCTACGGTATCTAGTGCCCGTGAGCAAGTTCTCTCTATCCCCGTTTGGGTTTAATTTTTCTCAAATTCCTTCTGCTCTCCAACCGCTGCTTGGGTTGAATTGGCTCGCATGTAATGTTGGTAAATTAAAATGTTTTGATTCTAATACCGTTGCGCGTGATAAGCTGGTGTATGCTAAAGCACTGATTGAGATTTCTCCTTTTAAGCCTCTTCCATCCTCTATTCCTGTTCAGCAAGCTGTTGGCCATGTGGTGGATGTTCGTGTTCGATACGGTTGGGTCCCTGACATTTGCTCCGCTTGTCACTCCTTTGGCCACTTAGATACTTCCTGTTCGCATTCTGCTATTTCCCCTATACCGCTTAAGATCCCTCTCCCTCGGCCTCCGCTCAGGAAATGGGTTCCTAAAGCTCTGGTCGTTCCTCCTCCTGTTGTACCTTTATCTGTCCCTGCTTCGCCGCATTCTCATGTTCGGCCACCTTCCATTGTTCCTGGTGATTCTTCTGCTGAAGCCCTTTATGTTTCGGATCTTTCTTCGCCTCATGTTGTTTGGGCTGAGTCTGAGCGTAGTTGGGTTGATTGCCGATCTGATATGCGTTTCAACCCGGCAGATAATTCCTATTTTAGATATGTTAGCGACAATCCTATAGACCAACGATGCCTTTACTATAGTCCATCTGGTGATTCCTTGGTCCTTGCCTTGGACGGTTCCTTTGCTGAGGTTAATTCCGTCGTGTTAGCTGATACTTCTTGGGATCGATCCTTTATTTACTCTTCCGTTGCTGACATTTATGATCCCTCTCTTGCAGTTCTGTTTCGCCCGTTTTTTGGTCTATTTGGGAATGTTTCTACCCAGGTGGATGTTGTTGCTGGTGGCTCTTCCTCTACGGAGGAGATCTAGTCTTGTTAGCCATTTAGTAGTTATGACTAGCTGTCACACTCCTGTGCTGTATTTTATACTTTTTTTTTTTGTAGTTTAGGCTTCTCTGCCTAACTCCTGTACTTCAAATTTTTATTACGTTTGTAATAAAAAGTGGATGATCCACTATAAAACCGGCTGGCCTTGCCCAAAAAAAAAGATATGAGTAGAAATTTATTTATGACTGTTTTGCATATATTTTTTCATCATCTCAGTAAAATCGCATTTATTTAATTTAACTGTTAATTAATTTTATTATTGCATATAAATTGACAGTTAAAATTAATTTATTTTGCATATAAACTACTAGTTAAACAGTTATTTATTTATTTATTTTGAATATAAACAGATCGTTGATACCTATTATATTTTATATGCTCTATTGATGTTTGTTCAAATTGATGATGACTGAAATAAAATTGGTTGATGATTGATATTGGATGAATGGATGGTGTGTTCTATATTATATAAACTGCAAGGTATTATGCATTCTCATTTCATTCGGGATTACGGTTTGAAATGATATACAACCGCATTTTTTTATTTTTAAATTTGCGGATTGAAATGATAAATATCCGTATCACTTGACCATAGGATAGAAAATTATATACAGGCACCGCGGTATATGTATCAAATTATTTTTGAAATGATTTCTATGGTTTGGATAGGATGCGGTTTAATAAATATTAATTTTGATCTTATATAAAATATTTTTTTATATACACATATATAGTTAAATTATTGAATTTAAGCTATGTATGAATTTATTAAATGGAAATAAATAAGTTGAAAAATGGAGTTTGATAATTTATATTTATGATTAAGTACAGGTTTAAGATATTGTGTATATATATAGAGTTTTAAATAGTTCAAATCAATTAAGATTGGAAATTAAATTGGAAATTTATTTGGAATTGGGCTTATTTAAAAATTAAACTCCACAAGTTGGTGTAAACTTATTAATCTTGGAAATTTTAAAGGTATGATATTTATAACTGGATTTTTATTCAAGATAAATTAAATAAATAATTCTAGTATAAATAAATGGAAGGAAATATTTAGTGTTAATAAATTGGGTTTTATTTTAAATGGTTATGGATCTATTATGTAAACGTTTCAAAACTAAACAATAGGACAATGAATTGTTGAATGGAAATTCCCTACCTTAGTTTTGAAATTTATTAAATACTCAAAGTTTGAAAATACTGAAATCGAAGTGTTTGTATTCAAACTAAAAGTGAATCTAAAGGTTATGGGTTTAGACTGAATTTAAAGTAAATAAAATTGTAAAGGCGTGGAAATTATATAATTTTTAAAGAAATTTTAAATTCAACTGTTTTATTATATATACTGTTGAATATCCAAACCATTTAAGTTTTGAAAGTTATGGTTTTAAAGCTATGAATTTCAAAGTATTATGTTTTGAAAGTTATAATTCAAATGTTTGGGTTTCAAATATTATAAATTTTAAAGCAGTATGATTTTGGAAAAATATATGTGAAATAAAGATGATATTATACTGATTTGGGTTTATAAATGATATCAAATTTATTTGGTTTTTAAAACGAAAAATGGTATCGTATTATATGGTTTTGAAATGGGTATATATTCTGGTTTTGAAAGTAAAACTATTTTAATAAGACCGCGGTGTTATAATAACGTTTGGTTGTTGAAGAGACCGGGATCGGAAGTTGTCATACTCTCTGCCAACTCCGAAAACCACTTTAACAACCGTGTACGCGGTGGAGATTCCAGAATGAAGTAGGATGGTGGTGGCGTTTCCTTTGAGGTAAATACATGGACCCGACTCCTGTGAGTTGGCATAAGGTGGCTAAAACAAGAGCGATTCTCGGGCCAAGGTGGTTAGCGCCCTTTATCGGACACATCCCTTCGATACTATACTCTGACTTTGGATTGATTCGGTGGCCAGCTTTATTTTTTTGATTTTGGGGGTGTTTGTTCGAGGTGGGCGGTAGCTGCGGCTATGCGTTACCACCAGTCCGGATAGCAATTGGTATATCTACCCTGGCATTTCCTAGTTGTGCCGTGTCACCTACCCGAGCGCGCCTTATATGATTTTGGTTTTGTACCATACCTATGGAGTGCCCTCTGAGGACGCCCAGTATGGGGGAGATTACGATACTGTATAGACTATGGGAATATATAATTGTGTTAAGGTGGAAAATGTAAAGCCTTAACGCTATTTAAAAGTAAGTTCATTTTACAATTAGACACTAGTATAATAGTGAAATATAATACATAGTAGATAGTTTAACGGACCCTTAGGAGATGTAAATTCCGAGCATCTCTTAAGTTACTGCACTCATATTTATCTCTGTTGATTTAACTTACATAAGATCTTTTAGTTCTGACTCGAGTGTTTTGTCTTTTCAATTCGCTCGGGTCAGTCCGAGCGTTTCAGGATTTGAAGATTTTATTCTGGAGGACGATGACGAAGATTTGTAGTATTACTATCTATTATATTATTCCACTACACCATTTGATTCTGCTGCATTGATATTTATTAGTATATGAACTCTGATATTTATTGTATAAAGAAAAATCAAATGTTTTGTAAACAGTTTTATGAACTGTATATTTATGATTATATTTTATCGTTCCGCTGCAAGATTCTATTTTTTTTTCTTCTTTCTTCATCTTATCTGTGTTTATCTTATTTACCCCTATAACAATCTGCCCTTTGGTATGGTTTGAATTGGCACGTGTGTCGATTTAAAGCGTGCGAAAAGGTGGGACGTTACTTGTATCAGAGCTTTGGTTTAGTGATAAACCTTTGCTTTGCGGGGTTTGACTCTTTACTAATAGGGTAGTAATACCCGATGGGAGTCACTGAGTGTATATATATGAGAGAGCGTATTTGTTAGTGTTATAAAAAGGTTTAATATTGTGTTAATGTGTTCCGTTTTGTATTTATAAATTCTGGTTGGTGCATGGGACGCTATGACATCAATAGGGATTTCTAAACACTTAATAGGACAGACCAACATAATATTTGTTTTTAATATAGGTGAATGAAATAATTTTGCCTATTATATTTTCTATATAAAATAAAAAAATTCAAATGATTTCTGTATTTGGCTGCAATAGATTGGTTGTTAGGTAATAAAGTGTATAAATAATAATAGAAATAAGATTGAAAAATAAAATAAATGAAATTTGGGAAATTTAGAACTTAAGATCTGGGGTTTTGAAGTTTCTTTCGAATAAATTTTGGAATATAATAATATTGTTTATAAGTACTTTCTGATATAAATATTTATTATAATTCGGAAGAATTGTTTTAAAGAAGATTTTGGAGAAAATAAGTTTTGTACTTTCCTCTCTGTCGTTGGAAAATAATTTCAATGATGGCGGCCGCATCATCGACTTTCATTTTCAAGTTTCGAAGGGGGAAGGCCACTGTAGTAGTTCTACTGCAGATTCATTTTTGAAAAATATATAAATTTTGAATTGTTTTAAATATAATTAGAGATATATAAGTTGTAAGAATATATTTATCTATTGTTTTAAAATAAATTAAAAATTAACCCGGTATTAAATTCTTAAATTTCCATTAATTAATTGTTTCAATTATTGTAGTAAAATGAAAGGTAAGTAATTAATAATTGAAACCTCTAATTTAGGTATGAGATTTAAGGCTAAGTTATAAAGGAAATAAAAAGGAAGTTGAAATTGTAACTTATAAGGAAAAGGTAAAAATTTATTGAACAATGAATTAATTAAAAGAAATGTGAAAACTTGTATAACTTTCAATTACATTCTTTAAAAGCACATATATAACTTACCAAATATTAAAAGTTGAAATGTTAATAAGAAAATATAATAGATATTGTACAAGTAATAAATTTGAGGTAATGAAAGTAATTAATGAAATTGCTTAATAAATAGGAATTTTATGTTGTAATATTATGATCTTAAGTGTAATTGAAACGACTACTAATTGAAATAGAAAGGTGGGTATTATGAATGGAAGAAAATAAATAAAATTAAGTAGTATATATGGAAGATAATAAACTTAAGTAAAGGATTGAATATATTTATTAATAAAATAAGAAGAAAAGATGAATGCAGTAAATATATAAGTGTAGACTTAAATTAATGTATTAATGTGCTAAGAAATTGATTTGCACATGAATACTATAAACAAATGAAGTTATGCAATATGAAATGAAAAGAGAATGAATTATATATATAAGTATAAGTGCAAACAAGTGTAATAAACACTAAACTAATGAATGGAGATAAAAGTTGTAAGAAATAAATGTAAAGTAATAAATGAAATTTATAGGAATGAGCTTGATTTATTATTTGGAATTGTAGCTTGTTTGGTTTATGATTGTTTGGGGGTAAGATACTTTAAATTTGGATTTGGATGAATGAATAATCTATTTAGTTTTATCTAAGGCCGCTGAGTAAATGATGCACTAGTAATTTATTCTTCATTCCGTGCAATTTAAAAGTTTTGAACCCGAACAATTATTTGTTTGTTTGATCGAATGGTTGTTTTGTATTGTGTATGCTGTTTGTTGAAATTGATGGTTGTTGTATTGATTTGTTGTTAGTGATTGAAACTACCTAAATATTTCATTTTTTATAAATTGTTAACCCTTTGGATTATATAGGTAAAATGCAGGTAATGGAAGCAATTGCTACTGCTTTTGGTTCCATAAAATAAGCGTTATTGACCGACAAATAGGTACGTTTTCGGATTACGGGTTTTATCGTTATTATTTTGTTTTTTTCCCGTGTTGGGATATATATTATTCTGAAAATATATGATATATATTGTTATAATTAATATTTTATTTTTCTTCTGAGCCTCTCCGTACAAAGGAGACTCTGCCGAAATTTTCCGAAAATTTCGGACTTAGAAGAAAAAAATTCCGACTTTAATAATTTAAATATAAAAGATTAAATAGTTATAAATTAGGATATCTTATTTAAAGCAATTAATTGTAAATTTAATTGTTTATAAAGCTAATGTTTTGATAAGTTGTATTGTTTTTATTTCTTCTTTTTCCCTTTTTTTCCTTTTCGGGGACGAAAAGTTTTGAGTGGGGGAGAGTGTAACGAACCAAAAATTTTCGATGTTAAATTTTTGTTATTTTAATAATACTATATGAGTTAATATTGAAATAAATAAAATATTACAATTTTATAATGAAATGCTAACTAAATTTAGAATGAAACAATGTTAATACAAGTCAATTATCAACAATCTAAATGAAACTCCAATTCATTTTATTTAAGCATGATACGTTTGGTTATAAAACTAAATATAAGTAACAAATGTAAACATTTAGTTATTTTACAAAATAGATAGTTAATGGTAATTAAATAAGATCAGTATTGTGTAAGGAATGATAATATTGGTGGTATTAATGGTTACACTGATTTATAGTGGGATGTAAAAGGTAATAAATTTATGTATAATTTGGGTAATAAAATAAGTTTATTTATGGAGTTAGATTGGTTATATTATCTTAGGCTATAAAACAAATAGAAGAGAACAAGCATAAATCTTAAGGGTATAATAACAATTATTATATATTACCTAATTTATTGGTCAATCAATTTATTTGAAATAAATTCCTCTTGAATGTTAAGTAATTTTAATACTGTTATGGAGGAAACATTACTTAATGATTTTTAAGTTTAGTAACGGAAGAGTGAATGAGAATTACAGAGAACATAAATTATTTACAAGTAAAAAGGAGTATATATTGAACAAATTTATGATAATTGGATAATGCAGTGTTATTGGAAATTAATTAGTGTTATATATGGGATTTATACCTGGTGGGCAAGTAGTAAACTTATAAATGAAAGAAAGTGAGTAGATGACCCTTTATTTAGGTTATTTATTCATTTAGTATGTTAAATAAAAATTTGGGAATCAGATCTCAATTAAGGAAAATTAAGTTGTACGTTAATTTGAGATAAAATCTATTAAATATTACATTTATAGGGAATGTAGTACGAATGGTTAGGAATTGTCAAATTTGGTAAAAAGGGATTGGACTTAGGAAACTTTGTTAATTGAGTTTAAAACCTTAATTAATACACGTAATTGACAAGATTCACATTTAAAAAAAAATAACGGTTGATACAAATCTAAGATGTATATAGAAGTATTAATGTAGTGAAAGACAAACAAATATTAACTATGTGATTTGTGTAATTAATGGATAGGAATATCAAAGCTAATTGTAGTAAGGAATATAAGTGGTAGAACAATAATTTATGATTTTATTTTTGTTAGCATATGTTAAGAGATATGTTTATGATCTTAATTTAAACTTCTACTAATAACATGTATTACAGTAAGATAAAAAAAATGATAACATACGTTAGGTGTATTTAATGACATTGTTTGAATGTAATTAATAACGATGGTTATAATAATAAATGTTAATAATCAATAAGAATGAATAAGTTTAGTAAAAGAGTAAACATTCATTTAGTAGAAATGTTTGGCAACTGAAAGATTGATTGTAGTGATGAGAAACTATTATTTAGTAAGAAATATATATAATTACTGTTTGTAGCGAATAGTGTATTAATATGTTTAAATTACTATTAGATAGGAAATAATTGTTATACTTCTCATTACATTCATTTAGTCCATTTTGAAACTTAATCAACTAAAATTAATGTAATTGAAAATATCCAATTAATAGAAGAGAGAATACTAATTGTAAATTATTAGGTGTAAATAAAAGCAGCATATGTTTTGTGAAAATATAGGGAAAGTTTGATTTAATAAAAAGAAAATTTTACATCAAATAAAATGAATGTTTCATCTGTGAATGTACGTTTAATTTCATTAAAATAAGAACAGAAAGATTGATTTTAAAGAAAGAAATATATGTTTATTTGAACTGTGTTTTAGCTTGCAGACTGATTACAAGAATAGGAAAATAATCTATTTATTACGCTTGTGTATAACAAAAAATTTATGAACGTGTTTAAATAAACAATTATTCTATTTCTTTATTCATTTTGGTTGTCTGTTTTAAAATCTAGCTTTGTAAGTAACTGCAGTTAATGTAATTCAAATGTTTCAATTAAAAAGAAAGGAAACGTTGATTGCAATTAATAGATTTAATAAAAGAAACGCACGTTTTGTGTTAAACAAAAAGGGTATTTTAATGGAAATAAAAGATCATTTTGAGAAAACAAAATTGAACGTTCTCATTTTTAAGGTAAGTATAAATATTTTATTTTGCGTAGATAAAAACATAAATGCGTACAAAATTCTACTTTCGTTTGCAAACTTTTCCATTCCTACGTACATTCCATGTCCTTAAATCGTTTGGGTTCAAGCTTCTTCTTCAATCGTTTGGGTTCAAAGGTGAGATTTTTATCTCACATCTATGTCTATAACTATCTTTGATTGTTGGGTATGAATTCCTAACACTTATTTATGTTCATTTGCTTTTGATTTGGATTGAATTGGTGAATATTCCAATTTTTGGTGTTTTGTAGTCAAATCTTTAAAAATCCAATCTTTGATGTTTGAACATGTTTTTGGTGATGCATCGAAGAGCCTATAGTGTTAGGTTGTCGATTGGAATAAATCCTTAGCATCCATCGCTCGTTCGATCGCATTTCGGTTTGGATTTGCCATTTTTGGTCTAGGCTATTTTTTTGCCTAGTAGAATATTTCAGACGTCTGAAATTAATTTTAGACGTCTGAAACCAAATCCAAACGTCTGGTTGAAAAATCCAGACGTCTGGAAAAAGGGTCTGGAAAAGGCAGAGACTAAATCCAGATGTCTGAAACAAAATCCAAGCGTCTGAAATCAAATTCAGACGCTGGTTGAAAATTTCAGACGTCTGAAATGGTCCAGGAATTAAAAATAGAAGGGAGAAAACACATATACTTCCAGAACCTAGGGCCAGACATCGGGAACACCTACCAGACGTCTTGAACTGTTTAATTTGCCTATTTTGGCTATTTTTGAGTAAATTTCCAAGGTTTATCGATTTTTGTTGATCCGGTTAGTTGTTATCACTTATTATCGACCTTGATGACTTTTTTTTATGGATTTTTGAAAATATCCATTTGGATGGATTTGATATCGATTTCTTTGGATTTGATTCACATCTTCATATGTGAATTTCGATGATTGATTGTTTCTACAATCATTTTTAGTAATTTGTCACTTTAAAACATAAAGGTTTCAATACTAGTAATAAATATCAAAACTCTTTCTTCAAATGATTTCAACACTATTTTATTACAAAGCTCGTTTCTTAAACCGTTTTCCAATCTATTAGTATATACAAACCTTTACCTCACTCGTATGAGAAATCTAATTAAACGGCTTAGCAAAACAAGTGGTATGAAACGCTTGCGTTTACTTCGTCGGTTAATTCTTGGACTTGTTCGATTGAATCTCTTATGACAATTTTCTAGTGGAAACTTACAATTTGTTTGTAAATATTTAAGTTAAGCTAGTGGTTATGAGACATGATGCGAAACTCATATATTTACTAGCTTAGTGTAGTTGACACTTCTTGATGGTCATTGACGACTATTTTTGTGGTTTAGACTAGCAATGTGCGATGTCTCTTTTTCTGCGAGGGAGACTAAACCCTGTTTTGTGGAGTTTCGACTCAAATTGGTGGGGTAGCAACCCATGGTCTTCGGGCCGTTTGTGGAGCTTCGGCTCAATTTGTGATGGTTAGCAACCATGGAATTAGCGTTCCGTTTGTGATACACGTGTTGGTGAGCTTTATGCTCCCGTTTGTGATAGGCCTTCCCTCTTTTCGTGATTTTTGGATTTCTATTGATGATTTCTAGAATTTGTGCTTCACCAATTTTCGTGATTTTCATTGATAGGTTCTATCAATATTTGTGCATTGGTGAATTTGTGTGTCATTGACTTTTGTGATTGACATTGATATAATTGTCAATATTTATGGTTTTTGTGAAGGAGATATAGAGTATGACATTCCTTTTTATCTTTGAGAAGATTCTTGTGATATTGATTAATCTCTTATTGATTATCAATTACATGCTTGTTATAGTATGTCATTATGGTTATTATATGTGCATGTCATATCTTTCAATTCTTTATCATGTCATCTGATATTTATAGCTAGACTGATCCGTTTATTATTTTCTTATTAAATAATACTCGGGTCAGACCGAGATGTTACAGGTGCTTCTACTTGACTTTACATCCGGGATTACCTTCTTGACTTTGGTTAACTACTTAGATTAGTAGTTTTTGGTTGTATACAATTGAGATATAGACTCCATGATGTATACTTATTCCTTTGTGTAGTTCTTGTAACTATTCTTTTGTGATATTGTGGATCTTTTTAGACCGGTACTCTGATATACACTTCTAAGTGTAATATTCATATCTATTTCAGCCTTTGTGATATGAATTGTCTGTGACTGATTTATGTTATGTTTATTTCTATATTTGTTTCCGAAGATATTATAGCCACTGTGTAGTAGCTTTGAGTTTGTTTCGGTATGCCGGATTTCCTCTTGATAAAGAAATGCATGTTATACTATCTGGCATATCGATGCTCGCACAAAGCAATTACACGGATGGTCGCTCCTCAACAGCCTTATCCTCCGCGCTAGTTGACGGCATTACCCCGTAGTGTCCTTGGCTAGCGTGGGTATATTGGTGGGGCGTCACACTTTAATAATAAAAAGTGACATTTATTTTTGTCCCTCCACATTCATTTCCTAATTATAAATAACCTACATCTTATTTCTTCTTCTACATTTTGTTTCTCCTAACACCTCATATTCAAAAGCTCTTATTCTTGCAACTCCAAAAGCATTCTTTTATAAAAATGATTTTTTTCATTTTTCGTACTGGAGAAGAACAAGGTCCTGTATCGCGCTAAAGCTTTTGCTGACGTGGCTTATATTTTTGTTAGGTATGTTTATTTGTTTGTTTAAATTAATTTTGTTTTCAAGCGATTTAACGCGTGTAACTTTCTCATACGAACTCGTTTCACACGCGATTTTTTTTTGTTAGGATCATAATAAAATTCCGGATCTTTTGACGCTGGTTTGGACGAATTTGGAGACTGCCCAATTTTTGGGTTTAAATTGAATTTTAATTCAATTTAAATTCAAAAGGTGAGTGTTTCAACCCACTCACAACTTCTAAGTTTGCTTATGTTTGTTAAATTGATTTAAGATATGAGTAGAAATTTATTTATGATTGTTTTGCATTTTTTTTCATAATCTAAGTTAAATCGCATTTATTTAATTTAACTGTTAATTAATTTTATTATTGCATATAAATTGACAGTTAAAATTTACTTATTTTGCATATAAACTATTAGTTAAATAGTTATTTATTTATTTATTTATTTTGAATATAAACTGTTCGTTGATACATGTTATATTTTATATGCTCTATTGATGTTTGTTTAAATTGATGATGATTGAAATAAAATTGATTGATGATTGATATTGGGTGAATGGATGGTGTGTTCTATATTATATAAACTGCAAGTATTATGCATTCTCATTTCATTAGGTATTGTGGTTTGAAATGATATACAACCGCATTTTTTTTATTTTTAAATTTGCGAATTGAAATGATAAATATCTGTATTACTTGACCATAGGATAGAAAATTATATACAGGCACCGCGGTATATATATCAAATTATTTTTGAAATGATTTCTATGGTTTGGATAGGATGCGGTTTAATAAATATTAATTTTGATCTTATATAAAATCTTATTTTATATATACATATTTAGTTAAATTATTGAATTTAAGCTATGTATGAATTTATTAAATGGAAATAAATAAGTTGAAAAATGGAATTTGATAATTTATATTTATGATTAAGTACAGGTTTAAGATATTGTGTATATATATAGAGTTTTAAATAGTTCAAATCAATTAAGATTGAAAATTTATTTGGAATTGGGCTTATTTAAAAATTAAACTCCACAAGTTGGTGTAAACTTATTAATCTTGGAAATTTTAAAGGTATGATATTTATAACTGGATATTTATTCAAGATAAATTAAATAAATAATTCTAGTATAAATAAACGAAAGGAAATATTTAGTGTTAATAAATTGGGTTTTATTTTAAATGGTTATGGATCTATTATGTAAACATTTCAAAACTAAATAATAGGACAATGAATTGTTGAATAGAAATTCCCATTCTTAGTTTTGAAATTTATTAAATACTCAAAGTTTGAAAATATTGAAATCAAAGTTTTTTATTCAAGCTGAAAGTGAATCTAAAGTTTATGGGTTTAGACTGAATTTAAAGTAAGTAAAATTGTAAAGGCGTGGAAATTATTTACTTTATAAAGAAATTTTAAATTCAACTGTTTTATTTAATATACTGTTGAATATCCAAACCATTTAAGTTTTGAAAGTTATGGTTTGAAAGCTATGAATTTCAAAGTATTATGTTTTGAAAGTTATAATTCAAATGTTTGGGCTTGAGATATTATAAATTTTTAAGCAATATGATTTTGGAAAAGATATATGTGAAATAAAGATGATATTATACTGATTTGGGTTTATAAATGATATCAAATTTATTTGGTTTTTAAAACGAAAAATGGTATCGTATTATATGGTTTTGAAATAGGTATATATTCTGGTTTTGAAAGTAAAACTATTTTGATAGGACCGCGATGTTATAATATCGTTTGGTTGTTGAAGAGACCGGGATCGGAAGTTGTCATACTCTCTGCCAACTCCGAAAACCACTTTAACAACCGTGTATGCGGTGGAGATTCCAGAATGAAGTAGGATGGTGGCGGCATTTCGTTTGAGGTAAATACGTGGACCCGACTCTCGTGAGTTGGCATAAGGTGGCTAAAACAGGAGCGATTCTCGGGCCAAGGGGGTTAGTGCCCTTTATCGGACACATTCCTTCGATACTATACTCTGACTTTGGATTGATTCGGTGGCCACCTTTATTTTTTTGATTTTGGGGGTGTTTGTTCGAGGTGGGCGGTAGCTGCGGCTATGCGTTACCACCAGTCCGGATAGCAATTGGTATATCTACCCTGGCATTGCCTAGTTGTGTCGTGTCACCTACCTGAGTGCGCCTTATATGATTTTGGCTTTGTACCATACCTATGGAGTTCCTTCTGACGACGCCCAGTACGGGGGAGATTACGGTACTGTATAGACTATGGGAATACATAACTGTGTTAAGGTGGAAAATGTAAAGCCTTAACGCTATTTAAAAGTAAGTTTATTTTACAATTAGACACTAGTATAATAGCGAAATATACTACATAGTAGATAGTTTAACGGATCCTTAGGAGATGTAAATCCCGAGCATCTCTTAAGTTACTGCACTCATATTTATCTCTGTTGATTTAACTTACATAAGATCTTTTAGTTCCGACTCGAGTGTTTTGTCATTTCAATTCGCTCAGGTCAGTCCGAGCGTTTCAGGATTTGAAGATTTTATTCTGAAGGACGATGATGAAGATTTGTAGTATTACTATCTATTATATTATTCCACTACACCATTTGATTCCGCTGCATTGATATTTATTGGTATGTGAACTCTGATATTTGTTGTATAAAGAAAAATCAAATATTTTGTAAACAGTTTTATGAACTGTATATTTATTATTATATTTTATCGTTCCGCTGCAAGATTCTATTTTTTTTTCTTCTTTCTTCATCTTCTCTGTGTTTATCTTATTTACCCCATAACAATCCGCCCTTCCGTATGGTTTGAATTGGCACGTGTGTCGATTTAAAGCATGCGAAAAGGCGGGACGTTACAGAATTGATGACTGCTACAACACTACAAGGATACAAGACTTCAAAACTGGTGCATCAATTTTATTATTATTTGATTTTTGAGTCTTAGTTCAACATTATTAAAATCTCTCCTCACTTACATATATATTAGCTTATATATTTTTATCGCTCTTTTTTCAAATTTTTTTATATACATATACAATCATATAATTAATTTACAAAAGATTAAAATTTATATACATACATACATACATACATATGTATGTATGTATATGCAAACTGTGCATATTGCACGAAATACACCAGGTTAGTCGACTGACCTAAATTTCTAGTTGACTGACACTGGAGAAAAAGTGCAACATGCACAGTGCATGAATATTTGAATTTAAATATTTAAATTAGTTTGAATATTCAGTCTATTGACCCTAAAGCCCAGTCGACTGAATTTCTATAATAGCCATGTTTTTGAAAGGACACGACTTTTTTGAAGATTTGCGAACCTTTAATGAAAAGATTCAGATGCAATACTTCTATCAAAACTCTTCACCAATAGTCGTAGCTTTCTAACTCTTATAAGTACAAACTCCAACTTCATTTCAAATCACTCAATCACAATCGATTTCTCTTATTCTCTGATCTAACTTTCTGAAATCTATTTGCTATCATACTCTCAAATATTCTGCATTAAAGCAATACTATACCTTTCTACTCTTCATATTCTACAAATATAAATATTTATACTCGAGGAGAAGATTATAGGAAGGGTGTACAACAAGTGACAAATCCGTGTTATCAGAACACATAAGTCAAAATTATTTTTTGTATTAGTTGAAGTCCTGTTCTGCTGCACAGGCAAGTGAAGTCCTCTTCGGCTATTGAGGCGAAATCTTGTTCTGCTGCTCAGGTCCCTGTTCGGCTGCTCATGGGTTGTATAGACCTGTTCCTCCAGGTTAAGCGAGGGTTGTTGTTTTAGAGAAATTCCAGAAGGAGTCTGGGACTGAACGTAGGACAGTGCTCTGAACCAATATAAAAATCTCTGGTGTCATTTTACTATACTGCTTTTATATTCTGCACTATTTACAGTATTATTATCATCAATATACTCTGCATTATCATATATCCATATTACACGATCGATGGCACACTTTTATTTGGTATCAGAGCCAGGTCATCATATAACCGTAACACAATTATCTGATAATCTATTATATGGATGCTAACACCAGCACCAACATTAACACTAGCTTTGTTAAAGGACAATCCACTGCACGTCCACCACTATTTAATGGCATGAATTATAACTATTGGTCCACACAAATGAGAATATATATGCAAGAAAATAGTTTTGAATCATGGAATATAACTCAAACAGAATATACTATTCCTACTGAAGAATATTCCACTTGATCAAATACACAGAAATTAGGTGCCGCACTAATGCAAAAGCCATGAATACGTTGTTTTATGCCTTAGATAAAAATGAGTTTAACGGTGTTAGTATGTGCAATACTGCTTACGAAATATGGCGTACACTCAAAGTCACACATGAAGGAACCAACAAGGTTAAACGAAGCAAAATATCCATGCTCAAGAGTCAGTTTCAAAATTTTAGAATGAAAGAAAATGGATCCATAAATGACATGTACTCAAGATTTCATGATATCTATCATTCATTCATTGTACTAGGAGAAATATATTCAGATTTTGATATCGTATCCAAAATCCTTAATTATTTAACGGATGAATGGGAAAGAAAAGTTATTGCTATTGAAGAAGCGAACGATATTTCCAAAATAACTCAAGAAGAATTAATAGGAAATCTAATTTCTTATGAAGTAAACTTGCAGGCAAAAAGAGTTCAGGCTCAAGATAAAAAGAATATAGCATTTCATGCAGAGCAAGAAGAATCAGACTCACATAAAGACGACCTAGCTTTTATTGCAAAGAAGTTCAAGAAATTCTTGAAATATAGAAAAGGAAATAGAAATAATAGCAAGAGAAGCTCAACCAGCAATAAACCACCGTCTTTATCAGTTATGGAATGTTATAACTGTCACAAAAAAGGCACATGCAAAAAGACTGTCTAGATCAAAAGAAAGAACATCAAAATAAAAGGAAGAAAAATTCAAAAGAAAAGCTTTTTCAGTCACATGGGATGATTCAGATTCCTCATCATCTTCTTCGGGAAGTGAAAGTGACAACGATAATGAACAAGCTAACGTATGTTTTATGGCTAAAGCTAATGAGATTAGTGATTTTACATTTGATGACATGATAGAAATAAACTCTGAATTATTAGATACTTTAAAAAGTCTTAAAAGAAAATATAAAGAAGCTGTAGAAAATAAAAAAAAGGTAGAATACGAAAGAGATATGCTTAAAGATGAGAAGAAAATATTGGAAGAAGAACTTGAGAAAACTCAAGAATCTCTCTCTAATGTTAATTCTCAACTTATATTATTGAGCCAATAAATTGAAACTCAAAAAGAAAAGAATGATAGTCTTGTTTCTGAGAATCATGTTTTAAAAACAAATATTAAAATGGTAAAACTAGAAAATTCAAGTCTAAAGACTAAACTGGACGGAATCACCAAAAATGTTTCAAATTTTAATAAAGGTAGAGAAAATTTAGCTACAATTATTGAGAATTCACAATCTATTAATAATAAACATGGTTCAGGATATAAGAAGAAAGTTAAAAAGTCACAACCTAGTAATTTGAACAAAGTTAAATCTAATAAAACACCAACGTCTTTAAATAGACCAATTTCTAAGACCATAAGTATATGGATACCTAAAACCAATAACAAACTAATAAGAAAGAAATATATTAGTTCATTCATAGAAGATGTTCATAATAATAAAAATTATATTTATAAAAGGGATAGTAAACCCTCTTGGGTTTGATTTCCTTAGACCTAACTCTTAGGACCCTATTAAAAAGGTGGGTACCAACAATATCTCATATTTTTTGCAGGACCCACTCAAGAAAAGAGGAAAATGGATACTCGGCAGTGGTTGCTCAAAACATATGACAGGAGATAAGGACATGCTGATAAATATTACATACTCAGATAAAGGTTCTGTTACTTTTGGAGATAATTTCAAGGGATATATCATCGGCAAAGGCGATGTGAGCAATTACGGTACATCTAATTTACCTCTTATTACAAATGTTTTATTAGTTAAGAATTTAAAATATAACTTATTAAGTATAAGTCAGTTATGCGACAAAGGATTTAAAATATCATTTTCTGAAAATAAGTGTAGTATTCTCGATCAGAATCAAAATCTTATTTTCGAAGGAAATAGAGATAAAAATGTTTAAGTTTTAAATATGAAAGTTAATCATAACTCAGATTTATGCTTAATGGATAAAGAAAATGATCCATTGATATGGCATAAAAGATTTTATCATATCAATTTCAAAAATATGAACAAGATTTCTAAAAATAATCTTGTGAAAGGTTTACCAAATATGAATTTTAAAGTTAATAATATATGTGACTCATGTCAATTAGGAAAACTAACTAAATCCTTGTTTAAACCTAAGAAAGTTATCTCGACATTACAACCACTTAAATTACTTCATATGGATTTTGTTGGCCCTACCCAAATTCAATCCATAAAACATAATAAATATGTATTTGTAATAGTTGATGATTTTTCTAGATATGCACGGACTATTTTTATGAAAAATAAAAGTGATACCTTTGAAAATTTCAAAACTTTTGTTAAACAAATTCAAAATTTAAAAGGTATTAAAATTAAAAATATTAGAAGTGATCATGGAAGTGAATTTAAAAATATACAGTTTGATAACTATTGTAAAAAGAAAGGAATATTTCATAATTTTTCATTTCCTAGAACTCTACAACAAAATGGAGTTGTAGAACGAAAGAATCGAACTCTACAAGAATGTGCAAGAACTTTACTAAATGAAAGCACATTACCAAAACAATTTTGGGCAGAAGCTGTTGCAACTGCATGTTATGTTTTGAATCTTGTTTCTATTAGACCTCTGATCAAAAATACTCCTTACGAACTTTTTAACGGTAGAAAACCAAACATATCTTATTTTAAAATATTGGATCAAAATGCTTTATACTAAATACTAAAGATCATCTTGGCAAATTTGATTCAAAATGTGACGAAGGAATATTTCTTGCATATTCGAATCGAAGTAAAGCTTATCGAATTTTTAATAAACGAACAAATACTATCGAAGAATCACTCCATGTATCTTTTGATGAAAAAGCTAAAACTATTTCTACTACATTCAAGTCAATTAGAGAAATAAATTAAAAATGTTCGAACTAGAAGTCAATTAAATTTAATGAGTAATGTAGCTTTTATCTCTTCTATAGAACCTAAAAATACTAAGAAGCATCATCCAATGAAAATTGGGTTATTGCTATGCAAGAAGAATTAAATTAATTTGAACGAAATTAAGTTTGGGAATTAGTACCCAGACCGACCGATCAGATGGTTATAGGAACTAAATGAGTTTATAAAAATAAAGCAGATGAATTAGGAAATATAACTAGAAATAAAGCAAGACTAGTAGCACAAGGATATAACCAGGAAGAAGGAATAGACTACGAAGAAACATTCGCTCCAGTTGCTAGACTAGAAGTGATACAGATCTTATTGGCGTACGCTTGTTTTAATAATTTTAAAATTTATCAAATGGATATTAAAAGTGCATTTTTAAATGGTTATATTAAAAAATGCTTATGTTGAACAACCTCCTCTATTTATTCATGAAAAATATCCAGATCATGTTTATAAATTTAAGAACGCTTTATATGGATTAAAGCAAGCACCACGTGCTTGGTATGAACGTCTTAAAAGCTACTTAATTAATTCTGGATAAGAAATAGGAAAAGTAGATCAAACATTATTTATAAAACGCTCTAAAAATGATATATTAATAGTTCAAATATATGTCGATGACATTATATTTGGCTCAACTAATAATGAATTATGTAAAGAATTTTCTGAAATAATGACTAGAGAATTTGAAATGTCTCATATGGGAGAATTATCATATTTTCTAGGACTACAAATTAAACAAGTTTCAAATGGAATATTTATTAATCAAGAAAAATACTGTAATAATCTTATTAAACGTTTTGTAATGGAAAAAACTTCTGCCAAACCAACTCCTATGAGTACAACAACACATCTTGATAAAGATGAAAACGACAAAATTATAGACTAGAAATTATATCGTAGTATGATAGGATCACTGCTCTATTTAACAGCAAGTAGACCAGATATTATGACGAGTGTATGCTTATGCGCACGATTTCAAGAAAACTTGAAAGAATCACATCTACATGCTGTAAAACGAATACTACGTTATCTTAGTAAAACTACAAATTTTGGACTTTTCTATCCAAAAGAGTGTTCGTTCGAATTAGTATCATACAGTGAAGCTGATTTCGGAGGATCGCGAACAGATAGAAAAAGTACAAGTGGTACGTGTCACTTCATTGGTAAATCATTAATATCTTAGTTTAGTAAGAAACAAAACTATGTCTCTCTATCAACTTGTGAAGCAGAATATATTTCTACAGCACTAGCTTCCGCACAAGTTATTTATATGCAACAAACACTTAAAGATTTTGGAACCAACATATCAAAATCAATAATTTACTGCGATAATTCTAGTGTAATAAATTTATCTAAAAATCTAGTAAATCACTCGAGAACTAAACATATAGATATTAGACATCACTTTTTACGTGATAATATAGAAAAAGATATAATAAATCTAGACTACGTACCATCAGAAAATCAGTTAGCCGATATTTTTACTAAACGACTATTAGAGAATACGTTTATAAAATTGGGACGTGAGCTCGGGATAATCTCAAGTAAGGATATATAAATAAAAATATAATTTTTTTTTACTAAAATGTCAAAAATAAAAACTGTTTAAAAAAAATTGAAATTCTAATCATGCTAAGACTCAAACTCATGACCTATTGTGAATAGCCCAAGTGTCTTAACAACCTGAGCTATTAATGTTTTATGTTCTAGTCTCTTATGGCCATCTTATTATACAGTCACATGTATTTTATACTACTGTATATGTCACAATTATCTTCATAATATTGTACTTATGTATTATCAATTTTATAAATATTTTAACTGATCAGATTAAGCTCAGCCAACATAATACCTATGTCTCTACATTCTTTTAGGCTGAAATTAATATAATCCACAAAATAAAATCCTATTTTCTCTAAAATGAAAACTATAAGTAGGAACATATTGCTATTTCTATGCACTCAAACTCAATACATCATTCGATTTTCTGAAATAAAAAATCAATCAATAGCAGTTTTACAACAATGTCAACATCATCTACTACCGACTCTATCGAAATCCTTGCCACACCCAACTCCCTAAAAATACCAGACCACAAAGGTTCACCATCTTCGATTTACCATACAAGATACACACCGAAAAAGAAAAAAGGAAAAAAGACCGTTGATATTTCACCAAACACAAAACAAAAGATCGACGATCCCCATCATTATCAACAGGAGTCTCTAATGCTTCAATGGTAGATGTATTATGAATAAAAAATTCATTCTAGACGTATAGGTATAATCGAGCATATAGCAATGAAATTCTGCGGGGCTTCATCACACCCGATAGATGAAAATGTCATTTCGCCGATCCGATGCCCTTCGACTTCATCTCCTCCGCGGCCACCATTCTCACCAAATTCATGGGATCGCAACGAAGCTTCGAACGTTCATCGTAAACAGCCAAAAGAATTAAAGACACCGAGTCCTAAGAAATAATCATAATATTTAATAATTTTCCGTTGTATGTTTAATAAATTTTCTATCAATGTGTACGTTTATATATCTGAAATAAAATTATTCCCATGCAATAAACAACAACTTAAATATAAAAACTATTCAATTTTAACTACAAAAAAAAGTTAGATTTATAGAATAAATAAAATATAAACATTTCATATCTTATAAATAATTCACAGTGCAAAAAGCTACAGGTCAGTCGACTGAATATGCAAATCAGTCAACTGACACTGCATAATTTTAAAAATAATATATACGGCCAGTCGATTATTGCAAGGCCTCAGTCGATTGGACCAGAAAGTTGAAAATAATCAACTTTCAGCTTCAGTCGACTAACGACCTGCACCAGTCGACAGACGCTGACATATATATACAACAGGCCTAGTCGACTGTTGTATGCCTTTAGTCGACTGGACCAGAAGGTCGAAAAATCACAACCTTCGGCTTCAGTCGACTAACTCCCTGCACCAGTCTGAGCCGTAGATTTGAAAAGATTTTTACCTTTTTACCTACCCTTTTACCCCTTTATTTATCACTTTACCTTCTCTCCTCCTTTGCAATTCGGTTTTTCAAAATCTTCAAACCCCTAAGCTCTCCAAAAATCAAAATTTTCTCCTACAAATCTAAACTAAATGGCACCAAAACGTAAAGGTCAAGCCTCTTCCTCGTCTCATCCCCTTTCCAATGAACAAATTCAGCGGTGGCTATTTGACGACACCGTAATGAAGAGATGGGGACGGATGCAAGATTCAAGAATATTTGAAGGTTCCTTCGTCAAATTCTCTGGTTTTTCACCTTATCATATTCAAGAATTAGCCCACCGTAGCAATTTAGAGTCGTTAATTGATATCGTTGACAATAAACACAAAATTAACCAAATTATGGTTAAGTTGTTCTACGCTAATCTCAACTTGGGTCATCAAGATGTGCCAAATCAGGAAGATTGCATATGGAGCCTCGCATGTGGTAAGTCCATCTTCTTTTCTCTCGATCGTATGGCTAATATACTAAAAATAGAAAATGATGGAGTTGAGTTATCTACTATTGATGTTGATTTGGTTGTTCGAGATTGCGTAAGCTATTGATTTCTTGAAGATGATATGCGTCAGTTAAATCAATGTATTTACGACCAACGGCATGAATAATTCATCGCATCTTAATGAAAACCATAACTCCTAGAACCGGGAGTTATGAACTCGTCTATGAACACAATTTTCGAGCCTTGTATGCAATTTTTGGAAACGTCAAAGTAAACTGGCTTCATTTAATACTTGACAAGTTTTTAAGCTTTAACCAAGGAAAGATGAATATAATTTATCACGGCGAATATATTATGTATCTTCTTAAAGCATGTGAAGTTCCGAAACCAGATTCACCGGTTTCTATTGTTGGGTGTTTAAACGCTCGGACCTCAGCTTTAATGAAATTACCGGTTGCCCGACCCCTTCTATAATATCTTTTGAGGAATGGACACAAAGGCAAACAACTCAAGTTCAACCACAACAAGGCGATTCTTCTCACCGACCATCTCGTCAGACATCAACTCGATATCAACAAGAAGATATTACGATTCCAGATAAAGGTCTTTAACCACATGCAGCCATCAATATCATGTGCCGTAATCAACAAATCCTTCAAATCAAATATTCTAAAAGTTGATAAGAAGCTCGATAAAGTTAAAGGATTTTTCATAAAATTGTGGCAAGCTATATCGTGCTCTTCCAGTACATCTACTTCTACTATGGCCGATCCGGGTAAGCAACCCGTATTTACATGGTCTTCTTCTTATTCTGGAAACGATCAAGCTAGTAGTGATGATGATGGTAATGAAGGAGGTGGTGGTAGGGGTAAGGGTCTGATGGTGTAAGATGTTTATTTTTCTTTTGATTCAAGACATTTGTTTTAATTAATATGGCTTGTACTTAAATGGTCATTCTAGATTATTTGCTTTCAAACACAATTTTCTATGGATATTAAATGTGTGGATGTTTGTTCTTCGTTTTATTTCATATTATCTCTCACATTATAATATCATATTACTTATTCCTTTTTGTCGATGACAAAGGGGGAGAAATATTGTTGCTGCTAATAAAAATGCAGGATATAAAGCGTCAGAGATTCAGGGGGAGTAAGTATTTATGTTGTTTTATATACAGTCGAAATCTATAGCTATTTACAGGTTGTCATCAATAAAAAGGGGAGAATGTTGAGACTTGGTTTTGATTCATCACACAAAGCTATCATCTACAACATACAGAATTGACGACTACTACGACAAAAAGAGAATATATACTACAAGGAGACAAGACTTCAAAACCGGTGCATCAATTTAATTATTATTTGATTTTTGAGTCTTAGGTCAACATTGTTAAAATCTCTCCTTAGTTACGTATATATTAGCTTATATATTTTTATCACTCTATTTAAAAAAAATTATACACATATATAAGCATATAATTAATTTACAAAAGATTGAAAGTTATATATGTGCAAATTTTGCATATTGCACAAAATACACCAGGTCAGTCGACTGACCTAAATTTCCACTCGACTAACACTGGAGAAAAAGTGCAACGTGCACAGTGCACGAATATATGAATTTAAATATTTAAATTAGTTTGAATATTCGATCGACTGACCCTAAAGCCTAGTCAATTGAATTTCTATAACAGCCATATTTTTGAAAGGACACAACTTTTGTGAAGAGTTGTGAACCTTTAACGAAAAGATTCGAATGCAACACTTCGATCAAAACTCTTCACCAATAGTTGTAGCTTTCTAACTCTTATAAATACAAACTCCAACTTCATTTCAAATCACTCAATCACAATCGATTTCTCTTATTCTCCGGTCTAACTTTCTGGAATCTATTTGCTATCATACTCTCAAATATTCTGCATTAAAGAAATACTATACATTTCTACTCTTCATATTCTTCAAATATAAATATTTATACTTGAGGAGAAGATTAAAGGAAGGGTGTACTACAAGTGACAAATCCGTATTATCAGAACACATAAGTCAAAACTATTTTATGTATTAGTTGAAGTCCTGTTTTGCTACTCAGGCGAGTGAAATCCTCTTCGGTTGTTGAGGCGAAATCCTGTTCTGGTGATCAGGTCCTGTTCAGCTGCTCAGGGGTTGCATAAACATGTTCCTCCGGGTTAAGTGAGGGTTGTTGTTTTAGTGAAATTTCAAAAGGAGTCTGGGAATGGACGTAGGACGATGCTCCAAACCAGTATAAAAATCTCTAGTGTCATTTTACTATATTGCTCCTATATTCTGCACTATTTATAGTATTATTGTCATCAGTATACTCTGCATTATCATATATCCATATTACACGATCCATAGCACACTTTTAGAAAGGAGGTGCGGCTGCTGGCCTAGTTGGAGGAAATGTGGATGTGAATTGAGTGGGGAGATTTGGTGGTCGGTGTTTAATAATGAGGGAGGCAAGACAGTATAGTGACTGACGTTGTTCTTGGCTTCGGGTGGAGATGCTGGCCATGGGCGGAAGCAAGTGGTCAGTTTTAACAACGGTTGGTGGAGAGAGAGAGAGGCGGTAAGAGAAGGCGAGGGGATGAGAGCTTGTGTGTGTCTCGGCCATGTAGAGGTGGACGTGCATAAAGAAGAGATGAGAAGGCTTGAAAGCATGCAAATCCATGCTGTATATTTTGTTGTATTTCTTTTGTGAAAGCTTATTTTTCAAGCAGATGAATGACAGGTGGAAGGTGGTTTATAGAGACAGGCATGAATGGGAATGGTTCATATTTAAAGGGATAGAAACGTTTTTTTAACTGTACATGTATTAATTTTCGGTTTAAATATCACAAAGCAAGGACAGATAAAAGTGGAAATCAAAAGGTTGGATTTAGTAAAATAAATGCTAATGACTATTGTAATTATAAGGTGGGTAAATGAGTGGACATAAGAAACAAAGGCACAAAGCGGGTACCAGTACGGTTACCCATCTTGTAGATTCTATTGTGTACCGGACTCCGAAACATACAATTGAATATGCTACTGAGGTCGGCACGACGAGACAATTAGAATGGCACACAGATATCAGTGGTACGGTCATCCTATCAAAAGTTGATACGGACACTGATATATGTTATTATTCCATACGAAAAAATACAAACGAAGCTAAAAACATCCAAAATTTGCAAAACGAATTACGCAGTCTTATTCAGTGTATTCTAAATAAATTTTCTCATGTTGACATATTTAGGTTTTGGAATACTTTTAAATTCAACTGTTATTTCGCCGGAAATAAGATCGACGAAGAATTACATTCAAAATTTGGAGAAACAAAGTATGAAGTCTTGCTCAGAAGATGATTTATAATTTTTCTACAGAAAAATATTCAGGTTTGTAAAACATTTTATTATCTTCAAATATTAACTGATATAAATTTAAATAAAATTACACAATAAAAATAAACTTCCATATTATCTGATGAAAATTTACCAGTTGTTATGTTTAAATAGACGCATTTCAAATATCAAATTTATATTTCAAAATTTTATTATCTAAAATTTTACAAAATTCCAATTAAATATATTATTAAAACAATTAAAAATTTATGAGTCGTTACACTCTCCCTCACTCAAAACTTTTCGTGCTCGAAAAGAAAGGAGGTGGGAGAATAGAAACAACCAGAAAGAAAATAGATTGAAAACAAAGTAAAACAATTAGTCCAGACCGTATAAATTTCAATTTAAATTAAATTAATATTCAGTAATTGATTTCAATTCAAGGTAATTTCATTTAGTTGGTTTAATTTGTTAATTTATTAATACTCTTAAAACATAATTTATTTAATTAATCTCATTTATTATTCAATTACCTTATTATTCTATTTATCTCAATTAACATTTTTTTTATAATCAAAACTTAAGTGTATAACATTTATTATAAACACTTAAGTTTTGTTTATAAAATATTTTATATTGTATATTATCCAACTACATATTCAACTTCTAAATAATTTAGGTAAGTAGTATTAGAATGAAATTGGGTATTATACAAATAAAATTTTCCTAATTCAACTTATTCAAGTTTTAAATATTTATTCAAAATTTTGGATTTATTTATAATTAATATCATCCATTAACATAAATTTAAGAATTAAATTTTCGATTAACTTCAAATAGTTTAGAGATAAATATATATATATATATATATATACACACACATACACACCATATATACATATATCAAATCAAATTTAAAAATATATACACCTATATTATAAATCAAGTCATACTTCAGCAATTCAAATCAATTTAATTTCCAAAAGTGTAGCAAAGCTGCAGTCATCATCGAAATTATTTTCTAGCAACAAAAGAAGAGAGCACTGATTTAAAACTTTAAAATTCTCTGAGAATAATTTATATTCAAATATACTTTCAATAATATACATTTTAAAACTAAAACCCAAAGTTCGAAATCACCAGAATTAAGTTCTCATGTTCTTAATTTACATTCATTTCAAATTCTAAATCAATTTATAAACCAAGTTTATAATTTATTTATTCATATTATGCCGTACTCAATGGTTTACCAAACAAGAAATGGAAATCAAATATTATCATTTCTGACTACAAATTCATTAACAATTTAATTTCAGAAAAATTTATACATATATATATGATATAATCATACAAAAATTCATTTCATTAACCAAATTTGAAAATAATATTGTGTCAGTTTGCTCTGTTCAAATGTTTTGGAAATCCTATCGATAGCGTTGATCAGATGAATCTATCGAAAACCTAAATCAACATCAACAACTCAAACAACACAGCATATAAAACATTTTTATATTAGTTACAAATACACTGCCTCACTCGATATATCTAGAATGGATTTCAAAATAAGGATAGAGATTCAAATTTGATGGAGTCAAATCAAAGAGAATTCTGATTCGAAGATAAGTTTCGGAAAAAAAGAAGAAGTGATTAAGTAACAGAATATGGAGATAGATAAGCATATATAAATCGCAGACAACCTCAACCAGGTCAACCTTGACTTCAATAATAAGATCGATGCAGAATTCCGAGGCAATCGGCATCAGATCACAAGAGATAGAATTCAGGCATAGCTGGAGATAGTTAGCATCGCAAACCGAGGATACAGAAATCTCCGGTGGATCAATGCCTATTGAAAAACAAATCATTCAAAGATTGGCAGACCGCCGATTTATTATAGAGATTTTTCGAAGTGGAGTTATGGGATACTCTAGAATCAAAAGAATACAAACAAAAGAAGATAAGAATGGATTTCAGAACAAGTGGGAGAGTTCCAAAATTCAAAAGAAATTCGAATGAAGAGGAAGAATTCAAGCTCGAACAAAAGCAGTTCTGTAATTAAATTTACCTTATATGTTAAGTTTTTCCAAGAGCCAAAGCTCTGATACCAAATGTAACAGCCCGATATTTCCAACCATTCGCATCCACACATGCCAGATTAAAATTGCTTAAAATACCAGATTGTTAGTTTATATTTAGCAAAACTCAGCATATAAAGCAAATAAAATAATCACAGAATCACAAATACAGAGTAATATAATAATGCAGCGGAAACAAGAGGATAGTAGTTCATGAGACGACTATATATATAACAGAGTCAATTAAGATACAACAGAAGTCTCAAATACAAAAGTCAAATACAATATCAGAATACATCACTAGAATCAACAGAATATCTGGAAGCTGGATAGATAGCTGGATCTCCAAGCGAAGTTCCAACTCCAAAGGTGAGTCTCAAAAGCTGTATCACTTAGTCTAACCCAAGCGTAAAGAAAAACACAAAACCCTCGAGTCGGGATTAACATTCTTACATCAATAAATCTAACTCAAGTGAAATAACAATTGAAATACAAGAAACTCAAAGGATGTTTAGGATAACCATCCTCTAAGGATCCGTTAAACTATCTACTATGTAGTAATATACTCTATTATCAAAATGTCTATTAGTAAAGTAAACTTACTTTAAAATAGCTTTAAGGAGTGACCCAATATTCCCCTTAACACATAAATAGTGCCAATAGTCTATATAGTACTGTAATACCTCCTGATCGGAAGGCTACCAGAGGATACTCCATAGGTACGACACAAATCAAACTCGTACAAGGCACAGTAGGGTAGGAGACACAACACAACTAGGCAATTCCAAGGTAGATATACCAATTACGCTTCCGGACCAGTGGTAACGCGTAGCAGCTGCTACCGTCCACCTCGAACCACACTCCCAAAATCAAAGGTGTGCACCAATCAATCATAAAGTAATAGAATGGCATACGAAGAAGTGTGTCCGATAAAAGGTGCTACCTCCTTAGGCCGTTAATCGCCCCTGTTTTAGCCACCTTATGCCAACTCATAGGAGTCGAGTCCTCGTTCATACCTCAAAGGACGTCGCCACCAACCTACTTCATTCTGGAATCTCCACCGCGTACATGGTTGTTAAAGTGGTTTTTGGAGTTGGCAGAAAGTATGACAACTTCCAATCCCGATCCCTTTAACAACCAAACGTTATTATAACACCGTGGCCATTTCAAAATAATTTATACTTCAATACCAGAATATCACATCCATTTCAAAACCATATAAATACAATATCATTTCCATTTCACAAACCAAATCAATATGGTATCATTTTTATTTAAAAACAAATCAATATAATATCATTTTTTATTTCAAATATATTCACTTCTAGAATCATAGTACTTCCAAAGTTATAACACTTTCAAAACCAAACACTTGAAAATATGACATTTTCAAAACATAATACTTTGAATTTCATAGCTTCTAAACTATAACTTTGACCACTTAAACAGTTTAGATGTTCACATTGTATACATAATAAAATAGTTTTAAATTTAAAATTAAATTATAAATAAAATAATTCCCTCAACTTCACAAATTGATTCAAATCAACTTAAATCCAAAAATTCAGTTTAAATCAAACCTCAGTTCACAAATTTCAACCCAATTCAGTTCTCAATAAACCATTTCAATTTATATCGATTTCAAATATAGATTTAAACCTCAAATAAACCACTTCAATATCAATATATTTCAAAGCTTTAAATTTTCAACATTCCAAAACTAAATTTGGTAATTTCGCATGTGTGTGTGTGTGTGTGTATTCCATTTACTATTATTTAGTTTTGAAATACTTACTTAATAAATCCAAGATACTTAAATTGAAATTCAAATTTAAAATAACTCAATATTCCTTCCATATATTCAAACATGATATATTCCTTTTACATCACCTTATATCAAACTCGAGTTATAAAAAATCATATCCTTTAAGATTTCAATTTCCATAAATTTCAAATTGATTTAAATTAAATCAATTGTTAATTAAATACCATTTCAAATCAATTTCAAATCTAACTTCCCAACCTTAATTTATTAAAACATTATAACCTCTTTATTAAAATAAAATTAAATAAATATTTAACCATATTATAAATCAAACCTTATTATTAAACTTACTTTTATATTAAGACACATTTACACATAGCTTAAAATCAAGAATTTAACTATATATAAAATAACATTTATATAATATCTGAAATCTATATTTATATAAAACTATATATTTCTTTCCAAAACCATAGAAATCATTTCAAAATATTTTTATATATAGTCCACGGTGTCTGTACATAATTTTCTATTCTATGATCAAGTGATACAGATATTTATCATTTCAATCAATAATTTAAATATAAATACGGGTATATATCAATTCAACTCGTAATCCCAAATTCAATTCAATGAAAATCGATTAGGTTTATCATTTTAACCCATAACGATTTTATCCTATACTAAAGTCCGTTCAGGTATGTATCATTTCAACCCATAGTGAATTCTATACTAACAGGGAACTTGCAGAGTGATAATAGATATGATAATAATATAACAGGCATATATCACCAATATAAATAACAGATAATGGTGTCAAATGTCACATGTGAATAAATAAAGATAATAGCATAAAAATAAAAAATGTAAATAACTAACATTGGCATATTTCAATTATCGTTTCAATTGAAATCAAATTTAATAAATATAAGAACGTTAATCGTGCGTGATTGCTCACCTTTCGAGGCTAGATAGATTTGACAAAGAAATAGGCTACGAAAGCACGCACGAATCTCAAAGCAAAACAAGATGGACACGATTTGACGAATAACGCTGATGAATAGGAAGAGACGAACAAATCGAATTAGTTTGATAGAAGCAGAAAATACACATATTATTTTATTAAAATTAATATTAGAATTATAAAATACATGTTTAGAAATATACGAAAACTAAACTCATGTGTATATATAGAACCAGCTTGATTTGAGTTGAACTAAATACACACACAAACACACACACACACACACACACATATATCTAATTTTTAAATCAATTTAAAAGTATAGTTAAAATAACATATGTGGATTTGTATTTCAAAACAATAGTTAAATCCCAAAACGTGTTATATCTATATAAAATTGAAAAACCAAGTTCACATATATAACCAAATGCATATACACATATACACGAACTTGTACACGTGTTATAATTTAAAAGTTAATATTGTTTAACATACCTTTAAAACTATTCTGCAATAATAACATTTTACGTATAAACACAGGCTAATAGAAAAAGTGTATATATATAGCATAATAAAGTTTAATATATAACAAATCGTATCATAACTTAGTTACTGCATGTAACGACCCGCCTTGTCGCACGCTTTAATTCGACACACGTGCCAATTCAAACCATACGGAAGGGCGGATTGTTATGGGGTAAATAATAAAAATAGAGAAGAGAAAAAAAAACTAAACAGAATCTCACAGCGGAAGGATAAAATATATTAATAAATATACAGTTCATAAAAATTTTACAAAACATTTGATTCTTCTTTATACAGTAAATATCAGAGTTCACATACCAATAAATACCAATGCAGGGGAATACAGTGTGTAGTGGAACCATATAATATAATAATAATAATGAAATCTTCGTCATCGTCCTCCAGAAATAAAGTCTTCAAATCCTGAAACGCTCGGACTGACCCGAGCGAATTTGAAAAACCAAAACACTCGAGTCAGAACTAAAAGATCTTATGTGAGTTAAATTAACAGAAATAAATATGAGTGCAGTAACTCAAGAGATGCTCGGGATTTACATCTCCTAAGGATCCGTTAAACTATTTACTATGTAGTATATTGCGCTATTATAATAGTGTCTAATTGTAAAATAAACTTACTTTTTCTTAGCATTAAGGGGTTACCCATATAGCCCTTAACACGTACTAGTCCCAGTAGTCCATCCAATATCATAGTCCCTCCCGATCGGGAGCCACCAGAGGATACCACACGGGCTATGGGAGAAATCCAAACTCGTACAATGCGCGATAGGGTAGGTGACACGGCACAACTAGGCAATGCCAGGGTAGATATACCAATTGGTATCCAGGCTGGTGGAAACGCGTAGCCCCAGCTACCGCCCACCTCGAACTAACACCCCCAAATCAAAGAAATCAATAGTGGCCACCGAATCAATCCAAAGTCAGAGTATAGTATCAAAGGAGTGCGTTCGATCAGAGGAATGACCTCATTGGCCCGAGAATCGCTCATGTTTTAGCCACCTTATGCCAACTCACGGGAGTTGGGTCCACGTAATTATCTTATAGGAAACGCCGTCACCAACCTACTTCATTCTGAAATCTCCACCGCGTACACGGTTGTTAAAGTGGTTTTCGGAGTTGGCAGAGAGTATGACAACTTCCGATCCCGGTCTCTTTAACAACCAAACATTATTATAACACCGCGGTCATTTAAAATAATTTAAACTTTTAAAACCAGAATAAAATATCCATTTTAAACCCATATAAATACGATATCATTTATATTTTTAAAACCCCAAATCAATACGATATCATTTAGACCCAAAATCATATAATGTCATTTTATTTTCCAATATATATTATTTCCAAACTCATAGGGTTTTCAAAGTAAAATATTTAGAAATCAAAACTCTGGAATATAATATTTCCAAATTATACTACCTTGAAAATCATAACTTTGAAACAAATTTCCATCTCTCAAATGGTTAAATATTAAATTTTCTTTATAAAACAAAATAGCTTCTTTGCATTTCACAAATCAATTCCAAATATCGATTTAAACTTCCAAATACCATTTTTAATTCTTATGTTTCAAAGCTTTAAATATTTCACCATTTCAAAAACAAACTCATTTGACAAATCCATATATATCAAATTCAATTACTTATTATTTAGACTTGAAATGTTTACTTAAACGAATTCACTATAATTTAAGTAAAACCTTTAACTTTACATAATTGGAAAATCTTTCAATTTATTAAACTTGATATATTCATTTAAATCAACCTGATATTCATTTAAATCACTTTACAAAAAAAAAATCAAGTTATAAAAATCATATCCTTTAAAAATTTTAATTTTTATTTAATTTCAATTTAACTTAATATTCATCTTCCAAATCTTATTCTCATTTAAGTCATAAAAACTCCAGAAATTAGATTTTAAATAAAGGCTTAATCGTATTTGATCTTAAAAATCAAACTTTTTATTTTACTTCAAATCAAATTTACACAAAGCTTAAAAACCGAAAATTTACTATATATATATAAATAACCAAATCAATATACCATAAACCATATATATATATATATATATATATATATATATATATATATATATATAGCTTTACAAAATCATAGTAAAACATTTCAAAAAATAAATTATATATTTACCGCGGTGCCTGTATAAAATTTTCAACCCTATGGTCAAGTGATACGGATGTTTATCATTTCAATATGCGGTTGTATATCATTTCAAACCGCAATCCCGAATGAAATGAAATTGCATGATGACTTGAAGTTTATACAATATAAATGTAGCATCCATTCATCCAAATATCAGTCATCAACCATCATTTGCAATCATCATCCAAATTAAACAATCATCGATATAGAGCATATAAATTATACAGGTAATAAATACCATGTATTAAATAACAGTTTATATTAAATAATAAATTTAACAATTGTTAAACTAGCAGCTTATACGCAAAAATAAATGTAAATTTAACTGGAAGTTAATATGAAATAAAAATTTAACATAACTATGACTGGCAGTTAATATGCAAATAAATAAATTCTAACTGTCGAATTATATGCAATAAATAAAATTAATTAACAGTTAAATTAAATAATGCGATTTAACAGAGATGATGAATAAAACATGCCAAACAGTCATAAATAAATTTCTACTCATATGTAAAATCAATTTAACAAACATAAGAAGTTTTAGAAGTTGTGAGTGGGTTAAAACACTCGCCTTTTGAATTTAAATCGAATTTAAATCCGATTTAAATTCAAAAATTCGACGATCTCAGAATTTGTCCAAACCAGCGTCAGCAGATCCGAAATTTAATTACGAACCTAACAAAAAAAAATTCGTGTGAAACGGAGATTGTATGTGAAAGTTACGAGTTAAAACGATTTGAAAACAAAATTAAAAATTAAAAAAAACCAACCTAAAAAGATTTGCCACGTCACCCAAGAATACGTCTTCTCCCTGCACCCTGAAGCACGCATGCGCAAAACAACAGGGAGGAAACCCTAGCCGCCGCGATAAACGAAATTAGCGCCGCCTCCACATCGACTTTCGCCTCGATCCACTCGCGCCACAAACATCCTCAGCCTCGGCCGCCCCTACAACTGCCATGCGCACGAAAACCGAGGCCAGAACCTTCCCCTTCCGCCGCGAGCTTTAGCTCCAGATTCTGGCGAACTCGTCGCCTCTTGCAACGAACGAATGCAAGATCCGTGGGCTGCTTGTCATAAGCTTCACAACGACACCTCCTGATCGACAAACGGTCGACGATCGACCGTCGGATCGTCACCAATCCAATACGAACGGCCACGGTTGATTTGTAATTTCTGGTTACAGGATGAACCGGATTGAAAAACGAACAGTAGCAACAGATTTTGTTCACTGAGGGCTTCAACATATAATTTTTGTTAATTTTTCTGAGATGTTTGAATTTTCATTTTAAATTTGAATAGAATTGGATCCGAAATTTGCATCCATTGAGGAAGAGAAAGAGTTGAAGAAATGAACGCACAATCAAATGATAAAAGATGGGGGCTAGGGTTTATAACAGCCTATTTGTAGACAAACCGCAATAGAATAGGTGGGCACGAATTATAAACGTGTTAAACGATAGTTGGCCCAAAAAGCCCGTTCTGACCCCGAAACGAAATTTGATAAACCCATATATCAAAATAGGTATTTTAAAATATTCTGAACACGATGGAAAAAGTTTCACGTCCAAATTCGATCATATGAAGAAGTTATGCTGAAATCAATATTTTCAAATTGATTTCAAATTGATTTCAATTAAATCGATTTCAAGGCGTTTCGTGTTCGTACGATCAAACGACAAGTCCGATCGCTACGAAACTTGAAACCCTACAATAATTCACGGTTACAGATCCGATGAAACTAGTTTCGTCGAAATCCGAGTCCGTGACCAAAATGGCTATTTTTATATTAATTAAATAAATTTATTAAATCCAATCTTATATTTTAAACTCTAAAATTGACAATTTTATCTTCATTATATTGCTCAAATGCTTACAATGATTTTAACAAATTTAAACGTCAATATAGAGAGGACAAATTCATCAAGTCAGATGTTAATCTCACTTTTAATAATTAACTTCAATGAATTCACAAAATTATAAATAAAATCCTTAAATTTCCATTTAGTTAAATAAATCAATTATTATTCCATCAAGTCTCAATTTACGAGATATTAAATATTGAATTTCATTTAGTTGCAATAAATTCATTTATTGAACTCTACACTAAATCAAATTAATAAATCTTGCCTTTTACTTTTTAAATCAATGAATTTTCATATAGCCAATAGGCTTGTCATAAATTTCAACTTATAAAATTAACTATCGTAAATTCTGAAACTAATCTACCCTAACTGCAACAATTTTAGTCAATTAACTGTAATTGATCCCACATTAATTGTTATAAATTAAAGTTGAAACATCAATAAATTTCGTTTATTGATTTTAAAATTTTGTTATTCAGTAAATACATTAAATGGGTAAACATAACATTTGAATTAAAATGCATTTCTCATGCATGCTTCATCTTCTACAAATTTCCCTATATTAGCTAAATCATATTAACGAAACAAAATAAATTATATGAATGGTTAAATTTTACAATTATCTCACATTCATCCTAAATCACCAACTTACAATTTATTTTTAATTACTAGATTTGCATTGATTACATCAAATTGAAATTTAATACGTATTATTTCCTCAAATAAAATAAATCTTTGGATTTAAATTCCCAAATCCACAAATTATGTCCTACCCTAAATCTATTCTTTCATTATTTTACGTTCAAACTTCCGTTACTCTATAATTAATCACCAAGTAACGTTATCATAAACCAACATAAATTAATATATTAAATCCTTACATTTATTTCTCTATATCCTATTTGTTCCAACTTTATTTATTAACGTTATTCCCTTATTTTGGTTACTACTTATCAACTTTGCTCAAACCTTACTACCTAAATTTCTGTTATTGTAAACCTTAAATAATTTCATCTAAATTAAATATAAATTCCAATTAAATCAACCATTTCGACATGCCACTTAATTAGGCAATTTATACTAAATGTTATCATACCCATAACTCTACGCTTATAACTAAGTCCTACATTTGAATAAATTTATTAAATTGAAATGTTCATTAAAGTTTATAAATTATCAACTTGTATTGATTTTATACAATCGCCATTTACTTTACATTTCATTACTATTCCATATATATTTATTCATAAATCAATTCGATATTTATTCTTTTTTCCTTCTATTTCATAAATAACCTAGTATACATTTACATACATTCATTTCATTCCATTCATTTATGGGTATTGCATTGAAATTTATTTATTAACTAATACCAACGTTATTATCATTAATTATAATTGTATTCCCAATTTTATTCAATACCCTGAACAAATAACATATATATTAATCAAATCCTTACATTTGTTTTTCTCATATTCCATTTAAAATCAAATCATAACATTTAAATGATTTTAATGAATTGAATTTCATTCAAGTCATAAATTATTAACTTTCATTAACATGATTCCTTAACTTATTCCAATTACCGTTTACACTCTTTTATTGCATTAAATCCATTTAATATTTTCATTAATTTCTCATATTAAATTTTATATCCCGGTAAGAATCCTTTTCCTACTTAATTCATTTGGATTTTATTTAAATTTCTGTAAATAGGTTTTAAGTCACCATTTACATAATTTATTTTAACCTTCATTTTAATATTTATTTACCCCTTTTATAATTTCTACTAAATAAATTACAAAAATCCTATTAAATAAACAATATAAATTGTCGAAATTTACTGGTCGTTACACTCTCCCCCACTCAAAACTTTTCGTCCCCGAAAAGGAAAAGAAGGGAAAAGAAGAATTAAATAACTATACATCTTATTCAAAATATTTAACTTATAACCAATAATTTACTAAATTTATTTCCTTAAATAAAATATACCCATTTTATAATCATTATATCTTTATATACTTAAATTACTAAAGTTCGGAAAACATTTTCAAAATATTCCAAGTCTAAAATTTTACGGAAAATTTTGGCAGAGTCTTCTTTGTACGGAGAGGCTCGGGAGAAAATATAATATCAAAATACAACAATATACACAAATATTTTCCAAAATAATATATATCCCTACACGGGAAAATATATAAAATATCGCTATAAACCGTAATCCGAAAACATACCTATTTGTCGGGCAATTTACGCTATATTTATGGAACCAAAAGCCATATCAATTGCTTCCATAACCTGCATTTCACTTATAAAATCTAAAGGGTTAACAATTTATATAAAGTGAAATATTTGAGCGGTTTGAATCACTAACAAAAAATCAATACCCAACCATCCATTTCAACAAACAGCATACACAAGAAACAAAACAACCATTCAATCAGCAAGCCCATAGTTGTTCAGGTTCAAAACTTGAAATTGTACGGAGTGAAAAATAACTATCAAGTGCATCATTTACTCACAGTCTTAGATGGAACGAAATAAATTATTTATTCATCCAACAATTTCGAATTTCCTTACCTGACCAACCGTAAATCAAACAATAACAATTCAACCCAACAAATCAAATTAACTTATTATAAATTTTATTTCATACTTTAGTTGTTTGATTTTCTTTCTTTCATTCATTGAGTGATTACCTCATTTATTTTCATTTATTACTTACAATATTCATCTTTCATTTTAATGTCATGTAAGTTTCTTTTTATTGCATTCCATTTATGCATTTCTAAATTGTATTCATTTATTTCTCACAGTTTCATTTATTATAGAATTTCATTCTATTTACTTAAGTTTTAAAATCATCTAATTATAATACTTACCTTTAATTATGGTAAAATTTCAATTTTCAACTTAAGTTTATAACATTAAATTCCCATTTATAATAACAAATTCATTGAAAACTTTCATTACCTTAAGCTTTACTTGTAAGATTTCCCCCTTACATTTTCTTACTAACACTGTAACTTTTATTATATGGTAAGTTATATATATGGTTTAAGAATGTAAGTGAAAATTATACAATTTTCTTCTCAATTCCTTTAATTAATTTATGGTTCATTAATTATATATTCGTTTTATAAGTTACAATTTCAACTTACTTTTAATTTCATTCATTTATTTAATGCTAATATTTCTATTATATTTAATAATAGTAACATTTTAATTACACCAAATTTGTAACCTTATAACCTCAATTCTTATAAATAAAGAATTTCCTTTATCCATTTACTAAGGTTTACAATCGTTTATTTACATTACTTCTCTTCCTATTGTATTAAATTTTTCTTTACTTAAAGGTTCAAATTTGCTACACTTAATTCTACTATTAATTAACTGGAACTTAAGAACCAAATACCGAGTTTAAATTTAAATCATTTAAAATAATAGATAGATATCTACGCTTAACATATATATATATATATATATATATATATATATATCCAATTATAATTAAAACGAAAATTTTCTTAATAATTCTGCAGTAAATTATTACAGTGGCCTTCCCACTTTGAACCTCGAAAATGAATGTCGATGATGCGTGCACTCATCACCGAAATTATTTTCCAGCGACAGAGGGGGAACTACAGAACTTATTTCTTTTCAAAGTTTCTTTTAAAACAATTCTTTCAAATTGTATTGAAATACTCATATCAGAAAAATAATTTAAAAATATTATTATTATATTCCAAAAATCAATTGTAAGAATTTCCAAAACCCCGGAACTAAATTTCTAAATTCCCATTTTTCATTTATTTATTTTTTCCAATTTTAATTTACCTATTATTTTTAAATTTTATTCCTAACACCCAATATTTTTCAACCAAATATAATCTTTATAAAATTTATTATATATATAGAAAATATAATAGGCAAAGTTATTTCATTCACCTATATTAAAAACAAATATTATGTCGGTCTGTCCTATTAAATGTTTAGAAATCCCTATTGATGTCACAGCGTCCCATGCACCAACTAGAATTTATAAATACAAAACGGAACAGATTATCACAACAAAAAAACCTTTTTATAACACTAACAAATACGCTCTCTCATATATATACACTCAGCGACTCCCATAGGGTATTGCTACCCTATTAATAAAGAGTCAAACCCCACAAAGCTAAGGTTTATCGCTAAACCAAAGCTCTGATACCAGATGTAACGGCCCGCCTTGTCGCACGCTTTAAATCGACACACGTGCATTCAAACCATACGGAAGGGCGGATTGTTATGGGGTAAATAAGAAAAATAGAGAAGAGAAAAAAAAAACTAAACAGAATCTCACAGCGGAAGGATAAAATATAATAATAAATATACAGTTCATAAAACTGTTTACAAAACATTTAATTCTTCTTTATACAATAAATATCAGAGTTCAAATACCAATAAATACCAATGCAGTGGAATACAGTGTGTAGTGGAACCATATAACATAATAATAATAATAATGAAATCTTCGTCTTCGTCCTCCAGAAATAAAGTCATCAAATCCTGAAACCCTCGGACTGACCTGAGCGAATTTGAAAAACCAAAACACTCGAGTTAGAACTAAAAGATCTTATATGAGTTAAAATAACAGAAATAAATATGAGTGCAGTAACTCAAGAGATGCTCGGGATTTACATCTCCTAAGGATCCGTTAAACTATTTACTATGTATTATATTGCGTTATTATAATAGTGTCTAATTGTAAAATAAACTTACTTTTTCTTAGCATTAAGGGGTTACCCATATAGCCCTTAACACGTAATAGTCCCAGTAGTCCATCCAATATCATAGTCCCTCCTGATCGGGAAGCCACCAGAGGATACCACACGGGCTACGGGAGAAATCCAAACTCGTACAAGGCGCGATAGGGTAGGTGACACGGCACAACTAGGCAATGCCAGGGTAGATATACCAATTGCTATCCAGGCTGGTGTAAACGCGTAGCCGCAGCTACCGCCCACCTCGAACTAACACCCCCAAATCAAAAAAATCAATAGTGGTCAGCGAATCAATCCAAAGTCAGAGTATAGTATCGAAGGAGTGCGTTCAATCAGAGGAATGACCTCATTGGCCCGAGAATCGCTCCTGTTTTAGCCACCTTATGCCAACTCACGGGAGTTGGGTCCACGTAATTACCTTATAGGAAACGCCGTCACCAACCTACTTCATTCTGGAATCTCCACCGCGTACACGGTTGTTAAAGTGGTTTTCGGAGTTGGCAGAGAGTATGACAACTTCCGATCCCGGTCTCTTTAACAACCAAACGTTATTATAACACCGCGGTCATTTAAAATAATTTAAACTTTTAAAACCAGAATAAAATATCCATTTTAAACCCATATAAATACGATATCATTTATATTTTTAAAACCCCAAATCAATACGATATCATTTAGACCCAAAATCATATAATGTCATTTTATTTTCCAATATATATTATTTCCAAACCCATAGGGTTTTCAAAGTAAAATATTTAGAAATCAAAACTCTGGAATATAATATTTCCAAATTATACTACCTTGAAAATCATAACTTTGAAACAAATTTCCATCTCTCAAATGGTTAGATATTAAATTTCCTTTATAAAACAAAATAGCTTCTTTACATTTCACAAATCAATTCCAAATATCGATTTAAACTTCCAAATACCATTTTTAATTCTTATGTTTCAAAGCTTTAAATATTTCACCATTTCAAAAACAAACTCATTTGACAAACCCATATATATCAAATTCAATTACTTATTATTTAGACTTGAAATGTTTACTTAAATGAATTCACTATAATTTAAGTAAAACCTTTAACTTCACATAATTGGAAAATCTTTCAATTTATTAAACTTGATATATTCATTTAAATCAACCTGATATTCATTTAAATCACTTTACAAAAAAAAATCAAGTTATAAAAATCATATCCTTTAAAATTTTTAATTTTTACTTAATTTCAATTTAACTTAATATTCATCTTCCAAATCTAATTCTCATTTAAGTCATAAAAACTCCAGAAATTAGATTTTAAATAAAGGCTTAATCGTATTTGATCTTAAAAATCAAACTTTTTATTTTACTTCAAATCAAATTTATACAAAGCCTAAAAAACCGAAAATTTACTATATATATATATAAATAACCAAATCAATATACCATAAACCATATATATATGTATAGCTTTACAAAATCATAGTAAAACATTTCAAAATTTTTTTATATATTTACCGCGGTGCCTGTACAAAATTTTCTACTCTATGGTCAAGTGATACGGATGTTTATCATTTTAATCCGCAATTTAAAATAAAAATGCGTTTGTATATCATTTCAAACCGCAATCCCGAATGAAATGAAATTGCATGATGACTTGAAGTTTATACAATATAAATGTAGCATCCATTCATCCAAATATCAATCATCAACCATCATTTGCAATCATCATCCAATTTAAACAATCATCGATATAGAGCATATAAATTATACAGGTAATAAATACCATGTATTAACTAACAGTTTATATTAACTAATAAATTTAACAACTGTTAAACTAGCAGCTTATATGCAAAAATAAATGTAAATTTAACTGGCAGTTAATATGAAATAAAAATTTAACATAACTATGACTGGCAATTAATATGCAAATAAATAAATTCTAACTGTCAAATTATATGCAATAAATAAAATTAATTAACAGTTAAATTAAATAAATGTGATTTAACAGAGATGATGAATAAAACATGCCAAACAGTCATAAATAAATTTCTACTCATATCAAAATCAATTTAACAAACATAAGAAGTTTTAGTAGTTGTGAGTGGGTTAAAACACTCACCTTTTGAATTTAAATCGAATTTAAATCCGATTTAAATTCAAAAATTCGACGGTCTCCGAATTTGTCCAAACCAGCGTCAACAGATCCGAAATTTAATTACGATCCTAGCAAAAAAAAAATTCGTGTGAAACGGAGATCGTATGTGAAAGTTACGAGTTAAAACGATTTGAAAAAAAAATTAAAAATTAAAACAAACCAACCTAAAAAGATTTGCCACGTCACCCAAGAATACGTCTTCTCCCTGCACCCTGAAGCACGCACGCGCAAAACAACAGGGAGGAAACCCTAGCCGCCGCGATAAACGAAATTAGAGCCGCCTCCACATCGACTTTCGCGTCGATCCACTCGCGCCACAAACATCCTCAGCCTCGGCCGCCCCTACATCTGCCATGCGCACGAAAACCGAGGCCAGATCCTTCCTCCGCCGCCGCGAGCTTTAGCTCCAGATTCTGGCGAACTCGTCGCCTCTTGCGACGAACGAATGCAAGATCCGTGGGCTACTCGTCATAAGCTTCACAATGACACCTCCTGATCGACAAACGGTCGACGATCCACCGTCGGATCGTCACCATTCCAATACGAACGGCCACGGTTGATTTGTAATTTCTGGTTACACGATGAACCGGATTGAAAAACGAACAGTAGCAGCAGATTTTGTTCACTGAGGGCTTCAACATATAATTTTTGTGAATTTTTCTGAGATGTTTGAATTTTCATTTTAAATTTGAATAGAATTGGATCTGAAATTTGCATCCATTGAGGAAGAGAAAGAGTTGAAGAAATGAAAGCACAATTAAATGATAAAAGATGGGGGCTAGGATTTATAACAGCCTATTTATAGACAAACTGCAATAGAATAGGGCACGAATTATAAACGTGTTAAACGATAGTTGGCCCAAAAAGCCCGTTCTGACCCCGAAACAAAATTTGATAAACCCATATATCAAAATAGGTATTTTAAAATATTCTGAACACGATGGAAAAAGTTTCACGTCCAAATTCGATCATATGAAGAAGTTATGCTGAAATCAATATTTTCAAATTGATTTCAAATTGATTTCAATTAAATCGATTTCAAGGCGTTTCGTGTTCGTACGATCAAACGACAAGTCCGATCGCTACGAAACTTGAAACCCTACAATAATTCACGGTTACGGATCCGATGAAACTGGTTTCGTCGAAATCCGAGTCCGTAACCAAAATGGCTATTTTTATATTAATTAAATAAATTTATTAAATCCAATCTTATATTTTAAACTCTAAAATTGACAATTTTATCTTCATTATATTGCTCAAATGTTTACAATGATTTTAACAAATTTAAACGTCAATATAGAGAGGACAAATTCATCAAGTCAAATTTTAATCTCACTTTTAATAATTAACTTCATTGAGTTCACAAAATTATAAATAAAATCCTTAAATTTCCATTTAGTTAAATAAATCAATTATTATTCCATCAAGTCTCAATTTACGAAATATTAAATATTGAATTTCATTTAGTTGCAATAAATTCATTTATTGAACTCTACACTAAATCAAATTAATAAATCTTGCCTTTTACTTTTTAAATCAATGAATTTTCATATAGCCAATAGGCTTATCATAAATTTCAACTTATAAAATTAACTATCTTAAATTCCGAAACAAATCTACCCTAACTGCAACAATTTTAGTCAATTAACTGTAATTGATCCCACATTAATTGTTATAAATTAAAGTTGAAACATCAATAAATTTCGTTTATTGATTTTAAAATTTTGTTATTCAGTAAATACATTAAATGGGTAAACATAACATTTGAATTAAAATGCATTTCTCATGCATGCTTCATCTTCTACAAATTTCCCTTTATTAGCTAAATCATATTAACAAAACAAAATAAATTATATGAACGGTTAAATTTTACAATTATCTCACATTCATCCTAAATCACCAACTTACAATTTATTTTTAATTACTAGATTTGCATTGATTACATCAAATTGAAATTTAATACGTATTATTTCCTCAAATAAAATAAATCTTTGGATTTAAATTCCCAAATCCACAAATTATGTCCAACCCTAAATCTATTCTTTCATTATTTTACGTTCACACTTCCGTTACTCTATAATTAATCACCAAGTAACGTTATCATAAACCAACATAAATTAATATATTAAATCCTTACATTTATTTCTCTATATCATATTTGTTCCAACTTTATTTATTAATGCTATTCCCTTATTTTGGTTACTACTTATCAACTTTGCTCAAACCTTACTACCTAAATTTCTGTTATAGCAAACCTTAAATATTTTCATCTAAATTAAATATAAATTCCAATTAAATCAACCATTTCAACATGCCACTTAATTAGGCAATTTGTACTAAATGTTATCATACCCATAACTCTACGCTTATAACTAAGTCCTACATTTGAATAAATTTATTAAATTGAAATGATCATTAAAGTTTATAAATTACCAACTTGTATTGATTTTATACAATTGCCATTTACTTTACATTTCATTACTATTCAATATATATTTATTCATAAATCAGTTTGATATTTATTCTTTTTTCCTTCTATTTCATAAATAACCTAGTATACATTTACATACATTCATTTCATTCCATTCATTTATGGGTATTGCATTGAAATTTATTTATTAACTAATACCAACGTTATTATCATTAATTATAATTGGATTCCCAATTTTATTCAATACCCTGAACAAATAACATATATATTAATCAAATCCTTACATTTGTTTTTCTCATATTCCATTTAAAATCAAATCATAACATTTAAATGATTTTAATGAATTGGAATTTCATTCAAGTCATAAATTATTAACTTTCATTAACATGATTCCTTAACTTATTCCAATTACCATTTACACTCTTTTATTGCATTAAATCCATTTAATATTTTCATTAATTTCTCATATTAAATTTTATATCCAGGTAAGAATCCTTTTCCTACTTAATTCATTTGGATTTTATTTAAATTTATGTAAATAGGTTTTAAGTCACCATTTACATAATTTATTTTAGCCTTCAATTTAATATTTATTTACCCCTTTTATAATTTCTACTAAAATAAATTACAAAAATCCTATTAAATAAACAATTTAAATTGTCGAAATTTAATGGTCGTTACACTGCAACTCAAACAAATATAAGCATGGCTGACGTGTTTTCATTATAAACATTATTTAATAATAAACATTATATATGAACAAGCGGCCGCACAAATATATGAACAGAGGACATCTATCAAATTATACGTTCAATATGTAACATAAATAAACATTTCTAGACACGTATGAATAGCTCAAACTCATATATACTTATCTGAATAACTAATAGATAGTCTTATATACTTATATACGAAAAAATATATTTATTTACACTGTCATATATAGACTGACTTACATAAGAAATTGAACACGTAATATACTTGACACGTAAAACTAGTATACGCTTACATATAAACAAATCTTATTCACTGATTAAGCAATATATAAATAATAGATGATATACCATCACATATAAACAGCAGCCCATTCATATATACTATATTTTCAAACTGCAATACTGTAACAGATTATGTAAAACCAGATTATATAACGTACCAACCAGATTTTCTCCAAATAAATAAATCTATAAACATATACTATCATATATCAACTGTTTTAGACAATATGAAATACTGTAACCACCGCATGAATATAGAATATATAAAGTGTATAACTTTTTATAGTTTTATCAACTTTATAAACTAATATATAATAAAATCTTATATAACTAAACATATATATGAACAAATACGCACATCACTTTATATAAAAAAAAAAGTATATTATTGCAAAATCTTTGTATATAAAACGAAACATAGTAAAATATAAACAACATAACCTTTATATGCATAAAAGAGAAGGAGGTGCCGATGGAGACAGTCAAGGCGGAAGGTTGGTGGCTCGTCCGTGCTTTTATGATGGGTGTTGTCTCGCATGGCCGAGGGGAAGGAGGTGTGGCGCTGGCCTAGCTGGAGGAAACGTGGATGTGAGTTGAGTAGGGAGATTGGGTGGCCGATGTTTAGTAATGAGGGAGGCAAGACAATATAGTGGCTGACGCTATTCTTGGCTTCGGGTGGAGATGTTGGCCATGGGCGGAAGCAAGTGGTCAGTTTTCACGGCAGTTGGTGGAGAGGTAGGCGGTAGGAGAAGGCAAGGGGATGAGAGCACGTGTGTATCTCGGCCATGTAGAGGGGGACGCGCATAAAGAAGAGATGAGAAGGCTTGAAAGCATGCAAACCCATGCTGTATATTTTGTTGTATTTCTTTTGTGAAAGCTTATTTTTCAAGCAGATGAATGACAGGTGGAAGGTGAAAAAGGTGAAGGTGGTTTATAGAGACAGGCATGAATGGGAACGGTACATAAATTAAAGGGATGGAAATGTTTTTTTTAACCATACGTATATTAATTTTCGGTTTAAATATCACAAAGCTTGGACAGATAAAAGGGGAAATCAAAAGGTTGGATTTAGTAAAATAAATGCTAATGACTATTGTAATTATAAGGTGGCTAAGTGAGTGGACATAAGAAACAATGGCACAAAGCGGGTACCAGTACGGTTACCACTCTTATAGATTCTGTCGTATACTAGACTTCGAAACACACAACTGAATATACTGCGAAGGTCAGCACGACGAGACGATCAGAATGACATACAGATATCAGTGGTACGATCATCCTATCAAAAGTCCATATGGACACTGATACACGTTGTTATTCCATACGAAAAAATCCAAACGGAGCTAGAAACGTCCGAAATTTGCAAAACGAATTACGAAGTATTATTCAGAGTGTACTAAATAAATTTTCTCATGTTGATATACTTAGATTTCGGAATACTTTTAAATTCAACTGTTATTTCGCCGGAAATAAGATCGACGGAGCAATAACATTCAACATTTGGAGAAACGAAGTATGAAGTCTTGCTCAGAAGATGATTTACAATTTTTCTATAAAAAAATATTCAGGTTTAGAAAACATTTTAATATCTTCAAATATTAACTGATATAAATTTAAATAAAATTACACAATAAAAATAAACTTTCATATTATCTGATGAAAATTTACCAGTTGCTATGTTTAAATAACGTATTTCAAATATAAAATTTATATTTTAAAATTTTATTTTTAAAATTTTACAAAATTCCAATTAAATATATTATTAAAACAATAAAATTTTACGGGCCGTTACAAAATTGCTACCGTCTTTCCATTTTTTGAAATTTAAACAATTTAGAAAAAGCCTCTTAAATAATTTTATATAACTGTTAAAACATCTTGGAAAAATATAAAAAAAATCCAAAACAAACCGCTTTATATATTTTTTCCAATTTAAAATTTTCGGACCCAAATAATAAATTATTTTCCCATAAATAATTTTACAATCAAAAATATCATTTTCTTCCCTAAAAAATCATAATAAATCCATGAAAATTCAGAAACTTTGAAAAATGAAACCCGCCTCTAAAATATCGTTTTAGATCTTCAAAAAAAATTTCAAGGAGATTGGATGTCATTTAATAGGGTTTTCATCTCAAAACATGTCATAAAATCAATATGAACACATATAAATCATTAACATGTGTATATAATCATTCTATCACTCAATAACAAGGAAAACCATTGCAAAATAGTCGGATTTAACCTTAAAACTGAAACCAATCAAAATTAGAAATGTAAACATTATTCAACTTTGCTTAAGGAGCCTGATTTGAATGGATTTAATTTGGATTAGCTTTTCCTTTAGCTTTTTTCTTAATTTCCTCTTCCCATTTTCTTGTTAATAGTGGTCGGCCTCTATAATAAAAAATTTGAAATGAAGTGGACGTGTGAGATATACGAGGCCAAGGTTTGGAGATATAGGAATGATCCCTTTTCTATATTAACCATCCTCTAATTCAGTTTAAACCCTTCTTTAATTTTTTATTTTAAATGGCAAGGCTACCTTGATTAAAATAAATTATCAATCCCATAATCACACATTATTTTATTTAGTTTAACTAATTAAATATCCTAAATAATGTTATCAAAAATCTGGAGCATTACATTGGTTCGCTAGGGGCGGCAGCGATCAATTTTCAGAGGAAACAAAAAAGAGGAAGAAGGTCACAAATGCTGGGTCTGAGCAATGCCTGGAAACGAGTTTAGAGAGGGAAAGGGTAAAGTTAATTTAAAGCTTAATTCATTTAAGTTAGTTGCGGTTTAATTAACTTAAAATTTTTTTAATCCGTATTTAACTCAAACGAGGTCCAATTTGAACGCAACAAGTCGCCTTGCAATCATATCGATGAAGGCTATGCTATGGAGTTAGATTAGAAGAATTCGAAGTTGATTGAAATTTTAGATTAAATTTGGATGTTCATTCAATTTTAATTCAAAATGGAATGTTCTGGCGACTATCAAATCAACGCGAGTTGATCTCACCTTTTTGGTCAACCAGAAATATTTTCGACGATAGATATTATCCATTGGATGTTAGGATATTTATTTTCGATACTTATTGACTGTTTGGATAATATACTAATTATTATTAGTTGGAATGGTTATATTCCCACCTATTGGAGCGAATGAGACCCTATTACGTTTCCGTATAAGAGCGGCTGATTCCTTGTATACGAATCCCATCTCGAAGGGTTGATTTGTATTTTCATCATTATATAATATTGTGATGCAGGAGGATAGGTTGGAGGGTCCAACATGATTCCTCACAATGTTGATTATATTTTCATATATATATAGTGATATATGACTTGTTGAACGTCATATTGATGACATTGATATGATTTGCTTAATTAGTGCTTCAGTAGCACCGCGCCTCATTTTTGGTATTTTAAAATAATGTAAAATAGTGATTTGATTTAAAAAGGGATTTCAAAATGATTTTGAGAATTTTATATGTTTTAAATAAATTTTCCAGAATGAAAGTATGATTTTACATATTATAAATTGATAATTTCATAAAATACTCTAAATAGAAATTTCCGAATTGTACAATATAGATTTTTAAAACCTCGGAGAATAAGTCCGTATTTTATAATAAGAGACATGTTTTAAAAAGGAAATATCAATATATATGACATAATATTTATTAATCATTTTTGTATAAAGTGATATATATGTATATAGGTACACATATTATGATTTATTTATAAACGCGAAATTTATAATCGGATAATTTATAAAGTGGTATTTTTACAAAGGAAGTAAGGATTTGCAAAATCGTATATTGTTAATAAAAGTATAAATTTATGAACAAGATTTATAAATTAAAGGAAACTATGATCATTTAATAAATTGGAGAATAAATCAAACGGTGGATTTATTTTAAGATACAGAATGATATTTTAGAAATAATTAACTCTGTTTTGGGAATTGTAGGTAAGGGTAAATTTCGAATGTTAAACGATATTTTATAAATAAAAAAGGATCTATAAAAGGAATTTATCCATAAGGAAGTAATGTTAAAACAGAAGGTGATTTATGTTTTTAAACATGATTTATAAGTAAGCGAGATTCATAAAGGAAATAGATTTATAAATGGAATTCATAAATGGGTTTTATGAAAGGAAGTTTTTATAAATTGAAAAAAGATCACAAATGTAGTTTTATAAATATGGAAATGACTAGGTTGAAGATTTAAGAATGGATTTTTATAAAGGTAATATGTTATGTTATAAAGTTGGTTAGTCGTGTTAATATTGTTTGAAGTTGTTTATAAATATTTAAACAATTTTGAAAGGTTAATTATTTAAAATATTAATATGGTTTGAAATCAATATAATGATTATTATTAATATTTTGGAAATTTGTTATTTATATGGTAAAGATTAATGATTGTCTTATCGATAATGGTATGAATTATTAATTATTATTTAAGAGGTCAAACGCAAATAGTGATTATTTATTTATGATGTTTTCGGGATTCATAAATAGTTTTATAAATGGACTTGGATTTTTATAAGAGTAGCTTATAAAATTGTTTGAAGATTAAAGGAAAATTACTTACAAGGAAAATAAGTTTATAAATAAATGGATATTTATAAAGGAGTTTTAATGGATTTATACATTCATAAAATGGAATTTGTAAATAATTGCATGGTTTTACAAGGGTTTAGAAATGACTTGAGGAATAATTTATAAATGGATTGTAAATGGTTTTATAAACTTATAATGGAGTTTATAAATGATTTTATAATTTGGTAAAAAGGAGATCTTTCTCAATGTTTGGCAAATAAACTTATATCGTTGAGATAAGTATGTGGATATTTTCTAAGTAGAAGGGTTTGTGAATATATTTTGGTAAAGTACTTTGATACAAGTATTTACAAGATGGTTTTAATTAATAAAAAGATTAATTATGGAGGCTTGGTTTTGCTTGGTGCTTAAGAAAATGTTGGTTTTTTCTATGGAATTAAATTCTTGATTGAATATTTGTTATACGATGGGTAAATAACCGACTACCGAATTTGGACCCAAATATAACTTTGGGAATATCTAGGAGAAACACATGAGTTATGTGGCACAATAATCTCTGATGTTACTATAATGTGCGTATAAATCTCTTTTCGTTCTCCTAGGACAATGATAATGAAATCTATCCACTAACGGTCAAGAACTGATCTCCAATCTTATCTTCGACTATTTATTTCCTAAAGAACCCGAGTTGACTTTACTGAAAATCATCGAATATTGTTTCAAAGAGACCTAGATTGGATATGTACTCCAAAAACATTTAGATCCAACCTAAGCATTCGAAGTGAAGACATCTTTAAGATGATGGAATTGGAGATGGAGTTCTTAAGCGTTTCGTTCAATCGTAGAATGAACTTGTATGGATGGATGTTGGTATTGCATTGGTTGCTTGGAGGGCAATATTATCATTCCAAGATGGTTTTCTAAAAGGAAATATAAGATCATAGCCCCTTTGGGCCTCACAATAGGGAAATGAATAAAGCAGCGACATGTGGCACTTTTTCTTTTCTTTTTGAAATCTGGGGGCCGTGGTGCCATTTTTGTAGTCGTACCGAGCTAGCCGCGCAAGGGAGACGCTGACGAAATTTTTCGAAAATTAAAGGCGTTAGAATATATTTTTAGAGAATTGGAATTTTTTTTTGAAAACTATAACTTTGATTTTGGAGTGAAAAGTTAAACGATATAGTTAGTTTTGGAAAGATAACTAAGTATGATTTGAAAACTTAGTAAAGTTATTGTAAGAAGTTTAACTATGGATTTTGGAAAAGATAAAATGTTTAAATGAATTTGAAATTTAATTTGAACAAATGGTTTTGAAAGGTTAATGGATTCTGTAACTTTTTCTTACTTGGTAATTTCGAGGACGAAATTCTTTTAAGGGGGAAGTTTGTAACGACCCAGAATTTCTATCATTTGAAATTTGTATATTTAATTGATTTTAAATATTAACAAGTAAAATTGTAAGTCGAATAACTCATATTTCGAATATCTAGATTTAATTGGATAATTAAATCGATAATTTAATATGTGAAATTATAGAAATAATTGGAAATTGAGTTTAATGTGATTTAAATTGATTTGTAAAGTTGTATTAAATCATATTGGAGTTAGAATTGAATTTTGAAAGTGATTTGTTCAGTTTCGGATTTTATCATATGAATCGATATTTAAAAATAGCCTTCCGAGGCATAGTCTCGGAATTCAACGAAACCAATTCCATTGCATCTGGAATATTGTCTTATTATCATATTTCAATTTTCGTAGCGTTTTGAGTGATCGTTTGGACGTACGCGAAGTAAACGCGTTGAAATTTATGTCGAATTCAATTTAAATTTAAAATTCTATTTGGTCAACATTAGTTGAAATTATATCTACATCAATACTTTGCCTTCCCCATTAAAACACTGTAACTAGGTAATGCAAACACATTAATTTCAAATCGTGCTCCCCTTTTTACGCATTACGTGATTGTCAAAAGCACGCTACTGAGAAAATAAATAAAAGTGGAATCATCGTTCCCTTTCCCTTTATAAAATCAATAGCAGATTTGAAAGCTTCAGAGAAAATATTAATGGCCGAGCAACTAATTTAAAAAATCTCGTTCGTCCCCCCCCCTCTTTCAAATTCATTCACAAAAAAATCGAAACCAGCTTCTTCCAAACTCGAGGCGAATTTTCAATCGTAAGTAAGGCAAAAAGGAGGGGAGGTCGCTTAGACAGTTTCGAGCTCGCGAGGGAACTTTAATTGAACCCAACAGCAGCCCCTCCTCTCATTTCCCTTCGCGTGTGAATCCAGATGAGCGTCCTCTATTTATCTTCGTTCGAGAGTCAATTTGCACGGGACTTCTAATCGCTCGATTCGAGGTTGGGCTACGGCTCAGTTCGACAGTGGTGATGATTCGCGAGCAGAGGAGGATGAGGAGCGCGGTTAACTTAAGCGAGGCGATCGAGGAGAAATTGGAGGGATAACGGAGGCCTCGATTTGGGAAGATTCGACAGGCGAGATATCGGGGCAGGTTCGAGCATCTCTTGTCGACGAACGTTGGTCGTGATTTTTTTTTTGTTGAGCTTTTGTCGTGAGGTAGTTTATCTTATTGTAATCTATTTAATTTTATATGATAAATTAAGAAAGCAGGAACATGTATTTACAGGTAAAATTTCAAAAAAGTAAAAGGGATATATATATATATATATATTTATATATAGTTGTAATTTAAAAATATTGAAGAGTTTTAAGTTATTAAAAGAAAGGGGAAATTATTTGATAAATCAAATTGTTAGTTTAAAGTTGATAAATAAATAGGAATTTAAGATGTTGAAAGTTTATACATGAAAATTTGATTTTTAAAACCTATATGGATTATTTTTCATATGCGAGTAAAAAAAATCGGCTTGATAAAATAATTTATTTAGGGTGTTTGATTTATTTAATTAACTTATTCAATTTTTACTTAAGAAATTGTTAAGAAAGATTAGTGAAAACTAAAATATTTTGTTAATTAAATCTATCAAATGAAAATTTAATTATCCAATTGATTTCAAATATTAATTAAATCCTATAATGTTTGTTACAAGGTTCAAAAATCGTGAAATCAAGCCGGAATGAAAAATGGATTGAAAACTAAAAGCTAAGGTGAGAACTTCTCACTCAATCAAAACTGTTTCGATTTAAATTTTAAATAGTTAGATTTAAAATTGCTTGATTGTGTTGATTGTATGATTGAATGATAAATTATTATCTATTGTTTTGAAATAGACCCTATGCGTCGTATATTAAGCGGAGGTTATTTATTAAACACATATACTGCGATATTCCACCTTGAAGTGGAATTGGTATTATATATGTACTTGGAGTAGATTTTCCCACATTATATAGCGGATGAGACCCTATTGCGTCGCATAATAGCGGATAATATTTTTATGATCCCATATACCGCGATATTCCGTCTTGAAACGGGATTGGTATTGTGCTAACATCTGTGGATGCAGGGAAACAGGTTGAAGGGATCTAACTGGATTCCTCAAATAGTTGAATGCGTTTCAATGTTGTGTGATGATTATTTATAACTCTATATGATTATCTTTGTGGTTGAAATCGTTGAAGGCTAAAATTTAGCCGAATATAATTTTGGTATCGTTAGATACCAGAAATAAATAAATATTTGAAAGTATACGTTTTATTGAATTTTGGAATTGGTTCATTTTAAATAAATAAATGTTATAATTTTTATGTTATAAAAATTATGATTTTTGTGAAATATAACCGAAATGTGATTTTTGAAATAAGTAGTTGATTAATTTATAACCTGGTTTAAATTGGGATTTTCGAATTATTATAAACGTTTTATAAAAAAAAGTTTATAATATTGATATTTATAAATTAAAATATTGGAATTATAAAACGAGTTCTTATAAGTGTTAAAATGAAGTATAAATGGATTTCATAAGTGAATGAAATTTATAGATTTATAAAATTGTGAAGCTATAAAATGAATAGATTTTGTAAAATAAAGATTTATAAGTAATTAATTTATAAACTGGATTTTGGAATTTAAATGAGATATAAATAGAATTTGTTAATTAAGGGATTTTATAAGTTGAAGTTTTATAAAATTATATAGATGTGAATTTATAAACGCTGTTTATAAATCCGAAATCAATTGAAATTGATAAGTAAATATGAAAGCTTATTAAATGAGATATATCCACGTTTTTGGACAGTGGATAATCCTTTAAATAAAATGTGTAGAAATGTTGAATTTGGTAAACGATTTATATTCACGATTTTGGACAGTGAATAATATATTAAAGAAATGTTTTAGGAAGTGATCTTTTAAATAGAATTAAAACGATTTAAAGATGTTTTAAAAAGCATTAACTATCGAAATCATAGATTTCAACATTCATTGTTGAAATAGACGTTTTCGAGAAATAAGGAAATGGTGGACTATAACACTGTTGTTATAGTAAATGGTTTTCGAAAGGAAACGTTTTTGTATAGTATTGGGATATATATATATATATATATATATATATATATATATATATATATATATATAAATTTCGAATCCCTATACTTGTATTTTGGGTCGTCCACTACAACAAAAAGTGTCTTTTGTAGCGGCATATAGCCGCTATTAATCACAACCATAGCGCTTTGATAAGCGCTGTATATCGACATGTTATAAAAAACTATTAAATATTTATAACACATAATATGCCGCTATGGTTAAGCTTAGTTTTATAACACAAATTCGCCACTATCGTACGTTAATTCAATAGCTCATTATAGCCGCTATAATACAACTAAACCTCAACGGAACTGCAAATCTTTATGACACCATTTTGCCGCTATAAAATATTTATTCAATAGCTCATTGTAGCCGCTATAATACAGCTAAATCTCAACGAAATTGGAAATCTTTATAACACCATTTTTCCGCTATAAAATATTTATTCAATACCGGTCATTTCACGCTATTAAATCAACATGTTATAGTATTGATAAATTCTTTTACAGCTCATATATACCGCTATAAAAATCGTAGATACACTTTTCAAGAGCTATGCCTATATATTGCATTTTAATAATAGCAATCAAACTAAATCTTCATAAACGAATAAAGATTATAATCAACAAATATAACACAAGAGCATGCTCAGAAAGAAATGTGATATATTTTTCATTATAGTGTACAAACATTAAAGCAAGTGTATAACCATTGAATAAAACATAAGCCTGCAGCCAAGTTAACACAGAGAAACAGAAAGTAATGTCAATTTAATAAGTGTACAACATTACCTTCCGAATATTACAAAGTACAAACATTACAGAGTTCCAACATGCAAGATCTGATCTAGTTGCGTACTAAGGACCTTGCTTCCTTCCAAATAAGCCTGCGAAGTTAACACAAAGAAATAGAAAATGTTAAAACAAGTGCATGCTCAGATAGAAATGTGATATATATTTTTCATTACAGTGTACAAACATTAAAGCAAGTCCATGAACTGCATGAACAAGAAACTACAATTGATTATTTCTACTGATCTATTTTCCCAATATGGAAAATAGATTAAATCAATGTTAACCTCACTTTTCTCAGTTGCAGCAACCATCTGTTGAAGCATTTCTAACACTCCAACATTTTGCCATACAATTCTAACTGCTATTTCTTCAATGCACCCATGAAAATACAACATATCCTTCCACTGCGTGCTCCATATATACCAACATTTTCTGTTATCTATTTTCTGCTACAGGCAGTGTTTGTGTAACTTATATCCAGTATTTATTTTGAATTTTTATCAATTTATCATTTGTTCACCTATAAATGGATATATTACTAATCATAATGATTCAATATATATTTTACTCAAATTTGTTTCATGTAAAAGATCTTTTAATTAGGGTAACTATTACACCAAGAAGAGATGAATATGGTTTTGCTTCATCATGCTGTATCACTACATACATTCAATTGTATCATCTCTACCACATCCCTAAACTCCAAACAGTCAACTACAAACAAACCACTACAACTGGTACTCCACCAACCAGAATTTAAAGCTAATAACTAAATGTAACAACAAACGTCATTTCTGATTTCAGATACCTGTTCCGAGTACTTAAACTGTATATTTTTGAAAGTGAGAAGTTTCAGATTACACATATAACAGGATTTCAAATGAATATCAAAGTTTGAAAGGATTTTGAAGACAGAACAAGAGATATTGAAAAGCATCCACCCTAGGGGTAGGAAACAAAAGCATAAGCATAACTACAGATAAACCCTAGACTGAAATTTCTCAAAATGATTTCAGCAACCAGGTTCAGATTGTACTTGATTTATTATTTAGTAGCCGAACAAGAAAATCGCCAAGTAAATTGAAATAAATACATTATTTAGTAATGGAGCAAGATTTATTATGAAAAAAGTTTGTACTTGATTTTTTCTAATGCTTGTGGATTGTCTTCGTTATGAATCTCATCGTCTACTTGATTGTCTTCAAGCTGCTTATTTCTTACACCTTTCTTTTTTTGCTCGTCGATATTTTTTTACATGTGAGCTCTCGTTATCACATTCCTAATCTTGCTCATTTTGAATTCCAGTGAGCAGATCCTGAGCAAAATGAACAGTGCATGAGTTATTTTGTTATAAAAGAAAATTTAAATGCAAATGACATATTTTAATGCAAATGATGCTGACATGAACAAAAATAAAATATATCAACCTTATGTAATCACAATGAACAACTTATTTATGATGAATATCTTGTCAATAGCAAACAAAAAAAATGATCAAAGTATTTTCATTTATGCACGGTATAATAAAATATGAAGCAAAAAATTTATATGAAGCAAAAAAGTTATTACAACTACAAGTGTGGTCAGTAGAGGTAAGTTTTCATTTGAAGTTTAACGAAATTATATAAAATAAAAATGAAAACATGAATTTGGTTTAACTTGGTTTAACTTGGATTGTTGGATGTTTCAAATGTCATAAAGGAATAAGATCTATCAAAATAATTGATTTAATTATCAAAAAGAAAACACGTACTTGCATACATGATCACTATTACAAGTGTGTACATAACTTGTTTAAGGCTTTGTCAGATTAAAATGTGCGTGTGTGTGTGGATGTTTACATTACCTTTAACATTATTGTTATCATTACTGGAGATGCAACAAAATGAAATATTAAACAATCTGGATATTAGAAACTTGAAATTAATAATATAGCCATGTTTATAGCACATATCAAAGAAGGAAGACAGAGTAACTTAACTTGAAATTAATAATATAGCCATGGTCTAGAAAGTAGTCCTACTTTTTTGGCAAAGAATTCTTGGGTTGGATTATATGATGCAGTTCTACAGAAGTTGAACGAGCTAACATGAGATTGGCAAGAAACAGACATAATCTTTTATATTAGAATTGGGTACCAACATGTTTGCAACAAGTATTTTAAAATGTAGTACAACTTATGAGAAAGAAAAACTGGTAGAAAATTTATAGCCCTACCATCAAAGGGACAAAAGATGGGCCAGTGTTTGTTGATATAAAATTGCTCAACACTGTGTAAAATATCATTTCACCTAGAAAATTAGTTTCAATGAAAGGAAGATGCCAATGCTTCCTTAATTAATTACATTTACATTTTAGCTTTGAGAAACTTGATGGCGTTTCACCTTTCTCAATGTTAGGAATCAAAAACTACTAACTAGGCTACAGTTAGTGGGCTTCATAAATCATGATAAATGCTACATTCAATATATTAGATTGTCTAAAACCAAGGTATAACTGTAATTGTGACCAAATCATGCCGAGAATCAAGGTAGTAATCTACCTTGGAGACTGTATGTCTGTACCACCTTGGCTCTGCAATGTGGCTTCCAACATACTCTCCGCCGCAATAGCCCTCTTCTCCATTTCTGCAAGCAAAGACATTGCTTCTTCATACTTTTCCTGCGTAAATCTGGAAATGGGGATAAATCCATATAATTCAAGTGAAAAACGCAAGCTAGATAGGAATAAATGGGATATCTGCCCCGGTCAAATAGCTTAAAAGCACCACAAAGAAATAGCCATATATGATAAATCTAGTGTCATGTGCTTTCCGTGCATTATTTCAATGCTTTTCTTTCCAATGTTTGGTTTGATACATCACTCCACATGGTTGGATCCTACATTCTCGAGTTTTGAAGAGGTAACTATACATTTCCATATATTTTCTACGACTAAGGCGAACTACTCGATGACTAAGAAAAAGCACTCGTAGATTGAAGATTAAACTTAAAGAAAAGTCGTCATGTATTGTGAGTCTTGAAATATTATTACCTGTGCAATTTCCTTGATGATGACACACAAATTTTTTTGATATAAAATTACTTTGAATATTTTAAATGCAAATACTATGAAAATCTTTTCAAAAGCGTATCCTAGATTTTTATATGGTTTCAGACGTCTGGCTGAAATATTTGGACGTCTAAATAAATATTTTTTTTTTGACCATTAACTTTCTGTTTTGTGCTCTGTTAGAAACAGTCATCTGAAGCTAATTTCCAGACGACTGAACAAAAATTTTGACGTCAGAATGTTGGTTCTAGACGTCTAAAAACCTGAAGCATTTTATTCTTTTAAAGACGTCTGACTACTAATTCAGAAGTCGGATTGACTGTTACAAATGTTTGAACAAGGCTAAAATTGGATTGCTTTCTTTTTGTTTCCAAAATGTAGAATTTCAGACCTTTGATGGCTGAATTCCTGTAACGGCCACTTTTAATTTTGAACATAAAATTCTTTTCGAAAGGTTATCTTATTATTCAAGAGTTGCACCTTTTCTATTGGTTATTACTTTTCAAACAGAATCTCTCATACACTACAAATAAACATTATTTTTAAACTTTTGACCTTACCTTACTACTCTTACTCTCTCTACTTTCCATGCTCTATATTTTCTGCGATTGCAATAACATTCAAAACAATCCTTTTACTTTCTAAAATCTCCACGTTCAAATCACAATCACTAAAGGAGATTATAAGAAGGGTTTACTTAAGGTGACTCATCAGTGCTATCAAAAAATACAAGTCAAATTTACTCTATTTTAGTGAAGTCAAAGTAGGATTATAGAAAGGATTCTGGAACTAGACGTAGGACGGGAAGTCCAAAAGCAGTATACAAATCGATGGTACAATCTTCTATTTTCTGCTTTTTTTAGCTTGCTTATATAACTAGTTTAAGTTATATTATTCATACTAGTAGATCCTTAGCGCTCTTTCATGCACCAGCATGGAGAACCTATGCTTAGAAATTAGGTGAAAAACCATCACACTTATAAACCAACAGTTCAAGTTTTGAGCTTCATCTAGTTTTACCACAATTGTTTGTGCATTAAATAGATTATATAAAACCGTGAGGGAAAATTGTTCCTTCATAACATTATGGATATAAGATTGAACTGCATCGAGTCAACCTCTCTGCATCCAATCTAAACATCACTGATGCAGCATATAAATAGAAAGTACAAAATAAAAATAAAAAATAAAGATAAGAATGTACTTGAAGCTCATGAGCAATAAGTTTCTGTTTAACAGCCTCTTGTTTAGCGAGTACACGAGCATCTTCAGTCAGCTTTTGTTCATGTTCCAACATCATCCAAACGTACAAGAGAAAAATATGTATTCATCACATTATCAAGATGTAATAGGAAAAAATTCAACAACAAAAAACTTAATCATGGCATGTTCTTGTCTTGTTTGTCCCTGAGAGTCTGCTGCAACTCTGATGCCATCTGCTCCAATTCTTCAACCTGTACACAATTATATTGAGGATTAATAATTGTTACTATAGATGTCCCTAAAAAAATTAAGTCAATATGCATTAAGTTAGGAAAGGAAACCCTTTAAATCATTTTGATTTCACTTATTATAATATATATCCAAGTGGGATAGCAATATAAATGGCTTTTTCTAATTCAATTTTCTAACATCATATGAAGCAGAATTTAAGAAAAGCATTCCAATACTATAAACTCGTTAAAGCGTGCATAAACTTTTACATCTCACTATATGATACGATTAAGTTACAAATTGGCATTATTAATTCAATATCCTGTCATTTTCAATGAAAATCGGTCTTTATTTAATACCCAGTCAACCCCAATGAAAACTGTAAACATTTTCTTGATGATGGGAAATAATTTGCCTTTTGTATAAGTGATTTGAGATCATCGATGTTCCATAGTAAACTTTAAAGAATCGGAGGCATTTTAGCAATGCTGAAAATAAGCTTATGTGATAGCTAAGTAACAAGTAAGGTCGTTCACAATAGCAATCCAATATGATTTCTGGAAATTGTGATATAATTTTGCAATAGCTGTTTATCGATTTGACTTTGTCTAGCAATGACTCCGCAGAGACATGAGCTTTATTTACAAACACAGGAGATTCAGTGGTACCATTACGCTTGGAAACAAGACAATTGTATTTAAATATTTATACCATTTAAAAAATGATTATCTTTGGCTCATTTACTGATGTTATACCAAGAAAATTGTATTCAAATATTTATACCATTTAAAAATGATTATCTTCGGCTCATTTACTGATATTATATTAATGGTTTGACTGGAGATCTCCAGGAAAATTTTGTTTGTCCTCACATATTTGACGGGTAACAAAAATTGAGCTGGAAAGTTAAATATGAATATTTATGTAGGTGCGACAGACAATCATATAACAGTTTAGAGAATCTTATAACATCTTTTTTAATAGTTAGAATATATACACGATTTTTTGGTCCGACGGTGAACTTTCTATACACACACACACACACATATTCATAACTGGAATAGAAGCACAATCTTTTGATTCAATCGTGAAGTTTCAAAAATACCCATATATGCAAATAAAATGTCAGTAGTTCGAATTTCACAAGAACAAAAACTAACATCTATTCTCAAATTGAAATTTTTGATGATAAATAAGACTACAACTTCGAAATCCTATTTCGACAAAAGAATTACAATTTTTTTAATATTTTTCAATTTGTTTTTATCAAAATTACACAGAAATTTTAAATTTAGTAATTTTATAAGAGAGTTTTACATGCACGTGCCATAAAATCTTTTGTGCATGTGTAAGCTTGCGAGTTCAAATCCAAGTTACAGCAAAAATTAGTCTTTATTTTTATTTGAAAAGATCAGAAATATTTTAAGGTCGTGTGTTAGGATCTTGGCAATGACAATGTTTGACATTTCTTTCCTTTTTGTTTTTCATTCTCAGCACCAAATACTACCAATAATCATTACCATTCTACATTGATTTTAGATTTAAGTAGAAGTCATATTTTATCATGATCCTTTTATAGTTTTAGCTAATTTTGTGGCCAAAAAAAACTATTTAACATATGTGAAAATAAATGATAATTTCATGTAGCCATAATATAATCATTTTTTTCTAAACATTTTGCATGACAACTAAATTATTTTCTTATACTTAAAAGGATATTTGAGAAAATATTACAACTGAAAATCAAGTTTATATCTATGTGCCGTTTTACATATTATTATTTTCAAATCTATAATACAATATTTTGAAATCATCGCTAATTATACAACTATTATCAAATTGGAAATAACCAATTCATCATGTAAGGTTTGGTTATTTCAAATACATATGTATTTTGTTCAAAATAGTATTTAATCCAACTAACGCATCCACAACCCAATAGAAAATATTAAAATGAGTTTCAACTTCATTCATAAAAATTTCCAATTAAATTAGTTCTTACTTTAAAGACTTTGAAACTAAGTTTTAAGTTATGCCAAAACTTTATTAATTTCTTTACCATATTTACATAAATTATGAAGCTAAGATACGAACAACCAAAATTTACTATAGAGGATAAGTAGTCATTTTTTATATTAAATTCCACATTAATCATTAGATTTGAGTTAACGAATTATCCAGGATCATTCACTATTTGATTAGCATTAAAGCTTGTGAAGTATATTATCAAACTTCATTTAAGTAACATTTGTTAACATAGTTTAATAAATATTGAAGGCAACACACTTATTGTTAACAGAAGAATTTAAAAGCATTACTACTTTGAGTCTTGTGTCTTCTACTGTTACAAGAATGAGTTTGCTGTGCCATATCCTACTCATGAAAAACAGCAAATAAACCTATGAAATAAAACAAACGAATTGTTTTCTAGTAAAACATAACCTAGAAATAGTAAATAAAATAGTTAATAAACATAACCAAATGATTAAATCATAATCTAGGTATAACAAATTTCTAAAATCATAACCAAACAATAAAATCAAAATAAAAAAATTTAATAAACATAACCTATAAATTTCTAACCTAGAAATCTGAGCAGATGATTTAGGGTTCTGGACGTGTCGACTTCGAAACTGCTGAAGAGTGATGAGCAGAGATCGGAGATGGTGAGCTGGATTGGAGATTGGAATTGCAAGCAATGAGCGTATGGGAAGGAAATGTAACTAGAACTCTGAGCAGATGATTTAGGGTAGGATGCGTATACTTTAGAACGGCCAAAGCGGGGTAAGCGAAGCGAGCTGAATCAGAGACCGAAGATCGGAGAAGGCATGGGATAAGCGATTAGGAGGGAGATGAACTGAATAAGTGTAATTTTGGTTTTGGAAAGAAGATGAACTGAATAATTATTTTGAGACGGAGATGAAAATTCTAGGAGGGCTAACTTTTTTTTTTGGGCCAAAGCGTTACGTGGTAAGAGGGCGCAGAAGAGAATAAATAAAGAAAAAAAGTAACTAGCCATGCTAAACAATAACGCTTTAGAATAATGCGTTATCGAATGGCGTTATTAATAACACACTTTCTTGTAGTGGTCGTAACGATGTTTTACGCAACATTCGTTTTGACTCAAATGAATATGTTTAAGAGAATGTTTTCCTTAAAGAATAAAACATATACTTAATCGTGATTTAAGTATATTGGATATTTTCCAAATGTTGAAAATAAATAGATTTGCGAATCACTATTATTAAATAAGTATGGAAATGTTTTCCAATATGAAGTGAAATGTTTTGAGATTTTATCTTTTAAAGATAAATTGAAAGTGAATATTTGAAATCGATTTGAAAATCGTATATCAGTGGATATTTGGAAATTTAAATTCACATGGAATTTATAAAGGATATCAGTGGATATTTGGAAATTTAAATTCACATGGATATCAATGATATTTGGTGATGATTGTGCATATCTATTGATATTTAAATAACCGACTATTAATATTTACCTTAAAATGGGTATTTGTTGTGAAATTGCTTGAATTTGAATGCTACACTTATTTTAAAATAAGCGCTCGTTATTCAGTTTAGCCGGTAGAGGACCTTTGGGTCATAAATCCCATTCTGGATAGTGATATGTCGTAATGGATAGCATTTGAAGACCGGTGTTGAAGACCGGATATTTTGGAAAACGGAAGGATTACCGTCGAATGTCTCTGCATCGACTGATCTTTGATATTGAGATTTTATCACCCTTTGTGATGGGAAGTCCGGACGTGATTAGTGAATATCCGGATTGCAAGGGCTTCTTTGGAAGTGCCTTCGGTTCTGTTCGATCCCGGAACGGACTTGTATGGATGTGTGTCTGACGTTACAATTTGAGATGTAAAGCTGGTTTCTATCAAATACATTTCTGTTGGTGGCGGAGAATTTACTCTCTTAGTTTAACACCCTTCTCTGAGACGTACGAGCTCAGAGGTTATGTAGTTGATGGTTGCTAGTGATATATTCCCAATTTGGTAACGTGGCATGCTGAGTGTTGCCGATCAATTGTTGATCAAAGTGTGGCTTTTATGAAAAGCGTAGTTTTGTGGACGAGACTTCGTCGGACCTCACACCCCGATAACGGTCAAAACAGGAAAGATGCGGCAAGGTTATTAGGGGATAGCACCCCTTTAGGTTATGTCATTTCCTTCTGGATAAAGGTGGTACCATGGTATGGAGCCCAGATACTTATCCTATGTTGTTTCTGCAAACTTATTAATTTGTGGTTGTTGGTGAATCCCGGGATATAGGTCGATTGCGACCGGGGGATGGCGTACTCATGTTATTTGTTATCCAGCTAGGGTTAACCCGGCCTTGTGTTGGTAGAGATCCGGTTAGGTTCTCGGGGCGTCCTTTCAGAGGCGTACCCATGTGGCAATGGGAAGTTCCTTAGCCTGACCATTTGTTGGAAATCCAAAGAAATAATACGAGCCTTGTACGGTTTTAGTTGTAGAACCTTTCATTTAATATGGTAGCTATAGTAGGCATACAATAATGGTACCTACGCTAGCTAAGATTAATATTGTACTTTCGAAATGTTTTTCTGCACTTTGCACTTATAGTAATAATATCAAAGAAATTTGTGTATCAAGCATATTTGACTATCATAAGGAGAAATCTTCTCCAATCTGCGTTTGCATTATGTGTGTGGCGGGAGGCCTTATGGTAGTTACATTTTCTAAAAGCATTGCGAATCCATTTCAAAATAGTTCTTTGTTTGTTTTTGAAACATAAACTGTTTTAAGTTCCCACACCATCCCATGACTGACCTGGAGTTTATTGTTTCTTTCCTAAACTCTGGGTGCCCATCATTTTTCAAACGGGCAGTCTAGAGTTAGTTTATCAGGTCGTTCTGGAATTCAGGAGTTGCTGTGGAGATCAGGAGCATGCTGGATGGCATGGCGTATCATCTAGCATATAGTATTTCTTTTCCGTTGTTTGTTGTTGTACACTCTGATAATGTAATGAAATTGTGATGTAATGTAATAACTGATATAGTTCTTTGTTTTAAAGATATTCATTTATTTATTATATGTTGTTCCGCTACGATTGTGAGATTCTGACATTGTTTCTGTTTTCTTCTTCTTTCTTTCTTCTTCTATCTTCTACCTCTTCTTTAACCCTAAGGGTTCGGTTTTCCCGGCATTCAATTGTTCGGCAGTTGATACAGTGGACGTATAAATGTCGACTTTCGTGAGTCGAAAAACCTAATCTTTACGATGGCCATGCCTTGGTGATCCCTAACCGAGCCTAGGTTTCCATTAAACATCATGGCCGAGCAAAATATGGTGATGATTGAACCTACAGATGATGTGGCCAAGCCCACTTGTTGATTGAATCCATATTTGTTTCAAATTTATTCATGCTTTATATTGTTTTAATTTACTTTGTGTTAAATCATATATTTATATTTGTTTTATTTATTTGATTTCAAGATTTGAATTTGGTTGTTACTTCTTCTCAAATCCTATCTTGCCTTTTCGTGCTTTGCGGGGTGTGGATTTTTTTTTGAATTTGATCTCTAGCTTCAAAACGGTGAGTTATTCACTCTAGACATTACGTATTTATATGATTGTGAAATGATGACAAGTGAATTGTATAAATTAATACATTATGTTCATACCTGCCTATGATATGTTTATATGATGTTAAATGCTGTTTATATATCTGTTACATCATCTGTTATGGTACTATATGTTATTTGTTATTTTATTTCCTGTTTGTCACACTGCAAGTTCCTTATCACTATGGGTTGAAATGATACATACCCGTACGGACTTTAGAATTAGGAAAAATCTTTATGGGCCGAAATGATAGCCCTGAGTGATTTTTATTGTATTTGATTTATTTGGGATTGCAGTTTTGAAATGATAGAACCCAGATTTTTCTTTTAAATTACGGATTGAAATGATAAATATCCGTATCACTTGACCTTGGTTAGAAAATATTATACAGACCCATGGTTAAATATATATATATATATATATATATATGTATGTATATGTATATATGTATATATTATGAAATTTATAAGTATTTTAAATATAAAAATATGACATTTTAATTTAAATTGGATTTAGATAATTTAAATGAAATTTATAGTGAGTTTTCTATAAGTTGAAAATGTATAAGAATTAAAAGGAAAGGTTTATTTTGAAAGGATGACTTAACTTGAAATTGGGTCGTTTTTAAATGGAAATTTTAAGTTAAGTAAAAAAATCAAAATTTGATTTTATTTAGGAGATGGGTATGTTAAATAAAATATCAAGTTATTGGCTGAAATAAAAGTTAAGCAATTTATAAAATATTGACTTACAAATGAATTTAATTTAAATTGGATATTTATTAATAAAATGTTATTTTATTAAAATTTATAAGTTAAGTAATATCCAAATAATTTTTTTTGAAAAGTGGAATAAGTTTGTAAGGTTACAAATGAGAAAAAGTGAAGATATATGGTTTTAAAAGGTATAACAGATATTATAGCGGTTCAGAAGTGTTGTGGTTTAATGAACTATGGCTTGAAATATACTAAAGAGACCTATAACAGCATTTCTGAAGTGCTGCAGTTTCTGGAAATATGAATTATGGCTCGAATATACTAAAGATACCTATAACAGCGTTTCTGAAGTGCTGCAGTTTTTGAAAATATGTACCATGTCTTAAATATAATAAAGATACCTATAACAGCATTTCTGAAGTGTTGCAGTTTCTGAAAATATGAACTATGGCATGAATATACTAAAGATACCAATAACAGCATTTCTGAAGTGCCGCAGTTTCTGAAAATTTGAACTATGTGTTGAAATTACTTAACGAACTAATGACAGCATTTCTGAAGTGCTGCAGTTTCTGAAAATTTGAACTAGGTGCTGAAATTTCTAAATAAACTATAACAGCACTTCTGAAGTGCTGCAGTTTTTGAATTTGAACTATGTTTTGATATATACTAAATATACCTAAAGCTTCACTTTATAAGTGCTGCAGTTTTGAGAATTTCAATGCTTTGAAATGTTGAAATTGAACTAATGAGCTTAGGAGTTGCTAAAATTATGGAAATTGGATAATTGATTTGGAAGGATAACTACTTCATATTTAAATGGTTTAAATGAATTATTTTGATTTGGAATATAAACCACTTTTGAAATTTATAACCACGGGTAATAATAACGTTGGTTGTTAAAGAGACCGGCATCAGGTATGTGCATACTCTCTGTCGGTACCGAAAACCACTTTAACAACAATGTACGAGGTGGAGATCCCGGAATAAAGTAGGATGGTGGCGACGTTCTATTGAGGTATGTACATGGACCCAACTCCCGTGACTTGGCATAAGGTGGCTAAAATAGGAGCAATCAATGGGCTAATGAGGTCACTCCTCTGATCGGACCCTTCTTCGTATGCCATTCTATAATCTTGTGATTGATTAGTGTGCACCTTTGATTTTGAGAGTGTGGTTCGAGGTGGGCGGTAGTAGCTGCTACGCGTTATCACCGGTCCAGAAGTACAACTGGCATATCTACCCTGGCATTGCCTAGTTGTGTCGTGTCACCTACCCGAGCATGCCTTGTACGAGTTTGGTCTTCTCCCATAGCCCATGGAGTATCCTCTGGTGGCTTCCCGATCAGAAGGGACTGTGATACTGGATGGACTACTAGGACTATTATGTGTTAAGGTGGAAAATGTAAAGCCTTAATGCTATTATAAAGTAAGTTTACTTTACTACAGACACTATTATAATAGCGAAATATTACTACATAGTAAATAGTTTAACGGATCCTCAGAGGATGGGCGGTCCCAAGCATCCTTTAAGTTACTTGTACATTTATACTACAGTTCACTTGAGTTGATTTACATTATATAAGTATGTATGTCCTAACTTTAGTGTTTATTTTCTTACGCTCTGGTTAGCCTTAGTGTTACAACTTGGATCTATCTTCTAGAAGCTAGAGATTTCTGCAGTTTATCTACTTATCTGGTTTATCTATTTCAGTTCAGTCATTCTGTATCAACTGATATATTAGAGAGTTATGTATTTGTGATTTCTACTATACTTGTTTCATAACCGTGTTTGTTTTTCAGACTATGTATTTTGTACTTGTTTTGAGACTGAGTTTGTAGTGGCTTCATGAACCACTATGGTTATCTTTAATTCCGCTGCGTGTATTCTGTTTATATGTGTCTGTGATTATGTGATTGGTTTTATTTGCTCCAAATTTTATTACAATCTACCGTTTTGAATTATTCAAGTCAAACATGTGTGGTTTTATTGTTGATTTGAATGGTCCAAAATAGTGGGTCGTTACAGTTGGTAACGAAGCTTTGGTTATAGGCAAACCATAGCCTGTGGAGAAAAAACACATTAGAGATAGGGTAGAAATACCCTAGAATGAGTGAAATCAATCTTAGATTCCTTTCTTTATAAGAGAACGTATTTTAAAGTATAAATGATTTCTCAAATGATTTTCAAAGGATTTAAAGAGTAATATGATATAAAAAAACCTTTCTTGTTTTAAAGTCACATTTTCTTAACTTCCTTCTTTTCTTACCCACCTTGTTAATAATTTTCCTTGTCGGGATATTAAATTCCCGTCGCATCTTATCTAATCTTGTCTTTGTTTCTCAATTACCTCTATCCTAAAATTCATGCTTGATTTTTTTTAGGATGAGTCATAAGAATGCAAGAGGTAGGGGATGTGGTATTGCCCCAAATCCAGAGCATGCTACCCCAGTTAGGTTCACAAAGCTTTGTAAGGAATACACTGAGCTTGATGACACCAGGTTCACTGGGTTTGAGAGCATTATTAAAGCTCAACAGTGGTTGAAGGATTTGGAGAGAATCTTCTCCGGTCTTGAGATCACTAATGCGCAGCAGCGTCAATTGGCAGCTTGGAAACTGAAAGGAAAAGCTTTGGATTGGTGAGAGACTGTCACATCTCACACCGTTGAGGCTGACATCTCTTGGAAACAACTTAGGGATCATCTTCCGTTTGTCTTGAATCTGCTTTAGTTTCTCTTTTGAAATTTATCTTATACTCTTTATCGTGCTTTAGGGAAGCTTTTCTTGTAAAATGGATGCCCGAGGCAGGAAAGTCTCGGCGGTATTGGGAATTCATGGATTTGAAGCAGGGTGGTATGTCTTTTGCTGAATATGAGAGGAAGTTCAATGAAATTTTTAAGTTTGGCCTTAATTTGATTGACACTCCTCTCAAGAAAAATGAGAAGTTTATTACTGGTGCACCCCGGAGTACTATGATCGCTTCATAGCCCATGTGCATAGTCCTTTCACCACTCTGATGGATATGGCCATTAGACACGAGAATCCTACTTCTAAGGATCCTCCAACTGCCCGTTCTGCTCCATCTCAGTCTTCCTCCGTTATTCTAAGAAGAGGAAGCCCAACTTTTACCATCAGAAGAGGAATCAGAACAAGACTCTCGGGTTGGGATCATCTTCTTCATCCCAGAGGCAGCCGATCAACTTATCTGCCATTACTTGCTATAGATGTGATCAGAAAGGACACTATGCGAATAGTTGTCCTACTTTGGTTGGTGCTGCTGTTCCTCTAGCTCAGTTGACCAGGCGGGATCTCTGTCATATTTATCTGCAGCCTAGCCATTTCAAGAAGGACTGCCCTACTCAGAAGAAGAGCAAGGAATCTGGTGTTTTTGCTGTTACTTCTGCATCTTCTCCAGCTCCACATGCACCTGCTCCTGCTCCTGCTCCTGCTCCTAGTTATTCCCAAGGTACACTTTAGGGCACTTTTTCTTTGTTTAATTTTCCTGTTCGTGTTCTCTTTGATACCGGAGCTTCCCATAGCTTTATCTCTGTGGATCTTTGTAAAAATTTAAGCATCTCCTTTCTCCTGAGTTGGCTCATGTGCCTTTGTGTGTTTCGAATCCTATTGATGGTCCCGCAAACCTTGGTAGAGTTTGTAGAAATGTGAAATTCTTTTATTCTAGCTATAGGTTTTTCGTTGATTTCTATGTTATGGGTCTCGATGCTTTTTCTCTATTGCTTGGAGATGATTGGCTTGAGAGACATGATGCCTACAAATCTTGTAGCTCCCGAATTGTCTCTCTTGTTGGTTATAAAGGTGATTTCTTAGTGATTCAGTGTAGTTTTCCCCAGGATTTTACTGGCAGCTTTATTTATTCTCTTGATGCTTCTCATGGCGATATTCATTCGACTCCTGTAGTCAAACTCTTTCCCGATGTATTGGGTGAAATAACTTCTTTACGTCCTAAGCGGGAAATTGATTTCCGTATTGATCTTATTCCTAGAGATCGACCTATAGTTCTTCCACCCAGAAGAATGACACCCCATGAGAAGGTTGAGTTAAGGAAGCAAATTGAGGACTTGTCCTCCAAGGGTCTGATCAGACCTAGCTATTCGAAATGGGGAGCAGTATGGTCTTTGTTTCTAAATCCGATGATTCTTTACGAATGTGTGTAGATTAAAGGGAGCTGAACAAGCTCACTATGAAGAACAGATATCTCATGCCTCACATCAATGATATGTTTGATCAGCTCTATGGGGCTACTGTTTTCTCTCAGCTTGATCTTGCCACAGGTTTTCACCAACTCAGAGTTGCTGAGAAAAGTATTGCTAAGACTACTTTCCGTATTGAGAATGGTTTTATGAATGGTTAGTTATGCTTTTCGGTTTGATTAACGCTCCTGCTTTCCGTACTAAGACTACTTTTCGTTGATTTCCGTACTAAGACTACTTTGGTTACTACCGGAGATTCATTGATAACTTTGCTTGGATTTTTCCACCTATCACTACTTTAACTCGAAAGAATGCCAAGTTTATATGGGATGATAAGTGTGAAGCCGCATTCAATGAGTTGAAGCATAAGCTTACTTCTGCACCAGTGCTAACCGTTCCGAACGGAAATGAGGGATTAACGATGTACATTGATGCTTGTCGTGAGGGTTTGGGAGCTGTTCTGATGCAAGATGGGAAGGTGATTGCTTATGCTAGTTGCCAGCTGAAGACCCATAAGGCTAATTATGCTACTCATGATTTAGAGTTGCTTGCTATTGCCTTTGCTTTGAAGCTTTGGAGGCATCATCTTTTAGGTTCCAAGTTTGAGCTCTTCACTGATCATCAGTCTTTGAATTATATGTTCACCCAGAAGTATTTGAATCAGGGACAAGTTCGATGGCTTGAGTTTCTTGCTTCATATGACCTTGATATTAGCTATACTCCTGGTAAAGCTAATGTTGTGGCCGATGCTTTGAGTCGGAAGAAAGCCATGTTGTGTCAGCTTGTTGTTTCTTCTTCTCCTCTTCTGGACCGCATCATTGCTAATTAGGATGAGGATAGGATTATCAGATTGATCAAGGAGGGTGTTCAGAGTAGAGTCGGTGGTAGTAGTCCTGATGGTAGTGGTGCTCAGATCGATGATTAAGGTATATTGAGGATTAATAATCGGATTTGTGTCCCGAATGTCGATGGTTTCAGGCAGGAGTTACTTCGGGAATATCATCAATCCCGACTCTCTATTCATCCTGGTGTGTCGAATATGTATTAGGACATGAAGAAGCTTTATTGGTGGAGGGATATGAGGCAAGATATCTCTATCTTTGTTAGTAGGTGTGCGAGTTGTCAACAAGTCAAGGAAGATCATCGGAAGACCCCTGGTTTGTTGCAGCCCCTTGAGGTTCCCAATTGGAAATGGGAATAGGTCTCCATGGGTTTTACTGATGGCTTACCTAGGACTCGAGGGATAATGAGAGTATCTAGGTTACTGTGGATAGACTGACCAAGTCTACTCATTTTATTCCGATCAAGTCTACCCGTTCTGCTTTCAGTCTGGCTGAGATTTATATGCGAGAGATTGTTCGTCTCCATGGCGTTCCCATCAGCATTGTTTATGATTGGGATCCTATCTTCACTAGTCAGTTTTGGAAAGCTTTCCAGGAATATTTGGGTACTCGTTTGAATCTTAGAAGTGCTTACCACCCGCAGACCGATGGTCAAACAGAAAGAGTGAATCAGATTCTAGAAGACCTTCTTCGTGCTTGTGTTATTGATTATGCAGGGTCTTGGGAAGATCATCTCCATCTTGTCGAATTCACCTATAACAATAGTTATCAGGTATATTTTCAGTCTTCTATTTTGATCTCATCTTAGTCTTTATCTATCTCATTCCATCTTTGAATTCAGGCTAGTATTGAGATGTCTCTATTTGCTGTTCTTTACGGAAGACCTTGTAGATCTCCATCTTGCTGGATTGAATCCGGTAATCGTTCGGTTCTTGGTCCTGAGATGACCTTGGAAGCTTCGGAGAAGATTGAGGAGATTACGTGAAAGTTGAGGATTGCCCAGGATAGGCAGAACAAGTATGTTGATCATCGTAGGAGGAGTTTAGAGTTTGTTATTAGTGATCAGGTTTTCCTTAAGGTCTCTCCCTTAAGGGATGTGGTTTGTTTTGGTCGTAGAGGGAAGCTTGTTCCTAGGTTCATCGGTCCTTTCCGCATTATGGAAAGAGTTGGTTCCATTGCATATCGCCTGGACTTGCTTGAGAAATTTGCTGGAGTATATAATGTATTCCATGTTTCGCATCTTCGTCGGTATCGACATGATCCATCTCTCATTGTCTAGCCTTCTGCTGTTAACAGTTTGGATATTGAGCCTAATCTGACTGTTGAGAGAAAGCCACACTGTATCGTCGATTGAGGTACGAAGCAGCTAAGAAGGAAATCAGCCAACCTGGTTAAAGTGCAGTGGTGCATGGATGATCGAGATTGTACCTGGAAGACGAAGGAGAGCATACGTGATTCGAATCCAGAATTGTTTGTTTCAGGTGCTTTTATTTCGCTATCTTATCTTTCTTTGTTTTCCTTGTTTCATTCCTTTTCAAGGACGAAAAGTTTTGAGTGGGGGCGAGTGTAACAAACCAAAATTTTGTAAATATTTTTAAATTTAATTTATTTGAAAACTTTGATGTTTAAGTATTTAAATTTGAAAATTTTGAAATTTTCCAATATAATTTTGGAGTTGTTTATAAATTATTTTCCCGTATACAATAAAATAAACAATTTCTGGAAATTTTATATTTTGGTCAAACTTTTATTTTTATTTGACATTTTGAAATTTAAATTTTAATCTTTTTATTTGAAAGTGGATATAATTCTAATATCTGTTATGCTTTCGTTTCATTCAATTCTGATTTATACTTTGTAAATTGGATAACATACAGCGTTTTAAAAGCAATTAATTTCTGTGTTTTCTTCTATATTTTCCTATGTCCATCTATTTATGTTATTTTCTATATTTGTTTAATATATACTTTATTTTTATTTATTGGATGTTTCTTTTGTATATCTTTTATTTAATAGCTAGGAAAAAAATCAATTAGATATGCATTACTTTGTTTTAATTGGGCATACGTTACACTGTTTATTTCTTGCCTTTATATTGCCTACACTCTTTATTTCCTACCATAGCCGTTCACAATTTTCAGCCGTGTGTTGCAAAACCCTAGCCGCCTCCTACCCTATCAATTAACGTAAAATAAGAAAAGTATCTCATCTCAAATTCACTTGCATCTAGAGAAAAATACTGTAAATTCCATGGCTTCTCTCCTCTTTCTTTTTCCTCTTTTCCTTTGTTTTTCCTTTGTTTTTTTTCTTCATATGTTCGGCCTCCACCATAATTCCGACCTCATTCCCTCTCCACCTCTTCCATGACCGACCATCATCTTCCCCACACCAAGGCCGTGAGCCATAGAATAAAGATCCATCACCAAATCAAGTCTAAAACCCTAGCCTAGCCTATATGCACCACTTCCATGCCTCCTCTTGCTTTGTCTTCCCTACTTCCTACCATAATCATGCCTTGGTGATCCCTAAATGAGCTTAGGTTGCCATTAAACATCATGGCTGAGCAAAATATGGTGATGATTGAGCCTACAGGTGATGTGGCCAAGCCCACTTGTTGATTGAATCCATATTTGTTTCAAATTTATTCATGTTTTATATTTTTTGAATTACTTTGTGTTAAATCATATATTTATATTTTTTTTATTTATTTGATTTCAGGATTTGAATTTGGTTGTTACTTCTTCTCAAATCCTTTCGTGCTTTGTGAAGTGTGGATTTTTTGTTTTGAATTTGATCTCTAGATTCAAAAAGGTGAGTTATTCACTCTAGACATTACGTACTTATATGACTGTGAAATGATGACAAGTGAATTGTATAAATTAATATGCTATGTTCATACCTGCCTGTGATATGTTTATATGATGTTAAATGCTGTTTATATATCTGTTACATCATCTGTTATGGTATTATATGCTATTATATGGTATTATATGCCTGTGATAGGTTGAAACGATACATACCCGAGCGGACTGTAGAATAAGGAAAAATCATTATGGGCTGAAATAATAGGCCCGGGTGATTTTTATTGTATTTGATTTACTTGGGATTGCGGGTTTGAAATGGTAGAACCCAGATTTTTCTTTTAAATTACGGATTGAAATGATAAATATCCATATCACTTGACCTAGGTTAGAAAATATTATACAAACCCGTGGTTATATATACATATACATATACATATATATATATATATATATATATATATTGAAATTTATAAGTATTTTAAATATAAAAATTTGACATTTTAATTTAAATTGGATTTAGATAATTTAAATGAAATTTATATTGATTTTTCTGTAAGTTAAAAATGTATAAGAATTAAAAAGAAAGGTGTATTTTGAAAGGATGACTTAACTTGAAATTGAGAATTTGTTTTTAAATGGTAATTTTAAGTTAAGTTAATAAATGGAAATTTGATTTTATTTAGGAGATGGGTATGTTAAATTAAATATTAAGTTATTGGTTGAAATAAAAGTTAAGCAATTTATAAAGTATTGACTTAACAAATGAATTTGATTTAAATTGGATGTTTATTAATAAAATGTTACTTTATTAAAATTTATAAGTTAAGTAATATTCAAATAAATTTTTTGAAAAGTGGAATAAGTTTGATAGGTTAAAATGAGAAAAAGTAAAGATATATTGTTTTAAAAGGTATAACAGAAATTACAGCGGTTCAGAAATGTTGTGGTTTAATGAACTATGGCTTGAAATATACTAAAAAGACCTATAACAGCATTTCTGAATTGCTGCTGTTTCTGAAAATATGAACTATGGCTTGAATATACTAAAGATACCTATAACAACATTTCTAAAATGCTGCAGTTTCAGAAAATATGAATTATGGCTTGAATATACTAAAGATACCTATGACAACATTTCTAAAGTGCTGCAGTTTCTGAAAATATGAACTATGGCTTGAATTTACTAAAGATACATATAACAGGATTTCTGAAGTGCTGCGGTTTCTGAAAATTTGAACTATGTGTTGAAATTACATAATGAACCTATGACAGCATTTCTGAAGTGCTGCAGTTTTTCAAAATTTGAACTAGGTGCTGAAATTTCTAAATAAACCTATAATGGCACTTCTGAAGTGCTGCAGTTTCTGATTTTGAACTATGTTTTGATATATACTAAATATACCTACCGCAGCACTTTATAAGTGCTGGAGTTTTGAAAATTTCCACGCTTCGAATGTTGAAATTGAACTAATGAATTTAGGAACTGTTGAAATTCTGTAAATTAAATAATTAATTTGGAAGGATAACTACTCATATTTAAATGGTTTAAATTAATTATTTTGATTTGGAATATAAACTACTTTTGAAATTTGTAACCACGGGTAATAATAAGTTTGGTTGTTAAAAAGACTGAGATCGGATGTGGGCATACTCTTTGTCGATACAAAAAACCACTTTAACAATAGTGTACGAGGTGGAGATCACAGAATGAAGTAGGATGGTGGCGACATTCTATTGAGGTACATACGTGGACCCGACTCCCGTGAGTTGGCATAAGGTGGCTAAAACAGGAGCAATCGACGGGCTAATGAGGTCGCTCCTCTGATCGGACCCACTTCTTCGTATGCCGTTCTATTACCTTATGATTGATTGGTGCGTACCTTTGATTTTGGGAGTGTGCTTCGAGGTGGGCGGTAGTAGCTACTACGCGTTACCACCGGTCTGGAAGTGCAATTGGTATATCTACCATGGCATTGTCTAGTTATGCTGTGTTACCTACCCTAGCGCACCTTGTACGAGTTTGGTTTTCTCTCGTAGCTCATGGAGTATCCTCTGGTGGCTTCCCGATCAGGAGGGACCATGATACTGGATGGACTACTGGGACTATTATGTGTTAAGGTGGAAAATGTAACGCCTTAGTGTTATTTTAAAGTAAGTTTACTTTACTATAGACACTATTATAATAGCGAAATATTACTATATAGTAAATAGTTTAACGGATCCTTAGAGGATGGGCGGTCTCAAGCATCCTTTAAATTACTTGTACATTTGTACTACAGTTCACTTGAGTTGGTTTACATTGTATAAGTGTGTATGTCCTGACTCGAGAGTTTGTGTTTATTTACTTACGCTCAAGTCAGCCTGAGTGTTATAGCTTTGATCTATCTTCTGAAAACTAGAGATTTCTAGAGTTTAACTGCTTGTCTAGTTTATCTTTTTCAGTTCAATCATTCCATTTCAGCCGATGTATTAGAGACTTATGTATTTGGGATTTCTACTGTACTTGTTTCAAAACTGTATTTGTTTTTCAGACTATGTATTTTGTACTTGTTTTGAGACTGTGTTCATAGTGGCTTCATGAACCACTATAGTTATCTTTAATTCCGCTGCCAGTATTATGTTTATCTGTGTCTGTGATTCTGTGATTGGTTTTATTTTATCCAAAATTTATTACAATCCACCATTTTGAATTATTCAAGTTAGACATGTGTGCTTTTATTGCCGATTTGAATGGTCCAAAATAGTGGGTCGTTACATGAACAAATTGAGAGATTTGATCAAATTACTAGTATGAGAAACCTTAAGTTTTTTAAGGCAGGTTTCATTTTTCGTTTGTAAAATGCGAATTAATTGTTGCGGATAAGGTTATATTGCTGCTTTTTGTATTTCAGGTCTATATACCTAGTTTTTTGAGGATCTTAGGCCTCTAATGTTTAAAAAATTTTAGAAAATAAAATAAAAATTGTTGACAGTTTTCTCTAATCATTTGTTTGGTGCATAATTGCATTTATTTCTATGTATCTATAGAGGCAAATATTTTGCCATGAGGAATTCAAAGAGGAAGACTAGATAAGTGAAAGAGGGGTGCACACAAAAAAGAAGAGACTGCGTGTGGGTGATAAGGGTATTGTAGGTCATAATTATTATATTAATTTCAACTTCTTATTTTTGGACTTTCTTTAAATAAAACTAAGTGTATGTGATTGCGCTCTTAGTTAGTACGTACTACCCTATAGACAAATTGATCGTAGTTCCCAGACCCAAAAAATATAGACATAAACTTCATCAAAAAGGCATGGCATGAATATTACATGCGATTGCAACTCAATACAAGGAGGCTTGGGAAGGGTTAGTTGAAACGTAAAGAACATGGTCCATATAGACTTTAAGTGCATAATTGCATTAACCTATTGTTCCTATCTATAAAGTATATGATTTGTAGTGAGTACCACATATATACAATTATTATTTTTCTAAACCTTTATTTTATTTATTTTTTTCTACTTAAAGGACAAATCAATTTAATCAACTTAAATAATTTGATCTGCTTCTTCCGACCCATGGTTAAATTGATATAAACTCATAAATCGAAAAAGGAACGTTAAGTGATAAAGTGGCGAGCATTTTTGCAAACATTTATGATAATATATAGAATATAATATGTTATAAATAAAATCATGGTAAAGGCTTAGTTCTATTCTCATCCCAACAATTATCTTACTCATCCCATCATTCTTTAAACTAGTGCAAACCCGCTTCTCACACGATTATTATGAAAATATTGTAGTTGTGCGGCGAATAGAAAAATCGATGACATAAGGAATAGAAAGTAAATAAGGTAAGGAAATAGAAGCTATATAGTAAGTTTGGCAACATCAAGCTATAATTTTATGAAACTGAAGATAAGGGTAGTGAAATATTCATGGAAGCAATAACCAAAGGACATAAAGTAAGTCTACTTTCGGCAATCAAATTAAATACTGGATTAATTTAACATTTTGGATTTAGCATATTATTAAATTATGAACAAAGATTTAGGACCGAGCAGCATTTCAGCTAAATCAGTACATCTTCAACTACCAATATTAGTTTGAGGAAAAATACGGATGTTGGTACACCTAATGCAATGAATACTTTTTTATATCAATGTACATGAGGGTTAGTTGTAAAAAGATTGTAATGTAATTAGAAGCAGCACACAATTTTATTAACATAAGCATCCTTAAAGATGCGGCCACTACAGATGTATTCTACATTATGTATACTACTGAGTAAAATTACAAAACTGACCTAAATAAAGTTGGATTGCACCAAAATTAAAAGTAAATCCTCATAAGCTTGTTTTTGGGTTTATTATAACATGAACAAGATAATAATTTAGTAATTCGACATAACTAGTTACTAAATCCAAAGTAGGGTTGAAAAAATATATTTGTTAGTTAATGTCTGATGTATAAATGTGGCATGTTTAATTCCAAGTGTTATAACATCATATGCTCATCAAATATTTATGTTCTTTTAGAACAAGAGAAAAGGAATAAATCTGAGCTTACTTTATGGTTGGTCAGAACTAAATAGGAAAACAAAGATCAAGTAAAGGATTGAAGGCAAAACCAGTATCTTTTATTTTCGAAGGTTTAGCTAACCTAAAAATAACTAACTTCTGACTATCATATAATATATAAAAGTAAGTAAATCGGGACGTTATGATGCAAAATACAAAAAACGGCCATAAAATATTGTTTTACTATTTTTTTAAAGATGCAAGATGGGAAAAAGATGAAAATATAATATTTATCATCGTGCCATCGGTTGTTAAAATTCAACTGAATGCTAAGCACAGGCTTAATTTGGGCCATATTATAATAGCTTGTCAAAAACATAATTAAGAAACTAATAAAATAACGTACGTGAGTAAGCACCGGATTGAATAAATTACGTTACTCATAATGACATGGTAAAATCCTGGAAGCAGTATATTGTGCATTAATAGTCAGAAATTGAATGTAGCCCTAAATTAAGTGTTGAAATGATTAAATTTATACCGTCATATGAGCTATATATATGTTCAATTTTCGAACATCAAAGTTACAAAAACACATCATGAACTCCAAGGTTAACCTTAACACATAAGTGAAAGTAGATGGTCATTGAAAAAAAAAATCTTGTAGGAGAATTGCCACCAAATAATTTTATCTTTTCTATTTGAAGTATGAAAATTTCGAAAATGATAAATAATTTGAGTTAAGTTCACAGCAAATTGGTTTTGGCCTTCATGATTTTGCCTGCCATTGATATACATTTTGGAAATGTTATGCAATTGTTAATTTGAATATAAGTGACAAAATAATTAGAGGTAGCATCATTCAATAGAGTAGTAATATTAAGGACAAATGCAAGTTGTATATTAGTTTGCTGCCTGGGTAATTTGTCGTTGTATTCAAAACTGGTCTGTTGAATGTACCTTTTATTTGAACTTGATGGCTGCAGATTTGGGTCATTAAAGAATGGCCGGATTATATAAGTATAGCATGCTGAGTACATATTCGGTGGTAATGTATATACCTCCCATAGATTCGTTAACATGAAAGGTTACTTGTATTGATTTAGGAATATGCCACTTTAGGTTCTGTAAATTAATATATTTGTTTAAATAATGACCTTTTTTACCACATCGACGTGGTTGCATAGTTATTTGTCGTGGTATGGAATATAGTTTTTCAATTGTTTTGTTCGATGTTCCAATTCCAATGTTGTAATTAGAAATGAAGTATCTTTTGGCTGAAGATATTATATATCTATTTTGTAATGGCAATACTGTAAATATCAGTTTATATCAAGGGCAGTACTGTAATTTGTATTCCTGCCAATACTTATATAAATACCGCACCATTGTACAGAGATTATTATGATTTGCAATAAAATACTTTTTACTCAATTTCTTAATTTGGTATCAGAGCATATTGCCTAGCGGCAGCACCACCACGCCAAGACACTTCATCAGAACAAGGTCATCACGTGAAGCCACTCTTTGGCTGTGGTGCTATCTCTTCTTCTCATCAGAAAGACTTCATCATCTGAGAAGTTCGCCAAGATCAAGAAAATATCAATTCTGTTTCTATCAATCTGTGTGTGCCTTGCCAGGAATTCTTTCAAATTCGGCTGCACACCAAACTTACACAACCCGCTGTTCATTTGCATCAAATTCTTTAGATGCTAAATCATGGCAGATAATCCCATCAATCCTACTAATGTCTCACCAACCACCTCTGGTCAAGATTCATCCACTTCTTCACCATCAAGAAGGGCAAATCAGACACAGCAGAGGCAGGAACCTGTTCAAGAATTGATAAAAACCATAATTAGTCCACAAAGTCAGTTGATAACAATTCAACTAAATGAAGGAAACTATCTACTATGGAAGTTTCAAATCGAAACAGCACTAAAAGGTTATGGTTTAGAGGAATACATCTATGGAACTAATAGTATTCCATCAAAGTTCATAACTGACGTTGATGGAAAACTAATTGACAACAAAGGCTACGCAGCACATCAAAGACAAGATCATCTACTGAGTTCTTGGATTCTGTCATCCATCAGCAAAGAAATCTTGCCACAAGTTATTGGGTGTAAAACATCAAATGAGATCTGGACAACTATTCAACAAGTATTCAATTCTCAATCAGCAGCAAAAATCATGTATTATAAAAGACAGATGCAGATCATCAGGAAAGATAACATAAGTATGAGAGAATACTTAAGTAAAATCAAGAACTACTGTGATCTCTTGGAGGCTGCCGGTCATAAAATTTCAGATACAGAGCAGATCCTAACCATAATGAATGGCTTGGATAATGACTATGAAGCAGTTGTAGCTGTAATGTCATCTCAAGACATCATCCCTTCCATACAATCAGTTCATGCTATGTTACTTGCCCATGAAGGCAGAATTGAACACAAAAAAACTTTTGATGCAGATTTGTCAATCAATTATGCAGGAAATTCAAAAAATAGAAATCAAGAAAGAAACAATGATGCAAGAAACAGTCAAGGATCAAGAAATGATCAAAATTATCAAAGAAATCAGATGAACAGATCAAGAGGAAGAGGGGGTAGATGGAGCAACAACAACAATAGACCCAAATGTCAAATTTGTGGAAAATTAGGTCACATTGCAGTGAAATGCTACTTCAGATTTGATACCAGTTACAATGGAACACAAAATCCAACAAATCAGAGAAATAATACCATCAATGCAAACATGGCAAGCATGCAACATGATAACAGAAGCAGTGTAGAGGAGCAAAGAATGCATAACCTGAACATATCAGAGTCAGGAAGGTCAGAGGACTGCTGTAATGAATGTTGGTACCCAGACTCAGGAGCAACACATCATGTCACCAGCAATCTTCAGAACCTAAACATTGGCAGCAAAGAATATAAAGGTACTCAATCTATTTGTATGGGAAATGGACATAGAATTAATATCACACACACTGGTAGTGCACAAATTAGGGGACAAAGAATACTTAATCTCAATAACCTATTAAGAGTTCCAAAATAAGAAAAAATCTTATTAGTGTGTCAAAATTTGCACAAGATAATAATGTGTACTTCGAATTTTACCCAAAATATTGTCTGGTTAGAGATATTCAGACCAAGCAAATACTATTGCAGGGTAACACGTACAATGGGCTATACAAATTCAACCTTTCAAACTCAAATGATAAATGTTCAAATGGTTCAAGAATTTGCTGCAACCTAGCTGAAAATGAATCAAGCCAAAATGATAAAAGTTTATTTGATGTTTGGCACTGTAAGTTGGGACATCCAAATATAAAAATTGTAAAAAAAATATTGTCTGCTAATAATATAAAGGTTGATATACCTTCCTCCTATGTTTGCACATATTGTCAGATGGGAAAGAGCCATAAATTGGCCTTCCCAAGATCACAATCTGAGTTTAGCAGGCCCTTGCAACTTATTGCTTCAGATCTTTGGGGACCAGCACCTGCAAACTCAGATTATGGTTTTAAATATTATATATCGTTTGTAGATGCTTACTCCAGGTACACATGGATCTATTTCCTGAAATCCAAAACAGAAGCACAAAATGTTGTTATTCACTTCATAAAGCTAGTGGAGAGACAAACAGGTATGCAGGTAAAAGTAATACAAACTGATGGTGGTACAGAATACAAGTCATTGAAAAAATACTTTCAAGTAAAGGGAATAATACATAGAATGACTTGTCCCTATACCTCTGAACAAAATGGACTAGTTGAGAGGAAGCACAGACACATAGTAGAAACTGGTCTCACATTACTTGCTCAAGCTTCACTACCAATGAAGTTTTGGCCTGATGCCTTTGCAACTGCAGTCTATTTAATCAATAGACTACCCACAAAGGTAAAATAGGACAAAACACCTATGGAAGTCTTATTTAATGAGAGACCAGATTATCAAAATCTTAGAACATTTGGATGCCTGTGCTTCCCTCATCTAAGGCCATATAATTCCCATAAATTGAATTTCAGGTCTACACCATGCACTTTTATAGGCTATGGTGAGAATCAGAAAGGATATAAATGTTTAAACAGTAGTGGGAAGCTGTTTATCTCAAGACATGTTGTGTTCAATGAACATGTATACCCATTTGCAACACAACATGTAAAAACCACCCAAAAGCTATATAATCCAAGTGTATCAATTCCTCCCATACCTGTCCATGACAACCATCAATTTTTACCTCACATTCAAGAAGAAAAAACAGAGTTAGATACTGAATGTGCACAATCAATTGGTGAATCAAGTCAGGTTCAATCTAAACAACCACAAGGAAATGATGAATCACAAACAATCTCAAGCAATCATCAGGTCAACAGCAGAGATAATAATCATGAACAAATTACAGAGCAGACTTCAACTACATACCAACAACCAGAAGTCAGAGGACATCCAATGATAACAAGATCCAAGAGTGGAATTTTCAAACCAAAGTTATACACTACAAATATTTCAGATGAAGAGCCAGAGACAGTTGAACAAGCTCTCAGCAATGAAAATTGGAAAAATGCAATGCAAGAAGAGTACAGTGCACTGATGAAAAACAGAACTTGGAATCTTGTATCACCACCAAAACACAAAGGAATAATTGGATGCAAATGGACTTACAAGTTAAAGAAAAACCCAGATGGAACCATACAAAGATATAAAGCAAGACTTGTAGCAAAAGGTTACAGTCAACAGTGTGGTTTTGACTTTAAAGAAACATTTTCACCAGTGGTAAAACCAACTACAATAAGGGTAATTCTAACTTTAGCTCTGCATAAAGGATGGACTATTAGGCAATTAGATGTAAACAATGCCTTCTTAAATGGTGATTTACAAGAGGAAGTCTACATGCAGCAACCACCAGGCTTCATTCAACCAAAAACCAATACAATGGTATGCAAGTTAAATAAAGCAATATATGGACTAAAGCAAGCTCCAAGAGTATGGTTTGATAAATTAAAAGTAACACTCATGAAATTGGATTATCAACAAGCCAAGTCTGACACATCTCTGTTTATTAAAGAGCATGACAGCAAACTAACATACATTTTAGTCTATGTTGATGATTTCATCATTACAGGGGACAGCATAGAGAAGAAATCAACCATGTAATTTATCATCTTGACAAGCAGTTTACTATAAAGGATTTAGGAATACTCAATTATTTTTTGGGCATAGAAGTCATCAGATTATCAGAGACAGAAATACATCTATGTCAGAGGAAATACATAAAAGAAATACTTGTCAAAGCAAAAATGCAGGAAGCAAAGCCTATGCCAACACCCATGGTGGCTAATTTACATCTATCAAAGAATAAAGGAGATACAATAACTTTTGAAAAAGAATACAGAAGTATTGTTGGGGCTCTACAGTATGTGACTATCACTAGACCAGAAATATCCTTCAGTGTCAACAAAGTATGTCAATACATGCATAATCCCTTAACTGAACACTGGAAGGCAGTAAAGAAAATTCTGAGATATCTCAATGGTACTTTAAACTATGGATTAAACTTGAAATCAAGCAAGCATTTATCAATTACTGGCTACGCTGATGCTGATTGGGCATCAGATCCTGATGATAGCAGATCAACATCAGGATACTGTATTTATTTAGGGGAAAATATTATATCATGGTGTTCAAAGAAGCAGCCTACAGTATCCAGATCAAGCACAGAATCTGAATACCGTAGCCTTGCTAGCTGCACAGCTGAAGTGATTTGGATTAAATCACTTCTCAGTGAATTACAGATTCAAATTAACAAAAGAACTGTAATATGGTGCGACAATTTAAGTGCTGTGGCATTATCAGCAAATCCTATACTACATGCAAGAACTAAACACTTGGAGATAGGCTTGTATTTTGTAAGGGAACAAGTGAATCAAAATAAAATAGAGATAAATCATATACCTGCTTCTTACCAAAGAGCAGATATTCTGACAAAGGCACTATCAGTTCAGAATTTCTGCCGCTTCAGAGAGGAATTAAGAGTCATAAGTCTCAACAGTGAGATCAACATCATCACTTCTCATCATCAGACAAATCGATCTGCTTCATCCAACAAAAAATCATCCCAGAAGAGAAAGCCTACTGAATCAGCTGAATCAGCTGATGAAACAACTCAAAACAATGATTTGACGAACTTCTCACCACAACAGCAGTTAAATCAGGACTCAAACTCAAGTGATTTCATCAATCAACGACTAGAGCATCACTGATCTACAAGTTGCACCAGATCCAGAGATACTCACAGCCTCATATCTCAGATCAACTCAATTCTAATGATAGATTGCCTCTCGCAATCGAAGTACACAAGAATTTCTATTTTCAGAAAGCATAATGAAGAAGTTCGAGAGATTAGGGCTTGGATGAAAACCCTAGATCGATTTGAAGGGGGCAATTAGAAATGAAGTATCTTTCGGCTGAAGATATTATATATCTATTTTGTAATGGCAATACTGTAAATATCAGTTTATATCAAGGGCAGTACTGTAATTTGTATTCCTGCCAATACTTATATAAATACCGCACCATTGTACAGAGATTATTATGATTTGCAATAAAATACTTTTTACTCAATTTCTTAATTGTTGTGTATGAGTATTTCTAATTGTAACGCCCCACTCCTAGACCCATATTAGCAAAGAGTATTACAAGGTAATACTGTCTGCTAATACGGAGAATAGAGCTGGTTAGGAGCGACCATCTATAGCCTTGTCTTAACTATCTACTGTATACGTCGATAAATGCAGCATTTTTTTTTGGTGGATCGACATATCCAATAGATACTTAATACAAAACTATAATGGCTAGAAGATCTAACAGAACAAAATATAACAACTCAAATGTGAAACACATCACAGAACAGTAGATCATCACATACATATACATCATAGAGTATACAAAATGATACATGTCAAGTGGCGTAGCAACCACAATATACAGACGAGTCAAAAGAATATACATATCGGAGTTACAACCAAAAAGGACTACACAAAAAGCTATAACAAAAGTGGCTAGCAGAATAGTCCATGCGGAAGCAGAATATGCTAAGTCCAAATGTACCTAACCTGAAACACCTCGGTCTGACCCGAGTATAAAATACACGGGTCAGTCTAGCTAAACAAATCAGTTAGAAAAGCTAAATGATAATGAACATGCAAGGTCATAAAGTACCATAATAATCTCTAAAGGAAATAACATGATCATCTAATAAAAGATGAATAATAACAAGCCTCATATCATCGGCAACTTAATAAACAAAGTATATGAATATCCCAAATCAAGCCAAAAGGCAAATAACAAATACCAATGAAGGTAACACAAGTTTCCACAAGGTAATCACTATGTATCGAGTGGTTCAAAAGACCTACTCCGAAAGGCGATACTGTAGAGAAATATAAATATCAATAAAACAAAAGATGCACGTGCTCAGTACTGTATAAACAAGGATCCACAAGCCCGAAGGCGACAAACCCAAGTATCTCTCGAGCGGTGACGAAGGACCAACTCCAAAAGCGATACTATAGGGCAACAAACCCGAAGGCAACAAACCCGAAGGCACAAGCCCGAAGGCACAAACCCGAAGGCACAAGCCCGAAGGCAACAAACCGTAGTGGCGAAGGTCCGGAGGCCCAGTACTGGACACCACTAACTGGCAATATGTGTCATAAACTCTCGAAAAGGAACCCGAAAAGTGTTAACGTGTGTCCCATACCACACGTTCGCACTAAACGATTTACTAACCGTTAGTCAATTCCACACTTAAAGCAGTACAAAGTTTACCTCATCTCATCGGTAAACCAGACCCAAAGGTCAAAACGATCAAACGAATAGATTAGGAATTAACTGAAAAGATAAACGCACGTGTTCATAGCACGCGTTTTATCTAATCATTTAATTCTCCTCTCTCTTCGCTCGAAGTGCAAAATTGTGTGTTTTATATAGAAATTAAATTGAAGAAAATGAGTTTTAGGAACGCTTCAAAATCGCTTTAGAAATTGCATTCGAAATTCTCCTATTATGGAGTAACTAATTTAATACTTAAAAATAATATTAAATAATAATTTCATAAGCCAATTTGTTTGAAAAACACTTTAAAATGCTTTATAAAACCCGTGTACGAAATCTAGAGAAAAATCTCAAAGAAATCGGAAAATATCAGAAAAAGCCGGAAATTATTCTAAGTATAAAAACCGGTGAAAACACGCTGCGAATCCAAGTTCGACAGCAGGTTCGGACCTACAAACAGAGTCCAAATGACATGGAATTTGGTAAGAATGTAGTTCAACATTCCTACTTCAATCTGCAAAAAGAATCATTCAAATCCGATTTGAAACGAAGAATCTGCGTCGTTTCAAAGTCGGATCAAAACAAGGTTTAAGACACTGAATTAGCAAGCTGTGCGTACAAGTTCGACAGTAGTTTAGAAATAGCAAACCAACCCAGATATTCATGAAATTTTACAGGAATGTAACTCAACACTCCTACTTCAATATACAAAAAGAATCACACAAATCCGATTAGAAACGAATGAGTTATGCTGCCTCAAACATGGACTCAGACCATGTTTGCGACAGTTCAAAACCAAATAAATGTGCAGGCCTAAAACCCCACTGAACTCAACTTCCAGGCATAAAATAGAGGAGCAAATTACATCATTTTGAGCCAAAAATTGGTACATGTATAGTAGAAAACGTCATCTCCCAAATAAAAAAAGAATGATGCAATTTGGATAAAATATGAGAAAGATATGATCTCTCAAAGTTGAACCCAGACAGTGTTTCACTGTTGAATTCTGGGCAAAAATATGATTCGGGTCCAAGTTTGACAGAAGATTTATATATGCTATCTATGTCAAAATCACCTGAAATTTAGTATGCATAAAGTATAGAACTTCATCTTTCAAATAAAAAAAGAGTTATGCAATTTGATAAAGAATCGAAAGAGATATGATGTCTCAAACATGGACTCATGCCATGTTTGCAACAACTCAGAAAACAAAATGTGCACAGGATAATTGCAGGCTGTGCATTGATTTTGCAGCAAGGTTTTTACATGGCAAACGAAATTGTTTTGCTATGAAATTTGGCAGATAAATACTACAACACATGAGCTATCAACTGAAGAAAATCCGGCAGCATTTCGTTGCTGGAATCAAAAGTTACAAACATTCAAAGTAGCAATCAGAGAAGGTTTTGACACAAACAAAATTGAAGGTAAAAACGAATTACAAAGCAATTTGGCGATTTTGAGCTTGGCTCAGCTAGTTTTTGTGAGTTTTGTAACTCACCTTGCTGTTGCAATGAAAAGACTTGAATTTTGTAGCAAAGTTGGAGCTTTTTGGCAAGATTTGAGCCTTTATGAACCTGTAGAGGAAGGGAAAATAACATGCAAACAACTAAATTTAAAATCTTTGCATAGATCAGAGATTTTGATGAAATTAAGTATTTTGGAGTTAGATTACCTTGGATTTAACTCTAGATTGCAAAAAGATTTTAGTTTGTTGAATTAATTTGAAGAAATTGGCTTGGTTTGATTTTTGAGGAAGAGGCTTCCTGTATTTTCTTCCAGGCTGAAGGAGGAAGAAGAAGCATGAGAAATGAACGTACAATTGTTTCTCATTCTCACTTCTTACCAGGCTATGTGGTATTGGGCTGAATTGGACCCAAAATAAAAAGAAAAATAAGGAGGCTTAAGGATAAAATCAATACTTAACCAAAAATATGTGTGTATATTGCATATACACACAAATAAAATTCATTTTCTTCATATTTACACACACAAAAAAAATGTGAAAACTTGTATACATGCAAATTAAAACATTTTCTAACATATGAAAAGATTAATTTATACTTTTAAAACATTTTTATTATTAAATTTCTTTATTTAACAAAAATGCATTATTTACTCAAATAAATGAATAAAACCATATTTTGAACTCTTAAAATTCCACAAAATTTAATTTATCACTTAGAAAAACATTTCAAACCATTTCAAAACATTATTTATAGCCAAAACTTATTTTTTAACCCAATTTTCACTTTTTATTTCAATAAACACTTACTAAAAGAGCTTACTTCTTTTTAAAAAAATTATTAAAAGAAGCCACAACGCAATAATTAACAAATTTATTGCATTTTTACTCAAATAAAATTATTCCCACATTTATTATCACCCAAACCATTAAAATAAAGCTTTATCCTTTATTTTCAACAATTTTTCCCCAAATTTGTTGTTTATTCCAAATAAACAATTTAATTTCTCTAATTTAATTCAATTCACAATATTAAATTATAATTATCATTATAATTCAATATTGAAAGGTAATCTCCAAAACAGGGTTGTTACACTAATCCTAAGAGATAATTTTTGAAGGTCGGTGTAATAGATGATATCATGTAAGTCATGTAGCAGTGAAACTAAATGTTGCTTGTTACAACATTTTTGGAGCTTGTTCTCTTGATTTATCATTGAGAACATCTTTTTTCAATCTGAGATTGTTGCAATGCAGCATATAGCTCACATGGTGCCTACAATTAAGTTGTTATATAAAAATTGATAGAAATCACTGACTCGGTATTTTTTTTGTGTCCTTGATCAATGTAGTTAAAAAAATATTATGGAAAAAAGTACTGAATAAGTACATAACTGGTAGCGGGGAGACATGGACTTGTATTCTTTGAAACTCGAAAATAGAATGGACCAATGTGATATTCTCTTTCACCTTCAAGTTTCATATTTTTGGAAGGAAATTTCAAGGCCATGGTCAGTATGAGTGAATAATTGTGGGAATAACTGTTAATATGAACTTATGGCAAGTACAAACATGTCCATGGATGTCAAACTGAGATGGTATGGTCTTTAAATTGCACCGAGTTGGAATTAGAGGCAAGAAGGAGAAAAACAATTTGTGAGATGTACAATTATTGGAGCACAGAAATAGTTCACTATATACATACATTTGTGTAAATGTACATACGGGTGTTTATTAATGTATATGTAGTTAAAAAGCACCTTAGAATCTTTTTATTATGTGCGATGTCCGTTGTGAATAGATGGTTAGAAGTTGTATGGTGTAGAATCTAGCTTGTAGCAATTAGTTTGTGACCTTAATCAAGGTTTGTGGCCCAAGTCATGTATGTATATCATGTAACTGAAGCTTGGTTTAATATTAAATATAGTAAAAAATTGTTCTATTACTTTTTTTAAAAGGATAGATTAATTCGCAGTTGATGTACTGTTTGTTGCCTAAAATTGATAGATATTTATTTAATATGTTTCAAATCAAGAGTAAGCCTAACCTAAAATTTTTTTAACCATTTTGAGTTGTCCACACATGGGTTTACCCCACTTGTAATTTGAACGGATGAATTATATTGATCTTTACCATAAAGTCGAAAATTATTCTTATGTGATTGCATTTTCCAGAAAAATCATGTAGAAAAAAAATGAAAATACCACTACAAATAAGATTGCACATAGAGATGCATGGAAATTGGATTAGGGAATCCCATATTACATGCAATATGTAGTAGAAATGTATCAGAAATACCTTACTGGCAGAAAAAGTAGTTATATTTTCAAAGAGATGAATCACATAATGTACAACTGCTAAAGTATCACATCAAAGAAAATTAACCAAAATACATGTTTTTAAACTCATTAAAACACTGAGGTGGCAACTATGCAAATGAACCACATAACGAGATGAATTTCAAAGCAGAGATCTGTACACTAAATATTCATGGAAGGTTTTAATAAATAACACGGGACAGACATGGAAAAAGTAAGGTACATGGCAGAGACTTTGGAAATATAGATCAATAATATTTCATGATAATCAAAATTCGAAGAATTCAATTACAATACATGCGGGGACAACAGTCAAACTAAAACCACCATTATATGAAGCATATCATTGCTATTGTAATCATCTTGAGTTTTCTCGTGTCATTTTCACAATCATCAAATGATATTGCTATATTTTGTTGATGTTCTATTCCCCCATCCATTATTGCAAAGAGATAGTAATTTATAAGATTCAACTAAGTCATAACATCAAATAGAGCGTAATAAAAAGTAATTGACGTAAATGTATAATATGATGAACGATTAAACAATTAATATAAAAATGCTATTGAAGAAGGAAAAAAGAGTTGGGAAAATAGCTATATGAATATCAACCTAACGTAGCATGTCAAAAACCTTTTAGTTGAAATAATAATCAAACTATACAAATTAAAAATCATGAATGTATCTTTATAGGGTCCCGATGTGATGCATTAGAAGTTACAACAATAAAAAAACAAATAATATGCGTTAGTAACCAAACAGGTCACTAACACTCGAGAATAGATATAAGTAATGAAACAAATGAAAAAATCAAATGGAAAATGAGGAATAAGACTATATATTGAAAAAAAGAACAGCAAAAAGTAAAAACTATAGGATTTATAGTGGTTCTGCATTGATTGCCTACGCCCACTCTGAATGCTCCCTTTATTGCTTTATCACTCACTTGATTACAGATACAATCCACAAGAAATAGCTTAAATACAAGTTAAAACAAAGAGAAGCTGAGTATTAAAAATGTCAGAGTATTCCCTTGGTTTCCAAAAAAGATCCTCCAGAGTTGCTCCCTGCCCCTGTATTTATGGATGAGGTAGCCTGAGTTCTCGAAGCTTGGACTTCTCCATAGCCACTTAGGCCCATCATAGGGACAACCCAGTCCGACCCTGCTATGCCAATAATGCCGACATGAGAGTGCTGACTTGAGAATGCCGATTCCAGAATGCTAATCGCTCCAAGTATGCCGACCTGAGAGTGCTGACCTGAGAATTTCGAACCCATAATTCCGATCGCTCCAAGTATGCCAACCCGAAGTCCTTCACGTCTTATGCCAACCTGAATGCTACTATGCGTTGTGCCGACCCAATCTACCACATGGAATGCCGACCCGAACACATCCTTCTTATTATGCTGACCTGAGCGCTAACATATGGAATGCCAACCTAAACACATCCTTCTTGTTATGCCGACCATGGATTCATCTCGTGCAATGCTTTTGCCGACTCCTTCATACTATGCCAACCCCCTGGATACCACATATTTCACAACTCATCAACCACGAAGGCCGACCCCCACTAATCATCATAATCTTGACATCTTGTTTCATTCACTTGTTGACTTTATTAACCCACGACTGGACATAGCTGTTTGGGAAACCATACTCTGGTGATGCAGACGTCATCTCATTGCCATTCTTCCATCAATAGTCAATTTTGATATGTACAATTACTTTTGTATAACCAGTCCAAGGTATCAGGTAACATTTGCCTCCCAAAGTGCGTCTTGTAAATAACGCGATGCGCTTTGAATTAATGAAAAATCCATGTCTCCAAAGGCGAGCTCGTCCAAGTCATCGGCTGATCCCTGCCCTTCACCAATCTTTGATGAAGTCTCATCCCATTTGGAACATGCAAGTGTAGCCGTATGAAGCCCTCGGGATTTCCTGGTTTAATCTTTCAAAGGTTAAATTCACAAGGACCTTTTCAGTCTCATGATCATCCACCATTTAAGCATACCCTCTTTTCTTTTTCATTGTTTATATTGAATATGATAGTATGTGATTTTTGTTTGATGATAATAAACACACACACACACACACACACAAAAATATATATATATATATATATTCATTTAAATGTATTTGTTATTGTACTATTTTCCACGTAATTGAATAAATATTTGATTAATAAAATAAATAACAGAGAAGTTAAATTCAAACAAATATTTTATCCAAACAAATATTTTATTACAATTTTGAATAGTACAAATTTGAGCTCTCACTACGTATGTACATTTTTAATTAGAATACAATTTCAATTACGTCACAAATTTCACTTTACAATGTTCACCTCACTACATATCACTCATTCACTCGTATTTATTTTCAACTCTATTCCAGACTGAATCCAGCATCTGAATTATCTGCAAAATAAACATTGACGCAGTAAAATTGAAAAAGAAAATATTTTACAGTGCAAATTAAATGTGTGTGTTTGAAAATTATATTTGCCTCCGTTATTTGGGTTGTTCGTCATCATTTATTTTTGAATTCATCCATACACAAACAACTTATGACACACACAGTGTATCACTGTACATGCCACAAGGCCATATACACCGATATACACTTGCGTGTTAGAACTATAGGAACGTGTGAGCATAAGGTCAAACTCGAGCTAAAGCTAGATTCAACTCAAGTGCAATAAAAAAACAAGTCACAAAATTTCAAATACAATAGAGCCTACATATACACAAGTGTACATGTACACATGTGCATTGCCTCAACATCTCGAATTTCAGCCAAGAGACATCAGTACACATGAATCTAAAATGAAACCAAACTGTAAGATAGGTTCAATTACAAGTGCACTCAACAAGACACCAGCATAAATGCATATATCAGTTCAACCAGACAAGATTAAAATAAACTAGTAATGCAACATGAAGATGAACACACATGAAAGGTTAACAAAGATATGGTCAAAGCTACCACCAGACATGTATAGGTCCAACAAAAAAAGGCCCCAAAATAATATACTTGTACATATCAAAACAATATATTCAATCAACTCAACATGGCATGGCCAGGTGCAGGCATAAGTCAAGGCAGGAAGCAAATGCAACCAAACCAGAGCATATCACATATAGTTAGAGAACATAAAGAACTGTTTGAAACAGAAAGTATACATGTCAAGTATTTAGGTATGAACTTGACTACAAGTGAAGCCACAACCAAAACATAAATGCAACTAGGCTCACAAACACATAGCAAATGTAGACTAGTTCAATATGCAAGCAATCAAGCTACAAACACAAAGGCAAGAACCATACTTCAAGATGATCCAGTCATATCCGTTCAAAGGCTCAGAAGTCCAGCAGCAGATGTGTACAACTTTAGGGAAATTCTCCAAAGAAGAACGATCGCTAAATATGTTACTAGGGAAACAAACTGTCAATACTGTTAGACAAGGACTTTGGTATACTCAATCTGAACGTATTAGAAGCGAAATTAATAAAGTCAATTCCAAGTACAAGATTTATGAAAAAAATGGACACAATCACAACAATTACTAGTATAGACCCAAACACATGAAAACCATTCTAATTTGGGTTCCTAAAGGCACAAATGTAAAATCTCTTAAAGTCAAACAAATCTGGGTGCCAGGAGGAACAAATATAAATTCTCTTAGGTCTGCACACGTTTGTGACAAACAATCTTAGACATATAAAAACAAATAGGTCACAAAAATCTTTCCACATATAGGTGTGGTGGCAAGCTAAGGAAGAACAACAGTATTACCTGGATTTTGGCTGTTCTAAGAACACGATGGGCGACAAATCAAAGTTCCTTAGCTTAGTACAAAAGTGGTAGAGTCACAATGGGTAACAACGAAAAATTATTGTGAATGTAAAATAGGCAATGGTACATTTATCTTGAATGATATATTAAATGTTAAAATCTGCACCATAATATGATTTAATTCAGCCGGCTATGTGATAAGGGAATAAATGTTGATTTTGATTCTGATATGTGCAAAAATATTGACCCATCATCTTTTCATCTTTGAACTATTTCATATACATTTGCTTTAACTAACAATATTGAAATCTTGAGTTGATTGATTATTACTCAAGATACATGAGGATATATTCGTTTATTTTTCTGATTCTAGACCTGCCATTATGTCCATTGTTTGTTTGCACGGTTTCAATTCAAATCCAAAAGAATTTCATTTAAAAGCTGTAAAAAGGATTTTAATGAATTTTTTGCACACTCCATAATTTTGTCTATGATATCTATCTAATGATAAACTTGAGTCAAAAAGGAAATTCAGATGCAAATTACACTGATAATCTAGTTGGTAGAAAAATTACAAGTGGAACGTGTTTATGTAGAGACATTCATTAATTGTATCACATTTTCAGAGAAAATATCTGCATATTTTTCATTTCTACTGATTTTCAATTAGCAGACATTTTTCTTATAAAACCTCTTTCAGAAAATAGATTTTGTTGACTTCATTTCAGATTAGGCATTTAGACAATCTGACTTCATAATTATTTTTGGATTTGATCTTAAATGACTACATTAGATAATCTGACTCCCTACTGATTATCGAAAATATAAATAGTGATTGAAAAGTGAGGAGTGTCAATATTAATCATATATTATGACTTGAGATGGTATATTTAATAAATTCTTTAAAAATTTAAACAAGATTTATAATAACTTTTGTTGGTAAAAATTCCATGACCATATCTATTTCTATGATATTTCTAACGACCATCACACATTAAAATCCAATAAGTTATGTCAAAATGTGATATTTTAAATGGAAAATTATTCGTTTTTATTTTATTTTTATTAAAAAACATCCAAAATAGTCAGTCTCGTTTAAAAGTTCTCACGATTATGCATGAGTGAATTACTTGGAATATTTGTTTATGTGCTTTCATGCTCATTTAAAAGTCCTCACGGTTGTGCATATATGGAACACATATCAAAATTGATTATTAAATAGACAAGTTGATTCTAATTCCATTTAAAAGTCCTCATGGTTTTGTATGGTTATAAATACTTGAAATTTATCTTTTCAAAAAATTGAGAATACCACTAACCTCATCTAAAAGTCCTAATCATGCATGGTTAGTAGATATTCAAATTGCTGATATAAATATACCACAAATTGATAAAACTATATGATTTTATATGTCGACATCACCCTATCACTCTAAAGTAGAATATGCGTCCAACAAATTACTTATGATTTTTTTATTTTTATTGAAATTTAATATTTATACTCAATTGGGTACTGATGTTGTATTAATATCTTTTACTTTATCTCTATTTTTTTAACACCATTACTCTTTTTCTGATAACAAAAGGGGGAGAGAAAAGTAAAGATTTTAGCAAGTAAAGATCAAATATTTTATTTTCTATTTCAATATTCCCATCTAAGTTCATTTGTATATTTTTATTTATTTTCATGCACACATGAAGTGGTAGCTTTGTTGTAGAGAGGGAGCATTCAAATATGAGAAGCAAATTGAGTTCATCAATGATTAAATACGTTTAATAAAGTCAAAATCTTAATATATGTTTGTTATCATCAAAAGGGGGAGATTGTTGAATATGCTAGTATATGATTTTTGTTTATGTTAATAAACATATATATACATATATATAAATGTATTTTTTATTATACTACTTTTTACATATTGAATAAATATTTGATGAATAAAATAAATAACACAAAATTTGAATTCAAACAAATATTTTATTACAATTTTGAAGGGTACAAATTTGAGCCCTCACTACATATATACATTTTCAATTATAATACAATTTCGATTACATCACAAATTTCACTTTACAATGTTCACCACACTACATATCACTCATTCACTCGTATTTATCTTCGACTCTATTTCAGATTAAATCCAACATCTGAATTATCTGCAAAATAAACATTGACCTAGTAATATTGCAGAAGAAAATATTTTGCAGTGCAAATTAGAAGTGTGTGTTTGAAAATTTTATTTGCCTCAGTTATTCGGATTGTTCATCGTCATTTATTTTTGAATTCATTCATACACGAACAACTTGTGGCATGCACAACGTATCACTGCACATGCCATAAGGCCATGCACACTGATATACACTTGTGTGTTAGAACTACAGGGACAGGTGAGCACAAGGTCAAACCCGGGCCAAAGGTGGATCCAAATCAAGTGCAATACGAAAACAAGTCACAAAGTTTCAAATTCAATAGAGCCTGCATACACACATGTGTACACATACACATGTGCACTGCTTCAGCATCTTGAATTTCAGCTAAGAGACATCAGTACACATGAATCTAAAATTAAACTAGACTATAAGATAGGTTTAAATACCAGTGCACTCAACAAGGCAACAACGTACATGCATATATCAGTTCAACCATACCAGACCAAAATAAACCAGTAATGCAACATGAAGATGGACACATATGAAAGGTTAACAAACACATGGTCAGAGCTATCACCAGACATGTGTAGATGCAAACAAAAAAGGCCCCAGTATAATATAATTTTGAAGATCAAAACAAAATGTTCAAGCAACTCAACATGGCATGGCGAGGTGCAGGCACAAGTCAAGGTAGGAAGCAAATGCAACCAAACCAGAGCATAACACATATGGTCAGAGAACATAATGAACTGTTTGAAATAGAAAGTAAACATATCAAGTATTCAGGTATGAACTTGAATACAAGTGAAGCCTCAACCAAAACATAAATGCCACCAGGCTCATAAACACATAGCAAATGCATACCAGTTCAATATGCACGCAATCAAGTTACAAACACAAAGGCAAGAACCATACTTCAAGATGGTCAGTCATATCAGTTCAAAGACTCAGAAGTCTAAAAATAGACGTGTACAAAGCAATCGGAACAAGGCTCAAACTAACATGAACTGTAAAAACCCAACTTTTGGACATTTTAAATCGACGATAAACCACACACATCAGACTCAAACCATTCAAAAGGGCAATTGTATGGGGTGAATAAGAAAAGGCAGAGGAAGAAAAAACAAAACAGAATCTCACAACGGAATGACAAAATATAATAATCAAATAACAATTCATGAAGCTGTTTACAAAACATTTGATTATACTAATACAATATTGAATCAGAGTTACATATATCAGAGATAAATAAATAATACAGCGGAATATTATAAATGCAGTGGAACGAATATAGTAAATAATAATAGTACAAATCTTCGTCTTCGTACTCCAGAAATAAGGTCTTCAAATCCTGAAATGCTTAGGCTGACCCGAGCGATTTGAAAAGACAAAACACTTGAGTCAGAACTAAAAGATCTTATGTAAGTTAAATCAATGGTAAATAAATATGAGTGGAACGACGTCATATATGTTTAGGGGGTTTGACATCTCCTATCCAGTGTCTAACGTGAATGCAGTAACTTAAGAGATGTTCGAGATTCACATCTCCTAAGGATCCGTCAAACTATCTACTATGTAGTACAATACGCTATTATAATTGTCTACAGTAAAGTAATGGTATTAAAATAGCGTTAAGGCATTACCTATATCCCCCTTAACATATTTTATAGTCCCATAGTCTATACAGTACCGTAATACCTCCTGATCGGGAGGCTATCTGAAGGCACTCCATAGGTACGACACAAAACAAATTCGTAGTGGTCTCGATAGGGTAGGTGACATGGCACAACTAGGCACGACCAAGGAAGATATACCAATTACACTTTCGGAGTGGTAGTAACGCATAGCCGCTACTACCGCCCACCTCGAAACACAATCCCAAATCAAAATCAAGGGTGGCTACCAAATCAATCACAAAGTCAGAATATAGTATTGAAGGAGTGTGCCCGATCGGAGGAATGACCTCACTTGGCCCATCAATTGCTCCTATTTTAGACACCTTAAGCTAACTCATGGGAGTCGGGTCCATGTATATACCTTATATAGGATCGTTGCCAACTATCCTACTTCATTTGGGAATCTCCACAGGATACATAGTTGTTAAAGTGGTTTTCATATTGGCAGAGAGTATGCAATATCTGATCCCGATCTCTTTAACAACCAATCGCTTATTACACACCGGATGGTTCTTTTACATTTCCGAAATCATTTCACAATTGATATCAAAATATCACACTCACCAAATCATATCACATTCGAAACCATTACTTACTTTTGAAATCATGTTCACCTTTGAAATTATATCGTTTTCGAAATCATAATTTCATTCAAAGTCATACTTCAAATTAGGTTAAATCCTCACTTCACAATCATCATATTCAATTAATTATAACATTTAATCCCAACAAATGGTTATAACATCATTTAACCGCATATGCTTTTAAACCCGTGAATTTGGATATAAACACTTCTCATTTGCTTAGTTTGAAAATTTAGAAAATAGTTTAAATAGTTATAAATTGTTAAAATGCTATAAGATATAAAAATTGATTTTAAATATTTTGAAATTGACTAAAATAGTTAAATAGATTTAAATTAGATTAAATATAATTAAAATAGATTAAATAGCTTTAAAATAGATAAATTAGATTTAAAATGAATTAAAATGGTTTAATCAGTTTAAAATAATTTAAATTGGTTTAAAATAAATTAACATAATTTATATAATTAATATTAGTTAAATAGTTTAATAAATTTGAAAATCTTAAATTTAGAAATTTTAAAATAATATAATTTTTAAAAAGTTTATATTAAAATATGAATTTGGAATAACTATCAAATTAAACTATTAATTTCATTTCAACACATTTGGACCATTTTCAACTTCTAGATCAACACCAAATTCCAAACCTTTCAATTTAAAATTTCAATAAACTATTGAATTTTATATAGTTTTCAATCCATGTTTAAATATTAATTTGGATTACTCCAATTTCAAAATATTTCAAAGTTATTTTCAAACAAATTCATTAACCCAATTTCGATAGAATTTAATTTATACTTAAAAATTTAACTTTAAGCTTCTAATTTAATTTCTTAAAGCAATTCCATTTTTTACCAATTCATATTTCAACACAAAACTTGATTTCCAATAATACCTCAATTTATATAAATCAAATTTTATTTCAAAATATCATTAAATTAAATTCGAAATTTAGGGATTTTAAAATCATTCAATTTAACCAATCCGGTGTCTGTATATAATTTTCTGTCCTAGGGTCAAGTGATATGGATACTTATCAGTTAAATCCGCAATTTTAATTTTACGATTATATACATTTCAAACCGAAATCCCGAATTAATATTAAAATCCATAAAATCGCTCGAGTATATCATTTCAACCCATAACGATTTTCTCTAAGCTACAGATCATTCGGTCATGTATCATTTCAGCCCATAGTGAACTTGCAGTTTATAATAATATTAAATACAACATCAGTTCATCCAATATCAACAATCACACATCCATCATAATTACCATCCAAATCAATCAATAAATATCAATATAGAACTGATAATCAGTAACAAGTATTTAACTGACAATTTATATTCAATAACGAACTAAATGACGATTTAAATTCAAATAAATTGAAATTAACCGAGATGATGGTTTATAATATACCGAGTCATAAATAAATTTCCAATCACATCATAATTTAAGTTAACAAATATAAGAAATTTTAGAAGCTGTGAGTGGTTAAAACACTCATCATTAAATTTAATTGAATTTAAATCCAATTTAGAGCCCAAATTCAAAAGATCTCTGAATTCGTCCAAACCAGCGTCAAAATGTCCGAAATTTCAATACGATCCCGGAAAAACTAACCACGCATGGAACGGACCAAGTAAGCAAAAGATATTCAAGTTAGAACATTACACGATTTATAAAAAAATTAGTAAAATAATATACATTAACATACACGTCACTATTCACCTCTCAGGCAAAAACCCTAGCATGATACCCATGCTGAAGCTAATTCGAGCTGTCAGATCCCTGTTGTTGACCATCGAACGCATGTCCTGCCACCACCGGCCGCAGCCTAACTCCATTCATCCCTAAGTCGTGCCACCCTCACCACGTGGTCACACGTTGATCGAAGCACAAATGTCTAGTCGCTGCCTATACATATTGAAACCCTATTTGAATTTTTTCCCATCGATCTAGCTACTGAAACGACAAATAACCAACATAGATGAACTCCCCTCATCCATCTCCACGCATCCATACCCACGAATCGTCGAACTTACTGACGTTGATCAAACCCCAAGCGGATGGCCGAGAATAAACCTTCAATTTCTATACAAACAATGATCCGATTGCAAAAACGAACTGTAGATTTAAGATGCGCTCGTCGAGAGCTTCGATATATAATGCGATATATTTTGAGGAATTTGATTTTTGATTTTTATTTGAAATTTGGGAATTAAGGTTTGCAGCCATTAGAATAAGGAGTTGAGAAGGAAATGTACATATAGACAAATGAACATAGGAAGGAGCTAGGGCTCGAAGAAATGACTCAAAGAAAATGCAAAACTAACCAAGGTCAGTCCGGAAGCAGGAACCAAATAGCAGGACTAGGACCAGACTCAAGTAAATCACAACCAGAGGCAACAGTAAATCAAGGTGGGAACAATTCTACACATAAAGGAATGCAAGGCAACCAAGTTTAATTATTAAAAGTAGCAGTTAAAGACAAAAGCAATTAATTATACATCCAGGCCGAGATGAACAAATTCAACAAGAGTCACGAGCGTGATGAACAAGCATCACAGATCCCAAAAACCAAATGCAAGCCATGGTGACCAAGCAAGCATAATAGAAAAATATTCGAATTGAACGAGTCAGAATAAATCAGCATCGTCCAAGCATAAAGTAACGCAAGGGACAAATTCATGAAGAATTCATAGTACGTATATTTAGGGAGTTAATCCCAATAAAAACCAAAAATCATCATTGGCAAAATTTATCAAATTCAAGTTCGAGAAATAATCCAGAGCATACTTGTAAATCAAATACAAATTTGTAACTCGAGTCAAAGTCGAGAATTAAATGGGCAAAATTCACGTACCAACTAAGAGCATCAATCCGATCTCAACTTAATTGAAGCAGTCGTGACAAGTTAGTCGATCAAAGAAGCATTTGAAGCATCGACAATCGCCCGAAAATCAAGTGGCGGCTTCAACACTGTAAAGCCCTAATTCTGAATAAGGAGAACAAGATCGGTCGAAGATTTTATGCTCAGAGATAATATTTTCACGAAATAAAATAAAAGGGAACTCACTCTTTTTTATTTAAGTGGGTTGGTTGTTATTTTGTGGGATTAGGGTTTTTGTTTTTAAATGTTTATCTACAATTGTAATTTTCTTTTAATCTTTTGTAAAATTCTAGTCGTGTCACTAGGTAACTAACTATGGTGGTGTAGTTCGAAAATTAAAACTTAGTGGTTGATTTGTGGCGGTATTTTGAGCGTAGAGTTAGGTTAGTCAATAGCGGGTGTCGCAAGTTTACGTGTGCAAGCGTCTGACTACTTAATTTTTAGTAGAAATCTTAGGGCAGCACGTAGGCAGGGTCTTGCCAAAGATGGGTAAATCTGTGTTGTTCTATTTTTGCTTTTATTATTCTGCTATTATCTGTGCTGTAATTATTATATATATTTCTGCATTAATTTTTATTATTATTAGTATCACCCTATTCACCCCCCTTTAGGGTGAAATCGATCCTACTGTTTAAACATACATCTTTATTCTACTATTTAATTTATTTTATTACCGTTATTTATTATTATTATTATTATTATTATTATTATTATTATTATATTTGTTTTTCCTCCCTTTTTTTAGAGGGTTCGTCATTTGGTATGCCGACCCCTGGAGGGATCCACATAGGCTGGGGTAAGCAAACTCAATGGTCGATCCCTTCAACTATTGTGATCGGTTCTCATGGAAGAGATCGGTTCACATTCCCAAATACTCTCACATATAAATACTCAGCATCCGCATATTTTTTTTCCTTTTTACTTCGATTTCCTCTAAGTTCACTTCCTTCCTAAACTACCAAGCTTCTCCTTTGCCGAACCATAGTCACTACAACAGCAAACTCCTCTTTCCACAACAACTTCCTTTCAATTCTCAATCTCTAATCCCAACGCTTACCCTATTCGACCCGAAACAACCATATAGGTAAGAATCCTTATTTCACTTTGAATTGATGGGTTGTGTTCCTTGGGTTTGAGAAAGTTTAAGAATCGCATAGGCACATAGGGTCTCCATCGAGAAGCGTGAAAGCAAAGGAGAAAACGAGGGACTCAGAGAGAGAAGGAGAGGGCGGATGAGAGGCTTTTGCATGAGTTGATGTTGGTTGGAGAGAACTCGGTATAGTCTTGACTATTATGGTCGGGCAAGGGTTTGGCACAGGAAGCATAGGAAACGGGGTCAATGTAGGTATAGGGATCGGTGTGTGTCATCTTGACAGGGTAGGAAAAGGGATCAACATAGTTAGGTTTAAGGAAAGTGATTGGCATAGTGTTAAAGGAAGGAGAAGGGATAAGTATTTCTCTAGGGAAGGCGGGATTGGTATACAGATTGGATGAAGGTGTTTGCGCCAAAATTGGTCACAAACCCCAAATACCGTGAAAGCACCAGTGTATGAATACAAATCAACAATATTCAAACAAAAATAACAGATCTCAGCAAATAACAAGCAGCAAATCAGTAATAATGAACAGAGACACAAGTTTTGTAGTGGTTCGGCTATCTCCGGCCTACGTCCACTCCAAAGTTTTATCCCTTTTTATTAATTATCCTTGATAGTTACAAGTGATTACAGCAGTTATAAAGTCCAAATTCGAAATCAATGGTAGTAATGACGATATGGAGTAATTCTGGCAGCGTTTGGGCGTGTTTGTTCTCTCCAAATTCTCCGACCCTTTTTCTGAATGACCAGGGGCACTATTTATAGGCGTAGGAGGCTGATATTTCTCCTAAAAATCCGGTAGACCGCTTCTAGCACGTGAGGGGGCCCATACGCCCGGATTCTGGAAATCCGGGCCCACTTTGGGATCGATTCAAACTAGGGTTCCAATCAATCAAGAAAGCATCCAATCGAGGTGAAATTTGGTGTGAACATTCTTCAACATGCATGTAAGCTCCTGTAAAAATTTCATTGCATTTGGATCAACGGTTTGGAAGATATGATCGATTCGAGATCAAAGCTCCGTGTGTTCTGCCTGGTTCGAATCCATGCTTCGAACCCATTGTCTTCGACTCGATCCAAAGCGCGTGCGCATCGATGACGTGTCGCGAAATCCCTGGGTTGATCCGCCTTTCTCTCCGAGTTTACTGGGTCGAATCCATGGTTTTAGCCACCTTGACTTAGTGGTTTCCCAACTGAATGGTTTCGAGGCAAGCCATGGGATGGAGTCGAAGTGGGGTTTCAGGATGGATTCGAAGTGTCTTGTCTTGAGGGGTTCGAAGTAGAGGACGTTCGATGGATCCGAAGCAAAGTTGGGCTTATGGGTTCGAGTATATCTTCTGCCGATGGATACGAAGTAGGTTTCACTCCATGGATTCGAAACACTACAACCTGATGGTTACGAAGGAGCCAAAGTCCACCTGCCATCGATACGAACGTATCGATTCGAAGCATCTTGTTTCTTCCCATACTAACCGATGCGAACTTCACTGAGCCGAGCCCGTGCCTATCGATTCGAAGCCGGTCGATATGAGCCTGATCGATACGAAGCGTATCGATTCGAACCACCATCCCTCCGATCGATGCGGAGTCATCGACACGAACCAATTCCTGCGCCATGCCTTCGACCGATGTGAACCTGATGGAGTCGAACTGAACAAACTCTGATGGGTTCAACTCTGATGGATTCGAAATGAGCACCACCTTGACCCCTCGATGGATTCGAATAGCACGCCTTTCCCACCTTGCATCGATCATAACTCCTTCATATGAACTCCGATTAACCTGAAATTTGAAACATAGCCTTTCCTAACCCTTATCATCATCTCTGATCAATTTCGTCCCAATCAGAGTTTAACCAAATTTTGACGACATCGATCGTCGCCTTGCTTCCAATCGATCTCCAATCCTGATATCCATCATTCCTTGCCAACTTGTTGATATTCCAGTTATGAACAAAAAGTGGGATAGCACTTTGCCCCCCCAAAACATGCCTTGTGATAAGAAGGCGTGTTTTGAATAGCTCCGATTCCAATATCCAAAGTCCATAGCCATACTGCCAGAGTATGTCATCCTTGATTGCTCCGAGTCGATGTCCAATTCTACATCTAATAACCATAGCCTTAACCAATCCCTTATCCATCCGAACTCGACAACCGAGTCCTGAACCATCCTTATCCCATAGCCAATAACCGAATCCAGGACCTCTCCGGGTCGATATCTGAATCCATAACCTATCCGGGTTCTTGCCAAGCGCAATCCACACCTGGCGACCGTGGTCCAATGTCCCTGGACGTTGAGCTAACCTCTCCGAGTTCTTGCCAAGCGCAATCCACACCTGACGAACTTGGTCTAGTGTCCATGGACGTTGTGCAAAGCCATGGCTTAAGTCCTAAGCCGAATCCTGGTCTCTCCGGACCCTTGTTGAGCATAGTCCATACTCAACGACCTGAAAATAACAATTGATAATACAGGGCCTAAGTCCTAGGCCGAATCCTGGTCACTCCGGACCCTTGCCAAGCATAGTCCATACTTGACGACCTGAATGAACCAATTTACTACGTTCGGGAAAAGTGACTCACCCCTTGCCAGGCATAATCCATACCCGACGACTGTTTATCAAAAACCAGATAAAAATCCAATCAACATCCAATCCAGAATCCAAATCCCAAAATCCAAATCAAAACCAAAGAATCAGAAATCCAAACCAGCATCCAAAACCGAAAACAATCATCCAAAGGAAAATCCAAATCAAAAAGCAAGCAAAACCAAGAGTTCAATCCAAACTCCAAAACCAAATCCAAAAAGAAAAACAGTGTCCGAAAAAGCAAAAGATAAATTTCACAAACTGTAGCATCGTAGTTTATCATCATTCAGAGCATGCCTAGGGGCTATCTCCGTCCCCATACATGTGTAAATGAATAGGTTGCTTACCAGTAGTTCGCTACTTATTCCATATTATCCTGATTAGTGGATGATCAATCGACCATCATCCATGGGCCTCACATCATCACGGTGTGAGGTAGTCGGTGGTTGCTCCTGCTCCACTGTTGCATTCCGAGTTCCGACATATGCCATAACTGTCCATTTCTTACGTGCTCCTCGATTATGTCCTTTAAGTGCTTGCAGCTGTTGGTATCATGTCCATCTAAATCATGGAAGAGGCAGTGCCTCCCTGATGTCCTCTCCCGTTCTGATGGTTCTCCTAGCTGGCCTCCGGTAGGGAAGGCGATTTCGAGTATCCAGGTATATCCGCTCCAGCGTCTCGTTCAATCCTGTGTATGTGGAAAACTTTGGATCCTTCCATCGCTTCCTAGCGTTTCCAGAATCATCATCCAACTTCCTTTTCCCTTTTTCTTTATCCAAGCCTTTGCTGAATGGTCCTTCACCCTCAGTTGCATTAACCTTTTTCACCTTTAAATCCGTACTCGCATCTTCATGCCGAAGGAACCTTTCTACCTCGTGAAAGAATTCGTCGAGATCCTGTGGGGGATCTCGTATCAGAGATACCTTGAAATCCGAGTCCTCCTTGACTCCTGATACTGCTGCCATTAAAACCATCGATGGATCAGGCCGATCCACCGAAGCGACTGCCGCACTGAATCGAATTAGAAAAGCTCTAAGCGATTCATCCATCCTTTGCTTCACCGATGTCAATGTCATCACATTCTTCGGCCTCTTGACGTGAACCTGAAACTTCCCCAAAAACCTTTCCACCAATTCCCTCCAGGTCCTGGTAGATCCTTCTCCCAGCTGCCTAACCACATTGCAGCTAAGTCCGTCAAATACAAAGGGAGCATCGGGCCATCACTTCCTCAGATGCCCCCAGCGCCTCCATGTGTCTGGTGTACGTCATCAAATGATCAGTTGGGTCTGCCTTGCCATCATATACCTCCACGCTAGGTAGCTTGAACTTAGGTGGGTTCTGAGCCATCCTTATTTCCCGAGCGAACGGACTCCTATTCACTCCTTCCAAGTCTCTGTTGGTCAAACCACCTCGCAAAGTTTTCCTGATGATCTTCATTAATCCAGTATTGTCTATTGGGGGTTGCCCCCCTGCCCCTAAGGGAACTCCGGCACATATTCCTCGTGTGGTTCACTAGCAGTAACGTTAGCTCTAGCCTGTTGAACTCCTTCCAAAGGTCCCCCTGTGTTGGATCCTGTGGGCCTGCCCCCAAGCCCTTGTTGATTGCCCTCTGGCTCCGCATCCCGTCCTCCATTGGGTTCCACAACCCTGGTTCCTTGTCCTGTATCCACCGTGGCTGTAGCTGTTCCTAAGTTCTGCATCCCTGCAGCTCTCATTTGCTCAAAGAAAGTCTGCATCATTTCCTGTTGGCTCTTCAGTAATCTCTCTTGCAAAGAATTTACCATGGCTTCCATCTCATTCCGGGTTATGTAGATTGAAGCCTGTCCTTCCCCGGCTTCGGAGGATGCTTGTTGACTTCCTTCATGTTGGCTTCTCTCGGCCCTTTGCCTTCTACTATTTTGCCTAGTCATTGCCTTCCAAATCCAAACTTCTATACGATGCAGCGGGTGCTAGTCCTTCTCAGTGAAAGCACCAAAGTGTTTGCGCCAAAATTGGTCACAAACCCCAAATACCGTGAAAGCACCAGTGTATGAATACAAATCAACAATATACAAACACAAATAACAGATCTCAGCAAATAATAAGCAGCAAATCAGAAATAATAAACAGAGACACAAGTTTTATAGTGGTTCGGCTATCTCCAGCCTACGTCCACTCCAAAGTTTTATCCCTTTTTATTAATTATCCTTGATAGTTACAAGTGATTACAGCAGTTACAAAGTCCAAATTCGAAATCAATGGTAGTAATGACGATATGGAGTAATTCTGGCAGCGTCCGGGCGTGTTTGTCCTCTCCAAATTCTCCGACCCTTTTTCTGAATGACCAGGGGCACTATTTATAGGCGTAGGAGGCTGATATTTCTCCTAAAAATCCGGTAGACCGCTTCTAGCACGTGAGGGGGCCCATACGCCCGGATTCTGGAAATCCGGGCCCACTTTGGGATCGATTCGAACTAGGGTTCGAATCAATCAAGAAAGCATCCAATCGCGGTGAAATTTGGTGTGAACATTCTTCAACATGCATGTAAGCTCCTATAAAAATTTCATTGCATTTGGATCAACGGTTTGGAAGATATGATCGATTCGAGATCAAAGCTCCGTGTGTTCTGCCTGGTTCGAATCCATGCTTCGAACCCATTGTCTTCGACTCGATCCAAAGCGCGTGCGCATCGATGACGTGTCGCGAAATCCCTGGGTTGATCCGCCTTTCTCTCCGAGTTTACTGGGTCGAATCCATGGTTTTAGCCGCCTTGACTTAGTGGTTTCCCAACTGAATGGTTTCGAGACAAGCCATGGGATGGTGTCAAATTGGGGTTTCAGGATGGATTCGAAGTGTCTTGTCTTAAGGGGTTCGAAGTAGAGGACGTTCGATGGATCCGAAGCAAGGTTGGGCTTATGGGTTCGAGGATATCTTCTGCCGATGGATACGAAGTAGGTTTCACTCCATGGATTCGAAACACTACAACCTGATGGGTACGAAGGAGCCAAAGTCCACCTGCCATCGATACGAACGTATCGATTCGAAGCATCTTGTTTCTTCCCATCCTGACCGATGCGAACTTCACTGAGCCGAGCCCGTGCCTATCGATTCGAAGCCGGTCGATACGAGCCTGATCGATACGAAGCGTATCGATTCGAACCACCATCCCTCCGATCGATGTGGAGTCATCGACACGAACCAATTCCTGCGCCATGCCTTCGACCGATGCGAACCTGATGGAGTCGAACCGAACAAACTCTGATGGGTTCGACTCTGATGGATTCGAAATGAGCACCACCTTGACCCCTCGATGGATTCGAACAGCACGCCTTTCCCACCTTGCATCGATCATAACTCCTTCATATGAACTCCTATTAACCTGAAATTTGAAACATAGCCTTTCCTAACCCTTATCATCATCTCCGATCAATTTCGTCCTGATCGGAGTTCAACCAAATTTTGACGACATCGATCGTCGCCTTGCTTCCAATCGATCTCCAATCCTGATATCCATCATTCCTTGCCAACTTGTTGATATTCCAGTTTTGACCAAAAAGTGGGATAGCAGAAGGGACTAGCATAAGTGGTTTGGATCGGTGTTGACATATTTAGAGCACTTTAACTTGAGTTATTCAAGCATCTGACTGTATACTTCACTGTCCCTGTATAATGTTACTAATAATATCGTGGCTAGCACGTATAAACTAATGGAGTCAAACTTGAGCGAACAGATCCCATTCCACCTAACATGAGTTAAGTATAAAGCTAGCCTAACATATTCAAACAACAAAACCTCATAATTTTGAACGTCAACATCCGATCTTGAAGCTTTTATCGCTGATCACCTTCCACGCTATTCGATATGGTCAGCTATGATGCTCCCTTTGGATGAAATCTATGAGCTTAAACGGTTTATTTTCTTTTTTTCGACCTTAAACTGTTCACATTCACTTCACATTTCGTTACACTAGTACACACACGACACGGGGGGACGGATTATTATTTCTAATATCGATTGTCTTTTGAGTATAGCTAACACAGATATCAAGTTATATAAAGCATTCTCCTGCGATGTCTTCTAGATCTGATGGGAAATTAAGCTCTACTACTTCGTCCGATAAACCTGAACCAAGCCAGCAAAGAAATGTGATAGAGACATCTAGATCGCAACCAGGTCATTTTTTCGATATCCCAACTCTTGCTGCAGAGGCTATGGACCTAGCTCCCAATGTTGTGGATGTTTCCATTGTCTTGAATGATCCGGTTGATTCAAAGGCTACAAAAATTGATGAAGCGGCTCTTCGTCGATTGAGTTCTATTCACAAGATTCCTTTTGAAGATGTCTTGGTTCTGTTAAGGCAAGACAGGCCTCATTTTCCCCCAACCGGGTACACCACATGCAATAAATTCATGTGCTGGCCTGGGTGAGTGCTACCTTTCAACTCATTTATTCGTGAAGTATTGAATATAGGAATCGCTTCCACTCAATTGCACCCCAACAGCTACGCTTTTATCTGCAGCACTTTTTTTCCTTTTCATGAGTGTCATATTCCGTCCGCTAACTCCCGACGACATCCGGTATATTTATAACTTCAAAAGACAAGTCGATAGTCCTTCGCATGTCTTTCTTGAGCCACTACCCAAATGTCAAGTCCTAATGGGTGTATGGAATAAGCTCTCCCTGTTCAAGCAAGAATGGTTCTGCGTGCAATGTCCCCCCGGCTTCGTGAGAAGGTGGTTGGAAGGATGTAAGTACACCCTTATCTTTGCTTTTAATTTAAGGACTCAAATCGCATCTTTTTTCCTAATCACCCGAACTCTTTCAACTCTTTTAGGTGCTCGTTCTCGGCCTGAAGGCATTAGTTATACCAGGGCAATTATGGCTATCCGTGCTATTCTAGTGGAAGATAGGGAGATCAAACTTCTCATTACTAACGAACTACTCTTACTACCTGAACTTTTAGAGGATGGGCGCATAATCGGTCTCCCAGTGAGTAGAGTGATCTCGAAAGTTATCGCTGACAAAAGAGAAGAACTAAATGTCCCCATGGTGCCCCCTACCGTAGAAACTCAAGAATGCACCATTGAAGGGGAAAAGAGAGAAATAGGAGACATAGGGCCACTAAACGAAGATACAAGCCTTGGACAAGTACTTGCATCCGATCCACCATAGGTGAGCCGAACGCGAACCTCCCCTGAAGAAGGGAAAAAGCCTAGCGTATAGAATTAAGAAAAAGAAAGTCAGGAGACTCCAAAATTCATTATAAACCTAGTCGAAAAGGGTTCATCTTCACAGCAAATGGAGAGCGTGCTAGAGGGGCTTTTAGGCATTTCTATCCCTGATGACTTACTAAATTATGATTTCACTTCCTTTGGCGTTAAAGGGTTTGACTCTCCCATAAGAAGCGATGAAGGCACACAACCTTCCAACAGAGGAGAGGGAATTCCCATGAGTAAAGCAAACGTCACCGGTCCACCGAGGAGATGCACTAGGACACACACAATTACTTAAACCCCACCATTCACTCGCACTTAACTCTTGTCGTAGCAACCACTAATATTTTCTTGTTTAGTTCTTCTGTAGGTGCAATGTTTATTCACATGGTTTCGATAGCCTTCGTGGCTCTTCTATCTTCTATCGTCAAAGTCAAGATTCCGAAATCGAAAGATGCTGAGAGAGGGATGAATGACAGGAGAGAGATTACTATTCTCGAGAATCATCCTCATCCTCTAGATGGAAGCCTCAAGGTCACACTTCCCATCAAAGCGATCCCACTAATCCTCCTATGCGTAGTGGAGATAAGCCCCAACCTCGAGGCTCTCAATCTAACGCTCCCCGTGATTAGCATTCCGGCACTTCAAGCACTAGGTGGTCCCACGAGCATCGCAAATAAACATCGATTTCATCGAAACAAATACTTTAGGTTCCTACTCATGACTCGACTATGGCAGAGAAACTAGCCGAGCTTAAAGCTAACTTTCCAAAGATTAACTTCAATGGGCTAAAATTCTTCCCAACTATACATCCTATCGTTGGAACCATGAAAGAGGACTCATTAGCTTGTGTTAATGACTTGTATGTGCAGCACGAAGAATTCATTCATTTAGTCAAAAAAGTTTTCGAGGTTTCTATCGAACGCTAACACAAGATCGATCGCCTCAAGCTGGAGGCCATCAATGAAGAAAACATTATTAAGTTCCAGGATACTGAGCTGCTTGCATTTAAAACCCAACTCGATGAGGCGAAGAAGAATGCGGAGGAGACGACTGAGGCAGTCTGTCGCTCGGAGGCTTCACATAAAAAGGAACTGGACGATGCATTCTAACGTAGTGGCACTTTGGCTTTGGAAGACCACTCATTACAAAAGGAGAAAGATATTTTAGCCCGCCGTGTGGAGGAATTAGAAAAACTGCTATCTAAGGAGAGGGAGAAGAAAGTCAAGGCATAAGAGGACGAAGCTCGAAGAACAACTCTCCAAGACTGAAGCGTTGAAAGAAGCCGCTCGCGAGGAGGGCAAGAAAGCAGTACTCACGAAAGCCGACTCTCGAATCAAGGCAACAACTGAGTCCTGTAGGGAGGAAATCAAGTGCTTATTTGATCCACTCATTGCTGAATATAATGCAAGGGTTCTCCTCCACCACGACTTAACTCTTTTTAGTGAACGCTATCTTGAGTCGCTTGTTGATGCTTAGGATACTCTTATCAAGTTCAAGAAATTGGAGCTGGGGTGGTAGAACTTGACGAAAGGGCACTTGCACAAGAAGTGCTCTAAGGAAATGAGCCATCCGACTTTGCTACCACTAAGCTTTAATTCGGTAGAGCTCCCACACCACCTAAGGAAAAAGAAGACATCGTTGGGTCGTCCTTCTCCTATTCAACCGGTTGGGACCTCATCTTCTCAACCTCTCGAGCAACATGTCAGTTACAACCCGGAGAAGCCTGGATATAGCATTCACCCGTTATCCCAAATCATTGAAGGGAGTACTCTTATGACCACCGAAAGCCAACTGGATGCTAGTACTACCTTGTGGCCTTTCTAATCTAAAAAGTTGTTGTTTTCAGCGAACAACGGCTGTAATCTAACATTTATTTTTAGCGAAACCTTGTAGGTCATCCTGTTCCCCAGTCAACTCCAAGGACCGGCGTCGCCCCACAGCAGGAGTGAAAAGATAGTGAAGCTCCAACTGTCGTAGATATTCTTAGGCCCGATGCTCAAGTGATTGGGGCACTCGATGATGATAAATTTGAAGACCCATCACATACAGAGGAGCACAATGATGTCACAGTTATGGGCGCTTCTCAGCACACCGCTAAGCTCAACCTGAAGGAGTGGATCGTAAAAGAGTAGGAGTCAGTGCTCGAAGATAAAGGTGAGCCCGATGTGGTGGAGGTTGATGATCCCCTTAATACACCTTTACAATTCATCCCTTGTGGCGAGTCTACTCCCATCGCGGTTCCTTATCCTTCTTCAAGTACTTCCCCTCAAGGTAGCAAGTGGTCCCAAATGGGAAGTTTGACTAAAACGACTCCCAAAAGCCGAAGAAAGAGAGGAAGGCGAAGAAATAGTTGGGGTCTTATAATATTTTGCTTAGTCTAAATAAGTTAGGCATGTATTGTTGTTTTTTCCTTCTTTCTTTTCTTCTTAGCAGCATAGGTATGGACTTGGCCTCTAAACCTTCGGAGGGGTTGTATGGAATTTTTGTAATTGCAAATAAAATTTTGTTCCTAGTCAATCATCGACTCGGTTATTGTTTTAATAGTAGAGTAACTTTTTCCATTCCCAATGCTCACTATAATTTTTCCAAGTTTTATTGATAATTTTTATTTTTATTTCAGAGTTCCTCTACAGACTTCATCAAAAGTCGCCGTCAGTACTACATCGAAATAGTAACCAATGTTCGTACTCCGTTGTTGACAGCTTGAGCATCTTCTGTCGATCTCAGATCGGACTCTCTAGGATAAAAACGGCTAAAAGTTCTCTTTTTCTATTTTCCAGTTTAGACACTTGTCATTTTTTAATCGACCTCGTGGACTTAGAAACCTTTCTCAAATCGTTTATAATTTTGTCCGCAATCGGGGACATAGAGATATTTTTTTCAACGATTTATACTCTTGTCTGCGCTCCGATGACTTGGGGTACTCTAATCTGCATTTTGGGGACTTAGAGATTTTTTCAAGTCGTTTATACTCTAGTCCATGCTCCGACGATTCAGAGTACTCTAATCCGCACTCCGGGGACATAGAGATTTTTTCAAATCGTTCATGCTTTAGTCCGCACTATGGGGACTCAGAGTACTCTAATCTGCACTTCAGAGACTTAAAGATTGTTTCAAGTCATTTATACTCTAGTTCGCGCTCCGGGGACTCAGAGTACTATAGTCTTCACTCCAGGGATTTAAAGATTTTTTTCAATCATTTATACTCTAGTCCGCGCTCCAGAGACTCAAAGTACTCTAATCCACACTTCGGGGACTTAGAGATTTTTACAATATAGCTGATCAATTTTTTTAGTTCTATGTGTGCGTTCATACACATAGATGTTAGTATTAACCAATCCCAACACATAATCATCATGACATGAAGCAGCAGTAGTCCGTAGAAAAGTAGCTTTAAGCTTTTATTCATCATAAAAAATAGGGACAGATTAATTTGTCTTATTACATATCAAAGACAAAATCGACACAAAGAAAATCCAAAAAGCAACTATTATTGAAATGCAAAAGAAATAATCTAGGTAAAATAGCGATGCAAATGTTTGTTATTCCATGCTCTAGGAAGCATTACACCATCAACAGTCGTTACCTTGAAAATTCCTTCTCTAAGCCTCAATTCGATGACATATGGCCCTTCTCATGTAGGATACATGTGCGATGGGATCAGAAAGATTCACTTCAGGATAAGGTCGCTAACATCAAAGGTCCTCGGTCAAACTTTCATATTATAGTATCGGGCGACTCGGTCCCGATGAGCAGCCACTCTCAAATTAGTCTCTTCATACCTTTCATCTATAAAGTCCAACGACTCCAATAATAGATCTTGATTTGTTCGGGGATCATAGTAAGTTACTCGATGGGAAGGAACTTCAAGTTCCATGGGTATAACTACTTCGGCTCCATAGGCCAAGGCGAATGGAGTATGGCCAATCGCCAACTTATGAGTGGTCCTGTATGCCCAAAGTGTAGTAGGAAGTTCGTCCACCCACTTGCCTCTAGCCTTTTCCAAATGTTTTTTGAAGATGGACTTTTTATCTTGTTTACAACTTCAACCTGTCCATTTGTCCGAGGGATGAGCGACTGCTGCAAACCTTTTCTAAATATGATACTTCCGACAAAATTCCTTAAACTCAACACTATCAAATTGAGTTCCAATATCAGCCACAATAATTCGTGGAAGATCGAAATGGCACATAATGTTTCACACAACAAAGTTAATGACTTTTTTGGTTGTGATCGTAGCTAATGGCTCTGCTTCGGTTCATTTTATGAAATAATCAACTGCAACAATTGCATATCTCGTGCCTTCTTTGGAAATTGACAGTAAGCCAATAATATCAATTCAACATATCGCAAACGGCCACTAATTAACCATTTGCGTGATTTCTTCCGGCGACGCTCTTGGGACTTTGGCATATATCTGGCATTTGTCACATCGTCTCACATAATCCGCGGCATCTCGATCCACAGTTGGCTAATAGTACCCATAACGGAGTATCATTTTAGCTAACATCTGCCCCCAGTTTGGTCGCCACACTCTCCTTCATGGATCTCTTTCAAGGCCTATTTTATTTCATCATGGATAAATACACCAGAGAAAGCGAATGGAGAATCTCTTCCGATACATAATCCCATTTTACATAGTATGTCGTGAATCTTTACGAAGGACTTATCGCTTTTTGCTCCTTTTCTTATGCAAGACTTCACATAATAGGAATTCTATAAATGGGGACATCCATGACTCCTTTTAGGGTTCCATCTCTGGTACATGATCAACTTCCATTGCATTTATACTCGAGGTATGTATGGTTTCGACCGGAACCAAGCCCATCTATTGAGCATCGCAAGTATTTGCGAACTTTTGCCGACGAATCGGCTTCCCCATTCTGCTCACGTGGGATATGTGAAATGTCGTAGTACTCTATATGCGTCAACAAATCCTAAATTTGGGCAAGATACGGGAAAGCCATTGTCCCTTTTCCTAGTAGTCCCTCTAATTTGGTACACCACTAGCTGCGAGTCGTAAAAGATTTTGATAGATTTTATCCTGAGCTCTCTAGTGAGCTTTAGTCCTGCAATTAATGACTCATACACGGCTTTATTATTTGTAGTAGGAAAATCAGGCTTCAAAGCATAGCAGATCGATCGGTTCTCGGGGGTTACAACAACAACGCCAGCTCGAAAATAATGATCATTAGATGCCCCGTCGGTATATAATTTCTAGTGTACAGTAGGAATCATGACGCTCCTACCAGGCTCATCCAACACAATGAACTCTGCTATAAAATCTGCCAATGCTTGTCCCTAGACAGCACTTCGAGTTAAATAGGTGATGTCAAACTGGTTGAGCTCAATGGTCCATTTAAGCAACCTTCCAGATGCCTCGGGCCGCGGTAGGACCTGTGCCAAAGGTTGGTCTGTGTAGTGTTGATTGGGTGTGCCTAAAAGTACGGGCAAAGCTTGCGTTGATGCGATCACCAAGCAGTACGCTGACTTTTCTATCGTTGGGTAATTTCATTTCGCCCCCGTTAATCATTTACGGATGTAATACACTGGTCTCTGGATCCGGTCTTCCTTACGAATTAGACCAACACTAATGGCATGTAGCGATACAGCTAGGTAAATATACAACTCCTCATGGTCTACGGCTTCGACAACATTGGGGTTTCTCCAAATAACTCATCAAAGCTTGGAGCGCACCTTCGTAGTCTAGCATCCACTCAAAATTCTTAATCCCTTTCCTTATCAAAATGAAGAAAGGAATACACTTATCGGTTGCCCTGGAGATAAACTGACTTAAAGCAACGATCTTCATATTCAGGCTTTATACTTGCTTAATAATTAGGGTGCTTATATATCCCGATTGGTTTGAATCTTTTCTAGAGTCACTTCGATTCCTCGTGCGTTGGTGATGTAGCCAAAAAACTTTCCCAACGCGACACCAAATGAGCATTTCAACAGGTTGATTTTCATGCTATAAAATCGAAGGATATCGAACATCTCCGCTAAGTCTCAAATGTGCTCGTTTGATTACCGTGACTTCACAAGATGTCATCCACATAGACTTCCATCGTCCTGCCAATTTTATCTTTAAACTTTCGGTTAATCAAACGTTGATTAGTTGCTTCTACATTCTTTAATCCGAACGACATCACTACATAACAATATAATCCAACATCTGTGATAAAACTGGTATGCTCCTGATCTGGGATGTGCATCGGGATCCGTTTTTACCTCAAGTACGCATCCATAAATGAAAATAATTCATGCCCCGCGGTAGAGTCAACCAAATGGTCAATTCTAGCAAGAGAAAATTATCCTTTGGGCATGCCTTATTTAGGACTGAATAGTCAACACATGTTCTCCCTTTCCCATTCACCTTTTTTACTAGTACAGGGTTAGATATCCATTCGAGAAAGAGGGTGTCATGGATAAACCCATTGGCTTTAAGTACACCGCCTCCTCTTTAAGATCTATGGACCTCTCCGGCTCCATACCTCCTCTCTTCTGCTTCACAGGGACATATCTCAAATCAATATTCAGTATGTGGCGCGCTATAGCTGGCAAGATGACAACATGTCAAAATGAGTCCAAGCGAATACATCTAGATTCACTCGAAGGAAATCAGTAAGTTCTCTTCATAGAAGGGCTAAGTTGTGATCCAATCTTCAATACCCGCGATGGGTCGTCGTGGCTGACTGAGATATCAATCGCCAGTTCCGCTGGCGCTGCCTTGGCTTTCTTGGGTTCCTCCTCATCATCCCTTAGATCTATATCCCTATAGAACCGATCGTGGGGCCCAAGCCAAGGCTTAGGCGCTATATGTCAATCTTCGGTAGGTTGGATGCGGACATACCTGTCCACACACTTTCCTTTTTCCTTCCACTGGGTTTCTCTTAACTTAGCCACATAGCAAGCACAGCTGGTCTCCTGGTTGCCATGCATAACACCTATGCTAATATCTGGAGGAAATTTTAAAGTCAAACACCATGGGGCAAGAGCTGCTCTAAACTCAACCAAGGCCGAAAGGCCAAGCAAAACATTATACGACGAATCAACATCCAAAACAATGAACGATAGAATCTGCACCCCCTTACGTTCACCCAATCCAACAGGTAACTCAATCATACCTATGACTTCAGTAGCCACACTATTAATTCCATGTATACGAGATTTGGATGGTTTCAAATCCTTAGCCTTTATTCTCATTTGATCATAAGCTTTCTTAAAGATGATGTTCACATAACTTCCACAATCAATCAATATCTGTGTCACCAGCGCAGGTCCAATCATGGAAAAGATAACCATCGGATCAATAGTATGACCTCCACTCTATCAGCATCTCTACTTCTGAACACTATCTCATCCATCATCATACGCTGCTGCTTTACCGAAGTACCATCCTCTATGCTCGAACAACATTCAAAGTCTACATGTCTCATCGAACTAGCATAACGCTCCATTTCCTCCCAACTTCTATCCACAGGATGCGGTCCACCAACTATTGTGTTTATTACCAACCTTCTACTGGCCTGAGCAGGCTCCTCGAGCCGGCATGGAGTTTGTCTTCGATTGGGGTCAGACGTTCCTTATCCACCATCTTGTTGATCCTTGACAAACTGCTACAACTTTTTTTAGCGAATTAATTTCTCAATGGCATCATGAAGGTGCCTATACTCATCAGTGTTGTACCTGTAGGACTCGTGAAACTGATAGTACTTCCCGGTTTGCTTCTACCGTTTAACCAATTCCTTCAAATGCGGCTTCCTATATGAGAAAGTGTTATGGGTGGACAGGTAGATGTTCTCTAAAGAGGCATTCAAGGGCGTATAGTTATTATAAGTATGAATTCATGGCTTCCACTTTCTGGACTCCCTCTTCCCCATCAACTGCTCATACCTCAGAATGTGATGTCGAGGGTCAGTCTTCCCTTCGTAAGCGAGCATCGTAGGCATGCTAAACCTCTAAGAGTATTTAGCTTGTAAAATTTCATCGGTAAATGGAGTATGAGTCCTAGAAACTCCACAATCATCGTTAGTTAAGCCTTGGTTCTCCCTCATCAACTATCTGGCCATTGCAGATAGGTCCGAAGTATGGATAGAGGGTGCCAGGTTGAGCTCCACTCGGCATGAATGTTCCGGCCGGCGTCTCCGAGGCAGTTCACGCCCTCTTGGCCTATTTTCCTCCAAATGTATATCTTGCGGATTCACTTCCTTATCATCATGATGAGGTAATTGATCGGCATCCATGCATGATCCAATGTTTAGGTTTTCGTTTCTAAGTTGAGCATGACCTTCCAGGTGTAGGTGAGGAGCCACCCTAGGGTTGACGGATTGGACCGACCCCTCGGGAGGGTTCGGTGGCGAACCGATTTTACTGCCTGTGGTGGTCTGCTGCATGTTGCTCCACTTCTCCAGCTCGTGTATTTTCAATTCGGCGATTCCTAGGCCTATGGTGTCCGTCCGAGGAAGTTGAACTGTCAGACCCCGAATATGCAGTGGGACTTCCTTCGGCGCTTTGACGTTGGTGTTGAGCGATATGTTCATCGGATTGGCATTTTCGTGCATCTGCTCATTTAGCTCTCTCCAGATTTCCATTAGCTCCCTTATTAGGTCATCGAATTCGGCCCTGGTAACAGAATCAGCAGGATTTTGGGCTGCAACGGGTTCCATATTCACATTAGCTGGTTGGTTGCTTGGCCCTCCTTGTTGGACACTAGCGGTTTCATTGACATCGATGTTTTGAGAAGGAACCCACACCGCCTTTTGGGGATTTCTTCAATCCAGTAGCAATAAAGATGATCCTAATAACTTGAGAATCAATTTCTTAATTAAAGCACCAAAATGTTAGCAACCAAATTGGTCACAAACACCCGAGAATAGATTTAAGTAGTGAAACAAATGAGAAATCAAATGGAAAATGAGGAATAACACTATGTATTGGAAAAAAGAATAATAAAAAGTAAAAACAACAGGATTTATAGTGTTTCGGTGTTGATTGCCTACATCCGCTCTAAATTCTCTCTTTATTCCCTTGTCAATCACTTGATTACAGATATAATCCATAAGAAATAGCTTGAATGCAAATTAAAAAAGAGAAGCTAAGTATTAAAAGTGGCAGAGTATTCCCTTAGTTCTCAAGAAAGATCCTCCAGAATGGCCCTCTGCCCTTGCATTTATAGATGGAGGTAGCACGACATCTCGAAGCTTGGACTTCTTCTTGGTCACTTGGGCCCATCACAACGATAACTCAGTCCAACCTTGTTATGGCAATAATGCCGACCTGAGAGTGCTGACCTGAGAATGCCTATCCCATAGTGTCGATCGCTCCTATTATGCCGACCTGAGAGTGCTGACCTGAGAATGTCGATCCCATAATGCCGATCGCTCCAAGTATGTCGGCCCAAAGTCCTTTACATCTTATGCCGACCCAAATGCTACTACGTGTTGTGCCAACCCAATTTACCACATGGAATGCCGACCCGAACACGTCCTTCTTGTCACACCGATCCAAGCGCTAACATATGGAATGCCGACACGGACACATCCTTCTTATTATGCCAACCCGGGCTTAATCTCGTGATATGCTTTTGCGGACCCCTTCATGCTATGTCGACTCCTGGATACTATATATTTCGCAACTCGTCAACCACAAAGGTCGGCCCCCACTAATCATCATATTCTTGACATCCTGTTTCATCCACTCCTCGACTTTATTAACCCAGGGCTAGACATAGTTGTTGGGGAAACCATATTTGGGCGATGCAGACATCGTCTCATGGTCATTCTTCCATTAATAGTCAATTATGATCTTCGTAATTACCTTTGTGTAGCCGGACCAAGGAACTAGGTAACAATATGTAATTTTTGGTCCCAACATATGTATGCATACATACATACATATACATACATACATACATACATAATATATATGTGTATATATTCTTTTAAATTGATTCAACATTCCGGCTACTATCATTTGATCTTTCATTTGATTAAATATGTTGTCATGTGTGTGCTTATAATCCCTGCATACTAATGGCTCATTAAACTTTCTGAAGTTGAATTTTCATAACCACAAAATACTATCAAATCAAATAGTGGAACCAAAATGCTATTCTAAGTAAAAGTTTGAATATACTCGTGTAAATTTGTGTTTCCAAATGTAACTAACCGGTAGGTATTTATTTTTTAGTAAGGTTTATTTTTATGTTTTTAATGAGACTACTATTGGCAATATAGATTTTGTTCTTGCCACGGTGTCAACAGGCCAGGAAATAGCATCTCTCTTACTATTGCTCAAGTCTTGGGGAAAAATGATTATTTCACAATATCTCGTACTAGGTAAGCACTAACTCTTTAGATTTTGCAGTCAATCACTTCACATTATTAATAGTACGCTCCGCCTTAAAACCTTAGCTTGATATCTAAATTTAGTATGATATTTCAGTCACTGTTAATTATGCAATATTTCATTTGAAACTACCTTATCTCAAACTTGAATGCATGCTTATTAATAATACAGACGAATGTGATTGGTTTAGCACATATTAGTAGCCATTAACGGCTGTTTTAATAATGTTAAGCCTAAAGGCAACAAAATATAAGTTAGACATAAGGATGAATCTCTAGTATAAAATAAGCATTGAAAGAACTCCAATTAACTATTATTTGGTTATAGGATTATAGAGGTGTGCTACTGATAGTTCTCATCCTTCTAACACAATGTATTTTATGATCTGAAATGTAAAACTTCAATGCTTAGGAACTCTGATTTTAATGTTTGTTTTCAGGACTACCTTTTCATTTGACATTTTATTTTGAAAACCTAGGAGAACCCGACGGACCGGTAAACTCCTGAGGAGGGTATGGTAAAGCCGTCCGCTGATTCAACCCTCACCCCCCTAGTAAATTTATACAGGATAGGGAAACGCATGGTAGAAATTAAGCTCGGGTCTTTTCATCAGAACTCAAGCCTCCTTTCCACTACCATGCACCCGCGGACTACACAATTGACATTTAGTTTAACTTTAAATTTCCATTCATTACTCATCTTTTATAATTATTATTCTATTTGATTCCAAGAATCGATGGTCTTTGACAACCATCCATTTCTACTTTACTTTTCATTTATGCTATTATGTTTTCATGAAAGTAAACTATGATGTCCTATAGCATGCCATTACAATTTGAAAAAAGCATAAAGAAAACCAAAAACAATAACTATTTCATTTATCTACACTAAGGTTAATAAACTAAAAAACTAATGTAGCAAAGTTAAATGGTCAATCATAAAATATTAGATCCACCACTAATAATATTTAGTAGAGGAAAATATTTAGAAGAGGAAAAACTCTTTGCCCATCATAAAATATTGGATCCGCCACTAACTATATTTTGTAGAGGAAAAACAATAAAAACCCTTCCCATATATATATAGGCATATCTAATTATCTAAAATATTGTTATATTTTTTATTTTTAAGTTCTAATAAACTGTATGTTGACAATGTCAGCATTTTGTGTCAGAACATTTTTTTGGAATTAACTCATTAAATTAACAGGAGAAAACGTGGAGGAAAGAGTACTCAACAATTGGCCACTGTACCATCATCGACCAAGCGGTCAACTGATCTCAGTCTATATAGGAGCACCGTTAAACGATTTTACTTGCAATTTAATTCAAAGACCGTATAACGTTTATGTATTTAGGCATTTATTGGCATGTATAGGTGGTTGGAATACATTTTTAGTGACTCGGACAAAAAACCTAACTACCGTAAAAGTTTTAAATGGATGTACTTATCTCCAACTGAATGAAATGCACGATTGAGTAACCTGGTTAGTTTGACCAGTAGTAGTAGGAATAAAGGGAAACAGTGTTTTTCAGTTTTTTAACAAAATAAATTAGAGGTCATGGTTAGTTTACTGCATGGGAAACACATATCTGGAGTAGTCTATCTTTCACAGTCAAAGTCAAATGATGGAAAATAGTAGACAATGCTTGTGTATTTTTCTCAACATAGCCAGGCAGCGTGTAAACCAATTTACTCAGACAGTATTTATGAAAAAGGTACGTAGAAGTCAGGAAGTTTGCAATAAAGGTAGAAAATATGGTTAATAAAGGAAAAAAAATACTATAACAATTATATAACAGTAAAATGCGCATACGAGGTCAAATAACATGGTAGCTTGGGTTGTCGCTAGTTTTGTTCCTTTATAAATTCATTAGTGGACATCACATTATAAAAGCTTTTGGTGTCAATGTATATGCGTGTGTTGGAGTTGTTAAACATAATAGTAACTTGTTTGTTGAAGGACAAATCGTCAGTCAAACACTACATAGATACAATACTAAAAAGTTGTACAAAAATTTATAGTGCGTTAAGTCCATTACAGTAGAATTCCCGTTTTTATTTATATCGGTAGGTGTAAATAATGATGCAAGGACTACCTTATTTTTACAGTTCCATAGATAATCATTGTGGTGTAGTACATAGTTCTCACATTCTTTTATATGCCTCTTCAATTCTTACTGCCCCGCATACTAAACCCAGATCTATTACATGATGCAGTAATATTTATTAATCATTACAGGTGCAATGTAATTGATTTAATGGATATTGAAATTAAGTCCAGCTTTCACATTTGCAAAAAATAATCTATTATCTTTCTAAAATAAGATTATGAGAAGTATAAACAATAAAATATCCTTATATAAGGTCATTAAGCAGTGAGATATTTCCAATATAGCATGAACAAACATGTAGAATAAACTTCAAATTTTATAAACATTCATAGAAAGATCCATAGTGAAGTAAGAAAAACATGATAAACTATAATTCAAAGAACACAAAATAAACTTACAACATTATGAAAGAAATATGCAACTATAATAATAGTTGCCAAAAAAAGAAGGTGCTATACATGCCAGAAATAAATGTCAATCTTCTATGTGTTGTACGAACACAATTCATAACATACCATGTTAGCATAAAATGGTAGACACTTTGTGTGACTCCCCACCTCTATACCCACGCTAGCCAAGAACATTACGGTGTAGTGCTGTCAACTAACACGGAGAATAAGGCTGTTGAGGAGCGACCATCCATGTGATTGTTTATCACATGGTGGCTATAAATAATCTTCGGAAACAAACATAGAAATAAGCATAACACAAATCAGTCACAGACATCCATATCACAAAGGCAGAAGAAGATATGAATATATAACTAACACATGAAAGTGTACATCAGAGTAGTGGTCAAAAAGATCCACAATAATACAAAAGAATAGCAACACATGCTATACAAAAGAATACAACTATGAGTCTATATCTCAAGTGTATACAACAAAAACTGCTAATCTAAATAGTTAGCCAAAAGTCAGAGTAGCAAATCCCGGGAAGAAGTTAAGCAGAAGCACCTGTAACATCTCGGTCTGACCCGAATATTATTTAAGAAAATAATAAATGGACCAGTCTAGCTATAAATATCAGATGACATGGTATAAAATAAAAGATACGGCATAAACATAAAATATCCATACTGACATACTACTATAGGTATGCAAATGATGATCAACATGAGATCAATCAATAAGAGATAAATCGATATCACAAGAATCTTCTCAAATATCCAAAGAGGGCGTCATACCCTAAACTTGTACTCATAACAAATCAATGACATAAATTCCAGAAATCAACACAAGAAATCCAGAAATCACAGAAAAAGGGAAAGAGGCCTATCACATGACGGTCCGAAGACCATGGGGAACTACCCAATATGGGTGAGTCGGAATCACCCCAGATGAGGACTAGGCTAACCAAAAAGAAAAAAGGTATGTGTGAGTGGAATCACACAAATGGTGTCTAGCCTAACCTCGCAACAAAAAGGTATGTGTGAGTGGAATCACACAAATGGTGTCTAGACTATCCTTGCGGACAAAGAGATATGTGTGAGTCGGAATCACACCCATGAGGTCTAGTCTAACCTTGCAAATAAAGAGACATCGCACAATTGCTAGTCTAAATCATAAAATGGTTGTCATGATCAACGAGAAGTGTCAATTACACTAAGCAAGTAAATATAAAAGTTTATCTTCGTATCCCATAACCACTCGCTTAACTTAAATATTTACGAACAAACTGTAAATCTTCACTAGAAAATTGTCACAAGAGATTCAATTGAACAAGTCCAAGAATTAACCGACGAAGTGAACACAAGCGTTTCATACCACTTATTTTACTAAGTCGTTTAATTAGATTTCTCATCCGAGAGAGGTAAAGGTTTGTATATACTAGTAGATTGGAAAATGGTTTAAGAAAAGAGCTTTGTTGTTGAAAATAGAGTTGAAATCATTTTGTTGAAAGAGTTTTGATATTTACTACTAGTATTGAAACCTTCATATTTCTAAAGTTGTTATCCCGCCTTTTTAGCAAGGCCGTGATACCATAAAATCGACCGAGAAGCCAAAGATAGTTTGTCTCGAAGAATGGTCAACTCAGCATCTCAACAAAGCAAGTTCTGTTGAACGTTTTTCAGATAAGATCCCCTACGGAGGGGGGTCCAAGGGGTGGAAACCCCCCAAGGTGGGGGTGCGGGGGCAACGCTCCCGCTACGAGGTACGACCTAGTGAAGACCTAAGGGGAAGATAGGATTGAGCGACCTACGAGTATAAGGGGTCGAGCGACCTAGAGGTGTTCGCGACCTAATGACCTAAACAAGGTCGAGCGAGTTAAGGTGATGCGCGACCTAACGTGTCTCGCGACTTAACGAAGGCAAGGCCGAGCGAGTTTGGGTGATGCGCGACCTAACGACCTAAACAAGGTCGAGCGAGTTAAGGTGATGCGCGACCTAACGTGTCTCACGACTTAACGAAGGCAAGGCCGAGCGAGTTAGGGTGATGCACGACCTAAGGTGTCTCGCGACTTAACGAAGGCAAGGCCGAGCGAGTTAGGGTGATGCGCGACCTAACGGGTTAACGGTCTAACGACCCAAGGAAACAAGGTCCAACGACCTAAGGAAGATAGGGGTCATGCGACCTAACGGTGTTCACGAGTTAAGCAAGGTAAAAGACCTAGTGGTTGCCAACCTAAGAGGGAATAAGGTCCAACGACCTAAGGGTTCACGCGACCTAGTGGAACACGCGACCTAAAGGGTAAACGACCTAAGGTCCAACGACCTAACTCATTCGAGCGACCTAATGGTTTAAAGGCCTAACCCATGTAAACAACTTAAGGTCATACGACCTAAAAGGGAACGACCTAAGGTCACGTGACCTAACGAGGTAGGCAAGGTCGAGCGACCAAAAGGGGCACGACCTAAAGGCGAGCGACCTACGACTTACGACCTTGCGACCTTGCGACCTAACTCCGAGGCGAATTTTCCACCAAAACGACCTAATTCCGAGGCAGTGCGACCTAAATGCAGGTTTTCACCAAAATCACTAAAAGTTGGAGTTTTTCGCCAATCCAATCCAAACCAAATGCAAATGTACGTGCTAAAGTGATAGGGAATCATTTCCAACAGTCCAATATAGTTATAGACTAGAATTGTGAGATAAAAATCTCACCTTTGCACCAAAAATCAATGAAAATGAAGACCAAAGCAAAGCAAGAGTCAATCCACTTCAATCTCAACACAAGAAGCTTGAATCCAATGTCTTCACTTTGATTTTGGAGTTGGATGTTGAATTTGCTAATGAACTTGGGGTTGGAATTTTAATTTCCCTTTCCACTCACCATTAATGCTAAAACTAGAGTTAGGTAGGAATTTATGAAGAGATGAGGAGAAGGGGTTGGAACTTAGGTTTAATAGGCTAAACCAACCCAAAGTCCAAAGCGGGAAAAGTTAGTGAAATTCCACTAACCCTAAACATATCAAAGTTTATACTTAAAAAGATTGTAAACGGCATTTCGAACTCAATGGAAGTGGTCTCGAGTCCTAATTTGACCGTTTGCAAAAAGTAGCTTTTCGGACCAACATCCGATTAACGACAAAATATTTAAATAAAATATTTGAATATAAAGTCGATAAATATCGGGTTGTTACACTTTGTATATTAGGTATAGAAGAACAATTGAAATAGATATTTACTATGTATGAAACAGAGATAATTACTAAAATTAGTAGAGGATAGAATAAACTATATGAAAGAAATCACGATTAGGATCTTAAAAATAAAAAATACGAAATTATATATAGTTGAAATTTATTTAATAATGCGCTATCATTGCATCCATAGTTGATATTCAGAACACATTGGTAAGTCAATTCGACCAATGATCGGTGCATAGGAGTTGTAAAGTTGTAGTGACCATAAGTTCAGTAGCTAGCTAACAGTCTTAAAATGTTTTATCATATCATGTTTAAGCGCTCATCCTGTTATTTAGTTTATTAATAAAGTAAAAATAAGTACAAAATATTTGGCATTTGTTGCAAATATGCGTAAACACAAATCTGAAAACTACTAAATGGGAAAACAAAGATTTTTAGTAAGAAAGAAAAGTGGATTATGGCAGCAGTCAGACGTACAATAAAAAGGGAAAAGGAAAAAGTGTATATTTAAAATTCTTTATAATAATTATTAAAGAATAATTTAATGTTAAATGTTCCCTATTTGTGCACCATGTCCTAATATCTTCTCTAAAAAGATTTATTGTCTATCGAGAATTGTGTTGAATAGTTGAAAGTTTGCAGTAAAGCTTAGTCCATTTATAATAAGCATTGAATTCTCTCTCTATATATATATCTTACCCTGGTGTGATTAAACAAATGTACACTGTTATTTAGTATTTTATTGCCGAAGAATTGCCTTCACTCGGTCAGAATCTGGAATGAAAAGAATCATGTCCAAACCGTAAACTCCTGAAGAGAGTACAATAAAGCCGTCCGCTGATCCAAGCCCCTATACCCCGGCTAAATTTATTTAGGATAGGGAAGCGCATGGAAGGAATCGAACATGCTTCTTTTTTACCAGATCCAAGCCTCCTTTCCACTACGCTGCATCCGTGGACTAAACCGAAATATGTAGTCAAACCAGATTAATTTTTTCTTGATAAAATTGTTTGAATAACATGTGATAAATTGGCAATCAAATTCAAAAATCGATACAAATAAGAAAAATAAATAATAAAATTCTTATTAAGAGGGAGGAAAAATCTTAGTGGTAATAATAATTATTCGTAAACCAAAAACCATTGAAAATAAATTTGACCAAAAAAATAGGTGAACCCTTTAGACCTCTCATTGTTAAACTTCCTGTTACCAAACCCAATTGGTTTAACCATAAGGAGTAATTATGTACAAACCACAAACCAAAGTGTAATTTATGAAGCAAAAAATAGTACCGATAAAACAAATTGCAGCATACTGCTATGGATTTGGATATTATTGATTCAATCCTACATGATTATGTTTATGTACTGATAGTGCAGTTAACCCACTATGTATAGATATATCTTCATGTATATAAAAAAAGCACAAACAAAGAAGCTTCATAGATCGACACGTCAAGACTTCCAAAACAGTGTTGGCTTAATCATAACAACATACTCGACGCTCGTTATATTTTAAACTATAGATCACTCAAGTTACTATTTTAGGTTTGTCGCCGTTTAATGATCCGCTTTTATTCTGAAAAAAGAAGCACAATGGAATGAATTTGTTGGCAGTTGACAGTAAAGTAGCAGCGAGTACAAATTTTAGAAAAAGTAGTAGTTTAAAGATAAAGCAGAAGGTAGAAGGGAAAAAAATTATGAAATTTGTAGACCAAAATTCAAACAGTGATCGAACACATTCCTCACCATCTAATAATCGCAACTTGAATCCAAAAAGTCATTGTTTCGCAGAGAGTCCCATAGTCTACCAACGCGCAGTCGCATCGTTGCCCCCAACAGTGCTAATGGTAAATGATTCGAGTAGTACATGTTTAATATCCACTGTCGACTGGGCTGTAGATAAAAGGAATGTAGCTAGAGAGTCAATTTATCAATGGGGTGTGCAAGTTTTTGACATAAGATATGGGATAAAGGAGACAATACCTGTGGTGTGGTATTGAGGAACATATTTATCATTAGCATATATATCTTCATCCAAAACATCTCAGATATCAATACTCTTTCGAGAATTTATCAGAGCCGTTCATTGTTAAGATGGGTTCATGGGCCAGAAATACTTGTCCGCGGGCTTGGTGCGGTGGTGGGATGATGCGGCTCCCAAGTGGGAGGTTTGGGATTCGAGTCCCACCTTGTGTGGGAGGAGAAATGACTTTTCACTTGGGAGGTATCCGGTTCATTTTCGCGCCTCCTGCCCCAAGCCAACTGAAAGGTCTGGCTGCCCAGAATAGTTGGTTGTGGCGGGCCTTCCGGCTATTCCCTAGGTTTACTGTTCAGGAAACGCCGGTCGGTAGTGATTGAACAGGTTACGCTAGTTCCCAAAAAAATGTTTATAAGCATTATAGACACATACTTCATAATGCAATTTGTAGTAAAATCATTTTATCAATAAAATTCATTTCTTCTTTCTTCATCTCTACAATAGAACAATACTCTCAAAATCCTTATATGGTATCAGAGAAAAACTCAAGAATCCGCTTAACAGCAAAAACAAAAGAGAAGGAGGAATAATAAAACTCATAAGATTATATGATCATCATCTGAGTTCTATCTCTTATCAAAGATTCAAATCTCATCACCTAAGAGATAGATCCAGCATCAGAATTTTGTGCCACGCCAGTCTGCACTCTGGCTACAGCAAGATTCAATACTGAATCTTGAAAGAAAGAAAACAATCAAAATCTCAGAAACAGATCAAGAAATCAAAAAAAAAATCACAAAATAGTAAATTGCCATCCAAAAAGAAAACCCATTAGAAAGTTCATCATATAAAGTTTTCTTTGGTTGCAACTTACCAGTTCTGCATAAAATTTCTAGATTCTTGAACTCTGCTTTTTGTTCAAGACCATTTCTTCCATTCTTTCTAATTTGTCATCTACTGTTATTGTTAAATCAGACTCATCATGGCTGAAGAAAACAATTCAGCCACATCATCTAATCCAAATACATCTTCACTCTCTAACACAGCAGAGAATCTGTTCAAGACTGTGATAAGCCCACAGAGCCAACTGGTAACAGTACATCTGAATGAAGATAATAATCTTCTGTGGAAACTTCAGGTGGAAACAGAAATTAAGGGATATGGACTTAAAAGCTACATTCTTGGAACCATACAAATTCTATCAATATGCATCACTGACAAAGAAGACAAGGTTGTTACTAACGAGGAGTACGTGAAATATCATAGACAAGATAGACTCATATGTTCTTGGTTGTTATCATCCATAAATGTAAGTCTTCTATCACATGTAATAGGGTGTAAAACAGCTAATGAAATCTGGACTACCATTGATAAAGTTTATAAAGTCAATCTGCTGCTAAAGTAATGTTCTACAAAAGGCAGTTGCATAACATCAAGAAAGACAATCTCAACATGAGAGAATATCTATCAAAGATCAAGACAACTTGTGACTTGCTGGAAGCTGCAGGTCACGAGATCTCTGATTCTGAGCAAATAATGACAATACTAAATGGATTAAATGATGAATATGAAGCTGTTATGGTAGTTATATCATCTCACAATGTTTTTCCATCAATAGATGATGTTCACTCTGTGTTGCTTGCACATGAGGCAAGAATTGATAACAACAAGGTTCATGAATCAGATTTCTCAGTGAATTATGTTGCCAATCACAAAGGAAAAGAGCAAGCCAGCAACAAACCAGAACAAACAATACAAAGGGATGGATATTCTAATAGATCCAGAGGAAGCGGCAAGTGGAATGGTAATAGCAGGCCTAAGTGTCAGATCTGTGAAAAATTGGGTCACACTATAACAAAATGCTATTTCAGGCTAAATCTGAACTATGTTCCCGGGCAAAGCAACAACAATCAAAGAAATCAAAATTTCAGTGCAAATATGGCACAAGTTCAACATGATTCGAGCAACCTATCTGAAAACAGACATCAGCAAACTAAGATTGCAAAACTAGAGCATATTCAAGATGAGGATTGGTATCTAGATTCTGGAGTCAGAAATCACATCACCAACAATTTAAGCAATCTAAATCTTGGAAACAAGAAATGCAAAGGTATGAATTCTATACACATGGGTAATGGAAAATCAATTGCAATCACACACACTGGTAGTTCATACATCATGGGAAAAAGGAAACTATATTTAAATAATTTACTTAGGGTGTCACTAATCAGGAAAAAAATCTACTGAGTGTGTCACAGTTTGCAAAAGACAACAAAGTTTTTTTTGAATTTTACCCACATCACTGCTAAGTTAAGGATATCCTAACTAGAGATATTCTCTTGCAGGGTAAAAAGTATAAAGGTCTGTACAAGTTCAGTGTGACTAATCCAAGAAAATTAGAATCTAAAAGAATTTGGTGTAATAATTCTGAAATCAAAAAGGAAGAAAATTGTAATGTCTTTGATATATGGCATTGTAAATTGGGGCACCCAAATACTGTAATTGTAAAGCATATTTTGAATAACAGCAATATCTCTTTCAAAGATATTACAATGCCATATATCTGCACATACTGTCAGATAGGAAAAGGTCATAAATTATCATTCTTAAATTTTGAAACACTTTACAACAAACCACTAGAACTAGTGGCTACTGACCTTTGGGGGCATGCACCACTGCACAGTGATTATGGCAATAAATACTACATATCTTTTGTTGATGCTTATTCTAGATATGTTTGGATATATTTTTTAAAGTCAAAGGATGAAACTTATACTGTTGTATTACAGTTTATATCTCAGGCAGAAAGACAAACCAATTGTCAAGTTAAAGTAATACAATATAATGGTGGAACAGAGTACATGCCTCTAAAGCAATATTTTCAGAAGAAAGGGATTGTTCATAGAACAACATGCCCTTACACTTCTGAACAAAATAGGCTAGTTGAAAGGAGACACAGACAAATTGTTGAAACTGGTCTCACTTTACTTGCACAAGCATCTATGCTTTTAAAATTCTGCCCGGATGCTTTTGGTACTACTGTATTTCTAATTAATAGACTACCGCCAAAAATTCTGAAATTTAAAAGCCCAATAGAAATTCTATTCAACATCAAACCAGACTATCAAAACTTGAGAATTTTTGGTTATCTATGTTTTCCTTACCTTGGGCCATACAATACTCATAAGTTAAATTTCAGGTCATCCCCTTGTACTTTTATGGGTGATACTACTAATCAAAAGAGATATAAGTGTTTAGATAGCAATGGCAGGATATTTATTTCAAGGCATGTAGTATTCAATGAAAAAGTTTTTCCTTCAAGAAATCAAAAATTAAAATGTCAAAGAAAATATATAATGCAAAAGATCCTCTACCTCGCATACCTGTCTTACCTGAGGCAGTGATACAAGTTCCCAAGACAACAACAGAAGTTGATGACAGTTCTAACACAAGTGAATCTGGCTCACAACACACTGTGTCCAACTATGGACCAGGTCATGAGCAAATTGAGTCATCAAATACACCTGCACATGTGTCTCAACAGAGAGTGAGTTTACAGTCTGTACAACAACAAGTCTTTGAAGGAACATGGACTTACTATGATCATCAGCGGCAAGAAGAAAACAACCAACATCAATAAGATATCAGAACAGGTCGTCATATGATAACAAGGTCAAAAATGGGATATTCAAAACAAAGACCTACACTGCAACTTTAGATACTGAAGAGTCAAGCACTTATTATCAAGCAATAGAGAATAAAATTGGAAATTAGCCATGTCATAAGAATATAATGCTCTCATGAAAAACAAGACATGGAATCTTGTTCCTGTACCCAAAAACAAAATTATGGTGGGGTGCAAATGGACCTTTAAATTAAAGAAAAATGCTGATGATACAATTTCTAAGTACAAACAAGGCTAGTAGCTAAGAGATATTCACAACAGAGTGGATTTGACTTCAATGAAACTTTTCACCTGTTGTAAAACCCACTACAATAAGACTGTTGTTACCATTCCTTTGTATAGAAATTGGAACATCAAACAAATTAATGTGAATAATGTCTTTCTTAATGGTGTTTTACAGGAATAGGTGTATATGGAGCAGCCACAAGGATTCATATAGAAAGGAAAAGAGAATCTAGTCTGCAAATTAAACAAAGCTATCTATGGGCTGAAACAGGCCCCAAGGGTGTGGTTTGAAAAGCTTAAGGAGACTCTCATTGGACTGGGCTACAATACTGCAAAATCTGGCAACACTTTGTTCACTAAATTTAGCAATAACATAATTATCTATATACTTATATATGTTGATGATTTTATCATTGCAGGTAATAATAAAGAGGAGATTGACAATCTGATAAAATACCAGTCAAAGACCTTGGTGACTTAAACTACTTTCTTGGAGTTGAGGTCAAAAGGCATTCAAATTCTTCTACACAGCTAAGTCAGAGGAAATACATCACTGAAATCTTAAACAGAGCAAAAATGAATCAAGAAAATCCTATTTCCACACCTATGGTCAACAACTGACATGTCTCTAAATACAACGGTGAAGCAATAACCAATGACAAACAATATAGAAGCATTGTTGGAGCATTACAGTATGCAACTATTACAAGACCTGAAATTGCCTACAACGTTAACAAAGTCAGTCAATTCATGCAACAACCAACATATGAACACTGGAAAATAGTAAAGAGGATTTTAAGATATCTCAGAGGAACAATTGACTTTGGTCTAACACTCGAAACAAGCAAATACATCAACATTAGTGGTATGCAGATGCTGATTGGGCATCTGATCCCGATGACAGGAGATCTACAACAGGCTACTGCATATTTTTAGGCAACAATCCTATATTATGGTGCTAAAAAAAACAGACTACTGTATCAATGTCAAGTACAGAGGCCGAACATAGAAGCGTAGCCAATGCTACAGCAGAAGTGATGTGGATTAAGTCTCTACTTAGTGAATTGCAGATTAAGTCTAACAGTAAATCAGTTATATAGTGTGATAATCTTAGCACAGTTCATCTTACTGCCAATCCAATACTAAATTCAAGAACAAAACATCTTGAATTGAATCTATATTTCGTGCGTGAACAAGTAGCAAAATGAGAGTTGGAAATAAACCACGTACCTTCTACTTACCAAGTAGCAGACATATTGACCAAACCACTATACAAGATAAACTTCACTCGCCTCAGAGAGAAACTGAAGGTGAATAAGTTACAAGGCAGCAGAACGTCTACAAACGAAAGAGTCTCCACAGAGGACACTACCAGGAATCATTCTTTCTAGTCTGCAGTTCTCAATCAAATTGGCCTCAAAGAGAAACTGAAGGTGAATAAGTTACGAAACAGCCGAACGTCTACAGACGAAAGAGTCTCCACAGAGGACACTACCAGGAATCGTTCTTTTCAGCCTGCAGTTCTCAATCAAACTGATTGATGAGAATATTGACTGCAGCTCTCTCTTTGTTAAAAAAAAGCATCGAGTAGATCAACTCAGACATCTCAACTATCAATACTTTTTCGAGAATTTATCAGAGTCGTTCATTGTTAAGATGGGTTCATGGGCCAGAAAGCCCATTATCGTTTTGCAATCTTATTCTTTTGTTCAGAGTGAAAAATGTATATAATAAGCATTGTAGTCACATACTTTGTAATGCAATCTGTACTGAAATCATTTTATCAATATAATTCATTTCTTCTTTCTTCATCTCTACAATAGAACAATACTGTCAAAATCCTTATATGTGGGCAATTGGTGGATGCTGTATTGGGTTTGACGTTAGATGGTATTGGGAAATTAGACGAGTACTATGGTTATATAGGAATGATGTAGTTGTAACTTATGACCTTTGGTAATCCACTGACTTAAATTATTTTAGTTTATAGCCTATGTAAACTTTTTCCCTGCAAGCATCGAATGTTTTTTTCATTTTATATTACTAATAATTAGAAAAATGTGTAAACTAAAAAATAATTGGGTACTGGTGGTTTCTGCACTTTAATTGCGTAGAGGGCATTACTTGAGGTTTTCAGAACGGTCAGAATATGGACAGTTGCTATTAAATGTAAGAATTTCAATAATTTCTTTATTTAAATAAATTATATGTGTTAATGTCCAGTCACCTTTTATAAATTGTTTTTCCATAATAGTACAACAGTTATAATATGTATGTGAATTAAATCAAATTTTTCATGCAAGTATAGGGAAGAAACAACATCAGCTGCTGCAAATTTGGATTTTTTTTCCGATTTGCCTCGATTTTTCAAACTTATTGCACAAATATCTCTATTTCAAAACTAATAACAGACGTAGCCCTGCTTTGTCCAACTCAGCACTGAGTTGGCCAGAATGCACTGGGGCAATTTCAATTTGCGTCAATGCACATTTTTTTGTGTATACTGAAGCGCAGTTTCAAATTGCGTCTATCATTTTGATGTATACTGGCGCTATTTTAAATTGCGCCAGTATACACTAAAAAAACACATGTGTACTGGTGCAATCTGAAATTGTGCCAGTTCATTTTAGCAGCCCTGCCAAAACAAAACTACGTTTTTAATTAGTTTTGAAATTGGGCTATCTGCTGATAAATTTACAAAATTAAGCCAAATTGAAAAGAAAAAAATCCTACAAATTTTGATGCTGATGACAACTAACATAATCTAAGAACGTCAAAAAATAATTGCATCTACCACTTACTCATTGTATAATACGTCTATCAAATGTGATAGTGCAATGTAAACTGCAAGGTGAAGACGACTTATGTGAACTATAAAGCAAAAGCAAACATCTTTTAGAAAAAATTCAAACTTACCCATCACTATGTCGAAAGTATACTACCATCTTGTAAATAATCTTTGTAACAGTCACCAACTCATGCTGCTTCTGTTGTGCCTAGACAAAGTTTACAGCATCTTTGGTTGTTTCTTTGTCGTGTCCAAATTTAAAATATTATCTTGTGTCCTTTTAGTTCCATAAAAAATCTTCATTTATGTGGAAATTATTGATGACACTATCAATTAACGATCTATTATGGTATTTGATAAATTTGAAGACAGAAAACACAAAAATCCTTGGATGGCAGTTTTTTTTTGCAGCAAATCGAAATTATACATTTGATGATTTTACTTCATGTCTTAACCCTTCCTTGTAATAAAAGGACCGCCCCCCCAGTCAATACATACAGAACTTGGATAACGGAAGTTGTAAGTTGCAAACATGTTGTTGAAAAAAAATGTTTGAAATGGTCGGTTAGATATAAAAATGGGATTCAATATTACATGCTGACAGGTTAGACTGAATTAAGACTTAATTTGATTGTGTTAGTGAAGGCATGGGACAAACACTTGAGTGATCATTTTGTATAGTTTATGGATAAAAGTATGTACCGAAGAAATTTACATATTTGCAAAGTAAACACCGATATGAACACCAAAATTACAGATAATATTAGTGGAAAATAGCAACTAAAAACGTACATGAACATACCCTGCACGGCATATCATGCTTCACATACTAATGACTATACCAAACGTTTAATGAACGGAGAATAGAGCAAGGGAAAAGGGTTTGGAGCTAAAGAGTAGTAGTGAAGAAAATCAACCAGCCTATTGGGCCGAACGACCATTTAAATTAATGGTGAAATATATTTCAAAATATTGTATTTGAACCCGGGAAGAGATAGGTTCGATAATGATAGACTGTATTTAAGCGCGGATGGAAAAAGTGGCAAAATACGTACCTACCTGTATTACATTCACCAAAAAAAGGTGAGAATGATAAACTAATAAATTGAGATTGAACCGAACAGTTATTACTTTTAACTTTTAATATATGAAATTGTGCCGAAGATGTAACAGTCAACCAATATTTCCACAAAACGAATGGCAGTTCGCTTTTCCCACCAAATTTGTTAGAATACAAATGAATTTCCAAAATGTATGCCATTAAAATTTTCACAACCTAATATATTACCCAAAATGAATGGCGGTTAAATTCAACAATTGGTTCGATGGAATTAAACTACTATGTTCCCAACATGAACGGTACTTAAATTTCCACAACTAGTTTGATCTGGTGGATCACAATTTACATTAATAACTAACTTAAGCAATTGGAAGGAATTAATGGGTTTACTTTCCATTTTTAAACATATGGTATTTTCTTGGTTGACTTTTTTTTGAATAAAGGTTAAATGAGCCAAGCCCAAAAGCTTACAAGCAAAACAGGCAGATAAAACAAACCCGAACCTATAATCTATCAAACATAACACAAAACCCTAACAAGGCAACGCCGACAATTCATAATCTCAGCAAAACATACGATGCTCAAAACACAAACGAAGCTCAAAACACAAACGAAGCTCAAAAATGGCCGATCTCCGAAGCCATTTCTCTTTCGTTCTTCACACCGCTACTCTCTCCTCGCTCCCAGTAAGAAAGAGCTTTGTTAAAACCATCTCTTATGCCTCTGCCGCTCTCTAAATTACTCGAAGTTTTATGATAGTTGCGATAGTTGCTGAGATGCAGATAATTGTTAGATCTAGCGTCATCGCGACCTAGATCTGACGATATCTTCTTCGATATGTTATTTCTACCCAGATTAGCTCTGATACTCGAGTTAACATTGTTGGAATACAAAGATTCGTTAGATCTAGCGTCAACGTGACCTAGATCTAACGATGTTCTCCTCGAGTTGATATTACTACCTAAATTAGCTCTGATATTAGAAGGATTGATGGCCGTAGCTTGGTGTGGGTTAGCGCAGTTGTTATCAGCCTCAAAGCAGCTAATCTTATCAGTTATTTCAAACACCCCTTACTGCTTGACATTGCCCGTCTCACTAAGAATATGATTGTTTGTCTGCAAGCATTTCAGATGCAAAAGATAAGCTTCTAAATGTTTGCTTCCAGCTTCAGATCTCCAGTCCTCGGCAAGGGAAGCGAAGTTGGTTTGATTTTAAAATATTTTCTTAGATTTTTGCAGCATAACCTTGCTATCAATACTAATAATTGACCAAACTTGCTCTTTACTTCTGCTGCTTTTGTTGTGCACTCGCAAGTTTCTTTCATTCCACAAGTTGAACACAGCCGTAGTTAATAAAATGTGAGCATAATCTGCTTCCTTAGATTTAGATCTGAAGTTGTTGTTGATTATTTTGATAATATTCATTAGATCCATATGCATGTTGTCATCTATGCTCAGAGTAGCTTTGATTTGATTTCATATAAAAAAGGAGTAACTGCATTCAAAAAATATGTGATTAGCATTTTCTTTACATAAATTGTACAGGGAACAAAGTGAATTTATATTATTGCCTCATCTATTTAATCTATCCCAAGTTGGAAATATATTCTTAATTGCAAAATAAGTACAAAATGCCATCTTGGGACAATTCACTCTATTCCATATGCAATGATACCACTCTTTTGTTGGAAATTTGTTTCTGATAAAATTCCAAGTTGCTTTAAAAGAAAACTTCCCTCTGTTGTTAGCTTTCCACTCCCAGTAGTCATTCTCTGCATAAGTATCAAATTGAATTTTGCAAATTTCAACTTTATGAGGGTTAGTAATAGGATGAATTTGTGGTTGCCGTTGATTATTTACTATAATATCAGATACTTTATCATTTGATCCACCACATATTACAAGGCTATTCCACCCAACCTTATTTATAAATGCCTCATTTTTAAACCAAGGATCAAACCATAAACTTGTATCTTTACCATTTTTAAATTTTCTTTCAATCAGTGATTTACCAATTTCCCTACAATTTAGTATTTGTTTCTAAGTATTTGATTGGTTACTTTTATGAACAGCAGTCCAAAAAAATTTTTGTTTCAAATACTTGGATTTCATCCATCTAATCCACAAAGAGTCGGAATTAAGGAATCTCCAAAATAATTTTAAATGGCAAGTAATACACAGATCCTTAATATTTCTAATGCCAAGACCCCCTTCATTTTTAGATCTGCATACATTTTCCCAACTGATTTTGTGATATTTACCTTTCCATAAAAAATCAGCGCATCTATTTTTCAATTTTTTAGTAGATGCAGCTGGGATTTGAAAAGTTTGAAGCCAGTATAGGATAATAGCATAAATCACTGTCTTAATAAGTTCAAGTCTTCCAGCAATGGAAAGTAACTTACAAGACCATGTCTCCATTCTTTCTTGGATTTTTTCAATAAGAATAGAACAATCTAAATTCTTAATCACATTTGTAGATAGAGGCAGACCTAAATATTTGATTGGAAGAAAACCCTCTTCTATTTGTAAAACATTTAAAAATTCACTTTTGAACTTACAAGACTTACTGTAATAAGCTTTTCACTTATTAACATTAAGTTGAAGTCCAGCATAATTTTTTAATTGATCAAAAATTAATTTTATAGAGTCTGCATTATCTTTATTAGCTTTTATAAACACCATGAGACCATCAGCATATATCAGATGATTAACACAAGGCTCGATTTTATTTATAGGATGAACATTACCTTTAATACTCTCTATTTCCATAAGGATAGAAAAATATTCCATAACGATAGCAAAAAGATAAGGTGATAAGGGGTCACCCTGTCTTAACCCCCCTGTTAGACTTAATAAACCCTTCTGCCTTTCCTTGAATCAGAATAGAAAAGGTAGGAGTATCAATACACTCAGACATCAGATCACAAAACTTTATAGGAAAGACCATACATTTCATAATATGATGAATAAAATGTCTGATTACCTTGTCATATGCTTTTTTAAGTCAATTTTAATACATACATTATCTTCCTGTTTTGTGTTAAATTTTCTGACCATCTCGTGTGCTGAAAGAGAGTTTTCATAAATAAGCCTACCAGGAACAAATACACTCTGATTTTATGAGATAAGAAAAGGCAAAAACACTTTTATTCTATTACTATGGATATGAGCAATAATTTTATAAACAAAGTTGCAATAAGAAATAGGTCTATAATCCCCAATATCAGTGGGATTTTTATTTTTTGGATAAGGGTAATGAATGTATGAATTAAACTTTTAAGAATTTTACCATTGTTCGTAAACTCATTAACTACATCCAGAACCTGCTGTTTAATATTATCCCAATTGCTTTTAATTTTTTTTGCATTGAAACCATCAGGGCCTAGGTTTTTGTTATCCCCAGCATTAAAAACAATAAATTTTATTTCATCTAGACTCACAGGAGCCATAGGATTTCAGAAGCATTATGATTTATAATATTTTTACATGTTATATGTGGAAATACCTATTCATTAGTTGTAGAAAAATACAGTTCCTTATAAAAATTAATAGCTTTAGCAGAAACTTTATCATATGCACTTGCTAAATTCCCCTCTTTATCTATTATGCAACCAATATTATTTAAGTGTTTACTATTGCTCATTTTAGCATAAAAAAACTTGGTGCAGTCATCACCTAAAGTAAGCCAGTCAACGTTTGCTTTTTGTCTGGCATTAACTGATTCTTTATACATTTCACTAGACAATTCATTTTGATTTTGAAATTTTTTATTAATTTCACAAATATCCTCAGGCTTATTATCAGCACTCAATTGTAACAGTTTACCTTCTTTTCTCAATTCAATAATCTTATTTTTATTCAAATAGTTGTTTTTATTCCAGTTTTTAAGATTATGTTTTGTGTATTTCAAAAACATATAAAACTGATATTGCTTAGATCCAACACAAGAAAAATTTAGACAGTTTCCCATTAAAGTTTTGTAATCTTCCTCCACCACCCAGCTATTTTTGAATCTAGAAGGAGAAGCTTTACTATTAAAATTACCATTTACAAAAAGATTAACCATTATAGGAGTGTGATCACTTAAGTTTTGTTCCAAAGTGGAACAAATACAATCGGGAAATCTTTTTGAAAAATCGTTGTTAAACAAAATTCTATCTAATTTACAATGAATATTTTTAGCTAAACCAGATTTCCAAGTGAATTTGTTACCATTGGTAATTGGTTCAATAAGACCAGATTCTAATAGAAATTTATTAACTCTATCCAATTTATTTTGAGGGATTTTAACTCCTCCAAACTTCTCATTGACATGAAAAACAATATTAAAATATCCTAACACAATCCAGGGGAAATCATATATGGAATTTAAAGCTTTAAGTTTTTGCCACAAAGCATTTCTTACTTTTTCAAAGTTACTACCATATACACTAGTAACTTGCAAAAAAAAACCCCTAATGTTTTTAAAACTGCAGTCTATAAACTGGCTATCTTTGTTTATATTTGTATTAATCCAGATATTAGAATCCCAAATAACAATTATTCTTCCTTTACATCCACAATCATTGTTATGTATAGCTTTCCAATTACTGGACAATTTAATTTCAAGATTCTCATCATTCATTTTATTTTCAATTAAAGCAATAATAGAAGGTTTGTACGTATTAATCATATAAATGATATCAGATTGTTTAGTAGGGGTATTCATCCCCCTAACATTCCAAGCAAATAATGACATATATATGATAATAAAATATAACTTTTAAATGGTACCTGTCGCCATAGTACTTTTACCTCTTCTTGTATTATCAACACCTTTAGCTTTCAATCTGGTAGACACTTGGTCCCATTCTGGATTGATTGAGATATATTTTTGCTTAAAAGCTTTTTTCTCTTTGTTTCACTTTATCTTACTAGATGATTTTGTTTTAGCAATATGTAGTTATGATAAGTCAAATTCTTCTATGATGTCACCCTTCTTAGATTCATATTCCTCCATTTGTGCAGATTCTAGAATCTTGATTAAGGAAATATCAAATGAAGCCATGTGAGGCATGAATGACTCATTACAGTCAGTCACTACAGCCTGCTCTAGGGGTGGATCACACTTGCGAGGCAATGTTGAGTTACTATTCATTCTCTCAATATCTGCAGCAAGCGCAGAGGAAGATCTTTTCTCAATATTAATTTCCTGGATCAGGCTTGAAGTCTGATGAATATTGTTGACTATTTTTGTAATATCCTGGCCTGTATTTAAACATGGCTCTGAAATAGGGGGGTTTCAGAGTTAAAGAACCGTATTTTTTTACCCTCCTTTATATTTGTCGGAATAAGAGCATTTGAAATTTCTTCACGGTCCTTTTGCTAATGAACTTCTTGTGCCATGATCTGATCATTTTGGTCAGTGAGCTCTGTAATATTATTTTCTTGGTCGAAAATGACATCTTCTTGATAGATTCGATCCTTGCCCTCCTGGGTTCTTGATTGGATTTTTACGCCTTCAATGTTATTCATTTCTTGAACAATTTCAGATATATTTTCTTGAATAAATGCTGAATTTTTATCATTCTTTTTAGGGATCCACATCTGTTTTGGGTTGCACTGACCTTTGTTGTGACCGAAACACTTACAGATGCTACACTTTGGTGGTACCCATTCATATTCGACTTTTTGTGTTATGATTTCACCATTATAAGTCATATTTGACTTTTTGTGTTATGATTTCACCATTATAAAGATTGAGACAAATTTCATCTGGAAGTTCATCGGTTGCAGAAACTTCCATAAGAAGCCGAGCATAATTAAACCTCGACTTCATGGTGGTTGCTGCGTCCATTTTTATGGGTTTTCCGATAGTACTAGCCATGATACTAAACGCCTCTCTATCCCATACTTTGAGATTTGCACTGGGTAATCTAACCCATATCGGCATGGTTGACAGAAGATCTCTGTCCAACTTCAATGACTCAATCCACCTTCTCATGATGATGAGTTTGCCGTTGTAAAAATAAGGACCATTCTGAATAATGGAATTGCAATCTTGTGAATCATTAAATTTGATTAGAAAAAATCCATTTTCTCTGGAATAGATTTCAAAATCACCTTTCGGTTTCCATACTCTTTTAATATATTCTTTGAAAAGCAAGAAATATGGTTTACTACTAACCTCATAAACCAAAATGGAGTTATTCCAACACTCCATGGCTCTTTTACATACTGCCTCTTTTACCATACCATATTTCTTGTTATTGATTTGAATAAGAGAAATGGTTTCAAGGCTGCATTCTTCATTTCTTGGTTCATTTGATTGCTCTAAGACAATATCAGCCCAAGTTTTCTGCCCTAGTTCTTTATTTAGAGAGAACTTTGTTGGCGGCTTACTGATTTGCATCAGTTTGGTCTTATCCTGAAATGAGTTGGTCTTCTGACCGTCTTTTTTCCTATGATCATCATTAATCTAAGACCGAATCTGATTATTTCTAGGCTGATATCTTGTAACGACCTGCTATTTTGGACCACTCGCATCCACACATGTCGGACTTGAATAATTCAAATTACCGAATTGTTAATTTATATGTGGCAAACTCAGCATATACAGTAAATAAATAATCACAGATCACAGACACAGAGTAATAAATGCAGCGAAAATAAAAGATAGTAGTTCATGAAGCTACTATATATATAACAGAGTTAAATAAGTTACAACAGAAGTCTCGAATACAATAGTCGAATACAATATCAGAATACAACTCTAGAATCAACTGAATATCTGAAAGCTGGATATATAGCTGGATCTCCAAGCGAAGCTCCAATTCCAAAGGTGAGTCTCGAATACTGGTACGCTCAGTCTGACCCAAGCATAAAGCAAAACACAAAACGCTAGAGTCAGGATTAACATTCTTATATCAATAAATCCAACTCAAGTGAAATAACAACTGAAATACAAGTAACTCAAAGGGTGTTTAGATAACCATCCTCTAAGGATCCGCTAAACATTTGTATGTACGCTAAGTAGATAATGTCTATCAGTAATATAAAGTATCAAAATAGTGTTAAGGCGTTACCATTATCCCCCTTAACACATTTTATATACGCATCATAGTCTATACAGCACTGTAAACTCCACCGTAAACTAGTGGTATATTAGGCAGTACTCCATAGGTATAACACAAAACAAATCGTAGCGGTCGTGTATAGGGATACGAGCATGACAAGGAACATGAGGCAATACCCAAGGTAGTGAAACTACCGTTTGCCTGATCCGGACTGGTGAGAATGCATCGCTGCAACGATCGCAACACCGCGAAACAACACTCACAATTCAAGGGTGCGCACAAATCAATAACAAGTAATGAGTAGTTTACGAAGAAATGTGTTCGCTCGAGGTGGCTAACCCCATTTGGTCCGACATGGCTCCTGTTTTAGTCATTTCCAATTTGACACAAGTGTCAAGGCTATCCATAATCGTTCTCTTTCTTCAGTCATCACGTACATCATTCCAACCACTTCATTCTGGATCACACTCTGTGTATAGTTATTAAAGTGGTTTTGGGTTTAGACAGAGAGTATGTCCATAACCGATCCCGGTTTCTTTAATAAATTTCGTAATAATTACACCGATTGGTCATTTAATAAATTTCAAAAACCAAATCAAATTCAATTTCAATTAGAATTTATAAACCAATATTTCATTTTTCTTTCTAAATCAATTTCCATAATTTACGTTCAAACTTCCAAATTCATAATTTCAAAACGCTATGATTCAACTTCAAAATTTGATATAAAAAAATTCAAATATTTATTTAAACTTGTATATAAATTTCATTCCGTAATCATTTAAATAAATTTAATTTAACATTCAAATCAATTTAAATTCATTGATCGACTTTCAGTATTAGTTAAGTTAATTTATCAATCAAAACAATTTCTATTTAATTTCCAATTCACTAAATCAATTTAAGTTTTCCTATATCACATCAAACTTTCAAATTTAATTAAATTAAATTCGTCAAATCAAATTCTTTAAATTTCAAGTCTTATATTAATTTCAATAAATCACATTTTATTTCTTGTTGAAGAAATTCGATTTCACTTATTTATTTATTTAATTTAAACAAATTTTCAAAACTTAATTATTACAGAACTCAATTTCACTTATTAAAGAAGTTCAATTTCAATCATCAAAGCATTCAATTTTATTTAATTATTAAATAATTCAATCTTATTTAATTATTAAATAATTTCAACTTAATTAATAATTTCAAAATTTAATTAATAATTTCAAATTTTAATTATTTAATAATTCCAATCTTAATTATTAAATAATTCCAAACTTAATTATTAAATAATTAATTTTAAAACAACGCTCCTTTATCAACCATTATGTTAATATTTTATTTCAGATTATTTAATATTAACATTTTCTTTTCATTAAAATTCAGATTCCATTTTTATTTCAAATACTTATTATTTATTCAAATAAATCTTTATTTTACTTTTGGATCAAATTATTGACCAATCGGGTTTTATTTAATTCTCTATCCCACGTCAAGTTTATTTGGGTATTTATCATTTCAACCCGATTCCATTTCAATTCAAAATCAAAGCATAGCAAAGGGAACTTGTAGTGTGATAATTGGGATGGTGTCAAAGTAAATAAACAAGCAATAGCAAACATCAATATCAATCCAATAATTTATTTAAATAATCCTGAAATAATCGTATTAATTTACATTTGTTATTTATGCAAATTAATATAATTATTTATAGAATCTACACTATCATTTCATGTAGATTAAAGATTATTACACTAATATTTATATGGTTCTTCAATTGATATCAATTATTCAATTACATACTACATCAATTTATACAACATACATTTAAATGGTTCAAGGTGTAATTAACCATATTTCTACATGTTAGTTTATTTAAACATTTAAAGAAGTCATATTATGCAAATGTCATTTAATCAAATTTAACACATATATCAAATCTAACTATTCTACGTCAATTTCAATTTCAAATTATTTATCACTTACTACCTTAACAATTTAACGTCCAATGTCAACATCAAACAACCAATCATTTATAAACCAAACTGGATTGTCAATGTATAAATAACAGATAATGGTGTCAGATGTCACAGGTGAACTGATACAGGTAATAGCATATATAACAGTGTAAATAGCTACAATAACATATTTTTTCGTTTGAATTGAAATCGAATTTAACTAATACAAGAACATTAATCGTGGGTGATTGCTCACCTTTCGAGGCTAAAGAATATACAATGAAGATGACCCGGATACGCACACTGATACGGACCCTGACTTGAGTTACAAATCCAAGCAAAGCAAATTAGCATGAATTAAATGATCAAAGCTGACAACAGAAATCGATGGATCACATTAGAACAAGATCGATGAATAAAACTGGTATAAGTGAACACATATATATATAATTATATAAACTATATATATATAATCACATTTTATATTCACACATATATTAAATTAAATATATATATATATATATATAGTTCAAAATTATTGTTTCAATTTAAAACACACATAAAAACAAACATGTATACAACTCACATATGCATATACCTTTAAACATAAACTAGATGTTGACCTATATTTATATACTTCATATATAACAGATTATGAATTTATATGCTAAATACATAACTAAATTTGTTTTACAACTTATATTATATACTGAAAACTATGTCATTAAAATATATTAAAACTAACATACACCATTGTAAACATATTAAAGACTATAAGCTTAAATAGTATTTATATAAGGTAAAACTATGAACACAAAACTGCAAAATAACAATATATAGTTATACTTATATATGCGGCTTTGAACTTTTATGTATACACAGATATACTTCTTTTATAAAATAACAGCCATAACATAGGTCTCAAAACAACTTATGCAATAAACTATAATATCAGCTTCATATGTACATAAAACAGGAGAATAATACACGAAACCAATCCTTTAGTACCGAGTCTTGCATGGCAACACACACACACACACACACACACACACATATAACGTAAGCACTTTACATAAAAACGAACTAACATATACATAAAAACCAACTGGTTATATATGGAAATACATTTCTCTTATACACATTTATATATCAATAGATTTTAAAATTTGACTCGCTCAATTCTTTATCAATATAAATCACTACAAAATATTTATGTATGCGTATATAAATAAATAAAAACTAAGCAAACAATACTATATATTATATACATATAAAAGCTGTATACATTCTATACTTAACAGTACTTTATACTTACACAATATTTATAAGGCACGCGTATGATTTTTTATATTATAACATAATCTACTTAAATAAAATAATTAAAACAAATATCGTTACCCAAAAGCTTGGTGTGGCTGTCGATTTCCAGGCAGTTTGTTCGGCACATTGCGACGATAAGAGGCCACACGCGAGGCAGGGAGATAGGTCGAGAGTAATGAGAAGTTAGCGAGCGAGGATGGAGAGAATTATGTAAGTTACAGAGGTAGAAGAGGTGGGCTGTTAGGTGAGTTTGTCGATCAGTGGCGGGCAGTTCTGGGAGGCTACGGTGGTGGTTCGGTGGCCTTGCGTGAGAGATGAAGTGGGAGAGGTTTGTGCTCATGGATGCATGGTCATGGATGGGGTTGAAGTGGAGGGTCAGGCCATGTGCAGATTCGAGGCAGAAAGGGGCGTTTAGTCAGAGGTTGCCGTCGAGGCTGCTATGGAGGTTCGGGCGGTGACAAGCTGATGTGGCAGGACGAGGTGAAGAGGAAGATGAAGGCGGGTCCAGTGGCTCGGGTCTGGGAATAGGTGATCGGCTGAGCTGTTCAGTTAATGGTGGAGAAGCGGCTTCAGGTACTTGCGGTCGAAGGTGGGAAGCGAGGCGGAGACGATAGCTGATGTGGCGGGTTCATGCGTGGAGGGAGGAGGGAAGAAGAAGTGGGAAGAGGGTATGGTGAAGGGTGAAGGACAGAAATGCTTTGGGAAGGAGATGGTTTAGCAGACAAACAACAGAGAAAATAAATGAAAAGGAATTTCAAATGAACCAAAATGTAATTGGAACTGGAGAAAATGAACGTAACAAAAGATATTAGTTATTGGGAATGGAAAGAGTCACGCACATAAATTCAGAGATGGTAAATGCAAATGGCTGTTGGAATTATACAGTGGAAATTTGAATGGTCACGGAAAACTAAAAGCTAAATTACAGAACTGATACGGAAATCGTTTCGCAGATTTCACGGCGTACCGGACTTCAAAAGACAGAATAATATATACCGTAGAGATCAGCACGACGAGACGATCAAAACGGTACACAGATATTAGCGGTATGATTGAATTATAGAAATTTGAATTTTCTACTAGTGGAAAATGCAGCATAAACGCAGAAAATAAGATCGATTGAGCTAAAGAAGTCCGAGTTTGGATAATCGAAAAATGACGTCTTAGTCAGAAGGTGATTTAGAATTTTTCTATGTAAAAATATTTAGGTTTCGAAAACATTTTATTTTCAATAATTCTTAACTGATTAAATTGAAATAAAATTACACACGAAAATAAACTTTCATATTTTCGAATAAAAATTTACCGATTGCTATGTTTATGTAACAACCCGGTATTTCGCGTCGATTTATAATCGACATAAAACGATTAAAATTTTCACTTATTGCCAATTGAAGTTTTAAAATTTTAACTAAAATTCTTTTATAAATTATAAAAAAAAAGGAATTGTGGGCTTTTAAATTAAAGAGTGGTCCTCGTTTTGTTTTTGATACTGGGCCGTGATTAAAACATATAACCGGCCCCCTTTTAATTTTTTCCCTCATTCGAAAACCCTACACCGAAAAAAAAACGAGCAAAAGAATGTCGGCCACGTTCGATCGCTCCTACCCCTTCTTCCCAAATTAGGGTTTCGTTCGTTCTTGGCTCGTCTCTGTGATGTTTAAATTCGTCGACAAGGTGAGTAATTAAATTTACTCACATCTAATTTAATCTCAATATAGGGTTTCGGCAAATGCGATGTTGATTTGATTTTTGTGTTATCGGTTTTGAATTTGTGACTTTGTTCAACTTGATTTTAGGCTGTTCAACTGTGATTCGATGTCGATGATAATTTTGTGTTTTCTGGTTATTTTGGCACTGTGGTAACTCGTGACCACCACGGGTTTATCTGCTTTTGACTTTTTGCTTCGGCACTGTCTTGTTCAAAACTGCTATTTTGATTTCTTGTTGCACTTGCATATCCACTTTAAATAGCTATCTCACCCTTTCATGTTTACATATATATGCTCTAGTGATATTTCTTTTAGTATGTGCTGTCTGCACTCGTTTCTTCTCATCATCATCAATGTTGTTTGATAACCACTGCTAAGTATCATTGTGTGTATGTTATCCTAGTTGCCTATTGGTGCAACTCGTACACACTTCGATTTGAGCTCGCATCGTTTATTTGAACTGCTGTATACATGACATTGTGTTGCATATAAATATCACTTTGAAGTCTTTGTGGTCATTTGTATATATATACAATGTCCAGCCTCATTCTGTAGTTCACTGGTCACTGCATATGTGTATACCTGTGCACTTGATCATATTGACTTCCGCTGATTGGTCTATGCATATGTGTGTTGTCTGCCATTGGCATTATTGCTTACTTAAGGTTGATAACTTCTTTTGGTTCATGCCTTGGAATGGCTGTTGTTTTGCTTCTAGTCAATTTACTTATAACATTTGAATTATGGCAATTGGTCATGTATACATGTGCACGGGTTTCACTGTGCGATCATGTGTACATCACTTGTTGTTCCCTTTATTTGCCTGTTCTTCGATGCAGGTAATTCAGGTGCTATTTTACTTTGATGTTGAACATTATCATGGTTATTTTGGCCATTTTGGGTCTGAGTTGATTTACTTTCGTAGCCTTGTCTAGTTTGCAGTTCTGTTTGTATGCTATTGCTTTTGTATTCATTAGTGACTGCAGTTTCATTTTATATGCAGCCACGTATGTATATACATCATCTGATATGTATATACGTTGTTGGGATCATTTTATTGACAGGCTTGTTCTTATTTTTGTGCGTCTTCGTATATGTGCATACATACTATTGTAGTGTGCATGCATATGTTCTTCAGTCTACTCTTGTGGTTTCACTGCGCTTGACTTTGAGAGTGCTGTTATTCTTTATTTAATGGGTGCGATGCACTTTGGTTTCATGATGTACCCTTGCAATTGTTTTCAATTTCTTCGAGAGCAGTTTTAACTGCAAGTGTAATTGCAGTCTTGTTTTGTTTGCATTTCTATGCACATTGTAGCCTTGGTCTTTGTTGCTGTAGCATTCACTCGAATCATGGTAGCATTTGCTTATTGTATTTCACTTGCACTTGTACTTTTATGGCTAATCATTTGTATACATACATTCTTGTATGTATATATGTGTATGGTCACTTGTGCATTTGCATTTGTGTTGACTCTGTGTTTGCTGCAGTCTTCAAGCATTGCCGAGTCACTTTCTAGGTGCATTTGTGCATTGTTGCTCAATTCTGTGTTTGCTGTAGTCTTGTTGCAGTATTTGCCATTGTCCCATTCTGGTTCTTCATGCATGTTCTCTTTTCATTGCTATGTATCATTCTTTTGTTTGCCTGCAGACCATGTTGTATGCATGTTTGCATATTGGCTTGTTAGTTTTTATGAGTGATCTTGTTGTTGCAGCTATGCAGTTGCTATGCCTTGCTTGGTCTCTGTTCTTTGTTCCTTGATCAATGCTTGGTCATTGCACTGCTGAACTTGATTCACTTCATGTATGGTTGAATTTGCTGATTTGTTGAAGCTTTGAATTGTTTCATTGTTTCATGCATTATTGATGCTCTTTGTAGTTGATGTACTTGAGTTGACTGCATGTCCATTGATATGTGGTTGTGTCATGTTTGAACATAGCATTCATGTGTACTTTTGATTTGCACCTGAGTTGAATCCAGTTTTAAAACTCGGATTTGGCCTTGTGCCGATTCCTATTTCATCACCGTAGTGGCGAGGCAGTGCACGCGTGCGTGTACTGCAGCCATACAGTGTTGACATTTAATTTGATATTTAAATTATTTGAACCTTGATTGATTTTGGTTCGTTGATCTTTTGGTACATCATCACTGTAGTGGCAAGGCAGTGCACGCAAGCGTGAACTGCAGCCACACGGTATTGAGTTTTTGGGCACGACATCACAATGGTGGCAAGGCAGTGCACGCAAGCGTGAACTGCAGCCACACGGTTTGGCGTGTATGATATTCTATTTTGTTTCGACTTATGGATCTTTTTGCGTATTCCATATTCCGTAGTGGCGAGGCAGTGCACGCGTGCGTGAACTGCAGCCCTACTTGAATTAATATTTTAATCAATATTTCAATGGTTTGAACTGTTTTGTTTATTCAATTCAATATTCTGAATTGCATTCTGATTTGGTTTAATTACTGTCGTCTATTCATCATTTAATTATTATTGCTTCTGTGCACTAATAACTGAGTTTGAATTAGATTGACCCGAGTATTATTTTCTTTTGAATCTAATACTCGGGTCAGACCGAGTATTTCAGGTTGTAGATATTCTGCTTTGGGTTGCTGCTAGAGCTATGAAATTCTTTCATATCTTTTGGAGTAGTCGTCGTCATTTGTCGTAGTCTGTATAATTGTATAGGAAGATATGTATTCATGTATATTATATACGTTAATGTACTTGTATATGTAGCTTCCTGAGTCGACTGTTGTGGTTGTAGCATATGTACCGTGTCATATGTATTGTATCAAATGTATTGTAACTGACATCAGTTTTTGTATATATATGAGACTGTCTGTTTTATTTGTGTTCCGCATTATATTATCTGTGTGATATTTTATATTTACTGTTCTAAACTATTATGAACCATCGTAGTTCATTTTATACTGGAATTGGGGTATGTCGATGGGAGAAAATAAATCAGAGATGCAAAATGAAAGAATATTTATATATATATATATATATCACTCCTATCGAGATAACCAATTCTAGTGTAAGGCCTAACTATTGATGGCCGCTCCTCAACAGCCTTATTCTCCGCGCTAGTTGACAGCATTACACCGTAGTGTTCTTGGCTAGCGTGGGTATAGAGGTGGGGCGTCACAGCTTGGTATCAGAGCCTGGGTTTAGAACAAATATAAATCATAACTTAGATAGTACATGTGTTACAACTATTTGTCGACGTTTTATCTCTCATATTTGCATATGATCGTTTTTTATTGTTAGGTATGAATTCCTAACGCTTATTCATATGCATTTGATTTTTGAATTCTTGTGTTATCGGCTTTGATTTGATTTAGCCGATGATTGATTTTGTTCGAATCTCAGCGATTCTGAACTTGATATTTTATGTTTTCCTCGGTTTGATTTCCATTCGACTTCGGTCACTTTGTTTTTGAGAAATTTCTAATTTCTTGATTTCAACGACTCTGATTTTGTTTGCCGTTGAATTCTTTGATTATGATGTTGAATCGTTTTGTACTCTATTATGGCCATTACTTGTTGACTTCAGCATTGACTTGATTTTCATTTTCGTTGAAGTCATTTATGCATTATGCTCGTTCTGCTTTGTTTTTTCAAATTTAATCGATTCTTGTTAATTCCCCGATTTGTTGCTACCATTTATTAGCAACTTTGATAATATTTTCTTTGGGATTTTTGTGAGCATTCCTTTTGATGGATACAGTATCGATTTCTTTGGATTCTATTCACATCTTTGTATGTGAATTCTTGTGCTTGATTGTTCCTACAATCATTTTTGTGATTTGTCACTTTAAAAATATAAAGGTTTTCTATACTAGTAGTAAATATCAAAACCCTTTTCTCCAAACGATTTCAAAACTATTTTACTACAAAACTCTTTTTCTAAACCGTTTTCCAATCTATTAGTATATACTAACCTTTACCTCACTCGTATGAGAAATCTAATTAAACGACTTAGTAAAACGAGTGGTATATAACGCTTGCGTTTACTTCGCCGGTTAATTCTTGGACTTATTCGATTGAATCTCTTGTGACAATTTTTTTTTTTAGTGAAGATTTACAGTTTGTTCGTAAATATTTAAGTTAAGCAAGTGGTTATGGGACATGAAGCTAAACTTTTATATTTACTAGCTTAGTGTAATTGACACTTCTCGTTGATCTTGACGATCGCTTTATGAACTAGACTAGCAATTGTGCTATGTCTTTTTATTTGCGAGGTTAGACTAGACACCACTTGTGTGATTCCATTCACACATACCTTTCTGCTTTTTGGTTAGTCTTGACCTCAATCTGTGTGATTCCATTCACACATGCTTAGTGTAATTGACACTCCTCGTTGATCATGATGATCGTTCTGATGGTCAGACTAGACACCACTTGTGTGATTCCATTCACACATACCTTTCTGCTTTTTGGTTAGTCTTGACCTCAATCTGTGTGATTCCATTCACACATGTGGGGTAGCTCCCCTTGGTCTTCGGACCGTCATGTGATAGGCCTCTTTCCCTTTTTCTGTGATTTCTAGATTCCTTATGTTGATTTCTGGAAATTTTATGCTTCACCTATTTTTGTGTACTGGTGAATTCATATGTTATTGATTTGTCATGAGTACAAATTTGAGGTATGATACCTCTTTGGATCTTTGAGAAGATCTTGTGATATTGATTATCTCTTATCGGTTGATCTCCTGTTGATCATTATTTGCATACTTATAGTCGTATGTCAGTATGGATATTCCATATTTATGCTATACCTCTCATCGGTTGATCTCCTGTTGATCATTATTTACATACTTATAGTAGTATGTTATTATGGATATTTTATGTTTTGCATTGCACGTATTGGTGATTATCATGCTCACGTGTAGGTGAGATTCCGTGCTCCCATTCTCGCTTTGCTTTACATGTGCTGACGAGTTTTCATACTCCGGATCGAGTTTTCATACTCGCGTTCGAGTTTTCATACTCACGTTCGAGTTTTCATACTCCGGTCGAGTTTTCATACTCGCGTTCGAGTTTTCATACTCGCGTTCGAGTTTTCATACTCTCATCTTGTGATTTCTGGATTTCTTGTGTAGATATCTAGAATTTGTGCTTCACCAATTTTTGTGATTTCTATTAATAAGTTTTATCAATTTTTGTGCATTGGTGAACTCGTGTGTTATTGACTTGTTATGAATACAAGTTTAGGGTATAATACCCCTTTCTATCTTTGAGAAGATTCGTGTGGCACTTTTGATGAATGAAAATCCACTTATCGAAGTTGCTACTGATGTCGCTGTTTTAATCACGTGTTTTAAAAATTGTTTCAAAATATAAATCAAAATTGTTTTCAAAATTTTTACGATTTGCGCTTTCAAAAGAATGAGGAAGCGAATTAAACGTTTCAATAAAATCGAGGACTATGACCCCTTTCTTTTGCTGATTCGCTTAATTCCGGACTTGTTCGTTTGAGAATGTAAATTGTAATTTTGTAAATAAATGGTTTTCAAATTTTTTACAGTTTACGCTTTCAAAAGAATGAGGAAGCGATTTAAACATTTCAGAAAAATCGAGGACTATGACCCCTTTCTTTTACTGATTCGCTTAATTCCGGACTTGTCCGTTTGAGAACGTAAAATGTTATTTATTTAAAATACACAATTTTGCACTTTCAAGGAAACGATGAAGTGAATTAAACGATTTAGTAAAACTCGTGGTTATGGGTCATGTGCGTTTGCTATTTCGGTTAATTACGGACTCGTTAATTGAAAAATTTGTGATTTCTGATTATCGTTTGTGATAATCAGATATTTGCTGTTTCTGATTATCGCTTATGATAATCAGATATTTGAGATTTAATTATCGTTTGTGGTAATTAAACATTTGCGATTTGAGATTTGATTATCAATTGTGATAATTAAATATTTGTGATTTGAAATTTGATTACCGTTGTGGTAATTTCTAATTATCGTTTGTGATAATTAAACATTTGTGATTTGAAATTTGATTATCAATTGTGATAATTAATTGATCGTTGATTCGTGATTTCTGATTTATCGTTTTGACAATCGGATATTTATTGTTTCTAATTATCGCTTGTGATAATTAGATATTTGAGATTTAATTATCGCTTGTGATAATAAGATATTTGAGATTTAATTATCGTTTGTGATAATTAAATATTTGTGATTTAAGATTGATTTTCGATTTTGATAATCGAATACTTGATGATTTGATTATCGTTTTTGATAATTGAATATTAGTGATTTGAGATTTCTGAATTATCTATTGATAATTAGAATTTTGTTGAGAATTTGGGAATTTCTTTTATGAAATTAAAAGATTTCTTTGGTGAACTTCCTATTTCAAATTTCTTCGTCTTGTGGTGATGTTCTTTATGGTTGTTACCATTTGTTCATTTATTCCTTATGATTGCGAGGACGCAATTTCTTTAAGGAGGGAAGTCTGTAACAACCCGGTATTTCGCGTCGATTTATAATCGACATAAAACGATTAAAATTTTCACTTATTGCCAATTGAAGTTTTAAAATTTTAATTAAAATTCTTTTATAAATTATAAAAAAAAGGAATTGTGGGCTTTTAAATTAAAGAGTGGTCCTCATTTTGTTTTTGATACTGGGCCGTGATTAAAACATATAACCGGCCCCCTTTTAATTTTTTCCCTCATTCGAAAACCCTACACCGAAAAAAAAACGAGCAAAAGAATGTCGGCCACGTTCGATCGCTCCTACCCCTTCTTCCCAAATTAGGGTTTCGTTCGTTCTTGGCTCGTCTCTGTGATGTTTAAATTCGTCGACAAGGTGAGTAATTAAATTTACTCACATCTAATTTAATCTCAATATAGGGTTTCGGCAAATGCGATGTTGATTTGATTTTTGTGTTATCGGTTTTGAATTTGTGACTTTGTTCAACTTGATTTTAGGCTGTTCAACTGTGATTCGATGTCGATGATAATTTTTGTGTTTTCTGGTTATTTTGGCACTGTGGTAACTCGTGACCACCACGGGTTTATCTGCTTTTGACTTTTTGCTTCGGCACTGTCTTGTTCAAAACTGCTATTTTGATTTCTTGTTGCACTTGCATATCCACTTTAAATAGCTATCTCACCCTTTCATGTTTACATATATATGCTCTAGTGATATTTCTTTTAGTATGTGCTGTCTGCACTCGTTTCTTCTCATCATCATCAATGTTGTTTGATAACCACTGCTAAGTATCATTGTGTGTATGTTATCCTAGTTGCCTATTGGTGCAACTCGTACACACTTCGATTTGAGCTCGCATCGTTTATTTGAACTGCTGTATACATGACATTGTGTTGCATATAAATATCACTTTGAAGTCTTTGTGGTCATTTGTATATATATACAATGTCCAGCCTCATTCTGTAGTTCACTGGTCACTGCATATGTGTATACCTGTGCACTTGATCATATTGACTTCTGCTGATTGGTCTATGCATATGTGTGTTGTCTGCCATTGGCATTATTGCTTACTTAAGGTTGATAACTTCTTTTGGTTCATGCCTTGGAATGGCTGTTGTTTTGCTTCTAGTCAATTTACTTATAACATTTGAATTATGGCAATTGGTCATGTATACATGTGCACGGGTTTCACTGTGCGATCATGTGTACATCACTTGTTGTTCCCTTTATTTGCCTGTTCTTCGATGCAGGTAATTCAGGTGCTATTTTACTTTGATGTTGAACATTATCATGGTTATTCTGGCCATTTTGGGTCTGAGTTGATTTACTTTCGTAGCCTTGTCTAGTTTGCAGTTCTGTTTGTATGCTATTGCTTTTGTATTCATTAGTGATTGCAGTTTCATTTTATATGCAGCCACGTATGTATATACATCATCTGATATGTATATACGTTGTTGGGATCATTTTATTGACAGGCTTGTTCTTATTTTTGTGCGTCTTCGTATATGTGCATACATACTATTGTAGTGTGCATGCATATGTTCTTGAGTCTACTCTTGTGGTTTCACTGCGCTTGACTTTGAGAGTGCTGTTATTCTTTATTTAATGGGTGCGATGCACTTTGGTTTCATGATGTACCCTTGCAATTGTTTTCAATTTCTTCGAGAACAGTTTTAACTGCAAGTGTAATTGCAGTCTTGTTTTGTTTGCATTTCTATGCACATTGTAGCCTTGGTCTTTGTTGCTGTAGCATTCACTCGAATCATGGTAGCATTTGCTTATTGTATTTCACTTGCACTTGTACTTTGATGGCTAATCATTTGTATACATACATTCTTGTATGTATATATGTGTATGGTCACTTGTGCATTTGCATTTGTGTTGACTCTGTGTTTGCTGCAGTCTTCAAGCATTGCCGAGTCACTTTCTAGGTGCATTTGTGCATTGTTGCTCAATTCTGTGTTTGCTGTAGTCTTGTTGCAGTATTTGCCATTGTCCCATTCTGGTTCTTCATGCATGTTCTCTTTTCATTGCTATGTATCATTCTTTTGTTTGCCTGCAGACCATGTTGTATGCATGTTTGCATATTGGCTTGTTAGTTTTTATGAGTGATCTTGTTGTTGCAGCTATGCAGTTGCTATGCCTTGCTTGGTCTCTGTTCTTTGTTCCTTGATCAATGCTTGGTCATTGCACTGCTGAACTTGATTCACTTCATGTATGGTTGAATTTGCTGATTTGTTGAAGCTTTGAATTGTTTCATTGTTTCATGCATTATTGATGCTCTCTGTAGTTGATGTACTTGAGTTGACTGCATGTCCATTGATATGTGGTTGTGTCATGTTTGAACATAGCATTCATGTGTACTTTTGATTTGCACCTGAGTTGAATCCAGTTTTAAAACTCGGATTTGGCCTTGTGCCGATTCCTATTTCATCACCGTAGTGGCGAGGCAGTGCACGCGTGCGTGTACTGCAGCCATACAGTGTTGACATTTAATTTGATATTTAAATTATTTGAACCTTGATTGATTTTGGTTCGTTGATCTTTTGGTACATCATCACTGTAGTGGCAAGGCAGTGCACGCAAGCGTGAACTGCAGCCACACGGTATTGAGTTTTTGGGCACGACATCACAATAGTGGCAAGGCAGTGCACGCAAGCGTGAACTGCAGCCACACGGTTTGGCGTGTATGATATTCTATTTTGTTTCGACTTATGGATCTTTTTGCGTATTCCATATTCCGTAGTGGCGAGGCAGTGCACGCGTGCGTGAACTGCAGCCCTACTTGAATTAATATTTTAATCAATATTTCAATGGTTTGAACTGTTTTGTTTATTCAATTCAATATTCTGAATTGCATTCTGATTTGGTTTAATTACTGTCGTCTATTCATTATTTAATTATTATTGCTTCTGTGCACTAATAACTGAGTTTGAATTAGACTGACCCGAGTATTATTTTCTTTTGAATCTAATACTCGGGTCAGACCGAGTATTTCAGGTTGTAGATATTCTGCTTTGGGTTGCTGCTAGAGCTATGAAGTTCTTTCATATCTTTTGGAGTAGTCGTCGTCATTTGTCGTAGTCTGTATAATTGTATAGGAAGATATGTATTCATGTATATTATATACGTTAATGTACTTGTATATGTAGCTTCCTGAGTCAACTGTTGTGGTTGTAGCATATGTACCGTGTCATATGTATTGTATCAAATGTATTGTAACTGACATCAGTTTTTGTATATATATGAGACTTTCTGTTTTATTTGTGTTCCGCATTATATTATCTGTGTGATATTTTATATTTACTGTTCTAAACTATTATGAACCATCGTAGTTCGTTTTATACTGGAATTGGGGTATGTCGATGGGAGAAAATAAATCAGAGGTGCAAAATGAAAGAATATTTATATATATATATATATATCACTCCTATCGAGATAACCAATTCTAGTGTAAGGCCTAACTATTGATGGCCGCTCCTCAACAGCCTTATTCTCCGCGCTAGTTGACAACATTACACCGTAGTGTTCTTGGCTAGCGTGGGTATAGAGGTGGGGCGTCACAGCTTAACTAGGCGCATTTCAAATATTAATTTATATTTCAAAATTTTATTATTTAAAATTTCATAAAATTTCAATTAAATATATTAATAAAACAACTAAAATTATTAAAAATTTACGGATCATTATATTCTTCCCCGCTCAAAACTTTTCGTCCCTGAAAAGGAAGGAGGTAGGAAAATGGAAACAACCAAAAAGAAAAAATAGATTGAGAAACAAAATAAACAATTAGTTCAAACCATATAAATCTCAATTTAAATAAACTTATATTCAACAATTTGTTTTTAAATTCAAGGTTTTCATTAAATTGATTTGATTTCACATTTATTAATGTTTGGTACAAAAGGTTTCTTTCAAAACGAAATTCAATTTAAATTCAATAAATTCAAGATATCTATTAAGTTGGTTTAATTTCAATTTATTAATTTTCAAAACAAACTTTTTTATTTTATTAATCACATCTGTTATTCAATTAACTTATTATTCTGTTTATCTCTATTAACATTTTATAATTAAAAAGTCAAGTGTATAACACTTATTACAACCACTCAATTTTTATTTATAAAATTATTAATCATCTTTCTACATTGTAAATTATTCAATTACATTTTCAACTTTTGAATGATTTAGGTAAGTTATATTGGAATGTAATTGGGTATTATACAAGTAAAATTTTCTAATTCAATTATTTGAACTTTAAATATTTATTCAAAATTTTTGACTTTATTTTATAATTGAAAACATTTTTAACATAAATTTAAGAATTAAATTTTCGATTATCTTCAAACAATTTCGAGATAAATATGCTTATATATTTTACACATATCAAAATAATCATATGCCAATATATATTATAAATCAAGCCATATTTTAGAAATTTAAATCAATTTAATTTCCAAAACAAAAGGGTAGTGAAGCTACAGAATGGTCTCTCCACTTCGAAACTCGGAAATGAATGTCGATGATTCGGCCGTCATCACCGAAATTATTTTCCAGCGATAAAATAGGACAGTACTAATTTAAACATTTAAAATTCTTTGAAAATGATTTCTTTTCGAAATTACTTTATATAATATGAATTTTAAAATTTAAACCCAAAGTTTGAAATCACCGGAAACTAAATTTTCAAATTCTAAATTAAATCCATTTCAATTCCTAATTAAAAATTTAAATGATGTTTTATAATTTCATTTATTATCATATTGGAATAGTCAATAGTTTACAAAAAAATAAATAAAAATCATATATTACCATTTTGTTGACCCATTCATTTAAAAATTTAGAAAATTTACTTATATATAATATGATGACAAATTTTTTTATTTTATTTACCAAACTTGAAAACAATATTGTGTCAGTTTTCTCTGCTCAAGCATTTTGGAAATCCTATTGATAGCGCTGATCAGACGAATCGATCGAAAATCCAAATCAACATCAACAACTCAAAAAACACAATATATATATATATATATATATATAACACATTTTAGTATAAATACAAATACACTCCCTCGCTCGGCGATACAAGGATGGATTTCAAAATAAGTATAGAGATTCAAATTTGATGGAAATCAAATGAAAGAGAATTTTGATTCGAAATAGGTTTGGAACAAGATAAGATGATTAAATAACAAAAAAATATATTTGATAAGTTTATATAAATCGCGGACAACCTTAACCGGGTCGATCGTGACTTCAAGAATAAGATCGATGCAGAATTCTGAGGCAAATCGACATTCGATCGCAAGAGGTAAAATTCAGGCATAGCAGGAGATAGATAGCATCGTAAACCGAGGATACAGAAATCTTCAATAAATCGATGCCAATTGTATAGGAGTTTCACCCTTTGCAAATCATTTAGAGATTGGCAAGACCACCGGTTCATTATAAAGATCATTCGAAGTGGAGTTATGGGATGCTCCAAAATTGAAGGAAGACGAATATTGAGGGACACGAATGAATTTTGAAACCGCGGGGAACATTCCAAAATTCAAAGCAATTCAGTCAAGAAGGACGAGATTCGAACTTGGATGGAAGTGATTCTGTAAATACATTTACCTATGTACTAAGTTTTGCCTAGAGCTACCAAAGCTCTGATACCAAATATAACGACCCGCTTTTTTGGACCACTCGCATCCGCACATGTCGGACTTGAATATTTCAAAATACCGAATTGTTAATTTATATTTGGCAAAGTCAGCATATACGGTAATAAATAATCACATATCACAGACACAGAGTAATAAATGCAGCGGAAACAAAAGATAGTAGTTCATGAAGCTAATATATATATATATATATATAACATAGTTAAATATGTTACAACAGAAGTCTCGAATATAATAGTCGAATACAATATCATAATACATCTCTAAAATTAACTGAATATTTGAAAGCTGGATAGATAGCTGGATCTCCAAGCGAAGCTCTAACTCCAAAGGTGAGTCTCGAATACTGGTACGTTCAGTCTGACCCGAGCATAAAGCAAAACACAAAACACTCGAGTCAGGATTAACATTCTTATATCAATAAATCCAACTCAAGTGAAATAATAACTGAAATACAAGTAACTCAAAGGGTGTTTGGATAACCATCCTCTAAGGATCCGCTAAACTTTTGTATGTACGCTAAGTAAATAATGTCTATCAGTAATATAAAGTATCAAAATAGTGTTAAGGCGTTACCATTATCCCCCTTAACACATTTTATATATGCGTCATAGTGTATACAACATTGTAAACTACACCGTAAACTAGTGGGATATCAGGGAGTACTCCATAGCTATAACACAAAATAAATCGTAGTGGTCGCGTATAGGGATACGAGCATGACAAGGCACATGAGGCAATACCCAAGGTAGTGAAACTACCGTTTGCCTGATCCGGACTTGTGAGAACCCATCGCCGCAACGATCGCAACACCGTGAAACAACACCCCCAATTCAAGGGCGTGCACCAATCAATAACAATTAATGAATAGTTTACGAAGTAGTGTGTTCGCTCGAGGTGGTTAACCCCATTTGGCCCGGCACGGCTCCTGTTTTAGTCATTTTCAATTTGACACAAGTATTAAGGCTATCCATGATCGTTTTCTTTCTTCAGTCATCACGTACATCATTCCAACCACTTCATTCTGGATCACACTCCGCGTATAGTTATTAAAGTGGTTTCAGTTTAGATAGAGAGTATGTCCATAACCGACCTCGGTTTCTTTAATAACTTTCGTAATTATTACACCGGTTGGTCGTTTATAAATATCAAAGACCAAATCAAATTCAATTTCAATTAGAATATATAAACTAACATTTCATTTGTCTTTCTAAATCAATTTCCATAATTTACATTCAAACTTCCAAATTCATAATTTCAAAACGCTATGATTCAACTTCAAAATTTGATTTGAAACAATTTGAATATTTATTTAAACTTGTATATAAGTTTCATTCCATAACCATTTAAATAAATTTAATTTAACATTCAAATCAATTTAAATTCATTGATCGACTTCATTCAATATTCGTTAAGTTAATTTATCATTCAAAACAATTTCTATTTAATTTCCAATTCATTAAATCAATTTAAGTTTTCCTATATCATATCAAACTTCCAAATTTAATTAAATTAATTTCGTCAAATCAAATTCTTTAAGTTTCAAGTCTTATATTAATTTCAATAAATCACATTTTATTTCTTATTGAAGAAATTCGATTTCCAAAACTTAATTATTGCAGAACTCAATTTCACTTATTAAAGAAGTTCAATTTCAATTATCAAAGAATTCAATTTTATTTAATTATTAAATAATTCAATCTTATTTAATTATTAAATAATTTCAACTTAATTAATAATTTCAAATTTTAATTAATAATTTCAAAATTTAATTATTACATAATTCCAATCTTAATTATTAAATAATTCTAAACTTAATTATTAAATAATTAATTTTAAAACAATGCTCCTTTATCAACTATTATGTTAATATATTTCAGATTATTTAATATTAACATTTTCTTTTCGTTAAACTTCGGATTTTCCGTTTTTATTTCAAATACTTATTATTCATTCAAATAAATCTTTATTTTATTTTTAAATCAAATTATTGACCAATTGGGTTTTATTTAATTCTCTATCCTAAGTCAAATTTATTTGGGTATTTATCATTTCAACCCGATTCCATTTCAATTCAAAATCAAAGCATAGCAAAGAGAAATTGCAGTGTGATAACTGGGATGGTGTCAAATTAAATAAACAAGCAATAGCAAACATCAATATCAATCCAATAATTTATTTAAATAATCCCGAAATAATCGTGCTAATTTACATTTGTTGTTTATGAAAATTAATATAATTATTTCTAGAATCTACACAATTATTTCATATAGAGTAAAGATTATTACACTAATATTTATACGGTTCTTCGCTTGATATCTATTATTCAATTTCATACTACATCAATTTATACAGCATACATTTAAATGGTTCAAGGTGTAATTAACCATATTTCTACATGTCAGTTTATTTAAACATTTAAAGAGGTCATATTATGCAAATGTCATCTAATCAAATTTAACACATATATCAAATCTAACTATCCTACGTCAATTTCAATTTCAAACTATTTATCACTTACTACCTTAACAATTTAATGTCCAATGTCAACATCAAACAACCAATCATTTATCAATCAAACTGGATTATCATTGTATAAATAACAGATAATGGTGTCAGATGTCACAGGTGAACTGATAGAGGCAATATCATATATAACAGTGTAAATAGCTACAGCAACATATTTCAATTGTCGTTTCAATAGAAATCAAATTTAATTAATAAAAGAACATTAATCATGAGTGATTGCTCACCTTTCGAGACTAGAGAATAGACAATGAAGATGACATGGATACGCACACTGATACGGACCCTGACTTGAGTTATAAATCCAAGCAAAGAAAATCAGCACGAATTAAACGATCAAAGCTGATAACAGAAATCGATGGAACACATTAGAACGAGATCGATGAATAAAGCTGGTATAAGTGAACAGATATATATAAGTATATAAACTATATATATAAAATCATATTTTATATTCACATATATTTAATTATATATATAGTTAAAAATTATAGTTTCAGTTTAAAACACACATAAAAACAAATATGTATACAAATCACATATGTATATACCTTTAAACATAAACTAGATACTGACCTATATTTATATACTTCATATACAATAGATTATGAATTTATATACTAAATACATAACTAAATTTGTTTTACAACTTATATTATATATTGAAAACATATGTCATTAAAATATATTAAACTAACATATACCATTGTAAACATATAAAAGACTATAAACTTAAACAGTATTTATATAAGGTAAAACTATGAACACAAAACTATGAACACAAAACTGCAAAATAACAATATAAAGTTGTACTTATATATGCGGCTTTGAACTTTTATATAATAGTAGATATACTTCTTTTATAAAATAACAGCCATAACATAGGTATGAAAACAACTTATATAATAAACTATAATACAAGCTTCATATATACATAAAACAGGAGAATAATACACGAAACCAATCCTTTAGTACCGAAGTTTGCATGCCAACACACACACACACACACACACACACACACACACACACACACACACACACACACACATATATATATATATATATATATATATAAAGTAAGCACTTTACATAAAAGCGGACTAACATATATATAAACACCAACTGGTTATATATGGAAATATATTTCTCATATACACATTTATATATCAATAGATTTTAAAATTTGACTCGCTCAATCCTTTATCAATGTAAATCACTACAAAATATATATGTATGCGTAACCAAAAACTAAGCAAACCATACTATATATTATATACATATAAAAGATGTGTACATTCTATACTTAATAGTACTTTTTATTTACACAATATTTATAAGGCACACGTATGTTTATTTATATTATAACATAATTTAATTAAATAAAATATTTAAAACAAATATCGTTACCCAAAAGCTTGGTGTGCCTGTCGATTGCCAGGCAGTTTGTTCGGCACATCGCGATGACAAGAGGCCACATGTGAGGCAGGGAGATAGGTCGAGAGTAATGAGAAGTTAGCAAGTGAGGATGGAGAGAAGTATGCGAGTTACAGAGGTAGAAGAGGCGGGCTGTTAGGTGAGTTTGTCGATCGGTGGCAGGCAGTTCTGGGAGGCTGCGGCGGTGGTTCGGTGGCCTTGCGTGAGAGATGAAGTGGGAGAGGTTTGTGCTCATGGATGCACGGTCATGGATCGGGTTGAAGTGGTGGGTTAGGCCGTGTGCAGATTCGAGGCGAAAAGGGGCATTTGATCGGAGGTTGCAGTCGAGGCTGCTATGGAGGTTCAGGTGGTGGCAAGCTGATGTGGCAGGACGAGGTGAAGAGGGAGATGAAGGCGGGTCCAGTGGCTCGGGTCTGGGAATAGGTGATCGGCTGAGCTGTTGAGTTGATGGTGGAGAAGCGGCTTCGGGTACTTGCAGTCGAAGGTGGGAAGCAAGGCGGAGACGATAGTTGATGTGGTGGATTCACGCGTGGAGGAGGGAAGAAGAAGTGGGAAGAGGGTATGGTGAAGGGTGAAGGCCAGAAATGCATAGGGAAGGAGATGGTTTAGCAGACAAACAGCAGAGAAAATAAATGAAAAGGAATTTCAAATGAACCAAAATGTAACTGGAACCGAAGAAAATGAATGTAAAAAAAGATATTAGTTATTGGGAATGGAACGAGTCAAGGACATAAATTCAGAGATGGTAAATGCAAATGGCCGTCGGAATTATACAGTGGAAATTTGAACGGTTACGAAAAACCAAAAGCTAAATTGCAGAATGATATGGAAATCGTTTCGTAGATTCCATGGTGTACCGGACTTCAAAACACAGAATAAAATATACCGTAGAGATCAGCACGACGAGATGATCAAAATGGTATACAGATTTTAGCGGTATGATTGAATTATAGAAATTTGAATTTTCTACTAGTGGAAAATGCAGTAAAAACGTAGAAAAATAAGATCGACAGAGCTAAAGAAGTCCGAATTTGGAAAAACGAAAAATGACGTCTTAGTCAGAAGATGTTTTAGAATTTTTCTATGTAAAAATATTTAGGTTTCGAGTATATTTTATTTTCAACAATTCTTAACTGATTAAATTGAAATAAAATTACACACGAAAATAAACTTTCATATTTTCGGATGAAAATTTACCAGTGGCTATGTTTAACTAGACGCATTTCAAATATTAAATTTATATTTCAAAATCTTATTATTTAAAGTTTCACAAAATTTCAATTAAATATATTAATAAAACAAATAAAATTATTAAAAATTTACGGGTCGTTACACATCTTCTTAATGATCTTGGCTGAACCATTTGGAAGCCCTCATTATCGATGATGACATTATTCGGCTTTCTGAAATGAGATTCAGGTGGCCTATCTTGAGGAGAAGGACGAGAGAGAGGAGGATCGCGTTTGGATTTGAGAGAGAGATTGTTTTCTCCCATGGCAGAAGAAAACCCTAGATTTCAGAAGTTTTTTTTCGTAATTCTACAAGGAAGGTATCCTAAAATAAAGTTTAAACTATTTGAATACACATCCAGGGCATGAGCTACCAAACTCTATTGAACTTGCATGCACCAATTGCTTGGTTGACTTAAAACAAAGAAAAGAGGCCAAAAAAAATTATTTGTAATGCATATAATTTTTTTACTAAACTTGCATCTATCCAATTAGTATGGTAGTCTACATATTGCCCTGTGAAACGATATAGTAGAAGACAAGTAGTATAGGCTGAATTTATTGGGTTTCCTTTGAATTATCAAAAATTTAGGTTAAATGGAATAACTTATAGGAACGATTGAACAATGCTATAGTTCAAGCATAGTTAAACCTGGCATAGTAAATACATTACTTACTGACCATACATGCAAAACATATCGTTAAGCAATTAGAAGATCGGTTAATAAGTAGAGTCAATGAGCATATCCAATGGAAGAAGCATTACATATAATTCCATTTTCATAAAACCCAAACGAAGCAATTAAATTAGTTAGGAATGACAATTGTTTTCTTACATTGATAGAGTGATAGGCAGAAATACAGCTTTTCACATGATCAATGAAGAATCCTCCTTTGAGTAGTTGATGTTACAGGAGAATATACTAAATATTACATTATTTCTTTCATGTATTAATGTAACCGAGAAGGATGAAAGAAATATATGCAACTACTAAAAGTAATTAGAAAATATTAAGATTAAGAATACTGGATGTATGTGTTTATCAACTGATTCTAAGTGGACTAATATCAATTAAAAAATGATCAAATTTAGCATCACCATTTTTCTAAGCTATTTAAGTAAGGAATCTAAAAGGACATCACAAATTACGTAGATAATAAATGTATGCTTATTCTGAAAGATGCAGACATTGAAGTAAGGACTGTTCTCTCAAATGATTTTACCTAGTAAGGAATAACAAATTCTACTAGTTTTCTAGACCCAATAAAAAATTAGTAGCTCTTCAATTCATATTGTAAACTTCCAGGAATGGTTTTAAAACTACATGATATTGTTGCTATGATTGTTTTCTACAATAGAGAATGACTAGTGAACTGCAATTGCAGCTAAGAATACAATGTTGTTATGGCAGAAGAATATGGTGCCAACTACCAAGTCCACAGCACAACTTCTAACGAAATAATCATCATCCATTACTATACCAACGTATTTTACAAAATGGTTATAATGTACAACCTACCAAAAAATTAGTGTAAAATTGTCATGAAATAACAGTATGTTGTTTGGATTCTTGTATATTTCTGTATAGTGGTATGTTTGAAGAGGCAAATGAACTAACAATATGAATGTTATGGTTTTTAATACAACCTGAGAAATTAGTTCGAGCTAATCATTACAAACATATGGAGATCATAAGTGCGTGTTTTGGAAAGAACTTTTAAGCTTCAAATGAGCTATTAAGTTGCTATCGTTGTTTCAACTGAATGCCAACAACTTTATAATTTGACCTTTAAGCATCAAAAAAATTGGCATGTGGTAAGAAATTAAGGCTTATTTCTTTTTACTATTAATTTAAACACAGAATTATACGATACACATGTATCGCTATCTATATTTTGTGTAGGTGGTAGTTTTCGAAGAGCAACTGAGTCGAAGTGTAACAACCTAAAAATTCTAACAAGTATTTTATTCTTTTATTTATAAACTTTGGGGTTTTAATTTACAAAAAAAAATGTATTTTTTTAAATTTCATTTTAGATAGTCACCAAAATTTTATTAATATAAGCCAATTCTATAACTCTTATTTTTGGTTAAAGTTTAACATTTATTGGAATTTAAATCTTTTAAATTCTAACTTCCAAATCTTTTAATTTAACTGAATATATTGGTAATAACATTTTATTTCCACTTTTGTTCTTTTAAAAATTGGTTATACACCTTTAAATCAAGTAATTAATATTCTGTAAAAGAAATAAAACTTTTTACGTATACACATTTTTTTCTTAGTTAATTGATTAATAAATAAAATTTTAAATTGAATAATATATAGGAAATAAATTTTACATTTTCTTTTTATATATATACATCAGTTATTTGTTAAATGTTAAGTAAATCAAACCAATGTAAACAAATAAAAAGTTAATTAAGTAATAAATTTTAAAGTTAATAGAGTATAAATAGGCTATTTAAAATACACATTTTAATTTGAACGTTATATCCGTTTTGATTTATTTAGTTAGCATATAAATAGTACGTAGCTAATGGATATTTTTTAAAACGTATATTCTACTAAAAATAGGTAGAAAATAAATAAGTAATGTATAAATTTAGATACGTTACTTTTGTTATAAATTTAGCGTATATTTCACTAACTATATATGAAATAAATAAATAAGAAACGAATAGTTTCTAATCATGTTACTTTTGTTAATTATTTGAGCGTACATTTCAAATGGTGCATTTAATACACGCTCATAAATTTCATACCTTAGCTACTGAAAACAAATCAGTAGCCGCGATTTTTGGAAGAAAAATTTCGGCCATGCTTGCCATTCACGGGGCAAAATTTATTTCGCTTCCTTTTGCTTTATTGTTTTAAATAGGTATAAAATCTTTGATTGACACTAAAACGTTCCAAATCAATTTTTGCTTGCCATGTTTTTCTTTCACCTAAATCACACAATTACTTCTGTTTAAATTTCAAAACCATGCAATATCTCCCTTACCATGTCAGCTGCCTGCATCCCTTGTTTGAGCGAAGTTCCCTATATATATATTTCAACTCGCGTTCATAATTTTTTTACTGCATTTGTTCATCCTCCTTCTATATTGCGTGTGCTTCATACATCAGGTAATGGCTTTAAAATAAATTTATTTCCTTTGCGTTTTGAAATTTAAACGCACATCAATCAATTGCTTTAATATTTGTCAGCTATATTAATGGATGACCGTTGCTTCTAAAACTGCTCATATTTAAATTGATACATTTCATTTCTATTTGTTTCATTCTTTTCTCTGTTGCCTTTTTCATTCCTTGATTTATATATACTATTGGCTTCAACAAACGCATCAATCAAGGGGATTGAACCGTTACCTTTATTTTGTTTATATATTTCAAGTTCTCTGTTGCTTCCGGAAAGAAATATACGTATCATTCTTTTTGTATTATTCCACCTGCTTAATTTTCACGTGCGTTTCTATTATTTCTCTTTTCTCTTACCTGAAGCATTTATTTTGACTCTTCAATCTCCTTCCGTTTAAAAAAAATTCAAAACTTCCTGTCCAATCAAATTTATTACTTTAATAATCTTTCCTGAATCAATGCTTCTAACCGTTGCTGTTTCATTATAGCAAATTATTCATTATCTCGAAACTGTTCGAATTTGCTTTAATAACCATTCACATTCATTCGCATTTATAAAATCCATTGTCCAGTTTCATTTCTTTTCAAGTATAAAGTTTTTCTGTTCTGGCTATCCTCCCCTATCTTTTGCAAATTTATATAAATACGTATAGAAGAAGACGTGTGTTCATCTTCCACCTCCACCATAGCCTGCTCACGCCCTGCTCTCAAACAAGCGATGAACACCATTGCCGCTCAATCTCCATCGCCACCGCCCACATTCTCCTCGACTACGTCTACCTTATTTCGCAGCAGCAACTCGTTCCTCCTTTGCAATTTGTAAGTAAATACTCATATATATATGTAAAGTAGCAGTTTTTATACAAAGCCTTGTTTTCCTGAAGCCGCTCGTTTGTTGGCTTACTATAGCAGCTGATTTTCGCATTTATATCTAAGTGCAAATACGTGTATATACTTGGTTTTAAAAAATACATATATTTACATTAAAAGTTTATAATTTACTTCATATCTATGTATTTGGTTTTATTTTTTTAAGTGTATGAGCATAGCATGTTTTATATTTTAGAGGAGGTGTTATCACTGTTTACGTGTTTTCTACTGTAGTATATATATTCGCATATGGGTTTAAAAACGTAGATAGGAATTTTAGTACACGTGACTTCATATAAAGGTGTATACACGTATATAATATAAATTATATTATGGTAGAAATATATATATATATATATATAGTTTTATTTTTGAGTTGTTTTATATATTTGTATGCGTTTAAAATACTAGTTTTAACTATTGGTTTCATTAACATTCATAATCGGTATTTTGTATAGTATACATACTATTTTCTATTTATTTAGATTAATGAAAATATATTTGTTTTCGGATATGTATATTTAACTGATAAGAAGGAGTAATAAGTATGCAGTTCTTTGTTGTTTTATTATATACATACACTACAACTTGCACTTGATACGTTAGATATAACTGATTACATATATTTCGTATGAATTTTTTTTGATATTTGGTATTGTCTGAGGAATAGTGATGTTAATATTTGAAAATATTTTGAATGGGAATATTGGTTTTATAAATTTTAAAAAAAGAGGGGGATTTTGAAAAGTATATATATTAATAATATGTTTATAATATTAACGCTTATGTAATTGCATATACAGTATAAACTATATTTCCTAGGTTACATAAGTATAGGTTATTAGCATATTTGCATTTGGCGTTGCATATAAATATATATAATGCGTAATATGAAAGAAATTGCATGTCTACTAGTATATGTGTTTTGTTATATATTATTATTGGCAGTTTGATTTCAAATTTTCCTATAGATTTTATATTATAACCTATATATGTATGTATTTTGATTTTAATACATATAGATTTTTGATTTGAGATGTGTATATATGTTTAACTTGATATTTATGTTCACATATATATTTTAAAGATATTGGTATGTGTTTGAATTAAGAATATAATTTTTATACATAGTTATATATCGGTATATATACGTGTTCACTTATACCATTATCTTCATCGATCCATTTCTGATTGGATTCTGTCTACCCCTATTTATCAGCTTGTCCATCGAACTCAAGTCCATTGTACTTTGCTTTGAAATTCGTGCTTGGATCCGTAACTCATTATATTGTATATTCTGTTTAGCCCTGAAAGGTGAGAAATCACTCACGATTAACGTTCTTTTATTTATTAAATTTGATTTCAATTGAAACAATAATTGAAATATGCTGCTATAGTTGTTTAAATTGTTATACATGCTATTATCTATAACTGTTCACTAGTGGGATATGACATCATACCCTGTTGTATGTATTATATTGTTATTGATGATATATGCCTGTTATTATTATATTATCTGTTATTACTCTGCAAGTTCCCTGTTAGCATAGAAATCACTATGGATTGAAATGATACATACCCGAACGGACTTTAAAACAGGAGAAAATCATTATGGATTGAAATGATAAACCCAAGCGATTTTATTTGAATTGAATTTTGGATTACGGGTTGAAATGATATCCACCCGTATATTTAATTTACGGATTGAAATGATAGATATCTGTATCACTTGACCATAGAATAGAAAATTATACACCGACGCCGTAAGAAATATTTGGTTTTAGTAAATATTGATATAAAATATAAATGGAAATTTTATATATAGATTTAATAATAATATTTAATTAAATTAAGATTGAGTTTATACATCTAATATTTTTAAGTATTAGATAAATCTATATTTCAAACAGATTTGTAAAAATTTGAATAAGTAAGGTCGGGAAGATAAATTTGGATTTATTTGAAATGGTATTTAATTAAGAATCTTATTTAATTAATTCGATTCGAAACCATTGAATATGTAATTTAAAGATATGATTTATAATTGGATTTTTTTATTTAAGCGATTTAATGAGTATTTCTGAAAATATTGAGTAGAATGTAATTTAAGGTTACTTAAATGATATTGAATTTAATGAGGAAATATTTCAAGGCCAAATGATAATGAAATTAAACCAAATCTATATGAAATCATTAAATTAAGATTGCAATGTTGAATATTTAAAGTATGAAATATATTGAAATGTAAATGGTTTATTTTGAGATTCAAATTCGGGTTTGAGATCGATTAAATTTGAAATGGCTATTTAGGAATGGAGTTGAATTTAAATTGATAAATTGAGGTTGAATCAAATTTGAATTTGAGTTGATTTGAATCGTAACTTTGAAAGTGATAAAATTTGGAAATAGATATATTTGAAATGAAAATGATATTTTGGTTTTGAAGTATAAATCAATTTGAAATGACCACGGTGTTATAGTGTATATTTCTACATTGTAGATAGTTCCATAGACCCGTTAGAGGATGGTTATCCCAAACATCCTTTAAGTTACTTGTATTTCAGTTGATATTTCACTTGAGTTGGATTTATTAATATAAGAATGTTAATCCTGACTCAAGTGTTTTGTGTTTTTGCTCTACGCTCGGGTCAGACTGAGTGATACAGCATTTGAGACTCACCTTTGGAATTTGGAGCTTCGCTTGGAGATCCAACTATTGATTCAACTTTCATATTCCTAGTTGATATGTTCAGCGAAGTCATTTGTTGTACTGGAGACTTCACTGTAATTGAGATATTCTGTTGTATTTTAGTTTTAATTTTGATGTTTATATAGTAGCTTCATGAACTACTATTTATCTATTCCGTTGCACTGTATTACTCCATGTCCGTGATTTTGTGATTGATTTATTTACTGTATATGCTGAGTTTTGCCAAATTTTATATTAACAATCTGATATTTTGAGCAATTCAAGTCCGACGTGTGTGGATGCGAATGGTTAAAAATATCCGTTCGTTATATGAAGTAAGCATACAAATGATAATGTATTATGAAAGAAAACTGATATAACAGCCAATGCAGCTCCAAACATGATACTTGCAATAATTGTATAACAGGTTTAGTTAATGGAGACAGAGACCGTTATCAGGATGCACACTTGGAAAAACTGAATCAAAAAAATAGAATGGTATCAAAGGGGTTGGTGATAACGCAGCAGCCACATACGCCCGCCCCGAACAACACTCTAAAATCAAGGGGTGCACCCAATCGATCACAACAGTAATAGATGGTATCGAAGAAGTGTGTCCGGCCAGAGGTGCTACCTCCTTTGGCCCGAGATCGCTCCCGTTTTAGCCATCTTAAGCCAACTCACGGGAGTCGGGTCCACGTAATGTACCTTAGGAACGTCGTCACCATCCTACTTCATTCTGGAATCTCCACCGCATACACAGTTGTTAAAGTGTTTTTTGGTATCGATGGAGAGTATGTCCATATCATAGCCCGGTCTCTTTAACAACCAATCATTATTATAACCCGTAGTTATAATTTAGAAATGGTATTTATATTTCAAAAATCAAATATCATTTAACAATTTAATATCATTTCAAATCCATTTCACATCATTTCAAAACCACATCCATTTTATTCAATTTAAAATACCATTTCAACTCACATTTTAAAATAGTTTATATTTCAAATCGAATTACTTCATTTAGATCATTAAAATGAAGTAATTCTATTAATAATTAAATCATTAAATTTCCAAAATTTTAAACTTTTCAAAGTTCATTCATTCACTTAAGTTTATCAAAACAGTGAAAATTCACCTTTCGCGACATTTAGAAAATGCTACGGAAAGTCACATTCAAAACAGTTTAATAACAGAAGACAACATTTAAAATGCTATAATAGGGTTACATTAGTTTCAAATAGAACTTTGTTAAATTCAAAAATTATAGCACTTACAAAATTCTATAATAGACTTTAATTAAATTTTGCCGTTTGGTTCATTTATATCAATTACAGCCTTTACAAATGATGTATTATCATTTACATTAGAAATAATAGCATTTCAAAAATGCAGTTAATTAACTTCAAATATTCAATATAATTTCACAAAAAATTATATTTTTATTTAAATCATCGTTAACTTATAAAATAACATATTTTCACTTTTAGAACAATCATTCAAATATCCTTATATTCATAATTTTATAAAGTTAAATTTCCACTCAAATAATCAATATTTAATAATAATTCACTTATTAAATTCCAACATTCAAATTTAAATTCATTAGATTAAATTTAACTTAACATTTAAGTTTGAATTTTCAAATATAACTTATTTTCATTTTATTTACTTATTTCAAAAATTCACTTTTAAACAAATTTATAAATTCCAATTTAAGTTATATTTCCAAATTTCAACTTAAATATTCATTCATTTCACATTTAAATTTATTCAAAAATCATTAACATATTATAAAATCATTTTAAATTCATTTTAATCCAAATTATCATAAATTTATCATATTTTCATATTTAATTTAAATTCCAATTACCACCAAATTAAAATTTCCAAAATAACTTACATTCCAAATTTTCCATAATTTATTTCAATTTTCAGAAAATCAATAATACTTTACAAAAATCATTTTTAATTAAGTTTAAATCAAAATATTATAATATTTACATTTCTAAATTGTTTTAAATTTTTTAAGAAAAAAACATATTTTAACTACGAGTTTGTATTTCATTTTCTAGCCTAGGTAAAGTGATACGGGTAATATATCATTTCATCCCGTAATTTACAAAGAAAACCCGGGTTTTATCATTTCAAACCCGCAGCTCCAAGTAAATGAAATAATTTGAAAATCGTTCAGGCCTATCATTTCAGCCCACAACGATTTTCCCCTATTCTAAAGTCCGTTCGGGTATATATCATTTCAACCCATAGTGATTCTAATCTAAAGGGAGCTTGCGGTGTGATAAACTGATATAAATAACAGAACTGCATAATATAACAGTAACAAATGATATAATAGGTGTTTAAGCATGGATGAACATCATATGATCATGACATAGAAAATATAATATGGGGATGCATTTTATAGATTCACATGTGATCGATTTACTATTCATATAAGTATAAAACTGTCGGTGAGAATAACTCACAGGTATAAGCCGAAGACAACAAACGAATGCATACTGAGATCCACAAAAGCACGATAGCACAACAAAAATTCGAGTGGGAGATCCAGAGATTAATTTCCTTGAATACAATTCAAACAAAACAATATAACAAACATAAGTTTTCAACCCAAAATAAGATTAAAAAATGTTAGAATTAACTGCATAAAACAAAGCTAAAATCTTTGCACTTTCTTTCTACCACTTGTGTTTCAGTTATAGACTGGAAAAGCACGGCTAAAGAGTGTGTTTGGGTCTGGTTGTGGGTTCAATTGGGTCGGACAAACATGAATGGTGATAGGGCAAAAGTGATGCAAAGAGATATGTGCATGGACTACAACTACAAGGCAATATAACATGTATTCAATGCAACTAAGGTCACGGCCTAAGGAAGGACAGGCATGGTCAAGTCAGCAGTGGGGTCGAGGACGACATGGCAGTGGGTTTCAGGTTGTCTATGGGTGGTGGAGGTGGAGTAGGTGGTGGCCAAGGGAAGGTTGAAGGTGAAGGAAGATCATGGTGATTGGCTATGGCAATTTAGTGGAGTTTGTGCAAATAAGTGATGGATCTGGCCACATGGGTGCACGGCCAGGCTTTGGGGACGGACTGAAGGAGGTGGTGGTTGGTTCAGGTGGTGGTGGAGGCAACCATGGTGGTGGAGGAGCAAGGGCTGAGCAAAATAGGTAAAGGCAAGTGCATAAGATCATAAGAAACAAGAAGAAAAAGAGAAAAAGAATTGAAAATTACCAAAGCCTTTTGCTTCAGGAATGGAGGCCAAATTTTTGGAGATGAGAAACTTTTTGATGCATGAAAACTGAAGAAAAGAAGCGGCGAAGTAATGATAAGGAACGTCCAAAGAAATGAATGCAAGGGTTAGGAAATGAAAAGGTGAGAATACAAAGAGGCTAAAGTAAATCAATGGTCACTAAACTCTTGAAATAGCCATATTTCTTTTTGTAATTTTAAATAACTGAAATATATATATAAATTCAGATAAAAATACTAAAATTTAGTAAATTAAAAGAAATAAATAAGTAAATATTAGTTATTTATAATTAAATTAAGAAAAATAGCGAAAATTGCCAACTAGGCTAGAAAATTTGAAAATAAATGAAATGAACTTTGGAAAATTTTTATGTACTTGAAAAATATTTATAAATAAAGATAAGAACACAACATAAAAATGCATTCACAAAAATAAATAAATAAATTTTAATTAAATATAATTTAAATGAAGAAAATAGCAGAAAAATGGAAAACTAGCCCTTTAAAAATAGGAAATAAATGCAAAAAATTTTGAAAAAAAATTCTATTATCACTTTAAAATATTTATAAATGAAATCTTACAATAAAAAATTTAAAATAATTTCAAACAAAAATAAAGTCAAATTTAAATTATATTCAAAAATCTAGGGTTGTTGCACCTTTTGAAGCTTCAAATTTTCATTTTTAAAAGGTATATAATCCTTATCGAAACATTTCACTTTTATATATAAAATGTGGTCATCGTTATCAAAATAATAATTTCGATATATGCACAATTTCAAAATACAGCGGAACATAAATTTCTAAGGGATGATTCAAGGATGGATTTCAAACAAACAGAGATTCAAATTTAGAGGGACTCTAATCAAAAAAATTCTGATTCGAAGATAAGCTTGGACGAAGATGAGATAATTTAATTACCAAATAGAAGATGGATAAGCCTATATAAATCGTGGGCGACCTTAACCGGTTAAAAGTGACTTCAGGAATATAATAAATGTGAAAATCTAAGGCAAATTGACATTCGATCACCAGAGATAGAATCTAGATATAACAGAAGGAAGATAACATCATAAACCGAGGATGCAGATAGAATCTAGATATAACAGAAGGTAGATAACATCATAAACCGAGGATGCAGAAATCTCCAGTGAATCAATGCCAATTGTAAAGGAGTTTCACCCCTTTACAAATCATTCAAAGATTTACGGAATCACCGATCTTTGTAGAGGTCATTCAATATGGAATTATGGAATGCCCCAAAATCAAAAGGATAAAATAGGGAAGACAAGATTGGGATTTAGAACAAGTGGGAGCATTCCAAAGTTCAAGGAATCCTAATCGATAAGAATCCTAACCAAGAGATTACTAACAAGGTGGATACAAAAGGGATTAAGTTTAGATAATCTTGATTTCAAAATAAGAAATTTTTTTATACTAATATAATCTTTGAAAATCCTTTAAAATCATTTGGAAATCATTTATACTTCGAAAATACGTTCTCTCACAAAGAAATGATTTTGAGATTAATTTCACTCATTCTAGGGTATTTCTACCCTATCTCTAATGAGTTCTTGCTCTGCAGGCTATGGTTTGCCTAAAACCAAAGCTTTAATACCAAATGTAACAACCCAATATTTTCAGCCATTCGCATCCGCACATGTCAGACTTAAATTTCTCAAAATACCGCACTGTAATAAAATTTGGAGCAAATAAAACCAATCACAGAATCACAGACATAGAATGTAACGACCCACCATATTGTACCATTCAAATTCGACTACAGCGGAATAAAAAAAAACTTAGTGCTTCATGAAACCACTATAAATAGTCTCAATATAAGCATAAAGTACAAAGTCTTAAAACAAATATTGTTTGAAATCTCCACAGAACTCTCAATTATTAAATTGTCTTGATTACAACGGTAAAGATAAGAACTGAACTAAAACTTGACGGAAGGTTGAAAGAGATGATCTGCTGAAATCCTAGCTCCAGAGGTGAAGTCTGAACTGAAACTCAGGCTGACCCGAGCGTAAAATAAAACATAAACTCTCGAGTCAGGACATACATACTTATACAGTGTAAGCTAATTCAAGTGAACTGTAATAAAGTACAAGCAACTTAAAGGATGCTTGGGACCGCCCATCCTCTAAGGATCCGTTAAACTATTTACTATGTAGTAATATTTCGCTATTATAATAGTGTCTATTAGTAAAATAAACTTACTTTTAAATAGCGTTAAGGGGTTACCCATATAGCCCTTAACACATAATATATTTGCATAGTCTATACAGTACCGTAATCTCCCCCGTACTGGGCGTCGTCAGAGGGCACTCCATAGGTATGGTACAAAACTAAAATCGTATAAGGCTCGCTATGGTAGGTGACACGGCACAACTAGGCAATGCCAGGGTAGATATACCAATTGCTATCCGGACCGGTGGTAACGCATAACTGCTACTATCGCCCACCTCGAACAACACTCCCAAATCAAAGATGCGCACCAAAACAATCACAAAAGTAATAGAATGACATACAAAGAAGTGCGTCCGATCATAGGTGTTATCTCATTAATCCGAGAATCGCTCCTGTTTTAGCCACCTTATGCCAACTCACGGGTGTCGGGTCCACGTATTTACCTCAAAGGAAACGTCACCACCATCCTACTTTATTCTGGAATCTCCACCGCGTACACGGTTGTCAAAGTGGTTTTCGGTATCGACAGAGAGTATGCCCATATCTGTTCCCGGTCTCTTTAACAACCAACGTTATTATTACCCATGGTTATAAAAATCCAAAATAGTTTTCTATTTGAATAAAATACTATATATAAAAATATTTAAAGGAGAAGTATAATTCTTACAAAATCCCATATAAATCCCAAAGGTTTAGCCTTAGCTCATTTGTATCAATTTCAGCACTTGTAAAGTGCGGGAGTATCCTTTACAACAGATTTGATTAAATTAAATCTAATTTTAGCAAAAATAAGCCTTAAACAAATTTGACTTATAAAATCATAATTTTAAATAATCATTTAAATTACTCAATAAAGTTTGCAAACATATATCTAACTTCTTTATTTTTACTTATTAAAATAAGTGCAAAATTTCTATGAATTCTACTTAATAATTAAGTTAAATTACCATTTCCAAAATAAATTTTCAATTAATTTCTTAACTTACCTTTGTTTCAAAACCAGCCTTCCATTTCTAAATCAAGTTATATTTCAACTTCCATATTTTCCACTAATTCAAGTATTTAATTCATAGAAAACTTAACCTTTATTAATTCGCTTTATATTCAAGTTATGCCAAATTTCAAATTTTATTTCTTAACTTAAATTTCGTTTGCTTTACAAATCCAAATTTTCAAGATAAATTTATACTTTAAATTTCTAACATTTATTTACATATTTAACTAGTATAATATCACTATACATACAAAATCATTTTTTTATCAAATTTTAAACAAAGAATTATAACATTTAAAATATTTAATATTTCCAATATATATATATATATATATATATATATATATATATCCATGGGTCTGTATAATATTTTCTAATCTAGGTCAAATGATACGGATAATATATCATTTCAATCCGTAATTTACAAGGAAAAACCGGGTTCTATCATTTCAAACCCGCAATCCCAAGTCAAATAATAAATAAATAAATAAATATCGTTCAGGCCTATCATTTTAGCCCGTAACGATTTTATTCTACAGGGAATTTGCAGTGTGGTAAAAGTAAATAATTAAATAAATAAATAACAGCATGCATTTAACAATAAATAAATAAATAACCGTATGCATTTAACAGTAGATAATATAACCGATGATGTGTTAATTCAATAATGGGTGTTAACATCATAAGTTTATATCACAGACAAATAAAATAAAATATAATTATTTTACAATTACACTTGTTATTAAATTTACAGATATATAAGTATGTTTGTCAGGTGAGAATAATCAACTTTACGAAGTTGAAGATTTTGATTCGAAACTACAGTAACCACAACAAAACAGTGTACAGAAGGCACGATCAATGATTGAAAGATGAGCCAATCCGATTCAGATCTTGAACAAGATAAACAAATAACTAATTACGCGAAATTCAAAACGATCAAAATTTTAAATAACAACTGGAACGAGATTAAAATAAAAGGATGATTGCCACAATTTCTCGTCCACTCCACCCAAGACTTGACCCCATTCTCAAAGCTCAGCCCAAATTTCTATTTGAATTACATGAATGCTAAAGAGTGAACAGTGGAAAATTTAGTTATAAAGTGTGTGATCAAAAGTGCACGTACACTTATTTTTTCCAACAATCCAAAAGGTGATGAAACTTTGGTTTAAAATTTTGAACACGCAACTACTATTCTCGGCCATTTATGCACGTTATTACTATTTTTCTTTCTTAAATTTAAAACTAAATATTATAACGTGCTAGATAAAAAAACAATAAGCTAAACTTAGGTGGCTCATGCCCATATCCTATTCACATGCAACGTATTCACGTTGAAAATTTACGAAATCCAGCCTATAACCCACCTACATTTTTCACCGTGCTTAGGCAAATTGATTCCCTTTTTTTTTATATATGCACGCGAGTTCACAAAGTAAGATACTATTGGGCATAAAGTTTGCAAAAGGTGGAGAATGAAAATGGAATTTCAAAGCTTCAGGTGGAGCAGCCGAGTGAAGTAAAAGAAAACAAAGAAAAGTGAAAATAAAATAAAAGGAAGAAGAAAGAAAATAACTGCCATTACCTGAAGCTCCACACAAGCTAGGAGACGAAGTCCAAAAGATGAGGTAAAGAAAAGAGTCGTGACTGGTATTTATCAATGAGCTATGCATTTATTTAGGCAAGAAATAAAGTTTTGGGCAAGAAGAATATAAATTGCTTTAGGGACGGTAAAAGGAAAATTTTGAACGTGATTTATTATCCAGAGAAGATGTGTTGAAAAATGGTATACTGGGAAAGGAATCTATCAGAAAAGAAATGGCTTTTACTAGAAATGGAATTGGAAAAATATACGCGATTTAAAACTTGCGTAGATTGGGATAAAAGGTAGGTAAGAAATAAATGAAGATTTGAACGTTATTTTATTCAAAGTTTTATACCAAATTTAAAACAAATGAAGAAAATGGAAAGTGTAACGTTTGCACGTGTATTCAGGGTACTATACATTGAACGGCTATAAATAAATTAATTTATTATTTAAGAACGCGCACTCTAGACGCAAGATTTAAATCAAACGTACTCCCACATTTAAATTTACACGTTTTTATTCATTTGTTACTCGTATATGCTAAAGAGTATTTTATTACATACGTACTATTTACACCCTCAATGAAACAAAACGTGTATGAACGTAAATTTAGAACTTGCCTTTTATAAAGCTTATTTATCCATTATCTACTATCCAATTTAATATTTTATTTATTTCTTACTAACTAAGAAACAAAATGTTAAATGAATAAGGTTAAATTCTTTAACAAAATATAAATATATTTATTATTTTGAAACGTCTATGAATTAATAATTGTTAATTATTCACGCAAAGGAAAGTGGAAACCCCCGGTGATTTCAATCCAGTTTTAAAAGAAATTAACAGCTCATTGGAAGAGTAAAAAAAAAAAAATATACACTTTTAAATAAATGGAAGAAATGGCAAGGCACGGTGAATTTCCTCCTTTAAACGTGCACGACAATTGATTTAGGACAAAGACTATAATTAGAATGTGAACGGTTATAAATTTATGGGTAACGCTTCTATTAAATCATAAGGAAAGTAAATATATTTAAAATGCGTACAACATATGCGATACTTTATGCCCAAATATAACCAAGATAACGGATTTAAATTTCATATGTTTTCTTATACGTTATTTATCCCATCAATTAACACGCCCTTTAAACGTGTAATTCAACAGTTTATTAATACACTGTAAATTGTGAAAGTTATTATTTAACTAAAAATAGAATTTGTTTACAGTCTTCGGATTTGTTTACCATTTTCTAAGAAATTTATTACCAAATTTTAATATATATAATTCATTTTAAAAAGAACCAAAAAGGGAAATAAATGTTATTACCAATATAAGTAAACATCCTCACAGTAAATCTTGTACATATATAATTCCTGTATAAAAGATTTAGAAATTAAAATTTTAACATTCCAATTAGAGTTACCTTTAACCAAAGTTGAAATTTCAGAACCCTTGTCTTTTATTTAAATTTTGGGAAATGATTTAATCAAATTAAAGATTTATATTATAATAAATCCCAAGGTTTTATAAATAAAAGAATACAGCGCTTGTAAAATCTTGGGCTGTTACATAAGAATCTCAGAATAACTCGTAGCGGAAATAAAAATACCATAGTAGTTCATGAAGCTACTATAAAACAAACACAATAGAAATCCCAAATACATAGAAGTCACTGATACAAGAGCTGAAATAGAACAACTGAAACTGAAATAGATAGATAACTAGATAAGCAGAATCTCCAACGATTCTTAGCTCCAGAAAGAGAAATCCAAAGCTGTGAATACTTAGGCTGACCCAAGCTTAAAGTAAAACACAAAACACTCGAGTCAGGACATACATACTTATACGATGTAAACCAACTCAAGTGAACTATAGTAGTAATGCACAATAACTTAAAGGATGCTTGGGATCGCCCATCCTCTAAGGATCCATTAAACCATCAATTAAACAGAAATAAACGCTATCATAAAAATCTCTATATTAAAGTAAACTATGCAAATAACAATGCAAATGTGGCTAGGGTAGCGCAGAGCTGCAGCAATCGCTCACCTCTAGTCACACTTTCAAATTGAAGGTGTACATCTAAAATCACAAGGCATTCAGAGAAGTGTACCCATGGTCAAATTTCCGAAAAGATTTATAATTACAAATTAAAATCGTTCATTAAACCATTAAAAAGTGGGGTCATATACCTTCAAATCAAATATTAAATTCCCAAAATTTTAGCCTTTTTTAGAGTTCATCTATTCACTTAAATACATTAAAACAGTGAAATTTCAGCTTTCGCAGCACTTAGAAAATACTATGGTAGGTTACATTTGAAAACAATTCAATTCAGCAAAGATAGCATTTAAAAATTATTGTAATAGTTCAGTTTTAGTTGAAAATGGTTTAATTCAGCAAAGACAACAATTTACAGAACTGCTGTAATACTTCAGGTTCAAATTAAAAGATTTAATTCAATTCAGCCAACTATAGAACTTAACAAGTGCTACTGTAGCCCTTTTATAAATTTTAAATTTTAGTTCACTTTCTACAACTACAACACTTAACAAGTGCTGCAATAGCCTTAGTTAAAGTTAGGTTAGTTCACTTGCATTAACTACAACGCTTACAAAGTGATGTAATATCCCTTACAACAGATTTTAAGTTAACTTCAAAAATGATAGCATTTCTGAATGCTGTTAATTCAATTTCCAACTTTTCAATACAGTTTCAACAATAATAAAATTCCAATTTAAACCATTTTAACTTATAAAATTTCATATTTTTCCACTTTAAAATGTTCATTTAAAATACCCTTTAATTTATAAAGTAAAATTTATACATAAAATTAAATTTTTAAATAATTCACTTATTGAATTCAAGCAGACAAATTTTCCATTCTTTGCATTTTAAAAATTAACTTAATAATTAAGTTTTATTTACCATTTCAAAATATAAACTTAATTTCTATTTCATTTTATTAACTTAACTTTTATTTTCAAACCAAATTTCACATTTCCAAGTTAAGTTATATTTCAAATTACACTTTTAAACATTCATTTATTTAAACAAATTTAATTCATAGAAAAATCAATAATGCTTTATTGCGTCATTTTATATTCAAATTTTAATCAAAATATCATATTTCATTTACTTAAATTAAACTCCATTCTTAAACAAAATTTCAAATTTCAATATTAGAGTTATATTTCAAATTTCAACTTGAACATTCATTATTTCATTTTTAACTTGTAGAAAAATCACTAACACTTTATAAAAATCATTTTAAATCCAGTTTAAATCAATTTATCATATTATACAATTTTAAAATATTTTAAAATCTCCAAAAAATATATATAATAACCACGGATCTGTATAGTATTTTCTAATACAGATAATATATCATTTCAATCCGTAATTTACAAAGAAAAATCCAGGCCCTATCATTTCAAACCCGCAATCCCAAGTTAAATAAAATAAATAAAAATCGCTCAAGCCTATCATTTCAGCCCATAACGATTTTTTCTTATTCTAAAGTCCATTCGGGTATGTATCATTTTAACCCATAGTTATTCTATTATATGGGGAACTTGTAGTGTGATAAACAGATATAAATAAACAGTATAGAAACATATGGCAGTAATAGATGATATGACAGCTTTATAAACAGGGTTAACATCATATGATTCATATCACAGGTAGGTATAACATGATATAGCAATTCTACACATTCACTTGTTATCAATTCACAATTTATATAAGTAAAGATGTCATGAGTGAATACTCACCACTTCAAGCTGGAGATAGCACAACAAAACACATAGAATAAATTCAGAAAGTATGATAGCACGACTACGGGTTCAAGTGGGGGGAGAGCCAAGATGATTATCTTGTACACAACAAACAAAACAAGATATTGCAAACATAAATTTACAACACAAAATATTATTGAACAACTTGAAATAAAACACAACAAAGAACTAAACAACATGACCTTGCTTTTAACACTCATATGCTCCGCCATAGGGTTCAAGTGCTCGGCCATTGCTATGTGTATAGCTTGGGTATGGGCCAATATGGCTCGGCTAAAAGGAAGTGATGATAGGTTTTTGAGTTATAACATGAAGGAGGTCAAGTACAAAGCAAAAGAGGAGCTTTGGTGCAAACTTTTGGCTCGGCCATGCGAGAATGGGCTCGGACTTGGCATGTGCAGACCTGGTGGTGGCTGGAGTGAAGGCTAGTGGTGGTGAAGTTGCTGGTGGTGTTGGCTAAAGGGGTGGCCGAAGTGCATATGAAGGGGATGGTGGAAAATATGGCTTGGTTAGGCAAATTTGGAGGAGTTTTGTGCAAATTTGAGGTGCTATCATCATCAGGTGGTTACGGCCTGGTCTAGGTCAGAGGGGAAGGAGGAGGAGATGCTATGTAAGGTGATGGTGTGGTCGGTGGTGATGGTGGTGGAGTATGGCCGAGCAAGCAAGAGGAAGAGGAAGGCAAAATTCAAAGAAAAGAAAAGGAAAAATGAGAAAATAGAAGAAGCCATTACCAACAGATTTTGCTCTTTGTTAGGCCATGAGTTTTTTTTGTGAATGAGAAGAAATGTTTTCATGTGAAAAGTAAATAGGAAACACATGGCTACAGCAAGGAGATGTACGGCCAAGAGATGAGATGAAATGGCAATGGAAAAAATGAAAGGACAAGATAATGAAAAGACATAGAATATAAAAGGACTTTTGTCTCTTAGAATTTTCATTTCCTTTTAAATAAAAATAAAGAAAATAAATTTCAGTAAATAAAAATAAAAATCTGAGCAAAATAAAATGAAAAAGAAACTAAATAAATAATTTAAGGAAGAATAGGAAATAAATAAGAAAATATCTTAATAATTGAAACTAGAATTAAAAATTCTAGACAAAATACAATCAACATTTGAAAATTATAATTTCACATTTAAAATGTTTTTAAAAATAAAATATATACATAACATGTCATGTTACACATATTAGAACATGATTTGACAAACAAAAATATTATTTATATCAATTAAAATAAACAATTTTGTTAAATAAAACAATTTACACACAATATTGTAAAAAACATAACTTTTACAATCTTAATCGGATTCCAACGAAATGAAAAGAAGTATTCTTGAAATTTTATTTATTTTCATAATGAAAGATAAAATTCAAAAATTAAAATAATTAAATTTTAAATTTAAAAGTCAAAGTTTGACCATATTGACCAAAATACACATTTTTGGAAAATATTCCATTTATTCAGGTTTGGAATTATAATTCACACAAAAATAAAAATTTATATTTAAAATAATTTTTTTTATCCATTTTAATAAATAAAATAAAGTTTTTTAATCAGGCATTTCAAATAAAAAAAGTCAAAATATACAAATTAAAATAATCACAAAATACAAGGTTGTTACAGCCCAGCCGATTGTCAGTCGATCTGGAGGTGATTCCGACTTGAAGTGGCTAGTGATGGTAGTTGGAGGAGAGTGTGATGGTGATAGAAAGGGAGAATGTTCAATTGGAGGGGGATTTACTTTTTTTGGTTCGAGGAAAAGAATGGAAAAAGAAAGTAGCAATAGATAAAGAAAATAATTAAGAGGGAGACGGTTGAGTTCATCTAACTAAAATTGAAGGGAGCTTATGTGGTTTATAAACTAAACTCAATAATAATAGTATACTAGTGTAAACCTGTTCTCCACATACGGATGTTATGATATTGTGCGGTGAAATTCAATGACCTGTGTATGCATATGGATTTTAAATTTTTTTAGATATGCATTGACAGACCCGTATCTAAATGGGAAAAATTCGATGATGTAAAACCAAGTGAAAAGGATGTTTTATTTAATCAGAACAAATCAGTATTATAGTGGTATGAGTTTGCAGATAATGCATCATGTTGAAGAATGCTAGCTAACATGCATACTATCCAAAATTTCCGGAGTCATATAGGGCTGTATAGGGCAAGCAAGCATGAACAAATTATAACTTCCAGTCAGTGTTGCATACTATTGAATGAACATTGAAAAAGGAATTTATATTTTAGAGATAGTTTTGTGACAATAAACATTATATATGAAAAGGAAAAAAATAATTCGAATATAGTCTAACCCGTTAAAAGGACAAATCATTATTAACTGGCAGTATAAAGAAGCTGCAATTGCAGCAACAAAAAGACAGTGCCGTAGTCAGGAAAAAAGGACAGTAGGGAAGTTGGATTATGACCAACATAAAAAATGTTTGCAAATATATATGTTTAAATAAGTCTGAACCAAAAAACAATAGCTTGTAATATTCACCAAAAATAGCATAAGAAAATTAACACTATTACATCGGCCTGTAAGCATGATGAAAGCCTATCATAACTGAATACAATTATATGCTTACTCAACAATCATTTACTCTATTTTTTTTCTTGCAGAAACATTTTGCAATAACCATGATCTTAAGAATTAAAATCGACCAATTTCTATGGAAACTGTTAATTAGGATTCTACAGATATCCTTTTTCTATATATAAATATTGAATTGTGTTTATAGTCCATACAACAAAAGTGCTGATTCAATCTTTCTGGCTCATGAAGGATACTTAAAATGCAAAGATAAGAAACATATAAATTTGATATAATGTCCCCTCATTTTACAACCCATCTTCTGACTAAAGTGAAGAAATATAACGATGAAAACCAAAATGCAAAATAACATACAATATTAAATCCAAGCATTCACTTATTATTGCTTCAATCAAAATTTACATTATGAAACCTTCTATCTAGTATCGAGTAACTACTTCTATTTGTATTAATAATGCCAAATCCACTTGGTAGCTTCTATTCATATTAATAACGGAAAAAAAAACTTGGGGGAAGATCCTAGTAGAATGAAAAAGAAAACCCAAAGAAAACACGGTTTGATTGAAAATGTAGATGAATATGGCTGTAAAATCATACAAATGGTGTAAAATATTAATTTCATTCATCCATTTGAATGAACATGTAAGTGTACTAAAAAAGTAGCGTATTCTCGTCTACTCTGCAAACGTCCACAAATATGCCTAGAAGCATGTTCACAATACTAGGATTAATGACATATAGTTCCTCAAAATATATTCATATATACCAAAGGTATCTCAAAATTTTATTAATACCGGAGTTAACTTAATCTACCAATTTTCACAAAGTAAACACAAATACAACTTAACCAAAGAAAACCTCAACAATGTACGCACATTGCTGAATCATTGTCATTTAATACTGTCATTTATTATAACTGTAGAGTGCATATGCAGACAAATACCAATCAAAAATTCACAAGGCTTCATGTGATGACTTTTTTAAAACAATACATGCCATTAAAAATGTATGGTAGTGTACTACATGACATCAACATTTGGATGTGAAATATCATGAAACTTATTGACAATAGTGTAACTGTATCCCTTCTCCCTCAAGATATCCTTGTATAGGCACTCAAATGATTGTCCAGCCATCATCATCACTTTTGAATATTATCTCAATATCTTTTGTGATTAAAATAGTAGTTTTAAACTTGAAACATACAAAATTTTACTTGAACTACAAAGTGGATCATAAAAATTTCAATATTTAAGATTTTACCTGAAGAGCATAAAACATACTGGGGCACAAATTATAAAGACAATAGTAAGTTGCTCTTTCAAAATTTGAAATTATTATGATAGCGCAATTAAAAATTGAATTTGGATCAAAATTGTACAACACTGAACTTAAACAAAATAAGAAGTAACTATTAATAAATATGTGAAACATATATAAATTGGACCTTTTTTATCGTAATTCACAAACTGTTCCTATTTCCCTACTGACTAATGATAAATGGACAGAAAGCACCAAATTGTAGCCATTTCTCCAGTCCTTTCTTCTTCTTCACTTATCATTCCCGTTTCTATATTGAAACTCAAATATCTAGCTCTAGTCGGTGGTAAAAAATATGTATCTAATTGTCATCGTGAGCCTCAAGTTTTTATTTAACTGTTTCAGTATCTTATACACTATGGAAGGTCAAATGTCCATATACGGATATACTATAACAAATTTTTGAAAGTAGATAAGGAAGATTAACTGTAAATTAGATATAAAATTTTCATATCAAGGTATATATATAGAATGCATGCTTTATAAATTGGTTTGGAGTTACCATTCTCAATGACTATGAAATGGCCAGGGCTGTAACATCTACAGTTGAAGGAACCATACCAAAAATTTAGATCTAGTTTGTGTAACGTGTAACTACAATCCATATCCTTATAATTGTTGCTTTTACCATTATTGTTATCGTTATTATTTTGTTATTACTATTATTAATTATAGTCTGCCAGCCTAAAATAAATTTAGTAAAATGAGGGTTATTTTTTGAAATGATAGCTCATTGAAAATTTAGTATAAAATGATAAATTTACTTGAATAATTTCCTTTTTGCGTCATACCAGTTTATAGTTCACTGTGCATAGAATCTATTGTGAGTAGAAATATGGAATCTTTAAAGCACGACATATATGGATAAACCGGACCAATACCACAAACACAATCACTATAAATGAGTACGTCTAGTTAAACCTAAGCTCAACTTCATCCATATTAAAATATATGCCATATCTATAAATGAAAACCTATTTTTTATTATTCCTTTTTGTTAGACCTTTCAAAATCAAACGTTTGGCATTTGTTCAATTAATCACACAAATCAGAACACCGCTCAATTGTCCCACACTTCCCTTCGAGGTTTAAGAGGTAAATTCGTTGGCTCTATTTATATTATATGCTCGGTTATAGTTACAGGCATAACTGATGTGAACAAACTTTTTCAGTTCATCATGAGCATAGGAGATGTGTATATGATGTTATGAATATAAAGCGGAGTCAAAGTGGTTTATCTTCTTACTTTAGTTATCACATGACTTGTTGTATATTCTTTTCACCTTTGGAGGAATAACACCTACATCCGAGTTACCAACTAGCTGTTAGAAGATAGAATAAAAGTAGGTTGGTACGCAACCTGCATCCATTAAACAATAAAAAATATATGCGATTACGCACTGACATGAAGAGGAGATGAAGCTATTTGGATAATTTGACCACTGGACGAGAGTGTTAGTTGAATAGTACTGCTCTTGTCTATAGGCTCAGAATATACCAATGCAGCATGTTCAGTTGAATTATCATTAGGGGAGGTTGCTTTCATGGCTAATTTTCTCTTTCTATTCTTGGTATGCTTCTCCATTCCTATTTTGAAATCTGTCTTAAAGACAATGGGAAAGCCAGGTCACAAAATTTGCACTACATATTTAGTTCAATCAGGCATAATATGTAGTACACGTAGTGATATGGAGACAAAGACGGATAATATTTTACCCAGGTGTAATTTTATTTCGCTCATCCAGAATGCATAGTTACTGTAATAGGCAGGCAAAATAGTACTACACTCATAATGAAGAATTTATTATTAGTTCTTTATCAGACAATTTTTAACCACAGTTAAACATTGGATTAAATCTTCAACCTATGCTTTGCACACGGTTGTATTAAAATATTACAGTTGCATAAGATATATCCAAATATATACGAATTGTAATATAACGGTAATGAAAAAAATATTGTTGAACAATAGCGTTTCATCATTAACAACGGATAAGGAGGGGGTGTGAAGCAACTTGTATACTGTAGCACCAAAGGTAGGTTATAATTTGAAGTTGAAGCAAAAGGAAAGAAGTCGAACCTATCATCACATAAACTATGCATGAAAGTAACTAAAAACATAAGTTGCATCCAATATACCAGAAATGTATGAGCCCTAAAAATAATGCCAATAGAAAGAAGTATAATTTATTATTTGATTGGACCGCTCAAAATTACATTTGAACTCACGACCAACCTATCCGGTATATATAAAACAAACATATATATTACATTGTTTATTGCATGCAGTTTCAACCATGACCATAAAAGGTAAGCTTTTTTTGGGTTTGGAAGTATTGAATTGTATATTTTTAAAATCTTACACAAACCATATAAAACTAAGAATGTTTTCATTGAGAACTAAGGATGAAAAATACATTTTCGTCATGAAGTTGTTAAGTATAAAAAAATCGATGGTACGAAGACTGATGATGCAGAGAATGATCCGTCTAATATAAGTATATTTTAGCTTTTTTCAATAGTTATTTAATGTTATATGTAAACATACACACAAACACAATTGATAGTTGATGTTTTATGGATTGAATTGATTATTGGGTATTTTACATGACCAAAGAGAATGCAGTGGAGCATGACTATGAGTTAATTGTATAAGCGGGAAGAAATTAAGGCTTGGGTGCTTGTTTTTTAATTGCTATGGTATTGGGTAGCATACACTATAAATAATTGGGATATTCTTTAGCAATGATATTAGGAAACACTTTCTTGTATGCTTTTAGCAGCACATCATGAATTTGTTAAAAAAGGAACTATGATTAGTTTGATATGAAAAGGTTAAAGCAATATAATATTAATATGGATGGAAAAGTGCATAAATTAGAAAATATACCATAAGAGCAACTAAACGTTGTGCACCATAATTAGTTTCAATGCACCTATAGAAAGTCAACAGAAAATTGATACCTCTATAGTGTTTTATATCTACTTGACCTGGTATGCATTTATGATGCAGAGAAAGAGATTGTACACTAAATCATTTAACTTGTAATAAATGACTATTTCAGTAAATGGGAACAGAAACGATTTTTTACATGATTAGTTTGCAATTTCTAGGAACCTATATAACAAAGTTATTTTATGTTTCATTATGATGTTAAATAACTACTCATGTTTAAAAATTAAAACAAAATGTGCAAAACATAAAAAGTGTACAAATAAATTAGACTAACGAACTCTGATGAGAGAAATTCAAGTCAAAATTATAATTTACACATCAACCTTGAGCTCTTCCTTATTTACCCTAGTGGCGGATCATAAAATAACATGATTGAGCAAGTTTGGGAGAGGGAATCCTTTTAAAAATTTGAGGGAGAATCACAAACTAATATTGAAAGTGTACTTTAAATTCTAATGATGATCAAACATAATCATAATGTGATTATCATTTATAGTATGCACCAGAAATAGGTAAAAATTTGGTAAAACACTAGGGAAATCGAGATAGTGAATCAAATAAGTCACCTGAAAGCTTGAACCAGAATCCTCAAGGGTTTTCCTTTCTTGCCTTTGCTGGTTTCATTTACTCTTCCTTCAAATTTAGCTTGTCGTCCTGTCCAGACATTAATAGAATGGTTCGATTTCTCGTTGCCTCCTGCAGAATTTTTTTTTATCAATTCATGAAAACCCAACGTACTACCTATCGGTGCCTTACAATTATCAATTATTAAATAATAAATTCTTTGAAATGATACCAAATTATTTTTTATAAATTTATCACCAAATACATGCATATATGTATGAAGCTTGAAATGAATTTATTGTTAATAATAAGTCCATTTCAAAAATAGGGTGTTGCTCCAAAAACTTTTGAAATTTATTAAAATAATCTAGTTAATTATGAGCATGAAGCATTAAATCATATTAGTAAACCCATATACTTCATAAATATTGGATAATTTATCACTTTTCAGTTGAATTAGCATAATGTACCATTACACAAGATGAAATCGTTTGTATGGTCTAACAATATTCCATTTTTACATCGTCGGTAAGAATAGTTATAATTTCAATGTTCCAATATATTCCACATCATTAAATGTGAGTTATCGAAATGTTGAAAAGTAAATAAGGATCGTTTAATATATTGCTATTATTTAAACTATATAAACCAAATATTAGAATAAATAACAAACATCCCATTTCTAATTAACGGTGAAGGAAAGCACTGTAGCACATAATATTGCAATGCACATACAATTGAAAAAAACAGAAAATGGAGAAAAATAGAAGAATAACTATCAAAGATAACAGAATAAATTAATTTTGCAAGACCAAAAATTTGTATTTTAATCAAGTATTGTAGATGATTGTAGTCTTTGTAGATTACCATAGAAAAGTAGAACGATAAATTTAAGAAAAAGAAAGCATTTTTGAATCTCGAAGTGCATTGAAAATCATTGAAAAGTTACAGAAAAAAATACTTTTGTCGATCATCAAATTGTAAATTACAGAACATGAAAAATAATTTCATTATCCAATTTAAGGTGCATGAAAAATGAAGGAAGCACAGAGCAGTGTAGTGCACAGGTAACATGTTTAAATTTTGCGCAAAGCTAAAAAGAGGAATATTCATGTAATGACCTGAGATTTTCGACCTCGAAAATTCGAAACTAATACGTCCACTATAGAAGTGCCAAACAATCAAACGCCGGAAATTCTAGATTGCTAGGGTAAAGAAGAAAAAGAGGTAAAAGAAGAAACATAAACAACAGCACATAATCTCATATTCGCAGCGGACTAAAATATAATATCAAATAATAGCATTTACACAAAGAAAGTCGTAACTGTCAATTTACAGACAATATATCAGAGTACTACCGTTCACAATTAAACTGGACAGTTGTAACGACTTGTCCCAGACTATAACAAAACAAATCTCAAATATACAACAGAATATACTCCATACATTTCTGCAGTTCAGCTCCTCTCCTGAACTCCAGAACGTCCTAACCTGAAAATCTGTAATACTCGGTCTGACCCGAGCATTACAATAAAGTAGCACCCGAGTCAGGCGGGAAATCAGCGTGAGTAAACCCATATAATTTGAAATAATATGTTTTAAAACATAACTAAAAACTGAGGTAACTCATACCTTGCCACGAGTTCTTAACTTGCTAAAGCTAACACTTATTTCACAAAAGAATATTTAAGTACCGTTACTTAGTATAAATGGCCATGTTACTTAATTTATTTCATTCCTGCCTATTTGATTCTAAACCCAAATCCATAAATAATTTGTAGATTACTAATCGAAGTGGTTTCGGGTATTTTCTGATACCCGACCCCGGTCTCTTCGAATTCAATACCATCCTTTAAGTGAAAACACTTTAATATTAAATACAGGACGTCATACTTATACAGCAATTCATCACAGATAGATAACTTACATCATCATAGTTCAACCAAGCATTGCATATCACATAGTATCACAAATCACGTATCAGAGATATCAACAATCCAAGGCATTCAATTTTAGTTTATCACTTATAAGCAAGATTAAATAGTCATTCAATTCCTAATTAATTTAATTTAATAACCAAATAAATTGAATTAATCGCCCTTGAATCCTGGTTAATTGACCTTGATTAATTTTAAACCATTTATTATTATTTTAATTAACGAGATTAATTAATCATCCTTTAATTGTTTGCATTAATTAGTTAACCTTTAATTGCTTACATAGATTATTTATCCTTTAATTAATTACATTAATTAATTCTCCTTAAATATTATTAATTAATTAATTATCCTTTAATTAATTTCATTAGGTAATTATCTTTAATTATTTACATTAAGTATTAGCCTTTAATTTAATAAGACCTTTATTAATTAAGATAAACCAATTATCTTGATCAATTACTTAATTACGTTATTTAAATCTTATTTAATTTAAATGCTTTGTACAAAATCACTTAAGTCCTTCTTACTAATTAAAGGTCAATGCATTTACCTTCAATCACTTACTTAATCACATCCCTTTTATTTTGGAAACAATTAGAGATTTAATTAATTAATCAACCTAATATTTTTATCAATCAAAAGGCAACAATTTAATTTCAGAAAAACATTTGCATTTATATTCTATATATTTTGAAACTTGTTTTGAAAACTTGATCAACACCTTTGTTTTGAAAACTAGTTTAATATTCTACTTTGAAACTAGTACATTTCTTTTGTTTATAAACTAGTTAACAATTTACTATTGCTTTAAACCTTGGTTAAAATCATAACAAAAGAACCCGAGCCCAACCCATCATTTCCCGAGGCAATCCTGATCCACACCTAAGCCAAAACACATCGATTTCACTCAAAAAAACTTAAGAATGATCTCGAGCAACACCCTATCTTTCCCAAAGCATCAAAGCACAAAAATCACCAGACACAAAACTGTCTCATGCACGTGTACACGAGTTCGCCGTCGTTCCAATCGACCTCGTCGTCATCTAAAAGTCGTCGATGATCTACACGAGCCCTCAGACCACCCAGAACCATCAATCCCTCCGATGCTCGAAATCGAGCAAGACGACACCTTACTGGAACCAACCCAGATCGACAAGAACGCCTCATGACACCATCACTGCCTTCAGAAACCCCCCTTGCGCCTAGAGCTTCGGCGAACTCCTCCCTCTCCGTTCCCCTTGCATCGGAACACTCTAATGCCACTACAACGTCGAATTTTGCCAGGACAGGCCTTGACCAAATCTTTCTCTAAAATGCTAAATCTCTTTCGCCACTCCACCACGACGTCTGAGAAATCAAACCATCATTTTTCCCACGACCGCCACCTCTCCAGCCTCCCCTGACCCCAATCACGAAGCCCAAAGAATTCGCGTTCGCCAAAAATTGCTCCACGACCACTTTTCGTTCATTTCGCGAATACTCACCGTCCACAAACATAAAAATCTTGAAATTACCATAAAAAATCATCATATTCAAGTACGATTCAGTTTATGTAATCAAAACTTGGAATTTTAAAAATTAATTTTTTGACTCGAATTTATCTTCTTTATCATTTCTTATTGTTGAAATAATTACACAATATATACACTTGGAAATATATTTAAATATGATATTACATCTATATAATCACTTTTCTTTTAAAGATCATAGCTTAAATTTGTTTAAGTGGAGAGATATGAATTTAATTTGAATGTTCTTGAGCCTGTTATACAAATAGAAGCATATGTATACATATGCATAGACATGCACAGAATAAACCATATTTATATACTTGCAAACACTTTAATCCATCCATGCAAACATTATTCCATTTGTTAATCACATGCAGCAACCTATAAACAGATTAAGCTTTAAATAAAATGATTGTTTACTCACAGATTATGTTCAAACCGAGAAACAGAGTTTTCTTCTTTGATTTGGATTTTGATTTTGAACAACTTGAATTGATCTGATCTTTGAAATACTTGAGTTGAAATTTGAATTTGTTGCTTGCTTTTGCTCAGTTAAAACTTGCAGTTGTTGTTTGGATTTTCTCTTCGGTTTGATTTCTTTTGGTTTTTATTTAAGAAGATGAGAAAAAGTTGAGAAATGGAAATGTGAAAACTTTAATTTATATACAACCTCTTCTCTCAACATTTTATTTATTATTTTAGTTTGAAAAGGAACCTGTTTGCCACTTGTAAACATAGTTTATTCCTTAGCTTACAAATGTCCTTAATCAATATTTTATATTTCCTTTATGTTTTATATTTATTTATGTTTTGGGTTTTTTATTTTTTTTATTTTTACTAACTATGTTTATCTGATGTATAATTCAAAAGATATATATATTAAAACTTTTTATTTACACATTTTCTTTAATTTATAATTAGCTTCAAAAGAAAATGATATAAACCTATTTATTAATTTATAACTATATATATACTTACTGTTTTAAAAATATAGTGTTTTGAATCTAATTAATTCCTAAGATATTTACTTTAAATTTTAAGTCATTGTTTCCTATTCACAACTTACATATATATAAACAATAGCAATTGGAAAGCACATTTAAATAATTATATTAGAAGATTAATATTTATATCCAGATATATGTATTACATATTTTTTTATTATCAGAATTATTAGCTCCACTTATAAATCGGTATTTCTACTAATCTAGTTAATTATCAATTAACAGATGTCCAAAAATTCGGGTTATCACATTCCTCCCCCCTTTAAATCTTTTCATCCTCGAAAGGGAACGAAACCATAATTTATCAAAATGCTTATTATCGGTTAAATTACTCTTTGAACATTTTTAACTCTAAACTCTTTTTATTTAAATTTTTTTAAAACACCTTAAAATTTACACAATATTACTAAAATAGTTTTTGTATAAATACTTTTTATAACTCGATGCCTCAACCAGTCCATCATTGTACTCACAAAAATTTGGTCATACGTTGATCAAGCGTAAGACTGAAAATCTATAAGTATTTAGTATATCCGTTTTCAACATCCAGTGCAAATATTTGGAAAATATTTTCATGAACATATAGAATTTTTTTTAAAATATAGAAAACATTTTGGTGAGAATGCTCTGGAAATCGTCATCTCCTCCATGGTCGCAGTTAACCCGATGATTACGTCACCATCCCGGCAAAACCATAGAAAACTGTAGGCACTCCATGCCCCTCGATTACACCATGGAACCCTCCACAGATCGCAGCGACACTCAGGTTTTACGTCGCCATCACGGCAAAACCCATGTCACTATAGGCATCAGCACCCTCGAATTTCGCTGCCAAATGAAACTTCTCCACTCCTACATAGATCGCAGACTACATCGGTCGAGTCCCAATATAGCCCGAGGCACTCACTGCCGCACGACTTTTGCTATGTCATTATAGATCGCAGTTTATGATGTTACGTCGCCCTTTCGGCAAAATCAAACATATACCATTGGCACTCACTGCCACATGACTTCCACTATGGTCCGCAGTAGACCGCAGTGACATCAAGTTAGACTGTCGTCACAGCATAACCCAAATGTCTCTACAGGCATCAGCGCCCTCGACTTTCGGTACCACACACAAAGCTCAGGAACATCAGTTTGTCCTGACTTCCTTCCAAGATCAAATTTAGAACCCCCTTAGGTCTCAAAGCAGAACCACCCCGTGGATCTCCTAAGAAGTTCATTTCATGCTAGCGCCTTTTTCCCTAGAGCCAATCTCGAAATATTTTATACTATACACGTATAGTGTCTTTCAACTCATACTCTTTATGACTCAAATAAAAATCTCCTTTACACTAAATCAATATCTCAAATCGATAGTTCCAAACTTGGCTTTCCAAATTCCCAAAATTGATTTTTCCCAAAAATCAAAAGCCTTTCCAAAATCCATAGTTTCCAAAACCTTTTTTTAAAATCATTCTCATAAAATCACTTATGTATATAATCTTGAAAAAAAAATCTTTAGATCACTTCATACTTATATAAATTCCCTTTTTAAACTTCAAATCTTTTCAAAAATCTTTTCTTCTGGCTATAGATTCAACAAAGGGAAGCTTATCATATGAAACAAACATATATAACTTTAGTTATGCCAAATTGAATATTCAAGTTTAATTTCCTTTATAAAGTTATTTACCATATCACTTACTTTTCATAAAGTGAATTTCAAAAGATATCCAACTTCCACTTTTATTCGTATATATTTCTCAAAATATACTTTTCTTTTCTAAAATCATTTTTCATTTCTTTCAAAATTCCAATATCTATTACATTTAAGCACGTAAGATGTACACATACCATCCATACGTAATATCAAATCTGATCGCTCACTCAATCACATAATTTCACTTCTAAACTAGTATCGTCCACTGGACTTCTTAGTGCGACTCAGATTTGGTTTCTTGATTAGAAACCGTCATTCTCCTAGCATAGCCATAACAATGGTAGATAATTTCCAAAGCCAATCAAAAATCCATATCCAAGTTCTCCATCGAAAATTGAGTGAAAAATCCCAACTCGGGTCGATATACTATCCTGAAATTCTATGCACGAAATCTGGATCAAATCATTATAACAATAGAATAATATATGTACATCCTATGTATTTACCTTATTGATTATCAGCTAAATTAATTTTCTTTTACTTCACATTCATTTAGACTTTTATTCACTTATTCACAATTGCTTCAACTCCCATTTGGGTTATTACTTCAATTCTAAACAGTTTGCACTCTGATCATCTTAAATATAGAAAATAGCTTGAAAAAGTTTAAAACAGATAAGTAGTTGTAAAATAGTTGTTAGTTGTAAAAATAGCTGTTAACTAATTATAAAATAGTTGTAAAATAGTTAAATTATTGTAGAATAGTTAGATAGTTGCAAAAATAGTTGTAAAACAGTAACTAGTTATAAGTAGTTGTGAAATAGTGATTAGTTTGTAAAACAGATGTAAAATAGTAATTAGTTTTCAAAATAATTGTAAAATAAGTATAAGATAGTTTGGATTTAAAAAGAAAGGTTGTATAGTAATAGCTAGGAAAAATAGATTTAAAACAGTTTATAATAAAATAATTTATTTGAAAAAAATAATTCAGAGCCAAACTGTTCAATTCCCCAATCTCCATTCCCTTTTAATTTCCAATTTCCACTTCCATTTAAATTGATTCAATTTCAATTTAACTTGAACTAACTTCAATTCCTATCCCAAATGCAAATCAATTCCATTTGAATTTAAACTTATTCAACTTCAATCTCACTTCCAATTAATTCAATTCATTTGAATTATCTCAATTCTAATCTCAATTTTAAATCATCTCGAATTACATAAATTCTAGTTAATTTTTTAATTGTTGATTTAATCCTTTAAATCAAATTATCCTTTACTTTTAATTTAACTGCCTAAGTCCTTAAACAATTTAATTCTGAGTCCAAATTTTAAATATTCGTTTTAAATTACCTTTATTTAATTTATTTCTAAGTTCAAGTAAGAGTTCAAAAACTTTTTAAACAATTTAATCTTTATAATCCAATGTATTACCCAATTTTTTTTAACTTCAAACTTTGAAACCAATTCCTAAACAATTTAGTTTGCAAGTTCATTTTTAACATTTAAATCTTAAGTTCAAAGTGATTTTATTCTCATAAGTTCAATCTTTATCTCTAATAATCACAATCACGTAAATAATTTCAAATTAAAGTTAATTCCATTTAATTCCAATAATGAATATATATTATCTCAATCCACTTCTTAATTTATTCAATACAATCCAATTTACAATTTCATAGATTATTAATAACAACAGGATGATAGCAAGATATGTCAAAGTAAATAAACATCCAAATTATCTAAACATCCATCAGTAGCTTCCACTACCAATTTTCAGAACTCAATCCCGTTTTGAGATCACACATAACTCCCTTTCAAATCAACCCATTTAACTTCCCTAAGTTAAATCCCAATTTCATCTTGAAATTTCCAATTTCAAGTTGTTCGTTCTAAACTTATTTAACTTCTCCTAAGTTAAATTCTCATTTAATCCAGTCAACCTTACTCAATTTGAATTCTTCATTTCAAAATTTTAAACTTCTTATCAATATCCTTTCCCACTTATAAGTTCAAAAACTTATCACATTTTAGGGAAAATTCAAAACTCAACACTTAGTGTTTATTTCATATCCTTTATGTATGTCCCCACATATACACATATTTATTTCTTTTGTACTTCAAGTCATACTTTAAATTATAAACCATTTTTGGTTTTTAGTTCAAAAAATATTTCTTTAAATTTTTTTTAAAACAACTCTTGTTTTAAGATAAGATTCCTACATTTAAAAATATTATTTCTTATATCTTTTAATACTTTAAAACAAGTTAAATTTTCTGGACTTAGATTTTAAAACTTCACAATTTAAATCCATTCCAGTTTACAAGTTATACTTATCTAAATTGTTACTTTCTTAAAACATTCCTTTTTGCTTTATCATTATTTATCTTAGAAAGATAAACATCCCTTTATTAAGATATAACGAACATAACCAAGATTATCATATCTGGAAAACAATTCACTACATATTACCTCATAATTTATTGGAAAATAAAATCAAGATAACTTAATTCAGCATTCTGAAAACATTTCTACAAATTGTAGGATTTTATTTCCTGGTTTGAATCCATTTCAAGCTTATCTTATTTGTATAATTCATATTACCCAATTCCTATTCGGTTATATATATTACCACTTAAATCGTATTAATATATTTAAATTCAACAACCATCTACCAATTATCTTAATATATATAATAATTAGAAAAATTATTGCTTTATAAATTGCAATATAAGCTTATATAAGAATCATCCATTTTTAAAACCATTTTAAAATCTTTATATAAGAAAATAACAAATACGCTCTCATATATATTACACTCAACTCATTCTAGGGTACTACTGACCATATCCTTAATGAGTAAATCCACTAGATCCAAGGTTCTCGCTTAATATTTAGCTCTGATGCCAACTGTAATGAGCAGGATTTTCAACCCTGAAAATTCGACACTGATACGTCCACTGTAGAAGTGCCGAACAATCGAACGCCAGAAATTCCAGATTGTTAGGGTAAAGATGAAAAAGAGGAAGAAGAAGAAGTAGAAACAACAACATAGAATCTCACATTCATAGCGGATTAAAATATAATATCAAATAATAGCATTTACAAAAAGAAAGCTGTAACTATCAATTTACGGACAATATATCAGAGTACAATCATTCACAATCAAACTGGACAGTTGTAACAACTTGTCCCGGACAACAACAAAACAAATCTCAAATATACAGTGGAATATACTCCATATGTTCCTGCCATCCACCTCGTCTTCTAAACTCCAAAACGTCCTAACCTGATTATATGTAATACACAGTCTGACTCGAGCATTACAATAAAGTAACACCCAGGTCAGGCTGGAAACCAGCGTGAGTAAACCCATATAATTTGAAATACTAAGTTTTAAAACATAAATGAAAACCTGGGTTAACCCGTACCTTACTACGAGTTCTTAACTTGCTAAAGCCAACACTTATTTCACAAAACAATATTTAAGTTCCGTTACTTAGTATAAATGGCCATATTACTTAATTTATTTCATTCCTGTCTATTTGATTCTAAAATCAAATCCATAAAGAATTTGTAGATTACTAATCGAAGTGGTTTCTGGTATTTGCTGATACCTGACCCCGGTCTCTTCGAATTCAATACCATCCTTTAATCCAAGTTGTTTAAGTGAAAACACTTCAACATTAAATACAGGATGTCATATTTACACAGCAATTCATTACAGATAGATAACTTACATCATCACAGTTTAACCAAGCATTGCATATCACAAAGTATCACAAATCATATATTAGAGATATCAACAATCCAAGGCATTCAATTTTAGTTTATCACTTATAAGCAAGATTAAATAGTCATTCAATTCCTAATTAATTTAATTTAATTACCATATAAATTAAATTAATCACCCTCAAATCCTGCTTAATTAATAATTAATTTTAAACCATTTATTATTATTTTGATTAACGAGGTTAATTAATCATCCTTTAATTGTTCACATTAATTAATTAACCTTTAATTGCTTACATAGATTATGTATCCTTCAATTAATTACATTAATTAATGATCCTTAAATAACATTAATTAACTAATTATCCCTTAACTAATTTCATTAAGTAATTATCTTTAGTTATTTACATTAAGTAATTAGCCTTTAACTTAATAAGACCTTTATTAATTAAGATAAACCAATTATCTTAATCAATTACTTAATTACATTATTTAAATCTTATTTAATTTAAATGCTTTATACAAAATCACTTAAGACCTTTTTACTAATTGAAGTTCAATACATTTACATTTAATCGCTTACTTAATCACATCCCTTTTATTTTGGAATCAATTAGAGACTTAATTAATGAATTAATTAACCTACTATTAATTATTCAACTCAAAACAATTTAATTTCAAAAGAACAATTGCATTTATAATCTATATATTTTGAAACTTGTTTTGAAAACTTGATCAACACCTTTGTTTTGAAAACTAGTTTAATATTTTACTTTGAAACTAGTACATTTCTTTTATTTATAAACTTGTTAACAATTTACTATTGCTTTAAACCATGGTTAATTTCATAACAAAAGAACCCAAGCCCAACCCATCATTCCCCGAGCCAATCCCGATCCACACCCGAGCCAAAACTCATCCACTTCTCTCTGAAAAACTCAAAAACGATCTCGAGCTACACCCCATCTTTCCCGAAGCATCAAAACACAGAAATCACCAGACACAAAACTGTCTCATGCACGTGCACACGAGTTCGCCGTTGTTCCGATTGACCTCGCCATCATCTACAAGTCGTCGATGATCTACATGAGCCCTCAGACCACCCAGAACCATCAATCTCTCCGGTACTCAAAATCGAGCAAGATGACACCTTACTGAAACCAACCTAGATCGACAAGAACACCTTGTGCCACCATCACCTGCCCCCAGAACCCCGGCCCTCGCGCCTAGAGCTTCGCCAACTCCTCCCTCTCCATTCCCCTTGCACCGAAACACTCTGGTGCCACTACAACGCCGAATCTTGCCCTAAAATCCTAAATCTCTTCTTCCCCTCCACACGACGTCTGAGAAATCAAACCGCCATTTTTCCGCGACTACCACCTCTCCAGCCTCCCCTGACTCCAATCTCCAAGCGAAAGACTTCACGTTCGCCAGATATTGCTCACGGACCATTTTTCGTTAATTTTGCGAATACTCGTCATCCACAAACATAAAAATCATGAAATTACCATCAAAAATCATCATATTCAAGTACGATTCAGTTTATATAATCAAAACTTGGAATTTTAAAAATTAAATTTCGACTTGAATTTATCTTCTCTGTCATTTCCTATTTCTGAAATAATTACACAATATATACACTTGGAAGTATTTTTAAATATGATATTACATCCATATAATCACTTTTCTTTTAAAGACCATAGCTTAAATTTGTTTAAGTGGAGAGATATGAATTTATTTTGAATCTTCTTGAGCCTATTATACAAACAGAAGCATATGTATACATATGCACAGACATGCACAGAATAAACCATATTTATACACTTGCAAACTCTTTAATCCATCCGTGCAAACATTATTCCATTTATTGATCACATGCAACAATCTATAATTAGATTAAGCTTTAAATAAAATGATTGTTTACTCACAGATTATGTTTAAACCAAGAAACAGAGTTTTCTTCTTTGATTTGGATTTTGATTTTGAACAACTTGAATTGATCTGATCTTTGAACTACTTGAGTTGAAATTTGAATTTGCTGCTTGCTTTTGCTCAGTTAAAACTTGCAGTTGTTGTTTAGATTTTCTCTTTGGTTTGATTTCTTTTGGTTTTTATTTAATAAGATGAGAAAGAGTTGAGAAATGGAAATGTGAAAACTTTGGTCTGTATACAGCCTCTTCTCTCAGCATTTTATTTATTATTTCAATTTGAAAAGGAACCTATTTACCACTTGTACACATAATTTATTCCTTAGCTTACAAATGTACTTAATCAATATTTTATATTTTCTTTATGTTTTATATTTATTTATGTTTTGGGTTTTATATATTTTTTTATTTATATTAACTATGTTTATCTCATGTATAATTCAATATATATATTAAAACTTTTTATTTATACATTTTCTTTTATTTATACTTAGCTTCAAAAGAAAATGAAATAAACCTATTTATTAATTTATAACTATATATATACACTTAGTGTTTTAAAAATATTGAGTTTTAAATCTAATTAATTCCTAAGATATTTACTTTGAATATTAAGTCATTGTTTCCTATTCACAACTTACATATATATAAACAGTAGCAATTGGAAAGCACATTTAAATAATTATATTAGAAGATTAATATTTATATCCAGATATATATATATATATATTATATATTTTTTATTACCAGAATTATTAGCTCCACTTATAAATCAGTATTTCTACTAATCCAGTTAATTATCAATTAACCGATGTCTAAAAATTCGGGTTATCACAATTCAAGAACTATCTTGGTTTACTTATTTGGATTAGGTGAAGGATAATGTAATGACCCGTATTTTATGTATCGAAATCGTAGAACTGTTGTCATTAGGTTGTTAGTTTTGTTAAGTCGTTTGGAGCTTAAGTCGTCCAGAGATGAGTCGTCCAGGGTTAGGTCGTGTCGTAGCATAAGTCGGTGGAGCGACTTAGGGGATGGAGCGACCTAAGGAAAGTGAACGGCTTAAGGAGGTGAGCGACTTAAGAGATTAGACGACTTAAGAGATCGGAGCGAGTTAACGACCTAGTGGTTAGCGGCTTAAGGGGTTGAGCGACCTAAGAGAACTAGCGGCAATGACCTAAGAGGGAGACAGGTTGGTTGGACGGCTTAAGGAAGATGGCTTAGGTCGCTGGGTGGCTAAGCCGTGTGTGTAGTTAGGTCGTAAGTCGCATGATGGCTTGAGTCGTTAGGTCGTGTCTAAGTTAGGTCGCGAGAGGACTTGAAGTGGTAGGTCGTTGGAGTTTTAGGTCGGTAAGCCGTGGGGTTGCTAAGTCGTATGTCGTTGGGTTTTGATAAGTCGCGAGCGACTTAAGGGGGCGGACGACTTAAGGATTCGGCCTATAAATACACGGCCTTATCTCACTTTTTGGGATCCGGATTTTGAAGCGACGAAGTGCTGCCATTTTGAGAGCTCGAGTACTACTCTTCTTCACTTCTTTTCTCTTCTTTAATCTAGTGCTTCCTTCCATCCAAGATTTAAGATCAAATCGAAGATCCAAGAGCCAAGATTGAAGATCTACATTCTTCAAAGAGAGACTTCATCGTTTGAAGTGGAATTTTGACGGATCAAGCTAGATCCTTCACTGTCCAGATCTGAAGTGTGTTGTTTTTGAGGTGTTTAGGTGATTCGGTGAGTGGTGGTTATCTCTCACACGGACCCAAAGGAGTATATCGGATTTGTGGTTTGATTTTGTGTCAAAGATAGTGATTCCATACATTTTTGTAAAACCTTAGTATAGATCCATTGTTCATGAAGATTTGACATCCATTTTAGTATATGTTAACCTATGCAAGTGCATCCATTAAGTTATAGAGATATCATTCATGATTTATGCTTGTTAGTTTTAAACTCTTTATTTACATGATTGCCATTTTGTTATAATTGTTTTTGGGTTACGTTTGAACGCTTAATTACTTGGATTAATGATTGTCTTGATTGATTGTTATGAATTAGTTGATTTATGGTTGAATTTGGACAAGTATGGTCGGAGATGATTCAAAAGCTAAGGGAAAGGCTCTTGAATAAGGAAAGCTGCTCGTGGCATATGTGGCGGATGATGAAACTCACATGGATATACTTGATGATGATGTTGAGATGGGCTTTGCTATGATGAGATGAGGCGAAGCATGATATGATGTAGCCTTGGTATAATCCAGACGGGATCATTCCAAGCATGTTGATAATGGTTGGCTTGAGAGGCGCTTGAGCTAGTATGGAAATAGTCGTCAAGGAGGATGACTAGAAGGCTGAGATTTCATCGTTATTGAAGGTTCTAGCAGACTCAAAGCAAGAGTACGCTGGGCAGATTCGATAGTCCCAAAAGACTACAGTTGGTGGTCGAGTACTCTGGGCAGATTCGATAGTCCTAGGCACGGGCTGCGACGACGTGCGAAGTTTTGTCTAGAACCGGGGTTACCATTAGCCCTTGACGGACGGCTGAAAGAATGTGCCGGTCATTCAATTAACGGTGGTATCGAAGCAATGATAACAGTGATAGCCAGGGTCATGGAAGTTTGGATGCTTTGGTTGTATCGTCATTTGGTCTCAAGAGCGATGTTTTGTGGGTGCTTATCTGATCTTGGTTTAGGCCTTGGGGGTTTGTACTTGGAAAACATCGACCTTGACTCGAGTGATAATTGCTTTGCTTTAAATGTCTGCTTTGCTATGTTTATTTCCACCTAGTGGGTCTGGAGGCTATCACTGTAGAAAGTGGTGGAGTGGGAGGGTTGGATTCCTATTCCTTTTTCCTTTATGCTCTTTTGGTATGTTGTTAGTTAATTTACCACTCACTAAGACTGTTGTCTGACTCAAGGTTTTATGTTCAACTCTTATTACCTTGGGCTGTTCATCCGTTTTGGGATGGGCAGACTAGGTAGCAGGTGACAGGTGCTGTTCTCAGTGACCAACGCTGTTGATGACGAAGACGATTTGGTGGCTTTTGCATATTATTTTCCTACTATATGTACTGGATGTTCCGCTGCTTGTGTGATTCTCTGAGTATTATGTAGTGAGGCTTGATGTATTGACCATTTAGATGTTTGTATCAAATTGTTTTGTAGTGTACTGATGAGGTTCTATTTGGTGGAGCTTCACTATGTATATTTCTCTATTGTATTTTATCCCTGCGCTTTGAGTAATACGATAGAGTTTATTGTTTTACTTTAACCCTGACGATCATCCATGGAGGCCTGGCACACTTTTCTGCACACTATTTCCTTGTTTTGTGCAGGAGCCATGGGCGGTCGTCACATTTGGTATCAGAGCCTTCGTTAATCGATTTTAGCCAATGCTCACTGACGTAACTACGTATGAGAGACGTAATTGTATTTTGATGGATGATTACTATATATAATATAGTAGTTTAGAAGGATTAGAACCTCTTATGCAGTTGTTTCTCAAGGTGTATTAATCATTCTTTTATAGATATTAAGAATGAGTCGAAGAGGGAGACCAGCTGCTAGGGAAGGCCGTGCTGTTGAGGGGGTTGCTGATTATGCTGCTATGTTCGAGGCTATGATGACTTCGATCATGAGAAGGATGCCAGCTCCAGGGCCAACGGTAGATGTTGGAGTTCAAGTTCAAACTCCAAAACAGGTGGATTTTGCTAAGCCGTGTAAAGACTATACTGCTCTTCGAGGAAAGGTTTTCTTGGGAACAGAATCAACCATAGAAGTCCAAAGATGGATAGATGCTTGTAGAAAGATCTTTGGTGATTTGGGAATCGAGGATGCAACCAAAAGGAAGCTTGCATCAAGACAGCTTCAGGGAAGAGCTTCTGATTGGTGGAACTCTATCACCATTGATACTCCAGAGGAAGAAATTACTTGGGAGCAATTTCAAGTCAGATTTGAAGCTAAGTTCATTTCTACAACTCATAAATCTGTTCTGTTCAAGAAATTTGTGGAACTCAAGCAAGGTGGAAAACCATTCCTTGAGTATGTTTCAGAGTTTGAAGCCTTGTCCAAGTATGCTCGGTCATATATTGAATCTCCTTATCAGAAGAATGAGAAGTTTGTGACAGGCTTGGACACTTATCTTAGGAGGCAGTTGGTGGATCATTTGGACGATCCGTTTGAGAAGCTTGTAGAGAAGGCTCTCAGGCATGAGAATCTGTTTCCTAAAGGAGGATCTGTTGTTGCTGTGACCAAGGAGGAATCTAAACCACAGCAAGGTGAGAACAAGAAGAGGAAGCAGCAACAACAGAAGGGTAAGGATGGCCAGAAGAAGCCGAAGGGTGAGGTGACCTGCTACAACTGTCAGCAGAAAGGCCATTTCTCCAGAGACTGTAAGAATCCAAAGGTGCCGGTGAAGTGCCACAACTGTGACAAGCCGGGGCATATTAAGAGGAATTGTCCAGAACCGTGAAAGGACAAGTAGATTGTGCAAGCTTATGCTTTGGGGGCTGTTCCATCATCTTCAAAAGCTCCTACTGCGGAAGAGAAAGGAAAGAGTGTGGTGGTACAAGGTACCCTTTTCATTTGTGGTGTTCCAGTTAGAGTGTCGTTCGATACTGGGGCGTCGCATTCCTTTGTTTGTAATGAACTTGTATGCCGGTTGGGTTTAAAACCAGATATTGTTGATAAACCATTGGTTGTGACTAATCCAGTTGGAGGTTCGTCCTGTTTGTGTATGATATGCCGTGGTCTGGTTGTATCGAGTCATGATTGCTCTTTTGTTTGTGATTGTTTTGTTCTGAACTTTGCGGGGTTTGGAATTATTTTGGTTATGAACTGGCTTAGGAAGTATGCGGCAAAGGTTGATTGTGAAAGGCTGGAGGTGACAGTCGAGAATGTGGAAGGGCGAAAGGTTGTGATACGATGTAAGCATGAGGAAGGCGTCTTCATGAGCTTCATGTATTCGCTGGTTGTTCCACGGGATGGACTGTCATCGATGCCAATTGTGAATGGATTTGAGGATGTCTTTGATGAGGTCAAAGGGTTACCGCTGCATAGAGAGATCGAGTTTCGCATCGATCTGGTTGAAGGAGCCAGACCTATTGTGATGCCTCTTAGGCGGATGGCGCCTAGGGAACAGCAAGAGTTGAAGGTGCAAGTTGATGATCTCCTACAGAAAGGATTCATTCGGCATAGTGTGTCCGAATGGGGTGCACCAGTTGTGTTTGCAACCAAGGCAGATGGATCGTTAAGATTGTGTGTAGATTATCGTGAGCTGAATAAAGTGACTAAGAAGAACAAGTATCCATTGCCGAGAATAGATGACTTGTTTGATCATCTTCACGAAGCCAAGGTGTTTTCTTAGATGGATTTGGCAACGGGATTTCACCAATTAAGAGTGGCAAAAGATAGTGTGCCGAAGACTGCTTTTAGAACACCATCAGGTTTCTTTAAGTGGTTAGTAATGCCGTTTGGATTGACCAATGCACCAGCATATTTTGTGGATCTTATTAATAGAGTGTTCAGGGATCAATTGAACAAGTTCGTACTAGTGTTCGTAGATGATATTCTGATTTATTCCAGAACTGAAGAAGAGCACAAGACGCATTTGTGTGTTGTTTTGGAGACCCTATGGAAACATCAGCTGAAGGCTAATTTTTCGAAGTGTCACTTCTGGAAGAGCGAAGTGAGGTTCTTAGGCCATATTATCTCTGGAAGTGGAATAGCGGTTGATCCCGCCAAAGTGGTAGCAGTCCAGAATTGGGTTAGACCTAAGAATGCATATGATGTGAGAAGTTTTCTTGGATTAGTAGGATACTATCGTCGGTTTATCAAAGACTTTTCCAAGGTAGCTGCACCATTAACAGGATTGACGAAAAAGAACCAAGTATTCAGATGGGATGCTAAGTGTGAGCAAGCTTTCGGAATCCTGAAAGAGCGACTAACAAGCGCTCATGTTTTGACTATTCCTAGTGGAAATGATGAGATGGTGGTTTACACCGATGCATGTGGTACTGGACTTGGAGCAGTGCTAATGCAGAAGGATAAAGTTGTTGCGTATGCAAGTCGACAACTAAAGCCGCCTGAAAGGAATTATCCGACTCATGATTTGGAGTTGGCGGCGATTGTATTTGCTCTGATGATGTGGAGACATTACCTACTGGGAGTTCGATTCGAGTTGTTTACAGATCATAAGTCATTGAAGTATCTTTTTTCCCAAAAGGATTTGAATCTCCCGCAGCAACGATGGCTAAAGTTTTTAGCATCATATGATTTTGGTATAGCCTATACTCTGGGAAAAGGTAACGCAGTGGCAGATGCGTTAAGTCGAAGACATGCAGAATTGGGGGTCATGTTTTCAGAATGGAAGAGTCTTGAGTATTTGGTTGGATTTGACTTCAGGCCTAGATGTGAATTGGAACCTGAGATGTTGGCAAACTTATCGGTAAGACCTACTCTTGTGGAAAGAATTGGTGAGGGCCAAAAGCGAGATGATAAGCTTGTCAAGATTATCCGTGATTTGGGTTCTGGATTAGACCCAGAAAAGGATAAAGGATTCGAAATCGATCGAGAGGGTTGACTTCGGAAATAAGGACGACTGGTTGTTCCCGATATAGATGAATTGAGAAATGAAGTTCTGAAAGAAAGTCATCACTCGAAGCTGACAATTCATCCAGGTGGAAATAAGATGTACCGGGATATGAAGAGAACCTATTACTGGGAAGGTATGAAGAAGGATGTTGGAAATTTTATTTCCAAATGCATGAACTACCAGTTGGTAAAAGCCAAGCAGAAGAAGCCCAGTGGATTGCTTCAGCCATTAGAAGTTCCTACATGGAAGTGGGAGCAAATATCGGTGAATTTTATCGATGGACTACCTAGAACCAGAGCAGGAAATGAAGGGATTTCGGTCATCGTAGATCGTTTGACCAAGAGTGCAAGATTCATTCCTGTTCGATCAACCAGGACTGCATCGAAATTGGCTGAGTTGTATGTTAAGTGGATAGTTCGATTCCATGGTATTCCGAAAAGTATAGTGAGCGATCGAGATCCATTGTTCGCTAGTGGATTTTGGAAGAGCTTCCAGGAAGTTTTGAGAACCGAGCTGTGTTTGAGTACGGCTTATCACCCTCAAACAGATGGTCAGACTGAGAGAGTCAACCGAGTTTTGAAAGATCTCCTCAGAGCATGTGTTTTGGATTTCGGAGGATCGTGGGAAGATCATCTTCATTTGGTGGAATTTTCATATAATAACAGCTACCAGTCAAGCATTGGTATGGCACCGTATGAAGCATTGTATGGAAGATCGTGTAACTCTCCGACATGTTGGTTGGAAATAGGAGAAAAGTTAATACTTGGGCCAGAAATGATTTGACAGACTTTAGATTGCATAGAGATCATTCGGCGACGAATGAAGGCAGCCCAAGACCGTCAGAAAAGTTATGCCGATAAGCGTTGTAAGGATTTGGAATTCGACGTAGGTAATATGATTTTTGTGAAGATTTCTCCATTGAAGAATGTTATTCGATTCGGGAAGAAAGGGAAATTGACTCCGAGATTTGTTGGACCATTCCCGATCATCGAGCGAATTGGAAAGCTCGCCTATAAATTGGAATTACCAGAAAAGATGTCGGGTGTGCACAATGTTTTTCAGGTATCGTATCTACGAAAGTATGTGCATGACTCGAATACGGTGGTTTCTGCTGATAGTTGTGAGGACTTTGAGATTGATCCAATCGTTGAGAGATCTCGTAAACCGCTTCGTGTTGTGGAAACTAACACGAAACAGCTTAGGAGGAAGGTAGTCAAGTTGGTCAAGGTACAATGGAGTGATGATTTAACGACTGTACATGGGAGGAGGAAGAGAGGATGAAGGCAGCTCATCCTGAACTCTTGGAGGTATGACCGTGAGGTGTCGTGACATCGCATGACATTGTAACTTGTTCTAGTCTTAGAATTCTGCATGGTAGGCCAGGAATTGGATGCACGGTTTGTTGATTGCTATGGATGGTAGGCATGCAGAATAGTCTTTGATTGCTCTTGTTTGTTTAGAATTTCGGGGGCGAAATTCCTAAGGGGGAGAGAATGTAACGACCCGTATTTTACGTATCGAAATCGTAAAACTGTTGTCATTAGGTTGTTAGTGTTGTTAAGTCGTTTGGAGCTTAAGTCGTCCAGAGATGAGTCGTCCAGGGTTAGGTCGTGTCGTAGCATAAGTCGGTGGAGCGACTTAGGCGATGGAGCGACCTAAGAAAGTGAACGGCTTAAGGAGGTGAGCGACTTAAGAGATTAGACGACTTAAGAGATCGGAGCGAGTTAACGACCTAGTGGTTAGCGGCTTAAGGGGTTAAGCGACCTAAGAGAACTAGCGGCAACGACCTAGTGGTTAGCGGCTTAAGGGGATAAGCGACCTAAGAGAACTAGCGGCAACGACCTAAGAGGGAGATAGGTTGGTTGGACGGCATAAGGAAGATGGCTTAGGTCGCTGGGTGGCTAAGCCGTGTGTGTAGTTAGGTCGTAAGTCGCATGATGGCTTGAGTCGTTAGGTCGTGTCTAAGTTAGGTCGCGAGAGGACTTGAAGTGGTATGTCGTTGGAGTTTTAGGTCGGTAAGCCGTGGGGTTGCTAAGTCGTATGTCGTTGGGTTTTGATAAGTCGCGAGCGACTTAAGGGGGCGGACGACTTAAGGATTTGGCCTATAAATACACGACCTTATCTCACTTTTTGGGATCCGGATTTTGAAGCGATGAAGCGCTGCCATTTTGAGAGCTCGAGTACTGCTCTTCTTCACTTCTTTTCTCTTCTTCAATCAAGTGCTTCCTTCCATCCAAGATTGAAGATCAAATCGAAGGTCCAAGAGCCAAGATTGAAGATCTACATTCTTCAAAGAGAGACTTCATCGTTTGAAGCAGAATTTTGACGGATCAAGCTAGATCCTTCGCTGTCCAGATCTGAAGTGTGTTGTTTTTGAGGTGTTTAGGTGATTCGGTGAGTGGTGGTTATCTCTCACACGGACCCAAAGGATTATATCGGATTTGTGGTTTGATTTTGTGTCAAAGATAGTGATTCCATACATTTTTGTAAAACCTTAGTATAGATCCATTGTTCATGAAGATTTGACATCCATTTTAGTGTATGTTAACCTATGCAAGTGCATCCATTAAGTTGTAGAGATATCATTCATGATTTATGCTTGTTAGTTTTAAACTCTTTATTTACATGATTGCCATTTTGTTATAATTGTTTTTGGATTATGTTTGAACGCTTAATTACTTGGATTAATGATTGTCTTGATTGATTGTTATGAATTAGTTGATTTATGGTTGAATTTGGACAAGTATGGTCGGAGATGATTCAAAAGCTAAGGGAAAGGCTCTTGAATAAGGAAAGCTGCTCGTGGCATATGTGGCGGATGATGAAGCTCACATGGATATACTTGATGATGATGTTGAGATGGGCTTTGCTATGATGAGATGAGGCGAAGCATGATATGATGTAGCCTTGGTATAATCCAGACGGGATCATTCCAAGCATGTTGATAATGGTTGGCTTGAGAGGCGCTTGAGCTAGTATGGAAATAGTCGTCAAGGAGGATGACTAGAAGGCTGAGATTTCATCGTTATTGAAGGTTCTAGCAGACTCAAAGCAAGAGTACGCTGGGCAGATTCGATAGTCCCAAAAGACTACAGTTGGTGGTCGAGTACTCTGGGCAGATTCGATAGTCCTAGGCACGGGCTGCGACGACGTGCGAAGTTTTGTCTAGAACCGGGGTTACCATTAGCCCTTGACGGACGGCTGAAAGAATGTGCCGGTCATTCAATTAACGGTGGTATCGAAGCAATGATAACAGTGATAGCCAGGGTCATGGAAGTTTGGATGCTTTGGTTGTATCGACATTTGGTCTCAAGAGCGATGTTTTGTGGGTGCTTATCTGATCTTGGTTTAGGCCTTGGGGGTTTGTACTTGGAAAACATCGACCTTGACTCGAGTGATAATTGCTTTGCTTTAAATGTCTGCTTTGCTATGTTTATTTCCACTTAGTGGGTCTGGAGGCTATCACTGTAGAAAGTGGTGGAGTGGGAGGGTTGGATTCCTATTCCTTTTTCCTTTATGCTCTTTTGGTATGTTGTTAGTTAATTTACCGCACACTAAGACTGTTGTTTGACTCAAGGTTTTATGTTCAACTCTTATTACCTTGGGCTGTTCATCCGTTTTGGGATGGGCAGACTAGGTAGCAGGTGACAGGTGCTGTTCTCAGTGACCAACGCTGTTGATGACGAAGACGAGCTGGAGGCTTTTGCATATTATTTTCTTACTATATGTACTGGATGTTCCGCTGCTTGTGTGATTATCTGAGTGTTATGTAGTGAGGCTTGATGTATTGACCATTCAGATGTTTGTATCAAATTGTTTTATAGTGTACTGATGAGGTTCTATTTGGTGAGGCTTCACTATGTATATTTCTCTATTGTATTTTATCCCTACGCTTTGAGTAATACGATAGAGTTTATTGTTTTACTTTAACCCTGACGATCATCCATGGCGGCCTGGCACACTTTTCAGCGCACTATTTCCTTGTTTAGTGCAGGAGCCATGGGCGGTCGTCACATTTGGTATCAGAGCCTTGGTTAATCGATTTTAGCCAATGCTCATTGACGTAACTACGTATGAGAGACGTAATTGTATTTTGATGGATGATTACTATATATAATATAGTAGTTTAGAAGGATTAGAACCTCTTATGCAGTTGTTTCTCAAGGTGTATTAATCATTCTTTTATAGATATTAAGAATGAGTCGAAGAGGGAGACCAGCTGCTAGGGAAGGCCGTGCTGTTGAGGGGGTTGCTGATTATGCTGCTATGTTCGAGGCTATGATGACTTCGATCATGAGAAGGATGCCAGCTCCAGGGCCAACGGTAGATGTTGGAGTTCAAGTTCAAACTCCAAAACAGTTGGATTTTGCTAAGCCGTGTAAAGACTATACTGCTCTTGGAGGAAAGGTTTTCTTGGGAACAGAATCAACCATAGAAGTCCAAAGATGGATAGATGCTTGTAGAAAGATCTTTGGTGATTTGGGAATCGAGGATGCAACCAAAAGGAAGCTTGCATCAAGACAGCTTCAGGGAAGAGCTTCTGATTGGTGGAACTCTATCACCATTGATACTCCAGAGGAAGAAATTACTTGGGAGCAATTTTAAGTCAGATTTGAAGCTAAGTTCATTTCTACAACTCAGAAATCTGTTCTGTTCAAGAAATTTGTGGAACTCAAGCAAGGTGGAAAACCAGTCCTTGAGTATGTTTCAGAGTTTGAAGCCTTGTCCAAGTATGCTCGGTCATATATTGAATCTCCTTATCAGAAGAATGAGAAGTTTGTGACAGGCTTGGACACTTATCTTGGGAGGCAGTTGGTGGATCATTTGGACGATCCGTTTGAGAAGCTTGCGGAGAAGGCTCTCAGGCATGTGAATCTGTTTGCTAAAGGAGGATCTGTTGTTGCTGTGACCAAGGAGGAATCTAAACCACAGCAAGGTGAGAACAAGAAGAGGAAGCAGCAACAACAGAAGGGTAAGGATGGCCAGAAGAAGCCGAAGGGTGAGGTGACCTGCTACAACTGTCAGCAGAAAGGCCATTTCTCAAGAGACTGTAAGAATCCAAAGGTGCCGGTGAAGTGCCACAACTGTGACAAGCCGGGGCATATTAAGAGGAATTGTCCAGAACCGCGAAAGGACAAGTAGATTGTGCAAGCTTATGCTTTGGGGGCTGTTCCATCATCTTCAAAAGCTCCTACTGCAGAAGAGAAAGGAAAGAGTGTGGTGGTACAAGGTACCCTTTTCATTTGTAGTGTTCCAGTTAGAGTGTTGTTCGATACTGGGGCATCGCATTCCTTTGTTTGTAATGAACTTTTATGCCGGTTGGGTTTAAAACTAGATATTGTTGATAAACCATTGGTTGTGACTAATCCAGTTGGGGGTTCGTCCTGTTTGTGTATGATATGCCGTGGTCTGGTTGTATCGAGTCATGATTGCTCTTTTGTTTGTGATTGTTTTGTTCTGAACTTTGCGGGGTTTGGAATTATTTTGGTTATGAACTGGCTTAGGAAGTATGCGGCAAAGGTTGATTGTGAAAGGCTGGAGGTGACAGTCGAGAATGTGGAAGGGCGAAAGATTGTGATACGATGTAAGCATGAGGAAGGCGTCTTCATGAGCTTTATGTATTCGCTGGTTGTTCCACGGGATGGACTGTCATCGATGCCAATTGTGAATGGATTTGAGGATGTCTTTGATGAGGTCAAAGGGTTACCGCCGCATAGAGAGATCGAGTTTCACATCGATCTGGTTGAAGGAGCCAGACCTATTGTGATGCCTCTTAGGCGGATGGCGCCTAAGGAACAGCAAGAGTTGAAGGTGCAAGTTGATGATCTCCTACAGAAAGGATTCATTCGGCGTAGTGTGTCCGAATGGGGTGCACCAGTTGTGTTTGCAACCAAGGCAGATGGATCGTTAAGATTGTGTGTAGATTATCGTGAGCTGAATAAAGTGACTAAGAAGAACAAGTATCCATTGCCGATAATAGATGACTTGTTTGATCAGCTTCACGAAGCCAAGGTGTTTTCTTAGATGGATTTGGCAACGGGATTTCACCAATTAAGAGTGGCAAAGGATAGTGTGCCGAAGACTGCTTTTAGAACACCATCAGGTTTCTTTGAGTGGTTAGTAATGCCGTTTGGATTGACCAATGCACCATCATATTATGTGGATCTTATGAATAGAGTGCTCAGGGATCAGTTGAACAAGTTCGTACTAGTGTTCGTAGATGATATTCTGATTTATTCCAGAACTGAAGAAGAGCACAAGACGCATTTGTGTGTTGTTTTGGAGACCCTATGGAAACATCAGCTGAAGGCTAAGTTTTCGAAGTGTCACTTCTGGAAGAGCGAAGTGAGGTTCTTAGGCCATATTATCTCTGGAAGTGGAATAGCGGTTGATCCCGCCAAAGTGGTAGCAGTCCAGGATTTAATAATCACTACAAATCTTTACGGGTTTGATTTTTGGGTCTAATAGGCTAGAATCAAATGAATTAGGTAATCTGATTATTTTAAATAAGTAATTGCACTTAGACATTAGTGTAATATCAATGGATTTCTGGAAAAGTGTTTTGGTTAATAAAACTCGTCGCATTGTACGTGTTACCATTAGTTTGCAAAAGATTGTATAACTTAAGTATTTCAAATTAAGTGGGTTTACTCAAGCTGGTTTCTAGCCCGTGTAACAACCCTGAATTTTGAACAATTTAAATTGAAAATATTTAATTAATTTTAAATATTTGAATGATGGTTTAGTTTGAATTCCCAATATAACTATGAATTTGACGATTAAATTTTAAAATTTAATCTATTTAAAGTTGAATAAAATTTGAATTTGACTTTGGAGTTTGAAATGAATATTGAATTTGTATTTAAAATTCGAACTAATGACTTAGAAAAATAATTTGGATTTAAGGATTTTTATTTATTTAAATTAATAAAGGATGGTTAGTTTTAATAACATTTTTCTTTTCTTTAAAATATAAAGGAATAAAATTTTAATCAATACCAAATAAATAAAGAAATGCACAGTTAAAAATTGAAACAACAAAATTTACAAAACAAAGTAAAGAAAATATCTACAAAACAAATTGAAAAAAAAAGAAAAAAAAATATAATTATATATATAATATAATTAGTACACTGCCTTATATTTTATCAGCTACAAACACGCCTTAAATCGTGACTTCCTTTGTTTACGCCATAATCTATGCCTTCAACCACGCCCTAATACACGTTCCCCTCTTCCTCATAAAAACACGAAGCCGGCCCCTTTTTCTTTTATTATTATCGTCGTTCCTCTTCAATGTCTCTGAGAAAATAATGGCGGCCACGAGTTTTTCTTTCATCCTTCGATTCAAATTAGGGCTTCGGCTTTAATTCTTGCGACCGCTTCAAGCAAGGTGAGTAATTAAATTTACTCACATCTAAATTTAAACTGTCTAGCTATTTTAATTTTTCGATTTCATGATTTCCTTGGCTTACTTTGATTTTGTTAAATTGCTTGCTGTGATGAAGATTTCTTGGCTCACTTGTTCGAATTTCTGGAAATTGATTTTTGTAGTCACTGTTGATTTTTCCTTGGACTACGGTCTGTAGCACACGGCTTGCTCATGTGACTTCGGCAGTGACTTTGTACATTCCTCTGTTGATATCGTCCTTGACTATATCAAACTTGATTTTTTTGTGACGTTGGTCTTGTTCGACTTTTGTCATGCTATTTCTAGGAATTATATCTTTACTGCCATGTGTATACATACACTTATGTATGTATATATGTGTTGTATGAATAATGTCCACTGTGATTTACTCGAGTTGCACACTGCTGTGATTATTTACTTGGTTATGTACTTGGGCTTTTAACGAATTGTACAGATGCATTAGTTCATCTTTGTCGTATATTTGCTTGCTGTTTGGACATTTTTGCATGTTGTCGTAGCAGTGTGAACTGTTGAGTCATTTGCGACAGTTAGGGCATTGTCTCCATGCATTTCATGTAGTTTGGTTTATATTATTGTTGCCTCTGTCTATAACCATGTATATGCTTCACTGCATCTTCATTTACCTGTAGTACATGTAGAGTATTGATTGTCTGCATTTTGGCTGCAGTGTTGCAAGCTCACGTCATGTGTTTTCACTTAGTAGTCTTTCGAGTACTGTACTTTGGTGTTCACTTGACATTCTTAGGTTGAGATTCATTGTCGCAGCCTGTTCCAGTTTCCAGTCATCATGTAGTTTATCTGGTTCATCATTTGTGTCCACCGCATACCATCTGTAGCTTGATATGCTAGCTCATAGTTCACGTGTTCACATTGAAGTACATGCAGTTTGCTTTGATTTTTACCAGTTCACTGTTGAGTCCATTTGTAGGATGTGCTTGCGTCTTAGCTACTGTGGTTGTTCCATGCCGTGACATTTATTGTCGATTGACCTATCGTGACCATTCATGTGTATTCATTACATCACCACTATTGCATTCTTGTTTGTATTTTGTGTCACGGTTGCATATATGTTAACTTCATAGAATTGTCATTGAAGTAGTTGTCACTGTGTACACTTCTGTTGCCACTGTGTTCATTTCTATTGATTTGGTGCCTTCATTGTTGTTGTATTCTTCCATTTGACAACTGTTTGTTTCACTTGAGTGTACATGCAGCTTGGAGCCAGTTTCCTTGTAGTGCTTACATTCTTGAAACTATTTTGATTTCTGGAATTACTTGAGTTTCTTGTTGCATTTTCAAATTGCTGTTTCAATTTGGTCCGGTTGGACTTGAGGCTGTAGCATTCATTCATGCTTCATTGTGTAGTTGTGATGCCATATTGCAGTTGATGTTGAGTCATGATATTAGTGACTTGACCTCTGCAGTTTCATTTTTTTGTTGCATTTTTGCCATGCCGAGCCGTATTGTTCTGGTTCGTGTATGTGCATGTATTGACCTTTGTGCCTTATTGCTATTTCTGTATATTTTTGCTGTGCCCTTGGATACCTGTGGTGACTGCATTATTGTTGCAGTTTGCCCTTGAGTCCAGGTAGTGGCCGCAGTTTCATTTGTATGAAAACTTTACACTTGTTAAAGTGTGCAGAAATCAGTTGTTTGGAAACTTGTTTCTTGAATTTACTTGAGTATATGCAAAACAATTGCATTTCAACCCAGTTGCCTTTGTTGACCATGCTGCAACATTTTGGTCCATGACTTTGTTGAGTTGAGGTGTTTTGTTTACTGGAATTGGGTTTTTCATTTGTTAAGGGTGCACAAATGTGTGCATTCACATATACAGGTGTGTGTGTACATGTATATTCAACCTATGCCCACTGTCAAATTCTGTTGCACTTAATATACTTGAAGCCTTGATTTTTTATTTGACTTCACTTGAAATTGTTTTGTGCACTTTGTTATTGAGCCTTTGTGCTCTGTTGGTTCAGGTTGTGTGCAAATTAATTGTTGCCAACCTATGGCCTTTGTGCCTGTTGCACTTGCTTGATCCACTTCAATGTTGATGGCCTTGTGCCTTTGTGACAATTGCAGTTTGGTTGTGAACTTTGTTTCTTAACACATGCACTCTTGTCTGTATATTTTAGCATATTATTGCTATGTTAGTTCGACTCTAGTCATTTTGTAATCATTTCTGAGCAATTTGGATCTGCTGCATTATACATATATGTTGTCACTATTTATTTCTGCGAAGCAGTTGCACGGTGTTGGTTTCATTGGGGCTGTGTCACTGAAAATGGCTTTTGGTACATTTGAGCAGTGATGTGAATTTAGTGGTCATTATTGTTGCCCAGCCCGACCTTGTTGGATTTCTTGGTGTTACTGTTGCATGGATATTACTGCAGCATATATACAGTAGCCTTGCATGTGCATTTATGTTTTGTGATGACACCGACCAGTCGAGTTTGAGTCGTATAATTCAAACTTGATTTTCTGTTAGGATCAGTTGCTTTTGATTCGCTGAGCTTTTGGGTAATTTATACTGTAGTGGCGAGGCAGTGCACGCAAGCGTGAACTGCAGCCACACAGTATCCACATTTTGAATTGATATTTGAACCTTCATTGATTTTGGTTCGTTGATTTTTTTGAGTACATCATCACGATAGTGGCAAGGCAGTGCACGCAAGCGTGAACTGCAGCCACACAGAGTTAACATTTTAAATGTGGCGAGGCCGTGCACGCGTGCGTGTACTGCAGCCCTACCAGAATTGGAGTTTAAATTGATTGATTTCAATTGATGGAAATTTATTTTATGTTGCCAATTCAATATATTTTGAATCGCATTTTGATGATTTAGTAGTTAATTGCCATTTTGGCAATTCTGTTGTTTTCTAAATTATCTTCATTTATAATTCCTTCATCTATCTTCATTGATAGATTTGAATCTGCTGATTTATTGTTTAACACTGTTAAGTGTTATGTTTACCGTTATCCGTTTTCTTTGTTGAAAGGATCAGATAGGTAAATTTATATTTGACTGTCATCTAATTGTTAATTGATTATTATTGCCTCTATGCACTAATAACTGAGTTTGAATTAGACTGACCTGTGTATTATTTTCTTTTGAACGTAATACTCGGGTCAGACCCAGTATTTTACAGCTTGAAGATTTTCGGGCAGCGAAGTTAGGGAGATTTGGGGAAAACGCTTCACTTTAACTTTTCGGGGATTTATTTTTGTACTTAAAGAAATGTTCCGCTGTATAAAATTTAATTCATTGTATAAACTCTGATATATGTACAAAAATTCATTATGTGAAATATAATTATTCTGTTTTTCTGTGGCTGATTCTGTTTAAACTCTGTAAACTGAATAGCAATCCGTCATTTTGAACGTTTCAAGTTGGTTTAATTACCGACTAGGGGCGGTCAGAAGGGCGGGTCGTTACAAAAAGTGGTATCAGAGCTTTGGTTTATACAAAGCTCAGTTTATGATGTTTAATATGAATAGTTACTAGAATCACTTTAAAGAAAGTGTTTTTCAAATGTAAAGAGGTATGAAATTTTTTACTTTGAAAATAAAAGGTATTTTAAAAATTCAATTTTTTTTCCTCGGAAATTCCCCTCTCTAAATTTAGGTTTGCGATAGTTTCTCTTCGGAAAAGCCCATTATCGAATTGCTGAGATTTATGAAAAATAAAATGTAAATTGAAGTGAATTAATGAATTGGTTTAAATCCAATATTTTGAATATCTCCAAAGTAATAATTGTGAAATAAAATGATATGTCAATTTAGTATAGCCAAGGGGATCATTGAACTATAACTTGGGAATTTGATATTGAATTCTTTTGAAAATTGATTTCAAATGTTTTGAAGAATGATTTAGTAAATAAATGGATTATAAGTACTTAACTTATAAATGGACTTTTGATATATAATTGGGTTATATAAATTGAATTGAATTAATAAAGGAGATTTATAAATCAAAGTTTTATAAATAGAAATGGAATTTGTAAAGATTATTTATAAATTCGAAACCAACTGAATTTGATAAATGAAACATAGAAGTTATTAAAGGAGATATATTCGTGATTTTGGACAGCGAATTATCCTTTAAGTTAAATATTGTGATAGTAAATGTTGGTTGGGAATTTTATTCACGATTTTGGACAGTGAATATATTATTAAATAAAACGGATATGTTTTAGGGAAGTGATATTATGAAATGGAGTTAATGGTTTTAAAGATGTTTTAAAATATATTAACTATCGAAACCATAGATTTCAACATTCATTGTCGAAATAGACGTTTTCGAGAAATAAGGAAATGGTGGACTATAACACTGTTGTTATAGTAAATGGTTTTCGAAAGGAAATGTTTTATATAGTATTGGGATTTATATATCTATCTTAAATTCGAATCCCTATACTAGTGATTTTGAGTTGTCGTAACAATGTTTTACGTAACATTAATTTGACTCAAATAAATGTGTTTAAGAGAATGATTTCCTTAAAGAATGAAAAATATACTAAATTTCGATTTAGGTATATTGAATGTTTTTCAAGTGTTGAAAATGAATGGATTTGTGAATTACTTATTATTAAATAAGTATGGAAATGTTTTCCAATATGAAATGGAAAGTTTGAAATTTTATCTTTTAAAGATAAATTGAAAAAATGGAATATTTGAAATTTGTTTCAAATGTTTAAGTGTGGAAAATTATATATATCTTGTAAAGATGTTTTTGGGAAATTTGAATGATCAGTTCAACTTGAATTTTTTTTCAAAAAGATTGAATTATGAGTTAAATTGAGTTTAACTTCGACACCAAAAACAAATATAAGTTGAGCTTTGAACTTCGGATAGTCGATTTGGATTGTATGTCTAACATTGTGAATTGATGACATAGCAATTGATCTCTATTAAATATATATCTGTGGTGGCGGAGAATTTATTCTTTTAGCTTAACACCCTTCTCTGAGACATACGAGCTCAGAGGTTATATATCGATAGACATCAATTATGTGTTGAGAATTGACGATGTAACGTGAAATCCAAATCGAATGTGAACTCGATAATGAATTGGATTATGAATGTGAATTGGGTTTGAGATAACCTTAAATTTTCAAATCGATTTAGAGGAAAAATTTAAACGAGATGGAAAATTTTGGAATCCTCTATTTGTTATGAATATGAGATATTGTGGTTTTCGTAACTTATATATGTGAATGTAATAATTCGAAAACCATCAGTTTGGAAAGTCATTATTATGAATATCCTTTGTAAGTTTACATAGGTATGATATGTACGAAATGTGAAATGAAGTACTATATGTATATGACATATGTTTTCTAAACCGAGGATATGGAAATGTACCTTCCATTTATAATTTGTGAAGGTGATTGGAACTCGGTGTGAGTGTCCATTTGAAAATCGTAGCTACGTAGAATTTCCATTAGTGGAATGTCCATTGGGACTGGAATCCCCCACGATGGATCATCGTGTTGGGATCATGTGAATTGATGATGTATGCTGGCGTAATTCGTGGGGCGTGATGCCTACAGTTACAAGCGATTCTACTGGGATAGTAGCGCAACCGCCGCGTAAACTGCGATCTAGAGGCCAAAGCGAAATTTGAGGGGCGAGATGCCTATGGTCACAAGCGTTTCTACTGGGATAGTAGCATAACCGCCGTGTGAACCGCGATCTATGGCAACAACCATGGCGAAATTCAAGAGAGATGTGAAATCTACATTTACAAGCGATTCTACTGGGATAGTAGCATAACCGCCGGGTGAACTGTGATCCATGGGGGAACATGCTTTCCATATCCATTTTTAAAAGAATTTTTAAAAGTATTTTCACTGGGAGTTGAAGCAAGTATATTTAGTACTTGGAGATTTTTAGTCCTGCGCCTGGCCAGCGTATGCTTAATGTCTGTGAGAACGACGATAGACTTGTTAAACTTCGAGTTAGCAAGTATTTTCAAAACTTTAGATAGCACATCAATATTCTGAAATTAGAATTACATAATTCCAACCTAATTGAACTAAGGAAGAAGATTTTTAAAATATCATGAAAGCACACAGCTTTGGAAAAGATATGATATGCAAATATCTAGCATGTAGAATTTCGAGTTTAAATTTGAGTTTTGTAAGTCAAAAATTTTGGTAAAAGACTTTTACGTCTTGATTTTAGAAAATAATGAACAAAGCTAGGGAGATAAAATAAATGGAATGAATCCTATATTTATTTATTTTAATAAATTTAGAACTTGGTAAAAATTGTGTAGGGTATAAATATCGGTGAGATTTTAACAATCGTTTTTCCTAACTTATAATTTCGGGACGAAATTCTTTTAAGGGGGAAGATTGTAACAACCCTGAATTTTGAACAATTTAAATTGAAAATATTTAATTAATTTTAAATATTTGAATGATGGTTTAGTTTGAATTCCCAATATAACTATGAATTTGACGATTAAATTTTAAAATTTAATCTATTTAAAGTTGAATAAAATTTGAATTTGACTTTGGAGTTTGAAATGAATATTGAATTTGTATTTAAAATTCGAACTAATGACTTAGAAAAATAATTTGGATTTAAGGATTTTTATTTATTTAAATTAATAAAGGATGGTTAGTTTTAATAACATTTTTCTTTTCTTTAAAATAAGTAGGAATAAAATTTTAATCAATACAAAATAAATAAAGAAATACACATAGTTAAAAATTAAAACAACAAAATTTACAAAACAAAGTAAAGAAAATATCTACAAAACAAATTGAAAAAAAAGAAAGAAAAAAAATATAATTATATATATAATATAATTAGTACACTGCCTTATATTTTATCAGCTACAAACACGCCTTAAATCGTGACTTCCTTTGTTTACGCCATAATCTATGCCTTCAACCACGCCCTAATACACGTTCCCCTCTTCCTCATAAAAACACGAAGCCGACCCCTTTTTCTTTTATTGTTATCGTCGTTCCTCTTCAATGTCTCTGAGAAAATAATGGCGGCCATGAGTTTTTCTTTCGTCCTTCGATTCAAATTAGGGCTTCGGCTTCAATTCTTCGCGACCGCTTCAAGCAAGGTGAGTAATTAAATTTACTCACATCTAAATTTAAACTGTCTAGCTATTTTAATTTTTCGATTTCATGATTTCCTTGGCTTACTTTGATTTTGTTAAATTGCTTGCTGTGATGAAGATTTCTTGGCTCACTTGTTCGAATTTCTAGAAATTGATTTTTGTAGTCACTGTTGATTTTTCCTTGGACTACGGTCTGTAGCACAAGGCTTGTTCATGTGACTTCGGCAGTGACTTTGTACATTCCTCTGTTGATATCGTCCTTGACTATATCAAACTTGATTTTTTTGTGACGTTGGTCTTGTTCGACTTTTGCCATGCTATTTCTAGGCATGATATCTTTACTGCCATGTGTATACATACACTTATGTATGTATATATGTGTTGTATGAGTAATGTCCACTATGATTTACTCGAGTTGCACACTGCTGTGATTATTTACTTGGTTATGTACTTGGGCTTTTAACATTGAACTGTACAGATGCATTAGTTCATCTTTGTCGTATATTTGCTTGCTGTTTGGACATTTTTGCATGTTGTCGCAGCAGTGTGAACTGTTGAGTCATTTGCGACAGTTAGGGCATTGTCTCCATGCATTTCATGTAGTTTGGTTTATATTATTGTTGCCTCTGTCTATAACCATGTATATGCTTCATTGCATCTTCATTTACCTGTAGTACATGTAGGGTATTGATTGTCTGCATTTTGGCTGCAGTGTTGCAAGCTCACGTCATGTGTTTTCACTTAGTAGTCTTCCGAGTACTGTACTTTGGTGTTCACATGACATTCTTAGGTTGAGATTCATTGTCGCAGCCTTTTCCAGTTTCTAGTCATCATGTAGTTTATCTGGTTCATCATTTGTGTCCACTGCATACCATCTGTAGCTTGATATGCTAGCTCATAGTTCACGTGTTCACATTGAAGTACATGCAGTTTGCTTTGATTTTTACCAGTTCACTGTTGATTCCATTTGTAGGATGTGCTTGTGTCTTAGCTACTGTGCTTGTTCCATGCCGTGACATTTATTGTCGATTGACCTATCGTGACCATTCATGTGTATTCATTACATCACCACTGTTGCATTCTTGTTTGTATTTTGTGTCACGGTTGCATATATGTTAACTTCATAGAATTGTCATTGAAGTAGTTGTCACTGTGTTCATTTCTATTGATTTGGTGCCTTCATTGTTGTTGTATTCTTCCATTTGACAACTGTTTGTTTCACTTGAGTGTACATGCAGCTTGGAGTCAGTTTCCTTGTAGTGCTTACATTCTTGAAACTATTTTGATTTCTGGAATTACTTGAGTTTCTTGTTGCATTTTCAAATTGCTGTTTCAATTTGGTCTGGTTGGACTTGAGGCTGTAGCATTCATTCATGCTTCATTGTGTAGTTGTGTTGCCATATTGCAGTTGATGTTGAGTCATGATATTAGTAACTTGACCTCTGCAGTTTCATTTTTTTGTTGCATTTTTGCCATGCCGAGCCGTATTGTTCTGGTTCGTGTATGTGCATGTATTGACCTTTGTGCCTTATTACTATTTCTGTATATTTTTGCTGTGCCCTTGGATACCTATGGTGACTGCATTATTGTTGCAGTTTGCCCTTGAGTCCAGGTAGTGGCCGCAGTTTCATTTGTATGAAAACTTTACACTTGTTGAAGTGTGCAGAAATCAGTTGTTTGGAAACTTGTTTCTTGAATTTACTTGAGTATATGCAAAACAATTGCATTTCAACCCAGTTGCCTTTGTTGACCATGCTGCGACATTTTGGTCCATGACTTTGTTGAGTTGAGGTGTTTTGTTTACTGGAATTGGGTTTTTTCATTTGTTAAGGGTGCACAAATGTGTACATTCACATATACAGGTGTGTGTGTGTGTACATGTATATTCAACCTATGCCCACTGTCAAATTCTATTGCACTTAATATACTTGATGCCTTGATTTTTTATTTGACTTCACTTGAAAATGTTTTGTGTACTTTGTTATTGAGCCTTTGTGCTCTGTTGGTTCAGGTTGTGTGCAAATTAATTGTTGCCAACCTATGGCCTTTGTGCCTGTTGCACTTGCTTGATCCACTTCAATGTTGATGGCCTTGTGCCTTTGTAACAATTGCAGTTTGGTTATGAACTTTGTTTCTTAACACATGCATTCTTGTCTGTATATTTTAGCATATTGTTGCTATGTTAGTTCGACTCTAGTCATTTTGTATTCATTTCTGAGCAATTTGGATCTGCTGTATTATACATATATGTTGTCACTATTTATTTCAGCGAAGCAGTTGCACAGTGTTGGTTTCATTGGGGCCGTGTCACTGAAAATGGCTTCTGGTACATTTGAGCAGTGATGTGAATTTAGTGGTCATTATTGTTGCCCAGCCCAACCTTGTTGGATTTCTTGGTGTTACTGTTGCATGGATATTACTGCAGCATATATACAGTAGCCTTGCATGTGCATTTATGTTTTGTGATGACACCGACCAGTCGAGTTTGAGTCATATAATTCAAACTTGATTTTCTGTTAGGATCAGTTGCTTTTGATTCGCTGAGCTTTTGGGTAATTTATACTGTAGTGGCGAGGCAGTGCATGCAAGCGTGAACTGCAGCCACACAGTATCCACATTTTGAATTGATATTTGAACCTTCATTGATTTTGGTTCGTTGATTTTTTTGAGTACATCATCACGATAGTGGCAAGGCAGTGCACGCAAGCGTGAACTGCAGCCACACAGAATTAACATTTTAAACGTGGCGAGGCCGTGCACGCGTGCGTGTACTGCAGCCCTACCAGAAAAGGAGTTTAAATTGATTGATTTCAATTGATGGAAATTTATTTATGTTGCAAATTCAATATATTCTGAATCGCATTTTGATGATTTAGTAGTTAATTACCGTTTTGGCAATTCTGTTGTTTTCTAAATTATCTTCATTTATAATTCCTTCATCTATCTTCATTGATAGATTTGAATCTGCTGATTTGTTGTTTAACACTGTTAAGTGTTATGTTTGCCGTTATCCGTTTTCTTTGTTGAAAGGATCAGATAGGTAAATTTATATTTGACTGTCGTCTAATTGTTAATTGATTATTATTGCCTCTATGCACTAATAACTGAGTTTGAATTAGACTGACCTGTGTATTATTTTCTTTTGAACGTAATACTCGGGTCAGACCCAGTATTTTACAGCTTGAAGATTTTCGGGCAGTGAAGTTAGGGAGAGTTGGGGAAAACACTTCACTTTAGCTTTTCGGGGATTTATTTTTGTACTTAAAGAAATATTCCGCTATAAAAAATTTAATTCATTGTATAAACTCTGATATATGTACAAAAATTCATCATGTGAAATATAATTATTCTGTGTTTCTGTGGTCGATTCTGTTTAAACTCTATAAACTGAATAACAATCCGTCATTTTGAACGTTTTAAGTTGGTTTACCGACCGGGGGCGGTCAGAAGGGCGGGTCGTTACAGCCCAACTCAGGTGCTACTTTATTGTAATGCTCGGGTCAGACCGAGTATTACAAAATTTCAGGTTAGGACGCTTGGAGCCCGAAAACGAGCTGGATGGCAAAGACGGATTGTTTTTATTCCACTGTGAAGTATAGACAGTATAGATGGCATTTTGAGACAAGTTCTTATAATTGTCTAGGTTTATTTGGTGATAATTGTACTCTGATATCTTGTGTGTGTACTGACAGTTATAGCTTTTGCTTGTATAAAATGCTGCTTTTGTACATTATATTTATTCCACTGCAATTGTGAGAACTTGTTCCGCTGTTTCTATTTCTTATTCTATCTCTTTTTTATCTAAGCTCCAACAGCCTGGTATTTCCGACACTCGATTGCTCGGCACTCTATACAGTGAACATGTTAGTGTCAAATTTTCGGGGTCGAAAATTTTCGGGCCGTTACCCTTATATCAATTTTCTAAATCAAATTTCTTAACCTTAAATCCATCAAACACCTTATAGTCAAATTGTGAAACTTAATTCACATGGTATTCTTTCATTTCAACATTTCCATCCAACAATCAACCTATAAAACATATTATTCAAACTATTAACTTCTAATCTTACTTCATTTTGAATTACAAATGTTACCCTAAATGTATCACTAATTCAAATTTTTATATTAGGATGATATTTCATATATCACTTATTCTTGAATTTCTCTTTTATTTTAACCTAATCAAAGTGTCTAAATTTAAAATAATCTTATCTCCTTTATAATTATAGAACTTACCCTTTTATATTATTTTTACCTAAAGTCTCAATTTAGGTTTATCTTTTTCTACCTTGTTGATAAGAAATTTTTCTAACTGTGCATTTTCTTTTTACTTTCTCTAGTTACAACTTTTAACTTCAATATTATAATCAAATATCTTATAGTCAAATCGTGAATTTTTCTTCATAAGATATTTGTACTCACCTTTTAAATCAATTAATTTTGATGATCATTAATCATTATTATTAATAAAAAAATGTCTGGGGTAATATGATTAAAGTTCTAAATTCTAGTTTTCAACTAATTGATTCTTATCTTTATAGTTAGATCATGTAATTCTAACCTTAAGATGTCCTTTATTAATTTCAAGTTTCTTATCTATTTATCTACATTTCAAACAACCATTTCTAACTTTAATATTTTTAAAAAATATTTCCCTTTTTAATTTCTATACTTAAGAAAAATTATTTAATTTTCCAACTTCTTTAAAACAAAACCATTTTTATAAAATTAACGAATACGCACTCGTATATATAATACTCTTATAACTCATTCTATGGTGTTAGTAACCCCATCTCTAATGAGTTACTCATCCTAGGATATTACAAATCCAATCTCTGATGTGACTTTGTCAAACCAAAGCCAAGATTCTCGCTTAACCAATAGCTCTGATACCAAATGTCAAGGCCCATTTTCCCGTACCCTTTAAATCGACAATAAACCACATGTGTCCAACTCAAATTGCACAAAAAGATGGAACATAAAGGGTAATAAATAAAATAGATAGAATAGAATCTCACATGAATGGAATAATTTATGATATTGAACAAATATCTTTACATTGGAAACTTTTAAAATACATATATCAGAGTCCAACCTAAATTCAGTTTGGACAATTATAGACATCTGTCCTTACAATTGCTGACAAACTTCAAACAAAAATAAACAGATAGCAGATAATAGAATAAGTCCATGCTCAGATGAATATCTCTAGCTCCCCTTTGGGAACTTCAACCATCTTCGACTAAACCCGAAACTACTTGGATCTGTCTCGAGTATTGAAAATACTCGGATCAGGCTTGATAAACCAGCATGAGAAAAACTCAATAATAAATGACAGTGTCATATATAAGCTTTTTAACAAAATACTTTGAAAAGAAAGAGTATCTCATAATACCAAGCCCACACATAATACAGACCGGTTTTTACCTTATGATAACTAAAACACTCTTATATCAAAACATTTAATATTTTTCTAATGACATATCTTTGGAAAATTTGCAAATAAACTTATTAATCTTTGATGGGATTGTTACGTTGATTAAATTCCAGCATAATAGGTTTACAATCAAGTCTGTAGGTTCTTATCAGAGAATGGATTTCCATACAAATGACCAGGTGAAGTGGCTACCTTTCGGCAGTACATATCTTAAGGAATGTACCGAGGACCATTACAAAGGATCCTCTACCAACACAAGACCAGCCTATCATTGTAACTGGATAGTACCGAATATATCATCCTTCGTTCGTTACCGACCTTTAACCAAGCGCGCCGTAGCGTACAAACCACATTAATTTACATCTTGAATGTCATAGCGGGAAGAAATATATCTAAAAGGGGATGATCATACCCTAATTGGCAATGCCTTGCTATATCGAACTATATTTCGGTCATTTCTGACTGACGAGGCTCGAGGAAACGATCACCTTTACATGTAGCACATCTTCTTTCGCTTTGAATGCCACATTGTCATTTCACATTCTCATGACTGATTTCTACAAACGTATAATTTCCCGAGCTCGTATGTCTCAGGAAATGGTGTTAAGCTAAGAGAAGGTGTCTTCTCCACCACTGACCGATATACTTTTTTAGAGATCACTCATTATGATTTGGAATACAAAGTCAAACATTCACCCATACTAATTCGTTCTAGGACTGAACGAAACTGAAGGTACTTTCCACGGCCAGTACAAGGTGAGAAGCCCTTGTGTTTTTGAGTTTTTTCATAACAAAGAGATCACTGCTACAATATAGTCAATCAGGAGTTTATCCCAATTAATCAACAAGTAGTACTTCATTATTATTCGTCTTAATATCTCCGTCTTCAAATATCTTCATTCTTCGAACAGTAAACTGGTTCGAAGTAGTTTTCAGATAGGAATCATCCAAATCCAACCCTGGTTCTTTCGAAATCCAATTAACGATAAAAAGTGAATGTGACAAGATTTATTAAGTCTCTTTTCACTTCATTTTTTCGGATGATTTCAAAATCTCTTCCTTTTATCTTAGAGAACTTCTAAGTTAATTCATTCCTTTAAATTTACTCACTTAACTCTCGGTCCAAGTTCCTTATCTTTCAAGTGGGTCAAAACAATGTTATTTAAGGCATCGTTTACTATAAACCCTAAAATCAATCTTAGCTAACATTTTTGAGTAAATAGGATCATAGAAACCATTCTAATTTTAAGCAATGTCAATCTTTGTATTCAAAAAGTGCTATAGGCGGAATAACGGTGAGATCGCCTTTTTAATTCCACGAATAGGACGAGTTCCTTCTTTAGATTTTAACACCAAATATAAGAAGATTATTTCTATGCAATCCAAGTTGTATTTTATTCATTTTGGAGATTAATCTTTTTATACTTAAATTTCTTAACCTTTGGAAAATAGTACTTCTCTTTTATTTTGGAACAACTTAATATGATCTTCTCAGGGCATCCTTCGATCTGTTCCACCCCTCGCCTAAAAAGAGAAAACATAGGCTAGGTAAGTTCAGGGCACTGATTGCTTCATCCCTAACCTTAGTTAAACACCTTGTTTTATCTTCCTAGATCTCACAAGATGGACAAATGTACTAGTCGTTTCCGCATACTCAGTTATTAGCTTTATTCTGGAATTAATTATAAAGAGTCCAAACTATCTTTTAAAACACTTAATTATTCTTTTTAAAAACATTTATAGTTGATTCTAGGAAAAATCGTTACGTTCAAACTCATATTCCTTATAGAATTCACAGCATAAAAGTACTGCAGAAAGTGCTATATAAGCTTATTTGATGCAAAGAATTTTTTTAATATTTGAAAATTCATATTTTCCACTTCAAATTTAGTTTAAACTATTTAAATAGATTTATCAAATTTATTCCATGTTTTTCCATAATTAAAAACATCTATTTAAACCGATTTTCCGTTATGGTCACTTAACGACACTTGCTTGATTTTTCTAGAAAATTGATTTGGACTTAACTCAAAATCTACCTAGTGAAACCTCGATTTTCTTTCTTTATTTAGAAGATATGGATATATTAGTCTGGAATTTTCTTATCTTAAGGAATTCCGAGCTATATTCCACTCTATACACTCTTCGAACTTTTCGACACGAAATCGCGAACTACAGTCGCGCGATGCGCCTAATTTTAACTTATTTTTCAACACTTGGAATAATTTATTCAAATTAAATTTATTTACATAGAAAACCATTACAAATCATTTTTAAATCAATATTCTCACTTTTTAAAGTATTTAGATTGTATTTTACTATTTCCATATTATAATAATATTTTATTCTAATTATTTTAATATTAAATTTGAAGTTCCAATTTCAATTCAGTTTCAATTCAAACTTCAAATTAAGTCAAATTAAAATTTAGATTTCAAATTTAATCAAAATTTCAACCTTCATCTCACTTTCAATTTTCAAAATCAATTTCAATTTCAATTTCTCTATTCATCTCAATTTCAGTTTCGATCTAACTTTTCATTTCAAAACCAATTCCACTTCTAATTCCAAAATCTCTTTTATTTTAACTTCAGTTTCAATTCCACTTAAAAAAGGACTTATTTTCCAAAGTATTTCATATCACCAAAATAGGGTCTTATTTCACAAAGATGATACTTAAATTAAATGAACATAACCAAGTTTAACATTTATTACTAACATAATTATGGTTCATATGCAACTAATATGACAAATTATCACAAACATAAACATGTGCCACTATTCAAACAGAACACAAACATCCATAACAACATTTCATAGGGGTGTATACTTGCATATGTAATAAGATGATTATTATAACAAAATCAAAATATGATCTTTTAAAAGCGGTGATAATTTTCTCACCTGTAACCAAATTCATTAACTTTCTACCAACATTCATATCAATCAATACTTCACTAAATCACCACCTAAACACTCTTCCACCTTTTCCAAGTGCTCGGCCATCACCCTACATCCCTTCTTACTCTTGGTCATAGCCTCCCCCTTCCATATTGCTCACGTCCTCCCCCTATCAACTCCCAAACTCACGGCCTAAGGCAATTTTTAAGAAGAGAAGAAGAAAAAGTGAATTAAGAAGAGGTTAGGGAGTAACAAGTGGATTATTGCATAAGCACTCTACTATTTTTAACCATCCTACTTCTCTTAAAGAGATAAGCCATTAAAATAGCTTAAAGGAAGAAGAAGAGAATGATTTGTGTGAAAATGGAAGAGGTATGCATGGCAATTTATAGGAAAAAGTTTGGAATAAAATATTATTATGTAAAATGACCAAAATACCCTTTACTTACTTTATAAGAAACCGTACTTTTTTCAATACTTAGCATCACATTTCAAATCATACTTTATGTCACTTTCACTTAAGGAGTAAGAAAAGTAAAGTAATTATTATGTTTGGTTTGATTTGACATATTTTGGAATTTTGTGCTTACTTTTTCTTAATGAAATTCTAAAATTTTCTAAGTATGTTTAGTAAAAGTAAACTTATTAGTAATTTAACTAATACTTATACTATTTGAATATATGTTCAATATAAGAAAATAAAGGTGCGGCAACGTTGCAACAACTTTTAATCGACAAAACGTTGATTTTTGACAAAATGTTTTACGGTCACGCTTTAGTTAAACTATTTATTTATGTAAACCAAATTTAAAAATAAAATTTTTACTTCTTTTAAATAAATTAACTATTTATATTTTAAAGTCATATTTAAATAATATAAAAATCTCTATTTTTATAGTGTATGTAAAACAGACAAAATGCGACAAAATTTGGATATGCAGCAAGGCTAGGTGGGTAGCACCCAAGCAGGGTGAGGTCATTCCAGTCTAGATGTCCCTTTTTATTTCGGCTTAGTGGGCGGTTGCTGATCCCAACCGCGGGGTGATCTCACTCGGGATTATCCAGTAAGGGGTAGTCCCGGCCTTGTGTTGTAGGGGAGCGGGCGTACTCCTCGGTACGGTGATCTAGGCCCCGTACTGTGACAGGTGGTACCCCAATGCCTAGTCATTAGTTGGAAATCCATTCTCCCTACGAGCCTTGTACGATTTTTGTTTGTATTACCCACTCTGTGGCTAGTAGCTGGAATTTAATGAATGTAACAATTTCGGCTATTTTATAAGTATTTGTGGATAGACCCTATTATAATATCAGAGGATTTCTATAAAAATTGTTTTAGCTATCATAAGGTAAAAACCCGACATGTTTATTTGTGGCGTGGTCTTACGAGATGCTTTTGTTTTCAAAGGAATTTTGAAACTTTAATAATCAATTGGGTGTGATTTTCTCACGCTGGTATTCCAGACTGACTCGGGTATTATTTAACTGTAATGCTCGGGTCAGATCGAGTATTATAGGATACATGATATGATGCTGTGGAGCTCGGGAGACGAGCAGGATGGCGATACGTACTCCCGTACTTGTATATATATACATATGCCGCTGTGTTGAGTTGTTGGGTATCAATTTGTATAATATTGATGTTGAGCTGTGATTGATGTACTCTGATGATGTAATATATGTAAAAAGAGATATTTGACTTTTGAGTAAAGATCATTTATTATCTATTATATTTTATTCCGCTGCGATGGTTAGATTCTGATGTTGATTTTGTTTTCTCTTCTTCTACCTCTTCTTCTTTAACCCAAACGGTTCGTGTTTTGAACAACTTGAGTTGATTTAGGTAGAATAGTGTTGACTCAAGGGGTATGGATTTTCGGGTCGTTACAGTTGGTATCAGAGCTTAGGTTGGTGATAGCCTTGGCTCTGGTGGGAATTACTCATTTAAAATAGAGTATATAGTACTCTAAAATTAGTTTGAGCGTATTAATAGATATGAGCGCGTATTTGTTAGTGAATATAAATTATTTTAATATTGTGTTGATTGGTTTATTGAGTGGCATATGAACCTTAGTCGACACAGTCTGCGCAACTGTATGGAAGGGGTTTCTAAACACTTGAATAGAACAATCGACACGATATTGTTTTAAATGTGGGTAAATGAAATAATTTTACCCAAAAACATATTTTGATATGAAGAATAGCTTTTGAAAACTATTTAGCTAATATATGGTTGCTTGGATGTTAGAAATGATAATATTAAAATATTATCATTGTTAAGTGAAAAATTTAACTAGAAATTGTAAATATAATCAAAGATTGAGAAGATAAATCCAATTATGAAATGAAATTTATAAATATGAATTATAAATATAATTTATGAATTGAATTATAATCAAATGGGAAACTATGCAAATGAATCATAGTTAAATTTGATTTAAGCAGGATTTGGAACTTTAAAACCCCAAAGATTTTGGGAGTATTTTGAAGATAAATAGTAGGATTGTTGTTTTTGGGGGTATTTCTGAAAGGAAATAGGTTCAAATAAATTTTTGGAAGGGATATAGCATTGAATTCACTTCAGATGCTGGAAAATAATTTCGATGATGACTGCAACATCATCGATGTTCATTTTCGAGTTTCTAAGTGATGAATTGCTACCAAATTGATTTGTTCAGAAAACCTGTTTGTTTTTGAAATTTCAAAGGAAATTTGTTAGGAATAAACCAGGATCATTTTAATTTTTGAGAAATATGATTTGAAATGTTGGAGATTTCAAAACAATTCAAAACCAAAGTCGGGTGTTTAAAAATCCTGATAAGATAAGTTATAAGCTTATAAATGGAAATGATTTTTAAATCAGAAAGGAAAAAAAATGAAATGAACTTGGATTGGGAAATAAAAATTTAACTGGATTGAAATAAATTGAATAAGCTGAAATAATATCCAGTTGTATTCGAATCAAGTTGAAATCGAATTGAGTTAAATAAATCTGAGTTAAAATAGAATTGAATTGGGATAAAAATTCAATTGAGTTGTCAAATGGAATTAGATTCTTACCTGAATGAATGGAAATAAGTTGGATAAGAATTAGATTGAAATAAATAAATCGGAATAACTTATAAAAGAATTAAAAATGCATGGAATAAAAATATGCTTGGATTATAAATAAGTGTAAAACTCGAATTAAAAATAAAAGATGAATACGTTCAAGCCCATAATGAATGTGATTGTATAAAATAATAAGTTGAGACTTATAAAATTGAAATGGAATACAAAGCCTAAAATTAATATTTTGATGAATTGGAAATTGGAAAGAAAATCCAAACTTGACTTATTAAATAAATTGAACTAAGAAAATTAAATGCAGTGATATTTGGGATTAAAAATCAAGTGTTGAATTTTAACCAAGGGAAGAACTAATTAGATAATAAATTAGTTAATGAAATTGAATTGTGAGTTTAAGATGAAGTCTTGAAATAAAATCAAGTTATAAATTAAAATTGATTCAAATTGTTGATGAAGTGAAAGTAATTGAGAATGAAGCTAAATTGTGAGTTAATAAATTAGATGGTAAATTAAAAGTGGGTTTTAATTGAAGTAAAATTCGGTGAGTTGCCGATAATATTTAATGAAATGAAAATTCTTAAATAAATAATTATAAACCATTTAAATTGTTAAGGATTTGGAATAACTTGGAGCCTATATGGAAAATGGAAATGGTTATGGAATGAAATAGCTTAGATTGTCTTTGAGCTAAATAAAGTAGTTTGGAATAAACAATTATGGAATAAATAAGAATTTAATGGAAGTGAACTTAAGTTTGAAGTGAAATAAATTGAGTAAATTAACTTAAGTTAAGAATAATTAGAAGCTCGGCCACGAGTAAAATTGGAAGACCATTGAATTAAAACTTGATTTGAATTAATTCGGGAATGGGTAATAATATGCAAGCTTGGAATGGGTTGAGCTAAATAAATGGTCTTGAATGAATTGAAATAAAAAGGGAATTAATTGGTAATGAAATTTGGAGATGGAACTTGAATTGGTTAAATGAAGTCGAATACCAATTTAACGTGGCAAATGTTTAGTTTGCAAATTAATTATGAAACGAGTATTGGATGTAACCAATATGAAATGTTCCAAGATAAATAATTGGATTCAAATAAAATGAATGAGAATATAGCATGCAAAATAAATTGAACGGAATCATTTAAAAAGGAATCAATTTAAATTGGTTATAAAACATAAATACTTGTTTATTCACATAGATCTCATCAAACTGCATAGAATAAATTGTCATTGGATGTAAATAGGAGTAATTTAAATTGTATGAATTGGTAGGGATAAAATAAATTGATTTTGAGGGCAATTGAATTAAAAATGAGTTCAGTTCGCTTAAAAATAACTTAAATGTAAGTGATTGAGTCTTAAACCATTCAAATTGATGTGGATTGTATACGAATGGATTGAAAACCATTCGAATTGAATGAAAATGGTTATAAATAAATTGAAACAGTTGAATTAGCATGGAAACTATATAAATTGCTTATGGAAAAATGTTTGGTGTGAATTTCTTTTAGAATTCGTATGTTTTAACTATTACAACTAAGTGAAATATAGTTAAACTGCATATATTTGGTACTTACATGTTTAAATTGAGTAAGTACAGGTACCTGGAAGCCGTGTGGCTGGATTTGGTTGTGCTATTTGCTAATAATAATAAGTCGCATGCTTAAAATGCAAAATAAGGTACGCCTACGCAATAAAAATAGGAAATATGAACTGTTTTTGGTTTTTCCGACCGTGTGGGTCGATGTATATATATTTATTTCCTTTGTCAAATTGCAAAAGCTCCTCCGTACAAAGGGGACTCTGTCAAAAATTTTCGAAAATTTTGGGAGTTAGAAATTTTTTGAAGATTTTTGGAAAATTTTATTAACGACAAAACAGTTTCAAACGGGAAATTGAAATAAGTTAGTAAATGAAACTAATTAAAGTAATGACATGAGTTAGTAATAAATGACAAATAAAATTTATATATGCAGAGTTAAAGATAAATTAAATTCATATGATAATGAAGGAATTAATTTGAATAGAAATAGATATAAACTAAAGCGGAAAATGAAAATAAATATAAGAAACATATATAATATTTATACTAACTTAAGAAAGGAATGGTAAATTCTAGATTGCAGATTGATATTACAAATATAATCTAAGATAATATTGAAATAAATAGATATTGACATTTTGTCAGAATGTCGATAAAATGTTTTGGGAATATTGTGATTGGATATTAGTGCTAAGCAGGATATGCAGGTATTATAAAAGGGAAAAGGAAATTGGATTTGATTTCAAGAGATAAATTTGAATTGCCCGACAAAGGTATGTATTTAAATTTGGTATGAAATTTGATTGGGATTTGGATTTGAATTGAGCCACTTGGCTTTTTGTTTTCTTTTTGGATTTGGAAGGCCGTAGAGCCATTTTTGTAGTAGTACCGAGCTAGCTGCGCAAAGGAGACGCTGGCAAAAAAATTCGAAAATTTAGGGAGTTAGAAAATTTTTGAGAAAATTTTGATAATTCAAAATTTGATTTTAAATTGAAACTCGAATGATTAAACAAATAGTATAGTTTGAAACTATGGGAGAGTTGAGAAATTTATAAGAATGATAATGGGTCTTTTATAAAAAGATAGTTAGTAAGATGTTGAATTGTTTGGTTTTGGAGGTAAGTAAACGGGTATTGGACCATTTTTCCTAATTAGTAATTTTGGGGACGAAATTCTTTTAAGGGGGGAGGAATGTGACGACCCAGAATTTTCGAGAATTTAAAATCAGAATATTTAATTGATTTTAAATATTCAATAGGTAATTTTAACTTGAATAACAATACCACGATTTATTTGATACTTAAATTATTGAATTAAATAATTTGGAGTTGGGTAAATTAGTGAATCTGGAGTTTTAAGCCTGTTAAAAATAATTTAATGGCTTATAAAATTTATATCGATAATATGGAAAATAGTAAAAGTGTTAAAATTGATTTTGGAGGTGTTTTGTTCGGTTTCGAAATTTAAATCGTTTAAATTGAATTTAACAATAGCCTTCCGAGGCACAGTCTCGGAATTCGACGAAACCAGCGCCATTGGATCCGTAATATTGTATTCTTATCGGATTTCAAATTTCGTAGTGTTTGGGGTTGTGGTGTGAGAGTATGATATGTAAACGCGTTGAAAATTTATATAGCGACAAATTGAATTTAAATAAAGAAATGTTGGTCTGCTCAAATTTTCTTTCAGCCGTTCAGTCAACAATAAAAATGCTTGAACTAAAAAAATATATATAATGATATAATAAGTAGATAAATAATGGAAGAGGCTTCAAGTGGAAGCTATAGGCCGAGTATAAGAATAAAAAAAAACAATGAGCAACACAATAAGGGCCGAATCCCTTCTCTCTTTTCAAAACCCCAAAATCACTCAGAAAATAATAATAATAATAATAATAATGGCGATCGCCATTTGATTCGCGTTCCTGTATCTCGAATCGCGGTGATCACAACTTCGAGGAGCAACTCGAGCTCGAGTTCGGTTCACGAGGCCTGGAAATTTCTTGTCGTGATGGATGCTCGCGTGGGAAAAGGGGGAAGTGTGGCGAATCACGCACGTGGAGATTGGATGCTGATGGAGATTCTCGAGTCTGGGAGGACGAGGCGTTCGTCGTTAGTGAGCTAGGGATCGGACTTTCAGATCGATGGCTAGGTATTAGCCGTTGTTTTTTTATATATTCGTAAATGCAGTGAATATACATATATTGAAAGAAGAATAATTTTACTGTAAAATGAATTATTGTTTAGTGTTGCAGCAATGTAATGAAAATGAAAATATATCTGGAAATTTTGGATATTGAACTTCATATAAAAAAAAGAAAATTTGAATTTTTAAATTTATGTAAATAATTTTAGTGAGTAGATAAAGAGTCTCAGAAGAAATAAATATATATTATCACACTTTGAATTCACTAGTTTAACTTTAAAGTAATATATTTGTTTAGTTAAATTATTTGAAATTTATTTTAGTTACGGAAGGATTTTTTTTTCAAAACGGAAACTAGTTTGAAATTTAAATTATTCATTAAAATTCAAATCATCAGTTTAGGACTAAATCACTAGTTAATTAATAATTAATTAAATTTATTAAATGGAAATTAAGTGTTCGATTATTTCGAATATTAATTAAATGTAAATTATTATACAAGGTCTGGGATCGTGAAGGAAACAAGCTGGTTTGAATCGGATTATAATAGCAAAGGTGAGTTAATCTAACTTAGTTAATTTAACTTTAAATTTAAATGATTAAATTTAAATAATTGTTTGAATGGTTGAAATTGATTGATGTGATATGGCATGGAATATTCTGGAATCGATATATATATTTTTGTGCTAACATCTGTGGATGCAGGAAAAACAGGTTGGAGGGATCCAACTGGATCCCTCAACAATTTATTTAAATTATTTAATACCCCTGTTGTGATTATTTTATATTCCGTGATGAATATTGTTGATAATTGGAATATTGGATGATAAGGTTTGCCTGAATATTTTCCGGTGCACTAAGTTATCAAGATATATAGAATTGGAATTTGGAAATAAAATGAAGAGAATTTGTAAGTGAAATAATTATAGAAATTTTAAATAAATTAAGAATAAATTGGATAAGAATAATAGCAGTGTTAATGCTAATTAATAAAATTCTGTATATGGAAAGGAATTTTTGAATAAACAGAAAGTTAATGAAGTTTGAAACTTCAATGATATTATTTAATAGAACAAAACATTTATTTAATATTTAATATTTAAATTATTGAAGGAATAAAGAAGAAACTGGGAAAAGTCTGGAATCTGTATATTTCAGTTAAGTATTTAAAATCAAACGGAAAATAACAACAATAATAATAAGTCCATAACTATGAATTTCGAAATGAATTGAAAAATTAAAGAAACCTATTTCAAATAAAATGAATTGGAAATCAATTTGGGGAAATTGATTTAAGTGATTGAAGTTGGAATTTTCTCTGGATGGCCAAGTACATGTATTTAAAAGTAAATTTGTGAATATAAATTAAATGTTTTTTTTAAAAGTTTTTTCTTTAAAAAGAAGAAAGCAAGTTTTGTAAAATTTATTATTTCTAATATCTAAAGTAAGTATTTTCTTTTAATCTATTCTAGCAGTAATGATTAAAGGAGTAACTTAGTATTTTGTTTTTCTTAAAAAGTAGAAATCTAGTTTTATAGTTTATTAAGTAACCTTATTTTCAAATACTCATATAGTATGTAGTTGTAACAAATTATCAAAGTAATTTTAACTCGAATGATTTAAAATATATTTTTAAAAGTAAAGTGTTATAAATTAATTTAAAGAAATCTAGTTTTGTGCTTGGTGATTCCAGTGGAAATGGAAATACTTGGAATTTATTCTGAGAAAGGAAGATAGTTTGAAAACTATTCTCAAAAGGGTTTGAAAGTGAAAATATATCTTATGAAGATATTTTTGAGATAAATAAGTAATTTGGGAAATTATTTATTGGTTGATGGTTGTTTGTGAATATTAATTGATAGTTAAATCACCGACTATCAATATTGGACAAATGCGCTAATCGTTTCGAAGAGACCAGGATCGAGATTTATTTCCGAAAACCACTTCAATTCAGTTTGTACGTTTCGTTAAACCTGTTCGTAGTCGAAGATGGAGCTATGAAGTGCAAGGGCTAGTCGCTACTAAACCTGAGGATATTTCCAAAATGGATGTAGTAGGAATAGTGCCTTCGGTTCCATTCGAACCCAGGACGGACTTGTATGGATGAATGCTTGCGAAACATCGTCAGGTGGACGATGGGCATTCTCAGGAATATGTTCTAAAAAGGTAATGCTTAGCCTCAAGCCTCATCAAATGGGAATGAATGAAAATTAGGGGATATGCAGCAAGGCTAGGTGGGTAGCACACAAGCAGGGTGAGGTCATTCCAGTCTAGATGTCCCTTTTTATTTCGACTTAGTGGGCGGTTGCTGATCCCAACCGCGGGGTGATCTCACTCGGGATTATCCAGCAAGGGGTAGTCCCGGCCTTGTGTTGCAGGGGAGCGGGCGTACTCCTCGGTACAGTGATCTAGGCCCCATACTGTGACAGGTGGTACCCTAGTGCCTAGTCATTAGTTGGAAATCCATTCTCCCTACGAGCCTTGTATGAGTTTTGTTTGTATTACCCACTCTGTGGCTAGTAGCTGGAATTTAATGAATGTAACAATTTCGGCTATTTTATAAGTATTTGAAGATAGACCCTATTATAATATCAGAGGATTTCTATAAAAATTGTTTTAGCTATCGTAAGGTAAAAACCCGACATGTTTATTTGTGGCTTGGTCTTACGAGATGCTTTTGTTTTCAAAGGATTTTTGAAACTTTAATAATCAATTGGGTGTGATTTTCTCACACTGGTATTCCAGACTGACTCGGGTATTATTTAACTGTAATGCTCGGGTCAGACCGAGTATTATAGGATACAGGATATGATGCTGTGGAGCTCGGGAGACGAGCAGGATGGCGATACGTACTCCCGTACTTGTATATATATATACATATGCCACTGTGTTGAGTTGTTGTGTATCCATTTGTATAATATTGATGTTGAGCTGTGATTGATGTACTCTGATGATGTAATATATGTAAAAAGAGATATTTGACTTTTGAGTAAAGATCATTTATTATCTATTATATTTTATTCCGCTGCGATGGTTAGATTCTGATGTTGATTTTGCTTTCTCTTCTTCTACCTCTTCTTCTTTAACCCAAACGGTTCGTATTTCTGAACAACTTGAGTTGATTTAGGTAGAATAGTGTTGACTCAAGGGGTACGGATTTTCAGGTCATTGCAATGGATTTTTAAATGGAAATAGATTTTTGTTTACAAATTATCTTATAAACATATGTGTGTAAAATCTCATCCCTTCTTTTCTTTCTTGCCATTTATCTTTCCTCTTACTTTTTATTTCCCTTTCCTATTTCCTTTCTTTTATTTCCTTTCTTTTATCTTCTTATCCTATTTCTTTTTACTTATCCTTTTATTTTCTTTTTCCATTGCTTTTCTGGCCCATCCTGACCCATTTCCCTTCTTCTCCCCTTCTCTTTTTACGTTCTTTCCACACTACCTCCTCTTCTCTTTATTCCCAAGTGCTTGAAATGAACGTGCACACATGCATGCACGTGTACACCTACTCCGGCCATCGACTTCCGTCATCGACTACCCAAGTAAACTGCCATCAACCACCTTCCCGCATAACACCACCTAAAACATTGCCAAAACCTTCCACGCCAGTTCGCATACCTCAACTCAAATTTGAATGAAAACCCATCCACTAAGTGGCATCCCACTACTCGATCATAATTTTTATGCCACTCAACAGATAAATTAACACAATATAAAAAAATTATATTCAATAACAAATACTTTCTTATATCTATTAATACTCTCAAACTCATTCTAAGGTACTACTAACCCTATCTCTAATGAGTAATCCCCACCAAAGCCAAGGTTATCGCTTAACCTTTGGCTCTGATACCAAATGTAATAGCATGTATCTCCGTACCCTTGGATTCGACCATAATTCACATCAGTTCAACTCCAATTAAACGTAAATACAAATCTATAGGGATGAAGAAGAAAAAGGTAGAAGAAAATAGAACAACAACACAGAATCTCACAAATGCAACGGAACAATATATAATCGATAATAACATGTCTATGTACAAAAAGAGTTATAACTCTTATTTTTACATATCATCATCGGAGTACAACAAAACAACAACTCAATACTGGATAGTTATAATAACTTGTCCTCACTAGTGTAGAATAAACAACCTACAATACACAGTGGAATATAATCAAGTACTAGTAATACGTCTTCATCATCCAGCTTGTCTCCTGAGCTCCATAGCTCCCTAACCTGAATATGCTATACTCGGTCTGACCCGAGCATTATAATGAAATAACAACCGAGTCAGTTTGGAAAACTAGCTTGAGAAAACACACTTCATTTAAATTATTAAAGTTTTCAAAATTCTTTGAAAAATAAAGGCATCTCATAAAACCACATCGCATATAAACACGACGGGTTTTTCCATTATGATAACCAAAATATTTTTGTCCAAATCATCCGATATTATAATATTGTCTAAACAAAGTAAATAGAAAATAGCTGAAATGCTTGCATCTCATGTTACAGCATAGTTGGACACAATCAAAACCGTACGGCGCTTATTGGAGAATGGATTCCATATAATGAATAGGCACTAGGGTACCACCTATCATGGTACACGTCTAGAAAAATATACTGAGGACCTCTCCAAGATCCCCTACAATACAACACCGGCCCTAACCCTAACTTGGATAAAACCGAATATGTTATCACCCAGTGTGTTCCCACCTTTATCGAGAGATATTTTTCCATGCACCACCATGTGGGAAGTTGGAGTCCGTTCGCACTCTGGGAACGAATTGTTGAATGTTTGTACTCCAATTCGCGCTGTGGGAAGTTGGAGTCCGTTCGCACTCTGGGAACGAATTGTTGAATGTTTATACTCCAATTCGCGCTGTGGGAAGTTGGAGTCCGTTCGCGTAGTGGGAACGAATTATGGAATGTTTATGCTCCAATTCACGCTGTGGGAAGTTGGAGTCCGTTCGCGCTCCGGGAACGAATTGTTGAATGGACTGTCATGTGTTGGTCCAGTTCAGCCTTCGATGTGTTGGCTTGTCCCCGAGCTGGGGTTTCACCTATCATGGTACACGTCTAGAAAAATGTACTGAGGACCTCTCCAAGATCCCCTACAATACAACACCGGCCCTAATCCTAACTTGGATAAAACCGAATATGTTATCACCCGGGGTGTTCCCACCTTTATGGAGAGATCATTTTCCATGCACCACCATGTCCATAATTAATAATATATCCAAGGGTATCTAAAAAGGTGATAACATACCCCAATTGGATGCGACCCACTTAGCATTGCTGCATCTCCCTTGATTTTTAGTCATTCTGGTTGATGAGGCATAAGGCTATGATTACCTCTCAAGAACAATTTAACTTAGAATGCTCATCGTCCTCCAATGACATGTTCCGATTGCATTCGTCCATATAAGTTATCCTGGGATTGGACAAATCGAATCACCATCTTTACAATATCCATTCGTAATGCTCAAACCAGATCGAAGTGGTTTTTGGATAATTAAATCTGATCCAGGTCCTTCAAAACAATCAATGAAATTGGTCAATACTCGATAGTTGGTTATTTAAATATCAATATAACATCAATAAGTAGTCACTAGGCCAATATTATAATTTTCCCAAAATTTATTTTCAAAATATTTTTATAAGATATATATTCAGGAAAATAGACGCATGGAAGAAGTTGCAAAGAAATTTAGTCTCAGGGACAACAAGTTTGCTTTTTAGTCCAAATGACACTTTCTGGTGTAATCAAAAAATGATAATTACAACTATTATTCTATGATTTACACCAGAAAATGTCCTCGGGCCTAAAAATAAAATTTCTTATCCCAAAAACTAAATTTTTCCTCAACTTTACCTTAAGCCTAAAAATCCCCTCCAATCCCTTCCAAATTTTAAATATTTGAGACAACTCAAATACTTATATCCATATCAGAATATTTCAAACAATCTCTTATTTCAACACTTAGAAGAAAATATAAAAAATAAATCTTTTCTAAACTCCTTACTTCCCAACACTTAGGAAAGTTCCATTTATTTCTCTTTTCTCAAAACCCTTCACAATTTATATTGTAAATTCCTTAACTTGTTTATTACGAATTCTATAAGTTCTTGGGTTCCTTAATTAAATCTCTTTATTCAAAATTATATGCTTATCTCATCGAAATAAGTATATTCACAAACCATTCCTTCAAAAATATTTGAAAACTTTTTAAAATAAATATGTAAAGCACCACGCGGTATCAACCATGGATTCACAACTCAATGATTACATCTCTATCCCAGAGAAATCTAAACTTAACTGCAGGCAATCTCTGCCTCCGATTTCGCCATGAAAGTACACCATTACATTGCAGAAACTTATTTAATGATTAAATATAATTTTAAACGATTTAAATAATTACATAACTATGAAACAATAATAAATTCCGATTCATAAAAAAATTCTAATCGATTTACAGGACTTGTTTTAAAAAATTATAATTCATGTTGGAAATTTAAAAATATTTAAATAACTAACTTTCTGAAACATTTTTATGCTAAAACATTTTTAAATTACTTTGTTTAATAATTAAAATCCTCTTTTTAAAAAAAATTCAACTTTTCGATACATTTATATTTTCCAATTCCAATATAACCAATCTAATATTTATAGATCTCCTCTCGAATTATCACCAATCAATTTACGTTCCCAATTTCATAAATCCCTTTTTCACATTTCCAAAAGTAAATCTATCATTCTTTTTAAACCGATTTACCCATATCATTATAAATTCCTACCATGAATTTATATCACCACTTTATCAAATGATAATTGTTTCACTTTATTCACAAACATTGTTTATAAATTCTATAGTTTCGTTTCCAGTTTACAATGATTTCACAACACTTTAATCCATTATAAATCAATTTCTAAATTAAATTCCAATTATAAATCAATATTTTAAATAACCCAATTATATTCGAAAACCATGCAAATCTTGATTTTACTTCTATTTCATAATTTTGAATCTTATTTAAGATTCAGTATAACCAATTTTATCTCTGCTTCCAAATTCACTTTTATATTCTCAATCTAACAAAATTATCGATTTTTAAAACCTTTTATATTTATTCAAGTACCACTTAATGATTTTTATTGAAAAATCCTTTATATACATTACTCTAAAATCTCTATTTTCAATATCACGAAATAGTTAAGTATAAATTCAAATACAACCATTTACTTTATCCAAATAAATTTCTTCAATTAATACAAAATTCAATATAAATATTTCACTTCAAAAATCCCTTTTTAATTTCTTTTTAGATTTAAAACATATATTTATGGTATTTTAAAATACCAAAATCTTGGCCAGTACTACCATAGCCCCCAATAAATTCAAATCACACTATAATCTATCACAAATTTTCAAAAATATCATATATCACCATATATGAGATTAAATTAAACATTTTTTAGGAAACCAGATGGATCCCTCCAATATATTTTCCTGCAACTACAGATGTTAATACAACATAAAAATACCATTCCCGCTTCGAGGTGGGATATCGCGGTAATATAGGGTCATCCGCTATTATGCGGGGCACGTAAGGTCTCTCGCTAAAATATGCGAGAACATCAATCCAACTACTAATATATATACTACTATATATATATAATATAATATTAAATTCTAGTAATCCAAATGAGTGGGAATTTTCTTGCCTTGATTTTTAATTTGTCGAACATCCAGATTTTTATTTTCCTAAAATCCCAGCCTATATATTTCTCAACTACGAATCCAAACTCGTCTTGCTTTCATGATTTTTTTGGACCTCGTATAAATTAGTGATAGCGTAATAACATTCACGGATTAAAATATTACTTAATTTTACTAATTGCGACTTAAGGAAAATTGGTTACCTTTATTAACGCAAAACCCTTCTCCCCCAAATTGTATAAACGCGTACGATAGCTGCTGTCTCTTCCTTTGCTCGTGTCTGACCGGACCTTTCCAATTCCCTGCCTCCGATAACCAATCTCCTGCCATAGATCTCCTGCCTCGATCCCCTTATGCACATATGAACACGCTACTGCCATAACAATCACCAAACCTTCACTTCAATGAACAGTAGAAACCGACCTTAAATCACGACCTTCTTGTTCATATGTGACCTGTTCCATAGTGATGGCCATGAATGACAAGCATCCTCCATTTGAAATCGTTGACCTTGCTCCTCCCAATTGTGACCAAATCGCTGCTCGAAGCAGCTACCTACTCGAAACCCTAAACTGCTTGAACATGCCTCTCCACAAGTGGCGTCCCTTCTTTTGTCCCTTCCGTAGACTTATGAATTGATCGCCATTTAACTTCATTAATTTTTTTAATTTGGTCTGGGTTTTCGAATGAAGAAGGAAAGTGTATCGCCATCTTATTTGCTTCTTTTTCGACTATGAAATGATTTCATGAGGAAGAAGGGAAGAGGAACACATTTTTAAACGAAGGTCACTTGTTTGAATAGTTTTGAGGTCATGTGTTTGAAAACGTACAATGACTAGGTGAAAGAAGAGACATCCCAATCCAATTAAAGAAAATAAATTAGTTAATTTTTATCAAAATCTCTTGATTTAAGTAAGTCAAAATTGCAAGCCCCTATGGAGGCTCGCAGCTAAGCTTTCATAATGTTATACCTCTGTTCCCAATGCAGTGGAACAAGTTCGAGTCCTACTTCGATCGTATGGAGAAGATAACTTTTTGGATCTAATTATTATATTGAATTTCGATATTAATTCCAACGCGTTCATATCCTGTACGATCAAACGATAACTCCAAACACTACGAAATTTGAAATCCAATAATAATACACTATTATGGATCCAATGGAACTAGTTTCGTAGAATTTCAAGACTGTGCCCTGGATCACTTTTTTTAATGCGTCGATTAAATCGATGATTTCCAAAATTTACGAAATCGCTTGAAATTTTCAGTTTTTAAATCTTACTAACTAAATTATAATTCAAAATCTGATAAACCATTTAAATATTCAAATTATAACGACGAAAAATCTAGGTCGTTGCATTCCTTCCCCTTAGAAGAATTTCGTCTCCGAAATTGCTAAGGCAAAAATGCTCCAAACACCCTACCTTTTTGTTTTAGAACCTACTTTGTCAAAACTCGATATCCACTTTTCTAAACCCTTTAGTTTCATACAACATTTAGTTTCCATTTCTGATTCAAACCCTTTTCTTTCAATTCCAATTCAAAAATCAACCTTTTTAAGTTAACTGGAATTTCCAAAAAATTTCAAAAATTTTCTAACACCCTAAATTCCCTAATTTTTTTGGCAGTCTCCTTTGTCTGTAGGACCTTTTGCAATATGACAAGAAAGATAACATATATACATCGACCCCCATGGTCGAAAAACACAATATATCACAATATTATATATTTTATGATATTTAATCCAAAAACGTGCCTTATATTACCATTTTTATGCGAACAGCTTACTTTATATGCAATTTGCGCAATCAAACTCAAGAAAAACAATTCATGTACTTGTACTTACTCAATTTTAAACACATAGGTACCACATTATGAAACATCCATAACATTTTATTTATTTAACTAGTTAACACATGAATTTCATAAGTAATGCATGCTGAACATATATTTATAAGCAATTATAATGTTCCAATACTAATTTAATTACTACATCAATTCATACACCATTTCATACAACTGCAAAGATTTACAACCAAATATTCTTACATTCACTTCATAAACACAAAGATTATATTTATATCCATTCCAAATCAATTCTAAATCAATTTACTCACTTTCCACATATATTGTATAATTTCATTTACTTCCGTTTACATCAAATGACAATTTTTCCATGAAAAATATTAACTCAAGTTAATTTGTTCACTTTTATTCATTCCAATATAACTTAAGTTCTTTTCCATTGAAATCAAATTTCATTTCAAATTTATTCTCAATCAATTTTTGCAACAAAAACCTTGCTCGCTAAATTTTTGTATCAACGACATTCAATCCTTAAATTTATTTAAGCCTAGCTTCCATCCAAAATATTAACTTATGTTATTCGTTCCTATCAATTCAATTATATAACTTAAGTGTATTGCAGTTAAACTCCACTTTAAATTTTTAATTCCTTACTCAATTTTTTCTCGAATTTATTTAAATAATATCCAAGGCCATATTAAATTTATTTTACTTATATTGAATTTGTTTATAGCTTAAATCATCACAATTTCAAAACATTTCCATTTCATTCGACAATAATTCCAATTGTATTTAATTCACTTACAATTAAGTCGAATTCTCATTTATAACTCAGTCCCATTTCCAATATCCACTTTGAATTCGTAAACCAATTTACTTAACCAAGTTAAACTCCATTGCTATATTCGATTAACTAATTAATTTATCTGATTAGTTCTCTTTCAATTTACAATTCAACATCTGATTTTTATTTCAAAAATCATTTCATTTAATTTACTTGAGACGACCCAACTTTCATCTACCAGAAAGTCGCATCATCTTTAAGAAAGAAAGGGATAGAAAAGAGAAAAGGAAGAAGAGAAAGAAGAAACAACTACAGAATCTCAACAGAGGAACGAGTAAATAATAATAATAACATAAATATTACATAGTATACAATAATTATCAAAGTTACATAGACAATACAACACACACTAGACAGTTATAAACACCTGTCTAGTTATTATAACTCAAAACACAATACAGAGAATACACTCAGAGATACCACACAGCGGATCTATATATCTACTTGCAGAAGCCTCTTGCTCCATTGCTCCTTCATAATTCGTCAAAGCTAACCTGAATCCCTTGGCTACTCGTAAAAATTTGAGTACCCAAGAGTTTAAGAAAAACATAAATAAACTCCGGGTCAGACATGGGTCTGTTGTGAGTAACATGTTAAAGTTGCTTAACTTTTGAAAAACCTTTGAAAAGAAAAGGTATCACGTAAGGCTTCCCACATATAAACATGGAAAAGTTTTTACCTTATGCTAACCAAAACATTTGATAGGAAATCCAGTGATACTATAATAGTGTCTAGGGTTTTCAAGTAAAATACAGAAATAACTGGAATGCTTACATCTCACGTTTCAACATAGTTGGGAACAACTAATACGTACGGCACTTATTGGATTTTGGATGCCATACAATGGCAGGGCTACTGGGGTACCGCCCATCACAGTACGTGGCCTAGATCACCGTACCGAGGAGTACGCCCGCTCCCCTGCAACACAAAGCCGGAACCATTCCTTACTGAACAGTTCCGAACAAGACCACCCCGCAGTTGTGATCAGCAACCGCACCACTAAGCCGAAATAAAGGGACATCTAGATGGGGATAAATCTCGCCCTACTTGGGCATGACCCACTTAGCCTTGCTGCACCTCCCCTGTTTTAGCCATTCCCGGTTGATGAGGCTTGAGGCTATGATTACTTTTATAGGATATATCACTTAGAATGCTCATCGTCTACCTGACGATGTTCTAAAAGCATTCAATCCATACAAGTTCGTTCCGGGTTCGAACAAAACGGAAGGCATTATCTCGTTACACTCACTTTGGAATCACCCTCAGAGTTAATGATGATAATCCTTGCACTCTGAATCTTCATCTTCACTTCAGATTCACGACCTAACGTTAATTTGGATCGATGTGGTTTTCGGATATCCAAATATGGAAACCCGATCCCGGTCTCATCGAATTCCAAAACGTGTCTTTTAAGGCCAAGTTGTTTTAAAGTTTATAACAATTTAATTATCTATATACACACAGATAGATAATTCACATGACAATCGATAATCAACATTATTATCAACAAATAATCCACATCAGTATTATAAACAGGTAATCCATATCATTATCACAATGCAACCAATGCATCCATATCATATAACATAACTCATCTCATAGCTGAGATTACAAACCATACAAGGCAACCAATATCAATCATTCATACATGAGAAATGATTTAATGATCACAGAATTTATAATTAATTTAAAATGAATAAAATTAATTACTTAATCTCTAATTAATTTAAATGAATTAAATTAATTACATCATCATTATAATCCTGCTTAACTTAACGATTAATTGATTACAAATCAATTAAATAATCACCATCATATTAGTCATTTCAATTAATCATTACCGATTAACAATATTTCTAATTACAATAAGTAATTAGCTTTTAAATTAATACAAGTTAAATTATAGTTAACACTATGCAATAATTAACATTTAGTTACTTAATCAATTAATTAACTAAAGTTAATTACATTAACCGCTAATTAATTACTTCATTTATTAATTATTCCTTAATTAATCAATTCTAAATTACATCATTAATTTTATTAATTAATGATTTCTAATTATAATTTAATTAATCTCTCTATTAAAGTTAATTACCTTAAGTAATTAATCTGCAATTAAATGATACATATATTAATCACTCTTGATTAATAACAATCCAGTAATTAACTTCCCTTAATTACTCATTCCATAAATTAATTACTCTTAATTGATTATCTCAATTAATCCTTTGATTAATTTCAAAGTAATTTAATCTAAATTACTTCCATCATTAATACCTTTAATTACATCCAGTAATTATCAATTAATTACTTCTCTAAGTAATTACAATCCCATTAATTACATAAAGTAATTATTAATCAATCCTCAAGTGTTTAAATTAATTAAACTTAATTAATTAACATAAACTAATCACATTAAGACAATTAATTACATCAAGTAATTAATTTATTAATTACCTCCATTAAGTAATTAAACTTAAACAATTTCAAAAATGATTATTATTATTTAATTAATTAATCTAATTAATTGTTAAAAATTAGTCACATTAATTAATTGTTAAATAGTCTTAAGTTAATGACCTTCATTAACATTTCTTAATAACTAATTAAGAAATTAACTTATATTAATCATTGTTAATTACAAATTAATTAATATTTAATTACAATTTAATAAATCTCTAATTATATATTAATTAAGTGTTAGTTACAATCTTAATTAATTCTTAATTACTTGATTAATTAATTCTTTAATCATTAATTAAAATTTAATTAATAATCACTAATTGCAGATTAATAAACCTTAATTAATTAAAATTAAGACTTAATTAATTAACTTAAAAATTATTAAATACTTAATTAATCATCCACATTATTAATTAATTAAAAAATTAATTACCCATCTTAATTGTCTTAATAATTTAATGAATCCAATCATTAAATTTTATTTATCGTTTAAGATAAAATTTCTACTTAATCAAAGTACTTAAAACAATTTGTTTCCAAATATACTTTAAATTCTATTCAAATATCATTTCAAACTTAGATACAAATTTAGCTTAAACAAGATTTTAAGAATAATTCAAAACCTTTATCTCATATGTTAAAAGAAACATACAGTTTATAAAATAAGTTTTTAAAAGAATTTAAATCCCAATTAAATTTAAATCCAAATCAATTTAAAAACACACTTTAACATTCCAGATTATTAATTTTAAAAACAAATTCAATTTAAAATTTACTTTTTAATTTCAAAACTGAAATACAGTTTGAACCTTATTCCAGATCTAACTTAAATCCTTAAGACTTATTTACATTTTACAACTTCTTTTTAAAAATTCAAATCATTTAACCTTTTTAATGTAATTAAACAATTTAAATTTGAACTTTATTTTATTTTAAAAACCGAAGTTTCAAATTTAATTCTAGATTTAAAAACTAGAATTTAAACTTATTTTAAATTTCTAATTTACCAATTTAAACTTACAGTTTAAGTTCAAACCTACATATACTTTTATACTAAAAAGTTTTAAAACAAAATTTAAATTAATTCAAACTCAGATTCTACGATTCTGAATTCATATTTAAATTTCAGATTTTAAACTTAGTTTGAATTTCTTGTCTGCATTTGTACTTTACTTTTAATTTAAAAACAGAAACAGTTTTTCTGATTTTATTTAAAATCAAACTAAAATTTAAAAATTCGAATTATTACAAAAACAAGAATTCAAACTATTTGAATTCATATTTTAAATCAGGTTTTAAATCCTAAGTTCAAATTTAAGTTTACATTTAAACTTTACTTCAAATTTCTAAAAACTGCAACAGGTTTCAGTTTGTTCCTAAAACCTGAAACAATCAGGTATACTCGAGCAAAACCTAAATTTACTTTGAGTAAAATCATCACCTACTTCGAGTTATAACTCGATTTTCCCGAGACCATCACTAGGCACCAACCCTGAAACCAGCAACATCTCCATCATGTCCACCTATGCACTGTGCACCTGTACACCGCCTCCGGCCATCGCTGGCCAACCACACGACCATCCCACAGTCAACAATCAACGACTCAGGCCAACCAAAAAACAACCCTAACATCACTTACTCAAATTCAAGATTGAGACCCAATTTCCAAACCTGGAACAAAACAGAACCCACAACCCCAATCCTGTCAGCGGCCTCGTCCACGCGCCACCGGTCATGGATTACTCTACAACTCCGGCGATGACTTCAACAACCCTCCAACCTTCATTCCCTAAATCCCTAAATAACTCAATCCACCGAGAAGATCGAATTTAAGCAGAATTTGTACCCCAGTAAAAACTAGGGTTCAAAACTTTAAAACCCAATCTCAACATCAAAAACAAATTTCCACTCAACCCAATAATTTTCACAACATCTCTGATCATTTAACCATCTCCGGAAGAAATTTCAACTCAAACAAACACAAATATCAACTGTACTAACCCAAAATATAAAATACAGTAATGTTTAAACTGCTATCTGGATATGGTATTAAAAATTGTAATTCTTCTTTTAAAAATCATAATTTTGGATGAAGTTTTGATTCATAATTCTGAAACATTGTTTTATAAAGTTTGAATTTCCATCTATACAAATTGTTACGCTGTTATATTATATTTCTAGACAAAGCAAAAGTTTATTCAACTTATATAAATTTTAAAACTTTCTCTATGCCTTAAGAATCAATATTAGTTTACATTCTAAATCATAACAAAGATTACAATAGGAGGAAATGGATTTTAAATCAAACAGAGGTTTGAAATTTAAGGAACAGAAATATGATAGATAATAGCATGCACCTAGAAATACATTCACATATATGTATTCACAGCAAAATCATATTGTAAATTCATTTCTTATTAAAAGCATGAAAACAACTTTTACCTATTAAATTAATTTTTAAAAATTTGAGTTACTCGCCTTTTAAATCCTGATGAGCAGAGCATGATTATTTTGAACATGCAGAACATCTTTTGCAATTTGCTTGAATGCTTTAAGACCTGAGTTGTTAAATGCTTTTAAAATGCCTTTGCCCCTTGATTAATTACAGCTTGCATGCATGCTCCATCACACAAGAAGATGCAGGCCTTGTTTCAGATTGAATAAAATGCAGACCCTCTGTTTGAATTCCAGATTTATAAGAAATGCAATTTTTTTCTTCTTTGAAACAGAATTGCTAGGCATTTGAACAGGTTTCTTTGATTTTGCATGTTTTGAAGATGGTTTGCAGATTGAAGAAAGAAATGCAGGAAACATTTCAGGTTGAAGAGAAAACATATTTTAAATGAAAATCTGCATTTTGAAATAAGTTGCAGGAAATAATTTTGAAGTAGAAAAGGTTTTGAGAAAGATTACTGATTTTTGGGTTTCAGATTTGTTTTTAGAATGGAATGTTTTTAAGTTGGAAGAATTTTTCTTAGTTTAGGAATGAAATGAGAAAAGAAAATGAAATGGAAAAAAATGCAATTTTATATTACTTATTTGTGATTTATTTTAAAATCAAAGAAAATAAAATTTAAAACAATGACACTTGGCTTAAAATGTTAACACTTGTTAATATATTGTGTATTTGAATTGCACATGTTAATTATGTTTTTAAATTACTTACACTTGTCAATTTAAGTAATTAGTATTTTTAAATTAAAGTTTAATGAAAGTTTAACTTAATTAATTAGTTCTTTAATACTTAGTTATGTTTAGATAATAATTAAAGAATAAACCAATTATAGTTATAAATAAAAACAATACACAAATCAATCACTTGGAAAAAACATTTTTAATCGTTTAAAATAAATTTATAAAAGAGGTTGTAACTTATTTGTTATTTAAATGAATACATGTTTCATATATTTATTGTATTTTAAAATCTCATATTTAGTTTACAAATCATAATTATTAATCACTATTTTAAAAAGGAATAAAACAAACATTTTTATAACTAATTTTAATATAAAAACTTAAGTCAAAATATTTTAAACAAATAAAATATTTTTCTTATATATTTAAAATCATATAGTTATTTTATTAAATAGTTTGAAAAGCTCAATCGAAAATAAAATCATAATTTCCCAGTTTCAAAATATTAGAAAATATGCTATACTAATTTAAAACCAAACTTATCTATTTAAAATATATATAAATATATATATACATATTATAAATAGAAAAAAAAATTATTAACTTAATTCACTAATTAATATTAAATAAAATAGAATATTGAATCAATTCAAATTTATTAACAACAATTATCAAATTAATTTAATTTTAAACACAGATTATTAAATTTATATTGCCATAAATTCCGGGATATTACATTACTTAAGTTCAAATTTATTTTATAATTCAAGTTTGAACTTTTATTTCCTTCACAAAATATCAAACCATTTTTAGTTTTGTTGTTCGATTCCATTAATTCCAAATTCAAAAGTTACACAAGTTATTTTCCACATTTCCATAATTTTTATGCTCGAGTATATTCTCATTTTATTTTTAACTCGAGATTATACATCTATATATAGCCTAAGTATGTTTTTTATTCCATTAATTTCAATTTTTAGTCTACTCAAACCTATTTATTCATAATTCCACTTTAATTTTATTCCATACCAAATTTATAACTTATAGTTATATCATAATTTTACAACTCAATTTATTTCAAAAATCATTTTGAAACCATCCATACGTTCATAACTTCTTTTTCACCTTTTTATCAATTCTACACCATTTCATTTTGCAATTTAATTTATTTAACTTGCATACGTTAAATTTTAATTTCATATTGAAACTCATAATTCTAGGTTATAAGTTTAAAAACTTATTTTTCACAAGTTTCATAAACATTCAAATGAATATTCCTAAATTCAAGCACCCGGTTTCATTTCAAATCATTTGAAATTCCATATATAAATATATATTCCTTTCTGTAAATCAAATCTTACCTTTGGAATTTTAAAATCAAAAAATATGATTTTCCAAAACACTTCTGAAGCCAAATAATCACAGTAGCAATCCTTCACTTATAAACTCGAAAATGAACACTGATGATGCGGCCGTCATCACCAGAGTTATTTTCCAGTGACTGTAGTGAGTTCAGTGCTTCATCAATTCAAAAATCCATTTAAAACAATTCCCATTCGGAAATAAACCAAATAATATCACTATTTTTATTTTCAAAAATATTTCTAAAATAATAATACTGTTATTTATTTTCAAACACTTTTGGAAAATATTTCCAAAAATCTCTTGGATTTTATTCTCCAAATTCTGGTTTGAAATTTTTTAAGTTATTCGTATAATTCATACTTATACAATCTCCATTTGATTATATAAACCATTTCTAATTTTATAATCTTATTTGGATTATATAATAACAACCAAGCACATCACTATTATAATTTTCAGAAAATTATTCTTTTTATACTAAAATATAGTTTAGGTAAAATTGTTTCATTTACCCGCATCAAAACAATATTGTGTTTGTATACCATGCTTAAGTGCTTAGAAACACCTGTCCGTTTAGTAGCATCCGACACTCAACCGTAATTTTTATTCCACTCAACTGATACATTAACACAATACAAAACAATTTGTATTCAGTAACAAATATGCGTTCATATCTGTTAATACTCTCAAACTCATTCTAGTGGACTACTGACCATATCTCTAATGAGTAATCACCACCAAAGCCAAGGTTCTCGCTTAAACTTCGGCTCTGATAAAGGGATATATATACACACCCTTTGAGTTGACCATAATTCACATCAATTCAACTAAAATTGAATGGAAATACGAATCTTCAGGGGTGAAGAGGAAAATAGAACAACAACACAGAATCTCATAAATGCAGCGGAACAATATATAATCAATAACAACATGCCTTTATACAAAACGAACTATATCTGTTATTTATACATATCTTCATTAGAGTAAAACAAACCAACAACTCAATACTTGACAGTTATAATAACTTGTCCTCACTAGTGCTGAATATACAGCCTATAATGCGTATCGGAATATAATAAAGCGCATGTAATAGTCTTCGTCATCTGGCTCGCCTCTTGATCTCCATAGCATCCTAACCTGAATCTGTGATACTCGATCTAACCCGAGCATTATAAAAAAAGCACTCGAGTTAGTTTGGAAAACCAGCTGGAGAAAACACACTTAGTTTGAACTATTAAAGTTATAAAAATCCTTTGAAAAACAAAGGAATCTCATAAGACCACGTTACACATAAACACGACGGGTTTTTCCCTTACGATAACCAAAACATTTTTACCAAAATCGTCTGATATTATAATAGTGTCTACACAAAGTAAATAGGAAATAGCTGAAATGCTTGCATGTCACATTTCTGCATAGTTGGGCACAATCAAAACCCTATGGCGCTTATTGGAGAATTAATTCCTACCCTTATCGAGAGCTCTTTTTTCATGCACTACCATATCCATAATTATTATATGTTCGAGGGTATCTAGAAATGTGATAATATATCCTAGTTTGGTGCGACCCACTTAGGCTTACTGCATCTCTCCTAATTTTTAGTCATTTCGGTTAATGAGGCTTGAGGCTACGATTACCTTCCAAGAACAATTTAATTTGGAATGCTCATCATTCTCCAATGACGATATTTTGATAGCATTAGTCCATACAATTTTTCCTGTGTCTGTACAAACCGAATCACTGTCTTCACAATATCCATTCATAATGCTCAAATCAGATCGAAGTGGTTTTCGAATAATAAAATCCGATCTCGGTCTCACCGAAACGATTAAGGAAATTGGTCAGAACTTGATAGTTGGTTATTTAACTATCAATATAACATCCATAAGCAGTCACTAGGCCCATATTATAACTTACGCAAATTTTATTTTCAAAATATCTTTATAAGATATATATATTTGAATGCCTTTCAAATTTTCAATATTTGAGACAACTCAAATACTTATATCCATATCAGGATATTTCAAACCATCTCCTATTTCAATACTTAGAAAAAACTATAAAAATTATATATTTTTTCTAAACTCCATACTTCCCAAAACTTAGGAAAATTCCATTTATTTCTCTTTTCTCAACACCCTTCACAATTTATATTGTAAATTCCTTAACTCGTTTATAACGAATTCTATGAGTTTCGGGGGTCCTTAATTAAATCTCTTTATTTAAAAGTATATACTTATCTCCCTGAAATAAGTATATTCACAAACCATTCCTTTCAAAAATATTTGAATTTTTTTAAAATAAATATGTAAAGCATCACGCAGTATCAACTATGAATTCATGGCTCAATGATTACGTCTCTATCCCAGAGAAATCCAAACTTAACTACAGACAATCTCTGCCTCCGATTTTGCCATGAAAGTATACCATTACTTTGCGTAAACTTATTTAATGATTAAATATACTTTTAAACAATTTAAAATAATTACATAACTTTGAAACAATAGCTAATTCTGATTTATGAATAAAATTCTAATCGATTTTCAAGACTTGTTTTAAAAAACTTATAATTCATTTTGACAATTTAAAAATAATTAAATAACTAACTTTCTGAAATATTTTTATGCTAATTTTTTTTAAATTACCTAGTTTAATAATTAAAATCCTCTTTTTAAAACAAAATCAACTTCTCGATATAATTATATTTTCCAAATCCAATATAACCAATCTAATATTTATAGATCTTCTCCTGATTTATCACCAATCGATTTACATTCCCTTTCATAAATACCTTTTTCACATTTCCAAAAGTAAATCGATCATTCCTTTTCAAATCGATTTACCCATCTCATTATAAGTTCCTACTGTGAATTTATATCTTCAATTTATCAAATGACAATTGTTTCAATTTATTTATGAACATTGTTTATAAATCCCCTAGTTTCGTTTCCAATTTACAACGGTTTCACATCACTTTAATCCATTATAAATCAATTTGTAAATTAAATTCCATTTATAAATCAATTTTTTAAATAACCTAATTAAATTCCAAAACCGACCAAATCTTGATTGTACTTCTACTTCGTAATTTAGAATCTTATTTAAGATTCAGTATAACCAATTTTATCTCTAATTCCAAATTCACTTTTTTTTATCAGTCTAATAAAAGTCTTGATTTTTTAAACCTTTTATATTTAATCAAGTACCACTTAAGGATTTTTATATAAAAATCCTTTAAACGCATTATTCCAAATCTCTATTTTCAATATCATGAAATAGTTCAGTACAAATTCAAAGTCAACCATTTATTTTATCTAAATAAATTTCTTCAATTAATCTAAAATCAAATATAAATATTTCACTTCAAAAATCCCTTTTTAGTTTCTTTTCAAATTTAAAACATATATTTATGGTATTTTTAAAATACCAAAATTTTGGATAGTGCTACCATAGCCTCTAATAAATTCAAATCGCGCTATAATCTATCATAGGTTTTCAAACATATCATATATCATTATATATGTGATTAAATTCAACATTTTTGAGGAATCTAGTAGGATCCCTTCAACCTGTTTTCCTACAACCATAGATGTTAATACAACATAAAAATATCATTCCCTCTTCGAGACGGGATATCGCGGTAATAAAGGTTCATTCGCTATTATGCAGGGCGCATAGGGTCTCATCCGCTAAAATATGCGGGAACATCAATCCAACTACTAAGATATACTATTATATATATAATATAATATCAAATTATAGTAATACAAACGAGTGAGAATTTTTTCACTTTCATTCTTAATTTGTCGAACATCCAGATCTTAGTTTTCCTAAATTTCTATCTTATTCATTTCTCAAATAAAAATCCAAACTCGTCTTTTTTTCAAGACATTTTTGGACCTCGTACAAATTAGTGATATCGTTAATAACATTCACAGATTAAAATATTTCGTAATTTCACTAGTTACGACTTAACGAAAATTAATTACCTTTATTAACACAAATTAATTTCACTAGTTACGACTTAACGAAAATTAATTACCTTTATTAACACAAATTAATTTCACTAGTTACGACCAACGTTTCGAAACCATCGCGTTCGAATCCATAAGCTTTGAATCCACCGAACCACCTCAGGTTCATCTCCATCACCTTCGAACCCATCAGGTTCGAACCCATCAGGATGCCTCGGGTTCAAGACCATCGAGTTCGAACCTACCAAGCTCATAACAATGGACCTCGAACCCATCGGAGAGTAGCCGCTTCGAACCCATCACAAAGAATTGTTCGAACCCAAACGTGGAGCCTTGTTCGAATCCATCCACGATGCCAAGTTCGAACCCATCCTGTGTAGCCTCATTCGAATCCACTAGGTCTACCAACCATGATGACGTGTCTTCCTTCGGTTCGAATTCGCCGAGATCTATGGAGTCGAAGCGGTCAACTCGGAGTGAAAACCGGAGTGGTTCGAAGTTTGCGCTCCATGCCACCACGAAGACGCGTGCCATGATGGATTCGAAACCCATCGGTTCGAAAGCATGGTTTCGAACCAAGCAGCCGAGCAATAAACCCAATTTCGAATCCATCATATCTCTCAATCCACTGATCCAAATGCCATGAAATTTTCACAGAAGCTTGCATACATGTTGAAGAATCTCCATGCCAAATTTCACCTCAATTGGACTAATTCTTGATCGGTTCGAATGGAGTTCGAACCGATGCCAAAGTGGGCCCAAACTTCCTGAGACCGTGCGTGTGGGCCCCCTCACGTGCCAGACGTGGTCTCCCGAGTTTTCAGCGAAATATCAACAGCCTACGCCCATAAATAGAGCCCCAGGGCCAACGAAAAAGGGATCTTTTTGAATCTGAAGCGCCCAGACTCTGCCGGATCAAGATCTCCATCATTTAATATCATAAACTTGCTGTTAAATTCGAATTCCTTGCTGTAATTCACTGTTGATTGCTGCAATAACTTGTAATCATTGAAAGAAAAGCAATAAAACATCAAAACACTTCACAAGGGACGTAGGCAACACGCCGAACCACTATAAATCGATTGTCTACGCATTTTCTTTACTGTTGATTGGAGTTTTTGTTAGATAATATCTGTTTTGAATTTACATTCTTGACCATTATCTCTTCAACGGCTACCGAAGAGTGTTGTGCCCAATTTTGACGCAAACACTTTGGTGCTTTCACTGAGAAAACCCAGATTTTCTCTTGCTCGTTGGATCTGTCATCGATACCGGATTGAATAAATCTAAGAGAGAGATCCAGATCATTGAATCCAATTTCCTTCCCTTCTATTCAGATTTGCATAAAGTCTAGGAAAGGAACTCAACTCTAAAGATGGTTAGCACAAGAACCACCTCAAACGCCGTCAATCAAGAAGAACAGGATAGACAGAATCCTGCCCCTCTACCTCCATCTAATCAAGATGCCGCTGGGCACTCAGAGCCGTCGGGTCCGGTTACCCGACAAGAGTTGCAGCTGTTACTCCAAGAGCTGACCGAGAGTCGGCGACAACTAGAAGAACAGCTACGCGCTAACACTGAGCTAATCAACAAGCTGGATCGTCAGAAACGAAAGAGATCCATGAAAGATCGTGCTTCTCACTCTTCCAGCGAAAGTTCTTCATCTTCTGATTATCATAACCGGCCTCCACGACCCCGGTTAGATGGGAGTCCCACCCGTTGGAAACCAACCGACATTGACCGTTGGACAAATAAGAGTTGGTCCGTCAGCCAGTTTCCAAACCGGACCCTCCTCCCGAGGAGGTGCCATTCCTCATCACGCCGCAGAATACCGCACCACTAGCGTTGCGGCTGAACCAGGGTTCGACGCTCAAGATCAGTCGGACCTGGACCGTCGTCATAGCGGTCGTACTCCTGAACCGTACGTCCCAGAGGACTATGAGCCAAGAAGGCGAGACTTGTACCGTCGACGATATCCGGTTCAAGCCCGAAGTACGGAACGTGATCATACTCCGGCACAAATGCCGGATCTTTCAACTATGATACGTCAGATGATCCGTGAGAGTCAGGGGTTCACAAACGACGATTGGGGAGTTTCCCGAAGTCACACTCCCTTTACGGACGATATTCTTAATACTGAACCCCCACGGCGATTCCGAATGCCCACTCTGCGCATGTATGAGGGAAACTCCGATCCCAACCAACATATTCTAAAATATGAATGGTCGATGACTGCTGCCAGAGCCGACGACGCTGTGAAGTGTCGTAGTTTCCCCATATCCTTGGGGGGCATCGCCACCATGTGGTTCACCCGATTGCCTCCTCGATCCATCTCCTCATTCGACCAGCTGGCCACAAAATTCGCTGAGCAATTCCGCATGCACATCGCAAGGCCGAAAGATGTCAACACTCTATCTAGTGTCACACAAGCTCCCGGAGAGACACTCAGACACTACTTAGAAAGATTCCATACTGCATGTGCAGAGATTAGTAATCCAAACGATAACTCCATCCTTACGGCGTTAACTAAGGGGATCGACCCCGATTCTGAATTTGGCAATTGGCTAGCTGGGAAACCACCTGCGTCATTGGACCGTTTCCATGCCAAAACAGCTCAATTCCTGAGACGGGAAGACGCGAAACAGTCTAGGAAGCAAACTGACGCAGGGCCAAATGCGGAAGGAACCCAAAGCAATGTTGTAATAAAACAGTCCGGTGAGAGCTCCGGAAAAGTTCAGTTGAACATTAAAAATAAACAAGCTCGGCGAAGAGAGAGCGTGAATCAACTTAAAAAACAAGATCAAAATCGTGGCCCGCAACGCAAAAATCCGATGTTCGACAGTTATACTCCTTTGAATACTTCACTGGAGGACTTGTATTTGCAGACCCGTAATACAATTCAGTATGAAAAACCTGCTCCAAGACCGTCGTCGGAGAGACAAATCCAGACGGGAAAATTTTGCAGGTTCCATGAAGGCTACGGGCACAATACGAACGAGTGTCGTCACTTACAAGATCTTGTTGAAAAACTAGTCAGAGAAAGGAAGATGGAACAGTTTGTGCGGACACCGCAGCCCAGAGAAGCGGGCCCATCCAATCCAATCAATGAACCCAATCGACCGAGGCAGGAGGACTCGACTTGTCCCCGTGGGAGATTGGTGATAAACGCCATCTGTGGCGGGCCTACTTACTCAGGAGCCTGGAACGGCGAAGAACCTCGTCACTGTCACACATGACATGCTCCTTCAGTCTATGAATGCTTTGTAGCTTCCTTTACATTCCGAATTTTGAATTTGTAATAAGGCACTGACTTTGCCACATTTTCTCATTTCAGCAAATAAAATGCTATCTCTTCAAGCTAAAGCTGTGATTCACCGAATACGACGTTCAACAATCACGATACACGAAGAGCTAAGTTCCATCGAACAATGGAATTTATTCAAATAGCGAGTGACTGCGTTACAACCGGCCACTCACTAAGTGAAACCCCAGCTCGGGGACAAGCCAACACATCGAAGGCTGAACTGGACCAACACATGACAGTCCATTCAACAATTCGTTCCCGGAGCGCGAACGGACTCCAACTTCCCACAGCGTGAATTGGAGCATAAACATTCCATAATTCGTTCCCACTGCGCGAACGGACTCCAACTTCCCACAGCGCGAATTGGAGTATAAACATTCAACAATTCGTTCCCAGAGTGCGAACGGACTCCAACTTCCCACAGCGCGAATTGGAGTACAAACATTCAACAATTCGTTCCCAGAGTGCGAACGGACTCCAACTTCCCACATCGCGAATTGGACTATAAACATTCAACAATTCGTTCCCAGAGTGCGAACGGACTACAACTTCCCACAGCGCGAATTGGAGTATAAACATTCAACAATTCGTTCCCAGAGTGCGAACGGACTCCAACTTCCCACAGCACGGATTGGAGTATAAACATTCAACAATTCGTTCCTAGAGTGCGAACGGACTCCAACTTTCCACAGCGTGAAATGGAGTATAAACATTCAACAATTCGTTCCCAGAGTGCGAACGGACTCCAACTTCCCACAGCGCGAATTGGAGTATAAACATTCAACAATTCATTCCCAGAGTGCGAACGGACTCCAACTTCCCACAGCGCGAATTGGAGTATAAACATTCAACAATTCGTTCCCAGAGTGCGAACGGACTCCAACTTCCCACAGCGTGAATTGGAGTATAAACCTTCAACAATTCGTTCCCAGGGTGCGAACGGACTCCAACTTCCCACAGCGCGAATTGGAGTATAAACATTCAACAATTCGTTCCCAGAGTGCGAACGGACTCCAACTTCCCACAGCGCGAATTGGAGTATAAACATTCAACAATTCGTCCCCACAGCGTGAACGGACTCCAAATTCCCAGAGTGCGAATTGGAGCATAAGCATCAAGTACATCGTTCCCAGAATATGAACAAATTCCTGAAAGCCCAAGTAGATGTGACTGACCATCCAGCGGCTAACTCCGACTTCCCAAAGTGTGAATCGGAGCATAAGTGCGGATTACGGGTTCCCGGAGCGTGAACCAAGCATCCGTGCTAACTCCAAGTTCCCAAAGCATGAGTTGGAGTATAAAACATCAATTCCAGGTTCCTGAAGTGCGAACCCAAACATACATGTTTTATCCAATTTCCCGGCGTATGAGTTGGAGCACAAACACCAAGTTAGAGTTCCCGTAGTGCGAACTGAAATGTTAGTACTAACTCTGAGTTCGTAGAGTGCGAGTTGGAATGTGAACATCATTTCCAAGTTCCCGGATCGCGAACCGTGTTACAAGCATCGATAACTCTCGAATTCCTGGAATGTAAACCAGGTTATCGATCTCAAATTATTCTAAGTCCCCGGAATGCGGACGTGTGCTCAAGACTTGAAACAAGTGCGATCAACCACCAAAAATACAAGTGTTGTTCCCCAAAACTGGGGGGCACGAAAGCTAAATATTAATCACTAACCGAAGTGATACAACGTCCGAAGTTCGACTCATTCATCAATCACAACTTGTGACCAAGATTTTCAGGCTTGGCAAATGAAACGAACTCTACTTAAACGGTAAAAACACCACAAGTACACCGGACCGAAAACAAGACACTGCAAGTACTTAAGCACAAATAGAACAAGAGTTGAAACAAAGGAACTAAATTTTATTTCAACTAACTTGAAAAAAGAACTTACACGCAAATAAGTTCTTCCAAAAAAGAATGCCTACTAGCAGGGGCCGAACCTGCATCTATACACGACCTACTGACAAAAAACGAAGACAAGTACCCATCTACCAAAACATCTACTTGAGAAGCCGATTTATTTCTTCTTTTTCGTCCTTCTTACTAGTGGTACATCATCAGTGTCACTAGGGACAGAAATTCTTCGTTTTGAATGTCTCCTCTCCGGCGGTGGCTCTTCGGCTGGAGGCATGATGTCAATATCCTCCTTGGAGCTTGAGTCTGCATGGAGGCTTCCCATCGAAGGAGTAGGAGGGACTGGATCCGTGACGGAGGGCGGGATAGTGCCACCCGATGACACTACCCTAGCAGGTGTCGGGCTCTGCGCCGCCGTACTACCACTAACATTACCACTATGCCCCGCAGCCTCTATTTCGGCGTTGATCTCAGCCAAAATTTCCTCATCTCGAGTCGCTTGGGCCTGGCTGGGGGCATACGCAGTTTGCATCGAAGAACTTGAGGTCAGCGGGAGGTTACTAACGATGATAAAGGGTAAGTCCGTGGAGAAACCGCCCTGCTCACCGAGAAGCTCGCTCACCATTTGTTCCTCAAGAAATAACCCACTCCCCTGTGCCGCCTCGGTTGATACCGCAGTTACAACGGTGGTCTCGGTGGTGATGGCCTTATCCCTTTGGCTTAATTCTTGGGCCGCGACAATCGGCGCAGCTCCGGTCGCTAAGCAAAAATAAGAAGTTATTAGTAACTGCTGCAAAACAAACACTCTATTCAGAAAACGCTTGAGATAACTTCGGAATACCTTCCCCAGTTTGGCTCGCAGAAGGCCGAACGGCCTCGGAAGTATGCTCATGAATGGGAGATAAGCGCGGTTGTTCCGGGTCGTAAGCAAGAACAGGCGGCAAACCGACCGCAGGTACAGGCACTGACGAAGATGGTGTGGTGACTTCAGTGACAGCAGAATGGTGCTCAACACCTGATACATCTCCGACTTCCAAGGAACGACCACCGATCATCTCCTTCTCATGAGCAATGATAGCGTTATGAAGGACCTTCTTCTCATCATCTGTGAGCAGCCAGTTTTCAAGTTCGAATCGATCGACCGCTTCACCTGGATGCGCTTCCTCTTCCTCCTCAACCAATCGGTCCTAAACGCTACGAAGGTGAACCGGATAATCTTGAAGCCAGGCTAAGTTTCTGTGTTTTAACACATTGGCGTTGTAAGTTATGAGCAAATCTTCGATATCGGCCTCTAGCCTGGCCTCTGCCTGTTGAACCTTCTCCTCCACCTCTGCTTCGACCGCCTGAACTTTGGCCACGGCCACATCTCTTTCAGTGCGAAGCACTACGGCTTGCTCGCAGGCTTCTTGCGCCGTGTTAAGCGCGTCATGTCTATCTTTAATAATTTCGGCAAATTTAGCCTTAAGTTCATTAAGTTCTTTTAACGCCGCATCCCGCTCAGCAGTGACGACAGTGTTTCGGTGGCCCATGTCTTCCACCGTAACGTAGTGCTCCTTTTTCATTCTATCCATGGCTGCTTGAGCTTCATCGGCCTTTGTAAGAGCCTCCATCTCTGATTTTCGAGACGATTCAGCCTCGGTATTCAGCACTTGTATGATGCGATCTTTTTGAGCCAGCTCGGTTTGAAGCTTTTCAATGGTAGCCGCTCGATCGAAGGCCAACGCCGATGCCTTATCGGCCACCCTATACCACGCCTTGTATTGGATGTAAAAGTCATGCACATAGTCGAGCTCCAACCGCTCGGCCTCCGGCGGGATTCTTTTCAGGTTCGGGGGAAAGACGTAGTTATCGAAGCAAATATTCGGGAACTCCCTCTTTAATTGCGCAAGTCTAATTGCCCCTTCCCCCGAGATTTCAGTAGGAGGCTGCTCCGCGACTATCGGGGTCATCGCCTCAGATCGGGAAGATTGAGAAACCGACGTATACCGAGAAGACTCGGAAGGATGAGGGACATGAGCAGGAGGTTGTACGGGATCTCTGGAAGGAGGAGGGTTACGCGATCGCGATCGACGCTTATAGCCTCTGTCCGTGTCATATCTCTCGTGACTAGAATACCCAGAGCGTCCCTGGTCATAATGCCCAGAGCGCCCCTGGTCATAACCTCTATCCCCTTCTCGTCTGCGCGAATCGTAATATGAAGGCTTGCAGGCATGTCGAAGACTCCCAAGCATTGAACCTCGCTTAGACATAATATCTGCGAAGCAAAATAAAATAGAATTAATCACCTTTCAAAACAGGTAGTTTGCAGTCAAAGGTTATGCAGTGTCGTGAAATGTGTATGAATATGCATTCCCCCCGACCAACCAGAAGTGTCGACCTCGCTAGTAATAAGAGGCTCGTTCAATTCTAGAGTACGATGGAATTCCTCCAACCCGGCATCATGTTGAAAAGACACATCGTCCGGGATTGGAAGATCGGCAAGCCCTTCAAAAGGATTTTCAGTTCTCGGAGGAGACATCTCCGAGATTCTAACTCCGGGAGCGGAACGGGCCATGACAACCGATTTCCATCTCCTCTTCTTACTTGACTTAACCATGGCAGCCTTGCCTTTTCTCTGCTCCGCGACATCCGGAACTGCGTCCGTAGGTCCGGTCAGCGGCTCATCATCGGTGTGGGTTCTTTCAGAGTCAGCTTCCTCAGCTGTAGTGACTCTGGGTTTCTTGTGCTTTTTCGGGACGACCCTTAGTGCCACCTCAAAGCTTATGCTCTGCCCTTGTTCGATCAAACCGCAGGCCCGGAGATTCCTATCCGTCAATAACACGTCGATATCTCTATCTCCACTCGGGACTTCTCGAAGCACTCGCACCATCTCCCTAAAGTGCTCGCCCTCAGGTCGCTGAATCACCGCTGTAAAAAGGGATAAAATATAAGTTCCACTTCGGCCGCAATTGCCGTAGTAATTATTTACGAACTCAGCTATACTTACGTCTGAATAGCCATCGTCGGGCAAATCCAGGAGGACATCTGACGTAAAACCATTATGTCCTATAATAGCTCAACCTGGTCCAAGACCCAGTAACCACTTAGCAATTTCTCACCGCTTCCAGGAATGTGAAGGAGGGATAATCACCTCGAGGTTTGAAATTGAACAAGTATCTGATCTCAATTGGGAGCGGTGGTCGATGGAGATATTCCATAAATGCAATGAACAAGCTATTGATCGACGCATATCCGTTCGGGTGCAGCTGAGATGGGACGATCCTCATAAACGACAATACTTCCCTTATATACTCGTTGAACGGAGGAAGTGTCCCGGCCGCGCACGCATGGCGGTTAAATGCTGTATATCCCTCCGGCGGATTATGCGGTCTATCATTCGGCCCCGGCAGTAGCACATCATCCAGCGACAGGCCGTGCCTCAAACATATTCTCCCCAACATGTCTTCAGAGATATTGGATGGAACGGAATCTGATGGATTGGTAATGAACGACGCATCGGGAAGTTCATCCGGGGCTGGACCAATAATCTCAGGATCAATATCCGGAATCTCTAGCCTCGGAGAGACTGTACCTTGAGTCTCCTGCTGCTGTGAACTTGACGGTTCCATAACTAGCTAACTCACGAGAAACCATCGTTAGACGACAAAAACCCATGCGTCCCCCAGTGTAGCGTGTATGAGTGTATGTTGTGCAGTGACATGCATTACTTGAATAAATGTTGCAGAGTTAAAGAAATATGCAAACGACAAAGCTACGGAGTCCAGCTATAATGACCGTCATCGCTGACCGTCATCACTAATCCGTTTCCATGATGGAAATTGATCCGGATAAAAGTTGTTATAGTTCCATCGACGAGCTTCGAAAGGCGGTCAAGTATGCAGTTTAATATTCAAGTCCAAATGTGCAAGAGTGAAGCTCGTCGGAGTTATGCCTAGAAAATATCAAACTTTGGTATCCATCATAGAGGGTTCGAAACCATCACAAGGACTTCGTTCGAACCCAACCGAACATCTCTTCGTTCGAACCCATCCTGAAGTCGCTTCGAACCCATGCAGTTAGACGCACTTCGAATCGATAACCAGATGCCAAATTCGAACCGATCGATAAGGGACGACTTCGAATCGATCATTGCTTGACAAGTTCGAAACGACAAGGGAACCCTCAACTTAACGTCATCCACATTCGCATCGATACTCTTCGTATCGATGCGAAGTTGTGGGCTTCGAAACCACAGCCGATGGGTTCGAATCCATCGATTCGAATGAACCCATCGAATCCATCAATAGGTACAAATTGCGTCACCCCCATAGGGTCGTCCAAGAAATTGATTCGAACACGAGTCCCCATATAGCTTCGAAGCCCTCTGCCAGACCAGATCTGACTTTACCAATCGATAGAAAGGCGCGGGTTCGAAGTAACTTTGCCGTTCGCCGTTTGAATTAGAGGCTAATTACCTAGTTTGAACAATGAATTCGAGAGATTGAAGACTTGAATCTTGGTCGATTCGATGATGCGACACAGTGTTTTCTCTTTTGGAGCTTCGAAACAATGCACTACACAATAAAAGCAAGCAAGAGTAAAAGTAACAAATGAAAAAAGTGAAAACCACTGCTATTTATGTGGAGCCTAGGATGTGACCGAGACGATTTCTCTCCCAGTCAACCCAACCGGCCACAACCGGTCAAGTACCAGATCGGTTCGAAGTTAACTTTCGAAACCATCTGCTTAAAGCCCTATCGATTCGAAGTTCAACTCATGCTTCAATGGTACGAAACGCACTACAGAGTGACAGGCTGCATCGATGCGAAACGAACTGTGGGCACATCGATTCGAAGACCTTGTTCACATCAACCACTTCGAATCCATCCATGGCCTATCGATACGACAGATGACTTCGTATCCATATGCTTCCAATTCGAATCGACTCGAACAATTATTTCGTATCCATCCCCTCAAACCGGTTCGAATGTTAACTTCGAACCCATCATAGCACAAGCATACCGCGTCCATACAAACGTGAATTTCGAACCCATCGATGCTCGAATGCAGCGGTTCGAAATATTACACTCGCGCAATACAGAATTCAATTCCTTCAACCTTCAATATCGATTCAGGAGAGGATCGATACGAAGGGACTTTTCTAAACAACCGTCAAGCGTTGTCTCAACTCAAGTTTCCAAATCGGTTCAGGAGAGAATCGATACGAAATTCAATAGCCAACCAAGCTAGCAACGACTCGTGAACGCACAATATTTGCAAAGGTCAAACTAACATATATGCATAAAAGTCGAACTAACAATCAATTTTAAACATTTACAAGGGTCAAACACTCATCCTGTTACAAATGCAACAGCCAACGGCTAAGCACTATTATACAGCAATCAATCATGTCAACACAAGGTTACAACAACACAGCATACGAGTTTTAGCAAAAAAGAGAGCAGTGATTGTTCAGAGAGAGATTGCAGCTATTCAAAGCACGTCATGTTCCCACAAGACGTACTTTGGGGGGCAAAACGTTATCCCGCTTTTTGGCAAAGCCGCGATACCAAAAGATCGGTCAGAAACGGAGAACAGTTCGTCTCAGAGGCTGGTCATACTTCGTTTCGCCATGGATATCACTGAATTTTATCCGAGTCCATATTGAGCTACAATTGATAGGACATGGCAAGAAAGACTATAGGAGTCAGCATTTCAAATTTCAAGTCAATCCGAGTTCATATGCTCGAATTATGATCTATTCAATTTGAAGGGCAAGGCATAGGTTTCGAATCCATTGTTGACCAACGTTTCGAAACCATCGCGTTCGAATCCATAAGCTTCGAATCCACCGAACCACCTCAGGTTCGTCTCCATCACCTTCGAACCCATCAGGTTCGAACCCATCAGGATGCCTCGGGTTCGAGACCATCGAGTTCGAACCTACCAAGCTCATAACAATGGACCTCGAACCCATCGGAGAGTAGCCGCTTCGAACCCATTATAAAGCATTGTTCGAACCCAAACGTGGAGCCTTGTTCGAATCCATCCACGATGCCAAGTTCGAACCCAACCTGTGTAGCCTCATTCGAATCCACTAGGTCAACCAACCATGATGACATGTCTTCCTTCGGTTCGAATTCGCCGAGATCTATGGAGTCGAAGCGGTCAACTCGGAGTGAAAACCGGAGTGGTTCGAAGTTTGCGCTCCACGCCACCACGAAGACGCGTGCCATGATGGATTCGAAACCCATCGGTTCGAAAGCATGGTTTCGAACCAAACAGCCGAGCAATAAACCCAATTTCGAATCCATCATATCTCTCAATCTACTGATGCAAATGCCATGAAATTTTCACAGAAGCTTGCATACATGTTGAAGAATGTCCACGCCAAATTTCACCTCGATTGGACTAATTCTTGATCGGTTCGAATGGAGTTCGAACCGATGCCAAAGTGGGCCCAAACTTCCTGAGACCGTGCGTGTGGGCCTCCTCACGTGCCAGACGTGGTCTCCCGAGTTTTCAGCGAAATATCAACAGCCTACGCCTATAAATAGAGCCCCAGGGCCAACGAAAAAGGGATCTTTTTGAATCTGAAGCGCCCAGACTCTGTCGGATCAAGATCTCCATCATTTAATATCATAAACTTGCTGTTAAATTCGAATTCCTTGCTGTAATTCACTGTTGATTGCTGCAATAACTTGTAATCATTGAAAGAAAAGCAATAAAACATCAAAACACTTCACAGTGGACGTAGGCAACACGCCGAACCACTATAAATCGATTGTCTATGCATTTTCTTTACTGTTGATTGGAGTTTTTGTTAGATAATATCTGTTTTGAATTTACATTCTTGACCATTATCTCTTCAACGACTCCCGAAGAGTGTTGTGCCCAATTTTGACGCAAACAGGTACTTATTTACATGTATATAATTTTGGAATGAATAAATCCAATTATATTTAAAAATAAAGTTTATACAAATATTTTAAAATCAAAACAAATTAAAAATATTTATACTTTGGATTTTCGAAGCTTTGAATTCAAATTCAAATCAATTTATGTATATACATATATAACTACACAATTAAATTTTGAAAAACAATTAATTTTAGTAAAAATATATTTGTTAAAAACAATGCATTATTATATTTTGAAAATAACAAATTTGATAACTGTAAATAATTTATAAAAGAAATTGTTTCTTTATTAATAAATTATTTATTTTATCCCACTATATCAAAATAAACCTTATTGTTATTTTTATTTAAATTTAAACTTGAGTTAAAACATATTTTAAACCATTTCAATATTTACCTTATGTATTTAAAATCATATAGTTATTTGTTATATACTTTTAAAAAGCTTAATATCAAATTAATCAATTTAAACAAATTAAATTTTTATCTTATAAATTTAAAACCATACTTTATTTATTTAATAGTTTTTAAAAATTTAACTTTAAAATTATACCCAATTTTACCAAATATATATATTATTTAGAAAACAAGATTTATTTATTTGTTAAATTAAAAACAATATCTATTTACAATATATACATATTCTATATTCATTGTAAATAGAAAACAATTTACTAGCTTTTAAAAGATAAAACTATCAATTAAATATTTATTCAATTGGATTATTAAATTAATTCCAATCTTACTTACAAAGATTATCAAATCAATTTAATTTTTAATTCAGATTATTAAATTGATATTGTTCAAAATTTTGGGTCATCACATTCCACCCCCCTTAAAAGAATTTCGTCCCCAAAATTTAAAACAAATGTAATTTAATAATCTTTTAAAGATTTTAGTTTTAAAACACAAGCATATATCAAACATATGCTAACAACCATAGCAATCAATTCACCCAATCAAACAAATCTAACTATCCAGACAAAAATTCTGGATGGAGTTTCCCCGAGTTTCCCAAGTATATATATATACCGGGATACTCGCTCTATATAATCCAAAAGTCAACACTACTAAGTTATAGAGCTCCTACTCATCTAGATCTACAAAACTAGACAGCATATCAGACTACAGACGCGTCTGACTCAACAATCACATCCTCCTAAATTGCTGGTTCCAAAACCAGAGATAGATCATATACGTACTCCCTCAGAGATACGTGAAACACATCGAATCCCAGTTATCCACACTGGCAGTTCAATCCTGAAAACCAAATACTTATTGAACCAAAACAGAGAAAAGATCCAAACATCTCGGAGTTAGCTTCCCAGCCTTACCCCAAAACTTATAGCTCCTTCGTTCGGAGAAAACTCCAACAACAACGAAGTCTCCAACTTTGAATTCCAAATTCCTCCGTCTCCTATCCACAAAACTCATCGGACAATCTTGGGCTGCCAACATCCTTCCTGATCAGCTCAACCCTTGCTGATGCCTCCTGAAACAAACAGAACCAAAAACAACCTAACCCAATGATCTCCTCAAGATCAATCCAAAACCAAAAACAACAACTCTACTCCACAAACATCAGAAGACTAACTTCTCCTATCTGGAAAAGACAAAACAAAAGCACTCCCAAACTGCTTCCGCTGCACAACTCTGATCTGAAGTAGAAGAAAATGCTGATGAAGAACATGGGCACAAACTAGGCAACACATCCCAGAAATATGGTTCAACAGATTCATAAAAGAAAACTCAGATGTCCCACCTGATCCTAAGCTGCTTCTGAACTGCACCTCCAGAAAACTACTCAGCTAAGACCTCCTTGTCGGTACACAGAACACTCCGAGCTGCATTGCCGATACTGATGCCAAAAACTTCCTAATTCAAAGCTCTTCGAGAAACTCAGACTTCAAAGCAAACAGGATCACCATGCTGAACCCAGCCAAGCACCGAAGCAAACACACTACCCTAAACTTGTTCCAAAGAAATATCTTCGGACACATCCATAATCACTGCATCTCATCACGCAGCTACACTTCCTGAGGTATTAAAATGCCATCACTTGCTTCTTCCCAACCGACAGATCCAATATTCAACTCTCCAACATCAAAGATGGACTCCGAACCTTAATAGGTTTCCTTCAGAGATCGATGAAATCTCTACACTCTGCACAACTTACCCGAGAAACTTACCCGAGACAGTATTCGGTCTACAGTCTCGACAGATACACTTCCAACCTCAAACATAAACTCCAACAAATGGTAGTTGTTGTGTTACACACACCACTACCTCATCTACCTTTATAACCTATATTGGAAAAACCGGAACAGGTAACCCAACAGATAGGTAGAAATATATAAATATATTTAAAATTACAAATACGCTCTTTCAGGAAAGAAATCACTCCAGAGCCTAGGTATTCGCTCAACGTAATGCTCTGACACCACTGTAACGATCTGCCATTCATCTCCACAGAATGGCGCATCATTAATAAGAAAGGAAGGGATAGAAAAGAGAAATAAAGAGAAGAAAGAAGAAACAACGCATCAGAATCTAAACAGCAGAATGAATAAATTATATTAATAACATAAGTATTACATAATATCATATACAACAGTTATTAGAGTACACAGATAATACAAAACATACTAGACAGTTATAAACACCTGTCTAGTTATTACAACTCAAATACAATATAGAGACAACACAGAGATATCAAACACAGCGGAATACTAAACATATCTACAACGCTGAAGCCTCCTGCTCCATTGCTATTTCACAATTTGTCAAAGATAACCTGAATCCCTTGGCTACTCGTAAAAATTTGAGTACCCAAGAGTTTAAGAAAACAGAAGATAAACTCCGGGTCAGACATGGGTCTGGTGTGAGTAGCAGGTTAAGGTTTCTTAACTTTGAAAAACCTTTGAAAAGAAAAAGGTATCACGTAAGACTTCTCACACATAAACATGGAAAAGTTTTTACCTTACACTAACCAAAACATTTGATATGAAATCCAGTGATATTATAATAGGTCCAGGGTTTCCAAGTAAATATGAAATAGCCAAAAATGTTACATGATTAAATTCCAGTTACTAGCCACAAAAGTGGGTAATACAATCAAAACCGTTGGCACTTATTGGATTTTGGATTCCATACAATGGCAGGGCTACCGGGGTACCGCCCGTCACAGTACGTGGCCTAGATCATCGTACCGAGGATCACTCCTAATCCCCTGCAACACAAGACCGAAACCATTCCTTACTGAACAGTTTCGAACAAGACAACCCCGTAGTTGGCGTGCGATTCCAACCGCCCACATGGCCAAAATAAAAGGGACCACTAGACAGGGGAAATCTCGTCCTACTTGGGCATGACCCACTTAGCCTTGCCGCACCTCCCCTGTTTTAGCCATTCCCGGTTGATGAGGCTTGAGGCTACGATCACCTTTATAGGACACATTTATCTTAGAATGCTCATCGTCCACCTGACGATGTTCTGAAAGCATTCAATCCATACAAGTTCGTTTCGGGTTCGAACAAAACTGAAGGCATTATCTCATTACACTCATTTTGGAATCACCCTCGGAGTTAACGACGATAACCCTTGTACTCTGAATCTTTATCTCGAATCTGAAAGTACTACCCTGTCAAACTTATCTCGGAATCACCCTCAGAGTTATACTGACGAATAGTTCTTACACCTCGACTCTTCACTCTTCAGTTGAGATTCACGACCTATCGTTAATTTGGATCGATGTGGTTTTCGGATATCCAAATCTGGAAAACCGATCTCGGTCTCATCAAAATCCAAAGCGTGTCTTTTAGGTCCACGTTGTTTTAGAGCTTAAAATAATTCAATACAATTATCTACATACACACAGATAGATAATTCACAGATTCACAATAGATAATCATCACAACAGATAATCCACATTATTGTTATAATGCAACCAATGCATCCATATCACTCAACATTACTTATCTCATATCTGAGATTCAAATTATTCAAGGCAAACACTATCATTCATCCATATAAGCAATGATTAATAATCACACCAAATATAATTAATTTAAAATGAACTAAAATAATTACATCATTTCTAATTAATTTAAAGTGAATTAAATTAATTACTTCATCAATATAAATCTTGCTTACATTACCATTAATTAATTATCAATCAATTCATTAATCATTAATCAATTATTCATTTTAATTAATCATCCCTGATTAATTAACCTTTAATTATATTCAAGTAATTATTCACTAATTAATTTCTCAAATCAATTATACCTAACCAAATACATTAATTAATCTTTAAGTACTTCATAAATTAATTATCTATAATTAATTACATTGATCCTTAATTAATTTCATTAATTAATCCCTTCATTTATTAATTATTTCCAAATAATCCCTTCTTGATTACATCATTAATTATAATAATTAATGATTTCTAGTTACATTTTCTAATTAAATTAATTACATTAAGTAATTAATCTTTATTTAAACCATAATTCTTAATCACCCTTGATTAACCCCATTCAGTGTAATTAATTACCCTTAATTACTTCACCAAATAAATTAATTACTCCTTAATTAATTATCTCTAATTAATCCCTTGATTAATTTTATAAAGTAATTATACTCAAATTACTTTCATCAACAAATCACCTTCAATTAATTACATCTAGTAATTACCCATTAATTACTTACCTAAGCAATTTCTCTTCATTAAATTACATTAAGTAATTATACTTCACAAATTATCAAATGATTATTCTAAATTAATTAAACTAAATTAATTAACTTATCTAATCAAATTAAACTCAATTAATTACAATAAGTAATTAATTCCTTAATTACTTCCATAAGTAATTATACTTAACAATTTGCACAAATGATTATCTTTAAATTAATTAATCTAATTAATTTTTAAAAATTAATCACATTAATTAATTATTAAATAATCCTGAGTTAATAACCTTCATTAACTATTAACAATTCGTTAATTATTTTCTAAAGTAATTAACTTATTTTAATCATTATTGATTACAAATTAATTAATCAATAATAACCCATTAGTTAACCCTAATTATTTAATTAATTAAGTGTTAACTGTAACTTAAAATCCTTTATTACATGATTAATTAATTACTAATCATTAATTAAAATCTAATCTTATTTAATAAATGATTCATAAATTACAAGTTAATTATTCTAAGAATAATTAATCTTAGACCTTTAAGTTTAAAACCCTTAATCGCTTTAAGTAATTATCCATTTCATTAATTTATTAAATAAATTAATTATCCATTTAATTACCCTAATAATTAAATGAATAACAAATCATTAAATTCTAATTTAACTTTAAGATAAAACCTTTTTCTTATCTATGGTTAAATTATCATTCACAAATATATTTGAAAACATTCATTTCCAAATTTAATTTCAAAATTTATTTTAAATTCAAGTTTTAAAATGAAAAACAATTTATCTTCAAAAAAATTAAAAATCAATTTAAAAAAATTACATGATAAAGAATACTTCCTCTTATAAAAGAATTTTTACAAGAGTATAAACCAAATTCCTTTTTTAAATTCAAAACATTTATATTTTACTTTATCATTCAAAATTGTTAAAACACTTAAATTTATAAAACTTAAATTTATTTTAAAACAAAGATTCAAATTTAGATTTGAATCAGATTTTGAACTTTGTTTAAATCATTCCTTTACATTTCAAATTCCAATTTAAGTTCAAATTTCTTTTAAAAACATTTTTAAACACTTAACCCCTTAAGGTTATTTTAAAAAAAATTGAAATTTAAAAAATTATTCATTTCCAGCTGAGGTTCAAATTAAACTTGAATTCCATAATTTAAAATTAGATTTAAAACTCATTTTAAATTCTTGCTTAACACTTTAAATTCAGTTTAAATTTTGAAACAGGACAAGTTTCTAATTCGCAACAACACTAACTCGAGCCACAATTAAATTATTCGAGCCTAACCTAATCTAGCTCGAACAAAACACTAAAATAAACTCGAGTAAACTCGAGTAACATTTCATTTTGAATATCATTCAAACTAAATAATATTAGGTTTACAAAATCCTGTAACAATCAATACACCCGAGGCCACAACATAGCTACTTCTAGTCCAATGTCCCAAAGCTTCGAGCAAAACATGAATTAACCCAAACCAAACACGAGTCTACTCGTAAAACACTCGAGCACCCTTCTTCCCCAAAATTAACAACAGACACACCATATCCACCGTGTACCTACACCCATACTGCCGCCAACTCCGACCTCTCGCGACCACACGCGCAAGTCGACGGTCACCTCCCAATACAATTCTGGCCATCAAACAACTTACAGAAACTAAAAATCAAAATCGAGCTTCGAGCTCAAAACTGGAAGCAACATCGAAACCTGGAAACGCCTCAAACTCAAGATTTCGGCCACCAGAGATCTTGACCTTCCACCATCACCTTCGACAAGCAACCCACCATCAATTCCCTCGATTTGGGTGAACTCGATCCACCAGGGAAGTTGAGAGGAACAAATTTCCAAACAACATTAAACTAGGGTTAAAAATTTCAAAACTAAATCACCATCGCCACAATGAACAGAGCCACCTCCATCTATTTTTCCCTAATTCTCCTATCACCATTCCATCACCAGAAATGATGCTGGCCACCCCGACCATCTAGATCAACAGTTACAACCCAAAACATGATTTCTAGTTAAACCTGTAATGCTCCATCATTTTCGAACTAAAATTTTGGATTCTAATTTTAAAATCCAAGTTTTAGATCATGAAATCTGTTTATACTCTTGAATCAAAGAATCTGAATGATTAAATTCTTAATTACAAAAGTTTGTCCTGTTGTATTTTGCGTTTTCAGAGACATTATAGTTTTTTTTTCTTTTTTTTAAAACAAAATTTAAACTTTGACTTATGTTACACAACTTTTTTTTATTTTAATCTTAAATCTTAGCACATATTAAATCGACTGAAATGGAATTTTAAGCAAATTCTAGAACCTGGAACTTAAGAACAGAAAACTAAGTTACCCTACAGTATGCATTACTTCATACATTCATGTGTGTGTGTGTGTCTATATATATGTATCAGCAAATGAACTTGTAAATGGCATACAAACAAGCATATTTCCATAGTAAAGAAAGCAACTAAAATTCATACTTAAATTTAAGAAGAGTGATGTTACTCACTAGAAATTTTTATGAGCAGAGCACTTTGTTTATTGAAAAACTTGAACCTGAATGTGCCTTGACTTGAAAACTTCAAGTTGCTTCTTTGTTTTGCTTATGAATTTAAACTGCAGTTTGCTTTTAAAAACTTTCATCTTGTTTTTGCTGCAATGCCTAAGCTCCCTGATTACAATTGTATGGATGCTTTTAAAAACTTCAAGTTTAAAAATGAATTGTAGGCCTGGTTGTTTCAAACAGAAATGAGGAGACTGCAGGCTTGGTTGAAATTTCAAAAAAGAAATGGAGAGATCTGCAGGTTTGAGTTGCAAATTGAACTTCAGGTTAATGCTTTGATTTGCACTTCAGGTTTGAGGAAGATTTCAGATGGTTTTTGAAGAAGATTGATTTTGAGGGAATTTGCAGATCTTTTTTTGGAACATAATTTTCTATTTTTGAAAAAGATGATCAAAGAAATTTAAATTTAATATGAATGATGATTTCATATTTTTAGATCTTGGTTTAAATGTTGGCTGAAGATTTTCTCAAGTTTTGAAAAAGAAGAATAGAAAACGAGAATGAGAATGGAGGGCAATGTTTATATAAGCACAAAATGATTTAAATAAAATAAATGAAAAATGAAAAATTTAAGAGGACACTTGTTTTAAATTTTAACATTGATCACAATGATTACTTTATGGCTTAACACATGCCATTTAATTTGTAAAATATTTACATTTGTCTTTTAAAGTTAATTAGTTATAATTAAATGTTAATTAGTCATTTAGTTAATAGACTAATATAAGATAAAAGTAAATCTTTATTTAATTAATTAGTTATTAGGTACTTATTTACATGTAGATAATTTTGGAATGAATAAATCCAATTATATCTAAAAATAAAGTTTATATAAATATTTTAAAATCAAAACAAATTAAATATATATATACTTTAAATTTTCAAAACTTTGAATTCAAATTCAAATCAAGTTATACATATACATATATAACTACATAATTAAATTTTGAAAAACAATTATTTTTATTAAAAATCTATTTGTTAAAAACAGTGCATTATTATATTTTGAAAATAACAAAATTGATAACTATAAATAATTTATAAAAGAAATTGGTTCTTTATTAATAAATTATTTATTTTATCACACTATATCAAAATAAACCTTAGTGTTATTTTTCTTTAAATTTAAACTTGAGTTAAAACATATTTTAAACCATTTCAATATTTACCTTATGTATTTAAAATCATATAGTTATTTATTATATACTTTTAAAAAGCTTAGTATCAAATTAATCAACTTAAACAAATTAAATTTTTATCTTATCAATTTAAAACCGTACTTTATTTATTCAATAGCTTTTAAAAGTTTAACTATAAAGTTATACCCAATTTTACCAAATATATATATTATTTAGAAAACAAGATTTATTTATTTATTAAATTAAAAACAATATCTATTTACAATATATACATATTCTATATACATTATAAATAGAAAACAATTTACTAGCTTTTAAAAGATAAAATCTATCAATTAAATATTTATTCAATTGGATTATTAAATTAATTTAATTCAGATTGTTAAATTGATATTGCTTAAAATTCTGGGTCATCACATTATTTGTATAATAGACATTATTATAATATAACCTGATTTGATATGAAAAGGTTTTCGTTATCGTAAGGTAAAAACATGTCCGTGTTTATGTGTGGGTGCATCTTACGATATACTTTTGTTTTGAAAGGAAAAGTTTTGATAACTTTATAAATTCAGTCGAGATGTGTTTTACTCATGCTGGTTTACCAGAAAGATCCGTGCATCCTTCCATTTCAATGCTCGGGTCAGATCGAGTATGTTACTGGTTCAGATTTGGTGCTTTTGGAGTTTCAATAGGGGAGCTGAAGATTATCATGTCGTATACACGTGTTTGTTTATTTTTCCGCTGCTTTGCATTGTTGTTGTTGTAAATTATCAGCACTTGTGAGGGCAGGTTATTATAACTGTCCGAGCTGGTGATTACTTATTGTGTACTCTAATACTCATTTATATATATATTATAGTTTCTCTATGAAAAGAATATTGATCTATATTATACGTTATTCCGCTGCGATGTGAGATTCTATATTGTTTTGGTTATGCTTCCCTCTTCTTCTTTGTTCTTCTCTCTTTCTTCTCACCCTCTCTTTTCTTTCTCATGGTCATCTACAACCGGTGCGCTCTGGATCGGACATGCGTGATTTGGTTTCAGATTCATAGGGTGCCGAGTGTGGGTCCTCACAATGAGGGTAATTAATCCTAGTTACTGTAATTAAGGAAAATAATTTTTTTATTTCAAATGTTATTGAATGTATATCTTGCTCAAATTAGGTCGGAACTGAACGTTTGACCAATTGCGTTGGACTCATATCAGCGAGCTCTTCGCGATAAAACTGAATTGGATAAATTTATAGCTTGGAATATTTTAAGCTAAATTCGAACCCGTTTGAATTTAGTAGGAATCGAAATGTGGAAACAACAATAGAAAATAAAGGTGAGAAAATCTCGCTCATTTTGAATTGCTAGTTATAATTTAAAATGCTGAAAATTAATTATTGGTTGATCGGATGTATTGATATATTATTGTCAATTAAATGTTATATTATATATTAGTGTGTGTATATATATTAGTAGTTGGATATATTTCTAGTCGATTGGAGTGGATGAGACACTATGCACCCGCATGATAGCAAATGACCCTATATTACCATGATATCTCGCTTTGAAGCGGGATTGGTATTTATGTTATGTAACATCTATGGATGTAGGGAAATAGGTTCGAGGAATCCAAGATTCCTCACACTTGTAAATTTTATTTTTCATTTATAGTGATATAGGCTATGTTGGATGCAATATTCGATGACTTGAATATAATTTCCCTTATTTAGTGTTATGGTAGCACTGTGCCTCTTTTCAGTATTTTTAAAATGCTATTAAGTGGAAATTGTTATTTTCAAATGGTTTTCGAAATTTAAAGTGTTTTACAGATATATTGAATTATTTTCAAAAGGGAAAATAATTTATATAAAAGATATTATATTTAAATATTAAATTAATAAGTTTTGTGAAATGTTAAATAAAGATTTTCTAGACCATATTATATAGATTTTTAAATATTAAATATTAATTCAATTTTATAATGAAAGAACACCATTTTAAAGATGATAAAAGTATTTTTATATAACTATTATTAAATGTTATTTCTAAAGGTGATATAATTTTATATAGTAAGGAATGAACTTTTAAAGAGTTATTTATTAATAAGGAAGGTTTTTAAAAAAAATATGGTAAATTTATAAAACATTATTTTTTTAGGAAAAATATCATCCTAGGCAAATTTGGAGAAACAAAACATATCAGTGGGTTTATATTAATTTAGGAAATGGTGTGGTTAGAAAATAATTGATTCTATTTTTGGGAAAAATAGGATGTGGAAATTTGGAAATATTGGACGGAGTTTATAAAATAGGGACGAGAATTTTTAACACTGGTGTATAAGAATGTAAATGGATTTGAAATCGATATTTATAGTTCGATTTTGATAATAAATGGGAGTTATAAAGAAATAGATTTATTAAGTGAATCTTATAAGTAAGAGATTTTATAAAAAGGGAGTTTATAAAATAGAAATAAAACTCATAAACACACTTTATAAATATAAAGGAATGTTTTATGTACAGTTTTGAATATGAATTTATGAAGGATTGATTTATAAATTGAATTTTATAAATGAGAATATTTTTATAAAACAAGTGGAACTCGAAAGAGTTTGTTCATTTATAAATCATGTTTATAAATAAAATGAAGTGATTATCATGTGATGAATTTGAAATATAAATTCACGATGTGAAATATAACAAGAGATGAAAACCGGTTTGAAAGTAGTAGGCTCTATTTTTGAAATGTGAGAATGGTAAGGGAATCAGAAAGAAATCGATGTGTTATGAACCAAGAGGGATTTGTAAATTGAAATTGGGTTTTGGAGTTCTAAAAATATATTTTTATCGAGAAGTTAAGTGTTATTTTAAAAAAAAAATTATATATTAAACTATGTATATTAAATTTGTTTTAGTATCGAAATACTTCGGAAAGTGGATTTTTCAAATATCTAATATTAGTTGAAATAAACTTCTAATTTTTCAAATTAGCTTTGCAAATCCATTAGTTTTATTTAAAAACGAATTGGAAATGAGTTATCGATGTTTATTTAAAGTGTTTTAATATTTTAAAATAATTACTTAAACATATTTTAAAAAAATATTATTCTTTAAAAATACTGATCATAAATATATAGCGTTTTGAAATGATTGTAATTTATTTATAAATCCTCTTGAGATTTGTAAAACGGGGTTTATTTAACGGATATGAATCTTTTATAAGAAAAATTTTGTAACGGAATTTTGGAAACTTAAGGAAACTCCTGAAATTTTGAAATATGAGAACTTTGAAAAATGAACTAGAATTCCTAAAAGAAGTTAGAAGCGGTTAGTTGGAATTATAGACAAGTATAATAGATCTTGGAAAAATTAAAGGAAGTTGAGAAATAAATTCCAAAAACTAATAGAATCCGTTTTAAACGAGTTAAGAAATTTACACATAAATTGTAAAGGATTTTGAGAAATGTGAAATAAGTGGAATATTTTTTAAGTATTCAACTGGAAGGATTTGAAATATTTTAACTACATGATATTTATTATAGAAATATTTTCAAAAAGTGTTTAATTATAAATGGAATTTTAAATTTATTTTTAAATGTTGATATGTTTCGGAAATATTCTGAGTATGGGAATAAGCTACGAGTTTATTTTCAGATATTGAATTACTGAAGGAAATTTAAATGTGTATTTATATGAAGATATTTTGAAATAAGTATTTAAAGGATTTAATCTATAAAAGAATTAACCATTTGGGCTAGTGATTGCTTACATGTGTTATTTGATTGTTAAATATCCGACTATTAAATCTGGCCAAATTCATTGATCATTTCAAAGAGACCGGAATCAGATTTAATTATCTGAACCCCCTTAGATCCGATTTGTGCATCACGAATTGTGATATCATGAAGATAATGAAGACGGTGATTTTGGAGATTTGGTTTGTTCAAATCTAGAATAACTTGTATGGATGAATGCTATCAGTTGCATCATTGCTTGGAAGGCAATATTAGCATTCCAAGTATGAATGCTATTCTTAAGGTAAAACTTAGCTTCAAGCCTCATCAATAGGAAATGACTAAAAAAGGGAGATGCGGCAGTGATAAGTGGGTCGCACCCAAGTAGGGTATGTTATCACTTTTCTAGTTACCCACGGATATATTATAATTGTGCATGAAAAAGAGAACGCTCGGTATGGTGGGAACATCCGGGGTGATAACATATTCGGTACTATCCAGTAAGGGGATATGACGTCCTGTGTTGGCAGGGATTGTTAGGTACGATCTTGGTACAATTTTCTAGAGATGTACTATGGTGGGCGAGTTATCGATGTTTATTTAAAGTGTTTTAATATTTTAAAATAATTACTTAAACATGTTTTTTTTAACTATTATTCTTTAAAAATGCTTATCATAAATATGTATCATTTTGAAATGATTGTAATTTATTTATAGATCCTCTTAAGATTCGTAAAACGGGGTTTACTTAACAGTTATGATTTTTTATAAGAAAATTTTTGTAATGGAATTCTGGAAACTTAAGGAAGCTTCCGAAGTGTTGAAGTATTAGAACTTTGAAAAATGAATTATTATTCATTAAAGAAGTTAGAAATGGGTAGTTGGAATTACAAACAAGTATAATGATCTTGGGAAAATTAAAGGAAGTTAAGTAATAAATTCCGAAAACTTATAGAATCCGTTTTAAATGAGTTAAGAAATTTACAAACAAATTGTAAATGATTTTGAGATATGTGAAATAAATGGAATATTTTCTAAGTATTGGACTGGAAGGATTTAAAAATAAATGGAATTTGAAATTTATTTTTAAGTGTTGACATGTTTTGGAAATATTTTGAGTATGGGGAAAAGCTTCGAATTTGTTTCAGATATTGAAATACTGAAGGAAATTTAAATATATATCTATATAAAGATATTTTGAAATAAATGTTTGAAGGATTTAATCTATAAAAGGATTAACCATTTATGCTAGTGACTATTTATGTGTGTTGTTTGATAGTTAAATAAACGACTGTCAAATATGGTCAAATTCGTTGATCGTTTTGAAGAGATCGGGATTAGATTTAATTATCCGAAACCCACTTCGATCCGATTTGTGCGTTACGAATTGTGATATCGTGAAGATAATAAAGACGATAATTTTGGAGATTTGATTTCTTCGAACTCAGAACAACTTGTGTGGATGAATGCTATCATTTACATAGTTTCCTGAAAGGCAATGTTAGCATTTCAAGTATGAATTCTATTCTTAAGGTAAAACGTAGCCTCAAGCCTCATTAACCAGAAATAACTAAAATAGGGGAGATACAGCAGGGCTAAATGGGTCGCATCCAAGTAGGGTATGTCATCACTTTTCTAGATACCCTCATATATATCATAATTGTGCATGAAAAAGAGAGCTCTCGATAGGTTAGGAACATCCGGGGTGATAACATATTCAGTACTATCCAGTAAGGGATAAGTCGGTCCCGTGTTGGCAGGGATCATTACTCTGTACATTTTTCTAGAGATGTACTACGGTGGGCGAAACCCTAGTAGCCCAGTCATTGTGTGGAATCCAATATCCACTACGAGCCTGTACGTTTTGACTATGCCCAACTATGATGAGACGTGAGATGCAAGCATTTCAGCTATTTTATAGTTTACTTTGTATAGACACTATTATAAAATCAGATGATTTTGATATAAAAAAATTTGGTTATCATAAGGTTTTACCCGTCGTATTTATGCGTGGGGTGGTCTTAGGAGATACTTTTGTTTTTCAAAAGGACTTTGATAACAATAATAAATTCAAATTGATTGTGTTTTCTCCCACTGTTTTTCCAAACTAACCGGGGTGTTATTTTATTATAATGCTCGAGTCAGACCGAGCATTGCAGATCCAGGTTAGGGTGATTCGAAGCTTAGGAGACGAGCTGGAGTATTTCAGGCGTATATCACGTACTTGGTTATTTCCACTGCGTGTGTTATACTATATATTCAGCACTTGGGACAAGTTATTATAACTGCCCGAATTGATACTGTCGGTTGTTGTACTCTGATGATTGTATGAATATTATTTGTTACATTTTCTTTTTGTATAAAGATAAGTTGTTATATATTGTTTCACCGTGATTGTGAGATTCTATGTTTTTGCTTCTGTTTCTTCTATCTTTTCTTCTTAACCCTTAACGATCTGGTATTTCCAGCAGTCGATTGCTTAACATGCTACATAGTGAACGTATTGATGTCAATATTCGAGGGTCAAAAATCTCATGGGTCGTTACAGAAAGAATTTTGCCACCCGCAATCATAATAGATTCCAGTTCTTTTAGCTAGCAATGATTTTATTTGCTTAAAAACATAAAAGTAGTGAGTTCAACTAGGGAGAACTAAATCATTTTAAGAGCAATTAAGATTATTTGTGATTGATTATGAAAAAAGAGGGGCAATTAGATTTGGTTAGTCAAATGAGGTTCAGTTTGTAAAATAGATTACTTAGTGAAGAGTATTGAGTATAAGACATGTTGGGTGGTTCTAAAAATTAGCAAAGAAATGTGGTGTAATGTCACCTACAAGTTTTGACTTCTGTCCAACTCGTGCAATGGAATGTTAATTACTTTATGATTTTTTTGGTACATTATGAATTTTTCATTATCAAATATTGGTTTTAATTTTTTTCTAGCAAATGACGTATTTTGTCTAAAATTTGACAACTTTTTTATAGTATAGTTAAGTTATTTATCGTGTATAAACAAATTTTTCCTTTCATAAGTAAACAAAACTATTGCAACGAAATTTTAACAATGATTATAAATGAATTTTATCAATAATAGACAAAGTTATATAACTTGAATCGATTCATACCTTTGTAGGATATTGTTGAAGTTTGAAAGCGTTCGGTCTTATTTTAGCACAAAAATAGTAGATGATTTATTGGAAAGGTTGTATCCCTTTGCATCGTATATCAACTCACATATTTCTATCTCGTTCGACAAAAGCAACATTTTATCAATAATAAGAATTTAAATGAAGGAGGTGGCCATTGATTTATTTTGTTTATGTTGAAGAATACGGTGTGTTTTGATGATTATGTTTATGGAAATGTATAAACCTATAAACCTATTATGATGTATGATTAATCAATTAATTTAAAGGACTAGGCTATCAATGGAATTTTTTCCAAAATGTAAATTAAAATATTTCGCAAATTGATATTTTTAAATTTCAATTTCAATTGCTTTAAATGGAATCAAAATAATTTAACTATTTATGTATAACAATTCATATTATGATGTATTGCAATTCAGTTTCTAAAGAGGGAAGTAAATTATAACTATTTACATATAGAAATTTGTATTTCAATGTTAATCTAAAATCCAATTTAATTATGTAAAAGGTAGAAAATAATTTGTACTATATATGACACTACTAGTTTAAGTATTAAATTTTCTAACTTATTTTATCCATCAATCGATACTCCTTCCATGAAGCCTTATTCTTGTGATTTCTTATCTTTACCATTGAATATTCTATTATGGTGTGCTTAATTAGAGATTTTAGTTAGAGATTAAAAAAGTGGTTTCGTGTCATCTTGAAGATCTTATCGATTTGCAATACCATTAGTTTTCTAGTAGCTTATGTAGTATTTTTGTTACAAGCATTCTCTTATTTTGACTGAACAGTATTGCTCAGTACGTATTTAGATGTTAAATCCAAAATAGCATAAGGCATTTTCGTAAAAGAATTCCAGCAGTAGATTTCTCCCAAAATTTTGAGTAAAACGTAAACATAATTTTTGTTAATATTTCCATGCACGAAATCAATGTCGTACTAGAAGACTTAGGAGACTTTCATTCCTCAAATAATCTTAAAAAATAACACTAATTATTAAGGGTCGAGTTACTGACTATAATTGCAAACATAACATCGTATATATATTAAAAAGATATTTCAATGCAAACCACCTACTAAGGTAATGCGCCAAACCATAACGAAGACGAGAGCTTCTGAAATCAGGCATGCATCGATTGAATTCTTTCAAGTAATCATATATTTAAGGAATCGCTCTCACACAACGAACATAATAGCTTTTGTATAAAAATATATTAAGTTAAAGATTTATAACGTAAAAATGAAGATAGATATAACAATACTGCTATTGTATAAAAATCACAAAACATAACAAGAGAATCTCGTCTTACAACTAAAATCCAAAACCAAAATAACAAATAATAAGTGATTGACTGTAACTAAGTTTTCAAGAAAAAATGAAATCCAACTTACATTGAACCCACGTGCTTTATAGAACTTTATATGACTTGATTTTAACATGATACCTATTTAAATATCTTCAACCCCTAGCCGAAAATTGGTTGATAACATTACACAATGATATATAATAATATTTGTCCGTAAAGCCATTAAGTTCTTGCATGTGTATATGTTCAAGATTAATTTTGCACCATGCACATCTAGCTACACCTATTAATAATCAAAAAATATGGAAGAAATAAACATTTATACATCAAAATTATTTGCTTTATGTAACCACTAAGTACCCATTAATTAAGCACAATTATATTAGAGCTGATTAAGTTTACATCTATATAATAGTAACTTTTTAAATGTCCTACAAATTACTTATCTTTATAATAATTCAAATAGAGTTGCAATTTTTTAGTCCGACAGCGAAGCTCCAAAAATGCTCTTACATACAAATAAGATACCAAGAGTTCGAATCTCATTTAAAACAAACATAACACCTATTTTGAAATGAGTATTTTGATACACTATTAAGATTACAAGTTCAAACCTTAGTATCATCGTAATATTAATAATAATTTTCTTTTAAATTTCAACTTTTACTTATCAAATGTATACAAAAAATGAATTTAACAATTTTATACCATTACATATGGGTTTTTATTATGCACATACATTGCATGTGCCAAAAAATCTTTATATACAAACAAATGGTCCGGAGTTCAAATTCCACTTAAAACAAAAATAATAACATTTCAAAATAACTTTTTGATACACTATTAAGATCACAATTTTAAATCCTAATTTCAACATAATAATAATAATAATATTTTTCTTTAAATTTCCAACTTTTACTTATTAAAGATATATAAAAATTAAAAAATTAACAGTTTTATACCATTGTATAAGGATTTTCTGTACGCAACGTGCCAAAAATTCTCGTTATAATAGTTATATTTAGTTTGTGGCATAGTACTAGATGGTAATATAGTTTGTATATTTGATCGAGTTTCCAAAGTAGATGTACAATTGAACCCGTTAATTCTATATTTTTTGTACGCTAATCAGTGTACAATAATTGAATTAAATAATAATCACATTCACCCAAATGTATATCTCATCCCAAGCACAAAGAATCACTAACTTTAGTTGGTCATTTGACATAGAGCAAACTGAAAAAAATATTACTATAGTTTCATTTGTTTAGATAGTAACATCTTAATAATCTTATTACTACTATGTTTGCGCCATTGGAGAAATCCAACGTGAGCTTAATCCTACACCTACTTTTAAATGCAGATACTACCAGGTGCAACTTAAAATATCATGTTTATTACTTCATTTAGATGAATTGTAACAAAATACCACATCTGATGGTTGAGCAATTAAACCATCATACCAACATAAATATTAAAGCTTATAAATCGAACGCAAATATTAGAGCTAATATCCTTACACTTCTAAACAAACATCTACCTTTTATTTATACAATTATAACCAGGTGTCATCTTGAATATCCACTTGTTAATTGAAAAAAAAACATAATGGCATCAAAGGATAATTTGGAATAGAACATTTACACACAATAAAACCATTATCTCCATAAAATAGACAACACAACTGTCCATAATTCAAAGTATACATGTTGTTTTTACTAAAACAGTGAACAAAATTTGTCAGAAAAGTTACACGTTACTCCTTTTTATCCATAATCCAACCTGTCTTCCAATAGAAAATGTAAGATCCAACAATCAAAGGGATTCAGAATTATAGGCGAATCAAAACTCTAATTAACGAAACAACTGAAATAAAAATGGCAGTGATAGAATATTAGAACACAACCATTGTTGGCAAGGAAAAATTATCAGAAAACCGAGAATAATTTTCCCTTCTGTCCACTAATTCAACATATTTTTGGCAACGTAAAGCTGCAGCACAAAGGAAATGATCCTACTACGGTGGTTTCCAACGCAATATAATGCAAACAGCACAATATAAACAAACATTCAATTGTTCATGCAAGATTAATTTTAATCATTGAATAAAATGTTTGAAATCACAAATTGCAGCACAGCAAAACTGAATTTAATAAGAAATAAATGGGGGAAAATATCAAAATTCACTACATTTACTATAATATGATATCTGAAACTGTTCAACATTAACATGAAGCTTTTTTGGTTACCTGAATGTAAAGTACCTATCATGATACGTGGAAATTTTTGAGAAGCAAATCGAAATTGAAAGCAAGATTGAACAGATCAATCGAAATCGCAAACAAATTACCATAATAATTTTGATCACAAAACTATAAACAAAAATAATTACTGCTCAGGTAACCGCTTTGGAACAAATTTCCATCTGTCGTAAATTTTCAGCACTTAAACTCAACAGTCCAATCATCGCAGCAATACAATGATAAAAATTAACCAGAAAAGATGAAGAAAGGGACATGGAGGAATTTCATAAATCGAATAAAGAACGTAAGCATACAAGCTCTGTCAGCCGCCTGGATATTAAAGAAAGTGAATATTAGTCCCGCATCCTTAAAATGGAACTTAATTCAAAACCGATCCCTATGATAAAAAATATACTTTCAATGTCTCTGTTTTTGTTTTCTACCTATTATTTCCCCAAATTACCTTTGTGCTTCACTGTCGAGCTCTTATTCTTCTTCTTCAGTTTCTTCTGATCAAAATGAAAACTAAGCTGAGTCTACAAAATATGACAATCAAGAAACTAAATTGAAGACTCTACAAAATCGAAAGTTTATTTTCAATTTAAATGGAAAACTGCAATTAAATTGAAGACAAATCAAGCTTTTTTAGAAATATAAGATTCTTAATATTTGTAGTTATGAATAATTGCGACAAGTTTCTTTTTTGGATTAAAATGATTTTACAAGAATAATTACTGATAAGAATGTAAATATTCTAAATATTTGCATAAATAAGTGCAATTATTGAGAATAATTGCTGATAACTATGAAATTATTATCAACAATTGCAGAGAAAGATGAATTTAGGGTTGAAATGATTTTACATAAATAATTGCTGATAAGAATGTATTTAAGAAAGATGAATTTATGATTGAAATAATTTTACAAGAATAATTGCTGATAAGAATGCAATTATTCGGAATATTTGCAAAAATAAATGCAATTATTGAGAATAATTGCTGATAGCTATGCAATTATTATGAATAATTGCGTGGGAAGATTAATTTAGAATTGAAATGATTTTACATGAATAATTACTTATAAGAATGTAATTAAGAAATATGAATTTAGGATTGAAATGATTTTACATGAATAATTGGTGATAAGAATGCAATTATTTTAAATATTTGCAGAAATAATGCAATTATTGAGAATAATTTCTGATAACTATGCAGTTATTATGAATAATTGCAGAGAAAGATGAATTTAGGATTTAAATGATTACATGAACAATTGCTGATAAGAATGCAATTAATTTGAATATTTGCAAAAGGGATTTTGGACCATAGGTCCTTATTATCAAAGTCCATGCACAAAAGGTCCCTACTAATAAACTCATGTAAATTAGGTCCCTATTTTGTTTTTTTTTTACCAAATTGCCCCCTTCTAGAAAATCAGCCATCATTGAAATCAGAGGCATAAGTAGCATAAATTAGTCAAAAACTAAAAATAGGAACCAAATTTTCATAACATTTTTAGGAGGGACTTTTCTTCCATCATCTTCAATTTAAGGGCAGTCGTTCCTTGTTTTGCATAAATAAATGCTGTTATTGAGAATAATTGTTGATAGCTATGCAATTATTACAAATAATTGCAGAGAAATATGAATTTAGGATTGAAATGAGTTATGGATTGAAATGATTTTACATGAATAATTGTCGATAAGCATGTAATCAATTAGAATAATTGCAGAAATAAATGCAATTATTGAGAACAATTGTTGATAACTATGCAAATATTATGAATAATTGCAGAGAATGATGAATTTAATCTTCAGAATTGAAATAAATTCTTTATTTTGTTATTATAGTTATAAATGTCTAGTTTTGGATTGAAATGATTTTACATGAATAGTTGCCGATGAGCATGTAATTAATTAGAATATTTGCAGACATATATGCAATTATTGAAAATAATTATAGACTTGCATGCAATTATTCATAATAGTTGTGTACATCTCTGAAATTATTATGAATAATTGGAAAAAAGATAAATATAAATGATTTTAAGAGAATAATAACTGCAGACATTGTATGTATGTTAAATGGATTATAGTAGTTAAACCTGTAAATTATTGCAGATTTATCTGCAATTATTTTAAATATTTGCGGACTTGGCTATAATTATTAAAAATTTCTATTGAATAGACGATAAACCCTAACAACATATCTAACCAATTGTAATAGAATAAAATCGATATAACAAAGAAATTTACTTGATAACGTTCGATTTTGTGGTATTTATTGCTTTCATTTTCTAACTTTCAGTTTTGTTTTCAAGTGGATTCGATTTCATCTTCGATCAACTATTTTGGAATAAATGGCGATTGATATTTCAGGAGATAATGGTTTTTAGAACAACGGTTGATGAAATCTTGTTCGACGGCTCTGTGTTTTGTTTGGAGAAGACAAAAGGGTATTTTCGAAAATAAAATTGCCGCGTTCAAAAATAGGGACGTGGAACTTATAATTAAAATGGAGGGATGCTTAGTATACTTGCGAATTTATTAGGGATGTGTGTCAAACGTTCCCTTAAAGAAAACCCGAATTTGTTTTAGAAGAATACGGAGAAGTTTATATTGTGGCACGATAAGGATTAAAATGGGTTTCCCTTGAACTAGGCCGTGAAATGTGAGTCTTTGATGATATCGGGCATATTGGGTTTATCTTTTAAAAAAAAATATTGCTTCGAATTAAAATATGAAGAACCTAACTCTTTTTCGTGTTATTTTTAGAAATGTTCATATAATGCAGAAAATAGAAAATTAATATAAATCCTTTTATTTTTGTTAAAAGTTTGTCATATTGTATTACTAATACAATAGAACAATGTTACAAGAACCGATTATTTGATTATATAATTTGAAAAAATAATAATTATAATTTTACATTAGCTCTATTAAGCACTTACTGATAAGATACATCAAATAAAAATACTAAGAAAATATACCTTCGAGAATAGTTTACAATTAGCATTGGAAACAATGTACTAGTATGTGTGCATGCATACATACATGCACACTAAACTTATGTGCAAAGAAAAATGAGAGCAAATTAATTTGTTGTCAAATAATAATCATGTGTATGTCATTGATCCCACGGAAATTGAAAGCTTTCGTTTGAGTTATAGGCTTTCTTCTTTTTACTTATGGTGCAAATTGTGAAGTTCATTATATATGCATGGATTTTCTTTGACCTCGTAAACTAGATAAAGATGAGGAAATCTAAGATTAGGGATTGGAATCAATAGGATAAGGAGGAGAAAAAATAGTGAAATTGTAGTATTTTGTTTGAGAATGAAAAAAGGCTGTGCGAGCCAATGGAAGAAAATGATGAAAACCTAGACATTTGAATTGGAGAAAATAGGCTAAGGTTACCATAGAATGCAAAAGGGGGATTTTAGTAATTGTCAAAGCTTCAAAACCGATTGCATACTTCATAAAAGACTAAAGCTAGGGTAACGCTTAGTAAAATTGGACTTGCTAACTATATCCTTGGCTAATATGATATCGCATGGTGTAAAGTTCTACCAGAAATCAAAGAGAGAAAACTAGGAAGAAATCGTTGCCCATGAAATTTAATGCCTCTCTTCTTCATCCTAATTGCATACTTTGTTACAAGAAGAAGTATAAGAGGATGTGATGCGGTCATATCACTTTTGCTTCATGAGTATGAGTTATCATAAATACACATGTGAAATGGGCCAATTGACCCAATCCCTTTGATATAATTATTAACATGGTCAATATGACCCGAAAGCTTCATATATGGGGTCTGTCCATTTAACCCTTTTAAAAAACATTAAATATTCCTGGATAAAAAATGGTATGATAGAGTTAAAGGTATACCCAAGGGGCTATGATGTAGTTTGTTACATATATCTAACTCGATAATTATTCTTGTTCAAAATAAAAGGCATTTTCTTTCTATTATATACTTTATATAATGTGTTATATATTAATTAATTTAATTAAAAAATATATTTAATGGAAAATCGATAAATAATAAATTTTGTAATAAGAGTTACAAAGTGTTGTGACCGTAAGTATTTTATCACGATGAAAACAAATATACCATTTGAAATATTCTCAATCAAGATGTGTAGAGCTAGATATCGATATATCCGTTGAGGTAAGAGTATGTAATTATCTTCAAATATTGTGTAGTGTATTACTCATGATTGTTGGGGGAACCAAGGGATTACTTATTGACACTTATTGGATAACTATGCAATGGTTCACTAGATAGTTTTCTGTTGGTTAATGTAACTAAAATCAAATATAAATATTGATGTGACTATTTACATAGTTCTTTGGACTTGATAATACTGTTGATCTTCAATATGCAAGCTGTAACAACCTGGAATTTTATCTCATTGATGTAACGACCCTAGATTTTGACTATATATTTAAATTTGACTTTATTTCATTTTGAAATTATTTTAAATTTGTTTTATTTGTGTGATATCATTTCTAAACATTTTTAAAATGATAATATAATTTTTCCAAAATTTACTATATTTATTTCCTATTTTTAAAGGCCGTTTTCTAATTTTTTGCCATTTTCTTCATTTTAAATTTCTTTATTTTATTTTAAATTTTTTTTGTGAAAATTCATCTCTAAATATTTTTAAAATAATAATGGAATTTTTCCAAAAATTACTGTGTTGATTTCATATTTTTAAGGGCTGTTTTCCCATTTTCTGTTATTTTCTACATTAAAAATTTTATATTTAAATTAAATTTTAAATATTTATTTTGTGAATATATTTGTATTTTATGTTATTATTTATGTTTAAAAATGCTTTACAAGCTTATATGAATTTTCTAAAAATTATTTCATTTAACTTCAAATTTTGCTAGTCTAGTTCACTGTTTTAACTATTTTCCTTAATTTTACTTTACATAATTGATAAATATTATATATATTTGTATATTTGTTAAAAATTTCGAAATATTATCTGATATTATTATTATTTCAGCTACATAAATTTATATATATAATAAAAGGTAAATTGAAAGGGTTTGTGACCTTTTGTTTCTTATGACTTTTGATTTTCCCACCTTTTCACATTTTAACTTACTTTTGCCATCAATTAGCCATAACTACTCACATAATTCAGCTGCCTACCTCCATTCTTCATTCATGTACATCTTTTTCCTCCTTCCTGAAAAAAATTTCGGCCTCCTCTGGATTGAGAAGTTTGGTAAAATTCCATTTCCTTTTATCTTCTTTTGTTCACTTATGTTGATTTTTCTAGTTTGATTTTGCACTTGCTTCACCTCATGTAGGTTCGACCATGCCCCTTGCTGCCTAGCCGCCTTCACTACCTGATGACACACCACCAGCACCTCCTCCTCACCTGCCACCCAAGCCATGAACCCCCTTGGTGATGCATATCCGCAAAAGTTTCAAAACACCCAACATATTGACCTAGCCGAGCACTAGCTTCCACATCCACCACTTCCACCAACCATGGCCGCCCCCTACTCCACCTCCACCACCTCCAGCACCACCTGGACCCTCTGCCATGTCATCATATGAGACCCCACACCTCTGGCCGTGACCACAGCAGCCTTGGCTGAGCCTTGTTGCTTGAAAACTTGTGATGTTGTTAGTAGTGATGCTTGGTTGTGTTGTTGTTCCATCTTCATAAATTTTTCCATCAACAAACTCATGTTAGGCCGACCTTAGCAACCCAGACCTGACCCTAAACCATTGTCTTAGACCTGTACTCTACCTATGGTCGATCCTATGAGATGTCGGAAGCAAGTGCAAAGCATTTCAGCATTGTTTTATGAAGTTATTTCTAGCATAGTTTATCGTATTTTTGGTCCGAAACCTTATAATTGTTTTATTGTTTTGTTTGATTTGTATTCAAGGGAATTAATCCTTGGCTCCTCCATTTCGTATCTGTTTCGTGCTTTTGTGCTTGTGTAGATCTCGTTTGTGCTATTCGTCGTTGTGTCATCAGCTCAAAACAGTGAGTTATTCTCACCAGACAGTTTTATACTTATATGAATAGTAAATTGATCGCTTGTGAATTTGTAAACTGCATCACCATATTTTATTTTCTATGTCACTATTATATGATGTTCACACATGATTAAACACCAGTTATATCATATGTTACTGCTACATTATGCTGTTCTGTTATTTTTATTAGTTTATCACACTGCAAGTTTCCTTTAGATTAGAATCACTATGGGTTGAAATGATACATACCCGAACGGACTTTAGAATAAGGGGAAATCATTATGGGCTGAAATGATAGACCTGAATGATTTTCAAATTTAATTCATTTACTTGGGACTGCGGGTTTGAAATGATAAAATCCAGATTTTCTTTGTAAATTACGGGTTGAAATGATATATTACCCGTATCACTTTACCTAGTGTAGAAAATTATATACAGACCTGTAGTTAATGTATGTTTTCTAAAAAAAATTTAAAATTATTTTAGGAATGTAAATATTAAAATATTTTGATTTAAATCTAATTAAAAATGATTTTGGTAAAATATTATTGATTTTTTTGAATAATTATAAGTGAAATAAATTTATGAAAAAGTTAGAAAATTTTGAATGTAAGTTATTTTGGAAAATTTGATTTAATTATAATTGGAAATTAAGTTGAATATGAAATCATGATAAATTTATGATAATTTGAATTTAAATGAATTTAAAGTGATTTTATATCATATTAATAATTTTTAATAAAGTTGAAATATGAAATGAATGAATATTTAAGTTGAAATTTTGAAATATAACTAAAATTGGAAATTCATGGAATTGACTTGAAAGTGAATTTCAGTTAAGTAAATAAAAGTAAAACTAAGTTATATTTGAGAATTTGAACTTAAGTGTTAGGTTGAAATTTAACGTAAGGAATTTAAAATTGAACATTGCAATTTAATAAGTGAACTAGTGTTAAATATGAATTTTTAAATGGAATTTAACTTTATGATATCATGAAATTAAGGAAAATTAAATGGTGTTTATAAAAGTAAAAGTGAGTGATTTTATAAGTTAAAAGTAATTTAAAGAAAAATATAATTGTTGTGAAATTATATCGAAAATTTGAAGTTAATTAACCGCATTTTTGAAATGCTATTATTTATAACGTAAATTATAATACAGCATTTGTAAATGCTATAGTTGATAAGTGAACTAAATAGCTAAATTGAATTAATGGCTATTATAGCAACTTATAAATGCTATAATCGCTAGATTAAACTAAATTTTCTTTGAAACTAATGTAACTCTATTACAGCATTTTAAAGGCTGTCTTTTGTTAAATTGAACTGTTTTGAATATAACTTTCTATAGCATTTTCCAAATGCTGCGAAAGTTGAATTTTCACTGTTTTGATAAAATTTAGGTGTATAAATGAACTTTGAAAGTTGAAAATTTTGGAAATTTAATAATTTAATTTTTTTATGTAATAACTTCATTTTTAAATGATTTAAATGAAGTAATTTGCTTGGAATTGAACTATTTTGAAATGTGAATTAAAATGGTGTTTTTAAATTGAATAAAATGAATATGTTTTCAAATGAAATGATAAGTTTGATATTTTGAAATGGATTTGAATGATATTTGATTTTTGAAAAATAAATACCATTTTTAAATTATAACTATGGGCTATAATAACGATTGGTTGTTAAAGAGTCCGGGATCGGATATGGACATACTCTCTGTCGATACCGAAAACCACTTTAACAACTGTTTACGCGGTGGAGATTCTAGAATGCAGTAGGATGGTGACGACGTTCCTAAGGTACATTTTATGGACCTAACTCCCGTGAGTTAGCATAAGGTGGCTAAAACAGGAGCGATCTCGGGCCAAAGGAGGTAGCACCTCTGGCTGAACGCACTTCTTCGATACCATTCTATTACTGTTGTGATTGTTTGGGTGCACCCCTTGATTTTGGAGTGTTGTTCAGGGTGGGCGTATGTGGCTGCTGCGTTACCACCAGCCCGTGTGCGTAATTGGTATATCTACCCTAGAATTGCCTTGTGTGCCGTGTCACCTTCCACACCGAGCCTTTACTACGAGTTTGTTTTTCTCCCGTAGCCCGTGTGGTATCCTCTGACAGTCACCCGGAGTGGAGATGGCATGATATTGGATGGACTACTGGGACTATTATGTGTGAAGGGTGATATGGGCAGCCCGGAACGCTATTTAAAAGTATGTTTATTTTACTATAGTCATTATTGTAATAGCGAAATATTACTATATAGTAAATAGTTTAACGGATCCTTAGAGGATGGGCGGTCCCAGGCATCCTTTAAGTTACTTGTATCTTTATTACAGTGCACTTGAGTTGGTTTACATTGTATAAGTATACATTGTCCTGACTCGAGTGTTTTGTGTTTTGCTTTACGCTCGGGTCAGCCTGAGTATTCACAGGTTTGGATTCTCTTCCTAGAGCTGGTCTTTCACTGGAGTTTCTGCTTATCTACATATTTATCTACTTCTGTTTCAGCTGTTCTAGTTTATCTCATGTATTAGTGAACTTCTATGTATTTGGAATTTCTATTATGTTGTTTTCAGACTGTATTATGTATTTGGTTTGAGACTCTGTTATAGTAGCTTCATGAACTACTATGTTATTTTATATTCCGCTGCAAGTTATTCTGTTTGTTCTGTGTCTATGATTCTGTATATTTGATTTTATTTGATCCAAATTTATTTACAATCTGTTTTTTCGCATCAAATCAAGTTTGACATGTGTGGATTATTGTCGATTTGAAGGGTACGAAATTGGGGGTTGTTACAGTTGGTATCAGAGCTTTGATTTTTGGCAACCATTGCCTCTGCGGAGCAAAAACTCATTAGAGATAGGGTATTTCTACCCTAGAATGAGTGAAATCAATCTCTGAATCATATCTTTGTGAGAGACGTATTTTCAAAGTATAAAATGATTTTTCAAAATGTTTTCAAAGGATTTTCAAAGATTATTTTGACATATAAAATTTTCTTGCTTTTAAAGGATTTTCAAATGTTTTCTGACTTTCCTTTCTTTCGTACCTACCTTGATAGGATTTTTCTTTCTTTAAGATATTCATCCAAGTGTATTATCTTGCCTTATCTTAATTTATCTTTGGCTTGTCTTTATTCTTGTCCTAAATTCATTCTTGATATTTTTCAGGATGAATAGAGGAAATGCTAGAGGTAGGGGTCGTGGTATTGCCCCAGCTCCTCAAACTGTTGCTCCAGTCGGGTTCACTGTTCTTTGTAAGGAATTCTCTCAACTTGGTGGAACCCCATTCACCGGTTCAGAGACTATTATTGAGGCTCAGCAGTAGTTGCGGAGTCTTGAAAGGATATTTACTGGCTTTGACATTACTGATGCTCAGAAGCGTCAGCTAGCAGCCTGGCAGTTGCATGATTCTACTTTAGATTGGTGGGCGTCCGTTACGGCTAACACCGTTGAGGCTGATCTTACTTGGGAGCAGTTTAGGTATCCTTTGTATTATCTCAATTTTGTTCCTATCTGTGTTCCTTTTCTTTTGAATCTATCTTAAGCTTGTTTGCTGTATCTCTTTTCCAGGGAGGCTTTTGTGGCAAAATGGATGCTAGAAGCCGGGAAAACTCAGCTTTATCGCGAATTTATGGATCTGAAGCAGGGTACCATGTCTTTTGCTGAGTATGAGAGGAAATTCAATGAACTTTCCAAGTTCGGTCCTAGCCTTATTGATACTCCTCTTAAGAAGAATGAGAAATTCATTGCTGGTGCTCGTCTAGAGTATTATAGTCGCCTCATTTCTCATGTTCATGGTTCTTTCACCCAGCTCATGGATATGGCTATTCGCTATGAGAATCCCACATCCAAAGGTCCTGTTGTTTCTGGTGCTCAGTCTTCCTCTGCAGTTTCCAAGAAGCGTAAGCCTAATTTCCAGCAGCAGAAGAAGAATTGGCAGAAGCGTCCTGGTTTGGGATCTTCATCATCTGCTCCTGCTCAGAGGCAACCAGTTGATCTCTCCTCCATCACTTGCTTTAGGTGTGACCAGAGAGGGCACTATGCCAATAGCTGTCCTACTTTATCTGGTGCTGCTGTTCCTCCACCTACTCAGTCGGTTAGACGTGATCTTTTCCATATCTGTCTCCAGCCCGGTCATTTTAAGAAGGATTGCCCTACCCAGCGGAGGGGTACTCCTTCTGGTATATTTGCTGTCACTTCTGCCTCGTCTCCAGTTCCTCCACCTGCCCCTGCTCCTAGTGATGACCAAGGTACACTCCAGGGTTCATTTACTTTATTTCATCATCCTGTTCATGTGTTGTTTGATACTGGTGCTTCACACAGTTTTATTTCTGTTGATTTGTGTGATAATTTGAACATCTCCTTTCTCCTGAGTATACTTCTGTTCCATTATGTGTTTCAAATCCTATTGGGGGTCCTGCTAACCTTAATCGGATTTGTCGAGAGGTGAAACTTCTCCATTCTGATCATCGCTTTAGTGGTGATTTTTATATTCTGGGCTTCGATGCTTTTGATTTATTGCTTGGTCAGGATTGGTTAGTGAATCATGATGCTCATATCTCTTGTAAAACCCGGTCTGTTCGTCTCTTTGATGATCATTGGAATGCCTTGATTATTCAGTGCCGCATGCCTCAGGATTTTGCTGGAAACTTTATTTATTCTTTGGATTCTTCTCCTAGTGATCTCGATTCTACTCCTATGGTTAGATTATATCCCGATGTATTAGGTGAAGTCACTTCTTTACCTCCTAAGCGGGAAATTGACTTTCGGATTGATCTTATACCTGGTGCTCGACCTATTATTCTTCCTTCTAGAAGAATGGCACCCCGCGAGAAGGTTGAGATGGGAAAGCAAATTGAAGACTTATCTTCCAAAGGTCTGATTAGGCCTAGTTTTTCTGAATGGGGAGCTGCGGTGGTTTTTGTCACCAAATCTGACGGTTCTCTTCGGATGTGTGTTGATTATAGGGAGCTGAACAAGCTCACTATGAAAAACGGATATCCAATGCCTCGTATAGATGATATGTTTGATCAGCTTCATGGTGCCACTATTTTCTCTCAGCTTGACCTTGGTACATGTTTTCATCAACTCAGGGTTGCTGAGGATAGCATTCCCAAGACTGCTTTCCGCAATGAGAATGGATTTTATGAATGGTTAGTCATGCCTTTTGGTTTGACTAATGCTCCTGCTTTCTTTGTTGATTTGATGAATCGACTTTTTCGTGATGTGCTTAATAAATTTGTGCTAGTCTTTGTTGATGATGTCCTTGTCTTCTCTAAGACTAAGGATGAGCATAAGTCGCATTTGAAATATGTTCTTGAGACTCTCAGAAATCATAAGTTAAAGGCTAAATTTTCTAAATGCCATTTCTGGAAAGATGAAGTCCGTTATCTCGGGCATATTGTTTTTAGTAATGGAGTTTCTGTTGATCCAGTCAAGATCGCTGTGATCAATGTAAGTCTTTCTTTCTTCTCTTTCTCTATCATTTTAATAATTCTATTTTTCCTGTTGTCCTTATTTTCTCCTGATTCTATTCCAGGATTGGGAAACTCCAAAGACTCCATCTGATATTCGTACTTTTCTGGGCCTTGCCGGTTATTACCGGAGATTCATTGAGAATTTTGCTCGGATTGTTTCACCTCTCACAACTTTGACTCGGAAGAATGCCAGATTTGTCTGGAGTGATCAGTGTAAGGCTGCATTCAGTGAGTTGAAGAGCAAGATAACATCTGCACCAGTTCTTACTGTTCCGAATGGAAGTGAGGGATTTGCAGTTTATACTGATGCTAGTCGTGAGGGTTTGGGTCTTGTTCTCATGTAGGATGGTAGGGTCATTGCCTATGCCAGCCGTCAGTTGAAAACCCATGAAGCAAATTATGCTGCTCATGATTTAGAGTTACTTGCTGTTGTCTTTGCTTTGAAACTTTGGAGGCATCATCTTCTTGTAGCCAAGTTTGAGCTTTTTACAGATCATCAGTCTCTGAGATATATCTTCTCCCAGAAGGATCTGAATCAGAGGTAAGTTTGTTGGCTTGAGTTTCTGGCTTCTTACAACCTCGACATTAACTATACTCCCGGTAAAGCTAATGTTGTGGCCGATGCTCTGAGTCGGAAGAAGGCCTTGTTGTGTCAGCTTGTTGTTTTTTCTTCTCCTCTTCTGGATCGGATTATGGCTAAGCAGGATGAGGATGAGATGCTTAGATTGATGAAGGAGAGTGTTCGTAGCAGAGTTGGTGGTAGTAATGGAGCTCAGATTGATGATAGAGGGATATTGAGGATTAATGGCAGGATTTGTGTTCCGAATGTTGATAGTTTGAGGCAGGAGTTGCTTCAGGAGAATCGTCGATCCAGACTTTCTATTCATCCTGGTGTGTTGAAGATGTATCAGGATATGAAGAGGCTTTGTTGGTGGAAGGGGATGAAGAGGGATATTTCTATCTTTGTTAGTCGGTGTGCGACTTGTCAGCAAGTCAAAGCCGATCACCAGAAGACCCCTGGTTTGTTGCAGCCCCTTGAGATTCCTAATTGGAAGTGGGAACAGGTTTCCATGGATTTCATCGATGGTTTACCGAGGACTCGGAAGGGCAATGAGAGTATCTGGGTTATTGTGGATAGACTAACCAAGTCCTCTCATTTTATTCCGGTCAAATCTACTCGTTCTGCTTCTAGTTTATCTGAGATTTACATGAGAGAGATCGTTCGTCTCCATGGTGTTCCTCTCAGTATTTTTTGTGATCGTGACCCTATTTTTACTAGTCAGTTCTGGAAGGATTTTCAGGAATCTTTGGGCACTCGTTTGAATCTGAGCACTGCTTACCATCCTCAGACCGACGGTCAAATGGAAAGAGTAAATCAGATTCTCGAGGATCTTCTTCGTGCTTGTGTGCTTGATTATGGAGGATCTTGGGAAGATTATCTCCATCTTGCCAAATTTACCTACAATAATAGCTATCAGGTATAATCTTATCTTCTGTTTTCAGTCTATTCTTGATCTTTTTATCTATCTCATTCCATCTTTATATTCAGGCCAGTCCCAAAATGTCTCCGTTTGCTGCTTTATATGGGCGACCTTGTAGATATCCATCTTGCTGGATTGAATCCAGTAATCGTTTGGATCTTGGTCCTGAAGTAATTTTGGAAGCTTCTGAGAAAGTTGAGGAGATTAAGAAGAGGTTGAGAGTCGCTCAGGATAGACAGAAGAAGTATACCGATAGGCGTAGGCGGAATTTGAAATTTGATGTTGGTGATCAGGTGTTACTTAAGGTTTCTCCCTTGAGTAATGTCATTTGCTTTGGTCATAGAGGGAAGCTTTCTCCTATGTTCAATGGTCCTTTCCGCATTGTGGAAAGAGTTGGTTCTTTGGCTTATCGTTTGGATTTGTCCGAGGAGCTTTCTGGAGAGCATGATGTATTCATGTCTCGCATCTTCGCCGTCATCTTCATGATCCATCTCTTATTGTCCAGCCTTCTGCTCTTGATAGTTTGGATATTGAGCCTAACCTGACTGTTCAGAGGAAGCCACTTCGTATTGTCGATAGAGATATGAAGCAGCTCAGAAGAAAATCTGTTAATCTGGTCAAAGTACAGTGGAGTACTGATGATTGAGATTGTACTTGGGAAACGGAGGAGAGCATTCGTGCTTCGAATCCGGAACTATTCGTTTCAGGTACTATTTTGTTTCTCTATCTTGTTTCTCTTTATTTTCCTTTCCGTTCTTTTCGAGGACGAAAAGATTTGAGTGGGAGAGAGTGTAACAACCCAAGATTTTGACTATATATTTAAATTTGACTTTATTTCACTTTGAAATTATTTTAAATTTGTTTTATTTGTGTGATATCATTTCTAAACATTTTTAAAATGATAATATAATTTTTCCAAAATTCACTGTATTTATTTCCTATTTTTAAAGACCGTTTTCTAATTTTTTGCCATTTTCTTCATTTTAAATTTCTTTATTTTATTTTAAATTTGTTTTGTTTGTGAAAATTCATCTCTAAATATTTTAAAATAATAATAGAATTTTTCCAAAAATTACTGTGTTGATTTCATAATTTTAAGGGCTGTTTTCCCATTTTCTGCTATTTTCTACATTAAAAATTTTATATTCAAATTAAATTTTAAATATTTATTTTGTGAATATATTTGTATTTTATGTCATTATTTATGTTTAAAAATACTTTACAAGCTTATATGAATTTTCTAAAAATTATTTCATTTAACTTCAAATTTTGCTAGTCTAGTTCACTGTTTTAACTATTTTCCTTAATTTTAATTTGCATAATTGATAAATGTTATATATATTTGTATATTTGTTAAAAATTTCGAAATCTTATCTGACATTATTATTATTTTAGCTACATAAATTTATATAAATGATAAAAGGTAAATTGAAAGGGTTTGTGACCTTTTGTTTCCTATGGCTTTTGATTTTCCCACCTTTTCACATTTTAACTTACTTTTGCCATCAATTAGCCATAACTACTCACATAATTCAGCTGCCTACCTCCATTCTTCATTCACGTACATTTTTTTCCTCCTTCCTGAAAAAAAATTTCGGCCTCCTCTTGATTGAGGAGTTTGGTAAAATTCAATTTCCTTTTATCTTCTTTTGTTCGCTTATGTTGATTTTTCTAGTTTGATTTTGCACTTGCTTCACCTCATGTAGGTTCGACCATGCCCCTTGCTTCCTAGCCGCCTCCACCACCTGATGACACACCACCAGCACCTCCTCCTCACCAGCCACCCAAGCCATGAACCCCCTTGGTGATGCATATCCGCAAAATTTTCAAAACACCCAACATATTGACCTAGCCGAGCACTAGCTTCCACATCCACCACTTCCACCAACCATGGCCGCCCCTACTCCACCTCCAGCACCACCTGGCCCCTCTGCCACGTAATCACCTGAGACCCCACACCTCTGGCCATGACCACAGCAGCCTTGGCCGAGCCTTGTTGCTTGAAAACTTTTGATGTTGTTAGTAGTGATGCTTGGTTGTGTTGTTGTTCCATCTTCATAACTTTTGCCATCAACAAACTCATGTTAGGCTGACCTTAGCAACCCAGACCTGACCCTAAACCATTGTCTTAGACCTGTACTCTACCTCTGGCCGAGCCTATGAGATGTCGGAAGCAAGTGCAAAGCATTTCAGTTTCGTTTTATGAAGTTATTTCTAGCATAGTTTATCGTATTTTTGGTCCGAAACCTTATAATTGTTATATTGTTTTGTTTGATTTGTATTCAAGGGAACTAATCCTTGGCTCCTCCATTTCGTATCTGTGTCGTGCTTTTGTGCTTGTATAGATCCCGTATGTGCTATTCGTCGTTTTTTCGTCAGCTCAAAACAGTGAGTTATTCTCACCAGACAGTTTTATACTTATATGAATAGTAAATTGATCGCTTGTGAATATGTAAACTGCATCACCATATTTTATTTGCTATGTCACTATTATATGATGTTCACACATGATTAAACACCAGTTATATCATATTTTACTGCTATATTATGTTGTTCTGTTATTTTTATCAGTTTATCACACTGCAAGTTCCCTTTAGATTAGAATCACTATGGGTTGAAATGATACATACCCGAAGGGACTTTAGAATAAGGGAAAATCATTATGGGCTGAAATGATAGGCCTGAATGATTTTCAAATTTAATTCATTTACTTGGGACTGCGGGTTTGAAATGATAAAACCCAGATTTTCTTTGTAAATTACGGGTTGAAATGATATATTACCCGTACCACTTTACCTAGTGTAGAAAATTATATACAGACCCGTAGTTAATGTATGTTTTCTAAACAAATTAAAATTATTTTGGGAATGTAAATATTAAAATATTTTGATTTAAATCTAATTAAAAATGATTTTGGTAAGATATTATTGATTTTTTTTTGAATAATTATAAGTGAAATAAATTTATGAAAAAGTTAGAAAAGTTTGAATGTAAGTTATTTTGGAAAATTTGATTTAATTATAATTGGAAATTAAGTTGAATATGAAATCATGATAAATTTATGATAATTTGAATTTAAATGAATTTAAAGTGGTTTTATATCATATTAATGATTTTTAATAAAGTTGAAATGTGAAATGAATGAATATTTAAGTTGAAATTTTGAAATGTAACTAAAATTGAAAATTCATGGAATTGACTTAAAAGTGAATTTTAGTTAAGTAAATAAAAATAAAACTAAGTTATATTTGAGAATTTGAACTTAAGTGTTAGGTTGAAATTTAACGTAAGGAATTTAAAATTGAATATTGCAATTTAATAAGTGAATTAGGGTTAAATATGAATTTTTAAATGGAAATTTAACTTTATGATATCATGAAATTAAGGAAAATTAAATGGTGTTTATAAAAGTAAAAGTGAGCGATTTTATAAGTTAAAAGTGATATAAAGAAAAATATAATTGTTGTGAAATTATATCGAAAATTTGAAGTTAATTAACTGCATTTTTGAAATGCTATTATTTATAATGTAAATGATAATACAGCATTTGTAAATGCTGTAGTTGATAAGTGAACTAAATAGCTAAATTGAATTAATGGCTATTATAGCATCTTATAAATGCTATAATTGTTGGATTAAACTAAATTTTCTTTGAAAGTAATGTAACTCTATTACAGCATTTTAAAGGCTGTCTTTTGTTAAATTGAACTGTTTTGAATATAACTTTCTGTGGCATTTTCCAAATGCTGCGAAAGTTGAATTTTCACTGTTTTGATAAAATTTAAGTGAATAAATGAACGTTGAAAGTTGAAAATTTTGGAAATTTAATAATTTAATTTTTTTATGTAATAACTTCATTTTCAAATGATTTAAATGAAGTAATTTGCTTTGAATTGAACTATTTTGAAATGTGAATTAAAATGGTATTTTTAAATTGAATAAAATGAATATGTTTTCAAATGAAATGATAAGTTTGATATTTTGAAATGGATTTGAAATGATATTTATTTTTGAAAAATAAATACCATTTTTAAATTATAACTATGGGTTATAATAACGATTGGTTGTTAAAGAGTCCGGGATCGGATATGGATATACTCTCTACCGATACCGAAAACCACTTTAACAACTGTGCACGCGGTGGAGATTCCAGAATGAAGTAGGATGGTGACGACGTTCCTAAGGTACATTTCGTGGACCAACTCCCGTGAGTTAGCGTAAGGTGGCTAAAACAGGAGCGATCTCGGGCCAAGGGAGGTAGCACATCTGGCTGAAAACACTTCTTCGATACCATTCTATTACTGTTGTGATTGTTTGGGTGCACCCCTTGATTTTGGAGTGTTGTTCAGGGTGGGCGTATGTGGTTACTGCGTTACCACCAGCCCGTGTGCGTAACTGGTACCCTGGCATTGCCTTGTGTGTCGTGTCACCTACCATACCGAGCCTTTACTACGAGTTTGTTTTTCTCCCGTAGCCTGTGTGTTATCCTCTGACAGTCACCTGGAGTGGAGATGGCATGATATTGGATGGACTACTGGGACTATTATGTGTGAAGGGTGATATGGGTAACCCGGAATGCTATTTAAAAGTATGTTTATTTTACTATAGTCATTATTATAATAGCGAAATATTACTATATAGTAAATAGTTTAACGGATCCTTAGAGGATGGGCGGTCCCAGGCATCCTTTAAGTTACTTGTATCTTTATTACAGTTCACTTGAGTTGGTTTACATTACATAAGTATATATTGTCCCGACTCGAGTGTTTTGTGTTTTGCTTTACGCTCAGGTCAGCCTGAGTATTCACAACTTTGGATTCTCTTCCTGGAGTTGGTCTTTCACTGGAGTTTCTGCTTATCTACATATTTATCTACTTCTGTTTCAGCTGTTCTAGTTTATCTCATGTATTAGTGAACTTCTATGTATTTGGGATTTCTATTATGTTGTTTTCAGACTGTATTATGTATTTGGTTTGAGACTCTGTTATAGTAGCTTCATGAACTACTATGTTATTTTATATTACGCTGTGAGTTATTCTGTTTGTTCTGTGTCTGTGATTCTGTATATTTGATTTTATTTGCTCCAAACTTTTTTACAATCTGTTATTTCGCATCATTCAAGTCTGACATGTATGGATTATTGTCGATTTGAAGGGTACGAAATTGGGGGTTGTTATAATTGATTTTTAGGATTGTAAATTAGTTTTAAATATTCGATTTTGGGGTTCTGGTTTAAAATGTAATAAAATCTTTGTTCCAAATAACTGCTTGAATTTTAATGACGTATTCATAATTTAATTTTTAGAACTTTTTCATAATTTTTAATTTGAAAAATAAGTAAATTTTTGTTTGACATAATTTTTAGAACTTTTCCATTTTATTGCTGTTTTGTAATCGCATCATGATTCTGTACATGATCATATTTCACTTTCTGTTGATCATGGCTTGTAATCAGATGCGATACGGGTGGAGGGTTACCCGAATCTTTACAAATCCAATACAAGTACAAGTGTAGCTACCCTTGTTTCCCTTTCCCCTGCGTACTTTGTTTACCTACATCTTGCCTTCTCTTGTCTTCATAACCACCATTATCCCCATTGATTTTTGACCTCAAAACTTGGTCTATTTGATGTTGATGTGGGTTAGTGCGCGTATATGCATAAATTCTCAATAATCTTTGGGGAGGCCTTTTTTTCCTTGTTCTTCTTGTTCATTTTCTTTGAAAATTTATTCCTATAAACTATGAATATGTCAGACTTTCCTCTTTAAAAATATATTACTCTCAAACCAATTTGAATTAGCACTAGCCATCAACTGGATGGTAGTGATTGTTGTGTCCACTATTTTTTAAAACGTACCGCACTCAATTTCATCGAGTGTCGACTAAGAAGTCATCAAAAATCAACAAGAGAGAAAACGAAAAACTTCAAAAAAATAGTTTCATCAATCCATTTTGAATCAATCGATTGTAATGCAACGTTGAGTTTGTATGGTAATGTAGAATTTTTGGTGAAGTTTCGGTGCAATTCCATGTCGTTGATTGGCGATCGTCATAACCTAGGGCTTGATTTCGCTGAAGCTGTGGACATCGAAAGAGGAGATAGAAGGGGGTGTCGGGTCTGCGTTGTGTTGATCGATTTGCTCGAATCGTTAATTTTTTGTGGAATTCGATGTTTAAAATGGTTGCGACTTTGTTTGCGTTGATGCATGTAGTGACCCTGACTCGGCCTTCGAAAATCAGCACCGAATACGACACTCGTATTCAAATGCTGCAAATTCAAACGTCGAATCTAGTTCGCCGGAGCTTATAACACATTAAGTACAACACAGCGGAAGGAAAAAAAATATCAATCTCTATACCGTAGCTACTCAGTGCACAGACAATCGATAGGTTATCCTAACATTCTCGAAGACACCCGGTCTTCAACACCGGTCTTCAAATGCAATCCATAACGCCGTATCACTATTCGGAATGGGTTATATGACATAAGGTCCTCTCCCGGCTAAACCGAATAGTGAGCGCAATATTTAAAGACATATGGATATGGGATTTTAGTTAAGTCACAACTTATAAAATCCAAAGCTTTTTTTTCAAATGGTTAAATAAATTACCATTTTAATATTTTAACAAAAAGATTCGTTTCACAAAGTTCACCTAGTTTCACAAAGATCTATCCATAGATTGCAAAACGATTTCCATTTCAATTGGATTAACTCATTAAATCTTTAAATTAAAGATTAAATTTATAGCTTTCAAAACACATTTCCAAAGATTTATCTATAACTTGGAAAACTATTTTCATTTTAGGCTTGAAATCCTTTTAACATAAAGTGGGAGTGCATTTCTTTTATGAAAGCTTTTGTTATTTGAAGACAAATGGTTTTCGTTTTGGAAAAATCCGATTTCGTTTATACAAGTTAAATATTTGGGTTAAATTTTAAATTCCGAAAAAACACCTTTGAAATGGTTTAAGACCCTATAAACTTGTATAACCCTTTTTAAATCATAGATAGGATTCAATTTCAAATTTGGAATTCAAATTTAAATCAAATTTCAAAATAAATCAAGTTATTCAAAAATAAATTTTACCTTTGAAATTCCTTTTCAAAAGCTTTTTATTTTAAACCCAATCCATTTCCAAAACTATTTGAATTCAAAAATTCAATTTTTTAAAACAATTTCAAAAATTTGTGACTTAACCCATTTCCACGTGCAATCCATATTTGTGTGTGTTTAAGTGTGGTCCAGGGGTTCAACACAATAGTGCACAACATCAATCATCACAGACTCAATCATATCGATAAGCGGTATAACTCATAACGCTTATCTCTATTCATAGATACATAGATAAAATAAATTTATCCATCACAAAGATTTACCATTACAATTCGATGTGAGTATCAGATAACCAACTGGAATCCAACCCCCTGTCGCATCGAAATTTAAATGTCGTTTTACGGGTCAAGGCGTTTTTGCATACTCATATAATAATATATACATCACAGATATAACAACTTAACACAAAGCATCACATAGCATCACATCACATATCAAATATATCAATCCATCACACTTCATTCAATATCAATCAAACATCTTTAATTAAGATGAATAAATCGTGCGGTTTTTAATTTATCAACAACATAGTTACTTTCATTAGAAATCTTTAATTAATGATTTATTATCATAAATTTCCATTGATTAAGTATTAATAACCTTCATAAATTTATCATTCTTTAATCAATTATGTTAATTAATTAACCTTAATTGTAATTAACTAAATCTTAATAAATTATTCCTTAATCGTTTTAAATTAATCAATTATTCTTAATTTAATTACCTTAATTAATTAACCACATTAATTAATTATTCTTTAAAGTAATTAACTCTTAATATTGATTAATCAATCTTTAATCTTTAATTATCTTCCCTTAGTTACTTTCACTAAGTAATTATTGTTTTTATTTAATCATTCATTAATTACTTGATTTATTAACTCCAATTATTAGTTAATTTACTTTAATTACTTACATTAAGTAATCCACTTCAAATAATAATTATTTCCCCTTAACCAATATGTTAACTCAAACCTTGAAAATTAATTTAACCATTTTAAAACATCCTTTTTAATAATTATTTCTTTATACATTATTAAGAAGATAACCTTCAAATTAAAATCAATTTATTTTAAACCATTTAGATTTAGATTAATTAAAACAATTATTTAAACCCTCGCTAACTATTTTAAAAACCTAAGAAACGTTTAAATATTGAAAACAAATTTAATTTAACAAGTTTTCTTTTCAAAACTTGAATTTCCCTAAAACTTCAAACTGTTTTGCCCGACTCGAGAAAATTCTTGGCTGCTTCGAGTTGAACCCGAGAAAAATGCTCCATTACTTTGGGTTTTCTCAAAAGTTAACCCGAGCGGCTAATTTTTTTTCTTTTACCTTAAAAATTTCTAAGTACTCTTACTATCGCACAACCCTCTTACTACGAGTTGAGACTCGAGCTACGCCGTTACTTCCCCGAGCCCAAACTCGAGAATCACACGAACTACCCCAAAACCTGCTTCTTCTTCCCCACTTCACAAATCCAGGTACAAGCTATCATGCATGCACGTGCATCGAGATTCTGGCCATCCTTTGTTGCCGCCGTGGCCACCCACACACCACCGTTGACCTCCTCCATCAACCCCGACCACCCAGACCTAGGTTCGACCTCAAAATCCAAATCGAGTTAAAATCCCAAGCTAGAAACAACACGACCCACCAAAACCAAACCTGTCATCGCCTCTATACGAAGCTCCGACCATCAGAAAAATCCACTACTCCGGTTGGGACTTCGACTACGACCAAAATTCCATTTCCCAAAGTCACGTTGCACTTGATCAACCGTGGACAACGAATAAATCGAAACATTCATACTCGACCGAACTAGGTTTACAAATTTCAAAAACTCGCCGCCGCCACCACGAACAACTACACGCCACCACAGTATTTTTCCCAGCTACTCCGATCACTCCTCCACCTCCAGGTAGAAACACGACCTCCCCATCCATCAAGATCATCAGAAATCGACTCGAAATCAAATTTCAGTGAAACCCAAAATTCACATTCAATACATCACATAAAATTGTGATTTTGATTTCAAAAATCATAATTTCCCAAGCTAATTCAAATTGCGTATTTAAATTAAAGAATTGTATCAATTGATTTTTTAACATATATATAAATTTTTACTGTTATTTCTATTTCTAGTAATCTTCTTGTCAGATACACATAACAATATATTTTAACCTTTGAATATAAGTTGTTGGAATCAACTTTTATTCAAAGGTTATAACCTAAAAACAAATTGAGGAAGAGATATTTGAATTTCTTTATGGGTTAGTCTGTTAAAATGTTGAACAGAGGAAGAAGAAAGAATGTATATCCTTGTAAAAAAAATTGTTTTAAAATCATTTACTCCATATTTTCACTTGGATTTATTCTTAAAGATGATGTTGTACTCATATAACTACTTTTCATTCAGAAATCGAAGTCTACAATTTGCTTGGGTTGGGGTAATTTAAATTTTCCTAACAGGTATTAAAACCTAGAATATATACACAGAGGCAAATTGTACTTTTTTTTCAAACATGCATTGCATATACATATATACAAGTTTACATTCCAGCACACCACATTTCAGAGAAGACAATCCATTCATGCATTCATCAAAACACATTCAAATTTAGGGCTAGGTTGCTCACCTGGAAATTTTGACAGAGAACAAAAGTGTTTGAGCCTAGAAGGGAAAATCTGAGCCTGGAATTTGAAATTAAAAATCTTTTCTTATTTACTCTTGTATTTGTTCACTTGATTCATCAATAACAACAAATTTTAATTTTACTTACAGTTTTGAATTCTCGTTATACACAGAGAACATTTTTTTTCCTACAGTTGAAACCAGGAAGGGTTATAAAGTTTTGATTTTGATTTGTTTCCCTGCAACTAGTTAATTTTATTGATTAAATTCTTATTATACTATTGATTAACAACACAAAATTCAAATCTTTTAAAAGAATTTTATTTAACTTCATTTATTTCCAGTAATCTTGCTCACTGGCCAAAACTGCAGCTTTGATTATGATCTGCAAATTTTTTTGAATTGGTTTTATATTAAAAACTTGATTTTGAAACCAAAAATTTATTAGCTATGAAGTTAAAAGCTTACCTGAGAAATGGAAGCAAAAGCTTGATGTTAAAGAAGATTTCTCAGATTTTTTCCCTAACTTCGCTTTAGCATTTGAAAATTGCTCTTGTTTTTTTTTTGTGGTTTCAGGTTTTACCCTTTTTTCTTTGGTGTTTGAACTTTGATACTAAATCTTCTTTACTGTATATTCAGATTTGGTGAGATATTATTGTTTCAGATTTCTGAAAAGTTATTATAATTGCATATGGGGAAGTGAAGAGTTTTTTGTAATTTTTTATTTAATTATTTTATTCAATTTAATTGTATTGAAGGCCATTTGTAAAGAGATATCATAAACTCTAGATTTTGTTAATCACCTTACTCTACCTCCCATATGATGTTTACTCCTTATGTATATGTTTACATTTAAAATTTTCAAAGACAAAAGAATTTTTATAAACTTTAATTTTTATATTATACACTTTATAAAAAAAATGTATTCCTTGTTTATTTGTATATATATGCACACACAATGTTAAAAGCTTTTAACTAATATTTATATTACATATATTATATCTTAAAAATTCTTAGATGCTACTTATTTTTAAGACACTTATTTTTTAAATTTCAATATCAATTATAAACTTGAAATAAAAACATTTATGCCCATCTGTATATCCACACTTACCTTAAAAAAAATTAAATTTAATTTCAATGTGTTTTCTATTTTACTCATATATGTAATATACACATATATAAGATTTTAAATTAAAAAGACTCTTATAAACATTCTTTATTTCAATAATTTAAACACAAAATAAAATTGGAATTTATCTATATATTATTATCACTTATTTTTACCTGTTTAAGATTTTTCTTTATTTTTTTTCAAATTAAATTCCAAAAGTTTAAAATATATTATTAATTTATATTGACAAATTCTAGTATGCTACTTTATTTATTTATAAGATTTTAAATATACAATTCCAAATCCACAGTTAAATTTTTAAAAAACAATGTCCAAATAAATAAATATCCTATTTAATCTAAAAAATTCAAATTAATTTACAATTTTATTCAAAAATTTATTTTAATTATCAATTTAATTTAATTAAAAATCGGGATCGTTAGAGATTCCCCTCCCCCCTAAAAAAAATTTCGTCCTCGAAATTTGCTAGGAAGACAACAAAGAATAGATGATAGATAAAAAAATTATTTTTCCAAATCAACTGGATATTTATTCTGTATTTGGCCTACCAAATCAGAATATCAATAATATGAGAACAAACTCACACAATTATTTCACAAGATACTCGGGTCCAACGGTCTACGAATATGCATGGGCATTGATTAGTTCAAAGGGATAACTAATCATTCGTAGAATATATCGGTCCCAGAGAATAGATAGATGGATTCAATCTTCTACAATTCCTCAAATGCTAGATATGGATTCCAGATTTAGATTGGAATGCCTCAAAATATATACCGATTTTCCCCTCTTCGGACTTCGATATACACACAAAATTACAATAGAATTTCGAGTTTGGTTTTAATTGAAATAGTTTTATTGATACAACTCAAATTTAGCCTTGTGTTGGTTAACCAATTTACTTAATTTAAAATTTCCCATTTATTTACAATTTTTAATTTCAGATTCAAATTCATTAAAGTTTAGATCAAAAAGCTGATAAGAAACCGACGATGATACGAAGTAAGAATTTTCTACAATGATACGTAGGGCCACCATCACACCGAAACTTCTTTCTAGAGTTGTCACGAAGATATCGAAAGAATTTGGAATCGAATCAAAAGAGATTGATAGAGAAAATTGTTTCTGCTATTGCAGGGTATTGACCATTTGTAGTGGTACTTCCCAGTCCCCTGTCTCGTCCTCTTCTTGCACTCATACTATCAGTGGATAGTAAGAGAATTTACTGAGGCATTCGAACGGATATCTTAGGGATTACTTGTTGAATATGCGCTTATATGATTTTTGTTTGATGATAATAAACATATATACATTCGTTTAAATGTATTTGTTAATATACTATTCTATTTTTCACAGATTAAATAAATATTTGCTGAATAAAATAAATTACACAGAATTTGAATTCAAACAGATATTTTATTCAAATAAATATTTATTTCAATTTTGAATAGTACAAATTCAAGCTCTCACTATACACTATACAACTTTGATATAAATTCAATTACATCACATTTACATCAGCACCTCACTACATATCACTCACACTCGTATTTATCTTCAACTGCATTCCAGTTTGAATCCAGCATCTGAGAAATCTGCAAAAATATAAACTAACGCAGTAAAATTGAAAATAAAATATTTTTGCGATATAAAATAAAACGTGAATTTTGAAAATGATATTTGCCTCAGTTATTTGGGTTGTTCGTCATAATTTAAATTTGAATTCATCATACACGAACAACTTGTGACATACACAGTGTATTACTGTATATGCCACAAGGCCGTGCACGCCGATATATACAATTGATAATGCTACAGGGACAGGTGAGCACAAGGTCAAACCCAAATATACGGACAGGTTCAACTCAGGTGCAATAAATTCAAAAATACGACACGAGCACAAGGTCAAATCCGAGTTTTGAAACTGGATTCAACACAAGTGAACATGACAAGAAACAGTTCAATATGAAATGATGAACATGCAGTCAACAAGTGACAACATACTTCAATGACCAAAGTATGGCAAATGCGAAATGCAGATACAAACTACAAAGAACATCAACAATGACCAATGAACAAAGACTCCAAACCTACAAAACTGCATGCACACGGCAGCTACAAAGTGCAAAGGCCATGATCAAGCCAACACAGCAACAAATGAGACAACAACTTCAAACTCACATATGTCCGGATTAGATACAATCCAGATATGCAACTCAAAGCTTCAAGACAGTACAACTACAACTCGGTGCAATTGACACAATCAACTGTACTGGACAATACAAGGAAATGAAGATTGCAGCAATATACAGAGGAACAAAATGACCAACTGCAACAATGAAAACAATATAAACTGTGAAGAAAATGGACAGCAAACATGACAAGAGACCAAAGTGCAACAGGATGAACGGCAAAGTCAAGCATGATACGAGTGAACAAGTATGGCAGCATGCAAATGCATCAAAGCACAAAAGTGCACAACAACCATCATGAACACAGTGAAGACAACAAAGGCAGTGCACATGTGAATCAAGTGACCAACCAGAAGCTACTGAAGGCAACCACAAGTACAGGTTAAACCAACACAGAAATACACAAGCACAAAGTAGTGAAACTCCAATGACTCAAGCAACATGTCCAGGTACAACATGACAATGCTCAAAGACACAGTACACATGTATGTAGTGACACAATAATACACATAAAGACCAACAATTATGCAATAGTGAAAAACACAAGTCAGTGGTGAAGCAACAACAATGAATCAGAGCCGTAATATACAATGCATACATGAGTCAGTGCAGTAAACAGCGAAGCATGTTCATGGAACACATCAACAACAGCCAGTACCAACATGGACAGAAGGCAGTGAAACTCAGAGCATATGAAATGCAGACTAGAAGTGCAACTGCAATGGATACAACAATGCCCAAGATAACTTGAACAAAGCTACAGGAATGCAGACAGTGGCCGAAGCCAATTTACAAAATGTCGAAGCCGTGGAAGCATAGCAAAGCCAAAGCCAAAAATCGTCACAGTCAATGATGAATGAGTCAAACTTCATCACAAAGTCAAAAATCGAAGCCGTGGCCAACAAAGGATACCCAAGTCAAAGAAAATTGATGCCGTGAACATCAAGTAAGCAAGCATCACAAAATATATACGAAGTGACAAAGTCAGAGAGATCATAATCGTTCAAGCATAATCATACGGCAGAGATAAAAAAAATTGACAAATTCAAATCATCAGAACGAACGAGAGTATAGGAATTCGATTCCTATTTAAACATAATCATCATCGGCATTTAATCCATCGAATTCCAGAAAGCATAAAATCAGTAAAAGCAAAAGCATACAATTACATACCGAAGAAGGAATTCGATCAACGGAGCAGCCACAAAGAGCATCGAAGTCGAACAAGTATCAAAGGTCGGCGCTTCAATTTGAAAGCCCTAAATTGGATCGAAGGGACAAGCCCTAATTTAGCTTCAAAGTGGAAACAGCCGGCATCTCCAAATAAATAAAGGAAGATAATAAAAGAGACGGGCTAGAAGATAAAAGGGGCCGGCATTTTTATTAACAAGGGCTTTAAATTTAATATTGGGATTATTTCATTTTAATTGTTTTTAATTGTATTTTCCTTTTTCTTTTTAAACCGTTTATTTTTTCTAGTCATGTGACTAGGGGACAAGCTACGTGGCGTAGCTTGAGAATTCGCAACTCGGTAGTTGAGTTGTGGCAGGGTTTTGAGCGTAGACTTAGATTAGTCAATAGCGGGTATAGTGAGTTTACGTGTGTAAGCGAGGGACTATCTAATTTCTAGTAGAAACCTTGGGGGCAGCACGTAGGCAGGGTTTTGCCGAAGCTGGGTAAATTCTGTGTTGTTCTGTTTTATTCTGTTATTTATATTCTGCTATATCTGTGCTGCTATTCTGTGATCTGAATTGAAATTAATTAATAAGCTTCCGCGATTAATTCTTATAATTTACACTATCACCCTATTCACCCCCCCTCTAGGGTGAAATCGATCCTACAAGTGGTATCGGAGCTAGGAACAAAAGCCGTTTTTGTTTTTAAAAAAAATTTGATTTTACAAAAATCAATTTTTGTTTTAAAAATTTCGTGTTTCAAAAAATCGGTTTTTGTTTTAAAAATTTGAATTTTTAAAATGGCTTCTTTTAATAATGCTTTTGCAGAAGGTCAATCCATAGTTAGACCACCAATGTTCAATGGTGAATATGCTTACTGGAAAAATAGAATGCAAATTTTTCTGAAAACCATTGACGCTTGGAATATTGTTGAGACAGGTTATAGTATACCAACTATAACTGTAGATAATCAGGAAATAGAGAAACCAAAATATCAATGGACAGATCTAGAAAATAGATTACAAAATGCTAATGCTAGAGCTATGAATTCTATTATCTGTTCATTGGATCAATTTGAATTTAATCGTGTCTCACATTGTCTAACTGCACAGGAAATATGGCACACACTAGAAGTGACTCACGAAGGAACATCTCTAGTCAAAGAATCTCGCCTTGCCATGCTAAGCAGCGAATACGAGAACTTCACAATGGCGAAGGAAGAAAATGTCAAAGAGATGCATGGACGACTTTCCAATATCGTTTACAAATCAAAAGCTCTTGGAAAATCATACACAGAGTTGGAGATAGTCCGAAAAATCCTTAGAGTCCTTCCACGAAAATTTGAAGCAAAAGTGACTGCCATACAAGAATCAAAAGATTTGAAACAAATGAAAGTCGAAGAACTCATCGGAAATCTCACCACTTATGAGCTAGAAATGAAATTCAAGGAAGAGCGTGAAGGAGGAGATAATCGAAAGAAATCAATAGCGCTCAAAGGAACTACCGAAAGTGATGATGATAACGACGATGATGATGGTGCAGAAGAACTAGAGCTGTTAATAAGGAAATTCAAAAAATGGAATCAGAAACATGGAAATTCAGCTCGAATTCAAAAAGCAAAAAGCAGAATAGCCAAAGCACTAGACTACTCAGAAGAACAAAAGTTTATTTGTTATAATTGCAACAAACCCGGCCATATCAAGCCCGATTGTCCACAAATTAAATTCAGCCATGGAAAGAAATAGAAAATAAAAAGTTTTGCAGCCACTTGGGATGAAATAGACGAGAATGATCAAAGCACTAGCAGTGAAAGCGAAAAGGCAGAATTGTGTCTTCGAGGTGATACAACTGACAGTGACGATGACGAGCCAAGTGAGGTATCAAAACTTACCCATTCTGAGTTGCTTATATATTTTCATGAAATAAATGGCTGTTATGAACGACTTAGGGAAAAATACGCCAAATTTGAATCCCAAAAGAATACTTTGATAGAATGCAATGAACAACTTGACCAATTAGTTAAAACCTATCAAAGTAGGATCCCTAAGTGTGATAAGTGTCCAACATTTGAAAAGGAAATTAAAAAATCAAAAATCAATATAAAATCACTTGAAAATCAAATTCTGATTTTAAAAGAGAATGAAAATACTAGGAGAGAGAATTCTATTAAAAAGTGCACACAGTTGTTAAACGAAAATGAATCTCTCAAATCACAAGTCCAACAATTGTCAACGACTTTAGATAAATTTTCAAAAAGTGAAAAATCGTTGAATATGCTATTAGGAAAGCAAACTGTTAATACGGTTAGACAAGAACTTGGATATAATAGTTCGAAAATTGTTGAAAACAAGATTAATCAAGAAAATTCAATGTGCACGATTTGTAGAAAATATGGACACAATCACAATAATTGTTGGTATAGACCCAAACATGTGAAAACTATACCGATTTGGGTTCCAAAAGGCACAAATATAAAATCTCTCAAAGTTAAACAAATTTGGGTGCCGAAGGGAACAATTATAAATAGTTTTGGGTCTTTACAAAATTGTTTTTCAAAATTTTCTGCCACTAACAACCATGGACCTATAAAAGCAAATATGTCACATAAATCTTTCATCGTGTAGGTGTGGTGGCAGGCTAAGGAACAACAACAGTGTACTCTGGATTTTTTGGGTGTTCCAGAAACACAACGGGCGACAAAGCAAAATTCCTTAGCCTAGCATAAAGGTGACAGAATCACAACGGACAACAACGGAAAATATCGTAAAGGTAAAACAGGTAATGGTATGTTTTTAAACGATATATTAAATGTGATAATCTGCACCATATTCTGAATTAAAATCAGCCAATATTGAGAAGATGAAATTTTTTTGACTCTGACTTATTCAACATAGTTGGTCAATTATATTCTTATGCCAAAAACACTATAAAAATCTCTAGATTCTTTGAATTACTTCATATATATCAGTTTGGATTAAAAATAGTGTTTTGTTGGATAATACAATTGGTGATAATACGGCTGACTCTATATTCACGGTTTTCTGATTATTTACACGGCTTCATTTCAAATTCAAAAGAATGTCATTTAAATTGTTGTTAAAATTGAATTTGAAATTTTTGGTGCACACTTCATGTTTTTGGTTTATAAAATACAATTGATGATAATTTTTGAGTGAAAGAGAAATTCAGATGCAGATTACACTGGTAATCTAGTTGATAGAAAAATTACTAGTGAAACGTGATGTTTGTTAAGACATTTAGTAACTGCATCGTTTGTCAAAGAAAATATCTGCATATTTTCATTTCAATAAATTTCAAATAGCAGAAAATTTTCTTATAAAACCCCCTGGAGAAAATCATTTTTGGCCATAGGTTCAGATTAGTCATTTTTGAAAAATTAATTTCATAATTATTTTTGAATTTGATTTTAAATGACTATTTTGACTAATCTGATTCCCTAATGTTTATCGAAAAGAAAAATAGTGATTGAAAAAGTGATGAGTGTTAATGTTGATCAAATATTATGACTCGACACGGTATAACTAATGAATTTCTTTAGAAATTTAAACAAGAGTTATAAAACTGTTTGTTGGTAAAAATTCCATGACCATCTCTATATCTATCATATTTCTAACGACCATCACTCATCAAAATTCTATATAGTTTGTCGATATGTGGTACTTTAAACAGGAATCGTTCGTTTTTCATTTTCACATTTTTTTAAAATAAAAAAAAAATAAAAAATTAATTAATAATAATAATAATAAATACCAAAGTATTCACTCTCATTTAAAAGTCCTCACGGTTATGCATGGGTGAATTACTTGGAATTTGTTATGTGCTTCCATGCTCATTTAAAAGTCCTCACGGTTATGCATGTGTGGAACGCATATCAAAAGTTGATTTGTAAAATAAACAAGTTGATTCTAATCCCATTTAAAAGTCCTCACGGTTATGCGTGGTTAAAAGATACTTGAATTCATTTTTTAAAAAATAAAATTGGAATACTACTAATCTCATTTAAAAGTCCTAACGGTTATGCATGGTTAGTAGATATTCAAATTTCTGATATAAATATACCACAAATAGACACAACTGTATGGTTTTATATGATGACATTATTTCCATCATTCTAAAAGTGGAATATGCGCCTAACAAAATATTTATGATTTTTGTTTGATTTTTTATTGAAATTTAATATTTATATTCAATTGAGTTTTAATGTTGAATTAATATTGATAACTTTATCTCTATTTTCTCTAACACTATTATTCTTTTGCTGATAACAAAAGGAGGAGAGAAAGGTTAAGATTTTGTCAAATAAATTCAAGCAAAGGTCAAATAATTTTCTATTTGCATCTAGACTCATTTGCATATTTTTATCTGTATGCATATATGTAGGGGGAGAATCATGTAGAGAGGAAGCATTTAAATGGGGGAGCAATTAGGATATATCCATAATCAAATACATTTAATACATTCAAAATCTTTGGATAGAAAGATGCTATTTGCTGCTATTCCATCCATTAAATATATGTTTGTTATCATCAAAAGGGGGAGATTGTTGAATATGCGCTTATATGATTTTTGTTTGATGATAATAAACATATATACATTCGTTTAAATGTATTTGTTAATATACTATTCTATTTTTCACAGATTAAATAAATATTTGCTGAATAAAATAAATTACACAGAATTTGAATTCAAACAGATATTTTATTCAAATAAATATTTATTTCAATTTTGAATAGTACAAATTCAAGCTCTCACTATACACTATACAACTTTGATATATATTCAATTACATCACATTTACATCAGCACCTCACTACATATCACTCACACTCGTATTTATCTTCAACTGCATTCCAGTTTGAATCCAGCATCTGAGAAATCTGCAAAAATATAAACTAACGCAGTAAAATTGAAAATAAAATATTTTTGCAATATAAAATAAAACGTGAATTTTGAAAATGATATTTGCCTCAGTTATTTGGGTTGTTCGTCATAAATTAAATTTGAATTCATCATACACGAACAACTTGTGACATACACAGTGTATTACTGTATATGCCACAAGGCCGTGCACGCCGATATATACACTTGATAATGCTACAGGGACAGGTGAGCACAAGGTCAAACCCAAATATACGGACAGGTTCAACTCAGGTGCAATAAATTCAAAAATACGACACGAGCACAAGGTCAAATCCGAGTTTTGAAACTGGATTCAACACAAGTGAACATGACAAGAAACAGTTCAATATGAAATGATGAACATGCAGTCAACAAGTGACAACATACTTCAATGACCAAAGTACGACAAATGCGAAATGCAGATACAAACTGCAAAGAACATCAACAATGACCAATGAACAAAGACTCCAAACCTACAAAACTGCATGCACACGGCAGCTACAAAGTGCAAAGGCCATGATCAAGCCAACACAGCAACAAATGAGACAACAACTTCAAACTCACATATGTCTGGATTAGATACAATCCAGATATACAACTCAAAGCTTCAAGACAGTACAACTACAACTCGATGCAATTGACACAATCAACTGTACTGGACAATACAAGGAAATGAAGATTGCAGCAATATACAGATGAACAAAATGACCAACTGCAACAATGCAAACAATATAAACAGTGAAGAAAATGGACAGCAAACATGACAAGAGACCAAAGTGCAACAGGATGAACGGCAAAGCCAAGCATGATACGAGTGAACAAGTATGGCAGCATGCAAATGCATCAAAGCACAAAAGTGCACAGCAACCATCATGAACACAGTGAAGACAACAAAGGCAGTGCACATGTGAATCAAGTGACCAACCAGAAGCTACTGAAGGCAACCACAAGTACAGGTTAAACCAACACAGAAATACACAAGCACAAAGTAGTGAAACTCCAATGACTCAAGCAACATGTCCAGGTACAACATGACAATGCTCAAAGACACAGTACACATGTATGCAGTGACACAATAATACACATAAAGACCAACAATTATGCAATAGTGAAAAACACAAGTCAGTGGTGAAGCAACAACAATGAATCAGAGCCGTAATATACAATGCATACATGAGTCAGTGCAGTAAACAGTGAAGCATGTTCATGGAACACATCAACAACAGCCAGTACCAACATGGACAGAAGGCAGTGAAACTCAGAGCATATGAAATGCAGACTAGAAGTGCAACTGCAATGGATACAACAATGCCCAAGATAACTTGAACAAAGCTACAGGAATGCAGACAGTGGCCGAAGCCAATTTACAAAATGTCGAAGCCGTGGAAGCATAGCAAAGCCAAAGCCAAAAATCGTCACAGTCAATGATGAATGAGTCAAACTTCATCACAAAGTCAAAAATCGAAGCCGTGGCCAACAAAGGATACCCAAGTCAAAGAAAATTGATGCCGTGAACATCAAGTAAGCAAGCATCACAAAATATATACGAAGTGACAAAGTCAGAGAGATCATAATCGTTCAAGCATAATCATACGGCAGAGATAAAAAAAATTGACAAATTCAAATCATCAGAACGAACGAGAATATAGGAATTCGATTCCTATTTAAACATAATCATCATCGGCATTTAATCCATCGAATTCCAAAAAGCATAAAATCAGCAAAAGCAAAAGCATACAATTACATACCGAAGAAGGAATTCGATCAATGAAGCAGCCACAAAGAGCATCGAAGTCGAACAAGTATCAAAGGTCGGCGCTTCAATTTGAAAGCCCTAAATTGGATCGAAGGGACAAGCCCTAATTTAGCTTCAAGGTGGAAACGGCCGGCATCTCCAAATAAACAAAGGAAGATAATAAAAGAGACGGGCTAGAAGATAAAAGGGGCCGGCATTTTTATTAACAAGGGCTTTAAATTTAATATTAGGGTTATTTCATTTTAATTGTTTTTAATTGTATTTTCCTTTTTCTTTTTAAACCGTTTATTTTTTCTAGTTGTGTGACTAGGGGACAAGCTACGTGGCGTAGCTTGAGAATTCGCAACTCAGTAGTTGAGTTGTGGCAGGGTTTTGAGCGTAGAGTTAGATTAGTCAATAGCGGGTATAGCGAGTTTACGTGTGTAAGCGAGAGACTATCTAATTTCTAGTAGAAACCTTGGGGGCAGCACGTAGGCAGGGTTTTGCCGAAGCTGGGTAAATTCTGTGTTGTTCTGTTTTATTCTGTTATTTATATTCTGCTATATCTGTGCTGCTATTCTGTGATCTGAATTGAAATTAATTAATAAGCTTCCGCGATTAATTCTTATAATTTACACTATCACCCTATTCACCCCCCCTCTAGGGTGAAATCGATCCTACATTACTCATTCTAGGGAATACTTCACCCTATCTCTAATGAGCTAGTTAATGTGTTATACTCTTGAGCTATAGTTTTAACCTTCAGCTCTGATACCAAATGTAGTGACCCTGACTCAGCCTTCAAAAATCGGCACCAAATACGACACTTGTATTCAAATGCCGCAAATTAAAACGTCGAATCTTGTTCACCAGAGCTTATAACACATTAAGTACAACACAGCGGAAGAAAAAGAATATATCAATATACAACATTTGATACAATATGATACAACTGAATGATACAATGAATATACATCAGAGATATGGTACAAGATAATAGCAGCGGAAAAGAAAAGGTAACACCAGTAGCAGAACAATACCTCCAATATAGTCTTCAAGAAAGAACTCCTGCAGCGGTATTCTCCATCTCCAAAGCACCAATCAAGAAATAGCTCGAACTCCCAATAACGATGCACAAAGATGAGCACGGTCAGTCGTGCTCCAAAGACTGAACTAGCTCCAGATAATCCACTAAACCTGACTATCTGAAAGACCCAACTCTAGACTTCCCGTGTGAGAAAATAGTGGGCACCCAAAGTTTAGGAAAGGAACAATAAACTCCAGGTCAGTCGTGGGACTGGTATGGGCAAACAAAAAAAATTTGGTCTTTAAAACAAACAAAAGAATTTAAACTTGAAATCCGCAATGCTTTTGGAAAATGAAATTACCATATGACCTCCGCCACACACACAATGCAAATGCAGACTTGGAGGAGATTTCCCTTATGATAGTCAAATATGCTTAATACGAGAAGATGCTTTGATATTATTACTAGTGCATAGTGTAGAAAAACCATTTCGAAAGTATAATATAAATCCTAGCCAGCATAAGTACCATGATATTATGCCTACTATAGTTGTCATTTTAAATGGCAAGTTCTACAACTAAAACCGTACAAAGCTTGTATTGTTTTGATTGGATTTCCAACAAATGGTCAGGCTAAGGAAATTCCTATTGCCACATGGGATCGCCTCAGGTGGGACGTCTTGAGAGCTTAACCAGCTCTCTGCCAACACAAGGCCGAGTTACCTCTATAACTAGGTAACTACAACTCGGGCATGCCATCCCTCGGTCCTTTTGGACCTTTATCCGAGGCGCCTCAAAACCACAAAGCAATCACAAAGTAATAGATCTGCAGTATCCACATGAGTAACTATCTAGGCTCCATACCATGATACCACCCTTTTCCAGAAGGGAATGACACACCCTAAAGGGCGCGGCCCTCATAACCTTGCCGCATCTTTCCTGTTTCGACCATTTTCGGGGTATGAGGTCCTGATGCAGTCTCGTCCACAAAGCTATGCTTTATACAAAAGCAATGCTTTGATCACAAATGATACACGGCAGCGCTCGGCATGCCACACTACCAAAATTGGAGTATATCACTGATAAATATCGACTACATAACCTCTGAGCTCGTATGTCTCAGAGAAGGGTATTAAGCTAAGAGAATAAATTCTCCTCCACCAAGCAGAAATGTATTTGATAGAGATCAGTTTAATATCTCAAAGTGTAATGTCGGACATACAACCATACAAGTCTGTTCCGGGTTCGAATAGAACCGAAGGCACTTTCGAAGAAGCCCTTGCAATCCGGGTATCTACAATCCCGATCAGACTTCGCACCACTTAGGGAATCTCTATACCATAGCTACTCGGTGCAGAGACAATCGATAGGTTATCCTAACATTCTCGAAGACACGCGGTCTTCAACACCGGTCTTCAAATGCAATCCACGTCGTATCACTATTTGGAATAGGTTATATGATACAAGGTCCTCTCCTGGCTAAACCGAATAGTGAGCGCAATATTTAAAGACATATGGATATGGGATTTTAGTTAATTCACAATTTATAAAATCCAAAGCTTTTCTTTCAAATGGTTAAACAAAATACCATTTTAATCTTTTAAAAAAAAGAATCGTTTCACAAAGTTCACCTAGTTTCACAAAGATCTATCCATAGATTGCAAAACGATTTCCATTTCAATTGGATAAACTTATTAAATCTTTAAATTAAAGATTAAATTTATAGCTTTCAAGACATGTTTCCAAAGATTTATATATAACTTGGAAAACTATTTTCATTTTAGGCTTGAAATCCTTTTAACACAAAATGGAAGTGCATTTCTTTTATGAAAGCTTTTGTTATTTGAAGACAAATGACTTTCGTTTCGAAAATATCCGATTTCGTTTATACAAGTTAAATTTTTGGGCTAAATTTTAAATTCCCAAAACAACACCTTTAAAATGGTTTAAGACCCATATAAACTTGTATGACCCTTTTTAAATCATAGATAGGATTCAATTTCGAATTTGGAATTCAAATTTAAATCAAATTTCAAAATAAATCAAGTCATTCAAAAATAACTTTTACCTTTGAAATTCCTTTTCAAAAGCTTTTTACTTTAAACCCAATCCATTTCCAAAACTATTTGAATTCAAAATTCAATTTTTTAAAACAATTTCAAAAATTTGTGACTTAACCCATTTCCACATGCAATCCGTATTTGTGTGTGTATAAGTGTGGTCCAGGGGTTTAACACAATAGTGCATAACATCAATCATCACAGATTCAATCATATCGATAAGCGGTATAACTCATAACGCTTATCTCTATTCACAGATTCATAGATATAATAAATTTATCCATCTCAAAGATTTACCATTACAATTCGATGTGGGTTTCAGATAACCAACTGGAATCCGACTCCCTGTCGCATCGAAATTTAAATGTCGTTTTACGGGTCAAGGGGTTTTTGCATGCTCATATAACAATATATACATACAGATATAACAACTTAGCACAAAGCATCACATAGCATCACATCACATACCAAATATATCAATCCATCACACATCATTCAATAGCAATCAAACATCTTTAATTAAGATGAATAAATCTGTGGTTTTTAATTTATCAGCAACATAGTTACTTTCATTAGAAATCTTTAATCAATGATTTATTATCATAAATTTCCATTAATTAAGTTTTAATCACCTTTATAAATTTATCATTCTTTAATCAATTATCTTAATTAATTAACCTTAATTGTAATTAATTAAATCTTAATAAATTATTCCTTAGTCGTTTTAAATTAATCAATTATTCTTAATTTAATCACCTTGATTAATTAACCACATTAATTAATTAAGAGTTAAAATAATTAACTCTTAACATTGATTAATCAATTTTAATTATCTTCCCTGAATTACTTTCACTAAGTAATTATTATTTTTATTTAATCATTCATTAATTACTTAATTTATTAACTCGAATTATTAGTTAATTTACTTTAATTACTTACATTAAGTAATTCACTTCAAATAATAATTATTTCCCCTTAAGCAATATGTTAACTCAAACTTTGAAAATTAATTTAACCATTTTTAACATCCTTTTTAATAATTATTTCTTTATACATTATTAAGAAGATAACCTTCAAATTAATCAATTTATTTTAAACCATTTAGATTTAGGTTAATTAAAACAATTATTCAAAACCCTCCTTAACTATTTTAAAAACTTAGGAAATGTTTAAATATTGAAAAGAAATTTAATTCAACAGTTTTATTTTCAAAACTTGAATTTCCTTAAAACTTCAAACTGTTTTGCATGCTGACTCGAGAAAATTCCTTGCTGCTTCGAGTTGAATGCGAGCAAAATGGTCCATTACTTCGGGTTTTCTCAAAAGTTAACCCGAGCGCCCAATTTTTTTTCTTTTACCTTAAAAATTTCTAAGTATTCTTACTGTCACACAACCCTCCTACTTCGAGTTGAGACTCGAGCTACGCCGTTACTTCCCCAAGCCCAAACTCGAGAATCACACGAACTCTCCCAAAATATGCTTCTTCTTCCCCACTTCACAAACCTAGGTACAAGCTATTGCGCGTTCACGTGCACCGAGATTCTGGCCATCCTTAGTTTTCGCCGCGGCCACCCACACACCACCGTTGACCTCCCCATCAACACCGACCACCCAGACCTGGGTTCGAGCTCAAAATCGAAATCGAGTTAAAATTCCAAACTGGAAACAACACGACCCATTATAACCAAACCTGTCATCGCCTCGACACGAAGCTCCGACCATCAGAAAAATCCACTACTCTGGCTACGAGTAAACTTCCATTTCCCAAAGTCACGTTGCACTCGATCAACCGTGGACGACGAACAAATCGAAACATTCATACTCGACCATACTAGGTTTACCAACCTCAAAAACTCGCCGCCGCCTCCATGACCAACTACATGCCACCACAGTATTTTTCCCACCTACTCCGATCACTCCTCCACCTCCAGGCAGAAAAACGACCTCCCCATCCATCGAGATCATCAGAAATTGAACCGAAATCAAATTTCAGTCAAACCTAAAATTCACATTCAATACCTCACTTAAAATTGTGATTTTGGTTTCAAAAATCATAATTCCCCAAGCTAATTCAAGTTGCGTATTTAAATTAAAGAATTGTATCAATTAATTTTTTAACATATTTATAAATTTTACTATTATTTCTATTTCTAGTAATCTTCTTGTCAGATACACATAACAATATATTTTAAAATTAGTATTAAGTTGTTGGCATCAACTTTTATTCAAAGGTTATAACCTAAAAACAAATTGAGGAAGAGATGTTTGAATTTCTTTATGGGTTAGTCTGTTAAAATGTTGAACAGAGGAAGAAGAAAGAATGTATATCCCTGTAAAAAAAATTATTCTAAAATCATTTACTCCAAATTTTCACTTGGATTTATTCTTAAAGATGATGTTGTACTCGTATAACTACTTTTCATTTAGCAATCGAAGTCTACAACTTGCTTGGGTTGGGGTAATTTAAATTTTCCTAACAGGTTTTAAAACCTAGAATATATACACAGAGGCAAATTCTACTTTTTTTTCTGACATGCATTGCATATACATATATACAAGTTTACATTCCAGCATACCACATATCAGAGAAGACAATCCATCCACGCATTCATCAAAACACACACAAATTTAGGGCTAGGTTGCTCACCTGGAAATTTTGACAGAGAACAAAAGTGATTGAGCCTGGAAGGGAAAATCTGAGCCTGGAATTTGAAATTAATTTTTTTTTCTCATTTACTCTTGTAGTTGTTCACTTGATTCATCAATAACAACAAATTTTAATTTTACTTACAATTTTGAATTCTTGTTACACACAGAGAACTTTTTTCCTGCAGTTGAAACCAGGAAGGGTTCTAAAGTTTTGATCTTGATTTGTTTCCCTGCAACTGGTTAATTTTATTGATTAGATTCTTATTGTACTACTGATTAACAACATAAAATTCAAATCTTTTAAAAGAATTTTACTTAACTTCATTTATTTCTAGAGAATCTTGCTCACTGGCCAAAACTGCAGCTTGATTCCGATCTGCAATTTTTTTGAATTGATTTTATGTTAAAAACTTGATTTTGAAACCAAAAATTTATTAACTATAAAGTTAAAAGCTTACCTGAGAAATGGAAACAAAAGCTTGATGTTGAAGAAGATTTCTCAGATTTTTTTCCCAACTTGTTTTAGCTTCTGAAAACTGCTCTTGTTTTTTTTCTGGTTTCAGGTTTTAACATTATTTTTCTTTGGTATTTGAACTTTCTTACTCAAATCTTCTTTACTGCATATTCAGATTTGGTGAGATATTGTTGTTTCAGATTTCTGGAAAGTTATTATAATTGCATATGGGGAAGTGAAGAGTTTTTTGTAATTTTTATTTAAGTATTTTATTCAATTTAATTGTATTGAAGGCCATTTGTAAAGAGGTATCATAAACTCTAGATTTTGTTAATCACCTTACTCTACCTCCCATTTGATGTTTACTCCTTATGTATATGTTTACATTTAAAATTTTCAAAGACAAAAGAATTTTTATAAACTTTAATTTTTATATTATACACACTTTATAAAAAAAATGTATTCCTTGTTTATTTGTATATATATGCACACACAATGTTAAAAGCTTTTAACTAATATTTATATTACATATATTATATCTTAAAAATTCTTAGATGCTACTTATTTTTAAGACACTTATTTTTTAAATTTCAATTTCAATTATAAACTTGAAATAAAAACATTTATGCCCATTTGTATATCCACACTTACCTTAAAAAAAAAAATTAAATTTCAATGTGTATTCTATTTTACTCATATATGTAATATACACATATATAAGATTTTAAATTAAAATGACTTTTATAAACATTCTTTATTTCAATAATTCAAACTCAGGAATTTATCTACATATTATTATCACTTATTTTGACTTGTTTAAGATTTTTCTCTATTTATTTTCAAATTAAATTCCAAAAGTTTAAAATATATTATTAATTTATATTGACAAATTCTAGGATGTTACTTTATTTATTTATAAGATTTTAAATATATAATTCCAAATCCATAATTAAATTTTTAAAAATCAATGTCCAAATAAATAAATATCCTATTTAATCTGAAAAATTCAAATCAATTTACAATTTTATTCAAAAAATTATTTTAATTATCAATTTAATTTAATTAAAAATCGGCATCATTACAATGCGTTTAAGCGCACTACTAAGGGAGTCGGTTTCATTTGACATGGACGGAGGGGTGGGCGAGGTGGAGGTTGGAATGAAAGCGGCGAGGCGACCTGTTAGTGACTTCAGGTTCGTCAAATGGTGGTCGTGATATTTTTGCATGTATATGCATGGACATGTGTGCATGGCGAAGGGAAGGCTGGAAAAATAGAAAAAGCGAAGAAGGAACTATGGAGTGTGGAGCAGATTGGAAAGGGTAGTGGGCTTTGGGCCAAGCTTTAGTGGATGAGATTGATTTTTATAAATTAATAAGTTTTAAATTCGATTAACGTATGTGCTAACTTTAAATGAAATATCTTTCTCATTTAAAATCAGATTGACACATAGATTTTTGTGTCAGACTTGTGTTGGCGCGTACTATGCTATGGCATAAAATTTTAATTAGTTAAGGGTAGTATAATATAATAATAAAGTTGTACTGCTAGAAAATAATTTTGGTAATTTGGAAAACAACGTAGTTCAGTTAATTATAGTTAATGGCTGTTAACTATTTGGCCAAATAAACATCATATTATTAAGGTAAATTGAATAGGGTAATGTGGACATCTGTTTTTGCGGAATAAATCACTATTCCGCTAATTTAATTAATTTGCATTTAATTAGCAGAATAATTCCATATTCCACTATCTTATAGTTTTGGACATTTGATTATATATCGTTAACTAATATGCCACTTTGAATATATGAAATGTTAACCAATGATGGTTAAGTATTGAATTTATTTACATATTCATCGATTATGTAAATATCATGTATTAACTTGGAAAATGAAATTTAATGATATGGTAGCTTGTGCAAGTACCAATATGATCATTAAGCCTCTATCAAATTTGGAAAGTTAATTATTGATTTAAAAGTTAATTTAAGAATAATTATTGTCTATCACAAGGCTTTGAAGATAATTATAATTTAGTAATAAGATTTAAAAGGTAATACCATTTATTAATAATTTTATAAAGGTAATTTATAATTATTTTTAATAATGATTTTAAGTTTTTTTCTTTATTTATATGATTCTTAAAGGTTATTTCCTAATGTTATTTAAGAATATTTAATTACTATTTTAAAGTTATTTATTTATTGAATTAAAATGTTTTAATTTAATTATTTATTTAACGTAATGTAATTATACTTCAATTTTTAAATAAGGTTATTTAATTATACTGATTTAAGTTATTTAAATTTATTTATAAGCTAATTAATATTCATATTAATATCATTTAAAAGTTATATGATTATTGTATTAATAACCTTTTAAAGTTAGTTAATTATTATATTGATGTTGTTTTGAAGTTAACTTATTAATATACTGACAAGCTTGAAATTAATTTAATATACTATTAATGAGATTCTAAAGTTATTATTTTGAATGATGATTAAAGAAACGAAATAAAAGGATCTTTAAATAATAACTAACTATGTTAAGTTATTTAAAATTACTTTAAATGTGTTTTGGTTATCTAGAGAGCCTTACTAATGTAAAGATCATAGTAATTAAGTTATTTAAATATGGGAAGAGTTTTACAAATGGTTATGGATATTTATAAAAGAATTTATGAATTTTTATAAATTTGGAAAGGTTTTAACATTGGAAGAAGTCAGTTTTGAATGATTTTAAAAACTTGTTTATAATGTGGTTTAGTGGTTTGAAAATCGAAGTTTTATAAAAGGGATTGAGATTTATAAAACAATATCTTGTAAATAGATTGGAGACTTATAAAATATTTTATGAATTTATTTGGAAAGTTATAAACAAGATATTTATTCATAAAATAAAAGAGATTTATGGGAAGAACTAATATGTGGATTATTAATGTCTCCGTTTTTATGGCATATGGAGTTTTGATCATTTCAATATGATTTGGAATGGAAACTTTTTCCAAATATTTCATAAATATACTTATAGTATTATTTATGTACGTGCAAAAGTTTCAAAATTTTGAAAGTAAAATGGTCGATGAATATACTTATACCATTAAGTTAAGTATATGGTTATATTTTCTATGTATCGAAAATATAACGATTTGTGTATGTACTTATCCTACTGAGATAGTATATGGATGTGATTTCCAAGTATTTGAAAGGTGATTTTAAAATAACGAAAACTTAATTAAATGAGGCTTAGTGATTTTTATGGAAAATATAATTTATTTGAATGTTTGTTTATTTGATAGTTAAATAACCGACTATCAAATCTTGGCAAAAATATGTAATCCTTCTTAATTTTAATTGTACGGAAATAATCCATACTGACACCGAAGGATTTTAACTTTGGAAATATCTAGGAGAAACAAGAGGATTAGATGGTACAGTTTTCATCTGTGATATTATATTGTATGTACAAACTCGTTTCGTTCTTCTAGGATAAATTATAAGGAGATTCGTCCACTTAAATAGTTAGGGGGTGATCCTTGATCTTGTGTATTGTTTGTTTATTTCCTAAAGAATCAGTATTGAGCATTTCGAAAAATTTATTATTTCCTAAAGAATCAGAGATGACTATATAGATTTTGGAATCCATGTGTGGTTCCGGAACCTGTGGGGGTAGGGGAATCTTTGGGTAACTCCAAGATCTATTTGAAATATGAGAATCCCTGTGTGATTCCGAGACCCATTGGGCATTTGAATCCATGTAGAATTACGTAATCTATTTTGAAGGTGGTGTGTGAGTTGGAATGTTGGACGTAGCCTAACCAATGGTAATGACTAAAACCAGAGATATGAGGCATGACAAGTAGGGCTGGCAAACCCATAGGGTGTAGTCGGCTCCTTCTAGATATTACCTACAGTTGTTATGCATACATGTGGCGATGTACTCGATCTTAGCGGGACCATTTATGTTTTTCCAATGGTGCATCACTAGGGATGTATGCTGCTTTGGAAGGATATCTCCGATCCTTGTGTAGGAGGATTATTCTCAATGTTCTCGATCTTTCCGGTTTTTAATTCTATACTTAGTATTTTTGTGATCCACACTCACGGGCACCATGGCTACTTAATTATTATTATTTTTACCCTTAGACAGTACTGTAATATCATGGGATTTTTTGATATAAAAGGTTTGGTTATCGTTAGGTAAAAACCTACGTATTTATGTGCGGCGTGGTCTTATGAGATACCTTTTTATTTTAAAGGATTTACAAGATATAATAAATAAAATTCCTTATGAGTTGAGTTTCCCATCCTGGTTTTACCAGGCTGACCTGCGTGTTGTTTTTATATCATGCTCGAGTCAGATCGAGCATATTTCTAGGTTTATTTAGATGTATTGGAGCTTTATGAGATGAGTTGGAGGTTAGAGACATATTCACCTATATTATTATTTTCCATTGCATTCATTATTGTATTTATCGACAATTATAAGGATGAGCTATTAAACCTGTCCGAGCTAAAATAGATTAGTATGATCTAATCGATGTCTATATATAGATATATTATAACTTTTTTATGTAAAAATTTGTTATATTTATAGATCATTCGTTTCGCTATGAGATTCTGTGATGTTATTTTTTCTTCTTATCTTCTTCCTTCTTTCTTTCCCCTAACTATCCGCCTTTCTGTTTTATTTGAGTGGGTCTTGTGTAATTTATTGGCCTCTTAAACTACATGGAAAAAGTGGGTCATTACACGCAGTATCAGAGCTTAGGTTGAGCGAACACCTAGGCTTTGGTGGGGTTGACTCATTTGAAATAGGGTAAGCGAGAACCTAGAATGAGTTTGAGTGTGTGTGTGTGTATATATATATATATATGAGAGTGCGCATTTGTTAGTAATATAAAATTGTTTTATATTGTGTTGTTTGACCTGTTAAGTGGCTTAAGAATTCTAGTCGATGCGTTTGGTCAACGTTATCGATAGGAATTTCATAAACACTCGAACAAGACCAATTGACACAATATTGTTTTAAAATGGGTAAATGGAATAATTTTGCGCAGGAATATATTTTATATATAAAAGAAATATTTTTTTGTCAAAAATAAAGTATTCTTGGGTGTGTTTAGTGTAACGACCCAGAATTTGAGCGCTTTAAAATATACTATTTAGAGTGATTTTAAATATAAAATAAGTAAAGTTATATGATTCAAACAAAATTAGATAGGATTTGGAAAGGGAAGTATACAAAATAGTAACATTTGCCTATATGGACAAAAGTGACAAAATGCTGATTTTAGAAATGTAAGTTTCAATGGTTAAATAAATTATTTTAATTAATTTATGAGTGTTTATATTTTTAAATAGCATGATACAAATTTATTTTTAAATTTGGTTTACATAAATAAATAGTTTAACTAAAACGTCAAAATGTAACCATAAAACAATTTGTCGAAAATCAACGTTTTGTCGATTAAAAGTTGCTGCAACGTCGTCGCACCTTTATTTTTTTATATAGGAACATACATACAAATAGTGCAAGTATTAAATAATTCAATAAACATGTTTAATTTTACTAAATAAAATTAGAAAACTTCCAGAAGTTATTAGTAAAAGTAAGTAAGAATTAACAAAAGTAAGAAAAAGTAAACATCAAATCACATCAAAACCAATATAATTATGATATTCTTTACTTAATCTTTAAGCGACTAAGACATAAAGTAAGGATGTGAAAAATGATGTTAAGTATTGAAAAAGTGGAGATTGCTTTAGGTTTAAGTAAGGTTAGTTTGGTAATTATGTAAGAGGTTATTTTGGTAAATTACCACTTTCTTTCTTTTTTCTATAAATATCCATCCCCTTCTTCACTTTCATTCACATTTTTCTTCTTCTTAATTTCTCAAACTTCTTCATCTTCTTCCTATTCTCTTTAATGGCTCCAAGCCATAGAAAAAATTAGAAAGAAAAAATGTCAAAATATTTATAAAATATTCAATGCCCATTCTCTTCAAATCAAACTCATCTTTTCTCCATATTTTACCTTTTCTTCTCTCGGCAATAACTTGAGACGACCAGACTTTTTCTCCACAAAAAGTCGTATCATCCTTAGGAAAGAAAGGGATAGAAAAGAGAAAAGAAAGAAGAAACAACACAAGAATCTCAACAGCAGAACGAATAAATTATATTAATAACATAAGTATTACATAGTATACATCAAATAGCAGAGTTACACAGACATATACAACACATACTAGACAGTTATAAACACCTGTCTAGTTATTACAACTCAATACATTACAGTCAAACACTCAGAGATACCAACACAGCGGAAAACTATATAACTATACGCAGAAGCCTCCTGCTCCATTTCTCCTCCACAATTCGTCAAAGCTTACCTGAATTCTAACCTGAATTCCCTTGGCTACTCGTAAAAATTTGAGTACCCAAGAGTTAAAGAAAACAAAAATAACTCCGGGTCAGACATGGGTCTGGTGTGAGTAACAGGTTAAAGTTGCTTAACTTTGAAAAACCTTTGAAAAAAAGGTATCACGTAAGACTTCCCACACATAAACATGGAAAAGTTTTTACTTTACGCTAACCAAAACATTTGATAGGAAATCCGATGATATTATAATACTGTCTAGGGTTTTCAAGTAAATAAGAAATAGCCGAAATTGTTACATCTATTAAATTCTAGCTACTAGCCACAAAAGTGGGTAATACAATCAAAACCGTTGGCACTTATTGGATTTTGGATTCCATCAATGGCTGGGCTACTGGGGTACCACCCGTCACAGTACGTGGCCTAGATCACCATACCGAGAATTACTCCCAATCCCCTGCAACACAAAGCCGGACCCATTCCTTACTGAATAGTTCCAAACAAGATAACCCCACAGTTGTGATCAACAACCGGACCACTAAGCCGAAAATAAAGGGACCCCTAGACAGGGATAAATCTTGCTCTCAAGTGGGTGCTACCCACGAAGCTTTGCTGCACCTCCCCTGTTTTAGCCATTCCTGGTTGATGAGGCTTGAGGCTACGATTACCTTTATAGGACACATCTCTTAGAATGCACATCGCCCGCCTGACGATTTTCCGAAAGCATTCAATCCATACAAGTTCGTTCCGGGTTCGAACGAAACGAAGGCATTATCTCGTTACACTTGTATTGGAATCACCCTCAGAGTTAACGACAATAACCCTTGCACTCTAAATCACCATCTCGAATCTATAAGTACTATTCCGTCAAACTCATTACGGAATCACCCACGGAGTTATACCGACGTATAGCCCTTACACCTCGAGTCTTTACTCGCTCCACTTGGATTATCGACCTAACGTTTAATTGGAATCGATGTGGTTTTCGGATATCCAAATATGGAAACCCGATCCCGGTCTCATCGAAATCCAAAGCGTGTCTTTTAAGGCCAAGTTGTTTTAAATTTAAAACAATTCAATTTATTATCTATATAAACACAGATAGATAATTCACAACACAATAGATAATCAACCTTATCATTATCAACAGATAATTCATATCATAATCAGATAATCCATATTATCATCCAAAAGCAACCAATGCATCCATATCACATACATCTCCCATCTCGAACTGAGATTACAAACCATACCAGGCAATCAATACCAATCATCAAACATAAGCAATGATCTAATGATCACACCATCCATAATTAATTTAAAATGAATTAAATTAAATACCTTGTCTCTAATTAATTTAAAATAAATTAAATTAATTACTTCATCATTAAAATTTGCTTATCTTAACCATCAATTTATTACAAATCAATTTAAATAATCACCATCTCAATATTCATTTCAATTAATCCTTATTGATTAACCATCTCTAATTACAATAAGTAATTAGCATTTAATTTTAATTACACAAGTTAATTACTTAAACCCCTTGCAAATAATTAACTGGTAATTTCTTAATTAATTAATTAATTAAAATTACATTAATCACTTATTTATTATTAATTATACCTTAATTAATCAATTCCAAATTACATCATTAATTAATAATTTCTAATTAAATTTAATCAATCTCTATATAAATTAATTACATAAGTAATTAATCTTCAATTTAAACCATATATATTAATCTCCCATGATTAATAACCATTCAGTAATTAACTACTTTAATTACTCATCCCATAAATTAATTATTCTTAATTAATTATCTTCATTAATCACTTGATTAATTTCCAAAGTAATTTAAATCCAAATTACTTCTATAATAAATATCTTTAATTACATCATGTAATTATTAATTAATTACTTCTCTAAGTAATTACAAATTCATAAATTACATAAAGTAATTATCAAACAATCCATAAATGTTTAAATTAATTTAACTTAATTAATCTAAACTAATCACCTTAATCAAATTAATTACACCAAGTAATTAATTCATTAATTACTTTCATTAAGTAATTAAAACTTAAACAATTGATTATTATTAATTAATTAATTTAATTAATTATTAAAAATTAATCACATTAATTAATTGTTAAATAATCTTAATTTAATGACCTTCATTAACCTTTCTTAATTACTTAATTAAGAATTAACTTCAACTAATCATTATTAATTATCAATTAATTAATATTTAATTACAATTTAATTAATCTCTAATTATTAATTAATTAAGTGTTAATTAAAATCTTAATTATCTTTAATCACTTGATTAAATAAATCTTTATCATTAATTAAAATTTAATTAACCATCCCTAATTATAGATTAATTAACCTTAATTAATTAATCTCAAATCTTAATTAATCAATTTAAAAACTATTAATTACCTAATTAATCATCCACATTAATAATTAATATTCCATTTAAATTAATTTAGTAATTTAAATGAAACCAATTTCCTTAAGTTAAAAATTAAGAAACATTCTTCTTTATACAAAATATTTCAAACACTTTGTTTCAAACCAAAAATTCAAATTTAAAATTTCTTTAAAATTCCAAACTGAAACAAAATCCAAATTTTCATTTCAGATTAAATCTTAAAAGCTAAGTCTTAAAGCTTTGTTTACAATTTACATCACCCTTTAAAAGAATTCAAATCTTTTTAACCATTCCGAAGTAATTTATAATTTAAACTTAAACTTATTTTATTTAATCACTGAAGTTTGAATTTAAATCCAGATTTAAAAACTCAGATCTGAATTCATTTTAAATTCCCAATTTAAAATTTAAACTTCCACCTCAAATTCAAAACTACATATATTTTTCACACCTACAAGTTTTAAACCAAATTTAAATTTTTAAAACGTAAATTATTTCAAATTTCAGATTTAAACTAGTTTGAATCATATTCACTTTTCAGAATTTCAAAACCCAGTCTAAATTCAATTTACATTATTTTACTTTCTTTTAATTTTTTTAACAGTAACAAATTCCTGCTTTTAATTTAAACCCAAACTAAAATTTAAAAAGTCAAATTATTACAAAACCCAGGATTTAAACTTTTTAAATTCAAATTAAATTCCAGGTTTAAACCTAGTTTCAGATTTTAGTTTGCACTTTAAATTTAACTTCAAATTTTATAAAACCTGGAAAAAAAACAGGTTTTCGATTTTTGCTTAAGTCCAAATAAAATTTCAAAAATTTAAATTATTTCAAACCTAAGGTTTAAACTGATTGAATTCAAATTTAAATTCAGTTTTAAATCCTAGGTTTAAATTTAAGTTTGAATTCAAAACCCTTGTTTAAATTTTTAAAAAAACTGCCAAACATGTTCTGTCCAAATCTCAAAAACCAGAAACACTAAATATAACCCGAGCCTACCCAGTTTACTTCGAGTCATAAGTACACATGCTTCGAGTCACTCTCCTATTTTCCCGAGACCATCCCGAGACAATAAACCCTGCAACCCAAAACATCACCACCTGCACACATTCCCCTGTGCACCCACTTCCTAACTCTGGCCATCTCCGGTCCTTATCAACGACCATCCCCCATCCACCAGTGACCTCTCATCACACTTCCACCCTCAAATACCCATAGTTCAACTTGAATTTAAATTCAAGTTTTAAAACAGAAACCTGGAACACTTTTCCCCTTTCAGTGATCAACCTATCAACGGCGATATTTCCCAATTCCGGCCACCATCACTCGCCATACTCCGGTGAGGATTTCATCAATACATCATATACCATTACCCAAAAGATCTTTGAACTCGATTCATTTTTGAAACCGCAGCACCCAATTTTCTTAAACCCAGTAAACTAGGGTTCTAAACCTGGAAACCCAAATTACGACATCAAAACCCAATTTCAACTCAATCCAATAATTTTCCCATAACCTATGATAGTTATACTATCTTCAGAATCAAATACAATTAATTTAATTGCATGCATCATCTGTACTTAGCTAATATGTAAAATTCAGTAATTTCAAAACTGCATTTATTTTACAGCACTATAAATTGAAATTTTTGATTTAAAATTCTTGAATTCACTTGATGTTTCAATTTATAAATCTGCAACAATAAATCATATAGTTTGAATTTTTCTTTATGCTAATTAGCTTTGTGTAACTTGATATCTCAGGTTACAGAAAATTAAATCTTAAATCATATAAAATTTGTATTTACTCTATTCTAAACAAACAGATTTATTTCAATTGTTTAAGACATAACATCTACAAGTTAAGGGAAAGAATTCAAGAAATCAATCAGAAACTTGGGGTTTTGAAACACAGACATGGTGCAGTTAACCTCAAGTATACATACATATATTTACAGGTAAAATATTCATAGCAGTTTCATATAAATTCGTTCCTAAGGTAAAAAGCATGTACAATATTACCTATTAACAAATTATAAAAGAATGAGTTACTCACCTGTACTAAATGCAGAGCACTGATTGAATTATGCAGAACAAATTTGGAAATCCTGTTGAAAATCTGCTTGAAGGCCTTTTTTAAAACTTTAAGCTTGAATGCATTTTAAAACTTGCTTCCAACTTAATGCTTCCAGATTTGAAAATTCATGAATGCAGACTTGAAGAAGTTCCATACTTCAGTTTTCCAGATTGAAGAAACAAAGAAATATGCAGGTTTGTATTTTGGGAAATGCAGATTTGTATTTTGAAAAAGAGGAGTTTGAATGCAAGTGTTTACTTGTTTGAGAAATGCAGTTGGAAGAGTTTAATTTTAAAATCTGAAACGCTACAGATTTTATTTTCATTTTGTTGAAGGAGGAAAAAAGGTTTCTTTGTTAAGAATTGATAATGAGAGAAAAGAAATAAGAAGGGAAGAGTGTAAGTTTTTATATAGCTAGCTTATGATTTTAATTAAAATTAAAGAAAAAAAACAAAATTACAACATGACACTTGTAAAAAGAAATGGACACATGTTAACTTACTCACTTAAAAATTTAACACATGTTTAACTATGCTTACATATGTCTTTTAAATGTTTTTGTTATTTAAATTAAGATTAATTATGACGCCCCACTCCGAGAGCCTCGTTAACAAAGAGCATTACATATATAATACTGTCGGCTAACGCGGACAATAGAGTATAATGGAAGCGACCATGTGTAATCTTACCTTAACTATTCACTAAATACGTCGAAAAGTAGAATCACATTAAAATTCGACCTATTCAATAAATATTTAAAGCAAAACTACAATGGCTATAGGATCTATCAGAAGAAAATATAACAACTCAAATGTAATTCACATCACAGAACAGTCGATCATAATATACACATAAACAGATACACAACAGAGTATACAAAATAATACATGTCAAGTGGTACAGGAGACCACAATATACAGACGAGACGAAAAAAAGTATAAATATTAGAGTTACAACAGATAAGGACCACAAAAGACGCTATAACAAAATGAAGCTAGCGAATAGTCCATGCGGAAGCAAAATAGGCTAAGTCCCGAAAGCACCTAACCTGAAACATCTCGGTCTGACCCGAGTATAAAATACACGGGTCAGTCTAGATAACAAATCAGTTAGATAAACTGAACAATAATAAACCTGCAAGGTCATACAGTATAACAAATATCTCTAGAGGAGATAACACAATCATCAACAAGAGATGAATCATATAGAACAAGCCTCATATCATCGGCAACATATAGAAACAAAGGATACAAATATCCCAAAACAAGCCAAAAGGCAAATAACAAATACCAATAAGGTATACAAGTTCCACAAGGTAATCGCTATACTTCATGTGACTCGAAATGACCAACATCGAAGGGCGATAACAAGGGAATATACATATGAATGAAACATCAGAAAATTGCTCGAGCTCAGTACTGTACAAACAAGGATCCATGAGCCCGAAGACTCCAAACCCAATATCACCCATGCGGCTCATAACGACCAACATCGGAAGCGATACTAAAGGGCAACCCAATATCACCCATGCGGCTCATAACGACCAACATCGGAAGCGATACTAAAGGGCAACAAACCCGAAGGCACAAACCCGAAGGCACATACCCGAAGGCAACAAACCGTAGTGGTGAACGTCAGAGACCCAGTACTGGACACCACTAACTGGCGGAATGTGTCACAACTCTCGAAAAGGAATCCAAACAGTGTTAACATGCGTCCCATAACCACTCGTTCGCACTAAACGGTTTACTATCCGTCAGTCACTTTCACACTCAAAGCAGTACAAATTTACGTCATATCATCGGTAAACTAAACCCGAAGGTCAAAACAATCAATCGAATAGGTCGGGGACTAATCGAAAAGATAAACGCACAGATTCATGGTCCGTGTTTTGCCCAACCATTTAATCACCCTTCCACTTCGCTCGAAGTGCGAAAATGTGTGTTTTAAATAGAATTTATAAATTGGAGAAACGAGCTTTTAAATATGATTAGAAAGATTATTTTATAAAAACCCATGGATGAAGTCAAGAGTAAGTTATCAAAGCCAAAGATGCAATAACAACCACTAAAAACCAACTTGAATCGATAAAATCCGGAAAATCAATCAAATATGCAAAATAGGCAAAACAGGCAGAACAGAGCAGGTCGGTCGACCGGACTACAGGACTCGGTCGGCCGGCCAGATGCTGGAAACAAAATATGGCTCGGGGCAGCAAGTCGGTCGACCGGCTACAGGGCTCGGTCGGCCGAACCTGATGATTTTGCACTTTATGCCCTATTTCAATGAAATGCAAATTCTTTCCAAATCCAAAACAATGGCACATGCATACTTGTTAGGAATTCATACCCAACATCAATGAAATTAAGAGAAGTAGATGTGAGTTCAAAACTCACCTTTAATCTCACAAACATAGAAGAGGAAGGAGCTAAACACAAGGAGAAGACCAACTAATCACTACTTCAACCCAACAAGCTTCAATCTAAGAACAAACAAGTATTTTCCTAAGTTAGGTTTAGGAAAACTTTCTGAAATTGAAGGAGAAAGTGTTGGAGAAGAAGAAGAGAGACATACCTATGGCTTCTCTACGATTTTGGAGCAAGAAATTTGGATTTTGCAAATGGATTTAGGGCTAGGAGTTTCTAATTTCCTTCCTCTTCCCCCATTTCAGTTTTTAAGCTTAAGTTTTAAGAAATGAATAAGTGAATGAGATGAGAGGGCTAAGTTGAGGGTTAATTAAGCTAGTGGGCTGAACCCAAACCCAAAACCCAATAGAAAAAGTAGCCAAAATTTCACAAACTCCAAACATATCAAAGATTATACTCAAAAAGATCGCAAACGCCATTTTGGAACCAATGGAGGTAGTTTCGAGTTCCAATTCGGCCATTTGCAGAAAGTAACATTTCGGACCAAAATCCGACTAACGACGCTATATTTAAATTAAACATTTAAATATAAAATCATTAAATATGCGGGTTGTTACAGATCTCCCCTCCTTTCAAAATTGCGTCCCCGCAATTCCTAGAGACGATATTTGTAACAACTATATACAATCAACATCAAAAGAAAAAGAAAATAAGCTTGAGATGAAAAGACATACTCACCGTTTCAAAGCAAGGAAAGAAAACCCGGATAAGATCGCTCAATAAATTCTCTGGTTTCCCAAGTACAGTCATTGGGATTAGCGGACCATTGAACTTTAACGAGCAGCACGTCCTTGTTCCGAAGGTGTCGCACCTCCGTGTCAAGCACGCGAATAGGTTGCTATACAATAGATAAGTCCGGTGAGACCTCAAGCTCTTGCAAATCAGGAGAAGTAATAACAGAATCCGACTCCCGAAGACACTTCCGAATTTGCGAGACGTGAAACACGTCATTAATGCCAGATAAATGAGCTGGAAGTGAAACTCTATAAGACACAGGACCAATACGTTCAGTAATAGAAAACGGTGCTATATAACGAGGAGCCAATTTCCCAGTCGCACTGAAACGCATAACCCCTTTCAAAGGAGAAATACGAATAAAAACAAGATCACCAATCGAGAACTCGAGAGGCTTCCTACGGTTGTCCGTGCAGGATTTCTGGCGACTTTGTGCCTCTTTCATTCTCAACCGGATAAGATCAATCTTCTCGGAAGAATCACGAACAAAATCTGGACCAAGAATACGCTTCTCCCCAGATTCTAACCAACAAGAAGGTGATCGACATGGCCTTCCGTATAAGGCTTTGAAAGGAGCCATACCGATACTAGACTGAAAACTATTATTGTAGGAGAACTCTACAAGAGGTAGATGATCCTCCCAGCTATCACCAAAATCAAAAATACAAATACGGAGAAGATCTTCCAAGATACGATTCACCCGTTCAGTCTGTCCGTCAGACTGCGGATGATAAGCTGTAGAAAAATTAAGCTTTGTTCCCAAAGCTTGCTGAAGACTCTTCCAAAAATGACTTGTGAATAAAGGATCACGATCACTCACAATAGAACTAGGAACACCGTGAAGTCTCACGATTTCCTTGACATACAACTTAGCCAAATGCGAAGCAGTCCTATTAGACTTAATAGGGACAAAATGAGCAGACTTGGTAAGTCGATCAACAATAACCCAAATGCTAGAATGGCCTGATCTCGAAAGAGGTAGGCCGTCAATGAAATCCATAGAAATTTGATCCCACTTCCACAATGGAATCTCAAGTGGTTGAAGAAGACCCGAAGGACGCTGATGCTCGGCTTTAAAACGCTGACAAGTTATGCAATTGCTCACATAACTCTCCACATCGCGCTTCATGCCTTCCCAATAATAAAGACGACGCATATCGGCATACATCTTGCTACTACCGGGATGAATGGTATACTTAGAACGGTGACAATCATCAAGAATGTCATGCCTAAGTGCAAGATTAGAAGGCACAAAAAGACGATTCTTCTTACGAAGATACCCATGAGAATCAATGCTGAAATCTTGCAACGCCTCATCACAAGATCCTGACTCACAAAGCTGAATAATATGCAACAACTCAGGATCACGCCGTTGACCATCGGCAATACGATCCAACAAAATAGTTCGAGCTCCCAAACTAAACAATAGAATAGGAGAATCAGAAGATGACCCTCGATCACGAATTTCACAAAAAGATAGAGTCTCAAGAATATTCCATTCGGCAAGCATCATAGAAATAACAGCCGAATGTCTGCGACTAAGCGCATCAGCAACACGATTACCCTTACCAGGGGTATACTGGATATCAAAGTCATAAGAAGCAAGAAACTCGAGCCAACGCTGCTGCCTCATATTGAGTTCCTTCTGAGTGAACAAATACTTCAAAGATTTATGATCGATATAGAGAATGAAGCGCTCGCCCAATAAATAATGTCGCCAAATCTTCAAGGCAAAGACAATGGCGGCAAGCTCAAGATCATGAGTGGCATAGCGAACTTCATTCGGACGCAGTTGCCTAAAAGCATAAGCAACTACCCGATCCTTCTGCATAAGAACAGCACCGAGACCACTACCACAAGCATCGGTGTAGACAACAAGGTCATGATTCCCTTTGGGAACCACAAGAATAGGAGCATTAGTGAGAAGTTCCTTCAATGTCAGAAAGGAAGCTTCACACTTGTCAGACCAATCAAAACGAATGCCTTTCCGAGTAAGGAAAGTGAGAGGAAGCACAACACGGGAAAAGTCCTTAATGAACCGACGGTAATAACCCGCCAATCCAAGGAAACTACGAATCTCATGAACATTTTCAGGCCTCTTCCAATTCTGGATGGCTTCGATCTTTGAGGGATCGACAGAAATACCATCAGAAGATACAATATGGCCTAAAAACTTAACCTTATTCTCCCAAAAGTGGCACTTGGAGAATTTGGCTCTAAGCTGATGACGACGGAGAGTACTCAAGACAATTCTCAAGTGATTAGCATGCTCAGCTTCAGACTTAGAATAAATAAGGATATCATCAATGAAGGCAAGCACGAACTTATCGAGATATTCCCGGAATACTCGATTCATGAGATCAACAAAGAAAGCAGGAGCGTTCGTCAAACCGAACGGCATAACGAGCCACTCAAAAGAACCATATCGAGTGCGGAAAGCTGTAAGAGATATGCTATCCTCCGCAACTCGTAACTGATGAAAGCCTGTGGCAAGGTCAAGCTGAGAAAAGACCTTAGCACCACTCAATAGATCGAAATGTCATCGATCCTAGGCAATGGATACCTATTTCTAATGGTCAACTCGCTAAGCTTGCGATAGTCAATGCAAAGCCTAAGAGTTCCATCAGACTTCTTCACAAAGACGACCGCGGATCCCCACGGAGAAAAACTAGATTGAATCAATTGCTTGGATTCAAGCTCTAAAAGCTGCTTCTTGAGTTTCTCATTTTCCTTTGTAGACATCCTCGTGGGAGGACGACTAACTGGCTGCGCGCCTGGAATGAGATCAATGCGGAACTCAATTGCCCGTTTGGGTGGCAAACCCGATACAGGCTCAAAAACATCAGAAAAGTCACAAGCAATAGGAATACGAGATATATCCTCATCATCTCGCGAATCAAGAGAATATAAAGCCATCTCGGAATTATCCACATCCCGAAGAACAAGAGATAACTGAGAAGGCGAATCAGGATGACAAAGATATAAAATTCTCTCAGAACAAATAATCCTGGCATCATATCTCACTAGCCAGTCCATACCCAAAATCATATCAAAACCCAAATGAGAAACAACGTGTAGATTCGCACGGAAATAAAAGCCACATAAAAAAATCTCAACATCATCACAAAGCAAACTAAGGGTCGCGGATCCCCCAATAGGATTCGCAATCCTTAAAGAAGTAATCAAACAAGAAACATCCAAAGATAAATCATCAACGAGCTGTTTCGATACGAAAGAATGTGAAGCACCCGTATCGAAAAGAACTCGAATACTATGATCATGAAATAAAATAAAACCTTCCAAAATAGATGGAGAGATACCTTTGGACTGAGAGGAACCTTCAGAAGCCTTAGCGGCATAAAGCCTGCTAGACTTGGCACCAGCCGGAACAGTAGGGCAAGCTGAAACATGATGACCCTCCTTCTTGCAGTAACGGCAGAAGAGAGGCTTAGGACAAGCTCGAATAATATGATCAAGAGAACCACAATTGAAACACTTTCGAACGAAAGGTGTTCCGGAAGACTGAGGCTGAGAACTAGGACCACCAGTCTTCTTCCTCTTAGAAGGAAAAGGCTTCTTCTGAAACGGAAACTGCTTCTTGTTGGGGTTCTTGGAAACCTCAACATCCTTACCACTATCACACTCCTTCTCGACAGCTTTGAGATGAAGTGCCGAATCAACAATTCCTCGAAATAAAGTTTAAGTTGGAGCAACAAAGACTTCTTAAGATATTTCATAAGACCAAAAACAAACTTCAAATTCTTCTTGTAAGAAGTGCTGATGAATTCAAGACCATACTGAGATAAGGCCTCAAAAGATGCAACATACTCAGAAACAGAAAATTTCCCTTGCTTCAACTCAAGGAAGCGACGGGTCAATAAAACTTTTTCAGATTCAGGAACGAACTTGAGTTCAAATCGCTCCCGAAACTGAGTCCAAGAAAGGGTAGACTCATCAATCTCGGCTACAAGAAGCTCATACCAATCAAGAGCACGCTCTTGCAATAAGCTAGAAGTTACAAGAACTCTATCATGGTCAGTAAGATCCATGCGAGAAAAGATACGTTCGCATGTACGAAACCAAGCTTGGACTTTAAGAACGGACTCGGAACCCTTAAACGGTTTTCCTCCAAGATGAGCAAAATCACTGCACTGACGTGCAAAAGCAGACTTGAGAGGTGGAGACACTCGAGGAGGAACGGGAGGCTGAGTGCTCCTAAACAACTCCATAAACTGATCGGCAGACATATAAACGCCATCCGGATGTGACCCACTAGATTGCCTAGCATCCGAACGTCGACCTCTGCCTCTTCCAGACATAAGATGAAAGTCAAGATAAGGAAAAGGTTATTCACAAGGTAGATATTTCAATATGGGATACTGCGGAATAATCCTAGACGTATTCCCAAATACTATCTAGCCTTGATGGGATAAAGAGACACGATGATTCAAAGATTTATATCACTTGTACACTTTAATGTACCATAATATGTGCATCTATTCTGTGTTTATCATATTTTATTCTAAACTCAGCTCCGATACCACGCTGTGACGCCCCACTCCGAGAGCCTCGTTAACAAAGAGTATTACATAGATAATACTATCGGCTAACGCGGACAATAGAGTATAATGGAAGCGACCATGTGTAATCTTACCTTAACTATTCACTAAATACGTCGAAAAGTAGAATCACATTAAAATTCGACCTATTCAATAAATATTTAAAGCAAAACTACAATGGCTATAGGATCTATCAGAAGAAAATATAACAACTCAAATGTAATTCACATCACAGAACAGTCGATCATAATATACACATAAACAGATACACAACAGAGTATACAAAATAATACATGTCAAGTGGTACAGGAGACCACAACATACAGACGAGACGAAAAAAAGTATAAATATCAGAGTTACAACAGATAAGGACCACAAAAGACACTATAACAAAATGAAGCTAGCGAATAGTCCATGCGAAAGCAAAATAGGCTAAGTCCCAAAAGCACCTAACCTGAAACATCTCGGTCTGACCCGAGTATAAAATACACGGGTCAGTCTAGATAAAAAATCAGTTAGATAAACTGAACAATAATAAACCTGCAAGGTCATACAGTATAACAAATATCTCTAGAGGAGATAACACAATCATCAACAAGAGATGAATCATATAGAACAAGCCTCATATCATCGGCAACATATAGAAACAAAGGATACAAATATCCCAAAACAAGCCAAAAGGCAAATAACAAATAACAATAAGGTATACAAGTTCCACAAGGTAATCGCTATACTTCATGTGGCTCGAAATGACCAACATCGAAGGGCGATAACAAGGGAATATATATATGAATGAAACATCAGAAAATTGCTCGAGCTCAGTACTGTACAAACAAGGATCCATGAACCCGAAGACTCCAAACCCAATATCACCCATGCGGCTCATAAAGACCAACATCGGAAGCAATACTAAAGGGCAACCCAATATCACCCATGTGGCTCATAACGACCAACATCGGAAGCGATACTAAAGGGCAACAAACCCGAAGGCATAAACCCGAAGGCACATACCCGAAGGCAACAAACCGTAGTGGTGAAGGTCAGAGACCCAGTACTGGACACCACAAACTGGCGGAATGTGTCACAACTCTCGAAAAGGAATCCGAACACTGTTAACGTGCGTCCCATAACCACTCGTTCGCACTAAACGGTTTACTATCCGTCAGTCACTTTCACACTCAAAGCAGTACAAATTTACCTCATATCATCGGTAAGCTAAACCCGAAGGTCAAAACAATCAATCGAATAGGTCAGGGACTAATCGGAAAGATAAACGCACAGATTCATGGTCCGTGTTTTGCCCAACCATTTAATCACCCTTCCACTTCGCTCGAAGTGCGAAAGTGTGTGTTTTAAATAGAATTTATAAATTGGAGAAACGAGCTTTTAAATATGATTAGAAAGATTATTTTATAAAAACCCGTGGATGAAGTCAAGAGTAAGTTATCAAAGCCAAAGATGCAATAACAACCACTAAAAACCAACTTGAATCAATAAAATCCGGAAAATCAATCAAATATGCAAAATGGGGAAAACAGGCAGAACAGAGCAGGTCGGTCGACCGGACTACAGGGCTCGGTCGGCCGGCCAGATGCAGGAAACAAAATATGGCTCGGGGCAGCAGGTCGGTCGACCGGCTACAGGGCTCGGTCGGCCGAACCTGATGATTTTGCACTTCCTGCCCTATTTCAATGAAATGCAAATTCTTTCCAAATCCAAAACAATGGCACATGCATACTTGTTAGGAATTCATACCCAACATCAATGAAATCAAGAGAAGTAGATGTGAGTTCAAAACTCACCTTTAATCTCACAAACAAAGAAGATGGAGCTAAACACAAGGAGAAGACCAACTAATCACTACTTCAACCCAACAAGCTTCAATCTAAGAACAAACAAGTATTTTCCTAAGTTAGGTTTAGGAAAACTTTCTGAAATTGAAGGAGAAAGTGTTGGAGAAGAAGAAGAGAGACATACCTATGGCTTCTCTATGATTTTGGAGCAAGAAATTTGGATTTTGCAAATGGATTTAAGGCTAGGAGTTTCTAATTTCCTTCCTCTTCCCCCATTTCAGTTTTTAAGCTTAAGTTTTAAGAAATGAATAAGTGAATGAGAGGAGAGGGCTGAGTTGAGGGTTAATTAAGCTAGTGGGCTGAACCCAAACCCAAAACCCAATAGAAAAAGTAGCCAAAATTTCACAAACTCCAAACATATCAAAGATTATACTCAAAAAGATCGCAAACGCCATTTTGGAACCAATGGAGGTAGTTTCGAGTTCCAATTCGGCCATTTGCAGAAAGTAACATTTCGGACCAAAATCCGACTAACGACGCTATATTTAAATTAAATATTTAAATATAAAATCGTTAAATATGCGGGTTGTTACATTAATGAGTGTTTAAACTAAATTATTTAGTTCTTATACATAGTTATGAATTTAAATAATTTCTAAAGAATAAAGCAAAGTGTTTAAATAAAACAATTCAAAATTTTTAAATAATTAAAATAAATTTATAAATGAGGTTATAACTTATATGAATACATGTATTTTAAATTGTATTTTATATTTCAAATTAAATTAACAATTTACATTTTATAAATCAATATTTTAAAAAGAATAACACAAACATTTTGGTAACATATTTAAATATTCAACTTGAATTAAAATGAATTTTAAACTAATTAAAACATTTTGCTCATATTTAAAAATCATATAGTTATTTTATTAAATATTTTTGAAAAGCTTAAATTGAAAATAAATCACATTTCCTATTTTCAAAACATTAAAATTATGCTATACTAATTTATTTAAAACAACTTATCTATTTAAAATATATATAAATACATATACATTATTAAATAGAAAACAGATTTATTAGTTTATTAAAAATAAATTCACAAATTAAATATTTAAATAAAGAAGATTATTAAATCAAATCAAATTTATTAACAAAAATTATCAATTTAATTTAAATTTAAACTCCGATTATTTAATTTAAATTGTCCAAAATTTCGGGATATTACATAACTTCTTCAAAACCAAACCAAAATACAAATTCTTTTCTTCAAATCATGTATTTTTCAGTGGCCACAAATTTCATGTTGACCACTTTGTCTCATTTTAAAGCTATTTATGTCAAAATTATACTTCTTTCCAATACATTTTCTGGCCCAGTTTTTAAGCCAGAGAATAGGTTGTTATTTTTATCATAACAGATCCAAATTAAGAAACTATTTATTTAAATCGTATAAAATTCCAGTGGCTACAACTTTTACGTTGATCATTTTTTCCAGTTTTGAGGTTTGATATACCTAAAGCTCAATTCTTTGAAGTGCATTTTCGGGCTTCATTTTTGTCAATCCGACAATACCTCTTCTTCATTTTATCATATCTCCCTCAAAAAATTTGAATTCAAATGATTCTTTTTGTTAAATTCAAGAGAAAAGAATTTTCAACAACTTCTCAGTTAACCAGTTTTTAGATTATAAGAGTAAGAGAGTCAAAAACAAGAGAGAAGATGACCCATTTTCGGGTCTAATTTTGAGAATTCAAATTCAAAGCTCTATGGTTTCTTCTCTATATTTTCGGCCAACCTCCATCTCAAGCCTCGTCCAAGCTATTCGAAAGGAGAAGGTGTTGTTTTCTAGTGTTTAACGGAGTAGGAATTAATTAGTGAAGTGTTGGTTGATTATAATGTTGGTAGGAAGTTAATCGCTTTGGTTTATGGTGAGAAAACTTTATTTAGCATCTCTATTTATATATATACATGTTTGGTGTGGTGTTATGATTGCTATGGATGATTATATATACTCTGATCGTAAAGTATTTTTTTATATGATTGTTAAGTTTTTTTTACCAAGTTACGTTAGTACACGTCGATAAGCACAAAGGAAAGAACTTTCCAGAAAAAATCGCGCTTTTGCAGTAAGGTGACCAAAATTTAGAATTGATATTTTAAATGTTTTAAAAATATGAAATAAATCCTAAAAATATTTTAAAATGTATTAAAAGAGATTTAAGTTGAAAATATGGATTTCCAAATGATATAAAAGTCGTTTTGAAGAATATAGCTTTTAAAACGCTATTTGCAACACTTTTCGCAAGGCTTTTCACAACAGTTCGAAATTACTTTTGAAATGCAGTTTTAAACTTAACAATTCTTTCCTATATAATTTGTGAATGATTTTAAAAGAATAATTAAGTCATTTAAAGATGATTTGAAAGTTTTAATGAGAGTTTGAATAAATGGGAATGAGGAATTGTTTATACCACTTAAACAAAAAGTGAAGAATACTGAATGTAATAACAAACTGAATAATGCGGAAAGGACTAGTACATTTGTCCCGCTTGTGAGATTTAGGAAGATAAAACAAGATGTTCAACTAAGGTTAGGAATGGAGCAACCAGTGCCCTGAACTTACTTGGCCTATATTTTCTCTTCTTAGGCGAGGGGTGGAACATATCGAAAGGAAAGCCCGGATGCTCTAAAAGATCATAATTAAGTTTTTCTAAGATAAAAGAAAAGAAATAAATTCTTTGAATTTATTATAAATGGTCTAGATATAAGATTTATAAAATTTATATTTTATAAATAAAAGTAACGGACTTATAAAAGTGTTTTATAAATATTAGAAATGAGATTGTAATCAAATTTATATATGGGTTTACAATTGAAATTTAGAAAAGAATTTATAATGGATTTTATAAATAATCAGATTTGAAAGGAATGAATTTGTAAATAAGAGTTTTATAAATAATTAAATTATAATTGGATTTTGACTTATAAGTGAGATATAAATGTAATTTGTTAGTGAAGAAATTTTGTATATGTAAGTTCATAAAATATAAATGGAATTCATAAACACCATTTTGTAAATCTGAAATCAATTTAAATTGACAAGTTAAATGTGAAAGTTTATTAAAGGAATTATATTCGCGATTTTGGATAGTGAATAATCCTTTAAATTAAATGGATGTTTTGGAAAGTGATATTATAAAAAGGGAATATTTTCCCTATGGTAAAAGTTAAGAAAGAAAATCTTTGATTAAGAATTAATGAATGATTTGGATAGGTTTTCCTAAGTAAAAGAGAAATTGATTTAGAATTATTCCAGGATTGAAGAAAGGTTTAAATAAACCAAATGATTTGATAAATGAGGCTTAATGATTCCTTATACTCTTGAAAATAAAATGGAATAAATCAAAATGAATATATCTACCAAAGAAATTTTATAAAAGATGAAGTAATTGATTGATGATTGGTATCCACATATGAACTTAACATCTTTTAAATTGATAAATGGCTTCGAAGGAACCGGGGTCGGATTTGGGAAATTCCTATCCGAAAACCACTTCTAACCAATGTACACGTTCGAATGTGAAGACATGTTGAAGACGATGATTGTTGAAGACCGTGGATCTTCATAGCGTGAGGACTGTTCGGGGTCACACCGATTATAGAGTTATATATAGCAGTGGTCTCCTCGTTGTGGAGATTTTTTGGATTGCAAGGACTACTCACTACTAGTAGTAGTAGGAAAGTTCCTTCAGTTTGTCCTATTCCTGGACAACTTGTATGGACGTTTGTCTAACATTACATTTCTAAAGATTACGCACATTGATTTTTACAAACGTACATCAGTGGTGGCGGAGAAGGCAACTTCTCTTAGCTTAACGCCCTCCTTGAGACGTACGAGCTTAAGAGTTGTATTTTTGTGGAAGAAAATTAGTAGTCAACGGAAATGGAAATGTGGCATTCAAAGATGTGATATGTGCGTTGTGAAAAGGTAATCATAGCCTCAAGCCTCATCAAACCAGAAATGACCGAAACAGGATTAGATGCAGAAAGGCTAATTGGGTCATTCCCAATTAGGGTATAATCATCTCTTTCTAGATATATTTCTTCCCTCTATGATGTTCAGGATGTAAATTACTGTGGTGTATGGAAGACGAGCGCTCGGTTAAAGGTCGGTAACGACTGGGGGATGACATATTCGGTGCTATCTAGTTACAAAGGTAGCCTGGTCTTGTGTTGGTAGAGGGCAGATGTTCTGTGCCTAGGGACATCCATCTAGAGGTGCACCCATTTCGGAAGGTAGATTCTTCGCCTGGTCATTTGTATGAAAATCCATTCTCCAATAAGAACCTGCGGTTTTGTTTGTATTGGCATAATCAATAGCCTTCAAATGCAATATGGGTAACCATTTCGGATAAGATTAATAAGTTTATTTGCAAATGTTTTCAAGGAGATGTCATTAGAAATGGTATCAATGTTTTGATATAAAAGTGTTTTAGTTATCATAAGGTAAGAACCCATCTGTGTTTATGTGTGGGCGTGGTCTTATGAGGTACTCTTTCTTTTCAAAGGATTTTATAAAAAGGATGATATATGACACTGTCATTTATTATTGAGTTTTTCTCACGCTGGTTTATCAAGCCTGATCCGGGTATTTTCAATACTAGGGTCACATCCGAGTAGTTTTAGTTTAATTGAAGACGGTTGGAGTTTTCAGAGGGGAGCTGGAGATATTCATCTGCGTATGGACATATTCTATTATCCGCTGTACTTTTGTGTATTTTGTTTGATGTTTGTCAGCAATTGTAAGGATAGATGTTTATAACTGTCCAGGATGAATTTAGGTTAGACTCTAATATATTTATTTAAAAGTTTTCCACTGTAAAAATATTGTTTCAATATTTTATGTTATTCTATTCGTGTGAGATTCTGTTCTATCTATTTTTTTCTTTCTACCCTTAATGATCCGCCTTTTTCGTGCAATTTGAGTTGGAAATGTGTGGTTTACTGTTGATTCAAAGGGTATGGGAAATGTGCCTTGAAAGCTGGGTTGGATATATAGGAATTTTTGGAAAATTGAAATGAATATCTTGTGAATTAAGTTTCAAAATTTGAATATAAGGCGTTCATTGATAATATTGGGTTAAAATTTTGATTTTTAAGGGTTGTTTATTTAAAAGAAAATATGAATATTTCGGAATGAATATTTTAGAAATGTTTTTATATAAAGGTTGATTTAATAAAATTAAGTTTTAATAAATGTTGTTTTATTAAAAGGGATTTGGAAATCTTTGAAAAAAATATTTTGGAAATGACTGAATATAGAAGTTGGTTGGAATTAAATTAGGGTTTATAAAAGAAGTTACTAAAATAAAATGTAAATATTTCTGTAATAATACTTGAAGAATGATTTATATAAGGAAGCTAGAATATTTTCACAGTAAATATTTGAAAATGATTTCCTTTAAAACATATAATTTTAGTTACAAAAATGTGTTTTATAAATAAAAGGAATTTGAGATCTTAAATCCCGGTGATTTTGCAAAATGGTTTTCAAAATTTTAAGAAGGTAATAATAATATTATTTGAAGATATTTTACGAATATAGGTATTTAAAAGAGGAATTTTGTTATAGATTTGTTGGGTAGAAGCAGGTTTTGATTAAATCCCAAAGGCATGATTTGGTATACAAAAGGAAAAATGTATATTATTATTTCAAAAGATTGGTGGAAAAAGAAACAATAATTTTTTTTGATATAGTTTTAGAGTATAAATGATGTTGAAAATGGTAATAATAGTTTACTTAAAAAATACATTTTAAGTATAATTCTTTTGAAAAGTGAATTTAAAAGAAATGTGTATTCCTTTGGATTTGGTTTGGGAAATGAGTTCTGACTTGTTTTGTGGTGATCTGAATAATCTTCTAAGTGACGATCAGATGTTTGCTTAGGCGGATGAAATTATGCACTGACTTTACTAATGAACACCTACCGGATCCTAGTGGTGTTGAAGAAGCCGCCCTAGTTAAACCTATCGCTATTTCACTTTTTTCATGTTTGACGTCATTTTTTGTAAAACATTCTATGGCCCTTTTTTTTATATATAGTAGATAAAGATAGATGCCTGAGTTGTTCGCCTAAATTTCTTATGAACTCAAAAGAGGGCAACCCTGAAACCGCACGAGTGAATTCTATCAATAAAAAGAAAAACTGAATCATCTTCAACAATATCTTATATAATTATCTAATTGCTAGCGAACTATATAACATAAGCATGATAGCATTAACATCTTTTATTTCTGCATTTTTTATTTTTTATTTTTACTAAAGTTCCAATTTCTTTTTTATATATAAGAGACAACCCTCTCTTATTGATTGGAGAGCTTGAGCGTTGGTTCTTGATATCTCGTAAGTAACTTAGTGTTGCTCTACGCTATTCGATTAGAAAAAAATGAAATACGAACAACTGTGCTGGTCATAATAAATCGACTTGGATACTGGAGCAAGAAGATGCATTCAAGTTCAATTGTTGGAAAGGATGACGTACCATGATACTTTCTGTTTTGTCGATCCCTGCTTTGGTCACTTGTTTGATGGTCGTACATGTAAAACATCAGGTACATTCCATTTTGTTTCCCATCACAGTCTCTCACGACACTTCTAGTTTGCTTCTTTTCTTAGGTCGCAATTTCTTCGCTACGATCTCCGCAGTTGTTCATATAGGAGCTATTGTTGTTTCATTTCTATTGTAGTTATGATGTTCACTATTCAAATAGCGGATATTCCCGAAGAAGATTTGCGCTATTTACCAGTGAGTGGTATAATTGGACTGATCCTTTGGTGGGAAATGTTCTTCATTTTAGATAATGAAACCATTCCATTACTACCAACCCACGGAAATACGACCTCTCTGAGATATATAGTTTATGCCGAAAGATACGAAATTGGACGAATTTGGAAATGTCGAAAATTTACTTTATACTTAGTATTCCGCCTGGTTTTTGGTTCCTATTCTGATTACATTAGTAGCCATAATTGGGGTTATAGTACTGACTTCGCATAGGACCACAAAGGTGAAATGGCAGGATATATTCTGACAAAATACTATTGATTCTAGGAGGACAATAATGAAGAGGACGACAAACCAAATTGACATCTCGCTCAAGTCTCTCGGTCAGCTCTGTTTGTTGCTAGTATTTTGGCCGGGATGGGAGAGCCTTCGCTATCACTCATGACTTATATTGTAGTCTCTATAGTCGGGTCATCCTGCCTCCTTCATTCGTTAAGCAGTAGCTTCCATGGTACCTACAGATTATTTGCTTCCCTTACTTCTGAAAATAGCTACTGGTCTGCTAACCAGGATCGTCAAGGTTCAGTTTATTATATCTAAATCTGAATCTATATCTTTTGCCCCTAGCATGGTTTGGATTGGATGAGAAAGCTAATAGGAATCCACGGCCCTGGTATATTAATTATAGTGAATTCACTATCAATCCTGCCGCATCTATAGTGACATTAAGATCTCCTTTTGAAGCATCTTTTGCTAAGGTCAGAGTGAATCATAGCCAGCATAGCCTCGAACAAGGCTGAATGTGATTAACACATGATGAATTTCCTATGAAATTAGGGCTTTCGATGTGCGATCCTTCCTAGTGGGTTGCACTTTTTGATTGGCATAATGTCGTTAGTCAAAAGTCTATTAAAGTTATAAAAGCAAACATAAGAAGGTATAATATTCTGAACTCTCGGTTCCTTCAACAATTAATTGACTGTTTCAATGTTCTAACAAATATATCATTTTCAATAAGTGGCGTTCGTCATCAAGAATGAATCGCCGTGGTTATTATAGAAATTTTTTGGGATGGAATTTTGATATAGGTGGTAGTAGGTTAGTTGTAAATACGGATACCCTTAACTCAAATTGTTTATCTCAAGCATCACTTCTAAGTTTAGCAGCATTAAGTGGCAATTAATTCAATTCTAAGTATATTAATTTGGCTTCTAATGTTCTAAGATGGGAATTACTATTCTTTCTATGCAAGATGTTTTGTCACAGAATCAGAGTTCTAGTGTGGATAATCAGTCAGTCCTTTCTTCCGTTGCCTGTTCACTTGGTCTTACTATTAATTCTACTACTCATCCACTTATCACCAGTTTAGTTATTCAAATTCTCAGAGAGATGCATAGAAGAGGTCCCCCCGAGAGAGTTACTTTTTCTGATTATACTGAATTAGAGTTCCATGATTCTATAAATTCCATTTTACATTCGGTGTTTACTGGACATCATGAAGACCCTTCATCCCCTCGTTCGGTGTTTACTGGACCTCATACAGGCTCTTCATCCCCCAGTCTATTGGACCTCATGAAGACCCTTCATCCCTTCAGTTGGTGGAAGCAAACTTCACTCCAGAGAGCTCCAATGCTATTGGTTCATTACTTCCTTTTAGTCCTAGGTTCTAGAGATCACCGCCTCCAATCAATCGGCTCCAGACCATCAACCTCTCTTTTGACTCGCCTACATCCACTTCCTCTTCCTTTCACTCTATTTCATCTAAGGAGACATATCTTTCTATTTTGCATGAATTATTGTCTTCATCTGAGTTTATTTCTTTATGTGTGACAGTTACTTTTACAATTTTTAATATTCTTACATTTCCAGACCCTGCAACTTTGCTAGAGATACCTCTTGCAGACGCTTTACCTCCTGTATTATCTATTAGCATAGTGCGAGGGTGTCAAATTCTGTCTAATAGTGAAGTGATAGGGTCTCAAGCTGATGATCTTATTATGAATGATATTTTTGTTGGTTATTGAAACACTCCTAATTTTTAGTAACATTAGTTAGGAAATTTGATTAGATAAATTAAATAGAATAAAATAGATATTAGCATGATAAGGGGATTTAGATTTGAATAAATAATTAAAGACCATGCTAATTAAATAAATGGGCTTATGAATGGTTATATATGTTAATTAATCAACACAAGGGCTTAATAGGAAATAGTCACCATATTTCCATAACCCTTATAACCCACATTTCATACTTTCTAACGTTCATTTTCTAAAAACACAAAACACAAACAAAAGGAGAAATCATGCCAACCATTACCAAAGGAAAAGGGGAAATCCCAAAGTCCTTATCCCAATCAAGATGAATAATAACCAAAGCCATCTCTATTTTGTTTTTATGGTCATTTGATTTTTGGGTTTTAAGTTTAAATCATTATGTTGATTTTGATTCATGATATGCTTGGATTTTTGACATGTTTATTCAAACAAAAATTGTTTGATACGCGGTTTTAATGGTAAAACCGATTATGTTGAATTTAAAATGCCATGAGAAAACTAAATGTTATGTAAAACATGATTTTGGAGATGTGTTTTAATTTTCATAATTTCCATGTTAGGGAAAATTAATTATAAAATTTCAAAGGAAAATATGAATAATTGGGTATAAAAATTTATTTCAATTTAGAAAATTATATGTTTTATTGAAGCCGTTTGGTTACATTATCCTGCTTGGAATTATTTTATAAGTTAAATAAGTTTTCAATTAATGATGTTTCCAAAAAAATTAATTATTTTAATATTGAATATTTAATTTAATTAATTATTTAATTAATAATGATTAAAGTTAACTAATTAACTTGTTAATGATGTGTTTAAAATTAACTAATCACTTGGTTAATTATGTTTTGAAATTAACTAATCATTTTATCTAATAATGTTTAAGGTTAAATAATCTTTTAATAATGATGGATTAAAGTTAAATAATCAATTTACTAATGATGTTTTTAAATTAATAAATCTTTTTAATTAATGACTTTTAAAAGTTAATAAATGTGTTTAACCGTAAATAAATCTTTTCTTAAATAAAGTTTAAATTAATTAATCACTTTTAAAGAATGATATTTAATTAAATATTAATTGATTATATTGAAATATTATTAATTAATTTAATTAATGATATTTTTAAAGATAATTTACCCCTTTTAAATAACATTTATTGAAGTTAATTAATCAACTTAGTTAACAAAGTTTTAAAGTTAACTAGCCAATATAATAAGGATGTTTTAAGTTGTTATATCTTTTTTGTAATGATGTTTCAAAGTTAGTAAACTCTTTTAACAAAAGTATTTTGAAGCTAACACAATGTGAAGCTAAGTACGAATTCAAGTTTTTAAAAAGAAAAGGTTTGATTCATTTACGAAAATGAACTAATTTCTATAAAGCGATTCATTTATATGGAAACAATTTATTTATATAATTAGCACTAAACATCGAAGAAGTAGGCTTGTCGCTATTTGAAGTTAAGAATATTTGTGAGACATGACTTTGTGTCCATATTATCATTAACCCAAGAATAGTACAATTTTAAATTCGACGTGTGTTGGTAAATATACAAGACTTAATTTTCATATATGATCATTTTTATATCCTCGGTAGTTGGTTCCTCAGCTATTGATTACTTCATTTTCTTTATTATCGTTATTATAAGATGATTCATTGCTCCGTTGAGCATTGCCTTTGTCGAAAATTACTAAAACCAAAGTGCGAGAGGAGGCCAAGCTATGCAGTGTTGCTCCCATTAGCATATTTTCACACCTCATCTTGATTAGATTTGGTAGCGCTATTAGACATGAAATATTCTGATACTCGGAAAGGTTTGGCATGGTCCGACTTGGAGGGTTTCGAGAAGTTTCACAAAGTAAATGAGCTTTTCAAAAGTGTATTAGTAGAGGTATACTTCAAGAGGTTGCGTCTTCCTATTTGTTAGTGATTTCCTTTCTTATCTGATTTAAACCTTTACATTTATTATTTGCATCAGGAAGAGTCGACCACTATTCATTGTGTTTAATTAGTTATCCATTCTTTACGTTTGGATGTTGATTTATGTGGAAGTTAACCCGTTCTGTGTTCAGTGGTGTGGTCTCACAAGTTTTGTGCTTAATTTCACACCATTTTGTTTAAAAAGTTTTGCCCATTCCATACATAAAGTCTGACCCAAATCTTTTGTTTTACCTAAACTCTCGGTTGCTCATTTTATTTGAGTATTCCAAGAGTAGCAAATCTTCTATGGGATCTTTTGAAGATGGCATCCAAGCAAGAGGCTTTCCATCTTCTTAGTTATCTATTCTGCAGTATTGACTAGTTTGTGTAAGTGTATCTATTTTAAGCATATTTAATGGCAGGATGTTATGGCTGCCTAAGCGGATTTGTAGTACTTTTATATAACTCTAATACCTCCCGGTTAAAGAGTAACCGGATGTACAATTGATTATTATGGTTTATTTTGCAGTTTCGTTGTGAGGTTTTCTATTTTGTTCGTTATTTTCCTCCAAGATGATTCATCTTTCCAATGCTTGGACAACCACAGACATACTCCGAGGATGCGTTAAGTGTTGTTCCTAGGGGTCAAAAAGGTGGGTCGTCGTAGCTGGTGCCAGAACTTCGGTTGACCGAACACCTTAGCCCGATTAGGATATAACTCGTTAGAGATAGGGTGAGTAGAGCCCTAAAATGAGTTAATCTTGGGCGAGCATTTCCTTTTCTCTCCTAAAAGTGTGGTTTTAGATCTTTTATCGTAGTTTTATATTCTAATAATACCGGTCACTTATCCGGGTTATTGAAAATTAGTATATAAAGGAAAAGAGGGAAAAGAGAGAGAGGATCTAGACCAGTAAGATTATAAGTGGAAGAATTCATAGAAATGAGCCAGCTGTAGAGTAGGTAGTAGAAGAAGAGGTGTAAGTTTAACCACCTCTGGACTTTACAAACTTGTGTAAGAATTACACTACTTTAGGAAGTAGACCTTTCTATGGAACTGAAGATATTTTGGGAATTCAGACATGGCTCCGCTCTTGTGAAAGGGTATTCAGGGGTCTTCAGTTGGGAGATGCTAGAGAAGATTTTTGGCATCGCGTCAGTTTCAGAAAGCAGCAATGAATTAGCAGGATTCGGTCATCATCAATAAACCAGAAAAGGATTTCTTTTGGGCGCAGTTTAAGGAGGTTTTTGAAGCTCAGTTTATCCCAAAGGTGAGAAGGAATCGGTTGTTCAGAAGTTTCATGGATCTAAAACAAGATGAGATGTCAGTGGTGTAGTATGGGAATAAGTTCAATGCATTGTCCCGCTTTGGGCCGGGATTGATTGATAGGTCATTCAAAAATAATGATATGTTCGTGAAAGGAATGCGACCAAAATTCCATCGGGAAATGCCCAATCATCCCAATGTTACCTTTACCAATCTGATCAGTATGGCTTTAAGGTTTGAAGCTCTTGATATTAAGAAAGGAGTACCAAAAGTAGTTGTGCCAGTAGTTAATGCCCACCCTTTATCGGTGACACCAGTTGTTAAAAAGCCATTTTTCAATTGCAAAGCGAAAAAGAAATGGTCAGGAAAGAATCCTTGAAGTGGAGCTCCAACAAAGAACAAGCAGTTAGATTTGACCAAGATCCTTGGTATAAGTGCAATAAAATGGGCCACTTTGCAAATAGTTGCCCGGAGACTAGTCTATCGTTATTCTATAATTGCAACAAGCTTTTACGAAGAAGTGATCACAGGGACAAGCTTTTTGTTCGGACGACTAAGTGTCTATCGAGTTAGAAAGTAGCCGAACGAATTTTGAAATAAATTTAACCGCAAGTGCATGGCGTACACTTGAAGTACGTGGTGAATACGGGTCGATCCATAGGGAATTATAGATTTTAAAATTCTATTCAATCAAATTAAACCAAATTCGATAGATTGTTAACTAACTAAAAGAAATTAAAAACAAGCTAAAACTAAGGAAAATAAAAATAAGATATTAAAGAGCAATTTAGAGGCAATTCCCCTCTCATGATCACACAAATCAACATAATGAAATTATGATCTCTTTTTGGTTTTTGTGAGTTTAGTTGATGCATTTATCATAATCATGGCCTAATTGTGTTATTAACCAACCACTTAAACCAATCAAACTTTAATGCACCCTCTAACCCACTTACTAAATTCAATGAAAATGATATGAAATTAAAAGTAGAATCTATTTTAAGCATGGCTTATTGACTATTGAATTAGAAATATAAACCATCAAATTTTAATCCTAAATCCACTCCAACTACCATGATCACATGTAGATGAAGAGGTAATTAGTGATTCATATGACCAAGGATAGCCTGTTTAAACAATATAAGCTATCAGACTCAATATTAAACACAAAATCACACAAACATCCAACTTTCCATTAAGAGACATCGCATCAAAATGTTGCATCTACATGATTCAAGAGAGCTTCATTACCCCTAAATTGTAAGGATTAGCCTCTTATTTGTGTTATCATATCAACACAAGTAGAAAGCAACATGAAATAAACAAAACAACAAGAAGAGAAAAATGAAAGCTAATGGAAAAGAGAACTAATATAATTGCATAAAATAAAATCTACACTATTAGCATGAAAGGAAATGAACATGTAATTAAAAGGAAATAGTAATTAACATTGCATAAGAAAAAAGAAAAAATACATGAAGTAAAAATGGCTAAGCAGCCATGAAAAGAGAAAGAGAGCTTTCTATTTTTATTTTGAGCCTAAACTAAACTAAAGAGAGACTAAGGAAGAAGTGGGTTACATGAAACATAAGGGGTATATATACATGTATTAAACCCTAATTCATATTTTTGGGTAATGCCCAAATTGCTCTTGATGTAGTATGGTGGCCAAGTAATCATTAACATCTGCTAATTCTCCACTTATTTGTTGATGAAGCTTTAATGACCTTTTATCATGTGCTTAGCTCCTAATTGAAAATCAAGGTAAGTGGGTGGGGTCCTTGATGTTCTTCACTTTGAATTTTTTCCATCTTTATTCTTTTGTATCTTCTTTGTGCATGCATTTTCGATCATGAAACCACTTGTAATTGAGTTTATTCCTACAAAATAATATAGAAATTTTCAATTAAATTTCCTTAATTTAATATATATACAAAAATTACCATTTTGCCCCTATATGAAGATGAATATGTGACAATTTGAAATAGTTTAAATTTTTGGTTTAAACAAATTAAAATACCCACTATGATCATTTATCTAATTTATATAGATTAAATATGGTGGTAAAAATATGCACACTTACGTGCACATCAAATACCCCCACACTTATCTTTTTATTCATCCTCGAATAAAGAAAACCTAAGATAAATCCATTTTCGTAGGGAGCACGATTGCATTGAGCATATGCAACTAGTCGTTAAACCTTCGGGTGTCCCCAGTAGAAGGAGTGTTGTCTCATGAGGGTTTTCGGTGGATACTACCCACAAAATTCAAATGCGAAGTGAAAATATTTACAAAATGCAAGATTTATTTACAATGGGATGAATGCAAGTTTGAAGATATTTACAAATGAAGGATTTACTTTCAAATCGACATGGATAATTTGAATATAAGTTCAGGTCATTATCAAGAAATTTAAGTCCTTTTACTTGGCAAAAATTCCAACAAAAATTAAGTTATCATAACAAACAGACTATAGTCTAACTCATTGTTTCGGTTGATAACATAGTGTAACTATGAAATGGATCCTTGGTTGATTATCAAAGTTTTTTTAGAGTGGTATTTTCATTGCTTTTTAATAACAAGTTAAATCAAAAGTCAAAATAATGCTTGGATTTCAATTGCTTACTCTCTCTTATTTGAAAATTTTATTGATATTAACAATATTTACATATGTCTAACTCAGACAAACTGAGGACGGATATACCGATCATGCACCACATTTTTGGCTTAGGTGAGAAGAGTACATAGCATGACAAGTGAACATACAGGTTTGAACACATAACTCTAGGTGTTAAAAATATATAGATATATTTTTTTGCTTTTGTTTTTTAGATATATTTTGTTTTTTTTTTGAAGAGAGATTTATGCAAAATCATCTTAGCACCGTTTAACTTAGAAGATAAAAAATGTTATATCCTTTGCTTTAAATTCACCACTTTTAAAATAAAGATTTTCAACTAAGATATACTTCATAATTAACACATACGAAAATTCCTATATACTAGTTAAACCATTTTTATATGTAATCAAACTTTATTTTTATTTTTGTTAAGAGAAATAAATTTTTAAAAATTTCAATTTATTAACCAAAACTTAATACTTACCTATATTGTTTCTTCAGAAATAAATCAAAATGCTAAAAAGAAAATGTTTTTGAGACTTAGAAATTTTGAGATTTTTGTTTTGGAAAATTTTAGTTTAAAGAAAAAGAAAATTCAAAAATGCCATGAAACTAAAAAAATGAAGATGAGACTCCCCCATACTTAATTTTTACCGTGTCCCCATAATCAATGCATGATATAATATGTGTAACATGGAAAGAATTGTTAGGAACTGGAGATAGCGGTTTTTATGACAACAACGTTTGTAACTTATTTTATTATAACTTATATACTAACACTATTGTCTAGATATATATAAATATTATTACGCAGGATAAATATAAGGTAGGTAATGATTATTGAAGACTGTACAATATAAAGAACAAGAATGAAGAAATCAAGTTTGAAGACTCATGAATTTCAAGATATGAGTCTAGCTTTTTTGTTAAAACTTCATAATAGCATGGAAATTTTCATTTCAAATTTCATTTGGGATGGAACCCATTTCTACCTTCTTAGTGGCTTGCAAACCTATGACAAGTAGCTTACAAAACTACGACAAGTGGCTTACAAACCCACAAACATCCTGGTTTTGCACCAGTTCTCGAGTCCTGATGTGATGAGATATTCTACAGGAAGAAGCTTGCAAAACTACTTCAAAATGGTTTTTCAAAATAATTTTCAAATCTACTTTTCAAATGTTTCAGCCTTAAAAAATTATCTTTCAAATGATTTTCGAAAAGATACTTTAGCCTTGAAATATTCTTTGTTTTTGTTTTAACCATTTTCAAAAACAAATTTTACATAATTTTTTACACAGGGATGTCGACATCATGGGATACCCCATGTCGACATGGTTGCCGTTGAATTCAAAAGTTTCAATTTTCAAAAGAAGTATCTATTCGTTTAATTCTCTTCACGAATGCTTATGACCGTTGGTGCTTTATAAATAGCCTTCACGAATGAATTTTTTAACCAACTAATTTCATATTTTCTTCACTTCTTCTTCTCCTCCACAAATCCATATTCTAAAATTTTCATATTTTTAAGATTGTGCCGAAATTCTGCCGAATTCTTAAGTTAATCAAAGTAGATTCTCATTCTTGTTTGATTCTTTGCCCTCTCTCGAAGATCAAAGTGCTATTCAGAGTTATATGATCAATTTGTAATCAAAAGTTTATCGAGTCTCTCTATAAGGTGTGGTTGTGCCTAAAAATCAATTGGGCAATCTTGTGGCCCGTAAATCAAGAGTGTTTACCCCGGACTTGTGGGACAGGAGGGTACCTCAAGGCCTTTAGAAATTGAGGAATGTAATCTCGACATTGGTATAATAAAAATCTATATGCGGTGGTTTTCCTTGGTACAGGACTTGATGTAGGGTAACTTTGAACTGGTATAAAATCCGGTGTGTTCTTTCCCTTTTCTGTTTTTTTGTTTACTTTCTGCATCTGTGTTTGGTTATGTGATTGTTCTATGATTAAATTCTGCATTTGTTTGTGTCATAATTTTAAATTTGTTCATATAAGTCTTAGAATCCATTAAACATTATTCACCCCCCGCTAGTATTAAATTAGCCTTAACATCATTTATGTGTTGTCCCTTTCAATTCGTATCAGAGCATTGGTTTTTATAGTTTTCATAATCTGAAACTTGAAAATTTAAAATGGCATTTTTAGGAAATTTTGTTAATGTTAGTTTGAATTTATGCATTCCATCAAAGTATCATAAGTCTGCATATAGTTTTTATGAAAAATCAAGTTATCTATCGAATTGGTTTGTTATGCAGGAGCAAGTATGTTACATGGCTTTTGAAGAATCAACAACCAATGGACAAATATGCAAATTGAGAAAGATAAATGGATACTTGATAGTGGTTGTTCAAGGCATATGACTGGAAATCCTGAGATACTCAATGACATTATATCTCAAGATGGTGGATTGGTCAACTTTGGGGGTAACTCAAAAGGAGATGTGATTGTCATCGGCAATGTCGGTAATTCTAAAACTACTCTTATTTCTGATATTTTGCTAGTTAGGAAATTAAAGCATAATTTACTTAGTATAAGACAACTATGTGATAAAGTATTTAAATTAAATTTGGAAAAGGTAAGTGTCACATCGAAGATAATAAGTCAAATATTATATTTGAAGGAATTAGGAAGAAAAACATTTACATCCTTAGTATAAAAGTTTCAAATGATAACTTATATCTTTTTGGCTAATAAAAGTGACCTTTGGATTTGGCATAAAAGATTTGGTCATTTGAATTTCAAACTGTTATCTAGATTATCAAAACTTGACTTGGTTAGAGGTCTTCCCAAGTTAAACTTTAAAGTAGATAGTATAGGTGACGTTTGCCAATTAGGAAAACTTAAGAAAAGTTCATTTAAATTAAAAGATATGATTTCTACTTCTAAACCTCTATAATTACTTCATTTAGATTTATTCTGTCCATCTCAAGTTCAATCAGTTAATCACAATAATTATTTTTTTGTAATTATAGACGATTATTCTAGATATACTTGACAATTTTTCTTAAACTTAAAATGATGTGTTTGAATTATTTAAAAAATTTGCTAAAAAATTCATAATCAACTTTCTTTAAAAATAAAAACTATTCGTAGTGATCACGGTGGAGAATTTGAAAATGAAAATTTTGAGAATTTCTGTAATCAAAAATGAATTATTCATAATTTTTCTTTTCCATGAACTTCACAACAAAACAGAGTGGTAGAATGTAAAAATAGAACGATTCAAGAGTGTGCTAGAACAATGCTTTCTGATAGTAACTTACCTAACAACTTTTGGGCTGAAGCAATCGCTACAGCGTGTTATATATTAAATAGAATTTTAATTAGACCATTAACTAATAAAACACCATATGAATTACATTACAATAAGAAACCCATAGTACCTTATTTTAAAGTTTTTGGTAGTAAGTGTTTTATTCTTAATACAAAAGATAATTTAGATAAATTTGAACCTAAATCCGGCAAAGGTATCTTTATCGGATATTCTAATAGAAGTAAAGCATTTAGAGTTTATAATTTAAGAATTAACACTATTGAAGAAACAATGCATGTATCTTTTGATGAAAATTTTAAAGATACTATACAAATAGAAGATGAAGAAGATTTTGTAAGTTTAAATAATGAACCTAATGGAACTAATTGTGAAGTCATTCAACCTAATAAAAGAATTAGGCTATTAAAAGATCATCCTGTAGAAAATGTACTAGGAAATGTTGAATCTATAGTTAAAACAAGAAATATACTAAATAGTATGAGTAATTTACCTTTTATATCAACTATTGAACCTAAAAATCCAAATGAAGCATCATCTGATGATTCATGGATTCTTGCTATGCAAGAAGAATTGAGTCAGTTCACCAGAAATGATGTTTGGAAATTGTTCCTATACCTGAGGATAAAAGTATAATTAGAATAAAATGGGTTTATAAAAATAAAATGAATGAATTTTGTGAGGTCGTGAGAAATAAAGCTCGTTTAGTCGCGCAAGGTTATTATCAAGAAGAAGGAATTGATTATGATGAAACCTTTGCACCCATAGCAAGACTAGAAGCTATCAGGATTCTACTTGCTTTTGCAAACTACAATAATTTTAAGTTATATCAAATGGATGTTAAAAGTGCTTTTCTAAATGGTTTTTTAAAAGAAGATGTTTATGTTGAACAACCTCCACTTTTTGAAGATAATAAATTTCCAAATCATGTATATAAATTAAAGAAAGCTTTATATGATTTGAAATAAGCTCCTAGAGCCTGGTATGAAAGACTAAGATCTTATTTATTATAATCTGGTTTTGAAATTGGTAAAATAGATACAATTCTTTTTTATTAAAAGAAACAAGAATGATATTCAACTAGTACAAATATATGTGGATGATATAATATTTGGATCAACTAATAACATAATGAGTAAAGAATTTCCAGATATAATGACTAAAGAATTGAAATGAGTCATATGGGAGAACTAATTTTTTTTCTTAGGACTTCAAATTAAACAATTAGATAAAGGAATTTTCATTAGTCAAGAAAAATACGCTAAGGATTTAATTAATAAATTTGGATTGAATACTTCTAGTGGGAAACCAACTCCAACGACAATTAATATAGCTCTTTAAGTAAAGAAGTCATAACTCTTGAATATATTAATGCTGAAAAACAAATTGCTGATACATTAATCAAACCATTAAATGAACAAAACTTTACTAAATATAGAAGAGAATTAGGTATATGTTCATTAACTGAAATATAAATTATAAATAACACAAGTATAATTAATAATTGATATAAAAAAAATTCTTAAAAATTACACTAAGCATGTAGACGTGACCCATCCCCCTATGTCGACATACTAGTCGTGATTTTTAAATTTGAATTTCCCTCTAAAATTAGTTATTAAGTTATATATTTATATATTTCGTCTTTTACTCCTCTTCTCTATTCTATTCTCTGTAACAAACTTCTAAAACAGTAAATTAATGGCTTCCTCTTCTAATAATGAACCTTCTTCACCCACTTCTTCTCATTCTAGTCCTTTTCAACGATCCATACACGTACGAGTCATGAAATTGCAAGAGAAGATGAAAGATTTGCTTCAAATGATGACGGAGATTCAAGTTAGTCAACTGCGAATGGCAAGAGAACAAGATAGGCAAGGCAGAATCCTTAGGAATCTACAGAAATTCCTTATGGATAACCATGTCAATCCTATTGTTATCGAAGAATCATCACAAGCTATGGAAGCTGAAGAAGAAGAGCCTCTAGAAGAACCACAAGAGGATCAAGAAGAAGAACATCCTCTGCTGAATCCGGATGTTCATAGGGACGAAGACGATGGCGTGATATGCGTTGGAGATGTCCTTTTTGACGATAATGGGAACTTGGTTGATCAACGTGGAAACTTTTGTCTCCACTATCCAAATTGTTCAGCCCATAAATCACTGATAGTTAAGGGTCCTCGTTAAGCTTTTTCGTTTTTCTCTTTCGTGATTGTATATTAGTTTGTTAATTTGTATACAAGTGTTATCTTATGGTGCTTCTAAAAACAATATTCGATATATAGAAACATGAATTCTAGTTAAGATGTTATATTATTATATCTATGTTTGTTTATCTCTTTTTCTACTAACTTCAAGGTTTATAGGTTATTTTATTGATGACAAAGGGGGAGAAGTTATATAAAATAATAGGCTTGGGGTAAGGGGGAGTTATGGTATGATCGAAGTGTTACTATAAGGTTGTCATCATTGTAGCAACCCGACTTTCTATCACCATAAAATCGCATCACTAATTAAGACAGAAAGGGATAGAAGAAGAAAAGAAAGAGAAGAAAGAACAACACACAACAGAAATCTCACAGCGAAACGAACGAAATATAATATATATAACATATATTTAGAATCATATACATCAGAGTACACAACTTATATCTCAATTTAGACAGTTATAACACTTCTGTCTAATATACAATACAAGAACAACTACACAGAATAACACACAGCGGAAACTCTATCTATATCTACACGTTGAAGCCTCATGCTCCAAAGCTCCTCCAGAATTCGTCAAGGATAACCTGAATCACTTGACTACTCATATATTATATGAGTACGCAAGAGTTTAATAAAACAGAAAATAAACACTCGGGTCAAACAGGGGTCTGGTGTGAGTAAACGGTTAAAGATTGCTTAACTTTAAAAAATCCTTTGAAAGAAAAGGGTATCACGTAAGACTTCCCACACATAAACATGGAAAAAAATTTACCTTATGCTAACCAAAACATTTGATAGGAAATCCGTTGATATCATAATAGTGTCTAGGTTTTTCAAGTAAATATGAAATAGCCGAAATTGTTACATGATTAAATTCCAACTACTAGCCACAAAAGTGGGTAATACAAACAAAACCGTAGGGCCTCGTAGGAAGAACGGGTTTCCAACAATGGCAGGGCTACTGGGGTACAGCCCGTCATAGTACGTGGCCTAGATCACCGTACCGAGGAGCCACCCTAACTCCCCTGCAATACAAGGCCGGGACCATTCCTTACTGAACAGTCCCGAACAAGACCACCCTGCAGTTGGCTTCACACCAACTGCCCACAAAGCCAAAATAAAAAGGGACATCTAGACAGGGATGAATCTCGCTCTCCAGTGGGAGCTACCCACGAAGCCTTGCTGCATCTCCCCTGTTTTAGCCATTCCCGGTTGATGAGGCTTGAGGCTGCGAATACCTTTGTAGGACACATCTATCTTAGAATGCTCATCGTCCACCTGACGATGCGCTGAAAGCATTCAATCCATACAAGTCCATTCCGGGTTAGAACGGAACCGAAGGCACTATCTCGTTGCACTCATTTTGGAATCACCTTCAGAGTCAACAACCATAGCCCTTGCATTCTGAATCACCATCTCGAGCCTATAAGTACTATTCCGTCAAAGTCATCACGGAATCACCCATAGAGTTATACTGACGTATAGTTCTAACACCTCGAGTCTTCACTTGCACTCCACTTGGATTCACGACTTACCATTTATTTTGGATCGGTGTGGTTTTCGGATATCCAAATATGAAAACCCGATCCCGGTCTCACCCAATCCAAACGCCATTTTAATGTCTAAGTTGTACTTAAGGGATTTAAACAGTAGATATTCAGAAATATCACTTAACATAAATGGATGATTCACATTATACAGGTAGATAATTCACAATTATCAAATTCATCCATACATATCACAAAACAACATATATGTATATCACATCTCAGATATATCGCACTCATATCATCACATATTAATAAATGACATTCAATATCATCAAATATCATTATCTCATTCAGTGATATTTATCAACCAATCAATAATCAACCATAACAAGGTTTGATCCAACTTTAATTAATTTAATTGATCCTCAATTGAATTAATTCTTACTTAAACACTTGGATTATCATCAATCCATCTTACCATTCATTAATTAATTACAAATTAATTAATTAACATCACTTAATTATCCAATTTGATTAATCATCCTTGATTACTTAATTACATTAAGTAATTATTTCTTAATTTAATTATTAGTTAATTATCTGATAATTATTCCTTAATTATCCTTTAATTAATCACACCTGATTAATCACCTTTTTATTAACTAATCATACTTGATTAATTTCTCTTAATTAATTACCTTTAATTAATCACACTTGATTAATTATTTATAATTAATCATATTAAATTAATTACCTTTAATTAATCATATTTGATTAATTACTTTTAATTAATCATATTTGATTAATTACTTTTTAATTACATTAGTAATTAAACTTAATTATAAATTAATTATTCTTTAATTCATTTAACAATTAATTAATTATTTCCATTAATTAATGATTACTTTATTAATTAAAATTCCTTTTTAATTAATTACTTTAATAAGTAATTAATCACATAATTAATTACTCTTATTTCCTTTATTAATTAAACATTAATTAATAATTCAAACCTTTAATTGATTATATTAGTTAATTCTTTAACCAATAACTCAAGTGATTAATCCTTAATCGCATCCACTAAATTACTTTCATAAGTAATTTTCTTTTACTTAACTACCTCCTGTAGTCAATCATTTAATTACTTTACCTAGTAATTATACTTAATTAACTCCAAGTGATTATCATCAATTAATCTCAAATTAATTACTTAATTAGTTATTAATTAATCATTTAAATTTAAATAAATGATACTTAACTTCTTATATTATAAAAATTCTTAATTAAGAAAACATCATCTTAATTAAATCATTTATATTAACCAATAACACTTGATTATTGATAATAATTGAATTATCTCAATTATTTTCACAATTATTTATATTTAAAGAAATCAAAATTCTAATTTACATAAGTTAAATCTTTATTATAATTGATTATCAAATTTTTAATCATTAAACTTACTTAAAATAAATTATATTTGAAATCAATTATAATTAAAATAATTTTTATCATTCAAATAAAACTTTTGCACTTTCCAAATTATTAAATAAAATTTAATACAAACCTATTACTAAATTTCACATGTTTATATTTAAAACTTTTATATTTCAAAATTTAAGAACTTAACTTTTAAACAAATTTCAGTTTTACAATTAAACCTGTTTAACTTTTGGTTTAAATTTTGATCATCTTCAAAATCAATTTCCTTTTGGTTTCAAAATCTTTAAAAAAACAAATCTGTTAATTTTAAAAAATAAAAATGAAAACCAATGAACTCAAAACAGCACTTGCTCAACAAACCCGAGAACACTCGGCAAACTCACGCAACAAACCCGAGTCCCCCAGATCTTCACTTTGCTTCGAGTCAAGGCATCACTTCCCCGATGTCATCTTCGAGTTTCCCCATCTCGTCCAAACCCATAACCGAAAACATGATACTATGCACGTTAACGTGCACAGCGCCGATGGTCGGCGGCGATCTCCTCTCCGGCCTCCACCAAGTCACAAACGACCTCAACAACAACTCGCAAGACCCAGCAAACCCAATGCGATCGAGCTCCAAAATATGACTATCGAACCCAACTGTTCGAAAACTTCATCACCAAAAACCACCCTTCCACGGCAACACCCAATTCGAGAAGACCCACCATCACCTCTGAAGCTTCATCACAACCCCCCAACCCCACAGCAACCCTCGCGATCATCACCGATTGCCTACTGACGCCGTGCAGACCCAAGGAACATCGATGACACTTGCAGGATGATAAACCCTATTTTGACAATTATCGGCATCTCGATCATCAATAAAATACACGAGTATTTTTCTGATGATCTACCATACTCCCTCAACCTCCATGCGCAACGATGTTGACTAACTCGCCATTATTCGTCACAATTTGATCAAAATGCCAAAAACATTCAAACCCCAAATTCTCGCAAATTACTGACCTGGAATTCGCGATTCAAGTTCCAAAAATCATGTTTTCTTATTTGCAATATGATTCTAGAATCCAAACTCAAGTTTGCATTCAAAAGTTCTTAACCCAAATTATAATTTTACTGTAAATTTTTAAAATTTGAGCTAATCGTTAAATTTAACAACCTATAACTATTTTTTGACATTAGATAATTTGATTACAATCATCTTTTCTTTACAAATCCAGGTCCAACTCGAAATCAAAATCAAGTTATTGAATTTACCATGAGATTGAATCTATTTTTTTTTTAAACACGGTGACACATTTTTTTTAATTTTGTACAGGCAATTCATAAACACAATCCAAACATGCATCAAATTTAAATCCAATATTCTTATAACATCATGATATTATCACATAACAAGATGAATCCAGATTTAAAACTGTTTTTAAAAGAAATCATTTACTCACATAAAATTTGCTGAAGACAGAAATGTCTCCAGGCTTGTTGTAATTCTGCATGCTAATTGAATTGCTTGATTCCAGATTGCATTGACGTTGAAAATAATTTGCATGCTTGATTAAACTTGCTTTCCAGATCATCATCTTTAGCTATATTCCAGATTTTACAGCTTCAGATTCCTTGATTGTTTCAGATTTTCCAATTTCACCTTTCCTTTTTTTCAGATTTTACAGATCCCATGTTTCTTTCTTTGATTCACATTTTGAAGAAAGAATTTTAGCTGAAAGTTTAAAAGTAATTTCTTCTTTTATTTTACAAATTTATTTAAAAATTTTAAAATTAAAAAGAATTGACACTTATCCCATTAATACTCTAGTTTGCTTACACCTAAGCTCAAAGATTAACAAGTGTTTTTAATATGTATTATAACGTTTACAAGTGTTGTTTTAATGTCTAATTAATGTTTTATAAATGTTACTTTTCCTATTTATAAATTTATTTAAGTTATATACATATATTTATGTAATGTGTATATGTAAGTAATGTTTATTTTATCTTATATAAATTAGCTTTTAAATTTAATAGATATACAAAAGTGAATTCATGTTAACAATTGTAAATTATTTATGCATTTGAATTAAATTTTAATGGTATTATACATTTAAAACTTGAGAAATTGATTTTAACTCTTTATATAAAAAATTTAAAGCAATTTTATCTTATGTTAAAATTAATATGAAAGAAATATTAAAACAAATCAACCTTCATTTAAATCTTATGCAAAACTTAAGTACAAAATATATATGTATCTATATTAAATAAGAAATTAACTTTGTTATGGAAATTTAAATTTCAAATATCATTTCAAAAGCATTAAATCAAATTATCCTTTCAAATTACAAAACTATATATTTATTAAAGTTTGTAAATATTTATTAAAATCAATATTTCCTTCCTGTTTCTAATATATACAAATATATATATATATATATATATATATATATATATTCATTTATATTATAAATAGAAAACATCTTTAAATCATTTGTTTTGATAATTACTGTATTGAATATTAAAACAAATTTCAAATCACAATATATATATATATATATATATATTCATATATATTATAATTTGAGTATAAAGTTTTATTACATTAAAACTTCCTATTTACAAGATATATCAACATATATATATATATATATATATATATATATATCATAAATAGAAAATATTTTTGATTAGCTTTTGAAAAATAAATCTTACCAATATTAAATTGCCAAAATAAATATTTCCAAATTAAAATGTTATAAATTTCAAAAGAATTAAACTTACCAATTTATGCTGTTAAGAAAATTGTTGATAGATATTAACAAATTATTATTATTAGCCTTTTAAAATAATTTAACTTGTCAATTTGTAATGTAAAATGATCAAATCAATTTAATTATTATCAAAGATTATTAAATTGATATTGCTCAAAATTTCGGGTCATCACATTCCTCCCCCCTTAAAAGAGTTTCGTCCCCAAAATTTAAAAGCAAAGATAATTTAATAACCCAGCTAAACAATTTAAATTTCAAACAGCAATCACACAATCAACCATAGCAACCAATTCAAATAAACAATTATATTTATCCAGATAAAATTCTGAATAGAACTGCCTAATATTATCTAGAGTTTTGCAGGTACCTATACTGGAATCCTCGTTCTACAGAATCTTATGTAACTATACTACTATAACCAAGAACTCCTCATCTGATCCTGCAAATCTGAACAAGACATCAGACTAAACTCAAGATCAGCTCAACTTCCAAATCCTTCTAAACTGCTAATCTTAGCACTCGAAGAATCATACACATATTCCTCAGAAATATGTGAAGTACAATTAATTCCAGTTATCCGAACTGGCAATTCAATCCTGTAGATCAAAATCTAATTTCCAGAGAACACAGGAAAAACTCAAAATAATTCCGGAGCTTACTCTCCAGTTTTACCACATCTTATATCTCTTTTGATCGGATAAAACTAAAGCAATATCCAAACTCCAACTTCTCATCCAAATCTCCTTAATCCTTAACTGCATAACTCTTCCGATGCTCCTAAGTCACCTTCTACATTCCTGATCAGCTTAACCCTTGCTGATTGCTTCATGAAATAAACTGGACCTAAAATTAAACCAAATCACCTGATCCTACTCAATAAAATGGCTCTCCAAAAATTTTTCAAAATCCAAAACACAACTTTATTCCACAAACATTAGTGGACTTCAAACCTATATCTCTTATCTGGAATAACCAAACAGTTGTTCCTGACAACCTTACCTTCCAAATCCAGAAAATTCCTTCATACTTGAATTTCCAGTAGAAATTTTCTAATCCAAGAAAACTGCAACTCCCGGTTGCTCCCATTCTAGAATAACTGCTATCTCGCTTTCGCCGCACAACTCTGATCTTGAGTAGATGAGAATGCTATCGAAGAACTCGAGCACAATCTTTCTCCATACACTTTTCATTCGACTCATAAAATCTTAATGACCCTTTCAATTGGTCAATACATCTCAGCAGAATCTTAACTAGAATTAGATGGTCAATCCTTCCTCAAGAACCCTGAGCTGCTTCACCAAACTCTTCTCACTCTAAGAGTTATCCCTCTCTACATGGTTGAATCATCAATACTACTCCTGGAATCCAAGTCGATAAGGAACTCAATCTCTGATTCGGTAAACTTCTGATTTCCTCCAAAACATTCGAAAAATCTCCAACTACTTAAGTATCCTTTACCTCCATATAAGATGCCTTAATCTCAAACCGAAGAATACAAAAAGATTTCCCAAACTAATCGCAAGTCACTTTTGTGATCTCACTCAGTTCAGATTTCAAAGAAAACTCACTAGAACAGCTTTCCTAATCAAGATCAATCTTCAAGAATGGCTTATCTACCAGAAAAGTTGATAGATCACTTCCAACAAATATCCTGCTCTGCTGAGCCTTCCAAAGAAAAGGACAAGCCTTTACTATCTGCCTGGCCTACTGGTAGTAGAATCCCAAAGATTTCTGAATCCTCGAAGAAACGGATCCATGCTGCTACTTCCATCTTCACTTCAATGCTATTGCCCAGCCAAAAGATCATCCTTAACCACAAAACTATCACCCAATTCCACCCAAAATCCTTGAGACAAGTAGACGTCTCCTCAAGAAACTCGGCTCCAAACCAAACACCAACCACTTATCTTCTTAAGGAAAACAACTGAGACCATGTCCGAAATGAAGTAACTCATCGACCTTAGTCTCATACTTAATATAGATAAGACAACCCTATTTGAGATCCAGAAAATCTCTAAACATTCGAATCTTCCCTGCAGTAGGCATCTCAGTTCCTCCAATACCTTCTAAATCGGGCTCCAAAGGAACATTTTCAGAAACATCTATGGATACTGCATCTCAACACACAGCTATTCCCTCCTGAAGTCACCGAGATACGATCACCTGCTTCTACTCAGCTGACAGAAGTGTTGGAAATCCTTGCTCACTCGAGAGCTAATCAACTTCATATTTCAAGAATATACTTCAATCCTTCCACCAATCTACAAAGCTTATTCGAGAAGGTATTAGATCTACAATCTTGACAGATACACCTCCAACCACAACATATGAGCCTCTACCATTAGTGGTAGTCATATTCCACACACTCCTACCTCATCTACCTCTATAACCTATTTTGGAAAATCCGAACTGATAGCCCAACAGATTAGGTAGATATATAAATATATATAAAAAAATTACAAGTACGCTCTCTTAAGATAGACACCACTCCAAACCCTAGGTATTCACTCGACCTAATGCTCTGATACCAACTGTAGTGACCCGACTTTCTATCACCAGAAAATCACATCACTAATTAAGACAGAAAGGGATAGAAGAAGAAAAGAAAGAGAAGAAAGAACAACACACAACAGAAATCTCACAGCTGAACGAACGAAATATAATATATAACATATATTTAGAATCATATACATCAGAGTACACAACTTATATCTCAATTTAGACAGTAATAACACTTCTGTCTAATATACAATACAAGAACAACTACACAGAATAACACACTGTGGAAACTCTATCTATATCTACACGCTGAAGCCTCCTACTCCAAAGCTCCTCCAGAATTCGTCAAGGATAACCTGAATCACTTGACTACTCATATATAATATGAGTACCCAAGAGTTTAAAAAAAAAGAAAATGAACACACGGGTCAGATAGGGGTCAGGTGTGAGTAAACGGTTAAAGATTGCTTAACTTTAGAAAATCCTTTGAAAGAAAAGGGTGTCACGTAAGACTTCCCACACATAAACATGGGAAAAAAATTACTTTACGCAAACCAAAACATTTGATAGGAAATCCGGTGATAATATAATAGTGTCTAGGGTTTTCAAGTAAATATGAAATAGCCGAAATTGTTACATGATTAAATTCCAGCTACTAGCCACAAAAGTGGGTAATACAAACAAAACCGTAGGGTCTCGTAGGAAGAATGGGTTTCCAACAATGGCAGGGCTATTGGGGTACCGCCCGTCATAGTACGTGGCCTAGATCACCGTACCGAGGAGCCACCATAACTCCCCTGCAACACAAGGCCGGGACCATTCCTTACTGAACAGTCCCGAATAAGACCACCCCGCAGTTGGCTGCACACCAACTGCCCACAAAGTCGAAATAAAAAGGGACATCTAGACAGGGATGAATCTCGCTTTCCAGTGGGAGCTACCCACGAAGCCTTGCTGCACCTCCCCTGTTTTAGCCATTCCCGGTTGATGAGGCTTGAGGCTGCGAATACCTTCGTAGGACACATCTATCTTAGAATGCTCATTGTCCACCTGACGATGTGCTGAAAGCATTCAATCCATACAAGTCTGTTACGGGTTCAAACGGAACCGAAGGACTATCTCGTTACACTCATTTTGGAATCATCCTCAGAGTCAACAACCATAGCCCTTGCATTCTGAGTCACCATCTCGAGCCTATCCGTCAAACTCATCACGGAATCACCCACAGAGTTATACTGACGTATAGTTCTTACACCTCGAGTCTTCACTTGCACTCCACTTGGATTCACGACTTATCGTTTATTTTGGATCGGTGTGGTTTTTGGATAGCCAAATATGAAAACCCGATCCCGGTCTCACCGAATCCAAATGCCATTTTAATGTCCATGTTGTACTTAAGGGATTTAAACAGTAGATATTCAGAAATATCACTTAACATAAATGGATGATTCACATTATACAGGTAGATAATTCACAATTATCAAATTCATCCATAAATATCACAAAACAGCATATATATATATATATATATATATATATATATATATATATATATCACATCTCAGATATATCACACGCACATCATCACATATCAATCAATGACATTCAATACATCCAATATCATTATCTGATTCAATGATACTTAACAACCAATCAATAATCAACCATAACAAGGTTTGATCCAACTTTGATTAATTTAATTGATCCTTAATTAAATTAATTCTTACTTAAACACTTGGATTATCATCAATCCATCTTACCATTCATTAATTAGTTACAAATTAATTAATTAACATCACTTAATTATCCAATTTGATTAATCATCCTTGATTACTTAATTACTTTAAGTAATTATTTCTTAATTACAATATTAATTAATCATCCTGATTAATTACTTCCTAATTATCCAAGTAATTATTTCTTAATTACTCTTTTAAATTAATCATTCTTGATTAATTATTGTTTAATTATCTGATAATTATTCCTTAATTATCCTTTAATTCATCACACCTGATTAATCATCTTTTTATTAATTACTCATACTTGATTAATTTCTCTTGATTAATTACCTTTAATTTATCACACTTGATTAATCATTTATAATTAATCATGTTTAATTAATTACCTTTAATTAATCATATTTGATTAATTACTTTTAATTAATCATATTTGATTAATTACTTTTAATTAATCATATTTGATTAATTATTTTTTAATTACTTTAGTAATTAAACTTAATTATAAATTAATTATTCTTTAATTCAATTAACAATTAATTAATTATTTCCATTAATTAATGATTACTTTATTAATTAAAATTTCTTTTTAGTTAATTACTTTAATAAGTAATTAATCACATAATTAATTACTCTTATTTCCTTTATTAATTAACCATTAATTAAATAATTCAAACCTTTAATTGATTATATTAATTAATTCTTTAATCAATAACTCAAATGTGACGCCCCACCTCTATGCTCACAATAACAATGAGTATTGAAGGAAATACTGTCTGTTATCACGAAGAATAAGGCTTGATAGGAGCGGCCATCCGTAATTAGGCCTTACACTAGTATTGGTTATTTCGATAGGTGTGGTATATATTTTTAATTTTCAACTCTTATTTATTTACTCCCATCGACATACCCAATTCCAGTATAAAACGAACTACGATGGTTCATAATAGTTTAGGACAATAGATATAATAATAACACAGATATTATAAATGCGAAACACAAATAAAACAAAAGTCTCGTATATATAATTACTGATGTCAGTTACAACACATGTGATACAGTACATATGATACAACCACAACTGTCGACTCTGGAAGTTACATATACAAGTACTTTATCGTATATAATATACATGAATACATACCTTCCTATACAAATAAACCGACTACTATAAATGACGACGACTACTCCAAAAGATATGAAGTGACTTCATAGCTCAAGCAGCAACCCAAAGTAAGATATCAACAACTTGTAAATACTCGGTCTGACTCGAGTATTAAATTCAAAAGAAAATAATACACGGGTCAGTCTAATTAAAACTCAGTTATTAATGCATAGAAGCAATAATAATTAAATAAAAATTAGACGACAGTCACAATAAATTTACCTATCCGATTCTTAAATAAGGAAATCAGATAACGGTAAATATAACATGTAACGGTGTTAAACAACAAATCAACAAATTCAAATTATTGAATTGGAAACACGAATCAATTCAAACAATTGAAACTTCAATAAAAAGTTCAACACGGGTAGGGCTGCAGTACACGCACGCGTGTACTGCCTCGCCATTACTACATGCATTACACAAAAGATCAACACATCATAAGCAAAAGAAATACCAATAAAATCGATACCGTGTGGCTGCAGTTCATGCTTGCGTGCACTGCCTTGCCACTACAGTGATGATGTACACAATAAAAATTCACTAACGAACACAAGGTCAAACCCAAGTAAAATCGGGTTCAACTCAAATGCCCAAATGCACAAGGCAGTGGTACAAATAAATGAAGACAGCAGAATATGCTCAATCAAACTTCTGGAAACAAAAAGACAACTCAACTCAAATGCAAAGCACAAAGGCTCGCACGAAGGTTACACTGCAACAGGTCAGGGAAGTGCAACAGTGTTAACATCACTATGAACAGGTAGTGGTACAAACTATATGAGTAGAGTGAAGGTGAGAGCACCAAAGATATGGCACCACAGCACACAAACAAATGAATGAAATTGACCAAATGCAGATGAATACAATGCATCAATGCAATGTATCAGACTCGAGCGCAAATAGAGACAATGTACAAATCAAGTGATGCACTAGTGATACCAGTGACATGAACAAGTGCAGTCTCTATATAAAGGACTGAAACAAATGAAACCAGAGGCAACTGGCAATAATTAAAACAATGAACCAGCCTGCAAGACAGACCAGCAAAGGCCAAAGCTCAAGACAAACACATATAAATGTACAAGTAATCACAGAGATTTTCCCAGTACAAGTTCAGTTGCAAGAAGGAACAAGGCACGGTACAGTGACAAACATCACCGAGAGACAGTGCCACGATTATTCAAAGTGACAACGTCAGAGATTATAGGCAAAGTTCTCACAAATTCTTAAAGACAATGATCAAAACAGTGAAGTACAACGTCCAGACCCAATGCCAACAGATAACCGAAAATGCTACATGAAGTCAAGAGGCAAAAGTGAAGACTACATGAAGCACAAGTGCCCAGACTTAAGGACACTACAATATGAACCCATGATAATGGAAAACATAAGTGATACAACAGTTCATTGAACTGCAAGTATCGACCGGATATCAAAATGACATGAACAGGGTGTACATGTGAAATAGGCTACAATTCATATCAGTAGCAATGAATCCAATAAGCCAAAAGAAGACAAGGGATGCACCAGTGAACCAGGGTTAACATTTAATGCAAGTGTACATGTATGCATGTATAGGTACACGCATACATATCTACACAATGAAACAGGGCCAGCCAAGATAAATGGATAAACACATATGCAACAACATAAGCATAGGTAGTTTGAATAAATGCTCAATGCATATAAAGAAACCAGACCTGACAGAAGTGTTTAGGCGTTGCAAGCATATAGTGATAACCTAGATGCAGTGAAGAACTCAAAAACCCAAATGTATATGAATACTTGAAACCGAAAGTGGAGCTAATACACCATGCAAATGATACACAGTGGTGTATGATCAGAGGTGATGCAGACTGTCTCGAACAACAAGTGAACATCAAGCCATGAAAGCACAAGATTGGTAACAAACTTAACACATAAACTACTTATATACAGTAGTTATAAAACTAATGCAGCAAATTAGAATATTGACAGAAGATACCAAGCAATAAAAATCATACATTTGAAGTAACCAAAGTCCCAAAAGAATTCACAACAGCAAGTTCAACCTTGAAGGCCCAAACTCATATCAAAAACAACATTACAAACCAAAGTCAGGTGAAAACGAACAAAGGTTGCCAGGGACAGTGGACTGTATGGCCAAAGTCAAACAAAAGTCACTTTCGAACAAAACATTAAGCTATACTGCACATGAAAATGAACTCAATACTCATAGGCAACCAGTTCAAGGTCGAATATTATTACTTAGCAGTTTTAAACAACCCCAACAAAAATGTCAAGATCGACGTTAAACAAGTCGAACCATCAAAATCGAGACCATGATGAGCAAGGCAATTCAAGCCGTAAATATCAAGGAACGAACACAAATCAGAAATCAAAACCCACACGAACCAAGTAATAACGAAATCACAATATTTAAACCCTACTAACTGAGATTGAGCAAGATGTGAGTAAATAAATTTACTCACCTGGCTACGAAGAACCAATTTGACTGCCGAAGCCTTTGAATCGCCGCTCCACGCAACGTCGAACTTGATTGAGTAGACGAAGCCGCGCACGAACCCATTGAAGCAGGCAATCGAAGCACTAACCCTCAATTCAAGCGGCGACTTCGAAGACCTAATTTCTAAGCTAAAAGGGACGAACGAGAAGATAGAGCCGCCATTTATTTTTTCTTTTGATCGTTTGTTTCTAGGGTTTTTCCACAATGATGGCACCGGGCCGATCAAATATAACGAAAGAGTATAGTTTGGGCCGGTCTCAAATTTCATTTGGGCTTAGTGTTATAGGGTTTTGCTTTAGATTTTCGAACGAATGAAAATGAAAAAGGAACGGGTCGAACTGAAATAAGAAGGGGATGGTATTCACTCCGATAACACAACACGAACGAGAAAATGTGGCCCAATATTTTAAAGCCCGTAATCCCTTAACGAGTTACAAAAGAATTTTCAACTCAATTGGAAACTTCAATTAGCAATTTACTAGCACAATAATCGTTTAATGACGATTATAAATTGGGCAAAACCCCGGGTTGTTACAAACTCCCCTCCTTATAAAAATTGCGTCCCCGCAATTTTCATAAATAAAGTCGTCAATAATAATTATTTTTCTAACATAAACTGGTTAAGCTAGAAAAATAAAGTCAGGAATACAACCGTCAAAGGAATCTTTTAATTTCATAAAAGAAATTCACAAATTCTCAACAAAACCTAATTATCAAATAGATAATCAGAATACAGAAATCATAAAACAGCCATATCTAATTATCGATACGATAATTAGAAGACAGTAAAATCTAATTATCAACAAAGATAATTATAAAACCCAAATCACAATTCGCAATCGCAAAATCGCAAATATTTAGTTACCCAAACGGTAATCAGAAAACAACAAAGGTCTAATTGTCAAAAACGATAATCAAAAATCTCAAATCAACAATTATTCGATTATCAAAAACGATAATCAAATCTCAAATCAACAAATATTCGATTTTCAAAAACGATAATCAAATCTCAAATCAACAGATATTCGATTTTCAAAAACGATAATCAAATCAACAAATATTCGATTCAAAAACGATAATCAAATCAACAAATATTCGATTATCAAAACGATAATCAAATCAACAAATATTCGATTATCAAAAACGATAATCAAATCAACAAATATTCGATTATCAAAAACGATAATCAAATTTCAAATCAACAGATATTCGATTATCAAAAACGATAATCAAATCTCAAATCAACAGATATTCGATTATCAAAAACGATAATCAAATCAACAAATATTCGATTATCAAAACGATAATCAAATCAACAAATATTCGATTATGAAAAACGATAATCAAAATCAACAAATATTCGATTATCAAAAACGATAATCAAATCAACAAATATTCGATTATCAAAAACGATAATCAAATCTCAAATCAACAATTATTCGATTATCAAAAACGATAATCAAATCTCAAATCAACAAATATTCGATTATCAAAAACGATAATCAAATCAACAAATATTCGATAATCAAAACGATAATCAAATCAACAAATATTCGATTATCAAAAACGATAATCAAATCAACAAATATTCGATTATCAAAAACGATAATCAGAACTCATATCATCAAATATCTAATTACCTACAGATAATTAGATTCAACAAATATCAAGAAGTCAATTAAGATACTCTAGAAAATCAATATAAAAGGTTGGATCGATCTCATCAGATGGCGAGTTTTTAAGCTACGCCGCACGTGCATCTCAGAGTGGCCGAAGCCTACCAAGTACTATAAATTTTTGGCGCCCATCAGATTGACCCGAAGGTCCGCAGAGTGACCCGAAGGTCAAGTACTGATATTTGACCCGAAGGTCCGCAGAGTGGCCCGAAAGCCCAACAAATGACCCGGAGGTCCAGCAGGGTGGCCCGAAAGCCCAACAAATGACCCGAAGATCCATCATATGACCCGAAGGTCCAACATATGACCCGAAAGTCCATCAGAGTGGCTCGAAAGCCAAATAAAATCATCAGAATAATCAAAACAGTAGATATTTCAATTAACGAGTCCGGAATTAACCAAAATAGCAAACGAACATGTCCCATAACCACGAGTTTTACTAAAGCATTTAATTCTCTTCATCGTTTCCTTGAAAGTGCAAAATTGTGTATTCCAAAAATAACACTTCACATTCTCAAACGGACAAGCCTGGAATTAAGCGAATCAGTAAAAGAAAGGGGTTATAATCCTCGATTTTGCTGAAACGTTTAAATCGCTTCCTCATTCTTTTGAAAACGCAACTGCAAAACTTCAGAAAACAATTTCATTTATTATATAAAAGTAATAACTTACATTCTCAAACGAACAAGTCCGGAATTAAGCGAATCAGTAAAAGAAAGGGGTCATAATCCTCGATTTTGCTGAAACGTTTAAATCGTTTCCTCATTCTTTTGAAAACGCAACTGCAAAACTTCAGAAAACAATTTCATTTATTTTATAAAAGTAATAACTTACGTTCTCAAACGAACAAGTCCGGAATTAAGCGAATCGGTAAAAGAAAGGGGTCATAATCCTCGATTTTGCTGAAACGTTTAAATCGCTTCCTCATTATTTTGAAAACGTAAACTATAAAAATTTTGGAAAACGATTTTATTTTTAAAATGATTTGTAAATCCGTGATAAAAACAGCAACATTAGTGACAATTTCGGCAAGGAAATTGCACTTCCCCAGACACGGTAGAAACGAATCTCAAAATCAGCATTGCCGGATAACCGCTTGAAAATCCACTTTAAAATATGACGGATACTGAAGTCAAAGCGACAGTGAAAAAAAAATTAAACGTCAAAATATCATCAAAATAATTTGCATCAAAATATAATATCAGTGAATTTCCATTCATCAAGATGTCAACAAACACCGTGATTCAAAAATCTAGCACCGGTGTGAAAATCCCGTTATAAAAATAACGGCAATGAAATACGTTTCATAACCAAGCATCGGTTCAATGTAAAATTAATGTAGTAACGTGCAACTCATGTTTGCATGCACACTACCAAATAAACCAAGAAAGCATTCTATTATATCTTCAATTAAGATATTTCAAAACAACAAAATCTCAACAAATGCACATAACTGCAATCGCTTTGAATCCTCAAATCAGATTCGAAATTTTCAAAGAAAACAAAATGAACATAGCTATGTAAACAACAATTGAAACTTATTTCAATTTCATATTTTGATTTTTAAATCAAAAAGGATGTCAGCTGTACTCAGCGAAGACAGTCATTGTTTCCGTTGCGCACTTTGATAAACAGAACACGAATCAACCAATCATCAAAACACAGTTTCACTTTTTATTTTAATTTTAAATAAAGACATTTAAAAATTTCAACCTATTTTCAAAACTTTAGTTTTGACTCAAAGCACAATAAAACATCGACTAATAGTTGTAACACATGTTCCATCTAAGTTATGTTTTATATTATGTCCCTAAACCCCAAGCACCGATACCAACTGTGACGCCCCACCTCTATGCTCACAATAACAAAGAGTATTAAAGGAAATACTGTCTGTTATCACGAAGAATAAGGCTTGATAGAAGCGGCCATCCGTAGGTAGGCCTTACACTAGTATTGGTTATTTCGATAGGAGTGGCATATATTTTTAATTTTCAACTCTTATTTATTTACTCCCATCGACATACCCAATTCCAGTATAAAACGAACTACGATGGTTCATAATAGTTTAGGACAATAGATATAATAATAACACAGATATTATAAATGCGGAACACAAATAAAACAAAAGTCTCGTATATATAATAACTGATGTCAGTTACAACACATGTGATACAGTACATATGATACAACCACAACTGTCGACTCTGGAAGTTACATATACAAGTACTTTATCGTATATAATATACATGAATACATACCTTCCTATACAAATAAACCGACTACTATAAATGACGACGACTACTCCAAAAGATATGAAGTGACTTCATAGCTCAAGCAGCAACCCAAAGTAAGATATCAACAACTTGTAAATACTCGGTCTGACTCGAGTATTAAATTCAAAAGAAAATAATACACGGGTCAGTCTAATTCAAACTCAGTTATTAATGCATAGAAGCAATAATAATTAAATAAAAATTAGACGACAGTCACAATAAATTTACCTATCCGATTCTTAAATAAGGAAATCAGATAACGGTAAATATAACATGTAACGGTGTTAAACAACAAATCAACAAATTCAAATTATTGAATTGGAAACACGAATCAATTCAAACAATTGAAACTTAAATAAAAAGTTCAACACGGGTAGGGCTGCAGTACACGCACGCGTGTACTGCCTCGCCATTACTACATGCATTACACAAAAGATCAACACATCATAAGCAAAAGAAATACCAATAAAATCGATACCGTGTGGCTGCAGTTCATGCTTGCGTGCACTGCCTTGCCACTACAGTGATGATGTACACAATAAAAATTCACTAACGAACACAAGGTCAAACCCAAGTAAAATCGGGTTCAACTCAAATGCCCAAAAGCACAAGGCAGTGGTACAAATAAATGAAGACAGCAGAATATGCTCAATCAAACTTCTGGAAACAAAAAGACAACTCAACTCAAATGCAAAGCACAAAGGCTCGCACGAAGGTTACACTGCAACAGGTCAGGGAAGTGCAACAGTGTTAACATCACTATGAACAGGTAGTGGTACAAACTATATGAGTAGAGTGAAGGTGAGAGCACCAAAGATATGGCACCACAGCACACAAACAAATGAATGAAATTGACCAAATACAGATGAATACAATGCATCAATGCAATGTATCAGACTCGAGCGCAAATAGAGACAATGTACAAATCAAGTGATGCACTAGTGATACCAGTGACATGAACAAGTGCAGTCTCTATATAAAGGACTGAAACAAATGAAACCAGAGGCAACTGGCAATAATTAAAACAATGAACCAGCCTGCAAGACAGACCAGCAAAGGCCAAAGCTCAAGACAAACACATATAAATGTACAAGTAATCACAGAGATTTTCCCAGTACAAGTTCAGTTGCAAGAAGGAACAAGGCACGGTACAGTGACAAACATCACCGAGAGACAGTACCAAGATTATTCAAAGTGACAACGTCAGAGATTATAGGCAATGTTCTCACAAATTCTTAAAGACAATGATCAAAACAGTGAAGTACAACGTCCAGACCCAATGCCAACAGATAACCGAAAATGCTACATGAAGTCAAGAGGCAAAAGCGAAGACTACATGAAGCACAAGTGCCCAGACTTAAGGACACTACAATATGAACCCATGATAATGGAAAACATAAGTGATACAACAGTTCATTGAACTGCAAGTATCGACCGGATATCAAAATGACATGAACAGGGTGTACATGTGAAACAGGCTACAATTCATATCAGTAGCAATGAATCCAATAAGCCAAAAGAAGACAAGGGATGCACCAGTGAACCAGGGTTAACATTTAATGCAAGTGTACATGTATGCATGTATAGGTACACGCATACATATCTACACAATGAAACAGGGCCAGCCAAGATAAATGGATAAACACATATGCAACAACATAAGCATAGGTAGTTTGAATAAATGCTCAATGCATATAAAGAAACCAGACCTGACAGAAGTGTTTAGGCGTTGCAAGCATATTGTGATAACCTGGATGCAGTGAAGAACTCAAAAACCCAAATGTATTTGAATACTTGAAACCGAAAGTGGAGCTAATACACCATGCAAATGATACACAGTGGTGTATGATCAGAGGTGATGCAGACTGTCTCGAACAACAAGTGAACATCAAGCCATGAAAGCACAAGATTGGTAACAAACTTAACACATAAACTACTTATATACAGTAGTTATAAAACTAATGCAGCAAATTAGAATATTGACAGAAGATACCAAGCAATAAAAATCATACATTTGAAGTAACCAAAGTCCCAAAAGAATTCACAACAGCAAGTTCAACCTTGAAGGCCCAAACTCATATCAAAAACAACATTACAAACCAAAGTCAGGTGAAAACGAACAAAGGTTGCCAGGGACAGTGGACTGTATGGCCAAAGTCAAACAAAAGTCACTTTCGAACAAAACATCAAGCTATACTGCACATGAAAATGAACTCAATACTCATAGGCAACCAGTTCAAGGTCGAATATTATTACTTAGCAGTTTTAAACAACCCCGACAAAAATGTCAAGATCGACGTTAAACAAGTCGAACCATCAAAATCGAGACCATGATGAGCAAGGCAATTCAAGCCGTAAATATCAAGGAACGAACACAAATCAGAAATCAAAACCCACACGAACCAAGTAATAACGAAATCACAATATTTAAACCCTACTAACTGAGATTGAGCAAGATGTGAGTAAATAAATTTACTCACCTGGCTACGAAGAACCAATTTGACTGCCGAAGCCTTTGAATCGCCGCTCCACGCAACGTCGAACTTGATTGAGTAGACGAAGCCGCGCACGAACCCATTGAAGCAGGCAATCGAAGCACTAACCCTCAATTCAAGCGACGACTTCGAAGACCTAATTTCTAAGCTAAAAGGGACGAACGAGAAGATAGAGCCGCCATTTATTTTTTCTTTTGATCGTTTGTTTCTAGGGTTTTTCCACAATGATGGCACCGGGCCGATCAAATATAACGAAAGAGTATAGTTTGGGCCGGTCTCAAATTTCATTTGGGCTTAGTGTTATAGGGTTTTGCTTTAGATTTTCGAACGAATGAAAATGAAAAAGGAACAGGTCGAACTGAAATAAGAAGGGGATGGTATTCACTCCGATAACACAACACGAACGAGAAAATGTGGCCCAATATTTTAAAGCCCGTAATCCCTTAACGAGTTACAAAAGAATTTTCAACTCAATTGGAAACTTCAATTAGCAATTTACTAGCACAATAATCGTTTAATGACGATTATAAATTGGGCAAAACCCCGGGTTGTTACAAACTCCCCTCCTTATAAAAATTGCGTCCCCGCAATTTTCATAAATAAAGTCGTCAATAATAATTATTTTTCTAACATAAACTGGTTAAGCTAGAAAAATAAAGTCAGGAATACAACCGTCAAAGGAATCTTTTAATTTCATAAAAGAAATTCATAAATTCTCAACAAAACCTAATTATCAAATAGATAATCAGAATACAGAAATCATAAAACAGCCATATCTAATTATCGATACGATAATTAGAAGACAGTAAAATCTAATTATCAACAAAGATAATTATAAAACCCAAATCGCAATTCGCAATCGCAAAATCGCAAATATTTAGTTACCCAAACGGTAATCAGAAAACAACAAAGGTCTAATTGTCAAAAACGATAATCAAAAATCTCAAATCAACAATTATTCGATTATCAAAAACGATAATCAAATCTCAAATCAACAAATATTCGATTATCAAAAACGATAATCAAATCTCAAATCAACAGATATTCGATTTTCAAAAACGATAATCAACAAATATTCGATTATCAAAAACGATAATCAAATCAACAAATATTCGATTATCAAAACGATAATCAAATCAACAAATATTCGATTATCAAAAACGATAATCAAATTTCAAATCAACAGATATTCGATTATCAAAAACGATAATCAAATCTCAAATCAACAGATATTCGATTATCAAAAACGATAATCAAATCAACAAATATTCGATTATCAAAACGATAATCAAATCAACAAATATTCGATTATGAAAAACGATAATCAAAATCAACAAATATTCGATTATCAAAAACGATAATCAAATCAACAATTATTCGATTATCAAAAACGATAATTAAATCTCAAATCAACAGTTATTCGATTATCAAAAACGATAATCAAAAACGATAACTGTGTTGATTTCATATTTTTAAGGGCTGTTTTCCCATTTTCTGTTATTTTCTACATTAAAAATTTTATATTTAAATTAAATTTTAAATATTTATTTTGTGAATATATTTGTATTTTATGTTATTATTTATGTTTAAAAATGCTTTACAAGCTTATATGAATTTTCTAAAAATTATTTCATTTAACTTCAAATTTTGCTAGTCTAGTTCACTGTTTTAACTATTTTCCTTAATTTTACTTTACATAATTGATAAATATTATATATATTTGTATATTTGTTAAAAATTTCGAAATATTATCTGATATTATTATTATTTCAGCTACATAAATTTATATATATAATAAAAGGTAAATTGAAAGGGTTTGTGACCTTTTGTTTCCTATGGCTTTTGATTTTCCCACCTTTTCACATTTTAACTTACTTTTGCCATCAATTAGCCATAACTACTCACATAATTCAGCTGCCTACCTCCATTCTTCATTCATGTACATCTTTTTCCTCCTTCCTGAAAAAAATTTCGGCCTCCTCTTGATTGAGAAGTTTGGTAAAATTCCATTTCCTTTTATCTTCTTTTGTTCACTTATGTTGATTTTTCTAGTTTGATTTTGCACTTGCTTCACCTCATGTAGGTTCGACCATGCCCCTTGCTGCCTAGCCGCCTTCACTACCTGATGACACACCACCAACACCTCCTCCTCACCTGCCACCCAAGCCATGAACCCCCTTGGTGATGCATATCCGCAAAAGTTTCAAAACACCCAACATATTGACCTAGCCGAGCACTAGCTTCCACATCCACCACTTCCACCAACCATGGCCGCCCCCTACTCCACCTCCACCACCTCCAGCACCACCTGGACCCTCTGCCACGTCATCATATGAGACCCCACACCTCTGGCCGTGACCACAGCAGCCTTGGCTGAGCCTTGTTGCTTGAAAACTTGTGATGTTGTTAGTAGTGATGCTTTGTTGTGTTGTTGTTCCATCTTCATAAATTTTTCCATCAACAAACTCATGTTAGGCCGACCTTAGCAACCCAGACCTGACCCTAAACCATTGTCTTAGACCTGTACTCTACCTATGGCCGATCCTATGAGATGTCGGAAGCAAGTGCAAAGCATTTCAGCATTGTTTTATGAAGTTATTTCTAGCATAGTTTATCGTATTTTTGGTCCGAAACCTTATAATTGTTTTATTGTTTTGTTTGATTTGTATTCAAGGGAATTAATCCTTGGCTCCTCCATTTCGTATCTGTTTCGTGCTTTTGTGCTTGTGTAGATCACGTTTGTGCTATTCGTCGTTGTGTCATCAGCTCAAAACAGTGAGTTATTCTCACCAGACAGTTTTATACTTATATGAATAGTAAATTGATCGCTTGTGAATTTGTAAACTGCATCACCATATTTTATTTTCTATGTCAGTATTATATGATGTTCACACATGATTAAACACCAGTTATATCATATGTTACTGCTACATTATGCTGTTCTGTTATTTTTATCTGTTTATCACACTGCAAGTTTCCTTTAGATTAGAATCACTATGGGTTGAAATGATACATACCCGAACGGACTTTAGAATAAGGGGAAATCATTATGGGCTGAAATGATAGACCTGAATGATTTTCAAATTTAATTCATTTACTTGGGACTGCGGGTTTGAAATGATAAAATCCAGATTTTCTTTGTAAATTACGGGTTGAAATGATATATTACCCGTATCACTTTACCTAGTGTAGAAAATTATATACAGACCTGTAGTTAATGTATGTTTTCTAAAAAAAATTTAAAATTATTTTAGGAATGTAAATATTAAAATATTTTGATTTAAATCTAATTAAAAATGATTTTGGTAAAATATTATTGATTTTTTTGAATAATTATAAGTGAAATAAATTTATGAAAAAGTTAGAAAATTTTGAATGTAAGTTATTTTGGAAAATTTGATTTAATTATAATTGGAAATTAAGTTGAATATGAAATCATGATAAATTTATGATAATTTGAATTTAAATGAATTTAAAGTGATTTTATATCATATTAATAATTTTTAATAAAGTTGAAATATGAAATGAATGAATATTTAAGTTGAAATTTTGAAATATAACTAAAATTGGAAATTCATGGAATTGACTTGAAAGTGAATTTCAGTTAAGTAAATAAAAGTAAAACTAAGTTATATTTGAGAATTTGAACTTAAGTGTTAGGTTGAAATTTAACGTAAGGAATTTAAAATTGAACATTGCAATTTAATAAGTGAACTAGTGTTAAATATGAATTTTTAAATGGAATTTAACTTTATGATATCATGAAATTAAGGAAAATTAAATGGTGTTTATAAAAGTAAAAGTGAGTGATTTTATAAGTTAAAAGTAATTTAAAGAAAAATATAATTGTTGTGAAATTATATCGAAAATTTGAAGTTAATTAACCGCATTTTTGAAATGCTATTATTTATAACGTAAATTATAATACAGCATTTGTAAATGCTATAGTTGATAAGTGAACTAAATAGCTAAATTGAATTAATGGCTATTATAGCAACTTATAAATGCTATAATCGCTAGATTAAACTAAATTTTCTTTGAAACTAATGTAACTCTATTACAGCATTTTAAAGGCTGTCTTTTGTTAAATTGAACTGTTTTGAATATAACTTTCTATAGCATTTTCCAAATGCTGCGAAAGTTGAATTTTCACTGTTTTGATAAAATTTAGGTGTATAAATGAACTTTGAAAGTTGAAAATTTTGGAAATTTAATAATATAATTTTTTTATGTAATAACTTCATTTTTAAATGATTTAAATGAAGTAATTTGCTTGGAATTGAACTATTTTGAAATGTGAATTAAAATGGTGTTTTTAAATTGAATAAAATGAATATGTTTTCAAATGAAATGATAAGTTTGATATTTTGAAATGGATTTGAATGATATTTGATTTTTGAAAAATAAATACCATTTTTAAATTATAACTATGGGCTATAATAACGATTGGTTGTTGAAGAGTCCGGGATCGGATATGGACATACTCTCTGTCGATACCGAAAACCACTTTAACAACTGTTTACGCGGTGGAGATTCTAGAATGCAGTAGGATGGTGACGACGTTCCTAAGGTACATTTTATGGACCTAACTCCCGTGAGTTAGCATAAGGTGGCTAAAACAGGAGCGATCTCGGGCCAAAGGAGGTAGCACCTCTGGCTGAACGCACTTCTTCGATACCATTCTATTACTGTTGTGATTGTTTGGGTGCACCCCTTGATTTTGGAGTGTTGTTCAGGGTGGGCGTATGTGGCTGCTGCGTTACCACCAGCCCGTGTGCGTAATTGGTATATCTACCCTAGAATTGCCTTGTGTGCCGTGTCACCTTCCACACCGAGCCTTTACTACGAGTTTGTTTTTCTCCCGTAGCCCGTGTGGTATCCTCTGACAGTCACCCGGAGTGGAGATGGCATGATATTGGATGGACTACTGGGACTATTATGTGTGAAGGGTGATATGGGCAGCCCGGAACGCTATTTAAAAGTATGTTTATTTTACTATAGTCATTATTGTAATAGCGAAATATTACTATATAGTAAATAGTTTAACGGATCCTTAGAGGATGGGCGGTCCCAGGCATCCTTTAAGTTACTTGTATCTTTATTACAGTGCACTTGAGTTGGTTTACATTGTATAAGTATACATTGTCCTGACTCGAGTGTTTTGTGTTTTGCTTTACGCTCGGGTCAGCCTGAGTATTCACAGGTTTGGATTCTCTTCCTAGAGCTGGTCTTTCACTGGAGTTTCTGCTTATCTACATATTTATCTACTTCTGTTTCAGCTGTTCTAGTTTATCTCATGTATTAGTGAACTTCTATGTATTTGGAATTTCTATTATGTTGTTTTCAGACTGTATTATGTATTTGGTTTGAGACTCTGTTATAGTAGCTTCATGAACTACTATGTTATTTTATATTCCGCTGCAAGTTATTCTGTTTGTTCTGTGTCTATGATTCTGTATATTTGATTTTATTTGATCCAAATTTATTTACAATCTGTTTTTTCGCATCAAATCAAGTTTGACATGTGTGGATTATTGTCGATTTGAAGGGTACGAAATTGGGGGTTGTTACAGTTGGTATCAGAGCTTTGATTTTTGGCAACCATTGCCTCTGCGGAGCAAAAACTCATTAGAGATAGGGTATTTCTACCCTAGAATGAGTGAAATCAATCTCTGAATCATATCTTTGTGAGAGACGTATTTTCAAAGTATAAAATGATTTTTCAAAATGTTTTCAAAGGATTTTCAAAGATTATTTTGACATATAAAATTTTCTTGCTTTTAAAGGATTTTCAAATGTTTTCTGACTTTCCTTTCTTTCGTACCTACCTTGATAGGATTTTTCTTTCTTTAAGATATTCATCCAAGTGTATTATCTTGCCTTATCTTAATTTATCTTTGGCTTGTCTTTATTCTTGTCCTAAATTCATTCTTGATATTTTTCAGGATGAATAGAGGAAATGCTAGAGGTAGGGGTTGTGGTATTGCCCCAGCTCCTCAAACTGTTGCTCCAGTCGGGTTCACTGTTCTTTGTAAGGAATTCTCTCAACTTGGTGGAACCCCATTCACCGGTTCAGAGACTATTATTGAGGCTCAGCAGTAGTTGCGGAGTCTTGAAAGGATATTTACTGGCTTTGACATTACTGATGCTCAGAAGCGTCAGCTAGCAGCCTGGCAGTTGCATGATTCTACTTTAGATTGGTGGGCGTCCGTTACGGCTAACACCGTTGAGGCTGATCTTACTTGGGAGCAGTTTAGGTATCCTTTGTATTATCTCAATTTTGTTCCTATCTGTGTTCCTTTTCTTTTGAATCTATCTTAAGCTTGTTTGCTGTATCTCTTTTCCAGGGAGGCTTTTGTGGCAAAATGGATGCTAGAAGCCGGGAAAACTCAGCTTTATCGCGAATTTATGGATCTGAAGCAGGGTACCATGTCTTTTGCTGAGTATGAGAGGAAATTCAATGAACTTTCCAAGTTCGGTCCTAGCCTTATTGATACTCCTCTTAAGAAGAATGAGAAATTCATTGCTGGTGCTCGTCCAGAGTATTATAGTCGCCTCATTTCTCATGTTCATGGTTCTTTCACCCAGCTCATGGATATGGCTATTCGCTATGAGAATCCCACATCCAAAGGTCCTGTTGTTTCTGGTGCTCAATCTTCCTCTGCAGTTTCCAAGAAGCGTAAGCCTAATTTCCAGCAGCAGAAGAAGAATTGGCAGAAGCGTCCTGGTTTGGGATCTTCATCATCTGCTCCTGCTCAGAGGCAACCAGTTGATCTCTCCTCCATCACTTGCTTTAGGTGTGACCAGAGAGGGCACTATGCCAATAGCTGTCCTACTTTATCTGGTGCTGCTGTTCCTCCACCTACTCAGTCGGTTAGACGTGATCTTTTCCATATCTGTCTCCAGCCCGGTCATTTTAAGAAGGATTGCCCTACCCAGCGGAGGGGTACTCCTTCTGGTATATTTGCTGTCACTTCTGCCTCATCTCCAGTTCCTCCACCTGCCCCTGCTCCTAGTGATGACCAAGGTACACTCCAGGGTTCATTTACTTTATTTCATCATCCTGTTCATGTGTTGTTTGATACTGGTGCTTCACACAGTTTTATTTCTGTTGATTTGTGTGATAATTTGAACATCTCCTTTCTCCTGAGTATACTTCTGTTCCATTATGTGTTTCAAATCCTATTGGGGGTCCTGCTAACCTTAATCGGATTTGTCGAGAGGTGAAACTTCTCCATTCTGATCATCGCTTTAGTGGTGATTTTTATATTCTGGGCTTCGATGCTTTTGATTTATTGCTTGGTCAGGATTGGTTAGTGAATCATGATGCTCATATCTCTTGTAAAACCCGGTCTGTTCGTCTCTTTGATGATCATTGGAATGCCTTGATTATTCAGTGCCGCATGCCTCAGGATTTTGCTGGAAACTTTATTTATTCTTTGGATTCTTCTCCTAGTGATCTCGATTCTACTCCTATGGTTAGATTATATCCCGATGTATTAGGTGAAGTCACTTCTTTACCTCCTAAGCGGGAAATTGACTTTCGGATTGATCTTATACCTGGTGCTCGACCTATTATTCTTCCTTCTAGAAGAATGGCACCCCGCGAGAAGGTTGAGATGGGAAAGCAAATTGAAGACTTATCTTCCAAAGGTCTGATTAGGCCTAGTTTTTCTGAATGGGGAGCTGCGGTGGTTTTTGTCACCAAATCTGACGGTTCTCTTCGGATGTGTGTTGATTATAGGGAGCTGAACAAGCTCACTATGAAAAACGGATATCCAATGCCTCGTATAAATGATATGTTTGATCAGCTTCATGGTGCCACTATTTTCTCTCAGCTTGACCTTGGTACATGTTTTCATCAACTCAGGGTTGCTGAGGATAGCATTCCCAAGACTGCTTTCCGCAATGAGAATGGATTTTATGAATGGTTAGTCATGCCTTTTGGTTTGACTAATGCTCCTGCTTTCTTTGTTGATTTGATGAATCGACTTTTTCGTGATGTGCTTAATAAATTTGTGCTAGTCTTTGTTGATGATGTCCTTGTCTTCTCTAAGACTAAGGATGAGCATAAGTCGCATTTGAAATATGTTCTTGAGACTCTCAGAAATCATAAGTTAAAGGCTAAATTTTCTAAATGCCATTTCTGGAAAGATGAAGTCCGTTATCTCGGGCATATTGTTTTTAGTAATGGAGTTTCTGTTGATCCAGTCAAGATCGCTGTGATCAATGTAAGTCTTTCTTTCTTCTCTTTCTCTATCATTTTAATAATTCTATTTTTCCTGTTGTCCTTATTTTCTCCTGATTCTATTCCAGGATTGGGAAACTCCAAAGACTCCATCTGATATTCGTACTTTTCTGGGCCTTGCCGGTTATTACCGGAGATTCATTGAGAATTTTGCTCGGATTGTTTCACCTCTCACAACTTTGACTCGGAAGAATGCCAGATTTGTCTGGAGTGATCAGTGTAAGGCTGCATTCAGTGAGTTGAAGAGCAAGCTAACATCTGCACCAGTTCTTACTGTTCCGAATGGAAGTGAGGGATTTGCAGTTTATACTGATGCTAGTCGTGAGGATTTGGGTCTTGTTCTCATGCAGGATGGTAGGGTCATTGCCTATGCCAGCCGTCAGTTGAAAACCCATGAAGCAAATTATGCTGCTCATGATTTAGAGTTACTTGCTGTTGTCTTTGCTTTGAAACTTTGGAGGCATCATCTTCTTGTAGCCAAGTTTGAGCTTTTTACAGATCATCAGTCTCTGAGATATATCTTCTCCCAGAAGGATCTGAATCAGAGGTAAGTTTGTTGGCTTGAGTTTCTGGCTTCTTACAACCTCGACATTAACTATACTCCCGGTAAAGCTAATGTTGTGGCCGATGCTCTGAGTCGGAAGAAGGCCTTGTTGTGTCAGCTTGTTGTTTTTTCTTCTCCTCTTCTGGATCGGATTATGGCTAAGCAGGATGAGGATGAGATGCTTAGATTGATGAAGGAGAGTGTTCGTAGCAGAGTTGGTGGTAGTAATGGAGCTCAGATTGATGATAGAGGGATATTGAGGATTAATGGCAGGATTTGTGTTCCGAATGTTGATAGTTTGAGGCAGGAGTTGCTTCAGGAGAATCGTCGATCCAGACTTTCTATTCATCCTGGTGTGTTGAAGATGTATCAGGATATGAAGAGGCTTTGTTGGTGGAAGGGGATGAAGAGGGATATTTCTATCTTTGTTAGTCGGTGTGCGACTTGTCAGCAAGTCAAAGCCGATCACCAGAAGACCCCTGGTTTGTTGCAGCCCCTTGAGATTCCTAATTGGAAGTGGGAACAGGTTTCCATGGATTTCATCGATGGTTTACCGAGGACTCGGAAGGGCAATGAGAGTATCTGGGTTATTGTGGATAGACTAACCAAGTCCGCTCATTTTATTCCGGTCAAATCTACTCGTTCTGCTTCTAGTTTATCTGAGATTTACATGAGAGAGATCGTTCGTCTCCATGGTGTTCCTCTCAGTATTTTTTGTGATCGTGACCCTATTTTTACTAGTCAGTTCTGGAAGGATTTTCAGGAATCTTTGGGCACTCGTTTGAATCTGAGCACTGCTTACCATCCTCAGACCGACGGTCAAATGGAAAGAGTAAATCAGATTCTCGAGGATCTTCTTCGTGCTTGTGTGCTTGATTATGGAGGATCTTGGGAAGATTATCTCCATCTTGCCAAATTTACCTACAATAATAGCTATCAGGTATAATCTTATCTTCTGTTTTCAGTCTATTCTTGATCTTTTTATCTATCTCATTCCATCTTTATATTCAGGCCAGTCCCAAAATGTCTCCGTTTGCTGCTTTATATGGGCGACCTTGTAGATATCCATCTTGCTGGATTGAATCCAGTAATCGTTTGGATCTTGGTCCTGAAGTAATTTTGGAAGCTTCTGAGAAAGTTGAGGAGATTAAGAAGAGGTTGAGAGTCGCTCAGGATAGACAGAAGAAGTATACCGATAGGCGTAGGCGGAATTTGAAATTTGATGTTGGTGATCAGGTGTTCCTTAAGGTTTCTCCCTTGAGTAATGTCATTTGCTTTGGTCATAGAGGGAAGCTTTCTCCTATGTTCAATGGTCCTTTCCGCATTGTGGAAAGAGTTGGTTCTTTGGCTTATCGTTTGGATTTGTCCGAGAAGCTTTCTGGAGAGCATGATGTATTCATGTCTCGCATCTTCGCCGTCATCTTCATGATCCATCCCTTATTGTCCAGCCTTCTGCTCTTGATAGTTTGGATATTGAACCTAACCTGACTGTTCAGAGGAAGCCACTTCGTATTGTCGATAGAGATACGAAGCAGCTCAGAAGAAAATCTGTTAATCTGGTCAAAGTACAGTGGAGTACTGATGATTGAGATTGTATTTGGGAAACGGAGGAGAGCATTCGTGCTTCGAATCCGGAACTATTCGTTTCAGGTACTATTTTGTTTCTCTATCTTGTTTCTCTTTATTTTCCTTTCCGTTCTTTTCGAGGACGAAAAGATTTGAGTGGGAGAGAGTGTAACAACCCAAGATTTTGACTATATATTTAAATTTGACTTTATTTCACTTTGAAATTATTTTAAATTTGTTTTATTTGTGTGATATCATTTCTAAACATTTTTAAAATGATAATATAATTTTTCCAAAATTCACTGTATTTATTTCCTATTTTTAAAGACCGTTTTCTAATTTTTTGCCATTTTCTTCATTTTAAATTTCTTTATTTTATTTTAAATTTGTTTTGTTTGTGAAAATTCATCTCTAAATATTTTAAAATAATAATAGAATTTTTCCAAAAATTACTGTGTTGATTTCATAATTTTAAGGGCTGTTTTCCCATTTTCTGCTATTTTCTACATTAAAAATTTTATATTCAAATTAAATTTTAAATATTTATTTTGTGAATATATTTGTATTTTATGTCATTATTTATGTTTAAAAATACTTTACAAGCTTATATGAATTTTCTAAAAATTATTTCATTTAACTTCAAATTTTGCTAGTCTAGTTCACTGTTTTAACTATTTTCCTTAATTTTAATTTGCATAATTGATAAATGTTATATATATATTTGTATATTTGTTAAAAATTTCGAAATCTTATCTGACATTATTATTATTTTAGCTACATAAATTTATATAAATGATAAAAGGTAAATTGAAAGGGTTTGTGACCTTTTGTTTCCTATGGCTTTTGATTTTCCCACCTTTTCACATTTTAACTTACTTTTGCCATCAATTAGCCATAACTACTCACATAATTCAGCTGCCTACCTCCATTCTTCATTCACGTACATTTTTTTCCTCCTTCCTGAAAAAAAATTTCGGCCTCCTCTTGATTGAGGAGTTTGGTAAAATTCAATTTCCTTTTATCTTCTTTTGTTCGCTTATGTTGATTTTTCTAGTTTGATTTTGCACTTGCTTCACCTCATGTAGGTTCGACCATGCCCCTTGCTTCCTAGCCGCCTCCACCACCTGATGACACACCACCAGCACCTCCTCCTCACAAGCCACCCAAGCCATGAACCCCCTTGGTGATGCATATCCGCAAAATTTTCAAAACACCCAACATATTGACCTAGCCGAGCACTAGCTTCCACATCCACCACTTCCACCAACCATGGCCGCCCCTACTCCACCTCCAGCACCACCTGGCCCCTCTGCCACGTAATCACCTGAGACCCCACACCTCTGGCCATGACCACAGCAGCCTTGGCCGAGCCTTGTTGCTTGAAAACTTTTGATGTTGTTAGTAGTGATGCTTGGTTGTGTTGTTGTTCCATCTTCATAACTTTTGCCATCAACAAACTCATGTTAGGCTGACCTTAGCAACCCAGACCTGACCCTAAACCATTGTCTTAGACCTGTACTCTACCTCTGGCCGAGCCTATGAGATGTCGGAAGCAAGTGCAAAGCATTTCAGTTTCGTTTTATGAAGTTATTTCTAGCATAGTTTATCGTATTTTTGGTCCGAAACCTTATAATTGTTATATTGTTTTGTTTGATTTGTATTCAAGGGAACTAATCCTTGGCTCCTCCATTTCGTATCTGTGTCGTGCTTTTGTGCTTGTGTAGATCCCGTATGTGCTATTCGTCGTTTTTTCGTCAGCTCAAAACAGTGAGTTATTCTCACCAGACAGTTTTATACTTATATGAATAGTAAATTGATCGCTTGTGAATATGTAAACTGCATCACCATATTTTATTTGCTATGTCACTATTATATGATGTTCACACATGATTAAACACCAGTTATATCATATTTTACTGCTATATTATGTTGTTCTGTTATTTTTATCAGTTTATCACACTGCAAGTTCCCTTTAGATTAGAATCACTATGGGTTGAAGTGATACATACCCGAAGGGACTTTAGAATAAGGGAAAATCATTATGGGCTGAAATGATAGGCCTGAATGATTTTCAAATTTAATTCATTTACTTGGTACTGCGGGTTTGAAATGATAAAACCCAGATTTTCTTTGTAAATTACGGGTTGAAATGATATATTACCCGTACCACTTTACCTAGTGTAGAAAATTATATACAGACCCGTAGTTAATGTATGTTTTCTAAACAAATTAAAATTATTTTGGGAATGTAAATATTAAAATATTTTGATTTAAATCTAATTAAAAATGATTTTGGTAAGATATTATTGATTTTTTTTGAATAATTATAAGTGAAATAAATTTATGAAAAAGTTAGAAAAGTTTGAATGTAAGTTATTTTGGAAAATTTGATTTAATTATAATTGGAAATTAAGTTGAATATGAAATCATGATAAATTTATGATAATTTGAATTTAAATGAATTTAAAGTGGTTTTATATCATATTAATGATTTTTAATAAAGTTGAAATGTGAAATGAATGAATATTTAAGTTGAAATTTTGAAATGTAACTAAAATTGAAAATTCATGGAATTGACTTAAAAGTGAATTTTAGTTAAGTAAATAAAAATAAAACTAAGTTATATTTGAGAATTTGAACTTAAGTGTTAGGTTGAAATTTAACGTAAGGAATTTAAAATTGAATATTGCAATTTAATAAGTGAATTAGTGTTAAATATGAATTTTTAAATGGAAATTTAACTTTATGATATCATGAAATTAAGGAAAATTAAATGGTGTTTATAAAAGTAAAAGTGAGCGATTTTATAAGTTAAAAGTGATATAAAGAAAAATATAATTGTTGTGAAATTATATCGAAAATTTGAAGTTAATTAACTGCATTTTTGAAATGCTATTATTTATAATGTAAATGATAATACAGCATTTGTAAATGCTGTAGTTGATAAGTGAACTAAATAGCTAAATTGAATTAATGGCTATTATAGCATCTTATAAATGCTATAATTGTTGGATTAAACTAAATTTTCTTTGAAAGTAATGTAACTCTATTACAGCATTTTAAAGGCTGTCTTTTGTTAAATTGAACTGTTTTGAATATAACTTTCTGTGGCATTTTCCAAATGCTGCGAAAGTTGAATTTTCACTGTTTTGATAAAATTTAAGTGAATAAATGAACGTTGAAAGTTGAAAATTTTGGAAATTTAATAATTTAATTTTTTTATGTAATAACTTCATTTTCAAATGATTTAAATGAAGTAATTTGCTTGGAATTGAACTATTTTGAAATGTGAATTAAAATGGTATTTTTAAATTGAATAAAATGAATATGTTTTCAAATGAAATGATAAGTTTGATATTTTGAAATGGATTTGAAATGATATTTATTTTTGAAAAATAAATACCATTTTTAAATTATAACTATGGGTTATAATAACGATTGGTTGTTAAACAGTCCGGGATCGGATATGGATATACTCTCTACCGATACCGAAAACCACTTTAACAACTGTGCACGCGGTGGAGATTCCAGAATGAAGTAGGATGGTGACGACGTTCCTAAGGTACATTTCGTGGACCAACTCCCGTGAGTTAGCATAAGGTGGCTAAAACAGGAGCGATCTCGGGCCAAGGGAGGTAGCACGTCTGGCTGAAAACACTTCTTCGATACCATTCTATTACTGTTGTGATTGTTTGGGTGCACCCCTTGATTTTGGAGTGTTGTTCAGGGTGGGCGTATGTGGTTGCTGCGTTACCACCAGCCCGTGTGCGTAATTGGTACCCTGGCATTGCCTTGTGTGTCGTGTCACCTACCATACCGAGCCTTTACTACGAGTTTGTTTTTCTCCCGTAGCCTGTGTGTTATCCTCTGACAGTCACCTGGAGTGGAGATGGCATGATATTGGATGGACTACTGGGACTATTATGTGTGAAGGGTGATATGGGTAACCCGGAATGCTATTTAAAAGTATGTTTATTTTACTATAGTCATTATTATAATAGCGAAATATTACTATATAGTAAATAGTTTAACGGATCCTTAGAGGATGGGCGGTCCCAGGCATCCTTTAAGTTACTTGTATCTTTATTACAGTTCACTTGAGTTGGTTTACATTACATAAGTATATATTGTCCCGACTCGAGTGTTTTGTGTTTTGCTTTACGCTCAGGTCAGCCTGAGTATTCACAACTTTGGATTCTCTTCCTGGAGTTGGTCTTTCACTGGAGTTTCTGCTTATCTACATATTTATCTACTTCTGTTTCAGCTGTTCTAGTTTATCTCATGTATTAGTGAACTTCTATGTATTTGGGATTTCTATTATGTTGTTTTCAGACTGTATTATGTATTTGGTTTGAGACTCTGTTATAGTAGCTTCATGAACTACTATGTTATTTTATATTACGCTGTGAGTTATTCTGTTTGTTCTGTGTCTGTGATTCTGTATATTTGATTTTATTTGCTCCAAACTTTTTTACAATCTGTTATTTCGCATCATTCAAGTCTGACATGTATGGATTATTGTCGATTTGAAGGGTACGAAATTGGGGGTTGTTATAATTGATTTTTAGGATTGTAAATTAGTTTTAAATATTCGATTTTGGGGTTCTGGTTTAAAATGTAATAAAATCTTTGTTCCAAATAACTGCTTGAATTTTAATGACGTATTCATAATTTAATTTTTAGAACTTTTTCATAATTTTTAATTTGAAAAATAAGTAAATTTTTGTTTGACATAATTTTTAGAACTTTTCCATTTTATTGCTGTTTTGTAATCGCATCATGATTCTGTACATGATCATATTTCATTTTCTGTTGATCATGGCTTGTAATCAGATGCGATACGGGTAGAGGGTTACCCGAATCTTTACAAATCCAATACAAGTACAAGTGTAGCTACCCTTGTTTCCCTTTCCCCTGCGTACTTTGTTTACCTACATCTTGCCTTCTCTTGTCTTCATAACCACCATTATCCCCATTGATTTTTGACCTCAAAACTTGGTCTATTTGATGTTGATGTGGGTTAGCGCGCGTATATGCATAAATTCTCAATAATCTTTGGGGAGGCCTTTTTTTCCTTGTTCTTCTTGTTCATTTTCTTTGAAAATTTATTCCTATAAACTATGAATATGTCAGACTTTCCTCTTTAAAAATATATTACTCTCAAACCAATTTGAATTAGCACTAGCCATCAACTGGATGGTAGTGATTGTTGTGTCCACTATTTTTTAAAACGTACCGCACTCAATTTCATCGAGTGTCGACTAAGAAGTCATCAAAAATCAACAAGAGAGAAAACGAAAAACTTCAAAAAAATAGTTTCATCAATCCATTTTGAATCAATTGATTGTAATGCAACGTTGAGTTTGTATGGTAATGTAGAATTTTTGGTGAAGTTTCGGTGCAATTCCATGTCGTTGATTGGCGATCGTCATAACCTAGGGCTTGATTTCGCTGAAGCTGTGGACATCGAAAGAGGAGATAGAAGGGGGTGTCGGGTCTGCGTTGTGTTGATCGATTTGCTCGAATCGTTAATTTTTTGTGGAATTCGATGTTTAAAATGGTTGCGACTTTGTTTGCGTTGATGCATGTAGTGACCCTGACTCGGCCTTCGAAAATCAGCACCGAATACGACACTCGTATTCAAATGCTGCAAATTCAAACGTCGAATCTAGTTCGCCGGAGCTTATAACACATTAAGTACAACACAGCGGAAGGAAAAAAAATATCAATCTCTATACCGTAGCTACTCAGTGCACAGACAATCGATAGGTTATCCTAACATTCTCGAAGACACCCGGTCTTCAACACCGGTCTTCAAATGAAATCCATAACGCCGTATCACTATTCGGAATGGGTTATATGACATAAGGTCCTCTCCCGGCTAAACCGAATAGTGAGCGCAATATTTAAAGACATATGGATATGGGATTTTAGTTAAGTCACAACTTATAAAATCCAAAGCTTTTTTTTCAAATGGTTAAATAAATTACCATTTTAATATTTTAACAAAAAGATTCGTTTCACAAAGTTCACCTAGTTTCACAAAGATCTATCCATAGATTGCAAAACGATTTCCATTTCAATTGGATTAACTCATTAAATCTTTAAATTAAAGATTAAATTTATAGCTTTCAAAACACATTTCCAAAGATTTATCTATAACTTGGAAAACTATTTTCATTTTAGGCTTGAAATCCTTTTAACATAAAGTGGGAGAGCATTTCTTTTATGAAAGCTTTTGTTATTTGAAGACAAATGGTTTTCGTTTTGGAAAAATCCGATTTCGTTTATACAAGTTAAATATTTGGGTTAAATTTTAAATTCCGAAAAAACACCTTTGAAATGGTTTAAGACCCTATAAACTTGTATAACCCTTTTTAAATCATAGATAGGATTCAATTTCAAATTTGGAATTCAAATTTAAATCAAATTTCAAAATAAATCAAGTTATTCAAAAATAAATTTTACCTTTGAAATTCCTTTTCAAAAGCTTTTTATTTTAAACCCAATCCATTTCCAAAACTATTTGAATTCAAAAATTCAATTTTTTAAACAATTTCAAAAATTTGTGACTTAACCCATTTCCACGTGCAATCCATATTTGTGTGTGTTTAAGTGTGGTCCAGGGGTTCAACACAATAGTGCACAACATCAATCATCACAGACTCAATCATATCGATAAGCGGTATAACTCATAACGCTTATCTCTATTCATAGATACATAGATAAAATAAATTTATCCATCACAAAGATTTACCATTACAATTCGATGTGAGTATCAGATAACCAACTGGAATCCAACCCCCTGTCGCATCGAAATTTAAATGTCGTTTTACGGGTCAAGGCGTTTTTGCATACTCATATAATAATATATACATCACAGATATAACAACTTAACACAAAGCATCACATAGCATCACATCACATATCAAATATATCAATCCATCACACATCATTCAATAGCAATCAAACATCTTTAATTAAGATGAATAAATCGTGCGGTTTTTAATTTATCAACAACATAGTTACTTTCATTAGAAATCTTTAATTAATGATTTATTATCATAAATTTCCATTGATTAAGTATTAATAACCTTCATAAATTTATCATTCTTTAATCAATTATGTTAATTAATTAACCTTAATTGTAATTAACTAAATCTTAATAAATTATTCCTTAATCATTTTAAATTAATCAATTATTCTTAATTTAATTACCTTAATTAATTAACCACATTAATTAATTATTCTTTAAAGTAATTAACTCTTAATATTGATTAATCAATCTTTAATCTTTAATTATCTTCCCTTAGTTACTTTCACTAAGTAATTATTGTTTTTATTTAATCATTCATTAATTACTTGATTTATTAACTCCAATTATTAGTTAATTTACTTTAATTACTTACATTAAGTAATCCACTTCAAATAATAATTATTTCCCCTTAACCAATATGTTAACTCAAACCTTGAAAATTAATTTAACCATTTTAAAACATCCTTTTTAATAATTATTTCTTTATACATTATTAAGAAGATAACCTTCAAATTAAAATCAATTTATTTTAAACCATTTAGATTTAGATTAATTAAAACAATTATTTAAACCCTCCCTAACTATTTTAAAAACCTAAGAAACGTTTAAATATTGAAAACAAATTTAATTTAACAAGTTTTCTTTTCAAAACTTGAATTTCCCTAAAACTTCAAACTGTTTTGCCCGACTCGAGAAAATTCTTGGCTGCTTCGAGTTGAACCCGAGAAAAATGCTCCATTACTTTGGGTTTTCTCAAAAGTTAACCCGAGCGGCTAATTTTTTTTCTTTTACCTTAAAAATTTCTAAGTACTCTTACTATCGCACAACCCTCTTACTACGAGTTGAGACTCGAGCTACGCCGTTACTTCCCCGAGCCCAAACTCGAGAATCACACGAACTACCCCAAAACCTGCTTCTTCTTCCCCATTTCACAAATCCAGGTACAAGCTATCATGCATGCACGTGCATCGAGATTCTGGCCATCCTTTGTTGCCGCCGTGGCCACCCACACACCACCGTTGACCTCCTCCATCAACCCCGACCACCCAGACCTAGGTTCGACCTCAAAATCCAAATCGAGTTAAAATCCCAAGCTAGAAACAACACGACCCACCAAAACCAAACCTGTCATCGCCTCTATACGAAGCTCCGACCATCAGAAAAATCCACTACTCCGGTTGGGACTTCGACTACGACCAAAATTCCATTTCCCAAAGTCACGTTGCACTTGATCAACCGTGGACAACGAATAAATCGAAACATTCATACTCGACCGAACTAGGTTTACAAATTTCAAAAACTCGCCGCCGCCACCACGAACAACTACACGCCACCACAGTATTTTTCCCAGCTACTCCGATCACTCCTCCACCTCCAGGTAGAAACACGACCTCCCCATCCATCAAGATCATCAGAAATCGACTCGAAATCAAATTTCAGTGAAACCCAAAATTCACATTCAATACATCACATAAAATTGTGATTTTGATTTCAAAAATCATAATTTCCCAAGCTAATTCAAATTGCGTATTTAAATTAAAGAATTGTATCAATTGATTTTTTAACATATATATAAATTTTTACTGTTATTTCTATTTCTAGTAATCTTCTTGTCAGATACACATAACAATATATTTTAACCTTTGAATATAAGTTGTTGGAATCAACTTTTATTCAAAGGTTATAACCTAAAAACAAATTGAGGAAGAGATATTTGAATTTCTTTATGGGTTAGTCTGTTAAAATGTTGAACAGAGGAAGAAGAAAGAATGTATATCCTTGTAAAAAAAATTGTTTTAAAATCATTTACTCCATATTTTCACTTGGATTTATTCTTAAAGATGATGTTGTACTCATATAACTACTTTTCATTCAGAAATCGAAGTCTACAATTTGCTTGGGTTGGGGTAATTTAAATTTTCCTAACAGGTATTAAAACCTAGAATATATACACAGAGGCAAATTGTACTTTTTTTTCAAACATGCATTGCATATACATATATACAAGTTTACATTCCAGCACACCACATTTCAGAGAAGACAATCCATTCATGCATTCATCAAAACACATTCAAATTTAGGGCTAGGTTGCTCACCTGGAAATTTTGACAGAGAACAAAAGTGTTTGAGCCTAGAAGGGAAAATCTGAGCCTGGAATTTGAAATTAAAAATCTTTTCTTATTTACTCTTGTATTTGTTCACTTGATTCATCAATAACAACAAATTTTAATTTTACTTACAGTTTTGAATTCTCGTTATACACAGAGAACATTTTTTTCCTACAGTTGAAACCAGGAAGGGTTATAAAGTTTTGATTTTGATTTGTTTCCCTGCAACTAGTTAATTTTATTGATTAAATTCTTATTATACTATTGATTAACAACATAAAATTCAAATCTTTTAAAAGAATTTTATTTAACTTCATTTATTTCCAGTAATCTTGCTCACTGGCCAAAACTGCAGCTTTGATTATGATCTGCAAATTTTTTTGAATTGGTTTTATATTAAAAACTTGATTTTGAAACCAAAAATTTATTAACTATGAAGTTAAAAGCTTACCTGAGAAATGGAAGCAAAAGCTTGATGTTAAAGAAGATTTCTCAGATTTTTTCCCTAACTTCGTTTTAGCATTTGAAAACTGCTCTTGTTTTTTTTTTTCTGGTTTCAGGTTTTACCCTTTTTTCTTTGGTGTTTGAACTTTGATACTAAATCTTCTTTACTGTATATTCAGATTTGGTGAGATATTATTGTTTCAGATTTCTGAAAAGTTATTATAATTGCATATGGGGAAGTGAAGAGTTTTTTGTAATTTTTTATTTAATTATTTTATTCAATTTAATTGTATTGAAGGCCATTTGTAAAGAGATATCATAAACTCTAGATTTTGTTAATCACCTTACTCTACCTCCCATATGATGTTTACTCCTTATGTATATGTTTACATTTAAAATTTTCAAAGACAAAAGAATTTTTATAAACTTTAATTTTTATATTATACACTTTATAAAAAAAATGTATTCCTTGTTTATTTGTATATATATGCACACACAATGTTAAAAGCTTTTAACTAATATTTATATTACATATATTATATCTTAAAAATTCTTAGATGCTACTTATTTTTAAGACACTTATTTTTTAAATTTCAATATCAATTATAAACTTGAAATAAAAACATTTATGCCCATCTGTATATCCACACTTACCTTAAAAAAAATTAAATTTAATTTCAATGTGTTTTCTATTTTGCTCATATGTGTAATATACACATATATAAGATTTTAAATTAAAAAGACTCTTATAAACATTCTTTATTTCAATAATTTAAACACAAAATAAAATTGGAATTTATCTATATATTATTATCACTTATTTTTACCTGTTTAAGATTTTTCTTTATTTTTTTTCAAATTAAATTCCAAAAGTTTAAAATATATTATTAATTTATATTGACAAATTCTAGTATGCTACTTTATTTATTTATAAGATTTTAAATATACAATTCCAAATCCACAGTTAAATTTTTAAAAAACAATGTCCAAATAAATAAATATCCTATTTAATCTAAAAAATTCAAATTAATTTACAATTTTATTCAAAAATTTATTTTAATTATCAATTTAATTTAATTAAAAATCGGGATCGTTAGAGATTCCCCTCCCCCCTAAAAAAAATTTCGTCCGCGAAATTTGCTAGGAAGACAACAAAGAATAGATGATAGATAAAAAAATTATTTTTCCAAATCAACTGGATATTTATTCTGTATTTGGCCTACCAAATCAGAATATCAATAATATGAGAACAAACTCACACAATTATTTCACAAGATACTCGGGTCCACCGGTCTACGAATATGCATGGGCATTGATTAGTTCAAAGGGATAACTAATCGTTTGTAGAATATATCGGTCCCAGAGAATAGATAGATGGATTCAATCTTCTACAATTCCTCAAACGCTAGATATGGATTCCAGATTTAGATTGGAATGCCTCAAAATATATACCGATTTTTCCCTCTTCGGACTTCGATATACACACAAAATTACAATAGAATTTCGAGTTTGGTTTTAATTGAAATAGTTTTATTGATACAACTCAAATTTAGCCTTGTGTTGGTTAACCAATTTACTTAATTTAAAATTTCCCATTTATTTACAATTTTTAATTTCAGATTCAAATTCATTAAAGTTTAGATCAAAAAGCTGATAAGAAACCGACGATGATACGAAGTAAGAATTTTCTACAATGATACGTAGGGCCACCATCACACCGAAACTTCTTTCTAGAGTTGTCACGAAGATATCGAAAGAATTTGGAATCGAATCAAAAGAGATTGATAGAGAAAATTGTTTCCGCTATTGCAGGGTATTGACCATTTGTAGTGGTACTTCCCAGTCCCCTGTCTCGTCCTCTTCTTGCACTCATACTATCAGTGGATAGTAAGAGAATTTACTGAGGCATTCGAACGGATATCTTAGGGATTACTTGTTGAATATGCGCTTATATGATTTTTGTTTGATGATAATAAACATATATACATTCGTTTAAATGTATTTGTTAATATACTATTCTATTTTTCACAGATTAAATAAATATTTGCTGAATAAAATAAATTACACAGAATTTGAATTCAAACAGATATTTTATTCAAATAAATATTTATTTCAATTTTGAATAGTACAAATTCAAGCTCTCACTATACACTATACAACTTTGATATATATTCAATTACATCACATTTACATCAGCACCTCACTACATATCACTCACACTCGTATTTATCTTCAACTGCATTCCAGTTTGAATCCAGCATCTGAGAAATCTGCAAAAATATAAACTAATGCAGTAAAATTGAAAATAAAATATTTTTGCGATATAAAATAAAACGTGAATTTTGAAAATGATATTTGCCTCAGTTATTTGGGTTGTTCGTCATAATTTAAATTTGAATTCATCATACACGAACAACTTGTGACATACACAGTGTATTACTGTATATGCTACAAGGCCGTGCACGCTGATATATACACTTGATAATGCTACAGGGACAGGTGAGCACAAGGTCAAACCCAAATATACGGACAGGTTCAACTCAGGTGCAATAAATTCAAAAATACGACACGAGCACAAGGTCAAATCCGAGTTTTGAAACTGGATTCAACACAAGTGAACATGACAAGAAACAGTTCAATATGAAATGATGAACATGCAGTCAACAAGTGACAACATACTTCAATGACCAAAGTATGGCAAATGCGAAATGCAGATACAAACTGCAAAGAACATCAACAATGACCAATGAACAAAGACTCCAAACCTACAAAACTGCATGCACACGGCAGCTACAAAGTGCAAAGGACATGATCAAGCCAACACAGCAACAAATGAGACAACAACTTCAAACTCACATATGTCCGGATTAGATACAATCCAGATATGCAACTCAAAGCTTCAAGACAGTACAACTACAACTCGGTGCAATTGACACAATCAACTGTACTGGACAATACAAGGAAATGAAGATTGCAGCAATATACAGATGAACAAAATGACCAACTGCAACAATGCAAACAATATAAACAGTGAAGAAAATGGACAGCAAACATGACAAGAGACCAAAGTGCAACAGGATGAACGGCAAAGCCAAGCATGATACGAGTGAACAAGTATGGCAGCATGCAAATGCATCAAAGCACAAAAGTGCACAGCAACCATCATGAACACAGTGAAGACAACAAAGGCAGTGCACATGTGAATCAAGTGACCAACCAGAAGCTACTGAAGGCAACCACAAGTACAGGTTAAACCAACACAGAAATACACAAGCACAAAGTAGTGAAACTCCAATGACTCAAGCAACATGTCCAGGTACAACATGACAATGCTCAAAGACACAGTACACATGTATGTAGTGACACAATAATACACATAAAGACCAACAATTATGCAATAGTGAAAAACACAAGTCAGTGGTGAAGCAACAACAATGAATCAGAGCCGTAATATACAATGCATACATGAGTCAGTGCAGTAAACAGCGAAGCATGTTCATGGAACACATCAACAACAGCCAGTACCAACATGGACAGAAGGCAGTGAAACTCAGAGCATATGAAATGCAGACTAGAAGTGCAACTGCAATGGATACAACAATGCCCAAGATAACTTGAACAAAGCTACAGGAATGCAGACAGTGGCCGAAGCCAATTTACAAAATGTCGAAGCCGTGGAAGCATAGCAAAGCCAAAGCCAAAAATCGTCACAGTCAATGATGAATGAGTCAAACTTCATCACAAAGTCAAAAATCGAAGCCGTGGCCAACAAAGGATACCCAAGTCAAAGAAAATTGATGCCGTGAACATCAAGTAAGCAAGCATCACAAAATATATACGAAGTGACAAAGTCAGAGAGATCATAATCGTTCAAGCATAATCATACGGCAGAGATAAAAAAAATTGACAAATTCAAATCATCAGAACGAACGAGAGTATAGGAATTCGATTCCTATTTAAACATAATCATCATCGGCATTTAATCCATCGAATTCCAGAAAGCATAAAATCAGTAAAAGCAAAAGCATACAATTACATACCGAAGAAGGAATTCGATCAACGGAGCAGCCACAAAGAGCATCGAAGTCGAACAAGTATCAAAGGTCGGCGCTTCAATTTGAAAGCCCTAAATTGGATCGAAGGGACAAGCCCTAATTTAGCTTCAAAGTGGAAACAGCCGGCATCTCCAAATAAATAAAGGAAGATAATAAAAGAGACGGGCTAGAAGATAAAAGGGGCCGGCATTTTTATTAACAAGGGCTTTAAATTTAATATTAGGATTATTTCATTTTAATTGTTTTTAATTGTATTTTCCTTTTTCTTTTTAAACCGTTTATTTTTTCTAGTCATGTGACTAGGGGACAAGCTACGTGGCGTAGCTTGAGAATTCGCAACTCGGTAGTTGAGTTGTGGCAGGGTTTTGAGCGTAGACTTAGATTAGTCAATAGCGGGTATAGTGAGTTTACGTGTGTAAGCGAGGGACTATCTAATTTCTAGTAGAAACCTTGGGGGCAGCACGTAGGCAGGGTTTTGCCGAAGCTGGGTAAATTCTGTGTTGTTCTGTTTTATTCTGTTATTTATATTCTGCTATATCTGTGCTGCTATTCTGTGATCTGAATTGAAATTAATTAATAAGCTTCCGCGATTAATTCTTATAATTTACACTATCACCCTATTCACCCCCCCTCTAGGGTGAAATCGATCCTACAAGTGGTATCGGAGCTAGGAACAAAAGCCGTTTTTGTTTTTAAAAAAAATTTGATTTTACAAAAATCAATTTTTGTTTTAAAAATTTCGTGTTTCAAAAAATCGGTTTTTGTTTTAAAAATTTGAATTTTTAAAATGGCTTCTTTTAATAATGCTTTTGCAGAAGGTCAATCCATAGTTAGACCACCAATGTTCAATGGTGAATATGCTTACTGAAATAATAGAATGCAAATTTTTCTGAAAACCATTGACGCTTGGAATATTGTTGAGACAGGTTATAGTATACCAACTATAACTGTAGATAATCAGGAAATAGAGAAACCAAAATATCAATGGACAGATCTAGAAAATAGATTACAAAATGCTAATGCTAGAGCTATGAATTCTATTATCTGTTCATTGGATCAATTTGAATTTAATCGTGTCTCACATTGTCTAACTGCACAGGAAATATGGCACACACTAGAAGTGACTCACGAAAGAACATCTCTAGTCAAAGAATCTCGCCTTGCCATGCTAAGCAGCGAATACGAGAACTTCACAATGGCGAAGGAAGAAAATGTCAAAGAGATGCATGGACGACTTTCCAATATCGTTTACAAATCAAAAGCTCTTGGAAAATCATACACAGAGTTGGAGATAGTCCGAAAAATCCTTAGAGTCCTTCCACGAAAATTTGAAGCAAAAGTGACTGCCATACAAGAATCAAAAGATTTGAAACAAATGAAAGTCGAAGAACTCATCGGAAATCTCACCACTTATGAGCTAGAAATGAAATTCAAGGAAGAGCGTGAAGGAGGAGATAATCGAAAGAAATCAATAGCGCTCAAAGGAACTACCGAAAGTGATGATGATAACGACGATGATGATGGTGCAGAAGAACTAGAGCTGTTAATAAGGAAATTCAAAAAATGGAATCAGAAACATGGAAATTCAGCTCGAATTCAAAAAGCAAAAAGCAGAATAGCCAAAGCACTAGACTACTCAGAAGAACAAAAGTTTATTTGTTATAATTGCAACAAACCCGGCCATATCAAGCCCGATTGTCCACAAATTAAATTCAGCCATGGAAAGAAATAGAAAATAAAAAGTTTTGCAGCCACTTGGGATGAAATAGACGAGAATGATCAAAGCACTGGCAGTGAAAGCGAAAAGGCAGAATTTTGTCTTCGAGGTGATACAACTGACAGTGACGATGACGAGCCAAGTGAGGTATCAAAACTTACCCATTCTGAGTTGCTTATATATTTTCATGAAATAAATGGCTGTTATGAACGACTTAGGGAAAAATACGCCAAACTTGAATCCCAAAAGAATACTTTGATAGAATGCAATGAACAACTTGACCAATTAGTTAAAACCTATCAAAGTAGGATCCCTAAGTGTGATAAGTGTCCAACATTTGAAAAGGAAATTAAAAAATCAAAAATCAATATAAAATCACTTGAAAATCAAATTCTGATTTTAAAAGAGAATGAAAATACTAGGAGAGAGAATTCTATTAAAAAGTGCACACAGTTGTTAAACGAAAATGAATCTCTCAAATCACAAGTCCAACAATTGTCAACGACTTTAGATAAATTTTCAAAAAGTGCAAAATCGTTGAATATGCTATTAGGAAAGCAAACTGTTAATACGGTTAGACAAGAACTTGGATATAATAGTTCGAAAATTGTTGAAAACAAGATTAATCAAGAAAATTCAATGTGCACGATTTGTAGAAAATATGGACACAATCACAATAATTGTTGGTATAGACCCAAACATGTGAAAACTATACCGATTTGGGTTCCAAAAGGCACAAATATAAAATCTCTCAAAGTTAAACAAATTTGGGTGCCGAAGGGAACAATTATAAATAGTTTTGGGTCTTTACAAAATTGTTTTTCAAAATTTTCTGCCACTAACAACCATGGACCTATAAAAGCAAATAGGTCACATAAATCTTTCATCGTGTAGGTGTGGTGGCAGGCTAAGGAACAACAACAGTGTACTCTGGATTTTTTGGGTGTTCCAGAAACACAACGGGCGACAAAGCAAAATTCCTTAGCCTAGCATAAAGGTGACAGAATCACAACGGACAACAACGGAAAATATCGTAAAGGTAAAACAGGTAATGGTATGTTTTTAAACGATATATTAAATGTGATAATCTGCACCATATTCTGAATTAAAATCAGCCAATATTGAGAAGATGAAAAAATTTTGACTCTGACTTATTCAACATAGTTGGTCAATTATATTCTTATGCCAAAAACACTATAAAAATCTCTAGATTCTTTGAATTACTTCATATATATCAGTTTGGATTAAAAATAGTGTTTTGTTGGATAATACAATTGGTGATAATACGGCTGACTCTATATTCACGGTTTTCTGATTATTTACACGGCTTCATTTCAAATTCAAAAGAATGTCATTTAAATTGTTGTTAAAATTGAATTTGAAATTTTTGGTGCACACTTCATGTTTTTGGTTTATAAAATACAATTGATGATAATTTTTGAGTGAAAGAGAAATTCAGATGCAGATTACACTGGTAATCTAGTTGATAGAAAAATTACTAGTGAAACGTGATGTTTGTTAAGACATTTAGTAACTGCATCGTTTGTCAAAGAAAATATCTGCATATTTTCATTTCAATAAATTTCAAATAGCAGAAAATTTTCTTATAAAACCCCCTGGAGAAAATCATTTTTGGCCATAGGTTCAGATTAGTCATTTTTGAAAAATTAATTTCATAATTATTTTTGAATTTGATTTTAAATGACTATTTTGACTAATCTGATTCCCTAATGTTTATCGAAAAGAAAAATAGTGATTGAAAAAGTGATGAGTGTTAATGTTGATCAAATATTATGACTCGACACGGTATAACTAATGAATTTCTTTAGAAATTTAAACAAGAGTTATAAAACTGTTTGTTGGTAAAAATTCCATGACCATCTCTATATCTATCATATTTCTAACGACCATCACTCATCAAAATTCTATATAGTTTGTCGATATGTGGTACTTTAAACAGGAATCGTTCGTTTTTCATTTTCACATTTTTTTAAAATAAAAAAAATAAAAAATTAATTAATAATAATAATAATAAATACCAAAGTATTCACTCTCATTTAAAAGTCCTCACGGTTATGCATGGGTGAATTACTTGGAATTTGTTATGTGCTTCCATGCTCATTTAAAAGTCCTCACGGTTATGCATGTGTGGAACGCATATCAAAAGTTGATTTGTAAAATAAACAAGTTGATTCTAATCCCATTTAAAAGTCCTCACGGTTATGCGTGGTTAAAAGATACTTGAATTCATTTTTTAAAAAATAAAATTGGAATACTACTAATCTCATTTAAAAGTCCTAACGGTTATGCATGGTTAGTAGATATTCAAATTTCTGATATAAATATACCACAAATAGACACAACTGTATGGTTTTATATGATGACATTATTTCCATCATTCTAAAAGTGGAATATGCGCCTAACAAAATATTTATGATTTTTGTTTGATTTTTTATTGAAATTTAATATTTATATTCAATTGAGTTTTAATGTTGAATTAATATTGATAACTTTATCTCTATTTTCTCTAACACTATTATTCTTTTGCTGATAACAAAAGGAGGAGAGAAAGGTTAAGATTTTGTCAAATAAATTCAAGCAAAGGTCAAATAATTTTCTATTTGCATCTAGACTCATTTGCATATTTTTATCTGTATGCATATATGTAGGGGGAGAATCATGTAGAGAGGAAGCATTTAAATAGGGGGAGCAATTAGGATATATCCATAATCAAATACATTTAATACATTCAAAATCTTTGGATAGAAAGATGCTATTTGCTGCTATTCCATCCATTAAATATATGTTTGTTATCATCAAAAGGGGGGGATTGTTGAATATGCGCTTATATGATTTTTGTTTGATGATAATAAACATATATACATTCGTTTAAATGTATTTGTTAATATACTATTCTATTTTTCACAGATTAAATAAATATTTGCTGAATAAAATAAATTACACAGAATTTGAATTCAAACAGATATTTTATTCAAATAAATATTTATTTCAATTTTGAATAGTACAAATTCAAGCTCTCACTATACACTATACAACTTTGATATATATTCAGTTACATCACATTTACATCAGCACCTCACTACATATCACTCACACTCGTATTTATCTTCAACTGCATTCCAGTTTGAATCCAGCATCTGAGAAATCTGCAAAAATATAAACTAATGCAGTAAAATTGAAAATAAAATATTTTTGCGATATAAAATAAAACGTGAATTTTGAAAATGATATTTGCCTCAGTTATTTGGGTTGTTCGTCATAAATTAAATTTGAATTCATCATACACGAACAACTTGTGACATACACAGTGTATTACTGTATATGCCACAAGGCCGTGCATGCCGATATATACACTTGATAATGCTACAGGGACAGGTGAGCACAAGGTCAAACCCAAATATACGGACAGGTTCAACTCAGGTGCAATAAATTCAAAAATACGACACGAGCACAAGGTCAAATCCGAGTTTTGAAACTGGATTCAACACAAGTGAACATGACAAGAAACAGTTCAATATGAAATGATAAACATGCAGTCAACAAGTGACAACATACTTCAATGACCAAAGTACGGCAAATGCGAAATGCAGATACAAACTGCAAAGAACATCAACAATGACCAATGAACAAAGACTCCAAACCTACAAAACTGCATGCACACGGCAGCTACAAAGTGCAAAGGCCATGATCAAGCCAACACAGCAACAAATGAGACAACAACTTCAAACTCACATATGTCCGGATTAGATACAATCCAGATATGCAACTCAAAGCTTCAAGACAGTACAACTACAACTCGATGCAATTGACACAATCAACTGTACTGGACAATACAAGGAAATGAAGATTGCAGCAATATACAGATGAACAAAATGACCAACTGCAACAATGCAAACAATATAAACAGTGAAGAAAATGGACAGCAAACATGACAAGAGACCAAAGTGCAACAGGATGAACGGCAAAGCCAAGCATGATACGAGTGAACAAGTATGGCAGCATGCAAATGCATCAAAGCACAAAAGTGCACAGCAACCATCATGAACACAGTGAAGACAACAAAGGCAGTGCACATGTGAATCAAGTGACCAACCAGAAGCTACTGAAGGCAACCACAAGTACAGGTTAAACCAACACAGAAATACACAAGCACAAAGTAGTGAAACTCCAATGACTCAAGCAACATGTCCAGGTACAACATGACAATGCTCAAAGACACAGTACACATGTATGCAGTGACACAATAATACACATAAAGACCAACAATTATGCAATAGTGAAAAACACAAGTCAGTGGTGAAGCAACAACAATGAATCAGAGCCGTAATATACAATGCATACATGAGTCAGTGCAGTAAACAGTGAAGCATGTTCATGGAACACATCAACAACAGCCAGTACCAACATGGACAAAAGGCAGTGAAACTCAGAGCATATGAAATGCAGACTAGAAGTGCAACTGCAATGGATACAACAATGCCCAAGATAACTTGAACAAAGCTACAGGAATGCAGACAGTGGCCGAAGCCAATTTACAATATGTCGAAGCCGTGGAAGCATAGCAAAGCCAAAGCCAAAAATCGTCACAGTCAATGATGAATGAGTCAAACTTCATCACAAAGTCAAAAATCGAAGCCGTGGCCAACAAAGGATACCCAAGTCAAAGAAAATTGATGCCGTGAACATCAAGTAAGCAAGCATCACAAAATATATACGAAGTGACAAAGTCAGAGAGATCATAATCGTTCAAGCATAATCATACGGCAGAGATAAAAAAAATTGACAAATTCAAATCATCAGAACGAACGAGAATATAGGAATTCGATTCCTATTTAAACATAATCATCATCGGCATTTAATCCATCGAATTCCAGAAAGCATAAAATCAGTAAAAGCAAAAGCATACAATTACATACCGAAGAAGGAATTCGATCAATGAAGCAGCCACAAAGAGCATCGAAGTCGAACAAGTATCAAAGGTCGGCACTTCAATTTGAAAGCCCTAAATTGGATCGAAGGGACAAGCCCTAATTTAGCTTCAAAGTGGAAACGGCCGGCATCTCCAAATAAACAAAGGAAGATAATAAAAGAGACGGGCTAGAAGATAAAAGGGGCCGGCATTTTTATTAACAAGGGCTTTAAATTTAATATTAGGGTTATTTCATTTTAATTGTTTTTAATTGTATTTTCCTTTTTCTTTTTAAACCGTTTATTTTTTCTAGTTGTGTGACTAGGGGACAAGCTACGTGGCGTAGCTTGAGAATTCGCAACTCAGTAGTTGAGTTGTGGCAGGGTTTTGAGCGTAGAGTTAGATTAGTCAATGGCGGGTATAGCGAGTTTACGTGTGTAAGCGAGGGACTATCTAATTTCTAGTAGAAACCTTGGGGGCAGCACGTAGGCAGGGTTTTGCCGAAGCTGGGTAAATTCTGTGTTGTTCTGTTTTATTCTGTTATTTATATTCTGCTATATCTGTGCTGCTATTCTGTGATCTGAATTGAAATTAATTAATAAGCTTCCGCGATTAATTCTTATAATTTACACTATCACCCTATTCACCCCCCTCTAGGGTGAAATCGATCCTACATTACTCATTCTAGGGAATACTTCACCCTATCTCTAATGAGCTAGTTAATGTGTTATACTCTTGAGCTATAGTTTTAACCTTCAGCTCTGATACCAAATGTAGTGACCCTGACTCAGCCTTCAAAAATCGGCACCAAATACGACACCTGTATTCAAATGCCGCAAATTAAAACGTCGAATCTTGTTCACCAGAGCTTATAACACATTAAGTACAACACAGCGGAAGAAAAAGAATATATCAATATACAACATTTGATACAATATGATACAACTGAATGATACAATGAATATACATCAGAGATATGGTACAAGATAATAGCAGCGGAAAAGAAAAGGTAACACCAGTAGCAGAACAATACCTCCAATATAGTCTTCAAGAAAGAACTCCTGCAGCGGTATTCTCCATCTCCAAAGCACCAATCAAGAAATAGCTCGAACTCCCAATAACGATGCACAAAGATGAGCACGGTCAGTCGTGCTCCAAAGACTGAACTAGCTCCAGATAATCCACTAAACCTGACTATCTGAAAGACCCAACTCTAGACTTCCCGTGTGAGAAAATAGTGGGCACCCAAAGTTTAGGAAAGGAACAATAAACTCCAGGTCAGTCGTGGGACTAGTATGGGCAAACAAAAAAAATTTGGTCTTTAAAACAAACAAAAGAATTTAAACTTGAAATCCGCAATGCTTTTGGAAAATGAAATTACCATATGACCTCCGCCACACACACAATGCAAATGCAGACTTGGAGGAGATTTCCCTTATGATAGTCAAATATGCTTAATACGAGAAGATGCTTTGATATTATTACTAGTGCATAGTGTAGAAAAACCATTTCGAAAGTATAATATAAATCCTAGCCAGCATAAGTACCATGATATTATGCCTACTATAGTTGTCATTTTAAATGGCAAGTTCTACAACTAAAACCGTACAAAGCTTGTATTGTTTTGATTGGATTTCCAACAAATGGTCAGGCTAAGGAAATTCCTACTGCCACATGGGATCGCCTCAGGTGGGACGTCTTGAGAGCTTAACCAGCTCTCTGCCAACACAAGGCCGAGTTACCTCTATAACTAGGTAACTACAACTCGGGCATGCCATCCCTCGGTCCTTTTGGACCTTTATCCGAGGCGCCTCAAAACCACAAAGCAATCACAAAGTAATAGATCTGCAGTATCCACATGAGTAACTATCTAGGCTCCATACCATGATACCACCCTTTTCCAGAAGGGAATGACACACCCTAAAGGGCGCGGCCCTCATAACCTTGCCGCATCTTTCCTGTTTCGACCATTTTCGGGGTATGAGGTCCTGATGCAGTCTCGTCCACAAAGCTATGCTTTATACAAAAGCAATGCTTTGATCACAAATGATACACGGCAGCGCTCGGCATGCCACACTACCAAAATTGGAGTATATCACTGATAAATATCGACTACATAACCTCTGAGCTCGTATGTCTCAGAGAAGGGTATTAAGCTAAGAGAATAAATTCTCCTCCACCAAGCAGAAATGTATTTGATAGAGATCAGTTTAATATCTCAAAGTGTAATGTCGGACATACAACCATACAAGTCTGTTCCGGGTTCGAATAGAACCGAAGGCACTTTCGAAGAAGCCCTTGCAATCCGGGTATCTACAATCCCGATCAGACTTCGCACCACTTAGGGAATCTCTATACCATAGCTACTCGGTGCAGAGACAATCGATAGGTTATCCTAACATTCTCGAAGACACGCGGTCTTCAACACCGGTCTTCAAATGCAATCCACGTCGTATCACTATTTGGAATAGGTTATATGATACAAGGTCCTCTCCTGGCTAAACCGAATAGTGAGCGCAATATTTAAAGACATATGGATATGGGATTTTAGTTAATTCACAATTTATAAAATCCAAAGCTTTTCTTTCAAATGGTTAAACAAAATACCATTTTAATCTTTTAAAAAAAAGAATCGTTTCACAAAGTTCACCTAGTTTCACAAAGATCTATCCATAGATTGCAAAACGATTTCCATTTCAATTGGATAAACTTATTAAATCTTTAAATTAAAGATTAAATTTATAGCTTTCAAGACATGTTTCCAAAGATTTATATATAACTTGGAAAACTATTTTCATTTTAGGCTTGAAATCCTTTTAACACAAAATGGAAGTGCATTTCTTTTATGAAAGCTTTTGTTATTTGAAGACAAATGGCTTTCGTTTCGAAAATATCCGATTTCGTTTATACAAGTTAAATTTTTGGGCTAAATTTTAAATTCCCAAAACAACACCTTTAAAATGGTTTAAGACCCATATAAACTTGTATGACCCTTTTTAAATCATAGATAGGATTCAATTTCGAATTTGGAATTCAAATTTAAATCAAATTTCAAAATAAATCAAGTCATTCAAAAATAACTTTTACCTTTGAAATTCCTTTTCAAAAGCTTTTTACTTTAAACCCAATCCATTTCCAAAACTATTTGAATTCAAAATTCAATTTTTTAAAACAATTTCAAAAATTTGTGACTTAATCCATTTCCACGTGCAATCCGTATTTGTGTGTGTATAAGTGTGGTCCAGGGGTTTAACACAATAGTGCATAACATCAATCATCACAGATTCAATCATATCGATAAGCGGTATAACTCATAACGCTTATCTCTATTCACAGATTCATAGATATAATAAATTTATCCATCTCAAAGATTTACCATTACAATTCGATGTGGGTTTCAGATAACCAACTGGAATCCGACTCCCTGTCGCATCGAAATTTAAATGTCGTTTTACGGGTCAAGGGGTTTTTGCATGCTCATATAACAATATATACATACAGATATAACAACTTAGCACAAAGCATCACATAGCATCACATCACATACCAAATATATCAATCCATCACACATCATTCAATAGCAATCAAACATCTTTAATTAAGATGAATAAATCTGTGGTTTTTAATTTATCAGCAACATAGTTACTTTCATTAGAAATCTTTAATCAATGATTTATTATCATAAATTTCCATTAATTAAGTTTTAATCACCTTTATAAATTTATCATTCTTTAATCAATTATCTTAATTAATTAACCTTAATTGTAATTAATTAAATCTTAATAAATTATTCCTTAGTCGTTTTAAATTAATCAATTATTCTTAATTTAATCACCTTGATTAATTAACCACATTAATTAATTAAGAGTTAAAATAATTAACTCTTAACATTGATTAATCAATCTTTAATTATCTTCCCTGAATTACTTTCACTAAGTAATTTTTATTTTTATTTAATCATTCATTAATTACTTAATTTATTAACTCGAATTATTAGTTAATTTACTTTAATTACTTACATTAAGTAATTCACTTCAAATAATAATTATTTCCCCTTAAGCAATATGTTAACTCAAACTTTGAAAATTAATTTAACCATTTTTAACATCCTTTTTAATAATTATTTCTTTATACATTATTAAGAAGATAACCTTCAAATTAATCAATTTATTTTAAACCATTTAGATTTAGGTTAATTAAAACAATTATTCAAAACCCTCCTTAACTATTTTAAAAACTTAGGAAACGTTTAAATATTGAAAAGAAATTTAATTTAACAGTTTTATTTTCAAAACTTGAATTTCCTTAAAACTTCAAACTGTTTTGCATGCTGACTCGAGAAAATTCCTTGCTGCTTCGAGTTGAACGCGAGCAAAATGGTCCATTACTTCGGGTTTTCTCAAAAGTTAACCCGAGCGCCCAATTTTTTTTCTTTTACCTTAAAAATTTCTAAGTATTCTTACTGTCACACAACCCTCCTACTTCGAGTTGAGACTCGAGCTACGCCGTTACTTCCCCAAGCCCAAACTCGAGAATCACACGAACTCTCCCAAAATCTGCTTCTTCTTCCCCACTTCACAAACCTAGGTACAAGCTATTGCGCGTTCACGTGCACCGAGATTCTGGCCATCCTTAGTTTTCGCCGCGGCCACCCACACACCACCGTTGACCTCCCCATCAACACCGACCACCCAGACCTGGGTTCGAGCTCAAAATCGAAATCGAGTTAAAATTCCAAACTGGAAACAACACGACCCATCACAACCAAACCTGTCATCGCCTCGACACGAAGCTCCGACCATCAGAAAAATCCACTACTCTGGCTACGAGTAAACTTCCATTTCCCAAAGCCACGTTGCACTCGATCAACCGTGGACGACGAACAAATCGAAACATTCATACTCGACCATACTAGGTTTACCAACCTCAAAAACTCGCCGCCGCCTCCATGACCAACTACATGCCACCACAGTATTTTTCCCACCTACTCCGATCACTCCTCCACCTCCAGGCCGAAAAACGACCTCCCCATCCATCGAGATCATCAGAAATTGAACCGAAATCAAATTTCAATCAAACCTAAAATTCACATTCAATACCTCACTTAAAATTGTGATTTTGGTTTCAAAAATCATAATTCCCCAAGCTAATTCAAGTTGCGTATTTAAATTAAAGAATTGTATCAATTAATTTTTTAACATATTTATAAATTTTACTATTATTTCTATTTCTAGTAATCTTCTTGTCAGATACACATAACAATATATTTTAAAATTAGTATTAAGTTGTTGGCATCAACTTTTATTCAAAGGTTATAACCTAAAAACAAATTGAGGAAGAGATGTTTGAATTTCTTTATGGGTTAGTCTGTTAAAATGTTGAACAGAGGAAGAAGAAAGAATGTATATCCCTGTAAAAAAAATTATTCTAAAATCATTTACTCCAAATTTTCACTTGGATTTATTCTTAAAGATGATGTTGTACTCGTATAACTACTTTTCATTTAGCAATCGAAGTCTACAACTTGCTTGGGTTGGGGTAATTTAAATTTTCCTAACAGGTTTTAAAACCTAGAATATATACACAGAGGCAAATTCTACTTTTTTTTCTGACATGCATTGCATATACATATATAGAAGTTTACATTCCAGCATACCACATATCAGAGAAGACAATCCATCCACGCATTCATCAAAACACACACAAATTTAGGGCTAGGTTGCTCACCTGGAAATTTTGACAGAGAACAAAAGTGATTGAGCCTGGAAGGGAAAATCTGAGCCTGGAATTTGAAATTAATTTTTTTTTCTCATTTACTCTTGTAGTTGTTCACTTGATTCATCAATAACAACAAATTTTAATTGTACTTACAATTTTGAATTCTTGTTACACACAGAGAACTTTTTTCCTGCAGTTGAAACCAGGAAGGGTTCTAAAGTTTTGATCTTGATTTGTTTCCCTGCAACTGGTTAATTTTATTGATTAGATTCTTGTTGTACTACTGATTAACAACATAAAATTCAAATCTTTTAAAAGAATTTTACTTAACTTCATTTATTTCTAGAGAATCTTGCTCACTGGCCAAAACTGCAGCTTGATTCCGATCTGCAATTTTTTTGAATTGATTTTATGTTAAAAACTTGATTTTGAAACCAAAAATTTATTAACTATAAAGTTAAAAGCTTACCTGAGAAATGGAAACAAAAGCTTGATGTTGAAGAAGATTTCTCAGATTTTTTTCCCAACTTGTTTTAGCTTCTGAAAACTGCTCTTGTTTTTTTCTGGTTTCAGGTTTTAACATTATTTTTCTTTGGTATTTGAACTTTCTTACTCAAATCTTCTTTACTGCATATTCAGATTTGGTGAGATATTGTTGTTTCAGATTTCTGGAAAGTTATTATAATTGCATATGGGGAAGTGAAGAGTTTTTTGTAATTTTTATTTAAGTATTTTATTCAATTTAATTGTATTGAAGGCCATTTGTAAAGAGGTATCATAAACTCTAGATTTTGTTAATCACCTTACTCTACCTCCCATGTGATGTTTACTCCTTATGTATATGTTTACATTTAAAATTTTCAAAGACAAAAGAATTTTTATAAACTTTAATTTTTATATTATACACACTTTATAAAAAAAATGTATTCCTTGTTTATTTGTATATATATGCACACACAATGTTAAAAGCTTTTAACTAATATTTATATTACATATATTATATCTTAAAAATTCTTAGATGCTACTTATTTTTAAGACACTTATTTTTTAAATTTCAATTTCAATTATAAACTTGAAATAAAAACATTTATGCCCATTTGTATATCCACACTTACCTTAAAAAAAAATTAAATTTCAATGTGTATTCTATTTTACTCATATATGTAATATACACATATATAAGATTTTAAATTAAAATGACTTTTATAAACATTCTTTATTTCAATAATTCAAACTCAGGAATTTATCTACATATTATTATCACTTATTTTGACTTGTTTAAGATTTTTCTCTATTTATTTTCAAATTAAATTCCAAAAGTTTAAAATATATTATTAATTTATATTGACAAATTCTAGGATGTTACTTTATTTATTTATAAGATTTTAAATATACAATTCCAAATCCACAATTAAATTTTTAAAAATCAATGTCCAAATAAATAAATATCCTATTTAATCTGAAAAATTCAAATCAATTTACAATTTTATTCAAAAAATTATTTTAATTATCAATTTAATTTAATTAAAAATCGGCATCATTACAATGCGTTTAAGCGCACTACTAAGGGAGTCGGTTTCATTTGACATGGACGGAGGGGTAGGCGAGGTGGAGGTTGGAATGAAAGCGGCGAGGCGACCTGTTAGTGACTTCAGGTTCGTCAAATGGTGGTCGTGATATTTTTGCATGTATATGCATGGACATGTGTGCATGGCGAAGGGAAGGCTGGAAAAATAGAAAAAGCGAAGAAGGAACTATGGAGTGTGGAGCAGATTGGAAAGGGTAGTGGGCTTTGGGCCAAGCTTTAGTGGATGAGATTGATTTTTATAAATTAATAAGTTTTAAATTCGATTAACGTATGTGCTAACTTTAAATGAAATATCTTTCTCATTTAAAATCAGATTGACACATAGATTTTTGTGTCAGACTTGTGTTGGCGCGTACTATGCTATGGTATAAAATTTTAATTAGTTAAGGGTAGTATAATATAATAATAAAGTTGTACTGCTAGAAAATAATTTTGGTAATTTGGAAAACAACGTAGTTCAGTTAATTATACTTAATGGCTGTTAACTATTTGGCCAAATAAACATCATATTATTAAGGTAAATTGAATAGGGTAATGTGGACATCTGTTTTTGCGGAATAAATCACTATTCCGCTAATTTAATTAATTTGCATTTAATTAGCAGAATAATTCCATATTCCACTATCTTATAGTTTTGGACATTTGATTATATATCGTTAACTAATATGCCACTTTGAATATATGAAATGTTAACCAATGATGGTTAAGTATTGAATTTATTTACATATTCATCGATTATGTAAATATCATGTATTAACTTGGAAAATGAAATTTAATGATATGGTAGCTTGTGCAAGTACCAATATGATCATTAAGCCTCTATCAAATTTGGAAAGTTAATTATTGATTTAAAAGTTAATTTAAGAATAATTATTGTCTATCACAAGGCTTTGAAGATAATTATAATTTAGTAATAAGATTTAAAAGGTAATACCATTTATTAATAATTTTATAAAGGTAATTTATAATTATTTTTAATAATGATTTTAAGTTTTTTTTCTTTATTTATATGATTCTTAAAGGTTATTTCCTAATGTTATTTAAGAATATTTAATTACTATTTTAAATTTATTTATTTATTGAATTAAAATGTTTTAATTTAATTATTTATTTAACGTAATGTAATTATACTTCAATTTTTAAATAAGGTTATTTAATTATACTGATTTAAGTTATTTAAATTTATTTATAAGCTAATTAATATTCATATTAATATCATTTAAAAGTTATATGATTATTGTATTAATAACCTTTTAAAGTTAGTTAATTATTATATTGATGTTGTTTTGAAGTTAACTTATTAATATACTGACAAGCTTGAAATTAATTTAATATACTATTAATGAGATTCTAAAGTTATTATTTTGAATGATGATTAAAGAAACGAAATAAAAGGATCTTTAAATAATAACTAACTATGTTAAGTTATTTAAAATTACTTTAAATGTGTTTTGGTTATCTAGAGAGCCTTACTAATGTAAAGATCATAGTAATTAAGTTATTTAAATATGGGAAGAGTTTTACAAATGGTTATGGATATTTATAAAAGAATTTATGAATTTTTATAAATTTGGAAAGGTTTTAACATTGGAAGAAGTCAGTTTTGAATGATTTTAAAAACTTGTTTATAATGTGGTTTAGTGGTTTGAAAATCGAAGTTTTATAAAAGGGATTGAGATTTATAAAACAATATCTTGTAAATAGATTGGAGACTTATAAAATATTTTATGAATTTATTTGGAAAGTTATAAACAAGATATTTATTCATAAAATAAAAGAGATTTATGGGAAGAACTAATATGTGGATTATTAATGTCTCCGTTTTTATGGCATATGGAGTTTTGATCATTTCAATATGATTTGGAATGGAAACTTTTTCCAAATATTTCATAAATATACTTATAGTATTATTTATGTACGTGCAAAATTTTCAAAATTTTGAAAGTAAAATGGTCGATGAATATACTTATACCATTAAGTTAAGTATATGGTTATATTTTCTATGTATCGAAAATATAACGATTTGTGTATGTACTTATCCTACTGAGATAGTATATGGATGTGATTTCCAAGTATTTGAAAGGTGATTTTAAAATAACGAAAACTTAATTAAATGAGGCTTAGTGATTTTTATGGAAAATATAATTTATTTGAATGTTTGTTTATTTGATAGTTAAATAACCGACTATCAAATCTTGGCAAAAATATGTAATCCTTCTTAATTTTAATTGTACGGAAATAATCCATACTGACACAGAAGGATTTTAACTTTGGAAATATCTAGGAGAAACAAGAGGATTAGATGGTACAGTTTTCATCTGTGATATTATATTGTATGTACAAACTCGTTTCGTTCTTCTAGGATAAATTATAAGGAGATTCGTCCACTTAAATAGTTAGGGGGTGATCCTTGATCTTGTGTATTGTTTGTTTATTTCCTAAAGAATCAGTATTGAGCATTTCGAAAAATTTATTATTTCCTAAAGAATCAGAGATGACTATATAGATTTTGGAATCCATGTGTGGTTCCGGAACCTGTGGGGGTAGGGGAATCTTTGGGTAACTCCAAGATCTATTTGAAATATGAGAATCCCTGTGTGATTTCGAGACCCATTGGGCATTTGAATCCATGTAGAATTACGTAATCTATTTTGAAGGTGGTGTGTGAGTTGGAATGTTGGACGTAGCCTAACCAATGGTAATGACTAAAACCAGAGATATGAGGCATGACAAGTAGGGCTGGCAAACCCATAGGGTGTAGTCGGCTCCTTCTAGATATTACCTACAGTTGTTATGCATACATGTGGCGATGTACTCGATCTTAGCGGGACCATTTATGTTTTTCCAATGGTGCATCACTAGGGATGTATGCTGCTTTGGAAGGATATCTCCGATCCTTGTGTAGGAGGATTATTCTCAATGTTCTCGATCTTTCCGGTTTTTAATTCTATACTTAGTATTTTTGTGATCCACACTCACGGGCACCATGGCTACTTAATTATTACTATTTTTACCCTTAGACAGTACTGTAATATCATGGGATTTTTTGATATAAAAGGTTTGGTTATCGTTAGGTAAAAACCTACGTATTTATGTGCGGCGTGGTCTTATGAGATACCTTTTTATTTTAAAGGATTTACAAGATATAATAAATAAAATTCCTTATGAGTTGAGTTTCCCATCCTGGTTTTACCAGGCTGACCTGTGTGTTGTTTTTATATCATGCTCGAGTCAGATCGAGCATATTTCTAGGTTTATTTAGATGTATTGGAGCTTTATGAGATGAGTTGGAGGTTAGAGACATATTCACCTATATTATTATTTTCCATTGCATTCATTATTGTATTTATCGACAATTATAAGGATGAGCTATTAAACCTGTCCGAGCTAAAATAGATTAGTATGATCTAATCGATGTCTATATATAGATATATTATAACTTTTTTATGTAAAAATTTGTTATATTTATAGATCATTCGTTTCGCTATGAGATTCTGTGATGTTATTTTTTCTTCTTATCTTCTTCCTTCTTTCTTTCCCCTAACTATCCGCCTTTCTGTTTTATTTGAGTGGGTCTTGTGTAATTTATTGGCCTCTTAAACTACATGGAAAAAGTGGGTCATTACACGCAGTATCAGAGCTTAGGTTGAGCGAACACCTAGGCTTTGGTGGGGTTGACTCATTTGAAATAGGGTAAGCGAGAACCTAGAATGAGTTTGAGTGTGTGTGTGTGTGTGTATATATATATATATATATATGAGAGTGCGCATTTGTTAGTAATATAAAATTGTTTTATATTGTGTTGTTTGACCTGTTAAGTGGTTTAAGAATTCTAGTCGATGCGTTTGGTCAACGTTACCGATAGGAATTTCATAAACACTCGAACAAGACCAATTGACACAATATTGTTTTAAAATGGGTAAATGGAATAATTTTGCGCAGGAATATATTTTATATATAAAAGAAATATTTTTTTGTCAAAAATAAAGTATTCTTGGGTGTGTTTAGTGTAACGACCCAGAATTTGAGCGCTTTAAAATATACTATTTAGAGTGATTTTAAATATAAAATAAGTAAGGTTATATGATTCAAACAAAATTAGATAGGATTTGGAAAGGGAAGTATACAAAATAGTAACATTTGCCTATATGGACAAAAGTGACAAAATGCTGATTTTAGAAATGTAAGTTTCAATGGTTAAATAAATTATTTTAATTAATTTATGAGTGTTTATATTTTTAAATAGCATGACACAAATTTATTTTTAAATTTGGTTTACATAAATAAATAGTTTAACTAAAACGTCAAAATGTGACCATAAAACAATTTGTCGAAAATCAACGTTTTGTCGATTAAAAGTTGCTGCAACGTCGTCGCACCTTTATTTTTTTATATAGGAACATACATACAAATAGTGCAAGTATTAAATAATTCAATAAACATGTTTAATTTTACTAAATAAGATTAGAAAACTTCCAGAAGTTATTAGTAAAAGTAAGTAAGAATTAACAAAAGTAAGAAAAAGTAAACATCAAATCACATCAAATCAAAACCAATATAATTATGATATTGTTTACTTAATCTTTAAGTGACTAAGACATAAAGTAAGGATGTGAAAGATGATGTTAAGTATTAAAAAAGTGGAGATTGCTTTAGGTTTAAGTAAGGTTAGTTTGGTAATTATGTAAGAGGTTATTTTGGTAAATTACCACTTTCTTTCTTTTTTCTATAAATATCCATCCCCTTCTTCACTTTCATTCACATTTTTCTTCTTCTTAATTTCTCAAGCTTCTTCATCTTCTTCCTATTCTCTTTAATGGCTCCAAGCCATAGAAAAAATTAGAAAGAAAAAATGTCAAAATATTTATAAAATATTCAATGCCCATTCTCTTCAAATCAAACTCATCTTTTCTCCATATTTTACCTTTTCTTCTCTCGGCAATAACTTGAGACGACCAGACTTTTTCTCCACAAAAAGTCGTATCATCCTTAGGAAAGAAAGGGATAGAAAAGAGAAAAGAAAGAAGAAACAACACAAGAATCTCAACAGCAGAACGAATAAATTATATTAATAACATAAGTATTACATAGTATACATCAAATAGCAGAGTTACACAGACATATACAACACATACTAGACAGTTATAAACACCTGTCTAGTTATTACAACTCAATACATTACAGTCAAACACTCAGAGATACCAACACAGCGGAAAACTATATAACTATACGCAGAAGCCTCCTGCTCCATTTCTCCTCCACAATTCGTCAAAGCTTACCTGAATTCTAACCTGAATTCCCTTGGCTACTCGTAAAAATTTGAGTACCCAAGAGTTAAAGAAAACAAAAATAACTCCGGGTCAGACATGGGTCTGGTGTGAGTAACAGGTTAAAGTTGCTTAACTTTGAAAAACCTTTGAAAAGAAAAGGTATCACGTAAGACTTCCCACACATAAACATGGAAAAGTTTTTACCTTACGCTAACCAAAACATTTGATAGGAAATCCGATGGTATTATAATACTGTCTAGGGTTTTCAAGTAAATAAGAAATAGCCGAAATTGTTACATCTATTAAATTCTAGCTACTAGCCACAAAAGTGGGTAATACAATCAAAACCGTTGGCACTTATTGGATTTTGGATTCCATCAATGGCTGGGCTACTGGGGTACCACCCGTCACAGTACGTGGCCTAGATCACCATACCGAGAATTACTCCCAATCCCCTACAACACAAAGCCGGACCCATTCCTTACTGAATAGTTCCAAACAAGATAACCCCGCAGTTGTGATCAACAACCGCACCACTAAGCCGAAAATAAAGGGACCCCTAGACAGGGATAAATCTTGCTCTCAAGTGGGTGCTACCCACGAAGCTTTGCTGCACCTCCCCTGTTTTAGCCATTCCTGGTTGATGAGGCTTGAGGCTACGATTACCTTTATAGGACACATCTCTTAGAATGCACATCGCCCGCCTGACGATTTTCCGAAAGCATTCAATCCATACAAGTTCGTTCCGGGTTCGAACGAAACGAAGGCATTATCTCGTTACACTTGTATTGGAATCACCCTCAGAGTTAACGACAATAACCCTTGCACTCTAAATCACCATCTCGAATCTATAAGTACTATTCCGTCAAACTCATTACGGAATCACCCACGGAGTTATACCGACGTATAGCCCTTACACCTCGAGTCTTTACTCGCTCCACTTGGATTAACGACCTAACGTTTAATTGGAATCGATGTGGTTTTCGGATATCCAAATATGGAAACCCGATCCCGGTCTCATCGAAATCCAAAGCGTGTCTTTTAAGGCCAAGTTGTTTTAAATTTAAAACAATTCAATTTATTATCTATATAAACACAGATAGATAATTCACAACACAATAGATAATCAACCTTATCATTATCAACAGATAATTCATATCATAATCAGATAATCCATATTATCATCCAAAAGCAACCAATGCATCCATATCACATACATCTCCCATCTCGAACTGAGATTACAAACCATACCAGGCAATCAATACCAATCATCAAACATAAGCAATGATCTAATGATCACACCATCCATAATTAATTTAAAATGAATTAAATTAAATACCTTATCTCTAATTAATTTAAAATAAATTAAATTAATTACTTCATCATTAAAATTCTGCTTATCTTAACCATCAATTTATTACAAATCAATTTAAATAATCACCATCTCAATATTCATTTCAATTAATCCTTATTGATTAACCATCTCTAATTACAATAAGTAATTAGCATTTAATTTTAATTACACAAGTTAATTACTTAAACCCCTTGCAAATAATTAACTGGTAATTTCTTAATTAATTAATTAATTAAAATTACATTAATCACTTATTTATTATTAATTATACCTTAATTAATCAATTCCAAATTACATCATTAATTAATAATTTCTAATTAAATTTAATCAATCTCTATATAAATTAATTACATAAGTAATTAATCTTCAATTTAAACCATATATATTAATCTCCCATGATTAATAACCATTCAGTAATTAACTACTTTAATTACTCATCCCATAAATTAATTATTCTTAATTAATTATCTTCATTAATCACTTGATTAATTTCCAAAGTAATTTAAATCCAAATTACTTCTATAATAAATATCTTTAATTACATCATGTAATTATTAATTAATTACTTCTCTAAGTAATTACAAATTCATAAATTACATAAAGTAATTATCAAACAATCCATAAATGTTTAAATTAATTTAACTTAATTAATCTAAACTAATCACCTTAATCAAATTAATTACACCAAGTAATTAATTCATTAATTACTTTCATTAAGTAATTAAAACTTAAACAATTGATTATTATTAATTAATTAATTTAATTAATTATTAAAAATTAATCACATTAATTAATTGTTAAATAATCTTAATTTAATGACCTTCATTAACCTTTCTTAATTACTTAATTAAGAATTAACTTCAACTAATCATTATTAATTATCAATTAATTAATATTTAATTACAATTTAATTAATCTCTAATTATTAATTAATTAAGTGTTAATTAAAATCTTAATTATCTTTAATCACTTGATTAAATAAATCTTTATCATTAATTAAAATTTAATTAACCATCCCTAATTATAGATTAATTAACCTTAATTAATTAATCTCAAATCTTAATTAATCAATTTAAAAACTATTAATTACCTAATTAATCATCCACATTAATAATTAATATTCCATTTAAATTAATTTAGTAATTTAAATGAAACCAATTTCCTTAAGTTAAAAATTAAGAAACATTCTTCTTTATACAAAATATTTCAAACACTTTGTTTCAAACCAAAAATTCAAATTTAAAATTTCTTTAAAATTCCAAACTGAAACAAAATCCAAATTTTCATTTCAGATTAAATATTAAAAGCTAAGTCTTAAAGCTTTGTTTACAATTTACATCACCCTTTAAAAGAATTCAAATCTTTTTAACCATTCCGAAGTAATTTATAATTTAAACTTAAACTTATTTTATTTAATCACTGAAGTTTGAATTTAAATCCAGATTTAAAAACTCAGATCTGAATTCATTTTAAATTCCCAATTTAAAATTTAAACTTCCACCTTAAATTCAAAACTACATATATTTTTCACACCTACAAGTTTTAAACCAAATTTAAATTTTTAAAACGTAAATTATTTCAAATTTCAGATTTAAACTAGTTTGAATCATATTCACTTTTCAGAATTTCAAAACCCAGTCTAAATTCAATTTACATTATTTTACTTTCTTTTAATTTTTTTAACAGTAACAAATTCCTGCTTTTAATTTAAACCCAAACTAAAATTTAAAAAGTCAAATTATTACAAAACCCAGGATTTAAACTTTTTAAATTCAAATTCAATTCCAGGTTTAAACCTAGTTTCAGATTTTAGTTTGCACTTTAAATTTAACTTCAAATTTTATAAAACCTGGAAAAAAAACAGGTTTTCGATTTTTGCTTATGTCCAAATAAAATTTCCAAAATTTAAATTATTTCAAACCTAAGGTTTAAACTGATTGAATTCAAATTTAAATTCAATTTTAAATCCTAGGTTTAAATTTAAGTTTGAATTCAAAACCCTTGTTTAAATTTTTAAAAAAACTGCCAAACATGTTCTGTCCAAATCTCAAAAACCAGAAACACTAAATATAACCCGAGCCTACCCAGTTTACTTCGAGTCATAAGTACACATGCTTCGAGTCACTCTCCTATTTTCCCGAGACCATCTCGAGACAATAAACCCTGCAACCCAAAACATCACCACCTGCACACATTCCCTTGTGCACCCACTTCCTAACTCTGGCCATCTCCGGTCCTTATCAACGACCATCCCCCATCCACCAGTGACCTCTCATCACACTTCCACCCTCAAATACCCATAATTCAACTTGAATTTAAATTCAAGTTTTAAAACAGAAACCTGGAACACTTTTCCCCTTTCAGTGATCAACCTATCAACGGCGATATTTCCCAATTCCGGCCACCATCACTCGCCATACTCCGGTGAGGATTTCATCAATACATCATATACCATTACCCAAAAGATCTTTGAACTCGATTCATTTTTGAAACCGCAGCACCCAATTTTCTTAAACCCAGTAAACTAGGGTTCTAAACCTGGAAACCCAAATTACGACATCAAAACCCAATTTCAACTCAATCCAATAATTTTTCCATAACCTATGATAGCTATACTATCTTCAGAATCAAATACAATTAATTTAATTGCATGCATCATCTGTACTTAGCTAATATGTAAAATTCAGTAATTTCAAAACTGCACTTATTTTACAGCACTATAAATTGAAATTTTTGATTTAAAATTCTTGAATTCACTTGATGTTTCAATTTATAAATCTGCAACAATAAATCATATAGTTTGAATTTTTCTTTATGCTAATTAGCTTTGTGTAACTTGATATCTCAGGTTACAGAAAATTAAATCTTAAATCATATAAAATTTGTATTTACTCTATTCTAAACAAACAGATTTATTTCAATTGTTTAAGACATAACATCTACAAGTTAAGGGAAAGAATTCAAGAAATCAATCAGAAACTTGGGGTTTTGAAACACAGACATGGTGCAGTTAACCTCAAGTATACATACATATATTTACAGGTAAAATATTCATAGCAGTTTCATATAAATTCGTTCCTAAGGTAAAAAGCATGTACAATATTACCTATTAACAAATTATAAAAGAATGAGTTACTCACCTGTACTAAATGCAGAGCACTGATTGAATTATGCAGAACAAATTTGGAAATCCTGTTGAAAATCTGCTTGAAGGCCTTTTTTAAAACTTTAAGCTTGAATGCATTTTAAAACTTGCTTCCAACTTAATGCTTCCAGATTTGAAAATTCATGAATGCAGACTTTAAGAAGTTCCATACTTCAGTTTTCCAGATTGAAGAAACAAAGAAATATGCAGGTTCGTATTTTGGAAAATGCAGATTTGTATTTTGAAAAAGAGGAGTTTGAATGCAAGTGTTTACTTGTTTGAGAAATGCAGTTGGAAGAGTTTAATTTTAAAATCTGAAACGCTACAGATTTTATTTTCATTTTGTTGAAGGAGGAAAAAAGGTTTCTTTGTTAAGAATTGATAATGAGAGAAAAGAAATAAGAAGGGAAGAGTGTAAGTTTATATATAGCTAGCTTATGATTTTAATTAAAATTAAAGAAAAAAAAACAAAATTACAACATGACACTTGTAAAAAGAAATGGACACATGTTAACTTACTCACTTAAAAATTTAACACATGTTTAACTATGCTTACATATGTCTTTTAAATGTTTTTGTTATTTAAATTAAGATTAATTATGACGCCCCACTCCGAGAGCCTCGTTAACAAAGAGCATTACATATATAATACTGTCGGCTAACGCGGACAATAGAGTATAATGGAAGCGACCATGTGTAATCTTACCTTAACTATTCACTAAATACGTCGAAAAGTAGAATCACATTAAAATTCGACCTATTCAATAAATATTTAAAGCAAAACTACAATGGCTATAGGATCTATCAGAAGAAAATATAACAACTCAAATGTAATTCACATCACAGAACAGTCGATCATAATATACACATAAACAGATACACAACAGAGTATACAAAATAATACATGTCAAGTGGTACAGGAGACCACAATATACAGACGAGACGAAAAAAAGTATAAATATCAGAGTTACAACAGATAAGGACCACAAAAGACGCTATAACAAAATGAAGCTAGCGAACAGTCCATGCGGAAGCAAAATAGGCTAAGTCTCAAAAGCACCTAACCTGAAACATCTCGGTCTGACCCGAGTATAAAATACACGGGTCAGTCTAGATAACAAATCAGTTAGATAAACTGAACAATAATAAACCTGCAAGGTCATACAGTATAACAAATATCTCTAGAGGAGATAACACAATCATCAACAAGAGATGAATCATATAGAACAAGCCTCATATCATCGGCAACATATAGAAACAAAGGATACAAATATCCCAAAACAAGCCAAAAGGCAAATAACAAATACCAATAAGGTATACAAGTTCCACAAGGTAATCGCTATACTTCATGTGACTCGAAATGACCAACATCGAAGGGCGATAACAAGGGAATATACATATGAATGAAACATCAGAAAATTGCTCGAGCTCAGTACTGTACAAACAAGGATCCATGAGCCCGAAGACTCCAAACCCAATATCACCCATGCGGCTCATAACGACCAACATCGGAAGCGATACTAAAGGGCAACCCAATATCACCCATGCGGCTCATAACGACCAACATCGGAAGCGATACTAAAGGGCAACAAACCCGAAGGCACAAACCCGAAGGCACATACCCGAAGGCAACAAACCGTAGTGGTGAAGGTCAGAGACCCAGTACTGGACACCACTAACTGGCGGAATGTGTCACAACTCTCGAAAAGGAATCCAAACAGTGTTAACATGCGTCCCATAACCACTCGTTCGCACTAAACGGTTTACTATCCGTCAGTCACTTTCACACTCAAAGCAGTACAAATTTACCTCATATCATCGGTAAACTAAACCCGAAGGTCAAAACAATCAATCGAATAGGTCGAGGACTAATCGGAAAGATAAACGCACAGATTCATGGTCCGTGTTTTGCCCAACCATTTAATCACCCTTCCACTTCGCTCGAAGTGCGAAAATGTGTGTTTTAAATAGAATTTATAAGTTGGAGAAACGAGCTTTTAAATATGATTAGAAAGATTATTTTATAAAAATCCATGGATGAAGTCCAGAGTAAGTTATCAAAGCCAAAGATGCAATAACAACCACTAAAAACCAACTTGAATCGATAAAATCCGGAAAATCAATCAAATATGCAAAATAGGCAAAACAGGCAGAACAGAGCAGGTCGGTCGACCGGACTACAGGACTCGGTCGGCCGGCCAGATGCTGGAAACAAAATATGGCTCGGGGCAGCAAGTCGGTCGACCGGCTACAGGGCTCGGTCGGCCGAACCTGATGATTTTGCACTTTATGCCCTATTTCAATGAAATGCAAATTCTTTCCAAATCCAAAATAATGGCACATGCATACTTGTTAGGAATTCATACCCAACATCAATGAAATCAAGAGAAGTAGATGTGAGTTCAAAACTCACCTTTAATCTCACAAACAAAGAAGATGAAGGAGCTAAACACAAGGAGAAGACCAACTAATCACTACTTCAACCCAACAAGCTTCAATCTAAGAACAAACAAGTATTTTCCTAAGTTAGGTTTAGGAAAAATTTCTGAAATTGAAGGAGAAAGTGTTGGAGAAGAAGAAGAGAGACATACCTATGGCTTCTCTATGATTTTGGAGCAAGAAATTTGGATTTTGCAAATGGATTTAGGGCTAGGAGTTTCTAATTTCCTTCCTCTTCCCCCATTTCAGTTTTTAAGCTTAAGTTTTAAGAAATGAATAAGTGAATGAGATGAGAGGGCTGAGTTGAGGGTTAATTAATCTAGTGGGCTGAACCCAAACCCAAAACCCAATAGAAAAAGTAGCCAAAATTTCACAAACTCCAAACATATCAAAGATTATACTCAAAAAGATCGCAAACGCCATTTTGGAACCAATGGAGGTTATAGTTTCGAGTTCCAATTCGGCCATTTGCAGAAAGTAACATTTCGGACCAAAATCCGACTAACGACGCTATATTTAAATTAAACATTTAAATATAAAATCGTTAAATATGCGGGTTGTTACAGATCTCCCCTCCTTTCAAAATTGCGTCCCCGCAATTCCTAGAGACGATATTTGTAACAACTATATACAATCAACATCAAAAGAAAAAGAAAATAAGCTTGAGATGAAAAGACATACTCACCGTTTCAAAGCAAGGAAAGAAAACCCGGATAAGATCGCTCAATAAATTCTCTGGTTTTCCAAGTACAGTCATTGGGATTAGCGGACCATTGAACTTTAACGAGCAGCACGTCCTTGTTCCGAAGGTGTCGCACCTCCGTGTCAAGCACGCGAATAGGTTGCTATACAATAGATAAGTCCGGTGAGACCTCAAGCTCTTGCAAATCAGGAGAAGTAATAACAGAATCCGACTCCCGAAGACACTTCCGAAGTTGCGAGACGTGAAACACGTCATGAATGCCAGATAAATGAGCTGGAAGTGAAACTCTATAAGCCACAGGGCCAATACGTTCAGTAATAGAAAACGGTGCTATATAACGAGGAGCCAATTTCCCAGTCGCACTGAAACGCATAACCCCTTTCAAAGGAGAAACACGAATAAAAACAAGATCACCAATCGAGAACTCGAGAGGCTTCCTACGGTTGTCCGTGTAGGATTTCTGGCGACTTTGTGCCTCTTTCATTCTCAACCGGATAAGATCAATCTTCTCGGAAGAATCACGAACAAAATCTGGACCAAGAATACGCTTCTCCCCAGATTCTAACCAACAAGAAGGTGATCGACATGGCCTTCCGTATAAGGCTTTGAAAGGAGCCATACCGATACTAGACTGAAAACTATTGTTGTAGGAGAACTCTACAAGAGGTAGATGATCCTCCCAGCTATCACCAAAATCAAAAATACAAATACGGAGAAGATCTTCCAAGATACGATTCACCCGTTCAGTCTGTCCGTCAGACTGCGGATGATAAGCTGTAGAAAAATTAAGCTTTGTTCCCAAAGCTTGCTGAAGACTCTTCCAAAAATGACTTGTGAATAAAGGATCACGATCACTCACAATAGAACTAGGAACACCGTGAAGTCTCACGATTTCCTTGACATACAACTTAGCCAAATGCGAAGCAGTCCTATTAGACTTAATAGGGACAAAATGAGCAGACTTGGTAAGTCGATCAACAATAACCCAAATGCTAGAATGGCCTGATCTCGAAAGAGGTAGGCCGTCAATGAAATCCATAGAAATTTGATCCCACTTCCACAATGGAATCTCAAGTGGTTGAAGAAGACCCGAAGGACGCTGATGCTCGGCTTTAAAACGCTGACAAGTTATGCAATTGCTCACATAACTCTCCACATCGCGCTTCATGCCTTCCCAATAATAAAGACGACGCATATCGGCATACATCTTGCTACTACCGGGATGAATGGTATACTTAGAATGGTGACAATCATCAAGAATGTCATGCCTAAGTGCAAGATTAGAAGGCACAAAAAGACGATTCTTCTTACGAAGATACCCATGAGAATCAATGCTGAAATCTTGCAACGCCTCATCACAAGATCCTGACTCACAAAGCTGAATAAGATGCAACAACTCAGGATCACGCCGTTGACCATCGGCAATACGATCCAACAAAATAGTTCGAGCTCCCAAACTAAACAATAGAATAGGAGAATCAGAAGATGACCCTCGATCACGAATTTCACAAAAAGATAGAGTCTCAAGAATATTCCATTCGGCAAGCATCATAGAAATAACAGCCGAATGTCTGCGACTAAGCGCATCAGCAACACGATTACCCTTACCAGGGGTATACTGGATATCAAAGTCATAAGAAGCAAGAAACTCGAGCCAACGCTGCTGCCTCATATTGAGTTCCTTCTGAGTGAACAAATACTTCAAAGATTTATGATCGATATAGAGAATGAAGCGATCGCCCAATAAATAATGTCGCCAAATCTTCAAGGCAAAGACAATGGCGGCAAGCTCAAGATCATGAGTGGCATAGCGAACTTCATTCGGACGCAGTTGCCTAGAAGCATAAGCAACTACCCGATCCTTCTGCATAAGAACAGCACCGAGACCACTACCACAAGCATCGGTGTAGACAACAAGGTCATGATTCCCTTTGGGAACCACAAGAATAGGAGCATTAGTGAGAAGTTCCTTCAATGTCAGAAAGGAAGCTTCACACTTGTCAGACCAATCAAAACGAATGCCTTTCCGAGTAAGGCAAGTGAGAGGAAGCACAACACGGGAAAAGTCCTTAATGAACCGACGGTAATAACCCGCCAATCCAAGGAAACTACGAATCTCATGAACATTTTCAGGCCTCTTCCAATTCTGGATGGCTTCGATCTTTGAGGGATCGACAGAAATACCATCAGAAGATACAACATGGCCTAAAAACTTAACCTTATTCTCCCAAAAGTGGCACTTGGAGAATTTGGCTCTAAGCTGATGACGACGGAGAGTACTCAAGACAATTCTCAAGTGATTAGCATGCTCAGCTTCAGACTTAGAATAAATAAGGATATCATCAATGAAGGCAAGCACGAACTTATCGAGATATTCCCGGAATACTCGATTCATGAGATCAACAAAGAAAGCAGGAGCGTTCGTCAAACCGAACGGCATAACGAGCCACTCAAAAGAACCATATCGAGTGCGGAAAGCTGTAAGAGATATGCTATCCTCCGCAACTCGTAACTGATGAAAGCCTGTGGCAAGGTCAAGCTGAGAAAAGACCTTAGCACCACTCAATAGATCGAACATGTCATCGATCCTAGGCAATGGATACCTATTTCTAATGGTCAACTCGTTAAGCTTGCGATAGTCAATGCAAAGCCTAAGAGTTCCATCAGACTTCTTCACAAAGACGACCACGGATCCCCACGGAGAAAAACTAGATTGAATCAATTGCTTGGATTCAAGCTCTAAAAGCTGCTTCTTGAGTTTCTCATTTTCCTTTGTAGACATCCTCGTGGGAGGACGACTAACTGGCTGCGCGCCTGGAATGAGATCAATGCGGAACTCAATTGCCCGTTTGGGTGACAAACCCGATACAGGCTCAAAAACATCAGAAAAGTCACAAGCAATAGGAATACGAGATATATCCTCATCATCTCGCGAATCAAGAGAATATAAAGCCATCTCGGAATTATCCACATCCCGAAGAACAAGAGATAACTGAGAAGGCGAATCAGGATGACAAAGATATAAAATTCTCTCAGAACAAATAATCCTAGCATCATATCTCACTAGCCAGTCCATACCCAAAATCATATCAAAACCCAAATGAGAAACAACGTGCAGATTCGCACGGAAAGAAAAGCCACATAAAAAAAATCTCAACATCATCACAAAGCAAACTAAGGGTCGCGGATCCCCCAATAGGATTCGCAATCCTTAAAGAAGTAATCAAACAAGAAACATCCAAAGATAAATCATCAACGAGCTGTTTCGATACGAAAGAATGTGAAGCACCCGTATCGAAAAGAACTCGAATACTATGATCATGAAATAAAATAAAACCTTCCAAAATAGATGGAGAGATACCTTTGGACTGAGAGGAACCTTCAGAAGCCTTAGCGGCATAAAGCCTGCTAGACTTGGCACCAGCCGGAACAGTAGGGCAAGCTGAAACATGATGACCCTCCTTCTTGCAGTAACGACAGAAGAGAGGCTTAGGACAAGCTCGAATAATATGATCAAGAGAACCACAATTGAAACACTTTCGAACGAAAGGTGTTCCGAAAGACTGAGGCTGAGAACTAGGACCACCAGTCTTCTTCCTCTTAGAAGGAAAAGGCTTCTTCTGAAACGGAAACTGCTTCTTGTTGGGGTTCTTAGAAACCTCAACATCCTTACCACTATCACACTCCTTCTCGACAGCTTTGAGATGAAGTGCCGAATCAACAATTCCTCGAAAGAAAGTTTAAGTTGGAGCAACAAAGACTTCTTAAGATATTTCATAAGACCAAAAACAAACTTCAAATTCTTCTTGTAAGAAGTGCTGATGAATTCAAGACCATACTGAGATAAGGCCTCAAAAGATGCAACATACTCAGAAACAGAAAATTTCCCTTGCTTCAACTCAAGGAAGCGACGGGTCAATAAAACTTTTTCAGATTCAGGAACGAACTTGAGTTCAAATCGCTCCCGAAACTGAGTCCAAGAAAGGGTAGACTCATCAATCTCGGCTACAAGAAGCTCATACCAATCAAGAGCACGCTCTTGCAATAATCTAGAAGTTACAAGAACTCTATCATGGTCAGAAAGATCCATGCGAGAAAAGATACGTTCGCATGTACGAAACCAAGCTTGGACTTTAAGTACGGACTCGGAACCCTTAAACGGTTTTCCTCCAAGATGAGCAAAATCACTGCACTGACGTGCAAAAGCAGACTTGCGAGGTGGAGACACTCGAGGAGGAACGGGAGGCTGAGTGCTCCTAAACAACTCCATAAACTGATCGGCAGACATATAAACGCCATCCGGATGTGACCCACTAGATTGCCTAGCATCCGAACGTCGACCTCTGCCTCTTCCAGACATAAGATGAAAGTCAAGATAAGGAAAAGGTTATTCACAAGGTAGATATTTCAATATGGGATACTGCGGAATAATCCTAGACGTATTCCCAAATACTATCTAGCCTTGATGGGATAAAGAGACACGATGATTCAAAGATTTATATCACTTGTACACTTTAATGTACCATAATATGTGCATCTATTATGTGTTTATCATATTTTATTCTAAACTCAGCTCCGATACCACGCTGTGACGCCCCACTCCGAGAGCCTCGTTAACAAAGAGTATTACATAGATAATACTATCGGCTAACGCGGACAATAGAGTATAATGGAAGCGACCATGTGTAATCTTACCTTAACTATTCACTAAATACGTCGAAAAGTAGAATCACATTAAAATTCGACCTATTCAATAAATATTTAAAGCAAAACTACAATGGCTATAGGATCTATCAGAAGAAAATATAACAACTCAAATGTAATTCACATCACAGAACAGTCGATCATAATATACACATAAACAGATACACAACAGAGTATACAAAATAATACATGTCAAGTGGTACAGGAGACCACAATATACAGACGAGACGAAAAAAAGTATAAATATCAGAGTTACAACAGATAAGGACCACAAAAGACACTATAACAAAATGAAGCTAGCGAATAGTCCATGCGAAAGCAAAATAGGCTAAGTCCCAAAAGCACCTAACCTGAAACATCTCGGTCTGACCCGAGTATAAAATACACGGGTCAGTCTAGATAAAAAATCAGTTAGATAAACTGAACAATAATAAACCTGCAAGGTCATACAGTATAACAAATATCTCTAGAGGAGATAACACAATCATCAACAAGAGATGAATCATATAGAACAAGCCTCATATCATCGGCAACATATAGAAACAAAGGATACAAATATCCCAAAACAAGCCAAAAGGCAAATAACAATAAGGTATACAAGTTCCACAAGGTAATCGCTATACTTCATGTGGCACGAAATGACCAACATCGAAGGGCGATAACAAGGGAATATATATATGAATGAAACATCAGAAAATTGCTCGAGCTCAGTACTGTACAAACAAGGATCCATGAACCCGAAGACTCCAAACCCAATATCACCCATGCGGCTCATAACGACCAACATCGGAAGCAATACTAAAGGGCAACCCAATATCACCCATGTGGCTCATAACGACTAACATCGGAAGCGATACTAAAGGGCAACAAACCCGAAGGCATAAACCCGAAGGCACATACCCGAAGGCAACAAACCGTAGTGGTGAAGGTCAGAGACCCAGTACTGGACACCACAAACTGGCGGAATGTGTCACAACTCTCAAAAAGGAATCCGAACACTGTTAACGTGCGTCCCATAACCACTCGTTCGCACTAAACGGTTTAATATCCGTCAGTCACTTTCACACTCAAAGCAGTACAAATTTACCTCATATCATCGGTAAGCTAAACCCGAAGGTCAAAACAATCAATCGAATAGGTCAGGGACTAATCGGAAAGATAAACGCACAGATTCATGGTCCGTGTTTTGCCCAACCATTTAATCACCCTTCCACTTCGCTCGAAGTGCGAAAGTGTGTGTTTTAAATAGAATTTATAAATTGGAGAAACGAGCTTTTAAATATGATTAGAAAGATTATTTTATAAAAACCCGTGGATGAAGTCAAGAGTAAGTTATCAAAGCCAAAGATGCAATAACAACCACTAAAAACCAACTTGAATCAATAAAATCCGGAAAATCAATCAAATATGCAAAATGGGGAAAACAGGCAGAACAGAGCAGGTCGGTCGACCGGACTACAGGGCTCGGTCGGCCGGCCAGATGCAGGAAACAAAATATGGCTCGGGGCAGCAGGTCGGTCGACCGGCTACAGGGCTCGGTCGGCCGAACCTGATGATTTTGCACTTCCTGCCCTATTTCAATGAAATGCAAATTCTTTCCAAATCCAAAACAATGGCACATGCATACTTGTTAGGAATTCATACCCAACATCAATGAAATCAAGAGTAGTAGATGTGAGTTCAAAACTCACCTTTAATCTCACAAACAAAGAAGATGGAGCTAAACACAAGGAGAAGACCAACTAATCACTACTTCAACCCAACAAGCTTCAATCTAAGAACAAACAAGTATTTTCCTAAGTTAGGTTTAGGAAAACTTTCTGAAATTGAAGGAGAAAGTGTTGGAGAAGAAGAAGAGAGACATACCTATGGCTTCTCTATGATTTTGGAGCAAGAAATTTGGATTTTGCAAATGGATTTAAGGCTAGGAGTTTCTAATTTCCTTCCTCTTCCCCCATTTCAGTTTTTAAGCTTAAGTTTTAAGAAATGAATAAGTGAATGAGAGGAGAGGGCTGAGTTGAGGGTTAATTAAGCTAGTGGGCTGAACCCAAACCCAAAACCCAATAGAAAACGTAGCCAAAATTTCACAAACTCCAAACATATCAAAGATTATACTCAAAAAGATCGCAAACGCCATTTTGGAACCAATGGAGGTAGTTTCGAGTTCCAATTCGGCCATTTGCAGAAAGTAACATTTCGGACCAAAATCCGACTAACGACGCTATATTTAAATTAAATATTTAAATATAAAATCGTTAAATATGCGGGTTGTTACATTAATGAGTGTTTAAACTAAATTAATTAGTTATTATACATAGTTATGAATTTAAATAATTTCTAAAGAATAAAGCAAAGTGTTTAAATAAAACAATTCAAAATTTTTAAATAATTAAAATAAATTTATAAATGAGGTTATAACTTATATGAATACATGTATTTTAAATTGTATTTTATATTTCAAATTAAATTAACAATTCACATTTTATAAATCAATATTTTAAAAAGAATAACACAAACATTTTGGTAACATATTTAAATATTCAACTTGAATTAAAATGAATTTTAAACTAATTAAAACATTTTGCTCATATTTAAAAATCATATAGTTATTTTATTAAATATTTTTGAAAAGCTTAAATTGAAAATAAATCACATTTCCTATTTTCAAAACATTAAAATTATGCTATACTAATTTATTTAAAACAACTTATCTATTTAAAATATATATAAATACATATACATTATTAAATAGAAAACAGATTTATTAGTTTATTAAAAATAAATTCACAAATTAAATATTTAAATAAAGAAGATTATTAAATCAAATCAAATTTATTAACAAAAATTATCAATTTAATTTAAATTTAAACTCCGATTATTTAATTTAAATTGTCCAAAATTTCGGGATATTACATAACTTCTTCAAAACCAAACCAAAATACAAATTCTTTTCTTCAAATCATGTATTTTTCAGTGGCCACAAATTTCATGTTGACCACTTTGTCTCATTTTAAAGCTATTTATGTCAAAATTATACTTCTTTCCAATACATTTTCTGGCCCAGTTTTTAAGCCAGAGAATAGGTTGTTATTTTTATCATAACAGATCCAAATTAAGAAACTATTTATTTAAATCGTATAAAATTCCAGTGGCTACAACTTTTACGTTGATCATTTTTTCCAGTTTTGAGGTTTGATATACCTAAAGCTCAATTCTTTGAAGTGCATTTTCGGGCTTCATTTTTGTCAATCCGACAATACCTCTTCTTCATTTTATCATATCTCCCTCAAAAAATTTGAATTCAAATGATTCTTTTTGTTAAATTCAAGAGAAAAGAATTTTCAACAACTTCTCAGTTAACCAGTTTTTAGATTATAAGAGTAAGAGAGTCAAAAACAAGAGAGAAGATGACCCATTTTCGGGTCTAATTTTGAGAATTCAAATTCAAAGCTCTATAGTTTCTTCTCCATATTTTCGGCCAACCTCCATCTCAAGCCTCATCCAAGCTATTCGAAAGGAGAAGGTGTTGTTTTCTAGTGTTTAACGGAGTAGGAATTAATTAGTGAAGTGTTGGTTGATTATAATGTTGGTAGGAAGTTAATCGCTTTGGTTTATGGTGAGAAAACTTTATTTAGCATCTCTATTTATATATATACATGTTTGGTGTGGTGTTATGATTGCTATGGATGATTATATATACTCTGATCGTAAAGTATTTTTTTATATGATTGTTAAGTTTTTTTACCAAGTTACGTTAATACACGTCGATAAGCACAAAGGAAAGAACTTTCCAGAAAAAATCGCGCTTTTGCAGTAAGGTGACCAAAATTTAGAATTGATATTTTAAATGTTTTAAAAATATGAAATAAATCCTAAAAATATTTTAAAATGTATTAAAAGAGATTTAAGTTGAAAATATGGATTTCCAAATGATATAAAAGTCGTTTTGAAGAATATAGCTTTTAAAACGCTATTTGCAACACTTTTCGCAAGGCTTTTCACAACAGTTCGAAATTACTTTTGAAATGCAGTTTTAAACTTAACAATTCTTTCCTATATAATTTGTGAATGATTTTAAAAGAATAATTAAGTCATTTAAAGATGATTTGAAAGTTTTAATGAGAGTTTGAATAAATGGGAATGAGGAATTGTTTATACCACTTAAACAAAAAGTGAAGAATACTGAATGTAATAACAAACTGAATAATGCGGAAAGGACTAGTACATTTGTCCCGCTTGTGAGATTTAGGAAGATAAAACAAGATGTTCAACTAAGGTTAGGAATGGAGCAACCAGTGCCCTGAACTTACTTGGCCTATATTTTCTCTTCTTAGGCGAGGGGTGGAACATATCGAAAGGAAAGCCCGGATGCTCTAAAAGATCATAATTAAGTTTTTCTAAGATAAAAGAAAAGAAATAAATTCTTTGAATTTATTATAAATGGTCTAGATATAAGATTTATAAAATTTATATTTTATAAATAAAAGTAACGGACTTATAAAAGTGTTTTATAAATATTAGAAATGAAAATCAAATTTATATATGGGTTTACAATTGAAATTTAGAAAAGAATTTATAATGGATTTTATAAATAATCAGATTTGAAAGGAATGAATTTGTAAATAAGAGTTTTATAAATAATTAAATTATAATTGGATTTTGACTTATAAGTGAGATATAAATGTAATTTGTTAGTGAAGAAATTTTGTATATGTAAGTTCATAAAATATAAATGGAATTCATAAACACCATTTTGTAAATCTGAAATCAATTTAAATTGACAAGTTAAATGTGAAAGTTTATTAAAGGAATTATATTCGCGATTTTGGATAGTGAATAATCCTTTAAATTAAATGGATGTTTTGGAAAGTGATATTATAAAAAGGGAATATTTTCCCTAAGGTAAAAGTTAAGAAAGAAAATCTTTGATTAAGAATTAATGAATGATTTGGATAGGTTTTCCTAAGTAAAAGAGAAATTGATTTAGAATTATTCCAGGATTGAAGAAAGGTTTAAATAAACTAAATGATTTGATAAATGAGGCTTAATGATTCCTTATACTCTTGAAAATAAAATGGAATAAATCAAAATGAATATATCTACCAAAGAAATTTTATAAAAGATGAAGTAATTGATTGATGATTGGTATCCACATATGAACTTAACATCTTTTAAATTGATAAATGGCTTCGAAGGAACCGGGGTCGGATTTGGGAAATTCCTATCCGAAAACCACTTCTAACCAATGTACACGTTCGAATGTGAAGACATGTTGAAGACGATGATTGTTGAAGACCGTGGATCTTCATAGCATGAGGACTGTTCGGGGTCACACCGATTATAGAGTTATATATAGCAGTGGTCTCCTCGTTGTGGAGATTTTTTGGATTGCAAGGACTACTCACTACTAGTAGTAGTAGGAAAGTTCCTTCAGTTTGTCCTATTCCTGGACAACTTGTATGGACGTTTGTCTAACATTACATTTCTAAAGATTACGTACATTGATTTTTACAAACGTACATCAGTGGTGGCGGAGAAGGCAACTTCTCTTAGCTTAACGCCCTCCTTGAGACGTACGAGCTTAAGAGTTGTATTTTTGTGGAAGAAAATTAGTAGTCAACGGAAATGGAAATGTGGCATTCAAAGATGTGATATGTGCGTTGTGAAAAGGTAATCATAGCCTCAAGCCTCATCAAACCAGAAATGACCGAAACAGGATTAGATGCAGCAAGGCTAATTGGGTCATTCCCAATTAGGGTATAGTCATCTCTTTCTAGATATATTTCTTCCCTCTATGATGTTCAGGATGTAAATTACTGTGGTGTATGGAAGACGAGCGCTCGGTTAAAGGTCGGTAACGACTGGGGGATGACATATTCGGTGCTATCTAGTTACAAAGGTAGCCTGGTCTTGTGTTGGTAGAGGGCAGATGTTCTGTGCCTAGGGACATCCATCTAGAGGTGCACCCATTTCGGAAGGTAGATTCTTCGCCTGGTCATTTGTATGAAAATCCATTCTCCAATAAGAACCTGCGGTTTTGTTTGTATTGGCATAATCAATAGCCTTCAAATGCAATATGGGTAACCATTTCGGATAAGATTAATAAGTTTATTTGCAAATGTTTTCAAGGAGATGTCATTAGAAATGGTATCAATGTTTTGATATAAAAGTGTTTTAGTTATCATAAGGTAAGAACCCATCTGTGTTTATGTGTGGGCGTGGTCTTATGAGGTACTCTTTCTTTTCAAAGGATTTTATAAAAAGGATGATATATGACACTGTCATTTATTATTGAGTTTTTCTCACGCTGGTTTATCAAGCCTGATCCGGGTATTTTCAATACTAGGGTCACATCCGAGTAGTTTTAGTTTAATTGAAGACGGTTGGAGTTTTCAGAGGGGAGCTGGAGATATTCATCTGCGTATGGACATATTCTATTATCCGCTGTACTTTTGTGTATTTTGTTTGATGTTTGTCAGCAATTGTAAGGATAGATGTTTATAACTGTCCAGGATGAATTTAGGTTAGACTCTAATATATTTATTTAAAAGTTTTCCACTGTAAAAATATTGTTTCAATATTTTATGTTATTCTATTCGTGTGAGATTCTGTTCTATCTATTTTTTCTTTCTACCCTTAATGATCCGCCTTTTTCGTGCAATTTGAGTTGGAAATGTGTGGTTTACTGTTGATTCAAAGGGTATGGGAAACGTGCCTTGAAAGCTGGGTTGGATATATAGGAATTTTTGGAAAATTGAAATGAATATCTTGTGAATTAAGTTTCAAAATTTGAATATAAGGCGTTCATTGATAATATTGGGTTAAAATTTTGATTTTTAAGGGTTGTTTATTTAAAAGAAAATATGAATATTTCGGAATGAATATTTTAGAAATGTTTTTATATAAAGGTTGATTTAATAAAATTAAGTTTTAATAAATGTTGTTTTATTAAAAGGGATTTGGAAATCTTTGAAAAAAATATTTTGGAAATGACTGAATATAGAAGTTGGTTGGAATTAAATTAGGGTTTATAAAAGAAGTTACTAAAATAAAATGTAAATATTTCTGTAATAATACTTGAAGAATGATTTATATAAGGAAGCTAGAATATTTTCACAGTAAATATTTGAAAATGATTTCCTTTAAAACATATAATTTTAGTTATAAAAATGTGTTTTATAAATAAAAGGAATTTGAGATCTTAAATCCCGGTGATTTTGCAAAATGGTTTTCAAAATTTTAAGAAGGTAATAATAATATTATTTGAAGATATTTTACGAATATAGGTATTTAAAAGAGGAATTTTGTTATAGATTTGTTGGGTAGAAGCAGGTTTTGATTAAATCCCAAAGGCATGATTTGGTATACAAAAGGAAAAATGTATATTATTATTTCAAAAGATTGGTGGAAAAAGAAACAATAATTTTTTTTGATATAGTTTTAGAGTATAAATGATGTTGAAAATGGTAATAATAGTTTACTTAAAAAATACATTTTAAGTATAATTCTTTTGAAAAGTGAATTTAAAAGAAATGTGTATTCCTTTGGATTTGGTTTGGGAAATGAGTTCTGATTTGTTTTGTGGTGATCTGAATAATCTTCTAAGTGACGATCAGATGTTTGCTTAGGCGGATGAAATTATGCACTGACTTTACTAATGAACACCTACCGGATCCTAGTGGTGTTGAAGAAGTCGCCCTAGTTAAACCTATCGCTATTTCACTTTTTTCATGTTTGACGTCATTTTTTGTAAAACATTCTATGGCCCTTTTTTTTATATATAGTAGATAAAGATAGATGCCTGAGTTGTTCGCCTAAATTTCTTATGAACTCAAAAGAGGGCAACCCTGAAACCGCATGAGTGAATTCTATCAATAAAAAGAAAAACTGAATCATCTTCAACAATATCTTATATAATTATCTAATTGCTAGCGAACTATACAACATAAGCATGATAGCATTAACATCTTTTATTTCTGCATTTTTTATTTTTTATTTTTACTAAAGTTCCAATTTCTTTTTTATATATAAGAGACAACCCTCTCTTATTGATTGGAGAGCTTGAGCGTTGGTTCTTGATATCTCGTAAGTAACTTAGTGTTGCTCTACGCTATTCGATTAGAAAAAAATGAAATACGAACAACTGTGCTGGTCATAATAAATCGACTTGGATACTGGAGCAAGAAGATGCATTCAAGTTCAATTGTTGGAAAGGATGATGTACCATGATACTTTCTGTTTTGTCGATCCCTGCTTTGGTCACTTGTTTGATGGTCGTACATGTAAAACATCAGGTACATTCCATTTTGTTTCCCATCACAGTCTCTCACGACACTTCTAGTTTGCTTCTTTTCTTAGGTCGCAATTTCTTCGCTACGATCTCCGCAGTTGTTCATATAGGAGCTATTGTTGTTTCATTTCTATTGTAGTTATGATGTTCACTATTCAAATAGCGGATATTCCCGAAGAAGATTTGCGCTATTTACCAGTGAGTGGTATAATTGGACTGATCCTTTGGTGGGAAATGTTCTTCATTTTAGATAATGAAACCATTCCATTACTACCAACCCACGGAAATACGACCTCTCTGAGATATATAGTTTATGCCGAAAGATACGAAATTGGACGAATTTGGAAATGTCGAAAATTTACTTTATACTTAGTATTCCGCCTGGTTTTTGGTTCCTATTCTGATTACATTAGTAGCCATAATTGGGGTTATAGTACTGACTTCGCATAGGACCACAAAGGTGAAATGGCAGGATATATTCTGACAAAATGCTATTGATTCTAGGAGGACAATAATGAAGAGGACGACAAACCAAATTGACATCTCGCTCAAGTCTCTCGGTCAGCTCTGTTTGTTGCTAGTATTTTGGCCGGGATGGGAGAGCCTTCGCTATCACTCATGACTTATATTGTAGTCTCTATAGTCGGGTCATCCTGCCTCCTTCATTCGTTAAGCAGTAGCTTCCATGGTACCTACAGATTATTTGCTTCCCTTACTTCTGAAAATAGCTACTGGTCTGCTAACCAGGATCGTCAAGGTTCAGTTTATTATATCTAAATCTGAATCTATATCTTTTGCCCCTAGCATGGTTTGGATTGGATGAGAAAGCTAATAGGAATCCACGGCCCTGGTATATTAATTATAGTGAATTCACTATCAATCCTGCCGCATCTATAGTGACATTAAGATCTCCTTTTGAAGCATCTTTTGCTAAGGTCAGAGTGAATCATAGCCAGCATAGCCTCGAACAAGGCTGAATGTGATTAACACATGATGAATTTCCTATGAAATTAGGGCTTTCGATGTGCGATCCTTCCTAGTGGGTTGCACTTTTTGATTGGCATAATGTCGTTAGTCAAAAGTCTATTAAAGTTATAAAAGCAAACATAAGAAGGTATAATATTCTGAACTCTCGGTTCCTTCAACAATTAATTGACTGTTTCAATGTTCTAACAAATATATCATTTTCAATAAGTGGCATTCGTCATCAAGAATGAATCGCCGTGGTTATTATAGAAATTTTTTGGGATGGAATTTTGATATAGGTGGTAGTAGGTTAGTTGTAAATACGGATACCCTTAACTCAAATTGTTTATCTCAAGCATCACTTCTAAGTTTAGCAACATTAAGTGGCAATTAATTCAATTCTAAGTATATTAATTTGGCTTCTAATGTTCTAAGATGGGAATTACTATTCTTTCTATGCAAGATGTTTTGTCACAGAATCAGAGTTCTAGTGTGGATAATCAGTCAATCCTTTCTTCCGTTGCCTGTTCACTTGGTCTTACTATTAATTCTACTACTCATCCACTTATCACCAGTTTAGTTATTCAAATTCTCAGAGAGATGCATAGAAGAGGTCCCCCCGAGAGAGTTACTTTTTCTGATTATACTGAATTAGAGTTCCATGATTCTATTAATTCCATTTTACATTCGGTGTTTACTGGACATCATGAAGACCCTTCATCCCCTCGTTCGGTGTTTACTGGACCTCATACAGGCTCTTCATCCCCCAGTCTATTGGACCTCATGAAGACCCTTCATCCCTTCAGTTGGTGGAAGCAAACTTCACTCCAGAGAGCTCCAATGCTATTGGTTCATTACTTCCTTTTAGTCCTAGGTTCTAGAGATCACCGCCTCCAATCAATCGGCTCCAGACCATCAACCTCTCTTTTGACTCGCCTACATCCACTTCCTCTTCCTTTCACTCTATTTCATCTAAGGAGACATATCTTTCTATTTTGCATGAATTATTGTCTTCATCTGAGTTTATTTCTTTATGTGTGACAGTTACTTTTACAATTTTTAATATTCTTACATTTCCAGACCCTGCAACTTTGCTAGAGATACCTCTTGCAGACGCTTTACCTCCTGTATTATCTATTAGCATAGTGCGAGGGTGTCAAATTCTGTCTAATAGTGAAGTGATAGGGTCTCAAGCTGATGATCTTATTGTGAATGATATTTTTGTTGGTTATTGAAACACTCCTAATTTTTAGTAACATTAGTTAGGAAATTTGATTAGATAAATTAAATAGAATAAAATAGATATTAGCATGATAAGGGGATTAAGATTTGAATAAATAATTAAAGACCATGCTAATTAAATAAATGGGCTTATGAATGGTTATATATGTTAATTAATCAACACAAGGGCTTAATAGGAAATAGTCACCATATTTCCATAACCCTTATAACCCACATTTCATACTTTCTAACGTTCATTTTCTAAAAACACAAAACACAAACAAAAGGAGAAATCATGCCAACCATTACCAAAGGAAAAGGGGAAATCCCAAAGTCCTTATCCCAATCAAGATGAATAATAACCAAAGCCATCTCTATTTTGTTTTTATGGTCATTTGATTTTTGGGTTTTAAGTTTAAATCATTATGTTGATTTTGATTCATGATATGCTTGGATTTTTGACATGTTTATTCAAACAAAAATTGTTTGATACGCGGTTTTAATGGTAAAACCGATTATGTTGAATTTAAAATGCCATGAGAAAACTAAATGTTATGTAAAACATGATTTTGGAGATGTGTTTTAATTTTCATAATTTCCATGTTAGGGAAAATTAATTATAAAATTTCAAAGGAAAATATGAATAATTGGGTATAAAAATTTATTTCAATTTAGAAAATTATGTGTTTTATTGAAGCCGTTTGGTTACATTATCCTGCTTGGAATTATTTTATAAGTTAAATAAGTTTTCAATTAATGATGTTTCCAAAAAAATTAATTATTTTAATATTGAATATTTAATTTAATTAATTATTTAATTAATAATGATTAAAGTTAACTAATTAACTTGTTAATGATGTGTTTAAAATTAACTAATCACTTGGTTAATTATGTTTTGAAATTAACTAATCATTTTATCTAATAATGTTTAAGGTTAAATAATCTTTTAATAATGATGGATTAAAGTTAAATAATCAATTTACTAATGATGTTTTTAAATTAATAAATCTTTTTAATTAATGACTTTTAAAAGTTAATAAATGTGTTTAACCGTAAATAAATCTTTTCTTAAATAAAGTTTAAATTAATTAATCACTTTTAAAGAATGATATTTAATTAAATATTAATTGATTATATTGAAATATTATTAATTAATTTAATTAATGATATTTTTAAAGATAATTTACCCCTTTTAAATAACATTTATTGAAGTTAATTAATCAACTTAGTTAACAAAGTTTTAAAGTTAACTAGCCAATATAATAAGGATGTTTTAAGTTGTTATATCTTTTTTGTAATGATGTTTCAAAGTTAGTAAACTCTTTTAACAAAAGTATTTTGAAGCTAACACAATGTGAAGCTAAGTACGAATTCAAGTTTTTAAAAAGAAAAGGTTTGATTCATTTACGAAAATGAACTAATTTCTATAAAGCGATTCATTTATATGGAAACAATTTATTTATATAATTAGCACTAAACATCGAAGAAGTAGGCTTGTCGCTATTTGAAGTTAAGAATATTTGTGAGACATGACTTTGTGTCCATATTATCATTAACCCAAGAATAGTACAATTTTAAATTCGACGTGTGTTGGTAAATATACAAGACTTAATTTTCATATATGATCATTTTTATATCCTCGGTAGTTGGTTCCTCAGCTATTGATTACTTCATTTTCTTTATTATCGTTATTATAAGATGATTCATTGCTCCGTTGAGCATTGCCTTTGTCGAAAATTACTAAAACCAAAGTGCGAGAGGAGGCCAAGCTATGCAGTGTTGCTCCCATTAGCATATTTTCACACCTCATCTTGATTAGATTTGGTAGCGCTATTAGACATGAAATATTCTGATACTCGGAAAGGTTTGGCAGGGTCCGACTTGGAGGGTTTCGAGAAGTTTCACAAAGTAAATGAGCTTTTCAAAAGTGTATTAGTAGAGGTATACTTCAAGAGGTTGCGTCTTCCTATTTGTTAGTGATTTCCTTTCTTATCTGATTTAAACCTTTACATTTATTATTTGCATCAGGAAGAGTCGACCACTATTCATTGTGTTTAATTAGTTATCCATTCTTTACGTTTGGATGTTGATTTATGTGGAAGTTAACCCGTTCTGTGTTCAGTGGTGTGGTCTCACAAGTTTTGTGCTTAATTTCACACCATTTTGTTTAAAAAGTTTTGCCCATTCCATACATAAAGTCTGACCCAAATCTTTTGTTTTACCTAAACTCTCGGTTGCTCATTTTATTTGAGTATTCCAAGAGTAGCAAATCTTCTATGGGATCTTTTGAAGATGGCATCCAAGCAAGAGGCTTTCCATCTTCTTAGTTATCTATTCTGCAGTATTGACTAGTTTGTGTAAGTGTATCTATTTTAAGCATATTTAATGGCAGGATGTTATGGCTGCCTAAGCGGATTTGTAGTACTTTTATATAACTCTAATACCTCCCGGTTAAAGAGTAACCGGATGTACTATTGATTATTATGGTTTATTTTGCAGTTTCGTTGTGAGGTTTTCTATTTTGTTCGTTATTTTCCTCCAAGATGATTCATCTTTCCAATGCTTGGACAACCACAGACATACTCCGAGGATGCGTTAAGTGTTGTTCCTAGGGGTCAAAAAGGTGGGTCGTCGTAGCTGGTGCCAGAACTTCGGTTGACCGAACACCTTAGCCCGATTAGGATATAACTCGTTAGAGATAGGGTGAGTAGAGCCCTAAAATGAGTTAATCTTGGGCGAGCATTTCCTTTTCTCTCCTAAAAGTGTGGTTTTAGATCTTTTATCGTAGTTTTATATTCTAATAATACCGGTCACTTATCCGGGTTATTGAAAATTAGTATATAAAGGAAAAGAGGGAAAAGAGGGAGAGGATCTAGACCAGTAAGATTATAAGTGGAAGAATTCATAGAAATGAGCCAGCTGTAGAGTAGGTAGTAGAAGAAGAGGTGTAAGTTTAACCGCCTCTGAACTTTACAAACTTGTGTAAGAATTACACTACTTTAGGAAGTAGACCTTTCTATGGAACTGAAGATATTTTGGGAATTCAGACATGGCTCCGCTCTTGTGAAAGGGTATTCAGGGGTCTTCAGTTGGGAGATGCTAGAGAAGATTTTTGGCATCGCGTCAGTTTCAGAAAGCAGCAATGAATTAGCAGGATTCGGTCATCATCAATAAACCAGAAAAGGATTTCTTTTGGGCGCAGTTTAAGGAGGTTTTTGAAGCTCAGTTTGTCCCAAAGGTGAGAAGGAATTGGTTGTTCAGAAGTTTCATGGATCTAAAACAAGATGAGATGTCAGTGGTGTAGTATGGGAATAAGTTCAATGCATTGTCCCGCTTTGGGCCGGGATTGATTGATAGGCCATTCAAAAATAATGATATGTTCGTGAAAGGAATGCGACCAAAATTCCATCGGGAAATGCCCAATCATCCCAATGTTACCTTTACCAATCTGATCAGTATGGCTTTAAGGTTTGAAGCTCTTGATATTAAGAAAGGAGTACCAAAAGTAGTTGTGCCAGTAGTTAATGCCCACCCTTTATTGGTGACACCAGTTGTTAAAAAGCCATTTTTCAATTGCAAAGCGAAAAAGAAATGGTCAGGAAAGAATCCTTGAAGTGGAGCTCCAACAAAGAACAAGCAGTTAGATTTGACCAAGATCCTTGGTATAAGTGCAATAAAATGGGCCACTTTGCAAATAGTTGCCCGGAGACTAGTCTATCGTTATTCTATAATTGCAACAAGCTTTTACGAAGAAGTGATCACAGGGACAAGCTTTTTGTTCGGACGACTAAGTGTCTATCGAGTTAGAAAGTAGCCGAACGAATTTTGAAATAAATTTAACCGCAAGTGCATGGCGTACACTTGAAGTACGTGGTGAATACGGGTCGATCCGTAGGGAATTATAGATTTTAAAATTCTATTCAATCAAATTAAACCAAATTCGATAGATTGTTAACTAACTAAAAGAAATTAAAAACAAGCTAAAACTATGGAAAATAAAAATAAGATATTAAAGAGCAATTTAGAGGCAATTCCCCTCTCATGATCACACAAATCAACATAATGAAATTATGATCTCTTTTTGGTTTTTGTGAGTTTAGTTGATGCATTTATCATAATCATGGCCTAATTGTGTTATTAACCAACCACTTAAACCAATCAAACTTTAATGCACCCTCTAACCCACTTACTAAATTCAATGAAAATGATATGAAATTAAAAGTAGAATCTATTTTAAGCATGGCTTATTGACTATTGAATTAGAAATATAAACCATCAAATTTTAATCCTAAATCCACTCCAACTACCATGATCACATGTAGATGAAGAGGTAATTAGTGATTCATATGACCAAGGATATCCTGTTTAAACAATATAAGCTATCAGACTCAATATTAAACACAAAATCACACAAACATCCAACTTTCCATTAAGAGACATCGCATCAAAATGTTGCATCTACATGATTCAAGAGAGCTTCATTACCCCTAAATTGTAAGGATTAGCCTCTTATTTGTGTTATCATATCAACACAAGTAGAAAGCAACATGAAATAAACAAAACAACAAGAAGAGAAAAATGAAAGCTAATGGAAAAGAGAACTAATATAATTGCATAAAATAAAATCTACACTATTAGCATGAAAGGAAATGAACATGTAATTAAAAGGAAATAGTAATTAACATTGCATAAGAAAAAAGAAAAAATACATGAAGTAAAAATGGCTAAGCAGCCATGAAAAGAGAAAGAGAGCTTTCTATTTTTATTTTGAGCCTAAACTAAACTAAAGAGAGACTAAGGAAGAAGTGGGTTACATGAAACATAAGGGGTATATATACATGTATTAAACCCTAATTCATATTTTTGGGTAATGCCCAAATTGCTCTTGATGTAGTATGGTGGCCAAGTAATCATTAACATCTGCTAATTCTCCACTTATATGTTGATGAAGCTTTAATGACCTTTTATCATGTGCTTAGCTCCTAATTGAAAATCAAGGTAAGTGGGTGGGGTCCTTGATGTTCTTCACTTTGAATTATTTCCATCTTTATTCTTTTGTATCTTCTTTGTGCATGCATTTTCGATCATGAAACCACTTGTAATTGAGTTTATTCCTACAAAATAATATAGAAATTTTCAATTAAATTTCCTTAATTTAATATATATACAAAAATGACCATTTTGCCCCTATATGAAGATGAATATGTGACAATTTGAAATAGTTTAAATTTTTGGTTTAAACAAATTAAAATACCCACTATGATCATTTATCTAATTTATATAGATTAAATATGGTGGTAAAAATATGCACACTTACGTGCACATCAAATACCCCCACACTTATCTTTTTATTCATCCTCGAATAAAGAAAACCTAAGATAAATCCATTTTCGTAGGGAGCACGATTGCATTGAGCATATGCAACTAGTCGTTAAACCTTCGGGTGTCCCCAGTAGAAGGAGTGTTGTCTCATGAGGGTTTTCGGTGGATACTACCCACAAAATTCAAATGCGAAGTGAAAATATTTACAAAATGCAAGATTTATTTACAATGGGATGAATGCAAGTTTGAAGATATTTACAAATGAAGGATTTACTTTCAAATCGACATGGATAATTTGAATATAAGTTCAGGTCATTATCAAGAAATTTAAGTCCTTTTACTTGGCAAAAATTCCAACAAAAATTAAGTTATCATAACAAACAGACTATAGTCTAACTCATTGTTTCGGTTGATAACATAGTGTAACTATGAAATGGATCCTTGGTTGATTATCAAAGTTTTTTTAGAGTGGTATTTTCATTGCTTTTTAATAACAAGTTAAATCAAAAGTCAAAATAATGCTTGGATTTCAATTGCTTACTCTCTCTTATTTGAAAATTTTATTGATATTAACAATATTTACATATGTCTAACTCAGACAAACTGAGGACGGATATACCGATCATGCACCACATTTTTGGCTTAGGTGAGAAGAGTACATAGCATGACAAGTGAACATACAGGTTTGAACACATAACTCTAGGTGTTAAAAATATATAGATATATTTTTTTGCTTTTGTTTTTTAGATATATTTTGTTTTTTTTTTTGAAGAGAGATTTATGCAAAATCATCTTAGCACCGTTTAACTTAGAAGATAAAAAATGTTATATCCTTTGCTTTAAATTCACCACTTTTAAAATAAAGATTTTCAACTAAGATATACTTCATAATTAACACATACGAAAATTCCTATATACTAGTTAAACCATTTTTATATGTAATCAAACTTTATTTTTATTTTTGTTAAGAGAAATAAATTTTTAAAAATTTCAATTTATTAACCAAAACTTAATACTTACCTATATTGTTTCTTCAGAAATAAATCAAAATGCTAAAAAGAAAATGTTTTTGAGACTTAGAAATTTTGAGATTTTTGTTTTGGAAAATTTTAGTTTAAAGAAAAATAAAATTCAAAAATGCCATGAAACTAAAAAAATGAAGATGAGACTCCCCCATACTTAATTTTTACCGTGTCCCCATAATCAATGCACGATATAATATGTGTAACATGGAAAGAATTGTTAGGAACTGGAGATAGCGGTTTTTATGACAACAACGTTTGTAACTTATTTTATTATAACTTATATACTAACACTATTGTCTAGATATATATAAATATTATTACGCAGGATAAATATAAGGTAGGTAATGATTATTGAAGACTGTACAATATAAAGAACAAGAATGAAGAAATCAAGTTTGAAGACTCATGAATTTCAAGATATGAGTCTAGCTTTTTTGTTAAAACTTCATAATAGCATGGAAATTTTCATTTCAAATTTCATTTGGGATGGAACCCATTTCTACCTTCTTAGTGGCTTGCAAACCTATGACAAGTAGCTTACAAAACTACGACAAGTGGCTTACAAACCCACAAACATCCTGGTTTTGCACCAGTTCTCGAGTCCTGATGTGATGAGATATTCTACAGGAAGAAGCTTGCAAAACTACTTCAAAATGGTTTTTCAAAATAATTTTCAAATCTACTTTTCAAATGTTTCAGCCTTAAAAAATTATCTTTCAAATGATTTTCGAAAAGATACTTTAGCCTTGAAATATTCTTTGTTTTTGTTTTAACCATTTTCAAAAACAAATTTTACATAATTTTTTACACAGGGATGTCGACATCATGGGATACCCCATGTCGACATGGTTGCCGTTGAATTCAAAAGTTTCAATTTTCAAAAGAAGTATCTATTCGTTTAATTCTCTTCACGAATGCTTATGACCGTTGGTGCTTTATAAATAGCCTTCACGAATGAATTTTTTAACCAACTAATTTCATATTTTCTTCACTTCTTCTTCTCCTCCACAAATCCATATTCTAAAATTTTCATATTTTTAAGATTGTGCCGAAATTCTGCCGAATTCTTAAGTTAATCAAATTAGAATCTCATTCTTGTTTGATTCTCTGCCCTCTCTCGAAGATCAAAGTGCTATTCAGAGTTATATGATCAATTTGTAATCAAAAGTTTATCGAGTCTCTCTATAAGGTGTGGTTGTGCCTAAAAATCAATTGGGCAATCTTGTGGCCCGTAAATCAAGAGTGTTTACCCCAGACTTGTGGGACAGGAGGGTACCTCAAGGCCTTTAGAAATTGAGGAATGTAATCTCGACATTGGTATAATAAAAATCTATATGCGGTGGTTTTCCTTGGTACAGGACTTGATGTAGGGTAACTTTGAACTGGTATAAAATCCGGTGTGTTCTTTCCCTTTTCTGTTTTTTTGTTTACTTTCTGCATCTGTGTTTGGTTATGTGATTGTTCTATGATTAAGTTCTGCATTTGTTTGTGTCATAATTTTAAATTTGTTCATATAAGTCTTAGAATCCATTAAATATTATTCACCCCCCGCTAGTATTAAATTAGCCTTAAGATCATTTATGTGTTGTCCCTTTCAATTCGTATCAGAGCATTGGTTTTTATAGTTTTCATAATCTGAAACTTGAAAATTTAAAATGGCATTTTTAGGAAATTTTGTTAATGCTAGTTTGAATTTGTGCATTCCATCAAAGTATCATAAGTCTTCATATAGTTTTTATGAAAAATCAAGTTATCTATCGAATTGGTTTGTTATGCAGGAGCAAGTATGTTACATGGCTTTTGAAGAATCAACAACCAATGGACAAATACGCAAATTGAGAAAGATAAATGGATACTTGATAGTGGTTGTTCAAGGCATATGACTGGAAATCCTGAGATACTCAATGACATTATATCTCAAGATGGTGGATTGGTCAACTTTGGGGGTAACTCAAAAGGAGATGTGATTGTCATCGGCAATGTCGGTAATTCTAAAACTACTCTTATTTCTGATATTTTGCTAGTTAGGAAATTAAAGCATAATTTACTTAGTATAAGACAACTATGTGATAAAGTATTTAAATTAAATTTGGAAAAGGTAAGTGTCACATCGAAGATAATAAGTCAAATATTATATTTGAAGGAATTAGGAAGAAAAACATTTACATCCTTAGTATAAAAGTTTCAAATGATAACTTATATCTTTTTGGCTAATAAAAGTGACCTTTGGATTTGGCATAAAAGATTTGGTCATTTGAATTTCAAACTGTTATCTAGATTATCAAAACTTGACTTGGTTAGAGGTCTTCCCAAGTTAAACTTTAAAGTAGATAGTATAGGTGACATTTGCCAATTAGGAAAACTTAAGAAAAGTTCATTTAAATTAAAAGATATGATTTCTACTTCTAAACCTCTATAATTACTTCATTTAGATTTATTCTGTCCATCTCAAGTTCAATCAGTTAATCACAATAATTATTTTTTTGTAATTATAGACGATTATTCTAGATATACTTGACAATTTTTCTTAAACTTAAAATGATGTGTTTGAATTATTTAAAAAATTTGCTAAAAAATTCATAATCAACTTTCTTTAAAAATAAAAACTATTCGTAGTGATCACGGTGGAGAATTTGAAAATGAAAATTTTGAGAATTTCTGTAATCAAAAATGAATTATTCATAATTTTTCTTTTCCATGAACTTCACAACAAAACAGAGTGGTAGAATGTAAAAATAGAACGATTCAAGAGTGTGCTAGAACAATGCTTTCTGATAGTAACTTACCTAACAACTTTTGGGCTGAAGCAATCGCTACAGCGTGTTATATATTAAATAGAATTTTAATTAGACCATTAACTAATAAAACACCATATGAATTACATTACAATAAGAAACCCATAGTACCTTATTTTAAAGTTTTTGGTAGTAAGTGTTTTATTCTTAATACAAAAGATAATTTAGATAAATTTGAACCTAAATCCGGCAAAGGTATCTTTATCGGATATTCTAATAGAAGTAAAGCATTTAGAGTTTATAATTTAAGAATTAACACTATTGAAGAAACAATGCATGTATCTTTTGATGAAAATTTTAAAGATACTATACAAATAGAAGATGAAGAAGATTTTGTAAGTTTAAATAATGAACCTAATGGAACTAATTGTGAAGTCATTCAACCTAATAAAAGAATTAGGCTATTAAAAGATCATCCTGTAGAAAATGTACTAGGAAATGTTGAATCTATAGTTAAAACAAGAAATATACTAAATAGTATGAGTAATTTACCTTTTATATCAACTATTGAACCTAAAAATCCAAATGAAGCATCATCTGATGATTCATGGATTCTTGCTATGCAAGAAGAATTGAGTCAGTTCACCAGAAATGATGTTTGGAAATTGTTCCTATACCTGAGGATAAAAGTATAATTGGAATAAAATGGGTTTATAAAAATAAAATGAATGAATTTTGTGAGGTCGTGAGAAATAAAGCTCGTTTAGTCGCGCAAGGTTATTATCAAGAAGAAGGAATTGATTATGATGAAACCTTTGCACCCATAGCAAGACTAGAAGCTATCAGGATTCTACTTGCTTTTGCAAACTACAATAATTTTAAGTTATATCAAATGGATGTTAAAAGTGCTTTTCTAAATGGTTTTTTAAAAGAAGATGTTTATGTTGAACAACCTCCACTTTTTGAAGATAATAAATTTCCAAATCATGTATATAAATTAAAGAAAGCTTTATATGATTTGAAATAAGCTCCTAGAGCCTGGTATGAAAGACTAAGATCTTATTTATTATAATCTGGTTTTGAAATTGGTAAAATAGATACAATTCTTTTTTATTAAAAGAAACAAGAATGATATTCAACTAGTACAAATATATGTGGATGATATAATATTTGGATCAACTAATAACATAATGAGTAAAGAATTTCCAGATATAATGACTAAAGAATTGAAATGAGTCATATGGGAGAACTAATTTTTTTTCTTAGGACTTCAAATTAAACAATTAGATAAAGGAATTTTCATTAGTCAAGAAAAATACGCTAAGGATTTAATTAATAAATTTGGATTGAATACTTCTAGTGGGAAACCAACTCCAACGACAATTAATATAGCTCTTTAAGTAAAGAAGTCATAACTCTTGAATATATTAATGCTGAAAAACAAATTGCTGATACATTAATCAAACCATTAAATGACCAAAACTTTACTAAATATAGAAGAGAATTAGGTATATGTTCGTTAACTGAAATATAAATTATAAATAACACAACTATAATTAATAATTGATATAAAAAAAATTCTTAAAAATTACACTAAGCATGTAGACGTGACCCATCCCCCTATGTCGACATACTAGTCGTGATTTTTAAATTTGAATTTCCCTCTAAAATTAGTTATTAAGTTATATATTTATATATTTCGTCTTTTACTCCTCTTCTCTATTCTATTCTCTGTAACAAACTTCTAAAACAGTAAATTAATGGCTTCCTCTTCTAATAATGAACCTTCTTCACCCACTTCTTCTCATTCTAGTCCTTTTCAACGATCCATACACGTACGAGTCATGAAATTGCAAGAGAAGATGAAAGATTTGCTTCAAATGATGACGGAGATTCAAGTTAGTCAACTGCGAATGGCAAGAGAACAAGATAGGCAAGGCAGAATCCTTAGGAATCTACAGAAATTCCTTATGGATAACCATGTCAATCCTATTGTTATCGAAGAATCATCACAAGCTATGGAAGCTGAAGAAGAAGAGCCTCTAGAAGAACCACAAGAGGATCAAGAAGAAGAACATCCTCTGCTGAATCCGGATGTTCATAGGGACGAAGACGATGGCGTGATATGCGTTGGAGATGTCCTTTTTGACGATAATGGGAACTTGGTTGATCAACGTGGAAACTTTTGTCTCCACTATCCAAATTGTTCAGCCCATAAATCACTGATAGTTAAGGGTCCTCGTTAAGCTTTTTCGTTTTTCTCTTTCGTGATTGTATATTAGTTTGTTAATTTGTATACAAGTGTTATCTTATGGTGCTTCTAAAAACAATATTCGATATATAGAAACATGAATTCTAGTTAAGATGTTATATTATTATATCTATGTTTGTTTATCTCTTTTTCTACTAACTTCAAGGTTTATAGGTTATTTTATTGATGACAAAGGGGGAGAAGTTATATAAAATAATAGGCTTGGGGTAAGGGGGAGTTATGGTATGATCGAAGTGTTACTATAAGGTTGTCATCATTGTAGCAACCCGACTTTCTATCACCATAAAATCGCATCACTAATTAAGACAGAAAGGGATAGAAGAAGAAAAGAAAGAGAAGAAAAAACAACACACAACAGAAATCTCACAGCGAAACGAACGAAATATAATATATATAACATATATTTAGAATCATATACATCAGAGTACACAACTTATATCTCAATTTAGACAGTTATAACACTTCTGTCTAATATACAATACAAGAACAACTACACAGAATAACACACAGCGGAAACTCTATCTATATCTACACGTTGAAGCCTCCTGCTCCAAAGCTCCTCCAGAATTCGTCAAGGATAACCTGAATCACTTGACTACTCATATATTATATGAGTACGCAAGAGTTTAATAAAACAGAAAATAAACACTCGGGTCAAACAGGGGTCTGGTGTGAGTAAACGGTTAAAGATTGCTTAACTTTAAAAAATCCTTTGAAAGAAAAGGGTATCACGTAAGACTTCCCACACATAAACATGGAAAAAAATTTACCTTACGCTAACCAAAACATTTGATAGGAAATCCGTTGATATCATAATAGTGTCTAGGTTTTTCAAGTAAATATGAAATAGCCGAAATTGTTACATGATTAAATTCCAACTACTAGCCACAAAAGTGGGTAATACAAACAAAACCATAGGGCCTCGTAGGAAGAACGGGTTTCCAACAATGGCAGGGCTACTGGGGTACAGCCCGTCATAGTACGTGGCCTAGATCACCGTACCGAGGAGCCACCCTAACTCCCCTGCAATACAAGGCCGGGACCATTCCTTACTGAACAGTCCCGAACAAGACCACCCTGCAGTTGGCTTCACACCAACTGCCCACAAAGCCAAAATAAAAAGGGACATCTAGACAGGGATGAATCTCGCTCTCCAGTGGGAGCTACCCACGAAGCCTTGCTGCACCTCCCCTGTTTTAGCCATTCCCGGTTGATGAGGCTTGAGGCTGCGAATACCTTTGTAGGACACATCTATCTTAGAATGCTCATCGTCCACCTGACGATGCGCTGAAAGCATTCAATCCATACAAGTCCATTCCGGGTTAGAACGGAACCGAAGGCACTATCTCGTTGCACTCATTTTGGAATCACCTTCAGAGTCAACAACCATAGCCCTTGCATTCTGAATCACCATCTCGAGCCTATAAGTACTATTCCGTCAAAGTCATCACGGAATCACCCACAGAGTTATACTGACGTATAGTTCTAACACCTCGAGTCTTCACTTGCACTCCACTTGGATTCACGACTTACCATTATTTTGGATCGGTGTGGTTTTCGGATATCCAAATATGAAAACCCGATCCCGGTCTCACCCAATCCAAACGCCATTTTAATGTCTAAGTTGTACTTAAGGGATTTAAACAGTAGATATTCAGAAATATCACTTAACATAAATGGATGATTCACATTATACAGGTAGATAATTCACAATTATCAAATTCATCCATACATATCACAAAACAGCATATATGTATATCACATCTCAGATATATCGCACTCATATCATCACATATTAATAAATGACATTCAATATCATCAAATATCATTATCTCATTCAGTGATATTTATCAACCAATCAATAATCAACCATAACAAGGTTTGATCCAACTTTAATTAATTTAATTGATCCTCAATTGAATTAATTCTTACTTAAACACTTGGATTATCATCAATCCATCTTACCATTCATTAATTAATTACAAATTAATTAATTAACATCACTTAATTATCCAATTTGATTAATCATCCTTGATTACTTAATTACATTAAGTAATTATTTCTTAATTTAATTATTAGTTAATTATCTGATAATTATTCCTTAATTATCCTTTAATTAATCACACCTAATTAATCACCTTTTTATTAACTAATCATACTTGATTAATTTCTCTTGATTAATTACCTTTAATTAATCACACTTGATTAATTATTTATAATTAATCATATTTAATTAATTACCTTTAATTAATCATATTTGATTAATTACTTTTAATTAATCATATTTGATTAATTACTTTTTAATTACATTAGTAATTAAACTTAATTATAAATTAATTATTCTTTAATTCATTTAACAATTAATTAATTATTTCCATTAATTAATGATTACTTTATTAATTAAAATTCCTTTTTAATTAATTACTTTAATAAGTAATTAATCACATAATTAATTACTCTTATTTCCTTTATTAATTAAACATTAATTAATAATTCAAACCTTTAATTGATTATATTAGTTAATTCTTTAATCAATAACTCAAGTGATTAATCCTTAATCGCATCCACTAAATTACTTTCATAAGTAATTTTCTTTTACTTAACTACCTCCTGTAGTCAATCATTTAATTACTTTACCCAGTAATTATACTTAATTAACTCCAAGTGATTATCATCAATTAATCTCAAATTAATTACTTAATTAGTTATTAATTAATCATTTAAATTTAAATAAATGATACTTAACTTCTTATATTATAAAAATTCTTAATTAAGAAAACATCATCTTAATTAAATCATTTATATTAACCAATAACACTTGATTATTGATAATAATTGAATTATCTCAATTATTTTCACAATTATTTATATTTAAAGAAATCAAAATTCTAATTTACATAAGTTAAATCTTTATTATAATTGATTATCAAATTTTTAATCATTAAACTTACTTAAAATAAATTATATTTGAAATCAATTATAATTAAAATAATTTTTATCATTCAAATAAAACTTTTGCACTTTCCAAATTATTAAATAAAATTTAATACAAACCTATTACTAAATTTCACATGTTTATATTTAAAACTTTTATATTTCAAAATTTAAGAACTTAACTTTTAAACAAATTTCAGTTTTACAATTAAACCTGTTTAACTTTTGGTTTAAATTTTGATCATCTTCAAAATCAATTTCCTTTTGGTTTCAAAATCTTTAAAAAAACAAATCTGTTAATTTTAAAAAATAAAAATAAAAACCAATGAACTCAAAACAGCACTTGCTCAACAAACCCGAGAACACTCGGCAAACTCACGCAACAAACCCGAGTCCCCCAGATCTTCACTTTGCTTCGAGTCAAGGCATCACTTCCCCGATGTCATCTTCGAGTTTCCCCATCTCGTCCAAACCCATAACCGAAAACATGATACTATGCACGTTAACGTGCACAGCGCCGATGGTCGGCGGCGATCTCCTCTCCGGCCTCCACCAAGTCACAAACGACCTCAACAACAACTCGCAAGACCCAGCAAACCCAATGCGATCGAGCTCCAAAATATGACTATCGAACCCAACTGTTTGAAAACTTCATCACCAAAAACCACCCTTCCACGGCAACACCCAACTCGAGAAGACCCACCATCACCTCTGAAGCTTCATCACAACCCCCCAACCCCACAGCAACCCTCGCGATCATCACCGATTGCCTACTGACGCCGTGCAGACCCAAGGAACATCGATGACACTTGCAGGATGATAAACCCTATTTTGACAATTATCGGCATCTCGATCATCAATAAAATACACGAGTATTTTTCTGATGATCTACCATACTCCCTCAACCTCCATGCGCAACGATGTCGACTAACTCGCCATTATTCGTCACAATTTGATCAAAATGCCAAAAACATTCAAACCCCAAATTCTCGCAAATTACTAACCTGGAATTCGCGATTCAAGTTCCAAAAATCATGTTTTCTTATTTGCAATATGATTCTAGAATCCAAACTCAAGTTTGCATTCAAAAGTTCTTAACCCAAATTATAATTTTACTGTAAATTTTTAAAATTTGAGCTAATCGTTAAATTTAACAACCTATAACTATTTTTTGATATTAGATAATTTGATTACAATCATCTTTTCTTTACAAATCCAGGTCCAACTCGAAATCAAAATCAAGTTATTGAATTTACCATGAGATTGAATCTATTTTTTTTTAAACACGGTGACACATTTTTTTTAATTTTGTACAGGCAATTCATAAACACAATCCAAACATGCATCAAATTTAAATCCAATATTCTTATAACATCATGATATTATCACATAACAAGATGAATCCGGATTTAAAACTGTTTTTAAAAGAAATCATTTACTCACATAAAATTTGCTGAAGACAGAAATGTCTCCAGGCTTGTTGTAATTCTGCATGCTAATTGAATTGCTTGATTCCAGATTGCATTGACGTTGAAAATAATTTTCATGCTTGATTAAACTTGCTTTCCAGATCATCATCTTTAGCTATATTCCAGATTTTACAGCTTCAGATTCCTTGATTGTTTCAGATTTTCCAATTTCACCTTTCCTTTTTTTCAGATTTTACAGATCCCATGTTTCTTTCTTTGATTCACATTTTGAAGAAAGAATTTTAGCTGAAAGTTTAAAAGTAATTTCTTCTTTTATTTTACAAATTTATTTAAAAATTTTAAAATTAAAAAGAATTGACACTTATCCCATTAATACTCTAGTTTGCTTACACCTAAGCTCAAAGATTAACAAGTGTTTTTAATATGTATTATAACGTTTACAAGTGTTGTTTTAATGTCTAATTAATGTTTTATAAATGTTACTTTTCCTATTTATAAATTTATTTAAGTTATATACATATATTTATGTAATGTGTATATGTAAGTAATGTTTATTTTATCTTATATAAATTAGCTTTTAAATTTAATAGATATACAAAAGTGAATTCATGTTAACAATTGTAAATTATTTATGCATTTGAATTAAATTTTAATGGTATTATACATTTAAAACTTGAGAAATTGATTTTAACTCTTTATATAAAAAATTTAAAACAATTTTATCTTATGTTAAAATTAATATGAAAGAAATATTAAAACAAATCAACCTTCATTTAAATCTTATGCAAAACTTAAGTACAAAATATATATGTATCTATATTAAATAAGAAATTAACTTTGTTATGGAAATTTAAATTTCAAATATCATTTCAAAAGCATTAAATCAAATTATCCTTTCAAATTACAAAACTATATATTTATTAAAGTTTGCAAATATTTATTAAAATCAATATTTCCTTCCTGTTTCTAATATATACAAATATATATATATATATATATATATATATATTCATTTATATTATAAATAGAAAACATCTTTAAATCATTTGTTTTGATAATTACTGTATTGAATATTAAAACAAATTTCAAATCACAATATATATATATATATATATTCATATATATTATAATTTGAGTATAAAGTTTTATTACATTAAAACTTCCTATTTACAAGATATATCAACATATATATATATATATATATATATCATAAATAGAAAATATTTTTGATTAGCTTTTGAAAAATAAATCTTACCAATATTAAATTGCCAAAATAAATATTTCCAAATTAAAATGTTATAAATTTCAAAAGAATTAAACTTACCAATTTATGCTGTTAAGAAAATTGTTGATAGATATTAACAAATTATTATTATTAGCCTTTTAAAATAATTTAACTTGTCAATTTGTAATGTAAAATGATCAAATCAATTTAATTATTATCAAAGATTATTAAATTGATATTGCTCAAAATTTCGGGTCATCACATTCCTCCCCCCTTAAAAGAGTTTCGTCCCCAAAATTTAAAAGCAAAGATAATTTAATAACCCAGCTAAACAATTTAAATTTCAAACAGCAATCACACAATCAACCATAGCAACCAATTCAAATAAACAATTATATTTATCCAGATAAAATTCTGAATAGAACCGCCTAATATTATCTAGAGTTTTGCAGGTACCTATACTGGAATCCTCGTTCTACAGAATCTTATGTAACTATACTACTATAACCAAGAACTCCTCATCTGATCCTGCAAATCTGAACAAGACATCAGACTAAACTCAAGATCAGCTCAACTTCCAAATCCTTCTAAACTGCTAATCTTAGCACTCGAAGAATCATACACATATTCCTCAGAAATATGTGAAGTACAATTAATTCCAGTTATCCGAACTGGCAATTCAATCCTGTAGATCAAAATCTAATTTCCAGAGAACACAGGAAAAACTCAAAATAATTCCGGAGCTTACTCTCCAGTTTTACCACATCTTATATCTCTTTTGATCGGATAAAACTAAAGCAATATCCAAACTCCAACTTCTCATCCAAATCTCCTTAATCCTTAACTGCATAACTCTTCCGATGCTCCTAAGTCACCTTCTACATTCCTGATCAGCTTAACCCTTGCTGATTGCTTCATGAAATAAACTGGACCTAAAATTAAACCAAATCACCTGATCCTACTCAATAAAATGGCTCTCCAAAAATTTTTCAAAATCCAAAACACAACTTTATTCCACAAACATTAGTGGACTTCAAACCTATATCTCTTATCTGGAATAACCAAACAGTTGCTCCTGACAACCTTACCTTCCAAATCCAGAAAATTCCTTCATACTTGAATTTCCAGTAGAAATTTTCTAATCCAAGAAAACTGCAACTCCCGGTTGCTCCCATTCTAGAATAACTGCTATCTCGCTTTCGCCGCCCAACTCTGATCTTGAGTAGATGAGAATGCTATCGAAGAACTCGAGCACAATCTTTCTCCATACACTTTTCATTCGACTCATAAAATCTTAATGACCCTTTCAATTGGTCAAAACATCTCAGCAGAATCTTAACTAGAATTAGATGGTCAATCCTTCCTCAAGAACCCTGAGCTGCTTCACCAAACTCTTCTCACTCTAAGAGTTATCCCTCTCTACATGGTTGAATCATCAATACTACTCCTGGAATCCAAGTCGATAAGGAACTCAATCTCTGATTCGGTAAACTTCTGATTTCCTCCAAAACATTCGAAAAATCTCCAACTACTTAAGTATCCTTTACCTCCATATAAGATGCCTTAATCTCAAACCGAAGAATACAAAAAGGTTTCCCAAACTAATCGCAAGTCACTTTTGTGATCTCACTCAGTTCAGATTTCAAAGAAAACTCACTAGAACAGCTTTCCTAATCAAGATCAATCTTCAAGAATGGCTTATCTACCAGAAAAGTTGATAGATCACTTCCAACAAATATCCTGCTCTGCTGAGCCTTCCAAAGAAAAGGACAAGCCTTTACTATCTGCCTGGCCTACTGATAGTAGAATCCCAAAGATTTCTGAATCCTCGAAGAAACGGATCCATGCTGCTACTTCCATCTTCACTTCAATGCTATTGCCCAGCCAAAAGATCATCCTTAACCACAAAACTATCACCCAATTCCACCCAAAATCCTTGAGACAAGTAGACATCTCCTCAAGAAACTCGGCTCCAAACCAAAACCAACCACTTATCTTCTTAAGGAAAACAACTGAGACCATGTCCGAAATGAAGTAACTCATCGACCTTAGTCTCATACTTAATATAGATAAGACAACCCTATTTGAGATCCAGAAAATCTCTAAACATTCGAATCTTCCCTGCAGTAGGCATCTCAGTTCCTCCAATACCTTCTAAATCGGGCTCCAAAGGAACATTTTCAGAAACATCTATGGATACTGCATCTCAACACACAGCTATTCCCTCCTGAAGTCACCGAGATACGATCACCTGCTTCTACTCAGCTGACAGAAGTGTTGGAAATCCTTGCTCACTCGAGAGCTAATCAACTTCATATTTCAAGAATATACTTCAATCCTTCCACCAATCTACAAAGCTTATTCGAGAAGGTATTAGATCTACAATCTTGACAGATACACCTCCAACCACAACATATGAGCCTCTACCATTAGTGGTAGTCATATTCCACACACTCCTACCTCATCTACCTCTATAACCTATTTTGGAAAATCCGAACTGATAGCCCAACAGATTAGGTAGATATATAAATATATATAAAAAAAATTACAAGTACGCTCTCTCAAGATAGACACCACTCCAAACCCTAGGTATTCACTCGACCTAATGCTCTGATACCAACTGTAGTGACCCGACTTTCTATCACCAGAAAATCGCATCACTAATTAAGACAGAAAGGGATAGAAGAAGAAAAGAAAGAGAAGAAAGAACAACACACAACAGAAATCTCACAACTGAACGAACGAAATATAATATATAACATATATTTAGAATCATATACATCAGAGTACACAACTTATATCTCAATTTAGACAGTAATAACACTTCTGTCTAATATACAATACAAGAACAACTACACAGAATAACACACTATGGAAACTCTATCTATATCTACACGCTGAAGCCTCCTACTCCAAAGCTCCTCCAGAATTCGTCAAGGATAACCTGAATCACTTGACTACTCATATATAATATGAGTACCCAAGAGTTTAAAAAAAAAGAAAATGAACACACGGGTCAGATAGGGGTCAGGTGTGAGTAAACGGTTAAAGATTGCTTAACTTTAGAAAATCCTTTGAAAGAAAAGGGTGTCACGTAAGACTTCCCACACATAAACATGGGAAAAAAATTACTTTACGCAAACCAAAACATTTGATAGGAAATCCGGTGATAATATAATAGTGTCTAGGGTTTTCAAGTAAATATGAAATAGCCGAAATTGTTACATGATTAAATTCCAGCTACTAGCCACAAAAGTGGGTAATACAAACAAAACCGTAGGGTCTCGTAGGAAGAATGGGTTTCCAACAATGGCAGGGCTACTGGGGTACCGCCCGTCATAGTACGTGGCCTAGATCACCGTACCGAGGAGCCACCATAACTCCCCTACAACACAAGGCCGGGACCATTCCTTACTGAACAGTCCCGAACAAGACCACCCCGCAGTTGGCTGCACACCAACTGCCCACAAAGCCGAAATAAAAAGGGACATCTAGACAGGGATGAATCTCGCTTTCCAGTGGGAGCTACCCACGAAGCCTTGCTGCACCTCCCCTGTTTTAGCTATTCCCGGTTGATGAGGCTTGAGGCTGCGAATACCTTCGTAGGACACATCTATCTTAGAATGCTCATTGTCCACCTGACGATGTGCTGAAAGCATTCAATCCATACAAGTCTGTTACGGGTTCAAACGGAACCGAAGGACTATCTCGTTACACTCATTTTGGAATCACCCTCAGAGTCAACAACCATAGCCCTTGCATTCTGAGTCACCATCTCGAGCCTATCCGTCAAACTCATCACGGAATCACCCACAGAGTTATACTGACGTATAGTTCTTACACCTCGAGTCTTCACTTGCACTCCACTTGGATTCACGACTTATCGTTTATTTTGGATCGGTGTGGTTTTTGGATAGCCAAATATGAAAACCCGATCCCGGTCTCACCGAATCCAAATGCCATTTTAATGTCCATGTTGTACTTAAGGGATTTAAACAGTAGATATTCAGAAATATCACTTAACATAAATGGATGATTCACATTATACAGGTAGATAATTCACAATTATCAAATTCATCCATAAATATCACAAAACAACATATATATATATATATATATATATATATATATATATATATCACATCTCAGATATATCACACTCACATCATCACATATCAATCAATGACATTCAATACATCCAATATCATTATCTGATTCAATGATACTTAACAACCAATCAATAATCAACCATAACAAGGTTTGATCCAACTTTGATTAATTTAATTGATCCTTAATTAAATTAATTCTTACTTAAACACTTGGATTATCATCAATCCATCTTACCATTCATTAATTAGTTACAAATTAATTAATTAACATCACTTAATTATCCAATTTGATTAATCATCCTTGATTACTTAATTACTTTAAGTAATTATTTCTTAATTACAATATTAATTAATCATCCTGATTAATTACTTCCTAATTATCCAAGTAATTATTTCTTAATTACTCTTTTAACTTAATCATTCTTGATTAATTATTGTTTAATTATCTGATAATTATTCCTTAATTATCCTTTAATTCATCACACCTGATTAATCATCTTTTTATTAATTACTCATACTTGATTAATTTCTCTTGATTAATTACCTTTAATTTATCACACTTGATTAATCATTTATAATTAATCATGTTTAATTAATTACCTTTAATTAATCATATTTGATTAATTACTTTTAATTAATCATATTTGATTAATTACTTTTAATTAATCATATTTGATTAATTATTTTTTAATTACTTTAGTAATTAAACTTAATTATAAATTAATTATTCTTTAATTCAATTAACAATTAATTAATTATTTCCATTAATTAATGATTACTTTATTAATTAAAATTTCTTTTTAGTTAATTACTTTAATAAGTAATTAATCACATAATTAATTACTCTTATTTCCTTTATTAATTAACCATTAATTAAATAATTCAAACCTTTAATTGATTATATTAATTAATTCTTTAATCAATAACTCAAATGTGACGCCCCACCTCTATGCTCACAATAACAATGAGTATTGAAGGAAATACTGTCTCTTATCACGAAGAATAAGGCTTGATAGGAGCGGCCATCCGTAATTAGGCCTTACACTAGTATTGGTTATTTCGATAGGAGTGGTATATATTTTTAATTTTCAACTCTTATTTATTTACTCCCATCGACATACCCAATTCCAGTATAAAACGAACTACGATGGTTCATAATAGTTTAGGACAATAGATATAATAATAACACAGATATTATAAATGCGAAACACAAATAAAACAAAAGTCTCGTATATATAATAACTGATGTCAGTTACAACACATGTGATACAGTACATATGATACAACCACAACTGTCGACTCTGGAAGTTACATATACAAGTACTTTATCGTATATAATATACATGAATACATACCTTCCTATACAAATAAACCGACTACTATAAATGACGACGACTACTCCAAAAGATATGAAGTGACTTCATAGCTCAAGCAGCAACCCAAAGTAAGATATCAACAACTTGTAAATACTCGGTCTGACTCGAGTATTAAATTCAAAAGAAAATAATACACGGGTCAGTCTAATTCAAACTCAGTTATTAATGCATAGAAGCAATAATAATTAAATAAAAATTAGACGACAGTCACAATAAATTTACCTATCCGATTCTTAAATAAGGAAATCAGATAACGGTAAATATAACATGTAACGGTGTTAAACAACAAATCAACAAATTCAAATTATTGAATTGGAAACACGAATCAATTCAAACAATTGAAACTTCAATAAAAAGTTTAACACGGGTAGGGCTGCAGTACACGCACGCGTGTACTGCCTCGCCATTACTACATGCATTACACAAAAGATCAACACATCATAAGCAAAAGAAATACCAATAAAATCGATACCGTGTGGCTGCAGTTCATGCTTGCGTGCACTGCCTTGCCACTACAGTGATGATGTACACAATAAAAATTCACTAACGAACACAAGGTCAAACCCAAGTAAAATCGGGTTCAACTCAAATGCCCAAATGCACAAGGCAGTGGTACAAATAAATGAAGACAGCAGAATATGCTCAATCAAACTTCTGGAAACAAAAAGACAACTCAACTCAAATGCAAAGCACAAAGGCTCGCACGAAGGTTACACTGCAACAGGTCAGGGAAGTGCAACAGTGTTAACATCACTATGAACAGGTAGTGGTACAAACTATATGAGTAGAGTGAAGGTGAGAGCACCAAAGATATGGCACCACAACACACAAACAAATGAATGAAATTGACCAAATGCAGATGAATACAATGCATCAATGCAATGTATCAGACTCGAGCGCAAATAGAGACAATGTACAAATCAAGTGATGCACTAGTGATACCAGTGACATGAACAAGTGCAGTCTCTATATAAAGGACTGAAACAAATGAAACCAGAGGCAACTGGCAATAATTAAAACAATGAACCAGCCTGCAAGACAGACCAGCAAAGGCCAAAGCTCAAGACAAACACATATAAATGTACAAGTAATCACAGAGATTTTCCCAGTACAAGTTCAGTTGCAAGAAGGAACAAGGCACGGTACAGTGACAAACATCACCGAGAGACAGTGCCACGATTATTCAAAGTGACAACGTCAGAGATTATAGGCAAAGTTCTCACAAATTCTTAAAGACAATGATCAAAACAGTGAAGTACAACGTCCAGACCCAATGCCAACAGATAACCGAAAATGCTACATGAAGTCAAGAGGCAAAAGTGAAGACTACATGAAGCACAAGTGCCCAGACTTAAGGACACTACAATATGAACCCATGATAATGGAAAACATAAGTGATACAACAGTTCATTGAACTGCAAGTATCGACCGGATATCAAAATGACATGAACAGGGTGTACATGTGAAACAGGCTACAATTCATATCAGTAGCAATGAATCCAATAAGCCAAAAGAAGACAAGGGATGCACCAGTGAACCAGGGTTAACATTTAATACAAGTGTACATGTATGCATGTATAGGTACACGCATACATATTTACACAATGAAACAGGGCCAGCCAAGATAAATGGATAAACACATATGCAACAACATAAGCATAGGTAGTTTGAATAAATGCTCAATGCATATAAAGAAACCAGACCTGACAGAAGTGTTTAGGCGTTGCAAGCATATAGTGATAACCTGGATGCAGTGAAGAACTCAAAAACCCAAATGTATTTGAATACTTGAAACCGAAAGTGGAGCTAATACACCATGCAAATGATACACAGTGGTGTATGATCAGAGGTGATGCAGACTGTCTCGAACAACAAGTGAACATCAAGCCATGAAAGCACAAGATTGGTAACAAACTTAACACATAAACTACTTATATACAGTAGTTATAAAACTAATGCAGCAAATTAGAATATTGACAAAAGATACCAAGCAATAAAAATCATACATTTGAAGTAACCAAAGTCCCAAAAGAATTCACAACAGCAAGTTCAACCTTGAAGGCCCAAACTCATATCAAAAACAACATTACAAACCAAAGTCATGTGAAAACGAACAAAGGTTGCCAGGGACAGTGGACTGTATGGCCAAAGTCAAACAAAAGTCACTTTCGAACAAAACATCAAGCTATACTGCACATGAAAATGAACTCAATACTCATAGGCAACCAGTTCAAGGTCGAATATTATTACTTAGCAGTTTTAAACAACCCCGACAAAAATGTCAAGATCGACGTTAAACAAGTCGAACCATCAAAATCGAGACCATGATGAGCAAGGCAATTCAAGCCGTAAATATCAAGGAACGAACACAAATCAGAAATCAAAACCCACACGAACCAAGTAATAACGAAATCACAATATTTAAACCCTACTAACTGAGATTGAGCAAGATGTGAGTAAATAAATTTACTCACCTGGCTACGAAGAACCAATTTGACAGCCGAAGCCTTTGAATCGCCGCACCACGCAACGTCGAACTTGATTGAGTAGACGAAGCCGCGCACGAACCCATTGAAGCAGGCAATCGAAGCACTAACCCTCAATTCAAGCGGCGACTTCGAAGACCTAATTTCTAAGCTAAAAGGGACGAACGAGAAGATAGAGCCGCCATTTATTTTTTCTTTTGATCGTTTGTTTCTAGGGTTTTTCCACAATGATGGCACCGGGCCGATCAAATATAACGAAAGAGTATAGTTTGGGCCGGTCTCAAATTTCATTTGGGCTTAGTGTTATAGGGTTTTGCTTTAGATTTTCGAACGAATGAAAATGAAAAAGGAACGGGTCGAACTGAAATAAGAAGGGGATGGTATTCACTCCGATAACACAACACGAACGAGAAAATGTGGCCCAATATTTTAAAGCCCGTAATCCCTTAACGAGTTACAAAAGAATTTTCAACTCAATTGGAAACTTCAATTAGCAATTTACTAGCACAATAATCGTTTAATGACGATTATAAATTGGGCAAAACCCCGGGTTGTTACAAACTCCCCTCCTTATAAAAATTGCGTCCCCGCAATTTTCATAAATAAAGTCGTCAATAATAATTATTTTTCTAACATAAACTGGTTAAGCTAGAAAAATAAAGTCAGGAATACAACCGTCAAAGGAATCTTTTAATTTCATAAAAGAAATTCACAAATTCTCAACAAAACCTAATTATCAAATAGATAATCAGAATACAGAAATCATAAAACAGCCATATCTAATTATCGATACGATAATTAGAAGACAGTAAAATCTAATTATCAACAAAGATAATTATAAAACCCAAATCGCAATTCGCAATCGCAAAATCGCAAATATTTAGTTACCCAAACGGTAATCAGAAAACAACAAAGGTCTAATTGTCAAAAACGATAATCAAAAATCTCAAATCAACAATTATTCGATTATCAAAAACGATAATCAAATCTCAAATTGTAACGACCCGGAATTTTGGACAATATAAATTTAATAATCTGGGTTTAAATTTATATTGAATTGATAAATTTTGTTAATAAATTTGATTTGATTTCAATAATCTTCTTTATTTAAATATTTAATTTGTGAAATTATTTTTAATGAGTTAATAAATCTATTTCCTATTTATAAATGTATATGTATTTATGTATATATTTTAAATAGATAAGTTGTTTTAGTTAAATTAGTATAGTATAATTTTAATATGTTTTGAAAATAGAAATTGTGATTTATTTTGGATTTAAGCTTTTCAAATATATTTAATTAAATAACTATATGTTTTTAAATATGAGATAAATGTTTTAATTAGTTTAAAATTCATTTTTAATTCAAGTTGTATATTAAAATTATGTTACAACCTCTTTTATAAATTTGTTTTAAAGGTTTCTTTTCAAATGAATTACTTGTATATTGTTATAATGCTTTGCTTTATTCTTTAGAGAATTATTTAGATAACATAATTATGTATAAGATTTAATTAACAATGTTTAATATTTATTTAACTTTAATTAAACATATTTATTAATCTAAGAGACAAGTGTTTGTATATTAAAACCTTAAGCTAACAAGTGTTTATTTTAAAATGACAAGTGTCTATTTTATTTGCTTTTTCTTTTAATTAATTTAAATCTGAAAATATACATTCATATTAGCTTGTTTCTTCATTCATATGCATTTTGGTCTCATTCCTTAATAAAAGAATATAACCAAAACTTCATTCTCACAACCCAAATTCAAATCTGCACATTTTAAACTTGCATACACTTTGCATTCAAAACTCCTCTTTCTCAAAATTGCAAATCTGCATCAAACAATCAAAAATCTGAAACCAAATACATTCAAATCTACATGCATTTTCAAATTACAATCTGCATTCCCCAAAGTTCAGACCTGCATGCAATTTCTAGCATCCCTGCATCAAATATGAATCAGAGAACCTGCATGCACCATTGAGAAGCAAATATGCAAATATTCAAACCTGCAAGCATGCATTCCTTTTCAAACACCTGCATTTACAAACAAATATGCAACTCCTCAAAACCCAAAATACTACCTACCTGCATCAACATGAAAAGCCCTGCATTTCTTTGCAAATTGAATCAAAGCTCTGCATATCATCTACAAACAAAGAAGGCCTGCACATCCATTAGAAGCCTACATGTTTTTGCATATGAAATCAAGAAGCTCTGCATTTCAAAACTTGGGAGCAAGACAGTGCCTGCATTTCACATTTTCAAAACTGGAACCTGCATGTTGAAAACTGAAGCATGTAAAGCAAGCATCATTTTTTAAAGGCAGGGGTCTGCATTTTTAAGAGCATTCAAGCTTCTGCATGTTCAATCTGGACAGTGTGCTCTGCATCTTGCAATAAGGTGAGTAACACTAAATTTAAGTAAAGTAAGGTAGGAATGCATGTTGCTTATTTGCTGAGTTAAATTGTGTTCATGTTTTCTACTGCCTGTGCATATATGAATGCAATACATGTTTTAATTCCAAGGTTCTGATTCTTTTTAGTTTGAGTTCAAAACTGATAAACAGATTTCCTTCTTGATCTGGATGTTATCATGGATTAGAATTTGAGTGGAATTTGTTTATTTCATGATAACATAAAATTTAAATGTCTCTTATTTGTTTTAGTGACTGTGTTGTTTGAATACATAAAACATAAACTAAATTCTGTAAAAATTTAGAAAATGTAGGTATCATAAATTAATGTTTCAGGTTTACTAATTTAATCATAAGCAAATTCAAGAATTTTAGATCAAAAAATTAAAGTTTAAAGTGTCAAGGATAAAGGGCAGTTTTAATATTACAGTATTATACATATTTGGTAAACACTGGAGATATTGGCATTTGTTTGGAATGAATTTGCTACTGAAGATAATGTAGCTACCAATAAACATAGGAAAATTATTGAATTGGTATGCAAATCAAGTTTGGGATTGGAATTTGGGATTTGAGGTGATGAACCCTAGTTACTGGGCATAGGGAAAATTAGGGCTGTTGCTTCTAGAGTGAATCGAGTTCAAGGATTCTTTGGTGAATGATAGATGGTGTATTAATGAAGCTAATGCCGGAGTTCGGTCGATGATGGTGGTCGGAGTTGAGAGATAATGATGTTGACAGGTTAGGCAGTGGATGCATAGCTGTTTCAGGTTGTGTTATTTTGTTTTAGGTGCAGGGAATTGTGACTCGGGTGCATCTCGGGGAAAATGGGAAAAAACTCGAAGCATGTAAGTAACTGACTCGAAGCAGAATGGATTGCCTCGAGTTGCATTGTTCAGGTTTAGCTAAACAGAACTGTTCTGTTTATTTAAGAATTTTTTTTAAAGTAAAGTTTGAATTTAAAATGGAAATTTGAACTTAGGGTTAAACCTGAATCTAAAAATGAATTCAAAAAGTTTGAATTTTAAATTTATCATAATTTAAATGCAAAATTCAAATTTGGTTTGAAAAAAAAAAAAACAGGGAATCTGTTTCCAGATTTATGAAGTTTGAATCAAAATGCAAACTATATTGAGACTCTGGATTTTAAAAACTGAATTTAATAATGAATTCAAATAAGTTTAAATTTTGGTCTTTTGAAATAGTTTAAATTCAGAAAATCTCAAAGTTGATTTTTTTAAAAAACAGAAAACTGTTTCTGTTTTAAAATGAGAAGGGGAGTTTAAATTTCAAGTGGAGTTTGAAATTTAGATTTTTAAACCTGGAATTTGAATATGAATTCAAATTTAATTTGTCAGATATTTGAAAACATTTATGTTTTTAAATTTAAATTTGATTTTAAACCTTCAAATATAAAATGCATTATTGTTTTGCATTTGAAGTAAGAGGTTAAGTATTTAAATTAGGAATTCAAATGAATTCAAAACTGAGTTTAAAATCTGGATTTAAATTTTTAAGCTTCAGTTTTAAAATAAAGATTTAAAATTTAAATTGCTTCCAAATGATTTACATTTGAATTGAAGGTGAAATGGTAGAAAGAGTTTTAAAGAGTTTAAACTAAATTGAAAATGGGAGTTATATTTCAATTTTAAAATTTAAAGATGTTTTTAAAATTGATTTGAATTTGATTTGAATTGAAATTTAAATCCTTTTCAATTTATTAATTAAGTATATGTTTCTTGTAAACATATAAGATTAAGATTGGTATTATTTAAAATCTTATTTTAAATAAATTTGGATTTTAAGTTTAAAAGAAATGTTAATTGGAATTTAATGTAAATTTAAAAACATTTTGTTTTTAAACGCATGATTTAATAAGAAATGTTTATCTAAAGGATAAATAAAAGGTTAATGATGGGATTCATTAATTATTAAGGTAATTAAGTTGATTATTAATTATTTAATTAATTAATAATGTGGAAGTTTAATTAAATAATTAATGATGATTAATTTGATTTGAGATTAATTAATTAAGTTTAATTAATCTATAATTAAGGATGGTTAATTAAATATTAATTTGTGATTAAGATTTATTTTATCAAGTGATTAATGATAATTAAGATTTTAATTAACACTTAGTTAATTAATAATTGGAGATTAATTAAATGGTAATTAAATATTAATTTCTTAATAACTAATGATGATTAATTTAAGTTAAATCATTAATTAAGTAATTAAGAAATGTTAATGAAGTCATTTACTTAAGATATTAACAATTAATTAATGTGATTAATTTTGATAATTAATTAGATTAATTAATTAATTAATAATCAATTGTTTAGATTTAATTACTTAATAAAAGTAATTAGTGAATTAATTACTTAATGTAATTGATTAAGGTTAATATGATTTGTTTAGATTAATTAATTAAGTTTAATTGATTTAAACATTTGTTGAATTGTTGATAATTACTTATGTAATTAATGAATTTGTAATTACTTAAGGAAGTAATTAATTAATAATTACTGGATATAATTAAGGATATTTATTATAGAAATAATTTGGATTTAAATTACTTTGAAATTAATCAAGGGGATTAATTTAGTTAATTAATTAAAAATAATTAATTATGGGTTGGGTAATTAATGTAGTTAATTACTGAATGGCTATTAATCAAGGGTGATTAATATATATGTAGGGTTTAATATAATTAACTTGTGTAAATAATCTTATAAGCTAATTACTTATTGTAATTAGAGATGATTAATCAATAATGATTAATTGAAATAAATATTAAGATGATTTATAAATTGATTTGAAATCAATTGATGGTTAAGATAAGCAGAATCTTTATGATGAAGTAATTAATTTAATTCATTTTAAATTAATTAGAGATTGAGTAATTAATTTAATTCATTTTAAATTAATTATAGAAAGTGAGATCAGTAGATCATTTGCTTATGTTTGATGAATGGTATTGATTGTTTGGTATAGTTTGTAATCTCAGTTGTGAGACGAATGGTGTATGTGATATGGATGCATTGGTTGCTCTTGGATGATAATATAGATTATCTGTTTATGATATGAATCATCTGTTGATAATGATAAGGTTGATTATCTATTGTATTGTGAATTATCTATCTGTATTTAGATAATGAATTGAATTGTTTTAAACTTAAAACAACTTGGACCTAAAAGACACGCTTTGGATTTCGATGAGACCGGGATCGGGTTTCCATATTTGGAATTCCGAAAACCACATCGATTCCAATTAACGTTAGGTCGTGAATCTAAGTGGAGCAAGTGAAGACTCGAGGTGTAAGGGCTATACGTCAGTATAACTCTGTGGGTGATTCCGTAATGAGTTTGACGGAATAGGTCTTATAGATTCGAGATGGTGAATCAGAGTGCAAGGGTTATTGTCGTTAACTCTGAGGGTGATTCCAATACGAGTGTAACGAGATGATGCCTTCGGTTTCGTTCGAACCCGGAACGAACTTGTATGGATTGAATGCTTTCAGAACATCGTCAGGTGGACGATGAGCATTCTAAGTGTTATGTCCTATAAAGGTAATCGTAACCTCAAGCCTCATCAACCGGGAATGGCTAAAACAGGGGAGGTGCAGCAAAGCTTCGTGGGTAGCCCCCACTTGAGAGTAAGATTTACCCCTGTCTAAAGGTCCCTTTATATTTCGGCTGTGTGGGACGGTTGATCATGACAACCGTCGGGGTTGTCTTATTTGGAACTGTTCAGTAAGGAACGGGTCCGGCTTTGTGTTGCAGGGGATGAAGGGAGTAATCCTCGGTACGGTGATCTAGGCCACGTACTGTGACGGGCGGTACCCCAGTAGCCCTGCCATTGTATGGAATCCAAAATCCAATAAGTGCCAACGGTTTTGATTGTATTACCCACTTTTTTGGCTAGTAGCTGGAATTTAATCATGTAACAATTTCGGCTATTTCTTATTTATTTGAAAACCCTAGACACTATTATAATATCATCGGATTTCCTATCAAATGTTTTGGTTAGCGTAAGGTAAAAACTTTTCCATGTTTATGTGTGGGAAGTCTTACGTGATACCTTTTCTTTCAAAGGTTTTTCAAAGTTAAGCAACTTTAACCTGTTACTCACACCAGACCCATGTCTGACCCGGAGTTATTTCTGTTTTTCTTTAACTCTTGGGTACTCAAATTTTTATGAGTAGTCAAGGGAATTCAGGTTAGGAATCAGGATTAGCTTTGACGAATTGTGGAGGAGCATATGGAGCAGGAGACTTCTGCGCATAGTTATATATAGTTTTCCGCTGTGTTTTGTACCTCTGGGTGTTCTGTTTTGTATTAAGTTGTAATAACTAGACAGGTGTTTATAACTGTCTAGTATGTGTTGTATATGTCTGTGTAACTCTGATATTTGATGTATACTATGTAATACTTTGTTATTAATATAATTTATTCGTTCCGCTGTTGAGATTCTTGTGTTGTTTCTTCTTTCTCTTCTTTCTTTTCTTCTTCTATCCCTTTCTTTCTTTATTCATGATGCGATTTTCCGGGAGTGGAAAGTCGGGTCGTGACATTTTGGTATCAGAGCATTAGGTTGAGTGAATACCTAGGCTCTGGAATGGTGTCTATCTTGAGAGAGCGTATTTGTAATTTTATATGTATATATATATATTTATTGGTTCTACCTATTTGTTGGATTACCTGTTCGGGTTTTTCCAATATAAGTTATAAAGGTGGATGAGGTAGAAGTGTGTGTAACACGACTACCACTGGTTGGAGTTTGATGGATGAGGTTGGAAGTGTATTTGTCGAGACTGTAAACCTAATACTGTCTCGAGTAAGTTTTTCTTGGTTGAAGGACTTCATCGATCTCTGAAGGTAACCTGTTAAGGTTCGGAGTTCATCTTTGAAGTGTTGAATTGAGTTTTGATCTGTCGGTTGAGCAGAAGCTAGCAAGTGATGGTATCTTGATATCTCAGGAATTAGTAGCTGCGTGATGAGATGCAATGACTATGGATGTTTCCGAAGATGTTTTCTTTGGAACAAGAATAAGAAGTGAGTCAGCACGGTGATGTGGCTGAGTTTAGCAGAGTATTCTGAGTTGATAAGGAGTCTTCTGGCTGGGTAGTTTTTCTGAAGTGGAATTCAGAAGCAGTAGAGTAGATCCGTTTCTCTGGTAAGTTGGCTAAGCCAGCATAAGCTCTTCTGTTTGGTAAAGAAAGAGCAGTTACTATGGATTTAGGCTGAGTTGATCGCAAAAGTGACTTGCGATATTATGTTCTCTTGTGTTTGTTGGAGATTGTCTGGATGTTTTCTGGAAGTCAGAGTTTGTCTACATCTGGAGATCGAGTTTTCTTTCCAGGATTGGAACGGGTGGTTCAGTTAGTAGGTGGATGGTTCCTTGAGATAGAAGTTGGTGAGCAACTCAGGTTTGGAAGGAACATCTGAGTTTTCTTTATGGATCTGTGGAACCATATTTCTATGCTAGGTTGTCTGGTCTGTGATTGTGTTCTTCTGCATTTTCTTCTGTTTCGGATCGGAGTTGTGCAGCGGAAGCAGTTTGGAGGTGCTTCTGTTTGTTTCTCGGATAAGGAGAAGTTGTTCTGTCTTCTGTTGTTGAGAAGCAGGGTTTGTATTCTTGGTTTTGAGTGATCTTGAGGAGATCATTGGATTGTTTTGCTTCAGTCTGTTTCTGATGGAATCAGCAAGAGTTGAGCTGATCAGGATGGATGTTGGTAGCTCAGGATTGTCTGAAGAATTTTTGTGGATAAGAGACAGAGAATTTGGATTCTGGAATTAGAGATTTGATTTTGGTTAAGTTTTCTCTGATCCAAGGAGTTATAAGTTTGGGAAGCTAGCTCCGAAGTGTTTTGGTTTCTTCTGTGTTGGGTTAGATCAGTGTTTGGTTTTCAAGAGTTGAATTGCCAGCTTGGATAACTGGGATTCAGGGTGTTTCACGTATCTCTGAGGGAGTTCGTGTTTGATATTTCTGGTTTTAGAACTAGCAGTTTAGGATGGTTTGTTTATTGTGTCAGACTCGTTTGTAGTCTGATATTCTGTATAGAATTGTTGCTAGGAGCTCTATAGCATAGTAGTATTGATTGATTGTATTCTATAGAACGAGTATCCCGATATATATATATACCGGGGAAACTCGTGAATGTTTTATCCAAAATTCTTTTGGATAATTAGATTTGTTATGATTGAGTGAATTGGTTGCTTTGGTTGTTGGCATATGTTTAACATATGCTGTGTTTTAAAATAAAATCTGTAAATAGATTATTAAATTGCCTTTGTTTTAAATTTCGGGGACGAAATTCTTTTAAGGGGGAAGGATTGTAACGACCCGGAATTTTGGACAATATAAATTTAATAATCTGGGTTTAAATTTATATTGAATTGATAAATTTTGTTAATAAATTTGATTTGATTTCAATAATCTTCTTTATTTAAATATTTAATTTGTGAAATTATTTTTAATGAGTTAATAAATCTATTTCCTATTTATAAATGTATATGTATTTATGTATATATTTTAAATAGATAAGTTGTTTTAGTTAAATTAGTATAGTATAATTTTAATATGTTTTGAAAATAGAAATTGTGATTTATTTTGGATTTAAGCTTTTCAAATATATTTAATTAAATAACTATATGTTTTTAAATATGAGATAAATGTTTTAATTAGTTTAAAATTCATTTTTAATTCAAGTTGTATATTAAAATTATGTTACAACCTCTTTTATAAATTTGTTTTAAAGGTTTCTTTTCAAATGAATTACTTGTATATTGTTATAATGCTTTGCTTTATTCTTTAGAGAATTATTTAGATAACATAATTATGTATAAGATTTAATTAACAATGTTTAATATTTATTTAACTTTAATTAAACATATTTATTAATCTAAGAGACAAGTGTTTGTATATTAAAACCTTAAGCTAACAAGTGTTTATTTTAAAATGACAAGTGTCTATTTTATTTGCTTTTTCTTTTAATTAATTTAAATCTGAAAATATACATTCATATTAGCTTGTTTCTTCATTCATATGCATTTTGGTCTCATTCCTTAATAAAAGAATATAACCAAAACTTCATTCTCACAACCCAAATTCAAATCTGCACATTTCAAACTTGCATACACTTTGCATTCAAAACTCCTCTTTCTCAAAATTGCAAATCTGCATCAAACAATCAAAAATCTGAAACCAAATACATTCAAATCTACATGCATTTTCAAATTACAATCTGCATTCCCCAAAGTTCAGACCTGCATGCAATTTCTAGCATCCCTGCATCAAATATGAATCAGAGAACCTGCATGCACCATTGAGAAGCAAATATGCAAATATTCAAACCTGCAAGCATGCATTCCTTTTCAAACACCTGCATTTACAAACAAATATGCAACTCCTCAAAACCCAAAATACTACCTACCTGCATCAACATGAAAAGCCCTGCATTTCTTTGCAAATTGAATCAAAGCTCTGCATATCATCTACAAACAAAGAAGGCCTGCACATCCATTAGAAGCCTACATGTTTTTGCATATGAAATCAAGAAGCTCTGCATTTCAAAACTTGGGAGCAAGACAGTGCCTGCATTTCACATTTTCAAAACTGGAACCTGCATGTTGAAAACTGAAGCATGTAAAGCAAGCATCATTTTTTAAAGGCAGGGGTCTGCATTTTTAAGAGCATTCAAGCTTCTGCATGTTCAATCTGGACAGTGTGCTCTGCATCTTGCAATAAGGTGAGTAACACTAAATTTAAGTAAAGTAAGGTAGGAATGCATGTTGCTTATTTGCTGAGTTAAATTGTGTTCATGTTTTCTACTGCCTGTGCATATATGAATGCAATACATGTTTTAATTCCAAGGTTCTGATTCTTTTTAGTTTGAGTTCAAAACTGATAAACAGATTTCCTTCTTGATCTGGATGTTATCATGGATTAGAATTTGAGTGGAATTTGTTTATTTCATGATAACATAAAATTTAAATGTCTCTTATTTGTTTTAGTGACTGTGTGGTTTGAATACATAAAACATAAACTAAATTCTGTAAAAATTTAGAAAATGTAGGTATCATAAATTAATGTTTCAGGTTTACTAATTTAATCATAAGCAAATTCAAGAATTTTAGATCAAAAAATTAAAGTTTAAAGTGTCAAGGATAAAGGGCAGTTTTAATATTACAGTATTATACATATTTGGTAAACACTGGAGATATTGGCATTTGTTTGGAATGAATTTGCTACTGAAGATAATGTAGCTACCAATAAACATAGGAAAATTATTGAATTGGTATGCAAATCAAGTTTGGGATTGGAATTTGGGATTTGAGGTGATGAACCCTAGTTACTGGGCATAGGGAAAATTAGGGCTGTTGCTTCTAGAGTGAATCGAGTTCAAGGATTCTTTGGTGAATGATAGATGGTGTATTAATGAAGCTAATGCCGGAGTTCGGTCGATGATGGTGGTCGGAGTTGAGAGATAATGATGTTGACAGGTTAGGCAGTGGATGCATAGCTGTTTCAGGTTGTGTTATTTTGTTTTAGGTGCAGGGAATTGTGACTCGGGTGCATCTCGGGGAAAATGGGAAAAAACTCGAAGCATGTAAGTAACTGACTCGAAGCAGAATGGATTGCCTCGAGTTGCATTGTTCAGGTTTAGCTAAACAGAACTGTTCTGTTTATTTAAGAATTTTTTTTAAAGTAAAGTTTGAATTTAAACTGGAAATTTGAACTTAGGGTTAAACCTGAATCTAAAAATGAATTCAAAAAGTTTGAATTTTAAATTTATCATAATTTAAATGCAAAATTCAAATTTGGTTTGAAAAAAAAAAAAAACAGGGAATCTGTTTCCAGATTTATGAAGTTTGAATCAAAATGCAAACTATATTGAGACTCTGGATTTTAAAAACTGAATTTAATAATGAATTCAAATAAGTTTAAATTTTGGTCTTTTGAAATAGTTTAAATTCAGAAAATCTCAAAGTTGATTTTTTTTAAAAACAGAAAACTGTTTCTGTTTTAAAATGAGAAGGGGAGTTTAAATTTCAAGTGGAGTTTGAAATTTAGATTTTTAAACCTGGAATTTGAATATGAATTCAAATTTAATTTGTCAGATATTTGAAAACATTTATGTTTTTAAATTTAAATTTGATTTTAAACCTTCAAATATAAAATGCATTATTGTTTTGCATTTGAAGTAAGAGGTTAAGTATTTAAATTAGGAATTCAAATGAATTCAAAACTGAGTTTAAAATCTGGATTTAAATTTTTAAGCTTCAGTTTTAAAATAAAGATTTAAAATTTAAATTGCTTCCAAATGATTTACATTTGAATTGAAGGTGAAATGGTAGAAAGAGTTTAAACTAAATTGAAAATGGGAGTTATATTTCAATTTTAAAATTTAAAGATGTTTTTAAAATTGATTTGAATTTGATTTGAATTGAAATTTAAATCCTTTTCAATTTATTAATTAAGTATATGTTTCTTGTAAACATATAAGATTAAGATTGGTATTATTTAAAATCTTATTTTAAATAAATTTGGATTTTAAGTTTAAAAGAAATGTTAATTGGAATTTAATGTAAATTTAAAAACATTTTGTTTTTAAACGCATGATTTAATAAGAAATGTTTATCTAAAGGATAAATAAAAGGTTAATGATGGGATTCATTAATTATTAAGGTAATTAAGTTGATTATTAATTATTTAATTAATTAATAATGTGGAAGTTTAATTAAATAATTAATGATGATTAATTTGATTTGAGATTAATTAATTAAGTTTAATTAATCTATAATTAAGGATGGTTAATTAAATATTAATTTGTGATTAAGATTTATTTTATCAAGTGATTGATGATAATTAAGATTTTAATTAACACTTAGTTAATTAATAATTGGAGATTAATTAAATGGTAATTAAATATTAATTTCTTAATAACTAATGATGATTAATTTAAGTTAAATCATTAATTAAGTAATTAAGAAATGTTAATGAAGTCATTTACTTAAGATATTAACAATTAATTAATGTGATTAATTTTGATAATTAATTAGATTAATTAATTAATTAATAATCAATTGTTTAGATTTAATTACTTAATAAAAGTAATTAGTGAATTAATTACTTAATGTAATTGATTAAGGTTAATATGATTTGTTTAGATTAATTAATTAAGTTTAATTGATTTAAACATTTGTTGAATTGTTGATAATTACTTATGTAATTAATGAATTTGTAATTACTTAAGGAAGTAATTAATTAATAATTACTGGATATAATTAAGGATATTTATTATAGAAATAATTTGGATTTAAATTACTTTGAAATTAATCAAGGGGATTAATTTAGTTAATTAATTAAAAATAATTAATTATGGGTTGGGTAATTAATGTAGTTAATTACTGAATGGCTATTAATCAAGGGTGATTAATATATATGTAGGGTTTAATATAATTAACTTGTGTAAATAATCTTATAAGCTAATTACTTATTGTAATTAGAGATGATTAATCAATAATGATTAATTGAAATAAATATTAAGATGATTTATAAATTGATTTGAAATCAATTGATGGTTAAGATAAGCAGAATCTTTATGATGAAGTAATTAATTTAATTCATTTTAAATTAATTAGAGATTGAGTAATTAATTTAATTCATTTTAAATTAATTATAGAAAGTGAGATCAGTAGATCATTTGCTTATGTTTGATGAATGGTATTGATTGTTTGGTATAGTTTGTAATCTCAGTTGTGAGACGAATGGTGTATGTGATATGGATGCATTGGTTGCTCTTGGATGATAATATAGATTATCTGTTTATGATATGAATCATCTGTTGATAATGATAAGGTTGATTATCTATTGTATTGTGAATTATCTATCTGTATTTAGATAATGAATTGAATTGTTTTAAACTTAAAACAACTTGGACCTAAAAGACACGCTTTGGATTTCGATGAGACCGGGATCGGGTTTCCATATTTGGAATTCCGAAAACCACATCGATTCCAATTAACGTTAGGTCGTGAATCTAAGTGGAGCAAGTGAAGACTCGAGGTGTAAGGGCTATACGTCAGTATAACTCTGTGGGTGATTCCGTAATGAGTTTGACGGAATAGGTCTTATAGATTCGAGATGGTGAATCAGAGTGCAAGGGTTATTGTCGTTAACTCTGAGGGTGATTCCAATACGAGTGTAACGAGATGATGCCTTCGGTTTCGTTCGAACCCGGAACGAACTTGTATGGATTGAATGCTTTCAGAACATCGTCAGGTGGACGATGAGCATTCTAAGTGTTATGTCCTATAAAGGTAATCGTAACCTCAAGCCTCATCAACCGGGAATGGCTAAAACAGGGGAGGTGCAGCAAAGCTTCGTGGGTAGCCCCCACTTGAGAGTAAGATTTACCCCTGTCTAGAGGTCCCTTTATATTTCGGCTGTGTGGGACGGTTGATCATGACAACCGTCGGGGTTGTCTTATTTGGAACTGTTCAGTAAGGAACGGGTCCGGCTTTGTGTTGCAGGGGATGAAGGGAGTAATCCTCGGTACGGTGATCTAGGCCACGTACTGTGACGGGCGGTACCCCAGTAGCCCTGCCATTGTATGGAATCCAAAATCCAATAAGTGCCAACGGTTTTGATTGTATTACCCACTTTTGTGGCTAGTAGCTGGAATTTAATCATGTAACAATTTCGGCTATTTCTTATTTATTTGAAAACCCTAGACACTATTATAATATCATCGGATTTCCTATCAAATGTTTTGGTTAGCGTAAGGTAAAAACTTTTCCATGTTTATGTGTGGGAAGTCTTACGTGATACCTTTTCTTTCAAAGGTTTTTCAAAGTTAAGCAACTTTAACCTGTTACTCACACCAGACCCATGTCTGACCCGGAGTTATTTCTGTTTTTCTTTAACTCTTGGGTACTCAAATTTTTATGAGTAGTCAAGGGAATTCAGGTTAGGAATCAGGATTAGCTTTGACGAATTGTGGAGGAGCATATGGAGCAGGAGACTTCTGCGCATAGTTATATATAGTTTTCCGCTGTGTTTTGTACCTCTGAGTGTTCTGTTTTGTATTGAGTTGTAATAACTAGACAGGTGTTTATAACTGTCTAGTATGTGTTGTATATGTCTGTGTAACTCTGATATTTGATGTATACTATGTAATACTTTGTTATTAATATAATTTATTCGTTCTGCTGTTGAGATTCTTGTGTTGTTTCTTCTTTCTCTTCTTTCTTTTCTTCTTCTATCCCTTTCTTTCTTTATTCATGATGCGATTTTCCGGGAGTGGAAAGTCGGGTCGTGACACAAATCAACAAATATTCGATTATCAAAAACGATAATCAAATCTCAAATCAACAGATATTCGATTTTCAAAAACGATAATCAAATAAACAAATATTCGATTATCAAAAACGATAATCAAATCAACAAATATTCGATTATCAAAACGATAATCAAATCAACAAATATTCGATTATCAAAAACGATAATCAAATCAACAAATATTCGATTATCAAAAACGATAATCAAATTTCAAATCAACAGATATTCGATTATCAAAAACGATAATCAAATCTCAAATCAACAGATATTCGATTATCAAAAACGATAATCAAATCAACAAATATTCGATTATCAAAACGATAATCAAATCAACAAATATTCGATTATGAAAAACGATAATCAAAATCAACAAATATTCGATTATCAAAAACGATAATCAAATCAACAAATATTCGATTATCAAAAACGATAATCAAATCTCAAATCAACAATTATTCGATTATCAAAAACGATAATCAAATCTCAAATCAACAAATATTCGATTATCAAAAACGATAATCAAATCAACAAATATTCGATAATCAAAACGATAATCAAATCAACAAATATTCGATTATCAAAAATGTTAATCAAATCAACAAATATTCGATTATCAAAACGATAATCAAATCAACAAATATTCGATTATCAAAAACGATAATCAAATCAACAAATATTCGATTATCAAAAACGATAATCAGAACTCATATCATCAAATATCTAATTACCTACAGATAATTAGATTCAACAAATATCAAGAAGTCAATTAAGATACTCTAGAAAATCAATATAAAAGGTTGGATCGATCTCATCAGATGGCGAGTTTTTAAGCTACGCCGCACGTGCATCTCAGAGTGGCCGAAGCCTACCAAGTACTATAAATTTTTGGCGCCCATCAGATTGACCCGAAGGTCCGCAGAGTGACCCGAAGGTCAAGTACTGATATTTGACCCGAAGGTCCGCAGAGTGGCCCGAAAGCCCAACAAATGACCCGGAGGTCCAGCAGGGTGGCCCGAAAGCCCAACAAATGACCCGAAGATCCATCATATGACCCGAAGGTCCAACATATGACCCGAAAGTCCATCAGAGTGGCTCGAAAGCCAAATAAAATCATCAGAATAATCAAAACAGTAGATATTTCAATTAACGAGTCCGGAATTAACCAAAATAGCAAACGAACATGTCCCATAACCACGAGTTTTATTAAAGCATTTAATTCTCTTCATCGTTTCCTTGAAAGTGCAAAATTGTGTATTCCAAAAATAACACTTCACATTCTCAAACGGACAAGCCTGGAATTAAGCGAATCAGTAAAAGAAAGGGGTTATAATCCTCGATTTTGCTGAAACGTTTAAATCTCTTCCTCATTCTTTTGAAAACGCAACTGCAAAACTTCAGAAAACAATTTCATTTATTATATAAAAGTAATAACTTACATTCTCAAACGAACAAGTCCGGAATTAAGCGAATCAGTAAAAGAAAGGGGTCATAATCCTCGATTTTGCTGAAACGTTTAAATCGTTTCCTCATTCTTTTGAAAACGCAACTGCAAAACTTCAGAAAACAATTTCATTTATTTTATAAAAGTAATAACTTACGTTCTCAAACGAACAAGTCCGGAATTAAGCGAATCGGTAAAAGAAAGGGGTCATAATCCTCGATTTTGCTGAAACGTTTAAATCGCTTCCTCATTCTTTTGAAAACGTAAACTATAAAAATTTTGGAAAACGATTTTATTTTTAAAATGATTTGTAAATCCGTGATAAAAACAGCAACATTAGTGACAATTTCGGCAAGGAAATTGCACTTCCCCAGACACCGTAGAAACGAATCTCAAAATCAGCATTGCCTGATAACCGCTTGAAAATCCACTTTAAAATATGACGGATACTGAAGTCAAAGCGACAGTGAAAAAAAAATTAAACGTCAAAATATCATCAAAATAATTTGCATCAAAATATAATATCAGTGAATTTCCATTCATCAAGATGTCAACAAACACCGTGATTCAAAAATCTAGCACCGGTGTGAAAATCCCGTTATAAAAATAACGGCAATGAAATACGTTTCATAACCAAGCATCGGTTCAATGTAAAATTAATGTAGTAACGTGCAACTCATGTTTGCATGCACACTACCAAATAAACCAAGAAAGCATTCTATTATATCTTCAATTAAGATATTTCAAAACAACAAAATCTCAACAAATGCACATAACTGCAATCGCTTTGAATCCTCAAATCAGATTCGAAATTTTCAAAGAAAACAAAATGAACATAGCTATGTAAACAACAATTGAAACTTATTTCAATTTCATATTTTGATTTTTAAATCAAAAAGGATGTCAGCTGTACTCAGCGAAGACAGTCATTGTTTCCGTTGCGCACTTTGATAAACAGAACACGAATCAACCAATCATCAAAACACAGTTTCACTTTTTATTTTCATTTTAAATAAAGACATTTAAAAATTTCAACCTATTTTCAAAACTTTAGTTTTGACTCAAAGCACAATAAAACATCGACTAATAGTTGTAACACATGTTCCATCTAAGTTATGTTTTATATTATGTCCCTAAACCCCAAGCACCGATACCAACTGTGACGCCCCACCTCTATGCTCACAATAACAAAGAGTATTAAAGGAAATACTGTCTATTATCACGAAGAATAAGGCTTGATAGGAGCGGCCATCCGTAGGTAGGCCTTACACTAGTATTGGTTATTTCGATAGGAGTGGCATATATTTTTAATTTTCAACTCTTATTTATTTACTCCCATCGACATACCCAATTCCAGTATAAAACGAACTACGATGGTTCATAATAGTTTAGGACAATAGATATAATAATAACACAGATATTATAAATGCGGAACACAAATAAAACAAAAGTCTCGTATATATAATAACTGATGTCAGTTACAACACATGTGATGCAGTACATATGATACAAACACAACTGTCGACTCTGGAAGTTACATATACAAGTACATTATCGTATATAATATACATGAATACATATCTTCCTATACAAATAAACCGACTACTATAAATGAGGACGACTACTCCAAAAGATATGAAGTGACTTCATAGCTCAAGCAGCAACCCAAAGTAAGATATCAACAACCTGTAAATACTCGGTCTGACCCGAGTATTAAATTCAAAAGAAAATAATACACGAGTCAGTCTAATTCAAACTCAGTTATTAGTGCACAGAAGCAATAATAATTAAATAAAAATTAGACAACAGTCACAATAAATTTACCTATCTGATTCTTAAATAAGGAAATTGGATAACGGTAAATATAACACGTAACAGTGTTAAACAACAAATCAACAAATTCAATTTATTGAATTGGAAACACGAATCAATTCAAACAATTGAAACTTCAATAAAAAGGTCAACACGGGTAGAGCTGCACTACACGCACGCGTGTACTGCCTCGCCACTACTACATGCATTACACAAAAGATCAACGCGTCACGAGCAAAAGAAATACGAATAAAATCGATACCGTGTGGCTGCAGTTCACGCTTGCGTGCACTGCCTTGCCACTACAGTGATGATGTACACAATGTAAATTCACTAACGAACACAAGGTCAAACCCAAGTAAAATCGGGTTCAACTCAAATGCCCAAATGCACAAGGCAGTGGTACAACTAAATGAAGACAGCAGAATATGCTCAATCAAACTTCTAGAAACAAAAAGACAACTCAACTCAAATGCAAAGCACAAAGGCTCGCACGAAGGTTACACTGCAACAGGTCAGGGAAGTGCAGCAGTGTTAACATCACTGTGAACAGGTAGTGGTACAAACTATATAAGTAGAGTGAAGGTGAGAGCACCAAAGATATGGCACCACAGCACACAAACAAATGAATGAAATTGACCAAATGCAAATGAATACAATGCATCAATGCAATGTATCAGACTCGAGCGCAAACAGAGACAATGTACAAATCAAGTGATGCACTAGTGATACCAGTGACATGAACAAGTGCAGTCTCTATGTAAAGGACTTAAACAAATGAAACCAGAGGCAACTGGCAATAATTAAAACAATGAACCAGCCTGCAAGACGGACCAGCAAAGGCCAAAGTTCAAGACAAACACATATAAATGTACAAGTAATCACAGGGATTTTCCCAGTACAAGTTCAATTGCAAGAAGGCACAAGGCACGGTACAGTGACAAACATCACCGAGAAACAGTGCCACGATTATTCAAAGTGACAATATCAGAGATTATAGGCAAAGTTCTCACAAATTCTTAAAGACAATGATCAAAACAGTGAAGTACAACGCCCAGATCCAATGCCAACAGATAACCAAAAATGCTACATGAAGTCAAGAGGCAAAAGTGAAGACTACATGAAGCACAAGTGCCCAGACTTAAGGACACTACAATATGAACTCATGATAATGGAAAACATAAGTGATACAACAGTTCATTGAACTGCAAGCATCGACCGGATATCAAAATGACATGAACAGGGTGTACATGTGAAACAGACTACAATTCATATCAGTAGCAATGAATCCAATAAGCCAAACAAGACAAGGGATGCACCAGTGAACCAGGGTTAACATTTAATGCAAGTGTACATGTATGCATATATAGGTACACGCATACATATCTACACAATGAAACAGGGCCAGCCAAGATAAATGGATAAACACATATGCAACAGCATAAGCATAGGTAGTTTAAATAAATGCTCAATGCATATAAAGAAACCAGACCGGACAGAAGTGTTCAGGCATTGCAAGCATACAGTGATAACCTGGATGCAGTGAAGAACTCAAAAACCCAAATGTATTTGAATACTTGATACCGAAAGTGGAGCTAATACACCATGCAAATGATACACAGTGGTGTATGATCAGAGGTGATGCAGACTGTCTCGAACAACAAGTGAACATCAAGCCATGAAAGCACAAGATTTGTAACAAACTTAACACATAAACTACTTATATACAGTAGTCATAAAACTAATGCAGCAAATTAAAATATTGACAGAAGAACCAAGCAATAAAAATCACACATTTGAAGTAACCAAAGTCCCAAATGAATTCACAACAGCAAGTTCAACCTTGAAGGCCCAAACTCATATCAAAAACAACATTACAAACCGAAGGCAGTTGAAAACGAACAAAGGTTGCCAGGGACAGTGGACTGTATGGCCAAAGTCAAACAAAACTCACTTTCGAACAAAACATCAAGCTATACTGCACATGAAGATGAACTCAATACTCATAGGCAACCAGTTCAAGGTCGAATATTATTACTTAGCAGTTTTAAACAACACAGACCAAAATGTCAAGACCGACGTTAAAAAAGTCGAACCATCAAAATTGAGACCATGATGAGCAAGGCAATTCAAGCCGTAAATATCAAGGGAGCGAACACAAATTAGAAATCAAAACCCACACGAACCAAGTAATCAGGAAATCACAATATTTAAACCCTACTAACTGAGATTGAGCAAGATGTGAGTAATAAATTTACTCACCTGGCTACGAAGAACCAATTTGACTGCCGAAGCCTTTGAATCGCCGCTCCACGTAACGTCGAACTCGATTGAGTAGACGAAGCCGCGCACGAATCCGTTGAAGCAGGCAATCGAAGCACTAACCCTCAATTCAAGAGGCGACTTCGAAGACCTAATTTCTAAGCTAAAAGGGACGAACGAGAAGACAGAGCCGCCATTTTTTTCTTTTGATCGTTTGTTTCTAGGGTTTTTCCTCAATGAAGGCACCGGGCCGATCAAATATGACGAAAGAGTATAGTTTGGGCCGGTCTCAAATTTCGTTTGGGCTTAGTGTTATAGGGTTTTGCTTTAGATTTTCGAACGAATGAAAATGAAAAAGGAACGGGTCGAACTGAAATAAGAAGGGGACGGTATTCACTCCGATAACACAATATGAACGAGAAAACGTAGCCCAATATTTTATAGCCCGTAATCCCTTAACGAATTACAAAAGAATTTTCAACTCGATTGGAAACTTCAATTAGCAATTTACTAGCACAACAATCGTTTAATGAAGATTATAAATTGGGCAAAACCCCGGGTTGTTACATCAAGTGATTAATCCTTCATCACGCCACTAAATTACTTGCATAAGTAATTATCTTTTACTTAACTACCTCCTGTAGTTAATCATTTAATTACTTTACCCAGTAATTATACTTAATTAACTCCAAGTGATTATCATCAATTAATCTCAAATTAATTACTTAATTAGTTATTAATTAATCATTTAAATTTAAATAAATGATACTTAACTTCTTATATTATGAAAATTCTTAATTAAGAAAACATCATATTAATTAAATCATTTATATTAACCAATAATGCTTGATTATTGATAATAATTGAATTATCTCGATTATTTTCACAATTATTTATCTTTAAAGAAATCAAAATTCTAATTTACATAAGTTAAATCTTTATTATAACTGATTATCAAATTTTTAATCATTAAACTTATTTAAAATAAATTATATTTGAAATCAATTATAATTAAAATAATTTTTATAAATAAAACTTTTGCACTTTCCAAATTATTAAATGAAATTTAATACAAACCTATTATCAAATTTCACACGTTTATATTTAAAATTTTGTATTTCAAAATTTAAGAACTTAACTTTTAAACAAATTTTAGTTTTACAATTAAACCTGTTTAACTTTTGGTTTAAATTTTGATCACCTTCAAAATCAATTTCCATTTGGTTTCAAAATATTTAAAAAAAAACAAACCTGTTAATTTAAAAAAAAACTGATGAACTCAAAACAGCACTTGCTCAACAAACCCGAGCAACACTCGGCAAACTCACGCGACAAACCCGAGTCCCCCAGATCTTCACTTTGCTTCGAGTCAAGGCATCACTTACCCGATGTCATCTTCGAGTTTCCCCATCTCGTCCAAACCCGTAACCGAAAACATGATACTGTGCACGTTAACGTGCACAGCGCCGATGGTCGACCGCGATCTCTTCTCCGGCCTCCACCAAGTCACAAACGACCTCAACAACAACTCGTAAGACCCAGCAAGCCCAATGCAATCGAGCTCCAAAATATGACCGTCGAACCCAACTGTTCGAAAACTTTATCACCAAAAACCACCCTTCCATGGCAACACCCAACTCAAGAAGACCCACCATCACCTCCGTAGTTTTATCACAACCCCCCAACCCCACAGCAACACTTGCGATCATCACTGATTGCCTACTGACGCCATGCAGACCCAAAGAACATCGATGACACTTACAGGATGATAAACCCTATTTCGACAATTATCGGCATCTCGATCATCAATAAAATACATGAGTATTTTTCTAATGATCTACCATACTCCCTCAACCTCCATGCCTAACGACGTCGACTAACTCGCCATTGTTCGCCACAATTTGACCGAAATTCCAAAAACACTCAAACCCTAAATTCTCGCAAATTACTAACCTAGAATTCGTGATTCAAGTTCCAAAAATCATGTTTTCTTATTTGCAATATGATTCTAGAATCAAAACTCAAGTTTGCATTCAAAAGTTTTTAACCCAAATTATAATTTTATTGTAAATTTTTAAAATTTGAGCTAATCATTAAATTTAACAACCTATAACTTTTTATTGATGTCAGATAGTTTGATTACAATCATCTTTTCTTTACAAATCAGGTCCAACTCGAAATCAAAATCAAGTTATTGAATTTACCATGAGATTGAATCTGTTTTTTTAACACGGTGACACATTTTTTTTAATTTTGTACAGGCAATTCATAAACACAATCCAAACATGCATCAAATCTAAATCCAATATTCTTATAACATCATGATATTATCACATAACAAGATGAATCCAGATTTAAAACTGTTTTTAAAAGAAATCATTTACTCACATAAAATTTGCTGAAGACAGAAATGTCTCCAGGCTTGTTGTAATTTCTGCATGCTCATTGAATTGCTTGATTCCAGATTGCATTGACGTTGAAAATAATTTGCATGCTTGATTAAACTTGCTTTCCAGATCATCATCTTTAGCTATATTCCAGATTTTACAGGTTCAGATTCCTTGATTGTTTCAGATTTTCCAATTTCATCTTTCCTTATTATTATTTTTCAGATATTACAGATCCCATGTTTCTTTCTTTGATTCACGTTTTGAAGGAAGAATTTTAGCTGAAAGTTTAAAAGTAATTTCTTCTTTTATTTTACAGATTTATTTAAACATTTTAAAATTAAAAAGAATTGACACTTGTCCCATTAATACTTTAGTTTGCTTACACCTAAGCTCAAAGATTAACAAGTGTTTTTAATATGTATTATAATGTTTACAGATGTTGTTTTAATGTCTAATTAATGGTTTATAAATGTTACTTTTCCTATTTATAAATTTATTTAGATTATATACGTATATTTATGTAATGTGTATATGCAAGTAATGTGTATTTTATCTTATATAAATAAGCTTTTAAATTCAATAGATATACAAAAGTGAATTCATGTTAACAATTATAAATTATTTATGCATTTGAATTAAATTTTAATGGTATTATATACTTAAAACTTGAGAAATTGATTTTAACTCTTTATATAAAAAATTTAAAACAATTTTATCTTATGTTAAAATTAATATGAAAGAAATATTAGAACAAATGAACTTTTAGTTTAAATCTTATTTAAAACTTAAGTACAAAATATATATGTATCTATATTAAATAAGAAATAAACTTTTTTATGGAAATTTAAATTTCAAATATCATTTCAAAAGCATTAAATCAAATTAACCTTTCAAATTACAAAACTATATATTTATTAAAGTTTGCAAATATTTATTAAAATCAATATTTCCTTCCTATTTCTAATATATACAAATATATATATATATATATTCATTTATATTATAAATAGAAAACATCTTTAAATCATTTATTTCGATAATTACTGTATTGAATATTAAAACAAATTTCAAATCACAATATATATATATATATTCATATATATTATAATTTGAGTATAAAGTTTTATTACATTAAAACTTCCTATTTACAAGATATATCAATATATATATATCGTAAATAGAAAATATTTTTGATTAGCTTTTGAAAAATAAATCTTACCAATATTAAATTGCCAAAATAAATATTTCCAAATTAAAATTTTATAAATTTCAAAAGAATTAAACTAACCAATTTATACTGTTAAGAAAATTGTTGATAGATATTAACAAATTATTATTATTAGCCTTTTAAAATAATTTAACTTGTCAATTCGTAATATAAAATGATCAAATCAATTTAATTATTATCAAAGATTATTAAATTGATATTCCTCAAAATTCTGGGTCGTCACAATCATAAAAAAGGGGGAGATTGTTAGGAAGTGGAGACTGTGGTTTTGATGGCAACAACCTTTGTAACTTATTTTATTATAACTTATATACTAACACTATTGTCTGTATATATATATATATATATATATATATATATATAAGAATATTTTTATGCAGGATATATATAAGGCAGGTACTGATTATTGAAGACTGTACAGTATAAAAAAAAGAATGAATAAATCGAGTATCAAGATCAAGATTTCAATACATGTGTCTAGTTTTTTTGTTAAAACTTCATAACAGCATGGAAATCTTCATCCGAATTTCATTTAGGATGGAACCCATTTCTACTTTCTTAGTGGCTTACAAACCCACGACAAGTAGCTTACAAACCTACGACAAGTGGCTTACAAACCCACGAACATCCTAGTTTTGTACAAGTTCTCGAGTCCTGATGTAATGAGGTATGCTGCAGGAAGAAGCTTGCAAAACTACTTCAAAATGGTTTTTCAAAATAATTTTCAAATCTACTTTTCAAATGTTTTAGCCTTAAAAAATTATTTTTCAAACGATTTTCAAAAAGATGCTTTAGCCTTAAAATATTCTTTTTTTGTTTGTTTTAAAAATGAACTCTTGTTTTAAAATCCATTTTCAAAAACAAATTTTACATAGTTTTTTACATAGGGATGTCGATATCATGGGTTACCCCATGTCAACATGGTTGCCGTTGAATTCAAAAGTTTCAATTTTCAAAAGAAGTGTCTATTCGTTTAAATCTCTTCACGAATGGTTATGGCCATTGGTGCTTTATATATAGCATTCACAATTGAATTTTTTAACCAACTAAATTCATATTTTCTTTACTTCTTCTTCTCTATAAATCCATATTCCAAAAATTTATATTTTTAAGATCGTGTCGAAATTCTACCGAATTTTCTAGTGAATCAAATTAGAATCTCATTCTTGTTTGATTCTCTGCCCTCTCTCGAAGATCAAAGTGCTACTCAGAGTTATAGGATCAATTTATAATCAAAAGTTTATCATGTCTCTCTATAAGGTGTGGTTGTGCCTGGAAATCAATTGGGTAATCTTGTAGTCGTAAATCAAGAGAGTTTGCCTCAGACTCGTGAGACAGGAGGGTACCTCAAGGCCTTTAGAAATTGAGGAATGCAATCTTGACATTGGTATGATAAAAATCTGTATGAGATGGTTGCCTTGGTACAGGACTGGATGTAGGGTAATAACGAAACAGTATAAAATCGATGTGTTCTTTCCCTTTTCTATTTTTTATTTACTTTCTGCATCCGTGTTTGTTTCTGTGATTGTTCTGTGATCAAGTTCTGCATTTGTTTGTGTCATAATTTTAAATTAGTTCATATAAGTCTTAGAATCCATTAAACATTATTCCCTCCCAACCCTCTAGTGTTAAATTAGCCTTAAGATCCTTAATCTGTTGTCCCTTTCAAGAATATGTATGTATTTACAAAAGTGGGTTAACATTCTTACTAGATGTAGCTTGGGACGTGAAAAATAATGAGCTCTTCCTCTTGATCACTTGGCAATTCCAAGAAAGGTTTCAAACGATGACCGTTGACTTTGAAAATTGATCCATCTCTGGGTTTTGTATTTCTATGGCACCATGTGCAAAAATAATTCTTACCACAAATGATCCAGTTCATCTTGATTTAAGTTTCCCAGAGAATAAATGAAGTCTTGAGTCATATAAAAGAATTTTTTGGTTAGGCGAAAACATTTTTCTTAGGATAGATTTGTCGTGAAAATTTTTTGTTCTTTCTTTGTAGATATTTTTCGTTTTCATATGCATCGTTCCTAAATTCTTCTAATTCGTTGAGTTATATTTTTCGGTTTTCGCCAGCTTTCTTCGGATTAAAGTTTAAGACCTTTATTTCCCACAATGCTTTGTGTTCGATTTCAATGGGTAAATGGAAAGCTTTCCCGTGAACTAAACGAAATGGGGACATCCCAAGGTTTGTTTTAAAAGCAGTACGGTGAGTACAAAGCGCGTCGGTCAATTTCTGAGACTGATCTTTTCGATTTTTGTTAACAATTTTCTCCAAAAATTGTTTTATTTGTCAATTTGAAATTTCAACTTGGCCACAAGTTTGAGGGTGATATGGAGTGGATAACTTGTCGGTTATTGAGTATTTCTTCATTAAAGTTTCAAAAGAATGATTACAAAAATGGGTTCCGTTATCACTGAATAGTGTGTGAGGTGTGCCGAACCTCGAAAAGACATTTTCTTTGAGAAATTTCACAATAATTCTATGGTCATTGGTTTTGCACGGAATGGCTTCGACCCATTTTGAGACGTAATCGATGGCGAGAAGAATATACAAATTTCCAAAATAATCGAGAAAAGGTCCCATAAAGTCAATACCCCAAACTTCAAAGATTTCGATCGTAAGAATGGAGTTTAGAGGCCTCATAGTTCGTCGAGAAATTCGTCCAAGCTTTTGACATCAATCGCAAGTTTTGCAAAATTCAAACGATTTTTTGAAAAGAGAAAGCCAATTGAAACCACACTGAAGCACCTTTTTCGCAGTTTTTCAAGGACCGGAATGTTCATTGCAGTCTTGATCGTGGCAAAATGAAAGAACACTCCTTATTTCATTATATAGGATGCAACGTCGAATGATTTGGTCGGGACAATACTTGAACAAGTATGGATTTCCCCAATAAAAATATTTCATTTGGGACATGAATTTTCATTTGTCTGTTTGGACCAAGATGACGAAGTTTCTTTATTAATTAAGTAGTTCGCTATATCAACGTACCATGGATCAATAGAAATTGAAAGAAGTTATTCATCAGGGAAGTTTTCATTGATTGGTAAAGGTGATGGTGCGTTGGGAAGATGAGACAAGTGATCGACTATGACATTGTCGGATCCTTTTTTGTCCTTTATTTTAAGATCAAACTCTTGTCATAAAAGGATCCAAAGGATTAAACGTGACCTAGTATCCTTTTTAGTGAAGAGATATCAAAGCGCAGAATGGCCCTGTACATAGTAACGTGTGACCCTTTCAAATATTATTGGAATTTTTCGGGAGAAAAAACTACCATTAGAAGCTCTTTTTCAGTGGTTGTGTAGTTAAGTTGAGCGTCGTTTGAAATCATGTTAGCGTAGTAGATAACGCAAAGGATCTTATTGATGCGTTGTCCTAAGACAGCACCAACTATAAAGTTCTAGGCGTCACACATTATTTCAATTAGGAATCCCAATTTGGTGAGCAAATTACAGGAGTAGAAACAAGTTTGCTTTTAGCTTTGGCAAAGATGACTTGAAAAGTCAAGAGCATCCCTTCGAAGGGAGGGGGAATATTAATCCAAAAATCAACCTTCCGGCTAAGTCGAAGGGTCTTTCAGCCAAGACTAAAGAAAAGGAGTTCAAATCAAACCTTTCGAAAGAGTTGAAGGGATGCAATCGACAGTGTATAGCAGTTTCAGACCTTTTGGAGGGGACGAAGGGTTTCATTCCTCAACATTCAGTGAGTTCTCACCTTTCGAAGAGGATGGAGAAGTCAAAGCAAGAACAAGTAGCTATATAATGATCTTTTCGAAAGCACAGCAAGCCTTTTGAACCGGTTGAAACACATCCAAACTACGTTTCGACAATGCTGAAAGGTTTGTGAAGGAGTCAGCACTCATAATCATCAAAGAAGTGAAGAGAAACCTTCCGACAAGGTCGAAGGGTTCATAATAAGCAAAGTAAAAGATCAACCTTTCGACAAGGTCGAAGGGTTCATGAAGACATAAAGAAAAGAAAACCTTTCGACAAAGTCAAAAGGTCCATGATAGAAGTTGAAAGGCACGACTTTCGACAAAGTTGAAAGGTTCGCAACCGCATATAAAAGGAAGACCGTCGACCTAGTCGAGAGCATGGAGTCGATAGGAAAGCCGCTGGCGTCAATAAATAAGATCCAACGGGTTGGGGATCCAAATTCTTCCGTTCTGATCTTGTATTTTCTTTATTAAGCTATTGTAACCCTAATTGGACACTGATTTGGGAATTTAATAAAATAGAGTTTTACATGGATAAAATGGGAAATCCTGTGTTCTATTATTTTGCTAAAACTTTGTTGGATTAACTGTTAATTTCAGGTTCTAGATATTCAGGTTCTGGATACCCGAAAGGTTCTTCCCGACGAGGTCAACAACACTCCTAATTCAATTAAAGATTGTAACCTTTCAAAGCCTTCAACCATATAGCTTAAACCTTTTGGAAATATTGTATATGTGACCTAACCTTTTGACTAAGATCAAAGACTAGCCCTCAAGTAAACTACTCTAGTTTGCAAGGCTTATCCCATAAGGAGCCATCCCCATACCCTTCGTTACATACCAAAATACATCTTATAAGTAATCTAACCTTTCGATAAGATCAAAAGCTCCTGCATATCTACAAAGAAGTTTAATATTATACTTAAACCCAAAGAAGGCAATCATCCTAACTCTTCATTTAGATAAATTTCAACCTCCTAAGGACAAATTCAAGAGAACTCAATTCAAACCAAGAAGGAAAATCTTAAAGAGAATCACATGATAACTTAATAAAGCCGGAAAGTCTCGTAATCAACTATCTAAACCTTTCGGCGACGTCGAAAGGTCAGATTTGAAAGATATTTACAAGTAACAATACAAAGGAAATCATTAAGGGTATCAAGTCCCTTACTCAAATCTGACTAATCATTTGAAATAATTTTGGGGTGTTAACAAGAAATCTTGCTAAAAATTACGTTGGTCAATGTTGATTTGATGCATGTTGGTGTTGAATTTGAGATTTGATGCGGTATTGTCAAGTTAGTAAGCATGTAAACATTTATTTTTATATATGTTTCGTTGTGATGTTAAAAGCATGGTGGTATGGATGCATGGTTATGATTGAAGAACCAAAATATGTTGTATTGAGTCAAAGTCAACAATTTTATTTGTTGCGACGGACGTGAGATCCGGTTCGAAATAAAAAACAATGTTTTCTTGTTTAAAGTTTTGGAAATTGTTTCAAAGTTTCTATCATATTTTTGATGTTTCAAAAAATTTAAAAGTTATGTTTCAAAACATGAAATAGAAAAGACTGAAGCAAGTTTTTCGCTTAAAGTATGTTTAAGCAAACCGCGCTCATAGTGATAGTCGCTATGGACGTAGCTCAATAAAATTTTAAATTTTCTTTTTAAATTAGTTTCTTTTGAAATGGTTTTGCACAAGTTTTTCAAACTTAAATAGTAACATAAAAAGTGACTAAGTTAGTTAAATTAATATTTTATTGTTTAATAAATTAATTAAAAATATTTAGTACTTAATTGATAATTAATTAAGTGATTACGGGTTACTTAATACTTAAAGAAGGTTAATAACTAATTAATGATTAATAAAGTTTAAATTAGTGATTAATGAAGTTATGAAGTAATTTAATGATTAACTGTTATTTAATTAATTAAATTAGTTAATTAATTATTATTTAATAAGTGATTATTTAATTGACTTTTTATTAATAGGGTTTAACCAGTAATGAATTGTTTTAGCCTTAACTAAGATGCATTAAGAACATAATTAGGACTTAAGTTAATTTCATTATGTTAAATAAAGTTTAATTATGAATTAATGTTGATTTACTTAAGATATAATTAGGGTTTAAGCTAGCTAAATATAATTTAATCTTTTCAAAACTATTTTAAACTTAATTGGTTATGTTTTAAATCAATCTTCTTTTCGAGTTAAGTGATTTTAAATCAGAGGATCACATCATTTGGACCATTAAGTAGCCAAATAAATTAAAGTGGTGATCAGAAAACTTGATAGGTTTTATGGAAATTAAATTGACTTATGTTTAGCACAAATGGTGAATATCGGTAACATGATAAACAAAAGGAGGTTAATTTCGATAAGCGGGTCATGATAACTTTACTATATGGAGTATATATCCATATGTAAATCTTGCACCTGATGGTGAAGTTGTTCACTATCAAATAACTTGACCATTTAAAATTATCAAATGTTGGTTTGAAGAGATCGAGATCGGATGACAAATAGTTATTCGAAAACCACTTCAAACAAACGTAAAGCGTTCGAATTGGATCTATCGAAGTTACAATCAAGATTCAAGACTTTAAGTGCAAGGGCTATCTTGCCACTAACCTTGAGGGAGATTCTAAAATGGGTGTAGTGGAAATAGCGCCTTCGGTTCATGCATCTCTTGAAGTCATAATCAAATCTCCCTTTTTAAAAATAAATCCTTTTTGTATTTTGGCCTTTCTAAAAAAATAATATGAAAAAAATTTCACTTCATTTTCCAAACCTTATTTCATTTTCTTAACTCGATTCTCACTTCTTTCTCTCTTTAACCTTTTCTTCTGCATGAGTACCTGGACTCGTGACACAACAACAATAGTTTAACTCAAACAACAATCTTCCAACGATGGAAAATGAAAATGCAACGCAGACTCTCAGGGTTAGGATCTTTCCAGATAGAGTTTCTATTCCATTTTGTATCACATTACCCATCCCAACAGGTAACCATTTTGAAATTCATTCCAATCATATTACCATAGTCCTAAAATTTGGCAATTTTGAACACGATGACCCATACATCTTCTTAGCGAAATTCGATCAAGTATATGCGACCATTAAACTTCAACGGTTATGTGATGATGGAATCAAACTTTGGTTACCATTTGCCCTTCCAATTACGCTGAAAAATGGTTGTGCAACTTACCATCAAACTCGATCACATCATGCGAATAATTTGTAAAGTTTTCTTAAAAAAGTTCTACCCTTGGAAAAATTAACAAAAATATAAAACGAAATTGTAAATTTTCACTAATTTAGGGGTGAACATTTTGAAAAATATTTTGAAAGATTTAAACAGCTTTTGATAAAATGTCCACACCATAATTTCAATAATGGACTCTTTGCCAAATCATATATGACGGACTTGAAAATAGCTCACGATCCATGCTTGAATCAATATGCCAAGGTGATTTTCTCACCCAACACGACGATGCTTGCAATTTCATGAAAACTTGGCCGCAAAGTCATCCCTATGGGAATGTCATAATGAAAAATCAATTTGCTCACGGTCTAGCGCATACTCAATAAGATTATCTTTGGCTTTGAACGAAAAAATCGATGCAATGATGTAGCAACCCAAAATTTAAGCTATAATAATTAATTAATGAATTAATTAAATAATAAAATAAGTTTATGAAATCATCAGAACTGAGCCATAAGAATTGCACCATTGTGTGTGTGGTAATTTTTGGTCAATTTTCATGTATAATTTGTCAAAATCCGAGTTAATATGAAGAAGATATGAGAGAAACAAGAATTGAACTAAAACGAAAAAAATATACAAAGGGTCAGGTCGACCCAGACCTAGGCCAGGTCGACCCTAGGGTCGACCTCAAAGGCCATAGATCGACCTATAGGTCGACACCCAGGTCGACCTACCCTTGAATATGGACGTGGAAACGTCCAGTTTCGAGCGTAACGTCATATTTTGATTTTTCTTCATTCCTGTGCGTTCGTGCTTCCATCCGACTGTTCCTAGCGAGCCTGTGACGTGGTTGCACCAGATTTAATCTTCAAATCCAATAGTCTGAGATCCCTAAGCTATACTATAAATAAGACCCTAGGACTAGCTGTTTTTTTCATTCAGATTATCCCCTATTTGGGTTTATTGCCAAAGGCTAGGCCCTTAATAGAAAAAATTTCTGAGGAGGAAATCTTTTTTGATAAAAATATTCTACGCACTAGACTGATCTAGGAAGGCCAAAGGTTAGAGCTAAGGAACACAGGTGAGTGTTTTGTAATTTTTTTAGATTTTTAAGTCATTTAAAATAATAGGGTTCTCAATAGTTGTAGTTTTTCTACAATTTTGAGACAGTTTTTACATAACTTTATTTATAGCCTATTTTTAAGTAAATTTGAAAAGCACTTTTCAACTTATTTTTATCCAGCCATTTTATTCAATTATGTATAGTTATTTACACTTATTTACATTTGTTTTACATTCAAATTTAGCCTGTAAATATTAGTTTCTTTTTATTCCTTTTTGACATGAATAAAATATTAAAAAGAGAATCATTTGCTAATATGGATTAAAATAGAAAAACATTAAACTTACAGAAAATAGATGTAAAATAAGAAGAACTATAATAAAAAGAAGATAGACTGAAATAGGCAAATTTAAGATATTTGCAAGTATAATTATAACAAGAGGTTATAATTAAAAAGAGAAAATAGAAGAATTTATAGAAGAGACTTATTTTACAACTTAGATCTTGGATTAAGTTAATAAGAAAAGGAATAATTATAACACATAGGTTATAATTAAAAGAAAGAAATAGGAGAAGAGGCTTATTTTGAAACTTACACTAAGTTAATAAGCAAACATAGAAGAAGGGCCCATACCAACAGCTTTCCATTTCAGTCTGGAACTGATGGTCTCACAATAGTTAGGTGAGGTTGGGACGCGCTTATGCTAATTTGGGTAAATAAATGGCCAATAGATAGAGGCTCAAATCTGGGGATTTGGGCAAGGGGTTCCAACTAAAATTTGGTTGTTAGGACCAGTATCGGTAGCATTCCCTTTTAGGTCTAGAATGGATGGTATCACAACACTTAGGTGAGGCTAGGTAACATTCCCTTTTAGACTAGGACTGATGGTCTTACAATAGATTAGGTGAGACTGGGCACGCTTATGCTGATTAGTGCAAATAAGAGGTCATAAGAGGGGGCGATAGTTAGCATGTACCGGCAATGACCCAGCGTATGACATTGATTGGGGTAAATAATTTGCTAATGCTTTCCAAGCGCTAAACAGCTTTTGCTGTGGGATCAACAGGATTGGACCAGCTCACAGTAGCACAACACAGATAATAGGCCGATCAACGGGTAGAATTAGGATTTTAGCATAATTAAAATAGGATTAGGATTTCAGCCTAATCACAACAGTTTAAGACAAGTGCAAACGATCCAAACAATCAAGACAACCAAAACAAACAGTCAAAAAGAATCAGTATTTCATCCCAGTTTTATCTACTCAGTATATCTTTTCATATTATAACGGTTGCTAAGTCTATTATCTTTATCTTGCTTAGAAATGCTAGTAATTACTTTTACTCAACAGACTTATTATCTGACCCACTGCTCTATTTCCCCTTTTCCCCTCATAGATCAATAGAGTCGAGGACAACAGATTTAGATTTTTTGGAGATAAATTCCAAGAGTTCTTCATGTATTCTTCTTCTTTTCATTTTTCTTTTTATTTGGATTTTGATGTACTGGTACTTTATGAGAGAGATGGTTACTATTTTTTTCTCTGATGATGTAAGACTAAGATGTATTTTTCATAAGACATGTGTATTTGGTTTTTGAGACATGTGATGATTTTAAGACTTATTTTATGAAGTAATGATAAGTATTTTAGATGTTTCCACTGTTTTTATTTATTTGTCTTGTGAATCTTAGTCCCTTTGATGCTTTTAGCTATACCTACGACGCACCATATCTTTTAGTGTGCCTTTTTGGGTATACTAAGAGGTGTGGGGTGTTTCAAATGATCAATAAATTCAACAATGTTATCTCATCGAACCAAATGAACCGAGCTTCCCAACCAATGTGTTATAAATGCAATGATCCGAATCACATAGCCGGTAATGCCCAAACTCGAGTGAACCACTCAATGATTTCAGTAAGGTTAAGAATGACCCGTTTTCTCCAACGTACAATCCTGGTTTAAGAAATCATCCTAACTTTGCATGAAACCAAAATAATTCCAACATGAATTTGGTCTGTCCCAATTTTCAAGCATTTTCGAATAGTGCTTAGAGCCCTCCCTTTCAACCCAATCATTTTCAACAAAATTTTACAGATCCATCTAAAAATCAACCGCAATAAGCTTTTGCTCCCCAAGACGATAAACGATTGAGTGCACTTGAGAAAGTCTTGAAATATTGGCTAAAATAACTACTCGAAGTCTCCATTCAAATAGCAATTTACAAAATTTGATAGCCTCATACATGCAGAATATGAGTCAATCGATTGTTAAACTTGAAATGCATATAGGTCAATTACCCATGTCTGTTAGTGAACGTGAACGAGGCCCATTCCCAAGACAGCCAGTTTCAAATCCCAAAAATCAAAACACTAGTTCGAATCAAGCCAATGTTGTTCAAGACTGCAATGTGACCTAAATGAATTCAACAACAACTTTGCATTTCGGTAAATAAATCAATAATCAAATGGTTAATCCAAATTATTTACCGAAAACTCCACCGAACACTTCAAAACTAAGTGAATTTGAACAAAACATTGAGCTAAACATCAAATCAACTTCCTTTCCAAATTCTTCTGCTTAAGTAGACTGACCTACAGAGTATCATGTTCCATTTCCACACCAACTTCGACCCAAGAAACACTCTAATCAAATGGAAAAGTTGTTGGAAATTTTAAAACATGTAAAAGTTAACATCCCGCTTCTTGAACCGTTCAACAATTCCCAACTTATGCCAAATTTCTCAAGGACCTTTGTACTCGAACATTCATGTATCCAAGAAAGTTTTCTTAGTCGCCAGACTTAGCGAAGTCTTGTCCAAATCAATTCCTATTAAATACAAAGATCCTGAATTTTCGATGATCTCGTGCACGATAGGGGACAAAACAATTAACAAGTACTTACTAGATTTGGGTGCAAGTGTCAATTTAATCCTTATTCAGTTTACCAGCAAGTTGGCTTGGGTGAACTAAATCCAACGAAAGTAACTCTTTAATTTTCCGATCATTCGATAAGAAACCAATAGGAGAAATTAAGGACGTACGCATCAAAATCGATCAATTCATATTCCCCATCGATTTCATCGTTTTGAAGACTCAACCCGTGCATAATCTGATGAGTCAAATTCCATTGACTTTAGGTCGGTCCATCTTGGCCACTTCAAATGCTTTGTTCATTTGTCAGAGCAGTTTGATGAAAATTTCTTTTGGAGACATGACTTCGGGTTTTAACATTTTCAATTTTGACAATCAATCGAATGAACCATGTGACCAAATGCTAGAAGTTAGCTCCATTCATGAAAATTTCTATAACACGGTAGTTGACCTAAACCGTGAACATTAGACCGAAAACGAATAATTGTTTTAAAATAAGCCTAATGAAATTGAAAATTGCGCTTTTATTTGAACCCTTATCGCTTAATCAAAAATTTCATCTAATTATTTGATCAAGCAAACCTTGAGGTTGGACCGTAAACTCCTTCCCGATCACCTTAAGTATGCATACTTTGGTGACAGCGATATGTTTCCAGTTATAATTTCTTCAACTCTTTCTCTTGATCAAGAAGCTTCCCATCTTTCAATTTCGTCGAAAAATAAAGAAGCAATTGGATGGTCGATCACTGATATAAAGGGAATTAGTACCGCTCTCGTTCGACATTGTATCCATTTAGTTTATGATGCCAAGCATGTTTGTGATGCGCAATGAAGGCTTAGCTGAAAAATGAAGAATGCAGTTCGAGACGAAATTCTTAAACTTCTCAATAATGGAATCATATAACCAATCTTTGATAGTTCGTGGGTGAGCTTAATTAATGCTGTGCTTAAAAAGTCTGGATTTATTGTTATCAAGAACGACTCTAACGAACTCATTCCAACTTTTACTCAAAGGATTAGTGTGTTTTCATTGATTATCAAAAATTAAATGCTACAACACATAAACATCACTTTCCTCTTCCTTTCATCAACCAAATGCTGGAACGATTAGCCGTCCATGAATTCTATTATCTTCTTGATGGTTATTCTGGTTATAACCAAATTCCAATCGCTCCCAAAGATCAACAGAAAAAGACATTCACGTGTCCTCTTGGCATCATTGCGTATCGACGTATTCCTTTTGGCCTTTGTAGTGCTCCAGCTACTTCTAAAGAAGAACAGTCAGCATCTTTTCTGATATGATCAAAAGCTTTCTTGAAGTATTCGTAAATGATTCTTTTATCTTTGGAAACTCTTTTCTAAGTGCTTACACCATCCTGAGTTGTTTCTTAAATGATGCAAGGATAAACGCTTAACATTAAATTGGGAAAAATTCCATTTGGTCAAACATGGCATTATCCTTGGGCACGTCATTTCAAACAAAGCCATTAAGGTTTATAAGGTGAAAATTGATGTAATTGCGAATTTACCCATTCCCAAATCTGTCAAAACATTAGTTGATTTCTTGGACATGCTAGTTTTTATCGGCGCTTTGTGAAAGACTTCAGTAAAATTGCTCGACCTTTTAAGACTCTTCTTAGATGTTCCAATCGACTTCAATTCTGATTGTGTTTTCACTTTCGAACGTCTCAAAAATGAACCCATTTCTGATTAAATTATTTGCTCACCTAATTAGGATCATCCTTTCGAGATAATGTGCGATGCCTCCAACTTTGCATTTGGTGCTGTCTTAGGAAATGCATCAACAAAATTATTCATGTCATCTATTACGATTGTATGACTCTAAACGATGCTCAACCCAATTACACAATCATTGAAAAAGAGCTTCTTGCTGTAGTCTTTGCGCTCGAAAACTTTTGACCTTATACGATTGGCTCACATATTACTGTTTACACTAACCATTTCGATCTTAGGTACCTTTTCGCTAAAATGGATGCTAAGTCTCATTTAATCCGTTGAATCTTATTACTTCAAGAATTCGACCTTACGATCAAAGACAAAAAAGGATCCAACGGTGTCATTGCTAATCATTTGTCACGTCTTACAAATGCGCCATCTACTTTACCGATCAACGTGAACTTTTTCGTGATGAACGACTCCTTTCCGTTTTTATCTATCCATGGTATGCTGACATAGTGAAGTATCTAGTCACTAAGGAAAATCCTTCATTTTGGTCGAAATAAGATAGAAATAAATTTCTTTCCAAAGTCAAGTACATCTATTAGGATGATCCATACTTTTTTATGTATTATTCTAACCAAATCATTGGACATTTCATTTCAGATTGTGAAATAAAGTGTGCCTTTTCACTTTGTCATGACCAAGCTTGTGGTGGTCACTTCGGTCTGAAGAAAACCGTAGAAAAGGTGCCTCAATATGGATTTTACTGGCCTATGCTTTTTAAAGATGCATTTGAGTTTTATAAAACTTGTAATCACTGTCAAATGCTCAAAAGAATCTCTTAATGAAACATGATGCCTTTGAACCTCATTTCTACGATCGAAATCTTTGATGTTTGGGGTATTGATTTCATAGGATCATATCCTAATTCTTTCAGAAATTTGTTCATTCTTCGTGTCGTTGATCACTGTTAGCACCAAAATTGGTCATTAACACCAGTGAATAGACTTGTGTAGCGAGATAAATGAAGAAACTAAATGGAAAATTGGGAACAACACTACATATTGCAAGATAGAGTAACAAAAAGTAGAAACAGTGGGATTTATAGTGGTTCAGCGTTGATTGCCTATGTCCACTTTGAATATTCACTTATTGCTTTAACAATCACATGATTATAGATACAATTCATAAGGAAAAGCCCGAATACAAGTTGGAGCAAAGAGAAAGTGAGTACAAAAAATGGCAGAGTCTTCCTTATGTTCCCAAAAAAGGATCATCAAAATTGGCCCTATGCCCCTGTATTTATAGATGGAGGTAGTTTGACTTCTTGGAGCTTAGACTTCCCCTTGGTCACGTAGGCCCATCACCAAGAGAACTCAGCCCAACTCTTCTATGCTGATAATGCCGAACTGAAAATGCCGACAAGAGAATGCCGACCCCATAATGCCGATCGCTTCCAGAATGCTGACTCAAAATGCTTGGCTCCTTATACCGACCTAGGAGTTGTATGCCGGTCCCTAGGATATGTACCGATCCAAGGGATGTATGCCGATCCTAGGGATATATGTCGATACTAGAGATATATGCTGATCCCAGAGGTATATGCCGGTCCTAGGGACATTATGCCATATCCTTGACTTAATGCACCTCTCAACAATATGTTGACCCGAAGCCTCCACTGATGCCAACCTCAAGTTTTTACTCCACCGACCTAAAGCAATGCCGACGCCTTTGGAATATGCCGAACCCAGGGATATATGTCGACCCCTAATAGGTTTGCTGATCTCTAATAGTGACCGTCGACTCCTTGCATTTCTTATAGCCGACCCAAGCACTGCCCCAGAGTAAATACCACATTGACCCGAGGTCCACCCATATGCCAACCAGAAGAAACCAATATAGTCGACCCGAAGCAAGAGTCATGGGATGACCCAAAGTAAACCATGGGATGACCCAAAGTAAACCATGGGATGACCTGAAGTAGACCCTAAACAACTCATCCTTTTCAAAAATCTATATCCCAAATACTCTTTGTCGTTCACTCATCAACTATGCTTCTATTAATAATCAATTCTGATCCCTAAAATTACTTTTTTGTCGCCAGGCCAAGACAACGGGTAACATTTTCCCCCCAAAGTGCATCTTGTGAATAACATGACGCACTTTGAATAAGTAAATAATCCATGTTTCTAGAGGCAAGCTCGTTCAAGTCATTAACTGATCATTGTTTTCCACTAACCTTTGATGAAGTCTTGTCTCATTTGAAAGTACAAGTTTAGTCGTATGAAGCCCTCGATTTTTCCTCGTTTAACTTTCCAAAAGTTGAATATATGTGACCTTTTTGAATCTTATGATCATCTCCCACTCAAGTACCTTTTATATATAAAAGAGGGGTCGGCATAGGAATGTCGATCCCTTTATGGAACCACATGGATTGGGTCGGCATACATAACGGCGACCCCTTTAAGTGCGACGACCAGGTCTCTTGGAAGAAACCGGTTCAACTTCCTACCCTCCCTCCATATAGAAACCCAAACTCATTTTTCCCCTCTCTTCCTTCATTTTCTCTAAGTTTCATCTTCTACCTTAACCGTCACACTCCTCCTTTTCCGAACCTCTATCACCTCAACAGCAAGCCATCTTCCCAATCACCGCTTCCCGTCAATTCTCAATTTCAAGCCTCGACGTCCACCTACTCAGTTTGAAACAACCACATAGGTTCGAATTCATGCTTCACTTTGTATTACTGAGCCATGCCCTTTGAACTTGACCTAGTTTGAGGGTTGCGTAGGCACATAGGATTTTCCATCGAGCAGAAGAGGAGAAAATGAGGGAGGAAGAGTGCGAGAAGGCAAGGGTGGAAGAAAGGGCTTCGTCATGAGGTGGCATTGGTTTGAGAGAGCTTGGCGTGGGCTAGAGTGTTGCGATTGGCGAGCGTTCGGCATAAGAAATATAGGAAACGAGGTCGGTATATTTTAGGGATCTATATGTGTTGAGAGAGAGTGGGATCGGCATAGTGCTGGAGAGAGGGTTCGGTATATAGGTTTAGGGAAAAGGGTCGGTATAGTGTTGAGAGAGAGAGAGGGATCGGTATTTTATGTAGAGAGGAGGGATCGGCTATGGGATAAGGTGCAGGGATCGGTATAGACAGCTGGGATCAGCATTGATAACTAAAACCATCCCAATTCGAGTTGTTTATACATTATGACTACGTATTTCCTCGCCCAAGCATAAAGTGATGAATGATGACATGACTTAGCATATACGAATCAATGAACTCAATCTCGAACTCATAAATTCTCTATTCACTCAACATGACTTAATTATAAAGGCTAGCCCAACAACTCAAGCAACGGACTTCATAATTCAAAATATCAACTTCTGATCCTAAAGCTTCTGTCATCGATCACCTTCCATGCTGTCTTGGACGGTCAACGATGATGGTCTCTTCGGACGAAAACTCAAAATTTCGGCGTTTTACTTTCACTCTTTCAATCTTAAACCCGTTCGCATTTATTTCAAGTCGATTGCATTAGTTCACACATAGCATGGGGGGATGGACTATTATCACTTCTAATATTGATTGTCTTTCGCGTATAGCTAACATAGGCATCAAGTCACACAAAGAACTCTCTCGCGATGTCTTCTAAATCATATAGGAAATCGAGCTTTGCTACTTTGCCCAATAAGCACGGACCAAGCCAAAACGAGATGTAGTAGAGACATCAGGCCCACAGTCAAACCTTTTTTCCAACATCCCAACTCTTCCTGTTGAGATTATAGACCCGGCTCCTGACAATGGGGATGATGCCGTTGTCTTTGATAACTCGATCGATTCACAAGCTTCTAAAATCAGCGAGATGACTCTTCGTCGATTGTGCTCTAATCATAGGATTCCTTTTGATGATGTCCTGGTTCCGTCGAGGCAAGACAGACCCCATTTTCCCCTAGTCGGGTACACTGCATGTAACAAGTTCATGTGCTGTGCTGGGTGCGTGCCACCCTTCAATCCCTTTATTCATGAAGTGCTGAAGTATATAGGAATCGCCTCTACTCAATTGAATCCAATGCTACACATTTATCCATGGCACTTTCTTGCTTTTAATGAGCATCCTATTCCGTCTTCCAATTCCCAAGGACATCATATATATTTATAATTTCAAGAGATGAGTTGATAACCCCTCGTACATATTTCTTAAGCCACCGTCAGGATGTCAAGTCCTAATGGGTGCATGGAACAAGCTCTTCCAATTTAAATAGGAGTGGTTCTACGTCTGGCTTCACGAGAAGGCTGCTGGAAGGACGTAAGTTTTATTCCCATTTTAGCCCGTAATTCAATGACTTAAATCACATTCTCTCTAATCACATGAACTCTTTCAACTCTTCCAATTGCTCGCCCTCGGCTTGAAGGCGTTAGATATTCCAGTGGAGTTGAGTCCATCCGTGCTACTTTGGTAAAGGATTGAGATATCAAACTGTTAGTCACTGACGAACTGCTCTCACTAATTGGGCCACTAGAAGGCGACTGTAGAATCGGCCTTTTAGGAAGTAGAGCAATCTCAAGGGTGACCGTCGACAGGAGGAGAGAACAGGTCGACCCCGTGGTGCCCCCTACTGAGGAAATCGCAGAAGGCACCGAAGAAGGAGAAATAAAGGAAATCGAAGATGCAGTGCCAAAAGTTAAAGATACGGGCCTCGGACAAGCGCCAGCTGCCGACGTGCCACATACAAGCCAACCACAACCTTCCTGAAAAAGAGAAAGAGTTTGGCATAAAGAATCAAGAAAAGAGAAAGTGGGAAGACCCAAAAATTAGTTGTAACTCCAATCGAAAAAGTCTCATCCTCTCAACAAATGGAGAGCTCCTTGAAGGGACTTTCTGCCATCTCTATCACAAGCGATTTGTTGAATTATGACTTCACTAACCTTGATGTCGAAGGGCTTAACTCCCCTCCAAGAAGCGACGATGGCATACAACTTCCCACCCAAGAGGAAAAACTCCAATGAGTAAAGCAAATGTCACTGGTCCGGTGAGGGGATGCACTAGGGCATAGACAAGCACATACACCTCACCACTCACTTGTACTTTATTTCCAGCATAAACTATTAATATGTTATCGTTTAACTAGGTTTGCAGGTGAAATGACTCGCTCATATGGCTTCGATCGCCTCCACGGCTCTTCTGTCTTCCACTGCTCAGGTTGGGATTCCAAGCCCGGGAGATGTAGAGGGAGAGATGAAGGCTGGGAGAGAGATTACCATTCTCGAGAATCATCCTCATCTTCCAAAGAAAATCACAAGGACATACTTCTCATCAAAGCGATCCTACAAATCTTCATGCTCGTGGTGGAAACAAACCCACACACCGAGGCTCTCGGTCTGATGCACCCCACGACCAGTGTACTGGCCCCTCAAGCAGAAGGCAATCTCGTGAGCACCATAAGCAAACATTGATTTCCTAAGAACAAATTCCTCATGTTCCTGCTCATGACTCAACAACGGTGGAGAAGTTATCCGAGCTCAAAGCCACCTTTCCAATGATTTTCTTCGATGGGATAAAGTTCCTTCCGGCCATATATCCCATCCTTGGGAATGCTAAAGCAAATTCACTTGCATGTGTGAATGAAGTATATGTACAACATGAGGAGTTTGTACACTTGGTCGAAAAGGCCTCGGAGGTTTCTATTGAACGTCAACATGAGATCGACCGCCTTAAGTTAGAGGCCACCCATGACAAGGACATCATAAAGTATCAGGATAGCGAATTGCTCTTTTTCAAGACCCAACTTGAGGACGCAAAAAAGAATGCCAAAGAGATGGCCAAGGCAGTTAGTCGCTTAGAGGGTACCCAGAAAAAGGGATTAAATGATGCACACCAACGCAGTGGCGCTTTGGCCTTGGAAAAGGACTCCCTACAAAAGGAGAAAGACATTCTCGCCCGCCGTTGGAGGAGTTAAAGAAATTGCTATCGGAGGAAAGGAAGGAGGAAATAGAGGCGCAGGAGGAGTCATAGAAATATTGCGAGGAAATCGTCGAGACAAGAAACTTAAAGGTGAAGTTCGAAGAGCAGCTCTTCCAGATTGAAGCGCTGAAAGAAGCCACTCGCGAAGAGGGAAAGAAAGCAGTTCTCATAGAAGCCGACTGTAACGACTCGTAAATTTAGCCGATTTTAATAACGTTATTAATTGGAATTTTGCGGGATTTTTAAACGATAAAATTTTGAAATATAAATTTGATATTTGAAATGCGTCTAGTTAAACATAGCTAATGGTAAATTTTCGTCCGAAAATACGAAAGTTTATTTCGCACGTAAATTTACTTCAATTTAATCAGTTAAAAAGCGATGGAAATAAAACGTTTTCAAAAAGAAAATATTTTTACATAGAAAAATTCTAAATCATCTTTTGAGCAAGTTGTCAGTTTGTCGTTTTTCCAAATTCTGACATCTTTGACTCCGTCGATCTTATTTTTCTGCAATTTTTATGCATTTTTCGCTAGTTGAAATTTCGAATTTTTAAAATTCAATCGTACCGCTAATATCTGTATACCGTTTTGATCATCTCGTCGTACTGATCTCAACGGTGTATTCGTTTGTCTGTATCGGCGTCCGGAGAATGGCGAAATCTACGGAACGATTTTGTATACCGGTATCGTATTTGAGTCTTTCGGTTTCTTTGTGACTTTCCACTTTCATTTTGCACACAAAATCGTATTTGACTGTTGCTCTTTTCAAAGTAATGCTCTTTTCAAAGCAAAAACGAACACAGTATTCAAGAAGGTGGGTCTGTTGAAAGGCTTTGTATTGTTTTCTTATTTTTGCAGTTATCTATTCTTCTCCCTACCCGCTCCTTTATTTTTGTTCTTCTATGCCTCATATTTTTCTCACGCATCTCCTTATTTCTCTGGCCTTCAACCCGTCTTCATCACAAATGGACATTGCCAGTAGCAGCCCTTCCGCCTCACAACCAACGACCGACCACCCACATTCCCCTCTGTCCCATCTCGCCTACAACAGCCGCCTCCACTCTCGACCCATCAGCTCGAGCACGCATCGCCTTCACCAAGGTCGTCCACCACCCGTATCACGCGCCCATCAAACCCATCAACCGAGAACGGCCTCACCTCCTCAAACCACGGCTCCACCTTCCACTTGTCGGCCTCTCCCTAGCAAAGCCACCCATCACCGAGCCTCTTCAATCCCACGCGGCCATTCCCGACCACTCAGGCTTCGGCCGAGACCATGCCTTGCCAACACCGAACGTCAGTGACCACCCCTCCTTCCAACAAGCAGCCGATCCTCTCTTCCTCTCTCCTCAACGCGCAGCACCCGCCGCAACTTTCACCACCATCAACACACCGTGCCTTCCTCCCCACTCGGTTGAACTATCTTCTCTCCCCTCCTTGCTACCGGGTTCCAAAGCTTCTCTGTGTAATATATGGGTGAGCCTGTGTTCTTTATATTCATGAATAATTGTTTCATAGTTCATTCATATACTTGCCTGTGTCTTCATTTATTTTTGCTTTTAAAGGTGTATGCGTTTTATACAAAGGTGTTATGATAGAAACTTTACATGTACATGATACAGTTTTGGTCGCTATAGTATATTTGTTTTGTTTTTTTAAAAGCTGTGTATATATGTTCCTATAGTTCATAAGTATAAAGTACAATTTGTACTGTCATATAAGTAAGTATAATACAGTACAACTCTAATAAAGTAAGTTCATAAACATTAATATGAGATTTTGAAAGGTGGTTTCATCTAGTTATGTACAGAGTGTATAATATGTTGTAGAGATTGTTATACATAACATGTCCGCTAAGCTTTGATTTAAAAAGTATTCATACGTCCTCAGTTTTACTAGGTAAAAGAAGTTGCGGAATGCAAATTATAAAAAGTTTATTATTCTATTTCTAGGTTACAATATATTAGTTATACAACTGATTATATATATTGGTTTTGATATTGAAAGGGTACGCACAGTTTATGTATATTGTCCGCCATATAAAGTGTTATATTATATGAGGCTCATAATTTTATTAGTTCGTATATTCTGATGAGTCTAAGCTATATTGATAAATTATATATATTATGATCATTTCAATAGGTATATCATCTGTTAGTAGTAAGATATATGGTTAATGTTTTAATATATGGGTCTGTAGTGTATATGTATCGTATATGGTTTTAAAATATGGTCGACAATAAAAATATTTTTATAACCTATATGTAAGTTTATGTACATTGTATACACATTAGTTTATATATATATATATATAGATGAATTTGGTTTTCAACTATACATATATAAATATTTATTTTAATATAAGCTTAATTTAATTTAATTGTTAACTCTACATAGTTATATATATATATATATATATATATATATATATATATATATATTGGTGAAGTTTTAAAGTTGTGATTGTGGCTTACTTATATATGTATATATACAGATTTTGAAAGTTAGTTGTTTATAATTATGGGTTGTATGTGGTTAGTCATTTATGGTTATATATAAGGTTCACTTATATCAACTATCTTCGTCGATCCAAATTTTAATTTAATTACGCCACTTTCTTATCTATGGCACATCTCGTGTCTGCCGCACTTAGCTTTCTTCTCGCCATTGACTGAAATGTACCGCAGCAGCCCTTTTGTTTTCCTTCGTATGTGTGATTGTATCCGGATCTGTGTGGGCGTCGTGTTCTTTTCTATTCTCTAGCCTCGAAAGGTGAGCCATCACTCACGATTAATGTTCTTTTATTTATTAAATTTGATTTCAATTGAAATGACAATTGAAATATACTGCTGTTATTTATTGCACTGTTATGTATGTATCAGTTCACCTTTGACATCTTGCACCGTTATCTGTTATGTATGCTATAGTAATCCAGTTTGGTTGATAATTGATTGATTGTTTGTTGTTTATATTGGATGTTAAATTGAAATGTAAAAGTGATGAATAGTATGCAATTGAATTTGATGTAGGATAGTTATAAATTTTGAATCGACATATGTGTTGAATTTGATTAGTTAATTTGAATAATATGACCCCTTGAAATTGTTAAGTTAATTGACTCGTAGAATTTGATAAATTACACTTTGAACCTTGAACGTATATTGAATAAATTGTGTAGAATTGAAATTGAAATTGAACGACAAGTGGAAAAACCGAAATGTAATAATCTTTAATCTACATGAAATGATAGTGTAGATTCTAGAGAAAATTATATTAATTCGCACAAATAACCATGCTAATTAATACGATTATTTCGGGATTATTTGGATTGATTATTTAATTGTTATTGATTGTTGTTATTGCTTGTTTATTTACTTTGACACCATCCCAGTTATCACACTGCAAGTTCCCTTTGCTATGCTTTGATTTTTGTATTGAATTGGAATCGGGTTGAAATGATAAATACCCAAATGAACTTGACTTAGGATAGAGAATTAAATAAAAATCCGATTGGTCAATAATTTGATTTTAAAATAAAATAATGATTTTATTCGAGCAAAGAATAAGTTTTGAAATAAGTCGGAATTTGAATTTTTGAAAGGAAAATGTAAAGATTGAAATCTAAAAAAATATATTAACGTAGCAATTGATGAAAGAACGTTGTTTGAAATGAATTATTTAATAATTAAATTTGGGAATTATTCATTTATTAAGTTTGAAATGATTTAATAATTGAGTTTGAAATTATAATCAAGTTGAAATTATTAAATTTTGAAATTAGTATGAATTAAGTTGAAATTAATTAATAATTGAATAAGATTGAATTATTTGATAATTGAATATAAAAATTTGAATTCTTTAATAAGAGGAAGTGAACTTTAAATAGGTGGATTTGAACTTCGTTGATAAATGAAATTGAGTTTCTTTATTTATTAAAGTTGAAAATTATTTAAGTAAGTTTACAAGTGAAAGTAAACTTCTCGAATATATGAAATTTAGTTTCTTTATTAATTGAGTTTTGGAAATTTGTAACTAAGTAAAGAAATAAGTGAAATTGAATTTCTTTAACAAGAAATAAAATGTGTTTATTGAAATGAATGTAAGACTTATAATTTTAAGAATATGATTTGACGAATCGAATTTAAGTAAATTTGTAAGTTTTGTTATAATGAAATTGAACTTAAGTAATTGATTTAATTGAATTGAAATTTGAATAGAATTGTTTGAATGATAATTAATTTAACGAATATTGAATGAAATCGATAAATGAACTCAAATTGATTTGAAGGTTAAAATAAATTAATTTAAATGACTTCGGAATAAAGTTTATACATACGAACTTGAACCACTATTTGAATTGTTGGAATGAAAATTTAAATTGAATTGTAAGACTTTGAAATGGTTATTTGGTAGTTTTGAAACGTAAACTTTAGAAATTGATAGTGAAAGACAAATGAAATGTTGGTTTACGAATTGAAATTGAAATTTAATTTGATTTGTTTTGAAATTTATTAAACGACCAATCGGTGTAATAATTACGAAAGTTATTAAAGAGACCGGAATCGGTTATGGATATACTCTCTATCTAAACCGAAAACCACTTTAATAACTATACGCGGAGTGATGATGCAGAATGAAGTGGTTGGAATGATGTACGTGATGACTGAAGAAAGAGAACGATAATGGATAGCCTTGACACTTGTGTCAAATTGGAAATGACTAAAACAGGAGCCGTGCCGGGCCAAATGGGGTTAGCCACCTCGAGCGAACACACTTCTTCGTAACTACTACTCATTACTTGTGATTGATTGGTGCACCCTCGGAATTTCAGGAGTGTTGTTTCGCGGTGTTGCGATCGCTGCGGCGATGCGTTCTCACCAGTCCGGATCAAGCAAACGGTAGTTTCACTACCTTGGGTATTGCCTCATGTGCCTTGTCATACTTGTACCCCTATATACGCAACCACTACGAATTTGTTTTGTGTTATACCTATAGAGTACTCCTTGATATCCCACTAGTTTACGGTGGAGTTTATAGTGCTGTATAGACTATGACATTTATAAAATGTGTTAAGGGGGATAATGGTAACGCCTTAACACTATTTTGATATTTTAGATTACTGATAGACATATCTATTTAGCGTACACTACTACATAGTAGATTGTTTAACGGATCCTTAGAGGATGGTCATTCCAACATCCTTTGAGTTACTTGTATTTCGATTGCTATTTCACTTGAGTTGGATTTATTGATATGAGAATATTAATCCTGACTCGAGTGTTTTGTGTTTTGCTTTACGCTCGGGTCAGACTGAGTGGTTCAGCTTTTGAGGCTCACCTTTGGAGTTGGAGCTTTGCTTGAAGATCCAGCTATCTATCCAGCTTTCAGATATTCGATCATTCCAGTGATGTATTCTGATTCTTATATTTGACTGTTGTATTCAAGACTTCTGTTGTAACTTATTTAACTCTGATGTATCTTATATATTTATATAGTAGCTTCATGAACTACTATCTCTTTTATTTCCGCTGCATATTATTACTCTGTGTCTGTGATTATTTATTTACTGTATATCTGAGTTTTGCCAAATTTTAAATTTACAATTCGGTATTTTGAATTATTCAAGTCCGACATGTGCGGATGCGAATAGTCCAAAATAGCGGGTCGTTACAGTTGGTATCAGAGCTTTTGGTAGCTCTAGGCAAAACTTAGCATATAGGGTAAATGTATTTACAGAATCACTCCCACTCGAGTTTCAATCTCTTCATTTTGACTCAATTCCTTTGGATTTTGGAACGTTCCCTCGGTTTCGAAATTCATTCGTGTCCCTCACTATTCGTCTTCTTTCAATTCCGGAGCATCCCATAACTCCACTACGAATGATCTTTATAAGAAATCTGCGTTCTCGCCAAACTTCAAATGATTTGTAATGGGGCGAAACTCCATTATAAGAGACATCGATTTACCAGAGATTTCTGTATCCTCGGTTTACGGTGCTATCTATCTCTTGCTATACCTGAATGCTATTTCTTGAGATCGAATGTTGATTTACCTCGGAATTCAGCGTCGATCTTATTGTTGAAGTTACGGTCGATCCGGCTAAGGTTGTCCGTGAATTAAATAAGCTTATCCATCTCCCGGTTCTGTTAATTGAATCATCTTATCTTTTCTTTCGAACTTGTATTCGAATCGGAATTCTCTTTGATTTGATTTCCATAAAATTTGAATCTCTATACTGTTTTAAAATCCATCCTTGTATCGTCGAGCGAGGAATTGTATTTGTAAATTTATGTTAAAAATGTTTTATATATATTGTGTTGTTTTAGTTTTTGATGTTGATTTGGATTTTCGATCGATTCGTCTGATCAACGCTATCGATAGAATTTCCAAAACACCTGAGCAGAGCAAACTGACACAATATTGTTTCAAGTTTTGTAAATAAAATAATTTTGTATGATTATATTATATATAAATATAAGTTTTCTGAAATTAAATAGTTAATGAATTTTATGTTGAAAAGATATATTTGATTTTCATTTATTTTGAAACCATTGACTATTTCAACATGCAGATTTGAAAATTTAAATTGAATTTAAATTTAGAATTTGAGAACTTAATTTTTCAATAATTCCAAACTTTGGTTTTAAAGTTCTAAAGTGGATAGTATTTAAAATATTTTCAAATGGAAATCATTTCAAAGAATTTTAAAATTTTAAATCAGTTCTCTCCTATTTTGTCGCTAGAAAATAATTTCGGTGATGGCGGCCGCATCATCGACATTCATTTTCGGGTTTCGAAGTGGAGAGACTATTCGGTAGCTTTGCTATGGTTTGTTTTGAAAATAAATTGATTTGAATTTCTTAAAGTGTGATTGATTTATAATATATATATATATTGATATATGATTTAAATCTGATTTGTTGTATCACATATATTTATTTACCTTTAAATAAATTTGAAGTTACTCGAAAATTTAATTCTTTAATTTATGTTAAAGGATAATTTCAATTATAAAATGAAATCGAAATTTGAATAAAAATTTAAATCTGAATAATTAAATGGAAATTTTAGTTGGATAATACACAATTGCATAATATATAACTTACCTAAAATTTCAAAAGTTAATTGTGTTATTGAATATTATACAGTGTAAAATAATGTTAAGAAATTTTTAAATAAATTTGAGGAGTTATAATAAATGTAAATATACATAATATATGTAATAAGATATAGTAAGTGGAATAAATTTAATAATAATTTGGAATAAAGAAGAATTAAATTTGTCGAATAAAGTATGATTATAATAAACGACTATTCAAATTTATGATTTTTGAAATTGTTAATTTAAGAAAATTGGATAATATATAATATAAATTGTCTTTATAAATAAAATATGAGTGCGTATAATGAACGTTATTCACTTAAATTTAAATTATAAAATGTTTATGGAGATAAATAGAATAATAAGTTAAATGTAATAGGTGTGATTAATAGAAGAAATTTGTTTTGAAAGCTAATAATTGAATTAAATCAACTTAAGAGGATATCTTGAATTAATCGAAATTAAATTGAATTTCATTTGGAAGGAACCTTTTACCTAACATTAGTAAATGTGAAATCAAGTCAAATTTAATGGAAACCTAGAATTTAAAAACAAATTGTTGAATATAAATTTATTTAAATTGAAGTTTATATGGTTTAAATTAATTAGTTCATTTTGTAATTCAAGTCTATTTTCTTCTGCTTGTTTCTATTCTCCTAACTCCTTCCTTTTCGGGGACGAAAAGTTTTGAGTGGGGGAGAATGTAACGACCCGTAAATTTAGCCGATTTTAATAACGTTATTAATTGGAATTTTGCGGGATTTTTAAACGATAAAATTTTGAAATATAAATTTGATACTTGAAATGCGTCTAGTTAAACATAGCAAATGGTAAATTTTCGTCCGAAAATACGAAAGATTATTTCGCGCGTAAATTTACTTCAATTTAATCAGTTAAAAAGCGATGGAAATAAAACGTTTTCAAAACGAAAATATTTTTACATAGAAAAATTCTAAAACATCTTTTGAGCAAGTTGTCAGTTTGTCGTTTTTCCAAATTCGGACATCTTTGACTCCGTCGATCTTATTTTTCTGCGATTTTTATGCATTTTTCGCTAGTTGAAATTTCGAATTTTTAAAATTCAATCGTACCGCTAATATCTGTATACCATTTTGATCGTCTCGTCGTACTGATCTCAACGGTGTATTCGTTTGTCTGTATCGGCGTCCGGAGAATGGCGAAATCTACGGAACGATTTTGTATACCGGTATCGTATTTGAGTCTTACGGTTTCTTTGTGACTTTCCACTTTCATTTTGCACACAAAATCGTATTTGACTGTTGCTCTTTTCAAAGTAATGCTCCTTTCAAAGCAAAAACGAACACAGTATTCAAGAAGGTGGGTCTGTTGAAAGGCTTTGTATTGTTTTCTTATTTTTGCAGTTATCTATTCTTCTCCCTACCTGCTCCTTTATTTTTGTTCTTCTATGCCTCATATTTTTCTCACGCATCTCCTTGTTTCTCTGGCCTTCAACCCGTCTTCATCACAAATGGACATTGCCAGTAGCAGCCCTTCCGCCTCACAACCAACGACCGACCACCCACATTCCCCTATGTCCCATCTCGCCTACAACAGCCGCCTCCACTCTCGACCCATCAGCTCGAGCACGCATCGCCTTCACCAAGGCCGTCCACCACCCGTATCATGCGCCCATCAAACCCATCAGCCGAGAACGGCCTCACCTCCTCAAACCACGGCTCCACCTTCCACTTGTCGGCCTCTCCCTAGCAAAGCCACCCATCACCGAGCCTCTTCAATCCCACGCGGCCATTCCCGACCACTCAGGCTTCGGCCGAGACCATGCCTTGCCAACACCGAACGTCAGTGACCACCCCTCCTTCCAACAAGCAGCCGATCCTCTCTTCCTCTCTCCTCAACGCGCAGCACCCGCCGCAACTTTCACCACCATCAACACACCGTGCCTTCCTCCCCACTCGGTTGAACTATCTTCTCTCCCCTCCTTGCTACCGGGTTCCAAAGCTTCTCTGTGTAATATATGGGTGAGCCTGTGTATCTTTATATTCATGAATAATTGTTTCATACTTCATTCATATACTTGCCTGTGTCTTCATTTATCTTTTGCTTTTAAAGGTGTATGCGTTTTATACAAAGGTGTTATGATAGAAACTTTACATGTACATGATACAGTTTTGGTCGCTATAGTATATTTGTTTTGTTTTTTTAAAAGCTGTGTATATATGTTCCTATAGTTCATAAGTAAAAAGTACAATTTGTACTGTCATATAAGTAAGTATAATACAGTACAACTCTAATAAAGTAAGTTCATAAACATTAATATGAGATTTTGAAAGGTGGTTTCATCTAGTTATGTACAGAGTGTATAATATGTTGTAGAGATTGTTATACATAACATGTCCGCTAAGCTTTGATTTAAAAAGTATTCATACGTCCTCAGTTTTACTAGGTAAAAGAAGTTGCGGAATGCAAATTATAAAAAGTTTATTATTCTATTTTCTAGGTTACAATATATTAGTTATACAACTGATTATATATATAGGTTTTGATATTGAAAGGGTACGCACAGTTTATGTATATTGTCCGCCATATAAAGTGTTATATTATATGAGGCTCATAATTTTATTAGTTCGTATATTCTGATGAGTCTAAGCTATATTGATAAATTATATATATTATGATCATTTCAATAGGTATATCATCTGTTAGTAGTAAGATATATGGTTAATGTTTTAATATATGGGTCTGTAGTGTATATGTATCGTATATGGTTTTAAAATATGGTCGACAATAAAAATATTTTTTATAACCTATATGTAAGTTTATGTACATTGTATACACATTAGTTTTTATATATATATAGATGAATTTGGTTTTCAACTATACTTATATGGATATTTATTTTAATATAAGCTTAATTTAATTTAATTGTTAACTCTACATAGTTATATATATATTGGTGAAGTTTTAAAGTTGTGATTGTGGCTTACTTATATATGTATATATACAGATTTTGAAAGTTAGTTGTTTATAATTATGGGTTGTATGTGGTTAGTCATTTATGGTTATATATAAGTGACGCAGCGGAATAATCAAACAAAACTTCAATCGATGAAATGTAGCAATCGGTGAGTTGAAGATACCAAAATGCCCAAGTTCGTTGATCCAAAGATACCGAACTCTAGCTATCTCAAACACGTTGATAGCGCACTATACCGTGTTCAAAGATCTACGATTCTTCGCACGTTGATCTAGCGCACTAGATTCCGTGAATCGGCTTCAACAAACGTGGATTCGAGCGCACTCGAATGACGTAAGTGGAGATAGGAGATTACACTCAACTACCAATTGGTATGAAAGCACAAAGCTAACAAAAGAGAGTTTTATTCAAAAATCAACTTCCCAAAAATTTACAACACACCCGCTATTTATAGGCATTACAACTCAACACAACATACAACACTCAACTCCTAGGTCGGCACCGACTCAACAAACACGACTCATCTCGGCCGACTCAACATAAGTCGCTGCCGACTCAACAAGGCACGACTTATAGACACAGCAGTTAATACGACTCAACACATTACATACAGGTCCGACTCAAAGGTAACCGACTCATCAAATCCAGCGACTTAACAACCCTGCCAATACAACTCCTCCGACTCAAGAACAAGACGACTCACGACTCATACAATACCGACTCATATATACATGACTCAACTCAACACGACCGACTCAAGATCCACAGCTTATCTCCTTGCCGACTCATCTTAGGTCGTAGCCCATTAGCTCGGTTCCGACTCAGCCCTCTTCACCAGCTCGCACCTTTCCCACTCCGGCTTCCTTAGGTCGGTCATTTTTCCTTCAGCCTCATTAGGTCGTAGTCTTTTTCCTCTTGGATTGTTAAGTCGCGGACGACTCATGTTGAGTCGTAGACGACTCAAGTTAAGTCGTGGACGACTTACTTCTAAAGTTGCCTCCATTCGACCTATGCTATCTCCCCCTTGTAATCTCTTAAGTCGGTAACGACTCATCCAACTCGAACTCCTCCAGGCTTTGTTAAACCGGAACCGACTCATGCGTCCTCCATCTCGTGACCGACTTATCAAGCATGCACGTTTTAAGCTTGTGTACGACTCACGAGTTAAATCCAAAGCTCCTTGACTCGTGCACGATTTAATATGGTTTAACTTCTGAATTCCTATATGCCTTGCTGCATCATCCTCCCCTGGTTGAGAAAAATTCGACCTCGAATTTGTAAATTCTTCCTCAACAATCTCACCCCCATGATATGGAATTAAATGTTTGACGTTAAAAACATCAGAAGTATAAACATCATCTGGTAACTTTAATCGATAAGCATTCTCATTGATTTTCTTCAACACTTCAACTGGACCAATTTTTCGCGCCTTCAACTTGTTATAAGCACCCACCGGAAAACGATCCTTTGTCAATACGGCATAAACCAAATCACCTTCCTTAAATTCAACATTTCGACGTTTCAAATCTGCAAACTTCTTATATTTCTCATTCGATTTCTCCAATCGTTCCTGAACGGTTCTATGACATTCAGTCAGCTCATCAACAAAATCAGTAGCTCGTTTAACTGTTCTCTTTGACTGTGGTACAACTGCTAAATCCAATGGCCCCCTGGGTAAATTTGAATAAACAATCTGAAACGGACTGAATCCTGTGCTTCGATTTACTGCATGATTATGAGCAAATTCTGCCTGGCATAGTTTCATGTCCCAACTTCTCAAATTATCCTGTACAAGACATCGCAACAAATTTCCCAATGACCTGTTAACAACTTCTGTCTGCCCATCGGTTTGTGGATGATAAGCACTGCTAAACTTCAGTTTCGTTCCCACCATCTTCCACAAACTCAACCAAAAGTGACTCAGAAAACGAGTATCTCGGTCAGAAACAATAGATTCTGGTAAACCATGAAGTCGATAAATCTCCTTGAAAAATAGCTGTGCGACTCGAACTGCATCTGCTGTCTTCTTGCAAGCAACAAAATGTGCCATCTTCGAAAACCTGTCCACCACAACAAATATCGAATCATTTCCCCTTTGAGTTCTCGGCAAACCCAAAACGAAATCCATGCTGATATCAACCCATGGCTTAGATGGTACTGGTAACGGCATATACAACCCTGCATTCGTTGCTGTCCCCTTTGAAACCTGGCAAATATGACATCGCTCCACGAACCTCTCAACCTCTTTCCTCATCGACGGCCAAAAGTAAGACTGTGAAATCAACTGCAAAGTACGATCACGGCCCACATGTCCTTCCTCGTGCAATTCCTTCACAATTTTCATCCTCAAACTACAATCCGGAATACATAAACGATTTCCTTTAAACAGAAAACCATCAACCAACATAAATTCATCCGCACTTCCATCCTTCACTTTCTCAACATATTTCACAAAGTAAGGATCCTTTTCAATCATCTCTGGTAGTAATTCAAACCCCGTTACTTCAACCTTCATTGTCGTTAGTAAATGACTCCTCCTACTCAAAGCATCAGCTACTCGATTTGTCACCCCTGATTTGTGCTTAACGACAAAAGTAAACTGCTGCAGATAAGTAATCCATGATGCATGTCTCGCAGAAATTTTATCTTGCCCCTGTAAATGTTTCAAAGCTTCGTGATCAGTGTACAGAACAAATTCCTTCTGAAATAAGTAATGTCTCCAATGCTTAACAGCCTGAACAACAGCATAAAATTCAACGTCATATGTACTGTATCTCATCTTTGCCCCTGACAGTTTCTCACTAAAATAAGCAACTGGCTTTCCATTCTGGCTCAGAACTCCTCCAATACCAACCTTCGAAGCATCAGTATGCAATTCAAACAATAACTGAAAATTAGGTAGAACAAGAATTGGTGCAGACGTTAACAATTCCTTAATCTTCTCAAAGGCAACCCCCGCTTCCTCTGACCACACAAACTGTTTACCCTTCATGCAATCAGTCACTGGAGCCATCACGCTACTGAAGTGTGGTATGAACCTTCGGTAGAATGACGCTAGCCCATGAAAACTTCTCACTTCTGTAATTGTCTTTGGCTGTGGCCAATTCTTGACTGCTTCAACTTTGCTCTGGTCAACTTGAATACCTTTCCCTGAAACAACATAACCCAGGAATAAAACAGTAGGTGTCATAAACACACATTTCTTTGTAGCAGCATAAAATTGTTCTTCACGAAGAATAAGCAACACTTCCCTCAGATGTAGAACATGCTCCTCCGTACTCCTGCTATAAATCAAAATATCATCGAAATACACCACGACGAACTTTCCAATGAATGGTCTAAAAATTTGATTCATCACCCGCATGAATGTACTAGGTGCATTAGACAAACCAAATGGCATAACCAACCATTCGTACAACCCCTCTCTAGTTTTGAAAGCTGTCTTCCATTCGTCTCCAGGTCTGATACGAATTTGATGATAACCACTCTTCAAATCAATTTTCGAGAATATAGTTGCCCCACTCAACTGATCCAACAAATCATCCAACCTCGGCATAGGAAATCTGTAACGAACAGTGATCTTATTCAAAGCTCTACTATCAGTGCACATTCTCCAAGTTCCGTCCTTCTTTGGTACTAACAATGCAGGTACAGCACACGGACTCAAACTTTCCTGAATACGACCCTGTTCAAGTAATTCTTCCACCTGCCTTCGTAACTCCTCATGTTCCTTCGGACTCATTCTGTAATGTGGTCGGTGTGGTAACACTGCTCCGGGAACAAGATCAATCTGATGTTGAATGTCTCTAAGTGGTGGTAACTCCTTCGGTAACTCCTCTGGAAAGACATCTTCAAACTCTTTCAAAACAGGCTTTACTTCTTCAGGAATCTCAACTTCTTCGCTACTCTCTCTCCCAATCAACAAAAACACTTCCGGTTCTTCCTCCACTTCTTTAACAAACTCCTTCAAAGTCAACAGAGTTTTTAATTCTTCAATCTCTTCTAGCTTGCTCTCCTTCTGCTGCTGTCTCTTAGGAACTAAAGTGATTTTAGTACCCTCGAACATGAAACTGTAACTGTTGGCACGACCGTCATGCTGAACTGCTCTATCAAACTGCCATGGTCTGCCCAACAATAAGTGACAAACATCCATATCTACGACATCACACCAGATTTCATCTTTGTACTTCTTTCCGATTGAAAAATTCACACAAGCTCTTCGACACACTTTCACTTCACCTCCTTTCCTTAACCATGCTAGCTTGTATGGTTTAGGATGCTTCTCGGTCTTCAAATTCAACTTCCTAACTGCCTCTGTAGAAATAATATTATCACAACTCCCCGCATCAATAACGAACTTGCAAACTTTCCCCAGAATAGTACATGTCGATTGAAAAATATTGCTTCTCAGCCAACTACAATCCTCCTCTTGCTTAGGTGTCAAACAACTTCTCCTACTACCAACATCCCTTCTATCATGATCATCAACATTCCTCCTACTTCGATTGTCAACACTTCTATGCTCTTGACTTCCTCTTCTCTCCCGTTCAGAATGTGATGAAACTCTGCTATTTCCACGGTTTGATTCAGGTGAAACTCTTCTTCGATTCTGACTCATATCAATCATCAATTTCTCCAGTTTACCAATGCCTTCATCGAATTTATCATTAATACGTTGTTCCATAAGTTCAGCTTCTTCTCTACGATACAAAGCTTCAACGTTTTGATGACGGTTAGCTCTCCTCGGTGGCATGGTTGAAAAACTTCCCAAGACTTCAAAAATTCAACACAAGACTTCAAGCTTCAACAAAATAACAAGTTATGGCTCAACACTACACGGCGATGCTTGTCTCGGCTCTCACTAACTCGGCAACGAGTTAACGACTCAAGCAAGATCGGCTCCCACTTGTCTCGGCTTGGCACAAAGTATACACGGCCTCACCTTTCAAACCTTGGCGCCCAACTTCAACAAGACTAAATTCAAACACCTTTGCTCCTTTTGATCCTAAATGGAATGGATCAAACTCTTCAAACTTGATGCAACTTCAATATGAACACAATGAACAACTTCAAACTTCATAAACTTCAAAAACTTCAAAAACTTGGCTCCAAGAATCAAACTTAGCTATGATTGGCTAAGTATGGCTCTGATACCAATAATGACGCAGCGGAATAATCAAACAAAACTTCAATCGATGAAATGTAGCAATCGGTGAGTTGAAGATACCAAAATGCCCAAGTTCGTTGATCCAAAGATACCGAACTCTAGCTATCTCAAACACGTTGATAGCGCACTATACCGTGTTCAAAGATCTACGATTCTTCGCACGTTGATCTAGCGCACTAGATTCCGTGAATCGGCTTCAACAAACGTGGATTCGAGCGCACTCGAATGACGTAAGTGGAGATAGGAGATTACACTCAACTACCAATTGGTATGAAAGCACAAAGCTAACAAAAGAGAGTTTTATTCAAAAATCAACTTCCCAAAAATTTACAACACACCCGCTATTTATAGGCATTACAACTCAACACAACATACAACACTCAACTCCTAGGTCGGCACCGACTCAACAAACACGACTCATCTCGGCCGACTCAACATAAGTCGCTGCCGACTCAACAAGGCACGACTTATAGACACAGCAGTTAATACGACTCAACACATTACATACAGGTCCGACTCAAAGGTAACCGACTCATCAAATCCAGCGACTTAACAACCCTGCCAATACAACTCCTCCGACTCAAGAACAAGACGACTCACGACTCCTACAATACCGACTCATATATACATGACTCAACTCAACACGACCGACTCAAGATCCACAGCTTATCTCCTTGCCGACTCATCTTAGGTCGTAGCCCATTAGCTCGGTTCCGACTCAGCCCTCTTCACCAGCTCGCACCTTTCCCACTCCGGCTTCCTTAGGTCGGTCATTTTTCCTTCAGCCTCATTAGGTCGTAGTCTTTTTCCTCTTGGATTGTTAAGTCGCGGACGACTCATGTTGAGTCGTAGACGACTCAAGTTAAGTCGTGGACGACTTACTTCTAAAGTTGCCTCCATTCGACCTATGCTATCTCCCCCTTGTAATCTCTTAAGTCGGTAACGACTCATCCAACTCGAACTCCTCCAGGCTTTGTTAAACCGGAACCGACTCATGCGTCCTCCATCTCGTGACCGACTTATCAAGCATGCACGTTTTAAGCTTGTGTACGACTCACGAGTTAAATCCAAAGCTCCTTGACTCGTGCACGATTTAATATGGTTTAACTTCTGAATTCCTATATGCCTTGCTGCATCAATAAGGTTCACTTATATCAACTATCTTCATCGATCCAAATTTTAATTTGATTCCGCCTCTTTCTTATCTATCAGATTTGGCACATCTCGTGTCTACCGCACTTTGCTTTTGTCTCGCCATTGACTGAAATGTACCGCAGCAGCCCTTTTGTTTTCCTTCGTATGTGTGATTGTATCCGGATCCGTGTGGGCGTCGTGTTCTTTTCTATTCTCTAGCCTCGAAAGGTGAGCCATCGCTCACGATTAATGTTCTTTTATTTATTAAATTTGATTTCAATTGAAATGACAATTGAAATATACTGCTATTATTTATTGCACTGTTATGTATGTATCAGTTCACCTTTGACATCTGACACCGTTATCTGTTATGTATGCTATAGTAATCCAGTTTGGTTGATAATTGATTGATTGTTTGTTGTTTATATTGGATGTTAAATTGAAATGTAAAAGTGATGAATAGTATGCAATTGAATTTGACGTAGGATAGTTATAAATTTTGAATCGACATATGTGTTGAATTTGATTAGTTAATTTGAATAATATGACCCCTTGAAATTGTTAAGTTAATTGACTCGTAGAATTTGATAAATTACACTTTGAACCTTGGATGTATATTGAATAAATTGTGTAGAATTGAAATTGAAATTGAACGACAAGTGGAAAAACCGAAATGTAATAATCTTTAATCTACATGAAATGATAGTGTAGATTCTAGAGATAATTATATTAATTCGCACAAATAACCATGCTAATTAATACGATTATTTCGGGATTATTTGAATTGATTATTTGATTGTTATTGATTGTTGTTATTGCTTGTTTATTTACTTTGACACCATCCCAGTTATCACACTGCAAGTTCCCTTTGCTATGCTTTGATTTTTGTATTGAATTGTAATCGGGTTGAAATGATAAATACCCAAATGAACTTGACTTAGGATAGAGAATTAAATAAAAATCCGATTGGTCAATAATTTGATTTTAAAATAAAATAATGATTTTATTCGAGAAAAGAATAAGTTTTGAAATAAGTCGGAATTTGAATTTTTGAAAGGAAAATGTAAAGATTGAAATCTAAAAAAAAATATTAACGTAGCAATTGATGAAAGAACGTTGTTTGAAATGAATTATTTAATAATTAAATTTGGGAATTATTCATTTATTAAGTTTGAAATGATTTAATAATTGAGTTTGAAATTATAATCAATTGAAATTATTAAATTTTGAAATTAGTATGAATTAAGTTGAAATTAATTAATAATTGAATAAGATTGAATTATTTGATAATTGAATATAAAAATTTGAATTTTTTAATAAGAGGAAGTGAACTTTAAATAGGTGGATTTGAACTTCGTTGATAAATGAAATTGAGTTTCTTTATTTATTAAAGTTGAAAATTATTTAAGTAAGTTTACAAGTGAAAGTAAACTTCTCCAATATATGAAATTTAGTTTCTTTATTAATTGAGTTTTGGAAATTTGTAACTAAGTAAAGAAATAAGTGAAATTGAATTTCTTTAACAAGAAATAAAATGCGTTTATTGAAATGATTGTAAGACTTATAATTTTAAGAATATGATTTGACGAATCGAATTTAAGTAAATTTGTAAGTTTTGTTATAATGAAATTGAACTTAAGTAATTGATTTAATTGAATTGGAATTTGAATAGAATTGTTTGAATGATAATTAATTTAACGAATATTGAATGAAATCGATAAATGAATTCAAATTGATTTGAAGGTTAAAATAAATTAATTTAAATGACTTCGGAATAAAGTTTATACATACGAACTTGAACCACTATTTGAATTGTTGGAATGAAAATTTAAATTGAATTGTAAGACTTTGAAATGGTTATTTGGTAGTTTTGAAACGTAAACTTTAGAAATTGATAGTGAAAGACAAATGAAATGTTGGTTTACGAATTGAAATTGAAATTTAATTTGATTTGTTTTGAAATTTATTAAACGACCAATCGGTGTAATAATTACGAAAGTTATTAAGGAGATCGAAATCGGTTATGGATATACTCTTTATCTAAACCGAAAACCACTTTAATAACTATACACGGAGTGATGATCCAGAATGAAGTGGTTGGAATGATGTACGTGATGACTGCAGAAAGAGAACGATAATGGATAGCCTTGACACTTGTGTCAAATTGGAAATGACTAAAACAGGAGCCGTGCCGGGCCTAATGGGGTTAGCCACCTCGAGCGAACACACTTCTTCGTAAATACTACTCATTACTTGTGATTGATTGGTGCACCCTCGGAATTTCAGGAGTGTTGTTTCGCGGTGTTGCGATCGCTGCGGCGATGCGTTCTCACCAGTCCGGATCAGGCAAACGGTAGTTTCACTACCTTGGGTATTGCCTCATGTGCCTTGTCATACTTGTATCCCTATATACGCGACCACTACGAATTTGTTTTGTGTTATACCTATGGAGTACTCCCTGATATCCCACTAGTTTACGGTGGAGTTTATAGTGCTGTATAGACTATGACATTTATAAAATGTGTTAAGGGGGATAATGGTAACGCCTTAACACTATTTTGATATTTTAGATTACTGATAGACATTATCTATTTAGCGTACACTACTACATAGTAGATTGTTTAACGGATCCTTAGATGATGGTCATTCCAACATCCTTTGAGTTACTTGTATTTCGATTGCTATTTCACTTGAGTTGGATTTATTGATATGAGAATATTAATCCTGATTCGAGTGTTTTGTGTTTTGCTTTACGCTCGGGTCAGACTGAGTGGTTCAGCTTTTGAGGCTCACCTTTGGAGTTGGAGCTTTGCTTGAAGATCCAGCTATCTATCCAGCTTTCAGATATTCGATCATTCCAGTGACGTATTCTGATTCTTATATTTGACTGTTATATTCGAGACTTCTGTTGTAACTTATTTAACTCTGATGTATCTTATATATTTATATAGTAGCTTCATGAACTACTATCTCTTTTATTTCCGCTGCATATTATTACTCTGTGTCTGTGATTCTGTGATTATTTATTTACTGTATATCTGAGTTTTGCCAAATTTTAAATTTACAATTCGGTATTTTGAATTATTCAAGTCCGACATGTGCGGATGCGAATAGTCCCAAATAGCGGGTCGTTACAGTTGGTATCAGAGCTTTTGGTAGCTCTAGGCAAAACTTAGCATATAGGGTAAATGTATTTACAGAATCACTCCCACTCGAGTTTCAATCTCTTCATTTTGACTCAATTCCTTTGGATTTTGGAACGTTCCCTCGGTTTCAAAATTCATTCGTGTCCCTCACTACTAGTCTTCTTTCAATTCCGGAGCATCCCATAACTCCACTACGAATGATCTTTATAAGAAATCTGCGTTCTCGCCAAACTTCGAATGATTTGTAAAGGGGCGAAACTCCATTATAATAGACATCGATTTACCGGAGATTTCTATATCCTCGATTTACGGTGCTATCTATCTCTTGCTATACCTGAATTCTATTTCTTGAGATCGAATGTTGATTTACCTCGGGATTCAGCGTCGATCTTATTCTTGAAGTTACGGTCGATCCGGCTAAGGTTGTCCGTGAATTAAATAATCTTATCCATCTCCCGGTTCTGTTAATTGAATCATCTTATCTTTTCTTTCGAACTTGTATTCGAATCGGAATTCTCTTTGATTTGATTTCCATAAAATTTGAATCTCTATACTATTTTAAAATCCATCCTTGTATCGTCGAGCGAGGAATTGTATTTGTAAATTTATGTTAAAAATGTTTTATACATATATTGTGTTTTTTAAGTTTTTGATGTTGATTTGGATTTTCGATCGATTCGTCTGATCAACGCTATCGATAGAATTTCCAAAACACCTGAGCAGAGCAAACTGACACAATATTGTTTCAAGTTTTGTAAATAAAATAATTTTGTATGATTATATTATATATAAATATAAGTTTTCTGAAATTAAATAGTTAATGAATATGTTGAAAAGATATATTTGATTTTCATTTATTTTGAAACCATTGACTATTTCAACATGCAGATTTGAAAATTTAAATTGAATTTAAATTTAGAATTTGAGAACTTAATTTTTCAATAATTCCAAACTTTGGTTTTAAAGTTCTAAAGTGGATAGTATTTAAAACATTATCAAATGGAAATCATTTAATAGAATTTTAAAAGTTTAAATCAGTGCTCTCTTATTTTGTCGCTGGAAAATAATTTCGGTGATGGCGGCCGCATCATTGACATTCATTTTCGGGTTTCGAAGTGGAAAGACTATTCTGTAGCTTTGCTATGGTTTGTTTTGAAAATAAATTGATTTGAATTTCTTAAAGTGTGATTGATTTGTAATATATATATTGATATATGATTTAAATCTGATTTGTTATATCACATATATTTATTTACCTCTAAATAAATTTGAAGTTACTCGAAAATTTAATTCTTTAATTTATGTTAAAGGATAATTTCAATTATAAAATGAAATCGAAATTTGAATAAAAATTTAAATCTGAATAATTAAATGGAAATTTTAGTTGGATAATACACAATTGCATAATATATAACTTACCTAAAATTTCAAAAGTTAATTGTGTTATTGAATATTATACAGTGTAAAATAATGTTAAGAAATTTTTAAATAAATTTGAGTAGTTGTAATAAGTGTAAATATACATAATATATGTAATAAGATATAGTAAGTGGAATAAATTTAATAATAATTTGGAATAAAGAAGAATTAAATTTGTCGAATAAAGTATGATTATAATAAACGACTATTCAAATTTATGATTTTTGAAATTGTTAATTTAAGAAAATTGGATAATATATAATATAAATTGTCTTTATAAATAAAATATGAGTGCGTATAATGAATGTTATTCACTTAGATTTAAATTATAAAATGTTTATGGAGATAAATAGAATAATAAGTTAAATGTAATAGGTGTGATTAATAGAAGAAATTTGTTTTGAAAACTAATAATTGAATTAAATCAACTTAAGAGGATATCTTGAATTAATCGAAATTAAATTGAATTTCATTTGGAAGGAACCTTTGTACCTAACATTAGTAAATGTGAATTCAAGTCAAATTTAATGGAAACCTAGAATTTAAAAACAAATTGTTGAATATAAATTTATTTAAATTGAAGTTTATATGGTTTAAATTAATTAGTTCATTTTGTAATTCAAGTCTATTTTCTTCTACTTGTTTCTATTCTTCTAACTCCTTCCTTTTCGAGGACGAAATGTTTTGAGTGGGGGAGAATGTAACGACCCGTAAATTTAGCCGATTTTAATAACGTTATTAATTGGAATTTTGCGGGATTTTTAAACGATAAAATTTTGAAATATAAATTTGATATTTGAAATGCGCCTAGTTAAACATAGCAAATGGTAAATTTTCGTCCGAAAATACGAAAGTTTATTTCGCGCGTAAATTTACTTCAATTTAATCAGTTAAAAAGCGATGGAAATAAAACGTTTTCAAAACGAAAATATTTTTGCATAGAAAAATTCTAAATCATCTTTTGAGCAAGTTGTCAGTTTGTCGTTTTTCCAAATTCGGACATCTTTGACTCCGTCGATCTTATTTTTCTGCGATTTTTATGCATTTTCGCTAGTTGAAATTTCGAATTTTTAAAATTCAATCGTACCGCTAATATCTGTATACCGTTTTGATCGTCTCGTCGTACTGATCTCAACGGTGTATTCGTTTGTCTGTATCGGCGTCCGAAGAATGGCGAAATCTACGAAACGATTTTGTATACCGGTATCGTATTTGAGTCTTTCGGTTTCTTTGTGACTTTCCACTTTCATTTTGCACACAAAATCGTATTTGACTGTTGCTCTTTTCAAAGTAATGCTCTTTTCAAAGCAAAAACGAACACAGTATTCAAGAAGGTGGGTCTATTGAAAGGCTTTGTATTGTTTTCTTATTTTTGCAGTTATCTATTCTTCTCCCTACCTGCTCCTTTATTTTTGTTCTTTTATGCCTCATATTTTTCTCACGCATCTCCTTATTTCTCTGGCCTTCAACCCGTCTTCATCACAAATGGACATTGCCAGTAGCAGCCCTTCCGCCTCACAACCAATGACCGACCACCCACATTCCCCTCTGTCCCATCTCGCCTACAACAGCCGCCTCCACTCTCGACCCATCAGCTCGAGCACGCATCGCCTTCACCAAGGCCGTCCACCACCCGTATCGCGCGCCCATCAACCCCATCAGCCGAGAACGCCCCCACCTCCTCAAACCACGGCTCCACCTTCCACTTGTCCGCCTCTCCCTAGCAAAGCCACCCATCACCGAGCATCTTCAATCCCACGCAGCCATTCTCGACCACTCAGGCTTCGGCCGAGACCATGCCTTGCCAACACCGAACGTCAGTGGCCACCCCTCCTTCCAACAAGCAGCCGATCCTCTCTTCCTCTCTCCTCAACGTGCAGCACCCGCCGCAACTTTCACCACCATCAACACACCGTGCCTTCCTCCCCACTCGGTTGAACTATCTTCTCTCCCCTCCTTGCTACCGGGTTCCAAAGCTTCTCTGTGTAATATATGGGTGAGCCTGTGTATCTTTATATTCATGAATAATTGTTTCATACTTCATTCATATATTTGCCTGTGTCTTCATTTATCTTTTGCTTTTAAAGGTGTATGCGTTTTATACAAAGGTGTTATGATAGAAACTTTACATGTACATGATACAGTTTTGGTCGCTATAGTATATTTGTTTTGTTTTTTAAAAGCTGTGTATATATGTTCCTATAGTTCATAAGTATAAAGTACAATTTGTACTGTCATATAAGTAAGTATAATACAGTACAACTCTAATAAAGTAAGTTCATAAACATTAATATGAGATTTTGAAAGGTGGTTTCATCTAGTTATGTACAGAGTGTATAATATGTTGTAGAGATTGTTATACATAAATTGTCCACTAAGCTTTGATTTAAAAAGTATTCATACGTCCTCAGTTTTACTAGGTAAAAGAAGTTGCGGAATGCAAATTATAAAAAGTTTATTATTCTATTTTCTAGGTTACAATATATTAGTTATACAACTGATTGTATATATAGGTTTTGATATTGAAAGGGTACGCACAGTTTATGTATATTGTCCGCCATATAAAGCGTTATATTATATGAGGCTCATAATTTTATTAGTTCGTATATTCTGATGAGTCTAAGCTATATTGATAAATTATATATATTATGATCATTTCAATAGGTATATCATCTGTTAGTAGTAAGATATATGGTTAATGTTTTAATATATGGGTCTGTAGTGTATATGTATCGTATATGGTTTTAAAATATGGTCGACAATAAAAATATTTTTATAACCTATATGTAAGTTTATGTACATTGTATACACATTAGTTTATATATATATATAGATGAATTTGGTTTTCAACTATACATATATAGATATTTATTTTAATATAAGCTTAATTTAATTTGACCCACTCATGTATCATGGAATTTGGATGAGAGCTAAGTGAATTTTACAAGTGCCTTCATGAAGATATGCATGCACAAGAGTTAGGGAACAAATGAAGATGGAAATAATTCATCTCATGTATCATGGAGGACCCCACCTACCTACCTGCCTTGATGTACAAGTTAGAGCTAATACACATGCTAATGGTCATTAAAGCTTCATGCACATTTAAATGAAGGATTATCTCATGCTGATGTTTACTTGACCACCACACTTCCTAAGAGGGTAGTTTGGGCATTCCCCAAAAATATGAGTTAGGGTTTCATACATGTATAAATACCTCTTATGCTTAATGTAATTAGCCTCTCTTCTCTTAAGCTTTCTTCCTCTTAGCTCTTTAGTTTAGGATTAAAAATAAAAGAAAATTCTCTTTCTCTTTTCATGGCTACTTAGCCATTTCTTTTATGTTCCTTTTTTTATGCAATTTAATACATGATCTTTTCTTTTACATGCTTTTTCCTTTCATGTTATTAGTGTAGATTTATCTTTAATGCAAGTAGATTAGTGTTTATTTCTTGTTAATTTGATATCATTTTCATTTGCTCTCTTTTTCCTCTTCTTTTTGTTCATGTTGCAAGCTACATCTGTTGATTTGATAACAAATACGAGAGGCTAAACCCCTTCAATTTAAGGGTAATGAAACTCTCTAATTATGTAGCTTCAACATTTTAATAATTATTGCTCTCTTTTTGTTCTTAATGACAATGCTTGAAGTGGTTTAACTTTTTGTTTTTTCTTTGAATTTGATAGCCTATATTGTTGGCACCAAATAGACTATGCTTAAACAATCACTAAACACAAATTACCTCTTCATCTATATATGATTATGGTAATGAAGTGAATGTTTGAAATCAAAGTTCGATGTTTATATTTCTAATTAATAGTAATAGATCATACTTAGAATAGATTTTACTTTCAACTTGTTGTCGTTTTTCATGAGAATTAGTAAGTGGTTTAAAGGGTGTGTTATAGTTTGATGGCTTATGTTGAGCTAATTAATATCACAAATAGGCTATACTAATGCTAAATACATCAATTAGACTAACTAATGACTAAAAAAGAGATCGTAATTTCATATTTTATTGAACTATATGATCTAGAGAGTGGAATTATCCCTAAGTTGTTATTTATTCTCATAGTTTTCATTCACTTTTGTAGTTATTAGTTTTCTCATTTTCTAGCTCACTCTTTAAATCTTTGGTTAATTTGACTGAATAGGAATTTAAATTCTAACAATTCCCTACGGATCTATCCGTACTGCCCACGTACAAACATTTGTATGTCGTGCGCTTGCGGTTATTTTTATTATAAATTCGTTCGACGGATTTATAACCGATAGAATTTTCATCGACGAACAAGTTTTGGGCACCGTTGTCAGGGAATTGTCTTTGATTATTAATTTCTATTCTTTCAATTATTTTCTTTTTATTTTTTTGTGTTTTTATTTTATGTTTATTTACATTTGAAAAAAAATTGCGTGTTTGTTGTATGATCTTTGTTTTCATTTATTGTGTGCTTGTTTTTCTTGTTTTCTTTTGCATTTGCATTGCATTTCTATTAAAAAAACATACACAATTTCAAAAAAAAACTTTTTATTGCATTTTGCATCTATATTTTTACATTTACATTTTTGCCTTTTCTTCTTTCTTTTTTTGTTTTACATCTACAAAACCAAAAAAAATTACAGTACAAATTATCACATAGTCTCCTTGGCCAAACTTGTGCACCATCAACATCTGCTGCTTCCCCACTCTTTACAATCTGCAACAACATTTCTACCAATAGGCTCCCCTCCTCACTTTAGACCAAACATCTGCTGCCATTCAAAAACTGCTGCATACCGTGACTATCATTTCAACTTTCATTCACTTACATACTTCACCACATCTGCTCTACACACTACACATCTTCCATTGCCACATACAAACTACCCACAACTACTACTCTGCCGCTACCATTTGCCACTGACATAACTTCAACAACACAGCACCAACTTTCACATTGCTTCTACTCTTCAACACTGACATAATTGTCAATACACTACTTCTTCTCTTCAAAAACCAAACCACTCAATAACCACTGCCTACCACATCCCCATAACCACCTTTCTTCATATCATACTACCTTGCCGACTCCACTGCAAGCCTGCACGTCCACTACCTATTTCAGTCTTTCATCCATCACTACAAAAAAAATCTGCTACTGTTCTGTTACTTCAGCCTACCACATCCCCATAGCCAATACTGTCAACCATCGTCTTCTAAAACCACTCTGCCTATCTTCAACTTCGACAACTACTTCCAGTCACATACTTCCAGACAGCTATATACCCACCTTGACTTTCTTCAACAACATCATCGCCAGCAACCACTTCTACCCCTCCTGCTGCATTTCACTCAAAACCTACCATCACTTCCTCAATGTCGCTAAATTAACTGTCAGTGCAAATTCCCCTAGAACTCCTACTCCAAGAAAACCCATACTTGCAGCCACCAATACAAGCAACAACCTCGCCACACTTACCTGTTACAACCTCCTTATGACTTCGAACAGACCTCTACACTTTTCGCGAACACCCAAAACCACTCGCTAAAATCGAGCAACCCAATTTCGATCGCTGCATCCCCATTGTCTGAACCAGACCCCTCAACCATGAACCAATCAATTCGAGCACCATTCAACGCCTCACCCAAACGAACTCCTCTACGCCTCACTCAATCAAACTCATCAACCCAAAATCCAAAATACCCAATCCAATTTTAAACGAATTCAACTCGCAACCATCAACTCCCACGAACTCCGTGCTTGAAAGGAACATCGTCTTCGATTTGGTTCACCTCCTCAAACCGCTAGAACGCAACACAATCACCTCCTCGAACCATACTTCAAACTCGAGCACATTATTTTGTACATAGAGTTTATATTGCCTTGGGTACAATTAAGATGGGAAGATAAATAGGAAATTGATTTGAATCAAATTATTTAAGAATTTTACTCAAACAAAATCTGATTTGAAATTGAGATAAATATGAGATTTTATGAAATTGAATTTATTTGAAAATTGAACTCAAAAAGGGTTGATGTGAGATTTATTGAATTGGGAATTTTAAAGGGTATAATTATTATAACTTGATTTTTGGGTATAGATGAATTAAATGATTATTTCAAGTATAACGAATTGAAGGCAATATCTAGTTATTTGAAATTTGAGTTTTATTTAATAATAAGGGATTTATTATGTAAAATATTTCAAAACTAAATAACAGAAAATTTAATTGTTGAATCGAAATTATCAAATTTAGTTTTGAAATTTTGGGAATATTTACAGCCTCAAAATATATTGAAATTGAAATGTTTATAGAAATTGAAATGTTTCGAAGTTATGAAATTTCAAAGCATTATGTTTTAAAGGTGTTAAAATTTCAAATGTTTGGTTTTGAAGTATAAAATTTGGAAGTGCTATGATTTTGAAAAAGGGATATATTTGAAATAAAATGATATTATATCGATTTGAAACAAAAAAGATATCATATTAATTTGGTTTTTAAACGAAAATGATATCATAATTTTATGGTTTTGAAATGAATATTATATCCTGGTTTGGAAGTATAAATTATTTTGAAATGTCCACGGTGTTATAATAACGTTTGGTTGTTGAAGAGACCGGGATCGGAAGTTGTCATACTCTCTGCCAACTCCGAAAACCACTTTAACAACTGTGTACGCGGTGGAGATTTCAGAATGAAGTAAAATGGCGGCGGCGTTTCCTTTGAGGTAAATATGTGGACCTGACTCCCATGGGTTGGCATAAGGTGGCTAAAACAGGAGCGATTCTTGGGCCAATGAGCTAGCACCTTTGATCGGACACATCCCTTCGATATTATACTTTGACTTTTGGATTGATTCGGTGGCCACGTTTGATTTTTTTTATTTGGGGGTGTGGCTCGAGGTGGGCGGTAGCTACGTGCTACGTGTTATCACCAGCCTGGATAGTAATTGGTATATCTACCTAGGCATTGCCTAGTTGTGCCTGTCACCTACCCTATCGCGCCCTGTATGAGTTTGATTTGTGTTGTATCTATGGAGTATCTTCTCGTAGTCTCCCGATCAGGAGATATGCAGGTATTGTATAGACTACTGGCACTATTTATGTGTTAAGATGGAAAATGTAAAGCCTTAACGTTATTTTAAAGTAAGTTTATTTTACTATAGACATTATTATAATAGCGGAATATTACTACATAGTAAATAGTTTAATGGATCCTTAGGAGATGTAAATCCCGACCATATCTTAAGTTACTGCACTCATATTTATTTCTGTTGATTTAACTCACAAAAGATCTTTTAGTTCTGACTCGAGTGGTTTGTCTTTTTAATTCACTCGGGTCAGCCTGAGCATTTCAGGATTTAGAAGACCGTACTCTGGAGGACGATGACGAAGATTTATTATAGTATTCCACTACACTCATACTTATTCCGCTGCATTATTAATATTCTCTGGTTTGTGTAACTCTGATATGTATTGTATAAGTAAATCAAATATTTTGTAAAACAGCTTCATGAACTATATATTTGATTATTATATTTTATCGTTCCGCTGCAAGATTCTGTTTTGTTTTTCTTTCTTTCTCTGCTTTTTCTTATTTACCCCATAACAATCCACTCTTTTGTATGGATTGAGTCTGACGTGTGTGGTATATCGTCGACTTAAAGCGTACAAAAAGGCGGGCTGTTACAATTTGGTACCATACGTCGTAATGACTTGGGGTCATTAACATCTTAGCATCGTGATCGTCTTGGTTGACTATAGTCGAATATCGCGATGACACCCAAATCATAAAATCCAAGAAAAACTTCATGATGATTGGAATCTAGTAATGACATCAAGAACATCGTAATGATTCCAATCAAATACTCGGTTTGTAGTACGAATAACATCTTAAATGTGTCACAACTTCTCGAATAGGAACCCAATGGGTGCTAATGTACGTCCCATACCATACATTCGCACCTATTGGTTTACTAATCGTAAGTCAATTCCACATTAGAAAACATTCATAAAAATCCAAATCAATGTACACCGCCTTGTCTCATTGGCGAGTGTAAAGCACCCAACTCATTGTATCTCATACTTTGATTAGTTTAAAGTGGCATCGAGACTTGTCTCATTTCATCGACAAGTAAAAACCCACCTTAAACATCAAAACCATTATCAATTCATCATAACAATCCCGATTCATGTCCTTGGCAAGTAAAAATATCATAAAACAGTGCTTCAAAGCAGATTCGATGGTGCAAGCCCAATATTAAGCGATTAGGCAAAAACACATGCCCCATACCATGTATTTTTGCCAAATCGTTTAATTCTCAATGTTTGCGACAAAATTGACAACAAACACGCAATATCGTGAAAAATCAGCAACAATCAATATAGAACTCAGATCTGAACAATAACAATCACAATAATTCACAAATAACAATCACAAACACAGGATTTATAGTGGTTCGACGATCTTGCCTACGTCCACTCTGAAGCTTATGTCTTTATTGATTGACTTGATGATTTCAATCGATTACAACAGGTTACAACTGATGATAGCTCTCAAATCCGATTACAACAGCGATAATGAAGTATGAAATTTGATTCGGCAGAGTCTGGATGTTCAATGGCGGAACCCCCCTTTTCTAAAGGCTTCAAGGTGCTATTTATAGGCGTAGGAGGCCCAGATCTCACTCAAACTTCGGGAGACTTTTTCTGGCATGTGAGTGGCCCCACGCGACTGGCCTCAGGAAATTTGGGCCCACTTTGGATCGATTCGAACTCCAATCGAATCGATCAAGAAATCATCCAATCGAGATGAAATTTGGCGTGGACCTTCTCCAACATGTATGTAAACTCCTGTAAAAATTTCATTACATTTGGACTTATGAATCTCGAGATATCATCGATTCGAACTATGATACCAAAAGATCGATCAAAAATGAAAGATAGTTCGTCTCAAAGATTGGTTATACACTACTTCACTATGGATATCGATGAATTTTGTCTGAGCCCGGATTAGGTTACAATTGATAGGACATGGCTAGCAAATCCACGAGAGCCAACGTTTCAAGTTTCAAGTCAATCCGAGTTCGTATGCTCAAGATATGATGAATTCAGTTTGAGAGAGACAGCCCTTGTTCGGTTCGAATCCATATGATACCCCATAGTTCGAATCGATGGCCAGAAATCATGTTCGCATCCATCGGTTCGACTCCATCTACTTCGAATCCATCAAGCTTAGTAGTCCTTCGAATCCATCGAGTTCCTCCTACTTCAAATCCATGGACTTCGCATCGACACTTTCGTATCTATCCCGATGGCCTACCTTCGAATCCATTAGGGCAAAGTACCTCGAGTCCGTGAAGCAACTATACTTCGAACCCATCCTGTGCCTGGCCTCGGATCCATACGGTTGAGACGACTTTGTATCGATCAACTGTTATAGGCCACGATCGATACGAATGCACCTTGCCTCGAATTCGTTCCCTCGAATCCACCAAGTCAAAGTAGCAAAAATAATGGAGTCGACCCAGTCAAACCGGAGTAATAAGCGGATCGACACGAAGAACGTGCACCACATCATCGTGAAAGCACGTGAAGCCATCGAGTCGACCCTATCGATTCGAACAGGATCGAGTCGAAGCAATCAACCTGCCGAAGAACCCCACTTTGAATCGATGATATCTAGAGATTCATAAGTCCAAATGCAATGAAATTTTTACAGGAGTTTACATACGTGTTGGAGAAGGTCCACACCAAATTTCATCTCGATTGGATGATTTCTTGATCGATTCGAATGGAGTTCGAATCGATCCAAAGTGGGCCCAAATTTCCTGAGGCCGATCGCGTGGGCCCACTCACATGCCAAAAAAAGTCTCCCGAAGTTTGAGTGAGATCTGGGCCTCCTACGCCTATGAATAGAACCCTGAAGCCTTCAGAAAAGGGGGGTTCCGCCATTGAATATCCAAACTCTGCCGAATCAAATTCCATACTTCATTATCGCTGTTGTAATCAGATTTGAGAGCTATCATCAGTTGTAACCTATTGTAATCGATTGAAATCATCAAGTCAATCAATAAAGACATAAGCTTCAGAGTGGACGTAGGCAAGATCGTCGAACCACTATAAATCCTGTGTTTGTGATTGTTATTTGTGAATTATTGTGATTGTTATTGTTTAGATCTGAGTTCTATATTGATTGTTGCTGATTTGTGTTCATAAACGGGTGCTTTCACGATATTGGGTGTTTGTGGTCAATTTTGACGCAAACATTTTTGGTGCTTTCACTGAGAAGGATATTTTAGGAATTTTACCAGTTAGAAGTTGATTCATAAAGTTTGAAAGTTTAGATTTGAGAAATTATGACGAGACAATCGAGCAGAAGGCCAAGGCCAGAGCGAAGTGAACACCAAGGAAGTCAAGAGGCTTCTTCAGGAGCGAATCAAGCATCAGTCTTCATCACTAGGGACGAGATGGAGACAACGATGAAGAAACAAGAGGAGATGATCCAGAGTTTATTTCAACAAATAGGACAACTTGGAGCACAGAATAGAGAAGCGGATGGAGCCCAGAACGGAGTAGGACCATCCAGCATAGCACCTGGATTAGGAGGAACACCCATGGAGAACGTTGATCCGATTTCGGAGAGAGAGAGAGAGAGAGGAGCATCTGCTCAGCCCGGGAGTAGCAGAGGAGTGAACGCTCAGTCAAGGGGGCAGATCCCAGAATTCCCTCGTGGACTCGAGGGGCAGGTCGAAAGTAATGAACGAAAATTGCATCTCGGAGACAATGACAGGTTGGCGGAGATGGTTATAAGAGCTATGAGGGGCGGTTTGTTAAACAAAGATTTGGAAGATGTTAATAGGAGTCCTTTTACTCCAGCAATCAGACGAGCTAGGAACCCACCGGATTTCAAGTTACCATCGTTGGACATGTATGACAGGAGAACGGACCCCACGGTTCATCTAACAAAGTATATGAGGCATATGGAAGTGCTGGGGGGCATCAGAGGTGGTTATGGCCCGGTGCTTTCCATTGTACTTGGCGGATATTGCAGCATTGTGGTTTAGACAATTGGAGAATGGATCCATCGGAACATGGAATGATTTAATTGAGAGATTTATGAGGCAATTCAGGGTTTACATTACAAGACCCAAGAATGTGATGACTTTGGAAACCCTAAAGCAGAAAACCGAAGAGACTTTGAGGAGTTATCTAACGCGATTCAACGCAGTAGCAGCTTCGGTGGATCAAGCAGATCCATCTATGGTTGTGATGGCAGCTGTGTCCGGAGTAGCTAATGGCACAGAATTCAAAAATTCTTTGACCAAAGATCCGCCTGTGGATCTAGCGGAATTCTACGACGAGGCAGAAAAGTTTTTGCGATTGGAGGATGCGAATGCAGAAAGAGAAGAAGGAGAGGGAATAGAAGTTTATGTGCTTAAAGACAAAAGGCCTTTCGAAAAGGACTCAGGCAAGGATAAAGGAAAACGAAAGGCTGAGGATTATAATGACAGGTCAAAGCGGCAACGGAGGGAGCCGCGATTCACCACTTACACCGAGCTGAATGAGAGTCTGGAACGAATTTATCAGGATACCAAGGAGCAGGTTCCGTATCGTAGACCAATGCGAAGGGATCCAACTTCTGACGAAAGAAGATCAGATAAGTTTTGTGTATTTCATGAATTAAACGGTCATAACACTAATGATTGTAGGCATCTGAAGGACGAGGTAGAAGGACATATCAGGAATGGTATGCTCCTTCAATATGCGGGGAGGCGAACTCCAGTGGTGGAACCAGAGCGACCACCGTCTACATTAGCTAGAGGCGACCCTGAATCAAGGCACCGTTTGATTATCAATTGATTGAAATAACGATGAACAAGTCGTAAGCTTCCCGCTATGACAATTAACTCATTTACACATGTACGAGATCGCGAACGATCCCCAGGCATGCTTTGAATGATCATTGACCGTTTAGTAGTGGGAACTTACACTTTGGCATCCTTGCTTTGCTTTTGTTTCATTTTGATTTGGACATTTGGACTTTGTTTGTTTGGACATTTCTATTTTAAAACTCATCCGTTGAATAGATATTTGATTCTGATAATTCTGAAATGGCTAAGCTACTTACACATGCACGGGGTCGCGAACGGTCCTTAGGCATGCTCTGAGATGGCGATAAACCGCCCTGACAAATGATCCAGGGACCCACTCGAACGTGAACCTGGTATCAACAATACCAAGCCCTCCCGGGCACACTTTCTCGCCTCGAACGGCACCCGACCGCGAACGGTCACAATTCGCCACGAACGGCATCCGACCTGGAATGGTCACAAAATCGCCACGAACGGCACACGATCGCGAACGATCACAACTTGCCTCGAACGGCACCCGACCTCGAACGATCACAAAATCGCCTCGAACTGCACACGATCGCGAACGATCACAACTTGCCTCGAACGGCACCCGACCGCGAACGATTACAACTCGCCCCAAACGGAACAACTCACCTCACCTCAAATGGCATGATCGCAAACGGTTGTCATTTGAGGTCCGCCGCTTGACCGCGCACGGTCGCACTTCACCTCAAGTGGCTCGATCCCGAACGATCGTCATTTGAAGTTAGGCGCTTGACCATGAACGGTTGCACTTCATCTCAAGTATATCGATCCGGAACGGTCGTTATTAGAGGTTGCATTAAACTATAAATTCCTTTACAAGACATCAACAGGATATAAACGTCCAGCTCATGGCATTACAAAACACGCCTTCCTACCGCAAGGCATATTTTGGGGGGCAAATGTTATCCCGCTTTTTGGCAAAGCCGTGATACCAAAAGATCGATCAAAAATGAAAGATAATTCGTCTCAAAGATTGGTTATACACTACTTCACTATGGATATCGATGAATTTTGTCTGATCCTGGATCAGGCTACAATTGATAGGACATGGCTAGCAAATCCACGAGAGCCAACGTTTCAAGTTTCAAGTCAATCCGAGTTCGTATGCTCAAGATATGATGAATTCAGTTTGAGAGAAATAGCCCTTGTTCGGTTCGAATCCATAGTATACCCCATAGTTCGAATCGATGGCCAGAAATCATGTTTGCATCCATCGGTTCGACTCCATCTACTTCGAATCCATCAAGCTTGGAAGTCCTTCGAATCCATCGAGTTCCTCCTACTTCAAATCCATGGTTCGCATCGACACTTTCGTATCCATCCCGATGGCATACCTTCGAATCCATCAGGGAAAAGTACCTCGAGTCCGTGAAGCAACTATACTTCGAACCCATCATGTGCCTGGCCTCGGATCCATACAGTTGAGACGGCTTCGTATCGATCAACTGTTATAGGCCACGATCGATACGAATGCACCTTGCCTCGAATTCGTTCCCTCGAATCCACCAAGTCAAAATAGCAAAAATCATGGAGTCGACCCAGTCAAACCGGAGTATTAAGCGGATCGACACGAAGAACGCGCACCACATCATCGCGAAAGCACGTGAAGCCATCGAGTCGACCCTATCGATTCGAACAGGATCGAGTCGAAGCAATCAACCTGCCGAAGAACCCCACTTCGAATCGATGATATCTCGAGATTCATAAGTCCAAATGCAATGAAATGTTTACAGAAGTTTACATACGTGTTGGAGAAGGTCCACGCCAAATTTCATCTCGATTGGATTATTTCTTGATCGATTTGAATGGAGTTCGAATTGATCCAAAGTGGGCCCAAATTTCCTGAGGCCGGTCGCGTGGGCCCACTCACATGCCAGAAAAAGTCTCACGAAGTTTGAGCGAGGTCTGGGCCTCCTACGCCTATAAATAGCACCCTGAAGCCTTCAGAAAAGGGGGGTTCCGCCATTGAACATCCAGACTCTGCCGAATCAAATTCCATACTTCATTATCGCTGTTGTAATCAGATTTGAGAGCTATCATCAGTTGTAGGCTGTTGTAATCGATTGAAATCATCAAGTGAATCAATAAAGACACAAGCTTCAGAGTGGACGTAGGCAAGATCGCCGAACCACTATAAATCCTGTGTTTGTGATTGTTATTTGTGAATTATTGTGATTGTTATTGTTTAGATCTGAGTTCTATATTGATTGTTGCTGATTTGTGTTCATAAACGGGTGCTTTCACGATATTGGGTGTTTGTGGTCAATTTTGACGCAAACACTCACACTACTAGAACTACAGTGTATTCCAACGGCCACCAATGGCTCGTTGGATTTTGACGTAACCGTCAGAAGCCGTTGGAAACCGTTGGAAAGACGCCATTTGCGGCCGTTGGAAAATTTCCTGCATATTTTCCAGAGAACCGACCTTCGGCTCATTCTCTTCTTCCCCATTCACATTTCCCCCATTTCCCCCATTCCACCACCTCCTACCTGCTACCGCCGCCCCAAACACCATCCCAACCACCTCCGACGCCATCTAGAAGCTGCTCCAGCCCATCTCTACCCTTCTAGCTCTCCAAATCGGTAATTTTGCTAAACCTAATATTTAGGTTTTTTTTGATTTAGGGTTTAATTTGAATTGTGATTGATTCCTACTTGTTAGTGTATGCATATTACATCATGTTATCCCCTAATTGCAACTATTATACCATAATGAACAAGTTATTACTGATTGAAAATTTTGTAATTTAGGATATTGTATTAGTTTATGTTGATTTGGTTAGTATATTAAACGTATGTGCATGATAGAGTTTATTGCATTTGGAAGCCGTTAGAACGGATATTGCATTTATGCGAACACGAGTTTTGTATTTGTGCGAATACGCGAATTGATTTATGTATAAACGAATTTGTAATAAATGAATTTTATGTATAAATTTTGTGTATAAATGAATTTAGTACTTATGTAATAAAACGGTAAAATATAAACCAATATTAATTAAACGAGTTATATATTTAAATTTAATATAAACAAATATTTAAATCCTTAGATATATTTGGCCCCGTCTAACAAGTGTTTTATATGATCGTTTTAGGGATATTCGTTTTTTCCACAAAACGGACAACTCTAATCATCTGATACATCATTTGTCAGATTTGTCCCTGTATTGGATAAGTTACAAACACTATAAAGTAATTATATTTCGTCAATCATATCACTTTAAACGGTTTATAAATTTCGACGACATTTCCTTTACGTTCCTTGTGTATACGCATTTGTGTACGATATAAGGAACACGGGGTAAATGCTGCCGAAATTTTGTGAAATCGTTCAAAATGATATGATTTACGGAATATAATTAGTATTGTGTTTTAATGGGAAGTAGGATGACTGACCATCAAAGAAGACACATAAGTGGCAACGAATCAATAGTTGTTTATTTAAAATGAAGTTTGTAGAAAAAATATAAAATTTAGTACATGTTTACTAAATCAGTAAATAAAATTTGAACAAAATATAAAATGAACGATTTATAATTTTTTTACTTTATCATAGGTTTACAAGTAGGAAAAATGGTCAATTACTTTAATGATCAGAGCTGGATGTATCAAAGAAGGGAAAGTAATGGTGCAATAAGTGAACATTTTCTAAAAGGGGTACAAGTGTTCATCGAATTTGCTATAAGTAATATTGCATACGATGAAGAAATTCGTTGTCCATGTAGTAGATGCAAATTGTTGAACTATTTAGTACCGAATATAGTTAAGGTTCATTTGCGCCAATACGGTTTCATACCTAATTATTTGCTGTGGGATCGTCATGGAGAAATTGTAGCCCCTAATAATCAAGAACAGTCAATGGAGGTCATTAGTGATGAAGTTAGTACGAATCTCATAGAACGTATGGTCGAAGATGCAGCACGATCAATGTTCCCTACGGTTGAAATTGATAACGACGATCTTAACGTCGAAGAGGAACCAAATGTTGGAGCTAAAAATATATATGATTTATTGGATCATGCTAAAAAACCCCTTTGGAATGGATGTTTAAGCGGCTCTCAATTATCGGTAACTGCAGAATACATTGCAATGAAATATAAATACAACCTTACAGAAGCTGAATTTACGGCTGTTGCTCAAGCTGCTAAACGTCATGTGCCACCCGATAATTTAATGTGCTAAAATTATTATGAAGTGAAAAAACTTATATCATCTTTCGGTTTGCCATATCAAAAAATAGATACATGTTTAAAGGGTTGCATGTTGTATTGGAAAGAAGACATCAATCTTAGAAACTGTAAAATATGTAATCAAGAAAGATACAAACCAAGGAAAAAGAAGGGAAAAGAAGTTCCGTACAAGCGTATGCATTATTTACCCATCACCCTTAGACTTCAACGGTTATATGCATCATCTGTAATAGCGCGTCATATGAGATGACACAGTGTGAGAACACCTCAAGAACGTACGTTGAAACAACCATCCGATGGAGAAGTATGGAAATATTTTGACAAGAAATATCCCGATTTCACAGCGGAGAGCTGCAACATTAGACTTGGTTTATGTACAGACGGCTTCTCACCGTTTTCTCAGTTTGTGTGAAGCCCCACCTCTATACCCACGCTAGCCAAGAACATTACGGTGAATGTTGTCAACTAGCACGGAGAATAAGGCTGTTGAGGAGCGACCATCCATGTAATTGCTTTGCGCAAGCACCGATATGTCAGATAGTATAACATGCATTTTATTTCAAGAGGAAATCCGACATACCGATACAAACACAAAGCTACTACACAGTGGCTATAATAATCTTCGAAAACAAATATAGAAATAAGCATAACACAAATCAGTCACAGATAATTCATATCACAAAGGCGGAAGAAGATATGAATATATAACTAACACATGGAAGTGTATATCAGAGTAGTGGTCTAAAAAGATCCACAATATCACAAAAGAATAGTTACATGAACTACACAAAAGAATAAGTATACATTATGGAGTCTATATCTCAAATGTATACAACAAAAACTACTAATCTAAGTAGTTAACCAAAAGTCGAAGAAATCAATCCCAAGAGAGAAGTCAAGCAGAAGCACCTGTAACATTTCGGTCTGACCCGAGTATTATTTAATAAGAAAATAATAAACGGATCAGTCTAACTATAGATATCAGATGAAATGATATAGAATAAGAGATATGACTAAACACATAATAATCACAATTCCAAGCTGTGATATATATATATAAGTAATTGAAAATCAACGAGAGATTAATCAATATCACCAAATCTACACAAGAATCAAAGAAATGCCATACTCCTTATTTCGTTCATCAAACCACAAATATTGACTATTATATCAATGTCAATCACAAAAGTCAATGACACACAAATTCACCAATGCACAAATATTGACAATAATATCAATGTCAATCACACAAGTCAATGACACACAAATTCACCAATGCACAAATATTGACAATAATATCAATGTCAATCACAAAAGTCAATGACACACAAATTCCAGAATTCAATATGCGAAATCCAGAAATCACAAAAATCAATGACGCACAAATTCACCAATGCACAAATATTGATAAAACTTATCAATGGAAATCACGAAAATTGGTGAAACACAAATTCTAGAAATCATCTCAAGAAATCCAGAAATCACAAAGGGGGGAGGCCTATCACAAACGGGAGCATAAAGCCCACCAACACGTGTATCACAAACGGAACGCTAATTCCATGGTTGCTAACCATCACAAATTGAGCCGAAGCTCCACAAACGGCCCGAAGACCATGGGTTGCTACCCCACCAATTTGAGTCAAAACTCCACAAACGGGGTTTAGTCTCCCTCGCAGACAAAGAGACATCGCACATTGCTAGTCTAAATCACAAAGATGATCGTCATGATCAACGAGAAGTGTCGATTACAGTAAGCTAGTAAATATATGAGCTTAGCATCATGTCCCATAACCACTAGCTTAACTTAAATATTTACGAACAAATTGTAGATCTCCACTAGAAAATTGTCACAAGAGTTTCAATCGAACAAGTCCAAGAATTAGCCAACAAAGTGAACGCAAGCGTTTCATACCACTTGTTCTACTAAGTCGTTTAATTAGATTTCTCATATGAGTGAGGTAAAGGTTTGTATATACTAATAGATTGGAAAACGGTTTTATAAACGAATTTGGTATTAAAATAGTATTGAAATCGTTTGAGGAAAGAGTTTTGATATTTACTACTAGTATAGAAAACCTTTATATTTTTAAAGTGACAAATTACAAAGAAGATTGTAAGAACAATCAATCACTAAAATTCACATACGAAGACGTGAATAAAATCCAAAGAAATCGATAAAGGATCCATCAAAATGGATATTCAAAAATCCCTAAAAAGAGTCATCAAAGTCATAATAGATGATAACAACAACTAGGAAACAACACGAATCGATCAAAGTTGGAAATTCACACGACTAGGCGAAAATAGGCAAAATGCATCAGGTCGGTCGGCCGGCTACAGAGCTCGGTCGACCGAACCTTGTTTTGAAAAACTTCTCGGACATCAGGTCGGTCGACCGAGCCAGGGGGGTCGGTCGGCCGAACCAGAAACAGAGAAGTGCAACTGCACTTTTACTAGCAGGTCGGTCGACCGGACCAGGGGGGTCGGTTGGTCGAACCTGATGCTCTGCAAATTGATGCCCATAAATTGATATGCAACCTCCACCAATTCGCAACCGAACGAGAACGGACGCTAGGGAATTATGCCTAACGGCTACCCGGCCCTATTGGCTCCTCGATGCATCACCAAAAACACATTTGAACCTCAAAGCTATGATTTTTAAGGATTTGGCTTTCAAACACTAAAATTGGAATATTCTCAAAAGCAATCCAAATAAAAAGCAATTGCACAAGAATAAGTGTTAGGAATTTATACCTAACAATCGAAGATAATTCATAGACTTAGATGTGAGATTAAAAATCTCACCTTTTCACAAAATCAAACAAGAAGAAGCTTGAAAGCAAATGGAGAATCAACCTCTCTTCAACACAACCCAAATGAGCTTGAATCTATGCTCAAAACAAGGACATTCCCAAAATTAGGTTTAGGAATTTATGAAATTGGTAAGAGAATAAGTTGGAGAAGAAGAAGAGAATGCTTACCAATGGGTTCTCTTGAATTTGGAGCTAGGAATTGGATTTGCAAGAGGAACTAGGGTTTTGGAGTTTTAATTTCCAATCTCACCCACCATTAATGCCTTAGAACTGAAAAGAGAAGAGAATGAGGGTGAGTGGGGAAGAGTGGCTCAGATTTGAGCATAAGTTAACATAGGGCTGAGCCCAAAACCAAACCCAAAGTGAAAAGTAGCAAAAATCAACTTTCTCCAAACATATCGAAGCTTATACTCAAAAAGGTCGCAAACGGCATTTTAAACTCAATGGGAGTGGTCCCGAGTCCTAATTTGACCGTATGCAAAAAGTAGCTTTTCGGACTAAAATCCGACTAACGATAAAATATTTAAATAAAATATTTAAATACAAAATCGATAAATATGCGGGTTGTTACAGACTCCCCTCCTTAAAGAAATTGCGTCCTCGCAATATTTTAAGAAGAAGATATATAGTAACAACCATAAAAGCATATTCAACACAAAAGAAGTTTGAAATAAGAAGTTCACCTCAAAGAGCACGAGAAAGTAAGTCCGGATGTGTTCGCTCGATGTACTCTCTAGATTCCCAAGAACAATCCTTAGGATTTGAAGACTATTGAACTTTAACAAGCGGAACATCTTTATTTCGAAGTCGTTTGACCTCCGAAGCAATGATACGAATAGGATGTTGCTCATAAGTTAAATTAGGCAAAACTTCAATCTCTTCCACAACACCGGGCTCAAGAATAGAATCGGAATCTCGAATACATTTCCGAAGTTGAGAAACGTGAAACACGTCATGGATTGCAGAAAATTGAGCCGGTAATAAAAGGCGATAAGCCATGTAACCAATACGTTCAGTGATAGGAAATGGCCCAATATATCGAGGCGCCAATTTTCCCGATCGACTGAAACGTACAACACCTTTCATAGGTGAAACACGAATGAACACAAGATCTCCCACAGAAAATTCTAACTTCCTTCTCCGGTTATCGGCATAGGATTTTCGTCTACTCTGGGCTTCTTTCAACCTATGACGAATAAGATCAATCTTTTCTGTGGAATCACGAATAAAATCTGGACCTAAAACCAGTTTCTCACCGGCCTCAAGCCAACAAGAAGGAGATCGGCATGGCCTTCCATAGAGTGCCTCGAAAGGTGCCATACCAATACTAGATTGGAAGCTATTATTATAGGAAAATTCAACAAGTGAAATATGATCTTCCCAACTTCCACCAAAATCAAGAACACAAGCACGAAGAAGATCTTCAAGAGTTTGATTCACACGCTCGGTTTGTCCATCGGACTGAGGATGATAAGCGGTGCTAAAATTAAGCTTCGTTCCCAAAGCTTTTTGAAGACTCTTCCAAAATCCACTAGTAAACAATGGTTCGCGATCACTAACAATAGAAGTAGGAACACCATGTAATTTAACAATCTCTTTAATAAAGAGTTTGGCCAAAAGAGGAACGGTTCGGTTAGACCGAACGGGAATAAAATGGGCGGATTTAGTAAGTCTATCAACGATCACCCACAAGCTATCATGACCCGAACAAGAACGGGGAAGGCCATCTATAAAATCCATGGAAATTTGGTCTCACTTCCAAATTGGAATTTCTAAAGGTTGCAATAACCCACCGGGCCTTTGATGTTCAACCTTAACGAGTTGGCAAGTCATGCAACGCTTAACGAAGTTAGCGATGTCAAGTTTCATTCCCTCCCAATAATAAAGTCGCTTCATATCTGCGTACATTTTACTACTTCTGGGATGAATGGTAAATTTAGAACGATGAGAATCTTCTAAAATATCTTTACGAAGATCACTAATATTTGGTACGATAAGTCTACCAAATCTCCGAATGTCGCCACGAGAATCGATATCAAAGTCTTTCAAACCTTTAGTATCAATTTTATCCTTAATATTTTGGCCAAGAAGAGCGAATTCGGGATCTAGCCTTTGAGCTTCAAGAATGCGGTCCAAAAGAGAAGGATGAGCCTCAAGGCTACATAAAACAAATGATGAGCATAAATCGGATACGCGGTCTCGAATCCCACAAGTGGATAAGATCTCGAGATCGTTCCATTCGGATATCATCATAGAAACAACAGCTTGTTGTTTACGGCTAAGAGCATCGGTGACACGATTACCCTTATCGGGTGTATAAAGCATATCAAGATCATAAGGAGCAAGGAACTCGATCCAACGCTGTTGACGCAAATTAAGTTCCTTTTGAGAGAATAAATACTTCAAGGACTTATGATTGGTATAAAGAACAAATTCCTCTCCTAAAAGATAATGACGCCAAATACGAAGGGCGAAAACAATAGCCGCGAGCTCTAAATCATGGGTAGCATATCTAGTCTCAGCAGGCTTCAATTGCCTAGAAGCATAAGCAATAACATGTTCTCTTTGCATAAGAACGGCACCCAAACCAACGCGACTAGCATCGGTATAAACAACGAAATCTTGATTCCCCTCGGGAATAACAAGAATAGGAGCATCAGAAAGGAGTTCTTTTAATTTCTGAAAAGAAGCTTCACATTTGTCCGACCAAATGTATTTAACACCTTTCTTCGTTAAGCTAGTGAGAGGCACGACAATCTTAGAAAAGTCTTTGATAAAACGCCGGTAATAGCCCGCCAATCCGAGAAAACTACGAATCTTTGTCACACTCTCCGGTCTCTTCCAATCTTGAATCGCTTCAATCTTTGAAGGATCCACGGAAATTCCGGATTCGGAAATAATATGACCGAGAAACTTCACATGAGATTGCCAAAAGTGGCATTTAGAAAATTTTGCCCTTAATTGATTACTCCTAAGAGTTTCCAACACAATCCGAAGATGTTTTTCATGCTCCTCCTCGGTTTTAGAATACACAAGAATATCATCGATAAAGATAAGAACAAACCGGTCGAGGAGGTCTTTGAAAACTCTATTCATAAGGTCAACGAAATACGCCGGAGCATTCGTCAAACCAAATGGCATGACAAGCCATTCATATGATCCATAACGAGTATGGAACGAGGTCAATGGAATACTATCCTCTGCAATACGAAGCTGATGAAATCCAGTAGCTAAGTCTAATTGTGAAAAGACCTTAGCACCACTAAGCTGATCGAATAGATCATCAATCCGAGGTAAAGGATATTTATTTTTGATAGTAAGATCATTAAGCTTGCGGTAGTCAATGCAAAGCCTAAGTGTTCCATCGGATTTCTTCACAAAAATAGCCGAAGCTCCCCAAGGCGAGGAACTAGAGCGAATAAATTGCTTCGTCTCCAATTCGGATAATTGTTTACGCATCTCCTCGTTTTCTTTATTGGACATACGATACGAAGGACGAGTGATAGGTTGAGCTCCAGGAATAAGATTAATTCTGAACTCAATTGCTCGCTTAGGTGGTAATCCTAAAACGGGCTCGAATATGTCGGAAAATTCATGAATGACGTGAACAAGAGAAATAATATCACCCTCATCATCATTATCGTCATCACGAGGATTTAAAGAATATAAAGATGCGACCAAGCTGGAAACTGAATCTTGAAGATTAATATAAATCTGCTTAACAGATTGAGGATGTCTAAGATGAATAGTCCGCTCAGGACATAGGATATGAGCTTCATAACGGTTAAGCCAATCCATTCCCAAAATCATGCCAAAGCCTAAATAACGCATGACATGCAAATCGGCTAGGAAAGGAAAATCACACAAAATAATCTCGACATCTTTACACAATAAACTGATTGTTGCGGATCCACCAACCGGATTCGCAATTCTCAAAGAAGTCACTAAACACAAAACATCCAAAGAAAGAGTATCAACAAGTTCTTTTGATATAAAAGAATGGGACGCACTGTATCAAAAAGAACTCGAATAGGATGATCACGAAATAAAATAATTCCATCCAGAATAGAATGAGAAATACCTTGGCCACGAGATGTGTTGCCAGGGGCTTGAGCAACATTAAGCTTTCCCTCTTTCCTGCCCTGAAGCTTGGGGCATGAGGATATAACATGACCGGGACCTTTGCAGTAGCGACAAGAGAGAGACTTTGGACACTTGTTCGCGTAATGGTCCTTCGAACCACAATTATAGCATTCCCCACGACCAAAGGAAGAAGTCTTTGCCACGGAGGTAGCTTGCTTCCCTTTCTTATTAGGATAAGGGCCTTTGAATTTGTTTGGCCTTTTCATGTTGTTGAAGTTTGGTTTGGAACCCACCACTTCAACATCATTCTCCTTACCCGCCTCTTCAAGACGAAGAGCGATATCAATGAGTTGGTCAAAAGAAACTTCTAATTTTAGAAGTAATGGCTTCTTGAGATTTTTGTTTAAGCCATAGACGAACCTCTGATTTTTCTTTAATGGGGTGTTGATGTATTCAACCCCATATTTGGAGAGAGATTCAAAAGACGCGACATAATCTGCCACGGAAGATTCCCCTTGAACAAGGTCTATAAAACGGCGAGCCAAAGTCACCTTCTCAGCTTCTGGTATGAATTTCAACTCAAAGCGTTCCCGGAATTGCTCCCAGGTGAGATCCACTTCATTAATCTCAGAAATAAGAAGCTCGTACCAGTCCAATGCTCTTTCTCGGAGCATACTAGAGGCCACCTGAACTCGGTGAAGGTCAATAAGATTCATGCGAGAAAAGATTCGATCGCATGACCTTAGCCAAGCCTGTACTTCAATAACAGTTTCGGAACCTTTGAATGGCTCCCCACCCAAATTAGTGTAATCGCTGCACAAGCGTGCAAATCCCGACTTTGGGTGAGTAGGTTCCGGATTAGCTCCAGCTGCTTGAGCATTCGTCACTAAATCAAGAAGCTGTTGAGCAGTCATAAAAACTCCATCTTGGGGTGGAACACCAGATGGTCCAGCTCTGGGACGGCCTGGTCTAGACATTTCTCTTCCTTTAGAAAGAAAGAAGAACAAGAAGAAGATTATTCACCAAATTGAATATCAAGCAATCTTGATAGATAAACAAGGAATCATAAGGAAAATAGGATGAATCGGTACGAAGACTCGAATTAAATCCTAAAGCACGACTCCTAAGATGGACTTAGGACGATGATCCTTGTTATAATATTTCATATTGTTCCGAAGTTTGGCTCTGATACCAAGCTATGACGCCCCACCTCTATACCCACGCTAGCCAAGAACATTACGGTGAATGCTGTCAACTAGCACGGAGAATAAGGCTGTTGAGGAGCGACCATCCATGTAATTGCTTTGCGCGAGCACCGATATGTCAGATAGTATAACATGCATTTTATTTCAAGAGGAAATCCGACATACCGATACAAACACAAAGCTACTACACAGTGGCTATAATAATCTTCGGAAACAAATATAGAAATAAGCATAACACAAATCAGTCACAGATAATTCATATCACAAAGGCGGAAGAAGATATGAATATATAACTAACACATGGAAGTGTATATCAGAGTAGTGGTCTAAAAAGATCCACAATATCACAAAAGAATAGTTATATGAACTACACAAAAGAATAAGTATACATTATGGAGTCTATATCTCAAATGTATACAACAAAAACTACTAATCTAAGTAGTTAACCAAAAGTCGGAGAAATCAATCCCAAGAGAGAAGTCAAGCAGAAGCACCTGTAACATCTCGGTCTGACCCGAGTATTATTTAATAAGAAAATAATAAACGGATCAGTCTAACTATAGATATCAGATGAAACGATATAGAATAGGAGATATGACTAAACACATAATAATCACAATTCCAAGCTGTGATATATATATAAGTAATTGAAAATCAACGAGAGATTAATCAATATCACCAAATCTACACAAGAATCAAAGAAATGCCATACTCCTTATTTCGTTCATCAAACCACAAAATATTGACGATTATATCAATGTCAATCAGAAAAGTCAATGACACACAAATTCACCAATGCACAAATATTGACAATAATATCAATGTCAATCACACAAGTCAATGACACACAAATTTACCAATGCAAGAATATTGACAATAATATCAATGTCAATCACAAAAGTCAATGAGACACAAATTCCAGAATTCAATATGCGAAATCCAGAAATCACAAAAGTCAATGACGCACAAATTCACCAATGCACAAATATTGATAAAACTTATCAATGGAAATCACGAAAATTGGTGAAACACAAATTCTAGAAATCATCTTAAGAAATCCAGAAATCACAAAGGGGGGGAGGCCTATCACAAACGGGAGCATAAAGCCCACCGACACGTGTATCACAAACGGAACGCTAATTCCATGGTTGCTAACCATCACAAATTGAGCCGAAGCTCCACAAACGGTCCGAAGACCATGGGTTGCTACCCCACCAATTTGAGTCGAAACTCCACAAAACGTGGTTTAGTCTCCCTCGCAGACAAAGGGACATCGCACATTGCTAGTCTAAATCACAAAGATGATCGTCATGATCAACGAGAAGTGCCGATTACAGTAAGCTAGTAAGTATATGAGCTTAGCATCATGTCCCATAACCACTAGCTTAACTTAAATATTTACGAACAAATTGTAGATCTCCATTAGAAAATTGTCACAAGAGTTTCAATCGAACAAGTCCAAGAATTAACCAACAAAGTGAACGCAAGCGTTTCATACCACTTGTTTTACTAAGTCGTTTAATTAGATTTCTCATACGAGTGAGGTAAAGGTTTGTATATACTAATAGATTGGAAAACGGTTTTATAAATGAATTTGGTATTAAAATAGTATTGAAATCGTTTGAGGAAAGAGTTTTGATATTTACTACTAGTATAGAAAACCTTTATATTTTTAAAGTGACAAATCACAAAGAAGATTGTAAGAACAATCAATCACTAAAATTCACATACGAAGACGTGAATAAAATCCAAAGAAATCGATAAAGGATCCATCGAAATGGATATTCAAAAATCCCTAAAAAGAGTCATCAAAGTCATAATAGATGATAACAACAACTAAGAAACAACACGAATCGATCAAAGTTGGAAATTCACGCGACTAGGCGAAAATAGGAAAAATGCATCAGGTCGGTCGGCCGGCTGCAGAGCTCGGTCGACCGAACCTTGTTTTGAAAAACTTCTCGGGCATCAGATCGGTCGACCGAGCCGGGGGGTCGGTCGGCCGAACCAGAAACAGAGAAGTGCAACTGCACTTTTACTAGCAGGTCGGTCGACCGGACCAGGGGGGTCGGTCGGCCGAACCTAATGCTCTGCAAATTGATGCCCATAAATTGATATGCAACCTCCACGAATTCGCAAAGGAACGAGCACGGACGCTAGGGAATTATGCCTAACGGCTACCCGGCCCTATTGGCTCCTCGATGCATCACCAAAAACACGTTTGAACCGCAAAGCTATGATTTTTAAGGATTTGGCTTTCAAACACTAAAATTGGAATATTCTCAAAAGCAATCCAAATCAAAAGCAATTGCACAAGAATAAGTGTTAGGAATTTATACCTAACAATCGAAGATAATTCATAGACTTAGATGTGAGATTAAAAATCTCACCTTTTCACAAAATCAAACAAGAAGAAGCTTGAAAGCAAATGGAGAATCAACCTCTCTTCAACACAACCCAAATGAGCTTGAATCTATGCTCAAAACAAGGACATTCCCAAAATTAGGTTTAGGAATTTCTGAAATTGGTAAGAGAATAAGTTGGAGAAGAAGAAGAGAATGCTTACCAATGGGTTCTCTTGAATTTGAAGCTAGGAATTGGATTTGCAAGAGGAACTAGGCTTTTGGAGTTATAATTTCCAATCTCACCCACCATTAATGCCTTAGAACTGAAAAGAGAAGAGAATGAGGGTGAGTGGGGAAGAGTGGCTCAGATTTGAGCATAAGTTAACATAGGGCTGAGCCCAAAACCAAACCCAAAGTGAAAAGTAGCAAAAATCAACTTTCTCCAAACATATCGAAGCTTATACTCAAAAAGGTCGCAAATGACATTTTAAACTCAATGGGAGTGGTCCCAAGTCCTAATTCGACCGTATGCAAAAAGTAGCTTTTCGGACTAAAATCCGACTAATGATAAAATATTTAAATATAAAATCGATAAATATGCGGGTTGTTACAGTTTGGTTCTAAATATTCATCTTGGCCTATAATAATCACACCTTACAATCTACCCCCATGGATGTGTATGAAAACTCCATATATGTTTCTCACAATTGTTGTCCCTGACCCTAATGATCTGAAACAGGGCATTGATGTTTACTTACAACCGTTAATCGAAGAGTTGAAAATATTATGGATGAAGGAGTTGAAACATACGACATATCAAAAACGAAAAATTTTCGGATGTTCGCTTCTCTATTATGGACTATCAGCGATTTTCCTACATATGCAATGCTTTCGGGTTGGAGTACGGCTGGTCGTTTTGCTTGTCCTTATTGCATAGAAGAAACACGAGCATTTTCCTTACCGCATGGGAAGAAAATTTCATGGTTTGATTGTCGTCGATCTTTTCTTCATATTAATCACCCTTTTAGAAGAGACAAAAAACTTCATAGCTAATAGGCATGAGACTCTACGACCACCAACGGTTTGGTCAAGCGAGGATGTATATGAACTTGTAAAAGATTATCCAAAGATACATGGGACTGGACAACAAATTAAAATTCAAGTTAAATCGACGTTTCATAATTAGTGCAAACAAAGTATATTCTGGGAATTGCCTTATTGGAAAAATCTCTTAATCCGTCATAACATTGATGTGATGCATAACGAAAAAAAGTATTTAATAATCTGTTTTATACAGTTTTGAATGTGAAGGGCAAGACTAAGGACGATTTGAAATCTAGACGTGATATAGAGGAAATATGCAATCGTCCTGAGCTTTATATGAAGTCCAATGACAGTAAAAAACCCAAAGCATGCTACGAACTAGACATCAACCAAGTTAAAGTACTGTTAAAATGGGTGGAAGGATTACGATTTTCCGATGGAATTTCCTCTAATCTTTATAGATGTGTCGACTATAAAAATGGAAGACTGAGTGGAATGAAAAGCCATGATTGTCATGTAATGATGGAAAATTTGTTACCCATCGCTTTCAAAGAATTGTTACCGGTAAAAGTTTGGACGATAATAACAGAACTTATTTTATTTTACAAGGAGCTTTGTTCAACTACGTTAAAAGTTGACCGTCTACTTATACTTGAAGAAGAAATTCCTATACCGCTCTGCAAACTGGAGAAAATATTTCCTCCGGGTTTCTTTAATGTAATGGAGCATTTACCTGTTCATCTTTCATGTGAAGCACGTCTTCGAGGTCCTGTGCAATATGGATGGATGTATCCATTCGAAAGGTATGTTCCTATACTAAGTATGTAAATGTTAATTTAATTTTAAATAGAAGTTAATACTTAACCAAAATATTTTTTATTAGGTACTTAAATCATTTAAAGAAAAAAGTGGGACAAAAAGCTCGAGTTGAAGGTTCTATTTGCAAATCATATATCGAAGAAGAAACTTCTTTCTTTTTCTCTCATTATTTTAATGATCATGTGAACTTATTATTTGTAAGTGTTCCACGTAATGATGAGGCCGTTGAACAAAATTCTTCTTCTGAATCAATATTATCTATTTTCAAACAACATGGCCGACATAATGAAAAATGTGTGGAAGTATGGCTAGATGATACAGATTACCATGTAGCACATACGTATATTCTTCTTAATTGTCCTGAAGTTGCACCATTTGTTAGGTAATTATCACCTTCCAAGTTTTGTTTCAGTACTTGGTTTTTGAAATACGTTTCCGATCCCACAAATAATGTGCTCGATGAAGGACTGAAATATTTGGCGTTTGGACCGAAAAGAAAAGTTAAAACGCATCTAATATTTTTTGTTAATGGATATATATTCAACACCAAAGAATAGGTGCTGAAAAATTAACAAACAATACTGGTGTATTTGTTAAAGGCAGTGATGATCCTAATAATCATATAAATGATTTTTATGGCGTGTTAACTCAGATTTTGCAGTTGACATATTTTACAAGACCCACGGAGGATGTTTATTTGTTTAGATGCAACTGGTTCAGCAATGTTTCAGGTTCTGGTATTAACGTGCATCCAAATTATAATCTTATAGAAATTAAACATACCTCGCGTTATCAAAAGTACGACCCTTTTATACTAGCCAAACAAGCCCTAGAAGCTTATTATGCCCCTTATCCATCTCTAAAAAGGGATAAAGCATATTGGTCTGCGGTTTTTAAAACGAAAGCAAGATTTACGTTCGATGGACAGAATATTCCAGACGAACAAGACTATCAAGCAGATCTGGAGGAAAATGTTGAAATAGCAATTACAGACGATCAAACTGATTTTGGACCTTTAAATGATGAGACAAATGTATTAGTCGAAGCATTTGAGAGTGTAGAGGAAAACGACATAGAACACGAAACCGAGTCTGAAGCAGAAAACGACGATGACGACTGAGTAATATCCGGTAATTTTTACAATTATTCACATTACATTTACCTCTGATTAATAATGCTTAAATTTGTATACTCATACACTCAACACATACACACAACATGACACATTTGTAGCATATTGTATTACATTTTTTAATGGTTCGTCATATCATAATTATTATGGATTGTATATGTATGTATATGGCAGGTATATTATGTCTGGCTCTGGTTCTGGCTCTCGGCAACGTGGCTCTTCCCAGCAGATTGGAGAGAGTAGTAGTGAGCCACCAGCTCATCCATTCGTTTACTTGCATTTGAAAGTATAGAGAAAATGGGATTTTCACACAATTTTTAGAGATTTTTAAATAAGTTATCTAAGGGAAAATCCATTTATCAAATAGATTATCTATTTATAAAATACTTTTAAAAAATATATAATTGCTTAAAAACCTTTTAAAATGTCTTAAAAACATTTATTTAATTAACCATAATTTATAAATAATTTTCATAAACTTATTCGAAACCAAAATCAATTAAAACAATCGAATTCTTCAAATATCGACATTTATCGATATTTAGATTGAAATAGAATTTAAATAAATTTTAAATTCTAAAAAATTTCAAAAATCAAGACAATCCATTATTGGATAAAAAGAATTAAACATTCATCATCAAACTTATTCAAACAATATTTAAAATCATCGAAATATGCAGTGAAACAGTTAATGAAAGCGCAAATAGGAGCAAAAGAACAATCTGCCAACAATTGAGTTTTTGGCTAACTTTGGACGGTTCTAGATTTCAGCCAAAGTTTGCAGTGTTATACTATGACATGAGGACTATAACATATCCAAAATTTGAGACATTCACTACAAAATGAAAGGGTTATGATTTTTCGAACATAGCACTTTTCTGCAAGCATAAAAAACAAGATTTTTTTGCTGTTTTGAACCAACAATTTTCTATAACATAACAATTCAAAATTCCTTGAAATTTTCCAGAAACATTGTGCAACCTAACTACTACAACATATCAAAAAATTTGGGCAATTAGCCGTAAATTGAAGAAGATATAATTTTTCTAAAATGATGTATTTTCGGCCAAGACACAGAGATCAATGTTTGGCCGATTTCAACCATTAATTATCTAGATCAAAACAACTCCAAATTCATTGAAAATTTTCAAAAACAATGAACCGTCCAAGTACTGCAACATATCAAAAATTGAGATTCATTGACTATAATTTGAAGAAGATATTATTTTTCTAAAATGATGTATTTTCGGCCAATAACCAGAGATCAATTTTTAGCCAATTTCAAGCATTAATTTTCCAGATCAAAAAAACTCCAAATTCATTGAAAATTTTCAGAAATAATGAACCATCCAATTATTGCGACGTATCAAAAACTGAGATTCATTGACTATAATTTGTAGAAGATATGATTTTTCTAAATGATGTATTTTCGACCAATAAACAGAGATCCATTTTTGGCCGATTTTAACCATTAATTTTCCAAATCAAAACAACTCCAAATTCATTGAAAATTTTCAGTAATATTGAACAATCCTAGTACTGCAACCTATCAAAAATATAGGTTCATTGAATGTAAATTGAGGAAGATACGAATTTTTTAACATGGTGCTTTTTAGCCAGCAAAATAGAAAACCAATTCGATAAATTGAGCAATTCCATCAACAAATTGATAGCAAAATTTGATATTCGCTTAGCTTGCTGTAAGAAAACTCTTACCTTACTTACCACTTGATTTACAAAGATATAGCAGCGATTTGAGAGAAATTTGATGACTTTAGGTGGAGAAATGATCCTTAGTAACCTGAAGAAGCTAGAAAATACACACGCAAGATGAAATAAAACATTACAGTCAATTCATAACTCAAGTTCTAAGATTTTTATGAAAAATCTTTTGTATTAGATGGAGATTACCTTTTTATTCTAGATTTAGATGATTTCTCTTTGAATTTTTACAGCAAATTGAGTGCGAATTTGATAGTTTGAGGAAGCCATTATTTTTCTTTTTGTTTTTTGTGTAAGAAGGTTTTAGGAAGAAAAAGATACAAATTACATACAACTTTTTTCCCTCACCAGAAGGATCCAGAGAATGGGCTTTGGATCCCATCCAAACCCTTTAAGCCCAAATAAAACATTAGAAAAGGAAAAAAAAAAGTTGTGTACATGTTTCCACTTAATTTAACACTATATGCATATAACACTTCATTTTCGAGCCAAATAAAATTCATACACTAATTTATTTTGAAATAAAATAGTTAATGTGACAAAAATGAAATTTATTTTAACAATAAAAAGTTTTTTTAACAATAAAACACCATTTTTAACAAGATTTAACAATTTACACAATTTTAGTGTAAAAACGCTATTTTTAAAATATGACTTGTTCAAAAATTATTCTCTTAGTCAAATAAATTGTAATAAATCATTCTAACACTTTTAAAACAACAAAATAATATTTTCACACAATATTTCATCTTTTATTTTAATAAAATACATGTTTTCTTCATATTTTTCCTCTTATATTCAGTAAAAGGATAATATTGACAATAATTACCAATATTAACACAATGACTTAATTAAAATACAGTACATGACTAATTTCACTTCAATACCTCAAAATAAAGTTTTTAAAACTTTATTTCCATCAATTTGGATTTATTTCAACAATTAAATGTTGAAATACATCACTTGATAAATTTATTAACTCAAATTTACCTGAATTCCAATATTTTCCGTTCTGACTCAATAAATAACTAACATCATTTATTTTCAACCCAATTTCACAAATAAGATATTCTAAGCTTATTTTCGTTCGTTTATATTATTTCAACCATCAATATGTTAAAATAACATCTTATGAGATAAATTAGCTCATATAAATTCAAAACCCAAGTTTTATTCATCAAAACATTGTTTATATAAAATAAACAATATTAACTCACATTTCATTCCTCTAATTCTTTTATAATAACAATATTAAATTATATTTACATTATAATTTAATATTAACGGTAATCTCTAAAATCCGAGTTGTTACAGGTGGCCTGGGGTAAGAAGCGATATGTGTACGGTCGCCATGGAGGAGCAGCATTCATGTTTTGGTTTGGGTAGGTGGAGTTTTCATGGTGATGACATTCGGATCGAGTTCGTCGAAAGAAAGTCATTGGCGAAGATAGATTTCGATTTCATCAACTATTGCTATGTGTCAACGGGATGTGGTGCACACGCATTTGGGTTTGTCTACGCATTTCTTTTTTTGATCGGAGGAAGAAGATGAAGGTAGGGAGAGGGGTAAAATCGTAATTTAAATAAAAAGTTGTTTAATTTTTATTTTAAAATATCATTAACTTATAAAATTTGTATCTCCTTCGTACAAAGTCAGATTCAAACGCCGTTTTTTGTTGGAATCGTGTCGTCGAGATCTTTGTGATTAAGTTGGTTTACTTGAGTCGAATTAATTAAACTCACATTTAATTTTATCATATCATATTAAAAATGTTATAAATGTTAGTGATTGTTCGGATGTTAGTTAAATTATTTGATTGGATTTCTGATGGGAAAATCGATTATATATTAAATTGATCGTTATAAACCCATATGATTATCTATATATTATTCACAACCATTGTTTTATAGGGAAAATATGTAGAGAGATCCAAAGGGGGTTTCTCGCCCATATATTATTTGTATACATTGATATGTTGTTATATTGATGGTAACTGAATAGAATCCTGATATTCCACTTAATAATTTAAATGTCGTTATATAAATTTTGCTATATTGTCAATTATTCAATTTCATTCCCCAAACCCAATCATATGAACTTGAGCTTCTTTTTAGTTCTTTTTCTGCTAAAAAGAATATTGAATTTTTTTAATCATTTTGATTAATGATAATTTAAACTAATTAATTATTTTAATTAATTAATTTGAGATTAATAAATAATGATAAAAGTTGGTTAATTTTTAGATTTAATTAATTATTTTTGCTAGTGATGTTTTTATACTTAATTAATCATTTCAATTAATGATTATTTGAGTTCAATTAAGTCTTTTAATTAATGATAAAGGAGTTTAATTAATTTATTTAACTTAATTAATTATTTGAATCAATGATGATGGAATTAAATTAATTATTTCAATTTATTATAGTTGAATTAATAATCATCTGAAATAATGATATTTAAAAGTAATACATCATTTTAAATAATGATATTTGAATTTAATTAATCATTTTAATTAATGACTGTTTTAAAATTTAATTAATTGTTTTACCTAATAATTTTTGGAATTTAGTTAAATCATTTTATTAACGATGTTTTATAATTAAATAAATCCTTTTAACAAATGATGTTTTTAATTAATCGTTTTGACTAATGAAGTTTGCATTTAATTAATCTAATTAATTTATGATTATTTGAACTTATTTAATTGTTTTAATTAATGAAATTTAAAATTAATTACTTATCATTTTAATAATGATGTTTGAGATTAACTATTCACTTAATTTATGATTATTTGAATTTAATAAATCCTTTAACCATTGATATTTAAATTAAATAATTAATCTAATAAAAGCGACTCAAGTAAATAATATAATATAATAAAATTTCTTAAATCAATCGATTCAAAGTTAATAAACTGATTTAATAATTGATTTACCAATGTTATAAAAGTATTTGGAAATAATTATCTATTTTATTATAGATAATGGATTGGTTTATTTAAAAGAAATTTTAAGTGTGAATAGTTATCTTTCGGGATAATTTATATTATTTTAAAGTTATAAAAAGGAATTGGAACTCAATTATTGGGATGTTAAGTTGGATGATCTTCTACGTATTCGGTCCGATGTTAGTTTAGGCCTTCAGGATCGCGCACTTGGAAAATTATTCTCTTAATGTTTTAACAATCAAGAGCTAATTCTAAAAGTGTTTTACCAATATGAAAATCAAGCAAAAATTTCAGTTCGTTTTTAAAAGTAAAAGTTACGTTAGTTTTTGGAATTGATATCATTCCCGTAAAAACGAACCACTTATATGGAAATGATTTTCTTGTATAATTAGCACCAAACATCGAGGAGGTAAACTTGTTACTATTTTAAATTTTAAGAGTAATCGTTGGACATGACTTTGATGTAACACTACCTTGACTTGTCTGGTATTGTTGTTAACCAAGAAAAAGTACAAGTTTGAATTCAATGAGTAGTGATAAGTATATAAGACTTAATTTTCATATACGATCGTTGATAGTTGGTGTTTCAACTATTAGTTATTTCAGCTATTTTCTTAACGTCGTTCTAAGATGATTTATTGCTTCATTGAGCATTAATTATCCTTTGTCGAAACGACTAAATCTAGAGAGCTTATGGGCTTCCAACTATGTGGGGTTGCTCTTATTAGGATATTTGGCATCTCGTCTGGATTTTTATGTATTGTCACGTGAAAAACAGTTTGTGTTTTTAGATGTGAAATATTTGGATTCTCGGAAAGGTTTGGCAGGGTCCGGTTGGTACATTTCATCAGGAGATCACCGAGTATATGACATTCTCAAAAGTATACTACTAGAGGTATATTCAAAGGGGGCCGCACTCTCCTTGTCATTTGTTAGAAAATTTTCTTTTCTTATTTGATTCGTATCCCTGAATCTGTTTTACCTTTAAATTGCCATGAGTAGAGCCAACTCCTTATCACAGCATTTAAATATTGATTTAATCCATTCTACCGAGTTGGATTGTTTTTTCTTGTTTTTTTAGAGCAAGATGGGTGTGTAGCGTGTCACTACACAGCCGATTAGAAGCATATACTAAATAATACTGTTTCGATCAACACGCCTGATCGATGGCGATAAGAGCAGGTACAGAGACCCCACTAACATACTACATAAGTATAACGAAGCAGTGCAAGAATAAATCCATGAGTGACATAACAAAATAACAAAAAGGAAGAAAAAGCATAGAAAGCATCAAGTTACTAAAAATAGTACGCAACTAAGTCCGAGGTGGGAATGCCGAACTGCTTCCTTGCGACTCAGTTGGAGATGAACTTCTCTACGGAAGACGAAGTCTGAAAGGGGCCGATAAGCTACGACCTGTAATAGTGGTGAATAAATAGGTAATACGTCTGCAAATACCTTCGAAGTGAAATCTTGGTTTATTAAACACGTGTGCATTTCATTCCTTCCATATACACCAACAGAAGAGGGCGATGAAGACATTTAGGAGGAGATTATGGGGGTTGTATTGTCAGTGATCAAATATGTCTGGTGAATCAGGGATATGACCGAGGAGGTGGGCGCTGGTTGCAGCCCATATTGAGTACGTGAAGTCATAGTTGCGAAATAAGTGGGGAATATCTTCAAAGTGGTCAGAGTAGAAGACACAAGACGGATCTACTGGGATATGAAGGCAGAAAAGCCTCGCTTTAGTGTTTATTCATTCATGAGCAAGGCACCACTTGAGGAAGGCGGTCCGTGGTGGAATAAGGCATTCCCAGAGTCTGTGGAAGGAGAAGAAGCGCCCGGGGTTGTGGAGGTGGGAGTAACAGGAAGCGACGGAGAAACCCTTAGCAGGCACCAGCGCCCAGACTACACGGTCCGGCGAGGTGGTGAGTTGAAGAGAACGAAGCAGATTGGACATGGAGATAAGGTCGGCAAAGGTGTCAGAGCCGAAGAGGGATGGAGGGCAAAGGAAGTCAGGACCAAGGCTGATACAGTCACTAACCGATATCGAAGGGGTGCGCATGTGGGATAATAGGTGGGGCAAAGATTTGGCGTAGGGAAGTTGATTATGCCATGTATCTAACCAAAAAACACAGTTTTTACCATTTTCAATGACAACATGAAAAAGAGATTTGACTCGGGGTAGGGTATGGAGCACTCAGCCCAGAACGGAGAAGGTCTACCACGCGGAGGGAAGTGAAGGACGAGGTGGTTGTTAGAACGGTAATGAAGTGAGAGAATCCAATCTTTCCATATAAAATTGCCAGGGAAGAGTAATCTCCAAAGCCATTTAGCGAGGAGCGCGGAGTTAAAAGCACTGAGATTAGTGATACCAAGACCACCCTGATTTTGATGTAAACAGGCAGTATACCAGTTAACAAGTCTTTTGACACCACTGCCATTCCAAAGGAAGGTACTCCTAATGTTATCTATTCGGTTAATGACCCAGGAAGGAAGTTTGTGAAAGGACATCCAATATGACGGGATGGCTGATAAGACAGATTTGACTAATACAAGGCGACCAGCTGTGGAGAGGGAGTGAGCCTTCCAACTCAAAAGTCAAGATTCGATCCTAGAGATTAGTGGGGACCAATCTGATCTATGAAGCTTGGTGGGACGAAAAGGGATGCCGAGGTAAGATAGAGGGAAATCTGAAAGGTTACAGTTGAGCAGCGACGAAATGAGTGGGCCAAGGTGATTAGAGTTTCCTAACATGATGACAGAGCTCTTATTAAAGTTAATGGAAAGGCCGGATATGAGCTCGAAAGAGTAATGAGCCACTTTCAAGCAGTGCATATAATTGATCTGGGAAGAGGCAAAAAGTAATGTGTCATCAGCAAACTGCAGATTGGAAACTGCTATGGAGGAATCTTGGAGTGTAATGCCAGAAAAGAGGTTGTTGGATGTGGCGAGTTTGATCATTCTATTGAAGACGTCGGCGACCAAGAAAAAGATGAGAGGCGAGAGAGGATCACCTTGTCTCAGACCTCGAGCCGACTTGATGTGACCCCTTAAAGCACCGTTGATCGATATAGACGAGACTCTTGAGATAAAAATATGCTTGATCCAATTGCACCATATGGGGGGAAAGCCTCTATGCTTCATGAGATCAAGAATGAAGTTCCAATTTACCGAATCAAATGCTTTAGAAAAATCAAGCTTCAGTAAAACACCTGGGGTCGAGGTTTGGTGGCAGAAGGAAATGATTTCTTGAGCTGATGCTACACAGTCCATGATGTTTCTTCCAAGAATAAAGGCAGAATGCTCAATCCCGACCAGAGGGGCAATAACTGTTTGAAGGCGATTGGCGAGGACCTTGGTAATGATTTTAAAGGTTGTGTTGAGAAGGCTGATGGGACGGAAGGAGGAGAGGGAGTTAGCACCAGGAGATTTAGGGAGGAGGATAATGCTAGCGTAGTTCAAACGAGATATGGATGAAGGCTGGGATTGGAATTCAGCACACAAGTCTAAAATATCGGTTTTAACAGTTCCCCAGAAATGCATGAAAAAGAGTGGGCCGAAACCATCTGGGCCGGGTGCTTTGTCATCAAACATGCCCTTCAAAGCAGCCCAAATCTCCTCTTCTGTGAATGGATGATCAATGGGGATGGGGGAGGGGGATGAATAAAGAATGGACCAATCAATGACCGGGAGAGCTGGGGATGGTTTGCTAAGGATGCTTCTGTAGTAATCTGTAAACAAGCGGAGGTGGTCAGAAAGGTCAGTGTAAGGAGTGTTGTTATGGACAATTTTCGTGATTGAAGTGGAACTGCGACGGCAACTGGCTAGGCGGTGGAAATAGGAGGTGTTTTTGTCCCCTGCCTCCAACTATTTAGCTTTAGATCGATATTTCCAGCCTATCTCTTCTTGCTTTACAAGCCTATCCAGTTCTAATTCGAGAACATTCAGATGAGATCGTTCCATGTCTGAAAGCGGTCGATACTACTCAAGGATGTTAAGATCTAAGATCTCGTCTTGGGTTGATGAGATGCGTGAGCTAAGGGACCCCCAAATGGATCAGGCCCAAGGTCTGATAATTTTCCTAAGGGAGCGGAGTTTGAAGATAATTCGGGCGGAAGCTAAATGGATTTGCGTAGGCTGGGACCAAACTTTCTTAATGAAATTGTCAAAGGAAGGCTCCAGAAGCCATAAGCGTTCAAATCTGAAAGGACGCTTGATGTTGGGCAAGGAACCGGTATCTAAAATGAGGGGCAATGGTCGGAGATGGTCGTAGAAAGTCCAGAGACCTAGGAAAGGGGGTGTATGTCATCCCAGGCTACATTGAAGAGAAATCTGTTTAGTTTTGCTAAGGCAGAATCGGCTTTATCGTTAGACCAGGTGAAGAGACGATTGCTGATGAGAGGGTCGATGAGAGAGCATTCATTGATGAAGGAATTGAAAGAGTCTTAATCCAGTGAGTTAAAGCCAGAGTTACGCTCCTTGGAGGATCTGGTTGTGTTAAAGTTTCCTCCAACTGTCCAGGGTCCATTGAGATAAGAGGCAAAGGAAAAACACTTGGCCCAGAGATCATTCCTCTCTTGAATGTTTTGAGGACCATGGATGTTTGTGAAAAAGTAGATTATACCTGATTAAATATGGCGGAGTGTTACGTGTAGGGCCGATGGATGAGCAGTGGTACAAACAGCTTCGTTCCAAGCGGCGATGATACCTCCTTTGGAACCATCAGCATTTATGTGGGCCCAACCCGATAGGGTATGCCCCCCCATGTGTCTACTGAAGGATTGTGGTGGGTCAATCAACTTAGATTCTTGTAAAAAAAGAATGTCTGCTTTATGGGGGGATAAAGTGAGGCTGACAGCATGCCTTTTAGATGGGTCCCCCAAACCCCGTACATTCCATGAAATTAGTTTCATTGGGAAAGGGACAATCGCTCTGATTCTAGTGCTTGCATGGCAGTGTGGTGATCGTCACATAAACTCACACCCATGCAACGAGTCATTATTTTATTTAGACTTCTATTGGCTGAGGAAAAAACAACAGTTTTATAGAAACTACCAAGGAGAGAAGCTGCTCTGTTGATTCTGGAACTTCGGCGAACAATTGCTGGAGTGAACAGAGGAGACCTTTGGCAAGGCAATGGTGGAGCTGGAGAAGCTGCCCGGACAGTTGCTAGGGGGGCTGGATCCATGGGTTGAGGGTGGAGTCGGCCAAGGGGAGGTGAGGATAAGTCAAGATCAGCTAATGGGTCAACATGCTGTTCTTCAGGCTAAGCATCCCAGCGCTGAGGGTCAGTCGAATGTCATGAAATTAGGCAGCCAGTGGAGGCGGTGGGGATATGGCTGGGTCATAATACATAGCATCAAATCTAGGTTCATCTGAATCATCTGAGAGGAGGGGTTCATCAAAGCATCTGAAGTCCATTTCGTAGTCAACACCCAAGAACATCGTTTCGGGCCTATGAGTGGGATGAGCAGCTCCCATTCTCCACTATAAGGAGATGATCCTCGTTATTCAAATGCGCAACAAAAGAGCTGGGAGTGCTAACACCATTGAAAAATTGCATTTTAACATACAGGAACCGGTGGTCGAAATTTTCCTAGTCACAGTCATCAAACGTGATGAAGCGACCCAAGGGGCTTAGGGCATCACTGACTACAAGCGAATTATCTTGTTTTATCCATCACGTCCAGTTTGGATTTTACTTGCTTCATTTCCAGTCTTTCAAGTCTTATTTAATGTATACTATGCTCTTTCTTATTTGGATTTGTTTCTGATATTTATTTCTGCTCTTGCATGTATAATTATTATTCTTGTGAGGTGAAAAACCTGTTCCGCGTTAGCGGCGTAGTCTCACAAATCAAGTAAGTGTACCCAAAGCTCGGAAAATCTGGATGGTGTGTCTCATAGCCTTGAAAATAAGATTGTATTGGGTTTACCTTCTGCCTGTTGAAAGATTGGAATTTGTAAAGAAATCCGTACCAGCAATGATACGGGACTGAATGTAGAGTAACTCCGAACCAGTATAAAAATCTCTGGTGTGATCTCTTTAATTCTTAACTTTTTACTTCACTGCATTTATACTATATGTGTTTGCATCTATGATTATTCATTCTGTGTTGATTAACAATAAACTTGAAAGAATTTCAAAATGATTTATAAACCTTATAAAACACTCTTTGTTCCCACTCCAGTGTTTAATTAGCTTTAAGATCCATAATTCCACCACTAACATAATAAGCGTTAGCACTACGCGTCCATCTACGATCGTCGCGAGCCACTCCTAGGCCACTGGCTTCTAAAGTTCGTGCCCCCGTTCGGCTCTAACCCAGCCATCGATGTGCGCACTTAGCCGAGAAGCGCCATTGCCATCATCGTGCCAACATCGCGCTCCTTGGCGTTTTCTCCCATTTTCATATGTAAAGCCAGTCGATGATCCTCCTCCTGCTGTTATGTGCGCCTTATTTTTCTACGATTTTTTCCGACTTGTAGAATTAAGGAATGGAGAGTTAAATAGGGGAAATGATAAGAACAAATGGACGGGTGGGTTGTGCGTGGGTTTAAGGTGAGGGGACTAATAAGAGAAGAGGAGAATTTTAAAATTTTCCTTTTAAATCTAGTCGAACCCTAACCACTATATTATCTGACCGCTATTCGATCTCTAATTAAAATTTCACTCGAGTTGTTTTATTCCAAATTTTGATTTATATTTATAACAATTTTTTTTTAATTGAAACTTTACTTTTCAATTTTCAATGATGATAAATTAATTGTTTTATTTTCAAAGTAAATTTCAAAATTCCACAAATATTATTTATTTTGTCAAAATAAATTTATAAACGACGTTTGGATTTTAAAACACAATTTCAAGTTTCAAATTTGAATGTTAAATCAATATTCTTCTTCTTATAATCAGATAAAACCAAAAATTCAATTTATTAAATTAAATTAAGCAAAATATCCAAAAATAATCTTATAACTTTATTTGACCACGTGAAAAAATCTTTACAACATTTAAAACTTAATGGTCGGTTCATTTAATGTTATATGATTGTACTAGCAATGGCAATGCAATATGACAAATTTAAAAAATAAAATAAAAGGACTCATGTTATTTAGGTATATGTTACCGTACATAAACGTTATTCTAAAATAATGCAAAAAGGGGTTAGGCACTTCATATTTTAATCCGCAAGAGTATTTTTGTAAAGATAAACAGAATGTGCTCAACATAGTCCATGATTTCGTCGCACTTCACAGCCCAAATCTACGGCAAACCCGTTATTATCCCTGTGGCGACATGGCTTTATAAACCTCTCCCTCTCTGACCAAATTAGGGTTCTGTTCAATATCCAGACGGCTGACAAAGCTCGTCTTCTTACTTTCTTTTTCTGATTCAGAAAATTTCTCTATGTCCCTTTCCCCATCTTCTGTTCTTATTTTTTATATTTGTATTGTTGCAATGACGAGACTGTTAAATTTAAATGCTGAAAATCTGTGATGGATGGAAATTTGTTCCTGAGCGGTTACCCAAGCAACAATTATTTCACTTTATAGTTTTGCGATCAAAGTTATTATGGCGATTTGTTTGCAATTTTGTTGGATCCGTTCAATCTTGCTTTCAATTTCGGTTTGGTTTTCTTCTCATAATTTCTTCTGTGCCATGATCTGTACTTCTTATTCCGGTAAGCAAACAAAGCTTCATACCAAAGCTGAATGGTTTGTCAGATGTCTTATTGAAAGTATAATATTGGATTTTTATTTTTTCCCCCTTACTTATTTCTTACTAAATTTAGTTTTGTTATGCCGTAATTTGTTGTTTTAACAAAATGTATCAATGTTCTGGACTAATCTTGTACGAGCCATTGAATGTTTTGTTTATAATGTTACTGTTTGCATTATATTGCACTGGAAACCACCGTAGTATGACCATTTTCTGTTGTGCTGCAACTTTAATTTGCCGAAAGATGTTGAATTAATTGGATTAAAGAAAAAATGGTCTCGGTTACTGTTAATTTTTCCTTCTCAATCATAGCTATGCTATGATATTCTAACATCGTCTTCGTCTTTTCTTTTTTTCTTTTTTTTCAATTGTTTGGTTCGTTAGAGTTGATTCGCCTATTATTCTGTATCCTTTTGATTGTTGGATTTTACATGTGCTATAAAAAGCTATGTTGGTTTAGGGAGAGGAAAACAATCTGTTCTGTAAACTTATCTAACAAATTGTTATTGTTCTAGTTTAGTGTGTTCATTTAAGTATACATCATTTTAGTTAAAACTGCCTCTTTATTCAGTATAATGGATAATTTTCTGTTTAGGGGGAATTAATTTAAAGGACAAAGATTTGTATATTTTTTGTCTGAAGGACACGACATCAATATTTTTACCATAAGGACAAACATTCTTCTAAAAATTATTCATAAGGACAAACATTTTTCAAAATTTTTCATAAGGACAACAAAACTGCTACCAAGCTAAAACCGATAACTACAAACTGCTACCGATAACTACAAACTGATACCTAAAAATTACTATCAATAACTAAAAACTGATACCTACAAAAAATTGTTGAAGGTCTGTCCTTGAGGCTAAAAAGCTGTGAAATTTTGTCCTTAACAATCTGTTTATTATATGGATAGATGTTCATATTGTTGAAAACATGTTTATTTTTCCAATTAACAAGTGGAATATTTCCAAGAAGATACCTGGTTATATAATTTTATAAACAAAAATTTGATATTTGTTCATAAGTATGCAGATATTTGAACATGATATTTGATACAAGCTTTAATATTATTGGTTAATTGTAAATCGACTATTCTAAAAATAGTGCATATTCACAAATAACTGTGACATATTTATGTTATTTTGCTACAATTCATTTAAGTAAGCAAACAATATATTTTATGTTATACTCCGTAATAATAATAAATGCATTAACATAAGGAACTCTTTTAATGCTTTTTGTCAATTTGTTTTATTTTTTCTTTATAGTATATTTCTTTGATTGCCGCAAACATAGTGGCAACGAGACCTTATTTTCTAAATAAGCGGAACTCTTTTAATGCTTTTTTTCAATTTGCATTATATGTAATGACAGATTCAATTTAGTTATTATTTGTACTTGAGATAAGATGTTACAAATATGAGAGTATGATTATTGTTTTAATCCAATTATTAGACCCAAAATTACAGTATAGCAAATTTAGAATTAGCGGTTTCAATTGTACATTTATGTTGGAAATTTGATGAAAGATACATATTATATTACCATCTAGTACTAGTCCACAAGCTAAATATAACTATTACAATTTGTAATTTGTACGATATTTATGTAAACTTAATTAGCTCAAATACGATTATACTTAAATTAATGGGCACTCAAGTTGTAACATGAAAAAAATTCAATGTATACATGTTTCTTCGTATATTTTTTTATTATTATTAATAGGCATATGTACATGTAGCTTAATATGCATGCTTGATTTAAATGCTCTTCCATCTCCCTTGTGGTTTCGTACATTTCCTTAGTAAGTGGTTTGTATTAAAATATCCTTTTAATACGTACACTATTCGCCATTAGAGTTGATAATTAGATCTTAAATAATTAGTTTTATTATTTTTAGATTATTTGAGCCGTGTAATGTTTCTTAAGTCTTTTACTATAGTACGACATTGATATTTTGATGTGAGTCGTGAAATTTTAACAAAAATTATGTTTGTTCTTTACTCAAAATTTCACACGAAATCTACTGCTCAAATTCTTTTATGAAAATACTTTAGCTATTTTGGTTTTAACATATCGATAAGTTCAGTTAAAATAGGAGAATGCATGTGATAAAAATATCAACTAATTTACTGGTAAATTAATGGTATTGCAAATTGATTAGATGTTCAAGATGGTATGAAACCAGTTTTTTAACCTCTTAATAAACAAAATCTCTAATCAAGTACATTATGATAGAATTTACGGTGGTAAGGGCAAATAACTGTGGCAAGCAACTGTGAGGGTGAGGCTTCATGAAAAAGGGTGGTGTTAGATACTTTTTAAAATAGGAATATATATATATATATATATATATATATATATTATATTCCTTATTAAATAATATTTTAAGGCTTTAATATAATATGTTAAGAAAATACAATATGTTGAAAAAGGATGATGCAGATAACTTTTTAGAATAGGAATGAGACTTATTATACTGGATGTTCAGTCTACTATGGTGAAGGTTCAATCGATGTCTGAACTGAATGTGAGGCATTCTCCTTTGGCCATGCAGTTCAATTGGTCGATTAGTTGGATTTGACTGAGGATGTCATTCTTCAACCAACTTCAAACAGATTTTATATTATCTCAAAAGAAAAAGATTACCTTTAGAGCTCCTTTGTCTACAACAAACACGGATATTAAATCAAATATGTTCAATAAGTTTCTGTAATGTGTGAATTCTAAATTTAAATTTTTTAACATTATGGCCAATCAATTTTATTTTCTTCGTTCATATATCTTGTAATCCCATGTTGTGATTCCTATATAGAGAAAGCAATGAAGGTGCGAACGAACTATCGTGATATGGAACATATCTTCAGCGAGCCACAATATCCTTGCACTTCCTCCTTTTCTGGATGTACGTTCGTTGATGACGCTATCAAAATTAAAAGAGTCCGTCCTTATAAGAAAATTTAAACCTATAAAGTATGAGGAATGCGTATAAGATTTTGTGTTAGTTTCCAGGAACCTATAAAATAAAATAACCAATTTTTTTTAATTCCACTTTATTCCGAAAGCATTATACTATGATTATATTGGCTAAAAAACACTTCGCTTTCTAAGATAGTTTATTTCTAATCAAAGCATTTTTAATCGATTATAATGTTTTCATTGGGAATAAATTAGAATTTAAAATTATACTGGGTAAAAAACACTTCGTTTTCTAGTTTAATTATAATCAAAGCATTTTTAATCGAATATAATCATAGTATAATGCTTTGGGAATAAAGTAGAATTAAAAAAAGAAAAAAAATTGGTTATTTGACTTTGTAGGTTTCCCGCAATAAACACAAAATCTTCTACGTCTTCGTCATACTTTTCTCGCACTTTATAGGTTTAAAGTTTTTTACATTAACGTACTCTCTTGATTCCGATAGCGTCTTCAAAGAGCGGCACTTTCAGAAAAGGATGGATGCAAGGTATTCGCTGATGATGTTTTGCATTCCGCAATAGTTTTTCCACTCCTTTATTTCTTTCTTTATATGCAAATCACACCATAAGATTACAAGACACGGGATTTTACTTGTCAACCTTGACATATTCTTTGTGCACGAAAAAGTCAATTTGATTAAGTATAATGTTAAAATTTTAAAATTAATTCATATTATTGAAACTTACTGGACGGACTCAATTAAATATTCATTTGCGGTTGTTGTAGACAAAGAAACTCTAAAGGTTGTCTTCTTCCTTCTGAGATAATGTAGAATATGCTTGGAGTCGGTCTGAACAATGACATCTCTAATCGAACCCAACTGGTTGACCAACTGAACTACGTAGTGAAGGACGAATGCCTCACATTCAATTGGGTTATTGATTAAACAATATTTATAGCAGATTGAACACCTAACATAATGTGTCTCATTCCTTGTTCTGAAAATTTGTTCAGCATCAGTCTCTTGTTTTTTCAAAAAAGGAGCATACACATTAATTATCAATGGTATAGTGGGTTTTTTCTATAATTATGCAAGGAGAAATCCATGATCATATTAGCCCATTGAAAAAATTCAAATTTATCCCGATTTACATACTTAACGCTTCGGTGGCGTTGACCTGGATAAGAATGATTCGATCATATCGGCACTTCCACACACTTTTAATTAAACTTTCTGGGAAAAAAGAGATGTAAGAGTTGGTAAATTGGCATAGGCAATGAACGAGTGCTGCTAAGAACAATATGTGATAAAAAGAAGAATTAGCCTTTTGAAGACAAAATTAGTGTAACTAATTTTACAAATTTTAGATCATAAGACAACAGAGTGAAAGTAAGGAATAAATTAAAAGTTAATACCTCAAATGAATCCAGGTCAAACATTTTGACAAATCTAGTTAGAAATTTATATTTTAATCAATTTATTACATCATTATCTATTTTAGGAAATCAAACGAATCCAGGTCAAACATTTTAACAAATCTATTTAGAACTTTATATTTCAGTTAATTGATTATATCATTATCTATTTTAGGAAATCATTTTGTCAACCCTAGTCAAAATCGATTTCAGTTCATTTTGCAGGAAGTGATAATTTATGTTGAGAAAAGCATAAATGTAGCAGGTTCAAGAAGGAGGGATGACCGAATCATTTGAAGTGCAATCAGAATTTGTTGTGACTGATTATGTAAGAAGGGAGAAAATTAGATATGGTTAGTTGAATGAGATTTGGTCCGTAAAATAGGTTACCATAATGGAGAGTAGTTGGTATAGGCATGTAGGGTGGTTTTTTTAAAAAAGAAAATAAATATGCGATGCCACATATAAGTTTTTAGATTCGTCCAACTAGTGCAATGGAATGTTAATTACTTTACAATTTTTTTGATATATTATGAATTCTTCATTATCTTATATCGGTTTTAATTCTTCTTTGACAAATGACGTTTTTGTCTTAAATTTGTCGATTTTCTTATGCTATAGGTAAATTATATATCATGTACAACAAAGTTGCCTTTCATAAATAACTAAAAGCATTGCAAAGAAAGGCTATAAAGCAATTTTATCAATAATGAACAAAACTATAATTAAAGTTATACAACATTAATCAATTCACACCTTCATGGGATATTGTTAAAGTTTGAAAGCATTCTCTTTTGTTTTTACATTTAAATAGTTGATGATTTGTTAGAAAGATTGTTGCCCTTTGTATTGTATATCCGCTCATATATTTCTAGCTCGTCCGACGAAAGTAACTTTTTAAGAATAATAAGCCTTTGAATGAAGAAGGAGGCCATTGATTTATTTTGTTTATGCTAAAGAATATAATGTGTTTTGATGACTATGCTTATAGAAATTTATAAACCCACTAAGATGTATGATTGATCAATTAGTTTGAAGGATTAAATAGGCTATAAATAGAATTTTTTTTCCGAATGGTGGAATTAAAGTATTCTGCAAATTCACTTTTTTAAATTTCAATTTCGTTTGCTTTAAATAGAATCAAAAATTATTTGACTATTTATTTATAACATTTTATATTTTATATATAGCAATTAAATTGCCAAAGAAGGAATTAAACTATTTAACTATTTATGTATGTCAATTCGTATTTTGATGTTAACATCAAATGTGATTTAATTTAGGTAAAAGATAGAAAATAATTTAGCATTATATATGAATCTTATTAGTTTATTATTGAATTTTCTTACTAATTTTATCCATCAATCGTTATTCCTTCCACAAAGCCTTACTTTCGCAATTGCTTGCCTTTATCACTATAAATTCTATTAGGTTGTGCTTAATTAGAGGTTTTATTTAATTACATATTAAAAAAGTGGTTTCCAGTTATCTTCAAGATCTGATTGATTTGCAATATCATTAATTTTCCAATAGATTTACTTGGCATTTTTGTCACATGCATTCTCTTGTTTTTAATTGAATGATATTATTTCTATGTATTTAGATGTTGAATCATGTCAAATGGATCACTCTTAGTAGTTACAGTGTTTATTTCTTTGTTCAAAATAAGAAGGGAAAGTTACAAAGCCATGCTCAACATAATTGTTAGAAACTTAGGATGCTTTTCTTTATGGTGTTAGTCACTAAAAATAATGTTGTAATGATATAATGCCATTATTCATTTAATTTTTTCTTTAAAGAAAAGATATTGTAAGATATTTGCTCAGCTTTTTGAGCTTTTTAATTTTTAAACTTTACTTTTGAAGTTTTGAAAAGGGCAACTTCAAAAATTTAAATTTATACTTTACAAAATGTTCAAGCTTCAAAATTCAAGGTACAATTTTATGTGATTCGAATTATAAACAAATATATTCCATGATTTTTTTTCCTTTCAATATTATAACTAAATTTTCTCCCTTTCATTCCATATTTGCGATCTTGATGGATTATCAAGGGAAGCAATTGAACTCTCCTCCGTTCTTTACTATGTTTATCTACGCGATCTTCTAGGAAAATTAAATTTTGCCAATTTTTTCATTAAGGACTTTCATATCTAATGTTTAAGCCATTAGAATACATCTAGATTCATTAAAGAATTTACTTAATAGTTTGCATAAGCATGTGCAAATGGAAATTTTTAAGCTATCATTACATCTTTCAAATTTTATTTGTGTTATCCTATATAGTTTTTAATCAATTATTGTATACAATTTTGGAATTGGATACAAATAGGTACCCAAAAATCAATATATGCTAAAATTCATGCAACAAAGTTCGAAATTTGGTTATCTCCAACTTACAAAATTTTATGCAAAAAATTAGCAATCTAAGAGATATAATTGGTACTTCTAGGATATTAGCATTGTGCTGTTAAATATAACATCTGAAATTGATCTATACAGTTGAATTATAATTTTCATATTTTGCAACATGCAAGGGTTCCTGCAAGCATTTGGGCACACTTTAAATCGACAAGATTTGAAATTAAAAATTGAAAGCTATAAATAGGTGCTTGGCTACATAATGAATTTTCGGCAAAAAAATGTGTTTCAAGCATCATAAGGAGCGATTTCTTCTGCCATTATGATTAAAATTCAGCGAAATCAGTGGGACAAGTATGTATAACAGTTTTCACTATATTCATAATTGAGGAGCTATTTAGAATTAGTTATAAAATAATAAAGAACATATATTCGGAAGGATGTATGAATCCATATTTGCCTTCTCTAAAACTGAATGTAGCCATTTGGCAGTACTCATTTTCTAAATGTTGTAATATGACAATTTGCACAGTATATATATTCTCATTTCCTTAGTACATTTTAATTTGTATTTCACAATAGGAATTAGGGTTAAATATCATCTTATCTACCGTCAAGTTATGTCAAATGCTCATTGGAAATATATGGTTAGCATGAAAAACAAAAAAAATGATATTAGCATAATTTGAAATACCATAAACGTCTGATTATTATATAAGTCTATGCTTTTTCGTTCGTTTCATAAGCATGTAAATCATAATGGTGAAAGAATACAATAAAATGTGCTCATTTTCTGATTCTGTAACGATCTGTAATTTCGCTATTTCGAAAATGAGAGATTTCGTTTATTTTAAATTTAAAAAGGTTTAAAATTTAAATAAATAAGTTATATATTATAACAACCCGAAATTTTCGACCTCGAAGATCGACACTAATACGTTCATTGTAGAAGTGTTGAGCAATCGAATGCCGGAAATCCCAGATTGTTAGGGTAAAGAAGAAAAGAGGTAGAAGAAGAAACAGAAAACAAAACACAGAATCTCACATTCGCAGCGGATCAAAGTATAATATCAAATAATAGCACTTATACAAAGAAAAACTATATATGTCAATTTACATACAATACATCAGAGTTCATCAAAATTGGACAGTTGTAACAACTTGTCCCAGAATACAAGCAATAACTTCAATGCACAGCGGAATATACTCCATATGTTCCTGCCATCCAGCTTGCCACCAGAGCTCCAAAACGTTCTAACCTGAAAATCTGTAATACTCAGTCTGACCCGAGCATTACAATCAAGTAACACCCAGGTCAGGCTGGAAACCAGCATGAGTAAACCCATATAATTTGAAATACTAAGTTTTAAAACACAACTGAAAACCCAGGGTAACTCGTACCTTACTACGAGTTCTTAACTTATTATAGTCAATCACTTATTATCAAACAATATTTAAGAACCGTTACTCGTTTTAAATGGCCATGTTACTTAATTTATTCCATTCCAGCCTATTTGATTCTAAAATCGAATCTATAAAGATTTATAGTCGATTACTAATCGCAGTGTTTTCGGGTGTTTGCTGACACCCGACCCGGGACTCTTCGAATCCAATACCATCCTTAACCCAAGTTGTTTAGGTAAATACAATTCAATTTTAAACACAGGATGTCATATAGCAATTCATCATCGATATATAACCCACATTATCACAGTTCAACCCAAACATATCATATCACAGAACATTACAAATTGTCGGACTAGATACTAATCCAATCATTCGATACAACTCAATCATCCATAAGCAAGATCAGTTTATCATCATTTCTAATTAATGTAATTTAATTATTAATGAATTGAATTAATTACTTTTAAATACTGCTTAATTAACATTAATTAATTATATACCATTCATTATTATTTTAATAAATTAATTAAACATACTTTAATTATCCACCTTAATTAATTATCCTTAATTACTTATATTAATTAATTCCTTTAATAAATTTCATTAAGTAATTATTCTTTAATTACTTTCCTTAATTAATTATCCTATAGTTGCTTAAGTTCATTAATTAACCCTTAATTACTTATATTAATTAATTACCCTTTAATTACTTACATTAATTAATTATCCATTAACTAATCACATTGATTAATTATTCATTAATTACTCAAGACCTTAATTAATTTAAAATAAACCGTTATCTTAATTAATTACTTAATTATCATTATTAAATTCTAGTTGATACACTTTAGAATAAAATAATTAACCTATTATATAATTATATTGAATCAAAACAATTTAAAAAAATTAGACCTATATTTTATATTTTGAAAGCTGTTTAATATTTATTTTTGAAACTTTGAAAACATTTATTTTACTTTGAAAACTTTCATTTCTATGCTTTTAAAAAATGTCAAACATTTACTTTTCTTTTTAAAACTAGTTTATAAAATTTACTTTCATTTTCTTTTTAAAACCAGTTTAATTACAAGAGAAAAACCCCGAGCTAACAACAAAAATACCCGAACATTAACCCGAGCAAAACCCCGATCCTTCCCGCTACAATTTCCCTCGACTAGACATGCGAACAACCCGGGCTTGACCCGAAGAAAACTTCTTCTTCTCCGATCCTCGATCAATTCCACGACAACATACACAACTGGACACATATGCACGTGCACAGTCGATCGGCTCCTCTTCGATCAACTCTACGTCTTCCCACACGTCGTTGTCGACCCTCTCCCTCGATCTGATTACCCAGAATTCCAAAACAACCTCCACAACAAATTTGAACAAAATCGAACACTACTAGAACGAAACGATCACAAAAAGACCTCCACGCTCCGCCACCGTAGATCAAAGGAGACCAGTGCTCGTGCCTGGAGCTGCACTAGTCCCTCGACAACCTATTCCCCCACCTCCGATCGAGTTCATCGCGATGACGATGCCGCATTAGCCTCGAATCCAACATCGACCCAGACAGAGTTTAAAACCCTATAACGTCATCGACGAGCCATCTCATCGATCTAAAAATTCATCGAGTACTTTTCCCTCGATTTTCGGCCTACAACCTTCCTCTGGCCACAATCCCGATGTCCCCGACCCTCGCGATCTTCGGAATTGGACCAAACCGTGACATTCGTTCAACTCGCAGTATCTCAGTAAAAACGAACTTAAAAATCTTCATATTAATATCAAATTTCATCATTTTACAATACGAATTAGTTTATATGATCAAAGCTTGAAAATTTAAAAATCAAATTTTCAACTTGAATTCATTCTTACTGCCATTTCTTATTTCCAGCAAATCCACCTGCTAATTTCACTTAATAATATTTTTAAAAAAATCAAATTTGGTTATTACAATCAGATTTCCTTTAAAGATCATAACCTACAACTGTTTGTATAAGGAGATAAGAATTTTTGAACTTGATTAAGTTGGTTAAAATCGAACAGGGGCCAGCTTTATTCACCAACAAACATTCACTTACACACACACACACAGAGTGTGCTATACTTTTAAACAATTTACATCCATGCAACCATCATTCGCAACATTACCTCAATAATTTACACATGCATTAGAAAGTAGAAGATTAAGTTTCCTGTAAAATAAATTTTTACTCACCTGTTAGAAAAAACAGAGAACAGACTTCCCCTTATGATCTGGAAATTTGATTTGAAACTGAAACTTGCATCTTTGTTTGATGTATACTGAGTTGAAATCTTTGCTTGTTTGCTCAGGTTAAAAACTAGCAGAAGTAGAATTTGAAGTTGTTGCTAGTTTGATTTTAATTTTCTTTTTAGATTTAGAAGAAGATGAAGAAAGAAAATGGATTGAGGAAGTAAAAATGAATATACCAGTCCTAGTTTCTCACTTCTTATTATTTACATATATTTCAATTAAAAATAAACTAAGCCACTTGTCTTTTGCATGTTATATGAAAGCTACAAATGTCAAAACAACTTATTTTATTTTTTCCTTATGTTTTATTTATTATTTTAAAAATGAAGAAAACAAATTAAATATTACACTTGTATTTTGCATGTATTTATATTTTTGTTCTTGTTTTTATATTTCCACTACATTTTTTTCTTATATTTATATAACTTTAAAGAAAAATGATATAAAGCCTAATTACTCACTAATTAATAACCATATATATATATATACACACACTAGTTGTAAAATTTATTTTCAAGATATTACTTTGAATTTCAAACCCAAGTTCTATTTACGATCTACTTATATATATATATATATATATATATATATATATATATATATAAACAAATACATATTTTATTTTATTTTGAAAAAGAATAAGTTTTGGCTCATTTTAATTGATTATAGAAGAAGATTGTAAAATAAATATCTACGCATATATATATATATATATATTATCAAAATTATTTATTTAACTTAAATCAGTATCTTAATAATTTAATCCAGTTAATTACCAATTACCCGATGTCTAAAAATCTGGACCATCACATTCCTCCCCCTTTAAATCTTTTTGTCCTCGAAAAAGAACGAAGCACGAGTTTTAATTAAAATTCTTATTATCAGTTAAATTATCCTTAAACATTTTTAACTCTTAACTCCTTATATTAAAAAATTTAAAACACTTTAAAATCTACATGATATTGCCAAAACAGCTTTTAAAAATAATTTTTGTAAAAATACGTTTTATAACTCGATATCTCAATAAGTCCATCCTTGTTCTCATAGAAATTCGTTCATACGTTGATCAGGCGTAGGACTGAAAATCTATAAGTACTTAGCAGACCCGTTTTCAACATCCAGTGAAAATACTTAGAAAATATTTTGGTGAAAATATAGAAAACATTTTTGAAAATATAGAATTTTTTAAAAAATATAGAAAACATTTTTGGTGCGAATGCTCTGGAAATCATCACCCCCTAAAGGGTCACAGTTAGCCTGATGGTTACGTTGCCATCCTGGCAAAATCCATAGAAAACTGTAGGCTCTCCGCGCCCCTCGATTGCACCATGGAACCCGCCAAAGATTGCAGCTACACCCAGGTTTTACGTCGCCATCACGGCAAAAACTCATGTAACTGTAGGCATCAACGCCCTCGAATTTCGTTGCCAAATGAAACTTCACCACTCATACATAGATCGTAGACTACATCAGTCGAGTCCCAATGTTGCCGGTACGCACTCACTGCCATACGACTTTCGCTATGTCTTCATAGATCGCCGTCTACCAATGTTACGTCGCCCTTCCGGTGAAATCAAACGTAGACCGTTGGCACTCACTGCCACACGACTTCCGCTATGGTCCGCAGTAGATCGCAGTGACATCGAGTTACACTGTCATCACAGCGTAACCCAAATGTCTTTGTAGGAATTAGCGCCCTCGACTTTTGCTACCCACACACAATCCTCAGGAACTTCAGTTAATCCGGACTTCATCCCGGGATCAAATTTAGAATCCCCCTTAGGGCTCAATGCAGAACCACCCCATGGATCTCCTATGAAGTTCATTTCATGGGAGCCCCTTTTTCCCCAGAGCCAATCAAAACATTTTATACTATACACATATAGTATCTTTCAAATCATACTCTTTATGATTCACATAAAAATTTCCTTTACACAAAATCGATATCTCAAATCGATTGTTCCAAACTTGGCCTTCCAAATTCCAAAATTGATTTTCCCCAAAAATCAAAAGCCTTTCAAAATCATCGGGTTCCAAAAACCTTTTTCCCAAAATCATTCTCATAAAAACATTTATATATATATATATATATATTAGTTTATTCCTTTAACTAGAACAAAATACTTTTGGGTCACATCTTGCTTATATAAATTTATTTTATACTTCAAATATTTTTCAAAGATCTTTTCTTCTGGTTATAGATTCAACAAGGAGAGTTTATCATTTAAAACAAATATATATATATATATATATATATATAACTTTTATTATGCCAAATCAAATATTCATGTTTATTTCTTTTATAAAGTTATTTACCACATTACTTACTTTTTATAAAATGAATTTCAGTTATAGAGATATCTAGCTTCCACTTTTATTCATCATGTATTTCTCCAAATAGACTTTTCCTTCAAAAATCATTTTTACTTTTCCTTTCCAAATTTCCAATATCTACTTCATTCAAACACGTACGATGTACATATACCATCCGTATGCAATATTAAATTTAATCGCTCACTCGATCGCACAATTCCACTTCCGAACTAGTATCGTCCACTCGACTTCCTAATGCGGACTCAGATTTGGTTTCTTGATCAGAAACCGTCATTCTCCTTCCAGAGCCCTAACTATGATAGATAATTTCCAAAATCAATCAAAAATCCATATCCAGGGTTCGCCGTCGAAAATCGAGTGAAAAATCCCAACTGGGATCGATATACTATCTCGAAATTCTATGTTCGAATCTGGGTCAAATCGTTATGCGAATAGGATAACATACGTGCATCCTACATATTTTTCTTTATTTATTATCAGATAAATTAATTTCCTTTGATTCACCTTCATTTTCATTCTATTCACTTGTTTATAATTGCTTCCATTTCCATTTGGGTTATCACTTCAATTACAAACAGTTTGCACTCTGACTAGCTTAAATTTAGAAAATAGTTTTAAAAAGTTTGAAATAGATAAGTAGTTGTTGTAAAATAGTTATTAGTTTTAAAATAGCTGAAGAATTTTTAAGTAATTAAAAGTTAGATAGTTGCAAAGTAGTTATAAAATAGTAACTAGTTTGTAAAACAGATGAAAAATTGTTGTAAAATAGAAATTAGTTTTCAAAATAGTTGAAAAACAAGTATAAGATAGTTGAGGTTTAAAAAAGAAAAGTTGTATATTAAGTAACTAGGAAAAATAGATTTAAAAAAGCTTATATTAAAACAATTTATTTGGAAATAGTCTCAGAGTCAAACTGGTTCAATTTCCCAATCTCCCATTCCAATCACGTTTCGTTTTCTACTTCCATTTGAACTGATTCAATTTTAATTCAATTTGAATTAACTTCAATTCCTTTCCCAAATTCAAATCAATTTCCATTTGAATTAATTTCAATTCCAATTTCAACTTTAAACCATCTCGAATTATGTAAATTCGAGTTAAAATTTCAAATGTTGATTTAACCCCTTTAAATCAAATTAACCTTAAATTTTAATTTAACAGCATAAGTCATTAAACAATTTAATTCTAAGTCCAAATTTTTAATATTCATTTTAAATTATCTTTAATTAACTTATTTCAAGGTTCAAGTAAGAGTTCAAAACTTTTTAAACAATTTAGTCTTCAGAATCCAATTTATTACTCTATTTTAACTTCAACTTTGAAACCAATTCTTAAAAATTTAAGTTTGCAAGTTCAATTCTTAACATTCAAATCCTAAGTTCAAAGTGATTTCATTTTCATTAGTTCAATTTCTATCTCTAAAATTCAAAATTATTTAAATAGTTTCAAATTAAATTTTTATTTCCATTTAATTTCAATAATGGATATATTATCTCGATCCACTTCTTAATTCATTTAAACAATCCAATTCACAGTTTCATATATTATTAATAACAGTAGAATGATATCAGGATAAGCCAAGGTAAATAACATCCAAATTATCTAAAGCATCCAACAATAGCATCCGTTACCAATATCCAGAACTCAAACTTGTTTTGAGATCACACATAACTCCCATCCAAACCAACCATTTAACTTCCCTAAGTTAAATCTCAATTTCACCTAGAAATTTCCAATTCAGGTTGTTTATTAAACTTATTTAACTTCCCCTAGGTTAAATTCATTTTCACTTAATCCGGTCAATCTTACTCAATTTGAATTCTCCATTTCAAATTTTAAACTTCTTATCAATATCCTTTCCCACTTATAAGTTCAAAAACTTATTTCTCTTTGGGTTATTACATCACATTTCAGGGAAAATTCAAAACTCAACACTTAGTGTTTACTTCCAATCAATTTTGATCTTATATATATACATACTTATTTCCTTTGCACACCAAGTTATATTTTAAATTTTAAACCATTCTTGGTTTCTATTTCAAACAAATTCCTTTAATTTTTTTAAAACAACTCTTGTTTTAAAATAAGATTCCTACGTCTAAAATTATTATTCGTTATATCTTTTAATACTTTGAAATTTAAATTTTCTGGGCCTAGATTTAAAACTTCACAATTTAAATCCTTTTCAATTTATAAGTCATACTTATCTAAATTGTTACTTCCTTAAGCTTTATCATTTATTATTATTAGAAAAAAACATCCCATTATTAGACACAACAACTATATTATGATAATGACCAAGATTATCATATTTGGAAACCAGTTCACTATATATTATCTCATAATTTGTTGGAAAATAAAATCAGGGCAACTTAATTCAACATTTTGAAAACACTTCTACAAATTTCAGGATTTTATTTTCTAGTTTGAATCTATTTCTAGCTTATTTGTATAATTCATATTATCCAATTCCTATTTGTTTATATTTCTATTACCACTTATGTCTTATTATTATATTTAATTTCAACAACCATCAACCAATTATCTTAATATATATAATAATTAGAAAAATTATTGCTTTATATATATGTAACAACCCGCATATTTATCGATTTTTATATTTAAATATTTTATTTAAATATTTTATCGTTAATCGGATTTTGGTCCGAGGCTACTTTTTGCAAATGGTCAAATTAGGACTCGAGACCACTTCCATTGAGTTCGAAACGTCGTTTGCAATCTTCTAAGTATAAACATTGATATGTTTGGGGTTAGTGGAATTTCACCACTTTTTCACTCGAGCCTTTGGTTTGGACTTTTAGCCCATTAGGCCCAAGTTCCACCCCCCTTCTTCTTCATTGCTTCATTTCATTTCCTAACACTAAAGCTTCAACAAAAATGGTGAATGGAATGAGAAATTAAAACTCCAAAGTCGTTGTTTTATTGCAACTCCAACATTCAACTCCAAATTCAAGAAGAAGACATCGGATTCAAGCTTGTGGTTGCTTCTCCATTTGCCTTCAAGCTTTGTTCTTCATTTTCATTGGGTTTTGGAGCAAAGGTGATATTTTTATCTCACAAATCTAGTCTATAACTATATTGGACTGTTGGGAATGATTCCCTATCACTTTTGCATGCACATTTGCATTTGGTTTGGATTGGATTGGCGAAAAACTCCAATTTTTAGTGTTTTTGGTGAAAAACTGCTCTTAGGTCGTTCTGTCTTCATTAGGTCGCTCGGGGTGGAAAAGTCACGGCCTTCGTATTTGACTCACTTGGTTTTAGGTCGTAGGTCGCAAGCCTTTTAGGTCGTAGGTCGTATGGTCGTTAGGTCGCTCTGCTTTGACTCTGGCCATTTTTGCTCACTCGCAGTTAGGTCGCTCACGACCTAGGACTTAGGTCGCTCGCGAGTTAGTGGCTTAGGTCGTTGGGTCATATAACCCATTAAGTCGCGCTCCTTTAGGTCGCGCCTCTTTTAGGTCGCGCCTCTTTTAAGTCGCCCTTCTTTGGACCTTGTTAGGTCGCTCAACATTGACCTCGTTAGGTCGCTCAACACACCGTGTCGCTAGGTCGCTCGACTCTGGACCTCATTAGCTCGCTCAACCGTCTACCTTTATAGGTCGTAGGTCGTCTCCGACCTTAAACCACTCGGCCGCATTAGGTCGCGTACCTTTTAGGTCGCGTGTTGCACTAGGTCGTATGACCTTAGGTCGTTAGGTCGTATGGCTTTAGGTCGCTAGGTCGTATGACCTTAGGTCGTTAGGTCGTTTGGCTTTTAGGCCGCTTCCACGCTAGGTCGTTCGACTCTTAGGCCGTAACACTTAGGTCGCTCGCCTCTTAAGTCGCTAGGTCGCGTGCCTTTAGGTCGCGTTTCTTTATTAGGTCGCGTGTCTTTGTTAGGTCGCTGACCTTCTTAACTCACATGACCTAACCCCTAGGTCGTTGGGCCTCGTTTCTTCTTAGGTCGCTGCTTCTTATAGGTCGCTCGACTCCTTAATTTCTTTAGGTCGTTTGAGTGTTAGGTAGCGAACCCATTTTAGGTCGCATGACCTATACCCTTTAGGTCGCTGGACCACTAGGTCGTGCCCCTTAGACCCCTAGGTCGCAACCATTAGGTCGCTCGACCATATCCCTCTTAGGTCGTTAGACCTCATTTTGTCTTCACTAAGTCGTACCGTTTTGGACGGGGCGCTGCCCCGCACCCCGCCGGGGGCGCTGCCCCCTGGACCCCCGCGACCTGACCGGGCAGGTCGAACCCCGTAAGCGGTGGCGTTGCCCCCGCACCCCCACCTTGGGGGGTTGCCACCCCCCTGGACCCCCCCTCCGTAGGGGATCTTATCTGAAAAATATTCAACAGAACTTGCTGAGCTGATTTCCTTGGATTTTTATCACATCTTCGAATGTGACCTTTGTGATTGATTGTTTCTACAATCGCTTCTGTGATTTGTCACTTTAAAATATAAAGGTTTCAAAACTAGTAGTAAATATCAAAACTCTTTCAACAAAATGATTTCGACTCTATTTTTAATAACAAATCTCTTTTCTTAAACCGTTTTCCAATCTATTAGTATATACAAGCCTTTACCTCACTCGGATGAGAAATCTAATTAAACGACTTAGTAAAACAAGTGGTATGAAACGCTTGCGTTCACTTCGTCGGTTAATTCTTGGACTTGTTCGATTGAACCTCTTGTGACAATTTTATTAGTGAAGATTTACAGTTTGTTCGTAAATATTTAAGTTAAGCAAGTGGTTATGGGACATGAAGCTAAACTTCTATATTTACTAGCTTAGTGTAATTGACACTTCTCGTTGATCTTGATGATCGCTTTATGAATTAGACTAGCAATTGCGCGATGTCTCTTTCATTGCAAGGTTAGACTAGACACCACTTGTGTGATTCCATTCACACATACCTTTCTGCTTTTTGGTTAGTCTTGACCTCAATCTGTGTGATTCCATTCACACATGTGGGGTAGCTCCCCATGGTCTTCGGACCGTCATGTGATAGGCCTCTTTCCCTTTTTATGATTTCTGGATTTCTTGTGTTGATTTCTGGAATTTATCTCTTTGACTTGTCATGAGTACAAGTTTAGGGTATGATGCCCTCTTTGGATCTTTGAGAAGATTCTTGTGATATTGATTTATCTCTTATCGGTTGATCTCCTGTTGATCATTATTTGCATACTTATAGTAGTATGTCAGTATGGATATTTTATGTTTATGCCATATCTTTTATTTTATATCATGTCATCTGATATTTATAGTTAGACTGATCCGTTTATTATTTTCTTGTAAATAATACTCGGGTCAGACCGAGATGTTACAGGTGCTACTGCTTGACTCCTACCCCAGTGATTCACTACTCAGACTTTTGGCTACTTGTTTAGATTAGCAGCTTTTGTTGTTTACACTTGAGATATAGACTCATAGTTGTATTCTTTTGTATAGCACGCGTTGCTATTCTTTTGTATTATCGTGGATCTTTTTAGACCACTACTCTGATGTACACTTTTATGTGATATATATTCATATCTCTTTCCGCCTTTATGATATGGATATCTGTGATTGATTCGCATGTTATGCTTACTTCTATATTTGTTTCCGAAGATTATTTTATAGCCACCGTGTGATAAGAAATTACATGGATGGTCGCTCCTCAACAGCCTTATTCTCCCCGCTAGTTGACAGCACTACACCGTAGTGTTCTTGGCTAGCGTGGGTATAGAGGTGGGGCGTCACAATATATATATATATATATATATATATATATATATATCAAAATACAGGCTTATATGAAAACTAATTTTAAAACTGTTTTTAAAAACTTTATATAAGAAAATAACAAATACGCCCTCATATATAATGCACTCAACTAATTTTAGGGTACTACTGACCCTATCCTTAATGAGTAAACCCATTAGAGCCAAGGTTCTCGCTTAACCTCGCTCTGATACCAAATGTAACAACCCAAAATCTTCGACCTTGAAGATTCGACACTAATACGTTCACCGTAGAAGTGCCGAGCAATCGAACGTGGAAAATCCCAGATTGTTAGGCTAAAGAAGAAAAGAGGTAGAAGAAGAAACAGAAAAAAACACAGAATCTCACATTCTTAGCGGATCAAAATAAAATATCAAATAATAGCATTTATACAAAGAAAAACTGTATCTGTCAATTTTCATACAATACATCAGAGTTCATCAAAACTGGACAGTTGTAACAACCTGTCCTAGAATACAAGCAATAACTTCAATACACAGCAAAATATACTCCATACATTTCTGCCATCCAGCTCGCCACCTGAGCTCCAGAACGTCCTAACCTGAAAATCGGTAATGCTCGGTCTGACCTAAGCACTACAATCAAGTAACACCCGGGTCAGGCTGGAAACCAGCGTGAGTAAACCCATATAATTTGAAATACTAAGTTTGAAAACATAGTTAAAAACCCGGGGTAACTCGTACCTTACTACGAGTTCTTAAGTTGTTATAGTCAATCACTTATTACCAAACAATATTTAAGAACCGTTACTCAGTTTAAATGGCCATGTTACTTAATTTATTCCATTCCATCCTATTTGATTCTAAAATCGAATCTATAAAGATTTATAGTCAATTACTAATCGAAATGGTTCCGGGTATTTGCTGATACCCGACCTCGGTCGTTTCGAATCCAATACCATTCTTAATCCAAGTTATTTAGGTAAATACAATTCAATTTTAAACACAAGATGTCATATAGCAATTCATCATCGATGTATAACCCACATTATCACAATTCAATCCAAACATATCATATCACATAACATTACAAATTATCAGACTAGATATTAATCCAATCATTCAATACAACTCAATCATCCATAAGCAAGATCAATTTATCACCATTTCTAATTAATTAAATTTGATTACCAATAAATTGAATTAATTACTTTTAGATCCTGCTTAATTAACATTAATTAATTATAAACCATTCATTATTACGTTAATTAATTAATTAATTAAACATCCTTTAATTATCCACCTTAATTAATTATCCTTAATTACTTATATTAATTAATTCCTTTAATTAATTTCATTAAGCAATTATTCTTTAATTACTTTCCTTAATTAATTATCCTATAGTTGCTTAAGTTAATTAATTAACCCTTAATTACTTATGTTAATTAATTACCCTTTAATTACTTACATTAATTAATTATCCATTAATTAATCATATTGCTTAGTTATCCATTAATTCCTCAAGACCTTAATTAATTTAAGATAAACCATTATCTTAATTAATTACTTAATTATCATTATTAAATTCCATTTGATACACATAAGAATAAAATAGTTAATCGATTATATAATTATATTGAATCAAAACAATTTAAAAACATTAGATCTATATCTTATATTTTGAAACATGTTTAATATTTAACTTTGAAACTTTGAAAACATTCATTTTACTTTGAAAAAATTCATTTCTATGCTTTTAAAATTTGTTAAACATTTACTTTGCTTTTTAAAACTAGTTTATACAATTTACTTTCATTTGCATTCTAAAACCAATTTAATAACACGAGAAAAACCCCAAGCCAACAAAAAAAATACCCGAACATCAACCCGAGCAAAACCCCGATCCTTCCCGCTTCAACTTCCCTCGACTAGATACACAAACAACCCGAGCTTGACCCAAAGAAAACTTCTTCTTCTCGGATCCTCAATCAACTCCGTGACAACATACACAACTGGACGCATGTTCACGTGCATAATCGATCGGCTCCTCTCCGATCAACCGTACGTACTCCCACACGTCACCGTCGACCTTCTCCCTCGATCCGACCACCTAGAATTCCAAAACAACCTCCACAACGAATTTGAACAAAATCGAACACAACTGGAATGAAACGATCGTAAAAAAACCTCCGTGCTCCACGCCCTAGATCATTTGATACCACATGGTCACACCTGGAGCTGCACTAGTCCCTCAACAACCTATTCCCCCACCTCCAATCGAGTTCATCGCAATGACGCCGCCGCATTGGCCTCAAATCCAACATCAACCCAGACAGGGTTTAAAACCTTATAACGTCATCGACGAGCCGTCTTTTCGATCTAAAAATTCACCGCGTATTTTCCCCCCGATTTTCGGCCTACAACCTTCCTCTGGCCACAATCCCGATGCCCCCGACCCTCATGATCGCCGGAATTTGACCAAAATCTAATATTCGTTCAACTCGCTGTATCTCAATAAAAACGAACTTAAAAATCTATATATTAATATCAAAATTCATCATTTTACAATACGAATTAGTTTATATGATCAAAGCTTAAAAATTTAAAAATCAAATTTTCGACTTAAATTCATTCTTACTGCCATTTCTTATTTCCGGCAAATCCACCTGTTAATTTTACTTGATAATATTTTTAAAAGTCAAATTTGGTTATTACAATCAAATTTCCTTTAAAGATCATGACCTGCAACTATTTGTATAAGGAGATAAGAATTTTTGAACTTAAGTAAGTTAGTTAAAATCAAACAGGGGCCATCTTTATTCACCATCAGACATGCACACAGAGACACACACACACACACATTGATTCGGCTATTCTTTTAAACAATTTACATCCATGCAACCATCATTCACAACATTACCTCAAGAATTTACACATGCATCAGAAAATAACAGATTAAGTTTCCTTTAAAATAAATGTTTACTCACCTGTTAAAAAAACAGAGAACAGACTTCCCCTTATGATCTGGAAATTTGATTTGAAACTGAAACTTGCATCTTTGTTTTACATATATTGAGTTGAAATCTTTGCTTGTTTGCATAGGTTCAAAACTAGCAAAAGTAGAATTTAAAGTTGTTGCTGGTTTGATTTTAATTTCCTTTTTAGTTTTAGAAGAAGATGAAGAAAGAAAACGGATTGAGGAAGTAAAAATGAATATACCAGTCCTAATTTCTCACTTCTTATTATTTACATATATTTTAATTAAAAAGAAACTAAGCCACTTGTCTTTTGCATGTTTTATAAAAGCTACAAATGTCAAAACAACTTATTTTATTTTTCCTTATGTTTTATTTATTATTTTAAAAATAAAGAAAATAAATTAAATATGACACTTGTATTTTGCATGTATTTATATTTTTATTCTTGTTTTTATATTTCCATTAATACATTTTCTTTTTTGCTTATATTTATATAACTTTAAAGAAAAATGATATAAAACCTAATTACTCACTAATTAATAACTATATATAGATATAGATATATATATATACACTAGTTGTAAAATTTATTTTCAAGATACTTAAATAAATACATATTCTATTTTGTTTGCAAAAAGAATAAGTTTTGGCTCATTTTAAATGATTATAAAAGAAGATTATCAAATAAATATCTATCCAGATATATATATTTATTATCAGAATTATTTGTTCAACTTAAATCAGTATTTTAACAACTTAATCTAGTTAATTACCAATTAACCGATGTACAAAATCCAGGTTATCACATATATAATAGATAATAATAAATAAATTATTTACTCTTATAGTTGATAATTTAAAAAGTAAAAATTTGGATTTTAGAACAAATCAATAAAAGTTAAGTTTTGTCAAAAATAAATAAACGCTTAAATAAATAGGTTTAAATATTTATTTAAAAAGATAAATATTATTGAAAAAATTTAATAAAGATAATAAAAGTATATTAATATATTTAAAAGTATGTTAATAATCATTTTACAAAAGTAACCAAATTTTCGCATTTTGTCAGTTTTACAAAAAGTGTAAAAATAGAGATTTTGATATTATTTAAATATGATTTTAAAATATAAAGAGACATGTTTTAATTTATTTGAAAAAGTAAAAAGTTCATTTTTAAATTTGGTTTACATAAATAAATAGTTTAACTAAAACGTCAAAATGTGACCGTAAAATATTTTGTCGAAAAGCAACGTTTCATCGATCAAAAGTTGTCGCAACATTTTCACACCTTTATTTTCTTATATAGGAACATATATTCAAATAATATAGGTATTAATTAATTCATTAATCACGTTCGCTTTACTAAACATACTTACAAAATTCTAGAATGTAATTAAGAAAAAGTAAGCACAAAAAGACAAATATGTCATTTCAAAGCAAAAAGTAAACATCAAATCAAACCAAACATAATTATTATATTCTTTACTTAATTTTTAAGTGAAAATGACATAAAGTAATGATTTGAAATGTGATGTTAAGTGTTGAAAAAATAAGGTTACTTAAAAAGTAAGTAAAGGGTATTTGGTCTTTTTACAAAATATTATTTTAATCCAAATTTTTTCTATAAATAAGCATCTACTTTCTCACATTTTTTCACTCCTTCTTCCATTTTCAAGCTTTTCTTCCACTCTCTAATGTCTTCCTTTTCTCTCTTTTCCTTACTAAGTTTTCTTAAAATCATATCATATCAAATCCAAACGCCTTCAAACTTTGTCAAAGACCTTAAAATACCATTAAAACATGGTTTATCATCTAAGAAGAGAATAAATGATGGAAGAAGAGGTAGAATAGGGCAAGGCCGAACCATTTGGAAGAAAGGAAGCAAGTTAGAAAGCTCTGGAGCAAGAAAAAGAGAAGGAAGTGCTGCTGGAATCAAAAGGAAAGTCTACGAAATAGATTTGGTGAAGCTATAAGGATTTAGTGAAGTGTTGGATTAAATGAATGTTGGTAGAAAGTTAAACGATTTGACTAAGGTGAGTACTCAAATCTTAGTTTTATTTTAATAAAACTTAAGTTGATAATACACGTGTTAAATTAGAAATTAATAGGTTGAATATTGGTTGATACTGGACGATAACTTGGTTGGTATTATGGTTGATTATATGTTTGTGATTTGGATTATAACTTGGTTTGATAAATGATAAGAGAAATGGTTGGTAAGCATAGTTAATTAAATGAGAATTAAAGCTACACAAATGTGTGTATGGAAATATTTAGCCTCTTAATGATTTCAAAATATCTAAAAAATTGAAAATCCCTCCAAACTAATTTTCGAAACCTCATATGAACTTAACGTCTTTTTATCGGTGATTGGTACGAAGGAATCGATATCGGATTTGGGCGATTCCTATCCGAAAAACCGGGATGGATTTGGGTGATTCCTGTCCGAAAAACCGAGATCAGATTTGGGTGACTCCATCCGAAAACCCCTTCAAACTAATTTTCGAAATAAAACATATTGAAGACAAAGCTCGTTGAAGACGAAGATCTTCATGATGTAGGATTACTTGCCATTAATCCCAGGAGGTGAAATTTACCATATCTACTGTGACGATCCAGAATTTTGGATGTTTGAAATTGGAATATTTTATTAATTTTAAATATTTAAAAATTAATTCTAACTTGAATTTCAAATATCACTGCTTGTTGGATAATTTAAATTATTGAATTTAATAAGTGGTAATTGGGTAAAATATGAAATCTGGAGTTTCAAGCTTGTTAAAGATAATTTAAAAATTTATATTGATAATACTGAAGATGATAGAACTTTTAAAATTGAATTTAAAGGTGATTTGTTCGATTTGAAAAATATATCGTTTAAATTGATTATTAAAACTTCCCTTTCGAGGCACAGTCTCGAAATTCGATGAAACCAGCTCCATTTGATCCATAATATTATATTATTATCGAATTTCAAATTTCTTAGTGTTCGGAGTTGTCGTGTGATCGTACGAGTTGTGAACGCGCTGAAATTTATATCGAACATTCAATATTATAACTGGTTCCAAAAAGCTATCTTCTCCATACGATCGAATTAGGACTCGAAACCTTTCCTACTGCGTTCGGAATAGGGGAATAACATTATAAACACCTAGCGGCACACCTCGATAGGAAGTCGAGATTTTGAGCTACGATTTTGAGACGGTTTAAATTTAAATTTTAAATATAATTTGACTAGCAAAAAAATTTCTTCACATCAGAACTGTATCTTTTCATACTATAGCCACTTGTCTTCTGGTTCACGCCATCTGTCACATTCACGCAATCGGTAAAACCACGTCTTCTTCCTTTCGAATTAAAATCAGTAAATCAAAAGGTAAACAGATCTATTCAATTTCATCTTCTCTGCTCGATTTCCTTCTATACACCGAAGTATTAATGGGCGCGATTTGAACATAAAAAATATATAACAGAACAAAATCATGATTTAATTTCTTCCTTCTCTTTTTTTTGCATATCATTTTGTTCAAACGAAAGATATCTTGTATATATGTTCCAACTAGTCTAACTGCTTAAACCAAAATTTACAATCTATCAGGAAGAAATTGCAGACGATATATATTGCGAGCTCGGAACTAATTCGCGAGGAGGGTAGGGCTTCGGTAGAGACTGGATTGTTCCTCTTGAGTGGTCGAAGGGTTCGTTGGAGATGGGGAGGAAGAGTCGGAATCGACTTTTTCGATTCAAGGAAGAGAGTGGGGGTGGCGATCGAATCCAGTGAACGAGGTGAAGCTAGTGTACGCGAGATTGTTTTGGGGATGAGGGGCAACGTGATGATGGGTGCCATAGCTTGAGGTGAGGTCGGACCTACCATCGGTGGTTCGGGGTCATTGGAGGGTTTAGGTGGTGAGGGTGGATCTGGAGTTAGGTTCGAGGAAGGTGAGTTTCCTTTCTTTTTTTATTTATTTTATTTGTTTCTAGTATAAACTAAATAACAGTTTTGAATTTAGTTTTATCATGAGATATATAATAAAAATATGTTCATCAGTTGTTTAAATGGAAATTTAAAACTTCATGAGCTTACAATTTTATAACGTCTGGGCATGGAGAAATTGGGTTGCTAAAATTTTTATTAAGTAAATATACAATATACATATTTCCACTTACGGGTTTAATTTTAAAATAATGAAGATTTATTTGTTTAATAAAATCTAAATTATTATAACGACCCTGACTCGACCTTCGAAAATCGGCACCCGTACTTCACTTGTACTCAAATACCGTAGATTCAAACATCGAATCTGGTTCGCTGAAGCTTATAACACATTAAGTACAACAACACAATGGAAGAAATGAATAATATATCATTGACATACAACAGTTGATTACAATGATACAACACATTGATACAATTGATATCAATTCAGAGATACAAAACTAACAACGGAAGAGATAACTCAAATATGATCTTCGATAAAGAGTGAATCCTAAATCTGCAACTCCAAACCAAAAGCTTGAACCAAAAGCTCGAAGGACTCCAATCCAATAAGCTCGAACCACCATCAAGCTGAACTGAACCAGACTTCATCCTAATGTGATTGGCAAAACCAAAGGCTGGATGCTATCGACTCTATATCTACAAGCTGACTATTCAACTATCGGAAATACCCAACTCTAGACTGCCCATGTGGAAAATTGTGGGCATCTAGAGTTTAGGATGGAAACAATAAACTTCAGGATGGTCATGGGACTGGTATGAGCAAACAAAACAGATTTATCTTTAGAACGACCAACAAAAGAATTTAAAACAATGAAATCCGAAATGCTTTTTGGAAAATGAAACTACCATAAGGCCTCCCCGCACACACACCGCAAAAGCAGAATTGGAGGAGATTTCTCCTTATGATAGTCAAAAATGCTTGATACGCGAAAACCATTTGATATTATTATTAGTGCATAGTGTAGAAACCCTTTCAAAAGTATAATATTAATCTTGGCCAATATAGACATTTCGAACTATGCCTACTATAGCTACCATCTAAATAGTGGTGACCACCATAAGTAAATGGCAGGTTATACAAATAAAACCATACAGGGCGTGTATTAGTGATTGGATTTCCAACAAATTGTCAGGCCAAGGAACTTCCCATTGCCACATGGGTACGCCTCTGGAGGGATGCCCCGAGAACCTACCCGGATCTCTGCCAACACCAGGTCGGTTTCCTCTCTGCCTAGGAGTAATACCTAAAGATATGCCACCCTCGGTCGTTTGCGTCCTTTATCCGAGGATCCTCCACTACAAAGCAACATCACACAGTAATAAATATACAGTGTCCACATGAGTTAAGTATCTGGGCTCCATACCGTCATACCACCCTTTTCCAAAAGGAATGGACATACCCTTGGGGCGCAACCCCTGCAACCTTGCGGCATCTTTCCTGTTTCGACCATTTCCGGGGTTTGAGGTCCTGATGCAGTCTCGTTCACAAAGCTACGCTTTTTCACAATGCCATGCTTCGATCAACAAATGATTAGCAACACTTCGTATGCCACATTATCAAATTGGGAATATATCACTAGTAACCATCAACTACATAACCTCTGAGCTCGTACGTCTCAGAGAAGGGTTGTAAGCTAAGAGAATAAATCTCCGCTACCAAACAGAAATGTATTTGATAGAAACCGGTTTTACATCTCAAAGTGTAATGTCGGACACACATCCATACAGCCTGTTTCGGGTTCGAACAGAACCGAAGGCAATTCCAAAGAAGCCCTTGCAATCCGGGTATTCACAATCCCGATCGGACTCCGCATCACATATGGAGATCTCTATACCGGCGCGACTCAGTGCAGAGACAATCGACGGGTTATCCTTTCGTTCTCGAAAATACCCGGTCTTCACCACTGGTCTTCAAATGCTACCCATAACATCATATCATTTTTCGGAATGGGTTATATGACACAAGGTCCTCTTCTGGCTAAACCGAATAATGAGCGCCATATTTAAAAACATATGGATATTGGGATTTCAGTTAAGTCACAACTTATTACCCAAAACTTTTCTTTCAAATGGTTTAAACAAATTACCATTTACAAATCTTTAAACAAAAAGATTCACTTCATAAAGTTCACCAATATTTCAAAAAGATTCGTTCATAGCTTTTCAAAACAATTACCTTTTCAAATTGGATTATCTCAACCAATTATTAACCCAAAGACTCGGTTTATAGCTTTCAAAACTATTTCCAAAGATCCATTCATAAATTTCAAAATAATTCCCATTTCAAATCTTTTATATATAAAAGATACACCATTTGAAATTCTCTTCGATTTCAAAACAAAGTTTAACAAACTTTCACAAAGGTTTATTCATAGCTTTCAAAAACACTTCACAATTTCATTTCAAACTTGAAATTATTCACAAATTGGAAATCATTTCTTCATATAAAAGCTATTATTATTTGAAAACAAATAGTTTTCGTTTCAAAAAAATCCGATTACATTTACATAAGTCAAAGCATATCAAGTATAAAACTTAGGTTAAATTCGAATTCCCAGAACAATACTTTTAAAATGGTCTAACCCATATATAACTTGTATAGCATCTTTAAACCATAGTTTCCAAACATAGAATTCAATTTCAAATTTTGAATTAAAATTTAAATCAAATTATTTAAATTTCAAAACTTTTTCAAGTTATTAAAACAACTTTTATCTTCAAAACTCCTTTTTAAAAACTTTTCATATTTAATCCAATTAAATTTCCAAAACCATTTAGATTCAAAATTCAATTTTTAAAAATTATTTTCAAAAATCTGTGACTTAACCAATTTCCTCGTGCAATCCATATTTGCGTGTGTAAGGTGCAGTCCAGGGGTTTTACACAATAGTGCAACAACATCAATCATCACAGATTCAATCATATCAATATTGATCAGCGGTATATTCCTATAACGCTTACCTTTATTCACAGATTCACAGATAAATGTATCACAGATAAAATGAATAAATAAATAAATTACACACAGCTCAATTCACAGAACAGAATATTACAATCCAGAGATTAGAATCAATTCAAGGCATCTCATACAATACAAACAATCCAAGCATTCAATAATCATTTATAAGTAGGATTAATTAATTGTTAAAATCCTAATTAATTCAATTTAATTTCCAATTAAGTTTAATTTCTTATGAATTAATTATCAAATCTTGATTAATTAATTACAAATCGTTTGATATTAATTAATGAAATTAATCAACCTTATTTAACAAATGAATCAATCTTTAATCATTAAATAATTAACCCTTAATTATTTAATTATTCTTTAGTTAATTATCCTTAATTAATTACATTAATTAATTAACTCTTAATTAATTAATTTTTTAATTAAGTATTCTTAATTAATTATTATTTAATTAATTATCCTTAATTAATTTACCTAAATAAATCACATTAGATAAGTCTTTAAGTAATTAATCCTTTTAATTACATTGGGTAATTACTTTCACTAAGAAAATATTATTTAATTACTTTCATTAAATATTTATTTCTAAGTAATTAATTACCCTTTAATTACCTATATTAATTTATCACCCTTTAAAAATTAATTATATTTACAGATTACTTTTAAATTAAATAATGATTCCTAAATTAATCAAAGCTCCATTTAACTAAAGATAACCTTTAATTTAGATTACTTACTTAATAATCACTCTATTAATTTAGTTTTAAAAAAACTTAAGAATTATCATTACAAGCCATTAACTATCTTTGAAAAAATTTTAAACAAATTTAGGCTTGAAATTAAATCTTTGAAGAACTGGACTTAAACCCACTAAGACCCGAGCCCAATTATTCAAAAACCCGAGCTCGCACTAGCTTTCCCCGTGCCCGACTTTGATTTTTCCTCTAATTCCCTCATAGTCTTCTCCCCCTTCTTTTTTTATTTCTGTTTTATTTTAAATTTTAAAAACTGTTATACAGCTTAAACTAGCAAATGACTCGAAAGCAACCCCGAGTCATAACGTATTTTCCCCGAGACACCACTCGGACTTCCCCTCTTCTTCTCCAACCAACAATCCTTATGCATCTCCGTGCACCGTGCACCTACACCCACGAACCAACCACCTCCGCAAACTACCGTGACCACCCACACATCGTCAACGAACAGCTCTACTCAATCGCCTACCTAGATCGACGATTCGATCAAAAAGCAAAATCGAGTCTTCCATCCTCAACCTGGAACCCAACAACCATCAGGAAAGGACCTCGCTGCGACGCCTCCGACTACCGGCCACCATGCCTTCACGCCATTAGCCTCGCCCCTCACCCATGAACCAATCCCCCTCGGTGCAATCGATCACGATGCACCACAGTCGACGAAATTTCCATGTTTTCGCCGTCGAACAAAACTGAAGCTTAAACCCTATCTTATCAACGTTCAACCACCACGTCCACTAATAATTTCCATTGCCATATTTCTGATGATCCTTGACTTTTGAGCTAACTATGACCAAGACTCTATGCGCCCTGCATAATAGTGGATGACCATTTATACCGCGATATCCCCCTCGAAGTGGGATTGGTATTATTATATTGTGCTAACATCTGTGGATGCAGGAAAACAGGTTGGAGGGATCCAACTGGATTCCTCAAAAGTTTTGAATTTATTTTATATTCTGTGATATGATTTATTTGGTAAACTATGATAAATTATATTAGTAATTGAAATTATTGAATGCTATGGTTTGGATAGATATATTTTGGTATTGTAAGATATCGGAAATTTAAAAAATTGGATTTTGAAGGAATATAAAGGAGAAATTTTAAGTAAAATAATTATAATAAATTTGGATAGATTAAAAGAACGAATTTGGAAAAGGATAAATGTTGATTTTAAAGTCCTATCAAATAAATTCCGAGTATGAGAAAAGAGACTTTTGAATAAATAGGGATGAATGAATTTTGAAAACTCAAGTGATATTTTTATAGATAAAAGTTTTATTTTAGAAATTCAAGATTTAAATGCTTTGGGAAAAATAAAAAGGTTTGGAAATAGAATATGAATTGATATTTCAGATTTAAATAAAGTTTTAAACCAAAATAAAAGAGTAAAACCTGGAATTAATGGTTTTGAAATAAGTTTGGGTAAGTAAAGGAATTTATTTTAAAATGGAGTTAATTTTGAAAATCGATTGAAAATCGATGAAGTGTTGAAACCGTGATTAAAAAAAGAATAGGATTATGGAATTTATAAACTGAGTTTATAAATAAAGTGAAATATTTATTAGTGGATAATTTGAATGTATAAATTCACGTTGGGAATTTATAAGGGAAGGGTGATTTGTTTAAAAAATAAAAAGGTGGTTTTATTTTTAGAAGTGTAAAAAGAAAATTTACGTGTTTGGGGACGTAAATTAAGTGGGGATAAATCGAGAAGGATTTATAAATGTTTTGATGGGTTATGTTGGAAATGGAAGGTGTTGAAAAGTTAAGTATATTTTTCAAAAGAAGATTTCTAAGTATAACTTAAAGGATTTAAAGTTGTTTAAAGGAGCGTGTTAGAGAAATTTATTTATTTTAAATTGTTAGAATTTTAAGTAAATATTCATTTAAAATTAATTATAGTAGTAATTATTTTAAAGGTTAGATGAGAATTATGTTTTTAAAGATAATTATTTAATATTTATACTTTATACAACAGTTTTATTTTAAAAATAGTTGTGGCTAAAGTTTTACTTGAAAAATTATTATAGAATTTCATAACTATTGTTTTGAGTAAAGCGATTTAAGTAGTTTTGTTTCAAAGGTTTTAAGTGTATGTTTTGGGGGAAAGTGATTTAAATTATTAAAAATCTAATTTTAATAAGACTTGGAGTTTTACAATGAAAATAAAATAATTGGTTGACTTGATTGTTTATTTGATAGTTAAATAACCGACTATCAAATCTGGACCCAAAATATAACTTTAGAAACATCTAGGAGAGGTAAGAGAATTATATGGTACAGTTACCATTCGAGGTGCTATATTGTACGTATAAACTCCTTCGTTCTTCTAAGACATTGATAAGGAAATCCGTCCACTAACGGTTAGGAGGTGAACTTCGATCTTATTTTCGTCTGTGTATTTCCTAAAGAACCGGGGTTGAGTTTACCGGGAATCGGCGAACGTTGTTTCAAAGAGACCGAGATCGGATTTATGATCCAAAAATCACTTCGATCCAACGAGTACATTTTCATGATGAAGACAAGAGCTTGGAGTCGAAGATGGCGCCGTGAAGTGCAAGGGCTAATCACTAGTAATCCTGAGGGTGATTCCAGAATGGATGTGGTTGGAATAGTGCCTTCGGTTTCATTCGGACCGGGAACGGACTTATATGGATGAATGCTATCAGAACATCGTCAGGAGGATGATGAGCATTCTAAGTGAGATGTGTTCTAAAAAGGTAACGCTTAGCCTCGAGCCTCATCAACCATGAATGACTGAAAATCAGGGGTTATGCAGCAAGGCTAAGTGGCTAGCAACCAATTAGGGTAAGGTCATCCCTGTCTAGATGTCCCTTTTTATTCGGCTGTGTGGGTGGTTGCTGATCCCAACCGCGGGATGATCTTATTTGGACTATCTAGTAAGTGGTAGCTCTAGTCTTCTGTGGCAGAGGATCGGGAGGGGTCCTCGGTATGCTGATCTAGACCAGGTACCGTGATACGTGGTACCTCAGTGCCTAGTCATTAGTTGGAAACCCATTCTCCCTATGTGCCTTTACGGTTTTGATTTGTCGAGCCAAGTATTGATGGAATTTAATGAGTGTAACAATTTTGGCTATTTGAATAAGTATTTGTACTCAAACACTATTATAATATCAAAGGATTTTATAAGAAATGTATTGGTTATCGTAAGGTAAAAATCCGACATGTTTATTTGTGGCGTGGTTTTACGAGATACCGTTGATTACAAAAGATTTTGAAAACTTTGATAATCCAATTGGTGTGTTTTCTCACGCTGATTTTCCAGACTGACTCGGGTGTTATTTTACTATAATGCTCGGGTCAGACCGAGTATTATAGAAGACAGATTCTGGATGGACTGTTGTGGGGCTCAGGGGACGAGTTGGATGGCGAGACGTTTCACACGTACTTGATGTATATTCCGCTGTGCAGTATAAGCTGTGTATTCAGTTGTGTGAGGACAAGTTAATATAACTGTCCTGTATTTTGCTATTGATTGTGTTGTACTCTGATGATGTATTGTATAAACAGATATAGTTCTTTTTGTATAAAGATCGGTCATTTATCTATTATATATTGTTCCGCTGCGATTGTGAGATTCTGATGTTGTTTTCCATTTATTCCTCTACCTCTTTCTTTTTTAACCCTAATGGTCCGTATTTCTGTCCACTTTGAGTTGAACCATTGGAGAATATTGTCGACTCCAAGGGGTACAAATTTGCGGGTCACTATAGTTGGTATCAGAGCTGAAGGTTGGTGAGAACCTTGGCTTTGGTGGGGATTACTCATTAGAGATAGAGTCAGTGGTACTCTAAAATGAGTTTGAGTATATTAATAGATATGAGCGCGTATTTGTTAGTGTGTATAAAATAGTTTTATATTATGTTGATTGGTTTGTTGGGTAGTTTATGTATTCTAGTCAATACGAGTAATTAACCTTATTGATAGAGATCTCTAAACACTTGAATAGAACAATTCGACATAGTGTTGTTTTAAATAGGGTAAATGAAATAATTTTACCCAAATTATTTCACATATAAATGGAATAATTTTCTGTGATATCCCGGAATTTCAAGGAATTTAAAATGTGGCAATCTCTTAATTAATTATTTAAAATTGGTAAAATTTGTTAATTTCAAACAATAATAAATATAATGTGATGTTTTTAAATATAGTTATAATTAGATTTTTAAATGGAATAATAATTTTAAAATTTTAAAATGTGTTTGTTTAAAATTGATATCTATATTTATTTGAATTGATTTTAAATTGGATTTTAAATTGAATTTGAATTTGAATTTGAATTTGAATCTAGATTTAAAATTGAATTTAAAGGAATATATATCTTAAAATAGAAATAATAATATAGTTTGGATTTAAAATATATGGATAAGGTTTTTATTTAAAATAAGATTTGTTTTACATTCCTAAAAGAAATTTATTTATTTAAATTTGGAAAGGTATTTATTTAATAGCAAATAAATACAAAAGTTCAATATGGGCATCTAAAAATGAATTAAATATATTATATATGATTTTATTTAAAATATGATTGGTTTTTATTTTCTTTTCTTTTAAGAAGTTTTATTTATTTAAAATTAGAAAAGCATTTATAAATTAAGAAACATACTTGTTAATTAAGAAATTAATACAATAGCTTTGAAAAATCATTTTAAAATAATAAAAAAATGAATAATTACAAGTGTAACTAAATCAAGAGATAAGTAACAAGTATTTGATAATTAAGTGTGGTAAAGAAAAGTGTCATTATTTGTTTTTATTTTTCTTTAAATTTTAATTAATCCTAAATTTAATCTATAAAAATACTTCCACCTTCTTCCTTTATTTCTTTTTCTTATCTTTTCATATTCAAAACAAGAAATCAATGGCCAGACCTATAATCACTTCCTTAAATCATAATCTGAAAACATTTTCAAGTTTAAAACCCTGTAATTCATTCCTCAAAACAAATCATTAAACCTGTAAACTATCTTTAAAACAACTCAAGTTCAAAATCAAAAATCATAAGACCTTCTCAAACCATAACCCTGTAAAAATATTCCACAAACCAAACCAAAAGTCTGTAATCTTCTCCTTAAAAACAAATGTAGACCAGAAAATAATCAAACCTGTAATTGTTTTATTTTCAAGCCTGTAAACAAATCAACAACCTGAAATCAAAGCCCTGTCATTTAAGCCTGTAACCAATTTTCAAAGCAAACCCTGTAAGCAGTTTTCAAAAGCTTGTAACATCTTCAAATGCAAACTGCATCAATCAAGTCTTGAATCATCTCAGTCAATAAAGCAATTTTGTTTTCAATCAAAGCAATACAAGATTCAGGAATCCAAACTGTTTCAAAAGCTTCCCAATTCTTATCAAACTCTCTGTATTTTATTTGAAAGGTGAGTAAACATCAACTTAAAAATCCTAAGTAATAACTGTTCTGTTGCTTGTTAGATTTCTGAAATGATTAATGCCTGCATGTTTATATATATATATATGTGCGTGTGTGTGTGTGTGCGTGTGTGTTATCTGTGTATATGAATGTGTATGGACTGTGCATGTATATTTTGATTGTTCTTCTCTGTTTTTAAATTACAGAGAGTAGAAATAAAAGAAAAATTCAAATCTCCTTATATTGTTAGGTTTTAAGTTTTAAACATGATATGTTTGTTTAAACACAAATTTAAGTTTAATATTTTATTCAATTAGAATAGATATGAAAATCTTCTGGAATCAAAATAGTACGGTAGGAATTCTTTTATCATGTTAAAATCAATCACTTAAATTTGCTGTTTCAAGTTTATATCTTGAATCATCTTTGAAAGATAGGATTTTTAAAACAAAAATCAATATTTTTAGTATTAGGATAAGTGTGCATTTTGGAAATGTCTGGAATTGGGTTTTTGGGCAAGTTCTGGTGGCCGGAGCATCTTTGGTGTTTGTGGCTTCGACTGGAGGAGGTCGGAGTGTAGGGGTGCTCAGGAAAAATGGATGGTGGGGTGCCTGATGGTCATGGCGACGACGGCGAGTTGATTTAGGTTCTAAACTTAATTAGGTCGAGCTGGGAATATAGGATCACTGCTTCCTCTTTGGTGTATTGATTTCAAGGGGAGTAAGGGGAATGGCTTCGTGGATGATCGGAGGTGGAGTTGCCGGGGTTGCGCGTTGTCTAATGGTCGGAGGCGAGAGTTCGAGGTGGTTTTGGCCATGGTGTTTGGTTCCAGTTTTCAACAAGACTGCTCGATTTTTAATCTCGAGCTTGTGATGATGTTTGTATGATCGAAGTTGCTCGTAGGGATGTTCGGTGACTTGACGATGGTGTCGTCGATGGTCGGAGATGGCTCCGATGATGGTGCACGTGCATGGTGTAGTTTATGGTGTCTGTGGTTTTTTGTTGTGAATTGAGTTTGGTTTGCTCGAAGGAGAGATCCGAGTTTTGGGGTAATAGCTCGAGTCTGTACTCGAGTAATTGATGGGTGGTTAGCCTATAGTATTAATTGTTACAGTTTTTTAAAAAAAAATTAAATTTAAACTAAATTTTTGAAAATGGAAGAAAAGGAGACAGAACTTGGAATGGCTCTCGAGTCATACTCGTATTCAACTGAAGCAGATGAATTAAAGGAAATTTTCATAAGTTTTAAAAAGTTTTATAAAACAAGTTTTAAATTTTAATAAAGAAAGTTTTAAAGTTTTGAAATAAATCTTTTTTTGAATTCTGTTCTTTATAAAAATAAATATTTTCTTTAATATTTTATTAAGAAGTTGGAAATTTGTTTAATTTAAATTTTGTTGAAGTTATTTTTAAACTTAAGTAGAAATGAAATTTTAAGCCTAGCTTTAAAATTAAAACTGAATTTAGTTTAAACTATCATTTGTTAAATGCTTATGGTTATGGAAGTTATGTTTTGTTAACTTTAAATTTATCAAGTTAAATGTTTATTTTATTTTAAATCTTAATTAATGATTTAATTAAGTAAAGTTATTCATAAGAATAAAATGGTTTAAAATGTTTTAATGATAATTAAGGCAATAATAAGATAATGTTTTATCTTAAAATAGTTAAGGTTTTTAATGTCTTGAAATTAATTAAGTTAATTAAGGGAAATTAAGTACAAGTAATTAATTTAATTAATAATGATTAAGAATTAATTAAGGAATTAATTAAGAGTAATTAATTAATTTAATTAATTTATTTCAAATTTATTATTAATGGTTATAAGTTAATTAATTTATAATTAAGTATAATTAATTAGATAATTAAAGATTATTAATTAATGATTAGATATTAATTAATTAAGTAATTAAGGTGGATTAATTAGTAATTAGATATTAATTAACTTGTAATTAGAAAAGTACTTAATTTGTAATTAAGTTTTATTAATCAATAATTGGGCTGTATTAATTAATAATTAAGAAATTATTAATTTATAATTAATGTTAATTAATGATTAATTAACTGTTATTTAGGGTTAATTAATTGTTATTAAGGATTGATTAATTGTTTTCTTAGGGATTAATAAATTGGTTATTAAGTTTTATTAATTGATAATTAAGGTTTATTAATTAATAATTATGGATTAATTAAGCTACAATTAAAGATTAATTAATTTATTTAAAGGGGTAATTAAGGGATGAATTACCCAATTGTAATTAATCAAATGAATGTGATTAATTAATTGGTTGATTAATTATAGATAATCTTGATGATTGACTAAGTGTGAATACTTAATGAGATTAAATAGTGTAATTACTTAGGATAAGTAATTAATGTATAATTACTGGGATGTAATTAACTAAAGGGAATTACTTAATGGGAAGTAATTAAAGGATAATTACTTAGTAGAAGTAATTAAGGGTTAATTACTGTAACATCCTAAAATTTATCAACTTAAATTGGTGATATATTTAAACTTTTGAAATTCAATTTGAAAATAAATTGAAAAGTCTCAAACAAATAAAATAAGAGATAATTTGTATGAATAAAATTACAATTTCTTTTGAGTTTAAAATCTTGAAATAATAAATGTTTTAAAAGTCATTTGAATTTAAAATTTATATATATAATGCTTATATGAGTAGATTTGAATGTATATATTGAAATTGAATTTAAATTGTACAAGTATATATATGAGCATATAGATGGACATAAATGGATTATAATTCAAGTTGAATTGGAATTTGAATTTAAATTTCTAAAAAAATGATTTAGAAAAATAATTGGCAATTGAAATCATAAAGGTGTAATTTATATAATGTAAAAGATTGGTTAAAACATTTCATCTTTTAACATTGCATATATACAAATGAATAAGTGGTATAATCATTAATAAAATGAATTTGATATAAAAAAAATTATTTAAAAATTCTTTTGTCTATGTAAAAATATAAGTGTTAAACATGCATAGGGGAGATGGTGAAAAAAATTTAAAGTGTAGAGATCTCATGATTGGTTTTAACAAGTGGCATTCAATATAGTTGATTGAAAAAAAAATCATAAAAACTTTTCAGCTTTCCTGTTTCAATTATTTAGCCTCTCAAATTTCTGAAAGAACAGTAAAAAGGTTTTGAACATCACAAATCTCAACACCAAAGGGAATAGTAAGGAAAAAAACTGCCACTTCCTCTTGAATTCAAAAATCTAAAATCTAAGAATCACTTCCAACATGTCAGGACCCGCTTCTTCGACTCTCGAATATCGACATCAATACGTCCACTGTATCGAATGCCAATCAGTCGGATGCTGGAAAACCGAACACTGAGGGTTTAAGAAGAAGAAAAGAAAGAAAGAGGTAGAAGGAGAGAGGGAAGAGATAGAAAATAGAGGGAAAGGAAATAGAAAATAGAACGGAACAGAAAGAAAACAACAGAACAATAACAGAATCTCACAATCGCAGCGGAACAACATATAATAATAAATGAATAATCTTTAAACAAAGAACTATATCAGTTATTTCATTACATCACATTACATTTCATTACATCATATCATCAGAGTGTACAACAATAACAACATCAAACAGCGGAAAAGAAATACTATATAAACTAGTAATACGCCATGCCATCCAGCTTGCCTCCAGCAACTCCAGAATATCCATAATATCCTGATAAACCTTAACTCTTGACTGCCCGTGTGGAAATTAGTGGGCACCCAGAGTTTAGGAAGGAAAACAATAAACTCCGAGTCAGTCATGCGACTGGTGTGAGAACTCAAAACAGTTTATTTATCTTTAAAAATCAAAATAGAGGAATATTTTTAAAGTCAATTCGCAATGCTTTTAAAAATGAGACTACCATAAGGCCTCCCGCACACACACACAATGCAAACGCAGAATCGGAGGAGATTTCTCCTTATGATAGTCAAAGATGCTTGATACGCATTTAAAAGAACATTTTATATTATTACTAGTGCATAGTGTAGAGAAATATTTCGAAAGTAGAATATAAATCTTAGCCAGCATAGACATTCCGCACTTATGCCTACTATAGCTACTATGTTCAATAGCAGGTTACCGCCACATTCCATAGCAGGTTATACAACTAAAACCGTACAAGTCTCGTATTGTTTCTTTGGATTTCCAACGAATGATCAGGCCAAGGAACTTCCCATTGCCACATGAGAATGCCTCTGGATGGACATCCCCGAGAACCAAACCGGATCTCTGCTAACACAAGGCTGGGTTACCCCTAACTGAGTAACAACTGACCGAATATGCCATCCCCCGGTCCTTTGGGACCTTTCAACGAGCACTCGTAATCAATTCACACAATCATAAAGTGTTTTCAACATGAGTAAGTATCTGGGCTCCATACCATGATACCACCCTTTTCCAAAAGGAAATGCACATATCCTAAAGGGCGCTACCCCTCATAACCTTGCTGCATCTTTCCTGTTTTGACCATTCCCGAGGTGTGAGGCTCGACGAAGTCACGTCCACAAAAACATACTTTATACAAAAGCCATGCTTTGGGTCAACAAATGATCATAGAAATGATCACCAGGACAGGCGATCAAACAAATGATCCTATCACAAATAATCAACACAATGATCATTTACAGCAACACTCAGCATATCACATTACCAAAATGGGAATATATCGCTGATAACCTTCAACTACATAACCTCTAAGCTCGTACGTCTCAGAGAAGGGTGTTAAGCTAAAAGAATGAATTCTCCGCCACCAACAGAAATATATTTGAAAGAAATCTGCTTTATATCTCAATTTGTAACGTTAGACATACAATCCATACAAGTCTGTTCCGGGCTCGAACAGAACCGAAGGCACTTACAAAGAAGTCCTTGCAATCCGGATAATCTCTAATCACGTCCGGACTTCCCATCACATAGGGAGTCTCTATACCGTAGCTACTCGGTGCAAAGACAATCGATGAGTTGTCCTTTCGCTTTCAAAAAGATCCGGGCTTCAACACCGGTCTTCAAATGCAATTCATAACGACGTATCACATATTCGGAATGGGTTATACGACCCCATGGTCCTTTCCCGGTTAACCCGAATAGTGAGCGCTTATTCAAAAATAAGTGTGGCATTCAAATTCAACAAATCACATCAAATACCCATTCAAAGAGAAATATTGATAGTCGATTATTGAACTATCAATGGATATGCACACATCACCAGTTTCCAAATAATTTTCCAAATTATTTATTTTCCAAAAATATCTTTACTAGATATATAATTTCACACTTCAAAAATAAATCAATATTTATTTTTAAACAAATTCCCCTTTTTATAAATTCCTTAGTGAATTTATATTTCACAATATCTACGAATAACGATTTCAATTATTCATTTTCAATTTATCTTCAAAAGGATAAATTCTCCAAATATTCACTTTATATTGGAAAACATTTCCATAATTACTTATTAAGTAATTCTCAATCCATTTATTTTCAACACTTGGAAAATATTCAAATATACTTAAATCGAGATTAAGTATATATTTCATTCTTTAAGGAAATCATTCACTTAAACGTATTTATTTGGGCCAAAACGAATGTTGCGTAAAACATCGTTACGACAACCCAAAATCACTAGTATAGGGATTCAAAATTAAAATAGATATATAAATCCCAATACTATACAAAGCATTTCCTTTCGGAAATCATTTACTATAACAACTGTGTTATAGTCCACCATTTCCTTCTATTTCTCGAAAACGTCTATTTCAACAATAAATGTTGAAATCTATGGTTTCGAATCTCAACACATTTTAAAACATCGTTAGATCATTTTAATTCTATTTAGAATATCACCTTCTAAACAATTTCTTTAACATATTATTCACTATTCAAAAACGTGAATATACTTGTTAACAAATTTCATCCTTTTATTCTTTTTATTTTAAAGTATTATTCACAGTCAAAAACGTGAATATAACTCCATTAATAGGTTTCAACAATTTACTTATCAAAATAAGTTGTTTACGAATTTATAAAACAACGTTTATAAATTCCTTTATTAACCTATTCAATTCATAACTCAATTATAAACCAAAAGTTCATATTATAAGTGAAATACTTATAATTTATTTGTTTGCAAAATCGTTCCTTTGAACTTCATAATTATAAATCTTATAACTTATAAGATTCATTTATTTATCCAAAACCATTCTTTTAATAACTTTATGAATTTTATAAACCTACTGCTTATAAAATTCCATTTATAACTTCACCGTTTATAATTTTATAAATTCCATTCACTTATGCAATCCATTTTCACTTCATTCAAACACTTATAAAAACTCGTTTTATAATTCAAATGTTTTAATTTATAAATATCAATTTATAAATCCTTTATAAAATCAATTTATACTATTATTTTAAAACATCTTTATTCTCCTTTATAATTCCATCATTCTGATTTGTAAAATAATTAAATTTCATAAATCCTATATTTAAACTTTTCACAATAATTTCAAAAATCCCGATTTAACTATTTTATAAGATCATTAGCCTCATATTTTCAAAAATCAGTTTTTAACTATATTTCTCAAAAATCAATCTTTAACCGTATTTCTCAAAATCATAATTTTTATAACATTAAAATTATATCGTTTATTTATTTGAAATGGATCAATTCCAAAAATATTTCATATTTTCAAAAATCACTTTAAAAATCATTTTAAAGTTCCAAATTTGGTCTAATGATGCTACACACCAAATAGTCAATCACGACAACAACGATATCATATATCGATATGAAAATCCATTAAATATCAAAATATCTGAAATCAAATAAATACTTTTAAGGAATCCAGTTGGATCCCTCCAACCTGTTTTCCTGCATCCACAAACATTAGCACAATACCAATTTCGCTCCAGTACGAAATTATCGCGGTATATGGGATTAATAATATTATCCGCTTAATAGACGGCGCAATAGGGTCTCATCCGCTATACAAATGCGGGAAATCAATAACTCCAATATATACATATGCCAATATATATATATTGCTATTATATATAATACCAATTTCACTGTTTATGAAATATTCGCGGTATATGTTTTTAATAAATAACCTCCGCTTACTAACGGCGCATAATGTCTATTTTAACAATCAATAGATAACAATCATCATTCAAGCATGCATTCAAATATTTTAAATCTAACTATTTAAAATAAAATCAAAATTGATTCGATTGAGTGAGAAGTTCTCACCTTGATTTTATTTTCGTTTTAGCGATTTATTTCGAATAAAATTAAACGGACGTTTAATTTCACCCGAAATTCTCACTAACTCCAAACGACTCCAATCCAACTCCATCGTGTAGTGCTCGTCCATACGATTCCAACGCAACTGGTTTTGCGCGTTTTCGACCTCGTATGAAAAAGTTATGCATTTATGAAGTTACACGATTTTATAACTTAATAATTACAACAAAATCTTTTTATTTTTCAACCTAACCCATCACAGCCCTTGGATCCATCACCCCATCATCAAGCCCGTTCATTTTCTTCTCCCCCAAACTCACGTTCTTCCTCCAGTAAACTACACGTACATGAAACTCATAGAGCCATCAATTAGGGTTCCATATCTCGGCCATCACGACGACATCCACCACGATCAGCTACCTCCATATTGAAGCCCATTGCAAGAGCTATCTTCGGCTGGAACATGGGTGAGCTCGGCCCCCCCCCACAGCCTCGAAATGCGTGTGCAACCGTGCGCCTTCATCTCCATTTTCCCGTTGATCCATAGCTCCAATCTCGATCTCCACCATTGAACACGAAGATCTCGCTGTGCTCTACAACTTTCATTTAGAAAGTTTCTTGAATTAATGAACGGATTTGAAGAAATTTGAGGAGAAAGGAGTGAATTTTCTGGCCGTTCATATAGGGGTGGCGGCTGCAGCTCATTGACCTAGGGTTTTGATGTTTGTTGCAAAGTGAAGATAATAAGGTGCTTATATAGAAAATCGCCCAATTTACTATTCATCGAAATTTTCCGAACTCCAAACGAAGCGTGCCGGTTGGCGTTTCTAAGGTTTACCCCGCGTTTCGGACACAATGGAACATGTTTCGGAAGCTAATTCGATCATCTGTGCGAGTTATGGCAATAAACGTTCGATTTGAAATTAAACCGATTAAATGATTTTCTAGGCGTTTTAGCTTGCACCGGACAAACGGTAAATCCAATTGACATGAAATTTGAAACCATACAATAATATCACATTACATATCCAATGAAACTAGTTTCGTCGAAATCCGAGACTTTTTGAAAAATGGCTATTTTAGCTCGCCAAATTAATATTAAAACAATTTCAATGCGTTTCGAGCTGCCACGATCAAACGTTAACTCCGATTGCTACGAAAATTGAAATCCGGTAATAACTAACTATTACGGATCCAATGGAACTGGTTTCGTTCAATTCTGAGACTGTACAAAAATTGGCTATTTTCACTAGTCGATTAAATATTAAAATATTCAATTTTCACAAATTAACTCTAAATTCAATTTTTAAATGTTCTAAAATATCGTTCTAACTCCAATATGATAAAATAAAATTTTACAAATCATTTTCAATCATTTTTAACCCAATTTTCAATTATTTCCTTAATTTCACATATTAAATTATCGATTTAATTATCCAATTAAATCTAATTATTCAAAATAAATTTATTCGACTTATAAATTTCACTTATTAATATTTAAAATTAATTAAATATTTAAATTTTAATTAATAAAAATTCTGGGTCGTTACACAACACAAAGCAGTAGTTTTACATTCCTTCTCTCAGGTAAAATTTAAACTTTATAGTTTAGTGAATTTGTAATTTCAAAATCAAGTTTTAATACAAACAAATTCAAACTGCAGATTAATATAAACAAAGCTCCAGTTTTGGCCAAAGAAAACTGTGTAGGGATTCTTTGAAATAAATTAAGGCAAGTGAATTTCTTTTAAAAAAATTAATTTTAATGTTAATAAGTAATAAAGCAAGAATTAAGCATTTGTATTAATCAGTTGTAGGAAAAAAATCAAGTTCAAAGATTAAGTTAGTTTTTGGATTTCAAGCTGCAGACCATGTTCACTGTTGCATAAGAAATCCAACTGTAAGTAAATTGAATATTGTTTGTTATTGATGAATTAAGTAAATAAATACAACAGAGATTAAGCGAAGATTGTATTAACAAGTGCAGATTTAACTTCAAGATTAAAGTAGGAAAAATATCCAGACTTCTATCTTTATTTTAAAAATAGTCAGGAGCTTTCTGTTCACACTTTGCAACGTGAGTGAACTTCTATTTAATCCAATTTCTTGTTGTCGTAAGCATGCCTGAATGATGTTGAAAACCTTAACATGTGAACAAATTTGTGTGCATGTGTGTTTCTTTTATGGAAATGTTTATATTCAAGGTTTTCATCCCTGTTCTTCTTAGCCACTGGTTCACAGAGTAAACCCATGTCAAACTCAAACCCCTCTCTCTGTTTTCTTCTGAAATTGGATTGTACACAAAACAAAGTGTTTGTTTTAATCATGCATTATTTTTTGATAACAAATCAGAGCAAGGAAATATAGTTTTTTTTCTGGAAACTGTGAAAACACAATCACAGTCTAAATTAGGCAAGAATTCAAATATCATAAATTTAAATTTCAGTAATGCTATCTGAATCGACATTGAAAATAACGATTTTTGAAAGTTAAATCTCAATTTTTAATACAGTTTTTGGTGATAAATTTTAACTTGATCAGAAAATTTGATTTTGTAAAATTCGGTGAACTACGTTTTTGTGGGCCTCGAGATCATCGTCGTAGCTAGCTTGAGGGTTTGTAATCCTTAGAAAAATATTGGTTGAATTTATGAATCATTTTATTGTTGGTTCGAGATCGAATTAGGGGTGAAAACCCATAACTGCTCGTAGTCGAAAATGTTCGCGCTGCATCACCGTTGGGTGATCGGACTTCCTGATACCGGTCCAATCGCGGCGTCTAACGTTGGCGAAGCTTCGACCGAGTTTTTGTGGCCTCTGATGGCCAGAGGAGGTGGAGCGAGGCCATTTTCTGGTGATGGCTTTTGATAAAGTACGGGTCGTGGAGCTCGATTTCGATCGTGGCGATGATTCGCGCTTTGGGGTGACTCGATGGTTCGAGAAGTTAGTCGTCGACCTAACAACGGTCGTAGCTTCGACCAGTGATGGCCGGGACGGTGTGCAACGTGCAAACGGTTTCGTTGTATCAGCAGTTCGTTTTTTTGGAGGGGATGATTCTTGACTCGAAGTAATACACGGGGTTTAGGGGAGATGACTCGAAGAGAGGGTTGTGTCGTTTGGCGTTGCACCAGGTCGTTTCTAAACTTAAACAAAATTTTAATTGGAAAAATTATACTCGGGTCAGTCTTGGTAAAAACTCGAAGCAGGGAGCATTTTCCCTCGGGGATGACTCGAGACGGCCTCGGGTTGGACGTTGAAAACAGCAAATTCCAGTTTTGAAATTTTTGAAAACATAAGTTTAAACAATTTTTGGAATCCATTCTTTATAAAATAATGATAGCTTGTTAATGGAAGGTGAAGTAAATCGTATTGAAATGATTTTTGAAATTAATGAAGTTCAAAGATATTTGAAATTTATATTTTTAAATAAAATTGTTTTACATTTAACTTAATAAAAATTGAGAAGTAAATCAATTATTCAAAGTGTTAACTTGAAAACAAATTTATTTATATTGATTAAATAATGATTAAGCAATTAATGATTTGTAATTACTTTGTAATTGATAATTAATTAAAGAATAATTAATTAATAAAAGTAATTAAGATTTAATTAATTAACAATTAAGAATTAATAAATTGAGATAATTAATTAAAGAAAAATTAATCAATTAAGTCAATTAAGATTTAATTAATTCATAGTTAAGAATAATTAATCATTGATTTAAAATAATAATAAAAATAATTATGTGGTTAATTCATTTAAATCACATTCACCTTAATTGAAGATAATTGACTATAACCAAATGTTGTGTAATGGATTGATATTTCTGTTATGATTGTGATACTGTGTGATGTGAATTGTTTTGTGCTAAACTGTGATTCGTGATTTATTTCTATGAAAATCATTTTTCCCATAAAACGACATTTAAACTTTGATGCGATAGGGAGTATTTTAGTGCTAGCAGTTTTTTCGAGTCTTTTGGAGTTGGAGGCTATCGGTTTTTGGAGGCTTTTGTCTTGGAGATATTTTGAAAGCTTTTGGATCTCAAGGTGCTTAGTTTTGGAAGTTACTATCGCTTCATTCCTTTGAATCCTTTTTGCCATATGATCACTTGTTGTTCTATTGTGATGTTCTATTTGAAGTTGTGATATATGTATAAGAATACTCTAGCGTTGTAATGGATATTATGATGATGTTGTATCTGTGATGTAATGCACGATATTCATTTTGTTTCTGCTGTTTTATATCCATCTAGTGTTGTTATAAGCTCCATTTGACTGGAGTTGGATGTTTGAATCTTCGGCAGTCGAGTACAAGTGAGGTATTTGATGCCAACTTTCGAATATTGGATATCGGATCGTGACATGTGGTATTTGAGCTAAAGTTGAGCAAGAACTTTAGCTACAGAGTATAACACATTAGATGGCTCATTAGAGATAGGGTGAAGTATACTAGAATGAGTATAACCGAGACCGAAACCCTAAATTTTCTTAGTCTATTTCTTATAACCGCTGATATTCCTTAAGATATCTCGTCCGAATATCTAAAATCAATTTTCTTACTAATTATAGATAGTAAGGAGGAGCGGACGAAGAGGAAGAGCTGGGGGTGAGGAAATGCCACAACACCTAGCCAAGTTCCCCCAACAGTAGAAGAAGCTTTATCTACTCAGCATTAGCCGAATCTGGCTGATTTAAATAAGAGTTTCTCAAGGCTTGGTGGTAAGCCTTTCACCGGCAAGGAGTCGATTGTTGAGGCCCAAGCATGGATCAGATCATGTGAAAGAATCTTTAAAAGGTTAAAGCTGCAAGACGATCATATGCGACTCATAGCTTCTTGGCAACTTCAAGAAGAAGCCTTAGCATGGTGGGAGACAGTCACTGTAGATGAGTTTATTTGGGAGAGATTTAAAGAAGTATTTGAGAAGCGCTATATGCCATCAGCTGGAATTTCTCGAATGTACGAGGAATTCATGGACTTAAAGCAAGGGAGTTTGTCATTCGAGGAGTGTCTAAACAAATTCATTGAATTGTCTCGTTTCGGTCCAAAATTGGTGAACACCCTTTAAAGAAGAATGAAAGGTTCATTCGTGGGATGAATAAGAAGTTCTACGAAAGGATGACTGGCCATGTCAAAGAATCCTTTTTAGATTCGGTTGATATGGGGTACAGATATGCTACACTTGACATGAAAGAAGCCCCGGTGGAGAAAGGAAATTCGAGCAATCAAAATTGGAAGAAGAGGAAATTTGGAGGCAAGTAACCATGGTAGGGTAAGAAGAAAAAGAAGAGAAATCTGGGAAGAACAGCAGAGAATGTCACTTGCTTTAATTGCTTAGAAAAGGGCCATTATTCGAGCAGATGTACGAAGCCTAAGAGACAAGTCAATCAATCCGTTCAAGCAAAGCCCAGGAAATGTTATTATTGTCAGAAATTGGGACACGAAGTTAAAGACTGCCCAACCATGAAGCAAGCTCAGCCAGCCAAGATGTACACAGTCAAAGACAAACCTGAATCTTCCAAAACAGAAAAGGGGAAAGGAGTTCTGGAAGGTAACCTCACTATTTATGATGGCATTGTTAGAGTTCTGTTTGACACGGGTGCTACACACAGTTTTATCTCTCAGCAAGTTATAAATGATTTGAATCTTGAACCTAATTTTGTTGATGAGCCTATATGCGTAAAGAATCCAGTTGGATGTCCCGAGAACCTTTGTCTTCGATGTAGAGACGTTCCTATCTCATGTTCTTGTTACAAATTCCTTATTGGTCTCTTTCTCCTTGATTTTAACGAGTTTGAAGTCTTACTCGGAATGGATTGGCTAGCAAAATACGAAGCCAAATTGGACTGTAACAATCGATTGATTTCAATCAAAACCGAATTTAGAGATTTCATTGAGATTTCTTGTGAGGAACCTAGTCCTAAAAGAGAAGGGTTGATGTACAATTTGGGTTATCCCAAACCTACTCTGAAGTCCATACCCATTGTTAGAGAGTTTCCAGATGTGTTTGAAGAAGTGAAATCTTTACCTCCACATCGAGAAATAGAATTCAGAATTGACCTAGTACCCAATGCTCGTCCTGTCGTTCACACAAGTCGTAGGATGGCACCCAGGGAAAGATTTGAATTAGTCAAGCAAACCAATGATTTGTAAATAAAGGGTTAATTCGTCCTAGTGTTTCTTAATGGGGTTCAGCCGTCGTGTTTGTTGCTAAATCGGACGGATCTTTGAGATTGTGTGTAGATTACCGCGATCTCAATAAGCTGACTCTCAAGAATAAATTTGCTCTACCTAGAATTGATGATCTGCTTGATCAATTGTGTGGCGCTCATTTCTTTTCGAAGATGGATCTAGCCTAGGGGTTCCATCAATTACGAATCGCCGAAGATTGTGTTCAATTGACCACTTTCAAGGGACCAAATATGTTCTACGAATGGTTAGTCATGCCTTTCAGGCTAACTAATGCTCCAACATACTTTGTAGATCTTATGACCCATGTGTTTTGGGAAGTATTGAATAAATTTGTGCTCCTGTTTATTGACGATATTTTGGTCTATTCCAAGATCGAAGAGGAGCATGCCGAGCATCTTAGAATAGTTTTGGAGATATTAAGGAGGAATATTCTATTCACAAAATTTTCCAAATGCCATTTTTAGGTCAAAGAAGTTAAAATTCTCGACCATATTGTTAATGAAGAAGGGATTTCTGTTGATCCTAGCAAAATTTCTTCTATTCTTGATTGGAGGAAACCCACTACACCAAAAGAAGTTCGAAGCTTTTTGGGTTTAGCAGGTTATTACCGGAAGTTTGTTCGAGACTTCTCTAAGATAGCAAGTCCGCTGACTAAGCTAACAATGAAGAATGCTGTGACGCCCCACCTCTATACCCACGCTAGCCAAGGACACTACAGGGTAATGCCGTCAACTAGCATGGAGAATAAGGCTGTTGAGGAGCGACCATCCGTGCAATTGCTTTGTGCGAGCACCGCTGTGTCGGATAGTATAACATGCATTTGATTTCAAGAGGAAATCCGACACACTGATACAAACTCAAAGCTACTACACAGTGGCTATAATAATCTTCGAAAACGAATATAGAAATAAGCATAACACAAATCAGTCACAGATAATTCATATCACAAAGGCGGAAGAAGATATGAATATATAACTAACACATGGAAGTGTATATCAGAGTAGTGGTCAAGAAGATCCACAATAATACAAAAGAATAGCAACACGTGCTATATAAAAGAATACAACTAAGAGTCCATATCTCAAGTGTATACAACAAAATAAACTACTAATCTAAGTAGTTAGCCAAAAGTCAGAGAAATCAATCCCAAGTGAGAATTCAAGCTGAAGCACCTGTAACATCTCGGTCTGACCCGAGTATTATTTAATAAGAAAATAATAAACGGATCAGTCTAACTATAAATATCAGATGAAGCGATATAGAATAAGAGGTACGACTAAACACATGATAATCACAATGCCAAGCTGTGATAAATAACTAATTGAAAATCAACAAGAGATTAATCAATATCACAAAAATCTACTCAAAGATCAAAAGGAATGTCATACTCTTTATTTCGTTCACCAAACCATAAATATTGACGATTATATCAATATCAATCACAAAAGTCAATGACACACAAATTCACCAATGCACAAATATTGATAAAACTTATCAATGAAAATCACTAAAATTGGTGAAGCATAAATTCCAGAATTCAACACACGAAATCCAGAAATCATAAGAAAAGGATGGCCAAGACATTGATGTAGTGCAAACGGTACATCCAATGAATCAAAAGCAAAGACATTGATGTAGTGCAAACGGTACATCCAATGAATCAAAAGCAAAGACATTGATGTAGTTCAAATAGTACATCCAATGTATCAAAAGCAAAGACATTGATGTAGTTCAGACGGTACATCCAATGAATCAAAAGCAAAGAAATTGATGTGGTGCAAACGGTACATCCAATGTATCAAAAGCAAAGACATTGATGTGGTGCAAACGGTACATCCAATGTATCAAAAGCAAAGACATTGATGTAGTTCAAACGGTACATCCAATGTATCAAAAGCAAAGACATTGATGTAGTTTAGATGTACATCCAATAAATCAAAAGCAAAGACATTGATGTAGTGTAAACGGTACATCCAATGTATCAAAAGCAAAGACATTGATGTAGTGCAAACGGTACATCCAATGGATCAAAAGCAAAGACATTGATGTAGTTCAGACCGTACATCCAATGAATCAAATAATTCGGAGCATCGACATCGTACATCGTGACGTCCGATGAACCAAATCAAAAAAAAAGGCATCGCACAATGCTAGTCTAAAACATAAAAATGATCGTCATGATCACAGAGAAGTGTCAATTACAGTAAGCTAGTAAACATATGAGCTTAGCTTCATGTCCCATAACCACTAGCTTAACTTAAATATTTACGAACAAATTGTAGATCTCCACTAGAAAATTTTCGCAAGGGTTCCAATCGAACAAGTCCAAGAATTAACCGGTGAAGTAAACGCAAGCGTTTCATACCACTTATTTTACTAAGTCGTTTAATTAGATTTCTCATACGAGTGAGGTAAAGGTTTGTATATACTAGTAGATTGGAAAATGATTTTAAGAAACGAGCTTTGTAATAAAATAGTGTTGAAACTGTTTTGATGAAGGAATTTTGATATTTACTACTAGTATTGAAAACCTTTATATTTTTAAAGTGACAAATCACAAAATGATTATAAGAACAATCAATCACTAAAATTCACATTCGAAGACGTGAATAAAATCCAAAGAAACCGATAAAGAATCCATCGAAATGGATATTCAAAAATCCCTAAAAAGAAGTCATCAAAGTCATAATAAATGATAACAACAAGTAGGATCATCACGAATCGATTTAAATTGGAATTATTAAACAAAAAGGCAAGCAAGCAAAACACTACAGTTTCAGACGTCTGAAACAAGTGGTTCAGACGTCTGAATCTGGAAAATTAAAGATTTCCAGAACGTAATTCAGACGTGTGAACCAAATGTTTTAGACGTCTGAAATAGGTGTTTTTAGCCTATTTTCTTTCTGTTTGAAAATGAGCCAATTCAGACGTCTGAAATCCCAGATTCAGACGTCTGAAACTGGAATTTTGAGGATTTCCTGAACCTCGACGAAAAATGGCCAAACGAATATCGAAAACGACCGGACGAGCAAATGACGACCAAGGATTTACGCCACGCGACAACCCAGCCTTAACGGCTCTTCGATATGCCTCAAATATCAATGTCCAAATATCCATAATAGGATTTTCATAGATTTTGATTTCAAAACACCAAAAATAGGAATATACACCAAATCAATCCAAACCAAAATCAATTGCACAAGAATAAGTGTTAGGAATTCATACCTAACAATCGAAGATAATTATAGACAAAGATGTGAGATAAAAATCTCACCTTTGAACCCAAACAAACGAAGAAGAAGCTTGAAAGCAAAAGGGAGAATCAACCACACTTTAATCCCAACTCAAGAAGCTTGATTCTAAGCTTAAAAGAGAAATATTTCCCAAATTAGGTTTAGGAAATTTCTGAAATTGGAAGGAGAATGAGTTGGAGAAGAAGAAGGAGATGCTTACCAATGGGTTCTCTTTAATTTGGAGCTGGAAGTTGGATTTGCAAAGAAAGCTAGGCTAAGGAATTTCCATTTTCAATCTCTTCCACCATTTTTACTTTAGCTTGAAGTGTTAGGAAAATGAAATGAAGAAATGGAGAGTTGGAGTGGCGCTAGAGTCTTAAGGTGGAACATTGGGCTGAAACCCAAACTCAAACCCAAAGTGAAAAAGTAGCAAAACTCGACTAACTCCAAACATATCGAAGCTTATACTCAAAAAGGTTGCAAACGGCATTTTGAACTCAATGGGAGGGGTCTCGAGTCCTAATTCGACTGTTTGCAAAAAGTAGGTTTTCGGACCAAAATCCGACGAACGATGAAATATTTAATAAAATATTTAAATATAGAATTGATAAATATGCGGGTTGTTACAGACTCCCCTCCTTAAAGAAATTGCGTCCTCGCAATACCTAAGAAGAAAATAAGAAGTAACAACCATAGAAGCATATCAACACAAAAGAAAATTTGAATCAAGAAGTCCACCATAAAGAGCACGAAAGAGTAAGCCCGAAAGGGTTCGCTCGATGAATTCTCAGGATTCCCAAGAGCAATCCTTAAGATCTGAGAACCATTGAACTTTCACAAGAAGAACATCTTTATTCCGAAGGCGCTCATCCTCCGAAGCAATGATGCGAATGGAATGTTGCTCACAAGTCAAACCTGGTAAAACTTCAATTTCCTCAATACCACCGGGCTCAAGAATAAAAATAGGAAACCTAAAAGCATTTCCATGGTTAAAAGATGCAGAAAACGTCAAGAATAGCAGAAAATTGAGCCATGCAACGGCTTAGTACAGAAACGGTACGCCCGAGAAACTAGAAACTCGAATAATTTGGAATATCGACGTAGTACAAAAACGGTACGTCCAATGAACCGATAAACCGGAACAACGATGTAGTATAATAATGGTACATTCATTGATCCAGATAAGACGGAACATCGATGTAGTATAATAGCAGTACATCCGATGAACCGAACACCATAAAAGAACATCGGACACTAGTCCATAAAAAAAATGAGATAAAGCTCAATAAAACGAAGTTTATCAAAACGTCCGATGAACTTGATAAAAAGATAATTCCAGTCAGACAACATCAAAGAATCTACCACTTGTTGCTTACGACCAAGTGCATAGGCCACACGATTCTCCTTTCCGGGAGTATAAAAAGTATCAAGATCATAAGATGTAAGAAACCCAAGCCAATATGAAGTTCCTTATGGGAAAATAAATATTCCAAAGATTCATGATCGAGGTGGAGAACAAATTTCTCTCCAAAAAATATAATGATGCCAAATTCTAAAAGCGAAAACAATAGCCGCGAGCACTAGATCATGAGTAGCATACCTAGTCTCAATCGGCTTTTAATGATTTTAGAAGCACAAGTGATAGCACGTTATCTTTTGCAAGAGAACGGCATCCAAACCAATACGATTAGCATTGGTACAAAGGATAAAGTCTTGGTTCCCAATGGGAATCACAAGAATAAGAGTATCGAAAAGAAAGAATTTCTTTTAAATAATCTTCTTTCCTGAAAAGTTAAAACTTTCAAAATTACATTTATCTTTATGCAATAATCTTTCTACAAAAATTTACATTTTTACAAGTCAATTTATTGTTCTAACTGTCTCATTAAAGCGTTTAGGAAATTCCTATCGATAACGTTGATCAAGCGCATCGACCAAAATTTTTAAAACACTAAATGGGCAATACAATCACAAAATCATCTTTTATATGATGAAAATATCTCTTAAAAGTTTTGAGAATATTCTTTGCTCGTTTAAGATCAAAATCCAATTGTACTTATAAATAAATATTATGAAAAAGATTTGCAAAATGTTAAATTTCTGTTTTCATCCAAAATCAATAAATTCAAGAATGGAATTATCGAGACATTCATAGAATACTCGATTTATAAAATGGATGAAACGAGATGGGAAAACTGAATGACATAATAAGTCATTCATAAGAATCGTAACGAGTGCGGAATGGGGTAAGTGGAATGCTAACTCCCGCAACTCGTAACCAAATGAAAATCGGTGGCAAGGTCGAACTAGAAAGACCTTAACACCACACAAAAGATTTCTTAGGTGATATTCCTAAGACAAACTCAAAAATACCAGAAAATTCTCAAACTACATGAATGATAGAAACAACTTTCCTCATCATGCGGACTTAAAGAATAAAATGATGCCATCAAGTTGGAATCGAAATCATAAAGGAGAAATAGAAATCTGCTTAACAGATTAAGAATGTCGAAGATAAGTAGTCCACACGGAAAGTAGGATATGGGCTTCACAACGATTAAGCCAATCCTTACAAAAATCAATTCCGAAGCCTAAGTAAAAATATCGGCTCGGAAAGAAAAATCACATAAGTAATTTCGACATCAATAAAAAATCAAGTTGAGTGTTGCGGATCCACTGATCCGGATTCACGACCTCAAAGAAGTAAACATGCCCAAAAAAATTTCAAAGAAAAAGAATCAATAAGTTTTTTTGATATGAAATAGTGAGATGGAACCCATATCAAAAAGAACTCAAATAAGAAGATGACGAAATAAAACAACGCCATCAAGGATTGAGTGAAAAATACCTTGACCAAGAGAAGAGTTGCTAGGGGCTTGCAGCTTTCCCTCTCTCTTGCTTGGAAGCTTAGGACACGAAGATAAAAGATGACCCGAACCTTTGCAATAACGACAAAAGAGGGGTTTCGGGCACTCCCCTGCTTAGTAGTCTGTGGAACCACAATTGTAGCATCGTCCATGACTAGAGGTAGGAGTCTTTGCTACCGGAGTTTGTTGCTTCTCTTTCTTATTAGAATTGGGGCCTTTGAATTTGATAGGCCTCTTCAAGTTATTGTCGAAGTTTTGTTTGGCACCCACAACTTCAACATCACCTTCATTATCGGCCTCTTCAAGATGAAGAGCGATATCAATAAGCTGATCAAAAGAAACTTCTAGTTTCAAAAGTAATGGCTTCTTAAGATTCTTATTCAAGCCATAGACAAATCTCTGGTTTTTCTTCAATGGGGTATTAATATACTCGACCCCGTATTTGGATAGAGATTCGAAAGATGCGACATAGTCTGTCACAGAAGATTCACCTTGAACAATGTCAATAAAACGCCACGCTGAAGTTACTTTTTCGGCCTCCGACACGAATTTCAATTCGAATCTTCCTCGGAATTGCTCCCAAGAGAGATCCGCCTCAACGATTTCAGAAATTAAAAGCTCATACCAATCTAACGCTCTTTCTTGGAGCATGCTAGAAGCCACTTGGACTCGATGTAGATCAACAAGGCTCATGCGAGAAAAGATACGATCGCATGATTTGAGCCAAGCTTGAATTTCTATAACACTCTCGGATCCCCTGAATGGCCTTCCACCCAAATCGGTATAGTCTCCGCACAAGCATGCAAAAACAGATCTAGGATGAGTAGGCTCTGCATTGGGTCCTGCAGCTTGAGCATTTGTAACAACCCGCATATTTATCGATTTTATATTTAAATATTTTATTTAAATATTTTATCGTCAGTCGATTTTTAGTCCGAAAAGCTACTTTTTGCATACGGTCGAATTGGGACTCGAGACCACCCCCATTGAGTTCAAAATGACGTTTGCGACCTTTTTGAGTATAAGCTTCGATATGTTTGGAGAAAGTTGATTTTTGCTACTTTTCACTTAGGGCTTTGGTTTGGGCTGAGCCAATTAACCACTTATGTATTCAGTTCCAACCCCTCTCCTCTTCATTCACTTCATTTCTAATTCCTAACTCTTCAACCTTTTAAAACAATGGAGGTGGAGAGTGGAAATTAAAACTCCAAGCCCTAGCTTCCTTTGCAAATCCATCTCCTAGCTCCAAAGTTCAAGAGAACCCATTGGTAAGCTTCCTCTTCTTCTTCTCCAACTCATTCTCTCTTTGATTTCAGAAATTTCCTAAACCTAATTTAGGGAATGTTTCTCTTTTAAGCTTAGATTCAAGCTTGTTGAGTTGGAATTAAAGAGTGCTTGTTCTTGCCATTGCTTCATAGCATCTTCTTCATTCGTTTGGTTTCAAAGGTGAGATTTTTAATCTCACATCTATGCTTATAATTCTCTTCTATTGTTAGGTATGAATTCCTAACACTTATTCATGTGCATTTGCTTTTGGTTTGGATTGATTTGGTGAATATTCCAATTTTTAGTGTTTGGGTTCAATTCCTTAAAAATCATAGCTTTGATCTTTGATCATGTTTTTGGAGATGCATCGAAGAGCTTATAGGGCCGGGTAGTCGATTGGCATAAACCCTTAGCGTCGTTGCTCGTGCGAATGCAATTTTGGTCAAGATTGAACCTTATTTGTAATAGGCATGGATGAGGCTGGAAACAGGCTCGGCCGACCGACCACTCTGCTCCGGTCGACCGACCTGCTTCCAAGTGCATAAGCACTTTTTGTTTTAAGGTTCGGTCGACCGAGTACAGGGTTCGGTCGACCGACTTGCTGTCCCGAGAGGTTTCCAACCTTTGGTTCGGTCGACTGACTCAGGGAGTCCTGTCGACCGACCTGATGATTTTTGCCAGATTAGCCTATTTTGCTAATCCGTTTGAATATCCAACTTTAATCGATTCGTGTCGTCTCCCTTTTGTTGTTGTCATTTATTATCGACTTTGATGACCTTTTCTTTGGGAATTTTAGATATATCCACTTTGATGGATTTTATATCGATTTCATTGGATTTTATTCACGTTTTCGAATGTGAATCTTAGTGATTGATTATTCCTACAATCTTCTTTGTGATTTGTCACTTTAAAATATAAAGGTTTTCTATACTAGTAGTAAATATCAAACTCTTTCTTCAAATGATTTCAACACTATTTTATTACAAAGCTCGTTTTCTCAAACTGATTTCCAATCTATTAGTATATACAAACCTTTACCTCACTCGTATGAGAAATCTAATTAAACGACTTAGTAAAACAAGTGGTATGAAACGCTTGCGTTTACTTCGTCGGTTAATTCTTGGACTTGTTCGATTGAATCTCTTGTGACAATTTTCTAGTGGAGACCTACAATTTGTTCGTAAATATTTAAGTTAAGCTAGTGGTTATGGGACATGAAGCTAAGCTCATATATTTACTAGCTTATTGTAATCGACACTTCTCTTTGATCATGACGATCATTTTAGGTTTTAGACTAGCATTGTGCTATGTCTTTGTGATTTGGTTCATCGGACGTCCCGCTGTACGACGTCGTTGTTCCCTTTGATTGTGATTGGGTTCATCGGATGTCCCGCTGTACGACGTCGTTGATCCTTTTTCTTGTGATTTCTGGATTTCGTGTGTTGAATTCTAAATTTATGTTTCACCAACTTTTACGATGGGCATCGATATATATGTCATATATTGTGGCTTGGTGAATGAAATTAGGAGTATGGCATTTCTTTTTATCTTGGGTAGATCTTTGTGATATTGATTAATCTCTTGTTGATTTTTCAATTACTTCTATATCACAGCTTGCATTGTGATTATTATATGTTTATGTCATATCTCTTATTATATATCACTTCATCTGATATTTATAGCTAGACTGATCCGTTTATTTTTTTCTTCTTAAATAATACTCGGGTCAGACTGAGATATTATAGGTGCTTCTGCTTGACTCCTTATCGGACTTTCATCTGATCTTTTGGCTAACTACTTAAGTTTAGTAGTTTTTGTTGTATACATTTGAGATGCAGACTCTATGATGTATACTTATTCTTTTGTCTAGCACTTGTATCTATTCTTTTTGGATATTGTGGATCTTGTTTGACCACTACTCTGATGTACACTTTCATGTGTCCTATTCATATCTTCTTCCGCCTTTGTGATATGAATTATCTGTGACTGATTTGTGTTATGCTTACTTCTATATTTGTTTCCGAATATATTATTGCCACTGTGTAGTAGCTTTGAGTTTGTGTCGGCATGTCGGATTTCCACTTGAAAAGAATTGCATGTTATACTTTCTGACATATCGATGCTCGCACAAAGCAATTACACGGATGGTCGCTCCTCAACAGCCTTATTCTCCGTGCTAGTCGACAGCATTACTCCGTAGTGTTCTTAGCTAGCGTGGGTATAGAGGTGGGGCGTCACAGTTTGGTATCAGAGCCAAACTTCGAAACAATATAGAATAATTTAGCAAGGATCATGTCCTAAGTCTTTCTTAGGAGTTGTGCTTTAGGATTTTATTTGGGTCTTCGTACCGTTCTATCCTATTTTCTTTATGATTCCTTGTTTTATCTATCAAGAATTTCTTGATATTTATCTTGAGAATAACTTTTTCTTCTTCTTTATTTCTTTCTTAAAGAAGAGAAATGGTTAGACCAGGCCGTCCCAACGCCGGTCAATCTAGTGCTACTCCCCTAGATGGAGTATTCATGTCTGCTCAACAACTTTTGGACCTTGTAAAGAATCAAGAGTTTATCTATGCTTTGAGTAAGAACCCCGAAATGGTTCTACCTTTGAAACTTGAAGTTTCTTTCAATCAGCTTGTGGATGTTACTCTTCTTCATGGAGAGGTTGGTAAAGGAAGTGTTTGTGATATTGGGACTTCCAAGAAGAGGCATATTAAGTTCAAGAGCCTTAATCCCAATAAGAGAGTGAAGCAAACTACTTTTGTAGCAAAGACTCCAATCCCTAATCGTGGAGGATGCTACAATTGTAATTCTATGGAACACTATGTGAATATGTGTCCAAAACCCCATTCTTGTCGCTATTGCAAGAAACCGGGTCATCTTTTATATGCGTGTCCCAAACTTTTGAACAAGGACATGAGAAAGCTAAATATTGTGCAAGCCCTTAGCAACTCTTCTCGTGGTCAAGGTATTTCTCATTTAATCCTTGATTACATTTATTTTGTGATCTTCTTATTCGAGTTCTTTTTGATATGGGTTCCATCTCACTATTTTATATCAAAAGAACTTGTCGATTCTTTTTCTTTGAATATTTTGAGCTTGATGACTTCTTTGAGGATTGTGAATCCGGATGGTAGATCCGCAACACTCAATTTGCTTTTTATTGATGTCGAAATTATTTTATGAGACTTTTCTTTCCGAGCCGATATTTTTACTTAGGCTTCGGAATTGATTTTTTGAAAGGATTGGCTTAATCGTTGTGAAGCCCATATCCTATTTTCTCGTGTGGACTTTTCCTCTTCGACATTTTCAATCTGTTAAGCAGATTTCTATTTTTCCTTTATGATTTTGATTCCGACTTGATGGCATCATTTTATTCCTTAAGCCCACTTATAAGGAAAGTGTTATTTCTCTCATTCATGTAGTTAGAGAAATTTTCCGGAATCTTTGAGCTTGTCTTAGGATTATCACCTAAGTAATCTTTTGTGTGGTGCTAAGGTCTTTTCAGTTTGACCTTACCACCGGTTTTCAATTGCTACGAGTTGCGGAAGTTAGCATTCCACTTACCGCATTCCGCACTTGTTATGATTCCTATGAATGAATTATTATGTCACTCAGTTTGTCCAGCTTATTTCATCCATTTTATAAATCGAATATTCTATGAATGTTTCGATGAGACCATTCTTTTATTTATTGATATTTGGATGAAAATAGCAATTTAAAATTTTGCAAAATCTTTTTCATAAGATTTATTTAGAAGTATAACTGGATTTTTGTTCTTGAAACGAACAAAGAAAATTCTTAAAACTTTTTAAGAGATTTATTTATCCTATAAAAGATGATTTTGTGATTGTATTGCCCGTTGAGTGCTTTAAGAATTTTAGTCGATGCGCTTGATCAACGTTATCGATAGGAATTTCCTAAACGCTTTGATGAGACAATCAGACACAGTATATTAACTTGAAAAATGTAAAATTTTTGTAGAAAGATTATTACATAAAAATAAAAATGTAATTTTGAAAGTTTTAACTTTTCAGGAAAGAAGATTATTTAAAAGAAATTCTTTCTTTTCGATACTCTTGTTCCTGTGATTCCTGAAGAGGAACCAAGACTTTGCTATTTGTACCAATACTAGTCATATTGGTTTGTATGCCATTCTCTTGCAAAGGAGAACGTGCTATCACTTGTGCTTCTAAATCATTATAGCCTATCAAGACTAGATATACCACTCATGATCTAGTGCTCGCGGTTATTGTTTCTACTTTTAGAGTTTTGCATCATCATTTTTAGGGGAGGAATTTGTTCTCCATCTCGATCATAAATCCTTGGAATATTTATTTTCTTATAAGGAACTTCATGTCGACTCGAGTTCCTAGCTTCCTATGATCTTGATATTCTTTTTATTCCCGAAGGGGAAATCGTGTTGCCAATGCGTTTAGTCGTAAGCAACAAGGGGTTGTTTCTTTGTTGATGACCAAATGCAATTATCTTTTTATCAAGTTCATCGGGAGTTTTGATGTACTTCATTTTATTGAGTTTCATCTCATTTCTTTTATGAACTTGCGTCCGATGTTCTTTTATTGTGTTCGGTTCATTGGACGTACCGTTTTTGTACTACGTCGGTGTTCCGAAATCATTCGGGCTTTGATTCATCGGATGTACCGTTTGTACTACATCGATGTCTTTGCTTTTGATTCATCGGATGTACCGTTTGTACTACATCGATGTCTTTGCTTTTGATTCATCGGATGTACCGTTTGTACTACATCGATGTCTTTGCTTTTGATTCATCGGATGTACCGTTTGTACTACATCGATGTCTTTGCTTTTGATTCATCGGATGTACCGTTTGTACTACATCGATGTCTTTGCTTTTGATTCATCGGATGTACCGTTTGTACTACATCGATGTCTTTGCTTTTGATTCATCGGATGTACCGTTTGTACTACATCGATGTCTTTGCTTTTGATTCATCGGATGTACCGTTTGTACTACATCGATGTCTTTGCTTTTGATTCATCGGATGTACCGTTTGTACTACATCGATGTCTTTGCTTTTGATTCATCGGATGCACCGTTTGTACTACATCGATGTCTTTGCTTTTGATTCATCGGATGCACCGTTTGTACTACATCGATGTCTGTGCTTTTGATTCATCGGATGATTCATCGGATGCACCGTTTGTACTACATCGATGTCTTTGCTTTTGATTCATCGGATGTACCGTTTGTACTACATCGATGTCTTTGCTTTTGATTCATCGGATGTACCGTTTGTACTACATCGATGTCTTTGCTTTTGATTCATCGGATGTACCGTTTGTACTACATCGATGTCTATGCTTTTGATTCATCGGATGTACGGTTTGTACTACATCGATGTCTATGCTTTTGATTCATCGGATGTACCGTTTGTACTACATCGATGTCTATGCTTTTGATTCATCGGATGTACCGTTTGTACTACATCGATGTCTATGCTTTTGATTCATCGGATGTACCGTTTGTACTACATCGATGTCTTTGCTTTTGATTCATCGGATGTACCGTTTGTACTACATCGATGTCTTTGCTTTTGATTCATCGGATCTACCGTTTGTACTACATCGATGTCTTTGTTTTGATTCATCGGATGTGCCGTTTGTACTACATCGATGTCTTTGCTTTTGATTCATCGGATGTGCCGTTTGTACTACATCGATGTCTTTGCTTTTGATTCATCGGATGTGCCGTTGTACTACATCGTTGTCTTTGCTTTTGGATTCATTGGATGTACCGTTGTACTACATCAATGTCTTCGCTTTTTGATTCATTGGATGTACCGTTGTACTACATCAATGTCTTCGCTTTTTGATTCATTGGATGTACCGTTGTACTACATCAATGTCTTTGCTTTTGGATTCATTGGATGTACCGTTGTACTACATTAATGTCTTCGCTTTTTGATTCATTGGATGTACATCAATGTCTTTGCTTTTGGATTCATTGGATGTACCGTTGTACTACATCAATGTCTTCGCTTTTTGATTCATTGGATGTACCGTTGTACTACATCAATGTCTTCGCTTTTTGATTCATTGGATGTACCGTTGTACTACATCAATGTCTTCGCTTTTTGATTCATTGGATGTACCGTTGTACTACATCAATATCTTCGCTTTTTGATTCATTGGATGTACCGTTGTACTACATCAATGTCTTTGCTATTTGATTCATTGGATGTACCGTATGTACTACATCAATGTCTTTGCTTTGGTTCATTGGGCGTACCGTTTTTGTACTACGTTGATGTCCCAAATTATTTGAGTTTCTAGTTTCTCGGGCATACCGTTTTTGTACTACGCCGTTGCACTGGCTCAACTTTCTGCTATTCTTGACGTTCCCCACGTCTTTTGTCTACGGAATTGCCTTAGGGATTCCGGTTTTCATTCTTGAGCCCAGTGTTATTGAGGGGATTGAACTTTCACCAAATTTGACTTTTGAGCAACATTTTATTCGCATCATTGCTTCGAAGGTTGAGCGCCTTCGATATAAAGATATTCTTTTTGATAGAAGTTCAATGGTTCTCAAATCCTAAGGATTTCTCTTGTGAAATCTTGAGAATTCATCGAACGAAAACTTTCGGATTTATTCCTTCGTGCTCTTTATGGTGAACTTCTTGATTCAAATTTTCTTTTGTGTTAATATGCTTCTATGGTTGTTACTTCTTATATTTCCTTCTTAATTATTGCGAGGACGCAATTTCTTTAAGGAGGGGAGTCTGTAACAACCCGCATATTTATCGATTTTATATTTAAATATTTTATTTAAATATTTTATCGTCAGTCGATTTTTAGTCCGAAAAGCTACTTTTTGCATACGGTCGAATTGGGACTCGAGACCACCCCCATTGAGTTCAAAATGACGTTTGCGACCTTTTTGAGTATAAGCTTCGATATGTTTGGAGAAAGTTGATTTTTGCTACTTTTCACTTAGGGCTTTGGTTTGGGCTGAGCCAATTAACCACTTATGTATTCAGTTCCAACCCCTCTCCTCTTCATTCACTTCATTTCTAATTCCTAACTCTTCAAGCTTTTACAACAATGGAGGTGAAGAGTGGAAATTAAAACTCCAAGCCCTAGCTTCCTTTGCAAATCCATCTCCTAGCTCCAAAGTTCAAGAGAACCCATTGGTAAGCTTCCTCTTCTTCTTCTCCAACTCATTCTCTCTTTGATTTCAGAAATTTCCTAAACCTAATTTAGGGAATGTTTCTCTTTTAAGCTTAGATTCAAGCTTGTTGAGTTGGAATTAAAGAGTGCTTGTTCTTGACATTGCTTCATAGCATCTTCTTCATTCATTTGGGTTCAAATGTGAGATTTTTAATCTCACATCTATGCTTATAATTCTCTTCTATTGTTAGGTATGAATTCCTAACACTTATTCATGTGCATTTGCTTTTGGTTTGGATTGATTTGGTGAATATTCCAATTTTTAGTGTTTGGGTTCAATTCCTTAAAAATCATAGCTTTGATCTTTGATCATGTTTTTGGAGATGCATCGAAGAGCTTATAGGGCCGGGTAGTCGATTGGCATAAACCCTTAGCGCCGTTGCTCGTGCAAATGCAATTTTGGTCAAGATTGAACCTCATTTGTAATAGGCATGGATGAGGCTGGAAACAGGCTCGGCCGACCGACCACTCTGGTCCGGTCGACCGACCTGCTTCCAAGTGCATAAGCACTTTCTGTTTTAAGGTTCGGCCGACCGAGTACAGGGTTCGGTCGACCAACCTGCTGTCCCGAGAGGTTTCCAACCTTTGGTTCGGTCGACCGACACAGGGAGTCCGGTCGACCGACCTGAAGATTTTTGCCAGATTAGCCTACTTTGCTAATCCGTTTGAATATCCAACTTTAATCGATTCGTGTCGTCTCCCTTTTGTTGTTGTCATTTATTATCGACTTTGATGACCTTTTCTTTGGGAATTATAGATATATCCGCTTTGATGGATTTTATATCGATTTCATTGGATTTTATTCACGTTTTCGAATGTGAATCTTAGTGATTGATTGTTCCTACAATCTTCTTTGTGATTTGTCACTTTAAAATATAAAGGTTTTCTATACTAGTAGTAAATATCAAAACTCTTTCTTCAAATGATTTCAACACTATTTTATTACAAAGCTCGTTTTCTCAAACCGATTTCCAATCTATTAGTATATACAAACCTTTACCTCACTCGTATGAGAAATCTAATTAAACGACTTAGTAAAACAAGTGGTATAAAACGCTTGTGTTTACTTCGTCGGTTAATTCTTGGACTTGTTCGATTGAATCTCTTGTGACAATTTTCTAGTGGAGACCTACAATTTGTTCGTAAATATTTAAGTTAAGCTAGTGGTTATGGGACATGAAGCTAAGCTCATATATTTACTAGCTTATTGTAATCGACACTTCTCTTTGGTCATGACGATCATTTTAGGTTTTAGACTAGCATTGTGCTATGTCTTTGTGATTTGGTTCATCGGACGTCCCGCTGTACGACGTCGTTGTTCCCTTTGATTGTGATTTGGTTCATCGGATGTCCCGCTGTACGACGTCGTTGATCCTTTTTCTTGTGATTTCTGAATTTCGTGTGTTGAATTCTGGAATTTATGTTTCACCAACTTTTATGATGGGCATCGATATATATGTCATATATTGTGGCTTGGTAAATGAAATTAGGAGTATGACATTTCTTTTTATCTTGGGTAGATCTTTGTGATATTGATTAATCTCTTGTTGATTTTTCAATAACTTCTATATCACAGCTTGCATTGTGATTATTATATGTTTATGTCATATCTCTTATTATATATCACTTCATCTGATATTTATAGCTAGACTGATCCGTTTATTATTTTCTTCTTAAATAATACTTGGGTCAGACTGAGATATTACATGTGCTTCTGCTTGACTCCTTATCGGACTTTCATCTGATCTTTTGGTTAACTACTTAAGTTTAGTAGTTTTTGTTGTATACATTTGAGATGCAGACTCTATGATGTATACTTATTCTTTTGTCTAGCACTTGTATCTATTCTTTTTGGATATTGTGGATCTTGTTTGACCACTACTCTGATGTACACTTTCATGTGTTATATTCATATCTTCTTCCGCCTTTGTGATATGAATTATCTGTGACTGATTTGTGTTATGCTTACTTCTATATTTGTTTCCGAAGATATTATTGCCACTGTGTAGTAGCTTTGAGTTTGTGTCGGCATGTCGGATTTCCACTTGAAAAGAATTGCATGTTATACTTTCTGACATATCGATGCTCGCACAAAGAAATTAAACGGATGGTCGCTCCTCAACAGCCTTATTCTCCATGCTAGTCGACAGCATTACTCCGTAGTGTTCTTGGCTAGCGTGGGTATAGAGGTGGGGCGTCACAGCATTCTTCATGAGATCTAAAAGCTATTGAGAAGACATGAATACTCCATCTTGGGGAGTAGCACTAGATTGGCCGGCGCTGGGACGGCCAGGTCTAGCCATTTCTCTTCCTTAAGAAAGAAAGAAGGAAGAAGAAGAAGAAGGTTATTCACAAAATGAATACCAAGTAATCTTGATAGATAAAACAAAGAATCATAAAGAAAATAGGATGAATCGGTACGAAGACTCGAATTAAATCCTAAGGCACAACTCCTAAGAAAGACTTAGGACACGATCCTTGCTAGATTATTCTACAATGTTCCGAAGTTTGGCTCTGATACCAAGCTGTGACGCCCCACCTCTATACCCACGCTAGCCAAGGACACTATGGGGTAATGCCGTCAACTAGCATGGAGAATAAGGCTATTGAGGAGTGACCATCCGTGCAATTGCTTTGTGCGAGCACCGCTATGTCGGATAGTATAACATGCATTTGATTTCGAGAGGAAATCCGACACACCGATACAAACTCAAAGCTACTACACAGTGGCTATAATAATCTTCGAAAACGAATATAGAAATAAGCATAACACAAATCAGTCACAGATAATTCATATCACAAAGGCGGAAGAAGATATAAATATATAACTAACACATGGAAGTGTATATCAAAGTAGTGGTCAAGAAGATCCATAATAATTCAAAAGAATAGCAACACGTGCTATACAAAAGAATACAACTAAGAGTCCATATCTCAAGTGTATACAACAAAATAAAATACCAATCTAAGTAGTTAGCCAAAAGTCAAAGAAATCAATCCCAAGTGAGAAGTCAAGCTGAAGCACCTGTACATCTCGGTCTGACCCGAGTATTATTTAATAAGAAAATAATAAACGGATCAGTCTAACTATAAATATCAGATGAAGCGATACAGAATAAGAGGTACGACTAAACACATGATAATCACAATGCCAAGCTGTGATAAATAAGTAATTGAAAATCAACAAGAGATTAATCAATATCACAAAAATCTACTCAAAGATCAAAAGGAATGTCATACTCTTTATTTCGTTCACCAAACCATAAATATTGACGATTATATCAATATCAATCACAAAAGTCAATGACACACAAATTCACCAATGCACAAATATTGATAAAACTTATCAATGAAAATCACTAAAATTGGTGAAGCATAAATTCCAGAATTCAACACACGAAATCCAGAAATCACAAGAAAAGGATGGCCAAGACATTGATGTAGTGCAAACGGTACATCCAATGAATCAAAAGAAAAGACATTGATGTAGTGCAAACGGTACATCCAATGAATCAAAAGCAAAGACATTGATGTAGTTCAAATGGTACATCCAATGTATCAAAAGTAGAGACATTGATGTAGTTCAGAAGGTACATCCAATGAATCAAAAGCAAAGACATTGATGTGGTGCAAACGGTACATCTAATGTATCAAAAGTAAAGACATTAATGTAGTGCAAACGGTACATCCAATGTATCAAAAGAAAAGACATTAATGTAGTTCAAACGGTACATCCAATGTATCAAAAGCAAAGACATTGATGTAGTTCAGACGGTACATCTAATGAATCAAAAGCAAAGACATTGATGTAGTGCAAACGGTACATCCAATGTATCAAAAGCAAAGACATTGATGTAGTGCAAACGGTACATCCAATGTACCAAAAGCAAAGACATTGATGTAGTTCAGACGGTACATCCAATGAATCAAATAATTCGGAGCATCGACGTCGTACATCGTGACGTCCGATGAACCAAATCAAAAAAAAGGCATCGCACAATGCTAGTCTAAAACATAAAAATGATCGTCATGATCACAGAGAAGTGTCAATTACAGCAAGCTAGTAAATATATGAGCTTAGCTTCATGTCCCATAACCACTAGCTTAACTTAAATATTTATGAACAAATTGTAGATCTCCACTAGAATATTGTCACAAGGGTTTCAATCGAACAAGTCCAAGAATCAACCGGCGAAGTAAACGCAAGCGTTTCATACCACTTGTTTTACTAAGTCGTTTAATTAGATTTCTCATACGAGGGAGGTAAAGGTTTGTATATACTAGTAGATTGGAAAACGGTTTTAAGAAACGAGCTTTGTAATAAAATAGTGTTGAAACTGTTTTGATGAAGGAATTTTGATATTTACTACTAGTATTGAAAACCTTTATGTTTTTAAAGTGACAAATCACAAAATGATTGTAAGAACAATCAGTCACTAAAATTCACATTCGAAGACATGAATAAAATCCAAAGAAACCGATAAAGAATCCATCGAAATGGATATTCAAAAATCCCTAAAAAGGAGTCATCAAAGTCATAATAAATGATAACAACTAATAGGATCATCATGAATTGATTTAAATTGGAATTCTTAAATAAAAAGGCAAGCAGGCAAAACATTACAGTTTCAGACGTCTGAAACAAGTGGTTCAGACGTCTGAGTCTGGAAAATTAAAGATTTCCGGAGCTTAATTTAGACGTCTGAACCAAAGGTTTCAGACGTCTGAAATAGGCGTTTTTAGCCTATTTTCTTTCTGTTTGAAAATGAGCCAATTCAGAAGTCTGAAATCCCAGATTCAGACGTCTGAAACTGGAATTTTGAGGATTTCCTGAACCTAGACCAAAAATGGCCAAACGAATATCGAAAACGATCGGACGAGCAAATGACGACTAAGGATTTACGCCACGCGACAACCCAGCCTTAACGGCTCTTCGATACGCCTCAAATATCAATGTCCAAATATCCATAATAGGATTTTCATAGATTTTGATTTCAAAATACCAAAAATTGGAATATACACCAAATCAATCCAAACCAAAATCAATTGCACAAGAATAAGTGTTAGGAATTCATAATTAACAATCGAAGATAATTATAGACAAAGATGTGAGATAAAAATCTCACCTTTGAACCCAAACAAACGAAGAAGAAGCTTGAAAGCAAAAGGGAGAATCAACCACACTTTAATCCTAACTCAAGAAGCTTGATTCTAAGCTTAAAAGAGAAATATTTCCCAAATTAGGTTTAGGAAATTTCTGAAATTGGAAGGAGAATGAGTTGGAGAAGAAGAAGGAGATGCTTACCAATGGGTTCTCTTTAATTTGGAGCTGGAAGTTGGATTTGCAAAGAAAGCTAGGCTTAGGAATTTCCATTTTCAATCTCTTCCACCATTTTTACTTTAGCTTGAAGTGTTAGGAAAATGAAATGAAGAAATGGAGAGTTGGAGTGGCGCTAGAGTCTTAAGGTGGAACATTGGGCTGAAACCCAAACTCAAACCCAAAGTGAAAAAGTAGCAAAACTCGACTAACTCCAAACATATCGAAGCTTATACTCAAAAAGGTTGCAAACGGCATTTTGAACTCAATGGGAGGGGTCTCGAGTCCTAATTCGACTGTTTGCAAAAAGTAGGTTTTTGGACCAAAATCCGACGAACGATGAAATATTTAAATAAAATATTTAAATATAGAATCGATAAATATGCGGGTTGTTACAAATGCAAAGTTCAATTGGAGTCTGAAATGTGATGAAGATTTTCAGGAGTTGAAGAAGGGATTAACAACTGCTCCTGTTCTTGCTATTATCAACAGGAACCAGGGTTTATCTATTTATACCGATGCTTGTGGTGAAGGTTTGGGTGCGGTATTAATGCAGAACGGGAAGGTAATTGCCTACGCGAGTAGACAATTACGATCTCATGAAAAAAACTAACCAACCCATGATTTGGAGCTTTAAGCTGTTATCTTCGCTTTGAAAATATAGCGACATTATCTTCTGGGTAAGAATCTTTTTCAACTTTCTTAACAATTTACGAATTTAATTTAACTTAACCAATATACTTATTGAACTCTCTTTCTTTAGGTGAAAATTTTGAATTATTCAGCGACCACAAATCTTTGAAATATCTTTTCACCCAGAAAGATTTAAATCTGCGACAACAACGTTGGTTGGAATTTCTGTCATCTTATGACTTAGACATTCTATATACGCCCAGAAAGGCCAATGTAGTTGTCGACACCTTGAATAGAAAGCATGCTATTCTTGCTCACCTTGTTATAGCTCCTATTCTTCTTAAGAGGATCGCGAGTAAGCAGAATGAAGACGAGTTTCTTCGGGGAATTTATAAAAGAATATGCTAAGGAGAAGACACTAGTTTTGAGATGGATAGTAGAGGAGTTATAAGATTAAAAGGCAGAATATGTGTCCAAGACATCCTTGACCTGAAACGTGAAGTTTTAGAAAAATGTCACAAATCTAAACTTTGCATCCATCCAGGATTCAATAAAATGTATCGTGATATCAAAAGAACTTTCTGATGGAAGACAATGAAAAGGGACATATCTATATATGTGAGTCGCGGTGCTACTTGCCAACAAATCAAAAGCGATCAAAAGAAAATGGCGGGTTTACTTCAGCCTTTAGAGGTACCCAAGTGGAAATGAGACCAAGTATCGATGGATTTCATCGACGGGTTGCCTCGTATTCGGAAAGAAAATGAAGCAATTTGGGTCATTGTGGATCGTTTGACTAAGACAGCCCACGTCTTGCCAGTGAAATCTACCCGCACGGCAGCAAGTTTAGCCGAGTTATATGTGAAAGAAATTGTCAGTCTCCACGGCATTCCTAGCAGCACAGTGAGTGATCGTGATCCGATCTTCACTAGTAGATTTTGAGAGGCATTTCAAGACGCATTAGGAACAAAACTGAATTTCAGCACTGCTTATCACCCACAGTCTGATGTGCAGACTGAGAGGATTAACCAAATCTTAGAAGACCTATTGCGTGCTTGCATACTTGATTTTGGTGGTTCTTGGGAGGACCATTTGCATCTGGTCGAGTTCTCTTATAACAATAGCTATCAGGCCAGTATCGAGATGGCTCCTTTTGAAGCTCTATATGGTCGTCCGTGTCGATCATCGGCATGCTGGATTGAGGCAGGTGATAGACTCATCATTGGATCAGATATGATTAAAGAAGCCACTGAAAAAGTTGATTTTATGCGAAAGAAATTGAGGATGTCTCAAAGTCGTCAAAAGAGTTATTATGATCGCAGAAGAAGGGATTTGGAATTCCAGATTGGAGACTCTGTCTTTCTCAAATTATCTCCAATGTGAGGTGTATTAAGGTTTGGGAAGACCGGTAAGCTGGCACCATGGTATATTGGTCTTTTACCTATTCTGGAGAGGATCGGTTCTTTAGCCTATCAATTGCAGTTGCCTAGCTGGTTATCTGGCATGCATGATGTATTCCACATTTCTAACCTTCGAAAGTATGTGCACAATCCAAATAGTATTATTGAAGAAGCTGCTCAACAGGATCTCGACATCACTCCCAATTTAACAGTTAAAAGAGAACCGATAAAGATTGTGGATCGTGATGAAAAGCAATTGGGGAACAAAATTGTGAAACTAGTTAAAGTACAGTGGAGTGGCGATCCAAAGGACTGCACTTGGGAAACTAAAGATAGTATGCAGAAATCATGTCCCAACTACAGAGTGGATATCTCGGCTTAAGCTGGTAAGCCATTCCTTTACTCTTTCTGAATTCGTATATTCTTTGTTTGTTTTTCTCTCTCTTTCAAATTTCGAGGATGAAATTTTCTAAAGGGTTGATATCTATAACATCCCAAAATTTATCAATTTAAAATGGTGATATATTTAAACTTTTGGAATTTAATTTGAAAATAAATTGAAAAGTCTCAAACAAATAAAATAAATGATAATTTGTATGAATAAAATTCTAATTTCTTTTGAGTTTAAAATCTTGAAATAATAAATGTTTTAAAAGTCATTTGAATTTAAATTTTATATATATAATGCATATATGAGTAGATTTGAATGTATATATTGAAACTGAATTTAAATTGTACAAGTACATGTATGAGTATATAGATGGACATAAATGGATTATAATTCAAGTTTAATTGGAATTTGAATTTAAATTTTAAAAAAATGTTTAGAAAAATAATTGGCAATTGAAATCATAAGGGTGTAATTTATATAATGTAAAAGATTGGTTAAAACATTTCTTCTTTTGACATTGTATATAGACAAATGAATAAAGGGTATAATTATTAATAAAGTGAATTTGATATAAAAAAATTATTTAAAAATTCTTTTGTCTTTGTAAAAATACATTGTTAAACATGCATAGGGGAGATGGTGAAAAAAACTAACAAGTGTCGAGAGATCTCATGATTGGTTTTAACAAGTGGCATTCAATATAGTTGATTGAAAGAGAAAAAATTAAAATCACAAAAACTTTTCAGCTTCCCTGTTTCAATTATTTATCCTCTCAAATTTCTGAAAGGACAGTAAAAAGGTTTTGAGCATTACAAATCCCAACACCAAAGGGAACGGTAAGAAAAAAAACTGCCACTTCCTCTAGAATTCAAAAATCTAAAATATGAGAATCATCTCCAACACAAAGCAGTAGTTTTACATTCCATCTCTCAGGTAAACTTTAAATTTTATAGTTTAGTGAATTTGTAATTTCAAAATCAAGTTTTAACACAAACAAATTCAAACTGCAGATTAGTATAAACATAGCTCCAGTTTTGGCCAAAGAAAAAAGTGCAGGGATTCTCTGAAATAAATTAATGCAAGTGAATTTCTTTTAAAAAATTTGAATTTGAATTTGTTAATCAATAATAAAGCAAGAATTAAGCAATTGTATTAATCAGTTGCAGGAAAGAAATCAAGTTAAAAGATTAAGTTAGTTTTTGGATTTCAAGCTGCAGATCCTGTTCACTGTTGCATAAGAAATCCAACTGTAAGTAAATTGAATATTGTTCATTATTGATGAACTAAATAAACAAATACAACAGAGATTAAGCAAAGATTGTATTAACAAGTGCAGATTTAACTTCAAGATTAAAGTAGGAAAAATATCCAGGCTTCCATCCTTATTTTAAAAATAATCAGAAGCTTTCTGTTCACACTTTGCAAGGTGAGTGAACTTCTGTTTAATCCAATTTCTCGTTGTCGTATGCATGCCTGAATGATGTTGAAAACCTTAACATGTGAACAAATTTGTGTGCATGTGTGTTTCTTTTTGGAAATGTTTATATTCATAGTTTTCTTCCCTGTTCTTCTTAGCCTCTGGTTTACAGAGTAAACACATGTCAAACTCAAACCCCTCTCTCTCTGTTTTCTTATGAAATTGGATTGTAAACAAAACAAAGTGTTTGTTTTAATCGTGCATTATGTTTTAATAACAAATCAGAGAAAGGCAATATAGTTATTTTTTCTGGAAACTGTGAAAACACAGTCACAATCTAAATTAGGCAAGAATTCGAATATCATAAATTTAAAATTCAGTAATGCTGATAATAACGATTTTTGAAAGTTAAATCTCAATTTTTAATACAGTTTTTGGTGAGAAATTTTAACTTGATCAGAAAATTTGATTTTGTAAAATTCTGGTGAACTACGTGTTTGTGGGCCTCGAGATCATCGTCGCAGCTGGCTAGCTTGAGGGTTTGTAATCCTTAGAAAAATATTGGTTGAATTTATAAATAATTTTATTGTTGGCTCGAGATCGAATTAGGGTTGAAAACCCATAACTGCTCGTAGTCGAAAATGTTCGTACTGCATCACCGTCGGGTGATCAGACTTCCTGACACCGGTGCCAATCGCGGCGTCTAACGTTGGTGAAGCTTCAGTCGAGTTTTTGTGGCCTCTAATGGCCAGAGGAGGTGGGGCGAGGCCATTTTATGGTGATGGCTTTTGATGAAGTACGGGTCGTGGAGCTCGATTTCGTTCGTGGCGATGGTTCGCGATTTGGGGTGACTCGATGGGTCGAGAAGTTAGTCGTCGACCTGACGACGGTCGTAGCTTCGACCAGTGATGACGGGGACGGTGTGCAACGTGCATACGGTTTCATTGTATCAGCAGTGTTTTTTTGGAGGAGATGATTCTTGACTCGAAGTAATACACGGGGTTTAGGGGAGATGACTCGAAGAGAGGGTCGTGTCGTTTGGCGTTGCCCCGGGTCGTTTCTAAACTTAAACAATAATTTTGTTGGAAAAATTATACACGGGTCAATCTTGGTAAAAACTCGAAGTAGGGAGCATTTTCATTCGGTGATGACTCGAGACGACCTCGGGTTGGACGTTGAGAACAGCAAATTCCAGTTTTGAAATTTTTGAAAACATAAGTTTAAACTGTTTTCTGAATCCATTCTTTATAAAATAATGATAGCTTGTTAATGGAAGGTGAAGTAAATAGTATTGAAATGATTTTTGAAATTAATGAAGTTCAAAGATATTTCAAATTTATATTTTTAAATAAAATTGTTTTACATTTAGCTTAATAAAAATTGAGAAGTAAATCAAATATTCAAAGTGTTAACTTAAAGATAAATTTATTTATAATGGTTAAATAATGATTAAGCAATTAATGATTTGTAATTACCTTCTAATTGATAATTAATTAAAGAATAATTAATTAATAAAAGTAATTAAGATTTAATTAATTAACAATTAAGAATCAATAAATTGAGATAATTAATTAAAGAAAAATTAGTCAATAAAGTTAATTAAGATTTAATTAATTCATAGTTAAGAATAATTAATCATTGATTTAAAATAATTAATAAAAGTAATTATGTGGTTAATTCATTTAATTCACATTCACCTTAATTGAAGATGATTGACTATTACCAAATGTTGTGTACTGGATTGATATTTCTGTTGTGATTGTGATACTGTGTGATGTGAATTGTTTTGTGCTGAACTGTGATTCGTGATTTGTTTCTGTGAAAACCCTTTTGCCCGTAAAACGGCATTTAAACTACGATGCGACAGGGAGTCGGATTTTAGTTATTTATCTGAAAAGCACATCGAACCCTGAGTGTGAATCTTTGTGATTGATACATCCACATGTTTTAAAATTGAGCGCTCACTATACGGATTAGCCGGGAGAGGACCTTTGTGTCATATAACCAATTCTGAATAGTGATACGATGAAATGAATAACATTTGAAGACGGTGGTGAAGACCGCGTGTCTTCGAAAACGATAGGATAACCTATCGAATGTCTCTGCACTGAGTTGTTTCAGTATAGAGATCTCTACATGTAATGGGGAGTTCGATCAGAATTGTGGATACCCGGATTTGCAGGGGCTTCTTCCTTTATTGGACGAAATGCCTTCGGTTCTGTTCGAACCCGGAACAGACTTGTATGGTTGTATGTCTGACACTACACCTTGAGATATAAAGCAGATTTCTTTCAAATACATATCTGTTAGTGGCAGAGAATTTATTCTCTTAGCTTAACACCCTTCTCTGAGACGTACGAGCTCATAGGTTATGTAGTTGAAGGTTATCAACGATATACTCCCAATTTGGTATTGTGGCATGCTAAGTGCTGCTGTGTGTTGATGATCATTTATTGATCATTTATGATCAAAGCATGGCGTTCGTGTAAAGCGTAGCTTTGTGGACGAGACTTCATCGGACCTCACACCACGGAAATGGTCGAAACAAGAAAGATGCGGCAAGGTTATGAGGGTCGCACCCTTAAGGGTATGTCATTTCCTTTTGGAAAAAGGTGGTACTTAACCTATGTGGTTGCTGAAATCTCATTTACTGTGTGGTTGTTGCTTTGTGATGGAGGGCCCTCGGATAAAGGTCGCAAATGACCGGGGAGTGGCATAGTCATGTAGTAGTTACCTAGTTACAGAGGTAACCCGGCCTTGTGTTGGTAGAGAACTGGTTATGCTCTAGGGACGTCCCTCCAGAGGCGTACCCATGTGGTAGTACAGTTTTAGTTGTAGAACCTGCCATTACTTATGGTGGTCGCCACTGTTTAGATGGTAGCTATAGTAGGCATAGTACGGAATGTCTATGCTGGTTAAGATTAATATTATACTTTCGAAATGGTTTTCTACACTATGCACTAGTAATAATCAGAGAATTTTTCCCCTATCAAGCATATTAGACTATCATAACAAGAAATCTCATCCAATTCTACGATTGCATTGTGTGTGTGGCGGAAGGTCTTATGGTTGTTTCATTTTCCAAAAAGCATACTGGATTTTCTTTTATAAATCTTGTTTTATTTAAAAGCAACTGTTTTTGTTTACTCATACCAGTCCCATGACTGACCCGCAGTTTATTGTTTCCTTTCTAAACTCCGGGTGCCCATAATTTCCACACGGGCAGCCTAGTAGCAGGTTTTTCGTGTTTTGGTGCTAGCAGTATTTTGGAGTCTTTTGGAGTTGGAGGCTATCGGTTTTTGGAGGCTTTTGTCTTGGAGATATTTTGAAAGCTTTTGGATCTCAAGGTGCTTAGTTTTGGAAGTTCACTATTGCCTCATTCCTTTGAAGACTTTTTGGCATATGATCACTTGTTGTTCTATTGTGATGTTCTATTTGAAGTTGTGATTTATGTATAAGAATACTCTGGCATTGTAATGGATATTATGATGATGTTTTATCTGTGATGTAATGCATGATATTCATTTTGTTTCCGTTGTTTTATATTCATCTAATGTTGTTATAAGCCCCATCCGACTGGAGTTCGATTTTTGAATCTACGGCAGTCGAGTACAAGTGAGGTATTTGATGCCAATTTTCGAACATTGGATTTTAGATCGTGACAATTGCTTGGTGTAATTAATTAAAGGATTAGTATAATTAATTAAGGAGTTAATTAATTAAGAGTTAATTAATTAAGGTAAGTAATTACAGGATGGTAATTACTGTTTATGATTAATTAAGGTTGATTAGTGGAAGTGATTAATTAAATTTAATTAATTAATGTAATTAATTAAGGTTAAGTGTAATTAATTTTCGTTGATTAATTAATAGGAGTAATTAATTGAGGATCATTTATTTATGTACATAATTAATCATTAATTAATGAAGGTAATTAACGGTTAATTACTGTGAATGGTTAAGGATAATTAATTTATGTAATTAATTAAAGGATAATTATTTATTTTAATTAAAGAATAATTAATCAAGGGTGATTAATTACGATAGATAATTAGTGAATGATTAATTAATTGGTTTGTAAGCAGGATTTATAGTGTTGAAGGCAATTAATTTATTTATTTAAATTAATTAGAGATGGAAGTAATTAATTTAATTCATTTTAAATAAATTATATATAGTGTGATTAACTAATCCTTGCTTATGTATGGATGGATGATATTGATTGCCTTGAATGGTTTGATATCTCTAATATGAGATATGTGCTGATCTGTGATGTGGATGCTTTGAATTATCTATCTGTGCATAGGTGAATTATCTATCTGTGTGAATATAGATAATAAATCAAATTGTTTTAACTCTAAAACAACTTGGACCTAAAAGATGGCGTTTGGATTTCGATGAGAACAGGATCGGGTTTCCAAATTTGGATATTTGAAAACCACATCGATCCAAATTAACGATAGGTCATGAATCTCAAGTGAAGATGAAGATTCAGAGTGCAAGGGCTATTGTCGTCAACTCTGAGGGTGATTCCAAAACGAGTGTAACGAGAAAGTGCCTTCGGTTTCGTTTGAACCCAGAATGAACTTGTACAGCTTGAATGTTTTCAACACATCGTCAGGTGGACGATGAGCATTCTAAGATAGATGTATTCTATAAAGGTAATCGTAGCCTCAATCATCATCAATCGGGAATGGCTAAAATAGGGGAGGTGCAACAAGGCTAAGTGGGTAGCACCCAAGTAGGATAAGATTTACCCCTGTCTAGAGTCCCTTTTTATTCGACTGTATGGGCGGTTGCTAGGTACAACCGCGGGGTTATCTTATTCGAGACTGTCCAGTAAGGGATGGTTCCGGCTTTGTGTTGCAGGGGATTGGAAGTAATCCTCGGTACGGTGATCTAGGCCTCGTACTTTGACGGGCAGTACCCCGGTAGCCCTGCCATTGATGGAAACCCATTCTTCCTACATATCCTTACGGTTTTGATTGTATTACCCACTTTGTGGCTAGTATGTTGGAATTTAATGAATGTAACAATTTCGGCTATGTGAATATTTATTTGAAAATCCTAGACCCTATTATAATATCATTGGATTTCCTATCAAATGTTTTGGTTAGCGTAAGGTAAAAACTTGCCCATGTTTATGTGTGGGGAGTCTTACGTGATACCTTTTGTTTCCAAAGGTTTTTAAAGTTAAACAACTTTAAGCGTTTACTCACACCAGACCCATATCTGACCCGGAGTTTATTCTGTTTTCTTAAACTTTTTGGTACTCAAATTTTTACGAGTATCCAAGGGATTCAGGTTAGCTTTGATGAATTCTAGAGGAGATATGGAGCAGGAGGTTTCAGCATTTGCAGATATATAGGAGTTCAGCTATGTTGATCTCTGTATTATTATCTGTGATGTATATTGAGTTGTATGATAGACAGGATTTATAACTATCTAATATATTGTGATATGAAGCTGTGTAACTCTGATGTATATGATACTATGTAATATAGTATGTGATTAGTATAATTTATTCGTTCCGCTGTTGAGATTCTAATGTTGTTTCTTTCTTTCTTCTCTATCTTTTCTCTTTTCTATCCCTTTCCTTCTTAATAATGATGCGTCTTTCTATGGAGAGAAAGGTGGGTCGTTGCATTTTCAAAAATTTATTATAGTATATATGGTTGCTAGGAAATGATAATATTAAATTATTATCATTGTCGTGTGGAAATTGAATAAGAAAATGAAATCATAACTAAAAGCTAAGAAATAAATTCATATACATATGGAATTCATAAATGTAAATTATAATTGTGATTTATAATTGAAATGAGATAATATTCCAGAGTGATGTTTGAATATAGATTGGAAGGATTTGAAATTTGAAATTTTGGGAAAAGTTTAAATTCCTTTGGGTTTGAAAATGGTTTTCAAAGGTTTTGAAGGAGTAACGATGGTATTATTTAGAATATTTTTGAATTGGGAATGAAATCTGGTGGGATTTGGAATTAAAAATATTTGAAAATGTTTTTAAAGAATAAAAGCACTATACTCTTTTCGGTCACTGGAAAATAACTCCGACGATGATCGTGACATCATCGGTGTTCATTTTCGAGTTTCCAAGAGCAGAACTGCTGCCTGGAGGTTTTGAATTGGAGTTGTTTCCAAAAACTGGGTTTGATTTTAAAATTCAAAGGATATTTTGATATGAAAATGGATTATGTATATAACTGATTTTAAAAAAAATGATTTTGAAATGTTGAGTAATTGCTAAAAGTCCCTGGAATCTTATTTAAATGTTTATGGAATATAAGTAAGTATGAAATCTTATAAGAATTTGGAATTGTTAGGATAAAATCTAACTGAAGAAAAGTTAAATAAAAATAACAGTGATAACAAAATAAAGTGGTAGGTAAACAAATTTAGAGGAGTGAATTAAAAGGGATTAGTGAATGAAATGAAGATAAGTTGGAAAACTCATAAAAGTTTAAAATTTTGAATTGTGTTAAATAAAGTGAAATGCAAAATTAGTCAAGTTGGACTAAACAAAACAAAGGATTGAAAATAAAATTAGAAAGTAAACTAATTGATTTAAATGGGTAAGCAAATAAATTATTGGAATGATATAAACTTAAGACGGGTGAAGTAAAGTGAAGTTGAGGAATTAATTCGAAGTGGACTAAAAATAATAAGAGTTTGGAAATAAAATCCATTGAGATTTAAAATAAATTAGTAAGTGGAACTAATTAAAGAATTGGTTAATGTGACGACGCGGATTTTTCCCGCTTGAAAATCGACATCCATACTTCATATCGTACTTGAATGCCATAGATTCGACCGTTCAAATCCGATTCGCCGGAGCTTATAACAACATTAAGTAAACAACACAGCGGAATAAAAGAATAATACATTGATATACAGCTTTGATACAATATCTGATACAACAGATGATCCAATAGATATCAATATACATCAGAGATATGATACAATAAATAGCAGCGGAAAAGAAAATAGATGACATCTAGCAGCGGAACAATATAACTCTAAGATAGGCTTCAAAAGAGAACTCCGAGAACTGCAACTCCATCTCCAAGAACCAATCCAGCAATAGCTCGAACTTCCAATAACAATGCACCAAGACAAGCAAGACTGGTGTGATCCAAATACTGAACTAACTCTAGATAATCTACTTAACCTGACTATTTGAAAAAATCCAAACTCTAGACTGCTCGTGTAGAAAATAATAAGCACCCAGAGTTTAGGAAAGAAACAATAAACTCCGGATCAGTCGTGGGACTGGTGTGAGCAACAAAAACAGTTTATCTTTTAAAACATTCAACAAAAGATTTTCAAAGTCAATTCGCAAATGCTTTTTTAAAAATGAGACTACGATAAGGCCTCCCGCACACACACACAATGCAAATGCAGAATCGGAGGAGATTTCTCCTTATGATAGTCAAAGATGCTTGACACGCATTAAAAGAACATTTGATATTATTACTAGTGCATACTGTAGTAAAAATCATTTCGAAAATAAAGATATAAATCTTAGCCAGCATAGACATTTCGAACTATGCTTACTATAGCTACCATCCAAACAGTGGGGCGCCACCATAAGTGAATGATAGGTTCTACAACTAATATCGTACAAGATCGTATTGTTTCTTTGGATTTCCAACGAATGGTCAGGCCAAGGAACTTCCCATTGCCACATGAGAACGCCTCTGGAAGGACGTCCCCGAGAACCAAACCGGATCTCTGCCAACACAAGGCCGGGTTCCCCTAACTGGGTAACTGCTGACATGAGTATGCCATCCCCCGGTCCTTTGGGACCTTTATCCGAGAGCTCTCTAACCAACATCACATAATGATAAATAAAGTGTTTCAACATGAGTAAGTATCTGGGCTCCATACCATGATACCACCCTTTTCCAGAAGAAAATGCACATACCCTAAAGGGAGCTACCCCTCATAACCTTGCCGCATCTTTCCTGTTTTGACCATTCCGGGGTGTGAGGCTCGACGAAGTCTCGTCCACAAAGCCACGCTTTATACAAAAGCTGTGCTTTGGGTCAACAAATGATCATAGAAATGATCACAAAGATAAACGATCAAACAAATGATCCTATCACAAATGATCAACACAATGATCATTTCACAGCAACACTCAGCATGTCACGTTACCAAATTGGGAATATATCGCTGATAACCATCAACTACATAACCTCTGAGCTCGTACGTCTCAGAGAAGGGTGTTAAGCTAAGAGAATAAATTCTCCGCCACCAACAGAAATATATTTGAAAGAGATCAGCTTTATATCTCAATTTGTGATGTCAGACATACTATCCATACAAGTCTGTTTCGGGCTCGAACAGAACGGAAGGCACTTCCAAAGAAGTCCTTGCAATCCGGATATTCACTAATCACGTTCGGACTTCCCATCACATATGGAGTCTCTATACCGGGGACCAGTCGATGCAAAGACATTCGACGAGTTGTCCTTTCGCTTTCAAAATTAACCGGTCTTCAACACCGGTCTTCAAATGCTATCCATAACGACATGTCACATATTCGGAATGGGATATATGACACAAAGGTCCTCTCCCGGCTAAACCGAACAGTGAGCGCAGTATTTCAAAAACATATGGATATTGGGATTTCAATTTAGTCACAACTTAAACCCCGAAACTTTTCTTCAAATGGTTTAAACCAATTACCATTTCAAATCTTTATATTACAAAAAAGATTTATTTCACAAAGATCAATTTATAGACTTTAAAACAATTTCCATTCCAATTGGATTAACTCATTAAATCTTTAAATCAAAGATTTAACTCATAGCTTTCAAAATTCGATAAACTTGTCGAATCTTTAAATCAAAAATTCAACTTATAGCTTTCAAATCGTTTTCATAACTTGGAAATTATCTTCATTTTCAAACTTGAAATTCTTTTTAACACAAATTGAACGTTCATTTCTCATGTGAAAGCTTTTATTATTTGAAAACAACCAGTTTTCGTTTCAAAAAAAATCCTATTATATTTACACGAGTTAAAGCCCTTGAATTCTATTCACATCCCAAATCAATACTTTTAAAATAGTTTAACCCATATATAACTGGTATAACATTTTTAACCCCTAGTTTCAAATCATAGCATTCAATTTCGAATCTTGAATTTAAGTTTAAATCAAATTATTTTAAACTTCATACTTTATCAAGTTATTCAAAATAAATTTCATCTTTGAAATTCCATTTCAAAAGCTTTTCACTTTAAACCCAATCTCATTTCCAAACCATTTGAATTCAAATATTCAAATTTAAAACTATTTCAAAAATCTGTGACTTAATCGATTTCCTCGTGAAATCCATATTGGTGTGTGTATAAGTGTGGTCCAGGGGTTTAACACAATAGTGCAACATCATACAATCATCATAGATCAGAATACAAAAATATAGTTGATAAGCGATATAACTATAACGCTTATCGTCCATTCACAGATCATAGATATATATCACAGATAAGTAAATTTCAGATCACAACATAAATTAGGATGTATCACAAAGCATCACAAATCGGGATATCAAACAATCAAATCATCCAATAGAATCCAAATATTCATAAGTGAGATCAGTTAATGGTCTAATTAATTCAAATCAGATAAATTACTTTGGAATTTCTAATCCTGGTTACTTAACATTAATAAATTACAAATTATTTTGATTTATTATTCTTTAATAGTTTATTAATTAACCATTAATAATAAATTAATTAACCTTTAATTATTATTATAAACCTTTAATTATTTGATTCCTCATTTAATTAATTATCTTTAATTAATAAATTGCCTTTAATTGATTAATTACCATTTACTTTAATAAAATTCCAATAAGTGATCATCCCTAACCACTCGATCAATTTTAACCATCAATTAGTATAAATTAATTACCTAAAGTAATCTTTAATTTATCCCATAATTGATCACTTAATTGATCACATTAAACAAGTCTTTAAGTAATCAAGTATTAATCCCTTGACAATTAATCTTAATTATCCATTCTTTAATACATCAAATAATTTCATTTAATTGTATTTGAAAACAATCAAAATTTAATAGGATAATTAACTTAATACCAAATTATATAAACCAAACAAGTTTTAAAACAATTAAACTTTTAAAATCTAAATCCATAAAACTTGCCTATTTTACCTTTGAAAACATAATTTATATTTCTTAAAATCTTATTTTAAAGCTTGTTTAAAATTTGAAATCTGGTAACAAGTTAAACAAACCCGAGCCTATTTTAAAACTCTTTTTTTTGTTTAACTTTAAATTGTTCAAACTAGGCAACAGGAAGCACACTCGCGAACGCGAGTTCCTCCCCGAATCCAAGCACCATCTCCCCCGAGTATTTTCACAAATTCTTCGAGACGAACCCAAGCCTTCTTCTTCTACTCCTTCCTATATTTCCCAGTTGCACAAGCTTGCACGTACACGTGCACAAACGCCACGACCAACTTCGGTCAATGACGCAGCCCCACCCAAGTCATCAACGACCATCCCAAACGTTTCGAGCCATCCATGATGCAAAATCATCACCGAAAAAAAATCGAGCAAGTACAGAGCCAACTCCCTTCTTCCTGAACCCATTCGATCACCAAAAACCCGCTTCGCCCCCACCACGTGACGTCACCGGAGTCCACGCGAACCTGACCAAACCTCCGCCACTCATCCTCGAGTCCATCCCCATAGGTGCGATCGCCCAGATTACCGTGATGAAGACGCGATTTGCTCGTGATCAACAGCAAACCAAAACGAACCCAAAACCCTAAAAAGCTCTCGCCCCCTCAATTCTTGCAACAAAAAAATTTGGTTTCGTTTTTCCTGAAACCATTTATGGCCGAGCAAGCTTTAAACACAATTTCAATGTTCAAGGATTCTTTGATTTTCAGGAATCGATCAAAAGGCATAATTTGTTCAAGTATGAACTGCACCTGAGATACTAAATTAATAATCATCATATCCAGTTTAAAAATCCTATCTTTGTATAAGAATTCAAGTTATGAACTTGAATTAATAATTTATAAAAATCAAATTTATCAAAGTAAGTTCTTGTTACCTGTGAAGTATAATTTTCAAAAGTATATTCCTCTATTCCCTTTTTAAACAGCTTTTATAAATCTTGATTGAAGTTTAAGCATTTCTTTTTTTTATTAAAAAAAAATAAAGCTTGATAATGATTTGAAGAAATAAAAATTGAGTTTGATAGTAACAGAGCAGATCAATATATTCAAGAACAACAAACACAAATCCATATTCAAAATGAAATACATACATCACACCATAATCAGTGAATCCTCTTAACTATATTAAATTTAAACTTAAAGGTTTAAAGTTGATGTTTACTCACCTGTCATGAAGAAATAAACAGAGCTCACTTGTTTAAATACTACAGATTTGAATCTTCTTGAATCTGTTTTTTTTTTACTTTCTTTGAGTGATATCTAGAGTTTATAAAGATGACATGCTTATTTTCTTCTTCTGGTTTACTTTTGAAGTTACTCAGCTTTGAAGAACTGAAGTGATAAGGCTAATATATATCAAAGAAAACTTTACTGGTTGATATCATGTTTGTACAGCAGGGTATGTTTGTTTGTACAATAACATGGGTGAAGTTGCTTGCATTATGGAGAAGTTACAATTTGCTTGTACTTGATTACAGCTAATGATATTATATACTTCTTTGTTTTGGCTAAAATGATGGTTATTGGTATATATGTTTCTATTTTTGTTTATTCATACTTTATCAATTTGTTTCAGCTGATAATACTATATTGTACTAGTATCTATTTTCTTTTTTATCTATTTGTTTGTATTTTTACTTTGTTTTATATTTAAGTGTTGTTTTGAATTCCAACTATGTGTATTTATTTTATTTCTTTGTTTTATACATATTTCCTTTGCTTTGCAATTTACTAGTTCGTACTATTTTAATCGTATATGAAATTTTGTTTTTAACATTAATACTTGACTTGTATGTCAATACAAATATATTTATTATTACTGTAGTACATTTGTTTGTATTATATTTTACTTCTCATATTTTATATAACTATAAATTCATTTAAAGTATTTGCTTAACATCAATACTCATTTTAATTCCTTTTAAAGTTTAATTATCTAATATCAAATTTAATCATATCCAAAATCCCAATTCAATTTTTCAATCTATTTTATAAACATGTTCATTTTCAAATATCCAAATTAATTCTCGATTATTTAAAATTTAACTAAAATTTTATATTAATTACCAATTATTTTCACAAATTTTATTCAAAAAAAAAATTAATTGTCAATTTAAAGTTAATAAAATTCGAGATCGTTACAGACTTCCCCCCTTAAAAAGAATTTCGTCCTCGAAATTCGCCAGAGAGAGATAACGAAGATAGATAGAGAAATATCTTTTTAGATCAAACTGGATATCAATTCTACATTTGGCTTACCAAATCAGAATATCAACAATAGATACAAGAAATTATAATAGAATTCCAAATTTAGTTTTAAACGAAATCGTTTTATCGATAGTATTCAAATTATCCTTCATATTCTATTAATCAATTTAACTCAATTTAAAATTTCCAATTTATTTAAATTTTCAATTTCAAATTTCCCATTTATACAGAATTTCCAATTTATTCAAAATTTCAATTCTAAATTTCAAATTCATTATAGTTTAAAACGAAAAACTGATAAGAAATTGATGAAGATACGAAATAAAAATTTCCTACAACGATACGTAGGGCCATCGTCACACCAAAACTTCTTCTGGAGCTGTCTCGAAGAAATCAAAAGAATTGAAATCGAATCAAAGGAAATTGATAGAGGAAGTTGTTTCCACTGTTGCAGGATATTGACCATTTATAGTGATACTCCCCTGTCCCCTATCGCGTTCTCTTCTTGCACTCATACTTACTATCGGTGAATAGTAAGAGAATTTACTGAGGCATTCAAACGGATATCTTAGGGATATACTCATTCAAGGATTTACTTCATCCTATCTCTAATGAGTTACTTAATGTGTTATACTCCTGAGCTAAAGTTTAACCATAGCTCTGATACCAAATGTGACGACGCGGACTTTTCCCGCTCGAAAATCGACATCCATACTTCATATCGTACTCGAATGCCATAGATTCGACCGTTCAAATCCGATTCGCCGGAGCTTATAACAACATTAAGTAAACAACACAGCGGAATAAAAGAATAATACATTGATATACAGCTTTGATACAATATCTGATACAACAAATGATCCAATAGATATCAATATACATCAGAGATATGATACAATAAATAGCAGCGGAAAAGAAAATAGATGACATCTAGCAACGGAACAATAAAATAGATGACATCTAGCAGCGGAACAATATAACTCTAAGATAGGCTTCAAAAGAGAACTCCGAGAACTGCAACTCCATCTCCAAGAACCAATCCAGCAATAGCTCGAACTCCCAATAACAATGCACCAAGACAAGCAAGACTGGTGTGATCCAAATACTGAACTAACTCTAGATAATCTACTAAACCTGACTATCTGAAAAAATCCAAACTCTAGACTGCTCGTGTAGAAAATAATGAGCACCCAGAGTTTAGGAAAGAAACAATAAACTCCGGATCAGTCGTGGGACTGGTGTGAGCAACAAAAACAGTTTATCTTTTAAAACATTCAACAAAAGATTTTAAAAGTCAATTCGCAAATGCTTTTTTAAAAATGAGACTACCATAAGGCCTCCCGCACACACACACAATGCAAACGCAGAATCGGAGGAGATTTCTCCTTATGATAGTCAAAGATGCTTGATACGCATTAAAAGAACATTTGATATTATTACTAGTGCATAGTGTAGTAAAAATCATTTCGAAAAAAAAGATATAAATCTTAGCCAGCATAGACATTTCGAACTATGCCTACTATAGCTACCATCCAAACAGTGGGGCGCCACCATAAGTGAATGATAGGTTCTACAACTAATACCGTACAAGATCGTATTGTTTCTTTGGATTTCCAGCGAATGGTCAGGCCAAGGAGCTTCCCATTGCCACATGAGAACGCCTCTGGAAGGACGTCCCCGAGAACAAAACCGGATCTCTGCCAACACAAGGCCGGGTTACCCCTAACTGGGTAACTGCTGACACGAGTATGCCATCCCCCGGTCCTTTGGGACCTTTATCCGAGAGCTCTCTAACCAACATCACACAATGATAAATAAAGTGTTTCAACATGAGTAAGTATCTGGGCTCCATACCATGATACCACCCTTTTCCAGAAGAAAATGCACATACCCTAAAGGGAGCTACCCCTCATAACCTTGCCGCATCTTTCCTGTTTCGACCATTCCGGGGTGTGAGGCTCGACGAAGTCTCGTCCACAAAGCCACGCTTTATACAAAAGCTGTGCTTTGGGTCAACAAATGATCATAGAAATGATCACAAAGATAAACGATCAAACAAATGATCCTATCACAAATGATCAACACAATGATCATTTCACAGCAACACTCAGCATGTCACGTTACCAAATTGGGAATATATCGCTGATAACCATCAACTACATAACCTCTGAGCTCGTACGTCTCAGAGAAGGGTGTTAAGCTAAGAGAATAAATTCTCCGCCACCAACAGAAATATATTTGAAAGAGATCAGCTTTATATCTCAATTTGTGATGTAAGACATACTATCCATACAAGTCTGTTCCGGGCTCGAACAGAATGGAAGGCACTTCCAAAGAAGTCCTTGCAATCTGGATATTCACTAATCACGTTCGGACTTCCCATCACATATGGAGTCTCTATACGGGGGACCAGTCGATGCAAAGACATTCGACGAGTTGTCCTTTCGCTTTCAAAAATATCCGGTCTTCAACACCGGTCTTCAAATGCTATCCATAACGACATATCACATATTCGGAATGGGATATATGACACAAAGGTCCTCTCCCGGCTAAACCGAACAGTGAGCGCAGTATTTCAAAAACATATGGATATTGGGATTTCAATTAAGTCACAACTTAAAACCCAAAACTTTTCTTCAAATGGTTTAAACCAATTACCATTTCAAATCTTTATATTACAAAAAAGATTTATTTCACAAAGATCAATTTATAGACTTTAAAACAATTTCCATTCCAATTGGATTAACTCATTAAATCTTTAAATCAAAGATTTAACTCATAGCTTTCAAAATTCGATTAACTTGTTGAATCTTTAAATCAAAGATTCAACTTATAGCTTTCAAATCATTTTCATAACTTGGAAATTATCTTCATTTTCAAACTTGAAATTCTTTTTAACACAAATTGAACGTTCATTTCTCATGTGAAAGCTTTTATTATTTGAAAACAACCAGTTTTCGTTTCAGAAAAAATCCAATTATATTTACACGAGTTAAAGCCCTTGAATTCTATTCACATCCCAAATCAATACTTTTAAAATAGTTTAACCCATATATAACTGGTATAACGTTTTTAATCCCTAGTTTCAAATCATAGCATTCAATTTCGAATCTTGAATTTAAGTTTAAATCAAATTATTTTAAACTTCATACTTTATCAAGTTATTCAAAATAAATTTCATCTTTGAAATTCCATTTCAAAAGCTTTTCACTTTAAACCCAATCTCATTTCCAAACCATTTGAATTCAAATATTCAAATTTAAAACTATTTCAAAAATCTGTGACGTAATCGATTTCCTCGTAAAATCCATATTGGTGTGTGTATAAGTGTGGTCCAAGGGTTTAACACAATAGTGCAACATCATACAATCATCACATATCAGAATACAGAAATATAGTTGATAACCGATATAACTATAACGCTTATCGTCCATTCACAGATCATAGATATATATCACAGATAAGTAAATTTCAGATCACAACGTAAATTAGGATGTATCACAAAGCATCACAAATCGGGATATCAAACAATCAAATCATCCAATAGAATCCAAATATTCATAAGTGAGATCAGTTAATGGTCTAATTAATTCAAATCAGATAACTTACTTAGGAATTTCTAATCCTGGTTACTTAACATTAATAAATTACAAATTATTTTGATTTATTATTCTTTAATAGTTTATTAATTAACCATTAATAATAAATTAATTAACCTTTAATTATTATTATCAACCTTTAATTATTAAATAATTAACCTTTAATTATTTAATTCCTCATTTAATTAATTATCTTTAATTAATATATTACCTTCAATTGAATAATTACCATTTACTTTAATAAAATTCCAATAAGTGATCATCCCTAACCACTCGATCAATTTTAACCATCAATTACTATAAATTAATTACCTCAAGTAATCTTTAATTTATCCCATAATTGATCACTTAATTGATCACATTAAACAAGTCTTTAAGTAATCAAGTATTAATCCCTTGACAATTAATCTTAATTATCCATTCTTTAATACATCAAGTAATTTCATTTAATTGTATTTGAAAACAATCAAAATTTAATAGGATAAATAACTTAATACCAAATTATATAAACCAAACAAGTTTTAAAACAATTAAACTTTTAAAATCTAAATCCATAAAACTTGCCTATTTTACCTTTGAAAACATAATTTATATTTCTTAAAATCTTATTTTAAAGCTTGTTTAAAATTTGAAATCTGGTAACAAGTTAAACAAACCCGAGCCTATTTTAAAACTCTTTTTTTTTGTTTAACTTTAAATTGTTCAAACTAGGCAACAGGAAGCACACTCGCGAGCGCGAGTTCCTCCCCGAAGCCAAGCACCATCTCCCCCGAGTATTTTCACAAATTCTTCGAGACGAACCCGAGCCTTCTTCTTCTTCTCCTTCCTATATTTCCCAGTTGCACAAGCTTGCACGTACACGTGCACAAACGCCACGACCAACTCCGGTCAATGACGCAGCCCCACCAAAGTCATCAACGACCATCCCAAACATTTCGAGCCATCCATGATGCAAAATCATCACCGAAACAAAATCGAGCAAGTACGGAGACAACTCCCTTCTTCCTGAACCCATTCGATCACCAAAAACCGGCTTCACCCCCACAACGTGACGTCACCGGAGTCCACGCGAACCTGACCAAACCTCCGCCACTCATCCTCGAGTCCATCCCCATAGGTGCGATCACCCAGATTACCGTGATGAAGACGCGATTTTCTCGTGATCAACAGCAAACCAAAACGAACCCAAAACCCTAAAAAGCTCTCGCCCCCTCAATTCTTGCAACAAAAAAATTTGGTTTCGTTTTTCCTGAAACCATTTATGGTCGAGCAAGCTTTAAACACAATTTCAATGTTCAAGGATTCTTTGATTTTCAGGAATCGATCAAAAGGCATAATTTGTTCAAGTATGAACTGCACCTGAGATACTAAATTAAAAATCATCATATCCAGTTTAAAAATCCTATCTTTGTATAAGAATTCAAGTTATGAACTTGAATTAATGATTTATAAAAATTAAATTTATCAAAGTAAGTTCTTGTTACCTGTGAAGCATAATTTTCAAAAGTATATTCCTCTATTCCCTTTTTAAGCAGATTTATAAATCTTGATTGAAGTTTAAGAATTTCTTTCTTTTTAATAAAAAAAAATTTTAAAGCTTGATAATGATTTGAAGAAATAAAAATGGAGTTTGATAGTAACAGAGCAGATCAATATATTCAAGAACAACAAACACAAATCCATATTCGAAATGAAATACATACATCACACCATAATCAGTGAATCCTCTTAACTATATTTAATTTAAACTTAAAGGCTTAAAGTTGATGTTTACTCACCTGTCATGAAGAAATAAACAGAGCTCATTTGTTTAAAAACTGCAGATTTGAATCTTCTTGAATCTGTTTTTTTACTTTCTTTGAGTGATATTTAGAGTTTATAAAGATGACATGCTTATTTTCTTCTTCTGGTTTACTTTTGAAGTTACTCAGCTTTGAAGAACCGAAGTGATAAGGCTAATATATATCAATGAAAACTTTACTGGTTGATATCATTTTTGTATAGCAGGGTATGTTTGTTTGTACAATAACATGGGTGAAGTTGCTTGCATTATGGAGAAGTTACAATTTGCTTGTACTTGGTTACAGCTAATGATATTATATACTTCTTTGTTTTGGCTGAAATGATGGTTGTTGGTATATATGTTTCTATTTTTGTTTATTCATACTTTATCAATTTGTTTTAGCTGATTATACTATATTGTACTAGTATCTATTTTCTTTTTTTTTATCTATTTGTTTGTATTTTTACTTTGTTTTATATTTAAGTGTTGTTTTGAATTCCAACTATGTGTATTTATTTTATTTCTTTGTTTTATACATATTTCCTTTGCTTTGCAATTTACTAGTTCGTACTATTTTAATCGTATATGAAATTTTGTTTTTAACATTAATACTTGACTTGTATGTCAATACAAATATATTTATTATTATTGTAGTACATTTGTTTGTATTATATTTTACTTCTCATATTTTATATAACTATAAATTCATTTAAAGTATTTGCTTAACATCAATACTCATTTTAATTCCTTTTAAAGTTTAATTATCTAATATCAAATTTAATCATATCCAAAATCCCAATTCAATTTTTCAATCTATTTTATAAACATGTTCATTTTCAAATATCCAAATTAATTCTCGATTATTTAAAATTTAACTAAAATTTTATATTAATTACCAATTATTTTCACAAATTTTATTCAAAAAAAATTTAATTATCAATTTAAACTTAATAAAATTCGAGATCGTTACAGTTAATTAAATATGGTTTGAGATAAGATGAATAGAATTCAATATTTAAAAATGAAAGGTAAATGAATTCATATGGAATTGAAGGTCCAATTTGAATATAAGTTGATATAAACCAAAGTGGCGAAGTGAAAATAAATATAAGAAGTGTATAAAATATTTATATTGGACTTAAGAAATGGATGGTGAAATTCTTAAGTAAAATTTGGTATTGGAAATAAACTAAGTTAATATTTGAATGAAGATTTAATAAGAATGGTGAAAAGAGAAAATTGTGAATAAGTGGATAGAAATCAAGATGAATGTGAATAAAAAGAGAACCGATATAATTAATAATCAATTGAGATAAATGCGTAGGATGTACGTATATTATTTTATTCGCATAGCGATTTGATCCAGATTCGAATATAGAATTTCGAGGTAGGTATACTGATCCGAGTTGGGATTTTTCACTCGATTTTCGATGGCAAACCCTGGATATGGATTTATGAAAATTCTCTATCATAGTGGTGGCTATGTAAGGAGAATGACAGTATCTGATCAAGAAACCAGATTTGAGTCCGCACTAGGAAATCGGTGGAACGATACTAGTTCGGAAGTGAAATTGTGGGATCGAGTGAGCGATCGAATTTGGTATTGCATGCGGATGATATGTGTACATCGTACGGGATTGAATGAAATAGACATTGAAAATTTTGGAAAGGGATTAAATAAAATGATTTTGGAGTCTGTGATTAGATATTATAGTTAAGTAGGATATACAGGTGTTTTAAAAGCAAAGGGAAATTGGTGTTTTTGATTTCAAAAGATAAACTTGAATTGCCCGAGAAAAAGGTATGTATTTAAATTGACATATGAAATTTGATGGTTTTCTGATCTAGCCACTTGGCTTTTGTTTTCTTTGGAAATTTGGGGGCCCGTAGAGGCATTTTGTAGTCGTACAAATCTAGCCGCGAAAGGAGACACTAGCAAAAAAATTCGAAAATTTAGGGAGTTAGAAAATTTTGAGAAAATTTTGATAGTTTAAAATTTAGTTTTAAAATAAAATTTGAAATGGTTGAGTAAGTAATATTGTTTGGAACCTATGGATGAGTTTATGAAGTTAGTAAGAGTGATAGTGTCTTTAGTAAAAAGATTGTTTTGGATGTTGTTAAAAACTGTTTAGTTTTGGGAAATTGTTATTGGGAAAATAGCTAACGGTATTGGACCATTCTTTCTAACTAGTATATTTCGGGGACGAAATTCTTTTAAGGGGGGAGGAATGTGACGACCCGGAATTTTGGATGTTTGAAATTGGAATATTTAATTAATTTCAAATATTTAAAAATTAAATTCTAACCTGAATTTCAAATATCACTGTTAATTGGATAATTTAAATTATTGAATTTAATAATTGGTAATTGGGTAAAATAATAAATCTAGAGTTTCGAGCTTGTTAAAAATAATTTGAAGGCTTGTAAAATTTATATTGATAATACTGAAGATGATAGAACTTTTACTATTGAATTTAAAGGTGATTTGTTCAGTTTTAAAAATATATCGTTCAAATTGATAATTAAAACTTCCCTTCCGAGAAACAGTCTCGGAATTCGACGAAACCAGTTCCATTTGATCCGTAATATTATGTTCCGGATTTCAAATTTCTTAGTGTTTGGAGTTGTCGTGTGATCATACGAGTTGTAAACACGATGAAATTTATATCGAAAATTCAATATTATAACTGGTTCCAAAAAGCTAACTTCTCCATACGATCGAATTAGGACTCGAAACATTTCCCATTGCGTTCCAAATGGGGGTATAACATTATAAATGCCTAGCGGCATGCCTAGAAAGTCGAGATTTTAAGCTACGATTTTGAGATGGTTTAAATTTAAAATTTAAATATAATTTGTCTGGCAAAAAAATTTCTTCACATCAGAAACGTATCTTTTCATACTATTGCCGCTTGTCTTCTAGTTTACGCCATCTGTCACATTCACGCAGTCGGTAAAACCATGTCTTCTTTCTTTCGAATTAAAATCAGTAAATCAAAAGGCAAACAGATCTATTCGATTTCATCCTCTCTACTTGATTTCCTTCTATTCACCGAAGTATTAATGGCCACAATTTGAACATAAAAAAATATAACCGAACAAAATTGCGATAAAATTTCTTCCTCCTTTTTTTCATATCATTTCATTCAAATGAAAGATATCTTGTATATATATTCGAATTAGTCTATCTGCTTAAACCAAAATTTATAATATATTAGAAAGAAATGGCAGACAATATATATTGCGAGCTCGGAACTAATTCGCGAGGAGGGTAGGCTTTGGTAGAGAATTGATTGTTCCTCTTGAGTGGCCGAAGGGTTCGGTGGAGATGGAGGGGAAGAGTCGGAATCGACTTCGTTCGATTCAAGAAAGAGAGTCGAGGTGGCGATCGAATCCAGCGAATGAGGTGAAGCTAGGCGTACGCGAGACTGTTTTAGGGACGAGGGGCGACGTGATGATGGGCGACACGGCTTGAAGTGAGGTCACGACCTATCGTCGGTGGTTCAGGGTCATTGGAGGGCTTAGGTGGTGAGAGGGTGGATCTGGAGTTAAGTTCGAGGAAGATGAGTTTTCTTTCCTTTTTATTTATTTTATTTGGTTCTGGTATAAACTAAATAACAGTTTTGAATGTATTTTTATCATGAGAGATATAATAAAAATAAGTTAATTAGTTGTTTAAATGGAAATTTAAAACTTCAAGATCATACAATTTTATAAAGTCTGGGCATGGAGAAATTGGGTTGCTAATATTTTTATTAAGTAAATATACAATATACATATTTTCACTTATGGGTTTAATTTTAAAATAATAAAGATTTATTTGTTTAATAAAATCTAAATTATTTTAGTTACTAAGAGGTTATTTAAAAAGAAAAAATAGTTTAAAATCAAATTATTAGTCTAAAACCAAATGATTAGTTTAAATTAAATTATTGGTCAATTTAATTTATTAAATGGTAAATTATTTGTAGATTATTTCAGATGCTAATAAATCATATAATGTTGTACAAGGTCCAAAATTGTGAAGAAAACAAGTCGGGTTGGATCAGATTGCAAATCAAAAATCAAAGGTGAGTTAATCTCACTCATATGGACCATAGGTTAATTTAAATAGTTAAAATTTAAATTATTGCTTGAATGGATTATTATTATCAGTCTAGATGTCGTATATTATATATAGTATTATATACATATATTGGAGTGATTGATATTCCCGCATTATATATAGCGGATGAGACCCTATGTGCCCGCATAATAGCAGATGACCCTTTTTACCGCAATATCCCCCTCAAAGTGGGATTGGTATTATTATATTGTGCTAACATATGTGGATGCAGGGAAATAGGTTGGAGGGATCCAACTGGATTCCTCAAAAGTGTTGAATTCATTTCATATTCTGTGATATGACTTATTTGGTAATCTGTGATAGATTAAATTGGTAATTGAAATTATTGAAGGCTATGGTTTGTTTTGATACATTTTGGTATTTTAAGATATCGAAAATTTAAAAAATTGGATTTTGAAGGAAAAATAAAGGAGAAATTTTAAGTAAAATAATTATAATGAATTTGGATAGGTTAAAAGAACAAATTTGGAAAAGGATAAAAGTTGATTTTAAAATGCTATCAAATAAATTCCAAGTATGAGAAAAGAGATTTTTGAATAAAGGGGAATAAATCAATTTTGAAAACTCAAGCGATATTTTTATAGAATTAAAAGTTTTATTTTATAGATTCAAGATTTAAATGTTTTGGGAAAAATAAATGAAGAATTTTGGAAATAGAATATGAATTGATTTTCAGATTTAAATATGGTTTTAAACCAAAATAAAAGGGTAAAACCTGGAATTAATAGTTTTGGAATAAGTTTGGGTAAGTAAAGGAATTTATTTTAAAATGGAGTTAATTTTGAAAATCGAATGGAAATCGATTAAGTGTTGAAACTATGATTAAAAAAAGAATGGGACTATGGAATCTATAAACTGGGCTTATAAATAAAGTGAAATATTTATTAGTGGATAATTTGAACTATAAATTCACGATGGGAATTTATAAGGGAAGGGTGATTTGTTTAAAAGATAAAAGGTGGTTTTATTTTTAAAAGTGTGGAAAGAAAATTTACGTGTTTGGGGATGTAAATTAAATTGGGATAAATCGAGAAGGATTTATAAATGTTTTGATGGGTTTTGTTGGAATGGAAGGTGTTTTCCTGAGAAGTTAAGTATATTTTTCAAAATAAGACTTCTAAGTATATATTAAAGGATTTAAAGTTGTTTAAAGGAGTGTTTTAGAGAAATTTATTTATTTTAAATTGTTATAATTTTAAGTAAATATTTATTTAAAATTAATCATAGTAGTAATTATTTTAAAGCTTAAGTTAGCATTATGTTTTAAAGATAATTATATAATATTTATACTTTATACAATAGTTTTATTTTGAAAATAGTTGTGGCAAAAGTTTTACTTGGAAAATTACTATAGAATTTCATAACTATTATTTTGAGTAAATTGATTTAAGTTGTTTTATTTCAAAGGTTTTAAGTGTATGTTTCTGGGGAAAGTGATTTAAATTATTAAAAATCTAATTTTAATCAGACTTGGAGTTTTTCAGTGAAAATAAAATAACTGGTTTAATTGATTGTTTATTTGATAGTTAAATAATCGGCTATCAAATCGGACCCAAAATATAACTTTGGAAATAACAAGGAGGGGTATGAGAATTATATGGTACAGTTACCGTTCGAGGTGCTATACTGTATGTATAAACTCGTTCATTCTTCTAGGACGTTGATAAGGAAATCCATCCACTAACGGTTAGGAGGTGAACTCCGATCTTATTTTCGTCTGTGTATTTCCTAAAGAACTGGGGGTTGAGTTTACTAGGAACTAGCGAATGTTGTTTCGAAGAGATTGGGATCGGATTTTGGATCCAAAAACCACTTCGATCCAAAGAGTATGTTTACATGATGAGGACAAGAGCTTGGAGTCGAAAATGGAGCAGTGAAGTCCAATGGCTAATCGTTACTAACATGAGGGTGATTCCAAAATGGATTTAGCAGTAATAGTGCATTCAGTTCCGTTCGGACCGAGTACGGACTTGTATGGATGAATGCTATCAGAACATCGTCAGGAGAACGATGAGCATTCTAAGTGAGATATGTTCTAAAAAGGTAATGCCTAGCCTCAAACCTCATCAATCGGGAATGACTGAAAATCAGGGGTTATGCAGCAGGGCTAAGTGGCTAGCAACCAATTAGGGTAAGGTCGTCCCTGTCTAGATGTCCCTTTTTATTTGGCTGTGTGGACGGTTGTTGATCCTAACCACGGGGTGATCTTATTCGGACTATCCAGTAAGGGGTAGCTCCAGTCTTGTGTTGCAGAGGATCGGGAGGGGTCCTCGGTATGCTGATCTAGACCAGGTACCGTGACAGGTGATGCCCCTGTGCCTAGTCATTAGTTGGAAACCCATTCTCCCTAAGTGCCTTTACGGTTTTTATTTGTAGGGCATAATATTGCTGGAATTTAATGAATGTAACAATTTCGGCTATTTGAATAAGTATTTGTACTTAGACACTATTATAATATCAGAGTAGTTTATAGGAAATGTTTTGGTTATCGTTAGGTAAAAACCCGACATGTTTATTTGTGGCATGGTCTTAAGAGATACCTTTAATTTCAAAGGATTTTGAAAACTTAATAATCCAATTGGGTATGTTTTCTAACGCTGTTTTCCAAACTGACTTGGTCTTATTTTACTATAATGCTCAGATCAGACCGAGTATTATAGAATACGAATTCTGGATTGACTACGATGGAGCTTAGTGGATGATTTGGATGGCGAGACGTATCACATGTACTTGATATATATTCCCCCGTGCAGTATAAGCTGTGTATTCGTTTGTGTGGGGACAAGTTAATATAACTGTCTAGTATTTTGCTATTGATTGTATTGTACTCTGATGATGTAATGTATAAACAGATATAGTTCTTTTTGTATAAAGATCAGTCATTTATATGTTATATATTGTTCCGTCGCGATTGTGAGATTTTGATGTTGTTTTCTATTTCTACTTCTACCTCTTTCTCTTTAACCCTAATGGTTCGTATTTCCATCACTTTGGGTTGAACTGTTGGAGAATATTGTCGGCTCCAAGGGGTATGGATTTGCGGGTCTACATCTAAGGTGGTTGTAGTACTTTGTTATGAAAATCTTCGATTGGCAAGAATACGATTTGAAATTAAGAAAGAAATCTTTAATAAGATTTAATAAATGATTTGGAAATATTTTCCATAAGTTACAATTTATAGCTTGAATATAAGAACTCTTTGATTAAGATTTAATGAATGATTTGAAAAAGTTTTCCAAAGTAAAAGAGAAAATGATTTGGAATTATTCCAGGATTTAAAAAAGGTTTAACTAAACTAAATGATTAATAAATGTGGCTTAATGATTCCATACACCTTTGGAAAAAAAATGGAATAAATTGAAAAGAATATGTCTAATAAAGATATCCAATTCAAACAAAAGATGGAGTAATTGATTGATGATTAATAATCACATTTGAACTTAATACCTTTTAAATCGATAATTGGCTTCGAAGGAACCAGGGTCGGATTTGGATGATACCTATCCGAAAACCACTTCGAACAAATGTGTACAATTGAAAGTGAAGACATGTTGAAGACGATGATTATTGAAGACTAAAGATCTTCATAGCGTGAGGACTGCTTATGGACATCCTACTAGTGGTAGTAGGATAGTGCCTTTGGTTTCGTTCAGTCCCAGAACAAACTTGTATGGACGAATGTCTGATGTTGCATTTCTGAGACACAATGTTTGAGTTTTACAAATGTACATCTTCTTGGTGGTGGAGAAGGCAACTTCTCTTAGCTTAACATCCTTCTATGAGACATACGATCTCAGAGATTGTATGCTTGTGGGAGTCAAATAGTGATCAAAGGAATGGCTGTGTGGCATTTAAAGTGAAAGAAGATGTGTTATGTGAAAAGGTAATCGTTGCCTCGAGCCTCATCAACCGGAAATGACCGAAACAGGTTTAGATGCAGCAAGGCTAAGTGGGTCATTTCCAATTAGGGTATGATCGTCCCCTTCTAGATATATTTCTTCTCGCTATGACGTCCGGGATGTAAATTATTATGGTTTGTGTGCTAGAGCGCGCTCGGTTAAAGGTCGGTAACGACATGAGGATGACATATTCGGTACTATCTAGTTATAGAGGTAGGCCAGTCTTGTGTTGGTAGAAGGCAGATGCTCTATGCCTCGGGACATCCATCTAGAGGTGTACCCATCAGAAGGTAGTCCCTTCACCTGGTCATTTGTATGGAAATCCATTCTCCTATAAGAACCTACGGACTTCATTGTAAACCTATTATGCTAGAATTTAATCAATGTAACAATTTCGACTAATATAATAAGTTTATTTGCAAATGTTTTCAAAGGAATGTCATTAGAAATAATATAATGTGTTTTAAGTTATCATAAGGTAAAAACCTGTCTGTTTTTATGTGTGGACATGGTCTTATGAGATACTCTTTCTTTTCAAAGGATTTTATTCAAAGGCCGATAGATGACACTATCAATTATTATTGAGTTTTCTCATGCTGGTTTATCAAGCCAGATCCACGTATTTTTAATACTCGAGTCAGATCCGAGTATTTTCAGGTTGAGTTGAAGATGGTTGGAGTTTCAAGAGGAGAGCTGGAGATCTTCATCATCGTATGGACATATTCTATTATTCGCTACATCTATTTCATTTGTTTTGTTGTTTGTCTGTATTTGTAAGGGCAGATGTTATAACTGTCCAGGTTGAATCTAAGTTAGACTCTGATATTGTATTTTAAAATTTTCCACTGTAAAGATTATTATTGAAATAATATATGTTATTCCATTCATGTGAGATTTTGTTCTGTCTTTATTTTCTTTCTACCCTTAATGATCCGTCTTTTCATGCAATTTCAGTTAGACGTGTGTGGTTTCTTGTCGATTTAATGGGTATGGAAAAACGGGCCATTACAATTTCACATGGCATTCACATCATAATGTTAACTGGAAAATGTAATTGAATATAGTATATGTAGTACGGACTCGTGCTGGTTCCATTAATTTATAAATTTCCATTTTGCTACTGTGGAAATATGCTAAATATTAGCTATTTGTTCTTTAATATCTAAATAAACATGTAACAGTATCTGTTTGAGTGTTAATCAATTTTTATACCATGGAACATTAAGAAATCATCAGTATAAAAAAATAAAAAATAGGAATTTTCAAGCGTGCAATAAATTTTTTCAAAGATAGAATATTTGAAGCTAGAATTTTAAGGTTAAAAAAACACCTTCAAAATGAATGGTGGAGATACGTTTTATCTTAAGGATCTTAATCACCCTATTATAGAAACAACATTCATGACTCAAATTATTTTTTCTTTCCAACTATAACATCAAAAGTAAAATGTAAATAAAATCGAAGTATATGGTTAATAAACTCGAGATTAATTTCCAACAAAAATCGAAGGCAATGAAAATATGCTATCCTGAATCTCTTCTTATTCATGCTGATTAAAATACACACACATGTACGTACATATGTACACAAACACACACCCACATTCAATCTTTCTTCTCCAAAAAATTCTTCATCATTAAAGATTCACTGACTGAATATTTTGTAATAAACTTAACACTTCCATTAATAAAACAAGATAGTATAAACACACACATATTTTTAAGAGTTATCAATCCATTCCCAATGCACCATAAATTTTATCTACAACGAGAATTTTTATGCCCATTGAATTAAGAGTATAAGGATTTTATTTTGATTTTATCCATCTAATGAAAACAAATTTTACATTTTTTAGTAATGTTTCTGCAACAACTTAAAAATTCAAAACAACCTCCCCCATATAAACCATGTTTATCCTAAAATACCTTAACGAGGAATTGTGGAAATAAATTTAAACTTAAGTGGAATGACCGCTCTCTAGAATTTTTTTAGTAACCCATACAATATCTTTTTTCCATCAGATTCTAGCAATCTCTTCGCATACCACTTTTGATATAACCAATATACTTCATTACAAATATCAAGATTAATTTCTAACATAAATCACCTACGGTAGAAACATTTTTACCCAAGTCTTTGATCCTTTTTGTTTGCCTATATACATATATATGTACAGATTGATGTAAACAGATACCTCCACATGGGTTGTTTTATTCCAAAATAACTTCACCATCAAATATTCACTCCTTGGTCCACATGCAATACACTTCCATGAATACAACATGGTAGTACAAACAAACATAGACGGATTATCGTTTAATTCCTAAGCCATTATAATCTTTATCCACAATAAGAATATTCATCTGTGTCAAAATTATAAAATAATTTAGGGATTTTGTATTACTCCCACCAACAAATGAAACAAATTCTCCACCTTTTTGGTAACGTTCTTCCTATACGTGATAAATAACAACCTAACATCCGCAACACAATCCCAGCAATTATTATGATTGGATTGCACTATTTTCTAAAAAATCTTATGAGAAAGCATGTGAATATGAAATATATTAGATCCCCACACTTTTATCCATCAACGTGAGTATAACAACGACTTGTTTGAAAGTTAATAAATTTCATTGCCATTAACATTGAGCAAGTCACAAGTTTAATGTTAATACTTCTTAAATTAATAACTAGCAATTTTCAAGGGTGCAATATAAAATTATCGAAGCTACAATATTTTGTTCATAATACAAGATCATGATAAACATTGTTCATATAAGGGTATGTTTGTTAAAATTTTATCATTTAATGAATTATTACTTAAAAACAATGCAAAATAAGCGGTCTGAATAATTATCCAACTGATTAATGGTGACTTGTCATTCTGATAAAGTTGGAAGTTTCTAAATGGTTACATTTGTTAATTTTTAATTTCTATTTCTTGAAGTTTTATTCGGTGTATTAACATTTTAGTGGACTCAATTTTAAAAAATTTGAAAGAAGAAAATTGCCCTTATGTCATTGTTAAAATTTTTATAGGAAGAACATGATTAACATATATATGACGAAAAGTGAGAAATAAATGGAAAGGAATTTTTAGGTAAGGAAATAGAATCGACCTTCATTAATTAATTCCTAAATTTTAGGGAAGGAATCGGAAATGTTTTTAGGATTCACTTTTTAATTAAGTATAATGCATTATATAATTAAGTTGTTTCCATATCAGATGAATTGTAAGGGAAATTGATTTAGTTAGAGTAATGCCCTAGGGATAATTCTGTAATTTATTTTAACTTAATTAACTATGTAATCAATTTTAATTTGAAATAAAGCTATTTTTCTTTCTGTTATATAATCATTATAATGTGCAATAAATAATTAAATATGTAATTAAAATATATTTAGTAGAAAATCACTAAATGGTGTATTTGTGCTAATAATCACAAAAGGTTGTAATCATGAGTATTGTATCATAATATAATAAAGACATCATTTAAAATATTCCTAGTTAAGACGCATCGAGACTAGATGTCGATGCATCCGTTAGGACTAGGGTACGTAATGGTCTCCAAATTTTTGGCAGTATATTGAAATGACTACTGGAGGTACCAGAGGGTACGTACAGATAGTTATTGGATAATGATAAAATGATCCGCTTAGTAGTTTTCTATTGGTTAATATAACTAAGATCAAACAGAAAATATTGACATGACTAATTTACACTGTTCTCTTGACTTAAGAAAACTGTCGATCTTCAATATGAAATCTCTGCTTTGATTATAACCAGATCATGGCATGACATCCATCGAATAACCATAGTTGGTTAAAGTGAAGTATTGGAAGTGAACACTATTCAAGCGAGGATTCGTATTATCATTTATATGGAGTTAATATCACAGTTAACTAAAGTCAAGTCAAAGCCACAATCTATGGCAAGAGTAATTTGGATAATAATAAGTGTTAGTATTGAACCAATAATATCGTTTTTTACTATGGAGTTGAATATGAAAAATACTACAATTCTTTCCGTTAATGAATTCTATAAGTTCAAATTGATATAGATTTGATGAATGCAAATAATTTTCAATACCGGGTAACGCTTAGTAAAGTAAAATCGAATTTTACTCTGTGTAGTTAATGCCCCGCTATTACCCGCTACAACCCCGCTATATCTCATAACGGATTTCTACCGCTACGATTTTTCCATATAGCCCCAGAATATAGCCTTTCCGCTTTAATCCTCGATATTTCTGCTATATCCCGTTATTTCCGCTATATTCCACTATTCCCGCTATATCTTTTTTAATAAAATGAATTGAAAAATTGCATTTATACATTATAAAACTATGAAACTAATTTATTTGATTTAATTTTTAATAATTTTCAGAAATGAAAATACTCTAATATTCTACCAAATTCAGTTATGTTATGTAACAGTTTTTCGTTTATTTAAAGTATATTCGCACATGTTTTTATTTAAAATTATTTATGTATTATTTATAATTCAATTGAATGATAATTTTTTGTTTAATTACCATTTATATATTTGTAAAAACATTAAGTACAAGTTTTATATGCTATTTTAGAGCCATCCGCTATATTCTCGCTGTATCTTCGCTATGACTTTTGTGCACCTCCACCGCTTTGAATCTACCGAGAGCATTAACTGCACAGATTTTACTGAAACCAAGTAAATGATAAATTTAGCCATAATGTCACACCACATGCTAAGTAAAGTGTGAACGTTAATATTCAAATTGTTCATATTAATCCCTGACCAAATTTAAACCTAAGGTTCACAAAACCGAAATGATGAATACTCCTTTTATCACATGCTTTAATTAATTTGTAATGTTTATTAATTAAATTAATAAATATTTATAATAAAATTTTGTATTTGATATATTGACAATTTAAACTGTATATTTAGAAGAGTTATAAATATGCTGATCCATATATAATATCGATACACATTTAAAGTTGAATTTAATTATAATGGACATGTTTGGGTTCGGACTGGTTTTGAGGCCGTGGGGGGCATTCATATTTTGGCCAGAAATAGCATAGGTAGGACGGCCAAATGTTGGCTAAAGAGGAAGGCTTTTGAATGGTTAAAAAGAGTGGAATTGGTAATAAAGTGACGAGGACGTGATCAACTTTTCTTTCTAAGCTGCTCCAAGATGCTGACTAGGTCTTCCGCCCTTGCATGCAGTGCTGGCGATGTTCCCTATAGGGAAGTGGAAGGTCCTTTTGGAGCATTGAATGTCAATAAATCTACTGATAGAATGGTAGATGAGCCCGCTACTGGTGAAATTCCTAGAGAAAGGGAAGTAGGCACTTGAATGAGAATGATTCTAGAAGAGAGCCAAGATGAGGGTTAAAGAGAGGAGAAAGAAGCAATGGTAGAGAAGGAAGGAGAAGGAGAAGGAGAAGAAGAAAGCACTGTAGAAGGTGACATTGACTACAATGCTAGTCCAGAGGCAAACAAATCATTTGGCAAGATGTCTCCTAAAGGCACTCGACTTCCTTCCTTGCCCTGTTCGAAGAGCATCATCATCATATCTTCCAAATAAGCTGCAAAAATGAGAACAACGATAATAATCATTACAAATCCTCCGGTCGAATCTTTTAGGGATGTTTTTGCCTTCTTCAGAAACTTAGATTTTCCATTGGCGATCTCCTTAAGGAAGGCGCTCCAAACTTTAGCTCCCATTTTGGAATATCTTAGATGTAGGTGGCGAGACTCCATCTTTACTTCTATGCAAACACGGTTTATAGAGCACTCAAGGGGGATATCAACACTCTATACTCCACTAGGATAATGAACACACACCCTACATCCATTTAAATCCTAAAATTCTAGAAATTATATGATATTTCTTCTTGTTTAGGTGCTATGATAAGAGAGATAAGGCACGCTCCAATATGGCATTGAAGAATCGAGACGGCAAACTCCTGATCCATATCTGCATTGATCCAACTACTAAGGTCATTACAAAATCGAGGTAGAGAGATGTAGTAGGAAAGAACAAGAAACAGAATATGACCGCAAAGATGAAAGAAAAAGAAAGAAAAGGAAAACCAAAGAAAGACTACCTTCTGATCAAACCAAGGGACATGAGGAATCACAAGACAACTACAGCTCCTCTTCCGGCACTTTCAACCCCACATTTAATCCTAGGTTCCTTCTAACCAACAAATTCTTGCATCACAATCCTTGACCATTACCGCGCCTGTTCATTCCAAGAGAATCTCTACTTCACCAACTCTTCCCGTTCCACTACCTGCATGCTGCTTTTCCTAACCTCTTCTTGTAAGTTTTCAAGTTTTACCATGATAACCAAGGCATTCCGAAGAAGCAGACAGGGATGCCTAATGGATCCAAAAGCTCATTGATTAGGGCTAACCGCATTAGCTATACGGATATCCAATCCTTCGAATTTGAGAAAAAGACTTATGACAACCTCATCGAGGGTCATAAGGGAGTCCTGAAGAAGATGAAGGTGGAAAGTGATGTCACTGTAGAGTCCAAGGCTAAAGTTGACAGCCTGATAGCAGAAATGAGAATGGCTCACACAAATATAGAATTCATGCTCAAGGAGCTGCATAGAATTTCGCAAGAGGATAATGCTACTTTAAAGATGCAAATTGTTGATAAGAACCTAACCCTTACCACAATAGATGAAACCATCCTACCTAGGTACAGAGAAATATAAGCTCGAAGAGAGCCTGCTATTGGTAAAAACCAAAAACCTAGGTATGGAGGTCGAAAATTCTCTCATCGTGTAATAGCTAAAATACCTTAAAGCGAAAAAGGCCAAAGAAAGGGAAAAACTAAACAATACTCTCCAGTAATTCTTTGCCGATGTGATTCAATTCAAGAATCTATATGGCTAAGGAGTACATATGTCATAACCCTCCTCAATGCTTGGGAGGAAGTGTTGCATCGTTCTAAGGAAACCAATAAAGGTCTCATCGAAGAAGAACCAATGGCTAAGAACCTCAATGCCGATGATATAGCTAAACTCAAAGAGGAAAAGACCAATCTTTCTTAAGAGGACCCTGCTCTGCTATTGCTGCTGTCAAGACTTTTGCTGGCCCAAGTGCATCGGATCTAACAGTTCGTCCGTTCAAAGGTTAAAAGAACATGCGACCGTTAACCTTAAGGTTGAGGGGCCAACTCCAAGGCCACGCAGGCCGTTCTAGCGTCTGCAGCGGCTAGTTTTGTTAAGCCCGTATTTCTCCCTTTATTAACCAACGGTCCTAGCACTCACTCGAAGAGGAAGAAATTCCTTAATCTCCTACTTTACAATCATCTTTGGGCGAAAGTATATCTCTTATTTCACCGTTTTTCTAGAAACTCCAGTTCTCCTATGAATTCGTTTCTAACCTTTACCATTTCGTTTGCCAGCTTGTAGCTTATCCACATCTTTCTCCTCTACAGATAGCCACTTAAGGCATGGATTCCATAGCGATTTTCACCACGTTGACCTCTGTTAAATGATGGAATTTCTATCGATTAGAAAAACCATCGAAAATATATCATTATAAAATCGAAAGCGCATGGCCTACAATCGTAGTACGTATGCGAGTATTGATCCATCCATAAGGAAAAAAATTAAATTCTAATATTACTCAATCAAACTCGTCCAAGGTTCCGAAATCGTTTTAAACTAAGAAAAATAAACTAAAAATAGAATGTAAATGAGAATAAAATTATGTGATTAAAGAGCAATTTAGAGGCAAATCCACTTCAAATAATTTATATAAATTAACGCAAAATTCATCTATAATCTCTCATTTAAGTAGAAATGATTGATGTGTTTATTATAAGTATGGTTTATTTGTGCTATTAATTAGCACAAATTAAACTATCAAACCCTAACACACTATTCATACCCAATTTTCAATTCTCATGCAAATGATATGAAATTAAATATAAAATCTATTTTAAGCATGATCTAGTTACTGTGAAATAGTAACGTAGATCATCAAATTTTGATTCTAGTTTTACTTTCATCATCAAAATCACATAGGCAAATAATAAATAGATTATGTTTAAATTGGATTACACATAGCCTATTTAAGATGTCGACATAGACTATCAAATTCACTAAAAAAATACAAACTATTATCATTCATAATTTCCATTAGGCATAAAAGAGAGATCATAAATGCAAACATATTATGTTGATTTAGTATGATTCATGAGAGCTTCATTACCCCTAAATTTAAGGGGTGTTACTTCACATATTTGAATTCATATCAATATAAAATGATTTAAGCATAAAAAGCAAGGAAAATGAGAGCTAATTAAAAGAAAAGAGAAATAACTACTTGCATAAAATAAATCTAAACTAATTGCATGAATTATATCTATAATATTCACATGAAATAAAAGAGACATAAACTAACATAAAAGAGCATGAAATAAAATAACATACGAGAAAAGAGAATGAAAACAAAAGCAAATAAGAAGAATGCTAAGAAGCCATTAAAAACACGTTTTATTTATTATTGATTTTGTGGCTACAACATGCATAAAAAAGAAGAGCTCGTTGCATGAAACATAAGCTGTGTTTACACATGCTTATACCCCTAATTTCATTTTTCAAGGGCAACCAAAAGTGCCTTTGAGATTATGTAATCTCCATGTAATCATTAGGGAATTACTTAATCCCCACTAACATGCCTTTTAGTTCCAACTAACATGCCTTTTAGTTCCAACTAACATGCCTTTTATTCTCCTTTAACATATACATGTGTTTTTAATTGTGGTCCATTAGTTAGTGGGCATGTGGACTCCTTTTTGTTGCATGAATTCTTTTATTTTCTTTCTTCATTTGCTTTCAACATATATGCATGCATACAAATATGAAGATTGATAGAGTCTGCACTCAATCTCCTACAAATAAAAATATGAAAATAAATTTTCTCAAAATCAATTCATACACAAAATTACCATTTTTCCCCCAAATGAAGATGAATGAATGATGATTTGAAAACAATTTAGGTTTTGTTTTAAACCTGTATAATACCCTAATATTCTCATTTATTTCAACAAAAAACAATTAAAAATGGGAGTAAAAATATACATTTCTACATGCACATCAAATACTCCAACCCTTATCTTTTTATTCGTCCTCGAGTGAACAAAAACTCGGATAAATCCGTTTCATAAGAAACATGATTACATCGAGCGTATGCAACAAGCCGTTAAACCTCAAGTGTCCCTAATAGGATGAATGTTATCTTGTGAGGGTTTTCAATGGATACTACTCACAAAATCAAAATTTGGTATGCAAATTTTAAAGCAACTACATGATGCAAGTTTTCAAAAATATTTATAAATGAAGAACTTACTTTTAAATTGACGCATGTAAGTTAAACATAAGTTTTGGTTATTACCAAGAAATTTAGTCATTTTACTCATCAAAACTTTCAAAGTTACCATCACGTATAGACTCTAGTTTGGCTGGTTGTTTTAATTAATAATGTAGTGTAACTATGGAATGAATCCTTTAGTTGGTTATTGAAATTTTGCAAAGTGCAATTTTTATTTGTTTTGAATAGCAAGTCCAATCAAATAAGTGAAGATAATGTTTGGGTTTCAATTTCTTTCTCTCTCTACTTTGAAAAATATTAACATTATTATTTACACACCTAACTCAGATAAACTAAGGCCATATACACTGTAACATCCCACCTTTTTTTACGTTTTAACCCGATACACATTTTGACTTAAACGATACAGAAGGGTGGATTGTTATTGGGGTGAATAAGAAAAAGCAGAGAAAGAAGAAAAACAAAGCAGAATCTTGCACGGAATGACAAAATATAATAATCAAATAAACAGTTCATGAAACTGTTTTACAAAACAATTGATTATACTTATACAACCCAGATCAGAGTTACATATACCAGAGAATAATAAATAATGCAGCGGTATACATGATGCAGTGAAATATAATAAATAATAACACAGTCTTCGTCTTCGTCCTTCAGCAATAAGGTCTTCAAATCCTGAAATGCTCAGGCTGACTCGAGCGAATTGAAAAGACAAAATACTCGAGTTAGAACTAAAAGATCTTATGTAAGTTAAATCAACGGTAAAATATGAGTGGAACGACGTTAGAGATGTTTACGTGGTTTGACATCTCCTATCCAGTGTCTAACATGAGTGCAGTAACTTAAGAGATGTTCGGAATTAACATCTCCTAAGGATTCGTTAAACTATTTACCATGTAGTACAATACGCTATCATAATAATGTCTGTAATAAAGTAAAGTATTAAAATAGCATTAAGGCATTATCCATATCCCCTTTAACACATTTTTATATATTCTCATAGTCTATACAGTACCGTAATTCCTCCGTAAACTGAAGGGCTATCAGAGGGCACTCCATTGGTATGGTACAAAACAAACTCGTAGAAGGCACGCTAGGGCATGTGAACATGACACACATGGCAATGCCACAATAGATATACAAATTGCAGAACCAGGCTGGTGGTAACGCATAGCCGCTACGACCGCCCACCTCGGAACACACTCCCAAATCAAAATCGAGGGGTGGCCACCAAATCATCACAAATGCCATAATAACGTATCGAAGAAGCATGTCCGGTCGGAGGAATGACCTCACTTGGCCCAGGTTAGCTCCTGTTTTAGTCACATCTAGGCTGACTCAAGGGAGTCAGGGTCAGGTCATACCTATACAAAAATCGTGCACCAAACCATCCTGCTTCATTTCTGGAATCTCCACCACGTACACAGTTGTTAAAGTGGTTTTTGGTGTTGGCAGAGAGTATGACAATATCTGATCTGGGTCTCTTTAAAAACCAATCGCTTATTACACATTGGATGGTTCTTTTACATTTCCAAAATCATTTCATAATTGATATTAAAATATCATATTCTCAACCATATCACTTTCAAATCGTATTCACTTTGAAATCATATTCACTTTCAAATCATATTCACTTTGAAATCATAGTTTGTAATTATATTTCCTTTCAAAAAGTCATAGTTTCTTCCATAGTCATATTTCCAAAATAGGGTAAAACCTACTTCAAAATCATCATTTTCAATTTATTCTCTTTTAAAACAATGAACTGAATTTAAGCACTTCCACTTTACTTAGTATGGAAATTTAGAAATAGTTTAAATAATTATAAATAGTTAAAATAGTTATAAATAGTTTAATTATAGGTTAAAATACTTTTAAATTGTTTTACGATAGTTGAATGGATTTAAATTAGTTTAAATATAATTAAAATAGATTAAATATCTTAAAATAGATTAGTTATATTTAAAATAAATAAAAATGGTTTAAAACGGATCAAAATAATTTTATATAGTTAATATTAGTTAAATATTTTAGTAAATTTGAAAATCTGAATAATTAGAAATTTTAAAATAATATATTCTTTTAAAACGGTTTATATTAAAATATAAGTTTGGAATTTATATCCAGTTAAACTATTCATTTAATTCCATTCAAAAATTAAGGATTTTAAAATCATTTAATTTAACCAATCCAGTGTCTGTATATAATTTTCTACCCTAAGGTCAAGTGATATGGATGTTTATCATTTCAATCCGCAATTTAATATCTTACGATTATGTATCATTTCAAACCGCAATCCCGAATGAAATAAAAATCCATAACGAACTTGCAGTTTATAACGATATAAAATATAACATCCATTCAACCAACATAAACAATCAACATCCATCACACTCATCATACAAACAATCAATAAATATTAATATATAACTAATAATCGATAACAAGTACTTAACTGGCAATTTATATTCAATAATAAATTAAATAACAATTTAATTCAAATAAATTCAAATTAACCGAGATGATGATTCAAAATATATCAAACAACCATAATTAAATTTCTAATCACATCATTAATTAATTTAACAAACATAAGAACTTTAGAAGTTGTGAGTGGGTTGAAACACTCATCTTTGATTTTGGCCCATAAAAATACAAATAGAAGCGCAAAACTCAACAAACGTCAAATTCAACTAAATCAATTTCATGTTGTCCAGAATTTAAATACGAATCCAACTGTGAAATTCTTAAAAGAAAACGCACGTGAATCAAAATTTATATGCAAAAGATATTCATGTTATAATAAATATTATTAAAATAAAAATTAGTATGCGTTAAAAAATAAATAAACAAATTTTAGTACTTACATTTTTCTCAAGATGAGGCTTCAGTAAAAAATTGAAGAAAAACTAAGACGAGGACAGGAAGTGTACGAAAAATGAAAAAAAACCATGTTTTATAAAGGAAAGCTTTTGGATTTGCAACAATAAGAGCTTTTGAATATGAGGTGTCAGGAGAAAGAAAATGTAATAGAAGAAATAAACTGTAGGTTATTTATAATTAGGAAATGAAGGTGAAGGGACAAAAATAAATGTCACGTTTTATCTTGAAAGCTATAGGCATTAATAATGCATAAGGAAATGCGTAAGGAAAAGTTTGCAAATGAAAGTAAAATTTTGTGTACGTGAAAATGAGGTGGTAAGAATTAAATACAACCTAAAAGTCTAGGCTCAGGTATTAAATAGAAGGAGAAATAAACAGATCAAGTATTAATAATAAGGTAACTATTTTAAAACGTTAATGCAACAATTAATAAAAAAAGAAACGAAGGGACCATGTACATCGCACAACCTTTTGAAATTCTATTTTTATAAAACGTAACCAATTTAACTTCATTAACTCAAATAATATTCAAATTTGCACGCATTTAGGTTTTTATCTACGCATAATAATTTTTTTATACTTACTTAATAATGAAAACGTTCAATTTGGTTTTCTCAAAATGATCTTTTATTTCCATTAAAACACTCTTTTTGTGTAACACAAAACGTGTGTTTCTTTTATTAAATCTATTAATTGCAATCAACGTTTTCTTTCCTTTTAATTGAAACATTTGAATTACATTAATTGCAATTACTTACAAAGTTAAATTCTAAAACAAACAACTAAAATGTATGGAAAAAAATAAAACAATTGTTTATTTAAACACGTTTATAAATTTGTTGTTTGTACACAAGAGTAATAAATAACTTACTAAAATATATTATTTTCTTATTCTTGTAATCAATCTGAACGCTAAAACACTTCAAATAAACATATATTTCTTTCTTTAAAATTAATTATTCTATTCTTTATTTTAATGAAATTAACCTACATTCACAAATAAAACATTCATTTTATTTGATGTAAATGTTTTTTTTATTAAATCAAACTTTCCTTATATTTTCACAAAACATAAGCTGCTTTTAATTACACCTATTAATTAACAATTAGTATTCTCTCTCCTATTAATTGAAATTTTTTAATTACATTAATTTTAGAGATTAAGTTTCAAAATGGAGTAAATGAATCCAATGAGAAGTGGAATAATTATTTTCTATCTAATAGCAATTTAAACATAATTATACACTATTGGATACAAATAGTAATTATACATTTCTTACTAAATAATAGTTTCTCGTCTCTACAATCAAAATTTCAACTAGCAAACATTTTCAAATAAATAAACATATGTTTACCCCTTTACTAAACTTATTCATTTTTATTCTTTTATTTTGTTTTACACTACTACTATTAAATCAACAATACCTTATGAAATTATTAACATAAGTTTCTATCTTTTTATCCTTATTTTCTATAATTGACGCCTTTTCTTACATTAACCATACTGTTTAATTTCATTTAATTCCAATTAATTTTAATTTTAATTTCAATAAATTGATTACATTTGGTTTTAGCCCTTTTATTTCATAAATCATTGCCTTGTAAATAAAGTTTACATTTCTATACCTTTTATTACGTTCACACTATATTTATTGTCTTATTCCACATTAATATAACATTTAGTTGATGTTTATTTGAAATTGATTAGATAAATTGGTAACAACACCAATTGTCACTATTATACATTTTTTGTTAATTATTTACAAACAATTATTACTACTCTCATTACACTACACTTATTCCATTTCCATCCATTACACATTATTTTATTAATAAATCAACCTTTAAATTATTAATTACCTTTTATATCCCACTATAAATCAATGCACACATTTATTAAAATTTATACTTCCAATACATTTGTTCATCTTGATTTCATTCTTTTTATTAAATCCATTATTACTTTATGAATATAATTTACATTATTACCTTACCTAAATTTACATTAACGTAATACTTAATTATATTTGTTGCAATTGTTTTTAAATTTAATATAACAGGCTAATTAAATAGGTAACGTATATTAATTGTTACCATTAACTTTAAATCACACTTATAAATTCAATATTTACACACAAATGTTAAAATTTTAACATAATCTAAATTTTATTCAATGGTCATTTATTTCACATGATTTCATTTATTAATTCAATGTTTACATTTGTCTTCTTATATCAATTTATAACCAAGTATAACATTTACATTATTTCATTCATTGGAATTTCATTCAAATTGTTAACAATTAACTTACATTTATTTTGTTACAATTCATTCTAGCTATTATTTCCATTAACAATTCACTAATCTTTGTTTTCTTCAGTATTAAATTACCAAAATCTTATTGAATTAACAAATTTAATTATCGAAAATTTACGAGTCGTTACACTCTCCCCTACTCAAAACTTTTTGTCCCCGAAAAGGAAAAAGAAGGGGAAAGAAGGAATTAAGAAATCAATATATCATATTCAAATATTAATTGTATAAACAAACAAATTACAAAATTAAATAATTAAATAAAATATACCAATTTATAACCATTAAATCCCTTTATATTCACATAACAAAATTTTGGAAAATATTTCATAAAATTTTCGAAGTCCAAAATTCACGAAAAATTTCGGCAAAGTCTCCTTTATACGGAGAGGCTCGGGAGAAATTATAATATGAATAATAAAATTATTTAACATATATTTTCCAAAATAATATATCCCAATATGGGAAAAATGATATAATATCGATAGAAAACCGTAATCCAAGAATGTACCTATTTGTCAAGCAAACAACGCTTAATTATGAAACCAAAAGCAGTGGTTATTGCTTACATAACCTGTATTTTACTTATATAATCCAAAAAGAGTTAATAATTATATAAAATGAAATATTTAACGTTGTTTCAACTACAACAAACAAATCAATATAAAACACCAATCACTTGCAATCACAGCATACAACCATCACATGAAATCAAAACAAATCAATTATCCATCCATATCAGCCAAAGCAAATAGTTTGTTCGGGTTTATACATACGAATGACAAATAAACTACTAAGTATACCATATACTCTACAACCTTAGATAAAACTCAACAAATTTATTCATACATCCAAAACAATTAGGGGTATCTTTTCCCAACAACCCATAAGCCAAAACAAGCAATAATTTACAATGTTGCTCGATTTATTCTTAATAAAAAAAATTCACAACATGTACAGTTTTATTTTTCTTTTTCATTCATACAAGGATTGTTTCTTTAACTTACATTTATCTCTTACAAAAAATTTATTTCCATTCAGTCATTCAGTGTTTATTTCATTTATTTTCCTTTATTGCTTACAAAAATTCATTTTCATTTATTTATATCGTGTCAATTTCTTTTATTGAATTTCATTCATTTTATTATTTACTTTAATTATATATAGTTTCAACATTAACTTAAGTTCAAAATCCTTTTACTTAGTAGTATTACAAGTTTAACTCAAGTTTACTTAGTAGTATTACAATTTTAACTCAATTGATAACCAAGGATGAATTCAATTTAAGAGTAAATGAATTAAATATGATTTTGTAATATGAGTTGGGGGTAAAGTTAATATGAATGCATGTGCACGAAACATGTGCTATATAAATTTTGTTCGAAAATCGATTTATGTGAAACGATTTCCACGATATATAGTATAAATTGGGTATATTAAGTAAATGGAAGTGAATAAATTGAATGAGATCAATTTAAAATGAAATGGAACTTGGCTGCCATGGAAACTTAACTTAAGCGATTATTTATGAAATGATTCATAAATAAATTAACATGCATTGGAATATTGTTTAATATAACATAAAGCAAACAAGGTTTGGTGAATAGCATAAATAGGAATCAAATGGAAATTAGATAAATTGATTTGGAGTTAATTTAAAAAGGAATAAATTGAAACTGATAAAATGGATTCGCATATAATGAAAGTTAATAATGAATGGAATGCAAATAATTTTATTGTGAATCAATTTAAATTGAATAGAAGTGAATTTATGCAAGTAAAGGACATATAAATCAATTTGGAATGGATATGAGTTTGTTTGTTGTAAATATGAATTGAATCCAATAAATTGGGTTGAAAATCATTTCAAATTGAATGAAATGATATATGGATCCATGGAAAGAAATTTAATTAGTGTTGGAACCTTAAAATTGCTTGTAATATATGATTTGCATGTTCGGGTTATGAAGTTTATGTGTTTAGCTAGTTAAAGGTATGAAATGTTATAAAATTTCATGGTTATGAGACTTATGTGCTTATTTTGATTAAGTACAGGTAAATGGAGCTGTTTGTATAGATTATGGTTGCGTAAATGCATATTAAATAAACCACTCGCTTAAAAACGCTAAATAAAGGTACGCCTATGCGATAAAATAAAGAAATGATAATATATTGATATATATTTTGTTTTCCTACCGTGTGGGTCGACGTATATATTTTTATCTCTCTTGTCATATTGAAAAAGGATCTCCATACAAAGGAGACTCTGTCAGAAAATTTCGAAAATTTAGAGTGTTAGAAATTTTTTGAACATTTTTGTTAACTAGAAAAGTTGATTTTTGAATTGTATTGCAAATCAAGGTTTTTGAGTTAGAAAAGGAAACAAATTGTTTTGAATAAAATTAAAGGGTTTAGGGAAGTGAATATAAGGTTTTAATTAAGCGGGTTTGGATAGGTAAACGGGTTTAAGAGCATTTTTCCTACCTTAGCAATTTCAAGGAAGAAATTCTTACAAGGGGGAGGAATGTAACGACCCGGAATTTTGGGCGTTTGATCTTCAACGTTTAATTCATTTTTAAGTGTTGAATTTGAAATATTAATTGATTTTGAATATGGAGGTTTAGGTTGAATTAGTGAAATAGTTTAAAATTTCAAATATAGTGGTTAATTTGATTTGGTAAATAGTAAATTTAATATTTGAAATTGGGTAAATATGTGAATATAGAGTTAAATGGAAGTGGGAATGATTTTTAAGTCATTTTAAACTCTACTCGTATTAGAGTGATGATAGTGGACTTTTGAATGGAATTAAAAGCCGATAAACTCAAATTCGAAATTTATATATTAATTTAATAGTGAGATTTAATATATGAGATATTGTAAGTAATGGAATTTTGATTTAGCATGATTCAAAATGATTTCTAATATGACCATAAATTGTATTTAAATTATAATTGAGTTGGTAAGTTTTTAAATTGAAATTTCAAGCAATTTCGTTAATTTTGAAAATCGCCTAATTTAATCGACGCGTTAAAAAAGCATTCCGGGATACACTCTCGGAATTCGACGAAACCAGTTCGATTGGATCCGTAATAGTTTATAATCATCGAATCTCAAATTTCGTAGCATTTGAAGTTTCAATTTGGTCGTGCGGAATAGAAACGCGTTGAATTAAATATGGAAAATTTAATATTTTAGTTCGATTTGAAAAGCTTTCTTCCACATATAATCGAATTCGGCTCCGAAACATGTTCCATTGTGTTCGGAATAGGGGTAAAACATTATAAATGCCATGCGGAACGCTTCGTTTAGAGTTCGTTCGAAAAAGCATGTAAATTGTGAAAATAATAATAAAATATTATATGCACGTATATATATACGTGAAATAGTAAACCCCAGCTACCATAATAACAGTCGTCGTTGTTATCATTATCAATGGCCAAAATGTTCTTGCCTTCCACCATGTTTATCTCCCGATCCATTCATTTATTTCGAATACTTCCTAAAACAAAATCGAAGAGCTCGCCGAGCTCAACGTATCCAACAGGCAAGACTATCCAAGGCAAAGAAAATCAATGGCAAATTAAATGTGAAGGTCGTGCGTTCGAGCGCAAATTCTAGGAGCTAGTGTAAACCGAGCATGCCAGGGTTTGGGTAGAAGTTCCGCAAGGGCTTCAGGTTGATGGTGGTCGATCAACTCCAAGATGATTGTGGTGGCTGCGAGGTGGAGATGATCGAAATGGCTGTGTAGGTTCGTTTAAACGGGGACAAACGTGATGGAGAGGAAGATGGAGATCGGCCTTGATTGCAGATCTAGATTTGAGCAGCCTAGATTTTTTTTTGGTGAAAAAAATGTGTAGTTTATACATGTGTGTGTGGTATGTGTATGTTTGTAAATCTTTATAATAGCACAACTATTTCATACGAGGTCAAAATCGAACGAAATAAGCAGTAACATAATCATGGTGACGAGCACTATGCTCTGGAATAGATATCGAGATGTTTGGAGCGAGCTGAAATTTTAGGTTAAATCGAACGTGTTCGATTTAATTTAAAATTGGAACGTTTTGCAAATTTAAAACTCAAGGTGAGAATTTCTCACTCATTTGGATTGCCTCATTTAAATTTAAATGTTTAAATTCAAATTATTTGGTGCTTGACTGGATTGATAAATTATTATTATCAGTTGAATGTTATAATATATATATAGTAGTATATATTTGTAGTGGGATTGATTATTCCCGCCGTTTGGAGCGAATGAGATCCTATGTGCCCCGCATAATAGCGAATGACCCTATATACCGCGATATTCCGCCTCGAAGTGGAACTGGTGTTTTTATGTTGTATCAACATCTGTGGATGTAAGGAAACTAGTTGAAGGGATCCAATGGATTCCTTAAAAATGTTGAAATTAATTTCATATATAGTGATATATGTTTTATTGGAATAACCTATGATAGATTATTGTGTGATTTGAATTGATTGGATGCTATGGCAGTTTTGGCCTAGATTTTTGGTATATTTAATTACCAATAATATATGGTTTGAATTTGAAAGGAATTTTTAAAAGGTATTTGTGAAGTAAAATATTTATAAGGAATTTTGGGATAATTGATTTGATTAAACAATAGTCATGAATTTGTACTTAACTTTTTCGAAATATTATAAATAGAGATTTTGGAATAAAATATATAAAAGGATTTTAAATAATAAATTCTTAAGTGGTACTTGTTTAAATATAAAAGGTTTTAAAATTGAGATTTGGTTGGTTTTGGGATATAGATTGGGTTAATTAAGAAATCGATTTATTAATGGAAATTAATTTAGAAATCGATTTATAATGGATTTAAGGGATGGGCAAAACGTTGTAAATTGGAAATGAGATTAAGGGTTATATTGTTATTGAGAAATTGGGCTTGTTTTAAAAAGAGGATTTTCAATTATTAACTAGGTAATTTTTAAAGGGTTAAAGATATTCCAAAAAATTTGTTATTTAATTACTCAACTTTTTAAAGTATATTTAATTATTATTTAAGTTACCTTATAATGATTGTTAAAGATTTAGTATTATTTAAGAATTAGTCAGCATCATCATTTTTTTTTAAAAAGATAAATTATTAAATATTAATATGGCTTTGTATAATAACTTTTATTTAAGTATATTTTCCTAGATTAAACTTGGAAATTTATTTTAGATATCTATAAGCAATATTCTGAGACAATTATTAAATAAAGTTTTCGAATGGTAATGGTATGCTTCTGGCATAATCGGAGGCAATGAGTGCCTGCACTTAAGTTTTGGATTTCTCTAGGATAGAGGTCTAACCATTGAGCTGTGAATCCATGCTTCATACCGTAGTGGTACTTTCCATATTAATTTAAAAAGGGTTTCAATATTTTAAAAAGAATAGTTTATGAATATACTGAATTCGATAAGATAACTACATACTTTTGTTAAGGAGATCTAATTTATTTAAAATTTTAATTAAAAGGAGATTTAGTGTTTTCAATGGGAAAAGGAAATAATTCGTTGAATGATTGTTTGTTGATAGTCAAATAACCGACCATCAAATCTGGACCCAAAATATAACCTTGGGAATATCTAGAGGAAAACACGGGAATTATATGGTACAGTTACCGTTCGTGGTGCTATAGTGTACATACAAACTCGTTTTATTCTTCTAGGGCGATGTTAAGAAAATCCATCAACTAAGGTTAGGAGGTGATCTCCAATCTTGTTTTCGTCTTTTATTTCCTAAAGAACCGGGGTTGAGTTTACCGGAAAATATCCAACGTTGTTTCGAAGAGATCGGGATCGGATAAGTTATCCGAAAACAACATCGATCCAATAAGTACGTTTCGAAGGGAAAACAAGATCATGGAGTCGAAGACGGAGCAGTGAACTGCAAAGGCTAATCGCTGCCAATCCTAAGGATGATTCCAAAATGGATGTAGTAGGAATAGTGCCTTCGGCTTCGTTTGGATCTAGAACATACTTGTATGGATGAATGCTATCAATACATTGTCATTGGAGGACAATGTGCATTCTAAGTGAAATTTCCTTAAAAAGGGTGATCGTAGCCTATAGCCTCATCAACCGGGAATGACTGAAAAGCAGGAGAGATGCAGCTAGGCTAAATGGGTCGCTTCTAGTTAGGGTATGTTTATCACCTTTTTAGATACCCTTGGATATTATAACTACGACACATGGAAGGAGCTCGGAAAAGGGTGGGAACACCCAGGGTGATAGCATATTCGGTCTATCCATGTTAGGGATAGTCCGGTCTTGTGTTGTAGGGGATCCCGACGTGGTTCTCGGTACATTGTTTCTAGACGTGTACCGTGACAGGTGATACCCAGTGCCTAGTCTTCGTATGAAATCCAAATCTCCAATAAGTGCCATACGGTTTTGATTGTGCCTAATTATGCTTAAACATGAGATGCAAGCATTTCAGCTATTTTCTATTTACTTTTTTTAGACACTATTATAATATCAAATGAATTTGATATAAAGTGTTTTGGTTATCGTAAGGTAAAAACCCGCCATGTTTATGTATGACGCGGTCTTACGAGATACCTTTTTTTCAAAGGATTTTGATAAAAATTAATAATTCAAATTGAGTGTGTTTTCTCATGCTAGTTTTCCAGACTGACTTGGGTATTATTTTATTATAATGCTTGGGACAGATCGAGTAGTACAGGTTCATGTTAGGATGCTATGGAGCTCAGGAGACGAGCTGGAGACCGTGATGTATTCTCGTACTTGTTTATTCCACTGCAATGTTTGTTGAAATTGCCACCAATTGTGAGGGCAAGTAGTTATAACTGTCCAGGCTGGTAATTATTGATTTATGTACTGTTATCTGAGATATGTATATTACAATTTTGATTTGTGCAAAGAACTATTTATATTGTTTGTTATTCAGTCCGCTGTGAGATTCTGTTTGTTTGGATTCTTCATTCTTCTACCTACCCGTCAACAATCCGTCTTTTCGGCACTCGACTATTCGACATGTTATACAATGAGCGTATTTATGTCCCTTTTCAAGGGTCGAAAAGGCAGGTCATGACATATTCCCTCATCACCTTTGACAATCGTTCATTGCCGAACTCTAAGCGCTCGCTTGTGCCAGCACCTTCGCTTGCCGGCATACGCGACTTCCATCTTGCTGTGCTCGAGTACGAACTCGCAACCACGTCGCGATTTACATATTTTCAAATTAATGGTGATTTCAATTTTTTTCACAGAGAAAAGAAATGGGCGCTCATGAATTTTGATTGAGGTAAACAAGATAGGGATGTGATTTAAAGGTAAATGCGATAGCGTATTTCAGAAGGTAAGGTGACTTTGATTTGATCATATATATTTTTATTTTATAATTCAATTTTCTTACATTACATATCACAAAATTTTGAACCCCTATGGAGGCATGCCGCTAGGCATTTATAATGTTTTACCTCTATTCCGAACGCAATGGAAAAGGTTTTGAGTCCTAATTCGATTGTATGGAGAAAATAGCTTTTTGGACCCAATTATTATATTGAATTTTCGATATTAATCTCAGCGCGTTCCTAACCTATACGACCAAAAATTAACTCCAAACACTACGAAACATGAAATTCGATAATAATACATTATTACGGATCCAATGGAACTAGTTTCGTCGAATTCTATGACTGTGCCCCAGATCGCTATTTAACGAGTCGATTAAATTGACGATTTCCAAAATTTGACGAAATCACTAAAATTCCTACTTTGAAATCTTACTAACTCAATTATAATTCCAAATCCAATATTCAAAACCATTTAAATATTCAAAATTAACCGTAGAAAAATCCGGGTCGTTACAAATTTATTCGCTAAAAGAACTAAAACCTGAAAACCTCCAACCTCAGCCTACTTAAATTAATTTTGAGCATTAGAGAGTTTAAGGGGAAACAAAAACTTTGAGTAATACATGAAGTCTGGTGTGAATAATACTGTTACATCACAGTTTATTGGTATTGAGTAAGACCATGCCGTTTTGTGGAATGGGTTTCCTCTCACTAATATCCTTTTCAAAACATATAATTTGCAAATCTTATCCTACAACCAAACTGGTTAATCAAACTGATAATAATAATAATATCCGTTAGGCTAAAAAAATGTAATAAATGGACCATTTATCCGAAAACTGGGCTAATTGCCCACTAACTGGACTAAATGTCCGCAATCTGGACTAACTGTCTCCAAACTGGACTAACTTCTCTTTTGCTGACTCTAGCCTATCAGATAAAATATCAAATGGTCTAAACATCTGTTAGAAAAAATTTCTAGATGGTTTGTCCTTAACTTATGTCTCCAAGGGTCAACCGAACCTAATGGTTTGGTGGCTCACCAATAACATACCTCTGTACATAAATATTCCTTTCTGTGTGTAACCATCATTTTAGTCTTACATATGACTATGCCCTACACACTGGAATTATGGACTAAATTAGTTAGGGGATAATAGTTAATGAGTATAGGGAGCGAACCTACACAAGTCCTATCCAGTATTCTAATCTGAGTCATAATCATAGGGTTAACTACCCTTTTTCTTTTTCCTTGAAACACTTTTTTCAAAATGACTTAACCTTTTAAATCATACATATAAAAGGAAAATATATTCTTAGCTTTATTCTAAGCTATTTTTCCATGTTATATATATACTTTACTCAAGATAATGTTGATGAAATTTAATAAGGATTAACTATCCTTTCAAAACAATTTAAAACCCTTTTTAACTTGAAGGCACTTGGGCTATATTGCCTAGTTACTACATTTGAAACCTTTGCTTAAAGTCTTTAAACAACCCTTTTGAAACCTAGAAAGTAACCCTTTCGAAACCATTAAAGTAACCCTTTCAAAACCATTAAATACAGTCCTTTAGAAACCATTAAAAGCCTTTCCTTTGAAAACTTTAAAACATTAGACATCCTTCCTTAAAACCTTTAAATATTGCCTTTCGGATAGGAAAATCCTGTCCTTTCAACCATTCTGGAACCCTGGGGAACCACCCCTTCGAACCATTCCTTAATACCTTTCGAAAGCATAAAAATCAATCCTTTCGAAAGCATTTTAGGTTCAATTTAAAACATGTGGAAACCTTTCGAAACTATTAAAAAGTTTAGTCCTTCGAAACCTTTGAAAATCGATTTGGTCGAAACCATTTGTATTGGCCTTCAAGTATAGCAAAAGGACAAGAAACCCAATAAAGTTGAAAGCACTCCTTTCGAAATCATTCTTAAGTAAAAAAGTTATGGTGCCGAAACCATCCCTTTGGAAACATTGGAGAGGTGGCAAATTTTAGAAAACAAAGTAACCCCTTCGAAACCATCTGGATCGAAAGGTAGAAAGTAACAGCTAAGGTTTTGACTAAGTCGAAAGCAGTCATTTAAAACAAAAGTGCAACCCAATCTAAACCATTCTTTTAAGACCAATTGATCCAATTGAAAGCTAACCAAGTCGAAAGCTATTTAGTCGAAAGAAAGTAGATGCATTTTCAATTAAAACCAAATTAGAGCTTCAACCCCTTCGAAACCCCTGGTTTCGACCCTATACCTTTTGCCTACATCAAATTCACCATGTACCAATTCCCTGATACCATGTGCACTGGGTTTCGACATTGTCGAAGTCGAAGGTATGGATGCAGAACCGGGTACTGAAAGCATCGAAACAGTGAAAAACATATTTATTTATCATTTTAAACTATTTCTTTTGTACCTAACCAGCCTTGTTTGTCAAAATTTGATAGGTTGCCAATTTCTCTTTTTCAAAAATACTATTGACTTTCCACAAATAGAATTTAAATTTATTTACAAAAATCCCCTTCTCCTTCTATAAATATATAAAACATTTAAGTCACATCCTTAAGTAATTTTATATACCCATCAAAACATAGGAAAATTCGGCAAAAATTTTAGAAAATCACTTTTATATATTTTCTAACATATATAAATTTTTGACTGAAACCATTAATTATTTGACTGTAAATAAGTTATAATCCAAAAAACATTTTATTTACTAGAAAATTCATATTAATTCCACAAAAATTCAAAAATCTGAAAATCAAAACCTATCTCTAAAATATTATTTCTGATCATCATAGAAAATCGCATGGCATTTGGATGTCATTAATGGTGTTTTCATATCAAAACATGTCATCAAATCTATACAAACAAATATAAATCATTGACAAGTATATATAATCATTCCATCATTCAAAAACATGGCAAATCAATGCAAAATATTTCAGATTTCACCTTAAAATCGAAAACAAAAAAAATAAGAGACGTAAACATTATTTAGCTTTGCTTTAGATATTAAAGAGATTGAGATGCGAATGGATTTGATTTGTTTAAGCTTTCTCCTAGTTTTCCTCTATCTTTTTCCCCTTTCTCTTGTTAATGGTGGCTGACCTCTTATTTAAAATTTTTGAAAATGAAATGAATGTGTATAGTGGAATACACGGCCTAGTTTAGGGGATATAGGAATGGCCTCTTTCCTATTTTATGCCTCCTCTATTTCAATTTAACTCTTATTTTAATTCATAGGTTAAATGGCACGGCTACCCTTTAATTAAATCAAATTCCAATCCCCTAATCAACACATTATTTTATTTAGTTTAACCAATTAAATATTCTAAGTATGTTACCAAAAATATGGGGTGTTACAGACTTCCCTCCTTAAAAAATTTCGTCCTCGAAATTACGATAGGGTACACAAAAATCAATCAAAGGGGTAAACATACCATCAAACAAGTCAAGATAAGTATCTCTAATCATGCTCTCAATCTCCCAAGTACAGTCAAGTCTGTTCGAACGACGGAAGTTCTATCGGTTTAGAAAACCGTCGAACGAATTTTGAATTAAAATATAACTGCAAGCGCACGGTGTACGAATGTAGCACGCGACGAATATGGGTCGATCCACAAGGAATTGTTGATTTAAATTTCCTACTCAATCAAATTAACCCAAAGTTGAGAAATTGTTAACTAGAAATAAAATGAGGCTAACACTAGAAAAATGTGATTCGAAATCTATTAGACTAAAGAACAATTTAGAGGCAAATCCACTCTCAAATTTTTGTAAATCAACAAACACATAATTTATGATCACTAACTTTGATATTAAGTGGAATAATCATTGTATTTATCATAAGTATGGTTTGTTTATGTTATTATTTAACATAACTCAAACCATCAAACTATAATACAACAATTATACCACTTATAATTCTCATGAAAGTGAAGCCAAAGCAAAAGCTATTTTAAGTATGATCTATTTACTATTGTAACTAGTAATATAGATCATCAAATTTCATTTTTACTTTCATTTCATAATCAAAAATTAATTAGCAAATGATGATGTAAATTGTGTTTACGTTGAATAAGAATAGCTCATTTGCATAAACAATATAAGCTATCAAACCCACTTGTATAAACTTACATCAAAATCCACATTCATGAAGCATAAAAAAAGAGAACATAAATCATAAAAATGTTGAAATTACATAAAGTTAGAGAGCTTCATCATCCCTAAATTGAAGGGGTTTAGCTACTCATTTGTGGCATTGAAGCATCACATGTAAGTTTCAACATTAAAAAGAAAAGAAAAATAGAAAATAAATAAAGAAGGCAAAAGAGATTAGCTACTAACTACTTGCATAAACATGAATCTAAGCTATGAACATAAGGAGAAAGAGAGCATAGAAATAAACATTAACAATAAAACAAAGAAAAGCATGTAGAAAAGAGAGAAGAAAGAGGCTTGGAAGCCATTTTTATTTCATAGAACATTGTGCTTACACTTGATTTCTTAATTTCCTAAGTAAGATGAAAAAGTAGAAGATAGTTTCATATACATAAGAGGGCTATATATACATGCATAAAACCCTAATTCTATTTTTAGGGAGCTACCAAAAATGCCCTTTAGGAAGTGTGGCCAACAAGTAACCATTAACCACTAATTAATCCATCATTTGTTTTGCATGAAGCTTTAACATCCACTTAGTTGTCCATTAGCTCCAAATTGTACTTTTAGGTAAGTGGGTGGGGTCCTCCATGTACATGGCTTGAATTATTTCCCTCTTCTTTCCTTTGTATTCATTTGTGCATGCATATATCTTCATATAAGCCTCTTCCATATGCATCCAAATTCCTATAAAAATTGTCAAAAAATGTCCAAGTAAAAATTCTTATATTGACACATGCACAAAATGACCGTTTTTCCCCTGACTGAAGAGGAAAATATGATGGTTGGAAATAATTGAATTTTGGTTTTAAACATGTTAAAATGCCCAAATATGATGATTATTTAAATAAAAAGAGATAAAATATGGATGTAAATATATGCACAATTACGTGCATATCAAATACCCCCACACTTATCTTTTTATTCATCCTCGAATAAAGGAAAACTAAGATAAATCTGTTTTCGTAGGGAGCACGATTGCATTGAGCGTATGCAACAAGCCGTTAAACCTCTGGGTGTCCCCAGTAGGACGAGTGTTGTCTCGTGAGGGTTTTCAGCGGATACTACCCACAAAATCCAAATGCAGGATGAAAATATTTACAAAATGCAAGATTTATTTACAAAGAGATGAATGCGAGTTTTTGGAAATATTTACAAATGAAGGATTTATTTTTAAATTGACACGAATAAGTTAAATACAAGTTTTGGTCATTGTCTTGAAAAATTTTACTCGTCTAAATTTCCAATAAAAATCAAGTTGTTATAACAGATAGACCACAGTTTATCTAGTTGCTTTGGTTGATAACATAATGTAACTATGAAATGAATCCTTAGTTGATTATCAAAGTTTGTTAAAGTGGCATTTTCATTTCTTTTCAATAACAAGTTAAATCAAACAAGTTAAACTAGTGCTTGGATTTCAATTGCTTGCTCTCTCATTATTTGCAAGAAAAATTACACACATAGCTCAAGTAAACTGAGGCCAGATATACCACCCATGCACTGCCTTTCGGGCTTATGTGAGAGGCGTACAGAGCATGGCGAGTGCACACACTTTCGTGCATACACCTATCGACCGTACGTGGTTTTTATTGAATCTGTTCTTTTTTTTTACATGTGTTCCATACATGCATAACCGTGAGGACTTTTAAATGAGTATGAAAGCACATAATCAAAAATTCCAAGTAATTCACCCATGCATAACCGTGAGGACTTTTAAATGAGAGTGAATACTTTGGATGTTATTTATATATACATATATATATATATATATATATCTTTTTTTTTAAAGGAGAGAGTTTTGCAAAATCATCTTAGCACCATTTAACTTAGAAGACAAAAATGTTATATCCTTTACTTTAAATTTACCACTTTTTAAACAAAGATTTTCAATTAGAACATACTTCATAATTAGCATAGACGAACCTTCCTATATACTAGTTAAACCATTGTTATTTGTAATCAAACTTCATTTTTATTTTTATTTTAAGACAAATAAATTTTCAAAAATTTCAATTTATTAACCAAAACTTGTACTTATCCCATAGTGTTTCTTCAAAAATAAATCAAAATGGTTAAAAGAAAATGTTTTTGAGATTTAGGAGTTTTGAGAATATTTTTTTTTTTGAAGAAAATGAAAATTCAAAAAAAATTCCATGAAAAACTAAAAAAAATGAAAATGAGACTCCCCCCCCCCACACTTAATTTTGGCTGTGTCCCCATAGTCGAAGCATGATATAATAGTGTAACGGGGAAAAATATGTACATATTTACAAAAGAGGGTTAACATTCTTACTAGACGTAGCTTGGCTCATGAAGGATCATGAGCTCCTCCTCTTGATTACCGGGCAATTCCAAGAAGGGTTTTAAACGATGACCATTGACTTTGAAAATTGATCCATCCTTTGGGTTTTCTATTTCTATGGCACCATGTGGAAAAATAGTTCGTACCACAAATGGTCCAGTCGACCTTGATTTAAGTTTTCCAGGGAATAAATGAAGTCTCGAGTCATATAAAAGAACTTTCTGTTTAGGCGAAAACGTTTTCCTTAGGATTGACTTGTCATGAAAAACTTTGGTTCTTTCTTTGTAAATTTTCTCGTTTTCATACGCGTCGTTCCTAAGTTCTTCGAGTTCGTTGAGTTGTAGTTTTCGATTTTCGCCAGCTTTTTCAAGATCAAAGTTTAAGTTTTTTATTGCCCACAACGCTTTGTGTTCAATTTCAACGGGTAAATGGCAAGTGTAACATCCCGTATTTTTAAGCCATTAAATTTGAACATTTAATTCATTTTAAATGTTGAATATGGGTTATAATATGAATTATGAAATAAAAGACTTCGGTTGAGTTAATAGAATTAGTCAAAATTCAAATACGGGAATTAAATTGGAAATTCAATAATAATAATTTTGACATTAGAATTGGGATAATTGGTAAACTTGAGTGTATATAGATATAAAATTTGATTCTAAAGGTTATTTTGAGTCTAATTGGATTTGAATTATAATACTGGGCGATTGAATGGCATTAATTGGCAATAGATTGAATTTGGAATTGTATATTAATTTAATAATGGAATTTAATATTATAAAATGCAATTAATCCGATTTTAGTCCGGAATGATCCAGAATGATTTTTAATGTACTTATAAATTTTATATGATTTATTATTAAGTTAATAAAATTTTAAAAGTGAAAATTTAAGCGTTTTCGTCAACTTTGAGAACTGGTTGATTTAATAGACGAGTTAAAATAGCCTTCCTGGGCACAGTCTCGGAATTTGACGAAACCAGTTCCATTGGATCCGTAATAGTTAGTTATTATCGGATCTCAATTTTCGTAGCAATCGGAGTTGTCGTTTGACCGTAGCAGCTCGAAACGCATCGAAATAGTTTAAACCGATTAAATTTTAAATTTGATTGTTTAATTCCGTAACTCGCGCATACGATCAAATTAGCTTACGAAACCTGTTCCATTGTGTCCGGATCGGGGAAAATCCTTAGAATCGTCTATGGGAACGTGAGAATTGGAGTTCGTTTGCATAAGTGTTAAACTGAGAATTTTATTAATAAAATAATATTAAATCATATTATATACTCATTAAAAATCTCAAACACTAGCTCATATGGGAGCCGCCGGCTCTATTATTTTGCAATGGCCGAAACCTTCCCGTTTCCTTCCTTCGATCTCCACTCATACACTCAATATCATCGTAAACGTTCAACACGAAATATGTAGAGATTGGCGGGCTCTACGTGTTGATCGGTGGTGATCGTATTTAAAGCTGTGTGGAGGAAGTTTTGTGGCAGCGGTTGTGGCTCGGTTGTGCGCAGAGATCGAGGCAAACTAAGCACCGAGCTCGTCGTCGTTTGGAGCTTAGGCGCGGCGCATGAAGGGCTTTGCAGTGGAGTATTTGGATGAACGTAGAGATGATTGAAGATGGAGGCGACTCGTGCCCTAATTCATGTCTGATGAGTTTTGATACCCTGTTTCGAACGCGTGCGAAGTAGAAGAAGAGAAGCGGCCTCGTATTCGTTTGGACGGCCTAGTTTTGCTCTGTGATGGAATATAGATAATTAAATTATAAAAAAGGGAAATTGTTTTAAAGTTTAAATTCAAATCTTTAACTTTGAATAACAAATTCATACGTGGTCAGATTCAGACGAAACTGGCGACGTTGGAATCGCAGAGACGAACACTACGAAGTGGAACAGTTCCGGATCTATTCCGGGCAAGTAGAAATTTGGGTTAAATCGGACATCATTCGGTTTAATTTGAATTTCGAATGCTCGCCGAAACTCAAGGTGAGTTATTCTCACTCACATCTGGAATGTTAGATGATTTTAGTAGTTTATATTTAAATAATTGTGTAATTGGTTGAAATGTTATTTATATCAGCCTGGATTGATATTTATATCTGTGATGTGCTAATATTTGTGGATGCAGGGAAACAGGTTGGAGGGATCCAACTGGATTCCTCACAATGTAGTAATTTTTTATATATATAATTGATGATGATGCCTGTTTATATATTGTGATTGATAAATTTGGAATTTAATTATATTGTGGTGTTGTTGGATAACCTATAAACTCAGAAGGTTAATTATAAAGAAATAAATTGGGTTTTAAAAAGAAATCAAGAAATTGATAAATAAAGGATATGGTTAAATAATGAATTTAAAAGGATAAAAATTTAAATCTGTTTGGAATAAGATTGGAAATTGGTAGAATTTGGAATAATAAACAAAGAGAGAAGTTATTAGTTAATAAATTGAAAGTAAATTTATGTTATTAAAATATAAACCTAAATTGAATAAATCGACTAAAATTATAAGAAACTTTCTGGGATGTTTAAGTGGAATTGAGTTCCCTGGGAAAACCAAGTTCGAGTTTTAAACAGATTTGTTTAAATAAAAGTTTAAAGTTCAAACTTGTTTTAAAAGAGTGTTTTTGAAAATTTATTATTTTTAAGTAACTTTTAATAAATTAGCAATAGTAAGTTTTTATGAATACCCTAGTAATTATTTTAGAAATGGATTTGTTTAAAAGACTAGTTTTGACCTAAGTTATATAGAAATTAGTATTAATCCTTTTTCAACTCTATTTTTAAAATTTAGTTTAACTAAAACCCTATTTTAAATCAAGTTATATCTCATAAAATAGTTTTACTTTGAATATTTTGAAATTATATTTTGAGTAAGTAACTAGTAGTAAGTTTATATATTTGAAAGTATATTTAAGAATAAAACATTTAAAGTGATTTAATTCTAAATAAATTGTTTTTAACTTGGTTATTTCCAATGGGAATATATGGCAAAGGATTTACCTTGTAAAGGAAGAAATTTGGGAAATTGTTTTCAAATGATTTTTGGAAATTTGGAAAAAATATATCTTTAAATATATTTGAGGCAAATAAATAATATGGAAATTATTTGTTGTGTGATGGATGCTTATGGATGTTTATGAATATAAATTGATAGTTAAATCACCGACTATCAATATTGGACAAATGCGTTGATCGTTTCGAAGAGACCGGGATCGAGATTTATTTCTCGAAAACCACTTCGATCCGATTTGTACGTTTCGTGCGAAAAACGTGTTCAGAGTTGAAGATGGAGCAGTGAAGTGCAAGGGCTAGTCGCTACTAATCCTGAGGATATTTCCAAAATGGATGTAGTAGGAGTAGTGCATTCAGTTCCGTTCGAACCCGGGACGGACTTGTATGGACGAATGCTTGCGAAACATCGTCAGGCGGACGATGGGCATTCTAAGGGATATCGTTCTAAAGGTAACGTTTAGCCTCAAGCCTCATCAACCGGGAATGACTGAAAATCAGGGGATATGCAGCAAGGCTTCGTGGGTAGCCCCCACTTGAGAGTAAGGTCATCCCTGTCTACATGTCCCTTTTTATTCAGCTTAGTGGTGCGGTTGCTGATCCCAACCATGGGGTGATCTTATTCGGAACAGTCTAGTAAGGGATGGGTCCGGCCTTGTGTTGCAGGGGACGAAGGGAGTAGTCCTCGGTACTGTGATCTAGACCACGTACTGTGACAGGTGGTACCCCAGTGCCTAGTCATTAGTTGGAATCCATTCTCCCTACGAGCCTTTTACGAGTTTTGTTTGTATTACCCACTTCGGTGGCTAGTAGCTGGAATTTAATGAATGTAACAATTTCGGCTATTTTATAAGTATTTGTAAATAGACCCTATTATAATATCAGAGGATTACTACAAAAAAATGTTTTAGCTATCGTAAGGTAAAAACCCGACATGTTTATTTGTGGCGTGGTCTTACGAGATGCTTTTGTTTTTCAAAGGATTTTTGAAACTTTAATAATCAACTTGGATGCATTATTATCAGCTGGTATTCCAGACTGACTCGGGTGTTATTTCATTATAATGCTCGGGTCAGACCAAGTATTATTTGTTCAGGACAGGATGCTATGGAGCAGGAAAGGAGCTGGAGTCCGAGACGTATTATATGTACCTATATATATCCGCTGCTATGATTACATGGTATGTCTGATTTGTGATTGTTGTTGTATGAGACACTCTAATGATATGATTGTATAAAACAGTTATAGATTCCATTTTGTGTAAAGTTATATATTTACTATTATATTTTATTCCGCTGCGACTGTGAGATTCTGATATTGTTTAGTTTCTTCTTCTTTTATCTCTTCTTCTTTAACCCTAATGGTTCGTATTTCTAGGCCGCTTGAGTCAACTTGTATAGAATAGTGTTGATTTCAAGGGGTACGGATTTGCGGGCTGTCACACTTGGTATCAGAGCGTAGGTTAGCGACAACCTAGGCTTTGGTGGGGTAATTTCTCATTAAATAGAGTCAATAGTACTCTATAATGAGTTGATTGTAATAATAGATATGAGAGCGTACTTGTTAGTGAATATAAAATTGTTTTTATACTGTGTTGACTTATCAGTTGAGTGTTTATGAATTCTGGTCGGTGCGGGAAGTACAACTGTATCGATAGGGGTTTCTAAACTCTTAAATAAGATAAACCGACATAGTATTGTTTTAAAGCGGGTAAATGAAATAATTTTACCCAAAACTATTTTGATATAAAAGAAATAATTTTCTGAAATTATATATATATTTGGATGATTGGTTGTTAATACTATAATCAAATATAAGAATCTAAAATTCGAAATGGTTATAACGAAATAAATTCTGTGAGTATAAATTATACAAAAGAGAATAACTAAATTTAAATTAAACCAGAAATTAAATCCCGGAAGTTTTGAAAAAGATTTTAAATAGATTGAAAATAAAGATTTGGAAATTTAAAATCTTTGTAATGTTTGAAATGTTTTCCAATGTATTTGAAGGCAATAATGGAATATTGTTTTGGGAAGCATTTTTGAATGGAAATTGTTTAAAAATGAATTTGGGAAAGTAAAGAAGCATTGAACTCACTTCAGTCGCTGGAAAATAATCCTGATGATGCTGGCCACATCTTTAGAATTCATTTTCGAGTTTCTAAAGTGATGGATTGCTTCCCTAATACTTGGTTATGATATTGTTTGGACTGGTTGGGTATAACAGTTGTTTTGGACATTTCAAATGGGAAATTTGTTTTGGGTATAAACAAATTGTTTTGGGAAATCTGGGATTTGATTTGATATACCTAATGGATAGATGTTGATTATTTTTTCAAAATGGTTTTGGAATAAAACCGGGTAAAATGAATTCTGGGAAAATTCTAATTAAATAATGTGTAAAGTTGAAATGAATTAACTATTGAACTTATTAAGTGAAGTAGATATTAATAAGAAGTAAGAAATGAAAATTTTAGTCTTGGAATTAAAATTTAATTTAAGTAATTGAAAGTAAATAAAATATGTTGAAGTGAGTAGAAAATTTGAATTTAACTTGGACAAGTAAAATAAATTGGACTTAAAATAAAGTTGATTTGGATTAAATTAAAATGTAAGTTGACTTTGAGATTGTGGGTCATGTGTAATGGATTATACCCACAAGCTGGTAAGTGTATGCTTTAGCTGGGGTTATGAATTTAAAATTTGTAAAGGATTAAGGTGAAAGAAGGTTTGTATCCTTCAAAATTCAGTGATACACATATATATAATTTGAAATTGTGATTATAAGATGTAGATGGATTGAAATGAGCAATATGAGCTTTAAAATAAATAAGTTGGTGAACTTATAAATAGAGTAATGGAGTTATAATCACAAATGAGAAATAATTGAATGGTATGGTGAGCCCAAACTAAACTTAAATGAAATGTGAAATGGGATAAGATAAAGTGAGATATAAAAGAAGTAAGTGAACTCAAGTTAGTAACTAAGTTTTGAACTTGTATGTGGAGAATTACAATTGAGAAATTGGAAATTGAATTAAATCTAAAAGAATTGGAATTAAATTAAATTGGATATAAAGGTGAAATGTAAAATTGCTTATAATTGCATAAAGAAATTCATATTCTTAATCTATTAAGTGTTATAATTTGACTTTGTGATTTATAAAATGCAAGTGGACTTAAGTAAGCAATCTAAACTCTTGAATGGAAGTGATATTGTAATTCATTAATGGAAAGTGTTGAATGGTGAGACAAATTCAAAACTTAATCATAAATGAAATGTAAAGTATAACGAAGCAAGGTGAGAATATAAAGGTGGATGTTCTTAAGTTAGCAAATAAGTCTTGAACTTATGAATTGGGAAAAATGAATTAAAACCTAATATGGATTAGGTTAGAGACTATATTGAATTATAATTAAATGGAATTTGCATTGTAATGGAGAATTTTGATAGTTTAGTCAAAATTTGGAAAGTAAATAGAAATCCAACTGTAGTATGGGATTTAAATTTGTGGTAACAAATAATGAAGTGTGAATGAAAAATGGAATTAAATTATAATAGTGATGGTTTGAATTGTGAATAAATTCAAGTGGGTGAAATAATGTGAAGGGGCCCTGATATTAGTAAAATAAATTCGAAAATAAATTTGTAAATGAGAATTAGAATTGGAGGAATATACTAATCAAGTTTAATGGAATTGGAACTTGATTGAATGAAAATTTAATGGAAATGAAATCAAATTGTAAGAAAGACAAAACTAAATCGTGGATAAGCTTTATTAAGTAATCTTGAATGAAACTGGTTTAAAAAATAAAAGTGAAATGCAAGTGAAATGAATTTTAATTGATTATTGAGAAGTGATATGAATAAAAAGAGTTGTAAATAATATAGAATGAGATGTTATTGATTTAAACTTAAGCTGAATGTATAAGCTAGTTGGATTAAAATTTGTAAATGGTTTGATTTGGTAAGAATCAATTAAAATGGAAACAAATTGAGATATTATGGAATTGAAATCATTTAAGAAAGATGATGAGGTGGTTATTTTTAAGCTTATGGAATAGCTTTAAATGCAATTTGTTTGGAAAATAAAATTTGAAAGCAAGCAAATGACTTTTAAGATAGTTATTGTGATGAAAAAAGAATGTACGAGTTGTAAATAAGTATGGAATGATATACAACTATATATAAAAAATATATAATAATATTATATATATAATAAAACAACAAGAGTAATGAAATAATAAAAATAAACTTAAGAGGAATAATAAACTTGAAAAGTGTGAATAAGAATGTGATTTAAAAAGTGAAATGGATGTTTTAGAATGGAGTAAAATTAATATAAATTAAAACTAGAATTAATTTTAAATGGTTCTAAGCTTACGTGGTGATTATTGTGCTTGAAGAAGCATTTGAAATTGAGTCTTAAATAAATTGAACTAAATTGGAATCTAATTCAAAGAGTTTGTAAATGAATGCAAGTGAATTGGTTTCACGTAGCAAATGGAATTGATTTGGATCAATCGGAATGAATTAACATTTTAATAAGCAATGTTTGCATATGAATTGGTAGAGATAAATATGGATTGTATATAGTAACTTGAATGTAAATCATTTAAGTGAAATAAATTAAAGTTAGTTTGGATGAAAGTAGAATGAGCTAAAAATCTTGGTAAATGGATGTGAGTACAAATGTAAGTGAATGAATTAAAAGAGGTAAATGAAATTGACATTTGAATAATAGAAAATGGATTAGAATCTATTTAATGGGTTTGTATGTATATGCAGGTTAATTAAAAAGAAAGGTAAATGAATTAAAAGCATATATTCATAATATAGAAGTGAATATGAATTGGTGATAGTAATTATGAATTGGAATGGTGAAACTAGTTTGTAAATCTTTTGTGTGAAATAAAATGGAATTTGGCATTAGAAAAGGAACTTTGTCCATGTTATAAAGTATGGTTTGCTTATGAAATTTTGCAAACTGTTGTTAGGATATGAAATGGATATGTTTTGGCTTATACTTATATTGGAAATGTTGTAAAATGTTCATATCTTTGAAAACTGATATGTTTATTGAGTAAGTACAGGTATGGAAGGCGTTCGAGAGAGTTGGAGCGCGTATATGCGTTATATTAGCCGCTTGCTTTTTAAAATGTGCTAAAAAGGTACGCCTACGCAAATATAATTGGGAAATGATATATATTGTGTGATATATTTTGGTTTCCGACCGTGTGGGTCGATGTATATATATTTGTTTGTATCGCGATATCGCGAAAGCTCCTCCGTGCAGGGGAGACTCTGCCAAAATTTTCCGGAAATTTTGGGAGTTAGAAAATTTTGGGAATCTTGAAAATTTGTAATTAACTTGGAAAGTTATAAGTTAAAATTAAAGCTTTAGAATATAAATTAAGCAAATGAGTTGGATTTGGAGCCAAAGGATTGTGGGAAGTGTATATAAGCTTTTAACTAAGCAAATTGGGTAAGTAAATGGGTTGAAGTATATTTTCTACCTTAGCAAATTTCGAGGACGAAATTTTTATAAGGGGGGAGGAATGAAACATCCCGTATTTTTACGCCATTAAATTTGAACATTTAATTCATTTAAATGTTGAATATGGATTATAATATGAATTATGAAATAAAAGACTTCGGTTGAGTTAATAGAATTAGTCAAAATTCAAATACGGGAATTACATTGGAAATTCAATAATAATAATTTTGACATTAGAAATGGGATAATTGGTAAATTTGAGTGTATATAGATATAAAATTTGATTCTAAAGGTTATTTTGAGTCTAATTGGATTTGAATTATAATACTAGGCGATTGAATGGCATTAATTGGCAATAGATTGAATTTGGAATTGTATATTAATTTAATAATGGAATTTAATATTATAAAATGCAATTAATCCGATTTTAGTCCGAAATGAGCCAGAATGATTTTTAATGTACTTATAAATTTTATATGATTTATTATTAAGTTAATAAAATTTTAAAAGTGAAAAATTAAGCGTTTTCGTCAACTTTGAGAACTGCTCGATTTAATAGACGAGTTAAAATAGCATTCCTGGGCACAGTCTCGGAATTCGACGAAACCAGTTCCATTGGATCCGTAATAGTTATTTATTACCGAATTTCAATTTTCGTAGCAATCGGAGTTGTCGTTTGACCGTGGCAGCTCGAAACGCATCGAAATAGTTTAAAGATTAAATTTTAAATTTGATCGTTTAATTCCGTAACTCGCGCATACTATCAAATTAGCTTACGAAACCTGTTCCATTGTGTCCGGATCGGGGAAAATCCTTAGAATCGTCTATCGGAATGTGAGAATTGGAGTTCGTTTGCATAAGTTGTTAAACTGAGAATTTTATTAATAAAATAATATTAAATCATATTATATACTCATTAAAAATCTCAAACCCTAGCTCATATGGGAGCCGCCGGCCCTATTATTTTTCAATGGCCGAAACCTTCCCGTTTCCTTCCTTCGATCTCCACTCATACACTCAATATCATCGTAAACATTCAACACGAAATATGTAGAGATTGGTGGGCTCTACGTGTTGATCGGTGGTGATCGTATTTAAAGCTGTGTGGAGGGAGTTTTGTGGCAGCGGTTGTGGCTCGGTTGTGCGCAGAGATCGAGGCAAACTAATCACCGAGCTCGTCGTCGTTTGGAGCTTAGGCACGGCGCATGAAGGGCTTTGCAGTGGAGTATTTGGATGAACGTAGAGATGATTGAAGATGGAGGCGACTCGTGCCCTAATTCGTGTCTGATGGATTTTGATACCCTGTTTCGAACGCGTGCGAAGTAGAAGAAGAGAAGCGGCCTCGTATTCGTTTGGATGGCCTGGTTTTGCTCTGTGATGGTATATAGATAATTAAATTATAAAAAAGGGAAATTGTTTTAAAGTTTAAATTCAAATCTTTAACTTTGAATAACAAATTCATACGTGGTCAGATTCAGACGAAACTGGCGATGTTGGAATCGCAGAGACGAACACTACGAAGTGGAACAGTTCCGGATCTATTCCGGGCAAGTAGAAATTTGGGTTAAATCGGACATCATTCGGTTTAATTTGAATTTCGAACGCTCGCCGAAACTCAAGGTGAGTTATTCTCACTCACATCTGGAATGTTAGCTGATTTTAGTAGTTAATATTTAAATAATTGTGTGATTGGTTGAAATGTTATTTATATCAGCCTGGATTGATATTTATATCTGTGATGTGCTAATATTTGTGGATGCAGGGAAACAGGTTGGAGGGATCCAACTGGATTCCTCACAATGTAGTAATTTTTTTATATATATATATAATTGATGATGATGCCTGTTTATATATTGTGACTGATAAATTTGGAATTTAATTATATTGTGATGTTGTTGGATAACCTATAAACTCAGAAGGTAAATTATAAAGAAATAAATTGGGTTTTAAAAAGAAATCAAGAAATTGATAAATAAAGGATATGGTTAAATAATGAATTTAAAAGGATAAAAATTTAAATCTGTTTGGAATAAGATTGGAAATTGGTAAAATTTGGAATAATAAACAAAGAGAGAAGTTATTAGTTAATAAATTGAAAGTAAATTTATGTTATTAAAATATAAACCTAAATTGAATAAATCGACTAAAATTATAAGAAACTTTCTGGGATGTTTAAGTGGAATTGAGTTCCCTGGGAAAACCAAGTTCGAGTTTTAAACAGATTTGTTTAAATAAAAGTTTAAAGTTCAAACTTGTTTTAAAAGAGTGTTTTTGAAAATTTATTATTTTTAAGTAACTTTTAATAAATTAGCAATAGTAAGTTTTTATGAATACCCTAGTAATTATTTTTAGAAATGGATTTGTTTAAAAGACTAGTTTTGACCTAAGTTATAAAGAAATTAGTATTAATCCTTTTCCAACTCTATTTTTAAAATTTAGTTTAACTAAAACCCTATTTTAAATCAAGTTATATCTTATAAAATAGTTTTACTTTGAATATTTTGAAATTATATTTTGAGTAAGTAACTAGTAGTAAGTTTATATATTTGAAAGTATATTTAAGAATAAAACATTTAAAGTGATTTAATTCTAAATAAATTGTTTCTAACTTGGTTATTTCCAATGGGAATATATGGCAAAGGATTTACCTTGTAAAGGAAGAAATTTGGGAAATTGTTTTCAAATGATTTTTGGAAATTTGGAAAAATATATCTTTAAAGATATTTGAGGCAAATAAATAATATGGAAATTATTTATTGTGTGATGGATGCTTATGGATGTTTATGAATATAAATTGATAGTTAAATCACCGACTATCAATATTGGACAAATGCGTTGATCGTTTCGAAGAGACCGGGATCGAGATTTATTTCTCGAAAACCACTTCGATCTGATTTGTACGTTTCGTGCGAAAAACGTGTTCAGAGTCGAAGATGGAGCAGTCAAGTACAAGGGCTAGTCGCTACTAATCTTGAGGATATTTCCAAAATGGATGTAGTAGGAGTAGTGCCTTCGGTTCCGTTCGAACCCGGGACGGACTTGTATGGACGAATGCTTGCGAAACATCGTCAGGCAGACGATAGGCATTCTAAGGGATATCTTTCTAAAGGTAACGTTTAGCCTCAAGCCTCATCAACCGGGAATGACTGAAAATCAGGGGATATAAAGCAAGGCTTCGTGGGTAGCCCCCACTTGAGAGTAAGGTCATCCCTGTCTAGATGTCCCTTTTTATCGGTTTAGTGGTGCGGTTGCTAATCCCAACCGTGGGGTGATCTTATTCGGAACTGTCCAGTAAGGGATGGGTCCGACCTTGTGTTGCAGGGGACGAAGGGAGTAGTCCTCGGTACTGTGATCTAGACCACGTACTGTGACAGGTGGTACCCCAGTGCCTAGTTATTAGTTGGAATCCATTCTCCCTACGAGCCTTTTACGAGTTTTGTTTGTATTACCCACTTCGGTGGCTAGTAGCTGGAATTTAATGAATGTAACCATTTCGGCTATTTTATAAGTATTTGTAAATAGACCCTATTATAATATCAGAGGATTTCTATAAAAAAATGTTTTAGCTATCGTAAGGTAAAAACCCGACATGTTTATTTGTGGCATGGTCTTACGAGATGCTTTTGTTTTTCAAAGGATTTTTAAAACTTTAATAATCAACTTGGATGCATTATTATCAGCTGGTATTCCAGACTGACTCGGGTGTTATTTCAGTATAATGCTCGGGTCAGACCGAGTATTATTTGTTCAGGACAGGATGCTATGGAGCAGGAGAGGAGCAGGAGAGGAGCTGGAGTCCGAGACGTATTATATGTACCTATATATATATCCGCTGCTATGATTACATGGTATGTCTGATTTGTGATTGTTGTTGTATGAAACACTCTGATGATATGATTGTATAAAACAGTTATAGATTCCATTTTGTGTAAAGTTATATATTTACTATTATATTTTATTCCGCTGCGACTGTGAGATTCTGATATTGTTTAGTTTCTTCTTCTTCTATCTCTTCTTTTTTAACCCTAATGGTTCGTATTTCTGTGCCGCTTGAGTCAACTTGTATAGAATAGTGTTGATTTCAAGGGGTACGGATTTGCGGGCTCTCACAGCAAGCTTTACTGTAAACTAAACAAAATGGGGACATCCCAAGGTTAGTTTTAAAAGCAGTACGGTAAGCCCAAAGCGCGTCGGTCAATTTCTGAGACCAATCTTTTAGATTTTTATTGATAGTTTTCTCCAAGATTTGTTTTATTTGTCGATTTGAAACTTCAACTTGGCCACAAGTCTGAGGATGATACGGAGTGGATAACTTGTGGGTTACCGAGTATTTTTTCATTAAAGTTTCAAAAGAACGGTTGCAAAAATGGGTTCCGTTATCACTGATTATTGTGCGAGGTGTGCCGAACCTCGAAAAGATATTTTCTTTGAGAAATTTCACAACAATTCAATGGTCATTGGTTTTGCAAGGAACGGCTTCGACCCATTTTGAAACGTAATCGACCGCGAGAAGGATATATAACTTTCCAAAAGAAATGGGAAAAGGTCCCATAAAGTCAATACCCCATACATCAAAAATTTTGATCGTGAGAATGGGGTTTAAAGGCATCATATCTCATCGAGAAATTCGTCCAAGCATTTGACATCGATCACAAGTTTTACAAAATTCAAACGAGTCTTTGAAAAGAGAAGGCCAATAGAAACCACACTGAAGCACTTTTTCCGCAGTTTTTCGAGGACCGAAATGTCCACCGCACGCTTGATTATGGCAAAACGAAAGAACACTCCTTATTTCATTATCCGGAATGCAACGTCGGATGATTTGGTCAGGACAATATTTGAACAAGTATGGATCGTCCCAATAGAAGTATTTCACCTGGGACATAAATTTGCATTTGTCCTGTTTTGACCAAGATGAGGGAGTTTGTTTGGTGACTAAGTAGTTCACTATATCAGCGTACCATGGATCGATCGAAATTGAAAGAAGTTGTTCATCGGGGAAGTTTTCATTGATTGGCAAAGGAGATGGTGCGTTCGAAAGACGAGATAAGTGATTGGCTATAACATTATCGGATCCTTTTTTGTCTTTGATTGTAAGGTCAAATTCTTGAAGTAAAAGGATCCAACGAATCAAACAGGATTTACCATCCTTTTTAGCAAAGAGATATCAAAGCGCAGAATGGTCAGTGTAGACCGTAATGTGTGAACCTATCAAGTAAGGTCGAAACTTTTCAAGCGCAAAAACGACAGCTGGAAGCTCTTTTTCAGTTGTTGTGTAGTTGAGTTGAGCGTCGTTCAAGGTCATACTCGCGTAGTAAATGACATGAAGGATCTTGTTGATGCGTTGTCCCAAGACAACACCAACGGCAAAGTTTGAAGCGTCGCACATTATTTCGAAAGGAAGATCCCAATTGGGTGCGCAAATGATTGGGGCAGAAATGAGTTCGCTCTTAAGACGTTCAAAAGAAGAGATACAATCAGAGTTAAAATCGAAAGGAACGTCTTTTCCAAGAAGGGTCGTCAAAGGACGGGCGATTTTGCTAAAGTCTTTCACAAAGCGACGGTAAAAGCCAGCATGTCCTAGAAATGATCAAATGTCCTTAACGGATTTGGGAATGGGTAGATTTGCAATGACATCGATTTTTTCTTTGTCTACTTCGATGCCTTTATTTGAGATGATATCTCCAAGGACTGTGCCTTGTTTGACCATAAAGTGGCATTTTTTCCAATTCAAAGTCAAATGTTTTTCTCTACATCGATTTAGAACCAACTCGAGATGATGTAAACATTGGGAAAAAGAATCGCCAAAGATTGAGAAATCGTCCATGAAAACTTCTAGAAAGCGTTCTATCATGTCGGAAAAGATTCCAACCATGCATCGTTGGAAAGTCGCAGGAGCGTTACATAGTCCGAATGGCATATGTCGATAAGCGAAGGTACCGAATGGACATGTGAAAGTTGTTTTCTCTTGATCTTCGGGAGCGATTGGAATTTGGTTATAGCCAGAATAACCATCAAGGAAACAGTAAAATTCATGGCCGGCTAAACGTCGAGCATTTGGTCAATGAAAGGAAGAGGAAAGTGATCTTTACGTGTTGCGGCATTTAGTTTACGGTAGTCAATGCAAACACGCCAACCCGTTTGAGTACGAGTTGGAATAAGCTCGTTTGAATTGTTCTCGACTACGGTTAGCCCGGACTTTTTCGGTACAACGTGAATTGGGCTAACCCATGAACTATCGGAGATTGGGAAAATGATTCCATTGTCGAGAAGTTTAAGAATTTCATCACGTACCGCATCTTTCATTTTTGGATTAAGCCTTCGTTGTGCGTCACGAACAGGCTTGGCATCATTGATTAAATGGATGCGATGTTGAACCAGAGCGGGACTAATTCCTTTTATATCGGAAATCGACCATCCCATTGCTTCCTTATTTTTCGAAAGGACAGAGAGAAGAGAAACTTCTTGGTCAAGAGAAAGATTGTTAGAAATGATGACAGGACAGGTTTCATTTTCACCTAAGTATGCGTACTTAAGGTGGTCGGGAAGCGGTTTGAGGTCCAACTTTGGAATTTTTTCGATCGAAGAATTGGGTTGAGATTCGGACTCAACTGGAAGAGATTCAAAAGGAAGAGTGTATTCAATATCGTTGGGAATTTTGTGAAACAATTTTTCATACTCGTCCTCACGTTCATCGTTAAGATCAAGTGTTTCATTTTCAACATTTTCGTGAATAGCACTAACTTCCAACGTTTGGTCACAAGGTTCATTCGATTGGCTTTCAAGATTGAAAATAATAAGATCCAAAGTCATGTTTCCAAAAGAGATTTTCATTGATCCGTTACGACAATTGATTAAGGCATTTGAGGTGGCTAAGAATGGTCGGCCTAAAATCAACGGAATTTGAATCGAGGGATTCGTCACAGGTTGTGTTTCGAGAACGATAAAGTCAACGGGGAATATAAATTGCCCTACTCGAATGAGTACGTCTTCGATTTCTCCCACGGGCTTCTTAATGGAACGATCGTCAAATTGAAGCGTAGCTTTCGTGGGTTTGAGCTCACCTAAGCCTAATTGTTCATACACGGAGTATGGAATCAAGTTGACACTCGTGCCTAAGTCTATCAAACATTTGTTAATCGTCTTGTCTCCAATTGTACACGAAATCGTAGGGCAGCCAGGATCTTTATATTTAACGGGCATGGATTGGGACAAGACTTCACTCAAACTGGCGGCTAAGAAGACTTTTTTGGGCACTTGAGTATGTCGCTTTTGGGTGCATAAGTCCTTAAGAAATTTTGCGTAAGTGGAGACTTGTTGCACGATGTCAAGAAGCGCGATGTTAACCTTCACTTGTTTAAAAATTTCCATCATCTTTTCCATTTGGTCCGAGTGTTTCTTTGGTCGAAGACGATGTGGAAATGGAACACGATACTCGGTAGGCGGGTATACTCGAGTAGAAGAAGAAGAATTTTGATTGTCGTTCGATTCAACGTTTGGCTCCACGTTCTGTTCTGAGTCATTCGTTGTTTTAGAAGCGTCGAGAAAAGTTTCCGGTAAATCATTTGGATTAACGACTTGATTATTGATTTGTTTACCAGAACGGAGAGTTGTGATAGCATTCAACTGGGTGACGTTGCTATCTTGAACAACATGGGCTTGATTTGAATTTTCGTTTTGATTTCTGGGATTTGGAAGGGGCTGGCTTGGGAATGTTCCACGTTCATGTTCACTTACAGACGTGGCTAACTGACTCATTTGCATTTCGAGTTTTGCAATCGATTGGATTGTGTTTTGCATATATGAAGTCAATAAATTTTGCAAATTGCTGTTTGATTGAAGGCTTTGAGTAGTTGCCTTAGCCAACGTTTCAAGAGTTTTCTCAAGCGAAGTTAAACGTTTATCGTCTTGTGGAGGATGAGCAGAATTTGGTGGAAAATTTGGTTGTTGCGGTTGATTATGAGACGGGCCCGTAAAGTTTGGTTGAAAATTATTGGGCTGAAAGGGAGGATTCGAAGCATTATTCGAAAATGCTTGAAAATTGGGACGAATCGTATTCGTGTTGGGATTGTTTTGGCTCCACGCAAAATTCGGATGATTTCTCCAACCAGGGTTGTACGTTGGAGAAAACGGGTCGTTTTTGGTTTTATTGAAAGCATTGACTTGTTCGACGGAATTAGGACACTGATCAGCTATATGATTAGGATCGTTGCATTTATAACACATTGGTTGGGAAGCTTGGTTCGTTTGATTCGATGAGAAAACGTTATCAAATTTTTTAATCATTGCATCGATCTTAGCTTCCAAAGCAACTGAAGATCCTATCGAGTGTGCACTCGATCGTGAGTATATTGATTTTTCGTTCGAGCGTTCCCATTGGGATGACTTTTCAGCGAGGTTTTCAAGAAATTGCCTAGCATCGTCATGATGTTGGGCAAGAAAATTGCCTTGGAACATTGATTCGAGCATGGTTCGTGAGCTGTTTTCGAGTCCATCGTATAAGATTTGGCAAATCGTCCATTTTTCAAAGTTATGTGTGGACATTTTATCAAAAGCTCTTTGAATCTTTCAAAATATTTTCCAAATGGTTCACCCTTGAATTGATGAAAATTTACAATTTCGTTTCGAATTCTACTTGTTTTTTCCAAGGGGTAGAACTTTTTTAAGAAAGCTTTTACAAATTCTTCCCACGTTTTAATTGAGTTCGAAGGTAAGCTGTACAACCATTTTTCAGCGTAATCCGTAAGAGCAAATGGGATTAATCATAGTTTGATCCCGTCATCAGAAAGTTGTTGGAGTTTAATGGTTGCACAAACTTGTTCGAATTTAGTTAAAAAGATGTATGGATCATCGTGCTCGAAATTGCCAAATTTTGAAAGCGTGGCAATATGGTTCAAATGGATTTCGAAATGGTTACCCGTAGGGGCGGGTAACGTGATGCAAGATGGAATAGAAACTCTATCGGGGAAGATTCTATCCATAAGAGTTCGAGGGGCGTTTTCGTTCGCCATTTCAGGAGGATCGTCTGTTCGAGTTAAACGGTTTGTAGAAGGGTCGCGAGTCCAACGATTCGTTGTTGTGTCACGAGTCCAAGTACTCATGCACAAGTGAAAGTCGAGAAGAGAAAGGAGTTAGAACTGAGTTTAGGGAGTGAAAGAAGATTTGAAAACGTGTTTTTCTTTTTTGAATTTTTTTTTTACAAGGGAGAAAATTATTTACAAGTGAGATTTATTTTCAAAAGAAAAGTTTAATTTTTATTTTATTTTTGGTTTTTCAAATTTTTTTATATGTTTTTGGTTTTGTATTTTTTTTGTTTTTTGAATTTTCAAATATTTACCAAAAAGATTTTTTATTCTTAAGAAAATGGAAACTGATTTTTGTTTTTCAAATTTTTTTTTTTGAATGAAAAATCAAGTTAAAATTTACAAATTTGTTTTTTTGAATTTTGGATTTTTTAATTTTTTTTTTAAATATGCATGAACTAATGCAACTAAATGAATGCAAAGGACTTCATTACAATTTTCTGTCCTTAGTAGCTCCTAATCCAAAATTGTATAATCACACTTTGTCTTAAATCAACAAAAATATTTCTCAGCCAGGTAACGGACAGGAGTTATCGGTGCACCACGAATCACCGTAGCAATGCAGCCGAAGGTTTAAGTACCTTCAGAGGAACAACCAGTATAATATTTACGTATCACCGTAATTTTTATAACTAGTTATTACCCTGCTGTAGCCTAGACACCAAGAAATAAAATCGTTCAAATAAAACAATTGTGAAGATACAATTAAGCCCTAAGTGAGCTCGTGACACCCTTAGGTCCAACGTCTAACCTTTATTATTAGTCAAATTCTACGATGAAATGCGTTTGTTGGCTAAGGAAAGGGTGATGAAATCCCTCACCTTATGTGAATTGGGGTATTGCCCTTAGAAAAGAAAATAAGATGAGATGAATGCAAAACAAGAAATTAGACGTGTATTAACAATGCAACTAAAATGAAGTTTGTTTTTGGTTTTTTGGATTTTGAAATATATTTTTTTAATGCAAATGCAAGCAACCAACAATGCGAATAAAGATGGAAGCACAATACCAGAGCATGCAGATTATTTTAGCAATATTTTTTTTTAGCGGCGATTTTTCTTAGCAAAGCAAAGCAGTTTATTTGTTGGCAAACACTTTTCCCTTTTGAATTTCTGCTTTGGCAACCTGAAATGAAGAAAAAGATATATTTACAAAAAAAAATTTATATATCGAGTGAAATAAAACAAAGGAAAATAACACAACCGTTTGAAATCAAAGGAAACAAAACAAAAGATTTTCAAACAAACCTTTTTTTTTGTATATCAAAGGAGAAACTAAACAAAGTAAAATCAAAACTATTGAAACAAAAGAACCAAAACAAAACAAGTTTTTCTATGACAATTGTTTTTTTTTTTGGTAGAAATTAAACAAAACAATGAAAAACAAAGGAAGACACACTAAAATCAAACACTCACAAGCCCCAAAAAATTCAAAATCTTCACTAAACAAACTTCTTTTTTTTTATTTTTTATTTTTGGAATGGAAACTTAAAAGTAGGGTTTTACTTTAAAAAAAATTGTTTTGTTTTTTTTCTTTTTGTGTATATATAAAAGTAAAAATCAATACAAATGGAAACAAAACAAAAATGAAACTAAAGCAAAACAATCGAAACTTTAAAAAAAAATGAAAACCAACTAAAACAAACACAACAAATTTTTTATTTATTTTTGAACTAAAACAAACTAACACAACCTAAACAAAAGAAAAGAAAATCAACTAAAAAGAAGAAAACTACTTTCAACAATAAAAGCCCGACCCACTAAATATAAACCAAGACAAACTATTTACAATATACGGCCTTCTCAATCAAGAATAAAATAACCATGTTCTCAAAACTTCCCCAACCGTTAAATCAAAATCAAATTCTTCCACTTAAAATTGAAATCAACAATGATTTGTGATTCAAGAATATAGCGGTAGTCGTAGCAGCTGCAGGTTGGAGAATTTGGAATTGGGGTTTTCATGAAGGTAGTTTCGGCATGGATGGTGGTTCGAAATGGAATTCGTGTTGCGGTGGAGTTCAATTGTTGGATGACTGGGGTTTTGGTTGGCGAGTGGTGGAAGTTGCGGTGGTCTTCGAGGTGTTTGAGTCGAGAAATCGAATTCGGCGATTTGGGGATATGGTGGCCTCGATTGCAGAAAGTTGTATTGCGGGTTTGTTGAAGCGTGTAGGAGTTCGAAGCTGTGACGCTGCTCGTTTTGAAGTCGCGATTGGGTTAACAATGGACGCGGTTATCAGCGGTGAATTGTTTGGGGATTATTGGGTTTCGTGATGGAGTTTCTGGAAGAAGGCGATTCGGCAATGGGGTTGTGGCGTCAGGAATTGAGGTAGGTCACAGCGACTTGTTCAGAGTGGTGAAGTTGCAGTTAGAATGATGGATTTTGGCAGAGGAGTTAAAACAGTATGCAAGTGAATTTGAAAATGTTAGCAGTGGTGGAAGGGGGTGTTGCTGAAGGCGATGAAGGGGGAGATGGACAGTGAACAGGAAGTTGTGAATTGTAGCGTTTGGTCACAGGTTGGTGGTAGAGACTGTGAAGTATTGGGTGAAGTGGTAGTCGATTCAGTGGGTGACTGACTGCAAGGGAGGCAGATGGTTATGCTTGAGGTAGGAGATTGTGAGTGAAGGGACTGATGGTTTGCCGTTGAAGTGATAACAGATATGAAGGTTGTAGATAGCGAGGAGTAGGTGGAGAATGTGCAGAAGTCAGTGATTGAGAAGGGTGCAGCTACTTGTATGTCAGTGTGTAGAAGTGGTTTGTTATGGCAATGGGAAGATGGTAGTTGCGGCTTTGGTACAGAGTGTGGTTGATGGAGTTTGAATGATTGGGTGGTTTTTATGATCAGACAGAAGTCGGTGCGACAGTGAAGTAGGTTGATTGAAGAATATAGCAGAGCAATAACTTGTAGTTCAGTGTATGTCAGTGGGTATAAGGAAGGTGAAAGTGGAGGATTTTCAGGGAATGGTGATGTATCAGTGGGTAACAGTGATGATGTTGTTTGTTGAAAGCAGTTGTGATATGAAGACGGAACAGAAGTGTGGTTGGTTTTGATGGGGGAAATGAGGGTGGTTGTGTGCTTGTGACTGGTGGTTTCAGGGACTTTGGTTGTAGTCAGGGGAAAAGTGGATGTTGATGATGATTTTGCTGCTGATAGAGAATGTATGAAGTGTGAGATGTTGCTGAGTCAGGCAGTGATGAAGTAGATCGGAGGAACTGCTATGGCCAAAAGGAAGGTTGTATGATGGTGGTTGAAGAGGAGTTGAAGGCAGATGGTGTTGTGAACAGTGAACTGGTGGTATGGTATTGTAATTGCTTTGTGTTATGTGGCGAATATGGCACTGGTGTGGGTGAATGATGGAGGGGTTTGGGTGTAAGTAATGTCAGGGTGAAGTGGAAGTGAAGTTGTAATGTGATGTTGCTGCAGTGTGACAACTAGGCAGTATAAGTGAATACGGGGAGAATGGTTCAGGAAGTGATTTGAAGTCTGATAGCAGTGGATAATGGTTCAGGCAGTTTGTTTTGTAACTTATGGTGGCTGTTTTACTGTATATATGTAACAGAGATATGTAAAATGCAAAGCAAATACAATGTAGTTCAAAATAGAAACTGAAAATGAAATAAAACTTTTTTTTTCTTTTTCAAGTGAGATTGTGAAATGTTTTTTTAGATAGAAATGCAAATGAAAGAAATAGGCAAACAATGAACACACAAACCAAAAATGAAAACAGAAGTATACACACAAACTTTTGTTTTTTTTTCTTTTTGGTTTTTTATTCAATACACACACAAAAATTAAAACACACAAAAATTAAAAGAAAATAATTCGAAGAATAGAAAATCAAATCAAAACAATCCCCAGCAACGGCGCCAAAAACTTGTTCGGACGACGGAAGTTCTATCGGTTTAGAAAACCGTCGAACGAATTTTGAATTAAAATATAACCGCAAGCGCACGGTGTACGAATGTAGCACGCGGCGAATACGGGTCGATCCACAAGGAATTGTTGATTTAAATTTCCTACTCAATCAAATTAACCCAAAGTTGCGAAATTGTTAATTAGAAATAAAATGAGGCTAACACTAGAAAAATGTGATTCAAAATCTATTAGACTAAAGAACAATTTAGAGGCAAATCCACTCTCAAATTTTTGTAAATCAACAAACACATAATTTATGATCTCTAACTTTGATATTAAGTGGAATAATCATTGTATTTATCATAAGTATGGTTTTTTTATGTTATTATTTAACATAACTCAAACCATCAAACTATAATACAACAATTATACCACTTACAATTCTCATGAAAATGAAGCCAAAGCAAAAGCTATTTTAAGTATGATCTATTTACTATTGTAACTAGTAATATAGATCATCAAATTTCATTTTTACTTTCATTTCATAATCAAAAATTAATTAGCAAATGATGATGTAAATTGTGTTTATGTTGAATAAGAATAGCTCATTTGCATAAACAATATAAGCTATCAAACCCACTTGTATAAACTTACATCAAAATCCACATTCATGAAGCATAAAAAAAGAGATCATAAATCATAAAAATGTTGAAATTACATAAAGTTAGAGAGCTTCATCACCCCTAAATTGAAGGGGTTTAGCTACTCATTTGTGGCATTGAAGCATCACATGTAAGTTTCAACATTAAAAAGAAAAGAAAAATAGAAAATAAGTAAAGAAGGCAAAAGAGATTAGCTACTAACTACTTGCATAAACATGAATCTAAGCTATGAACATAAGGAGAAAGAGAGCATAGAAATAAACATTAACAATAAAACAAAGAAAAGCATGTAGAAAAGAGAGAAGAAAGAGGCTTGGAAGCCATTTTTATTTCATAGAACATTGTGCTTACACTTGATTTCTTAATTTCCTCAGTAAGATGAAAGAGTAGAAGATAGTTTCATATACATAAGAGGGCTATATATACATGCATAAAACCCTAATTCCATTTTTAGGGGGCTACCAAAAATGCCCTTTAGGAAGTGTGGCCAACAAGTAACCATTAACCACTAATTAATCCATCATTTGTTTTGCATGAAGCTTTAACATCCACTTAGTTGTCCATTAGCTCCAAATTGTACTTTTAGGTAAGTGGGTGGGGTCCTCCATGTTCATGGCTTGAATTATTTCCCTCTTCTTTCCTTTGTATTCATTTGTGCATGCATATATCTTCATATAAGCCTCTTCCATATGCATCCAAATTCCTATAAAAAATGTCAAAAAATGTCCAAGTAAAAATTCTTATATTGACACATGCACAAAATGACCGTTTTGCCCCTGAATGAAGAGGAAAATATGATGGTTGGAAATAACTGAATTTTGGTTTTAAATATGTTAAAATGCCCGAATATGATGATTATTTAAATAAAAAGAGATAAAATATGGATGTAAATATATGCACAATTACGTGCATATCAATGTCATATTCACTCCATTAGACTATGGGTGTTGCAGTTGCATTTTGGAGATGTATTCTATTGAAGAAATTCTTTTCTACTGCTATTTCTTGTATCTCTGATAGTATTGATATCTATTGTATCATCCTATTGTGTTCATCATTGTATCTGAATATTGTATCAAATATTGTATATCAAATGTAGTATTCATTTTCTTCCGTTGTGTTATACTTGATGTGTTATAAGTTCCGGCGAACCAGATTCGACGTTTGGATGTGCGGCATTGGAATATGAGTGTCGTATTCGGTGTCGATTTTCGAAGGTCGAGTCAAGGCCGCTACAACTGGATCACGTAAACTGAGATTTGGTAAACTAGAAATTGATGTGTGATGTAGGTGATGTCTATAACAAATTTGAAATTGTTAAATTAATACGAGTTACCCCAAGTTTTGTATAGGTTTTATGTTTTGGTATTCCATGTTAGTTGGGTTTACTCACGCTGGTTTCCAGCCTGGCCTGGGTGTTACTTTGATATAATGCTCGGGTCAGACCGAGTATTACAGATTTTCAGGTAAGGACGTTCTGGAGCTCAAGAGGCGAGCTGGATGGCAAGGACGTATGGAGTGTTTCTGCTTTATTATATTGTTTTATATCTGTGACATGATGATTGTGTATATCCAGTGTCTGTATATAAGTGTAACTCTGATGTATTATAAATGTATTTTGACAGATACAGAATCCTTTTGTAAACGGTTATTATTTATTATTATATTTTATCCGCTGTGAATGTGAGATGTTGATGTTTCTGATCTTCTTCTTCTTATATCTCTTTCTTTTTTTTCATAACTACCTGAAATTTTCGGGATCGAAAATTTCAGGTCGTTACAGGAGCCCACTCTAGATTAGTAGCTAGCGATCCATCTAGTTAGATCGCTAGCGATCCATCAAATCAACTCCAACTGATCTCATTTTTTGTGTCTTCTTTGTTTTATAAATTTTCTTCCAAAATTTCAAGTAAATCCGATTCTATAGGAGTTCTATTGTTCCATTTTAAATTAGTTGCTTTTGGTCAAACAGCTTGAATCAGGCGAGTCATCGCTTATCGAGGTAGATTGTTTGGCATGCTGTGAAACTTGGTAAATATCTGTAGGGAACATATTAGATCATGATGCAAGAGGACTGGAGGATCCATGGACAAACTTTATGGATCGCTAGCGATCCATTGCCTTAGCTTGTTTTGGCATTTTTATTCTTTGGTTTTTCTTTTCTTTTCATTCTGGTTTTCTTGGTCGATCCTTGAGGAATTTTGACTTGTTGTAGGTGTTCTAGTTCCCTTTGAATTCTGTTGGTTAAAAACCCAGTTAACACAACCCTTTTAAAACATTTCCAAACAATTTCGAAACAAATGATTTAGAAAATGTAATAAGTTTTATATCAAAATACCTTTTATAACTCGATGTCTTATCCTCATTCTTACAGATTTTAGCCACATGTTAATCAGGCGTAAGAAAAAAATCTCTAGGTACTTATTAGATCTATTTCAACGTCCAGTGAAAATACTTGGAAAACCATCAAAAAAGATATGGAAAGTACCGCTCAATAATCCAATGTCAAATGATGATAATCAGTTAGCAGTGGCCCGCTAATTATTCCATTGTTTAAACAATGGATATAAAACCTTTTAGAAGATCCATCTACCTTCTGGATTCCAGAAAAATATCGTAGCATTTCGTAAACAAGGGATCATGCTGTAGTGGTACGCTGCTAATTTAATGATTTACACAATAGTTGCACTTCCTTCCCGGAAGATCCAAAGACAATATATCCTAGGATTGAAAGCGTATCCACTGGGTAAACTAAAGAACCATTTACCCTAAAAAAATCGAGGAATATATGAGTTTAAGTTTGGACAACCAATGTCGGTTTGAATCCATTTCTGGATTCACCCAATTCCATTAGGGTTATCGGTCGAATCCACTCCTGGATTCACCCAAACCCACTAGGGTTATCGGTCGAATCCACTCCTAGATTCACCCAAGTCCATTAGGGTTCGAAGCATATCATACTATACTTCTTTACGGAAAGTACTTCGCCATATCTTGTAATTCGAAATATATCATACTACGTATAGTACCCTTTCCAAATTATAACTTCAAATATCACACTTATATAAATTCCCTTATATATAAGACTTCATTTTCAAATCGAGCACTTTTCGAAATCAATAGTCTCGAATACATCATGTCATTCTTATATAAACTCCATTATATATAAGGTTTCATTTTCAAATAGAGAATTTCCAAAATCAATAGTCCCAAATGTATTATATCATTCTTACATAAATTCTGTTATATATAAAATTATCGCTTTTCAAATCGAGTACCTTTCAGAATCAATAGTTTTCGAAAATAACCTCATACTTATACAAATCATTTTCAAATAAGAGTAGAAAACTTTCAAATCAAATATTTTTATAGATTCAAAGGTCCTCGGAATCAATTAATTTCGAATACCAGTTCATTTCAAATTCATACAGGATTTCAACAATAACTTATTTTTAAATCACATATCATTCAAATTCAAAAATTTCCAAATTTCAAATCAATAGTTTTACACAACTTCATTTTTATATTTATATCAAATTCAAATAAAATCAAATTTCTTTACAAGTCAAACATTTTTCAAAATCTTCATTTATAGAACATTTACTAGGTTCAAAATGTTTCCTAAAAAATTTCCATTATAAAACTTTCAAAACTAATTTTCGTATTTATACAAAGTCGGAACTGCTTAAAAAAATCAATTTTCCAATAATAAGTTTTTATAAATATTTACTATGTTCAAAACATTTCTTAAACTCTTTTCATTTAAAACATCTCAAAACTAAATTTCATACTTTATAATTCAAAACAAACTTATACAATTTAGTTATCAAAATATTTGACATTTTAAAACTTGTTCAATTTCTATTAGTATTTAGTTTAAAATTTTCAAACCAAACTTTATATATTTTCCAAAATACTTAGGTTTTAAAATTAGTTCTCAATTTGGAAGTGTTCGACTATTCAGAATAGTCAGAAAAATCAAATTCCAATTCAAAATTAGAAACCAGCAATCAATCATCTAAACAAGATGCATAATTAATCGATCAGTCAATCCTAATGCATAGGATACATATGTTGATAATATTATTCAATAGAAAACTGCAGAACTAAACACCAGGTTTTATTTCAAATCGTTTGAAATAAATATGTACATATCTATTTTCAATGTCAAATCTTATTTTAGGGATTTGAATCAAATCAATTTCATTAAACAATTGAGTATCAAAGCTACTAAAGGGACCTCCCCACTTTGAAAATCGAAAATGAATGTCGACGATGCTGCAGTCATCACCAAAATTTATTTTCTAATGACAGAAGTGATTTTCAAACTTCTATTTCTTTTAAATCTTTTGAAAACCCCCTTTGAAATCATTTATAAACATTTCTATTCGAAGAATACTTTCAAATTATGCTATTATATATTTCCAGAATCTTAAAAACCAATTTCAAAAACTCTAGAAATTCAAACTCTCAAATTTTCAGTTTGGATTTCTTTTTGGTCGTAAATCATATTTGTATGATTCATTGTCTTATAATGTTCATTTCAAAAATCGTAATTCTTTGTTTGGATTAAGACAATTAACTTTAATCTAAACAATCAATTTTAATCCAACATTGTCGCCGAACGCCTTATTGTCAAATTGTGAAACTTCATTCAGGGTGTTCGTTTCTACATTCCTATAAGATTACAATTTCTACCCCTCTCATGCGTTAAAAGGTAAACTACTTACAATTGGTTATGCACTTTTGAAAGTCAACAACAAAAGTCAAATGCTCATAAACTGACCGAGCACAACTGATTAATCAATAAATGATAAGATGCTCAACCATATCAATTGACCGATTGATCAAATAGCAAAGAGATAACATCTAATCATTATCAAATAGTCACGAATGATTTTATCAGTTTATTGAATTCATTATCTTATATTCTAAATATAATTCAGGTTAAAACCATTTCATTTATTAATTTCAAAATATTTTTATTAATACCAACTGTGACGACCAACTTTTTTGAACAGTTCAAGTCGATAATAAACCATACGTGTCCAACTCAAACCATTTAAAAATGGGTTTATTTTAAACAAAAAAAAACCACAACAGAATCTTGCAATGGAACGACAAAATATAGTAATCACATAAACAGTTCACTAAGCAGTTTAATATATATATACAATATATTTCAATCTGTAACGTCATTGGAGTTATATACAGTATTATCAGAGTTATACATTTTCAATATACAAAATGCATAATGTAAAGGATTAGTAATAATGGATGTGATCTACCAGTCTTCGTCTTCGTCCTTCAAAAATAACTACATTCAATACACTGGAAAAACTCAGGCTGATCCGAGCGTAATGAAAAGACATAACACTCGAGTCGGGATTAAAAATCCTCATGTAAGACAAATCAAAATCAGGTGAAATATAGCTGTAAATAACTTCAATTATTTTTTGAAATTTCACATAAAAAGGTTTTATATTTTCAAAACTTCAATTCAGGAGTTTCGGTAATTTATCAACTAAATAAACTTCACAGTTTAAACAGTTTCATTGTTTAAATCGGATTTTTATTTAAATTGTTGAAACCAATACAAGGTTTTTATCCATCATTACTCAAATAGATGATTTAGTTTCAGAAGGTTTCACGTTACTTTACAAATTTCCAAAGTGTCAACAATTCCATTTTCAATATAAAATACCAAAGTCATCAATTTGTTAAATTTCTGCAAAAGTAGTCAACAATGCATTCAATAATTCGCATATCAAATAGGATGTCCAAAGTTCCATATCCAAATTCAATGTGCAGATTATCAATCATATCAATAGTAATAATAACAGGGTGATAATATGGATATATCGAAATCACTAAACAATATAACATCCAATCACAAATATCATGCATTACAATATCAACCAACATCTAAATCAACCAATTCATCTATATCACAACAATCAGTAACTATCAATGTCGGGTATTTAAAAGTGATATGAAATTTCAATTATTAACATCGAATTAAATATCTAATTAAATGATGATAAACAGTTAGCAGTGGACCACTGCCGATTCCATTATTTACGCAATAGATACAAAACCTTTCAGAAGATCCATCTACCTTCTGGATTCCAGAAAAATATCGTAGCCATTTCATAAACAAGGGATCATCGACCCTTACTGCAGTGGTACGCTGCCGATTCAATGATTTGCACAATAGTTGCACTTCCTTCCCGGAAGATCCAAAAACAACAGATCTCAGGATTGAAAGCATATCCATTAGGTAAACTAAAAAAATATCTACCCTAAAAAAATCGAGGAACTCATGAGTTTAAGTCCAGACAATCTATATCGGTTCGAATCCAATTATGGATTTACCCAAGTCCATTAGGATTGTTGGTCGAATCCACCTCTGGATTCACCCAAGTCCACTAGGATTACCGGTCGAATCCACTCCTGGATTCATCAAAGTCCATTAGGGTTCGAAGCATATTATACTATACTTCTTTACGGAGAGTACTTCTCCGTATCTTTTACTTCGAAATATCACACTTATATAAATTCCCTTATATAAGATTTCATATTTACATCGAGCACTTTCCAAAATCAATAGTCTCGAATATATCATATCATTCTTATATAAATTTCGTTATATATAAAATTTCATTTTCAAATAGAGAATTTCCAGAATCAATAGTCTCGAATATATCATATCATTCTTATATAAATACCGTTATATATAATATTATCGCTTTTCAAATCGAGTACCTTTTAGAATCAATGGTTTTCGAAAATAACCACATACTTATACAAATCTTTTTCATATAAGAGTCGAAAACTTTCAAATCAAATATTTTTATAGAGTCAAAGGTTCTTAGAATCAATTAATTTCGAATACCAGTTCATTTCAAATTCATATAAGATTTCAACGATAACTTTTTTAAATCACATATCATTCAAATTCAAAAAAATTCAAATTTCAAATCAATAGTTTTCACAGCTTCTGTTTTATGTTTATATCAAATTCAAATAAAATAAAGTTTCTTTCCAAATCAAAATACATTTCAAAATCTCCATTTATAAAACATTTACTAGGTTCAAAATGTTTCTTAAAACAAATTCCATTATAAACCTTTCAAAACTATTTTTCATATTTATACAAAGTCATAACTTCTTAAAAAAATCAATTTTCCAATAATAAGTTTTTATAAATATTTACTATGTTCAAAACATTTCTTAAAACACTTTCTATTTAAAACATCTCAAAACTAATTTTCATACTTATAATTCAAAATAAACTTGTACCATTTACTTATCAAAATATTTGACATTTTAAAACTTGGTCAACTTCTATTAGTCTTTATTTTAAAATTTTCAAACCAAACTTTATATACTTTCCAAAATACTTAACTTTGAAAATTAATTCTCAATTTAGAAGTGTTCGACTATTCAGAATATTCAGAAAAAACAAATTCCAATTCAAAATTAGAAATCAGCGATCAATCATCTCAATAAGATGCACAATTAATCGATCAATCAATCCTAATGCATAGGATACATATGTTGATAATATTACTTAATAGAAAACTCGAGAACTAAAAATCGGGTTTTATTTCTCTATTTACAATATCAAATCATACTTCAGGGATTTGAATCAAATCGGTTTCATTAAACAATTGAGTAGCAAAGCTACTAAAGTGGCCTCCCCCATTTTGATACTCGAAAATGAACGTCGATGATGTCGCAGTCATCACCAAAATTTATTTTCCAGCGACAGAAGTGAGTTTTAGACTTTTACTTCTTTTAAACCTTTTGAAAACCCCCTTTGAAATCATTTATAAACGTTTCTATTCAAAAAATACTTTCAGATTATGCTTATATATTTTCAAAATCTTAAAAACCAATTTCAAAAACTCTCGAAATTAAAACTCTCAAACTTCCAGTTTGAATTTCTTTTTAGTCATAAATCATATTTGTATGAGTCATTATCTTATAATATTCATTTCAAAAATTGTAATTCTTTGTTTGGATTAAAATAAATAACTTTAATCTAAACGACCAATTTAAATCCAACATTATCGCCGAACGCCTTATAATCAAATTGTGAAACTTAATTCAGTGTGTTCGTTTCGACATTCCTATAAGATTACAATTTCTACCATTCCCATGCGTGAAAAGATAAACTATCTATAACTGGTTATACACTATTCGAAAGTCAACAACAAAAGTCAAATGCTTATAAACTGACCGAGCACAACTAATTAATCAATAAATGATAATATGCTTAACCATATCAATTGATTGATTAATCGAACAGCAAAGAGATAATATCCAATCAATATCAAACAGTCACGAATCATTTTATCAGTTTATAGAATTCATTCTCTTATATTCTAAATATAATCCAAGTTAAAATCTTTTCATTTATTAATTTCAAAATATTTTTATTAATACCAACTGTGACGACCTGCCTTTTTGGCCAGTTCTAATCGATAATAAACCACACACGTCCAACTCAAATCTTTTAAAAGATAGACTATCAATGGGTTTATTTTAAAGAAATAAAAAGAAAAGAAGAAAAAGCACAACAGAATCTCGCAATAGAACGACAAAATATAATAATCATATAAACAGTTCATGAAGTAGTTTAACAAATATACATTATATTTCAATTTGTAACATCATTAGAGTTATACATTTTCAATATACAGAATGAATAATGCAGCGGATTAGTAATAATAGATGTGATCTACCAGTCTTCGTCCTTCAAAAATAACTACCTTCGATACATTGGAAAAACTCAAGCTGACTCAAGCGTAATGAAAAGACAAAACACTCGAGTAAGGACTAAAAATCTTCATGTAAGACAAATCAAAATCAGGTGAAATATAGCTGTAAATAACTTCAATTTTTTCAAAATTTCACATAAAAAAGCTTTACATTTTCAAAACTTCAATTCAGGAGTTTCGGTAATTTATCAACTTCAAATCAAATAAACTTCGCAGTTTAAACAAATTCAATGTTTAAATCAGATTTTTATAAATTGTTGAAACCAATACAAGGTTTTTATCCATCATTACTCAAATAGATGATTTCAGTTTCAGAAGGTTTCACGTTACTTTACAAATTTTCAAAGTGTCAACAATTCCATTTTCAGTATAAAATACCAAAATCATCAATTTGTTAAATTTCTGCAAAAATAGTCAACAACGCATTCAATAATTCACATATCAAATATGATGTGCAAAATTCCATATCCAAATTCAATGTACAGATGATCAATCATATCAATAGTAATAATAATAGGGTGATAATATGAATATATCAAAATCACTACACAACATAACATCCAATCACAAATATCATCCTTTGCAATATGAACCAACTTCTAAATCAACCAATTCATCCATATCACAACAATCAATAACTATCAATGTTGGGTGTTTAAAATTGATATGAAATTTTAATTATCAACATCAAATTGAATATCAAGTTAAATGTCAATTTAACTATCAGTTTAAACGTAACATCTAATGTCACAAATTTAACTATTAGATTTATTATCAATTCCTATTATCAATTTTATGGTCAAATTTAACTAACAAATTTGATTATCAATTTAACGGTCAAATTTAAATGTCGATATAAATACAGTCAATTCAAATTCAATAAATTAAATTTTCAGTCAATTAAATTTTCAATAAATTAATGTTTCAGTCTCAGTCGACTAAATTTTCAGATAGCAATCAACGTAAATTTATCACTTCGCTAATTGGTTTAACTAACAGTAAGAATTTAGTACTTCGTGAATGAGTTTAACCACTCACATTTATTTGAAACTGAAAATATTCCAGAGTCAAATAAATTCCACTTCAGCTCCATGTCACAGACGATGTCGATACGAACCAAATGCGACTTGTTTCGCTCGACTACGACTTTGTATAAAAAATTTATTCAGTAATTAGGTAATGGTAATTAAAATTAAAATTAATAAAATAATTTTAAAATCAAAACTCCCCCCTTCGTTCACGCGTACAGTACCATGCTCACGTGCGATTTTCCTTTTTTTAGCATCGACGATTGCCTCCCCCCCCCCCCCTCCTCTCCCCGCACCCTGCTGCCTTCACAGCACGCTCGTGCACGTATGCGCAAATCAAGAACCCAAAACTGCGCTCGTTTGGACGAGCCTCGCTGCCGCCTCATCACCAATCAACTTGATCCATTCGTACAACCCCTTCATCTCTCCTAGCCGACCATCTTTGTAGTTGGAGTCGTCGCCGAAATCGGCCTGTGGTGGTCGCAATTCGTGGCATCAGAGCCAGGTTTGTCATGTATCAGCAGCAGGAATGTGCACATACAGCAACCAAGCACGAAGCCATGTATCGGCTTACAGTTTTTCACTTTTCTTGGTTAGTGAATGACGCAGCGGATTAATCAAACAAACTTCAATCGATGAAATGTAGCAATCGGTGAGTTGAAGATACCAAAATGCCCAAGTTCGTTGATCCAAAGATACCGAACTCTAGCTATCTCAAACACGTTGATAGCGCACTATACCGTGTTCAAAGATCTACGATTCTTCGCACGTTGATCTAGCGCACTAGATTCCGTGAATCGGCTTCTTCGATCGTTGAATCGAGCGCACTCGATTAACCGAAAGAGGAGATAGGAGATCACACTCAACTACCAATTGTATGAAAGCACAAAGCTAACAAAAGGAAAATTTATTCAATATTCAACCACCTTGAAATGTACAACACTCTCCCTATTTATAGTGTTTTCGACCCAGTTTCTTAACTCGTGACCGACTCAACATCCTTAGGTCGGCACCGACTCAACTTGTAGCAACTCAAGCTCTTTACAACACACGCCGACTCAACTTATTACATCACTTCATATCTTCAAGGCCGACTTACGACTTAACTATATACAAGACCATCGGCCGACTCAACTGAGTACAACCTCACACGCAACCGACTCAAGTATATACATATTCTATGACTCAACAAACTCGGCAGCGACTTAAAGAAGCTTCAGCAACTAAAGCATGTCTCGGTGGCGACTTTGGAGATAACTCGTACACGTCTTTGGAGATAACGACTCAAGCATGTCTCGGTAACGATTCAAGTGACTCGGTGGATATGAGGGGATTAGGTCGTATCTCGTGTTTCGTGTGGCCAGTTAGGTCGGAACCGAGATAAGCCTTTAACGCGGAGCTCTTTTCCTTAGGTCGGAGTTTTTTTTATAACCCGTAGATCTTCCTCCTTAGGTCGGACCTTCTTAGACCGGAGCTTCCCTGCTTGACTCGTGAACGACTTACGAGTTAAACCCGAAACATCCTTATCTCGTGAGCAATCCAGTCTCTGAACTTCTGTAGATCGTGCTGCATCATCCTCCCCTGGGTGAGAGAAATTCGTCCTCGAATTTGTAAATTCTTCCACATCAGATTGTTTATCTTCATAATACGGTACGAGATGCTTAACATTGAATACGTCAGAAGTGTACACATCTTCTGGCAATTTCAATTTATAAACATTTTCATTGATTCGTTTCACAACTTCCACAGGACCAATCTTTCTGGCTTTCAACTTGTTATAAGCACCTACTGGAAATCGATCCTTCGTTAACACAGCATAAACCCAATCTCCTTCCTTAAATTCAACACTCCGTCGTTTCAAATCAGCAGCTCGCTTATACTTTTCATTCGACTTTTCCAGTTGTTCCCGAACGATCTTATGACACTCCGTCAATCCTTCAATAAAATCAGCAGCTCGTTTAACCGTCCCCTTTAGTTGTGGTACCACTGCTAAATCCAACGGTCCCCTGGGTAAATTTGAATATACAATTTGGAATGGACTGAATCCCGTGCTTCGATTCACTGCATGATTATGAGCAAACTCTGCCTGGCATAACTTCATGTCCCAACTTTTCAGATTATCTTTCACCAAACATCGTAACAAGTTTCCCAATGATCTGTTAACAACTTCGGTTTGACCATCTGTTTGTGGATGATAAGCACTGCTAAAATTCAACTTCGTTCCCACCATTTTCCACAAACTCAACCAAAAGTGACTCAGAAAACGAGTATCTCTGTCAGAAACAATGGATTCTGGCAATCCATGAAGTCGATAAACCTCCTTGAAAAATATCTGTGCCACTCGAACTGCATCTGCTGTCTTCTTGCAAGCAACAAAATGTGCCATCTTTGAAAACCTGTCCACCACAACAAATATCGAATCATTTCCCCTTTGAGTTCTCGGCAAACCCAAAACGAAATCCATGCTAATATCAACCCATGGCTTAGATGGTACTGGTAATGGCATATACAACCCTGCATTCGTTGTTGTCCCCTTTGAAACTTGGCAAATATGGCATCGCTCCACAAATCTTTCCACCTCTTTTCTCATCGACGGCCAAAAGTAAGATTGCGAAATCAACTGCAAAGTACGATCACGGCCTACATGCCCTTCCTCGTGCAACTCTTTGACAATTTTCAATCTCAAGCTACAATCTGGAATACATAAACGATTTCCTTTAAACAGAAAACCATCAACCATCATAAATTCATCGGCACTCCCATCCTTCACTTTCTCAACATATTTCACAAAGTAAGGATCTTCTTCAATCATCTCTGGCAGTAATTCAAACCCCGTTACTTCAACCTTCATTGTCGTTAGTAAATGACTCCTCCTACTCAAAGCATCAGCTACTCGATTTGTCACCCCTGATTTGTGCTTAACGACAAAAGTAAACTGCTGTAAATAAGAAATCCATGATGCATGTCTCGCTGAAATTTTATCCTGTCCCTGTAAATGTTTCAAAGCTTCGTGATCAGTGTACAGAACAAATTCCTTCTGAAATAAGTAATGTCTCCAATGCTTAACAGCCTGAACAACAGCATAAAATTCAACGTCATATGTACTGTATCTCATCTTTGCCCCTGACAGTTTCTCACTAAAATAAGCAACTGGCTTTCCATTCTGGCTCAGAACTCCTCCAATACCAACCTTCGAAGCATCAGTATGCAATTCAAACAACAACTGAAAATTAGGTAGAACAAGAATTGGTGCAGACGTTAACAATTCCTTGATCTTCTCAAAGGCAACCCCTGCTTCTTCTGACCACACAAACTGTTTACCCTTCATGCAATCAGTCACTGGAGCCATTACGCTACTGAAGTGTGGAATGAATCTTCGGTAGAATGACGCTAGCCCATGAAAACTTCGCACTTCTGTAATTGTCTTTGGCTGTGGCCAATTCCTGACTGCTTCAACTTTACTCTGGTCAACTTGAATACCTTTTCCTGAAACAACATAACCCAGGAATAAAACACTAGGTGTCATAAACACACATTTCTTTGTAGCAGCATAAAATTGTTCTTCACGAAGAATAAGCAACACTTCCCTTAGATGTAGAACATGCTCCTCCGTACTCCTGCTATAAATCAGAATATCATCGAAATAAACCACAACGAACTTCCCAATGAATGGTCGAAAGATTTGATTCATCACCCGCATGAATGTACTAGGTGCATTTGACAAACCAAATGGCATAACCAACCATTCGTACAACCCCTCTCTTGTTTTGAAAGCTGTCTTCGATTCATCTCCAGGTCTGATTCGAATTTGATGGTAACCACTTTTCAAATCAATCTTCGAGAATATAGTTGCCCCACTCAACTGATCCAGCAAATCATCCAACCTCGGCATAGGAAATCTGTAACGAACAGTGATCTTATTCAAAGCTCTACTATCAGTGCACATTCTCCAAGTTCCGTCCTTCTTGGGTACCAACAATGCTGGCACAGCACATGGACTCAAACTTTCCTGAATACGCCCCTGCTCAAGCAACTCTTCCACTTGCCTTCGTAACTCCTCATGTTCCTTCGGACTCATACGGTAATGTGGTCGATGTGGTAACACTGCTTCTGGAACAAGATCAATCTGATGTTGAATGTCTCTAAGTGGCGGTAACTCCTTTGGCAACTCCTCTGGAAAGACATCTTCAAATTCTTTCAAAACTGGCTTTGCTTCTTCCGGGATTTCAACTTCTTCACTACTCTCTCTCCCAATCAACAAAAACACTTCCGGTTCTTCTTCCACTTCTTTGACAAACTCCTTCAAAGTCAACAGAGTTTTCAATTCTTCAATCTCTTCTAGTTTGCTCTCCTTCTGCTGTTGTTTCTTAGGAACCAAAGTGATTTTAGTACCCTCGAACATGAAACTGTAACTATTGGCACGACCATCATGTTGTACTGCTCTATCAAACTGCCACGGTCTGCCCAGCAACAAATGACAAACATCCATATCCACGACATCACACCAAATTTCATCTTTGTACTTCTTCCCAATAGAAAAATTAACACAAGCTCTTCGACATACTTTCACTTCTCCACCCTTCCTTAACCATGCTAGCTTGTACGGTTTAGGATGCTTCTCAGTCTTCAAGTTCAACTTTCTAACTGCCTCTGTAGAAATAATATTATCGCAACTCCCTGCATCAATAACGAATTTGCAGACTTTCCCCAGAATAGTACATGTCGACTGAAAAATATTGCTTCTCAACCAACTACAATCCTTCTCTTGCTTTGGTGTCAAACAACTTCTCCTCAACATAAGATTACATCCTTCATCTCCAAACAATTCTTCTTCCTCCTCAACATAAGGTGTATTTGAACATTCTGCCTCCTCACCATCATCCTCCTCAACTTCTGCAACCATGGTTCTCTTCTTCGGCTTTGGACATTCGTTACTCTTGTGACCCAACTCCTGACAGTTATAACATCTGAACCCACTACTAGCCTTCGCCTTCTCAACCTCTTTCACCACTGGTTTTGTGACAGGTCTAGGAACATTAGAACTACCACTGGCCCCCTTCACTGGATTATTAGAATTAGTAAACACACCACCTCCACGCCTTCCCTGTTTCTCCCAAGCTAACGCTTTCTGATGTGCCTCCGCTACAGATCTAGGATCAAACATATTAACCATATCCTGGATCTGCATTCTCAATCCCCCAATGAATCTAGCTGTCAGCTGTTCTTCTGTCTCCATAATATCGTTTCTAGCAATGAGTTGGTAAAATTCATCAGCATAATCACTAACAGACTTCGTCCCTTGCCTCAGATTCTGCAACCTTTGGTACATAAGTGATTGGTAATTATAAGGTAAGAAAGTAGATCTCATCAACTTCTTCATCTTTTCCCAAGATTCTATCTTTGACTTCCCCATTCGTTCACGAGTAAGTTTAGTTTGCTGCCACCATGCCAAAGCTCTCCCCCTCAGCCTTGTAGCAACTAACTTCACCCTTCGATTCTCCGGCACCTCCTTGAAATCAAAGATTTCCTCCGCATTAGATAACCAATCTAAAAACTCCTCAGCAACCATCCCGCCTTTAAACTCCGGAATCTCCATCTTCATACCCGATTCCCAACGTCGATCATCATCAATAACCCGATACTGACGTTGTCCCTGATCTCTGTCTCTGTAATGAACACTTCCTCTTTCACCGTCAAACTCATCCTCAAAGTCAGGTGTATAGCGTTGTCGATCTCGTCCTCCAACATCTCTAACACCACTTCTACTACCAACATCCCTTCTATCGTGATCATCAACATTCCTCCTACTTCGATTGTCAACACTTCTATGCTCTTGACTTTCTCTTCTCTCCCGTTCCGAATGTGATGAAACTCTACTATTTCCACGGTTTGATTCAGGTGAAATTCTCCTTCTATTCTGACTCATATCAATCATTAATTTCTCCAATTTACCAATGCCTTCATCAAATTTTTCATTAATACGTTGTTCCAAAAGCTCGGCTTCTTCTCTACGATACAAAGCTTCAACGTTTTGATGTCGGTTAGCTCTCCTTGGTGGCATGGTTGTAAACTTCACAAGACTTCAGAAATTCAACACAAGACTTCAAGCTTTCCACTCAACAAAGCAATCTAGGCTCAACAATACACGGCTATGCTTGTCTCGGCTCACACTAACTCGGCAACGAGTTAACGATTCAAGTAAAGTCGGCTCCAACTTGTCTCGGCCTTGACACTTCACGGCTTGGCTTCACACTTACTCCAAAACCCTCCAAAAATTGGCGCGCAAACACCAATTAAAAATCCAAACAAAGTCCAACTCCTCGATCCAAAATGAAATGGATCAAACACTCCAAACTTGATGCAACTTCAATATGAACACGATGAACTCCTTCAAATTTCAAAACTTGGCTCCAAGAATCAACTTAGCTATGATTGGCTAAGTATGGCTCTGATACCAAAACTGACGCAGCGGATTAATCAAACAAACTTCAATCGATGAAATGTAGCAATCGGTGAGTTGAAGATACCAAAATGCCCAAGTTCGTTGATCCAAAGATACCGAACTCTAGCTATCTCAAACACGTTGATAGCGCACTATACCGTGTTCAAAGATCTACGATTCTTCGCACGTTGATCTAGCGCACTAGATTCCGTGAATCGGCTTCTTCGATCGTTGAATCGAGCGCACTCGATTAACCGAAAGAGGAGATAGGAGATCACACTCAACTACCAATTGTATGAAAGCACAAAGCTAACAAAAGGAAAATTTATTCAATATTCAACCACCTTGAAATGTACAACACTCTCCCTATTTATAGTGTTTTCGACCCAGTTTCTTAACTCGTGACCGACTCAACATCCTTAGGTCGGCACCGACTCAACTTGTAGCAACTCAAGCTCTTTACAACACACGCCGACTCAACTTATTACATCACTTCATATCTTCAAGGCCGACTTACGACTTAACTATATACAAGACCATCGGCCGACTCAACTGAGTACAACCTCACACGCAACCGACTCAAGTATATACATATTCTATGACTCAACAAACTCGGCAGCGACTTAAAGAAGCTTCAGCAACTAAAGCATGTCTCGGTGGCGACTTTGGAGATAACTCGTACACGTCTTTGGAGATAACGACTCAAGCATGTCTCGGTAACGATTCAAGTGACTCGGTGGATATGAGGGGATTAGGTCGTATCTCGTGTTTCGTGTGGCCAGTTAGGTCGGAACCGAGATAAGCCTTTAACGCGGAGCTCTTTTCCTTAGGTCGGAGTTTTTTTTATAACCCGTAGATCTTCCTCCTTAGGTCGGACCTTCTTAGACCGGAGCTTCCCTGCTTGACTCGTGAACGACTTACGAGTTAAACCCGAAACATCCTTATCTCGTGAGCAATCCAGTCTCTGAACTTCTGTAGATCGTGCTGCATCAGTGAATAGATGAGATAGAAGCTTGAACGCTGGAGCTGTCCCTATTGGTAAAAGGTTTGCTGAGTGTGTCATGCTTTCAAATGTTTGAGAGATCTCTCTTTATATTGGTGTTTTGATCTTCTGATTTTTTGTTGGTAGTAGAAGTTGGCCTTCATCATGATCCATTTCTTTATGTCTGATCTCTATTTTGTTGTTGGGGCATGTTTTATAGATGTGTGGATGTAAAAACTATGTTGAATTATTTGTTCGTTACGATCATAACACTTTATTCACAATGTAACAATGTCAATTAAAAGCTCCCTTTTTCTAATTTGGTTCAATGCTTGCTGTGTTATTTTATCAGTCTGTTTTCTTTTGTTATTTGCATTTATGTCTACTGTGAAACGATACATGCTTTTATCATAATCTTCTCTATGCTTGCCGTGTTTGTCATAATTTTCTCTATGGTCAAATGAAAGAAGACTAATATTTTGTTCCTGTGCTTTTACCTGGACCACTATTTTGTACATGTATTTTCTGTATGCTCCCTAATTGGTATTGTGATCGTATTTTAACATGGAAACATATATGTATCCCTAATTAATAACGTTAACTGGCCAAAATATATTCATTTGTTTTCCTTAATGTAAGCGTTTACCGTTTCAAATTAAAATTAAACCATCTTAAACACCGTGTATAAAAAGAATTAGAATGTCCATGTATGCTTATTGTTGTTTATTGTGATGTATTGTCTAAAGTTACAAGTAAAACTACTTGCATTGAATAATAAAATTAAAAAGTGGCCCTGAACAACAAAATTTTGTAGTGGCTTTCAATTAACATTTATATGCTCCCAGATAATTCATTACGTTAATAAAATTAAGAATTTATCTACAGAAATTATTATTTATTTCACGTATCTTTCAAATCCTTAGAGAATCAATACCAATAACATAGTTAATGGGAACATATATAGCTCGTATTATTAATTCAAAATTAGTTTACCATCTAACTTTTGACAATGCACATTGACATGGTTTAATAGATTATAAAGTAAATGGCAATATATAAGATAAAAGATATGTTAATTCACAATGGTTTAATACATTACAACGTAGTTTAATAGATTATAAAGTACAGTACTCTTATAGACGTGAGTATGCAATATATAAGATAAAATAGTCGATGGCAAATAACACAAAAATTCTTGAAGAGATCCTTTACCTTCTGAAATTACAGTAGTTAATCATGGATGAAATGAGGCATTTAGGTAAATGGAACGTGCATATTGAGCATGATGCGTAGAGTTTGTGCATGCATATATATAACAATTTATATATTAGTCGTTCCTTATTTATCTTCATGTCCCGAAAGCTCAAAATCTTAACAAACAAGCGGAGAATCCGTAGAGCAATGCTATGTAGACAGTGAAACTGCGACCAAAATAGGAGTGCAATAATAAGCTCACTGGAACTAGAGACGCGTATCAATGTGCATAAGTAGTAAGATTTGCAGATGTTAATAACATCACAACACAACCGTCAATAACTGTAAGCCAATGGTACGAAACATCGACTTCCCATGGTACAAAAAAACATGCATATTGCATTATGAAAACTTGCTACTTGAAATAAGATGCAAAAGGCCATGTGCTTGCGACCTGATATCACCTTTGACTCTGTTTGCAAAAGACCAGCTGAGACAATATATAGGTACAACAACATGGGAGAAGGACAGGAACCATGATTGATATGTCAATGTGCATGCCTAGTAGTATGATGGTACATGCTTGCTTGCAGCACATTCTCGACTAGCTTACACTATGCAACTAATATCCGAGAATCGAAATAGTTAGCCTTTGAGGTTCTCCATGCAATAACCTTAGGCCCGGTCCAACTGAGTTCATTGCCCCCTTCCCAGTCTGTTGCCCTTAGTATTTATACAAAACTTCAGATAGTTGCCCCCTTCCCAGTCTGTTGCCCTAGACGGTTGCCTTAGCAGCCTTACCTTAGGGCCGGGCCTGATTATAACCTTCAACTCCCCTTTGGTACTTTTACCTAATTCTTTCTTTTCACCTTTGCATTAAAGTGGGCAAGCGTACTTTCCAACCTGTAGTTTGAATTATATGTTTGTAATACACGCAATATAAAAGTGGACTTCTATTAAATATTACAGTTTTAAACAGAAACTAAGTTTATTACACTTCAGGAGTTGAACTTTTTTTGTTTTTTGTTTTGCCGTATCATGGAGTGGGGGCTTCTCTTTTATGGCTCTATCCAACTCCTTTTGTTCATCCTCTCTTTGATCCTAATTAAAACCAAAAATGATTTTTAAACAATATATACTAGAAAGATTATTTAGTGAAAGACAACATGTTTGTTAATAATATAAACTAATTGAAATAATAATGTTTCCATACCTTAAATGCATCCGATTTCTCATCAAGCCTAGACATACCAGTATCATGATCTTTTGAAACAGCACACTGAACATGAAGAGTGAAGGTAAAATATCCCTAAGAACCCTGGTAAGCTCAACTTTTGAAGGCGTTAACATATTAAGTCGATATTATGTATAAAATTAACACTTCAGAGTACTGAAACAGATTGATCATTCAGTAGTGGAGAGCTTTGGAAACAAAATAAGAACATGCATCACAAAAAGAGTTTACCCAACATCTCGATTAAATGCTACTCGTCTTTATGCATTCAACAATGGGAGTGAAACAGTCAAAATTTCAAAGCTTACTGCACGGGGTATGGCTCAGGCTAAAATCAACAAAGATGGTAAAAGAGAAGAAGAAATAGAAGCGATGTATAAGTAGTAATATATGAGTATGGTATTTTGAGATCTGGGTTGGATAGAGAATCCATTCAACCTAATTGTAATTGTCATTGAGTAACAATTGTAGCTGTAAGGTTTATAAATCATGCCCTGACAGTTTTATGTTATAAAGTCGTGTAATGTTATTTCAAGCAGTACCAAATTATGAAAAATGGCCGGTCTTGCTATATTATTTTTTTCTATTTATTTCGCTTACCAAGTCTATTGATTTTATTCTATACCTTATGATACGATTTCAACTATTTAAGTCTACATCACTGTAATTTCACAGTCATAATTGAGCCAATATTTATTTCAGAATCTATTCAAACAAAGTCTCAAACTGAAACAAAATATATAACAAAATGACTAATCATTTATCTTTTTATGTAGAATGATTTATTCTTTTAACTTCATGTACAAAATATCACTTGTAATCTTTTCTCAAAAAAACCTATTTTGTAATTTTAGTTATGTTGAACATGTTAAAATGTCTACTTTTGATTCAATATAACCTTTTTGTTGAAAATGTTAAATCAGCTCATATCTGTAGCATAAAATAATGTGTAATTCTATCATAAATGATTCATAAATATAGTATAAAAAAGTAAATATTTTATAAATTTGTATATCTACAGGATCTAATGTGAAATGATTTTTGTAAATGATTGTACAAAACAAGTTGGTGTATTTAAAGCATAGAATAGCCAACAGTATATAATTTTACATTAAACAAAATGCTTTGATTTTTTTTAATTTGAAGGACGAAAAAGATAAAAGAAAGTGGTTTTTATTCCACACGCAGGTAGATAAAATTTTCATTTGAATAATAAGAATACAACGCTTTTTTCATCGAACTTTTGGTCAAAAGAAAATTTCTTTTATCCTTTTTCACAAAATTAATTATCTTATTTGTTTTCTTCAAGATAAATATATCATGTTCGATAAAAATAAATCATATAATTTTATTGCAATATTCATTATGAAAAAATAATTCTTCTTCGGTTCAATTATGTCGCAATCACTAAATTTTATGACTGTTGCTAAATGTTATTTCGTTCTTTTGCAACCATTGTATGTATGTTACAAACTGGTGAACTTCAAGCCTGATTCAAATATATAATCCACCTATTTCTACCTATTAAAAGAATATAACACCCTTTTTTGCTTAGATAAGTAGTGTTCCTCCTTGGTGTTGCAATTTAATTTAGGTGTTGAATTGATTTTGAAGAAACAATACGTCCATACATGTGATCAAAGAAGGAAGTAACATGAATGCAGTGTTAACAAAGCAGAATGAACAATGGAGTTTTTCTTTTAATACTTTCAAGTCACTAAACATGATTACAAGGGGAAGAAAGCAAACAAAGCAGATAGGTCATACCTTCTGCATATATTTGGTGTCAACCTTTCCTATTTGCTGTTCAAAGTTCTTCTATTTCCTTCTCTAAAAGAATGACACTCTATTTAACAACATCCATCTCTTCCATCAAGCTTTTTATGGCAGCAACCCTTTCAAGATTCATTCTAATTGCTATGAAGATGGTTTAAGATCTTTGTGTACATCATTATTATGAAGATTGCTAATCTAGTTGAACAGTTGCCTTAGTAGTGACTTAGTTATGCATGGATGGAACTTTTTACTCTGTGATATCTAATGATCTCATACAATTCATGCTTCGCATAATCAAGCGATAACATAGAGCAGCGTATAAGCATGGCTGATGCATACATAAACTAGTTTAACCACACCCACTTGATAAATTTCCCTTGATAACATGATTTCAGGACCACCATAGGTGAGACTTTATCACCATGCCTGGACTGCTTGAACTTGTCAAGATGATAAAACACTAGTTTTAATAGTCTAATGACCATTAGAATTCAGTAGTCCGATTTAGGAAGCATAGTATGAAAATTATACTGCTGAACCCTATATCCACTATTGTTGCTATTTTAATAAAGAAAAACTAAATTAAAATATAACTTTAGTATGGCATAAAGTGATTAAGGTGCTCATTAAGAAATGAAACAACATGTGTTTGGTACTAAGAAAAGGAATCCGCTTTTATTATAAGCTATAGATTTCTTATTATTATCGAAGACTAAAGCACTTCCTATCAGTTGTATGAGATAACCTGCTTAAAGAATTGGTCAAATGTTATAAACAATACTAATTGTGTAAACTCTGCGTTTTCTTGAATATTCGTATAAAAAGGTTGTGAAGTACAACATAAAATTAAGCTCCAAATTCGAAATCATGCACTTTTGATGCAAATCCAGCTACATACATGAATATGCGCTTGATAAATTATTTTACAACTCAACAGTATAACAAGCAATATTTCACACACACATACAAATAACTAAAAAGGAGATATAACCATAGCTATATACAAATAACAAAAATTAATAAAAACTAACAACGATTGTTAATTGAAATGCAATGACAAAACATTTTGGTTATTGAAACAATGCCACTTGATAACAAATTTCATTGTTGTCATTTAGCTTTTAAACAAGAAGATAAGTTTATCTTTGAACAAAGACAAATTTACTTAATTAAAACGATATATAAATTTATCTTCCTTTTTTTTTTTTTTTTTTTTTACAAAAATAATGAAAGACAAATAGACTTGTTTTTTGTCAATAATATTTTAGTTATTTTTCTAAAGAAGAGATAACGGATTTCTCCTTTAATCTCCACTTAGCTTTTAAATGGAAAGACAAATAAATAAAATGTTATACAAAAAATATATCTACATTAAGTATTTAAACAAAAAATGAAAAAAAAAAAAATCTTTATGTATGGGAAGGCTATATGTCTTTATCCTTATCTATGAAAAGCCTAAATATTTTTATCCTTGTGAATCAAATTATACTCTTGTAATATGGATACATAACGTTCCCTGATCAACTGAAGAGTTACGAAAGTACCTTAGGACACCAACTGAAGACCTGCAAACTTCAAAGGCGTTTGGAATTCCCAACTGCGCCTTGGAATTCCATCAAACGCGTTTTGTGCAGTGTTAGGAATCCCCAAAAACAACCGTTTGAGCTGGCTGTATGAACTAGTCTCCCAAGAGGGAATTTGACAGACTCTCTACTTACGAAACACAGGAGCACTCGTTGGCTTTGCAAGCATTAAGGAATGCTAAGGCGGTTGTAGTGTCAATTTTGATTTTTAGGAATTCAGTGAATGTGATGGGGATTTTAAGGTTTATGATCATCACTTTTCGGGATGTTTCGTATGGTGAGGCGAAGGACAGGATGAAGAGGACAATGAAAACCACGACGGCCAACATAGCAGCAGTGACTACAAAGAAGGCAACGACGCGAGCGAAGTACGATGGAGGAAGGAGTTGCAAAAGAAATAAAGTGAAGTAGAGAACAAGGGTTGATTGTGTCGGAAAAAACAATAATTTGTCCTTAAAACTAATCAAACTTGGGTAATACGGCCTTGATTAAAAGATACATCCCTTCTTTATTTTAATAACTTTCCAGACCTTTTCAAATTTACTGGCGCACAAATACCTAAATACCCTTCGCGTTTTTAACATTTCAAACGCATATAAATTTCTATAAAAACACCGGATCAGTATACCGTTTTAATCAAGAAATCAAAAAAATTATGTCCTTTAAAATAAGATCTATTGTTGATGCTAAAAAATCATATTTGCAATAAAAGTACAATTATTTCATATATTTGTAGAAAATTTTGCAATTTTGAGTATCTTCGATTTTTCTTTAAATCTGCAATTATTGTATATAATTGCAGACATTTCTGTAATTACAAGGTATAATTGCACATGTCTGCAATTATTGCATACAGTTGTACAAATGTCTGTAACTGTTGCATATAATTGTAGACATTTCTGCAATTATTGTATATAATTGCAGAAATGTCTGCAACTATACGCAATTATATGGTATAAATGCAGACATTTAAACAACTATTACAAGTAAATGTCTTTATTTAAACTCATGTACGTCTATCTCTAAAAGTCCACCAATAGCCTCTTTTACACTTCGCTCTCGTTTTCAATTAACTATTCGATAACCTCCTAGGGTGCGTTTGCGGGAAACGACATCATGATGTTTGAACAGAGAATTTGAGTGAACAAGCTATGTGTTTGGAACTGCGAATGGAGTATTTGAGCGGGACATTTGAAGGGAATGATGGAAAGAGAAAAGAAATCAACGACTCTTGATAATATCATATGAGATGTGCCCGAAGTCGCCAAAGCATCTTTTCCCGCCATTGAATGGACTAACCCCTTTGTGGCGTCCGACGTCGGATGTGTCTCCAATGGAAATGGATCAAAATTTGGCTGCGAACGACACCTTAGCTTATTCATACGAGTACATATGCACGTCCAGATGGGCCTGCATTTAATCACAACGTGCATGCATTTTTAGTTGTACCTGTGGAAGTATATTTGATAGTAACATCCTCATATTTGAACTCCGTCTATACAGAAGCGGCTATTTGTTTTGTTCAAACTGCAATAACTTTATCATACTAACTCGGAATCAGGCGAGACTTCGACTGATAAACTCCCATCTAAATTACAGACAATAAAAAACACTTGGATATTTCATCTAGTAAACATATACCATAGTTCTCCATGAAAGACTAATAGTTGTACTTAAAAAATAACATGCTACATCATATATCTTGTGAACGCACACGGACATCACCAAAATAGTCACATAAAATTGAAGTAGTTTTTTTTGTTTAATGATTACCTGACGTTGGATGAGATATTTTAATATTATGTTTATTTAAAAGGTGTTATTAGTGGTTACGTTGATGATAACATTCAGAACCATGCGGTCGTTATTTAATTATGTGGTCATAGCCATTAATAGCAAAAAGTTATTTATATACCTATATATCAATAACATTTTTTAGTTGTGAAATGTATTGCAATGACAGTTTGGTGTAGCGTGCAAGTATCAAGCAATGGACGATAGATAGCTGGAATATACAAAAGTGGCTTGTTTAGAAAATGAAGCATATACAAGAAGTCAAAGAATTAGAATTGGTGCAGGAATTGGAAAATAAAATATCATATGTTAACTGGAGCAACTGTCCTTGAGAAAACAGAAAGCGCGAAGCTACTCATGTAGGCAGAATGGAAATTAAAGATTTATGTTTGGAGCTAAAGTTGAAAAATATTGATGTAAATCATCCATTTTGTCAATGTTCAAAATGGAGTTAAAGTGGGCTGGTAGTCTATGCGGGTGGACACTATTATTTTTATACGTGGGCAGAACTTAATATAAAGTCAACTGTACAAACCATGAAAATATCACATATACTCCATCCAAACAAAACCCATCAATTGTCAGACAGAACAAATATATGAGTGATGATATTTCAATAAACTCGATACAAATGTTATCACTTCCATCAATACAACCGAAACCGACTTTAACTACAGCTAGCAAAATAGTAAACTGACATAGTTGAATAATATATTCTCACAATAATTGAAGTTAAAAAGCACAACACATCTGCATAAATGTGCTTCAAGTAATCAAAAACGCAGTTCAGGCATAACAAATTTACATTACAGCCCTATATAAAAAAATTAACTTTTGCACATAGTAAACATTGGTATTGACGCTTCAAACACAACATAACCTATAATCAGAACACCAGTGTATACGATCCACTAGAGAATGGAAATTCAGCACTACAATGACCTCTGATACTTTTCAGAAGCTCTGGCAAAATCAGGAACATAATGCACCCTGTGGATAAAACAATGTAGCAAGAAGGAATGAAATTGTCAGTGTTGTGCAGAGCTGACCCAAATGTGAATCATTGGTTCAAGAAATAAAATCAGTTCAAGCCATCATAAACACTAAATGTATATGTTGAGCATCTTTTCAAAGTCGTTGATAGAAAAAAGTGTATAATATGGATATAACATAATATAACTTGGGTAATTATTGGATCTTAAGTTGAGATTTCAGCAAAGAGAGTTGATGCGCATATGCAAATAATTTACAAATAAAGTGATAGAGTTTTCCCACCGTTTTAAAGTGATTTGAATGATAAGTTGGTTAACCGTGTATCATATTACTTCCAAAAAATGTATGCTTTTGCGATTAAAGTTGGAAATTTATATAGTAACAGAGCAATTAGCTGATTGGTGGAATCATGGTGCATGTCAAGGCAAAGGGTAAAATATGTTAAAGGAGTTTCCAATCACTATAAAGTCCTTTTTCTGTCATTGATTCAGTGCGCAAGTGCATGCAAGAATATAGTGCACTTTCTATTAGTGTGAAAGAAGATTCCAGGGTAACACCAAATGGATCAAATTCAAATGCTTGGCCATGAAACTTTCAAATTTTAATTTGGGAGTTGCTTTCCTCTACAATCAAGTAGTAAGAAAACAATAAGCTTGTTGATGGTGTAATTAAATTATAATTTTGTCGTAACAGATGCCAAACATCCGGAGTGTAATGAATAGAGAAATAATTAACCAACTTTTCAACTTTGGAAAATATATCTTATACTTCTCCTCAATATTTAGTTCTTTCCGTGTGTCATCTCATAAATTCTTTAAAAATTAAAATTCCAAATCAAATATAAATAGCAATATTTATTATACTTGAAATAAACTTTGAAGAAAAATTTGAGAAAATGTTAAAACAAATTCCACATGTCTTTTGTTTTCTTACTTATATAAGTTCAAATTAATTAATAGTTATATACATCTTTTATACATGCAAACATACCTAAAGCAGCGTCAAGTCTTTAGGAGGTCAGAAACAATTCTATGTATATCTTTTTGTTATCTATAGACGATTCTTTACCTTTTTAAATATTCATTAAATCTGCTCTAATTTTTTTTCTTCATAGCAACGCAAATGATTTTTTTATTACTATTACTTAGTAGGCTTCTCCTTTCTATTTTTTGCGACTCTATATAGTGCCATATCCGCATCCGAAATAAATTACGAATATCGAATATCCACATCTGCGGATATGAACGGATATCGAATAATTATCATGTCCGCTATGATCTATAAATCGAGAAATATAAATAGAAGATTTTGATTTAGCATAAATCTAAAGTATAAATTTATTGAATTAAAGTAATAAGCAATATGCAGAATCATGAATACCTAGATTTGTTTGTATTAATTAATCTAAACCCGGATTGATTTAAAATTGTTATGTAATGATATCCAAAAAAATGAAAACATGTACAATATTCAAATTACCTTCTAACTAACAATTTTAAAATATTTGTAACGACCCGTGAAATTCGATGGTTTAAAATGAGTTAATTTAATAAGATTTTTAATTTAATTTGGAAAGAAATAAAGTCTTAAAATTTATATTGGAGCGAATGTAGAAATTTGATGAAGCAGTTGTAATTAAACGTTAACAATATAATATTTATATGGCAATAAATTGAAATAATATAAATTGTCATACTTGGTTAAGTTTAAAATAAGAAACCAATAGGAAGGTTGAATTTGTGAAATATTAATAAAAATATTAACTAGGATGGAATTCATTAATATAATAATGAATAGTGGAAATGGTTACATTTGTTTTTAAAATAGAAAAGGAGTAAATAAAAGTAACTATTGAATAAACCAATGAAATAGGTGTAGATAAGTAATTATAATGAGTGTTGTTGATAATAAATGTACTTAAATGGTAATAAATTGAATACAAGGAAACAAAGGCATTTATTGGATTAATTAATGAATTCATGAAAAAACATCAATGTCCTGTAGGTGATTTATAACATTGTTGGAAGTGAAAACTTATTAAGTATGAAACCAAGGAAGTAAATTAATTAAGAATATAATTAGTAATTAATATACATACTTGGCAAATATAACTAAATAGTATGAAATAAAGCATGCAATCATGACATGAAACATAAGTCAATGTTAATTTCACCTATAAATGTTAATTTATTGAATAGTAGGATTTTAAAAAAAGTAACGGATTTGTTAAAGTTTCTATTGATAATTTATAAAATTTAATGTGAAATTATTGCAGTTAATTGACCTAATTGTGTAGTTAGGATAAATTGATTTGTCATAAAAGATTGTTAATTCCAGAAGAGGTACCAATGTTAATTTCATTTATAATATAACAAGTGGTGGATCTTAGGAGTGAAATTTTAGATTTATTAATTTATTTGAAAGTAAAAAAAATTCAATAAGTGAATTAATTACAAATAAGGGAGATTTAATATTTAATTTTACATTAATAGAGATGTGGATGAAATTTGTGGATATTAATGTAATAGCTACGAATCAATGAAAATTCATCCAATTGATAATAGGATGAGGACGGTGTATGTTATCAATTTCAACACTTGTCCGTTAGTGATAAATTAAAATGGGTAATCAATAGAAATCAATCTAGTTAAAGGTTATATTAGTATTAATTAGGGTAAACAAATGTGATCCTTGTTTATTGAATAATAAGTGATTGGGTAAAAAGGGTTGGACTAAGGAAATTTTATTAATTGGTTTTAAAACCTTAATTAAAATGTGAAATAGACAAGATTTCACATTTTAACCATTTATACAAATCTAAGATGTATATAGAAGTATCACTGTAATGAAGCATAAACAAATGTTAAATATAAGATAATGATGGTTGAATAATAAGAATGAGAATCAACATTTATTTATTTAATTGAATTTAATTATGATAGTATGATTTATTGCGATTAAATAAAAATTTAATATTTAAATTATTGCCTAAAAAGGAATGTAGATGAAATCTAAGAAAATAAATGTTAACAATCGTGAATCAATGTAAATTGCACCCTTTTGATAACAATGAATTAAATAATAAAGTGAAAAGGGAATTTAATAGAATTATTGAAAATTTTATTTTAATTTTGAATTTAAGGAAATTGAGGATTTATATTGAAATTTATAAATAATCTTCTCTAAATTGACATTTAAAATTTGTTTATATTATTGTAAATGTTTGAGAAATATAAAGGTGATAACATTGTAAAATTTTAGAATTTGAAATTTAAAATTTAAATTAATCGATTTATTGTAAATTTATTTAATTAATATAAAAATAGCCATTTTGGCCACTGACTCGGATTTCGACGAAACAAGATTTACCGGATCCGTAATAGTGAATTATTGTACGATTTCAAGTTTCGTATCAATCGGACTTGTCGTTTGATCGTATGGGCTTGAAACGCCTTAAAATCAATTTATTTGAAATCAATTTAATTGAAATCAATTTGAAAATATTGATTTCAGCATAACTTCTTCATACAATGGAATTTGGACCTGAAACCTTTTCCATTGCGTTTAAAATATTTAAAAACATCTATTTTGATATATGGTGACCCAATTTCGTTCTGGAGTCAGAACGGGCTTTTTGTGCCAATTATCGTTTAGCACGTTTATAATTCGGATCATCTGTCTATCCCAACATTTCCTATAAATATCCTGCTATAAACCCTACCCTCCCTAATTCTCATTTGTTTGTACGTAAGTTCATTCTATTCCTCCTCCTCCTCAATGGCAGACAAAGCTCTATATTTACAGATCCAATTTCAAATCAAATCTAAAGCATAAATTTCAAAGTCTTCAGAAAAATCTGGAAAAAATATATGTTGAAGCTCTCGACGAGCGTAATTAAATGTGCAATTCGTTTTTCGATTGGAGTCATCGTTCGTTCTGGAAATTGCAATTGATTCTCGGCCATGCATGGTATAACGTCGCGTTCAACGGTGGTTCTCATCGATAGCTCGATCAGGGAGTGCAGTATCGTGGAGATCGACGAATAGAGGAGATCTATGCGGTTAGTTTGGGTTGTAGGCACCGGGATTCACCATGCTCGGCAACAAAAGGCGGTGGCGCATCACCATGAGGGGCCGCGAGATGGCCGCGCAACCAGTGATAGGCGTGCTTCGGCATGGAGATTTCAACGACGTTCTCCGATCGACGTGGATGGCCTCGAGGCGGCGTGCGATATATATGGTGGGCGGCGGCTGCAAACTCGCGTGCGCGAGATTAGGGTTCCTGTTCAAGGACAAAGGTGTCGGTCACGTGAAAAGTAACGGTGCGTTACTTTACTTATTTGTTTGTTTTCTTTATTTTGTTTTATTTATTTATAATTTCAATTTCCAATCGTTTAACGATGATAACTTTCACATACGAACTCAAATTTACATGCGGTTTCTTGCATTAGGATCGTATTTAAATTCCAGAGATTTTGACGCTGGTTTGGGCAGATTCTGAGGCTGTTGCAATTTTGGGATTAAATTGGATTTGAATTCAATTTAAATCCCAAAGGTGAGTGTTTTAACCCACTCACAACTTCTAAAATTTCTTATGTTTGTTAAATTGATATATGATGTGATTTTAAATTTATTTGTGGTTGTTAGGCATATTTTAATCATCATCTCAGTTAATTGCATTTATTCAAATTAAATTTTTATTTGATTTTTATTTTTGCATATAAATTGACAGTTAAATTCATTTAGTATTGGACATAAATTGCTAATTTAATTTATTCATTATTGCATATAAAATGCCAGTTAAACAGTTATTAATTTATTATTGAACATAAATTGTTCGTCGATACCTGTTATATTTTATATGCTCTATATTGAGGTTCTGTTTAAATTAGATGATGATTTTAATAAATGGTCGATGGTTGATATTGGACGAATAGATGCTGAATTTTATATGGTTATGAATTGAAAGTTATTATGCATTTTCATCTTATTCGGGATTACGGTTTGAAATGATATATAACCATAAATTTTTATTTTTAAATTGCGGATTGAAATGATAAAGATCCGTATCACTTGACCATAGGATAGAAAATTATATACAGGCACCGCGGTATATATATATATAAAATTATTTTTGAAATAACTTTTCTATGGTTTTGTTAAAAAAAAAATATATGGTTTTATGAGATATTGATTTCGGATATTTGATAAAGGTTATTTTATATATAGTTAAATTCTTAGTTTTAAGCTATGTATAAAATTGTTTAAAGTATGAAGTAAGTTTAATAATAAAATTGATTTTATAAAGATATATTATGGATTAGGGTTTACTTAAATTATATTCTAATATAGAGTTTATGTTGGTTTTTATAAATAAAAGTTGAGAAGATAGTTTTGAAATTAATTTGAGATTTTATTTAATTAAGATCTTATTGAAATTTAGATTTAAAACGAATATGGTGTTATAACTAAATTCGGGTTTAAGACGATTTTAGTGAATAAATCTAGTCTAAATAAATTGAGGAATGTTCAATTATTGAATTTGGAAAAATTTAAGGATACTAGATTATTAAGTACATATTTCTAACTAAATAATAGAAAAGTGAAATTGGGATATATATATATATATGAATTATAAAATGTAGTTTTGAAATATTGAAGTTTAAGCTTTGAAAATATTAAATTAAAAATGGTTTATTTGGAGGTTCAAATCGATATTTGAAATTTATTTGTGAAATTAAAGAAGTATTTTATTTTGTAAAGTAATTAACTATTTAAACCATTTAAGGATGTAGTTATATTTCAAAGTTATGAAATGCAAAGTTATGTTTTGGAAGGTTATATTTCAAGTTTGGTTTCGAAATATTATAACTTTGAAAATGTTATGGTTTTAGAAAAGGATATATTTGAGAAAAAAGATATTATATTAATTTGGTTTTATAAATGATATCATATTGATTTGGTTTAAAAACGAAAATGATATCATATTTATAAGGTTTTGAAATGGATATTTTATTCTAGTTTTAAAGTATAAATTAATTTAAAAGACCGCGGTGTTATAATAACGTTGGGTTGTTAAAGAGACCAGGATCAGAAGTTGTCATACTCTCTGCCAACTCCGAAAACCACTTTAACAACCGTGTACGCGGTGGAGATTCCAAAATGAAGTAGGATTATGGCGGAGTTTTCCTTTGAGGTAAATACGTGGACCCAACTCCCGTGAGTTGGCATAAGGTGGCTAAAACAGGAGCGATCTACGGGTTAATTGAGGTAGCACCTTTGATTGGACACATCCCTTCGATATTCTACTCTGACCTTGGTTTTATTCGGCGGCCACTTTTGATTTCTTTGATTTGGGTGTGTGGCTCGAGGTGGGCGGTAGCTGCGGCTACGCGTTACCACCGACCCGAAAGCGTAATTGGTATATCTACCCTGGCATTGCCTAGTTGTGCCGTGTCACCTATCCTATCGAGCTTTGTACGAGTTTCTATTTGTGTCGTACCTATGGAGTATCCTCTGGTAGCCTCCCGATCAGGAGGTATTACGGTAATGTATAGACTATTGGCATTATTACATGTTAAGGTGGAAAATGTAAAGTCTTAACGCTATTTAAAAGTAAGTTTATTTTACTAATAGACACTATTATCATAGCGAAATATACTACATAGTAAATAGTTTAACGGATCCTTAGGAGATGTGAATTCCGAGCATCTCTTAAGTTATTGCACTCATATTTATTCCTGTTGATTTAACTTACATAAGATCTTTTAGTTCTGACTCGAGTGTTTTGTCTTTTCAATTCGCTCGGGTCAGTCCGAGCATTTCAGGATTTCGAAGACCTTAGTTCTGGAGGACGAAGATGGAGATTTATATTATTATTATTGTTAGTCCACTATACTCATATTGTTCCGCTGCATTGTTATTGGTATGTGCAACTCTGATAAATGCTGTAAGTATAACCGAATATTTTGTAAAACAACTTAAACTATATATTTGATTATTATATCTTATCCTTCCGCTGTGAGATTCTATTTTGTTTTATTTCTTTCTTGTTTTTTTGATTTACCCCATAACAATCCGCCCTTTTCGTATGGTTTGAATTGGCACGTGTGTCGATTTAAAGCGTGCGAAAAGGCGGGATGTTACATCTGGTATCAGAGCTTTGGTTTAGCGATAAATCTTAGCTTTGTGGGGTCTAACTCTTTACTAATAGGGTAGTAATACCCATGGGAGTCGTTGAGGGTGTATATATATGAGAGAGAGTATTTGTTAGTGTTATAAAAAAGGTTTTTAATATTGTGTTAATTTGTTCCGTTTTGTATTTATAAATTCTGGTTGGTGCATGAGACGCTATGACATCAATAGGGATTTCCAAATACTTAATAGGACAGACCGACATAATATTTGTTTTTAATTTGGTGAATGAAATAATTTTGCCTATTATATTTTCTATATATAAAATCAATTTCTAAATGATATATATATATATATATTTGGTTGCAATATGTTGGTTGTTAGGCAATGAAATTTATAAATAATAGTCGAAATAAGATATAAATGAAATTTGGAAATTTAGAACTTAAGTTTCGGGGTTTTGAAACTTTCTTTCAAATGATTTCGAAATATAATAATAATAATAATAATAATAATTAGAACTATTTTCTGATATGAATATTTCAATATGGTTTGAAAGAATTGTTTTAAAGAAATTTTGAAAGAAAATAAGTTTTGTACTCCCTTCTCTGTCGCTGGAAAATAATTTCGGTGATGAGTGCACGCATAATCGACATTCATTTTCGAGTTTCGAAGTGGGAAGGCCACTGTAGTAGTTTTACTACAGATTTATTTTGATAAACAAAAATAAATTTTAAATTGTTTTAAATATAATTGGATTTATAAGCTGTAAGTATATATATTTATCTATTATTTGAAATGATTGAAATTAACCCGGTATTTAAATCCTTAAGTTTCCATTAATTAATAGTTTCAGTTATTGTAGTGAATTTGAACGTAAGTAGTTAATAAATCTAAACCTCTAAAGGAAATAAGAGATTTAATGCTAGGTTATAAATGATATTAAATGAAATTTGAAATTTGTAACCTATGAAATAAAGGATATAATTATTGAACATTAAATTAATTAAATGAAATGAGAAAACTTGTATAACTTTCAGTTTCATTCTTTGAAAGCATATATATATAACTTACCAAATATTAAAAGTTGAAATGCTTAATAAGAAATGTAATGGAGTACAAGTAAAAGTATGAAATGAAAGTGTTCAATCAATTGCTTTTATTTACAAGAATTGATGTTATAGAGTTATAAACTTAAGTTATAATGGAAATTCTTACTATAATAAGAATTTGGGGTTAGAGGCGTTATGAACTTAAGCACTAATTGAAAGGCTATTAATTAAAATAGAAAGACAAGCATTATAAATGGAATTTAGTAATAAATAAAATTAAGTAGTATATATGAAAGATAATAAATTTAAGTAAATGATTGAAGCTATGTATTAATAAAATAAGCAGAAAGATGAATACTGCAAATAAATGAAGATAAAGAAAAAGAAAAAATCATTATATGAATAAAAGGAAATCAAACAATAAATGCTATGAAATTGGAAAATTTAATTTGATTTCTTGTTTGGAAGTGTTGTTTGTTTTGGCCTATGGTTGTTGGGTAAGGATATTTTAAAATTGTTGGGATGTATGAATAATCTATTTAGTTTCACCCAAGACTATTGAGTGAAGGATACACTTAGTAGTTATTCTTCATTTTGTACAATTTAAAGTGTCTAAACCTGAACAACTATTTGTTGTTTTTGATATGAATGAATGATTGTTTTTATGGTCGTATGCTTTCTTGCAAGTGTTTAATGTTGTATTGATTTTGTTTATTGATGGTTGTTTGTATTGAATTGGATGTTTGTGGTTGAAACCATTTTTAGTATTTCATTTTAACACAAGGGAGACTCTGCCGAAAATTTTCGTAAATTTTGGACTTGGAATTTTTTTAAAATGATTTCCAAACTTTATAATTTAAGTATAAAAAGATTTAATGGTTATAAATTGATATATTTTATCTGAATTAATTAATTTTGTAAATTTAATTGTTTATAAGGTTAATGTTTTGAATAAGATCTACTGATTTCTTAATTCTTCTTTTCTCTTCTTTTCCTTTTCGGGGACGAAAAGTTTTGAGTGGGGGAGAGCGTAATGACCCGTAAAATTCGTTGGTTTAAAATGAGTTAATTTAATAATATTTTTAATTTAATTTGGAAAGAAATACAGTCTTAAAATTATATTGGAGCGAATGTAGAAATTTGATGAAGCAATTGTAATTAAACGTTAACAATATAATATTTATATGGCAATAAATCGAAATAATATAAATTGTCATACTTGGTTATAAGTTTAAAATAAGAAACCAATAGAAAGGTTGAATTTGTGAAATATTAATAAAAATATTAACTAGGATGGAATTCATTAATATAATAATGAATAGTGAAAATGGTTTCATTTGGTTTTAAAATAGAAAAGGAGTAAATAAAAGAACTGTTGAATAAACCAATGAAATAGTTGTAGATAAGTAATTATAATGAGTGTTGTTGACAATAAATGTACTTAAATGGTAATAAATTGAATATAAGGAAACAAAGGCATTTATTGGATTAATTAATGAATTCATGAAAAAACATCAATGTTTTGTAGGTGATTTATAACATTGTTGGAAGTGAAAACTTATTAAGGATGAAACCAAGGAAGTAAATTAATTAAGAATATAATTAGTAATTAATATACATACTTGGCAAATATAACTAAATAGTATGAAATAAAGCATGCAATTATGATATGAAATATAAGTCAATGTTAATTTCACCTATAAATGTCAATTTTTTGAATAGTAGGGTTTTAAAAAAGTAACGGATTTGTTAAAGTTTATACTGATAATTTATAAAATTTAATGTGAAATTAATTGCAGTTAATTGACCTAATTGTTTAGTTAGGATAAATTGATTTGTCATAAAAGATTGTTAATTCCAAAGGAGGTAACCAATGTTAATTTAATTTATAATATAACAAGTGGTGGATCTTAGGAGTGAAATTTTAGATTTATTAATTTATTTGAAAGTAAAAAAATTCAATAAGTGAATTAATTGCAAATAAGGGGGATTTAATATTTAATTTTACATTAATAGAGATGTGGATGAAATTTGTGGATATTAATGCAATAGCTACGAATCAATGAAAATTCATCCAATTGATAATAGGATGAGGACGGTGTATGTTATCAATTTCAACACTTGTCCGTTAGTGATAGATTAAAGTATGAAGTAAGTTTAATAATAAAATTGATTTTATAAAGATATATTATGGATTAGGGTTTACTTAAATTATATTCTAATATAGAGTTTATATTGATTTTTATAAATCAAAGTTGAGAAGATAGTTTTGAAATTAATTTGAGATTTTATTTAATTAAGATCTTATTGAAATTTAGATTTAAAAAGAATATGGTGTTATAACTATATTCAGGTTTAAGACGATTTAAGTGAATAAATCTAGTCTAAATAAATTGAGGAATATTCAATTATTGAATTTGGAAAAATTTAAGGATACTAGATTATTAAGTACATATTTCAAACTAAATAATAGAAAAGTGAAATTGGGATATATATATATGAATTACAAAATGTAGTTTTGAAATATTGAAGTTTAAGCTTTGAAAATATTAAACTAGAAATGGTTTATTTGGAGGTTCAAATCGATATTTGAAATTTATTTGTGAAATTAAAGAAGTATTTTATTTTATAAAGTAATTAATTATTTAAACCATTTAAGGGTGTAGTTATATTTCAAAGTTATGAAATGCAAAGTTATGTTTTGGAAGTTTATATTTAAAGTTTGGTTTCGAAATATTGTAACTTCGGAAATGTTATGGTTTTAGAAAAGGATATATTTATGAAAAAAGATATTATATTAATTTGGGTTTTATAAATGATATCATATTGATTTGGTCTTAAAACGAAAATGATATCGTATTTATAAGGTTTTGAAATGGATATTTTATTCTGGTTTTAAAGTATAAATTAGTTTGAAAGACCGCAGTGTTATAATAACGTTGGGTTGTTAAAGAGATCGAGATCGGAAGTTGTCATACTCTCTGCCAACTCCGAAAACAACTTTAACAACCGTGTACGCGGTGGAGATTCCAGAATGAAACAGGATGATGGCGGCGTTTTCCTTTGAGGTTAATACGTGGACCCAACTCCCGTGAGTTGGCATAAGGTGGCTAAAACAGGAGCGATCGACGGGTTAATTTAGGTAGCACCTTTAATCGGACACATCCCTTCGATATTCTACTCTGACCTTGGTTTTATTCGGTGGCCACTTTTGATTTCTTTAATTTGGGGGTATGGCTTGAGGTGGGCGGCAGCTGCGGCCACGCGTTACCGCCGACCCGGGAGCGTAATTGGTGTATCTACCCTGGCATTGCCTAGTCGCGCCGTGTCACCTACCCTATCGCGCCTTGTACAAGTTTCTATTTATGTCGTACCTATGGAGTATCCTCTGGTAGCCTCCCGATCAGGAGGTATTACGGTACTGTATAGACTATTGGCATTATTACGTGTTAAAGTGAAAAATGTAAAGCCTTAAAGCTATTTAAAAGTAAGTTTATTTTACTAAGAGACACTATTATAATAGCGAAATATACTACATAGTAAATAGTTTGACGGATCCTTAGGAGATGTAAATCCCGAGCATCTCTTAAGTTACTGCACTTATATTTATTTCTGTTGATTTAACTTACATAAGATCTTTTAGTTCTGACTCGAGTGTTTTGTATTTTCAATTCGCTCGGGTCAGTCCGAGCGTTTCAGGATTTCGAAGACCTTAGCTCTGGAGGACGAAGACGGAGATTTATATTATTATTATTATTAGTCCACTATACTCATACTGTTCCGCTGCATTGTTATTGGTATGTGTAACTCTGATAAATGTTGTAAGTATAACTGAATATTTTGTAAAACAGCTTTATAAACTATATATTGATTATTATATTTTATACTTCCGCTGTGAGATTCTATTTTGTTTTATTTCTTTCTTGTTTTTCTGATTTACCCCATAACAATCCGCCCTTTCATATGGTTTGAATTGACACGTGTGTCGATTTAAAGCGTGCGAAAAGGCGGGATGTTACAATATTTCAAAACCGTAAACAAATGGTTAAAAAAGGTTCAATTTACCATTGACCTCCTCAAAGACAATGTACATATCCATAAATAACAAATACTACATTAAAATAAGTAGATCACTACCTGCCTGGGTGTGGACTCTACCAGCCATTATTAAAAACAATGTCATACACCTCTAGTTAAAATATAAAGGCTTGTTCTTATCAAGACTATTCAATTTTAGAAGGTTAGCAAGTAAAGGTAAATGATCACTTGTAGAGCAATTTAGATTCTATAATTCATCTTCATTGTGAAATGATCATCAATAATTGAAGGCACATGCAATCCAGCAGTGAGAATACAATTATAAAATTCATCTTCATTGCATAAGCTGCTGCCACTACCTCCAGATCTATCATCTGCAAAAATAAAACTGTTTAAATCACCCATTATCAATCTAACATCCCGAGCTTCATTCATCAATAGCTTTTCAGTTTTACCGATGCTGATACTCAAAATGAAGTGTCTTTTAGGTCATTCAGCCATAATGAAGTTGCAACCCCTTAAATAGTTTAACGTTGGCATATGTCATTATATGATGTTGTAATTAATAATAAAAACCATTCTGGCTTCAAAAAAAAACTTAAAAACTTTTATCCAAAGACATTTGGATAAATGCATTTGACTTGCGATACCCATATCATATCATATGGTATATAGAGAGAATGATGTCGAAACATAGGATTAAAGTTTAATATATAATATAAATATTTTCTTGGTTTATGTAAATAGATGTACTTTAATACAATGTAAATGTAAGTATTTTAATAGGTTAGTATTGATTCCCTAACATATTTTTGGAATTGGTAGAGCATCCATTTCACTCCTGGTTCTAAGGTAGCATTGACTCATAGTTATTAGTGCATGAAATTTTTTCAAAGAAGTTGCAAGCAGATATTATTCAACATGTACAAAGTAGAACAAAAACCACAAAAATAAACTACCCTTAAGATCACTGTATTTCATGAGCATATGCAAAATAAGATCAGTTCTTCCTAAATGTGATTAAGGCTTGACAATTGGCCATCAATACTTCATCGAGGAACATTTTGATTAAATTAAATGATATACGGCTTTAGTGATTCAAATGGACTAAATTAAGTACATACAAACTAAAAATATGTTCATTTAGAGAATTCAAGGACCTGTTTTGATAGTAAATGTTAACAAAATTATGGAACGTGGGATTGATTTGTTTTTTCAAAGGTAACGATGAAATAAATGACATTTAAATGAAGTAAGATACGATGTTGAGTAAGAAAAATGCATTATATTTACATAGATGTTGGAAACACATCTTTCTCTAAACAGTTGACATGAAAAAAATTAAAATTTTCTACATTAAATGTCAGTTAATACCTTGACAATGACCTTATAATTTTTTGTCAATTAATTGCATGATTACTAATGATGTTAGTCTTTTCAAGCTTCAAACGTGACAATTTTAAACTATATAATGAAGTATAAGTATTGTCAATTGAGAAAAGAATACAAAGCTATGGTCAAAATTAGGAAGAAAAAACGAACAAAAGAATAATAAACAGAACAATATGTTGTCAACAGGCAACTTTAAATGTTCCTTTTACATGTCATAATAATATTTACCTTAGGCAACACAGTTCTGTTAGTTTTTCTTCTTCAATATGTGTAAACTCTTCAAAAGGATACATTAGGTCAACGGTACAAACTCAAGGCAATAAGCAGATTACAAAAACTTGCAATTTGAAGTTAGGTGATAAAAGTGTACAAAAGTTTGAGGAAGTATTTTCTTACTGGATATTTCGGAGCCTGTAGAAATTTAGATTTGTTAACTGCTACTCTGTTACCCGCTATTTTGGATCCTGTAAAAACAAAAAATAAGGATAACAGGTTGAGAAAGCAAAGAGGTTCTAGTAGAAAGGTATGAAAAACATCAAGATGAAATTTCACCCACTCAATTCGTTAGTTTATTAACATTCTTGACCTTAGGATGGTGGTTTTTAATTTGCATGGATCACTTACCAAAATATACTTTGCTTATCATAAGAGCAACTTAAATTCCTACATACTTTATGAAAAATTGATTGTTTTCCCCTTGTTTAAACAAACTTCCCACGTGTTTTCGATATTTGTGATACCAATAAATGATATAATATGGAAATCTCTTTGAAATTCTTATTTTCTATTAAAGGATTAATAAATGATATAATAAGGAAATCTTTCTTTCCTTGTTTCTCCAGAAGTCGAAAGGAAATTTGCACCAATGCTTTTCCAATTACATATAGTACTTTTGTCTGCTTCTTAAAGGATTTTTCCAATCACATATGTACTGTTAATCTAATAATAGTATATTCTAAATGCAATGCACTAATTTCAAATTCTAATATTCATAAGTTATGTGAATATGTATCTGTTTAAGGACAACATTTCACGTATTGATAAATGTTGCATTGTTCATAGATTCAAGTATTACGGACAAATTTTCATTGAATTTACTATTAACAATCTCAGTTATCATGATGTGTGTCAATTTGATCCACTGTAGCAAGCTTCCAACAATATTAAAATCGATCTATTGAAACAAACAAATCTATCCTAAACCAAATAACAACTACAAATCGATGAACTAATTTGATATAACAACCATTTAATTTCTTTAATTTGAAATAACTGTGTCGATGGAAACTTAATGAAATGTTGTTCATAAACTACCTATCATACCATAAAGTCTCCCTAATATATAATGATATATCAAAGGTAATAAAAAAGGTAATAATGCTGGTTATAAAAATTGTGCTAAATTATTGGATTATCGTGCCTTAATTATGACAAATATAAATAAAGTGAATACCGGTTAACTGTAAAAATCATAAATCTGACTGCTAAGCATCTTTTTATATCAGTGGTTAAATCTTTATTATTTGTGTGTGTCAATTAATCTTTGCATCTCAAATTATTACACCTTAATTATGACAAATACAAATAGAGTGAATACAGGTTAAATGAAACATACCTAATTGACAAATTATGACAAATATTCATTTTAGATTCGTGAACAGATTTTCTTTGAAACTTATAGCAAATACAGGCTTCTCTTGGAAATCAGTAAGTGCACGTATGAAAGTATACAGTTAACATCTCCTTGTATATTATTGTCAGTTTTATTTAAAATTAACCGTCAACAATTTCTTCAATTGTAATAAGTTCCCATAATTTGATAATGAAAATATGTAATTAATTTCACATTCAAAAATGAAGTAAATAATTTAAATCTAACTAAAATTTTCTAATATTTGGAGGCCTTATGACTTCCCTTTCTATTTGCAAGAAGCCTAACTCCTAAATTTCTAAATCAGACATTGTAGATGAAGTAGTAGTGTATCAGCTCAGTGATACAAATCAATGACATTAAAAAAACAGTGTAATTAATACTTAAGTTAGAAACTTTGCTCAAGTTAGGAAAAATATATTTGTAACAACAATTAGTGGAGAATTTTAAAAATGATTTTGAAAGGAAACGTTATTTAAAAACGGAACCTATAAAGTCATTAGTTAGTAATTATGTGCCAATTTAATCAAACCCAGTAATAAAATCAAAATTGGCTAGGAGTATAAATGCAAAATAGCGGTGAATCAATATGCTCAAGATAAAACATTAAGAATACTACTAAATTATACATGCTTAATTTATATACCACCAAATTGGTCAAATTTTAAATAGCTCTAGAGAAAACATTTCTTGAAAAATAATACCAACAGAGTTATAACTTAGCGTTCTCCGCTAATTAAATAGCGAAATAATGATTCCATAAAAATGTGTTCATCAGTATGGTAAAGTTGAATCAAAGACATATATCATTCATGGAAAGCAAAACCCATTCTACGCACACGGCATGCTCCAATTTTATTTTTCTTAATTTAGCTTGTTAGGAGAACAGGGTGTTTTGTAGTTATATAATTTACTGCTTCCTTCTGCTATACAATAGGGTGTATGTTCCAAATTGTAGCTAGTTTGGCATAGTAATAGCCAATGTTACATATATGCATGTGGTACAGGTAGATAAGTGCAAATTATGTGAACAGAAATTAGCTTTGCAACATCTAAACCTAAGTTTGACCAAAATTTGAAATTTTCTTTTTAAATCAACATTTTCAGCTAATAAATAAAGCAGCAAACAGAGGTGAACAAAGATACTGCCACCTGTACTCAATAACATGTAATGAATGATACGAAATCAGTAACCAATCAATGTTGCATAGAAGAAAGATGGTGGGAAGGGACAATACAAATGTGTAATACATAGGAAGTGTTTTCATGAAATTTAGTCGGAAGATCGTAACAGATATGGAATTTAAAATCAAAAGCGTATAGTGTAGACACTACTATAAGGGAAAAACATGTATATAAATATTAAAATTAATGCCCAATATGATCTTTTCAGTATGCAGTCTGTGCTATACATTGCTTAGCAATAAATTGTCTGTTTTTTTGTAATTCATAACATTCAAAAACATGAATCACTTAGTTGTGAGTTCAATACACTAAACTACAGTAGTAAATGCACCACCGACATCATTAAAGCAGGATAGCACATTTTTTTAATGAATTAGTGCACTCAAACATCATTTAATATCACTGGCCCAAGCTAAGTTTAAACATGATTATCGCTTGGATACTATGAAATTAGCCATAAAATCCATAACCAAATAGTTCGAACTGTCATGATGAAACTTGTATTTAATATATACAGTTCAAAATAGTGTAGTTTTTAAATTCAACATAAAGAATTTTGGAATCCAACATTCTCTTCTTTGGGGGTTAACCCAACTCTTGGGTTTGTAGTACAAATCCAAAATTTGAAGCATGTACCTCAATACAATTTCATTTGAACGAAAATTCCAAATCTGTAGCAAAAAGATTATCATATCACTAATGGTATATGACTTGGGGGTTGACATTTAATATACATTTACTTCGTCAATCAAAGCAAAAAATAGTAGGAAAAATATGCAATGCTGATTACCTGATTTGAAATTCTAACTTTATCTAAAATCAGCATCGCAACACAGCAATTCAATTATCAATCAAAGCAAAAAAAGCCCTAATATCCAATCCAAATTTATTAAAAATATTAGAAGAGAAAGATATCTTCAAAAAAATCGAACAGCCGCGGCTTAAGCATTTCCATTGTCTCAGAGTTCATCGCAACAACTGAATTATCATCATAGACTGCACCATTGACGACCAACCTAATCACTGCCTTCTTCCTCCTTGTATCAAAATCCATCTTCCCTTACTATTATGAAATAACATGACAAATTGTAAGGAAACCCAAATAAAAAGTAGTAACGTCGGAGTACTTAAATTTTATAAATCGTACAGCAGTTGGTAGTAACGGGTAGGGCTGCTGCTGCCGATGAAATCAGTCGATGAAATTAGCAATCCAGTTTGAATTGAGGTGATGGGGAAGACGGTGGATTTGGAATGGCGTTGGATCTAGAGTCACGCCTTTGTTGCAATGAGAAAGAAATGAGAGTTGGGGCTTGTTTCTGTGGGAAAGCAAACATATGGGGTTAAGAAAGGGCATTTCGGGAATTACGAAAAGACACGGTTGATTTTCAGTTCACTGAATTGTCATTATTAGTAGTAAAGATTTGTCCTGCCATTGTTTTTACATACGCACAATATCACCCGTTACAAAGATAATAAAATTTGTGATTTAATGGTGAAAAAGGTTTGTTAATCCGTTGTTTCTAAAAGAGGTTACTGTGTTTTAAAGATTGATAATTAATGGGGTGCAAATTTTAATTATGAATGTGAGAATAACATCCATATACGAAGAATCAACATTTCCGCAATGGAGAAGAAGGGTATTGTAGAGAAGAAAATTGTAGTATTTGAAAATAGTGATGTAATTTATATATTTTTTATGAGGAGGATTTTTTGTGTATTAAGTTTGATTTTATGGATGTGTCTCTTATTTTCACTTTTTAAAATGTAATTTCCATACAAAGAATGTACATATATATACACACACTTAAGTTTTCCTTTATGACATGTGTGTATATATACATGTAATTAGTTATCTCATAAAGTATGCTTATGAATTAAATTTGATGTGTGTGTGTATGTCAAATAGTTAATTAGATTTAATTGCATAGCATTTTGGCTTGGGCTTAAATGGGTTTAAAGCTGTTACCCTGCCTTTTGGTCAAGGCCGGGATATCAACAAATTAGCTAAAAAGGATGGATATCAGGATTAGAGATAGATTGGAAACAAGGCTATGATCGATACCGTCAAAATTAGACCAAGCTCCAATCAAGTTGGGATCGATCAGGGATGATAAACAAGGCTCGATAAGGCTACACTTCAATTTTTAAGTCAATCGGAGTTCATATCTCAAGTTATGGATCGATCAATATTCGTATGATCGATTGGAAACAAGGCTATGCTCGATACCATCAAAATTGGACCAAGCTCCAATTAAGGTGGGATCGATCGGGAATGATAAACAAGGCTCAGTAAGGCTACACTTAGAATTTCAAGTCAATCGGAGTTCATATGCTCGAGTTATGGATGCATCAATATTCGTATGATCAATTGGAAACAAGGCTATGATCGATACCGTCAAAATTGGACCAAGATCTAATCTAGGTGGGATCGATCGGGGATGACAAACAAGGTTTGGTAAGGCTATACTTCGAATTTCAAGTCAATCAGAGTTCATATACTCGAGTTATGGATGGATCAATATTCGTATGATCGATTGGAAATAAGGCTATGATTGATACCGTCAAAATTGGACTAAGCTCCAATCAAGGTGGGATCGATCAGGAATGATAATCAACGCTCAAGGAGGCTACACTTTGAATTTCAGGTCAATCGGAATTCATATGCTCAAGTTATGGATGGATCAATATTCGTATGATCGATTGGAAACAAGGCTATGATCGATACCGTCAAAATTGGACCAAGATCCAATTAAGGTGGGATCGATCGGGAATGATAAACAAGGTTCGATAAGGCTACACTTTGATTTCAGGTCAATCTAAGTTCATATACTCGAGTTATGGATGGATCAATATTCGTGTAATCGACTGGAAACAAAGCTATGATCGATGCTGTCAAAATTGGACCAACCTGTTAAACAAGGTTTGGTGAAGTTACACTTCGAATTTCAATCGAAGTTCGTATGCTCAAGTTATAGGTGGATCAATATTCAAGAAAAATTGGCACTATCGATGTTCTCGTATCCATCACTATGGATACCAGATGATGGATACCAAATGATGGATACCAGCTGATGAATACCTGATGATGGATACGAAATGATGGATACCAGCTGATGGATATGAAATAATGGATACCAGCTGATGGATACCAAATGATGGATATGAAATCATCAGCATGCACTTGCCATCTCAAACTTGGACCGATCATATCTCACAAACTACACAACGGAATTTCATGAAATTTGAAGAGCAAGGACTTGGCACTATTATCTTTCACCACAATCGATCCCAGCCTAACCGAAGCGATTGCTAATCGATACGAAATTGATATGGATCGATCGGGGATCGATCTCTACACTTGCAATATCAAACATGGATCGATTAATGTCACAAACTACACACAGGAATTTCATGAAATTTGGAGAGCAAGGACTTGGCACTATTGTCTTTCACCATGATTGATCCCAGTCTAATAAGAGCGATTCCTGATCGATACGAAATTGATATGGATCGATCGGGGGGATCGATCCCAAACCACCTTGGATCCATCATGTGGGCCCACTTACGCATAACAAAAGGTATTCCGAGTTTTGGGGCAGATTTTTTTCACATCTACTTCTATAAATAGCGACTCCATGGCAACTGAAAGGGGGATCTTCTTCTGCTTTTCTAGTCAAGACTCTGCCATTTTTGTTTTTTATTTCAGAGGCTTGTAATCACAGTATAAAAGGAATAAACGGATTAATTCAAAGTGGACGTAGGCCGGAGATAGTCGAACCACTATAAACCTTGCGTTCTTTATTTTCTTGCTCATTTTAATTTTTTTATTTCTTCATTTCTTCTCCCTTCATCGTTTGGATCTGAGATCTATGTTTGTATATTGAGGATTTGCATGTAAACACTAGTGATTTCACTACTTCTGGGGTTTGTGACCAATTTTGGTGCAAACACTTTGTTGCTTTCATTGAGAGAACAACCACCTGCTACATTGGATTTGGAAAGCTAAAGGATCGGATCTAGAAGGAACCGTGGTTAGGCCATCTACAAGGAGACATAAAATAGAGAGAAGCCATGATGAAGGAAGTCAGGAGGCATCCTCGAAAGCAAATTAGACCTTAGTTTTCATCACTAGGGATGAGATAGAGATGATGATGGAGGCTATGCAGGAAGGGATGCTGAAAAGACAATAGGAGATGATACAGAACCTTTTCAGATAGTTGGGCAGGCGGGAGCAGTAAGAGCTGCCGGAGCACAGATCCATGGAGCTGGATCAAAGGGACTTGATGTAACGACCCAGAATTTCTATTAATTAAAATTTGAATATTTAATTGAATTTAAATATTAATAAGTGAAATTTATAAGTCGAATAATTTATTTCGAATAATTAGATTTAATTGGATAATTAAATTGATAATTTAATATGTAAAATTACAGAAATAATTGAAAATTGGGTTAAATATGATTGAAAATGATTTTTAAAATTTTATTTTATCATATTGAAGTTATAAAGATGTTATAGAACTTTTAAAATTGAATTTAGAGTTAATCTGTGAAAATTGAATATTTTAATATTTAATCGACTAGTGAAATTAGTCATTTTTCAAACGGTCTCGGATTTCGACGAAACTAGTTTTATCGGATCCATAATGTTAAATTATTGTAAAATTTCAAATTTCGTGTCAATCGGATTTATCGTTTGCCCTGGGCGAGCCAAAACGCCTAGAAATTTGGTTAATCGATTTAATTTAAATTTGATCGTTTATTTCCGTAACTCGCACAGATGTCCGAATTAGCTTCCGAAACACGTTCCATTGCGTTCGGAACGCGGGGTAAACCTTAGAAACGTTAGCCGGTACGCTTCGTTTGGAGTTCGGAAAATCCGGATGAATAGTAAATTGGATAATTTTCTATAAAAGCCCTTGCTTTCTTCATTTTGCAAACAACATTGAAACCCTAGGGTTTAGAAACCTTCAGCCGCCGATTGTTTAACCAATGGCCGAAAATTACTGATCTTCTCCCTTCGATCTCTTCAAATCCACAAACAATTTGAGAAAAGTATCAACTAAGAAAACGTGAGGCATGAACGATCTCCAACTTCAACGGCTATGATGGAAATCGATGCGGTAGATCGCCAAAAAATCAAGCTCAAATGGCCACGTTTCGTGCACGTTTTTCTGTGCCATGGAATGACCGAGCTCCACTCGGTTGTAGGTGCTGGTGGTGTTGGCGATGGCGAGTTGAATGGCATTGGTTGATCGTCCTGGAAGTGGATGAGATAGGTGCGGCATGTAACCCTAATATCACGGCATGGGTTCTTTTTTTTGCGCGAGCACATTACCGGAGAAGGAAGATGATTAGCGTGTGTGGCCTGATGTGTGTTGGAAGGAGATGAACGGCTATGATGTAATCTGGGTTTTGAAATAAATTGTTTTGTAAATTTAATTATATTAACATTTGTATTAACTTTAAACGTGTATAACTTTTTGCTACGAGGTCGAAAACGCACAAAACGACTTGCGTTGGAAACCTATTGTCGAGCACTACGCTATGGAATTAGATTTGAGTCGTTTGGAGCTAGCAAAAATTTCGGGTAAAATTAAACGTCCGTTTAATTTTATTCGAAATAAAAGCTGAAAACGAAATTGAAACTCAAGGTGAGAACTTCTCACTCAATCAAATAGTTTTGATTTATAATTTGAAATAGTTAGATTTAAAATTGTTGATTGTATGCATGGATGATAAATTATTATCTACTGATTGTTAAAATAGACATTATGCGACGTTATTAAGCGGATGTTATTTACTAAAAACATATACCACGAATATTTCACAGTACAGTGAAATTGGTATTATTTATGTACTTGGAGTTGATTTCCCGCATTATATAGCGGATGGGACCCTATTGCGCTGTCTATTAAGCGGATAATATTTTTATAAATCCCATATACTGCGATAATTCCGTACTGGAACGGAATTGGTATTGTGCTAACATCTTTGGATGCAGGGAAACAGGTTGGAGGGATCCAACTGGATTCCTCAACTATATTGATTTATTTATAGATATTGTGATATTTGTTGATTATCATATCGATATATGATATTTGGATGTCGTGATTGACTACTTGGTGTTGTTGCATCATTGGATCCATTTTTGAAGTTTTAAAGTAATGATTTTGGTTTTTAAAAGGAACTTTAAAGTGATTTTCGAAAGTATACGTTTTATTAAATTTTCAATTGTTAAAATAAATAAACATTATAATTTTATTTTCATAGAAGTTATGATTTTTGGAAAATAATACTTAAGTATGATTTTGAAGTATACAAGCTTTAAATAACGATTTGTAAATTATTAAAAGAATAAATTTAGTTAAATTGGGATTTTTGAATTGTTTTAAAAACAATTTATATAAAAGATTTAACATTTGATATTTATAAATTAAAAATATAGGAATTATAAAATGAGTATTTATAAGCGTTAAAATGAATTATAAATGAATTCATAAGTGAATAAGATTTGTAATTTGTAAAATTTTAAAAGAACGATTTGTAAATAAATGGATTATAAGTTCTTAACTTATAATATGGACTTCTAGTATAAAATTGAGTTATATAAATTGAATTGGATTAATAAAGGAGATTTATAAATCGAAGCTTATATATATAGGAATGGAATTTATAGACATGGTTTATAAATTCGAAATCAATGGAATTTGATAAATTGAAAGTTGAAATTGGTTAAGGAAGTATATTCACGATTTTGGATAGTGACTATATTATCAAATAAAATGGATATGCTTGGGAAAATGAATATTACAAAATGAAGTTAATCGTTTTAACGATGTTTTAAAATGTATTATAAATCGAATACATAGATTTCAACATTCATTGTTGAAATAGACGTTTTCGAGAAATAAGGAAATAGTTGACTATAACACTGTTGTTATAGTAAAGGTTTCCGAAAGGAAATATTTTGTATAGTATTGGGATTTATATATCTATTTTAATTTCGAATCCCTATACTAGTGATTTTGGGTCGTCGTAACGATGTTTTACGCAACATTCGTTTTGACTCAAATAAATGTGTTTAAGTGAATGTTTTCCTTAAAGAATGAAATATATACTTAATTTCGATATTAAGTATATTGAATATTTTCTAAGTATTGAAAATAAATGGATTTGTGAATTACTTATAAATAAATAAGTATGGAAATGTTTTTTCCAATGTGAAATGAAACAGTTTGAGAATTTATCTTTTTGAAGACAAATTGAAAATGAATATTAGAAATCGATTTGGGAATCATATATTCATAGATATTTTAGAAGTGTAAATTCACTATGGAATTTATAAAAGAAAGGGGAATTTGATTAAAAATAAACGTTGATTTATTTTTTTGAAGTGTTGGAATTAATTTACGGATTTGGAACGTAAATATAAAGTAAGGCGGCAAGGATTTATTTAATTGGTTTAAATGAACCATTTTGAAACGAAAGTATTTCCGCGTAAGGAAAATGATTGAAATTTATTTTCAAAAGTGGTAAAGGTGAAAAGTGATTTGAAAATTTGTTTTCAAATGGTTGAAGTGTGGAAATTATATATCTAGTAAAGATATTTTGGAAAGTAAATAATTTGGGAAATTATTTGGAATTTGGTGATGTTGTGCATGCCTATTGATAGTTAAATAATCCGACTACCAATATTTACCTTTAAATAGGTATTTGTTGTGATTTTCTTGAATTTGAATGCCACACTTATTTTTAAATAAGCGCTCACTATTCGGGTTAGCCGCGAAAGGACCTTGGGGTCGTATAACCCATTCCGAATATGTGATACGTCGTAATGGATTGCATTTGATGACCGGTGTTGAAGACCGGATATTTTTGAAAACGGAAGGATTACCGTTGAGTTACTCTACATCGGCCGATCTCCGATATAGAGGTTTTATCACCCTTAGTGACGGGAAGTCCGGACGCGATTAGAAATTATCCGGAATGCAAGGACTTCTTTGTAAGTGCCTTCGGTTCTGTTCGAGCCCGTAACAGACTTGTACGGATTGTATGCCTGACATTATAAGTTGAGATATAAAGCTGATTTCTTTCAAATATATTTCTTTTGGTGGCGGAGAATTTATTCTCTTAGCTTAACACCCTTCTCTGAGACGTACGAGCTCAGAGGTTATGTAGTAGAAGGTTATTAGTGATATACTCTCAATTTGGTAATGTGACATGCTGTGTGTTGCTGTGAAATGATCATTGTCTGATCATTTGTGATATGATCATTTGTTTGATCATTTATCTTGGTGATCATTACTTTGATCATTTGTTGACCCAAAGCACAGCTTTTGTATAAAGCGTGGCTTTGTGGACGAGACTTCGTCGGACCTCACACCCCGGAAATGGTCAAAACAGGAAGGATGCAGCAAGGTTATTAGGGGGTAGCGCCCCTTTAGTGTATGTATTTCCTTCTGGATAGAGGTGGTATCATGGTATGGAGCCCAGATACTTAACCTATGTTGTTGCTGCAAATTTATTGCTTTGTGGTTGTTGGAAATCGAGGATCCTCGGATAGATCGGTTACGATCGGGGGATGACATATTCGTGTCAGTAGTTACCCAGTTAGGGGTAACCCGGCCTTGTGTTGGTAGAGATCCGGTTTGGTTCTCGGGTCGTCTTTCCAGAGGCGTACCCATGTGGCAATGGGAAGTTCCTTGGCCTGACCATTTGTTGGAAATCCAAAGAAACAATACGATCTTGTACGGTTTTAGTTGTATAACCTGCCATGGAATGTGGCGGTAACCTGCTATTGAACATGGTAGCTATAGTAGGCATAAGTGCGGAATGCCTATGCTGGCTAAGATTTATATCTTTACTTTCGAAATGTTTTCTACACTATGCACTAGTAATAATATCAAAAGTTTCTTTTTAATGCGTATCAAGCATCTTTGACTATCATAAGGAGAAATCTCCTCCGATTCTGCGTTTGCATTGTGTGTGTGTGCGGGAGGCCATATGGTAGTCTCATTTTCTTAAAAGCATTGCGAATCTATTTTAAAAATTATCCTGTTCTTTATTTTTAAAAGATAAACTGTTTTGAGTTCTCACACCAGTCACATGACTGACTCGGAGTTTATTGTTTTCCTTCCTAAACTCTGGGTGCCCACCAATTTCCGCACGGGCAGTCAAGAGTCAGGTTATCAGGATATTCTGGAATTCAGGAGTTGCGAGAGGCAAGCTGGATGGCATGGCGTATTACTAGTATATAATATTTCTTTTCCGTTGTTTGTTGTTGTACACTCTGATGTTATGAAATGTTGCAATGTGGTGTAATGTAATAACTGATATAGTTCTATGTTTAAAGATTATTCATTTATCTATTATATGTTGTTCCGCTGCGATTGTGAGATTCTGATATTGTTCTGTTGTTTCTTTCTGTTCTGTTCTATCTTTTTCTCTCTTCTTCTACCTCTTTCTTCTTCTTTAACCCTAACGGTACGGTTTTCCGGCATTCGATTGCTCGGCAGTTGATACAGTGGACGTATTAATGTCGGTTTTCGAGCGTCGAAAAGTCACGTCGTCACATTTGGTATCAGAGCATATGGTTAAGCGACAACCATGGCTCTGTTGGGTATTACTCATTAGAGATGGAGTCAGTAGTACTCTAGAATGAGTTGAGTGTAATAATAGATATGAGAGTGTATTTGTTAGTGAATATAAATGGTTTTATATTGTGATGATTGGTTTGTTGAGTGGCATATGAACCTTCGTCGGCACAGTCTGCGCAACTGTATCGAAGGGGTTTCTTAACAATTGAATAGAACAATTCGATACAGTATTGTTTTTAAATTGGATAAATGAAATAATTTAACCTTGATTATATTTTATATATAAAAGAATAATTTTTCAGAATTATTAAAGTATATAATTGATTGTTTGGTTGTTGAATAAGTTAAATAAAAACAACAGTTGAAAAAGAATGAATTGTATAAACAAATAAATTATAAGTGTGGAATTATAATTAAAATGATTTATAATTGTGAAATAATCTTATATATAAGAAGTGAAATTATATAAGTAAAAGATGTATAAATGTGATTTATAATCTGAAAATAAAATTCCAGAGAAGTGTTTTGAAAGGATTTGATATTTTGGAAAATTGTTTTGGAGAAATTAAAGCTCTAAACTCTTTTCGGTCGCTGGAAAATAATTCCGATGATGATTGCAACATCATTGGTGTTCATTTTCGGGTTTCCAAAAGAGGGATTGCTGCCAAATTGTTTTAAATGGAAGTTGTTTGGAAAATTTGAGATTGAGTTTTGAAATTCAAAGGATAATTGAATTGGTTTCAAAAATAGTTTTGAAAGGTTGAAAAGACTCTGGAATCCTATTTAAAATATTTATGGGAATGATAAATGAGTTGATAACTTATACAGTTTGAATTTTGATAGAATAAATTTAACTTAAAGGAGGGAGTTAAATTAAAGGAAGTATAAGTGAATCAATAAGAAAAATCCAAGTGGTAATTGTTGAATATAAGTTGTATAACTTATAGAAGGAGAAAATGTAAGTGAAACAAATTGTTAAAAATGGTTAAACAATTTTGTTAAGCAAAATAAAATATGTATTTGATTAAGTGATAAAATGTAGCTTTGGTAAAAAGTTAAATCTGAATTGGATTTATATGTGGAATATAACTTAAGTGAAGTTGAATAAAGTTTATTTTGGTATCGAAGTAAAATAATCAAGTGAAGTAATGAAATGAAGTCATTAAGAATATGAACTTGAGTTATATGAATGAAATTCAACTTTATAGTGTTAAAAGAATTAGCAATTGAATTAATTAATGAATTGAATGTAAATCAATTGAATGCAAATAAATTGATATGGAATAATGAGTGTGAGTGTTAATTCATTAAAAGCTAATGGAGTTGAATAATTGAATGAAAGTCAATTTAATATAAACCAATTGGAAGTAAAAGTGTTAAACCAAATAGAAATGTAGATTAAATAATTTGGTTATGTTGAATATACATTGGTTGTTATTTGATTGTTAATTGATTGTATATAAATTCATTAAGTGTTAATGAAAGTGAATTAGCGAAATTGGAAGTTAAAGAAATTGAATCCAACTTGGAAGAAAATGAACTTGAATAGAATTAGATTTGATTTGGATTGAAGGCGAATTAATGTGAATAAATTAGTGAATGTAAACTAACTGAAATCGAATGAATGAACATTTGTAAAATTCCAATGTTAATGAATCAATTGGAAAACCAATTTAATGAATATTAATGAGAAGTGAATTTATATTGATTTTGGTGGTTGCATTTGTTGTTTAGTTGCATTTGCTATATTATGTAGTTGTTATGTTGCTATATGATGTATATTGATATTATTTTCATATATGCATGTTTCTCATGTTGTTGTTGAGTGTTTAGTAGGTGCGGATTGCGCTTGCTTCGCATTTGGAGCTCGCTTTCGCGCTATATTAGTCGTATATGCTCGCTAATAAAAATATAAGGTATATATCTCGGATTAAATATTGTACTTTTACACTTTTTCCCTGCGGGATGCCTCATCACTTTATGAGATGTATATTTGTGATATATACACTGTCATTTTTTTTCAGATCGAGCCGCGCAAAGGAGACTCTGGCGAATTTTTCCGAAAATTTAAGGCGTTAGAATATTTTTGAGAAAAATTGGGAAATTTTTTGAAACTAAGTTTGGATTTGGAAACTTAGTACAGATGTTGTAAGAAGTTTAACTATGAATTTTAGGAAAGTTAAACACTTAAGAGATTTGTAAAATCTAATTTGAACGGTTTGTTTTGGAAAGTTAATGGATTCCATAACTTTTTCTTACTTGGTAATTTCGAGGACGAAATTCTTTTAAGGGGGAAGTTTGTAATGACCCAGAATTTCTATTAATTAAAATTTGAATATTTAATTGAATTTAAATATTAATAAGTGAAATTTATAAGTCGAATAATTTATTTCGAATAATTGGATTTAATTGGATAATTAAATCGATAATTTAATATGTAAAATTAGAGAAATAATTGAAAATTGGGTTAAATATGATTGAAAATGATTTGTAAAATTTAATTTTATCATATTGAAGTTATAAAGATCTTATAGAACTTTTAAAATTGAATTTAGAGTTAATCTGTGAAAATTGAATATTTTAATATTTAATCGACTAGTGAAATTAGTCATTTTTTAATCTGTCTCGGATTTCAACGAAACTAGTTTCATCGGATCCGTAATGTTAAATTACTGTAAGATTTCAAATTTCGTGTCAATCGGATTTAACGTTTGTCCTGGGCGAGCCAAAACGCCTAGAAATTTGGTTAATCGATTTAATTTAAATTTGATCGTTTATTTCCGTAACTCGCACAGATGTCCGAATTAGCTTCCGAAACACGTTTCATTGCGTTCGGAACGCGGGGTAAACCTTAGAAACGTCAGCCGGTACACTTCGTTTGGAGTTCGGAAAATCCGGATGAATAGTAAATTGGATAATTTTCTATAAAAGCCGTTGCTTTCTTCATTTTGCAAACAACATTAAAACCCTAGGGTTTAGAAACCTTCAGCCTCCGCTTGTTTAACCAATGGCCGAAAATTACTGATCTTCTCCCTTCGATCTCTTCAAATCCACAAACAATTTGAGAAAAGTATCAACTAAGAAAACGTGAGGCACGAAGCGATCTCCAACTTCAACGGCTATGATGGAAATCGATGCGGTAGATCGCTAGAAAATCAAGCTCAAATGGCCACGTTTCGTGCACGTTTTTCTGTGACATGGAATGATCGAGCTCCACTCGGTTGTAGGTATTGGTGGTGTTGGCGATGGCGAGTTGAATGGCATTGGTTGATCGTCCTGGAAGTGGATGGGATAGGTGCGGCATGTAACCCTAATATCACGGCATGAGTTCTTTTTTTTGCGCAAGCACGTTACTGGAGAAGGAAGATGATTAGCGTGTGCGGCCTGATGTGTGTTGGAAGGAGATGAACGGTTATGATGTAATCTGGGTTTTGAAATAAATTGTTTTGTAAATTTAGTTATATTAAAATTTGTATTAACTTTAAACGTGTATAACTTTTTGCTACGAGGTCGAAAACGCGCAAAACGACTTGCGTTGGAAATGTATTGTCGATCACTACGCTATGGAATTGGATTTGAGTCGTTTGGAGCTAGCGAAAATTTCAGGTAAAATTAAACGTCCGTTTAATTTTATTCGAAATAAAAGCTGAAAACGAAATTGAAACTCAAGGTGAGAACTTCTCACTCAATCGAATAGTTTCGATTTATAATTTGAAATAGTTAGATTTAAAATTGTTGATTGTATGCATGGATGATAAATTATTATATATTGATTGTTAAAATAGACATTATGCGCCGTTATTAAGCGGATGTTATTTATTAAAAACATATACCGTGAATATTTCACAGTACAGTGAAATTGGTATTATTTATGTACTTGGAGTTGATTTCCCGCACTATATAGCGGATGAGACCCTATTGCGCCGTCTATTAAGCGGATAATATTTTTATAAATCCCATATACCGCGATAATTCCGTACTGGAACGGAATTAGTATTGTGCTAACATCTTTGGATGCAGGGAAACAGGTTGGAGTGATCCAACTGGATTCCTCAACTATATTGATTTATTTACAGATATTGTGATATTTGTTAATTATCATATCGATATATGATATTTGGATGTCGTGACTGACTACTTGGTGTTGTTGCATCATTGGATCCATTTTTGAAGTTTTAAAGTAATGATTTTGGTTTTTAAAAGGAATTTTAAAGTGATTTTCGAAAGTGTACGTTTTATTAAATTTTCAATTGTTAAAATAAATAAACGTTATAATTTTATTTTCATAAAAGTTATGATTTTTGGAAAATAATACTTAAGTATGATTTTGAAGTATACAAGCTTTAAATAACGATTTGTAAATTATTAAAAGAATAAATTTAGTTAAATTGGAATTTTTGAATTGTTTTAAAAACAATTTATACAAAAGATTTAAAATTTTATATTTATAAATTAAAAATATAAGAATTATAAAACGAGTATTTATAAGCGTTAAAATGAATTATAAATGAATTCATAAGTGAATAAGATTTGTAATTTGTAAAGTTTTAAAAGAACGATTTGTAAATAAATGGATTATAAGTTCTTAACTTATAATATGGACTTCTAGTATAAAATTGAGTCATATAAATTGAATTGGATTAATAAAGGAGGTTTATAAATCGAAGCTTATATATATAGGAATGGAATTTATAGACATGGTTTATAAATTCGAAATCAATGGAATTTGATAAATTGAAAGTTGAAATTGGTTAAGGAAGTATATTCACGATTTTGGACAGTGACTATATTATCAAATAAAATGGATATGCTTGGGAAAATGAATATTAGAAAATGAAGTTAACCGTTTTAACGATGTTTTAGAATGTATTATAAATCGAATACATAAATTTCAACATTCATTGTTGAAATAGACGTTTTCGAGAAATAAGGAAATGGTGGACTATAACACTGTTGTTATAGTAAATGGTTTCCAAAAGGAAATATTTTGTATAGTATTGGGATTTATACATCTATTTTAATTTCGAATACCTATACTAGTGATTTTGGGTCGTCGTAACGATGTTTTACGCAACATTCGTTTTGACTCAAATAAATGTGTTAATGTTTTCCTTAAAGAATGAAATATATACTTAATTTCGATATTAAGTATATTGAATATTTTCTAAGTATTGAAAATAAATGGATTTGTGAATTACTTATAAATAAATAAGTATGGAAATGTTTTTTCCAATGTGCAATGAAACGGTTTGAAAATTTATCTTTTTGAAGACAAATTGAAAATGAATATTAGAAATCGATTTGGGAATCATATATTCATAGATATTTTGGAAGTGTAAATTCACTATGGAATTTATAAAAGAAAGGGGAATTTGATTTAAAATAAACGTTGATTTATTTTTTTGAAGTGTTGGAATTAATTTACGGATTTGGAACGTAAATATAAAGTAAAGCGGTAAGGATTTATTTAATTGGTTTAAATGAACCATTTTGAAACGAAAGTATTTCCGCGTAAGGAAAATGATTGAAATTTATTTTCAAAAGTGGTAAAGGTGAAAAGTGATTTGAAAATTTGTTTTCAAATGGTTGAAGTGTGGAAATTATATATCTAGTAAAGATATTTTGGAAAGTAAATAATTTGGGAAATTATTTGGAATTTGGTGATGTTGAGCATGCCTATTGATAGTTAAATAATCCGACTATCAATATTTACCTTTAAATAGGTATTTATTGTGATTTGCTTGAATTTGAATGCCACACTTATTTTTAAATAGGCGCTCACTATTCGGGTTAGCCGGGAAAGGACCTTGGGGTCGTATAACCCATTCCGAATATGTGATACGTCGTAATGGATTGCATTTGATGACCGGTGTTGAAGACCGGATGTTTTTGAAAACGGAACGATTACCGTTGAGTTACTCTGCATCGGCTGATATCCGATATAGAGGTTTTATCACCTTAGTGACGGGAAGTCCGGACGCGATTAGAAATTATCCGGAATGCAAGGACTTCTTTGTAAGTGCCTTCGGTTCTGTTCGAGCCCGTAACAGACTTGTACGGATTGTATGCCTGACATTATAAGTTGAGATATAAAGCTGATTTCTTTCAAATATATTTCTTTTGGTGGCGGAGAATTTATTCTCTTAGCTTAACACCCTTCTCTGAGACGTACGAGCTCAGAGGTTATGTAGTAGAAGGTTATTAGTGATATACTCTCAATTTGGTAATGTGACATGCTGTGTGTTGCTGTGAAATGATCATTGTCTGATCATTTGTGATATGATCATTTGTTTGATCATTTATCTTGGTGATCATTACTTTGATCATTTGTTGACCCAAAGCACAGCTTTTGTATAAAGCGTGGCTTTGTGGACGAGACTTCGTCGGACCTCACACCCCGGAAATGGTCAAAACAGGAAGGATGCAGCAAGGTTATTAGGGGGTAGCGCCCCTTTAGTGTATGTATTTCCTTCTGGATAGAGGTGGTATCATGGTATGGAGCCCAGATACTTAACCTATGTTGTTGCTGCAAATTTATTGCTTTGTGGTTGTTGGAAATCGAGGATCCTCGGATAGATCGGTTACGATCGGGGGATGACATATTCGTGTCAGTAGTTACCCAGTTAGGGGTAACCCGGCCTTGTGTTGGTAGAGATCCGGTTTGGTTCTCGGGTCGTCTTTCCAGAGGCGTACCCATGTGGCAATGGGAAGTTCCTTGGCCTGACCATTTGTTGGAAATCCAAAGAAACAATACGATCTTGTACGGTTTTAGTTGTATAACCTGCCATGGAATGTGGCGGTAACCTGCTATTGAACATGGTAGCTATAGTAGGCATAAGTGCGGAATGCCTATGCTGGCTAAGATTTATATCTTTACTTTCGAAATGTTTTCTACACTATGCACTAGTAATAATATCAAAAGTTTCTTTTTAATGCGTATCAAGCATCTTTGACTATCATAAGGAGAAATCTCCTCCGATTCTGCGTTTGCATTGTGTGTGTGTGCGGGAGGCCATATGGTAGTCTCATTTTCTTAAAAGCATTGCGAATCTATTTTAAAAATTATCCTGTTCTTTATTTTTAAAAGATAAACTGTTTTGAGTTCTCACACCAGTCACATGACTGACTCGGAGTTTATTGTTTTCCTTCCTAAACTCTGGGTGCCCACCAATTTCCGCACGGGCAGTCAAGAGTCAGGTTATCAGGATATTCTGGAATTCAGGAGTTGCGAGAGGCAAGCTGGATGGCATGGCGTACTACTAGTATATAATATTTCTTTTCCGTTGTTTGTTGTTGTACACTCTGATGTTATGAAATGTTGCAATGTGGTGTAATGTAATAACTGATATAGTTCTATGTTTAAAGATTATTCATTTATCTATTATATGTTGTTCCGCTGCGATTGTGAGATTCTGATATTGTTCTGTTGTTTCTTTCTGTTCTGTTCTATCTTTTTCTCTCTTCTTCTACCTCTTTCTTCTTCTTTAACCCTAACGGTACGGTTTTCCGGCATTCGATTGCTCGGCAGTTGATACAGTGGACGTATTAATGTCGGTTTTCGAGCGTCGAAAAGTCACGTCGTCACATTTGGTATCAGAGCATATGGTTAAGCGACAACCATGGCTCTGTTGGGTATTACTCATTAGAGATGGAGTCAGTAGTACTCTAGAATGAGTTGAGTGTAATAATAGATATGAGAGTGTATTTGTTAGTGAATATAAATGGTTTTATATTGTGATGATTGGTTTGTTGAGTGGCATATGAACCTTCGTCGGCACAGTCTGCGCAACTGTATCGAAGGGGTTTCTTAACAATTGAATAGAACAATTCGATACAGTATTGTTTTTAAATTGGATAAATGAAATAATTTTACCTTGATTATATTTTATATATAAAAGAATAATTTTTCAGAATTATTAAAGTATATAATTGATTGTTTGGTTGTTGAATAAGTTAAATAAAAACAACAGTTGAAAAAGAATGAATTGTATAAACAAATAAATTATAAGTGTGGAATTATAATTAAAATGATTTATAATTGTGAAATAATCTTATATATAAGAAGTGAAATTATATAAGTAAAAGATGTATAAATGTGATTTATAATCTGAAAATAAAATTCCAGAGAAGTGTTTTGAAAGGATTTGATATTTTGGAAAATTGTTTTGGAGAAATTAAAGCTCTAAACTCTTTTCGGTCGCTGGAAAATAATTCCGATGATGATTGCAACATCATTGGTGTTCATTTTCGGGTTTCCAAAAGAGGGATTGCTGCCAAATTGTTTTAAATGGAAGTTGTTTGGAAAATTTGAGATTGAGTTTTGAAATTCAAAGGATAATTGAATTGGTTTCAAAAATAGTTTTGAAAGGTTGAAAAGACTCTGGATTCCTATTTAAAATATTTATGGGAATGATAAATGAGTTGATAACTTATACAGTTTGAATTTTGATAGAATAAATTTAACTTAAAGGAGGGAGTTAAATTAAAGGAAGTATAAGTGAATCAATAAGAAAAATCCAAGTGGTAATTGTTGAATATAAGTTGTATAACTTATAGAAGGAGAAAATGTAAGTGAAACAAATTGTTAAAAATGGTTAAACAATTTTGTTAAGCAAAATAAAATATGTATTTGATTAAGTGATAAAATGTAGCTTTGGTAAAAAGTTAAATCTGAATTGGATTTATATGTGGAATATAACTTAAGTGAAGTTGAATAAAGTTTATTTTGGTATCGAAGTAAAATAATCAAGTGAAGTAATGAAATGAAGTCATTAAGAATATGAACTTGAGTTATATGAATGAAATTCAACTTTATAGTGTTAAAAGAATTAGCAATTGAATTAATTAATGAATTGAATGTAAATCAATTGAATGCAAATAAATTGATATGGAATAATGAGTGTGAGTGTTAATTCATTAAAAGCTAATGGAGTTGAATAATTGAATGAAAGTCAATTTAATATAAACCAATTGGAAGTAAAAGTGTTAAACCAAATAGAAATGTAGATTAAATAATTTGGTTATGTTGAATATACATTGGTTGTTATTTGATTGTTAATTGATTGTATATAAATTCATTAAGTGTTAATGAAAGTGAATTAGCGAAATTGGAAGTTAAAGAAATTGAATCCAACTTGGAAGAAAATGAACTTGAATAGAATTAGATTTGATTTGGATTGAAGGCGAATTAATGTGAATAAATTAGTGAATGTAAACTAACTGAAATCGAATGAATGAACATTTGTAAAATTCCAATGTTAATGAATCAATTGGAAAACCAATTTAATGAATATTAATGAGAAGTGAATTTATATTGATTTTGGTGGTTGCATTTGTTGTTTAGTTGCATTTGCTATATTATGTAGTTGTTATGTTGCTATATGATGTATATTGATATTATTTTCATATATGCATGTTTCTCATGTTGTTGTTGAGTGTTTAGTAGGTGCGGATTGCGCTTGCTTCGCATTTGGAGCTCGCTTTCGCGCTATATTAGTCGTATATGCTCGCTAATAAAAATATAAGGTATATATCTCGGATTAAATATTGTACTTTTACACTTTTTCCCTGCGGGATGCCTCATCACTTTATGAGATGTATATTTGTGATATATACACTGTCATTTTTTTTCAGATCGAGCCGCGCAAAGGAGACTCTGGCGAATTTTTCCGAAAATTTAAGGCGTTAGAATATTTTTGAGAAAAATTGGGAAATTTTTTGAAACTAAGTTTGGATTTGGAAACTTAGTACAGATGTTGTAAGAAGTTTAACTATGAATTTTAGGAAAGTTAAACACTTAAGAGATTTGTAAAATCTAATTTGAACGGTTTGTTTTGGAAAGTTAATGGATTCCATAACTTTTTCTTACTTGGTAATTTCGAGGACGAAATTCTTTTAAGGGGGAAGTTTGTAATGACCCAGAATTTCTATTAATTAAAATTTGAATATTTAATTGAATTTAAATATTAATAAGTGAAATTTATAAGTCGAATAATTTATTTCGAATAATTGGATTTAATTGGATAATTAAATCGATAATTTAATATGTAAAATTAGAGAAATAATTGAAAATTGGGTTAAATATGATTGAAAATGATTTGTAAAATTTAATTTTATCATATTGAAGTTATAAAGATCTTATAGAACTTTTAAAATTGAATTTAGAGTTAATCTGTGAAAATTGAATATTTTAATATTTAATCGACTAGTGAAATTAGTCATTTTTTAATCTGTCTCGGATTTCAACGAAACTAGTTTCATCGGATCCGTAATGTTAAATTACTGTAAGATTTCAAATTTCGTGTCAATCGGATTTAACGTTTGTCCTGGGCGAGCCAAAACGCCTAGAAATTTGGTTAATCGATTTAATTTAAATTTGATCGTTTATTTCCGTAACTCGCACAGATGTCCGAATTAGCTTCCGAAACACGTTTCATTGCGTTCGGAACGCGGGGTAAACCTTAGAAACGTCAGCCGGTACACTTCGTTTGGAGTTCGGAAAATCCGGATGAATAGTAAATTGGATAATTTTCTATAAAAGCCGTTGCTTTCTTCATTTTGCAAACAACATTAAAACCCTAGGGTTTAGAAACCTTCAGCCTCCGCTTGTTTAACCAATGGCCGAAAATTACTGATCTTCTCCCTTCGATCTCTTCAAATCCACAAACAATTTGAGAAAAGTATCAACTAAGAAAACGTGAGGCACGAAGCGATCTCCAACTTCAACGGCTATGATGGAAATCGATGCGGTAGATCGCTAGAAAATCAAGCTCAAATGGCCACGTTTCGTGCACGTTTTTCTGTGACATGGAATGATCGAGCTCCACTCGGTTGTAGGTATTGGTGGTGTTGGCGATGGCGAGTTGAATGGCATTGGTTGATCGTCCTGGAAGTGGATGGGATAGGTGCGGCATGTAACCCTAATATCACGGCATGAGTTCTTTTTTTTGCGCAAGCACGTTACTGGAGAAGGAAGATGATTAGCGTGTGCGGCCTGATGTGTGTTGGAAGGAGATGAACGGTTATGATGTAATCTGGGTTTTGAAATAAATTGTTTTGTAAATTTAGTTATATTAAAATTTGTATTAACTTTAAACGTGTATAACTTTTTGCTACGAGGTCGAAAACGCGCAAAACGACTTGCGTTGGAAATGTATTGTCGATCACTACGCTATGGAATTGGATTTGAGTCGTTTGGAGCTAGCGAAAATTTCAGGTAAAATTAAACGTCCGTTTAATTTTATTCGAAATAAAAGCTGAAAACGAAATTGAAACTCAAGGTGAGAACTTCTCACTCAATCGAATAGTTTCGATTTATAATTTGAAATAGTTAGATTTAAAATTGTTGATTGTATGCATGGATGATAAATTATTATCTATTGATTGTTAAAATAGACATTATGCGCCGTTATTAAGCGGATGTTATTTATTAAAAACATATACCGTGAATATTTCACAGTACAGTGAAATTGGTATTATTTATGTACTTGGAGTTGATTTCCCGCACTATATAGCGGATGAGACCCTATTGCGCCGTCTATTAAGCGGATAATATTTTTATAAATCCCATATACCGCGATAATTCCGTACTGGAACGGAATTAGTATTGTGCTAACATCTTTGGATGCAGGGAAACAGGTTGGAGTGATCCAACTGGATTCCTCAACTATATTGATTTATTTACAGATATTGTGATATTTGTTAATTATCATATCGATATATGATATTTGGATGTCGTGACTGACTACTTGGTGTTGTTGCATCATTGGATCCATTTTTGAAGTTTTAAAGTAATGATTTTGGTTTTTAAAAGGAATTTTAAAGTGATTTTCGAAAGTGTACGTTTTATTAAATTTTCAATTGTTAAAATAAATAAACGTTATAATTTTATTTTCATAAAAGTTATGATTTTTGGAAAATAATACTTAAGTATGATTTTGAAGTATACAAGCTTTAAATAACGATTTGTAAATTATTAAAAGAATAAATTTAGTTAAATTGGAATTTTTGAATTGTTTTAAAAACAATTTATACAAAAGATTTAAAATTTTATATTTATAAATTAAAAATATAAGAATTATAAAACGAGTATTTATAAGCGTTAAAATGAATTATAAATGAATTCATAAGTGAATAAGATTTGTAATTTGTAAAGTTTTAAAAGAACGATTTGTAAATAAATGGATTATAAGTTCTTAACTTATAATATGGACTTCTAGTATAAAATTGAGTCATATAAATTGAATTGGATTAATAAAGGAGGTTTATAAATCGAAGCTTATATATATAGGAATGGAATTTATAGACATGGTTTATAAATTCGAAATCAATGGAATTTGATAAATTGAAAGTTGAAATTGGTTAAGGAAGTATATTCACGATTTTGGACAGTGACTATATTATCAAATAAAATGGATATGCTTGGGAAAATGAATATTAGAAAATGAAGTTAACCGTTTTAACGATGTTTTAGAATGTATTATAAATCGAATACATAAATTTCAACATTCATTGTTGAAATAGACGTTTTCGAGAAATAAGGAAATGGTGGACTATAACACTGTTGTTATAGTAAATGGTTTCCAAAAGGAAATATTTTGTATAGTATTGGGATTTATACATCTATTTTAATTTCGAATACCTATACTAGTGATTTTGGGTCGTCGTAACGATGTTTTACGCAACATTCGTTTTGACTCAAATAAATGTGTTAATGTTTTCCTTAAAGAATGAAATATATACTTAATTTCGATATTAAGTATATTGAATATTTTCTAAGTATTGAAAATAAATGGATTTGTGAATTACTTATAAATAAATAAGTATGGAAATGTTTTTTCCAATGTGCAATGAAACGGTTTGAAAATTTATCTTTTTGAAGACAAATTGAAAATGAATATTAGAAATCGATTTGGGAATCATATATTCATAGATATTTTGGAAGTGTAAATTCACTATGGAATTTATAAAAGAAAGGGGAATTTGATTTAAAATAAACGTTGATTTATTTTTTTGAAGTGTTGGAATTAATTTACGGATTTGGAACGTAAATATAAAGTAAAGCGGTAAGGATTTATTTAATTGGTTTAAATGAACCATTTTGAAACGAAAGTATTTCCGCGTAAGGAAAATGATTGAAATTTATTTTCAAAAGTGGTAAAGGTGAAAAGTGATTTGAAAATTTGTTTTCAAATGGTTGAAGTGTGGAAATTATATATCTAGTAAAGATATTTTGGAAAGTAAATAATTTGGGAAATTATTTGGAATTTGGTGATGTTGAGCATGCCTATTGATAGTTAAATAATCCGACTATCAATATTTACCTTTAAATAGGTATTTATTGTGATTTGCTTGAATTTGAATGCCACACTTATTTTTAAATAGGCGCTCACTATTCGGGTTAGCCGGGAAAGGACCTTGGGGTCGTATAACCCATTCCGAATATGTGATACGTCGTAATGGATTGCATTTGATGACCGGTGTTGAAGACCGGATGTTTTTGAAAACGGAACGATTACCGTTGAGTTACTCTGCATCGGCTGATCTCCGATATAGAGGTTTTATCACCTTAGTGACGGGAAGTCCGGACGCGATTAGAAATTATCCGGAATGCAAGGACTTCTTTGTAAGTGCCTTCGGTTCTGTTCGAGCCCGTAACAGACTTGTACGGATTGTATGCCTGACATTATAAGTTGAGATATAAAGCTGATTTCTTTCAAATATATTTCTTTTGGTGGCGGAGAATTTATTCTCTTAGCTTAACACCCTTCTCTGAGACGTACGAGCTCAGAGGTTATGTAGTAGAAGGTTATTAGTGATATACTCTCAATTTGGTAATGTGACATGCTGTGTGTTGCTGTGAAATGATCATTGTCTGATCATTTGTGATATGATCATTTGTTTGATCATTTATCTTGGTGATCATTACTTTGATCATTTGTTGACCCAAAGCACAGCTTTTGTATAAAGCGTGGCTTTGTGGACGAGACTTCGTCGGACCTCACACCCCGGAAATGGTCAAAACAGGAAGGATGCAGCAAGGTTATTAGGGGGTAGCGCCCCTTTAGTGTATGTATTTCCTTCTGGATAGAGGTGGTATCATGGTATGGAGCCCAGATACTTAACCTATGTTGTTGCTGCAAATTTATTGCTTTGTGGTTGTTGGAAATCGAGGATCCTCGGATAGATCGGTTACGATCGGGGGATGACATATTCGTGTCAGTAGTTACCCAGTTAGGGGTAACCCGGCCTTGTGTTGGTAGAGATCCGGTTTGGTTCTCGGGTCGTCTTTCCAGAGGCGTACCCATGTGGCAATGGGAAGTTCCTTGGCCTGACCATTTGTTGGAAATCCAAAGAAACAATACGATCTTGTACGGTTTTAGTTGTATAACCTGCCATGGAATGTGGCGGTAACCTGCTATTGAACATGGTAGCTATAGTAGGCATAAGTGCGGAATGCCTATGCTGGCTAAGATTTATATCTTTACTTTCGAAATGTTTTCTACACTATGCACTAGTAATAATATCAAAAGTTTCTTTTTAATGCGTATCAAGCATCTTTGACTATCATAAGGAGAAATCTCCTCCGATTCTGCGTTTGCATTGTGTGTGTGTGCGGGAGGCCATATGGTAGTCTCATTTTCTTAAAAGCATTGCGAATCTATTTTAAAAATTATCCTGTTCTTTATTTTTAAAAGATAAACTGTTTTGAGTTCTCACACCAGTCACATGACTGACTCGGAGTTTATTGTTTTCCTTCCTAAACTCTGGGTGCCCACCAATTTCCGCACGGGCAGTCAAGAGTCAGGTTATCAGGATATTCTGGAATTCAGGAGTTGCGAGAGGCAAGCTGGATGGCATGGCGTACTACTAGTATATAATATTTCTTTTCCGTTGTTTGTTGTTGTACACTCTGATGTTATGAAATGTTGCAATGTGGTGTAATGTAATAACTGATATAGTTCTATGTTTAAAGATTATTCATTTATCTATTATATGTTGTTCCGCTGCGATTGTGAGATTCTGATATTGTTCTGTTGTTTCTTTCTGTTCTGTTCTATCTTTTTCTCTCTTCTTCTACCTCTTTCTTCTTCTTTAACCCTAACGGTACGGTTTTCCGGCATTCGATTGCTCGGAAGTTGATACAGTGGACGTATTAACGTCGGTTTTCGAGCGTCGAAAAGTCGCGTCGTCACACTTGACAGGCAACCAAATAGAGAAGTTCAGCAGGAGGAAGCTCCCAATCAGCATATAGCTACCAATCAGGATGGACCTAGGCTCTAGGGCACAACACCGTGTAATGCTGAACCTATTCATGGAGGAATACCGGGTGACGCCGTACAACATGGTGCCAGAAGGACTTCGGGAGTGCGTGACGAAGAGTACGCACCGAGTTTCTTCGAGGACTCAGGGGCGGTTAGGAAATGAAGACGGGGGACAATCTTTGACGGACAATGTTGGATTGGCTAAGATTATCAGGCGAACTATGCATGGACGTTTGACAATTAGAAATCTGAAAGGAGTAAATAGGAGTCCATTTACCCGTGACATTAGGATGGCTAGGAATCCGCCAGAGTTCAAGTTATCTGCTTTGGAAATGTACAATGGCAGGGCGAATCCTACTGATCATTTGATGAGATATACAAGACACATGGAAGTGTTGAGGGAATCGGAGGAGGTTATGATCCGATGTTTCCCCCGTACTTGACGGATATAGCTGCTATGTGGTTTAGGCAACTGGAAGATGGATCTATCAGAACATGGAAGGAATTGGTGGACAAGTTCTTGGAACAGTTTCGAGTTCATATCAAGAGGCCGAAGAATGTGATGACATTAACGTCAGTAAAACAAAGGACAGGAGAATCGCTCAGAACTTTCTTAACTCGGTTTAATGCACCAGTTGCTTCGGTGGATCAGCCACATCCATCTATGGTTCTAATGGCAGTAGTGTCAGGAGTTAGGGATAGCCCAGATTACAAAATATTATTGATACGGGATCCACCAATGGATTTTGAGGAATTTTTTCATGAAGCCGAGAGATTTCTTCGATGAGAGGATACAAGTTTGGATATGAAAGAAAAGAAAGTAAACATGGTTAAGGATGGAGAACCATCCAGTGAAAGCTCGGATAAGGATAAGGGTAAAGAGAAGAGGAAGTCGAATGATGATTCAGGCAGAGGAAGGAAGCATTGGGAAGAACCAAAATTCTTCACTTACACAAGGCTGAATAAGATGTTGGAACGGGTGTGCATGGAAACTCGAGATCGCCTTCCTTATCAAAGGCCAGCAAAGAGGGAACCCTCGGAACGCGAGAGAGCATCGGGAAGGCAATGTCTCTTTCATAATTTGGACGGGCATGATACTAACAGCTACATGCATGTAAAGGATATAGTCGAGGAGCACGTGAGGAATGGTCAGTAGCGGCCATATGTCGAGACTCGGAATGAGGTAGTGGAAAAGAAATAACCACCGTCTACCTCAAACAACGATAGAGCAAGGCCCAGGAATGGTGGTCAGTTGTCATCGACTGATCGGGATAGTATGAAATAAGTAACAAACTACATGCAGATGGAAAAGTCACTTACACATGTACGGGGACAGAGATAGCCTCTAGGCATGGTTTGAGATGATGATAAACCTTGACGCTCTAGATTGTGAAATATGCTTTTTCTTTCTGTTTTGGACATTTTCTTTTTTCTGGTTTGGTTTTGTAGTTCAGTTTGGACTCTTGGTTTTATTGGTTTTCTGGTTCGGACTTGGTTTGGACGTTGGTCTTTCGGTTTGGATCTTGGTTTGAATTTTTGATATGGATTTCTAATTTTCTAGTTTGATCTGGATTTCAGATTGGATTTTTATCTGATTTTTGGTAAATGGCCGTCGGGTATGGATTATGCCTAGCAAAGGGTAAGTCACTTCGTCCGAGCATGGCAAATCGACTTATTCAAGTCGTCGAGTATGGACTATGCTCGGCAAGGGTTCGGAGAAAACGGGATCCGGCCTAAGACTTAGGCCCTATATTATCTATCGGTTACTATTTCAGGTCGTTAGGTCTGGATTGTACTCGACAAGGGTCCGAAGCGACTAGGATTCGACTTAGGACTTAAGCCTCGGCATCACTCAGCGTTCAGTGACACTGAACCGGGAAAACCAAAGCATTACTTAACTCGTCGAGTGCGAGTTGCGCTTGGAAAGAACCCAGGGAGGTTATGGATTCAAATATTGGCTATGAACAACTGATGATTTGGCTTAGGGTGTGAAGCGGTCCCGGATTTGGATATCGACCAAGAGAGGTCATGGATTTGGTTATTAGTTACCGGATATGGATGGATTAGAACTCGATTGTCAGGTTTGGATGGGTATGGAATTGGCTAAGGATTTGGTTGCTGGATTATGAACCGGATATCGACCCAGAGCAGTCGCGAATTTGGATAAGGATATGGAACTTGGACAGAATGGCTATGGATGTAATATGGACTTTGGATGGTGGATTTAAAGCTATTCAAAACATGCCTTCCTGCCGCAAGGCATGTTTTGGTGGTCAAATGCTACTTCGCCTTTTGGTCAAGGCCGGGATATTAACAAATTGGCAAAAAAGGATGGATATCAGAATTGGAGATCGACTGGAAACAAGGCTATGATCGATAACGTCAAAATTGGACCAAGCTCCATTGAAGGCGTGATCGATCGGGAATGATAAACAAGGCTTGGTGAAGCTACACTTCAAATTTCAAGTCAATCGGTGTTCATATGCTCAAGTTATGGATGAATCAATATTCGTATGATCGATTGGAAATAAGGCTATGATCGATACCGTCAAAAGTGGACCAAGATCGAATCAAGGTGGGATCGATCGGGAATGATAAACAAGGTTTCGTAAGGCTACACTTCGAATTTCAAGTCAATTGGAGTTCATATGCTCGAGTTATGGATGGATCAATATTCGTATGATTGATTAGAAACAAGGCTATGATCGATACCGTCAAAACTGGACCAAGCTCCAATCAAGGTGGGATCGATTGGGAATGATAAACATGGCTCGATGGTGTTACACTTTGAATTTCAGGTCAGCCAGAGTTCATATGCTCGAGTTATGGATGGATCAATATTCGTATGATCGATTAGAAACAAGGCTATGATCGATACCATCAAAATTGGACCAAGCTCCAATCAAGGTGGGATCGATTGGGAATGATAATCAAGGCTCGGTGAGGCTACACTTCGAATTTCAGATCAATCGGAGTTCATATGCTCAAGTTATGGATGGATCAATATTCGTATGATCGATTGGAAACAAGGTTGTGATCGATACCGTATAAATTGGACCAAGATCCAATCAAGGTGGGTTCAATCGGGAATGATAAACAAGGTTTGGTAAAGCTACACTTCGAATTTCAGGTCAATCGGAGTTCATATGCTCGAGTTATGAATGGATCAATATTTGTATGATTGATTGGAAACAAAGATATGATCGATACTGTCAAAATTGGACCAAGCTCCAATCAAGGTGGGATTGATAGAGAATGATAAACAAGGTTTGGTGAGGCTACACTTTGAATTTCAGGCCGATCGGAGTTCATATGCTCAAGTAATGGATGGATCAATATTCATGAAAAACTGGCCCGTATCGATGTTCTCGTATCCATCACTATGGATATCTGATGATGGACACCAACTGATGGATACGAAGTGATGGATACCAGATGATGGATACGAAATGATGGATACCAGCTAATGGATACGAAATGATGGACACCAGCTGATGGATTCCAAATGATGGATACCGTATGATGGATACAAAATCATCAGCCTGCACTTGACATCTCAAACTTGGATCGATCATATCTCACAAGCTACACACTAGAATATGAAATTTGGAGAGCAAGGACTTAGCACTATTTTCTTTCACCATGATCGACCCCAGCCCAATTGAAGCGATTCTTGATCGATATGAAATTGATATGGATCGATCAGGGATCGATCTCTGGACTTGCAATCTCAAACTTGGATCGATCATATCTCACAAACTACATACTGGAATTTCATGAAATTTGGAGAGCAAGGACTTGGCACTATTGTGTTTCACCATGATCGATCCCAGTCTAATCGAAGTGTTTCCTGATGGATATGAAATTGATATGGATCGATCAGGGATCGATCCCAAACTACCTTGGATCGATCTTATGGGCCCATCTGCGCATGAGAAAAGGTATTCCGAATTTTGGGGCCGATTTTTCTAGATCTACTCCTATAAATATCAACTCCATGGCAACTAAAAGGGGGATCTTCTTATGCTTTTCTAGGCGAGACTCTGGCATTTTGGTTTTTGATTTCAAAGACTTGTAACTGTAATCACGGTATAAAAGGAATAAAAGGATTAATTCAAAGTGGACGTAGGCTGGAGATAGCCGAACCACTGTAAACCATGTGTTCTTTGTTTTCTTACTCATTTTAATTTTCTTATTTCTTCAATTCTACTCTCTACATCGTCTGGATCTAAGATCTGTGTTTGGATATTGAGGATTTGTGCGTAAACACTGGTACTTTCAGTACTTCTAGGGTTTGTGACAAATTTTGGTGCAAATAAAAGCCCATCATTAGGGCTGCAAATTTTTGTTTTGATAATTTATTGGAGGCGGCTAAAACTTAGGATTAGACCTAGAGATGGATGGCTAAGATTAAGAGAGAATATGTAAGTCTTGATATCTCCCTTGTACAAGGCTATATATATGGATCTCCAAACCCTTAATCAAAAACAACTTTTGGCTAACATAGTTATCTAGTTTGCTGGCCGAAATTAATCCCATATCAGTTCTAATAATCTCAAATCAACTCAAGTTAAGCAAAAGCACTATTTGATAGAAAAGGTCGACGATTCCAGACTTGCAATATGACGGATCGAGCATAACTAGAGAAGGGAATTCATTGATTCAAGTGGACTCAAAGGCATAATCAACTATTATTTTATTTATATATTACAGTAATCATATCATATTTTATTATTTAATATTGATTAATCCTAAATCTGTATATATATTAATGTTGTATATCTTTACATGGGATTTTCGTAGGTATGTGTAGTTGTAAAAAATCAGTTTGGTTATGTGCATGGTTATATTATTATGTGTTATAATTAATGTATAAACAAATATAATTTGCTGTAAAAAAATTAATTTTGTCATTGTTATTTAATTATTTATGTATATTTATATATTAATTTAAATATAGACTAATGTATATTTTAAACATATAATTACATATATGTATATTTGTAATGTATAAACAGCTTAAAAATTTTCTTTACACCTATTTACACATACTAAGAATTACAAAATTCAAAAATAAATTTATATATATATATATATATAAATAATTTTAAATTATCTTTTATTGATTATTTGAATTTTTTATTATATCTAAAATAATTATTGCACTAAAAATTTGATTTTATATTTTTTAAAAATTAGTACATCTATGCAATAACCCATAGAAAAAATTTCAAATTTTTTGTTTAATATTTGATATTTTTAATAATTAAATTAATTTGGTTGAACATTTCTTTTATTTAATAAAAATAATATTTTACTTAAAAAAATCATTAAAAAAATTAATCTATATTTTATGATCATTAATTTTCGCAAATTTAAATTTTGATTTTTTAATATTTATTACTAATATTTTAAATTATTATGTTCAAAACTATTTATTGTATATATATATATATATATATAATAATGATAAAATTATTATTTATGTTTTCTATGCTGATTTCGATCTAAAAATAATTTTAAAATATATATATTTATATTTTAAGTATTTGAATGTAATTAATTATTCATATATATACACACGCATGTTATTTAACCTCATATATATATGATTTTAATTATTATATATATATGTATGTATTATTTTATATGTTTAATTATGTATGTATATTTATAAAAATATTTTAAATTATATATATATATATATTTAATTTTGAGACTTGTAGTTATAAAATATATTTTAAATATATGTATACGTATTATATATATACACTTTTCATTATAAATTTATGCACATATTTAGACAACATACAATACATACGAAATGAGCTAATATGTCTGTTGCAATGTAAATCCCAACATCTAAATACGGGCATGTTATACCATTCACAAATTATTATGTTACCACGCACACACATATGTATATTTATATGATACATGTATATATATAAACTAAATCATTCAAATTAACTTTATATTACAAAATACTTAAATTTAAATAAAATACATAATTTTATTTAAAACAAATTTAGAATTGTTCTAAATGAATTAGACTTTATAGTCACAATAAAGATCCAATAGGATATAAAAAATTGAAATACACCCACCACTACTGCTGCGGGCTAGCCCAGTTCGAACAATGATATCAGAGCCCGGTAACCTATGCGGTTTAAATTAGTCATGTTAGGGCTAACTTATTAAGCTTGCATACTCAGTACGGTGTCTAGAATGGTAATATTTAGGATTGGAATTGGGTAATCAAGTACCCTGTCCTACCTGGTTACCGGGCTGGCTTGAAAGGTGAAGTGAGCTCAAAGGTTGCCCCAAATAGAAAAGGTCCAACTTAATTTGGGCCTTGGGATAATTTTCAAAATTGTCTTGAAAAATAAAGTAAAAGATTTTAAATTTAATTGTTAAGTTCAAAATAAAATATGTGTTTATTATAATAGTTATAATGTAACATATTTTTCAAAATGTTTGAAAAAAAAGTAACATAATTTTTGAAAATTATAAATTTTATTAATAAGTTAATTAATAAAATGTATGTGCATGTAGTAAACATATTATGAAATATGTTATGATATTGTAAAACATTTAACATATCGTAAATATGCATGCATACATATGAAAAATGATTTTCGAAATCAAGATAATTTAATTAAAAGGTTAATTAACTGAAATTATGATTACACATGTATATGATATATGTGTTATATTATAGTATATAATAAATATAAATGTTATATCAATATAAAATTAATTAAAATGTTCGATTAAAATTAATTAAATATGATTTAATTAATAGTGGAAATTAGCCACAAGGGCCTCTTTAGTAAGGGCAATTAGTTTCTAGGACACACAACTGAAATAATTACTTTTAAGGACAAAATGCAAAATAATTAGTTTCTAAGGACTAAAAACCTATGAAATTATGTCCTTGAAATTAATTGGACTGCTGACTTAATCTTTAAAAGTAATTATTCTGCTGACTTAGAACTTGAAATTAATTTCGATGGATGTGTGTCCTAGAAACTAAGTGGATGCAAAGTTTGTCCTTCTAGTGAAATTCCCCTAATTGATATAATATTGTACACAAGACTATTATATAAGTAATGTGAAATATAAAAACTATATAAATAAAACTTATATAATATAAATGTATAAAAATCGTAATAGACTTAAGAAATAAACACATACGTAACCGTACGTATATCGTGATTTCTGATGTGTTCGACACTTGAATGATGAGGGTGGTTCATAAGAATTACATTATTTCATAAGTAGATATCGCTCAATTTAATGTTTTCCTCTACCATATATATGTTAATAAATTATTTGCATACTCCTTTGTTGTTGAGCAAACTCAAGCTAAGGATGTTATGTGTAGTATTATTGATATATTGAATAGATGAGGTAAGATAACTATATGTATTTGTTGAGCAAACTCAAGTACATATACTATACTTAGGCCATCACGATATGGTAGGTACGAGTGAATAATTTCATTTCGATTTGTTGAGAAAACTCAAGGTCAATATGAAATTAGGACAAGATTCCAAGGGTTAGGAGTTATATGTAATGCAACCGATAAATGGTAATCCAAGATGGACAAGTCATAATACCTATAGTAAAGTCATAAGGCTTCTATGTTTTGACTTAGGGTTTGACAAAATATAAAGACTAGTGGCAGCTTATTCGTAAAATGAAACATAGTGTTTAACCTTACTAATATTATAAGAACATCTATTATGTTTTGTCCTAGTAATCTACCATTTAAACTTGTAGAAAATGTCAGCTCTAAAACCGTTTTCTGAAAGTGACAAACTCACCGGACCTAACTATACCGACTGGCTAAGAGCAATTAAAATAGCATTGACTTATGACCACGTTTGGATTTCTGTTACATGTGAACCCAAAACAGAAACCACTGATGGTGCAGACCCTGAACAACGGCTTACTTATTTAAAGTGGCAATCTGACTTAGAGAACGCACAAGTTTGCGTGTTGTCTACCTCAGACAAACCATTGCAAAGGCAACACGGGAACATGTCTGTCCATGAGATTTTTAATAGTCTTAAAGCTCTTTTTGGTGAACAGTCCAGTTCCGCAAGGTACGAGCTTTTGAAAAGACTGTTTAACACCAAAATGACCAAGGGATAGAAAGTGGGCATTTATGTTCTAATGTTGAAAGGATATATTGATAGACTTGCATAATTAGACATAGAGATAAGACATGAAATACAATTAAACTTGGTCCATGAATCTCTCACTCCTTAGTATGAACCGTTCATACTGAATTACAGCACGAACCAATTAAATGTGAATCTCATGGAGCCCCTCAATATGTTGAGGTCAGTCGAGTCAAAATCTAAAGTTCAAGGTGCCATACTTGCTGTGAAGGGAAATGCGTCATCTTCGAAAGGTTCAAAGAAGCGAAAAAGAGATAGTAAGAAAAAGAAAAGTAAGAAGACCGATGACAAGGGTGGATGTCAACACTGCTACAAGAAAGGTCACTAAAGAGAAACTATCCTGACTACTTAAAGATTGTCAAGGAAAGGAAGCAGAATAGTTTTGTAGCTCCATCAGGTAAATTTATGATTCAAAAATGTTTTGTAATCAATAAAATGTCATAGGTTTTAGATACTATCTCTAGTACTCATATATGTAATTCGTTGTAGGGGCTTAAGAACTGGCATCGCGTGGCAAAAGGAGAAATGAAGCTCCAAGTTGCTGATGGATCTATAGTAGATGCAACGGTAGTAGGAAACTATCATTTAGATTTGCCAAGTGGATTAGTATTAGTATTAAATAATTGCTATTATGTAAAAGACTTTATTTGTGGAATTATCTCTGTTTCTAGATTGTCTAAGACTGGATATATTTTTCATTGTGTAAATAATGTTATGAACATTAGTTTGGATGGAAATAAAGTCTGCAAAGGTGCCCTTGAAAATGGCATTTATGTGATTAATACTAATTATGTCTATTCTATGGATGAAGTTTCTAATAAATTAAATGGCAATTATGTTTGGCATTGTAGGCTTGGTCATATTAGTGAGAAATGACTACACAAATTGAAAACCAATAGTTTTCTACCATCAATTGATTCTGAATCATTTGAAACTTATGAGGCATGTCTTAAAGGTAAAATGACCAAGCACCCCATCAGTGGTAGCAATTAAAGAGTTAATGAACTCTTAGGGTAAGTACATAGTGATGTATGTAGCCCACTGCGTACATTAATTAAAGATAATAGTTCTTACTTTGTTACTTTCACTGATGATTTCTCAAGACTAGGATATGTATATCTTATGAAGAACAAGTCCGACGTTTATGAGAAATTTGTTCAGTACAAAAATGTAGTAGAAAATCAAACGGGCTGTAAAATTAAAATTCTTCGATCATAATAAGGAGAAGAGTATCTTGGACAGGATTTCCAACAATACTTAAAAGATAATGGGATTACCTCTCTGGTTACTCCACCCTATACTTCGCAACACAATGGTGTGTCGGAGCGAAGGAATTAAACCCCATTAGATATGATACGTTCCATGATTATTAATGCGATTTACCTCTGTCCTATTAGGGATGTGCGCTAGAAACTGTAGCACATATGTTAAACTTGGTACCCACTAAATCTATGCCCAAAACACCATATGAGATCAGGTGTCGTAAGAAACCCTAACTCAAATAGTTGAAAATATGTTTCCGACATACGTTAAGAATGTTGGTCCAAATAAACTAGAGGCAAGATCGGTATTATGTAAGTTTATAAGATATCCCAAAAACTCAATGGGATATATATTATAAAATACCGAGGAATAAAAGGTCATGTTTCTCGACACGTTGTCTTTTTAGAAAAGGAATTTCTGTTAAAAGAAATTAATAGCGAAGTTATAGACTTGGATAAGATCCGAGAAACTAACACTGAAGCCGAAACGGTGGGAGAAACAAAGTCACCCGCGTACGAAGACACGCAACCAATTAGAAGGTCTAGTAGGGAATCCCGCACACTAGAGAGATACTATGGTTTTCTTGTGGATGGCAAAAAGGAGGATCGTGTCTTAGATGGCAACACTCCTCTGTCTTTCCAACAAGCACTAAAAAGTAAAGACTCTGCACTCTGGCTTGAAGCTATGAAATCTGAGATGGACTCCATGTACGAAAACAAAGTTTGGACTTTGTCGGACGTACCCGAAGAGATAAAACCCATCGATTGCAAATGGATTTTTAAGAAAAAGCTAAATAAAGATGGTGAAGTGGAGACTTATAAGGCAAGGCTAGTTGCAAAAGGATTTCATCAAATTTAAGTTGTTGATTATGACGATACCTTTTCGCCCGTAGCCATGCTTAAATCTGTTTGGATTATGTTAGTCATTGTCGCATTCTATGACTATGAAATATGGATGTAAAGACAACTTTCCTAAATGGTGACTTAGAAGAAATCATTTATATGTCATAGCCAAAGGGTTTTGTAGTCAGTGGGAGTGAAGGAAGAGCTTGCAAGTTGTTAAAGTCCATTTATGGACTCAAACAAGCTTCAAAGGGGTTGGAACAAGTGTTTTGATAAAGTAATCAAACAGTTTGGTTTTTATTAAAACATAGAGGAAGCGTGCATATACAGAAAGGAATAGGAAAATTCTATCATATTCTTAATGCTCTATGTTGATGATCTATTATTGACTGCCAATGACACTTCATTATTGCAATCAGTAAAAGCTTGGCTTCCCAAAAACTTCTCCACGAAGGATTTGGGAGAAGCAGCCTATATACTTGGTATAAAGATCTATAGAGATAGGTCTAAGAGGCTGTTGGGATTGTCTCAATCCCTGTACATAGACACTATACTAAAACGGTTAGTATAGAGACTTCAAAGCATGGAAGTGTTCCAATGTAATCTGGAATTGTCCTTTCTAAAAAGGACACTCCTCATACCGATGATGAGAAAGAGCGTATGAAGAGGATTCCCTATGCTTCAGCCATAGAATCCATAATGTATGTTATGTTATGTACTAGACCGGATGTAGCATACACATTAGGATGTGTAAGCCGATACCAATCTAATCTCGGAGGAAAAACATTGGATGACCGTAAAATGTATAGTTAAGTGTTTGAGAAATACTAAGGGCCTATTCCTCATTATTGGAAATCAAGACTTCCTTATGAAGGGGTATATGGATTTGAGCTTTTAAAGTGATATAGATGATAGTAAACCAGTGTCCGGCTATGTTTTTACACTAAATGGTGGAGCTGTTAGGTGGAAAAGTTCCAAGCAAGAAACAGTTGTTGATTCCACAATGGAGTCCGAGTATATCACCCTCAATGAAGTAGCAAAAGAGATAGTATGGATGCGCAAGTTTTTGAGGGAGCTCGGAGTGATTCCCGATACCGAGAAACCAATGACATTGTTTTATGACAACAATGCAGCGATACAGATCACAAAGGAACCAAGAGCACATAAGAAGTCACAACACATTCTTCGAAAGTTCCACCTGATTAGAAAATTCGTTAAGAAGAAAGAAGTTGTGATTCATTCGGTAGATACCAAGGACAATATAGCAGATCCATTCACTAAGGGTCTAACTTGGCCAGTTCTCTAGAAACTGATTGAGAGGATGGGATTGAGATTTCATAATTGGCCCCAAATGCAAGTGGGAGATTGATAGTGTTATTGGTATGCCCTAGGGGCAATTCTGTAATTTATTAACTTTGAAATCAATTGTTGTTCGAAATAAAGATGTTTCTTCTTTCTGTTATATATTTGTTATAATGTGTTATAAATAATTAATTAAAAATATATTTAATAGAAAATCCGTAAATAATGTGTTTGTGATAGTAATTACAATTAGTTAAATCATGAGTATTGGATTACATTATTATAAAACACATCATTTTAAATGTATCTAGTCAAGATGCATTAACGCTGGACATCAATGTATCCATTGAGACTATAGTACGTAATGTTCTTCAAATGTTGGGCAGTGTATTACTCACGACTGCTGGGGGCAACCTAGAGGTTATGTACTGATAGTTATTAGATAGCTATAGAACAACTCACTCGGTAGTTTTCTGTTGGTTAATATTACTAAGGTCAAACAGAAAATATCGATGTGACTAATTTACACAATTCTTTCGACTTGAGAATACTGTCAGCCTTCCATATAAAAAGCTCTGATTTGATTATAGTCAAATCATGGAACAACATCCATCAAGTGATTATAGTTGGGTCAAGTGGAAGTATTGGAAGGAATACAGTATTCAAGAGACGATTCGTCATTTTAGTTATACGAGGTTACTATCATGGTCAACCCAAGTCAACCGAAAGTCAAAATCTCTGGCCAGAGTAGTATGGTTAATAATAATTGTTATTATTGAACGAAGGATTTTGTGTTTAGACTATAGAGTTGAATAAGGACAATATTGGAATTTTGACCATTACCAAATTCCATAAATCCAAAGTGATACAGTTTTGACGAAGAGAATTGGTGTGCATGAATGTCACTAATGGGTAACGCTTATTAAATCAAATAAGATTTTACTGAAAATGAATAAGCAATAAATTTGACCATAATGTCACACTGCTTGCTAAGTGACGCGTGAACGTTAACATTCGAATAGTTCGGTGTTAATTGCTGATCAAATTTACACCCAAGAGCTGAAATGATGAATTCCTTTAAGAACGGATGATTTAATGAGTTTATAATTGTTATAAATAAATTAAATTAGTATTTATGAAATATTAATTATAAATATTGAATATGGTTTGATAAATAAAAATTGATATATATTTATAATAATTATAATTTATAAATGTACCAATCGATATACAATATCGATAAGCGATTAAATTAAATTTAATTGCATAACATTTCAGCTTGGGCTTAAATGGGTTTAAATCTCATCATTAGGGCTGCAAATTTTGGTTTTGACAAGTTATTGGAGGCGACTAAAACTTAGGATTAGACATAGAGATGGATGGCTAAGATTAAGAGAGAATAGGTAATGAGATTGTCCTAATATCTCTCTTGTACAAGGCTATATATATGGATCTCTAAACCCTTAATCAAAAATAACTTTTGGCTACCATGATTATCAAGTTTGCTAGCCGAATCCCCATATCAATTCTAAGAATCTTAAATCAAGTCAAGTTAAGTAAAAGAACTATTTGATAGAAAAGGTCGATGATTATTGACTTGCAATCTGACGGATCGAGTATAAATAGCTTAGAATTTTTCCTTACACATATTTATACATAACATGAATTATCAAATTCGAAAATAAATTTTTTATACATATAAATAATTTTAAATTATCTTTTATTGATTATTTGAATTGTTTATTATATCTAAAATAATTATTGCACTAAAAATTATATTTTATATTTTTTAAAATTACTACATCTATTTTTTAACCCATGGAATAAATTTCAAATTTTTTTTTCATATTTAATATTATTAATAATTAAATTACTTCGGTTGAACATTTCTTTTATTTATTAAAATAATATTTTATTTAAAAATATCATGAAAAAAATTTAGAATCTGTATTTTATGATCCTAAATTTTCATTAATTTTAAATTTGATTTTTTAATATTTACTACTAATATTTTTAATTATTATGATCAAAACTATTTATTATATATATAATAATGATAAAATTGTATAATTATTATTTTATGTTTGTTATACTAATTTTGATCTGGAAACAATTTTAAAATATTTATATTTATATTTATATTTTAAGTATTTGAATGTAATTAATTATTCATATATATACATTTTAGTTATCCTTATATATATATATATATATATATAATTATTATATATATGTATGTATAATTTTATATCTTTAATTATGTATATATATTTATGAAAATGTTTTAAATTATATATATATATTTAATTTTTAGACTTTTAGTAATAAAATATATTTTAAATATATGTATACGTATTTATGTAAATATACTTTGCATTATAGATTTATGCACAAATTTAGACAACAGACAATACATACGAAATGAGCTAATGTGTCCGTTGCGATATAAATGCCAACATTTGTATATGGGCATGTCATACCCTTCACGGATTATTATGTTACACAAGCATACACATATGTATATTTATATGATACATGTATATATATAAATTAAATCTTTCAAATTAACTTTACATTACAAAATACTTAAATTTAAATAAAAAACATGATTTTATTTAATACAAATTTAGAATTTTTCTAAATGAATTAGACTTTATATGTCCAATAAAGATTTAATAGGATAAAAAAATTGAAACACACCCACTACTAGCGTTGCGGGCTGGTCCAGTTCCAACAAAATCTTGGTTCAATACTTCGATCTATTGATATGAATAATAAGAGCTATGTTTATTATTACTCCTAGTACAGCTGCATATGCAATTATTAAAATGATATAACTACCAATAATGCTTAAGATCTTGGCCTTTTTCCATAAAAATAGAAAATGCTGAGACACCTAAAGCATTTTTATATCTATTCATAACTTAGTGATTCATTGTGTGTCACCAATTGGATTGTCTAAATATTTATGTTAGTTCCACTTATGTGATAAAAGTCATTTAGCACTCTAGCCGACATAAAAGCAATTGTATCAAATATTTCACAAATGATTGTTTTATGGATCAATGCAGGCTGGATACTGTCACATCGGCCTTGCTACGATTTATGGAAATGAAGAGGAGGTATGCTAGCTAAGTTTTATATTTTCGACACAAATGATAATGAAATCGTGATACTTATGGATATGTTTTTCATTTTTGATCATATTGAAATAAAGTCCTTTGCTGTTGTTTGCTTAAAGTGATTTTACATTATTGACCAGAGTTAAACCATTATCATGTGTTTTTCTCAACATAGGGACCTAGATTTGATGGCGGAAAAAAACTGGATAAACCGAAATTTAATGATATAATGTTCGCACTCGTCCCGATTAGCCTAAAGAATAATGGTCATTTAATGAATTAATAAAAATACAAGTTTTATTGTGCAACTTGACAGTGATATTGTGTGTCAGATTATACTTGATGTACATACATAAATTTGTCAACTTTTTTTCAGTAAGACCTAAAATTATGAGGCTGAAATGAAGAAATCATATTGATTAGGCTGTCCTAGGGTAAAGGGAGACGACGAGGACACAGGTGATTTAGAAGATTCGAAAGATGAATTTCAAATTAAGACGAAGATAACAGTGGTAGATAAATCATAAGCTGACAGGTAAATCGGTAAATTTTGATCATATCAGCTTGATTTTATATTTCTTTTATATCATCATCATTTGTTAAAAATTGTAATTTACTATAGGAACCTGGGGAACGGATACAACAATGAAAGCCGACCAATGGGGCTTGCATTCTCATCCTTTACGAGAAGTGGTAGGTTTTGTTAGATTGATATGAGATATAATTTTCTTCCATATACATTTGCGTTCATATATTAGTGTTGTATAGCTGTAGGCAAAGAATTGGAAGGTGAGAGGGAAATGGAAAGCAACATAGAATGGAAAGATAGAGTAAATAAACGGAAGACAACGCAAGAGAAGAAAGGTTTCATCAACAAAGAAGAGAATGATAACGATGATCAAGATTATGATTACGAACTGTAAGATTAAACCATGTTTTAATGTATTCAAGCACACAAATACCGAGACACACGAATATCGTGATTTTTGTGCACCAGAATATCATAAGAATAACGATCTTGGTCAGGTAGGATGTTTTACAAGTTGGCATCATATTATATATATTGTTTCATAGCTACAAGAATTCAAAATAGTCACTAGATATGCCTTTTTGTTGACCATACATACACACAAAAGCATTTTCTATTTGGGAACTAAATATTTCATAGTTTCGGCAAAATTTGCTTTGCGCTAATTCACTGTACATCTAAATTTTCCTAGCCATTCCATACATTCACGACTGTTAAAAAAATTTAGTTAATAATAAAAGTTGCAGGAAAATGTACCGGCTTAAAGAAAGTGATATCATCCATTAATGCATTTTTCTTTTTCATTTTAGAATTCCATTATGTTAGTTGGTCTTAGGACAAAACAATGGGCCAGAATGCACAATAAGCTCTCAATTATTTTCCATTAATGCTGCCCAAGTAATCAATGTTACTTTTTATAATATCAAAGCTATGAAGATACTTCTCAGTTTTGCTTGGTATGTAATTCTATCTTCATAAAGTCATACTGCTAGACTGCGTTCCTAAAATGTTACTAAATGAATTTACAATGTTTAACTAAGGCTATAAAATTAATTTACTACAGCGTTTTTTAATAGCTTCGATAGCAATTTATTTAGCAACATTTCAAAAACGCTGCAGAATTTCCTGACACTTTTGCAGCATGGTATTATAAAACCTTCTTCGAAACTCTGCTAATGATTATGGAAGCACTTTTAAAACGCTGCATAAGCTCTTTTTTTGTTGTAGTGAACTATTTGAAAGGTCCTCGAAAGTTTCACCCCTAAATTATCTAAGGAAACAACTGACATCGAGTCATTTAACTCGGCCCTGAGTCATATTTTTTAACTCCATAGCAATTTGTCAACTCTCTACGACTTATTTTCTACTTCCCCAGAGTATGCCCAAGTGTTCTCATGATGTTTTGATGACCCATCATCAAGTTTGAATGTGAGAGAACTCAAGTAGCCAAGCAATCCAAGTATTAAAGGAACTATCACTAAATTTAACAAAAGATAAAGGAAAAAGCATGAAACACGTTTATTTGAAGATAGAAAGGAATTGCAAGAGGAGCGGAATCGTTTCCACTTAAGGAAATGACTCGGTATCGAGTTGTTTATTTAACTCGGATGGTTCCAAGTTTTCTCATGCTATCTTGCTCCGACATCTAGACTATGCCCCAATTGAATTTCTAGCTAAAGACGACCGTTTCCCCTATAAACAAAAACCACAAAGCAACCAAAGAGGGATCTGGTTTCTACATCACTATGCCAAAGCTCTGCCTCTTCTTTATCTCCTATCTTCATACAATAGTCACCAAGGCAGCTACTCTAGATAATACTAGGACTTAGAATTTATCTAAACCTTATCCTAGTGACTTATTCTCTCTCAAATCTCTTGTAATCTCAAACAAACTACATCAAATCTATAAAAAAAGCAAAGCTATAGAGTGGCGTAGGCCATAGATTGCCGAACCATTGTAAAACTTGTGCCCCTCTACTTTATTTCCCGTATTTTCTATTATTTCTATTATTGTATATTGGATCTAGGTCTTACATGTTCCATATAATATATCTTTGGGTGTTAATCCATTTTTATCATTAACATTTCTGTTGGGCGAATTCTCACCCAGAGGATCTCAAGACCAAAGAGCGTCAGTCTCACTCATGTTCACATCCTGCACTTCATTCGGCAAGGCCACAGTTCACTCGGCATTCGCAAATAGAGCATGGCAACCTCCATTCGGCAAAACCCCTCCTATGTGTCATTCGGCAATAGCTCATTCGGCTATACCTCATTCGGCATCTCCATATACCCATGTCCATTCGGCACAAGGGCATCCGGACGAGCTCCGCCGAACCACACATCCCCAACTACCGAATGAGACCATGCCGAACCATGCTCCTCTCACGAACTCCGCCGAACCACGCTTTAGCCGGACCACCCACACACCACTCTACTCCATGCCGGTCCAAACCAACACCGGACCAACCACTACTCTCCACAGCCAATGCCGCTCCTCTCCCCTCCGAACCAAGCTCCATGCACAGCCGAATGAAGCTCGCCGAACCAGAATGCCACCAGGCCAGATTGCTCCAGCCCAGGCCCGCTAGCAGCTATATACTTCCAAGACCCCTGCCCCCTACCTCACTCTATAAATAGAGGGGCAGGGGTACAACAATGGTAGACAAGTTTGAGAGCTCAAGCAAGGAAGGAACTTTCAAACTACTTTCATACACTTGTACACAACGCATTGTACTTGTAACCTGAAAGAAAGAAGATAATAACATATAAAGTGGACGTAGGCACATTCTGGCCGAACCACTATAAATCTGTGTGTCTTTTACATTTCAGCCCCTACTTTTCTCATATTTACATACTCATCTAAAATCATTGAAAATTACATATAATCAACTAAATAATACGACTTGGAGGTGTTTGTCCATTTTTTGTGCAAACATTTTTGGTGCTTTCACTGAGAGCTGAACTCAAACTTCATCTTCTCCCACTCAACCTTTTTCCTAACGACATCACTCGTTGCTTAGAAATCATGCCTTCCAAACAGAGAAGGGATGTTAACAAAGGAAAGAACATCGCAACTAGCAGCCTTCCAGATCCAGCAATCACAGATCAGCCCACTTCAACAGCAGTACCAGATGAAAATCAGGAAAATCCAACTGGTCCCGCAACGGAACAACCAATCACTAGGGCAGATCTGGACAGGGTTGTGGCTGAAGTAACTAACCGCTTCACATCCCAACAAGAAACTTTGGTGGACCAACTCATGACACGCTTAAGGGACGCTGAAGAGTCCAACCGCAACACTGAATCATGGGGTGAATCCCAATCCGGAGGATCCCGGAGGCAACAAAGGTCTTCACTCTTCGAACAAGCTATCAACAGGAAAAACGATGATAGGGGCCGCGCCCGGACTCAGCCCGAATTCCGACTCGAGGAAGCCCTTGGAACCGAACCTAGCGGGGGAGGCACCAGGCGAGGGTCGGATGTAGCTGAGCCAGTCATGCCACCTAATCATAGAAACCCCGCTGAACGGAGCCGAGCTAGAACCCAGCCCGAAGTTGACCCCATGGATGTGCTCGAAACAGAACCCCACAGGGGAAGATCAAGGCAGGGGGCAACTGTAGCTGGTCCTAGCGTGCATCCAAGCAGCCAAAGACAACCACTGGATAATGCTAGAGGTGATAGACTGTACCATCCCTACAGGTCATCTGGGCGAGATAGATCCCGCAGGGAAGAACCGAGCTCATTTTTGTCCGCTCCAAGTTCTGACGAGCGGATGGCACGATTATTCAGAGAATGTGTCCAACGGGAACAAAGGGACCGGGGAATAGGCGCTAGGGTCACCAGTCCCTTTACCCGAAATATCGAAACTGCCATCACTCCCCGGGAATGGAAAATGCCAACCATGGAACCTTACAAAGGAACTTCCGACCCCATCGTACACCTGCAGAGATACACCCAGCATATGCTCATGAGTGGAGCAACAGAAGGAGTATTATGTAAATGCTTTCCGCTATTCCTATCAGATCTAGCTACCTCCTGGTTCTGCCATCTACCCCAAGGATCCATCAGCTCATGGGAGATGTTAAAAGAAAGGTTTATTAGCCAGTTCCGCATCCATGTGGAACAACCCAGGGATGCTTATTCTCTATCCAATGTCAAACAGAAAACCGGAGAGACGCTACAACAATATCTAACACGGTTCAACGCCGCAGCGGCAGCAGTTCAAGATGCCGATGAAAAACTCACTCTAATGGCCCTCTGTAGTGGTGTGCATCCAGACACCAAGTTTGCCAGAAGATTAACTAAGGAAAAACCAGTTACCTTGCCTGATTTCTTCCATGAAGCTGGAAAGTATATGAGACTTGAAGACGCTGCTACGGAGAGGCAGCCAGGGCAACAAGGCAAGATAATTCAGGACAAGGTTCCCACTGCAGCTAAGGACGCTCGAAGAAATGAATCTAGAGACAATGCTGGGGGCAGAAAGGGTGAGAAGCGCCAATATCGACCAGGGCCAAGATTTGACTCCTACACTCCTTTGAATGAAACAATCGAAAACATCTACCTAGCCACTCAGGGCGAACTCGGATACAAGCGCCCCCCGCACAAGAAAGAATCAGATAACGCACTCAAGTCCGGAAAGTTCTGTCGCTTCCACGAATCCCACGGACATGACACCAATGAATGCCACCATCTTCGGGACTTGATCGAAGAACACATTAGAAGAAGAAGACTGGAACGTTATGTGAAAAGTCAGGACAGGACTCCAACTCCTGCCAATGAGAACTCAAAGCAACCCCTCCCAGAAGTAGGCGGAGGGAGTCGCAACAATCACAACACCAGTGGCTCTAGTCAAGAGAAGATAGTAGTCCTTACCATCTCAGGAGGACCACACATTGCCGACAGAAGTTGGGCAGAGATGGAAAGGTACGGCAAGTCGCTTAGAAATGCCGAAGGATATGTTAACTCCATTACGGAGGAACGCCACCCGAAACGAAAAGAAAACGACGACATCATATTCAGTAGGCGTGATTTGGAAGGAAGACAGTACCCACATATGGATCCTATGGTCATCTCTGCCTGGTTCGGTCCAGCTAAAGTTTTTCGGATTCTAATAGACACAGGAAGCTCCGTTAATATCCTGTTCAAACATGCTTTCGACAAAATGAAGTTATCAATGAAGGATGTATCCCCCTGTGACAAACCACTGCACGGTTTCACTGGAGATGCAAAAATGCCCCTCGGGCAACTTGACCTCTTCGTCGAAATAGGAAGTCATCCCCGCTCCGTTGTGCGAAAACAAACGTTCGTACTAATAGAAAACCACTCGGCTTACAACGCTTTCTTGGGAAGACCAGCCTTGTCTGACTTTCAGATTGTATTAGCCCCCTGGTGCCTGAAAATGAAATTTCCAACAGACAACGGAGTAGGAGAAGTAGAAGGAGATCAAGGTGCTGCCCGAGACTGCTACGTAACTGAACTTCGCAATAACCGCAGAAAGAATAAAGGAAAAGATGCAGAGACTACTCTCTGCATGAAAAGCTTGGAGGCATAGCAACTAAAGAAAGCCCCTCCTCTTCGATACACAAGCGATCCCTTCAATGAACTAGACCCCAGGGATAAAGAGGAGGAGGCTACCGCCGAGCCTGCAGAGGCTATGGAATTCGTATCGGTAGATAAGCATGATTCAAGTAGACTATTAAAAATCGGATCTCAGCTGAAAACGGAATTGAAGGATCGACTCATCGACTTTCTCCGCCACAACTTAGATGTATTTGCGTGGACCCATGCCGATATGACAGGAATCTCCCCAGACGTAGCATGCCACATGTTGAACATCGATCCCACCAAGGTACCAGTAAAGCAGAAAAAGAGGAGCATGGGGGCAGAGCGATCAGCAGCCCTTGATGAGGAAGTAAAAAATCTACTTGCTAATGACTTCATACGGGAAGCCATCTACCCAGAATGGATCGCTAACCCAGTGCTAGTAAAAAAGGCCAATGGAAAGTGGCGAACATGTATTGACTTCTCCAATCTGAATGACGCTTGCCCGAAAGACTGCTTCCCACTTCCCCGAATTGACCAACTCGTGGACAGCACAGCTGGGCACGAACTCCTATCTTTTATGGATGCATACTCCGGATATAACCAGATCCCCATGCACGCTCCCGATCAGGACCACACTAGCTTCATCACCGACCGCGGATTATATTGTTACAAAGTCATGCCTTTTGGACTCAAGAATGCTGGAGCTACCTATCAACGCCTCGTCAACAAAATGTTCGCAGAACTGATAGGACGTACTATGGAAGTATATGTGGATGACATGTTGGTGAAGTCCAGGAAAGCCAACGACCATGTAAGCCATCTGGACGATATGTTTCGGGTACTTCGCCGATATGGAATGAAGCTGAATCCTCTAAAGTGCTCCTTCGGAGTATCATCGGGAAAATTCTTAGGATTCATCGTCCACGCCAGAGGAATCGAAGCAAACCCTGAACAAATCCGAGCTTTAAAAGAAATAAGGATACCTTCCACTCGAAAAGAAATGCAGAGCCTAAACGGAAAGGTGGCCGCCCTAAGCAGATTCATTTCCAAGGCAACTGACAAGTGTGTCCCTTTCTTCGAAGCACTCAAGAAAGACAAAGGGAGGTTCGAGTGGACCGACGAATGCTTAAAAGCTTTCCTCAACCTAATCGAACACCTTCAGAGACCACCAGTACTCTCAACTCCAAATGAAGGTGAAGTGTTATACCTATACCTCGCTGTATCATCTCATGCTCTAAGCGCCGCCTTGGTAAGAGAAGAAGACCGCACACAACGTCCGGTTTACTTTGTAAGCAAGAGATTTACGGGGGCAGAAGCCAGATATCCTAAACTTGAGAAGTTAGCATATTGTTTATTGATCGCGTCACGGAAACTGCGACACTACTTCCAGTCTCACTCCATCAGGGTTCTAACCGATCAACCACTAAGACAAGTGCTCCATCGTCCTGACACTTCTGGGCGACTCCTCAAATGGTGCATCGAACTAAGTCAGTATGATATCACCTACCATCCCCGCACCGCTATCAAAGGACAAGCCATGGCTGATTTCATTGCCGAATTCACTACCAACGAAGGCAAGGAACAATCCGAAGTAGCAAAAAACATCAAGTGGAACCTCTTTGTAGACGGAGCATCAAACGAACAAGGCTCGGGGGCAGGTATTGTGATCGTCACCCCCAGGGGAAGAAAGTTGTACTATGCATTAAGATTGGAGTTCACGGCCACTAACAACGATGCTGAATATGAAGCAGTAATAGCGGGATTGGAACTGGCCCTAGAAATTGGGATCAATTCCTTATGTATTCATAGTGATTCTCAGCTTATCGTAAACCAGGTACTAGGAGAATTCCAGACTCGAGGAGAACGGCTCACAGCATACCTAAAGAAAACCAGACTGCTGCTCGATCGATTGGACCATTATCTAATCAAACACATTCCTCGAGAAGAAAACCAAGAGGCAGATGAACTTGCAAAGCAAGCTAGTATGAAGGACAGCACCATTCCCGGAGCACTAGTAATCTCAAGGCAGCTAGCCCCGAGTTTCGAACAAGCGAATCTGATAACTGCAATCGAAGAAGGAACCTGGATGACTCCTATCCGGAAATATTTGCAAGATGGCATACTACCCGACAGGCGTGACGAAGCCAAGAAGATCTTGAGGAAAGTTCCCCACTGCACAATGCAAGAAGGCATCCTCTACCGGCGTGGCTTCTCTAGCCCCCTATTAAGATGCGTCGCCGGAAGGGAAGCCAAGGAGATATTAACAAACATCCATCAGGGAGGATGCGGAGATCACACTGGAGGACAGACTTTGGCAAGAAAGATACTCCGATATGGATATTACTGGCCCACACTAAACAAAGATGCCCTAGACTTCGTTAAGAAATGCGACAGATGTCAGAAGTTCGCCAAGATCCCTCGACTACCCACAAACGAAATTACTCAAATGACCAGCCCTTGGCCCTTTGCCGTATGGGGAATTGACTTAATTGGCGAACTGCCAACGGGCCGAGGCGGAGCCAAATATGCTATAGTGGCAGTCGATTATTTCACCAAATGGGTGGAAGCGGAACCTTTAAATAAAATATCTTCAGCAAAAGTTATCAACTTCTTGATCAAAAACATTCTGTGCAGGTATGGAGTCCCCCTCAAGATCGTATCAGACAACGGACTCCAATTTGACAGCGAAGAATTTGCCGACTGGTGCCAAGAGCATGGAATTCATAAAAGCTTCTCATCAGTAGCTTACCCTCAGGCAAACGGACAAGTTGAAGCTGTCAACAAAATTCTCAAAACCCTAATCAAGAAGAAACTTGAAAAGTCAAAAGGCGCTTGGGTGGACGAACTTCCTACGGCACTATGGGCATACCGCACATCTTTCAGAACATCAACGGGACATACTCCTTTCTCTTTGGCATATGGATCGGAGGCAATGCTCCCAGTTGAGACTATTGTGCCTTCCCACCGTAGGATCCACTACAACCCAGAAGAAAACGAAGAACTCCTCCTCATGTCTTTGGATCTGATTGAGGAAAGGAGAAACGATGCAGCACTCAAAGCAGCAGCTCACAAACAAAAAGTGGCAGCACTATACAATTCCAAAGTCAAGCATCGCAGCTTACAAGAAGGAGATCTTGTCCTCAGGCGAATCTTTCCGCGCCCCGGGGCACTGGACCCCATCTGGGACGGACCATATGTAATTCACAAAGATCTCCACAACGGAGCTTACATTTTGTCAACAGTGGACGGAGAGGTGTTCCAGAGGGCATGGAACATCCAACACCTCCGTCGATACTTTTCTTAACTTGTACTGCCCATATGAAGTGAATTAACAAAGAGAATCAGTGGACGTAGGCATTTTCGTGCCGAACCACTTTAAAAAATCTTGTCTCTTTTTAACTTGTTCCTTTATGTCTTGGCTACTTGTTAAGCGTTATCCCTTTCTGTTGAACAAAATTCTATGGCATCTTCACTCAAGACGCACCGCGGCCTCATCTGGACTAGGCCTAACAGGTACGCTACGATTCTATGCACTCGCCAATGAGACACTTTTGCTCCAGCATCCCTCTGCTGCGGGTTAACTCATTGTGCGCCTGCCCTCAAAGCCAACTGTAATGAGCCGATTATAAGTCATCATAAAGGCCGACTATAGCCGATGGCAGCTCATTACGGCGTTCGGCTCGCCGGTAACTGTGAACCTACTTTAAGCCCCAACATAAGGTGTGGCCAGCCAGGGGTAGTTCACGGCCAACGGCACCCACGCTAGCCGGCCACGGTAAATCGAATAATACCCACGATTACGGACCATAATGGTTCGGGTAGTTACCGTGCGCGATCTCGGCTCCGATGTGTCTTAAGTGCGGCTGTGGTAAAAAAGAAAACTCCCCGCGGAGGCGTAAGATGGGTGACAAATGTCTCCAAGACCCACAGCTAGGGAAAGTGACTACAAAACCCGTTTGCCACGAACTTAAGCACATCGACGGCCTTCCGTGACTGGAAGTTTTACTTTTACTATATTTCCATTTCATTTAAATATTTTTCTCCTATCCTGTATAACAAACTCTAAAGTACAGGAAACCAAATAGGAAGCATTCACTCATGAGGCTCTAAGCCTGCATGCTGGGTAGCAGGGCGCTCTGCTATACCCGTGAACAGTTACACAAGACACTCAAAGCTACCGCCTGCGAATAAAACATAAAGGGCGGTACTCTCTTCTCTTGTACATAAATGCGTAACTATAACTTATTCATACACTGACATTGCAAAACGTGAAATTATATTTCAAGCAAAAACTTAACATCAAACACAAGTGGAATCACAGGCATATACATAATTATACTTCTCACACAGCACATAAAGATAGCAACAACATTTGAACATGACAAAATCAGCTTATATTATAAGATCACACGAAGTTATTCTTTGCAAATAATTTTATTACAGTTGCATATCAAAGACTAACATGAACAGTGATAAAAAAGAAACAAAAAGATGGCAGATGCATCCACACTCCATCACCAACTCCCCCAGCCTACTTAGCCGCAGGATCGGAGCCCCCAGCATGTGGATCTGAAGTCCCACCTGTCCAGATCAGAAGAGGAATTCATTAAACGAACGATCAAGTTATGAAAACACGAAAAGAAAAGAAAGGGAAAAGAATAACTCACCAGCATCCGCCGCTTGATCCTCATCATCCAACTGCACGCCCGCTTCCTCTGCAGCGAGTAGCCGCATCCCCTCCTTCACCGCCGCTTGCTCCTCCTTTGAGAACTGAGCAGTAACCGCACTCAAGTTGAAAGCCTCTCCGCCTTCCTTACCCGCATTCACCCTGGCCTCCTCTAAAGCCTGGAGATACACCTTGGCCATGACCCGAGGGTAATCGTCCATCCAAGACAAGCCGCCCTCCTTCCAAGTGTGGAAGTACATATCCTGCAACATCTCATCCATCATCCCCTCGTTTTCCTCAAACTCCCTCACCCGGGCCTCGGAAGCTTGCAACTTGGTGATGGCGACGTCCCTCTCTGATTGGTATCTCAAGCAGTCAGCCTGGAGTGACCTCCTCATTTCCTCTTCCTTCAACTTGAGGGACCTCCTCATCTCCTCCATCTCCTCCTTCAACTCGGCCTGAGCCATCTCCGCAGCCTCGAGCCTCCCTGACAACTCCTCTACCCGCTCGAGATCCGCATTTCGAACCTCATCCACCGTTGTAATAGCCATGTTAATCCGCTCCCTGCAGGTGACCTCCATTTTCCGTAACTCCGCCCTACTTGCCTTCTCCATGGTCTCTTTCAGACGCTGGGAAGCTTCCTCATGCTGGGAGATCTGGATGGCTTGGTCGGCAAGCTGCTTGGCCTGATCGGCAACCTTTAGCCTTAACCGAATGTTAGCACTCCCAATCTCCTCCCCGGCCTTGACCAATCGAGCATGATGCTCCATTAACTTCTTAGTCTCTTCGGCCACCCGATCAATATTAGCCTTGGCCTCGTCCCCCATGGTGACTACCCGTGTAGTAAGTAAATCAAGATCTAAAGATTTGGCCTCGTCCAGCACTCTTACCATGGGGTTGCGGGGAAGTAGGTGCTCGCCCGTGGTCTCATCGAATGAAATGTCCCGAAAACTTGGGTCTAAATCAGGATGGCCGGCAAAAGGGTCACGAGGCACGGGGCGAGGCACATCGGGACGCCTTATATGAATGACAGTAGAACTCTTGGAAGGAGGAGGAGGGGGGCAGGGCTCCGTGCTCTCCTCCGTAGTATCACGAGGAGGCTGAGTAGGGGGAGACAGAGTAGGAAGCTGCGAAGCAGAAGAAGACTCAAATAAGGAACGGCTCCGCTTCCTTTTCTGAATGCCCTCTTCGATGACCCCAAGAAGAGGGCGGTACTTGACTACGTCCCCAGTGCGATCAGTAGAAGGTTTCGCGGAAGCTCTCCTCGACTTAAATTGTTCAAGGCGGTGTCGAACATCCGACGTTTTACCCGCCTGGCCTGCCCCTGGAATAAAGAACAAGTGTTACGAACATACAATAATCCGCAATTCAAAAAATGTGCTAAGTTAAAAAGAAAGAAAAGTGAGGAGACACATCTGTTATACAAACCCGGCGGAGGAGTGGGATACTGCAATAAGTCCTGGATCTCATTCCAGGACGGAAGTGAACCGTAAAAAATTTCTAAGTCCTTATCGAAAATAGAATCGGCAGAAGACAAAAGTTCACCTTGCATCGCCGGAATCACCCTAGCTGAGGAACCCTTAGAGGATGGGTCAGTGCCAGCCACAGCTTTGCCGGTTTCCTTTGCCTTCTCCGTTCCCTTCTCCGTTTCCGACTCTCCCTCCGACTCCCCGAAGGCCCGACGGAGAGCCTCATCCAGTTCGAGGTCTTGTTCAGAGGTTAGAGCAGCAACACCACTACCACCTTGACCTTCGCCATCTCCTCCACCCTCCGACCCCTCTCCAACTTCGCCTCCTTCCTCCTCTTCTACACCTTCCTCCTCCGGGACAATCGGGCAAGTACTTGGAGAAGGGCCATCGGACTTCCTCAGTTTCTTCCCCCCGACCACGGGACGCTCTGCGAAAGGCTCCCTCTTACCGCTCTTTACCTTATCCCCCTCCTTAGCTTTAGCAGCCTTCTCCTCAGCCGTGTCTCTTTGCTTAACCACGGACTGGTGCGGTAAGATCAAATTATACTCCAAGAGGGTTGCGTTCCTGATCAAGAAGGAGGCCGACCGGTCCCGTGCCGGAATAGCCTTTAGTTCAGCAGCCATTCGCACCAAGGAATCATCCTCCACAACTGCAATACCACCTGTCGCTAGCCAGAAATAGAAGCATGTCAGAAAAAACACTACAGTCAAGACATGGAAAATATAAATGAAATCCATCTTACATCCGGAAGTGAAAAGGCGGAAAGAAACAGCATCGTCCTTGATGAAGAACCACTCTTTCTTGAACATGGTAAACTTGGAATATAGGTCCAGGACTGGTTTGAAGGGCACGGCCGCCTCCAGACTAATATACGGAGACCCCTTCTTATAGCCTCTCAGGTTGTACAAGTATCGGATTTCCCGGTTAGAAGGAGGACGCCCGTACCTCCTCTGGAAGATAACAAAGAGGCTCACCAGGATGGCGTATGAGTTAGGCTGGAGCTGGAAAGGAGCCACCTTCAAATAGGTGGTGAAGCTTACTATCCAAGCGTTGATAGGGGGGATAGCGCCGCACATGCAATGGTATCTGCTAAAAGCGAAGTAGCCCTCGGGAGGATTATATGGCACCACCCCATCTCCTGGCAGCAGCATAAGAGCCCTATCTATCCCAAAGGAACGGGATATGACGTCGAGTTGCTCCTCCTTTAAGGAGCTAGGAAAGCAATCAGGGGGGGAGATCAAAAGTTCCTGTGGACCATATCCATCCACTAGAGACCTTGGAATGGGTCGATGTTGCTCGGATCCTGATTGGACTGGGGGCAAGGAAGAGGAGGGCTCTCTTGTGCCTCTAGACTTCTTTCTGTCTGATCGTGTTTCCGCTTTGCGAGACATTTTCTGCAGCACAAGAAAAACACGGTGTTAGAGCAAGAAGTATAGAAAGATAAACAAGCAAGTATCTAAAGAAAGCATATAAAAGCATAAGATTCCGCTCAAGGTTCAAGTATGAAGTCTCATTCGGCGGTGCAAGACGAGTTCATTCGGCACCAAACTCCAATGCTCATTCGGCATACATGTCATTCGGCATACATGTCATTCGGCATACCTCATTCGGCTATTCAATACACTCCGTACACATTCGGCAAACAGGGCCATCCGGTGGCAAAGGTTCATTCGGCAGAAAGTATACATACCTGGTTCGGTATAAGCTGGTTCGGCGAAGACTTTGGTTCGGCAGCACAATATGGTTCGGCTCTACTCGTTCGGTAATGAAAAACGAGGGGGGTGCGGCCTCTATATATAGGCGAGCTCAGGACCGGACCAAGGCATTCGACATACCGGACCGAATGGAAGCCGAATGGAACTATCCATACCGGACCAGCCTCCAACCGAATGAAACTTGTGCCAACTCGAACCCGAACGAAGCTACCTCTACCAGCAGAAACCAGAAACAGGGGGCACGCAGGCGCTTCACTCAGATAAGTACCGAACTCCAGAATAACTAATAAAATAAGATTATGATAACGGTGAATAAGTCGTAAAATCCTCACCGACGTGGATTAAATCGTTTACACGTGTACGCGACCTCGAATGGTCCATAGGCACGCTCTGAATGGTTATTAACCCTACCATCGTGGGAATTTACACTTTGACACGCATTCTTAAGCCCAGCGGTCATATGGATATTTGATAATTATGAAATGGCTAAGCTACTTACACATGTACGGGGTTGCGAACGATCCCTAGGCATGCTCTGAGCTGGCAATAAACCATCTTCACAAACATAAACCGGGCATCGACGATGCCAAGCCCCTTCGGGGCTCACTCTCTCGTCCTGAACGGCACAGTTCACTTCATCTCGAATATTTCGATCATGAACGGTCGTTATTTGAAATCATACTGAAACTGTAAATTCCTTTGCAGGACATCAACATGATATGAACATCCAACCCATGGCATTACAAAAACAAGCCTCCCTACAACAAGGAAACAAAGCGCGACACATGCAAGCACGTGCCCCACTTTGGGGGGCAAATGTTGGGCGAATTCTCACCCAGAGGATCTCAAGACCAAAGAGCGTCAGTCTCACTCATGTTCACATCCTGCACTTCATTCGGCAAGGCCACAGTTCACTCGGCATTCGCAAATAGAGCATGGCAACCTCCATTCGGCAAAACCCCTCCTATGTGTCATTCGGCAATAGCTCATTCGGCTATACCTCATTCGGCATCTCCATATACCCATGTCCATTCGGCACAAGGGCATCCGGACGAGCTCCGCCGAACCACACATCCCCAACTACCGAATGAGACCATGCCGAACCATGCTCCTCTCACGAACTCCGCCGAACCACGCTTTAGCCGGACCACCCACACACCACTCTACTCCATGCCGGTCCAAACCAACACCGGACCAACCACTACTCTCCACAGCCAATGCCGCTCCTCTCCCCTCCGAACCAAGCTCCATGCACAGCCGAATGAAGCTCGCCGAACCAGAATGCCACCAGGCCAGATTGCTCCAGCCCAGGCCCGCTAGCAGCTATATACTTCCAAGACCCCTGCCCCCTACCTCACTCTATAAATAGAGGGGCAGGGGTACAACAATGGTAGACAAGTTTGAGAGCTCAAGCAAGGAAGGAACTTTCAAACTACTTTCATACACTTGTACACAACGCATTGTACTTGTAACCTGAAAGAAAGAAGATAATAACATATAAAGTGGACGTAGGCACATTCTGGCCGAACCACTATAAATCTGTGTGTCTTTTACATTTCAGCCCCTACTTTTCTCATATTTACATACTCATCTAAAATCATTGAAAATTACATATAATCAACTAAATAATACGACTTGGAGGTGTTTGTCCATTTTTTGTGCAAACAATTTCGGTGCTTTTCACTGAGAAAACTGAATCCAGTCTTGGATCCAGCTCTCAACTTTGGATTGGATTAATCTAGTAGTGAGTTCAAACAACTTGAAGAATTTGGAGATTTTGTTATCCTAATGGTCCCTAGGAAACGAAAATCTACATTTGGAAGATTTTTAGGAGCAATGGTCTGTGGTGATGAAGAAAACACCCATCAAACAGAAGCGAATAATGGAAATCCACTACATGGATCTTCTACTCAATAAGAAGTTGTCAATAGTGGGGAGCTTAATAAGATGATCAATGACCATATCTAGAAATTCACCGATGGTCAAAAAGCTCTCATGGATCAGATGGATATGTTACTAACTTTGTCTTCACCAGTAACAAGAAGTCGGGAAGCTTCTCCTACAATAGAACAAGAAAATTCCTCCATTTATAGCTTAAATCAAAAGGATGGAAAACAAAAATAGAAGTATGCAACTGCCACAATAGCAGGGGATGTTGCAGGAGGAAGTATGAGTGTTTCCTCTACAAGGGGACAGCTTGGTACCGAGCCAAAACAACACGGTGTTAAACCAAACATTGGGTTGAACACTCCTCGGCAAGGAAATGCAGTGCATGTTTCTGACTTTAAAGACAAATATGTAGCTTGATGGTGGAGGCTAGAATTGAATACTGGTGTTAACAGACAAAATGCAGGAGCTGGAGCTCAAATAGCCATGGCAAGACCAACTGTACACCAAAGGAACTCTATAGGAGTAGTTCTCTTGGAGAATGGAGAACCTAGGATTTAGTTGGAAAACCGAGATCATTTGCAACGTCAAACATTTGGTGTAGCCCTTGATAAATAACCTGTGTATTGCTGAAACATTGAAGAGTACACCCTTAATATGGTCAAATGGTTGTTGGAAGAAAGTAAGGGAAGGAAGCATGAAGATCGGGGCTCCACACCAAGCTGAACTCTCTTTACCACAAATGTTCCGAGAAACAAATATCCCTGAATATTCACCATGCCGACTATGCCACATACAACGGAAATACGGATCCTAAAAAACATTTTTTCAAATATGAATGGCATATGGATGGAGTTAGAGCTAAGAAAGTTTTTCATTGTAGATGTTTTCCCATTTTCTTGGAAGGGGTCGCTTCTATGTGGTTTAAAAGACTCGTAGAAATTCCATTTCCATTTTTGCAAAATTGGCGAGGAAGTTTTTGGAATAGTTTAGACTCCATATTGCATAACCGAAGGACGTGATGTCTTTGTCTGACTTTTCTCAAGGGCCCGATGAGTCACTGTTTGAATTGGGTTAACATCGTAGTTAAAGGGATGAGCAGACTAAAGGAAGACATGATATTTATGGCTTTGGTCCAAGCTATTCATAGATTTGGGTAGATGGATTAAATGAAACAACCAACTTCCATGGAAGAATTCCACTGAAAGGCAAACCAGTTAAGAAGGCTGGAAGAAGCAAGTATGATTCAAGGAAAAACTGCTAATGAGCAATTAAAGGAAGTGATTCCAAGCAACATTGGGGTCAAACAAGAAGGCAAAAATTCCAGGACTACTAGAGGAAATGCAGGAAAGATTGCAAATCAAAAGAAGAGAAATCAGAACTTTGGAAGGCCAGGAATTTAAGACTTGAGGACTATATACCATTGAATGATAGTTTGAAAAAAAAAATCTACCTTGTGCCTCAGGGAGCTGAATGATACAACAAACCGCTCAAGTGGGAAGCATCCGAGCAGTAGAAGAGATCGAGAAAGTTCTAACACTTCCACGAGAGTTATACACATTACACAAATAAGTGTCGGCACCTTAAGAACTTGATTGAGGAATTGATACAGAATTACGGGCTCCAGCAGTATGTGAAGAAACCATAAAACTCTAATCAATTGGCAACACCCCAAGGACCGAATGCCTAAGGAAGTTAGTTCGGACTCAATGGAGAAGGGCCTAGGAGAATAAATCAAAGGCTGGTTATAAACACCACCAATAGAGGACCTCATCCAGCATGGAAGAGTTGGGGGGAGATAGAACGATATGCTAGTTCTTTGAAGCATGCCCCTTAGGAGAGTTGTTATGCCATCAAGGACAGAGCTTCGGCAAAGCAACAAGGATGACCACTGATGATATTATGTTCCGAAATTGGAATATGGAGGCATAAAAGATCCAACCTTGACCTAATGGTGTAATGGTTGGGTTCGGTCTAGCAGTTGTGCATTGGTTGACAATGGAAATTTGATCAATATTCTGTTTCGAAAGATATTTGACCAAATGAAAATAAGCAAGAGGGATGTAACTGGATAGTGAACAAAGATTCAAGGATTTACAGGCGAACCAAAGCCACTGATTGGAACCATCGATCTATCTATAAAACTCAAAGAAGTAGAACGAAGGTTGGTTCTCGTCCAAACATCTGTAATCGTTGATGTGTATTCTGCTTACAATGCCTTCTTGGGCCAACCGACCCTCGTTGGCTTCAGAATCACTTTGGATCTGTGGTGTTTTGTAATGAAATTCACAATAGAGAGGAGTAGTAAGAGGAGATCTAAGTGTTGCAAGAGAATGTTATGTTGCTGGATTACGTGAATCAAAGTGTCGTGAAAGTGGGAAGAATATGGGGAAGTCTCTACACATTCATGAACCGCAAGTATAGAAATTATAGAACCGACCTTGGTTCGGAGACCATAGTCGCTTCGGAAAGGCTATGGATCCTAGGAAGAAGAGCTCAAGAGAGGTATGGGCAGCGCCAATGGAGTTCACGGTAGTTTTCCTTATCAAAATGGATGACCCAACTTGGGTCTTGAAGATAGGTTTGTAGCTTGGAATCAAGATGCAATATGAATTGATAAATTTCTTCATGCCAATCTAGATGTGCACTTGGACACATCCCAGTATATGTAGGGAATCATGGAAGATAGCATATAACGCATTAATATCGATCCCAAGTTCACACCGGTGAGGCAGAAGAGACACAATCTGGATCAAGAGCGATCCTCTACATTGAAAAAGGAAGTAGATAAGTTAGTGTCCAACGGCTTCATTCGCGTTGCAACATATCTTGAGTGGGTGCCAAATCCCGTGTTGGTTTGAAAATAGAAAGGAAAGCGGCAAATTTGCATTGACTAATTAGATTTGAAACAGCTGGCCGAAAGGATAAATTTCTGTTGCCTAGAATCAACCAGCTCATTGACGAAAATGTTGGACATAAGTTGCTATCATTCATGGATATCTACTCAAGATACAATCAGATTATGATGCATGAGCCTGATTGGGAGAATACCAACTTCATTATAGACTTCAGGTTGTATTGATATCGTGTAATGCTATTCGACTTAAAAATGCTAGAGCTACTTACCAGAGATTAGTAAATGCAATGTTCAAAAATAAGATTGGATGAAAAATGGAAGTGTGTGTGGAAGACATGCTAGTGAAATCACGAGTATCTGAAAATCACCCGGGTGATCTCTAGGAGACGTTTGAAATCCTTCGAAATATGGAATGAAAGTGAACCCCACAAAGGTTCGTTCAGTGTTGCATCAGAGAAATTTCTTGGATTCATAGTGAACACAAGGGATATTATGGCCAATCCAGAATAGATTTTTTCCTTATAGAATGTTAGTTCCCTTAAAGCGAGAAAGGAGTTGCAAAGTTTTAGAACCCTTAGTTTACGATTTCGACGATGACAACTATACAATGGAAATCATATATATCATACAACCATGCAGATACAAACTCAAAGCAAGACAAACCACTACTGTGACAAGATGAAGAATGAAGCACTAAAGAGATTCATCAACAAAGTAACACAACGATCGAAGAGAGATGCACTCAAGAATAAACCCAAGAGAACCTCAATTAACAGGTTCGGACGTCTGAATGCAGAACTTCAGACGTATGAACATAGAAGATGAAAAATAATAGTAAAAGACTCTCAGATGTCTGAGAAAACCATTCAGACGTCTGAAACTGGGCTCGGGGCAGATAATTCAAATTAAAAGTGTCATCTCCGAAGAGACACAACTCCATCTCTACTCCGCAACTCTTCACCAGTGAACAGTGACAACTCTAGACTGAAAGGGAAGAGATGGGACTACTAGGAGCAACCCTCTACAACTATATAAACAAGAATCAAGATGAATCAAAGTACTCACTTACTTCTTACTTATCTAATTCACTCTATTATCTTGATCATCTCTTGTTCTAATCATCCACTTGCTATCAAATCTGCAAATCTAAGATTATACACTTTCATATTCTCTCGAACAATATTGTATTCAATCATTCAAGAGATATAGGAAGTTCAATTGTACTATATAGTCAAGAGATGTGTAATAGAGAACACACTTTTGACAAAGAAACTCTTTTATTGAAAACCTGTTCCTCCGGGTGAAGTGAGGGTTATTTGGTGAAAGGAAATTCCGAAGAGGAGCTCCGGGACTGGACGTAGGACGAGAGGTCCAAACCAGTATAAAATCCCTGGTGTGATTATTCTTATTACATACTTTATTATTGTTGCAATATAGTTTAAATTAGTCATATACTTGTCATTTTTATAATCGATCCACCATACGTTAGACTTTAAATTTGTATTAGAGCTTGGTTTGATCAAAAGTACTGTAACAAGTTTTTGAATCACTAATATGGCAAGTATCTTTCAAGAAGGCCAGTCTACCACACGTCCCCCACTGTTTAATGGCCCCAACTATGCATATTGGTCAACCCGTATGCGTATTTTTATGGAAGCCAATGGTCTAGAAATATGGTCTGCTACACAAAATAAATATGAAGCACCTGACACTGCTATGAGCACATGGACCGATGCATAAAAGACCTTAGTCTCAAAAAATGCTAAAGCTATGAACGTTTTATTTTTCTCTCTAGATAAAAATGAATTTTCATGTGTCATGTTGTGCACAACTGCATTTGACATTTGGCGTACCTTACAAATTACACACGAAGGTACAATAAAGGTCAAACAAACTAAGATTTCAATCTTGCGAAACCAATTCTCCTCATTCAAAATGAATCAAAATGAAACTATTGTTGACATGTATTTTAGATTTCAAACTATTCAACATGATCTTATGGCATTAGGAGTTAAGTTTACCGATTTTGACTTAGTTTCTCGAATACTCAACTCTTTAACATAGGATTGGGAAAGGAAGGTATTAGCTATTGAAGAAGCTAATGATCTTTCTACTCTCAAGGTTGAAGAGTTGATAGGAAATTTAATATCCTATGAAGCTAACTTACATGCAAGAAAAGAACAAAATGTTGAAAAAAAGAACATAGCATTTCAAGAAAAGAATGATAACTCATATTTGGATGAAGAAGAGATAGTTTTCATTGCCAAGAATTACAATAAATTCAATAAATTTAGAAAGATGATCAAATTCCAAAAAGAAGGGAAATTCAATACAACAAATCTATCTCAAATCAAGTACTATGACTGTGATCAATACAGACACATGAAGAAGGATTGCCCTAAACGCAACAATGAGAAAAGGAACAAATTTAAGAAATTTAAGAAGAAAAGAGATTTTAAAGTCACTTGGGACGATTCCGATTCATCATCATCTTCCGAAAGTGATAGTGATAGGGATGGAGAACAAGCTAATGTATGTTTTATGGCTAACACTGATGAGGTATGTCCTGAACTTAGCTATAATGAACTATTAGAATTAAGTATGGAACTTGATTTTAAGTTTAGACAAATCAAAAAATTGAATAAAGAACACCTAGCCAAAATAAATCGATTAGAACTAGAAATTGAATTATTAAAGGATGAAAAGTTATTTTAGAAGAAGAATTAGAGATTTCATAAGAAAAATGTAAAAATTCTATCGAATATGATACACAACTTAGTGAAATAGATAGGTTAAAACTTGAGAATAATAATTTGACTAAGGAGAATATCGAACTAAAAAGTAATATAGAAATTTCAAAAACTGAAATTTATGAATTAAAGGATAAAGTAGAAAAAACTACAACAATGTTTCAAAGTTTAACAAAGGAAAACAAGATCTTGATAATTTAATTAAAATTTCGAAACCTTCTGGTAATCGAATGGATTTGGATTTGAAAAGAATTCACAAAAGAAAAAAGGTAATACTATAAAGCAATGTATCTTGTATCAAAGTTTTAAAACGACACCAAAGTTAAGTAAAGAGGTAAAATCTAAAAGTATAAAAATTTGGATACCAAAATCTAATAATAAGTTAATTAGACAACATATTGATAGTTTTCTATCGAATGTAGTATTTAACAATAATTTTGTTTTTAAAGGGCCCAAATCAACTTAGGTATGGCTAGCCTCCCCTCCTAACATTTAGGACCCTAATAAAAGAAGTGGGTAACAGTTAAAAATTTTGTGCTTTGTAGGTACCCAAAAATAAAAGCAAGGAGAAATGGATACCCGATAGTGGCTGCTCAAAACACATGACCGGGAATGCCAAGATGCTCTTAAATATAAAATATATCGATGGAGGCACCGTAACCTTTGGAGACAACTCAAAAGGATATGTCATCGGAATTGGTGAAGTCATAAACATTGGTATATCTAACTCTCCTATTATTTCGAATGCTTTATTAGTAGAAGATTTAAAACATAATTTACTTAGCATTAGTCAACTATGTGATAAAGGTTTTTATATAAATTTCGATAAAAATCGATGCAATATATTTGATAATAATAAAAATTTATTATTTGAAGGATTTTGAAATAAAAATATTTATATTTTGAATATGAATATAAAACAAAATTCGGATTTATGCTTGACCGCTAAACTTGATGATCCATGGCTATGGCATAAATGATTTTGTCACATGAATTTCAAATGTATAAATAAATTATCAAAACATGAACTAGTTAGAGGTTTACCAAAAATAAAATATAAAATAGACAATTCGTGTGATGCATGTCAAATTGGAAAATTAAAAAGGAGTTCTTTTAAATCTAAAAATAATGTTTCAACAAAAAAATCATTAGAATTGTTGCATTTAGATTTATTTGGTCCTACTCAAGTAAGATCAATAAATCATAACAAGTATGTTTTTGTAATTGTTGATGACTTTTCACGATATACATGGACTTTGTTTTTAAAACATAAAAGTGATACTTTTGGTGTGTTTAAATTTTTTCAAAAAGAATTAAAAATCAAACGAATTTGAAAATAAAAAATATTCATAGTGATCACGGAGGAGAATTCGAAAATGAACTTTTTATAAATTTTTGCAATAAAAAGGGAATTAATCATAATTTTTCAATTCCACGTACACTACAACAGAACGACATAGTTGAATGGAAAAATTGAACATTACAAGAATGTGCAAGAATAATATTAAACAGTGGCAATCTACAAGCATTTTTGTGCTGAAGCTATTGCCATGGCTTGTTATGCTTTAAATAGAGTGACACTACGACCAATGACAAAAAACGCTTGTTATCAAATATTTTTTGGAATAAAATCGAAAGTATCATATTTTAGAACATTTGGATCAAAATGTTTCATATTAAATACTAAAGACAATCTAGGAAAGTTTGATCCTAAGGTCGATGAAGGAATATTTGTTGGTTATTCAGATCGTAGGAAAGCTTATAGAATTTATAACAAAACGATGAGTATTATAGAAGAAAGTTTACATGTTTCTTTTGATGAAAGTTTTATAACTACACAAATTAATGACGAAGAAGAAATACATCCAAATGATTCCTCTTACACACCTCACAATAATAATGAAGCTATTGATCAAAATAATACTCTAGTTTCACCTCTTAGGATTTTAAAGAATCATCCTAAAGATAACATCATTGGAGATTTAAATTCTAGAGTAACTCGAAATCAACTTAATCAAATTAGTCATGCTGCATTCGTTTCAAATTTTGAACCAAAAAACTATAAAGAATCTTCTAAAGACGACTTTTGGATTTTAGCTATGCAAGAAGAATTAAATCAGTTTGATAAAATAATGTTTGGGAACTCGTACCAAGACAGAAGATCAATCCATCATTGGAACTAAATGGGTATTTAAAAATAAAGACAATGAAAATGAAAATATAGTTTGAAATAAAGCTAGTAGCACAGGGGTATAATCAAGAAGAAAGATTCGATTACGATGAAACTTTTGCACCTGCACTAGATTAAAAGCTATACGAACTCTGCTCGCTTTTTCTTGTCATAATAATTTTAAATTATATCAAATGGATGTCAAAAGTGCATTTTTGAATGGTTTTATCAAAGAAGACATTTATTTTGAACAACCACCGTTATTTGAACATGAAAAATTTCCAAATCATGTTTTTAAACTAAATAAAGCATTTTATGTGTTAAAACAAGCTCTTATAGCATGGTACGATAGGCTTAAAACTCATTTAATCTCATCAGGATTTCAAATTGGTAAAATTGACTCGACTTTATTTATTAAAAAGGAAAATAATGATGTTTTAGTTATTCAAATTTATGTCGATGATATCATGTTTGGATCAACTAATGAAAATTTATGTGTAAAATTCTCTAATATAATGAAAAATGAATTTGAAATGTCACACATGGGAGAACTAAATTTCTTTTTAGGATTACAAATAAAACAACTAGAGAATGGTATCTTCATACATCAAGAATAATATTGCAATGAACTATTAAAATGTTTCGGTATGGATAAAACATCTAGTAAACCTACTCCTATGAGTAATACGGTCTATCTTGATAAAGATGAAAACGAGAAAGATTTTGAAGAAAAATTATATAGGAATATGATTGGTTCATTATTATATTTAGCCGCAAGCCGACCCGATATGATGATGAGTGTTTGTCTCTGCGCACGTTTTCAAGCAAAACCAAAAGAATCTCATCAAAGAGTCATTAAACGTATTTTGAGATATTTATCTAAAACGAGAAACTATGGACTATTCTATCCAAAAGGATCATCCTTCGAACTTGTGTCATATAACGATGCAGATTTTGGAGGATGCAAAATGGATAGAAAAAGTACTAGTGGAACGTGTCATTTCATCGGACAATCTCTCATCTCATGGTTCAGTAAAAAACAAAATTATGTTTCTCTATCCACTTACGAAGCCGAATATATTTCAGTGGCATTAGCATGTGCACAAGTAATTTACATGCAACAAACCTTAAAATATTTTGGAAAAATAATTGGAAAATCCCTGATTTATTGTGATAACACTAGCGCAATCAACCTATCTAAAGATCTGGTAAATCATTCTCGAACTAAACATATAGATATAAGACATCATTTCGTAGGAGATAATGTCGAAAAAGGAACTATAACTCCAGAATATGCTAACACTGAAAATCAAATAGCCGATATCTTTACAAAACCATTAAACGGACAGACTTTTTTAAAATTACGATGTGACTTAGGCATTTGTTCACTTAATGAACTTTTAAACTAAGAAAAATTTCTTAAATCCACAAGTTTGTTAGTTTTTTAAAAACCTTTAAAAATGTAGACAATAATTTTGAACCATAAAAAGACTACCTATTTTTATATTTGGATTGCTATAAAACTAACTTTTTGAAGTTTTTCTTTAAAAAACATATCAAATATTGAAATCAAAATGTCATTTCAAGAAATGACTTCATATATTTCTAGATCGCCATCCTCAAACGTATCTGCCCCTTCGTTTCATACTCGTTCACTTCCTCATTCCCTACCTTCTCCTGACTTCTCAAAAAATCAATCGGGACTATCACCACTACTGAAGAAAGCCAAAAAAGAAAAACCGCCTACAATCCATGAAAAACTTGATGAAATATCACATTATCAATTCGCAATGATGGATATTCAAAAGGAAATGTGCTATACATAGCAAGGAACAATCAAACAATTGAACTTCTTGAAAAAAGCTCTATATGTTATTTGTGGTCATTCTCCAACAAAGAAATGTTTACATAAAAAATCTCCATGCTTTGTAGAAAATCCTAGAGACGAACCATCAACTTCGTCACCCAAACCTCCTTCCTGGTCCCCAATCAACTATGGTGATCCCACCTATGAACCAAATTCATGGGATCGTCAGGAATGGAACCAAGAAAAATAACCTATGACGTTTGAGACAATTATATATATATATATATATATATATGTTTGTTTGTATTTTATTCTATTCAATAAATAAGTTTTTCTTCGCAAAATTCTAAAAAAAGCTAATGTGGAGTTTTCAGACGTTTGAAATGGATTCCAGACGTCCGAAATAGGAATCTGAAACAAATTATATATGTTCCCAGACGTTTGAACTTAATTCTAGACGTCTGAAATTACTCTCTGTCTAATATTTAAACTTCACCGATGTCTGATTTTTGATTCCAGTCGTATGATGTTACTCTCTGTTTCTAACTTAGACATCTCCAGACATCTAGTTTACTCTTTTAGACGCTTGGAACTAGAAATGACAGTTTTTTCGAACCCTATACTTGATCAATCAACTACTTTTCCACCACTTCAATTCATTTCCAAATTAAAATTAATCTTTCTCAAAATCTTATGATCGAATTTCTTACCAAATTAATTCCACTACGAACTAAAAAGATGGGAGTTAAGAAAAGGAAGCATGGAGAAGAGTCTTCCTCTCAATCATTGATGGTAACTGATACTCAAATCAACAATTGGTTGTTTCAGAATCCAATAAATAGACGACGCTTTGATGACTTGAAGATTAAGAAGATGCATCTAGGTCCTTTCTATAGCCTAATTAAATTTCCTTCTTATGATATGGATGACATATGTGAGCAAGGTGAATTGCAAACTCTTATTTCTTTTAATGCCAACAATGTTTCTATCGATCAATTAGCTATATATCTCTTTTACGCTAATCTGGATAGTCCATCGGTATGGACTACTGAGAACGATGAAGATTGGTTATGGACGAGTGTCTATGGAACAACAACCAAGTTAACCCCTACTATGATTGGACGATTTTTAGAGTGCTCTTATATGGGCCATAATTATCTTAAATGGAGGACATGCGATTCAAAGCCCATAATACAATCACTCATCAATTATGGGAAAATCGAATGCCTTAGTTTTCAACCAAATTCCTTAGACCACGTGCTAGGCTCCTTACCCGAATGCTTATAAATACCATTATCCCTCGATTAGATAGCCGTGATCGAATTACTGATCTTGAACACAAAGCACTATATGCACTATTTAATCGCACTAAGATCAATTGGGATCAGTTCATCTTCGATGAACTAAAAGGTTTTTGGAATAGATCTCGCCAGACTATCATTCACCCTGCTTATATTATGCGAATCCTCAAAGCACTAAACATCCCATCGTACATTTCTTCTTTTAAGGAATTACCTATCAAATATAGTGGAACAAAAATTTTCAATCTTATGCATTTTCCGGAGGAACCACCACCTTATATGACTTTTCTAAAATGGAGAAATGCACAAGATCAACCTCCTCCTCCTCAACGACAACAAGGTTATGTTGAAATACCAAGGCAACCATCTCCACCTCCTCCATCCTTGTTTGAATATCACTCTGATATGGAGATTTTGGAAGCACGAACTCAGCCTAATGCTAATGAAAATATTGCTCACTTAACCTTACAAAACCAAGTGTCAAATTCTCCTTGGTAAACAAATAGCCAGGCTTGAACACATGTTGTCCACAAGGCTTTCCAAAGTTGAAGACTCTCTTGCTTCAGTGGTTTCCAAACTTGATCAAGCACTTCAACAATCCCGTCAATTGTCTTCTAACTGGTCTACACCTTCTCAATCTCCTCACATATCGCCAAAAACCAGCGATAAGGACAAAGGGAAATTAGTCTCCTCTCATGATGAATTACCATGACTTCATAAATTAAAATATTTTGTTGTACTTAACTACCTTCTCATAATTCTGTTAAGATACTATCAATATTTTGCTGTGCTTAAGGATGTAATCATATTTTATGTTAGTGTTATAATTATGATTGTACGTCATACTTGGTTTTGCATTATGTTTATACTTCTTTGATTATTTTTGATAATGACAAAGGGGGAGAAAATTAATATGCACACCTATAGGGGAGATTATATTTAAGGGGAGAACCTTTCTGTAATTATTATCAACCTTTCTATAATTATTATCTAAGTGCATCATATAGTTGTCATCATCAAAAAGGGGGAGAATGTTAGAGCCCTTAGTTTACGATTTCGACGATGACAACTATACAATGGAAATCATATATATCATACAACCATGCAGATACAAACTCAAAGTAAGGCAAACCAATACTGTGACAAGATGAAGACTAAAGCACTAAAGAGATTCATCTACAAAGTAACACGATGATCGAAGAGAGATGCACTCAAGAATAAACCCAGGAGAACCTCAATTAACAGGTTCAGACGTCTGAATGCAAAACTTCATACGTCTGAACGTAAAAAATGACCAAAATAACAAAAGACTCTTAGACATCTAAGAACACCATTCATACGTATAAAACTATTGGGGCATATAATTAAAATTACAATTGTCATCTCCGAAGAGACACAACTCCATCTCTCCTCCACATCTCTTCACCAGTGAACAGTGACGACTCTAGACAGAAAGGAAAGAGATGTGACTACTAGAAGCAACCCTCTACAACTATATAAACAAGAATCGAGATGAATCAAAGTACTCACTTCTTACTTATCTAATTCACTCTACTATCTTGATCATCTCTTGTTCTAATCATCCACTTTCTATCAAATCTGCAAATCTGAGAACGTACACTTCCATATTCTCTCGAACAATATTGTATTCAATCATTCAAGAGATATAGGAAGTTCAGTTGTACTATATAATCAAAATATGTGTAATAGAGAACACACTCTTGATAAAGAATCTCTGCTATTGTAAACCTGTTCCTCCGGGTGAAGTGAGGGTTATTTGGTGACAGGAAATTCCGAAGAGGAGCTTCGGAACTGGACGTAGGAAAAAAGGTCTGAACCAATATAAAATCTCTAGTGTGATTATTCTTATTTACATACTTTGTTATCGATACACTGTAGTTTATTGTCATTTGTATAATCGATCCAACATACGTTAGACTTTCACAAAGTTTGAATGGAAATATCACAACATTGGTTCGCTTTATATCCGGTGTGACAGATAAGTGCATATTGGTGTTCAATGCATTGAAGGAGGTTAAGAAGAACTTTGAATGGAATCAGGACTCCTGGACCGCTTTTGAGTAGTTACTGTGATACTAGAGAGATGGTCAGTTCTATCCAAACTAATGGACGGAGAAAATCTATTCATTTACTTGGTAATGTCTGCCCACGCACTAAGTGCGACATTTGCGCATGAGGAAGCTTGGATTTAGCAACCAATTTATTACAACAGCAAACGGTTCACCGAAGACGAATGAAATTACCTAAAGTTGGAGAAGTTAGCATATTGCTTATTGATAGCTTTAAGGAAATCGCAAACATAATTCTAAGCTCACGCCATTAAGGTATTGATGGATCAACCCTTAAAGAAGGTACTCCACTGAGCCGATACTTGGGGATGACTTCTAAAATGGAATATTGAGCTGTGCCAGTACGCTGTAACTTATCATCCTCAAAGAGAAATTAACGGGAAGGTATTGGCTGACTTCATTTGCTGAGTTCACAATTTGGAATGATGAGGAGTATGATCATACTGTCGCAATGAAAGCTATTTGTCGATGGTGCATTAAATAAATTTTGCTCAAGAGTAGGAGTAGTGCTTGAAACTCACAAAGGATGGTCAATTTGTTGTGCTATAAGGGTGGAATTCCCTGCTACTAACAACAAGGTGGAGTATGAGACGTTCATAGAAGAATTAAATATTGTGAAAGAACTGGGAATAAAGGCTCTGAATATCTGCAATGACTCTCAATTAGTCGTCTGTCGGGTGAAAAGGGAATATCAAGATAAGGGTGAAAATCTCGCCCCTTACTAGTCGAAAGCATGGGAATTGCTCAACGAAATTGAACACTACATGATAGCTTATATTCTAAAAGAACAAAATATTAGTGTCAATTATTTACTCAAATTAGGCAGTTCGACCGGGTTCTAATTGGAGTATTATCCGTCCAAGCAAAGATCAAATGGATGTTCATTGTGTTCTAGAGACTATAAAAGAGGAAGAATCGTGGATGATGCCGACCAAGGATTACCTACTTAGAGGAATACTTCTTAGAGATTGGAATGAATGAAAGAAACTCTTTTAGAGGGCACCACGATACGTAATATGGGACAGAGCGTTATACATGAGAGGATTCTTCTCCATCTTGCTCAGGAGTGTAATAAAAGATTAAGCTAGGAAGATCTTTATGGAAATTCACAAAGGCACCTACGATGATCATACTTTGGCAAAAAAGGCTCCTCGTTATATATATATATATATATATATATATATATATATATATATATATTTCTGGTCGAAAATATACAAAGATGCAGTAGGCTACACCAGACGCTGTGATCGATGCTAGATTTCTACGAAGATTCTGAGAACTCACTACAAGAAAACTAGCCTTTGGTTGCATAAATTGGTGGCATTTATTTGCGAATGCAACTAAAAACATTTCAATTTATAGTTAAAATGCGGCAAAATTTATTTTACCTTTCGCGCCTTACCAAAATCTTTCCGCCTAAATCTAATAAACGTAATTAGTACATTCCCTATCGTTAAATTATACCACACTTATAAATTTTCTAAACCTAAGGAACAAAATTTCCCAAATTGCTTCAAAATAATTTCCCAAACCGCCTTTTGATTTCAATCCCACCGCAAATGAAGGAATTCTCCAACTAGCCTCGCTTTTCAGCGCCACCTGGGAAGTAACGATTCTTTTCATCGATGGGAAGGTCACCTGGAAAAAACCTAAAAGACGTCGCCTGAAGGAGATGTCCCGTTTCCTCGATAAAGCTAATGAGTTTATCCCGAGGTCGCCACTGTTTCAATTATTTTCCCTTTGCTTGAACTTACGATTAATTTATGTTGTGTCGATGTTATGGATTAATGAAGCTACTGCCGATAAACCACTCGATGTTGACGATGTTAAAGTTGTCAAATCTAATGTTGATCGAGGAGAAACCTGCATAACTCGGAATAAGTGTGTTGAAAATAGTACCGTGTTGCATCGTTCGTTGATCTGGAGACGAGTGTCGATCTGACTGCCTGATTGCTTCTAAGAGTGCCTTGAATTGAACTGCCTCTTGACTTATTTTCCTGAGATGAATGATGTGTTGTTGTGGTTTTAGTTGTTAATGATGATAAGGTAATAATGTTGTAGTTCAAAGGTAAAGCTGAGAGGTATACCATATCATTATCATCTTAGTTATAGTTACATAGACATCCATTACAATAACTGCATAGTCAGTTCTTAGTTTCTTCTAGAAGGAAAAAAACAGTAAAACCACATGATACTAGAAGTGTTCTAGCACTTCCAAGCGAGCTTCACTGTGTTTTTTCCTTGTGAAAAAATGGTCTAGTAGAAGAAAATTAATACTACAAATTTAAAATGAAAATAGAGAATGGAAATTTTATATGCTAGCGATTGGAGTTGGAAAACAAAACACAGGGCGTCTAGTGCAAATGATTAAGTTGAACGACCATCTTTTGCTATGTTCTAAATAATATGACTTCTTGTAAATCTAACGCTTCATATAAGTAAGTAAAAGTTAAATTATGTAATCTATACCATCAGCGTTAATTAAAGGTCCTGTATTAAATACAACTTTGGTTTACTTTGCCTTTTACTTTCACCTTTTTGGTGCAATACAAATCTCTGCTTATCTTAATTTTGAGCTTATCTTATTACTGGGAGACTATCCTCTTATACGCATATGTTTAATGTAGATTGTTGTTGGATATGATGTAAATAATAATTCCAATATATATAGGACTTATATGGAATAACAATGCAAAAACAAGTTTATTTATTTTATATTATTATTTTTATGTACTTGTGCCTAAAAAATCCAAAAGCAAGGAGAATGAGGAATAATTGTTGTCTATGCAAAGATATGAACTAAAGTAGGGGTAGTGGTAGTGGATGTCTTGATCTTGGTTTTCTGTTTCAAATCATTGTCCGGATTTATATGTATGTATATAGTATAAGCTTCCAAAACAGTTGTTTCCACCCATGTGACTAACTTTGACTAGTCGCTCGAATGTGTCAGTTAACATATATAAAAAAACCAAACTGTTTTAACATACATTTGAAACTGTTCAAAATTTAGACCTGTTCTTCAATGTATTACTTTTTTCTTGATACTTTTACCTACATTTGAAACAGTTTTAAATATCATGTGTTTCTTTATTTAAGATACATGTAATATTACACATACATAAGTCTTTGTTCTTTGGTAAATTGAAATGTATGTAATGCCAGTATGTTCGTAGTGTTGGTTGTTTGTTTCTTAAGTTGCATAGTAATAGAACTGTTTTTCCTCCAATTTTTCTTGCTAACCCGCTCATTTTATTTTCCCCTTACTCTAACTTATTCAAATTTGATTTCATATGTTATAGGTTTCGACCAAGCAATTCAGCGTTATGCAGTACATTTACTTTCGTTGACATATCAAAAAGTGCCCAAATAAGTGCTTGCTGAGGTGAGATCGTTCACATCTTGAATTTTTTTGGGCTTGTTTTTCTTATTACATTTGGTGTACAAATATTTCACCTTATATTATAAATGTAACAAAAAAATATTTCAGTATTCCGCCTCTACAATTTGGTACCAATCTGGGAGATATTTCTATGGTCGATCAACTATTTGGCACCAATCTGGGTGCTACTACTGGGTCGACAATTGGATTTGGTTAGATGATATGCATTCGAAATGGAGATGGGTCAGATCATGGCGGTAGTCTTCAACCCATTACTACAGCAGCCAATGCAGATCGTGGTCCACAATTCTAGTAGTAGGACTGGTGCCGATTAATGGAAGAACACGATCTCATCATTATTGACTTGGTTACATTCTCAGGTACTGTATTTTTATAGATATAATTAAACTTTTTCTAAAATGATGTATAGTCAGTATAAGTTATAATTGATTGATTATGATAGTAGAGTTGATTGATTTAGGATTATCTTCTTATAGTAGACATTCGATGTAGTTTATGTTAGTTTTCAATGGTTTTATTGTAGGAGGAGATGAATTTGGTTGCGGAGGAGGCAAATAGCTTGGTTTATAGGTAATATGCTGAAACATCCATTGACACATATTGGTTATAGGGAGATGGGTAGTTATCCACTTATCTTATATCTTTAGTTTACAGCTATAGTGTTTCCCTTTTAAGTGATACAATCAGCGAAGTTTTCATAATTTCTTAGTCTGCTTACATTAGCTTCGGATCCTTGGATATGCTTAAGGTAATTTCACATTCTTATTTAATAATATCATGTGCTCGGTAACTAGTGCACAAGCTGTTCAGAATAGAAATTTGTAGCTTGAACATGATAGTTCCAGTTAATAATGGTTTGTTTGGCTCAGGCAACTGTTATACTATCCAGGGAAATCGTTAGTAGCTGATGCTCGTGCAGTCTTAATAACCCTTAGATTTTGACAACTGCTTTCATTTGTTTCTTACTAGCTGTTCTTTTTACATCAAATTTGTCTCATTAAACCTATTGGTGTGTAAGTGAGAAATAATAATAAATTAATAATAATAATAATAATAATAAATTAACCAAGCTAATAAAAATTAACTAAGTTTTGTTAAAATTAAATATTTTTAAACTAAGCTTAATGAACTAAAATTTATAAATAACAATAATATAACAAATTTAACATAGTTTTACAAACGATGATGATGATGAATTAATTAAGTTTATAAAAATTAACTAAGTCTATAATAATAATAATATAACTAAGTTTATGTTAACTAAAATTTATAAATAATAATATTTTTACTAATTTAATAAAGTTTTATTGATAATAATATAACTATTTTATGTAACTCTGTGCAACTCTGTGCCAAACACCTGACCATATTCACAACCATCTACAAACCCACTGCGCAACTCTGTGCCACAACACAGTGCATCACCATAAACTACTTTTGCAACTCCTACATATCAGCACAACCAACATCCACTTCTCATCATCTTACTCAACTAATCACAAACATATACCCCCTCCACAAACACAACCCTGTCAATCTCCTACACATCATTCAACCCAAATCATACTGTCCATAAACCATACTGTGCAAAATTAGACCCTACTGTGCACTGAATCATCCCCTTGATCTCATTGAACTCCTTGCCACAGTGCACAACCCACTTCATTTCTCTGACACGTCTACTATGTGCATCAATACATTGCCACTGCTCCAATCAAACAGTGCTCTCATAATATACTACCAGAGCTCTGTTGCTACATCGGGGCAATTTTGTGCTTGCGAATTGTAGATGATGGAGTATTTGGTGAAGTGTTGGCTGCACAGTCGATGTCAGAGGTGGTTCTGACTGTTATGTGTTATACGAGAAGGATGAGCAGGGTAATGTTGTGATTTTAGAGGGCGAGTGGCTAGTGTTTGAAGCACCGTGGTGTGATGTGTTGCACTGAAACTTGTTGAGGCTCAAGTATGTTATTGTTTGCTGATTTTGCCCCTCCGACCTTCTGTGGATCCCAATATTACTATTCCCTAACAGTGCCCAATCTAACCTAACAATGCAGGACGCAAAGAACATGATGTGTGTAGCGGATCCATGGCACGACCGCTACCAGATCGCATTGGCCATGTTTAGAAATGAGCACGAAAGAGGTCGACGAGCAGATGATCAATGCGAAGAAAAAGAACTCTTCCCTCTTCATGGACTGGATTCTTGACAATGCAAAGTGGATTGTATGTGACACTCCTACTATTTGGTTGAAAATGGCAAGCACTTTCATTAGTAACTCAACTTCAATTCAGGAGATGTTTAGAAGGGTCAGAGAGCAGTTTGCAGCCATGTTTGGAGGGGAGGCTCTCTTGCATTGGTATGCTAGGGAAGTAATGGATGAGATGGAATTTAGTGAGATGGAGAGTAATATGAATGGTTTTGTGTTCGAGAACATGCAGTATCAAGATACTACTACTGATAAGGAAGGGGATTATAAAGAGGAAGAAGAGGGTTAGTATGAACAATAATTTTTAATTGGAGGGTATTAGTTGACAGCTGATACATTGTAACCGATGCACATTTTGAACTTGGTGGCTTGAGATATGTGTTTATTGGCTGGTTGCGAAGTATTAGATGTTCATGGTTGCTTTGATAATGTAGTGATGCCTCTATGTGTTTAGCTACTTAAAAGAAAAAGGAAAAAAATGCATACATGTATGTCCATGACTGCATGTATACATGGTGAACCGGTGACCGCGGAAGCTGGAAATGCTATTATAAGTTTTTTTTATTTTATCTGTATATAAAAAATTGTCCGAAAGTACGATAATTTTACCATTGTACATTATCTATTTGTATTTATTTATGTAGGAGGAGATTAAAAAATTTGGTAGCCTATCACATTCCGGTTCGTCACAGAATGTCATTGGAGATGCTCTTGTACATGTACTCGGACAAGATAAATGGAGATGCTCTTGTACATGTACTCGGACAAGTTAAACCAGGATGGTTAAGAGCATTGGGAAGGGGTTGCACTTTAACCAAGCTAGCTATGGCCCAGTCCAAAGATAAACAAGTATCGCAATGTCGAGAGTAAATAGCAGAAATGAAGAGTATGCTGCAGGTTCTGATGAACCAGAAGGTAAACAATTAAAAGTAATTTATATATGTAAAATAAAAAAATTCAAAGTGCCATATAATTTAAAATACTAAAAAGAACAAATTTATTCTCTCCCACAAACTTATTATATGTTCTCTGCCATTTTTAGAGTAACAGCACTGTCCAAGACAACAAATGCAAGATTTATGGTTGGAATGAGGGTGAAGGGGTAGTTGTCGAAGGAAGAGTCTACTCCAGAGAGCCACAATATGTTGGACTTCTATATTTGTCTATTTTTGATCTTTGATACCTTCACCTCACAAATATTTAGTAACATGATTATTATTGTTTATAGGTAGATAAACGTTTGTGAAGAATTCAAGCAGCAGCACTGGTTTTTGGTATGGTAGTAGCACATGTATGTAGTTAGGTTGATTAAAACTGTTATGAAAGTATTATGAAACTAGTATGTATGGAAGCAGCACTACTTTAGCTGGATGTACTATTATGAAACTGTTTATGGTACTTTGGTTGTGTAAACGTATGGTTAACCTTTTGTCTTGACACTAATGTTATGATATAGTGGTGATTATGTAATTGCTTTTGTTCGTGTTATTGTGGTTCATTGAATGTGTTATTTTTGAATGTGTATGTGCTTATATATTACGTTATTGTATAAGTTTTGAAGTAATTGAATTGGAGGTGAAATCAGATGTAGTCGTGGAACAGCAGGTAATAAAATCGAAACATACGGTGGGGGAGAAAAAACGCCACCAAAAATATTTTTTTGTAGCGTTTAAAAGGCGCTACAGAATCAGCAATTATAGTAACTCGGATAATCTCCGTGGCGTTCAATAAACGCTGCAAAAAATAGTAATAAGTGCAACAAAAAAATAAGATAGTAAACGGCACCTTTTCGTTGGCGTTTCTTAAACGCTGTAAAAAGATCTTTAGTAACGTTTAAAAACGCTGCCAAAAATTCATTTATAGTGGCGTTAAAATAAATGCAACAAAAAATCATAGATTTTTAGTCGCATGTTTTCTAGCGGCGTTTATCAAAACTCCACCAAAACTTTTTATAGCATTTTTTGATCACCACTAAAAATCAAATATCTTGTAGTGGCTCCATCTTTAGAACTTATGCAAATGGTCGGCCCTTAGGGCTATTTGCAATCTAGGGAATCGATTTAATCGGAATACAACCAATAGCTAAACAAAGAACTAAATATGCTATCATTGTAGTTGAAAATGGGCCAAAATGGAACTGCTTACCTGATTACTACTAAGAAAGAAATTAACTTTTTCACAAAAAATATTATTTACGAGTTTGGAGTACTTCAAAAAATCATCACAGACAATGGAACTCAATTCGAAAGCATGGATTTCAAAAATTTCTGCTAGTGTTACCAAATATAGGAGAGCTTTTCCATGGTAACACATTCGCTGGCAAATGGGCAAGTGGAGGCAGTGAACAAAACCATCAAATCCACCGCAAAGAAGAGGCTGATGAAAGCTAAGGAAAATTGGGTTGATGAGCTTCCGCTTACACTATGAGCTTACAGAATGACACATCAGTCTTTGACCGGACACTCACTGTTCTCTTTGGCATATGGTTAAAAAGCTATGATACTGATACAATTAGAAGCCCTCTCTCGCTACAAAAGGCACTTGAAGATAGAACGAGTAGCTACTGCTTGAGTCTCTTGACCAGATTGATGAGAAGTAGCAGGAAGCTGAACTAAGGACCACTGTTCGCCAGAAGAGAGTGGCACGACATTTCAACACCAAGGTTCGCAAATGCACCTATAAAGTGGGAGATCTCATCCTGAAACGGATCTTCCTAGGTATAGGCGCTCAGCCCAAACTGGAAAGGACCCTATGTAATCGACCAAAAACTTAGAGATGGAACATTTAAGTTAGAGATGGTCGAAGGTATCCCAATTCCATGTGCTTGGAATAGCGACTCACCGTGTCACTACTAAATTTGATATTTATCTATATATTTCATATTTTCACAACTAAGCCATCCATGGACACCAGGGCATTGTAAATAGCTAGGACTTGCCTTTATTTTCATTTTTCTAATAAAGCTAGCTTCATGAACCAATGAAACATCGTGTTCTTGTAAGCAAATCGCCGAATTGACGAGGAAAATCATCTCAAACTGTCGCATTGATGGGGAAAATCGGTCCAAACCTTCTGAGAACTGGCATTCCTCCGGTAACTTGGGAAGGTCCAAAGCTGTCAATTCGATGGGGATAATCGGTTCAAATTGCTGGATCGATGGGGAAAATCGATGCAAACCTTCTGCAAATCAACATTGCTCTAGAAACGTTAGGAGGGTCCAAAACTGTCAAGTCAACGGGGAAAGTCGACTTAAACCACCAGATCGACAGGGAAAATCGATCCAAACCTTTTTAAAACCGATATTGCTCGGGCAACATCGAAAAGGTTCAAAGCCCCCACGTCTATAGAGAAAATTGACTCAAACCGCAAGATCGATGGGGAAAATCAATCTGCACCTTCTAAGAACCAGCGTTGCTCCAATAACGTAGGTAAGGCCTATGTCCCTATGCGCCATACAATAATCCACAAGACGCTTCTTAACCCAATGGAATCATGTTCTTGTAAGCAACACTCTTGTGTGCCACACAATAAGCCATAAGACTGAGAAAATACTTCTTAATCTCCAGATAAGAAGTATGGACTCCTAAAAGTACCGAGTCAATGGGGAAAATTGACTCAATCTGCCAGATTGATGCGAAAATCAATCCCAACTTTATAAGTACCTATGTTGCCCCGATAACACTAGAAAAACTTTTCATTTTCTAGTTATAAGTGTTACCCTAGCAACATCATAAGACTATGAAATTTTCTAAGTACTAGCATTGCCCTAGCAACATCGAGAAGGTTGTCTATTGCATAATTAATTGTATTTTACAAGAGAAGTCATATAACTTGGTTTGGAAAACTTAAAGGAGGATTATTTACAAGGGTAAAGAGAGTTTTCTGAATGGTTTTAGATATTCATAAAGGAACTTTAGAAATGAGTTATAGATTTATAAAACGAATTTATAAATGGTTTATAGGTTTATAAGGGGTTTATAAATGATTTTTAGGATTGTCAAAAGGAAGTTTTTATAAATAATTTTTTAGAAATTAATGAATGGGGTTATAAATGGGTTTAGATATTTATAAAGAAATTTATAAATGGTTTTCTAATTGTGTAAAAAGGGAATCTTTCTATGTTATCTGAACGTACTTATACCATTGAGATAAGTATATGGATATTTTTCAAGTATTGAAATATAAGTGTTTGTGAACGAATATTTGTAAAAGTTTCTTGATACAATTATTGCAAAGTGATATTAATGAAAAGCTTAATCAAGGAGGATAATGATCGTTTATGTGCTTAAACAATGTTGGTTTTTCCTTTTGAAATAAATTCCTGATTTGCATGTATGTTTGTTGATAGTTAAATAATTGACTGCCTAATATGGACCCAAAAACGTAGCTTTGGATATATCTATAAGAAAGCATGAGTTTATAGGGCAACGTCATCTCCGATGATGTTGTACTGTGCGTATGAATCTCATTTCGTTCTCGTAGGACAAAGATAAGGAAATTTATCCACTAATGGTTAGGTGGTGATCTCCACTCTTGATCCAACTCAAGTGTTTCGAAGTGAAGATATCTTGAGGATGATGGAATTGTTTCGAGGTTGAGCTTACCTGAAATTATCGAAAGTTGTTTCAAAGAGACCGAGATCAAGTATGTTATCCGAAAATTACTTTTGATCCAACTCAAGTGTTTCTAAGTGAAGATATCTTGAAGATGATGGAATTGAAGACGGAGCTCTCAAGCATTTTGTTCGGTCCCAAAATGAACTTGTCTGGTGAATGTTGATATTGCATTGTTGCTTGGAGGGTAGTATTAGCATTCCAAGTAGGAAGTACTATTTAAAAGGTAAAACATAGCCTCAAGCCTCATCAATCGGGAATTACTAAAATATGGGTGATGCATCAACGCTAAGTGGGTCGCTCCAAAGTAGAGTATGGTCATCCCTATCTAGAGTCGATATTATCTCTCATTTGTATGCTTCGGAGTCCATAAAGTAAGGGTGATCATATTCGGTGCTACTTGTCAAGTGGTAGGCTGGTTCTGTGTTGGCAGGGGATCTCGGCAAGGTCCTCGGTATTATTTTATCTGAAGATGCATCGTAACGGCAGTATCCCAATAGCTCCGTGATTGTATGGAATCTATTCTCCAACACGAGCCTTTACGGTTTTAGTTGTATACCTATTATGCTGAAATTTAATTAATGTAACAAATTGGGCTATGATTAATAAGTATTTGTAAATTAGACACTATTATAATATTTGAGAATTTTATATCAAATAATTTGGTTATCGTAAGATAAAAACCATCTCTGTTTATATGCAGCGTGGTCTTATAAGATACCTTTGATTTTCAAAGGTTTTCTATAACTTTAAAATCTAATTATCTGTGTTTTCTCACACTGTTTTTCCAAACTGTCTCGAATGTTATTCTATTATAATTCATGAGTCAGACCCAGCATATTTATAGATTGCTTTGGATGTGTTGGAGCTCAAGAGACGAGTTGGAGGTCTTCAAGTCATATTCATGTATATGTTTATTTTCCGCTGCTTTTTTGTTGAATCATCAGCAATTATGAGGGAATATTGTCATAACTATCTAGGCTGATGATTATGATTTGTTGTTGTACTTTGGTAGATGTATGTATATAAAAGTTTTCCTTTAGTAAAGATCATTGATATTATATTATATATTGTCCTATTGCGATTGTGAGATTCGAATTTGTTTCCTTTTTCTTTTCTCTTCTTCTTCTCTTCTCTTCTCTTCTTTCTTCTTTCTTTTCTCTTAACAATCGGTTTTCCTACATTCGATTGCTCGGTGCACAATATAGTGGATATTGTGTCGATTTTTGAGGGTTGAAAATTCCGAGTTGTTATGCTTGGTATCAGAGCCAGGTTATGCGAGAATCTTGGCTTTGGTGAGGTAACTCATTAAGAGATTAGGTAATGGAATGCCTTACTATGAGTTTGAGTGTATTATATGTATATGAGAATGAATTTGTTAGCGATATAAACATGTTTCATATTGTGTTAATTTATCTATTGAGTGGTTTATGAATTCTAGTCGGTACGTGGGACGCCATGTTATCAATAGGGGTTTCTAAACACTTAAACAAGACAAACCGACACAATATTGTTTTAAAAATTAGTAAGTGAAATAATTTTACCTAAATTATATTTTATATATAAAATAATAATTTTTTTATAAATATTATAGTTATATATGGTGTGTTTGTATGTTAATGAATGGTAATATTTGATTTTAATCATTTGTTGATTGTTGTTCTAATAAAAGTTGTTGCTATTAGAATCTAAACAAAGATGAACATTTGTAAATTGAGTTATATAAGAAAGTAAATTTATAAGTAAGAATTATAGAGTATTGACTCTGATTAAAAAATAATCAAAATTTGCGAATTGATATTACGTAAGAAGTGATATTTTATAAATATGATTTATAAATGTGATTTATAAATGGAAAAGAAATGAAAAATGTATAAGTATATTTATAGACATGATCTGTAAATAAAACGGAATTAAAAATTGAGAATTTGAGAATTTAAATCCCTTTGATTTTGACAATTTATTCTTCAAAAGCTTGGAAAAATAATAATCGTATCGTTTTTGAAATTTTTTTGACTATAAATATTTTTAAATGGGTTTTAAAGAAGTATAAAGCAATAAACTCACTTCAGTCGCTGGAAAATAATTCCGGTGATGGCTGTAGCATCATCGGCGTTCATTTTCAAGTTTCTAAGTGAAGGATTGCTACCATTGAAGTTTTTTTTAGTTAAACAAATTTGTTTTAGATTCCAGAAGTGAAATTTGATATATAAAGAAGTATGTATATATAAGGTCAAAAAGGAATTGAAATAAAACCTATTGTTCAAAATTCTGAAATTTTTATCTAAATATGTTGTAAAAACCTAAGATAATAAGTTTTGAACTTATATTTTGGAAATGGTATAGATAAGAAAAGGAATTTGGAATTGAGAAATTAAATTAAATTTTAACTTAAGTAACGTTAAATAAATTGAGTTAATGAAATAAATTGAATGAAATGAAGTTAAACTTAAGAAAGATTAAATGAATTTTGAATTTGAATTTAACTTAATTAAAGCTAAATGAAAGTGAATTTGACCTGCAATGGATTAATGAAATGAATTAATGTAATGAATTACTGAATTAAATATGGTTAGGAAGGTTGTTTGACAAAATTGAATATAAACTTAAGTTGTGAAGTGATAATAAACATTAGTGGTGCTGTATAAAACATTTATAATGAACTTAAGTAAAAATTTGATGGAATGGTTCATAAATAATATTAGTATTGAAGAAATATACTAAGCGATGATGAATTAATATTTAACTTAGGAAAAGTTAAAATGCAACAATTTTATGAAATGGTCCATAAACGAATTAGTATGTTATGGAATATTGTTAATCATAAAGTGAATGAAAGTAAAGGGAATGAAATAGATTGAATCAAAATTAAATATAAATGAAATTGGATGTAAATTAAATGAGTGTGAATAATTTGAAAGTGAATCAATTGCATGTTAATAAGCGAAGAGAGTGTATAAATTAGATGTTGACATTAGAAAATACAAATCGAAATGGTTATGAATTAATTGGATGGATATTAATTTTTTTGATTATTTCTCTTGTTACATTAGCTACATTTGCATATAATTATTGTATATTATGTTTGTTGTACACTGATATTGCTTTCTATATACCTGTCCTCATTAGTTATTGAGTGATTATTAAGTGTGGATGGAGTAAGATTCTCAATTGGAGCTCGCTTTCGTATTATATTGGTTGTACATGCTTGCTAATACTAAAATAAGGTACACATTTCAGATTACATATCGTGTTTTTATATTTTTCCCTATGGGACGGCTCATCCTCGAAGATGAGATGTATATTTGTGATTATATATATTATTACTTTTTTCAATTGAGCCGCACAAAAGAGACGCTGCGAAATTTTCCGTAAATTTAAGGAGTTAGAATTTTTTTTAGAATTTCGAGAGAATTTTGATAACTAAAATTTGATTTTTTATGCTATAACTTGGAAAGGTATTAGTTGGTATTGGCAAATGAATTTAAAGACATAGAGGAATTTGGGACTCTAGTAAAACTAATTGGTTTTGAAAAGTAAATGGATATGAGTCATTTTCCTTACCTTGCTAATTTCGGGGACGAAATTCTTTTACGGGAGAAGAATGTAATAATCTAGAATTTCAGTAATTTTAAATTGAAATACTTATTTGACTTTTAAATATTGGAAAGTTAATTTTATAAGTTAAATAGTTTGAATTTCAAATATAGCGATTTATTTGATAATTAATTTGTTGAATTTAATGTTTGAAAATTTGAAAATAATTTAGTCCTGAATTTAATATAAATAAGAATGATTTTGAAAGTTGATTTAAATTCTACTTAAGTAAGAATGGGGATAGTAAACTTTTAAATTTCAATTAAAAGTGATTAAATTGGTTTTTATAATAACCCGTTTTAGTAAACGTATAAAAATAGCCTTCCGGAACACTGTCTCGGATTTCGACGAAACCAATTCCATTAGATCTGTAATAGTATATTATTTTATGCCTTCAAATTTCATGGCAATTGGATGTATCATTTAGGCACGTGGGATCGAAATGTGTAGAAAATAATTTTATAGAATTTATATAATAATTGGGTTTGAGAAGCTATCTTCTGCATAAGATCAAATTAGATCTCGAGATTAGTTCCATTGTGTTCAAAATAAGGGTATTACATATGAAACGCAAGGCAGCAAGTATCGATAGGAGTTTGAAATTTTCAGATGTTAAAAGCATGTGTGTTTTAATTTAAATAATATATATGTTCATACTTAGAACGATATCTACTCCACGTAAAAGCCATACCCAATCTCAAATTTTTATTACTTCAACTAAACTCCCTCTTCTTTTTTTATATACTGCCTCCTTTCTCATTCCAGAAAAAGAAATAAAAAGAAATGGAGTTTCAAAACTTCAAAAACTAAAATCAAATTATTTTTTCGTGAAAAATTCCAAAACTTGAATCTTTGGACTTGTCTTGTTATGATCTACATTGGGTAGGAGTTTGGTGGGATTGGGTAGAGTATTGGGATGAGCAAAAATTTATAGTAAGGAATTGTGCAAGCTCTTGAAATAGGGTTGAAAAATTCTAGGGTTTGGTGAGGTATTGGTTCGATTGGAGGGTATATTCGAGCTCGGAGAAGCAAGGCGAGGCGGTGGCAATTTTCTAGTGGAGTCCGATTGCATTTTAGGGATCACAACTTTGGCCTTAGGCTATCATGATATGGATGTCACAGTTAGGGAAGGGTGATCGAAGATGGAATGAATGTGTCGATGTGGTGGAGCTCACGATGAGGAGAGGTTCGATGAAGGTCTCAAGTGATTTCGTGCAAAGATGTGGGTGAACGAGACAGAGGAGTGGTTGGCAATGAGGAGGGAGTTTACTAGAGGCGGTATTTCAAATTTAGAGAAGACTATATTTATGTAAATATAATGATAATATTTTAATTAGTTTAATTATATTTTTATTTAAAATTTGACAAATAAAAATGTGCATTGCTTTCTCATACTCAGTCAAATAGAGGCGAAGATTTTTGCATTGCGTTCGTAATGACGTAAGCTTCGCGATGAAACTGGTTTGGACGAATTTGAAGACTGTTGAAATTTGGGCTAAAATCGGATGTCGTTCGCTTTTTAGTTCCAAATCGAAACGCCTCGGCGACAACAGAAATTTCGGTGAGTTACACTCACTTTTTGCTTAAGTAGTATGATATATTGTTGATAAGAAAAATTAATTAGATGTTTGGATGATTTACTAATTTAACAGTTGGTTTGGTTTAATTTCCTCCCTTGGAGCGGATGTACTGTCTGTGATGCAGGGGGACATGTTGGAGAGATCCAACAGGATTCCTCGCTACTGTGAAATTAATTTCAACAATATTTCTGTTATATAAATTATTGGATAATAATCTTGATTTTTGGCACTATTGGTTATGATATCATTATATGTTGAAAACTTAAACCCTATAGCGATGGAAATCAATATCGGTATTGGTTAAGCGTTGGGTAACTATTGGCCTTGAATCGGTATTTTAAAAATACTATAAATTATCACTGGAGTTGGAGTTGAATTTTAAGACAGGAAATGATTTTAAATCCAAAATTGGGTTTTGAAAATATTTTATGTTTAAGGATCTAATTTCTATTTTTATTCCAACCTTTTTATCTGTCTTTTCCAAAGTTACTTATTGTCATTGTTTAAAAGATTATTTTCTTAATTATATTAATATTGTTTCAAAGTTACTTAATTATATTAATATTTTTAAAAATTATTTGATTTTGTTTCTATTGTTTCATAAGTTATTTAATTATATTAATAGTGTTTTAAAGTTATTTAATTTATTAGTATATTTTTAAAGTTATTTGCTTATAGTTAATATTGTTTATAGTATTTATCAATATTTTAATATTTTGAAAGGTTAATTTTTTTAAGAATAATTATGGTTCGAAATTAATAATAAGGGTTTATTAATAAGGTTTTGAAAATAAATTATTATTATTATTTTATTTTTAATAAGGGTAAAGGTTAATTATCATATTAATAATGTTTTGAAACTATTAATTATTATTATATAATAGTGTTTAGAAGTAAATGAGTTTTATTTTTTATAACTGTGTTCGAGACTTAAAAATAGAGTTTATAAACAGATTTAGATTTTATGAGAGGAGTCTTGTAACATGGTTTGAAAACTTGAAGGAAGATTATTTAGAAGGGTATAGAGAGTTTTCTGAATGGATTATATTTATAAAGGAATTTTAGAAATGAGTTATATTTTCATAAAAGGAGTTTATAAATGGTTTATAGATTTATAAAGGGTTTATAAATAATTTTATGTAAAAAGGAGTTTAATAAATAATTTTTTAGAAATTAATGAATGGGATTATAAATGGGTTTAGAGATTTATAGAAGAATTTATAAATAGTTTTAGCATTGTGTAAAAAAGGGAATCTTTCTCTGTTCTATGAATATACTTATATCATTGAGATAAGTATATGGATATTTTCCAAGTACTAAAATATAAGTGTTTATGAATGAATATTTGTAAAAGTTTCTTGATACAATTATTGCAAAGTGCTATTGTTTAAAGAAAAGATTAACCGAGGAGGATAGTGGTCGTTTATGTGCTTAACCAATATTGGTTTTCTCTTTCGAAATATATCCCCGATTTGTATATATGTTTATTGATAGTTAAATAATCGACTGTCCAATATGGACCCAAAAACGTAACTTTGGAAATATCTAGAAGAAACACGTGTGTCTATATGGCATAGTCATCTCCGATGACATTGTACTGCGCATATGAATCTCTTTTCATTTTCCTTGGTCAATGGTAAGGAAATCCATCGACTAACGGTTATGAGGTGATCTCCGCTCTTATCTTTGACTGTTTATTTCCTAAAGAATCGGGGTTAAGTTTACCAAAAATTATCGAAAGCTATTTCGAAGAGACCGAGATTAGATATGTTATCCGAAAACCACTTCACTCCAACTTAAGCATTTTGAAGTGAAGATATCTTAAAGATGATGGAATTGAAAACAGAGCTCTCATGCATTTCATTTAGTCCCATAATGAACTTGTATGGATGATGTTGATATTGCATTGCTGCCTGGAGGGCAGTGTTAGCATTCAAAGTGGGAAGTGCTATTTAAATTGTAAATCATAGCCTCAAGCCTCATCAATCGGGAATGACTAAAACATGGGAGATGTAGTTGGGCTAAGTGGGTCGCTCCTAAGTAGGGTATGATCATCTCTATCTAGAGTCGATATTATCTCTCGTTTGTATGCTTCGGTGCCCATTAATGGAGGGGTAATCATATTCGGTACTACTAGTCAAGTGTTAGGTCGGTTCTGTGTCGGTAGGCAATCCCGACAAGGTCCTTGGTGTTATTTTATCTAGAAATGCACCGTAATGGATGATACCCCAATAGCTCGGTCAATGTATGGAACCCGTTCTCCAATACGAGCCTTGACAGTTTAGTTGTATACCTATTGTGCTGGAATTTAATTAATGTAACAATTTCGGTTATGATTAATAAGTATTTGTAACTTAGAAACTATTATGATATCATAGAATTTCATATGAACTATTTTAGTTATCGTAAGGCAAACACCCATCCTTGTTTATGTGCAGCGTGGTCTTACGAGATACCTTTGATTTGAAAGGCTTCCTGTAACTTTAAAATCTAGTTAGGTGTGTTTTCTCACGCTGGTTTCCTAGACTAAGTCGTGTGTTATTCTATTATAACGCTTGGGTCAGGTTGAGCATATTTACATATTGCTTTGGATGCATTGGAACTCGAGAGACATGTTGAAGGTCTTCAGGTCGTATTCACATATCTATTTATTTTCCACTTCTTTGTTATTAAAATCATCAGCAATTGTGAGGACATGTTGTTATAACTTTCCAGGATGATGATTGTGATCTTTTGTTGTACTCTGGTGGGTGTATGTATATAGCAGTTTCCCTTTTGTAAATATCGTTGATATTATATTATATATTGTTCCGCTGCGATTATGAGATTTTAAGTTTTTTTCATTTTTTTTTCTCCTTTTCTTCTCTTCTCTTCTTTCTTCTTTCTTTTCCCCTCGAGTTTTCTGACATTCGATTGCTAGGCGCACAATACAGTGGACGTGTTGGTGTCAATTTTCGGAGGTCGAAAATCCCGAGTTGTTACACCTTCCTACCGCAAGGTATGTTTTTGGAGGCAAAGTGTTAATCCACCTTTTGACCAGGCAGTATATGGATGGATTTAACTAAACGAATTTCATTATCACCAAGGTAGGAAGCCCTAATGGGTAATTATTAGGTTTGAAAATCAAGTATAACCAAGGCTACATTAGGAATTTGCTGCACATAACTCTTACCCATATATATTCTCATTCCTGCTATTTCATTTCCGTTCACGCCATTTTGGAAACGTAAACAAAAACTTAAAGAGGAGCTGATCATTAAGAGAAGAGAAATTAAATTAAAAGCTAGAGATTCAAGCTTAGGGGAAATCAATCTCAATCCAATCTGTTATCTTAATCAAGGTGAATAATAATTCCATCTCTACCTTGCTTTGTAATCATAAGTTTTCAGATTTAAGGGTAAATTCATTTTTATGGTGAATTGGATAATGATATGCTTGAATATGAATTGTTTAATTTAAACAAGATTGTTAAAATGGGAATACACATGCTTATAGAGAGAAACCATTTATGTTGTTGTTTAAATGCCATGGAAAAATTTTACGTTATGTAAAACATGATTTTGGAGTTGGGTTTCAGTTTTGATAATTTTCCAAGCTATAGAAAGATTGTTAAGTATTTTCGAAGGAAAAAAATGATTGTTTAGGTTAACATGTTTACTTTGAACAATATATCGAGAATTTGGGTCTAAAATTTAGATATGTTAGATAGTATGATTAAAGCAAATTTCTGGTATTTTAGGGATTTTTCTTAAGTGTTTTGCTATGCAAATTAAATTATTTTAGAAGAGGGACTTCTTTGCAATATTGGTTTTACTTAATGGAAAGGCTTATTTGTTAACTTAACCATGGTATAGATCTGAAATTAGTGGCAGTTGTTTTTAGTAAAGAATTTGAAAAGTTAAGGCAACCAACCTAGTATTTACATGTGGCGGGTTAATTAGAAAAAGGTTTTCTTTAATTAGAATAGAAACAGATTTACCCAAAAAAGTTTCTTTCGCCTTCTTTAGAAGTACCCTTCGACCCAGAGCTTCCACCTTCGACCCAGTCGAAACGAATACACAAGGTATACAAAGATGGTACGTAGTGGATTGGAGAAAGGCGGAAGCCTAGGTGTCGAAAGCAAGGCTTTCGAAGAGCTCAATACCTTGGTTCGTTTTAGAAAGAGAAGCGTCTGCCTTTGTTTAATTTAAGCGTTCGAAGGAGTCGAAGCATATGTTTTTGAAACAAGTTTTTAAAAGCTTTCTAAGGGGTTTCCATCAAGTTATGCTTGCTTTCTAATGGGATTCTTTACTTATAAAATAATGTTTTCGAAAGGAGGTGTTCTGACCTAATCGAAGCCCTACTGCCGATCTTTAGCCTTTCGATCTTGTTGAAGTCATTAATGCTTTCAAAAGGTAGTGTTGTTTTCAAATAAGTTTTAAGCCTCTTCCTAAATGCTTTCGCAAGAGTCCAATGGTTTCGAAGGCAATGTCTTCGAAAGGGTTTCGACGCTATCCTTCAATGTTTTGTTTAAATAATTTGATGCTTTTGAAAGAGATGGCGTCGACGCCATCATGTTTTCCAAAATATTTATATGTGATAAAGAATGGTTTTGAAAGAGATACTTTCACCTATATTCAATTGACCCAAATAATGTTTTAAGTATAAAACCCAATGGTTTCGAAAGAGGGACTTCCAATGGCTTCGGAAGGGTTACTTCCAATGGTTTTGAAAGGGTACTTTCAATTGGATTCAGAGCTATGCTTTTAAAGTTAAATGTTGATACTTTAATACCTTTGAAAGGTTTCAAAATAAAGTTTTAAAGTGTTCGAAAGGCAGGAACCTAATGTTTTGAAAATAGATTTATGTGCTTTTGAAGGAGGGTAGCCAAGGAGGTGGAAAGCAAGGTTTCAGAGGTTTCAAAAGGCTTTGAAACCCAGACTCACTTTTAAAGGAAACACCCATGGCTAAACTAAAGAAGTTTTGAAATGATTTTAAGAAGAAGATTTCCTTGGTAAAAATTATAGGTTAAAGAGATTAACCATGTTTTATATGAAAAGTATTTCGAGGACATTAAACCCACATGAGTGGAATTGTTTTGTAATTATGTTTTCTTCCTCGGATAGAAAATATTCACATTACAATGGACCCATAACTGCATTTCGAGGAAAAGAGCAGAAGAACCAACTAGGCTAACCCAATAGTGAATATAAATTGATTAAACTCCTGGATGAGTAGAATTGCATCCAAGTGGTCAAGGAGACCAAAAAATAGGATGTCTAAATATGGAAATTGTCAGGAAGAAAGGTTCATAGTTTACCCATGAAAACTATGATTAGGAAGTTATTGGAGTTACCAATAGGTTCATAATTATCTCATGAAAAATATGTTATAAAGAGTGATTGGCAGGGGCCAATTGGTTTAAAGTGATCCCATTAAAAATAAATCAAGATTAAGTTATTGATAGATGTCGGTAGGTTCCTAGTCAACCCATGAAAACTAGGATTAGAAAGAAGTTATTGGAGTCACCAATAAGCTCAAGGGATCCTATGAATTAATTAATTTAATTGGGAGGGGGATAAGTTCATAGTGCACCCATGAAAACTATGAAATAGGACGGGGGGTACATATATTTTATAAAGGTTATTAGTATGCCCATCAAAACTAATAGGTTAACAGTGATTCTAGAAACTATAAATATGACAGGGAGTCAATTAAACAGAGGATGGGAAATCCAATATGTATTAACTTGTTTGCATATCATCGTAATATTTTGAAATGACTATGTTTTTAACCATTGTGGATGTAGTAGCACGGTGTATGGTTTTATAAAGGTTTTAGGATAATGGCAAGGGGAAACCGTTCCACTAAGCGGCGTGGTTTCACCGGATATCTAATGATTTGAGATAGTAGATTATTATTCATACCAGGCTTTATGTCTGGCTCGAAGTTTACGTTTTCCCTTTAAACTCTCAGGTATGCAATTGATATTGAGTGCTTTGAGAGTTGAGGTTTTTAGGTACCTCATTAGATGAACAAATCTGCTGGAGACATGCATGAGGCATGATATCTATTAGAGTTTTCTTTTATTTTGATCTTGTTGTGTTATTTGTAATGGCAAAGTTGTTATATTGCCTGCATATACTCTGATCATCTAAAGGGGCATGTCGCTTTGGCGTATTTTATAATAAATATAGTTTCTCCGAATGTAGTTAATGGTTGTTGGATTATATAATGAATTGGAAATTTTTTGAAATGGAATATGACCTGTTTGATGTAATAAAGTTTTTCCATACTCATGTGTTCCTGTGTCTCAATAAATCTAACATCGTCGTATTTGGTCACTGAGGATTAATAACTATGGATGACTGCGGTATCCATAGCCATTAGTTTTGGACCTCTAAGTAGGAGGATGTTACAAGTTGGTCTCAGAGCATAGGTTTACGAAACTTTAAAACAAAAGTTAAACCTAAAATCTTTTTGAAACATAACTCAATAAATTAGAAATATGATCGGGTTTTAGGTTAATGCTATACTAATGTATTTGTATTATATATATATATATAAGTATGTTTTCCCCTCTCTTTTATACCGTTCTTCTGTACCTTACTAAGGCTCATATGCAAATTTATGAGAAAGAGGATATGGAAGCAGGAAACAGAAGAAGAATCCAAGTGGAGGAAGCACCACGACCAACGGAAATTCTTGACCTAATACCAAGAGGAACCAAGGTCGACAGGCCAATGCCAACCCAAATGCTGAAGCCAATATGGGTGTTGAAAATCTACCAGTAGATGCGGGGAAGGTGTATCAGTCATTAGCCCATCTTTTGCAAGCTGGGGTTGCCGAAAATGTTGGAGGAGCTAATCATGTTGTTTGGTAGGGAATAACTATGCTAAATTGAGCAGAGTCTACACCAGTCTATATGGAAAGCCATTTGCTGGAATGGAGGATGTTGTTGAAGTTGAGAATTGGCTATTGCACTGTGAGAGGATCTTTATTGATCCAGGATTGGATGATGGGGAAAAGTGGAAACTGGCTTCTAGGAAGTTGCAAGGGGCAATGCTTCACAGGTGGAATAGTGTGACTGCCGGAGTTCCGGAGGAAGAATTGACATAGGCAAATTTCAAAAGGGGGTTTAAGCAAAGTTTTTTGTCTGAGGTTGCTAAGTTGGCATTAATGAGGAATCTCATGCATTTAGTTCGGGAGAGATGTAAGTAATCGAGTACGCTGCTAAGTTTGATGAGTTGTCTCGTTATGAATATGCCACTATAGACACTGACATCAGAAGGAATGAGAGGTTCATTCGAGGACTGAGAACTGAGCTTGCTAGAATAACCATGACTCATATCCGAGAACCTTGTAATGTATTGGTGGAGATGGTTATTCACGATAAAGAGATATTAGCTGGTTGTACTAGAGAGAAACCAGTTGAATCCTAAGGTCCTCAAGGAAAGAAGAGGAAATTCTTTAAGAAGAAGGGAGCCCAGAAAGGGGATGCTGCTAAGTAGGCAAAGGCTTATTTGAAGTGCTTCAAGTGTGACAAGAAGGGTCATTATCATAACGGGTGCTGGCCAGGCAAGGGGAAGAAGGCTGTAGACAAGAAGAATGTGAAGTGCTTTAAATGTGATCAAGTTAGGCATTACAAGAGCCAGTGTCCAAAGCCAGTCAGGATGGACAAAGGGAAGGTCTTTGCTATTGGATCAACAACTAAGCCTAATGCAGTTAATAAAGGAAAGACTGTGATAGAAGGTATGTTTATGATTCAGAGTATACCTACCAGTGCATCACGTTCACTTATATCACATTATTTGATTGATAGGTTATCTTAGAACCCACATATCTTGTTACTTCCTCAAAGGTTGAGAATCCACTAGGAGGGTATGTAGCTCTGGGGATGAGATGTGATCAGTTAGAACTTGACTTGTTAGGTCATATGTTTGCATACAGTCTGTATATTTTCGATTTCGTAGATTTCAAAAACATTTTGGGTATGGATTGGTTGAGAAGGTATGAGGCTAAGATATTTTGCCAAGACGGGGAGATATCATAAAGACACCCTAATAGTCATAACCGAATTATATTCTTAGTGGAGAACTCTGACCAGAGTAGTTGTGCTTTGTTAAGTGTAATGGAATGGGAGGAGATCTAAGTCAGGTTCGAGTAGAAAAAGAGTTTGCAGATGTCTTTAAGCCAGTCACAGGACTACCACCGAGACGAGCTGTTGAATTTCGGATAGATCTTGTGCTAAAAGCTGAACTTATAAGTAGACCACCTAGCAAGATGACACCGAATGATACGAAGGAATTGAAGGTGTAGCTAGTGGGTCTAGAATGAAGGAATTTTATAAGACTAAACAGTTCGCCTTGGGGAGCGACCGTGGTATTCGTGAAGAAACCAGACGAGTCGTTGAGGATGTGTATCGACTATCGTAAGTTGAACTAAAGGACGATAAAGAATAAGTATCCTATTCCAAGAATTGATGATCTATTTGATCAGTTGAGTGGAGCCAGAGTATTTTCTTAGTTGGATTTAGCGATAGGGTTCCATCAGTTAAGAGTCGCAGATGACAGCATTCCTTTGAAAGCATTTCGAACAAGATATGGTCTGTACGAGTGGTTAGTTATGGCATTCGGGTCAATGAATGCACCTGCTTTCCTATGGATTTGATGAACCGAGTCTTCCAAGAGTATTTGGATAAATTCGTGTCAGTGTTTATAGATGAAATTTTTGTATAGTCTAAGGAAGAAAGAGAGCATAAAAATTATGTTAAAGTTGTGCTTGAAACACTAAGGTCGAATCAGCTAAAGGCCTAGTTTTCCAAGTGTCATTTTTGGAAGAAAGATGTTAAGTTTCTTGGTCACGTAGTTACAAAGATAGGATTGTCAGTCGATCCAGATAAGGTTGAAGCTATGAACAATTGGTAGAGACCAGAGACGGTGACCGGGATCAAAAGTTTTCTTGGACTTGCTGGCTACTATCAGAGATTCTTTAAGGATTTCTCACGATAAAAATGCCTTTGACTAAGCTTACCAGGAAGGAGGTGAAGTTTGTTTGGTTCGACAAATGTGAGGAAGCATTCCCTAAGTTAAATCATTTGGTAACCAATGCACCAGTGTTAGTAGTTCCAGATTGAAACAAAGGGTTGGTAGTGTACATTGATGTATGTGGGACTGGTTTGGGAGCTATGTTAATGTAGAAGGGTAAAGTGAATGCCTATGCATCTAGGCAGTTTAGACCGCATGAAGTGAGATATTCTACTCATGATTTGGAGTTGGTTGTAGTGATTTTTTGCCTTGAAGATTTGGAGGCATTATCTCTTGGGGGAGATATATGAGTTGTATGTCGACTATAAGTCTTTAAGATATTTATTCTCTCAAAAGGAGTTGAACATGAGACAGTAGAGATGGCTGGATTTTTGGCTGCTTATGACTTTGGTATAGACTGTACACCAAGAAAAGGTAATAAAGTGACGGATGCTCTTAGCTGAAGACACCATAGTGTGGTGCTGGCGATATTGGCAGAATGGAAGGATCTAAAAGCGTTGGCCAGTTGTATTGTGCAGTTAAGATCGGCTGCTAGTTCTGGTCAAAGTACTACCATGTTGTCCTATCTAGAAGTTCGACTAGTGTTGATCGAGAGAATTGCTTCTATACAGAATGCGGATCCACTATTAGTTGAAAGTATTAGAAGGCTTGTGGTTAGAAATGAGATCGATGATCTGAAAAGTTTTAGTCTTGATCAAGCAGGATGGTTGAAAATGAAGGGGATTATGTGTTTCAGATGTTGAGAACTTGAGAAAAGAAGTTCTTGGGGAATGTCATCAATCCAAGTTTACAATTCATCCTGGAGGGACCAAGTGTATCAAGGTATGAAGAGAATTTTATATTGGGAAGGTATGAAGAGGGATGTTGGCTTGTGGATTAAGCAGTATGCAAACAGTCAACAAGTGAAAGCCGAACATCAAAAGATGATTGGGTTGCTTCAGCCTTTAGAGATTCCAGTTTGGAAATAGGATTCGATATCCATAGATTTTATAGATGGGATGCCAAGGTCAAGAGGAGGAAATGAGAGTATATGGGTCTTTGTGGACCGGTTGACCAAGAGTGCCCATTTTATTCTAGTAAAGTTGAACAGGACGACACCTGTTTTTGTAGAGCTGTTCATGAAAAACATAGTTAGACTACACGGAGTTCCTAGTAGCATAGTCAATGACAGAGATGCTTTATTCGCTAGCGAATTCTGGAAGGGTCTATAGGATGTGTTAGGCACTAAGCTCAAGATGAGTATTGCATATCACCCATAAACGGATACACAGACAGAGAGAGTCAATAAGGTTCTCTAGGATTTGTTGAGAACTTGTGTGTTGGGCTTCGGTGGATCTTGGGAGGATCACCAACATTTGGTTGAGTTTTCCTATAATAATAGTTATCAAACTAGTATAGAAATGGCACCTTTTGAAGCTTTGTATGGTAGGCCATACAAATCACTAGTATATTGTTGGAGATTGGAGATAGATTGCTCTTAGGTCCAGATTTGATTAGAGAGGCGTCCGAGAAGATTGGGTTGATTCGAGAACAGATTTGATTAGAGAGGCATCCGAGAAGATTGGGTTAATCCGAGAAGGTATCACTAATGAAGGGTGTAGTACGGTTTGGTCAGGGAAACTAGCAAGAAGATATGTTGGTCCATTCCAGACTATGGAGAGGATTGGAAAGCTCGCGTACAGAGTTGAGTTGCCAAGCAGCATGGCAGGTGTCCATAATGTATTTCATGTGTCTCATTTTCGCTAGTATATGCATGATCCAGAGGCCACTATTCCTCCAACAGGGTTGGAAGATCTTGTAGCCTAATTGACTTGTGTTAGACAACTAGTTCGGATTGTTGCGAGTGATGAGAAAAGATTGAAGAACAAGATAGTCAAGTTGGTGAAAGTTCAGTGCAGCGACAACAAGAGGGACTGTACTTAGGAGATGGAGGATAAGATTCGAGATACTTGTCCAAATCTGTTTTGAGGGTATGTCTATATTAGAATTATATAGATAATTCCTAGTCAGGTATACTAGTATGGTTGTTAGGAGTCGTTACAGATGATTGCTACGTCTAATATTTAGTCCTTACTGAATTTCGAAGATGAAATTCTTTGGGGAGGGGAGCCTGTAACACCCCTAATTTTTTATAACATTTTAGTGGAAATTTAATTAGATAAATTAAATCGAATAATGTAAATGTTATGTAATAAGGGGGTTGAAATTTGAACAAATCAAATTAAGGCCATGCTTAATAAATAATTAAATGGGCTTAAGAATAGTTTTGGTAAAATAATCTACATAAGGGTATATTAGGGATTTACCGTGCATAACCCTTACCCATATATATTCTCGTCCCTACCATTTTATTCCCATTCACGTCATTTTGAAAACGTAAACAAAAACATAAAGAAGAGCCGACCATTAAGCAAAGAGAAATTAAATCAAAAGGTAGAGATTCAAGCTTAGGAGAAATCAATCTCAATCCAATCTCCTTATCTTAATCAAGATGAATAATAATTCCCTCTCTACTTTGTTTTGTAATCATAATTTTTTGGATTTAAGGGTAAATTTGTTATTATGGTGAATTGGAAGATGATATGCTTGAATATTAATTTGTTTAATTTAAACAAGATTGTTAAAATGGGAATATACACGTTTTTAGGGAGAAACCGACTTATGTCGATGTTTAAATGGCATGGAAATTTTTTATGTTATGTAAAACATGATTTTGGAGTTGGTTTCAATTTTGATAATTTTCTAAGCTATGGAAAGATTGTTAAGAATTTGCAAAGAAAAAAATGATTATTTAGGTTCATATATTTATTTCGGAAAATATATCGAGAATGTGTATCTAAAATTTTGATATGTCACATAACATGATTAAAGTGAATTTCTTGAATTTTTGGGGATTTTTCCTAAGTGGTTTGCTATGCAAATTAAATTATTTTAGAAGAGGGACTTCTTTGTAATACTGGTTTTGCTTAATGGAAGGGCTTATCTGTTAACTTAACCATGGCTTAATCTGAAATTAGGGACAGTTATTTTTAGTAAAGAATTTGAAAAGTAAAGGCAACTGATCTAGTGTTTACATGTGGCAGGTTAGTTCAAATAGGTTTGCGAGTTTACCCAGAAAAGTTGGTTTTGCCTTCTTTAGAAGTACCTTTCGACTCAGAGCTTCTGCCTTCAACCCATTCGAAACCTATTAAGTCGAAACCAATACGTAAGGTATCACAAGGTGGTATGTAGTGGATTGGAGAAATGTGGAAGGCTAGGTCGAAAGCATGGCTTCCAAAGGGATCGACACCTTGGTTTGTTTTAAAAAAGAAGCGTCTGCCTTGTTTTTATTTAAGCCTTTAAGGAATCGAAGCATATGTTTTCGAAAGATGTTTTTAAAAGCTTTAGAAGGGGTTACCGTTAACTTATGTTTTCTTTCGAATGAGATCCTTTACTTATCAATAATGTTTTCGAAAGGAGGGGTTCCGACCTAGTTGAAGCCCTGCTGCCATCTTTGCCTTTCGATGGTGTTGAACTCATCAATGCTTTCGAAAGGTAGTGTTTCGTTTTTAAAGATGTTTTAATCCTCTTCCTAAATGCTTTCGAAAGGGTCCAAGGATTTCGAAGGCAATGGCTTCGAAAGGGATTTCGACATAATCCTTCAGTGTTTTATTTAAATGATTTGAAGCTTTAGAAAGAGATGGTGCCAACACATCATGTTTTCCCCAATATGTTTATATGATAATGGTATGAGAAATGCGGATTACGGATCTTAAGGCTAGAATTAACACTAGAGGGGGTGAATAGAGTTTTAAGGAATTACTAATTCTTTTTGAGTTTATATTAATTTGAACACTAATGTATGCAATATTCAGACACATATATGATCACAGAATCAAACACAGATGCAAATATAGAGTAAAAGCAATAAAGGAAGGAACACACCGGATTTTATACCAGTTTGGAGTTACCCTACATCCAGTCCCGTAACACAAGTACAGATTTCCTTTCAAAATCAATTTTTACAATTACACCCTCGATTTCAAGGCCATGAGGTACACTACAAATTCACAATCCTCTGGGTAGAGATACTTGATTTATGGGCAACAAGTTCACCCAATTGATTTCACAGGCTACAATCACACCTTTTCTCGCTTGATTGGTTTCACAGGCTACAATCACACCTTTTCTAACTCAATTAATTACAAAGAAGCCTGTAACTTTGAATAGTACTGAGATCTTGTTGAGATAGTGATAGAGAATCAAACCAGAAATGATCTAGTTAGATTCAATCATGATTTTGGCAGAGTAATGGTAAAAATGTATGTAAAGAAATGTGGAAAAAGAAGAGGAGTGAAATCAGATAAAATATGAATATAAATTCGTTTAAAACAACCCCTATTTATAGTAGAACAACAGCCATGTCCATTCATGAAAGGATATAACGAATAGACACTTCCTTTGAAATTCAAAATTTTGAAATAAACTGCCACCTTGTCGACAAGGGTCCTTAGGGGTTGTCGACGGGCCTAAGTGATTTTTGATAAAAAAAATTCTTTGAAAATAACTTCTATCATGTATTAAAACTATTTTAAACTTTATAAATATACTTAACTATAGTTAAAATACATAAATAAGTATAGAGAATAATATCTTGGTATATATAAAATTTTACAATTTAAATCTAAGTATAAATATTAAAAGTTAAATATATTATAATTAAAAGACATTTTAAAAATAAGGATAATTTGGTTTCGAAGATAAAGATCATTTTGAGGCTAAAAATATTTTAAAACTAGGATAGATGTTTTTGATTCTTTTAAAAGGAAGATTTTGAAATCATTTTGAAAAACAAGATATAATTCTGTAAAACATTTGAATAAAGTTAGTGGATACAAAACAATGTTCCATTAGATTTTTCGTAGGTTCCATCCTACTTAGGGTTCCATCCCTTTAACGGACTCGAAGTGGATTCCACTCGACGAATAAATTGGATTTTAAGATCTCGGTGCTTTTCTAGGAGTTTGAACAAAATTCCTAATTAAATTACTTATTATCAAAATCTTGAACTCTTGATAATCTTGATACTCATGAGTCTTCAATCTTGGTATCTTCAGTCTTGAATCTCTATTTTGTACAGTCTTCATTCTTGGTACATGCATATGCATATATATCTAAACTATAATGTTAGTATTTATATTTTATAATCTTATTCTAAGGTTGTTGTCATCAAAACCATCTTCTCGGGGACTAACAATCTCCTCCTTTTTAATGATGACAACCTTTGTTTATAAAATATTACTTCTATCCTAATAACTCCCCCTAAAACTAATAACTCCCCCTTAATCTATGCCTAACTATCCTATTTTATACTTCTCCCCCTTTGTCATCAACAAAAACTAACTCCAAACTATATAACTCCCCCTTAATCTAATACCATATGACATGTGATTATAATGACACTGTTATCTTAAATAATCAACACTTGATTCTAAAACTAAAACTTAGTCCTTAATTACTAACTATCCTAACTAAGAATCCATATATGATAATACTTATAATAGTGATAATTCAAATATAAGAACACAAATCATTTATTAATTTTTAATTGTTATATTTACATTTTCATAGAAGACGAAAGTTAGATCATATAACAATAAGAAAGAGAGAAAAGAAACTAATGTGTGTCTTTGAAAATGGGAGATCTATTGTAACGACCCAAAAATTTTAATAAATAAATTGGTTAATTTGATTAGATTTTTGTAATTTAATTTAGGAAGAAAAATAATAATTTATATTGAAGTAAATGTTAAGAATGAATTGTAGCAATGGTTATTAAAATTTAATTTTGACAATTGAAGTGAAATCCAAATAATGAATAGTGTAAATTGTTACATTTGGTTATAAAATAGAAAATAAGTGAATATAAGTAACTGTTGAATTAACCAATGCAATAATATATTGCTTAATAGTAAATAAACGTAAATTAAGGAAATATATTAATGCAAGTTAATAATTTATGAATTGAATGGAATACCAACTAATGAAAATAAATCTAAATGTTATACTTGGTTATAAATGAAATATATAAAACAAACTGTAAGTATGGAACAGATTTATGAAATACCACAAATTTAATGGTAATTGGATAAAATCAATATCATATGAGTCATTACAACATTTGTTTGTAAACTATAAACCTATAAATGTGATTTAGGGCAAATAGTGACCGTTATTATTTGTTACCAGTTTACTTAGGCTATTAAACTTTGATTGGGAATCGATTGAAATTTAAAATGAAACTTGGTATTACATTTATGAGTTCAAGACAATAATTACAGGATATGAATGTAATAAGATGCATAGAAATGTTTGTTTATTTTGTAAAGTAATAGTTGATGTAATAAAAGAATGGAACCAAGTTGAAATGATTAATGCGATTTAAAATCTTAATTTTTGTGTGCATTAATTTATAATGGGATATGAAAGGTAAATTAATAATTTAAAATGTTGACATTACCTTTAAGATGGTAAATTTATAATTGATTCATAATAAGGAAAATAAGGAAGGATTCAAATGAATGGATTTATTGGGATGGCAATTGACAATTAATGAATTTATATAAAATAGTAACTTGTAATTGATTGAAATTAGTAAATTGGGGAGTGAATTCAAAGTTATATTAACTGATGAAGACATGCGTAATAAAGTGTAAAATGGATACAATCAATCTTAGATTAGTGATTACAATGTTTGTTATTGATAATAAAGTAGAATGAGACTAAATTAGGCAAATTGGTGATAATCACCGATGGTTTACCCATTTATTTCATCTATTGAATTAGATTTAAATCCATTTAAATAAAACGTAATTAAAAACTACGTTAATGGAAATTAAGAGGAAATTTGAGAATATTAATGCAATAATTACAAACCAATGTAAATTGCATCCTTTTGATAAAAATAGAATGAATAATAGAATGAAAAGTAATTAAATGAAATTTTTGAAAATTTAATTATAATTTCTGAATTCAATGAAATTGAGGTAAACACTGAAATTGTTAAATTTATCAACTCTAAATTGAAATCTAAATTTGGTTCAATTAATGTGAATGATTAAGAAAAATAAAAGTGATAAAATTGTCGAGTACAGAAGTGAAATTAAAAATTGGATTTAATTGATTGATTTTTAATTTATTTAATTAATGTAAAAATAGCCATTTTGGCCACTGACTTGGATTTCGATGAAACCAGTTTCATCGGATCCGTAACGGTGAATTATTATAGCATTTCAAGTTTAGTAGCTATCGGACTTGTCGTTTGATCGTATGAACGTGAAACGCCTTGAAATCAATTTAATTGAAATCAATTTGAAATAATTTGATTTTGGCATAACTTCTTCATATGATGGAATTTGGACCTGAAACCTGTTCCATCGCGTTTAAAATATTTTAAAATATCTATCTTGATATATGGGTTGACCCAATTTCGTTCCGGAGTCAAAACGGGCTTTTCGGGCCATTCATCGTTCAGCGCGTTTATAAATCGAGTCCATTTATTCTATGTCAACCTTGCCTATATATACCTAGCCTACCTCTATTTCTCATTTGTATGTGCGTACAATCTATCTTCACCTCTTTCTCAATGGCTGACAATAAAATTTCAGATCCAATTTAAATTCCAAATCAAATCCAAAGCCAAAATTGCAAACTCCTCAGAAAAATACAGAAATATATATCGAAGCTTTCGAAGAGTGCAAGTCAGATCTACAGTCCGTTTCTCGATCTGAGTTTTTGAATGACCAGAAATTGAGGTTTAATTCACGGCCGTCCATCGCGCGTCGATGAACGTTGTCGGATCGACGAACCATTTCTGTGTTTTGGAGAGTGGACGATGGGGAGTTCATCGGTATGCTCCGGTTCGCAAATCGACGGTTAGATCTTCGGCAAAAATTCGATTAGGGTTTGAAGATAGTGGCGTCTGCTGTCAATTTGGGGAACGCATTTGGTTACGTGGTCAGTCAGGCTTGGTCACTCCTCAGGTGGCGTGCGACGGTGCTCAACTCGCCGTGGGTGGCACGATTTAAGCGCGGGTAGGGGCGGTGGTTCGTGCGTTGTCAGGGACGAGATGGGTTTGTTTCAGCATGAAACTGAGTGCGTGCGTGTTTCTGGAAGAAAGAAATAGGATGACATGGCAAGGGGTAAAGTGTTCTTTTTTTTATAATTGAAATTCAAGCACATTTATCGCTATATCTTTCACATACGAACACCAATTCACGCGCGGTTTTTTTAGTAGGATCATATTGAAATTCCGAACATTTTGGCACTAGTTTGGACGAATTGTGAGACTATCAAATTTTTGGGTTTAAATTGAATTTAAATTCAAAAGGTGAGTGTTTGTGACGCCCCACCTCTATACCCACGCTAGCCAAGAACATTACGGTGAATGCTGTCAACTAGCACGGAGAATAAGGCTGTTGAGGAGCAACCATCCGTGTAATTGCTTTGTGCGAGCATCGATATGTCAGATAGTATAACATGCAAATCTTTTCAAGTGGAAATCCGACATGCCGACACAAACTCAAAGCTACTACACAGTGGCTATAATATCTTCGGAAACAAATATAGAAACAAACATAACATAAATCAGTCACACACAATTCATATCACAAAGGCGGAATAAGATATGAATATTACACATAAAAGTGTACATCAGAGTAGTGGTCAGAAAGATCCACAATATCACAAAATAATAGTTACATGAACTACACAAAAGAATAAGTATACATAATGGAGTCTATATCTCAAATGTATACAACAAAAACTACTAATCTAAGTAGTTAACCAAAAGTCAGAGAAATCAATCCCAAGAGAGAAGTCAAGCAGAAGCACCTGTAACATCTCGGTCTGACCCGAGTATTATTTATAAGAAAATAATAAACGGATCAGTCTAGCTATAAATATCAGATAACATGATATAGAACGAAAGATATGGCATAGACGTATAATATCCATAATGGCATACTACTATAAGTATGAAAATGATAATCAACAAACGATTAATCAATATCAAAGAATCTTCTCAAAGATCCAAAAAGGGTATCATACCCAAAACTTGTATTCACAACAAGTTAATGACACACGAATTCACCAATGCACAAAAATTGATAAATCATATCAATGAAAATCACTAAAATTGGTGAAGCACAAATTCTAGAATTCAACACACGAAATCCAGAAATCATAAAATAAAAAGGGGGAGGCCTATCACACGAACGGGAGCATGAAAACTCACCAACAGCTGTAACACACGAACGAGAAGCTATCTCATGGTAGCTAGCCATTAATTTGACACACGAATGGTCCGAAGACCTGACACACGAATGGTCCGAAGACCGTGGGTTTCTACCCCACCAATTTGAGTCGAAACTCCACAAAGCGGGGCTTAGTCTCTCTCGCAGACAAAGAGACATCACACATTGCTAGTCTAAATCACAAAGATGATCGTCATGATCAACGAGGAGTGTCGATTACACTAAGCTAGTAAATATATGAGTTTAGCTTCATGTCCCATAACCACTTGCTTAACTTAAATATTTACGAACAAACTGTAAATCTCCACTAGAAAATTGTCACAAGAGGTTCAATCGAACAAGTCCAAGAATTAACCGACGAAGTAAACGCAACGTTTCATACCACTCGTTTTACTAAGCCGTTTAATTAGATTTCTCATACGAGTGAGGTAAAGGTTTGTATATACTAATAGATTGGAAAACGGTTTTAGAAACGAGCTTTGTAATTAAAATAGTATTAAAATCGTTTGAGGAAAGAGTGTTTTGATATTTACTACTAGTATAGAAAACCTTTATATTTTTAAAGTGACAAATCACTAAGAAGATTGTAAGAACAATCAATCACTAAAATTCACATTCGAAGACGTGAATATAATCCAGAGAAACCGATAAAGAATCCATTGAAATGGATATTCAAAAATCCCTAAAAAGAGTCATCAAAGTCAAAATAAATGATAACAACAAATAGGATTATCACGAATCGATTTAAATAGGATTAACAGAAAATTCTAACTTCCTTCACCGGTTATCGGCATAGGATTTTTGTCTACTCTGGGCTTCTTTCATCCTATGACGAATAAGATCAATCTTTTCTGTAGAATCGCGAATAAAATCTGGACCTAAAACCAGCTTCTCACCGGCCTCAAGCCAACAAGAAGGAGATCGGCATGGCCTTCCATAGAGTGCCTCGAAAGGTGCCATACCAATACTAGATTGGAAGCTATTATTATAGGAAAATTCAACAAGTGAAATATGATCTTCCCAATTTCCACCAAAATCCAGAACATAAGCACAAAGAAGATCTTCAAGAGTTTGATTCACACGCTCGGTTTGTCCATCGGACTGAGGATGATAAGCGGTGCAAAAATTGAGCTTCGTTCCCAAAGCTTTTTGAAGACTCTTCCAAAATCCACTAGTAAACAATGGATCACGATCACTAACTATAGAAGTAGGAACTCCATGTAATTTGACAATCTCTTTGATAAAGAGTTTGGCCAAAAGAGGAACGGTTCGGTTAGACCGAACGGGAATAAAATGGTCAGATTTAGTAAGTCTATCAACAATCACCCATAAGCTATCATGACCCGAACGAGAACGGGGAAGGCCATCTATAAAATCCATGGAAATCTGGTCCCACTTCCAAATTGGAATTTCTAAAGGTTGTAATAACCCACCGGGCCTTTGATGTTCGGCCTTAACGAGTTGGCAAGTCATGCAACGCTTAACGAAGTTAGCGATGTCAAGTTTCATTCCCTCCCAATAATAAAGTCGCTTCATATCCGCGTACATTTTACTACTACCGGGATGAATGGTGAATTTAGAACGATGTGAATCTTCTAAAATATCTTTACGAAGATCACTAATATTTGGCACGACAAGTCTACCAAATCTCCGAATGCCGCCACGAGAATCGATATCAAAGTCTTTCAAACCTTCAATATCAATTTTATCCTTAATATTTTGGCCAAGAAGAGCCAATTCGGGATCTAGCCTTTAAGCTTCAAGAATGCGGTCTAGAAGAGAAGGATGAGCCTCAAGGCTGCATAAAACAAGTGATGAACATAAATCGGATACGCGGTCTCGAATCTCACAAGTGGATAAGATCTCAAGATCGTTCCATTCGGATACCATCATAGAAACAACAGCTTGTTGTTTTCGGCTAAGAGCATCGGCGACACGATTACTCTTTCCGGGAGTATAAAGGATGTCGAGATCATACGGCGCAAGGAACTCGAGCCAACGCTGTTGGCGCAAATTAAGTTCCTTCTGAGAGAAAAATACTTCAAAGACTTATGATCGGTATAAAGAAAAAATTTCTCTCCTAGGATATAATGACGCCAAATCCGAAGAGCGAAAACAATAGCCGCGGGTTCTAAATCATGAGTGGCATATCTAGTCTGGCTGGCTTCAATTGTCTAGAAGCATAAGCAATAACACGTTCTTTTTGCATAAGAACGGCACCCAAACCAACGCGACTAGCATCGGTATAAACAATAAAATCTTGATTCCCCTCGGGAATAACGAGAATAGGAGCATCAGAAAGGAGTTCTTTTAATTTCTGAAAAGAAGCTTCCCATTTGTCCGACCAAATGTATTTAACACCTTTCTTAGTCAAGCTAGTGAGAGGCACGGCAATCTTAGAAAAGTCTTTGATAAAACGACGGTAATAACCTGCCAATCCAAGGAAACTACGAATCTCTGTCACACTCTCCGGTCTCTTCCAATCTTGAATCGCTTCAATCTTTGAAGGATCCACAAAAATTCCGGATTCGGAAATAATATGACCGAGAAACTTCACACGAGATTGCCAAAAGTGGCATTTAGAAAACTTTGCCTTTAATTGATTACTCCTAAGAGTTTCCAACACAATCCGAAGATGTTTTTCATGCTCCTCTTCGGTTTTTGAATACACAAGAATATCATCAATAAAGATGAGAACAAATCGATCGAGGAAGTCTTTGAAAACTCTATTCATAAGGTCAACGAAATAAGCCAGAGCATTCGTTAAACCAAATGGCATAACAAGCCATTCATAAGATCCATAACGAGTACGGAACGATGTCAAAGGAATGTTATCCTCTGCAATACGAAGCTGATGAAATCCAGTAGCTAAGTCTAATTGCAAAAAGACGCTAGCACCACTAAGTTGATCAAATAGGTCATCAATCCGAGGTAAAGGATATTTATTTTTGATAGTAAGATCATTAAGCTTGCGATAGTCAACGCAAAGCCTAAGTGTACCATCGGATTTCTTCACAAAAATAGCCGAAGCTCCCCAAGGCGAGGAACTAGAGCGGATAAATTGCTTCGTCTCCAATTCGGATAATTGTTTACGCATCTCCTCGTTTTCTTTATTTGACATACGATAAGGAGGGCGAGTGATAGGTTGAGCTCCAGGAATGAGATTAATTCTGAACTCAATTGCTCGCTTATGTGGTAATCCTAAAACAGGCTCGAATATGTCGGAAAATTCACAAACGACGTGAATAAGAGAAATAATATCACCCTCATCATCATCGTCGTCATCACGAGGGTTTAAAGAATATAAAGATGCAACCAAAGCAGAATCCGAATCTTTAAGAATAACAGAAACCTGATTAATAGATTGAGGATGTCGAAGATGAATAGTCCGCTCAGGACATAGGATATGAGCTTCATAACGGTTAAGCCAATCCATTCCCAAAATCATTCCAAAGCCTAAATAACGCATGACATGCAAATCGGCTAGGAAAGGAAAATCACACAAAATAATCTCGACATCTTTACACAATAAACTGATTGTTGCGGATCCACCGACTGGATTCGCAATTCTCAAAGAAGTCATTAAACACAAAACATCCAAAGAAAAAGTATCAACAAGTTCTTTTGATATAAAAGAATGGGACGCACCCGTATCAAAAAGAACTCGAATAGGATGATCACGAAATAAAATAATTCCATCCAGAATAGAATGAGAAATACCTTGGCCACGAGATGTGTTGCCAGGGGCTTGAGCAACATTCAACTTTCCCTCCCTCCTATTTTGAAGTTTGGGACACACATGCATAAAATGGTCCGGGCTTTTGCAATAGCGACAAGTACGAGGCTTTGAACACTTGTTCGCAAAATGGTCTTTCGAACCACAATTATAGCATTTCCCTTGAGTAGAGGAAAAGGTCTTTTCAACAGGAGTTGCTTGCCTCCCTTTCTTATTGGGATAAGGACCTTTGAATTTGCTGGGCCTCTTCTTGTTGTTGTTGAAGCTTGGTTTGGAACCCATCACTTCAACATCATTCTCCCTATCAGCCTCTTCAAGACGAAGAGCGATATCTATGAGTTGGTCGAAAGAAACTTCTAATTTTATAAGTAATGGCTTCTTGAGATCTTTGTTTAAGCCATAGACGAACCTCTGCTTCTTCTTTAAAGGGGTGTTGATGTATTCTACCCCATATTTGGAAAGCGACTCGAAAGACGCGACATAATCTGCCACGGAAGATTCACCTTGAACAAGGTCTATAAAACGGCGAGCCAAAGTCACTTTCTCTGCTTCTGGTACAAATTTCAACTCGAAGCGTTCCCGGAATTGCTCCCAGGTGAGATCCGCTTCATTAATCTCAGAAATAAGAAGCTCGTACCAGTCCAATGCTCTTTCTCGGAGCATACTAGAGGCCACCTGAACTCGGTGAAGGTCAATAAGATTCATGCGAGAAAAGATTCGATCGCATGACCTTAGCCAAGCCTGTACTTCAATAACAGTTTCGGAACCTTTGAATGGCTCCCCACCCAAATTAGTGTAATCTCTACACAAGCGTGCAAATCCCGACTTTGGGTGAGTAGGTTCCGGGTTAGCTCCAGCTGCTTGAGCATTCATCACTAAATCAAGAAGCTGTTGAGCAGTCATAAAACTCCATCTTACGGTGGAGTGCTAGACGGTACGGCTCTGGGGCGGCCTGGTCTAGACATTTTTCTCCCTTTAGAAAGAAAGAAGAAGAAGAAAAAGGTTATTAACCAAATTGAATATCAAGCAATCTGGATAGATAAACAAGGAATCATAAGGAAAATAGGATGAATCGGTACGAAGACTCGAATTAAATCCTAAAGCACGACTCCTAAGATGGACTTAGGACGATGATCCTTGTTATATTATTCCATATTGTTCCCAAGTTTGGCTCTGATACCAAGCTGTGACGCCCCACCTCTATACCCACGCTAGCCAAGAACATTACGGTGAATGCTGTCAACTAGCACGGAGAATAAGGCTGTTGAGGAGCGACCATCCGTGTAATTGCTTTGTGCGAGCATTGATATGTCAGATAGTATAACATGCAAATATTTTCAAGTGGAAATCCAACATGCCGACACAAACTCAAAGCTACTACACAGTGGCTATAATATCTTCAGAAACAAATATAGAAACAAACATAACATAAATCAGTCACACACAATTCATATCACAAAGGCGGAATAAGATATGAATATTACACATAAAAGTGTACATCAGAGTAGTGGTCAGAAAGATCCACAATATCACAAAAGAATAGTTATATGAACTACACAAAAGAATAAGTATACATAATGGAGTCTATATCTCAAATGTATACAACAAAAACTACTAATCTAAGTAGTTAACCAAAAGTCAGAGAAATCAATCCCAAGAGAGAAGTCAAGCAGAAGCACCTGTAACATCTCGGTCTGACCCGAGTATTATTTATAAGAAAATAATAAACGGATCGGTCTAACTATAAATATCAGATAATATGATATAGAACGAAAGATATGGCATAGACGTATAATATCCATAATGGCATACTACTATAAGTATGAAAATGATAATCAACAAACGATTAATCAATATCAAAGAATCTTCTCAAAGATCCAAAAAGGGTATCATACCCAAAACTTGTATTCACAACAAGTTAATGACACACGAATTCACCAATGCACAAAAATTGATAAATCATATCAATGAAAATCACTAAAATTGGTGAAGCATAAATTCTAGAATTCAACACACGAAATCCAGAAATCATAAAATAAAGAGGGGGAGGCCTATCACACGAACGGAAGCATGAAAATTCACCAACAGCTGTAACACACGAACGAGAAGCTATCTCATGGTAGCTAGCCATTAATTTGACACACGAATGGTCCGAAGACCTGACACACGAATGGTCCGAAGACCGTGGGTTGCTACCCCACCAATTTGAGTCGAAACTCCACAAAGTGGGGCTTAGTCTCCCTCGCAGACAAAGAGACATCGCACATTGCTAGTCTAAATCACAAAGATGATCATCATGATCAACGAGGAGTGTCGATTACACTAAGCTAGTAAATATATGAGTTTAGCTTCATGTCCCATAACCACTTGCTTAACTTAAATATTTACGAACAAACTGTAAATCTCCACTAGAAAATTGTCATAAGAGGTTCAATCGAACAAGTCCAAGAATTAACCGACGAAGTAAACGCAAGCGTTTCATACCACTCGTTTTACTAAGCCGTTTAATTAGATTTCTCATACGAGTGAGGTAAAGGTTTGTATATACTAATAGATTGGAAAACGGTTTTAGAAATGAGCTTTGTAATTAAAATAGTATTAAAATCGTTTGAGGAAAGAGTGTTTTGATATTTACTACTAGTATAGAAAACCTTTATATTTTTAAAGTGACAAATCACTAAGAAGATTGTAAGAACTATCAATCACTAAAATTCACATTCGAAGACGTGAATAAAATCCAGAGAAACCGATAAAGAATCCATTGAAATGGATATTCAAAAATCCCTAAAAAGAGTCATCAAAGTCAAAATAAATGATAACAACAAATAGGATTATCACGAATCGATTTAAATTGGAATTCTCAAACGAATAGGCAAATAGGCAAAATACAGCAGTTTCAGACGTCTGAAACAAGTGGTTCAGACGTCTGAATCTGGAAATATAAAAATTTCCAGAACACAATTCAGACGTCTGAACCAAATGTTTCAGACGTCTGAAATAGGCATATTTTAGCCTATTTTCTTTCTGTTTGAAAATAAGCCAATTCAGACGTCTGAAATCCCAAACTCAGACGTCTGAATCTGGGAATAGAAAACTTTCCGGACAATATTCAGACGTCTGAATATCACGTTTCAGACGTCTGAATATGGGGTTCAGGGCATTCCCTGAACCTAGGCCATAAATGGCCAAACGAATATCGAAAACGACCAATCGAGCAAATGGCGATGACTAAGGAATTACGTCAAACGACAACCCAGCCTAAACGGCTCTTCGATACGCTTCAAATATCAATGTCTAAATATCCATAAAAGGATTTTCATAAATTATACCAAAACACCAAAAATTGGAATATACACCAAATCAATCCAAACCAAAATCAGTTGCACAAGAATAAGTGTTAGGAATTCATACCTAACAATCGAAGATAATTATAGACTAAGATGTGAGATAAAAATCTCACCTTTTTACCAAAATCAAACAAGAAGAAGCTTGAAAGCAAATGGAGAATCAAACTCTCTTCAACACAACCCAAATGAGCTTGAATCTATGCTCAAAACAAGAACATTCCCAAAATTAGGTTTAGGAATTTCTGAAATTGGTAAGAGAATAAGTTGGAGAAGAAGAAGAGAATGCTTACCAATGGGTTCTCTTGAATTTGGAGCTAGGAATTTGAGGTTGCAAGAGGAACTAGGGTTTTGGAGTTTTAATTTCCAATCTCTCCCACCATTAATGCTATAAAAACTGAAAAGAGAAAGAAGTGAGGGAGAATGGGGAGGAGGGGTTCAGTTTTTTAAGTATAAGTTGACTAATGGCTAAACCCAAACTCAAACCCAAAGTGAAAAGTAGCAAAAAATCAACTTTCTCCAAACATATCGAAGCTTATACTCAAAAAGGTCGCAAACGGCATTTTAAACTCAATGGGAGTGGTCCCGAGTCCTAATACGACCGTATGCAAAAAGTAGCTTTTCGGACTAAATTCCGAGTATTGATAAAATATTTAAATATAAAAATCGATAAATATGCGGGTTGTTACAGTGTTTTAACCCACTCACAACTTATAAGATTTATTACGTGTGCTAAATTGATATATGATGTGTTTTGAAATTTATTTATGATTGTTTGGCATACTTTTAATCATCATCTTAGTTAAATTTAATTTACAAAATTAAATTGTTATTTAATTTATTATTGCATATAAACTGCCAATTAGAGAGATTGTTTAATTTATTATTGAATACAAACTGTCAGAAATTACCTGTTATTTATTATATGCTCTATATTGATGTTATTGTTTAAATTGGATGATGGTTGTAATAAATGGTTGATGATTGATATTGGATGAATGGACGTGGTATTTTATATTGTTTTAAACTGCAAATTTTTTATGCACTTTATTCGATTCGGGATTGCGGTTCGAAATGATATATAACCATATTTTATTTTAAATTACGGATTGAAAAGACAAAAATCCGTATCACTTGACCATAGGGTAGAAAATTATATACAGACACCATGGTCTATATATAAAAATATTTTGAAATGATTTTCTATGGTTTTGTAAAGAAAAATATGGTTTTATGAGATAGTGATTTGGATATTTTATAAATGTTATTTTATATATAATTAAATTCTAGGTTTTAAGCTATGTATAAAATTGATTTGAAATATAACAGAAGTTAATAATTAAGTTTGATTTTATTAAGATAAAATATGATTAAGCATTTATTTAAATTAAATTTCTAGAGTTTATAATGACTTAAATGATAATAGTGTTGGAAGATGAATATGGAATTTATTTTAAATTTAATAAAATTTAGAATTTTAAAGGGTATGATTTTTATAACTTGATTTTTGTTTAGTGTGATTTAAATGAATATCAAATTGATTTAAATGAATATATCAAGTTAAATAAATTCAAGGGATATCCAGTTGTTGAAGTTAAAAGTTTTACTTAAATTTTATTGGATTTATTAAGTAGATATTTCAAATCTAAATAATAGTAATTAAATTTGATATATATGGTATAATCAAAGAATCAGTTTTGAAATGGTGGAATATTTAAAGCTTTGAATTATATGAAAATTGAAATGGTTTAATTGGAGGTTCAAATCGGTATTTGGAATTGATTTGTGAAATTAAAAGAAGCTATTTTTATTATATAAAGTAATTTAATATTTAAACCATTTAAGTATTCGAAAGCTATGGGGTTCAAGGTATATAGATTTGAAAGTACTATGATTTTGGAAAAAGGATATATTTTGAAATAAAAATGATATCATGTTGATTTGGGTTTTTAAAAACGGAAATGATATCGTATTTATATAGTTTGAAATGGATATTATATTCTGGTTTTGAAGTATAAATTATTTTGAAATGACCACGGTGTTATAATAACGTTTGGTTTTTGAAGAGACCGTGATCGAAAGTTGTCATACTCTCTGCCAACTCCGAAAACCACTTTAACAACCATGTACGCGGTGGAGATTCCAGAATGAAGTAGGATGGTGGTGGCGTTTCCTTTGAGGTAAATACGTGGATCCGACTCCCGTGAGTTGGCATAAGGTGGCTAAAACAGGAGCGATTGACGGGCTAATGAGGTAGCACTTTTGATCGGACACATCCCTTCGACATTATACTTTGACTTTTGGATTTATTCGGTGGCCACTTTCGATTTCTTTGATTTGGGGGTGTGGCTCGAGGTGGGCGGTAACTGCGGCTATGCGTTACCACCGGTCCGGAAGCGTAATTGGTATATCTATCCTAGCATTGCCTAGTTGTGCCGTGTCACCTATCCTAGCGCGCCTTATACGATTTTGTTTTGTACCATACCTATGGAGTGCCCTCTGACGACGCCCGGTACGGGGGAGATTACGGTATCGTATAGACTATGGGAATATAAAAGTGTGTTTAGGTGGAAAATGTAAAGCCTTAACGCTATTTTTGGTATATTATACTTTACTTTAGACACTATTATAATAATGTATATTACTACATAGTAGATAGTTTAACGGATCCTTAGAAGATGTAAATCCCGAGCATCTCTTGAGTTACTGCACTCGCGTTGGACACTGGATAGGAGATGTCAAATCCCTTAAACATCTCTGACGCCGTTCCACTCATATTATTTGTTTCTGATTTAACTTACATAATATTTTTTAGTTCTGACTCGAGTGTTTTGTCTTTTCAATTCGCTCGGGTCAACCTGAGCATTTCAGGATTTGGAAGACCGTATTCTAGAGGACGAAGACGAAGATTTATTATTATCTATTATATTCCACTACACCATTTTATTCCGCTGTATTGTTATCTATTATTCTCTGGTATGTGTAACTCTGATATGCATTGTATAAGTATAATCAAATGTTTTGTAAAACAGCTTCATGAACTGTATATTTGATTATTATATTTTATCGTTCCATTGTAAGATTCTATTTTGTTTTTTTCTTTCTCTGCTTTTTCTTATTTACCCCATAACAATCCGCTCTTCTAAATGGTTTAAGTCTGACGTGTATGGTTTATCGTCGATTTAAAGCATGTGGAAAGGCGGGACGTTACATCTAGTATCAGAGCTTTGGTTTAGCAATAAACCTTAGCTTTGTGGGGTTTGACTCTTTACTAATAGGGTAGTAATACCCTATGATGAGTCGTTGAGTGCATATATATGAAAGAGCGTATTTGTTAGTGTTATTAAAAGGTTTTAATATTGTGTTAATCTGTTTCTTTTTGTATTTATAAATTCTGATTGGTGCATGGGGCGCTATGACATCAATAGGGATTTTTAAACACTTAATAGGACAGACCGACACAATATTTGTTTTGAATATAGGTGGATGAAATAATCTACCTATTATATTTTCTGTATATAAATTTTTTTTATAATGATATATATTTGGTTGCAATATATTAGTTGTTGGGTAATGAAATTTATAAATAATAGTTGAAATAAGATTGAAAATAAAATAAATGAAAATTGAAAATTTAGAACTTAAGTTCTGGGGTTTTGAATGATTTTGAAATATAATAATATTATTATTAGATGTATTTTCTGATATAAATATTTCAATATAATTTGAAAGGATTGTTTTAAAGAAATTTTGGAAAAGAAATAAGTTATGTACTCTCCTCTTTGTCACTGGAAAATAATTTCGGTGACGAGTACACGCATCATCGACATTCATTTTCTAGTTTCAAAGTGGGAAGCCCACTGTAGTAGTTTTACTTCAGGTTTATCTTGATAAACAAATATAAATTTTATTTTTTTTAAATATAATTGGATATATAAGATGTAAGTATATACATTTATCTATTATTTTGAAATGATTCGAAATTAAACCCGGTATTTAATTCTTAAGTTTCCGTTAATTGATAGTTTCAATTAGTGTAGTGAAATGGAATTTAACTAATAATTGAAACCCTAAATGAAATAAGAGATTAAATGTTGAGTTATAAATGAAACTATAAGAAAGTTGAATTTGTAACTTATAAACCAAATATTATAAATATTGAATATTAGATTAAATTAAAAGAAATGAGGTAAAACTTGTAAAATTGCAATTGCATTCCTTAACATATATATATCTTACACCCTATAAAAAGTTAAATTGTTAAAAAAATGTAATGGGAATTTTACAAGTAAAATTTGAAGTAATGAAAGTAATTAATGAAATTCTTAAATAGATAAGAATTTGGTGATGGAGTTGCTATAAACTTAAGTATAATTGAAATACTACTAATTAAATATAACAGAAGGCAGGTATTGTAAGTAAGAAATTTTAAACTTAAGTAAATAAGTTGAAGTTATTTCTAAATAAAATGGTAAGAAATAAATTTAAATTAAAAAGATAACCCATTATATGAATGAAAAAGAGAAATCAAACAACAAATTTATGAATGGAATTAATAAGGGTAAACTAAATCTGTTGTTTGAAACTGTTGTTGTTTTGGTTTATGGTTGTTTGGGTAAGGATACTTTAATATTGTTCGGATGTATGAATAATCTATTTAGCTTCATCAGAGACTGTTGAGTAAATGGTGCACTTAGTAGTTTATTTTTCATTCTGTACAATTTGAAGTTTTGAACCTGAACAACTATTTGTTTTATTTGATATGAATGAATGATTGATGTGTATTGATTCTATGTGATGGTTGTATGCCTTATTGCAAGTGATTGTTGGTTGTATTGATTTGTTGTTTATGGTTGAAACAACTTTAAATATTTCATTTTTTATAATTATTAACCTTTTTGGATTATATAAGTGAAATACAGGTTATGGAAGCAATTGCTACTGCTTTTGGTTCCATAATTAAGCGTAAATTGCCCGACAAATAGATACGTTTTTGGATTACGGTTTTATAGCATTATTATATTATTTTTCTCGTGTTGGGATATATTATTTTGTAAAATATATGTTATATATTGTTATTTTTGATATTATATTTTCTCCCAAGCCTCTCCAACCAAAGGAGACTCTACCGAAATTTTTCGTAAATTTTGGACTTAGAAAACTTTTGAAAAGGTTTTCCAAACCTTATTAATTTAAGTATAAAAAGATTTAATGGTTATAAATTGGTATATTTTATTTAAATTAATTAATTTTGTAAAATTTATTTGTTTATAAATTTAAATTTTTTAGTTAGATATATTGATTTCCTAATTTTTCTTTTCCCTTCTTTTCCTTTTCGGGGACGAAAAGTTTTGAGTGGGGGAGAGTGTATCGACCCATAAATTTTAGTAAATAAATTGGTTAATTTAATTATATTTTTGTAATTTAATTTCGGAAGAAATTTTTTTAATTTATATTAAAGTAAATGTTAAGAATGAATTGTAGCAATGGTTATTGAAATTTAATTTTGACAATTGAAGTGAAATCCCAATAATGAATAGTGTAAATTGTTACATTTGGTTATAAAATAGAAAATGAGTGAATAAAAGTAACTGTTGAATTAACCAATGCAATAATATATTGCTTAATAGTAACTGAACGTTAATTAAGGAAATATATTAATGCAAGTTAATAATTTATGAATTGAATGGTATACCAATAAATGAAAATAAATATAAATGTTATACTTGGTTATCAATGAAATATACGAAACAAAATGTGAGTATGGAATAGATTTATGAAATACCACAAATTTAATGGTAATTGGATAAAATCAATATCATATGAGTCGTTGCAACATTTATTTGTAAACTATAAACCTATAAATGTGATTTAGGGCAAATAGTGACCGCTAATATTTGTTACCAGTTTACTTAGGCTATTAAACTTTGATTGGGAATCAATTGAAGTTTAAAATGAAACTTGGTATTACATTTATGAGTTCAAGACAATAATTACAAGATATGAATGTAATAAGATGCATAGAAATGTTTGTTTATTTTGTAAAGTAATAGTTGATGTAATAAAAGAATGGAACCAAGATGAAATGATTAATGTGATTTAAAATCTTAATTTGTGCATGCATTAATTTATAATGGGATATGAAAAGTAAATTAATAATTTAAAATGTTGACATTACCTTTAAGATGGTAAATTTATAATTGATTCATAATAAGGAAAATAAGGAAGGATTCAAGTGAATTGATTTATTGGAATGGCAATTGACAATTAATGGATTTATATAAAATAGTAAGTTATAATTGATTGAAATTAGTAATCTGGGGAGTGAATTCAAAGTTATATTAACTGATGAAGACATACGTAATAAAGTGCAAAATGGATACAATCAAGGTTAGATTAGTGATTACAATGTTTGTTATTGATAATAAAGTAAGAATGAGACTAAATTAGGCAAGTTGGTGATAATCACTAATGGTTTACCCATTTATTTCATCTATTGAATTAGATTTAAATCGACTGAAATAAAACGTAATTAAAAACTACATTAATGGAAATTAAGAGGAAATTTGAGAATATTAATGTAGTAATTACAAACCAATGTAAATTGCATCCTTTTGATAATGATAGAATGAATAATAGAATGAAAAGTAATTAAATGAAATTTTTGAAAATTTTATTTACAATTTTTAAATTCAATGAAATTGAGGTAAACACTGAAATTGTTAAATTTATCAACTCTAAATTGACATCTAAATTTGGTTCAATTAATGTGAATGATTAATAAAAATAAAAGTGATAAAATTGTCGAGTATAAAGTGAAATTAAAAATTGGTTTTAATTGATTGATTTTTAATTTATTTAATTAATGTAAAAATAGTCATTTTGGCCACTGACTCGGATTTCGACGAAATCAGTTTCATCGGATCCGTAATGGTGAATTATTATAGGATTTCAAGTTTAGTAGCTATCGTACTTGTGTTTGATCGTATGAACATGAAACGCCTTGAAACCAATTTAATTGAAATCAGTTTGAAATAATTTGATTTTGGCTTCATACGATGGAATTTGGACCTGAAACCTGTTCCATCGCGTTTAAAATATTTTAATATATTTATCTTGATATATGGGTTGACCCAATTTCATTCCGAAGTCAGAACGGGCTTTTCGGGCCATTCATCGTTCAGCGCGTTTATAAATCGAGTCCATTTATTCTATGTCAACCTTGCCTATATATACCTAGCCTACCTCTATTTCTCATTTGTATGTGCGTACAATCCCTCTTCACCTCTTCCTCAATGGCAGATAATAAAATTTTAGATCCAATTGAAATTCCAAATCAAATCCAAAGCCAAAATTGAAAACTCCTCAGAAAAATACAGAAAAATCATATATCGAAGCTTTCGAAGAGCGCAAGTCAGATCTGCAGTCCATTTCTCGATCTGAGTTTTTAGGTGGCCAAAAATTGAGGTTTAATTCACGGCCGTCCATCGCGCGTCGATGAACATTGTCGGATCGACGAACCATTTCTGGGTTTTAGAGAGTGGACGATGAGGACTTCATCAGCATGCTCCGGTTCATGAATCGACGATTAGATCTACGGCAAAAATTCGAGTAGGGTTTGAAGATAGTGGCGGTTGCTGTCAATTTGGGGCACGCGTTTGGTTACGTGGTCGGTCGGGCTTGGTCGCGCCTCAAGTGGCGTGCGGCGGTGCTCTACTCGCCGTAAGTGGCGCGATTTTGAAATGGTGGAATATTTAAAGCTTTGAATTATATGAAAATTGAAATGGTGGAGGTTCAAATCGGTATTTGGAATTGATTTGTGAAATTAAAAGAAGCTATTTTTATTATATAAAGTAATTTAATATTTAAACCATTTAAGCATTCGAAAGTTATGGGGTTCAAGGTATATAGAGTTGAAAGTACTATGATTTTGGAAAAAGGATATATTTTGAAATAAAAATGATATCATGTTGATTTGGGTTTTTAAAAACGGAAATGATATCGTATTTACATAGTTTGAAATGGATATTATATTCTGGTTTTGAAGTATAAATTATTTTGAAATGACCACGGTGTTATAATAACTTTTGGTTTTTGAAGAGACCGCGATCGAAAGTTGTCATACTCTCTGCCAACTTCGAAAACCACTTTAACAACCATGTACGCGGTGGAGATTCCAGAATGACGTAGGATGGTGGTGGCGTTTCCTTTGAGGTAAATACGTGGATCCGTGTAACAACCCTATATTTTCTGATTATTGTAATTGTATATTTTAATTATTTTAATTTAAATTGCTAATTTAAAAACTTTATTTTATTTTTTAAAATGAATATATTTTGTTATTTGAAATATAAATGTTGATTTTGATGTGGATTAGAATTTCAAACATTCATAAATTGAATATTTCCAGAAAATGTGAATTTTGGTCAATCTGGTCAAACTTTGACTTTTAAATTTAAATTTTAAATATTAGAAAATTTGAATTTTATCTTTTATTATGAAAATAAATAAAATTTCAAGAACACTGCTTTTTGTTTCGTTGAAATCCGAATAATATTGCGAAAGTTATGCTTTTTACAAATTTGGGTGTAAATTGTTTTATTTAACAATATTGTTTATTTTAAATTATATAAATAATATTTTGATTGCCATACCTTATTCTAATTTGTACTATATGTTATGTTACATATATTTTTACCTTTTAAATATTTTTAAAGTGATGTTTGAATTTTTCCAAAGCTTATTGAATTTTTTTTTCTATTTTTAAAGCCTAGTTTCCATTTTTCTGTTATTTTCTTTATTTAAATTATATTTAATTAAAATTTATTTATTAATTTTTATGTATTCATTTTTATTTTATGTTTTTATCTTTATTTATAAATATTTTTCATGTACATACAATTTTTTTCAAAGTTCATTTCATTTATTTTCGAATTTTCAAGCCTAGTTTACATTTTGTTTGCTATTTTCTTAATTTAATTATATTTAATATATATTTATTTATTTATTTTTGTTTATTTACTATATTTTCGTGTTTTCTCTGTATTTATACATATTTTACATGTATTTAAAATTTAAAAAGAAATGGTGGAAATTTGAAAGGTTTGTGACTCTTTATTTGCTTAAGCCTCTTTGTATTCTCACCTTTTCATTATCAACCATTACCTTTTCATTTTTGCTGCCTTAACTCCATTGCTTCAGGCGTATCTTTTTCCTCATCATTTTCACGAAAATTTAAGCATCTCAACTCCAAAAAGATCGGCCATCAACCTGAGAAAAAGTTTTGGTAAAATTTCTATTTCTTTTTTTTCATGTTTTCCTTCTTGTTTCTTATGTTATTTGCATTGCTTTCTTCACCTTCTAGGCTTGGCACCTCTCCACTCCATCAGCTCCACCATCACCTCCTCCATCTACAGAAGCCATTATCCCCTCCTTTGACCAAAAATTCAGGCCATGACCCTTCACATGAAGCATCACCACAAAAACATTGCAAAGCTTTGCCAAACTTCACCAAAACAATGCTAGCCAAGCCTATACTCCACTATTACCTTCATAGTTGCCTTTGGCCACTCCTTAGCCACCACCACCATCATCTACATCACTTTTGGCTTCCACATGACCACTGACCAGATCTGAAACCCCCTATGGCGGAGCTCCAATTGACATAAGCCGAGCCAAAAAGTTGAACAACTTGCCTCTTTTGCATTGTGTTTGGTATGCTTCATGTTAGCACCACTACACCTTCATCTCCACTTGTTTTGATGCCATACCAGACCCAAACCTGATCTATATGATGCCAAACCTGAGCATAACACATCATTGGCTAAGCTCATGATCCACCTTGGTCGAGCATTCGAATGGTAAAGACATGGTCTTGTCTTTATTGCCTCGTATTTCAACTTTTTCTAAATAATTTTGTGTTGAATATTCATATGGTATATTGTCTTGTTTTGGGTTGTTTACAAGATGATATTGACTCTCTCCACTCATTTGAATCACTAGTCGTGCTGTATCGCGCTTGTCGTGCCTTTGGAATCGTTTGTGTGTCCTGGTGGTCTTCAGCTTGAAAAGGTGAGTCTTTCTCACTCTAACATTTATACTTATGAAATAGTGAATTGATGACAAGTGTTTAGTAATATAAAATGTTTATGCAAGTTAATGATGATTATATGATATGCTATGCCATGTTGTTACCATGTTAAACTGTTAATTATAACCTGACACCTGATATATGACATTATATTGTGACATGGACATTGTTTATATTGTTTATGCATATATTCACACTGCAAGTTCCCTGTTAGAATAGAATCACTATGGGTTGAAATGATACATACCCGAACGGACTTTAGATTAGGGAAAAATCATTATGAGCTGAAATGATAGGTCTGAGCGATTTTTATTGTATTTTATTTGACTTGGGATTGCGGGTTTGAAATGATAGAACCCGGTTTTCTTTTTAAATTACGGATTGAAATGATACATATCCGTATCACTTGACCTAGGTTAGAAAATTATATACAGACCCCGTGGTATATTTTTAAACGATTTTTATTAAAATATGTATTTTTTTTAAAAGTATGAAATTTTGATTTAAAAATATATATTTTATGGTTTTAAGGAAATTTAATATTAAGTCTGGAAATTGTGAATTTAAGTATATAAATTTGAAGTAAATGTGATTTTTGACTTTAAATTTTATTTTTAAATGTAAATAAATAATGGAAATTAAATTTAAAGTTTTGAGATAATATTTGAAGTAAAATGTTAAGTTTTATTAAATTTATAAGTTGATAAACAGTGAATTTTGACTTAATAAATGATTGGAGTTTTTAAATTGAATATTTGATCTTAAAATTTTATTGTGTTAAATCATATGTTAAAATGATTTTAAATGTGAAATTTTGAAGTCTAGAAATATCATTTATAAGTTACAATAATAAAAATTTGGAGTTTTATTATTATTTTTGAAAAGTTAAAATAAAATCTGGAATTTTATAGCATTTCCAAAATGTTGTAGTCTTTTGACAGAATTTTTAAATGCTGTTGTTTTTTTTGAATTTAACTATGATTGAAATAACTAAATATCTATTACGGCATTTTATAAATGCCGTTATTCTTTAAATAAACTATTTTGGAAAATATAAGCTACGATAACACTTTATAAATGCCGTCGCTGCTATAAATTTGACAATGTTTGAATATAATAGATTTAACACTGTTTGTGTTATATTTTAAAGTGTTAAATGATTTGAATTTTGGAAATTGATTTTTTGTGAATATAAGGAGTTTTGAATATATTTTTAATATTTAAATTTGAATTTTAAGGAATTTAAATTGAATTTGAATTTAAATAAGGTATGTTTGGTTATGTGTTAAACGGAATGAGATGTAATGAGATAAATGAATTTTTGAATGGAATTTTGAAATGTATTTTGTAATGATGTTTGAAATAATAAAAGAATGAAATATTTGATTTTTAAATGATATTTAAAATTTGAATATTTGAATTTGAATTCAAATAATGATTTGATTATGAAGTTTTGAAAGGATGTAATATTTTAATGATTTTGAAATGATTGGAAATGATTTGATCTTTATTTTAGTAAAGAATGTGAATGTGGAATGATATTTGATTTTGATTTATTTGATAAAGGAATATTGAAGTTTATATTTGTATGAAAAGATATTTGGTTTAATTGTAATGTAAGTTTATTTAAATAATATTGGATTTATGAAATGAATATTTCAAAACTACATAATAATGAAATTAGATTTGAGATATGAATATATGGAATTATAAAGTTTAGTTTGAAATGTGGGATATTAAAGTTTGGAAATATATTAAATTTGGAATATTTATTTTGTAGATCAAATCTATATTTGAAATTTATAAGATTTGAAATGTCTGTTAGAAAACTAAATTGAATTGAAACTGGTGGTTTGATTTTAATTAGATTGGAAATCTGAAATTTTGGTTTAATTGAATAAATTTGTAAAATGTAAGGAATTAAAGGAATGTTCCATGATTTCAAATGTATGATTTCAAAATGTTATGATTTCAAAGTGTAACGATTTCAAGTATTTTGGTTTCGAAAAAGTTATAACTTTGAAAGTATTATAATTTTTTTAAAGGTGAATATATGTTTGAAATGGAAATGACAAACTATTTTGATGTGAATATAGTTTTGAAACAAAAATGGTTTTGGTTTCGAAATGTAAACTATCTTGAAAGGAATATAGTTTTGAAATGAAATGATTTGATCCTTTTGAAATGTAAACTATTTTGAAATGACCACAGCGTTATAATAACGTTTGGTTGTTAAAGAGACCGGGATCGGAAGTTGTCATACTCTCTGCCAACTCCGAAAACCACTTTAACAACCGTGTACGCGGTGGAGATTCAAGAATGAAGTAGGATGGTGGCGACGTTCTTGAGGTATATTACGTGGACCCAACTCCCGTGAGTTGGCATAAGGTGGCTAAAACAGGAGCGATCTCGGGCCAAAGGAGGTAGCACCTCTGGTCGGACACATTCCTTCGATACTATACTCTTACTGGTGATTGATTAGATGGCCATCCTCCGATTTTGATATGGGAGTGTGTTCCGAGGTGGACATATGTGGCTGCTGCGTTACCACCAGCCCGTGTACGTAATTGGTATATCTACCCTGGCATTGCCTTGTGTGCCGTGTCACCTACCATACCGTGCCTTTACTGCGAGTTTGTTTTTCTCCCGTAGCCCGTGTGGTATCCTCTGACAGTCACCCGGAGTGGAGAAGGCATGATATTGGATGGACTACTGGGACTATTATGTGTGAAGGGTGATATGGGTAGCCCGGAACGCTATTTAAAAGTATGTTTATTTTACTGTAGACATTATTGTAGTAGCGCAATATTACTACATAGTAAATAGTTTAACGGATCCTTAAAGGATGGGCGATCCCAAGCATCCTTTAAGTTACTGATGCATTTTTGTTACTGTTCACTTGAGTTTATTTACAGTTCATAAGTATTTATGTCCTGACTCGAGTGTTTTGTATTTTGCTTTACGCTCGAGTCAGATTGAGTGAGTTAGCATTCAAGGTTCACCTTCGGAGTTGGAGCTTTCCTTGAAGATCCAGCCATCTATTTTGCTTTCTGTATCCAGTGATTTCAGTGATGTATTCTGATTTGTACCTGATGTATCTTGTTACTTTTTGTTGTATCATGTTTAACTCTGATGTATCTTATTTTTATATAGTAGCTTCATGAACTACTATTTCCATTAAATTCCGCTGCATTATTAAATACTCTGTGTCTGTGATCTGTGATTATGTATTTACTGTATATTCTGAGATTTGCCAAATTTTATTTACAACGCGGTATTTTGAGCAATTCAGGTCCGACATGTGCGGATGCGAATGGTTGAAAATATCGGGTCGTTACAATCCGACTCCCGTGAGTTGGCATAAGGTGGCTAAAACAGGAGCGATTGACGGGCTAATGAGGTAGCTCCTTTGATCGGACACATCCCTTCGACATTATACTTTGACTTTTGGATTTATTCGGTGGCCACTTTCGATTTCTTTGATTTGGGGGTGTGGCTCGAGGTGGGCGGTAACTGCGGCTATGCGTTACCACCGGTTCGAAAGCGTAATTGGTATATCTATCCTAGCATTGCCTAGTTGTGCCGTGTTACCTACCCTAGCGCGCCTTATACGATTTTGTTTTGTACCATACCTATGGAGTGCTGTAACAACCCTATATTTTCTGATTATTGTAATTGTATATTTTAATTATTTTTAATTTAAATTCCTAATTTACAAACTTTATTTTATTTATTAAAATGAATATATATTTTTAATTGAAATATAAATGTTGATTTTGATGTGGATTAGAATTTCAATCATGCATATATTGAATATTTCCAGAAAAGTGGATTTTGGTCAATCTGGTCAAACTTTGACTTTTAAATTTAAATTTTAAAAGTTTTAAAATTTTAATTTTACCTTTTTTTATGAAAGTAAATAAAATTTCAAGAACAATGCTTTTCGTTTCGTTGAAATCCGAATAATATTGTGGAAGTTATGCTTTTTACAAAATTGGGTGTAAATTGTTTTATTTAACAATATTGTTTATTTTAAATTAAATAATTTTTTTTTTTACTTGTCATATCTTATTCTAAATTCTATTATATGTTATGTTACATATATTTTTACCTTTTAAATATTTTTAAAGTGATGTTTGAATTTTTCCAAAGCTCATTGAATTTATTTTCTATTTTTAAAGGTTAGTTTCCATTTTTCTGTTATTTTCTTTATTTAAATTATATTTAATTAAAATTTATTTATTCATTTTTATGTATGCATTTTATTTTTATGTTTTTATCTTTATTTATAAATATTTTTCATGTACATACAATTTTTCAAAAGTTCATTTCATTATTTTCAAATTTTCAAGCCTAGTTTACATTTTCTTTGCTATTTTCTTAATTTAATTATATTTAATTAATATTTATTTATTTATTTTTGTTTATTTACAATATTTTCGTGTTTTTATCTGTATTTATATATATTTTACATGTATTTAAAATTTAAAAAGAAATGGTGGAAATTTGAAAGGTTTGTGACTCTTTATTTGCTCAAGCCTTTTTGTATTCTGTCTTTTCATTTCTCAACCAACATCTCTTCAATTGGCTGTCTTAACTCCACTCTTCAGCTGACATTCCATTTTCCTTTTCACGTGAAAACTCTTCCTCATCTTCCCCCTAAAAATCACGGCCATGTATGAAAAAAAAAACAAAAAAAAAAACAATGGCTTTTCTTTCACATTTTCCCCTCTTCTTCACTGATTTAGCCTTCCTCTTCTTCATGTTTGCTTGGCCTCACCTCTCTCCTTGCTGACCACCATCCTCTCCACCATCTACAGCAGCACCAACCCCCTCTCCTCTGAGCACCACCTCTAGCCATGACCATTAGATGAAGCCACCACCTCAAATTTGCAAAGCACTTCACCAAAACAATGCTAGCCAAGCCTATACTCCACTATTGCCTTCATAGTTGCCTTTGGCCACCCCTTAGCCGCCGCCACCATCATCTACTTCACCTTTGGCTGCCCTTTTCACTACTATCCAGATCTGACCTGACATGAAGACCCCATGGCCGAGCCTATATGTGGTCATATCTGAGTCAAAATGCACCAAAAACTTCACATATTTGCCTTGAACCCATGTATGCTTCATGTTGTAACTCTTCCACTACCTTCATCCACTTGTAACCTAACCTTTATGGTTGCCATACCTGACCCAAACCAGAGCCTAGTGTGGTGAGATCAAGATCATTTGATCATGTGACAAGCTTATGTTGTCGTGTGCAAGTCTTTTGCTTCTAAGGTTTGGTCATCTATCTTGTTTTGCAACTGTTCTGCAAACTAAAGTTGTTGATTATATTTGTATGTCGATATCTATATTTGTGCTTATGTATGTTATATTTTGTGTTGTTTACAAGGGTCTTCATCTATTCAAATCAAATCGTGCTTGTCGTGCCTTTGGAATCGCTCTTGTGTGTGTTGTTTGTCTCTAGCTTTGATAAAGGTGAGTCTTTCTCACTCTGACATTTATACTTATGAAATAGTGAATTGATGACAAGTGTTTAGTAATATAAAATGTTTATGCAACTTAATGATGATCATATGATATGCTATGCCATGTTATTACCATGTTAAAACTGTTAGTTATCACCTGACATCTGATATATGACATTATATTGTGACATTGGCATTGTTTATATTGTTTATGCATATATTCACACTGCAAGTTCCATGTTAGAATAGAATCACTATGGGTTGAAATGATACATACCCGAACGAACTTTAGAATAGGGAAAAATCGTTATGGGCTGAAATGATAGGCCTGAGCGATTTTTATTGTATTTTATTTGGCTTGGGATTGCGGGTTTGAAATGATAAAACCCGGTTTTCTTTGTAAATTACGGATTGAAATGATATATATCTGTATCACTTGACCTAGGTTAGAAAATTATATACAGACCCCATGGTATATTTTTAAATGATTTTTTTTATATATGTATTTTCAAAAGTATGAAATTTTGATTTAAAATATATATATTATGGTTTTAAGAAAGTTAAATATTAAATCTTGAAATTGTGAATTTAAGTGAATTCAAGTATGTAAATTTGGAGTAAATGTGACGTTTGACTTTAAATTTTATTTTAAGATGTAAATAAATAATGGAAATTAGATTTAAAGTTTTGAAATGATATTTGAAGTAAAATTTTAAGTTTATTAAATTTATAAATTAATAAACAATGAATTTTGACTTAATAAATGAATGGAGTTTGCAAAATTGAATATTTGATCTTAAAATTTTATTGTGTTAAGTCATATGTTAAAATGATTTTAAATGTGAAATTTTGAAGTCTAGAAATATGATTTTTAAGTTGTAATAATAAAAATTTGGAGTTTTTTTATTATTTTTGAAAAGCTAAAATGAAACCTGGAATTTTATAGCATTTTCAAAATGCTTTAGTCTTTTGACAGCATTTTAATGTTATTGTTTTGAATCTAATAATGTTTGAAATAACTAAATATCTATTACGACATTTTATAAATGTCGCTATTCTTGAAATAAACCATTTTGGAAAATATAAGCTACGATAGCAATTTATAAATGCTGTCGTTGCTAAAATTTGACAATGTTTTGAAATGTTATAGATTTTAACACTGTTTGGGCTATATTTTAAAGTGTTAAATAATTTAACTTTTGAAATGGATTATTTGTGAAATTTTAGAAGTTTTGAATATTTAAATTTGAATTTTTAAGGAATTTAAATTGAATTTGAATTTAAATAAAGTTTACTTGGTTATGTGTTAAACGGAATGAGATGTAATGAGATAAATGAATTTTTGAATGGAATTTTGAAATGTATTTTGTAATGATGTTTGAAATAATAAAAGAATGAAATATTTGATTTTTAAATGATATTTAAAATTTGAATATTTGAATTTGAATTCAAATAATGATTTGATTATGAAGTTTTGAAAGGATGTAATATTTTAATGATTTTGAAATGATTGGAAATGATTTGATCTTTATTTTAGTAAAGAATGTGAATGTGGAATGATATTTGATTTTGATTTATTTGATAAAGGAATATTGAAGTTTATATTTATATGAAAAGATATTTGGTTTAATTGTAATGTAAGTTTATTTAAATAATATTGGATTTATGAAATGAATATTTCAAAACTACATAATAATGAAATTAGATTTGAGATATGAATATACGGAATTATAAAGTTTAGTTTTGAAATGTGGGATATTAAAGTTTGGAAATATATTAAATTGGATTTTTTATCTTGTAGATCAAATCTATATTTGAAATTTGTAAGATTTGAAATGTTTTGTTAGAAAACTAAACTAAATTGAAACTGGTGGTTTGAATTGAATTAAATTTGGAAATTTGAAATTTTGGGTTCATTGAATAAATTTGTAAAGTGTAATGAATTAAAAGATTGATTTCAAATGAATGATTTCGGAATATTATGATTTTCAAAGCGTAATGATTTCAAGTATTTTGCTTTCGGAAAAGTTATACTTTGAAAGTATTATGAACTCTTTTTAAAGGTGAATATATGTTTGAAATGGAAATGATAAACTATTTGATTTGAATATAATTTTGAAATAAAAATGGTTTTGGTTTCGAAGTGTAAACTATTTTGAAAGGAATATAGTTTTGAAATGAAATGATTTGATCCTTATGAAGTATAAACTATTTTGAAATGACCATGGCGTTATAATAACGTTTGGTTGTTAAAGAGACCGGTATCGAAAGTTGTCATACTCTCTGCCAACTCCGAAAACCACTTTAACAACCGTGTACGCGGTGGAGATTCCAGAATGAAGTAGGATGGTGGCGACGTTCTTGAGGTATATTACGTGGACCCAACTCCCGTGAGTTGGCATAAGGTGGCTAAAAAAGGAGCGATCTCGGGCCAAAGGAGGTAGCACCTCTGGTCGGACACATTCCTTCGATACTATACTCTTACTGGTGATTGACTAGATGGCCATCCTCCGATTTTGATTGGGAGTGTGTTCCGAGGTGGGCGTATGTGGCTGCTGCGTTACCACCAGCCCGTGTGCGTAATTGGTATATCTACCCTGGCATTGCCTTGTGTGCCGTGTCACCTACCATACCGTGCCTTTACTACGAGTTTGTTTTTCTCCCGTAGCCCGTGTGGTATCCTCTGACAGTCACCCGGAGTGGAGATGGCATGATATTGGATGGACTACTGGGACTATTATGTGTGAAGGGTGATATGGGTAGCCCGGAACGCTATTTAAAAGTATGTTTATTTTACTGTAGACGTTATTATAGTAGCGCAATATTACTACATAGTAAATAGTTTAACGGATCCTTAAAGGATGGGCGATCCCAAGCATCCTTTAAGTTACTGATGCATTTTCGTTACTGTTCACTTGAGTTTATTTACAGTTCATAAGTATTTATGTCCTGACTCGAGTGTTTTGTATTTTGCTTTACGCTCGAGTCAGATAGAGTGAGTTAGCATTCAAGATTCACCTTCGGAGTTGGAGCTTTCCTTGAAGATCCAGCCATCTATTTTGCTTTCTGTATCCAGTGATTTCAGTGATGTATTCTGATTTGTACCCGATGTATCTTGTTACTTTTGTTGTATCTTGTTTAACTCTGATGTATCTTATTTTTATATAGTAGCTTCATGAACTACTATTTCTTTTAAATTCCGTTGCATTATTAAATACTCTGTGTCTGTGATCTGTGATTATTTATTTACTGTATATTCTGAGATTTGCCAAATTTTATTTACAACGCGGTATTTTGAGCAATTCAAGTCCGACATGTGCGGATGCGAATGGTTGAAAATATCGAGTCGTTACAAGTGCCCTCTGACGACGCCCGGTACGGGGGATATTATGGTACTGTATAGACTATAGGAATATAAAAGTGTGTTAAGGTGAAAAATGTAATGCCTTAATGCTATTTTCAGTATATTATACTTTACTTTAGACACTATTATAATAGCGTATATTACTACATGGTAGATAGTTTAACGGATCCTTAGGAGATGTGAATCCCGAGCATCTCTTGAGTTACTGCACTCACGTTAGACACTGGATAGGAGATGTTAAATCCCGTAAACATCTCTGACGCCGTTCCACTCATATTATTTATTTTCGATTTAACTTACATAAGATCTTTTAGTTCTGTCTCGAGTGTTTTGTCTTTTCAATTTGCTCGGGTCAGCCTGAGCATTTCAGGATTTGGAAGACCGTATTCTGGAGGACGAAGATGAAGATTTATTATTATCTATTATATTATTCCACTACACCATTTTATTCCACTGCATTGTTATCTATTATTCTCTGGTATGTGTAACTCTGATATGTATTGTATAAGTATAATCAAATGTTTTGTAAAACAGCTTCATGAACTGTATATTTGATTATTATATTTTATCGTTCCGCTGCAAGATTCTATTTTTTTTCTTTCTCTACTTTTTCTTATTTACCTCATAACAATCCGCCCTTCTGTATGGTTTAAGTCTGACGTGTTTGGTTTATCGTCGATTTAAAGCATGCAGAAAGGTCGGGACATTACATCTATGAATCGAGCAATTTGGGTAGTGGAAACAGAAATTTCCACGTTGTTCGACTAGATTTCCATCCTTGTCAAAGCACACTTCGCCAATGCAAACAACATTGTCGTCATCTTTAGCGTGCTCTTCTTCCATGAGGGATTCTTCTTCTTCTTCCTCGCTGTCCTCTTGCACTTGATCTCCTGAAGATTCTTCATCAATCAAGATTGGATTAGCGTGATTGTCCGTTAGAAACTTCTGCAAATTTCTAAGGATTTTTCCTTGGCGTTGTTGTTCTTTGGCCATTCTGACGTTTTTGTTAAGCTATTTGTCTATGTAAACCAAACTTCAAAATTGACGTGTTATTATATATAAATAACTAAAACAAGTATATTTGACTTATAAAATAATATAAAACAATATCCAAATCTTCTTATAAAAATACGACATCGATTTATCTATATACGACGAAATTTGTCAATTTTATAAAACAAGTTTTATATATTTGTCAAACCATTGTAAATTAAATTACTATTATTATCAAATGAGTTTGATATCGATTACATATATATATATATATATATAAAAGGAATTATTTATCCTTTAAATAAATTTCTCGAATATTTATCCTACTTCATCGGAATCCGACTTTTGTCAATTTTACAATGGAAATCCCAAAATCTTTATTCAATATCAAAAATAAGTTTACCATTCTTATTTATCATATAAAACTTGATTGTTTAAGTTCGAAAATTCTACATTTGAATATTTAAATAAATTAAATATTCCATTTTCAAAGTGGTAAATTTACGGGCCATTACAAATTCGTCCAAACCAGTTCCATCATAAAGATAATGTACGCACGAGAGCTAAGCAGCAAACACGTTCGATTTAGACCTAGTATGGTTAAGATATTAAGTTTTTAAGATTTTCGTGTCAAATAATTACTAAAATGTTCTATTCATTAATATAAATCTAACGTCGAAAACTACATGTCAAACGAATTTCGCATGGAGGCGTTAAATACTTTTGAAGTTAACACTTCTAAATATTCAAATAAAACTAACTGTTTCATAAAAATTTAATAATTCTCACCCACTTCCCAGCCAAGCTAAAACACACGGCACAAGCCCACTACTCACCTCCTATTTACGTCTACACTCCTCTTCCTCAATTTCTCTCTTTCATCCTCTTTCTTCCTTTATTTCTTGCACGCACCTGCTAATGAACATGCATACAAACTCCGCCTACACACATCAAGCACTACCTTTCATCACATGCAAGCATACACCCTACAACCACTAAACTAATGCAAAGGCTCCAAGCCCAAAGCCCGAGACTCCAAAACCCGCATGTTACAACCCTCATCTTCTCACGCATCAACACCTCCATATCCCTCATGTGTGTGATCTCTTATTTGAGAAAGGAAATGGAATGTAAAATGTGTATATCTCCCACTTTTAATTGTGCCTTTTTTAAATTGAAAATGTGTGTATCCTCCATGTATGCTCTAATTTGTGTTTACAGCGAGATGGAAAATAATGAAGTATCAAAATGTTTTGAAATGGGATGAAGTATTATAAAAAATATATATAAAAAAATGTTGTGTTCTGGCTTTCCATACGTGAAAAAAAGGGAAATGAATGTCCCATGTTCATGCGAATGTACTGTTAACAGAACGTTGCAAAGATGTTACGAAACTGTTATGATTACGTTGCAAAATTGCAACAACTACAGTACTGTTATAAGTACATAATCATTACAAATATATTGCAAAACTGTTATGATTATGTTGCAAAATTGTAACAACTACAGAACTCTTACGACTATATTGCAAAAACTATTATGAATAGAACTATGTAGTAAACAGATTATGCAATAGATATAATACCGATTAGATTGTCCGAGTCCAGAATGCTCTATTTCCTTGAAACAATATTGCTCCCTCCACGGATCTCAATGATATCGAGCAATTGTTTTCCAAGATGAAACGGACTTGTCTCTGATGCTGCGCAACAATCACAGAGCAACAATGAACTCAAGAGAATGTAATTAAAAACAGAATTTTGTGGGAGAGGAAGAAGTGCAGAAAAAATTGAGTGGATTTTCTTATTTTCCTTCAGCCTATATATAAAGTACAGGGAGGTGCCTATTCGGTAATAGGTGCATGTTCGAATGGTTACAACAGTTGGAAAGGTTGTGACCATTTACTAAGCAGTGCGACCGTTTGAGTTTGATGGACAAAAATTAAACAAAAAACTGTTTGGTCTAAACAGCCTAGCCAAGCCAACTACAAAGCTCTAAGTGCCTCTAATACCCTCAAACACCCATTCACCACGCCGCAGATGCGGGCTCAGGCTCAGGCACCGCTCGGGCTCGGGCTCAAGCATGGGCGTGGGCACGTGCGGGGTGATGCGTTGCACCACCCACTATGGCTATACTTTGTCTCATGGTAACTATAATAATATCCACATCTTAATATATAAACACAAAATGTATATCTTATTCTAAGATGTGGTACTATTCATTTCCTAAGGCATTCAATACCTTACATTTTCTAATATATTACTCATTCATTTCCAATAATCCCCCACATGAATGAGTAACAATTCAATTTGTTCTTAAATTTTGTGAAACATTTATCATATCGGTTAAAGTAGCACATTGGCCTTGAACTTTTTAGTGTTTATCATTTTGACTTACTGGCGAATCACTAGACTAAGGTTGTCTTTGAACTGTAAGTCTTTTGTGTAAATCTAAAATAGACAACACATAATAAGTATTTCTTATCTTTCTTGGTTCTCTAGTTATGTTCGTTTTTTCCAGGAACACCGTCTTGGTCTCATGAGTGCTTGGAGAATTTGGCCTTGCAATTATCTTGAAGCGACGCCTCCGCACTCACGTAGGTAATTCTATAAAGGGAATTTCACAATACCGCACTTGGTTCTTAATATTACCAAGTATAAACATCATTAAAGTATCAAAACTTGTCGTGTTCTCCGACGAGTAGTGCATTAAATTATCATAGAAATGGTTTGAATATTTACACTGCTATCAAGTTTATCTAAACTTAGTGGTCCCTTTGAACCTAGATCTTGGGATATCCAACCGGTTAGGTGGGGTTTTTATTTAAAGAAATTTTTTAGTTTATAGGCCTTAACCCCACTCCCATCAACAAGATATAAACCTTCTCTATAAGTAAACGTTTTGTTAGTGGATCTACAATGTTATCATTTAATCTTACATAGTCAATTGTGATAAGCCCATTGGAGAGAAATTGTCTAACAGTTTTATGTCTACGATGAATATGACTTGCCATTGTAAAGTTTATTATTGGCTCTTCCAATAGCCGATTGACTGTCGCAATGTATGCTTATTGAAGGTATAGATTTTTCCCAATTCAAAATACCTTCTAAAAAACCTTGAAGCCAATCTGCTTCTTCTACAGCTTTGTTTAAGGTAATAAATTCTGATTCTATGGTTGATCTTTTTATTCAAGTTTGTTTGGAGGATCTCCAAGATATTGCCCCACTAGCTAAGGTGAACACATATCCACTAGAGGATTTTGTATCTGATGAAACAGTTACCCAGTTTGCATCACAATACCCTTCTATTACAGATGGTTACCTTTCATAACGTAGTCCACGACTTTGTGTATACCTTAGGTATCCTAGTACTCGAATTATAGCTTTCCGGTGATTCTTTCATGGGTTGCTAGTATATCTGCTTAGTATACTAACAGCATATGCTATATTAGGTCTAGTGCAGTTCATTACGTACATAATGATGCCTAGTATACGAAAGTACTCAAGTTGATAAATACTATCACCGCTATTTTTAACCCAGATTTGGTTCAATTCTATGGGTGATTTTGCTGATATTATATTGTGTTTTTTAAACTTTTCAAGTATTTTTCCAATGTAGTATGATTGGGACAACACATGTCCTTGGTTGGTTTTATGTATTTTACACTAAGTATCACATCAGCGATTCCAAGATCTTTCATGTCAAATCCGACGGAAAGCATATATTTTGTAGATTTCATTATCTCCATGTTACTTCCAAATATTAGTAAATCATCTACATATAGACATACAATGACATATCTCATATTTTCATGTTTAGAATAGACACATTTGTCACATTCATTTATATGAAATCCATTTAGTGTCATATTTTCATCAAATTTTTCATGTCATTGTTTAGATGCTTGTTTAAGCTCATACAGTGATTTTATAATCTACAAACCTTACTTTCATTACTATTTTTAGGAAACCTTCAGGTTGTTTCATGTATATTTCTTTTTCTAGTTCACCATTTAAAAATGTTGTTTTTACATCCATTTGATGTATTTCTAAATCAAGTGTGGATGCAATTGCTATCAAAAATTTTATTGATGTTATTCTAGTTACTGTAGAACATGTATCAAAATAGTCCAAGTCTTATTTTTGTCAGAATCCTTGAATCACAAGTCGAATTTTATACTTGTCTATTAAACCATCAGGTTTCAATTTCTTGTTAAATATTCATTTATTACCTAAGGCCTTACATCCTTAAGGTAAATCAACTAACTCCCATGTATGGTTTGCCATAATGGATTTGATCTCATTGTTAATGACCTCCTTCCAGTAGGGGGAATCGGTAGAGGACATAGCTTGTTTGTATGTTAGTGGATCGTCTTTTAACATAAATGTGTAGAAGTCTGGTCCAAAGGTATTTGAGATCCTCAATATTTTAATTCTCCTTGGTTCCTCCACTTAGTGATTAGCATTGTTTTGCTGATTAATATCAATATTTTGTTCAGTATCCTCAAGAGAATTGGAGATTTCAGTTTCTCTTGGTCTCTTTTGAGTACAATTTTCAGCACCATGTTTTAAAGGGTATACATGTTTGAAAAATCTAGCATTTCTCGACTCAATAATGGTATTTACGTGAATATCATCAATTTTGGATTTGTGTACCAAAAACAGATAAGCGGCACTGTTTTGTGCATATTCAATGAATACACAATCAATTGCTTTTGGTCCAGCTTTGACTTTCTTTGGTTTAGGTACCTCCAATTTTGCAAGACACCCCACACTTTTAAGTATTTGTAGGATGGTAGTCTATTTTTTCAAAGTTTGTGGAAAGATTTAAATGTTTTCTTTCATAGTATCTTATTCAAAATATGATTTGCAGAAAGAATAGCTTCTCCCCAAAAGTTATCTGACAAGCCAAAACTAATTAGTACGGCATTCATCATTTCTTTAAGAGTTCTATTTTTCCGTTCGACTATACTATTGTATTGAGATAAATACGGGGCTGTAGTTTGTTGTATAATATCATGCTCGGTGCAGAATTCCTCAAAGAAAAATTTATATTCTCCTTCTCTATCACTTCTTAAAGCTTTTATTTTCTTGTTGAGTTGATTCTCAACTTCTGCTTTGTACCGCTTAAACATGGCAAATGCCTCGTCCTTTCTTCTAAGGAGATACACATAACAGTACCTTATACAATCATCAATGAAGGTAATGAAATATCCACCTCTAGTTTGACACATTTTTAAGTCACATACATCTGGTATTAGGTCTAGAGGTTCAATTTCTCGTTCAACATGGTGAAACGAGGTTCTTATCAATTTTGCTTCTACACAAACTTGACACTCATAGTTGAGATCTATTTTGCATTTTGGTATAAAGTCTGGATTAATCAATTTTCACAGTATCAAAATTTACATGACCAAATCTAGAATGTCATATGTTAGAAGAGTCAACAATATAAGCAGAAGATTTGATTTTATTATATCATTGTTTGGTACAATAGTGGTTGTATTTGCTTTAAATAAATCATCATACACATATCCTCTTCCTACATACACTCCATTCTTTGACAATACAAACTTATCAGACACAAAAGTGAGTTTGAAGCCATGCTTGCTAAGCAGCGATCCGGAAATCAGTTCTTGTGGATCTCTGGAACATGAAGAACATCTGCCAAAGTTAGTTCTTTTCCTGAAGTCATTTTCAGTACAATCCTTCCTTTGCCTTTGACTTTTGATGCTGATGAATTACCCATAAAAGGTTATTCTTCCGCAATGGCAGTTTTATATGTTGTAAACATTTACTTATTTGCACATATATGTCATGTGGCTCCTGTGTCTACAAACCATTCCTTCGAGTTACCAACAAGGTTGCATTCGGACACTACTGCACACAAGTCCATATCAGACATGCCTTCTCAAATGTCAGCCATGTTTGCTTCTGATTTCTTTTTCTTGGTGCATGGCATTCGGCGACTTTGTGTCCTTTCTTTCCACAATTATGGCATGAACCTTGAAATTTCTTTGATTTCTTAGGAGCATGCTCATGTTTTCTTTTGTTGGGTTTCTTTGACTCGACTACGTTTGACTTGGCAATCATGGTATGTGAAGTCTTCTTTACAGATTTCTTGTTATCTTCCTCAATCCTTAATCAAACTACAAGTTCCTCCATTGTATCTCCTTGCGCTTGTGCTTAAGGTAATTTTTGAAATCTTTCCATTTCCATGACGGGGAAAGGTTTTCAATTGCAGCGGCAACCTGAAAGGATTCGCTTAGAGTCATTCCTTCATCGTGCAGTTGGTGGGTGATGACTTGTAACTCTTGAATCTGGTTGATAACGGTCTTTGCATCAATCATTTTGAAGTTAAGAAAATTTTCTACTATGAGTTTCTTCATGCCCGCATTTTTGGTTCTGTACTTTTTTTCCAATGCCGCCCAGAGTTATTTGGAAGTTCAAGCAGTACAGGATACATTGTATAGGTTGTTGTCGGGTCCATTTAATATGTAGTTCTTGCATATGAAGTCGGAACTCTTCCAAAGATACAGGGCTTCAACTGTTGTTGCATTGGGCTCCAATAATAGACTATAGGAGAATCTTCAGTAAGAAACTTTGCAAGGTCCAAAGTCGTCGAATAGAACAACATTTTTGCTGCCAGCTTTTGAAGTCCATCCCTGTGAACCTTTCCGGCCTTTCTCCATGAGACAGCGCCATCGTTGGAACCATAGTTGCGAACTAAGTAGTAATAACAGTCTATGTTGGTGCAGAATTATTGAATTCATGAGACATTGTCATCTACAAAAATAGCAAACAATAAATCAATATTGTTTCAAGATTATTAACAAAATGTTACAAAGGGGTTACGAAACTATTACAATTACGTTGCAAAATTGCAACAACTACATAATTGTTACAAGTACAGAACCGTTACAAATATGTTGCAAAACTGTTACGGTTATGTTGCAAAATTGCAACAACTACAAAACTGTTGCAAATATGTTGCAAAATGTATTATGAATAGAACTGTGCAGTAAACAGATTAATGCAATAGATACAATACCAATTAGATTGTCTGACTCCAGAATACTCTATTTCTTTGAAACAATACTGCTCCCCCTACGGTGCTTAAGGATATCGAGCAATTGTTTCCCAAGATGAAACGGACATGTCTCTGTGATGCTGCACAACAATCACAGAGCAACGACAAACTTAAGAGAATGTAATTAAGAATAGAGTTTTGTGGGAGCGGAAGAAGTTTAGAAAAAACTGAGTGGATTTTCCTGTTTTTCTTCAGCCTAAATATGAGCGCGGGAAGATGCTTATTCGGTAATAGGTGTCTATTTGAATTGTTGCGACGATTAGAAAGGTTGCGACATTTTACCAAGCGGTGCGATAGTTTGAGTTTGAATGGACAAAAATAAAATAAAAAACTTTTCGTTAACAACCAAGCAAATCCAACTGCCAACAAAGTGCCTCTAACCTCAAACGCTCATTCGTCCGTGCTGCGGGTGCGGGAACAGACGCGGACGCGCGTGTGCTAGGTGGTGCGTTGCATCACCCGCCATGGCTATGTTTTTTCTCATAGTAACTATAATAGTGTCCACATCTTATTATATAAACACAAAATGTATATTTTATTCTAAGATGTGAGACTAGTCATTTTTCAAGGCATTCAATGCCTTACATTTCCCAATATATTACTCATTCATTTCCAACATATACGCATATATATATATATATATATATATATATATATATTAAAAATATCTTTTTACTTAGGAACCAAGGAAAAATTAAGAACGCTCATTAAATGCTAAGCATCCAAAAGCATCAACTAAGGACATGCACATGTAAACGGTATGGAAAAGTTATGTGATGTGTACGTGTATGTATAGTTTAAGATTTGAAAAGGTTAGGCTTTTGCGGTACCCCGCCACACTATAACATGTTCGCATACGAGCCATAAACGACAGAAATAAACATACGATCGCGTACAACTATGTTAGACGATCATAAAACAACAATAAAATATACAAGTCAACTTATTCTATTAAGTTTCAAAAGTATCGATGTTTGCCGCAAAAAAGTCAAAAAATGTAATTATTTTCTAAATTAAAAATTTTAGAAAAATCCTATAAATTAATTGAAAATATGTCATCAAAAATCAGGTCTTAATCTGAAACATAGATTTTATCATAATTTAAATTGGAATCTGAATATTTAAATAAATTAAATATTCAATTTCGAAGGTGCAAAAACACGGGTCGTTACACTTAGTTTCGGTAAAATTTTATTTTACATTTTTAAGCGTTATCTAGTCATGATGTTTATTTTATACCAATCATCTTCGTCAAAACTATATCACTTTAGGCTTATGCAATTTGGTAATGGTCAAAATTCTAATATCGTCCATATTCAACTCTACGGTCCAAACACAAATTCATTGGTTCGGTAATAACAATTATTATTAACCGAAATGTTTTGGCTAGAGACTTTGAGTTTTAGTTGACTTTAGTTGACCGTGATGCAAACCTCATACAACTGAGGAGACAAATGCTCTCTTGAATAGTGCTTCACTTACAATACTTCCATTCGACTCGACTATAGTCACTCGATAGACCGCATGCCATGATTTGACTATAATCAAAGAGATTTCATATTAAATGTCCATAGTATTCTCAAGTCATGAGAACTGTATAAATCAGTCATATCGATGTTTTATGTTTGACCTTGGTTATATTAACCGATAGAAAACAATCGAGTGAGTTATTCTAAAGTTATTCAATAACTATCAGTACGTAACCTCTAGGTGTCCCCAGCGCTATGAGTAATATATTGTCCACCATTTGAAGAACGTTACGTACTCTAATCTCAACGGATACATCAATATTCGATCTCGATGCATCTTGACCAGAAACATTTAAAATGGTATATTTATTTTCATTATGATAAATTATTCCGGTTTCACCACTTTGTAATTACCATCACGAAACATATCATTTTTGAATTTTCTATTAAAATATACTTTTAATTAAATTAATTAATTAATATAACACATTATATCAAATGTATAATAGAAAGATAACACATTTTATTTCGAAAAAGATTGGTTAACGAGTTAGATATATGTAACAAATTACTTAACTGCTTTAGGACATACCCTTCACTCTATCAATAATGTGCAGTGGCTTTGACTTTAGGATACAGTGAATCTTAAATGTTTATAGTAAACTTTGACTAAGGTCAATCGCATGACCATGATGATTAAATTAAGGCTATAATTGGTTTGTAATATACACATATAGGGAGTGTCAGGTATAACATAAATTTAATCGAAATAATATTAAAATTCAAACCACGAAATGTTCATCATCTCAAACTAATAGTTTAGCGTAACCAAGTTATTTATGCTAACACAAGCTAAGGATGTATGCAATAATTAACAAATGATTTTTTTTAAAATTTGTTCCATTTTTTTGGCCGTTAAATCTAACAACGACAACCCCACACACACGCACGCAATATAAACTATATATCCAAGATCCTCCTCAAAATGTAACCTAGAATTAGGTTTTCCTATTATAACGAATTCGACGGGTATAACATTGGAAAATGATTCGGTAATTAAACCATTAGGATTTGTTTTTCTTTCATTTTGGGTAGCCTCCTTGAAGTATCAATTAATGGAGGACGAGCTATATAACACCATTTCCGTTCTATTTTACAAGTAAGAAGTTGAAGATAAATTAGAATACCGAAGGAAGATCACCGTAAATAACAAAAACATTCTTAGTCTGGCTTGTCGATCTATCATTATGCATCATGAAGTAGGAAGAATTACAATTCTCCTTTCGTGATTCAGAATCCTTTACATTTTTGCATGATTTTACTCTTTAACGCAAAAGAATAATTGAAATTTAGAATGTACAATTTCCTTGTCGTCTTGAACCATAACAAAATATTCTAAGGTGTGGGTCCCATTAGAACCAAGTACATCATTCTGGTACAATTCCCATCGAAAACTAAGTAAGTGATCGAAGAGTATACACCCAAATACCAAACACATTTCCTTTACGTGGTAGGAATCATGCATTAAGCCATGTATACATAGCATACTATCAAAAGCAAATCATATGGAAATAAAGGATTTAAGGTATGTTAGTGTTTATGTAGCTATTTAAAACCCAGTTTCGCTTTTGGATGGGAGAGAAAGAGAAGGGAAAAAAAACATGAGATGGTTGTGAGGAAATTAGTTTAAAGGAAAAACCGAGGTCGATTTTAATCTAAAGGACAAAAGTTTTAAAATTTATGGACTTTCAGGTTCAGGAAAAAAGTTGAAGAAAAATTTAATTTTAAGGATAAGAAGTTTGCTTTTTAAGCTAAAAGACAATTTTTAGTGTAAACACAAAATAATAATTGCAACCATCATTTTCCGTTCATATTAAAAAAGTATCATTCAGACTAAAAAAAAATTTGTTGTCTTTGAGACTAAATTTTTTTTACAACTTCTTCCTTGTGCCTATTTTTCTATAAAATAATTAATCCGAACGACATATAATGCTATATCGTATAGCATATGATAAAATAGAATGTTGTACTAAAATAGCATCAAATAAATGAAATGTTAAAATAACCTATTATCATCAAATGAATTACATTAGATAAGCTAAAATAACAATCATTTTCACAGTTAAAAGAAATGCCAAGTTAATATGTCACTACATATATATAATACTAAGTTCACATAGCATTACACGTATAATGTTAAATCCATATAGCATTCGTTTTCATACTTCATATGAAATTCTGTTTTATCAGATGCTATGTCTTTCATAGTATACTTCAGATTAAATTTTAAAATCTATGTCTTTCAATTAAAAATGTGATTCAAGATTTTTCTTCATCCTATTTTCCTGGAACAACCTATTGAAAGTAAATATTTCAACCATAATAAAGAACATAGATTTCTCAATTCATCCACTTTTTAAAATCAGGTTTTTCTTTTAAATAAAAAGTGACGTGGTTTACACTCTATGTTCCTTCTACCCACAAGATTTAAATCAACTCCATTCAAAATATTGCATTAAAAACAAATATTAAAAAAGAAAAGATCACAAGTAACAATTGATATTTGTTTTCATCAAAAAAAACAACAATTAATATTTGTTTCAATCGATTAACATAATTATTGTTTAATTATTTAACTAATTTTCCATTTGATTCATGTTTAAGTACAAATTACATTTTAATATGTACTATAAAAACAAGTATATAGCATAATTTAAAAAGCTAAGATTCAACGCATTATTACATTTGATAGCCAAGTATACCCTCACATGGATCAGATAGAAATAGCCCAACCCAGGATTGAACCCAAAAAATAGAAGAATATCAACATGAATGCAAGGCAAATGAAACTCGACTACGATTCTATCAACATGAAGAAGAAAGCATCTAAGCGAACTTCCATTTAGCATAATACACAGTACATTCTGTTCAGGTGGTTTATCAAGGTCAAGAACAAATTAGTGCAACATTTATTATTTAATTTGCATAAATGCAAATAAAGGCAGTGCAAAGGAATATCTCTCAGGCCAAATATACTGAAAAATTGGTAGAAGTTTGCAATAACATCAAAACTCCAGCTGTAGAAATCGAGATTTCAATTTGATTTTCCTTATTCCTCTCTAACCTGCAGTGAACACACGATCAAATTGAAAATTTATCCAATTCCTGAATTTACATTAATGATCAATATTGCAAGTTTACAGACAGAACTAGAGAGGCTAATTCAGGGATAAAGTTGAGTGACAGCTTTAGAAGACAGTATCATTGATCTAGTGGATATTAGACCTGACTACTGATCAGGTGGATCAACAAAACCCAACCCACCATCCGGTGATCAAAACCCAACCCGAGCTGAACCAATTACTCAAACCCATGAGCTGACTAGCCCAGTTGACCTGAGTTGTTCTAATTTGTCGACCGGATAGGTCGAACCATGGGTCAATTCCAATAGGGTTTATTGCATTCACTTCTAGTCAAACAGCATGAGGCATGATCTATTCAAAATTTGTTCATTTTATTCACCTTTTGAGAAGCGGTTTATTGAAGTTTTGTCAAACACCCTTAGTTTAGTTTCAAAATACACTTTCGTCCACCCCCCTGAAATTATTTTCAGAAAAATTGCAAATTACGATTTTTAGAAATTGCATATATTTAACGTATTTGCAGTTGAAAGTGCAAATATTCACCATTTACTACAGAAAGGGTATTTCCATTTCACGTGTTCTAGAGGCATATGGTATAACACAAAAGGTATTGCTTATTTCATTTGCCGATGCTAGTAACAATACCGCTTCAATAGGCGAATTTACATGTAACCATAACTCGATTCTTAGAGACCTTTTTCGTGTTCTTTGTGTGTGTGTAGCAAGAATCGGCTACACCTCTATTCCTATTAATTTCAACCACACATTCCGATTCAAACAAGATGAGATGACAAGAGAAATAAAGTATATTATTTAAATCGTAATGTGTGGTCAAATCAGGAGGCAATAGAGGTGTAGCATAAGTGAGATCTAGCCGATCTTTGCACCCCCCACCCCCTCCCCCCCCCCCCCCAACAAATTTTAAAAAATATAACAATATGTGGTTGATATCAGCGGCCAGGTGATGGTGCTAAATAAGGGGGGCTGTGGATCCTGGCTCATATACATATACGAACAAAGAAGTTTAAGAAAAAGTTTGACCTCATGTCTTAGAAAAGATGCAGTCGCTGGATAGAAAGAAACAAGATATGTTTTTGGGTCTTTCAAGTTCAATCTTAACTAGTGCTTGAAGTGATGCAATGTACGATATTGAACACTTAATCGATAGTGTGACATATAACATATTACTGATGTTATAACAAACTTTTTCATATTTTAAGCGGCCACTCAACGTTTTTCAGCCAGTTATTCTTCTACATCACATATACTCATTCAAGACTTTAGAGTACTACCATTTCGGCAAGTTATAGCATTAGTAAAGAATTGTTTTAAGATTACCATGGTTCTTTCCACGTATGTTTATATCCAAGGGTTAACTTAGATGTAACTTAAATGTTTTAAGTTGAATATCGCAGAGGTTCAGTAATAGAGATAACTGATGACAAGTTAATAACTCCTCATATGAACAAGTTAATGTCATTACTCTAAAAAATGTATGAATTTAGAATATGTGTGTCAACAAACAAAAACAAACGCAAGCATCATCATCATCAACAAATATCTATCTTCGGTGCACAATCTTATTATTTTATATGTGAAAGAAGAAACTTCTAATGGTGAATTCGCAGAGCCACACAAATATCATAATCAGATGGCAGAATATAAGTATGAACTTCTTGATTCTCTGGGCCTGGAAGAAAAATAGTAGTATTATCCATATTTCTTCCACCATGGCACATGATATAGCAACAATTCAAGTGGCTACAGATGCATCAAGAACAGCATTTAGTACAGGTGGGAGAGTATTAAGATAAAGTGATACATTTAGTCCAAAATATATACCGTTCAAGCTGACAAATTGTGTAAGTTAGCAGACATGAAGAATTGAATAAAATATGTGATATAGTTCCAGCATATCTCAAATTAGTTTTGATCAATTAGAAACTTTCAATGTTGATGTATAAGATGATCAAGATTCAAGATGATGATCAGTGCAAGTGAAGTAAACATAAATGACTCACGAAGACCTGATTTTAAAGTCGTAGGAGATGGGGATACGCAGTGAATCCATAGTTTGTAAATAATCCAGGTCTATTATCAAAAATGCAACTGCACCGCGAAAACATAACTTCAAATAATTATAAGAGATACAGACCACTTAAATGTTGAATGAATCTGGTTTATTTATGTAAAAACATAACAATGGCATATGATTTGTATCAATGATTTTCGTTTTATTACTATTTTGCATTGTTAAATTTTATAGATGGAATTATGAAATTTATTAACCAGCTGAAAACGACCAAACTCATCCAATTCATCTGACCCGATGCTGTGCTAGGATTGGGTTGGTAAAATGGGACGTCAACCATTTTTGATCCAACCTGCTGGTGGGTTGGATCCAACCATCACAAATCATGTGTTGGTTGGATACAACCTATCCCAAACCATGGATGGATTGGATAAGACCCACTCTGAACCAAGCCAGGTGGTCATGGATCGAGTCTGACTTGACCCAGGACATAAATCAGGTCTTGATCAGATTTGCAAATTCAAGCTTATATGGTTATACTAAGTCAAAGGAAAAATATCGGAGAATAAATTTTATTTAATGCCTAAAATAGGGAAGGGTGAAGAATAGAATTGTAGAAAACGTACGGATATATTAGCAAATGAATCTAGCGGGAAGATATCTGTTTGAATATTAGCTATGTGAATATTCAAAATTAAGAACCCTAATAATCCTACGATTTAAATCTAATTTTAAATTCTTGATTTGGAAGAATTTATATGAGAACCTTCATCACGAATTTATGGCTGCAAACATGACCCCATACCAGTGATGGAGCCACATGGGATCTATCGTGGGCAATCGCTCAGTTGACCACGTTAAGGTTCATGATTTTTTATCATTATCCCAAAAAATACTAACCACTGTTATCATTAGTAACCAACATCGCATCAATGTGCCTATTTAGATCAGTCATCAACATCTGTAGCCACCTTGTCATCCTTTGTCGAGAATAGGTAAGTCCACCGCCATCAAAATTAGAAATTGAATTTTAAATTCAAAATTTAACAAGTTCGATATTAATGTTCAAATTTGTTTAAATTCGAACTAATCTCGATTTGAATTAACATCGAATTTAGGTTGGATTACTGCTTGATTGCTGCTTAGCCAAGGAATTAATATTATCGTTGGAATATTGCTTCAAACTGAAATTGTTTGATGAATTAATTTTGGTCTATTGCATGAAAATTGATTGAAATTGTTGTTGGATTTGAACTGAAGTTATTTTTTTCATCTGTTGCCGGATTGTATTAGAATTAAATTAAAATTACTGCTGTTTAGATTGAAATAATTGGATTTAGTGCTGTTGTTCGATTGTTTCAATATAACTTCTATGTGGGCAGTGGTTTATGCACAACGGCAGATGCTTCTTGTAGGCGTTGTGAGAATGCTTCTTTACATTCACCAGCTAACTGAAATTTGTGTTCAACTTTGTCAGGGTTTCTTTGTGATGATTTTGTATAATTTCTCAAAATCTTCGGAGTTGAAAATTTGACAAGGCAATTTGCACGTTCATGTGACGGTATCAGTACCAACCAGGGAGCAAATCATACCTCATCTCCTAATCCCTGAACTTTGTTAAGTCATGACCGCAGCAATCCATTCTCAGTTTAATTAATCCAATTTGCTGTTGATTACGTCTGTTTACTGTCCCTCATTTCCTCTTCTTTTGACAGATGCGAACTCAAAAAACTAAAAGATAATAACACCCAACTAATAGTTTTACAACGGTTTTAAATTTTGTTTACATCCCAGTCCAAAATAAGACAGGACTTGAAAAGAACTGTTTCAGATCTAAGCTATCAATATAATCACAGCTATCAATATCATAAGTGATAACCTCACCATCAAATAAGAAATGATGTTGCAACTACTATTTGCAGCATACTAAACATCTCCACTGTCAACGTGTCATTAATTCAAAATAGTGTTAAGAGTTAAGAATGTATAATCAACTTATTTAATATCTGTGTTCAATGCAAACACATGCTTTGCATGTCCCATTCATCATTTTTATGCATGCAATCTTGTACCCCGCTCTCATAGTGAAAACTTATGTGCAAACAGATGTATATATTACATTTATACTACTGCTATAGCATCGAGCAACTTAGCACATTTAGATCTTTATATTTCTTGTCAGGGTTTTTAACTAAACCAATTTTCAGTTTTGAGATATAACAAATTGAAGCATAGTTGCATGTAAAGTACCAATCCAATAGATTCAACCTGCATAAAAGCATATAATTTTGCTTGGTGAATTCCGTAATTTTTTTTCATGACCACGGGTTTCAAAATGAATAACTTTAGAAGAAAAAAAAACGCAACAGTAAAACCACAAACAATCACTGCAGCATCTCAAGTATCTTACTAACAAATGACGACAAAAATAAAAATGGAAAACCTGTGCCCTGGAAGCCAGAAGGCCCAAAACCTCGTGTTAAGAGGCTATTTAGTAAAATCCACGGTTACCTTTCTTACTTGACAACTTAAAGCATACATTTCTTAAAATAGGAAGAAGAAAAAACATATTCCAAAATACAAATATAAACGTTCCAAAGTCGATGAGACATTTCAATGAACTATCAAGATTTTAAATAAAAGCATATATAAAAAGAAAAAACTAGATAAAATTACCACTATACTTGTTCGGTAAGTTGGATGACAAAATAGGTAATATTATTCTTTTGTCCAAGGTTTTCAAAATGGGATTCCAATCGTAAACCATAAAGTTTAAACTTTAAATCGAAATTAGATTTAAATCCTTAATCCAAAAGATACACGCGTTTATGTTACAAATTTTGCTTTATGAAATTTACCAAATAACATGCAAGTATTTAAAAGCATTGATTTTCTTTTTCTGGTAATACTTTGTATTTCTAAGATTGATTGTGAAGTTCGAGCTCCTACATCCACATCTAAAACTTATTTTCTCTCTTGTTTTATCCTTATTTTGTGTATGAACAATAAAATTTGAACGGTAGATTCAGTTATGTATCTTTACCATTTTGTTTCTATATGTATCACCAATTGTGATTTCAATTACGTTTTGAATCGTAATTTGAGGATACAATCATAGTGAGAGTAATTCAATTTGAATCATGATTCAAATCATAAGATTTTCGATAATAATGCTTTTGCCTATCAAATGAACCGAAAGATGTTTGTTCCTTCGTAACAAATTGAAGTTAGCAGTATTTTTTTGTATAAAAAAGATGTGATTAAATTTAAAGGGATGCCAGTACATTCAAATTGATTTTTTTATTACTATTTAATTTAAAATTGGAGTAGGAAAAAACATTAAAAACAATATGTTTCAATGAATATTGAATAAAAAGTTTCAAAAACTGTTTGTTTTTTTACTTTTTATTCAATATTCATTGAAATCTGTGGTTTTAATGTTTTCCCTGCTTCAATTTTAAATTAAATAATAGATATTACCATTTATTTAGATACTCGTTACTTTTGTGACATTAGAAAAATTAAAAAAAAAAACAAAGTTCATGTCAGCGAACTTTTTCGTCCTCCAACTCCTCAATTAAGTGAAAAGTAATTAGCGTGCAAATTACTTCATTAATTTGAATCGGCAAAATCTTAATTTTGCCGTGACGTGGTGATTATGTCGCTGGATACTTACACAATCAGATAGTTGCATTTTAACTGTTCGTTAAAATGTCAAGTCCAAATGGTATTCAATTCAAGTACAAATAAGGCAAGATCTGATACTGTAAACTAAATAGGAAAATAATAAAAGTAAGAAACAGTTAAGGACACTGAGGATTTACGTGGTTCGGATTTTCAAAAATCCTACATTCATGGAAGATTTTTTTTTTCTTTTTTCAATATTTTGGTACAAATTTTCATGACAGAATACAGTAAACCTTAAACGTATCCAAAAAAAGATAAAAAAATGTCTTTCATGCTTTAGTGTTTTTTTTTTATTTATAGCCTTGAGAAGCACGTGGAATATTTGAATTCTTTTTTCGCCGTTATGCCTCAATCCTTGAATTCTGTCAGATTTCATATATCCGTGTTGTCTATTTAACGTGTTTGGATTGCTGACATATCTTTGACGGGAAGCTTGGGTGAAGGCGGGAACTTCCGAAATTAGAGTGGGGATATTTGAAATTATGGTGAAAGAATCCAAATTTGAACTAACCTTGTATTTGAATCCTCATGGAGACATTAGGTGTCGTTCGCTGATCTCAAGGTACTACCACCATATCTGCACCAACTCATTCTTGGCCCTCGCATGATGTTGTAGTACTTGCTGCTTATTAGATCTACGCTTGTTCGTTTGACACTGTATCGAGGTGAAGTTGTATTGTCGTGTATCACTCTGATGGCCGATTTGACATATGCTTGGAACATATCCTGGGCTAGCTACAATCTGAGATGAGTATGATTTGAGTTGCCCACATAGTCAGTATGCTCAGGTTACTAATGAGAGAAAGGAGGAGCTTCATATCTTTGTCGTCAAACTGTAAGTATGGTTCTGCGTTGAAGTCCATTCCGAGTGGGCATGTATACAACCTTTTGGAGTGCTTAGAACCCCTTGTAGTACCGCCTAGGTTGCCTCCGGTATGTGCTGGTACAGACCTGTTCTTGTAGGTGATTACAAAGTATGGGCTTCGACGATGCGATAAGCTCGGTTCAGCATATATTGCCTCATAGGCTTTCAGTATTTTTGTCATACTTTGATCTTATACATTGTCGTTATGACCTGCCCCCGTTTCCATACAGGTGCAGTACCTATCTTCGGCTGGGATTTCCTTGATTGCAAGGTTCAGGTTGGGCCAAGTATTGTAGCCTCGGGATGACTTCTTGTGCAGTACGAGTTTGGTTGATCTAATTCCTTCTTTACATCTAACCTTCTTTGATACGAAGGCGGTCTTTCTGGCGTCAAGCTTCTACCCCATCTTCCTTTAATGCAATTCAGGGTAAGAATGGGACACTTGCCCTCAAATCTGCGGCGACCGCAGGTCATTGTAGGCTTGTCATTTCAAGCACCCGGTATGCCTATCTCGTCAATTCCGTTCAATTCTCCTCTCCTTTTGGTAGCGGGAATAGTCTTTTTGGCTATTCTTGTATTTGATACTCTTGTACACGTGCCAACGCAGTTCAGCTCATGGTAACATCACTTGCACCTGATCACATGTTATCGCTGAGTTGGATGATCAATTCCCTGCTCTTTGATTGACAGGCGATTCTTCCCAACCTTCAGCATCTAGTACCAGCACGTCGTATCGACGGGGAGTGGTCATATCTGGCTCGTCCTATGATTCTGAATTAGATTCTTAACCTCACTTTTATTATGAGTCATCACTTAACGATGTGACTTATGTTGGCAAACTTTGAGTAAGTTATGTGCATATATTTAAAATAGACAATTGCATTATGGTAGGCATGTAAGGAGCCTTATTGAGTATTGATAACTCAATTTTTCGATATATACCTGAAAAGCTCTAAGTAGTGTCTGTATCGGTTCCTGATAGGTAATTTGTGGTACATTCCATGTATGATGCTTTCTTGCCATGCTTGGAATAAGCTCGTGAGATAGTTTATGCCTCCTGATCATAACCCTAAGGCTGCAGTATTTACCTGCACGCTTGATATAACCTAACCCTTTGTCTGGGTGTAGCATCCAACGTTGTTTTGGCTGCATGCTTGGTATGACATGCCCCTTGATTGGGGCGTAGTGTCATATGTATGCTTGATCGCATCATTTTCTAGCGTCACGGTTCCCATTTCTGATATTGTTGCTGTCGCTCTTAAGTTGCGACGGCGGTGAGCTACGAACAGTAATTTGTTTGTACGCTATGCATAGTCTTCCCGACTGTTTGAGGGTAGACTGAAGCTTTAGTTTTAGGAACACCGTTCCCGTTTGAGGGATTGTCGTTGTCGTTGTCGTTCAAGTCTTACATAGTATGTGTAGTTTTTTGAACGACGTCGGTGAAGCTGTGAAAGATGTTTTCATGCGTTTGGCACGGCCTTCCCCATAGTTTGGGGGCAGACTAAGAGTAAATTTGACCGTGAACTTAGATCGCGTGGTGACAATTTTAACATGCACATTATTTTTTGTGTTGGTTCTGCCTGTATAACATCTGTACGTCCAGCATGATATGTTAGTATGTGTAACATAGAGGAGTTATTATACTGGTTCGGACCATCCAATATCCCTGCGAGCGGTTTGGCTATGATATGATTGCCATCATAAAAATATTTATACTAGGGCAGGGCAGTCCAATATCCCCATGTCCAGTACAGTAATTTGGTTGAAGAGTCAGATTGCGTTGATGCAATTCCAAGTGTTTGAGTTCAATTTTACCGTTGTAAGTGTTGGAAGTGTCATTTTTGTCTATTCACTATAGACGATGAACTGTGAATGTACATGATGAGATCATATCCAAGTGTAATTAACATAGAGATTTCTATACTGGTTCGGACCGTCTAATATATCTACATCCAGTCTATTATATTGTTACTTTTTATAATGCTACAATATACATTACGTAAGCAATGTAAATTAGACAACGTAAGGTCTGAGGTGTTCTAAGTTTCAAGTTCTTGGAACTAAGTTGTCATCGGGTCTCGATAGCCGATATGCCACGTTCTAGCGAACCTCTGCTATGACTAGTGGACCTTCCTAATTTGGTCCAAAAGCTCCATCTGCTGGATCCTTTGCATTGGTCATTACTCTCCGCTGTATCAAGTCTCCTTTGCAAAAGTTTCTTTTTTTAAGTCTCGCGTTATAATTCTTTGTCATCCTTTGTCGATATGCAGCCGCTACCACTACCGCCTCATCCCTTCTCTCCTGGATAAGATCTATGCAGCTTCTTTCAATCTCTTATTATTCTCCGTGGTATATAATATTCTTCTATGTGATGGGACTCCAACTTTGACGGGTAGCGTGGCCTCATATCCGTAGGTTTGTGAAAAAGAAGTATGGCTTGTATGCGATCTGGTTGAAGTGTGGTAGGCCCATAGCACTAAAGAGAGTTCCTCCGTCCACTTTCATTTAGCTTTTTGCAGCCTTTTCTTGGGCAGTTTTTTAATAGTTTTGTTTGCAGCACTCAACGTGCCAGATTGTATGTGGGTGAGCGACTGAGGAAAAACTGGAAAAACTTTTTATAATGCCACTCATAAAGTTCCATGAATTATTTGCTTTCAAACTGGGTAGTGCTGTTGGAAATGATTTTGCGAGGTATCACATATCTAGTGATTACGTTCCTTACTACAAATATGACCATCTTCTTTGCAGTAATTGTGACTAGGGTTCTGTCTCTACCCATTTAGTGAAGTAATATATGGTCATCATGGCATACTTGGCTCTTCCCTTTAACATTGGAAGCGGTCCTATCAGGTTTATCCTCGTATGTCGAATGGTCATGGTCTTGCGAGTGAGATGAGCGCATGAGATGGTTGTCTAGAGATACTTGTGAATCGTTGACATATGTCGCACTTCCTTATATATTCAATTGCATCTTGGAGCGCGGTAGGCCAATAGCAGCCATGTCTCAGTACCTTTTTGCTAATTTGTATCCCCTAGAGTGATTTTCACATTGGCCCTCATATACTTCCCTCATGACCAGGAGTCATCCAGTTATTCTTCTTGGTTTGTTAAGGCGAGAGCTTAGTTGCATGCTGCTCTTGGCTCTTCGTTGTCTCTTGATTCTATGTGCCTTGAATGGCGGCCCGTTGGGCTCGGGTCAAGACCAGCATTTGATTCGATTATGTCATACTTGGCTCTGCTTGATGCCCAATTCGTACCGCCTTCATTTCATTGGCCACTTTAATACTAGCTAGTTTTGCTTGGAGTCAGCGGATAAATTGCTCTTACATGAGACTTGCTCCATCTTAGATTGTTCAAACTGTTCTAATAAATTTCTTAGATAGTTTTTCGTTACCTGAGTCAGTAGATCTGCAAGAAGAGCCTTATATTCCACCACATTATTGTTAGCTTTAAAACGAGCTGCACTGCTCAATGCAGCTTCTGCCCATTTGGGGTTATCAATACATATCTGACTCATGCCCCTTGTTCATTTGATGCTCCATTTACGACTGCCAAAACTGTGGGGTGTTTTCTTCTCCATCTGAATGAGGTTCAGCTGGTTAAGTGCATTCTAGGATGAAATCTGCAAGTGCTTGGTCTTTGATTGCCTTTCTGGGACAATAGATGATGTCATACTGGCTAAGCTCCATTGTCCATTTCAGTAGACGACCCGATGTCTCTGGCTTCTGCAGTATTTGCCTAAGAGGTTTGTCTACGGGGACTTTGATGGGATGCACTTGAAAATATGGTCACAGCTTTCTTGGTGTCGGGAGCAGGTCGTACGCAAGCCTTTGAACAACCGAGTAGTCTAACTCTGCTCTAGATAACCGCTTGCAGTGAACTAAATGAGCATTTGCGTCCCTTCATCCTCTCGTACCATTGCAGCACTAATAGCTTGATCAGTTACAACTAAGTCAATGTATAAGTTCTCACATGTCACTAGTTTCGATAATATAGGAGTACTGACCAAATAATCTTTCAGGTTTTCGAAGGCAATTTCGCACTTCTCGTTCCATTCGAAGTTTTGCCCCTTCTTCACTTGGTCGAAGAATGGAACGCACTTGTCTGTGGCTTTCGATATGAACCTGCTTAGGGTTATTACCCTGCCATTTAGACTCCTCGGGTTCTTTGGTTTCTTTCGGATTCTCATTTTTCTTGTGGCCTCAATCTTTTTAGGGTTTGCTTCAACGTCTCATGCATTAACTATATACCATAGGAATTTGTCGGACAGGATCGCGAAGGTGCATTTCAGACGGTTTAGCTTCATTCGGTATTGCCTCGGTACTGTGAAGGTATGTTCCAAGTTTTTGTCATGGTTTGATGCCGCTTTTGACTTGACCAGCATGTCGCCCATATATACCTCCACTTTCTTCCTAACTTGTTCATCAAACATCATATTGACCAACCTCTGGCAGGTTGCCACACGTTGTTGAGCCCAAATGACATGACTTTATAGTAGCATAACCCTTTATCAGTCACAAAAATGCTATGCCCTTGATACCGTTCAAACATGGCTATCTGATTATATCCCTAATATGCATCCATGAATGAAAGTAATTTGTGCCCACTAGTTGCGTCTACCACCTGATCAATCCATGGCAAGGAAAAGCTGTCTTCGGGCAAACCTTATTGAGGTTGGTGAAGTCTGCAAGTTCTTCATTTCCCGTTGGGCTTTCTTACGAATGCTAGATTGACAATCGACTTGGGGTAATATACCTATCTAATGAACCCTTTCTTCTTTAACTTCTTCGTGTAAGAGCATTATAACTTTTTTGGTCTAGAGTTATGCGCTTTTGCCTGACCGGGTATGCATCTCGATCGATGTTCAGCACATGGTAGATAATGGTTGGGTCTATTTCTACCATATCTGAACGAGTCCAGACAAACACATCTATTGACCTTTGCAGGAAGTCTGTAAGTTCATCATGTGCCTCTACATTAATATTTTTTCCTATCTTGAGCACCTTTGTGGGGTCCTCTATCTATTCGTATGTCTTCAAGATCGTCAACCGACTTTAACTCTTTCCTTGTTACCCCTATCTCGGATCTATCTCACTATCTGATTCCTCTTCTGATGGTGAGTTCACACAAGGCCTTGTTTTTGAGTTTTCTAAGAGAAATACTGCGCATAAACTGAATTATATTTGTCGGTGTCAATCATGTTTTCTTCTCTTTTCTCTCAGGTTTAGGGGGTGCAAGATTATTCGCCTCGGTATTAGGTCAAGTATCCGACACCGCTGCAGTTTTAAGTTCCGTTTCAACTTTTTTTTAACATTACAAATATCGTAGGAGACAACAGAATAGTTTGGAACAATTTTATTGCTAGAGTTAAGAGCTACATTGTATAGTTCCTTAGCTAAAAATTGTTCCTCTCTCACCGATCATATTCCCGCCGGAGTGCTAAATTTCATAAGCATATCCTTTTAAGAGATGACTGCCCCCGGGTCAATCGGGGTAGGTCTTCCCAAGAAAGCATTATACGGTGAGGACTGGTCGATGATCAAGAAACTTACATAGACTGACTTGTGTAACGGGGCACTTCCAACTGTAACGAGCAAACATGTTGACCCCACTGGAACGGTAGTGGTGTTGTTGAAACCAAAGATCGGTTCAAGGCTGGGTTTCAGTAGTTCTATTTGATCATAAGCAGATTTAAAGATGACGTTTACTGAGCTTTCAGAATTAAAAAAGATTTTCTTCATAGTACAGTTTGATATTTGTACTATAAGATGACTGAGTCCTGGTGTGGAAACACAACTCATGCGGCATCAACCACCATGAAGGGTACTTCTGGTGCAGGTTTCTGCTTGATATGGAAGATTGCTTTCTGGGTCTTGGTCTCCCGTACATATGTTTCCTCCTATACATATATATTTCCTGTGTCTTTTTGCTTACACCAACGAGATGTGGTCCTCCATGGATTGAGGTTATCAGGTTTAAAGGGTTGCCAACTTGATGTTCATTATGGTCTAGATTCAAAGTTGTGGTCACCACTATTTTCCCTCTAGAAGCTACCTAAGTACCCTTTTCTCGATCGACCTCTCTATCTTATTTTTTAAGTGTCGACGGCTATCGATACGACGTCCATTTGCACGTTGAAAGCGGCAGTATGCTCAATCTTTGTTGTGCTCTGATTTCTTTCCCTTATTCAGTACGTTGTATGCTACCTCAGGTTTGATCATCTCAAATATGTGCATGAGGGAATGGATTATGGGGGTTTTGCAGTCAGGTTTAGCTCCTTCTGTCACAGGTGGGCGATCTCTGTTGATTCCATAGATAGCCATCTATTGACCTTTTGCAGTCAAGTTTAGCTTCTTTCATTCCGATGTAATCAGCCATCCTTTCATGGAAGGCCTTCATGTTATGGCAAGACTTCCGGTTGTTTTTGTCCCACGTAGCGGTTCCTCTCCTAATGTCGGCATGAGCCGCCATTAGTAATGCATTTTCGCCAATTGCCTCAATCCTAAGAGCTTCTGCCTTGAAGCGCTTAATGAAACCGCGTAGTCTTTCGTTCTCCCCCGCTTCACACATGCCATGGTTGCGACATTCGAGAAGGTTTTTCTTTTCGAACTAAATTGCCTTAGAAAATCGACCGATATTTGTCTCCAAAATCGAATTTCTTCTGGTCTACATCTTCTAAACCACCGTGATTTGCACCAGATAAGTATACAAGGAACAACCTACATCGGACCATCCTGCGAACCTTCAGGGTGTCCATGAAGTATTCGAAAGTGCTGAGGTGATCCTCAGGGTTGGTAATTCCATCAAACTTGCCAATGGCAGGGGCTTTGAAATTATTTAGAAGTCTGCTCAATAACCCTCATTGGAAGGGGAGCAAATCCCTTTCTCTGTTCTTTCTCCAGTATTCTGGTGGCAAATCTTTGCTAGTTGTTCTACCTGAGTCCTTAGCTGATGGGTCACGTATTCTCTGAGGTCAACCTGGGATGAATCACCATTAGATTGGTGTCATCGTCATTTCTGGCAGATCGGGTTTGTTTTTCCAGCAGTACGGGTTTATATTGGCTGGCTTGATTTTGATTTGAGGATTAGCCTGGATTTTGCTTTTCAATTTGGTGTCAGATTTTAGTCCAACGTCACTGTTTCCATTTGTGGAAGTGTCGTTATCGTTCCCTTACTGAATATCAAACGCAATAGTGGAACGATGGCAATGAGTTGTAGAGTGGGAAGGTGAAGAGGGCCTGCGAATGACATGTTGGGTCATCGTTTTTTCTATTCCTTCCATTCGTTGGTTTATTTTGTGTGTGAAGGATTGGAATACGGTCAGAATTGGGTCTGCAGGGACATCAGTTGAAGTTCAGCTTTATCTTGGATTTTAGAAGGTATAAGTGATTTGTTGGCAGTCTTCCCTGCCTAATGGGAAGATTCTTGGATTGCAGTGATAGGTGAATCGATATGATTCATGGTACGTAATGTAGAGTTTTACTGGATGTGGAAAATGAACGGAGTCGTCCTTCTCCTAGTGTCAAAAGATATTGATGAACTTTTTTGTTCTCCGACTCCTCCATTAAGTGAGAAGTAATTAGCGTGCTAATTACTTCAATAATTTGAATTAGCAAAATTAAGTAATCTTAATTTTACAGTGAAGTGATGATTATGTCACTGGATGCTTACACAATTAGGTAATTGCACTTTAACTGTTCTTTAAAATGTCAAGTCCAATAGTATTTAATTCAAGTACAAATAAGACAAGATCTGATATTGTAAACTAAGTAGGAAAATAATAAAAGCAAGAAACAGTAAAGGGCACAAAGGATTTACATTGTTCGGATTTTTAAGAATCTTACGTCCACGGGGGATTTCTTCCTTTTTTTAGTATTTCGAAACAAATTTCCACGGCAGATAATACATTTACCTTAAATGTATCGAAAAGAGAAAAAGGTAAAAAGTTCCCTTTCATGCTACCATGCTTTTTCTATTTATAGCCTTAAGAAGCATGTGGATTACTAGAATTTTTCGCCGTTATGCCTCAGTCGTTGAATTTTGCCAGATGTCATATACCTGTGTTGTCTATTTGACATGTTTGGATTACTGACGTGTCTTTGATGGGAACTTGAGTGAAGGCGGAAACTCCGAAAATTAGAGAGGGGATATTTGAAATTGTGATGGGAGAATTCAAATTTGAATTGAATTTGTACGTAAGCCCTCAAGAGCACATTAGGTGTCGTTTGTTGGTCTCAAGGTACTACCGACGTATCTGCACTGATTGATGCATGGCCCTCGTATGATGCTACGATACTTGCTGCTTATCGGATTTATGCTTGTTTGTTTGACATTGTATTGGGGTGAAGTTGCACTGTCCCGTTTCACTCTGATAGTTGATTTGGCATATGCTTGGAACGTATCCAAGGCTAGCTACGATCTGAGATGAGTGTGATTTGAGTTGCCTCATTGCCATTATGCTTGGGTTGCTAATGAGAGAAAGAATGAGCTTCATATCTTTATCGTCTACCTCTAAGTATGGTTTTGCGTTGAAGTGTATCATAAGCTATCATATACGCAACGCTTTAGAGTGCTTGTGACCCCATGTAGTATTACCTAGGTTGCCTCTAGTAAGTTCTAGTGCAGACATGTTCTTGTAGGTGTTGACAAAGTATGGGCATTGGAGATGTGATTGGCTCGATTCAGCATGTATTGCCTCCTAGGCTTTGGCGCGGTACTTTTATCCTGTTTGATGTTATATATTATCGTTATGACCGGCCTCCATTTCCATACGGATGCGGTACTTATCTTCTGTTGTGATTCCCTTGGTTGCAGGGTTCGGTCGGGTTAAGTATTGTAGCCGTAAGATGACTTCCTGTGCGGTACGGTTTAATTGATCCAATTCCTTTACATCTAATCTTCCTAGATAAGAGAGCGGTCTTTCAAACGTCGTGCTCTGTCTCATCTTCCTTTAATGCGGTTCGAAGTAAGAACGGGTGTAACAGTTCATCATAAATCATAAAAACGTTAATTATTTTTTTATTAAAACACATGTCCATCTGCATCCTAATTTTGAACATTTTTTCATGTTCCCAAACATATCTTCGTGTACATTCTTCGATATGGCTACTTTGCACGCTCATGTTATGCAATTTATTAAACATAATGCATTGGTGGTTTATGAATCTACTTTAGCCAAAAGAAAGAATACGAGCGAGCTGATTTGAGATGGAGCCTACAAATAATCAGATGGGATGGTCGAATCTTGTAAATAATAATATTTAGGACAAATTTTCAAAGTAGGCTAATTTTCGAAACAATTTCGCGATTGGTGTTGGTTTTGAAACTTATTACCAAAGAGGGCTAGTTTAAGCTCAGTCGGCAATCCAGTCAGTTTTTTTGTAACTGCCAGGAAAATGCGCAACTCTTAGTTGCGCATATGACATGCCAATTTATTTTTACGATGCGCAACTCTTAGATGCGCACCCATTTTTTATAACTGTGTGCAACTAAAAGTTGCGCATAGACATTGTAATAAGCAGACGCAACTCACAATTGCGTCTGCTATAATATGGTGCAGGCGCAATTATGAGCTGCGGCTGCATAGATTGCTGCTATTAAAACAGAGGCAGCAGCAACCCTTTTCTTTATTACCCAAAAACAATTTCCAACCTCCAAATCCTTCTTCATGCCCGAACCCATCAGCTCCAAACCCAAATTTTAGTCAATTTACACCAAATTATCACAAAATTTTCAAATTTCTTCATTCTTCGATTAAACCAAAGCTACAACAATGGAAGCGGGATCCAATTCAACACAAATAGAATTTGGTAATTTCTAAACCCTAGTTTTTTTGATTAATTGCTAATTTGCTTATTATTTGGTTGTATTTGCTAGAAATATTGTCAATTAACTTGTTGTACATCTTAGTAATCCAATTTTAAGCGTTGAATCACTAATTGATTGTAAACGATTTGTAAAATTTGGTTTTTTTGCATGAACTTTGAAGAACCGGAAAGTGGACATGTAGCATCTTTATATGCAGGATAATTACCGCTCTAATTTTGAAGGGTTAATGAGAGTACTATTATTTGTTTTGTAATTATAGTAAATTTTTGCAAGCCTTTTCGCATTTTGAACTAACTATAAGTTATAATTCTTTGTTTTGCAGAGTGTAAAACCGGTGAATTGTCTGGATCATTCGCGAAGTTTCGAAGATTTGGTGGAGATGGTTGAAGATCAACGGGTTCAACAACTACTACATCAAGCAGGATTCTGGTATTTCATGCAGATTAAATATATCGGATTTGACAGGTCTTTACTCACAGCTTTATACGATAGATGGAGACCTAAGACTTGCACTTTTCATTTTTCCGTTAGAGAAACGACAATTACACTGCAGACGTTTCTATTTTGCTTGGCCTTCCTATCGAAGGCGCCGTATTGAACTACGATGGTAACGTGAACGCCAAAGAGGTTTGTCAACGTTTGCTCCCCCAGAAGCGGTGGTCACTAGAAGAGAGTTGAAGGTCAAATGGATAGATGACCTTACAATCGACAGCGAGATTTCAGTCGATTCATCTATTGATGAGCTAGAACAGTTCACACGGGCTGTCATATTGCTTTTTATAGCATCTAGTCTATTTTCGAACCATTCGAAAGGTATAGTTAGCGTTAAATGGTTGTATTTGCTAGAGGATTTTACCACCATTTCCGATTATCCATGGGATAGCGCGGTTTTATGCGCATTGTACAAGGAGTTTGATAATGTGACACTAAGAAAGACGAACGGATTAGCAGGTTGCCTAACCCTTCTGCAGGTGTACCAATTTTATGAAATATTTTGAAAGACGTTTTTTAACACTGATAATATGCAGGTATGATCTTGGACGCGTATTTCTGTTGGACGGTCAAATGTTCGTGCCAACATCGCTCCGGTATTACCATACGAGGCAAGGTAAAAACAACTTGAAATTTACACCGAAAGCTTTATGATTTCTACCAATATTCACGCTATTTTGTTTATGACTGTAGATGGAACGAAGATAGACGTTGGAGAGATAATCCAACCCGTCATCCCACATTCTATCGCAATGAGCTCGATGTTATAGAGGAGCATGTTATTGATTGGACGCCATACACGGCTGAGATCGTACAAGATCTGCCGCCTATTTGCTTAGATGGGGAGCAGACTTAGTATGCAAGGACCCCGATTATTTGCTTGCAAAGTATAGCCATGCACTACCCCGATAAAGTGATGAGGCAATTTGGCCTTCATCAGCTACCGGATCCAACTGAGCAGATTTTCCCACACGGTTGGAACAGAGACTTGTACAACACGTACGTCGCAAGGTGGGATCACATGTTAGATCACGTTCAGGTTGAACGCATACCAAGAATGTCAATCGAACAATACTATAGTTGGTACTGGCATATCACACGACAATTTATTCTTAAAGAATCGTCAGCTAGACTGCCCAGATATGCTCTACAAGAACTGATGGAACGTGATTTGGTATGTGTTTAGACGTTTTAATTTTTAAACTTCCTCAACAAGCTTTACTTGCGTCATTGATTCTTGTGTTTTAGGTTCAAGGGTTGTATATGATTTCCAATGAAGTTGACGATGTCCTGACAGATCCTGCAGATGAGGACAGAGTAAAAGGAAAGTGCTTCAACGTCGAGAAAATTATCAAGTCGCTTCTTGGTGGGCATAAGTTAGAAAGATCATCACCATATATGTCTCGTCCGCCCCAGGCTTTTGGTCGTACCTACCAAAGAAAACGTTTTAGAGGCAGGGGGTACTTCACAAAGTAGCCAGCCGGGGCAGAAAATAGTTGAAGCTGGACCATCTCAACCGCCTCCGATGCAAACTCAAAAAACACTACGCGACCACAGAAATGTAAGAAGATAGGGTTGTGTTGGTTTATCGTTTGGTTGTTTTGAATTTGTATTGGCTTGAAACTTGATGGTTTGTAGGTGTTGCGATGTTGTATTATTGACTTGAAACATATTGTTATATGAAATATGATGTTTTGTATGAAATATTTCACCTATTTGAATGAAATGTTGTACTTATAGATTGTTATTATATGAAAGTTGATGTTTTACGAAAGTTGCATATGTTATTTGTTCTCTGGAAATCTGAAAAGTTGCAGGCGCAACTTATAATCACGCATGAATATTATGCGCTCTCTGGAAAGTTGCAGGCGCTACTTTTAGTTGCGTCCTCATGAATAAATTGTGCGCGGCTTTGAGTTGCGTAAAGTATTTTCGTATAGGCACAACTTTAAGTTGCGCCTGCATACCTGGGCTATCTCCTGGCCCAACAATAGCATATAACATCACAACTCCTCCCCGAACAAACACAACTCCTCAAACCCATTTTCTTTCAGAAACCCTAACCTCCATTTTCACTACCAGAAACACAACATTCCACTCAAAATCATTTAATTCTATGAAGATAAACAAAAGATTGCGCGTTCGTCTACACTTGAGGTAAAGCATCGAAACCCTACTACGCTAATTTTGATAGATCCAGTGTTGACATTTAACTTTCTGTAGTTTTGATAGATCAATGACTACCGTGCCGATTATTTATCACTATGACGGTGATTTAGTAACGATGAAAATAGCAAGCCAACCTATGTTGGCGGAAAACATAAGGGAATGAAAGTGAGGAGGGGTTGCAATTTTCTTGAGCTGAAAAGACAATTTACAAAGCTACAAAGATTGCTTCTACAGACTTCGACATCTCATTGGTTAGTAAATGGATAACGGATGACGGCTCAATTGCTATTGAGGTAAACGATGATGACGATGTCGATTCTATGTTTTGTGTGGGGATGAAGGTAATTGAGCTGTGTGTTAAGAAGACGGATGTGGTACATACAACTGAACAGCAAGCTTAAATCTTTGATTATGCAAGCCAATCAGGACCCAGTAATACTACGGAGCAAAGACAAATGTATTACCCACATTACTCCTACCAGCCACCGAACATTTACGCACAAGCAACTGAATATGCTTTTATATGCTGTATGAATGTTTTATTCATGTTTTTTGTACTTAACCATCAAATGTTTGTGTACAGGTACGGTGTTATGACATATCCATCGCAGTCACCCGGGTATGGCATCCTTTCATATCCATCGTATCCTCCACAATCAATTCCAACCCTGAATTCAAACGACTACTTGCATGAAATTAAAGATGAAAGACACCGAGGATATGAAGGGAGGAAATGCTGATATTGAAATTTTCCATTTGAATAGCATGGAAATCGCTGCTTCACTTGATGACGATAAAACATGGATCGATGATATGAATGTTAACAATGACGATCCTTTAGATGATATTTCAGAGGAAGTTGATGACACTGATGAGCATATCGAGATGGACGAACCGTTAGAAGATGACCATTGCAATGATACAATTATGGAAAAAACTGTTATGCAAGAACTTCAATTTACCGACGAAATGTTCGAACTGGAATGTGTGGAGAAAAGCCCTCGAGTTGGTATAATTTTTAGATCGAAAGAATTTTTAATTGAACATATAAGTGAATGATCGATAAAGTGTTCAGTTTCATTTAAAAATATAAAGTCCCGTGCTAGAGAGTTCACTGTTATATACGACATTGATGCTAATTGTCCATGGCGGCTTCATGCAATTGTGTCTAAGAGATCATGATGGGTGGTGGATGATAAAAAGATACGGTGGTGATCACGCTTGCTCAAATCCAATCATCAACTCGAACCACAAACAAGCAATAGCTAAATTCATTTGCACCAAAGTCCTTCCACATGTTCGTTCGAACCCAAGTTACGCTGCAAAATCTGCCAAGAGCTTATGGCAAACACTTACAAAATTCAAATAAGCTACATGAGTGCCTGAAAAGGACTTAGCAAAGCGGTGTCTAAAATATTTGGCGATTGAAAATCTTCGTACAATGACTTGCCTCAGTATCTTCGTGCTATACAGAAATGCAATCCAGATACTGTTTATCATGTACATACAGAAGTACAATTTTGGGGGGCTTTTTGGGCATTTGGACCGAGCATTGCAGGTTTCAAGCATTGTCGTCCCGTTCTTTCTATTGACGGAACACATATGTATGGTAAATATCAAGGTACTTTGCTTATGGCTACATGAGTTGATGCAAACAACTCTCTTTTTCCTTTGGCATTTGCTATTGTACAGACCGAGTCGGCGGAAACTTTGGATTGGTTTTCTTCATGCATGGGACACTTAATTCTATCTTTAAATGCAAGATGCATTACATTCATTTCCGATAAAATGAAACGAATTTCAACCGCCTTGCAAGAGAAGTGGAGAAGACTACATCATCATCGTTGTCGCTTCTGCCTTCGCCATTTGAAAGCAAACTTTAAAAAAACTGGTTTTAATAGTAAGATTTTGCAAAACTTATTTCATGCTTGTGTTGATGCAAGAGATGAGTTAACATACAAACAACTCAGAGAGCAACTAAAAAATATGAGTCTGGCTGCTGACAGATGGATTGATAGAAGTATTCGACATAAGGATGAACAGTAGGCTCTTTACAAGGACAACAGTGAACGTTCCTATATGATGACTACCAATGCTTCGGAGAGTTTCAATGCAGTTCTTAAAGGTGCAAGATCGTTACCGGTAAAGACGTTAGTGGCACGTACCTTTCATTGTCTTAATAGCTGCTTCTACAGAAGACTTACCGATGGAATGGATTACGCATTTTCGCTCACGCCAAATTATGACGAAATGATGGAAAAATATTCAGCGGAAGCACATAATATGAGCATTAACATGTTCAGCTTAACAGAGTGGCAAGTAACAGACACAAACATGTGCAACTACACAGTAAATATTGCCTAGGACAACTGCAGCTGTTCATGCAATATTCCTACTCTAGCCCATTTTTCATGTTCCCGTGTTTTAGTTGCATGCGCACAATATATAGAAGGAGCGAACAGAGCTTATCATGATCTTATTTCATCCTGGTTTAAGGCAGACATTTATAGACATAGTTATTCTCCTGTTTTTAATTCAGCGCCCGACAGTAGATATTGCGATGTACATGAAGGCCCTACAATACTTCTGCCGCCAACGTGAAGGAATACAGGAAGACCGAGGTCCACAAGAATAAGGGGAGTCGTGGACGAAATAGAGACCAGAAGACAGGACAGATGTAGACAGTGCGGTAACTTGGATCATAAGAGAAGAACGTGTGGGAAATAATAAATATTTTACCTGTTTCTACTATTTCTGTCATTCATGAACTGTGTAACTTATATTTTTATTATGTACGCAAATTTGTTATCAAAGATTATCTTATGTCAAACATTTAAATTACTTGCTATGTTATGTTACTTTGATTTAATTTATACACAGCAAAATTATGAATTTTCCACGGTTTTACATCTACCGTCAAATAAACATAACAGACAAACAATAATACATCATTTATTGCATACCCATTACAACAACCAAGTAAAAATACAACCAAGTAATATAACATTCATTAAAACTAAAGCATGCATAACTCAATTAAACAAGTCTAATACAGATCCATTACATTACAGTTGCACTACGCAGTTTACTAGACCCCTTTCCAAATTGGATTAACGGACTGCAAATAGTCTACTTGATGTCGAAGCAGACTTTTTTCCTTTTCCAAACGTCTCACTTCGGCTTGCATCTCTAGTGCATACTCCACTCCTCTGTGGGTCAACGGACGATCTAGCCATTTGAAGAAATTACAGCATTTAACACCTTTCGGGTTAGTTATATGATCAAGGTAACCGGCACATCCTTAAAACCGACGTCCAGCATTTGTTTGAGTCTTGCATACAATTACCTCACAAACATCTCCAGAGTGGAAAAGTGCATGTGTATCTTGTCTCACTCGTCCTTCGCCGCTAATTTGTTTCCCCGGTCTTTGATTCGGTTCGCCTAAGCAAACTTGATTATCCAAAGCAGGTTGAACAGCAACACCATTAACTGGAGGAACAATCTCAAATTGAGCTTCAGGAACTATTTCGAACTGAGTTTCAAGAACAAATTCATTTTCAGCTTTCGTCCGTTCAACATATTTCACCAATACTTCATCTGAAATCTCCCAATTATCCATATAAATTAACGGTAATGTGAGTGTGGAATGAAGGAATTGTCGTAGCTTTGGTTTAATTGAAGAATGAAGAAGAAATTTAGAAACTTTGTGATAATTTGATGCAAATTGGCTAAAAATGGATTTGGGGATGTTGGGTTCGGCCATGAAGAAGATGAAGGAGATTGAAAAATGTTTTGAAGGGGTTGGAGCAAAATGTTGATGTTGCCTCTTTTTAACAGCAGCAACCTGTCACCATATTATAACAGACGCAACTATGAGCTGCACCTGCTTATTACAATGTCTATGCGCAACTTTTAGTTGCGCACGGTTATAAAAATGGTGCGCATCTAAGAGTTGCGCATTGTAAAACATAAACAGGCATGTCATATACGCAACTAAAAGTTGCGCATTTTTCCTGGCAGTTACAAAAAAGATGACTGAACTGCTGACTGGGCTGAAACTAGCCATGTTTGGTAATAAGTTTCAAAACCAACACTGATTGCGAAATTGCCTTGAAAATTAGCCTACTTTAAAAATTTGTCCTAATATTTAAAGTTTTACATCACACATTCAACACGGCCAATACAAACTAGAACTAACCATTTGCGAGTTCATCTATTAATGTATGAGTGTGTTTATGTTTTAAGTAGACTGTGGCATCATTCATTGTATTAACAATCTAAACTCGATGCCAGAAAAAAAATTGAAATGTTAATCATATATCACTTTCAAAAAAACCGAACTAATCATCCCACTTGGTTGATGTTGGTATTCGATATCCACCCCTGATTTATAATTAAATCTTAACAACTAATTTGCACTACTCGCACAAGGAATTAACAAATCAGGTTAGTCAAGCATTAAATCAAATAACTCGTAATGAAGTTCAACTTTTTTTTTTAAAACATTATCCGTCAAAAGCCTAGCTTCAAACTTATGATGATCTCAAATTTTAAGTTAGTGTTAGGTCGTTAGACATAATTTGTTCTTCATTTGATTAAAGTTCACTGTTGTACTAAACTATTGGATTCAAAGCTTCGACTAATTTGATTTGAATACTGCTTGTTTGAGTACTATAAATTATTTATTAAATTCAGTTGCATACTGGCTGAGATATTATGCTAGTCTTTTTAAAAGTTAAATATTTTTTACGGAAGTCGCGGTCCTATAACAAGTATTTGAAGTATGTGTTTAACAGGCCTATACTTTCTTAGAATATAACGGCAGAGCTTTGTTCTCTAGATAGTTCAACAAAAGAAACAGGTTAAATATTTCTTTAATTGTTAAATATTATAGCTGTAACTAACCTGATTTGATTTGTACTCCACAAGGGGATACCCAAAACAAAACAAAAAAACAAGAGAGAGAGAGAGAAGAGAAAAAGGTAAAAACCACTACCTCGTATAACCAAATCAACTTCTCATGGTGATTTACACCTCTATTATAGCAACTACGTGTTGTAAACTAAACAGTACATAGATAGAAGGATGAGTTCAGTGGTTACTAGCCACAACATGAAATAATTCTATTGTAGGCAATCAAAAATATCAATATTATTCATACAGTCTATGATTAGCTCCATGACAACAATCTTAACTTAATGCGATCAGCAATACATTATTGATACTACGCCATCTAGCATTTACCATAGTAATTTATTCATCCTATCACAAATTAATACCATGAAACTAACATACACAAATCAAATTATGTAAAGACCGAAGAAGCCTTACTTTGGATGGAGTAGCTCCAGAATCAGATGGTAACACAAAAACAAGTGGACAGTAAAGCTGGCCAATTGAATGTTTGAAAAACGCAAGGAAAGGCGTATAATACAAACATGTACGAATTTGTAAATAAAAACGCAAGGCCGTAATCTACTAAATAATAGTAAAGCGGAAGAATTTCAGACTCTCTTATTAATTCTAGGAGTTTTCTCCACTCTTCTTAATCCTCTCAAAATATTTTATTTTCAAATTTTTATAATTTATCATTTCAAAACTATTCTACTCAATTTCTTACACTATTTTACATTCAAAACCAATTTTTCAACAAAATTTACTATTATTACAAATCTATTCGCACTTTTGTTCTAATATTTTACATTCAAGCCCATAAATTTAAATTAACTACATAATTCAAAATTTAAAACGTTTGATAAACTCAGCAAATATTTAATTCATCAAATAAATCCTAAAAGATGACAATTTCAATGTGTATACCTTAGTCGCATCAACAAATTGATAAAATTAAATTTTCATTTAGATATAAAGCATATAAATTATAGCATAAATTATATACATTAAAAATAATAATAAATTTATTTTATAATTCGTTTGTCTAAATGTAGTTATGTATTACACTAAAAAAAATTATTTTTAACTTTAAATACTTACATTTCAAATTTTCTACAATTACTTACAAACTCTTCTCAATTCTCTACTAATATTTTATATTAAAGTCCATATATTTAACTAATTTTGCAATATTAAATCGAAGGTATTTAAATAAATTCACTTAACTAATATTCATTAATTCATCTAACAAATCCTAAAAAACAATTTAAATATATATACAGTATTCGTACATATGAGCAAAAATGATATAATTATTATTTTTTATTTCGATAAGACATATAAATCACATAATATAAAATGTATATATAAATAATAACATTTTTTATTTATAATTCATTTATCTTAAAAAATTATCATATATTGCATAACTAAATTTCGTAGTTAACAACCTTTAAAGGATAAATTTATATTTTTTTTTAAATGGCAATGTGAACACACGTATTACACCGTAAAAATTAAGTTATACAAAATTATCTTTTAACATAATATTAAACCTTACCAAATTCATAACTCAAGTAATGCTACATAACAATTATTTTTCAATTATCAAAATTGTAAACATGACCCCCTTACAACAAAATGAAATCTATGATTGGTAGCAAGTTAAAATTGTTTAATAATTAAAATCTCAAATAATGGATTATGATTCACATATAGATAAGCTAGTCATAATATGCTCCTCTCATCTACAATTATGTACAGAACTATTCTCAATTTTCTCCTACTTTTTTACGTTCAATTCCTTATAAATTATTTAAATAAATTCAATTATGTAATATTCATTGATTCATTTGTAAATCCTAAAAAACAATCTAATATATATGCAACATTCATATTAATAGAAGTGGTAAAGTTATTTTTTCATTCATATATTAAAAATGTGCATATATAATAATACATATTTGAGTTAGAAAATTAATTCTCGCATAGATATGTCATTTTAATTCGAAATTCATCTATCTCAATAAATTGATAATGTATTGCATAAAATTCTGCTTTTAACAATAATTAAAATATAAATATCATTTTTACTAACATTACCGTGTGCAACGCACGGGTTACACACTAGTTTCATGTATTAGCTTATCAAAACATGCAAAATCCTAATACAAAATTGGTTTACGAGACAGAGGGAGCAAGTACTATGCTGTCACAAAGGGAGCATTCCTAACTGTTATAGAAGCATAATGGTTCATCTTTAAATGAAGCAGCAGAATAAATGTAACCAAAACAATAAGTACATAACAACAACAGCAGGTAAAGTTTTTCATCGAGGATATATGAGAAAACAATCATTGAAAGCAAGTAAAATACTTTTAAATGTCACACGAATCAATTCGTATTAACATAAATATGGTGTCTTACTTGAGTTGGAGCAGCTGCAGCATGAGATGACGGTGGTGCTAAAAGTTTCGGAAAAGAACCACCAAAAATATAAGAGCACTCAGTATAAGCAGCTCCAATCCCTAAACCAGCACCAAAAGCTATAGATGCCCATCGAGTTGCAGGGCTCCCTATATTGACAAATGGAATTTATTGATTTGATACTAAAGTTTGCATTACATATTTCAAGAGCAGTGCTAAATGCACCCCGGTACTAACTCCAATTTACCTAGCTTTCAATCGGCGTTCTATAGCCGAACACCGCTTACTACAAACGGCATTGGAAAGCCATCTAGAACTAAAAAATATGGGGGGAAAAATGAAATAATAAACGGCATCATATTGCCGTGGAATCAGCGCAAGATTCGGCAGCCTAATGTAGTTTCTCCTATGCAACGGTCGGCAGCCTATGACTGCCCAAAAACGTGGGTAAATGGAGTTGATAGAGCGGTTAATTTAGCACAGCTCTATTTCAACTAGATACAAATACAATATATGTTGTAAGATAACAAAGTTATGTGAGCATATCGACTGGAAATTGGTAAAGCTAGCGTATTTCATATTATGTGAGCATAATATAAACCGGGCTACAGCAAAATAAATCTGGATGGGTATAAGAAAAATTGGGATGACAAATCCATAAAGTACATACGAATACAAACCCTAATTAGTGAGTAAAATGGTTATTAACAACAGATCCAACAACAAGGAAGAAAATAGTGAGGTTGAAAAATTAGAAATAAAACATAAAAAGATGAGAGTACGGAAAAGGAGTAGGCCGCCTACGGCACCGGCGAGAGAAGAGTAGGCGACGCGACGAATGCCCAAATCGAGACAGGCGTCCCATTTCTCATCTAAGTTCACTTTCTTCTCTTCCGCCATTGAATTTATTTAGAGGAAAAAATCAACTGGAGTATTGTTGTAGGATTGTGAACTTTTCTGAAAGTGTACAAAATAATATACGGAAATTAAGAATAAGAAGAGGGAAGAAATGCCCAAAATAGGGGTAAAATAAAGCGTCGACAGCAGGATTCGAACCTGCGCAGGCAAAGCCCAACAGATTTCGAGTCTGTCTCCTTAACCACTCGGACATATCGACTACCGCTTGAGCAGCTTTTCATCAGGACAAATATAATTTACTCAGAGGACGTATTCTGCTGCCAAGCATTTAGCAGATTTAAACCTCGATGCATTCTCCATTTAAGCACTCCCAAATCAATCAAAAATTAAAATGTAAGAACTCAAAATTAAGAGATAAAAGAAAAGATTTTAATAGCACCTTGGCCAAATCAGGTGCATGCGTCTGTTATTCAATATTATTTTTGAGTTGCTCTTGCAAACATAATCAAATTACAGCAATTATTATATTTAAATCAATGAGTTTTGAATTTGACAGTGTTTTCTTGCAAAAGAAGCCAAAGTCGTCTTTTAATTGTTGTAGTATTTGTAGATGAATTCGAGCACGGAAATTGTTGGATCTGATTTGAGCGAACAAATATCTTCATATTCGAGTTTCCAACAATTAGAACAAGTCAAAACGAACATATCCAGCAATCATGATCATTCGGTATTCATCAATATGGATCGGTATGGTACCGTGATGTAACATCGGATATTTTAAGGCTTGAAAATAGATACTAATGATACAACAGTCATCCTTAACATTATTAATCAATGAAAAAATGGGATAAGTTATTATATCATTAATGTCTATAGAAAAAAACAATATGTAGATTTTTCTCTAAACATCTTCATTCATTCATTTGCAAATTCATTACGTTTTAGTTGCATAACCTTCATCACTTAGATTAAAAATAACAAACACAAATATACCAAGAGCGGCATATGAAGATGCTGGATCATCAGAGTCTTAACTACTAGATAGTTATAAACCTGTCACTACATACGGTCAATCCACTAAAGCGGTTAAACTACATAACGAAAATACTTCTAATATTAGCTTGTCTTTTGCACAACTCCGAAAGTTTTATTTGTCTAAACCTGAAAAACCATATTCTCAACCAATCCAATTTCGAACGAATACCCAATAGTGTATGAAGAAACTAAAAATTTCGAATCAAACAAAAGTATTATTTGAATAATATTAGTCCAACTCAAACCAAAAATATAATTAGTAAGACCATGTCACTGAAGTAAGGAACGAGTTTCCTCTTACTAATATCTTATCAAATAGTATGTCAATCATAACATATCTTGCAACCAATTTATTAGAACAGAATCATACATCAACATCACGTAGAATGAGTCAAAATGAATAGTCCTCGTTTACTAGGGTCGAAAGGTAACACATTCTCAAAATTACATGGTCTCGTAAAATAGTCCATTCAACAACATAGTTTCTCCGGAGTCATTATGAACCTATCAGTTTTTGCAAGTCAACTAAAAATTTATTGGGCTGACTCGTGCTAAACAATAAGTAGATATCTAAAATATCATGTCCTACAAAAGCAAATAACAATAGTTTATGTCCGATGGAAGAAAAATAATAGTGAGCGTCTCTACTACGAGTTCCTTTCCATGCATAACTCCAAAATTTTAGCCTTAATATACCATAGGCATTGGGATCGCAAGTCTGACCAACTGGGGACTTAATGTAGGGGATGACCTTACCATAGTCTCCATCTAAGAATCTTGTTTTAAAATATCAATGAGTCATGTCTTTTGATCAAGTCTTGATCAACTTGGGCATCCTAACACATTTGATCTTCATAGTCCCTGAATGCAATTTTACTTATATAGAAGTTCAATTTGACCACACCCATTATTAGAACAACCATAATCGGTCATCGGTTTTCATTTTTCAATGTAACAAGCTGCCCTTTGTAATACTTGAAAATCGGTGCTTTACATCAACGCATGACCTTCGAAAATCACAAAAGATAGACCATTGGGGTAAAATTTGAACAAATAGTAAATTGAGGCATCGATAAGTTCTCATAACCGAATGACAATATATAAGGGACCGCACTAGCAGAAGCAACTAGTAAATAAATGTCAATACAAAAAATCAGAATACATCAACTTCCAATAGAATGAAGTTCTAAATAAATATCCGATACAATGGGTCTCATATATAAATATATGTTTGTCATGCTACCACAATATGAAGTATGCATATCCAAAATCGATGCTATGCCTCCAAAGAGCTCCAACTGCACATTTGATAATGTATCCCCAAAGGCACTTGACTCTTAAACTACTCAACCATGTACCTGAGAGTTGTCATGAGATAAGCAGAAAGACAAAACGCAAGTCAGACATAAAATCAGGTGTGAAAGGAATTATCTCAAAATATTGTATATTAAAACTACATACAAATAAAAAGGAACTACTATGACACAGCCGGTCCACAATTGTGGCTCAGGGGTAATTCGGACTATCTATAAAGAAGTAAAGTAAACATATCCAACAGATAAGAAATCATAACTTAATCTGCTCTTTTCCTATAATCAACAAGTCGGCACAACTAATGTAATGTGACTGGAACATAATGGCATACCATGATACGGTGATTCAATATATACATGCAAAAACACTACAAATACCACAATATAAGTATGTCCTAGAATACACAACCATATTATAAACTGTAATGTCCCGCCTTTTCGCACGGTTCAAATCGAAACATGTGCCGATTCAAACCATACGGAAGGGCGGATTGTTATGGGGTAAATAAGAAAAAGAAGGAAGAAATAAAACAGAACATAATCTTGCAGCGGAACGATAAAATATAATAATCAAATATACAGTTCATGAAATTGCTTTACAAAAATATTCGATTTTCATTACTTATAAATACAATATCATAGTACGCATACCAGGTAATAATAATTAATGCAGCGGAATTAAATGGTGTGGTGGAATAATATAGTAGATATTAGTATTACAAATCTTCGTCTCCGTCCTCCAGAATAAAATCTTCAAATCCTGAAACGCTCGGACTGACCCGAGCGAATTGAAAAGACAAAACACTCGAGTCAGAACTAAAAGATCTTATGTAAGTTAAATCAACTGAAATAAATATGAGTGCGGAAACTTAAGAGATGCTCGGGATTCACATCTCCTAAGGATCCGTTAAACTATTTACTATGTAGTAATATTTCGCTATTATAATAATGTCTATTGTAAAATAAACTTACTTTTAAATAGCATTAAGGCTTTACATTTTCCACCTTAACACATAATAGTCCCAGTGGTCCATCCAATATCATAGTCCCTCCTAATCGGGAAGCCACCAGAGGATACCACACGGGCTACGGGAGAAAACCAAACTCGTTCAAGGCGCGATAGGGTAGGTGACACGGCACAACTAGGCAATGTCAGGGTAGATATACCAATTATGCTTCCGGGTCGATGGTAACGCGTAGCCGCAACTACCGCCCACCTAGAGCCACACCCCTAAATAAAAAAACAAAAGTGGCCACCGAATCAATCCAAAAGTCAAAGTATAATATCGAAGGGTTGTGTCCGATCAAAGGTGCTACCTCAATTAACATGTCAATCGCTCCTGTTTTAGCCACCTTATGCCAACTCACGGGAGTTGGGACCACGTATTTACCTCAAAAGAAACGCCGCCACTATCCTACTTCATTCTGGAATCTCCACCGCGTATACGGTTGTTAAAGTGGTTTTCGGAGTTGGCAGAGCGTATGACAACTTCCGATCCCGGTCTCTTCAACAATCAATCGTTAGTATAACACCGCGGTCATTTTAAAATATTTATACTTTAAAACCAGAATAATATCCCTTTTCAAAACCATATAAATGCGATATTATTTTCTTTTTTTTAAAACCAAATCAATATGATATCATTTCAAATATATCCTTTTTCTAAAGCCATATCACTTTAAAATTTATAATGTCTCGAAACCATGCATTTGAATTATAACTCTTCAAAACACAATACTTGAAAATCCATAGCTTTAAAACCATAATTTTGAACTTAAATGGTTTGGATATTCAACAGTATATAAAATAAAATAGTTTGAATTTAAAGTTACTTTATAAAGTAAAAAAAAATTCCACGACTTTAGAATTTTATTCTCTTTAAATTAAGTCTAAATCCATAAATTTTAAATTCACTTTCAGTTTCAATAAACCACTTTAGTTCAATATATTTCAAACCTTGAGTATTAAATAATTAGAAACTAAGGTTGGAAATTTCTATTCAACCATTAAAAGTCCTATTATTTAGTTTGAAATATTTGCAAAATAAAACCATAATAATTTAAATAAAACTCAAATTACCTATAACTAAATATTTCCTCCATTTTATTTATACTAGAAATATTCATTTAATTCATCTCGAATAAAAATTCAGTTATAAATATCATACCTTTTAACATTTCAAGTTAATAAATTCTACATCAACTTATGGAGTTTAATTCTTAAAAACTCAATTCCAAATAGATTTCCAATTTAACTTCTGATCTTCACTGATTTAAATCGTTAAAACTCTATATATATACATATTCAATATCTTAACATGTACTTAACCATATAATATAAAATAATCAACTCCATTATTCAACTTATTTATTTTATTTAACAAATTTGTACATAGTTTAAATTCAAAAAATTAACTATATATGTATATATAAAATAATATTTATATAAATAAAAATTTGATATTTATTTAACCGTATCCTATCCAAACCATAGAGATCATTTCAAAATATTTATATATGTAGACCGACGGTGTTTATATAAAATTTTCTATCCTATGGTCAAGTGATACGGATATTTATCATTTCAATCCGCAATTTAAAAATAAAAATTACGGTTATATATCATTTCAAACCGCAATGCCAAATGAAATGAAAATGCATAATAATTTGCAGTTTAAAACAATATAAAATACAGCATCCATTCATCCAATATCAACCATCAACCATTTATCCAAATCATCATCCAAATCCAAACAATACATTAATATATAACATGTAATAATAACAGGTATTAACTAACAGTTTATATTCAATGATAAATTTAATAACTGTTTAACTGGGAGTTTATATGCAATAAATGAATAAATAACAAATTTTACTTGCAGTTTATATGCAATGAATAATTAAATAAAATTTAATTAAATAAATGCGATTTAACTGAGATGATGAATAAAAGTATGCCAAATAGTCATAAATAAATTTCTACTCATATCATAAATTAATTTAACAAACATAAGAAATTTTAGAAGTTGTGAGTGGGTTAAAACACTCACCTTTTGAATTTAAATTGAATTTCAAATTCAATTTAAACCCAAAATTTGCACAGTCTCAGAATTCATCCAAACTAATGCCAAAATGTCCATAATTTGAAAACGATCCTAACAAAAGAAACCGCGCGTAAATCTGGCATTATAGGTGAAAGTTATTAAGGTTTGAACATGTTGAAAAATTAAATTCAAGTGAAATAAAAAAGGGTTACCCAACTACACGTCACCTTTCTCTCTGGAACACGCTCCAGGCCAATTTTCAATGCACGCACGCACGAATTCGGTTCACTAAACCCTAGCCGCCGATGATTGGAAGCATGCCTTCGTTAATCATGCCGTACGCCGAGCACTGCACCTCAGCCCCATGGCCTCTGGTCCTCCCCCCCTTGCCGATCGATGCGTATACCCAAAAGCCGCCGCCGTTAATATGCCCTAGGTCGAATAAATCGAGGCGATCTGGCCATTGATTCGACACGCGAACAACTCTGATTAAATCCCTTCGGCGATCTCTACCCAGCGGTACAAGCAATTTAATGATCCATCGACGTTCATCGGAACGTGATGAATGTCCGAGATTTGTTCATAAAATTCTAGATGAACAGTACATTGAACTGAAAAACGGATCACGGATTTGAGATGCGCTCTTCGAGAGCTTCGATATATATATTTTTCAAATTTTTCCGAGGACTTTGAAATTTATGTTTTGGATTTGATTTACAATTGGATCTGGATCTAGAGTTTGTTTGTCTGCCATTGAGAAGGAGAGAGTTGAGATGTACGTACAGACAAATGAGAATTAGGATGCTAGGATTTATAATATGATATTTATAGGCAGAATTGAAAATAGAATAGATGGATAAAACATATATACGTGCTAACGCCAAAGTAGTCCAAAAAGCCCGTTTCGACTCCGGAACGAAATTGGGTCAACCCATCTTTAATAATAGTTGTAATAGCTTTGGTGTCACACTTTTTTGGTATCAATGTGAACTACCAAAAATGCCCCTCTATATATTATCCAATCTTAATTACTTAAAAATAGGATCTAATACTAAATATCGTTTACAAATTCAAATGCCCATAAAAGTAGGATCTAATACTAAATTTCGTTTACAAATTCAAATGTCCATAAAAATAGGATCTAATAACTAAACATGCTTTAAAATTCAAAACGCTTCTAAAAATAGGATCTAAAATTAAACCTTATTTATTGATTCAAAATACTTTTTTACAAAATATCACTTGAAAATAAAATTTTATTTTTTAACTGATTTAAACATATATAATTTGTAAGAAAAATAATTCACGCGTGAAGCGCGTGCCACTACACTCGTATATCAAAATAGGTGTTTTAAAGTATTTTAAACGCAATGGAAAAGGTTTCATGTCCAAATTCCATCGTATGAAGAAGTTATGCTAAAATCAATATTTTCAAATTGATTTCAATTGATTTCAATTAAATTGATTTCAATTAATTTCAATTAAATTGATTTCAAGGCGTTTCAAGCAGGCTACGAAACTTGAAATACGAAACTTGAAATCATACAATAATTCAACGTTACGGATCCGATGAAACTGGTTTCTTCGAAATCCGAGTCAGTGGCCAAAATGGCTATTTTTACATTAATTAAATAAATTAATAATTGATTAATTAAATCAAAATTAGAAATTTCAATTCTCAAATTGACAATTTTATCTTTGTAAATTTTCTTAATCATTTACCCAAATTTTAAACAAACATATATATGTCAATTTAAAGTTGACTAATTTATAAATTTCCGTACTAACGTTAATTTATTGAAATCAGGCTTTATAAGAAAATTCCCAATAATTCCATATAGTTATATAAATTAACAATTACTCCATTCATTATTCTCAAACAAATGAAATTAACCTTGGACAATGGTTTATTACATTACAATCCTCAAATTTTCATCTTAATTTCAATAACGTAATATTTAAACTTTTAATTTCATTTATTTTGCAATAACTTCAGTTATTGAATTTTATACTTCAATTACATTAATAAAACTCGCTTTTTATACTTTATATTAACCAATAGTCATATTATAGATGGATTAAGCATTGGATTCAAAACTATTACATAACTTTCCTCATATATCATCTTCTTTTCAATTAACATAAAATTTAATTCCAATTCTACTTATTTCCAGTAAATCCAATTATTTAGTTTTAAATTCCAGTAAATCCATAAATCATGCCTTCTATTCCCTTAATTCAACTAATTATCATATTAAGAATAAAATTTACGTTACTTCTGACTATTTCTTTAATTTACCTTACAAAACGTTAAATTTAGATTTTTATTCCAATTGATTTCCAAAGATTTATTTGACATACTAAATAACAAGCAACCTATGTTAATTGCCCCCTATTTGCTTTCAACTGCATTCATAAGTTCATTACTTATCGATCCGGATTTATAATTTCATATACGCTAAATTTTTATTTCATGACATTAATATACGCCTATGTACCATTTAATTTGAATAAATATTATATCCCTAAATGTACTTCTATCAATTAAATGCATTAATTAAGGTTTTAAAACCAATAAATGAATTTTCCTTAATTTCATCCTTAAACCACTTATCACTCTACATACATTGCATATTAATTCATCAATTAACATACTATGAACTTTCTTCCCAATTTATCAATTACTACCTTAAAATAAACTTAAGTTTCTATTAAATTTTCATTTACACTTCCGTTATTATACTAATAATCATTAAAGTAACGTTTTATTATCAACACGAACATTAAAATTTCGTTTCTAACATTGATTATATTTGTTTTTATTATATTCTATCTATAACTAAGCAATAATATTTGAATTTAAATTGAATTGTAACGTTCATTCAAGTTCGTTGAATATTAACTTGCATTAACACGTTTCCTTAATTTAAAATCAAATACTGTTAACAATGTTTTATTACATAAATCAAATTAAATACTTTCCTTTATTTCTTATATACAATTACATCCGGGTATAATCTTTTCACTACTTTCATTCAGTAGAATTCTATTCAAATTTCAATCTCTTGCAATAACTCATTTATTATAAATTTGCACACCAATAAATAAGGTTCCAATAAATAGGATTAATTCAATTCAACCCTTTTTAATCAAGTCTATTCTAATCAATATAATATTTCATAGGTTAATTCTTAAAATTTACTGCATTACAAATTATAATAATTATATTTCTTTATAAATTAAATTCAAAAATCTTATTAATATGCCGAATTAAATTAACGAAATTCACGGGTCGTTACACTCTCCCCCACTCAAAACTTTTTGTCCCCGAAAAGGAAAAAGAATGGAAAAGAAGAATTAAGAAATCAATATATCTTATTTTGAAACATTAAATCTATAAACAAATAAATTTACAAAATTAATTAATTTTAAATAAAATATACCGATTTATAACCATTAAATCCTTTTATACTTAGATTAATAAAGTTTGGAAAATATTTTCAAAAATTTTCTAAGTCCTAAATTTACGGAAAATTTTGGCAAAGTCTCCTATGTACAGGGAGGCTCGGGAGAAAATATAATATCAAATATAACAATATACAACATATATTTACCAAAATAATATATATCCTACCCGGGAAAACAATATAATAACGCTATAAACCGAAATCCGAAAACGTACATATTAGTCGGGCAATTAATTCTTATATTACGGAACCAACTGCAGTAGCAATTACTTCCATAACCTGCACTTCACTTATATAATCCAATTAAAGTTACAATCATATAAAATGAAATATTAAAATGGTTTCAACTACAAACATCCAAGCCAATACAAACAACCATCAATTGCAACAAATCAAACAACCATCTCATCAACGCACATCAATCGTTCATTCATATCAAACCAAGCAAATAGTTATTCGAGTTCAAACTTTAAATTGCACGGAATGAAAAATAAACTATCAAGTGCATCATTTACTCAACAGTCTTAGATGAAACAAAATAGATTATTTATTCATCCAAACAATTTTAAATTTCCTTACCCAAACAACCATAAACCAAAACAGCAACAATGATTAGTTTATTCTTATTAATTCTATTCATTTTCATTTATTGCCTACAATTATTCATTTTCATATATTCAGGTCATGTAAGTTTCTTTTTTTATTGCATTACATTTATGCATTTCTCAATTTCATTCATTTATTTAATGCTTACATTTCTATTATATTTAATTATACTAAAATTTTAATTACAACTTAAATTTATAACTTTATAACATCAATTCTTATAAATAAAGAATTTCATTAATTACTTTCATTACCTCAAATTTATTTCTTGTATAATATCTATTACATTTTCTTATTAACATTTCAACTTTTAATATTTGGTAAGTTATAAATATGCTTTTTAAGAATGTAATTAAAAGTTATACAAGTTTCCTCAATTCTTTTAAATTAATAAACGTTCAGTACTTATATCTTTTATTATATAAGTTACAATTTCAACTTTCTTGTTATTTCCTTTATAACCTATCCTTTAATTTCTTTTTATTTATAACTTAGCATTAAATCTATTATTTTCTTTAGAGGTTTCAGTTATTAATTACTTACGTTCAAATTCACTACAGTAACTGAAATTATTAATTAATGGAAACTTAAGAATTTAAATATCGGGTTAATTTCAAATCATTTTAAAATAATAGATAAATGTATATACTTACACTTTATATATCCAATTATATTTAAATCAATTTAAAATTTCATATTTGGTTTATCAAACAAATCTGCAATAAACTACTGCAGTGGCCTTCCCACTTCGAAAATCGAAAATGAATGTCGATGATGCGTGCACTCATCACCGAAATTATTTTCCAACGACAGAGAGGGGAGTACAGAACTTATTTCTCTACAAAATTTCTTTTTAAAAACTTTCTTTCAAATTATATTGAAATATTTATATCAGAAAATATTCCTAATAATAATATTATTATTATATTCCGAAATCATTTGAAAGAAAATTTCAAAACCCCGAAACTTAAGTTCTAAATTTTCAATTTTCATTTATTTTATTTTCAACTTTATCTCAACTATTATTTATGTTTTCATTACCTAACAACCAATATATAGCAACCAAATATATCTTATTTATAAAAATTTATTTTATATATAGAAAATATAATAGGCAAAATTATTTCATTTGCCCATATTAAAAACAAATATTGTGTCGGTCTGTCCTATTAAGTGTTTAGAAATCCCTATTGATGTCACGGCGTCCCATGCACCAACCAGAGTTTATAAATACAAAACGGAACAGATTAACACAATATTAAAACTTTTTTATAACACTAACAAATACGCTCTCTCATATATATACGCTCAACGACTCATCATAGGGTATTACTACCCTATTAATAAAGAGTCAAACCACATAAAGCTAAGGTTTATCGCTAAACCAAAGCTCTGATACCAGATGTAACGTCCCGCCTTTTCGCATGGTTCAAATCGACACACGTGCCGATTGAAACCATACGGAAGGGTGGATTGTTATGGGGTAAATAAGAAAAAGAAGGAAGAAATTAAATAGAATAGAATCTTGCAACGGAACGATAAAATATAATAATCAAATAAACAGTTCATGAAATTGCTTTACAAAAATATTCGATTTTCTTTACTTATACAATACAATATCAGAGTACACATACCAGATAATAATAATTCATGCAGCGGAATTAAATGGTGTGGTGGAATAATATAGTAGATAATAGTATTACAAATCTTCGTCTCCGTCCTCCAAAATAAAATCTTCGTGTGACTCCCCACCTCTATACCCACGCTAGCCAAGACACTACAGAGTAATGCCGTCAACTAGCACAGAGAATAAGGCTGTTGAGGAGCGACCATCCGTGTAATGGCTTTGTGCGAGCACCGATATGTCAGATAAAATATAACTTGCATTCTTTTCAAGAGGAAATCCAACATATCGACACAAACTCAAAGCTACTTCACAGTGGCTATAATATCTTCGGAAACAAACATAGAAATAAACATAACACAAATCAGTCACAGATAATTCATATCACAAAGGTGGAAAAAGATATGAATATATAACACATGAAAGTGTATATCAGAGTAGTGGTCTAACAAGATCCACAATATCACAAAAATGAATAGTTACAAGTGCAACACAAGAGAATAAGTATACATCAATGAGTCTATATCTCAAATGTATACAACCAAAAACTACTAATCTAAGTAGTTAGCCAAAAGTCAGGATAATAACCCCAGATGAGAAGTCAAGCAGAAACACCTGTAACATCTCGGTCTGGCCCGAGTATTATTTAATAAGAAAATAATAAACGGATCAGTCTAGCTATAAATATCAGATGAAATGATATAGAATAAGAGATATAACCATAATGCCATACTGTAATAAGTATGCAACTGAAAATCAACTAGAGATTAATCAATATCACAAGAATCTTCTCAAAGATCAAAAAGAATGTCATACTCTTTATTTTTATTCACCAAACCATAACTATTGACAATTATATCAATGCCAATTACAAAAGTTAATGACACACAAATTCACCGATGCACAAATATTGATAAAACTTACCAATGTAAATCATGAAAATTGGTGAAACACAAACCCTAGAAATCAATCAATAGAAATCCAGAAATCACAAAAAGGGGGAAAGAGGCCTATCACTAGAACGGAAGCATGAAAACTCACCAACACGTGTATCACAAAACGGAAAGCTATTCCATGGTTGCTAACCATTAATTTTTGAGCCGAGGCTCCACTAAAACGGACCGAAGACCATGAGCCGAAGCTCCACTAAAACGGCCCGAATACCATGGGTCGCTACCCTACCAAGCCGAAGCTCCACTAAAAACGGGGTTTAGTCTCCCTCGCAGACAAAGAGACATCGCACATTGCTAGTCTAAATCACAAAATGATCATCATTGATCGATAAGTGTAAATTACACTAAGCTAGTAAATAAATGAGTTTAGCTTCATGTCCCATAACCACTAGCTTAACTTAATTATTTACGAACAAATTGTAGATCTCCACTCAAAAATTGTCACAAGAGATTCAATCGAACAAGTCCAAAAATTAACCGACGAAGCAAACGCAAGCATTTCATACCACTTGTTTTACTAAGCCGTTTAATTAGATTTCTCATACGAGTGAGGTAAAGGTTTGTATATACTAATAGATTGGAAAACGGTTTAAGAAACGAGCTTTGTAATAAAATAGTGTTGAAATCGTTTTGATGAAAGAGTTTTGATATTTACTACTAGTATAGAAAACCTTTATATTTTTAAAGTGACAAATCAAAAAAATGATTGTAGAAACAATCAATCATCAAACTCACGTTCAAAGACTTTAATAAAATCCAAAGAAATTGATTCTGAATCCATCAAAGTGGAAATACCCGAAAATTCCAAGAATAGAAGTTATCAAAGTCGACAAAGGTGATAGCGACTAATCGGAGAAGAAGAATCGATTAAAGATTGAAAAAGCAAAGCAAAATGAGCATAAATAGGCAAAACAGGGAAACAGAAGCAGGTCGGTCGACTGAATCACTAAGTTCGGTCGACCGGACCAGAAACAGAGAAGTGCTCAGGTAGCAGGTCGGTCGACCGGCTTACTGAGTTCGGTTGACCGGAATCTGTTTCCAGCACTTCCCAGCCTATCTAAACGAGGGCCAATCTCGACCAAATTACAATCGTTCGAGAAACGGCGCTAAGAGTTTATGCCAATCGACTACCCGGGCCTATATGCTCCTCGATGCATCACCAAAAGCAAGATCAAACAACAAAGCTATGATTTTTAAATATTTGACTTCAAAACACCAAAAATTGGAATATTTACAAAACCAATCCAAATCCAAATCAAATGCACATGATTGAGTGTTAGAAATTCAAACCTAATAATCAAAGATAGTTATAGACTAAGATGTGAGATAGAAATCTCACCTTTGAACCCAAAAACAATGAATGAGAAGCTTGAAGACAAGGGAAGATCAACCACACTTCAATCTCAACACAAGAAGCTTGAATCTAAGCTTAAAAGAGAAACATTTTCCAAATTAGGTTTAGGAATTTTCTGAAATCAAAGAGAGAATGAGTTGGAGAAGAAGGAGATGATACTTACCAATGCTTCTCTTTGAATTTGGAGCAAGAATTTGAGTTTGCAAAGGAACTAGGGCTTAGGAACTATAATTTCCAATCTTTTCCCCCGTTATTCTCTTGAGCTTGAGAGAGTTAGGAAATGAGGAATGAATGGAGAGAAGTGGAGAGGGGTTGGGTTGATATAACCAGAATGGGGCAAATGGGTTGAACCCAAACCCAAAGCCTTATAGAAAAAGTAGCAAAAATCAACTTACTCCAAACATATCGAAGCTTATACTCAAAAAGGTTGCAAACAAATTTTTTAACTCAATGGAAGGGGTCTCGAGTCCCAATTCGACTGTTTGCAAAAAGTATCTTTTTGGACCGTAATCCAACCAACGATGAAATATTTAAATAAAATATTTAAATATACAATCGATAAATATGCGGGTTGTTACACTTCAAATCCTGAAACGCTCGGACTGACCCGTGCGAATTGAAAAGACAAAACACTCGAGTCAGAACTAAAAGATCTTATGTAGGTTAAATCAACTGAAATAAATATGAGTGCGGTAACTTAAGAGATGCTCGAGATTCACATCTCCTAAGGATCCGTTAAACTATTTACTATGTAGTAATATTTCGCTATTATAATAATGTTTATTGTAAAATAAACTTTCTTTTAAATAGCATTAAGGCTTTACATTTTCCACCTTAACACGTAATAGTCCCAGTAGTCCATCCAATATCACAGTCCCTCCTGATCGGGAAGCCACCAAAGGATACCACATGGGCTACGGGAGAAAACTAAACTCGTACAAGGCGCGATAGTGTAGGTGACACAGCACAACTAGGCAATGTCAGGGTAGATATACCAATTACGCTTCCAGGTCGGTGGTAATGCGTAGCCGCAACTACCGCCCACCTCGAGCCACACCCCCAAATAAAAAATCAAAAGTGGCCTCCGAATCAATCCAAAAGTCAAAGTATAATATCGAAGGGATGTGTCCGATCAAAGGTGCTACCTCAATTAACCCGTCAATCGCTCTTGTCTTAGCCACCTTATGCCAACCCACGGGAGTTGGGTCCATGTATTTACCACAAAAGAAACGCCGCCACCATCCTACTTCATTCTGGAATCTCCACCGCGTACACGGTTGTTAAAATGGTTTTCGGAGTTGGTAGAGAGTATGACAACTTCTGATCCCGGTCTCTTCAACAACCAGTCGTTATTATAACACCGCGGTCATTTTAAAATATTTATACTTTAAAACCAGAATAATATCCCTTTTCAAAACCATATAAATACGATATCATTTTCTTTTTTTAAAACCAAATCAATATGATATCATTTCAAATATATCCTTTTTCTATAACCATATCACTTTAAAATTTATAATGTCTCGAAACCATACATTTGAATTATAACTCTTCAAAACAAAATACTTGGAAATCCGTAGCTTTAAAACCATAACTTTGAACTTAAATGGTTTGGATATTCAATAGTATATAAAATAAAATGGTTTGAATTTAAAGTTACTTTATAAAGTAAAAAAAATTCACGACTTTAGAATTTTATTCTCTTTAAATTAAATCTATATCCATAAATTTTAAATTCACTTTCAGTTTCAATAAACCACTTCAGTTCAATATATTTCAAACCTTGAGTATTAAACAATTAGAAACTAAGGTTGGAAATTTCTATTCAACCATTAAAAGTCTTATTATTTAGTTTGAAATATTTGCAAAATAAAACCATAATCATTTAAATAAAACTCAAATTACCTATAACTAAATATTTCCTCCATTTTATTTATACTAGAAATATTCATTTAATTCATCTCGAATAAAAATTCAGTTATAAATATCACACCTTTTAAAATTTCAAGTTAATAAATTCTACATCAACTTATGGAGTCTAATTCTTAAAAACTCAATTCCAAATAGATTTCCAATTTAACTTCCGATCTTAATTGATTTAAATCATTAAAACTTTATATATACATATTCAATATCTTAACATGTACTTAACCATATAATATTAAATAATCAACTCCATTATTCAACTTATTTATTTTATTTAACAAATTTATACATAGCTTAAATTCAAAAATTCAACTATATATGGATATATAAAATAATATTTATATATATAAAAATTTGATATTTATTTAACCGTATCCTATCCAAACCATAGAGATCATTTCAAAATATTTATATATATAGACTGACGGTGTCTATATAAAATTTCCTATCCTATGGTCAAGTGATGCGGATATTTATCATTTCAATCCGCAATTTAAAAATAAAAATTACGGTTATATATCATTTCAAACCGCAATCCCGAATGAAATGAAAATGCATAATAACTTGTAGTTTAAAACAATATAAAATGCAACATCCATTCATCCAATATCAACCATTTATCCAAATCATCATCCAAATCCAAACAATACATTAATGTATAACAGGTAATAATAACAGGTATTAACTAACAGTTTATATTCAATAATAAATTTAATAACTGTTTAACTGGGAGTTTATACGCAATAAATGAATAAATAACAAATTTTACTCGCAGTTTATATGCAATGAATAATTAAATAAAATTTAATTAAATAAATGCGATTTAACTGAGATGATGAATAAAAGTATGCCAAATAGTCATAAATAAATTTCTACTCATATCATAAATTAATTTAACAAACATAAGAAATTTTAAAAGTTGTGAGTGGGTTAAAACACTCACCTTTTGAATTTAAATTGAATTTCAAATTCAATTTAAACCCAAAATTTGCACAGTCTCAGAATTCATCCAAAGCAGTGCCAAAATGTCTAGAATTTGAAAACTATCCTAACAAAATAAACCTTGCGTAAATCGGACATTATAGGTGAAAGTTATTAAGGTTTGAACATGTTGAAAAATTAAATTCAAGTGAAATAAAAAAAGGGTTACCGAACTACACGTCACCTTTCTCTCTGAACACGCTCCAGGCTAATTTTCAACGCACACACGCACGAATCCGGTTCACCAAACCCTAGCCGCCGATGATTGGCAGCACGCCTTCGTTAATCATGCCGTAAGCCGAGCACTACACCTTAGCCCCATGGCCTCCGGTCCTCCCCCCTTCCCCCCCTCCCCCGCCGAACGATGTGTATACCCAACAACCGCCGGCGTTAATATGCCCTAGGTCGAATAAATCGAGGCGATCTGGCCATTGATTCGACACGCGAACAACTCTGATTAAATCCCCTCGGCGATCTCTACCCAACGGTACAAACAATTTAATGATCCATCGACGTTTATCGGAACGTGATGAATGGCCGAGATTTGTTGATAAAATTCTAGACGAACAATACATCGAACTGAAAAATGGATCACGGATTTGAGATGCGCTCTTTGAGAGCTTCGATATATTATTTTTTCAAATTTTTCTGAGGACTTTGAAATTTATGCTTTGGATTTGATTTACAATTAGATCTGGATCTAGAGTTTGTTTGTCTGCCATTGAGGAGAAGAGAGTTGAGATGTACGTACAGATAAATGAGAATTAGGGATACTAGGCTTTATAACAGGATATATATAGGCAGAATTGAAAATAGAATAGATGGATAAAATAGATATACGTGCTAATGCCAAAGTGGTCCAAAAAGCCCGTTTCGACTCTGGAGCGAAATTGGGTCAACCCTTATATCAAAATAGGTGTTTTAAAGTATTTTAAATGCAATAGAAAAGGTTTCACGTCCAAATTCCATCGTATGAAGAAGTTATGCTAAAATCATTATTTTCAAATTGATTTCAATTGATTTCAATTAAATTGATTTCAAGGCGTTTCAAGCCCATATGACCTAACGACAAGTCCGATCAATACGAAACTTGAAATCCTATAATAATTCAACTTACGGATTCGATGAAACTGGTTTCGTCGAAATCCGAGTCAGTAGCCAAAAAGGATAATTTTACATTAATTAAATAAATTAATAATCGATTAATTAAATCAAATTTAGAAATTTCAATTCTCAAATTGACAATTTTATCTTTGTAAATTTTCTTAATCATTTACCCAAAATTTAAACAAATATATATGTCAATTTAAGGTTGACTAATTTATAAATTTCCGTACTGAAATCAGGCTTTATAAGAAATTCCCAATAATTCCATATAGTTATATAAATTAACAATTACTTCATTCATTATTGTCAAACAGATGAAATTAACCTTGGACAATGGTTTATTACATTACAATCCTCAAATTTTCATCTTAATTTCAATAACGTAATATTTAAACTTTTAATTTCATTTGTTTTGCAATAACTTCAGTTATTGAATTTTATACTTCAATTACATTAATAAAACTCGCTTTCTATACTTTATATTAACCAATAGTCATATTATAGATGGATTGAGCATTGGATTCAAAACTATTACATAACTTTCCTCACATACCATCTTCTTTTCAATTAACATAAAATTCAATTCCAATTCTACTTATTTGCTGTAAATCCAATTATTTAGTTTTAAATTCCAATAAATCCATAAATCCTGCCTTCTATTCCCTTAATTCAACTAATTATCATATTAAGAACAAAATTTACGTTACTTCCGACTATTTCTTTAATTTACCTTACAAAACGTTAAATTTAGATTTTTATTCCAATTGATTACCAAAGATTTATTTGACATATTAAATAACAAGCAACCTATATTAATTGCCCCCTATTTGCTTTCAATTGCATTCATAAGTTCGTTACTTATGGATGTGGATTTATAATTTCATATACGCTAAATTTTTATTTCATGACATTAATATTCGCCTATGTACCACTTAATTTGAATAAATATTATATTCCTAAATGTACTTCTATCAATTAAATGCATTAATTAAGGTTTTAAAACCTATAAATGAATTTTCCTTAATTTCATCCTTAAACCACTTATTACTCTACATACATTGCATATTAATTCATCAATTAGCATACTATGAACTATCTTCCCAATTTATCAATTATTACCTTAAAATAAACTTATGTTTCTATTAAATTTTCATTTACACTTCCGTTACTGTACTAATAATCATTAAAGTAAGGTTTTATTATCAACACGAACATTAAAATTTCGTTTCTAACATTGGTTGTATTTTTTTAATTATATTCTATCTATAGCTAAGCAATAATATTTGAATTTAAATTAAATTGTAACGTTCATTCAAGTTCGTTGAATATTAACTTGCATTAACACGTTTCCTTAATTTAAAATCAAATACTGTTAACAGTGTTTTATTACATAAATCGAATTAAATACTTTCCTTTATTTCTCATATACAATTACATCCGGGTATAATCTTTTCATTGCTTTCATTCATTAGAATTCTATTCAAATTTTAATTTTTTTGCAATAACTCATTTATTATAAATTTGCACACCAATAATTAAGGTTCCAATAAATAGGATTAATTCAATTCAACCCTTTTTAATTAAGTTTATTCTAATCAATATAATATTTTATAGGTTAATTCTTAAAATTTACCGCATTACAAATTATAAAAATTATATTTCTTTATAAATTAAATTCCAAAATCTTATTACTATGACAAATTAAATTAACGAAATTCACGGGTCGTTACATAAACCAAATAACATAACACACGATATAACTATAAGCGGTAAATAAAGAATACAAATCAATACTCATCATTTTTGACAAGTGAAGCAAACTACAGACATCTATCGGCGTTAAATAATATAATAGAGCCAGTACACTAACATAACCGGACATTATCTATCATGATCTATTAACAAATAGAGTAAGTACACTGACGTACCCGACTTCTATCGTAATCCAATAACAAATAGAGTCAGTATACTAATATACCCAGACTTCTATCGCGATCTAATAACAAATAGAGTCGGTATACTAACGTACTTATGTTAGAAATGCGGATTATGGATCTTAAGGCTAGAATAACACTAGAGGGGGCTGAATAGTGTTTTGTGGATTTTCTAAATCTTTTTGAAACTTATGTAATTTAATCACCAACAAATGCAATACACAGACACGAATATAATCACAGAGTCAGACACAGATGCAAATAATAAGTAAAAGCAGTAAAGGAAAGAACATACCAGGATTTTATACTGGTTCGGAGTTACCTTACATCCAGTCTTGCACAATTGTGCGGATTTCTTTTCAAAATAATATTCCAGATTACACCCTCGATTTCAAGGCCACGAGGTACACCCTCCTGTATTCGAGTCTGGGGAAAACTCTCTTGATTTACCAGGCCATAAGATCACCTAATCGATTTCCGAGGCAACGATCACACCCAATTGATTTCAAGGCTCAACCGCACCTTTTACTCAACAATTTAATTTACAAATGATCATATAACTCTGAATAGCACTGGGATCTTATGAAGAGAGTGACAGAGAATAAAACAAGAGATAATCAAGTTTGATTCACTTGGTATTTCGAAAAAATATAGTTTGGGATTTTTTAGAATAAATGTGGAAGATGAAGAGGGGAGAAAACAAGTGAAATCTTATTAAAATTGGTTTAGAACTTACTGGTATTTATAGAGATCAACAGCCATATCTATTCGTGAAAGAATACGACGAATAGACACTTCTTTTGAAAATTAAAATTTGAAAACAACGGACACCATGTCGACATTGGGGGTAGGGGTGATATGCTCAAGGCAAAAATTGATGTTTTGATTTTCTTATTAAAAATATTTCTATAATTTGTCAAAACAATTTCTGAACTTTGTAAATATATTTGAATATAGTTTAAACATATAAAAGAGTTTAGTAATTTTTAATATATATAATCTTAATCTGTAAAGTGGTTTAAAAATCTAAGTATATAAATATTTTAATGCTAAGTATTTAAAACAAGAGATAGTTTAAAATCAAGGACAATTTTGAAATCAGAATATTAAAAATGATAAAAATTGTTTTGAGGCTAAAATATTTAAAAACAAGAGTGATGTCTTTTTGAAAATAAAGTTTCGAAAACATTTTTAAAAACAAGAGATATATTTTTGAAAAACATTTTTATAAGATTAGTGGATATACCACTATATGTCCCACTAGATATTGTCGTGGGTTCCATCTCTTTAACAGATTCAAAGTGGATTCCATTCCACGAATAAATTTCGAATAGAGATATTAGTGATTTCAAGAAGTTTTAACATAATTCTAGATTCAATACTTATATTGTACTTTGAAATCTTGAACTCTTGATATCTTGATACTCATGAGTCTTCAATCTTGATATCTTCGATCTTTAAATTCATCAGTGTTGTATCTCTATACTGTACAGTCTTCATTCCTGGTACCTGCATGTTTATATCCTGCATGTACATATATATCTAAACTATAATATTAGTATTTATATTTTATAACAACTCCTACGGTTGTTGTCATCAAAACCATTCTTCTCAAGGACTAACAATCTCCCTCTTTTTGATGATGACAACCTATGTTTATAAAATATACTTCACCTTTACTCTAACTCCCCCTAAAACTAATAAATTCCCCCTTAATCTAAGCCTAACTACCCTATTTTATATTTCTCCCCCTTCACCATCAACAAAAACCATCCTAAAACCATAAAAATATAAAACTCATCCTTAAACTAATACTAGAACAAAGTATAGCAAATGGAACGTGAAAAATTATATTATAATTATTTAATACATAAATATGTATAAGTGTATTTCAAACAATCAAATCAACATGCACATCAAATCCAATCATGTCAAATAAGTCAGACAAATCAATCAAGTCAAACAAGTCAATCAAGTCAAGCAAGTCAATCAAGTTAAACAAGTCAATCAAGTTAAACAAGTAAATCAAATCAAAAAAAGCCAATCAAAACATACCAAACAAATCAAAAACTAATAATCCTATACTATAAGACAATACTACAAACCCCCCCTAAATAAAATACACTCGTTATGTATACATGTATGCACTATGTAGTTTGTAATGCAGTATGAAATGTATGACATATGCAGTGTAGCATGAGATGATATGCAGAATGAAGTGCAACTTGTGATGCAAATGATTATGATATTTCATGCATTGTAATTTATGATGTAATATGCAATGAATTGTGATATGAAATAAAATGATAACGAATTAAAAATAATAATATGCAGAATGATAAGATAATATATATACTGCGGTAAGAGATTTTCAGATTATAAGATAAACATGAGTGATACGTAGTATATAATTGACAAGCATATATATATATATATATATAATATAATTGGCAAGCATATATATATATCTGTATGTATATGTATGTATATGTATGTATATATCCAACTATTTATTATAAATCACTTTAACCAAACAAAGGTAATACACACCAAGTACTACACATTGGTTAAGGAAACTAATGAATGAGACTGAAAGGGTAGTAAAGACAAGAATTTAAAGGTAATAAATGATATTAAAACTATAACATACTCACGAAAGGTAGTAATCAAACTCAATATCAAAATCAAATTGCTAAGAAATATGAATTTAAACTGTATATATGATCAAATATGGTTTTTATAAAAATTAATACCGTAATTATTTAATTTATTTAAAATAATTTTTTAAACTTGGTTGATTTTTTTGAGAATCCAAACTTTCATATTTATAAAATACTTAACTTACTAATTAAAACCTTTATATCAAATTATTATTGATTAAAATATTTAGAAACATGTTTAAACATCTTTTGAAAAAAATATCATAATGAAATATTAAAAATAACAAAAATTGAATAACTAAAATAAACATATGTTATGTAAAGGCCTCTTTATTTAAAATTTTAATTAATTACTAAAAAATATCTCAATATTAATTTTAAAATATTATAATATAAGTTAGAAAATAACTTCTAAAAAGAATAGAGAAAAATTCTTAATTTAAATATTATTTTCACATAGTTTAAAGTTTCAAATAGAAAACACAGGATTTACAGAATGTTGTAAAAAGTTTTTGTAGTAAAATATATTCAAAACATTATAAACAGAACTGCAGCATTACCAAAGGCTGTGAAAAGTTTTTGAAAAAAATACTGCGTTTCAAAGCATAGAAATGTATAAAAACGTATTTGCAGCATAACGGAAGCAAAGACAACATTTTAAAAATGCTATCCAAAGTTCTGGACCTGTTCTTACAGTGATTTTGCACTATTTTTTTGACTAGATTTTGATATGTAAATAATTGATTTTTGATTCAATTTTTTGTATAGTAGTTAATATAACTAAAGTGCTTAAAAAAACATAAAAAAATGATAAAAAACATGTGTAAAGATACTTGGCATTATGCATGTAAAAATGCTTTTATTAAAGAACAAGTGTAATGACATGTGTCATTTTGCATGTATGTCACTATCTACTTATATGACAAGTGTCATGTGATGTGGTGCAATCTTATTAGAGCCTTATTCTAACATTCTAAATTCATTCTATTAATTTCTTAAAAACATAAAATTAGTATCTTAAAAGAAATAGAGTACGAGAAGTAAAAACAACATTAGAAAAGTTGAAATCACGAATGAAGGTATGATTTTGTACTCAGTATAGTTGTAATAAATTAGCAGTAAGATTTATTTGAAAGGAAACTGATTTTAAAAGACTTCGTAACGACCCTTAATTTCGCTAGTTCGAAAATGAGAGATTTCGTTCGTTTTAAATTTAAAAAGGAGTTTAAATCTTAAATAAAAATGTTATATATAATAAAGAAATTATTTATTTTTATAGATAATAAATTAAAAAGTATAAATTTGGATTTTTGAACAAATCGACAAAAGTTAAGTTTTGTTAATAATATATAAAGGCTTGCATAAATGAATTTAAATATTTATTTAAAAAGGTAAATCTTATTTAAAACATCTAATAAAGATAATAAAAGTATGTTAAAAGATTTAGAAGTTTGTTAATAATTGTTTTACAAAAATAAACAAAATTTGTCGCATTTTTTCAGTTTCACATACACTGTAAAATTAGAGATTTTGATATTATTTAAATATGATTTTTAAATATAAAGAGACTTGTTTTAATTTATTTAAAAAAGTAAAAAGATCATTTTAAAGTTTGGTTTACTTCAATATATAGCTTAATAAAAAGGTCAAATTTTGACTGTAAACTTTGTCGACAAAAACACCGTTTTCAACCAAAACAAGTTGTCGACAAGTTGTTGCAACATGATACTTTTTCTAACATATATAAATGCATAAATACAAACTTTTAAAATACTTTACAATTAGTCACATCAAAAGGTAAGAAAATATCTAAGATATTTTCATAAAATAATTAAATAAGCATACTTAAAAGTTAAGTAATTAAAAATCAAACTTACCATCACCTTTCATCTCCTTACACATATTTTCCATCATCATTAACGAGATGTTACTAAATGCATATAAAAGGAGCAAATGAAAAGTGAAAAGAAAGCTAACTAAAGGAATTAATGACACATATGCTCGCCATTAATGCATACTTACAAATCCATTTAATGCAAGTCAAATCAAGCAAAAGTCTTTTTTTTTTAAATTTAAGAAAATAAGGCAAACATCATTTCATAAGTACAAATTCAATCAAACCATTTCTTCTCCATTAAGCAAAGGGCAAATCAAGGGTAAAAAAAGTAAATGAAAAGTCAAAAAAGTAGAGAAGGGTATTTTAGTCATTTGTCGTTCAAAGCTCAAATATAAATATGAATCCATACCTTTCATTTTTCACACTTCATTCACTACCTTCTTATTCACTTTCTCCTTCTTCTTCACCTCCATTTCCATGGCTTTCCACCTCTTCATTTCTCTTCTACCTTGAAGCTACCACCTCCATACTCCAAACCATCACCTTACACCACCAAAACCAAGCCAAACTACCACCTACCCACCTCCTCCTCACTCCTACACCCCACGGCCCACCACTAAAACCCAAGGCCGGGCACACCCTAGCCCAAGCTGAGCCCAAACACTACAAACCCGAGCACCACCTGACTAAAATCCAAGCCTACACACTCCTACACCCTCATACATGCCATACCCAAGGCCATGCCCTCCTCCACACCAAGGTCGTATCCTCCTCTCCATATAAAAAAACAAAAGAAAAAAAGAGGAAGAAGAAAAGAAAAAGAAAAGGAAAGGAAAAACAAAAGCATTCGGAAAAGAAACGGCAAAAGGCCAGACGTTGGAAATAGCACGTCAGCGAGAGACGGAAATCTTACGTTAAAGTTTGACGGAGTGGATATGAAGGTGAGAAATTCTCACCGCTTTTTAAATTATATTGATTATCATGCTTAATTGTTATGTTAGATAGTCATCATTTGATGATATGGATGTTTGATTGATTGTTTGAATATGTTGGATAATCCGTAGTAATGTTATGACATTTACCGTATGGAAAATATTGATGTTATATGATTGTTGTATGGTTGTGATGTTAATTTGGACATCAAATTCCCATTAATTAAGTAATCCCTTTGTTTAGTAAGACGATATTTTAGTAATATGAGATATTGTGGAAAAATAAGTCTCTTTTCATTTAGAAGTGAAATTAAAGTTAAAATGAAAGAGATTTTGAAATTTGAAGTGAAACGGATTTGAAAAGGATAGTTAATTAGAAATTGAAATTAAGATGAAACAATAGTGGATGTGGCTACATTGTGTTGTAGTGGCACCGGATCGATTCCCAGCGGCCACAATAATGAGGCATAGTGCACGGCCACTTATAAAACCGGCTTAACCAAAGGTCAGGGCGACATAGTCTCCCTGTCCCCAAAGTTTTCTTTTCAAAAACCTTATATTAAATTTTGTGTTTTCTCTTTAAAAATGGGGACCGCGCCTTCTCCTTCTATCCTTCCCGCTAACCAGTCCCATCCCTCCTCATCAAATCAGCCATGTCCTTCTTCTCCCTTACTCGTACCTCCTGCTTCAACCATCACCATGTCAGTACCTACCATACCTTCACCTGTTCATTGCCTTCCATCTACATAGGCTTCTCTCCCCTTGTTGGCTACCCCCAAACCCCCTTCAGCTGTCCCTTTTCGACCTTCAGCTAATCCACTCCCAGTACCACCTTCTTTTCCACCTCGTTCGTGGAACTCTCTATTTAAAACCAAACCCAATAACGCTAGGAAGTACGTTCCTCGTGAAATTCAATTGGATTACAGTGGTGGTGCTATTGTCCCACCTGAAGATGTTGTACAAGCTGGAAATGCCATGTGGAATGAGTATCTTGTCGGGTTCTTCCTAGATACCCCATTACCATATGCTACTGTTCTATACTACCTTAAAAAAGTTTGGAAGTTAAGTGGATCGATATCGGTTAAATCTGATGGGTTCCTGTTTTTGTTTAAATTCTCAAACGATGAAGATAGGATCAGAATTTCTGAAGCAGACCCTGTTGTGATGAGGAACAAATTATTTATTGTGAAGCCGTGGGATGTTAATATCGGCAACTGCTGTAGTAGCATTAAAACAGTTCCTGCATGGATAAAATTAACCAACATTCCTCTGTATGCATGGTCACCATTGGGAATTAATTGGCTAGCTTCAAGAGTGGGAAAGCTTCTATGTTTGGATGCATCAACTGAAAAATTTGAGCGTATTTCATTTGCGAAATGTTTAGTTGAAGTAAATCCAAACCAAGAATTGCCAGATAATTTTTTTGTAAAATTGCAAAATGGATCGGTACAAGTTGTTAATGTTATTTACATGTGGAAACCAGAGATATGTGTTGTGTGCAAGGAGTTTGGACACCAACTGAGTAATTGCAAAAAGGTGGATAATGAAAAGAATGTAGAACAAAGTACTATTACTGAGCAATAGAAAAAAGAGGATGATGGCAGGAATATGATGATAAGGGGGAAAAACAATGTTAAACAAAGCAACATGAAACAGATATGGCAGAAAGTTAACAAGTACAAAGAGAAAAAAAACAATAATTGTGAAGTTTTTGAAGAAGCAGACTTGATGAAGCATGGTGAAAAACAAAAACTAAATGAGGAAAGTACTGATGAAAGAGACAGGGTAATTGATAAAGCAAATGTAACACAAGGAGATGTGCATGTTGGAACAGTCAGCACAAGTAACATATACAGTTTGCTTCAAACTGATGTGGAAGAACAAGGAATAATTGATGTGCAAGAAAAAGAGGAAGGTGAAATCACTGATGAGATAAAATGTGCAGAGAAGCATACAGACACAACTGAAAAAACAAGCACTACTGAAAATCAAACAACCTCTGTTATACTGGATCAGTCAGTAACACATGAAGTGCAGGCAACAAATATGAAAGAAAATAACCAAAGTGGAAGTAAGAAGCAAAATGGTAATGAAACTGAAAAAGAAAATGCACCAACTGGAACCACTACTTCAGAACTTGACAAATTATGGAGCAAATCATTTGAAACTCAGATAACACAACTAGTAACCTCCATGCATGTTGTTCAATCACAATCATCTTCCCAACCCCATTACAATTTTTCCATTCAAATCCCTGGATGGCTACCCAGTCTTACCAAACCATCTTCTGTTTCAACCAACTTCCACCCTAACTCTCAACCTTCCACCCCCCCAAGCATGCCAAGAAGGAAGATTCAAACAAGATCAAGATCTCTGTCAGCTCAGAGAAGGAACAACACCACCTTACCTCAATAATTTATTATGCATACAAAAATAGCAACATGGAATTTAAGAGGAGCTCATAGCAATCTGAAACTTGATCAAGTTAAGAATTATATCTCTGAGTATAACATTTCTCTTATTAGTCTTCTTGAAACTAAGCTTAACCTTACCCTATCCCAAAAAGCAGTCAACTATATTAATCCTAATTGGTCCATCCAACATAACCTTGATGCTGCTGCATATGGAAGAATTCTAGTCATGTTTAACCCCTCTGAACTAACTCTTACTCCCATTCTGTTGTCAAGACAATCCACGCATTTTCATGTGCTTCATTCCCAAACTCAGACCTCTTTCTACTTAACTATAGTGTATGCAGACAACTCAATCAACTCTAGGAATGCCTTTCTCAAAACTTTGCCACCTTTAAGGCAAGCTTCACACCCATGGCTGGTTATGGGTGATTTCAACACATGTTATGGATATAATGACAAGTTTGGTGGCATCCCACTAACCCCAAGAGAACTTGATCCTATCAACCAATCTGTATTTGATTCTGAATTACTATTAGTGAATAAATCAGGAGCCAAGTTCTCATGGAATAATAGAAGTAGAAGTGGTGTTCGTACTTTTACCACTATTGACCATGCCTTTTGCAACTTCCAAGCCCTTTCTCAATGGCCAACTCTATCAGTTTTCCTCCCTCAACCCATTCTATCTGACCACTCCCCTCTAATTTTGTCACTTGGAAACCATTAGAGAAGAGAAAAGAGAAGTTTCAAATTTTTTAATGCTTGGGTTAAGCATGAGCACTTTCTTGTATTAGTTTCCCAAGTTAATGCAGATTTTTATTGCTTTGGTAACCCCATGTTTAAGTTTTACAGGAAACTAAAGAAGATTAAGCAAGCTATTAAACAGTGGGCATCAACAACCTTTGGTAATGGTGGTCTGCTGTCTACAAAACTTACACAACAACTGAAGACAAAGCAGGACTATATGATGGAACACCCACTAGATGTACAAGCAGCTGATGAGGAGAGGAAATTATTTATGGAAGTAAATACTGCTCTGCATATGGAAGCCAACATGAAGAGACAGCAACTACACAAAAAATGGCTTGATGAGGGTGACAAAAACACAAAGTTTTATCATGATTCAATTAAAGTAAAGCAAGCAAGAGAAAATATACATAGTATAACTGATGAGCAAGGCACACTCCATTCAACTCCTGATACTGTTGACCTTGCTTTCATTCAATATTTCACTAAGCAATATGGTAATCATGATGGCTTTATACCTGATCTGGACTTAATATCTAAAACTACACTACCAAACATCACAAACCTGGAAGCATCTTCTCTAATAAGGCCTATCACTGATGAGGAAATCAAGTCAACCCTATTCTCTATGAACAAACATTCATCAGGAGGTCTTGATGGTTTAAATGTTGTCTTTTTTATAACCACTTGGAGTATCCTTGGCAATGATTTTTGCAAGGCTATTCACAATTTCTTTAACAAATGCAAAATTCTAGGTGAAATCAACTGTACCAATATAGCTCTAATTCCCAAGTGCTCTCCTGCTACTACTGTTAATTCATATAGGCCCATATCATGTTGTAATGTGGTGTATAAGTGCATATCTAAAATTCTTGCAACCAGGTTAGTATCAGTGCTACCTACTGTTGTCTCTAACAATCAATCAGCTTTTTTACCAAACAGGGACATTATTATAATGTTCTCTTGGCTCAAGAACTTCTCAAAGGTTATGGTAAAAGTAAAGGCCCCCCTGCAGCTGCTCTCAAAATTGATATATCAAAGGCTTACGATTCAATACATTGGGAATCCATAGTCAGGATCATGGCAGTGATGGGTTTCCCTAAAACCTTTGTGTCTTGGATATATGTCTGTATATCTACTCCATCATACTCTGTAGTAATTAATGGGAGACCAATTGGCAGTTTTAGAGGTAGTAAAGGAATAAGGCAAGGGGACCCGTTATCTTCATACTTGTTTCTGTTGGTCATGGAAGTGCTAACTGTTATTCTCAGAACTAGTTACACCAATAAAATCATAAAGTATCACCCAAAGTGTTCTCATCATCATATTACATCAATCATGTTTGCCGATGATGTCATGATGTTCACAAAACCTGAGTTGCCTTCTTTGAATGGTATTAAGGATGCATTGCATACTTTTAACAAAATGACTGGCCTATCTATTAACCAAAACAAATCATCATTGCTTGTTACTGGAATCAGTCTTGGTCTGGCTACTGACTCCACCATCAGTCTGGATTCTCTAGCATGGAAAATGACATGAAGTACCTTGGTCTTCCTTTAATAACTAAAAGAATAACAAAGGATGATTGTTATACATTATACCATAAAATTACCTCTGTTATGTCAGCTTGGGAAAATAGGTACTTAACATAAAGTGGCAGGCTAGTACTCATCAAATCTGTGGTCTTCTCTTCTATTGTTTACTGGGCTCGAACTATGATTCTACCAGTTAAGTTATTACAACTAGTCAGATCAGCAATGAATAGATTCTTTTGGACAGGAAGTATACACAACAGAAAATTAGTACCATGTGCATTTTCCAAATTCGAAGCACCCTTGAAATCTGGTGGGCTGGGAGTATTAGATGTCAGGAAGTGGAACATTGCAGCTATAAGTAAACAGTTTGATGCAATCATAAATAGAAGAAGTAGTTTATGGGTTGAATGGACATGGCATTACAACATCAAGAACAGGCATTTTTGGATTATGGAAATCCCTCAACTGAGTAGTTGGACTTGGAGAAGCTTGCTGAAGTACAGAGAAGTCTATCTACCTATGATACAATATCCAGTTAATGCCAGAACTGCTGTTAATTTTTGGAATGAACCTTGGGTTAGAAATGGCCTAATCTTATCTAAATTGTGTTCTTACACTCAAATTATTCAAACTGGTATTCATTTGACTGCTAATGCTAATGTGTTCTTACATAATGGTAAAATATAGTTACCATACAGCAGTAACCATGTCATACAGCAAACTTGGTCTAATATACAACAAATTACTTTCAGTGCTTTGCAAAGTAATAATGTGCAATGGCACAGCAAACCTCACTCTGTCAAAGAAGTATACAATTCCCTCACTGAAAATGTTCTCCTGCCTGCTGCAAATTGGTATGAAGTTATTTGGACAAGTGACTCTGTTCCACAGGATAATCTTATGATGTGGAAGGTGCTTAACAGTGCTTTACTTACTAGAGGTCTGTTGCATAAGTATGGGATGGCCTGTCCAACTCACTGCTTGTACTGTGAAATTGAAGAAGAAACTACTGAACATTTATACTTTGATTGTCCTGCATTGCAACATATCTTATTTAAGATAGGTGGTCTCACAGGTACTAATCTAACTGGTCACACAACAATAATTCCGTGGAATATTATATACAAGGCAACAAGGTGGAGAACTGAGAAAAGTAGAGTAATGGCAGTTTGTTTGAAAGTTTATATGGCAGTGATATGGAGAGAGAGAAATTCCAGAGTTTTTGAAAATGTTAGAAGAAATGAAAATGAGTTATGGAATGAAGTCAAGTGCCGCACCTACAAGCTTTTGAGGAACTGTGCTAGCAACTTCCCCCAGTCTATGATTCAAGTTTGGGTTTGATTGTGTTGTTTCATTTTCATGTGTGTACTTTCTAGTTTTTTTCTACCCTTTGTTTATTCCTCTGTAGTTCATTTTTATTGTTGTTTGCAATAAAACTGGTAGGGGCCCAGTTAACCCCGCTGGCTTTGCCAAAAAAAAAAATTAAGATGAATAGTGAAATTTCAATTAAAATCGATTTTGAAAAGTGAAGTTTAATTTGAGTTTGAATCGAAGTTTAAATTGAAATTAGATTTGAAATCTAAGTTTTAAATGCGTTTAATTTGAGATTAGAATTAAAATTGGAATTTAAAATTTAATATTAAAATAATGAGAATATAATAATATTATAAAATGGTAATAGTGAAAATATATTTTAAATGCTTTAAAAATTGAGAATATTGATTTAAAATGATTTCTAATGAATTTATAAGTATTGAAATCCAATTTGAATAGATTATTTCAAATATTGAAAATAAGTTAAAACTAGGTGCGTCGCACAACGGTAGTTCGCGATTTCGCGCCGAAAAGTTCAAATGAATGTGTAGAGTGGAATATATCTCGAAATTCTTCGAGATAAAAAAAATCCAGACTACTATATCTATATCTTCTAAACGAAGAAAGGAAACCAAAGTTTCGATAAGTAGATTTTGAAACAAGTCCAAATCTCGCGCTAGTGCAGTTAAGTGACCATAACAAGAAATTTGTTTAAACGAACGTTTTTAATTATGGAAAAATATGTAATATAAATCTATTTAAATAATTTAAAAGAGATTTGGATTGGAAAAAATGAATTATCGAATGTTTAAAAGTTGTTTTAATCAAATAAGCTTATATAACACTTTCCGCAGCACTTTTCTACTGCGAATTCTATAACTTTTTGGAATATGAGTTTAAATGTAACGACGTTTCCCAGAACAAATTGTGAATGTTTAAAAAAAAAGATAATTAAGCATTTTGAAAGATAATATGGAATATTTATAAGCGATTCCAAAATAAAGTTGAAAATCTGAGTATGCGGAAACGACTAGTACACTTGTCCCGCCTATGAGATCTGGGGAGATAAAACAATGTGTTTAACTAATGTTAGGGATGGAGCAACTAGTGCCCTGAACTTACCTGGCTTATGTTTTCTTTTCTTTGGCGAAGGGTGGAACAGATCGAAAGGAAAGCCCGTATGCTCTTAAATAAAATGATTCTGTTAAGTTTTCCAAAATAAAAGAGGATTGGTATTATCCAAAATTTAAGCAATCTCAACATGAATGATTTCTATGATCCTATTTACTCAAAAATATTTGATAAGATTGATTTAGGGTTTATTGTAAACGATGTCTTAAATAACATTGTTTTTGACCCGCCTTAAAGTTAAAGGATTTAATTGAAAGTTAAGTAAGGAAATTTGAGATATTTTCCAAAGCAAAAGAATGAATTTCTTAGAAATTACTTTAAATCAAAAGAAAGAGAATTCAAAATCATCCGAAAAGAATTAAACTGTAAAGAGACTTAATAAATCCTATATACTCATATTCACTTTTTATCGATAACTGGATTTCGAAGGAACCGGGGTCAGATTTGGGTAAATCCTATTCGAAAACCACTTCGAACCAATGTATACGTTCGAACGTGAAGACATATTAAAGACGATGATTATTGAAGACCATGGATCTTCATAGCGTGAGGACTGCTTGTTGATTTGCTTGGGGCAGCATCCATTATAGAGTTATATATAGCAGTGGTCTCCCCGTGATGGAGATTTTTCGGATTGCAAGGGCTTCTCGCCTAATAACGGCCGAGGAAAGTGCCTTCGGTTTGTCCTGTTCCTGGACAACTTGTATGCACGTTTGTCTGACATTGCATTTCTAACGATTACGCACATTGGTTTTTACAAACGTACATTAATGGTGGCAGAGTAGGCAACTTCTCTTAGCTTAACACCCTCCTTGAGACATATGAGCTCAAGGGTTGTATTTTTGTGGAAGGCAATTAGTTTAAACGAAAATGGCAATGTGGCATTCAAAGATGTGATATGTGCTATGTGAAAAGGTAATCGTTGCCTCAAGCCTCATCAAATCGAAATTGACCGAAACAGGATTAGATGCGGCAAGGCTAAGTGGGTCATTCCCAATTAGGGTATGATCATCCTCTTCTAGATATATTTCTTCCCGCTATGACGTTCGGGATGTTAATTTATGTGGTGTATGGAAAGAGAGCTCTCGAATAAAGGTCGGTAACGACCAGGGATGACATATTCGGTACTATCTAGTTACAGAGGTAGGCCGGTCTTGTGTTGGTAGAGGGCAGATGTTCTATGCTTCGGGACATCCATCTAGAGGTGTACCCATTTCGGAAGGTAGATCCTGCGCCTGGTCATTTGTATGGAAATCCATTCTCCAATAAGAACCTACGGACTTGATTGTAAACCTATTATGCTGGAATTTAATCAATGCAACAATTTCGGCTAAGATTAATAAGTTTATTTGCAAATGTTTTCAAAGAATGTCATTAGAAATAATATCAAATGTTTTGATATAAAAGTGTTTTAGTTATCATAAGGTAAAAACCCATCCGTGTTTATGTGTAGGCGTGGTCTTATGAGATACTCTTTGTTTTCAAAGGATTTTATTCAAAGGCTGATATACGACGCTGTCATTAATTATTGAGTTTTTCTCACGCTGGTTTATCAAGTCTGATCCGGGTATTTTCAATACTCGGGTCAGATCCGAGTAGTTTCTGGTTAGTCGAAGACTGTTGGAGTTTCCAGAGGAGAGTTGGAGATATTCATCGACGTATGGACATATTCCATTATTCGCTGTACTTAGTGTATTTTGTTTGATGTTTCTCAGCAATTGTAAGGTTAGAGGTTTTATAACTGTCCAAGCTGAATCTAGGTTAGACTCTGATATTGTATTTTAAAGTTTTCCACTGTAAAGATTTTTATTGAAATAATATATGTTATTCCATTCATGTGAGATTCTGTTCAGTCTACTTTTCTTTATCACCCTTAAAGATCCGTCTTTTCGTGCAATTTGAGTTGGATATGTGTGGTTTATTGTCGATTCAAAGTGTACGGAAAAATGGGCCTTTACATTTAGTATCAGAGTTGAAGGTTAAGCGAGAACCTTGGCTCTGTTATGGATAAGTCTCATCAGAGATAGGATTAGTTATATCCTAGGATGAGTGACTCATTAGAGATGGGGTTAGCAACACACTAGAATGAGTTATGAGAGTATTATATATACGAGCGCGTATTTGTTAATTTTATAAAAATGATTTTGTTTTAAAGAAATTGGTAAATGAAATTATTTTACCTTGGGTTTATATTATAAATATTAAAGGGGATATTATTATCTTTTGGGTTAGAAATTAAGGATTGATTGTAATTTAGCTTAGTAGAACTAAAATATGAATATCTTGTGATTAGAATTGCACGATTTTACTATATGATATTCTATATAGAATCAATTAGTTGAAAGCTAGAATTTAGAACTTTAATCATATACCCTTAAGTATTTAGTATTAAAAAAAATAAGGATTAAGTGATTATCATAATGGATGGATTTAAAAGCTAAGTACAAATATCTTGTGAAGTAAAATTCACAATTTGACTATAAGATATTTGATGATAATATTGAAGCTTCAGGTTGTAATTAGAGAAAGTAAAGAGAAAACGTACGCACACAGAAAAAATTATTATCAATAAAATAGAAAAAGATAAGCCAAAATTGAAATTTCGGGTAAATATAATGAAAGGGTAAGCTCTATAACTTATAAAAGAGTTAAGATAATTTGAAATTTAGACACTTTGACTAGGTTAAAATCAAGGTGAAATTTAGGAATAAGAGATATAAGAAATATCATCCTAATACAAAATTTGAATTAGTGATACATCTAGGGTAACATTTGTAATTCAAAATGAAGTAAGATTAGAATTGGATATTTTTGAATAATATGGTTAGCAGTTTGATTGTTGGATGAAAATGTTTAAGTAACAAATACCATGTGAATTAAGTTTCACAATTTGACAATAAAGTATTTGATGGATTTAAGATTAAGAAATTTGATTTAAAAAATGGATAGATAAATAAGTTAAGTAGTTAATCATAGAATCAGTGAGAAAAGGGTGTACACTTAGTAAAGTTGTCTTATTAATATATGGATAAGATAAATAATATTAGCTAAATGGAGACCTTAGATAAATAAAACTAAGGGTTAAGTTTTATAACTTATTTATTTGGAAAAATAGAATTCCACATTTGTTGAAGACCCTAATTGAAGTAATGATCGTTTGAAGATTAGGGATATGTATATATACTCTTAGGAAGTAAAGGTATATTATACAAGTTTAAGCCATATTTATGAGCTTAAGTAATAATGGATTTAGTAAAAGGTAAATGGTTGTGAAATAAAGTTGGATTAATAGAATTTTTAAAGAAATGTATTAAGTAAAGATGAATGTGAATAAGTACATAAGTTAAATGTAGATCATTTTGGCACATAAATTTTGATCTAAGATTTGAGTACAGAACTTTGAGGTGTGTACACCAATCCGAAAAAGGATTTATCACTCGATTCTTGACGACAAACATTGATGAGAGTTTATGATTATGCACACGAGTTTTCTATCATAGTTGAGAGTTATGCAAGGAAAGCAAGGGTTTGTGATCAAAAAGTCTAATCAAAGTCTGCACTAGAAAATCAGAGGATCGATACTAGTTCGGAGGTAAAGATGTGGATTTGAATAATAGATCGAATCAAATATCATATATAGTATGATGTGTTGGGTTTGTCTACTTAGTAGTTGGATAGTTATCTCAAATAGTAGGCACTAAGATATAGCGGTTGGACTAATGTTGTGGTATGTATATATGACGTCAGGTAAAGTACATGCTCAGGTCAGATACCGAGTTATGTGGATGCATTCATTTATCTTGATATAGTATCAGTGTGGTTGTTTTGGATACATAGTCTTGTTTGGTTGAAAATTATGTAATTTAATCACCAAAAATGCAATACACAGACACAGATATAATCACAGAATCAGACACAGATGCAAATAATAAGTAAAAGCTAAAAAAAAGAACACACCAGGATTTTATACTGGTTCGGAGTTACCATACATCTAGCCCCGCACAATTGTACGGATTTCTTTTCAAAATAATCTCCCAGATTACACCCTCGATTTCAAGGCCACGAGGTACACCCTCCTATATTCGAGTCCGGGGAAAACTCTCTTGATTTACCAGGCCACAAGATCACGTAATCGATTTTCGAGGCAATGATCACACCCAATTGATTTCAAGTCTCATCCGCACCTTTTACTCAATGGTTTGATTTACAAATGATCCTGTAACTTTGAATAGCACTGGGATCTTATGGAGAGAGTGACAGAGAATTAAACTAGAGATAATCAAGTTTAATTCACTTGGTATTTCAGCAGAATATAGTTTGGGATTTTTTAGAATAAATATGGAAGATGAAGAGGAGAGAAAACAAGTGCAAACTTATTAAAATTGGTTTAGAACTTACTGGTATTTATAGAGATCAACAGCCATATCTATTCGTAAAAGAATACGACGAATAGACACTTCTATTGAAAATTGAAATTTGAAAATAATGGACACCATGTCGACATGGGGGTAGGGGTATGTCGACATGCTCAAGGAAAAAATTGATGTTTTGATTTTCTTATTAAAAAGATTTCTATAATTTGTCAAAAAAATTTCTAAACTTTGTAAATATATTTGTATATAGTTTAAACATATAAAAGAGTTTAGAAAGTAATTTTTAATATATGTAATCTTAAACTATAAAGTGATTTAAAAATCTGAGTATACAAATATTTTAAATCTAAGTATTTAAAACAAGAGATAGTTTAAAATCAAGGAAAATTTTGAATCAAAATATTAAAAATGATAAAAATTGTTTTGGGGCTAAAATATTTAAAACCAAGAGAGATGTCTTTTTGACAAGAAAGTTTTGAAAACATTTTTAAAAACAAGAGATATATTTTTGAAAAACATTTTTATAAGATTAGTGGATATCAAAATAAGACCACTATATGTTCCGCTAGATATTGTCGTGGGTTCCATCCCTTTAACAGGATCGAAATGGATTCCATTCCACGAATAAATTTCGAATAAAGATGTCTGTGCTTTCAAGAAGTTTTAACATAATTCTAGACTTAATACTTATCTTGTACTTTGAAATCTTGAACTCTTGATATCTTGATACTCATGAGTCTTCAATCTTGATATCTTCGATCTTTAAATTCATCGATCTTGTATCTCTATACTATACAGTCTTCATTCTTGGTACCTGCATGTTTATATCCTGCATATACATATATATCTAAAATATAATGTTAGTATTTGTATTTTATAACAAGTCCTAATGTTGTTGTCATCAAAACCATTCTTCTCAAGGACTAACAATCTCCTCCTTTTTGATGATGACAACCTATGTTTATAAAATATACTTCACCATTACTCTAACTCCCCCTAAAACTAATAACTCCCCCTTAATCTAAGCCTAACTACTCTAACTACTCTACTTTATATTTCTCTCACTTTGTCATCAACAAAAACCATCCTAAAACCATAAAAATATAAAACTCCCCCTTAAACTAATACTAGAACAAAGTATAGTAAGTGGAACGTGAAAGACATTAACATAATTATATTATAATTGTTCAATATATAAATATGTATAAGTATATTTCAAACAATCCAATCAACACGCACATCAAATACAATCATGTCAAACAAATCAATCAAGTCAAACAAGTCAAACAAGTCAATCAAGTGAAACAAGTCAATCAAGTTAAACAAGTAAATCAAGTCAAAAAAAGCCAATCAAAACATACCAAATAAATCAAAAACTAATAATCCTATACTATAAGACAATACTACAAACCCCCCTAAATAATACACTCGTTATGTCAAATATGCACTATGTATTTTGTAATGCAGTATAAAATATATGACATATGCAATGTAGCATGAGATGATATGCAGAATGAAGTGCAACTTGTGATGCAAACGATTATGATATTTCATGCATTGTAATTTATGATGTAATATGCAATGAAATGTGATATGAAATAAAATGATAGCGAAGTAAAAATAATAATATGCAGAATGATATGATAATATATATATACTGTGGTACGAGATATTCTGATTATAAGATAAACATGAGTGATAAGTAATATATAATTGACAAGCACACACACACACACACACACACATATATATAACATATATAATTGACAAGCATATATATATATATGTATGTATGTATGTATGTATGTATGTATGTATGTATATGTATATGTATGTATGTATATATCAAACTATTTATTATAAATCACTTCAACCAAACAAATGTAATACACACCAATTGCTAGACATAGGTTAAGGAAACTAATAAATGAGACTGAAAGAGTAGTAAAGGCAAGAGTTTAAAGGTAATAAATGATATTAAAACTATAACATACTCATGAAAGGTAGTAATCAAACTCAATATCAAAATCAAATTGCTAAGAAATATGGATTTAAACTGTATATATGATCAAATATGGTTTTTATAAAAATTTATACCCTAATTATTTAATTTATTTAAAATAATTTTTTTAACTGGTTGATTTTTTTAAGAATCCAAACTTCCATTTTTATAAAATACTTAACTTACTAATTAAAACCTTTATATCGAATTATTATTGATTAAAATATTTAGAAACATGTTTAAACATCTTTTAAAAAAATATCATAATGAAATATTAAAAATAACAAAAATTGAAAATCTAAAATAAACATATGTTATGTTAAGGCCTCTTTCATCTAAAATTTTAATTAATTACTAAAAAATATCTAAACATTAATTTTAAAATATTCTAATATAAGTTAGAAAATAACTTCTAAAAAGAATAAAGAAAAATTCTTAATTTAAATATTATTTTACATAGTTTACAGTTTCAAGTAGAAAACACAGCATTTACAGAATGCTGTAAAAAGTTTTTGTAGTAAAATATATTCAAAACATTATAAACAGAACTGCAACATTTACCCAATGCTGTGAAAAGTTTATGAAAAAATACTACGTTTCAAAGCACAGAAATGCTATAAAAACGTATTTGCAGCATAACAGAAGCAAAGATAGCATTTCAGAAATGCTATCTAAAGTTCTGGGCCTATTCTTACAGTGATTTTGCACCGATTTTATGATTAGATTTTGACATGTAAATAATAGATTTTTGATTCAATTTTTTGTGAGTAGTTAATATAACTAAAGTGCTTAAAAAAACATAAAAATTGATTAAAAAAACATGTGTAAAGATACTTGGCATTATGCATGTAAAATGCTTTTATTAAAGAACAAGTGTAATGACACGTGTCATTTTGCATGTATGTCACTATCTACTTATATGAGAAGTGTCACGTGATGTGGTGCAATCTTATTAATTGAAGAAATAAATAGAGCCTTATTCTAACATTTTAAATTCATTCTATTAATTTTTTAAAGACATAAAATTAGTATTTTAAAAGAAATAGAGTACGAGAAGTAAAAACAACATTAGAAAAGTTGAAATCACGAATGAAGATATGCTTTTCTATTTAGTATAGTTGTAATAAATTAGTAGTAAGATTTTATTTGAAAGGAAATGGATTTAAAAAGACTTTAAAAAAATTAGTCCGATATATCGATATGTATACTATGGTGTGTTGATATATGGACCAAAATATCAAAACTTATAAAAGAGATAAATTTCTATACCTAACTAAATACATAAGTATATATTCCTAAATGCAACAATAAAGATGAAATAATAGTAAAGTGTACCACCTTTTGCACTCCATCTTTCTAATTTTGTTGTTCTTCCATTATCGTGAACCACACATTTATATTTTTCAGAATTTGACGACGAGATCTGTTCTATTGCGACGGGCTTGTTTTTCTGATCATCGTAGCTTATTCATTTGCTGAATTTGAAGACCGTATGAGAAAGATACAGATGATTTAGTAGATCGACCAACGTGGAGCCAAAACTTTGAATTTGAATTTTGAATGAATGGACACTTCAACCACTATAAATAGGCCCAACTGTCACCACCTTTCATAAAAGTTTATCTTCTTCTTCTTCCCGTTTTTCTACTTACTATCAAACTTCTAGAAAGGCATACCTCCTTTGTTTCTTAAGGGAATTGGAAGCAGCGGAAATTCAAAGAGGAAGGCAAGGACTACGATCTAATAATAGTCTGGTGACGAATTTGGATGGTATTGCGGTGCAACAGGCCGAACAGTACGAGAAATGCAGGAAATCCCGTACATAGTTTTCAGTATTGGATAGCCAACTTCAAACAGTCATATCTCACTCAATTTTGATCGGAATTTGATGATCCACCCATCAAAACGACCATGAGAACATGAACTACAGTCTGGAAAAGGAGTGGGACAGAATAATCAAATCTCTGGATGCAAATTGAAGAATACCATTGACAGTTTTGCATCCATTTTCCTCTTTGTTCACCAAAACTACACTTGACCATAACTTGGTCATTTCTTAACGGATTCATACGACACCAATAGCATTGCAAAGCAGATGAAGAGAAGTACAATATCAAATCAAGTTGTAGATCAAGAGAAATACAGTCAATTTTGATTGCTCGAATTTCCTTTCTCCACCGGGGCTTCTTGCATGTCAGGTGTAGCATAACCGTAACCCATATCAACCAAATCTGAGAAGGATTCTTTGACGTGGCCAGTCATCCTTTCGTGGAACTTCTTATTCATCCCACGAATGAACCTTTCATTATTCTTTAAAGGTGTATTCACCAATTATGGACCGAAACGAGACAATTCATTGAATTTGTTTAGATACTCCTCGAATGACAAACTCCCCGGCTTTAAGTCTATGAATTCCTGGTACATTCGAGAAATCCTCGTTGATGGAATGTAGCGCTTCTCAAATACTTCTTTGAATCTCTCCCAAGTGAACTCATCTTCTGGCTCATCAACAGTGACTGTTTCCCACCATGCTAAGGCCTCTTCTTGAAGTTGCCAAGAAGCTATAAGACGCATCTGATCATCTTGCAGCTTAAACCTTTTAAAGAGTCTTTCACATGTTCTGATCCATGCCTGGGCCTCAACAATCGACTCCTTGCCGGTGAATGGCCTACCAACAAGCCTTGAGAAACTCTTATATAAATCAGCCAGATTCGGCTGATGCTGAGTAGATAAAGCTGCTTCTATTGTTGGGGGAACTTGGCTAGGTGCTGTGGCATTTCCTCGCTGCCCAGCTCTTCCTCTTCGTCCGCTCATCCTTACTATCTGTAGTTAGTAAGAAAATTGATTAGATATTCGGACGAGATATCTTAAGGAATATCAGCAGTTAAAAGAAATAGACTAAGAAAATTTGGGGTTTCGGTCTCGGTTATACTCATTCTAGGATATACTTCACCCTATCTCTATTGAGCCATCTAATGTGTTATACTCCGTAACTAAAGTTCATACTCAACCTTTAGCTCTGATACCACATGTCAAGACCCGAAATCCAATGTTCGAAAATCGATATCAGGTACCTCACTTGTATTCGACTGCCGAAGATTCAAACATCAAACTCCAGTCGGATGGAGCTTATAACAACATTAGATGAATATAAAACAGCGGAAACAAAATGAATATCATGCATTACATCACAGATACACATCATCATAATATCCGTTACAACATCAGAGTATCATAATACATATATCACAACTCCAAATAGAACATCATAATAGAGCAACAAGTGATCATATGCCAAAAAGTCTCCAAGGAAATAGAGTGACAGCGAACATCCAAAACTAAGCACCTTGAGATCCAAAAGCTTCCAAAATATCTCCAAGGTAAAAGCCTCCAAAAACCGATAGCCTCCAAACCAAAAGACTTCAAAATACAGCTAACACCAAAACACGGAAACTTGCTACTAGGCTGCCGTGTGGAATGATGGGCATCCAGAGTTAAGAAAGGAAACAATAAACTCCGAGTCAGTCATAGGACTGGTATGAGTAAACAAAAACAGTTGCTTTCAAATAAAATAGATTTATAAAAGAAAATCGTTCATGCTTTTGGAAAATGAAACCACCACAAGACCTTCCGCCACACACACAATGCAATCGCAGAATTAGAGGAGATTTCTTCTTATTATAGTCAAATATGCTTGATACGGGAAAAATTCTTTGATATTATTACTAGTGCATAGTGTAGAAAGCCATTTCGAAAGTATAATATTAATCCTAGCCAGCATACAACCATTATTGTATGCCTACTATAGCTACCATCTAAAAAGGGGGGCGCCACCATAAGTAAATGGCAGGTTATACAACTAAAACCGTACTGGGTTCATATTGGGAATTGGATTTCCAACAAATGGTCAGGCTAAGAAACTTCCTATGCCACATGGGTACGCCTCTGGAGGGACGTCCCGAGAACTTAACCAGTTCTCTGCCAACACAAGGTAGGGTTGCCTCTGTAACTAGGTAACTACTACACGACTATGCCATTCCCCGGTCGTTTGCGACCTTTATCCGAGGGCCCTCCATCACAAAGCAACAACCACACAGTAAATGAGATTGCAGCAACCGCATAGGTAAAGTATCTGGGGTCCATACCATGATACCACCTTTTTCCAGAAGGAAATGACATACCCTAAAGGGCGCGGCCCTCATAACCTTGCTGCATCTTTCCTGTTTCGACCATTTTCGGGGTGTGAGGTCCGATGAGGTCTCGTCCACAAAGCTATGCTTTACACGAAAGCCATGCTTTGATCATAAATGGTCAACAAATGATCATCAACACACAACAGCACATAGCGTGCCACACTACCAAATTGGGAGTATACCGCTGATAACCTTCAACTACAAAACCTCTGAGCTTGTACGTCTCAAAGAAGGGTGTTAAGCTAAGAGAATAAATTCTCCGCCACCAACAGATATGTATTTGAAAGAAATCGGCTTTATATCTCAAAGTGTAGTGTCAGACACACAACCATACACGTCTGTTCCAGGTTCGAACAGAACCAAAGGCACTTCGTCCAATAAAGGAAGAAGCCCTTGCAAATCCGGGCATCCATAATTCCGATCGGACTCCCCATCACATGTAGAGATTTCTATACCGGAGCAACTCAGTGCAGAGACAATCGATAGGTTATCCTATCGTTATCGAAGACACCCGGTCTTCAACACCGTCTTCAAATGCTATTCATTTTGTCGAATTACTATTCAGAATGGGTTATATGACACAAAGGTCCTCTCCCGGCTAATCCGAATAGTGAGCGCTCAATTTAAAAACACCTGGGTTTATCAATTACAAGGATTCACATTCAAGGCTCGATGTGGGTTTCAGATAACTAATTGAAATCGGACTCCCTGTCGCATCGAAGTTTAAATGCCGTTTTACGGGCAAGGGGGTTTTCACATACATATAGGAACAAATTACAAATCACAGTTCAGCACAAGCAATCACAGTATCACAACAGAATGTCAATCCTGTGCACAACATTTGATGATAGTCAATCATCTTCAATTAAGGTGAAATGATTTAAGTGAATTAACCATATAATTATCTTTATTAATTATTTTAAATTAATTTTACTTAACTATGAATTAATTAAATCTTAATTGGCTTTATTAATTATTTATTCTATAATTGATTATCTCAATTTATTTATTATTAATCATTAATTAATTAAAACTTAATTACTTTTATTAATTTACTATTCTTTAATTAATTAATTATTAACGTAAAGTAATTTCAAATCATTAGTCGTTTAATCATTATAAATAAATTTGGTTTTAAGTCAACACTTGAATATTTGATCTACTTCTCAATTCTTATTAAGTTAAATTTTTAAAAAAACTTTTATTTAAAAGAAAATATAAATTTGAAATATCTTTGAACTACATAAATTTCAAAAAATTGTTTCAATACCATTTACCTCACATTTCATTAACAAACTTTCATTAATTTCTAAAGAGTGGATTCAGAAAAATTATTTAACTTTTGTTTTCAAAATTTTGTTAAAACTGGATTTTGCTGTTTTCATGACCAACCCAAGGCCGCCTCGAGTTGTCCACTAGAAAAATGCCCCTTGCTTCGAGTTTATACCCAGATTGACCCGAGTGAAATTTTCCAATTAAAAAAATAAATTGTTTAAGTTCAAACGACCCGATGCAACGCTAACCCAACACGACTATGGCTTCGAGCTCTCTCCCCAATTCCCCGAGTAGTGCTTCGAGTCACCCCCTTTCTTCTCCAACAACTCAATACGCTGAAACAAAAAGGTGCACGTATACGTGCACAAGCACGTCGACCCTTGCTGATCGACGACGAGGCCACCGAAGCATCACCCACGATCGCCCCTTGCTACCCAAACTCGAAAATACTCTGATTAACCACGAAAACGAAATCGAGATATCTCGACCCAAATTAGCACAGCTGCCATCACCAGAAAATGGCCTCGCCCCACCTCCTGTGGCCATCAGAGGTCACCAGAACTTGACCGATGCTTCATCAACGCCGCGATTGGCTCCGGTGGCGCGATGTCCGATCATCGAACGGCGACGCGGTACCATTTTTCCAAACATGAGCAGAAATGGGTTTGTAACCCCAATTCGGTCTCAAATTAAAAATTTAAGGATTTATAAATTCCACTTGTATTTTTCTAGTAATCTCCAAATTCAGCCTAACTGTGACGATGAACACCAGGCCTACAAACGTTTAGATCATCAGAATATGGCAAAAGTTCAACTTTCTGATCAACCCCAATATCTCAGTGAAAACTTTATGAAAAATTTGAATTTTGGTTTCTAAATTCATTATTTTTAAAGGGGATTCCAATGACATTACTGAAATAAAAATCAACGAGGTTCGAATTTCTACAAAATTTGAGCGGTGACTGCATTTCATAATTTCCAAAGTGAAGAACATGTTGCTTTACTTTGATTAGTTACTGAAACATAATGCATGTCCAAGCAATACTTTAATTTGTTTATCATTCGGATTCAACAGAAACAGAGAGAAGGGATTTGAGTTTGGCATGGTTTACATTGTAAACCAGAGACTTAAACGTGGCTGTGTTTTCACAGTTTCCAAGAAAAAGAAAACTACAAAACTTTGCTTTGATTTATTACTGAAAACATAGTGCAAGTTTAAACAACATTCTAATTTGTTTAGACTTTAATTTTAGAGGAGAATAGAGAGAAGTCTTTGAATTTTGCATGGTTTGCTCTGTAAACTAGAGAGTTAGAGGAATAGAAGAAAATAACATCCCCATGCATGTATTCTTGATTTTGGTTTATACAATTATTTTAAAAATTCAATCTAAGTGAATCTGAACACTTTTCATTTTAACACTTTAATCTAAACAAAGCTAGAAACAAAGAATTTGGGGTTTTGACAGGTTTTTATATCCTGAAGCTAAAACAGGGATTTGCAACCCTGTACCACAACATGCACAGGCCAAAAATTCATTCATATACTCACAAATTATTGCATGCAAATCAAAGTTTAAACTTTCCTACATCTTCCAGGCATTCATACAACAACAAATGATTGAAAAGATCAAAGGTTTACTCACCTTTTTTTCCTGAAGACAGAAAATTCCTGACAGTTTCAAAAGAAGGATGAAAGCCTGTAAATTTTTCTTCTTTTCCTACTTTAAATCTTGAAGTTAAATCTGCAAAGTTTGTTAATACAAAAATTTGCTTAATTTCTGTTGTATTCATTTGTTTACTTCACCAATAACAATTTAATCACTTACAGTTTGAATTTTTATACAACAGAGAAGCCTTTTTTTCTTCCTGCAACTTGAAGACCAGAAATAGATTTAATCTTTGATCTTGATTTCTCCTGCAACTGATTAATATTATTGTTTTAAATTATTTCTTCATTACTAATTATAACTTTAATTCAAATTTCTAAAAAGAAAGTTACTTGCCTTAAATTATTTCAGAAATCTACTGCACTGTTTCTTTGGCCAAGAATTGAAGCCTTGTTTAACTAATCTGCAGTTGAATTTGTTGTTAAAACTTGATTTTAAAATCATAATTTCATTAAACTATAAAGTATAGAGTTTACCTAAGAGATGGAATGTAACACTACAGCTTGATGTTTAGAAAGAACTTCAGATTTTAACTTTTGAATTGAAGAAAAAAGGTTGGAAGTTTTTTTTTCTGATTTTTTTTTCTTTTTTTCTTGAGTGTTGGAGTTTGAAATGCTCAATCTTTTGTTACTGTACTTTCAAAGATTTGCCGAGACTAAATAATTTGAAAATGGAAGTTGAAAAGTTTTCTATAATTTTTAATTCTTATTATTTTATTCAAGCAATGATACGGAATGCCATTTGTTAAAAAATAATCATGAGATCTCAATTATGTTAATTTCTTTACTCCATATCCTTTATGTATATTTAGCATTTGTGATTTTACAAGACAAAAGAATTTTTTAATAATTTTTTATATCATATTCACTTTATAAATGAATGTACCCCTTTACATACAATGTTAAAAGAATTGCTCTAACCAATATTTACATTATATACATTACACCTTAATGATTTTAAATGCCACTTATTTTTTTTAAAAAACATCTATTTTTAAATTTAAATTGAAATTTCAATTCAAACTTGAAATAAAAATCCATTTATGTCCATTTATATATTCACACATATCTTGAACAATTTAAATTCAATTTCAATATACATTCAATCCTACTCATATATGCAATAGACATATATGTATAAAATTTTAAATTTTAAATGACTTTTTAAACATTCATTATTACAAAATTTTAAACTCAAAATAAATTGGAATTTTACTCATATATGATTATCACTTATTTTATTTATTTGAGACTTTTCAATTTAATTTCAAATTAAATTCCAAAAGTTTAAAATATATTATTAGTTTAAATTGATAAATTTTTGGGATGTTACAAATATCCACCCTTAAGAAAATTTCGTCCTCGAAATTTGATAGAGAGAGAAAAACAAACAAAGAATATACGAATTCAAAAAGAATAAGGAAATTGCTTACCAGCTTAAGCCGAGATATCCACTCTGCAATTGGGATATAATTTCTGCATATTATCTTCAGTTTCCCAAGTGCAGTTCTTTGGATCGCCACTCCACTGAACTTTAACTAGCTTCACAACTTTGTTCCTCAATTGCTTTTCTTCTCGATCTACAATCTTTATCGGTTCTCTTTTAACTGTTAAATTGGGAGTGATTTCGAGATCCTGTTGAGCAACTTCTTCAATAATACTATCCGGATCGTGCACATACTTCTGAAGGTTAGAAATGTGGAATACATCATGCACGCTAGATAACCATCTAGGCAACTGCACTCGATAGGCTAAAGAACCGATCCTCTCTAGAATAGGAAAAGGACCAATATATCGTGGTGCTAGCTTACCGGTCTTCCCAAACCTCAATACACCTCGCATAGGAGATAGTTTAAGAAAGACAGAATCCCCAATCTGGAATTCCAAATCCCTTCTTCCGCGATCATAATAACTCTTTTGACGACTCTGAGCTGTCCTCAATTTCTTCTGTATAAAATCAACTTTCTCTGTGGCTTCTTTAATCATATCCGGTCCAAGGACGAGTCTATTCCCTATCTCAATCCAGCATGCCGGTGATCGACAAGGATGACCATATAAAGCCTCAAAAGGATCCATCTTTATACTGGCTGATAGCTATTGTTATAAGAGAACTCGACCAGATGCAAATGGTCCCCTCAAGAACCACCAAAATCAAGTATACAAGCACGTAATAGGTCTTCTAAGATTCGGTTGATCCTCTCAGTCTGCCCATCAGATTGTGGGTGATAAGCAGTGCTGAAATTCAGTTTTGTTCCCAATGCTTCTCGAAATGCCTCCCAAAATCTACTAGTGAAGATCGGATCACGATCACTCAATATGCTGCTAGGAATGCCGTGGAGACAGACAATTTCTTTCACATATAATTCGGCTAAACTTGCTGCCGTGTAGGTAGATTTTACTGGCAAGAAGTGAGTTGTCTTAATCAAACGGTCCATAATGACCCAAATTGCTTCATTGCCTTTCCGAGTACGGGGCAAACCGTCGATGAAATCCATCGATACTTGGTCTCATTTCCACTTGGGTACCTCTAAAGGCTGAAGTATACCCGCCATTTTCTTTTGATCGCTTTTGATTTGTTGGCAAGTAGCACAACGAATCACATATATAGCTATGTCCCTTTTCATTGTATTCCACCAGAAAGTTCTTTTGATATCACGATACATTTTACTGACTCCTGGATGGATGCTGAATTTAGATTTGTGACATTCATCTAACACTTCTCATTTCAGATCAGGAATGTCCGGGACACAAATCCTGCCTTTCAACCTTATAACTCCATTATCGTCAATCCCCAAACTGGAAATCTCACCTCGACATATTCTTCTACGAATTTCCCGAAGAAACTTGTCTTCTGTCTGTTGTCTTGCAATCTTCTTAAGAAGAGTAGGAGCGATAACAAGATATGCAAGAACAACATGTCTTCTGCTCAAAGCATCGACAACTACATTGGCTTTTCCAGGCGTATATAGAATGTCTAGGTCATAAGATGCTAGAAATTCCAACCAACTTTGTTGTCGCAGATTTAGATCTTTCTGGGTGAAGAGATATTTCAAAGACTTGTGGTCAATGAATAATTCAAAATTTTCACCTAGAATGAAGAGAGTTCAATAAGTATATTGTTAAGTTAAATTAAATTTGTAATTTATTAAGAAAGTTGAAAAGATTATTACCCAGAAGACAATGTCGCCATATTTTCAAAGCGAAGATAACAGCTAAAAGCTCCAAATCATGGGTTGGATAATTTCTTTCATGAGGACGTAATTGTCTACTCGTGTAGGCAATTACCTTCCCGTTCTGCATCAATACTGCACCCAAACCTTCACCACAAGCATCGATATAAACAGATAAACCTTGGTTCCCGTTGATAATAGCGAGAACATGAGTGGTGGTTAATCTCTTCTTCAACTCCTGAAAAGCTTCGTCACATTTTGGAGTCCAATTGAACTTTGCATTCTTCATTGTTAGCTTAGTCAATGAACTAGCTATCTTAGAAAAGTCCTAAACAAACTTCCGATAATAACCTGCTAAACCCAAAAAGCTTCGAACTTCCTTTGGGGTAGTAGGTTTTCTCCAATCAAGAATAGCAGAAATTTTGCTAGAATCAATAGAAATCCCTTCTTCATTAACAATATGGCCGAGAAATTTAACTTCTTTGACCCAGAAATGACATTTGGAAAATTTTGCGAATAGAATATTTCTCCTTAATATCTCCAAAATGATTCTAAGGTGCTCGGCATGCTCCTCTTCGGTCTTGGAATAGACCAAAATATCATCAATAAATACGAGCACAAATTTATTTAATACTTCCCAAAACACACGAGTCATAAGATCTACGAAGTATGCTGGAGCATTGGTTAGCACGAATGGCATGACTAACCATTCGTAGAACATATTAGGACCCCTGACGGTCAAATGAATACAACCTTCGACGATTCGTAGTTGATGGAACCCTTGGGCTAGATCCATCTTCGAAAAGAAACAAGCATCGTGCAATTGATCAAATAGATCATCAATTCTTGGTAGAGGGAATTTATTCTTGAGTTGAGATCGCGGTAATCCACACACAATCTCAAAGATCCGTCCGATTTAGCAACAAACACGACGGCTGAACCCCATTCAGAAACACTGGGTCGAATTAACCCTTTTGCTAGTAGATAATTGGTTTGCTGAACTAATTCAACCCTTTTCCTGGGTGCCATCCTGCGACTTCCGTGAATGACAGGACGAGCATTGGGTACAAGGTCGATTTTGAATTCTATTTCTTGGTGTGGAGGTAGAGTTTCACTTCTTCAAACACATCTGGAAAATCTCTAACAATGGGTATGGATTCCAGACTGGGTTCGGGATAACCCAAATTATACATCAACCCTTCTCTTTTAGGACTAGGGTCCTCACAAGAAATCTCATGAAATCTCCAAATTCGGTTTTGATTGAAATTAATCGATTATTGCAATCCAATTTGGCTTCATATTTTGCTAGCCAATCCATTCCGAGTAAGACTTCAAACTCGTTACAAAGAGACCGATAGGGAATTGGTAGCAAGAATATGAGATAGGAACGTCTCTACATCGAAGACAAAGGTTCACGAGACCTCCAACTGGATTCTTTACGCATATAGGTTCATCAACAAAATCACGTTCAAGATTCAATTCATTAATAGCTTGCTGAGAGATAAAACTGTGTGTAGTGCCCATGTCAAATAGAACTCTAACAATGCTATCATAAATAGTGAGATTACCTTTCAGAACTCTTTCCCCTTTTCTGCTTTGGAAGATGCGGGTTTGTCTTTGACCGTGTACACCTTGGCTGTCTGAGCTTGCTTCATGACTGGGAAGTCTTTAACTTCATGTCCCAATTTCTGACAATAATAACATTTCCTGGGCTTTTCTTGAACGGATTGATCTTTCTTTGGCTTCTTGCAGCTGTTTGAGTAGTGGCCTTTTTCTAGACAATTATAGCAAGTGACATTATCTACTGTGCTTCCCTGATTGCTCTTCTTTTTCTCCCTACCGTGCCATGGTTTCTTACCTCCAAATTTCCTCTTCTTCCAATTTTGATTGCTCGAATTTCCTTTCTCCACCGGGGCTTCTTGCATGTCTAGTGTAGCATAACGGTAACCCATATCAACCAAATCTGAGAAGGGTTCTTTGACGTGGCCAGTCATCCTTTCGTGGAACTTCTTATTAATCCTACGAATGAACCTTTCATTCTTCTTTAAAGGTGTATTCACCAATTCTGGACCGAAACGAAACAATTCATTGAATTTGTTTAGATACTCCTCGAATGACAAACTCCCCTGCTTTAAATCCATGAATTCTTGGTACATTCGAGAAATCCCTATTGATGGCATATAGCGCTTCTCAAATACTTCTTTGAATCTCTCGCAAGTGAACTCGTCTTCTGGCTCATCAACAGTGACTGTCTCCCACCATGCTAAGGCCTCTTCTTGAAGTTGCCAAGAAGCTATAAGACGCATCTGATCATCTTGCAGCTTAAACCCTTTAAAGATTCTTTCACATGATCTGATCCATGCCTGAGCCTCAACAATCGACTCCTTGCCGGTGAACGGCCTATCACCAAGCCTTGAGAAAATCTTATATAAATCAGCCAGATTCGGCTGATGCTGAGTAGATAAAGCTGCTTCTACTGTTGGGGGAACTTGGCTAGGTGCTGTGGCTTTTCCTCCCCCCAGCTCTTCCTCTTCGTCCGCTCATCCTTACTATCTATAATTAGTAAGAAGATTGATTTAGATATTCGGACGAGATATCTTAAGGAATATCAGCGGTTAAAAGAAATAGACTAAGAAAATTTGGGGTTTCGGTCTCAGTTATACTCATTCTAGGGTATACTTCACCTTATCTCTAATGAGCCATCTAATGCGTTATACTCGTAGCTAAAGTTCTCATTCAACCTTTAGCTCTGATACCACATGTCACGACCTGAAATCCAATGTTCGAATATCGACATCAGATACCTCACTTGTATTCGACCGCCGAAGATTCAAACATCGAACTCCAGTCGGATGGAGCTTATAACAACATTAGATGAATATAAAATAGCGGAAACAAAATGAATATCATGCATTACATCATAGATACACATAATCATAATATCCGTTACAACATCAGAGTATCAGAATACATATATCACAACTCCAAATAGAACATCATAATAGAGCAACAAGCGATCATATGCCAAAAAGTCTCCAAGGAAATAGAGTGACAGCGAACATCCAAAACTAAGCACCTTGAGATCCAAAAGCTTCCAAAATATCTCCAAAGTAAAAGCCTCCAAAAACAGATAGCCTCTAAACCAAAAGACTCCAAAATACAGCTAACACCAAAACACGAAAACCTGCTACTAGACTGCCCGTGTGGAAATGATAGGCACCCATAATTTAGAAAGGAAAAAACAAAATCCGGGTCAGTCATGGGACTGGTATGAGTAAACAAAAATAGTTGCTTTCAAATAAAATAGATTTATAAAAGAAAATCATTCATGCTTTTGGAAAATGAAACTAAAATAAGACCTCCCGCCACACACACAATGCAATCGCAGAATTGGAGGGGATTTCTTCTTATGATAGTCAAATATGCTTGATACGGGAAAAAATTCTTTGATATTATTACTAGTGCATAGTGTAGAAAGCCATTTCGAAAGTATAATATTAATCCTAGCCAGCATACAACCATTATTGTATGCCTACTATAGCTACCATCTAAAAAATGGGGCGCCACCATAAGTAAATGGCAGGTTATACAACTAAAACCGTACTGGGTTCGTATTGGGAATTGGATTTCCAACAAATGGTCAAGCTAAGGAACTTCCTATGCCAGATGGGTACGCCTCTGGAGGGACGTCCCGGGAACTTAACCAGTTCTCTGCCAATACAAGGCCGGGTTACCTCTGCAACTAGGTAACTACTACACGACTATGCCATTCCCCGGTCGTTTGCGACCTTTATCCGAGGGCCCTCCGTCACAAAGCAACAACTACATAGTAAATGAGATTGCAGCAACCACATAAGTAAAGTATCCGGGCTCCATACCATGATACCACCTTTTTCCAAAAGGAAATGACATACCCTAAAGGGCGCGACCCTCATAACCTTGCCGCATCTTTCCTGTTTCGACCATTTTCGGGGTGTGAGGTCCGATGAGGTCTCGTCCACAAAGCTACGCTTTACACGAAAGCCATGCTTTGATCATAAATGATCAACAAATGATCATCAACACACAGCAGCACTTAGCATGCCACACTATCAAATTGGGAGTATATCGCTGATAACCTTCAACTACATAACCTCTGAGCTCGTACGTCTCAGAGAAGGGTGTTAAGCTAAGAGAATAAATTCTCCGCCCTAACAGATATGTATTTGAAAGAAATCGGCTTTATATCTCAAAGTGTAGTGTCAGACACACAACCACACAAGTCTGTTCCAGGTTCGAACAGAACCGAAGGCACTTCGTCCAATAAAGGAAGAAGCCCTTGCAAATCCAGGCGTCCGCAATTCCGATCGGACTCCCCATCACATGTGGAGATCTCTATACCGGAGCAACTCAGTGCAGAGACAATCGATAGGTTATCCTATCATTATCGAAGACACCCGGTCTTCAACACCGTCTTCAAATGCTATTCTTTTCGTCGAATCAATATTCAGAATGGTTTTTATGACACAAAGGTCCTCTCCCGGCTAATCCGAATAGTGAGCGCTCAATTTAAAAACACGTGGGTGTATCAATTACAAGGATTCACATTCAAGGCTCGATGTGGGTTTCGGATAACTAACTGAAATCCGACTCCCTGTCGCATCGAAGTTTAAATGCCATTTTACGAGCAAAGGGGTTTTCACACACATATAGGAACAAATCACAAATCATAGTTCAGCACAAAGCAATCACAGTATCACAACAGAAATGTCAATCCAGTGCACAACATTTGATGATTGTCAATCATCTTCAATTAAGGTGAAATGATTTAAGTGAATTAACCGTATAATTCTTTATTTTTTATTTTAAATTAATGATTAATTTTACTTAACTATGAATTAATTAAATCTTAATTGGCTTTATTAATTATTTATTCTCTAATTGATTATCTTAATTTATTTATTCTTAATCGTTAATTAATTAAATCTTAATTACTTTTATTAGTTAACTATTCATTAATTAATTATTAATCGTAAAGTAATTTCAAATCATTAGTTGTTTAATCATTATAAATATATTTGGTTTTAAGTCAGCACTTGAATATTTGAGCTGCTTCTTAATTCTTATTAAGGTAAATTTTTAAAACAACTTTTATTTAAAAGAAAATATAAATTTGAAATATCTTTGAACTACATAAATTTCAAAAAATTGTTTCAATACCATTTACCTCACATTCCATTAACAAACTTTCATTAATTTCCAAAGAGTGGATTCAAAAAAATTATTTAACTTGTGTTTTCAAAATTTTGTTAAAACTGGATTTTGCTGTTTTCATGACCAACCCGAGACTGCCTCGAGTTGTCCTCGAGAAAAATGCCCCCTTGCTTCGAGTTTATACCCAGATTGACCCGAGTGAAATTTTCCAACTAAAAAAAAATTGTTTAAGTTTAAACGACCCGGTGCAAAGCTAACCCAACACGACCATGGCTTCGAGCCTTCTCCCCAATCCCCCGAGTAGTGCTTCGAGTCACCCCCTTTCTTCTCCAACAACTCAATATGTTGAAACAAAAAGGTGCATGTATACGTGCACAAGCACGTCGACCCTTACTGATCGACGATGAAGCCACCGGAGCATCACCCACGATCGCCCCTTGCTACCCAAACGCGAAGATACTCTAATTAACTACGAAAACGAAATCGAGCTATCTTGACCCAAATTAGCATAGCGGCCATTACCAAAAAATGGCCTCGCCCCACCTCCTCTGGACATCAGAGGTCACCAGAACTTGACCGATGCTTCATCAATGAACGACGCCGCGATTGGCTCCGGTGGCGCGATGTCCGATCATCTAACGGCGATGCAGTACCATTTTTCCAAACATGAGCAGAAATGGGTTTGTAACCCTAATTCGATCTCAAATTAAAAATTTAAGGATTTGCTGAGACTAAATAATTTGAAAATGGAAGCTGAAATTTTTTCTATAATTTTTAGTTCTTATTATTTTATTCAAGCAATGATATGGAATGCCATTTGTTAAAAAATAATCATGAGATCTCAATTATGTTAATTTATTTACTCCATCTCCTTTATGTATATTTAGCATTTGTGATTTTACAAGACAAAAGAATTTTTTAGTAAATTTTTATATCATATTCACTTTATAAATGAATGTACCCCTTTATTCATTTGTATGTATATATACAATGTTAAAAGAATTGCTCTAACCAATATTTAGATTATATACATTTCACCTAATGATTTTAAATGCCACTTATTTTTTTTTAAAAACATATATTTTTAAATTTCAATTCAACTTGAAATAAAAATCCATTTATGTCCATTTATATATTCACAAATATCTTTAACAATTTAAATTCAATTTCAGCATACATTCAATCCTACTCATATATGCAATATACATATATGTATAAAATTTTAAATTTTAAATGAATTTTTAAACATTCATTATTTCAAAATTTTAAACTCAAAATAAATTGGAATTTTATTCATATACGATTATCACTTATTTTTTTTATTTGAGACTTTTCAATTTAATTTCAAATTAAATTCCAAAAATTTAAAATATATTATTAATTTAAATTGATAAATTTTTGGGATGTTACATAATATATATAATCCTAATCTATAAAGTGATTTAAAAATCTAAGTATATAAATATTTTAAAGCTAAGTATTTAAAACAAGAGATAGTTTAAAATCAAGGACAATTTTGAAATCAAAATTTTAAAAATGATAAAAATTATTTTGAGGCTAAAATATTTAAAACCAAGAGAGATGTCTTTTTGAAAAGAAAGTTTTGAAAACATTTGTAAAAACAAGAGATATATTTCTGAAAAACATTTTTACAATAGTGGATATCAAAATAGGACCACTATATGTTCCACTAGATATTGTCGTGGGTTCCATTCCTTTAACAGGCTCGTAGTGGATTCCATTCCACGAATAAATTTCAAAGAAAGATGTCAATGCTTTCAAGAAGTTTTAACACAATTCTAGACTCAATACTTATCTTGTACTTTGAAATCTTGAACTCTTGATATCTTGATACTCATGAGTCTTCAACCTTGATATCTTCGATCTCTAAATTCACCAGTCTTGTATCTCTATACTATATAGTCTTCATTCTTGGTATCTGCATGTTTATATCCTGCATATACATATATATCTAAACTATAATGTTAGTATTTATATTTTTTAACAAGCCCTAAGGCTATTGTCATCAAAACCATTCTTCTCAAGGACTAACAAACTTCCCCTTTTTAATGATGACAACCTATGTTTATAAAATATACTTCACCTTTACTCTAACCCCCCCCTTAAATTAATAACTCCCCTTAATCTAGGCCTAACTACTCTAACTACTCTATTTTATATTTCTCCCCCTTTGTCATCAACCATCCTAAAACCATAAAAATGTATAACTCCCCCTTAAACTATTACTAGAACAAAGTGTAGTAAATGGAACTTGAAAGACATTAACATAATTATATTATAATTATTGAACACATAAATATGTATAAGTATATTTCAAACAATCCAATCAACACGCACATCAAATCCAATCATGTCAAATAAGTCAAACAAATCAATCAAGTCAAACAAGTTAATCAAGCCAATCAAGTCAAATAAGTCAATCAAGTTAAACAAGTCAGTCAAGTTAAACAAGTAAATCAAGTTAAACAAGTCAACCAAAACATACAAAACAAATCAAAAACTAATAATCCTTACTATAAGACAATACTACAAACTCCCCCTAAATAAAATACACTCGCTATGTATACATGTATGCACTATGTAGTTTGTAATGCGGTATGAAATGTATGACATATGCAATGTAGCATGAGATGATAAGCAGAATGAAGTGCAACTTGTGATGCAAATGATTATGATATTTCATGCATTGTAATTTATGATGTAATATGCAATGAAATGTGATATGAAATAAAATGATAACGAAGTAAAAATAATAATATGCAGAATGATATAATAATATATATACTGTGGTAAGAGATATTGAGATTATAAGATAAACATGAGTGATAAGTAATATATAATTGACAAGCATATATATATATAATATAATTGATAAGCATATATATAAATCTGTATGTATATGTATGTATGTATGTATGTATGTATGTATATATCCAACTATTTATTATAAATCACTTTAACCAAACAAAGGTAATACACACCAATTACTAGACATAGGTTAAGGAAACTATGAATGAGACTGAAAGAGTAGTAAAGACAAGAGTTTAAAGGTAATAAATGATATTAAAACTATAACATACTCACGAAAGGTAGTAATCAAACTCAATATCAAAATCAAATTGCTAAGAAATATGGATTTAAACTGTATATATGATCAAATATGGTTTCTATAAAAATTAATACCATAATTATTTAATTTATTTAAAATAATTTTTTTAACTTGGTTGATTTTTTTAAGAATCCAAACTTCCATGTTTATAAAATACTTAACTTACTAATTAAAACCTTTATATCAAATTATTATTGATTAAAATATTTAGAAACATGTTTAATCATCTTTTAAAAAAATATCATAATGAAATATTAAAAATGACAAAAATTGAAAATCTAAAATAAACATATGCTATGTTAAGGCCCCTTTCATTTAAAATTTTAATTAATTACTAAAAAATATCTAAACATTACTTTTAAAATATTCTAATATAAGTTAGAAAATAACTTCTAAAACGAATAGAGAAGAATTCTTGATTTAAATATTATTTTTACATAGTTTAAAGTTTCTAGTAGAAAACAAGCATTTACAGAATGCTGTAAAAAGTTTTTGCAGTAAAATATATTCAAAACATTATAAACAAAACCGTAGCATTTACCAAATGCTATGAAAAGCTTTTAAAAAAATATTGTGTTCCAAAGCACAGAAATGCTACAAAAACGTATTTGCAGCATAACAGAATCAAAGATAGCATTTCAGAAATGCTATCTAAAGTTCTGGGCCTGTTCTTACTATGATTTTGCACTAATTTTATGACTAGATTTTGACATGTGAATAATTGATTTTTGATTCAATTTTTTGTATAGTAGTTAATATAACTGAAGTGCTTAAATAAACATAAAAAATGATAAAAAAACATGTGTAAAGATACTTGGCATTATGTATGTAAAACGCTTTTATTAAAGAACAAGTGTAATGACACGTGTCATTTTGCATGTATGTCACTATCTACTTATATGACAAGTGTCATGTGATGTGGTGCAATCTTATTAATTGAAGAAATCTATAAATAGAGCCTTATTCTAACATTTTAAATTCATTCTATTAATTTCTTAAAGACATAAAATTAGTATCTTAAAAGAAATAGAGTACGAGAAGTAAAAACAGCATTAGAAAAGTTGAAATCCTGAATGAAGGTATGCTTTTCTACCTAGTATAGTTGTCATAAATTAGTAGTAAGATTTCATTTGAAAGGAAACATATTTTTAAAGACTTTAAAAAAATTAGTCTGATATATCGATATCTATACTATGATGTGTCGATATATGGACCAAAATATCAAAACTTATAAAAGAGATAAATTTCTATACCTAACTAAATGCATAAGTATATATTCCTAAGTGCAACAATAAAGATGAAATAATAGTAAAGCGTACCACATTTTGCACTCCATCTTTCTAACTTTGTTGTTCTTCCATTGTCGTGAAACATTTATATTTTTCAGAATTTGACGACGAGATCTGTTCTATTGCAACGGGTTTGTTTTTCTGATCATCGTAGCATATTCATTTGCTAAATTTGAAGACCGTATGAGAAAGATACAGGTGATTTAATAGATCGACTAACTTGGCGCTAAAAATTTGAATTTAAATTTTAAATGAATGGACACTTCAACCACTATAAATAGGCCCAACAGTCACCACTTTTCATAAAAGTTTATCTTCTTTTTCTTCCCGTTTTTCTACTTACTATCAAACTTCTAGAAGATATACCTCCTTCGTTTCTTAACGGAGTTGGATGAAACCAGCGGAAATTCGAAGAGGAAGGCAATGAATATGATATAATAATAGTTTGGCGACGAATTTGGATGGTATTGCGGTGCAACAGGCCGAATAGTAGGAGAAATGCGGGAAATCCCGTACATAGTTTTCAGATTTGGATAGCCAACTTCAAACTGTCATATCTCACTCAATTTTGATTGGAATTTGATGATCCACCCATCAAAATGACTGTGAGAATAAGAACTATAGCATGGAAAAGGAGTTGGGACAAAATAATCAAATCTCTGGATGAAAATTAAAGAATACCATTAACAGTTTTGCTTTCATTTTCCACTCTGTTCACCAAAACTTCGCTTGACCATAACTTGGTCATTTCTTAACGGATTCATACGAAACCAGTGGCATTGCAAAGCAGATGGAGAGAAGTACAGTATAAAATCTAGTTGTAGATGAGAATCAAAAGTTTTATATTGATTTGGTACCTATTTCATTGTCGATTTCCATTATATATCCATTTGTTCTTCTTGATCGATGAATGATTGTCTGGTATCTTTTAACCAATGATCATTAGACATAACTCTTCTCCTGCAAAACAACATAACTTTTTAAAGAATCAAGTGACTTTTCAAAATAACTAAATATAGTTTTAACAACAATATCATGATGATTCCATGACATATTTATCCAAAAATAGTGTTAATAATTTTATCCAAAAAAATTGCCATTTAAAATTTTTCAAAAATCAGAGTATGGAATTTTTTAAACTTTGCTTTGATACCAAATCTTAAAAATGCGGATTATGGATCTTAAGGCTAGAATAACACTAGAGAGGGTGAATAGTGTTTTGTGGATTTTCTAAATCTTTTTGAAACTTATATAATTTAATCACCAACAAATGCAATACACAGACACAGGTATAATCACAGAATCAGACACAGATGCAAATAATTAGTAAAATCAGTAAAGGAAAGAACACACCAGGATTTTATACTAGTTCGGAGTTACCCTACATCTAGTCCCGCACAATTGTACGGATTTCTTTTCAAAATAATCTCCCAGATTACACCCTCAATTTTAGGGCCACTAGGTGCACCCTACTGTATTCGAGTCCAGGGAAAACTCTCTTGATTTACCAGGCCATAAGAACACCTGATTGATTTCTGGGGCAATGATCACACCCAATTGACTTCAAGGCTCAACCGCACCTTTTACTCAACAGTTTGATTTACAAATGATCCTTTAACTCTGAATAGCACTGGGATCTTATGGAGAGAGTGGCAGAGAATCAAACAAGAGATAATCATGTTTAATTCACTTGGTATTTCGGCAGAATATAGTTTGGGATTTTTTAGAATAAATGTGGAAGATGAAGAGGAGAGAAAACAAGTGAAATCTTATTAAAATTGGTTTAGAACTTACTGGTATTTATAGAGATCAACAGCCATATCTATTCGCGAAAGGATACGACGAATAGACACTTCTTTTGAAAATTGAAATTTGAAAATAACGGACACCATGTCGACATGCTCAAGGCAAAAATTAATATTTTGATTTTCTTATTAAAATGATTTCTATAATTTGTCAAAACAATTTCTAAACTTTGTAAATATATTTGAATATAGTTAAACATATAAAAGAGTTTAGAAAGTAATTTTTAATATATATAATCTTAATCTATAAAGTGATTTAAAAATCTGAGTATATAAATATTTTAAAGCTAAGTATTTAAAAGAAGAGATAGTTTAAAACCAAGAATAATTATGATAAAAATTGTTTTGAGGCTAAACTATTTAAACCAAGAGAGATGTCTTTTTGAGAAGAAAGTTTTGAAAACATTTTTAAAAACAAGAGATATATTTTTGAAAAACATTTTATAAGATTAGTGGATATCAAAATAGGACCACAATATGTTCCACTAGATATTGTCGTGGGTTCCATCCCACCAGGGTTCCATCCCTTTAACAAGCTCGAAGTGGATTCCATTCCATGAATAAATTTCGAATAAAGATGTTCGTGCTTTTAAGAAGTTTTTACATAATTTTAGACTCAATACTTATCTTGTACTTTGAAATCTTAAACTCTTGATATCTTGATATTCATGAGTCTTCAATTTGATATCTTCGATCTTCAAATTCATTAGTCTTGCATCTCTATACTGTACAGTCTTCATTCTTGATACCTGCACGTTTATATCATACATATACATCTAAACTATAATGTTAGTATTTATATTTTATAACAAGTCCTAAGGTTGTTGTCATCAAACCATCCTTCTCAAGGACTAACAACTTAGACTTTTATCTCGATCTAATAACAAATAGAGTCAGTACACTAATGTACCCGAACTTCTGTCGTATAATTCAAGATACAGAGTACAAAAAGAACATTTATTATTAATTTGCATTTAATTCTTTTGAAAAATTCTATATTATTTAGTTTACCATGCATGATTAACCACATATGAATTTTAGATATAGGAGGAACATTTGTTTTTCAAATAAATTTAAAAGAGTTATTAGCTACTCTTGAGAAATTAAGAAATTTATAAAAAGAATTAGAAGTAAATGTCTTACCCTTATACCATTACTAGTTAATGTTATCATTTTCATTATCTATATTATATTAATTCAGTCTAGCATAAAGCAAAGAAAGTTGCCTAAGAGTAGTGTCTTCTAAAATTCTATTAAAACTAAATTTCCAAGGGGGTCATTATTTGGAGATAGAATTAAAGCATTATTAAAGTTACAAATTTCGTAAAGCTCTTTGAATTTTATCCTAAAAGGAATGATAGAAATCCAATGGTCATGCCAAAAAGAAGTACCATTTAATGAATGAACAATTGTATTAGTACCAAGGTTATCATGACATTTTAAAATCGATTTTCATAGTTAGACAACTTATTTATTACTGTAGGTGTAATTTGGTATAAATTACTACCACCATTATAGTAATACTTAGAAATAATTTATTTCCAAATAGAATTATCATTTATATCTTTAAATTTCTATAACCACTTCCCTAATAAACATAAATTCATGTTACATAAATTAATAACTCCTAAACCACCTTCCTTTTTTGATTTACAAACTGTTTCCCAATTGACTAAACAATTTAGAGTACTGCTGTAATTATCACCATTCCATAAGAAGTTCCTTCTTATTTTGTCAATTTTATCAATCACCTAATCTGGAAAAAGATGCGTAGACATCCAATAGATCGGGAGGGCTGAAAAAACAAAGTTGATAAGAACTAATCTACCTGCTCTCTATAAAAACCTCTCGTTCCAATTGGAAATTCTATTTTTAATCTTATCTACTATGAATAACCAGCCATGATGCTTAAGTTTAGTTGGTCTAATCAAAAAACCAAGATAATCAAAAGGGAAAGTCATATTTTACAATTAAGCATATTAGCAACTAAACCTTTAACCTTATTAATGTTTAATACAAATGGAACTTTTATCAAAGTTAGATTTTAGCCCTGAAAGAAGTTCAAAGCTGTATAAAATAAATTTAAGAGTAATGACATAATTAGGCAAATGGGAGGTAAATAACAAGGTATCATCCGCAAATTGAAGAATAGAGAGACCACCGCGAGAGATTTCACCAACACTCCCCAAAGAACCATTACCTACTGCTTTTTTAATTATCATAGCGAAAACATATGCAGCAAAGTTAAACAAAAGAGGTGATAAAGGATCACCCTGCCTTAAACCTCGTTTAGATTGAATTTTATTCACTAAAATACCATTAACCATTATACTAGAGTTACCTGTTTTAAGCAAAGTAAAAAAAATCCAACCAATCCATTTACGACCAAAACCTCTAGCTAATAACATATCAAATAGAAAATTCCAATCCACCGAATCAAAAGCTTTCGCAAAGTCTAGTTTTAGCAGAGCACATATAATATTATTTTTTACAACAATGATTAATGGATTCTTGAACAACAACCACTCCATCAGTGATATACACATAACATATTTAAAAATATATCTTTTCAACATAAGGACAAAATATCATGGTGTGAATAGTGCAAGAGATGGAGGGGGTATAAGTGAGGACGGTAATGGGGGAGGCTAAGGTGATGCATACATATACGTATATATATATATTAAATATAGAACACTTTATAATTTTTAATTAAATTCATAAGCCTATAAATAACACTACTTCTTCATATTCTCATTTTTACAAACCCTCTCTTCACTCCAAATTTTCCTAAGAGCTTGAGCTAAAGCATCCATGGTTCCTCTTCATAAGTTTAAAAATAGAATAAAAACTAATTTATTGTGCAAAAATCCCTTTTTTAATTCACAAAACCATTTCTACATCTCTTCCAACACTTTCTCTCCCAAAAATAAAGCAAACGTCCACCCAAGATCACATGGCCGAGCCCAAACTACACATGGTCATGCCCAAGGCCTAAGCCGAGCCTAAATCCACTTGGTTGAGCCTATTTCAAGTGTTCAAGGGTCCAAAAGTTCTATATTTGCAAAGTTTCTAAAGTGTTTTCAAGTTCTAGCAAAAGTTTGCTTTGATTTAGAAAAAAATTCGATGAGTAAAACTTATATTTTTGGGAAAGAAACCAATTTGTTTTAATGATCTGTATGTTGTGAAATTATAAAGTTTTTTGTGTTAACATATCAAGTTTTTTGGATGAATATGATTGCAAGTTAGTTTTTTGGTTGGATAATATGTTGATGTGTTTGGATATGTATATAGATATAGATATGTGAGATTGGTTTATGATATGATGGTGGTATTTCTTGTGAAATAAACTAAGTATGTTGTAAAATGGTTGTGAAACTAGTGTTACACACCCCTAATTTTTGATAACATTATTCAAGAAATTTAATTAGATAAATTAAATAGAATAATGTAAAGGTTAAGTGATAAGGGTACCGAGACTTGAATTTAATAAGTATTAAGGTCATGCCAAATATAATAACCAATGGGCTTAAGAATGAGGGTTTTGTTAATTAAAGTACATATGGGTAAATTAGTAAATTTTTCGCCCATAAGCCTTACCCATGTATATTTCGTTCCAACCCTTTCATTCATCATTCATGTCATTTTCAAATGCAAATAAAAAATTAGAGAACGGCCGACCATTAAGAGGAAGAAGAAATTCAATTAGAAAGCTAGAGAATAAACCTTGAAGGAAGTCATTCTCAATCCAATCTCCTTATCTAAATCAAGGTGAATAATAATTCCATCTTTATTTTGTTTTGAATCGTATGTTTTCAGATTTAAGGGTAAATTAGTTTTTATGATGAGTTGGATGGTGGTATGCTTGAATATTATTTTATTTAATTTAAACAAGATTGTTTAAATGAGTTTATTCATGGTTTTAGGGAGAAACCGATATAAAAATGATGTTTAAATGCCATGGGAAAATTTTATGTGCTGTAAAACATGATTTTGTAATTTGGTTTTAGTTTTGATAATTTTTCAAGCTTATAAATTTATTTTGGAAAATATATTAAGAATTTGGTTCTGGAATTTTGATATGTTAGTTAACACGATTAAAGCGAATTTCTTGAATTTTTGGGGATTTTTCCAAAGTGATTTGCTATGCAGATTAAATTATTTTAGAAGAAGGACTATTTTGCAGTATTAGTTTTAGCTAATGGAAGGGCTTATTTGATTAACTTAACCATGATTTAGATCAAAAATTAGTGGCAGTTACTTCGGTAAAATTTTTGAAAAAGTTATCACAACCAATCTGGTATTGACACATGGTAGGTTAGTTAGACAAAAATTTGCTTTAAGCAGTATTAAACCAGGTTTGTTCAGAAAAGGAGGATTTCGCCTACATTGGGAAGTACCTTTCGAGAAAGAAGCTTTTGCCTTTGACCTGGTCGAAACTTACAATGTCAAAACCAATACAAAATGTATCACAATGATGGTACGCAGTGGATTGGAGATAAGCGAAAGGTTAAGTGTCGAAAATATGGACTCCGCAGGAGTCGAAACCTTTACTATTTTAAAAGGAAAGCACTACCTTTGTTTTTATTTAGCCTCTGAATGAGTAGAATCATATGGTTTTGAAAGAATTTTTAAAAGGTTTCAAAAGGGTTTTTGTTAACTTAAGTTTGCTTTTGAATGAGTTCCTTTACTTATGAAATGCTTTTGAAAGAAGGGGTTCTGACCCAATCGAAATCCTACTGCCATTATTTAACCTTTTGAAGATATCAATGTTGTTGAAGGGGTACCATGTTTTATTAGTTTAAGCCACTTCCTATAGCTTTCGAAAGGGGTTAGGGGTTTCAAAGGCAATGATTTCGAAAAGGGTTTCGAAGCCAATCTTTCGCTATTTTACCTAGATGTTAAATGCTTTCGAAAGAGATGGTGCCAACGCCATCCAATTCTCCCCAATATTTTTATATGACAAAGGATGGTTTTGAAAGAGTTTCTTTCATCTGTATTCACTTTGACCCAAATAATGTTTTAAGTATAAACCCAATGCTTTCGGAAGGGGGACTTTCAATGATTTCAGAAGGGTTACTTCCATTGGTGTCGAAAAGGGGTACTTTCAACTGGTTTTGAAACTAAGCTTCTAAAGTTAAATGCTAATACTTCAATATAATCGAAAGGTTTCGCAAGGAAGTTTTTGAAGTATTAAAAGGTAGACCTATTGTTTTGAATGCTTTTGAAGGAGGTCATCCTATGCAGTTGAAAGCTAGGTTTCGAAGGTATCGAAAGGTTTAATAACCCAAACTTTATTTTAAAAGGAAAAAACCCATGGCTAAATTACAGGAATTTTTATAATGGTTCTAAGAAGAAGCTATCTTTGATAAAGTAATTGGTTAAAGAGATTAACCATGTTTTATATTAAACCCACAAGAGTGATGTTGCTATGTTGTTATGTTGCTTCTTCAAATATGAATATATTCAGTTTATAATAGACCCATAACTGCTTTTTTTGGGGTAAAGGGTTTAAGAACCAGTTAGGTTAACCTAATAGTGAATAAAAATTGATTAAACTCCTGAATGAGTAGAATTGCATCTAGGAGGTCAGGAAGACCATAATATAGGATGCTGAAGTATAAACGAAAGATATTGGTAGGGGCCAATGGGTTCTCAGTGTGCCCATTAAAACTATGTATAGGAAAAGATATTGGCAGGTGCCACTAGGTTCATAGTTAGCCCATGTAAACTATGTGTAAAGGAAGATGTATGTAAGATAAATTCATATTAAGCCCATGAAAACTATGATTTGATACTGGCAGGAGCCGGTAGGTTCGTAGTTAGTCCATAAAAACTATATCCAAATTAAGATATTGGCAGATGTCAATAGGTTCCTAATCAGCCTAGAAAACTAGGGTAAGAAGAAAGGATACTGGGATTACCAATAGGTTTCTAGTCAACCAATCAAAACTAGGATAAGAGTGAGATATTGGAGTTTCTAATAGGTTCTTAGTGATCCCATGAAAACTAAGCAATTGGATAGAGAGCCCTTAAATATTCAACCAGTTATTAGTCAGCCCATGAAAACTAACATGTTAATAGTAATCCTATAAACTATAATTAAGACGGATAGTCTAAAATGAATGGAGATGGGTAATCCAGAATAAATTCATTTATTTTGCATGTTATCATATTATATTGTTTAGAATTGTTTTAACCACTGTGGATGCAGGAGCACAGTATATAGTTTTATAAAGGTTTTGAGATACTAATAAAGAGAAAACCCATTTCACTAAGCGGCGTGGTCTCACTAGATATCTAAATGATTTAAGATGGTAGATTATTATTCATACCAGGCTTTATATCAGACTCGAAGTTTATGTTTTTTTCCTTAAACTTTCGAGTACTCAAATTATTTTGAGTAGTTGGAGAGTTGAGTTTTTAGGTACCTTTTAAACGAATAAGCTTTCAAAGACGAGCTGGAGGCATGATAGCTATTTAGAGTTCTCTTTTCTTTTGATTCAGCAGAGTTTTTTGTAAGGGCAAATTTGTTAAATTGCCTGTATATACTCTGATCTTCAAAGAGGGCAACTTCATATGTCGCTCTTGATGTATGTCATAATAAATATATTTTCTTTGAACCTGATTTGTGATTGTGCGATTAGGTAATGAATTGAAAATATTTTGAAATGGAATGTGATTTTGTTTAAAGTTTAGAATTTTTCCATATTCATGTGTTTCTGTATATCAATGAAACTAACATCGCCATATTTGGTCATCGAGGATTAATAATTATGGGTGACTACAACATCAGCCATCGTTAGTTTTTCACCTCCAAGTAGGGGGATGTTACAAGCTGGTATCAGAGCATAGGTTTATGAAACTTTAAAAGTAAAGTTAAACCTAGAAGATTTTTGAAACGTAATTCCAATAAATCAGAAATATAATCGGGGTTTGGGTTAAAGCTATAATAATATGCTTGTATATGATATATATATGTATGTATAAGTACGTGTTCCCTTTTCTCTTAGACCGTTCTTCTGTATCTTACTAAGGCTCATATGCAGATTTATGAGAAAGAAGATATGGGAGCAGGAAATGGAAGAGGAAATCTAGGTAGAGGAAGAACCACAACCAACGGAAATGCTCGACCTAATACCAGAAGGAACCAAGGTCGACAGGCTAATGCTAATCCAAATGCTGAAGCATATGTACTGGAAATCCACCAGTAGATGCGGGGATGGTGTATCAGTTGTCAGCCAATCTTTTGCAAGTTGGAGTTGATGTAATGTTGGAGGAGCTAATACAGTTGCTCCAGTGGGGAATAATTGTGCTAAGCTGAGCAGAGATTACACCAATTTGGATGGAAAGCCGTTTGTTGAAACGAAGGATGCTGTTGAAGTTGAGAATTCGCTTTTGCACTGTGAAAGGATATGTATTGATCTAGGCTTAGATGATGGGAAAAAGAGAAGGCTAGCTTCTAGGTAGTTGCAAGGGGTAACATTTCATTGGTAGATCAGTGTGACCTCCAGAGTTCTGCAAGAAGAGCTGACATGGGCTTATTTTAGAGAAGGTTTGAGTAGAGGTTTTTGTCTGAGGTTTCTAAGTCAACATTGATGAGGAAGTTCATGGATCTAGTTCAAGGAGAGAGGTCAGTGATCAAGTATGCTGCTAAGATTGATGAGATGTACCGATATGGATATGCTATGGTTGACACTGATGTTAGAAGGAATGAAAGGTTCGTTCGAGGACTGAGACCTGAGCTTGCTAGAATGACCATGACCCATATCCGAGAACCTTATACTGTGGTGGTGGAGATGGCCATTCGCCATGAAGAGTGTTTGTTGTGTCTGTTAGAGAGAAGCTAGTTGAATCCCAAGGTCCTCGGGGAAAGAAGAGGAAATTCTTTAAGAAGAAGGGAGCCTAGAAAGGGGATGATGCTAAGAAGGCAAAGGCAAATTTAATTTGTTATAAATGCGACAAGAAGAGTCATTATGCAAGTGAGTACTGATTAGGAAAGAGAAAGAAGGCCGCAGACAAAAAGAATGTGAAATGCTGTAACTGTGACCAAGTTGGACATTATAAGAACCAGAGTCCGAAGCCAGTCAGGGCAGACAAGGGGAAAGTTTTTGCTGTTGGGTCATCAGCTAAGCTTATTGCAACTGAAAAAGGAAGGACTGTGATGGAAGGTACGTTTTTGATCCAGAGTATACCAGTTAGGATACTTTTTGATACTGGTGCATCACATTCATTTATATATCAGTATTTGGTTGATAGGTTATGCTTAGAATCACATACCTTGTTACTTCCTTAAGGGTTGCCAATCCAGTAGGAGGGTATGCAACTCTGGGGGTGAGATGTGACCAGTTAGAACTTGATTTATTAGATCATAAGTTTGCATGCAGTTTTTATATTTATGATTTCGAAGATTTCAGAATCATTTTGGGTATGGATTGGTTGAGGAGGTATGAGGTTAGGATATTCTGCTAGGATGGGGAGATACCTTTAAGACTCCCTGATAGTCGTGATCGAATTATATTGTCAGTAGAGATTTCTGACCGAAGTAGTTATGCTTTGTTAAGTGCAATGGAAGTGGGAAAAGAGGTAAGTCAGGTTCGAATTGCAAGGGAGTTTGCAGATGTCTTTAAGATAGTCACGGAACTACTACCGAAACGAGTTGTTGAGTTTCGAATATACCTTATGTCAGGAGCTGAACCTGTGAGTAGACCACCTAGCAGGATGACACCGACAGAAATGAAGGAGTTGAAGGTGCGGCTAGTGGATCTATAAGGAAGAAATTTTATTAGACCAAGTAGTTTGCCTTGCGAAGCAGCCATGGTATTCGTGAAGAAGTCAGATGGGTCGTTAAGGATGTGCATCGACTATCGTAAATTGAATGAAAGGACAATCAAGAATAAGTATCCATTGCCGAGAATTGATGATCTGTTTGATTAGTTGAGTGGAGCCACAGTGTTTTCCCAGTTGGATTTGGTGACATGGTTCCATCAGTTGAGAGTGGTGGAGGATAGCATTCCTTTGACGGCATTTCGGACCAGGTATGGTTTGTATGAGTGGTTGGTGATGCCATTTGGGTTGACAAATGCACCTGCTTTCTTTGTTGATTTGATGAACAGAGTCTTCTAAGAGTATTTGGATATATTCACGTTGGTGTTTATAGATGATACTTTGGTATACCCTAAGGATGAGTAAGAGCATGAAGATCATCTTAAGGTTGTGGAAGAGTTGGTACGGTAGAATTAGCTAAAGGCGAAGTTTTCCAAGTATCATTTTTGGAAAAACGATGTTAGGTTTCTTGGTCATGTGGTTTTAGAGGAGGGATTGTCAGTCGATCTAGTTAAGATTGAAGCTGTCAACAATTGGAAGAGACCAGAAATGGTGACCGAGATCGGAATTTTTCTTGGACTTACTGGCTATTATCGAAGATTCATCAAGGAGTTCGCATGGATAACAACGCCTTTGACTAAGCTTAACACGAAGGAAGTAAAGTTTGTTTAGTCTGACAAAGTGAGGAGGCATTCCTTAAGTTAATGAATTTGCTGACCAATGCTCCAGCATTAGTAGTTCAAGATGGAAACCAAGAGTTGGTAGTATACACTGATGCATGCGGGACTGAAGTGGGAGTAGTGTTGATGCAGATGGGCAAAGTTATTGCTTACGATCTAGGTAGCTTAGACTGTATGAAATAAGATATCCTACTCACGACTTAGAGTTGGTTGCGATGATTTTTGCCTTGAAAATTTGGAGGCATTATCTCTTGGGAGAGAGATTTGAGTTGTATACTGATCATAAGTCATTAAGACACTTAATCTGTCACAAGGAGTTGAATATGAGACAACAGAGGTGGCTGAAGTTTTTGGCTGCTTATGATTTCGGTATAGAGTATACTCCTAGGAATGGAAATAAAGTAGCAGATGCTCTTAGCAGAAGACATCAGAATGTGGTGTTAGCTATGTTTGCAGAATGGAAGGATCTAGAAGTTTTGGCCAGTTGCGATATGCAATTAAGATCGACTGCTAGTTTTAGTCAGAGTACTGCTATGTTGTCCTATTTGGAAGTTTGACCAGTGTTGATCGAGAGAATTGCTTCTAAATAGAAGGAGGATCCATTATTAGCCGAGAGGATCATAAGGCTTGAGTTTGGAACTGAGATCGATGATTTGAATTTTTTTTGTCTTGACCAGAGAGGATGGTTGAGAAACAAGGGGTAATTATGTGTTCCAGATGTGGAGAACTTGAGAAGAGTAGTTGTTGAGGAATTTCATCGATCCAAATTTACGATTCATCCTGGAGGGACCAAGATATATCAAGATATAAAGAGAAGCTTCTATTGAGAAGGCATGAAGAGGGATGTTGGCTTTTGGATTAGGCAGTGTGTAAATTGTCAACGAGTGAAGGACGAACATCAAAAGCCAAGTGGGTTGCTTCAGCCTTTGGAGATTCCAGTTTGGAAGTGGGATTTGATATCCATGGATTTTATAGATGGGTTGCCAAGGTCAAGCAGAGGAAATGAGAATATATGGGTTATTGTGGACATGTTGACCAAGAGTGCCCATTTCATTCCAGTAAAGTCGACCAGTACGACACATGTTTTGGCGAAATTGTTCTTAAAGAACATAGTTAGACTTCATGGAGTTCCTAGTAGCATAGTAAACGACATAGATGTTTTATCCACTAGCGATTCTGGAGGAGTCTGCATGATGTGTTAGCATGAAGCTCAAGATGAGTACCACATATCACCCATAGACGGATGGGCAGACAGAGAGAGCCTATAATGTGCTTGAAGATTTGTTGAGAGCTTGTGTGTTGGATTTTGGTGGTTCTTAGGAAGATCACCTACATTTAGCTGAGTTTTCCTATAATAACAGTTATCAGGCTAGTATAGCAACAACGCCTTTTGAAGCTTTATATGGAAGACCATGCAAATCCCCTGTATGTTGGTTGGAGATTAGAGACAAGTTGGTTTTAGGTCGAGATTTGGTTAGGGAGGCGTTAGAGAAGATTGAATTGATCTGAGAAAGGATGAAGGAAACTCAATCCAAACAGAAGAGTTACGCAAATAAGAGGCATAAAGATCTAGATTTTTCAATAGGAGACAGTGTTTTCATCAAGGTGTTAACGGTGAAGGGTGTGGGAAGTCAAGGAAACTAGCACCAAGATATGTTGGTCCATTCCATATTATAGAAGGGATTGGAAAGCTCGCATACAGAGTAGAGTTGCTGAGCAGTATGGCAGGTGTCCATAATGTATTCCATGTGTCTCATCTTCGCAAGTATGTGCATGATCCAGAGGCTACAATTCCTTAGATAGAGTTGGAGGACTTGCTAGGAGTATCTGATTTGACTTTTGTTGGACAACCAGTCCGGGTTGTAGAGAAAGAGGAGAAAAGATTAAGGAACAAGACAATCAAATTGGTGAAAGTTTAGTGGAGCGACAATGAGAAGGACTATGCTTGGAAGATGGAAGGTAGGATTCAAGACACTTATCCCAATCTGCTTTGAGGGTATGTCTATATTAGATTTATATAGATATTTTCTAGTCAGGTAGACTAATACGGTTGTTAGGAGTCGTTACAGATGATTGCTATGTTTAGTATTTAGTCCTTACTGAATTTCGAGGACGAAATTCGAGCCTATAACACCCCTAATTTTTGTTAACATTATTCAGGAAATTTAATTTGGTAAATTAAATAGAATAATGTAAAGGTTAAGTGATAAGGGGACCGATACTTGAATTTAATAAATATTAAGGCCGTGCCTAATATAATAACCAATGGGCTTATGTTGGGCGGATTCTCGCCCAGTAGGCCACGAGACCGTGAAGCGTCATATCCCATGCACATTCGAAACCAACAGGCACAGTAGGCGTCATCTCCTTGCACTCAAGTGCTCATGTCCATTCGGTACCTCCTTGTACCAGGGTCCATTCGGCATCCATGAACCCATGTCCATTCGGCTCTCTCCTCTCATGTCCATTCGGCACCAGCTCAACGCCGGACCACACAATGCCGGTCCAATACTTCCACTCCACTACCGGATCAACCCCCTACCGAGCCAACCTCATTCGGTCCCCCACTCCATTCGGCATAGCCGGTCCAAGCCCCGCCGAATACCACCACCGGACCACACTACCACCGAACCACCTACATAACCGGACCAAACGACTACCGGTCCACATTCTCACACTCCTACCACCGGACCAGGCAAGCACCGAACCAACCCTCTCCTTTCCCCTGCCGGTCCACATGCACACCTACCACCGGTCCAAGCTCATAGCCGAATGAAGCCTTGCCGAACCAGAAGATTGCCAGTCCAGATTGCTCCAGCCCGGGCCCACCAACAGCTATATACCTCCAAGACCCCTTGCCCCCTACCTCATTCTATAAATAGAGGGGCAGGGGTACAACAATGGCAGACAAGTTTGAGAGCTCAAGCAAGGAAGGAACTTTCAAACTACTTTCATACACTTGTATACAACGCATTGTACTTGTAACCTGAAAGAAAGAAGATAATGACATATAAAGTGGACGTAGGCACATTCTGGCCGAACCACTATAAATCTGTGTGTCTTTTACATTTCAGCCCCTACCTTTCTCATATTTACATACTCATCTAAAATCATTGAAAATCACATATAATCGACTAAATAACACGACTTGGAGGTGTTTGTCCATTTTTTGTGCAAACATTTTTGGTGCTTTCACTGAGAATTGAACTCGAAGCTTCAGCTTCTCCCACTCAACCTTCTTCCTCATAACGACGTTCGTCGCTTAGAAATCATGCCTTCCAAGCAACGGAAGGATGTTAACAAAGGAAAGAACATCGCAACTAGCAGTCTTCCGGATCCAGTAGCCCCAGATCAAGAGGATCATCCAATTTCAACAGCAGCACCAGATGGATACCAGGCAAATCTGATAGCTCCTGCCACCGAACAACCAATAACTAGGGCAGATCTAGACAGAGTTGTGGCTGAAGTAACCAACCGCTTCACATCCCAACAAGAAGCTTTAGTGGACCAACTTATGTCACGCTTAAGGGATGCTGAAGAATCCAACCGCAACACTGAATCATGGGATGAGTCTCAATCTGGAGGATCTCGGAGACAGCAAAGGTATTCCTTCTTCGAAGAAACTATCGACAGGAATCATAGAAACCCCGCTGAACGGAGCCAAGCTGGAACCCAGCCCGAAGTTGGCCCCATGGAAATGCTCGAAGCAGAACCCCACCGGGTAAGATCAAGGCAGGGGGCAACTGTAGCTGGTCCTAGCATGCATCCGAGCAGCCAGAGACAACCACTGGATAATGCAAGAAGTGATAGATTGTACCATCCCTACAGGTCATCTGGACGAGATAGATCCCGCAGGGAAGAACTAAGCTCATTTTTGTCCGCTCCAAGTTCTGACGAACGAATGGCACGATTATTCAGAGAGTGTGTCCAACGAGAGCAAAGGGACCGGGGGATAGGCGCTAGGGTCACCAGCCCCTTTACCCGAAATATCGAAACTACCATCGCCCCCCGGGAATGGAAAATGCCAACCATGGAACCTTACAAAGGAACTTCCGACCCCATCGTACACTTACAGAGATACACCCAGCATATGCTCATGAGTGGAGCAACAGAAGGAGTATTATGTAAATGCTTTCCGCTATTCCTAGCAGATCTAGCTACCTCCTGGTTCTGCCATCTACCCCGAGGATCCATCAGCTCATGGGAGATGTTGAAAGAAAGGTTTATTAGCCAGTTCCTCATCCATGTGGAACAACCCAAGGATGCTTATTCTCTATCCAATATCAAACAGAAATCCGGAGAGACGCTGCAACAATATCTAACACGGTTCAACGCCACAGCAGCAACAGTTCAAGACGCCAATGAGAAACTTATCCTAACGGCCCTTTGTAGTGGCGTGCATCCGGATACCAAGTTTGCTAGGAGGTTAACAAAAGATAAACCAGCTACGTTACCTGACTTCTTCCATGAAGCTGGGAAGTATATGAGGCTTGAAAACGCTACCGCTAAAAGACAGTCAGGACAACAGGCTAAGACTACCCATGGCGACACTCCCGCTGCAACAAAGGACGTTTGAAGAAATGACTCTAGAGATAACGCTGGGGGCAAGAAGGGAGGAAAGCGTTTATATCAACCAGGACAGAGATTTGACTCTTGCCCCCCTCCCTTGCTTTAAACTTTGTCCTGGATGGCTAGAAGGATGTTTTTAATCATTTCACCAAATGGGTGGAAGCGGACCCTTTAAAATAAAATATCTTTGGCATAAATTATCAACTTCTTACATAAATTATCAACTTCTTGATCAAAAAATATTCTATGCAGGTACGGAGTCCCACTCAAGATCATATCAAACAACGGACTCCAGTCTGACAACAAAGAGTTTACCAACCGATGCCAAGAGCACATAATTCACAAAAGCTTCTCATCTGTAGCTTATCCTCAGGCAAACGGACAAGTCAAAGCTGTCAACAGAATTCTCAAAACCCTAACCAAGAAGAAGCTTGAAAAGTCAAAAGGCGCTTGGGTGGACGAACTTCCTACGGCACCCTGGGCCTGCCGCACCTCTCATAGAACATCAACGGGGCATACTCCTTTCTCTTTGGCATACAGATTGGAGGCCATGCCCCCAGTTGAAACTGTAGCGCCATCTCACCATAGGACCCACTGCAACCCAGAAGAAAACGAAGAACTCCTCCTCATGTCTTTGGATCTGATTGAGGAGAGGAGAGACGATGCAACACTTAAAAGCAGAAGCCCACAAGCAAAAAGTGGCAGCACAATGCAACTCCAAAATCAAGCATCGCAGCTTACAAGAGGGAGATCTTATCCTCATGCGGATCCTCCCGCAACACCGAATCATGGACCGAGTCCCAATCTGGAGGATCTGTGAGACAACAATGACCTTTCTTCTTCGAAGAGGTTAATAAAGAAATGGTCATGGTAGGAGCCGAGCCCGGACTCAGCCCGAATTCCGACCTGAGGAAACACTTGGAACCAAACCCAACGGGGGAGGTGCCAGGCAGGGGTCGGATATAGCTGAGCCTGTCATGCTACCTAACCATGAAAGCACCAGTAGACGGACCATATGAAATTCATCAAGATCTTCACAACAACGGAGCTTATATTTTGTCAACAGTGGACGGAGTGGTGTTCCAGAGGGCTTGGAACATCCGACACCTCCGTCGATACTTTTCTTAACTTGTACTGCCCATATGAAGTGAATTAACAAAGAGAATCAGTGGACGTAGGCATTTTCGTGCCGAACCACTTTAAAAAATCTTGTCTCTTTTTAACTTGTTCCTTTATGTCTTGGCTACTTGTTAAGCGTTATCCCTTTCTGTTGAACAAAATTCTATGGCATCTCCACTCAAGACGCACCGCGGCCTCATCTGGACTAGGCCTAACAGGTACGCTACGATTCTATGCACTCGCCAATGAGACTCTTTTGCCCCGGCATCCCTCTGCTGCGGGTTAACTCATTGCGCGCCTGCCCTCAAAGCCAACTGTAATGAGCCGATTATAAGTCATCATAAAGGCCGATTATAGCCGATGGCAGCTCATTACGGCGTTCGGCTCGTCGGTAACTGTGAACCTACTTTAAGCCCCAACATAAGGTGTGGCCAGCCAGGGGTAGTTCACGGCCAACGGCACCCACGCTAGCCGGCCACGGTAAATCGAATAATACCCACGATTACGGACCATAATGGTTCGGGTAGTTACCGTGCGCGATCTCGGCTCCGATGTGTCTTAAGTGCGGCTGTGGTAAAAAAGAAAACTCCCCGCGGAGGCGTAAGATGGGTGACAAATGTCTCCAAGACCCACAGCTAGGGAAAGTGACTACAAAACCCGTTTGCCACGAACTTAAGCACATCGACGGCCTTCCGTGACTGGAAGTTTTACTTTTACTATATTTCCATTTCATTTAAATATTTTTCTCCTATCCTGTATAACAAACTCTAAAGTACAGGAAACCAAATAGGAAGCATTCACTCATGAGGCTCTAAGCCTGCGTGCTGGGTAGCAGGGCGCTCTGCTATACCCGTGAACAGTTACACAAGACACTCAAAGCTACCGCCTGCGAATAAAACATAAAGGGCGGTACTCTCTTCTCTTGTACATAAATGCGTAACTATAACTTATTCATACACTGACATTGCAAAACGTGAAATTATATTTCAAGCAAAAACTTAACATCAAACACAAGTGGAATCACAGGCATATACATAATTATACTTCTCACACAGCACATAAAGATAGCAACAACATTTAAACATGACAAAATCAGCTTATATTATAAGATCACACGAAGTTATTCTTTGCAAGTAATTTTATTACAGTTGCATATCAAAGACTAACATGAACAGTGATAAAAAAGAAACAAAAAGATGGCAGATGCATCCACACTCCATCACCAACTCCCCCAGCCTACTTAGCCGCAGGATCGGAGCCCCCAGCATGTGGATCTGAAGTCCCACCTGTCCAGATCAGAAGAGGAATTCATTAAACGAACGATCAAGTTATGAAAACACGAAAAGAAAAGAAAGGGAAAAGAATAACTCACCAGCATCCGCCGCTTGATCCTCATCATCCAACTGCACGCCCGCTTCCTCTGCAGCGAGTAGCCGCATCCCCTCCTTCACCGCCGCTTGCTCCTCCTTTGAGAACTGAGCAGTAACCGCACTCAAGTTGAAAGCCTCTCCGCCTTCCTTACCCGCATTCACCCTGGCCTCCTCCAAAGCCTGGAGATACACCTTGGCCATGACCCGAGGGTAATCGTCCATCCAAGACAAGCCGCCCTCCTTCCAAGTGTGGAAGTACATATCCTGCAACATCTCATCCATCATCCCCTCGTTTTCCTCAAACTCCCTCACCCGGGCCTCGGAAGCTTGCAACTTGGTGATGGCGACGTCCCTCTCTGATTGGTATCTCAAGCAGTCAGCCTGGAGTGACCTCCTCATTTCCTCTTCCTTCAACTTGAGGGACCTCCTCATCTCCTCCATCTCCTCCTTCAACTCGGCCTGAGCCATCTCCGCAGCCTCGAGCCTCCCTGACAACTCCTCTACTCGCTCGAGATCCGCATTTCGAACCTCATCCACCGTTGCGATAGCTATGTTAATCCGTTCCCTGCAAGCGACCTCCATCTTCCGTAATTCCGCCCTACTGGCCTTCTCCATGGTCTCTTTCAGACGCTTGGAGGCTTCCTCATGCTGGGAAATCTGGATGGCTTGGTCGGCGAGTTGCTTGGCCTGATCGGCAACCTTTAACCTCAACCGAATGTTAGCACTCCCGATCTCTTCCCCGGCCTTGACCAACTTAGCATGATGCTCCATTAACTTCTTGGTCTCTGCGGCCACCCGGTCGATATTAGCCTTGGCCTCATCCCCCATGGTGACTACCCGTGTAGTAAGTAAATCAAGATCTAAAGATTTGGCCTCGTCCAGCACTCTTACCATGGGGTTGCGGGGAAGTAGGTGCTCGCCCGTGGTCTCATCGAATGAAATGTCCCGAAAACTTGGGTCTAAATCAGGATGGCCGGCAAAAGGGTCACGAGGCACGGGGCGAGGCACATCGGGACGCCTTATATGAATGACAGTAGAACTCTTGGAAGGAGGAGGAGGGGGGCAGGGCTCCGTGCTCTCCTCCGTAGTATCACGAGGAGGCTGAGTAGGGGGAGACAGAGTAGGAAGCTGCGAAGCAGAAGAAGACTCAAATAAGGAACGGCTCCGCTTCCTTTTCTGAATGCCCTCTTCGATGACCCCAAGAAGAGGGCGGTACTTGACTACGTCCCCAGTGCGATCAGTAGAAGGTTTCGCGGAAGCTCTCCTCGACTTAAATTGTTCAAGGCGGTGTCGAACATCCGACGTTTTACCCGCCTGGCCTGCCCCTGGAATAAAGAACAAGTGTTACGAACATACAATAATCCGCAATTCAAAAAATGTGCTAAGTTAAAAAGAAAGAAAAGTGAGGAGACACATCTGTTATACAAACCCGGCGGAGGAGTGGGATACTGCAATAAGTCCTGGATCTCATTCCAGGACGGAAGTGAACCGTAAAAAATTTCTAAGTCCTTATCGAAAATAGAATCGGCAGAAGACAAAAGTTCACCTTGCATCGCCGGAATCACCCTAGCTGAGGAACCCTTAGAGGATGGGTCAGTGCCAGCCACAGCTTTGCCGGTTTCCTTTGCCTTCTCCGTTCCCTTCTCCGTTTCCGACTCTCCCTCCGACTCCCCGAAGGCCCGACGGAGAGCCTCATCCAGTTCGAGGTCTTGTTCAGAGGTTAGAGCAGCAACACCACTACCACCTTGACCTTCGCCATCTCCTCCACCCTCCGACCCTTCTCCAACTTCGCCTCCTTCCTCCTCTTCTACACCTTCCTCCTCCGGGACAATCGGGCAAGTACTTGGAGAAGGGCCATCGGACTTCCTCAGTTTCTTCCCCCCGACCACGGGACGCTCTGCGAAAGGCTCCCTCTTACCGCTCTTTACCGTAGCCCCCTCCTTAGCTTTAGCAGCCCTCTCCTCAGCCGTATCCCTTTGCTTAACCACGGACTGGCGCGGTAAGATCAAATTATACTCCAAAAGGGTTGCGTTCCTGATCAAGAAAGAGGCCGACCGGTCCCGTGCCGGAATAGCCTTTAGTTCAGCAGCCATTCGCACTAAGGAATCGTCCTCCACGACTGCAATACCACCTGTCGCTAGCCAGAAATAGAAGCATGTCAGAAAAAACACTACAGTCAAAACACATGAAAAATATAAATGAAATCAATCTTACAGCCGGAAGTGAAAAGGCGGAAAGAAACAGCATCGTCCTTGACGAAGAACCACTCCTTCTTGAACATGGTGAACTTGGAATACAAGTCCAGAACTGGTTTGAAGGGTACGGCCGCCTCCAGGCTAATGTACGGAGACCCCTTCTTATAGCCTCTCAGGTTGTACAAGTATCGGATTTCCCGGTTAGAAGGAGGACGCCCGTACCTCCTCTGGAAGATAACAAAAAGGCTCACCAGGATGGCATATGAGTTAGGCTGGAGCTGGAAAGGAGCCACCTTCAAATAAGTGGTGAAGCTTACTATCCAAGCGTTGATAGGGGGGATAGCGCCGCACATGCAATGGTATCTGCTAAAAGCGAAGTAGCCCTCGGGAGGATTATATGGCATCACCCCATCTCCTGGCAGCAGCATAAGAGCCCTATCTATCCCAAAGGAACGGGATATGACGTCAAGTTGCTCCTCCTTTAAGGAGCTAGGAAAGCAATCAGGAGGAGAGACGAGAAGCTCCTGGGGACCATACCCATCGACTAGTGACCTCGGAGCGGGTCCGTGCTGTGCTGGATCTGGCTGAGCTGGGGGCACGGCAGAAGTTTCTCCGCTATCCCTGGATTTCTTCCTGCCCGATCGAGTTTCAACTTTGCGAGACATTTATCTGCATACACAAAAGTAAAAAGCATGATGTTAGAACGACAGTATAAACAAACAAGCATACATAAGTCCGGAGTTCCACTCAAAGTCCAGACACAAAGTTCGTTCGGCACTGGAGGTTCAAGACCATTCGGCACTAGGGTCTTACGTTCATTCGGCAGTACAAGTTCATTCGGCACTGGGATCTGACTTCCATTCGGCAATGGAATCTGAGGTTCATTCGGCAAAGCAAAGCTTCCGTGCCCATTCGGCATAAGCCCATCCGGTTATAGAGTTCATTCGGTAAAAGAGTATATACCTGGTTCGGCGAATATTTGATTCGGCAAATACTTGGTTCGGTGGGCTTTTGATTCGGCTTCCTCTTGTTCGGTAGAGAAAAACTAAGGGGGGTGTAGCCTCTATATATAGGCGAGCTCTGGAATACCGGACGAGAACCTACTGCCGGACCAACCCCATGCCGAACGAGAACCTATCACCGGACCAACAACAACCGGACCAACAACAACCGGACCAACTATGTACCGAATGAAACCTTCCATACCAAACCAACCTCCAAACGAATAAGAATATATGCCTACTCGAAACCGAATGAAACTGTCTCTACCAGCAGAAGCCAGAAACAGGGGGCATGCAGGGCGCCTCACTCAGATAAGTCCCGAACTCCTGATCTTACTAATAAAATAAAGAATATGATAACAACGGATAAGTCGTGAATCTCTCACCAACGTGGGTTAATCATTTACACGTGTACGCGACCGCGAATGGTCCATAGGCACGCTCTGAATGGCTATTAACCCCGTCGCCATGAGAATTCACACTTTGACACCCCTGTTTTAAGCCCAACGGTTAGACGAATATTTGACTCTGATAATTAGAGAATGGCTAAGCTACTTACACATGTACGGGATCGCGAACGATCCCTAGGCATGCTCTGAGCTGGCGATAAACCACCTTGAAAACGATCCGGGGAACCACTCGAACGTGGACCTGGCATCGATAACGAGCTCGAACGGTCGTCATTTGAAATCACACTGAAGCTATAATTTCCTTTGCAGGACATCCGAAGGATATGGACACCCAGCTTATGTCGTTTTACAAATCACGCCCACTACAGGGAAACAAAGCGCGACACGTGCAAGCCCGTGCCCCACTTTGGGGGGCAAATGTTGGGCGGATTCTCGCCCAGTAGGCCACGAGACCGTGAAGCGTCATATCCCATGCACATTCGAAACCAACAGGCACAGTAGGCGTCATCTCCTTGCACTCAAGTGCTCATGTCCATTCGGTACCTCCTTGTACCAGGGTCCATTCGGCATCCATGAACCCATGTCCATTCGGCTCTCTCCTCTCATGTCCATTCGGCACCAGCTCAACGCCGGACCACACAATGCCGGTCCAATACTTCCACTCCACTACCGGATCAACCCCCTACCGAGCCAACCTCATTCGGTCCCCCACTCCATTCGGCATAGCCGGTCCAAGCCCCGCCGAATACCACCACCGGACCACACTACCACCGAACCACCTACATAACCGGACCAAACGACTACCGGTCCACATTCTCACACTCCTACCACCGGACCAGGCAAGCACCGAACCAACCCTCTCCTTTCCCCTGCCGGTCCACATGCACACCTACCACCGGTCCAAGCTCATAGCCGAATGAAGCCTTGCCGAACCAGAAGATTGCCAGTCCAGATTGCTCCAGCCCGGGCCCACCAACAGCTATATACCTCCAAGACCCCTTGCCCCCTACCTCATTCTATAAATAGAGGGGCAGGGGTACAACAATGGCAGACAAGTTTGAGAGCTCAAGCAAGGAAGGAACTTTCAAACTACTTTCATACACTTGTATACAACGCATTGTACTTGTAACCTGAAAGAAAGAAGATAATGACATATAAAGTGGACGTAGGCACATTCTGGCCGAACCACTATAAATCTGTGTGTCTTTTACATTTCAGCCCCTACCTTTCTCATATTTACATACTCATCTAAAATCATTGAAAATCACATATAATCGACTAAATAACACGACTTGGAGGTGTTTGTCCATTTTTTGTGCAAACAGCTTAAGAATGGGGTTTTTTGTTAATTAAATTATATATGGGTAAATTAGTAAAATTTGCCGCCCATAACCCTTACATATATATATTTCATTCCCACCCTTTCATTCCTCATTCACATTATTTTCAAATGAAAATCAAAAATTAGAGAACGACCGGCCATTAAGAGGAAGAAGAAATTCAATTAGAAATCTAGAGAATCAAGCTTAGGGAAAATCAATCTCAATCCAATCTCCTTATCTAAATCAAGGTGAATAATAATTCCATCTCTATTTTATTTTGAATCATATGTTTTCAGATTTAATGGTAAATTCATTTTTACGATGAATTGGATAATGATATGATTGAATATTGATTTATTTAATTTAAAAAAGATTGTTTAAATGAGTTTATTTATGGTTTTAGGGAGAAACCAATATAAAAATTATGTGTAAATGCCATGGGAAAATTTTATATGATGCAAAACATGATTTTGGAGTTGGGTCTTAATTTTAATAATTTCCCAAGCTATGAAAAGATTACTATGAATTTTCAAAGGAAAATATGGTTATTTGGGTTTGTAAATTTATTTTGAAAAATGTATTAATAATTTGGGTCTAGAATTTTGATATGTTAGTTAACACGATTAAAGTGAATTTTTGTAATTTTTGGGAATTTTTTCAAAGTGATTCGCTATGCAAATCAAATTATTTTAGAAGAGGGACTTCTTCGTAATATTAGTTTTAGCTAATGGAAGGACTTATTTGATTAACTTACCATGGTTTAGATCTAAAATTAACGACAGTTACTTCGGTAAAGAATTTAAAAATGTTAAGGCAACCAATCTGGTATTGACACGTGGTAGGTTAGTTAGAAAAGGACTTGCTTTAAGTATTATTAAACCAGGTTTGTTCAAAAAAGGGGGATTTTGCCTACTTTGGGAAGTACCTTTCGATAAAGAAGCTTTCGCCTTTAGCCTAGTCGAAACCTACAATGCCGAAACCAATACACAAGGTATCACAATGATGGTATGCAGTGGATTGGAGATAGGAGAAAGGTTAAGTGTCAAAAGCATGGCTTTCGAAGGAGTCGAAACCTTTACTGTTTTAAACGGATTTGAAAGGGTTTTTAAAATCCTTCGAAAGGGTTGCTATTAACTTAAGTTTGCTTTCGAATGAGTTCTTTTACTTATGAAATGCTTTTGAAAGAAGGGGTTCCGACCCAATCAAAACCCTGTTGTCGTTCTTTAACCTTTCGATGGAGTTGAAGATATCAATGTTGTTGAAAAGGTACCTTGTTTTATAAGTTTAAGCCACTTCCTATAGCTTTCAAGAGGAGTTATGGGTTTCAAGCCAACCTTCTGCTATTTTACCCAGATGTTAAATGCTTTAGAAAGAGATGGTAACGACGCCGTCCAGTTCTCCTTAATATTTTTATATGATAAAGGATGGTTTCGAAAGAGTTGCTTTCACCTATATTCATTTTTCCCAAATAATGTTTTAAGTATAAACCGAATGTTTTCGAAAGGGGGACTTTCAATGATTTCATAAGGGTTACTTCCATGGGTGTCGAAAAGGGATACTTTCAACTGGTTTCGAAGCTAAGGTTCTAAAGTTAAATGCTAATACTTTAATAACAAAAAGTTTCAAAAGGAAGATTTTATAGTATAAAAAGGCAGGAGCCTAATGTTTTGAATGCTTTCGGAGGAGGTCATCTTATGAAGTCGAAAGCTAGGTTTCGAAGGTATGGAAAGGTTTAATAACCAAAATTCTATTTTAAAAGAAAAAACCCACGACTAAATTAAAGGAGTTTTTATAATGGTTTTAAGAAGGAGCTATCTTTGATAAAGTAACAGGTTAAAAAGATTAACCATGTTTTATATTAAACCCACATGGGTGGTGTTGCGACGCTGTTATGTTGCTTCTTCAAATATGAATATATTCACTCTAAAATGGACCCATAACCGCATTTTGGGGATAAAGGGTATAAGAACCGGTTAGGTTAACTCGGTAGTGAATATAAATTTATTAAACTCCCGACTGAGTAGAATTGCATCCAGGAGATCAGGAAGACCAGAATATAGGATGATGAAGTATACAAGAAAAATATTGGCAGTAGCCAATAGGTTCTCGGTAAGCCCGAGAAAACTACATATAGGAAAAGATATTGGCAGGGGCCAGTAGGTCATAGTTAGCCCATGAAAACTATGTATAAAGGAAGATGTCAGTAGGACAGGTTTATAACAAGCCCATGAAAACTATGATTTGATACTTGTAGGGGTCAGAAGGTTTGTGGTTAGCTCATGAAAATTATATCCAGATTAATAAATTGACAGATGTCAATAGGTTCCTAGTCATCCTAGAAAACTAGGGAAGAAGAAAGGATATTGGGGTTACCAATAGGTTCCTAGTCAACCCATGAAAACTAGGATAAGAGTAAGATACCGGAGTTTCCAATAGGTTCTTAGTGATCCCATGAAAACTATGTAATTGGAAAGGGAGTCCTTAAATATTTAACTGGTTATTCGTTAGACCATGAAAACTAATAGGTTAATAGTAAACCTAGAAACTATAATTGAGACGGATAGTATAAAATGAATGGGTTTGGGTAATCTAGAATAAATTCATTTGTTTTGCATGTAATCATATTACATTGTTTTGAATTGTTTTAACCATTGTGGATCCAGAAGCATAGTATATTATAATTTTTTTGAGATAATAGTGAAGGGAAAACACATTCCGCTATGCGGCGTGGTCTCACTGGATATCTATATGATTTGAGATGGTAGATTATTATTCATAACAGACTTTATGCCTGACTCGAAGTTTATGTTTTCCCCTTAAACTCTCAGGTACTCAATTGATATTGAGTAGTTTGAGAGTTGAGGTTTTCAGGTACCTCTTTAAACAAATAAGCTTATGGAGACGAGCAGAAGGCATGATAGCTATTTAGAGTTCTCTTTTCTTTTGATTCCGCTGTGTTGTTTGCAATGGCGAAGTTGTTAAATTGCATATATGTACTCTGATCATCTAAGATGACATCTTCATATGTCGCTCTTAGCGTATGTTGTAATAAATATATTTTCTCTAAAAGTGATTTTCGATTGTGGGATTATGCAATGAATTGGAAATATTTTGAAATGGAATGTGATTTTATTTGAAGTTTAAATTTTTTCCATATTCATGTGTTTCTGTGTATAAATAATCTAACGCCGCCATATTTGGCCGCCGAGGATTAATAATTATGGACGACTGTAGCATCGGTAGCCATTAAGTTTTGGGCCTCCAAGTAGGGGGATGTTACATAGTGCCTTAAAAAGTTACAAACGACTTGAGATCCGATTTAAGAACAAAAGCTATTTTCAAGCTTTGGATTTTTGAAAATATGTTTCCAACTTTTGACCTTTTGTTTAAGTTTTCCAAAACTCTTACAATTGTGTTTTCAAACATGTGATAACTAGAGTTAACTGAGATTTCCACTTAAAATCAATTCTAGCGTACTGCGCTTATAGCGATAGTCGCTATGGATGTAGTTCGGGAAATTTCACGATTTCAAGTTTTTAATTGTTTTCTTTTGGATTATTTGTGAAAACTTATTTCAAACTTAATTAAGTAAGTCAAAATTTTATGTTTTAATTATTTAATACTTTATTAATTAACTTATCGGCTAGGGTAATTATTAATTAATTAGGTCAAGTAATTAGAGTTTAAGGAATTATTTATCAAGTTAATTATTTTTATTTAAGTAAGTACTAAATAATGCTTACTTAAGATAAAAGAAAATTAGTTTCTATTTAATCAAGTTTGTTTATTACAATTAATTATTTAATTAGAGGTAATTATTTAATTAGAGGTAATTATTTAATTAATTATTACTTAATTATGGGCTAATTACCCATTTAATTATAATTTAATTTTTTAAATATATGTTAATTAGTTAAAGTATAATTAAGTTTTAATTATAAATAAAATTTGGATTTTTAATGATTTAATTTTTGATTTAATAAGATTGATTAAGGTTAAATTGAGATTAAACTTATGATTTAATTAAAGTTTATTTGTTTTAAGGTTTCTTTTGAAACCCTAGTAGTTATTTATTTTTAAAAAAATTTCTTATTTAAGCAAATTTTTTAAAACCAAGAATCTCTTGTCCATGCTATTATGGAGCTAAATGAATTAAAGAAGTTGTAATAAAATGATGGCGTGTTTTATTGAAAGTAGGTCGACTTGTATATCACAAATACCGCACTTAGAGAATACGATGAACACAAGGAGGTTAATTTCGATAAGCATGTCATGATTATCTAAGCATATGGATTGTACGTTTATATGTGAATCTTTACACCCTGATAGTGGAATAGTTAACTATAAGCAACTTGACTCTTTAAAATCATCGAACGTTGGTTTGGAGAGACCATGATCGGATATTAGTTGTAATATGAAAACTGCTTCAAACCGGCGTAAACGTTCGAATTGGAAATAGTAATGGCAAGGTCCAAGGTGAAGACTTTGGAGTGCAAGGGCTATTTGCTACCAACCATGAGGGTGATTCCAAAATGGGTGTAGTAGAGATAGTGCCTTTGGTTCGTTCATCTCCTAAAGGACTTATATGGATGAGTGCTGACATTGTGTCAACATATGGAAGGCAACGTTAGCATTCCAAGTGGCAATGCAATAATAAAGTTAAATGTAGCCTTGGGCCTCATTAATTGGGTATGACTAAAATAGAGGAGATGCAGCGAGGCTAGTTGGGTTACTCCCATCAGGGTACGGTTATCTCTATCTAAAGTCCCCACTATTAACTCATTTATGCTTCGGTACGGTTTGTTAATCCCAACCGTGGGTTAATCTTATTCGGTACTATCCAGTAAAGGGTAAGCCGGTCTTATGTTGGCAGGGGTCGGTAGGTTTGACCTTAGTGTTATTTTATCCAGAGATGCACTGTGATGGGAAGTACCAAGTTGCCCAACCATAGTATGAAATTCATTCTCCAATAAGTGACATACATATTTAGTTGTACCTAAATATGTTGAAAGGTGAGATGCAAGCATTTCAACTACGTTCTATTCTACTTGAAAACCCTAGACGTTATCATAATATCACCGCATTTCTATAAAAATTGTTTTGGTCATCGTAAGGTAAAAACACTACCGTGTTTGTGTGTGGTGTGGTCTTACGAGATACCACTGATTCCAAAAGTGTTTCATAAAAGTAACAATTAAGTTGTTTGAGTTTACTCACACTAGACCCATGTCTGACCTTAGGAGTTTTATTTTCTTTTCCTAAAACTCTTGGATACTCAAATTTTTATGAGTAGCCAAGTGATATAGGTTCTTATGGAAGCATTTTGAAGGAGCTCGAGCAGGTGGCTTCACCGTTAGCTAATTATTATCTTATTCTACCGTGTTTTATGTATAATCTCTAGCATGTATGGGCATGTAGTTATAGCTGTCGGTTGAAGTTGTAATGTAATAACTTTAATGGGTTATTTATATGGAAATGACTATGTAATATCCTATGTTACCTATTATATGTTGTTCTAATCCGTGGTGAGATTCTGCGATTGTGTACTTTCTTCTTATCTTGCCTTTTCTTCCACCCTTAATGGCTTGTATTTCGGTGCAAGAAAAGTGATCGTTACAATTTTGGTATTAGAGCAAGGTTGAGTGAACACTTAGCCTTGGGTTAGGGTCAACTTCGAGAGTACGTATTTGTAATTTTTATTCGTGTGTGTATGTATGTGCATATATATATATATCTGATAAATTAATTAGCTTGATAGGTTTGATTAGTACCCTTCTATCAAAATTTATCTCGTCCAAGTATTCTAACAATTATCTTACTATGCCACATAGTAAGACATGAGTAACAGAGGCAGACAAGGTAGGGGAGCAAGTAGCATAACGACTACAAATGGTTGAACCCCAAATCCTGCAAGTGTTCGGATTACCGAAGAGGCAGTGTCCGAGCAGCTAAGAGTTAATTTCGCAACTTTATGCAAGGATTACACCGAGCTTGGAGGGAAACCATTTTGAAGGAACCGAGTCTATCATGGAAGTGCAAGCCTGGTTATGGTCTTGCGAAAAGATTTTTAAGGGCCTTGGGTTGTCAGATGAGCAGAAAATATTCTTATTAGCGTGGCAACTGCAAGAGGGAGCAGCAGCCGTGTGGGACTCCCTTACTGCAAATATTCTAGAAGACGAGTTTTCGTGAGCCCAATTTAAGGAAGTTTTTGAAGACTAATTCTTGCCAGCAGCAGGAAGGACCTGGATGTATAAGAACTTTATGGATTTGAAGCAAGGGGATCTATTCATAGCAGAGTATGAGACAAAGTTCAAAGAGCAATCTTGTTTTGGTCCGAAATTGATCAACACCATGTTAAAGAAGAATGAAATGTTTGTTTTAGGTATGAGGGAGGAATACTATGAGAAAATGACTATTCATATTAAGGGTACTTTTTTGGATCTAGTTGATATGGCTCCGAGGTACATGGCCTTGGAAAAGAAGAAACTACTCCAACAACACCCAGTGGAAATGGTTCTGGCAAGAGGATGTTCAATCCAAATTCGAAGAATCAGGGAAAAGGAAAACATGAAAAGGTCAAGCAGGCAAGTTCAGTAATATTTCATGTTATATTAACAAGCGGAGAGGTCATATTTCAAGGTCCTATTCGAACATGAAGCTCCGAAGCAGCAAAGTGGACCCATCTCTCCAATGGTCCTAAAGTCTCTTTGTTTTAATTGTCATCAATCGGGCCATACGACTAAGGACCACCCACTCATGGAGAAGGTGCAGCAGCCCAAGGTGTATGCCAAAATACCTTACCGATTAATGTTATTTTTGTTCGAACATTATTTGATATGGGTGCCTTTCATAGTTTTATCTCTTGTGAATCAATAGGTAAATTTCAACTTATCCCCAGTATTGTAGAAAACCCTTTGTGTATGTCTAACCTCTTAGGTGGTGTAACCCATTTGAATATGATTTGTAAGAATATTCTAATTTCCTACCTTTCTCATCACTTTTCTTATGACCCGTATGTCTTAGATTTTAGGGGATTTGACATTATTCTTGGTATGGATTGGTTATCGAAATATGGAGCTATTTTGGATAGTGCTGAAAGGGCTATATTAATAGAAACTAAGTGGGGAAGAATTGCTAAAGTACCATGTAAGGATCCTGGTATTAATATGTGTAGTTTCTTTCATACCTGGAACCATCCTAGGATGAGTTAAGTCTTAAAGAAATTGTTAGGAATTTTCCCAATATGTTTGAAGAAGTCAATAACTTACCCCCACACTGAAACACCCCACACCCATTAGTATACTCAAAAAGGATACACTAAAAGATGTCGTGCGTTGTAGGTATGGCTAAAAATTTACATAGAATAAGATTCATAAGAAAATAAATAATAATAGCGTAAACATTTAAATGGTACCTTCATTACTAAAAAAAATAAGTCATAAAAACCAAATGTGTCAAAACCAAGTACACGTGTTTCGTAAAAAATATAATCTTAGTCACGTCATCATAGTACATAAAATAACCATCCCTCTTAGAAGCACCAGTACATCAAAATCCAAATGAAATGAAAACTGAAAAGAAGAAGAATACATGAATAATATCCAAGTATAGCTCCCTAAGAAAGCTGAAATCTACCATCCTTGCCTCTGCTGACCTATGGGGGGAAAGGGGAAAATAGAGGAGTAAGTCAGACTAAAAGTCTGGTGAGTGGAAGTAATTATTAGTATTTTTAAGCAAGATAAAGATAATAGACTTAGCAACAGTTCTAGTATAAAAGGAAATAAAGGAAAGATAAAACTGGAATAAAATACTGTTTAACTGTATGCTTTGATTCTTTGGACTGTTTGTACTTGTCTTAGATAGCTGCTTTGATTAGGCTGAAATCTTAATCCTATTTTAGTTAGACTGAAATCATAATTCTACCCGTTGATTGGCCTTCTATCTCTGTTGTGCCACTGTGAGCTGCATCCTGTGGCTCCCACAACAAAAAGACACATGTATAGCGCTTTGGAACTCAATAGCGACTTATCTCCATACTTTGAGACTGCACGCTCGGTCAACGTCGGTTCGCACGACATGTTGCTCCCTCTTTTGACTTCTTATCTACCTACTTCAGCATAAGCGTGCCCAGCCTCATCTGATCTGTTGTGAGACCATCAGTCCTAGTCTGACAAGGTCCTGCTTTGCCTCACCTAAGTGTTTTGTGAGACCATCAGCCTAAGTCTAAAAAGGGAATTATGACGACCTACATTTTGGAAGGTTTAAATTGACAATAATCCACATATGTCTGACTTAAACAATCTGAACGTAGATAATCAATGGGGTTAAATAAGAAAAATATGAAGAGAAGAAGAAAACAAAACACAGAATCTCATAATGGAAACGATAAAATATAATAATCATCAAATAAAAAATAAAAAATTGTTTACTATACATTTGATTATAATCCGTACACATTTATTAGAGTTATATCTACACATAAGGAATAAATAATCGATACAACAGAATAGCATGATCAGGGGGGTAAAAATAATAATATACCAAAACTCCATCTTCGTCCTCCAGAGAATAGTCTTCAATACACTGAAAAAAATTCAGGACTGACCCGAGCATAATGAAAAGAGAAAACACTTGAGTCAGGACTAAAATACTCTTATATATATAAGTCAAATCAATATCACAAATATGAGTGCAATAACTTAAGAGATGTTATGGGATTTTCCATCTCCTAAGAATTCGTTAAACTATTTATATATAATAGTATACGCTATAATAGATAATGTCTATCAGTAAAATAAATATCAAAATAGCATTAACGCTTTAAATTGATCCACCTTAACACATTTACAGTTTTAACCAAAACCGTAATAGGCTCATATAGGGATAAATACGACAAGGCACATAGGCAATGCCCAAGGTAGGATTCTACCAGTTTACCCTTTCTGGCTGGTCGTAACCCATCCGTGGCCGACTGCGATATCAATCCAAATGACAAATAAGGTGCACCCATTGAATCCGAAACCACAATTGTAATACGAGGGATCAACGTCGCTAGAGGTAGCTAACCTCAATGGCATGACATAGGCTCCTGTTTTAGTCGTTTTAATTATGACACGAATGTCAAGGCTATCCTTCATCGTTCTCTTACTTCATTCCAGTACACGTCGCCAATTCAAACACTACATTCTGGATATCATCCACCGTATACACGGTTGTCAAAGTGGTTCCAATATTGAAAGAGAGTATCTCAATAAGAGGCCCCGGTCTCTTTAATAATCAATCGTCATTTTACACACCGGTTGGTTCTTTTACATTTCGAAAACAATTCGCACTTGATATCAAAATATCATATTCGTTTTAAAATCAAATTCATTTCAAAATCATTATATATATCCACTTCAACATCAATTCCATTTCAAAATTATCATATAGTCAAAATTTTAAATTTTGTCCGATAAATGGATTCCACTTCCAAAATTTGATTCGAATTCAACTTAGGTTATATTCTTCACTTTAGCCTAGTTCGTATTTAAATCCAAGATTTAAATATAAATAATTTACCCTTTAACCAGTTTGACTTTTATAAAATAGTTTACATAGTTTAAAACAGTTAAATAGTTAAAAATAGTTTAATAGAAATATTTAAATAATTTAATCGAAATAATTTGAAAAAAAATGGTTTACATAGTTAAATAGTTTAGAAAATCAAAATAATTTGAATATTTAAAGAATATAGATTGTAAATCATTTATACTAAAATATTCATTTTAACAAAAATAATTCCAAAGTCAAACCGGTCAACTTCCCAGTTTCCTACCCAAATCAATTCCAAATTCCATTTCGATGTAATCGATTCAATTCTAATTCCAACTCGAATAAATTTTGATTCCATATAAATTCCGATTTCAATTCATAAATTCTTTCATATCAATTTCCATTTTCAAATTAACTTAAATCCCAATTTCAAATTAATTTCCAATTCTAATTCCAAATTAATTTAAATTCCAATTTCAAATTAATTTCCAATTCCAATTCCAAATTAATTTAAATTCCAATTTCAAATTAATTTCCAATTCCAATTCCAAATTAATTTAAATTCCAATTTCAAAATAATTTTCAATTTTAGTTCAAATTCTAAATTCGATTTCAAAATATCGATTTAAACACTTAAATAAAATTTACTTTCTACCAAATTTTAAATCTGAATTTTCAATTCCAAACTCAAATTTGAAATATCATTTCATATCAATTTTTCTTTGAAATATTCAGAGTTTGAATGAAAAACCAATCCTTTAAAACCAATCAACTTTCGAAAATTCACGCCTTATTTTAATTTTTAACTTAAAATCTAAACTCCGATCAATTAAACAATTTCGTTTACCAAGTTTAAATTTTAACATTTCGAGCTTCAATTCAAAATAATTCAATTTCCATAAATTTGATTTTTATTCTTGAAAATCAATTCATTTAAATAATTTCAAACAACTTTTAAAATTATTTAATTTAACCAACCCAGTGTTCGTACATAATTTTCTAACCTATGGCCAAGTGTATAATTATTTCAGTTTACTTCCAAGAATGGATATATATCATTTCCAAACTATTCTTAATTTATTCAAAATAATTCAGTTTATAGTTTTATATGCAACAAACAATATACATGATGATAGCATGATATATTTAATTAATTTGACATCTAATCATTCAAATATCAACCAATTTCCATCCATCACAATCAATCAACCAAACAGTCAATAAGCACACCAATCAACCAATTATAAAAAATCAGGGATTTTTCTAGCAGTTTAATTCTAATTCAACTTTAATTATCAATCCAAATCCTATTAACTAATTTCAGAGGTCAATTGAATGTCAACCAAATTTATCGACACCTATCAATAAATAAAATCACTTCACAATATAATTTAACTAACATTAGAATAAAATAGCCAAACGTGAGCATATGAAACACCCACCTTCTTATTCAAAACTGGAAAATTTTCCAGCTTCAAATTAATTTCAATCCGATCCCATGCTGTAGCCTTATCGCAACGATCCTACCACAATTTGTTTCGTTCAAAATGAATCTCGTACAAGAGATATACGGATTTATTAATATCGATAAAAAAATCAATTTATAATTACAAAATTTATAACAGAATTACCAATTCAGCTTGTGCATGCAGAAACCCTTGCCGTATTTTATTATTATTATTTTTTTTTCAAATCACGATCGACATCTTCGATAACCATCGTTGCGCCACCTATCGTCGACCGAACCTCTAACGCGCCGCCATCATCGTGCGCGCCGCTGCTACCTCCAAGCGATCGCTCGCGACTTCGCACACGAATACAAATCAAGCCCTGAACATGGTCGACCTTGCCCAAATTGTGATTCGCCGACGCTTCGCCTGAGTCGACTCCACCTCTAACCGCACTCGACTCGATCGCGCCTTCTCACCCTTCTATGTCGATGTGCCATCTCCTCATTTTTATCGAGTTCTTCTCTTTTTTTTAGAGAGGTAGTTTTTTTCTTATATTTGGCTGCGGCCATTTTTTCCTTTTTTTCTATTCGATCTGGTTTTTTTTAAATGATTGCATTTCATTTTGAACGAGAAAAGAGGGGAATGAGCAAGTACGGGGGAGAGAAAATAGGATGAGGTGTGAACGAATGAGAGATAAGAAAATATAAATATCTAGCCTACAACGTTCGAAATACCTCGAGCTCCAAACAAAACATGATGCCTGGCGTTCATAATGTTTTACCTCTATTCCGAGTACAATGGAACTAGTCCCGAGGCCTATTTGGATCGTATGCAGAAGATAGCTTTTCGAAGTCGATTATTTTGATTCAATTCAAAATTAAATTTCTACGCGTTTCAAGCTTGCACTATCAAACGACAAGTCCGATCGCTACGAAATTTGAAATCCTACAATAATTCACCATTTCGGATCCGATAAAATTGGTTTCGTCGAAATCCAAGATGGTGGCCAAAATGGCTATTTTAACTCGTTAATTTTTTTTAAAAATTTAAAATTCAAAATTATTCATATTTAAATTCAATTTTAAATGTCAAGTTCTTCATTTATATTTAAATTTTATTTAAATCAATTTCTGATATCATTTCATTCATATTTAATTCAAATTTCAGTTATTTAAAAATTTCCAAAGTTAAATTTAAACAACTTAACTATTAATAAACTACAATAATAAATCATCAAAATTTTATTTCTACCCATTTTTATCTAGTCATCACATTAAATACAATAATTTTAAAATAGGTAAAAATACGGATAGTTAGATACCCCCCCTCAAAACTTTTCGTCTCGAAATGGCGGTAAGTAAAGAATATAACATACAATGGATTTTATTCAAATAGTCACTTAAAGCTTTAAAATCTTATTAGGAAATCTTTATTACGATTTACTACACCACTCCGCTATTGGTTTTCAAAAAATATAATTTATATAAAAAATAAACTATAAAAATTTTAAAACTTCAAAATTTTCTAACTCTTGGGTTTACGGAGAATTTCGGCAGAGTCTCATTTGCGCGGCTCGATTGGAAATTTTTTACAATTCAATATATAACACAAATATAACCAATATATATCAAATATACATCTCATCTCATTATGAGGCATCCCGAAGGGCAAAAATATAAAATCGCAGCATGTAATCCGAGATATGCACCTTATTATTATTAATACGAGCGAGTTCGCTCGTATTAAGCAAGCAAAAGCATATAAATCCGTGTATACGCCCCAAACGTTCTTCATATGTACTTATCTCAACTTAATTTAGAATGTTAGTCACTTAAAATAAGATGTAGAACACGTATAGGTTCTAACAAGTATAAAACATGCATTCTGAATCCAATCTCAAACGTGAGCACAAATATGCAACCATGCAAGCTTCATATGCAATCAAAACAATTTAAACAAGGATTTACAACCAAATAAATCATTCAACAAATAAATATTCATTCCGTTCAATTCATAACTATTACGATTTACATTTCAATGTATATATTTGATTCATACACTCTCATTCTTTTTAACATTAAATTTTTATTAACATTTTATTTTTTCATTTCCATTTATTCATATCATTGAAACAACTTATATTGAAGCACATTTGTTTCCAAATTCTTTCTCATCCATTTAAATGTTATTAAGCTCACATTCACTTATTTCGTTTTAATCGTTCATATAATTAATTTCACATAAGTAATTTAATTCCATACCACATTCCATATGTTTAAAATTGATTCACATTCAATTATTTATATTCACTTCGTTAATCATACACTAGATTTATAATTAATTCATTCGATTTTAATTAATTTACATTCAACAAATTTGGTTTTAATTCATTCTTTTCTTCCAATCAATATTTATTGCATTCAGATTTGATTTATTTCAATTCAATACACTATCATTCAATCGATTTGTTTATATTTATATTTGTTTCATCCGTTTTAATTGGTTTACATTCCATTGATTTCTTCCAATTTATTAACACTCATTACAAATTCAATATATTTATTATTATTTTTCAATTCAATTTGTGAAATTCCAATAGTTTCATTTCATTTTTATTTTAACTATTTCGTATCAATTCATTTAAAATTATTTTACTTAACTATGCTTAAGTTAAATCAATTATATTTCACCTAATATATCCTTTTTTTCTTTTTATACTAGCATCATTTATAAATTCATCTAAATTCATTATAATAATTTATACAACATAATCAAGGTTATTATTATTACTTCATATCTTGATTTATTATTAACTCATTGGTTCACTTTATCTATTTGAATTCATATTATTTTATCTACTTCAATTTAAATGCAATTTTTTTATTTAAGCTTCTCTTAGGTTAACTTCACTTTATAATTTATTCCATACTATATTAGTTAACATTAAACTTTTATTTAACTACTCCACTAGTAATTTAATTTTTCTTTATCCAATTTTAAATCAAATCCAATTACTCATACTAATTTTTTATTCGTTTATTTTATTAAATCTCCTTCACACTTAAATTACATTTCATTTTAAAAATTCAAGTCCTTATTTATTTTTAATTCATTTTATAGCCCAAATGAAATTAATCCACTTTACTAGTTTATCTAATTTCATTTAATATCCAATTCAGTTTATTAAGTTAAACTTCATTTTATTTTAATCTATTGCTTTTTTTATTCAAGCTAAATTTCTTATCATCCAAATTTAACAATTTAAATTTGTTTAGCTAAATATTCATAAATATGTAAACTATATAATTTATTCATTCAAATTTTCATTTTATCTAAATCATTTCAAATGCAATTCATTTTTATTTAAGCTTTCCTGATTTAACTATATTTTACTAACTTCATTTCACTAACTCGATTTATTTAACATTTCTTACGTAATTATTTTATTTCATATCTCAAATTCAATTATTTTTCTTTTATTTGCTTTACCAACATATTTAACTATTTTATTTTTTTCTATTCAAATTTATAGGTTACAACTTATTTCTTATATATTATTTCCAATTTTGTGTACAAAATTATTTCACACTCTTAATAAATCATACTTAGAACATTTTCTCACAACAAAACTTGTTTTAATCGAAAATAAATTTCTTTTGGTAAGAATTTTCACTCAGAAACTCGAAAATGAACACTGGCGATGCTGTAGTCATCCCTAGAATTATTTCCCAGCAGCCAAGCGAGTTTGATGCTTTTATTCTCTTCAAAAATCCTTCCAAAATATATTTTTCTAGTCAAAATTTTCCTAATAATACTGTTAACACCAGAATTGGTTACTAACACCCTTGAGTAGAGTTATGAAGAGAGATTAATGAAGAAAGTAAATTCAAACAGAGAATTATATGCTAAAATAAATGCAGGAAATAAGAACACCATATTTATAGTGGTTCGGTGTAACTGCCTACGTCCACTTTGAGGTTAATCTTTATTGCTTTTCTTAATAATCGATTACAGATACAATCTGTACACCAACTATTTGATTACAATTGTTAAGCAAAAAAGATGAGTATTGAATGTGTCTTGAATGCGGTAGAGTCTCTCCGGTGTTCTCCAAAATAAGGTCCCTTTCACTGTGCCCCTGCCTCTCTATTTATAGACGAAGATGGGCTGGACGTTCCTAACGGGCCTAGTAGCAAGATACCTCGGCCCAAGCAAGTAACTCCTGTGTGCCGATCCATAAATGCCGAGCGGCATATGCCGAACGCCGCTAGATGCTGAACGAGGTTGAATGCCAAACGACTATGCTGCACCGAACGGCCCTCAATGCCGAACGAGGTTTGGATGCCGAGCAGTGTTGAATGCCGAACAACCCAGTTGTGCCGAACGACAATACTGTGCTGAACGTCCCTGTATGCCGAACGATCTTGTATGCCGGTCGAGGCATGAATGCCGATCGAGAATGAATGTCGAACACCTATGGATGCCGAGCAGTGTGGAATGCCGAACGACCCTGACATGCCAAACGACCCTCAATGCCGAACGATATACAATACCGAACGACCCTCAATGCCGAATGACCATAGATGCCGAACGGCCTGGTCGTGCCGAGCGGGGACAGATGCCGAACGAAGTCTCTTCATCAAGTCTTTGGTTGCCCGGTCAAGCCGTTGGGTAACACTTCCCCCCTAAAGTGTATTATGTGGATGAACATGATGCGCTTTGAGTCACGAGTCAACCATGTTTTGCTTCAAGCCCTGGTTTCGTTTCCTCGATGGTATTTTCTCTTGAATGCCGATCGAGTCAGTGCATGCCGAACAACATGCCGATGCCGAACATCATATAAATGCCGAACGATACAGCTGATGCTAAACGAGGGATGCGCTTTGATCGGTTCTACCGGTCATTGTCCCTTCGACTTCCTTTCTTCCCCTTATAAAGGTCGGCACTTCACTTCTTCTCTTTTTCACTTTTACCTCTGCTATCCTGTACTCGTGAACCTTGTTTTTAAACAGTCTCCAAATAATTTACCACTCTTCCCTCCTCAAACATCGTACGTTGCCTCACTCCTTTCCAAATAAATCGAAACTAATTAAAACCGCTCACCTTACTTCAGAACCCCCCCAAGTTTTCAAGCCATTTACTAGGTAATGACCTCTCTCTTGGAGTGTTCCCCCTTGAATAATAAACTTAGCACGGGATTCAAATTCGTGAATCTCTGCAGAACCGTGGCCAATAGGTATCACGCGAATGAGGGAATCAGATCATGAGTAGGATACGTTTTCATGCTAGGTAGTGTGGGAAAAAAAAGGAGAGGTCAGAGGCATGCGAAGGAGGGAGTTAGTGGAAGATGCACTATTGTGGTTCGGTATGATTCCCACACGCCGAACGAGATTGGAGGGAAAAACAGAGAAGAAGTAAGAATTAGCTAGAATGCCGATCGGCTCGGTATGACCCGCCGAAGGACTCGACCATGTCATTCGGTAGGGATGGAGGAAAAGAATAAAATTGTTATTAAGGACGAAATGCAGAGCGTTGTGGCTCAGCGTAATTTTGGTTCGGCACGATTCGCCGTATGCCGAACAATGGAGTGGATAAGTGGACAGGTGTCGTTGTTGAGAGTAAAATGCCAAACTGGATTGAGGCCGAGCAATATTTAGGCCGAACGACATTTAGGCCGAGCGGCACTTAGGCCGGGTGGCATTCAGGCCGAACGACATTTATGCAGAGTGGCATTCAGGCCGAACGGCATTTATGCCAAGCGGCATTTAGGCCGAGCTGGTTTTAGGCCATGTGTTTCAAGCGTCACTTGGCCTTGACCTTCGATGAATGGATAACAACAGTCGAAATCATTCCAACTTGAACATAACCCTCATCGAATTCACTTATTTCCCATGCTTAATCATATGACAAAAACAAGGACAAGGACTTAAGCAAACTAGCATATCGAGCTAATCCAGACTGATAACTCCCCAATTTCAACAATCATAAGTCCGAATTTAAATCAATAAAAATAGATAATAGCCTTCAACATATAGTGCCAATGTCCGAGTCCAGAATATAAACCGTCTTACAATAAGCTCTCATAGACGGTCAGCGATGACGGTCTTCGAAGACGACAGTTCAAAGCTTAAACTTATTTCATTAATCCAATGTCTTTTCACTGCTTGGCATTTATATTTAAATGATTGCACTAGTTCACACACCACACGGGGGAAATATTTATGCTTTTAAGTCTAACGTCGATTATTTTTTAAGTATAGTTCAAACAGGTACTCTGTTAGGTTCAATCTTCATTAGAGATGTCTAAAAAATCTAGCTCAGCTACGATCTCAGATAGACCTAGGCCATCCTCTCATCAAGAAGTTGCATTTACTTCTCATTCGTCAACTACCCCCGCTCAAAACTAACCGAACCCAGCGACTATATTCGTCGACTTGGCCCTTGACGCTCTGGATGTAGCGATTTTTCTGGACAACCCAATCGATTCTTAGGCTTCAAAGATTAACGAAAGCACGCTCCGTCGGATTTGTTCTATCCATGGAATCCCCTTTGACGATGTATTAGTTCCATCGAGGCATGATTGTCCACACTTGCCCCCAGTCGGATACACGACTTGCAACAAATTCTTGTGCTGGGCTGGCAGCGTGCCTCCGTCCAACTCATTTCTTCGAGACGTGTTACAGTATGTCGACATCGCTCCATTGCAACTACATCCAAATAGCCACGCATTCATCTACGATACTTGCATCCTTTTCATGAGTGTCCTCTCTAGGCTTCCGACTCCGGACGATATCCTATACATATATTGCATCAAGAGACGAAGGGATAGCCTATCTTTCATGTTTCTCAAGCCAAATAGAAAATGCCAAATTCCGACTGGGGCATGGAGTAAATTTGCCCAGTACAAGCAAGAATGGTTTTATGTGCGCTGTCCTCTCGGTTTTGAGAGGAGATGGGTGGAAGGAGGCAAGTCTTTTTCTTGGATCGATACTCTTATTTGATCGAAGCTATACCTTTTCTAACTCTCTTATATCTTTTCAGGTATTAATCTACGCCTCGAGGGCCCTGTATATTCTGAAGCCGTAGAAGCTATTCGAGCCATTCCCGCCGAAGACCGAGATATCAGAACTCTCATTACAAATGAGACGCTTACAAAGTTTGGGCTGTTGGCAGGAGGTCGCCGGATAATCCTTCCTTAGGGCATTACAATACCTAGGCCTGTCTCTGGCAAAGGGAAAAAACAAGCTGAGTCTTAAGCACGTAACGCCCCTGACACACTAGAAGAGGGGGAAATTAAGGAAATTGAAATGCCTGAGGCACAAGATGAGAACGTTAGTCCTGCTCGGGATCAAATAGTCGAAGTTCACGACATCGAGACGTCGCCTTCCCTTTCAAAGGGGAAGAAGAAACTAACATATAGGCCGAGGAAGAAAAAGTCGGTGGAACTTCTAAAGTTACTCTCGTTCCCGTTGAGAAAGAAGCCTCCCCACAGCATTTGGAAAGTTCCCTAAAAGGCCTGTCGAACCTTTCAATACCTGATGATCTAATCAACTACGACTTCGACGATCCAGAGGCCCTTAAGCTTCATTCGCCCACGAGAGGCGATACAAGCGTTCAAACCTAAAACAGGGAGAAAAAACTCCTATTAGTAAAGAAATTGGTCCGTCGGGGGGAAACACTAGGACACACACAAACACATGCACTTCACCTTGCTCTTAAATTTCCGTTGTCACCTTATTCTTTTCTAACTCATCGTTACTTAAACTTTGTGTAGGTGACATGGGGAGCACGCACGGACTTGACCGCCTTTGCGTTTCATTGATATTTTATCAGTCAGGATGGGACTCAGGTTTTGGAAGACGCCGAGATAGGGATGACGATGGCGATAGGGATTATCATTCTTGAGATTCATCATCTTGGAAGAAATCTTATTATCATCCCAAATACCATCATAATCCCCCTTCTCACTCGGAGCAAGGAAGAGATAAACACGACCATAAGGGGTCGCAACCCGATGTCTCTCGTGATTAACACTCCGATTCTTCTACCACACGACAGTCCCGGGATCCTTACAAGAGAACTGAACTTTCAAAGCCATCTCCTCCTGTTCTCGTAATAGATCCAACGATATCAGAGAGACTGACTGATCTCAAGGCTAAATTCCTAAAAATCTGCTTTGATGGCCTGAAATTCCTCCCAGTGATCCATCATATTCTGGGACATGTCAAACAGAGTGCTATCGCCTGCAACAACGACGTCTATGTTCAACATGACACGTTTGTTCATCTTGCTGAGGAAGTGTCAGAAGTCTCCATAGAGCACCAGCATGAGATTGATCGCCTGAAGCTTGAGGCCACCCACGACAAGGATATTATTAAAGCTCAGGACGAAGAGCTTGCTTCTTACAAGTCTCAGCTAGAAGTCGCCCAACAGAGCGCCAAAGATACTGCCGAAGCCGTAACTCATCTGGAATCAACCCATAAAAAAGAAATCGACGAGACGGTCCAGCACTGTGGGGCTATAACTTTGGAGAAAGACTTAGTGCAGAAGGAGAGGGATGCCTTTTCCTTCCGAGTTAAGGAGCTGGAGGAGCAACTCCGCAAAGAAAAGGAGGAGAAAACTGCTGCCCAAGAAGAGTCGCAACGATATTGTGACGATATCGTTGCCACACGACTTCTGAAGGCGAAGCTCAAGGATGAAGTTTATAAGGTTGGGATGCTAAAGAACGAAGCCCGTGAAGAGGGCAAGAAAATAGCATCTGCGGAGGTCGACTCATGCCTTGAGGCGGCTAAAGAAGCAGGTAGGAAGGAGGTAAAAAGCATGTTCGACCCACTAATTGTAGAGTTCAATGCCCGCGTCCTCATGCATCAAAACTTAACTTTTCTGGGTGAGAGCTACCTTGAATCTTTGGCTGAGGCATGGGAGACCTTAATAGAAATCAGGAAGGTCGAGCATGGTACCGAGGAGGTTGATGAAGGAGCTTTGGTAAAAGAATTTCTTAAGGGAAACGAGCCTTCAGACCTATCTACGACAAAAGCTCTTTACTGCAAAGGCTCCCCCTCAACGAAAGGTAAAGAGGTTATTGCCGGTCCATCCGGGATCGAGTCTCAAGCTCATGCACCCACTCAGCCGGCCGATCAACCGATACTTGATCCCTTTAAGCAACATGTTGGTTATGATCCGAAGGATCCCGGCCTCGGCTTCACATTTTGTATCCTATTCCGGAGGGTGAGACCCCTCTGACAGTTGAGAGCCAGCCAGAACCTGGTAGATAACTCTTCACTTTGTCATCCCAAAAGTCGTCATTTTTCACCAAGAGCTATCATATTCTAATGCTTATTTTTCATGATTTTGTGCAGGCTGTTCTGATCCCGAGTCCACTCCGAGGAGCAATGTCGCCAAGAAGGTGAAGGAACAGACAAGTGATGCCACTCACGCAGGAGAGGCTCCTGGTCCAGATGCTCAGATGATCGGAGCGCTTGATGAAGATAAATCCGAGACTTCCTCTCCCATCGATGGGAGTTATGAAATTGAAATTACAGGGGCCTCTGAAAACACATCTAAACTGAGCACGAAGGAGCAGATTGAGAAGGAGAAGAAGATGGTCGAGATCAAAGTCGAGCCTCAAGCTGTGGACATGGAAGATCCTTTGAATAAGACGTTGAAGGTCATCCTCCCAGGCAGGTCCAATCCATGGAAGTTCCCCGTGCTTCTTCAATTTCCACTCCCCCTTCAAAGAAAGTTGTCAATGGCAAACACACAGGAGAGGAGTCATCTGGAAAAAGGTCGAAGAAGTAGTCGTTGCTCTCGTTCAACGAGAGTTAGTTTAGATTGTGTAATTATTTTTATTTATTTTCATAGTTTATGTAAATAAACTTTGGATTCTGAGCTTCGAAGGAGTTGTAGTAGAAACTTATTTTTGATGAATAAAACTAAGTTCTTTTTCCTTTCAGAAGACTTCCGTTGTTTGATTTTTTGTATAATCGTGGTCAAAACCCAAGCTATTGAGAGTTACATAAACTTCTCGATTCATCTTCAAATAAGTCGATAATTTTTATGGCATTGCACATTCTTTATTCCACACTCCAGGTACTTAGAATATTTTCCTATCCGCACGCTAAGAGTCGGATGACTTCAAGTCATTTGTGTTCAGTTCGCCCTCAGGGGACTTGGATATTTAAATCGCTCATTCTCTAGTCCATGATCTGGAGACTTAGAGTATTCTTGTCCGCACTCCAGGGACTTGGAGATTTTGAGTCGTTTATACTCTGGTCCGCACTCCGGGGACTCAGAGTGCTCCAATCTGCACTCCGGGGATTTGGAGATTTTGAGTCGTTTATACTCTGGTTCGCATTCCGGGGACTTGGAGATTTTGAGTCGTTTACACTCTGGTCCGCACTTTGGGGACTCAGAGTACTCCAGTTCGCACTCCGGGGACTTAAAGATTTTGTGCCGTTTATACTCAGGTCCGCACTTTAGGGACTCAGAGTACTCCAGTCCGCACTCTAAGGACTTGGAGATTTTGAATCGTTTATACTTTGGTCCGCACTCTGGGGACTCAGAGTACTCCAGTCCGCACTCCGAGGTCTTGGAGATTTTGAGTCGTTTATACTTTGGTCCGCACTCTGGGGACTCAGAGTACTCCAATTCGCACCCCGAGGACTTGGAGATTTTGAGTCATTTATACTCTGGTCCGCACTCTATGGACTCAGAGTACTCCAGTCCGCACTCTAAGGACTTGGACATTTTGAGTCGTTTACAGTCTAGTCTGCACTCTGGGGACTCAGAGTACTCTAGTCTGCACTCCGGGGACTTGGAGATTTTGAGTCATTTATACTCTGGTCCGCACTCTGGGGACTCAGAGTACTCCAGTCCGCACTCTGGGGACTTAAAGAGATTTTGAGTGTTTATACTCTGGTTCGCACTCTGGGTTCTCAGAGTACTCCAGTCCGCACTCCGGGGACTTGGAGATTTTAAGTGCTCGTGCACGTTCGTACATCAGACAGAATAATGTATCTCCTAGTTATTCGTCACAACGTTATCATACACATAAACATCAACAATTCATGGAGAAAATGGCTTCAAGCCTTTATTGATGCAAACAAGCTAAATTGTCTTATCACATGCCGTAAACTAGGAATAGAAACTTGCTGGAAATGAATGCAACTAAAATATGAAAGAAATGAACTAAGTGTAATAATGCCGCAAATGCTCGCTATTCCATGCTCGGGGGAGTGTCGCACCATCAACGACCGCTAGCTTAAAAGTTCCTTCTCTAAGCTTCCGTTAAATGACATATGGACATTCCCATGCGGGGCTCATATGTGATAGAACTGGGAAAACTCGTTTCAAAACGAGATGACCGACATCAAAGATTCTCGGTCGGACTTTTTCATTATAGTATCGAGAAACCCGGTGCCTGTATGCGGCCGCTCTTAAATTAGGTTTTTCACGCTTTTCATCAGTAAAGTCCAATGATTCCAACAATAGATCTTGATTTGACTCATGATCATAATAAGTTACCCGATGTGATGGAACTTCAAGTTCTATGGGTATGACAGCTTTCATGCCATATGCCAATGCAAATGGAGTGTGGCCAGTCGCAGACTTGTGGGTGGTTCTATAAGCCCAAAGCGCTGTCGGAAGCTCGTCCACCCACTTGCCTCTAGCCTTTTCCAAATGTTTTTTCAATATGGATTTGATTATTTCGTTTACGGCTTCTACTTGTCCATTGGCTTTCGGGTGAGTAACTGCTGCAAGCTTTTTCTCAATACCATATTTTTGGCAAAATTCCTTGAACTCTTTGCTTTCGAATTGAGTTCCGTTGTCTCTAATGATGGTTCGTGGAAGACTAAAACAACATATAATATTTCGTACAACGAAATTGATGACCTTTTTGGTGGTGATAGTGGCCAAAGGCTCTGCTTGTACCCACTTGGTAAAGTAATCGACCGCTATTATTACGTATTTTGCACCACCTTTAGATAGGGGTAAGGAACCGACTATATCGATTCCCCACATTGCAAATGGCCAGGGACTAACCATTTATGTGAGTTCCGTCAGCGGAGCTCTCGGGATTTTCGCATATTTCTGACATTTTTCACATCTTCTCACATAGTCTGCAACATCCCGATTTACAGTCGGCCAATAGTATCCATAGCCGCGGATTTTCTTTGCTAACGTCTTCCCCCCGATATGGTCGCCGCATTCACCTTCATGGACTTCCTTCAGGACTCGTTTTATCTCATCATGAGCAATGCACCGGAGTAAGGGGGTCGAGATTCACCTCCGATACATTACCCTTTCTTACATTACATAACGCGTAGCCTTACGAATGACTTGTCATCTTTCGCTCCTTCTTTCAGGCACGACCCCATGTAACATGTACTGCTTGAACGGGATCACCCATGATTCCTTCTCGATTTCTGTTTCTAACATGAAATCTACCTCCATCATATTTATGCTCGGAACATGTGAGGTTTCAACGGAAAACAATCCCATCTGCTGTGCATCGCCAGTGCTTGCAAATTTCGCCAATGAATCGGCTGCTCTGTTTTTCTCACATGGGACATGTGAAATATCATAATACTCGAGATTCACTAGCAGCTCTTGAACTCGGACCAAATACGGGGCAAGTCTCTGCCCCATTGCTTGATAGTCTCCCTGCACTTGGTACACCACCAGTTGCGAGTCGCAAAAGATATCAACCGATCTTACTCCCAGTTCTTTGATAAGTCTTAAGCCGTCAATCAATTCTTCATACTCGGCTTCGTTACTCGTTGCTGTGAATTCGAGCTTCAAAGCGTAGCAAACTGATCGGTTCTCAGGAGTTACAAGAACTATGCCAACCCCTGAACAACGGTCGTTAGATGCCCCATCGGTGTACATCTTCCATCGAACGGGAGGTATGACATTGCGGCCGTTTGATTCGTCTGTCATGGTGAATTCAGCAATGAAATATGATAGCGCTTGCCCTTGTATGGCCCTTCGCGGAAGGTAGGTAATTTCGAACTGACTCAACTCGATATTCCATTTTAACATCCTTCCAGAAGTTTTCCGTCGTTGGAGTACCTGTCGCACGGGTTGATCGGCGTAAACACTGATCGAGTGTGCCTGGAATTATGGGCGTAGCTTGCGTGATGTAATAAGCTAACTTCTCAATCCTAGGATAATTTCTTTCTGCCCTCGTCAAACATTTACTGACATAATATACTCGCTTTTGAACTCGGTCCTCCTAGCGAACCAAAACCGTACCGATAGCATGCTGGGATACTGCTAGGTATACATACAACATTTCATGGTCAATTTGTTTTGATAGCACCGGGGGACTTTCTAGATTTCTAATCAAAGCTCGGAATGTTTCCTCACAGTCAGTCGTCCACGTGAAATTCCTCTTTCCTTTCTTTATCACATCAAAGAAAGGAATGCATTTATCTGTGGCTCTGGATATGAATCGACTCAGTGCGGCCACCTTTCCGTTCAAGCTTTGTACTTGCTTTATAGTTCTGGGCACTTGTATGTCCCGAATAGCTTGAATATTTTCCGAGTTAGCTTCAATTCCACGTGCGTTCACAATGAAACCCAAGAACTTCCCTGATGTAACGCCAAAAGAACACTTTAATGGGTTGATCTTCATCCCGTAATGCTTGAGTATATCAAACATCTCATCCAAGTCTCGGATGTGGTCGTTTGACTGTCGTGACTCCACGAGCATGTCATCCATATAGACTTCCATCGTTCTATCAATCTGGTCTTTAAACATTCAATTCACCAGACGCTGATAAGTTGCTCCCGCGTTTTTCAATCTAAAAGGCATTACTACATAGCAATATAGCCCCCATCCGTGACAAAGCTGGTGTGTTCTTGGTCTGGAATGTGCATCGAGATCTGATTGTATCCCGAATACGCATCCATAAATGACAGTAATTCGTGTCTGGCGGTAGAGTCGATGAGCTGATCGATTCTAGGTAAAGGAAAACTATCTTTCGGGCATGCTTTATTCAGATTCGAGTAATCAACACAAGTTCTCCACTTCCCATTCGCTTTTCTCACCAGCACAGGGTTAGATACCCATTCGGGGTAGAGGACGTCGCAAAGAACCCACTGGCTTTGAGTTTGTCCACCTTCTCTTTGTGAGCAGCGGACCTCTCCGGGTCCATGCCTCTCCTTTTCTGTTTCACAGGAACGTATTTTGGGTTTATGTTCAACATATGACTCGCAATAGTGGGAGAAATACCACACATATCTGAATGTGTCCAAGCTAAAACATCCAGATTTGCTCGAAGGAAATCAGCGAAGTCCTCGGCCACTGAAGGGTCGATTTGTGATTCAATCTTAAGAACTCGTGATGGGTCATCCCGGTTGACTGGAATGTCGATTGTCAACTCAGCCGGTGCTGCATTCTTTTCCCTGGGTTTCCCATCATCATCTCTCGGATCTATGTCTCTAAGGATCCGAGAATGTCGCCCGAGCCAGGGCTCGGGAACAAATTGTCAATCATCAGTATTTAGGATGCGGACGGAGCTATCCGCAACCTTCCCTTTTTCTCTCCGTTGAGCTTCTCTCAGCTCTGCCACATAACATGCGCGACCGGTCACCTGATCGCCATGTACTACACTGACTCCTTTGTCTGTCGAAGACTTTAATGTCAAACACCATAGGGCCAAAGCGGTCCTAAACTCTGCCAGGGCCGGACGACCCAAAAATATATTGTATGGAGAGTCAACATTCATTAGTATGAACTGCAGGATTCGCACGCTTCTATGCTCACCTTCCTCCAGTTCAACTGGTAACTCAATATACCCCATTGCGTCGGTTGCGGCACCATTAAAGCCGTGGATACGGGCTTTGCATGGTTTTATATCTTTTGTCTCCATCTTCATTTGGTCATAAGCCTTCTTGAAGATGATGTTGACAGTGCTTCCACAATCAATCAAAATCCTTTTGACGTAAGCTGGCCCGATCGTTGCAGATACGACCATCGGGTCGATAATAGGAGCCTACACCTTTTTTGCATCTCGACTCCTAAACACTATATCGTCAGTCATCATGCGTTGTTGTTTTGCGGGGGTTCCATCTTCCACATTCGAACCACATTCATAATTCGCATGCCTCAAGGAGGTAGCATATCATTCCATCTCCTACCAATTCTTGTCTACAGGATGAGGTCCTCCGACTATAGTGTTTATGATCAACCTATCAATGGCCCGGGCAGGTTCCTCTGGGTAGTGTGGAGCCGGCCCGCGTCTTGGGTCTGACGTTCCTTGCCTACCCTCTGGTGGGTTCTTAACAAACTCCTACAGCTTTTTCTACCTGGTTAACCTTTCTATGGCATCATGGAGGTGTCTACACTCCTCAGTATTGTGCCCGTGGGTCTCATAGAAGCGACAGTACTTCCCTGTCCGTTTCTGTTCTTCAGTGGACTCCTCTAGGCATGGCTTTCTGTATTGGAAGGTGTTACAGGTAGATAGGTAAATGTTTTCAAGAGACATATTCAAGGGGGTGTATTCGTTGTAGGTCAGAATCCTCGACTTCCATTTCCCTGTCTCTTTTTACTTTCCGGGATTTCCACCTCCGGATGCTTTAGATTGCTCAGGCTTGTTCTGGACGTTGACTTGAACTTTTCCCAAACCGTCGTCGGATTGCTTCATAGCGATGTTACTTTTCACAGTGTCCTGAACAGGGCCTGGTGCCTTATCTCGTCTCGTCCATCGAGCTTCCTCCTTCCTTATGAACTGGTTAGCTTTGGAATAGAATCGTTCCAACGTAGTTATGGGCTTTCCGGCCAACCAATCTCCAAACTTCGAGTTTGGATCTACAACTCGCATTACTGCCATCAAGATTACGTGGTCGTTAGGGTTACTAACTTCAGTGGCGGCAACATGAAACCTCTGTAAGTATGCTTTCAAAGATTCTCCCAGAGCCTGGATCATGCTTGATAAGGACATCACGTCCTTTGGACGAGTAGCTTGTATCCTGAATTGTTCAACAAATTTCATCGCCAACTCGTCGAAGCTGGATATAGATCACCGAGGAAGTCGAGTAATCCACATAGTGGCGATTCCGGACAAAGTGATTGGGAAGCACCTACACTTATTCGCGTCATTCGCCCTTGCAGAATCCATCATCCATTCGTACCTCATCACGTGTTGCCTAGGGTCAGTCTTTCCTTCGTAGGCTGGGATAGTCGGCATACTGAATTTCCTAGGATAATCAGCCTGTAGAATAGTATTTGTAAAGGGAGTATGACTCCTGGACACTACCCAATCTTCATTGGTCAAGCCTTGGTTCTCCCTCATTAACTGCCTGACCATGGATGTTAAGTCTAGAGTTTGTATGGAGGATGGGAGATTGGGTTCCGTTCCATGGGATCGTGCAGGTTGATGTCCCGAATGCTGGTGGTCGGCTGAACGCGAATCCTGAAGGCCACCTTGATTTGGGTCTTGGTGAGCCGGGCGTCTGGTCTCCTCACATGCCTGATCCCTGGCGGATCGATCAACGACACCCGCCTGTGCAACTTCTGTCTTACGGTGTCTACTCCTAGGAGGTTCATCAGCTGAGGTCGAGCTATCAGACGAAGATTAAGGAGCAGGGCTACCTCCAGCATTCTGGTGCTGCTGCTGGGCAAGCTGAGTCATGAGATTAGCGTTGACTTGAATCTGCTCAGCAAGTTGCCTTCTACTGTCTCTGAGTTCTCTTATCAAGTCGTTGAACTCTGTTTGGGAAATGACTTCTGTTTGATTTTGGGTGGAGGGCCCTATGCCTTGAATCGCTTGTTGGTTGCTAGGTCCAACTTGTTGCACACTAGCAATCTCATGGACATCCGCATTGTGAGAGGCTGATTGGGTGCATGGTCTTCCTATAGTAGAGTTGTCAGTTGGAACTCTGAATAGATTCAACGGGCGTCCAATGAATAAGTCGGATCTCCTTTGGGGGATTTTTCAATCCAATAGCTACAAAGTAGATCCTATCGATCTAAGAATTCGATTCTCAGCGAAAGCACCAAAATGTTAGCACTAGAATTGGTCACTAATGCTCTTGAGTAGAGTTATGAAGAGAGATTAACGAAGAAATTAAATTCAAAAAGAGAATTGTATACTAAAATAAATGCAGGAAACAAGAACACCAGATTTATAGTGGTTCGGCGTAACTGCCTACGTCCACTTTGAGGTTAATCTTTATTGCTTTTCTTAATAATCGATTACAGATACAATCCGTACACCAACTATTTGATTACAATTGTTAAGCAAAAAAGATGAGTATTGAATGTGTCTTGAATGCGGTAGAGTCTCCTTGGTGTTCTCCAAATAAGGTCCCTTTCACTTGCCCCTGCCTCTCTATTTATAGACGAAGATGGGTTGGACTTTCCTGACGGGACTAGTAGCAAGATACCTCAGCCCAAGACAAGTAACTCCTGTGTGCCGATCCATAAATGCCGAGCGGCATATGCCGAACGCCGCTAGATGCCGAACGAGGTTGAATGTCGAACGACTATGCTGTGCCGAACGGCCCTTAATGCCGAACGAGGTCTGGATGCCGAGTAGTGTGGAATGCCGAACAACCTAGTTGTGCTGAACGTCCCTGGATGCCGATCGAGAATGAATGTCGAACACCTCTGGATGCCGAGCAGTGTGGAATGCCGAATGACCCTGACATGCCGAACGACCCTCAATGCCGAACGATATACAATACCGAATGGCCCTCAATGCCGAATGACCATAGATGCCGAACGACCTGGTCGTGCTGAACGGGGACAGATGCCGAACGAAGTCTCTTCGTCAAGTCTTTGGTTGCCCGGTCAAGCCGCTGGGTAACAAATACTATTATTAATTTTTAAGGATTTGAAAAACAAATTTTGGAAACAAAAGGAAATTAGTTTTAAAATTCTCAAATTCTAAATATCATCTCTATATATAAGCTATATTATAAATATACTTATACAAATTTCTTTAACTTATTTACCAAAATATTTCATTAATTTACAATTTGGTCATTTTAATCAATTCTCATTTTAATTTTATTTCAATTCAATTTAAACCTCAAATTCTCCCTAAAATAAAATTTTTTAAGTATTCGTTTTAGTTTTAATTCAACAAACAATCGATGATAATTAAATGTTATCATTTCCAAACAACACTTTCATTAAAAATAATCATTTTATCATTTTTTATATATAGTATAATTTAGGTAAAACTATTTCATTTACCCGATTTCTTTTTTTTTAAACATTTTGTGTCGACTTGCCTCGTTTATGTGTTTAGAAACCCCTATCGATGCCGTGACGTCCCGCACATCGACCAGAATTCATAAACAACTCAACGGATAAGTAAACACTATATAAAACATTTTATAACACTGACAAGTGCGCTCTCTCATATACATATACACTCAAACAGACTCATTCTAGGGTATTATTACCCTATCTTTAAGGAGTCAAACCCCACAAACCCAAGGTTATCGCTAAAACTTCGCTCTGATACCAATTATGACGACCCACATTTCGAAAGGTTTAAATCGACAATAATCCACACACGTCTGACTTAAACAATCCGAAATGTAGATAATCAATGGGGTTAAATAAGAAAAATATGAAGAGAAGAAGAAAACAAAACACAGAATCTCATAGCGGAAACGATAAAATATAATAATCAATAAATAAAAAATTGTTTACTATACATTTGATTATAATCCATACACATTTATCAGAGTTATATCTATACATCAGGAATAAATAATCAATACAACAGAATAGCGTGATCATGGGGTAGTAATAATAATAATAATATACCAAAACTCCATCTTCGTCCTCCAAAGAAGAGTCTTCAATACACTGAAAAAACTCAGGATTGACCCGAGCGTAATGAAAAGACAAAACATTCGAGCCAAGATTAAAATACTCTTACGTAAGTCAAATCAATATCAAACATATGAGTGCAATAACCTAAGAGATGTTATGGGATTTTCCATCTCCTAAGGATCCATTAACCTATTTATATATAATAGTATACGCAATAATAGATAATGTCTATTAGTAAAATAAATATCAAAATAGTGCTAAGGCTTTACATTGATCCACCTTAACACATTTATAGTTTTGACCAAAATTGTAATGGGCTCGTATGGGGATAAATATGACAAGGCACGTGAGGCAATGACCAAGGTAGGATTATACCAGTTTACCCTTTCTGGCTGGTCGTAACCCATCCTTGGCCGACCGCGACAATCAATCCAAACGAAAAATAAGGTGCACCCATCAAATCTGAAACCGCAATAGTAATACGAAGGATCAACGTCGTTAGAGGTAGCTAACCTCAATGGCCAGACATAGGCTTCTGTTTTAGCCATTTTAATTATGACACGAATGTCAAGGCTATCCATCATCGTTCTCTTACTTCATTCCAGTAAACGTCACCCATTCAACCACTACATTCTGGATATCATCCACTGCGTACACGGTTGTCAAAGTGGTTTCAATATTGAAAGAGAGTATTTCAATAAGAGGCCCCGGTCTCTTTAACAACCAATCATCATTTTACACACCGGTTGGTTCTTTTACATTACGAAAACAATTCACACTTGATATCAAAATATCATATTTGTTTCAAAATCAAATTCATTTCGAAATCATTATATATATCCACTTTAGCATCACTTCCATTTCGAAATTATCATATATTCAAAATTTTAAATTTTGTCCGATAAATCGATTCCACTTCCAAAATTTGATTTGAATTCAACTTAGGTTATATTCTTTACTTTAACCTAGTTCGTATTTAAATCCAAGATTTAAATATAAATAATTCACCCTTTAACCAGTTTGAATTTTATAAAATAGTTTAAAATAGTTAAAAGTAGTTTAGTAGAAATATTTAAATAATATAATCGAAATAATTTGAAAAAAAATTGTTTACATAGTAAAATAGTTTAGAAAATCAAAATAATTTGAATATTTAAAGAATATAGATTTTAAATCATTTATACTAAAATATTCATTTTAACAAAAATAATTCCAAAGTCAAACCGGTCAATTTCCCAATTTCCTACCCAAATCAATTTCAAATTCCATTTCTATTTAATCGATTCAATTCCGATTCCAACTCGAATAAATTTTGATTCCTTATAAATTCCGATTTTAATTCATAAATTCTTTCACTTCAATTTCCATTTTCAATTTAATTTAAATCTCAATTTCAAATTAATTTCCAATTCCAATTCCAAATTAATTTAAATTCCAATTTTAAATTAATTTCCAATTCCAATTCTAAATTATTTAAATTCCAATTTCAAATTAATTTCCAATTCCAGTTCTAAATTAATTTAAATTCCAATTTCAAATTAATTTCCAATTCCAACTCCAAATTAATTTAAATTCCAATTTCAAATTAATTTTCAATTTCAGTACAAATTCCAAATTCGATTTCAAAATATCGATTTAAACACTTACAAATTTACTTTCAGTACCAAATTTTAAATCTAAATTTTCAATTCCAAACTCAAATTTGAAATATCATTTCATATCAATTTTTTTTAGAAATATTCAAAGTTTGAATGAAAAACCAATCCTTTTAAAACCAATCAACTTTCAAAATTTCACGCCGTATTTCAATTTTTAACTTAAAATCTAAACTCCGATTAATTAAACAATTTCATTTATCAAGTTTAAATTTTAACATTTCAAGCTTCAATTCAAAATAATTCAATTTCCATAAATTTGATTTTTATTCTTAAAAATCAATTCATTTAAATAATTTCATGCAACTTTTAAGACCATTTAATTTAACCAACCCAGTGTTTGTATATAATTTTCTGACCTATGGAAAAGTGGATAATTATTTCAATTTAATTCTAAGAATTGACATATATCATTTCCAAACTATTCTTAATTTATTCAAAATAATTCAGTTTATAGTTTTATATGCAACAAACAATATACATGATGATAGCATGAAGTGTTCAATTAATTTAACATCTAATCATTCAAATATCAACCAATTTCCATCCATCACAATCAATCAACCAAACAGTCAATAACACACCTATCAACCAATTATCAAAAATCAGGGATTTTTCTAGCAGTTTAATTCTAATTCAACTTTAATTATCAATCCAAACCGTATTAATTAATTTCAGAGTTCAATTGAATGTCAACCAAATTTATCAACAACTATCAATAAATAAAATCACTTCACAATATAATTTAACTAACATTAAAATAAAATAGCCAAACATGAGAGTATAAAACACTCACCTTCTTATTCAAAACTGGAAAATTTTCCAGCTTCAAATAAATTCCAATCTAATCGCATGCTATAGCCTTCATCGCAACGATCCTACCACAATTTGTTTTGTCCAAAATGGATCTCGTACAAGAGATATACGGATTTATTAATATCGATGAAAAATCAGTTTATAATTAACAAAATTTATAACAGAATTACCAAATCAGCTTGTGCATGCAGAAACCCTTTCCTTGTTTTATTATTATTATTTTTTTCAAATCACGATCGACATCTTTAATAACCATCGTCGCACCACCTATCGTCGACCGAACCTCCAATGCGCCGCCATCATCGTGCGCGCCACTGCTACCTCCAGGCGATCACTCATGACTTCGCACACGAATACAAATCAAGCCCTAAACATGGTCGACCTTGCCTAAATCGTTATTCCCTGATGCTTCGCCTAAGTCGGCTCCACCACTAACCGCACGCGACTCGATCACGCCTTCTCACCCTTCTACGTCGATGCGCCGTCTCCTCATTTTTGTCGAGTTCTTCTCTTTTTTTAGAGCGGTAGCTTTTTTTTTCTTATATTTGGCTGCGACCATTTTTTTGTTTTTTTTCTGTTCGATCTGGTTTTTTTTAATGATTGCGTTTCACTTTGAATGAGAAAAGAGGGGAATGAGCAAGTACGGGGGAGAGCAAATAGGATGAGGTGTGAATGAATGAGAGATAAGAAAATATAAATATTATTATTTAATTTGAAAATATCTAGCCTAAGAAGTTCGAAATTCCTCGAGCTCCAAACGAAACGTGCCGCCTGGCGTTCATAATGTTTTACCTCCATTCCGAGCATAATGGAACTAATCCTGAGGCCTAATTAGATCGTATGCAGAACATAGCTTTTTGATGTCGATTATTTTAATTTAACATGAAATTAAATTTCTACGCGTTTTAAGCTCGCACGGTCAAACGACAAGTCCGATCACTACGAAATTTGAAATCCTACAATAATTCACCATTTCGGATCCGATAAAACTGGTTTCATCAAAATCCGAGACAGTGGTCAAAATGGCTATTTTAACTCGTTAATTTTTTAAAAATTCAAAATTCAAAATATTCATATTTAAATTCAATTCTAAATGTTAACTTCTTTGTTTGTATTTAAATTTTATTTAAATCAATTTCTCATATCATTTCATTCATATTTAATTTAAAATTTCAATTATTCAAAAATTTCCAAAGTTAAATTTGAACAACTTAACTATTAATAAACTACAATAATAAATCATCAAATTTTATTTCTACCCATTTTTATCAAGTCATCACATTAAATACAATAATTTAAAATAGCTGAAAATGCAGATCGTTATAGGAATGCTGCCGGTATGGATCCCAACAAACAAAATCTAGTTGCGCCCCTTCCCCAAATCCCCTGATTTGAGCTTCTATTTATTGACCTCTTTTCTACCTACTTCAGCATAAGCGTGTCCTTACTTCACCTAATCTATTGTGAGACCATCAGTTCCTGACTGAAGGGGACTGCTGCCGGTATCGGCCCTGCTTCTATCTTTGCCTATTAACTTAGTGTAAGTTTTAAAATAAGTTTCTTCTGTTATTTTTGCTATTTTTGCTTATTAACTTGATCTAAGTCTCAGAATAAGCCTCTTCTGTTATCTCTACTATATTTTCTTATTAAGTTAACTCTAAGTTTTAAAATACGCCTTTTCTATTCTTTATGATTAACTATAACCACGCTATAATTTCTCTTTTATTCTATCTTTTTAGTTATAACTACTAGTTATATACATGCTTGCAAATGACTTAAATTTGCCTATTTCAGTCTGTCTACTTTTTATTACAGTTCTCCTTATTTACATCAAATTTCTGTAAATTTAGTGTTCTAATAATTTAGTCCATACTAGCGAATTATCCTCTTTTTATTATTTAAAAAGAAACTAATATTTACAGGCTGAATTCTAACGTAATATAGATGTAAATAAAGTGTAAATAACTGTAAATAATAGTAAATAAATAAATAAAATAGCCAAAATAAAAATAGCTGAATAAAGTAGACTGAAAAGAACTTTAAAAATCAACTGTAAACAATTTATATAAAAACTGTCTCAAAATTGCAGAAAGATTACAACTATTGAGAACTCTATCATTTTAAATTACTTAAAAATCTAAAACAATTACTTAAACATTCACCTTTTGTCCTCAGCTCTAGTCCTTGGTTTTCCTTGATCCTCTCCTAGAGCGTAAATATTTTTTTTTTTCAACAAGATTCTCTCCTTAGAAATTTTTTATTTCTAGGGTCCAACCTCTGGCGATAAACACGAATAGAAGAAAATGTAAATGAGAAAAAAGCTATGCTTAGGGTCTTATTTATAGTGTCACTTAGGGATCTCAGACCGTTGGATTTGAAGATTAAATCTGGTGCAACCACATCATAGGCTCTATGGGAACCGTCGGATGGAAGCACGGACGCACAAGATGGAATAAAAATAGCAAAACACGCCATAATTTAATCTGGATGAAAATTCGTCCACATACTAAGGCGGGTCGACACCCAGGTCGACCCTTATATGTGTTAGGGCGACGTTGCTAAGGGAAGGGTCGACCCGACCTTGTATATATTATTCTCTCTCTATTTTCTAAATTCTTGTATAATTCATATCTTCTTCATTTTAGCTCAGATTTTGACAACCTATATATGGAAATTGACCAAAAACTTACCATGGAAATAATGGTGCAACTCCCGTTGCTCAATTCTGATAATTTTACAAACTTATTTTATTAATTCATTAATTAATTATTGTAGCTTAAATTTTGGATTGTTACACGCACCGAGAGATAGAGTTTCGTATTGATTTGGTCCCTGATGCTAGACTTGTGGTTCAACCCAAGAGAAGGATGGCTCCAAAAAAGTGGAATGAATTAGAAAAGCAAACCAATGACCTTTTAAGAAGAAGGTTGATTATACCTAGTCATTCGATTTGGGGATCAGCTGTGGTATTTGCGACTAAGTTTGATGGATCTTTAAGGTTGTGCATGGATTATAGGGAATTGAATAAGCTAAATGTTAAGAACTAGTATCTCTTACCATGCATCGATGATCTTTTGATCAACTTTATGGAGCTACGATATTTTCTTAATGGATCTAGCTATTGGATTCCATCGATTGAGAGTTGCTGAAGATAGTATACCCTTGACTGCTTTTAAAGGTCTCGATTATTTCTTTGAATGGTTGATTATGCCTTTCGAACTAACAAATGCATTGGCATATTTCCTAGATCTCACGAACCATGTTTTTCGAGATATTCTTAATAAGTTTGTGTTAGTTTTCATCAATGACATCCTTATCTATATGAGGAGGGGCATAAGCATCATTTGAAAATGGTGTTGGAAACATTGAGGAGACATGTTGCGAAGGTGAAATTTTCTAACTGCATTTTTTAACTGGGTTTTACCCCATCAAAATTCAATAAGAATAAGAACATTCAGACTATGCTACAATAACTCCAGAATCAACCCAAAGGACTAGAAAAAGAAGAAGAGCAAGACCAAGAGGAAAGATGCCAAAATAAGCATGGGTAGGCCTAGTATTAGATCTAGAGCTGTGCCAAGTCAACCGGAGCTTGGAGGCAGCCAGGAGGTGTCCTCAAATTCCCATCAACCTAACTATATGATTAGAGAGGAGATGGAAAAGATGGTGAACGAGATGTAGGATGGAATCTTAGCTAGACAATAGGAGATGATGGATGACTTCTTTTAGAGGATGGAGCAGCAAGTGATGTCTAGATCTGTAGGAAAAGAAATCAAACTTCAGGGAGTAACGTTGGAATCAACATGGGAATCAATCCCAATGTCGAAGTTGTTAGAACCTCAATTGTTGGATTTTAATAACAACAACTATACAATTATGCCAAAAATCTCTAATCTAATTTGCAGGTACATGAGCATCAAAAAGAGACAAACAAATATATTCAAAATGAAGATACACAGTACAAAAAAAGGATGAAAGTATGTATATGGAGATACAAGAAGATATATACATGATAGAGACAAGATAAAGGTGACAAACAAAGTATTATTAGTCACAGAGCGTCGTGTCTAGAGTTTACAAATATTAAAATCTTCTCAAAATGGTATACATATATATACATTCATATTTTAAATGAAAATTCAAGTTTTCAAAAAATTGCATGAAGCGGGACTCAAACTGGTTCACTAGTTTAGAAGGTAAGTGCTCTAACTAAAAGTGCTATGTTAATTTTTGTTACAGGCTATAATCCATCCGGCTGAATAATACCATTTAGACGGCTGAATGTTGAAACAAAGCATAAATTATTATGCAGTTTCAGCTAGGGCTGTCAATTTCCTACATGACCTGAAACACGACCCAAAACCCGCATGGAAATTAGCAGGTTAACCCGACCCATTTAGTTGGTGGGTCATTTTCGGGTCAACCCGAATTTGACCTGTTTATAAATGGGTGGGTTTCAGGTTAACCCATTAACCCAAAATTGACCTGTTAACAACCCGTTTATACTTATATAGGTTGACCCTGACCCGTTTACGATCGAAGCCGACCCATTTATGACCCATTTGTACCTTATACGGGTTATACGGGTTGACCCAACCATTTATGACCCGTTTACGATCAATTATACCTTATACAGGTTGAACCGACCCGTTTACGACCCGTTTATGACCCGTTTACACCTTATACGGGTTGACCCGACCCATCTACGACCCAACCCGACCGGTTTATAATCGAGTTACACGGCTGTTTATAAACGGGTCGGATTCAGGTTGAGTTTTTATGACCCATTTAATAAACGGGTTGACCCGACCCATTCAAAATAAACCCGAACCCGACTTGACCCGACCCAAACCCGACCCATTGGCAGCCCTAGTTTCAACCGCTGAATAGTTTCTTTTAGTCGGTTGAATTAGGCTTGAAAATGCCCATTTCTTTGCTGTTTTCGAAATTAACAAATTTAGAAGGCTAAATTATTATTTCAGCTGGCTGAATATTTATAATGGCTATTTTTTATGAAAATACACTTCTCTTCATCGAAGAGAAACATCTTCAAATCAACAGTCGCACCTATTTCTTTTCAACGTTTTCTTTCATGAAAGATTGCAACTTTTAATCTCTATAAATAGATTTCAAAATTCAACAAACGATTAACCTAACTGATTTTAATATTCTGGAATTTTTATCTCTTATTCTTTATTTTCAATTTGCACTCAAACTGCATACAATCTCTTATCGTTGATCACTCTATCTTCCACATTCTTCAAGCACATTACATTATATATCATAAAGGAGAAGATTATAGGAAGATTACACTTAATTGACTTATCAGTGCTATTTAAAGAGCGTACTATAGTCAGATACTTTTGTTATTTGTAAAGAAGTCCTGTTCGGTTGCTTAGGCAGTACAAGTCCTATTCAATTGCTTAGGTGATAGAAGTCTTGTTCGGTTACTCAGACGGTGCAAACCTATTCCTCTAGGTTAAGTGAGGGTTGCCAGTTTAATTCCAGAAGGAGTATGGGACTGGACGTAGAACGGGAGTTCGAACCAGTATAAAAATCTCCAGTGTCATTTTCTTTACTACTTTAATTATTTACTTACTTAGTTTATATTCTGCATAGGTAGTTTATCCATATTACACGATTCTATAGCACAATCACTTTCATTTGGTACCAGAGCCTGGATTCTAGAGATCGTAATAACATCCTTAAAATAAATGTCTACAAAGAGATGTAGTCAAGGCAATAAAAAGAGGAAGAGCAATAAAGAAAACTCAAAGGAGCAAACAAATAAATGCTTCATGGTTAAACTCAAATCACAATCGGTATGCTTAGATTCTTTATATAAAGAACTTCTGTTAGCACATAATGAATTATCAAAGGATTGTAAAACTTTGAATAAAGTTAATAGAATTACTTTAGCTAAGTTGAAAGATGGTGAGCAGAAATTTCAAATTTAAAAGAGGAAAATAATTTTTTGGTAAGACAAACTAAATGTTTTGAAAATACCGTAGAAGAACTTATTGTACAAAAAGATTTCCTACAAAAAGAAAATGAGCAGTTAGAAGATAAAAACAATGATCTTTTGGAGAAAATCAATGTTTTGCAAAATAAATACATTTTTGGAAAATTCTTTAAATAATTCTAATTCTTCAATTTTGTCTCTTGAAAAAGAGAATGAAGCTTTAATTAAAAAGAATTTGGGATTATATAAAGAATGTGAGAATTTAAAAGTTAGTAACAATGTTTTTTAAAAAGAATTTTGTGATTCTAAAGCAATTTTGGAAGATTAAAAACATAAATTATAAATTTTAACAAAGGTAAAGATATCTTATCTTCCTTAGCTAAAAATTCAAAAGCTCACAATAATAAAAGCGGTTTAGGCTATAAACAAGCTAAAAGTAAAAATAGTACTAGATATGCATTCTTGTATACTAATTTTAGTGCTAGTACTAGTAACCTAGATAGTTTTAAAACCAGTTACAGTCATAATAGTACTTTGTTTAGAATTGATAGAAATTATTCTTCAAGTACTAAGCTAATGACTAATAGTATTATGATATGGATTCCAGCTAATATGATTGATCATGATAAGCAACTTTATGTTAGCAACTATTGTAAGAATGTGATTTCCAATGAAAACTATATCTTTAAAGGTTCAACCACACCCAAATGGGTATGGTAAATTAGGAAATTATAAGAAACTTGGGCATCGAATGCTTTAAATGTTGATTGTTTTTCTGATACCTTAGATTATAAGTAGTAGTTATTTTAAAATTGTTTCATTATTTTTTTGGATATAACCATACCTATTTTGGTAAGGTTTTCATCCTATGATTAACCCTCGGACCCTAACATAGTAAGTGGGTACTAAAAATGATTATTCTTATTGCAGGTACTCGATGAAACAAAAGGAAAATGATAGATTTTGGAATTTTAAAGAAGTTCCATACGTTTAATAGACTTACATGCTGTAATCCCGCCTTTTTAGCAAGGCCGTGATATCAAAAGATCGACCGAGAAAGGCAAGATAGCTCGTCTCAAAGATTGGTCAACTCAGTATCTCAACAAAGAAAGTTCTGTTGAATGATTTCTCATTTGAGATCCCCTACGGAGGGGGGGTCCAGGGGGTTCTAACCCCCTAAGGTGGGGGTGCGGGGGCAACGCCACCGCTACGGTGTTCGACCTGACCGGTCAGGTCGCAGGTGTCCAAGGGGCAGCGTCCCGTCCAAAACGGTATGCGACTTAGAGCATGGAGTCTCCAACGAGCTAAAGCTTCCAGCGAGTTAACGAGTTAGAGCTTCCAGCGACCTAACTGCTTGAAGGAGTTCGTGACCTAAGCTACAACGAAGACCTCGCGACCTAAAGCATGACCGACCTAAGCGGCTCAGCGACTTAAGGCATAAAGTGGTCCAACGACCTAAAACTAAATGAGTTAACACCTTACGACTTAAAGAATAGAGCGACCCAACCATTTAGGAAGCTACAGTAACCCCGCGACCTAAGAAAGTACACGACTTAGCGACTTATCTCCCTCCAAGTTAAGTCGCTCGCGACCTAAGAAAGTACACGACTTAGCGACCTATCTCCCTCCAGGTTAAGTCGCTCGCGACTTAAAAAGGCACCTCAACAAAGTTAGGTCGCTTGCGACCTAACTCCTCTCCTTAACTCATAGGTCGCTCACAACCTAAGAGATACCCCGTTTTCCCTTAGGCCACTCCATGCCATAGCTCCCAATGCCAATCTCCCTAGGTCGTCCCTACCGACCTACGACCTACCTTGCACCATTACCATTTAGGTCGCTCCTCATACCTCAACATGTTAAGCCGCTTACCACTCTCTTAAGTCGCTCTACGACCTACTACTCCATGGAGAAGAGATCAAGTGCTGTAAGGTTGCCACCACTAGGTCGTCCCACGACCTACAACCTACCTTAGGTCGCTCACAACCTATACCCAGCCGACCTAACTCCGAACTCTCCTATAAATACTCTACCAACTCCACGTTCGGGGGGGGGGGACTTTTCCGGATTCAAAAGGGGCCGAGACTCTGCCACTTTATGGACTCTTCCAACACTTCAACCATCGAAGAATCTTCATCAAGAGATCTACTTCATTCAACATGAATCCAAGAAGCCATTCATCATCAAAGTTCTAACTCCTTTCTTTGATCGTGTTGTAATTGTGAAGTTGAATTGTAAAGGTGTTGTAATCGAGAAATCGTGTTGTAAAAGTGTTGTAATCTTGTAAAGTGTGCTCGAAAAACATAATGGAAGATGTAAAGTGGACGTAGGCTTATTAGAAGCCGAACCACTATAAAAATCTCTGTCTCTTTTACTTTTCGTCTACTTTTTGTTTACTTTGATTCCCGTACAAACAGGTGGTGCTTTCACTTCATCACGACTTACACCTTGTGTTAGCGTTAAAGCCATTTTTACCATTAACATTTTGGTGCTTTCACTAAGAACCCGAACTCAGGAATTCGAATAATCAAGAGTTGAATTCGAGAAATCTGAAGAATTATGGTAAGGCGATCGAGTAGATTACAAAGACCAGAGAATAGTCAGCATGAAGGAAGTCAAGAGGCTTCTTCGAGAGCAAGCCAAACTTCAGCCTTTGTTACAAGAGAGGAAATGGAGGCAATGATGAAAAGGCAAGAGGATTTGATCCAGAATTTGTTTCATCAGATTGGGCAACTTGGAGCGCAGAATCAAAGAGGAACAAAAGCCCAACCAGAAGAACAAATTCCACCATCCCCTCGTGAACCCGAGGGGCAAGACGAAAGCCAAGGGCGAGGACTGTCACTAAGAGATAACGACAGATTAGCGGAAATGGTCAAAAAGGCTATGAAAGGTGGTTTGGTAAACAGAGACTTGGAGGATGTCAATAGAAGTCCTTTTACCATAACAATCAGGCGAGCTAAGAACCCACCAGACTTTAAGCTACCATCATTGGATATGTACAATGGAAGGACAGACCCTACAGTTCATTTGACAAAATATATGAGACATATGGAAGTGCTGGGGGCATCAGAGGAAGTTATGGCCCGGTGCTTTCTGCTGTACTTGACAGATATTGCGGCATTATGGTTCAGACAATTGGAAAATGGATCGATTGAAACGTGGAATGATTTGATTGAGAGGTTTATGAGGCAATTCAGGGTCCACATCTCGAGGCCTAAGAATGTTATGAGTTTGACAGTACTAAAGCAAAGAACCGGAGAATCTTTGAGAAGTTTTTTGACGCGATTCAATGCAGCCGCGGCATCGGTGGATCGACCAGATCCATCCATGGTTCTAATGGCAGCTGTGTCGGGCATAGCTGATGGCACAGAGTTCAAGAACTCATTGACCAAAGATCCTCCTATGGATTTAGGAGAATTTTTCAATGAGGCCGAAGGGTTCTTACGATTAGAGGACGCAAAGGCTGATATAGAAGAAGGAGAAGGAACCGATGTTTTTGTTGTTAAAAGCGGGAATCCTCCTGGGAAATGTGCAGAAACCACCAAAGGCAAACGAAAGGCTGAGGATAACAATGATAAATCAGCACGCCAACAGCGGAGGTTGAGATTCACCTCGTACGCAGAGTTGAATGAGACTTTGGAGAGAATCTACCAGGAAACTAAAGGACAGATTCCTTATCGAAAGCCCTCGAGGAGAGATCCAACCAACAACGAGAAAATGTCGGACAAGTATTGCTTGTTCCATGAGCTAAATGGCCATAGCACGAATGACTGCAGATACTTGAAAGATGAAATTGATGGGCATATCCGAGAAGGTTTGCTATCTCAATATGTGAAAAAGAAGGCTGCAACAGAGGAACAAGAACGACCACCTGCACCAACTGGAGACGCCTCAGGATCAAAGCGTCGACCTATCATCGAATAATTGAGGTTATGATGAATGAGTGGAAAATATACATCAACACAATTAAGTTGTTCACACATGTATGGGACCACGATCGATCCCCAGGCATGCTCTGATACAACTATAAATCATACTAATGTAGATGTTTGCACTCGGACGTCAATTCTTTGCTTTTGTATTTTACTTATGATGACTGATTACTTTGCCTTCTATGTTTGGATTAGGCTTGACATTACTTTCATGATTTGTTTCCGACGATTGAGTTTGACTCTACATGGCTTACATGTTTTGCTTCTGAAGTTTGAGTTTGACTCTACTGTGCTTTCATGATTTGCTTCCGATGTTTGGATTTGATTCCACATTGCTTTCACGATTAGCTTCGAATGTTTGGATTTGACTTTTTCAGACATTTCTACTTGACAACTTTTTAGACGAATATTTGATTTTTCATGATTTTGAAATGTGTTAGCCCTACGAACAGGCATCATCAAGCCCTACGAACAGGCACCCGACTTTGAACAGTCTCAATGATTAAGTCCTATGAACAGGCACCCGACTTTGAACAGTCAAAAACTCATGGATTTAAGTGCTTGACCGCCAACAGTCGCTTGACTGTGGTCGACCGCGCTTCAGTTCATAACTCGATCCTAAGCGATCGTCGCATAGATTTAAGTGCTTGACCGCACAGGGCCGCACTTGACCTCAAATGACTCGATCAAGAATGGTCGTCGTTTAAAGTTAAGCGCTTGACCATGAACGACCGCGCTTCACACCGATAAAAGTCGCACTTTCACCTCAAATGGCCCGATTCCGAATGGTCGTCGTTTGAAGTAAAGCGCTTGACTGTGGACGGTTGCATTTCAGCTCACTTGGCTTGATCCTGACCATCATATAAAGTTGAGTGCTTAACCATGGACGACTGTGCTTCACCTCAAATGACTCGATCACAAATGGTCGTCATTTGAATTAAGCGCTTGACCGCGAGCGGCCGCGCTTTACCACTTGACTGCTCAGGGCCGCACTTTTCTACAAATGACTCGACCCCGAATGGTCGTCATTTGAAGTAAGGCGCTTGACCATGAACGGTTGAGCTCTACCACTAGACCGCACAGGGCCGCACTTTACCACAAATGGCTCGATCCCGAATGGTCGTCATTTGAAGTAAAGCGCTTGACACGAACGGTTGTCATTTTGATCATGCAGGGCCGCACTTTACCATATTTATGCTTAAAGCTATGTATGCCCATGTAAAACTATGCAGAAAATATATAGATAAAACCTTTATCTATATATTATATAGTGTGAAAGCTAACATATTCAAAACTTAGCAGTCTATTAATTTTGGAAGAATAATAAACTTGAAGTTTGTGCATTAAAAGCTTATCAAACTTTATGCTTTCAAAATTGTATTTACTTAAAAAGTGACATGTACTTTGAAATCTTCATACACCAAACTTTTTGTACATACAAAATCTACGAAACTCATAAGAGGTTTTATACTTATGAAAATCAATATGCACTTAAAGTTCATATTTTCCAAAACGTTGATGTGCTTGAAATTTACATAAGATATTTGTGCATTTGAAAGTTGATACATGTTCGAAATGAAAGTGCACACAAAAGAAACTTCTTATATAAATTTGAAACCAAGATATATGAAACCTATATTTACATATTCAAGAGTTGAAAATATATAGTTTTAAAAAGGGTAACTGTACAAAATTACGCAGTAGGTAAATTATTACAGTGCAAATTATTGTTGGTAACTTCAGAATATGTTTGTTTCAAAAGGCGAACTATATAAATTACTTAAGAGGTGTAGTCCTGAAACTTGTGTATATTTTTTTTTTCAAAATTGTTGTTGGTAACTTCAAAAAAATATATTTTTCAAAAGGCTAACTGTAAATATTGTACAGTGCAAATTTGTGTTGGTAAGTTCAAATATATATTTTTCAAAAGGCTTAGTGTACAAAACTACTTAAGAGCTATAAACCAAAACTCATGTATAAATCTGAATTATATATTGTTTTGAAATAAGACATATATCTGAATCACATACTACATATATGTGTATTATAAGTGTAGAAAACTGATAATATATAGTTGTAAAACAGTGCAACATCAGATATGTAGTCAGAGTTAACATATATGAAGCGTAAAATAGGTATATAGTACATAGTGTGGAAAATATGCTTTTGAAACCTTGTACCTTTTATTTGTATTCATTTGTAAACTGATGTATATTTATTTGATGGACACATAGATGAAGTAGGCATAGATCCCAAAAGGTTTTTTTTACACAACAGACAAATATTTTAAGAATCGTACATGCTATGGTGCGAAGGGACTAAATTTTTTTGACTATCCAGACCATGGGGCAAAAATTGTAGGGAGATTGAACAATGAGTCAAAACTTTTTCATTTCAAACTATTGTTTCTAGCTTCAAGATTTGTATTTTTCAAAAAAGCAAAATGTATAAAAGTGCTGAAAAGCTTGAAATAAAAAACTCGTGCATACGTGTGAATTATACCGAGTCGAAATTAAACATATATCTGAAAGTGTCACACACTAAAAAATACATGCCATTTTATGTTTGAGACTATGTAGAGTCAAAGCAGTTTAAATTGACAGATGCATTTAGGAGCAAATTAGCACACATGGTGGAGAACCACTGCATTTGAATCCCATTTCGTGATAATGCTTTGTAACCAATATGAAAAATATTGGTGCATAGTGAATGCGCGCAAGTGAAGCAGCAGTGATTTAAAAGGAATCATATAAACTGATGAGGAAAAAACCCGATGAATGCTGCGGACGTTGGCTTTCACCTATGCCTGTCCTTTTACCTGCAAGGGCAGTCTGCCTAGCATGTTGACGCCGTTCACGCTGAGTAAGTCGTCGTCTTTCCCTCTGCTGCTGGTCCATAAGATAGCACAAATGTCAGTTACTAAAGGGAAATGTGGACACAGTAGTGGGCAGTTTCATAAACGTGGGGAGGCATTGATGTGGATATTAATGGGGAAGGAGTCGGGTGGGAAGGGAACAATTGGGTGGAGGAAGCTGTGGAAAGCGCATACGTATATATAGAAGGGAGTAAACATTTATACAACTGACATATGGAGGGGAGAAAAGGTTGAAGGTGTCTAAGGCATGTAAATCAGGCAAAAAGGGTGGGCTCAACGGCCAAAACACCGTTGATGGGATGGCAACAGTCATGAGATGGGATTTTTATCTTCGGTGCAGGTTTGTAGGGAAGAAGCCATTGGATAGGCGGAAAAAATTATGAAACAGTTAGCGTAAACACAGTGCGATAGAGCAGGAGGAAGTGGAGGTGGGGGGAAGGGAAAATTGGGGAGGAATAGGACAGTGGAACGAGAACAAAAAAAAAAAAAAAAAAAACGAAGACAGAGAGAGAGGTCGATATCGTACCTGGTGACATTGCGCGCAGAGGCAGAAGGCAAGTGACGACCGTGGCCTTTAGCTGAACAGAAACGCGAGTACATAATTTGCATCCATGGACGGTTATGTTAAAATGGAAGGCGGTTGAACTGGTTCAACTCGAAATTGATGAGGAGGGGAGAACACGGCGATGACGAAGTGGTTGAAATGGAAATTGGTGAGGTACAGCGAGATTGGCAAGGGCAGCAGTTCCGGTTTGGGGTGGTGGTCGATTCGCGAGGTTTTGGGTAGGCGATTACGTAATTTGCAGCCAGGGATGGTAAGGTTGAAATGGAAGGCGGTTGAACTGGTTGAAGTAGAAATTGGTGAGGAGGGGAGAGGACGGTGACGGTGAACTGGCTGAAGCGGAAATTCGTGAGGAGGGGAGAGGACGGCGACGGTGAACTGGCTGAAGTGGTGAACTGGCTGAGGAGAAAGGAAAGGATGATAAAGGAAAGGGTGAGGAGGGAAGTGGGAAGCAGGGAAAGGAAACGGGAAAGAAGATGGGGCGACGTGGGAGGCAGGAAAAAGGCAGAAGTGCCCTTGTGCGAACTGTTGATATTGGGAAGAATGTGGGGGTAAAATGGGGAGTGTGAAAAAGGCTTCACTTTGACCCCTTTGACCAAGGTTTTGCATTATAGTATAGATGTATGTATTAAGTAACACAAATTAAATTTGTAATCAATAATTTTATTTAAAATCTATGTGTATACATAAACAACACAATTACAAATATAAATATTTATCTGATCAAATTCATTCGTTCAATTTAAATTCAATATTATATTAATTAATCCAGTTTGTTAATCAATTACAGAAGACCAAAAATTCGGGTTATTACATTTCTCCCCCCTTAGAATCTTTTCGTCCTCGAAAAGAAACTAAGCCAGAATTTATTAAAATGCTTAAAATCAGATAAATTTTGATTGATCATTCTTTAAAACACTTTAGAAATCTATATAATATTACAAAAATAGTTTTTATAAAAATATTTTTATAACTCGATGTCTCAACTAGTCTATCCTTATTCTCCTAGAAATTCGGTCATACGTTGATCATGCGTATGACTGAAAATCTACAAGTGCTTGACAGACTCGTTTTCAACATCCAGTGAAAATACTTTGAAAATATTTTTTTTATTGAAAATATAGAAAACAGTTTTTGAAAATAGAGGATATATCTTTGGTGAGAATGCTCTGAAAATCATCACTCCCATCCATGGTCACAGTTACATTCCAGGGTTACGTTGCCGTCGCAGCAAAAGTCCATGTAACTGCAGGCTCTCCGCGGCCTCTCGATTTACGCCATGGAACCCACACAACAGATCACAGTTACATCCAAGGTTATGTTGCCGTCGCAGCAAAAGTCCATGTAACTGCAGGCACTCAGCGGCCTCTGATTTTCACTGTCGAAATGAAACTTCTCCACTCCAACATAGGTCGCAGTCTACCGATGTAAAATCAATCGTAGACTGTTGGCTCTCAGCGACACACACGACCTTCACTATGTTACCATAGATCGCAGTCTACCGATATAAAATCAAACGTAGACCTTGGCTCTTAGCGACACACACGAATTTCGCTATGGTAACCTCTACTCAAGATCCTCAGGTACTAGTTTTGTCCAGACTCCTCACAGGATCAACTTTAGAACCCCCCTTGGGGCTCAAGGCGGCACCACCCGGTGGCACTCCTGAGAAGTTCATTTCAAGGGAGCGCCTTTTTTTCCAAAGACATCATCAAAATATTTTATACTATACACATATAGTATCTTCAAATCATACACCTTGTATGATCTCATACAAAGCTCCCTTACACAAAATCGATTATCTCAAAATCGATAATTCTCAAACTAGGCTTTCCAAATTCAATATTGATTTTTCCCAAAAATCAAAAGCCTTTCCAAATCCATAGGTTCCCAAAACCTTTTTCCAAAATCCTCATAAGATCCTTTGTACATATATATACAGATATATATAATTTTTAAAACTTTGGATCATTTCAAAATTGTATAAAACTCCTTTAATACTTCAAACACTTTCAAAACTTTTTTTTTCTGGCAAAAGATTCATCAAGGGGAGTTTTAGCTTATATAACAAAGATATATAACTTCATTTGTCCAAAATCAAATATTCAAATTTGATTACTCTTCTTAATATCATTTTCATTCAAATCCGTACGATGTACACATATCATCCGTACGCTATACCAATCTGATCGCTCACTCGATCACACAATTTCACTTCCAAACTAGTATCGTCCACCCGACTTCCTAGTGCGGACACAGATCTGGTTTCTTGATCAGAAACCGTCATTCTCCTTGCATAGCCTAACTATGATAGAGAATATCCAGAACCAATCAACAATCCATATCCAGGTTCGCCGTCGAAAATCGAGTGAAAAAAATCCCACTCGGATCGATATAACTATCTCGAAATTCTGTGTTCGAATCTGGATCAAATTACTATGCGAATAGAATAACATACGTACACCCTACGTATTTATCTCCCTTGGTTATTAGCCAAATCGATTCCATTTCTATTCACATTCACTTTAGTTATCATTCACTTACTCACAATTGCTTCAATCCATTTGGATTATCACCTCTATTCTTATCTCGATTGGGTATTTAACCAATATAGTTTGAACTCCGACCAGTTTATTTAGAAAATAGCTTGAAAAGTTAGAAATAGATAAGTAGTTGAAAAATGATTACTAGTTTGTAAAATAGATGTAAAATAGGTAGAAAATAGTCAAAATAATTATAGAAATTTTAGATAATTTCAAAATATTTGTAAGATAGTAATTTGTTTTGTAAAATAGTTGAAATATAGTAATTAGTTTATAAAATAGTTGGAAAATTGTTAAACAGTTTCAAAAATAATTGTAAACAAATATAAGATAGTTTGGCTTTTAAAAGAAAAGTTGTATATATAATAAATAGCTTAGAAAATAGGTTTATAGTAAAACAATTTATATTAAAAATAGCCCAGAGTCAAAACTGCTCACTTTCCAATCTCCATTCTCATCAATTCAATTTAAATTCCCTTTTACATTTAAATTGACCCAATTCCAATTTAAATAACTTCAATTTCCATTGAAATTGATTCAACTCCCAATTCAAGTTGAATTAACCTTAGTTTCTTTCCAAATTTTACTTTATTCAACCTTGATCTCAAATTATTCTAATAAATTTCAATTGAACTAGTTCCAATTTCAATTCATTTCAACTCCAGTTTGAATTAATCCCAATTTCAAACTCCATTTCGAAATCAAGTTGAATTATTCTTGATTTCCTTCCAAATTTAATTCAAATTCCATTTGAAAATTTTAAACTTACACATCCTCAATCACAATTTCAATAAATTCAAATCAAATTCAATTTGAACTAATTTCAATTCAAATTCCAAATTTAAACCATCTCGAATTATATAAATTCGAGTTAATACTTCAAATGTTGATTTAATTCCTTTAAATCAAATTTTGCTTTAATCTTTTTTAAACAATTCAATTCTGAGTCCATATTTCAAAATTCCATTTTAAATTACCTTTACTTAACTCATTACAAGGTTCAAGTAAGAGTTTCAAACAATTTTAATTTACAAATTCAATTACTCAAATTTTTAGTTCAAGGTAATTCCATATCGTTAATTTCAAATTAAAGTTAATTTCCCTTTATCTCAATAATGGATATATCCCCACACTTCATTTCTTATTTATTTAAACAAATTCAATTTATAGTTTGAAGATTATTAATAACAATAGGATGGTATCTTTCGAATTATTTTAAAAATATCCATCCATTTCCAATTTCCAGATTTCAAACCATCTTTGATATTATGCATATCCATACATAAACATATTTATTTCTTAACCAACCAGGCTATACTTTTAAAATTTAAACCACCCTTGGTTTCAATTCAAACAAATTTTCTTTAAAATTTTTAAACATTTCTTATTTTTAAAATAAGATCATATTCAAAGTAGTTTGAATAATATTATTTCCTTTAACATTTTGAAACCAATTCAAATTTTTAAACTTAGAATTCAGGACTTCACAATTTGGAACCCACTTTTATTTATATCCTTTCACATTTATAAATTATTTTCTTTTTAAATGGTTACTTCCTTAAAACATTTTATTGTTTATTGAAAAACAATCATCCCATTATTAAACACAATATCCATTCTATTTTCTGGTTTGAAACCAATTCTAATTCATCTTATTCTGAAATACTTCTCCAATTCAAGATTTCAATTTTAGTTTGAATCCATTTCAAACTTGTCTTTAATTTCAATTTTGTTGTAATTGTATTACCACTTAATTCTTACTATTACTTTTAATATATTTAATACTACAACCAATTTCCTTAATATAATAGATAATCTGTTTCTTATATAAGATTCATTTACTTTTGAAATCATTTAAAAAAAACCTTTATGTAAGAAAATACCAAGTACGCTCTCATATATATATATATATACATATATATATATACACACACACATATATATATATATACATATACTCAACTCATTTTAGGGTACCACTTACCCTATCCTTAATGAGTAATCCCACCAGAGCCAAGGTTCTCGCTTAACCTTCTGCTCTGATACTAAATGTAACGATCCAGAAATTCTGATCCCAAAAATTCCAAATAGTTAAAGAAAAGAGATAGAAGAAGAACAGAAAAGAAACACACAATCTCACATTCGCAGCGGATAAAATATAATATCAATAATAATTATTATACCAAAGAAAACTATATCTATCAATTTTTACATCGATATATCAGAGTTACAACAATTTTTTACTACATTGGACATATACAATTTAACATGTCTCAGATATATACAATATCATAGTGGAAACTCTCCATACGTTTCTGCCATCCAGCTTGCCTCCTGAGCTCCAGAACGTCCTTACCTGAAAATCTGTAATACTCGGTCTGACCCGAGCATTACATCAAAGTTACACCCGGGTCAGGCTTAAACCAGCATGAGTAAACCCATCTAACATGGAATACAAAAGCATACAACATATATAAACCTGGGGTAACTTATATCAATTTACAACTTCACAAGTTGTTATAGACATCACTTATTTCACATATCAATCTATAAATAATCGAAGTGGTTTTGGGTATTAACTAATACCCGACTCCTGTCTCTTCGAATTCAGTTCCCTTTTAACCATGTCATTCAAGTGGATACTATTTAACTTCAAATAGGATGTCACCTCTTATACTGCAATTCATCATTGATAGATAACCACATTATTAACTTTTAAACCAATCATCTCATATCTCATAGAATCACAAATCACATATCAGAGATATCCACAAATTCCCGGCATTCAATATTATTCAATCATTCATAAGCAAGATGCATTAGTCATACCATTCTAATTAATTTAAACAAATTAAATTAATTACACCAATTACCCTTAATCCTGCTTATTTAACATTAGTTAATCACAATCCCAATTAATTAATCATTCCTTAATTCATAAATCTCAATTAATCATTCCTTAATTCATAAATCTCAATTAATCATCCTTGACTAATTAACCTTAATTACATTAAGTAATTAATCTTTAATTATCACACAGATTAATTAGCCTAACCATTTTCATTAATTATCTTTGAATAAATCTCTTAAATCAATTAACAAAAATTTATTTCCCTGGTCCTTAATTAACTCTAATTAATTATCCTATACTTACTTACATTGACTAATTATTCCTTAATTAATCACATAAGATTATTAACTAGCCCTTTAATTAATTTACTTAATTAAGTCATACTTTTTAATTACACTAAATAATTACTTCTCGATTACTTATATTTAGAAATCTCCATTTATTTCCTTCCTTAATAAATGATATTAAACAATTATCCTTAAATTACTTCCATACTCATTTATCAATTTTATTAAGTGCTTGTTTTATTGATTAATTATCCTCAATTAATTTCCCTTTAATTAGTTATTAATTCAACCTTTAATTACAAATTTAATTATTTAATCCTTAACAAATTAATTTTTTTATATTACTTACATTAAGTAATTATTTATCAAATCTCCTTTAGTAATTTCCCATCAATTACCCACATTAATTAATGACATCTAATCATTATCATTAAGTAATTGATCCTTAATAAATTTATCATCTTTTAATTTATTTGCCATAATTAACAAAACAATCCCTTAAATTGATTACACAAACTAATTTAGTAATTATCTTAATAATTAAATTTATTAACTTTTCTCTTAACTGATTACATAAACTAATTTACCATCCTTATTAAATAATTTATACATATTCAATTTCATCATTTAAATTATCTAAAGAAAACATGTAGTAATTAACTTACTATATAATCATTTAAACAAATAATTCCAAAACATTTGAAAATTTGAAAACTTGCTTTAAACTGTTATAGCTTATTTCAGATCTTGGTTTTAAAATTTCCCTTTAAACTTCACATTTTAATAAACTTGAAACCTGATTAATTAACAACATTCAATCGCAACAGTTTCCCAAGACCTACCCGATAGGCAACGCGAGCCAGCTGTAAAGCTACTCGTATCAAATCCTTCTTCTTCCCGAGTCATATCGAGATAAAAAAAATCCCAACATCACAACCCAACTCAAAAGCACAGTCAATCTGGTGCACATGCACCCATCCACGGTGGAGCTCCGGCCACACATCTCACCTCCGGCAAGTCACCATTGCCCTCCTTAATCAACCCCGACCATCAAATTCTCATAACAATCACTAAATCGAAAATCGATATATTCGAACCCATCAAACAAAACAACCGACCTATAACCGCCTCGACACCCCGAATCCGGCCACCAGAAAACGTGGAATTCCGTTCACAACTTCGCCACAGACCACACTTCCTTTTCCCCCACACCACATCGAGACCGATGCTTCCAGTCATCGTGATGAACCCAGAAATCCTCGACAACCTGTTCATGCCTATAAACCCTAATTTGATACAATGAAAATGCCACGCTGATCAAACGACACATTCACTATTTCTCCTGGCATTCTCGATCGCCAAGCAGGCTTCAACAGTAATCCGTCCAACCCAAAAGTTCGAAGATCACCAGAAATATCTTAAAAACCAATTTCAGATCATCTTCAAATTGTCCCAAAAATACTTAACTAAAAAATCCAGATTTGATTTCAAAATCCTAGTTTACTAAGAGAATTCAGGTTATATGCGTGAATTAATAAATCATTAAGATTTATTTTAACCCATTTTAAGTTTTCCACTGTTCCCTTTTTCTTTCCAAAATATATCCAAGCTTATTTTACATAAATTTATTTTTAAAGCTATACTTATGTTAAAAGAAACACACTTTGTTCAGGAATCAAAGTCCAAAAATCATTTGAGAGGGAGACTTGAATTTTGAATCAGGTTTTGAACCTGAAATGTTTAAACAGAGGCTTGCTAGCCTGACCCAGATTTAAATTCTGATTCTAACACACTCATATCTACATAAAAATCATTTCTTTATCATCATGCACTCATGATTCATAACATAATTCAAGGATTCACCCTGTGCCACTTTATGCAATTTCAGTTTAGGAGTTTTACTTACCTATAAAATTTAGAACATAGCAAGCTTTCTTGCTCTTGGATATACACAGATATATCTCAGATATTTATTAACATGCAAGGAAATTCCCATTCATGCTAACCATTAACGCACCATTACTGCATACTTCTATATCATTCAACAGATTAAATCAAACATAGGTTCGTTTACTCACCTTGACGATTGAATAGAGGCCCTGGCCATGGATTTGCTATCAGCTTTTAAATCCTGATTTTAATCTTCTCTATTTAGTTAAGTGGCTTGATTAGTTTTAATATTTCAGATGGCGGTATTACCTGTGTTATCAACATAATTAGAAACAGAGAACAAGACAATAACTTGAAATCTGGAAAGTTTGATTTGAACTTATCTTCAGCTTTTTTTGAATTTGAGTCTGAAACTAATGTTTGCATTTGATTTCTTGTTTCAGATTTTTCCTCCTCAGGTTTATGTTTCCAGGTTTTGTTAGTGAGTAGAAAATGAAAACTTAAGTTCTTTTTTTTTATTGAATCTAGTTTTGAATTTCTTTAAACCCGATTTCAGTTTTCATTTGAAGAAAAGGGTTTCAACAATAATGAATTGTTGAGTTTTTCTTGTCTATAATAATTAATTTCAAATTTTTTTTCAACATTGCCACTTGTTACTTAGTTTGTAGATTAATTACAAGTGTCTTCTATATGAGTTAAAAACTTAACACATGTTCATAAAAAAAAAATTCTTATCTTATAAATATATTTTAATTTATCCTAAATTAATTTCTTATTAAACATAATCATGTTTTTAAATGTTTTATTACATTTAGCCCTTAAATTATTTCATATAAACTTCCTTTATAAAATTACACATTTCAATGTTTCTTTGAATTTTTTTTAAAAAAAATATATTATTTCATTTGTTTTAATGTTTATTTAGATTTATTACACTTGTCTTATATTCATGCACTAATTAAATTTTGAAGTAAAAATTTTATGTTTAAAATATTATACATGATTAAATTTATGCTAAGATCTTTTAATTGTATAAATATGTATGTATTAAGTAACACAAATTAAATTTGTAGTCAATAATTTTATTTAAAATCTATGTGTATACATAAACAACACAATTAAAAATATAAATATTTATCTGATCAAATTCATTCGTTCAATTTAAATTCAATATTATATTAATTAATCCTGTTTGTTAATCAATTACAGAAGACCAAAAATTCGGGTTATTACAATGTTTTACGCAACATCGGTTTGACCCAAATAAAAATGACTTTAAAAGGTAATTTCCAAGTATAAAAACAAATTGTTTGTAAGGTACACTTATTACTAATAAGTACAAGGAAGTGATTTTGTAGTTATGGAAATATTAAATCAGTTTTGAAGATGAGTTTTTCCGAAAGGATAATGTGTATGTTAGATATTAGAAAATATTTATCATGGAAGGATATAATTTAAACATATAATAATCTATTGGAAGGAAAAGAATAATGGTATAATTTTCTACGAAACCGATAAAAATGTTTTGTGCAAGTTATAGAAATACATGAAAGAGATATACAAGGTATGAAAAGCACCATATTTTGTATAGTCCATTTTGAAAAATATAAAATAAGTTCCTTATAATTTTACATAAACATGAAATTCGCTTTTAAAAGGTTCATAGAAGATTTAGCGTTAATAACTTCTCATAAGAGAAAATAGTTCCAATACATTAAGGTACGAGACTATTAGGTGCAATAAGAAGCTGTTTTGAAAACACAAAAGGATATTCTAAAGATATTTTAAAAGAAAATGGTTTGGTGAAAGAGTAAATAAGTTTTTGAATTGAAAAAAAAACTTAATAAAAGTAAAATTTGAAAATTCAAATTTTTATAGAAAACTGTAAAAGTCTTGAAAAGAAAGAGAGATATAAGTTTTAGACTTAAAAATTTGGAAGCTTTTATCTCTTGGTTTGGGAAATAATATTAAGCGACTTAAATTATTTTTGAAATTAACAGAAACTGAAAAGAAAACACTTTTAAAGATAAAGATTTTGGGATTTGATGTTTTAATTTTTTTTAGAAACCTTATTTTTTAAAACAAGGTGATAAATATCAAACCAAATTCTTAAATGTGGAGTAGGTAAGCATCATTTCCTAGGAGTAACAAAAAAGGTGTAAGGGGATTGCAGTAATTACTTTAGAAGTAATAGTGGAAGTTTCCGTAAAGTGTATAGGACACTAGTAAGAACATAGAAATGTTGATTCATAAAGAACAATAAAATGGAATTATTAGGATAGTAAGACAAGCATAGTTGAGAATGAGTATTCTTGATTTTGGAAGAACTTGGGAAAAGCATCTTGCTTTAGTGGAATTCATATGATAGTGGTTTTCAAGCTAGCATTGGAATGACACCTTGTGAAGCTCTTTTTGGGAAGGCCGTGTAAGATGTCTTCATATTGGTTGGAGTCTACGAAAAGGTTTCTTCTTGGTTCCGACGTGATAAGAGAGATTTCGGAGAAGACTAATTTGATTAGGAGAAAATTCGTATCTCATATTCATGTCTCTTTGATAATAGGTTTTAGAATTTCCTTTTTCCATCTTTAGTTTTGAATAGGTTCTTTCCTTTATTATCCTTTGGGAGGGTGGAACATAGGATTTAACCTATGGATGGTAGGATTTGACGTAAACATGTTAATAGAACATGTTATGAATGTTGTATGCTGGTGGTTGCAAATGTTTGCTATTGTATAGGTACACTAGGCACTATTATTCCTTAGGGATTGGCCTAATTAGGACACTAGGGCATACGCATATAGATGTGTGTGCATTTTTATTTTATTTCTGTGGCTGCTATAAATGGATGTTTATCACATGATTGTTGCATTTGGATGATGTTTGTAGCACACATATAGAATTATCAGTAACATTAGGAAATTTTTGCATTCATTTAGATACATGGCACAGACATGATTGCATAAAAGGAGGTCAACTGAATCAGTGGACCGCCTAATTATTTGCATTAGTTAGGAACATTTACACTACACTGATTGCGTAAGTATCATAAATTGCATTAGAAAAACTTAAGGACAATGGATGAATGGATGATGATTGAGTAGTTGGTTGTAGAATTTGATGAAAACATTTAGTACATTCTTTTATCCTTAGAAATTTCAGGGATGAAATCCCTTAAGGAGGGGAGAATGTAACAAACCGAAATTTAACCTATAATAATTAATTCATTAATTAATAAATGATAAAATAACTCTGTGAAATTATCAGAATTGAGCCATGGGAGTTGCACCATTGTGTCTGTGGTAATTTTCTAGTCAATTTCCATGTATAGAATATCAGAATTGGAGTCAATATGAAGAAGTTACGCATGAAACAACAAATTGAAAAAAAATTGTATGGTCTAGGTCGACCAGGAGGTCGACCTAACTATCACCTAGGTCGATCGGTCGGTCGACCTAGGGAGGTGAAGGTCGACCTAGCGGTCGACCAACCCAATGTATGAAGCGAAGAAGATTTCTTCTTCATGTTGTATGATTTAAACGCGTCATTTGCACTCTTTTATTCAATCCGGTCCTTCCGTTTCTGCATCCGATGTCCCCTATTCAGCCTATGACATGGTTGCATCTTATTAAATCTCCAAATCCAACGGTCCGAGATCCACTTCTACCCCTACAAATAGACTCCTATAGCTTGTCTAGGTGACGCAGTAGCTCTTCGAAGGACAAGCTGGATAGAGTTATCGCGTATTATATACTTATATAGAGTCTACACTTATTCTGCTATGCAGCATTGGGAAGCCTTAGCAGTGACTACTTATACTTGTTTTTGATACAGTCATTGAGTTGTTTCCATTGTATAAACACTACGACATTTGATGTATTACTTTGTGAATTTTTACTCTCATTATTTGTTCACATAGTTATTACTCTCTTTTGTTATATCTATCATTTTATATTTTATCCATGCGCCGTGAGACATAATAGGTTTGTATCGACCTGGAATTTCTGTCATTCGAAATTCAAATATTTAATTAATTTTAAATAATCACAAGTTAATTTTATAAGTTGAATAAATTATATTTCGAATATCGTGATTTAAATGGATAATTAAATTGTTAATTTAACATTTGAAATTGTGTAAATAATTGAAATTTGAATTTAATGTGAATAAAAATGATTTATAAAGTTGAATTTAATTCTATTCGAATTAGAATGATGTTAGAGAACTTTTAAAATTGAATTAAAAGTTAAATTGTAGAAATTGAATATTTAATATTTAATCGACGTGTAAAATTAACCATTTTTCAAACAGTCTCGGATTTTGACGAAACCAGTTTCATTAGATCCGTAATGTTATATTATATAAACGGTTTGTCCGTGACAAGCTGAAATGCGTAGAAATCTATTTAAACGAATTTTAAATTTAAATAAGTCGATTCGAAAACCTATCTTCCAAATACGATCGAATTGGCTCCCGACATATATTCCATTGTGTTTGAAATAGGGGCAAAACATTATAAATGCCAGGTAGCACGCTTCATTTGGAGTTCAGAAAATTTCCAGATGAATAGTGTCTTCAAATTTTCTATAAAAGGCCAACATTTTTTCTTATTTTCACTAAAACATAGCTTTTATAACCCTAGCTACCAATAACGTTTGCACGGCCAGAAAACACCCACCTTCCTCCTTGTTTTTCTCACAATCCCTTCGATTTCAAGCTTCGATTCCTAAATGAAAATTGTAGAGGGCAAGGGGATCTAGGATGTCATCGGTGATGATCGTTTGAAGCAAAGCAAATCAGTGACAAATCGAGGTTGAATGTCGTACATTCATGCACATATTTCAAGGATGTCACGCGGTCGAGTTAAGCATGGCTCTAAGCGATGGTGGTGTTCGAGTTGCTCATCGATACAGCGACCTCTGATCGTTGTCAAGATGATCGATTGAGGTGCAAAAATTGAGTAAATATCGACGGCTATTGGGTTTTGTCGTGCATGGTAACCTAGGGTTTTCACGATGGAGAAGAAACAAAATCAGCGGCCATGATCTGGTTTTGGGAAAATGAACGGCTGGATTGAGTGTAGGGATTTAAAATTAAAATAGAAATAGAAATTATTATATTATAAAATTGTATAAAACTCATAACATTATAACTTCTTCATACGAGGTCCGTTTTTGACGAAACAAGTTGTGTTGGGTCCGTATTGACGAGCGCTACATTTTAGAACTAGTTTGGAATTGATTGGAGCTAGTGCGAATTTTGGGTAAAATTAAACGGCTGTTTAATTTTATTCAGAATAAAACACTGCAACTACTATTGGAATCAATGTGAGTATAACTCACTCTTTCTGACTCACTGATATTTTTATATAAAGGAAAATAAATTTAATTTATGCTGATTGATGATTTTTTTGATGATATATGATATATTGTATATATATTGATTGGTATTTGGATATATTCCTGCCTATTGGAGGAGATGAGACCCTATATATTCCCGTGTATGAGCGGATGACCCTTTGTATGTCCGCCTGCCTCGAAGCGAACATTGTACATATATTTCTAACATGTATATTTGTTGCAGGTGACAGGTTGGAGGGATCTAACTGGATTCCACACCCGTATTGGTTTTATTTACAAATATTGTGATATATGCTGTTATCATATGATATATGATGTTGTGGATGTCGTGATTGATGTATTTAGTGCAATTGCAGCATTGGGCCTATTTTTCGTAGTTTAAAAAAAGATTAAAGTGATGATCTCAATTTAAAAAGGATTTTCAAGAGATTTGGAAATATACGTTTTATTGAATTTTGAAGTGTAAAAGAAAGGAATTTATTTGAAATAAATAAATAGTTATAATTTTTATTGTTGTAGAAATTATGATTTTTGTGAAATTTAATCGAAATGTGATTTTTGAAATAAGGAGCTAACTATTTTGAAAAATGGTGTATATATAAGATTTATAAATTGATATATAATAAATCAAAATAATGGGATTATAAAGGAGTTTGGTAAATGTTAAAATGGAGTTATAAATGGATTTTGTTAGTAAATAAGATGATTTATAGATTTATAAATTGATGAAGTTAACAAAAGAACGAATTTTGAAAATAAAGAGAATTATAAGTAATTAACTTATAATTTGGATTTTGGCATATTAACGAGATATAAATAAGATTGGTTAATAAAGGAATTTTGTGTATAGAAGTTTTTATTAAAATATAATTGTGATGTATAAACATTGTTTTATAAATGTGAAATCAATTGAATTGGATAAGTCAAACATAGAAGTTTATTAAAGGTATTATATCCACGATTTTGGACAGCGGATAATCCTTTAATAAATGTGTAGAAATATTGGATTTGGTAAATAACGTATATTCACGATTTGGACAGTGAATAATCTTTTGAAATAAAATGAATGTTTTTGGAAGTTATATTGTAAATGGAGTGAAATGGTTTGAAGATGTTTTAAATGTGTGAAGTATCGAATACATAAATTTCAACATTCATCGTTGAAATAGACGTTTTTGAGAAATAAGCAAATGATGGACTATAAAACTGTTGTTATAGTAAATGATTTTCGATAGAAAATGTTCTGATTTTTGATAGAAAATGTTCTAATTTTTGAATCCCTATACTAGTGAACTTGGGTTGTACTAACGATGTTTTACACAACATTCCTTTTGACCCAAATAAAAGCGTTTTAAGCGAACATTTTCCTCATAGAATAAAATATACACTTAATCGTAATTGAAATATATGGGATATTTTCTAAGTGTTGAAAATAAATTGAATTGTGAATTACTTATTATTAAATTAGTATATGGAAGTGTTTCCCAATATTGAAATGGTTTGAAAATATATCTTTTTAAAGATAATTTGAAGTGAATATTTGGCAAGTGATTTAATTTATAAAATATTATTAAAAGGGCCCAGTGACTATTACGATGCTGAATATTTGTCGGTTCGCTTTGATAGTTAAATAACCGACTATCAAATTTGGCCATTTTAGTTCCTCGACTTGATGTGGGAACTATTTAGTCGTACACTTAGTACATAACCTTCTGTGTAGGCTTGATTGTCGTTTGTGTTGAGGATGTTGATTCGTATAGTGCGGAGTATTACTCCAAACTATCGAGCTTCCTTCTTGGCCCGAAGGATAGCAAGTTGAAAGTTTGAGACGTGATAAGTCTATAAGACTTAGTTTCTGTGCGAAGTTAAGAAACGCTTTTGCGTTGTTGGTGCGAAGTGACCGGGATCAGTTTATCCAAAAACCACTTCGGACCAACGTATATGGATTCAATTGTGTAGGTTATTGATGATATTGATATTTTGGATTTTCATAGTGGAGGACTGCTTGTTGATCGTTTGGGGTTAAGATCCCAATATACATATAGTAGCAGTGGTCTCTTCATTATGAAATATCCAACGCAAGGACTATTCACTACTAATCCTAGGGATTTTCCAATAGGATGTGGTAGGAAAGTACCTTCAGTTTGTCCTATTCCTGGAAAACTTGTATGGATGTTTGTCAGGCACTACATTTCTAAAGATTACTTACATTGGTTTTTACAAACATACGTCAGTGGTGGCGGAGAAGGCAACTTCTCTTAGCTTAACCCTCCTTGAGACATATGAGCTTAATGGTTATATTTTTGTGGAAGGCAATTAGTAGTCAATGGAAATGACCGTGTGGCATTCAAAGTGATGCGATATCTGATATGTGAAAGGTAATCGTTACCTTAGGCCTCATCAACCGGAAATGACCAAAACAGGGTTAGATGGGGCAAAGCTAAGAGGGTCATTCCCAAGTAGGATATAATCATCCTCTTATATCTTTACATGCTATGACGTCGTGTATCTGATTATTGTGGTTGGTATGCTATGAAGGCCCTCGGTAAAGGTTGGTAACGACCGGAGGATAGCATATTCAGTACCATCTAGTTATAGAGATGGGCCGATCTTGTGTTGGTAGAGGGCAGATGTTCTGTGCCTCGGGACATCCATCTATAGGTGTACCTATCGAAAGGTAGTCCCTTCACATGGTCATTTGTATGGAAATCTAAACACCATTACATGCCTGCCGTTTTATTTGTAGAGCCTAGTATGCTGAATTTAATAATGGTAACAATTTCGGCTATTTTGAATATTATTTGTATACTAGACACCAGTATAATATCAGATGATTTGATATGAAATGTTTTAGTTATCGTAAGGTAAAAACATGTCCATGTTTATGTGTGGACTTGTCTTATGAGATACTTTTGTTTTTGATAAAGGAAAAGTTTGGTAATTTAATAAATTCAGTTGAGTGTGTTTCTCACACTGGTTTACCAAACTGATCTGGGCGTTCTCCTCTTTGAATGCTTGGATCGAACCGAGTATATTTACAGGTTTAGATTTGGTGCTTTTGGAGCTTCAGCAGGAGAGCTGGAGATCTTCATTTTCGTATACACGTATCTGTTTTGATTATTGATTATCCGCTGCTTAGTTGTTTATATTATCAGCAATTGTGAGGACAGGTTGTTATAACTGCCCAGGCTGATAACTATTGATTGATTCTCGAACTCTGATTGATGTATATATGTACCGTTTCTATTTTATACAGATTATTGATATGATATTATATGTTTTCCGCTATGAAGTGAGATTCTATATTATTCTATTTGGTTCTACCTTCTCTCTTTCTGCTCTTCTCTTCTTCTCTCTTCTTTTCTTTCTCCTGACTTTCTGTCAGTATGTTCTTTGGGGTTGGACATGTGTGGTTTATTGTCGATTCATAGGGTATAGATTGGCAGGTCGTCACAAGGTTATATACCGTGTTCTTTATTATTCATCTAGACGATCGTACTATATCGGCCGGTCATGGTAGCAACGCACTATTTATACACTACTAATGTGGGTGTTGTAGGGCGGTCGTCACATTAGCGCATGCGATAGTGGCTATGACTAAGTGAAATTCCCGCAACGAACTTGTAATCAATAATATATCTATATAACCAAACAATTGCATATCCATATAAACAAACAATCCCACACATTTCTAACTACAATATACACATCAGTTTTGATTATTGTATAACTTTAAATACATGTATATGTATACTTTTCCTCTCATATACGAACACGTATAATTAAATAAACAATTCACTTATTACTTCATCAAATCTTAAAAGTCCAACAATTGTTTCATACTATCCTATAAAATTGTACAACTATTTTATAAAATATAATAATAGCTTATAAATCAATTTAAAGCTTTTTAAAAGGCTTAATTTGCTTTATTGAAATCAAGTACAGATCATTTTATTATTTTATAAAATATATTTTTCACTTGTAAATTATTCAAACCATTTTATAAATACGAATCAAGCTTTATTTACTATTTCATGAAAATATCATATAATTTTATAAAATACCTCAATTACTTATAAAAATCAATTTTCTATTTATACAATATTTATAAATACTAATATAGCTTCATTAACCCTCTAATCACTTTAACAATAAATGTAGAGTTCAAAACTTGCTAAATTAACTTACTAACCATTTCCAAAATCATTTGAATTAGTTAATTATAGATAATTAATAACATCCCCTTAAATATAATGTGTAATTAGTCTCTAAACCATCATTATATTACTTATAATCATTAAGTTAACCTAAATAACTATATTAGTTTACTAACTATTTTCAAAAATATTTATCATGGTCTTAAGCCAATCACGAGCTAACGCAATCATGTTCATAACATAAATATAAACCTAAATCAACTCAAACAATCTCCAAATCACTTCATATAATTCTGTAATCATCAATAATAATAAAATATGAAGTATGATACATGAATTATTAAGGAGAATAAAACCACTTGCCTTACTAACGAGAGGAAGTAACAAGAATATTAGATATTAGGAAGTGGAACATAGCAGCTATTAGCAAACAGTTTGATGCTATTATAAGAAGAAGGAAAAGCTTATGGGTTGAATGGACATGGCAACATAATATCAAGAACAGGTATTTCTGGATAATGGAGACCCCTCAGCTGAGTAGTTGGTCTTGGAGAAGCATTCTGAAGTGTAGGAAAGTGTTTCTGCCTCTCATACAATACTCAGTGAATACCAGTAATACAGTTAATTTTTGGAATGAACCTTGGGTTAGTAAAGGTTTAATTTTATCTACATTGTTTTCCCACTCTCAAATTGTGCAAACTAGTATTCCCCTATCTGCCAATGTCAATTCCTACCTTATTAATGGAAAAATTCAGTTGCCATATTCCAGTAACTATGTTATTCAGCAAACCTGGACTAAAATCCAACACACTAATTTCAGTGCTTTGCAAGTTAGCAAAGTGCAATGGAACAGTACAGCTCATACTGTCAAAGTAGTTTATAAATCCCTTGTTGATAGTGATTCTTTACCTGCTGCTGCTTGGCATGATGTTATTTGGAATTCTGATTCTGTCCCACAGTATAATCTTATGATGTGGAAAGTGATTAACAGTGCTATGCTTACTAGAAAACTGTTGCATAAGTATGGGATGAACTGTCCCATGTGGTGCTTGTTTTGTGAAATTGAGGATGAAACACCTGAACACATATTTTTTGAATGTCCTGCCTTGCATTACTTGCTTTCCAAGTTAGGTAGATACTCTGGTTCAAATCTCTCTGGTCATACAAACTTCATCCAGTGGAGAATTATTTACAAAGCAACAAAGTGGAAAACAGATGTTAGCAGAATCATTACTGTCTGTTTGAAGGCCTACATGGCTGTAGTTTGGAGAGAAAGAAACATCAGAGTTTTTGAAAATACTAGAAGAAATGATAATGATTTATGGAATGAAATGAAGAGCTGCATATTCAAGCTATTGAAGAACAGTGCTTTCCCACTGTCTCTTGTTCAAGTTTGGGCTTGAATCTGTAGTATAGATCCATCTGTGTTTTTTCTTTTTTTCTTTTTCCCATTTCTTCTCTATGTTTTTCTCTGTAATCTATTTTATTGTTGTTGCAATAAAACTGGTAGGGGCCCAGTTAACCCCGCTGGCTTTGCCAAAAAAAAAGAATAATCAAAATCCTACTTTTGCTTCTCTTGAAAATTTGGACAAAGCTCTCTACTTCGAAGCGATCTCCAATACTTTGGGAGATAACGAGTCTTCCACTAATTAGAATTGTATATTTTTCCATGAATTTAAGAATTTTCTATAAAGAAATTTGGTTGGATTTAGGGCTTTGGTTTAAGAGGAGATTAAGAAAGTAATTAGAGGAGATGGATTTAATGAAACGTGAAATGAAAAGTGGAAGAGGAGTTGCTTCATATAAGCTAACTTATGGGCAATCTAATGAGCTTAGCCCAAATCCAACATTCATTCCTCTTTAGGAATCACTATTCATCCTGAGAATCCACCGGCTCTAAACATAATCAAGTTTATACTCATTTTACTTGCGTCGAAAAAGAGAACTCAACTATAGTTGTATAGAGTCCCAACTCGCTCGTTTGTAAAAATTGAGTATAAGAGGCATTCTATTAATTAGAGATTGAATACTTATATTAATCATTCAATTGTTTGATTGTTAAAATTGCAGTGTGTTACATTCTTCACTCCTTAAAGAAATTTCTCCCTGAAATTCCCATGAGTACGAGAAAGTAAAATGACTGACCAAACATTCTTAATCTCAACTTTGGAAAATTCCAACCGTGTCTTCCCTTATGAAATCAACATCATAAAAACTCCTAAATTATAAAACATCACACACTAGGAGATATGGGATGACCTATGTCATCCCAAATTTCCAAAAATTCATACCTCCTTTCAGAAAGCATCTCAGTACTAAAATTCTAATAAAAGAAAATAGGCATTTAAATAGCTATACGTTAGCTCTCAAGTACCTAATCGTACTATACAAAAAGGATTATTCACTAACAAAAAATTCAAACAGGTATAACCACATCGTAGTAACTGATACTTTATAGTCACACATTATAATCAATTGGATAGTAAACTCAAGTGAGTCAGTATCAAAATATACTATGGACCACGAGTCACATCAAAAAGGCAATGGACTAGTATAGATCCCATCTCGACCCTATAGTGGGTATGGATGATATGCGATCTTCTCCAGATAGTTATCACTATCACTCTTCAAATCATATTTTAAAATTTTAAATTATAGTTACCATACAAGCAATAAAATACATAAAGTAAGAAATAACCAAACAATAGCAAACAACAACAAACAACAGTCAGGCAACAAATAATAACAAGCAACCAACAATAAAGCATTCAGCAAATCATAGCAAGCAAAAATAAGCAACAATGACTAACATACAAATCATTTAACATGCAAGAAAGCAATCAACAAAGTCAACAACAACCAAAATCAGTCAATAGAAAAAAATCAAACAACAAACAACATCAAACAATATTAAACAAACATAAGAAACATCAAACAACAGCAAGCAACATGCAGTAGCAAGGAATAAACAATTATCAATCCATAGCAAATAGAAAGCATACAAAAAAATGAACTATTCAAAAAGAGTCTATACCAACATGCACAGTAACGATCAAGAGTCAAACACGCATGTTAAACCATAAATCTAATGAGTCTGCTTGGCATTCAAAAGGAATAAATGCCTAAGTGGGGTACCTCTTTCATGAATATACAGATCATTACACCTACCGGTATGAAAAGGAAAAATCTATACGATATACATGATCATCAAGTCTCGAAACTCTCGAATAAATCCAACATCAATGCCTTAACTATCCTTTTCTTTTGAACAGAACTCATTCTCTATAGGAGAAAATTATACTAATTAAATCACTATTAAATGAAGTTTACAATTTCTTGGGTTTGCTTGGGTTCAAACCCACCTAGGTCGCACAATATTAATAAGGATAATATACTAAGTGTACTACGATCTTGCTTAGGCAAGTATCATCTTGTCACTTATAAGATTATCTGAATCGCCATAAAACTAATCGAGAAATCCTTCCCTAAACTATCCCACACAATAGTAATTATACTACACTGAATTTTACAATAGCCAAAGATCATCCCAATTAACATGATACCCGTTCCAACCATTCATTTGTTCATAAGATTTCTTTGTTAAATTAGGGTCGGCACCAGGCCCTATCCCTGCGAACTCTGATCTAGTACCTTGATCCGTAAAATCTCCTTAAACGACTAAGGCCGAGCTTTAGAAATCACTCAATCGTTTTAAGAATCCGACTCAAGTGCTTGTCTATCAAGATCCAGTGAAAAACCCTTTCCTAACTTGTGCAAATCACCTAGAAAATCTACGCTCGAACTATTGGTCAAGAACTGGCACATGAATGGGTTTAAAAAATGTCCCTTTCGAAACATAGGATTACTCCCATCACTTGAGGTTTACTGACTTGGAGACAAACAATTATAATGCGAGTGACTCTAGGAAAACGCCTATAAGTCATCCGCTTGGTCATTTCTCATTATTGTGCATCTATCGAACCATACTTGGACATAATCCAAGCCATACTTAATCGATCAACCCACTCAACTTGAAATCTAGTGCATCAAATTCGAATGGTAAAACTGTTATCGCTTCACCTCAACTTTGCAACAAAGGCAACTCATACAAGGTTTATCTCTACCGAAGAATTTATCTACTATGAAAGGTGTTAAGTTTAGCCTATCTATCAAATTACTTGTAACAGATAAAATATAGCATTCAAGTGTCGAAAGTAACACGAGTGGGTTCTCAAAATATAGCATATCCACTATATAAGCTCCTTCTAATTTTCCAAAGCCATAAGTTGCTATGACCCGGTAATGCCTAAAAGGAACAAGTCGTCATTACTAACACACCCTTAGAAAATGTTTGACATTCATTCTTCAAGCGATCAAGCCAATCGCAATTGAAGCACTTGCACTTATCTTTAGTTGGATGACATTTCATAACAAAATGCCCCCGTATGCCATAGGATTGATATACTAGGTCAACATTCTTTTTCGCATAAGCTTGATCTTTCTTAGATCGTGGTCGTTTCGCCTCGATTGGAGTTTCGATTGCTTTCCACTTTCATTACCTCTATCATATCTCATCGGCATTCCCACTAAGGGAAATCATCACAACAAGATATTCAAAGTGAACCTTAATAGAGATAAGGCCAAGAAATGAACCCCTAACCGATGCTTAAGACCCAAGACGAATCCCTTTGCCTACAACAATGGAGTACCGACTACCTCAAAGCACGAAAAAAGATTAAATTGGTCAACACCCCTTCGTTGATAAGCTATCCTGCTCAGAATGGATGGAATACTCAATCTACACACTCTTGATGATCTCAATAATAAACTGAGAACTTAAAGCGATGCTTGAATAAATTTCGAATCATAGGTCAGCTCATTAGCCATCCAAACACTGCACCTACGCAGCCAAAGTCTCCCTTCCTCAAATGCCAAGAAACAATCTTACTTACAGGAACATTCCCTAGACTTATATGGATGGAAGCCTTCTCATGCATGTGTCCAAGACATGCCTCAGCAATAGTCTCAAGACTCAGATATGGCTTCCCTCCACTAAAGAAACTTCGGCATAGCTTCGAAGTGTTTAAAGCTGGTGGAGCTAAAAATACCGATACCCAAAGGCCACACCACTTTTGGTACTAACCGCAATCTGCTAGAAATGTTCATGGATAATGGAACATATTTTGAGGGAGGTAAATAGTCTTTGAACTAATCAGGCATCTCAAACTGCCTATCCAAGGTTGCTCATGCACTCCATCTGCTAATATGGATAACCTGACGAAGACACCTTAGCAACTAGCAGTGGAAAATAATTTAAATCCAGAAGACAAGCGGTGTATATAGTTGTGATGATCCGCAAATCCGTACCCTTTAAATCAACAATAAACCACACATGTCCAACCCAAAACGCACCGACTGACGGAAAGTCAAGAGAAAGAAAAGAAGAGAGAAGAAGAGAAGAGAAGAAAGAGAGAAGATAGAACCAAATAGAACAACACAGAATCTCACATCGCAGCGGAAAACATATAATATCATATCAATGATCTTTACAAAATAGAAACTGTATATACACACACATCAATCAGAGTTCAAAATCAATCAATAGTTATCAGCATGAACAGTTATAATAACGTGTCCTCATAATTTCCGATAATATACAACAACAAACAAAGCACAACGGATAATCAAGCAAATACGGATGTACAAAAATGAAGATCTCCAGCTCTCCCGCTGAAGCTCCTAAGGCATCAAATCTAGACCTATAAATATACTCGGTCTGACCCGAGTATTGAAAGGGAAGAACGCCCGGATCAGTCTGGTAAACTAGTGTGGGAAACACACTCATCTGAATTTATTAAATTACAAATACTTTTCCTTTATCAAAACAAAAGTTTCCCGTAAGACAAGTCCACACATAAACACGGACATGTTTTTACCTTACGATAACAAAAACATATCATATCAAATCCCATGTTATATTATAGTAGTGTCTATTATATACAAATAATATTAATCATAGCCGAAATTGTTACATTGATTAAATTCCAGCATATAGCCCAATTGGGTAATACAATCAAAATGGAAAACACATAGTGGAGCTTGGATTTCCATATAAATGACCAGGTGAAGGGACTACCTTCCGGCAGTACATCTCTAGAAGAATGCACCGAGAAACCATCACAAAATTTCTCTACCAACATAAGACCGGCCCACCTCTATAACTAGATGGTACCGAATATGTCATCCTCCGGTCGTTACTGACCTTTACCGAGGGCCCTCTAGCATACAAAGCACAATAATCAGATACACGGCGTCATAGCGTGTGAAGATATATCTAGAAGAGGATGATCATATCCTACTTGGGAATGACCCACTTAGCCTTGCTGCATCCAACCCTGTTTTTTTCATTTCCGGTTGATAAGGCCTAATGAGGTAATGATTACCTTTCACAATCACATATCACATCACTTTGAATGCCACACGGCCATTTCCGTTGACTACTAATTGCCTTCCACAAAAAAATAACCCTTAAGCTCATACGTGTCAAGAAGGGTGTTAAGCTAAGAGAAGTTGCCTTCTCCGCCACCACTGATGTATGTTTGTAAAAACCAATATACGTAATCTACAAAAATGCAATGTCAGACAAACATCCATACAAGTTGTCCAAGAATAGGACAAACCGAAGGTACTTTCCTACAACATCCTGTCGGGAAATCCCTAGGATTAGTAGCGAATAGTCCTCGCATTGGATATTTCATAATGAAGAGACCACTGCTACTGGATATACATTGGGATTTTAACCCCAAACGATAAAGAAGCAGTCCCCCACTATAAAAATCCGGAATATCAATATCATCAATAAGCAACCTGCACATTCATCGCATATATGTTGGTCCGAAGTGGTTTTCAGATAAATCCGATCCCAAAGTCTCTTCGTACCAAAAACGCAAAAGCATTTCTTAACCTCACACAGAAACTAAGTCTCATAGACTTATCATGTCACCAACTTTCAACTTGCTATCCTTCGAGCGAAGAAGGAAGCTCGATAGATGGGAGTAATACTCCGCACTATAGGAATCAACATCCTCAACACAAACGATAATCAAGCCTACACAGAAGGCTACGTACTAAGTGTACGACTAAATAGTTCCCACATCAAGTCGAGGAAATAAAATTTAGCCAAGTCTGATAGTCGGTTATATAACAATCAAAACAAACAAACAAATATTCAGCACCATAACAATCATTTGGCCCTTTAATTAATCTTTCATTAATTAAATCACTTGCCAAATATCACTTTAGTTTATCTTTAAAAGATATAATCTCAAAACATTTCACTTCATATCGGAAAACATTTCCATACTTATTTAATAATAAGTAATTCATAAATCTATTTATTTTCAACACTTGGAAAATATTCAATATACTTGAAACACGATTAAGTATATATTTTATTATATAAGGAAAACATTCTCTTTAAACACATTTATTGGGTCAAAACGAATGTTGCGTAAACATCGTCACGACAACCCAAAATCAATAGTATATGGATTTGAAAATAAGATAGATATATAAATCCTAATACTATACAAAACATCTCCTTTCGAAAATCATTTACTATAACAGTAGTGTTATAGTCCATCATTTCCTTATTTCTTGAAAACGTTTATTTCAACAATGAATGTTGAAATCTATGGTTTCGATCCTTAATACATTTTCAGAACATCTTTAAACCGTTTTTACTCCATTTACAATATCACTTTTTTAAAACATTTATTAAAAGATTATTCACTGTCCAAAATCGTGAATGTAAATCTCTAACCAAATTCAACACTTCTATATATTTTATTAATGGATTATCCACTGTCCAAAATCGTGAATATATCTCCTTTAATAAACTATAATAATTAACTTATCAAATTCAATTGATTTCGGAATTATAAAACAATGTTTATAAATTCCATTTATATTATAAAAACTTCCATTTATAAAATCAAATTCCATTTATTATTTTACAAGAACTTCAACTTATAAAATCCCTTAATTAACAACTTCTATTTATATCTCATTCAAATGCCAAAATCCAATTTATAAGTTAGTTGCTTATAAATTGTTTATTTCACAAATCCATTTATTTTATAACTTCACAATTATAAATCTTATTCACTAATAAACTTCGTTTTATAATTCCAATATTTTAATTTACAAAATACCAATTTTATAAATCTCTTATATAAACCATTTTACAAAATAGTTAACTTCACATTCCAAAAATCAAATTCTGGTTTTATTTCACAAAAATCATAATTTCAATTATATTTCCCAAAACATCATAATTTTTGTAACATAAAAATTATGACATTTATTTATTCAAAATAAATCAATTCTAAATGATTAATAAATTCAATGAAACGTTTATTTTCAAAATCACTTTTAAATTCTTTTAAATTCGAAATCGTTACTGTAACATTTTTAAAATTCCAAAAATAGGCCCAATGCTGCAACAACACTAAATAAAATAATCACAGCATCCAAAACATCATATGTCATATGATAACAGCATATATCACAATATCTGTAAATAAATCAATACTGTTGAGGAATCCAGTTGGATCCCTCCAACCTATCACCTGCAACAAATATACATATTAGAATATGTGTACAATGTCCGTTTCAAGGCAGACGCGCGTACAAAGGGTCATCCTCTCATACACTTGAACGTATAGGGTCATCTGCTCCACTAGGCAGGTATATATATCCAAATACCAGTCAATATATCATATATCATCCAAACAATCACCAGTCATCATGTAATTAATTATTCCTCACTTACATAAACATATCAGTGAGTCAGAAAGAGTGAGTTGTACTCACATTGCTTGCAGTCGTCGCGATAGCGATTTATTCCGATTAAAATTAAATGAGTGTTTAATTTCAACCAAAATTTTCACTAGCTCAAATAAATCCCAATCCAGCTCCATACTGTAGTGCTCGTCCATACGGACCTAATGCAATTCGTTTTTGTGCGAAACGGACCCAATGCAATTCGTCCATACGGACCCAATGCGTTTTAAACATTGTACGAATTTAAAATATAACAATTTCATTTTCTTCTTATTTTTTAACCTTAAATAATCTGAAATTATTTGAGCCGCATGTTTTCAACCCTAGAATCAAGGCCGTTGTTTATGCTTCTCCCCCAGGTTAAAAAATAGCATTCGAACCCATAGTTCGTTCGATTTTTTTTGATGTCGCACCATCCTTCAACCTCGAGAACAGGATCAACCTCCTCCGTGTCGTAGCCTAACGCCGCGTACACCTCCACCTTGAGTCACGCTCGACTCGGTTATCCCCAGGTTAAGAAATTGCCTCTCGAACGTGACAACTTCATATGCGATTTGCCATCAATTCCCTGCTCCAATCTCGATCATGGCCGTTGAAGTGGAAGATCTCATCGTGTTCTATGCTTTTGTAGTTGATGATTTTTGCCAATTGTTTGTGGATTGAGAGAAATTAGAGGAAGAAGAATCGAAGTTTTAGGGCCATTAAAATTTTGATGGCGGCTGTGAAACAAAACCCTAGGGTTTGTGTAAATTAGAAATTCTGAGGCCTTTTATAGAAAATTACGCGCACTATTCATCCGAAAAATTTTCAAACTCCAAAAGAAGCGTGCCGCCTGGCGTTTATAATGTTTTACCCACATTCCGAACGCAATGGAATATATATCGGGAGCCAATTCGATCATATTTGAAAGATTGGTTTCCAAATCGAATATTTAAATTTAAAATTCACTTAAACAGATTTCTATGCGTTTTAGCTTGCCCCGGACAAATCGTAAATCCTATTGACATGAAATTTGAAATCTTACAATAATATAACGTTGATCCAATGAAACTGGTTTTGTCGAAATCCGAGATAGTTTGAAAAATGGCTATTTTTACACGTCAATTAAATATTAAAATATTCAATTTCTACAATTTAACTTTTAATTCAATTTTAAAAGTTCTGTAACATCATTCTAATTCAAATAAGATTAAATTCAACTTTATAAATCATTTTCATTCACAGTAAATCCAAATTTTCAATTATTTCTGCAATTTCAAATATTCAATTGACAATTTAATTACCCAATTAAATCACTATATTCGAAATATTATTTATTCAGCCTATAAACTTAACTTTTAAATATTTAAAAACAATTAAATATATAAATTTCAAATGACTGAAATTCTGGGTCGTTACATTCTCCCCTACTTAAAAGAATTTCGTCCCCGAAATTACCAAGTAAGAAAGAGTCACAAAATCATTAATTTTTCAAAACAATTCGTTCAAATTAGATTTACCAAATCTATTTAACCTTTTAACTTTTTCCAAAATCCAATAGTTAAACTCCTTATAAATTTTTTTCTATGTTTTCAAATGACACTTAGTTATCTTTTCAAAACCAACTAATATCCTTTAACTTTTCAACTCATTTTTTCCAAAATTCTCAAAAATTTTCTAACGCCTCAAATTTTCAAAAAAAATCGCCATAGTCTCCTTTGCGCGGTTTGATCGGGAAAAAATAGCAATATATATATATATATATATATATATATCACAAATATACATCTCATCATCAAGGATGAGGCATCCCGAAGGGAAAAAAGTATAAAAGTACGATATGTTGTCCGAGATATGTACCTTACATATTAGCAGCGAGCATATACGGCTAATATAGCGTGAAAGTGAGCTCCAAATGCGAAGCAAGCGCCATTTGCACCTACTAAACACTCAACAAACCATGAGAAACATGTATATGTGAAAGTAATATCAATATACAACATATACTAATACAACAACTATATATACCAACATAGAAAATGCAACCAGTAAGCAACAAATCCAACTATCAAACAACTATCATCCAACTAACATCCAACAAACCAATATTTATCCAATCATCTATTCCAAATCACTATAAACTCATTTTCTCATTAACATTCATTGAATTGGTTTTCAATTTAATCATGATTGATTCATTAACATTGGATTTACTAACATTCATTCATTCATATTCGATTAGTTTACATTCACTAATCACATTCAAATTTGTTCACTTCCAATTTAAATCAAATTCAATTCTATTTAAATTCACTTCACTTCCAACTTGAATTCAATTACTTAGCTTTCCATTTCATTAGTTCAATTTCATAAGAATTTCTATATAATAAATTAACATTCATCTAAAAATCAATGCATATCCAACATTACCAAATTAATTTTCTTTACATTCATTCAATTTGGTTCAACACTTTTAATTTCAAATTGGTTTAACATTCAATCGACTTTCATTCAATTATTCAATTCACAACTTCTTAACTTAAGTTTTATTCAATTTCTTAACAACATTTCCTAATCCATGTTTATTCCCTAATTCACTTTTACAATTAAAGTTGAATTTCATAATATAACTCAAGTTCATATTCATTTTATTTCACTTTATTAATTTACTTCAATACCAAAATCAATTTCATTAATATTTACATTCACTTATACAACTTAAGTTCACTACTAATTTTAATTGAAATTCTATTTCTTTTAACTTTTACTTAAGTCAAATTTCATATCACTATTCAAAATTTAGATTTTGTTTTGCTTAACAAAATTGTTTAACCATTTTAACACTTGGTTTTACTTACCTTAGCTCATTTTATAAGTTATACAACTTATTTATTCAAACTTGTAAATTCATATTATATAATCACTTATCTAATGCAATTAAAATTCAATTCAATTTAACCTTTCCTAGTTAAATTTCAAATCATATATCTAATATGCTAACTCAAATTTATTTCAACTTTACCAAAATTAAATCTTGACTTCATTTTATAAGTCCAAAACTCATTTTACTTATATTTATTAATTACAACTTGGATTTTAAATCAAATTCGTTTAACACAACAAAACTTCAATTTCAATTTACTATTGGTAGCAAATCCATCACACAGAAACTCGAAAATGATACTGACAATGCTGCAGTCATCACCCTTATTATTTCCCAGCAACAGTAGTGAATTCAGTACTCTATATTCTTTTAAAGATTTCTTTTACATTTACAAATCACATTTGTAAAATCTTTACTTATATAATTTCACTTATTTTCTATTTATAACAATATTACCTTTTTAACTTTGAAAAAAACAACTTTCAAAATAAACAGGATTCAAATTTCCCAAATTCTTAGCTTAAATCCATTTTTATTTGCAATTCATATTTACAAATACACTCAAGTTGTTCCATTTCTTATATATAAGATTATTTCATAATTGTAAATCATATTAATTATAATTCCATACTTTATAATTCATTTACTTATATAACTTATCCTCTTACAATTGTTGCTTTTATTTAGATTATTCAAACAGCTTTATTAACTTACATATATATTTACATTTTCAAACATTCCAACAATCAATTTATATTCACTTTAATAATTCTGAAAAATTATTCCTTTATATATAAAATATAATCGGGGTAAAATTATTTCATTTACCCAATTTAAAATGATACTATGTCAACTTGCCTCGTTTAAGTGTTTGGAAATCCCTATCGACAATATGGCGTCCCACATACTGACTAGAATTCACAAACAGCTCAACGGATAAGCAAACACAATATAAAATATTTAATATTCACTAACAAATACGCGCTCATATATATAATACACTCAGACTCAATCTAGGGTGCTACTGTCCCTATCTATACTGAGTTCACATCAAAGTTTAGGAATATACAAAATCTAAGCTCTGATACCACACTTTGACGACCCGCAAATCCGTACCCTTTGAATCGACAATAAACCATACATGTTCGACCCAAAAAGCACCGACCGACGGAAAGTCGAGAGAAAGAAAAGAAGAGAGAAGTGAAGAGAAGAAAGAGAGAAGATAGTACCAAACAGAACAATACAGAATCTCACATTGCAGCGGAAAACATATAATATCATATCAACGATCTTTACAAAATAGAAAATGTAAATATATATATACACATCAATCAGAGTTCAAAAATCAATCAATAGTTATCATCTTGAACAGTTATAATAATGTGTCCTCACAATTACCGATAATATACAACAACAAAAAAAGCACAACGGATAATCAAGCATATACGGATGCACGAAAATAAAGATCTCTAGCTCTCCTGCTGAAGCTCCAAAGGTATGAAATCTAGGCTTGTAAATATACTCGGTCTGACCCGAGCATTGAAAGGGAAGAACGTCTGGATCAGTCTGGTAAACTAGCGTAAAAACACACTCATCTGAATTTATTAAATTACCAAAACTTTTCCTTTTGTCAAAACAAAAGTATCCAAATAAACACGGACAAGTTTTTACCTTACGATATCAAAAACATATCATATCAAATCTCATGTTATATTATAGTAGTGTCTACTATATACAGATAATATTAATCATCGCAGAAATTGTTACACTGATTAAATCCCAGCATATAGCCCAATTGGGTAATACAATCAAAATGGAAAACACGTAGTGGAGATTTCCATATAAATGACCAGGTGAAGGGACTACCTTCCGGCAGTACATCTCTAGAAGAATGCACCGAGAAACCATCACAAAGTTTCTCTACCAACACAAGACCGACCCACCTCTATAACTAGATGGTACCGAATATGTCATCCTCCGGTCGTTACCGACCTTTATCGAGGGCCCTCTAGCATACAAACCACAATAATCAGATACATGACGTCATAGCGTGTAAAGATATATCTAGAAGAGGATGATCATATCCTACTTGGAATGACCCACTTAGCCTTGTTGCGTCTAACCCTGTTTTGATCATTTCCGGTTGATGAGTTCTGATGAGGTAACGATTACCTTTCACAATCACATATCGCATCACTTTGAATGCCACATGACCATTTTTGTTGACTACTAATTGCCACCGCTGATGTATGTTTGTAAAAACCAATGTACGTAATCTATAGAAATGCAATGTCAGACAAACATCCATACAAGTTGTCCAGGAACAGGACAAACCGAAGGTACTTTCCTACCACATCCTGTCGGGAAATCCCTAGGATTAGTAGCGAATAGTCCTCGCATTGGATATTTCATAATAAAGATACCACTGCTACTAGATGTATATTGGGATTTTAACCCAAACGATCAACAAGCAATCCCCCACTATAAAAATCTGGAATATCAATATCATCAATAAGCAACCTACACAATCGTCGCATATACGTTGGTCCGAAGTGGTTTTCGGATAAATCTGATCCCGGTCTCTTCGCACCAAGAATGTAAAAGCGTTTCTCAACCTCACACAGAAACTAAGTTTCATAGACTTATCACATCTCTAACTTTCAACTTGCTATCCTTCGGGCCAAGAATGAAGCTCGATGGATGGGTGTAATACTCCACACTATACTAATCAACATCCTCAACACAAACGATAATCAAGCCTACATAGAAGGCTACGTACTAAGTGTACGACTAAATAGTTCCCACATCAAGTCGAGGAACTAAAATTTGGCCAAGTCTGATAGTCGGTTATTTAACTATCAAAACAAACAAACAAATATTCAGCGCCATAACAATCATTGGGCCCTTTAATTAATCTTTCATTAATTAAATCACTTGCCAAATATTCACTTCAATTTATCTTTAAAAAATATAATCTCAAAACATTTCACCTCATATTGGAAAACATTTCCATACTTATTTAATAATAAGTAATTCACAAATCTATTTTTTTTCAACACTTGGAAAATATTCAATATACTTAAAACATGATTAAGTATATGTTTTATTATATAAGGAAAACATTCTCTTTAAACACATTTATTGGGTCAAAACGAATGTGGCGTAAAACATCGTTACGACAACCCAAAATCAATAGTATAGGGATTCAAAAATAAGATAGATATATAAAATCCCAATACTATACAAAACATCGCCTTTCGAAAATCATTTACTATAACAATAGCGTTATAGTCCATAATTTCCTTATTTCTCGAAAACGTCTATTTCAACAATGAATATTGAAATCTATGGTTTCGATCCTTAATACATTTTCAAAACAACTTTAAACCGTTTTTACTCCATTTACAATATCACTTTTTTAAAACATTTATTAAAAGATTATTCACTGTCCAAAATCGTGAATGTAAATCTCTAACCAAATTCAACACTTCTATATATTTAATTAAAGGATTATCCACTGTCCAAATTCGTGAATATATCTCCTTTAATAAACTATAATGATTAACTTATCAAATTCAATTGATTTTGGAATTATAAAACAATGTTTATAAATTCCATTTATATTATAAAAACTTCTATTTATAAAATCAAATTCCATTTATTATTTTATAAGAACTTCAACTTATAAAATCCTTTAATTAACAACTTCTATTTATATCTCATTCAAATGCAAAATCTAATTTATAAGTTAGTTACTTACAAATTGTTTATTTCACAAATTCATTTATTTTATAGCTTCACAATTATAAATCTTATTCACTTATAAACTTCGTTTTATAATTCTCATATTTTAATTTACATAATACCAATTTTATAAATCTCTTATATAAAACATTTTACAAAATAGTTAACTTCACATTCTAAAAATTATATTCTAGTTTTATTTCACAAAAATCAGAATTTCAATTATATTTCCCAAAACATCATAATTTTTATAACATAAAAATTATCACATTTATTTATTCAAAATAAATCAATTATCAATGATTTAAAAATTCAATAAAACATTTATTTTCAAAATCACTTTTAAAATTCTTTTAAATTCAAAATCGTTACTTTAGCATTTTTAAAATTCCAAAAATAGGTACAATGCTGCTACAACACTAAATAAAACAATCACGGCATCCAAAACATCATATATCATATGATAACAACATATATCACAATATTTGTAAATAAATCAATACTGTTGAGGAATCCAGTTGGATCCCTCTAACCTGTCACCTCCAATAAATATACATATAGAATATGTGTACAATGTCTGCTTCAAGGCAGACATGCGTACAAAGGGTCATCCGCTCATACACGTCAACGTATAGGGTCATCTGCTCCACTAGACAGGTATATATATCCAAATACCAATCAATATATCATATATCATCCAAACAATCATCAATCATCATATAATAAATTATTTCTCACTTATATAAACATATCAGTGAGTCAGAAAGAGTGAGTTGTACTCACATTGCTTGCAGTCGTCACGATAGCGATTTATTCCGATTAAAATTAAACAAGTGTTTAATTTCAACCAAAATTTTCACTAGCTCAAATAAATCCCAATCTAGCTCCATACTGTAGTGGTCATCCATACGGACCCAATGCAATTCGTTTCGTGCGAAACGGACCTCGTATGAAAAAGTTATAACGTTTTAAACATTGTACGAATTTAAAATATAATAATTTCATTTTTATTTTTTAACCTTAAATAATCTAAAATCATCAGAACCGCACATTTTCAACCCTAGAATCAACGCCGTTGTTTATGCTTCTTCCCCTGGTTAAAAAATAGCGTTCGAACCTATAGTTCGTTCGATTTTTTTTGATGTAGCACCATCCTTCGACCCTGAGAACACGATCAACCTCCTCCGTGTCGTAGCCCAACGCCGCGTACACCTCCACCTTGAGTCATGCTCGACTCAGTCATCCCCAAGTTAAGAAATTGCCTCTCGAACGTGATAACTTCATATGCGATTTGCCATCAATTTGCTGCTCCAAACTCAATCGTAGCCGTTGAAGTGGAAGATCTCATCGTGCTCTATGCTTTTGTAGTTTACGATTTTTGCCAATTGTTTGTGGTCTGAGAGAAATTCGAGGAAGAAGAATCAAAGTTTTAGGTCCATCAAAATTTTGATGGTGGCTGTGAAACAAAACCCTAGGGTTTGTGTAAATTAGAAAGTCTAAGGCCTTTCATAGAAAATTACGCACATTATTCATCCAAAATTTTTTCGAACTCCCAACGAAGCATGCCGCCTAGCGTTCATAATGTTTTACCCCCATTCTGAATGCAATGCAATATATATCGGGAGCCAATTTGATCATATTTGAAAGATAGGTTTTCAAATCGAATATTTAAATTTAGAATTCACTTAAACAGATTTCTACGCGTTTTAGCTTGCCCCGGACAAACCGTAAATCCGCTTGATACAAAATTTGAAATCTTACAGTAATATAACATTACGAATCCAACGAAACTAGTTTCGCCGAAATCCGAGACAGTTTGAAAAATGGCTATTTTTACATGTCAATTAAATATTAAAATATTCAATTTCTATAACTTTTAATTCAATTTTAAAAGTTCTGTAACATCATTGTAATTCAAATAAGATTTAATTCAACTTTATAAATCATTTTCATTCACATAAAATCCAATTTTTTAATTATTTCTGCAATTTCAAATATTCAATTAACAATTTAATTATCCAATTAATGACTATATTCGAAATATTATTTATTCAGCTTATAAACTTAACTTTTAAATATTTAAAATCAATTAAATATACGGATTTCAAATGACTGAAATTCTGGGTCGTTACAACAATATAATATAGTTTAAAAATAGAAGTAAGTTCTCCCTATGTATCTCCATTGACTAGATTGATTAACTCAAACTGGTCTACTTGGTTCGAGTGTTGAGAACTAAGCTCTGATACCAACTATAACAACCCGCCCTTTGTAATACTCAAAAATAGGTACCTTACATCAACGCACGACCTATGAAAACCACAAAAGACAGATTGTTGGGGTAAAATTAGGGCAAATAGTAAATCGAGACATTGATAAGGTCTCATAATGGAATGACAACATATAATACTAAATATACATAAACATAAAAAGATGACAATATATATGAGACCGCATTAACAAAGGCAACAACTAAGTAAATATTTACAGAAAATCAGAATAATCAACTTCCAATAGGATGGAGTTTTGAATAAATATCTAATACAACAAGTCGCACATATAAATACATACCTGTCATGCTACCACAATATTAAGTATACATATCCAAATCAATGCCATGCCTCCAAAGAGCTCCAACTACACATCCTTATAATGTAACCCCAAAAGCACCCAACTCTTAAACTACTCAATCAAGTACCTGAGAGTTATCATGACATAAGCAAACAAATACCAAATGCGGGTTAGACATAAAGTCTAGTGTGAAGAGAACTATCTAAAAATATTGTATGTTAAAACTATATACAAATAAAAAGGAACTACTAAGGCACATCTGATACTCTCCACAATCATGGCTCAGGGGTAATCCGGACTATCCATAAACAAGTAAAGCAAACAATCTAAGAAATAGGAAATCAGACGTTAACCTGCTACTCTCCTCTAATCAATAAGTTAGCACAACTAATGTAATATGACTGAAACATAACGGTATATCACGATATGGTGATTCAATATATACATGCAAAAACACTATAAATACCATAATATTAGTATGTCTCAGAATACAAAACCATATTATCAACCAACTAACATAACACATAATGTACTTATAAGCGCTAACTAAAAATACAAATCAGTATCCGTCATTTCTGACGGGTGCAGCAAATTATGGACATCCGCCGCGGTCAAATAATAAAATAAAGCCGGTACAAAACATATCCAGACATCATCTATCGCGATCTATTAATAAATAGAGTCAATACACTAACATATCCAGACTTCTATTGTGATCCAATAACAAATAGAGTTAGTGCACCAACATACCCAGACTTCTATCGTGATCCAATGACAAACAGAGTCAGTACATTAACGTACCTTGACTTCTATATGATCTAATAACAAATAGAGTTAGTACACCAACGTGCCCAGTCTTTTATAGTGATCTAATAGCAAATATAGTCAGTAAACTAACGTGCCCAGATTTCCATCCTGTAATTCACATCGGGACCATGAAAGAAGATCGAGATCAAGTATATACGCATATGTCAAATATAACATTGCGTAATCAAATTCGTCTTCCCATGGTCAAAGCCAAAGCCAAAGGGCATGGACTAACTCCATTAAATCATACACAATCACTAAACGTGACATCATGATCCATCATTGTATTGATATCGTGTCTGATCATCATTGACTGTAACGACCCGAAATTTCGGTCGTTTAATTTTGAACATTTAATTTATTTTTAAATGTTGAAGTTGAAATATTAATTGATTTTGAATATGGAGGATTAGGTTGAATTATTGAAATAGTTAAGATTTCAAATATAACGATTTAATGGATTGGGTGAATAGGAAATTTATTTTTGAAATTGGGATAATATGTGAATCTGGAAATAAATGGACATGGAAATGATTTCTAAGTTGGTCCAAAACTCTATTGAATTAGAGTGATGGTAGTAGACTTTTGAATTAAAGTAAAAATCGATAAATTTAAAGTTGGATTTTATATATTAATGTAATAGCGAATTAATATATATATATATAATAATGTAAATAATGGAATTTTGATTTGAAATGAATCGAAATGATTTCTAATATGGATATAAATTCTATTCAAATTATGATGAGGTTAGCAAGTTTTAAAATTTGAAAATTTCAAATGATTTCGTTGATTTTGAAAATCGCTCGATTTAATTGACGAGTTAAAAATAGCCTTCCGGGGCGCAGTTTTGGAATTAGACAAAACCAGTTCCATTGGATCCATAATAGCATACTATTATCGGATATCAAATTTCGTAACGTTTGGAGTTATCTTTTGGTCGTACAGAATAAAAATGCGTTGAAACAAATATTGAAAATTAATATTTTATTTCGATTCAAAATGCCATCTTCCACATACGACTGAATTAGGCCTCGAAACATGTTCCATTATGTTCAGAATAGGGGTAGAACATTATGAATGCTAGGCGGCTCGTTTTGTTTGGAATTCATTTGAAAAAGCTTGAAAAAAATTAGGAAAATAATAATAAAATAAAATATGCCTATATATACTGTTCAAAACAGTAGAACCCTAGAAACTAGGGTAGACTCCTCCATCTATTACCAATGGCCGAAATTAACCATCCTTTCCCTTCAAATTTTTGATCAATCCATCAACTTATACCAAAAATCTTCAACATGAAAGTTGAAGAGCCCTTCAAGCTCTACATGATGAACTGTTGTGATCGAAAATGGTGTGGTGGATCGTTGGAATTCTCATCGTGAAGTCCTGGCATTTGAGCTCGAAATTTGGAGCTTGAAGGGTGCCAAGCGCCACGATATTATGGCGTAAGGGAGGTGGCATGATGAGCTTCGTGGGGATGGTCTCTGATTGACGTGTAGTTGACCAGAAGTGGAATGATGATTAGGGATCGAACGGCGATTGTGGGTTTGAGTAAGCTTGGGAGGGTTTTCGTGTGGAAGAAGAAGAAAGAGCAAGGAATGGCCAACATCTGTTTCTTTGGATTGTACGGCCAGATGCTTTTAGGGTATTAAATAAAAAAATTTAATTTATATAATGTATATTCATATCTTTAAAATAACATATCCTTTTCATAGGATGTCGGAATCGGATTAAATAAGCGGCGCCAGAATTGCAGCGACGAGCACTACGCGCTGGAGCAGATGTGGATCGATTGGAACGAGTTAAAATTTTAGGTTATTTAATTTAAAATTTGAACGTTTGGCAAAGTAAAACTCAAGATGAGTTAATCTAACTCAAATTTGGGACTGCTGGCTTTGATTTTAAATAGTTAAAATTAATAAATGATTGATTGGTTAAATTGATGCATTTTAATCTATTGGGTGTGATATTATATACAGTAGTATACATATTGGAGTGATTGATATTCCCTCACATATATAGCGGATGAGACCCTATGTGCCCCGCATAATAGCGTATGACCCTATATACCACAATATTCCGCCTCGAAGCAGAATTGGTATTTTTATGTTGTGCTAACATCTGTGAATGCAGTGGAACATGTTGGAGGTCCAACTGGATTCCTTAAAAATGTTGAATATAAATTCATATAATGTTTTGTTGGAATAAATCTGTGATAGGTTGTTGTGTGATCTAAATTGTATGGATGTTATGGCAGTTTGGCCTAGATTTAGGTATTTTTAAATACTAATAAAATATGGTTTGAATTGAAAAAGGATTTCAGATAGGGATTTTGAAGTAAAACATTCATATAGAATTTTGGATAAATTAATTGGATAAAATAAATGGTTTTGAAATTGCATTTAACTACTTCAGAATATTGTAAACATGGATTTTGGAACAAAATGTATAAAGAGGATTTTAAATAACAAATTCTTAAGTGGCACTTGTTTGAAAATAAAGGAGGTTTCAAAATCGAGATTTTGAATAAATCGGAAGAATAGAAGTGAATTTGAAAATAAGTATAAAATTGGTTACACTGGAACTCAAGTAAGGTTTCCAAATTTACGATGCGAAATTGGAATCGAGAAATTTTAGGCTGTTCGAAAAGAGATTTTTGATTATTAACACGGTAATTTTAAAAGTGTTAAAAATATTGTGGAAATTTGTTATGTAACTATTTTAAAGTGTTAAAGTATAATTAATTATAGATTAGTTACTTTATAGCTGTGTAGTTAATGCCCCACTATTACCCCGCTATAACCCTGCTGTATCTCATAGCGGATTTCTACCGCTATGATTTTTCCATATAGCCCTAAAATATAGCATTTCCGCTTTAATCCCCGCTATTACCGCTATATCCCGTTATTCCAGCTATATTTTGCTATTTTCGCTATATCTTCTTTAATAAAATGAATTAAAAAATTGCATTTTTACATTATAAAAATTATGAAACTAATTTATTTGATTTAATTTTTAATATATTTTCAGAAATGAAAATACTCTAATATTCTACTAAATTCAATTATGTTATATAACAGTTTTACGTTTATTTAAAGTATATTTGCACATGTCTTTTGTTCAAAATTATTTATGTATTAATTATAATTCAATTGAATGATAATTTTTATTTAATTACCATTTATATATTTGTAAAAACATTAAGTATGAGTTTTATATGCTATTTTAAAGCCATCCGCTTTATCCCGCTATATCCTCGTTGTATCCGCGCTATGACTTTTTGCACCTCCACCGTTTCGAATCTGCCGAGCGCTTTAACTGCACAGCTTTATAATGATTGTTAAAGATTTATTATTATTTAAGAACTAATCGACATTTTTGTTTTAAATGATAATTGTTAAATTTTAATATGGCTTTGTATATAGTAGCTTTTATTTAAGTATATTTGCCTAGATTAAACTTGAAATTCATTTTAGAACCTACAAGCATTATTTGAGATAATTTTTTTAAATAAAGTTTCCGAGAAGTAAGGGTATACTCGCATGGCGTAAATCGAAGGCAATGAGTGCCTACAGTTAAGTTTTAGATTTCTCTGGGATATTGACTTAACCATTGAGCTGTGATCCATGGTTTGATACCACAGTGGTACTTTCCATATTATTTTAAATGGTTTTCAAATATTTTTGCAAAGAAGATAATGTGTGAATATGCTGAATTTGATAAGATAGGTACATACTTTTGGATAAAGAGATTTAATTTAAATAAGACTTAGTGCTTTTCAGTGAAAATGAAGTAATTGGTTGAATTGATTGTTTATTTGATAGTTAAATAACCGACTATCAAATCTGGATCTAAATATAACTTTGGAAATTCTAAAAGAGGAAGGGGATTATATAGTATAGTTACTGTTCGAGGTGCGATACTGTACGAGCAAACTCGTTTCGTTCTTATAGGACGTTGATAAGGAAAACCATAGGAGGTGATCTCTGATTTTCTTTTGTTTATTTCCTAAAGAAACAGGGTCGAGTATGTCGAAAATAGAAAACGTTGTTTCGAAGAGACCGGGACCAGATTTTTTATCTGAAAACCATTTCGATCCAACGAGTATGTTTTCGGAGTGAAGACAAGAGCATGAAGTCGAAGATGGAGCATTGAAGTGCAAGGGCTAATCGCTACTAATCCTGAAGTGATTCCAAAATGGATGTAGTAGGAATAGTGCCTTCAGTTTCGTTCTGGTCCGAAATAGACTTGTATGGATGAATTCTACCAGTACATTGTCATTGGAGGACAATGAGCATTCTAAGTGAAATTTCCTTGAAAAGGTAATCGTCGCCTCTAGCCTCATCAACCAGGAATGACTAAAAATCAGGGAGAATGCAGCAAGGCTAAGTGGGTCGCATCCAAGTAGGGTATGTTTATCACCTTTCTAGATACCCTCGAATGTTTTTACTACGGTTTATGGAAGGAGATCGGAAAAGGGTGGGAACACTTAGGGTGATAGCATATTCGATCTTTCCAGGTTAGGGATAGTCCAGTCTTGTGTTGCAAGGGATCCCGACGTGGTCCTCGGTACGCTGTTCTAGACGTGTACTGTGACAGGTGGTACCCTAGTGCCTAGCCATTCGTATGGAATCCATTCTCCAATACGTGCCATTACAGTTTTGATTGTAGAGCCTAGTATGCTAGAATTTAATTAATTTAACAGTTTCAGCTATTTGAATAAGTATTTGTACTTAGACATTATTATTATATCAGAGGATTTGATATGAAATGTTTTGGTTATCGTAAGGTAAAATCCCGTCGTGTTTGTGTATGGCATGGTCTTATGAGATACTTCGATTTTCAAAGGATTTTGTTAGCTTTAATAATTCAAATTGAGTGTGTTTTTCTCACGCTGGTTTTCCAGATTGACTCGGGTGTTATTTTATTATAATGCTTGAGTCAGACTGAGTATTTCAGGTTTAGGTTAGGATGCTATGGAGCTCAGGAGACAAGTTGAAGACCGAGACCTATTCTCATACTTGTTTCTATTCTGCTGCAGTGTTTTGTTTGAAATTACCAGCAATTGTGAGGGCAGGTTGTTGTAACTGTCTAGGGCTGGTAATTATTGATTTGTGTACTCCATTGTAAGATATGTATATTACAGTTTTGATTTGTGTAAATAGCTATTGATATTATATATTATTCAGTCCGCTGTGAGATTCTGTTTTGTTTAGTTTCTTCTTCTTCTACCTATTTCTTTTCCCTCAACAATCTGCCTTTCTGGCACTCGATCGTTCGGCATGTTATACCATGAGCGTATTTATGTCGATTTTCGAGGGGTCGAGAAAGGCGGGTCGTGACATTGACCACACATGTATCACTGTACATTACATCCGAATCTCGAGCTTTGCCTTGCATTTAACTTTCCCGAGTAGCCTAAAGCTCCCCTAAAATGATGTTGAATTCCCACGTCGCATTGCATCCGAATCTAAGGGACCCGCATCGAATTGCACTCTGTTTGGGCGTTACTACCAAGGCAAATGCATCACCGATTGATCGGTAGTCCACCACCGGTAGACCGGTGGCAATCTTTCTTTGGTAGTAAAGCCCAAGTAGAAAGCCTCTGAATCGCGCTACATTCTCCGTCGCTTCAGCCGATGAGTTGCCTAGCTCCCCTAATCTGTCTTTGCTGCATTGGACCTCTTACAGAGTTTGTTTGTTGAATTTTTGGAAGTGGATTCAATAAGAATTTGAAAACCAGTTTCGGGACCAAAAACCACTCTTTGCACGAGTGGAGTTCAACGAGCGATTATAGCGACCTAGGTTCTTCTAACATGCTAAAACGACATGCCTGGCCTCCTTGCCATGTGCATAACTTTTACATGAGTCGATAAAATGATTTGCGCATGATTACAAACATACGATCACGTAATGCACATTAACTATACAAATCGCATTTTGGACTTCACCGGAGTGATTACTTGACCCGACATATTCTCACGCAACATAGCGCATGCGATAGTCGATATGGCAACGTGAAATGCTTGCAACAAACTTGTAATTAATAATATATCTATATAATCAAATAATTCCATATTTATATAAACAAATTATCACACACATTTTGAACTACAATATGTACATCGGTATTGATTGTTGTATAAAAAATACACGTATACGTATACTTTCCCATACTCATATACATATACATATATTTGAGTAAGTAATTCACTTATTACTTAATCAAATCTTACTTTTATTTACTAAACCTGTTCAATAAAAGTCCAACATGGTTTCATACTATTCTATAAAACCTTGCAACTATTTTATAAAATACAATAATAGCTTACAAGTCAATTTTAAACCTTTTAAAACACTTAATTACTTCATTGAAATCAAGTATTCATCATTTTACTATTTATAAAATCCCATATCTATTTTATAAAATATATTATTCATTTATAAAATATTCAAACCATTTTATAAATACTAATTAAGCTTCATTTACTATTTTGTAATAAAATATCATTTTATAGGATACCTGCATTGCTTATTAAAATCATTCTTTTATTCAAACAATATTTATAAATAATAGTTTAGCTTCACTAGCTCTCTAATCACTTTAATAATAAGTGTGGAGTTTAAAACTTGCTAAACTAGCTTACTAACCATCTCCAAAATCATTTGAATTAGTTTAATTATAGCTAACTAATGACAAGTCCTCAGTTATGACAAGTAATTAGTCTCTAACCTATCATTATAAGGATCATTAAATTAACCTAAAATCACTTTATTTGGTTAAGTTATCAAGGTCTTAAACCAACCAATAATATGCTAATGCAATCATGTTCATAACACAAACATAAGCCCAAATCAACTCAAACAATCTCTAAATCACTTCATATAATTCTATAATCTTCAATAATAAAAAATATGAAGTATAACACATAAATTAGTAAGGAGAATTATCTCACTCACCTTACTAACAAGAGGAAGTAACATAAATCATCAAAATACTACTTTTGCTTCACTTGAAAATTTGGATAAAGCTCTCTACTTCAAATCGAGCTCCAATACCTTAAGAGATGGCGAGTCCTCCCCCTTAATATTGTAATGATTTTTCCATGAATTTAGGAATTTTCTATGAAGAGATTTGGTTAGATTTAGGGCTTAGGTTTAAGAAGAGATAAAGAAAGTAATTAGAGGAGATGGATATAATGAAACGTGAAATGAAAAGTGGAAGAGGTGTTAGCTTTATTTAAGCAAATTTATGGGCAAGCTAATGGGCTTTTCCTGAATCCAACTTTCACCCCTCTCTATAAATTACTCTTCATCCTCGAAATTCATTGACTCCAAATATAATCAAGTTTATACTCATTTTACTTGCATCAAAAAAATGAACTCAACCACGAGTGTATCAAGTTCCAATTCGCTCGTTTGTAAAAGTCAAATATAAGAGGCATTCCATTACTTAATGATTAAATATTTAAATTAATCATTTAGATATTTGATCTTTAAAATTGTGGGGTGCTACACTTAAGGTCACAAATATTGGGTGACATAACATATAAGTGAGCATGCCAACAATTTGACATATACATTATCGACCGATCAAGATGCAAAATTAAACATATAAGAACATCATCCATCACAAATATATATTCATGAGATTGTCATTTATAATGACACAAAAATTACTTGTACTTAAACAAAAATTTCCTTCATAAAACTCTATAAAAACGGCGAAAATGTCTTTCCTCCCTTTTAAAACCCTCTCTAAATCACTTAGCAAAAACTATATTTTTGTTCAAGGAAAACATAGCCCAATATAGAGTTAAAAAACCATCGAGTGCCAATAAACTAATATATCTCATTTCTCAAAAATTTATGTTTAGCATGTCAAAAATTGAGCTATCACTTCAAAAACTAGTGTGATTGTATTTTACAGACTCATGTCGTCGCATGTTAAAATAGATCTATCTTGCTTCAAACATATATGTTATTGCATCTTAAAAATGCACATTATCACATACCAAAAATATAGGTTATGGCGTCTCTAAGATACAACTATCGCATGTCTAAATTATATAAAGTTATCAGATGTCAAATAGTTATCCAATATCAAAGGAAACATAGCTGTCACATGTCTAAAATACATGAAGTTATCACATGTTAAAGAAAGTATTGAATATCTAATAAAACATAGCTTTCGAATGTTAACCGACAAAAGCTATCGAATGTCAAGTATAAGCTATCGAGTGTTGACAAAGTAATGCTATGGAAGGTTTAAAATACTATTCAACCACACCTTAAAACTTTAAAGCCATCGAAGGTTTAAAACATGGTGCTATTGCACCTTAATACTTCAATGATATCGAAGGTTTAAAACATAGTGTTATCGCACCTTTAAAATTTAAAGCCATCGAAGGTTTAAAATATAGTGTTATTGCATCTCAAAACTTTAAAGCCATCAAAAGTTTAAAACCGAGGCCATCGCAGGTTGAAAGTGGTATTTTCGTAATTATCTAAAAAACTGATTTATTTCCTTTCAAAGTAATAATTCTTTTACGAAACTAATTTCTTTTAAAATAATTTATTGGTTAATCGTAATATTTTCAGAAATTTTACAGTAAAAGCAAAGAGGAAATTTCTCTTGTCTTTACAAAACCTTAATTATATGCCATAGTAAATTAATTATTAACCTTATTAAGTAAATCTGTACTTCACAAAATAGTTAATAGTAATTCAAATATGGATGAGAACAATCACCAAAAATTCTTAAACATTTGAAATACATTATTTGATGACATATAAAAATTTCAAAATAAAATAACTATTTTTCATATTTCTAAAAATTAAGCTCTGTAATTAACAGATTTCTCGTCATAGAAAATTCATCACTATTTTATAAAATTTCAAAAAATTATGAAATTTGAAATTTACCTCTAAAATAATATTTCAAGCATCTATAAATAATATTTAAAGATCAAAATCTATGTTGTTTACTCAAAATCCCTGTAGGAAATTCCACAAAATAAACAAATGATAACCATAACGCATATAAATAATTGTCCAAACCAAATGCATGATTTCACAATTTAAAGTTCATGTCTCATGTCAAATCTAATTTAAACAAGACAATTATAAAAGAGATGATAATATTTTTCACTTTAGAATTAGTTGAAATGAAGATATTTGCCCCTTTAGTTTTCTTTTTCTTCTTTTCCATAACCTTTTTTCATATTTGTTTTAATGGTGGAATTCGCACCTTCTCTCCCCTCTCCATTTTTTTGTATTTTTTGGAATGATATTTAATTAGTAATAGGGATGGGGAGAAAGATAGGGGTATTCATTCCTTCTTTACCCCTTCCTTTAATTGAGTTAATCTAGCTTTCTTTCTTCTATAACATCTCACTAATTGATTTTAATGGTCGAATTTATTAGCATGGAAAATCTCATATTTCCTAAGTTACCCACATTATTTATTTAATCAACTCATAATTAAATATTCAGAATAACATGCACAAAAATTTAGGGTGTTATAGGTTCTCCTCCTTAAAGAATTTTGTCCTTGAAATTCCTGCCATGGAAAAAAACAAGATATCAATCATGTAAACTTGTGTCACAAGCACATAAAGCCAACAACACTAGTAAATTACTAGCCAAAAATCTATACAACAATATAGAACAAATATCAAAATAACTCATGATAAGCTTCTCAAATCCTATATTCAATCTCTTAAGTACAGTCTTATAGACCTTCATTAACTTAAGCATCTTATTTATAAGCTGCTTCGTATATTTATCCACTACACGAATAGGTTGCCTAATGATGCTGTTAAAGGTAGAATTTTCTGTCGGCTAGAAAACCGTTTTTAAAAATATAATCATTAAAATACCGCAACCGCACGGCGTATAATTGTAGCACGTATGTGAGTACGGGTTGATCCACAGGGAAATGAATTAAATTTAAATTCTACTCAATCAAATTAAACCAAAGCATGAGATTGTTTAAACTGAAAAAATGTAGAAACTAACTAAAAAAAAGTGAATAAAAATACGAGATTAAGAGACAATTTAGAGGTAAATCCACTATCATACTCTCATATAAAATCAACACAAAATCAATCTATAATCTCTCATTTTAATCTAAGTAGAATTAGTGATATATTTATCATAAGTATGGTCTATTTGTGTTATTAATTAACACAAATTAAACCATCAAACTTTTAATACAACACAAAAATCACCTTGTTAAATTTCATGAAAATGAATATGAAACCAAAACAAAATCTATTTTAAGCATGATCTATTTACTATTTTAGATTAGTAACAAAGATCATCAAATTTTGATTTCATTTTAATTCCATATTCAAAATCACTTAGTCAAATGATGATGTATATTGTTTTTATGTTGGATTAAGCATAACCTATTTGTGATTAAAAACACAACATATGCTATCAAATTCCCTAATAAACTTACATCACAATCTTCCTCTTTATTAAGCACTAACAAGAGATCATAAATAACAAAATGTGTTGAATACATAATTTTTAGAGAGGTTCATTACCCTTAAACAACTACTTGCATAAAAACAAAACTAAACTAAGTGCATGAATGGAGATCTAAACAACTAACATAAAAGGAAAGAGAGCATGTAAATAAAAAAGGGCACAAAATAAAATAAAAGCAAGTAAAGAACAAAGAAGAAGAGGCTTAAGAAGCCATTTTATTTCTCATTAATTTTATGGCTACAACTTACATCATATGATAAGAAGATTAAAAACTCTTGCATGAATATAAGAGGGTTATTTTACATGACTAAAACCCTAATTCATTTTTAGGAAACTCCCTAAAATGCCCTTGAGGTAGTGTGGCCTCTAAGTTATCGTTAACATGAAATTAATCATCCACTAAATGTGCATGTGTCTTTAATCCCCACTAACATGTGTATTAACTCTTAATTGTGGTTCACGGTTAGTGGGTAGGTGGGGACCTCCATGATTACATGAATTCTTTAATTTCTTCATTTCTTTGGTTTCCAAATCTTGTATATGCATATATCCATTAACCCACTTCCAAGTTGAATCCAAATTCCTACAAAACAAATTAAAATGTGCAAGTAATTTTTTTCCAAATTAATTCACACATGAAAATTACCATTTTCCCTCATGTAGATGTATGAATGATGACTTGAAAGCATTTTTGAAATTTGGATTTAAACATGTAAAAACATCCAATTATGACATTTATTTTACGAAGATGAGATTAAGCATGTGAGTAAAAATATATGTTTTTACATGCACATTAAATACCCCCACACTTATCTTTTTATTCATAGAAAAACTAAGATAAATCCACTTTCTTAGGTGGCACGATTGCATTGAGCGTATGCAACAAGCTGTTAAACCTTTAGACGTCCCCTAGTAGGACGAGTGTTGTCTCATAACGATTTTAAGTAAATACTACCCACAAAATCCAAATGCAACATGAAAAATTCCTAAAGGAAAGATTATTTACAAAGATATGAACGCAAGTTTTTTGAAAATATTTACAAGTGAAGAATTTACTTTTAATTGACACAAACAAGTTAAATATAAGTTTTGGTCATTATCAAGAAATTTAAGTCCTTTTACTCGTCAAAACTTCGAATAAAAATTAAGTTGTCATCACAATTAGACTCTAGTTTGGCTATTTGTTTCCATTGATAACATATTGCAACTATGAAATGGACCCTTAGTTGATTAACACAGTTTTTCAAAGTGGTTTTTTTATTTGTTTTAAATAAAAAGTCGAATCAACAAAGTGAAAATAGTGCTGGAATTCAATTGATTGCTCTCTCTATTTTTGAAAAGCATTAACATTAACATACCTAACTCAGATAAACTAAGCCTAGATGTACCAACCATGCACTACCTTTTGAATTTACATAAGAAGGGTACAGAGCATGGAAAGTGTACACACTCGTATAATGAACACATGACTCTAGGTAGTTATTTGTATTAAATCTATTTATATACACCTAATTTAGAAAAACTAAGGCCAGATATGGCGATCTTGCACTGCCTTTCGAGCTTACAAGAGAAGGGTACAGAGTACGGTGAGTGTACACACTTGCGTGTGAGCACCTGGCTCCAGGTGTTTTCATTTTCATAAATTTTTTTTTGTTTTTTTTATGAAGAGAGAGTTTTACATAATCATCCTAGGACCACTTACTTTAGAAGATTGAAAATGTTGTCACCTTTACTTTAAATCAACCACTCTTTTAAGTAAAGATTACATTTAGGGTATACTTTATAATTATCGCTCATGAACCTTCCTATATACTAGATAAACCATAGTTACTTGTAATCAATATTTTTTTTTGTTGAGACAAATAAATTTTCCAAAATTTCAATTTAATAACCAAAAACATACACTTATCCTATAGTGTTTCTTCAAAAGTAAATCAATATGTTAAAAAAATTGTTTTGATTTATTTTTAGTTTTTAGTTTTGGAAAGAAAATGAAAAAAATAACCCATGAAAAATCAAAAAATGAAGACGAGACTCCCTCCCACACTTAATTTTGACCGTGCCCCCGTGCATGATATAACGAGTGTAATGAAGAAAAATATGTACATATTTACAAGAGAGGGTTGACATTTCTTACTCGACGTAGTATGGCTCATGAAGAGTCATGAGCTCCTCCTCTTGATTACTTGGTAGTTCCAATTATGGTTTCAAGCGATGACCATTTGAAAATTTTTGTTCTATCCCTAGGGTTTTGTATTTCTATGGCACCCTATGGAAAAGCAGTTCATATCACAATTGGTCCGGTCCATCCCGATTTTATTTTTCTAGGGAATAAGTGAAGTATAAAGTCATACAAAGAACCTTTTCGTTTGGCGAAACATTTTTCTTAGTGTAGACTTGTCATGAAATTTTTTTGTTCTTTCTTTGTAAATTTCTCATTTTCATAGGCATCGTTCTTAATCACCTCTAATTCATTGATTTGCAAATTGAAGTTTTCATCCGCTGTTTCTAGATCAAATTTAAGTTCTTCACTGCCCACAATGCTTTATGTTCGAGTTTGATGGGTAAATGACACGCTTTCCCATAAACTAAGCGAAATGGGAACATCCCAAGGTTATTTTAGAAGAAGAACGATACGCCCAAAACTTGTCAGTCAATTTTTACGACCAATCTTATCGATTTTTATTAACAATTTTCTCCAAAATTTGTTCTATTTGTTGATTTGAAATTTCAACTTGACCACAAGTTTGAGGATGATACGGAGTGGATAACTTATGGGCTATCGAGTATTTCTTTATTAGAGTTTCAAATGATTGATTGCGAAAATGGGTTCCGTTATCGCTATTATTGTGCGAGGTGTGCCGAACCTTGAAACGATGTTTTCTTTAAGGAATTTCACAACAATTCTATGGTCATTGGTTTAACATGGAACGACATTAACCCATTTAGAGACATAATCAATGGCAAGAAGATTGTAAATTTTTTCGAAAGAATTGGGAAACAGTCCAATAAAATAAATACCCCAAACGGAAAAGCTTTCGGTCGTAAGAATGGGGTTCAAAGACAAATGCTTATTCAAGAGATTCTTCCTAACATTTGGCAGCGATCGCAAGTTTTACAAAACCCAAATACATCTTTAAAAAGCATAGGCTAGTAAAAACCATATTGAAGCAGTTTTTTGGCTGTTTTCTTCGGACCGAAGTGACCACGACAAGTTTGGTCATGACAAAGAGGAAGAACAATTTTGATTTCATAATCTGGAATGCAACGTTGAATGATTTGGTTGGAAAAATATTTAAACAGGTATGGATCATCCTAAAAGAAGTTGTTGAGTTGGGAAAGAAATATATATATTGTTTCGACCAAAATGAAGGAGTTTCCTTAGTAACTAAATAGTTTCCTATGTCAGCATACCATGGATTGACAGAAACGGAAAGGAGTTGTTCATCGGAAAAGTTCTCGTAGATCGATAAAAAAGATGGTGCGTTTGGAAGACGTAATAGATAATCATCGATGATGTTGTAGGATCCTTTTTAGTCTTTGATTGTAAGGTCAAATTCTTAGAGCAAAAGGATCCAACGGATCAAATGAGACTTAGAAAAGGTACCTAAGAGCGTAGTGGTCATTGTAAACTGTAATGTGTGAGCCAATCAAATAAGGTTGGAACTTTTCGAGAGCAAAGACTACCACAAGAAGCTCTTTTTCAATGGTCATGTAATTTAGTTGAGCATCGTTAAGAGTCATACTAGTATAGTAGATGATATAAAGAATTTTGTTGATGTGTTGTCCTAAGATAGCATCAACTGCAAAGTTACAAGTGTCATACATTATTTCAAAAGGAAGATCCTAATTGGGTGAGCAAATGATGGAAGTAGAAATGAGTTCATTTTTGAAACGTTCAAAAGCAGAAATACGGTCTGAATTAAAGTCGAATGGAACGTCTTTTCCAAGAAGAGTCGTAAGAAGTCGAGCAATTTTATTAAGGTCCTTCACAAAGTATTGATAGAAACAAGCGTGTCTAAGGAATGAACGAATGTCCTTGACATATTTGGCAATGGGTAGATTCGCAATTACATCAACTTTCACTTTTTCTACCTCAATGCCTTTGTTTAAAATGACATGCCCAAGAACAATGCTGTGTTTGACAATAAAATTGCATTTTTCCTAATTTAACATTAAGTGTTTGTCTTTGCATCGTTTAAGAACCAACTCAAGATGGTGTAAGCACTCGGAGAAAGAGTTTCCAAAGATAGAAAAATCGTCCATGAATACTTTAAGAAAGTGTTCAATCATATCAAAAAAGATGCTGACCATGCATCTTTGAAATGTAGCAGGAGCGTTACAAAGGCCAAATGGCATACATCAATACGCAAAGGTGCCAAAGGGACACGCAAAAGTCATTTTCTATTAATCTTTGGAAGCGAGTAGAATTTGGTTACAGCCGGAATAACCATCAAGAAAGCAATAGAATTTGTGATCGGCTAATCATTCAAGCATTTGGACGATGAAAGGAAGAGGGAAGCGATCTTTACGTGTTGCAGCATTTAATTTTCAATAATCAACGCAAACACACCAACCCTTTTGAGTGCAAGTTGGAATGAGTTCGTTAGAGTCATTCTTGATAGACTTTTTTGGCATGACATGACTTGGGATAACCAGTGAACTGTCAGAGATTGGGTATATGATTCCATTATTGAGGAGTTTAAGAATTTCATCACGAACCGCATCCTTCATTTTTGGGTTAAACCTTTGTTGTGCGTCATGAACTAGCTTGTCATCGTCAGTTAAATGGATATGATGTTGAACAAGAGTGGGACTAATTTCCTTTACGCGGTGATCGACCATCCAATTGCTTCTTTGTTTTTCGATAGAATTGAAAGTAAGGAAGCTTCTTGATCAAGAGAGAGAGAGATGAATAGATTATGATGGGAAACATTTTGTTGTCACCTAAGTATGTGTACATAAGGTGATATGGAAGGGGTTTAAGGTCCAACCTGGGAGGTTGCTCAATCAAAGAATTCGGTTGAAGGTCTGATTCAACGGTGAGGGGTTAAGAAAGGAAGCACATTTTCAATTTCGTTAGGTTCATCTTGGAACAATTTGTTCGTATTCAGTCTTACATTCATTGCTTATGTCAACTGTTTCATTATCGAAATTTTCTTAAATGAAGCTACTTCAGCGTTTGGTCATGCGGTTCGTTCAATTGATTTTCAAGGTTGAAAATGTTAAGATCCAAATCATGTCTCCTATTAGCGCCAAAATAGGACACTAACACCCAAATCCAAGCGAAAGCAACCAATCACAGTCACAACTCACATATAGAATATATGTAGAGAGTAATAATATGAACAACAGTCAAAATTAAAATGAAAGCAGTAAAGAACAACAGATTTATAGTGGTTCGGCTAACTCCGGCCTACGTCCACTCCAAAAGTTTCCTTTTTATTGATGTTCGAATCAATTACAGTTATAAACTGGTAGAGTAACCTTAGCCTTAGGAAATAAAAAGCAAGAAAGACGGAAGAAGATCCCTTTTCTAAACACCCACATACTGTATTTATAGGAAAATCCCAAGTTACTGGGCTTCCTGAGTAATCCAGGCCTATCAAGGCTATAACTAAGCCATACTCATCATTACGGCCGACCCCGAGCAGTCGACATGTCGAACGGAAGTAACTTAGATGTTGACCTGAAGTAACCCTCACACTTACTCGAAGCGAAATACTCGGTGACTCAAAGCAACCGGACCTATATCCTAGGTCGATCCCTGGTTGAAGTAATCTTTCATCCAAATTCCAAACCATGAAGCCCAGATCGAAGCCGACCTAGTTTATCTTGCCAGCCTGAACCATACCGAGCCACCTCCAATGCCAAACCACTATGATGAACGTGAATGCCGAGCGACCCTGATCGAACCTCAATACCAAGTGATGTCCAATGCCGAGGGAGGTTCGATGCCAAGTGATGCCCAATGACGAGCGAGGTCCGATGCCGAGCGACGTCCAATGCCGAGCGAGGTCCAATGTCGAGCATCGTCAAATGCCAAGCGAGGTCCGATGTCGAGCAAGGTCCGATGCCAAGCGATGTCCAATGCCAAACCACACCAAGACCGAACCACATTTTCAAAACCTTCAGGCCGAACGACCTCCAGTGCCAAACCATCCCACCAATGCTGAGCCACCCTGTTCTCACTTTAATGCCGATCCTCCCTTTTCTCACCTCAATGTCGAGCGTTCCAGAGCATCCAGACCGAGCCGTCCATGCCGAATGACCCATAACTTCCAGGCCGAGCCGTGCAAATTTTCCACTTCTCGACCGAACAAGATATCCAAGTGAACTTGATCCTTCTAAACCGAATCCATCATATTCCAGCCTTGATAATCGTGAACTTGGTTAGGCTGAATCCGCCTGTTTATGGCTTTGATAAAAGGCGGGTTAACATTTGCCCCCTAAAATATGCCTTGCTGTTGGAAGGTGTGTTTTGAATAGCCCTAAGTCCGATATCCGAAGTCCGTATGTTATCCACACCCATACTTCTCGATTCATAATTCAATCCATTTTATCCAACCGCCATCGTCGTATCCTTGTTCAAATCTATAACTGCTCTGAGTTGATGTCCAATTCCGAACCCAGTAACCAAATCCTTAGCCAAATCCATATCCATCTGAACTCAATAACCGAGTTCTAATCCATCCATGTCCAATAACCAGTAGCCATGTCCATGACCTCTCCGGGTCGATGTCTAAATTCGTGACCGTTCCGGGTCCACGCCCAAATCCTTAGCTGTTCATAGCCAATATCCAAAGATGTAACCTCTCCGGGTTCTTGCCAAACGTAATCCACACTTGACGACCTGTGTTAAGTAATTCCATGGTGTTCCTGATTCTGTGTCCCTAAACGCCGAATAATGCCGTGGCTTAAGTCCTAAGCTGAATCCTGTTCGCTCCGGACCCTCACCAAGCATAGTCCATGCTCGACGACTTGAAATAATAACTGATAATATAGGGCCTACGTCCTAGGCCGAATCCTAGTCTCTTCGGACCTTTGCCAAGATAGTCCATGCTCGACGACCTTTTAGACAAAATCTAAAGGAAAATCTAATCGAAATCCAATCCGAAATCCAAATCCAACCAGAAAACCATAAATCCATATCAAAAACCCAAATCAAAATCCAAATCAGAAAATGAGCAAAACAGAGAGTTCAAACCAAACTCCAAAACCAAAACAGGAAAAGCAAATGTCCAAGTCAAAGGGAAAATACAGATTTCACAAACCGGGCATCTTGGTAAACCATCATCTCAGAGCATGCCTGAGTGTTATCTTCGGCCCCGTACATAAGTAAGTGATTTAGCCGTTTGCCCGAAGTTTGTTACTTATTCCAAACCATCAAGATTAGTTGATGACCAACCGACCGCCATTCCTGGGCCTCATTCCCTCATCGTTCAAGGTAGACGATGGATGCTCCAGTTCCACTACCGCATTCCGAGTTCCGACATATTGTCGCAACTGACCATTCCTTACATGCTCCTCGATTATGTCCTTCAAATGCCGACAGTTGTTAGTATCATGCCCGTCCAGGTCGTGAAAAAGACAGTGCCTTCCTAATGCCCTTTTGCGTTTCGAGGGCTCCTTCCTCTCCGGCCTTTGATACGGAAGGCGATCTTGAGTATCCAAGAATATCCACTCCAATGTTGCATTCAATCCTGTGTAAGTGGAGAACTTTGGTTCCCCCCATCGCTTCCTTTTCCCTTTATCCTTGTCCTTACGCAAGCTTTCGCTGGGTAGTCCTCCATCCTAAACCATGTTTACTTCCTTTGACCTCATATCCAAACATGCATCCTCCTATCGAAGAAATTTCTCAACTTCATGAAAGAATTCCCTAAGATCCAACGGTGGGTATCAATGATACTTTGAAATCTAAATTATTTATGACTCCTGATACCGCAGCCATCAGAACCATTGACGGATCCAGCCGATCCATCGAAGCAACTACTGCGTTAAATCGAGTTAAGAATGTCCTGAGCAATTCATCCGCCCATGTTTAACTGATGTTAGCGTCATCACGTTCTTTGGCTTTTTTATGCAAACTCGAAATTGACTAAAGAACTTGTCCACCAGTTTCGTCCATGTTCCAATGGATCCATCCTCCAGCTGTCTGAACGACATAGCAGCTATATCAGTCAAGTACAAGGGGAAACATCGGGCCATAACCTCCTCTTTTGCCCCCAGCACTTCCATATGCCTAGTGTAGCTCATCAAGTGGTCAGTTGGATCCTTCTTCCCGTTGTATACTTTTAGAGTGGGCAGTTTGAAATCAGGTGGATTCCTAGCTGTCCTGATGTTCCGGGTAAACAGACTTTTGTATTAACTCCCTCTGAGTCGTTGTTTGTCAGACCTCCGTGAATAGTCCACCTGATAATGTCATTCAATCCAACATTTCTAACCAAGGGTTGCCCCTTATCCATGTTTCCAAACTGCTCTCCAAGTCTCTAAAGTAACTCTGGCACATACTCCTCATCACATATTCCTGTATTCCTATCGACGTCGGGCCGCGTAGTGTCATCCGGTATCCCTCCGTGAACTGGTCCAGCATTACCCGATGGTGTGCCCCTGAGTCTAGGCCCATCCAGATTTTTAGTTGTTTGTTGTTTGGGAGATGCCCTCTGCTGAATCACTCCATCTTCCTGCTGGTTGAGTTCCTCTGGTCCAGTTCCAAGAACTTGAGCATCGGTAGTTCCTGGTTGTCCAAATTATCTTAGAAGAGCCTGCATCATCTCCTCTTGCCCTTTCATCATCTGTTCCTACATGGAATTCATCATGACCCACATCTCGTCTCTAGTAATGTAGATGGAGGCTTGATTAGCTCCAGAGGAATCCTCTTGACTTCCCTCTTGCTGACTTCTTTCCGATGCTTGCTTTCTTATTGGTGGCCATGCCATTGCTTTCTAGAATCCTAGTTCCCAAGCTTTTGAATCCAAAATCCAAGCTCCAAATTCCTTGAGTGCTAGCTTTCTCAGTAAACGCACCAAAATTTTAGCATCAAAATAGGACACTAACACCCAAATCCAAGCGAAAGCACCAAATCACAGTTACAGCTCACAGATAGAATATGTGTAGAGAGTAATAATACGAAGAATAGTCAAAATTAAAATGAAAATAGTAAAGAACAACAGATTTATAGTGGTTTGGCTAACTCCGACCTACTTCAACTCCAGAATTTCCTTTTTATTGATGTTCAAATCAATTACAGTTACAACCTAGTAGAGTAACCTTAGCCTTAGGAAATAAAAAGCAAGAAAGCTGAAAGAAGATTCCTTTTCTGAACCCCCACATACTGTATTTATAGGAAAATCCCGAGTTACTGTGCTTCCTGAGTAATCCGAACGCATCAAGGCCATAGCCGAACCATACTCATCATTACGGCCGACCCCGAGCAGTCGACATGCCAAAAAGAAGTAACATGGGTGTTGACCCGAAGCCGAAGCAACCCTCACACTTACTCGAAGCGAAATGCTTAGTGACTCGAAGCAACCAGACCTTTATCCTAGGTCAATCTATGGTCGAAGTAATCTTTCATCCAAATGCCAAACCATGAAGCCAAGATCAAAGCCGACCCACTTCATCTTGCCAGTCCGAACCTTACTGAGCCACCTCCAATGCCGAACCACTACGACGAACGTGAATGCCGAGCGACCCTGACCGAACCTCAATGTCGAGCGAGGTCCGATGCCGAGCGGTGTCCAATGCCGAGCAAGGTCCGTTGCCGAGCGAGATCCAATGCCACGAGCGAGGTCTGATGCCGAGCGACGTCCAATGCCGAGCGAGGTCTGATGCTGAGCAAAGTCCGATGCCGAGCGATGTCCAATGCCGAACCTCACCAAGACCGAACCACATTTGCCTAACCTTCAGGCCGAATGACCTCCAGTGCCAAACTATCCCACCAATGCTGAGCCACCCTGTTCTCACTTTAATGCCGAGCCACCCTGTTCTCACCACAATGCCGAGCGATCCATAGCATTCAGACCGAGCCGTCCATGCCGAACGACACATAACTTCCAGGCCGAGCCATGCAACTTTTCCAGTCCTCGATCGAACTAGATATCCAAGTGAACTTGATCCTTCTAAACCGGATCCATCATATTCCAGCCTCGATAATCGTGAAGTTGGTTATGCTGAATCCGCTTATTTATGGTTTTGATAAAAGGCGGGTTAACATTTCCAAAAGAAATTTTCATCGAACCGTTGTGACAATTGATTAGAGCATTTAAAGTAACCAAGAATGGTCTGCCTAAAATCAATTGAATTTGACTAATTGGATCATTCACGGGTTGAGTCTCTAAAACAATGAAATTGATGTGGAAAATGAATTGACTGAATTTGATGAGTACATCCTTGATTTTTCCTACGGGTTTCTTTATTGAATGATCAGCAAATTGAAGAGTTACTTTCATCGATTTTAGTTCACCTAAGCCAAGTTGCTAGTATACAGAATAAGGAATGAACTTAACACTCGCACCTAGATCGAGTAAGCACTTGTTACTCGTAATGTCTCCTTTAGTGCTCGAGATCATTGGGTATCCAGGATCTTTGTATTTGATGGGAGGTGATTGGGACAAGACTTCGCTAAGTTTGGTAGCAATGAAAACTTTCTTGGGTACATGAGTATATCGTTTTTGAGTACACAAGTCCTTAAGAAACTTAGCGTAAGCTAGGACGTGTAACGACCGGACGATTTTCGACCCCCAAAAATTGACATAAATACGTCCACTATATAGAGTGCGAGCAATCGAGTGCTTGGAAATACCAGGTTGTTAGGGTTAAGGAGAAGAGAGATAGAAGAAGAAACAGAAATAAAAGAACAGAATGTCACAACTGTAGCGGAACAAAATATAATATACAATAATAACATTTTATACAACGAAAAGCTGTAACTGCTAATATACAAACAAATTATCAGAGTACAATCATCAACAAACAAACCTGGATGGTTATAATAACTTGTCCCTAACTGCTGACTATACGGCGTATAATACACAACCGAATATAGTCAAATACATACAATACGTCCCTGCCATCCAGCTCATCTCCTGAGCTACAAAGCATCCTAACCTGAAAACTGCAATACTCGGTCTGACCCGAGCATTACAATAAAGTAACACCCGAGTCAGGCTGGCAACCAACATGAGTAAACACACTTAATTTGAAATACTTAAGTTATGGAAATCCTTTGAAAATCTAAGGTAGCTCGTACAACATGACGAGTTTTATTGATTATTACCAAAACACTTATTCAGAAATTCATCGATATTATAATAATGTCTAAGTAAAATTTACTTATTTAACATGATTGAATTTGTAAAACTATTCCAATTCCAGCATTATACTTTCAAAAAAAGGTAAAGGTTCGCAGTGACCATCAAATCGAAGTGGTTCCGGATAGTACCGATGTTCGATTTTGGTCTCTTCGAATCCAAGCAATAAGATTTTAAAAGGGGAAATCATTTAAAATAAACAATTTATATTTAGGGTGACAATATTCACATATGGTAATTTATTACAAATGTTTTTTTTTCAAAAAACGTATCACCGTTCTAATCTAACTATTTTAACCCGTCTAAACATCTAATGGCACAGACAAGAATAATTTGAAATAAATATCCAATAACCACAGCCCAAAGCATAGATCATTAACAACTCATTTTTTTAAACAATTTTAAAAAATCAGAATCAAATCTTAAATTAATATGGGTCTACTTATTATTTTTAATCCAAATTAGTATTAGATTACATGAATTATAAAACAATTTATTATTAGTTATATATGTATTTTTAACATAAAATTAAGTCAAAATAATTAATTACTCACTTAAATGATGATGGTATAATAGAATTTTACATTTACGAAAAAACCAACAACATAAATTTATAATACCTATAATAGGATCAATTGCAAAAATCTTTATGATGATTTGATTTAAATGAGTGAAGGCATTTTTTTAAAAGGGTTTAGAATATAAATATTTATTTTTTTCTGTCCAACCCAACAAACAGCTGACCCCGGCCGAAACTATGCAAGCCCACTTCCTTATTCTTCCCCTTCCCTTCCCGTTCTTTTTCTTCCTTGCCAAAACAAAAAAAACAAGGAGACTTGTGCACATATGCGTGCACCTGCACATCAACGCCGACCACCATTTCCAGTCGTCGACTACCCACACTAGTTCCCCTCAACCCCTTTATTCTAATTTACCACCTAAAACACGGCCAACCCGCCTAGTTAAAACTTTCAACCTCCAACCCCAAGCCTGGAACTCCGTCGTGGCCTTCCCTTGCCTCATCTTGCCACCACGATCCACCGATCGTCATCAAACTATACTAGGAAGACCGCCGCATCCCTCTCTTCCTTTCCTCCTATACCATAGCTCCCCAGTTGCCCCATGACGTCAACAATCGCCTGCAACTGAACCCACATCCACAAACATCAAAAACCCTACTATGGGTTCGCCACCCTTCTCCACGCCATATAAAAATCGTCCGCCATTTTTCCCTTGTTTCCCATCCACCGACGCTCCTCCATGCCGAACCCCTTAACACGAACTCGCTCACATCATCGGAATTTTCCATTTCCCTCAAATACGATCAACTCCCTCTATCTCTCCATTTTCATGACTAAAAATCATCGAACCACTTTTGAAAATCATGATTTGCGAAAACAAACACAACCATATCACCGAAAACTTAAGTTATGATGTTCGGGTTTTTATCCAACTTAAGGTTGTCTACTGTAATTGCCATTATCTTCCCCTGTGCTTCACTAGACTAAATGAATCGAATTTTTAGAAAAACTTCATTCAAGAACAAACAAGTTTTCTTTTGGAACTATAACCTAAATTTTATTGGATAAAAGGGAAATGATTTTTAAGGGTGGAAAATATCTTTTTTTTTTACAGATTAGAGAAGCTAAAACTTGTTACTGTAAGTTTACTAATATACAATCATGACTAAACCCACTTATACAAAGCTTAGAAATTAATTTACATAGTTACACCTAACAACACCTCAGTTCATAAAAATTCAAAGGAATCTAAGTGCAAACCAAAGTTACAGTAAGCAAGGTTTGTGTTTACTTACTGTTATATATATATATATATATATATATATATATACACTGATGAACACCCTGCTTCCAAGCTTTGAACACTAAACTCCTTTCTTTAATATTTTAATGAAATACATTTCTTTTATTCAGATGTGAACAAGTGATAAGTTCGACCGTATATATAGATGAAGAGTGAAGTGTGTGGCGCAAGCAAGAAGGTGGCTGATGTACCTTTCTTTTATAGGCTTTTACATTTTTAATTTTCCTTATTTTTTATTTTAATTTGCTGATTTGATCCCTACCTTGATTTGATTTATATAGTAGATTTGATATGTTATGAAAGGTTTGATTTTAAGACATGACTTTGATTTATTTTATATTTTTTTTGGGGACTAGAATGATATATGTGCAGATAACATAAGGTATGTAGATGAAGGGAACAGCTAGATAAGAGGCTGAAACCTATTGTTTATATATAGGCCTTAAATCTCTTATTATTTTTCTTTTGTTTTATTTTGATTTGATTCATATGAAGGCAGATTTGATTATATGAGTTGATTTTCTATTTTATATGACTTAATTTTTTGTTTTGCTTGCTAGACTTAAATGCTTGCCATGATGATGTTTCCTTAAGTATAAACATTTATTTTCAAATACTATATATATATATTAAGGGATTAACATATACGTTATTTTATGTTAACATATGCATTAAACTATTTATTATTTTATGTAACATATCTACATATACCTTTACTTGCATGAATTTGTCACCATATATATAGATATATTAACATTTATACATATTTCCATATATATATTACTTCCTATGGCTATATATATACATATATGTATACATATATACTTATATATATTACCAAACATCATAATGCTTGCATACATTCACACACAAATATATATACACTTTTATGGATATTTTTGTCTTAAGTTTAAATGATGCGGTTTATATACATATTTCTATAATTTTATCATATACAGAAATTTATAACTCAAAATTGTATATAGTTTTTTTTCAATTCATACATATATATTTTAAATATCAGAAAAATTTATTTATGCAAATAATAAAAATTAATATTCCAAACAATTAAAATTAGTTATTATTCAACATACAGTGGCTAAAAATCCTGGTCGTTACATTCCTCCCCCTTAGAACTTTTCACCCTCGAAAAGGAACGAAGAGATAATTTGAATTTCGATGTACCTTATTAAATTAATCATCTTTAAACATTTTATCTCCTTATAATTTTTAAGACACAAATAATTTAAATTACATATCATTACCAAACTAGTTTGGAAAAAATACTTTTTGATAACTCTATGTCTTAACAAGTTCATCCTTGTTCCTACAGAATTTTAGTCATACGTTGATCAGGCGTAAGACTAAAAATTTATAAGTAATTAGTAGACCCATTTTCAACACCTAGTGAAAATACTTGAAAATCTTTTTCAAAATGCTATGAAAAGTATCACCCCCCTCAACCATGGGTCGCAGTTAGCTCGATGATTACGTCACCATCCCGGCGAAATCCATAAGAAAACTGTAGGCATCCGCACCTCTCAACTTTCACCATGGAAACACCACAGATGGCAGCTACCCCAAGGTTACGTTGCTATCATAGCAAAACCGTAAGTAGTCTGTAGGCAATCACCGCTCCTTGAATTACGTTGCTAAACGAAACTTACTACATAGATCGTAGACTACACAAAGGTTTCATCTCTATCCTAGTGAAATCCAATGTAGATTGTAGGCACTCACTACCACACGAATTGCGCTATGGAACCAAACCACATAGATCGCAATCTACCGATGTTACGTCGCTATCCCAACGAAATCAAACACAGATGTAGGAAATCACTGCCACTCGACTAACGCGATGGAACCGCGATAGATTGCAGTTACAACAAAGGTTACACTATCCAACAAAGGATCATCTGAAACTCATGAGTTTTATCCGGACGTCCTCTGGGATCCCAATTTCATTGAACCTACCCTTAGGGTTGCAGAACCACCTAGTGGATCTTCTACTACAAGTTTTGACTTTCATGGGGGTGCCTTTTTCCATACTTTTTCAAAACATATCATACTATATACATATAGTACCTTTCAAATCATACTCGTTATATGTATCACAATAAACTTCATCCACAAAAAGTCGATACCTCCAAAGTCGATAGTTTTCAAATTTGGTTTACAAATTTCCAAAATTGGCTTTTTGCCAAAACCAAAAGTCTTTTAAAATCAACGGGTTCCAAAACTATTTCCAGTTCATTTTCATATACATATAAAATTATTCCTTTCCACTTGAATAATTTTTAGTTTAATAATCTTTGAGTCCACTTCATACTTATATAAACTCCATTTAGTATTTCAAATATCCTTCAAAGATCATTCCCTTCCGGTTATAATTTCAATAAGGGGAGTTTGAATATATAACAAGTATATATATATAACCTCATTAATGCCAAATCAAAATTTTCACGTTCGCTTACCTTTTCAAAGTTATTTGTAACATTTCTTACTCCTTATAAAGTAAGTTTCAGTTATAGTACTATTCCATCTTCATTTAAAATCATCATATTTTTCTCAAAATATGCTATTTTACTTCAAAATCGTTTTTGCCTCAATATTTTTATTCCGGTTCCAATTCAAAATTGCTTTGTATTTCCATTTGGGTTATAACTGCAATTTATCCCAATTTATATTTAAATCTATGATTTAAATATAAATAATTTCCACTCTGATTAGTTTGAATTTAGTGAATAGCCTAAATAGTTTCAAAATAGTTAATATAAGATAGCTTAAGTTTTAAAAGAATGGTTTTATAGTAAATAGCTTGGAAAATCAAAATAAATTTTAATATTATAGATTTCAGACAGTTTGTATTAAAATAGTTTATTTGAAAATAGTTTCAGAGCTAAACTGATTCAATTTCCAATCTCTAATTCAAATCAATTTTCGATTTTCAATTTCCATTTCCATTTAGATTGATTCAATCCCGATTTCAATTTAATTTATCTTCGATTCCCTTTTTAATTCAAATCAATCCCTATTTCAACTTCAAACTAATTAAACTTCGATTATAATTCCAATTAATTCAATTTTGAGCCCAAATTTCAAATATTCATTTAAATTACCTTTATTTCAACTTATTTAAGGTTCGAGTAAGTGTCCAAATCTTTTTAGAACAAATCAATTTTCTAATTTTAATTTATTTTCTAGTTATAACTTCAAACTTTTAATCCTGATTCTTTAAACAATTCCAGTTAACAAGTTTGTTTTAACCTTTTAAACTTGAGTTCAAAATGATTCCATTTTCATGAGTTCAAGTTTTTATTTATTCAATTTTAGGGTTGGATATATATCATTTCAATCCACTTCTTAATTTATTTGAAATAATCCAATTTACAGTTTTATGTACTGTAAATAACAAACAAGATGATAGCAGGATATGTCAACCAAATAAACATCCAAATTATCTAAACATAAATCAATAGCATCCATCACAAATTTCAAGACTTCAAAACCCGTTTTTATTTCAAAAATCATTTGAAATCTTTTACCAATAACTTCTTTTGCACTCTCATCAGATCTATAACGTTTCTTTTACAATTTAATCTATTTAACCTCCATAAGTTAAATTTCAATTTCACCTTAAATTTCTAATTAAGGTTATAAGTTTAACTCATTTAAACTTACTCAATTTAAATTTTTACATCCCAAATTTAAATTCTATTAATATCACTTCCCACTTGTAAGTCCAAAAACTTATTTTCCCTTAGGTTATACTTCTCATTTCAAGGGGAATTTCAGAATTTAAACACTCAGTTATTTATTTAAAATCAACCTAAAATCATATATATCTCATTCACATATCAAGTCACACTTAAAATTTCAAAACGTTCTTGGTTTTTAATCCAAAACAAGTTCATCTTCAAACAAATCTTGTCTTGAAACAAAGATTTCTATGTTTAAAAATATTCTAATAATATTATTTATTATTTCCTTCAACACTTTGAAACAATTTTTAATTTTTTGGGGCTTAATTTCAAAATCTCACACTTTAAATCCATTTAAATTTTATAAGTCAATTTATAAATTCAGCTTATACAATTTCACTTCCATAAACATTTCACTCTATTTTATCATTGTTTATTCTGTGATAAACATCCTTTATTAAAACATAATACCCAGTTTATGATAATAACCAATATTATCATATCTAGAAACCAGACACACCATGTATATTTCACCATAAATAAAAGAAGCAATCAGGGTAAACTTATTTCGTTTTCAAACACTTTGAAAAATACTTTCAAAACTTTAATTTAAGTTTAAATCTACCTTTAGCTTAAATTATTTGTATAGTCCCTTCTTATCAAATTTCTATTTGGTTATATATATTACCACTTATATTTTATGATCTTATTTGATTATAATAATAAAAACATCCAATCACCTTAATAATATAATAATTCATAAATTTTATTCCTTTATATATAAAACTATAATCATATATAAAAATTATTTCCAAATCGTTTTTAAAATCATTATATAGGAAAATAACAAGTACACCCACATATATACACTCAACTTATTCTAAGGTACCGTCGACCCTTATCTCTAATGAGTAGTACATCCACTGTATAGAGTGCCGAGCAATCGAGTGTTGGAAGTACCAGGTTGTTATGGTTAAGAAGAAAAGAGATAGAAGAAGAAACAGAAATAACAGCACAAAATCTCACAATCACGGTGGAACAAAATATAATCTACAATAATAGCATTTTATATGAAGAAAAGCTATAGCTGCTAATATACAAACAAGTTATTAGAGTATAATCATCAACAAATAAACTTGGACAGTTATAATAACTTATCCCTAATTGCTGATTATACAGCCTATAATGCATAGAGAAATATAGTCAAATACGTGCAATACATCCCTGCGATCCAGCTCATCTCCTGAGCTCCAAAGCGTCCTAACTTGAAAACTGCAGTACTCGGTCTGACCCGAGCATTACAATAAAGTAACACCCGAGTCAGGCTGGAAACCAGCGTGAGTAAACACACATAATTTGAAATACTTAAGTTATGGAAATCCTTTGCAAAACCAACGTAACTCGTACAACACGACGAGTTTAATTTGATTATAACCAAAACACTTTTTCAGAAATCCATCGATATTATAATAACGTCTAAGTACAATTTACTTATTTAAAAATGATTGAATTTGTAAAACTATTCCACTTCCAGCATTTTACAAATCAAAAAAACCGTAAAGGTTTGCAGTGACCATCGAATCGAAGTGGTTTCAGATAGTACCGATATCCGATTTCGGTCTCTTCGAATCCAAGCAATAAGATTTTAAAAGGGGAAATTGTCTAAAGTAAACAATTTATATTTAGGGTGACAATATTCAGATTGGTAATTTCTTACAAATATTTATTTCAAAAAAATGTAACATCGTACCAATCTAACTATTTAAACCCGCCTGAACATTTAATGGCACATACAATAATAATTTGAAATAAATATCCAATAACCGTAGCCCAAAGTATAGATCGTTAACAACTCATTTTTTTAAACAATTTTAATAAATTGGAATTAAATCTTAAATTAAATTGGGTCTACTTATTATTTTTGATCCAAATTAGTATTAGATTACATGAATTATCAACCAATTTGTTATTCGTTATACATATTTTTAACATAAAATTAAGTCAAAATAATTAATTACTTACTTAAATGATGATGGTATAATAAAATTTTAAATCTACGGAAAAATCAACTACATAAATTTATAATACCAGTAATAGGATCACATTGCGAAAATCATTATGATGATTTGATTTTAAACGAGTGAAGGCATTTTTTTAAAAGGGTTTAGAACCAAAAATTTATATTTTCTCTCCAACCCAACAAACATCTGACCCCGGCCCAAACTATACAAGTCCATTTCCTTATTCTCCCCTTTCCCTTCCCGTTCCTTTTCTTCCTTGCCAAAATAAAAAAAAAACAAGAAGACTTGTGCACATATGCATGCACCTGCACATCAAAGCTGGCCACCATTTCCAGTCGCCGACCACCCACGCTAGTTCCCCTCAACCCCTTCATCCTAGTTTGCCACCTGAAACACGGCCAACCCCCAGTTCAAACTTTCGTCCTTCAACCCCATGCCGGAACTCCGCCGTGGCCTTCCCTCGCCTAGTCTTCCCACCTCGATCCATCAATCGTTACCAAACTATACCAAGAAGACCGCCACATCCCCCTCTTCCTTTCCCTCCTAAACCGCAGCTCCCCAGTTTCCCCACAACGTCACCAATCGCTTGCAACCGAACCCACATCCACAAAACACCAAAAACACTACTACGAGTTCGCCACCCTTCTCGATGCCATATAAATATCGTCCGCTATTTTCCCCTTGTTTTCCATCCACCGACGCTCCTCCACGCGAACCCCGTGACACGAACTTGCTCACGTCATCGAAACTTGCCATTTCCCCTAAATACGATCAACTCCCTCTATCTCTCCATTTCCATGACTAAAAATCATCAAACCATTTTTTAAAATCATGATTTCCAAAAACAAACACAACCATATCACCGAAAACTTGAGTTATGATGTTCGGGTTTTTGTCCACCTTAAGGATATCTATTGTAATTGCCATTATCTTCCCCTATGCTTCACTAGACTAAATGAACAAATTTTTAGAAAAACCTCATTGAAGAAAAAACAAGTTTTCTTTTGGAAATATGGTCTAAATTATATTGGATAAAAGGGAAATGATTTTTAACGGTGGTAATTTTCTTACAGAACAGAGAAGCTAAAACTTGTTACTGTAAGTTTACTAATATACAGTCATGACTAAACCCTCTTATACATAGCATAGAAATTAATTTACACATGTACACCTGACAATACCTCAGTTCATACAAATTCAAGGAAACCTAATGTTAGGAAATCAAATCTACAGTTTCGATGACAACAACTATACAATGGAAATCGAATATGCATATATATATATATATATATATATATATATATATATATATATTTATATACAGGTACTTGCTAGAGCAACATCACTAGAAAGACAAGAACAAGGATCAAAAAACACTACAAGAGACTAAAAGTCGACAGGATCAAAGAAGCGCAAGAAAAAGAGCACAAAAACTGATATGCACAATATCAGACATCTGGGTGCACAAGCCAGACGTCTAAAACAGTTCTTTGGAACAACAGGCAGACTAAACCAGATGTTTGGCAGTTGCACTCAGACGTTTGATCTACATCTATATTCAAATATTTATAGTATCAGACGTTTGAAATATATTCCAGACGTCTGATTTCAAAATCGAATTTTTAAAGTAAACTTCAATTGCCACATTCATATAGACATCTTCGCTGCAACTCTTTATCATCAACAGAAGCAACTGTAGAGCACTAGTTAATGGATGCAACTACTCAAGATACCTATCTACAACTATATATAACATCAAGAATCAAGAGATAAAATCATCTTACTTACTTATGCTCTCTAATCACATACTCTATCATATATTCTTGATCTCTAGCAATCTATACTTGCGTTTCACTCTTCCGTATATTCAGTTCTTCGCAGACAATACTCTCTAGATATATATTGGAAGCATTTGTGCTGATTAGTCAATATCCATGTTATAGAACACACATTTGACAAGAACAACTTATTGTAACCAAGCCTATTCCTCCAGGCAAAGCGAGGGTGTTTGATAGTCAAACTCCAAAGGAGAGCTTCGGGATTGGATGTAGGACGGAAGGTCCGAACCTGTATAAAATCTTGGTGTGCTTATTCTATATTTACTTAGATTAATATTTTTTAGTTGCATCATATGTTTTGTCACATATACTTGCATATACACTACACGATCCACCCTATAGACTTTCAATTGGTATCAGAGCAAGGTTTGATCAAAGTATAGTAACACGTCACTTTAATATGGCAAGTATTTTTCAAGAAGGTCAATCCACAGCACGAGCCCCACTTTTTAATGGTTCTAACTATGCATATTACTCAACACGTATGAGAATTTTTATGGAAGCTAATGGATTAGAAATTTGGTCAGCCACTCAAAATAATTACGAAGCACCTGAAACTGCTATGAACACATGGAATGATGTACAAAAAACCGCAGCTTCTAACAATGCCAAAGCTATGAATGTTTTATTTTGTTCATTAGATATGAATGAATTTTCACGTGTCAAGTTATGTAACACTAAATATGATCTTTGGCGTACCTTACAAGTTACACACGAAGGCACAAACAAAGTTAAACAAACTAAAATTTTAATTCAACAAAATCAATTTTCATCATTTAAAATGAAACAAAATGAATCTATAGTAGTCATGTACTATAGATTCCAAACCGTTCAACACGATTTAATGGCACTTGGTGTCAAATTCACAAATTTTGACTTAATATCTAGAGTACTCAATTCTTTAACTCCAGAGTGGGAAAGAAAAGTATTAGCTATCGAAGAAGCTAATGATTTCTCAACACTCTCAGTTGAAGGATTGATAGGAATTTTAATGTCCTATGAAGCTAATTTGTAGGCAAGAAAAGAACAAAATTCAGAGAAGAAAAACATAGCATTCCCAACAACAAATGAAAACTCTGACTTAGAAGAAGAAGAAATCGTATTTATTGCCAAAAACTACAAAAAATTCAAGAAATTTAGAAAAATGACTAGATTTCAGAATGGAGGAAAATCAAGCTCTACAAATCAAACATTAATCAAATGCTATGAATGTGACCAATTTGACATATGAAGAAAGATTGTCCCAAACTCAACAATGATAAAAGAAGAAGAAAGCTTTCAAAGTAACATGGGATGACTCAGATTCTTTATCATCATCAGATAGTGACAGCGATAGTGACGAAGAACAAGCTAATGTATGCTTTATGGCACAAACTGATGAGGTATGTCTCGAACTTAACTATGATGAATTATTAGAACTTAGCATGGAATTAGACGATAAATTTGGACAAATTAAAAAATTGAATAAAGAACACATAGCCAAAATAAATTGATTAGAACTTGAAATAGGGATGTTAAAAGATGAAAAATTATTTTAGAGGAGGAACTAGAATTATCTCAAGAAAAAATTAAAAATAGTTTAGTTGAAAATGAGACTATATCTAATGACTTCGGAAAAGCTAAACTAGAAAAGGATAAATTTTTAAAAGAAAATATCAACTTAAAAAGTAATATAGAAACATCGAAAATTGAAAATTTAGAATTAAAAGAAAAATTAGATAAAATTACAAATAATATTTCAAAATTTAATAAAGGAAAACAAGATTTGAAAAATCTTATCAATACCTCAAAACCATCGGGTAATAGAAATGGAATATGATTTAAAAATACTCCTAAACAAATAGGGAATATATTAAGAAATATAATTTTATCTATCAAAAGACTAAAAAACCACCTAAGTCTCGTACGAATTCCAAAAATATAAAAATTTGGATTTCTAAGACAAATATTATTTTGATTAGACAAAAACAAATAATAATTTTTTAGATAATGTAGTCTATAATAAAAATTATGTTCATAAAGGTACCAAACCTTCTTGGGTATGGCTACCTGCTCCTCCTAACATCTAGGACCGTAACAAAGTATATGGGTACCAATTAAATCATCTTTAATTTTGCAGGTACCCAAAATAAAAAATAAGGAGATATGGATACATGATAGTGGACGCTCTAAGCATATGACCGGAAACTCAAAAATGTTATCAAATATAACATACACCGATGGTGGAACGGTAACTTTTGGAGATAACTCAAAGGATACGTCGTTGGCATAAGGCAAGTCATCAACTCTGGTATTTATAACTCTCCTATTATTACAAATGTTTTGTTAGTAGAAAACTAAAAAACCACCTACTTAGCATTAGTCAATTATGCGATAAAGGTTTTCAAATCAATTTTGAAAAAGATAGATGTAATATTTTCAACAATAACAAACAACTTATCTTTGTGGGATTTAGAAACAAAAGTATTTATGTCTTAAATATGAATATAAATCAAAATTCAAATTTATGTTTAGCTGCCAAACATGATGATCCATGGTTGTGGTATAAACGATTTTATCATATTAATTTTAAATATATCAATAAATTAGCAAAATATGACCTAGTTAGAATTTTAACTAAAATAAATTATAAAGTAGAGAATTTATATGGCGATTGTCAATGTGGAAAACTAAAGAAAAACTCTTTTAAATCTAAAAATAATATTTCTATAAAACAACCATTAGAATGATTACATTTAGATTTATTTGGTCCAACTCAAGTACGATCTATAAATCGCAACAGATATGTTTTTGTAATAGTTGATGATTTTTCAAGATATACATGGAGTTTATTTTTAAAACATAAAAATGACATCTTTGGTATGTTTAAATTTTTTGCTAAAAGAATTAAAACTCAAATGGATTTGAAAATTAAGAACATTCGAAGTGATCACAGTGGAGAAATTAAAAATGATCTTTTTACTAATTTTTGTAATAAAAAGGGCATAAGTCATAATTTTTCTTTTCCCCGTACACCTCAGCAAAATGGTGTAGCAGAAAGAAAAAATCGTACGTTACAAGAATGCGCACGAACACTATTAAATAGTAGTGGTTTAGTAAAACATTTTTGGTCCGAAGCTATTGCTACGGCTTGTTATGTTTTGAATCGAGTAATCATATGACCAATGACTAAACATACTTGTTTTGAAATATTTTTTGGAAGAAAACCTAAAGTATCATACTTTTAAAATTTCAGATCAAAATGTTTTATACTAATACAAAAGATAATTTAGGAAAATTCGACCTGAAGGCCGATGAAGAAATCTTTGTTGGATATTCAGATCGTAGCAAGGCATATAGAATTTTAATAAACGAAATAACACAATTGAAGAAAGTTTACATGTTTCGTTTTATGAAAATTTTCTTAACCATCATACTAGTGACGATGAAGAAATAATTCCAATAACAAAACAACAAATTCTTTTAATAATGAGACAAATGCACAAAATAATACTTTAGTATCATCTCCTAGAATTCTAAAAGATCATCCAAAAGATAATATCATTGGAGATCTCAATTCCAGAGTAATTAGAAATCAACTTAAACTAATAGGTCATATTGCATTTGTGTCAAATTTTGAACCAAAAAATTATAAAGAAGCTTCAAACGATAATTTTTGGATAATAGCCATGCAAGAAGAATTAAATCAATTTGAACGTAATAATGTTTGGGAATTAGTACCAAGACCAAAAAATCAATCATTCATTGGAACAAAATGGGTATTTAAAAACAAAGCAGATGAAAACAGAAATATAGTTAGAAATAAAGAATGTCTAGTCGCTCAAGGTTATAATTAAGAAGAAGGTATCGACTATGACGAAACTTTTGCTCCAGTGGCAAGACTCGAGGCCATACGTACACTACTTGCTTTTGCAAATCATCACAATTTTAAATTATTTCAAATTGATGTCAAAAGTGTTGAATCACTAGTTTTGATTCATGACAAGACGGTTCAGAAGCTAAAGAAAAATATGTACTCATATATGACAAAAAGAAGACATCATAGGATCAAGACTACAACTCTATGCTTAAAGTAATTATTATATGTGTTGAGTCTTAGACATATGTTAAAATCAATCCACAAGTTTTCTAGCTTTCCATTTTTCTTTAAAAAAACAGAGTTTACTGTGCAATATATGCACAACCAGTCAACTGGCTATGCATGCCCAGTATGCTGACTGTGCATATGCACAATAGCGTACTCTTTTTCTAATTTTAAAAACGATCAAATATTTTAAATTTTCAAATTCAGTCGACTGATAGAAATCGACCAGTCGACTGATCCGGCTTCAACTGTCATAATTCTGAATGGTCATCTTCTTTCATGAAGAGTTGCACTTCGTGAAAAGATGCCTCTCTTAGCTGAAACTCTTTACTAAGAGTTGCATCTCTCTGAAAACTATATATAGGAGTTATCGCATACTTCATAATCACTAAATTCTGATTCTTATTCATTCTATTTTCTCTTGTGATTATTCTAGTACATTCATACTCTTCATTGTTTTGAATCTTTGAACTATATTTCATATAATTTTATTCTTAGCAATATTCTTCCGTTCAATTCTTCACATACTCTTTATATTCTTGAGGAATTGATTATAGGAAGTTTGTAATCTTAAAGACAAATCAGTGTTATCAAGAACACATTGAGTCAACTACTTTTATATTCTATTAAGTCCTGTTCTTCTGCTCAGGCAAGGGAAAGTCCTATTCGGCTGCTGAGGCAAAAATCCTGTTCTGTTGCTCAGGTGTCTATTGTGTTGCTCAGACCTATTCCTACCGGTTAAGTGAGGGTATTGTTAGTAAAAGCCAAAAGTTAGTCTAGGACTGGATGTAGAATGGGAGTTCGAACCAATATAAAAATTTCTGGTGTGCTTACTCTTATTTACTTTACTGCTTTTAACTGCTTCCGAACTTAGTTTAATATATATTCCATATCTATCGATCCACACATACTTTCATTTGGTATCAGAGCGAGGTATCTTATAACCATTACAAAGTTATCTGATATCTTGCTAATATGGAAAATAACACCAGCACTCCACTAACACTGTCACTAACACTAGTTTTATTGAAGGTCAATCCACTGCACGACCTCCATTTTTATGGTTTGAACTCTAATTATTGGTCTACTCATATGAAAATCTTCATGCTCGAAAATCAGTTTCAAAACTTTAGAATGAAACAAGATGAGTCTATAAATGATACGTACTCTAGATTCCAAGATATATATCACTCATTATTATCACTAGGAGAAAAGTATACAGATTTTGATATTGTGTCAAAACTCCTCAACTCACTCATGGATGAATGGGAGAGAAAAGTTTTAGCTATTGAAGAAGCTAACGATATCTCTACCATAAAACCAGAGGAGTTGATAGGAAATCTAATGTCTTATGAAGTTAATTTACAGGCTAAAAGAGTACAGGCAGAAGACAAAAAGATCATAGCTTTTCGGGCTGAAGAAGAGAATCAAGATTCAGATGATGAGAATTTAGCATTCATTGCGAAGAATTTCAAGAAGTTCTTAAAGTATCGAAAGAACAACAGATTTGATGATAAAAAGAATTTCTCAAGCAAACCATCTGCATCAGCTTTAGAATGTTATAACTGTCACAAGAATGGACATATCCATAAAAACTGTCCAGAACTAAAGAAGAGTTATTCCAACAAGAGTAGAAAAGACACGTACAAAAAGAAAGCATTCTCTGTCACATGGGACGATTCAGATTCCTCATCATCAGACAGTGACAATAATAATGAAAATGAACAAACAAATGTATGCTTCATGGCCACAGAAAATGAGGTTAGTGATCTTACTTTTGATGATCTAATAGAAATTAGTTTAGAACTTTTGAACACCCTAAAAAGTTTCAAAACAAAATATAAAGAAGCTCGCGAAAATCAGAACAAAGCAGAATTCGAAAGAGATATGCCTAAAGATGAGAAGAAAATACTAGAGGAAGAACTTGAAAAACTTCAAGAATCGGTCTCTAATACTAATTCTCAACTTACTTTATTGTGTCAATAAATTGAAACTCAAAAAGAAAAGAATGATGTTCTTGTTTCTGAAAATCATGAGTTAGAAACAAAAGTAAAATTACTTGAACTAGGCAATACTGTGCTAAAAAGTAAGTTAGAGAATATTACTAGAAATGTTTCTAACTTTAATAAAGGAAGAGAAAATTTGTCTAAAATTATTGAAAATTCTCAATCAGTATCAAGTAAAAAGGGGTTAGGTTACGTTAAGAAGTCAATAGCTCCATCTAGGATAGAAAATAAAAGGAGTATTGATTTTAAACCCACAATCACTAAGGAAAATTCTAAAAGAACAAATTTGAAAACTATAAAAATATGGATTCCTAAAACAAACAATAGTTTGATTAGAAATAAATATATAAACACCTTTTTAGAAACTGTTCATAAAAATAAGGATTACATTTTTAAATGGGATACTAAGCCCTCTTGGGTTTGGTTCCCTAAGATTTAAATCTTAGGACCCACTAAAAAGTGGGTACCAATGTTTTCTCATATTTTTGGTAGGTCCCACTCAAGAAAAGAGGAAAATGGATACTCGATAGTGGTTGTACAAAACATATGACAAGAGACAAAGATATGCTATCAAATATTACTTACTCAGATGGAGACTCCGTTACCTTTGGAGACAACTTCAAAGGTTATATCATCGGTAAAGGCGATGTGAGCAACAACGGTATTTCAAATTTACCTCTTATTTCAAATGTTTTACTTGTCAAAAATCTAAAACATAATTTACTTAGTATCAGCCAATTATGTGACAAAGGATTCAAAATTTCTTTTTCTGAAAACAAATGCTGTATTTTTGACCAAAATCAAAATCTTATCTTTGAAGGAAATAGAGACAGAAATATCTATGTTCTGAATATGAAAATAAATCATAATTCAAATATTTGTTTAATAGCCAAACAAAATGATCCTTGGTTATGGCACAAAAGATTCTGTCATATTAACTTCAAAACTATAAACAAGCTCTCTAAAAATGATTTAGTGAAAGGTCTACCAAAAATGAATTCTAAAACCGATCGTATTTGTGATGCATGTCAGTTAGGAAAGTTAACTAAGTCATCCTTTAAATCTAAAAAGGTCATTTCAACTTTACAACCACTTGAATTACTACATATGGATTTATTTGGACCAACACAAGTACAATCCATTAATCATAATAGATATGTGTTTGTTATTAATTGATGATTTTTTTAGATATACTTGGACTTTTTTTTATGAAAAATAAAAGTGATACCTTTGATAATTTCGAAACTTTTTTCAAAAGAATTCAAAATTTTAATGGTTTAAAAATCAAAAACATAAGAAGTGATCATGGAGGTGAATTCGAAAACGAAGCTTTTGAACATTTTTGTAAGAAAAAGGGAATATTTCATAATTTTTCATTTCCTAGAACTCCACAACAAAATGGAGTTGTAGAATGTCAAAATAGAACCTTACAAGAATGTGCAAGGACTTTGTTAAATGGAAGTACGTTACCAAAACATTTCTGGGCTGAAGCAGTTGCAACTGCTTGTTATGTTTTGAACCGAGTTTCTATTCGACCACTAACTAAGAATACTCCTTATGAACTTCTTAATGGACAAAAACCGAATATTTCTTATTTTAAAGTTTTCGGTTCAAAATGTTTTGTTTTAAATACAAAAGATCAGCTTGGTAAATTCGATCCAAAATTCGATGAAGGAATCTTTTTAGGATATTCGGATCGAAGCAAAGCTTATCGAATTTATAATAAAAGAACAAATATCATCGAAGAAACACTTCATGTATCTTTTGATGAAAATTTTAAACAAATCCCAAGTTTAAGAGATGATGAAGAATTCCCTGATAATATCACAAACACAGAAACTTCAAATCTTGAAAATAATGAAGACATTGTTTACAATAACAATGAATTAAGATCTCTACCTAGATTATTAAGAGATCGTCCTTCTGTTAATGTTATTGGAGAACTCAATTCATCTGTTAGAATAATAAGTCAATTAAATCAAATGGGTCATGTTGGATGTGTTTCGACCGGGCCAACACCACCGAACCAACCCCTTTCTAAAGCACTGCCGAACCAACTCCTTTCCTAAGCACTGGCGAGCCAACTCCCTTCCGAGTGTACTACCGGTCCAACTCACTTCCTATGCCTAGCCGAACCAGAACTCAACACATCTCCAAGGTACTACCAGACCAACCACTGCCGAACCAACTCCCTTCCCATGCCTGCCGAACCAAAGTGATACCGGACCAATTCCACTCCAACCATCTCCGGACCAAGGCCTTGCCGAACCAACATTGCCAGGCCAGATTGCTTCAGCCCAGCCCCACCAGCAGCTATATACATCCAGGACCCCTACCCTCAGCCTCACTCTATAAATAGAGGAGCAGGGGTACGATAATGGCAGACAAGTTTGAGAGATCAAGCACGGATAGAACATTCAAACAACTTTCAGATACTTGTAATTAAAGCTTTCTATTTGTAACCTGAACAGTAAAGGAGAATAACATATAAAGTGGACGTAGGCACATTCTGGCCGAACCAATATAAATCTGTGTGTCTTTTACAGTTTATTCCATCTATTTTATATATTTGCATGAATCACCAAAATCACTAAGAACAATATAAAATCGACTAAATCATACGACTTGGAGGTGTTTGCCCAATTTTGTGCAAACATTTTTGGTGCTTTCACTGAGAACAGGAGCTCGAAGCTTCAACTTCTCCCACTTAACCTTCTTCCCATCAGCATCGCTCATTGCTTGGAAAACATGCCTCCCAGACAGAAGAAAGATGCTAACAAAGGAAAGAACATCGCAACTAGCAGTATTCCAGATCCAGTGATCACTGGTCAAGAGAATCGTCCCGTTCCAACAGAGGTACAAAATGGAAGTCAGGTAAATCCGACAGCCCCTGCCACGGAACAACCAGCATCAATTACTAGGGCAGATCTAGACAGGGTCGTGACTGAAGTAACTGATCGCTTCACATCCCAACAAGAAGCCTTGGTGAACCAACTCATGTCATTCTTAAAGGATGTAGAAGAATCCAACCGCAACACTGAATCATGGGATGAGTCCCAGTCTGGAGGACCTGGGAGGCGACAAAGATCTTTCTTCTTCGAAGAGGCAAACAACAGAAACAGCAATGGTAGGAGCCGAGCCTGGACTCAGCCCGAATTCAGATCCGAGGAGACGCTTGGAACCGAGCCCAACAAGGGAGGTACCAGGCGAGGGTCGGATGTAGCCGAGCCTGTCATGCTACCTAGCCATGGGAACACCGATGAACGGGGCCGAGCTAGATTCCAGCCCGAAGTTGGACCCGAGGAAGTGCTCCGAACAGAACCCAGCAGGGAAGGATCAAGGCAAGGGCCAACTGTAGCTGACCCTAGCGTGCTCTCGGAAGACCAGAGGCAGCCACCGAAAAATATTAGGAGTGATAAACGATACCACCCCTACAAATCATCTGGACGGAATCAATCCCGCAGAGAAGAACCAAACTCATTTCTATCTGCTCCAAATTCTGATGAAAGGATGGCGCGATTGTCCAGAGAGTGTGTCCGACGGGATCAAAGAGATCGAGGGATAGGCGCTAGGGTAACCAGCCCCTTCACCCGCAATATCGAAATTGCCATCACCCCCCGAAAATGGAAAATGCCAACAATGGACCCTTTCAAGGGAACCTCTGACCCCGTCGTACACTTATAGAGATACACACAGCATATGCTCATGAGCGGAGCGACAGAGGGAGTATTGTGTAAATGCTTTCCACTATTCTTGGCAGATCTAGCTACCTCCTGGTTCTGCCATCTACCCCAAGGGTCCATCAGCTCATGGGAAATGTTGAAAGAAAAGTTCATCAGCCAATTCCATTCATGTGGAACAGCCCAAGGACGCTTATTCCTTATCCAATATCAAACAAAAGCCCTGAGAGACAGTGCAACAATATCTAATCCGATTCAATGCCGCAGCAGCCGCAGTCCAGGATGCCGATGAGAAACTTATCCTAAAGGCCCTCTACAGTGGTGTGCATCCAGATACTAAATTTGCTAGGAGATTAACGAAAGAAAAGCCACCTACCTTACCCGATTTCTTCCATGAAGCCGGAAAATATATGAGACTTGAAGACGCTGCCATTAAAAGGCAGACAGGGCAACAAACTAAGGCAGCTCATGGCAACACACCTGCAGTAGCAAAGGACGTTCGAAGAAATGACTCTAGAGATAGTGCTGGGGGCAAGAAGAGAGAAAAGCATCTATATCGGCCAGGACTGAGATTTGACACTTACACTCCTTTGAATGAAACAATCGAAAACATCTTCCTGACCACCCAAGACGAAGATAAATACAAACGCCCCCCGCATAAGAAAGAATCAGATAACACAATTAAATCTGGAAAGTTCTGCCGTTTCCACGAATCTCATGGGCATGATACCAATGAATGCCATCATCTCCTGGACTTAATTGAAGAACACATCAGAAGGAAGAGACTGGAACGCTATGTAAAAAGCCAGAACATGACTCCAGCTCCTGCCAATGAAATCCCGAGGCTATCACCACCGGAAGTAGGCGGAAGAAATCACAACACCGGCGGCTCTAGTCAAGAGAAGATAGTGGTCCATACCATATCGGGAGGACCACACATCGCCGATAGAAGCTGGGCAGAGATGGAAAAATATGGAAAGTAGCTTAGAAACAATGAAGACTGCGTTAATTCCGTTAGAGAAGAACACCACCCAAAGCGGAAAGAGAACAATGACATCACATTCGGTAGGCGTGACCTAGAAGGAAAGCAGTACCCTCACATGGATCCTATGGTCATCTCTGCCTGGTTCGGTCCAGCCAATGTTTTCTGAATTCTAGTAGACACTGGAAGCTCAGTAAATATCCTATTTAAGCATGCTTTCGACAAAATGAAGCTGTCGATGAAGGATGTGTCTCTCTGCAACAAACCGCCACATGGTTTCACTAGAGATGCGAAGATGCCCCTCGGGCAACTGGACCTCTTTGTTGAAATAGGAAGTCATCCCCGCTCCGTTATGCAGAAACACACATTTGTGCTAATAGAAAACCACTCGGCCTACAATGCCTTTCTGGGAAGACCGACCTTGTCCGACTTCCAAATTGTCCTGGCCCCGTGGTGCCTGAAGATGAAATTCCCAACAGACAATGGAATTGGAGAAGTAGAGGGAGATCAAGACGCTGCTCGAGACCACTATGTAACTGAACTTCACAATAACCGCAGAAGGGATAAAGGGAAGAATGCAGAGACTACTCTCTGCATGAAAAGCTTGGAAGCATAGCAACTAAAGAGAGCCTCTCCTCTTCGATATACCAGTGATCCTTTCAATGAAGTAGACCCTAGGGACAATGAGGAGGAGGCCACCGCCGAGCCTGCAGAGGCTATGGAGTTTGTATCTGTAGACAAACATGACTCAAGTAGACTATTGAAAATCGGATCTCAACTAATAGCAGAATTGAAGGATCAACTCATTGATTTTCTCCGCCACAACTTGGATGTATTTGCATGGACGCACGCTGATATGAATGGAATCTTCCCAAACGTAGCGTGCCACATACTGAACATCGATCATACCAAAGTGCTAGAAAGAAGAAAAAGAGAAGCATGAGGGTAGAACGATCAGCATCCCTCGATGAAGAAGTAAAGAACCTGCTTGCCAATAACTTCATACGAGAAGCCATCTACCCAGAGTGGATCGCTAACCCGGTACTAGTAAAGAAGGCTAATGGGAAGTGGCGAACGTGCGTTGACTTCTCCAAATTAAATGATGCTTGCCCAAAGGATTGCTTCCCACTCCCCCGAATCGATCAGCTGGTGGACAGCACAGCCGGGCACGAACTCTTATCTTCTATGGACGCATACTCAGGATATAACCAAATTTCTATGCAAGCTCCCGTTCAAGACCACACTTGTTTTATTACTGACCGGGGATTGTACTGCTACAGAGTAATGCCTTTTGGACTTAAAAATACCGGAGCTACTTATCAACACCTCGTCAACAAGATGTTCGCAGAACAAATAGGACGAACTATGGAAGTTTATGTGGACGACATGCTGGTAAAATCAGGGAAAGCCAACGACCACGTAAGCCACCTAAGCCAGATGTTTCAAGTACTTCGCCAATATGGAATGAAGCTGAATCCTCTAAAGTGCTCCTTCGGAGTATCATCGGGAAAGTTCTTAGGATTCATCGTCCATGCGAAACGAATTGAAGCGAACCCTGAACAAGTCCGGGCTCTGAAAAAATCAGGATACCTTCCACTTAAAGAGAAATACAAAGCCTAAATGGGAGAGTGGCCGCCCTAAGCAGATTCATCTCTAAAGCAACTGACAAGTGCGTCCCTTTCTTCGAAGCTCTAAAGAAGGACAAAGGAAAGTTCGAGTGGACTGACGAATGCTTAAAAGCCTTCCTTAACCTAATCGAACACCTGCAGAGACCACCAGTACTCTCAACTCCAAATGAAGGTGAAGAGCTATACCTATACCTTGCTGTGTCATCTCATGCTCCAAGCGCCGCTTTGGTAAGAGAAGACAACCACGCGCAGCGGCCAGTATACTTTGTAAGCAAGAGGTTTACGGGGGCAGAAGCCAGATTCCTAAACTTGAGAAGCTAGCATACTGTTTACTAATCAGTCACGGAAACTGTAACACTACTTCCAATCTCATTCCATCAGAGTTCTAACCGATCAACCGCTAAGGCAGGTACTCCATCGTCCCGAGACTTCCGGGCGACTACTTAAATGGTGCATCGAGCTGAGTCAATATGATATCACTTACCATCCTCGCACCGCCATCAAGGGACAGGCCATGGCCGATTTCGTTGCCGAATTCACTACCAGCGAAGGAAAGGAGCAATCGGAAATAGCGGAAAACATCAAGTGGAATCTCTTTGTGGATGAAGCATCAAACGAACAAGGCTCGGGGGCAGGTATTGTAATAATCACTCCCAGGGGAAGGAAGCTACACTATGCTCTAAGGTTGGAATTCACTGCCACCAACAACGATGCAGAATACGAAGCAGTGATAGCCGGATTAGAACTTGCCCTAGAGATTGGAGTCGGTTCTTTATGTCTCCATAGTGATTCTCAACTTATTGTAAATCAAATACTGGAAGAATTCCAGACTCGAGGAGAACGACTAACAGCATATCTAAAGAAGACCAAGCTGCTGCTCGATCAATTGGATCACTGTTTAATCAAACACATTCCTCGAGAAGAGAATCGAGAGGCCGACAAACTGGCAAAGCAAGCTAGCATGAAGGACGGCACCACTTCCGGAACAGTAACCATCTCAAAGCAACTAGCCGTGAGTTTCAAGCAAGTGAATCTGATAGCTGCAATCGAAGAGGAAACTTGGATGACTCCCATCCGGAAATACTTACAAAGTGGCACACTGCCCGACGGGCGTAACGAAGTTAAGAAAATCTTGAGGAAAGCTTCCCGCTACACGATACAAGAAGGCATCCTCTATCGGCGCGACTTCTCTAACCCCTTCTTAAGGTGTGTCACTGGAAAGGAAGCCAAGGAAATCTTATCCAACATCCATCAAGGAAGTTGCGGAGATCACACAGGAGGGCATACTCTGGCAAAGAAGATACTTTGATATGGATATTTCTGGCCCACCTTAAACAAAGACGCCTTGGAATTCATCAAAAAATGCGACAGATGTCAGAAATTTGCTAAGATCCCTCGACTACCAACAAATGAGATTACTCAGATGACCAACCCTTGGCCCTTTGCAGTATAGGGAATTAACTTGATTGGCGAACTGCCAATGGGCCGAGGCGGAGCCAAATATGCCATAGTGGTAGTTGACTATTTCACCAAATAGGTGGAAGCGGAACCTCTAAATAAAGTATCTTCAGCAAAAGTTATTAACTTCTTGATCAAAAATGTTCTATGCAGGTACGGGGTTCCACTCAAAATCATATCGGACAATGGACTTCAGTTTGACAGCAAGGAGTTCGCCGACTGGTGCCAAGAGCACAGAATTTACAAAAGCTTCTCATCCATGGCTTATCCCCAGACAAATGGACAAGTCGAAGCTGTCAAAAAAATTCTCAAAACTCTAATCAAGAAGAAGCTTGAAAAGTCAAAAGGCGCTTGGGTGGATGAACTTCCTACGGCACTTTGGGCCTACCGCACGTCTTTCAGAACATCAACAGGGCATACTCCTTTCTCTTTGGCATACGGATCATAGGCCATGCTCCCAGTTGAAACTGTAGTGCCTTCCCACCGTAGGATCCACTACAACTTAGAAGAAAACGAAGAACTCCTCCATATGTCTTTGGATCTAATCGAAGAAAGAAGAAATGATGCAGCACTCAAAGCGATAGCTCACAAGCAAAAGGTGGCGGCACAATACAACTCCAAAGTCAAGCATCGCAGCTTATAAGAAGGAGATCTTGTCCTCAAAATCTTCCCGCGCCCCGGAGTGTTAGATCCAATCTGGGACGGACCATATGTAATTCATAAAGATCTCCACAATGGAGCTTATATTTTGTCAACAGTGGACAGAGAGGTGTTCCAGAGGGCATGGAATATCCAACACCTTCGTCGATACTTTTCTTAACTTGTACTGCCCATATGAAGTGAATTAACAAAGAGAATCGGTGGACGTAGGCATTTTCGTGCCGAACCACTTTAAAAATCTTGTCTCTTTTTTAACCTGTTCCTTTATATCTTGGCTACTTGTTAACTTTATCCTTTACTGTTGAACAAAATCCTGTGTTTCTATTCAAGATACATCACGGTGCGACTTCACCTGGACAAGACCTAACAGGTACTATACGAATCTATGCCCTCGCCAATGAGACACTTTTGCTCCAGCATCCCTCTGTTGCGGGTTAACTCATTGCTCGTGATGGCCCTCAAAGCCAACTGTAATGAGCCGATTATAAGCCACCGAGTAGGCCGAAAATAGCCTAGGCAGCTCATTATGGCGTTCGGCTCGCCGGCAACTGTGAACCTACTTTAAGCCCCAACATAAGGTATGGCCAGCCAGGGGTAGTTCACAGTTGACGATCGGCACCCACGCTAGCCGGCCACGGTAAATCGAATAATACCCACGATTACGGGCCATAATGGTCCGGGTAGTTAACGTGCGCGATCTCGGCTCCGATGTGTCTTAAGTACGGTCGTGGTAAGAAAACTCCCCGCGGAGGCGTAAGATGGGTGACAAATGTCTCCACGACCCACAGCTAGGGAAAGTGACTACAAAACCCGTTTTCCACGAACTTGAGCACATCGAAGGCCTTCCGTGATTGGAAGTTTTACTATTTCTTATATTTTTATTTTGTTTGAAAATTTTTCCTCCTATCCTCTATAACAATCCCTAAAGTACAGGACACAAAATAGGAGACGCTCGCCAATGGAAATAGGAACTCACAACTGAATGACATGACACTCAGCTGCATTCCATACTCAGCTACACAAGACATTCAAGGATACCATCCACAACTAAGACATGAGGGGCGGTACCTTTTCCTCTTGTACATAAATACGTAGCTATACTTTATTCGCACATCACACAAACATTGCAAGATATGAAATTATATTTTAAGCAAGAACTTAGCATCAAGCACGATTGAATCACAGACACGTGCACAGCTGTATTTCTTATGCAACACATCAAAATAACAAAAGCATTCAAATATAGCAGAATCAGTCTAAGTTAAAAGTTACATGCCAAAGATCAAGTTGTTCATTACATAATTACAGCCTGAAAATTACATTAATGTTTTAAGACTAACATAGACAACAATGTCAAGTAAACCAAAAAATGCCCAGATCAAGCCAAGGAGACGGCTGCATTGGGGCTTCGCCTCTATCCCGCTGGCCCTCCGAGACCTACTTAACCGTAGGATCAGAACTCCCAGCATGTTGACCAGAGGCAGTTGGCGCTTCAGAGGCCCCGCCTGTCCAATTCAGGAGAAGAATCCATTAAATAAACAATAAGCAACCAAGTTATGAAAAGGCTAAAAGGGAAGACTTACCAGCCTCTGTTCCTTGATCATCATCCTCCAACTGCACACCTTCCTCCTCAGCAGCGAGCAGCCGCATACCCTCCTTCACCGCCACTTTCTCCTCCTTGGTGAATTGGGCCGTAACCACATCCATTCTGAAGGCCATGCCACCCTCCTTATCCGCATTAGCCTTGGCCTCCTGTAGAGCCCTGAGATAAATCCTGGCCATTACTTGGGGATAATCATCCATCCAGGATAAGTTGCCCTGTTTCCAAGTACGGAAGTACATATCCTGGAGCATCTCATTCATCATCCCCTCGTTCTCCTCGAACTCCCTCATTCGGACCTCAGAAGGCAACAGCTTTGCAACGGCAGCATCCCTCTCTGATTTGTATCGCGAGCGGTCAGCCTGAAGAGATTTCCTCATTGCCTCCATCTCCTCCATTAGCTTGGTTTGAGCAAGCTCTGTGGCTTCAAGCTTCCCGGACAACTCCTCTACCCGCTCGAGATCCGCTTTCCGGACCTCATCCACCGTTGCAATAGCCATATCGATCCGTTCCTTGCAGGCAGCCTCCATTCTCCGTAACTCTGCTCTGCTAGCCTCTTCCATGGTTTTCTTTAGTCGCCTGGAGGCGGCCTCATGCTGAGAGATCTGGATGGCCTAATCGACGAGTTGCTTGGCCTGGTCGGAAACCATTAACCGCAATCGAATGTTAGCACTCCCGATTTCCTCTCCGGCCTTGACCAATCGGGCATGATGCCCCATCAGCTTCCTGGTCTCCTCAGCAACCCAGTCGATGTTTGCCTTAGCTTCGTCCCCCATAGTTACAATCCGAGTAGTAAGCAAATCAAGGTCCAGGGACTTAGCCTCATCACGTACCCGTACCATAGGATTGCGAGGGAGAAGGTGCTCACCAGTAGCCTCGTCAAAGGAAATATCATGAGAGCCTGGATCCAGATCCGAATGACCCGCAAATGGATTACGAGCCAAGCCAGGATGATCTATTGGGGGTAACAGTAGGGTTTTCAGACGGATGCGGGGAAGGTATAAACTCAATATTCTCCTCCGTGGTATCCCGAAGAGGCTGAGTTGGGGGCTGAGGACCAGGTGAGGATTCGAACAAGGAACGACTCCCCTTCCTCTTTTGGATGTCCTCTTCGATGACCCCAAGAAGAGGACGGTAGCCGACTACGTCTCCAGGACGGTTAGTCGAAGGCTTCGACTTAGTAGAAGCTTTGAGAAGTTTGTATTGTTCAAGCCGATGCCGAACATCTGATGTCTTGGCCGCTTCGCCCACTCCTGGAATAAAAACCAAGTGTTACAAGAATACATTGAGCTATAATTCAAGAAACTTATCAAGTTAAGAAGAGTAAAAAGATGCTTTTGTTATGTAAACCCTGGGGAGGAGTAGGATACTGCAATAAGTCCTGGATCTCATTCCAGGACGGGAGCTGGCGATAAAATATTCCTAAATCCTTATCACAAATGGAGTCGTCAGGAGTCAAAAATTCACCTTGAATCGCAGGGGTTGCCATAGCTGAAATGCTCTTGGAAGATGAATCGGCACCAGTCCCGGCCTTGTCAGCTTTCTTTGGCTTCTCCACCAAGGCCGATCCTTCCTCCAACCCCTCAAAAGCCTGGCGGAAAGCATCATCTGTCCACTCTTGGATCTCCTCTGCTTGCCCATAGGACAAAGCCCCAACGCCATCACCGCTCTGTCCTTCGCCACCATCATCACCATCACCTTCTCCATCACCTCCGCTCTCCTCCTCGCCTCTTTCCTCCTACACATCTTCTTCCTCCGTTATTTCTGAACATGTGCTGGGGGAGGGTCCATCGAACTTCTTAAGTTTCTTCCCCCCGACAATTGGAGGTTTTTAGAAGGGTTTCCTTTTGCCACTCCTCGCCGTTGTGACGACCCAGAATTTTCGAGCATTTAAAATCGGAATATTTAATTGATGTTAAATATTCAATATAATAATTTTAACTTGAATTTCGAATATCACCATTTATTTGATAATTTAAAACTATTGAAATAAATAATTCAAAGTTGGGTAACTTGTTGAATATAGAGTTTTAAGTCTGTTAAAAATTTATATTGATAATGCTGAGGATAATAGAGGTCGTAAAATTGAAATTAACAGTGATTTGTTCATTTTTTAAAATTTATATCGTTTAATTGAATTTAAAAATAGCCTTCCAAGGCATAGTCTCGGAATTAGACAAAGCCATTTCCATTGGATCCGTAATATTATATTATTATTGGATTTCAAATTTCGTAGTGTTTGGAGTTGTTGTGTGAACGTACGACTTATAAATGCGCCGAAATTTTTGTCGAAAATTCAATTTAAATAATTTATATAAATAAGTTGTCTGGTCAAGCATTTCACATCAGAACTTTTTCAACATCTCAATCGCAGTAGTTTTCTCTTCCTGCAACCTCCTTTTCAATCAAAAACAAGATTCGCGCAGGCATAAAATAAAAGAAGTCACGATATCTTTTTCATTATCATCAGAAAAATAAATAAAAGAGAGACCGAAATCAAAATAAAATGACAGCCTCCATTTGCAGTTCAAATCGAACTAAATTCCTCTCTGTTAATCGAATCTAATCGTTCGATCATGGGGGAGAGAGATTTTCTCGCGTTCGCTAGGGGACTTCGCGTATTTGTTGAGAGTCGCAGCTGTACGATCAAAAGCGAGTTCGAGCTTCGATCTTGAAGCAAGGCCGGTGATGTTTGGATGCGAGAGGAATCGAGGTAGGCAGCGACCGCGAGGGGAGCATACGCGCGTGTGCTCGCGCACACGAAGGGAAACCGAGTTTCGTAGATGGCAGTGAAGATCGGAGAGCTCGAGTTCGATTTTTCAGATCAAGCTTGGGTGGTTGAACTGGAAGCTTGGGATTCATCGAGATATTTGGATCTCTCGACTGGGTGGAACGGCATCGCGAGCCGAGGAAGGGGTCGGAGTTGCAACGGTAGCTGTTGAAGAGCGATTGGGTTCACAATGGTTTCGCATCAAGCGCACGAAGATTGATAGCAGTGAGGTATTAGCTTAATTTTTTTTAAGCATTTAAAAGTAATATGCATATTGTAAGAGAATTTTTGTTTTACAGAAAACAGATTAAAGGTTTTAGAAAATCCTTATATGATAATATGGATTTTTTTTAAAAGTATTTAAAGGTTTAGATAAATTATATTTTTTAGAATCTACATAGACTATTTTATAATTTTATACAGGTAGTTCAAAAAGAAAATATAATATAGTCACACTTTTAACTACTATATTAAAAAGACTAGATTGTTTAACCTATTGAAGTACTTAGTAATTAAGATATGGTTGGTCATAGGAAGGTAGTTTAAAAAATTAAATCATTAGTCAAAATTTGATTCGGATGCAAAGTTAACTTTATTAAAACGGAAATTGATTTCACGATTAGTTCGAATATTAATTAAACAATCTAATATTTATACAAGGTCTTAAATCGTGGGGAAAACCAGTCGAAACTGGGGTGGATTGCAAAATAAAAAGCAAAGGTAAGTTAATCTCACTCAGTTGAAATTTAAATTTAAATGATTAAATTTAAATAATTGATTGTATGGTTGGATTGATTGATGTGATAGAGTATAATATAATTTGAATTTGGCATATTATGTAATGCTAACATCTGTGGATGTAGGGAAAACAGGTTGGAGGGATCCAACTGGATTCCTCAACATTTATTTAAATTATTTAAATTCCCTGTTATGATGATTTGATATTTTATGATGGATTATGTTGAAAAATTGAATGCTATGGTTTGATTGGATAATTGGGTATAATGAATTTCCAGAAAAAAATATATAACTTGGATGTTGGAAAGAAAAGAAAGGAAGTGAATTTGCAAGTAAAATAATTATGGAAATTTGAATAAATTTAAGAATGAAATAAAATAAAGTGACATAAGAATTCTAATTAATAAATCTTGAATATAGAAAGGAGATTTTTGAAATAAATAGAAAGTTAATGAATTGTAAACTCCAATGCTAATATCTAAAAGAACAGAACATTATTTTAAATTTAAGATTTTAAATTTTGAAAGGAACAAAGAAGAAAAAGGAAAAGCCTGAAATTTGTATATTTCAGATAAAAGATTTAAAATCAAACAACAAATAATAAAAATAAAAATAAAGTCCATAATTAATGAATTTTGAAATGAACCGAGCAAGTAAAGAAATTTATTTTAATAGAATGAATTGGAAATCAATTCGGGAAATTGTTTTAAGTGCTTGAAGTTGGAATTCTCGCTGAATGGCCAAGTACATGTTTTTAAAAGTAATTTTGTAAATATAAATTAAATGCTTTAAAGTTGTTTTTAAAGAAAGCAAGGTTTGTACAATTTATTATTTCTAATATTTAATTTCTAAAGCAAGTATTTCCTTTTAATATATTATAGCATTAATTATTTAAAAGTGACTTAGTATTTGTTTTAAAAAAGAAACCTGGTTTTATATTTTATAAAGTAACCTTATTTTCTCAAATTCATATAGTATGTATTTTTAACAAATTATTTAAGTAGCTTTATCCTAAGTGTTTTAAAGTATATATTTCAAAAAGTGTTTTAAATTATTTTAAAATCTAGTTTTGTGCTTGGTAATTTCAAAGGAGATAGAAAATATTTGGGAAGTTTATTCTGAAAAGAAAGGTGGTCTTGAAACTGTTTCAAAGGATTGAAAATAGAAATATATCTTGTGAAGATATCTTTGATATAAATAAATAATTTAGGAAATTATTTATTGTTCGATGGTTGTTTGTGAGTATTAATTGATAGTTAAATCACCGACTATCAATAGTGGACAAATGCGTTGATCGTCTCGAAGAGACCGGGATCGAGTTTTATTTCTCGAAAACCACTTCAATCCCATTTGTACGTTTCGTGAAAACAATTTTTGATTCGAAGATGGAGCAGTGAAGTGCATGGGCTAGTCGCTACTAATCCTGAGGATATTTCCAAAATGGATGTAGTAGGAATAGTGCCTTCGGTTCCGTTCGAACCCGAGACGGACTTGTATGGATGAATGCTTGCGAAACATCGTCAGGTGGACGATGGGCATTCTAAGAGATATATTCTAAAAAGGAAACGCTTAGCCTCAAGCCTCATCAAATGGGAATGACTGAAAATCAGGGTTATGCAACAAGGCTAGGTGGGTAGCACCCAAGCAGGGTGAGGTCATTCCAGTCTAGATGTCCCTTTTTATTTGGGCTTAGTGGGCGGTTGCTGATCCCAACCGCGGGGTGATCTCACTCGGGATTATCCAGTAAGGGATAGTCCCGGCCTTGTGTTGCAGGGGAGCGGGCGTACTCCTCGGTACGGTGATCTAGGCCCCGTACTGTGACAGGTGGTACCTCAGTGCCTAGTCATTTGTTGGAAATCCATTCTCCCTACGAGCCTTGTACGAGTTTTGTTTGTATTACCCACTCTGTGGGTAGTAGCTGGAATTTAATAGATGTAACAATTTCGGCTATTTTATAAGTATTTGTAAATAGACCCTATTATAATATCAGAGGATTTCTATAAAAATTATTTTAGCTATCGTAAGGTAAAAACCCGACATGTTTATTTGTGGCGTGGTCTTACGAGATGCTTTTGTTTTCAAAGGATTTTTGAAACTTTAATAATCAATTGGGTGTGATTTTCTCACGCTGGTATTCCAGACTGACTCGGGTGTTATTTAACTGTAATGCTCGGGTCAGACCGAGTATTACAGAATACAGGATATGATGCTGTGAAGATCAGGAGACGAGCAGGATGGCGATACGTACTCCCGTACTTGTATATATATACATATTCCGCTGTGTTGAGTTGTTGAGTATCCATTTGTATGATATTGATGTTGAGCTGTGATTGATGTACTCTGATGATGTAATATATATATATAGACAGATATATTTGATTTTGAGTAAAGATCATTTATTATCTATTATATTTTATTCCATTGCGATGGTTAGATTCTGATGTTGTTCTCTATTTTTCTTCTTCTACCTCTTCTTCTTTAACCCAAATGGTTCGTATTTCTGTACAACTTGAATTGATTTAGATAGAATAGTGTTGACTCAAGGAGTACGGATTTGCGGGCTGTTACAGTTGGTATTAGAGCTTAGGTTGGTGATAACCTTGGCTCTGGTGGGAATTACTCATTTAAAATAGAGTCCGTAGTACTCTAGATTGAGTCTGAGCGTATTAATAGATATGAGTGTGTATTTATTAGTGAATATAAATTGTTTCAATATTGTGTTGATTGGTTTGTTGAGTGGCATATGAACCTTCGTCGGCACTGTCTGGACAACTTTCTCGAAGGGGTTTCTAAACACTTGAGGAGAACAATCGACACGGTATTGTTTTAAATGTGGGTAAATGAAACAATTTTACCCAAATTATATTTTGATATAAAGAAAAGTTTTTGCAAACTATTTTAGCTAATATATGGTTGCTTGGATGTTAGAAATGATAACATTAAATTATTATCATCGTTGTGTAAAAATCTAACCAGAAATTGGAAATATAACAAAAGTATTAGGAAATGGATTCATTATAAAATGAAGTTTATAAATATGAATTATAGTTAAAATTCGATTTAAATTAAAATTGAAAAGCAATAATACATATGTGAGGAATATTTATGAATGGGATGTGAAATCTAGAGAGATTTGGAATTCAAAATACTTGAAGGGTTTTAAAAGAAAGAAAAGCATTGAACTCTTTACGGTCGCTGGAAAATAATTCCGATGATGATCGCGACATCATCGATGTTCATTTTCAAGTTTCCAAAAAGTGGGATTGCTACCATGACGTTTTGGATTTAAGTTGTTGAAGAAATTTGGTTGATTTTGAAAATGCAAGGAATTTTATACATAAGTGATTTCACAAAGAATTTCGAAGTGTTGAAAGATTGTTTAAACCTTGGGGTTTTGACTAAGAATGTTTATGGCATACAAAAAGTTTGACAACTTATAAATTTGAAATTTGTTGGAAATAAAACAGGATTGGTTTAACTTTTGAGAATTGTGATTTGAGATGAGTGTTAAATCAGGAAGGAAATATAAGATTTGAATGTTGGAACTTAAATTTAAAGGGAAAGGTTAAAAATGAAATTAACTTGGATTGGAAAATAAAATTTAAACTGGATTGAAGTAATCGAGTAGGCTGAAAATAATATCCAGTTATATTTGAATTAAGTTGAACTCGAATTGAATTAAATAAATTTGAGTTAAAATAAAATTGAATTGGAATAAAAAGATTCAATTGAGTTATTGAATGGAATTAGATTCTTACCTGAACAAATGAAAAATGAGATGAATAAGGATTGGATTGAAGTAAATAAATTAGAATGACTTATAAAAGAATCAGAATTAAATTGCATGGAATAAAAATATGCTTGGGATATAAATAAGCATAAGGCTTGAGTTAAAATAAAAGAATAATATATTCAAGCCTATAATGGATGGAATTGTGTAAATAATAAGTTGTGGCTTATAAATTTTGAAAGTCGAATAGAAAATCCAAAATAAATATTTTTTGATGTTTTGGCTAATGAAAAGAAAATCCAAACTGGAATTATTAAATAAATTGAACCAAGAAAATTAAATGAAGTGTTACTTAGAATTAAAAATCAAGTGTTGAATTTTAACCAGGGGAAGAACTAATTAGATAATAAATTAGTTAATGAAGTTGAATTGTGAGTTTATGATGAAGTTTGGAAATAAACTCAAGTTATAAATTAAATTCGACTTAAATTGTTGGTGAAATAGGTGAAATTGAACTGTGAGTTCATAAAATTGGGTGGTAAATTGAAATTGAATAGTGGATTCAGAATTTGAGTTATAAATTAAAATTTAACTTGAAGTGTTAATAATTAAATAAATTGGGAATGGCCATGTAATCAATTAAATGAGCTGAATCTGGAAAGTTAAATTTTATAATAGTTAATCAAACGATATGAGCTTAAGAATAAAATTGGAGTGAATAACCTTAAGCTAAAAGATGGAAAGGAGTTGAATTGAATTCAACGTAAAACAAAGTTTAATAATATTGGATTGGATTTTTATCAGGTGAGAATAAATTTTAATTGAAATAAAATTCGGTGAGTTGCCGAAATATTTAATGGAATGAAATTCTTAAATAAATAATAGTAAACCATTTAAATTGTTACGGAATTGAAATAATTAAAGACAATAAGGAAATGGAATGTTTTAAGTTAATAGAATGGATTTAAATGAATGCGGATAAGGAATGAAACACTATTGAATATATCGTGCATAACATTGAAATAGTTATTGTATGAAATGAGTATTGGATGTAACCGATATGAAATGTTCCAAGATAAATAAATGGATTCAAATAAAATGAATGAGAATATAGCATGCAAAATAAATTGAACGGAATCAATTAAAAAGGAATCAATTTAAATTGGTTATAAAACATAAATACTTATTTATTCGCATGAATCTCGTTGAATTACATAAGAACAAATTGTCATTTAATGTAAATGGAAGTAAAATAAATTTATTTTGAGAATAATTGGATTAAATATGAGTTCGGTTTGATTAAAAATAAATTAAGTGTAGGCGATTGAGTTTTAAGTCATTCAAATGGAATGAAAATGGTTTGTAAATTAATTGAAACAGTTGAATTAATATGAAAATTGTATAAATTGCTTACGGAAAATGTTTGATGTGCATTCCTTTAGCATTCATATGTTTTAACCATTGTAAATAAGTGACATGTAGTTAAACTTCATATATATGGCACTCACATGTTTAAATTGAGTAAGTACAGGTACCTGGAAGCCGTATGGCTGGATTTGGGTTGCATTAACTGCTAAATAAATAAGCTGCTTGCTTAAAATGCTAAATAAGGTACGCCTACGCAATAAAAATAGGAAATATGAACTATTTTTGATTTTTCCGATCGTGTGAGTCGATGTAATATATTTATATCATTTGTCAAATTGCAAAAGCTCCTCCGTACAAAGGAGAATCTACCAAAAAATTTCAGAAATTTTGGGAGTTAGAAAATTTTTGAAAATTTTGAAAACTTTTGTTAATGACAAAACGGTTTCTGGAAGTTTTAATAAATAAGTAAAAGAAGCTAATTGAAATGACATAAATTAGTTATAAATGAAAAATAAAACTTAAACGTTCAAAGTTGAAAATAAATAAAATTCATATGTAATGTGGAAATCAATCTGAACAGAAATAGATATTAACTAAAGTGGTAAAGTGAAAACAAACAAAGAAGCATATAAAATGCTTATGTTAACTTAAGTAAGGAATGGTTGATTCTTAATTGGAAATTGAATGTTGCAAATATATTCTAAGTTGATATTTGGATGAATATTGGCATTTGGTAAGGGAGTCGATAAAATGTTTTGGGAATATTGTGATTGGACATTAGTGCTAAGCAGGATATGCAGGTAATATAAAGGGAAAAGGGAATTGATTTTGATTACAGAAGATAAATATGAGTTGCCGTCAAAAGGTATGTATTTAAATTTTGGTATGAAATTGGATTGGGATTTTGGATTGAGCCACTTGGCCTTTTTGTTTTTCTTTTTGGATTTGGGAGGCCGTAGAGCCATTTTGTAGTTGTACCGAGCTAGCCGTGCAAAGGAGACGCCGGCGAAATTTTTCGGGAATTTAGGGTGTTAGAGTAATTTTGAGAAAATTTTGATAATTCAAATTTGGTTTTAAATTAAAAATTTGAATTGATAAGTAAGTAATTTTGTTTGAGGCTTATGGGTAAGTTGGAAAGGTTAGGAAGAGGGTTACTGAGTCTTTTGATAAAAAGATTTGTTTGGTAAGATGTTAAAACCTATTTGGGTTGAGGGAATAGTTAACGGGATATAGATCATTCTTCCTAACTAGTAATTTCGGGGACAAAATTCTTTTAAGGGGGGAGGAATGTGACGACCCGGAATTTTCGAGCATTTAAAATCGGAATATTTAATCGATGTTAAATATTCAATATAATAATTTTAACTTGAATTTCGAATATCACCATTTATTTGATAATTTAAAACTATTGAAATAAATAATTCAAAGTTGGGTAACTTGTTGAATCTAGAGTTTTAAGTCTGTTAAAATTTATATTGATAATACTGAGGATAATAGAGGTCGTAAAATTGAAATTAATAGTGATTTGTTAAGTTGTAAAATTTATATCGTTTAAATTGAATTTAAAAATAGCCTTCTGAGGCACAGTCTCTGAATTAGTCATTGGTTGGAAATCCATTTTCCCTACGAGCCTTGTACGAGTTTTATTTGTATTACCCACTTTGTGACTAGTAGCTGGAATTTAATAACATAACAATGTCGGCTATTTTATAAGTATTTGTATATAGACCCTATTATAATATCAGAGAATTTCTACAAAAATTATTTTAGCTATCGTAAGGTAAAAACCCGACATGTTTATTTATGGCATGGTCTTACGAGATGCTTTTGTTTTCAAAGGATTTTTGAAACTTTAATAATCAATTGGGTTTGATTTTCTCACGCTGGTATTCCAGACTGACTCGGGTGTTATTTAACTGTAATGCTCGGGTCAGACCGAGTATTACAGAATACAGGATATGATGCTATGAAGATCAGGAGACGAGCTGGATGGCGATACGTACTCCCGTACTTGTATATGTATACATAATCCGCTGTGTTGAGTTGTTGAGTATCCATTTATATGATATTGATGTTGAGCTGTGATTGATGTACTCTGATGATGTAATATATATATAGACAGATATATTTGATTTTGAGTAAAGATCATTTATTATCTATTATATTTTATTCCGCTGCGATGGTTAGATTCTGATGTTGTTCTCTAATTTTTTTCTTCTACTTCTTCTTCTTTAACCCAAATGGTTCGTATTTCTGTACAACTTGAGTTGATTTAGGTAGAATAGTGTTGACTCAAGGAGTACGGATTTGCGTGCTGTTACAGCCGTAGCCCCTCCTTTAGCTTTGGCGGCCCTCTCCTCAGCCGTGTCTCTCTGCTTGACCACAGACTGGCGTGGCAGAATCAAGTTGTGCCCCAGAAGAGTAGCATTCCTGATCAAGTAAGAAGCTGACCTTTCCCTTCCCGGAATGGCTTCTATTTCCGCAGCCATCTGAACCAGGCGATCGTTCTCCACGACTGTAAAGCCACCTGTCGCTAGCAAGAAATAAAAACACATAAGAAGAAGCATGGCAGTCAGAACGAAAATTATAAATAAGCTTCAACTTACAGCCAGAGGTGAAGCGACGGATAGAAACAGAGTCATCCTTGACGAAAAACCATTCCTTCTTGAACATGCTGAACTTCGAATATAAGTCCAGGACCGGCTTGAAGGACACGGCCGATTCTAAGCTAATGTAGGGAGACCCCTTCTTGTAGCCTCTCAAATTGTACAGGTACCGAATCTCCCAGTTGGAAGGGGGACGCCCGTACTTTCTTTGGAAGATGATAAATAGACTCACCAAGATAGCATAAGAGTTGGGCTGAAGCTTCAAGTAGGTGATGAAGCTGACTATCCAAGCATTGATCGGGGGAACGGCTCCACACATATAATGGTACCTGCTATAAGCAAAATATCCTTCAGGAGGGTCATACGGAATAACTTCATTCCCTGGCAGCACTATGTGTGCTCTGTCAATCCCGAAAGAACGGGATATAACATCAAGCTGCTCCTCTTTAAGGGAGCTAGGAAAGCAGTCAGGTGGCGAGTTCAGGAGCTCCTGAGGGCCATACCCATCTACTAGTGATCTCGGGGGAGGACCATGACGTCCCGGTCCTGACTGAGCTGGGGGCACTGTGGATGACTCTTCTCTGTCCTTCGATTTCTTCTTATCTGATCGAGTTTCCACTTTATGAGACATTTATCTACAAACACAAAAAAGTGCGTCGTTAGAATGAGGGAAGTAAACAAGCAAGTGTATGTAGTCTGGAATTTCACTCGCAGTTCAAAACATAAAAGTGCATTCGGTAGTTCAAGGCCGAAAGGTCAGTCGGCACTCGAACTCCCGAATTCATCCGGTAAAGCAAGGCGAAAGGTCATTCGGCACTATACTCTCCAGTCCATTCGGTAGTCCAAGGCTCAAATACCATTCGGCACTCATATCCTTCGATCTCATTCGGTGGTTCAAGAAAAAGTTGGTTCGGTGAAAGAAGACCTCACCTAGTCCGGCAATGTAATTGATTCGGCAGAAAAAAAATTGGTTCGGCTACTTCAGTTGGTAAGGAATAACGAAAGCATAAGGCCCATACTTATAGGCAAATATCAATGACCGGACCAATTGGTTCGGCATTCGAGACCGAATGATAGTGTCCAAGATGAATGACCTAAAACAAAGCACGCCATATGCAGGCACATGCCCTACTTTGGGGGGCAAGTGTTGGATGTGTTTCGACCGGGCCAACACCACCGAACCAACCCCTTTCTAAAGCACTGCCGAACCAACTCCTTTCCTAAGCACTGCTGAACCAACTCCCTTCCCAGTGTACTACCGGTCCAACTCACTTCCTATGCCTAGCCGAACCAGAACTCAACACATCTCCAAGGTACTACCAGACCAACCATTGTCGAACCACTCCCTTGCCATGCCTGCCAAACCAAAGTGATACCGGACCAATTCCACTCCAACCATCTCCGGACCAAGGCCTTGCCGAACCAACATTGCCAGGCCAGATTGCTTCAGCCCAGGCCCACCAGCAGCTATATACATCCAGGACCCCTACCCTTAGCCTCACTCTATAAATAGAGGGGCAGGGGTACAACAGTGGCAGACAAGTTTGAGAGCTCAAGCACGGATAGAACTTTCAAACAACTTTTAGATACTTGTAATCAAAGCTTTGTACTTGTAACCTAAACAGTAAAGGGGAATAACATATAAAGTGGACGTAGGCATATTCTGGCCGAACCACTATAAATCTATGTGTCTTTTACAGTTTAGTCCATCTATTTTATATATTTGCATGAATCACCCAAATCACTAAGAACAATATAAAATTGACTAAATCATACGACTTGGAGATGTTTGCCCAATTTTTGTGCAAACAGGTCATATAGCTTTCCTTTCTCATATTGAACCTAAAAATATTAAAGAAGCATCTACCGATGAAAATTGGTTAATCTCTATGCAAGAAGAACTAAACCAATTCGAAAGAAATGACGTTTGGGATTTAGTTTCACGGCCTAGTGATCAATCAGTTATTGGTACAAAATGGGCTTTCAAAAATAAAGCAAATGAACAAGGAAATATTACAAGAAATAAAGCTAGATTATTTTCTCAAGGATATAATCAAGAAGAAGGAATTGACTATGAAGAAACGTTTGATCCAGTCGCTAGACTAGAAGCAATACGAATCTTACTAGCATTTGCATGTTTTCGTAACTTTAAATTATATCAAATGGATGCCAAAAGTGCTTTTTTAAATGGTTTTGCAAAAGAAAATGTTTATGTTGAACAACCTCTGTTATTCATACACGAACAATTTCCTAACCATGTCTATAAGCTTAAAAAGGCTTTATATGGTTTGAAACAAGCACCCCGTGCTTGGTACGATCGTCTTAAAAGATATTTAATAGATTCTGGTTTTGAAATTGGAAAGGTTGATCAAACTCTGTTTATTAAAAGAACTAAACAGGATATTTTAATTATTCAAATATATGTTGATGAAATAATTTTTGGATCTACAAATGAAAGACTTTGTCAAGAATTTTCTAAAATAATGACCAACGAATTTGAAATGTCACATATGGGTGAGTTAGATTATTTTCTTGGCTTACAAATAAAACAACTAGAAAATGGTATTTTTATTAATCAAGAAAAGTATTGTAATAATCTAATTAAACGCTTTGGTATGGAAAATACTTCTACCAAACCAACTCCTATGAGTGCAACCATACATCTTGATAAAGATGAAATGGCAAAAGTATTGACCAAAAATTATATCGAAGTATGATTGGATCGTTACTATATTTAACAGCTAGTAGACCTAACATTATGATGAGTGTTTGTTTGTGTGCACGATTTCAAGTAGATCCAAAAGAGTCGCACATTAGAGCAGTGAAACGTATATTACGATATCTTAATAAAACCAAGGACTTTGGATTATTTTATCCGAAAGAATGTCCTTTCGAATTAGTTTCATATAGTGATGCTGATTATGGAGGAAGTCGGACGGATAGAAAAAGTACAAGCGGAAAGTGTCATTCATTTGACGATCTCTTGTATCTTGGTTTAGTAAGAAACAAAATTGCGTCTCACTCTCAACTTGTGAAGCAGAATATATATCTGCAGCTTTGGCATGTGCTCAAGTAATCTATATGCAGCAAACACTTCAACATTATGGTTTTAATTTATCTAAATCAACAATTTTTTGGGATAGCCTAAGTTATATCAACCTGTCTAAAAATCCAATTAATCATTCACGAACAAAACATATTGACATATTCATCATTTCCTTCGTGATAGCATTGAAAAAGATATAATAAATCTTGATGTCGTATCTTCTGAAAACCAGTTGGCTGATATTTTTACTAAACCTTTAAATGAAAACACTTTTGTAAAATCAAGACGAGAAACTGGAATCATCTCATTTAAAAATTTATAAGTTTTTTTTATATAATTTTTTTTGGATAAGCTGGAATTCAAACTCAGGACCTCCTGGTAAGTATGGATATGTCTTGCCAGTAGGCTACGTGTTGTTTCTTGTCTAAGCTCATAACTCACTTCAGCTTATTTCTGTTTCTTTTTTAAATGGTCCACATCTCCTTGATTATTGTCCTCAATTTTCTTATGGCTGAAATTCAATCTCTCTATATTTAATCTCAGCTATTCATTTTTAGTTTCAGACTTCTCTGTTTATATTCATTTGAAAATATTCCTACTTGATTAAAGAAAATATTACGTCCATCAAAAAACAATCAAACATGGCTTTCAACTTTGCATTGTTTATCTACACCATGGTCGGATCATCCTCAGACGAGCCTTCCTCTCATTACTCGTTTGGATTTTCTTCAATTAATTATGAATCTCCAATTTCAGGGTCTTCAAAACTCCCAACTCCGACTCCTGCTTATATCCCAATATGTCCACCACAAAACCATCATACGGGATATAAGCCAGAAAATAAACGCACGCGAAGAACTACTTCCAACTCCGACAACTAAAGAAAAGATAGATGACTTGCATCACTATCAGAGGGAAACACTTGAACTTCAGCGTGAAGTGTATTATGAACAAAAGAGTCATGGTAGGAGACTTAGTTTTCTTGAACGATGTGCTGCAAAAATATGTGGTTCATCCCCCATCAACACGAATGCACATATTCACTCACCTCAATGCCCTCATGTATCACCGAATTCATGGGAACGTGGGGGAAGGAGCAACTCACCGATTCAAAAAGAATGTTCATCTATAAAACTATTTGTTGAAAATACAAAAATTGAAACGGGAGAACAATCGAAAGACTCACACTCTCATTTCTAATTTTTTGTATACGCAAAAACTAGTATGCTCATTTTCTTTTTTTTAAAATGTACTTATGTTCATAAATTTAACTTGTATGTCTTCATGAAATATAGTTCAAAAGTTGTTCTGCAATTTTTCCTTACAGTCGGTCGACTGAAATTCAAAATCAGTCGACTGTTTACAGGTAACCAAAACTCTTGGAAAACCAGTCAGTCGACTGACCTAACATGATCAGTCGACTGGCTGTATAAAATTTTGTTTTTTTTTCAGTGCACCAGTCGACTGACTACTTTCTTCCAGTCGACTGGCTGTAGGAAAATTCTTCTGATCCTCTATTTAGTTACTTTTTACTCCACTCTCACTTTACCATTCTTGGTTTTTTACCCAAATCCATTTCGTAGAAAACCCTAAATCCCAAATCAATTCAATTTTTTTACCAATTCCTTGCTCAAATGGCTCCTACAAAGTGAAATAGGCAAAGCTCCTCTTCCGCCGAACCTACTGATGGCAAAATTGCACAATGACTATATAATGATGTAGCAATAGAAAGATGGCATAAAATAAAAAATTTGCAGATCTTTGAAGGTTCATTTATGGTCTACAGCGATTTTGCGGCTTACGGATTACAAGAGCTTATGAGTAGATCCGGATTGGAATCACTACTCGACTGGAATCTCAATTCTCACAAGATCAATCATCTCATGGTGAAGCTTTTCTATGCTAATTTAAATATTCCTCATCAACATCCATTAATTAGAGATGATTATGTTTGGAGTTTAGTTTGTGGGCATCAAGTTTTCTTCTCCTTAGACCGAATGGCGCACATACTTCAATCTCCTAACCAAGGTATTCCTCTAGATGATGTTGATTGTAATATTCGACAAAGAGATTAAGTTAGCCATATGTTCATGGGTGACAATATGACGGAACTAAAATCTATTCTTCTTCGACCAAAAGCAAGAATTCGTCACAAAGCATTCATGACGAGTATCCTTCCAAGAACTGGGTGTTATGAACATAACTACCCGGAAAATTTCAAAGCATTATATGCGGTATGGGGAGGAATTCAAGTTAAATGGCTACGTAAAATATTGGATGAACTTCTCACCTTCAACAACGGTAATATGAGAATCATTTACTTCGGAGAATATATAATGAGATTACTTTTAAATGTGGGTACACCTCAACCTGAATCGGACACTTCTTCCATTAGAGCTATCAACATTCGCACCTTGAGTCTCATGAAACTACCATCAGCTCCTCCAGCATTTATCTCATATGAAGAATGGCGTCACCAACAACGACAACAACAATCAGGCAGATCAATCATTCGTGATTGAACACCTCATCCCGAAGAAGACGAAGAGATTCGTCTTGCAAAATCGGCTAGTACATGAGAGTCCATAGAGATCATTTCTAGAAATCAACAAATATTAGGAACTCGTTTGAAGAAAGTTGATAAAAAATTAGACAAGTCAAAGGATTCTTTTCTGTACTATGGGATGCGATTTCATGTTCTTCATCCATGACTGCTACTTCGGTAGCACATGGTAAGCGACCAGAACCGAGATTCACATGGTCTTCTTCCGAGGAACACACCGGAAGTGATACTAGTGGACCAAGTGGTAGTGGACAAAAAACATCAAGGCCTGGAAAGGAGCATATGTCTGAAGAGGAATATGACTAGGATCATGATAAGTAAGCTTCTATCTATTATTGGTAAGATTTGATGGAATTTGCAAACTACTCTAGTAAACATTATGCGACTTGTAGTAAGTAATCTCATTATTGTTGTTTATGTTTTTATTTATCTCATGTACTATGATACTCTGTTTTTATCTATGTGTATTGTTCGTGTGTTGTACTGTGTTTTCTCTGTTTGTGTGTTGTACACTAAAATTTATTTCATTTGTGTCCTTTTTTTCGATGACAAAAGGGGAGAAAAAGTATGTGCACTAACATATTTGATGCAGGAAAACGATATCATATATTTAGGGGGAGAAAATTTTCTCTCTAAGATATATACAGGGTGTCATCAATCAAAAAGGGAGAGAATGTTGAATCACTAGTTTTGATTCATGACAAGACGGTTCAGAAGCAAAAGAAAAATATGCACTCATACATGATAAAAAGAAGACATCAGAGGATCAAGACTACAACTCTATTCTTAAAGTAATTATTATATGTGTTGAGTCTTAGACATATGTTAAAATCAATCCTCAAGTTTTCTAGCTTTCCATTTTTCTTTAAAAAACAGAGTTCACTGTGCAATATATGCACAGCCAGTCGACTGGCTATGCATGCCCAGTCGACTGACTGTGCATATGCACAATAGTATACTCTTTTTCTAATTTTAAAAACGATCAAATATTTTAAATTTTCTAATTCAATCGACTGATAGAAATCGACCAATCGACTAATCCGGCTTCAACTGTCATAATTCTGAATGGACATCTTCTTCCATGAAGAGTTGCACTTCATGAAAAGATGCCTCTCTTGGCTGAAACTCTTCACTAAGAGTTGCATCTCTCTGAAAACTATATATAGGAGTTATCACATACTTCATAATCATTAATTTCTGATTCTAATTCTTTCTATTTTCTCTTATGTTTATTCTAGTGCATTCATACTCTTCATTGTTTTGAATCTTTGAATTATATTTCATATAATTTAATTCTTAGAAATATTCTTCCTTTCAATTCTTCACACACTCTTTATATTCTTGAGGAATTGATTATAGGAAGTTTGTAATCTTAAAAACAAATCAGTGTTATCAAGAACACATTGAGTCAACTACTTTTATATTCTGTTAAGTCCTGTTCTGCTGCTCAGGTAAGGGAAAGTCCTCTTCGGCTGCTGAGGCAAAAATCATGTTCTGTTGCTCAGGTGTATGTTCTGCTGCTCAGACCTATTCCTGCGGGTTAAGTGAGGGTATTGTTAGTTAAAGCCAAATGTTAGTCTGAGACTGGACGTAGAATGGAAGTTTGAACCAGTATAAAAATTCCTGGTGTGCTTACTCTTATTTGCTTTACTGCTTTTAACTGATTCCAAACTTAGTTTAATATATATTCCATATCTATCGATCCATACATACTTTCAAAAAGTGCCTTTTTTAAATGGTTTTATTTGAAGAAAACGTATATGTTGAACAACCTCCATTGTTTGTTCACGAAAAATATCCCGATCATGTTTTCAAATTAGAAAAAGCCTTATATGGTTTAAAACAAGCCCCCCGTGCCTGGTACGAACGTCTTAAAAATCATTCAATTACATCCGGTTTCCAAATAGGTAAAATCGATACGGCTTTATTTATTAAACGAGAAAATAACGACTTTAGTTGTACAAATTTACGTAGACGATATTATTTTTGGTTCAACTAAAAAAAATCTTTGTGATCAATTTTCAAATATTCTGAAAAATGAATTTGAAATGTCTCACGTGGGAGAATTAAATTTCTTTTTAGGATTACAAATAAAACAACTTGAAAATGGTATCTTTATTCATCAAGAAAAATATTGTAACGATCTGTTACGTCATTTTGAAATGGTTAAAACTTCAAGCAAACTAACAACAATGAGTACTAGTGTTCACTTGGAAAAAGATGATAACGAAAAAGATTTTGATGAAAAAATATATCGTAGTATGATTGGCTCCTTACTTTATTTGACGGCTAGTTGACCGGCATTATGATGAGTGTATGTCTCTGTGCCCGATTTCAAACAAAACCAAAAGAATCTCATCAAAGAGAGGTTAAACATATCTTACGATATCTATCTAGTACTATACAGTTTGTTTACCCTAAGGGATCATCGTTTCGATTAGTTTCATACAGTGACACGGATTTCGATGGATGTAAAACAGATCGTAAGAGTACTAGCGGAACGTGCCACTTTATCGGACAATCATTAGTTTCATGATTTAGCAAAAAGAAAAATTGTGTCTCCTTATCTACTTGCGAAGCCGAATATATTTCAGCAGCTCTAGCATGTGCACAAGTGATATACATGCAACAAATACTTAAAAATTTTGGTAAAATTATCAATAAATCACCAATATATTGCGATAACACGAGTGCAATAAATCTATCAAAAAACCCTGTAAATCACTCGCGTCTAAACATATAGATATACGACATCACTTTTAACGTGATAATTTAGAAAAGAGAATTATTACATTAGAATACGTAAATACCGAGAATCAAATAGCAGATATTTTCACAAAACCACTATATGAACAAACATTTTTAAATTACGATGCGATTTAGGAATATGTTCTCTTAATGATCTTCTCAACTTATACTACATTTTTATTCATTCTATTTTTGGCTAAAAATTTTTTATCCACAAATCAACATTGTTAACACCTCACCTTAAATTTTTAAGAAATTTGTTTCCTTAATTTACCTATGAATAACCTATAAAATCAGGTATAAATAGCTTTTTTACAAAATGTAACGTAAAGAATATATAGATTTCATTATTTTTACAACAGAAAATAAAAGCATGTCTTCCGACAACTCTCATCTCTCCTTCTCGACACCAACAACAGATAGTTCAGCGGATACACCTCATCGCCTTCCTACTCCTACACCAAATCAGGAACCGACCTACAAGTGGTCTTCCTACCACACGGGATTCACTCCCGATAAAAAGAAGTCCAAATGATCTCTATCTGTCTCCCCTAACACTGAGGAGAAAATCAATGAGATACATCACTATCAAAAGCAACAAATAGATTTACAACTAGAATTATACTTTAAGCAAAAGGACACTGCGAGACGACTAAGTTTTCTGGAGCAAGTAGCGGTAAAATTTTGCAATTCACGAAAGAAGGATGTACATGAACCACTTCCGATTCCTTTCAATCCTTTGGATCCCTCTTCATATTATCATACACCTTTGGATCCTTCACCTAGGCAATTCTCTGGTTCTTCGAGAACCTACAAACGTGGAAATATATGGTGTCCACTCAAGCCATGGAGGGATGACAAGTCTGAAGATCGCAATGCTCTATCGTCATCTAAATAAATTTACTTATTCTCATTGTATTTTTATCTATGTATATTTGTATTATGTTTCACAAATAATAATATTATGTTTTATTAAAATCAAACTCTCGAAAAATAAGCAACACCTTCCAAAATTAGGCTATTTTAAGACAAACTAGTCATTTCAAACGTCTGAACTTTGCCATCAGACGTCTGACAATCTTGTATCAATCATACTTTTAACCATCGTGCATATGTTAGACGTCTGATATAACTTTCCAGACGTCTTAAAATTATCTCTGCTTAATAGAAATACAAAACAGTCTATTTCAGACGTCTGAACTATTGACCAGATGTCTGAACAAAGTCTCTGCCTCCATAAAATTAAAACTCAGACCATTTTCTGACGTCTGCTATTATATCCAAACGTCTGAGAAAACCATATATCCTACAAAAATAAACTTCGATCTATTCCAGGCGTTTGATTCTACAACAAGACGTCTGATAATTCTCTCTGCTTTACAAATCGATCAATTCTAAACGTCTGCCACCAACAATCGGACGTCTGATTCTATTTACTATCTTCCAACTGGGTTAAATCAGACGTCTGATTCACCTTCCAGATGTCTGAAATTCAATCGACACTCTTATGTACTCAGATAACGTCTATTTTTTACTTTTTTAACTTACATTCAATTTCATTTCTACTGCAAAGGCGATTTCCTATTTCTCAAAATTAATTTCTCTTCCAAACTCGCTCGAATTCGATGGCTCCTAAAACAAAAAACCCAAAGATCTCTAAGCGAAAGCATGACCAAGAAACTTCATCCAACCCCCAAGTTTGCTCTAACGATCAAATTGAGCGATGGATGAATCGCGTACCACATTAAATCAAGATATATAAGGATATTCAAAACAAGAAACTCCATACAGGTCCATTTTATAATTTGCTAAAGTTCCCAATGTATGATTTAGACGAAATGTGCCTTTAATCCCAATAACATCCAAATCGATCAGCTGGCCATATTTCTTTTCTATGCTAATTTAGATAGCACATCAGTTTGGAACACCGACAACGATGATAATTTGCTATGGTCAAGTGTTTATGGCAACACAATTAGGCTTACTCTAGGAATCATGGGCCGAACTCTTGGATGTTCCGACACCGGAGAAGATTTATATAATATTCCAGGTATGCGTCTCAAAACGAGCGATAATATCACACATAAAATATGGAAAGATGAAATGCCTAGATTTGCATCTAAATACCTACGACCAAAGACGAGACTTCTCACTAGAATGATTATCAACACTATCATTCCTAGCCTTGGTAGTCATGAGCAAATCATGGAGTTAGAGCACAAGGCCCTATATGCTATATTCAGTGGAACAAGGGTTAATTGGGCAAAATTTATATTTGACGAGCTCAAATATTTTTGGACTAGATCATTCCCATCCATCATCTATCCTACATACATCATGAGACTTCTACTAGCTCACAACATCCCCTCATATTTATCCACTTTTGAAGAGATTTCTCTGAACTATACATCCTCAAATTTTTTCTCTCCAATGCACTTACCGGAAAATCCTTCGAATTTTATATAATTGAAGAGTGGTATGACGCCCCACCTCTATGCTCATAATAACAAAGGTTATTATAAGGAATAATATCTTCTATTGCGAAGAATAAGGCTTGTTAGAAGCGACCATCCGTAAGTTATTCCTTAGACGAGTATTGATTTCATCGATAGGAGTTGTGTAAATTACTCCCAACAATATATATTCAATCCAAATCTGAAACGAAACTACGGTGGCTAATGAAAAATTCAGAACAACTCATAATAACAACAACACAGATAAGTATAATCACATCAGAACAGAAATATCAGATATATAGCGAAAGATAAGTCTAGATACATGTTACAACAATCGATAGTTCACATGAACCAAATGTACATATACAAATACATCAACATACATGAGATGAGTGTCAATACACCAAAAGTAACACCTCAGAGTCTAGAAAAAAGATGATGTGAAATCCCAAAAGCTGAAGCAGCAACTGAATCAAAGATAGCGATTATCCTGAAATAACTCGGTCTGACCCAAGTATTATTTAAAAGAAAATAATAAACGGATCAGTCTAATTTAAACTTAGAAGTGAATGCCTCATAAACAACATCAAAGAAAAATAATCATAGTCTCGAATGAGACTATTCAACATAAGAAATCAACATAGTTTAAATGAAGAAATCTCATTCAACTCCATCAAAATTTCATAATTGAATTCAAAACAGCAATTCACAAAATCTAGAAATCAAAAATCGATAAGTAAAAAATCAACATAAAAGTGGACCGATCCCAGCATATGGCGAGTCTAGGCTATGCCGCACGTGCATCATCATATGGCCGAAGCCTACCAAGTACTGTCATCATAATTTTTGGCACCCAACAAATGACCCGAAGGTCCAACATATGACCCGAAAGTCTAGTACTGGTAATTGACCCGAAGGTCCATCATAGTGGCTCGAAAGCCTAACAAAATCATCAAAATCATCAAACAGCAATTCCACGACGAATATTTCAATTAACGATTCCGGAATTATCCGAATTAGTAAAAGCGTGGTCCCATATTCCACACTTTTGCTAAATCATTTAAATCTCTTCATCGTTTCCTTGAAAGTGCAAAATTGTGTATTTTATATGAATAAAATTTACGTTCTCAAATGGACAAGTCCGGAATTAAGCGAATCAGTAAAAGTAAGGGTTCATAGTCCTTAATTTTGCTGAAGCATTCAAATCGCTTCCTCGTTCTTTTGAAAGCGCAAACTGTAAAAATTTTGAAAACAATTTTTTTTTAAAATGATTTTTAAAACACGTGATTAAAACAGCAACATCTATAGCAATTTCGACAAAGAAATTGCGCTTCACAAAACACCGTAAAAATGGATACCAAATCAGCGTTTCAGGATAACCGCTTGGAAATTCACTTTAAAATTGACGGTTACTGAAGTCAAAACAACAGTAATTTTTATTCGTTAAAAATCTCATCGAAACAACATGCTTCAAAAATATATCACCGGAGTAAAAATCCGTTATAGAAATAACGACAACAAAATACGTTTCAAAATGAAACGCCGGCTCAAAATAATTTAAACCTTGGACTGCACTACTAAATATTCAAAAATATTACACTGTCTCAATATACACGTGCACACACGCTACTACATGCAGGCACGCTATAATACACTTTAAAACATTTTTGCTCAAAATGAAATAGGTAACATTTACAGCAACCTGGACATAGTCTATGCACCATACTAAAGTAAAATAAAGTGATTTTGCCCACTTTGGTGTATAAATGAATACACACAGATGGACTTTAAAATAATGCAACCTGGCATCACTTCAATATGCATGCAATTATAATATAAGACAAAGTGACCCTGTACTTCACTTTCATTGCACCCACGTTTATAAAAGAAATACAAAAATATAAAGAGACCGGCAACGATACACTAGGCATGCACGCAACAAAGAATAAAAATACATGATCTGGACACGAAATTTGTGTAATACAATCTTACACGTATAAATTTAGACACATATATAAAGACCAGGGTTTGATTCACTTTGCTCACATGAAATAATTAATGGCCTGGCATAAATTGGTGCGCACACGTGACAAATCACCAAGAATAAAGTGACAGGCCAAACTTTCGTGCATTTCTACATACACTTAAATACATTACCAAAACTAAAGTAATCAGGCAACACACAATATGCATGCATGCAATGAAATATAATGTCTGGACCATTTACGTGCACGCACGAGTATAATTGCAAAACAAAAAGACTTGGACTTGGTTTTTTTTCACACATACACGAAATGATGGACTTAGTTTTCATGTGATACATAATACACGTAAGTGAGTTTACAAAAATATGCTAACTGGAATGCAAACTGTCTAAATAAATACACGCACGCAAAAATGTAACCTGTTTTCACATAAAAATTTGTCCAGAGAACACTTGCATTCACGTTTAACAAAAATTGAAAAAGGGAGGTGGCATCTTGACTCATTTTCACAGCAACCAGTTAAAGAGGAAATGCAAGGCAAAAATGCAAATGAAGGTGACATCTTTGCACAAAATATGAAATGAACAAAATGCCTGGCAACAAAAAAAATTGGTGAATAAATTAGAAATATGAGTCTTATGCTCACTTTAAATTCGCTTCAGAAACAACTAGCAATCGAGATCCAAAAAGAAAACAACAATTCGAGCTGCCATTAATGCATTCACCAGGCTACTTGAAAATGAAAACGAATGAAAGATGAGTTTACTGGAATGCAGCTTTACCTTTCTTTTCTCATTTTGCACAAGTCAATGAATATATGGGTGCTGGCAAACATTGTACAATTGCATTTAATTAGAGACGTGCACAATTGGAAAGAAAGTACAGGGCCTGTACAAAAATGATGACAGAAAAGCAAAGTGTTCAATTATCTGCTTTTACCAATTTTGTGTGGGACAACACTTGTTCATACTTGCATAAAATGGACCATTACGTTACACGTGAAGAAGAAGAAATTTTTATAACACAACTTAGGTATTGTTAACTGACTTTGCAAATTGATTTGTTTTGCGAAATTTTTTTTTCAAAATTTTAATTTAAAATTAATTTTTTAAAATTTTCATTTCAACAATAATCAAAAATCACGGTTGTTACAAGTGGACGTAACGTTGTCAAGCCGGACAAGCTAGGCCTCCACCTCAAACACAACCTGAACCATCACAAGAGGTGGAGCATCATCGCGAAAATACCCCTCCTCCTCCTACACCCTTTGATTATACATCCCAGGATGACATTTTGGAGACTCGCACTGAGACGAATCCAAATGAGAGTGTTCGCGACTCAACTCTTCAAAATCAGCTTATTTTATCTCGAAATCAAAAATTATTGGCTAAGCGCATTGATAGTTTTGAAACATCTTTTGCTTCCCGCCTAGCCATAGTTGAAACGTCTTTTTGAACTGTATTATCTATTCTAAAGGAGGTTCTTCAAAGGGTTCGTGTCCTAGACCACCTTCAAAAGATTGGCCAACTCCAGTGCCTTCTCCTCCTCCTTCGAAACATTCCAAACTTTTTGACGAGGAGAAAGAACATCTCGAACAAACTCTAACATCTCCTAAAAAACAAGCTAGCTCTTCCAAAAATGAAGATGAAGGAGATGATCAAGATAAAGCTTCCCCAAAAGATCCTTAGATTTCTTAGGATTCCATCTTTTGTATAAAAATGATAAAAATCTATGAATGTAATCGATTTATATGATTAATGAAATTTCCTTTTTTGGTATGTTGTTTATGTGTATATTTATATAATCTTACAACGATTGATAAATACTTAATAGAATAGACATGATGTCTATGATAAAAGGTTAATACTCCTTTTTGATAATGCCAAAAGGGGAGAAATAATAAAGACCACAATAATAATGGAAAGCATGGAGATTTATAAAATTATATATAAGTACATTGTATAGTTGTCATCATCAAAAAGGAGGAGATTGTTAGGAAATCAAATCTACGGTTTCGATGACAAGAACTATACAATGGAAATCAAATATGCATATATATTTATATATATACAGGTACTTTCTAGAGCAACATCACTAGAAAGACAAGAACAAGGCTCAAAGAACACTATAAGAGACTACAAGTCGATAGGATCAAAGAAGCACAAGAAAAAGAGCACAAAAACTGATATGCACAATATCAGACGTATGACTGCACAAGCTGGACGTCTAAAACAGTTCTCTGGAACAATAGACAGACTGAACCAGACGTCTGGCAATTGCACTTAGACGTATGATCTAATACTATATTCAAAAATATATATAGTATCAGACGTCTGAAAAATATTCCAGACGTCTGATTTCAAAATCAGATTTTAAAAATAAACTTCAATAATCACATTCGAATAGACATCTCCGCTTCTCTGCGCTGCAACTCTTCATCATCAACACAAGCAACTATAGAGCACTAGTTAATGGATGCAAGTACTCAAGATACCTATCTACATCTATATATAGCATCAAGAATCAAGAGAACAAACCATCTTACTTACTTATGCTCTCTAATTACATACTCTATCATATATTCTTGATCTCTAGCAATCTATACTTGTATTTCACTCTTCCATATATTCAGTTCTTCACAGACAATACTCTCTAGATATATATTGGAAGCATTTGTACTAGTTAGTCAATATCCATGTTACAGAACACACATTTGACAAGAACAACTTATTGTAACCAAGCCTATTCCTCCGAGCGAAGCGAGGGTGTTTGATAGTCAAATTCCAAAGGGGATCTTAGGGACTAGACGTAGGACGGGAAGTCCGAACCAGTATAAAATCCTGGCATGCTTATTCTATATTTAATAAATTAATATTGTTTTAGTTGTATCATATATTTTGTCACATATACTTACATATACACTACACGATCCATCCTATAGACTTTCACCTAAGTGCAAACCAAAGTTACAGTAAGTAAGGTTTGTGTTTACTCATTGTTATATATATACAGATGAGCACACTACTTCCAAGCTTTGAACATAAACTCCTTTCTTTAATCTTTTAATGATAGACTTTTCTTTTATTCAGATGTGAACAAGTGATAAGTTCGGCCATATATATAGATGAAGAGTGAAGTGTGTGGTGCAAGCAAGAAGGTGGCTGATGTCCCTTTCTTGTACATTTTTATTTTCTCATTTTTTACTTTGATTTGCTGATTTGATCCCTACCTTGATTTGATTTATATGTTCGATTTGATATGTTATAAAAGGCTTGATTTTAAGACTTAACTTTGATTTTGTTTTATATATTTTTTTGGGACTAGAATGGTATATGTTCAGATAACATAGCGTATGTAGATGAGGGGAACAAGTAGATAAGAGGCTGAAACCTATTGTTCATATACAGGCCTTAAATCTCTTTTTTTTTATTTTTTTTTATTTTGATTTGATTCACATGAAGGCTGATTTGATTATAAGAGTTAATTTGCTATTTTATGAGACTTAATTTTTTTTGCTTGCTAGACTTAAATGCTTGCCATGATGATGTTACCTTAAGTGTAAACATTTATTTTCATATACTATATATACATATATATTAAGGGATTTACATATACATTATTTTATGTTAACATATACAATTACCTAATTACTATTTTATGTAACATATGTACATATACCTTTACTTGCATGAATTTGTCAACATATATGTATATATATTTACATTTATACATATTTCCATATATATTACTTCCTATGGCCATATATATACATATATTTATACATATATACTTATATATATATATATATATATTACCAAACATAAATAAGCTTGCATGTATTCACACACACATATGTATATGTATGTATGTATACTTTTATGGATATTTTTGTCTTAAGTTTGAATTATGTGGCTTATATACATATTTCCATAATTTTATCATATACAGAAATTTATAACTCAAAATTGTATATAGTTTTTTTTTCAATTCATATATATATATATAGATATTTAGAATATCAAAAAATTTATTTATTCAACTAATAAAAATTGATATTCCAAATAATTAAATTAGTTAATTATCCAATATTCGATGGCTAAAAATCTGAGTCGTTACATTCCTCCCCCCTTAGAACTTTTCGTCCTCGAAAAAGAACGTAGCGAGAATTTGAATTTCGATGTACCTTATTAAATTAATCATCTTTAAACATTTTATCTCCTTTTAATTTTTAAGATACAAATAGTTTAAATTACATAGTATTACCAAACTAGTTTGGATAAAATACTTTTTGATAACTCGATTGTTTGTGTCAAAATTGGTCACAAACACCCGATAGTCGATAATTCACAATCACATATCATAAATAAATAATAATTATGAAGATCACCCAGAAAACTCAAAGGAAAATAGTAAACAACATAGAATTTATAGTGGTTCGGCGAACTGGCCTACGTCCACTCTGAAGTTTATGATTTTATTGATTCACTCGATGATTTCAATCAATTACAGCAGGTTACAGTTGATTTCAGCTCTGAAATTCAAGTACAACAATAGTGGTGGTGCACAGAATAGAATCCGGCAGAGTCTGGACGTTCCAAAGTTGAAAGATCCTTTTATTATAGGCTTTGGGGCTATATTTATAGGCGTAGGAGGCTGATATCGCGCTCAAACTTCGGGAGACTCGTTCTGGCACGTGAGAGGGCCCACACGATCGATCCCGTGGAGTTTCGACTCGATCTGTGATCGATACGAGCCAATTTCGCATCGACCAAGAATTAATCCAATCTAGCCGAAACTTGGCATGAACCTTCTTCAGCTTGTACGTAAGCTCCTATGAAAATTTCATGGCATTTGGACCTGTGGTTCGTGAGATATGATTGATGCAAGATTATGATTTTCGTATGCTGCTGAGTTTGAATCCATAGTTTCATATCCATCCCTTCGAATCGACCTAGACACGTGAGTGCGTGGTGACGTGGCGTGAGATTTTTGGATCGCTCCACCTTTTGTGCCGCGTTGATCGATTCGATCTGAGGCTTTCGCCTCGGTTGCATCGACACGTTCGCATCAATGGCCCATGCTTTGTTTCGTGTCAATGAAGCTCTGTTCGCATCGATGATTGTATCGATATTTGGGGTTCCATTTCATATTGATCCTTAAAGGGAGTACTGCTCGTATCGATTGGCTTTGACTTTGCTCGTATCTATCAGCCGATCGATACTAAATAAAGGCTCCTATTGATCGATGCGGAGAATGATCCACGATTTTTGGGGATCGATACGAAAGGCGAATCTAGGATCGATGCAAGCAAGGGTTTCACGAGATCGACATGAATAGATGACCTTGATCGATTTGAACATGGGGATACGAACACTCTAATCGATGCGAACCTGATGGATTCGAATAGGCCATCACCTCGACCCCTTGATGGATACGAACGATATATTTTCTCCAATTTGTATCGATCATATCTCATTCATACGAACTCCGATTAACTTGAAATTTGAAACGTCGGCTTTCATGCCTTTGCTTGTCATGTCTCGTCAATTGTGGCCCGATCCGGACTTGGACAAAATTCATCGATATCCATAGTGAACCTCAATGCATAACCGATACTTATGCCTAGTAATCACTGATTTCCGGTAAATTTTTACGTATCTCGGCTTTTCCAAAAGGTGGGATAACATCGATGTCTTAACATGTCCATCCTTGTTCTTACAGAATTTTAGTTATACGTTGATCGGGCGTAGGACTGAAAATCTGTAAGTACTTAGTAGACCTGTTTTCAACACCCAGTGAAAATACTTGGAAATCTTTTTCAAAAATGCTATGGAAAGTATCACCACCCTCAACCATGGGTCGCAGTTAGCTCGATGATTGCGTCGCCATCTCGGTGAAATCCATAAGAAGACTATAGGCATCCACACCTCTCGACTTTTGCCATGGAAACACCATAGATCGTAGCTACCACAAAGTTGCATTGCTATCATAGAAAAACTGTAAGTAGTCTGTAGGCAATTACCGCCCCTCAAATTACGCTGCCAAACGAAACTTTACCGCATAGATCGCAGATTACATAAAGGTTTCGTCACTATCATAGTGAAATCCAATGCAGACTATAGGCACTCACTGCCACATGAATTACGTTATGGAACCAAACCACATAGATCGCAATCTACTGATGTTACGTCGCTATCCCAGCGAAATCAAACGCAGATTGTAGGCAATCACTGCCACTCGACTTACGCTATGGAACCGCGATAGATTGCAGTTACAACAAAGGTTACGTTGCTATCGCAGCAAAATCCAACGTAATTGTAGGCATCAGCAAAACAAAGGTTACACTATCCAATAAATGATCATCAGGAACTCATGAGCTTTGCCTAGACGTCCTTTGGGATCCCAATTTCATTGAACCTACCCTAAGGGTTCCTAAGAAGAACCACCTAGTGGATCTCCCACTATAAGTTTCGACTTTCATGGGTGTGCCTTTTTCCAAACTTTTTCAGAACATATCATACTATATACATATAGTATCTTTCAAATCATTCTCTTTATATGTATCACATATAAACTTCATCCATAAAAAGTCGATGCCTTCAAAGTCGATAGTTTTCAAATTTGGTTTACCAAAATTACAAAATTGGCTTTTTGCCAAAACAAAAGTCTTTTAAATTCAATGGGTTCCAAAATTCTTTCCAGTTCATTTTCATATACATATAAAATCATTCCTTCCCACTCGAATAATTTTCAAATTAGTAATTTTTGAGTCCACTTCATACTTATATAAGCTCCATTTAGTATTTCAAATATCCTTCAAAGATTATTTCCTTCCGGTTATAATTTCAATAAGGGGAGTTTGAATATATAACAAGTATACATAACCTCATTAATGCCAAATAAAAAAATTCACGTTCGATTACCTTTTCGAAGTTATTTGTAACATTTCTTACTCCTTATAAAGTAAGTTTCAGTTGTAGTAACTATTCCATCTTCATTTTAAAATCATCATATTTTTATCAAAATACACTATTTTACTTTAAAATCATTTTTGCCTTAATATTTTGATTCCGATTCCAATACAAAATTGCTTTGTATTTTCATTTGGGTTATAATTTCAATTTTTCCCAACTTGTATTTAAATCCATGATTTAAATATAAACAATTTCCACTCCGACTAGTTTGAATTTGGAGAATAGCCCGAATAGTTTTAAAATAGTTAATATAAGATAGCTTAAGTTTTAAAAAGAATGGTTTGTATAGAGAATAACTTGGAAAGTCAAAATAAATTTGAATATTATAGATTTCAAAAAGTTTATATTAAAATAGTTTATTTGAAAATAGTTTCAAAGTCAAACTGATCCAATTTCCAATCTCCAATTCAAATCAATTTCAATTTCCATTTAGATTGATTCAATCCCGATTTAAATTCGAATTATCTTCGATTCCCATTTTAATTCAAATCAATCCCCATTCGACTTCAAGGTAATTCAACTTTAATTACAATTCCAATTAATTCAATTCTGAGGCCAAATTTCAAATATTCGTTTAAATTACCATTCTTTAAACTTATTTGAGGTTCGAGTAAGAGTTCAAATCTTTTTAGAACAAATTAATATTTGGAATTTAATTTTGTGATAACCTGGATTTCTGGACATCTGATAAATGGATAATTAACTGGTTTATTCTGTTGAACAGATAAAATTCTGATATCTGGAACTATAAATAAATTTGAATCTATGATAAACTTTGAAACATAAATATCTAAAAATAATAAATTTTACAGTAAATTAATGTATCGTAGATGTATTCAAAATTCCATAATCTTAAGCGTGTATATATAAGGTCATTGAGAAATAGTAAAGATATTAATATAATTCAAACAATTTAAAATGCAATAAGCTCCTTTGTTTATTATTTAAAAATTTGTAAAATTGTTGTTTTCAAATAAAAATAATAATAATAATAATGTGTTGTTTTAAATAAAGACATAAATATATTTTAAATTATAATGATTATTTACTAAATTTATGCGTGCTTAAAAATATATATATGAGTCAATTTAAATTAAATTTGAATTTGAGATTGAAATCCAAAGATAAATATCTTAAAGTAAATTGGATTTAAAAAAAAATAAAAAATAAAATAATGTATAATGTAAAATGTAAACATAAAATTAAATAAAATACGTATAAAAATAAATAGCAAATATAATTTAAATTTTTTATTAAGACAATTGTAAGCTTTATAATACATGAATTAATAATTGTAATTTGAGTTAGCATGCAATGTAACATGTGGCACTTTTATTTTCTTTAAAAAAAATTCTATGTAAAACAAATACCAAAGAATTAATCAGGCTTTATATAACTCAAAGTATTTTCATTCCCTCAAACTAAAACTGAAAATTTAACCAAAAGAATGAAAGCAAAACAAATAAAATCAAAACTGATTAGTATTCAAGTTTTCAACCTCAAGCAAATCAAATTCAAGTGAAAATTTCAGTTTCTTTTCAAACCTGAAGCATCTTCAAGTTTATCAAGCTTAGAAAATTAAATTCTAGAAGCTGATGGAAAATTCAAGTTTCAGACCAGTTTCAAATCAGAGAAACAAAATGCAGATCATCTCAAAACATCAAGTAACTAAAATCAAGTGTAGACCAAAAACAGTTTCCAATCTTTTAAAATTTTCAATGTCTGCGTCTCTATTTTTCATCAATCAGGTGAGTAAGCTACATCTTTTAAAATCCAAAATATCTTTTATCAAATCTGTAGATAAGTAAAAGATTATTAAAGTAGCAAAATATTTTATATGGCTGCCCGGAAATGAAAGTACTCATGCCTGGATATGTAATGTAGTTGCCTGTACAAACTGTTGTCATCTCTTCTCTGCTCAAATTGAATAGTGAGTAAACAAACTTATATTTTTATGGAAACCCTATTGCATGATAAAGAAATATGGAGTAAAATTTGATGATAATAGTTTGCAGGGTTGATTTAATGTTTATACATATGGATATTTTTGGTGTGCCTGTCTGTGTTTTAAGTATTTTTGTTCTGCTTTTCAACTACAGGTTGCTAAATAAAAAAAATTTAACTGCTCTTCCTCTGAATTTCTTTAGACTACATTGTATAAACGAAATTTATTTGATATATCAAAATATAAATTTTAAAATGTTTCAAAGTAAAATTTGAAGCTAGTTTATAAAAAAAGGAGGAAGAAGAACGGTAGGTTGATAACATAATGAAATCTCGATCAAAACAATGGTTTGTCTCATGTGTATAATCTGTTATGTCATCGAGATCTAGGATTTTTAAAATTAAAACCAAGATTTTTAGACTTATGAATCATGAAATTTGACATGTTGATCAAAAATTGGGTTTCGAGCAATTTCGGTTGATCGGAGAGTTTTGGGGTAGTGAGATTTTGGTCGAGGCTGGTTTGGAGGTCATGTATTTTGGAAAATATGGTGATGCATTTTTGTGGCGACGGTGGTGGCCGATTAAGGTGAAGTTAGGGTTTCGAAGGGTTTTGGAATAGGGTCGTTTACCTGACATTTTCGTCGTCGGGAGACCACCGGAAGGGATCGCGAGGGGAGGAAAAGAGTTGTTGGAACATGGCATGGTTTCGGGTTCGTCGGCACGAATATCGAAAGTCTGTGGTGGCGATGCTGGGAATTTTCTGGAGATCGACTTGGTCTAGTTCCTTTTGAATAGTTCGATTTCGTTCTGGAGCTTGTTATGTTGTTCCGAAGGTTGATATCGGAGGTGAGTGGTGGCGTCGACTTACCAGAGAAGGTTACGATGGTCGGAGATGCGCCGACCATCTGTGCATGTGCACGCGCTACATATTTGCGTCTGGGTTTATGGAATATCAAGGAAGAAGAAGGAAACCCGAGTCGATCGCGTGATGTTTTAGGGTTTGACTCCATGCAGAATGAGTTTGTGAGTGCACAGAGTTTAGCTAGTGAATTTTTGGTTTGGCTCGGGTCTGGTGGTTATGATGAAACCAGATTTTTGAAATAAAATGGTAGATCCAAGTTGGAGTTGGTTAGAGGAATTTTTGTTTAAGATAAAGCTATTTTAAATAAACTTAATAATTAATTAAGTAGTTAATTAAGAAGGAAATAAGGTTTTAAACTTATTTACTTAAGGGTTGAAAGAGTTTGGAAGTTTGCATATCAGGATAAATTATTTGATTTAAATCCTAAGTGTTTTTTCCAGAAAGTTTAGTGATGTTAATTAGGTAAGTGTTAAGGTAGATGTTTTTAATTGTTTATCTTAGATAATTCAAATGTTATGACAATTAGACCTAAGATTTATTAAAAGATCCTTATGGATAATTAAGCAATTAATTAAGGTAAAGGGGTTATCTTAATTTGATTAAGGTTTGGTGATTAAGGATTGAATTAATTGAATAAAAGATAATTAAGGGAGTATTTAATTAATTAATTAACTAAAGACTAATTAAGGAAAGTAATCAGAGAATAATCAATTAATGAATTAATTTGAGAGATTAATTGATTAAAGAATAATTAATTACTAAATGTAATTAATTAAAGGTAATTAATATGTGATTATTTTTTAATTGTAATTAATTAAGAGATTAATTATCTAATTAATCTTGCTTATCGATGATTGAATGGTACTGGATGTTTTGATTAATATCTAGTTTGGTAGTCTATGATGTTTGTGAATATGATGCGTATAGTTAAACTGAGAAAATGTGAATTGTTTATCTGATGATAAATTGCCATAATTATGACATCTTGTATTTAAATTCTATTGTATTCACTAAAAACAACTGTGGTTAAAGAGGACATTGAATTCGAAGAGACAGGGGTCGGGTATCAGTAAATACCCGAACCCGCTTCGATTTGTAACCTACAACTATTATTTATAGATTGATTTGTGAAATCAATAGGCTGAAATGGAATAAATTAAATAACTGGACCCTTTTAAATTAAGTAAATGTACTTAGGGATTGATTGTGAAAATAAATGTTGACTATAGCAAGTATGAACTTATAGTGATGAACGAGTTACCCCGGGTTTTGAATAAGTTTTATGCAGTAATATTTCATGTTAGATGAGTTTACTCACGCTTGTTTCCAGCCTGACCCGGGTGTTACTTTGATGCAATGCTCGGGTCAGGCCGAGTATTATAGATTTTCAAGTAAGGACGTTCTGGAGCTCAAGAGATGAGTTGGATGGCACGAACGTATGTAGAGTATTCCGCTGTGATTTATTGTAGCTATCTGGGGCATGTTGAATTTAACTGCCCAGTGTTGTGTAAATATTGTAACTCTGATATATATTAAAGTGTAATTTGACAAGTATAGTTTTCCTTTGTACAACTGCTATTTATTTGATACTATATTTTGATCCGCTACGAATGTGAGAATCTGTGTTTTGGTGTTTCTGTTTCTTCTCCTTCTATATCTTTCTTCTTTTTATTAACTATTTGGAATTTTCGGATCGAAATTTCTGGGTTGTCACAGTTGGTATCAGAGCAAAGGTTAAGCGAGAACCTTGGCTCTGGTGGATTTACTCATTGAGGATAGGGTCAATGGTACCCTAGAATGAGTTGAAAGAGTGTGTGTGTGTGTGTGTGTGTATGAGATCGTACTTTGTATTTTCTTACATAAAGATTTTAAATGATTTTAAAGGTAAATGAATTTATATAAGATTATATTTTGATATATAAAGAAATATTTCTTTCTAATAAATGTTAAGGTAATTAGTTGTTAAATTATTGGAAATAAATTAAGAAGTAATAGAAATACAACCAAACTGAAATTGAATAAAGATAAGTTTTGAAATGGATGTAAACTGAAATTAAAATCTTGAATTTGGAGAAGGGTTTCAGAATAAGATAATAATGAATTCGTTTCCTTGGTTATTATCATAGATGATTGTTGTGTTTAATAATAAAATGTGTATTAATGAGTATGAAAAATGAAATGTTATAGGGAAGCAAAACATTTAGGTAAGTATGACCTATGAATTGGAACTGAAGATGATCCAAATTTTGAAGTTTTAAATCTAGGTCCAGAAATTTGAAAATTGTTTCAAAGTGATAAAAATAAAAATAAATAATGTTATTTAATGTATTTGAATGAAGAGCTTGATTCAAACAAGAGTTATTTGAAAATTTAAAGGAATTTGTTTATATACTAAAACCAAGGTGATTTAAAATTTAAAGTAACTTGGTATGTAAAGGAAATAAATATGTATATTTGAAATAAACTATATGGTTGAATTTTGAATTTTCCTTGGAATGTGATGTGAAACCCAAAGTGAAGTAAGTTTTAAACTTAAGTGGGACGGTTATTAATCTGAATTTTAAAATTTGGATGGGAATTCAAATTGTGTAAAATCTGACTGGATTAAATAAAGTGAATTTAACTTGGAAGAAGTTAAGTAAGTTTGAATGATCAACCTGAATTGGAAATTTCAAAATGAAATTGGGATTTAACTCGGGAGGTTAAATTGTTGATTTGAATGGGGAGTTTGTGTGATCTCAAAATGGGTTTGAGATTTGGAAATTGAAAATGGATGGATGTTTTAAAATACTTTGAATGATACCATCCTGTTGTTATTAATAATCTTTAAGCTGAAATTGGATTTGTTTAAATGAATGAAGAAATGAGGTGTGATAATATATCCATTATTATGATGAAAAGGAATCATTTTGGACTTATGATTTGAATGTTAAGATACAACTCCAAAGGTTTGGTCTCTAAATTGAAATTTGATGATAAATTGAATTTCAAAGATTTAGTTGTTTAAAAAGAATTTGAATTATTATTTGAACTTTGAAATAAGTTAAAAATGGAATTTGAATTCAGAATTAAATGGTTTAAAGATATAAGTTGATTTGATTTAAAGGATTAAGTCAACATTCAAAATTTAACTCGAATTTATATAATTCGGGATGGTTTAAATTTGAAATTTGAATTGAATTAATTCAAATTGAATTTGATTTGAGTTAATTGGAATTGAGATTGAAGATGTATAAGTTTAAAAATTCAAATGGAAAATTTTAAATGAAATTGAAGTTGAATGAGCTCAAATTCAAATGGGAATTGGGATTAATTCAAACTGGAATTGATTTGAAATTTAAATGGGTTCAATTTGAAATTACTCCAAATTGATTTGAATAATTTGAAACCGTGATTAAAGTTGAATAGGTTTAAAATTCAACTGGAATTTGATTTGAAATTGGAAAGAAATTGAGAATTAATTTAACTTGAATTGGGAATAAATCAATTTCAATGGAAATTGAAGTTATTTAAATTGGAATTAAGTCAATTTAAATGGAAGTGGAAATTTAAATTGAATTGATTGGAAATGGATATTGAGAATTGAACAGTTTAACTCTGGACCATTTTCAAAATAAATTATTTTAATATAAATCTATTTTTCCAAACTATTTACTATGCAACTTTTTGTTTTAAACCTAAAACTATCTTATACTTGTTTTGTAATTATTTTTGGAACTATTTAACAATTTTTCAACTGTTTTATAAACTAATTACTATTTTTAAACTATTTTACAAATTAATTACTATTTTACAACTGTTTTGTAATTATTTAAATTTCTATAATTATTTGACTATTTTCCAACTATTTTACAATTACTTAACTATTTTACAAACTAATAAGTATTATTCTACCATTTATTAATTTTAAACTTTTCAAGCTATTTTCTAAATATAAGCTGGACAAATGCAAATTGTTTATGATTAATTACCCAATTGAGATAAGGATTAAAGTGATAATCTAAGTGGGATTGAAGCAATTGTGAATAAGTGAATGAAAATTAAAGTGAATGTGAATAGAAAAAGAATTGTTTTAGCTAATAATCAATGGAGATAGATATGTAGGATGTACGTATATTATTCTATTTGCATATTGATTTGATCCAGATTCAAGCACAGAATTTCGAGTTAGTTATATCGATCCGAGTTGGGATTTTTCATTCGATTTTCGACGGCGAACCTGGATATGGATTGTTGATTGATTCTGGATATTTATCATAGTTATGGCTATGCAAGAAGAATGACGATTTCTGATCAAGAAACCAGATCTGAGTCTGCACTAGGAAATCAGGTGGACGGTACTAGCTCGGAAATGAAATTGTGTGATCGAGTGAGTGGTCAGATTGATATAGCGTACGGATGATATGTGTACATCGTACGGGTTTGAATGAAATTGATACTGGGAATTTATGGATAAGAAATGTAAAATGGTTTTGAAATGAAAGGTATATTTTTGTGAAATATATGATGAAGTAAAGTGGAAATTGGATATTTCTATGGTAAAAATTAACTTTATGAAAGTAAGTAATTTGGTAAGTGACTTTATAGAGTAATCAAATTTGAATATTTGATTTAGAATAAAAAAAGTTATATATATCTTTGTTATGTAAGATAAATCTCCCCTTGTTGAATCTTTTGCCGGAAGGAAAGGATTTTTGAAAATATTTGAAGTATTAAAAGGGTTTTATGCAAGTTTGAAATGATCCAAAGATTTTTCAAGGTTATATATATCTATATATATAAAGGATCTTTTGACAATGATTTTGGATTAAAGGTTTTTGGAACCTATGGATTTGGAAAGGCTTTTGATTTTTGGGTAAAATCAATATTGGAATTTGGAAAGCCTAGTTTGAGAATTATCGATTTTGGGATAATCGATTTTGTGAAAATGAGATTTATATGAGATTTATACTAGGTGTATGATTCGTAAGATGCTATATGCGTATATTATAAAGTGTTTTGAAAATGACTCTGGAGAAAAAGGCGCTCCCTTGGAATGAACTTCTCAGGAGTACCATAGGTTGGTACTGCCTTGAGCCTCTAAGGGGGAGGTTCTAAAGTTGATCCTGTGAGGAGTCCGAACAAAACTAGTTCATGAGGATTTTGTGTAGTGTGTAGCGGAAGTCGTGGGTGCTGATGCCTACAGAGGCATTTGGGTTATGCTGTGACGATAGTGTAACTCGATGTCACTGCGATCTACTGCAGACCAGAGCGAAAGTCGTGTGTGCTGCTAAGAGCCAACAGTCTATGTTTGATTTTATATCGCTAGACTATGACCTATGGTAACATAGCGAAAGTCGTGTATGCCACTGAGAGCCAACAGTCTATGTTTGATTTTATATCAGTGGAGTGCGACCTATGTGGGAGTGGAGAAGTTTCATTCTTTTGGCAACGAAATTCGAGGGCGCTGAGGCCTACAGTTACATGGACTTTTGCTGCGATGGCAACGTAACCCTGGATGTAACTACGATCTGTAGCGGGTTCCATGGCGTAATCGAGGGGCGTGGAGGCCTACGGTTATCTATGGATTTTGCTAGGACGACAACGTAACCATCGGGTTAACTACGATGATGGATGGGGGTGATGATTTCCAAAGCATTCTCACCAAAGATATTTCTTCTATTTTCAAAAATGATTTATATATTTTCAATAAATTATTTTCCAAGTATTTTCACTGGGTGTTGAAAATGGGTTTACCAAGTACTTGTAGATTTTCAGTCCTACGCCTGATCAACGTATGACCGAATTTCTGTGAGAACGAGGATGGACTGGTTGAGACATCGAGTTATAAAAAGTATTTTTATAAAAACTATTTTGTAATATTATATAGATTTTAAAAGTTTTTTAAAAATGATCAAAGAATAAGTTTATTTGAATTTAAGTATTGAATAAATTCTGGTTTCGTTCCTTTTCGAGGACGAAAAGATGAATGTGATAACCCAGATTTCTGGACATCTGATAAGTGGATAATTAACTGGTTTATTCTGTTGAATAGATAAAATTCTGATATCTGGAACTATAATAAATTTGAATCTATAATAAACTTTGAAATATAAATATCTAAAAATAATAAATTTTACAGTAAATTAATGTATAATAGATGTATACAAAATTCCATAATCTTAAGTGTATGTATATATATAAGGTCACTAAGAAATAGTAAAGATATTGATATAATTCAAACAATTTAAAATGCAATAATCACCTTTGTTTATTATTTAAAAATTTGTAAAATTGGTATTTTCAAATAAAAATAATAATAATAATGTATTACTTTAAATATAGATGTAAATAGATTTTAAATTATAATGATTATTTACTAAATTTATGTGTGTTTGTTTAAAAATATATGTGAGTCAATTTAAAATAAATTTGAATTTGAGATTGAAATCCAAAGATAAATATCTTAAAGTAAATTGGATTTTAAAAAAATAAAAATAAAATAATGTATGTTTGATTTTTTTATGTGTATATAAGTAGTTCTATATTATTTTCTTTAAAAAGATTTTATAAATAAGTTAGTGGAAAAGGTATTAATGTAAAATGTAAACATAAAATTAAATAAAAACCATATAAAAATAAATAGCAAATATAATTTAAAAAACTTATTAAGACAATATTAAGCCTTATAACACATGAATTAACAATTGTAACTTGAGTTAGCATGCAATGTAACATGTGGCACTTTTATTTTCTTTAAAAAAATTCTATGTAAAACAAATACCAAAGAATTAACCAGGCTTTGTACAACTCAAAGTTTTTTCATTCCCTCAAACTAAAACTGAAAATTTAACCAAAAAAATTAAAGAAAAACAAATAAAATCAAAACTGATTAGTATTTAAGTTTTCAACCTCAAGCAAATCAAATTAAAATGAAAATTTCAGTTTCTTTTCAAACCTGAAGAATCTTCAAGTTTATCAAGCTTAGCAAATTAAAATCTAGAAGTTGATGGAGAATTCAATTTTCAGACCAGTTTCAAATCAGAGAAACAAAATGCAGATCATCTCAAAACATCAAGTAACTAAAATCAAGTGCAGATCAAAAACAGTTTCCAATCTTTTAAAGTTTTCAAAGTCTGCTTCTCTATTCTTCATCAATCAGGTGAGTAAGCTACATCTTTTAAAATCCAAAAATCTTTTATCAAATCTGTAGATAAGTAAAAGAATATAAAAGTAGCAAAATATTTTATATGGCTGCCCGGAAATGAAAGTACTCATGCCTGGATATGTAATGTAGTTGCCTGTACAAACTGTTGTCATCTCTTCTCTGCTCAAATTGAATAGTGAGTAAACAAACTTATATTTTTATGGAAACCCTGTTGCATGATAAAGAAATATGGAGTAAAATTTGATGATAATAGTTTGTAGGGTTGATTTAATGTTTATATATATGGATATTTTGGGTGTGCTTGTCTGTGTTTTAAGTATTTCTGCTCGGCTTTTCAACTACAGGTTGTTAAATAAAAAAATTTAACTACTTTTCCTCTGAATTTCTTTAGACTACATTGTATAAATGAAATTTATTTGATATATCAAAATATAAATTTTAAAATGTTTCAAAGTAAAATTTGAAGCTAGTTTAAAAAAAAGAGGAAGAAGAACGGTAGGTTGATAACATAATGAAATCTCGATCAAAATAATGGTTTATTTCATGTGTATAATCTGTTATGTCATCGAAATCTAGGATTTTTAAAATAAAAACCAAGATTTTTAGACTTTAAATCATGAGATTTGGCATGTTAATCAAAACATGGGTTTCAAGCAATTTCGGTTGATCGGAGAGTTTTGGGGTAGTGAGATTTTGGTCGAGGCTGGTCTGGAGGTCATGCATTTTGGAAAATATGGTGATGCATTTTTGTGGCGACGGTGGTGGCCGATTAAGGTGAAGTTAGGGTTTCGAAGAGTTTTGGAACAGGGCTGGTTACCTGACATTTTTGTCATCAAGAGACCACCGGAAGGGATCGCGAGGGAAGGAAAAGAGTTGTTGGAGCGTGGCGTGGTTTCGGGTTGGTCGGCATGAATATCGGAGGTCTGTGGTGGCGATGCTAGGGAATTTTCTGGAGATCGACTTGCTCTAGTTCCTTTGGAATAGTTCGATTTCATTCTGGAGTTTGTTAGGTTATTCTGAAGGTTGATATCGGAGGTGAGTGGTGGCGTCGACTTACCAGAGGAGGTGACGATGGTTGGAGATGCGCCGACCATCTGTGCATGTGCACGCGTTACATATTCGCGTCTGGGTTTATGGATTATCAAGGAAGATGAAGGAAACCCGAGTCGATCGCGTGATGTTTGAGGGTTTGACTCGATGCAGAATGAGTTTGTGAGTGCACAGAGTTTAGCTAGTGAATTTTTGGTTTGGCTCTGGTCTGGTGGTTTTTATGAAACCAGATTTTTGAAATAAAATGGTAGATCCAAGTTGGAGTCGGTTAAAGGAATTTTTGTTTAAGATAAAACTATTTTAAATAAACTCAATAATTAATTAAGTTGTTAATGAAGAAGGAAATAAGGTTTTAAAGTTATTTACTTAAGGGTTGAAAGAGTTTGGAAATTTGCATATCATGATAAATTATTTGATTTAAATCCTAAGTGTTTTTTTCAGAAAGTTTAGTGATGTTAATTAGGTAAGTGTTAAGATAGATGTTTTTAATTGTTTATCTTAGATAATTCAAATGTTATGCAATTAGACCTAAGATTTATTAAAAGATCCTTATGGATAATTAAGTAATTAATTAAGGTAAAGGGGTTATCTTAATTTGATTAAGGTTTGGTGATTAAGGATTAAATTAATTGAATAAAACATAATTAAGGGAGTATTTAATTAATTAATTGAGTTGATTGTAAGAACCTACGGACTAGAATGAGTAAAGTCTCATCAGAGCTGAAGGTTAAGCGATAACCTTGGCTCTATTATGGGTAAAGTCTCATCAGAGATAGGATTAGTAATATCCTAGGATGAGTAACTCATTAGAGATAGGGTTAGCAATAACCTAGAATGAGTTATGAGAGTATTATATATATGAGCGCGTATTTGTTAATTTTATAAAAATGATTTCGTTTTAAATGAAATGGGTAAATGATATAATTTTACCTTGGGTTTATATTATAAATATTAAAGGGAATACTATTACCTTTTGGGTTAGAAGTTAAGGATTGATTGTGACTTTGCTTAGTGAAACTAAAATATGAATATCTTGTGATTAGAATTGCACAATTTGACTATAAGATATTTCATATATGATCAATTAGTTAAAAGCTAGAAATTAGAACTTTAATCATATACCCTTAGATACTTAGTATTAAGAAATAATAATGATTAAGTGATTATCATAATGGATGGATTTAAAAGCTAAATACAAATATCTTGTGAAGTAGAATTCACAATTTGACTGTAAGATATTTGATGATAATACTGAAGCTAGAAGTGTAATTAGAGAAAGTAAAGAGAAAATGTACACTTAGAAAAAATTCTTATCAATAAGATAGAAAAGATAAGCCAAGATTGAAATTTGGGGTAAATATAATATAAAAAGATAAGTTGTATAACTTATAAAGGGGTTAAGTTAATTTAAAATTTAATATTAAAATAATGTGAATATAATAATATTATACTATGGTAATAGTGAAAATTCATTTTAAATACTTTTAAAAGTGAAAATATTGATTTAAAATGGTTTCTAATAGTGTTGAAATCCAATTTGAATTGATTATTTCAAATATTGAAAAATAAGTTAAAACTAGATGCGTCGCGCAACGGTAGTTCGCGATTTCACGCCGAATAGTGCAAAATAAGTGTATAGAGTGGAATATGGCTCGTAATTCTTCGAGATAAGAAAATTCTGGACTATTATATTCATATCTTACAAACGAAGAAAGAAAATCCAAGTTTCGATAAGTAGATTTTGAAATAAGTCCAAATCAATTTTCCAGAAAAATCACGCTAGTGCACTTAAGTGACCATAATAGAAAATTTGTTTAAATAGATGTTTTTAACTATGGAAAAATATGGAATAAATTTGATAAATATATTTAAATAATTTAAAAGAGATATGGATTGGAAAATATGAATTATCGAATGTTTAAAAGTTGTTTAATGAAAATAAGCTAATTTAGCACTTTCCGCAGCACTTTTATGTTGCGAATTCTATAATTTTTGGAATATGAGTTTAAATGTAACGACATTTCCCAGAATAAAATGTGATGTTTTAAAAAGGATAATTAAGCATTTTGAAAGATAATTTGGGATATTTATAAGCAATTCCAAAATAAAGTTGAAAATCTGAGTATGCGGAAACGACTAGTACATTTGTCCCGCCTATGAGATCTGGGAAGATAAAACAAGGTGTTTAACTAAGGTTAGGGATGGAGCAACCAGTGCCCTGAACTTACCTGGCCTATGTTTTCTTTTCTTAGGCGAGGGGTGGAACAGATCGAAAGGAAAGCCCGGATGCTCTTAAATAAAAAGATTCTGTATTAAGTTTTTGAATTAAAAGAAGATTGGTATTATCCAAAAGTTAAGTAATCCCCAAAATAAATGATTTCTACGATCCTATTTACTCAAAAATATTTGTTAATATTGATTTAGGGTTTATCGTAAACGATGTCTTAAATAACATTGTTTTTGACCCGCTTAAAAGTTAAGAAATTTGGATCAAGAATTAAGTAAGGAAATCTGAGATATTTTCCAAAATAAAAGAATGAATTACTTAGAATTATCTTAAGTTAAAAGAAAGAGATTTCGAAATCATCCGAAAAGAATTAATGTGAAAAGTGACTTAATAAATCCTATATACTCATATTCACTTTTTATCGATGATTGGATTTCGAAGGAACCGGAGTCGGATTTGGTTAATTCCTATCCGAAAACCACTTCGAACTAATGTATACGTTCGAACGTGAAGACATGTTGAAGAAAATGATTATTGAAGACTGTGGATCTTCATAGCGTGAGGACTGCTTGTTGATTTGCTCGGGGTCGCACCCGTTATAGAGTTATATATAGTAGTGGTCTCCTCATGATGGAGATTTTTTGGGTTGCAAGGGATTCTCACCTAGTAATGGCCGAGGAAAGTGCCTTCGGTTTGTCCTGTTCCTGGACAACTTGTATGGACGTTTGTCTGACATCGCATTTCTAACGATTACGTACATTGGTTTTTACAAACGTACATCAGTGGTGGAGGAGAAGGCAACTTCTCTTAGCTTAACATCCTCCTTGACACATTCGAGCTTGAGGGTTGTATTTTTGTGGAAGGCAATTAGTAGTTAAACGAAAATGGCAATGTGGCATTCAAAGATGTGATATGTGCTTTGTGAAAAGGTAATCGTTAGCCTCAAGCCTCGTCAAACTGGAAATGACCGAAACATGATTAGATGCAGCAGGGCTAAGTGGGTCATTCCCAAGTAGGGTATGATCATCCTGTTGTAGATATATTTCTTCCCGCTATGATGTTCGGGATGTATATTAATGTGGTGTATGGAAAACGAGCGCTCGGTTAAAGGTCGGTAATGACCGGGGGATGACGTATTCGGTACTATCTAGTTAAAGAGGTAGGCCGGTCTTGTGTTGGTAGAGGGCAGATGTTCTGTGCCTCGGGACATCCATCTAGAGGTGTACCCATTTCGGAAGGTAGATCCTCCGCCTGGTCATTTGTATGGAAACCCATTCTCCAATAAGAACCTACGGACTTGATTGTAAACCTATTATGCTGGAATTTAATCAATGTAACAATTTCGGCTAAGATTAATAAGTTTATTTGCAAATGTTTTAAAACAGATGTCATTAGAAATAATATCAAATGTTTTGATATAAAAGTGTTTTAGTTATCATAAGGTAAAAACCCGTCCGTGTTTATGTGTGGGCATGGTCTTATGAGATACTCTTCCTTTTCAAAGGATCTTTATAAAAAGGCTGATATATGACACTGTCATTTATTGTTGAGTTTTTCTCATGCTAGTTTATCAAGCCTGATCTAGGTATTTTCAATACTCGGGTCAGATCCGAGTAGTTTCAGGATAGTCGGAGACAATTGGAGTTTCCAGAGGAGAGCTGGAGATATTCATCGACGTATGGAGATATTCTATTATCCGTTTTGCTTGGTGTATTTTGTTTGATGTTTGTCAGCAATTGTAAGGGCATGTTTTATAACTGTCCCAGCTGAATTTAGGTTAGACTCTGATATATGTATTTAAAAGTTTTCCGCTGTAAAAATATTTGTTCAATATTATATGTTATTCCATTCGTATGAGATTCTGTTCTGTCTACTTTTCTTTATCACCCTTAATGATCCGTCTTTTCGTGCAATTTGAGTTGGACATGTGTGGTTTATTATCGATTTAAAAGGTACGGGAAAACGGGCCTTAATGATCCGTCTTTTAACTCTGATTCGGAAAATATTGATTTATAATGGTTTCTAATGATAATCAACATAATTTAGAAAGCGGAGAGAATTTCTCACCATAATATCCACTCCGTCAATCTTTAACGTGAGATACGCGTTTCTCGTTAACGTGCTCTTTCCAACGTCTCGCCTTTATCGCTTCTTTTCCGAATGCTTTTGCTTTCCTTTCTTTTTCTTTCTTTTTTTTCTTCTTTCTCTTTTTTTTATAAAGAGGAGGGGGTACGGCCTTGGGTATGTGAGTGTGGAGGAAGGCATGGCTCGTAGGTGGCTTTGGGGTTGGTGTGTAGGAAAGGGTAGGAGAGGGTAATGCTTGGCCTAAGGGGTGTGGAGCTCGGCTTGGACTAGGGGGGCTCGGCCTTGGGGGTAGGGCTTGGGTTTTGGGAGTGTGTGCTCTGCCTAGGGTGGTGTGGGGGTGTAGGCATGGGTTTTGGGTGAGGAGGAGGTGTGTAGGTGGTAGTTTGTCTTGTGTAAGGTGATGTAAGGTGATGGTTTGGAGTATGGAGGTGATAGCTTGAAGGTAGAAGGGAAATGGTGGAAGTAGAGAAGGTTTTTGGAAATTTTATGAAATGAAAGTGTAGTGGAAATGAAGAGAGGCGTGGTTGTATTTATAAGTGTACACATTTAGTGGTAAATGACATTAATACCCTCTTCATTTTTGAATTTAAATATACTTTTCTTTTATGTGAAAAAGAGTGATTTGATATGTATTAATGGTGATGGTAAGAAAGAGGAATGATTACTTTCTTAGATTTTGTGTTTAAAGAGAAGACTTTGGAATGATTTGATTTGCATTAAATGCATGTATGTATGTGTCATTAACTTCTTACATTAGCTTTCTTTTCACTTTTGCATTTGCTCCTTTCCTATGCATAAACATAACTTCTTATTAATGAGATATGAAGTAGAATAATGATGTTGTTTTATAAAAGGTTTAATAATTTTTAAATTTGTCAAATCATGATGTTTTACTTTTTATACATTTATGTAAATATTTTCAAAAGTAAACTCTTTTTGTTTTTATTGCTAAATGTATAATGTTTATATAGTTCGTAAACTTGTATTTATAAGTTTGGAAATGTAACAAGTTGCAACAACTTGTCGACAACTTGTTTTTGTTAAAAACGGCGTTTTTGACGACAATATACAGTCAAAATTTGACGTTTTTATTAAGCTATATATTGGAGTAAACCAAACTTTAAAATGAACTTTTTACTTATTTAAATAAAATAAAACAAGTCTCTTTATATTTTAAAACCATATTAAATTAATATCAAAATCTCAAATTTTACAGTGTATGTAAAACTGACAAAATGCGATAAATTTTGGTTATTTTTGTAAAACGATCATTAACAAACTTTTAAATCTTTTAACATACTTTTATTATCTTTATTGGATGTTTTAAATAAGACTTATCTTTTTAAATAAATATTTAAAATTCATTTATTTAAGTCTTTGTTTATTACTAACAAAACTTAACCTTTTGTCGATTTGTTCTAAAATCCAAATTTATGCTTTTTAATTTATTATCTATAAGAATAGATAATTATTTATTATATATAACATATCTATTTAAGGTTTAAACTCCTTATAAATTTAAATCGAGCGAAATTTCTCATTTTCAAAGTAGCGAAATTACGGGTAGTTACATTCTCCCTTACTTAAAAGCATTTCGTCTTCGAAATGAAATCAAAGACAAAGGAATCTATATCATACTCATCTCCTCAAATAATTTGGCTTATTTCTATTGATGATAGAAAAGAAGAAAGTCGATATCATAACAACACTAAAAAAAATGATGCCAAACATACATACAAAAATTTTATATTAGGATGATATTTTTTTATATCTCTTATTCCTAAAAATGTTGCTACTACTGCCACATTATAGGGCATATCGCCAAAGACTGTCTAATGCTCAAAGAGGCAGAACAGCCAAGGCCTTTTGTTACCCTTATTCGTCCAACCACTGCCGCAGAAAAAGGGAAAGGGATAGTGGAAGTCTAAGTTAGTTAAGCATGTATAAGCAAGTCTTATCTAAGTATTATATGACTTTTTGTGAAACTTTTTGAGTGTACTTCTTAGAAGCCACTTAGTATGAATGTATTTCAGAATCAATATATAAGATATCGTTTTGCTATTTGTTTATGTCCAAATTCTGCTAGAACCCATTATAAAAAAAATGATAATAATTAAGTAAGGAGCACTTAATAAAATGAGATAAAAAAATAAAAGCTAATCTTTGATAGGAAATGATAACTGATTTTGGAGTTCTCATATATAAAATTGTAGAAACCAACCAAGGCCGAAAGACTAGCATTTAGGCAAAGCTTTAGGGAAGCCTTAGCCAAATACGGAGACTTGGAAGTTGTTGACATGCCGATCACGACAGTAGGAGGACCCTCAGGTACAGTACCGAGATCATTTGACCACCCGATAGAGATCTCCGACGATGAGGAGTTGATAGTTGAGGATGTGTTGCCCATAGACCAAGAGATCGATGCAGGAGCAGAGGAAGATGACGAGGCAGAGGATGAGGCGGATGACTGGATGTTAGATCCTTTGAGTGACGATGAAGAACTGGAAGAAGAGGAACCTATGGAGGAGCCGATGGAGATCGAGCCACTGAACGGAGATCCCATGGAGATAGAGACAGAAGTCTCAGGGATTTACGATGCGATATTTTTCGAGGAAGACGATTCAGAAGACGATGAGCAGATTATTTGGGGTATGGGTACGCCCATTCAGGAGATAGGATCTCCAATTCCGATGGTAGCTGAGGATATTGGTTTAGAGGATATTGAGATAGAGCAGCATGAGCCATGGTTCCCAGGAGGCCAGCTGTAACGACCCAACTTCCTATCTCCAGGAAATCGCATCGCTAATAAGAAAGAAAGGGAAAGAGAATAGAAAGAAAGATAAGAAGATGAAACAACACATCAGAATCTAAACAGCAGAACGAATAAATTATATTAATAACATAAAATATTTACATAGTTTACAATCACTATCAGAGTACACAGATAATACAACACATACTAGACAGTTATAAACACCTGTCTAGTATTTACAACATAATACAATCTCAGAGTCAATCATAGAACACACAGCGGAATACTAATATATCTACATGCAGAAGCCTCCTGCTCCATTGCTCCTCCAATATACGTCAAGGCTAACCCGAATCCTAACCTGAATCCCTTGGCTACTCGTAAAAATTTGAGTACCCAAGAGTTTATGAAAAACAAAAATAAACTCCGGGTCAGACATGGGTCTGGTGTGAGTAACAGGTTAAAGTTGCTTAATTTTCAAAAATCTTTAAAAGAAAGGTATCACGTAAGACTTCCCACGCATAAACATGGAAAAGTTTTTACCTTACGCTAACCAAAACATTTGATAGGAAATCCGATGATATTATAATAGTGTCTAGGGTTTTCAAATAAATATGAAATAGCCGAAATTGTTACATGATTAAATTCCAGCTACTAGCCACAAAAGTGGGTAATACAATCAAAACCTTGGCACTTATTGGATTTTGGATTCCATACAATGGCAGGGCTACTGGGGTACCGCCCGTCACAGTACGTGGCCTAGATCACCGTACCGAGGAGTACTCCCACTCCCCTGCAACAGAAGGCCGGACCCGTTCCTTACTGAACAGTTCAGAACAAGACAACCCCGGCAGTTGTCGCAAACCACTGCCCCACACAGCCGAATATAAAGGGACCTCTAGACATGGATCAATCTTGCTCTCCAGTGGGAGCTACCCACGAAGCCATGCTGCACCTCCCCTGTTTTAGCCAGGTTGATGAGGCTTGAGGCTACGATTACCTTTATAGGACATCAAATCTTAGAATGCTCATCGTCCTCCTGACGATGTGCTGAAAGCATTCAATCCATACAAGTTCGTTCCGGGTTCGAACGAAACCGAAGGCACTATCTCGTTGCACTCATTATTGGAATCACCCTCAAAGTCAATGACCATAGCCCTTGCACTCTGATTCACCATCTCGAATCTATAAGCACTATTCCGTCAAACTCATTACGGAATCACCCACAGAGTTATACTGACGTATAGCCCTTACACCTCTAGTCTTCACTTGCTCCACTTAGATTCACGACCTAACGTTAATTGGAATCGATGTGGTTTTCGGATTCCAAATATGGAAACCCGATCCCGGTCTCAACGAAATCCAAAAGCGTGTCTTTTAGGTCCAAGTTGTTTTAAGTTTAAAACAATTCAATTTAAACTATCTATATACACACAGATAGATACTTCACATCATCATAATGGATAATCAACAATATTATCATAAGCAAGTAATCTATATTATCATCATAACTTGATAATCTATGTTATCATCGTCCATAGATAACTCATATCACCATCACAATGCAACCAATGCATCCATAACACATAATACTAATCTCATCTTTGAGATTCAACCATTTAAGATAAACTATATCATCCATTCACAAGCAAGGATCCATAATCACACCATCTATAATTAATTTAAAATGAATTAAATTAATCACTTCTGTCTCTAATTAATTTAAAGTGAATTAAATTAATTACTTATTATTTAATTAATTTAAAATGAATTAAATTAATTACTTCCTCATTTAAAACTTGCTTACTTAATCCTTAATTGATTACAAATAAATCAATCAATTATCCTCAAATTAATTACCTTAATTAATCAACCTTGATTAATTATCCCTTAATTACATTCAAGTAATTAACTTTAATTAATTATCCTTAACCAAATTCAGTAATTAACCTTTAATTACTTCATTAATTAATTAATTATAATTAATTACATTAATTCTTAATTAATTACATTAATTAATTACTTTCTTAATCACTTATCATTGATTAATTAATCCTTAATTACATCATTAATCATATTAATTAATGATCCTTAATTAAATTTAAATTAATTACTTGTTTAAATTAATTACATTAAGTAATTAACCTTAATTAAACCACAATTAATAATCATACTTGATTAATTACATTTAGTAATTAACTACTCTTAATTACTTCTTAATTACTCCCAAATTAATTACATTTAATAATTAATTATACTTATTAATCAATCTTGATTTAATCTCATTAGTAACTAATTACTCTTAATTAATTACATCACTTAATTATTCAAATAACTTAATTAATTAATTAATGCTTAAATTAATTACTCAAAGTAATTAATTATTAATCACTTCCACAAAGTAATTATCCTCATTATTATTTACACAAAGTAATTAATCCCAAAATACCATACTTCAATTAATTACTTCCAGTAATTTATTTATCTTAATTACTTCTCTAAGTAATTATTTCTCAATGATTACTTATCAACTCATTTCATGATTATTCTAAATTAATTAAAGTTAATTAATTAATTTAAACTAATCCAATTAATAAATTAATTACAAAGAGTAATTCATATCTTTAATTATTTCCATAAAGTAATCATACTTAATTATGTTTCATAATTGATTATTTAAATTAATTAACCCAATTAATTTATCAAAAATTAATTACATTAATTAACAAATAAATAATCACAAGCTTATGACCTTCATTAACTTATCATTAAATTCTTAATTACCTTTCTTAAGTAATTAACTTAAATTAATTAATATTTTAATTACAAATTTAATTAACCTTAATTAATTTCTAATCTTTAATTAATTAAACAAATTAATTAATTAAATTACTTAAATTACCTTAATAATTTAATGAAACAAAGATCATTAAATCTTAAATTTACTTTTAAAAATAAAACATTTCTTATTCATGGTTACTTATTTATTAATAAAGTAACTTAAAACAATTTAACTCAAAATTGTTTTCAAATTACATTTTAAATTTTAAATTTAAAAAGAAATCAAACTTAACTTAAACAAAGTTTTAAAAACATTTTAAAATCTTTTAAAGCTTTATTCTTATTTTATAAAAGAAGTTATAAGAAATTTAAATTCCAAATTCGTTTAAAAATACAAATCATATTTAAATATGTTTGAACAACCGATCTGTTTAAACATTTAAATTTCTTTTTAAAACTTCCTTAATTTTCAAACATTGTTTCAAAATTGAAGTTTGATTCCAGATTTAAACTTATGTTTAAATCCTTACTTAAATTTAAAGCATATCCTAAATTAAAATATTTAAACTCTTGAAGTTGTTCTAAACATTTTGTTTTTAAGTTTAAATTTAAATTTGGCTTAAATTCTGTTTTCAAAAACCCTGCATTAGATTTTAAAACAAATCTTTTAAATTGAAAATACATATACAGGTTTCAGTGAAACCTGTAATAACAGGGGATACTCGAAACCCCTTTCATTTTACTTCGAGACGCATACCTAACTACTCCGGGCAAAAACTCAACTTACTCGAGAAAATTTCGAGTCAAAACACAGCAGCCTTCAAAACAAAACACCTGACACTCCTTCTTCACCGTGCATATGCACGGTGGCTGTAGCCACCTCCGGCTACCACCCAGTCAGCTATCATATCGACTCTTATCCCTGCATCACCTCACTGACCTCAAAACCACCCAATTCACTCGAAAACGAAATTGAGTTTCCCAATTCCAACCTGGCAACAGCAGGCAACTTCACCCCAAAGCCTGTAAAACCTTCAACCTCTCCTCTCCAGCCACCGGGGTTGCTAAAACTTCGGCCAAGACTTCGACCATCCCCTAGCTTCCTTTACCCAGCGTTCCAGAGCACTCGAACAACCAGAGGCTCAATGCCGATCAAAAATTCATATGCACACCAAACTAGGATTACAGAACAAAACCCAACACCGCCGCCGCCACATTGATCTGCCACCACTTACACCATTTTTCCCATCATTACTGATAACTCATCCATCGCCAGAAGGAAGCCCGACACTCCTCTCACCCGTGATCATCAGAATTTTCCCCAATTACATTTTCCACTAAAAACAGAACTGCTCCTCAATTCTACCCTTAAAATTTATGATTTGATTTTAAAAATCAGTATTTTGTATAAGTATTTATAATTCAAACCTGAATTCATGATTACATAAGTTTGAATTTTTACTAAAAACTCATACTTCCCTGTTATTCTTATTTTTCAAAGCAATTACAATTTGTCTTGGCATAAATAAATTTTAAAGCTTTCTTTATAATCAATCAATCAGATATTGTTTGATTCATAATTACTAACATAAACTTGTAAGAGAAAAATGGATTTTAACAAAATCCTTGCTTCTGAAACTAGGTAAGCAGATTCACAGTACATACATTCAACATTCATAAGTATATAAACAGCAATGCATTTAAAAACATGCAATCCAGATAACATACACAACATACTTATTTAAGCAACCAACTCATATTTAAATTTTAAAAAGTGTTACTCATCTGTCTAGAGCATGAAGAACAAAGCTTTTGTTTTATGCTTTGCTTTGCACTTGAAAAAGATTGCACAGAGGATTGCAGACAATCATGTTTTTGATATGAATTCAGGTTGTAGGCTATGTACAGGAATTGTAATGCTTTGAAAATGTGCAGATTTGCTTTAAAATTAAACAGGGTAGGGAATATGATTTTGATATGAGGATTTAAAAAAAAGATTTGCAGAGGATTTCAGACTTAAAGGTATGCATCTGATTGAGTTGAAGAAGAATGCATATGCTATTTTCTGGTTTGCTTAGAATTTTTTTACAGTTCTGAAATATGTAATTGTTTCAACTGAGATTTATCTTTGGAAATGAAGATTAGAAAAAGATGGGAATGAAGGAAATATGTTTTTATACAAGATAAAAATGATTTATTTAAAATATAAAAGAAAATCAAAATAAAAGACACTTGTCAAAATAAGAAAATAAATTGTTTACACTTGTCTTATTAATCACCTAGAATATTAACACTTGTTCTATGCATATGTTACTTATAACTTTTAATTTAAAGATAAATAAAAATCCTCTTTCCTTTATTAAATACATATATAGCAGTATCATAAATAAATGTATATGTATCTCTTTTTAATGAAGTAAAACAATTTATAAAACATGAAAGCTCACTTACAAAATTCAAATATGGTTATTCATATATGTTTTATTCATTTGAATTTCAAAATGAATTCAAATTCAAATGTTATTTATATTTAAAATCCAATTTTAAAACTAATTTATATTAACATATTTAATTTGACAATAATAGTTTTGTCTTTTAAAATATATCTACATTTATACATTTATTATTACTAGAAAATAACTCATTTATCATTTATAAAAGAAATCATAAATTACTTGTCTTATTTATCTTAATTAAAAGAATTAATGTTTAATATATAAAGAGTATCTTAAATTTTCATATAATTCCAATTTATAATTATTAAGCTATATTTAAAACAAATAAAATAAACTTTTATTTACCTTATTAAAATTTAAACTATATTTAAAATAAAATTATACAATTTAAAACAATTACTTTAAGTATTTTAAACCAATTAGTTATTTATTAAATAAAATAAGAATCTTCAAATTATCAAATGAATATTAGAATTTGAAAACAATATTTTATTTGTTTATTCAACTTCTAATCATACTTATCTATTCACAATATATACACACACACACACACACACACACACACACATTATAAATAGGAAAACAATTATTACCCTTTAAAAGATAAATTTCATCAATTACACAATTGTTTAATTGGATTATTAAATCAAGTAAATTTTTATTAAAATTTTATCAAATCAATTTAATTTTAAACACAGATTATTAAATTGATATTGCTAAAATTTCCGGGATATCACATTCCTCCCCCCTTAAAAGAATTTCGTCCCCGAAATTTAAAAGCAAAAGTAATTTAATAACCCATTTAAAAATCCTAGATTTTAAATCACAAACATACATCAATCATATGCTAATAACCATAGCAACCAATTTATCTAATCAAACAAATTTAATTATCCAGATAAAATTCTAGATAAAATTTTCTCGAGTTTCCCCAAGTATATATATATATATGTGTGTGTGTGTGTGTGTGTGTATATATATATATATATATACCGGGATACTCGCCCTACTAAATACAAACAATCTAAACTACGAAGCTACAGAGCTTCTACTCATCTAGATCTATAGAACTAGACAATATATCAGACTACAGACGAGACTGACTCAACCACTAAACCTTCTTGAACAGCTGGTTCCATTTCCAGAGGTAACTCATACACGTACTCCCTCAGAGACATGTGAAACTCATAAATCCAATTATCCAAACTGGCAATTCAACTCTAGAAAACCAAACATCAAACCAACCAAAACACAGAAGAGATCCAAAACAAAACTCCGACTCCGGAATCCAAATTCCTTCGCCTCTTATCTTCTAAAACTCTCCTGACGATCCCGTGCTGCCTAAATCCAAACTGATCAGCTCAACTCTTGCTGATTCCTCTAGAAACAATCTAGAACAAAAACAATCCAACACAACGATCTCCTCAAGATCAACCAAGACTAAGATCACCAACTCTACTCTTCAACCATTAGAAGAACAACTTACTTCTTCTATCCAGAAAAGACAAAACAGAAGCATTCCCAAACTGCTTCCGCTGCACAACTCTGATCTGGCACAGAAGACACTGCTGATGAAGAATATGAGCACAAACTGGACATCACCTCCCAGAAATGTGGCTCAATATATCCAAGAAAACTCAAAAGTTCTATCAATCCTAAGCTGCCTCACCAAACCTATCTCGAGAAACCATCCTTCTACTAGCTGATCCACCGGTAGCACTCCTGGAATACGGCCGATAAGAAAACTCAATCTTCAGAAGTAGAAAAACCTTCGACTTCTCAGAAGACAACCAAAAATTCTTCAATGCCTCAAAAGAACACTCAAACTATCGCAAGTCACTTTTGCGATCAATCCAGACCAGTTCCCAAAGAAAACTGTTCTCTCTTTACCAAACGTGCAGCTTACTCTTAATTAGCCAATCCAATAAAGTATTGGGTCCACTCTGCTGCTTCTGAACTCCTCCTTCAGAAACAACTCAGCCAGTCAACTTCTGCCAACACAGACACTCCGAGCTGCACTGCTGACACCAATGCCAAAACTTCCTTATCTGAAGTTCTTCGAGAATCTCGATCCACAAAGCCAAACACAAACAACCAGCTGAACTCAGCCACATCACCAAAACAAACATACCTCCTAAATCTTGTTCCAAAGAAAACATCTTCGGACATAATCCATAGTCACTGCATCTCATCACGTAGCTACCACTTCCTGGGGTATCAAAATACCATCACACTCTTCTGCCAACCAACAGATCCAAACTCTACTCATCCATATTCAAACATAGACTCTGAACCTTAACAGGTTTCCTTCATAGATCGATTAAGTCTCTACACTCTGCACAACTCACTCGAGACGGTATTAGGTCTACAGTCTCGATAAATACATTTCCAACCTTAGACATTCAAACTCCAACCAATGGTAGTAATTGTGTTACACACACCACTACCTTATCTACCTTTATAACTTATATTAGGAAAAACCCGAACAGGTAACCCAATAGATAGGTAGAAATAATAAATATGTATATAGATATATATCAAAACTACAAATACGCTCTCTCAAGATAGACACCACTCCAGAGCCTAGGTATTCACTCAACCTAATGCTCTGATACCACTGTAACGACCCAACTTCCTATCTCCAGGAAATCGCATCGCTAATAAGAAAGAAAGGGATAGAGAATAGAAAGAAAGAGAAGAAGAAGAAACAATACATCAGAATCTAAACAGCGGAACGAATAAATTATATTAATAACATAAAATATTTACATAGTTTACAATCACTATCAGAGTACACAGATAATACAACACATACTAGACAGTTATAAACACCTGTCTAGTATTTACAACATAATACAATCTCAGAGTCAATCACAGAACACACAGTGGAATACTAATATATCTACACGCAGAAGCCTCCTGCTCCATTGCTCCTCCAATATTCGTCAAGGCTAACCCGAATCCTAACCTGAATCCCTTGGCTACTCGTAAAAATTTGAGTACCCAAGAGTTTATGAAAAACAAAAATAAACTCCGGGTCAGACATGGGTCTGGTGTGAGTAACAGGTTAAAGTTGCTTAATTTTCAAAAATCTTTAAAAGAAAGGTATCACGTAAGACTTCCCACGCATAAACATGGAAAAGTTTTTACCTTACGCTAACCAAAACATTTGATAGGAAATCCGATGATATTATAATAGTGTCTAGGGTTTTCAAATAAATATGAAATAGCCGAAATTATTACATGATTAAATTCCAGCTACTAGCCACAAAAGTGGGTAATACAATCAAAACCTTGGCACTTATTGGATTTTGGATTCCATACAATGGCGGGGCTACTGGGGTACCGCCCGTCACAGTACGTGGCCTAGATCACCGTACCGAGGAGTACTCCCACTCCCCTGCAACACAAGGCCGGACCCGTTCCTTACTGAACAGTTTCGAACAAGACAACCCCGGAAGTTGTCGCGAACCACTGCCCCACACAGCCGAATATAAAGGGACCTCTAGACAGGGATCAATCTTGCTCTCCAGTGGGAGCTACCCACGAAGCCTTGCTACACCTCCCCTTTTTTAGCCATTCCCGGTTGATGAGGCTTGAGGCTACGATTACCTTTATAGGACATCAAATCTTAGAATGCTCATCGTCCTCCTAACGAAGTGCTGAAAGCATTCAATCCATACAAGTTCGTTCCGGGTTCGAACGAAACCGAAGGCACTATCTCGTTGCACTCATTATTGGAATCATCCTCAGAGTCAACGACTATAGACCTTGCACTCTGGTTCACCATCTCGAATCTATAAGCACTATTCCGTCAAACTCATTACAAAATCACCCACAGAGTTATACTGACGTATAGCCCTTACACCTCTAGTCTTCACTTGCTCCACTTAGATTCACAACCTAACGTTAATTGGAATCGATGTGGTTTTCGGATTCCAAATATGGAAACCCGATCCCGGTCTCATCGAAATCCAAAGCGTGTCTTTTAGGTCCAAGTTGTTTTAAGTTTAAAACAATTCAATTTAAACTATCTATATACACACAGATAGATACTTCACATCATCATAATGGATAATCAACAATATTATCATAAGCAAGTAATCTATATTATCATCATAACTTGATAATCTATGTTATCATCATCCATAGATAACTCATATCACCATCACAATGCAACCAATGCATCCATAACACACAATACTAATCTCATCTCTGAGATTCAACCATTTAAGATAAACTATATCATCCATTCATAAGCAAGGATCCATAATCACACCATCTATAATTAATTTAAAATGAATTAAATTAATCACTTCTATCTGTAATTAATTTAAAGTGAATTAAATTAATTACTTATTCTTTAATTAATTTAAAATAAATTAAATTAATTACTTCCTCATTTAAAACTTGCTTACTTAATCCTTAATTGATTACAAATAAATCAATCAATTATCCTCAAATTAATTACCTTAATTAATCACTCTTGATTAATTATCCCTTAATTACATTCAAGTAATTAACTTTAATTAATTATCCTTAACCAAATTCAGTAATTAACCTTTAATTACTTCATTAATTAATTAATTATAATTAATTACATTAATTCTTAATTAATTACATTAATTAATTACTTTCTTAATCACTTATCATTGATTAATTAATCTTAATTAATTAATCCTTAATTACATCATTAATCATATTAATTAATGATCCTTAATTAAATTTAAATTAATTACTTGTTTAAATTAATTACATTAAGTAATTAACCTTAATTAAACCACAATTATTAATCATACTTGATTAATTACATTTAGTAATTAACTACTCTTAATTACTTCTTAATTACTCCCAAATTAATTACATTTAATAATTAATTATACTTATTAATCAATCTTGATTTAATCTCATTAGTAACTAATTACTCTTAATTAATTACATCACTTAATTATTCAAATAACTTAATTAATTAATGCTTAAATTAATTACTCAAAGTAATTAATTATTAATCACTTCCACAAAGTAATTATCCTCATTATTATTTACACAAAGTAATTAATCCCAAAATGCCATACTTCAATTAATTACTTCCAGTAATTTATTTATCTTAATTACTTCTCTAAGTAATTATTTCTCAATGATTACTTATCAACTCATTTCATGATTATTCTAAATTAATTAAAGTTAATTAATTAATTTAAACTAATCCAATTAATAAATTAATTACAAAGAGTAATTCATATCTTTAATTATTTCCATAAAGTAATCATACTTAATTATGTTTCATAATTGATTATTTAAATTAATTAATCCAATTAATTTATCAAAAATTAATTACATTAATTAATAAATAAATAATCACAAGTTAATGACCTTCATTAACTTATCATTAAATTCTTAATTACCTTTCTTAAGTAATTAACTTAAATTAATTAATATTTTAGTTACAAATTTAATTAACCTTAATTAATTTCAAATCTTTAATTAATTAAACAAATTAATTAATTAAATGACTTAAATTACCTTAATAATTTAATGAAACAAAGATCATTAAATCTTAAATTTACTTTTAAAAATAAAACATTTCTTATTCATGGTTACTTATTTATTAATAAAGTAACTTAAAACAATTTAACTCAAAATTGTTTTCAAATTACATTTTAAATTTTAAATTTAAAAAGAAATCAAACTTAACTTAAACAAAGTTTTAAAAACATTTTAAAATCTTTTAAAGCTTTATTCTTATTTTATAGAAGAAGTTATAAGAAATTTAAATTCCAAATTCATTTAAAAATACAAATCATATTTAAATATGTTTGAACAACCAATCTGTTTAAACATTTAAATTTCTTTTTAAAACTTCCTTAATTTTCAAACATTGTTTCAAAATTGAAGTTTGATTCCAGATTTAAACTTATGTTTAAATCCTTACTTAAATTTAAAGCTTATCCTAAATTAAAATATTTAAACTCTTGAAGTTGTTCTAAACATTTTGTTTTAAAGTTTAAATTTAAATTTGGCTTAAATTCTGTTTTCAAAAACCCTGCATTAGATTTTAAAACAAATCTTTTAAATTGAAAATACATATACAGGTTTCAGTGAAACCTGTAATAACAGGGGATACTCGAGACCCCTTTCATTTTACTTCGACACGCATACCTAACTACTCCGGGCAAAAACTCAACTTACTCGAGAAAATCTCGAGTCAAAACACAGCAGCCTTCAAAACAAAACACTTGACACTCCTTCTTCACCGTGCATATGCACGGTGGCTGTAGCCACCTTCGGCTACCACCCAGTCAGCTATCATATCGACTCTTATCCCTGCATCACCTCACTGACCTCAAAACCACCCAATTCACTCGAAAACGAAATTGAGTTTCCCAATTCCAACCTGACAACAGCAGGCAACTTCACCCCAAAGCCTGTAAAACCTTCAACCTCTCCTCTCCGGCCACCGGAGTTGCTAAAACTTCGGCCAAGACTTCGACCATCCCCTAGCTTCCTTTACCCAGCGTTCCAGAGCACTCGAACAACCAGAGGCTCAATGCCGATCAAAAATTCATATGCACACCAAACTAGGTTTACAGAACAAAACCCAACACCGCCGCCGCCACATTGATCTGCCACCACTTACACCATTTTTCCCATCATTACTGATAACTCATCCATCGCCAGAAGGAAGCCCGACACTCCTCTCACCCGTGATCATCAGAATTTTCCCCAATTACATTTTCCACTAAAAACAGAACTGCTCCTCAATTCTACCCTCAAAATTTATGATTTGATTTTTAAAAATCAGTATTTAGTATAAGTATTTATAATTCAAACCTGAATTCATGATTACATAAGTTTGAATTTTTACTAAAAACTCATACTTCCCTGTTGTTCTTATTTTTCAGAGCAATTACAATTTGTCTTGGCATAAATAAATTTTAAAGCTTTCTTTATAATCAATCAATCAGATATTGTTTGATTCCTAAATACCAACATAAACTTGTAAGAGAAAAATGGATTTTAACAAAATCCTTGCTTCTGAAACTAGGCAAGCAGATTCACAGTACATACATTCAACATTCATAAGTATATAAACAGCAATGCATTTAAAAACATGCAATCCAGATAACATACACAACATACTTATTTAAGCAACCAACTCATATTTAAATTTTAAAAAGTGTTACTCACCTGTCTAGAGCATGAAGAACAAAGCTTTTGTTTTATGCTTTGCTTTGCACTTGAAAAAGATTGCACAGAGGATTGCAGACAATCATGTTTTTGATATGAATTCAGGTTGCAGGCTATGTACAGGAATTGTAATGCTTTGAAAATGTGCAGATTTGCTTTAAAATTAAACAGGGTAGGGAATATGATTTTGGTATGAGGATTTACAAAAAAGATTTGCAGAGGATTTCAGACTTAAAGGTATGCATCTGATTGAGTTGAAGAAGAATGTATATGCTATTTTCTGGTTTGCTTAGAATTTTTTTACAGTTTTGAAATATGTAATTGTTTCAACTGAGATTTATCTTTGCAAATGAAGATTAGAAAAAGATGGGAATGAAGGAAATATGTTTTTATACAAGATAAAAATGATTTATTTAAAATATAAAAGAAAATCAAAATAAAAGACACTTGTCAAAATAAGAAAATAAATTGTTTACACTTGTCTTATTAATCACCTAGCATATTAACAGTTGTTCTATGCATATGTTACTTATAACTTTTAATTTAAAGATAAATAAAAATCCTCTTTCCTTTATTAAACACATATATAGTAGTTTCATAAATAAATGTATATGTATCTCTTTTTAATAAAGTAAAACAATTTATAAAACATGAAAGCTCACTTACAAAATTCAAATATGGTTATTCATATATGTTTTATTCATTTGAATTTCAAAATGAATTCAAATTCAAATGCTATTTATATTTAAAATCCAATTTTAAAACTAATTTATATTAACATATTTAATTTGACAATAATAGTTTTGTCTTTTAGAATATATCTACATTTATACATTTATTATTACTAGAAAATAACTCATTTATCATTTATAAAAGAAATCATAAATTACTTGTCTTATTTATCTCAATTAAAAGAATTAATGTTTAATATATAAAGAGTATCTTAAATTTTCATATAATTCCAAATTATAATTATTAAGCTATATTTAAAACAAATAAAATAAACTTTTATTTATCTTATTAAATTTTAAACTATATTTAAAATATAATTATACAATTTAAAACAATTACTTTAAGTATTTTAAACCAATTAGTTATTTATTAAATAAAATAAGAATCTTCAAATTATCAAATGAATATTAGAATTTGAAAACAATATTTTATTTGTTTATTTAACTTCTAATCATACTTATCTATTCACTATATATATATATATATATATATATATATAATTATATATACACATTATAAATAGGAAAACAATTATTTGCCTTTAAAAGATAAATTTCATCAATTACACAATTATTTAATTGGATTATTAAATCAAGTAAATTTGTATTAAAATTTTATCAAATCAATTTAATTTTAAATACAGATTATTAAATTGATATTGCTAAAATTTCCGGGATATCACACCAGCAGTGGCTGCCGTTAGGATGGGACATAGTTCCAGAGATAGATGAGGAGGAGCCGGTTAAGGAAGATGAAGAGCCAGAAGAAATAGACTTGGAAGCACCATCAAAGGGTTCTTCCGATGATTAGTGTTTCACTTTGAAACATTTTTTGGGGATGTTGTATTATTATAGCAGTTATGATTATCTTAAGCACGTAGTACGCTCTAAGATATGGGATGTAGTCCTTTTTGTATGATATTTTGGGTTGACTAACATAGATAGTTGACTTGTGACTTTGTATTTACCTCAAGTGTGTAGTACGTACTCAGGTTAGGACTAGGATAGATGATTATACATTATGATCGTATTTAGTGATAGTAGTTCATTTGACATATATTGTTGACCTTTATAGTTATGTATCTTTGATTTCATTTCGAGGACGAAATGCTTTTAAGTAGGAGAGAATGTAACGACCCGTAATTTCGCTACTTCGAAAATGAGAGATTTCGCTCGATTTAAATTTTAAAGGAGTTTAAAAATATAATAAATAATTATCTATTCTTATAGATAATAAATTAAAAAGCATAAATTTGGATTTTAGAACAAATCGACAAAAGTTAAGTTTTGTTAAAAATAAATAAAGGCTTAAATAAATGGATTTAAATATTTATTTAAAAGGTAAATCTTATTTAAAACATCTAATAAAGATAACAAAAGTATGTTAAAAGATTTAAAAGTTTGTTAATAATCGTTTTACAAAAATAGCCAAAAATTTATCGCATTTTGTCAGTACATACACTGTAAAATTAGAGATTTTGATATTAATTTAATATGGTTTTAAAATATAAAGAGACTTGTTTTATTTTATTCAAAGAAGTAAATAGTTCATTTTAAAGTTTGGTTTACTCCAATATATAACTTAATAAAAACGTCAAATTTTGACTGTATAATTTGTCGTCAAAAACATCGTTTTTAACCAAAACAAGTTGTCGACAAGTTGTTGCAACTTGATACATTTCCAAACTTATAAATACAACATTACAAACTATATAAACATTATACATTTAGCACTAAAAACAAAAAGAGTTTACTTTTGAAAATATTTACATAAATGTATAAAAAGTAAAAAAGCATGATTCGACAAATTTAAAAATTATTAAACCTTTTATAAAACAACATCATTACTCTACTTCATATCTCATTAATAAGAAGTTATGTTTATACATAGGAAAGGAGCAAATGCAAAAGTGAAAAGAAAGATAATGTAAGAAGTTAATAACACATACATATATGCATTTAATGCAAATCAAATCATTCCAAAGTCTTCTCTTTAAACACAAAATCTAAGAAAGTAATCATTCCTCTTTCTTACCATCACCATTAATACATGTCAAATCACTCTCTTTCACATAAAAGAAAAGTATATTTAAATTCAAAAATGAAGAGGGTATTAATGTCATTTACCACTAAATATGTTCACTTATAAATACAACCATACCTCTCTTTATTTCCACTACACTTTCATTTCATAAAATTTCCAAAAACCTTCTCTACTTCCACCATTTCCTTTCTACCTTCAAGCTACCACCTTCACATCACCTTACACCATCAAAACCAAGCCAAACATCCACCTACTCACCTCCTACATCCACCTAACCTCGGCCACACCACCAAACCCACCTCCACCTAGGCCGTACCCCCATATACACCAAGGCCGTGCCCTCCTACACCTAAGGCCGAGCCACCCTACCCCCTAGTCCAAGTCGAGCCCACACTTCCCAAACCAGAGCCCAAACCCTCCTACACGCCTGCACACTAACCCCAAAGCCACCTACAAGTCATACCTTCCTCCACACTCACATACCCAAGGCTGTACCCCCTCCTCTTTATATAAAAAAAAGAGAAAGAAGAAAAAAAAGAAAAAAAAAGAAAGGAAAGCAAAAGCATTCGAAAAAGAAGCGATAAAGGCGAGACGTTGGAAAGAGCACGTTAACGAGAAACACGTATCTCACGTTAAAGATTGATGGAGTGGATATTATGGTGAGAAATTCTCACCGCTTTTTGAATATTATTGATTATCATGCTTAATTGTTATGTTAGATAATCACCATTTAATGATAATGTTTGATTGAATGTTTGAATATGTTGGATAATCCATAGTAATGTTATGACATTTACCGCATGGAAAATATTGGTGTTATATGGATGTTGTACGGTTGTTATGATAATTTGGACATCAAATTCCTATTAGTTAAGTAATCACTTTGTTTAGTAAGACCATATTTTAGTAGTATGAGAAATTGTGGAAAAATAGGTCTCTTATCATTTAAAAGTGAAATTAAAGTTAAAATGAAAGAGAATTTGAAATTTGAAGTGAATCGGATTTGAAAAGGATAGCTAATTAGAAATTGAAATTAAGATGAATAGTGAAATTGAAATCGATTTTGAAAAAGTGAAATTTAGTTTGATATTGAATTGAAGTTTAAATTGAATTAGATTTGAAATCTAAGTTTTAAATGTATTTAAATTGAGATTAGAATTGAAATTAAGTTGGAATTGGAATTTAAAATTTAATATTGAAATAATGGGAATATAATAATATTATAATATAGTAATAGTGAAAATATATTTTAAATACTTTTAAAATGAAAATATTGATTTAAAATGGTTTGTAATGATTTTATAAGTGTTGAAATCCAATTTGAATTGATTATTTCAAATATTGAAAAATAAGTTAAAACTAGATGCGTCGCGCAACGGTAGTTCGCGATTTCGTACCGAAAAGTTCAAATGAGTGTACAGAGTAGAATATGGCTCGGAATTCTTCGAGATAAGAAAATTCCAGACTATTATATCTATATCTTCTAAAAGAAGAAATAAAATCAAAGTTTTGATAAGTAGATTTTGAAATAAGTCCAAATCAATTTTCTAGAAAAATCGCGCTAGTGCAGTTAAGTGATCATAACAAAAAATTTGTTTAAATGGATGTTTTTAATTATGGAAAAATATGGAATAAATTTGATAAATCTATTTAAACGATTTAAAAGAGATTTGGATAGGAAAATATGAATTATCGAATGTTTAAAAGTTGTTTAATTCAAATAAGTTTATTTAGCACTTTCCGTAGCACTTTTCTGCTGCGAATTGTAAAACTTTTGGAATATGAGTTTAACCGTAACGACGTTTTGCAGAATAAAATGTGAATGTTTTAAAAAGGATAATTAAGCATTTTGAAAGAAAATTTGGGATATTTATAAGCAATTCCAAAATAAAGTTGAAAATCTGAGTATGCGGAAACAACTAGTACATTTGTCCCGCTTGTGAGATTTGAGAAGATAAAACAAGGTGTTTAACTAAGGTTAGGGATGGAGCAACCAGTACCCTGAACTTACCTAGCCTATGTTTTCTTTTCTTAGGCAAGGGGTGGAATAGATCGAAAGGAAAGTCTGGATACTCTTAAATAAAAAGATTATATATTAAGTTTTGAATTAAAGAAGATTGGTATTATCCAAAAGTTAAGTAATCTCCAAAATGAATGATTTCTGCGATCCTATTTACTTCAAAATGTTTGTTAAGATTGATTTAAGGTTATTGTAAACGATGTCTTAAATAACATTGTTTTTGACCCGCTTAAAAGTAAAGAAATTTGGATCAAAAATTAAGTAAGAAAATCTGGGATATTTTCCAAAGCAAAAGAATAAATTTCTTAGAATCATCCTAAGTTAAAAGAAAGAGATTTCGAAATCATCCGAAAAGAATTAAATTGAAAAGAGACTTAATAAATCCTATATACCCATATTCACTTTTATCGATGATTGGATTTTGAAGGAACCAGAGTCGGATTTGGTTAATTCCTATCCGAAAACCACTTCGAACCAATGTATACGTTCGAACGTGAAGACTTGTTGAAGACGATGATTATTAAAGACCGTGGATCTTCATTGTGTGAGGACTACTTATTGACTTGCTCTGGGTAGCTCCCGAGTTATATATAGCAGTGGTCTCCTCGTGATGGAGATTTTGCGGATTGCAAGGGCTTCTTGCCCAATAATGGCCGAGGAAAGTGCCTTCGGTTTGTCCTGTTCCTAGACAACTTGTATGGACGTTTGTCTGACATTGCATTTCTAACGATTACGTACATTGGTTTTTACAAACGTACATCAGTGGTGGCGGAGAAGGCAACTTCTCTTAGCTTAACACGCTCCTTGAGACTTACGAGCTCAAGGGTTGTATTTTTGTGGAAGGCAATTAGTAGTTAAATGGAAATGGCAATGTGGCATTCAAAGATGTGATATGTGCTTTGTAAAGGTAATCGTAGCCTCAAGCCTCATCAAACCGGAAATGACCGAAACAGGATTAGATGCAGCAGGGCTAAGTGGGTCATTCCCAATTAGGGTATGATCATCCCCTTCTAGATATATTTCTTCCAGCTATGACGTTCGGGATGCATATAAATGTAGTGTATGGAAAATGAGCGCTCGGTTGAAGGTCGGTAACGACTAGGGGATGGCATATTCGATACTATCTAGTTAAAGAGGTAGGTCGGTCTTATGTTGGTAGAGGGCAGATGTTCTGTGCCTCGGGACATCCATCTAGAGGTGTACCCATTTCGGAAGGTAGATCCTCCGCCTGGTCATTTGTATGAAAATTCATTCTCCAATAAGAACCTACGGACTTGATTGTAAACCTATTATGCTGGAATTTAATCAATGTAACAATTTCGGCTAAGATTAATAAGTTTATTTGCAAATGTTTTCAAAGAATGTCATTAGAAATAATATCAAAAAGTTTTGATATAAGTTATCATAAGGTAAAAACCCGTCCGTGTTTATGTGTGGGCTTGGTCTTATGAGATACTCTTTCTTTTCAAAGGATCTTTATAAAAAGGCTGATATACGACACTGTCATTTATTGTTGAGTTTTTCTCACGCTGGTTTATCAAGCCTGATCCAGGTATTTTCAATACTCGGGTCAGATCCGAGCAGTTTCAGGATAGTTGAAGACGGTTGGAGTTTCCAAAGGAGAGCTGGAGATATTCATCGACGTATGGAGATATTCTATTATCCGCTTTGCTTACTGTATTTTGTTTGATGTTTGTCAGCATTTGTAAGGGCAGGTTTTATAACTGTCCAAACTGAATTTAGGTTAGACTCTGATATATGTATTTAAAAGTTTTCCGTTGTAAGAATATTTGTTCAATATTATATGTTATTCCATTCGTGTGAGATTCTGTTCTGTCTACTTTTCTTTATCACCCTTAATGATCCGTCTTTTCGTGCAATTTGAGTTGGACATGTGTGGTTTATTGTCGATTCAAAAGGTACGGGAAAACGGTTCGTTACAATTTAATTAATTAATTGATTAAAGACTAATTAAGGAAAGTAATCAGAGAATAATCACTTAATGAATTAATTTGAGAGATTAATTGATTAAAGAATAATTAATTACTAAATGTAATTAATTAAAGGTAATTAATAAATGTGATTATTTGTTAAATGTAATTAATTAAGAGATTAATTATCTAATTAATCTTGCTTATCGATGATTGAATGGTACTGGATGTTTTGATTAATATCTGGTTTGGTAGTCTGTGATGTTTGTGAATATGATGTGTATAGTTAAACTAAGAAAATGTGAATTGTTTATCTGATGATAAATTGCCGTAAATATGACATCCTGTATTCAAATTCTATTGTGTTCGCTAAAAACAACTATGGTTAAAGAGGACATTGAATTCGAAGAGATAGGGGTCGGTTATCAGTAAATACCCGAACCCACTTCGATTTGTAACCTACAACTATTCTTTGTAGATTGATTTGTGAAATCAATAGGCTGAAATGGAATAATTTAAATAACTGGACCCTTTTAAATTTAGCAAAGGTACTTAGGGATTGATTGTGAAAATAAATGTTGACTATAGCAAGTATGAAATTATAGTGATGAATGAGTTACCCCGGGTTTTAAATAAGTTTTATTTAGTAATATTTCATGTTAAATGAGTTTACTCACGCTGGTTTCCAGCCTGACCCGGGTGTTATTTTGATGTAATGCTCGGGTCAGACTGAGTATTACAGATTTTCAGGTAAGGACGTTCTAGAGCTCAGGAGACGAGCTGGATGGCAGGAATGTATGGAGAGTATTCCGCTGTGATTTATTGTAGCTATCTGGGGCATGTTGAATTTAACTGCCCAGTGTTGTGTAAATATTGTAACTTTGATATATATATTAAAGTGTAATTTGACAAGTACAGTTTTTCTTTGTATAACTGCTATTTATTTGATATTATATTATGATCCGCCGCGAATGTGAGAATCTGTGTTGTGGTGTTTCTGTTTCTTCTTTTTCTTCTATCTCTTTCTTCTTTTTCTTAACTATCTGGAATTTTCGGATCGAAATTTCCGGGTCGTTACAAATTTATTTCGAAATTGTAACTTCAAACTTTCAATTCTGATTTTTTAAACAGTTCTGGTTAACAAGTTTGTTTTAACTTTTCAGACATAATTTCAAAATGATTCCATTTTCTTTAGTTCAATTTTTATTTCTATTCAATTTTAGGGTTGGATATATATCATTTCAATCCACTTCTTATTTTATTCGAAATAATCCAATTTACAGTTTTATATACTATAAATAACAAACAGGATGATAGCAGGATATATCAACCAAATAAACATCCAAATTATCTAAATATAAATCAATCTCATCCATCACAAATTTCAAGAATTCGAAACCTGTTTTTATTTCAAAAATCATTTTGAAATCATTTACACATGACTTCTTTTGCACTCTCATCAAATCTATACCTTTTCTTTCACAATTTAATTCATTTAACCTCCATAAGTTAAATTTCAATTTCACCTTGAAATTTCTAATTCAAGTTATAAGTTCAATTCATTTAAAGTTACTCAATTTAAATTTTTACATCCCAAATTTAAATTTATTAATATCACTTCCCACTTGTAAGTCCAAAAACCTGTTTTTCCTAGGTTATACTTCACATTTCATGGGGGATTTTAGAATTTAAACACTCGGTTATTTATTTCAAATTAACTTGAAGTCATATATATCCCATTCACATATCAAGTCGCACTAAAATTTTTAAACCGTTCTTAGTTTTAAATCCAAACAAATTCATCTTCAAACAACTCTTGTCTTAAAACAAAGATTTCTATATTTCAAAATATTCTAAATAATAATATTTATTATTTCCTTCAACACTTTGAAACAATTTTTAATTTTTTAAGGCTTGATATCAAAACTTCACACTTTAAATCCATTTAAATTTTATAGGCTATATTTATAAATTCAGCTTATATAATTTCATTTCCATAAACATTTCACTCTATTTTATCATTGTTTATTCTGTAATAAACGTCCTTTATTAAGACACAATAACCAATTTATGATAATAATCAATATTATCATATCTAGAAACTAGACACACCACTTATATTTCATCATAAAAAGAAGGAGCAATCAGGGTAAACTTATTTCATTTTCAAACACTTTGAAAAATACTTTCGAAATTTTAATTCAGGTTTGAATCTACCTTTAGCTTAAATTATTTGTATAGTTCCTTCTTATCAAATTTCTATTTGGTTATATATATATATATATATATATATATATATATATATTACCACTTAAATTTTATAATCTTATTTGATTATAATAATAACAACATCCAATCACCTTAATATTATATAATAATTTGGAAATTTTATTCCTCTTTATATCAAAATATAATCTTATATAAAAATTATTTCAAAATCGTTTTTAAAACCATTATATAAGAAAATAATGAGAACTCCCTCATATATACACTTAACTTATTCTAAGGTATTGCTGACCCTTATCTCTAATGAGTAATCCCCACCAGAGCCAAGGTTCTCGCTTAACCTTCAGCTCTGATACCACCTGTAACGACCTGACGATTTTGACCTTCGAAAATCGACACTAATACGTCCACCGTATAGAGTGTCAAACAATCGACTGCCGAAAATACCGGGTTGTTAGGGCTAAGAAGAAAAGAGATAGAAGAAGAAATAAAAATAACAACATAGAATCTCACAATCGCAGTGGAACGAAATATAATATACAATAACAGCACTTTATACAAAGAAAAGCTGTAACTGCTAATATATAAACAAGTTATCAGAGTACAATCATCAACAAACAAACCTGGACAGTTATAATAACTTGTCCCTAATTGCTGACTATACGGCCTATAATACACATTGGAATATAGTCAAATACGTACAATACATCCCGCCATCCAGTTCATCTCCTGAGCTCCAAAGCGTCCTAACCTAAAAACTACAGTACTCGGTCTAATCCAAACATTACAATAAAGTAACGCCCAAGTCAGGCTAGAAATCAACGTGAGTAAACACACTAAATTTGAAATACTTAATTTATGGAAATCCTTTGAAAAACACGACGAGTTCTATTTGATTATAAACAAATTTTTTTTTTCTCAAAAATCCATCGATATTATAATAATGTCTATGTACAATGTACTTATTTAAAATGATTGAATTTGTAAAACTATTCCAATTCTAGCATTTGACAATTCAAAGAAAACCGTAAAGGTTTGCAATGATCATCAAATCGAAGTGGTTTCGGGTAGTACCGATATCCGATTTCGGTCTCTCCGAATCCAAGCAATAAGATTTTAAAAGGGGAAATTGTGTAATATAAACAATTTATATTTAGGGTGACGATATTCTCATATGGTAATTTATTACAAATGTTTATTTCAAAAAATGTATCATCATAATAATCTAACTACTTTAACCCGTCTGAACATTTAATGGCACAGATAAGAATAATTTGAAATAAATATCCAATAACCATAGCCTAAAGCATAGATCGTTAACAACTCATTTTTTAAAACAATTTTAAAAAATCAGAATTAAATCTTAAATTAAATTGGGTCTACTTATCATTTTTAATCCAAATTAGTATTAGATTGCATGAATTATAAAACAATTTGTTATTAGTTATATATATATATATATATATATATATATATTTAACATAAAACTAAGTAAAAATAATTAATTACTCACTTAAATGATGATGGTATAATAAAATTTTAAATCTACGGAAAAATCAACAACATAAATTTATAATACCGGTAATTGGATCACATTGCAAAAACTTTTATGATGATTTGATTTTAAATAAGTGAAGGCATTTTTTTTAAAGGGTTTAGAATATAAACATTTATTTTTTCTCTCCAACCCACCAAACATCTGACTCTGACCCAACTATACAAGCCCACTTCCTTATTCTCCTCCTTCCTTTCTCGTTCCTTTTCTTCCTTAACAAAATCAAAAAAAAAAACAAGGAGACTTGTGCACATATGCGTGCACTTGCACATCAATGCCGGCCACCATTTCTTGTCGTCGACCACCCACACTAGTTCCCTCAACCCCTTCATCCCAGTTTGCCACCTAAAACACGGCCAACCTCCCCAGTTCAAACTTTCAACCTCCAACCCCAAGCCCAGAACTCCGCCATGGCCTTCCCTCGCCTCGTCTTGCCACCACAATCCACCGATCGTCACCAAACTATACCAGGAAGACCGCCACATCCCCCTCTTCCTTTCCACCCTTATATCGCAGCTCCCCAGTTGCCCCATGACATCAACAATCACGTTCAACCGAACCCACATCCACAAACACCAAAAACTCTACTATGGGTTCACCACCCTTCTCCACGCCATATACAAATCGTCCGCCATTTTTCCCTTGTTTCCTGTCCACCGACGCTCCTCCACGCCGAACCCCTTGACATGAACTCGCTCACATCATCGGAATTTTCCATTTCCCCCAAATGCGATCAACTTCCTCTATCTCTCCTTTTTCATAACTAAAAATCATCGAACCAGTTTTGAAAATCATGATTTTCGAAAACAAACACAACCATATCACCGAAAACTTAAGTTATGATGTTCGGTTTTTTGTCCACCTTAAGGCTGTCTACTGTAATTACCATTATCTTCCCTTATGCTTCAATAGACTAAATGAAATGAATTTTTAGAAAAACTTCATTCAAGAACAAACAAGTTTTCTTTTGGAACTATGGTCTAAATTAAATTGGATAAAAGGGAAATGATTTTTAAGGGTGGAAAAAATCCTTTTTTTATACGGAACAGTGAAGCTAAAACTTGTTGCTGTAAGTTTACTAATATACAATCATGACTAAACCCACTTATACACAGCATAGAAATTAATTTACACATGTACACCTGACAATACCTCAGTTCATACAAATTCAAGGGAACCTAAGTGCAAACCAAAGTTACAGTAAGCAAGGTTTGTGTTTACTCACTGTATATATGTACAGATGAACACCCTGCTTCCAAGCTTTGAACACTAAACTCCTTTCTTTAATCTTTTAATGATAGAATTTTCTTTTATTCAGATGCGAACAAGTGAACAAGTGTAAAGTTTGGACATATATCTATTAAATAATAGTAAAGTAGAAGAATTTAAAGCCCTCTAATTAATTCTAGGAGTTATCTACGTTCTCCTTAATTCTCTCCAAATAGATATTTTATTTTCAAATCCTATGGTTTACCAATTTACAATCATTTTCTACTAAACTTTTTACATTATCTTACATTTGAATACCTACTATTAAAAGAATATACAGTTATTCACAAATATTTCACGGTTCTTTTCCAAAATTTTACATTATAGTCCACACATTTAAATTAATTACATAATCTAAAATTTAAGCTAATCGACAAACTTAATTAACTAATATTTATTAATATTTCACGGTTCTTTTCCAAAATTTTACATTATAGTCCACACATTTAAATTAATTACATAATCTAAAATTTAAGCTAATCGACAAACTTAATTAACTAATATTTATTAATAAATCCTAAAAGATGAAATTTTCAATATGTATGTTATAGGTGTATAACAAATTGGTAAAAAATAATTCATTTAGATGCAAATATATATAAATTACATAATATAAATTATATACATTAATGACAATGACCAATTTATTTATAATTTATTTACAAAATGAATTTATCATACATTGCACCGTAAAATTCCATTAACTTCAAATACCTAAAAATTTAATTTTTTTACAATTACTTAGAAACCTTTCTCAATTATGTTTTAATATTTTACATTCAAGTCTATATATTTAACTAATTGCGTAATCTAAAATTTAAACCATTGAAATAAATATGATTAACTAATATTTATTAATCCATCTGATAAATCCTAAAAATAAGAGGATTTCAATATATATAATATTCATGTATATGAGAAACATAATAAAATTATTTCTTCTTTATTCCGATATATGAAGATATATAAATCACATAACATAAAATGTATACATAAATAATAGTAACTATTATTCTAATTCATTTATCTCGATAAAATATCGTATTTTACTTAACATAATTTCATTTTTAACAACCTTTAAAAGATAAATTTATATTTTACAACATTATGATGTGAACGCACAGATTCAACCGATAACATTCTCACTTTCAACATGTTATCAAACCATACCCAACTCATAACTCAACTAAATACTACATAGCATTATTTTGCAACTATCAAAGTTGTAAGCTTGACCATTCTACAAGAACTTGAAATCTATGGTTAAATGCAATAATAAAATTGTTTAAAAATGAAAACTTACAAATGAATAAAAATTCACGTCTGATTCAAAAAAAAATTCATGTGCAGATAAGGTAACCATAAAATCTATGCTCTTTTCAATACGAATTTGTAAACAACTCTTCTCAATTTTAACTTTTTTTACATTTAACTCCTTATATTTAATTAGTTATGTCGATTAATTCCAATTATTCAAATAAATTCAATTATTTTTGTTCATTGATCCATTTATAAATCCTTTAGATAAATGATAATTCAATATATATATAACAATCATATTAACAAAATAGTGGAGTTACATATTCACCTATATATATTATATAAAGTATATCACATAACATAAATTATTTACATATATAGTATTAACAATTTTAATTTATAATTTTTTTGAGTTGGGACATTAATTTTTACAGAGATATGTAGTTAGCGAGTATTGAACCCTCAACCTTATATCTGAGCATCGCAAATCATTTTGGTTTACAATTAATACATCATAATAAATTTATCATATATATTGCATAATTAAAATACATTTTATCAATAATTAAAATATAAATAATATTTTTAACAACTTTACCGTGTACAACGCACGGGTTACACACTAGTATAGATGAAGAGTGAAGTGTGTGGTGCAAGCAAGAAGGTGGCTGATGTTCCTTTCTCGTACAGGCTTTTACATTTTTATTTTTTCATTTTTTTATTTTCATTTGCTGATTTGATCCCTGCCTTGATTTGATTTATATGGTGGATTTGATATGTTATGAAAGGCTTGATTTTAAGACTTGACTTTGATTTTGCTTTATATTATTTTTGGACTAGAATGGTATATGTGCAGATAACATTGGGCATGTAGATGAGGGGAACAAGTAGATATGGGACTGAAACCAATCGTTCATATACATGCCTTAAATCTCTTATTTTATTTTTGTTTTGTTTTATTTTGATTTGATTCATATGAAGGCTGATTAGATTATATGAATTGATTTTCTATTTTATGCTTGATTTTTTGTTTTGTTTTGCATGCTAGAATTAAATGCTTGCCATGATGATGTTTCCCCAAGTATAAACATTTATTTTCATATACTATATATATATATATATATATAATAAGGGATTTACATATACATTATTTTATGTTAACATATACATTTATCTATTTACTATTTTATGTAACATATGCACATATGCCTTTACTTGCATGAATTTGTCACCATATATGTATATATATTTACATTTATACATATTTCCATATATATTACTTCCTATGGCCATATATATACATATATATACACACATATATATACACACACACATATATACTTATATATATTACCAAACATCACAAAGTTTTCATGTATTCACATATACATATACTTTTATGGATATTTTTGTCTTAAGTTTAAATGATGTGATTTATATACATATTTCTATAAGTTTATCATATACAGAAATTTATAACTCAAAATTGTATATGGTTTTTTTTCAATTCATATATATATATATATATATATATATATATATATATATACACATATATTCAGATATTTTAAATATCATAAAATATTTATGCAACTAATAAAAATTAATATCCCAAATAATTAAAATTAGTTAATTATCCAATATTCGATGGCTAAAAATCTGGGTCGTTATAGGACTTGTTGAACGATATCAAGAAGCGGAATGTTTACTTTGACTTGTTTAAAATTTTTTGACTTCTTTTCCATTTGGTCAGAGTGTTTCTTGGGTCAAAAATGATGTGAAAATGGAACACGATCCTCGGTAGGTGGGTCTACTTGAGCAAAAGAAGAATTTGGATTGGAGTTTGTTTCGATGTTTTTCTCAATGTTTTGATAAGATTCGTTTGTTGTTTTAGAAGTGGCGAGAGGGGTTTCCGGTAAATCGTTTAGATTAACGACTTGATTATCAATTTTTTTATTGGAACGCAAAGTTTTGATAGCATTCATTTAGGTTACCTTGCTACCTTGAACAACAAGAGCTTGATTTGAATTTGTGTTTTGATTTCTAAGATTTGGAACTGACTGACTTGGGAATGTGCCTCGTTCACGTTCACTCACAGACGTGGCTAATTGACTCATTTGCATTTCAAGTTTAGCAATCGATTGACTCGTATTCCACATGTACGAATTTAACAAATTTTGTAGATTACTATTTAATTTGCGGCTTTGAGTGATTGTTTTAGCCAAAGTTTCGAGACTTTTCTCAAGTGAACTTAATCGTTTATTGTCTTAGGGAGCAAACGATTGTTGAGGTTGATTTTGTGTCGAAGGCGCAAAATTTTGTTGAAATTGATTGGGTTGACAGGGAGGATTCGAAGCACTATTCGAAAATGTTTGAAAACTGGGGCGAACCAAATTCGTGTTGGAATTATTTTGGTTCTAAGAAAAATTAGGATGATTTCTTCAACATGGACTGTACATTGAAGAAAACTAGTCATTCTTAATCTTACCGAAAGCATTGAGTAGTTCGACCGAATTAGGGCACTGATTGGCTATGTGATTCAGATCGTTACATTTATAACTCATTGGTTGGGAAGCTTCGTTCATTTGGTTGGATGAGAAATATTATCAAATTTATTGATCACTGCATCGATTTTAGCTTCCAAAACCAAAGATGATCCTATCAAGTGTGCGTTTGATCATGAGTAAATTGATTTTTCATTAGAACGTTTTCATTGGGATGATTTTTCGATTAGATTTTCAAGAAATTACCAAGCATCATTGCGATGTTGGGCGAGAAAATTGCCTTGCCACATCGCTTCAAGTATGGTTCATGAGCTATTTTCAAGTCCATCGTATAAGATTTGGCAAAGGGTCCTTTTTTCGAAATTATGGTGTGGACATTTTATCAAAAGCTCTTTAAATCTTTCAAAATATTTTTCAAATGGTTCACCCCTGAATTGATGAAAATTTACGGTTTCGTTTTGCATTTTAGTTGTTTTTTCCAAGCAGTAGAACTTTTTTAAGAAAACTTTAATAAATTCTTCCCATTGAGTTAGATGGCAAGCTACACAACAATTTTTCAGCATAATCAGTAAGAGAAAATGAAAATAATCAAAGTTTGATTCCGTTATCACAAAGTTTTTGGAATTTAATGGTTGTACAAACTTGTTCAAATTTTATTACGAAAATTTATGGGCCATTGTGTTCAAAATTACAAAATTTCAGAAGCATGGTAATATGGTTTGAATGAATTTCAAAATGGTTACCTGTTGGGGCGGGTAGCGTGATACAAGAAGAAATAAAAACTCTATCAGGAAAGATTTTATCCATGAGAGTTCGTGGGGCATTTTCTTTTGCCATTGCTGGAGGGTCGTTTGTTCGAATTAAATGATTAGTTGTTGTGTCATGAGTCCAACGATTTGTTACTGTGTCCCGAGTCCAAGTACTCATGCACAAGAAAAATTCAAGAAGAGAAAGAAGTGAGAATCGAGTTAAGAAAATGAAACAATATTTGAAAAATGTAGTGAAAAATTGTTATTTTTTTACATGTTTTTAGAAAGGCCAAACAGTTATTTATTTTTCAAAAGGGAGATTTTGTTTTTGTTTTTTGGATTTTTGATTGAAAATTTTCAAAGGAAAAGATTTAAATTTTTTTTAGAGTTTGGATTAAACAAGAACTAAGTTAAGTAGAATGCGCAAATTCTTTTTTAGTTTTGGATTTTGTTGTGTGTGTGTATATATGCATGAACAAATGCAACTAAATGAATGCAAGAACTTAATTACAAATTTTATGTCCTTAGTAGCTCCTATTCCAAAATTGTATAAAACACTTTGTCTTGGTTTAACAAAATAGTTCTCAGCCAGGTAACGGGCATGAGTTATCGATGCACCACGAATCACCGTAGCAATGCAGCCAAAGGTTTAAGTACCTTTAGAGAAACGATCACTATAATATTTATGAATCATCATAATATTATATATGATTATTTCTCTGCCATTGCCTAGACACCAAGAAAATAAATTGTTCAAAAAAGACAACTTGTCAAGATACAACTAAGCCTTCGGTAAGTTCGTGACTACATTAAGTCCAAAGTCTAATCATTATTATTAGTCAAATTCTACGATGAAATACAATTTGTGGACCAAGGATGGGGTGAGGAAATCACCCACCTTATGTGGATTTGGATGTTGCCCTTAGAAAATAAAATAAGATGGCATTAATGTAGAACAGAAATTAAACGTAATTTAATGATGCAACTATAAATGAAATTTGATATTGATCTTGTTTTTGAAAATTTAAAATGCAAGGAAACAATAATGCAAAACAAATAAAAAAAAGATGAGAACAACGTATTAAAGCATGCGAAATTATTAGCAATATATTTATTTTTCAAAGCAACGATTTTCTTTTAACAAGCAAGCAGAGCACAGTTATTTAGCAAGCAGAGCAGTGCAATTTGTCTCTTCTACTCTGGCAACTTAAAAAAAAAGGCAGACAACAAATATATATTGTTTAAAAGCGAGTGAACTATATATATATATATATATATATATTCTTTTAAAAAAAGAAGAAGAATTAAACAAAGCAATTACAACACACTTGCAAAAGTACTGTAGCAAAAAATATCCAACTACAACAAACATTCCTCTAACACGCTTAAAACACTAAAATCACCATTAAAAAAAATTCCCAAATCCATAAATCAGAAAATACCCAAATCAACAATTTATGGACACAAAAACAAAGATTCGGAAGGCGGTCCGTTGGCTCTAAATTGTTGGTTATAGTTGGTGCTTGAATTAGATGGCTATAACCCGAACTCGAGTTGCTTGTTTCAGGTTAAGACGGATTGAGTCGCGAATTTTGGGTGAGTGCGAGCTGTGGGTTTGTGTATTGGAGGAGTTGAAGGACTGTCGTGTGATTCGGACGAGGGGGATGGTGATCTGCACGTAATTGGATTTTCGCTTGTGGTGGTAGGGATATGGCGGCAGTTTCAGGTGATGTATGATGCAGAAGGAGGTGGAGTTCGCCGATGTCGTTTCAGGTTGTGGAGGAGTTTTGAAGTATGAACGGTGGCAGTTGATTGATGATGGTGATTGGAGTTGCAGTGTAGGTGATTGTTACCTTTTGTATGCAGTGCGTTGTTGTAGCAACAAGAATTGATGAAGTGATGGTTGTAGGCTTAATGGCAGTAAATGGTTTTGTGAAATTGTAGGTAAGGGTGGTGATGTATGTAGTTGGTGGCAAGATGCAAGCAGAAGTGGATGGCAGTTTCTGGTGGTGGTGGTCTATGACAGCGCAGAGGCAGGGAGAAGTGAATGCTTGGTATTGTAGCAATGGGTACTTGATGTAGAGGGTGGTCGACGGTGGATGGTAATGGGGGTCACAGTTGAAATGGTTTGGGATGTTGTTAGGTATGTAGTGTATTTGAAATGGCAGAGAGAGAGAGAGAGAGAGAGTGAGTGAGTGAGTGAGTGAGTTTGAAATAATGGTTGATGACAGCAAGGGGATGTTTGTCAGTGACTGTTGTACAGGTTGGTTGCAGCAGTTGATAGATGTAGTGGCAGTGCACTGGTAGTAGTAGTGAATGGTTTGGTAATGACAGTGGATGGTAACGACAGTGAAATGGAATTGGCCGTGGATGTTGAAGTTTGTGGTTTGGGTGAAGTTTATGTATGGCTGAAGGCAGTATTGATGAGATGATGGTGAAGTAGTTGCTGGAGTGGAAGGTAGTGGTTTGAAGTTGAAGTTGTATAAGCATAGTTGCTGTTAGAAATGATGGGTGAAGGCAATTGTTGGAAGTTCTGATGGTTATGTGGATGAAAGTAATGGTGGAATTGTGGTGTGCAGTGAATGGGCAGTGGGATGGGGATGGGGATGGTGGCATTAGAAAGAGGCAGAGTTTGTTGGAGATGGTGGTGAATGTGATGGATTTTACTGCTGTTTGATGTATGGTGCAGCTACATGTTGATGGTTGGAGGGTTAGTGGTCAGGGGTGATGAATGATATTTGCACAGTGATGTAGAGATACGTGCACAGAATATGGCACAATTTGTGGATATGGATGTGCATAGGGGTAATGGGTGATGTTTTTATTTGCTGTAATATGGCGGTGAGGGTAATTGCTGAATTTGTAGTGGGAAGATGGTGGAGGAGGTGGAGTTAAAATGTTGGGAGGTAGGCAATGCAATTGGTGCACAGAGATGCACAAAAAATGCACAGTGATGGTTTAAGTTTGTAGTAGTGCTGTGAAGATGGTTTATGAATGGTTGGTTGTTTATAACAGGCAGGGTGCTGTGAAGGTAGTATGTGGAGGATGGGTAGGAGATGAGAGAGGTGCCGTTTGTGGCAATTGGCTACAGCTTTTTTGAAGTGTTGGCAATGAAAATCAAAATTCAAAGAAATTGTAAACTGCAATGTAATTCAATGTAAACTAGTTTGTGCGATGCAAAGCAATGTAAATTGCAATGTAAAAAATAAAAACATAAATTATAAACTACAATTCAATGAAATGTTTGTGTAAGTGCAACTGAAATTAAGATTTGCAAAATTTCTTGAAGTGCTTTTTTTATAATTGCAAATGCCAATAGAAACGCAAAGAGCGCACAATTCAAATGAAAACAAAAACCACACAACAAACACACAACAAAAAGTATTTATTTTTAAATGCAAATCAACGCACAAAATGAACACAAAATAAAATAAAATAAAAATAATTCGAAGAGTAAAATTAAAGTCAAATTTCAAATTCCCCGGAAACGGTGCCAAAAACTTGTTGATAATTGCGGAATTTTCTATCAGTTAGAAACCGCCGTTAAAAATATAATCGTTAGAAAACGGCATGCGCACGGTTTACAATTGTAGTACGTATGCGGGTACGGTCGATTCTGTAACGACCCACTATTTTGTACCATTCGAATTCGACAATAATAGAACATGTCGAGCTGGAATAGTTCAAAATAATAGATTATAGAATAAATTTGGCAAAACTCGGAATATACAGTAAATAAATCGCAGAATCACATACACAGATATCAGAATCTCGCAGCGGAAATTAAAAATTTAGTGGTTCATGAAGCCACTGATACATCTTTACAAAACAGAACTTACATTGTCTATAATCCTCAATACAAATTTTAACATACACAGATAGAGAGTCTTCAAAGTCTTGAATTCCAGAAAGGATAAAGGCTGAAACAACTTCCAATAGCACGAATGATCTATTGAGTGTCCTAGCTACGGAGAAGAAACTGAAGCTGCAACTCAGGCTGACCCGAGCGTACAATAAAACAAAACACTCGAGTCAGGACATACATACTTATATAATGTAAGCTAAATCAAGTGTACTGTAATATATAGCAAGTAACTCAAAGGATGCCTGGGACCGCCCATCCTCTAAGGATCCGTTAAACTATTTACTATGTAGTATATTGCGCTATTATAATAGTGTCTATTTATAAAGTAAACATACTTATTTCTTAGCATTAAGGGGTTACCCATATAGCCCTTAACACGTAATAGTCCCAGTAGTCCATCCAATATCATAGCTCCTCCTACTCGGGAAGCAACTAGAGGATACCACACGGGCTACGGGAGAAAACCAAACTCGTACAAGGCTCGATATGGTAGGTGACACGGCACAACTAGGCAATGCCAGGGTAGATATACCAATTGCTATCCGGACCGGTGGTAACGCGAAGCCGCAGCAACCGCCCACCTCGAACAACACTCCCAAATCAAAGGGTGCACCCAAACAATCACATAAGCAATAGAATGGTATACGAAGAAGTGCGTTCGATCAGAGGAGCTACCTCATTAATCCGAGAATCGCTCCTGTTTTAGCCACCTTATGCCAACTCACGGGAGTCGGGTCCACGTATATACCTTTCAAGAAACCGTCACCACCAACCTACTTCATTCTGGAATCTCCACCGCGTACACGGTTAGTCAAAGTGGTTTTCGGTATCGACAGAGAGTATGTCCATATCCGATCCCGGTCTCTTTGCCAACCCTTCGTTATTATAACCCGTGGTTATTTAAAAACAGTTTATACTTTAAATCAGAATAAACATTTCCATTTCAAAACTATAGATACGATATCATTTTAAAACCCAAAACAATAGGATATCGTTATATTCAAATATAATTCTTTCCAAAACCATACTGTTTATAATATCTGGAGACCAAATATTTGAATTATATCTTCAAAGGATAATGTTTTGGAAACTTTACTTAAATCCATAACTCCCAAACACAATGGTTTGGACATTCAACGGTATATATATAAATGGGTTAACTTTATGGTTACTTTGTAAAGAAGATAATTTACATAGCTTCACAAATATATTTCTTTATTTAAAGTTTAACCATAATTTAAATATCCCTTTATGTTCCCAAAACCATTTCAATTTTTATATATATCCAATTGGAGTATTTACTATTCAAAACTTAGTTTGGGTTTTATTCTTTCACAAATCAATGTTTTATATTTTTAGTCTTGAATATTCCCATAATTTCCATAAATAAAACTCCAAATTTTAACCATTAAATTTTTCCCAAAATTTACTTAATACCAGAATATTTATCTTTAATTTACTTAGGAAAATACAGTTATAAATATTATGTCTTAAGTTTTTCCAAAACTTAAGGTAAAATAAAATTTATCAAATTCCATAAATTTTAGAGCAATCAAATTCTAGATTCCATAGCACTTAGGAAATGCTACCTAAAGTTATGGGTAAAACTAGTCAAATTTCAAAAGACAGCATTTAAATGCTGTAATAGATTGTTTAACTTGATAAATATTTCCAAATATAACCTATTTATTTATTCATTTATTAACTGAAATCTTATTCTTTCAAAATCCCGATTTACCAAATAAGTTATATTCCATAAATTTATTCAAATATTTATTTATTTCTTTATTTATAACTTATTAAAAATCAATATAAATTCCTTTAAAGATATAAATCAAATATTTAACTTCCAAAATAATTTTAAATATTTCAGAAAATATTATAAGGACCACGGGCCTGTATATAGTTTTCTAGCCTAGGTCAAGTGGTACGGATTTATATCATTTCAATCCGTAGTTTACAAATATCCCGGGTCCTATCATTTCAAACCCGCAATCCCAAGTTTAACAGTTTAACAGTTAACAGCATAATTTAACAATAATAATCATTTAGGCCTATCATTTCAGCCCATAACAATCTACGTATAACAGGGAACTTGCAGTGTGATTTAAGCAGTAAATAAACAATAACATAATATAACTGCAGATATAATACAACAGATAATAACTGATGAGGTGTCAATTTAAATGGGGTTCATCATTTTATATTACACTACAGACAGATAATAGTGACATAAAATTTTACACATACACTTGCAATAATTTACGAAATATAAATACGTATGTCTGGTGAGAAATACTCACCTGAAAGTTGCAGAAAATTTGAATTCAAAACGACGATTCACCGGTAAAGACCGACAGAAAATAACGATCAAATTTCTTCTGATGTCGCCTAGATTCAAATCTAGAACAAATTCAAATATTTTGAAACGCGACTTTAGAATGTATGGTCAAGAAAGGATTAAAATAGAACGGAAATTGTTTTGACTTGCTCGACCACTCCACCGTATAATGTGACCTAAATATACCCAAAATATGTGCCCCGTGCTAACACACAAAATTTACGACGAAAATTTTCCCTAAACAATTACGGCAAGATGTTAACTACGAACACCCGTACACATAAATTTTTCTTTCTCCATGTACGGTGACACGGATACGTGCACGCACGTGCATCACTCCACTGCCTAGTTTTCTCATGCACATTGCACATATATGTGCAGCCTACCTCCCCAGTTTTCTTTTCTCTTATTTACTAAAATTCCAGTTTAACCTATATACTTGCAAAATTTGTTTCATCTCTTTTTCCTTTCCAGGCTCGAACTGTCACAGGGTATCCTCTTCATCAATACAGCATGGCTAAGCATGCACCGTGGCATCAAAACATGTCAAAGTGGCTTTATATACCAAGATGTTCGAACTCCACATTTCAAATTTTCCAGTACACTTCCCAGGCCGATCAACTGATACGTGTATATGCACGCTCAAACCAACCCATACAATACCACATACTTCATCCATATATATCTTACTTCATTCATATATTTAACTCTTGTATTCAGTTTTAATCTTACGTTTTAGGTTTAGTTCTAAAACATCACTTTACAGATAGATTTCCTTAGATTCAAAACTTCCCAGGCAGATCTGAAGCATTTCAGTTTCATTTTAAGTTTTAAACTTAACTTTAAAACATTTCTAGACAATATAAATTTTCTTAAATATAACTTCCCAGGCATCTATACAGGCAAACCACTGCTTCGTGACTGCTACAAATTACTTCGAGTCACCTCCTTATATGCTTCGAGTAATTTCATGCCAGACTTCGAGTCAAGAACGCCTCTGCTTCGAGACAATCTGGGAATTTCTTCGGGAATCATATAATTGCTTCGAACGAAACTGAGGCCACTTCTACTTGACCAACACTGAAGCCTTTTTATGTATTCTTCTTTCAACATGTCCAACTCCTATTGATACCTCAAGTACACATAAAGAATCATCTACTGAAACCTACCTGCATGTTTTTCTTGCCTACCTACTATTTATATTTACTTTCTACTGCAAATTCCACTGATTCATACGAGTACTGACACCAACATATACACAGAGATACAACATGTACATCCTACCCCTTCATCTTTTCACAAATGGTTTCCACAATCTCCAAATTATAAACTAAAACAGGCAACTCACTTACACTCATGCTAACCAGTATTATGATAGATAAACAAAACAAGGACTTCCCCTCTGAAAATATTCACTGCCCTGTTTTTCTATATATAATTCTTTTCTTTTTATATGACCTGCCTAGACTACTAATCACAGATCTTCAATCACCAAAATAATTATGGGCATTACTCCTCTCCAAATTCAAAACAGACAATCCCTTAAAATGTATAGATAAAATCTTCTAACCTTCACAAAACACATGCCTTTCCAAGAGATTACACAGTTCTAAGACCTACGCAGACTCAAGCTAGCATCTATATTCCTACTGGCACATGGTGGGAGAAATGGCCGAGCAAACAAGGGTGAAAAGAAAAAAAAAAAAAAAAAAAAAAAAAGAAACTGGAAGGAAAGGAAAAACAAAAAGACTGAAGAAGAAAAGAAAATATACCTGATGGCTATAGAGGAAGAAAGGCAGAATAAAAGAGATGTAGAGGAATGAAAGATATATATAGGCAAGGCTTGCGAATAACATATCAGCCTTTTTTTTTCATTGTGAATTCCTTCAAGTCTGCGTGATTAAAGGCAAAAGATGAGGCAGCTTGATTATGGAGAAATAAATGCTGATGGAATTTAAAACATGCATTGATTTTGGACGAAATGGTTTGCGTGACTGGAAAATTGAAGATGGGAGAAAGGAGTTGATATGCACGTTACTTTATATAAACAAAGCTTGCGTGATTAGTGGAGGAAAATAAACAACAAAATTACGAGCGTTACTTAAAATTTCCCCGTGCTCTTGGATTTGTATATATGTGTGATTAGGAACGGAAAATTTTATTTATTTATTTATTTATTGCATAATAAAGATGAAATAGAGAGATATACATGGGAATTGAGAAGTTGAAAAGATAGGCAAGGTTAAGTATGAATGCGTGATTTAAAAATGCCAATTGAAATCTAGATTTAATGCATGCGATAACTGCAATTTTTATGAGAAGCTTTGATTTCAAAATCTTATACTATTTAATGTAGGCGTGATTTTAGATTGATGATTTGCAGATAAAAGGATTTGTTTGAGACGGAATCAAATGGACAAATGGGGAGAAAAGGGCAAGCAGCTTAAATGGTTTAAAGTATCAGTTTTATATATATAAATATGAATACGTGTGTGATGATTCATTTATATTTACATAAATTTTGATTTGTATTAAATATGTTTACAAATGTATTTGGACGTTCGCAGATACCATACTAGATCATAGGCAAAAACACAGGGGAAAAAGAGGAAGCTGTAGAGATTTAAAGCTTTCAGTTACAAAAGTTATAAATATGTTTACGTGATATAAGATTTAGGCAGTTACACAACATATAAAGTTTGAAAATATGTAAATATGCATGCGTGATTTCAGCATGCTTTGATTCTCCTATGTTTGATTTAATAAACAAACTGGCCAGACTTAATGCAAAACTTTTTAAAAAGAAACGTACAAAATGAAAAGTTGCGTGATATAAGCCTGGATATAAAGTTTGTATGTAACTTTATGTTCTTTTTTTTTTTCAGTTTGCAAAAATTATAAGTTTTTGAATTTACTGGAAGGCCGAGAGATTTGCTTCAGTTTTCTCTTTGAATAAATGCTTATACGTGATTGAAGAAATAAACAAGGGAAGTTATCAATGCATGATTTTATTTCTGAGAAAAGGAAAGGCAAACTCATATTCAATTCAGTTTTGATTTACAAAAGGTTTAATTAAGGCATACGTTGATATGGGGAGAAATAAAGGTAAGTATACATCAGAGGATGAACGAAAGAGTTGATATGTATCGTATCAATTTAGGCATGCACAAATTTCTCCTTGGATTTTTGTCTCACACGTTACTTCATGTTAAGTTTTTACTTCATTTTATTTATTTGATTTTAGTTTGAAAACAATAAATGGAATGGCAATAATTTATGCAAAGCTTAGAAAAACGTATACAAATTTATTTAAAATCAGACTGTCAGTTAATGCAACGTAACGTTTGTTATAAAATCTCTGACTGATATTTTTCTCCAAAATTTTACGAAAACATGATTTTTACACTACGCTAAACAGACGCAGTCCAAAACATCAAAAAAAAAAAAAAAAAAAAAAATTTATAAAAATAACATTTTAAAAACACACGTTTTATTACGTCACTTATACCCTATAATTGACGCGTCTTTTGAACGCGAAATTCAACTGTTTAACTTAGCTTAAAATTTCACAGTTATTATTAGATTTTATTGACATATGCAATTTTATAAAATATATCTTCAAATTAAATAATTAAACTATATCTTTAGACACAATTTATATAAAATATACTTTGAAACTAAATAATTAATAATAAAATAAATATCTAAAACTAGGGCTGTTACAGATTCGCAGAGAAATGAATTTAATTTTAAATTCAACTCAATCAAATTTAACCAAAGCTTGAGATTGTTTTAACTAAAAAGAATGTAGAAACTAACTAAAACAAAAGTAAATAAAAATATCAAATTAAGAAATAATCTAGAGGCAAATCCATTCTCATACTTTCACATAAAATCAACACAAAATCAATTTATGATCTCTTGTTTTAATCTAAGTAGAATTATTGATGTATTTATCATAAGTATGGTCTATTTGTGTTATTAATTAACACAACTTAAACCATCAAACTTTTAATACAACACTAAAACCACTTTGTTAAATGTCATGTAAATGAATATGAAATTAAAAAAATCTATTTTTAAAATGATCTATTTGCTATTTTTGATTAGTAACATAGATCATCAAATTTTGATTTCATTTTAATTCCATGATCAAAATCACTTAGTCAGATGATTATGTAAATTGTGCTTATGTTGGATTAAGTATAGCTCATTTGTGATTAGAAACACAATATATGCTATCAAATTCCCTAATAAACTTTCATCATAATCCAACTCTTCATTAACCACTTAAAAGAGATTATAAATAACAAAATATGTTGATTCTACGTAATTTTAGAGAGTTTCATTACCTCTAAATTGAAGGGGTTTAGCTTCTCATTTATGTTAAAATTTCAACATATGTAAATTTCAACATAGAACAAAACAAAGGAAAATGCAAGCTAATTAAAATAAAAAGAACTAACTACTTGCATAAAAATAAAAATAAACTAAGTGCATGAATGGACAAAATAAAATAAAAGCATGTAAAGAGAGCATGTAAAAGGAAAGAGAGCATGTAATTAAAAATGAGCACAAAATAAAATAAAAGCATGTAAAGAACAAAAAAAAGGCTTAGGAAGCCATTTTATTTCTCATTAATTTTGTGGCTACAACTTGCATAATATGATAAGAAGATTAAAACTCTTGCATGAACATAAGAGGGTTATTTATACATGACTAAAACCCTAATCCATTTTTAGAGAACTCCCTAAAATGTCGTTGAGCTAGTGTAGTTTTCAAGTTATCATTAGCATGAAATTAATTCTCCATTAATTGCGCATGTGTCTTTAATCCCCATTAACATGTGCATTAGCTCTTAATTGTGGTTATGGTTAATGGGTAGGTGGAGTCCTCTATGATTACATGAATTACTTTATTTCTTTATTCCTTTGGCTTCCAATCTTGTATATGCATATTTCCATGAAGCCATTTTCAAGTTGAATCCAAATTCCTACAAAACAAATTAAAATGTGCAAGTAATTTTTTTCCAAATTAATTCACTCATGAAAATTATCATTTTGCCCCTATGTAGATGCATGAATGATGACTTGAAAGCATTTTTGAAATTTGGTTTTAAACATGTAAAACAAACCTAATTATGACATTTATTTTACTAAAAAGAGATTAAGCATGTGAGTAAAAATATATATTTTTACTTGCACATCATGGCTTAATAGTAGTCTTTGAATCACGTAAATACTTTCTCAAATGGGATATATAAAAAACATTATGGACTACTGTCAAAATATTCAGTAACTTGATGTGTTACACGAGTTTCTTGATTGTCCATATAACAGGAAATGGGAAAATTTATCTTGGTGCCAACTTTCCTCACTTCCAAATCTATAACACCCTCCATCGGTGACACTTTCACAAAAACATGATCTCTAACTAAGAGTTCTAAGTCCTTACGTTTTTTACAATCTTTTTAGTTGGTTTTTTTTATCAAATCCGAACGAAGCATTGGTGTATCACCTGTCTCTAACAAACATGTTGGTGATTTGCATAGCCTTCCATAAAGTGCTTCGAAATGTGTCATTCTTATACTAGTCCGATAATAATTATTATAGAAAAACTCAAATAAGTTCCAACGGTCTGCCCATAACACTCTAAATTCTAATACACAAGACCTTATCAAATCTTTAAATACCTTGTTAACTTTTCCGCTTGCTTATCGGTTTGTGTGACGACCACCCTACACCTTTGGTACCCAAAATATCTGAATAATATGTAGTGGAGTACCCAGATGATGTAAGGTGATAGCCAAGAGTGTAAGCAAAGAAAATAAAAACATAGAAACTGTAGAACATCTCACGGCGTGTAGACAAAATATAATAATCAAATGGATGTAAAACAGGCGAAATAGAATATAACTAAATGAATCATAATAATCAGAATATATCAGTTCATTACAGTTATACAAAACAAAAATAATAGAGTTTATACATTCCAATCTCTAAAATAAACTCCATAACTATCTCTAAAGCGATACAAGTACTGACATAGCTCCACAATACCGTAAAACGTAATACAAGTGATCGTAAGCTCCTAAGTACGGTATATGAAAGCCTAACCCCTTAGTTGTACTCCATACATCTCCATGAACTATACATACCTATTATCCCTAATATACTCATTTAAGACCGATAAAAAGAAGCAAAGCATAAAACCTCAGGTCAGACAACAGTTTGGTGCGGGTGATACGTCATCTCAAAATACTATAAAAATCATATATAGTAAACATGGTATAAGTTATGGATAGTCATACCTAACATGTCCCTCCATCCAAAGAGTTAGCACATGAGTATAGTATATCCTAAACTACTATCACAAGTCAAAAATACGAGGTATATGGGTGTCACATAGCATATCAGGAACACAGCACATGTAGCATCCATCACATAACCTTACATCTCTCACTCAAGTGCTTCATATATAAAATAACTCTTATAGATTCTCAACTCATTACCCATGCAGGTGGCTAGAGACTGGACAAAAGCACATCCAAAAATATGGGTACACGCAGTCTAGCCTAGGCACAGCAGACTACCCTGTCTCGACCATGAGCATCACAACCTCAAAGTTATCCATTGATCCCTTACAGCACACGTACCGACAATAGAACTACCTTATAGATGCTTAACTCATGTTCATGCAAGCGTCCAACAATATGGGTACATGCAGACTACCTTGGGTACATGTGGACTACCCTATCCCACTAATAAGCATCACAACCTTATGTTCTACTCCATGAGTTATCATGCAGAATTCGTCCTATTAGTTAATCATCAGATGCTACAGTCACTTGTCACATTGAGTTATTGAAGTTGTCACACTTTATTGATTGCAATCCCAAAGTTACCTTGAGCCATGCTGGAGCCATCCGTTCTTACTGCAAGCCAACTCCCAAATCCACCAAGCAAACCCCAAGTCTGCACCGAAGCACACAACCACAATTCCCAAAACCAACAACCAAAATCTCCATTCTCAACTCTATTCGGCATCCCTAAGACCGGACCAAAGCATCCACCGACCATAATTTCCTGTTTGATCTCCCAAGCGCCACCGGACTGGATTTCTTATTCGATCTTCCATCATCGAACCCAGCATCGGACAGACCACGCCATACCAAAAACCTCTTGCTCCTTTAGCATATCAACATCATGCCGATTCCATCACTATACTTACTACTTTGACCCACATACATCCCTTATGCATCAGTATGACTCCGAATGCTCTAGAGCTTATCTGTTGAAGTCTCGTTTCATGGTTCCTACGTCTAATTTTCTTCGATGAGCATTTTCAACCATTCGAGCATATACACAAGCACAACACACACACATCAAACAACATATAAGCATGTAAAACATACAAATAATCTCTGAAATCATCATATAATGTATCTATAATATAGTCTAACATTTATTAAGGTAATCACATACCTAAATAACATTTCTAGAAGACCAAAAATCCATTTAATCACCTTTTTACTGTAGGTAGGGTTTTAAAATAATGCTAAAACTTAATTTTGACTTTAGAAATGGATCCAAAATATGTTAAAACCTACAGATACATATATAATAAGGTGATATATGATAAATCATTCATCAAACCTTCCAAAATCCAAGTTTTGCACGTAAATCAAGAAAAAACCTAAAATGAAAGGTAAATGCCAATTTATCCTCTCTAAAAATGTAGATTTAAAGATCTATAATCAATCCCTTTACTATTCTTCCCCTAATCTATGATTTAGAATTGATTTGAAAGAGAAAAGAGATGGTTTAAGATGAAGAATAGGTTAATGGAGGCTTAGATCTATTAAGGAGATGGTAAAAATGATTTGCGGATGTTTATTTCAGCCAACATAGCCTACAAAATCAAAATGGGTGATTAGGCCATTGCCTAATCTCACTAATTACCCATTAAACTGTTCCAAAAACTGCCAAACTTCAAAAAGCCATATCTCTTAGCCTGAAAGTTCAAATTGCAATTATGACTAATCTACAGAAAGGAAAAACATCATATCTTTCCAAAGAAAGTGGCATCGGATGTTAATTCGGCTTCTACCATAAGTTATAGATGTCAAATGTTTTTAGAATCACCTGATAAAATTTCAACTATGTAGTAAATATCGAATAATATCATTGACATATCCCATATCTCATATCGTGCCTAAGCCGATGCTTTTTTCAAAATATCATTTCAAATATTATTATCGATATATCGCCTGTTACTCTTCGATATATCGCTTCGATATTTAGTATAAATTACCTGATATTTTTTAAGGATATTATTTATTATTTTATATATTAGAGAAAATATCTTTACAAATAAATATCTTCACATTCTCAATATTTGTTTTTTGTATATGGTGAATGACAATTTTAGAAATCTTAATGCACTAATTTTTTGTTTTAACCATATAGTTTTAGGCTTCTACATCAGTCTTTCAATAATGAAAACTTTACTTATTCTATTATTTTTTACGTTTTATTTTCCTTAAAGGCTTTATCACTAAAGATAAGATTATGAAAGAGATACTTCTCTTTTTAGTTATTTTTTGTTCACCATTTTGAATTGTTAATTTAGCTTATAAAAATTAATTTTATTAGTTATTACAATGTACCCAGAACTAAAAGTTGAAGAGCGACAAATTTATATATTTGACATATCGATAAGGATTAAGCTAAAAGTAGTAATTGGTATCAAATCGATATTTCTTATTCGATAAATTAAGTGAAATGAAAACGATGGAACTATAAATATGGAAAAGATGGGAAAGTAATATAAATGATTAGGTAACTGAAGAAATAATGAATATAGTATAAAAATAAAGAAAACAATAAAGTTATACAATATATGAATTTCTCAGTTTTTATGAGCCTATTTTGTGGTTTATATTAGATAGAATATCTCAGTAAATGGATTATAATCTATAAACTATATGCAACCAGTCATTGATAATAATTTGGAATATTTATCCAAATATTTGAATATTTACATCAATATAACGTAAGAACATTGTACAATATCGTGTACGACATATTCTATACATGTCCAATATTTTATCGATATTATCCAATATTATCACGATATTTTTGAATATCTTATCGGTACTTGATCGATACGTATCCGGTATTGATAATAACTACTTAGAGTCTAAAGATAAGACATGTCACTAGCAGGCATTTCACAAAGTTATAGTATCATACGACCTCATATGAATTTGAAAACTAAGTAGTTAATATCAGTATCGAATACATATCGCCCAAGTACCGATATAAGATACTTTAAAATATCATGATAATATTGGATAATAATGGTAAAATATTGGACATGCCTTGTGCATGGTTTAAACAATATCGTACTATTTTATAATGCTATAATAATGTGAAGTGTTTAAATATTTAGATATTGTCAAATTACTACTAAATGTTGGTTGCATGTAGTTTATATATTACAATCTGTCTATCAGGATATTTTACTAAATGAAAGTCTTATGCTCATAAAAACAGAGAAAATAATATAATGCCCATTTTCACTTAAATTATTGAACAAGTAATGTTGATTTGACACCAATTACCGCTTTTAGCTCATTTTTCATCAATATGCCAAATATATAACTTTAGCATGCCTCAGCTTTTAGTTCTTGGCGTATAATAATAAATAAAACAAAAAAATTATAAGCTAACTTACTAGTTAGAAATGGTGAATAAAGAAGATAACTAAAAAGAAAAGCAACACTTACATGATATTGTTTCTAGTGGTAAAGTGTTTACATAAATATAAAATAATAGAGCAAGTAATGTTTTCTTTACTAAAAGGTTGATGGAGAAGACTGAAAAAATATGGTTAAACCAAAAAATAAGTGCATAAGGATTTCTAGCATGGTTGACGTATTGTCATTCACTATATACTAAAAATAAAGATTAAGAATGTGAAGATATTTATTTGTAATTTTATTTAATCCAAAATTTACAATATTGATCGATATTCTTAAAAAACCATCGGGTATTCTACATTAAATATTAGAGTGATATATTGACAACTATTGGATTATACATGGGTAACTATTTTTTAAGTGATATTTTGGAACATAAGGAGTGATATGAGATACAGTGGTGATATATCAACCATATTATTCGACATTAACTATACAGTTTAAAAATAATATTTTAAGATCTTATAAAACGTAAAATACGAGTCGTTACACTCCCTCTTAGGAATTTTGCCCTTAAAGTCCCTAATACAAATAATCAAGCGTAGCTACTCGCATGCCTAACATCCACGAGCAAAAATATTAAACACCAAACATACACAAAAAAGTAGAAAATGATATCTACAACTACCTTAGCATGTGGTGTACTAAACTACTCTATTTGACATCAAAAGTGAAAGTGAATGAGATACATAGAAAGTCTCACCAAGTAAGAGCTCCAAATAAGCGGCCCTTGTGCTCTCGTCAGTCACCCAAGCATAATTACCTTTTCTTTCACTCCACTGAACCTTTACTTGCCCTATCGTCTTCATTCTAATCTACTTCGTATCACGTCCGATGATATGAATAGGGCTACAAGGTCTCGAAGTTTCTGGTTCAATCTCGATATCATCAAGCTGATTTCATTCAACTATCAAGCTTAAGTCATGCACAAGCTTCCGCAAGTGAAAGACATGAGCACGTTGTTTACACTTACCATCCTTTGAGGTAAGTTAACTATGCAAGTTAGATACCCCATCCTCTTAAGTATCAGAAATGGACCAACGAATCTCGGCACCAACTTCCCCTAGCACTGAATGAACAACATTCCTCAACGGAGAGATCTTGACAAATGCCATAACACCAATGGAGAACATTATATCATGTCTTCTCATATCAGCGTAGCTCTTTTATCTATCTTGAGTAGCTTTCATTTATTACCGAATGATCTCGATCTTATTTGAAGTCTCTCTAATCATATTTGGCCTAAGTATCGATTTCTCGTCGGCTTCCTACCAATATGAAGAAGCATTGCATGGTCAGCCATTTAATGCCTTAAATCGTGCCATACCGATGCTAGATTAATAGTCGTTTTTGTATGAGAACTCGACTAAGTGCAAATGATTGTCCCACAAGCCACTGAAATCAAGAATGCACGCTAGCAAGTGGTCCTCTAAGATACAATTCAACCTCTCGGTTTGCCGATCAATTTGTTGGTGAAAGTTGTAAATGTAGTTGAGTCCCCAATGCCTCTTGTAAGCTCTTCCAAAACCCACTAGTGAACAAATGGTCTTGGTTGCTCAAAATGCTCTTCGGCATGCCATGAAATTGCACAACCCACTTCACAAACAATTCGACCAATTTGGATGTCGTTTTACTAGACATTATAGGTATAAATCTAGCACTTTTAGTCAGTCTATCGACTATGACCAAGATGTTATCGGACCCTCCATTCATCCTTGGGAATATATCGATGAAATCCATTGAGACTTATTCTTATTTCCACTCGGAAATATCGAGCAGTTGTAGCAAACCACTCAGCTTCTTTTTCTCTGCCTTTACCAATTGATCATTTAATGCACTTCAAGATGAATGCCCCAACGTCCTTCTTCATTCCTTCTCAATAAAATGTCTTTCTCATATCATGGTACATTTAATTGCCACCGGGATGCATAGTCTATCTCGAATGATAATGCCCTCGTAGCACCTCATACGTTAACCCATCGACATCAGGAAACATCATCCCTCAGCCCATCGACATTAGGAACATACCATCTCCTATCCTTACAAAGCCAACTATTACGGTCGAGCCCGTACTACTTCATCTCCTCATCTACTCCTTCCTCCATCTTTGCTAGTCTAGCGTCTCGCCAATGGCTAATACCAATTTTCTCAATCAGGGTAGTTCTGTTCGTCAAGCCAGCCAACACTTCCAGCTTTAGCTCATGTCAAAGTCTAAAGTCATAGCCAACGATAAACTCCAACTACTGCCACTCAAGAGTAGCATCAGCGACTGCATTTTCCTTACCAGGCATAAGGGAAATATCAATATCATAAAAGGCCAAGAACTCTAGCCATCGCCGTTAATGAAGTTTAACACCACATATTTTTATAAGTTTATTTAGAACAATTAATTGGGTAACTTAGATAAATAATTTTGAGGCTAATAAGTTGATAATTAGTTAGCTAGGGTAGCTGTGCCATGATAATATGCAAACTAAAATGAAATAACCTAAGCTAATGTGTTATGATATGAGAAGGGAAATATGGGAAAGAGGTAGAGCTTATACCCTAAACAATTAAGAGATATAATAATCACATTCATTTCATTTTACTTAAACTAAAAAATACTAAGGCCGACCACCATTATTATTCTCAAGAAGAAGATTTAAGCTAGGATTCAAAAGAAGAAAGAAAATCAACTAAATCAACATCAAATCTCATATCTATAACCTCAAAGCTAAGGTGAATAATTGCTATATCCCAATTTCCTTTAGTTTTTAGTTTTAAGATTAGACCCGAAATGATTTTGCAAGTATATGCCATGTTTTGATGATTAAAGTTATGTATATATGTTGTTGATGGTTATATATGTTCATGTTAGTTTTTATGATATGTTTGACATGAAAACCCTATTAAATGACATCCAAATGCCTTTAAAATTTAAATATAGGTTTGAAATGATATTTTAGAGATGGGTTTCGATTTTCATAATTTTATGAATTAATATGGATTTTATATTAATTTTCTAGTGAAGAAAATTGTTTATTGGTTTATAAATTATTTCGGCTAAAATAATAATTATCCGGGGTTGAAATTTTTATATGTTAGGCAACATATTAAAATTTATTTTCTGGGATTTTTCCAGATTTTTTGTATCACCCCGATATTTCAGGGGAAAAATAATTATAAAGGAACTAAAATAGAAGAAATTATTATTAAAATAAATTTTAAAGGAAACGTGTAAATTAAAGTACACCTCACGTTTCTAATTAATAGAAATATAATTAATAAACTTAGACAACTGTGAAATATGGACATTTTGCAAATATTGGAATTTGGCCACGAAACTTATGCCATTGTGTTCGTGGCAATTTTTTGATTAATTTTCATGTATAATGTTATCCAAACGAGTTCAAACGAAGAAGTTATGGCCGTTTGAAGTTTTGGCATCAGAAACAATTACACATATAGAATTGGCAACTTACATGAATTATAATTGATTGACTGGTTGATTATGTATGTTAAATTACATACGTATAATGCCAGCAACGAGTCAGTAGAATTTACTAGAAAGGGAAACATATTATATACACAAAATTTGTAAATATTACTTCAATAGCTTACGCATTTATGCGCACATTTGAACGTTTGAATTTGATTAATGAAATTAATTGCGAACAAGGGTATTGTATTAATACACATGCACATGTATAAGGAGAGAAATGGTAAAAAAAATTATAGACAATAAATGCACATTATTAGTAATTAATGTATGTTACAATTGTAAGTAACATGCATTACAACATTTACTAAGTACATTAATTGGAAATTAACGTAAATTGTAAACATGCAAGATGAGGAAACTAAATTTGTTTATAAAATATATATTCTGGAAGTTTAAATCTTTAATGTTTATAAACAGAAGATTTAGAAAGGAAGATAAAACGTTAACAAATAAATGTTGTGACGGGCAAGAATCAATGGTGAATGGTCAAAATTAGCAAGCAATCAATTAAGAAAATTAAATGAATAAAATTAACCAAGGGATTGATTAGTTTAAACTATATATGTATATATACATGTATCCTAATTAACTGTACACATTCAAAAGTGTAAATAAATATGCAACATACCCAATTGATGAATAGATAAGGATTGGAAAAAAATTGATTGGCTGAATTAAGGACATAATTGATATTAATGAGAATGTATAACAAAGGAAATTATTATGGATGTAAATTTAGCAAATTAAGATGGATTGATGGCTAACAAATGCAAATATTTAAAATAAATATCTAATCATATTTATAAAATTTGTAAAGTCAATTAAGAGGGAGAGTATAATCTCTCAAAAAGTGTAACGTATACACCTAAACAACAAAAATGAAAATTTTGCAATGCAATCAATTAATGGGAATAATTAATGAATGCTGATTTATTTTCTGACGTGGCGGTTTTCTTTTTGACTGAGTGGCTTGGTTTTTGATTATATAGCGTTCTATTGGACCGGTAACATGTATGAGCCAAAGTGGATAACCATGAGGTGTTCGGATGAACATGACTTAACCTAGGAAAATCGAATGGATTATATGCACTCACACTATCTATAATAAACCATTTAACCTAAAACCTAATCTTTTATTCAACTGTCGCCATAAGCATATAGAAAAATTTGGGTGTATTCTTCCTCCTCCTTTTCTCCACTAAATAAATAATTCTCTTCCAAATCAAATTAAATGTGTGTGTGTGTGTGTATATATATATATATATGAGTTATTTCAAAAATGAAGAGTTTAAAAAGAGGATGATAAGAAGAAGAAAAGCTTTTCAAATTTATACAAGCTCAAGTGCCAGGTGAGTGAGATTAATATGAAATAGAAAAATAAAGTAGTTTAATTTTAGTTCTTTTCTAGCATGATAATATGAATTAATTTCTGTTAATAATTGAGATTTGATGCAAATTATTGCAACATCTTCTTCTACCACTTCTCAATTCTAATTCATGTTTGGTTTAAAATATGGAACGTATACATTGCTTATTCACCTTTTATGGCATAAATGAGATTGGTTTAATTAAATTGAATTAGAATTGTTATTCAATTTTTAATGGCATAACTGGTTAGTTGGGTAAATTCAGAATATGTTCTTTGAATAAAATAGGAAATTTTGTTGGTATAATTACATAATTCTGCATATGGTTATGGAACACAATTGGGAATTTTAATTGGTATATGTGTTTATTCCATGTGCGGCCTTAAACGTAAAAAGTGGAATTTTATGTAATTAAATGGTTTGTGGCTATTGGATAATAATTTTGTATAGATTAAATCTCTTAAAGGAGAATGTAAATTAAGGTGGAAAAAATGCAAATTATATGTACCCTAAAGGCTAGTGTAAATCTGTAACAAAATGGTATAAAAATTACAAACAAACCATATGGACTGAACAGACGTGAAATTGAAACACCATTTATGTAAGAAAAAGGGAAATTATATAATAACCAAATCAGATATAAAAATGGTCTAAAGCAGATTAATGAAAATAAACAGTATGTAAACTGTAACGGTAAAATTAATTAATTTAGAAGCGATTTGGTAGGCAGACCTTGTAAAGGTCTAGATAGGTGTTTCATGCAGTTAAGACCAAAATATAGTTTTGGTTGTACGTACTAGGAGCATGCAAGTCGATTCGCAAGGATATTTGTTGCCTTTCATAGGTTACTAGTACGGAGGATAGATAGCATCCGGAATCGTTGGCTCCTTCAGAAAGATCGACGTGGACGGAACATGACAAATGTGTAAGGACGTATGCTTCTTTAGGCAGATTGTTGGAGGATTTTGCGTATCCAACCCAGCTGTGGGCGCTCTTTCAGAGGACTGACACTTTGGATAGGGGCAAGTCCATGTTGACCTAGAAGACAGGAGGATTGGAGTCCAGTTTGGTGGAGCCTGAGCGCAACTTCGTCCTACGAGGTTGTTGAGTCAGCACTGGTCAGATGTAAGAGGCATTTAATCACAGTGCATGGGTGAAGAGCATGACTTTCACGCTTTAGCACGTGGAGAAACAGTAACAATACACGGATGAAGAGCATGACTTTCACGCTGTAGCATGTGGATAAAGTAAGGATAGTAGGTTCGACAGACCGATTGACGTTTAGTACTACTGCATGATTGACTTCCCTAGAGTGACCATAGACTTTGGCTTCTTGGGAACTGTATCTAAAAAGGATTCACTGCGTTATATTATTCACCCTCTATGATATACAGGGAAGATCTGAAATTAAACTGTTTTATTCTTTCTGCTTTATTTTATTTCTCATTCACCAGACTTTATGTCCGACCCATTCCTATTTTTCTCGTTTTTCCCAAATCACAGGAAGATGGTTTAACAACTATGGGGATTTAGTAAAAAAAGCAAGTTTCACTCCTAGGTTCAACACTGTTAGGGAAATTAGCCTAATCTTGATTAGTAACCATATGTTGAACACTTTATCATTATTCCACTGTGAGATTTTATAAACATTACTCCGACTTTCCTTTGGTATTTGTAGGATACCAAACCAATAATTCGTGCTTTAGTGGACTTGAATTTTCGGTTCATCGAAAATTTAAGCTTACTGAAGTGCGGGTTGTTACATTTGGTATTAAAGCTTAGGTTAGCAGATCCTAAGAATTAGGAAGCATGAGTGAATGTATTTGCAAATATAAATATACTTAAATATGATTAATCCCAAAGATTAGTATCATACGAAAAGTCCATGGAAAGAAAGAAAATTTGTACTTGAGTTCTAGTTGGGTCGTAGTAGCCCAAGGATGCTTCGTCCCCATTTTTATTTCCAATGGATATGTACAATAGGTCCATTTATTGGAAAAGAATTAGAACCCATATGTTATACAAGTAGGAAAATTCCTTAGAGAAAGTGAATTTAGGTGGAGGAAAAAGGATTTCCAAGATTAGGAATAGGACATTCCTAAGGAAGTAAGTAAAGGTCACTTTATGTTTAACCGATTAAAGAGGAAACTTTTTGAGATTAAAAAGTTGAAATATATTTGCAAAAGTAAATAATGGGTTTTGAAAAAGTGGTATGGTTTTTGTATGATAAAGATTTTTATTTGAAGAAAAATTCTTTTTGTAAGATTATACAGCATAAGTAGCTTACTAGTTTCTTTATAAAATAAAATGAATTTAAATTTAAGTTGATTGGAAGCCGGAAATTTCATTAAAGGAAATTTTGTCAAACTCTGTTCTTTTGAAAGGGTTAAAAAGAGCAATATAGTTTGGAAATATTTGGACATGAAAATATTTTTATGGGTGAACAAAATAAATAGTAAAAATTAGGAATATAGTACATGTTTTGAAAAGGGAGACGTAGAACTTGAAACTTAGTTAAGTAACTGCATTAGTAATGTAGATAGGTAGGGATTTGACATATTTTAATTTATTGAAAAGAAAGGAGTAATGATATAATTTTCTATGAATCAACCAAACTATAAATAAACATGTTTTGTCGAAATTATAAGGAATACGTGGAAAAATATCCTTGTAATTTCACACAAACATAAATCCTCCTTTAAAGGATTCATAGAAGATATTTAATGGTTTCATTAGTAGTTCCAATATATTAAAGTACAAAATCTTTAAGTATAATAGCAGTAACTGGAAGAAATGTTAGTAAGTGTAGTAGGAAAAAAGTCAAGGAACTCTTGAGAGATTTGTTGTTCTTTCTAGTTTTTGTAATTTGAAAATTGTGAAAGAACATTTTGAAAACAAATAAGGCATGTCTTTAGAATAAATGGTTTGGTTAAAACAAATAATTTTTTGAAAAAGAAAAATTTAATGAAAAAGTTGAATCAAAGATTCGAATTTTAGAAATTTATAAAGGTCTTTAAAAGGAAAAATAGGGTAAATTCAAAACTTAGAATTGTTAGTATTCCAACATAGGTTTGGGGATAATTTAAATTCAAACACCATAAGAGTGAAGGTAAAGCCATCAAGTATTTATCGATTTAATAAGAAGTTTTAGGCACTTTTAAAGGCAAGAATTTTAGGATTTCAAATTTTTTTGAAGCTTTGGTTTTTGAAAGGAAGAAATAAATGCCTAACCAAGTTTTAAAATATGGAGTAGATAAGAAATGGAGCCTAGGGTCAGGATTCCCTAGGATTAAGACACGTATTGAGAGAACGTACTTTAAAAAAATGGTTTTTCAAGGAATCTTTCAAAACGTTTTCAAAATCGAGTTTCGAAAGTATGTATTTACATATATATATATATATATAGATAGATAAAAGTTTTGTTAAAAGTAGCTTTTAAAGGTGTTATCTATATATGCCGGAATCCTTTTATTCGTGCCTACCCTATCTATGGGAAAGTGAATTAGAACAAGTTTTAGGAGATAGGATAGACCTTCCCCTAGTTATTCTTGTAGAAATGCTAATGTTTGTTTCTTATGTAAGCTAGTAGTAGCAGAGGAATTTCGGGAATGAAAGTAAATCAAGGAGATTAGCCCAGTGCGACCTTTAGGAGATGGATAAGTTGGAAATAAATATGAGGAAAAGGCTTTGCAACCGTAAGAAAATTTGTGCATTTTTAGTAGTGATGCATAAAAGTGGGCTTAAGCTATTAGGTTTCCTAGTTTCTACTATGATTTAAATGGTAAATAAGTGAAAATGTTTTCTCAAAATAAAAAAAGTGAAAACCATATATTTAAAAGAGAAAGGAAAATGATATGAAATTTGTCAAATAAATTTTATGGAAATTGTGTAAGAAGAAATTGTTATAGGTTATTTTTCGATAACCATCGTAAAACTTTTAAACACATTGTTATATTCACCCTCAATGTGTATTTTTCTTTTAATGGAAGCATCAGGTGTTTGATATTTTAGTTCAATAAAATAATCAGACAAAACATGTAACAACTCGCATATTTTACGATTGAATATTTAAATATTTTCTTTAAATATTTTATCGTTAGTCGGATTTTAGTCCGAAAAGTTACTTTTTGCATATGGTTGAATTAGGACTCGGGACCACTTCCATTGGGTCCAAAATGCCTTTTGCAATCTTTTTGAGTATAAACTTTGATATGTTTGGAGTTAGTGGAATTTTGCCACTTTTTCACTTTGGGCTTTGGGTTTGGTTTAGCCCATTAGCCTAAACTATTAACTCTAGCTCAACCCCCTCTTCTCTTCATAACTTCACTTTCATTTCCTAACACTCAAGCTTCATCAAAAATGGAGGGAGGAATTGGAAATTAAAACTCCAAGCCTTGGTTCATTTGCAAATCCAACATCTAACTCCAAATTCAAAGAGAAGCCATTGATTCAAGCTTGTTGTGTTGAGATTGAAGTGTGGTTGATTCTTCCTTTGCTTTCAAGCTTCTTCTTCATTAATTTTGTGAAAAGGTGAGATTTTTATCTCACATCTTTGTCTATAACTATCTTTAATTGTTGGGTATGAATTCCTAACACTTTTTCATATGCATTTGCTCTTGGTTTGGATTGAATTGGTGAAAATCCCAATTTTTAGTGTTTTGGGTTCAAATCTTTAAAAATCATAGCTTTGATGTTTGAACACGTTTTTGGTGATGCATCGAGGAGCCAATAGGACCGGGTAGCCAATGGGCATAATCCCCTAGCGTCCATGCTCAATCAGTTGCAAATTGAGAGAGTTTTGGCATTTTTGTTGCTTAGGTCGTTCGGCCTGCACACGTTTCTCTCGGCCTGCAGTTAGGTCGCAACCACATAGGTCGTTTGCATCTTAAGTCGTTCGTTCCCTAGGTCGCTCAGCCTGTTATGTCGCTTGCATCACTTAAGTCGCTCGGCCATGTTAAGTTGCACATACTATCTCGCAACCAACTTAGGTCGGCCTGCCTTAGGTCGCAACCCCTTACGTCGCTCACTTTGCAATGAATCAGCCTACCTTTGGTCGCTGACCTCCTTAGGTCGCTCGGCCTGCTTGCACTGTTTAGTCGCACATGCTATAGGTCGCGCCATTCCTTAGGTCACTTGCAATTAGGTCGCGCCACCCTTTAAGTCACATCTGCTGCTAAGTCGTGCCATGTTAGGTCGCGCCATGTTTGGTCGTGCCATTTCCTAAGTCGGTCGGCCTGCTTTTCAACTTAGGTCGTTTTTGGTCCTTAAGCCACTTGCATCTTAGGTCGTTTTCAGCCCTTAAGTCGCTTCCAACTTAGGTCGCTCGGCCTGCTAGGTCGCGCCATGTTTAGTCGCAAGGGTATTTCCACTTTGATGTATTGGGAACCGAATTCTTTGGACATTATTCACGTCTTCGAATGTAAATTTTATGATTTATTGTTTCTACAATCATTTTTGTGATTTGTCACTTTAAAAATATAAAGGTTTCAATACTAGTAGTAAATATCAAAACTCTTTCTTCAAAACGATTTCAACACTATTTTATTACAAAGCTCATTTCTTAAACCGTTTTCCAATCTACTAGTATATACAAACCTTTATCTCACTCGTACGAGAAATCTAATTAAACGGCTTAGAAAAACAAGTGGTATGAAACGCTTGCGTTCACTTCGCCGGTTAATTCTTGGACTTGTTCGATTGAATCTCTTATGACAATTTACGAGTGGAGATCTACAATTTGTTCGTAAATATTTAAGTTAAGCTAGTGGTTATAGGACATGATGCTAAGCTTATATATTTACTAGCTTACTGTAACTGACACTTCTTGATGATCGATGATGATCATTTTTGTGATTTAGACTAGCAAATGTGCGATGTCTCTTTGTCTACGAGGGAGACTAAACCCCGTTTCTGTGGACTTCGGCTCAATTTGGTGGGGTAGCGACCCATGGTCTTCGGGCCGTTTTGTGGAGCTTCGGCTCAAAATTAATGGTTAGCAACTATGGAATAGCGTTCCATTTTGTGTTACACGTGTTGATGAGTTTTCATGCTCCCGTTTTGTGATAGGCCTCCCCCTTTTTGTGATTTCTGGATTTCCATTGATGATTTCTGGAATTTGTGTTTTCACCAATTTTCGTGATTTACATTGATAAGTTTTATCAATATTTGTGCATTGGTGAATTTGTGTGTGATTAACTTTTGTGATTGGCATTGATATTATTGTCCCTATTTATGGTTTGGTGAATATAAATAAAGAGTATGACATTCCTATTGATCTTTGAGAAGATTCTTGTGATATTGATTAATCCCTAGTTGATTATCAATTGCATACTTATCACAGTATGGCTTTATGGTTATCATATGTGTATGTCATATCTCTTATTCTATATCATTTTATCTGATATTTATAGCTAGAATGATCCGTTTATTATTTTCTTATTAAATAAACTCGGGTCAGACCGAGATGTTACAGGTGCTTCTGCTTGACTTCACATCTAGGATTATCACCCTGACTTTTGGCTAACTACTTAGATTAGTAGTTTTTGTCGTATACATTTGACATATAGACTCATCGATGTATCCATATTCTTTTGTCTAGCACTTGTAGCTATTCTTTTGTGATATTGTGGATCTTGTTTGACCAATACTCTGATACACACTTTTAAGTGTTATATTCATATCTATTTCCGCCTTTGTGATATGGATGTCTGTGACTGATTTGTGTTATGTTTATTTCTATGTTTGTTTCTGAAGAATATATATAGCCACTGTGTAGTAGCTTTGAGTTTGTATCGGTATGTCGGATTTCCTCCTGAAACCAAATGCATGTTGTACTATCCGACATATTGGTGCTCGCACAAAGCAATTACGCGGATGGTCGCTCCTCAACAGCTTTATTCTCCATGCTAGTTGACGGCATTACACCGTAGTGTCCTTGGCTAGAGTGGGTATTGAGGTGGGGCGTCACAAAACACTTAAATTTCGTTAAAAAGAATAATTGAAAGAATTTGACAAAAATAGGAGGAAAGTTATTTTTTCAATAATTGTTTATTTTTTGTTTTACAAATTGTTGCACTTATTTCCAATGTGTATTTTACTTTTAAAATGGAAAATTTGAAAAAAAAACAGAGAATTTAAAAAGTCTATAAAGCACTACTTTTGAACTTTTTTTTGAAATAAAATATTTGGAAATATACGGGTAAATGCTAGTAAGTTAAAAAATTAAAAGATAATTTAGAAGTTTTAAAGCTTTCTAGCTTTGTGAAATTTGAAAATAGGAAGATTGTAAAATCTTAGGCGGCTTACAAGTTGTATGGAAATGGTAAAAATCAGAAGTTGAACTAAACTGTAAAAGAAATAAAAAAGCAGACTTTATAGTTTTAAAGACTAATTCGCTTTGAAAATTTTATGATCTTTGTTGACGAGGTAAAAATGTTTTGATATTCACTTAGAAAGGGAAGAAGTAAATTTGGAGTTAGATAAATAGGATTAAGTAGCCCACTAGGATAAGGTTAACTGTAGAGTTTGAAAAACAAATGAAAGGGTATGAGAAAGTTATGGTGGAAGGTTTGTGTTCCATTTTTGATATTTCAGTACACACCTTGTTTGTTTCAGAAGCATCTCCTTCCTTTATCTATAGTTCTCTTTTTGAGGGACTTCATTCAGATGTTTCCATTATTTCTGATCCGGTAGTAGTCTCAAACCCAGTTGGAGGATCGGCTTACTTGTCGATGCTTTGCCGAGGTCTGAAAATTTTGATTCTTGGAGTAGAGTTTGACTGTGAGGTATTCGTTCTTGGCTTCTTCGGTTTTGGTCTTATTTTAGGTATGGACTGGTTATCAATTTATGGGGCGATCTTAGATTGTGACAGGAGGGTAGTCTTGTTAGGTATGTGCAGTGGGTGTACCATGGAGGTTTCATGTGATCCATGAGGGTCTGTTATGCTTAGCTACCTTTATTCTTTAGAAGTATTGCCCGATGATCTTAGTTCTGTTCAAGTTGTTTATCCATACCATAATGTTTTTGAGGAGGTCACTGGCCTTCCTGCATGGAGGAAGGTTGATTTCAGGATGTATCTTATATATAATGCTCGGCCGGTTCCTCTTTAGGATATGGCTCTGGAGGAGAGGATTATGATTTCATATCCACATCTTTTGTTGGTAAGTTTTCTTTTGAACATCCTATCTTTGATCTTTTCCTAGTTAGGATCATCCGATAGATCTTTTTAGGTGACACTTTGTGTTGGTAGGTATGTTTGTAAACATGCCATTAGGACATGTTATGTTTGATGGTTTCTTGTGGTTCCAAGTGGATGTCAGTTTTGCAAATGGATGCATTGCATGCACTAGATAGATATTTATTAGGATAATCGACCAACTAGGTACACACACCTGCATATGCGTGCCTGTTATCTATTGCATTTGCACATGGTTGTGTGTGTGTAAATGGATGTTGCATATGGATGGTGCATTTGGGTGAATGATTGAAACATACATATAGAATTATCAATTATATTAGGGTAATTGCATACATTTGGTTGCATGGCATAAGCATACTTGCATTACAGGAGGTCAACTGAATCAGTAGAACGACTACCTTTTCGCATTAGGTAAGTTCATATGCATTTCACTTTTCATAAATCATAAATTGCATTAGTTTAAAAATAAGGAAAATGGTAGAAATGGATGATGCATGAGTAGATGGATGTATTTTTTGGATGATGCTTGCTATTTACATTCTTTCGTCTTTGGAGATTTCGGGGACGAAATCCTTTAAGGGGGAGAATGTTACACCCCGATATTTCAAGGGAAAAATAGTTAAAAAGGAATTAAAATAGAAGAAGTTATTATTAAAAGAAATTTGAAGGAAACATGTAAATTAAAGTACACCTATCGTTTTTTACACTGATTAATGGAAATATAATTAATAAACCTAGACAACTATGAAAAATGGAAAATTTGCAAATATTGGAATTTGGCCATGAAACTTATACCATTGTGTTCGTGGTAATTTTCTGATTAATTTTCATATATAATGTTTTTCAAATGGAGTTCAAACGAAGAAATAACCGTTTGAAGTTTTGGCATCAGAAACAATTACATGTATGAAATTGCTAACTTACATGAATTATAATCGATCGATTGGTTGCTGATGTGTGTTAAATTACATATGTACACAATCAATAATGAGTCAGTAGAATTTGTTAAAAAGGGAAACATGTTATATATACAAAGTTTGGAATTATTTCAATAGCTTATGCGTTTATGCGCACATATAAACATTTGAATTTGATTAATAAAATTAATTGGAAACAAACGTAATGTATTAATACACAAACACATGTATAAGGAGAGAAATGGTAAAAAGATTTATTGATAATAAATGCACATCATTAGTAATTAATGTACGTTACAATTGTAATTAACATGCGTTACAACATTTACTAAGTACGTTAATTGGAAATTAACATATATTGTTGTTTGCGCCAAAATTGGTCACAAACCCCGATGATTATGAAAGCACCAGTGTATGAATATAACTCAACAATATTCAAACACAAATCGCAGATCTTAAGTAGCAAAATAATAAATGTAAACAAGAACACACGATTTATAGTGGTTCGGCTATCTCCGGCCTACGTCCACTTCAAAGGTTTTTTCTTTTATTGATGTTCTTCGCTGATTACAATCGATTACAGCGGATTACAATGAATTGTAGTTCTGAAATTCAAGTACAACGGTGGTTGTTGAGTGCAAAGTAGAGCCTTGGCGGAGTCTTGATGCTTTAGAGTCTTGATTTTTGCCAAAGAGAATCCGGTCCCTTTTCTGAATGAACTGGGGCTCTATTTATAGGCGTAGGAGGCTGATATTTCTCCTAGAAATCAGGTAGACCACTTCCATCACGTGAGGGGGCCGACATGGCCGAAACCTGGAGATCCGGGCCCACATTGGGATCGATTCGACCCTAGGTTCGAATCGATCAAAAGAGTGTCTAATCGTGATGAAACTTGGCGTGGACATTCTTCAGCATGAGTGTAAGCTACTGTAAAAATTTCGTGGCGTTTGGATTTATGGTTTGGGAGTTACGATCGATTCGAATTCAAGGTTTTGTGTGCTCTGCCTGTTTCGAATCCATTGATTCGAATCCATCTCCTTCGAATCGATCGATTCACGTGCACATCGATGACATGGCGCGCGTCCTTCGTGTCGATCCACTTGTTGATCCGAGTTGAATGGGTCGACTCCGTGGTTTTTGCCGCTTTGACTTGGTGATTTCGAATGCTGGATTCGAAGAATATCGATTCGAAGAATGCTTCCTTCGAATCGATAAGACTGGTCGCTGTTCGAATCGATTCGAATGCTCCACTACGCATCGATTCGAAGTTGCCTTATTCGTGGGGATTCGTGGTTCATCTTCGAATCGATGGAATGTCGTTTGTTCGAATCGATCCAAACGCGTCACCTTGGATCGATTCGAAGTTTTCTTAACACGTTGGATTCGAAGATAGCATGGGGCGAGGTGACTTGGATGGATTCGAAGCAAGGCTCAGTCCATGGATTCGAAGTCAAGTCGTGGATGGATTCGGAGCAAGGCTATCTGGGGGTTTAGTTGATGGAGTCGAAGCGAAGGTTCAGTTCGTGGATTCGAAGGTGAGTCACTGTGATGGTGCCGAGGCCGATGGAGTCGAAGCAGGATGGAGTCGTTGGCTGATGGATACGAACATGATGGGTTCGAACTAGATGGGTTCGAACTAGTCAGGGTGATGGGTTCGAACCGAGCAATGCCCATTCCTCTTAACTTGAATCCATCATAACTTGAGCATACGACCTCGGATTGACTTGAAATTTGAAATGCAGACTTCTATGATCTTTCTTGTCGTGTCCTATCAATTGTGGCCCGTTCCGGACTCGGACAAAATTCATTGATATCCATGGTTATCCTGCAATGCTTGGTTGATATTCATGAATAGTAATCATTGACTTTCAGTAAATTTTGGATATCTCAACTTTGCCAAAAGTTGGGATAACATTTTTCCCCCCAAAACATGCCTTTTTGTAAAAGGTATGTTTTGAATGGTCTTATATCAAGTGTAAGGAATTCATGTTTCATTCATAGCTGTGGTATTATCAATCAAGTTTGTGGCTGTTCGAAGCCAAACCAATATTCGTTCTTTCCGTAGAAGCTGAGAATGAAGTTTTGTAGTCTCTCCGGACTATTACTGGCTGCTCTGAACCCTTACTAAGTCCGTTCCAGACTTAGTGATTGAATAGAAAGATCCTATTGCTCTCTGGCGTTGCCTTCTATCCCTTGCACTCTGGTCCCAGTTAGGACGTATAGCGATATCATGGTCGTTCTGGACCGATCATAGCCTCTCCGGGCTCTTGCTGGATCCCATCCTGTCACTCTCCGGTGAAGGGGAAACATCGCTTAAGTGAGCCGATCCTGTCGCTCTCCGGCAAAGCAACTCACTTCTTGCACTCCGGTTCAGTGTATCTGAACATTTGGCGATGTATTGGTCGTTCGAGACCGATCATAGCCTCTCCGGGCTCTTGCTGGATCCCATCCTGTCACTCTCCGGTGAAGGGGAAACAGCGCTTAAGTGAGTTGATCCTGTCGCTCTCCGGCGAAGCAACTCACCTCTTGCACTCCGGACCCCGTCTCTCCGGGTAGGGTCATAAAGCGATCATGTTTATATTGATATTTAATGTTCATCCTTTGACTCTCCGGTCAAAAGGTTTATTGCAAGAAGCTCTAATTTATTTGTTTAATATTCAAGTTCTAGATGTTCAATCTCAAACATCAGAGAAGAAAAAAAACTAAACATTGCCTCTCCGGGCATATCGGTTTATCTCCATCTCAGAGCATGCCTAGGGATCTCTCCGGTTCCTGTACATGTGTAAGTGGAGTAACCGTTTATTCTGAAAATAAATCTAAATAAAATTATTCGACCGAAGTCCAAATCCTGGACTTGGCCCTTGCCATCTCTAATCAGTTGATGACGAGTCGTGATCCCGATCCAGGATCATTCCTGCTAGGTGGGGGCGGTAGTTGTTCATGCCTTGTCGCTGCTGTCCGTTCTCTGACAAATTGCGGTAATCTACCACCCCTGGCATGTTCTTCCACCTCATCCTTCAGGTGGAGACATTCATCTGTAGTGTGCCCATCCAGCTCATGGAATAGGCAATATTTTCCAGTCCTGCGCTCCCGCTCGGTGGGATCCCTTATAGGTGGCTTTCGATAGTGGAGTTGCCCCCTGGTTTCAGTGTAGATTCTTTCTAGGCCTGCAGTCAGATCGGTGTACTGCCTGAATCATGGTTCTCGGAATTTCTTCCGTTTGTCAGGACCATCGTGTCTGTCATCCTGTTTCCTCTTTCCCTTGTCCGCTCCGGACTGTTCTCTGGAGGTTCCTACGCTTTGTGTGGTATTTATTTCACGACTCTCGGCTCGTGATTCTTCTAACCGAATTAACTTTTCAGCTTTATGAAAGAACTCTTCAAGATCTTGCGGTGGATCTTTAGTTAGAGAATCCTTAAATTTGGTGCCTTCCGCGACTCCTGCCACCGCCGCCATTAAAATCATTGATGGATCCGGGCGATCTACAGAAGTCACTGTCACATTGAATCTTAACAGAAAATCTTTTATGGATTCTCCGGTCCTCTGCTTGATTGATGCTAAGGTCATCACACTCTTGGGTCGCGTCACGTGGACCCTAAACTGTCTCATGAAGCAATCTACAAGCTCGCTCCATGTTCCGATTGATCCAGTCTCTAGTTGTCTGAACCATAATGAAGCTAAATCTGTCAAATATAGAGGGAAGCATCGTGCCATCACTTCCTCGGATGCCCCCAGCACTTCCATGTGCCTAATATATCTTGTAATATGCATGGTCGGGTCTGATCTCCCGTCATATGGTTCTAGCGCTGGTAGTTTGAACTTTGGAGGGTTCCTTGCGTTTCGGATGTTTAGAGTGAATGGACTCCGACTAACTTCTTCTAGGCCTCCGCTAGGCAATCCTCCTCTCATGATTCGTCGCATTAGGCCTATCATTCTCTCATCTCCGTCTAGGGGTTGGCCCTTCGTCAGATTCCTGTCCTGCCCCCCGAGCCTTGAAGGGAATTCTGGTACGTATTCTTCCGGTGGCTCGTTAGCATAGGCATTGGCTCTAGTCTGTTGAGCTCCGTTTGTTGGTCTTCCAGTATCGGACCCTGAGGGTTTGCCCCCAAGGCCTTGCTGACCACCTTCAACTTCTGTATTCTGGTCTTGAACCTGACCCTCATTAGCTCCCGCAATCCTGATTCCTTGTCCCGCACTCGCAGTTGTTGTAGTTGGTCTAAGGTTTTGCACGTTCGCCGCCCTCATTTGCTCGAGGAAATTATACAGCATCTCCTGTTGACTCTTCATCATGCTTTCGCGCAATGAATTAGCCATAGCCTCCATCTCGTCTCTTGTGATGTAGACGGAAGCTTGTCCTTCTCTTGATCCGGAGGATGCTTCTTGGCTTCCTCCTTGTGGGCTCCTATCAACCCTTTGTCTTGTTTGTCGAGTCATTGTCTCTGAATTGGAAGTCTTCGAACTCTTGAATCTGAACTCTGAATGTAGCGGGTCCTGAGTTCAATTCTCAGTGAAAGCACCAAAGTGTTTGCGCCAAAATTGGTCACAAACCCCGATGATTATGAAAGCACCAGTGTATGAATATAACTCAACAATATTCAAACACAAATCGCAGATCTTAAGTAGCAAAATAATAAATGTAAACAAGAACACACGATTTATAGTGGTTCGGCTATCTCCGGCCTACGTCCACTTCAAAGGTTTTTTCTTTTATTGATGTTCTTCGCTGATTACAATCGATTACAGCGGATTACAATGAATTGTAGTTCTGAAATTCAAGTACAACGGTGGTTGTTGAGTGCAAAGTAGAGCCTTGGGGGAGTCTTGATGCTTCAGAGTCTTGATTTTTGCCAAAGAGAATCCGGTCCCTTTTCTGAATGAACTGGGGCTCTATTTATAGGCGTAGGAGGCTGATATTTCTCCTAGAAATCAGGTAGACCACTTCCAGCACGTGAGGGGGCCCACATGGCCGAAACCTGGAGATCCGGGCCCACATTGGGATCGATTCGACCCTAGGTTCGAATCGATCAAAAGAGTGTCTAATCGTGATGAAACTAGGCGTGGACATTCTTCAGCATGAGTGTAAGCTACTGTAAAAATTTCGTGGCGTTTGGATTTATGGTTTGGGAGTTACGATCGATTCGAATTCAAGGTTGCGTGTGCTCTGCCTGTTTCGAATCCATTGATTCGAATCCATCTCCTTCGAATCGATCGATTCACGTGCACATCGATGACGTGGCGCGCGTCCTTCGTGTCGATCCACTTGTTGATCCAAGTTGAATGGGTCGACTCCATGGTTTTTGCCGCTATGACTTGGTGATTTCGAATGCTGGATTCGAAGAATATCGATTCGAAGAATGCTTCCTTCGAATCGATAAGACTGGTCGCTGTTCGAATCGATTCGAATGCTCCACCACGCATAAATTCGAAGTTGCCTTATTCGTGGGGATTCGTGGTTCGTCTTCGAATCGATGGAATGTCGTTTGTTCGAATCAATCCAAACGCGTCACCTTGGATCGATTCGAAGTTGTCTTAACACGTTGGATTCGAAGATAGCATGGGGCGAGGTGACTTGGATGGATTCGAAGCAAGGCTCAGTCCATGGATTCGAAGTCAGGTCGTGGATGGATTCGGAGCAAGGCTATCTGGGGGTTTAGTTCATGGAGTCGAAGCGAAGGTTCAGTTCGTGGATTCGAAGGTGAGTCACTGTGATGGTGCCGAGGCCGATGGAGTCGAAGCAGGATGGAGTCGTTGGCTGATGGATACGAACATGATGGGTTCGAACTAGATGGGTTCAAACTAGTCAGGGTGATGGGTTCGAACCGAGCAATGCCCATTCCTCTTAACTTGAATCCATCATAACTTGAGCATACGACCTCGGATTGACTTGAAATTTGAAATGCAGACTTCTATGATCTTTCTTGTCGTGTCCTATCAATTGTGGCCCGTTCCGGACTCGGACAAAATTCATTGATATCCATGGTTATCCTGCAATGCTTGGTTGATATTCATGAATAGTAATCATTGACTTTCAGTAAATTTTGGATATCTCAACTTTGCCAAAAGTTGGGATAACAATTGTAAACATGTAAGATGAGGAAACTATGTTTATAAAATATATATTCTTGAAATTTAAATGTTTGATGTTTATAAACAAAAGATTTAGAAAGGAGGATAAAACGTTAACAAATAAATATTGTGACGGACAAGAATCAATGGGAAATGGTTAAAATTAGTAAGTAATCAATTAAGAAAAATTAACTATGAATGAATAAAATTAACCAAGGTATTGATTAGTTTAAATTGTATATGTATATATACATATATCCTAATTATTTGTACACATTCAAAGTGAAAATAAATATGTAACATACCCAATTGATGAATAGATAAGGATTGGGAATGAATTGATTAACTGAACTAATGACATAATTGACATTAATGAGAATGTATAACAAAGGAAATTATTATGGATGAAAATTTGACAAATTAAGATGGATTGATTGGTAACAAAATGCAAATATTTAAAATAAAGATCTAGTGAGATTTATAAAATTTGTAAAGTCAATTAAGAGGGAGGGTATAATCTCTTAAAAGTGTAATGTATACACACAAACAACAAAATGGAAATTTTGCAATGCAATCAATTAATGGGAATAATTAATGAACGATGATTTATTTTCTGACATGGCGGTTTTCTATTGGACAGAGTAGCGTGGTTTTTGATTTTCTTGCGTTCTATTGGTCCGGTGACGTGTGTGAGCCAGAGTGGATAACCATTAGGTGTTCGGATGAGCATTATTTAACGTAGGAAATTCTAATGGATTATATGCGTTCACACTATCTATAAATAAACCACCTAACCTAAAACCTAATCTTTTATTCAGCCGTCACCGTAAGTCTACAGAAAAATTTGTGTGTATTCTTCATCCTCATTTTCTCCACTAAATAAATAATTCTCTTCGAAATCAAATTAAAAATATATATGCCGGTTATTTGAAGAATTGTGAAAAATTTAAAAAGAGGAAGATAAGAAGAAGAAAAGCTTTTCAAATTATACAAGCTCAAGTGTTAGGTGAGTGGGAATTAATATGAAATAGAAAAATAAAGTAGTTTAATTTTAGTTCTTTTCTGGCATGATAATATGAATTAATTTCGATTAATAATTAAGAGTTGATGCAAATTATTGTAACTTCTCCTTCTACTACTTCTCAATTCTAATTTATGTTCGGTTTAAAATATGGAACGCATAAATTGCTTATTCACGTTTTATGGTGTAAATGGGATTGGTTTAATTAAATTGAATTAGAATTGTTATTCAATTTTTAATGGGATAACTGGTTAGTTGGCTACATTCAGAATATGTTCGTTGAATAAAATTGGAAATTTGGTTTGTATAATTATATAATTTTGAATGTGGTTATGCAACAAAATTGAGAATTTTAGTTGATATATGTGTTTATTCCATATGCGGCCTTAAATGTTAAAGTGGAATTTTGTGTAATTAAATTGTTTTATGACTACTGGATAAAATCTATGTATAGATTAAATATCTAAAAGGAGACTGTAAAATAGGGTGGAAAAAAATTGTAAATTAAATGGACCCTAAATGCTAGTGTAAATCTGTAACAAAATGGTACAAAAATTACAGATAAACCATACGGACTGAGGAACGTGAAATTGAAACACCATTTATGTAAGAAAAAGGAAAATTGTGAAATAACCAAATTGAATGTAAAAATTGCCTAAAGTAGATTAATGGAAATAAATAGTATGTAAACTGTAACGGTAAAATTAACTAATTTGGAAGCGATTTGGTAGGAAGACCTTGTAAAGGTCTAGATAGATATTTCATGCAGTTAAGACCAAAATATAGTTTTGTCTGTACATACTAGGAGCAGGCAAGTAGGTTCGCAAGGATGTTTGTTACCTTTCATAGGTTGTTAGTACGTAGGATAGATAGCATCCGCAATCGTAGGCTTCTTTAGGCAGATCGACGTGGACAGAGCGGTACAAGTGTGCTCCGACGTAGGCTTCTTTAGGTAGTTCGTTGGAGGATTTTGCGCAGCCGACCAAGCTGCGGGTGCTCTTTTGGAGGACCGACACTTTGGATAAGGGAAAGTCCACGTTGGTGACTGAGGAGACAGGAGGATAAGAGTCCAGTTTGGCAGAGCCTGAGTGCAACTTTGGGGTCCTGCAAGATTGTCTGGATCAGCGCCGGTCAGACATAACAGGCATTTAATCATAGTCACAGGTGAAGAGCATGACTTTCACGCTTTAGCATGTGGATAGACAGTCACAGTGCACGGGTGAAGAGCATGATTTTCACACTGTAGCACATGGATAGGTAAGGACAATAGGTCCGACGAGCCAATTGACGTTTAGTACTACGGTATGGTTGACTTCCCTAGAGTGACCATGGACTTTGGCTTCTTAGGAACTGTATCTAAGAAGGATTCAATGCATTTTATTATCCACCCTCTGCGATATTCGAGGAAGACCTAGAATTAAACTTTTTATTCTTTTTTCTTTATTTTATTTCTCATTCACCAGACTTTATATCTGACCCATTCCTATTTTTTCTATTTTCCCCAAGTCGCAAGAAGACAGTTTAGCAACTATGAGGATTTAGTAAAAGGCAAGTTTCACTCCTAGGTTCAACACTGTTAGGGAAAGTAGCCTAATCCTGGTTAGTAACCATATGTTGAATACTTTACCATTATTCCACTGCGAGATTTTATAAACATTACTCCATTGCCTTTGTTGTTTGCAGGATACCAAACCAGTAATTTGTGCTTCAGTGGACTTTGATTTTCGGTCATCGAAAATTTAAGCCTACTGTGGTGTGGGTTGTTACATTTTTCCTAAGTTATTTGATGAATATATAAAATTATTTAAGTAATGGGACTTAAATGTTTTATATATTTAATTAAGAAGAAGAGGCATTTTATAAAGGAAAATTATTTTTTAAGTCTAAAGCATATTTCTAAAAAGAATTTGTTAACTAATGAACATTTAACAAATAAAGGCAGGTTAGTTGAAAAGTTATTTTTTTTAAGTCAAAAACAAAAAAAAACATACTTTGAGCATGTTTCAGCCTTTGTGGCAACAAACCTTCCAACCCAGACCTTCCGACAAGGTTGAGAGGTTCTAAGCTTTCGACAAGGTCAAATAACGCATATGGTATCAAGCTACTTGCTACGTAATGAACTGGACAAAGTCAAAGTGTTCTAAGTCAAAAGGTTGATGGCCAAAGAGGTTGGGGTATGTTTGTTTTATAAACCAAAAGCTTTCACCTGCTTTGCTTTCAAATAAGAGCTTTCGACTTGGTTGCTTTCAACTAGGTCAAAATGTTTAAAAGAAAGGTTTTAAACCTTTCAACACAGTCGAAAGGTTACTTGTGTACTTTGTTTTGAAACCTTCTGACATTTTTGAAAAGTTACTGCCAATTTATAAATATTTTGTTTTGAACCTTTCGATAAAGAGGAAAGGTTTACTTGTTTTAAAAAACTAGCCGCTTCTCCATGCTTTCGAAAGGAAGCTTTCGACATAGGTGATTTACCTTTGTTTTAATTGAAGTATAACCAAGCTTTCGAAGCAGAGCTTTTGACTTAATCGACAATTTGCTTCCAATGACTTCGAAAGTTTGTAAAAGAAGGTTTCCATTTGTCTTAAATTGAACCCAGTAAGTTTTTGAATGGTTTAGTTCAATTGTTTCAAAAGGTTTATTGAATGGTTTTAAAAGGTTTTAGTTGAATGATTTCGACATGTTTAGTTCAATGGTTATGAAAGCTTTATTGAATGGTTTCAAAAGGTTTTAGATGAATAATTTCGAAAGGTTTAAGTTCAATAGTTTTGAAAGGTTTTAGTGAATAACTTCGAAAGGTTCAAGAGAATGACTTTGAAAGGTTTGAGATAGAAGGTTTTCCAAAGTTTTTCTAAGGCAATGTTTTAAAGTGATTTTAAAGAAGGATGTCTAAAGTTTTATTGTTTTCGAAAGGTTTGATTTCGAAAGGTTTGAAGGTTGATTTTGAAAGAGATGATTTCAAAAGTATAGAAGGAGGCTCTTTCAAAGGGTTAAAAGTTTTCATTAACTAAAGTTTGAGTAAAGAATATATATAACATGGTGTTATGATTTTGAGTAAAGTATAGAGATTATATACTTTTCCTTGTTTAAGTTTGATTTAAAGGTTTTAAATCATTTTGAAAATGTTTTCAAGGAAAATTATGGGATGGGATCCTTAAGTGAAAACGAGTTAGATATTAGAATCCAAATGGGACTAGTATGGGGTCGTGCCCTATACATTAGCTAATAGCCCTAACTAATTGTTTGTCCAAAATTCCAGTGTGTAGGGCTTTGTCACAGGTAGACTAAATTATGATTACACACAGAAACGAATATATGTTTGTATACAGATAGGTTATTGGTGAGCTTGAAAAATCATTAGGATTGGGAAGGACTGGGAGATGATTAAGTTAGGGATAGACTGTCCAAAAGTGAAGTATTTAATAGATAATTAAGGACAGAGCATCCAGATGGGGAATGTTTAATAGGTAGTTAAGGATAGATAATCTAGAAGAAGAATACCTAACATGTGTTAAGTTAATTTTGATTATATTGTCTGGTAGCCCCGAGTCAGCCAAAGGTTAAAGGTTATTCAAACAAAACTTGTGTGTCTGAATAGATAGTTCATTATTACCTGATATTTATGTATGTTTACATAATGATTGCTTTACAGTATTTAGCCATTGTGGATGCCGGAGCACAATATATGGTTTTATGAAAGATTTTGGAAAGATATGTTTTAAAAGGATGTTAGTGAGGGAAAACCCGTTCCGTTGAGCGGCGTGGTCTCACTTAACATAATTATTCGGGGATGTATGATGTTATTCACACCATGCTTTATGTATGACTCGAAGTTTATATTTTCCCCTTAAGTCTTGGGTGCTCAAAATTAATTTGAATATGCTGAGGGATCATGGCCTTTTTCGGGTTTTAGTAGGATGACGAATAAACTACCGAAGGCATGTAGGAGGCAAACATATAGCTATTTAGGAGTTGCAGTTCTTGTTATGTTTTGATGGATTTTCCACCGTGTTGTTTTGTGTTAGGTATATTATGACTATATGACTATGATCAACCAAGGGGGTATCTTTATACACCACTCTTATCTTATTTTGTAATAACTATATTTGATCTGTGTCTGGGAACGATTTGGGATTATGTGTTGTGAATGTGAAACAATTGGTTTTGAAATGTAATGAAGTAAAAGATTTTTTTGAAACTGTGTTTTGTTCCATATTCAAGTGCTTCTGATTTTGTTGATACCATTAACATAGCCATATTTAGTCATCGGAAACTAATGCTATAGATGACTGCGATATCTATAGCGCTTAATTTTGGGCCTCTAGATAAATGATGTTACAGCTTGGTATCAGAGCATGGTATATGAAATACTTTAACTAAAAATGATTTTTGCAAACATAATCCTTAGAAATTAGAGTTAAGATCGAGGTATGGGATGATGTTATAAAAACGTACTTGTATTTGCTATATATGTAAGTATACGCTATCTCTCTAGACTCCTATCGTAGTTAGGCTATTCATTTGTATCTCACGAGGTTTGAATACAAATATGGAAGGAAGAAGACGTAGAGTAAATCTTGTAGGAGATAGCATCACCACTAATGGAAATGCCCGACCAAACACTAGTAGAGGTCTCGGTCAGGCACAAGCTGAAACTGTTGCAGGAGTTCCCCAGATGGATATGGGAGTAATGTACCAGTTCTTTGTAAATATGATGCAAGCTGGAATAACAGCCAGAGTTGTAGGAGCTAAAGCTACTGGAGGTGGAGCTTAGGAAGTTTCGATGGTCAATCAGTATGCTAACTTGAGTAGGGATTACATCAGGCTTGGAGGGAAGCTGTTTATTGGTACTGAAGATGCGATCGAGGTGGAAAATTGGCTACTGCATTACGAGAGAATTTTTTATGACTTAGGATTGAATAATGCACAAAAGAGGAGATTGGCTTTGAGGCAGCTGTAGGGAGACGCTCTATTCTGGTGGAATACCGTTACTATTGGAGTTGATTAGAAAACCATAACTTGGGAAGAGTTTAGAAGAAGGTTTTCAGAAAGATTTATGTCTGTAATGGTGCATTCGGCGTTGGTGAGGAAGTTTGCGGAGTTGGGATACGAGATATGTCCGTCTTGGAGTATGTGAGGAAGTTTGAGGAGTTGGCCCGATACGGGTATGTTTGGTAGACACCGTGATCAGGAGGTATGAAAAGTTTATAAGGGCATGAGGCTAGAGTTGATAAGTGCCACTTTGCCACATTTGAGAGATCGCAGTGATGCAGTGGTTGAAATGGCATTAAGACAAGAAGAAGAGTTGGCTTGCTTGAGGAAGAAGATGAAGAGGCCCAAATGGGACAAGGCCAGAAAGGGAAGTTTTTCCAGAAAAAGAATGCTCAGAAGGGAGGAGCACAGAAGAAAGGAAAGGCTGAAGTGGTTTGCTACAAATGCGATAAGAAGGGACATTATGCTAACGAGTGTCGTACTGGGAATGGAAAAGGAAAAGGGAAAGAAACTGTTGGAAAGAAGAATGTCAGATGTTTTAATTGTGATCAAATTGGCCATTATAAGAACAAATGCCCTGAGCTTGCTAGAGCTAGAAATGGACAGATGTATCCACTGGAGCCTAAATTCCAAGTCCAGTTGTGCAAGAAAAAGGAAAGGCTATTCTGGAAGGCTCGCTGTAGATTCACGGTATGTCTATTAGCGTTCTATTTGATATTGGAGTATCTCATTCTTTTATTTCTCGATGTTTGGTAGATAGGATTAGCCTAGAACCCTCATACTTAGTTACTTCCTTAAGGGTTGCAAATTCGATAGGAGGGTATGCAATGCTTGAGATGAGGTGTGGCCATTTAGAATTTGATTTGCTAGGCCATACTTTTGATTGTTGTTTGCATGTGTTTGACTTTGTGGGCTTTGGAATTATCCTTGGAATGGATTGGTTAAGTAAGTATGATGCTAGGATATTTTTCCATGATAGGAAAATATCACTTAGTCACCCGGATTGTAGTGATCAGATAGTTTATACCATAGAGAACCCTAGTTGTGAAGTGAATGCTTTATTGGGTATTGTGGAGTTGGAGGATTAGTTGCATCAAGTCTTTGCAGTTAGAGAATTTGCTGATGTATTTAAGCCAGTAGTTGGACTGCCGCCAAAATGAGCCATAGAGTTTCGAAATTATTTGGTACCAGAGCAGAGCCGGTTAGTAGGTTGCCGAGAAGGATGACACCCACTGAGATGAGAGAGTTGAAGGTGCAGTTGGTGGATTTGGAAGGCAAGAGTTTTATCCGACCAAGTGGTTCACCTTGAGCGCTGCCACAGTGTTTGCTAAAAAGCTGAATGGATAGTTAAGGCTGTGTATCGATTATCGTAAGTTGAATGAGAAGATGATAAAGAACCGATATCCATTGCCTAGAACCGACGATTTGTTCAATCAGTTAAGTGAGCCAAGGTATTCTATCAGCTGGATTTGGCGACGGGATTTCATCAGCTTAGAGTGGCCAAGTATAGCATTCCTTTGACGACATTTAGAATAAGATATGGATCGTATGAATTGTTAGTTATGTCGTTTGGACTAACTAATGCGCCGGCATTCTTTGTGAATCTGTTAGAATTTTCTAAGGGCACTTGGATAGATTTGTGTCAGTCTTCATAGATGACATTTTGATATATTCTAATGATGAGAAGGAGCATGAAGTTCATCTTAGAGTTATGCTATGCCAAAAATTGTCAAATTTCAAATATCCATATCTACTAGCTAGAAAGTCCAAATCTCTATTATGAACACTTTAGGAGACCATTATATCTTGCTTATATAAGTGACCTTGGATGCTTTTTGGGTATGTTAGCACCAAATTGGTCACTAACACCCTTGAATAGAGTTATGTAGAGGGATTAATGAAGAAAGTAAATTAAAACAGAGAAATAACATGACCGAATACTAAAACAATAAAAGAAACAAGAACACCAGATTTATAGTGGTTCGACGTAATTGCCCACGTCCACTTTGAATAGAATCTTAATTTCTTTTTCAATCACTTGATATAAAATTGAGCAGAAAGAAAGTATAGAAAATGGTAGAGTCTCTTTGGAGTTCTCGAAAAAAGGTCCCTTAAACTGGACACTTGCCCCTCTATTTATAGACGAAGATAAGCCGGTTCGTCCATGCAGGCCCATGACTAAAATAGCTTAGTCCATAGTTGATAGGTTAGGTAGACCGAACCAGGTATGCTGATCGACTACACCGATTTACTCATGCCAATCTTGGATTCTCTGGATGTTGACTTGAAGTAGATCTCACTCACGCTTGAAGCAACCTGGCCTTTAGCCCAAAGTAACTCATTTTTATGCACATGCCGACCCATTCCCCCATTCCTAACTTCTAGTTATGACGACCGATCCCATATTGCCTAACCACTAGAAGCCGATCAACCTGAAACAATCACTTCGAGGCCGAACCACTAATGGTCGAGCCACATGAAACAATCCTTCTGAGGACGATCCCATGCACACTGAACCACTTAGGCTGACGCATTCACGGCCGATCCAAATATTCCCACCCAACTAGGCCGAACCTCCATAACCGACCCATTTCGACTTATCTTCCTCGACCGATCCCATGTGACTGATTCACTAAGGATGACCCACGCATGCTATTCCATAATAGTTATCCTACTTCAACTGACTCACCTTCGAATACCGAACCACATATACAAGCCAAGCCACCTCAAACATGCAGAATCATAAATATACTAAACCAATCGGGTTACACCATACCCTTATACTTCCATATCTATCTTGGCTTGAGTCCCATCTAGGCTCAACCATAACCTTCGCAACTATCGCTTTATAGCCGGGTAACAATGAACACTTTAGGAAACCATCATATCTTGCTAATATAAGTGACCTTGGATGCTTTTTGGTCTTCTATCAAAAATTATAGCCGTAAAAAAATTTTAGGTGTAAAATCGTACGATAATATTTTAAAGATAGGAAATATCACTAGTTGGCATTTTTTAAAATTATAGAGTCATACAACCTCATATAACTTTAAAAATAATGTTTTATGATCCTTTGATACATAAATATAGGTCGTTACAGTTTGTGGATGGTAAGCGATACTCACCTTTAGTTTGGTACCCAATACATCTTGAAAGCTTCTACAAAATTTTCTAGTAAACAAGGATCTCTATCACTTATTATGCTAAATGGAATTCCATAAAGTCTTACGACATTATTCATGAATAATTTCACCAAATTAGGTGCCATCCTTGTCGATTGGACATGGATAAAGTATGTACTCATGGTGAGTCTATCAACTACAACCCAATACTTTCATTCCCCTATTTGACCTTCACAATCCATCTACAAAATCAATAAACATCGAATCACATTTCCATGGTGGTACTTCTAAAGGTTGCGGTAATCACTCGCCTTTTGATACTCGGCTTTTACTTGTTGGCAACTCATACATGGCTTCGACCATAAGCCTACATCTCTCTTCATACTTTCCCAGAAGAAACTCCACTTCATAAATTGGTACATCTTCTTACCTCTAAAATGGATAATAAACTTCAATCGATGGCATTCTCTAAAAAACTTATTTCGTCAAATTATCGAAACATACAATAATCTCTTCTTTCTCAATGATCCTCTTTAGTTAAGTGCGAAGTTTTTCAAAACATCAATCACACTTCCCACTTCTGGTCTTTTAATCCATTTAACTAGTATTGGATAATCTTTTTTCTATTCATCAATTCTTTCGATCAATATCGATCGATCTTCTAAAGAAGGCATCATTACAGTACTCTAACTAGAATTAGTTATCAATCTCATTCTAACTCCACTAGAAGACAATGCCTCTAAATCTGATGAACTTTTCATCTTTCTTAAGTAAAGTATTAATGATGGCCTACCTATGCCTTTACAGTTCATCAAACTTGGTTGCATACTCCAGCATAGTCATATCTCCTTGCTCCAATTCCCCAAACTTTCTAAAAAAAGTTGACTTAGCCCCTTCGAATAGAAATTTCTCCATGAATCTTTCATCAAGGTCAGCCGAAGTAAGCTTCTCTTCCGGCGTAATACCATTCCATAAACATAGCACGTATCCTTGCAGTTTCCTTGATGCCAATCTCCTCTTCAAATCAACATTTCGCCCCAAATTAGCGAAAATCCTTTCATAATGAATGTAACGACCCGATATTTTCAACCATTTGCATCCACACAAGTCGGACTTAAATTGCTCAAAATACCGCGTTGTAAACAAAATTTGGCAAATATCAGAATATACAGTAAATAAATAATCACAGATCACAGATACAGTGTATTTAATAATGCAGCGGAAGTAAAAGAGATAGTAATTCATGAAGCTACTATATATATGAGATACATCAGAATTAAACAAGATACAACAGAAGAGTAACAAGATACATCAGGTATAAATCAGAATACATCACTGGATACTGAAAGCAAAATAGATGGCTGGATCTTCAGGCAAAGCTCCAACTCTGAAGGTGAATCTTGAATGCTGAATCACTCAGTCTAACTCGAGCGTAAAGCAAAACACAAAACACTCGAGTCAGGACATAAATACTTATGAACTGTAAATCAACTCAAGGGAAAAGTAACAAAATGCATCAGTAACTTAAAGGATGCTTGGGATTTCCCAATCCTTTAAGGATCCATTAAACTATTTACTATGTAGTAATATTGTGCTATTATAATAATGTCTATAGTAAAATAAACTTACTTTAAAACAGCGTTAAGGGGTTACCCATATAGCCCTTAACACATAATAGTGCCAATAGTCTATACAGTACCTGCATATCTCCTGATCGGGAGACTATGAGAAGATACTCCATAGGTATGACACAAATAGAAACTCGTAGTAAGGCTCGCTATGGTAGGTGACACGACACACGAGGCAATGCCATGATAGATACACCAATTACGCACACGGGCTGGTGGTAACATAGCAGTCACATACGCCCACCTTGGAACACACTCCCAAATCAAAATCGGAGGATGGCCATCAAATCATCCACAAGTAAGAGTATAGTATCGAAGAAGTGCGTCTGACCAGAGGTGCTACCCCTTTTGGCCCGAGATCGCTCCTGTTTTAGCCACCTTAAGCCAACTCACGGGACTCAGGTCTACGTTCATACCTCAATAGGATCGTCGCCACCATCCTACTTCATTCTGGAATCTCCACCGCGTGCACAGTTGTTAAAGTGGTTTTCGAAGATGGTAGAGAGTATGACAACTTTCGATCCCGGTCTCTTTAGCAACCAAATGTTATTATAACGCCGTGGTCATTTCAAAATAGTTTATACTTCAAAAATCAAATAATTTCATTCCAAAACTATATTCCTTTCAAAATAGTTTATACTTCCCATTTTAAGCATATGTTCACCTTTCAACAATCATAATACTTTCAAAGTTATAACTCTTTTGAAACCAAAATACTTGAAATCATTGCACTTTGAAAATCATAACATTTCTAAATCATACATTTGAAATCATGGTACATTCCTTTAACTCTTTACATTTTACAAATTTATTCAATTATACCCAAATTTCAAATTTCCAATTTAATTTCTTTCAAACCATTAGTTTCAATTCAGTTTCTCAACAAACATTTCAAATCTTATAAATTTCAAATACAGATTGGATCCATAAAATAAACTATTCAATTTTTAATATATTTCAAAGATTTAATGTACTTCCTTTCAAAACGAAATTTGAAAATCTTATATATACATACATACACACACACACACACACTTTCTTATGATTTAGCTTTGAAATAATCACTTAATAGGATACAATATCATTAAATAAACCCGAATTACAAGTAAACCAAATATCCTTTCATACTAATATAAACTTCAAATATTCATTTATCAAAATCAAATATCATTCCAAATTCACATCCTCTATCAAAATAAAGATTATGTCATTCAAATCGATTCAAAATCATTAAAATATTATATCCTTTCAAAACCTCATTATCAAATCATTATTTGAATTCAAATTCAAATATTTAAATTTAAATATCATTCTTAAATCAAATAAGTCATTCATTTACTATTTCAAGTATCATTACAAAACATATTTCAAAATTCCATTCAAACTTTCATTTATCTCATTTCATTTCATTCAAATTAACACATAACCAAGTAAAACTTATTTAAATTCAAATTTAATTTAAATTTCTTAAAATTCAAATTTAAATATTAAATATATATTCGAACTCCTTAATTTCACAAATAATCAATTTCCAAAAGTTAAATCATTTAACACTTTGAAATATAACTCAAAGAGTGTTAAAATCTATAACGTTTCAAAACATTGACAATTGTAGCAACGACAGCATTTATAAAGTGCTATCGTAGCTTATAGTTCCAAAATAGTTCAGTTCGAGAACAATGGTATTTATAAAATGCCATAATAGATATTTAGTTATTTCAACATAGTTGAATTCAAAAACAATAACACTTAAAAATGCTGTCAAAAGACTTCAGCATTTTGGAAATGCTATTAATAAAATTTCAGATCTTTATTATAACTTCAAAAACATTAAAACTTCAAAAAATTTCTATTTTAAATATACAAATCATATTTTTAGTCTTCAAAACTTCACATCAAATCAACTTAACATATGATTTATCACAACAAAATTTTATAATCAAATATTCAATTAATAGCTCAATTCATTTGTTAAGTCAAAATTCACTGTTTATTAACTTATAAATTTAATAAAACTTAACATTTAACTTCAAATATCATCTCAAAGCTTTAAATTTAATTTCCATTATTTACTTACATTTTTAAAATAAAATTTAAAGTCAAAATCACATTTACTTCAATTTTTACATACTTAAATTCAAAAATTCAAAACTTAATATTTAGCTTTCTCAGACCATAAGATATATATTTTTAAATCAAAATTTCATATTTTAAAATACATATCTATATAAAAATCATTTAAAAATATACCACAGGGTCTGTATATAATTTTCTAACCTAGGTCATGTGATACGGATATGTATCATTTCAATCCGCAGTTTAAAAAGATAAACCCGGGTTCCATCATTTCAAACCCGCAATCCCAAGTAAATAAAAATAAATAAAAATCGCTCAGGCCTATCATTTCAGCCCATAACGATTTTTCCCTATTCTAAAGTCCGTTCGGGTATGTATCATTTCAATCCATAGTGATTCAATTCTAACAGGGAACTTGCAGTGTGAACATATGTATGAACAATATAAAAAATGATACTAACATGTAAATGTCACAATATAATGTCATATATCATATGCCAGGTGATGATTAACAAAGTACATATGATATTAACATGGAATAACATATCATATAATCATCATTAACTTGCATAAACATTTTTAGTTACTAAATAATTGTCATCAATTCACTATTTCATAAGTAAAAATGCTAGAGTGAGAAAGACCCACTTTTTCAAGCTGGAGTTAGCAAATCAAACTACACGAATAAATCCAAAAGCACGATAGCACGGCACAACACGACATTGGATTCAAATGAGTGGAGAGAGCCTAGATGATCATCTTGTAACAATCCAATAAACACAAATAATATAACATATGAATATGCAACCAAAACAATATTGAACAAATGGAAATACAAAGTAACAAAGACAAGACAAATTGGCCTTGCCTTTATCATTCCAAAGCTTGGCCTAGGGGACTCAATGTGCTTGGCCATATGATGTGATATAGCTCAGGTTTGGGTCAGGTATGGCATCAAAACTCGCGGCTACATGAGTATGAAGGTGAAGGGGTGCAACATGGAGCATTTCAAAAGGAACATGGCAAAAAGAGGCAAGTTTTGGTGCATTTTTGGCTCGACTATGACCACATAAAGGCTCGGCCATGGGGTCTTCAGATCTGGACAGAGGTGGAGATGGCTAGAGCTGCGGCTAAAGGTGGTGTAGTTGTTGGAGGTGGTGGCTTAGTGGGTGGCCGGAGTGATGTATTGAGGGGTTAGGGTGAAACATGTGGTCTAGGCAAGGTTTCAAGGGTGGAACTTGCAAATTTTGTGGTGCAACTTCAATGGATGGTCACGGCCTGGTTATAGTCAGAGGAGGAGGGGAGGTTGCTGCTGCAGATAGTGGTGGTGTGGTCGGTGGAGTAGTGGCCGAGCACGCCAGGTGGAAGAGGAAGGTAAAATCAAAGCAAAATCATGTGAAAAGAGGAGAAAACGATAAAAGAATAAGCCATTTTTTTTCTTTGCCATGACCTGAAATGGAAGTGAGAAGTTTATCACGTGAATGAGATGGAGAGAGTCATGGCTATAAGAAAAAATTGCACGGTTAAAGATAAAAATGAAAAGCCAAATGACAAATGAAAAGGCGAGGTAAATGAAAAGTCAATGGAAAATGAAAGGACTTTGACTCTTTGATTTCCAATTTCTTTTAAATTAAAATAAAATAAATAAAATTTAGAAAATAAAATAAAATACTGAAAAAAATAAAATGAAAAAGAAAATAAATAAATAATTTAAGTAAAAATATAAAATAAATAAGAAAATAGCTTAATAATTGAAACTAGAAATAAAAATTGTAAACAAAATACAATGAACATTAGAAAATTATAACTGCACTTCTAAAAATGTTTTAAAAATAAAAATAAATACATAACATGTCATATATACATATATACATAAATTATAACAAACAAATAATATTATTTATATAATTTAAAATAAACAATTTTGTTAAATAAAAGAATGTACATACAATATTGTAAAAAGCATAGCTTTCACAATATAAATCAGATTTCAACGAAACGAAAAGCAGTATTCTTGAAATTTTATTTATTTTCATAATAAAAGATAAAATTCAAATATTTAAATTTAAAAGTCAAAGTTTGACCATTTTGACCAAAATCCACATTTCTTGAAAATATTCTATTTATTCGGGTTTGAAATTATAATTCACACAAAAATCAAAATTTATATTTAAAATAACAAAATTTATTCTTTTTAATAAATAAAATAAAGCTTTTAAATCAGGAATTTCAATTCAAATAATTGCAAAATACTGGGTTGTTACACTCTCATCCACTCAAAACTTTTCGTCCTCGAAAAGGAATGAGGTATGGGAAAGCACAGAAAAAGATAGAATGAAAAAGGATTAAGAAAAGATGACAAAAGATTGAAATAATAATGATAAATTTGTTATAGGTAAGTTTAACAAGGTGGAGATGATCTTCCCAAGATCCTCCAGAATCAAGAAAACAATCACGAAAAGATCCTCTAGAATCTGATTCACCTTTTCCGCTTGACCGACGGTCCGTGGATGGCAAGCGGTGCTCAGATTCAAAAATGAATACCAAAGATTATCAAAGATTATAGGAAGATTTATAAACAGACTGGTATAAACGATAGCCTTCCCATTCTGTAGCAAGATAAGGGAAATAAGGACAACCAGAAGATAGTTTGAAAAAAAAATAAGATAATAAATTTGAAACCATGAAAATTTCAACTTAAATTGATAATTAATTTTACATAAGTTAAATAAATCTTAACTATCTTTAATTTCATTATCTTATCATCCAATTATCTTAAGTTAACAATCTCTAAAATCACGGATTTGAAAAATCATTTATTATACTCAAAATGTACTTAATAAATTTAATTCTTCTTTGCTCCTAAATAAAAATTAAATTTATTCCTCTTAATATATATTTTATCACCTATGTTAAATATATTTATACTTATTACAATTGCTTTCAATTTATTCTTAGTTCTTTAACATCATTTTATATGGTAAATTATTCAATTACCTTTTTTCTTCTTTATTTACCTCTGTTAATCTTTTTATAACTAAAATTTAAGTATATAACACTTATTATAACCACTCAAATTTTATTTATAAAACCTTTTTATATTTTATGTTATCCAATTTCATATTCAACTTCTGAAAATTAAGGTAAGTTATATTGGAATGCAATTGTGCATTATACAAATAAAACTTTCCAATTCAATCATTTCAAGCTTGAATATTTATTCAAATATTGAAATTATACTTGAAATTATCCAACAAGATAAAATTTAGGAATTAAATTTCCGATAAATTCCAAATTATTTAGAGATAAATAAATGCACAAATACTTATTATAACAACTTCCGATCCTGGTCTCTTTAACAACCAAACGTTATTATAACGCCATGGTCATTTCAAAATAGTTTACACTTCAAAAATCAAATCATTTCATTCCAAAACTATATTCCTTTCAAAATAGTATATACTTCCCATTTCAAACATATATTCACCTTTCAACAATCATAATACTTTCAAAGTTATAACTCTTTTGAAACCAAAATACTTGAAATCATTACACTCTGAAAATCATAACATTTCTAAATCATACATATGAAATCATGGTACATTCCTTTAATTCTTTACATTTTACAAATTTATTCAATTATACCAAAATTTCAATTTCCAATTTAATTTAATTCAAACCATTAGTTTCAATTCAGTTTCCCAACAAACATTTCAAATCTTATAAATTTCAAATACATATTGGATCCACAAAATAAACTATTCAATTTTTAATATATTTCAAAGCCTTAATATACTTTTTTTCAAAACTAAATTTGAAAATCTCATAAATACATACATACATACATATATACATATACATATACATATACATATACATATACATATACATACATACATACATACATACATATATATATCAAATTCACTTTCATATGATTTAGCTTTGAAATAATCACTTAATAAGATACAATACCATTAAAATAAACCCGAATTACAAGTAAACCAAATATCCTTTCATACTAATATAAACTTCAAATATTCGTTTATCAAAATCAAATATCATTCCGAATTCACATCCTTTATCAAAATAAAGATTATGTCATTCAAATCCATTCAAAATCATTAAAATATTATATCCTTTCAAAACCTCATTATCAAATCATTATCTGAATTCAAATTCAAATATTTAAATTTAAATTTCATTTTTAAATCAATTAAGTGATTCATTTATTATTTCAAGTATCATTACAAAACACATTTCAAAATTCTATTCAAACTTTCATTTACCTCATTTCATTTCATTCAAATTGACATAAAACCAAGTAAACCATATTTAAATTCAAATTAAAATTTAATTTAAATTTCTTAACATTCAAATTTAAATATTAAACATATATTAAAACACCTTAATTTCACAAATAATCAATTTCTAAAAGTTAAATCATTTAACACTTTAAAATATAACTCAAACAGTGTTAAAATCTATAACATTTCAAAACATTGACAATTATAGCAACGGCAACATTTATAAAGTGCTATCGTATCTTATATTTCCAAATAGTTTAGTTCAAGAACAACGTTATTTATAAAATGCCATAATAGATATTTAGTTATTTCAACATAGTTGAAACAATAACACTTAAAAATATTGTCATAAGACTTCAGCATTTTGGAAATGCTATTAATAAATTTTCAGATTTTTATTATAACTTCAAAAACATTAAAACTTCAAAAAATTTCTATTTTAAATTTATAAATCATATTTTTAGGCTTCAAAGCTTCACATTTAAATCAACTTAACACATGATTTATCACAACAAAATTTTATAATCAAATATTCAATTAATAGCTCAATTCATTTGTTAAGTCAAAATTCACTGTTTATTAACTTACAAATTTAATAAAACTTAACATTTAACTTCAAATATTATTTCAAAACTTTAAATTTTATTTCCATTATCTACTTACATTTTTAAAATAAAATTTAAAGTCAAAATCACATTTACTTCAATTTTTACATACTTAAAATCAAAAATCCAAACTTAATATTTAGCTTTCTCAAACCATAAGATATATATTTTTAAATCAAAATTTCATATTTTAAAATACATATCTATATAAAAATCATTTAAAAATATACAACGGGCTCTTTATATAATTTTCTAACCTAGGTCAAGTGATAAGGATATGTATCACTTCAACCCACAGTTTAAGAAGAAAAACCCGGGTTCCATCATTTCAAACCCGCAATCCCAAGTAAATAAAAATAAATAAAAATCGCTCAGGCCTATCATTTCAAACCATAACGATTTTTCCCTATTCTAAAGTCCATTCGAGTATGTATCATTTCAACCCATAGTGATTCTATTCTAACAGGGAACTTGCAGTGTGAACTTTTGTATAAACAATATAAACAATGATACTAACATGTAAATGTCACAATATAATGTCATATATCATATGTCAGGTGATGATTAACAAAGTAAACATGATAATAACATGGAATAACATATCATATAATCATCATTAACTTGCATAAACATTTTTAATTACTAAACACTTGTCATCAATTCACTATTTCATAAGTAAAAATGCCAGAGTGAGAAAGACTCGCTTTTTCAAGCTGGAGTTAGCAAATCAAACTACACGAATAAATCCAAAAGCACGATAGCATGGCACAGCACGACACTGGATTCAAATGAGTGGAGAGAGCCTAGATGATCATCTTGTAACAATCCAATAAACACAAACAATATAACATATGAATATACAACCAAAACAATATTGAACAAATGGAAATACAAAGCAACAAAGACAAGACAAATTGACCTTGCCTTTCTCATTCAAAAGCTTGGCCTAGGGGACTCTATGTGCTTGGCCACATGATGTGATATAGCTTAGGTTTGGGTCAGGTATGGGATCAAAACTCATGGCTGCATGAGTATGAAAGTGAAGGGTTGCGACATGGAGCACATCGAAAGAAACAAGGAAAAAAGAGGCAAGTTTTGGTGCATTTTTAGCTCGGCTATGACCACATATAGGCTCGTCCATGGGGTCTTCAGATCTGGACAGAGGTGGAGATGGATGGATCTGCGGCTAAAGGTGGTGTAGCTGTTGGAGGTGGTGGGTAAGGGGGTGGCCGGAGTGATGTATGGAGGGGTTAGGGTGAAACATGTGGTCTAGGTAAGGTTTCAAGGGTGGAACTTGCAAATTTTATGGTGCAACTTCAATGGATGGTCACGGCCAGGTTATAGTCAGGGGAGGAGGGGAGGTTGCTGCTGCAGATAGTGGTGGTGTGGTCGGTGGTGATAGTGGTGGAGTAGTGGCCGAGCAAGCTAGGTGGAAGAGGAAGGCAAAATCATGTGAAAAGAGGAGAAAAAGATACAAGAAGAAGCCATTTTTTTCTTTGCCATGACCTGGAATGGAAGTGAGAAGTTTCTCACATGAATGAGAAGGAGGGAGTCATGGCTATCAGAAAAAGTTGCACGGTTAAAGATAAAAATGAAAAGCCAAAAGACAAATGAAAAGGCAAGGTAGATGAAAAGTCAATGGAAAATGAAAGGACTTTGACTCTTTGATTTTCAATTTCTTTTAAATTAAAATAAACTAAATACAATTCATAAAAGAAAATAAAGTACTAAAAAAATAAAATGAAAAAGAAAATAAATAAATAATTTAAGGAAAAATATAAAATAAATAAGAAAATAACCTAATAATTGAAACTAGAAACAAAAATTGTAAACAAAATACAATGAACATTAGAAAATTATAATTACACTTTTAAAAATCTTTTAAATATAAAAATAAATACAGCATATATACATAAATTAGAAAAAACAAAAAATATTATTTATATAATTTAAAATAAACAATTTTGTTAAATAAAACAATGTACATACAATATTGTAAAAATCATAACTTTCACAATATAATTCAGATTTCAACGAAACGAAAAGCATTATTCTTGAAATTTTATTTATTTTCATAATAAAATTAAAAAATTAAAATATTTAAATTTTAAATTTAAAAGTCAAAGTTTGACCATTTTGACCAAAATCCACATTTCTTGAAAATATTCTATTTATTCCGGTTTGAAATTATAATTCACATAAAAATCAAAATTTATATCTAAAATAACAAAATTTATTCTTTTTAATAAATAAAATAAAGTTTTTAAATCAGGAATTTCAATTTAAATAATTACAAAATACATGGTTGTTACACTCTCCCCCATTCAAAACTTTTCATCCTCGAAAAGTAATGAGGTACGGGAAAGCACAGAAAAAGATTGAATGAAATAGGATTAAGACAAGATGACAAAATATTGAAATAATACCTGATAACTGTTGTTATACGTAAGTTTGAAAGGGTGGAGATGATCATCCCAAGATCCAGAATCAAGAACACAAGCATGAAAAGATCCTCTAGAATCTGATTCACCTTTTCCGCTTGACCGATGGTCTGTGGATGGCAAGCAGTGCTCAGATTCAAAATTGAGTACCAAAGATTATCAAAGATTATAGGAAGATTTCTAAACATACTGGTATAAGCGATAGTCTTTCCATTCTGTAGCAAGATAAGGGAAATAAGGACAACCATAAGATAGTTTGAAAAACAAAATAAGATAATAAATTTGAAACCATGAAAATTTCAACTTAAATTGATAATTAATTTTACATAAGTTAAATAAATCTTAACCATCTCTAATTTCATTATCTTATCATTCAATTATCTTAAGTTAACAATCTCTAAAATCATGGATATGAAAAATCATTTATTATACTTAAAATGTACTTAATAAATTTAATTCTTCTTTGCTCCTAAATAAAAATTAAATTTATTCCTCTTAATATATTTTATCACCTATGTTAAATATATTTATACTTATTATAATTGCTTTAAATTTATTCTTAGTTCTTTAACATCATTTTATATTGTAAATTATTCCATTACCTTTTTTCTTCTTTATTTACCTCTGTTAATCTTTTTATAACTAAAATTTAAGTGCATAACATTAATTATAACCACTTAAATTTTATTTATAAAAACATTTTATATTGTATATTATCCAATTTCATATTCAACTTCTGAAAATTAAGGTAAGTTATATGGAATGAAATTGTGTATTATACAAATAGAACTTTCCAATTCAATCATTTCAAGCTTGAATATTTATTCAAATCTTGAAATTATACTTGAAATTATCCTTCAAGTTAGGAATTAAATTTCTGATAAATTCCAAACTATTTAGAGATAAATAAATGCACAAATACTATATATATATATATATATATAGATTCAAATTTAAATCATATATCAGCATATGTTATAAATCCAGTCTTTTTTTAGAAATTCAAATCAATTCCCAAAACAAAACTGTAGCAAGACTACAGAACGGTCTCTTCACTTCGAAACTCGAAAATAAATGTCGACGGTGCTGCAGCCATCACTGAAGTTGTAACGATCCTGGATTTTGACTAAATTTAAATTGATAATTAATTTAATTTTTGAATAAACATGTGAAATTAATTCGTAAATTGATTCGAGTTTCTCCAAATTTGAATAAAAAGAAAAAAATATTTATGATTATTTTATCAGAGTATAATTAAGTTTTTAAAACGATTCTTTAAAAGTTAAATATCTATAAATAAGTTAAATTATATAGTTATGTAATGATATCAAGTAAACGTATAGATAAATTATAACAACATAATAAGTATAGGATTTTATTTATATTACAAAGCAATATGACTAAAGAAAGAAAACAATACATTCAAATATGAAACATGACAGGAAAATATATATAAGTGTGATTGCAAAAGAAGACACTAATAAATACATTCACTTATGAACAAACAAATAAAAGAAAATAAGCAGCTTATAAAACAAGACAAAGTAAAAATAAAAATATCTATGAACACAAACATAAAAAAAATATAAGGTTGAGACATAAAGTACTTAGCATTAAATGCTTTCATCTCAGCTCAAAACATTTGGTCAATTCGAAATCTTACAAAGCAATTCAGCCACTAGAGCAAGAAAAAAAATCTTTGATCTATGTTGTACAAACAAAAGAAAAAAATATAATTACCCGGTTCAAAAGAAATTACATCAACCTATAATCTTCATTTATATATATCAACTTCACCTCAGCTTCTTCATTTCAAGATGAGACAATCTAAAGTGATATCATTTACAACTTAAACACAAATTCAACTTTAAACAACACTTCAACTCAAACCAGAGAAGTCAAGAAACTGCAGCTAGCAAGTTTCAAAAACCTGGTTCATCAATGAAGCTCTGTTCATTCTGGGAAAAAAAATTGTGAGTACCATTTTCTTTAAAATTTAAAGATATAAAATTGTTGCAAGCATATCTGTAACTAAGCGTGGTGGTATATCAATATGACTTCTCTGTGTACACTTGAATGTTGGAAGTATTTGTGCAGGCTGATGATTATATTGTCCTCTGCCTACAATCCTAAACTTAAGATTTGAGTTAAAAACCTTTTCCATTTGATTTACTCAATGTTTGGACATAGTACTAAAACAAACATTGTTTGTTATAGCATAAACTAAAGATAAAAAATTTATTTGAGTTTAAACAACCTAGTATTCTTTCTGGAAAACAAGATAATCTGAGCAAACTCTAAATAAGTCAAAATTCAAACTTCATGATTTACGAATTCAGGTGTATAAATGGAATTCTTATACTTTAATATGATTTTTAAAGCATGAATTATAATTTTTAGATAGAGGGGGAAAGAGCAGTTCGAGTTTGTTTGAATCTCGTTATTTTTGTGATCTCTGGTGATCTATTGGGTCGTAGTGGTCGGGACCTTTGGTCGTGATGGAGAAGCCTACGGTGGCGGTTGGAAAAATAGCCGAAGGTGGCATCGACCACTATGGCGACGGTGGCGACCTTTCAAAATTTTTAAACCTAGTTTTTGTGAAGTCAAGTGTTTTAATTCGTTCATCACCGATAGATGATCGAGCGCGACGAGGCTCTGGGGGAGGATGGCAAGGGAGTTGGTGATCGAGTAGCCGGAGTTGTTGACCTCCTGGTGGTCGAGGTCGTGGTGTCGAGGCGTTTTCAGGTATGATGGTGCTTCCGGTTCGTGTTTTCCAGGTTTCTATTTTTAACTTGATTTTTGATTTCGCGTGGATGATGGAGTTCTAGTGATCGGGGGTCGGTCTGGAGATGATCGTCGACTTTGCTCGACGTAGTGGCGATGACTGGAGGTGAGCGTTGGAGCAGTGCATGTGTACGTGCACTTGTGTCTGATAATGGTGGAGTTGTTTAGCTTGGGTGGTTTCAGGATGTACTCGGGTTTTCTCGCGTTGGTCTCGAGTGTTTACTCGAAGCTTTCCAGTGTTCGATTCGAAGCATTTTTACTTTGCCTCGGGTTAATTATGACAGGTTTCAGGCTTTTGTAAACCTGATTGAAATTTGAATTTAAAGTAAATTTAAATGAAATTTAAATTGTGAGTTAGATTTAAACAAAGTTTAAATCTAGTATGAAGTTTAGATTCAAATGTCTTTGAATTTTAAAGTTTTAAATTATTTAAAAGTGGTTTTTTTTTCAGGTTTTTAAAACCTGAAGGTTTTTAGATTTTTTAAATTTAATTTAAAATCTGAAAACAGAATTTAAACTGGGTTTAAATTCAAAGTTAAGTTTAGTTTTCAAATAAACTTTTGAATCTGGAAGTTTTAAAATGTATTTGGATTTTAAATAAAGAATTTAAAATCAAAGTTAAAGGCAAGTTTTAAATCAAAAGATTTAAATCAAATGTTTAAAATTAGTGGATTCAAATTCATTTTGAATCCAGATCTGGGAATATAAAATCAGTTTTAAATTTGAATGTTTTAAACTTGAATTTTGATAAATTTCTTTTGTAAAAGAATTTTGCTCGGCATTCCAGCCTCGTTCGGCATCCTAGCCTCGTTCGGCATTCCAGCCTCGTTCGGCATGAAGCCTCGCTCGGCCTAAGTATGTCGTTCGACATCTCCCCTCGACCGGCATCCAGTCTCGTTCGACCAATACACTTCACCCAACACATTGCCTCGTTCGGCATGGAGGTACTGATCGGCTTAGACACATGGCTCGGCTTTTTCCGTTCGGCATTTGCGACTCGGCACACAGAAGTCACTCACCACGGGCCGACGTATCTTGCCCCTAGGCCCATTAAGGAAGTCCAACCTATCTTCGTCTATAAATAGAGGGGCACAGTGAAAGGGACCTTTTTTCGAGAACACTGTGGAGACTCTGCCGCATTCAAGACTCATTCATTTTACTTAGCAATTGTACTCAAGTAGTTGGTGAACGGATTGTATCAATTATCGAGTAAAGCAATAAAGATTAACTTCACAATGGACGTAGGCAGATACGCCGAACCACTATAAATCCGGTGTTCTTGTCTTTGCATTTTATTTAGAACACAACCTCTCTGTTTTAATTTAACTTCTTCATTAATCTCTCTATGCAATCTCTCTCTAGGGTGTTAGTTGCCAATTCGGGTGCTAACATTAATGTTTATACACCACTCTACATTCTGGTGACTTAGTGTCATTCTCACCCCGGTCGACTCGCGCCCAATTTGTGTTCATGCTTCATTCCATGCTCTGGGGACTTAGAGATTTGTCGAACGGTTTATGCTTTAGTCAACAGTTCGAGACGCGGAGATTTTGGTCAATTCGTTTATACTCTTGTCCGCACTCCGAGGACTCAGAGTACTATAGTTGACGCTCTAGGGACTTAGAGATTTTTGGGTCGTTTATACTCTAGTCCACACTCCGGGGACTCAGAGTACTCTAGTCCGTACTCCGTGGACTTAGAGATTTGTCATTCATACTCTAGTCCACACTCCAGGGACTTAGAGTACTCTAGTCCGCTTCAAGGACTTAGAGGTTTATAAGCTGTTTATACCCTAGTCCGCACTCTGGGGACTCAACGTACTCTAGTCCACACTCTGGAGACTTAGAGATTTTTAAGTCATTTATACTTTAGTCCGTGCTTTGGGGACTCATAGTACTCTAGTCTGCACTCTGAAGACTTAGAGATTTTCAAATTGTTTATACTCTAGTCCATGCTCTAGGGACTCAGAGTACTCTTGTCCGCACTCTTGGGACTTAGAGATTTTTAAGTCGTTTATACTCTATTCCATGCTCAGGGGACTTGGAGTACTTTAGTCAGCTTTAGGGACTTAGAGGTTTTTATGTTGTTTATACTCTAGTCCGCACTCAGGGGACTTAGAGTACTCTAGTCCGCTTCAGGGACTTAGAGGTTTTTAAGTTGTTTATACTCTAGCCCGCACTCAATAGACTTAGAGTATTCTAGTCCGATTCAGGGACTTAGAGGTTTTTAAGTTGTTTATACTCTAGTCCGCACACTGGGGATTTAGAGTAGTCTAGTCCGCACTCTGGGGACTTGGAGATTTTTAAGTCATTTATACCTTAATCTGTGCTCTAGGGACTCAGAGTACTCTAGTCCGCACTCTGGGGACTTAGAGATTTTCAAATCGTTTATACTCTAGTCCACGCTCTGGGGACTCAGAGTACTCTAGTCCGCACTCTGGGGACTTAGAGATTATTAAGTCATTTATACTATAGTCCATGCTCAGGGGTCCTAGAGTACTCTAGTCCACACTCTGGGGACTTAGAGATTTTCAAATCGTTTATACTCTAGTCCACGCTCTGGGGACTCAGAGGACAGTCCGCACTTTGGGGACTTAGAGGTTTTTAAGTCGTTTATACCCTACTCCACGCTCTGAGGACTTAGAGTACTCTAGTCCTCTTCAGGGACTTAGAGGTTTTTATGCCATTTATACTCTAATCTGCACTCAGGGGGCTTAGAGTACTCTAGTCCGCTTCAGGGACTTAGAGGTTTTTAAGTTTTTTATACTCTAGTCCGCACTCAGGGGACTTAGAGTCTTCTAGTCTGCTTTAGGGACTTAGGGGTTTTTAAGTTGTTTATACTCTATCTGGGGACTTAGAGCAGTCTAGTCCGCACTCTGGGGACTTATAGATTTTTAAGTCATTTATACCTTAGTCCGCGCTCTGTGGACTCAGAGTACTCTAGTCCGCCCTCTGGGGACTTGGAGATTTTCAAATCATATATACTCTAGTCCACGCTCTGGGGACTCAAAGTACTCTAGTCCGCACTCTGGGGACTTAGAGATTTTTAAGTCGTTCATACTCTAGCCCGTGATCAGTGGACTTAGAGTACTCTAGTCCACTTCAAGGACTTAGAGGTTTTTATGTCATTTATACTCTAGTCCGCACTCAGGGGACCTAGAGTACTCTAGTCCGCTTCAGGGACTTAGAGGTTTTTATGTCATTTATACTCTAGTCCGCACTCAAGGGACTTAGAGTACTCTAGTCCGCTTTAGGGACTTAAAAGATTTTTAAGTCGTTTATACTCTAGTCCACGCTCTAGGGACTCGGAATTCTCTAGTCCGCACTCTGGGGACTTAGAGATTTTTAAATCATTTATACTCCAGTCCATGCTCTGGGGACTCTGAGTACTCTAGTCTGGACTTTGGGGACGTAGATATTTTTAAGTCATTTATACTCTAGTCCACGCTTTGGGGGCTCAGAGTAATCTAGTCCGCTTCAGGGACTTAGAGATTTTTGTTAAGAGCGGTCGTATTTCCACCCGTTTAATTTGTATTTCATTTACCGTATCGAGGCTAGTATTGTCGAATGAACGATTGAACCACGTTTGCTCATGGAATGGGACTCTGCCCCTAACGTGAAGGACGAAGCTTGAAAAATGGATGGTCGATTCTCGTCCACTTGGTGATTATAGATCTTCCAATCATGTCAAGGAAGGAGGTATATGACAGAAGGTTGGATCAAATCCAAGCTGAGTTAGATAATTAAGTCTCGCACAATTTGCTTCGTATCTCTTTCTAGGAAATAAGGATAACGGATTATCGAGTAGACAAAGTAAGTTGCATATGTTTCAAGGTGCAGTCGTGTCCACATATTGAGAGCAATGGTTGATGAGTAGGTAGTCCATCACAGCTACTCCAAGTCGGGCTTTCGAACAACCTTTTGTGTTCGGGGTAGGATTTGATGTGTAGATGATCAAATCACGTCTACTCCAGATAGATCCCAGTGTCACTGAGCTTCAGGATAGGCATTTGTATTTTGTCGAACTATGTTTTATGACTCAACTTGAGTAGATGATCGGGCCATATTCATTCCAAACCTTGCATAGGTCTTCAAGTCAAATGTGGAGGTCGATGAATGGAAGGTCGGTCATGTTCACTTTATTTTGGGCTCTGATTGTGACGAGCTTTTCAATCTCTAGTCGATAGCTCCAAATCGAAGGCATATGTTTGATGGTGAGCGGTCGAATCATGCTTGTCTTGTTGAAACTCCACAGGTTCGATCACGATCCGTGTGGATTGGATGGCGGCCAACTCCAAGTACTTGGTCATCTGCATGGTTTTGAAAGAAGTTCAGTTCAAGTTGGTCGTAATTCAAAGCATAATTGAATTTAAAAAAATCCAAAGAAGATTAGTATAAATCTCATTAATAAGGAGGCAGTATTGTGTGCTCGCTATTCAACTCTGCCCCTAGCCCCTTCTAGCGGGATGTCGACTACCAACGATCCAATTAATAATTGGAGTTCCTTATTAATGGGCATCCAAAGGTCCTGGCTCGCCATTCTGCAAGGCTTTCACGTACCATTGAAGCTTTTCTTTCTAAATCTGCTTTCTGATGACACCTCAGAGGTGTTTGCAATCGCCAGTGTTAGGATCAGTGTGCATCTTGGAATATACAACATTCCCATGATTTCTTCTGGACTTCGATGGACTCTCTCGAGGTTAGTTTTCAGTACCAATTTAAGTCGCGAGTCTCCAAATAGAGGCTATCGATTGAATCCTTCAAAGAGCATATGAGTCGAATTTTGAGATCTTTTTTTGTCTACTGGAATCAGTGTCCATAGCCGACAGGCCTGCATTGTTATTTTTCCGAGTCTGCTCAACTCCTCCTCACCTTGGTTCTGATTCATTTTGTAACAGAAAAAATCCATGGTCATAGGAGTCTTCCAGCTAACTAGCTGCCAAAATATATCTGGAGGTCGACTCTCCTCAAACGCGATCAGTATGATATCCTTGTTAGCATTTGGAATAAATTGCTTGAAGCCAATCATTGGTCTACTTGGAGTCATTAATTTTGAAGTGCCGGGTCAGTGAAGAATGGTGCTTGGAGTCATCTTGGCATTTGTCTAGAGTCATATCATCTATGTTCTCCAACCTTTGGGAGCATCATTTGAGTAGCGGTTGCTTGTCCGTTCCCTTGTTGCCGTTCAAAAGCCACCGCTAGATTCTTTATGCCCTGGTCCATCATGGGATGTAAGGGAAGTGGATAGAATGTTCCTTTATTAAGTTGAGTTTTGAATTCACTATCCATAGGCACTGCTCTGCAGCTAGGGTACCCGATTTTTTTTTAAAATAGGGGTATTATAAGAAATCGGTGTAACTTAAGTTTGGATCGGACAAGCATGGCTCGGCCAAGGCGGTTTGGCCAAGGTGGATCGACTAAGGTGGGTCAGTCAAGGAGGATCGGCCAAGGGCGGCTCGGCCAAGTTGGATCGGCCAAGGTGGCTCGGCTTGGATGCCGTTCGGCATAGGCGTATGGCTCGACCTGGATGTCATTCGTCATAGGCATGTGGTTCGACCTGGATGTCGTTCGGCATAGGCAGGTGGTTCGACCTGGATGTCGTTTGACATAGACATGTATCGCTCGGCATACCTCACTCGACAAGCATCACCAGGCAATGTGACGTTCGACATATGCCTTTTCTAGAGCAGTCGGCAAAGACTTTTCTGGAGCGGTCGGCATATGCCTTTTCTGGGGAGATCGACATACGCCTTTTCTGGAGCGGTCAGCATATGCCTTTTCTGGGGTATCGACTAAATTGCCTTCAAAGGAGGGTCGGCCTTCATTCAACTTGAGCGCAAACTTCAACGTCCAATATCCAGATCTTGCGTACATCAGTGGATCCAATCCTTTCACATGAACATGAACACTTGATTAACTCTAAAGAAGAAAATTAGCTTAATCAAATCTTCCAAAAACAGGGGCAGTAGACTTAGTTTCTCTGACTACGGATATCAACTTCATTTAGATTTCTTTCAAATTTGAGTAGAATAGGAAGTTTTCTAGTAAACAACCGGATCTATCCCGCGAATATGGAAATCCACTAGTAGATGATGAGATCCAATCAAGCTGAGAATTCAATTCTCAATGAAAGCACCAAAATGTTAGCACCAAAATTGGTCACTAACACCCTTGAGTAGAGTTATATAGAGAGATTAATGAAGAGAGTAAGTTAAAACTGAGGAATTACACGGTAGAATGCAATAATAACTGTAAGAAACAAGAACACCAGATTTATAGTGGTTCGGCGTAACTGCCTAAGTCCACTTTGAGTTTGATCTTCATTGCTTTTTCAATCTATTGAATACAGATACAATCCGTACACCAATGACTTGATTACAAGTTTTAATAAAAAATAGACGAGTCTTGAAAATGGCAGAGTCTCCCCAGTGTTCTAGGAAAAAAGTCCCTTTACACTATGCCCCTGCTCCTCTATTTATAGACGAAGATAGGTTGGACTCCCTGCGTAGGCCTAAGGACAAGGTACCTTGGCCCACAATAGACAACTCCTGTATACCGAACCAGGTATAACGAATGGTAGTTGCCGAGTGACGTCAGTCGAACGAAGGTAGCCGAGCGATGAGTGTACCTTCTAAGTCGAACGAGGAGTCTTCCTTCCAGCCCGAACGACATTTTAGCAGAGCCGAACGATGATATATCGAACCAGAATGGTCGAACGAGGCTTTATGACCAACTCGGCCAAGCAAGGTGTCCCCTCGTTTTGACCGAGCCATACAGAAACGCTGCCATACACCAAATGCACCAAACGCTTTACACCGCTAGCCTTTCCTTGATCAGGATCTTATATAGTGTCAACTATCACATCTGCAACTATCATCTTGTAGTTGGGCCGAAGTACCAGGTAACACATAGTAAACAAAGAAAAAACACACAAAACAAATCAAAATTCTCAAACTTGTTCATCCCTAAACAAACTGAAATTGTCAAAGAAAAATAACCAACATTTTCATAGGCACTAAAATTGCTTGCTGATGCCACTTTGAAGTTCAAGTTTTATGGTCGAGTGATTGGCAATTTGGACTTCGATTCTAGTCACATGGGGTGTTCACCTGGTTGACAGCAGATTGGAGGGGGCTTTAGCGATGGTTTGTAGGTTTGGTCGCAGTTCGAGGTGATGGTGGTGTGTTACTAAGCAGTAGTCGTTCGATTACAGCAATTAGTGGCAGGGATCGATTTGGGGTGAGTTCGAAAGTTTCAGGTGATGAATTGTATCATCTTCACTTTTTTTTTGGAGATGATAGGCGGTCAGTGGATTACAAGCACCACAGTGTTGAAGTCAATGGGGGTTATGGCAAGTAGAAGTGGGTGATGGTAGGAGTTCGATTTCGCGAGTAGTTGTTTTGTCTGGAAGTTTTGCTTGTACGAGAATTGGTTGGAATAGGAACTGTTTGTGATGAATGGTTGGGTATTGATGATGATGGAGTACTAGCATTGGTTCAACAGTGTTATGATGAGTGTTGTATGTTGTAGGAATGAGGAAGCGGTTATGGTGGGGGGGTTTGTTGAATATGGTGGCTGTTGCAAGTGATAATGAGTTGCAGGCAGTAAGTTGGAAAAGGTTGCAGTGGAGTGTTTGATGTTGAATTGGGGTTATCAAGTGGTGGCTGCAAGATACTATGATGGATGGAGCTTTGAGACAGTAGTGAAGAGGTGAAGTCTTGCAGATGGTTTTGGCAAAAATTGTTATGGAGGTAATGTAGTAATGTGGTGATGCAAGTATGTGGTTGCTTGTGGAAGTTCTTGGCAAGTATGGAGTGAGATGCTGCTATGGTAATTGATGTAAGTGACTGTAATGGAGTAATGGAAGTTTAAAGTGTAGTGGTGGGAGGGCAGATGGAAAATTGAAGCAGAGGCAAGGCACTGTTAGTTTTTGAACAGGTTTTTGCAAGTTTGTATGTGGCTAGTTGAAGTAGGATGTGGATGAAACAAGTATGGTGGTTTATAGTGTTTGCAATGTGATGAACTGAAGAATTTATGTCGTAGGGAATGAAACTGCAAATACGTTTGCAAATGAACTGCAAATTTATAAGGATTGGTGGGCCTGTAACGTTGTGGAAGTTGAAAGGTGACTGATGATGGTGGACATCTATATTTGGTGATGGTGGCAGCTCAGTGTGCTTAGCAAGGAAGAAGAGAGTGGTGATCAGAGATGTGAATAAAGCAGGCAAGTAGGAGTTAGAGGTGGTCAACGGTGGAGGAACTGTTATGGGTGGTTGGTTGGTTGTTTGTGGTGATATGCATTAGGTCAGTGAGGAATATGACAGGTTTTTGGGTAGAGGTAGCAAGTTTGTAGTTTTGTCAGGAGGATGTTGAATGAGATGTTTGGTAGTTCAAGTGGGTTGGTATCGGAAAGTGGTTGCTGTGGTTGGAATGAGTATGGAAGAGCAGTTTATATGAATGGCAGAGGCAGTGGAAAATGCATAGAACTTTGATGAGCAGGTGCACAGAACAGTGGAGTAAGAAGAGTCAAACAAGAGTTTTTTTTTTGAAATAGTAAACCGAAAATTGTAAATGAAATGAAATTTTTTTCTTTTTCAAATGGAATTTTAAATTTTTTTGAGATGTAAATGCAAATAGAAAACAAGCACATAAACAAATGAAAGCAAAATTCACACAAAAAACACACAACAATAATTTTTTTAAATGCAGTCAACACACGAAACAAACGCACAATGAAATCAAACAAACAAATTCGAAAAATAGAAAATTAAAATCAAAACCAATTCCTTGGCAATGGTGCCAAAAACCTGTTCGGACGACTAAATGTTCATTGAGTTAGAAAATAGCTGAACAAATTTTGAAATAAAAATAATCATAAGCGCACGCCATCTAATTCTAATACGTGGCGAGTACGGATCGATCCGTAGGGAATTGTTAGATTTTAAATTTCTTTTCAATCAAATTAAACCAAGAATTTGAAGAGTGTGAACTAATATGCAAATAAACTAACTAACTAACAAAAAAATTTGATAAAAATATGAGAGTTAAATGACAATTTAGAGATAATTCCACTGTCTAGATTATATAGTTCAACAAAACGTGAAATTATAATCTCTCTTTTTTGTTCATAAGTGAATTTAAATGATATGCTTATTATAAGTATGACATTTGTGCTATTTATTAGCCCAACTTAAGCCATCAAACTATAACACAACATTTAAATCACTTTTAATTCTCATGAAAAATGACAACAAGTTGAAAATGAAATCTATTTTAAGCATGGCCTATTAACTATTGTTTAGAAATATAGGCCATCAAATTTTAATTTCAACATTCACTTCATTACCGTCATCATATGTAGATGAAGAGGTAATTATTGTTTGTGATTGTTTAAGCATAGCTATTTTTTATGAACAACATAGACTATCAAATTCAACATGAAACAATAAATCACATCAACATTCATTTAAGTAGAAAAGAGATCAAACTTAACAAGTTATGTTGAAGCTACATAATTAGAGAGCTTCATTACCCCTTAATTGAAGTGGTTTAGCCTCTCATATTTGTTATCAAATCTACAAATGTAGCTTGCAACATGAATGAAAAAGAAGAGTAAAAGAGAGCTCATTAACAAGAAATAAAACTAATCTACTTGCATTAAAATCAAACTACACTACTAGCATGAAATGAGATAAACAAGAAAAGAAAAGAGCAATGTATTAAAGTTGCATAAAGAAAAGATTACATAAAAGAAATGGCTAAGTAGCCATGAAAAGAATAGAGAAGCCTTCTTTTATTTCTAAGCTAAAACTAACTAAGAGGAAGAAGGGTTACATGAAGCACAATGGGCATTTATACAAGTTTAAAACCCTAATTCACCTTTTTGGGGAACGCCCAAACTACCCCTCTAGGAAGTGTGGTGGTTAAGTAACCATTATCATCCAATAATCATCCATTAAGTATGCGTGAAGATTTAACAGCCTTTTAACATGTGGATTAGCTCTAAGTACATTAAGGTAGGTAGGTGGGTGGGGTCCTCCATGATCATCACTTTGAATTATTTCCATCTTCATTCCTTTGTATCTTCTTTGTGCATGCATATTCCTTCATGAAACCATTTGTAATTTTGTTTAAATTCCTACAAAATAATATAGAAATTTTCAATTAAATTTCCACAAATCAATAAATGCCAAGAAGTGACCATTTTGCCCATGTATGAAGATGAATATGTGACAATTTGAAAATAATTTGAATTTGGTTTAAAAAGGTTAAAATACCCAATATGATCATTAATTTAATTTAAATATATTAAATATGGTGGTAAAAATATGCATATTTACATGCACATCAGGTACCCAAGCCCGGGACGGCTTTGTAATTGCTATTCGGTTGGTTCACGAATGTGGAGAGTTCTCCCCACATTCTTCCCTCTTTTTTCTTCTAGACATGTGTAGTTCTGTAATGTAGCATTCTCTAACGGCACTTTGATCTCCTTTAATTACCCCAACTCCATTCTCTGTCAGAAATTTCATGGTTAGACACCACTGAGCTAAAGCAATCCTGAAATCTGCTAAAGCAAGAAGACCTAAGAAAGCATTGTAGGTGGATATTTCATCTACAATCATAAAAGTCTGGATGAGAATGGTTGTTCGTCACCTTCTCTAAGTTCTTCTAGTAAATCAATTGTTCCAACAGGTTTCTTAGGTTTACCGTTGAATCCTTGGATGATTGTTCAACAAGCGAATACATCGTTCATATAGATCTTCATTTGATCAAACGTTCGTTTGAACAGGATATTCAGAGAGCTGCTACTATCCACTAGTAATTGTCAGACCATGGTTGGTCTGGTTCCTACTGTCATAACCATGAGGTAGAGGGATGGAGCTTCAATTCCTTCAGTCTTGACTCTGGAACACTATGTCATCGTTCAAGGTCCTTTCCTGCTCGATGGGAGTTCCGTTTTCGAACGTGAAGCATGAATCTTTCAAAGCGTGTTTTACTGTATATATCGCTCCAATTCTCCGTAGAGATTCTCCCAATACTATTCCAATAATATGTCTCTAGTCAGTCTGTCTGGATCTCTCTTTGTTGGTTCCATCTTGGTTTTCTCGGTCTCTATAAGCTTGGAGTGCTAGAGGCTGGTCAAGATTTCATGGTTTTCTCACATATTGCGGAAGCTTGTTTTCCTGAATTAGCTCTTCAATCAGTTTCTTCAGGTGTGACACTCATTCATCTTGTCACCACGTGTTTTATGAAAATGACTGTATTTTCTGAAATGCTTATGTTGTTCAGTTGCTTCCTATTTAGGCAGCTTCTTGCACTCCTCTGTCTTTTGTGTCGAAGACAGACATTTTATGTAGTGTCATTGAGTAAGGCATAGTCTTCGAGCCTCGAGCTTTAAGTCGCTTGTTTCCTCCATTTCTCTTGTTGGAATTTTGGTTCTTCCTTTTTTGGTTCTCGTCCTTCCCTGTGTTTGTTATAGCGGTCCCAGAGGTATTTGTGTCCTGGTTAGCTGCCATTCCATTCTAGCCAGTTCTGGTTAGTTGTAGGTTAGCAAGTTTTCCTTTTAGCTCCTTTGCATTTTTTAATCTTAGGTACATGCTCGCCTTTTTGTTAAAGTCCTTCCTAGTGGTAGGTTGTTTCATTTTGATCCATTTTCCGAATTCAGTGTCAGGATGGATGGCGCAGACCAGGGTCATGAAGAACATATCTTCGTTTGGGTTACATATTTCAGTGACCGTGGTGTTGAACTGAATCATGGAGGATTTCAAAGATTCATTTCGTTCTTGGAATAGACCGGATAAGGAAATTACATCTTTTGGAAGTGCCATATAAAGCCTAAAATGATCAAGGAATTTTGTTGCTAATTCATTGAAAGTGGAGATGGATTTCAATGGGAGTCTTATGAACAACATGGAAGTAATTCCGTCCAGAAAGATTGGATAACATCTACATCGAATAGCATTTGAAGCATTTGCTTCATTCATGTACCAAGTGTAATTGTACAAGTGAGGTTTCGGGTCTCTAGTTCCATAGTAGGATGGAATAGTAGGCATAGTGGACTTTCTAGGGTATCGTTTGTTAGGACCACAATTGTTGGATTTTAATGACAACAACTATACAATTATATCAAAGAATTTGTAAGCTAATTTGTAGGTACATGAGCATCAAAAAGAGATAATCAAATACGTTAAAAATAAGATACACAGTACAAAAGGATGAAATAATGTATATGGAGATACAAGAAGAGATATACGATAGAGACAACACGAAGGTGAAAAACAAAGTATTATTAGTCATATAGTGTCATGTCTAGAGTTTACAAATGTTAAAATCTTCTCCAAATGGTATACACACATATACATTCATATTTTTAAAAAAAAAATCAAGTTTTCAAAAATTGCATGAAGCGAGACTCGAACCTGGGTCTCTAGTTTAGAAGGCAAGTGCTCTAACCAAATGAGCTATAATAGTTTTTGTTACAGGCTAAATTCAGACGTCTGAAATAATTCATTCAGAAGTCTGAATGCTGAAACAAAATGATTTTTCCACAATATTCAGATGTCTGAATTGGAAATTTCAGACGTCTGAATCTAGTTAAAAATGACCTATTTCCTTTCTGGATTGCAGGTTACCAATTTTAAAAGTATAAATTCTTATTTTCAGACGTCTGAATTCCTACAACGGCTACATTTTTGAATAGACATTTCTCTTCCATGAAGAGATACAACTTTTTATTAATAGATATTTCCATACTCTTTCATGATAGCTATTCACGAATGATTACACCTCTTTATACTCTATATAAACATGTTAGAATCATCAGTTTTAGTTCACCTAATCGACCTAACTCTTTCTATTCTTATACTACTCTGATTCTAACACTTTTGTGCATTCAAATTTATACAAAATCATTCATTTACTTCCATATTCTTCACACACACACACACACACACACACACACACACACACATATCAAAAGGAGAAGATAATAGGAAGATTGTATTATCAAGAGACAAATTCGTGTTATTGAGAACACACTGTGTCAAATACCTTCTGCATAAGTTGAAGTCCTGTTCTGCTGTTCAGGAAAGTGAAGTCCTCTTTGGCTGTTGAGGCATCGAAATCCTATTCTGTTGTTCAGGTCTTGTAAACCTGTTCCTCCGGGTTAAATGAGTATTGTTGTTAGTTGAAATTCCAGAAGGAGTCTGGGACTGGACGTAGAACGGGAAGTTCGAACCAGTATAAAAATTCCTGGTGTGCTCATTTTTCATTTACTTTGCTATTATCATCTGTTTTCGCATTTAGATTTAATTATATTCCATATTACACGATCCTAAGTAATAGCTAGCCACACAATAGTTATTTTTCATTTGGTATCCAAACCCGGGATTTTAGAGATCGTAACAACATCCTAGAATAAATGGCTGCAAAGAGATCTAGTTAAGGCAATAAGAAGAGGAAGAGCAAGAAAGAAAAATCAAAGGAGCAAACAAACAAATGCTTCATGGCAAAAGATAATGAGGTTAGTGATCTAACTTTTGATGATATGATATAAATAATTTTAGAACTTCTAGACACTTTAAAAAGTCTCAAAAGAAAATATAAGAAAGCTCTGGAAAATCAGAAGAAAGCAGAATTCAAAAGAGATATGCTTAAAGAGGAGAAGAGAATATTAGAAGAAGAACTTGAGAAAATTCAAGATTCAGACTATTCTCAACTCGCTCTATTAAGTCAAGAAATAGAAGCTCAAAAAGAAAAGAATAATGCTATAGCTTCTGAGGATCATGAGTTAAAAACAAAAATTAAAGTTGTTGAGTTAGATAACACTAGTCTCAAAACTAAGCTTGATGACGTTACTAAAAATATTTCCAATTTTAATAAAGGGAGAGAAAATTTATCCAGGATTATTGAAAATTCTCAACCTGCTTCAAATAAGAAGGTATTAGGTTATGTTAAGAATCCAAAAGCTCACAATGATAAAAGCGGTTTAGGCTATAAACAAGCTAAAAGTAAAAATAGTACTAGATATGCATTCTTGTATACTAATTTTAATGCTAGTACTAGTAACCAAGATAGTTTTAAAACCAGTTATAGTCATAATAGTACTTTGTTTAGAAATGATAGAAATTATTCTTCAAGTACTAAGCTGATGACTAATAGTATTAAGATATGGATTACAGCTAATATGATTGATCATGATAAACAACTTTATATTATCAACTATTATAAAAATGTGTTTTGTAATGAAAATTATATTTATAAAGGTTCAACCACACCCAAATAGGTATGGTTTCCCAAGACCTAACCCCCCGGACCCTAACATAGTAAGTGGGTACCAAAAATGATTATTATTTATTGTAGGTACTTGGAGAAACAAAAGGAAAAGGATAGATTTTGAAATTTTAAAGAATGATCCATACATTTAATAGAATTACGTGCTTACAATGAAATATGACTTCAGCAAATATGGTAAAATCTATTTAGTTTTCTCCATAATTAATACTAAGTTTATCTCACTATATTTATTATATTCCCTCTTTTTCTTTGCAGAGCAAGCGGGGTTAAAACTGGTCCCCTACCAGATTTATTAAAAAGGAAAACACTACACAGAGAAGACAAAAAAAATAAAAAAGGAAAGAACAATAGGGAAAACAAAGAAGGAAAACATAGAAATACATAGGAGATCTAGCTGATCCACGGATCAATCTGGTGATCGAGGAAGGTATGCACACTACCCCTCATCCCCATCAATATGTCGTGCTTCAAAACTATCCATAACACCTCATGACTCCTGTTGATCCCATTGAAAACCCTCTTATTTCTTTCTTCCCATATTCTTCTCAAAAGCTTCTTCAATGAAAACAAAAAAGGAAAACTATCCTCATCTCTCAACATAATCGCATAGTCAATGTATGCCCATTGGTCAGCAGAAAAAGAAGATGCAACCACCCTATCTAATCTGATCATCAAATTGTTCCAAAGTTGCAATACGTACTCACACTTAAAAAACAAGTGCTGCAAACTCTCTTCATGAGTGTGACATAATTCACACCAGGAAGGGACACACATACCTAACCCAATTAACCTATCTCTGGTAAACAAAGCTTTATTCCTCACCTTCCAAAGCAACAGATTATCACTGTTAGGAGAGTAAGCAACCCAAGTTGCCTTGCTCCACCTGCAATTAGGCATCGAATCCATGCCAAGTAATGCATTGTAAATGCTAGAGATAGCGTGGTCTTTACCATTCCAAAGGACTGTGTCGTGATCCCGCATTACATAACTGATGGCATCATATTGTCCCCAGATCGCTTTGACTATCTGGTTACTGGAGTAAGGCAAGACAAGATGACCATTAACAATGTGATCAATAGCCAAAGCATTCAAACTAATAGCAGATTGAAATTTTTGTTGAGACGTGAATATCTGATTAAGTATGATTCCCTTACTAATCCAAGGCTCATGCTAGAAACTGCAAGTGCTTCTATCAGAAAGCACGATCTGAACATAGGGAAGTAAAGTGCTTCTCAACTTCAAGATGTTTCTCCAAATCCAACTATAAGACTGCGGAGCCTCCATATGCCAAAAATTGTTTGCTCCGACATTATACATGAGTACCCATCTGACCCACAAGTTATCCTTCTTCTACATCAGCGCATCAAGGTGATGACTGTAGGCTGCCTTGTTCCAAACTTCAATATTGCACAAACCCAAACCCCCTTTTTCTTTAGGCTTCTCTATAGTAGAAAAGGAACAGGGAAAGGTCCTTCTGCTATGGATGGACCCAAACCATAAGAATCTCATTATGGTGCTTCTCACCATTTTCAAAAGCTTGATTGGAAGAATAAATGCTCTTGCCTAATAGACCATCAACGAAAAGCTAACTGACTTGATAAGAACTAGCCTGCCGGCTTGAGTTAAGAATTTGTTCTCCCAATTTCCCATGACAACAGTAATTTTTTGATACAGCGGCAAACAGTCCGCATGGGTAACCCTAGAAGTACATAGAGGCAGACCAAGATAAGTCATGTCATGGTCCATGGTCTGCAATTCAGCTGAGATGGCCAGGTTATGCTGCTGCATGGTATTTATCCTCGCAAATAGTATACTTGATTTACTATGATTTAGTCTAAGCCTTGTCATTAGGTAAAACTAATGAAGAGCTCCCATAATGCTGTCAATAGAATGTTGATTCGGTTTGGTAAAGATCATGATATCATCAGCGAAAAGAAGTGAAGTGATCTGAAGTTATTTGCACTTGGAGTGGTAATGTATCTGCCTATTATCAAACAATGGTTTTAATAAGCAAGTTAAGACTTCCATAACCAAGAGAAATACATACGATGAAAGAGGGTCCCCCCTGCCTAATTCCTTGCTCAGAACCAAAGTAACCAGAGTTAGACCCATTCAAGAGGAGGGAGTAGGAAGAGGTAGATATGCACCCGTATATCCATGCTACAAAGACTTTTGGGAAGCCCATAAGAGCCATGATTCTCACATTAGATATCCACTGAACGGTATCATAGGCCTTCCTTAAGTCAAGCTTCAACATAGCACCTGGAGTTGCATTAGCTCGTTTATAACCCTTTAATAATTCATGGGCAAGCATAATGTTGTCTTCGATGTTTCTTTTAGGCAAGAAGGCCGCCTGGTTAATAGAAATAACACGAGCGAGAACATCAACCAATCTCGTGGCAATAATTTTGGAAATTCATTTGTAGACAATATTACAGCAGGAGATTGGTCTAAAAGAAGAGACAGAAACTACAGGAAAGCATTTTGGGATTAATACTAAGTTCGTAGCATTAACAGATTTGAGAATTTTAAATTTGTCAAAGAAATTGTTGACAGCCCTGCAGAAATCCCCACCAACAGTATCCCATCCAGTAGTGAAGAAAACCACGTTGAAGCCATCAGGTCCGCCACACGAGCTTTTATTCATAGAAAAGAGGGTATTCTTAATTTCTTCATTTGTCACCTTATCCACCAGTTTTAAGGCTTCATCATTATTAACTCTAGGCAGACTAATATTAGACAGTAGATCGGCTCGGGAGAGAAATTATTATCATTTCCAAGCAGGGCAGTGTAATACTTTAAAAAGGCAATGTCAACCATTTTAGGGGAAGTCTGTAGGGTACCTGCTTCATCCATGATGGAAGTGATGTTATTTTTAGAGTGCTTTTCCTTTAGGAAGGCATGAAAGAAATTGGTGTTCCTATCCCCATCTGCAGCCCACTTGTTTCGAAGTTGTTGTCTTTTCATATCACACTCAGTTGCCAGTGCATTGCTGAGTTCATTGAAAAGAGCAGTTTCCTTTTCAGCGAGGTCAACATTTTCAGGTTCAGCCATCATCAAGTCCTGCGCCTCCTTTAGCAGCTCCAAGAGATTGACCGATTTAAGATTGCCATTGCCATACTTGAGTCTAGCCCATGCCCTTAAAGCTTCTTTTGTTGCCCTGAGCTTCCTGCAAAAAATATACATTGGATTTCCATAAAAGTTATTATTCATCCAAGCAATCTGCAAGACAATTTTGTATTCTGGATCATTAACCCAGGAGTTAAAGAATTTAAAAAGCCTCTTTTGATTCTTTATGGCAGCTTTCCAATGGATATGATGAGGGGGGAATGGTCAGAAAGAACAGGCAGTGGAAGAATTGTCGATATATTGGGCCAAAAAGAAAGGGCTTTGAAGTTGACAAATGAATGACCAATTGCAGGAAAAGTTCGAACCCCACTCCTAGACCTATTGTTCTAAGAGAAGATAACACCTGATTTTGGGATTGGAATTAAAGATTAGTCAGATATAGCAATATTCAATGGCCGAATATCTCTTGGCATGAGAGGAATGCCTCCATGCTTGTCAGTCAAGTTGTAGCAACTGTTGAAATCTCCCAATATAACCCAAGGATGTGATTCTTGCCTGAGAGCAGGTATTAAATTGAAGAGCGATTATCTTGTGGAAATAGAGTTGAAAGCATAAACAAAGGAGATATAGAAGGAGGAGGATGAATTGAAGAACTTTGCATGAAAATGTATTATTTGAGGTGTAGCATGAATGAGATCAAGAGAAAGATCGGCTGGGTTATGAATCACCATTATTCGTCCATAGCTCGCTTCAGAAAGATTATGAGCAAGGGACCAGGTATGATTAATGTACTTAGCTGCTGAAATAGTTAGGGGTAGATTGAGATTAGTTTCAAGGATGGAAAAGGTTGACAACTCATGAGTGGATATTAATTGCTTTATTTGGTCAAGTTTGAGGAAGTTATGTGTTCCTCGAATATTCCATGCACCAAAACTGTGTATCATGGATTAAACGAGTGAGTGTAGTGCTGCTTCTGACATGCTCCTCGTGATGTGAAACTGTAATCTGATTTGTTCTGATTTGTGATTCTTGATTTTATTTATTTTCTTATGCTGACCATTCTTGGAAGAGGCACTGATGACTTCTGATGTATCTTTGGATCAGGTAGCGAAATCCAACCAAGAATCGATCCTAAAAAGGTGTATGGTTGCTTTGATGGAGTTTTTAGTTAAGAAGCAGTGGGGGAAGAGGCATAAGTGTTTGGAGAGAGAGATGAATGATGGGATGAGATAATTATGTCAGATATTTGCTGTTGTAGCATACAGCAGAAAAATTCATCAGAAATAGGGTCTTATTGTGATTTGCAATTAAAGTTTGATTGCAAAGAGGAAAATGAAAACTGTGCAAGGTTGTGCACGGTTTGTGCAGTTTCTGCCTTATGAGCATTTTTTTGGTTAATCATTTCAGCTTGGCTATCTTTCTTTAGGAGTTTAATTGCATCAAGCACTAATAAGTTTGCTTTGTCCATAGATTGACATTGCATCACCCTTGTATCATCATTATAGAAGCATTAAGTTCATTTCTATTTTGCTGATCAGTCATAAGCCCTGAAATTGATTCATTACCCTCTTCTACTAATTCCTCCCCTACATCAACTTCTTCAGCATTGCTAATTACATTCTCCTCATCATCTACATTACTCAAATTATTTAAAACATCAAATTTATTGTGGGTCAGCATACAATCCTACAGATTAACAGCTCGTCCAATTTCCTCATCAATTTCATTTCCACCCTTATCATCATTACTTCCATTCTCCCTAGATGCTGCTCATCAGATTTTGCCCCATCCCCCTCAACAATCACACCAATCTCCACGTGCGCTGGACTTAACTGAGAATTTCTTTCCACAAATTTAACTTTCTGTTGAGGAACTTTCTTCCAGACTTGTTTACTTTTCATGAATTGCTTTGGTATCCCATGGTTAATCTCCTTCCCCTCTTGGTCCTTCACAAGAGATACCAAATTCACCTTAAACCCCTCTTTATCCACACAAAGCAACGAGCATTGGTTTGTGAAATGGCCAAATTCTTTGCAAACTGTACATATTTCAGGTCTCCATAGGTAACTAACCCGCACCATCTGAGTAGAACCATCAAGCAATTGACTGGAAACTCATCAATCAAATCAGCATTTGGCGAGACGTCCACTAAGCATTTAGCAAAACCAATCCTTTCCATTCTTTCAGTTGACGAATCCATACATAACAGCCTGCCAATTCTTGAGGCAAGCCAGTTAATACCCAGCAGAGACCAAGCAAAAATTGGTATATTGGTTAATTTTAACCAAACCGGGACAGTTTTTATCATACTGCAGCTGTTGCCTATTGTTGGATCCCAAGCCTTTACAATGAAAATCTTGTTCCTAATGAAAATAGGATTTGATTCATTTATCTTCCTTCTGTCCTCAGCACAAGACAGATTAAATAGGAACAAGGTTCCATCAGATTTAACTGTGATGTCCTCTTTGAGCTTCCAGTGTTTCTTCAGATAGTTGATCACCGTTAAGTAGGATAGCGGATTATCCAGAAAGAAACCAACCAACCAATCTCCCCACACTTCATTACCTTCCTGAATAACAGCACTAGGAGGGACAAGAGCAGTTCCATTGTAGTCAAGAGGAATTTTAACCGGAGAATATTGACCAGATTGCGTGGCTTAGATTTGAAAAGCGAGGACCAGGAAGAGGAAGAAGAGCCAGGAGTTGGGTTTGAAAGAAGTGGTGGTGGTACAGGTGGGGGTAAGGTAGGTGGGGAGTTCGGTAAGGGGGGCATAGGGGAAGGAGGAGGAAGAACAGTAGCCGATAAGGGAGGGACAGTTTGATAGGACAGGGAATAGGAAAGGTGATGGGCGGGGGGATGGGCGGGAGCTGCCATGATTTGAATTCTTAAATTAATTACACTTTTTTTTTGATAATGAAAAAGGGGGAGAAATTCATATGCATATTGGTAGAGGGAGATATTATACTTAGGGGGAGATGTTATACTTAGGGGGAGCATTAAATATATTAATATTTTTTTATATAGAATGAATATTTTTTAAAATTGTATAGTTGTCATTATCAAAAAGGAGAGAATGTTAGAACCTCAATTGTTGGATTTTAATGACAACAACTATACAATTATATCAAAGAATTTCTAAGCTAATTTGCAGATACATGAGCATCAAAAAGAGATAATCAAATACGTTTAAAATAAGATACACAGTACAATAGGATGAAAGAATGTATATGGAGATACAAGAAGAGATATATACGATAGAGACAACAAGAAGGTGAAAAACAAAGTACTATTAGTCATATAGTGTCGTGTCTAGAGTTTACAAATGTTAAAATCTTCTCCAAATGGTATACACACATATACATTCATATTTTAAATAAAAAATTAAGTTTTCAAAAATTGCATGAAGCGGGACTCAAACCCAGGTCTCTAGTTTAGAAGGCAAGTGCTCTAACCAAATGAGCTATGATACTTTTTGTTACAGGCTAAATTCAGACGTCTGAAATACTTCATTCAGACGTCTGAATGTTGAAACAAAATGTTTGTTCCATGATATTCAGACGTCTGAATTGGAAATTTCAAACGTCTGAATCTGGTCAAAAATGACCAATTTCCTTTCTGGATTGCACGTTACCAATTTCAGAAGTCTGAATTCTTATTTTCAGACGTCTGAATTCCTACAATGGCTATATTTTTGAATAGACATTTCTCTTCCATGAAGAGATACAACTTTTTATTAATAGATATGTCCATACTCTTTCATGATAACTATTCACGAATGATTACACCTATTTATACTCTACATAAACATGTTAGAATCATCAGTTTTAATTCACCTAATCGATCTAACTCTTTCTATTCTTATACTACTCTGATTCTAACACTTTTGTGCATTCAAATTTATACAAAATCGTTCATTTACTTCCATAATCTTCACATCCACACACACACACACACACACACACACACACACACATATATATCAAAAGGAGAAGATTATAGGAAGATTGTACTATCAAAAGACAAATTCGTGTTATTGAGAACACACTATGTCAAATACCATCCGCAAAAGTTGAAGTCATGTTCTGCTATTCAGGCAAGTGAAGTCCTCTTTGGCTCTTGAGGCATCGAAATCCTGTTCTGTTGTTCAGGTGTTGTAAATCTGTTCCTCCAGGTTAAGTGAGGATCGTTGTTAGTTGAAATTCCAGAAGGAGTCTGAGACTGGACGTAGAACGGGAAGTCGAACCAGTATAAAAATTCCTGGTGTGCTCACTTTTCATTTACTTTTCTATTATTATATGTTTCTGCATTTAGATTTAATTATAATCCATATTACACGATCCTAAGTAATAGCTAGCCACACAATAGTTATTTTTCATCGTTCCTTTGGAATATCATCAGTGAAGGAAGTCTGGCTTGGAGCTGATCCCCATTCGTCGCCTCTCCTATCATTAATTTCATCCATCAAGCACTTGATCATATCCGTGATATATGACTCTAATGTCCGGTAGTCCATGGGTTGACTATTATTGATTACGCCAAGTGTTTGATCTTGCGAATGATCTGGGTAAGTGGGTTGAGACCTAGGCTCTCCTATCTTCGAGAGAGCCACTCCCTTGAAGTTCCGTTGGCTTGTGGTTGTTTGGGTAGTGGTAGTTAGACCTCCCTATCGGTATTAAGTGCATTAGTGTTCTCTTTCAACTCGTCGTCATCAAGTTGCTCGCCATCTTCAGAGTCGGAGAGATCCATTCTATATCTTCCCATGAGGTTTTCATCCACAAATTCATGTTCATGGTGGGCTGCTTTGCAGCTGGTTTGGTTCTTACGTTTCCTTCTATAGTTATTCCTACAGCTCCATCCACTACTCCTTCTTGCTTCTGCCTTCCGTTTCTTCTGTTTAGGCCAGAAATGGAAGAGTTTTCCTGCTCCATGGTAGCCGCCTGTTCTAGCATAGTTTTTTGAGCAGCTAGTGATTGCAAGGTCAGGAGGGCATTTAATTTTTCCATGAGATCTTTTGGTTGTTCTCCATTTTTTGGTTGATTTCCTCAACCACCTTATTCAATTCGTCTTTAGTGACAATTACGTGCTAGAAAGAAGGTCCCGACACCCAATCTCCTGTGTTGACTCTAGAATTTGCTCTGAGTAATGGATTATTAACGCTATTGACCTCATTTTGCTAAAGGTTGGATTCTTCTCCAACTATTACAGCTTCAGTGGATCTTTCAGAAGTAGTTCTCTTTCTTCTCGGTTCCATTGATTCTCAGTGGTAAATATTCTAATCAAAGATTGAGGATCTAACTTCTGTACCTATCCGATCTAAAGTAGATAGCTAGATTTAAGCCTGAGTTCAATTCTCGGTGAAAGAACCAAACCTAACCAAAAAATCATCCAACACCATGGATTGAGTGTGAAAGCAGCAGCCTTGTTCATCAAGTCAAACAAAATGGAAAAAGAAGTAGTAAATTGCAGAAAAAGTAAAGGACAAGATATTTTTATGGTGGTTTGGCTTTTAACAAAGTTTGCGTCTACTTATTGCTTTTATTGATCAACTGCTATGACAAAGGAGTTTGGTTTACAATACGATACCTCTTTCGTAAGTTAGATCAAGCCACTATTGTTAGAGACAATCAGAAGGGTCTCGGTTGGCCCTTAATGGCTGTCGTGAGGGAGAGGAAGGGTGAAGAAACAATGGCAGAGCTTCAATAGAGATCAGAGCAGATCCTTTCCTGTTGTAGGTGAGATGTATTTATAGGAGTTGGAGAGAGCTTTTGCCAAAACCGCTTTGTAGGAGGCCTGCATTCGTCACACAAAGGAAATCTAGAAAGATCAAAGGTCATCGGAGCAAAGTATTTGGATCAGCACCGATCTAATTCGATCGGATCGGTACCAATCCAATAGTTAAGCATTTTTAATGCTTTGACCACTTGGTTGTCTCTCTTGTCTAATTATGATGCTCTCAATTTAGTTTCGTAGATTGTTGACTTGTTTTGACGATCATTTACCTGTAGGTTAGATTAAACTATAATATGAATTAGATAAGTCCTCACTTCTTCAACTCGGATGCTTGGAATGTTATCAAATTCGATAATTAAGCTTAGCTGAGACATAAGAGTGTAAGACAAGTGAGATGGAGATCAATAAAGAAATATTTTGTAATCAGTACCAATCCAATTGGATACGATCGGTACCGATCACAAATGTTAGCCTAAAATTGGCCCAAACTTCTTGGGGTCCTTTATCTTGTACTTTTAGGCCTTCCGATCAAGTTTCGAGTCATTTTGGTTTAATATGAATATTCCAACTCCCATTGATCTCCTATTAGAATTAATGCTGGTATTTCTCCCAACATTAAGGGAGTGGCTACTCTAGTCAGCAATGTTCTCACATTTGGTCCACTAAGGGAACACCGGGACACTTACATCCACACACACTCCACAACACTGCATTGCACTTGTAACGTGCTCTTTAATGCTGAAATTTGACTCGTTTTCATTTTCGTTACAGGACCCATAGGAAAAAGGAAACATTCAAAGGCTTTGATGGGCTCCTATCACTAGAGTAGGGGTCGTGAACACGAACCTAGTTACCATTCCTATCGAGATCAAGGCTATTGTGATAGGGCTGATAGGGACCGCTCTTCGCATGATTCTGCTGCAAAGCATCGATCCAAAACTAGGTCCGCTTCCCTAAAAGGACCAAATATGCAGTCGGATCGGTGTGACGATATCCCTTTGGTCGACATTTCACGAGGCCCACCCTCTGCTTTAGTTCCTACACAATCGATTGTATCATCATATTCTGGGCAATCTTTTGACTATAGGCATCACATTGGTTTCGAGGCTCCTTATCACAGGCCGGGCAAAGAGAGCGCCGTTACTCAAGTCGTTATTGAAGAACAATGGGTCGATAATTCTGCTCGCATAGCTCAACTTAGGGAAGAATTCCTAAATGTTTGCCTCGACAGTTTATGTTTGTGCCGAACCTAAAAAGGGTTCCTAGAAAGGTCCAGCAAATGGGCGGTCACTTTTTAGTCGACATGCACAAGAAGTGCAACGAATGGATGGGAGCATTGGAGATGATCTCCAAAGTCTCCAGTGAGAGGAAGCAGGAAAGTTAAAAGCTGAGTTAGATGCCTTAAGGGAATCTCCATCAAAGGCTGAAAAAGGAGCCGAAGAAGCCACTAAAGCACTTGAAATGGAGAAATTAAGACACTTGATTGAGGTGAGTAATTATATAATCGAAATTATGAGTTAGTAATTAAGAGAGACACCGCTCGAAGAAGTGCAGCCGAATTAAAGACCGAGCTTGAGCATGAGATAAAAGAGAAAGACATAGTATAGAAAATTGGCCAGGAGGCGTACGATGAACTAGTTATGGTTTGACTTGAGAGGGATGCAGCTATAGAGAAGTCTAGCAATATTGATGCTCTTGTAAAAAGAGAAGTAGAGGTTGCAAAGAAAGAAACCACGGAGGAGGTTATGAATGAACTATATCCGTTGCTTACCTCTTATAACTCTAATATCTTGAAGTTCAGAAATTTAGAATGGTTCCAGAGCAGCTACCCCTACCATCTTGCACATGCTTGGAAACAGATAGTTAAAGATGAGTGTTACTACCAAAAATTCCTTTCGCCTTAGTCGAAATCTGTAACGACCCTGAATTTTGGCCCTGGTTATTTTAATAAATATTTAATCTGATTTAGTAAAATATGAACTAATTATTTTAAAATGAATATGATTTTGGGATAATTGCCAATTGTTTATATAAATTTGTATTTTAAAAGGGAATTTGATCTTGGAAATTTAAATAGAACCTTTTAATAATATTGACCTTATGTAACTAAATTAAAATACTGTATCTTGTTTACATTTGGAGATATATATATATATATATATGGATGATAATGTTTAAAATTTAAAATCTAATTCTATCAAAATAAAATGTAAATGTAAAATATAAATGTAAAACATAAATTAAATATGTGTATATAACTCAATTTAAATAAGTAATAGTAGAATACAAATAGAAATGAATACAAATATAAGAGAGAAATTTATTTTTGAATATGACTTGAATATTGACGATTAAATATAAAGTACTAATGTAAAATTTAAAATAAGGATTAATTAGTTAAGATTTTATACAACATAACTTAATAATCTAAATAAGAACAAAAGTATAAGATTCAAAGTAAAGTAAAATGAAATCAAATACAATGTAAAACCAAACTTTAACTATCATGTATAACTTATATAAATTAGAAGTTAAATAAACAAAATATTTTCATATATAAATTGACAACAACTATATTGTATATTAATTATTCAAGATAGAAACAATAAAACAATTTATTTTTACAAGCAAACCAAAGTAAAATTACATCTGACCCAAACATGTTATTTTTTCAAGTAAGCAATTCATAAAACATGATTAAGTTTTACACCATATCTTCACATATAAATCTATACATAAGAGATACAATAATAAAACAAATGTGCAAAGGAAATGTTTATCATTCACAAGTGTCAGTAAGTATGAAGAAACCTGACACATATTGTTTTAATACAAATATCTGCAAACATGAAAAAAAAAAGAAACTTGACTAACTAAGGAAGATTGAAATATAAACATTTATAATAACTTACATTTTCATGCAAGCTACCTACTGAAGAATATAACCCATACACATGCATACAATTTGTTTAACTGTACTGCATAATTATAATTATGTTAACAGGTGAACCAACAACATTTAATGCTCCTCTGATTCGAGCACATCTTTGTGTCTATTTGTGTTATGCAAATCCTATTTCACAGAAATGAAATCTAATTAGCAGGATTGTATAGCAGTGAGTTAGACATATAAAAACAATAAAGTATAACAGGCTTGAATATATATAGAACCTGCAAATGATTATGTTAAAGCAAGCTATAAAAAAAATCTGTATACTAATAAGGTTATGTGTAGACAATAAGTACATAGCATTTAATGACTTAACATTTCAGCCGAATTCAAGAATCATATCAGTATATATATATAAAAAAAAAAGAGAGAAAAATCTTGCCTGATAAAGCCAAAATAGGAAAACTACCTGACTAGTTGCTGCCTTCCTTCACGCACTATATCTTTTATATATATGTGTGTGTATGCATCCTTTATTTGATCAGTCACATAGTATACCTGAAGAGAATTTAAAGAGTAAATCAGGAGAAGAAGAAATGAAAAGCAAGCAAACTCAGGTTTTAAAACAGATGCAGAACAATTCTAAAATTTCAGGCTTCCAAAAGAGAATAAGTAGTGTTCTTTGTTCAAAAGGCTTACCAGGTGAGTAAACAAAATTTTATAAGTTTTAAGTCAATTAAAATCAGTTCAAACCTCATTGATATTTGGTTTGTGTATACTTTAGTTTGTACATGTTGTGTGATGTTCTGTGTTCCTCTGAGATTTGCTACAGGATGTTTGTTTCAAATCCTAAATCTATCTGATATTTATTATTGTTAAGGTAAATTTTCTTTTTCAATTCGAACAAAAGATTTAAGCTTAAAATTTAAATTTTAAAGATTTTTTAAAAATCCTGTTGAAATATGCACTGAAACCTTGTCTACAGGTAAATGGGTGGAAAATTTATAAAATCAAATGTTGTAAAACATTAAGTCAAGATTTTATATTGAATTCATACTGCAATTCGTGATTTTTAAAACAAAAATTAGGATTTTTAAGTTAGTATTTGCAGAGCAGTTTGTATGTAAACAAAAATCACACTTTCACAAATTTTAAACACCGTGATAAATTTTAATCATTGAAATCTGAACTAAGGATAGTATGATCATAAGTGATCACGGGAAAAATAGGCTATAATTTTTCCATTTCGTATATTTGTACAACTGAGTCATTTTAGGGTTTTTGGCTTGAGTTTTGTCATGTCTGCAAACGTGGAGAGTTTGTCACCTATGAGTGATCGAGCTTCACGCGATTCACGGGGAAGGAAGCATGTCGTGTAGTCAAGATGTAGTTGAATTTTTAGCTTCTCTGGTGATCTACGGTGATCGTGAGGCGTTTTCATTGATTGCCGTGTTTTTTCCAGTTTTTCGACTCAGAGGCTAATTTTTTATTTAGATTTTTATGTGTTATCCTGAGATTCGTTTCTGGGTCTTTGAGTAATTCGTGGTTTGTCGAGAAGGTTGGGGATCGCCGCAGCGTGGCCGAGGAGTTGTGCAGGTGCACGGCGTGGAGGTGGAAGACGGCGACGTGTCAGTGAAATTTCTCGTGTCGTGCTCGAAAATTTGGGGGGTTTCCTTCGAGTTTGATTTGAGTGTGGTGGCGCGTGAGTTAATTCGTGTGTTGTAGCTTAGTGCTTTGAGAAATTAAAACTGTAACTAAAAAAAAAAAGAACAAGAAGAACAAAGGATTTGTACAGTGTTGTCTCGGGAAGATTTGGTGAAGACTCGAAGAATACACGGGGAAAAGGGGAGTGGGACTCGGTGATGAACTCGAGCGAACTAAAGGGGGAAACTCGGGTTTGTAGTTTTAAAACTTCAGCATGTTATAAAATTAGGAAATTAAGTAAATCACTTTCAAACAAATCGAAAGTGTTATAAAACTTAATAAAATTTTTAACAGTTTTAAATTAAAACTTAAATGCAAGCTCCAGTCATTTAGTAGGTACTTAACAAATTGCATTTAGCACTTTATTTTAGTTAAGCAATTGATTTGAGTGAAGATTAAAGTTAATCAACATTTAAGAATTTTAAACTTTAAGAAAATTCTTTCAAATATTAATTAAGATCAATAGTAATTTACTAACAATTTTATAAGTAATTAAGAATGATACTTTAAAATCATAATTAGAGATCGAATAATAATTAAGATTTATTACTTAGGTAAATTAATGGACAATTAATAGTTTATTAATCAAGAGATTTAAATAAGAATTAAGAAATGATTAATGAAGTAATCAACAATAAAAAAAATTGATAATCAAGTTATTTGATTTATAATTAAGGTTTGCAACTAATAATTAAGGAAAAGCTAATTAAGTAATTAAGGTTAAACAAATTGATTTGAGTGGATTACTTGAGTAATTGAGGAATAAATTACTTATTGTAATTAATGAAGTTTAAAATGAATTGTTTAAGTTAATTAATTAAGTTTAATTAATTTAAATAATTATTCGGTGATGTGATAAGTGTAATTACTTGGAGAAGTAATTGATGATAATGACTAGAAGAAATTGATTGAGGATTGATAATGGAAGTAATTTGAGTATAATTACTTTGTGTAATTTAATCAAGGAATTGATTAAAGGAAATCAGTTGGGGAGAATTTAAGTGATGTGATAAGAGTAATTAAAGGAGATTGATTACTGAATAATATTAATCAGGGATGATTAATAAATATAGTTTAATTGAAGATTTAATTGCTTAAGGTAATTCATTTAATATAGGATAATGAAATGAAATGTAAATAGCAATAATTAAATAATGGAAGTAATTATGAAAGATTAAAGAATAATTAATTGGTAAAATTAATAAGTAATGTAATGTATAAAATTGAAGGTTAGTTTCTATATTTGGATAAGATAATTAGTTTGGGAAAATAATTAAAAGATGATTACTTAAATAAAATTAAATATTAATCAAGTGATTAATTTATTAACTGATTGATAATTGGTCAATAGTTATATAAGCAAGATTATGGTAATGTAGTAGTTAATTTAATTTACTTTAAATTAATTAAAGATGCAAGTGATTAATTTAATTCATTTTAAATTAATTATAGCTGATATGATTGCTTATATAAGGATGGATGATATTGTTTACTCTGAATGGTTTGAAATTCCTAGCATAAGATAAATGATGCTGTATGAAATATATGCTTGATTGTAGTATGATAATAATATGGATTATCTGATGTGATGATAATTACCTGTTTATGATGATGATGTTCTATTGTGATATTGTGAGTTATCTATCTGTGTGCATATGGATAATTACATTGTTTATTTTATAACTCTAAAACAACTTGGCCCTAAAAGACACGTTTTGGATTTCGATGAGACCGGGATCGTGTTTCCACATTTGGAATATCCGAAAACCACATCGATCCAAATTAACGTTAGGTTGTTAATCTGATGTGAAGATGAAGATTCAGAATGCAATGGTTGTCGTCGTTAACTCTAAGGGTGATTCCAAAATGAGTGTAACGAGATAATGCCTTCGGTTTCGTTCGAACCCGGAACGAACTTGTATGGATTGAATGCTTTCAACACATCGTCAGGCGGGCGATGAGCATTCTAAGAAATTTGTTCTCTAAAGGTAATCGTAGCCTCAAGCCTCATCAACTGGGAATGGCTAAAACAGGGGAGATGCAGCAAGGTTAGGTGGGTCATGCCCAAGCAGAAAAAGATATTTCCCCTGTCTAGATGTCCCTTTTTATTTCGGCTTAGTGGGTGGTTGGGCGCGCCAACCACGGGGTTTATCTTGTTCGGGACTGTTCAGTAAGGAATGGTTCCGGCCTTGTGTTGCAGGGGATGAAGGGAGTAATCCTCGGTACGGTGATCTAGGCCCCGTACTGTGACGGGCGGTACCCCAGTAGCCCTGCCATTGTATGGAATCCATTTTCCAGTAAGTGCCCACGGTTTTGATTGTATTACCCACTTTGTGGCTAGTAGCTGGAATTTAATCATGTAACAATTTCGGCTATTTTCTATTTACTTGAAAACCCTAGACACTATTATAATATCACAGAATTTCCTATGAAATGTTTTGGTTAGCATAAGGTAAAAACTTACCCGTATTTATTTGTGGGAAATCTACGTGATACCTTTATTTTCAAAAGTTTTTCAAGTTAAACAACCATAAATTGTTTACTCATACCGGACCCATGTCTGACCCGGAGTTTATATTTTGTTTTTCATAAACTCTCGGGTACCCAAATTTTTACGGGTAGTCAAGAGATTCAGGTTAGCTTTGACGAATTCTGGAGGAGCAATGGAGCAGGAGGCTTCAGCGTCGTAGATATTTATCTAGTTTCGCTGTGTTAGTTAGAGTATGTTGTATATTGTGATGTATGTAGTGACTGATGTATATAAAAAGTTGTCAAGTGTATAATATTGTTTAACTCTGATATATGTAAACGATGTAATTATTATGTGATGTATTATATTTTATTTCGTTTCCGCTGTGCGATTTCGTGTTTGTTGTTCTTTCTTTCTCTTTCTTTTCTATTTCTATCCCTTTCTTTCTTTCTGATGATACGTCTTTCTGGTGGTAGAAGGACGGGTCGTCACAGTTGGTATCAGAGCTGAAAGGTTAAGGGAGAACCTTGGCTCTGGTGGAGGTTTCTCATTAGAGATAGAGTCGGTAGTACTCTAGAATGAGTCCGAGCGTAAAAATAGATATGAGTGCGTACTTGTTAGTGAATATAAAATGATTTTATATTATGTTGATTGATTTATTGAGTGGTATATGAACCTTCGTCAGTGCGGTCTGTACAACTGTACCGAAGGGGTTTCTAAACACTTGAATAGATCAATTCGACATGACATTGTTTTCGAAAGTGGGTGAATTAAATAGTTTCATCCAAAATCTATTTATATATATATATAATAAAAAGAAAAAAAAGTTTTGTTTTTGTAAATTAATATATATATAATTATAGTATTTGGATGATAGTGTTAATAGACAAATAGGATTATAAAGATTTACAATGGCTTATATAACCAAGGAAGTAAGACATTTAATTTGGAATCAAAATTTAAAAAAAAAATGAAGTTGAAAATGAGGATTTATTAAGTTGGAAGTTTAATTTAATTTTTAGAATTAAACTAATGATTAAAAACATAATAATAATAAGGATGTAAATAAATTGAGATATGGGTAAATGAAATTAAGATCTTATTTAATCAAATCCAAGTGGGTTGGTAGATTAAAGAGGATAGTATGGTGCTTAATTTAGGAGAAGTTAAGAACAAATTGAATTGAAATAGAATTCAGTTGGGATATAGATGGTGTTAAATAAATTAAATTCTTACTTAAATAAATAAAGGTAAGTTGAAATGGAATTGAATTGGAATAAATAGGTTCCGGTAACTTGTAAAAGAAATTAGCAACATTGATTAGGAATATTTTTGGCTATGGATAAGTGTTCAATCTTGAGTTAAAATGAAATAAAAATCCAAAATTGAATTATAAAATAAAATTGAACACTGATAAAATAATAAGATGATTTTTGGAAGATAAAATCTAATTCAAGTATGGATGGAATAAATATGGCCTTGAAATTAATCAAAATAAAATAAATGCAAGTGAACTAATTTGGAATAAATTGGTTGATTGAATAGGTTAATGGGATTTAAATTGGTTAAATAGAGGTTTGATTATGAGATAATAAATGGAATTTGATCTTGTGAGTATCAAATAAGTTGGAAATAATTTAAGTATGAAATTAAACAAGTAAATTAACCAAAGATTAAACTTTATAGAAGCATAGCTTCAAGGGAAGTGAGAGTTTATTTAGTAAAAGCTTGAATGATGATTTAAGTTGAATGAAATAAAATCTTTATTCAAAACAGAATAGTTGGATAAAAATTAAATTTGGATAAATAAACTCTGATGGCTTATAAAAAAAAGGAATTTAAATATTGGAAATAAAAAGTATACTTGTTTGATACAGGTAAGATCTGAAATTTAAAGTGAAAATGAATGTGTTTAAGAATAAATGGATGTGAGTGTGGAGAATATATGAAATTGAGGCTCATAAAGTTAAGAGTGGAATTATAAGCCAAAATAAAATTATTTTATACTTAGGAAATGAAATAGATATCCATATCATAATTACAAACTAGAAATAAACGCAAGAACTATAAAGAAGTGATTTTTCAGATAAAATCAAATATTAAATTGGAAGTGGAAATAAACTAAGATGAAATGAATTGGCAAATTAAGTATGTAAATGAAATTAGAATTGGTCAAATAAAGTTGGATGGTGAATTAATAAATTTGATTGTGAATTAAAATGAATGGGAGGCTGAGACCTTGAGTTATATTTATATATAAAATTCAACTTGGATTAGAGTTGTATCTTATAGGATTGAATTGCCAGAATGGATGTCTGGAATTCATAATGTAGCCCATGCATCTCATCTTGGAATTTTGTTTAGGATCCATCATTAGTTATAGAACTAGTAGTACAAAGAGATTTGGAAGTCAAGCGGATTTTGACTGTAGTTCGGAATCCTATTCAGATTGTTGATCAACTGAGAGGCAACTCGGGAATAAGTAGTGAAGCTGGTTGAGTGCAGTAGAGCGAGAATCTCAATGATTGCACCTGGAGGACTCTGGATTGTTCTAGGGAAGTTTATCCGAATTTGTGTTCGGATAACTAGTGTTGCTTGTTAGGATAAACTGTTTGATTGTTTGTTATTGTATGAATGATATGTATGTGTGAATGGTTGGTAGAACAACTTTTAAATTATCTTTGTTTTAAATTTCCGGGACGAAATTCTTTTAAGGGGGGAGGAATGTAACGACCCTGAATTTTGGCCCTGGTTATTTTAATAAATATTTAATCTGATTTAGTAAAATATGAACTAATTATTTTAAAATGAATATGATTTTGGGATAATTGCCAATTGTTTATATAAATTTGTATTTTAAAAGGGAATTTGATCTTGGAAATTTAAATAGAAACTTTTAATAATATTGACCTTATGTAACTAAATTAAAATACTGTACCTTGTTTACATTTGGAGATATATATATATATATGGATGATAATGTTTAAAATTTAAAATCTAATTCTATCAAAATAAAATGTAAATGTAAAATATAAATGTAAAACATAAATCAAATATGTGTATATAACTCAATTTAAATAAGTAATAGTAGAATACAAATAGAAATGAATACAAATATAAGAGAGAAATTTATTTTTGAATATGGCTTGAATATTGACGGTTAAATATAAAGTACTAATGTAAAATTTAAAATAAGGATTAATTAGTTAAGATTTTATACAACATAACTTAATAATCTAAAATAAGAACAAAAGTATAAGATTCAAAGTAAAGTAAAATGAAATCAAATACAATGTAAAACCAAACTTTAACTATCATGTATAACTTATATAAATTAGAAGTTAAATAAATAAAATATTTTCATATATAAATTGACAACAACTATATTGTATATTAATTATTCAAGATAGAAACAATAAAAGAATTTATTTTTACAAGCAAACCAAAGTAAAATTACATCTGACCCAAACATGTTATTTTTTTCAAGTAAGCAATTCATAAAACATGATTAAGTTTTACACCATATCTTCACATATAAATCTATACATAAGAGATACAATAATAAAACAAATGTGCAAAGGAAATGTTTATCATTCACAAGTGTCAGTAAGTATGAAGAAACCTGACACATATTGTTTTAATACAAATATCTGCAAACATGAAAAAAAGAAAGAAACTTGACTAACTAAGGAAGATTGAAATATAAACATTTATAATAACTTACCTTTTCATGCAAGCTACCTACTGAAGAATATAACCCATACACATGCATACAATTTGTTTAACTGTACTGCATAATTATAATTATGTTAACAGGTGAACCAACAACATTTAATGCTCCTCTGATTCGAGCACATCTTTGTGTCTATTTGTGTTATGCAAATCCTATTTCACAGAAATGAAATCTAATTAACAGGATTGTATAGTAGTGAGTTAGACATATAAAAACAACAAAGTATAACAGGCTTGAATATATATAGAACCTGCAAATGATTATGTTAAAGCAAGCTATAAAAAAAATCTGTATACTAATAAGGTTATGTGTAGACAATAAGTACATAGCATTTAATGACTTAACATTTCAGCCGAATTCAAGAATCATATCAGTATATATATATAAAAAAAAAAGAGAGAAAAATCTTGCCTGATAAAGCCAAAATAGGAAAACTACCTGACTAGTTGCTGCCTTCCTTCACGCACTATATCTTTTATATATATGTGTGTGTATGCATCCTTTATTTGATCAGTCACATAGTATACTTGAAGAGAATTTAAAGAGTAAATCAGGAGAAGAAGAAATGAAAAGCAAGCAAACTCAGGTTTTAAAACAGATGCAGAACAATTCTAAAATTTCAGGCTTCCAAAAGAGAATAAGTAGTGTTCTTTGTTCAAAAGGCTTACCAGGTGAGTAAACAAAATTTTATAAGTTTTAAGTCAATTAAAATCAGTTCAAACCTCATTGATATTTGGTTTGTGTATACTTTAGTTTGTACATGTTGTGTGATGTTCTGTGTTCCTCTGAGATTTGCTACAGGATGTTTGTTTCAAATCCTAAATCTATCTGATATTTATTATTGTTAAGGTAAATTTTCTTTTTCAATTCGAACAAAAGATTTAAGCTTAAAATTTAAATTTTAAAGATTTTTTAAAAATCCTGTTGAAATATGCACTGAAACCTTGTCTACAGGTAAATGGGTGGAAAATTTATAAAATCAAATGTTGTAAAACATTAAGTCAAGATTTTATATTGAATTCATACTGCAATTCGTGATTTTTAAAACAAAAATTAGGATTTTTAAGTTAGTATTTGCAGAGCAGTTTGTATGTAAACAAAAATCACACTTTCACAAATTTTAAACACCGTGATAAATTTTAATCATTGAAATCTGAACTGAGGATAGTATGATCATCAGTGATCACGGGAAAAATAAGCTATAATTTTTCCATTTCGTATATTTGTACAACTGAGTCATTTTAGAGTTTTTGGCTTGAGTTTTGTCATGTCTGCAAACGTGGAGAGTTTGTCACCTATGAGTGATCGAGCTTCACGCGATTCACGGGGAAGGAAGCATGTCGTGTAGTCAAGATGTAGTTGAATTTTTAGCTTCTCTGGTGATCTACGGTGATCGTGAGGCGTTTTCATTGATTGCCGTGTTTTTTCCAGTTTTTCGACTCAGAGGCTAATTTTGTATTTAGATTTTTATGTGTTATCCTGAGATTCGTTTCTGGGTCTTTGAGTAATTCGTGGTTTGTCGAGAAGGTTGGGGATCGCCGCAGCGTGGCCGAGGAGTTGTGCAGGTGCACGGCGTGGAGGTGGAAGACGGTGATGTGTCAGTGAAATTTCTCGTGTCGTGCTCGAAAATTTGGGGGGTTTCCTTCGAGTTTGATTCGAGTGTGGTGGCGCGTGAGTGAATTCGTGTGTTGTAGCTTAGTGCTTTGAGAAATTAAAACTATAACTAAAAAAAAGAACAAGAAGAAGAAAGGATTTGTACAGTGTTGTCTCGGGAAGATTTGGTGAAGACTCGAAGAATACACGGGGAAAAGGGGAGTGGGACTCGGTGATGAACTCGAGCGAACTAAAGGGGGAAACTCGGGTTTGTAGTTTTAAAACTTCAGCATGTTATAAAATTAGGAAATTAAGTAAATCACTTTCAGACAAATCGAAAGTGTTATAAAACTTAATAAAATTTTTAACAGTTTTAAATTAAAACTTAAATGCAAGCTCCAGTCATTTAGTAGGTACTTAACAAATTGCATTTAGCACTTTATTTTAGTTAAGCAATTGATTTGAGTGAAGATTAAAGTTAATCAACATTTAAGAATTTTAAACTTTAAGAAAATTCTTTCAAATATTAATTAAGATCAATAGTAATTTACTAACAATTTTATAAGTAATTAAGAATGATACTTTAAAATCATAATTAGAGATCGAATAATAATTAAGATTTATTACTTAGGTAAATTAATGGACAATTAATAGTTTATTAATCAAGAGATTTAAATAAGAATTAAGAAATGATTAATGAAGTAATCAACAATAAAAAAAATTGATAATCAAGTTATTTGATTTATAATTAAGGTTTGCAACTAATAATTAAGGAAAAGCTAATTAAGTAATTAAGGTTAAACAAATTGATTTGAGTGGATTACTTGAGTAATTGAGGAATAAATTACTTATTGTAATTAATGAAGTTTAAAATGAATTGTTTAAGTTAATTAATTAAGTTTAATTAATTTAAATAATTATTCGGTGATGTGATAAGTGTAATTACTTGGAGAAGTAATTGATGATAATGACTAGAAGAAATTGATTGAGGATTGATAATGGAAGTAATTTGAGTATAATTACTTTGTGTAATTTAATCAAGGAATTGATTAAAGGAAATCAGTTGGGGAGAATTTAAGTGATGTGATAAGAGTAATTAAAGGAGATTGATTACTGAATAATATTAATCAGGGATGATTAATAAATATAGTTTAATTGAAGATTTAATTGCTTAAGGTAATTCATTTAATATAGGATAATGAAATGAAATGTAATTAGCAATCATTAAATAATGGAATTAATAATGAAAGATTAAAGAATAATTAATTGGTAAAATTAAGAAGTAATGTAATGTATAAAATTGAAGGTTAGTTTCTATATTTGGATAAGATAATTAGTTTGGGAAAATAATTAAAAGATTATTACTTAAATAAAATTAAATATTAATCAAGTGATTAATTTATTAACTGATTGATAATTGGTCAATAGTTATATAAGCAAGATTATGGTAATGTAGTAGCTAATTTAATTTACTTTAAATTAATTAAAGATGCAAGTGATTAATTTAATTCATTTTAAATTAATTATAGCTGATATGATTGCTTATATAAGGATGGATGATATTGTTTACTCTGAATGGTTTGAAATTCCTAGCATAAGATAAATGATGCTGTATGAAATATATGCTTGATTGTAGTATGATAATAATATGGATTATCTGATGTGATGATAATTACCTGTTTATGATGATGATGTTCTATTGTGATATTGTGAGTTATCTATCTATGTGCATATGGATAATTACATTGTTTATTTTATAACTCTAAAACAACTTGGCCCTAAAAGACACGTTTTGGATTTCGATGAGACCGGGATCGGGTTTCCACATTTGGAATATCCGAAAACCACATCGATCCAAATTAACGTTAGGTCGTTAATCTGATGTGAAGATGAAGATTCAGAATGCAAGGGTTGTCGTCTTTAACTCTGAGGGTGATTCCAAAATGATTGTAACGAGATAATGCCTTCGGTTTCGTTCGAACCCGGAACGAACTTGTATGGATTGAATGCTTTCAACACATCGTCAGGCGGAGCATTCTAAGAAATTTGTTCTCTAAAGGTAATCGTAGCCTCAAGCCTCATCAACCGAGAATGGCTAAAACAAGGGAGATGTAGCAAGGTTAGGTGGGTCATGCCCAAGCAGGACAAGATATTTCCCCTGTCTAGATGTCCCTTTTTATTTCGGCTTAGTGGGTGGTTGGACGCGCCAACCACGGGGTTTATCTTGTTCGGGACTGTTCAGTAAGGAATGGTTCCGACCTTGTGTTGCAGGGGATGAAGGGAGTAATCCTCGGTATGGTGATCTAGGCCCCGTACTGTGACGGGCGGTACCCCAGTAGCCCTGCCATTTTATGGAATCCATTTTCCAATAAGTGCCCACGGTTTTGATTGTATTACCCACTTTGTGGCTAGTAGCTGGAATTTAATCATGTAACAATTTCGGCTATTTTCTATTTACTTGAAAACCCTAGACACTATTATAATATCACAGAATTTCCTATGAAATGTTTTGGTTAGCGTAAGGTAAAAACTTACCCGTATTTATTTGTGGGAAGTCTTACGTGATACCTTTATTTTCAAAAGTTTTTCAAGTTAAACAACCGTAAACTGTTTACTCATACCAGACCCATGTCTGACCCGGAGTTTATATTTTGTTTTTCATAAACTCTCGGGTACCCAAATTTTTATGGGTAGTCAAGAGATTCAGGTTAGCTTTGACGAATTCTAGAGGAGCAATGGAGCAGGAGGCTTCAGCGTCTTAGATATTTATCTAGTTCCGCTGTGTTAGTTAGAGTATGTTGTATATTGTGATGTATGTAGTGAGTGATGTATATAAAAAGTTGTCAAGTGTATAATATTGTTTAACTCTGATATATGTAAACGATGTAATTATTATGTGATGTATTATATTTTATTTCATTTCCGCTGTGCGATTTCGTGTTTGTTGTTCTTTCTTTCTCTTTCTTTTCTATTTCTATCCCTTTCTTTCTTTCTGATGATACGTCTTTCTGGTGGTAGAAGGACGGGTCGTCACAAAATCTATTTGAGCAGAGGATAAAGAAGAACAAGAGGAAAAGGCTCTGGCTAGAACTTTCAAAAGAGTCGAAGGGATACTATCGCCAAAGTCCAAAAGCTTCGGAACCTTTTGAATGGGTTGAAAGGATGCGACGGCCGAAGACCAGAAAATTCATTACCTTTCGAAGGGGTCGAATGAGTTGAAAGCTCCCTTCCACCTTCAGTAACCACCTTCGAAGTAGGAGATTCCGTATGCATGAAAAGCTTTCGAAAGAGTCAAAGTAACACCTTTCAAAGACTATGAAGGACAACCCTTCAAATACATGCCAAACCTTTCGGAACTAAAGGTTTCGCCTTCACTCAAACCACTCAAAAGCATGTATGGCCTGAACAATCCTTTTGAAAGCTAAACAAAGCCTTTTGAATCGACCGAATCCGTTAGTCTAAAAGGGGTTTCGTATCAGGTCATAGGCAAGAGTTCATAAGTAACCAACAGCATCAAAACCATTAGCATCTCAACATCTTCGAAACACTAAATAAAGCTTATCGACAGAGTCGAAAGCTTTTACTAAGCAATATAGAGGAGAAAAGCACAACCTTTCCTTTCGACAAAGGCGGAAGCATAATAGATACGACATGGCAGCCACCTTTCGACCAGGTCTAAAGCATTGGGATCGAAAGGTGCAGACTTGCATCTATAAATAAGACCCAAGGTGTCTGGTTTAGGGAATCCGAACTCAGTCATTCTAAACTTGTATTCTCTTACTTATAAAAGCTATAAAACCTTAATTCGTAGATCGAATTGGGGATTTTGAGAAATAAAATATTCTTTGAGTTGAGAAAGGGAAGTCTACAGTATTTCCAATTAATTAATTGTTTCTCAAGCTTTTATTTGGTCTAACTCTATGTTACGGATATTGACTGTATCGAAGGGAATCTTCCAACTAGGTCGAAACCCATATATTCTCAAGTAATAAAAGCTGCTGGTTCCAGACCACCCTTCCCAAGCCTGTTACCTTCGTTCAGGTTGAAACCCCATACCAACTAACTTTGGCCTTTGATTCCCAATCCAAGATAAGACATTTAAGGATACTGCTTTCAAAAAGGTCGAAACCTAAACTCAATCCACTCAAACCTTAGAAACCCAAACCAAACACAAGTTTCCTAAGAATTCAGCTTTCGACATGGTCGAAACATTAATCTTAAATTCTAGATTAGAGCCTTAACCACTCAACGACTTAAGCCTTCGATTGGTTTAGAACCCGCTAAGATAAAATTTATCAGGAGATTTCTAAAGTGATCAAATTGAGTCTTACAATTGCATCAAAATGAAAGCTTTCGAAGGAGCATCCAAATCATTCCAACTAGTACAAAAGGCTGAAAAGTAAAGGAAATAGCCGTTTTGACTAGATCAGAAAATTGTTCCAAACAAGCTCACAATAAAGTAGTCCATTCGAAAGGAAAATTAAATAAGACATTCACATCATACAATTCCTCATTTATCCAAGAATAACCAAAAGGGATTAACCTTGACCTTTAACTCTACTTCAGGGTGTTGATAAGATTTCTTGTTAACATTTTTGGTGCATAAAGGAGGGATTGAACCTCCGACATGGTTGAACACACAACGCCATTTGTCTCTAACCTAACCCAAATCCCGAGCTTATCTACTTTGGTCTAACATCATCGTGGATAGAAAAAATCAAAAGATCGGAGCAAGGATCTTCAGAACCACATTTGACAGGATTCTCCAAAGAACCATTAAGAATTCCAACAAAATGAAGAGCAAAGGCTAAGATTAGAAGCTCTACGAATTATGAATAAGAAAAAAGTGGAATTATACAAGCTGAAGAAATGGAGTTTAAACCACTTTCATAATGGCCCCGCCCCTAGTTTTGCCTTTGGAAAAAGGAAAAGTGAAAGTGACAATGTATTCACTCAAATGAGAAGAACTATTCAACATTATTCCAAAGGCATAATTTTTGAAATAGAGATAATTGCTAACTACAATGCCTTTGCATATAAATGGAAACAAACAACAAGAAGAACATTTCCAACACAAGAACTACAAAGGGTGGCAAAAAGAAAAGCGATCGAAGAGTGTGAAACTACAAGGCCAAAGAACAAAAAATCAAAATCTATCCATAAGAACCAAGTATCAAGTCTAGACTTCCTAAAGAATGCAACTTAACGACATCAATAAGGAATATCTACTTGCTAACAAAAAATGAGCTTAAATATTGGACATCAAAGAAAAGAAGGCAAAATATGAAAGGAACCTAGGGGGATTCTACTATCACTATCACATGATGAATGGACATGAGACTAATCATTGTAGAGCCCTAGAGGGGATGATAATCAGTTTCTTCTGTTAGGGAACAATTCATGAATTTGTAAAGAGAACATGAGAAAAATCAATGAAGAGTTACTTTTCTAAGAAAGGTCTACATGGTTAGGAGCGAAATACTCCTGCATTTGGATACTACCTAAGATGGTAATATACCTAAGATGGTAGAAAGCCTCAGTCCATGTCGAATTGGTTAGGGAAGAGAACCTCCTGGAGGGAGGGTTGAGTAATCCTTTAACCACACCATGTTATAGCCAGGTTAAAGCATCAGAAAAGCCCTTGGTTGCGCCTTTGGTCAGGTCAAGGCACCTCCAAGAGGAAGGATGGAGTAAGCCTTTATCCATGCCATACTATTGTTAGTTAAAGCACCGAACAAGCCCCTATCCATGCATGTTATGGCCAGGGTAGGGAACCTCCTGGTGGAAGGAAAGAGTAAGCCTTTATCCGCGCCATGCTATGGCCAGGTTAAAGCACCGAATGAGCTCTTGTCTGTGCCAGGTTACGGCCACGGCATGGTTTCTCTTGAAGGGAGGTTAGGTAACTCCTTGGTTCCAACCTCTAAGATGAGCTAACCAAGAGCACTATACGACAGTGGACTAAGATGTCTAAGCCTAAAATAAGGCTCATCAAGTAATGAACTAAGATCTCCAAACCAAAGAAGAGGCTCATCAAGTAATGGACTAAGATATCCGGCTCATCAACAATGGACTATGATTTCTAAGCCCAATAAGAGGCTTATCAAATAATGGACTAAGATGTCCAAGCCTAAGAAGAGTCTCACTGAATTATGGATTAAGATGTCCAAACCTGAGAAGTAAAATATCTCAAATGGACTAAGATGTCCAAACCCAAGAAGTGGCACATCAAATTAAGGACTAAGACGTCTATGCTTGAGAAGCAATTAATTAGATTACTATTATACAACGCCTAAAGGGTTTATGCATGTAAAAGAAGATAGAACCTAAGGAGTGAAGCAAGACTCCATCTATTAATACCCGATTCTGGATTTTAGGACTTCCATTTCTAAACTGCATTTATTAATACCCGAATCTAGGTTTCGGGACTCTTATTTCTATGACAACCCGGATTTTTCGTTGTTGAAATTGGAATATATAAATGGCTTTAAATATTTAGTTTGGATTAAAAGTTGGTTTTGAATATGAAAAGTTTGGGTTTATTTAAAGAAAATAGATTCCAAATTTAAAATTAGCAGTTTGTTGAATAATTTAATTATTTAAGTAATAACTGAAGTAATGGGTAAAATAGTGAATGTGGAGTTTCAAGCTTGATAAAAATAATTTAAAGGCTTATAAAATTTATATTAATAATACAGAAGGCAGTGCAACTTTTAAAATTGAATTTAACAGTGGTTTGTTCAGTTTTAAAAATATATCGTTTAAATCGACGTTTAAAAATAGCCTTTCGAGGCACGGTATTGGAATTCGACGAAACCAGTTTCATTGGATCAGTAATATTGTATTGTTATCGGATTTCAATTTTTGTAAGATTTAGAGTTATTGTTTAGTCGTACGGAATAGAAACGCGCTGAAAATTTATATCGAAATTCAATAACTAGGTACAAAAAATGCTATCTTCTCCATACGATCGAATTAGGACTCGAAACCTTTTCCATTGCACTCGAAATAGGGGTATAACATTTTCAACGCCTAGCGGCTTGTATCGATAGGGGTTCGTGATTTTAAGTTGCGTAAATCGAGACAATTTGAATTTAAATTAATATATATATATATATTTATATATTTTAGTCAATAGTTAAGATTTCTTTCCATCAGCCACCATTCTTTCATCTTAGCCATCCTGTTCTTGAGCAAGCTGACCTACTCCTCTCTGCATAATCATGTACTCCTTGTCTTACCTCAGAAGCTAAAATCAAATCGAAGCCGCTTTCCTCCATATTATAATCGCTGGATCTCCCCACTTCTCCAGACAAAATCGCATCCTTCTTGTTCAATTCAACAGACCGAACGAAATAGGAAAAAAGGGCGACTGCTCAGTACAAAATCTCGTCATTTCCTTATTTTTCCCTATCCTTAAATTGATTCAAAAAAAGAAAAAAATCAAGGCTCATTCTCGTTCGATTCGAAATCGAACGCGCAAGCGATAAAAAATATGTAAGAAAATAAAGAGAGCAGATGGCGTATTGTTGGGAGGTGACCCAAGGGAATATCGCGGCGCTCGCATGCAATGTCAAGTGGCAGAGGCGAGCTCGAGGGCTTGGGGTGACGACGAACGATGGCAGTTAGCATGGACGGTTCGGTGTCTTCACAGGAAAGCATCGGGGGAGGTGCATCGGAGGGAGTTTTGTGCGCAGTGGACGAGGGTGGTTCAGGTGAGCACGAAGGCCCGTGCGATGCTGGCTGCTCAGCCTAGTGGTGTGGTGAGGTATCCTCGTTTTTTCCAATTTAAATTTAATTTTATACATAGGAAAAATTTATTTACAGCAAGGAAGAAAAAAAATCTGTTTTAAACAGTTAGTTAAAGCTTGTTAAAATAAAAAAAAGTTTGATTTACAGTGAGATAAATATACATACAGAGAAGGATTTCAATTCCAGATTTTTATATATATATTAAAAAATTTACAGTAAGAAATTACTGTTTGTTTATTTACAGAAAATAAAATATAACTATAAATATATTATGTACATTTGTGTATATATATACATACAGTTAAGGAAAAGTAGAAAACAAGCATAAAAGTATATATACACATACCTATTTTCATTCAAAAGTATATACATAAACAGAAAATTTTATAGATTTTGGGAAATATAAGAATTTATATAAATTAGATTTTATGGAATCTATATAAAATATTTTTATAAGCATATGGATATATATGTAGTTTCAAAAGAAAAAAAAGTATACACTTAACTAGTTTATTTTAAACAATTTATTAATGTGGTTTATTTGTTCAATTAACTTATTTAATTTATTTTAGTTACTAAAAGATTCAAAAAGGGAAATTATTAGTTTAAGATTAAACCATTGGTTAATTAAATTTATCAACTGGAAACTAATTATTCGATTAGTTCAAATATTAATAAATCGTATAAATGTTTATACAAGGTCAAAATTCGTTAAAACAAGTCAAGATTAAAGTGGATTACAAACAAAAACAAAGGTGAGATTTTCTCACTCATTTGGATAACCTTATTTAAATTTTTATATGTTAAATTTAAATCATTGGATGCCTGGCTTGACTGATAACTTTTTAATTTATTTGTGGATGTGATATAATATATATAGTAGAATATGTGTGTGTGTGTGTCTATATATATATATATATATATATATATATATATATATATTGGAGTGATTGATATTCCTGCATTATATAGTGGATGAGACCCTATGCACTCCGCATAATAGCGGATGACCCTATATACCGTGATATCCTCTTCGAAGTGGAATTTGGTATTTTATTTGTTGACTAGCATCTGTGGATGCTGGGAAAATAGATTGGAGGGATCCAACTGGATTCCTCAAAAATATTTATTGCTTATATATATATATATATTTATATATGATATGATGGATAAATTGATATGGTTGGTGAAAATCAAATTATTAAATGTTAAATGGCATTGGAATTTAAAATGGACATTTGAAATACCAGGAATAATTAAATTGAAGGAATTTACAAAAGGAAATTTGAAAAGAAATTATTTATACTGAAAATTGTATTTATTCTAAAGGAAATCAAGTAGAATAAAATATGTTAACTGAAATTTTAGCTATACTTAACCATTGAAAAATTGATTTAAGTGGGAATTTTGAAATAAATTACAGAAAAGGACTTGAAGAATATATCAGAGTTATGAAGAAGGATCTTAAGCAATAATTGAAATAGAAGTGAAATAAAAATGGAATTTTATGAAAGGGTAAAATTTTAAAGTGGAAATATAAAAAGAATTGTTTTTATAAATAGATAGGAAACTCAAAGGAGTTTACAAATTTATAAACGAGGTTTATAAATGAGATAAAATGATAAGAGTGGATATGTGGAAAATACAAGTTAATGGTGCGAACTTATATCAAATTATGGAATTGTATTGGAAAGAAATAGTGGGATATATTTCAAATAAGGGAAATGGTGATAAATTTAGACATGGTCGATGTGATACGAACCAAGAGGAGTTTATAAAGCGAATTGGTGAAGTTAGTTATTTTAATACTTAATATTAAAATAAATTTAATTTTTATAAACCAACCGTGTAAATGACTGAATAACTGGATATGAAAGTTTTAATGTTTTAAGAGGTTGATATTTAAATTTTTTCCTAAACCATACTTTGACAATAAAACCATTTTCCTTCTTATTTTATATCTATATATTTTCTAATGTTTAAATTCATGTTATAAATTCTCTCGAGATAGGAAGCGAAGTTATATTAAATGGATAAGATTATAAGGGAAAGATCTTATAGTGGTGTTATGGGAATTTTAAATAAATTTCTAAAGCATAAGATAAGCGAACTTCGAAAGGTGAAATGAAATTATGAAGGAAGTAGAAGTGAAACGGGAATACTAAATAAGCATAAACGACTTTGGAAATGTAAAGGAATTTAACTAAGGAATTCTAGGATTATAGATTTGTATAAAAAGAGTTGGAATTTACAAATGAAGTTGTAAATGATTTTTGAGAAAAGAAAAGGGAATAAGAGAAATATTTTCTAAGTGTCGAATATTAGAAATATTCTAAGTATTGGAAAGGTTGAAATGTATTCCTCGAGAATAAAAAGTGATTTGAAAACTATTTTCAAAATGTAAAATATGGTAATAATATCTTGTGAAGATATTTTTGAAATAAATAATTTGGAAAATTATTTAAAGCCTGGTGGTTGCTTGTGAATGTTATATGATAGTTAAATAACCGACTATCAATATTGGACAATACGTTGATCATTTCGAAGAGGCCGCGATCAGATTTAATTATCTGAAAACCACTTCGATCTGGTTTGAACATTTGCGAATGAAGACCGTGAAGATGATGAAGACGGTGATTCGGTTTGTCTAGACCCAGGGCAACTTGTATGGATGAATGCTATCAGAACATCGTCAGGAGGACAATGAGCATCTAAGTAAATGAATTCTTAAAAAGGTAATGCATAGCCTCAAGCCTCATCAACCGGGAATGGCTAAAACAGGGGTGGCATAGCAAGGCTAAGTAGGTAGCACCCAAGTAGGGTAAGGTTTCCCCTGTCTAGATGTCCCTTTTATTTCGACTGTGTAGGCGGTTGTTAGCTCCAACCACGGGGTGATCTTATTCGAACTATCCAATAAGGGGTAGCTCCGGCCTTGTGTTGTAGGGAATCGAAAGTGGTCCCGATACTCTGATCTAGGCTAGGTAATGTGACGGGCGATACCCCAATTGCCCTGCCATTGTATGGAATCCATTCTCCAATGAGCGCTGTACGGTTTTGATTGTGCCCAACTATGATGGAATGTAAGATGTAAGCATTTCAGCCAGATTCTATTTTACTTTCTATAGACACTATTATAATATCAGATGAATTTGATAAAAAATGTTTTGGTTATCGTAAGGTAAAAACCCGACATATTTATTTGTGACGTGGTCTTACGAGATACCTTTTTTTCAAAGGCTTTTCAAATTTTTTAATAATCCAACCGAGTGTGGTTTTCTCACACTAGTTGTCCATACTGACTCGGGTGTTGTTTTATTATGATGCTCGGGTCAGACCGAGTTGTACAGATTCAGGTTAAAAAGTTGAGGAGCTCAGGAGACGAGCTGGATGGTAGAGCGTACTTCCGTATTTGAGTATTATTCCGCTGTGTAAGGACAAGCTATTAAATTGTCCAGATTGTCTGGTTCTAAATATACTCTGATGGTTGTAAGTATATAACAGTATAGATTTCTTTGTATTAAAAGCTGTTATTATATATTGTATTTTGTTCCGCTGCGATTGTGAGATTCTAATGTTATTTTTATCTTCTTCTTCTAACATTTTCTTCTTTAACCCTAAAGACTCATACTTCTGTTCCACTTTGAGTTAAACTATTGTGGAATATTGCCAGCTCAAAGAGGTACGGATTTGCGTGTCGTCACATTTGGTATCAGAGCCGAAGGTTAAGCGAGAACCTTGGCTCTGGAAGGGTTTACTCATTAGAGATAGAGTCAGTAGTACTCTAGAATGAGTTTGAGTGTATTAATAGACATGAGCGCGTATTTGTTAGTGAATATAAGCGGTTTTATATTGTGTTAATCGATTTATTAAGTGGCATATAAACCTTTGTCAGAACAGTCCATACAACTGCATCGAAGGGATTTCTAAACACTTGAATAGAACAATTCGAAACAGTATTGTTTTGAAAGGAGTGAATGAAATAATTTTACCCAAAATATATTTGACATAAAAAGAAATAATTTTCTAAAATTATTATATACAATCGAAGTATTTGGATGGTAATATTATAGTCAAACAAGATTATAAAATTTAAAATAGTTTGTATAACTAATATGAGAAAATTTGTATAAGTATAAATTATACAGAAGAAAATGAAAATGAAATTTAACTTGGATTTAGTTAAAGAAAAAATAAATTTTTGAAATTTAATTGATGATGATTGAAAGAAATAAATTGGTAAATTTTTGGATGTTATTGAATTGGAAAAAAATAGAAATTAAATTTGGATTGAGAAATAAAATTTAACTGGATTGAAATTAACTTAAGCTAAGTAAATGGAAGTAAGTTGAATTAAATGAACTTAAGCGAAGTTAATATTGATTTGGATTTGGATTAAACTGAAAATAAAATCCAGTTGAGTAGAATTGAATTGAAATAAAATTGAAATGAGTTATAGATGATATTAAATGGAATTAAATTATTACTTAAATAAATAAAAGTAAGATGAATAAGAATTGGGTTGGAATAAATAAATACCGATAGCTTATAAAAGAATTGAAAACCCATTGAATAAAAGTAATCTTGGCTACAAACGAGTGTATAATCTCGAGTTAAAATAAAAAGTGGATATATTCGAGCCTAGAATGAATGGAAGTGTGAATAATAATGAGTGTGTGACTTATAAAATTAAAAGATGGGATTGATAAGCCAAAATAAAATTTAGTCGATGTTTTGGAAAGTGAAACAAAAATCCAAACTTGAATTATAAAATAAAATTAAACTTAAGAAAATTTAACAAAGTGATTTTTGAGATAAAAATCAAGTATTAAGTTACAAATAGGAGGAGAACTAATTAGATAATAAACTAGTTAATGAAATATGGAAATGGAACCTAATGTAGTTAAATAGAAGCTGAATTGTGAGTTAATAATGAAGTTTGGAAATAAAACTCATGTTATAAATAAAATTCGACTTGAATTATTAGTAAAGTAAATATAATTGAAAAAGTTGCCAAATAAAATGAAATTGGATTAAAATAGGGATGGTTTTAATTGCAAATAAAAACAAGATGAGTGGAAATAAATTGAAAATGGCCTTGTAATTAATTAAATGAATTGAGAATGAATTAATATGGAAATTAAAATTTATAATGGATGAAATAGATGAACTATCAAATACATTAGTAGATTTAAATGGATTTGATTGGATAGAAATAAAGTTAAATTGGAAGAGAATTTATTTGCAAATGGGGATGAACTTAAGTATGAAATTGGAATAATTTGAAGTAAATTAACTTAAGTATAAAATTAGTGGATGCTTGGCTTCGAGTAAGGGTAAAAGTCCATTAAATAAAAGCTTGGGTAAATTTAAAATTGGGAAATGGTTATTAATATATAAGCATGGAATGTTTCAAGCTAAATAAAATGGTCTCAAATTAAATGAAGGCGAATATGGAATGAAATGCAAATGATTGGGTTATGAATAAATTAGAGATGGTTGGAATTAAATATAAAATGAGTTGGAATTAATTTGTAGTAGTTATAAACTAGAATGAATATTTTATTAAGCGAATATCGTCGAATTTGCATAGAAAAAGTTGTCGTGTGACGTATACGAAAGTAAATAAAATTCCCTAAAATGATAGAGGCAAATAGAATTGATTTTTTTTTGGCAAGGCCAGCCTGTTTTTATAGTGGACAGTCCACAATTTATTAAACAAAATCAATTACAAATGTGTAGAATAAACTAAGCAATACAAAAAGGAGCTGCGACAAAACCACAAACATGATAAGCGCATATGCTACAGCAACAACTCACGACAAAATTTGAAATAACAAAGCGGCAATTGAAGAGTTAGTCCGCGTGAATCTACATTTATTCCTCTCCTCCCAAATAGCAGCAATCGTTAGCTTTAGGAATCTAAGAAGACGAGTGGTAGAAAGGGATTTCCACCTAGTTTGTTGAAAGATGCGAATCCATTCAAGCTTGTAATCCCTGAAAGGCGGAGTCTCATGTAAGTGATGAAGAACGCGTTTCCAGAGCTGGAAGGAGAATAAGCAGGTGAAAAAAGATGGCCAACGTTTTCAGCGGCTCGATTACAAAGGATGCACAGCGAGTGATCGATTACATGTCTTATAACAAGATTATCTTGCGTATGTACCGCATTCTTCAGACATTTCCATAGAAGAAGATTGTGCTTAGGTTTCGATCCGGATTTCCAAATATGAGCATGCCAAGGAAAAGGAGAGCTGAATTAACTATGCATAATTGCTTTATAAACCAAGGAAATGCTATGATTTTTGGCGTTCCAGCTTAGCCCCGACTGATTAGCAGGCAAAAATGTTTTTCTAATCGAAGACCAGAGGTTCGTCAAAGAGGGAGAACTGACATGAGGCAGTTGAAGTCCCTCATTGTTAATATAAGATTCAGCATTAGCGTTTTGAGGTATACCAGAATTATTAATAAGATTATAATCGATCGAGAGGGAAAGGATCATACCAGGAGCACACAACGGGGAGTGCCAAAAGGAATTGTTTGAGCTGCATCGTACCAGAGGCAGGTAATATCTTCTATTCTCCATAAGTCTTTTCCAAAGATAGCTAGCTTCATTGTTAACATTCATAGTCCAAAAATTGCAGCTTTTAAGATTCTAGTGTCTATTCCAGACCGCCCACAACCCCTGATCATTATTAAGCAACCTGTTAACATGATGAGAGGCAGTAGCAATGTTCCATATATTAAGATTAATGATACCAAGGCCACCCATATTAAATGGGGAAATAATCTTTTTATAAGCAATCGGAATGAGTTTGGTAGAATAAATATTTCCGTGCCACAGAAAATGGTTAAAGGCCCTATTTAACATGTTAATAAGTTTTATAGGAATGGAGAAAAGCCTAAAATAGTTCGTACACATAGAAATAACAATGCTTTTTATGATAACAAGCCGACCAGCTTGTGATAGTTTATCACCATTATAATTTTTAAGTCTAAATATTATTTTTTCGTATAATGGGAGGCATTGCGCGTTGGAAATTCTAGACTTACACATAGGAGCACCGAGGTACATGGCATTGTGATCCATTGCCTGAAGACCAGAAGCATGAAGAATGTTCTGATAATTATTATCAGTGACTCCAGCAATATTAATTTGAGATTTGCTATTATTAATATGGAGACCTGTCATCTGATTAAAGGTTTGAAGAGTGGAGAACACATTGGTAATGGATTTAATATTTGGTTTAGTAAAAAGCAAGAGATCGTCTGCAAACATTATAGAAGAAATTTGGTGTTTCTGACATTTAGGATGAAAATCAATTTTTTTATTTTTGCATTCCGTACTAATCAAATATGTAATAACTTCCATTACTAAGATGAATAGAGAAGAGGAGATAGGGTCCCCTTGCCTAATACGTTTTTGAGTTTTAAAATAGCCAAAAGCTTCACCATTGAGAGATAAGGACACATAGACAGTAGATATGCAAGTGTATATCCAGGCTAAAAAAGGTAAGGGAAAATTCATCCTAGACATAATAGAAATAATAGCATCCCATCTGACAGAGTCGTATGCTTTATGAATATCTAATTTTAGGAAACATCTAGGAGAGATGTTTTTCCTATTGTAACCTTTAATAAGTTCTTGAGATAGTAAAATGTTATCAGTAATAGATCTCCTAGATATGAACCCATTTTGATTAGGAGAGATTAAATCAGAAAGGCACTTTTTCATGCGAGTTGAAATAATTTTAGCTATGCATTTGTATATAACATTGCAACAGGCAATGGGCCTGAAATCAGTAACAGATTGGGGAAGATTAACCTTAGGAATAAGAGCAAGTTTAGTATGATTAATACCATGCAATAAGGTGTTGGTTTTGAAAAAGTGTTGAATAGCTTTACAAAAATCATATTCTATAATGTGCCAGCATTTTTGAAAAAACATAGCAGTAAAACCATCAAGACCAGGGGAGCTAGTGGTTTTCATATTTAAAATAGTAGCATGGATTTCTTCCGGAGTAATAAGCTTAATTAAATTCCCATCTTGTTCATTAGTGATAGTATTTAGCGAAAAGTCATTTAAGACCTGCAAATTAGAATCAGAATCAGTGTTAGTATGAGCAAAAAGATGCTTATAATAACTAAGAAAGGAGTGCTTTATATTCGATTGCGTATTCACTTCAAAACCATGCATATCTTTAATCATGTGGATTAAGGTAGAGGACTTTTTCAGTTTCAAAGAATTATGAAATGTTTTTGTGTTTTTGTCTCCTCCTATTTCCCAGCTACGTCTGTTTTTATCGTGGAGCGTATGTAATTCAGTTTTGATAGCAATTTTCAAGTTTTTGGTTAGCTCATGCTCTTTATCTGAAAGCACTAAATTACTAGGGTATCCGGCAACAGAATTTGAATGGCATTAAGATTAGAACTTAATTTAGAAGAAAGAAGGTTACCAGTTCCAAATAGAATTGATTTTGAAATCAATTGAAATGAATATGAGTTTGCTTTATTTAAAAATGAACTGGATGTAAGAAATTGAGTTGTAAACAATTGAAATTGAATAAAATGATATATGAATCGGTTAAAAGCAATTAAATTTGACCGAAACCTCATAAATTGCTTACGAGAATTGTTTTTGGTGCATTGCTTATGAAATCCATGTGTTAACTATTGAAAATGAGTGAAATGTAAATAAACTTCCTATATATGGCACTTACATGTTTAAATTGAGTAATTACTAGTATCTGAAGGCCGTTTGGCTAGATTGTGGCCACGCAAATTGCTAAATAAATAAGCCGCTTGCTTAAAAATGCTAAATAGAGGTACGCCTACATAATAAAAGATAGGAAATATGAAATATTATTTGTTTTTTTTGTTTTTATGACCGTGCGGGTCGATGTATATATATTTATATTTCTTGTCAAATTGCAAAAGCTCCTCCGTACAAAGGAGACTCTGTCAAAAAATTTGGGGGCTAGAAAATTTTTGGAAAATTTTTGTTAGCAATGGATTGATTTCAAATTAGAATTGAAATAAAAGGATTTTGAAATTGGAATTGAAAACTAAGTGTTTAGTTGGAACTAAAGGATTAGAAAAGTGAATACGGAATTTTCGCAAAGTGAGTTTTAACAAGTTAAAGGGGTTTGGGGCATTCTTCTGCCTTAGTAATTTCGGGGACGAAATTCTTTTAAGGGGGAGGAATTTGGCGACTTTGATTTTTCGTTGTTGAATTCGAAATATTTAAATGGCTTTAAATATTTAATTTGGACTAAAAATTGGTTTTGAATATGAAAAGCTTGAGTTTATTTAAAGAAAATAGATTCTAAATTTAAAAATAGCAGTTAGTTGAATAATTTAATTATTTAAGTAATAGCTGAAGTATTGGGTAAAATAGTGAATGTGGAGTTTTAAGCTTGATAAAAATAATTTAAAGGCTTATAAAATTTATATTAATAATACAGAAGGCAATGCAACTTTTAAAATTGAATTTAACAGTGGTTTGTTCAGTTTTAAAAATATATCGTTTAAATCTACGTTTGAAAATAGCCTTTCGAGGCACAGTCTCAGAATTCGACGAAACTAGTTTCATTGGATCTATAATATTGTATTTTTGTCGGATTTTAATTTTCATAACATTTGGAGTTATCGTTTAGCCGTACGGAATAGAAACGCACTGAAAATTTATATCGAAATTCAATAACTGGATCCAAAAAAACTATCTTCTCCATACGATCAAATTAGGACTCGAAACCTTTTCCATTGCACTCAAAATAGGGTTATAACATTAGAAACGCCTAGCAGCATGTCTCGATAGGGGTTCGTGATTTTAAGTTGCATAAATCGAGACAATTTGAATTTAAATTAACATATATAGATTTATTTATTTTAGTCAACAACTGAGATTCTTTCCATCATCCACCATTCTTTCATCTCAGCCATCCTATTCCTGAGCAAGCCGGCCTACTCCTCTCTGCTTAATCACGTACTCCTTGTCTTCCCTCAAAAGCTAAAATCAAACTGAAGCCACCTTCCTCCATATTATAATCGCGTGGATCTCCCCTGTTCTCCAGACAGAATCGTATCCTTCTTGTTCAATTCAACAGACCGAATGAAATAAAAAAATGGTGACTACTCAGTATAAAATCTCTTTGTTTCCCTCTTTTTCTCCGTCCCCAAATTGATTCAAAAAAAAGAAAAAACAATCAAAGCTCGTTCTCATTCGATTCAAAATCGAACGCGCAAGCGAAAAAAATATAAGAAAATAAAGACAGCAGATGGCGTATCGATGGGAGATGACTCAAGGGAATATCGCGGCACTCGCATGCGACATCAGGTGGCAGAGGCGAGCTCGAGGGCTTGGCGTGACGACGAACAACGGCAGTTGGCATGGAAGGTTCGGCGTCTTCACAAGCAAGCGTCGGGGGAGGATCGTCGGAGGGAGTTTTGTGCACAGTGGATGAGGGTAGTTTAGACAAGCGTGGAGGAGCATGCGACGCGGGCGTCTCGGCCTGGTGGCGTGGTGAGGTATCCTCATTTTTTCTAATTTAAATTTAATTTATATATGCAGGAAAAATTTATTTACAGTAAGGAAGAAAATAAAATTGTTTTAAATAGTTAGCTAAAGCTTGTTAAAATAAAAAAAGTTTGATTTACAGTGAGATAAAAATACATATAGAGAAGGATTTTAAATCTAGATTTATATATATATATATAAATATATTAAAAAATTTACAGTAAGAAATTACTGTTTGTTTATTTACAGAAAATAAAATATTAATTTAAATATATTATGTACATTTATATATATATATATATATATACAGTTAAGGAAAAGTGGAATACAAGTATAAAATTATATATACACATACCTATTTTCATTTAAAAGTATATACATAAACAGAAAATTTTATAGATTTTGGAAAATATAAGAATTTATATAAATTAGATTTTATGAAATTTATATAAAATATTTTTATAAGCATATGTAAATACGTAGTTTCAAAAGAAAAATAAAATATACACTTAACTAGTTTATTTTAAACAATTTATTATGGTGGCTTATTTGTTTAATTAACACGTTTAGTTTATTTTAGTTACTAAAAGATTCAAAATGGGAAATTATTAGTTTAAGGTTAAACCATTAGTTAATTAAATTTATCAACTGGAAATTAATTATTCGATTAGTTCAAATATTAATAAATCGTATAAATGTTTATACAAGGTCAAAAGTCGTGAAAACAAGTCAAGATTGAAGTGGAATGCAAACAAAAATAAAGGTGAAATTTTCTCACTCATTTGGATAACCTTACTTAAATTTTGAAATGTTAGAATTAAATCATTGGATGCCTGGCTTGATTGATAAATTTATAATTTATCTGTGGATGTGATGTGATATATATAATGGAATATGTATATATATTGGAGTGATTGATATTCCTGCATTATATAACATATAATGCCCTATGCGCCCCGCATAGCGGAAGACCTTTTACACGCGATATGTCCCTCAAAGTGGGATTTGGTATTTTATCTGTTGACTAACATCTGTGGATGTAAGGAAAACAGGTTGGAGGGATCCAACTGGATTCCTCAAAAATATTTATTGCTCATATATATATGTTGATATATGATATGATGGATAAATTGATATGGTTGGTGTAAATCGAATCATTAAGTGTTAAATGGCATTGGAATTTAAAATAGACATTTTAAATACCAGGAATAATTAAATTGAAGGAATTTAAAAAAGGAAAGTAGAAAAGAAATTATTGATAATGAAAATTGTACTTATTCTAAAGGAACTCAAGTAGAACAAAATATGTTAACTAAAATTTGAGCTATACTTAACCATTGAAAAATTGATTTTAGTGGGAATTTTGAAATAAATTACAGAAAAGGACTTAAAGAATATTCTGGAGTTATGAAAAAGAATCTTAAGTGAAAATTGAAATAGAAGTGAAATAAAAATGGAATTTTATTAAACGGTAAAATTTTAAAGTGGAATTATAAAAGAACTGTTTTTAATAAATAGATGGGAAACTCAGAGGAGTTTATAAATTTCTAAATGGGGTTTATAATTGAGTTAAAATGATATCAGTTGATATGCGGAAAATATAAGTTAATGGTGTGAACTTATATCAAAATATGGAATTGTATCGAAAAGAAATAGTGGGATATATTTCAAAAAGGGGAAATGGTGATAAATTTGGACATGGTCGATGTGATACGAACCAAAAGGAGTTTATAAAGTGAATTGGTGAAGTTAGTCATTTTAATACTTAATATTTGTTTAAAATAAATTCTAATTTTTATAAACCAACCGTGCAAATCACCTAATAACTGGATATGAAAGTTTTAATGTTTTAAGAGGTTGACATTTAAATCTATTTCCTAAACCATACCTTGAAAATAAAACCATTTTCCTTCTTATTTTATATCTATATATTTTTAAATGTTTAAATTCAAGTTATAAATTCTCTCGAGATAGGAAGCGAAGTTATATTAAACGGACAAGATTATAAGGGAAAGATCTTATAGTAGTGTTATGGGAATTTTAAATAAACTTATAAAGCATAAGATAAGCGAACTTCGAAAGGTGAAATGAAATTATAAAGGAAGTAGAAGTGAAACGGGAATATTAAATAAGCATAAACAGCTTTGGAAATGTAAAGGAATTTAACCAAGCAATTCTAGGATTATGGAATTTGTATAAAAGGAGTTGGAATTTACAAATAAAGTTGTAAATGATTTTTGAGTAAAGAAAAGGGAATAAGAGAAATATTTTCCAAGTGTCGAATATTAGAAATATTCTAAGTATTGGGAAAGTATTGGGAAAGGTTGAAATGTATTCCGTAAGAATAAAAAGAGATTTGAAAACTATTTGAAAAATGTAAAATATGGGAATAATATCTTGTGAAGATATTCTTGAAATAAATAACTTGGAAAATTATTTAAAGCCTGGTGGTTTCTTGTGAATGTTATATGATAGTTAAATAACCGACTATCAATATTGGACAATACGCTAATCATTTCAAAGAGGCCTAGATCGGATATAATTATCCGAAAACTACTTCGATCCGGTTTGAATGTTTGCGAATGAAGACCGTGAAGATGGTGAAGACATGGATTCGGTTTGTTTAGATCCTGGGCAACTTGCACGGATGAATGCTATCGGAACATCGTCAGGAGGACAATGAGCATTCTATGTAAATGAGTTCTTAAAAAGGTAATGCATAGCCTCAAGCCCCATCAACCAGGAATGGCTAAAACTGGGGAGGTGCAGCAAGGCTAAGTGGGAAGCATCCAAGTAGGGTAAGGTTTCCCTTGTCTAGATGTCCATTTTATTTCGGCTGTGTGGGCGGTTATTAGCTCCAACCGTGGGGTGATCTTATTCGGACTATCTAGTAAGGGGTAGCTTCGGTCTTGTGTTACAGGGGAGTGGTCCTCGGTACTTTGATCTTGGCCAGGTACTGTGATGGGCGATACCCCAGTAGCCCTGCCATTGTATGGAATCCATTCCCCAATAAGCGCTTGTATGGTTTTGATTATGCCCAACTATGCTGGAGTGAGAGATGCAAGAATTTCAGCTAGATTCTATTTTACTTTCTATAGACACTATTATAATATCAGACGTATTTGATAAAAATGTTTTGGTTATCGTCAGGTAAAAATCCGGCATATTTAATTGTGATGTGGTCTTACGAGTTGTTTTCAAAGGCTTTTCGAAAACTTTAATAATCCAATTGAGTGTGGTTTTCTCACATTGGTTTTCCAGATTAAATCGAGTGTTTTTTTATTATGATGCTCGGGTCAGACCGAGTTGTACAGATTCAGGTTAAAAAGTTGAGGAGCTCAAGACACGAGTTGGATCTCAGAGCATATTTGAGTATTATTCCGTTGTGTAAGGACAAGCTATTAAATTTTCCAGATTTCCTGTTGCTAAATGTACTCTGATGTTGTAAGTATATAACAGTACAGATTTCTTTGTATTTAAAAGCTGTTATTATATATTGTATTTTGTTCCGCTACGATTGTGAGATTCTGATGTTATTTTCATCTTCTTCTTCTTCTCTTTCCTCTTTAACCATGAAGACTCGTACTTTTGTTCCACTTTGAGTTGAACTATTGTGGAATATTGCCAATTCAAAGGGGTACAGATTTACGGGTCGTCGCAATTTCTATATTTCATCTATGAATACCTGAATCTGGGTTTTAGATCTTTATCAATCACTTACGTTCTTTATTATACCCGAATCTGGGTTTCAAAACTATTACTTATTAATGCTCTAATTTGGGCTTGAAATTTCTTACAGATTTCTATTATGGATTTCAATTTATCCATCACAAATTCCAGAATCTAGGTCAAAGAATATTCTCAAGAAGATCATTATTATAAGTTTCTGTTAATATCCAAATCCAAGTTTTGGATTTCTAAGTTTCTAAATTTCATAAATACCCGAGAATGGGTCATTGTGTTTATATTGCAAATATTCAGATAATGATTTCTAGACTTTTCATATTTAGCTCTTTATTAACTATCTCTAGAAAATAACTCTCACATTTATACCCTTGCTTCAGGGTAGGATTTTCTATCAACATACTTCAAACATTCCAACAAAGTGGTTAAAGTTACATTTTTAGTTATTTCTCACCATCATTAAAGATGGGATTTAGACATTTGATATAAACTACTTTTCATGTGCTTGGCAGGATGATTTGTTAATACACAAATGGCAAAGTAGATTTATATATTAATTTCAAGCTAACAGTTAGAAATGTTGTTTGCTTTATACTTTTCCAGGAAATCAAAACAGCAAAGAAGGATAAAGGATTCAATAAATACAGAAATTATAGTATGAGATGTCAAGCAAGTGCTTCATGAATGACATTACAGGAAAGAATCACAAATCAGGCGATATTTACAAAGTTTAAATTACTTACATGACTTATGAAACTATTTACAAATATACAAGATCAGCATATACATTTTCATGAATACAAATCAATCACAAACCTTGAGTAGCCTTGATCAGATTCTCAGCAATCGAAGGATCAATTATGTGACGAATTGTGATGGAGAGGACCTCTTTGAGTTTCTTTTCTTTCTTCCTTATTCTGTTTGCATCATCGATTGCATTATGTTAGGCTTTAGAGCACAATTGAAGGCTCTGTTCGTGCCTCCAAGGCTTTTATTGTCCCTTTCTAATTCTGCGATGTGCTTCTGAAGGATGTAATTGTCGCGTTTAAGTTTTTGAATTCTGGCCGCATACTCATTTATGCTTTGCGAATATTTCGCTTTTTGTTGTTCACCAAAGTACTTGGCCACTTCAAACTTAACTTTCATGCACCATTCACCTATAGCCTTCTTGTCTAGGTTGGGAGGAGGATTGGTCATTGTGGGGAATTTCTAAGCAACGAGGAAAGTAGACCTGTTAGGTCTAGTAACGGAAGGATTAGCATAGGGTGTCGGTAAACCGATACTCTAAATATTATCCCTGATAATATATTCCAGTGATTCGCATTGAGCCTAGCTATCCTTCAGTTTCATCTCTAAATGACTAATTTATTGAAAGAGTTTCGACATTTTCTAATCAAAGTCGATTGAAGGGTTCGACTTTACTTGTCGCTTTAGCACAGAAATCATTTCATCTTTGCTTTTGATTTCAGCCTCTATGTTGGCAATTTGATCTTTAAGATTGCTAATGATAGTTTTCTAAAGTAAGTATCTTTTGTACCATCTTAAAGCTTTTGTATTTCCACGAAAGCATACAACTAAGGTGAATTTTCTCTTTTCAAGTTCTATTAGCAGCCTATCTCTAAGATTAGTGAAGTATGACACTGAGTCAAGTGAGAGAGGAGCTGCTGATAAATGTAACTCCTATTTGAATAGAAAAAGAAACAAAATAAAGTCAAAATCAGAATGAAAAATCACTTCATTATTATGATAAAAGATTGCAGTTCAAATAACTATGAAACTAAAAGATACAATAAACAGTTATTTTATATCTAAAGTTGAGAAATTGCATTTCTAACTTTATTTATTGTGTTAGCAAGGAGGGTAACTATCGAATCAAAAGGAATATTGACCCCTTATGGAGTAATAACCGACGGACATTTACTATAGTCCCACATCCCAGCTGGAGGACTATCACGGCCACGAATTAACTTAGTATGGAATGTCCTGATTTCCTTAAGTAGCTTCTCTTTTTCATCACCAAGGAAATCAAAGCTGAGACGAGGATGTTCCAAGTAAAGTTTTCATAAGTCTCTAAGAAAACAGTATATTGCTTATTTAGAAGACTTTAAAATTGATGCTTTTTCGAGGTAAAATCTTCTTAATTTAACGTATCGACTTAAACGGTCTCTAGAAACAAGTTGGCGTGATGAATAGTTGCTCTATGACATCATAATGAAATGTGGCTAAGCATAATAAGCAAGACTAAATCAAATATTTACAAATCAATATATTATTACATGATTACAATTATTCATCCAGTTCATACAAGACAGACTTCGTAAATAATTTAGAAATAAATTTATTCTTGTACTACTTAAGCTTTTCAAGTGGAAGATCTTGGGGAATAGATCCGACTCATGGTAAATTCTAACAAGCTCTAGGATGCGGGTCAGATCCGTTGTTCTTTCTCCTTCGGTACCTCAACATCAATAAAAGAAGGCTCTTCTTCTTGAGAAGCGGATGGCCTGGTAGATTCAAGCGGGACTCCTTTATAGGGAGATGGATCTTTTTTAGAAGCTTTAGTAGTATCAACTCCATCCTTGTCAGAAGTCTCAGTGTGGCCCTCTCTGTCACCACCTAAACCTTGGCGGACGCTGATGTTGTCATCATCATCATCATCATCATTACCGTTGTCATTGTTATCGTCATCATTATTCCCCTCTTCCTCTGTAGTGTCGTCTTTATTACCTTCATCTTCTGAGTCGGATTTGACTTCAAAAGAAGGGACTTCAAAGGAAAGGATCTTGTAGGCATCGAACTCCTCCTTTTCAGCATTTTCCACTCCTTGCTTCATTTGATTGCCTTGCACATAACTTTCCTATTTATGTTATTATTTTTGTGCTAGAAAGTGGGCTTGAACCTCCAATTTTATTGATTACCCCACCGTCTACTAGTCTATTGCACTACCTACTTGGACATTCCATCATCTGCTGGTATTGATTCTTTAAAAGCTTAAAAGTCATTGAATAATAAGGGATACCACTCTCATGATTAAAGAAAATCTTTGTGAAAAAGAATTCGAGCAAGGATCTACAGGATTTCAAGAAATGGTCTTATCCCGTCAAATGGGCTATACACTCATTTTTGGGAAGGGCAATCCCTAAAGCTCAGAGCACTACATATAATGAAAGAAAAGAGCAAGCACCTACCTTATGGCCCTACGAAATGGAGTCTAAACTCTTTTCATATAGGACCTGCCTCAGTCTTTGCTTTGGGAAGAGAAAGTGAAAAGGGAAATAACTTGTTCCTACGGATAAGAAAAATGATTTAGTCTCATGCTTCAGGAACCATTTTTGAAAAGAAAATGATAATGGATTATAAGACTTTTGCTACGAAATGGAATCAAGCCATCCATGACTCTCGATCTTTGAGAAAGAGTCATCAAGTTGAAGAAAGATCTACAGATGAAAACTCAAGAATTGCAAAGAGATTCTCAGGTAACAATCAAAGACTGAAAGATGAGCGATTAAAAATAAATCCACGGGCTACAAGAAACTTTCTAAGACAAACTCCAAAAATCATAGGAAGATCCATTAATAGGGAAAAAATAATAAGAAAAAGAAAAATAATTCCACAATTAGGAATTCCTAGATCAAAATTGAAAAGGATTAAATGCCAACTGAAAATGGCCCCAGCAACAAGATTTCTTGATGGATATGAACTTACTACTTCAATAAATGGGATTTACTTTCAAACCAAACAAAAATTCAACTATCGGCCATCTCAGAGAAAAGACCCGTGTTTCAAAAGAGGCTTGGAGAGTTATACTTCCATTTCCACATGATGAACAGACATGATACCAACCACTATAAAGCTTTAAAGAAGATGGTCTTATATTTCCTAAGACGAGGGAAACTTAAATAGTTTGTAAAGGAATAAACAAAAAGAATTGTAGAATGAAGTTTCATTGCCAAAATAAGAAAAGTCTACAATGGTCGAGTGTAAAATTCTCCTAAAACTTGAACTACCTAAAATGGTAGGCTACTTAAAATGGTAGAAATCCCTTAGTCGTGCAAAGATGGCCAGGTCAAGGCACCTCCTAGGGGGATGGCGTAAGCCTTTAGCCACGTGAAATTCAGAAATCGCCAGGTTAATGCAGCACAAGCCCTTATCCGCGTCACGCTATGGCCAGGATAAGGAGCCTCCTTGAGGGAGGATGGGTAATCCCTTGGTCCCGTCATTCTATCGTCCGGCCAAGGTACCAAACAACCCATTAGCCCTGTCATGCTATGGTCAGGTTAAGGTGTCTCCTAGAGTGAGGTAGGGTAAGTCCTCCCGCCCTACTTGGGAATAAGCTAGCCGAGCATATCTGAAACCTGAATGAAATATCCGATGGACTAAGAAAAGTCCCTGCCTGAAATGGGCACCGCCAGAAATGGCACCGCCTAAAATGGCAATTGCCAGAAATCGGCACCGCCTAAAATGGAAACTGCTCAAATAAGCAAAAGAATTGTACAAAAGAGTCCCTTCTTGAAATAGGCCAAAACAAATGAATAAAGAAACTTTGGCCCGAGAAAGAAAAAACATGAAAAATATCATCAAAGTCTGAAGATGGCGCATTCAATAAGAGAATCAGAAAGAATTCACTGACTTCTCCTCATAAACATCTGCTAGATTGGTTTTCTGGTCTTCCATTACTTATTACCAGAAATGATATTCTTGTCTTCTATTACTTATTACCAGAAATGACTTCTGGTCTTCTATTACTTATTATCAGAAATGGTATTATGGTCTTCTATTACTCATTTCCAGATTGATATTCTGGTCTTCTACTACTTATTGCCAGATTGGTTTTTTGGTCTTCTATTAATTATTACTAAAAATGTATTATGGTCTTTTATTACTTATTGCTTGATTGGTTTTCTAGCCTTCAATTACTTACTTCCAGAGTGGTTTCTGGGTTTTTGATACTTATTGCCGGAAATGGTCTATTATTTATACTAAATCGAGTATTCTAGACTTCTATTATCAAATATGTTTTTTCGGTCTTCTGTTATTAGTTCCAAATTGGAAATCCTGGTATTTTGCTGCATGTCAACAGATATGGATTTTTAACTTCATATTATTCATTACCAGAGAGGGTATTCCGGTCTTCTATTACTTATTACCAAGAAGGGTATTCTGGTATCCTTTTACCGAAACTAGAGCTCTAATCTTCCATCACTTATTGCTAGAAGGGGATTTCTGGTCACTTTTTAATATAATAGACCAACATCATCACCTAACTTGAGCTTTTGGATTTATTCTTACATCAAACGTTGTTATCCCTAGATCCCCAAAATATGACTCTTAAACTTATGCGAAAATCTGAATCCAATGATAACTTGTGAAACTCTATTGTTAACACCTAAATCTAGGTGAGGAGTGAAGTTTAAAATTCTCAATATATTTGAAGAATGAATTACGAGCAGTGTTAGAATGGCCCAAATCTAGGCCGTAGATTGAATTATGCAGGTTCCCAGTATCAATGTCTATAGAGAACAACTTCTACATCTTTTATGTACTTTCTTTTTGAATTAAAATTCTAACCTTGAATACACTGCTATTATCCAAACTGTGAGTTCTTTAAAGATTTACATATATAATGGAGATTTGCAGATTTGCTTAATCAAGAGAAGCATCACGAATTAAAATAGAAAACTCAAGAAATGTACAGGCCTTTAGAAGATACATTCAAATAAAAAGGCAAGCAATGCATAGACAAAGGCGGCAAAGTGCGTAAAGTTTACATCTAAAATTGCTCAGGTATGAAAAGACTTTTAAAATACACCAAAAATTACTATGATTTAGTTAACTATTTTGTCAAACCCCCCGACACATCATGATCAACATCAGTAGTTGATTCTCCAAGGATGAGATTTAGATATTTAATGGTTGCCCTACTGCCACTCAATTTTGTCTCTAGATCATCAATCTTTTCATATAATCTGGTCATTTTAGAATCATATTCAATGTTGGGGTTTGCTCCACCCAAGTGTTTTAGGATTGTGATGTCACGATCTCTTTCTTTGAGTTTTAGTTTCAAATCCCAATTTCTTTAGAGAATTCCTGAACTTAATGGCCTTGAAAAAGATGTTTCTATTCCATTCCTTTGTCAAGGGAATTTCTGAAAGTTTGGAAATGGTGGGATCCTAAAGAAATTGCCTCTCTTTGAGATTTGCTAACAATCTATCTTTGATTCCCACAATTCTCGAAGGAGGGGCTTCAGAAAGTGATATTATTTCTGTCTGCGTTTCCTACATGAAAAATGAAAAGGAAAGATCGTTGTTCGCCAAATAAAGTTCCTTCATCCCTATGAGAAAACCTTTACGATTTGTTTTTATATTCGTACAATGGATCCACCGCTTATATTTATCATCAAAATATTTCTTGCGAATATTATTTAGCAAAGAAATTATGTATTCAAATATATTATTTTTACACATCATCATGGGATTTATACAAAATAAGTCTTTTGAATATTTCTAGAATAAAATTCAGCTCATGGAATTCAAATTTTGCTAAGGGTAGGTCCTGTGGAATTACGTGTATCGTTGATAAATCCTGATGATCCCCAGGGTGGGGAGTGCTTCCAAAATTCATTTTAACACTTTTCGTGGGATCCCCTAAGGGGACACTCACTGTTTTCGTGGAAATGAAATTTTTATACCACTTTACGCAGAATCCCATACTTGAGAAATGGAGGTTTTGGAGTGAAGAGCCCTCCTCCCTTTTCGTTGTTTTACCTCTCTTTAAGAATTCTATAGGGATGTGAGAGGAGTGGTTATATATTTCATAGGGTTGTCCTCTTGGGTGGTATGGTCGGTACCCACATCCTTAGATCCATCTTTCCCAGAGAGGCCAAGAGAGTCTCCTCCATCTCCACTTTATTCATCATCATGCCTCTTTTTATAGGGGCATTCAGCAAAATCGTCCCAATTATTGTCATTGTCTTCCTCTTCCTCCGAACCGGAGTTGTGTTCAGGAAGGGCATCTTCTATCTTAAGCTGCTCTTTGACATTATGATCTTCCCTTTTAGGAACTACGACTCTAGCCTTCATTTTACCAATTCTATCCTTGAATCTCCTTACGATCGCGTAAGGAAGAGAAGAGAAATTCAGTTTGGGATATAGGGCAGCACTGTCAGCATGGATGAAGGATAGTAAATCTTCGTAGGTATCGGCCGTGTACTCCTTAAAGGAAATATTTGCGAAATCATAAACCTTACTTTTTGCGTCGTTTATTATCTTGACGGCTTTGGATAGAGAACTTCACTATTCCTCTAACTTCCTTTGAAGCAGGGTTTTCTCAACCTCAAGATTAGCCTTAGCATCGCTGGACTCCTCTAAGGAAATCTTGAGAGCCATAATGTTATCTGCTCGGACTTGATTGCGCTTCGCATTAGTTTCAATTGTACCCCTCAACCTATTTCGCTCATCCGTTAGGGAAGAGATTTGATCTCTCAAAGTACTTCCATCCCCAGCTAACTGAGAAGAATTGGCAATGGTTTGAAGCAAAGAATACCAGCCCTTAGCAGCCTAGAACATAATAGGCAAAAAGACAATTTGGAAGCTCAACATGAGAATACTAGCAAAATAATTAAAGAAAGCAAAGATTTACTACAAGATGTTGTTGGAGAAAAGTTTCCCCATTGGCTAAAGTATCAGCACGAGAAGACACTTAGATCGAGGAAGGTGGAAGGGTCTTGGTCAAAGTTTCCACCAAATAAGAAAAGTCATCAGTGGGAGAAGAAATTGATGGGCTACTGGCAGAACTTCCTGGAAAGAGATAGACTGCTTAAAGATGTTAAGGATTAAATTCTAAAAGAATAAAAGCAATATAGAAAGAAACTCAAGATGAGAGTACGCACCTTTGATTGAGAAGGTGGAGGCAAGCCCTCTGAGTTGGTAAGATTGACCATAGGGACATCAGAAGTTGGGTCAGAAGTAATACATTCTTTTGGTATAGGAGGAAGCAGGCATGTGGATACTTTGACATTTTTAGGGAATGGATCCGATAAGATGACTTTTCTTAGTCTTTTGCTCGCTACTTTCCTAGCATAAGCCAAAGACTTTTCCCAAGATGAAGAAGTGCCCTTATCGGGAGATTTGGAAGGAGAAGAATTCTTGGAAGACTCAGGCGTAGTGATGGTGACTGCATATGTAACAGACTTTATGTCATGAAAATGATTAAAAGAGTAACTCAAAGGAAGGTAAATTCACATTTTAAATGTCAAACGTTCACCGATAGGCCTGATAAACATTGGGGAAGTGGAGCCAAATTTATTCTCATTGCCCAGGGACAAGAGAGAACTACCAGTAGAGGAAGTGTGGAAAACATGAGGCTTCTCCAAAATCTTCTGCGAGGGAGGAAGTATGGAATGCTTCTGTAGAACCTCGAGCATAAGCTGAACAGATCTCTTCCCTAGATTTTCAGAGGTAGCATCAAGCTTATGGATAATTTCCTCGTTAGATTCGATAAGTTTCTTCGGAGTTGGGGCAGATTGTAAAAGGTTGATCGGTAACAATTAATGAAATGATGAAAGAAGAAGTGTAAGTGCTTACTAAAGGCGATAAAGATGCCAGAAATGCAAGGAGGACATCTCACATAGAAGAATTGAGTGTCCTAATCCCGAGCCTTGTTTAAGCTATCTGTAATCAACAACTTGTTCAGACTACCTCTGTAGAATTGGTCATTCTGGTTGCTTATCCTAATAAGATTCAGAAGATGAAGAAAGATTTTAGGAGATAAAGATTCTTGGCCTGACTCCAAAGCTAGAATCTCTAAAGAGAGCGTATATGTGTAGGTGTTGGGAGTCAGTTGGATTGGCATGATCTTAGCATGCTCAAAGAATCTGTCAAGAAAGTGAGGAAAGGGAATGAGTCCTCCATGCCAAATATGGATAGTATTGAAAGCAAAGAATCCCTTGGGGGGCGAATCCATTCGATCATTGAGGCTTGAAAGGATAGCTTAAACCCTAGTGATAGCAAAATACCTAAGGATTCCGTCGATGATATCTCATGAATTAACCAAAGAGCCTCTTGTTTTAAAGACCGCTGGAGTTTTCCTACACTTGGCACTCGACCCTGTTCCTAAAGACTGAGAACTTGAGCCCACTGTAAGTTCTTGAGCTTGTTCCTTAACGGAGCCTGAAGAAAGTTTCTTAGCGGCAATTTTCTTACCCATCTTTCTACAAGGTGAAATTGTTTCATAAAAATTGGTATAGAACATGTTTAAGTCTTATCTTCCGAAATATGGAATGGCAATGCAGATGCATGACATAACTACATAAATTACAAAAATGGAGGATATGAAATTAACTAAGTCCACGAAAATTCATGCTTCCGACAAGGTCGAAACCAAGACTGTAAAGGATCGACCGCTGTAAAGAAATGGACCTTTGACCTTGTAAAAACCTGTACGTTATGATATTATACTACCTTTTACCTTAGTCGAAACCAGAGAATTCCTTTACAGAAAGGTTTTAAAATTCCACCCTTCCGATGTTTTCCAAACCCTGAGGCTCTGATGTTGCTGGAGGAACTTAGAAAAAATAAGTTTAATAACATAAAGAGGGTTTCGTTAATATCAAAGTGGTGTCTAGGTGAGTTATGGGTTTCGACTTGCACGGAAGGACTAAAAGTTAAAACTTTCAGCTGTTTCGAAAGGACACAAAGGATTTTAAATAATATCGAAGCCAACAGTTATGTTAGTCGCTCCAGATATGCATTAGGGGTTTTAGTTTTACCAGAATTATCCAATTATACTTACTCAACTGCCAATTTAACTTTGAACCAGAACTGAAAGATATCGATTCAGGCAAAGACAATCTGCCCAAACGGATTTTGATTTCAAACTCGAAACCAATAGCAAGGAAACGCCCCAGTTAGAAGTTTCTCGTATGAACCCAAAATCCATTTTGATTCAGCAAGATAATTTTGATTCTTAGTTTCAGGTCTTAATTTATGAAAATGTATCAACTAAAAACTAAATGAGAATCTAAATTGAACTAGAAAATCAAAAGATCAGCGACGAAAGAGCTGAAACCGGCTTTGATGTTTAGATAATTTTGCAAGGTCATAGTTAAATTGAAAATCGAGTTAAGAACGAAGGAGAAGAGATTTTTTACATTAATAATTTGGATGAATCTAGATAAAATTGAGAATTCGAATACTCACGAAAGTGAATTTTTATTTCAGGTAAGAAGGAGAAGAAGAAGAAGAGGAAGCACTATTTATAGTAAATTGAAAGGAACTCCCTTCTTCCGATCTAATTTTAGATCAACAGCCTAGATCTACGTGGAAGACCTAAAGGAGGGTGAAAGCAATGACAAAGGCATGACTTGAAATGCCAAGAGCATCCCTTCGCAAAGGGGGAGGCAAACGTTAACACCAAAATTCACCACCGAAAGCAGGTTTCGGCACTAAGTAAAGATTACTGAAGGACCTTATAAAGGAGACGAAGGGATGATCTGGAAAGGTCGAAAAGGCTTCTGCAATAAAGGTTCTGCAAGAAATGGTTTCGCACACAAGAGGCTTCTGCATATGTTAAAGGCCTTCACCTTTGGTTCTGCATAAGAGGGTTCCACAGAAGAGAACTCACTGCCGACTGAAGACCTTCCGCAGGTGATAGTTCCACATTAAAGACCTTCCATAAGAGTCAACAACATCTTGTACAAATATTACCTTCCGCAAATCATAATTGGAACCTTATTCAAAAGAGTCTTTCGATGGAGTCGAAAGGTTCCCTTCCGCATCAAATCACCTGTCCATCCCTGTTAAAGAATCTTTAGATCAATGTTGCGGGTGCCGCATTCTCACCTTTCGATGGAGACAAGGGAATCTAGTTATGTTTAGAGAGCTATGAGCCAGCCTTTCGACAAAGCAGAAAGGCCATCCTTTTGGATAAGGTCTGAAGGATGCAAACGAAACCTACCTTCTAATACGGTCGGCATGACCCCCGCGGAAGGTGCCAAACCGCACCTATAAATAAGACCCAAGGGGTCCTATTTTGCGATCAGATTTTTAGTTTTCGAAATCACTACTATTTTGAGAGCTTGTCACCCTAATTTCTAAATAGATTTGGTGCTTTTTCCAACAAGCATTACTATGTGTTACTTTGAATCATAATAAAGAATTAATGTTTAAGATCAATGTTTTCATGTATTTTCTACGCTTTATGTTGAAATAATCAAATACCAATCCTCTTTTTACATTTCTTTGATTCGAAAGGCTTAATAGCATCTTTCTACTGGATTTAGCCCCCTACGAATCCCCTTCAGATAGGGAATCCTTTCAAGTGACAATCTATGGAAATACCTTTCGACAAAATTGAAACTTATTTTTCTAGTTAAGAATTCCTACAAGGAATTAGACTCCTCTACCTTCTAATAGGGTCGAAACCCTCCTATCGCCCTAACAATACTCTACTGTCTCTAACCTTTCGGTGAGGTCGAAACCTTGGATCTTCATAAAGATTACACTATGGATTCGAAACCTTCCACTGCAATTAGAGTTCTACTGGTTCTTATTAAGTCTTTCGGTACGGTCATAATTTTCAACCCTTGATCAAGGATTTGCCAAACCTACATTCTCCAAACCCCTTTCGGTGGGTTTAACATCTAAAACATATCTAGCTTGGTTCTACAAGGAAAATGCTTGGACCTTTCGAAAGGCTCAGAACCCCTTTTTCATATGCCTTTCAGTGGAATCTTACTTTATCCTCCATCCACTAAGATCTTGGCCTATTAATTTCTCCACTCCTAGTATTAAATCAACAGAATTAAAATTCTCCATCCTAGTATTAAAAGTCCATCAAGTCTCACATGGAATCTGTTTGACATCATTTCACATCAAGTCCTTCAATAAGGATTCTTTGGGGTGTTAACCAAAATTTGTGTTAACAAAGCCTAGTTGAAATTAACTCCAAAAAAAGAAAAAATAAAGAAAGACTTAAACAAAGTACATACAAGTAATATTCAATGGATAAGATAACTAGACCCTTCGACACTGTCGAAACCAAGGGCTTAGGTTTTTTAAGTGAAATATAAATGTCGTCGAAACCATATATACCTATTGAGCCAAAAAATCTTAAGTCAAAATTATACAAACTTGGAATGTTTTGGTAATTCTAGAGAAAGGGGATTGTAAAATGGTTTTGACTCATTAGTTACAGGTGGTTTCGATAAGATTGAAAGAATACTACGGTTTCGAAAACATACAAAAAAAGAAAAAATTTCAGTCAACACAAAAGGTTCGACTAAGTCGAAACGTTTTGCTTTCGAAAGAGTTAATTGCATGCTACTTCATTATACAGCCTTTCGACAAGGTCAGTTAAATTAGCACCACCACATCTTTCGACCCCATCGGAAGAGGTTAAGAAATAAAAATGAAAGTTGCTGCCTTAAATCCTTTTGAAGGGATAGAAATGTAAATTTATAGTGCTAATTTTTTAATCCAAACAATTCAAAAGCTTCCAAGGGGAGAAGCCAAGGAAACCTTTCTTCCCCAAACCCGATCAAGGAATTCAAAAAATATTGAACAAATGAACAAAAACCATTAAATTAGCAAATTCAAATGGCAATTAACCTTTTAAACTTTCAAAATCTATAAAACGAGAATTTAGATTTTCTAAAAAGGTAACGGTAATCATAAAAGAAAAGAAAAAAGACTGAAATTGAGTTTAAAACGAAAATCAAAGAGAAGTAAATATGATCGGTTCGTTAAAATCAAGTCGTGGAATGCACTCAAGTGGTTTAATAGTTTTAAACTTAAGAAACCTCCAGAAACTTGAATCAAAATTCAAAATCTCAATTATACAAAATTTGGAATTGAAATCCGATTATGAAATTTAAGGAATTAAAATCCACCGTGAAATTTAAAAAATAATAAAAAGAAAGGGAGATTATAAGAGCAGAAATGATTTTAGCTTACGAATCTGGTTTCTTCTTATATTGAAGAAAAGATAATATGGAAATTTTTAGGATTTCATTACTCTTTCTCAAAATTGATTTATTTGCAGGTAAGTGAAGAGGAAGAAGAAAAGAATGTACTTTATTAGAAAAGTCAGGGAAGGCGGCAAGCTGATGATCAGATTTAAATAAACGGTGTAGATTTACGTGAAAATGCCAAAAGGCGGGAAGTTTCTAGGTTTCGACACAGTTGACTTAGAAATTCAATTTCATCCCTTCGCAAGGAAGGGCAATTGTTACTACCAAAAATTCCTTTCGACTTAGTCGAAACCTATTTGAGCAGAGGATAAAGAAGAACAAGAGGAAAAGGTTCCAACTAGGCCTTTCAAAAAAGTCGAAGGGATGCTGCAGCCAAAGTCCAAAAGCTTTAGAACCTTTCGAAGGGGTCGAAAGGATGCTACAGCCAAAGGAAAAAAAAACTTTTGAAGGGGTCAAAGGAGTCGAAATCACCCTTCCGCCTTTAGTGACCACCCTTTGAAGCAGGTGATTCCATATGCATGATGACCTTTCGAATGAATCGAAGCAGCACCTTTCGAAGATGATGAAGGACAACTCTTCAAATACGCGCCAAACCATTTAAAACCAAAAGGTTTTTCCTTCATGAAAACCACTCGAAAGAATGTATTAGCCAGAACAACCCTTTCGAAAGCTAAACCAAGCCTTTTGAATCAGTCAAAGCCATTATTGTCTAAGGAGTTTCGTATCAAGTCACATGCAAGAGTTCAGAAGCAACCAATAACATCGAAACCGTCAGCGCCTTAACATCTTCAAAACCACTTAATAAAGCCTATCGATAGAGTCGAAATCTCTTATAAAGAAAAATAGACGAGAAATGTGCAACCGTTCCTTTCAAAAAAGGCGGAAACATACTTGAGTCAACACGGTAGACACCTTTGGACCGTGTCGAAAGCATTAGGGTCGAAAGGTGCTGACCCGCGTCTATTAATAAGACCCAAGGGGTCTTGTTTAGGGGATCCGAACCCATTCATTCTAAACTTGTTTTCTCTAATTTCTAAAAGTTATAAAACCCTAATTTGTAAATCGAATTTGGGATTTTGAGTAATAAAATCTTCTTTGAGTTGAGAAAGGGAAGTCTATGGTATTTCTACTTAATTAATTGTTTCTCAAGCTTTTATCTAGTCTAGTTCTGTGTTACAGGTATCAACTATATCGAAGGGTCTCTTCCTACTAGGTGGAAACCCATATATTCTAAAGTAATATGAGCTATTGGTTCCAGGCCACCCTTCCCAAGTCTATTACTTCGATCGGGTCGAAACCCCATACCAACTCACTTTTCCATTTGATTCCCAATCCAAGCCAAGGCATTTAAGGATACTGTTTTCAACAGGGTTGAAACCTAAACTCGATCCACTCAAACCTTAGAAACCCAAAGCACTTAATGACTTAAGCCTTCGAGTAGGTAGAATCCCAGTAAGATAAACTTTATCTAGTGGTTTCTAAAGTGATCAATTGAGTCTTACAATAGCTTTAAAAGGAAAGCTTTCGAAGGAGCATCCAAATCATCCCAACTAGTTCGAAAGGCTGACAAGTAATGAAATACCCATTTCGATTGGATCAGAAAGTCATTCTAAACAAGCTCACACTAAAGCAACCCAATGGAAAGGAAAATTAAAGAGGACATTCACATCATACGTTTCCCTATTTATCCTAGAAAAACCAAAAGGGGTTAACCTTCAACTTTAACTCTACTTCGGGGTGTTGACAAGATTTCTTGTTAACAGTGCGAAAAGAGATCTTAGGGCTGAAGAGATTGATCTAATGTGGCTAGAAAAAGAAGTCTTGAGGGGGGATGAACCCATAATTTTGTAAGAGGGCCTACTCGTAATCCAAAAGGAAAGCATCGTAGCTTTGCAACAAGTGATAGGCGAGGGTTACGGAGCCATGCAACATGATGCTACGCCTGATCAAACCCCGAGGACCCAAGCTGTACCTAGCTCCAATATGGACTCTTATACCGACACTGATAATAACCCAGATGAACCGCTGCTTCAAAAATTCACTGGCCTCTCTTACATCCTAAAAGGAGCATCAAGCGATACTTTGAATCATGTGGAAGTTCTAACTAAAGAAGATATTTGGTTGACATCTTCTATTTTTCAAATAGTCGATATATCTTCGGTCTACATTTCTGAACTCTCTTGTTGTATTTCTTGAGCATCAAATCCACCTGCTATCACTTCACTTCCTCCCCAAGGCTCTTAACCAGGACCCCAAACTCCAGTGACGGTGTTTGTAACCATAAATACTTTGATAAAAACTCATAGCATTCCGAATGAGGAAGTTCCGGACTATGATGAGCACTTGGCGGACGCTTTGTTGAAAGAAGGAGGTGATTTGAATTAGAGAACTCAATTCGACGATGACGTTGTCATTACCAAGGATTCCCATTCTTCATTACGTCCTTCCATGCATGAGATGGAGCAGAAACTTGATATGGATGTTTCCTTGGAGCAGTGATCAAACCAGAAAAGATGGAAGTCATTCCTTCTCACAGATCTATAGTTCTTCCCATGGAGACTATTTTTGCCCATGTTCACATCTCTTTACCTGGGAGCATTAGGAGTTTCTCGAAAATGTCCTCTTCAAGCATCCCAGCTTCCTCTCCTCATCCTAGAACTGCCATGGGCACACCCGTTGGACCAACCTAGAGCACCCCACTCAAGGGTAAAGGGAGTTGTAGGAGAAAAGGAAAATAGGAGGAGGGAGTTCGAGCGAGATTTCTCCTGAATCCAAAAGGAAGTAATAGAAGTCATCAAAGAAGAAGTAACTCTAGATTTGAACTTCTTTATATCTTAGAACAGCAGAAGTCTGCCCTTTCTTTTTTTCAGCTTGTTGGGCATAAACTTCTGCTTAGGTTCCAAGTTTAGAACGTAAATAAAAGTTCATTCGTTTTCAGTTCAACTTTGCATAAATTTGTTTAAGTGTTTGAGATTTTACGTTTTCCGTTTAATATATTTGTAATTCATTGCTTTTCGTTTAACTTGCAATGTCATTCGGTCGCCCGTTGCTTTGGGTGTCGACCCGATAATTCCATCTCAAGGCCTGCGCACGATCGTAGCCCTAAGTCGTTTGAAATTCATGGCATTAGCCATAGTGCTATGCTATCATGTTCAAAGGTTAAGCAGTCATACTCCAGCCCTCAGTCCTTGGTTGGCGAGTAAGCTTGTGTACGGTCGGACCTAATCCATGATGAGTCTACACTCCTTCTGTCAGGTTTAGGTTAGAGTTAGAGAATGAATGGTCAGGTCACACTCATTAATCAGAGTTAGTTGACAAGCGGTGTAGTGCGCCTGTTTGATACTTATACTTTGGTTCATTGAATCATAGGTGAGAGCTAATTGGCAAACTGTCGAGGCACATTCACATTGTTTAATTCAATTATCGACCTAAGAACTCGGCCGGCATTAAACTATGGATACCTATTAGTTTATACTAGGTGTATGTAAATTTAAGTTGGTCGCTCATCACAACTACTATATCATGCACAAAAAGTTCTCAGATGTGGAAGAAATCCCAAAAATTTTTACCAATTAAAAAGAAGCAAAAAAATCTATTTTAATACATGGCTTTGAGCCAAAATGTAGAAGCAAATGCTGAATGAAATACAAATGAATGAAATGAAACTATATGAAATAGCATTGTAGATGCTTACTATTCCATGCTCTTGTGAGTGTAATGCCATCGACGTCGTTATTTTGAAAGTTCGGTCTCTAACTTTTTGGCCGATGTCATGTGGTCTATCTCATTTCGGACCGATATGGATAGAGATAAGATAAACCCACTTAAAGAAATGATCACCAGTTTAAAAGGTCCTTTTTCGAACTTTAGTATTGTATTATCAAGCAACTCGATGTCAATATGTAGCTACCTTCAAATTAGCTTCTTCGTGCGTCTCATCGACCATGTCTAGAGATTCAAAAGGAGATGTCGGTAAATTTTGGGGTTATATTGAGTCACTCGAGGTGAAGGGACTTTTATTTCTATAGGCATCATGACTTCGAAGTAACTTCAAAGTCATATGCAAAGGCGAATGGAGTATGACCATTCGTGGACTTGTAGGTGGTTTGGTATGCCCGTAATGCTAAAAGAAGTTCATCAACCCACTAGCCCCTGGCCTTCTCCAAACGCTTCTTTAGAATGTACTTTATGATTTTATTAACAGCTTTGCCCTAACTATTAGCTTAGGGATATGCAAGTGCCGCAAATCTTTTCTCAGTGTAATGCCGGCGGTAGAAGTCTTTAAATTTTGAACCATCGACTTTGGTCCCATTATCAGTTATGATTATTCAGGGGAGACCAAAGCGACATACGATGTTTTGAACAACATATTTGATTACTTTTTACATTGTAATCATGGCCAAAAGTTCAACCTCGGGCCATTGAGTGAAGTAATCGACTGCCATGATGGTGTACTTCGGACCACCTTTAGAAATTGGCGAGGAGCCGACGATGTCAATGCCCTAAGTAGCAAACTTCCATGGACTGACCATTTGATTTCGTCCGTTAGGCTCTCGAAATTTTTGCAAACATCTGGCACTTTTTGTATCGCCTACCATAATAAAATGTGTCCTAATTGACAGTTGGCTAGTAATACCCATATCGGAGTATTTTCTTAGCTAAGGTCTGACCTCTAGTGTGATTGCTGCATTCTACCTCATAGGCCTCTCGTAATGTAGCTTTATTTCATCATGGGCGATACACCGAAGTAGGGGTATGGACAAACCCTTCCTATACATAATTCCTTCTTGAATGATGTAGCGCGAGGCTTTACGGAGGATCTATCATTTTTCATTCCTCTGTTCGAGAAGGACTCCCCGTTGTAGATAATATTTGATAGGAGCCATCAACGACTCTTTTTCCAACTCCATCTCTAAGACCTAGTCGACCTCCATCTGCCCAATGCTTAGAGCATTAAGTACTTCAACTGGGGCCAAGCTCATTAGTTGTGCATCCCTAAAACTAGCTAGCTCGGCTGGCGAGTCGGCACCCATATTCTTTTCTTTAAGGATGTGTCAAATGTTATAGTACTCAATGTCGGTTTATATCTCTTAGACTCGGCCAAGATAAGGAGTATGTCGTTGTCCCTTGACCTAATAATCTCCCCTAAAACTAGGAATCATAAAATATTTTAAAGTTTTCACTCCCAATTCTATGGCAAGTTTTAGCCCAGCGATTAAGGCTTTATACTCACTTCGTTATTTGTTATAGGGAAGTCAAAGGGCATAGCAAATCAATCGTTCCTCAGGGGTCACTAACATGACTCCACCAGAACACCAATCGTTGGATGCTCCATTCGTGTATATCATCCGTCAGATGGATGGTTCTCACTGCACTCCATAGAGTCATCCGGCATAGTGAATTCTGCTATGAAGTCTACCAATTCCTATCCCTGGATAGCTCGTCGAGGGAGATAAGTGATATCGCATTGTCTCAATTCGATGTTCCATTTGAGAAACCTTCCAAACATCTCAAGTTGCTATAGGACCTGTTGTAATGGCTGGTCGGTGTAGACATTGACGGGATGAACCTGGAAGTATGGATGGATTTTTCGCAATGCAAACAATAGGTAGTACTCGAGCTTTTCCACCTTCGGGCAGTTTCTCTCAGCACCTGCCAATCGCTTGCTAACATAATATACTGCCCTCTAGATTTGATTTTCTTCACTTAACAATGTGGCGCATATGGTGTGTACCGATACCACGCAGTAGATGTATAAGTCTTTATGATCCAACACCTTGGATAGAATATGGGTCTCTCTAAATGACCTACCAGGGCTTGAAATGCGTCAACACAGTTCTACGTCCATCCAAAGTTCCTCTTCCCTCTCCTAATTAAGTCGAAGAAAGGAATACACTTGTCGACGGCCCTGGAGATGAATCTGTTTAAGGCAGCAACCTTCTCATTAAGCCTCTGTACCTGCTTAATCATTTTCGGCACTTGGATGTTTTGAATTGCTTGAATCTTCTCGAAATCTGCCTCAATTACGCGAGAGTTAATAATGAAACCCAGAAATTTCCCTAATGCAATACCGATGGAGTATTTTAAGGGATTGAGTTTCATTTCATATTTTTTGAGAACACTGAACATCTCTGCCAAGCCATGGATGTGGCCATTTGATCATCATGACTTCATGAGCATATCATCCACATATACTTTCATCGATTATCTAATCTAGTATTTGAACATTTGGTTGACCAGTCTCTGTTATATAGCTCCAGCGTTCTTTAGCCCAAACGACATCCGAACATAGTAGTACAGTCCCACATCGGTAATCAAATTGGTATGCTCTTGGTCAGGGACGTGCATTGGGATTTGATTGCATCTAGAGTACTCGTTCATAAATCAACGTAATTCATGTCAAGTGGTCAAGTCTACTAGCAGGTCGATCCTTAGAAGTGGAAAGCTGTTCTTCGGGCATGCCTTGTTTAGATCTGAGTAGTTAACATACATTCACTGCTTCCTATTAGCTTTTCATATGAGAAAAGGATTAGATACCCATTTTGGATTTAAGGCATCATGGACAAACCTGTCCTCTCCACATCCTCTTTAATGGTGGTAGGTCTCACCAGATCTATGCCGTGTCGCTTTTTTTATATCGAGACTGGCCTCGGGTCGATATTCAATGCATGGCTCGTGATGGTTGGCGAGATCCCACAAATGTTAGAATAGGTCCAAGCGGACACATCAAGATTCACTCAAAGAAAACCAACTAACCCTTTATCATCATTTTGTTGAGTTGTGATCCGATCTATAGGACCCGCAAGGGATCATGTGACTGACCATGATATCGAATGTCGGCTCAGCGAGTGCGGCCTTGGATTCTTTAGGCTCTTCTTCTTTGTCTCATAGATCTATATCTTTATAGAATCGACCGTGGTGCCCAAGCCAAGGCCCGGATATTAGTTGCTGAGCCTCACTGGTTTTATAAATAGAGACTTCTCCACACCATTTCCTTTCTCCTTTCACTGAGCATCCCTCAACTCAGCCATATAATAGGCACATCTAGTCGCTTGGTCTCCTAGAAAAATTCCCACACTATTATCTGTTGAAAATTTTAGTGTCAAACACCAAAGGGAAAGAGCTACCCTGAATTTAGCAAGGTTTGGTTGGCCCAAAAGGACATTTTATATGGAGTTCACATCCAACACAACAAATTGCAGCATCCACACTCTTTAACGGATGTTGTCGCCTGATTCTACCGGTAGCTCGACGTAGCCTATCACTTCAGTAGCGACACTGTTAAAGCCATGGATACATGCTTTATATGGTTTCAATTCTTTGGCTTCCATTCTCATTTGGCCATAAGCCCTCTTGACAATAATGTTTACAAAACTTCCATAATCAATCAAAATCTTTTTCACTAAGATGGGGCCGATCATAATCGAGGTCACTATCGGATCAATCGTAGGGGCCTCTACCTCATCTACATCTCCACTTCAAAATACTATGTCATTCATTATAGTACATTATTGCTTGGCAGGAACACCATCCTCCATGTTTAAATATCAGTCAAAATCAAGATTTCCGACTGTATTTGCATAACGCTCCATTTCATGCCAGCTTCGGTCAGCTAGATGCGATCCTCCGACAATGGAATTAATAACAATTCTTCCATCGGTCTACCTAGGTTCCTTACCACTAGGTGGAGCTTGTCCTTGATTAGGATTGGATGTTCCTTGCCCACCGTACTGCGGGACTTTAACAGACTGTTGCAACTTTCTCTCATGAATTAACTTCTCAATGATATCATGCAAGTGATGCCGCTCATCCATATTATAACCATACATTTTCTGGAAGCTACAATACATACCTTTCTACTTCTTCTCTATTGACTCTTTTGGAGGCAGTTTTGGGTACATTAAGGTATCACAGGTCGATAGATAGATGTTCTCTAATACATGTTCAAAGGTGTGTATGTGTCGTACATACGGATCCACGGCTTCCATCTCCTAGAATCCATCTTCGATCGCGGTTTCTGTCACCATTTTTTCTGCTCATTTGGTTTTTTTGAACATTAATTTGAACATTCCAAAAACTATCACCAGACAGTTTTACTGCCACATAATTTTATACTCCCTTGGCACTTAGGCCTGCAATATCCCTCTTTCTAGTTTTATTTGCCTCATTCTTTCTTAGAAACTGAGCCGCTTTTGAAAATAAATTATTTAATGTGGAAGGTGGCTTTTTTGCCAACCAATAATAAAATTTAAAATCAAGGTCGACTTCCTTGCCATGAATATTGGATCATCAGTTGGATTACTGATTCTTGTAACAACTGTACTGAACATTTCTAAGTAATCTTTAAGCAACTCTCCCGGTGTTTGAACCATGTTGGAGAGAGACATAACTTCTTTGGAGCAAGGTGCATGCATATGGAACTGCTCAAATACTTTACTGCTAACACATCAAAAGAAGAAGTAAACCATGGTGGTAACTTAGTGAAACACAAGGTTGCGACTCCCTTTAGAAAAACAGGGAAACATCTGCACTTGACTGCATCAAGGGCTCTAGCAGAGTCCATATGCCATACGTACCTCATAAGATGCTGCTTGGGGTCGGTTTTTCCCATGTAAGCGGCATCGAAAGCATATTAAAACTCCGTGGATACTCTGCATGTCGAATGTTATTGGAAAGCGACATATGGCACCTGGATAATCGCCAATTATCATTGATTAAGCCCTGACATTCTTCCATAATCTGCCTCACCATTGCTGTTAAGTTCCGTATTTGCAGTTGGTGCTAAGTGATGGTCATGTTCTACCTCACATGAATGTCCCGGCCCACGTCTATGGGAAGTACCATGTTGACTTGGCTCCTCTTTCTCCTATTCCATCTCTTGAGCTACAGTCTTACCAGTATCTCTCAGTTGTGGTTCAACTACATTCACTGGAGCTCCAACACCTTGATTAATTACAACACCTTCGAAGTGGGCCCCTCCAATTGAATGGTGATTCCCTATACGGGATGAGGGACCGACACTGATCCCTCTAGAGGGATCGGTGTCGATCCTTCTAGAGGGATCGAGGTCGATCAATGCTGATCGCTAGTAGTGGGCTGTTGGTTTTGTCCTGACATCCAGCATTGTATGCATCAGTTTTGCAATGTTTGGCTTTGTGATAGACGTCGAATGAACATGAATTTTCCAATCCTGAATATGAAATAGGCTTCCTCCTTGTTTTCTCCGACCGATCCCTTAACCGGTTCATCAAATCAATGTTAGCTTAGATATACAGTTCAGCTTTGATGGCTATTCATCAACTCCTTCATTAGGACTTCAAAATCAGCTCTAGTTATGGTATCAGTAGGATTCTAGGGATTGGCAGTTGCTGGCTGTATGTTCTGATCAACCTGTTGAACACTAGCATTATCATTGCCTACAGAGCAGCACGGGAAGTAGACTTAATTCCTCTAGCCAATTCCATTAGCTTCCTTCTAGATTGTTTCCAAATCTGAGTCATAATGGAAACTTTGTAGGTAGAAATCTGGATCTTATCTCACATATAGTGGAATTAACTAGCAGACGATGAGATCCAATCTAGCTGAGAATTGAGATTCTCAGTGTGTGCACTAAAATGTTGGCAACAAAATTTGGCACAAACGCCCAATATATTTGTAGAGAAATAAATGAAAAAATCTAAATAAAAATAGAAGAAACAAGCAATTAAACAACAAAAAATAAGCAAAAACAAGAACATAATGATTTATAGTGGTTTGGTGTTGAAAGCCTACATCCAATTTGGAAATAATGCTTTGTTAATGACTTTAAAGTCTGAGTACAATAGGGATCGGATTGGAATCCATGAATATAATGGAGTAAAAAATAAAACAGCGTAAAGATCCGTCAAATGAACCACAAAACCTATATTTATAGGTGGAGACGACAGAATATCTTCTTGAAAAATCACCAATGGAATCTCCAAATGAGGTCACAAGAGCGATCGCCAAGCCCAAATCCCAAGGAATAGGGATCGACCCTGACCCCTCTTAACTGCAACATAGGGTTTCGCTATCCCTTTGATGGGTCCCTTTTATGTTAACTTCATTCACCAAAATATTTGCATATTTGACTTCTGGTTGTTGATATATCGATCAATCTCCGTTGAGTTGAACTACTAGGCTGATACGATTGGATCCATCGTATAGAGGTAGGGATCGTACCTAATCCCTTACCTAGTTGAGACTATAATCTATACTAAGAATGTTTTGTAGAGTCCATCTCTTGGTTTTTCTTTATCGCTGGTTCAAATTATCATTTATGCTTGATCTTCGGAACCCATAATCATCTCTCCAGGCTAATAGCCTTGATGATAGTCGAGCCTAACTTATCCAATTAGTTTAAGTATAGCCAGGCCAAAAAGCCGGGTAATAATAAATATTTTTGGAAATAGTCAGTAGTCTAAGAAATTGATTTTTTGATAATTGAATGATTATAAGTGATATAGTGGTAGATTAGAGACTAATCACATGTGATAATTAAGTGCATGTCACTAATTAGCAATAATTAAAACCAATTTAAGTGGTTTTAAAAATAGTTAGCAAGCTAATTAAGTGTATTATGAAACTTAGTTAGTACTTATGAATATTATTAAAGTATGAAAATATATTTACAAATGAATGAATTAGTTGTAAATATAAGATTTTATAAAATGTTTACCATAGGAATACTTGATTATAAATGAAGAGATTTAGTATTTCAAAGGCTTAAGTGAATTTATAACTAGTAATATATTTTATAAAATGATATGAGATTTTATAAAAAGGATATTTTACTTTTATTGAAAAGAATGATTAAATAGAAGTAAGAATTTATTAAGTAATAAAAATGAGTTACTTGATTAACTATACGTGTATGCATATGAGTATGTGCAAGTATGTGTATACGTTTATTCGAAGATATACAGATCGAAAATCAAATTGATATGTATATTGTTGTTGGAATTCTTGTGTGTTTTGTTTTTTTATACGTTTGCAATTGTTTGATTATATAAAAATATAATTGGTTGCAAGTCCATTGCAGGCATTTCACGTAGCCATAGCGGTTATCGCGTGCACTAAGTTACGTAAGAGTATACCAGGTCAAGCAAACATCCAGGTGAAATCGTAATGTGATTTTTAATGTGGTTGTGTTTGCGTAAACGTGTGCGCATAGGCATGCATGAATTCTCCAAGAGAATTCTGATTTATTGGTGAAAAATTGAAGAAATGGATTATTTTTCAATATTACTAAAAATTTACTTGTTTGGTTGAAAAGCGGCGCGGATTAGAATCTATTTTTACGCATACCTAAATGCTTATTTTTTTAGTCACTTCCTTTTTTGTCCAAATCACTTCCCTATTTTATTTATTTAATTAGAGAAGCATTCTTAAACTGCCTCTTCAAACAGGACTTATTGCTATTGATGCGATGATCCCTATAGGAGGTGGCCGGCGAGAATTAATTGCTGGGGACAGACAGGCCGACAAAACAGCAGTAGTCAAAGGTACGATTCTCAATAAAAAATGAAAAAAATGTAATTTACGAGCGTATCGACACATGTATAGGCAAGGGGGGAGGCAGGGTATGTCGTTTTGGCATGTTATAGGAAGTTAGATCGCTATAATGCCCATTGAACTCTACTCGTGCAAATAGTAGATTTTTGTATCGAAACTGATTTTCGCATACTTAGGAAGCCACTTCCAAAATGTCGACAAATAAACCATGGTAGATGTATGATGGGATGAAGGCAGGCTGTAGTAGCAAGGCGACTCATTGGGTGATGTGACGGAAGAAATCGACACACGAATAGGCAATAGTTCAAGAAATCTACTCCCTATCCAAACTCATTTTATGGAAACTATCAGTTCAATTGACTGACCTAGTTTATTCAATTGTTTGGTCAAGAAGAAAAATGTAACATCCCTTATCTAGAGGCCTAAAGCTAAGCACTGTAGATGCTGCAGTCATCCATAGTTCTAACTTCCAACAACTAAATATGTCTATGTTAATGGTATTCATGATATCAGAAGCACGTGAATATGAAACAAAAACATAGATTTCAAAAAACATATTTTCACATTACATTTTCAAAACACAATATGTTTCACATTCAAATTACATAATCCCATTATTGTGTTCTAGGTTGGATAAAATATGATTATTACATAAATACGCCAAGAGCGACATATGATGATACCCCTTTGGTTGATCAGAACACTACATAGACATAACTATCTTAGATACACAGTGGAAAACAAAACAAAACAAAACAGCAACTCCTAATTAGCTATCCGTCATCCACCTTCTTGTTTCCGAAAGCTTTATTCGTCAACCTGCTAGAACTTGAAAAACCTCAACCCTCAGCCTACTCAAATCAATTTTGAGCACTCGAGAGTTTAAGGGGAAAAATATAAACTTTGAGTCGGACATAAAACCTAGTGTGAATAATACTATACATCTTGGTTATGTAATGTTAAGTGAGACCAGCTACATAGCAGAACAGGTTTCCCCATACAAATATCCTTTTAAAACATATCTTATGCGAATCATAATCTTGCAACCAAAATTGGTTAAAACAGTAAAGCTTCATTATGTAAACATAAGTATCTGGTAACAAATGGACTATCTATCTGAGCACTATAGTTTTGTTTGACTAACTATTAACCTTCGGCTGACTCGGGCCTACCAGACAATATAACAAAATAATCTAACATTTATTAGAGATTCCTCTTTTGGATGGTCTATCCTTAAGTATCTGTTAAATACTTCTCTTCTGGACGGTTTGTCCCAAACTTTATAACTCCCAAGGTAACCTGATCCTAATGGTTTTGTGGGCTCACCAATAACTATATGTACGCAAATATATATTCCCTTCTTTGTGTGATCATAATTTTAGTCTTACCTGTGATAAAGCCTTGCACACTGGAATTTTGGACTAAATTATCTGGGGCCAACAGCTAATTTAAAGGGTGCGACCCTATGACAATCTCATTTGGTATTTTAATATCTAAGTCATTTTACTTGTGGATACCTTCCTAAAATTTTCCTTGAAAACTTTTTTCATCTTAAATTGATTTAAAACTTTTTAAAACCAAACTTAAACAAGGAAAACATTCATACTCTATGCTTTACTCAAAATTACCTTACCATGCTATATATATACTTTACTTAAAGCTTAGTTGATGAAAACATTTAAACCTTTGAAAGTACCCGTTTCGAATCCATTGAAAGTACCCCTTTCAAAACCAAGTAAAAACCCATCATTTATATAAGCCGAAAGGCTAAAAACTTCCTTTCGAAACCATACTCAAAATCTTTTAGTACCCTCGAAAAGCATTTCTTTCGAAAGCCATAAAACATTAGACACGACATCTTAAAGCCTTCAAACATTGCCTTCAGAGATCTTTGAAAAACCTTCCCTTTTACCCTTTCGATATAGTCAGAAAACATTCCTTTCGAATCCTTCAAAACTATTAGGGAACCACCCCTTCGAAACCATTCTTTTAAAACTTTTTGAAAGTGTCAAACCTTTATAAACACAAAACCTTCGAAAGCATTTGGGTTCAATTTAAAATATGTGGAAAAATACCTTTCAAAACCATTTAAGCCTTCTCTTTCAAAACCTTTCGGTTTTACTTCAATAGAATAAAAAGGGTCTATAAAACCACATAAGTCCAAAGTTTACCTTTCGAAAGCATTCCAAAGTAAAGAAGTGATGGGGTCAAAACCCTCTTCTGAAAACATTAGAGAAGTGGCTAATTTTTGAAAGCTAAGTATACTTTTCGAAACCATTGACTTCGAAAGATAGAAAGGTGACAGGTAGGGATTTCGACCCCTTCAAAATCATTACTTAACATAAAAGTGTGCAACCCCTTCGAAACCTTTTCTTTAAAAACATTTGACATGGTCGCAAGACAACTATGTCAAAAGAAGTTCCTTCAAAAGCAAAGCGGGCCTTGTTTTAATTTAAACAAAGGCATACTCCAACCCTTTCGGAACCCAACGTTTCGACTATGTACCTTTCGCCTTTATCGAATACGCTACATACCAAGTAATTTGATACCATGCACATTGGTTTCAAAAGCACAGTGGCAAAACGTTCTAGTCGGAACCCCTTGAACCGAAATCGGAACCTACCCAAAACACGTTATTTTTGTTTTTAACTTAAAAGAGAAACACTTTCCAACTAACCTGCTATTGTTTATCAAATTTTCATTGGTTGCTAAATATCTTTTTCAAAAGTGCTACCAATATTTTAGAAATACACAATAGTTTTTATTTTACAAAATATCCCTTCTCCTTAAAAAAATATAAAACATTTAAGTCCCATACCTTAAATAATTTTATATATTAGTTAAAACACTTAGGAAAATTTTTACAAAAATTCCATACAATCCTATTTTATATGTTTTTTAAAATATATAATTTTTAGACCCAAATAATTAATTATTTATCCATAAATAATTTGTAAAATAATAAATCAATTTTTTCACTAGAAAATAAATATAAAATCTACATTAATTCGGAAAATTATGAGAATTGAAACCCATCTCTACAATACCATTTATAATCTAAATCTAAATTCGCAAGTCTTTTGGATGTCATTCAATTAGTTTTTCATATCAAAACATATTCTAAAAACTAATATGAACATGCATAAATCATCAATAAGTATATATAAGCATTTAATCATTCAAAAAATGGCATAAACATGCCAAAACACTTTGGATTATCATTAAAACCGAAAAACATAAGAAAAGTGAGATGTAGTAATTATTTGCCTTAGCTTTTTGATTGAAGATATGAGATTTGATCTTGATTAATTGATTTGATTCTTCTCTTGAATCCTAGCTTTATCTTCTCTTGAGATTACTAATGGTGCTGATCTTAGAGGTGTTTTTTGTCTAAGAAAATATGAAATGAAAATATGCTTTGGTTTCCTAAGGGTTTAGGGTATAAGTCTAATCATTTTCCTATTTTATCCTCCCTTATTTCCTAACACCTTAATTCTTCAATTCATTGTTTACTCATTAACATGGCACGACTACCCCTTAATTAATTCACAAATATCAATCCATTAATCAACCCACATTATTTAATTTACTTTTTTCTAATTAAATTTCCTAAATAATATCACTAAAAATATAAGGTATTACAACAAAGTCCATGTTGGCGCTGGTTCAGTCGATTGAATGGCCCTTTAGTCAGCGGACCTGTTATTTATTATGCAAACTTCAAAATGTGATGACTTTGGCATATTGATTAAGGTGAGGTTTTGGACCATTGTTCACCATTTTTCGAGGGTTACAACTAGTGAAATATTGGTGGGTTTTGGAGTAATTTAATTTCAGGGCCCATGTATGGCCCACCCATCACGTATTCTAAAACTGTAGATTTTGAGATGGACTGGGAGGGTATATTTGAGGAGTATTATGACATTGAGGTAATGCGTTCCATTTGGAATGACATTTGGGTTAGTATGGTGTTTAGTTAGAGTTGTCTGGTTGGTTTTGTGGCCGTCACGATTGAAGCCATGCATGGTGATTCCATACATAAGATACGGAATTGGTCCATACTCCAAGGTTTCGACCTTAGAGTAATATACTATTTATTTGGTGTTAACTTGTCATGACACACTAACGGTATGGATATATGTGACCTACCCAAGGGTATGGACTTATGTGACCTACCTAGGCATCAACCTTATTGTGGTGTACCTAAAATGCTATTGATGGCCATAATACACTTGACATTGCCTTAGAGGGATCGTGAATAGCTTTATCTTATTGTGATCGCTTGGACATTTTTGGTCCTACATTTGTTATCATAGGAAAGTTGGGTCTTAACAGTAGTGACCATATGCATTTTGACATACCTGTTTGGTCGTAGCAGTAGTGACCATATGCATTGCAGCATACCTATTTGGTTTGGCAGTAGTGACCACCATGTACGGCATAGCCAATTGGTCTTAGCTTTAGTAATCGCATGTGTTGAGCGTATCATATCGATCTTAGCAGTAGTGCTCATTGTTCTCGGATCATGGTTTGATCAAAGTACATTTGTACTATATTATTAGTAGTTTTGTGCTAGTGTAGTGCAATAGACGATATTGCCCTAACTTGCAATTATAAGAGAAGAGCAGGTTATGGTATGATCCCCTACATTCGAGATGGATTACTGTACTTGTTTATATTCTGTCCGGATTTCCCTAGAGTCACAATTGTGGAAAGGGCCGAATGTGATTTAGTAATTTCTGTTTATTTGTAAATAGTTTTAATATAATGTATTTTGAGATAGTTCCCTCACACCACACTTTATGTTTGTCCTAATTTTTTGTATTTGTTTGCTTATGTCATGACAACTATTGGGTACTTGATTGAATAGTTCAGGAGTCTAGTGCTTTTGGGGATATGCCAGCAGAGTGCGCAGTTGGAGCATTTTAGAGGTGTGACATCGATGTTTTGAGATATATATACATGTTATTTCATTTGTGCATGATAGAACTATTAATTATATGCGATACTATTATATTATTTATTTATTCAAAACTTCGTGTTTATATTGGATTTGATGTATTCTGACTATTTTGTACTGATATTTATTTTTCAGTTGCTTCCGCTAGTGCAGTCTCTTATATATTGTTATTCTATTCTGTTCATGTATATTCCGTATATTATAAGTTGTTATTTCATTCTGAGATCTTATCAATGTATTGATTTAGTGTTTTGCTCTAATTTTACCACGATAATCTATCTGTTGTGGTATTTGAAAGTTGTGCGATGATGTAAGGCGCTGATTTTCAGGTATTACAAGGGGAGGGTTGTTACATGAATCTTTTATTTTCTACATTTTAAACAAACAATGGCACTAGTAGAATATTAATCTCGGGTCTCTATTCCATAATTGAATTGTAAATTTTTTAATTACATTTTAGCATCCATTGCTGATATCTAAGAATAAAATTTTGAAAAACATAATTTTACATCGTGGTTTTTTACTATATTTTAGTAATGAATTTTAATGGTGTATTAAAACGAGTTTTTAACCACATTTTAGTAATGCAGTTAAAAAGCAACACCTAATGAAGTTAAAAACTGCATTATAATAATGTAGCTTTTAACTGCATTACTACATTACAATTAAACACTTTAGCATATCTTGCACGCCTGAGTCACTATAATGTTTCGTAACCACTACATATAATATCTCTCACAATCAATCATTTGTAGCAACGTTCATGATGATATTAAAATCGAAAATATTAATGTTGAGATAAATAAGGTATGTTAATATCTTTCTCTGTTAATTATTAGTTATTAGTTATTTATTTTCGAATGAATAGAAAAAAATAATAATTTTGTAGGATAATCTTCAAGTTGAGTCACTACAACCTCATTTTGATGATAGCATAAGAGACGATGAAAATGATAGAGAAGAGAGCAAAATCTTTTAGATGTGAAAGAATGTTTTATAACGGATGAAATATGCAATATTGAATTTTGCATGTATATTTATCATATGGTATTTAATACTTATGGTTTTAATGATCGCTCTTCTTTTTTATAGATCCTTAATTCATGGGATGCATTTATTCATTGATGTCAATCACAAGAAAAGGAGATAAGTACTATGTTTGTCATAACCAAATCCGATAAGCTTGGTGGATTAAGAAAACCTAAAACTTAATTATCCTGTGAAAGAGTAGGTAAATATCGAAGTGTTAAACCAAAAATTGAAGATAATTTGTAGAAGACAAAGAACCATCCATGAAGTGGGACAGAAAAAAGTGAACGTCCTTTTCTCATTAAATGTGCATATCATATGTTTGATAGCTGGTTAGTTGAAGCAGTTATTGGTACACATAATCATGAGCAACCTAAAGCTTTAATTGGTCATGCATATGCGAAAACGACTTATCAAATAGGAGAAGAAAATCATGATAGATATAAGCATTGTGGAGGTTAGGGCTAGAGATGCACTTGTGAATATAAAGAGAACTTTTCTAGACAATGTTTCAATATTGAAGACAATTTATAATGAAAAGGCTAAGATGACTTTGTGTGAGATGAAAGGTTGATCCGCGGTTCAATAACTTATGAAATTTTTAATGGAAAACTATTATGTTTATTGGTTAGAAAAGATGAATCACTTGATAAAATAGTCAATCCCATGTGGGCCAATCCTAAGTCGACCACACTATGCAAATGCTTTCCTTGGGCCGTACTACTCTATTGTACATATAAAACAAATCGTTACAAAATGCTCTTGTTGAAGATGGTGGGAATGTCTTCTACTAACAGAACATTTACTATAGCTTATTGTTTTTTATCGCAAGAATGTGCAGATAGTTATGAGTGGGCGGTATAGAATTTGAAATTGATGTATAATCAAAAAAGTTTCAGATGTTATCATTACCGATAAGGAGCTCTCATCGACTAATGTAATTTCTTTAGTTTTCCTTAATGCTACTCACTTACTATGCATTTACCAGGTTGAAAATAATGTAAGGCCTTTTGCAAACCAAAATTTCAGACCAATGAAATGTGTGAATTTTTTTGTAGCTAATTGGATGTATTTTGTTCGTCCGTCTTCAGTGGAGGAATTTCATGAATTTTTGAATATTTTTATAGAAGATCGGGAAGAATATCCTAAACAAGTTAACTATGAATTGGATAATTTGGTTCCACTGAAAGAAAAAATTTCTTTTCCTTGGACCAATAAAATGAAGCATCGCAACAATACAACATCTAATAAAGTAGAAGTTCTCACGCTCAGTTGAAAAATACTTAGGTACGTCACATGTAACATTCACTTAAATTTGGAAAAATAATGGACAATTTATTGCTATTACAACATATGAAAATAAAGCATCATTTGAAAAGAGTTTGAGAACGATAAAACATAATTGTTAGGTTTCATCATTCACTTACTTTCGTTATCGAATTCCTTTATTTGTGTTGGATAGAATTTCAAAAGAAGTGGAGAATATTTTCAACTTTGAATGTGATCATTTGAACTGAGCTATATATGGGTTACCTTGTCCTCATGAATTATATATTTTGCATACCGAGGAATGTCTTATACCACTTGACATTATTGATGAACATTGGTGTAAATTGGATACTCTTATTTATGCCGAAGAATCTAAAGAATTTTTGTACATGCCGAAGCATATTGCATTAAGAAGTTTTATAATAATGGAACGGGGAATGAAAGAAGAATAATTTTGATGATGATGAAAGATATCGTAATGCCTACTACAACCACATTAGTTGAGCAAAATATGTTAAGGTGAAAAGGAGACCAAAGGGCAGTAGAAGAAAAAAATTCAAAGCTAAAGATTCAAAATGCGATACACTCCACAAAGCGTAATCCATCCGCTTCCAAATAAGATAAGTCATTGGATGAACAACAATCTCAAACGAGTGTTATGATTAAGAAAATGACTCTAACATATAAGGAAACATCAATAAAAGTGTAGTTGATAAATGTGAAATGTGTATGCATGATATACCAGAATTTATGGATCCTTGTATTGTTGAAGTTTTTGATGTAGAAGCGGATGGAAATTATGGATTTAGATGCATATCCCTTCTTCACCTAACACTCAGGATGCAATCCAATCCATTGTGGACAAGTCATTGCTCAACAACGTGATTTTATTGAAGCCGGAAAGAATATTATTTTTATATTTAGAGTCGTATTGAATTGTATATCGTAGGTGTTTAGATGAGAAAACTTTGATTGAAATGAAGTTTCATTTAGATAATTTTCAACCTAATTGTGGACGGCATTACTGGATGGTAATGCCTGAAATGCGATGTATGAGTGCCAATGCATTTAACTCTATTGTCGTGCATCTTTCAAAGCATCAATGTTTCACATTTATGCCTCACCAAGAAGGTCCCTCAATTACATCTCCTTCGATGTTTATTGTTGTAGCTTTTGCAATGGAATGTCACTTTGTTACTTTGAGGCTATACTAAAATGCATCAATGCCACCAATAGCATCTCTTTGGACATGATTTGCGAATGAAGTCGCTTTTAAGTGGTCCAGTATATGTATTGAGGAACATATCATATTCTCTGAACTTGTTTCAAAAGATATAGCAACAATGGATTATCCGATGAGTTTATCTTGAAAGTTTTTTATGATTGGGTTTAAAATCATTTTGTAACGGAAATCATTTTATAATAAAAAGGGTTTATGTGATGAAAGGTTAAGCTTATAAGTTTATGTAATGAAATCATTTTGTAATGGTGTCTAGTGCATGTTGTTATATTATGTGTGTTTAACTTCTTAATTTAATGATGTTAGTTAAGAAATTATGTAGATTGCTATTTGATTTTTTCTTATATATTTTTCAACTTTTTTACTTCATTTGGCTATGTACAACCAATCAAACAATAAAGAATATTTGAAAAATAACCACCATGCGGTAATTTATTACCGTAATCATATATTAATGATTTACTTTGAATCACCGATCTATACAAATAGAAGCTTTATTTTGAGCACCAACAAATTGATTGGCTGAGTACCATCGATTAGTTGTATAATGCCGATTTTATCAACAAGCCCATTTCCTTACATAACCGATCAAGAGAACAAAATCTTAATTTATGCACCAACAATTTATCGATCTAATACCGCCGATTGGTTGTATAATGATGATTTTATTAACGAGCCCACTGCTGTACACAACCGATCAACACAATCAAAACTTGATTTTCAGCTCCAACAATTGATCGGTCCAGTACCACCGATCGATTTTATAGTGCCGATTTTATCAACAATCCCACTGCTCTACACAATCAATCAACACAACCAGAAGCTTGATTTTTAGCTCTAACAACTGATCGATCGAGTACAATCGAACGGTGGTTTGTCACCATTCTATTCAGGTAATGCTTCTATGGTGTATCACCATACGGTTGTTAATTGACGTTAGCTACACTTCTTGATCAGGTTTCCACTGCCGATCGATGTAAAAGAGATGAAAAAATATAAGTAAATGAGGTATACAAAAATATGCACACCAATCGTAGGCATTAAGAAAAATATCACATATGCACAATATCACACAATACAATAAACATATGATACATTGTACATAAACAAGTGATATAACACAATACAAATATTTCACAAATATATAACCAACATGCGTAATACATAACAACATATATAACCATAATGCACAACACATAAACAACATATATAAGAAACATGCACATTATCATTTCCCCACATATCATCAATCACAACAAAATAAACCAAAGTTATCATACAACATCCACATCATACAAATATTTTACACAACATCGTTTCCCAAAATAATACACAACATAGTTCACAACACTAAATCCTTCCCATATAAAACCAAAACACCACATCAAACTCCTTACTTATTTGAAGATTTCTTCCTTTTCTTGGGATCGTGTTTTCCTTCAAGCGTAGCTCCACTATCGAGCTACATTTTGGATCTTTTAAGCGAAAAACAAACAACGATGTGCTTTAACATCTCTATCTCGAAGAACAGCAACATCATCATCAATGCCGTATATATTTTGATTCAACAACTCTATAGCCTTCCTCATCGCATGTACCTACATCAAATATTTGAGTATGATTGAGTCTTTAATTTAAATACTATGTGTGAATACATTGAACTTACTTTGAGATATTTACATACCAAATCCTTGTCTCTAAGTGTAACACTCCATATTTTTGGCAACATTATTTAGAAAATAAAATAATGTGTTGATTAGGGGATTGAGATTTGCTTTTATTAAGGGGTAGTCTTGCCATGTTAATGAATTATAGTAAGAGTTAAAATGATATAGAGAAGGGGAAAAATAAGAAAGAGGCCATTCTTATACCCTAAACCCTTGACTGTGTGTCCTATACACATTCATTTTTCATTTATCAAAATTTAAAAAACTTAAGGCCAACCACCATTAACAAGGGCAAGGGGAAAAAGATAAAGAAAAGCTAAAGAAGAAGCTAAATCAAATCAAATCCACTCAAATCCCAAACTCCTTAATCTCTAAAGCTAAGATGAATAATATTTACATCTCAAATTTTTTATTGTTTCTGGTTTTAAGTTGAATCGGAACATATTTGCAATGGTTTGCCATGTTTTTGAATGGTGGAATGATTATATATACTTGTTGATGATTTATGCTTGTTTAAATAGATTTGAAGACATGATGAACATAAAATCTCTATCGAATGACATCTAAATGCCTTGCGAAATTTTATATAGACCAAAAATGATATTTTAGCGATGACTTTCAATTTTTAGAATTTTCTGAATTTATGTGGATTGTATATGAATTTTCTAGTGAAAAAAAATGTTATTTTGGGTCCAAAATTATTTATAATTAAATAATTAATGGTTTGGGCCTAAAATTAATATATGTTAGTAAACATATCAAAAGTGATTTTTGAAATTTTGTAGAATTTTCCTAAGTGTTTTAATGGATATATAAAATTATTTAAGGTATGGACTTAAATGTTTTATATATTTATAAAAAGGAGAATGAGTATTTTGTAAATAACTCAAATTGAATTTCTGAAATTTTGTAGTACTTTTAGAAAACAAAATGCAACAAATCATAATTGGACACACAAGGCATGTTAGGTACAAAAAAATTGTTTAAAAAGTACAAAAACCATACTTTTCCCTATTTCGTTAGTTTATGCACCCTGCTTCTGACTTAGATGGCTTTTGACTAAGTCCCTCTGCCTCTATCACCATCAAAATCAATGCGCATGACATCAAAGCTTTGGTGCATAGCGAATTGGACATAGGTGGAAGGCATTGAGTCAAAACCAAGGGATTCCGAAAGGGTCGAAGCACTACTTTGTTTTTAAATGAAAATATGCCTTCTTGCTTTCGACTAAATAGCTTTCGACTTGGTTAGCTTTCGACTAGGCCAAATGGTTTTAAAGAATTGGGATTTTCCTTTTTTTAAATAATTTCTTTCGGCTAGGTCGAAGCCCTAGACTGCTGCTTTTTACCTTTCGACCCAAAATGGTTTCGAAGGGATTGTTTAATAAAACCCTACCACTTTCTCCAATGCTTTCGAAAGGTTGGTTTCGACACCAATACTTCTTCGTTTAGGAAATGTGTGTTGTTTTATGACCCTTAAAGATTTTAAAGATTAACCCAAAAGGTTTCAAAAGAGATGATTTTAAATGGTTTCAAAAGGTTTAAGGCTTAATGCTTTCGAAAGGTTCTAATAAAGGTTTCGAAAGGGTGGTTCCCCTGTGTTTTCAAAAGGTGTTTCCTTATGTTTAGGAAATGTTCTAATAAAGGATGTCGAAAGGTGCTATGAAGAAAGCAACACTCACAAGTCAACAAAGGTGAAGGAATGAAAGAAAACCTTTCGAAAACATTGAAGGGAAATACAGCTCTCGACAACATTCAATGAAGTGCGAACCTTTCGACAAGGTCAAATGGTTCATAACAACAAGTGAAGACAAACCTCTCGACTAGGTCAAAGGGTTCGCAATAGTATCTAAAAGGAAAACCTTTCGACAAAGGCAAAAGGTTTATGAAGTCATAAGAAAGGCAAACCTTCCAACAAGGTCAAAAGGTTCATAATGGCATATGAGGGGAAAACCTTTGGACAAGGTCGAAAGGTTCATTGCTACATATAAAAGGGAGAGCTTCCAACCATATCGAGAGCATGGACTCGAAAGGGGGGTTCCTACATCTATAAATAGGACCCAAGGGGTTATGTTTTGGGGATCCTTTTTCTCTCATTCAAAACATGTATTCCTCTTAAATAAAGCATTGTAACCCTAATTGGGTGATGATTTGGGGATTTAATAAACAATGTTTTTCTTAGATAAAGAGGGAAGTCTTGTGTATTATTGATTACTTTACTATTTATTTAAATATCTGTTGGATCAACCATTACATTTCAGGTTCAACCCCATCGAAGGTTTTTTGTCTACAAGGTCAACATCACTTCTATCCCAAACATCATTTGTAACCATTTGATGTTGTTAACTCTATGATTTAAACCTATCGACAAGGTCGAAAACTCAACTAGATCGAACATTTACTAAAACCTTCAGAAGCCATCAGTCTACGACCCAAACCTTTCGATAAGGTCGAAATCTGCTCTCTAAATTCAAAAACCTAGACTAACAAGACCAAACCTAAAGGAATTCATTCCTATAGCCTTCGAGAAGGTCGAAACCTACCTTTAAAGGAATTGATCTAGGGATCCTTAATCTAATCGAAAGGAGGTCTTTCGAAGGATAACTCATACTAACTCAACCAAGTCGAAATGTTGCTCAAACTAAAGTCTATATGTTTCAACGATGTCAAAAGGTTTGGTTCAAGAGTTATCATAAATAAAGCTAAACTGTAAAGCAATTCTTAAGGGTATCACGTCCATTGTTTAAGCAAGTCTATCCATCCTTATTAGCATTACTTTGGGGTGTTGACATGAAATATTGTTAACATCTTTGGCGCTAGAAGGAAGGCCTGAACTTCCAACTTCATTAAACACCCAACACCACTATTCTCTAACCTACTTACCTCAATCTCAAGTATATCTACTTTGGTTTAATCATGGATAGGAGAATCATAAGATCTGAAAAAGGATCCTTTGAACTTCATGAGATAAGATTCCCCTCAAAATTCATTATGGATTCCAATCAAAATGAAGAGCAAAGACTAGGGCTAGAAGCTTTGAGAATTATAAATATGAAAAGTGCAGAATCATACGATCCAGAGAAATAGAGCCTAAATCCCTTTCATGTTGGCCTTACTCCTATCTTTGCATTAGGAAATAAAACAAATGGAAGTGACAATGTATTTAATAAAATGAGAAGAATCATCCAAATCTATTCCAAAGGCACCATCTTTGAGAAAGAGATAATGGATGATTACAATGCCTTTGCACTTAAATGGCAAGCAGCAACAGCAAGAACACTTCCAACTCAAGAAATTCAAAGGGTGGCTAAAAGAATTGCGTTCGAAGAGTATGAAACAATAAGGCCAAAGAATAAAAAGTCAAAATGCCATCCTCAAGAATCGAGCTTCAAGTCTAGGCTTCCAAAGGAGTTGATGTGCACGTAAATGTGCATATATTTGCATCCATATTTTATCTATTTTTATTTAAATAAATGTCGTATTTAGGCATTTTAACATGTTTAAATCGAAATTCAATTATTGTCAAATCATTATATGTAACAACCCGCTTATTTATCGATTTTATATTTAAATTGTAACGATCGCGATTTTTCGTTGCCGAAAAACCGAAATGTTATGGGTTTTAAGAAAGAAGAAAAGAAAAAGAAAGAGAGAAAAAGATAGAACAAAAAGAAAAGAAAATAGAATGGAATAGAAAATAACAGAACAACATCAGAATCTCACAATTCGCAGCGGAACAACATATAATAAATAAATGAATAATCTTTAAACAAAGAACTATATCAGTTATTACATTACATTACATCATATCATCAGAGTGTACAACAACAAAAAAACAGCGGAAAAGAAGGTACTATATACTAGTAATACGCCATGCCATCCATCTTGCCTCCAGCAACTCCTGAATTCCAGAATATCCTGATAAACCTTAACTCTTGACTGCCCGTGTGAAAATTGGTGGGCACCCGGAGTTTAGGAAGGAAAACAATAAACTCCGAGTTAGTCATGAGACTGATGTGAGAACTAAAATAGTTTATTTATCTTTAAAATTAAAATAGAGGAATATTTTTAAAAATCAATTCGCAATGCTTTTAAAAATGAGACTACCATAAGACCTCCCGCCACACACACAATGCAAACGCAGACTTGGAGAAGATTTCTTCTTATGTTAGTCAAAGATGCTCGATACGCATTAAAAAGAAACATTTGATATTATTATTAGTGCATAGTGTAGGAAAAATTCATTTCAAAAGTAGAATATAAATCTTAGCCAGCATAGGTACCATTATATTATGCTTACTATAGCTACCATTTTAAATGGCAGGTTCTACAACTAAAACCGTACAAGTCTCGTATTGTTTCTTTGGATTTCCAACGAATGATCAGGCCAAGGAACTTCCCATTGCCACATGAGAATGCCTCTGGATGGACATCCCCGAGAAGCAAACCGGATCTCTACCAACACAAGGCCGGGTTACCCCTAACTGAGTAACAACTGACCGAATATGCCATCCCCCGGTCCTTTGGGACCTTTCACCGAGCGCTCGCAATCAATTCACACAATCATAAAGTGTTTTCAACATGAGTAGGTATCTGGGCTCCATACCATGATACCACCCTTTTCCAAAAGGAAATGCACATATCCTAAAGGGCGCTACCCCTCATAACCTTGCCGCATCTTTCCTGTTTTGACCATTCCGGGGTGTGAGGCTCGACGAAGTCTCGTCCACAAAAACATACTTTATACAAAAGCCATGCTTTGGGTCAACAAATGATCATAGAAATGATCACCAAGATAGATGATCAAACAAATGATCCTATCATAAATAATCAACACAATGATCATTTACAGCTACACTCAGCATGTCACATTACCAAATTGGGAACATATCGCTGATAACTTCAACTATATAACCTCTGAGCTCGTACGTCTCAGAGAAGGGTGTTAAGCTAAGAGAATAAATTCTCCGCCACCAACAGAAATATATTTGAAAGAAATCGGCTTTATATCTCAATTTGTAATGTCAGACACACAATCCATACAAGTCTGTTCCGGGCTCGAACAGAACCGAAGGCACTTACAAAGAAGTCCTTGCAATCCGAATAATCTCTAATCACGTTCGGATTTCCCATCACATATGGAGATCTCAATACCGGGGGTCAGCCAGTGCAGAGACAATCAACAAGAAACCCTTTCGTTTTCGAAAATATCCGGTCTTCAACACCGATCTTCGAATGCAATTCATAACGACGTATCACGTATTCGGAATGGGTTATACGACCCCAAGGTCCTTTCCCGGTTAACCCGAATAGTGAGCGCTTATTTTAAAAAATAAGTGTGGCATTCAAATTCAAACAAATCACAACAAATACCTATTTAAAGGTAAATATTGATAGTCGGTTATTGAACTATCAATAGATATGCCAACATCACCAGATTCCAAATAATTTTCCAAATTATTTATTTTCCCAAAAATATCTTTAGAAGATATAAACTTTCCATTCTTAAAAAATAAATCAATATTTATTTTTAAACCCAATTTCCAATTTCATTTATAAATTCTATATTGAATTTACATTCCAAAATATTTATGAATGTACGATTTCCATTCGTTTTCAAATATTCATTTTCAATTTATCTTCAAAAAGATAAATTCAAGATATTCACTTAATATTGGAAAAGCATTTCTATACTTATTTATTTATAAGTAATTCACAAGCTTTTTATTTTCTACACTTAGAAAATATTTAATATACTCTAATCGAAATTAAGTATATATTTCATTCTTTAAGGAAATCATTCACTTAACCATATTTATTTGGGCCAAAACGAATGTTGCGTAAAACATCGTTACGACAACCCAAAATCACTAGTATAGGGATTCGAAATTAAAATAGATATATAAATCCCAATACTATACAAAACATTTCCTTTCGAAATCATTTACTATAACAACAGTGTTATAGTCCACCATTTCCTTTTATTTCTCGAAAACATCTATTTCAACAATAAATGTTGAAAGCTATGGTTTCAAATCTCAACACCTTTTAAAACATCTTTAGATCGTTTTAATTCTATTTCAAACATCACATCCAAAATAATTTCTTTAACATAATATTCACTATTCAAAAACGTGAATATACCTTGTTAATAAATTTCATCACTTCTATTCATTTTATTTTAAAGGATTATTCACTGTCTAAAACATGAATATAATTCCATTAACAAATTACAACAATTCCTTATCAAAATAAGTCGTTGCGAATTTATAAAATAATGTTTATAAATTCCATTTCTATTTATTTTAAAACAACTTCCTTTTATAAATTTCCTTTATAAATCTGTTCAATTTTATATCTCAATGATATACTAAAATTTCATATTATAAGTTAAATACTTATAATTTATTGGTTTACAAAATCGTTCCTTTAAACTTTCCAAATTTATAAATCTTATAACTTATAAGATTCATTTATTTATCCAAAATCTATTCTTTTAAATAACTTTACTAATTTTATAAACCTACTGTTTATAAAATTCCATTTATAACTTCACCGTTATAATTCTATAATTCCAATTTATGAAATTCATTTAGAATTCATTCTAATACTCGTAAAAGCTCGTTTTATAATTCCAATATTTTTAATTTATAAATATCAATTTATAAATCTTTTAATATAAATCAATCTATATCATTCTTTTTAAAACATCCTTAAACTCCTTTATAATTTCACCATTTTTGATTTATAAAATAATCAAATTCCATAAATCCTATTTTTAAACTTTTATAATAAATTCAGAAATCCCAGTTTAAACTATTTTATAAAATCATTAATCTCATATTTTCAAAAAAAACAACTTTTAACTGAATTTCTCAAAAATCATAATTTTTATAATATTAAAATTATAACGTTTATTTATTTTAAGATGGATCAATTCCAATAATATTTTATAAACGTATACTTTCAAAAATTACTTTAGAAATCCCTTAAAAATCAAAATCGTTATTTTAAGCTTCAAAATTGGATCCGATGATGCAACACATCAATAGTCAATCATGACTTTTAAACATCATATATCATCCATGATAAACAATCAAATATCACAATATATGAAATCAAACAAATATTTGTGAGGAATCCAGTTGGATCCCTCCAACCTGTTTCCCTACATCCACAGACATTAGCACAATACCATTCCACTTCGAGGTGGAATATCGCGGTATATGGGATTTTATAAAATATTATCCGCTTACTAACGGCGCATAGGGTCTCATCCGCTAAAAAAATGCGGGAAATCAATCAACTGCAATATATACATATGGCAATATATATATATATATATATTGCTATATATATAATATAATACCAATTCCACTTCAAGGTGGAATATCGCGGTATATGTGTGTAATAAATAACCTCCGCTTACTAACGACGTATAGGGTCTATTCACATCCAATATGTATATATATAACAATCATCATTCAAGCATTCAATCAACACAACTAACAATTTTAAATCTAACTATTTAAAATTTAAATAAATCCTTTTGAGTGAGAAGTTCTCACCTTTGCTTTTATTAGCAATCCTTTTCCTTCTTGACTCGATTTTCTTGATTTATACCTTGTATAAATATTTACACAATTTATTAATATTCGAACAGATCGAATAATAAATTTTTCATTTGATAATTTTATATTAACAAATTTCCTTTAAATGGATAAATTTAATTAACTAACCATTTAATTTTAACCAATGATTTTTTTTCTTTTCAACTAAAAATTTAAAATTCGAATTGATTCCTTTTACATAAATCATTTCACTTAACAAATTTTCCTTTTACAAATTTTCCTTGTAAAATAACTTTAAATTAACTAGTGATTTTATTTTAAAACCAATTCGTTTAATTTTAAACAGATTCTTTTTAACTATTTCTAAGATAAATTATACAAGTAAATTAATCAAACTTATTTCCACATTTATTTCCTTTTATACATTTCTTCCCAAAAATAATAATATTTTCTTTTGATAAGTCATTTTATCAAATAAGTAAAATTTTCTAACTAATTTTCTTTTACAAATTATTTTTAGTTATTAAAATAGATTTCTAAATAAGCTAATACTTCTAATTTTTAACAAATTCCTTTTTAATAAATATCTTTTAGTAACTTAAAAACAATTTAAATTAACCAATGTTTTTAATTTAAACTAAATTTTCTATTCCTTTATTCCAAACTGCTTTCAAATAATAATAAAATACTTTTACAGATTTTTAAATCTTCAACAGCTATCATTTATATAAAAAAATTTATATACAGTCTTCAATCTGCATATATAAAATCTCACTGCAAAATATTATTTTTATTTTCTATTTCAAAAATATTGTTTTATAAATCCTACTGTAAAACATTTCCTTTCAGTTTTTGACTTATATACATTTTCAAATTCATTCATTTTCTTTCTTACTGCATATATTTATTTTTTTTTAAAATTCAAATTGAATAAACGGAGACAATACCTTACTGACCATCGCCTTCGCGAGACCCCAGTAGCCGGACCCCACGCGAATCGCTGCTGCCTCCGAAGCTCCACCGTGCTCGAGCCTCCACGCGATCGACGCCGCTCCAATACATCGCCGTCGCCCCACTCGCCCGCTGCCTCACGTCCAACTCGCGACCACCAAGTCGCCGCTTGAAGCCGCCACACACTCTCCACCACTGCATCGCGACCTCTATCACGAACGCGGCCCCCTGATTCGAATCGCACCACACGCGAGCCCACTACCCTGACTTCGGCCTACGCGCGTGCCTTAGCCTCGTGCCGACACCACGAATCGCGACTTCCCCCAATTATGCGCGCGCCATTTTTTTTTATTTTCTTCGATTCGAAAACTGAAGAGAGGAAGGGGGTAAACTCGATTTGGATTTAAACAGAGGGGCGGCCATTAATTTCTTCGATTTGATTTTTAGATTTGAACTGAATTCAAATAAGGGAACGCGGCCATTATTCATTTTCTTCGAAGTTGAATACTGGAGAGGGAGGGAGACGTGATATTTACAGTCGAATGAAGCATGCTTTCCACGATTATTTTCTTGATTCTCGGCATGATTTTAGGCGTGAGGTTAGGGAGAACGTGCTGTGTTTGTCTCAATTTAAATTTTAAATTTAAATTGAATTCAAATTGATTTCGACGCATTTACACGCCGTGTGCTCACATATCAACCCAGAAAAATACGAAATTTGAAATCCGGCAATAATTCAATATTACGGACCCAATGAAACTGGTTTCGTCGAATTCCGAGACTGTGCCTCGGACGGCTATTTTAAATATCGATTCAAACGATATAATTTCCAAATTGAACAAATCACTTTCAAATTCAATTCTGAAGCTTCTATTATCTTCAGTTTTATCAATATGAATTTTACAAGCCTTTGAAATATTTTTATTCAACTTAAAATTGAAGATTCAAATTTTTATTCAACTTTCAATAGATTAAATTCTATAATTTAATCGACATTTTCATAGTTATATTGAAAATTCAATATAAACCATCATTCAAATATTTAAATTTAAGTAAATATTTTCAAATTAAATAGTTTAAAATTCTGGGTCGTTACAATCTTCCCCCCTTAAAAGAATTTCGTCCCGAAATTACAAGTTAAGAAGAATGCCCTTATCCCGTCTACTATTTTTCACAATCCAAATTGTTTTGTCAACTCACTAACCTAAATCTTTTTACTAGAGATTCAGTATCATTTCAACTAGCTTTCCAACTTCACTTATAAGTTTCAAACAATATTGTTTTCCTAACAACTCAAATTTAAATTCAAATTTCAAACTTTCAAAATTTCTCAAAAATTTTCTAACACCCTAAATTTTCGAAAAATTTCGCCAGCGTCTCCTTTGCGCGGCTAGCTCGGTAGGACTACAAAATGGCACCACGGCCCCTCAGAATCAAAAAGAAAAGAGAAAGCCAAGTGGCTGGAGAAGAAAATCATCAAATTTCATACTGAAATTGAAATACGTACCTTTTTGTCGAGCAATTCAATTTTTATCTTTGAAATCAAAATCCAATCCCTTTATAATACCTGTATATCCTGCTATCATAATATCCAATTCCAACATTCGAACTATTTTGCCAATTCTATTACAAAATTTCCAATATATGCTTCTTATACATTTTTACTTCACTATTGAAGTTACATATTCATTTTCATTCAATTTAACATTTCAATTCAATTCACAATTTCAATTCTATTTGAATTCAATTCACAATTCTAAATATTGAATTCTATCGATTAACTTTCATTTACTAATTCGTATTACTACTTTAAATTAGTTTCATTCACTAATTCATTTCATTTTCCAATTTCGATATTCAATTCATCTCGAATTTTACTTAATTACTAACAAAGGGAATTTCAATTTATTTCTTTTACTTACTTGAATTTATTATAAATTCAAATTTACCTTCAAATTTAGCTCACAACTAAACTTTAATTTAACTAATTCAAATTCCAATTCATTAGTTCATGAATTAATAATTTATCAAGTTAGTTTACTTGAATTCAATCCATTTTATTTCTTATTTAATTCCATATACTAATGATGAAAATATTATTACTTCCTAACAATCATGCAACCATATACTATAATAATTCATAGAAAATCATTTCTTTTCTATCCAAAAATAGTTTTGGGCAAAATTATCTTATTTACCCGATTTAAAAACAATTTTATATTCACTAACAAATACGCGCTCATATCTATTATTACACTCAAACTCATTCTAGAGTACTACTGACTCTATCTCTAATGAGTAATACCCAACAGAACCATGGTTGTCGCTTAACCATATGCTCTGATACCAAATGTAACGATCGCGATTTTTCGTTGCCGAAAAACCGAAATGTTATGGGTTTTAAGAAAGAAGAAAAGAAAAAGAAAGAGAGAAAAAGATAGAACAAAAAGAAAAGAAAATAGAATGGAATAGAAAATAACAGAACAACATCAGAATCTCACAATTCGCAGCTGAACAACATATAATAAATAAATGAATAATCTTTAAACAAAGAACTATATCAGTTATTACATTACATTACATCATATCATCAGAGTGTACAACAACAAACAAACAGCGGAAAAGAAAGTACTATATACTAGTAATACGCCATGCCATCCATCTTGCCTCCAGCAACTCCTGAATTCCAGAATATCCTGATAAACATTAACTCTTGACTGCCCTTGTGAAAATTGGTGGGCACCCAGAGTTTAGGAAGGAAAACAATAAACTCCGAGTCAGTCATGAGACTGGTGTGAGAACTAAAACAGTTTATTTATCTTTAAAATTAAAATAGAGGAATATTTTTAAAAATCAATTCGCAATGCTTTTAAAAATGAGACTACCATAAGACCTCCCGCCACACACACAATGCAAACGCAGACTTGGAGAAGATTTCTTCTTATGTTAGTCAAAGATGCTCGATACGCATTAAAAAGAAACATTTGATATTATTATTAGTGCATAGTGTAGGAAAAATTCATTTCAAAAGTAGAATATAAATCTTAGCCAGCATAGGTACCATTATATTATGCTTACTATAGCTACCATTTTAAATGGCAGGTTCTACAACTAAAACCGTACAAGTCTCGTATTGTTTCTTTGGATTTCCAACGAATGATCAGGCCAAGGAACTTCCCATTGCCACATGAGAATGCCTCTGGATGGACATCCCCGAGAAGCAAACCGGATCTCTACCAACACAAGGCCGGGTTACCCCTAACTGAGTAACAACTGACCGAATATGCCATCCCCCGGTCCTTTGGGACCTTTCACCGAGCGCTCGCAATCAATTCACACAATCATAAAGTGTTTTCAACATGAGTAGGTATCTGGGCTCCATACCATGATACCACCCTTTTCCAAAAGGAAATGCACATATCCTAAAGGGCGCTACCCCTCATAACCTTGCCGCATCTTTCCTGTTTTGACCATTCCGGGGTGTGAGGCTCGACGAAGTCTCGTCCACAAAAACATACTTTATACAAAAGCCATGCTTTGGGTCAACAAATGATCATAGAAATGATCACCAAGATAGACGATCAAACAAATGATCCTATCATAAATAATCAACACAATGATCATTTACAGCTACACTCAGCATGTCACATTACCAAATTGGGAACATATCGCTGATAACTTCAACTATATAACCTCTGAGCTCGTACGTCTCAGAGAAGGGTGTTAAGCTAAGAGAATAAATTCTCCGCCACCAACAGAAATATATTTGAAAGAAATCGGCTTTATATCTCAATTTGTAATGTCAGACACACAATCCATACAAGTCTGTTCCGGGCTCGAACAGAACCGAAGGCACTTACAAAGAAGTCCTTGCAATCCGAATAATCTCTAATCACGTTCGGATTTCCCATCACATATGGAGATCTCAATACCGGGGGTCAGCCAGTGCAGAGACAATCAACAAGAAACCCTTTCGTTTTCGAAAATATCCGGTCTTCAACACCGATCTTCGAATGCAAGTCATAACGACGTATCACGTATTCGGAATGGGTTATACGACCCCAAGGTCCTTTCCCGGTTAACCCGAATAGTGAGCGCTTATTTTAAAAAATAAGTGTGGCATTCAAATTCAAACAAATCACAACAAATACCTATTTAAAGGTAAATATTGATAGTCGGTTATTGAACTATCAATAGATATGCCAACATCACCAGATTCCAAATAATTTTCCAAATTATTTATTTTCCCAAAAATATCTTTAGAAGATATAAACTTTCCATTCTTCAAAAATAAATCAATATTTATTTTTAATCCCAATTTCCAATTTCATTTATAAATTCTATATTGAATTTACATTCCAAAATATTTATGAATGTACGATTTCCATTCGTTTTCAAATATTCATTTTCAATTTATCTTCAAAAAGATAAATTCAAGATATTCACTTAATATTGGAAAAGCATTTCTATACTTATTTATTTATAAGTAATTCACAAGCCTTTTTATTTTCTACACTTAGAAAATATTTAATATACTCTAATCGAAATTAAGTATATATTTCATTCTTTAAGGAAATCATTCACTTAACCATATTTATTTGGGCCAAAACGAATGTTGCGTAAAACATCGTTACGACAACCCAAAATCACTAGTATAGGGATTCGAAATTAAAATAAATATATAAATCCCAATACTATACAAAACATTTCCTTTCGAAATCATTTACTATAACAACAGTGTTATAGTCCACCATTTCCTTTTATTTCTCGAAAACATCTATTTCAACAATAAATGTTGAAATCTATGGTTTCAAATCTCAACACCTTTTAAAACATCTTTAGATCGTTTTAATTCTATTTCAAACATCACATCCAAAATAATTTCTTTAACATAATATTCACTATTCAAAAACGTGAATATACCTTGTTAATAAATTTCATCACTTCTATTCATTTTATTTTAAAGGATTATTCACTGTCTAAAACATGAATATAATTCCATTAACAAATTACAACAATTCCTTATCAAAATAAGTCGTTGCGAATTTATAAAATAATGTTTATAAATTCCATTTCTATTTATTTTACAACAACTTCCTTTTATAAATTTCCTTTATAAATCTATTCAATTTTATATCTCAATGATATACTAAAATTTCATATTATAAGTTAAATACTTATAATTTATTGGTTTACAAAATCGTTCCTTTAAACTTTCCAAATTTATAAATCTTATAACTTATAAGATTCATTTATTTATCCAAAATCTATTCTTTTAAATAACTTTACTAATTTTATAAACCTACTGTTTATAAAATTCCATTTATAACTTCACCGTTATAATTCTATAATTCCAATTTATGAAATTCATTTAGAATTCATTCTAATACTCGTAAAAGCTCGTTATATAATTCCAATATTTTTAATTTATAAATATCAATTTATAAATCTTTTAATATAAATCAATCTATATCATTCTTTTTAAAACATCCTTAAACTCCTTTATAATTTCACCATTTTTGATTTATAAAATAATCAAATTCCATAAATCCTATTTTTAAACTTTTATAATAAATTCAGAAATCCCAGTTTAAACTATTTTATAAAATCATTAATCTCATATTTTCAAAAAAAACAACTTTTAACTGAATTTCTCAAAAATCATAATTTTTATAATATTAAAATTATAACGTTTATTTATTTTAAGATGGATCAATTCCAAAAATATTTTATAAACGTATACTTTCAAAAATTACTTTAGAAATCCCTTAAAAATCAAAATCGTTATTTTAAGCTTCAAAATTGGATCCGATGATGCAACACATCAATAGTCAATCATGACTTTTAAACATCATATATCATCCATGATAAACAATCAAATATCACAATATATGAAATCAAACAAATATTTGTGAGGAATCCAGTTGGATCCCTCCAACCTGTTTCCCTACATCCACAGACATTAGCACAATACCATTCCACTTCGAGGTGGAATATCGCGGTATATGGGATTTTATAAAATATTATCCGCTTACTAACGGCGCATAGGGTCTCATCCGCTAAAAAAAATGCGGGAAATCAATCAACTGCAATATATACATATGCCAATATATATATATTGCTATATATATAATATAATACCAATTCCACTTCAAGGTGGAATATCGCGGTATATGTGTGTAATAAATAACCTCCGCTTACTAACGGCGTATAAGGTCTATTCACATCCAATATGTATATATATAACAATCATCATTCAAGCATTCAATCAACACAACTAACAATTTAAAATCTAACTATTTAAAATTTAAATAAATCCTTTTGAGTGAGAAGTTCTCACCTTTACTTTTATTAGCAATCCTTTTCCTTCTTGACTCGATTTTCTTGATTTATACCTTGTATAAATATTTATACAATTTATTAATATTCGAACAGATCGAATAATAAATTTTTCATTTGATAATTTTATATTAACAAATTTCCTTTAAATAGATAAATTTAATTAACTAACCATTTAATTTTAACCAATGATTTTTTTTCTTTTCAACTAAAAATTTAAAATTCGAATTGATTCCTTTTACATAAATCATTTCACTTAACAAACTTTCCTTTTACAAATTTTCCTTGTAAAATAACTTTAAATTAACTAGTGATTTTATTTTAAAACCAATTCGTTTAATTTTAAACAGATTCTTTTTAACTATTTCTAAGATAAATTATACAAGTAAATTAATCAAACTTATTTCCACATTTATTTCCTTTTATACATTTCTTCCCAAAAATAATAATATTTTCTTTTGATAAGTCATTTTATCAAATAAGTAAAATTTTCTAACTAATTTTCTTTTACAAATTATTTTTAGTTATTAAAATAGATTTCTAAATAAGCTAATACTTCTAATTTTTAACAAATTCCTTTTTAATAAATATCTTTTAGTAACTTAAAAACAATTTAAATTAACCAATGTTTTTAATTTAAACTAAATTTTCTTTTCCTTTATTCCAAACTGCTTTCAAATAATAATGAAATACTTTCACAGATTTTTAAATCTTCAACAGCTATCATTTATATAAAAAAAATTATATACAGTCTTCAATCTGCATATATAAAATCTCACTGCAAAATATTATTTTTATTTTCTATTTCAAAAATATTGTTTTATAAATCCTACTGTAAAACATTTCCTTTCAGTTTTTGACTTATGCACATTTTCAAATTCATTCATTTTCTTTCTTACTGCATATTTTTTTTTTTAAATTCAAATTGAATAAATGGAGACAATACCTTACTGACCATCGCCTTCGCGAGACCCCAGTAGCCTGACCCCACGCGAATCGCCGCCGCCTCGGAAGCTCCACCGTGCTCGAGCCTCCACGCGATCGATGCCGCTCCAATACATCGTCGTCGCCCCACTCGCCCGCTACCTCACGTCCAACTCGCGACCACCAAGTCGCCGCTTGAAGCCGCCACACACACTCCACCACTACATCGCGACCTCCATCATGAACGCGGCCCCCTGATTCGAATCGCACCACACGCGAGCCCACTACCCTGACTTCAGCCTACGCGCGTGCCTTAGCCTCGTGCCGACACCACGAATCGCGACTTCCCCCAATTATGTGCGCGCCATTTTTTTTATTTTTATTTTCTTCGATTCGAAAACTGAAGAGAGGAAGGGGGTAAACTCGATTTGGATTTAAACAGAGGGGCAGCCATTAATTTCTTCGATTTGATTTTTAGATTTGAACTGAATTCAAATAGGGGAACGCGGCCATTATTCATTTTCTTCGAAGTTGAATACTGGAGAGGGAGGGAGACGTGATATTTACAGTCGAATGAAGCATGCTTTCCACGATTATTTTCGTGATTCTCGACATGATTTTAGGCGTGAGTTTAGGGAGAACGTGCTGTGTTTGTCTCAATTTAAATTTTAAATTTAAATTGAATTCAATTTGATTTCGACACGTTTACACGCCGTGTGCTCACATATCAACTCAAAAAAATACGAAATTTGAAATCCGACTATAATTCAATATTACGGACCCAATGAAACTGGTTTCGTCGAATTTCGAGACTGTGCCTCGGACGGCTATTTTAAATATCGATTCAAACGATATAATTTCCAAATTGAACAAATCATTTTCAAATTCAATTCTGAAGCTTCTATTATCTTCAGTTTTATCAATATGAATTTTACAAGCCTTTGAAATATTTTTATTCAACTTAAAATTGAAGATTCAAATTTTTATTCAACTTCAATAGATTAAATTCTATAATTTAATCGACATTTTCATAGTTATATTGAAAATTCAATCTAAACCATCATTCAAATATTTAAATTTAAATAAATATTTTCAAATTAAATAGTTTAAAATTCTGGGTCGTTACATAAATTTTTATCATTCGTCGTATTTTGGTCCGAAAAGCTACCTTTTGCAAACAGTCGAATTGGGACTCGAGACCACTCCCATTGAGTTCAAAATGACGTTTGCGATCTTTTTGAGTATAAACTTCGATATGTTTGGAGATAGCCGAATTTTGACCTTTTTCACTTAGGGCTTTGGTTTGGGCTGAGCCCAATAACCCCACTTACTAGCTCAGTTCCAACCCCCTCTCCTCTTCATTACTTCATAATTTCCTAATACATTCAAGCTTCATCAAAAATGGAGGAAGAGAAAAAGAATTAGGAAATCCTAAGCCCTAGTTTCCTTTAGCAAATCCATCTTCTAGCTCCAAACTCAAGAGAACCCATTGGTAAGCTTTCTCTTCATCTTCTCCAACTCATTCTCTCTTTGATTTCAGAAATTTCCTAAACCTAATTTAGGAAATGTTTCTCTTTTAAGCTTAGATTGAAGCTTCTTGAGTTGTTATTGAAGAGGAATTGATCCTAGCTTGTTTTTAAAGCTTCTTCTTCATTGATTTGGGTTCAAAGGTGAGATTTTTATCTCACATCTAAGTCTATGATTATCTTTGATTATTAGGTATGAATTCCTAATACTTATTCATGTGCATTTGATTTTGGTTTGAATTGATTTGGTGTATTTCTAATTTTTAGTGTTTCGAAATCAAAATCTATGAAAATCCTTTTATGGATATTTGAACATGTTTTTGGTGACGCATCGAAGAGCCTATTGGGCTGGGTTGCTGATTGGCGTAATCCCTTAGTGCCCGAAGCTTCACCGGTTGCGAATTGGAAGGGTTTCACCTTCCCTTTTTAGGCAGAGAAAACTGCCTTAGCTCCAGTCAGTCGACTGGACTTCCAAGTCAGTCGACTGGCTGAAGCTAAAATGCAGTTTGAAGGCTTCCTGCAGAGCCTAGGGGCTCTGTTTACTGCAGTCAGTCGACTGACCCACTGAGTTCAGTCGACTGACCAGTATCCCGTGGATTTTTGGGGACTGAGTTCAGTCGACTAAACTCAATGAGCCAGTCGGCTGACCTGCACCTAGTTGTCTTCTATGCCCACTTGAGCCTATTTTTGCACGGTTTTCAAATTTCATCGATTCGTGTTATTTCCCACTTGTTGTTGCTACGACTTTAATGACTCCTATTTTTGGAATTTTTGGGAATACCCATTTTGACGGATTCGGATCGATTTCTTTGGATTTTATTCACGTCTTCGGATGTGAATTTTTATGATTGATTATTTCTACAATCACTTCTATGATTTGTCACTTTAAAATATAAAGGTTTTCTATACTAGTAGTAAATATCAAAACACTTTCCTCAAACGATTTCAATACTATTTTAATACCAAATTCGTTTATAAAACCGTTTTCCAATCTATTAGTATATACAAACCTTTACCTCACTCGTATGAGAAATCCAATTAAACGACTTAGTAAAACAAGTGGTATGAAACGCTTGCGTTTACTTCGTCGGTTAATTCTTGGACTTGTTCGATTGAAAACTCTTGTGACAATTTTCTAGTGGGGATCTACAATTTGTTCGTAAATATTTAAGTTAAGCTAGTGGTTATGGGACATGCAACTAAGCTCATATATTTACTAGCTTACTGTAATCGACACTTCTCTTTGATCATGACGATCATTTTATGTTTTATACTAGCATTGTGCAATGTCTTTGTGTTTTGGTTCATCGGATGTCATGCTGTACGACGTCGTTGTTCCCTTTGATGGTGTTTTGGTTCATCGGATGTCACGCTGTACGACGTCTTTGTTCCCTTTGATTGTGTTTTGGTTCATCGGATGTCACGCTGTACGACGTCGTTGTTCCCTTTGATTGTGATTTGGTTCATCGGATGTCACGCTGTACGACGTCGTTGCCCCCTTTGATTGTGATTTCTAGATTTCGTGTGTTGAATTCTGGAATTTATGTTTCACCAACTTTTACGATTGGCATGGATATGTATGTCATTTATTGTGGCTTGGTGAATGAAATTAGGAGTATGACATTTCCTTTGATTCTTGTGTAGATCTTTGCGATACTGATTAATCTCTTATTGGTTTTTCAATTATTTATTTATCACAGCTTGGCATGGTGATTATTATACGTTTAGTCATATCTCTTATTCTATATCATTTCATCTGATATTTATAGCTAGACTGATCCGTTTATTATTTTCTTCTTAAATAATACTCGGGTCAGACCGAGATGTTACAGGTGCTTCTGCTTGACTTCTCTTCTGGGGTTATCGTATGATCTTTTGGCTAACTACTTAGATTAGTAGTTTTTGTTGTATACACCTGAGATATAGACTCATAGTTGTATTCTTTTGTATAGCACGTGTTGCTATTCTTTTGTATTATTGTGGATCTTTTTGACCACTACTCTGATATACACTTCCATGTGTTAATTATATATTTATATCTCCTTCCGCCTTTGTGATATGAATTATCTGTGACTGATTTGTGTTATGTTTATTTCTATATTTGTTTCCGAAGACCTTTATAGCCACTGTGTAGTAGCTTTGAGTTTGTGTCGGTATGTCAGATTTTCTCTTGAGATGAAAAGTTATATTTTTATCCGGCATATCGGTACTCGCACAAAGCAATTATACAGATGGTCGCTCCTCATCAGCCTTATTCTCCGTGCTAGTCGACAGCATTACTCCGTAGTGTTCTTGGCTAGCGTGGGTATAGAGGTGGGGCGTCACAGCTTGGTATCAGAGCCAAACTTCGGAAACAATATGGAATATTATAACATGGATCATCGTCCTAAGTCCATCTTAGAAGTCGTGCTTTAGGATTTAATTCGAGTCTTCGTACCGATTTATCCTATTTTCTTTTATGATTCCTTGTTTTATCTATCAAGATTGCTTGATATTTATTTTGAGAATAACTTTTTTCTCTTCTTTCTTTCTTTCTTTCTTAAAGAAGAGAAATGGTTAGACCAGGCCGTCCCAGCGCCGGTCAATCTAGTGCTACTCCTCAGGATGGAGTATTCATGTCTGCTCAGCAGCTTTTAGATCTCGTGAAGAATGCGCAAGCTGCAGGACCCATTCTAGAGCCTACTCATCCTAGATCCGGTTTTGCACGCTTGTGCAGAGACTATATGTGACGACCCAGAATTTTTGAGTATTTAAAAATTGGGATATTCAATTGATTTTGAATATTTAAAAGTTAGTTTTTAACTTGAATTCAAATATCACCAATTATTTGATAATTAGATTATTGAATTAAATAATTTGAAATTGGATAAATTTTTGAATCTAGAATTTTAAGCCTATTAAAAATAATTTGAAGGCTTGAAAAATTTATATTAATAGTACTGCGAATAATCGAAGTTATAAAATTGAAATAAACAGTGGGTTGTTCGGTTTTAAAATTTGTATCGTTTAAATTGAATTTAAAAATAGCCTTCCGAGGCACAGTCTCAGAATTCGACGAAACCAATTCCATTGGATCCGAAATGTTTTATTATTATCGGATTTCAATTTTCGCTCTGTCTTGAGTTACCGTTGGGTCGTACGTGTGATAAATGCCTAGAATAATTTAATTGAATTTAAATTAATAATCAAATCTTCTCTGATACGTCACTTTCCTTAATCTATATTCGTCCTACCCTTATCTTTCTTTGGACGACACAAAAGGTTTTAAAAAAAAAAAAGAGAGGAGATAGTCAATGGACGAACGAAACCTCTCTTCTCCCTTCTGATTCCTTCACAAATCAAAACCCCAAATCTATTCGTAAAAAAAAAAAAAAAGGGGGCAGCGGCGATGCACTTTGGGTTGGGGGAGGAGCATTCGCGTGCGATTTGGGGAATCTCGCTTATTCGAACACGAAGTTATCGTGTCGTCGTCATCGAGCTGGGGAGGGGAAAAGACTCGTGCTCGTCGCCGATGGGGGTTTCATGTCGCGTTTAGGGTTTCATGAGGCGAATGGCGCGCAGTAGCAATTAGGGTTTCGTCTTGAGAGTTGGAGCTCCGATCTGGGGTAAACGCGAGTAAAGGGGATGACGGCTAGTGGTGAAATTGCGTGATGGCACTCGCGAGCGAGGCTTAGGGTTGCGTGCGAACGTGGGTTCCACGTTGAGATGCAGCCGAATGGAGAGTCGATGGCATGAACAAGATATTGGGGTTTTGTATTCGTTCGACAGTGGAGGCGCGACTTAGCGTTGAGGGTTCGACGTGATGCTAGGTGAAGCGTCTCGAGTTCGAGCAGTGACGAGATGGATTGGGGTTACCGACAAGTCGAGGTTTGAAATCTGAAAAGAAACATGTCGGATTGGAATGGGTGCATGCGTAGTCAAAGGTGAGTTAATCTCACTCAGTTATATTTAAATTTAAATGATTAAATTTAAATAATTATTTGAATGGTTGAAGTTTATTGATGTGATATGGTATGAAATATTCTGGAATCAATATATTATTGTGCTAACATCTGTGGATGCAGGAAAAACAGGTTGGAGGGATCCAACTGGATCCCTCAACATTTATTTAAATTTATTTAATATTCTCTGCTGTGAATATTGATATTCTATGATGAGTTGTATTGGAATATTGAATGTTATGGTTGATTGGATGTATTTGAGTAAATGAATTACCAAAATATATAAATTGGATTTGGAAAGATAATAAAAGTAGTGAACTTGTAAGTAGAATAATTATAGAAATTTGAATGAATTTAAGAATCTATTGGGAAAGAAATAAAGTGCCCTTTTAAAATTCTAATAATAAATCTTAAGTTTAGTAAGGGAAATTTGAATAAATCAGAAGATTTATGAATTTTAAATTTTAGTGTTATTATGTTAAAGGAATAAAACTTTTATTTGATTCAATTTGTTGAGAAGAATAAAGAAAATTTGGAAGGAGCTGAAATTAGTATATTTCAGTTAAATAGTTTAAAATCAAACGGAAAGAAATAATAATGAATATTAAGCCCATAATTAATGAAATTTGGAGATAAACTGATAAGTAGAGAAATTTAATTTCAAATAGAATGAATTGGAAAATCAATTTGGGAAATTGAGTTAAGTGCTTGAAGTTGGAATTTTCTCTGGATGACCAAGTACACGTTTTTTTTAAAAAAAACAAGTAAATTTGTACATATAAATTAGATGTTTTAAAGTTGTTTTTTTTAAGGAAGCAAGTTTTTTTTGTAAAATGTATTGTTTCTAATATTTAATTTCTAAAGCAAGTATTTCTTTTAATATATTATAGTATTAATTATTTAAAAGTAACTTAGTATTTGTTTTAAAAGTGAAAACCTGTTTTATATTTTATAAAGAAACCTTATTTTCTCAAAATCATATAGTATGTATTTTTAACAAACTTATTGAAGTAATTTAACTTAAATGTTTTAAAATATATATTTCAAAGTAAAGTGTTTTAAAATTATTTTAAAAATCTATTTTGTGCTTGGTGATTTCAGAGGAGATAGAAAATATTTGGGAAAGTTTATTCTGAAAGAAAGGTGGTTTTGAAACTGTTTTCAAGGGATTGAAAATAGAAATATATCTTGTGAAGATATTTTGAAGTTAATAAATATTTTGGGAAATTATTTATTGTGTGATGGATGTTGTGAATATTAATTGATAGTTAAATAACCGACTATCAATATTGGACAATGCGTTGATCGTTTCGAAGAGACCGGGATCGAGATTAAATTCTCGAAAACCACTTTGATTCGGTTTGTACGTTTCGTGTAAACGTTTTGGATTCGAAGATGGAGCATTGGAGTGCAAGGGCTAGTCGCTACTAATCCTGAGGATATTTCCAAAATGGATGTAGTGGGAATAGTGCCTTCGGTTCCGTTCGAACCCGGGACGGACTTGTATGGACGAATGCTTGCGAAACATCGTCAGGTGGGCGATGGGCATTCTAAGTGAAAACGTTCTAAAAAGGTAACGCTTAGCCTCAAGCCTCATCAAATGGGAATGACTGAAAATCAGGGGATATGCAGCAAGGTTAGGTGGGTCATGCCCAAGCAGGACAAGATAATTCCCCTGTCTAGATGTCCCTTATATATATTTCGGCTTAGTGGGTGGTTGGTCGCGCCAACCACGGGGTTTATCTTGTTCGGGACTGTTCAGTATGGAATGGTTCCGGCCTTGTGTTGCAAGGGATGAAGGGAGTAATCCTCGGTACGGTGATCTAGGCCCCGTACTGTGACAGGTGGTACCCCAGTGCCTAGTCATTGTTGGAAATCCATTCTCCCTACGAGCCTTGTACGAGTTTTGTTTGTATTACCCACTCTGTGGCTAGTAGCTGGAATTTAATCATGTAACAATTTCGGCTATTTTATAAGTATTTGTATATAGACCCTATTATAATATCAGAGGATTTCTATAAAAATGTTTTAGCTATCGTAAGGTAAAAACCCGACATGTTTATTTGTGGCATGGTCTTACGAGATGCTTTTGTTTTCAAAAGATTTTTGAAACTTTAATAATCAATTGGGTGTGATTTTCTCACGCTGGTATTCCAGACTGACTCGGGTGTTATTTAACTGTAATGCTCGGGTCAGACCGAGTATTATAGGATACAGGATATGATGCTGTGGGCTCAGGAGACGAGCTGGATGACGATACGTACTCTCGTACTTATATATATGTATTCCCGCTGAGTTGAGTTGTTATGTACCCATTGTATGTTATTGATGTGAGCTGTGATTGATGTACTCTGATGATGTAATATATGTAAACAGATATATTTGATTTTGAGTAAAGATTATTTATTCTCTATTATATTTTATTCCGCTGCGATGGTTAGATTCTGATGTTGATTTTGTTTTCTCTTCTTCTACCTCTTCTTCTTAAACCCTAATGGTTCGTATTTCTGTGCAACTTGAGTTGTTTGTTGTAGAATAGTGTAGACTCAAGGGGTACGGATTTGCGGGCTGTTACATTTGGTATCAGAGCTTAGGTTGGTGATAACCTTGGCTCTGGTGGGAATTACTCATTTAGAATAGAGTCCATAGTACTCTAGAATGAGTTTGAGAGTATTAATAGATATGAGCGTGTATTTGTTAGTGAATAAGAATTTGTTTTATATTGTGTTGATTTATCGGTTGAGTGTTTATGGATTCTGGTCGATGTGTGGGACGCCATGTCATCGATAGGGATTTCTAAACTCTTGAACAAGATAAACCGACACAATATTGTTTAAACTAGGGTAAATGAAATAATTTTACCCAAATTTATTTTATGTATATAAAAGAAAATGATTTTCTTAATTATTATAGCTATACATGGATGTTTGGATGATAGAAGTGATAAATATTATATTATTATCATTGTATGATGATTGAATTAAGTTTGAAATAATAACTAAAAATTAAGGAGTAAATTAACATAATAGATGGAATTTATGAATGTGATTCATAATGGAATAAAGAATTGAATTCATAATTCAAAACTAAGAAACCAATTCATATCAGATGAATTTGTAAATGTAAATTATAGTATGATTAATGATTAAATAAAATAAAATTCCAAAGTAATGTTTGAATATTAATCTAAAACGGTTGGAATTTGAAAATTTTGGAATTTAAGTTCCTTTGAATTTGGAAATGATTTACAAAGATTGGGAAAGATATTATATTTATGAGAGATATTTTTGAATCAGATTTGAAATCTAGAGAGATTTGGAATTTAAAAATATTGGATGGATTTTAGAAAGAGAATAAAAGCATTGAACTCTTTTGGTCGCTAGAAAATAACTTCGGTGATGACTGCAGCATCATCGATGTTCATTTTCGAGTTTCCAGAAGTGAAATTGCTACCAGATTGTTTTGAATTGAAGTTGTTTGCAAAACTGGTTGAATTTTGAAATTCAAAGTGGTAAATTGAATTTATCAAAGGAATTTTGGATATAGAAGGTTTTAAAGGGAATTTTGAAATGTTGAAAGGTTGTTTAAACTTTGGAATTTGTTGAAAAACAAAATTTCAACGGTGTAAGTGAAACTGAGAACTGGAATTTAAAATTGTATTGTGTGGAGTTATGTGGAATGGGAAAAGTAGTCAGGATGGACTAAAAATAATAAATGTTTGGATATAACATTTGTGGGTTAAATAATGAAGTGGTGAATGAATAAATGATCAAATAATGTACTTATAAAGAGAAGTTGATATTAATAAGCAGGGATTGAAAATTTTAATTCAGCAAATAAATTTAACTTAAGTGAATGAAAATGAAGGGAATATATGCCTTGGATAATGGAACTTAAATTTAAAGGGCAAAAATGATATTAATCTGGATTGGGAATAAAATTTTAACTGAATTAAAATAAATTGAATAAGTTGAAAATAATATCCAGTTGTATTCGGATTAAATTGAAATCGAATTGAGTTAAATAAAACTGAGTTAGAATAAAATTGAATTGGAATAAGAATTCAATTGAATTATTTAATGGAATTATATTCTTACCTGAATAAATGGAAAATAAGTGGAATAAGGATTGGAATTGAAATAAAAGAATAATGTGTAAAAGAATTAAAAATCCTTAAAATAAAATATGTTTGGGTTGTAGATAAGCATAAGGCTTGAGTTAAAAATAGAAGATGAATATATTTAAGCCTTGAATGAATGAGATTGTGTAAAGAATAAGTTGTGACTTGTTAAATTTGAAGGTGAGATAGAAAACCCAAAAATAAATATTTTAGATGAATTGGAAAATAAAATAAAAATCAAAACTTGAATTATAAACTAAATCGAACTAAGAAAAATTAAAAGGGGAGTGATATTTGGAATAAAAAAATTCAAGTTTGGATTATAAACAAGAGAAGAACTAATAAATTAGTTAATGAAATTGAATTGTGAGTTTATGATAAAGTTTGGAAATAAACTTAAGTTTTAAATTAAATTGGATTCAAATTGTTGATGAAGTGGAAGTAAATGTGAATGAAATTGCAATGTAAGGTAATAAAATTGGATGGTAAATTTAAAAAATGAATGGTGGAATCAGAACTTGAGTTATCAATTAAAATTTGACTAGAAGTATTAACAAAGTAAATATAATTTGAAAGTATATATAAAAAAAAATGAAATGGATTAAAACAGTAATGGTATGAATTGCAAATCAAATCCAAATCAGTAGAAATAAGATGGAAATGGCTTTGTGATAAATTAAATGAATTTAATCTGGGAAGTTGAATTCTATAATAACCAATCAAATGAAATTGAAAATTTAAAATGAGATTGGATTGAGATAGAATCAAATTGAACTGAAAAGAGAAATTTAATTGTAAAAAGAAATTGAGCTTAAGAATAGAAAAAAAAAGATTTACTTGAAAATAAAATGGGCTTAAATATAAAATTGGATTTAAATCAAGTAGGAATAAATTTTAATTGGAAAAAAAAAAATCGGTATGATGCCGATAATATTTAATGGAGTGAAAATGCTTAAATAAATAGTTGTAAACCATTTAAATTATTAAGGAATTGAAATAACTTGAGACTATAAGAAAAATAGAAAGTTTCAAGTTTATTAGAATGGTTTAAGTGAATGTGGGTAAACTAATTTTATTGAATAAATGAATGAATGAGATAAATAAGAATCAAATGAAGTATAGTTTAAATAAGTTGAGAAGTGATTATTGAATGATATAGCTTGGGTTGTTTTCGAGTTAAATGAAATAGTTTGGAATAAACAGTTACGGAATGGTTTTAAATGTAAATGAATGGATGTGAATGAATTAAAATAAAAAGGAAATTTAATTGGTAATGAAGATAGATCTAAGTTGTAAATGGTTTTGAATAAACTAATTTGATTAATAAAATGAAATGCAAGTAAATGAATTAAAAATTGAAATGCAATGAAACTGAGAATATATGGATGGTGAATAAATCCGAAATGGAATAGAATTAAGTATAAATTGAGTTGGAGTCAATTTAAATTGGTTATAAACATAAATACTTATTTATTCACATAAATCTTGTCAAATTGTATAGAATAAATTGTCGTTGGATGTAAATGGAAGTAATTAAAATTCTATGAGTTGGTGGAAGTAAAATAAATTGATTTTGAAAGCAATTGAATTGAATATGAGTTCATTTTGCTTAAAAATAAATTAAATGTAAGCAATTGAGTTTTTAAACCAGTAAAATTAATGAAGTTATATACAAATGGATTGAAAAACGTTCACATTGAATGAGAATGGTTTATAGATTAATTGAAACAGTTGAATTGGCATAAAAGTCTATAAATTGCTTACGGAAAAATGTTTGGTATGAGATTCTTTTAGAGTTCATATGTTTTAACTATTATAAATAAGTGGAATATAGTTAAACTGCATATATTTGGCATTTACATGTTTAAATTGAGTAAGTACAGGTACCTGAAAGCCGTGAGGCAGGATTGGGTTGTGCTATTTGCTAAAAATAATAAGCCGCTTGCTTAAAATGCTAAATAAGGTACGCCTACGCAATTAAAATAGGAAATATGAACTGTTTTTGATTTTTCCGACCGTGTGGGTCGATGTATATATATTTATCTCTTTTGTCAAATTGCAAAAGCTCCTCCGTACAAAGGGGACTCTGCCAAAAAATTTCAGAAATTTTGGGAGTTAGAAAATTTTTGGAAATTTTGGAAAATTTTGTTAATGACAAAACAATTTCAAACTGGGAAATTTAAATAAGTTAGTGAATGAAACTAATTAAAATAATGACATGAATTAGTTATGAATGAAAAATAAAATTTAAAGTTTAGAATTGAAAATAAATTGAATTCGTATGGAAATGAAAGAGTCAATTTGTATAGAAATAGATATAAACTAAAGTCGGAGATGAAAATAAATATAAGACACATATAAAGTGTTTAGGTTAACTTAAGAAAGGAATGATCAATTCTTAGTTGGAAATTGGATATTGCAGATATATTATAAATTGATATTTGGATGAATAGTGACATTTGGTAAGAAAGTTAATATGATGGTTTGAGAATATTGAGGTTGGATATTAGTGTTAACAAGAATATGCAGGTATTATAAAAGGGAAAAGAAGTGTGGATTTGATTTCAAGAGATAAATTTGAAATGCTCGACAAAGAGGTACGTATTTAAATTTGGTATGAAAATTGATTGGGATTTGGATTTGGATTGAGCCACTAGGCTTTTTGTTTTCTTTTTGGATTTGGGAGGCCGTAGAGCCCTTTTGTAGTTGTACCGAGCTAGCCGCGCAAAGGAGACGCTGGCAAAAATTTTCGGGAATTTAGGGAGTTAGAAAAATTTTGAGAAATTTTGATAATTCAAAATTGGTTTTAAGAATAAAACTTGAATGATTGAGCGAATAAGATGGTTTGCAAACTAGGGAAAGGTTTGGAAAGTTAATAAGAATAATAATGGGCCTTTTGTAAAAAGATAGTTGGTAAGATGTTGAATGGTTAGAAACCGTTTGGTTTTAGGAAAAAGTAAACGGGTATTGGACCATTCTTCCTAATTAGTAATTTCGGGGACGAAATTCTTTTAAGGGGGGAAGAATGTGACGACCCAGAATTTTTGAGTATTTAAAAATTGGGATATTCAATTGATTTTGAATATTTAAAAGTTAGTTTTTAACTTGAATTCAAATATCACCAATTATTTGATAATTAGATTATTGAATTAAATAATTTGAAATTGGATAAATTTTTGAATCTAGAATTTTAAGCCTATTAAAAATAATTTGAAGGCTTGAAAAATTTATATTAATAGTACTGCGAATAATCGAAGTTATAAAATTGAAATAAACAGTGGGTTGTTCGGTTTTAAAATTTGTATCGTTTAAATTGAATTTAAAAATAGCCTTCCGAGGCACAGTCTCGGAATTCGACGAAACCAATTCCATTGGATCCGAAATGTTTTATTATTATCGGATTTCAATTTTCGCTCTGTCTTGAGTTACCGTTGGGTCGTACGTGTGATAAATGCCTAGAATAATTTAATTGAATTTAAATTAATAATCAAATCTTCTCTGATACGTCACTTTCCTTAATCTATATTCGTCCTACCCTTATCTTTCTTTGGACGACACAAAAGGTTTTGAAAAAAAAAAAAAAAGAGGAGATAGTCAATGGACGAACGAAACCTCTCTTCTCCCTTCTGATTCCTTCACAAATCAAAACCCCAAATCTATTCGTAAAAAAAAAAAAAGGGGCAGCGGCGATGCACTTTGGGTTGGGGAGGAGCATTCGCGTACGATTTGGGGAATCTCGCTTATTCGAACACGAAGTTATCGTGTCGTCGTCATCGAGCTGGGGAGGGGAAAAGACTCGTGCTCGTCGCCGATGGGGGTTTCATGTCGCGTTTAGGGTTTCATGAGGCGAATGGCGCGCAGTAGCAATTAAGGTTTCGTCTTGAGAGTTGGAGCTCCGATCTGGGGTAAACGCGAGTAGAGGGGATGACAGCTAGTGGTGAAATTGCGTGATGGCACTCGCGAGCGAGGCTTAGGTTTGCGTGCGAACGTGGGTTCCACGTTGAGATGCAGCCGAATGGAGAGTCGATGGCATGAACAAGATATTGGGGTTTTGTATTCGTTCGACAGTGGAGGCGCGACTTAGCGTTGAGGGTTCGACGTGATGCTAGGTGAAGCGTCTCGAGTTCGAGCAGTGACGAGATGGATTGGGGTTACCGACAAGTCGAGGTTTGAAATCTGAAAAGAAACATGTCGGATTGGAATGGGTGCATGCGTAGTCAAAGGTGAGTTAATCTCACTCAGTTATATTTAAATTTAAATGATTAAATTTAAATAATTATTTGAATGGTTGAAGTTGATTGATGTGATATGGTATGAAATATTCTGGAATCAATATATTATTATGCTAACATCTGTGGATGCAGGAAAAACAGGTTGGAGGGATCCAACTGGATCCCTCAACATTTATTTAAATTTATTTAATATTCTCTGCTGTGAATATTGATATTCTATGATGAGTTGTATTGGAATATTGAATGTTATGGTTGATTGGATGTATTTGAGTAAATGAATTACCAAAATATATAAATTGGATTTGGAAAGATAATAAAAGTAGTGAACTTGTAAGTAGAATAATTATAGAAATTTGAATGAATTTAAGAATCTATTGGGAAAGAAATAAAGTGCCCTTTTAAAATTCTAATAATAAATCTTAAGTTTAGTAAGGGAAATTTGAATAAATCAGAAGATTTATGAATTTTAAATTTTAGTGTTATTATGTTAAAGGAATAAAACTTTTATTTGATTCAATTTGTTGAGAAGAATAAAGAAAATTTGGAAGGAGCTGAAATTAGTATATTTCAGTTAAATAGTTTAAAATCAAACGGAAAGAAATAATAATGAATATTAAGCCCATAATTAATGAAATTTGGAGATAAACTGATAAGTAGAGAAATTTAATTTCAAATAGAATGAATTGGAAAATCAATTTGGGAAATTGAGTTAAGTGCTTGAAGTTGGAATTTTCTCTGGATGACCAAGTACACGTTTTTTTTTTTAAAAAAAAAGTAAATTTGTACATATAAATTAGATGTTTTAAAGTTGTTTTTTTTAAGGAAGCAAGTTTTTTTTGTAAAATGTATTGTTTCTAATATTTAATTTCTAAAGCAAGTATTTCTTTTAATATATTATAGTATTAATTATTTAAAAGTAACTTAGTATTTGTTTTAAAAGTGAAAACCTGTTTTATATTTTATAAAGAAACCTTATTTTCTCAAAATCATATAGTATGTATTTTTAACAAACTTATTGAAGTAATTTAACTTAAATGTTTTAAAATATATATTTCAAAGTAAAGTGTTTTAAAATTATTTTAAAAATCTATTTTGTGCTTGGTGATTTCAGAGGAGATAGAAAATATTTGGGAAAGTTTATTCTGAAAGAAAGGTGGTTTTGAAACTGTTTTCAAGGGATTGAAAATAGAAATATATCTTGTGAAGATATTTTGAAGTTAATAAATATTTTGGGAAATTATTTATTGTGTGATGGATGTTGTGAATATTAATTGATAGTTAAATAACCGACTATCAATATTGGACAATGCGTTGATCGTTTCGAAGAGACCGGGATCGAGATTAAATTCTCGAAAACCACTTCGATTCGGTTTGTACGTTTCGTGTAAACGTTTTGGATTCGAAGATGGAGCATTGGAGTGCAAGGGCTAGTCGCTACTAATCCTGAGGATATTTCCAAAATGGATGTAGTAGGAATAGTGCCTTCGGTTCCGTTCGAACCCGGGACGGACTTGTATGGACGAATGCTTGCGAAACATCGTCAGGTGGGCGATGGGCATTCTAAGTGAAAACGTTCTAAAAAGGTAACGCTTAGCCTCAAGCCTCATCAAATGGGAATGACTGAAAATCAGGGGATATGCAGCAAGGTTAGGTGGGTCATGCCCAAGCAGGACAAGATAATTCCCCTGTCTAGATGTCCCTTATATATATTTCGGCTTAGTGGGTGGTTGGTCGCGCCAACCACGGGGTTTATCTTGTTCGGGACTGTTCATAAGGATTGGTTCCGGCCTTGTGTTGCAGGGGATGAAGGGAGTAATCCTCGGTACGGTGATCTAGGCCCCGTACTGTGACAGGTGGTACCCCAGTGCCTAGTCATTGTTGGAAATCCATTCTCCCTACGAGCCTTGTACGAGTTTTGTTTGTATTACCCACTCTGTGGCTAGTAGCTGGAATTTAATCATGTAACAATTTCGGCTATTTTATAAGTATTTGTATATAGACCCTATTATAATATCAGAGGATTTCTATAAAAATGTTTTAGCTATCGTAAGGTAAAAACCCGACATGTTTATTTGTGGCGTGGTCTTACGAGATGCTTTTGTTTTCAAAAGATTTTTGAAACTTTAATAATCAATTGGGTGTGATTTTCTCACGCTGGTATTCCAGACTGACTCGGGTGTTATTTAACTGTAATGCTCGGGTCAGACCGAGTATTATAGGATACAGGATATGATGCTGTGGGCTCAGGAGACGAGCTGGATGACGATACGTACTCGCGTACTTATATATATGTATTCCCGCTGAGTTGAGTTGTTATGTACCCATTGTATGTTATTGATGTGAGCTGTGATTGATGTACTCTGATGATGTAATATATGTAAACAGATATATTTGATTTTGAGTAAAGATTATTTATTCTCTATTATATTTTATTCCGCTGCGATGGTTAGATTCTGATGTTGATTTTGTTTTCTCTTCTTCTACCTCTTCTTCTTAAACCCTAATGGTTCGTATTTCTGTGCAACTTGAGTTGTTTGTTGTAGAATAATGTAGACTCAAGGGGTACGGATTTGCGGGCTGTTACACTATACCGATTTGGGTGGAAGGCCATTCAGGGGATCCGAGAGTGTTATAGAAATTCAAGCTTGGCTCAAATCATGCGATCGCATCTTTTCTCGCATGAACCTTATTGATTTACATCGAGTCCAAGTGGCTTCTAGCATGCTCCAAGAAAGAGCATTAGATTGGTATGAGCTTTTAACTTCTGAAATCGTTGAAGCGGATCTCACTTGGGAGCAATTCCGAGAAAGGTTCGAATTGAAATTTGTGTCGGAGGCTGAAAAAGTAACTTTGGCCCGGCGTTTTATTGACCTTGTTCAAGGTGAATCTTCTGTGATAGATTATGTCGCATCTTTCGAGTCTCTTTCTAAATACGGGGTTGAGTATATTAATACCCCGATGAAGAAAAATCAAAGATTTGTCTATGGCTTGAATAAGAATCTTAAGAAGCCATTGCTTTTGAAACTTGAGGTTTCATTTGATCAGCTTATTGATATCGCTCTTCGTCTTGAAGCGGCCGATAGAGAAAGCGATATTGAAGTTGTGCGTACCAAACAGAACTTCAACAACAACATGAAGAGGCCTATTAAATTTGAAGGCCCCAATTCCATCAAGAAAGGGAAGCAACAAACTCTGGTAGCAAAGTCTCCTATCTCTAGTCGTGGACGATGCTACAATTGTGGTTCCACGGACCACTATGCAAAGGAGTGCCCGAAACCTCTCTTTTGCCGTTATTGCAAAAGTTCGGGTCATCTTATATCTACATGTCCCATTCTTCAAAGCAGGAGAGAGGGAGAGCTGAATATTGTGCATGCTCCTGGTAACACTTCTCGTGGTCAAGGTATTTTTCACTCAATCCTTGATGGCATTGTTTTATTTCGTGATCTTCTTAGTTGAGTTCTTTTTGATATGGGTTCCATCTTACTATTTTATATCAAAAGAACTTGTCGATTCTTTTCTTTTTCTTTGAATATTTTGGGCTTGATGACTTTTTTGAGGATTGCGAATCCGGATGGTAGATCCTCAACACTCAATTTGTCTATATTGATGTCAAAATTATTTCATGTGATTTTTCTGTCCAAGCCGATTTTTAGTTAGGCTTCGGAATTTACTTTTGTAAGGATTGGCTTAATTATTAGGAGGCCATATCCTTTGTCCCGTGTGGACTATTCATCTTTGACATTTCAATCTGTTAAGCAGATTTCTATTTTTCCTTTATGATTTTGATTTCAACTTGATGGCATCATTTTATTCCTTAAGCCCACTTATAAGGAAAGTATTGTTTCTCTCATTCATGTAATTTGAGAAATTTTCCGGTATTTTTGAATTTGTCTTAGGATTATCACCTAAGAAATCTTTTGTGTGGTGTTAAGGTCTTTCTAGTTCGACCTTGCCAGCGATTTTCATTTGGCTACGAGTTGCGAGAGTTCGCATTCCATTTACCGCATTCCGCACTCGTTACGATTCTTATGAATGACTTATTTTGTCATTCAGTTTGTCCAGCTTATTTCATCCATTTTATAAATCGAATATTCTATGAATATTTCGATGGGACCATTCTTGTATATATTGATTTTGGATGAAAATAGTAATTTAAAATTTTGAAAATCTTTTTCATAAGATTTATTTATAAGTACAATTTGATTTTTGTTCTTAAAATGAACAAAGAATATTCTTAAAAGTTTTTGAGAGACATTTTTGTCATATAGAAGATGATTTTGTGATTGTATTGCCCATTTAGTGTTTTAAGAATTTTGGTTGATGCGCTTTGATCAACGTTATCGATAGGAATTTCCTAAACGCTTTGATGAGACAGTCAGACACGATATATTGATTTTTTTTCTAGAAATATTTTTGCATTGAGATAATTGTGATTTTGAAAGTTTTAGCTTTTCGGGAAAGAAAATTATTTAAAAGAAGTTCTTTCTTTTCGATACTCTTATTCTTGTGATTCCTGAAGGGGAACCAAGACTTTGCTATTTGTACCGATACTAGTCGTATTGGTTTGGATGTCATTCTCTTGCAAAGGAGAACGTGCTATCACTTGTGCTTCTAAATCATTATAGCATCGAGACTAGATATGCCACTCATGATCTAGTGCTCGCGGCTATTGTTTTTACTTTTAAAATTTGGCATCATCATATTTGGGAAAGAAATTTGTTCTCTGCCTCGATCATAAATCTTGGGAATATTTATTTCTTATAAGGAACTTCATGTTGACTCGAGTTCCTAGCATCTTATGATCTTGATATTCTTTTATTCCCGAAAGGGGAAATCGTGTTGCCAATACGTTTTGTCGTAGGCAACAAGGTGTTGATTCTTCGATGATGTCTGAAGGGAATTATCTCTTCATCAAGTTCATCGAATGTTTTGATGTACTTCGTTTTATTGAGTTTCATCACATTTCTTTTTATGGACTTGCGTCCGATGTTCTTTTATGATTTATGGATTCATTGGATGTACCGTTTGTACTACATCAATGTCTTTGCTATTTGATTCATTGGATGTACCGTTTGTACTACATCAATGTCTTTTCTTTTTGATTCATTGGATGTATCGTTTGTACTACATCAATGTCTTTGCTATTTGATTCATTGGATGTACCGTTTGTACTACATCAATGTCTTTGCTATTTGATTCATTGGATGTACCGTTTGTACTACATCAATGTCTTTGCTATTTGATTCATTGGATGTACCATTTGTACTACATCAATGTCTTTGCTTTTGGATTCATTGGATGTACCGTTTGTACTACATCAATGTCTTTGCTTTTGGATTCATTGGACGTACCATTTTTGTACTACGTCTGTGTTCCGAAATTATTCGGGCTTTGGTTCATTGGGCGTACCGTTTTTATACTACGCTGATGTTCCAAATTATTTGAGTTTCTGGTTCCTCGGGCGTACTATTATTATACTACGTCGTTGCACCAGCTCAATTTTCTGCTATTCTTGACGTTCTACACGTCTTTTATCTACGGAAATGCCTTAGGGATTCCGATTTTTATTCTTGTGCCCGGTGATAATGTGGAAAATGAAGTTTCACCAGATTTGATTTTTGAGCAACATTTTATTCGCATCACTGCTTCGGAGGTTGAGCGCCTTCGATATAAAGATATTCTTTTTGGTAAAAGTTCAATGGTCCTCAAATCCTAGGGATTGCTCTTGGGAATCTAGAGAATTCATCGAGCGATCCCGTTCGTGCTAACTCTTTCGTGCTCTTTATGGTGAACTTCTTATTTCAATTTCCTTTTGTGTTGATATGCTTTTATGGTTGTTACTCTTTATTTTCTTCTTAAGTATTGCGAGGATGCAATTTTTTAAGGAGGGGAGTCTGTAGCAACATGCATATTTATCGATTTTATATTTAAATATTTTATTTAAATATTTTATCGTTCGTCGGATTTTGGTCCGAAAAGCTACTTTTTGCAAACAGCCGAATTGGGACTCGAGACCACCCCCATTGAGTTCAAAATGACGTTTGCGACCTTTTTGAGTATAAACTTCGATATGTTTGGAGATAGCCGAATTTTGACCTTTTTCACTTAGGGCTTTGGTTTGGGCTGAGCCCAATAACCCCACTTACTAGCTCAGTTCCAACCCCCTCTCCTCTTCATTACTTCATAATTTCCTAATACATTCAAGCTTCATCAAAAATGGGGGAAGAGAAAAAGAATTAGGAAATCCTAAGCCCTAGTTTCCATTAGCAAATCCATCTTCTAGCTCCAAACTCAAGAGAACCCATTGGTAAGCTTTCTCTTCATCTTCTCCAACTCATTCTCTCTTTGATTTCAGAAATTTCCTAAACTTAATTTAGGAAATGTTTCTCTTTTAAGCTTAGATTGAAGCTTCTTGAGTTGTTATTGAAGAGGAATTGATCCTAGCTTGTTTTTAAAGCTTCTTCTTCATTGATTTGGGTTCAAAGGTGAGATTTTTATCTCACATCTAAGTCTATGATTATCTTTGATTATTAGGTATGAATTCCTAATACTTATTCATGTGCATTTGATTTTGGTTTGAATTGATTTGGTGTATTTCTAATTTTTAGTGTTTCGAAATCAAAATCTATGAAAATCCTTTTATGGATGTTTGAACATGTTTTTGGTGACGCATCGAAGAGCCTATTGGGCTTGGTTGCTGATTGGCGTAATCCCTTAGTGCCCGAAGCTTCACCGGTTGCGAATTGGAAGGGTTTCACCTTCCATTTTAGGCAGAGAAAACTGCCTTAGCTCAAGTCAGTCGACTGGACTTCCAAGTCAGTCGACTAGCTGAAGTTAAAATGCAGTTTGAAGGCTTCCTGCAGAGCCTAGGGGCTCTGTTTACTACAGTCAGTCGACTGACCCACTGAGTTCAGTCGACTGACCAGTATCCCGTGGATTTTTGGGGACTGAGTTCAGTCGACTGAACTCAATGAGCCAGTCGACTGACCTACACCTAGTTGTCTTCTATGCCCACTTGAGCCTATTTTTGCACGGTTTTCAAATTTCATCGATTCGTGTTATTTCCCACTTGTTGTTGCTACGACTTTAATGACTCCTATTTTTGGAATTTTTGGGAATACCCATTTTGACGGATTCGGATCGATTTCTTTGGATTTTATTCACGTCTTCGGATGTGAATTTTTATGATTGATTATTTCTACAATCACTTCTATGATTTGTCACTTTAAAATATAAAGGTTTTCTATACTAGTAGTAAATATCAAAACACTTTCCTCAAACGATTTCAATACTATTTTAATACCAAATTCGTTTATAAAACCGTTTTCCAATCTATTAGTATATACAAACCTTTACCTCACTCGTATGAGAAATCCAATTAAACGACTTAGTAAAACAAGTGGTATGAAACGCTTGCGTTTACTTCGTCGGTTAATTCTTGGACTTGTTCGATTGAAAACTCTTGTGACAATTTTCTAGTGGAGATCTACAATTTGTTCGTAAATATTTAAGTTAAGCTAGTGGTTATGGGACATGCAACTAAGCTCATATATTTACTAGCTTACTGTAATCGACACTTCTCTTTGATCATGACGATCATTTTATGTTTTATACTAGCATTGTGCAATGTCTTTGTGTTTTGGTTCATCGGATGTCACGCTGTACGACGTCGTTGTTCCCTTTGATGGTGTTTTGGTTCATCGGATGTCACGCTGTACGACGTCGTTGTTCCCTTTGATTGTGTTTTGGTTCATCGGATGTCACGCTGTACGACGTCGTTGTTCCCTTTGATTGTGTTTTGATTCATCGGATGTCACGCTGTACGATGTCGTTGTTCCCTTTGATTGTGTTTTGGTTCATCGGATGTCACGCTGTACGACGTCATTGTTCCCTTTGATTGTGATTTGGTTCATCGGATGTCACGCTGTACGACGTCGTTGCCCCCTTTGATTGTGATTTCTGGATTTCGTGTGTTGAATTCTGGAATTTATGTTTCACCAACTTTTACGATTGGCATGGATATGTATGTCATTTATTGTGGCTTGGTGAATGAAATTAGGAGTATGACATTTCCTTTGATTCTTGTGTAGATCTTTGCGATATTGATTAATCTCTTATTGATTTTTCAATTATTTATTTATCACAGCTTGGCATGGTGATTATTATACATTTAGTCATATCTCTTATTCTATATCATTTCATCTGATATTTATAGCTAGACTGATCCGTTTATTATTTTCTTCTTAAATAATACTCGGGTCAGACCGAGATGTTACAGGTGCTTCTGCTTGACTTCTCTTCTAGGGTTATCGTATGATCTTTTGGCTAACTACTTAGATTAGTAGCTTTTGTTGTATACACTTGAGATATAGACTCATAGTTGTATTCTTTTGTATAGCACGTGTTGCTATTCTTTTGTATTATTGTGGATCTTTTTGACCACTACTCTGATATACACTTCCATGTGTTAATTATATATTCATATCTCCTTCCGCCTTTGTGATATGAATTATCTGTGACTGATTTGTGTTATGTTTATTTCTATATTTGTTTCTGAAGACCTTTATAGCCACTGTGTAGTAGCTTTGAGTTTGTGTCGGTATGTCGGATTTCCTCTTGAGATGAAAAGTTATATTTTTATCCGGCATATCGGTACTCGCACAAAGCAATTATACAGATGTTCGCTCCTCAACAGCCTTATTCTCCGTGCTAGTCGACAGCATTACTCCGTAGTGTTCTTGGCTAGCGTGGGTATAGAGGTGGGGCGTCACATTATATATTCATCTTCATTCAGTGGCGAAATGTTCATTTTTTTGCATCTTCATTCAAGGCCAGAATGGTCATCTTTGTGTGCTTGTTTGAATTAAAAAAAAACTGTATTTGTGTGATTTGTTCTTTCATTTTGATTTGTTTTCTTGTTGTTGATCTTCTAGTTGCATTTGCATTTAATATTCTAAAAAAACCATTGCATTTGCATCTATTTCATTTCAAAAGCGTTCATTTTCTATTATTCACCGTTTACATTACGTATTCTTTGTTACATCTACCTATTTACTCTCTTCTTGACGACAAACTTTTCTACCTTAAAATATCACAACTTCCTCCCCTCAAAACTACTCTATCCACCAATGTTTGATGGCGTATTTTCTATCGGTTTAGAAAACCCCGAAAAATTTCGAAATAAAATTTATACCGCAAGCGCACGGCGTACTATTGAAGTACGTGGCGAGTACGGGTCGATCCGCAGGGAATTGTTGATTTTTAAATTCTATTCAATCAAATTAAACCAAAGTCGACTGAAAGTTAAGTTAGAGAATTAGAGAATGAACTAACTAAAAGAAAAGAGATGCAAATATAAGAGTTAAATGATAATTTAGAGAATAAATCCACTCTCTAGATCATGTAGTTCAACACATATGAAATCATGATATCTCTTTTATGGTCATTAGTGCTTTAGTTAATGTGCTTATCATAAGTATGACATATTTGTGCTATTGATTAGCCAACATAAGCCATCAAACTATAACACACCGCTTAAACCACTTACTAACTTTCATGAAACTTGACAATGAAAATGAAAATGAAATCCATTTTAAGTATGGCCTATTAACTATTGATTAGAAATATAGACCATCAAATTTGAATTTCAAATCATTTTTTTATGCCATAATCATATTTTGATGAAGAGGCATTTATGTTAGTGATTGTTTAAGCATAGCCTATTTGGTGTCAGCAATATAGGCTATCAAATTCAAAGCAAGAACACAAATAAAACACTTCATTGATCATCATTAAGCACAAAAAGAGAGCATAAATTAACAAATAGTTGAATCTACATAATTAGAGAGCTTCATTACCTCTAAATTGAAGGGGTTTAGCCTATCATATATGTCATTTGATCAACAAATGTAGCTAGCAACATGAAAGCAAAAAGAAAGGAAAATGAAAGCTAATGGAAAAGAGAACTAATCTCATTGAATAAAATAAAATCTGCACTATTAGCATGAAAGAAAACATGTAAGTAAAATAAAACACTATTTAACATTGCATAAAAGAAAGGAAAAATACATGAAATAAAAATGGCTAAGTAGCCATGAAAAGAGAAAGAGAGCTTGTCTTTTTATTTTGAGCCTAAACTAAACTAAGAGAAACTAAGGGAGAGGAGGATTACATGAAACATAAGGGGTATATATACATGTGTTAAACTCTAATTCAAAATTTGGAGAATGCCCAAACTACCCTTGAGAAAGTGTGAAGGCCAAGTAATCATTAGCTTCTACTAATCATCATTTAAGTATACATGAAGCCATTAGTTCCTTAAGTATATGCATTAGCCTCTAATTCATACATTACGGTAGGTAGGTAAGTGGGGTTCTACATGTTCTTCACTTTGAATTATTTCCATCTTCATTCATTTGTATTCATTTTGTGTATGCATGAAACCACTCCTATTTGAGATCAAAATCCTACACAAATATATATATATATATATATATATATATATATATTTCAAATTAATTTTTCTCAAAGAGGTATATGAACGCAAATGACCGTTTTGCCCCTATATGAAGATGGATAAGTGACAATTTGGAATTAATATGGATTTTGGTTAAAACAAGTTAAAATACCCAATTTATCATTTATTTAATTTAAATAGATTAAATATGATGGTAAAAATATGCACATTTACGTGCACATTAAGTACCCCCACACTTATCTTTTTATTCGTCCTCGAATAAAGGAAACTAAGATAAATCCGTTTTTGTAGGGAGCATGATTGCATTGAGCGCATGCAACAAGCCGTTAAACCTCTGGATGTCCCTAGTAGGACGAGTGTTGTCGGATGAGGGTTTTCAACGGATGCTACCCACAAAATCCAAATGCAGGATGAATATATTTACAAAATGCAAGATTTATTTACGAAAAGATGAATGCGAGTTTTTGAAAATATTTACAATGAAGGATTTATTTTTAAATTGACATAAATAAGTTAAATATAGGTTTTGGTCATTATCTTGAGATAAAATTCATTTAATCGTCAAAATTTCCAATAAAAACAAAGTCATCATAACAAACAGACTATAGTTTAATTCGTTAATTCGGTTGATAACAAAGTGTAACTATGAAATGGATTCTTAATTGATTATCAAAGTTTATCAAGGTGGTATATTCATTTCTTTTCAATAACAAGTCAAATAAAATAAGTTAAAATAGTGCTTGGATTTCATTTGCTTACTCTCTTTTTTTTTTGAAAATTTTACTGATAGTAACAATATTTACATATGCCTAACTCCGATAAACTGAGGCCAGATATATTACCCATGCACTGCCTTGCTGGCTTATGTGAGGGGAATACAGAGCATGGCGAGAACACATGAATGTGAACACCTATTGACTGTAGACCTTATTAAAAAGAATATTTGTATACACACCTAGCTAAGATAAACTAAGGCCAGATATACCGATCGTGCACTGCCTTTCGAGCTTGTGTGAGAAAGGTACAGGGCAAGTCGAGTAAACACACGAGTGTGTACACCTGTCGACCGTAGGTGTTAATAGAAAATATTTACATATATACAAATGTTTTTTATATATGTTTATTTTTTTTCAATTTTTTTTGAAAGAGAGAGTTTTGCAAAATAATCTTAGCACCACTTAACTTAGAAGAATTTTTTTTACATCCTTTACTTTATATCAACCACTTTTTAAAACAAAGATTTTCATTTAGGATATATTTCATAATTATCACGAATGAACCTTCTTATATAATAGTTAAAATATCGTTATTTGTAATCAACTTTATTTTTATTCTTGGTAAGATAAATAAATTTTCAAAAATTTCAATTTAATAACCCAAAACCATATATTTATCCAATAGTGTTTCTTTAAAAATAAATCAAAAGAAAATTTGTTTTTGGGTTTTTTTTAATTTTTTTTGAGATTTTAAAAGAAAAGGCAAAAAATAAACCATGAAAAATAAAATAAAAATGAAGACGAGTCTCCTCCCCACACTTGATTTTGACTGTGTCCCCACAGTCAACCCAAGTGGAAGGAGAAAAATAAAAATAAAAACAAAAACATGACCTTTATTTAAATGAAAATTAATGGTATTTACATGAAATCGGAAAGTATATCATCAAACAGTAAATGAAACGGTCTTTCAAAGACCGATTCATTTGTCTCGTCAAGTATGCGAGACACATCCCAAGCCCAGAAAACCAAATCGTAAAAGACTTTGGAATTGAATGTGGATTTGGAAAGACGAATGTCGTTTTATTAAAAATCACACGAGTTGTTTTATTGTCGATGATTTTTGGGTTAGATATAATGATTGATTGAAAATCAAATTTATTTTCACCAAGTTGAAGTTCAAACTTATGATTGAAAACTTCTTCAAAATTAATTTCAAAATCAAAATAGTGATGTAAATCTTCTCCTTCAGAATTTAACAACTCATTTTCGAAAAATCCAAAGAAATCGTGTTCATTGAATTTGTCTTCTTTAATTGGATTATCAACAACTTCATTGTGTATCTCAAGTTCAAAATCCTATCTCTAGTTCAAAATCCAAAGTAGTTGTATTTAAATTTTTGAAATCGAGAAAAGAAAGATCGAATTTTAAATTTAGTTCCATACCCTCAAAAGAATGGAAATCCAAGTCAATTACCGTGGTTTCTACAACTTCATTAAAATCATCATTTTCAGTTTCAAAAGTTGTTGTTTGAAAATTTTCGATTGTGGTAAAAAATGGATTATCGCTTGACTCGTCACACATTGGAATTTTATTTTGTTTTTCATGTTGTTTCATATATGTTTCAAACAACGAATCTGTGTGATCATCGTAAATTTCAATCATTTGTTCAACAAAATCCAACTTATAATTATTGACATGAGAATTTTCGATTTGGATTTGTTGAGAATAATTCTTTTTACTTGTATTGTAATCAAGATTATCCCATTGCCAAAATTATTTGAATAGTGGATCACATTTTCGTTTTGATTTTGAAATTCATTTTGGAGTTCAAAATTGAATTGGCATGGGTTATCATCGGAATTATTTGAATTTTGAATTGAATTCAAATTTTGAAATCCTTGAAAACTTTGACCCGAGTTAACGCAGAAATACGAATTACACAAATCATTTATCATTTCATTTTGTTGTGTAGAAATTTCAAGTAAAGATGAAATGCTATTTTCGAGGTTCAAGGGTTGGTCATCATTTTGAAAACTTTATTGTTCAAAAGTCGAATGGTTTAAAGAATAGTTGTCGTTAAAACATCCATACGAATTTGGAGTGAAATCATATGGATTATATTGATTTTTCACAACCATTGTAAAATTCAAGTGTGTGGGGAAACTCAGACATTTTAAAGAATGTTTTTGTTTTTGTTTTTTATAAAGGAAAAATATTTACATATAGAATTTATTTTTCAAAATGGAAAATTGATTTTTTATTTGATTTTTCAATTTTTTTTATTTTTGGAAAAGATTTTATATTTTTTTTGGATTTTTGATTTTCTAAAAGACTAAGTAATTTTTTTTTTTGAATTTCTGGAATTTTGATTTGGAAATTTTCAAAGGAAAAGGAAAAAAACTAAGTTAAGAAATATTTACAATTTTTTTTGGTTTTGGATTTTGGATTTTTTTTGTTTTTTTAAACATGCATGAACTAATGCAACTAAATGAATGCAGGGTTAATTATGAATTATTTATCCTAACCCAAAATTGTATAATCACAAATTGTCTTAGATAAACAAATAGTTCTCAGCCAGGTAACGAGCAAGGGTTATCAGTGCACCACGAATCACCGTAGCAATGCAGCCAAAGGTTTAATAACTTCAGAGGAATAACCAATACAATATTTATGAATCACCATAATATTCTTAAACGGTTATTACTCAGTCGTAGCCTAGACACCAAGAAATTAAATTGTTCAAAGATGACAAATTGTCAATATACAATTATGTGCTATCGTTATTATTAATCAAAATTCTAAGATGAAATGCAAAATAGAAATTAAACATGTATTAAAAATGCAACTATGAATGGATTTTTTTTTTTTGAAATGCAAGCAACCAACAATGCAAAGCAACTAAAACACAAAATTTTTATGAGCAAGCAAGCAGTTATTTTTTTTGGCAAGCTAAGTGAAGCTATTTCTTTTTTTTTTTTTTTAGCAAGCACTTCTACTTTTTGCGAATTCCTGCTTTCGCGACCTGAAAGTAAAACAAGATATATATATATATATATACACACAGAAGTTTTTTTAATATATATAATCAAAGAAGAAGCTAAAACAAAGTAAAAATGAAACAAACTAAAAAAAAGTTGAAATCAACTCTTCTTTAAAAAAAATCCTAAACAAAGATTTTTTAGAAATAAAACAACTGAGACCAAAATAACTTCTTTTTTTCTTTGTTTTAAAAAAATTAGATTGAACCAAAGCAGAGATGAATGAAAGAAAAGGGATTCTTTTTTTTTCTTTTTTTAGATCATGAGTTAAATAAATTAAAATGGAATAAATTAAAATAAAAGAGAATTTAACAATTAAAAAAATAAAAAATAATAATACAAAACTTTCACAAGCCCATGTATAAGGCTTCGGCCTGCTAACACAAAGAAATCACGTTCCTCAATTTTTACAGCACAAACTCCAAATCAAATTCATGAAACAACTGAAAATGTGCAACCAAATTCCCCAATCAAATTTTTGAATTTACGAATTATTGCAATTGCCGGTTTGAAGTCAAGGTCTCGGCTTCAATGGCGATCGGTAGTTCAGGGTGGATGGCGGAGTTGTTCGAATTGGAGGAGTTAGTTGATTTGGCGATTGGTATTGGAGTTCGCCGATGCTCGGTGATTATTGGAGAGGAAGGCGATGTTGTTCAGTGGAATTTGTAGTGGTGGAGGTGGTTGGCTCGCAATGGGATTTCGATGATTGGGTTGTTCGACTTAGAGGGAGTGGGAGAAGTTTTGGTTCTGAGTTTGAGGCGATTTGGAGTTGAGGCTTATGGTTGGAAGGTTGCAATTACGGTGATGTGATGTTCGACTTCGATTTGGGTGAAGCGATTTGAGGTTGCTCAAAGTAGCGGCTAGTCAGAGGTGATATATGGTAGGGGATGCGATGGCAGACAAACAGTAGCAGTTATGTGGGGGAGCTATAAGATGATGTCTGATGATGGTAGTGGGTTGTTTGATCGTTTGGTCAGTGTCCAAATGGTAGCAGCAGTTAGGAATTGTTGTGAAGGGTTGCAGGAAGCAGAAAATCAAGCAGTGGAATGAGAGGGTTGGCTGTTGAATGTTGGTGGAAGATGATGACTTGTAGAGACAGTGTGTGATGATGGAAAGGCTTATGGCTTCTCTGATAGTGTTGAGTGTGGTTGGTCTGTAACTGTTGTGTGGATGCAGCGGTTGTTTTGAATGGTAAGGGGAGATGACAATATGATAGTATGAATTGGTTGTATCTACAGTGGTTGTAGTTAGGGGGAGAATGGACAGGCTATAGAGACAATATGATGGAGGGGAATGGCCAGAGTATTCACAATCTTGTGTGCAGAAGCAGGTCGAATGGAACATTTGCCGTGGTGGAGGAATTTGCAAAGGAGTTTTTATGCACTGGAAGTTAATTGAAAGGCAGAAAGGGGGTGGTAGCTGATGATATGAATGCAGTTTTGACTTGTTGAAATTAAGGAGGGGATGGCAAGGTGAACGTGGTGTGGCAGTGAAAAGCAGGGTTGTCTTGTTAACAGATTTGTGGTTGCTTATAGGGGAGTTGGATGTAATGGCAGAAGTTTTGAAGGGTAGGCAGAGGCATCAGAGGCATCAGTCAGTGGTATGGTTGTATGCTATGTTTGTATGAAGATGGTGAAGGCTTGTATCACTATGCAGAGAATAGTAAACAGAGAAGTGTAAAATGTAAACAGAAAATAGAAATTGATGAAATGTGAGTGTAATTGAAAAATGAGAATGAAATGTAAATTTGTACAATAAGAAATGAAATGCAATGCAAATTTGAGAAATGTTTGTGGAGTTCGTTTATATATATATATATACATATACGTATATATATATCAAATGCAAAATGCAACTAGAAAGAGAAAACAAAACACAAACACAATGTAAAGAAAAATCACACAATGCAAAAAAAAATTAATATGCAACACACACACAAAATTAAAACACACAGAGCAAATGAAAATTATTCGAAGAATAGAAAATTAAAATCAAAACAATTCCCCGGCAACGATGCCAAAAACTTGACGGCGGATTTTCTATCGGTTTAGAAAACAACCGAAAAATTTCGAAATAAAATTTATAATGCAAGCGCACGACGTACTATTGAAGTACGTGGCAAGTACGGGTCGATCCATAGGGAGTTGTTGATTTTTGAATTCTATTCAATCAAACTAAACTAAAGTCGACTGAAAGTTAAGCTAGAGAATTATAGAATGAACTAACTAAAAGAAAAGATATGCAAATATAAGAGTTAAATAACAATTTAGAAAATAAATTCACTCTCTAAATCATGTAGTTCAACACATATGAAATCATGATCTCTTTTTTATGGTCATTAGTGCTTTAATTTATGTGTTTATATGACATATTTGTGCTATTGATTAGCCAACATAAGCCATCAAACTACAACCATTTACTAACTTTCATGAAACTTGATAATGAAAATGAAATCTATTTTAAGTATGGTCTATTAACCATTGATTAGAAATATAGACCATCAAATTTGAATTTCAAATCGCTTTCTTATGTCATAATCATATTTTGATAAAGATGCATTTGTGTTAGTGATTGTTTAAGCATAGCCTATTTGGTGTCAACAATATAGGCTATCAAATTCAAAGCAAGAACACAAATAAAACACTTCATTGATTATCATTAAGCACAAAAAGGGAGCATGAATTAACAAATAGTAGAAGCTACATAATTAGAGAGCTTCGTTACCCCTAAATTGAAGAGATCTGGCCTCTCATATTTGTCGTTTGACTAACAAATGTAGCTAGCAAAATGAAAGCAAACAGAAAGGAAAATGAAAGCTAATGGAAAAGAGAACTAATCTAATTGCATAAAAGAAAATCTACACTATTAGCATGAAAGAAAGAAAGCATGTAAGTAAAATAAAACACTATTTAACATTGCATAAAAGAAAGGAAAAATATATGAAATAAAAATGGCTAAGTAGCCATAAAAAGAGAAAGAGAGCTTGTCTTTTTATTTTGAGCCTAAACTAAACTAAGAGAGACTAAGAGAGGAGGGTTACATGAAACATAAGGGGTATATATACATGTGTTAAACCCTAATCCATAAATTGAGAAATGCCCAAACTACCTTTGAGAAAGTGTGGAGACCAAGTAATCATTAGCTTCTACTAATCAATATGAAGATGGATATGTAACAATTTGAAATTAATATGGATTTTGGTTAAAACAAGTTAAAATAACCAATATGATCATTTATTTAATTTAAATAGATTAAACATGGTGGTAAAAATATGCACATTTACGTGCACATCAACCAAACCAGTGCACTGCTCCACAACTTCGATCATCCCTGACCTGACATCAATCCCATACAACATACCAAACTCCACCGACCTATACTCCAAACATCACACATCATTTCAACATCTGCCTGACATAGGCTACCCACAGCAGCTCCACCCTGTCTTCTTCTACCGACCATCCACTTGCATACTTCATACCACACCACATCTCAATACGCCCATTATTCCAACAACAAACTACATACACATGAGCAAACATCCATACTGCACTTCAAATATAACCACTCACACATTAGTGCCTCCACCGGTAATCGCCATACCGCCTTCACAACCATTTAAACCATTCACTCTTCTAACTCCTACTTCACTGAAACCCAGCTCGTCATCGTAACAACCACTCCTACCAGTCACAGTAGCCACATAGCAGCACTTCGGCCACATAGCAGCCACATATACCCCTTAATTTATATCTTTGGTACACCTCCCCCTCCACATCAAACAGCGGACCACATCGGCCCTTTTTCTTACCCAATACAATCTCAGTCAACTATAACATATCACATTCCAACCAACCATCTACCAAAGCACTACCCATCAACACCACTGACTGCCTTGCCTCCACCACTACTCCATCAATCACCTTACCATCTGCCTGCTACTACAACTCCACAGTCCTCCATATTACTGCACGTCTACTCCACGGTTACTTCTCCACAAATACATACATCAAACTTCCATACATACTTCACTGACTTTTACTGCTTCCAACTACCATCAGCTAGCAGCCATTCAAACATTTCAGTTCATACTTCAGACATCAACACACCACAAACTACTGCCTCATCTATAACATCAAACCCATTCAACCTTCACCTGAAACAATATAGACCATCTACCACCAGAGCACATCACTCGACAACGATCAACACACCATACTTGCAACTGCACCTGACAACGTTCAACTTGCATACTTCCACTCAACCTTCACCTGAAACCACCCACAAACCATCCACCTCTGCCGTTAAATATCACCATTCCATAGCCAATATCAAAAATAACCCACAAAACAACAGAGACCATACCTGACTTCACAGATCACCATTCCACGGCAGCGCCTCCACTCAATCGAACAACCCCTGCTTATAACTCGACTGCGGCCTCCCTAAATTTCACCAGAACCGCAAATACCACCTTCGCCCAATCACCTACTCCACTCGCAACCTCAACCTGGAACCCCAAGTCGCGACTTACCACCCACCTCTAAATCGAATTCAATCCCTATAACATATCGGCAACCGCTACCCACAGCAGCAACCATCTCCAAACCACAATTCCTCCACACTAACTCGCCTCTAGTCAAACTAACCGCGACCACCTGCCAACCATCTCTGAGCACCGATTCCCTCAATCGAATCCAACTTACTCGAATCCAAATTCGAAACTCGAATTCAATCTCGCGAATTCGCCTGTAACCGCGAACCATCGACACTCCGCATATTGTACCTTTACTTGAGAATTTTGAACCGTAGGAAGTCACTCTGGTTAGAATCATATTGATTTCTAAAAATTTTGATTTTTGGCTATTTGATTTTTAGTGCGAAAATTGTCGATTTGAAGAATTTGAAAGTTGCAAATTGGGGTGTTTCGCTGTGACTAATTCGTGCTTTTAATACAGAAGTTTAAAATCTTTTTTCATTCTTAATCAATTGGGCCGGATATTAGGAGATGTGGGTGCAGGCCTTGAATAAAGTTTTTTTTATATATATAATTTCTTTGCTTTGTTTTTAATTTGTTTGTTTTATTTATTTTTTTAGTCAATCTTTATTAAAAAAAAAAGATTTTCGTTTTCACTTGAATAAAACAAATTGTTTTAGGTTTTATTTATTTAGTTAATTTGGTTTTGGAAAGTCGTTTGTTTTGGTTTCAAATTTTTTCTTATTTTCTTTCTCCTTAAAAAAAAGAGTTTGAGTTTTTAATTACCTTTGATTTCTACTATTTTCTTCTCATTTTCCATCTCTATTATTTCCTTATCATAATATATAAAACAGTTGTATATATCTTGTTTTTCGTTTCAGGTTGCCAAAGCAGAAAATCAAGAGGAATCGCTTTGCTTTGCTTGTTACATAAAAAAATCGCCGCTTAAAAAATTGCTAATGATATGCATGCTCTGGTATCGTGCTTTCATCACTTGTTTTATTTTAGTAGCATTGTTGGTTGCTTGCATTTGCATTTATATAAAAAAACCAAAATCCAAAAATAAAAATAAAAACAAACTTCATTTTAGTTGCACTATAAATTCACGTTTAATTTCTGTTCTGCATTCAACCCATCTTATTTTTCTTTCCTAAGGGCAATACCCCAATTCACATAAGGTGAGGGATTTCATCACCCTTTCCTTAGTCCACAAATCGCATTTCATCGTAGAATTTGAATAATAATAAAAGTTAGACATTCAACTTAGGGGGTCGCGAGCTCATCTAGGCCTTAATTGTATCTTCACAATTGTTTTCTTTGAACAAATTTATTTCTTGGTTTCTAGGCTACACCAGAGTAATAAACATTTATAAATATTACGGTGATTCGTAAATATTATAGTGGTTGTTCCTCTGAAGGTACTTAAACCTTCGGCTGCATTACTACGGTGATTCGTGGTGCATTGATAGCCCCTGCCCATTACCCGGCTGAGAAATATTTTTTTTGATTTAAGACAAACTGTGATTATACAATTTTGGGTTAGGAGCTACTAAGGACAGAAAATTGTAATTAAGTCATTTGCATTCATTTAGCTGCTTTAGTTCATGCATATTTAAAAAAAGTCAAAAATCCAAAATTCAAAAAAAAATTGTAAATTTTACTTAACTTAGTTTTTAATCTAAAAAAACCCTTTCCTTTGAAAAATTTCAATCAATAAAAATATAAAATCTTTTCAAAAATAAAAAAAATTAAAATTCAAAAACAAAAACAAAATCAAATTCCCATTTTCTAATAATTTTTTTCCTTTTCTTTTGGTAAATATTTGAAAATTTGAAAATAAAAAAAACAGAAAAAATATAATTTTTTTGAAAAGAAAAATATTTTTTCAAACTTCTCTTTAGAAAATAAATTTCACTTAGTAAATATTTTTCTTCCATAGAAAAAAAAAATAGTTTTTCACTTCATTTTTCGAATCTTGTTTCATTCTCTAAACTTGATTCTAACTTCTTTCTCTTCTCGACTTTCACTTTTGCATGAGTACTTTGACTCATGACACAATAACAAATCGTTGGACTCACGACTGAACAACTAATTGTTCAACTCGAATAGACGATCCTCCCAAAATGGCGAATGAGAACACCCCTCGAACTCTTATGGATAAAATCTTTCCCGATAGAGTTTCTATTCCATCTTGCATCACGTTACCCAACCCTACGAGTAACCATTTTGAAATTCACTCAAATCATATTTCCACACTTTCGAAATTTAGAAATTTTGAACACGATGACCCATACATTTTCTTGACTAAATTCGAACAGTTTGCACAACCATTAAACTCCAATAACTTTCCGATGACAGAATCAAACTTTGATTAACCCATTTTCTCTTACGGATTACGCTGAAAAATGGTTGTACAGCTTACTATCAAACTCGATTAAAACTTGGAAAGAATTCTTAAAAACTTTGTTGAAAAAATTCTACCCTTTGGAAAAAAGAGTAGAATCTGAAAGGAAATTGTAAATTTTCATCAATTCAAGGGAGAACCATTCGAAAAATATTTTGAAAGATTCAAAGAGCTTTTGATAAAATGTCGACGCCATAACTTTGAAAAATGGATAATTTTCCAAATCCTATACGATGGACTCGAAAATAGCTTACGAACCATGCTCGAATCAATTTGCCAAGGCAACTTTCTTGCCCAACATCATGACGATGTTTGGCAATTTCTTGAAAACCTCGCAAAAAAGTCATCCCAATGGAAATGTTCGAACGAAAAATCAATTTACTTACGATCGAGTGCACACTCAATAGGATCTTCTTTTTCTTTGGAAGCTAAGATCGACGCAATGATTAACAAATTCGATAACATTTTCTCATCGAATCAGATGAACCAAGCTTCCCGACCAATGTGTTATAAATGCAACGATCCTAATCATATAGCCGATCGGTATCCCAATTCTGTCGAACAAATCAATGCTTTCAATAAAGGAAAAAATGACTCATTTCCTTCAATGTACAATCCTGGTTGGTGAAATCATCCAAATTTTGCTTGGAACCAAAACAATCTCAACACGAATACGATTTGTCCCAATTTTCAAGCATTCTCGAATAATGCTTCGAATCCTCCTTTTCAGCCCAACACTTTTCAACAAAACTTTGCGGGTCCATCTCATAATCAGCCGCAATAATCAAATTTTCAACCAAATTATGGCCATCCTCCCTAAGACGATAAACCTTTAAGTTCGCTTGAGAAAACTATTAAAACATTGGCCAAAGAAACTGCTCAAAACCTTCAATCAAATAGCAATTTGCAAAATTTGTTGACCTCATATATGCAAAACACAAACCAATCAATTGAAAAACTTGAGATGCAAATGAGTCAATTAGCCACGTCTGTAAGTGAACGTGAATGAGGAACATTCCCAAGCCAGCCCATTCCAAATCCCATAAATCAAAACACAAATTCAAATCAAGCCCATGTTGTTCAAGATAGCAATGTCACCTAATTGAATGCTATCACAACTCTAAGGTTCCGGTAAACAAATCGATAATCAAATCGTTAATCTAAACAATTTACCGAAAACATCTCTCAGCACTTCTAAAGCAACAAACGAATCCGAACAGAACGTGGAGCCAAACATAGAATCGAATGCCAATCAAAATTCTTCTTCTTCTACTTGAGTAGATCCGCCTACCGAGTACCGTGTTCCATTTTCACATTGTCTTCATTCCAAGAAATACTCGAAACAAATGGAAAAGATGTTGGAAATATTTAAACAAGTGAAAGTTAACATCCAACTTCTTGATATTGTTCAGCAAGTTCCCACTTACACGAAATTTCTTAAGGACTTGTGCACCCAAAAGAGACACACTCAAGTGCCCAAAAAGTCTTCTTAGCCGCCAGTTTGAGTGAAGTCTTGTCCAAATCCATGTCTGTCAAATACAAAGATCCTAGCTATCTTACGATATCATATACAATTGGATACAAGACGATTAATAAATGTTTGAAAGACTTAGGCGCGAGTGTCAATTTGAATCCATATTCCGTGTACGAACAATTAGGCTTAGGTGAGCTCAAACCCACAAAGGTTATGCTTCAATTCGCTGATCGTTCCATTAAGAAGCCCGTTGGAGAAATCGAGAACGTGCTCATTCGAGTAGGGCAATTCATATTCCCCGTTGACTTCATTGTACTCGAAACACAGCCCGTGACAAATCCCACGAATCAAATTCTATTAATTTTAGGCCAACCATTCTTAGCCACCCCAAAAGACTTAATCAATTATCATAACGATTCGATGAAAATCTCCTTTGAAGACAAGAATTTGGATCTTAATATTTTCAATCTTGAAAGCCAATCGAATGAACCTCGCGACCAAACATTAGAAGTTAGTGACATTCATGAAAACTTCCAAAACAAGACGATTGACCTTAACGATGAACGCAAGGCCGAGTACGAAAAATTGTTTCACAAAATTCTCAAGGAGATTGAATACACTCTTCCCTTTGAATCGCTTCCAGTTGAGTCTGAATCTCAATCCAGTTCTTTAATTGAGCAAAAACCGAAGTTGGACCTCAAATCACTTTCCGATCACCTTTAGTATGCATACTTCGTGATTACGAAACATTTCCTTTCATAATTTCTACAACTCTCTCTCAATCAAAAAACTTCTTTACTTTCAATCATTTCCAAAGATAAGGAAGCAATTGGATGGTCGATCTCCGATATAAAGGGAATTAGTCTCGCTCTTGTTCAACATCACATCCATTTAATCGACGATGCCAAGCCTATTCCTGATGCGCAATGAAGGATTAATCTAAAAATGAAAGATGTTGTGTGTGATAAAATTCTTAAATTTTTTGGCAATGGAATAATTTACTCAATCTCTGATAGTTCATGGGTTAGCCCAAATCACGTTGTACCGAAAAAGTCTGGGATAACCGTTGTCAAGAATGATTCAAATGAACTTATTCCAACCCGTACTCAAATTGGTTGTCGTGTTTGCATTGACTATTGAAAATGTCATAGCCAATAACTTATCTCGTCTTCCGAACGCACCATCTTCTTTTCCAATCAATGAAAACTTTCCCGATGAACGACTTCTTTCAATTTCTATCGATCCATGTTATGCTGGTATAGCGAACTACTTAGTCACTAGAGAAACTCCCTCATTTTAGTCCAAGCAAGACAAATACAAATTCATGTCCCAAGTGAAATATTTCAATTGGGACGATCCATACTTGTTCAAATATTGCCCCGACCAAATCATCCGACGTTGCATTCCAAATAACGAGATCAGGAATGTTCTTTCACTTTGTCACGATCAAGCGTGCGGTGGACATTTCGATCCTCGAAAAATTATGGAAAAGGTGCTTCAGTGTGGGTTTTATTAGCCTTCTCTTTTTAAAGACTCATTCGAATTTTGTAAAACTTGCGATCAATGTCAAATGCTTACACAAATTTCACGACGAGATATGATGCCTCTAAACCCCATTCTTAGGATCGAAATCTTTGATGTTTGGGGTATCGAATTTATGGGACCTTTTTCCAATTCTTTTGGAAACTTGTATATCCTTCTCGCTGCCGATTATGTCGCAAAATGGGTCGAAGCCGTTCCTTGCAAAACCAATGACCATAGAATTGTTATGAAATTTCTCAAAGAAAACATCTTTTCGAGGTTCAGCACACCTTGCACAATAATCAATGTAACGGAACCCATTTTTGCAGTCATTCTTTTGAAACTTTAATGAAGAAATACTCGAAACCCACAAGTTATCCACTTTATATCATCCTCAAACTTGTGGGCAAGTTGAAGTTTCAAATCAACAAATCAAACAAATCTTGAAGAAGACTGTCAACAAAAAGCGAAAAGATTGGTCCAAAAATTGACCAATGCACTTTGGGCTTACCATACTACTTTTAAAACTAACCTTGGGATGTCACCATTTTGTTTAGTTTACGGTAAAGCTTGCCATTTACCCGTTGAAATCGAACATAAAGCGTCGTGGGCAATAAAGAACTTAAACTTTGATCTCGATAAAGCTGGTGAAAGCCGAAAACTACAACTCAATCAATTTGAAGAACTTAGAAACGACGCGTATGAAAATGAGAAAATTTACAAAGAAAGAACAAAAGTTTTTCATGATAAGTCATTCCTAAGGAAAATGTTTTCGCCTAACCAGAAAATTCTTTCATATGACTCAAGACTTCATTTATTCCCGTCGAAACTTAAATCGAGATGGACCAGACCATTTGGGGTGCGAACTTTTTTTCCATATGGTGCCGTAGAAATAGAAAATCCTAGGGATGGATCGAGTTTCAAAGTCAACGGTCATCGTTTGAATCTTTTCTTAGAATTTCCAAATAACCAGGAAGAGGAGCTCATGATTCTTTATGAGCCAAGCTACGTCTAGTAAGAATGTTAACCTACTTTTGTAAATATGTACATATTATTCCCCGTTACATTCATTATATCGTGCATTGACTGTGCGGACACAGTCAAAAAATAAGTGAGGAGGAGAGTCTCATTTTCATTTTTTTTGTTGTTTAATGTCATTTTTGAATTTTCATTTTCTTTTAATTCTCTTAAAAAAATCTCAAATTTCTAAATCTCAAAAACTTTTTCTTTTTAGCATTTTGATTTATTTTTGAAGAAACATTATAGGAGAAGTATAAGTTTTGGTTAATGAATTGAAATTTTTGAAAATTTATTTGTCTTAACAAAAGTAAAAACGAAGTTTGATTACAAATAACAATGGTTTAACTAGTATATGGGAAGGTTCATACGTGTTAATTATGAAGTATATTTTAATTGAAAATCTTTGTTTAAAAAAGTGGTAAATTTAAAGTAAAGGATATAACATTTTTAACTTCTAAGTTAAATTGTGCTAAGATGATTTTGCAAAACTCTCGCTTTCTAAAAAAACAGAAAGAAACACAAAAAATTATATAAGTAAAAAAACATTTGTATACATGTATATATTTTTAACACCTCGATTCATGTGTTCACACTCGTGTGTTCACTTGCCATGCTCTGTACCCTCCTTACGTAAGCCCGAAAGGCAGTGCATGATCGTATATCTGGCCTCAGTTTATCTGAGTTAGGTGTATGTATATAAAAGTTCTTTTTAATAACGCCTACATTCGATAAGTGTTCACACTTGTGTGTTCACTCGTCACGCTCTGTATTACCCTCACATCAGTCCGCAAGAAGGTGCATGGGTAATATATCCGGCCTCGGTTTACCTGAGTTAGGCATATGTAAATATTGTTAATATCGATAAAATTTTCAAATAAGAGAGAGTAAGCAATTAAAATCCAAGCACCATTTTAACTGGCTTGGTTTGACTTTTTATTAAAAAGAAATGAAAATACCACCTTGATAAACTTTGATAATCATCTAAGGATCTGTTTCATAGTTACACTGTATTATCGACCGAAACAATGAGTTAAACTATAGCCCATTTGTTTCGATAACTTCGTTTTTATTAGAACGAGTAAACAACTTAAATTTTAAGATAATGACCAAAACCTATATTTAACTTATTTGTGTCAATTTAAAAGTAAATCCTTCATTATAAATATTTTCAAAAAATTGCATTCATCTCTTTGTAAATCTTGCATTTTATAAATATTTTCACTTTGCATTCGGATTTTGTGGGTAGTATCCGCTGAAAACCCTCACGAAACAACACTCGTCCTACTGGGGACACCTAGAGGTTTAACGGCTTGTTGCATACGCTCAATGCAATCGTGCTTCCTACGAAAAAGGGATTTATCATAGTTTTCCTTAGTTCGAAGACGAATAAAAAGATAAGTGTGGAGGTATTTGATGTGCACGTAAATGTGCTTATATTTACATCCATATTTTATCTATTTTTATTTAAATAAATTTTATATTTGGTTATTTTAACATGTTTAAACCAAAATTCAATTATTGTTAAATCATCATATATTCATCTTTATTCAGGGGCAAAATGGTCATTTTTGTGCATGTGTCAATTTGATAATTTTTACTTGGACATTTTTTATGATTTTTATAGGAATTTGGATGCATATGGAAGGGTTTTACGAAGATACATGCATGCACAAATGAATACAAAGGAAGGATGATGAAAATAATTCAAATGCGTGATCATGGAGGACCCACCTACCTAAATCTATAATTAGAAGCTAATGGACAACTAAGTGGAGGTTAAAGTTTCATGCACATTTAATGATGGATTAATTAGCGGCCATTGGTTACTAGGTGGCCACACTTCCTAAAGAGCATTTTGAGAAGCACCCTAAAAATTGAATTAAGGTTTTATGCATGTATAAATAGCCCTCTTATGGACATGTAAATGATCTTCTACTATTTGAAATTAGTTAGGAAATTGAAATGCAAGTTGCAAGCTCTATGTTTTATGAAATAAAAATGGCTTTTCTAGCCTCTTTCTCTTCTTTTTTCTACTTGTTTTTGTTTACTTTTATGTTGATGTTTATTGCTGTGCTTTCTCTCATTTAATATTTATAACTTATATTTACGTTCATGCAAGTAGTGTAGCTTTCATTTTTATGCAAGTAGTTAGTAGTTGCTCTTTTTCTCCCTTTGCTTAGTCTCATTTCTTTGCTTTTTGATGTTGAAATTTACAAGTGTTGATTTGATAACACAAATAAGTAGCCAAACCCCTTCAATTTAGGGGTAATGAAGCTCTCTAATTTTATGTAATTTCAACATTTCTATGATTTATGATCTCTTTTATTTATGCTTCATGAAAGTGGATTTTGATGTAAGTTTATACAAGTGGGTTTGATGGCTTATGTTGTTTTTGCAAATGAGCTATTCTTATTCAACATAAACACAATTTACATCATCATTTGCTAATTGATTTTTGATTTTGAAATGAAAGTAAAAACAAAATTTGATGGTCTATATTACTAATAACAATAGTAAATATAACATACTTAAAATAGCTTTTTCTTTGGCTTCATTTTCATGAGAATTTATGAGTGATTTATTTGTTGTATTGTGGTTTGATGGTTTAAGTTATGTTAATTAATAACATAAATAAACCATACTTATGATAAATGCAACAATTAATTCACTTAATATAAACAATAGAGATCATAAATTATTTGTTTGTTGATTTACAAAAATATGAAAGTGGATTTGCCTCTAAATTGTTCTCTAATCTCATAGTTTTCAATCTCATTTTAATTCTAGTTTTAACTTCATTTTGCTTGTAGTTAACAATTTCCTCTCTATTTGGTATAATTTGATTAAATAGATTTTAAAAAATCTAAAAATTCATTGCGGATCGACCCGTATTTACCACGTACTAACTTTTGTATACCGTGCACTTATGGTAATTTTAATTCAAAATTTATCGACGATTTTCTAAACCGATTGAAAATTCGTCGTCAAACAAGTTTTTGGCGCCATTGCCGAGGAATAGTTTTGAATTTGATTTGTTATTCTTTGAGTTATTTTTTTTGATTTTTGTGTGTTTGTTTGCATTTAAAAAAAATTGTGTTTGTGTGATTTGTTCTTTCATTTTGATTGTTTGCTTGTTGTTGATCTTCTAGTTGCATTTGCATTTCATATTTAAAAAAAACCATTGCATTTGCATCTGTTTTCATTTCAAAAGTGTTCATTTTCTATTATTCACTGTTTACATTACATATTCTTTGTTACATCTACCTATTTACTCTCTTCGCTGTGACAAACTTTTCTACCTTATACTTCTACCTTAAAATATCACAAATTCCTCCCCTCAAAACTACTCTATGCACCAACCCAGTGTACTGCTCCACAACTTCGCTCATCCCTGACCTGACATCACTCCCATACAACGTACCAAACTCCACTGACCCATACTCTAAACATCACTCATCACTTCAACATCTGCCTGGCATTGGCTATCCACAGCAGCTCCAAACTTCACTGAAACCCAGCTCCTCAATGTTACAACCACTCCTACCAGTCACAGCAGCTACATAGCAGCCACATATACCCCTTAACTCAAATCCCTGTTACACCACCCCCTCCACATCAAACAGCAGACCACATCAGCCCTTTTTCTTACCCCAATACAATCTTAGTTTAACTATAACTTACCACATTCCAACCAACCATCTACCCAAAGCGCTGCCCATCAACACCTCTGACTGCCTTGCCTCTGCCACCACTCCATCAATTGCCTTACCATCTGCCTGCTACGACAACTCCACAGTCCTCCATATTACTACACATCCAATCCATAGTTGCATCTCCACAGTTACATCTCCACAGATACATACACCAAACTTCCACACATACTTCACCGACTTTTGCTACCTCCAACCACCATGAGCTAACAACCATTCAAATATTTCAGTTCATACTTCAGACATCAACACACCACAAACTACTACCTCATCTACAACATCAAACCCATTGAACCTTCACCTGAAACCATATAGACCATCTACCACCAGAGCACATCACTCATCAGCGATCAACACACCATACTTGCAACTGCACCTGACAACGTTCAACTTGCATACTTCCGCTCAATCTTCACCTGAAACCACTAAGAAACCATCCATCTCTGCCGTTACAGATCACCATTCCACAACCAATATAAAAAACAACCCACAAAACAACAGTGACCATACTTGACTTTACAGATCACCATTCCACGGCCTCGCCTCCACTTAATCGAACAACACCTGCTTATAACTCGACTGCGGCCTCCCTAAATCCCACCAGAACTGCAAATACCACCTTCGCCAAATCACCAACTCCACTCGCAACCTCAACCCGGAACCCCATGTCACGACTTACCACCCACCTCTGAATCGATTTCAACCCCTATAACATAGTGGCGACAGCTACCCACAGCAGCTGTTGGAAATTTGTTTGAAATAAGTGAATTGTTAAAAAATGGCTAAGTGGAAGTTGGCTCCTATATTTGAATAGTCCCACATTGTGAGATTATATGCAAGAATCAAGTATTTATACTTGATTCTTAGAGGCTAAGTTGGGCCCTTTGGGAACCCAATGATGCTCTTTTGTGAGGAGGGAGGCCATGCTTGACCACCACACACGCGCGCGCGCCGACCGACTCGACCCGACCCGGGCTCGGGCTCGGGTTCGGGTTCGGGCTTGTAGTGGTGTAACACTTATATTTTTGCTACAAATTTATTAACCGTTTTTGACCGGGTTGGAACGGTAAATTCAATTCAAGCCCGTATTGTATTTTGACCCGATATTACTCAGATCCGCTTTTCTAGACCACGTCCCCCAACCAGTAACGTTCTTTTTTCACTGCTCCGTCTTCTTAACTGATAGAGAGACGAACGAAAAGAAGAACAGCATCTCAGTTTTCATTTTTTAAAAACCGCAAACAAAAAAATTCGAGCAGTAATTTTAAGGTGCAAACAGAGTCGCTTCGTCGGTGCAGCGAATCGATACCATAAATCTTTGAGAGGCTGTTTTATCCTAGAGGCGGCGGTGATTGATCCGAACTGCTTGCACCGTTGAGTAGATCGCCGAAACGCCTTCAAGAAAGTGACTCCGTCCACGACTCAGCCGAAGTTAGCCATTGTTTTCCAACAATTTGAAGACGTCCGACAACAATGACTTCTGCTGCAGATCTAGATGCCGCCGCTCCCACTTCCTTCTTCCAGCTTCCGACGGTCTCTGCTGCCCCCTTCAGATTCGAGGGCCTCCACTTCAAACGCTGGAGACAGAAGATGGAATTCTTCCTGACCACTAGAAAAGTGGTGGCTGTGCTGACAACCGACAAACCGCAGCTACCCACTAGACCAGACGACGAAGCAGATGCAGATCAGATGCGAGCCTGGATAGAAAAATCAAAGGAGTTGCAGAACTGGATAGAGCAAGATTACATGTGCCGAAACTTCATACTCAACGGCCTCAGTGATGACCTGCACGACTACTACAATTCTGACAAGTTAGCCAAAGAGATCTGGGAAGCACTACAAAAGAAGTACGATACCGAAGAGGCTGGAGCGAAGAAATATGCAGTCAGCCGCTACCTCAAATACCAGATGACAGATGACAGGTCAGTAGAGATGCAGTCTCATGAGCTTCAGAAAATTGCTCATGAGATCATCTCCGATGGTATGAGCTTAGATGAACAGTTTCAGATTGCTGTTATCATTAATAAACTGCCCCCAGGTTGGAAAGACTTTAAGAATGTGCTTAGGCACAAAACTAAGGAATTCTCCTTAGAGAGCTTGATCACTCGCCTCTGTATTGAGGAGGAGGCTCGGAAACAGGACCAGAAAGTGGAAGTGCTTGTTGTCACCAACAACAACACTAAAAAGTCCAAGCCAGCAGTTCTGAAACCAAATCCAAAAACTTTAAGAATCAGAACCGCAACCACAACAAACAGAATTGGAACCCGCAAGGGAACCAAAGAGGACAGCAGAAATCGACCCAAAAGAATGACTCTGGACAGTTTATCTGTGCTACAACTGTGGAAAACCAGGTCATATGGCATGCAAGTGTAGGAACAGACCAGGCCCTGCACTGCAGGCTAACCTGGCTGAGGAGCCTTTGACGGCTATGATTTCTGAGATTCACCTTGTTGGTGGATCAGAGGGTTGGTGGGTAGACACTGCTGCATCTCGCCATGTCTGCTATGATCGTGCTATGTTCAGTACATACACGGCTGCTGATGATCAGAAAGTGCTGTTGGGAGATTCTCACACCACTACAGTTGCAGGCATTGGAAATGTGGAAATAAAGTTTACCTCTGGAAAGACAGTTCTTCTGAAAGATGTGATGCATACTCCAGAGATGAGAAAGAATCTGGTTTCTGGTTTTCTCCTTAATAAGGCTGGTTTTACTCAAATTATAGGGGCTGATTTGTATACTTTGACTTATAAGGGGATGTTTGTAGGGAAGGGTTATGCTTGTGAGGGTATGTTTAAACTGAATGTTGAATCTAATAAAGTAACCAGTTCTTCTTATATGTTGTGTGACTTTAATATTTGGCACTCTAGATTATGTCATGTAAATAAGCGTATAATTCATAACATGATCACATTAGATTTGATTCCTAAAATGTCACAAACTGATTTTGATAAATGTGAATTCTGTAGTCAAGCAAAAATCACTAAGAAACCCCATAAATCAGTTGATAGATTTTCTGAACCCTTAGACTTGATTCATTCTGACATATGTGAGCTAGATGGTACTTTGACTAGACATGGACACCGTTATTTTATCACTTTCATAGGTGATACCTATGATTTCACTTATGTATATCTTATGAAAAATAAAAGTGATGCATTTGATATGTTTAAATCATTTAAAACTGAAATTGAGAATCAATCTAATAAGAAAATTAAGAGACTTCGTAGTGATAGAGGAACAGAATATGAATCTAGTTCATTTCTTGATTTCTATAAATTGAATGGTATAATTCATGAGAGAACTGCACCTTATTCACCTGAAATGAATGGTAAAGCTGAAAGAAAGAATAGGACCTTTACCGAATTAGTTGTAGCTATTTTGTTAAATTCAGGTGCAGCAAAACATTGGTGGGGGGATATTTTGTTGACTGTATGCTATGTATTGAATAGAATCCCTAAATCAAAAAGTAAGATTTCACCTTTTGAAATTTTAAGAAATTATAAACCGAATGTATCTTACTTTAGAACTTGGGGATGTTTGGCATATGTCCGTATACCCGACCCTAAGAGAATAAAATTAGCAAGTAGAACATACGAATGTGTATTTATTGGCTATGCTATTAATAGCAAAGCATATAGGTTTTATGACCTGAACACACATAATATAGTAGAATCTATTGATGCTGATTTTTATGAGAGTAAATTTCCTTTTAAATTGAGGAATAGTGGGGGCACGTCAAATAACACTGTGCCTATTAGAACAGAACTTAATGAATCTTCTGAAACTGAACCTAGAAGAAGTAAAAGAGCAAGAGTTGATAAAGATTTTGGCTCGGATTTTTGCACTTTTACTATAGAGGAGGATCCAACAAACCTCCAAGAAGCCTTATCTTCTTTATATGCCGATTTTTGGCAAGAGGCTATAAATGATGAGATGGATTCCTTGGAATCCAATAAGATTTGGCACTTAGTAGATTTACCACCTGGTTGTAAGTCTATAGGTTGTAAATGGGTATTTAAAAAGAAATTAAAACCCGATGGAACGGTTGAAAAATATAAAGCCCGTTTGGTAGCTGCTAGTTTTAGGCAAAGAGAAAATATAGACTTTTTTGACACCTTTTCACCTGTAACTAGAATCACATCCATTCGGGTACTAATTTCATTAGCATCTATTCATAATTTAATTATACACCAAATGGATGTTAAAACTGCCTTTTTAAATGGTGAATTAGAAGAGGAAATTTATATGGACCAACTTGAAGGCTTTGTTATTCCTGGTCAAGAACATAAAGTTTGCAAATTAGATAAATCATTATATGGTTTAAAATAAGCACCTAAACAATGGCATGAAAAATTTGATAATTTAATAATCTCAAATGGTTTCAAAATTAATGAAAGTGACAAATGCATTTATTATAAATCTGAAAATGACATTTGCACTATAATATGTTTGTATGTAGATGATCTACTTATTTTTGGATCAAACATTCATGCCATAAACACTGTTAAATCTTTGTTAAGTGCCAATTTTGATATGAAAGATCTAGGTGAAGCGAGTGTAATTCTTGGTATTAAGATTACTAGGTCTGAAAGGGACTTTCTTTGGATCAATCTCATTATATTGAGAAGATCTTAAAGAAATACAATTACTTTGACTGTAAACCTGCATGTACACCATATGATCCTAGTGTAAAACTTTTCAAGAACATTGGTGAAGGTGTAAGACAGTCTGATTATGCGAGCATCATTGGCAGCCTTCGGTATGCCACTGATTGTACTAAACCCGACATTGCCTATGTCGCGGGATTATTATGCTGGTTTACTAGTAGACCTAGTATAGAGCATTGGCATGCTATTGAAAGGGTCATGAGATACCTAAAACGAACCATGAACCTTGGATTACATTATGAAAAGTTTCCAGCTGTTCTTGAAGGTTACACTGATGCAGACTGGAATACATTATCTGATGACTCAAAGGCAACCAGTGGCTATATCTTTAGCATTGCTGGAGGAGCTGTTTCTTGGAAATCCAAGAAACAGACTATTTTGGCTCAGTCTACTATGGAGTCTGAGATGATAGCACTAGCCACAGCTAGTGAGGAAGCAGAGTACTTAAGAAATCTGCTAGTTGAGATTCCCTTATGGGAAAAACCGATACCAGCTGTTTGATCCATTGCAATAGTACCGCGACTATTGCAAAAGTTCAAAACCGTTATTACAACGGTAAGAGATGACATATACGTCGTAAGCACAGCACTGTTAGAGAGCTACTCTCCTCAGGAACTGTTAGAGTGGATCACATACGCAGTGACGAGAATTTGGCAGATCCTTTGACGAAAGGATTGGCCAGAGAGAAAGTCCTTACGACTTCTAGAAAAATGGGACTATTGCCCTTAGATTGTTGAGTCACGCACAATGGTAACCCGACCTAATGACTGGAGATCCCAAGAACTAGGTTCAATGGGTAAGAACAAGTTGTGAAGTGATATGAGTTGAACATGCTATTTTTTCATATATATAGAAGCATGTGTTCCTGAAGTGATTAGAGGATGAGTTAATAGAAACTCTTAATGAGATCTATACTCCATTTGGAGTGGAGTACATACCTTCAGGAGTACTCTTGATAGACTCACCTGTGTGAATGTGGAAATTTGGCCGTTTCCTATGGTGTTTTGGGCAAAACTCCTAGAGCATTCACTAAAATGGGATAGACGTGCATGGCCATAAATGCACGGGCTTATTTGATTGCACTCTAGAAAGATTGTGTGTGGTCTGATGTCAGGAATAGAGTTCAAAACTACATGTCACTCTAGTAAAAACTGAATCTTATTCACTATGCAAAGGTTCAAGTCGAACGACACCTTTGTTTATGCACAATCTTATGTTTTCAGAAATTGCTCGAAAATATTTTTAAAAATTCAAGTGGGGGATTGTTGGAAATTTGATTGAAATAAGTGAATTGTTAAAAAATGGCTAAGTGGAAGTTGGCTCCTATATTTGAATAGTCCTACATTGTGGGATTATATGAAAGAATCAAGTATTTATACTTGATTCTTAGAGGCTAAGTTGGGCCCTTTGGGCACCCAATGATGCTCTTTTGTGAGGAGGGAGGCCATGCTTGACCACCACACACGCGCGCGCGCCGACCGACTCGACTCGACCCGACCCGGGCCGGGCTCGGGCTCGGGCTCGGGCTTGTAGTGGTGTAACACTTATATTTTTGCTACAAATTTATTAACCGTTTTTGACCGGGTTGGAACGGTAAATTCTATTCAAGCCCGTATTGTATTTTGACCCGGTATTACTCAGATCCGCTTTTCTAGACCACGTCCCCCAACCAGTAACGTTCTTTTTTCACTGCTCCGTCTTCTTAACTGATAGAGAGACGAACGAAAAGAAGAACAACATCTCAGTTTTCATTTTTTAAAAACCGCAAACAAAAAAATTCGAGCAGCAATTTTAAAGTGCAAACAAAGTCGCTTCATCGGTGCAGCAAATCGATACCGTAAATCTTTGAGAGGCTGTTTTATCCTAGAGGCGGCGGTGATTGATCCGAACTGCTTGCACCATTGAGCAGATCGCCGAAACGTCTTCAAGAAAGTGACTCCGTCCACGACTCAACCGAAGTTAGCCATTGTTTTCCAACAGCAGCGACCTTCTACAAACCACCTCCACACTAACTCGCCTCTAGTCCATCTAACCCCGACCACCTGCCAACCATCGCTGACCACCGCTTCCCTCAATCGAAACCAACCTTCTCGAATCCAAATTCGAAACTCGAAATTCACCTGAAACTACGAACCATCGACACTCTACACATTGTACGTTCACTTGTGAATTTTGAACAATAGGCGGTCACTCTGGTTAGAATCGTATTGATTTCTAAAAATTGTGATTTCTGGGTATTTGATTTTGAGTGCAAAAATTGTCGATTTGAAGAATTTTGGAAGTTGCGAATTGGGGTGTTTCGTTGTAACTAATTCATGCTTTTAATACAGAAGTCTAAAATCGTGTTTCATTCTTAATCGATTGGGCTGCGTATTAGGGGCTATCGGTGTAGGCTTTGAATTAAAGTTTTTTTTTCAGTTTTCTTTGCTTTGTTTTTAATTTTGGAAGTTGCAAATTGGTAGAAAAGCCTCTGTCGGCTCTGAGATGGCTAGGGTAAAGCGCCTCCTGAATAGAGGACGGAATAAGCCTTCATCCATGCCATGAGATTGACAGATTAAAGCACCGAACAAGCCCTTATTCATGCCATGCTATGGCCAGGGTTATGCACCTCCTAGAGGGAGGATGAAGTAAGACTTCAACTGCGTCATAAGATGGTCAGGTTAAAGCACCGAACAAGCCCATTTCAACATCGCGAAAGGGTAAGGGCGCCTCCTGGAGGGAGGTGTGGTAAGTCCTTAGTTTCAACCTCTAAGATGAGTTAACCAAGAGCACAGACAATAATGGACTAAGACATCCAGGCCCGAGAAGAGGTCCATTGAACAATGGACTGAGATGTCCAAGCCCAAGAGGAGACACATTCAGTAATGGTCTAAGATGTCCAAGCCCAAGAAGAGGCTCATAAAATCATGACTAAGATGTTCAAACGCAAGAAAAAACATATTCAATTATGGACTGAGACGACCTTGCTCAAGAATTAGCCAGTCAAATTATTCATATATATATTCAAAACCTAGAGGGTTCATTCATGTCAAAGAAGACGAAAGTAGACAAGAAGAACTCCACTTACTATTACCCGAATATGTGTTTCGGGACTTTCTTTTCTAAACATCATTGATTAATACCCGAATATGGGTTTCGGATCTCTTACATCAGAATCACATTAATTAATACCTAAATCTGGGTTTCGGGATAGTCATTTAAGAACTTTACTACATAATACCCGAATTTGGGTTTCGGGTCTCTATTAACTTTTGGTTACCTTAATGTACTCGAATCTGGGTTTCGAGATTCTCATTTTTAAACATAAGCTATTGATACCCAAATTAGGGTTTTGGGTCTTTCATATAAGAATTTCATCATCTATCACTAGAATCTTAGTTTCGGGTATTGATCAATCATTAACTTATTATATATGAATCTAGGTATTAGGGCTACTATTTATGCAAACCTTAAGCTGGGTGCAAAATCACTGGATTTCTATTCATCCCGAATGCCTAGGTATGGGCCAAAAAATATCACCATGAAGATTGTCATTAAAAGTTATAGGATAAGAATTTCGAGTTTTAAACTTTTCAAATCCTATTAATATTGAGAAATGGGTAAAAGAGTTACTTCTTTAGAATTTCAAACATTGATTTCTAAATCAGGTTCCTTATTAGATAAAGGCTACATTTTAATATTTATACCCCTATTAAATAAAGGTGGAATTTTCAATCAAGAAAATTTCAAACATTCCAGATAAGTAGAAGAAGTTACGTTCTTGACCATCCCTCATCATGGTTAAGGATGGGATTTTAACATTTAGTATAAACTACTTTTCATACATTAACATGATGGTTTATTAATCTAAACAGGTAATAGACATAGAAGAGTATGTCAATTTCAAGCTAGCGATTAGAAAAATTATTTGCTACATGTTTTTCAGGAAAGTCAAAACAGCAAGGAATGACAAAAGATTCAGGAAGTCCAAAAATCAGTGAATGAGCAATCCAAAGGCATTTCAAAAATGACTTACAAAGGACAATTACAAACTAGGTGATATTTACAAAGTTTATGGGATTTACATAAGTTATGAAATTGTTTATCAAAAATACAACATTGTTTACATATATATAAGATAAATTTACAAACATGTAAATGGACTACAAGTCTTGGGTTGCTTTATCAAGAGTTTCTGCAACTATAGGGTCTACAACATGACAAATTGTAGCACAGAGAACTTCTTTAAGTTTCTTTTCTTTTCGTCCTATTTTTTTCTCATCGTCAATTGCGTTAGTATTGGTCTTTAGGGCATGTTTACAAGCCCTATTGGTTTCCCTAAGTGATATGTTTTCCTTTTCTAACTCCCCAACATTCTTTTGGAGGAGATTAACATCATGCTCAAGCTTTTGGTTCTTGGGTTGTAATCATTGACGGTCCTAGATTATATTGCCTTCATTTGCTCCTTGGTATATTTAACTAACTCTAAGGCACAAATTTCCTACAACATTCTCAACTAAACCTGGGGGAGGGTTAAGCATAGTATGGAATTTTTGACCTAGTACGTTTGACCGTAGAGGGAGTTACTTGAGGGACTGGAAGATCAATCTTTGAAGTATTATCGCCCAAAATGAACACTAATGAGGCACATTGCTTCTGGCTATCTTTCAAATTTAATTCAAAATATTATATACGCTGAATAAGTTTAGACATTTTTTTTAATCAAAATCAACTGTAGGATTTGTTTTTACTTATCGTTTGAGTGTAGCGATCACCTCATCTTTTTTTGGATATCAGCTTCGAGATAGGCTATATGGTCTTTGTGGCCACTGGCGATGATCTTTTGGAGAAAGTATCTCTTATGCCATTCCACAACTTCAACGTTGCCACCAAAATTTTCATGCAAGACTTCATCATGGACCACAATTCCTCCGCTCATAGTCAGCAGTCTCTCTCTGATGGCATCAATGCGAGACAATAAATATTGAGAAAGATGAGCCGTAGATAATTGTTGCTCCTATTTAAACAAAAGAAATGATAATCAACACAGAGATAAAAGATATCTTTATTATTATCTCAACCGATTAAAGCAGCGACAAAGTTAAAGGATACAACATGCAATTTGATTACGTTTACAGTTTAGAAACTACTTTTCTAACTTTATGAAGAGAGCCAGATGAAAGCATAACTGTCGAGTCAAAGGGAATAGTGATTCCTTCGGGGGTTATTACTGGTGGGCTTTGACTATAGCCCCATTTCCTACCTGAGGGACTATCACGACCGCAAATTAATCTAGTGTGAAATATTCTAATTTCTCTAAGGATTTTTTTCTATCGTCATAGAGAATGTCAAAACGAAGGCGCGGATATTCCAAGTACAATTTTTGTAAGTCCCGAAGGAAGCAATATCTCGCTAATTTCGAAGTCTTTATAATTGATGTATTTTCAAAGTAAAATCTCCTTAGTTTAACGTATTGGCTTAAGTGATCTGTAGGGACAAGTCATCATAAAGAGCTGTTATTCTGAAATAGTACAATAAAAGAAACTAAGCATATAAACAAACAAAAACATATATACATAAATCAATTAATGTTTACATGCTTACGATTATTCATCGGGTTCATACAAAACCGATTTAGAGAAAAACTTGGACACAAATTTGTCTTTATAGTACTTAAGCTTTTTAGAGGGAAGACCTTTAGGAATTGACTTGGCCCGTGGTAAGTTCTAGCAAGCCCCGGGATGTAGGTCAGATCCGAATTTATCTAGGTATCTTTTATAAAAACGTCTAATAGACCCCCACTGAATTCGCCTAAGTATGAAAAATATCTGATAGAATGTCTACAATATGCTTTATACAAAAAATTAGCTAAAATGTTTCTCTCTTCAATCATCATCAAGAATAGAGTTAGTAACTCTCGATTTTCCTTCAAGTGAGCGTCATATCGGAGGCGTGCTCTCTTTAATAAAGGGGCAGCCCTTTGATATTTAAAGACGCTAATACAGAGGTGCTCTTGTAAGGCTATGATACTTCTTAGATAGAACATTGTGCTTCTTTATCAATTTTTCTGACTCCCTATATAACTTGTTAATTTCCGCCTGTTTTCTACCAAGTTTTGTTCTATAAGGGAAAGCGGACTTCTTCCTTATCTAAAACAAATGTTTTAGCACTGATTATTATATTCAAGTGCAAAATATTTAAATAGATAAGCCATACCTATGAAACTAGAATGGAAGACCGGGAGGTATGCTCCTTTTCTATTGGATCTTCATCATGGGTAGGACCATTTTCCTCCTCGGGAAGAGCAGATGGCCGAGGGGATGAAGGTGGTATATCCTTATGAGAGGATGGTTCCTTTTCAAAGAGTTCAGCTTGGTCACCCTCGTCTTTTTCAAAGGCACTAGAGGGACCCCCTTTGCTTCATTGAGGCCTTGGCTCGCAACAGGGCCATCAACATTAGCATCATCGTCGTCGTCACTGATGCTATCATCATCGCCATTTTTTTCCTTAGAATCATCATCTTTTCCACCCTCCTCTTCATAATCAGATTCAATTTCGAAGGTGGGGACGTTGAAGGAAAGGATGTCAGTAGCTTAAACCTCCTCCTCGCCCTTAGGTTCGATACCCTGCTTTCTCTGTTCAATTTTTCCCATTACTGTTTCGGCTAAACTTGGGTCGAGAGAAGGCAAGTTAAAGCTAGGACATTTCTTGTAATTATCAACGTATGCAAGCATAAGGGCATCTTCGTAATTTTTTAGCATTATAGACCCTAAGGTAACATCAATGAACTGGGGACTTGTTTCTTGATGTTGGAGAGGGTTTGAATAGCTAGTTTGAGCGAATCCCTCGTATTTTTGAACTTATCTTTCAAAGAAGCATTCCTAGCTACCGGTTGAGATTTTTCATCTTCTGCATCTTTCAGTGTAAGCTTTATCGCAAATTTTCCATCAGTGGTGAGTTGGGGAGCTTGCCTTTACACCTCTAGATCGGCTTCAACCTTAATGAGGGAAGCCATTAATCGCTCTAACTCAGCGTCGTTTTGAGCGGTAGCCAAAGAAGATAATATATTTTTGAGCTCGGAATTCTCCTTCTGCAGCCTAGAGGATTCAATCGAAGACTTCGAAATTTGATCATTTAGAGTTATCTACTTAATCTGGAACAATAAGTGAAACATGAGTTAGCGATTAGATAAATCCACCAATTATAAAATCAATTGGGTGAGAGCTTACCAAAAATTTATTGCTCCATAAGAGAGCGATAATTTTCCGCTAAGTCTGGAGTGAATGACGGCGAAGAAGAAGAAGTTTCAAAATAAAGGATGAACGCAACAAATTCCTCAAAATTCATAGGTGGAGGTGTAGAAGATGATGACTCTGGAAGAGTTTTCTTTGCAGAAGGAGTCATTAACAAGGCTAGCTGAATTTACTCTAGTGTAGCCAGGGAGTCGGTGGTCGAGATGTTTGGAAAGGATCAGAAATAAGAGGAGATTGTGCTGAATTATCCTTCGAGGCTTCGATGATAGAGCTCTTGGAAACATTTTCAAGAGATATGCGCTCCTCCTCTTCCTCCACATTGATGATTTTAGCCATTTTCACCAAAGGAGCATTCTTAGAATGCTTCGTTTGTTTTCTTTTAAAAATTCTTTTGGATTTAGCGAAAGCCTCCAAGATTGGTGTAACTCCAGAAGATGATGAAGGAGGGACGAGACTACTAGAATATACAATGGCCTGAGAAGAAGCTGGGACAAATTCAAGTGGATATAAATTCAATCAAAATAGTTTAGAGAATGTCAAGAACAAAGAAGTAAGTTCAAAACTAGTGATATACCTAAAAAGTTCAGCGCAAATAGGTGACATTAAAGAGAAGTCTTCGGCATTGCCTAAGGAGAGAAAGCGCTAGCCACGTGAAGTGTGCATGATAGTGGAAGGAGGTCCTAGGATCCTCTGGCCAAATAGCAGTAAAGAATGCTTCCTTAAGTTTGAAGGGGTTAGGAGTGTCAAACTGCTCCTAATTTGTTTTGAAGCTGCAATTAACGAATCAATAGTACTCTTGTCAACATCATTAAGTTTCTTGGAAGTTTCACCTGAAAAAGCAAGAGATTAGTTAAAAAAATGTAAAGTAGAGCAAAGACAACCCTAGAGTAGACTTATGAGGGAGGAAAAAGTCCCACAAATGCCAGAAAAGCACTTGACAAAGAAAAACAGGTTCTCCATGTCCTTGAATTTGTTGATACTATCTGATATTAACTTCTTGTATGCGTTGACTCTTTATATTTGTTTGTTGAGATTACTCAACCTTACCAGCTTGGTCAAGGAATTTAGAACTTTAGCATTAAGCGAAGGAAGTCCAAATTCCAACACCAACATCTTTAGAGATAGTAGATGAGTGCAAACATTTGGAGATAGTTGAATCGGAGCAACCTCGATATGAGATAAGTATAAACTCAGGAACTTTGGAAAATGAAGGAGTCCTTCATGCCATATATGGATGGTAGTGTAAGCAAAGTACCCTTCAGGAGGGTTGCCGATGGTACCGGTTGCTTGAGGAGGGATAGCTTCGATCCCAGTAATATCAAAATCTTTAAGAATGGCGTTGACTTAATTTTGTGATTCAATGGAGGAATTCTTAGCAATGGCTTCAACTTTAGGAAAGCTCATGATTATGCCTGGTGAAAACGTTTTAGCTAAAAGTCTTATTTATTTATGAATTTAGAAGGCATTCAAGAATTGAACAAATAAATTTACTTAGATAACTTAACCATGAGAACATACATAAAGTTTTAAAACGATCCAAATAGTTTAAGTCATAGACTAATTAGCTCAAGCTTTTGACAATGTCGAAAGGTCAACAGTTCAAGCTTTCAACAATATCGAAAGGATAATGGCATCAACTTTAGGCCTACCTACTTCACCATTGTTGAAAGCCTAAAAAATAAAAAAAATAAAGTAATTAAATAATGATTTGAATTCCTTGAGCTATCGACAAAGTCGAAAGGAAGAGATGAAACACTAATCCATTCGTCACCTTTCAACAATGTCGAAAGCTTGATGAAAGCCTAGATACACTTCAAATGTGACATAAAGCTAAGTGGCAAGACGTTTCGACATGGTCGAAAGTAATAACTTAAAATTCTGAGTAAAATACAAGTGTTGACGACGTTGTCGAAAGGTTTGGTCAATGTTATCAGAACGTATTCTACCTATTGAAGTTGAAAGATTTAAGGTTCAACTTATGTATGCTCTAAATGTTTTGACAAAGAAGGGCAGAGACAACTCTAGGTTCAAAGAATTTCAACCTTACCGAAAGCTAATAGTCGAAAGGTTTGAAACTCTTCGACCTCGTCAGGAGCTTGTGGTTGAAGGGGTAGATCCACTCCACCTAATTACCAATCCTTTCGATAACATTTACAAATTAGCGTCACTATACCTTTTGACCCCATCGAAAGATGCCAAGAAGGCAAATCCAATACTGCCATCTCAACCTCTTTGAAAGGGACAGAAAGGTCATTTTAGTGCCGCCAAAGTGGTCATCTATACACGAGAAGTTTCTAGATAATCTAATCAGGCTTAACTGACCCAGTCCCGAATATGTATCCAGCTTTCAAAAAATTTCCTTGAAAAACAAGTAAATAAAACCTACCAATAAAATGGATTTAAACTAAAATCGCTCCAACTCAATTTCAAAAAAAGCATAAAGGCAATTGACAAATAAAAAACCAAAGTTAATAACATAAAGCAAAAACTAAAATTCTTGGATTAAGAGCAAAACCCGATAAGGGGATTTTCAATAACAATCACCATCAACATCAAATCCAAAGCCAAGAATGAATGCTGTTAATATAAGAAAATAGTTAAGGAGGAAATTTTTCAGCAAGCCGAACCAAAATTGAATTTCGATTTTGAGATCTAGAATCTGTAGTCTAATTAAAGCATAAACGAAGTTTGATTGAATACTAAGAAGAACCAAGATTAATCTAAAACTTATGAATTAAATTCTGAAAGTACCTTGATTTTTAGAAGCGAAGTTCAGAAAGGTTTGGAGAATTCTTCCACTTTTTTCTAATAATTTTGATTTCAGGTAAAAGAAGAAGAAATATAAGAAGCATACTATATATGAAAAGGCCGTAAGATTTTAGCTTTCGATAGAGAAAACTTGGAAAGTCAAGAGCATACCTTCGAATGGGGGGGCAAATGTTGCTCTAAAAAATCCGACTATCGACTGGGTTGAAAGGTTTTTCAACAAATACTAAGAAAGAGGATTTCAGACCAAACCTTTTGAAGAAGTCGAAGGGATGTAGTCATCAATGTTTAACATCCTCAAAACCTTTCGAAGTGGTCAGTAGGTACCATCTCACAATATCCATGAAGTTCCTACCTTTCAAAGAAGAAGAAGAAGTCAAAGCAAGTATTAGAAACCCCATGGTGACCTTTTCGAAAGCATGGAAAGCCTCTCGAACCAATTAAGACCCATCTAGGATAGCTTTCGACAATGTCGAAAGGTGCTATGAAGATAGCAACACTCATAAGTCAATAAAGGAGAAGGAATGAAAGAAAACCTTTCGACAATATTGAAGGGAAATACAGCTCTCGACATATTCAAGTAAAGTGCAAACCTTCCGACAAGGTCAAAGAGTTGATAATAACAAGTGCAGAAAGACCTTTCGAATAGGTCGAAGTGTTCACAACAGTATCTAAAAGGCAAACCTTTTGACAAAGCAGAAAGGTTCATGAAGTCATGAGAAAGGAAAACCTTCCGACAAGGTCGAAAGGTTCATAATGGCATATGAAGGGCAAACCTTTTGACAAGGTCGAAAAGTTTATAGCTACATATAAAAGGGAGAATTTCTGACCCTGTCGAGAGCATGGATTCGATGGGGTCATATTTTGGGGGATCTTTTTTCTCTCATTCAAGACATGTATTCTACTTAAATAAAGCATTGTAACCCTAAATGGGTGATGATTTGGGAATTTAATAAAACAAAGTTTTTCTTGGATAAAGAGGGAAGTCTTGAGTATCATTGATTATTTTGCAGTTTATTTAAATCTCTGTTGGATTAACATCTACATTTCAGGTTCAACCTCGTCGAAAGGTTTTTATCGACAAGGTCAACATCACTTCTGTCTCAAACATCATTTGTAACCTTTCGATGTTGTTAACTTTGTGGTTTAAACCAATAGACAAAGTCGACAACTCAACTAAATTAAACATTCACTGAAACCTTTTAAAGCCATCGACTCTATGATCTAAACCATTCGACAAGGTCGAAATCTGCTCTCTAAATTCAAAAACCAAGGCTTACAAGACTTAACCCAAAGGAAGTCATTCCCATAGCCTTCGGCAATGTCGAAACCCATATTTCAACATAATATGTGAAATAAACAACATTTTAGCTTTTGGCCTCCAAATATGTGAAATGTAATCACCAGAAGTTAATATTATAGATGAATGCAACATTGGTAGCGTTTAGCTTTTGGCCTCCAAATATGGGATGTTACACTACGCCTAATATATGGACTCTGGAAAATTAGATAAGAAATAGAGTAAATCAACTATTGTGGTCTAGTGTACAATCCCAAGCGTTTGTAAATGGAACTGTACGAGAATCAACATATATCACATGATCTTGCCAACTTTAAGCATACCAATATTCATTATCATAACTAACTTTATACTAATTTAAATCTACACCTCTACTACATACAATGGACATCATCAGAGCTTTTGGTATGCATTGAACCCTTCCAAACTATCTAAGCACCATATTTGGATAATATGGTCCGGCTATGTTGAAGCAAAGAAAAATATCATTATAAAAAACTACTTCTTCAATCTGATTATTTTATCAATTCTCCTTATGAATTAAATTATTTGCAAATACTTACATCATCTGCTCGCGAATCAACTAATTGTTTCCTTATGTGAATAATGTAATTAACATGATCTCCTCCAATTTTTACATTCTTCCATTTCTTTAATAAGGGGTCACCAATGTTAAAAGAAGCGATTTTGGCAAAAATCTACAACATGGGGAAATGATCATATATCCAAGCCTATAACATAAACAATATAGTATATATAGTTTTAATTTTTTAAGTGGTTAGGAAATTTTTTTTCTTGTATATTAGGTAAATAAGTTACCATCAAAAGGGATTAACAACCACTTATTTGCTTCATAACCGCTCTTGAAGTCAACCCATGCTGTTAATATAAGTACGCTAATATAGCCATTCCCCACGCTTGCTCATTTAAAGTGCTTATTTCAATTTGGTAATTGATATAATATATAAATGTCTTTGTACTAGATTTATCTAAAAAAAATAGTACATCCCAAAATATACAGAATATAAGCTCGGGCCACTCAGTCGTAGTCAACTTCAGTAGCTTTCTCCATCAAAGATTTTCCTTGAAAATTCTCCTTAATCCAATGCGTTGTATCCCATACAACCCGGTTATTTCTTCCCTTGATTTTTTCTCTTATATAGCCAATTGCTCCACTACTAGGTTTATAGTACCACTAGCTTCAATATCTCAAACCCCTTCTTCTTTGTAAATGCATCTACCTAGTAACGGAACTCTAAGAATTTTGCTTATATCTTCTAAAGTTATGGTCATTTCCCTAAACGGAAAATGTATTGTGTTTTTCCTTTGATGCCATCTTTCAAAAAATGTAGTTATGGTTGGTACGTTCGTGAACTGATAAGAGTCAGATGATTATATTATAGAGTCTTGATTTTTTCACTCTCTCCACAATTTGCTCCGATTCATCTTCTACCTTCCATTCTTCTAACTTACACCAATGAGATACACATCACAGTTGCCTCCGCTCTTGACTTTCATTTACCATTTCCCAAATTTACTTCACTATGTGATGTTCAAAGCATTTTTGCACTCCATTTGTTTTTGGACCTCCATTACCAACTTCTAAAACATCAATACCACTAGACGGCAAAGGAGCACCTACTTCTATGTTTCCCGCTTCAACAACTTTAGTGTCAACCTAAGCATATAAAGTGTTTACTTCAAAATCTTCATTGCTTGGGTCAAGATCATCTTTCTCTGAATCCAAGGAAGATGAATCATCATGCTCATCATCTATATGTAATGTTTTAGTAATAATCTTTTCTATGGCCTTACGGTTCTATAACTCATTGTGAACCATAAAACTCACTTAAGAACAAAGGCGTGAATGAAGGCCCATAAAGTGTCGAAGAAGCTTCACAAAACTAAAAAGAAAGGTTTTGCTATGAATCAAAAGCAGTGTTTCAAAAGCATTGATGTAGCTTTCGAAGAGGTAGATTGGCATTGCAAGCATCTAATGTTCCTATATTTATTGAGTGAAACAAGAACTTTTGAAGGAGTCGAAAGGGAGGCAAACCTACCCTTCCACCTTAGTTAATCCTTTCGGCGTAGTTTATTCCACGTATATGAAAGAGCCTCGTATAAGTTCGAAGTTTCTTTCGTAGGTATCGAACAACAGGCTGACATACAAGAACCAAACCCATTGAAGCAATTGATATCGCCACTATTAATCTTCCACACAGGGATATTTTACCAAAGTACTTTCAGAATCAAAGATGAGTCTTTCGAAACGGTTGGCCCCTTCCGCAAGCATAAAGAAAACTTCACATGAGACCAAGTGACCTTTCGTCCTTTCGACACCCACTAGTCCATTCAAAACCAACTAAAAGCACTTCCTCAGTCACTCAAATAATCACTCATCATGATTAGCACAGGACCAAATCAACCAAGGAGAGGTTTTGAAGGAGTAAAAGGAGTTGGGGGTGCTTCTGCTTATGTCCAAACAATGCAATAAGGAACTTTCACCCTTTTGCTACTAAAAGAGGCATACCTTTCAAAGGTGTCGAAATGTTCTAGAAGTACACGAAAGCAATATTAGGGAATGACATAACAATGTCAGTTGTTAGTGCACTTTTGGTGGAGGCGAAATGGGCTAATTCAAGCATAATAAATGACTTAGATATCCGCCTTTGAAGCTATGGAAGCAGAATGGAGAAGGCGAAAGGATAGAAGCAAAAGGCTGGGAGTAAGACTTTTTGATCACTTTGAAAGGATGGGTGCGAAAGGCTGGAAGGTAGACCTTTCGACCGCTTTGAAAGGATGAATGCCGAAGGGAGACAATCCACATCTATAAATACGACTCTAGGGTTCTATGGCTACGAACCGAATTTAGTATTCTTGAATTTCTTTCTTACTTCTTAGAAAAATCAAATTCTTGTAACCCTAGATCAATTTGGGGTAAATTCTCTTACTTGTAATCCAATTTAGATAAATAAAGGGAGTGGGTGCATGGATCTAATGTTGATTTTGAATATGAGGAAGACCATTTCGGCCATTAGCACGACTAATTCTTAATTGCACATGATACTCACATATTTTTCTAACCTCTATTTGATATGCATTGCTATAGAATCTACTTAGATATTTTTATTTCGAATCATACAGTCATCACATTTAATGCTATGAAATATTAAATTGGTGTAATGACGATGATCCAATATTGATAACTCGGTTAAACTTGTATCATTTATCCAAGACGAGATTGTATTGTAAATAAAGTTTACATCATATTTATATATAAGTTGTACTTCAAGCCCCTTTGAGAGAATAAAGATCCACTTGACTTATTCGAAAGGGGTTTCGAAGGGATTCATTATATGATTAATGAAGTTATATCTGTCGGAGGTCTCCTTCGAAAGGCGCTTGGATACTTAGAAACATATAATCCCTTTCGAAGGAACCTTCACCATGATAGTAGAATCTAAGCTTTCGAAAGGGTTCCTTCTTAAATGATGTAATGTCCCTTTCGAATAATTTTAAAAGGGTTTTGAATGAATTGTTTCTTTCTTAAACTTTGCTTCAAAGTGTTGACTATATTTCTTGTCAACAGTTAACATCTTCGAAGGAGCACCTTTCGAATTCATGCAGTCCCATTCGACTAATTCAAAAGGGGTTTCGAAGGGGTTGATCATTCTTTAAGTTTTTCTTTGACTCATGCCAAACTAACCCTATATGTTAAGAACGTTCTAAAAATGCTTGCCTTATTTGAAGATTTTTCTATATATCAAGTTCCAAGAGAAGATAACTCTCAAGCGGATTCATTTGCAAAATTGGCTAGCTTAAGAGGAGCACCAGAAACCCATATCATGCCAGCAGGATATCAAGCAAATCCTAGTATCGAAGTGGAAATGCCTGAACCAAGGAAGGAACTACTAGTTTAACTAGATCCTAAGCAAGGAAGCAATAAAGAAAAGAAAGAGAAATTAACGGAGAAATTCCATATAAGAATCTCAATCATTCGAAGGTAGATAATTGTTATGGTAACACTTGGATGACACATATTGTAGAATATCTTACTGATGGGATATTGCCATCTGACAAAATGGAAGCTAGGAAAATTAGATGATGGGCTTCGACTTTCACAACGATGGATTGAATTCTTTATAAGAAAGGTATGCTCTTCCTTACTTAAGATGTGTGAGTTTTGAGGATGGGATGAAATTATTGGTAGAAGCGCATGAAGGATTTTGTGGAGACCATTCCAATGGTATAAAGTTGGCTAAAAAAATAACGAGACAAGGTTTTATTTGCTTCAAATGCCATGACAAGCTATAAAATATGTAAATAAATGTGAGAGATGCCAAAAATACTCAAGGTTCCCCGTTTGCCACCAAGCCATTTAACTTCGATCTCTAGTCCATGGCCCTTCAATATATGGGGAATCGACTTAATCGAACCCATTATTGATTTCCAAATGAGGAGAAAGATATGTTGTAGTGACCATTGCTTACTTTACTATGTGGGTAGAAGTGAAGCCGCTCCCCAAAATCACTTCTGGGAAAGTGATTAGATTTTTCATTAGAAACATCATTACTAGATTCGGGATCCCTTATAAGATTATAATTGACAATGAAACATAATTTGTGAGTAAAGAGTTTTCTCGATTTTTCCATAAAAATTGGATTATCAAAAGTTTTTCTTCTACAGCACATCCCAGGGCTAATGGAGGCGTTGAGGTGGCAAACAAGACTATTAAGGCTATCCTAAAAAAACGATTGAATAAAGCTAAAGTAAATTAGGTAGAAGAATTGTTGCTTGTACTCTGGGCTTATCATACATCCACTAGAACTGTAATGGGTCATACCCCTTACTCTTTAACATATGGGCATAATGCAATGTTGCCATTTGAAATTAAAGTATCCTTACATCGAAGAGTTGCATATGCATTCGACCCAAACCAAGAATTGAAGAAAGAATTATTGGATTTTATACATGAGCTAAGAGATGAAGCGGCTATTCGAACTATGGAGTATCAAAGGAGAATCTAAAAATACTTCAACTCCAAAGTAAAGACAAGATCATTTCAAGAGGGAGATTCGATACTTTGAAGGGTGATGGAAAACACAAGAAATTTTGTTGATGGACCACTAGGACCAAACTGCGAGGGTCCTATAATCATATGCAAAGTAATTCCTCCTGGAGCTTACAAATTTTGTCGACCAAATGGAAATATAGTTCCTAGAACATGGAACGTGGAACACTTACAAACATATTTTCTCAAAATGAACGAATAAAGCATCTCTTACTTAAGAAAAGTCTACATGGTTGGGAGTATAATTCTCGTTAAACTTGGAAACTACCTTAAATGGTCAAAAGACCTTGTCTGTGCCGAGATGATGAAGTCAAAGCACCTCTTGGAGGGTGGGCAAAGTAACCCTTTATCTGCATCATGCTATGGCCAAGGAAAGTATCTACAAGTCCATGATTGCGCCATGCTATGTCTAGGTCAAGGCGTCCCTTGGAGGGGGGACGGAGTAAGCCTTTGGTCCCGCCATGCTATGGCCTAGCCAAGGCCACGACCAGCCTTTAGTCCCCGTCTATAAGACCTAGCTGTAGCACCTCTCAAAGGGAGGATGGAGTATGCCCTTGGTCCCGCTATGCTATGGCCCAGCCAAGGCACCAAACAAGCCTTAGTCCCGTCTATAAGGCCTGGTTGAGCGCCTCCTGGAGGGAGGTTGGGTAATTCCATGGGTCCTGCTTGTGGATAAGATAACCAAGTGCACCCATCAACAACAGACTAAGACATCCAAGCCCGAGAGGCGACACACAAAGCACTGACAAAATATGGAGCCTGAAAGATGGCATATGTCAAAAGAATCAAAACCCAAATATTATTGTAAAACAAAAGGCTCAAATAAGAATCTACATCCTTTGATTGATTTCTAAAGGAGGATATCTATACTTCATACCCGAAGCTGAGTTTCTGGTCTCTTACCATCGATACCTAGTTTCACTTCAACCCAAATCTGGGTTACACGTCTCTTACCATTGATTTCTGGACTTTATTCATTAATGCCGAAATCTGAGCTTCGTGACTTCTATTCTTAAGATCCCTTTTATGGATTTCTGGCTTCTACCAATTCCTGGGTCTATCTTATTAATACCTGAATCAGGGTATTGGATCTTATATTCTTTCTAGTTGAGAATTTCTGCACTTATATTATTCGTTTATAAAAGAGGATTTCTAGTGTTTTATGACTTATTTGTAGATAATGATCTCTGGACCTTTATTTTTAAACGATCATTCCTGACCTCCTATCAGTTATTTTTAGATGAGTATTTCTAAACTTTTGTTATTTATCCTCACATGAGGATTCCTGGTTTTTTATGACTTATTTTTAGATGATAATTTCTAGACTTTTTTTACCAAATAATTGTTATCACCAGAAGAAGGCTTTTATACTTCAATTATTGAAGCCAGATCTAAACTATATGCCTAGTCTTCTATTAATATAACAAGGATTTAATTTTTGGCCTTCTTTTGCTAATACCAAAAATTAGATGTTGGGGTTTCTATTATTATTTTCAGACTAGAATATTGATATTCAATCATTCCCAACTGTGGATTTCATATCACTTGATAACTCTAGATGATGGTCTATAAATGTCCATTATTTACAAATTTAGAATTTAAGAATTCTATTATTAAAAGTGCTAATATTATCTTCAGTCATGTTATGAACGAAATGTTAAACATATTTTTACATAAATTTTGAAGTAATAATAAAGAATATTACCAAATTTTTACTTTACAGAGAAATAAGGTAATTAAGGATGGAATAGTGCAAAAGGAAAGCTATTAAATTTTTGTTCTAAAGAAAAAAAGCTTCTTTCATACAAGGGTGAGGCAAAATGTTAACCATAGAACTCATTTAAGAACAATGGCATGAAAGAAGGCCCAAAAATGTGTTGAAGAAGCTTTGCAGAAATTGAAAATAAGGGTTCCGCTATGATTCAAAAGCAGTGTTTCAAAGGCATTGAAGTAGCTTTCGAAGACGTTGATTGGCACCTCAAGCACCTGATGTTCCTATAAGTATTGAGTGAAACAAGAGCTTTTGAAGGAGTTGAAAAGGAGGCAATGCTACCCTTCCACCTCGGCTAATCCTTTCTATGTAGTTGATTCCACATATATGAAAGAGTCTCGTATAAGTTTGAAGCACTTTTCGAAGGTATCGAATAATAGGCTTGTGCACAAGAACCAAACCCTTTGAAGCAGTTAGTTTCGCCACTATTAATCCTTATACAAGGACATTTTACCAAAGTTTAAAAAGCAAAGATAAGCCTTTCGAAATAGTTGGGCCCTTCTGCAAGCATAAAGAAAACTTCACATGAGACCAAGTAACCTTTCGCAATGATCCTTTGATCACCAACTAGTTCTTTCGAAACCAACCGAAAGCACTTCCTCGCTCACTCAAATAATCACTCATCATGATTAGCACTAGACCAAAACAACCAAAGAGAGGTTTCGAAGGTGAAGAAGGAGTTGGGAGTGCTTCCACTTACGTCCAAACAACATGATAGGGAACTTTGACCCTTTCACTACTAAAAGAAGTATACCTTTTGAAGGCGTCAAAAAGTTCCAAAAATACACGAAAGCAGTATTGGGGAATGATGGAACAATGTCCTTTTTTAGTGCACTTTTGATGGAGGTGAAAGGGGCTAATTCAAGCATAATAAAAGACCTAGATATCTGCCTTTGAAGCAATGGAGACGGAAGGACGAAAGCGAAATGATAGATGCAAAAGGCTGGGAGAAAGACCTTTCGCCTACTACGAAAGGATGGGCACGAAAGGTTGGAAGGAAGACCTATTGACCGCTTCGAAAGGTTGAATGCAAAAGGGGGATAATCTGCATTTATAAATACCATGCTAGGGGCCCAAGTTTGGGGATCGAGTTTTGGAATACTTGAAATTCTTTCTTACTACTTAGCAAAATAAAATTCTTGTAACCCTATATTAATTGGAGAAATTTCTCTTACTTTTAATCCAATTTAGATAAATTAAAAGGAGTGGGTACATGGATCTAATATCGATTTTGAATATGAGGAAGAACATTTTGGCCATTAGCACGACTAATGACCAACTGCACATGATACTCACTTATTTTCCTAATCCTTATTTGATTTATTTAAAGCTATAGGATCCACTTGGAGTTTTTGATTTCAAATCATATTATCGTCCTGTTTAATGCTATGAAATATTAAACTAGCCTAATGATGATGATCCAATATTGACCAGTCAATTAAACTTGTTCCATTTATCCAAGACAAGATTCTATTGTAAATAGAGTTTACATCATATTTGCTAGATAGGTTGTACTTTGAACCCCTTTTGAGATAATAAAGACCAATTTGACTTGTTCGAATGGGGTTTTGATTGGATTCATTATATTATTAATGAAGTAATATTTGTAGGAGGACCACTTCGAAAGGCACTTGGATACTTTGAAACATATAACCCTCTCAAAAACGAACCTTCACTATGATAATAGAATCTACACTTTCGAAATGGCTCCTCTTTAAATGGTGTAATGTCCTTTCGACTCATTCAAAAAGGGTTTTGAATGAATTGTTTTTTCTTAAACTTTGCTTCAAAGTGTTGGCTAGATTTCTTATCAACAATTAACATCTTTGAAGGAGCACCTTCAAAAGGCATGCAGTGCCCATCGGCTCATTCGAAAGGTGTTTCGAAGGGGTTAATCATTCTTTAAGTTTTGCTATGAGGTGTTTATAAGATTTCTTGTTAACATTCACGCCTATGAGAAGCTATCATTGGTCGCTTGCAACCTCCTGTAAAAAAACAAATACAAAAACCTTATGTTTGAATTAAATAAATAAATCATTTTCAGCATTAACTAATTGTTTGCCCACCTTTTGCTAATGCAACATACATGCAGATTTAACCCAATATACTTCATGATTATCAAGGTCGATATGTACAGAATGACGATTGTAGGGCCTAGAATCTGGTATAGATAATATTATCAAGTCAAGATTGAATATAATTGATACATATCCAAGGCAGAATGATCAAAGTATGAAATATGGCTCAATGCATAAGAGGGATCAGCATAGATTGGCTCCAACAAGTGGGATTAGCATACTTTAAAGTACAAGAGCATTCTTGTTGAAAAACAACCAATATCTCAAGATCAACAAGTCTGATGCATATGAAACTTTGTGAGGAAGATGTGGGCACCCTAGGCAGCATACCCTAGGGATTGCATATCATTTGGATGATGAAAGAGGGATCGGTATCTATCCCTCTTAGGGGTTTGCTAAACCCAACTTAATAGAAAAGGTCGATAAATATCTCACCATCCACGCATCCAATTGACATGAAACTTGGATGACAAGTTAACTAGAATACATGGAACACCCTATGAGATCGCATGGCATGTGAAGCAAATTGGAGGGATCGGTATCTATCCCTTTCTAGGGATCGACTTTAATCAGCCTTCATAACATATTGCAAAAAAGACTGATCATTAACTCGAACTCTACTAGTCTAATTAGCATGAAACTTGGAGGCTAAGCGTAATACAAAATGGAGAAGCTTCCCTAGGGATCACATTGTATTCAGAGCAAGTTGGAGAGATCGATACCTATCTCTCTAGAGGGATCGGTAGAAATCAGAATTCAAGCTATACTACTTCACGGAAAATGCAATATCTCACAAACCGTATGTCGGAATTGCACGAAATTTAGGAAGCAAGTAGCTACCATCGTGGGGCACCTATCAAAAGGATAGCATACCATTTGGATGCACTAATAAGGAATGGTACCAATCTCTATTGTGGGTCCAATAGAACCTGGAAATAGAACTTGGAAATTTTTGGGTGCCTCGTCTTAGTCTCCCGAACCCTCGGCTCGATCTGTGCAAATCTTCCCATATAAATATAACAGGCATAAGGTCAGAAAAGGGATCTTATTTCTACTTCTCTTTATCTTCAACCTAGGCTACATTCTATCAATTTTATTCTTGGTTTTTGGATTGTAACTCTAAACAAACTTCAGCAAAATAAAAAGGATTATTTAGGAGTGGACGTAGGCCAGAGTTAGCCAAACCATTATAAATCTTCTCTAATTTTACTTGCTTTCTGATTATTTTAATTTTGTTCTTCATTTATTTCTCTTTATATTTCTACGATTGGATTGAATATTGATGCTTTCATACAACTAGGTGTTGGTTGCCAATTTTGATGCAACATTTTTGTGCTTTCACCGAGAAGATTTGCACCCGTGGATTTGGAAGCTAGGAGCTTAGATTTTGAAGCTGGGATACTTAGATAAAGGAAGCAATGGCTAGACAATCAATAAGGAAAGTGCACCATAAGAAGCTACTATGGAGGGAGTTAAGAGGCTTCCTTAGGAACTAGAGCTAATCAAGCATCTGCATAAATCACCAAGGATGAAATGGAAACGATGATGGATGCTATGCATGAGACGATGCTGAAAAGACAAGAGGAGATGATGCAGAATTTTCTCCAATGGATTAGACGAGCTGGAGAATAGAATCAAAGGGTTGAAGCAGCTGGAATTGTTGGAAATTAGAACCGGGAACATGAAAATTGAGCCAATAGACAAAGGGATAGAGCAAAGCAGTCGGGGGCGGTCCCTTGCCATCTTAGAGGGATCAGCATCAATCCATCCAGAGGGATCGGTACCCATCCCTAAAGGCTAAGTGCCATGCCCTAGGGTCTAGTTGATCGTGATGTTGGAGTGCCTACGATCAATCCCATGGAGCTTAGTGCAAATCGAAATTTGGATGGTCGTTCGGAGGAATACGTTCCTTAATTCCTTCATAGACTCGGGGGGCAGCTTGGACACATTGATAGGAGACTACCGTTAGAAACCAATGATTGCTTTGGGGAGATGATTAGGCGAGTTATGCATGGAGGATTAGTGAATAGGTATCTAGAGGACTTAAATAAATGTCCATTCGCTCCAAATATCAAGAATGCTAGGAATCCATTGGAATTCAAACTACCAATACTGGAGCTTATGACGGAAAGTCGGATCCAACTATGTATATGATGAGGTATATACAGTTGGAAAGCAGTTCTATTAGCACATGGATGGAATTGGTCGAAAAATTTATGAACCACTTTTGAGTTCACATTACAAGACCTAAGAATGTTATGACATTAACATCAGTAAAGTAGTGAGCAGGAGAATAACTCAAGAATTTCTTAACCAGGTTCAATGCGGCAGTTGTTTCGATAGATAGACTAGATCCATTGATGGTTTTGATGGCGGCGGCGTCCTGAGTTGCAGATAATCCAAATTTTAAGATAGCACTGATATGAGATCCATTGATGGATCTAGGGGAATTCTTCCATGAAGTAGAAAGATTTCTGTGATAAGAAGATGCGAAAGCTTATAAAGAGGCAATGGAAGTTAATACGGTAAGAGATGGAGAACTGCCCAACGAAAGGTCAGGAATAGACAAGGGTAAATGGAACATGGACAAGATCTTCGGTGGATCGAAGTAACAAGGGGACAACTTAAATTCTCTTCTTACTCAGAATTGAATAAAACCCTAGGATGGATATATCTAAATACTTGAGGACGCCTTCCATATCGAAGGCCGGCAAGGAGAGAACCCTCCGAATGCGAACAAAAATCAGGAAAGTGCTGCCTATTCCATGAGCTGGATAAGCACTATACAAATGACTGTAGGCGTTTGAAGGATGTCATTGAGGAACACATGATGAATGGTCAGTTACAACAATACGTAAGGACTCAGCTGGGACGGCGGAACATGAGAAGCCACCATCCACCTCGAATGAAAATGGCATTGGATCAAGGAATCATCATCAACTTGTCATCAATTAATCGGGATGGCATGGAATAAATAGCAAACTCCACAATAGGATGGCTAAGTGAATTACACATGTACGGGATCGACGACGGTGCCTAGGCATTCTCTGAGATGATAATAAACCATAATGCTAGGATTTGTGAAATTTATTATTTCTTCTTGTTTACTTTGAACTCTGGTTTATTTGTTGTACAGACTCTTATTTTATATTTTGGAAAATGGACTTAGGAATGTTTAAATTGGATCAGTGTAATAGATACACAGGTCGTCGCGTATTGATTATGCCTAGCAAGGGCAGGTTGCTTCGTTCGAACGTGATAGATCGACCTACTCAGGTCATCGAGTATGGATTGTGCTTGGCAAGGACCTGGAGAGGTCAAGGTCGTCAGATATGGACTATGCCTGCTAAGGGGTAGGTCGCTTCGCTCGAACATGATGGATAGACCTACTCTAGTGGTCAAGTACGGATTGTGTTCGGCAAAAATCCGTAGAGATCAAGGTCGTCAGGTATGGACTATGCTTGGCGATGGGTAGGTCTCTTCAATCGACTGTGATGTATTGACCTAATCAGGTCGTCGAGTATAGGTTGTGCTCGGCAAGGATCTAGACAGCTCAAGGTTGTCAGGTATAAACTATACCTCATAAGGGGTAGGTCGCTTTGCTTGAACGCGATGGATTGACCTGCTCAGGTCGTCGGGTGTGGATTGTGCTTGGTAAGGATCCATTGAGATCGTGGATTTAGATTAAGATAAAAACCAAGAGAGGTTATGGATTTGGATATCAGCTTCGAACAACTATGGTTTTGGATATGGTCCCAGAGTAGTCTGGGAATCCAGAGAGATCGCAGGCTCGGAAATGTATATCGACACGGAATGGTCATGGATTTAAATAACGATCTGAAAAGATTGTGGATTTTTATTGGCAATGGATTGGATAATATAGTAATAAATGGATTATGGATTTCAAATTTGGGATTTATGGCAATTCAGAACATGCCTTCCTATCGCAAGGCTTGTTTTGGAAGGCAAAGTATTAACCAACCTTTTGCTAAGGCAATATACATGGGGATTTAACCCAACAGACTTCACGATTATCAAGGCCGATGTGTACAGACCGATGATTATTGGTCCTAGAAATCAGGTATATATAATGGTATCAAGTCAAGATTGAGTGGAATTCATAGGTATGCAAGGCAGAATGTTCGAAGTATGAAATATGGCTCAGTGCATAAGAGGGATCGGCATAGGTTGGCTCCAATAAGAGGAATCGACATACATCAAAGTACAAAAGCATTCTTGCGGAAAACCAACCAATATCTCAAGATCTACAAGTCCAATGCATATGAAACTTTGTTAGAAAGATGTGGGGAGCCCACCCTAGGGATTGCTTATCATTTGGATGAAGAAATAGGGATCGATAAATATCCCTCTTAAGGGTCAGCAAAACCCAATTTCATAGCAAAGATTGATCAATATCTCAACATCAACACATCCAATTGATATGAAACTTCAGGGGACAGGCTAATTAGAACATATGGAACACCCCATAGGCATCGCATGGCGTTTGGAGCAAGTTGGAGGGATCGGTATATATCCCTCCATAGGAATAGGCTATAATCAACCTTCATAACATATTGCATTAAAGATTGATCAATAACTTGAAATCTACTAGTCCAATTGGAGTGAAACTTGGAGGCTAAACATAATACAACATGGAGAAGCACCCTTAGGGATTGCATTATATTTGGAGCAAGTTAAAGGCATCGGTACCTATCTCTCTAGAGGAATGGTAGAAATCAGAATTCAAGCAATACAAATTCACGATTGGGATATCTCACAAATCGTATGTCGAAATTTCAAAAAAGTTGGTTAGCAAGTAGCTAACATCATGGGGCACGCCTCATAGGGATCGTAGCTCATTTGGATGAACTAATAAGGATCGATACCTATCCCTTTTATGGGCCCGAATGAGCCTAGAAATTTTGGGTGGCCTCGTCTTGGTCTTCCGAACCTTCTGTTGAAATTTTAGCCGGTCCGTGCACATCTTCCCCTATAAGCACAACAGGCATTGCATCAGAAAAGGATCTTCTTTATAATTCTCTTCATCTTCAACTTAGGCTATACTATATCAATTTTATTCTTAGATTTCAGATTGTAACTGTAAAAAAGTCCAGTATAATAAAAAATATTATTTGGGTGGGGACGTAGTCTAGAGTTAGCCGAACCACTATAAATCTTGTCTCCTTTTACTTGCTTTCTGATTGTTTTAATTTTGTTCATTTATTTCTCTTCATATTTCTATGATTGGCTTGAATATTGGTGCTTTCATATGACTGGGTATTGGCGGCCAATTTTGATGCCAACACTAAACACATTATTTAGTTTGCCGAAAATTATCACAAATCTTATTTTTTTTATAAAAATCATCGTGGAAGATGTGAAAAAAAATTACAAATCAAAAGCCCTATAGCTTCTTAAGCTCAACCTATATTCTCCTACATTAATCACCAAATTATTATGTGAAAAAGAATTACTCCTACCCTAATTATTCGTGACAATTCATAATCTGAAATTACAATACATCTCAAATTTCCAAATGTCAAAAATCACCACAATCATACGTGTTAACAAGAAATTTTGTCAACATCCCCAATGCTATGATTAGATATTTTTGTTTGGACATAACCATGTGGTGGAGATGATTCTTACTTCTGGAAGTGGATCTTTGGATAAGATGTCATAGTTAAATTGATCTGATGAAAAGAATGATGAATGGCCATTCCTTTTGACCTTGTCCAAATGTTAAGGAGGTGGCTTCAATCTTCAATCAGGCTGATGAAATGCTAGATTGTCACACCTTTTGACCTTGTTGAAATGTTGTTGTCATGACTATCTCAACCTTCCATCTATGCTAGAGTGGAAGGAAATAACTCAACCTTTCGACCTTGTCAAAAGGTTGTTAATGAAATTATTCCAACCTTTCAATTAGGTTGGAATAGAAGGAATCAGTTCAACCTCTCGACCTTGTCCAAAGGTTGCCCACGAGAGTACTCCAACCTTTCGACTAGGTTGGAACAAAAGTAAGTTTCCAAACCGTACGACTTTTTCAAAAGGTGAGATGAGATTTTTCAGGTTATTAAACTCCCAGCAATCAATAACTTGATGAGTTCCATCTCCCCTTTAGAGTCGAAAGCAATCATGATTGATGTCTACCACTTCCCTTTTAACCATGCCGAAAGGTCATGTGTAGGGTCTCTTGGGAAGGAGATGCACAGTTCGTTTACTAACTTTAACTACTTTCGACTCCTTTTATGCCCATTATCATCCTGTGAAATCAATTCGAAGGATTTCTTAATGCTTAAGGAAGTAAATTCCCTTTAAATGAAATCCATCAAGAGGGGTTATATTACATATAACCCAGGATTCCATTTGGAAGTAAACCTTTCGACTAAGTCGAAATGTTTCCCTTCTTTCTAAGCAACCCCGACTTATATCATTAACCCATTTATTTCTCTTATATAGGATCAACTTAGTATTTACCATATCCATACACTTAGCATTTGCAACACATCATTATCGCATTATCTTTCCATACTAAGTGTAGATTTCAATGATAATGTGTTGTGATGGGAAATGTCTAAGTTGATCTTATATATAGCATAGATCAAAAGAGATTATGAGAAAAAGGTTGAAAACATATGCAGTTGATCATTAGTCTAACTAATGATCTTAATGATCCTCCTCATTGCCAATATCCATCATGAAGGGGCTATCTCCCTTTTATTTCATATTCAAAATGAGTTACAAGAAACTAAGCGATCTACCCAATCCAATTTAGGGTTTTTACAAATAGAATTATTTCTACGAAAGTGAAGAAAAGAAAATGAATTTAGTATCCAAAATCCGACCTCGAAAACTGGACCCATAAGGTCTTATTTATAGATGCAAGCGGCCCCACTTTCGTCTCTATGCTCTCGAATTGGTCAGAAGGTCTTCCTTTTATATGCAGTTATGAACCTTTCGACTTTGTCAAAAGGTTTTCCCTTCATATGCCATTATGGATCTTTCGACATTATCGAAATGTTTACATTTCTTTATGCTTCCATGAACCTTTTGACTTTGTCAAAGGGTTTGCCATCTATGTGCTGCTATGAATCTTATAACATTGTCGAGAGGTTGCTCTTCACTAAGTTGTTGTGAACCCTTCGACGTTGTTGAAAGGTTGCTTTTCACATTGTGTTTGTGAACCTTTCGAATTTGTCAAAAGGTTTACCTTCCATATGTTGTCCTGAGCCTTTCGACATTGTCAAAAGTTTTGTCTTCATCGTGTTATTCTGAACCTTTCGACGTTGTTGAATTTCCCTTTCTTTTGCTTTTGTGGACCTTTCGACTTTGTCAAAAGGCTTGCTTTGTTAATAACTTTATGAATCTTTCGACCTTGATGAGAGGTTTGTTTTTACTTGTCGTTGTGGAGAACTGCCTTTCCCTTCAATGTTATCGAAAGGTTTTCTTTCATTCCTTGTTGACTTTTGAATATTGTTCTCTTTATAGCACCTTTCACCCTGTCGAAAGGTATCCTGGATGTGTCTTTACCATTTCAAAAGGCTAGCTATGCTTTCAAAAGGCCACTTTTGGAAAAACCTTTGAATTTGAAAGGTTTGATGTGTAGTTGAGAGGAACACTACTGATTGCTTTTGAAAGGGTCTCTAGAGTCATCGCTACTTTCTCCTCTATGTTGAAAGGTTATTCTAGCGGAAGGTTCTGTCTGCTTTCTTCTTGGCCGAAGGCTTTTGTATTGTATGAATGGGCATCCTTTTTAAGTCTTTCATGACTACTTGGCTTGTCTCTTTATCAAAACTTCAATCTTGTTATTATTTTTTCATACTTCTGCCTTCGAGTAGATTTTATGGTTAACATTTTGCCCCCCTGTAGGAAAGAAGATTTTGTTCTTTAGGATAATGTTTTCATAGCCTTCTTATTCTTCGTAATCTCATTCTTCCTGCAAAAAATCGACTTTAAAAGTACAATTGTTGTTTCATACTTATATGTATGTTCAATAGTTGATCATCATATTAAGGCCCTCATTCACCTGATAAGCATCATTAGGAATTCAGAGGTACCATCTTTTAATTTTGGCATCCAGAAAACTAGTTTGAGATTTTTGGTTAACTGCAACAGGTTTGATTACATTATATCATTCATGAAATCTAACCCAGATTAGGGCACTAATTTATGAAGTTTAGAGAATGATAACATGATATTCGGAATTCAGGTGTCAATATCCATAAACAGTTTCATATTGGCACTTCTAAACCCATATTTAGGTTTTTATGGCCAACTAAAAGAGATAGTATGATTCTCATATTAAACTTAGAGTCCCTTCCTTGCATGAAGAATTTTTGGCCTAGATTAGGGCACACATTAGTTTAGGTGGATGATTGTTAAAATAGAATTTCCTTGCCTGCATTTGTGCATATTTTTAATAACTAGAAGTTCATGAATATAGTCCCTACAATAGATGCCATGGGCCAAGATTAGGGTATTTAGGAAAGTCAAACAATAATTTCAAAATTCAAGTTGGGGTATTAAGAATTGTAATTTCCAATAATGTTCTCACATCCTGAATTAGGCTTAGTAAAGATAGCGGTCGACAAAATCTTGAAACCCAGATTCGGGTGTTGGACGTTGAAATTTATATATAAGAATTCCAAAACTCAGATTCGAGTATTTGAGATGGATAGTAATCCAAAAATCTTATACCTTGATTAGGGTTTAAATAAACAGCAGTCTTGATACCCAGATTTGGGTATAATATGTTAGCGATTTATAATGACTCGAAACCTAGATTCGGGTATTTAGATAATGAAATTTTTATATGAAAAACCGAAGACCCTTATTCAAGTTATGCTAGCTGATGTTTAGAAATAAAATCTCGAAACCCAGATTCGAGTATATTATGACAATCAGAAGTTAATAGACACAAAACCCATGTTCGAGTATTATATATTGAAATTCATATATGAGAATCTCGACGCCCATATTTGGGCATGAATAGATGACGTCAAGAAAATCCCGAAACCATATTCGGGTATTAATCACTAGAGATTCTTTCCACTCCTTTGCTTTTGTCCATTCTGACATATAAGAACCCTTCAGGCTTTGTATAGAAATAATTTGATTAGTTGCCTCTTGAGCTTAGACGTCTTAGTCCACAATTACATACGCTTCCTTTATCTAAGCTAGGACATTTTAGTCCTTAGTTGATTGCACCTCCTTTTAGGCTTGGACATCTTAGTCCATTATTGATTGAGCCTCTTTTGGGCTTGGACGTCTTAGTCCATTATTAAATGAGCCTCAGTTGGGCTTGGAAATCTTAGTTCACTATTGAATGAGCCTCACTTAGGCTTGGACATCTTAGTCAATTGTTTGTTGGGCCTCTTCTTGGGCCTGTATATCTTAGTCTATTGTCCAGTACTCTTGGCTAGCTCATCTTAAAGGATGGAACCAAGGACTTACTCGACCTCCTTCCAGGAGGCGCCCTTCCTTGGCCCTTTTGCGGCCCGGGCAGGGGCTTGTTTAGTGCTCTACCATGGCCATTTTAGGCGTGGATAGAGGCTTACCCTGTCCTTCCTCCAGCGTGGCACGGATAAGGACTTGTTCGATACTCTACTCTGGCCATCTTAGAAGCGGGTAGAGGCTTACTCCGTCCTCCCTATAGGAGGTACCATATAGATGGCCATAGCATGGTGCAAATAAGGGCTTGTTCGATGCTCTACCCTGGTCATCTTAGGTGTGGATAGAGGCTTACTCCGTCCTCCCTCCAGGAGGCACTCTGCCTCGGCCATCTTGGCGGCGCCAGAGGCTTTTCTACCATCTTAGGTAAACTGCCATCTTAGGTAGTATCCAAATTTGATGAGCATTTTCACTCTCAACCATGTAGATTTTCTCTTTTGGAAGAATTTCTTTATTAATCCATCTTTGGAAAATATGGCCTTAAGTGTTCAGCATTCCATGTTCTAGGCACCATATTATCATCTGGGCGACATATCTTGTAAGCTCTTGATGTGATTACTTTGCATATGATTAATGGCCCCTTCCAGTTTGGTCCCAGGGGTCCATCTATAGGATTCTTAGTATTGGCCTTACTCTGCAGAGTAGAAAATCCCCCTCTTGAAATGACCAAGCCATTACTCTTGAATTGTAATATTTAGAGATTCTCCTCTGATATCCAGCAGTTCTAATTGCTGCGTCTTCTCTTAGCTCATGTATTAAGTCTAGTGATTCCTTCTTCAACTCTTGATTCATGTATAATGCAAAGGAAATCCTTCGGTGTGAGGGTATTTAAATCTCAATTAGGAGCATTTCTTCACAACCATATGATAAAGAATACGGTGTATGTCCTATTACCTTCTTAGCAGATGTTTGGTGGGCCTATTAAATTAGCGGTAGTTCTTCTACCTGATTTCCTTTTGCTTTATTTAGTTGCTTTTACAAAATGGTTTTTATGGTCTTATTTACAACTTCAACTGCTCCATTAGCGTTTGGATGTGTGACAAATGATTTTTTTTAATATTTCCATTTTTATGGCAGAATCGAGAGAATTCTTCGCTTTCAAACTGTGTCCCATTGTAAGAGATTATCTTTTGGGGAATTCCAAATCTGGTTATGATATTCTTAGTGACAAATCCCAATACTTTTCCCGAAGTGAATTTTGGGAGTGTTTTGGCTTCAACCCAATTGTTAAAATAGTCAATGGCCACTATGGTGTACTTAGCTCCTTTTTCTGAAATTGGCAATGGGCCGATCACATCTATTCCCCAAACATCAAAGGGCCATGGACTTATGATTGGAGTTAATTAACTTGGAGGAAACCTGGGTATCTTTGAAAACTTCTGGCATTTCTCGCATCTTCTTACATAGTCCATAGCTTGGTTCACAATGTGTGGCCAATAAAATCCTTGCCTCACTACTTTCTTTTCAAGCTTTGTTCCATTAGAATGATCACCACACAACCCTTTTTGTGCTTCGACCATTAATTTCATCCCATCACTCATCCTGACACACCGAAGATAAGATAGAGCATATCCCTTCTTGTATAGGATTTCGTTTATCATAAAAAAGGTCGAAGCCGGCCTTCTGACTTTCCTTACTTCTCCTTTATCGGATGGTAATGTTCTATTGAATAAATACTCAACAATAGGCAACATCCATGTAGCATCATATATGCCTTGTTGATTGGGCTGATCCATCCTTCCATTTTCTAGTTCTTGATCATTTTCTATTTCATCTCTTCTCTAAGATTTGGCCTTAGATCTCGTCATCACAAGAAAATCTTTCCCCTGTTTAGATGTTTCTTTTTCTATACTCGGCCTTTCCTGATATCCAACGGGGACGATTCGTATTTCTGGGGCTCCCTTTGAGCTAGCCAATTTTGCAAAAGAGTCTGCATGTGCATTCTCTGTCCTTGGTACTTAATTTACTGAAAAAATTTCAAACAAGGAAAGAATTTGCAATAATTTTTTTACATATAAGGATAGCCTGGGATCCTTTGTTTGATATATCTGTTTCACTTGATTGACCATTAACTACGAGTCACTAAAAATCTGTATTCGGGAAATTTTCAATTCTAATGCCAAAGTTAGTCCTGCTACCACAGACTCATATTCTATCACGTTATTGGTTGAAAGAAATCCCAATTTCATGCAATCGATGTCCGTCTGTATAATTACATATCCTGCTTGGGCACCTTGCTCATTCGATGCCCCATCCGCAAATAGTTTCCGTATGGGCTTCTGATCTTTCTCTCTTTTCAACTGCTCCTTTATAAAGCTGGTGCATTCATTAACGAAATCTGCTAGTGCTTGACCTTTGATTGCATCCCTTGGTTGAAACCCTATTTTGTACTGGCTAAGTTTAATTCCCCATTTTACCAATCTCCCTGAAGTCTCAGGCTTACTAAAAACTTGCTTAAGAGGAAAATTTGTCAATACTTTGATCAAATGTGCTTGGAAATATGCTCTGAGTTTTTGAGCTGGAAGAATTAAGCAATAAGCTAATTTCTTTATAGCCAGGTATCAGACCTCTGATCTTTTAACCACTTGCTCACATAGTATACCGGGAGTTACGCTCCCATGTCTTCCCGAATGAGTACTGAACTGGCTGCATGTTCCGATACTACCATATATGGTAACAAAGTTTCCCCACTCTCGAGTCGGGAGAGTACTGGTGGTTTCTCCAAATGACCTTTCAATTCCAAGAAAGCTTTTCTGTAATCTTTTTTCCATTCAAAGATCTTTCTATTCTTAATCACATCAAAGAGTGGTATGCACTTATCAGTAGCTTTTGAAATAAACCTGCTTAGGGTGGCTACTCTTCCATTTAAGCTCATTACTTCCTTACTATTTTTTGGTTTGACCATATCCCTTATAGTTTGAATTTGGTCGAGACTTGCCTCTATCCCTTGAGCACTTACCATGTAGCCAAAAAAATTTCCAGAATGGACCCCAAAGGAGCACTTTTGTGGATTAAACTTCATTTGATACTTTCGCAATCTCTCAAACATTTCCTCTAGATCTTTGAGATGGTTTTCAGGCTTATTTAATTTTAGCATCATATCATTAACATAAACCTCCATATTTCTTTCGATCTGTTCTTTGAACGTTCGATTAACTAACCTCTAATAAGTGGCCCCAACATTCTTTAGACCAAACGGCATGGCTTTGTAACAATAAATTCCCCATTCCATTATGAAGCTGGTATGATCTTCATTGGGCTTGAACATTGGTATCATATTGTATCCTGAATAAGCATCCATAAGGGACAACAACTTGTGCCCACTTGTTGCATCCACCAACTGATCTATTCGTGGCAACGGGAAACAGTCTTTAGGGCATGCTTTGTTTAAATCTGTGTAATTGACACATGTTCTCCACTTTCCATTTCACTTTTTCACTAGAACTAGGTTGGCTAACCATTTAGGGTAATATACTTCACGGATTAATCCATTTTCAAGTAGTCTACCTACTTCCTCTTTTAGGGTATCCGTTTGAACTTTATCCAATTGCCTTTTCCTTTGTCTTACTGGGGTTGCTCCAGGGTTGATATTAAAGGTGTGACACATAACGGTCGGATCAATTCCTACCATATCGGAATGTGACCAAGCAAATACATACTTGTTGTTTTTGACGAATTGAATCAGATCTTCTTTAACTCCTCATTAAGATTTTTTCCTACTTTGAACACTTTAGAAACATCTTCTAAATCTATATGGGCTTTCGCAAGGTCCTCTATGGGCATTATCCTTTCTATCTCACGTCGACAATCAAACTCTGTTACTATTGGGCCTTCTTCTATCAAATTAGTATCAACCTTCTTTCTCTTGGTTCCTACAGAAATATACTTTTGATACATATACTTATTAGTCTTCTCATCATTATTTCTCGCTTTGAAAGTTGGATGTATGGACCTATCATCTGAAGGCTGTAAAGTAATAGAAGAATCAAAATAAGTAGAATACTCCCTTTTATACTGATTGATGGTGGCAAAGTACATTTCACGGGAGCTGAAATGTTCTCCCCGCATAGTCCCCCAACCTTGCTTTGTTAAGAACTTTACCATGAGGTACTTTGATGAGACAAAAGCATCAATTTCATCCAAGGCTAGCTTGCGAAAGAAAGCATTGTTATAGGAGGGTTAATCAATTATTACAAAGATGGTTTCAAACGTTTGGCATGTAGGAAGAAGCCCTATTTGTACCAAAAGCTTTGCTTGCCCCACTGGGGTAAATCCCTTGTCGTTGAACCCAAATATCGGTTTGGAGCTTGGAATTAGCTTGTGCTCTTGGGTATTCATTTAGTCAAAAGCATGCTTGAAGATAATATTGACTGCACTTCCTGTGTCAACTAGAATTTTGGAGACAATTAACAGTCCGATTTGTGGGATGATCATGAGGGGGTCGTTATGTGGATGATGGAATCCCTTGCACATCTCTTGAGGAGTGACCACCAAATTTGGCATCTGAATATTAAGTCGAGGGCTTTTCATTGGAGACTCTTCTTGAACTGAATAAATTCCCTCCCTAGCTTCCTTGATGTATCTGTTTCGAGCTCATTTAGCATTTCCTTCCATATGCGGCCCTCCATGGATCACATCGATTATGTTAATCGATGGGCTTAAGCTGAAGGGATCTTCATCTTCCAAAACATTTACAGCATTTCCTAGACGCTTCTAGGGAGCACTTTCGGTCCTTTGGGATTTATGCTGATCTTGGATAAATTCTTTGAGATAGCCTTCTTTGATCAACTTCTAAATTATGCCGGCCAGCACTCTGATTCATCTTATTTATGGCCATTTGCTTTATGATAGGCACGGTAATCTCCTCCCTTTTTCTACTCTGGATTATTCCTAGCTTTGTGGAAGGTTGGAAGTTGACTCTTTCCTTTGATATAGCGTATATGAAAGACATTGGCCTATTTAAAGCGACTACATTAGCGATTGGCTCTTCCCACCTGACCCTTTTGTGGCTACGGTCAAAGACAAATTTTCCACCCTCCTTTCTAGGTATTCTTTTAGAATAGTAATGTTCATCCATCCGAATGAATTTGTCTGTCTGAAAGTAAAAAGCCTTGGAGATCTTTGCAACCAATGACAATTAGCTGCTCCCAAAAAGGAGTGTTCTTGACCAAACCATAATGGAGGGCTTTGAGTTTGTCTCGGCCATTCATATCCTTAGCTTTCAGGGCTTCTGCATTGAATCTCCTCAGATAATCTTACAAATACAGAATTATGCTAAAAATTCATAAGAGAACTATTTCCAAGTGTAAATGGTTTTCTCTCTATAATGCATGTACCACTTGGCTGTCATCCCCTGAAGAGTAATGGGGAACATTCGACACCTGACTACTCTAGAAGCATTGTATAGGTCCATCTAGCTATCAAATGCCATAAGGTGGTCATCATGATCTATATTCCTATGGTACTTCAAAGATGGGATCTTGACATAAGACGAAATTATTGTTGCGACGATCTCATCAGTAAATGGTGGCACCTTCTCGTTTTCATTTGCATTTGCGTCCATGGTAATTTTACCTTTTAAATTCATAGCGTCCTTGATTGCCATCTCAGTAGCATCTTTGAGGAAGCCACCATATTACCATAATTTTTCTGATTCGGGTGCTATTCATTAGAAGTTGAGCTACCAGACTACTCTAATGATTTTTCAAGAATTCCCCCTTGATGGTTAGCTTTTACTTATGGAAGCTCTATTTTCTATGAGGAAGTGAAGTCTATTTTGCATTCCTTAGAGCAGGCTCTCAGGTTTCTTCTAGGAGAAACTGGTTCCTCTCCGTGAGTTTTCCTTGGAGTTTTTGATGGTCTTTGAGATAAAGCCATCTTTAATAGATTTTGCATTTCATGTAATTGCCGTTCCAAATACTTGATTTTTTCTATATTTTCATCTTGCTGCGCTGGTGATGAAGTTTGACCTAGGATGACCGCATCTGGATTGAAAGTTGGAGCAACATTCTCCTCAATATTGGAAGCGTGCACTACTCCCTCATTGAGTCCACTTAAGCGTTTTGATCTCATTTTTCCTAGGCAAGAGAAATGAACCATACTGTACATAGTGATAGAGTCGGAGGTTCGAGCCCTCCTTCTAGCGCCAAAAATGTTAATGAGAAACTTTGTCAACATCCCCAATGCTCTGATAAGATATTTTTGTTTGGAAATAACCATGCGGTGGAGATAATTCTTACTTTTGGAACTGGATCTTTGGATAAGATGTCATAGTTAAATTGATCTAATGAAAAGAATGATGAATGACCATTACTTTTGACCTTGTCGAAAGGTTAAGGAGGTGGCTCCAACCCTTCATTAAGGCTGATGAAATGCTAGATTGTCACATCTTTCGACCTTGTCAAAAGGCTGTTTTCATGACTATTGCAACCTTCTGCCTAAGCTAGAGTGGGAGGACATAACTCAAGCTTTCGACCTTGTTAAAAGGTTGTTAATGAGATAACTCCAACCTTTCGACTAGGTTGGAATAGAAGGAAATGGTTCAACCTCTCTACCTTGTCGAAAGGTTGTCAATGAGATTACTCCAACCATTCGACTAGGTTGGAACAGAAGTAAGTTGCAAAACCTTTCGACTTTGTCGAAAGGTGAGATGAGATTTTTCCAGTTATCAAACTCCCTGTTTGTGCCAAAATTGGTCACAAACACGCAATTGAAGATGAAAGCACAACTCACAGTCACAGATCACAAACAAAAAATATGTAGAAGATATGAATATAAAGAACACTCAAAATTTAAAAACCAAGTAATAGAAAGACGAGGTTTACAGTGGTTCGGCGTTGTAGCCTACGTCCACTTTGAAGAGTTTGTTGTTTATTGGTGATTCTCAACTAGTTTACAATAGTACGATTGATAGTACTCAAGTTAAATGAAATTCCAGTAGAGTAACAATGTAGAAGAGCCAAAAGTCCCTTTTCTATAGGCGTAGAGCGGAATAATCCTTCTCATACATGGATGGGCCCATCAGATCGATCGGGGGCCATTTGGGATCAATCCCTACCTTGTTCGTATCGATCAATATTTCATCCATTTGGGCTGAGATCGATCAGAGACATTCTTGAGGTGGTAAGCAAGCTCTTGTGAAAATTTGGAGGCATTTGGACTTGTAGATTTTGAGTTATGATTGATCCAAGATTCGATTTGTAGGTTGGCTAAAGCATGCGTATCAATCGCTTCACATCGGTAGAATTCATATCGATTGATCCTGTATTGATGACTCGGAGCAGTAATTACGCATAGATCCATTTTTCAATGTAGTAGACCGTTTCTTTTGGTTCGACCCATTCCTTCTTCGTATCAATCTTGTGTACTGCTCTTCGTATCGATCCCTAACTCCATCCATCGTATCCACCGCTGAATGCCTGCTGCTCTCCTTCATATCCATCCCCCGCTCTTCTCTTCGTATCGATGCATTTTATATGGCTTCATATCGATGCCAAGGTCTTCCTTTCATATCGATACCTGGCTATTCTCTTCGTGTCAATCAAGTGAATGATCGATACAAGCATGCCTCTCTTGCTTGATGGATACGAATCGGAAGGCCTTGGTGGATGGATACGAATTGAGGTTTGTGGGCTAATGGATATGAAATGGATGAATATAAGGTTGATGGATATGAAGGTTGGAGTGGACCATATGGATATTGGTTGATTCACGACTCTGACCGAAAGTAAACCCTCTAGTGACTCCAAGTAAGCATTAGATGACCCGAAGTAGTTGCGGAGTATTGGCTCGGTTTTTCGAAAAGCAAAGGTAGAAGGAGGCAAAGGCAAGCAAAGGTATAGGAAACAGAATTACTAGACCAGATGCTTGGTTCGACATTTGCAAAAATGTCGAACCAAACATATGGACGGGCATGCCGGACCAGATTTTGGTCTGGCATCGTATGGTATACCGGACCAAGTAACTGGTCTGGTATCCTTAGAGACACCGGTTCGAACATTTGGTCTGGCAATCTCTGATATGACGAACCAAGTATTTTTTCTGACAGAACATATCAATTGTCGGACTAAACATTCTGTCCGGTATAACAAACATGCAAAATCAAATGTTTGGACAAGCAAGTGACGTACTCCAAGCGAGGATCACCAAACCAAAGCAAAAACGGACGACCAAACCAGGTAAACTACCTAACCTAAATGCCAATCCAACTGTCTTTGACTCAAATACCGAACCAAACTCAGGAAGCTATAACTTATCTTCCACACTTTACAACTCCACTCTATAAATACAGAGCTTCTTAACAACAACGGGGACAGATTTTTGGAGAAAAAGAGAGAAAACTCTACTGAAAATCTATTACTTCGGCTACTTAAAGTTTTTACTCTTTTCGGATAATCTTGTACATGTAATCAAATCAAAGAGAGAATAATAAGATGGAAAGTGGATGTAGGCACATTCGGACCGAACCATTATAAAATTCTATGTTATTTACTTCCCTTATCTGCTTTTTGAACTTTGAACTTGTGAACTGTCTCCACATTTGCTGAAATTAATTCCATTATGTGTTGGAACATTTAAAAACCCAAAATCAATCAAATCAAACGAGACTTAACTAAAAAATCAAATTTAGAGGTGTTTGTCCTACTTTTGAGCAAACATTTTTGGTGCTTTCACTGAAAACAAGCCACGTGGAGAGCCGAACTCTTCTGTCCACCATCCTTCCAAACCTTAACTCAACATGAGGACATGGCTCAGGCGCAACGCCGATAAGGGTAAGAGAGCGGCCATACCAATACACTTAACCCCATCCAAGAAGACCAAGAAAACCCGGCTACCCACTCTCAACATCCAGACTCAGCTATCACCCAATAAGATTTAGATAGGGTTGTGAATGAGATGACTGATCGCTTAGTTGTCTAAAAGAAAGCTTTAATGGACCAACTCATGACATGCTTGAGAGGTGTGGATGAATCCATTCACACTGAATCTCAAGGTGAGTCTCAATCCGGAGAGTCGCGTAGACGCAACAGATCCCTTGCAAATGAAGAACTCAAAGCCGAGCCAGGACTCAGCCCGAAGCCGGTCTTGAAAGAGCATTAAGAGCTAGGCCTAGTCAAGGGCCACTAGGCAAGGATCAACTATGGCTGACCCTGTCATGCTTCGAGCTAATCATCGCCAATCCAGCCTCAACAAAGGTTTCAGACTCCATCAAAGGGAAGCCCTCACTTCTTCTTGGGCTACCCCAAAATCCGAGGGGAGGATGACATGCCTCTTCAAGGAATATCTCAAACGCAAACAAATCAAAAGAGGGATAGGGGTAAGGGTGTCCAGCCCCTTCACTAGGAACATAGAAGCAATAACCAATCCTCGAGAATGGAAGATGCCCACCATGGATCCCTACAAAGTAACATCTACCCCCAATCATCCACTTGCAGCGCTACACCTAGCAAATGCTCATGAATGGAGCAACAGAGGGTATGCTGTGTAGATGTTTTCGACTGTTCTTGTCAGACTTGGAACCTACATCGTTTTGTCGGCTGCCTCATGGCTCCATTAGCTCTTGGGAAATGATGAATAAAAAATTCATAAGTCAATTCTAAATCCATGTGGAACAGCCTAAAGATGCTTATTCCTTGTTAGACATAAAACAAAAAGCCGGAGAACCACTACAGCAATATCTTACCCGTTTCAATGCTGCCGCAGCAGCAATACAAATTGTGTATGAAAGGCATAAACTGATGGCACTATGCGGAGGCGTCCACGCCGATTCAAAGCTTGTAAGAAGATTGATGAAGGAAAAGCCTTTAACTCTTCAAGAATTCTTTCATGAAGCCAGAAAATACTTGAGATTGGAAGACGCGATAGCTCATCGACATAGTGAGCAACCCACAGGTTGTTCTAGGGTCTAAGGAAACACGAGTGCCCCATCCATAGGAGAGGGGAGTATGCCAAACAACGAAGGAAAAAGTAACCATCAAGGCAACTTGAGAACTGAAAAGGGCAATAAGCAATGATACAGACCTAGACCGAGATTCGATTTATACACTCCTTTGAATGACACTGTAGAGAACATTTACTTGGCTACTCAAAAAGAATTAAAATAAAAATGCCCTCCATATAAAAAAGTGTCAGAAGCCGCAATTAGAACAGGAAATTATTGTCGCTTCCATGTGTCTCATGGGCATAACAACGAAGAATGTCAGCATTTGTGGGATCTCATTGAGGAGTACATCCGAAAAAAGAAACTAGAACGGTATGTGTACCAAAGACACAACTCTAATGATCTAGTCCATGAAGGACCTGGGCCGCACCGGCAATGAAACTACAAAGAAGGAGCAGAAACAAGATGCTCCAACTAGGAGAAGATAGTTGTCCATACCATATCTGGAGGCCCGCATGTGGTCGAAGGAAGCTGGGCTGAGATGGAGAGGTATGGACAGTCTTTGAAAGATAGGGAAGGATATATTCATTCCATTACTGAAGGGAACATCACAAAACGGAGAGAAAGGACCATCAAAACCTTCGGCAATGAAGATTTGGTTGGAAAGTAGTATCTGCATAATGATCCCATGGTTATCTCCGCCTGGATCGGATCGACAGAGTTGTTCCGCATCTTCGTTGATACAGGAAACTTGGTGAATATTTTGTTCAAACATGCCCTCAACAAAATGAAGTTATCAATGAAAGATGTATCCCCATGTAATGAGTCCTTACATTAGTTCACGGGGGAGGCCACGATGCCACTTGGATAGTTAGACTTGTTTGTTGAGCTGGGAAGTCACCCCCGATCCATCATTCGAAAACAAACATTCATGTTGGTATATAGACACTTTGCTTACAACGCATTTTTAGGGAGGCCTATGTTGTTGGATTTCCATATAGTCTTGGCCCATGATATCTGAAGATGAAATTCCCAACTGACAATGGAATAAGGGAGGTAGAAGGCGACCAAGACACGGCTCGTGATTGCTACGTAACAGAAATCCGCCAAAACAAAATGAAGGAAAAAGGTAAGAGCATAGGGGTCGCCCTCTATGCCAAAATTGTAAAAGCATAGCAATCAAAGAAGGCTCCTCGTCTCGAATATACAGTGAACCTTTTAATGAGTTGGACTCCATAGATAGAGAGGAGGAGGTCAACGCCAAACCCATGGAGGCTATGGAACATGTGATGTTAGATGAATACGACAAAACAAGGCTTTTAAACATAGGGTCTCAGTTGAACCAAAACCTAAAAATCTAGCTGATATGATTTCTATGCAAGAACTTGGATGTATTCACATGGACCCAGGAAGACATGGTGGGAATATCCTTAGAATTAGCTTGTCATTCCCTCAATATTGACCCAGCCAAGATCCCAATCAAACAAAAGAAAAGAATCACAGGGATAGAATGGTCAATATCTCTTAACGAAGAGGTGAACAACCTACTCGACAACTGTTTTATCCGCAAAGCCATTTACCCAAAATGGATCTCCAACCCAGTTTTAGTGAAAAGGCCTAAAGGTAAATGGCGGACCTACATTGACTTCTCCAACCTCAATGATGCTTGTCCCAAAGACTATTTTCCTTTGCCCCGAATCGACTGACTGGTAGACGGAACCACAGAACATGTGTTATTTTCATTCATGGACGCATATTCAGGATACAACTGGATCCACATGCATGTGCTAGATCAAGAACATACTAGCTTCATTACGGATCTATGCCTATATTACTACAAGGTCATGCCCTTTGGGCTTAAGAACGCTGGCGCTACCTATCAACATCTAGCTGATAAGATGTTTGAGCAGCAAATTGGTCACTCCATGGAAGTCTATGTCGACGACATGCTTGTCAAATCAAGAAGAGCAACATATCATTTGAGCCACCTAGACGAGATGTTTCAAATATTACGCAAATACCAAATGAAGCTGAATCCTCTGAAATGCTCTTTTGGGGGTGCCTATGGGTAAATTCTTAGGTTTCATTGTGCACGCTAGAGGACTAGAGGTGAATCTTGAAAAGATACAAGCTTTGAAAGACGTTAAAATCCCAGCCACGCAGAGGGAAATGCAGAGCCTAAACTGGAAGGTAGCTGCTCTAAGCAGGTTTATATCCAAGGCCACAAATAAGTGCGTCCTATCCTTCGAAGCCCTCAAAAAGGACAACGGAAAATTTGAGTGGACCGATGAGTGCTACTTAGCCTTTCGAAGTCTACTAGAACACCTACAGAAGCCTCCAGTACTCTCTACTCTGCTAAATGGAGAAAGCCTCTACCAATACCTAGCTGTATCCTCCCATACACTAAGTGTCACATTAGTGCGAGAAGATGATCATATCCAAATACCGGTATACCTCACTAGCAAGAGATTCACGGAGGCTAAAGCTGGACACCCAAAGATTGAAAAATTGGTTTATTATCTGCTAATAGCATCCAGGAAATTACGACTCTACTTTCAATCGCACTCCATTAAAGTTCTAACGGATCAACCTTTGAGGCAAGTCCTAAATAAACCGGACACGTCAAGGCGACTGTTAAAATGGTGCAATAAGTTGAGCCAGTACGACATTACCTAGCATGCGCGCTCCGCAATTAAGGGAAAGCCTTTGCTGATTTCATAGTTGAGTTCACAATGCGAAACGAGGAGGCTACGGCAAGGGTTGAGGAAGCTATTAAATGGAATATGTTGGTTGATGGGGCTTTGAACGAGCTTGGCGCGGGTGCGGTGTCATAATAGTCACACCTCGAGGAAGGAAATTAATCTATGCACTGAGACTAAAGTTCACTGCAACCAACAACAAGCTGAATACGAGGCAATAATAGCTGGCTCAGAAATCATTAAAGAAATAGGAGTTAAATCAATATGTGTGCACATCGATTTACAAATAATTGTTAACCAGATCCTTGGAGAATTCCAAACTCATGGACAAAAGCTTGCGTTCTACCTTAAAAAGGCCAAAACCCTCCTTGATGAGCTGGACTACTGTGTAATAAAACACAACCTGCGAGGGGAAAATTAAGAGGTGGATGCCTTCACTAATGGGGCTAACATAAGAACCGAACCGATGCAGAAGGCAACCCTAGTCATGAGATAATCCGCATCGAGTTTCGAGTATCGGCAAATCATAGCGATCACAAACAAGGAGGAGACATGGATACCCCCATCTTCAGGTACTTACAAGAAGGAACCTTGCCAGCAGATTGAAATAAAGTCAGAAGAATCACAAGGAGGGCATCCTGTCCACCATCCAAAATGGCATGTTGTACCATCATGGCTTTTCCAATCCTCTACTAAGGTGTGTCGCTAGGGACAAAGCAAAATATATCCTTAACAACATGCATCAAGGAAGTTGCGGTGACCACACCGGAGGGCAAACTCTAGCTAGAAAGATCCTGCATTATGGATACTTTTGGCCCACACTAAACAAGGACGCGACCGAGTTCGCTAGGAAATACGATAAATGTCAAAGATTTGCCAAAATCCCAAGATTGCCACCTACCGATTTAATCCAGATGGTCAGCCCCTGGCCCTTTGCCGTTTGGGGAATTTATTTGATCAGGGAACTCCCCATGGGTCGAGGAGGAGCAAAATACGCTATAGTGAAGCGGAGCCTTTAAACAAAATTTCATCTACCAAAGTGATAAACTTCCTAATGCGTAACATCGTGTGCAAGTATGGGGTATCGCAGAAAATCATATCGGATAACGGACTTCAATTCGACAGTGAAGAATTCTCCAATTGGTGTCATGAACAAGGACTTTCACGAAGCTTTTCAACTATAGCATATCCCCAGATGAATGGACAAGTTGAAGTAGTGAACAAGGTGTTGAAGACACTAATCAAGAAGAAGATAGATAACACTAATCAAGAAGAAGATAGATAAGTCCAAGGTGGCATGGGTTAATGAACTGCCTACTGCCATATGGGCCTACCGAACTTATTATAAGACCGCGATAGGGCACACACCATTCGCATTGGCATATGGAATCGAGGCCATACTTCCCATCGAAACAGTCGTCCCCTTGCATCGCAGGATACATTAGAATCCGAAAGAAAACAAGGAGCTCTTGAACATGTCACTTGACCTGACCAAGGAAAATAGAAACGACGCCACCCTCAAAGCCGCTACCCATTGGCAGAAAGTGGCAAGGCAGTACAACTCTAAGGTGAAGCCTCGAACACTACAGGAAGGAGACTGGATACTCAAACAAGTCTTCCCACGACCTAGAGCATTAGATCCAATTTGGAAAGGGCCGTTTGTTATTCATAAGTATCTTCACAATGGAGCTTACATCTTGTCAATGGTAGATAGAGAGGTGTTCGGGAAAGCATAGAATCTCCAACACCTCGACCGCTATTTCTATTGAATTGTAAAGAAACATGTACTAAAGCAATAAAAGAAAGACAGTGGGCATAGGCATATTTCGACCCACTATAAAATCTTGTGTCTTACATTACTTATCTTATTTAATTCATTTAATTATTTTATCTAATGACTATTCCTACTACGAGCAATCGCAGACACTCTTCGGCAGTTGTGGAAGTAAAATAGCCATAATAAAGGGCACAAAACAAGCCTTGGCAATTCATTGTCGATGATCGCCACCCCTAAGCCGGCAATGATGAACCGACCATAAGCCACGAATTAGGCACAATTTATAGCCTAGTTAGTTCATCATTAGTGTTAGGATTTCCAGTAACTGCGAACTAATTATAAGTGCCACGATTAAGGCGTGGCTACAGCCAGGAGTAGTTCGCACTTGACGATCGGGATTACACACGTCGGCAACGATAAATCGAATAATACTCATGACACAGGCATTATCCTGGGTAGTTATCGTTCGTGATTGGCCTTGAATATAATAGTGCTTTTAAAGTTCTCTGCATCTCTGAACACTATAGCGATTAACTAAGTCGTAAAAAGTTCACAAATAGACAGAGTAGACTATAAAAATCATGCATCACAAAAGTCATCCAAGATAAACATAAAAAACAGAAGTTAAACTGTACAATGTTAAAATTTTATCATACAAAGCTTATCGCTTATATTTATATACATAGGCAACATATACAGAACGTATGTATGTCCTCCAAAATTACATGCAAAGAAGGGAAAATGAAATATGTTCGACTAAGAAGGGGCACATCCTTGCCGCTCGACCCACTCCCTCCAACCTTGTCCTTTGGGAACTTGGATTGCTCAAGAGACTCGCCTTCCTTTCATGAAGGCCCAACTTGCCCCAAAGACATCTCTGCACAATGCAGGTATAAATAATCAAAAGTTTTGCAATCCAGAATAGGTAATGGCGGAGCTAAAGTAAAAAGACAAGATACCTACAGTGATGTGACATGGATCACCAAGCCCCTCGAGATCCGAGCCATCCTCATCATCCTCGTCCTCGGCCAGTAGCTTATACCCCTTGGCAATGGCTTTGGTCTCCTCCACTACAAACTGGCTATTTACCATCCCAACATTGCACACAGCCCCTTCTTCCTACACGATTATGACCTTGGTCTCCTCGATAAGCCGAGCATGGATTTCTACCATCACCTAAGGGTAGTCATCCATCCACTGGAGGTTCCTTTATTTCCAGAACATATAATAAGTATCCTTCAACATCTGGTTGACCCTGTTACAAAAACGTTGAATTTATCGACTTCGGTCTGGAGGACCACCACCTTATTTATGTACTGCTCCTTATCTCTCCTCAACCGAGCACACTCCACCTTCAACCTGTCGATCTCAGCCTTATATGAGTCCTTCTTCTTTTGCCACTTGCCTCGAGACTCCTTCAGCTCAGCTAAGGCCTCTTTCGATTTCTTCACTTTCCCCTTATGGGAGCGGATTCGCTTTAGATCCTTCTACTGAGCCTCATCCACTGAACTGATAGCCATGTCAATCTATGTCTTTCATAGGTCGACAACCTCTTTCCTTTCCTCTTTCTTAGCCTTCGTTATCTTGAAGGCGCTGGATGCTTCAACTTCCTTTAACTTAGCCTCTTTCTCCCCGAGCACCTTGCGAAGATCCTCCATCTCTAGACGCAACATCACATTGGCACTCTTGACTTCTTCACTACCTTTGGCCAAACGGGACTGAAAAACAACAACTTTTCTGGTCCCATCTGTAATCTGGACCATCCTCATTGTCAAGTTAGCAAAATCAAGAGTATTCGCTTCGTCTAGGATTTGGACCAAGGGATTTCGAGGTAAAAGGAACTCGGTGTCAAGATCCGCCACACAATGACCTACATAGTTGGGATTTATATCAGGACGACTCTCAAAGGGATTCCGCATCAGCTGTTGATAATCCAAGAAAAAAGGATCAATATTGCCCTCTCCTAACTCATCTGCCACTTCGTGCACTTAAGAACCCATCGAATAGTGACGGGCGATGGCGGGAGGAAGTTTGGGAAACATGGGAGGTGGCTTCCTTATCTGGGGACCTCGCATGTTTTGGGACGACCCACGGCTCTCTCCCTTATTTAGGACTGACAGCGTCTTCCTAATATTCTCTCGCATAGTTTTTTCCTCCTGAAAAGTCATTTTAGAAGAATATGAAATCCATTTTCATCCATTTGTACTGCTCAAGCCACCTAGACAATTCATTCCTCCTTGGATTCATCCTTTTCCTTGGAATACAAGCAATGAAATTAGAACCAAGAAGTGAAGAGAGAATAAAAATGAAGACACTCAAAACACTTGGACACTACAAGCTACTACAAACCCTTAGGACAAAACGGATCATGTGATTGGGGCGGTTCTCACTCAAGAACGGAATATACTAGGACGAGACTCCACTCGAAGAAAGGAGAACACATGACGACCAGACTTTATTGGATTGAGGAGCAGGTGGAGGCTGGGATCCATCACAAAATAAAAAGTTCTCATGAAGTATCTCAAAATCCATACAATAATAAGAAGTACCTGGGGAAAGCCCGACTTCCTCGTCGATTCCCACTCAACCTTATACCGGAAAAGGCGGTATTCTACAGAAATCGCCTAGAGCCACATTTTCTTAAAAAAAACCAGCTGTAGGAGTTGGCCCTGGGACTGGCTCGGATTATTGCAACTGTTTAGGCCACTCTTGCATAGGCTTGACATTCTTTAAAGGATCCACGCCCAATCCCTTGCTACTTATAATATCCACATCTGGAGATACATGAACATCCCCTTCCGTTTCTTCAGAGTCACTCTCTGATCCTTCCTCCTCTTCACTTTCTCCTCCCAACTGCGAACCACCCTCATCGCCAAGGGAAGGAGCATCATGAATACGCAGAGATTTCCCCGAGCAGGGAGGACGAACTGCGCTCTTCTTATGTCTCAGTTTCTTTGGGGCTTCATCCATACCACCCTCCTTATGTAGGCCCTTGCCTTTGTCTTCGTCACCCTCATCTCCTCTGGCTCCCACTGCTCTCTTAGCCGAACTTAGCCTAATCTTGTACATACACTGTCTAGGGCTGATCAAGTTGTAGAATCGAAGGGCTGCATCATAGAGTAGGAATGACGCTTCTCGGTCTTCCTCTGGGATAGCCAATATTTCCTTAGCCATCTTTTTCAAGCTGTCATCCTCTGCCACCTTCACATAATCTGAAAATTATGGAGCAATAAGAAACCAAGTCGACAGAAAGCTTAGAAAAGATAATAAGATAACGTACAACCGGAAGTAAAAGCATGTTGGGCTATGGTATCGTCGCGTATAAAGAAATATTCGGTCTTGAAAAATTAGAATATTCCGTCTTGAAAACTTAGAATATAGATCCATGATGGGTTTGAATTTGTGGGCGGACTGTAATATGATAAAAGGACTCCTATTTTGGTAACTCCTCACATTATATAGATATATGATCTTTCTATGGGTGAGGGGTCTCCGATACCGCTTCATGAATATCAGGTATAAACATGTCACCATAGCATAAGAATTAGGCTAAAGTTGCATGGGGTGACCTTCAAATAGATCACGAAGCTAGCAATCTAGTTGGCAAGCGGAGGAATCATGCCGCACATACAATGATACTTTCTTTATGCCATATACCCACCTAGGGGAAAACATGCTTTGTCATCTGAACCAGGTAATATCATGTCCCGGCGATCTATCCCAAATGTAGAAGCTATAGAGTTCAGCTTCTCTATCGTCAACATGCTGGGATAACACTCCAAAGGTCTAACCAACATCTGATTAGGAGCACAACCTTCCACCAAAGAGAAAGCAGTACTGGGTTACCTAGGAGGATTCGTTGGAGCATCAAAAGAAGAAGGACCTGCCCCAGCAGGCTGTGAAGCAGTAAACTTGGAATGAAGCTCACATCCAGACGATATATTTCCTGTGCAAGAAAATGAAAGTCAAGAGGAGGTCCAAATCATAAATAGAAGTTAAAACATGTATGGAAATCTCCTATCGTCTAGCCCAATTGAATCCATACCCCTAGCCTAAGCATCTCGTGGGAAGACTTGCGTTTAGCTTGGCAAACTCAAAAACAATGCGCTTTGCAAATCTGGTTCGGTATTATCCTATGACAAATGTCGAACCAAAATCCTCAACTGCCGACCCAAGGCACAACCCCCCTATGGCCTTACCTATTCTTGGTTTTAACATTATACCCAGACAATACACAATACAGGTTCGAATTGCAAATGAGACTGATATAACCAATCTATGCTTTCAACACCCAAGTAACAACCGTTAGCCAGTCAAACAATCTATCGAACACCTGATGGGCAAATGGTCCTCCATGAAATCGATTACAACCCCTCACGTTCTGTCAACCAAATAACATCTCTCAATCTACCATTCCTCACAACCATCAAAAAACTATAATCATTCGAGCGCTCGTTCATACGTAGTACCTCCTCACTAGTTCAATACCAAAGTTACTCATCCCTGCTCTAAAACTCTCTTACACATCAAACCCTAGAACTCTAATAGCAAGTAATCAAATCAAAACAGACTTACTTCAAGTTATGCTGCACGAAAAAAGCTGAATTCGAACAAGAAGAAAACGAGCTTAAATCAGTTGTAGTCAACCTAGTAGAGTCAAAGAAATTTGATTAAGAGAAAGTAAAAGTAAAAGAGTGAAGGGAAGAAGGCGTATTTAAAGGAAAACGAGGGGAATACGAACAGTCACCAGTCTCATTCTGTGGTGGAAGCTCAACGTCGAACCAAAAACAAAGCATGCTATGCAGTTACACAACATGGGGGCAAGTGTTGGCTTGGTTTTCTGCTAAGCAAAGGAAGAAGGAGGCAAAGGAAAGCTTGGGTATAGGAAACAGAATTACCAGACCAAATGCTTGGTTCGGCATTTGCAAAAATGCCGAACCAAACATATGGACTGGCATGTCGGACCAGATATTTGGTCTGACATCCTATGGTATACCGGACCAGGTTCTGGTCCGGTGTCCTTAGAGATGCCGGACCAAACATTTGGTCCGACATTCTCTGATATGCCGGACCAAGTATTTGGTCCGACACAACACATTAATTACCGGACCAAACATTGGTCTGGTACATTCCGAGTCAACTGTTTGGACCAGCAAGTAAGGCACTCCAAGGTAGGATCACCGAACCAAAGCAAAAAAGGACCACAAAACCAGGCAAACTGCCTAACCTAAATGCCGATCCAAATGTACTTTACTCGAATGCTAAACCAAACTCAAGAAGCTATAACTTCTCCGTACTTCACAACTCCACTCTATAAATACCGGAGCTTCTCAACAACAGGGATAGATTTTTGGAGAAAAAGAGAGAAAACTCTGCTGAAAATCCACCGCTTCGGCTACATAAAGTTTTTACTCTTTTCGAATAATCTTGTACTTGTAATCAAATCAAATTAAGAATAATAAGATGGAAAGTGGATGTAGACACATTTGGGCTGAACCACTATAAAACACTATGTTATTTACTTTGCTTATCTACTTCCCGAGCTTTGAACTTGTGAACGTCTCTGCACTTGTTGAAATTCATTCCATTATGTGTTGGAACATATAAAAACCCAAAATCAATCAAATCAAATGAGACTTAACTAAAAAAAATTAAATTTAGAGGTGTTCATCCAAATTTTAAGCAAACACGGAGCCTTTGTAAACATGTCAATTCCTCAAAGACCCGAAGAAGGCCCTTCTCTGACACGAAGTAATTTGCCTAAAAACCCGAAGTAAACATGAAGGCGACCCGAAGTAGACTCCAAGCAACCCATTTTCTCCAAACCCTATACTCCAAGCATGACTCCCTATTTGTCCATCGACTATGATATACCTTGGCCTCGTATCATGTTTATCATCCGTGACAATCCATCTTCGATCATTGTGCAGTCGAGTGGGTTAAATCCGCCTATATATTGCCTTGCCAAAAGGCAGGTTAACACTTTGCCCCCAAAAACATTCCTTGCGGTAGGAATGTGTGTTTTGTAATGCCATAAGCTAGATGTTCGTATCCTATTGATGACCTGTAAAGAGATCAATAATCATACCCGATTGTGTATAGCGATCGTTTGAGATCGTATGCCGTTCGAGGTGATATGTGACTGTTTGAGGTTAGATGCCATTCAAGGCGAATTGTGACCATTCATGGTCGGGTGCTATTCAAGGTGAATTGTGACAGTTCGTGGTTGGGTGCCGATCGAGGTGAATTGTGACCGTTCATGGTGGAGTGTCGTTCGATGCGAATTGTGACCGTTTGTGCTTGATTGCCGTTCGAGGCGAATTGTGAAATTTCAAAATTCAGATTTACATTCAAATGAGCCTTACATTAAAAAAATTCAACTAAATCGAATCCAAATGCAAAAAAGAGAAAACAAAAGGAAAAATAGAAACACCAAAGTGGTAGCATCTCCACTGTTACGGTTTATAGTCATCTTAGAGCATGCCTGTAATGCCCACCTCTATACTCATGCTAGTCAAGGACACTACGGAGTAATGCAGTCAACTAGCATGAAGAATAAGGCTGTTGAGGAGCGACCATCCATGTAATTGCTTTGTGCGAGTACTGATATGTCAAATAGAACAACATGCATTTCATTTCAAGAGGAAATCCGACATATCAAATACAAACTCAAAGCTATTACACAGCGGCTATGAGGTCTTCGGAATCAAATATAGAATAAGTATTACATAAATCAGTCACATATGTTTATATCTCAAAGGCGGAAATAGATATGAATATAACACATAGAAGTGCACATCAAAGTAGTGGTCAAACAAGATCCACAATATCACAAAAGAATAGATACAAGTGCTAGACAAAAGAATATGTATACATCAAGGAGGCTCTATCTCGAATGTATAAAACAAAAACTACTAATCTAAAGTAGTTAGTCAAAAATCAGGTGATAGTCCCTGATAAGAAGTCAAGTAAAAGCACCTGTAATATCTTGATCTGACCCTAGTATTATTTAATAAGAGAATAATAAACGGATCAGTCTAGCTATAAATATCAGATAAAAATTGAGATAGAATAAGAGATACGATAAAAGCGTATGATAACAATAATGCCATACTGTGAAAAGTATACATTAGAAAATCAACCAAAATCATACAATATCTCAAGAAATCTCAAAACACAGAAAAGAATGTCATATACTTTATTTTATTCACCAAACCACAAACATTGGCAAACATATCAATGCCAACCGCAAAAGTTGGTGAAACACAAATTCTAGAAATCATCAATTAGAAATCCAAAAATCACAAAAGGGAGAGGACTATCACAAACGGGAGCATAAAAGCTCACCAACACGTGTATCACAAACGGAACGCTATTCCATGGTCGCTAACCACAGAGCCGGTGCAATGACGTAGTACAGTGTTACGCCCGATGAAACTAAAACACCAATAATCTGAAACAACGACGTAGTACAACGTTACGTCCGATGAACCGAAATCCAATAACACGGAACAACGACGTAGTACAACGTTATGTCCGATGAACCAAACTCCAATAATACGGAACAACGACGTAGTACAACGTTACGTCCGATGAACCAAACTCTAATAATATGGAACAACGACGTAGTACAGCGTTACGTTCGATGAACCGAACTCCATAAAAGAACATGGGTCTCTTGCCCATAAAAGAAACGAGACGAAGCTCAATAAAATAAGGTATTGTCCCCCACGTGGACAAAGAGACATCGCGCATTACTAGTCTAAATCACAAAATGATCATCATCGATCAACAAAGAAGTGTCAATTAACTATGCTAGTAAATAAATGAGTTTAGCTTCATGTCCCATAACCACTGGCTTAACTTAAATATTTACGAACAAATTGTAGATTTCCACTCGAAAATTGTCGCAAGAGTTTCAATCGAACAAGTCTAAGAATTAACCGATAAAGTAAATGCTAGCGTTTCATACCACTTGTTTCGCTAAGTCGTTTAATTGGATTCCTCGAACGAATGAAGTAAATGTTTGTATATATTAATAGATTGGAAAACGGTTTTATAAAGAACTTTGTAAAAAAATAGAGTTGAAATCATCTTTGTAAAAGAGTTTGAATATTTAGGACTAGTATAGAAACCTTTGTATTTTAAAGTGACAAATCACAAAATTGATTGTAAAAACAATTAATCACCAAAAATTCACATACTAAGACGTGGATTAAATCCAAAGAAATCGATACCAAATCCATCAAAATGGATATTCCCAAAAATCCAAAGAAAGAAGTCATCACAGTCGATAAAAGTGATTACAACTAATTGGATCGACAAAAATCGATTAACATTGGAATTTTCGTCAAAAAAAGGAAGATAGGCAAAACTGCATTGCTCCAGACGTCTGGGAGACGTCTGAGATTAGTCTCTGGAAATTTTCTGGAAAACCACCCAGATGTCTGGTCCGGCAAACCAGACGTCTGAAACCATCCGAACATATGGATTTTAGAATCAGACGTGTGGAATTGGTTTCAGACCTTTTTATTTTTCTGCCGTATAATTATTTTTCACCACACATCATAACCAGATGTCTGGACCTGATCGACCAGACGTCCGGTCACCTGGTCTGGGCAACAATTTGCCTAGGCTATGATGGCCAAAACATTCCGGAAGCAATCGGAAGAGCAACCGAGACTAGGGATTTATGCCAAGCGACAACCCAGCCTTATTGCCTCTTCAATACACCTCAAATAACATATCCAAACATCCATAATAGGATTTTCATAAAAATGGACTTTAAAACCAAAAATTGGAAAGTCACCAAATCAACTCAAATCAAAAGCAAATGAACATGAATAGATGTTCGAAATTCATACCTAACAAGAAAGATAGGATAGACATAGATGTGAGATAAAAATCTCACCTTTAAACCGAAAAACAATGAAGAAGAAGCTTTTAAAACAAGGTAAGATCAACCACTCTTCAATCTCTACTCAAGAAGCTTCAATCTGAGCTCATAAGAAAATATTTCCTAAGTTAGGGTTTAGGAATTTCTGAAAATGGAAGAGGGATTGAGATGGAGAAAACGGAGAGGATGCTTACCTATACTTCTCTTTCAATTTGGAGCTAGAACTTGAATTTGCAAAGGAAATTAGGGTTTAGGAATTTCTATTTCCTTTTCTCTTCCCCCATTTTTGCTTAAGCTTGAAGTGTTAGGAAATGAGAATGAATGAAGAGGAGTGGGGGTAGAGCTAGGGTCTTATGTTAGGCTATTAGGCTGAGACCCAATACCCAAAATTCTAAATGAAAATGTCGAAATTCTATCTCCAAACATATCGATGTTTATACTCAGAAAGGCCGCAAATGACATTTTGGACTCAATGGAAGTGGTCTCCAGTCCTAATTCGACTATTTGCAAAAAGTAGCTTTTTGGACTCAAATCTGACCAACGATGCTATATTAAACAAAATATTTAAATATAATCGTAAAATATGCGGGTTGTTACAGGCTCCCCTCCTTAAATAAATTACGTCCTCGCAATATTAAAGAAAAAAATAAAGAGTAACAACCATAAAAGCATATCAACACAGAAGAAAATTTGAAATAAGAAGTTCACCTCAAGGAGCAGAAGAGAGTATGTCCGGATGTGTTCGCTCATAAGTCAAATTAGGTGAAACTTCAATTTTCTCAACAACACCGGGCTCAAGAATAAATATCGAAATCTCGAAGGTATTTCCGTAGTTGAGAAACATGGAAAACGTCATGAATAACAGAAAGTTGAGCCGGTGAAATGACAAAATTCAATAACGGTATGCTCGAATAATTCAAAACAACGACGTAGTATAATTACAGTACGTTCGATGTACTCGAAACTCAAATATTGGACAACGACGTAGTATAATAATGGTACGCATGTTGAACCTGTCAAAAAGATCATTCCATTTGGACGTCATCAAAGAAACAACCGTTTGTTGTTTACGACCAAGGGCATTGGCAACACGATTTCCCTTTTCAAAGTATAGAGAATATTAAGATCATAAGATGCCAGGAACTCGAGCCAACGTTGTTGATGCAAATTAAATTCCTTTTGAGAAAATAAATACTCCAAAGATTTATGATCGGTGTAGAGAACAAATTTCTCTCCTAGAAATATTGATGCCGATTCTGAAAGTGAAATCAATAGCCACGAACACTAGATCATGAGTGGCATACCTAGTCTCGATAGGCTTTAATTTTATAGAAGCATAAATGATAGCACATTCTCTTTCGCAAGAGAACAACACCTAAACCAATACGACTAGTATCGGTACAAATAGAAAAGTCTTGGTTCCCTCCAGGAATCACAAGAATAGAAGTATCGAAAAGAAAGAGTTCTTTTAGATGATTCTCTTTCTCGAAAAGCTAAAACTTTCAAAATTACAACTAACTTTATGTAGTCATCTTTCTAGAAAAATTTACTTATTCCAAGTTAATTTACTGTGTCTGATTATCTCATTATAGCGTTTAGGAAATTCCTATCGATAATGTGGATCAAGCGTATCGACCAGAATTCTTAAAGCACTCAATGGACAAAACAACACAAAATCATCTTCTTTATAGTAAAAATATTTCTTAAAAACTTTACGAATATTCTTTGCTCGTTTTAAGAACAAAAATCCAATTATACTTATAAATAAATCTTATGAAAAAGATTTGCAAAATTTTATGTTGTTGTTTTCATCCAAAATCAATGAACACAAGGATGGTCTCATCGAAATATTCGCCGAACACTCATTAATAAGATGGATGAAATAAGCTGGACAACTCAAATGACATCACATGTCATTCATAAGAATCATAATGAGTGTGGAATGCGGTAAGGGGAACGCTATCATCCGCCACTCATAACTAATGAAAACTGGTGGTAAAGTCGAACTGAAAAGACCTTAACACCACTCAAAAGATTTCTTAGGTGACAATCCTAAAACAAGCTCAAAAAATTCCAGAAAATTCACAAACTACTCGGATGAGGAGAATAACATCTTCCTCAACAAGTGGTCCTAGAGAATAAATTGATGCCACCAAACTGGAATCGAAATCATTTAGAAAAATAGAAATCTGCTTAACAGATTGAAAATGTTGAAGATGGATAGTCCACTCGGGACATAGGATATGGCTTCATAATAATTTAGCCAATACTTTCACAAAAAAATCAATTCCGAAGCCTAAGTAACGCATAATATGCAAATCGGCCCAGAAAGAATAATCACATGAAATAATTTCGACATCTTTTCAAAACAAACTGAGCGATAGCGGATAGCAATTCTCAGCGAAGTCATCAAGCCCAAAATATTTAAAGAAAAGAAACCAACAAGTTCTTTTGACATAAAATAATGAGATGAACCCATATCAACAAGAACTCGAATAGGATAATCATAAAACAAATGTCATCAAGGACCGAATGAGAAGTACCTTGACTAAGAGAAGTGTCAATAGAAGCTTGCACAACATTCAGCTCTCCCTTACTCCTATTTTGAAGTATGGGACATGTAGACATAAGATGACCCGAACTTTTGCAATAACGTCAAAAGAGAGGTTTCAGACACTCCCTAACCACAGTTGTAGCATTGTCCACGAATAGAAGTAGGAGTCTTTGCTACCAGAGTTTGTTGCTTTCTTTTATTGTAGGGATTGTGGCCTTTGAATTTAATAGGCCTCTTCATGTTATTGTTGAAGTTCTGTTTGGCAACTTCAACATCACTTTCTTTATCGGCCTCTTCAAGTCAAAGAGCGATATCAATAAGCTGATCGAAATAAACTTATAGTTTCAGAAGTAAAGGCTTTTAAGGTTCTTATTCAACCCTAGACAAACCTTTGATTTTTCTTCAATGGGTATTAATATACTCGACCCCATACTTAGAGAGAGATTCGAAAGATGCAAAGTAAACCGTCACAGAAGATTCACCTTGAACAAGGTCAATAAAACGCCGAGCCAAAGTTACCTTTTAAGCTTCCGGCATAAACTTTAACTCAGACCTTTCTCGGAATTGCTCCCAAGTAAGATCCGCTTCAATAACCTCCGAAACTAAAAGCTCATACCAATCTAACGCTCTTTCTTGAAGCATGCTATATGCCACTTGGACTCGATGTAAATCAACAAGATTCATGCGAGAAAAGATGCGATCGCACGATTTGAGCCAAGCTTGAATCTTTATAACACTCTCGGATCCGTTGAATGGCCTTCCACCCAAATCGGTATAGTCTATGCACAAGCGTGAAAAACCGAATCTAGGATGAGCAGGCTCTGGGATGGGTCCGACAGCTTGAGCATTCTTTACAAGATCTAAAAGCTACTGGCCAGACATGAATACTCCATCTTGAAGAGTAGCACTGGATTGACAGGCACTGGGTCAGTTAGATCTAACCAATTCTCTTCTTTAAGAAAGAAAGAAAGAAGAAGAAAAAGGTTAATCTCAGAATGAATATCAAACAATCATGATTGATAAAACAAGGCATCACAAAGAAAATAGGATAGAATGGGTCCTAAGACTCGAATAAAATCCTAAGGCACGACTCCTAAAAAAGACTTAGGACGATGATCCTTGCTAGATTATTCTACATTGTTCTGAAGTTTGGCTTTGATACCATGCTGTGACGCCCCACCTCTATACTCACGCTAGCCAAGGACGCTACAGAGTAATGTCGTCAACTAGCACGAAGAGTAAGGCTGTTGAGGAGCGACCATCCGTGTAATTGCTTTGTGTGAGTACCGATATGTCAGATAGAACAACACGCACTTCATTTCAAAAGGAAATCCGACATATCAAATAAAAACTCAAAGCTATTACACGGTGGCTATGAGGTCTTCGGAAACAAATATAGAAATAAGCATAACATAAATCAATCACAGATGTTCATATCTCAAAGGCGGAAATAGATATGAATATAACACATGGAAGTGCACATCAGAGTTGTAGTCAAACAAGATCCACAATATCACAAATTAATAGATACAAGCGCTAGAAAAAAGAATATGTATACATCAAGGAGTCTCTATCTCAAATGTATAAAACAAAAACTACTAATCTAAAGTAGTTAGCCAAAAATCAGGCGACAGTCCCTGAGAAGAAGTCAAGTAGAAGCACCTGTAATATCTTGGTCTGAACCGAGTATTATTTAATAAGAGAGTAATAAACAGATCAGTCTAGCTATAAATATCAGATAAAATTGAGATAGAATAAGAGATATGATAAAAGCGTATGATAATAATAATGCCATACCGTGAAAAGTATACATTAGAAAATCAACCGAAATCATACAATATCTCAAGAAATCTCAAAACACAGAAAAGAATGTCATATTCTTTATTTTATTCACCAAACCACAAATATTTACAAAAATATCAATGCCAATCGCAAAAGTTGGTGAAACACAAATTCTAGAAATCATCAATTCGAAATCCAGAAATCACAAAAGTGGGAGGCCTATCACAAACGGGAGCAAAAAACTCACCAACATGTGTATAATAAATGGAACGCCATTCCATGGTCGCTAACCATAAAGCCGGTGCAATGACGTAGTACAACGTTATGCCCGATGAACCTAAAACTCCAATAATCCGAAACAACGACGTAGTACAGCGTTACGTCCGATGAAACGAACTCCAATAACATGGAACAATGACGTAGTACAACGTTACGTCCGATGAACCAAACTCCAATAATACGGAACAACGACGTAGTACAGCATTACGTCCGATGAACTGAACTCCAATAATATGGAACAATGATGTAGTACAGCGTTACGTCCGATGAACCGAACTCCATAAAAGAACATGGGTCGCTAGCCCATAAAAGAAATGGGACGAAGCTCAATTAAACGAGGTACTGTCCCCCACATGGACAAAGAGACATCGCGCATTGCTAGTCTAAATCACAAAATGATCATCATCGATCAACAAAGAAGTGTCAATTACACTATGCTAGTAAATAAATGAGTTTAGCTTCATGTCCCATAACCACTGGCTTAACTTAAATATTTACGAACAAATTGTAGATTTCCACTCGAAAATTGTCACAAGAGTTTCAATCGAACAAGTCTAAGAATTAACCGACAAAGTAAACGCAAGCGTATCATACCACTTGTTTTGCTAAGTCATTTAATTGGATTCCTCGAACGAACGAGGTAAATGTTTGTATATACTAATAGATTGGAAAACGGTTTTATAAAGAGCTTTGTAAAAAAAATAGAGTTACAATCATCTTTGTAAAAGAGTTTGAATATTTACTACTAGTATAGAAACCTTTGTATTTTAAAGTGACAATTCATAAAAATTGATTATAAAAACAATCAATCACCAAAAATTCACATACTAAGATGTGAATCAAATCCAAAGAAATTGATACCAAATCCATCAAAATGGATATTCCCAAAAATCCAAAGAAAGAAGTCATCAAAGTCGATAAAAGTGATAACAACTAATCAGATCGACAAAAATCGATTAACATTGGAACTTTAGCCAAAAATATGGCAAATAGGCAAAACTACATTACTCCAAACTTCTGGGGGTCAATCCAGACGTCTGGGTTTAGTCTCTGGAAATTTTCCAGAAAATCACCTAGACGTCTAGTCCGGCAAACCAGACGCGTGAAACCATCCAGACGTCTGGATTTAAGAATCAGACGTCTGGAATTGGTTTCTGACCCTTTTATTTTTCCACCATATAATTATTTTTCACCAGACATCATAACCAGACGTCTGGACCTAATCGACCAGACGTCTAGACCTAATCGACCAGACGTCTGGACCTAATCGACCAGACGTCTGGTTACCTGGTCTAGGCAACAATTTGCCTAAAACATGATAGCCAAAATGTTTCGGAAGTGATTGGACAAGCAACTGAGACTATGGTATGCCAAGCGACAACCCAGCCTTATAGGCTCTTCGATACACCCTAAGTAACGTATCCAAACATCCATAATAGGATTTTCATAAAAATGGACTTCAACACCAAAAATTGGAAAATCACCAAATCAACTCAAATCAAAAGCAAATGAACATGAATAAAAGTTAGGAATTCATACCTAACAACAAAGATAGATATAGACGCAGGTGTGAGATAAAAATCTCACCTTTATACCCAAAAACAATGAAGAAGAAGCTTTTAAAACAAGGTAAGATCAACCACTCTTCAATCTCAACTCAAGAAGCTTCAATCTAAGCTCATAAGAAAATATTTCCTAAGTTAGGGTTTAGGAATTTCTGAAAATGAAGAGGGACTGAGATGGAGAGGATGCTTACCTATGCTTCTCTTTGAATTTGGAGCTAGAACTTGAATTTGCAAAGGAAATTAGGGCTTAGGAATTTCTATTTCCCTTTCTCTTCCCCCATTTTTGCTTAAGCTTGAAGTGTTAGGAAATGAGAATGAATGAAGAGGAGTGGGGGTGGAGCTAGGGTCTTATGTTAGGCTATTGGGCTGAAACCTAATACCCAAAGCCCTAAATGAAAATGTTGAAATTCTAGCCAACTCCAAACACATCGATGTTTATACTCAAAAAGGTCGCAAATGGCATTTTGGACTCAATGGAAATGGTCTCGAGTCCTGATTCGACTGTTTGAAAAAAGTAGTTTTTCGGACTTAAATCCGACTAATGATGCTATATTTAAATAAAATATTTAAATATATAATCGTAAAATATGCGGGTTGTTACAATGCCTAAGGACCGTTCATGATCCCGTACATGTGTAAGTGACTTAGCCATTGTAAAGTGGAGCTTACTACTTATTCAAAGTCATAAAACCATTCAGCTGATAAAACGTTGGCGATGCCTGGATCTGGTGCCGTCCTCATTGGATGCAGATGGTGGTCGCTCTTGTTCCATCTTCACTGCTCGCCTTTTCACATACTACAACGACATGCCATTCCACATATGTCCTTCGACCGCATCTCTCAAGTGTGTGCAATCGTTCATGCTATGGTCTCTTAGCTTGTGGAATAGGTAGTAGTTGTCTTATTTTCTTTCATTATTGGTTGGCTCTCTCCTGATTGGCTTCCGATAGCGAACCTGCCCCTTAGTGTCTTGGTATAATCGCTCCAAAGCCTCGCTCAACTCCAAATAAGAGGTGAATCTTGGCTCCTTTCATGGCCCCACTAACTCATCAAGCCATTATCTGCTTTTCATTTTCCTTTATGCTTTTTCGAATCTTTATTAGGCGGATCCCTGCCTCTGATTGCATAAATGTCAACTTCCTCTCCTTCCTCTCTTTCAGCCTTCTTGTCTTCCCATCGTAGAAACCTTTCTGCCTCATGGTAAAACTCCCCTAGATCCATAGGTGGATCCCTTGTCAATGAATTCTAGAATTCTGTGCCATCAGCTATGCCAAATAAAGCAGCCATCAAAACCATAGACAGATCCTGGCGATCCACTAATATCGCCACTACATTAAATCTTGTTAGGTAATTCCTCAAAGACTCCCAAGTCCTCTGCTTCAGTGTTGTCAAACTCATTTCATTTTTAGGTCTTGAGATATGAGCTCTAAACTGTCTCAAAAACCACTCGATCAACTCTATCCACGTTCCAATGGAGCCGCTTTCCAATTTCTTGAACCACAGTGCTGCTATGTCCATCAAATACAAAGGAAAACACCAAGCCATGACCTCCTTCGATGCCCCAATAACATCCATGTGCTTCGTATACCTTTTCAGATGAACAACAGGATCCGTCCTTCCATTATATGTCTCCAACATTGGTAGCTTGAATTCATGGGGATTCCTAGCTTGGCTAATTGTGGGAGCGAAGGGGATCCTATTCACATCCTTCAAATCTTTATTGACTAATCCTACTCTCATGGCCCATCTGATCATTTCTGCCAATCTGTCACTGTCACCAAGTAGTGGTCCTCGTTCATTGACTCCGACATTCCTCTAGAGTTCACATGGGAATCTTGAAATCTGCTCTCCTGGACGAGCATTCATTCCTCTATCAATGCCAAATTCACAACACCGCTCGGTATCCTACATGGAATTGAGCTAACATGATCCAGGGCCATGGTCCCTAGTCTAGGGGCTATTCTTGATGGTCCCGCTCTATCATGAATCATGGTTGCTCTGTTCCCCTGACTCATGTTTTGGACTCCCTCTGCTCCTGCTGTTCCATTCCCATGATTTTTCATTCCATCCTATCTAACCTTTTGGAGTAGGTTCTGCATCATTTTCTCCTGCCTTTTCAGCATCCCTTCCTGCATAGCGTCCATCATCATCTCCATCTCATCTCTTATGATGAAAACTAGGGTTTGATTAGCTATAAGGAAGCCTCCTGACTTTCTTCATGATGGCTCCTCTTCGTTCTTTGTCTCCTTGTGGACTGCTTTTCCATTGCTTCTCATTTCCAAGTCCTTAAGCCTTTAAATCCAAAATCCAAGCTTCAAAATCCCTGAGTTTAATTCTCAATGAAAGCACCAAAATGTTTGGGCTAAAATAGTCACAAACACCCAATTGCAGATGAAAGTACCAACTCACACATATAGATAACAAACAGAAAATATGTAGAGGATATAAATATGAAGAACAATCAAAATTTGAAAAGAAAGCAATAGAAAGACTAGGTTTATAGTGGTTCGACGTTGTAGCCTACGTCCACTTTGAAGAGTTTATTATTTATTGATGATTCTCAATTGGTTTACAACAATACTATTGGTAGTACTCAAGTTCCCGTAGAGTAACAGTGTAGAAGAGACAAAAAGTCCCCTTTCTATAGGCGTTGGAGTGATATTTATAAGTGCAGGTTTGAAATATATTCCTTTGAACTCGGATCGATCAGAGGTCATTTGGGATCGATCCCCACCTTGTTCGTATCGATCAGTATTTCATCCGATTAGGATGAGATTGATCAAAGACATTCTTGAGGTGGTAAGCATGCACTGTGAAAATTTGTAGGCATTTTGAGTTGTAGATTTTGAGTTATGATCGATCCAAGATTCGATTTGCAGGTTGGCTGAAGCATGTGTATCGATCGCTTCGTATCGGCGATTGATCCTACATCAATGACGTGGAGCAGAAATTATGCATAGCTCCATTTTTCATGCTAGTAGACCCTTTCTTTTGGTTTGATCCATTCCTTCTTCGCATCGATCTTGTGTCCTGCGCTTCGTATCGATCCCTTACTTCATCCTTCGTATCGATCACTGAATGTCATCTACTCTCCTTCGTATCCATCCACCGCTCTTCTCTTCGTATTGATGCATTTTATATGGCTTCACATCGATGCCTAGGCCTTCCTTTCGTATCGATACCTGGCTATTCTCTTTATACCAATCAAATGAATGATCGATACGAAGCATGCTTCTCTTGCTCGATGGATACGAATCGGAAGGCCTGTGTGGATGAATATGAATTGAGGTTTGTGTGCAAATGGATAAGAAATGGATGGAAACGAGGTTGTTGGATATGAAGGTTGATGCGGACCATATGGATATTGGTCGATTCATGACTCTGACCCGACGTAAACCCTCCCGTATCTCGAAGTAAGCACTGAGATGACCCAAAGTAGTTGCGGAGCCTTTGTAGACATGTCAATTCCTCAAACACCGGAAGCAAGCCCTTCTCTGACCCGAAGTAACTTGCCTAAAAAACTGAAGTAAACATGAAGGTGTTAGCGCCAAAATTGGTCACTAACACCCAAATCCAAGTGAAAGTACCAAACAACAATCACAGTTCACGGGTAGGATGTATGTAGAGGATATTTAATATGAAGAATAACAGAAATTAAAATGAAAGCGGTAAAGACACGGAATTTATAGTGGTTCGGCTAACTCTGGCCTACGTCCACTCCAGTAATTTCTTTTTTATTGCTGTAACAATCGATTACAGTTACAAAGTGATAGGCTAGCCTTAGCCTTCGAAAATAGAAAGTTAGAGAGTAGGAGAGAGAATCAGGATCCCTTTTCTGAACCCACACATGCTGTATTTATAGACAAATCCTGAGTTGTTGGGCCTTTGCATGATTCAGGCCCACCGAGTTTATGGCTGGTCCACATATGCCTAGCCATGTAATGCCGATCCATCAATGTCGAACGTTCCTTGCCGAACGAAGCGTATGGAGGAAGAATGCCGAACAAAGCCTGATAGAATAATGCCGGTCGAGGCATTTGAGTGATGCATGCCGATCGATGCTGGGGTGAGGTGTGCCGAGCGCACTTCAATGCCGAGTACAAATTCCGAGTGGAGGATGCTGAGTGAAGGTATGCCGGACGTACTTCAATGCCGAGTACAAATGCCGAGTGGAGGATGCCGGGTGAAGGAATGTCGGACGTACTTCAATGCCGAACGCTGCTAGGATGCCGAGCGATACATCTAATGCCGATCGATCCCTGATGCCGAACGATCCTCCTGCCGAACGACCTACCATGCCGAACGATCCCTGATGCCGAGCGACCTACCAATGCCGAACGATCCAACGTGCCGAGCGACCTCGTATGCCGAACGATCCATCGTGCCGGTCGTCGTACCATGCCGAATGATTGCCAATGCCGAACCATATTTCCTAGACCCAAACTATAGTTGATCCATCTTTATCCAGTCATATTTCCATCTCCTAAGCACGTTGGGTCATCCATCCATCCAGTCGACTGAATCCATCGTACACCAGCCTTGACGAATGTGCAACCGATTAAGTTAAACCCGCATGTCCATGGCCTGGTAAAAAGGCGGGTTAACACTTGCCCCCCAAAACATGCCTTGCTATTGGAAGGTGTGTTTTGAATAGCCTCAAATCTGATATCCAAAGTCCACATCCTTTTTGTAACCATATCATCAAATCCATGACCTCTCTGGGCTTAATCTTGATTTTGTGGACCTCGCCGGGTCGTGTTATCCTGTTCCAGCCTTGACTTTTCCATCACGGGCTTGTATGTTCTCCGGCCTCGACTCTCCGGTCAAATACTTTGATATTCACCGGCCTCAGCAATCCGGCAAAGGATTTTGATATTCTCCAGCCTCGGCACCCCGGCCAAGGACTTTGATATTCACCAGCCTCGACTCTCCGGTCAAGGACTTTTTACATTCTCCAGCCTGGACTCTCCGGCCAAGGACTTTTTATATTCTCCGGCCTTGACTATCCGGTCGAGGACTTTTTATATTCTCCGGCCTTGACTCTCCGGTCAAGTACTTTTTATATTCTCCGGCCTCGACTCTCCGGTCAAGGACTTTTTATATTCTCCGGCCTTAACTCTCCAGTCAAGGACTTTTTATATTCTCCGGCCTCGACTCTCCGGTCAAGGACTTTTTATATTCTCCGGCCTTGACTCTCCGGTCAAGGACTTTTTATATTCTGTTCGATTCCATTCCTTCGCTCTCCGGCGAAGGGACTCGTAACTTGAGATCATTGTCCCGTCTCTCCAGTCGGGACAGTAATCGTAAAACCTGATTTGTTTATTGCATCAATCCGAATCCAATCAGAAAACCAGAAATCCATATCAAAAATCCGAACCAATATCCAAACCAGAAAACAATCATCCAAATAAAAGTCCAAACCACGAAACAAACAAAACCAGAAGTTCAAACCAAATTAAGAAAAGCAAATGTCTAAGCCAAAATGGCAAACCAAAAAACCAACCAAACCGGGAGTTCAATCCAAACTCCAAAACCATGCCAAAGAAAAGTAAATGTCCGAAATACGAAAGAGAAAACCAAAGTTTGCAGAAAACTAGAAAGAAAGAAGGATTTCATAGACTCAAGTAGTACGGTTTTCAGTTATCTCAGGGCACGCCTTGGGACCGTCCTTAATCTCGTACGTGTGTAAGTGACCTAGCCGTATTACTTTGAGTTCTATTACTTATTTAAAACCATGAACCTGTTTAGTTGATAGTAAACCGGCGTTGACCGGACCCATTGCCGCCATTGCTAGAGGTAGGTGGTGGCTGCTCTTGCTCCCAAGATGTAATCCTTGTCCATCGCCTCTGGTCTGTCCCCCGAGTTTATGAGGGAATTCTGGCACATACTCCTCATCTCGCACTCCTGCACTTCTGTTGGTGTCGGGTTGCACAACATCGTCTGGTATCCCTCCATGGGTTGGTCCAACATTTCCTGGTGGTATGCCCCCAAGTCTAGATCCATCTGGATTGATAGCTGTTTGCTGATTGGGGGTTTCCCCCTGCCGAGCTATTCCCTCTGCTTGCTGGTTGAGTGCTTCTGATCCAGCTCCACGGATCTGAGCTCCTGTATTTTCTGTTTGTGCAAATTGTCTGAGAAGAGTCTGCATCATCTCCTCTTGTCTTTTCATCATCGCCTCCATTTCCTCTCTAGTGATGTAAATGGATGCTCCACCTGCTCCATCTCCAGAGGAAGCCTCTTGACTTCCCTCCTGATTGCTCCTTTCCATTACTTGCTTCCTTGCTAATGGTCTAGCCATTGCTCTTTTAAATCCAAGTTTCTAACTCCAAAATTCCTGAGTTCAATTCTCAGTGAAAGCACCAAAATGTTAGCGCCAAAATTGGTCACTAACACCCAAATCCAAGTGAAATTACCAAACAACAATCACAGTTCACGGGTAGGATGTATGTAGAGGATATTTAATATGAAGAATAACAGAAATTAAAATGAAAGCGGTAAAGACACAGAATTTATAGTGGTTCGGCTAACTCTGGCCTACATCCACTCCAGTAATTTCTTTTTTATTGCCGTAACAATCGATTACAGTTACAAAGTGATAGGCTAGCCTTAGCCTTCGAAAATAGAAAGTTAGAGAGCAGGAGAGAGAATCAGGATCCCTTTTTTGAACCCCCACATGCTGTATTTATAGACAAATCATGAGTTGTTGGGCCTTTGCGTGATTTAGGCCCACCGAGTTTATGGCTGGTCCACATATGCCGAGCCATGTAATGCCGATCCATCAATGCCGAACGTTCCATGCCGAACGAAGCGTCTAGAGGAAGAATGCCGAACAAAGCCTGATAGAATAATGCCGGTCGAGGCATTTGAGTAATGCATGCCGATCGATGCTGGGGTGAGGTGTTCCGAGCGCACTTCAATGCCGAGTACAAATGCCGAGTGGAGGATGCCGAGTGAAGGAATGCCGGACGTACTTCAATGCCGAGTACAAATGCCGAGTGGAGGATGCCGGGTGAAGGAATGCCGGACGTACTTCAATGCCGAACGCTGCTAGGATGCCGAGCGATACATCTAATGCCGATCGATCCCTAATGCCGAACGATCCATCCTGCCGAACGACCTACCATGCCGAACGATCCCTGATGCCGAGCGACCTACCAATGCCGAACGATCCAACGTACCGAGCGACCTCGTATGCCGAACGATCCATCGTGCTGGTCGTCGTACCATGCCGAATGATTGCCAATGCCAAACCATATTTCCTAGACCCAAACTATAGTTGATCCATCTTTATCCAGTCATATTTCCATCTCCTAAGCACGTTGCGTCATCCATCCATCCAGTCGACTGAATCCATCGTACACCAGCCTTGACGAACGTGCAACCGATTAAGTTAAACCCGCATGTCCATGGCCTGGTAAAAAGGTGGGTTAACAGAAGGCGACCCAAAGCAAACTCTAAGGAGCTCATTTTCTCCAAAACATATACTCAACGTATGTCGCGTTGTTTTTCCATCGACTATGATATATCTTGGCCTTGTAATCATGTTTATCATCTGTGATAATCCAGCTTCGATCGTTGTGCAGTTGAGTGGATTAAATCTGCCTGTATGTTGCCTTGCCAAAAGGCAGGTTAAGACACCCATCAATCAATAACTTGATGAGTTCCATCTCCCCTTTAGAGTTTAAAGAAGTAATGATTGATGTATGCCACTTCCCTTTTTACCTTGTCGAAAGGTCTTGTGTAGGGTCTCTCAACATTTTTGTACGGAGATGCATAGATCCTTTACTAACCTTAACTACTTTCGGCCCCTTTTATGCCCCTTATCATTCTATGGAATTAATTCGAAGGGTTTGTTAATGCTTAAGGAAGTAAATTCCCTTCGAATTAAACCCATAAAGAAGGTTATATCATATAACCTAGGATTCCATTTGGAAGTAAACCTTTCGACTAAGTCGAAAGTTTGCCCTTCTTTCTAAGCAACCCCGTCTTATATCGTTAATACATTTATTTTTCTTATATAGGATTAACTTTTTATTTCCCATATCCATACACCTAGCATTTTGAATACATCATCATCGCATTATCTTTCCATACTCAGTTTGGATTTCAATGATAATGTGTTATGATTGGGAATGTCTAAATTGATTTTATATATTGAATATGTCAAAAAAGATTATTAGAAAAAGGTTGAAATCATGTGCAATTGATCATTAGTCCATCTAATGATCCTAACGATCCTCCTCATTTCCAATATCCATCATAAAGGAGCCACCGCCCTTTTATTTCATATTTAAAATGAGTTACAAGAAATTGAGCGATCTCCCCAATTCCATTTAGGGTTTTTACAAGTACAATTATCTCTTTGAAAGTGGAGAAAAGAAAATGAATTCAGTAGCCAGAATTCTACACTGAAAATTGGGCCCCTTGTGTCTTATTTATAGATGCAAGTGGCTCTCCTTTAGTCTTTATGCTCTTGACTGGGTCGGAAGGCCTTCCTTTTATATGCAGCCGTGAACCTTTCGAATTTGTCTAAAGGTTTGCCCTTCATATGCCATTATGGATCTTCGAAGTTGTTGAAATGTCTACTTTTCTTTATGCCTCCATGAACCTTTCTACTTTGTCAAAGGGTTTGCCATCTATATATTGTTATGAGTCTTTTAACATTGTTCGAAGGTTGCACTTCACTTGGTTGTTGTGAACCCTCCGACATTGTCGAAAGGTTGATTTTCACTTTATTTTGTGAACCTCATGACTTTATCGAAAGGTTTACCTTCCGTATGCTGTTCTGAGCCTTTCGACATTGTTAAAAGGTTTACCTTCATCATCCTATTCTGAACCTTTCGACAATGTCGAAAGGTTTCCCTTTCTTTTGCCTTTATGGACCTTTCGACTTTGTCGAAAGGTTTCTTTGTTAATAACTTTATGAACCTTTCAACCTTGACTAGAGGTTTATTTTTACTTGTGGTTACAGAGAACTGCATTTTCCTTCAATGTTATCGAAAGATTTTCTTTCACTCCTTGCTGAATTTTCAATATTGTTCTCTTCATAGTACCTTTCGACGTTGCCGATAGGTATCCCGGATGTGTCTTTACTGTTTCAAAAGGCTTTCCAAGCTTTCTAAAAGGTCACTTTTGGGCAAAACCTTTGACTTTGAAAGGTTTGATGTGTAGTTGAGAGGAATACTATTGATTGCTTTTGAAAGGAACTCTGGAGTCATCACTACTTTCTCATCTATGTCGAAAGGTTGTTTGTGGCATAAGGTTCTGTGTGCTTTCATCTGGGTCGGAGGCTTTTGTATTGCATAAATAATTAAACTTTCAGAATATCCTTTTTAAGTCTTTTATGACTACTTGGCTTGTCTCTTCATCAAAACTTCAATCTTGTTACTCTTCTTTCATACTTCTGCCATCGAGTAGATTTTATGGTTAACAATACCTATTAGCAACAAAATTTTTCACAAACACCCATGAATAGATTTAAATATAGAGTTTTGTGAAGAAAATAAAATTAAACTGAGGAAAAGATTACGATAATAACAAATAAAAAGCAATAATCAGAAACACAGAGATTTATAGTGGTTCGGCATTGTATGCCTACGTCCCCTTTGAAGATTATCTTTATCGATCACTTATAAATCTTATTACAACAGTAGGGAATAGAAAACACTTGATTATAATAAATTCTATAGTACCAAGCTACATAGAGATCCTCAGAATGACCCGTTACGCCAAAATTTATAGGTGAAGACGACCATCAATCTCTTTGAAACTTCAATTGAAGGATCTTCTAATTCCCATGGCCCCAACAGAGGAATCGCTAGGCCCAACTCCCAATAAGGAGGGACCGGCACTTATCCCTTCATTGGTCAATTTTTAGGCAGCAATCCCTATGGTGGCTTCTGCATGCTAAAATATGTTTGCCCTTCAATTCTCATGTCATTTGGACCATTGGAGCTCGAGTTATTGTTCAATCTTTGACTTGATATCACTTGTGCACTGCTGACAGCGAACCCTCTACAGGATTATATGCTGTACCTTAAAGTTTGTCCTTATGACATGTGATACCTAGGGTAGGATCCCTACGGCCAACATACCTTTCCTTCTGAATTTCATAGGCTTTGAAGTTGTAAATCCTGAGATACAGAGTGTTGTATGCATGAACACACTTGGTACTTGTTGGATACCGATAGCATGCCGATCCCTCTCCATCAATCTTGTCGATCTCTTCCAACTTGATATGCTATGCCAAACCCTTCCATTCTTTGAGCCATGTTCCATGCTTTGAGCATCCTACATTGTACATTCATCAAATCCATTCAATTATGACTTCATATAATCATCTGCACTCGACCTCCGAGCCACACAATCATCATTATCGAATCATCGACCTTGATGGCAATCGGATCTAACGCGTGCAACCAGTTCAACATAGCCGGGCTAGAATGTCGGTTAACACTTATCCCCAAAGTACGCCTTATGGTCAATATGACATGCTTTGAATTGTTGAGAATGAGATCTATCTAGCTTTCTGAACAATTGCTATTCTTTTATCAAATCGTTTTTCTAAAACATCGAATTCTTCATTGATTACCCTGACACCTGGTCGATTTATGAGAATTTAAATCTAGTGCCATATCTCGCCAACTGATATATATATATATATATATATATATATATATAAGTCTGGTTTTGCGAGATTAACAAGCTTTTGTTATCTGGTCGAACCGCGAACTCAAAGGCTTCGGGTTTGATTTCAATTTATGCCAATTTCAAAAATTGAACTTTTAAGTCATACACAGGCGTGCTGATATACACGTTTTGTTGTTGGCTCCTGGACTTGTTTGAACAACTTACAGTATGTTGCCAATTTCATAGTATTTTGTATGTTCATGCTTATAGCTAAACCCTTATAACCATTTTTTTCTCTTTTCTGTATGGATCAGCACATGCTTTGCCGACCCCTCTTATTCTTTTCTTCTCTTCTCTCTTGTTTTTGTATAGGGATCAACGTGTATTTAGTTGATCCATTTCTCTTTTTCTCTCTCTCTTCTTTTTTTATACCATGGCTTTTGTAGGGATCGACATATATGTATGTCGATCCCTACTTTTAAGTCCTTGCTACTAGGGATCGGTGAGCTTTCATGTCGATCCCTACCCATACCATGTGCTCAGTATTTTGGCTTGAACCCTCGCCAATATACAACACACACACACACACCTTATATCCCTTCCATTCCCACCTCTCTCATTCTCTTTTCATTTGCCTTTGCACCGAACCCTCGTTTCTACTTCATGAGACTAAACTTTCCAGCCTCTACCTTAAATCCACCACCGATCCAATCTTTTGTAGAAACTTGTTTCTTCTTTCATTCTATTTCAAACATCCCCAAATGCTCGCCTCCATCTTAACCCAAACATTCATATAGGTAAGATTTCAAACTATAACCTTCAATTATAAGATGAGGTTCTAGATTTTACATTGTTAGCTATCACAATGACATTCAAGGTTGTGACGACATTACGATTGAAGCGGCCTGGAGGAAGTGAATTACTGGTGGATAGGGTTTGGCAGAATATGTAAGGGGAAGGAAGATAAAAGGAAAAATAGCAGGAGGAAGATGGAGCGAAGGAGGGATCAGTGTTGGATATTTGATTCTATGTTGTTCCCTCGTTGTAGTGTTTAGATAAGTTCAGGACAAAGTAGAATAGGGATCAGTGCGCTCACTTGAAGAGAGGGCACGGTTGTGAGGCCGTGGGAAAGGGGTCTGCCAATTAATAGGGATTGGCCTAAATGTAGGGATTGGTTGGACTTACTAATCCGTAGGTCTTGGGTGATAAGAGGGATCTGTAGAGAAGCTGTGGGCATGGATCGGCCTATCCATAGGGATTGCTACCACTAAATATCCTTTTGACCTTGTTGAAGACAAATTGAGTGGAAAATAAAGAAAAGCAAGAGAAAGTAGCTCCAGCAGGACCTTTCGGAGGAGTCGAATGGATGCAACAGCCAAAGACTAGAAGCATCAAAACCGTACGAAGGGGTCAAAAGCACACTTCCTCTTTAGTAAACACATTTTAAAGCAACCGCTTGCATGAAAACATTTTGAATCAATTAAAAAAAACACTTTCGAAGGCAAGGAATAGTAACCTTTAATATGCATGCCAAACCTTTCGAAACCAAAGGTTTTGCCTGCATTCAAATTTCTCAAAACAACCCTTTTGGAAGCAAATTCAAGCTTTTCGAACCAGTCGAAGCCTTTGATATCCAATGAAGATTCAATATCAAGTCATAAGCATATGTTGGAAGCTACAAACAGCATCAAAACCATCACCATTTCAACACCTTCAAAGCCCATAGAAACAACCTATTGGCAGAGACAAGAGCTCCTACAAAGCAACATAAAGAAGAGAAGGCACAACCAACCCTTTCAATGAAGATGGAGGCATTCAAGCCCATTCGAAAGCATTGAGGAGGGGAGCGAAAGTGACAATGGAGTCGAAAGGCATCTGAAGCCGCCTTTCGACCAGGATGAAAGCACTGGGTTGAAGGTGCCAACCCGCATCTATAAATAAGACCCAAGGGGTCTGGTTTAGGAGATCCTAACTCAGTCAATCTACACTTGTATTTTCTTAATTCTACAAAGTTGTAAACCTAGTTTGTAAATGTAATTAGGGAAAATTGATCAATAAAGGCTTCGTTGAGTTAATAAAGGGGAGACATAAAAATTCTTGATTATTTAGTTGTTTCGAAAGCTTTTATTAGCTCTAACATTGTTTTCCAGGTACCGACCCTAATGAAAGTCATCTTCCAACCTGGTCGAAACCCCAATGACTTTAAGTAATCCCAGTTCTTAACTCCAGGCTACTACTCATCAGACTTTTGCCTTCTAGAAGGTCAAAACCTAATATAACCCAATTTCACCTTGTATCCTAAAGCTGAGCCCAAGTTACTTAAGTTTCCAGCTTTCGACAAGGTTGAGACCATCCAAAATAGATCATACCCCTTGAATTTTTAGAGCCATCCTCTAGGCTTTTGCAACTGCTCCAAAAGGACTGTTTTGAAGGGATAATCAATCCATCCTATTCAGTTTGAAAGACCATAAAAGGGAGAATTCAAACCTTTTGTCTAAGTCAAAAGGTCAAATAAAAAGGAAATTACATAATAAGGACTGATTCGAAGGGTGATCAAAAGTAGGCATTCAAATCCAAGCTCCCTCCAACAAAACAAAAGCGACCTAAAGGGCTAACCTTTCAACTTTGGAGTGTTTACAAGTTTTCGTGTTAACATTTTGGCGCTTGAAATAGGGGTTGAACCACCGGCTCTGTTAAACATCCAATACCACATGTCTCTCACCCAATCCTACTTCAAGCTTAAATACTTAAGGCCTTAATACATTATGGCTAGCGAAATAAAAAACCTGAGCAAGGATACTCAGAACCACACTTAATATGATTCTCCCCAAGAACCACTCAAGATTCTAAACTATATGAAGAGAAAATGCTTTGATTGAAAGCACTACGGGTTATAAGGAGTAAGGAGCAGAATCATACGATACAGAAAAGTTGAGCATAAATCCTTTCAATATTGGCCTAACCCCTATCTTTGCATTAGGAAAGACGAATGTAAATGACAACTTATTTGATCAAATAAGGAAAAGATTCAACATTATTTCAAATCCACAATCTTTGAAAAAGGGATGATGCCAGATTACAACACTTTTGCTCACAAATGCAACGAGCTATTTCTAGAGCACTTCCAGCACATGGTCTGCAAAAAGTGTTAAAAAGAAAAATAATTAATGAGGGTGAAGCTATAAAACCAAGCAACAAAAGAGATAGAGGCTATTCTCAAGAAACAAGCTTCAAGTCAATGCTTCCCAAAGAATGCAATCTAACAATATCCATTGAAAATGTCTACTTGCTAACAAAAGATGAGCTCAAACATTGGCCATTACAAAAGAAGAAACCAAAACATGAAAGGAATCTGGATCCTACTACCATTACCATATGATGCGTGGACTCAAGACTAACCACTATAAAGCATTGGAAGGGACGATAATCAGCTTTTTCCACAGTGGCAAAATCAATGAGTTTGTAAAGAAATAGTTAATGAGATCAATAAAGAGAAACTTTTCTAAAAAGAATCTACATGGTTGGGAGTGAAATACTCATTTTATTTGGACATTACGTTACACGGTCAAAGCCGCTATCTATGCCGAGATAATCAGGGCAGAGCGCCTCCTAGAGAGAGGAGTGCAAGCCTTTAGCCCCGCCACGCTATGGCCAAGTTAAAGCATTGACAAGACCTTGGCCACGCACCTTGTCAGGTTAAGGCACCACCTAGAGGAAGGAGTGTAAGCCTTTATCCGTGCCACGCTATGGCCAGGTTAAAGTATCGACAAGCCCCTGTTCGCGCCACGCTATAGCCAGGGCAGATTGCCTCCTAGAGGGAGGAGTGTAAGCCTTTATCCCTGCCACGCTATGGCCAGGTTATAATATCATTAAGAAATTGGATGCGCCTTTGGTCAGGTCAAGGCGCCTCCTAGAGGAATGTTAGATAAGTCCTTGATTCCAGCCTCTAAGAATGAGCTAACCAAGAGAACCAAATAAGGGACTAAGACGTCCAAGCCCCGAAATCGGCTCCTCAAATAAAGCACTAAGACATCCAAGCCCATGAAGAGGCTCATCAAACAATGCATTAAAATGTCCAAGCCCAAGAAGAGGCTCATTCAACAATGGATTAAGATGTCCAAGCCCAAAGAGAGGCTGAATCAACAATGGACTAAGATTTCCAAGCCCGAGAAGCAGCATATCAAATGATGGACTAAAATGTCCTATCTTAAGAAGCATCCAATCTAACCGCAACTACGAACAAGGCCTAAAGGGTGTACACATGTCAAAGAAGATAGAATTTAAGGAGTAGAACTGAACTCCGCTAATTAATACTAGAATCTGGATTTTGGGTCTCTCACTTTTGAACTTCATCTATTAATACTTGAATTTGGGCTTCGAAACAATTACTTGATTTCACTTATTAATGCCCTAATTTGGGATTGAGAATTCTATTATGGATTTTTGATTATCCACTATTAATGCCCGAACCAAGGTCAAAGACTTTTATCAAGAAGATCGTTATTATGAATTTCTGGTCATTATCCCCAACTACTTCGATCTGAATTTCAAGTTTCTTAACTTCTAAACATAATCCACTAATACTAGAATCTGGTTTTTGGGTTTCTAAACATTCAAATTCCATTAATACTCGAATATGGGTCACTGGATTACTACTATAAATTTTTAGGTAATGGTTTATAGACTTTTATTACTTAATCATTATTGACCCTCTATTGGTAATATTTAGAGAATGATTTTCTAATATATTTATACCCCTGGCCGAGGACAAAATTTTCTGCCGATAGACTTCACTCCTACAATATGGTTAAATTTCTAATTATTCCTCATCATGATCAAAGATGGGTTTCAAGACTTTTGAGCAGATATAATTATTATTCATTTATTACCACACGATTGACATAATGATTTATTAATCTGCAAAAATGATATAGATAGACTTTTATATCAATTTCAAGCTAACAACCGGAAACATTGTTTGCTTTATACTTTTTATGGAAATCAAAGCAGTAAAGAAGAATGAAAGATCCAGCAAATACTGACATTGTGGGATAAGCTATCAAACAAATGTTTCAGTGATAACATTACAGGAAAGGATCACAAGCCAGGTGATATTTACAAAATTTTCATGATTTAGGTAACTTAATAAGTTGAACAGCTTTATTCAGATTCTCTACGATTAATGGACCTATGATGTGACAGATAGCGATACAGAGAACCTCTTTAAGTTTCTTCTCTTTCTTCCTTATCTTATATGCCACATCAATAACATCGATATTAGTTTTCAAAGCATGATCGAAAGCTCTATTTGCGCCTCTAAGGGTCTTATTTTCCCTTTCCAATTCCGCAAGGCGCTACAAAAGGAGATATTTATCATGTTCGAGTTTTTGAATTATAGCAGCATATTCATTTATGTGCTGTGAGTATTAATCTTTCTGCTTTTCATCAAAATAATTCATAATTTTGAATTTAAATTTCCTGAACCACTCGCCTACTACTTCTTGCCTAAGCCAAGGAGAGGAATTGTTGTAGTGGAAAACTTTTCAGCGGCAAGGGCAGTAGAATTTGTAATTTAGCAGTGGATGGAGTAGCATGAGGAACTGGTAAATCAATACTCGAGATATTATTTCCTATAATAAATTCCAATGACTAGCACCGAGCTTGACTATCTTTCAATTTCATCTCCAAATCGTTTATTTGTTGGCAAAGTTCCAACATTCTGTAATTGAAGTGGATTGAAGGATTTGACCTAAATTAGAATCGCTTCATTTTTACAATCAACTTCTACTTCTATTTAGCAATTTGATCCTTGAGATTTCTAACAATTGTTTTCTAAAGTAAGAACCTCTTATGCCATCTTAACGCTTCGGTATTGACATGAAAGAGAGCAAGTAAAGTATCTTCAAGAAGTCTGTTCTTTTCAAAATCTTCTAATAGCTTATCCTTAAGATCAATAAAGCGAGATGCTGATTCCAATGAATGAGGCACTACAGATAACTGTAATTCCTATTTTAATAATCAGAATTAACAATCTCTTCGTTACTATAATAAAAGATTAAAATTCAAGTAACAATGAAATTAAAAGATACAATAGACAATTATTTTATATCTAAAGATGAGAAACAACATCTCTAACTTTATTTAATGAATTAGCAGAAAGAATAACTGTCAAGTCAAAGGGACCCCGACTTGAGGGCTGTCATGACTGCAAATTAGTTTAGTACGGAATGTCTGAATCTCCTTAAGTAGCTTTTCTTTCTCATCACCAAGGAAATCAAAGCGGAGACAAGGATGTTCCATGTAAAGTTTTTGTAAGTCTCTAAGAAAATAATATCTTACTAATTTTGAAGAATTTAAAACTTAGGCCTTTTTAAGATAAAATCTTATTAATTTAACATATTGGCTTAAGTAATCTCTACAGACAAGATTGCTTGAGGAACATTCTCTCTGTGGTAACATGATAAAAGTACAACTAAGTATAAAAGGAAAACTGAAACAAAAATTTACAAAAAAATATTATTACATATTCACAATTATTCATCCGGTTCATACAAAATTGACTTGGTAAATAATTCTGAAATAAATTTTTCCTTATAAAACTTGAGTTTTCAGGAGGTAGACTTGGGGAATTGATCTGACTCGAGGCAAGTTCCAACATATTTTAGCATGTGGGTCAGACCCGAATTCATCCAAGATCTTTTGTGTAAATGCCGAACTAAAATCACCTAAATATGAAAAATCAATGGTCGGGTGTCTACGGTAGGCCTTGTATAAGAAATGACTAAAACGTCTCTCTTCTCGATCAACATCCAGAAGAGGGTAATCAATTCCTGGTTTTCCTTCAAAAGAGTGTCATACCGAAGGCGCGCTCTCCTCAATCATGGGGCGGCTTCTTGATGCTTAAAGGAAGCTAACACTACCGCACTTCTACTGAGTCTATGATATTTATCAGAAGGAATATTGCGCTCCTTCAATTGTTTTTCCAACTCCCTATATAAACTATTTATCTCTACTGGTTTTCTTTTAAGCTTGGTTTTATAGGGGTGGATAGATTTCTTGCTTATATAAATAAATGATTTACACTATTATTATCTTTGAAGTGAAAGATGTTTAAATAGAGAATCCCTGTAACATCCCTAATTTAGTAACATTATTCAGAAGATTTAGTTAGATAAATTAAATATAATAATATAATTTTTTTTGATGAGGTGATTGAGATTTAAATAAATGTTTAAATGGTTGGTTTACTAATTTAAATGCACTTAAGAATGGTTTATAAGTTAAGTAAATTATATAAAGGCAAAATAGGGTGTGTGTGTGTTACCTCTTAAGCCATTCATACTCATTTTATTCTCATAAAAATAATAAACGTGAGCAAAAAGGCCGGCCATAAATTAGAAGTAAAGTGGAAGCTATTCAAGGAAAAAGAAAAAGAACTAAAGTGGGAAATCAAACTCATCTCAATCCATTTTCATTATAAAAAAATTAAGGTGAGTAATAATTTCTATCACTATTTGTTGAATATAAGTTTCCGATTTAAGCATAAATTCGTATATATGATGTTTGATGATGATATGCTCGAATTAAGGATTTGTTTAAATTTATACAAGATTGTTTAAATGATGTTCATATGGTTTTAGACCATATCGTGTGATATTGGTGTTTAAATGCCATGGAAAAATGATATGTTATGTAAAACATGATTTTAGAGTTAGATTTTAAGTTTGAAAATTTTCCAAGAAAAGGAAAGATTATTATGAATTTTCTAATGAAAATATAATTCGTTGGGTTTAGAAATTTCTTTCAGAAAATATATTGGGAATTTGCATCTGAAATTTAGATATGTTAGAGTACATGATCAAAGTAAATTTCTATGATTTTTAGGGATTTTTCTTAATTGATTTAATATACATATTAAATTACTTTGAAAGGAGGATCTAAATGATTTAATTGTATGTGTAACAGAAGGTTTTATTTGCAAAAATTTAAGCTTGATGCTCATCCAATATAATAAGGCGGTTAGTTTTGAAAAGCATGAGAAAAGTTAAGGCAACCAATAAGAAGTTCCCATGTAGATAGGTTAGTTGATAAAATTTGGTTAAAATAAGAATTATTTAGTTTCTATCTAGAAAAATAGATTCTGCCTCTATTAAAGGTACCTTTCGACTCGTACCTTTCGCCTTTGATCATGTAGAAACCACTTTAAGTCGAAATTAATACATACGGTATCACTTAGATGGTACGTAGTGTATTGGAAAAAGGGGAAAAGCATGGTGACGAAAGCATTGCTTCCGATGGGGTCGATACCCTTGTTTTAAAAAGTTAAGGGCCTACCTTTGCTTTACTAAGCTTTCAACTTAGTTGAAACATATATTTCAAAAGGAGTTTTAAATTCTTTCAAAGGGGTATCCAGGTTTTGTTTTAAAGATAAAGGGCTTTCGAAGGAGTTCTATAATTATAAATTGTGTTTTCGAAAGAAGGGGTTTCGACACAATCAAAGCCCTACCGCCAATTCTTTTGCCTTTCGAGTGTATTGAAGTCATCAATGCTTTTGTAAGGTAGTGTTGATTTAAAGATGTATAAAATCACTTCCTAAATGCTTTCGAAATGGTTATAGGTTTCGAAGGTAATAGCTTCGGAAGAGGTTTCGAAGTTATCCTTCGGTATTTTTAATATAAGCTTTCTACTCTGTCGAAAGAGATGGTTTTGACACCATCCTAAATTCCCTAATATTTTATAATGGATTCAAAATAGATACTTCGGTTATATTTATTTTGACCCAAATGATATTTTAAAAGGCAAACCTAATGGTTTTGAAAGGGAGACTTTAAAAGTTTTCGGAAGAGATACTTCCAATGGTTATGAACCTATGCTTATAAGAGTAAAAGTAACACTTTTTTTTATCTTCGAAAAGGTTTTGTAAGAGAGATTTTAGAGTGTTTTGAAAGGCAGGAGTCAATGTTTTGAAATGAGAAATTTATTCTTTTGAAGGAGGCTATCCCGTAAGGTCGAAAGCATGGTTTTGAAGGTTTCAAAAGCCTAGTTTTCAAAATAAATGGCCCAATCTCATTAACCAGAAAAACAATAGCATAAATAAACAAAGTACTTTGAAATGAAGTTTTTGAAGAAGTTTAAATAGGTTAAAGGGATTAGCCAGGTTATATTGTTTGCTTCTTTATATATATATATATATTCACAATTGAATTAACCCATAAAGATATAATGGGGAGAGGCAGAATAACTAGCTAGGTTGACCCAATAGTGAATATAAATTAAAGATATTGGCAGGGGCCAATATATTCACCACAAGCCTATAAAAACTACATAAGAGAGAAAGATATTAGCAGGGGCCAATAGTTTCACAGTAAGCCCATGGAAAATGTGTAAGGGAAACGATATTGGCAGGGTCCAATAGGTTCATAGTTAGCCCATAAAAACTATAAAATGATAAAGATGTCCGAAAGACAAGTTTATATTTAGTCCATGAAAACTATGAATGGATATTGGCAGACGCCATTAGGTTTATAGTTAGCCCATGAAAACTAAATCCGAATATGAAAATAAGATATTGACAGATGTAAATAGGTTCCTAGTCAGCCCATGAAAACAAGGATATATGTAAAGATACTGACAGATGTCAATAGGTTCCTAGTCAGCTCATGAAAACTAGGATAAATGCAAAGGTATTGTAGTTACCAATAGGTTAGCTGTAATCCCATGAAAATTATGTAGTTGACAGGAAGTCCTTAAATATTTAGCCGGTTAATAGTCAGCCCAAGAAAACTACTAGGTTAATGGTAATCCTAGAAACTATAATTATGACTCGTAGTCTAAATGAACTGGGACGGGTAATCCAGTATTAATTCTTTTTTTGCTTATCATCATATTATAATGTTTTGAATTGACTTAACCATTACGGATGCAGGAGCAAAGAAAATGGTTTATAAAAATTTTAAGATACTAGTGAGGGGAAAACCATTCCGATAAGCGGCGTGGTCTCACTAAATATCTAAATGATATGAGATAGTAGATTGTTATTCATACCAGGCTTTATGTCGGAATCGAAGTTTTTGATTTCCTCTTAAACACACGGGTACTCAATTGATTTTGAGTAGTCTAAGGGATTGAGGTTTTCAGATACCTCAGTAGACGAATAAGCTTTTGAAGACGTGGAGGAGGCATGTAGTTATTCTGAGTTCTTGTTCAATTTGGTTCTACTATGCTATATTTTGATAAGGCAAAATTTTCACTTTCCTGTCATATACTCTAATCACCAAGGAGGCATCTTCATATGTTATTCTTGGAGTATATTGTAATTATTATATTTTTCTAAATGGTGTTGCAAGGTGGGATTATGTAAAACATGTTGAAATGTCTTATGGAATGGAATTTGAATATTGTTTTGAAATTTTAAAATTTTCCATATCCATATGTTTCTGGTATATCAATTTATTTAACACAACCATATATTGTCACCAAAGATTAACAATTATGAGTGACTACAGCATCCGTAACCATTAGTTTTGTGCCTCCAATTAGGGGATGTTACAAGTAGTTATAAGAGCATAGGTTTACGAAAACTTAAGCAATATAGACCTAAAATGTTTTTCAAAACATAATCCAATGAATCAGAATTTAGATCGGGGTTTGGGTTAAAGCAATTGTAATGTGCTTAAAATTGATATATATATATATATATATATAAGTATGTATTTCCCTACCTCTTAAACTGTTTTTCTGTATCTTACTAAGACTCGTATACAAATTATGAGAATGGAGATATGGAAGTAGGAAACAGAAAAGGAAATCTTGATGGAGGAAGCACCACAACAGATGGAAATGTTCGACCTAACACCGGAGGAACCAAGGTCGACATGCAAACACAAATCAAAACGTGAAAGCCAATGTGGGTGCTAGAAATCCACTAGTAGATGTGGGGTGATGTATTAGTTCCTTGAAAATCTGATGCAAGTAGGAGCTATAGCTGGCGTTTCTAGTAATACTGGGGAGCAAATCCTGTGGTTTTGGTTGGGAATAATTATGCCAAGTTGAATAGAAATTACACCAGTTTGGATGGGAAGCCATTTCTGGGAATAAAGGATGCTATTGAAGTGGAAAATTGGCTATTGAATGGATATTCACTGATTTGGGTTTGAATGATGAACAGGAGAGGAGGTTGGCCTCTAGATAGTTACAAGAGTCATAACTTCACTGGTGGAATGGTGTGACTGGTAGAGTTTCGTAAGAAGAGTTGACTTGGGCTGATTTTCGAAGGAGATTCGAACGAAGATTTATTTTTGAATTAGCTAAGTTAACATTAATGAGGAGGTTTATGGATCTGGTTCAAGGAGATATGTAAGTCATCGAGTATGCTAATAAGTTTGATGAGCTATCTCGATATGGATATGCTACTATAGATACTGACATTAGAAGGAATGAAAGGTTCATTCAGGAATTAAGGCTAGAGCTTACTAGAGCGACCCTGACTGATATCCTTCTAATGTGGTGGTGGAGATGGCCATTCGCCATGAGGAGATGCTCGTTGTATATGCTAGGGAAAAGCCAGTTGAATCCCAAAGTCTTCAGGGAATGAAGAGGAAATTCTTTAGAAAGAAGGGAGCCCAGAAGGGAGATACAACTAAGAAGTCAAAAGCTGATTTGGCCTGCTATATATATGGAAAGAAGGGTCATTTTTGCAAATGAGTTCCAGTCAGGTAAGGGGAAAAGGAACACTGGGGACAAGAAGCATATTAAATGCTACAACTGTGATCAAGTTGGACATTATAAGTGCCAGTGTCTAGAGCCAGTTAGGGCAGAAAAGGGAAAGGTTTTTGCGATTGGACCATCATCTTCTTCAAAGCCAACTACAACAGACAAGGGGAAGGCTGTGATAGAAGGTACATTTTTGATTTAGAGTATTTCAGTAAGGATACTATTTAATAGCGATGCATCACATTCATTTATATCTCAGAATCTGGTTGATAGGTTATGCTTTAACCCACCAACTCTGTTTCTTCCTTAAGGGTTGCGAATCCAGTAGGAGGATATGCAACTCTAGGGCTGAAATGTGACCAGTTAGAACTTGATCCGATTGGTCATATATTTGCATGCAGTATGTATGTTTATAGTTTTTAGATTTTGAAATCAATTTGGAAATGGATTGGTTGGGTAGATATAAGGCTAGGATATATTGTCCAGGATAAGAGAATATCATTAAGGCAACCGGATAGTTATAACTGAGTCATCTTCTCAATGGAAAATTCTGACTGGGGTGTTAGTGCATTGTTAAGTGTTGCAGAAGCAGATGAAGAGCTGAGCTAGGTTTGTATTGCAAGAGAGTTTGTAGAAGTTTGTGTCAGTCACAGGACTACCTCCGAAACGAGCTATTGAGTTTCAGATAGATCCGGTGCCAAAAGCTGAATCTGTCAGTAGTCTACCTAGTAGGATGGCACCGACTAAGATGAAGGAATTAAAGGTGCAACTAGTGGAACTAGAAGATATGAACTTTATTAGGCCCAGTAGTCGCCTTGGAGAGCAGCCACGCTTTTCTTAAAGAAGCACGATGGGTCGTTAGAATGTGTATCGACTACCGTACGCTCCATGAAAAGACGATCAAGAATAGATATCCTTTGCCAAGAATTGATGATCTGTTTGATCAATTGAGTGGAGCCAAAGTATTTTTCCAATTGGATTTGGTGATGGTTTGTTCCATCAATTGAGGATGGCAGAGGATATTATTCCTTTGACAGCATTTCGGACTAGGTATGTATCGTATGAATGGCTAGTGATGCAATTTGCGTTGACAAATGCACCTGCTTTCTTTGTGGATTTGATGAACAAGATTTCCCAAGACCACTTGGATATGTTCATATTGTTATTCATAGTTGACATTTTAGTGTACTCTAAAGATGAGAAGGAGAATGAAAATCATTTGAGAGTAGTGCTTGAGACACTGAGGCAGCATCAGCTAAAGATGAAGTTTTCCAAATGTCATTTTTGAAAGAAAGAAGTCAAGTTTCATGATCATGTTGTTTGAAAAGAAGGTTTGGCAGTAGATCTAGTTTAGATCAAAGCTTTCAATAATTTAAAAAGGCCAGAGATGGTAACTGAGATCAAAAGCCTTCTTGGACTTGCGGGCTATTATCGAAGATATATTAAGGATTTTTCATGGATTGCAGCGCCTTCAACTAAGTTAACTAGGAAGATGTGAAGTTTATTCGGTCCGACAAATGTGAGGAAGGATCCCTTAAGTTAAAGCATTTGTTGACCAACTCAAACGTGTTAGCGGTTCCAGATGGTAACCAAGGGTTGGTAGTATATACTGATGCATGTGGGACTGGATTGTGAGCTGTGTTGATGCAAAATGGTAAAGTCATTGCCTACACTTCTCGATAGCTTAGACCGCATGAGGTGAGATACCCTACTCATGATTTGGAGTTGGCAGCGTTGATCTTGGCATTAAAGATTTGGAGACGTTATCTCTTGGGAGAGAGATTTGAGCTGTACATTGATCATAAGTTCTTAAGATACTTATTCTCGTAGAAAGAGTTGAATATGCGACATCAAAGACGACTGGAGTTTATGGCGACATATGATTTTGGTATAGAGTAAACTCCTGGGAAAGGAAATAAGGTAGTAGATGCTCTTAGCAGGATACATCAGAATGTGGTGATAGCTATGTTAGTAGAATGGAAGGATTTAGAAACTTTGACTATGTTTAGTATAATGTCGAGATCGACTGCTGATTCTAGTCAGAATACCGCCACACTTACTAGTTAAGAAGTTCGACCAGTGCTGATTGAAAAAATAGTTGCTAAATAGAATAAAGATCCAGAATTAGCCGAGAAGATTAGAAAACTCAAGGTGGGATCCAAGATCGATGGTTTAAGAGATTTTAGCCTTGACCAGAGAGGCTGGTTGAGGAAGAAGGGACGCTAATGTGTTCCGAATATAGAGAACCAAAGAACAAAAGTTCTGGAAGGGTGTCATCGATCTAAATTTACGATTCATCCTGTGGGAACCAAGATGTATCAAGATATGAAAAGAAGTATCTATTGGGATGACATGAAAAGGGATGTTGTCTTATGGGTTGGACAATGTGTTAAATGTCAACAAGTGAAAGCCGAACACCAGAAGCCGAGCGGGTTGCTTCGGCCTTTGGAGATTCTAGTTTGGAAATGGGATGATATATCCATGGATTTCATAGACGGGTTGCCATGGTAGAACCGGAGAAATGATCTTATATGGGTCATAGTGGACAAATTGACCAAGATAGACCATTTCATTCCAATCAAGTCAACCAGGATGACACCTATTTTGGTGAAGTTGTTTGTGAAGAACATAGTTAGTCTTCAAGGGATTCCTAATAGCATAGTTAGCAGTAGAGATGCATTATTCACTAGTGAATTTTGGAGAAGTCTACAAAGAGTATTATGTACCAAGCTCAAGATGAGTATAGCATACCACCCATAGATGGATGGGAAGACTTAGAGAGTCATTAAAGAGCTCGAAGATTTGTTGAGAGCTTGTGTACTAGATTTCGGGGGATCTTGAAAAGATCACCTGCATTTGATTGAGTTTTCCTATAATAATAGTTATCATATTAATATAGGAATATCCCCTTTTGAAGCTTTGTATGGAAGGACATGCAAATCAGCAGCATGTTAGTTAGAGACTGGAGATAGATTAGTCTTAGATCCAGATTTGGTCAGAGAAGAATTAGAGAAGATTGAGCTGATCCGAGAACGGATGAAAGAATCTCAATCCAGATAAAAAGGTTATGCAGATAAAAGGCGTAGAGAGCTAGAGTTCTCAGTTGGAGATAGGGTTTTTATTTAAGTATCACTAATGAAAGGTGTGATACGATTTAGAAAATCGTTGGTCTATTCCAGATTATAGAGAGGATTGGGAAGCTCGCATACAGAGTAGAATTGTCGAGAAATATGGCAGTTGTCCATAATGTATTCCATGTGTCTAATTTTCGCGAGTATGTGCATGATCCAGAGACTACTATTCCTCCAACAGGGATGGATGAATTAGTAGTAGAGCCTAATTGTAACGACCCACTTTTCCGTACAATCTAAGCTGGAAATTTAACTACACAAGTCAACCCAAATCGCACAAAAAGGCGGATTGTTAGGAGTGAAGAAGAAAAGGTAGAAGAATAGAACAACACAGAATCTCACAATCGCAGTGGAACAAGATATAATATATATTTTATACAAGAGAGTCTGTAACCGTCAGTATACACACACACAACCATCAGAGTACAACAATCAATACATCAATATGGACGATTATCTACAACTTATGCTCACCAGTGTTGACAATACAGTTTACACATACACAGTGGAATATAATCAAATATGAGTATACGTCTCTGTCTTCGAGCTTGTCTCCTGAGCTCCATAGTATCCTAGCCTGAATCTATATACTCGGTCTGACCCAAGCATTGTAATAAAATAACACCCAAGTTAGTCAGGAAAACCAGCGTCAGAAAACACACTCAATTTGAATTATTAAAGTTATCGAAATCCTTTGAAAAACAAAGGTATCTTGTAAGACTGCGTAACATATAAACTGGATGGGTTTTTCCCTTACGGTAACCAAAACGTTTTATAGAAAATCCCATGATATTATAATAGTGTCTAAGTACAAATACCTATTCAAATAGCCGAAATTGTTACATTAATTAAATTCCAGCATACTAGGATCTACAAACAAAATCGTAAAGGCTTGTATTGGAGAATGGATTCCATACAATGGCTGGGGTACCATCCATCACAGTACACCTCTAGAAAAATGTACCGAGGACCTCACTGGGATCCCCTACCACACAAGACCCGCCTGCCCATAACCTCGATAGTACCGAATATGTTATCACCCAGGTGTTCCCACTCTTTGATCGAGCGCTCACTTTTCAGTGCATAACCATATCCATAATTATAATATATCCAAGGGTAGCCAGAAAAGTGATAACATACCCTAATTGGGTGTGACCCACTTAGCCTTGTTGCATGTCCCATGTTGTAGTCAATCCCGGTTGATGAGGCTTGAGGCTAATGTTACCATTCAAGACTATTCCACTTAGAATTCTCATCGTCCTCCAATGACGATGTTCTGATAGCATTCGTCCATACAAGTTGTCTTGGGTTTGGACAAACCAAGTCGTCATCTTCACCATCTTCACGATATCACCATTCGTAACATTCAAACCGGATCAAAGTGGTTTTCGGATAATTAAATCTGATCTCGATCTCTTCAAAACCATCAATGAATTTGGCCAAAATTGACATTCGATTAAATTGACATTCGATTATTTAACTATCAATAAAACATCCATAAGCAGACATCAGGCCTTATTATAAATTTTCCTAAAATTTATTTTCAAAATATCTTTGTAAGATATATATTCAAATCCTTTCTAACTTTTCCTACATTTGAAACGATTTCAAATCCTTACATTTTCAACGAAATATTCCCAAACCTTCTAATAAGAATATTTTCCTACTCCACTTTTATGTTCAACACTTAGGAAGTATTCCATTTATTTCCTATTTCCAATTTTCCCGAAATCATTTATAATTTATTTGTAAATTCCTTACCTCGTTTAGAACGAATTCTATAATTTTCAGGGTTCCTTAATTAATTTCCTATAATACATCCAAAGTCAAAAAACTTGTCTATAATTCCAAATATCCATTTCTAACTTCTTTTACGAATCCTAATTCATTTGTCGAAGCTCACTTTTATTTAAATATTTTGGAAATTTTCCTTACATTTCCCTAAATTCCGTGTTCAGAATTTCTCTTATAAACCCATCTAATAAATAAACCCTATTTTCAAACCTCGAGAAGATTTATAAATAAAATGAAATCATTACAAAAACTCTCTATATATAATAAGTATTTAAAGAATAATAATTTATTTTTAAAAACATGTTCAAATAATTTTTTAAAATATAGAAACACTTTTTGTAACATCAATAACTCATTTTTAGATAAACAAATCGATTTACAAAGCCGATTATAAAAATTAGAATTTAATTTCAATTAATATTAGATATTTGAATATTTTAACTTGTTTAAAATTACATAGTTAAATAAATAAAATTTCCATTTTTAAATCAAAACTTAACTTCTTAATAAAGAATATTTTTAAAATCCCAATAACCAATTCAATTAATAAATCCCTCTTGATTTACAACAAATCGATCCCATTTCGATTCTCTAACCATCCTCACTTTTCAAAAATAGAATTCACTATTTTTTCCAAAAATCTATTTTTCATATGTCGATATAAATTCACCCTGTGAAATTATATTTTTTAAGAATCAATTAGTTTGTAATAAAGGATAATTAATGAAAATAATTATGTGATTAATTAATTATAATCACACAGTTAATTAATCTTGCTTATAAATGGTTGGATTATTATTGAATACCTTGGATTGGTTAATATCTCTTATATGTGATTGTGATACTTGATGATATGAACTGCTTTGTTTTGAGCTGTAACATCTGTGACATATTGCTGTGTGATTGTGAACTGTCTGAATTGAAGTAAAATTGTTGGCCTTTAAACGACATTTGAATTTTGATGCGGCCGGGAGTCAGATTTCAAATGGTTATCCGAAACCCACATCGAATCTTAATGGTGAATTTTTATGACTTATATATCCACGTGTTTTAAAAATAAGCGCTTCTTATTTGGTTAAGCCGGGAGAGAACATTAAGTCATAAAACCCATTCTGAATAATGATACAACGAAATGAAAGTGCATTTGAAGATGGTGGTTGAAGACCGGATATTTTCGGGAACGAAAGGATTACCTGTCGATTGTCTCTGCACTGAGTTGCTCTGGTATAGAGATCTCCATATGTGATGGGGAGTCCGGTCGGGATCGTACATACCCGGATTTGCAAGGGCTTCTTCCTTTATTGGACGAAGTGCCTTCGGTTCCATTCAGACCCTAGATGGACTTGTATGGATGTATGTCTCACATTACACTTTGAGATGTAAAGCTGGTTTCCATCAAATACATTTCTGTTTGGTGGCGGAGAATTTATTCCCTTAGCTTAACACCCTTCTCTGAGACGTATGAGCTCAGAGTTATGTAGTTGATGATTATTAGTGATATATTCCCAACTTGGAAGTGTGGCATGCTAAGTGCTGATCATTTGTTGATTGAAGCATGGCTTTTGTGAAAAGCGTAGCTTTGTGGGACAAAACTTCATCAAACCTCACACCTCGGAAATGGTTGAAATAGGAAAAGATGGAGCAAGGTTGTGACGAACCTGACTCGACGTTCGAAAATCGGCACCGAATACAACACTCGTATTCAAATGTCGCTGATCCAAACGTCGAATCTGGTTCGCCGGAGCTTATAACACATCAAGTATAACAATACAGCGGAAGAAAAGAAATGAATATAATTGATATACAACATTCAATACAACAATGATACAATATGAATCAATATCAGAGATACAAGATAACAATGCTACAACGGAATAACAATATGATACAAGAAATATCGGAGACAATAAACAACAGCGGAAAACGAATAGCAAAAGAGATAACTCCAATCCAATGCTCCAAAGCATCAATCCAGAAATAGCTCAAACTACCATCATGTTGCACCAAGCTAAGCAAGTCCAGTCGTGAATCCGAAGACTCCAAAGAATACCAAAGAGGAAGATGAAAGCTATCGAATCGATATCTATATCTACTATCTGAAAAACCCAACTCTAGACTGCACGTATGGAAAATTATGGGCACCCAGAGTTTAGGAAAGGAACAATCAACTACGGGTCAGTCATGGGACTGGTATGATCAAACAAAAACAGTTGGTCTTTAAAAACAAACAAAAGAATTTGAAATTTGAAATCCGCAATGTTTTTTTGAAAATGAAACCGCCATAAGGCCTCCCTCCACACACATAATGCAAAAGCAAACTTGGAGGAGATTTCTCCTTATGACAGTCAAAAATGCTTAATACGAGAAAACACTTTAAATATTATTATTAGTGCATAGTGTGAAAACATTTTCGAAAGTATAATATTAATCTTAGCCAGCATACGTACCATTATAGTATGCCTACTATAGCTACCATGTTAGATGACAGGTTCTACAACTAAAACCGTAAAAGGCTCATATTTGGAAGATTGGATTTCCAACAAATGGTCGGACAAAGGAACTTCCCGAATAAAATGAAATGGAACGCCTCTGGAGGTACGTCCCCAAGAATCTAACCGGATCTCTACTACACAAGGCCAGGTTACCTTTGTAACTAAGTAACTACTGACACGAGCATGCCATTCCCAGGCCGTTTGCGACCTTTATCTGAGGTACCTCTCAACCAACAACCACAAAACAATAAGTTTGCAGCAACCACGAAGTAAGTATCTAGGCTCCATACCATGATACCTCCTATAACCAAGAAGGAAATGAACATACCCTCAGAGGGCGCTACCCTTAAATAACCTTGCGGCTACGATTCCTGTTTCGACCATAATTGGGTTGTGAGGTTCGACGAAGTCTCCTCCACAAAGAAACGCTTTTCACAAAAGCCATGCTTTGATCAACAAATAACCAGCAACACTTCGTATGCCACATTACCAAATTTGAGAATGTTTAACTGGTAACCATCAATTATATAACTTCTGAGCTCGTACATCTCAGAGAAGGGTGTTAAGATAAGAGAATAAATCTTCGCCACCAAACAGAAATGTATTTGATAGAAACCTGTTTTACATCTCAAAGTGTAATGTCAGACACAAATCCATACAAGTCTGTTCCGGGTTCGAACAGAACCAAAGGCACTTCCAAAGAAGCCCTTGCAATCCGGGAATCCACAATCCCAATCGGACTTCCCATCACTTAGAGAATCTCTATACCGTAGCTACACGGTGCAGAGACAATCGATAGGTCATCCTATCGTTCTCGCAAATACCCGGTCTTCACCATTGGTCTTCAAATTCTATCCATTTACGACGTATCACATATTCGGAATGGGTTAAATGACACAAAGGTCCTCTCCCGGCTAAACCGAGTAGTGAGCGCAATATTTAAAAACATATGGATAATGGGATCTCAGTTAAGTCACAACTTAAATCCCAAAACCTTTCATTCAAATGGTTAAAACAAATTACCGTTCCCAATCTTTTAAACAAAAAGATTCATTTTAAAAACCTTCAATGGTTTAAACAATTTCCCATTTAAATCTTTTAAACAAAAGATTCACTTGTAAGACCCCTTTCAATTTTTAAACAAGGTTCACTAATCTTTGACAAAGATTCATTTATAACCTTTCAAAACAATTCCATTTCAGTTTGGATTGACTCAATTTTAATCTTTAAATTAAAGATTTAATTTATAGCTTTCAAAACACGATTCTAAAGATTTATTCATAACCTGGAAAATTATCTTTCATTTCAAACTTGAAATCTTTTTAACACAAATTGGAAGTTCACTACTTACTTGAAAGCTTTAGTTATCTGAAAACATATAGGTTTCGTTTCGGAAAAATCCAATTATACAAGTTAAAAACCTTTTGGTTAAATTTAAATTCCCAAAACAACACTTTTAAAATTGTTTAAAAACACATATAAACAACATTTAACCTTTTTAAACCATAATTTCCAAATCATAGAATTCATTAAATATTCAACTCAAATTAAATTCAAATTATTAAAATTTTAAAACTTAATTAAGTTATTCAAAAGAAATAACTTTTATCTTTGAAAACACCCAATTCATTTCGAAAACCATTTGGATTCAAAATTCAAATTTAAAACTATTTCTAAAATCTGTGACTTAACCCATTCCCACGTGCAATCCATATTTGTGTGTGTATAAGTGTGGTCCAAGGGTTTAACACAATAGTGCATAACATCATCATCACAGATTCAATCATATTGATAAGCGGTATAACCTATAACGCTTGTCTTTATTCATAGATTCATAGATAAAATAAATTTATCAATCACAAAGATTCATCATTATGATTCGATGTGGGTTTCGGATAACCAACTGGAATCCAACTACCTGTCGCATCGAAATTCAAATGTCTTTCTGTAGGTCAAGGGGTTTTCATATTCATACAACAGTATATTCATCAAAAATATAGCAACTCAGCACAAAGCATCATATAGCATCACATCACATATCAAATGTATCAATCCATCACACAACATTCAATAACAATCAAACATCTTTGATTAAGGTGAAATAAATCATGCAGTTTTAAATTTACTACCCACATAATTACTTCCATTAGAAATCTTTAATCAATGATGAATTATCATTAACTACAATTGATTATGTCTTAACCACCTTCATTAATTAATCTTTTCTTTAATTAATTACCTTAATTAATTAACCCTTAATTGTAATTAATTAAACCTTAATTACTTTTATAAATTAACCTTTAATTTAATTACTTTTAATTAATAAATCCTTAATTATCAATTAGATCTTAATTATAATTAATTATCCTTAATTGATTAATTTATAGATTCATCATTCCTTAATTAATTATAATAATTAATTACTCCTTAATTAATAATAATTTCTTAATCATTTTAAGTTAATTAACCTTTAATTAATTATTCTTAATTTGATTAACTTAATTAATTAACCACATTAATTAATTATTCTTTAAAGTAATTAACTCTTAATATTGATTAATCAATCTTTAATCTTTAATTATTTTCCCTTAATTACTTTTCATCAACCTATAATTATTAAATAATTTACCTTAAATTATTAAACTCACCATTTCATTAATCATCTTTCAATTAATCATATTAACATATTAACTTTTAGAAAATCACATTAATTAATCCACCCTATTGATAAATTTTCCTTTTAAATAATTATATAAACCAAAAAAATCATTTTCCTTAATTACCCTTTAATCATTTAAAATAACTTTAAAATTTTGTTCATGCTTTACAACCTAAACTTGGTAATAATTTTCTTTCAGCTCTTTTTATTATTATTAAAACCTAGAACTCAAGAATGTTCTTGCTTTAAAACTTAAACTACTGCACATCCAGACCCACATGAGCTGCATTGCACACGACCCCGAGCAAAAGCCCATCCTCCCCGAAGTTATACCCGAGCCAATCAACCTAGTACCCGAGTTCTTCCTTCTCCTTCTTTTAAACTCTGTTTTTTTCCTATTTTAAATTTTTTGCAAACCACTGTATAAAATGACACTAGCAAATGACACTGCATCAAACTCGAGCAACCTCCCAGAATTCACGAGTTCATCTTCGAGTCGTTCACTACCTACATACTCAGGTATGAAGTCCACGCCGCTATGCACGTGCACATCGGAATTCGCCACTCCGACCATCGGCGATTGCTCCCCACAAATTAGTGACTACCTCCTCAACTCAATCCATCGCCCAGCATCGACTAACTCACCATAAAATCGAAATGAGCATTCGAGCTCAACCTGGAAAACTCAAGCTTCAATCAGAAACACCCCACGCCGTCGACCTCGTCCACCAGATACCACGTCACCCCATCCACGGCTCCACCACACGACGACAGAACTAACCCCCCAGTCACGATACCGTCCGATTCGAGCTAGCGACACTACAACCTCTAAAACACGATTGACAAAAGTCTGAGCCTAAACCTTAAAATCTGATTTTTCCATTGCCACGATAAACTAGAAAATCGGCGAACATTTTTCCAGTGATCAAGGATGATCGAACTTCCTACCAACCCAACTTCGATGAGCTTCACCTTGCCGTTCAACAGAATTTGACGAAAACGTCATTTCCGTCCCCCACATAAGTTCTCAAAACTGAATGAACAAAAAAATCTCGATTTTACTATCTAAATTCATCATTCTATAATACAATTCAGTATATGAATTCCAAATTCGAGTTTAAAAAATTATTTTTTCATTTCCAAAAAGTTCATTGTAATAAATTGTTCTAGAGATAAATCCTTAACTAATATAGTTGAAATATATTTTAAAATTAGTATTAAGTTGTTGGCATCAACTTTTATTCAAAGGTTATACCCTAAAAACAAATTTGAGGAAGAGTTATTTGAATTTCTTCATGTGTAGGTCTGTTAAAATGTTGAATAGAGGAAGAAGAAAGAATGTATGTCCCTGTAAAAAAATTTCTTATTATTTTAAAATCATTTACTTCATGATTTCACTTGGATTTATTCTTAAAAATGATGTCGTACTCATATAAATACTTTTCATTCAGCAATCAAACCTAAAATTTGCTTGGGTTGGGGTAATTTAAACTTTTCTATCAGGTTTTAAAACCTGGAATGTATACAGAGGCAAATTCTACTTACTTTCAGACAGGCATTACATATATATACATACAAGTTTATATTCCAGCATACCATATATCAGAGAGGACAATTCATTCAAGCATTCATCTCAAATATCAAACCATATAAATGGGTTCGAGTGTGTTTGCTCACCTTGGAATGCACAGTGCAGAGAAGAACAGAGACAGTTGCAAAGCCTGTATTTTTTTTCTTTTAATTTCTTTTGAATATTAGATAGTTTGAATTTGTTTAAAGCTTCAACTTGTTTTATTTTCTTCCAGGTTGAACTTTTGCTTGCTCAGTAATTCCAGAGTTGAAGCTTTGAATTTTCTTTTGTATTTTCTATTTTCCCTGGTTGAAGATTGCTTTGAGATGATCTTGGAATTTGCTTCTAGCTTTGATTTTAGGTTTCAAAATTGAATTTTTTTTCCTTTGTCTTACTCTTACCCAGGTTGAAGATTGAGGAAATGCAGTTGTTGATCAGGCTGAACTTGAGATGATCTTGGAAGTTGTTTTCTCTCTTATATTTACTAAAATTAAATTTAAAGAAAAATTTGCCACTTTTTTGATAGGTTTACACCTGTCTTATTATCTTTAACACTTGTTGAATTATAAACATGTTATGCTTAAATCCTTTGCTAAAAATTAATTTACAAATTGTGTTTTAAATCCTGCATAATTTTAATTTATAAAACATACTTATCTATTTTATTTTCTTATGTATTATTTATACTTATACAAATTAAAGTAAAGTGGTTTGAAATTAAATTATATATTACTTAAAAATATTTATAAGTTAGTAAGTATAATTTTTATTCAAATATTTTTGTATCAATTCATCTCTTATGTATTATAACTTAACATATGTTTATACGTTCCAATGTTTTTATTATTTCCAAATCAAATTCTATTTATAATCCATTTAATTTCAATTCAATTAATTTTATTTACAATCTTTTGATATATTTATTCATTCAAATTTTCTTACAAGTTCATGTATGTATATTATTTACTAATTATATTTATTTTCAAATATATATGAAAGAAAAGTAGTCTAAATCTTTTATCACATATTATTAAATCTCAAAAGATTTGTATACATATAAGTATATTAGACCTTAATTCATTCTGGTTTTAAAATATATATACATTATACATACGTTTTCAATTATTTGTACTTACACAATTTTTAAAGGGAAATGATTTGAAAGTAAATTATACACATAATAAATAATCATATATTCATATACACATATTAAAATTAGAAAACAAATTTTATTTCCAATATAATTATTAAATTTCGAAATTAAAATTTCTATTTACAATACAAACCCTATTTAACTTTGAAAGATCACATTCCTTTACATCTATTTACATATACAAAAATACATTTTTATTTGTTTAGAAAATTCTCAATTTAATTCACAATATGATTTATAATTAATATATTATTCTAAATATCTATTTCTGAATTTTTCAATCTCACAGTTCAATTTAAAATAAATTTTATATACAAATATCTGATTAAATTTGGAAAAATTCACATTTATTCTCAATTTGATTCCAAAAATTAAATTAATTGTCAAATTAATCTTGTTCCAAATTCGAGAATGTTACAGATTCCCCCCTTAAGAAAATTTCGTCCTCGAAAATTGCAAGTAGTGAGACAACAAAGAATGGATTCACAAAGATAGAGAGACAGTTTCCAAATCAAACTGGGTATCCATTCTGCATTTGGTTTACCAAATCAGAATATCACTAATAATTATGAGAACGATCTCATTCAATACAAGATATTCGGGTCACCAGATCTACGAAATATACAGAGATATTGGTTAGTTCGAAGGGTTAACTAACCATTCGTAAAATACATCGGGACCTAACAGAATAAACAGATATATGGATGCAATCCAAAAATTTTAGTTTAAACAACCAAAATATATCTATCAACCATAACAACCAAAGCAAACAATTCATCCACACAAACAATTCTGACCCATCTGGAGTTTGTGTCCCATGCAAATATATCAAAGCTTCTTCCTGGGGCTGCCAGGAATCATCAAAGAATTGAAAAGACGAATCAAAGGAGATTGATAGAGAAAGTTGTTTCCACTATTGCAGGGTACTGACCATTTGTAGTCGTATTTCCCTATCCCTTATCTCATTCTTTTCTTGCACTCATACCCACTATCAATGGATAGTAAGAGAATTTACTGAGGCGTTCGAACGGATATCTTAGGGATTACTCATTCTAGGGTATACTTCACCCTATCCCTAATGAGTTACTTAACGTGTTATACTCCTGAGCTAAAGTTTCAACCTTCAGCTCTGATACCAGATGTGACGACCCTAACTCGACCTTTGAAAATCGGCACCAAATACAACACTTGTATTCAAATGCCGCAGATCCAAACGTCGAATCTGGTTCGCCGGAGCTTATAACACATCAAGTATAACAATATAGCGAAAGAAAAGAAGTGAATATCATTGATATACAATATTCGATACAACAATGATACAATATGAATCAATATATAGATACAAGATAACAATGCTACAGCAGAATAACAATATGATACAACAAATATCAGAGACAATAAACAACAGCGGAAAACGAGTATCAAAAGAGATAACTCCAAACCAATGCTCCAAAGCATCAATCCAGAAATAGCTCGAACCACCATCACGTTGCACCAAGCTAAGCAAGTCCAGTCGTGAATTCGAAGACTGCAAAGAACACCAAAGAGGAAGCTGAAAGCTACCGAATCGATATCTATATCTACTATCTGAAAAACCAAACTCTAGACTGTCCGTGTGGAAATTATGGGCACCTAGAGTTTAGGAAAGGAACAATAAACTCCGGGTCAGTCGTGGGACTGGTATGAGCAAACAAAAATAGTTGGTCTTTAAAAACAAACAAAAGAATTTAAAATTTGAAATCCGCAATACTTTTTTGAAAATGAAACTTCCATAAGGCCTCCCGCTACACACACAATGCAAACGCAGACTTGAAGGAGATTTCTCCTTATGACAGTCAAAAATGCTTAATACGAGAAAACACTTTAAATATTATTATTAGTTCATAGTGTAAAAACATTTTCAAAGGTATAATATTAATCTTAGCCAGCATACGTACCATTATAGTATGCCTACTATAGTTACCATGTTAGATGGCAGGTTCTACAACGAAAACCGTAAAAGGCTCATATTTGGAAGATTGGATTTCCAACAAATGGTCGGGCAATGGAACTTCCCGAATAAATGAAATGGAATGCCTCTGGAGGGACGTCCCCAAGAACCTAACCGGATCTCTGCTACACAAGGCCGGGTTACCTTTGTGACTAGGTAACTACTGACACGAGCATGCCATCCCCCGGTCGTTTGCGACCTTTATCCGAGGTACCTCTCAACCAACAACCACAAAACAATAAGTTTGTAGCAACCACGAAGTAACTATCTGGGCTCCATACCATGATACCACTAATAATCCAGAAGTAAATGAACATAACCTCAGAGGGCGCTACCCTCAAATAACCTTGCGGCTACGATTCCTGTTTCGACCATAACCGGGTAGTGAGGTTCGCCGAAGTCTCGTCCACAAAGCTACGCTTTTCACAAAAGCCATGCTTTGATCAACAAATAATCAGCAACACTTCGTATACCACATTACCAAATTTGGGAATGTATCACTGATAACCATCAATTATGTAACCTCTGAGCTCGTACGTCTCAGAGAAGGGTGTTAAGCTAAGAGAATAAATCTCCGCCACCAAACAGAAATGTATTTGATAGAAACTGGTTTTAAATCTCAAAGTGTAATGTCAGACACACATCCATACAAGTCTGTTCCGGGTTCGAACAGAATCGAAGGCACTTCCAAAGAAGCCCTTGCAATCCGGGATTCCACAATCCCGATCGGACTTCCCATCACTTAGCGAATCTCTATACCATAGCTACTCGGTGCAGAGACAATCGATAGGTCATCCTATCGTTCTCGCAAATACCTGGTCTTCACCACTGGTCTTCAAATGCTATCCATTTATGACGTATCACATATTCAGAATGGGTTATATGACCCAAAGGTCCTCTCCCGGCTAAACCGAATAGTGAGCGCAATATTTAAAAACATATGGATAATGGGATCTTAGTTAAGTCACAACTTAAAGCACAAAACCTTTCATTCAAATGGTTAAAACAAATTACCATTCCCAATCTTTTAAACAAAAAGATTCATTTTAAAAACCTTCAATGGTTCAAACAACTTCCCATTTAAATCTTTTAAACAAAAGATTCACTTGTAAGACCCCTTTCAATTTTTAAACAAGGTTCACCAATCTTTGACAAAGATTCATTTATAACCTTTCAAAACAATTCCATTTTAGTTTGGATTTACTCAATTTAAATATTTAAATTAAAGATTTAATTTATAGCTTTAAAAACACAATTTCGAAGATTTATTCATAACTTGGAAAATTATCTTTCATTTCAAACTTGAAATCTTTTTAACACAAATTGGAAGTTCACTACTTATGCGAAAGCTTTAGTTATCTGAAAACATATAGGTTTCGTTTCGGAAAAATCCAATTATACAAGTTAAAAACCTTTGGGTTAAATTTAAATTCCCAAAACAACACTTTTAAAATGGTTTAAAAACCCATATAAACAACATTTATAAGTTGAATAACCTTTTTAAATCATAGTTTCCAAATCATAGAATTCAATTTTAAATATTGAATTCAAATTAAATTCAAATTATTAAAATTTTAAAACTTAATTAAGTTATTCAAAAAAAATAACTTTTATCTTTGAAAACACCTAATTCATTTCGAAAACCATTTGGATTCAAAATTCAAATTTAAAACTATTTCAAAAATCTGTGACTTAACCCATTTCCACGTGCAATCCATATTTTTGTGTGTATAAGTGTGGTCCAGGGGTTTAACACAATAGTGCACAACATCATCATCATAGATTCAATCATATCGATAAACGGTATAATCCAGAACGCTTATCTTTATTTATAGATTCATAGATAAAATAAATTTATCAATCACAAAGATTCATCATTATGATCGGATGTGGGTTTCGGATAACCAACTAGAATCCGACTACCTGTCGCGTCGAAATTCAAATGTCGTTCTATGGGTCAAGGGGTTTTCATATTCATACAATAGTATATTCATCGCAAATATAGCAACTCGGCACAAAGCATCATATAGCATCACATCACATATCAAATGTATCAATGCATCACACAACATTCAATAACAATCAAACATCTTTGATTAAGGTGAAATAAATTGTGCAGTTTTAAATTTACTACCCACATAATTACTTTATTAGAAATCTTTAATCAATGATGAATTATCATTAACTACAATTGATTAAGTCTTAACCACCTTCATTAATGAATCTTTTCTTTAATTAATTACCTTAATTAATTAGCCCTTAATTGTAATTAATTAAACCTTAATTACTTTTATAAATTAACCTTTAATTTAATTTAATTACTTTTAATTAATAAATCCTTGATTATTAATTAGATCTTAATTATAATTAATTATCTTTAATTGATTAATTTATAGATTCATCATTCCTTAATTAATCATAATAATTAATTACTCCTTAATTAATAATAATTTCTTAATCATTTTAAGTTAATTAACCTTTAATTAATTATTTTTAATTTGATTACCTTAATTAATTAACCATATTAATTAATTATTCTTTAAAGTATTTAACTCTTAATATTGATTAATCAATCTTTAATCTTTAATTATTTTCCCTTAATTACTTTTCATCAACCTATAATTATTAAATAATTTACCTTAAATTATTAAACTCGCCATTTCATTAATCATCTTTCAATTAATCATATTAACATATTAACTTTTAGAAAATCACATCAATTAATCCACCCTATTGATAAATTTTCCTTTTAAATAATTATATAAACCAAAAAAAATCATTTTGGTTAATTACTCTTTAATCATTTAAAATAACTTTAAAATTTTGTTCATGCTTTGGAACTGAAACCTGGTAATAATTTTCTTAAAGATCTTTTTATTATTGTTAAAACCCGGAACTCAAGAATGGTCTTGCTTTAAAACTTAAACTACTACACATCCAGACCTGCATGAGCTGCATTGCACACGACCCCGAGCAAAAGCCTATCCTCCCCGAGGTTATACCTGAGCCAATCAACCCAATACCCAAGTTCTTCCTTCTCCTTCTTTTAAACTCTATTTTTTCCTATTTTAAATTTTTGCAAACCACTGTATAAAATGACACTAGCAAATGACCCTGCATCAAACTCGAGCAACCTCCCAGAATTCATGAGTTCATCTTCGAGTCGCTCACTAACTACATACTCAGGTACGAAGCACACGCCACTATGCACGTGCATACCAGAATTCGCCACTTCGACAATCGATGATTGCTCCCCACAAATCAGTGACTACCTCCTCAACTCAATCCATCGCCCAACATCGACTAACTCACCATAAAATCGAAATGAGCATTCGAGCTCAACCTGGAAAACTCACTCGATCAGAAACACCCCACGCCATCGACCTCGTCCACCAGATACCACGTCACCCCGTCCACGGCTCCACCACACGACGACATAACTGACCCCCCAGTCGCGATACCGTCCGATTCGAGCTAGGCGACACTACAGCCTCTAAAACACGATTGACAAAAGTCCGAGCCTAAACCCTAAAATCTAATTTTGCTGTTGCCATGATCAACTAGAAAATCGGCGAACATTTTTCCAGTGATCAAGGATGATCGAACTTCCTACCAACCCAACTTCGATGAGCTTCACCTTGCCGTTCAACAGAATTTGACGAAAACATCATTTCCATCCCCTCGTAATTTCTCAAAACTGAATGAACAAAAAATATCGATTTTACTATCTAAATTCATCATTCCATAATACAATTCAGTATATGAATTCCAAATTCGAGATAAAAAAATTTATTTTTTTCATTTCCAAAAAGTTCGCTGTAATAATTTGTTGTAGAGATAAATCCTTAATTAATATAGTTGAAACATATTATAAAATTAGTATTAAGTTGTTGGCATCAACTTTTATTCAAAGGTTATAACCTAAAACAAATTTGAGGAAGAGGTATTTGAATTTCTTCATAGGTAGATCTGTTAAAATGTTAAACAGAGGAAGAAGAAAGAATGTATATCCCCGTAAAAAAATTTATTATTATTTTAAAACCATTTACTTCATGATTTCACTTGGATTTATTCATAAAAATGATGTTGTACTCATATAAATACTTTTCATTCAGCAATCAAGCCTAAAATTTGCTTGGGTTGGGGTAATTTAAACTTTTCTATCAGGTTTTAAAACCTGGAACGTATACCGAAGCAAATTCTACTTATTTTCAGACAGGCATTACATATACATACATACAAGTTTACATTCCAGCATACTATATATCAGAGAGGACAATCCATTCAAGCATTCATCTCAAATATCAAACCATATAAATGGGTTCGAGTGTGTTTTCTCACCTTGGAATGCACAGTGCGGAGAAGAACAGAGACAGTTGCAAAGCCTGTATTTTTTTCTTTTAATTTCTTTTGAAGATTAGATAGTTTGAGTTTTTTTAACGCTTCAACTTGTTTTATTTTCTTCCAGGTTGAACTTTTGCTTGCTCAGTAATTCCAGAGTTGAAGCTTGGAATTTTCTTTTGTTTTTTCTGTTTTCCCAGGTTGAAGATTGCTTTGAGATCATCTTGGAATTTGCTTCTAGCTTTGATTTCAGGTTTTAGAATTGAATTTTTTTTTCTTTGTCTTACTCTTACCCAGGTTGAAGACTGAGGAAATGAAGTTGTTGATCAAGCTGAACTTCAGATGATCTTGGAAGTTGTTTTCTCTCTTATATTTACTAAAATTAAATTTAAAGAAAAATTTGCCACTTGTTTGATAGGTTTACACTTGTCTTATTATCTTTAACACTTATTGAATTATAAACATTTATGCTTAAATCCTTTGCTAAAAATTAATTTACAAATTGTGTTTTAAACCCTGCATAATTTTACTTTATAAAGCATACTTATCTATTTTGTTTTCTTATGTATTATTTATACTTATACAAATTAAAGTAAAATGGTTTGAAATTAAATTATATATTACTTATAAATATTTATAAGTTAGTAAGTACAATTTTTATTCAAAATTTTTTGTATCAATTCATCTCTTATGTTTTATAACTTAGCATATGTTTATACGTTCCAATATTTTTATTATTTCCAAATCAAATTCTATTTATAATCCATTTAATTTCAAATCGATTAATTTTATTTACAATCTTTTGATATATTTATTCATTCAAATTTTCTTACAAATTCATGTATATATATTATTTACTAACTATATTTATTTCAAATATACATGAAAGAAAAGTAATCTAAATCTTTTATCACATCTTATTAAAACTCAAAATATTTGTATACATATAAGTATATTAAACCTTAATTCATTCTTGTTTTAAAATATATATACATTATACATACGTTTTCAATTATTTGTACTTACACAATTTTTAAAGGGAAATGATTTGAAAGTAAATTATACACATAATAAATAATCATATATTCATATACACATATTAAAGTTAGAAAAGAAATTTTATTTCCAATATAATTATTAAATTTCCAAATTAAAATTTCTATTTACAATACAAACCCTATTTAACTTTGAAAGATCACATTCCTTTACATCCATTTACATATACAAAAATACATTTTTATTTGTTTAGGAAATTCAAAATTTAATTCACAATTAGATTTGTAATTAATATATTATTCAAAATATCTATTTCTGAATTTTTCAATCTCACAATTCAATTTAAAATAAATTTTATATACAAATATCTGATTAAATTTGGAAAAATTCACATTTATTCTCAATTTGATTCCAAAAATTAAATTAATTGTCAAATTAATCTTGTTCCAAATTCGAGAATGTTACAAAGGTTATAGCGGTCGCGGCCCAGGGTATGTGCATTTCCTTCTGAATAAAAAGTGGTATTCTGGTATGGAGCCCTGATAATTTGCTTATGTGGCTGTTGCTGTTGAGGGCCCTCAATAAAGGTCAGTTACGACCGGGGGATGGCATACTCACGATAGTTAGTTACCTAGTTACAGAGGTAACCCGGCCTTGTATTGGCAGAGAGCTGGTGAAGTTCTCGAGGCGTCCCTCCAGAGGCGTACCCTTTCGGACAAAGGATGTTTCTTAGCCTTGTCCATTTGTTGGAAATCCAATCAATCAAATACGAGCCCTTTACGATTGCAGTTGTATAACCTGTCACCTCAGGTGGTAGCTATAGCAGGCATAATATAATGGTACCTATGCTGGCTAAGATTAATATTATACTTTCGAAATGTTTTCCACACTATGCACTAAAAATAATATCAAAAAGGATTTTTGCATATCAAGCATGTTTGACTATCATACGGAGAAATCTTCCCCAAGTATGCGATTGCATTGTGTATGTGGCGGGAGGCCTTATGGTGTTTCATTTTCCAAAAGCATAAATGGATTTCTTTTTGTAAACTATTTTTGTTCAAACAACTGTTTTGTTTATCCATATCAGTCCCATGACTGACCCGGAGTTTATTGTTCCCTTTCTTAACTCTGGGCGCCCATAATTTTCCATACGGGCAGCCTAGAGTCAGGTTATCCGTATTCTAGAGCGAAGTTGGATTGTAGATTCGAAAATCTCTGAAGTCTTTGGAAGCTTTTGGTTTGGAGTCTTTGTGTAACGGCCCACAAATCCGTACCCCTTGAGTCAACGCTATTCTACATCAATCAACCCAAGATGAACAGAAATTTGAACCATTTGGGTTAAAGAAAAAGAGGTTGAAGAAGAAGATAGAAAACAACATCAGAATCTAACCATCGCAGCGGAATAAAATATTTTAGATAATCACATATCTTTACACCAAAAACAAATACTATATCTGTTTATACATACATCATAAGAGTATACATAACACACAACTGGGCAATAATCATAACTATCCTCACAATCTGAATACACATCGGAATAATAATCAAGTACGGAAGTACATATCGCCATTCAGCTCGTCTACTGAGCTCCACAGCAACATATCTTGTATTCTATAATACTCGGTCTGACCCACGCATTATAGTTAAATAACACCCGAGTCAGTTTGGAATACCAGCGCGAGAAATCACACTCAAATTGATTATTAAAGTTTCAAAATCCTTTGAAAACAAAAGCATTTCGTAAGACCACGTCTGGTTTTTACCTTACGATAGCTAAAATAATTTTTATAAAATCCTCTGATATTATAATAGGGTCTATTTACAAATACTTATCAAAATAGCAGAAATTGTTACATCTATTAAATTCCATCTACTAGCCACAATCGTGGTTAATACAAACAAAACTCATAAAAGGCGCATAGGGAGAATTGATTTCCAACTAATGACTAGGCACAGGGGTACCACCTGTCACGGTACCTGGTCTAGATCAGCATACCGAGGATCACTCCCGATCCTCTGCAACACAAGACCGAGACTATCCCTTACTGGATAATCCCGAGTAAGATCACCCTACGGTTGGGATCAGCAACCGCACCACTAAGCCGAAATAAAAGGGACATCTAGATAGGGATGACCTCACCCAAAACGGGTGCTACCCACCTAGTCTTGCTGCATAACCCCTGATTTTCAGTCATTCCCGGTTGATAAGGCTTGAGGCTAAGCATTACCTTTAAGATCGTTTCACCTAGAATGCCCATTGTCCACCTGACGATGTTCTGAAAGCATTCATCCATACAAGTCCGTCCTGGGTTCGAATGGAACTGAAGGCACTACTCCTACTACATCCATTTTGGAATTATCCTTAGGATTAGTAGCGACTAGCCCTTGCACTTCACTGCTCCATCTTCGAATCCAAACTCGTTTTTCCCACGAAAATGTTCAAACCGGATCGAAGTGGTTTTCGAGAAATTAATCCTGATCTCGGTCTCTTCGAAACGATCAGCGCATTGGCCAATATTGATAGTCGGTGATTTAACTATCAATTAACATTCACAACAACCATCCAACAAAATAATTTCACCAAATTATTTATTAATCTCAAAATATCTTTACAAGATATATTTTCACTTTCCAATTCCTTTTGAAAATAGTTTCAAACCATTTTCTCTCTCAGAGTAAATTCCCAAATATATTCGATTCCCACTGAAATTACCAAGTACAAACATCTTAGATTTAAAAAATAATTTAAAACACTTTATTATAAAACATACTTTAACATTTAAATTTAGAAAAACTATTTTATTACTTAATTAAAAATATTTACTTTAAGAATATTTAAAATAAAGCTACTTTATAAAATATAAACTAAAGTTTCCTCTTTTAAAACATAATACCAAGTCATCTTTAAATAATTACTTCTATAATAGATTTGAAAATACTTACTTTAAAATTTAAAATAATAAATTTTCTAAAACATATTTCTTAAAACAACTTTAACTTTTAACTCATACTTATAAATTTTGTTTTGAAAACGTACTTGGCTATCCAGGGAAATACGTTTCTCTTTCACATCCTTTAAAACTAAATCACTATTTATTTTTAAATAAATTTACCCATTCCTTTAATAAATTCCCACCTTGAATTTATTCTTCCTAAATATCCGTTGATATATTTTACTTTACTTTTATAAACCCAGTTTATACATTTCATAGTCACAACCTCCTTTTAAAATCCCAATTCCAACACTTAAATCAATTTTCAAATGGATTTCCAATTTACCTAATTTGAAATAAGTTCCTTTACTTACTCAATTTATTCAAAATCCATTAACCTCATATTTCATTTCTTAATTATAATTAAAAATCCTTTTTAACTAAAAATACCAATTTCAGATTCCCCAAATTCCTTCTCTATTCCTTTGAATAAATTTAAAGCTTAAATCTTTAAAATAAATTCTTTTGCACTTTAAAATGCTCCACTTAAGTTTAAAAAATTCATTATTTCCCTGTGTTAACCCTCAATTTTCTATGAGTTAAGAACTGTACGACTCAAGGAAGGTACACGACTTAAGGCATTGACGACCTAACAACTCAGAGTACTTCACAACCCACGACTTAAGGTCTGGACGATCTAACGAGTTAAGGTCTAGACGACTTTAGAGTTGAAACGGTCTAAGCAGTCTTCAACTTAAGGAAGTCTACGACTTAAGGAAGTCTACGGCTTAAGAGATGGCACGACTTAAAAGCAGTCCACGACTTAAGAAATTACAACCTAACGACCCAAGGGAGTAATGGTCCAACAACCTAAAAGGACTATGACTTAACGACTCAAGGCATGAAAAGTTAAGACGACTACACCTAAGTCGTGACCGACTTACGACCTTTGTTAGGTCGTTCACGACCTAAGACTACAGAGGCAAATTCAATACCGCACCATGATTCGTTAACTCCAGTTAAGCCACAAGCCGAGAATCAGTTTAGGACGGTCACGACCTACGACCTATGGTAAGTCGTACACGACTTAAGCAAATAAATGAATTACCGTGATACTTATGCCACATCTTGTTAACTCGGTCACGACTTAAGTCTACGGAGTTAAGGTTCAATGCCGCATCACTTACGAGAGGACTGGTTGACTCATTTGCGACTTAGGACTTGTGATATATCCAGGGTTCAGCAAGGATGCTTTTAAGAAGTCTCGACCCAGCATTTAAGTCGCAACTGACCCACGACTTAGTTTAAGTCGTCCACGACCCAACTTAGGTCGGTTACGATTTAGGACTTGGTAATGTTTCCTGCCCAGAATTCTCTATAAATATATTGCCATCTCCAACTTTCAAAGGACTTTTTGGACAATCCCTTCAAGCGCCGATACTCTGCCAGTTTCTAAACCAACTCCATACTTGAAGTTTCGAAGAACATTACAAGCTACTATGAAAGACTTTCACACATCCGACATGGATTCGAAGACTTTCATCTACATTGAAGCTTAAGCTACTTGCTCAAAGTGTTTTGTAACTAAAGAGATTTGTACTTGAAGAACATTGTATTATTTTGTAACAAGATCAGTAATAAAGATACCTAAAGTGGACGTAGGCTACTCCTTAAGCCGAACCACTATAAAATCGCTGTCTCTTACTGTATTTTCTGTTATCTTAGCTGATATTCTATTCCCGAACCATCGGGTGGTGCTTTCACACTCACATTTCACACACCGGGGTGTTAGCGTTTGATTTTAAGCGTTAACATTTTTGGTGCTTTCACTGAGAACCCAACTCAGGATACTTCCACCATTGCTCCGCGAAGGTTTGTTGAAAGGACTTCTTTTAAAACCAGAAGTTTATTGGAAATAATGGCTCCTGGGAGAAAACGAAGTTCTGTAAGATCCGACAATGTTCAAGAGAATACCGCTACCTCTCCTCCTTCAAGTCAAGCAGCTCCAACTGTCGGGGTTACGCGAGCAGAATTGGACGCCATAGTTTTGGGGTTGAATCAACAATTGAATGCCCAGAATGCACAATTGGAAGCTCAGAATGCCCAGAACGCCCTGATCTTAAGTAAGTTTAATGATCTACTTGACGCAAACCATCAACTGGCTAATAATGATGGAAACCCTACTGTGGGAGTTCAGGATGTTGAAGGGAACATTTCACAAAGAGCCGCAGACCCTGTGGAAAGGACACCTCCCCAGGCTGGAGGATCAGGGCCGCAGCCGACCCTCCGTGAACGATTATCAAGACAGAATTCAGAGAGAGTGGCTGATGTTTGCCCTCCAGAACCTCTAAATGATGAAGAGTATTTTTCGGGTATGGTTCGTCAAATCATGAAGGAAAATATGCGAAGAGATGAAGATGAGAAAGAGTGGGGTTTTGCTCCAAGCAAAACTCCATTTACTGAAAAGATCTTGAAGGCAGAGTTCCCAAGGAAATTCGTTCCCCCTACTATTCCGGCTTACAAGGGGACGAGTGATCCTAACGATTTTCTGTATAAGTACGAATGGCATATGACGGGTGCCAGAGCATCTGATGAAATCAAATGTCGATATTTCCCGGTATATCTGGAAGGTGTAGCTCTATTGTGGTTTACAAAGCTGCCGGTCAGGTCCATTGATCAGTTCTCCGATTTGACCAGGAAATTCAAGGAGCAATTTCTATTGTATGCTTCAAAAGCAAAGGATATAATGTCACTGTCAAGTCTAGAGCAAAATCCGGGAGAATCCATCAGATCATTTTTGAATCGTTTTAACATAGCATTGGCCGAGGTAGATAATGCTGAGCCACGCATTGTCCTAGCATACTTGATGAGGGCGATTGACAAATCAAGCGAATTTGGAAAGTGGTTGAAAATGAAAGAACCAAACTCGCTCGAAAAATTCTACAAGAAAGCGGATGAATTCATGCGCTTGGAGAGCCTCCAAACACCGGCTAAGGTGATATCAGTTGAAGCCGGGAACAATGGTGCTGCTTCGAACAAGAAAGAACCTAACACTCAGAAAAGGGGAAATGATGGTGGAAAGAAACAGGGAGATGCTAAGAAAGGTCGTCCTTTCAATTTCATGCCCTTGACCGATACCCTTGAGAACATCTTCTTTGCAACAAAGGATGATGTCAATTATCCGACACCGCCTAAAATGAGAGTGAGAAATAAGATGGAAAAGAGTGGAAGGTTCTGCCGGTTCCATAACCAACCCGGCCATGACACCAACGAATGCCGTCAGTTGAAAGAGGTAATTGAACAACTTTTGAAAGAGAACAAGCTCCAACAGTATGTGAAAAGGAATAAAAATGCCCCAGCCTCGTCGACTCAAGGACAACAAGTTCCCACTCACCATCCTGGCTCAAGTGAGAAGGCCGTAGAGCATGAATCGGAAAGACCTGTCATCAATATAATAACTGGAGGGCCTCACCCAGCAGGCAAAAGCTGGGGCAAGATGGAAAGGTATGCCCGGGCCTTGAGGCATGTACCGGCTGAAGAGAATGTTTTTGTTTTAGAAAATGATGCGCCTTTAAAGCAACAAAAGACTTCCACAGATGATATTGTATTCAGTGCCAGAGATTCTTTGGGTATCGAGGCTCCTACCATAGATCCTTTGGTCATATCCGCTGGTATTGGGCCGGCAACTGTGGGAAGGGTTCTAGTTGATTGTGGAGCTTCATGCAACATTCTCTTCAAGAAGACATTTGATCAAATGAAAATTCCAATGGCTGACGTTCAAGCTTCTTCACTTAAGATTGCTGGGTTTGCTGGAGAACCCAAACAGCCGATTGAGACCATAGATTTGTTTGTGGAACTTGGGAAAGGGCTAAGGAAGGTGGCTCGAAAGCAAACCTTTATAATTGTTGAAGAATTCTCTGCCTACAATGCCTTTTTAGGCGGACCAACTCTTGCTGCATTCAAAGCTGTTCTTGCCCCATGGTGTCTGACTATAAAATTCCCCACAGATAATGGAGTTGGTGTGATTAAAGGAGACCAAGATGCGGGGCAAGAATGTTATCTTACGGAGTTGCGTGAATCAAGGAAAAGAGAAACGGGAAAAGGTGCGGCGGCTCCAGTCCGCATCAAAGAACCAACCTCGTAGCAATTACAGGGTGGACCCTGCACTGGTGAATATAGTGGCGCACGAAGAGAGATGGATCCAAGGAAAGCCAGTGCTGGGGAGAATAGGGTAGTACCGGTAGGGGTAACAGTGCCGGTACCCGTTGACCCTAAGGACCCAAACAAAGTGCTGAATGTGGGTTCACAACTCAACACAACAGTTCAGAATGATCTGATTTCATTTTTGAAGGCAAATTTGGATGTATTCGCTTGGACTCATGCTGACATGTGTGGAATATCCCCAGAGATTGCAGTACACACTCTGAACATTGATCCAAGGTTTACACCCATGAAACAGAAAAGAAGAACTCAGGGTCCTGAGAGGACGACAGCATTGAAGGAAGAAGTGGATCGACTCATGGAGAACGGTTTCATCAGAGAATCTACTTATCCAATTGGGTATCAAATCCAGTGCTGGTTAAAAAAGCTAATGGGAAATGGAGAGTATGCATTGACTTTTCGGATTTGAACAAAGCCTGCCCCAAAGACTGTTTCCCGCTGCCCAGGATCGATCAGTTGGTGGATGGGACAGCGGGGCATGAATTGTTATCTTTTATGGATGCATACTCCGGATATAACCAGATTATGATGCACGAGCCAGATCAAGAGGACACAAGCTTCATCACAGATGTTGGACTCTACTGCTACAAGGTCATGCCTTTTGGACTCAAGAATGCAGGGGCAACTTACCAAAGGCTTGTTAATGCCATGTTTAAACCGCAGATTGGCAAGACAATGAAGTTTATGTTGATGATATGCTGGTAAAGTCTAAGAAAGCAGTGGACCACATGGATCACTTGGCAGAGATGTTCGCAGTACTCCGAAAGTACAGAATGACGCTTAATCCCTTGAAATGTTCATTTGGAGTGGAGTTCGGAAAGTTTTTAGGTTTCATTGTGAGCGCTAGGGGAATTGAAGCTAATCCTTCTCAGATCACTGCCCTGAGAGAGTTCAAAGCTCCTAGAACGAAGAAAGAATTGCAAAGTCTCAATGGAAAGGTTGCTGCCTTGAGTCGGTTCATTTCAAAAGCTACTGACAAATGCATTCCATTCTTTGATGCTCTGAAGAAAGGAAGAAAAAACTTTGAGTGGACTCCTGAATGTCAGAAAGCATTTGATGAGTTGATTCGTTACATGGAAGTGCCTCCGATACTTTCAAAGCCTGACAATGGTGAAGATCTCTTCATATATTTGGCAATTTCATCTCATGCTCTCAGTGCAGTGTTGGTATGGGAAGACGCCAGGGTTCAACGCCCAGTCTATTATATCAGCAAAAGATTCACTGGGGCAGAGATGAACTATTCAAGGTTGGAAAAGCTCGCCTATTGTTTGTTGATCGCATCAAGGAAATTGAGGCCGTATTTCCAAGCTCATCCCATCAATGTCCTCACTGATCAACCTCTAAAGCAAGTCCTATTCCGTCCTGAGACTTCGGGCCGTCTTTTGAAATGGAATATTGAACCCAGCCAATATGACATCACTTATCATCCCCGGAAAGCAATCAATGGACAAGCTTTAGCAAATTTCATCACAGAATGTACGGATAAAGGTGACAGTAAGGAAGAAGCCACTGATAACATCCCAATCCAATGGAAATTATATGTCGATGGCGCAAGGAATGATTACTGTTCCGGAGCAGGGGTTGTCCTTGAAACCCCAGAAGGGCGATCGCTATGTTATGCACTGAGACTAGAATTCCCTTCGACAAATAATGAAGCAGAATATGAAGCTCTCATCGCTGGTTTACGAATCGCTAAAGAACTAAACATCAAGGCATTGCAGATCTTCAGTGATTCTTAGCTTATTGTCTGCCAAGTCAAGAAGGAATTTCAAGCTAAAGGAGGGAATCTACCCTCCTATTTATCAAAGTCCTGGGAGCTTCTTCAAGATTTTTACCGTTATTCAATAAACCATATACCCCGAGAAGAGAACATCAAGGCGGATTCTCTCGCAAAGTATTCAAGTACTGGTGAAGCTCAACTATTGGGATTAATTCCCGTCGAAGTCTTGTCGGCTCCGAGCACAGATGAAATGGATGTTGATTGGGTTATGAATGTATCCCAAGAGCAAGAATCATGGATGAATCCAATATTTGAATATTTTCTCAATGGTTCTTTGCCAGAAAGTTCAAAAGAACGACAGAAGCTGATAAGGAAAGCCTCCAGATATATAGTTCATGATGGTCGTTTGTACAGACGAGGATTTTCAATGCCTCCGATGCGTGGCAAAGGAAGAAGCTAAGACAATTCTAACTGAAGTACACGGAGGGGAATGTGGGGATCATACAGGTGGTCAAACTTTAGCAAAGAAAATCCTCCGTTATGGATACTTTTGGCCAGAAATTAATCAGGATGCTGCTGACTATTCCCGAAAGTGTGATAAATGCCAGAGATTCGCCAAAATTCCTAGAGCACCTTCCACTGAGCTAACACAAATGGTCAGTCCATGGCCGTTTGCCATCTGGGGAATAGATCTCATTGGGCCTTTGCCGACTGTCAAATCGGGAATTAAATATGCTATCGTTGTTGTTGATTATTTCACTAAATGGGCTGAAGCCGAACCATTGGCTACTATTACCTCTAAGAAAATGATAAGTTTTGTGACTAAAAATATCATTTGCAGGTATGGTGTGCCTCAGAAGATAATCACAGACAACGGTACCCAGTTTGAAAGTGAGGAGTTCCAAGATTTCTGCAAACGATTCAAGATCCGAAAAAGCTTCTCAGCAGTGGCTCATCCGCAGGCAAACAGGCAAGTGGAAGCAGTAAACAAAATCATCAAATCAACCATCAAAAAGCAACTGGAAAAGGCAAAAGGCGGTTGGGTCGATAAGTTATCGCTTGCACTATGGGCATACAGAACTACCGACAAAACTGCGACTGGGCATACTCCATTTTCATTGGCATACGGATCAGAAGCGATGATTCCAGTGGAAACTGAAGTCCCCTCACACAAAAGGATCCATTTTGATCAACATGAGAATGAAAAACTGCAACTGGAAGCACTTGACCTCCTTGACGAAAGAAGAGAAGAGGCTAGGCTTAGAATTGCAGCTCATCAGCAAAGGATAGCCCGGCACTTCAATTCCAAAGTTCGTCAGCGCAGCTTTGAAGTTGGGGACCTAGTCCTGAAGAGAATTATGAAAGCCACAGGTGTGTTTGGGCCAAACTGGGAAGGGCCATATGTCATAGGCACGAAACTTCTTGATGGCACATTCAAACTCACAACTGTCGAAGGAGAACCAATTCCAAGAGCTTGGAACAGCAATCATTTGCGTCCATATTTTACTTAAAAGCTTTGCTGAAATGTTGTAAAAGAATTACGAATATATGATTCTTGTATTGAAAGCAATTGTAAAGCAAGTGAATAGTGAAAAGCTATAAAGTGGATGTAGGCCCAGCTTTTGGCCGAACCACTATAAATCATGTGTTCTTTACTACTATAAACTGCTTTGTTTTATTTCGACATATAAAATACGTTAGTTGTGTTACTAAAATGTCGATTTAATAATGCAGGCCATAAAAACAAAGCTTACCCATTGCAAGACCAAGCGATCTCCAACATCACCCAGCAAGCAAACGCTAAACCATCCAAAATTTCCATACTCAAATCCTACGAAAGAAATGCTTCGAACAAAAGTTAGCGATGTGGATGGAAGTGGACTATTTCTAACTAACTGCAAATGCTTGTACAAACGAGCATCCAGTTAAATAGCCCGTGTCTACCACCACTAACTCGTTTAACTACGAAGTATATTTCTTTGGATAAGGAAAGTTATTGGCAACTAAAAAGGGATGATACTTGGAAAAGATAACGGGGATCGCCGGCATGAATAGATGGCAAAGGGATATGGGCGAGCAAGCATCAAACAGCAAAAGACCTCTTCGGAGGCACAAGCCCTCTTCAGAGGCACAACTCTTCGGAGGATAAAGACATCGAACGGGCCTCGCCAGAAAAAAAGAGTTCTTTCTCGACATAAAGTTGTGGACTGATCGGTGATACACTCCCGTGAATCCATTCAGCTAAGAGAAAGAAACTCCAAACTTCCAGGCAAAAGCCCCACTTAGAGGCACACGTTTCACCGAGATTGAAATAAAACTTCCAAGTGTTGAAACGTGAAAAGCCCTCTTCGGAGGCCCATTTCACCACAGTTGAAATGCTAAAAGACCTCGAGCGGGCCTCGCCAGAAAAAGAGAGTTCTTTCTCGACATAAAGTTGCGGACTGATCGGTGATACACTCCCGTGAATCCGTCCAACTAAGAGAAAGAAACTCCGAACTTCCAGGCAAAAGCCCTACTCAGAGGCACACATTTCACCGTGATCTGAAATAAAACTTCACACGAGTCGAAATGTGAAAAGCCCTCTTCGGAGGCCCGCTTCCCAGCGAACAGGGAAAAAATTAAAGCCTCTCCCAAGAGGCAGAAACAAAAAGACCTCTTCCCAGAGGCACAATTAAACAAAAAGACCTCTTCCCAGAGGCACAATCAAACAAAAATACCTCTTCCCAGAGGCACAATCAAACAGAAAGACCTCTTCGGAGGCACACGTTTCACCGAGATTGAAATAAAACTTCCAAGAGTTGAAACGTGAAAAAGCTCTCTTCGGAGGCACAACTCTTCGGAGGCACACGTTTCACCGAGATTGAAATAAAACTTCCAAGTGTTGAAACGTGAAAAAGCCCTCCTCAGAGGTACAACTTTTCAAAGAAGCATTTCATCAAAAAAGTAAAAACAAAGGTCAAAAAGCCCTCCACCGAGGCGCAATACAAAAAAAAGAAGCCCTCTTTAAAGGCACATTTTAGCTTTCAAAGGAAGATTGGTTCATCTATTCTTGAAAAAACTCTTCCTCAAAAAAAGTTAAAGTGCCCTTCGAAGGCCCGCTCTACCACATAAGAGAATTCGCTTTGTAAAAATGTATATATGCAAAAGAAAAAGTGATATCTCCAAAGGGTGGAGCATGAAAACTCATATGAAACGAGTTGTACTCTATTTTGAGCAGAATAATATTCCTCCAAGTATGAAATAATTATTCTCCAGAAAATAAGAGTACAAGTCTCCTCAAAGTTGAAAATATTGCAACGAGCTTATGGTATAGGGGCAACATGGTATAGCTACATTGGTAAGAATTACGCTCGAACAATATACCACAAGCTCACTGTAATATTGTACGAAGAAACTTGTACAAAAACGAATAGTAAATGCATTCTCAAATACAGACAGAAGTTTGTACAAACAAAAAGAATCATTTTATTCAATCTTGTCAAAATTTTTGTACAGGTGCATGTTTCAAAATAAAAAGAAAAAGAAAAGCGGAGGCCGGTACCCTCACAATCTCCGACCAGTTCATGCAAAAAGCAAAAAGTAAAAATAAATCGAAGCAGGGCCCCTTACTTCTTCTTGCCACCACCCTTAGAGCCTTCACCTGACCTAATAGGCAGTTTTTCAGGACGGCTTGGGAGAGTTGGGGATGAAGGAGAGAGGGTTACTGCCGGATCAACCTTCGCTTCCTCTTCAGAAACAAGAATGCTTTCCCTTTTCTTCTTGGAAGTGGTACGCTTCCTCCTCCTCCTTGAAGAAGACTCACTTCCCGGGGTAACAAGAGCAGCCAGTTTTACGTCATCAGAAATAGTATGCTCCGGGGATTTGTCGCCTCCTTCAGGTCCTTCGCCTTTCTGCTCCTGCGAAGCGATTGGATCATCCAACCCTTGAAGGGCTCTTATCAATTCTTCTTGTGATCCCGGCTGGGAAATAGGAGTGATTTGAGGGAATGGAGGAGGGACAGCTGGAGGAGGAGAAGTCTGTGTGGCACTTGGCGTATTTGCTACAGAAGAAGAAAAGCCAAAAATATTAGTACCTCCCATGAAGAAAGGAGATAGCGGCTCATTGAGATTTAAGAAATAATCAAAAAGTTCGTCAAACTCTTGAGGAGCAAACAAACAGTCCACTTGGGCAAGATTAACGGTAGAGTTACCTGGAGAAGTCGGCTTCCTAATGTCAACTTCATAAGCATGTGCTTCGGCGCTCTCTTCGCCTTCATCTCCACCCTGCGTGCTTGTGATCTCAGTTGTAACTTTAACAGGGGATGGAGAATGAGAACCAGAGCCTGTGATGTCAACATCGGCCGAAACTGAAGGAGGGACGGGGGCAGTTAATGGTGCTTCTTTCGCAAAGTGTTGCTCCCCTACCTCAGCTCGTGCTTTGGCAAGCTGCTCTTTTCCCCGGACTAGTTCAGCTCTGGCGTCATCATCTAGAAAGTGTTCTGCAAGAGATGCTTCAGCATAGCCGGCACCTGTACCTCCAAGCATGTCAAGAATTGACTCCCAAACCTCGACCAGGGTAATCTCATACTTCGGTCCTAAGAATGAAAGGCTCCCGCGCCCCGTAACGTTATGCACGTAGAAGTCAAATAAAGTGGAGTTGATATTGGCTTTAGTCACCTCATGCGACTGTTCGGCAGCCTGCCTTCCAGCGATAGCTTCATCACGTTCCTTCTCGGTCTTTAATAATTGGGCCTTTAGCCTCATAATCTCCAAATCCTGGGAGTTGACCTTTTCCCTTAACTCTGCAACGTCAGCACGATACCTTCCGTTTTTTTCTGCTCAGCCTCAAGTTGCCACTCGGCATGTCGCTGAGCAGCGTGAGCATCACGAACCTGCTTTTGAAGTACTTCTTCTTTTTGAGTATATGAGCTAGAAGAAGTAGCAAGCTCTTGTTTAAGCTTCTCAACTTCTGCTTCAAGCTTCTCGTTGTAATCAGCAATGTTCCTCATCTCAGTATCATGCTGGCTTAAAGTTTTTTGCCACTCGGCCTTATCATTTTCCATGGTCAGCATGGCCTCTATATTCACACGGTTGACCCTTTGAAGCTCATCAACAAGCTTTTGCCACCCAGACATCCGCTCGATATCGAGTCTAACAGCATCAAGATTTTGCAGCATTGCTTGTTTGTCAATAGGGACCAAGTCAAGATCGAACCGCACTCCCTTTAGGCACCAGTGTGGGAACCGGCTTTGCAGAGTGGCCGGGCCTGGTCCAATTTGAAATTTAGGCCTGTTGACTATTGTCTGAATGTCTGTCTTCTCGAGAGCATGAGAGCCAGAAGGGATGTCAAGTGAGACGGGGGCAGTGGCCTTTTTAGGAGTTGTAGATGCATGCTTCTCACCGTGCCTAGCACGCTTGCTTGGGTACTCAACTATATGACTTTTTCCCCGGTCATCATGCGACTTTCTTTTGTGAGAGTCGTCACCTCTCTGGGAAGAATCATGGTGCTCCTCCTTTTCTTTTCTCTCATAACGCTCTTCTTGAGCCCTCCTCTCTTGAGCCTTTCGAGCGGCTCTCTCTTCGTCAGTTTCTCTGTAAACGGGAAGGTAGCGCCTATAGTCATATTGACTACGCCTCCCGTAGCGCTGAAAGTCGTCGTAATAAGAGCCGCTGCGTCCCATCGGATAATCTGAAATTGGAAAAAAGACAAGTCTTGAAAGTCTTCAGGAAAAAAGAAGTTAAGTACGAATAAGTGCTGAAAATCCTATGTGTGTGTGGTGTGCAAACTACACGCATCAGGCTACAAACCGCTCTTCGGCACAGGGGTGGTAGTGACTTGAGTGGTAGGCGTCAAAATTTGTTGAAAGGTTGATGTCGCCTGGACAACAGGAGAAGAAGCTTTAGGGACATCATCTTTAAAAAGTTCCTGTTAAGTTATGATCAGGTCGCTTAGCCCCTCAAAAGTATCATCACAGCCAAGTTCGACGAGAGTTTCTTTTTCGGCTTCCAGACCAGCCGCATCTTCAGAGCAACGAAGAGATTCTTCCTCTTCAATAACTGGGGCAAGTGCCGATTTGCTGGATGGACCCGCAACATCGGTAAGTGTGAGGCACTTCACCAGTGAAGTTTTAGTAGAGGGCTCCTTCGGCATAAGCTTTTCAGCAGGAGTTGAGACATCTGGTGCCTCCGCTAGAGAATCAGCGACTTCATGAGGCTGAGTGGAGCGAGAAGGGTGAAGAAGTCCGAATTGGTGAAGGAATTCGTCATTCAACAAAAATTTCATGTCCCGCTCTTCAACCAGAACAGCCACGAGCCTCTCCAGAGTTGGCTTGTGGCTGGGATCTCTAGAAGGAGGGGGGAGCGCTGAAATGAAAAAATGAAGTTAACACTTGTCAATTCGGACTTCGCAAAACTCAGAAAATAGAAGAAGTAAAGGTAGACGATCTTACTTCCTTCCCTCCACACAGCATAAAACCCCGGGGGGCAGCGGACAAAGAAGAACTGAGTTAAGAACCCATGAGCAGTGTCGGGAAGGCCAACGATCAATTTGCGATTTCGGGCGCTTCTCACGACGGTGATAGAAGGGTGATCCTTAGTCCTAGTAAAGGATCATAAGAAGCAAATCTCGTCGAAGCTTGGAAGTCGGTCAAATGTTCTCCTAAATAGCACACACAACCCCATCAGAATGGCGTAGCCATTGGGATGTAGCTGGAATGGGGAGATAGCTAGTCGACGAAGAAGATTCTGGAGAAAGTTGTTGAAATGGGGAATGGCCCCGCTCAGGCACATTTGCCGGTTAACCGCTATAAAGCCAGGAGGCGCCACATCAGCAGTGTTAGTTTTCTCAGGAAGAATGGCATCTGCTTCAGCAATGCCAAACTGGATGCATAACTGACGAAAAACTTTGTATGATAGAGAGGTAGAGGCTCTCTCTGGAGGATTAACTAGGGGAGCCGGAATAGGAGTGGCTTCTCCAGTCTGGACTGTTATATCTTCTTGCTGAGAAGTCATTCTACACAAGCAACTGGATATTCAAATGTGAAGGTGCACGTTTCCTAAAAGTGTGAAGTGTTGTGCAGAACTAATAAAAATAACAAGTGAATATAACTGGAATTAAACTAGTCGACAATTGATCGATTACCAAATTTCAGGACTTGTTAATTTAAAGTTCAGGTATAGTATTAGTGCAAACTGGGCAGTTTCAGTTGACTATTTCCATGTTGCTTTAATACTTTACTTGAATTTGATGATTTAAAAGCACTTCGTTCACACAATCTATGTAAGTTGATTATCTGTTGTTAACTAATCTGCCATTTGATGTGGGCAGTCAGTGGCAGTATATTCGTCCCAATTTTCTGTAAATGTTGTATTGAACAGATTTGTATACTTGCAAGTCAAAATGATCTGTGAAAAAATGCAACAGAGTTTAACAGTTCAAAGTTCAAGCGGCATGTCAAAGTTCGGGCAAAACTTAAGTGTTAACTCGCCAACGACTCAAGTGCTGACTCGTCGACGGCTTAAGAAATTTTTCCTACAGGTTAAGTTAAGTCATTGGTTCTCTTGTTAACTCATTTACGACCTAAGGATCATGAGACGAGTTAAGTCAGGCCGTTTCAATCTTGAGTCGTTGATGCCTTAAGTCGGTTGTGCTCTAAAGTCATAAGTCGTGGAAGATGGGAGAGACTTCAATTCAGAGCAACAAAAAAAAAATTCTCAAGGCCTAACTCGGCCATGACTCAAAGCTTAAGTCGAAGAGTATGTTAAGTCGATTGACAGTTAAGTCGCCAAGATCACTGGGCCGCAGAAATTTGCTAGGTCGTACCCAAGGCAATGTCCCACTCTATTTGGCCAACTCACATTCTCATCTAGCTCCTAACCCGTTAACCTTCTAACTCCTAACCTGTTAACCTTCTAACTCCTAACCCGTTAACCTTCTAACTCCTAACCTGTTAACCCAATAACATCTCATCAACAACAACCCTAGTTCTATCACACCACTGAATCGCCACAAATCGCGAGTCGTCTTAGGTCAAATCAAATAGCCCTAAATCCATCGATGACCAATGCAACAATACTCGCACAGCTAAAGAGGCGAATCAGAGACGAAGGACGGGGCTCATAGATTGACGATGTTCGGCGATTGAAAAAGAAGCAGGATCGCTTACGTAGTGTGATGCTAGAGAGGATCGGAAACAAATCAGGAAGGAATCGCCGTAGGGAGCTCGGAGAAATGTTAATGGCAGATGCGACTTAGGAGATAGGTAATGAGCAGAAAGAAGTAGGAGAAATGACTCAAGTCTTTTATATCTCAGGGCAGTGGAACTTGGATCGGCACACGAGTTAAGATAAGTCGAAGCATACGACCTACGACCTAGGCGTGTACTTCGAGGGGCAAATGTTAACCCTCAATTTTCTACGAGTTAAGAACTGTACGACTCAAGGAAGGTACACGACTTAAGGCATTGACGACCTAACAACTCAGAGTACTTCACAACCAACGACTTAAGGTCTGGACGATCTAACGAGTTAAAGTCTAGATGACTTAAGAGTTGAAACGGTCTAAGCAGTCTTCAACTTAAGGAAGTCTACGACTTAAGGAAGTCTACGGCTTAAGAGATGGAACGACTTAAAAGCAGTCCACGACTTAAGAAATTACAACCTAACGACCCAAGGGAGTAATGGTCCAACAACCTAAAAGGAATATGACTTAACGACTCAAGGCACGAAAGGTTAAGACGACTACACCTAAGTCGTGACCGACTTACGACCTTTTCTAGGTCGTTCACGACCTAAGACTACAGAGGCAAATTCAATACCGCACCATGATTCGTTAACTCCAGTTAAGCCACAAGCCGAGAATCAGTTTAGGATGGTCACGACCTACGACCTATGGTATGTCGTACACGACTTAAGAAAACAAATGAGTTACTGTGATACTTATGCCACATCTTGTTAACTCGGTCACGACTTAAGACTACGGAGTTAAGGTTCAATGCCGCATCGCTTACGAGAGGACTAGTTGATTCATTTGCGACTTAGGACTTGTGATATATCCAGGGTTCAGCAAGGATGCTTTTAAGAAGTCTCGACCCAGCATTTAAGTCGCAACTGACCCACGACTTAGTTTAAGTCGTCCACAACCCAACTTAGGTCGGTTACGATTTAGGACTTGGTAATGTTTCCTGCCCAGAATTCTCTATAAATATATTGCCATCTCCAACTTTCAAAGGACTTTTTGGACAATCTCTTCAAGCGCCGATACTCTGCCAGTTTCTAAACCAACTCCATACTTGAAGTTTCAAGGAACACTACAAGCTACTATGAAAGACTTTCACACATCCGACATGGATTCGAAGACTTTCATCTACATTGAAGCTTAAGCTACTTGCTCAAAGTGTTTTGTAACTAAAGAGATTTGTACTTGAAGAACATTGTATTATTTTGTAACAAGATCAGTAATAAAGATACCTAAAGTGGACGTAGGCTACTCCTTAAGCCGAACCACTATAAAATCGCTGTCTCTTACTGTATTTTCTGTTATCTTAGCTGATATTCTATTCCCGAACCATCGGGTGGTGCTTTCACACTCACATTTCACACACCGGGGTGTTAGCGTTCGATTTTAAGCATTAACACCCTGTTTATTTAAATCTTCTTTCCCTACTCGGAATTTATTTATTAACATTTAAAATCCACTTTTATTCTTTTCCAATTCATTCTTAGATTTAGTCAACTTCTCTATAATTGTTTTTACTTACAAATTCTCTTCTTTATTTTCTTTCCAAAAATCTGATTCTATATATTTTGATAACTCAGTACCGAAATATTTTAAATCAGCCTATAGCATCCAACATTTCCAATTATCAATATAAGTCAACCCAGAACAGCAAATAATCATAACATAAAATTATTAGAATAATCTAGATAATTTTGAGGAATCCAGTTGGATCCCTCCAACCTGTTTCCCTGCATCCACAGACGTTAGCACAATATAAAATACCAATTCCACTTCGAGGTGGAATATCGTGGTATATGGGATTAATATAATATCATCCACTATTATGCAGCGCATAGGGTCTCATCCGCTATATAACGTGTTCCAAGATGTATTACATAATATAATATAGCACATCAAATCAATTCAACCATTCAACCAATTATTTAAATTTAACCATTTGAATTTAAATAACCCAGATGAGTGAGATTAACTCACTTTTACTTCCCATTTTGTAGATCATTCCAAACTGTCTTGCTTCCCCTCCGATTTTGACCTTGAATAACATTTTAAGGTTTGTCAAATATTGAATTGATCGAACAATTAATTATTTTTTATTTAATTTAACCTAAAAATTTGGCTTTTAAATTACCAATTATATTCTTATTTTAAATTCAAATCTATTGAATTAATAAAATTCCAAATTTACTTTCCTTTGATTCAGTGTGTGTGTGTGTGTATGTAAATTGAAATATGTAAGTATATTTATATAAAACAGAATTGTTATACAAATTTCAAAATCTAAATTTACTATATATTCACAATATCTAATTGATTAAATTGAAACAAATTACTGCAATACCCTACTACAGTTCGGCTAGAACGCCATCGCCCTAAAAATTGGGTCACGCAAGATTGCCATCCTCCATCGATTGAAAACGAAATCGTCACTCATCTGCATTTCTGACATCAATCCAACCTTGGGCTCTAACCACTGCCGCGACACCCTCCTCGTGCTTGCTAGAGATCGCGACCATCGCGAGTCACAGCCTCGAACCCCTGATTCGAAAACAAACGGCCTTCCAAAACACCCCTGCTGTCGTCACCTCCGCCTCGACAACACTCAAGTTGTCGACGTCGCTCCACCTGCCTATACACTCTATCGCGACCACCACCTCTTCGCCGCATACCCTCCATCGCTGGTCGACCACACAAGCAGCCGAAACCACCCACGCGCGCGAGCTCGTTCGCGCTTCCTCACTGAAGCCTCAGCGTCGCCGACCCCTGATTCGAGACATCGAACTTTAAAGGGGAAAGCTGCACCTTTTTCGAATTAGCTGGATATATAGGAAGAAGAGGGATTTGATTTTGAAGGGAGGCGTTATTTTTAAGGCTCGGCTTCGATTTTAAGAAGAGGAAAGAGAGGATAAGGACTGTCGCCATTTAATTTTTTTGTGATTTCGTTTTTAGACAGGAGAAAGCTTCGGTATGAAGATTAGAGAGGGAGACGAAGGTGTAATATAAATTGGGGATGGATTCTTGAGTATGAGTGTCCAATTATAAAAATATTATAATTTTTTATTTAGTTATAGAATGTCTTGTTCGCGTATCTCAAAATCTTGAACCCCTATCGAGGCGTTTCGCTAGACATTTATAATGTTAAACCCCTATTCTGAACACAATGGAAAAGGTTTCGAGTCCTAGTTCGATCGTATGGAGAAGATAGCTTTTTGAACCAGTTATTTTATTAAATTTTCGATATAAATTTCAGTGCATTTATCTCTCGTACGAGCACTCGACAACTCCAGACGCTATAAAATTTGAAATCCGATAATAATATTATATTATGGATCCAACGGAACTGGTTTCGTCGAAATCTGAGACTGTGCCTCGCAAGGCTATTTCTAAATATCAATTGAAACGATATTTTTTTAAAACCGAACGAATCACTTCCAATTTCAATTAAAAAACTTTCATTATCTTCTGCACCATCAATATAAATTTTACAAGCCTTCAAATTATTTTTAACAGACTTAAAATCCCAGATTTCATATTTTACCCAATTTCTAATTATTAAATTCAATAAATAAATAGTGATATTTGTAATTCAAGTTAAAATTAACCTTTTAAATATTTAAAATAAATTAAATATTCCCATTTCAAATGTTCAAAACTTCTAGGTCGTCACACTTTGGTTTGGAAGCCTTTTGGATCTGAAGGTCGTTGGAGTTTTGGAAGACCTTATCGAAGTCGAAGTATGTTGGATTCTCGCTCTCTTTTTGGAAGCTCAGTTGGTGTTATTCAGTTGTTATGCTGTCTTTTCCGCCGTGATGTTATTTTTCTATTGTTGTATCATGTATATAACACTCTGATGATGGTGTTCAATTGTTGTAATGATGTTGTATCCATGTTGTATAAATGTTCTGATCAATGAAAATTCATTTTGTTTCCGCTATTTATATCACCTAATGTTGTTATAAGATCCACCGAACTGGAGTCCGACGTTTGAATCTCCGGCATTCGAATACGAGTGAGGTATTTGATGTCGATTTTTAGAAGCTGGATTTTGGGTCGTGATAAGTGGTATCAGAGTTAAAGATTGAGTAAGAACTTTAGCTTAGGAGTATAACACATTTGGTGACTCATTAGAACTAGGGTTAGAGATACCCTAGAATGATTATATCTCAAAGATATCTCGTCCGCATGCCTAAATCAAGTTTTCTTACTATTTATAGATAGTGAGAATGAGCGCAAGAAGAGGACGAGGTAGGGGATGGGGAAGTACCACTACAACTGGTCAAGACCCTGCAACAACGGAAGCAGCTATTCCCACTCAACCTCAGTCGAATCTAGCTGATTTATATCGAAGTTTCTCATGACTTTGGGGAAAGCCATTCACAGGCAAGGAAACTATTATCGAAGCACAAGCCTGGAATCGATCGTGTGAAAGAATTTTCAAAGGTTTGAAGTTGGAAGATGATCAGAAGAGGCTGATAGGTTCTTCGCAGCTCTAGGAAGAGGCTTTAGCATAGTGGGAGACTATTACATTGTCTGAGCCAGAGGATGAATTTACTTGGGATCGATTCAAGGAAGTGTCTGAGCAGCGGTATATGCCGTCTGCTGGTATCTCCTCAATGTACTAGGAGTTTACTGACCTGAAGCAAGGAAGCTTATCGTTTGAAGAATATTTGAACAAGTTAATGAGCTATCTCGATTTGGTCCAGAGTTGGTGAACACCCTTCTGAAGAAGAATGAAAGATTTATTCGAGGGATGAATAAGAAGTTCCATGAATGAGTGACAGCCCATATTAAAGAATCTTTTTCTGATTTGATAGATATGGGTTATAGATATGCTATCTTGGATATGCAGGAAGTTTCGAAGGAAAAAGGAAGTGCAAGCAATCCGAATTGGAAGAAAAGGAAGTTCGGAGGGAAAAAACCATGGCAAGGCAAAGAAAAGAAGAATAATATAGAGAACCAGACGAAGGACGTTACTTGTTTCAGTTGTTTGGAGAAGGGACATTACTCAAGTACATGCAAGAAGCCTAAAAAGCAAGGAAAGAAAGATAAACCTATGAAGACAAGTCAGGGAGCCAGGGAATGCTATTACTGTCATAAGCCAGGACACGTGGTTAAAGATTGCCCGACAATGAAGCAGGCTTAAGTAGCAAAGGTGTATGCAATTAAAGATAAACCTTCAACCTCAGGAGCAGACAAAGGAAAAGGAATTTTAGAAGGTAACCTTCTTATTTATGATAGAGCTGTTAGGATTCTGTTTGACACTGGAGCCACACATAGCTTTATTTTCCAACAAACTGTAAACGAATTAAAACTTGAACCCGAATTCGTAGACGAACCCATTTGTGTGAAGAATCCAGTTGGTGGCCCTGCGAATCTCTATCTATATTGTTGAAAAGTTACTATCTCGTATTCTCGTCATCGATTTCCTATCAACCTTTTTGTTCTCGACTTTAATGAATTTGAAATCTTACTTGGAATAAATTGGTTAACGAAATATGAAGCTAAATTAGATTGTACTAATCGAACGATTTCGGTCAAAACAAAACTTGGGAATTTTGTTGTGATTTCTTGTGAGGATCCGAGTCCAAAGAGGGATAAGCTGATGTACACTTTGGGGTATCCCGACCCAAGTTTGAAATCCATACCTATTGTTCAGGAATTTCCCAACGTTTCGAAGAAGTCAAATCTTTGCCTCCACATAGGGAAATTGAATTCAGAATCGACTTGGTTCTCAATGCTCGTCCTATTATTCATGTAAGCCATAGGATGGCGCTAAGGGAAAGTATAGAGCTAGTCAAGCAAACCCGAGATTTGCTAGAGAAAGGATTAATATGTCCTAGTTGTTCTAGTTAGGGTTCAATTGTTGTCTTTGTAGCCAAGTCTGACGGATCTTTGAGATTATGCATAGACTACCACGATCTCAATAAATTAACTCCTAAAAACAAATTTCCTTCGCCCATAATCGACGACTTGTTCAATCAGTTGCATGGCACTCGATTCTTTTCTAAGATGGATCTAGCCCAAGGATTCCATCATTTGAGAATTGCTGAAGACTTTATCCATTTAACTGCTTTCAGGGGTCTTGATACGTTCTACGAATGGTTAGTTATGCCCTTCAGACTAACCAATTCTCCTGCATATTTCGTAGATTTGATGACCCTTGTATTCCAAGAAGTGTTAAATAAATTCGTTCTTGTATTTATTGATGATATTATGATCTATTCCAAAACTGAAGAAGAGAATGCAGAGCATTTAAGAATAGTTTTGGAAATATTAAGGAGGAACATTCTATTTGCCAAATTTTCTAAATGTAATTTTTGGCTAAAGAAGTTAGAATTCTAGGACAAAATTGTTACTGAAGAAGGAATTTCTATAGACCCTGGCAAGGTTTTCGTTATTCTAGATTAGAAGCAACCCACTACTCCAAAGGAGGTCATAAGTTTTCTGGGATTAGCCGGATACTACCGAAAGTTTGTCCAGGATTTCTCCAAGTTAGCCAGTCCATTAACTAAGCTGACTACGAAGAATGCCAAATTCGATTGGACTCCGAAGTCTGAAGAAGCGTTCCAGGAATTGAAAAGAAGGTTGACCACTGCTCCCGTTCTTGCTATTATTAACGGGAATCAAGGTTTATCTGTTTATACAGATGCGTGTGGTGAAGGTATGGGTGCTGTTTTAATGCAAGAGGGTAGAGTAATTTCCTACACGAGTAGACAATTGCGACCACATGAGAAAAACTACCCGACCCATGATCTTGAGCTCTTGGCTGTTATTTTTGCTTTAAAAATCTGGCGTCATTATCTTCTAAGGGAAAAATTCGAATTATTTACAGACCATAAATCTTTGAAGTATCTCTTTAGCCAGAAGGATTTGAATCTAAGGTAGCAACGTTGGTTGGAATTCATAGTGTCATACGACCTGGATATTCTGTATACGCCTGCTAAAGCCAACGTGGTAGTCGATGCTTTGAGTAGAAGACATGATGTTCTCGCTTATCTTGTTGTCACTCCTACTCTTCTTGAGAAGGTTGCTAGTGTTATCCCATTTTTTGGTCAAGACTGGAATATCAACAAATTGGCAAGGAATTATGGATATCAGGACTGGAGATAAGGCTACGATGGATATCGTCAAAATTTTGTTGAACTCCGATCGGGACGAAATTGATTGGAAATGATGATAAGGACTATGAAAGGCTATGTTTCAAATTTCAGGTTAATCGGAGTTCGTATGAAGGAAATATGATGGATTCAAGGTAGGAATAGTACGTAGTTCGAATCCATCAAAAAGGGGATAAAGTGACGCTCGGTTCGAACCGATCAGGTTCGAACCCATCAGGATTAGAACCCATGAGGTTCGCATCGATGACGCTTCGAATCGATGGGAACTAGATGGGTTCGAAAGGAGTAGCTTCAATGCAATGGACATGGATTCGAACGATGGACATGGACTCGAAGATGGTGGATTCGAACGATAGGTATGGATTCGAAGATCATGGATTCGAAGATGAAGATGGACTCGAAGAAGGTAATGGATTCGAAGTATACATGGATTCGAAGATGAAGATGGACTCGAAGAAGGAGATGGAGTCGAAGTAGACATGGATTCGAAGAAGGAGATGGAGTCGAAGTGGACATGGATTCGAAGAAGGAGATGGAGTCGAAGTAGACATGGATTCGAAGAAGGAGAGGGAGTCGAAGTAGACATGGATTCGAAGAAGGAGATGGATTCGAAGTGGACATGGATTCGAAGAAGGAGATGGATTCGAAGAGGACATGGATTCGAAGATGATGGATACGAAGCAAGGGACATGGATTCGAAGGACGAGGGTTCGAAGAGGATGGACTCGTAGGATATGGACTCGAAGGAGGCGGCTTCAGAAAGCATGGATTCGAAGAGCATGGGTTCGAAGGGTATGGATTCGAAGGAGTCGGCCCTATGGATTCGAAGGGGATGGTTTCGAAGTAGATGGTTTCGAAGCATGGGTTCGAACCATTCAGGACGCACGGATTCTTGAACTTGGATCGATCATATCTTCCAAACCGTTGATCCAAATGCAATGAAATTTTTACAGGAGCTTACATACATGTTGAAGAATGTTCACACCAAATTTCAGCACAATTGGATGGATTCTTGATCGATTCGAACGTCACTTCGAATCGATCCCAAACTGGGCACGGATTTCGAGAACACGGGCCTGTGGGCCCCCCTCACGTGCCAAGCAGCCTCCCCAGGTTTTAGGCGGGATTTCAGCCTTCCACGCCTATAAATAGAGCCCCTGGTCATTCAGAAAAGAGGTCGGAAGATTTGGAGAGAAGAGGCATGCCCGGATGCTGCTAGAATCATTCCATAGCTTCATTACTGCTATTTTCTTCAGATTTGGTCATTACAACTGTTGAAATCACTTGTAACCTTGAAGGATAATTAATAAAAAAAAAATTGGAGTGGACGTAGGCCGGAGATAGCCGAACCACTATAAAACCTGTGTTTCTGTTCTTTACTTTTGGATTGTTGTCTATTATTTGCTAAGATTTGTTATTTGTGTTTGAATATCACTAATTTATATTCATACACTGGTGCTTTCACGGTATTGGGTGTTTGTGACCAATTTTGGCGCAAACATTTTGGTGCTTTCACTGAGAAGGCAACTAGCACCCGCTACATCGGATTTGAAGAGTTTGAGGAATTTAGATTTGGAAGACAATGACTAGGCAGAATAGCAGAAGGCTAAGGGCTGAGAGAAGCCAACAAGGAGGAAGTCAACAAGCATCCTCCGGAGGTGAGGAAGGACAGGCTTCGGTCTACATAACTCGGGATGAAATGGAAGCTATGGCCAATTCTTTGCAGGAGAGATTGTTGAAAAGTCAACAGGAAATGATGCAAACCTTCTTGGAACAAATGAGAGCTGCAGGGATGCAGAACTTAGGAACAGCTACAGCAACTGCGGATGTAGGACAAGGAGCTAGGGTTGTGGAACCCAATGAAGGACAGGATACGGAGCCAGAAGGCAATCAACAAGGGCTTGGGGGCAGGCCCACAGAATTCAATGCAGGAGAACCTTTGGGAGGAATTCAACAAGCTAGAGCTAACGTTGCTGCTAGTGAGCCACACGAGGAATATGTACCAGAGTTCCCTCGGGGGCATGGGGGGCAACCCCTACCAGACAATATAGGATTAGTAGAAATGATCAGGAAGACTGTGCGAGGTGGTTTGACAAACGGAGATTTGGAAGGAGTGAATAGAAGTCCATTCGCTCGGGAGATAAGGATGGCTCAGAATCCACCTAAGTTCAAGCTACCTAGCGTGGAGGTATATGATGGTAAGACGGATCCAACAGATCACTTAATGAGGTACACCAGACACATGGAGGTGCTGGGGGCATCAGAGGAAGTGATGGCCCGATGTTTCCCTTTGTATTTGAAGGACTTAGCTGCAATGTGGTTTAGGCAGCTGGAAGAAGGATCTATCAGGACTTGGAAGGAATTAGTGGAAAAGTTTCTGGGACAGTTTCGGGTTCACGTCAAGAGGCCGAAGAACGTGATGACTTTAACATCGGTGAAGCAAAGGATGGACGAATCGCTTAGAGCTTTTCTAACTCGATTCAGTGCGGCAGTCGCTTCGGTGGATCGGCCTGATCCATTAATGGTTTTAATGGCAGCAGTATCAGGAGTCAAGGAGAATTCGGATTTCAAGGTATCTCTGATACGAGATCCCCCGCAAAATCTCGACGAATTCTTTCATGAGGCAGAAAGGTTCCTTCGGCAAGAAGATGCAAGTACGGATTTAAAGTTGAAGAAGGCTAATGCAATCGAGGTTGGAGCGGTATCCAAAAATGGTTTGGATAAGGATAAAGGAAAAAGGAAGTTAGATGACGACTCTGGAAACGCTAGGAAGCGATGGAAGGATCCAAAGTTTTTCACATACACAGGATTGAACGAGACGCTGGAGCGGATATACCTGGAAACTCGGAATCGCCTTCCCTACCGAAGGCCGGCTAGGAGGGAACCAACAGAGCGGGAAAGGACATCAGGAAGGCACTGTCTCTTCCATGATCTGGATGGACATGATACCAACAGCTGCAGGCACCTAAAGGATATAATCGAGGAGCATGTAAGGAATGGACAGTTACAGCAATACGTTGGAACTCGGGATGCAACGGTGGAGCAGGAGCAACCACCGACCACCTCACGCCGTGATGATGGGAGGCCAAGGGATGATCGTCGATTGATCATCCATTAACCAGGATAATATGGAATAAGTAGCAAGCTACTAGCAAACGGTAAAGTCGTTTACACATGTACGGGGACGGAGATAGCCCCTAGGCATGCTCTGAATGATGATAAACCGGGATGCTATGGTTTGTGAAATTTATTTCTTGCTTTTAGATTGGACATTGCTTTTCTTTTTTGGATTTGGTTTTGGAGCTTGGATTGAGCTCCTGGTTTTTCTTGCTTTTTTATTTGGATTTTCCTTTGGATGATTGTTTTTGGTTTTGGATGCTGGTTTGGATTTCTGGTTTTCTGGTTTGGAATTGAATTTTGAATTTGGATTTGGATTTTGGATTTGGATTTGGATTTTGGAATAAATTTTGGTTGGACTTTTATCTGGTTTTTGATAAATGGTCGTCGGGTATGGATTATGCCTGGCAAGAGATGAGTCACTTTACCCAAACAAGGAAGATTGACTCATTCAGGTCGTCAAGTATGGACAATGCTTGGCAAGGGTCAGGAGTGACCAGGATTCGGCCTAGGACTTAGGCCTTCTATTATCATTTATTATTTTCAGGTCGTCAAGTATGGACAATGCTTGGCAAGGGTCCGGAGTGACCAGGATTCGGCTTAGGACTTAGGCCCTCTATTATCATTTATTATTTTCAGGTCGTCGAGTATGGACTATGCTCGGCAAGGGTCCGGAGAGATCAGGATTCGGCTTAGGACTTAAGCCATGGCATTTTACAGCACCCAGGGACACTGGGCCAAGGTCGTCAAGTATGGATTGCGCTTGGCAAGAACCCGGAGAGGTTGGCTCAACGTCCAGGGACACTGGACCAAGGTCGTCAAATATGGATTGTGCTTGGCAAGAACCCGGAGAGGTTGGCTCAACGTCCAGGGACACTGGACCGAGGACTTCAAGTATGGATTGCGCTTGGCAAGAGCCCGGAGAGGTTAACTCAACGTCCAGGGACACTGGACCACGGTCGTCGGATGTGGATCACGCTTGGCAGGAACCCAGAGAGGTTATGGATTTGGATATCGACCCGGAGAGGTCCTGGCTCCGGTTATTGGCTATTGGATAAGGATGGATTGGAACTTGGTTGTCGAGTTCGAATGGATACGGAATTGGCTAAGGCTTTGGCTATTGGATATGGAATTGGGCATCGACTCGAAGCAGTCAAGGACGATATACTCTGGCAATATGGCTTTGGACTTCGGATATTGGATTCGTAATTATTCAAAACACGCCTTGTTATCACAAGGCATGTTTTGGGGGGAAAAATATTATCCCATTTTTTGGTCAAGACTGGAATATCAACAAATTGGCAAGGAATTATGGATATCAGGACTGGAGATAAGGCTACGATGGATATCGTCAAAATTTTGTTGAACTCCGATCGGGACGAAATTGATTGGAAATGATGATAAGGACTATGAAAGGCTATGTTTCAAATTTCAGGTTAATCGGAGTTCGTATGAAGGAAATATGATGGATTCAAGGTAGGAATAGTACGTAGTTCGAATCCATCAAAAAGGGGATAAAGTGACGCTCGGTTCGAACCGATCAGGTTCGAACCCATCAGGATTCGAACCCATAAGGTTCGCATCGATGACGCTTCGAATCGATGGGAACTAGATGGGTTCGAAAGGAGTAGCTTCAATGCAATGGACATGGATTCGAACGATGGACATGGACTCGAAGATGGTGGATTCGAACGATAGGTATGGATTCGAAGATCATGGATTCGAAGATGAAGATGGACTCGAAGAAGGTAATGGATTCGAAGTATACATGGATTCGAAGATGAAGATGGACTCGAAGAAGGAGATGGAGTCGAAGTGGACATGGATTCGAAGAAGGAGATGGAGTCGAAGTGGACATGGATTCGAAGAAGGAGATGGAGTCGAAGTAGACATGGATTCGAAGAAGGAGAGGGAGTCGAAGTAGACATGGATTCGAAGAAGGAGATGGATTCGAAGTGGACATGGATTCGAAGAAGGAGATGGATTCGAAGAGGACATGGATTCGAAGATGATGGATACGAAGCAAGGGACATGGATTCGAAGGACGAGGGTTCGAAGAGGATGGACTCGTAGGATATGGACTCGAAGGAGGCGGCTTCAGAAAGCATGGATTCGAAGAGCATGGGTTCGAAGGGTATGGATTCGAAGGAGTCGGCCCTATGGATTCGAAGGGGATGGTTTCGAAGTAGATGGTTTCGAAGCATGGGTTCGAACCATTCAGGACGCACGGATTCTTGAACTTGGATCGATCATATCTTCCAAACCGTTGATCCAAATGCAATGAAATTTTTACAGGAGCTTACATACATGTTGAAGAATGTTCACACCAAATTTCAGCACAATTGGATGGATTCTTGATCGATTCGAACGTCACTTCGAATCGATCCCAAACTGGGCACGGATTTCGAGAACACGGGCCTGTGGGACCCCTCACGTGCCAAGCAGCCTCCCCAGGTTTTAGGCGGGATTTCAGCCTTCCACGCCTATAAATAGAGCCCCTGGTCATTCAGAAAAGAGGTCGGAAGATTTGGAGAGAAGAGGCATGCCCGGATGCTGCTAGAATCATTCCATAGCTTCATTACTGCTATTTTCTTCAGATTTGGTCATTACAACTGTTGAAATCACTTGTAACCTTGAAGGATAATTAATAAAAAAAAAAATTGGAGTGGACGTAGGCCGGAGATAGCCGAACCACTATAAAACCTGTGTTTCTGTTCTTTACTTTTGGATTGTTGTCTATTATTTGCTAAGATTTGTTATTTGTGTTTGAATATCACTAATTTATATTCATACACTGGTGCTTTCACGGTATTGGGTGTTTGTGACCAATTTTGGCGCAAACAGCTAGTAAGCAGAAAGAAGACAAGTTTCTTCATGAAATTTATGAGAGAATATGTCGAGGTGATGATTCCAGCTTTGAAGTCGTTAATAGTAAAGTTATAAGACTGAAAGGCAGGATGTGTGTCCCAGACATCCCAGATCTCAAACGAGAAGTATTATACGAGTGTCATAAGTCCAAGCTTAGTATCCATCCAGGGGTCTATAAGATGTATCAAGATATTAAAAGGACCTTCTGGTGGAAAACAATGAAGATAGATATATCCATTTATGTCAGTCATTGTCCAACTTGATAGCAAATCAATAGTGATCAAATGAAGATGGCGGGTTCACTTCAACCATTGGAAGTGTCTAAATGGAAGTGGGACCAAGTGTCTATGGATTTCATAGATGGGTTGCCACGAACTCAGAAGGGTAATGAGGGAATTTGGGTTATTGCGGATCGTCTGACCGAGACTATGCACTTTATCCCAATAAAATCCACCAGAATGGTTGCAAGTTTGGCAAAGTTATATGTGAAAGAGATTGTTCGTCTCCATGGAATACCCAACAGTATAGTGAGTGATCGTGACCCGATCTTCACTTGCAGATTTTGGGAAGCATTTCAAGCCACACTAGGAACCAAGTTGAACTTCAGCACTGCTTACCATCCGCAATCTGATGGGCAAACGGAAAGAATAAATCAAATCTTGGAAGATCTTTTGCATGCTTGTATTCTTGACTTTGGCGGTTCATGGGAGGACCATTTACATCTGGTTGAACTTTCATATAATAATAGCTATCAGGCCAGTATTAGGATGGCTTCTTTTGAAGCATTATATAGTCGTCCGTGTAGATCACATGCATGTTGGATTGAGTCGGGTGATAGGCTTGTTCTTGGACCAGATATGTTAATGGAAGCTACTGAAAAAGTTGATTTCATTCGGAAGAATTTGGAAACTGCTCAAAGTCGACAGAAAAGTTATGCCGATCGTAGGAGGAGAACTCTAGAGTTTCAATTGGAGATTCCGTTTTCTTAAAGGTTTCTCCAATGCTGGGAGTTTTGAGGTTTGGAAAGACTGGTAAGCTGGCACCACAATATATAGGTCCTTTTCCTATACTTGAGAGGATTGGTCATTTGGCTATCGAGTGTAGTTACCTAATTGGTTATCTGGAGTACATAATGTGTTAAAAGTTTTCACACCTTCGGAAATATGTGCACAATCCAGATCATGTTATTGAGGAAGCCACTCCGTAGGATTTGGAGATCACACCTAATTTGGCAGTGAAGAGAGAATCATCAAAAATAATTGACCGAGATGAAAAGAAGTTAAGGAATAAAATGGTGAAATTGCTGAAAGTGCAATGGAGTGGTGATCCAAATGATTGTACTTGAGAAACAGAGGATAGCATGCAGAAGTCCTATCCCAAGTGTAGAGTGGATATTTCAGCTTAATCTGGTAAGCCATTTCTCTACCTTTTTATGTGTTCTTATGTTCTTTATTTGTCTCTCTCTCATTCAAATTTCGAGGATGAAATTTTCTTAAGGGGGAATCTGTAACTGTTATCCCGCCTTTTGGCAAGGCCAAGTGTAACGACCCAGAATTTCTGTCATTTGAAATTCGTATATTTAATTGATTTTTAATTATTAACAAGTAAAATTTGTAAGTAGTATAAATTTTTATTTCGAATATGTAGATTTAATTGGATAATTAAATCGATAATTAAATATTTGAAATTACAGAAGTAATTGGAAATTGGGTTTAATGTGATTAAAAATGATTTATAAAGTTGTATTAAATCATATTGGAGTTAGAATGATGTTATAGAACTTTTAAAATTGAATTAAAGGTTAATTTGTGGAAATTGAATATTTTAATATTTAAATGACGAGTAAAAATAGTCATTTTTCAAACTGTCTCGGATTTTGACGAAACAAGTTTCATCGGATCTGTAATGTTATATTATTGTAAGATTTCAAATTTCGTGTCAATTGGATTTACGGTTTGTCCGGGGCAAGCTAAAACGCACTGAAATCGGTTTAAGTGAATTTTGAATTTAAATAGTCGATTTGAAAACCTATCTTCCAAATACGATCGAATTGGCTCCCGATATATATTCCATTGCATTCCAAATAGGGGTAAAACATTATAAACGCCAGGCGGCATGCTTAGTTTTGAGTTCGGAAAATTTTCGGATGAATAGTGCGTGAAAATTTTCTATAAAAGGCCTCCATATTTCACAATTTACACTAAACCCTAGGTTTCTAGGTCAAGCCGCCACTTTCAAATTTAATGCCCGAAAATTTTGATTTTTCTCCTCTTAATCTCTCTCAATCCATATACAATTAGATGAAATGTTCAACTACAAACTTCTAGAGCTCGATGAGAGCTACAAATCCATATGGTGATGATCTTAATAAGAGCGACGTGGATGAAGAAAATTACTTGTGTTCATCAATAGGCCGCACACGATTTTCGATGCAAGACGGAGGCCGAGTTCGCCGTTGTCGTGGCCGGGAGTGGAGCTCGTGACGCACGTTCAAGTGGTACTGGTCGATCGCGTTCAAGTGGGTCGTAGGGTTCATGAAAATTCAAAACCTAATGGCAGCCATGGATTCACGTACGCGACTTTTGCCTGAGGAGGAAGAAAAAAAAATCATGGCCTTGATCCGATGAACGAAAATCTACGGTCCAGAATTTTTAAGATTTTAAAAATAAAAAGAATTGTAAATTAATTTATATATAAATCGTGTGATGTTTAAAACACTATAACTTTTTCATACGAGGTCCGTTTCACACGAAACGAATTGCGTTGGGTTCATATCGACGAGCGCTACGCAATAGAGCTGGATTGGAATCGATTGGAGCTAGTGATAATTTTGGGTAAAATTAAATGCGTGTTTAATTTTATTCCAAATAAACGCTGAAACCGCTATTGAAAGCAAGGTGAGAACTTCTCACTCAATCGAATTGTGTTTCGATTTAAAATTTTAAATAGTTAAATTTAAAATTGCTTGATTGTATGCTTGGATGATAAATTTCTATCTGTTGTATTGAAATAGACCCTATACGCCGCATATTAAGCGGAGGTTATTATATTAAACCCATATACCGCGATATTTCACCTCGAAGTGGAATTGGTATTATATATGTGCTTGGAGTTGATTTACCGCATTATATAGCGGATGAGACCATATTGCGCTGCATAATAGAGGATAATATTTTATATGAACTCATGTAACGCGATATCCCGTCTTGAAACGAGATTGGTATTGTGCTAACATTTGTGGATGCAGGGAAACAGGTTGGAGGGATCCAACTGGATTCCTCAAATTAATTGAATTTGTTTCAATGTTGTGTGTTGATTATTTATAATCTCTGTGTGATTATCTTTGTGATTGAAATCATTAAAAACTAAAATGTAGCCGAATATAATTTTGGTATCGTTAGATACCGGAAATAAATGAAAATTTGATTTTTGAAAATTCAGGTTGAAAGTTTATATTAAATTTTTTGATGTTTTGAGAAATATAGTTGAAAGGTGATTTTTGGAAATATGAAGTTGATTATTTTATAAAATAATTTAAATGGTGATTTTTGAATTTATTATAAAAGCTTTATATATAAGATTTAAAAAAAAAATTGGATTTTTATAAATCAAAGTCATGGAATTATAAAGGAGTTTTAAAGACGTTTTAAAATGATGTTATGAATGGATTTTTATAAAAGAATAGAATCTACGATTTGTGAAGTTATAAAATGAATGAATTTGTAAATAGATAATTATCAGAAATTTTCTTATAATTTGGATTTTGGCGTGTAAATGGGATATAGATAGAATTTGTTAATAAAGTGATTTTATAAGTTGAAGTTGCTATAAAATATAAATGGAATTTATAAACATTGTTTTATAAATCCGAAATTGACTTATTTTGATAAGTTAATTATTATAGCTTATTAAAGGAGATATATCCACGATTTTGGACAGTGGATAATCCTTTAAAATAAAATGTGTAGAAATGTTGAATTTGGTTAACGAAGTATATTCGCGATTTTGGACAATGAATAATATATTAAAGAAATGTTTTGGGGAAGTGATATTTTAAATAGAATTAAAATGATTTAAAGGTGTTTTAAAATGTATTAAGTATCGAAAGCATAGATTTCAACATTCATTGTTGAAATAGACGTTTTCGAGAAATAAAAAGGGAATGGTGGACTATAACACTGTTGTTATAGTAAATGATTTTTGAAAGAAAATGTTTTATATAGTATTGGGATTTATATATCTATCTTAATTTCGAATCTTTATACTAGTGATTTTGGGTTGTCGTAACGATGTTTTACGCAACATTCGTTTTTGACTCAAATAAATGTGTTTAAGAGAACGTTTTCCTTAAAAGAATAAAATATATATATTTAATCGTGTTTTAAGTATATTGAATATTTTCTAAGTATTGAAAATAAATAGATTTGTGAATTACTTAATGTTAAATAAGTATTTGGACATGTTTTCCAATGTAGAGATTGAACTGGTTTAGAGAATATATAATTTTAAAGATAAATTGAAGTGAATATTTGGCATGTTATTTAATTTATGGAAGATTAATAAAAGGGCCTAGTGATTGTTATGGTGCAGAATATTTGTTTGTTTGGTTTGATAGTTAAATAATTGATTATCAATATTTACCTTTAAATGGGTAATTGTTGTGATTTTCTTGAAATTGAATGCTATACTTATTCTAAAATAAGCGCTCGTTATTCGGTTTAGCCACGAGAGGACCGTTGGGTCATGAATCCCATTCCAAATAGTGATACGTCGTAATGGATAGCATTTGAAGATCGGTGTTGAAGACCGGATATTCTCGAAAACGGAAGGATTACTATCGAATGTCTCTGCATCGGCTGATCTTCGATATAGAGATTTTATCACCCTTTGTGATGGGATGTCCGGACGTGATTAGTGAATATCTGGATTGCAAGGGCTTCTTTGGAAGTGCCTTCGGTTCCGTTCGATCCCGGAACGGACTTGTATGGATGTGTGTCTGACGTTACAATTTGAGATGTAAAGTTGGTTTCTATCAAATACATTTCTGTTGGTGGCGGAGAATTTATTCTCTTAGCTTAACACCCTTCTCTGAGACGTACGAGCTCAGAGGTTATGCAGTTGATGGTTACTAGTGGAGGAAGAAAATTACCCATGTTCATCAACAGGTCGCGCACGATTTTCAACGCAAGATGGAGGCTGAGTTCGCCGTTGTCGTGGCCGGGGGTGGAGCTCGTGACGCACGTTCCAGTGGTACTGGTCGATCGCGTTCAAGTGGGTCATAGGGTTCATGAAAATTGAAAACCTAATGGCGGCCATGGGTTCACGTACACGACTTTTGCCTGGAGAAGAAGAAACAAACTCGCGGCCTTGATCTGATGAATGAAAATCTACGGTCTAGAATTTTTAAGGTTTTAAAAATAAAAAGAAACTGTTAATTAATTTATATATAAATCGTGTGATGTTTAAAACACTATAACTTTTTCATACGTGGTCCGTTTCGCACGAAACGAATTGCGTTGGGTTCGTATTGACGAGCACTGCGCATGGAACTTGATTGGAACCGATTGGAGCTAGTGATAATTTTGGGTAAAATTAAACGCGTGTTTAATTTTATTCGAAATAAACGTTGAAACCGCTATTGAAAGCAAGGTGAGAACTTCTCACTCAATTGAATTGTGTTTCAATTTAAAATTCTAAATAGTTAAATTTAAAATTGCTTGATTGTATGCTTGGATGATAAATTGCTATCTGTTGTATTGAAATAGACCCTATAGGCCGCATATTAAGTGGAGGTTATTATATTAAACCCATATACCGCGATATTTCACCTCGTAGTGGAATTGGTATTATATATGTACTTGGAGTTGATTTCCCGCATTATATAGCGGATGAGACCCTATTGCACCGCATAATAGCGAAAATATTTTATATAAACCCATGCACCGCGATATCCCGTCTTGAAACGGGATTGGTATTGTGCTAACATTTGTGGATGCAGGGAAACAGGTTGGAGGGATCCAACTGGATTCCTTAAATTAATTGAATTTGTTTCAATGTTGTATGTTGATTATTTATAATCTCTGTGTGATTATATTTGTGATTGAAATCGTTGAAAGCTAAAATGTAGCCGAATATAATTGTGGTATCGTTAGATACCGGAAATAAATGAAAATTTGATTTTTGAAAATTTAGGTTGAAAGTTTATATTAAAATTTTTGATGTTTTGAGAAATATAGTTGAAAAGTGATTTTTGAAAATATGAAGTTGATTAATTTATAAAATAATTTAAATGGTGATTTTTGAATTTATTATATAAGCTTTATGTATAAGATTTAAAAAAAAAGGATTTTTATAAATCAAAGTAATGGAATTTTAAAGGAGTTTTAAAGACGTTTTAAAATGATGTTATAAATGGATTTTTATAAAAGAATAGAACCTACGATTATAAAATGAATGAATCTGTAAATAGGGAATTATAAGTAATTTTCTTATAATTTGGATTTTGGCATGTAAATGGGATATGGATAGAATTTGTTAATAAAGTGATTTTATAAGTTGAAGTTGTTATAAAATATAAATGGAATTTATAAACATTGTTTTATAATTCCGAAATTGACTTATTTTGATAAGTTAATTATTATAGCTTATTAAAGGAGATATATCCACGATTTTGGACAGTGGATAATCCTTTAAAATAAAATGTGTAGAAATGTTGAATTTGGTTAACGAAGTATATTCGCGATTTTGGACAATGAATAATATATTAAAGAAATGTTTTGGGAAAGTGATATTTTAAATAGAATTAAAATGATATAAAGGTGTTTTAAAATGTATTAAGTATCGAAAGCATAGATTTCAACATTCATTGTTGAAATAGACGTTTTCGAGAAATAAAAAGGGAATGGTGGACTATAACACTGTTGTTATAGTAAATGATTTTTGAAAGAAAATGTTTTATATAGTATTGGGATTTATATATCTATCTTAATTTCGAGTCTTTATACTAGTGATTTTGGGTTGTCGTAACGATGTTTTACGCAACATTCGTTTTTGACTCAAATAAATGTGTTTAAGAGAACGTTTTCCTTAAAAGAATAAAATATATACTTAATCGTGTTTTAAGTATATTGAATATTTTCTAAGTATTGAAAATAAATAGATTTGTGAATTACTTATTGTTAAATAAGTATTTGGACATGTTTTCCAATGTAGAGATTTAACTGGTTTAGAGAATATATAATTTTAAAGATAAATTGAAGTGAATATTTGGCATGTTATTTAATTTATGGAAGATTAATAAAAGGGCCTAGTGATTGTTATGGTGCAGAATATTTGTTTGTTTGGTTTGATAGTTAAATAATCGATTATCAATATTTACCTTTAAATGGGCAATTGTTGTGATTTTCTTGAAATTGAATGCTATACTTATTTTAAAATAAGCGCTCGTTATTCGGTTTAGCCACGAGAGGACCGTTGGGTCATGAATCCCATTCCGAATAGTGATACGTCGTAATGGATAGCATTTGAAGATCGGTGTTGAAGACCGGATATTCTCGAAAACGGAAGGATTACTATCGAATGTCTCTGCATCGGCTGATCTCCGATATAGAGATTTTATCACCCTTTGTGATGGGAAGTCCGGACGTGATTAGTGAATATCTGGATTGCAAGGGCTTCTTTGGAAGTGCCTTCGGTTCCGTTCGATCCCGGAACGGACTTGTATGGATGTGTGTCTGACGTTACAATTTGAGATGTAAAGTTGGTTTATATCAAATACATTTCTGTTGGTGGCAGAGAATTTATTCTCTTAGCTTAACACCCTTCTCTGAGACGTATGAGCTCAGAGGTTATGCAGTTGATGGTTACTAGTGGAGGAAGAAAATTACCCATGTTCATCAACAGGTCGCGCACAATTTTCAACGCAAGATGGAGGCTGAGTTCGCCGTTGTCGTGGCCGGGGGTGGAGCTCGTGACGCACGTTCCAGTGGTACTGGTCAATCGCGTTCAAGTGGGTCGTAGGGTTCATGAAAATTCAAAACCTAATGGCGGCCATGGGTTCACGTACGCGACTTTTGCCTGGGAAAGAAGAAACAAACTCGCGGCCTTGATCTGATGAATGAAAATCTACGGTCTAGAATTTTTAAGGTTTTAAAAATAAAAAGAAACTGTAAATTAATTTATATATAAATCGTGTGATGTTTAAAACACTATAACTTTTTCATACGTGGTCCATTTCGCACGAAACGAATTGCGTTGGGTTCGTATTGACGAGCACTACGCGTGGAGCTTGACTGGAACCGATTGAAGCTAGTGATAATTTTGGGTAAAATTAAACGCGTGTTTAATTTTATTCGAAATAAACGTTGAAACCGCTATTGAAAGCAAGGTGAGAACTTCTCACTCAATTGAATTGTGTTTCAATTTAAAATTCTAAATAGTTAAATTTAAAATTGCTTGATTGTATGCTTGGATGATAAATTGCTATCTGTTGTATTGAAATAGACCCTATAGGCCGCATATTAAGTGGAGGTTATTATATTAAACCCATATACCGCGATATTTCACCTCGAAGTGGAATTGGTATTATATATGTACTTGGAGTTGATTTCCCACATTATATAGCGGATGAGACCCTATTGCACCGCATAATAGCAAAAATATTTTATATAAACCCATGCACCGCGATATCCCGTCTTGAAACGGGATTGGTATTGTGCTAACATTTGTGGATGCAGGGAAACAGGTTGGTGGGATCCAACTGGATTCCTTAAATTAATTGAATTTGTTTCAATGTTGTATGTTGATTATTTATTATCTCTGTGTGATTATATTTGTGATTGAAATCGTTGAAAGCTAAAATGTAGCCGAATATAATTTTGGGATCGTTAGATACCAGAAATAAATGAAAATTTGATTTTTGAAAATTTAGGTTGAAAGTTTATATTAAATTTTTTGATGTTTTGAGAAATATAGTTGAAAAGTGATTTTTGAAAATATGAAGTTGATTATTTTATAAAATAATTTAAATGGTGATTTTTGAATTTATTATATAAGCTTTATGTATAAGATTTTAAAAAAAAAGGATTTTTATAAATCAAAGTAATGGAATTTTAAAGGAGTTTTAAAGACGTTTTAAAATGATGTTATAAATGGATTTTTATAAAAGAATAGAACGTATGATTATAAAATGAATGAATCTGTAAATAGAGAATTATAAGTAATTTTCTTATAATTTGGATTTTTGCGTGTAAATGGGATATGGATAGAATTTGTTAATAAAGTGATTTTATAAGTTGAAGTTGTTATAAAATATAAATGGAATTTATAAACATTGTTTTATAAATCCGAAATTGACTTATTTTGATAAGTTAATTATTATAGCTTATTAAAGGAGATTCCACGATTTTGGACAGTGGATAATCCTTTAAAATAAAATGTGTAGAAATGTTGAATTTGGTTAACGAAGTATATTCGCGATTTTGGACAATGAATAATATATTAAAGAAATGTTTTGGGGAAGTGATATTTTAAATAGAATTAAAATGATTTAAAGGTGTTTTAAAATGTATTAAGTACCGAAAGCATAGATTTCAACATTCATTGTTGAAATAGACGTTTTCGAGAAATAAAAAGGGAATGGTGGACTATAACACTGTTGTTATAGTAAATGATTTTTGAAAGAAAATGTTTTATATAGTATTGGGATTTATATATCTATCATAATTTCGAATCTTTATACTAGTGATTTTGGGTTGTCGTAACGATGTTTTACGCAACATTCGTTTTTGACTCAAATAAATGTGTTTAAGAGAACGTTTTCCTTAAAAGAATAAAATATATACTTAATCGTGTTTTAAGTATATTGAATATTTTCTAAGTATTGAAAATAAATAGATTTGTGAATTACTTATTGTTAAATAAGTATTTGGAAATGTTTTCCAATGTAGAGATTGAAATGGTTTAGAGATTATATAATTTTAAAAATAAATTGTAGTGAATATTTGGCAAGTTATTTAATTTATGGAAGATTAATAAAAGGGCCTACTGATTGTTATGGTGCTGAATATTTGTTTGTTTGCTTTCATGGTTAAATAACCGACTATCAATATTTACCTTTAAATGGGTAATTGTTGTGATTTGCTTGAAATTGAATGCTACACTTATTTTAAAATAAGCCCTCGTTATTCAGTGTAGCCGGGAGAGGACCTTTGGGTCATGAATCCCATTCTGAATAGTGATACGTCATAATGGATAGCATTTGAAGACTGGTGTTGAAGACCGGATATTTTCCAAAACGGAAGTATTACTATCGAATGTCTCTGCATCGGCTGATCTTCGATATAGATATTTTATCACCCTTTGTGATGGGAAGTCCGGACGTGATCAGTGAATATCCGGATTGCAAGGGCTTCTTTGGAAGTGCCTTCGGTTCCTTTCGATCCCGGAACGGACTTGTATGGATGTGTGTCCGACGTTACAATTTGAGATGTAAAGCTGGTTTCTATCAAATACATTTCTGTTGGTGGCGGAGAATTTATTCTCTTAGCTTAACACCCTTCTCTGAGACGTACGAGCTCAGAGGTTATGTAGTTGATGGTTACTAGTGATACATTCCCAATTTGGTAATGTGGCATACGAATTGCTGCTGATCATTTGTTGACCAAAGCATAGCTTTTGTGAAAAGCGTAGCTTTGTGGACGAGACTTCGTCGGACCTCATACCCTGGTAATGGTCGAAATAGGAAAGATGCAGCAAGGTTTTAGGGAGTAGCGCCCCTTAGGGTATGTGCATTTACTTCTGGATAGAAGTGGTATCATGGTATGGAGCCCATATACTTAACTTATGTGAATGTCGCAAATATATATGACTTTGTGATTGTTGTTGGTTGAGGATCCTTGGATAAAGGTTGTTTACAACCGGGGGATGGCATACTCGTGTCAGTAGTTACCTACTTTTGTAGAGGTAACTTGGCCTTGTGTTGGCAGAGATCCGGTTAGGTTCTCAGGGCGTCCTGCCAGAGGCGTTCCCATGTGGCAATAGGAAGTTACTTAGCCTGACCATTTGTTGGAAAATCCAAAGAAACAATACGAGCCCTGTACGGTTTTAGTTGTATAACCTGCCAAGGAATGTGACGATAACCTGCTGTTGAACATGGTAGCTATAGTAGGTATACGATAATGGTATTATGTTGGCTAAGATTACTTTCAAAAGGTTTTCCACTTTGCACTTATAGTAATAATATCAAAGAAATTTTTCTGTGTATCAAGCATGTTTGACTATCATAAGGAGAAATCTCCTCGATTCTGCGTTTGCATTGTGTGTGTGCGCGGGAGGCCTTAGGTAGTTACATTTTCTAAAAAGCATTGTGGATCTATTTTAAAATATTTCTTTGTTTGTTTTTAAAGATAAACTGTTTTAAGTTCTCACACCAGTCCCATGACTATCCTGGAGTTTATTGTTTACTTCCTAAAATCTGGGTGCCCACCAATTTCCACACGGGCAATCTAGAGTCAGGTAATCAGGTCATTCTGGAATTCAGGAGATGTTATGGAGCTCAGGATGTGAGCTGGATGGCGAAGCGTATCACTTGTATATGATATTATCTTTTCCGCTACGTATTCAGTTGTGAGGACAGGTTTATATAACTGTCCATTATTGTGTTGTGTTGTATATTGACCCTGATGATGTAATGTATAAAATGTACAGTTCTTTTGATTTAAAGATTATTCATTTATCTATTATATGTTGTTCCACTGCGATTGTGAGATTCTAGTATTGTTTCTGTTGCTTCTTCTTTCTTTCTTTTTCTATCTTCTACCTCTTCTTTAACCCTAACGGTTCGGTTTTTCGGCATTCGATTGTTCGGCAGTTGATACAGTGGATGTATTAATGTCGACTTTCGTGTGTCGAAAATCCCGTTCCTGACACCGAGATATCAAAGAACTAGTTACACACTCAGGATCAAATTGTCTTGGATATCGAGCATGCATAGTTTCGCTATGGATGTCGATGAATTTTTTCCAAGTCCGAATCAAGCTGCAACTGACAAGACACGACAAGCGAAGCTATAAAAGCCAGCATTCCCAATTTCAGGTCAATCCGAGTTCGCATACTCAAGTTATGATCGGTGCAAGTTGAAGGGAAAAGCCATGTTTTCGTATCCATCGGTTGGCCATATTTCGAATCCATCAACTTCGCACCGACCAGCTGCGTATCCACCAAGAAGCCTCGGTTCGCACCGATCAAGTTCGTATCCATCAACAGAGCATACATTTCGTATCAATCGGCTAGGTCCTGTTTCGTATCCATCCAGCTAGACGCAGTTCGTATCCATGGTTGAACCTCTATTCGAATCCGCCGTCTTCGTATCGATCAATACCCTTGTATCCATCTGTCTTGAATCCATCGGACAACTCTCTACGTATCCATCAGATGAATTCGCTTCACATCCATCAGATGGTGGCAACTTTGTATCCATTAAGGGCTCTTGTTCGATCCATGCCCAATAGCTTGTTCGTGTCCATCAAGTCAAATGAGCCCAGATTGACGCAACGGTCATCGATGCAAACGAGGCGAGAATCATGGATGCGAAATGGTCAACTCGAAGCAAAAAGAGGATCAATGCAAAGAATGCGCATCGCGTCATCACAGAGGCATGTGCATCATCGATTCCAAGTGGATCGATCTGAATTGATGGATTCGAACCAAACAGCCAACGATAAACTCAAGCTCGAATCGATCATAACTCAAGATCCACCGATCTAAATGCTGTGAAATTTTCACAGAAGCTTACACTCAAGCCAAGGAATGTTCCTGCCAAGTTTCAGCTCAATTAGACCAATTCTTGATTGATACGAAATCACTTCGTATCAATCAAAGATCGAGTCGAAACTTGGTGGTATTGATCGCGTGGGCCCACTCACGTGCCAGAAGGAGTCTCCCGAAGTTTGAGCGAGATATCAGCCTCCTACGCCTATAAATAGCCCCCTGAAGCATACAGAAAAAGGATCTTTTGATTCTGAAGCGCCCAGACTCTACCGGATCGAGATTTGCATCCTACTCTTGCTGTTGAATTCAAAATCCAAACTATATTTCACTGTTGTTCGCTATAATTGCTTGTAATCGTTCAAAGAGAATCAATAAAATCCAGAAGACTTCATAGTGGACGTAGGCGACACGCCCAACCACTCTAAAAACGCTTGTCTGTGCATTTGTGATACTGTTTACTAGAGTTTTTGTTAGATAATCTTCATTTTACATTTATATTCTTCACTTTTATCTCTACAAAAACTTTCGAAGGGTGTTGTGTCCATTTTTGGTACAAACACTTTGGTGCTTTTATTGAGAAAACCTAGATTTTCTCCTGCTCCTTGGATATATCGTCGATACTGGATTGCATAAATCAAAGAGAGAGATCCAGATCACTAATTCGAATTCCTTCCATTCTATTCAGATTTGCACAAAGTCTAAGAAAGGGATTCAACCCTCAAGATGGTTAGCACAATGACCACCTCCAACGTTGGTGATCAGGAAGGCCGAGATAGGCAAAATCCCATGCAGTTGCCACCAACCAACCAGAACACAGCCGGACCCTCAGACTCACAAGGCCTGGTTACCAGATAAGAGTTCCAGTTGTTGCTACAGGAACTAACACAGACTCAGCAACAGTTGACAGAACAGCTGCGTGCAAATGCCGAGCTGACCAACCAGCTAAACCGCCAGAAGCGTAGAAGGCATAGAAGAGACCAAGTCTCTCACTCCTCCACAAAAAGTTCTGCCTCGTCTGGCTACAACCAAAGATCCGTTCGTCCTCGACAAGATGAAGGTCACGCACAGGCTATCGGACATCAGCCCTCATTGACTGTTGGACAGCTGAGAGTTGGTCCATCGGCCAGCTTTCAAACTGGACCCTCTTCCCTGGGAGGGACTGTTCCTCATTACATGGCAAATAACCGTGCCACCACCACCGCGGTTGAAACAGAGATTGATGTTCGGAATCAACATGGACGTACTCCTGAACCTTACATCCCAAAAGACGTCGAGCCAAGGAGGCGAGACGTGGATCGTCGACAGCGTCTGGGCCATCCTCGCCATGTGGAACCCGACCACACCTTGGCCCATGTGCACAGAACATTCAAACGCCAGACGTCCCAGCTATGATACGTCAAATGATCCACGAAAGTCAGGGTCTTACCAACGACAATTGGGGAATCTCCTGTAGTCGTACCTCCTTTACGGATGACATACTCTATGCTGAACCTCCTCGACAGTTCAGAATGCCCACTTTACCTGTTTATGAAGGAAAACAGACCCAAACCAGCACATCCTAAAATATGAATGGTTGATGAACGCTGTGAGAGCGGATAACGCGGTAAAGTGCCGTAGTTTTCCTATCTCTTTGGGGGGCATTGCCACTATGTGGTTTACGTGACTGCCGCCCCGATCCATTTCTTGTTTTGATTAAATGACCACGAAGTTTGTAGAATAGTTTCATATGCATGTTGCTAGGCCTAAAGATGTTAACACTTTGTCTAGCGTAACTCAAGCTCCTGGGGAGACGCTTAGACGCTACTTGAAAGATTCCATGCTGCATGTGCGGAGATCAGTAACCCCAATGACAACTCAATCTTGAAGGCACTAACTAAGGGAATTGATCCTGACTCCGAGTTTGGAAATTGGTTGGCCGGGAAGCCTCTCGCTTCGTTGGACCGTTTCTACTCTAAAGCCGCTCAATTCTTAAGGCGAGAGGACGCGAAATAGTCTAGGAAGCAGGACGATGTGGGACCCAGTAGTGAGGGGTTTCAGAGCAATGTAGCAGATAAATAGTTGGGTGAGAGTTTTGGAAAGGTACAGCTGAACATACAGAACAAGTAGTCTCAACAAGAAACAGTGGTAGTCAGAGTAAGAAACGGGATCAAAACCGTGGCCCGCGACGTAGGGTTTCGAATTTTGATAACTACACACCATTGAATACATCGCTAGAGAACGTGTATCTACAAACTTGCAATGCTATGCAATACAAAAAACCTGCTCCGAAACCATCGTCGGAAAGGCAGATTCAAACGGAAAAGTTCTGTAGATCCCATGAGAGATATGGCCACAATACTTATGAGTGTAGACATTTGCAGGACCTCATTGAGAAGTTAATTAGCGAGAGAAAGCTAGATCAATTTTTGCGGGCGCTGTAGTCTGGTGGTGCAGGCCCGTCAAACCAAAATCGTACTCAGAATCAAGAAAGACGAGAGGAACCCGCTCGTACGGGCAGAAGATTGGTAATAAATACTGTCAGTGGTGGTCCCCATCCAGTAGATCGAAGCTGGAGGGAAATGGAGTCGTATGCCAGTTCTATCAGGCATGCGGACATCAAGTGTTGCAGTAGTTTTGATGAAGGGGCTCCGGCCAAACAGCAGAAAACAATGAATGATGACATCGTGTTCAAAAGCCGAGATGCTGACAGGGTCGAAGCCCCCACTATTGACCCACTGGTCATATCTGCCCAGGTTGGTCCTACTTGGATGAAGAGGATCCTGGTTGACAGTGGGAGTTCAGTAAATATTTTGTTTAAGAGAGATTACGATCTGATGAAAATGGAAGCCAAGGATTTAAAACCTTGCCAATCTTGAATTCATGGCTTCGATGGAAGTGCCAATATACCCACCGGAGTAGTGGAGCTGTCGGTGGAGCTGGGAGTTGGGGAGTGCCGGAGAGTCCGGATGTTGCAATTTGTTGCGTTAGACATTCAATCCCCCTATAATGTATTTTTGGCCAGACCGGCCCTCGTTGAATTTAGGACAGTAATTGCCCCATGGTATTTAACTTTGAAATTCCCCACCGATCGTGGAATTGGAGTCATTGAAGGAGATCAGGCTGTTGGGAGAGCCTGTTATGTTGCTGAGCTACGCGAGGCGCAGCGAAGAGAGAAAGGAAAGGGCGTAGAGGAATCTCTCTGCATTCTCTTTACAGACAATTGACAATTGGTGCCTGGGCCTCGGCCTGGGCACCACAACTAACTCCAGAGGGATCTTGACCCTAGAGACAATGAAAATAAGGATGAATCTATAGAAAGTCAAGCTTCTCCGGCCGAACTGACGATCGATGTTCTGATCGGTAATGATGATGATGATGATTCGAGAATGTTAAAGATTGGGTCTCAGTTGAGCCAAGAGACACAGCAGGAATTGGTTGAATTTCTCCGGGTGAATCTCGACGTGTTCGCTTGGACACACTCTAACATATGTGCGATCTCGTTGGACATCGCGATCCACACCCTGAATATTGACCCGCGATGTATCCCGGTCAAACAGAAAAGGCATGATATGGATCTAGAGAGATCTGCCGCCCTTAAAGAAGAGTTCGATAAGCTCAAATCAAACGGATTTATTCGAGATGCTTTATACCCGGAGTGGGTATCCAATCCCGTACTTATCCGAAAGCCAAATGGGAAATGGAGGACATGTGTTGATTATTCTGATCTAAATAAAGCTTGCCCAAAAGACAGTTTCCCACTTCCCAGGACTAATCAGCTTGTAGATTCAACAGCTGACACGAATTATTATCTTTTATGGACTCTTACTCTGGTTATAATCAGATACCCATGCACGTACCCGACCAAGAACATACTAGCATCGTAACCGACCTGAGACTCTACTACTACAAAGTTATGCCTTTTGGACTAAAGAACGCCGGAGCAACATATCAACGCTTAGTCAACCGGTTGTTCGCTAACCAGATCGAGAAGACCATGGAGGTTTATATAGATGACATGCTGGTAAAGTCACGGTTCTCCATTGATCACATCAAAGATTTGGAGTCAATGTTCAACATCCTTCGAAAGTACGGGATGAAGCTCAATCCACTAAAGTGCCACTTTGGAGTCGCATCTGGAAAGTTCCTTGGGTTCATTGTCAACGCTCGAGGAATAGAAGCCAATCCAGAAAAGATCTGGGCAATTAGAAACTTGTAGACTCCAAGAACAATAAAGCAAGTTCAGAGTCTCAACGGGAAGGTAGTGGCATTGAGCAGGTTCATATCGAAGTCTACCGACAAATGCATCCCTTTCTTTGATCTGATCCGAAAAGGAAAGCGAAACTTCGAATGGACTACGGAATGCTAGGGCGCATTCCAAGCGCTGGTTCAACATCTTTCCACACCGCCAATTTTATCAAAGCCTATCGACCATGAAAAGTTGTACTTTTACATGTCGGTATCAGAGAATGCGATAAGTGCTGTCCTAGTTCGGCCAGAAGACCGAGTGCAGAAACCGGTCTATTATGTTAGCAAGCGACTAACCGGAGCTGAGTGAAACTACCCAAAGCTAGAAAAGTTGGCCTAATGTCTAGTCATTGCCTCGAGGAAGCTCCGTCCATATTTTCAGGCTCATCCTGTCACTGTGTACACCGATCAGCCGTTACAACAGGTCCTTACGTGACCTGAGACGTCTGGTAGGTTGATTAAGTGGAATATCGAACTGAGTCAGTTCGATATCACCTATACCCCAAGAAGAGCCATTCAAGGTCAAGTCCTAGTAGATTTTGTAGCCAAATTCACCGTCCCCGAGGACTTGCTTGAGACCAGTAAATCTCCGGAATACATCTGGAAGCTGCATACCAATGGCGCATCCAACAGTCGATGCTCTACTCCGATATGGATATTACTGGCCAACTGTAAACCGTGACGCATCAGACTATGCAAGGAAATGTGACAAACGCCAAAGACATGCCCGAATTCCGAGAGCCCCACCTACTAAGATAACCCAAATGGTCAGTCCCTAGCCGTTTGCAGTATGGGGTATTGATATCATTGGTACTATACCCCTTGCCAAAGGCGGAGCTAAGTACGCCATCGTCGCAGTTGATTACTTTACTAAATGGGCTGAAGCTGAACCTCTTGCGAAAATCACGATGAAGAAAGTAATCAACTTCGCGCAACATTATCTATCGGTTTGGTCTCCCGCATACCATCAACACTGATAATGGAGACCAATTCAACAGTGTCGAATTCAAGAATTTCTGCCAATGATTCCATATCTTTAAGAAATTCTCTGCAGTTGCACACCCTCAGGCGAATGGCCAAGTTGAAGCTATCAATAAGGTTATCAAATCTATTTCGAAAAAGCGACTGGAAAAGCCGGGGGCAAGTGGGTCGATGAATTACCTATGGCTTTATGAGCTAACCGAACGACCCACAAGTCCGCGACCGGACACACTCCCTTTTCTCTATCTTACGGCTCAGAAGCCGTTATCCCAGTCGAAATGGAAGTACCTTCTCATCGTGTGACTTATTATGACCCAAAAACTAATGCCATATTACTCGCTGAATCTTTGGACTTACTGGATGAGAAGCGTGAAGAGGCTGATTTGACGGCAGCCGCATATCGAAATCGAGTCATCCGATTATACAATGCTAAGTTTCGACCACGGACCTTCAAACTTGGCGATCTCGTTCTGAAAAGAATTTATCCAGTTCCTTCACATATGAAGCCAAATTGGGAAGGACCATATGTGATCACTCAAAAGCTCGAAGATGGCACATTCAAGTTATCGACCGTTGACGGTCTTACATTGTCGAGAGCTTGGAATAGTGAAAGCCTCCATCGCTACTACGTATGATAGGCTTTATATATTCAATTCATTCTCTTATTTGCAATTTGTTTTCGCATTTCGAAATTTGAGTTTGTAATAAGGCAACTGACTTTGCCATGTTTTCTCATTTCAGCAATAAAATGCCATCTCTTCGAGCCAGAGCTGTGATTTATTGAATATGACGTACAACATCACTACGCACAGAGAGCTAAGTTCCATCATGCGATGGGATTCATTCAAAAAAAGAGTGACTGTGATACGACCGGTCACTCACTACATGAAACTCGAGCATGGGGACATGTCACTACACAAAAATGGGAAAGGATTGATACACGACAATCGTTTAACTAATTCCTAACTCCCAAAGTGCGGGCTGGAGCATAAACTCATAAATGCGGTTCCAAAAAGGGCGGACCCGTCTGCCTAACGACTTCAACCGTATCCTAAAAAAGTTAGAGGAGGATGGATCCTTTCGTCTAACAACCTCGCTTGTTAATTTGGGGTGGATGTGGCTTAACTATCCATGATCCCGATAAATTCATCATTCCCAGAGCGTGAACGACCTCCTAAAAAGTCTAAACAGGTGTGATTGACCATCCGTCGACTGACTCCAAATTCCCAAAGTGCGAATTAAAGTATAAACATCAACTCTAGGTTCCCGGAGTGCGAACCAGAGTATAAACACTAACTTCAAATTCCCGGAGTGCGAATTGGAGTATAAACATAAACTCTAGGTTCCCAGAGTGCGAACCAGAGTACAAATACTAACTCCAAATTCCCGAAGTGCGAGTTGGAGTATAAACATCAACTCTAGGTTCCAAGAGTGCGAACCAGAGTATAAACACTAACTCCAAATTCCCGTAGTGCGAATTGGAGTATAAACATCAACTCTAGGCTCTCGGAGCGCGAACCGGAGTATAAACACTAACTCTAAATTCCCGGAGTGCAAATTGGAGTATAAACATTGACTTTAGGTTCCCGGAGTGCGAACCACAGTATAAACGCTAACTCCAAGTTCCCGGAATAAGAATTAGAGTATAAATCCTGAATCAAAGTTCCCAGAGTGCGAACTGCGTTATAAGCGTCGATAAATCTCGGATTCCCAGAGTGCAAACCAGATTATCGATCACAGATTATCCTAAGTCTCCAGATTATGGACATGTGCTCGTGATTTGTGATAGGTGCGGTTGACCGTCGAAATACAAATACTGATCCCCGAAGTGTGGATGTGATTATTATTAGTGAACATGCGCAACTAAAACTGCTCACCCTTCACTAGCTTCTACATCGATTTGACGATGTTAAGCTTGGAAGATAGGGATAAAATTGCGATCGCTAGCCGATCATTACAGTTGGTTCCCCAAACTGGGGGCAGAGCTTAAGTGTGAAACATTGAGTGAAACAATACGACATCGAGTGCCCAGCTTAGTCTTGAGTCGCGGCTTGTATCCATGATTTTAAGACTTGTGTATGAAACAGATTCAGCTCCAGAACTGATACTCCGCAAGCATACCGAGCTATGATTCGAACGTTATAACACTTAAGCATGAAAGACAAGAAAAATAGTTAAAGCAAAGAAAATAAAGTTTTATTTCAACTAACTGGAGATAAGAATTTATGTACAAGTTCTTCCAAAAATGCCTTCTAGCGGGGGCCGAATCCGCGTTATACACGACCTACTAAAGCAAACGTAAACTCCTATCTACCCAAAAATGTGCTTAAGGAATCAATCTATTCCTTCTTCTTCCTCCGCTTTTTCTTCAATGAGGAGCCGCCGACACCGCTAACGATCTTTTGTTTCGAACTTTTCCCTTTAGACGAGGAATCACCGGACGAAGGCATGATATTGATCTCTTCCTCCAAACTTGAGTCTACTGGGATGCTCTCTTCATGAGGAGTCGGAGGAACTGGATCTATGGCCGGGGGCAGAGTAGACACACTAGTATCAACCAGTGTCCCCCCGGGTGATATCATCCTTAGTTGGAGTTGGACCCGGCGCCGTCACTCCACCCTCAGAATCACCGCCATGAGCCGCTGACTCCATTTCAGCATTAATTTCAGCCAATATCTCTGCTTGTTGAATAGCAAGGGCTTCGCTGGGGCAGCAGTGGACTGTGACGAAGCACTAGAAGCGGGAGGGAACGCACTAAGAACGAACGGTATGTCCGCAAAAGGGTCGTTGTGTCGGCCAAGGAGCTCATTCATCATATACTCATCAAAGGAAATTGAGCATCCCTATGTCACCTCAATTGGCACGGCGGTAGTCGTTGTTATCGCCTCAGTGATAATGGCCTCCTGCACTTGGTGTATTTTTGGATTGCAGGAGGCGCTGTCAATGCAACTTCGGTCACTGGACAAAGAAGAAAAGAAGCTGTTAGGACACACTTCAAAACAGGTCTTTCACTTCAAATACACATGAGATTCGTTCAGAGTACCTTCCTCAGTTTGACCTGCGGCAGGCTGATTAGCTTCGGATGAATGCTCCTTAATAGGAGATAGGCGTGGCTGTTCTGGGTCATAAGCCGGGACGGGCCGAGGCTCGGTCACTAGAGCAGACTCGGATCGGGGCGGAGTAGTAATTTCTGAACTTGTTACATGATGCATAACTCTAGAACCTTCCCTGACTTCTGGATGCTGGATGCCAAGTCTTTCTCTTGCATGAGAAACCATAAAATCATGAAGAACCTTTTTCTCATCATCATTCAATATGGGGTTCTCCAATTCGAACTCGTCAAAGGATCCGCCCGACTGCCCAGTTTTCTCCTCCTCAACCAGCAAGTTCCAGGCATTATACAGGTGTGTCGGATAATCATCAAGCCAGGCTAAGTCCCTGTGCCTCAACACGTTGGCATTATAAGTGAAGGGGAGCTCCTCTATGTCAGCCTCTAGCCTGGCCTCCGCCAGTCGGACCCTCTCACCGAGCTCAGCCTCAACCTCATGGACTTTTTCCATGGCTGCATCCCTCTCCCTCTAGAGCACCACCGCTTGATCGCACGCTTCCTGTGCGGCAACGTTAGCAGCATCCTTTTCCTTTATGATTTCAGAAAATTTGGACTTAAACTCGTTAAGCACTTTAAGGGCTACGTCCCGTTCAGCGGTAACGATGGTGTTCCTGTGGCCCATGTTCTCCATTGTGGAATAATGCTCCCGCTTCATTCTATCCATCGCCACTTGGGCCTCGTCGTCTTTCTTAAGAGCCTCAATCTCAGATTGGCGAGAAGACTCGGCTTCACTATTGAGCGCTTGAATAATACGATCTTTCTGGCCAAGCGCTTTCTCCAGCTTTTCAATCATGACTGCTCGGTCGAAGGCCACCTTCGATGATTTTTTCGCGGTTTTCGACCACTCATGATACTGGAAAAATATGTCCGCGACATAATCATGCACTGTTGTTTCGGCCGACGCCGGGATCCTTTTCATGCGTGGAGGAAAGACGAACCCATCAAAACATATGTTAGGAAAATCCTTTTTCAGCTGAGCGAGCCTCATCGCTCCTTCACCAGTGGGCTCGACGAGGGCTTGTGCGGTAGTGGAAGGATCTAAAACCTTATTTTTGTGTTGGGATTCGGACCTAGAAGATTGGGAAGATGTTTGTGTCGTGGAGCTTCCGCAGGTCGCGAAACACGAACTAGAGGCGGTGCAGGAGCTCTGGGTGGGGGCGTGCGGGATCGAGACTGACGCATGTAACTCTTATCTCTGTCAGACCGTTCCTGACTAGAGTAACCTTGATTGTATTCCCTATCTCCTTCCCTCCTATATGACTCATAGTATAACGAAGATTTGCATTTGCTGCGCAGACTACCAAGCATTGAGCTTTGACCGGACATGGTATCTACAAGGCAAAAAAATAGAAACGAAGTTAGTAATCTGTCATAGCGGACATATTACATTCAGAAATCGTGTAGTGCCGTGAAGTGTGAATGTATGTGCAACCCCTCGACCAACCGGATGTGTCAACCATGCTAGTGGGTAGAGATTCACTTAAAATTAAGGCATGTTGGAGTTCATCCAATCCGGCATCATGTTGCATGGACACGTCGTCCGGAATTGGAAGATCGGCGAGCCCTTCGTAAAGATTTTTTGTTCTCGAGGGAGACATCTCCGAAATTCTAATTCCGGAGGCGGGCCGGGACATGATCACAGATTTCCATCTCCCTTTTCTGATGGCTTGAAAACGGCTGCCTTGCCTTTTCTTTTTTCTTCAGAATCCTGGGTTGCATCCACAGGTTTGCACGACGGCTCCTCGTCAGTGTGGGTTCTTTCAGAGTCAGCCTCTTCGACTAAAACAACTCTAGGCTTTTTATGCTTAACTCGCTCCCTCGAGATAGTTCTTAGTGCACCGTCGAGCCTTATACTTTGTCTTCGCTAGATTAGACCAAGAATTCTGAGATTCCTATCCGTCAGGACCAAGTCAATATTCCTATCTTCGCTTAGGACCTCTTGAAGAACCCGGACTATCTCCTTGTAATATCCACCTTCGGGTTGCGGAATTATCGCTGCAAAGAAAAAGAGATATGATTTGGATTTCATTTACAACTGTTTTGCCAACCGCTCAAGAAGATAACAATACTCACGTCTAAATTGTCATCGCCTGGCAAATCCTTGAGAGGCATCTAACATAGAACCACTCTGTCTTGAAGTAGCTAAACCTAGTCCAAGACCTCGTGATTATTTGGCAATTTCTCACGGCCTCTAGAAATGTGAAAGATGGACTGTCTGTCCGACTCTTGAAATTGAACAAATATCTTATCTCGGTCAGTCGGGGTGGTCGATAGAGGTGCTCCATATATGCAATGAAAAAGCTATTAAGTAAAGCATATCCATTTGGGTGTAGTTGAGATGGGCGATCCCTATAAAGGACAACACTTCTCTTATATACTGATTGAACGGGGGGAGCGTCCCAGCTGTGCATGCATGTCGATTGAATGCGGTATACCCCTCCAGTGGATTGTGTGGTCTGTCATTTAGCCCCGGCAGTAATACGTCGTCCATCGACAAACCGTGCCTTAGGCATAGTCTCCCTAGCATATCTTCCGAAATGTTGGACGGAACAGAGTCTAGCAGACTATTGATAAGAGGTGCATCTGGTGCCTCGTTTGGGGCTGGATCGATAACTTCGACCTCAATCTCAGGTATTTCAAGCACGTGAGGAATTGAACTCTGAGTTTCCTGTGGCTGCGAGCTTGGAGTTTCCATAACTAGCTAACTCATGAGAAATCATCATTAGACGACAAAGAGCCCGTATGTTCCCCACTTGTAAAGTGTGTGTTGTGTGGTGCAGTGTTGTGCATTACTTGAAAAGACTTTGCAGATTAAAGAAAATATGCAAACGACAAAACTTCGAAGTCCGTTAGGAATGACCGTCATCGCTGACCGTCACAACCGTACCGTCCAGATGCTGGCGATCGATTCGAGTTAAAATACATTATTTTTTAATTAAGTCGCACTTCCATCAACGAGCTTCGAAGGGCAGTCGAGCGTGCAGTTTAACCGTTAAAGTCCAGGTATGCGAAAATGAAGAACGTCGGAGTCATATGATCGGTGGTACAAGGTTTCGTATCCATCAGGATTTAGACATAGATCAATCACCAGAGATGCAAGTCATAACAGCCCAGAATGCGGTAGTTCGTATCCATCAGGATTTAGACATAGATCAATCACCAGAGATGCAAGTCATAATAGTCCAGAATGCGGCAGTTCGTATCGATCAGAGAGGGGCTATTTTCATATCGATCAAATTTGCGTCGATACGTTTCGAGTCGATCATGTTCGAATCGATACGCTTTGTATCGATCGTGTTCGAGTCGATGCATTTCGCATCAATCAGGAGAATGTATTCTGTATCGATCACAGGTTTTGGTTCCGTATCGATCAACGCCGACGGCATCGAATCATCTTACAATGCTATGTTCGTCTCGATCGCAAGTAATCAACTTCGAATCAATCGTCAAAGTAAATTACGTATTGATCGACACAAATTCCTGCCACCGCCCATCGATACGAAATCATTCTATTCCTCCACATGACATTCTCTTAGCCACAAATCGATGCAAAATCTCATCATCCCCAAGTCGATATGAAGAGAATCGTCTCCTTAATTGATCGATACGAGCATATTGCTTCAGATCCTTAGCCTTTCTTCCCCAACCTACACGAGCGTCGCCATGGCCACTCTCAGCAAAAATTCGGCCCAGATCTAGCCTTAGCGCTTGCCAAAATTGGCAATCGGAAAATAAGGGAAGGATCTGAAAGTTAAACTCTGTCGCATGGATTTAGTCATAGCCGGTTCATTACCTAGATTGAAGTTAAAATTAGAAGGATTGAAAGGATGAATCTGATTGATTCGAGGGCAGTGTACAGTTCCTCTTTTCATTTCTCGAGTTCGTAGTTTGATACGAAATGCAGAAGATAGAGAGCGCGACAGTAAAAAAGTAAAAAGTGAAAAAATGGCCGAGCCCGGTATTTATAAGAACCAAAGTATTAGGAAAAAACAATTCGCCTCCCAGTCGGCATGACCGGCCGTTGTAGGTCAACCCTCGAATTGAGTCGCACACTCTATTCGTATCCATCGGGCCAAAAATTTCATCGAGTCGAAATGGTCGGCTGCTCCAATGGATTCGAAGTGATCAGCGGATCCATCGATACGAAGCACGCAACGAAGATAGCTTTGGAGACGATTGAGTTCCATCGATTCAAAATCTTCTTTTACATAGGCGAACACCCAACTCCATCCACGACCCATCATAGCGAACTGTACTACTCGAGTCCATAGATGCACGACCCCAAATGTTTATACTCATCGGTACGAACTAGCTGAACGAATCCAGCGGCCCAATGCTTCATCGATATGAAGGGCTCCATGAGGACCTGCTGAGGTTCGTAACCATCGATACGAATGGTCATTTCGTATCCATCATGACTCATACATATTGATGCGAAGTGTTAAAAATTCGCATCCATCAAATGCAAAGACCAATGCGAGAGCAACCTTCTTCTATATTGATTCAGAAGAGGAACAATACAAAGGAACATCCAAAAACAACCATCGAGCATTGTTACAACTTGAGTTTCACATCGGTTCGGGAGAGGATCGATGCGAAATTTGGTACAAGAAAACTGACAATGACTCATGAACGTGCAACGTTAACGAGAGTCTGATTAATATATATATATATATACATATATGTCAAACTAACATTTAATTTTCAGCATTAACAGGAATTGGATATCTATTTTATAACGATTACGGCGACAGACAGCTATGTACTATCATACAGCAATCAGTTATAGCAACGCAAGGTTACAACAATCAACGAAAAAGCAATGACTGTCTACAGTGAAGACTGAAGCTTTTCAAAGCACGTCATGTTTCCATAAGACGTACCCTGGGGGAAAATGTTATCCCGCCTTTTGGCAAGGCCGAGATATCAAAGAACTGGTTACAAACTCAGGATCAAATTGTCTTCGATATCGAGCTTGCATAGGTTCGCTATGGATGTCGATGAATTATGATCGAGTCTGAATCAAGCTGTAATTGACAAGACACGACAAGTGAAGCCATAAAAGCCAGCATTCCAAATTTCAGGTCAATCCGAGTTCGCATGCTCAAGTTGTGATCGGTGCAAGTTGAAGGGAGAAGCTATGTTTTCGTATCCATCGGCTGGCCATATTTCGAATCCATCAACTTCGCACTGACCAGCCGCGTATCCATCAAGAAGCCTCAGTTCGCACTGATCAAGTTCTTATCCATCAACAGAGCGTATATTTCGTATCGATCGGTTAGGTCTTGTTTCGTATCCATCCAGCTAGACGCGGTTCGTATTCATGGTTGAACCTCTATCCGAATCCGCCGTCTTCGTATCGATCACTACCCTCGTGTCCATACGTCTCGAATCCATCGGGCAACTGGTCTACGTATCCACCAGATGACTTCGCTTTGCATCCATTAGACGGTGGCTACTTCGTATCCATTAGGGGCTCTTGTTCGAATACACGCCCAATGGCTTGTTTGTGTCCATCAAGTCAAATGAGCCCAGATTGACGCAACGATCATCGATGCAAACGAGGCGAGAATCATGGATGCGAAACGGTCATCTCGGAGCAAAAAGAGGATCGATGCAAGGAATGCACGCCGCATCATCATAGAGGCATGTGCATCATAGATTCGAAGTAGATCGATTCGAATTGATGGATTCGAGCAGCCAACGAGAAACTCAAGCTCGAATCGATCATAACTCAAGATCCACTGATCCAAATGCTATGAAATTTTCACAGAATCTTACACACAAGCCAAGGAATGTTCCTGCCAAGTTTCAGCTCAATTAGACCAATTCTTGATCGATACGAAATCGCTTCGTATCGATCACAGATCGAGTCGAAACTTGGTGGGATCGATAGCGTGGGCCCACTCACGTGCCAGAAGGAGACTCCAGAAGTTTGAGCGAGATATCAGACTACTACGCATATAAATAGCCCCCGAAGCCTAAAGAAAAAGGATCTTTTGATTCTGAAGCGTCCAGACTCTACCGGATCGAGATTTGCATCTTACTCTTGCTGTTGAATTCGAAATCCAAACTGTATTTCACTGTTGTTCGCTGTAATTGCTTGTAATCGTTCAAAGAGAATCAATAAAATCCAAAAGACTTCATAGTGGACGTAGGCGACACGCCGAACCACTCTAAAAACGCTTGTCTGTGCATTTGTGATACTGTTTACTAGAGTTTATGTTTGATAATCTTCATTTTACAATTATATTCTTCACTTTTATCTCTTCAAAAACTTCCGAAGGGTGTTGTGCCCATTTTTGGTACAAACAGTAACGATCTCGTTTTTTAATCAAATGCAATTTGGTAATTAATATAAAATTTCTGGAATTAATTTGAAATTAATTTGAAATTTTCAAAATCAAATAAGATAACAATTGATATATATATATATACATATATGAATAGGTTGTAATTTGAATTTAAAATTCAAATATAAAATTCTTAAAAATTATTTGGACATAAAAATAGTATTTATGTGATTTTTATGTATAAATTAGTTTTAAATCATTTTCTTTAAATTATACATATATAACAAAGGAAATGTATTTATAAAAGAAATAAAATAGATAATAAATATAATTTTAAAATTATATTAAAACATATTCTCATGCAAAAAGACAAGTGTTAAATTTCTAACATAAATTAACAAGTGTAATCAATTTAACATAAGAATTAACAAGTGTTAAAATATGTGTTAACAAGTGTCAAAATTTTCTATTTTTCTTTTATTTTTAGAAATAATAAAAATTAGGCTATATATATCTATTCTTATTCTATCTCATTTTTCTTTTATCTTCACTTTCAAAAATATGAGGAAATTAAAAACAAAACCAGAAAACAAAGAAAACATCAAAGTAAACAACCTCAAACCAGCAAGTTTAAAATCAAAACCAGAAAATAAACTTGAATTCATTTCAAACATCTGAAGCAAACCACAAGTTCAGATTATTTCAACATCAAAGCAAATTAAAAGATTCAACTCAGTTGATCAAGTTAATCAAGATCTATTTCAAATCCAAGGATCAAAGGAAATCAAATCAGAGCATTTCCAGATTTCAAATATAAAAAACAATTTCCAGTTTTTCCAAAATCAACTTTCAGGCTTTCTGTTTTAAAATTCAAGTGAGTAAACTATTTCAAATCTGAGCTAAAAACTTGATGTTTGTGATGAACTCTTGAAGTTAAGTTGTGAAATATACCTGCATGTATATAATTACGTATAAATGATTTGTGCATGTCTATTGTACAGACATATATCTTTCTGTGTTGTTTCCAGGTTTCAAAAACCTGTTAAAAATTCAAATTCTCTCTCTCTCTAATTGTCTTTAGGTTTCAAGGTTCAAACAAAACATGTTTATATAGTCATGTTTTAAGTTTTAAAAATAATTTTAAGCATAATTAATTTAAGTATTTCCAGAAAATCAATAAATACAAATGAACACATAATATACCAATGATTCGAGAATCGCGTTTTCTGATTTCAATTATATCATCTAAAACATTTTCGAAAATGATGATTTTTAAAGGTGGAATCATGATTTTTAAGCACGTATTCATAGAGAACTTGCAAGTTGAACGGTTTTTGGTTTATTGGAAAATTCTAGTGATCAGAGTAATGATAGATCTCGTGATCGAAGTTGGAGCATACTTGGTGGTCAGGGATCATTAGAAAAATGCTCGGTGAATTTATAATTCATCGAGGCGGCGGTGCGACTTTGATTTAGGGTTTAAACCTACGCTTTAGTGACGGTCGGAATTCAAGTCACTACGGCGAGGTCAATGCATCGGGGTTGATCGGTGCAAGGGGAGTCGAAGCATTAGCGTCGACGAAGCTTTGGACATGATTGCATGATCTCTGATGGCCGGAGGTGGCAGTATAAGTTGGTTTTAGATGGCCCGGTTTTTTTTCCAGTTGAACCCCTATGCTCGATTTCAATTTTGGTTATAGTCATGGGGTTCTGGGTGGTCTGGTGATTAGGGAAGGTTGCCGTCGACTTGTCGATAGTCATAACATCAGCCGGAGATGGTCGAAGCACGTACGCATGTGCACGTGTCATGGTTGTGTCAGTAAGATTGAGTTTTGGGAAGATGGAAGTGATCTCAAAGTCGACCTCGGGAAATTATGTTGTTGGCACGAGTAAATGCTCGGGTAAATACGTGTGGGTTATCATGTTTAACAGGGTTTTAAAATTTAAATTAAAACAAAGGGAAAAGGGGTGGCTCGGTTTGGACTCGAAGGAAATGGTATTTGACTTGGGGCGACACTTGAGTTAATCTCGGGTACATGTTGTTTAAGTTTTCAAACTTTAAACAAATTCAAACTTTAAACATTTTTAATTCATGCTTTTAAATAATTGTTTTGTTTTAAGTATGGGATTAGTTTAAAGTTTTAAAGTAAATTATTTTAACGTAATTAAGTTTAATTTATTTAATTATATGACATTATTTAAAAATTAATTCTTAAGTTAATTAAAATAAATTTAATAATGTCATGAAGAAGTTAATCAAATGTTTTAAATTGTTGACTTAAAAGTTTAAGTTAATTTATTTGTTAATGATGATTTATTACTAAGGTTAATTAATTGATAATTAAAGATTGATTGATTAATAATTAAAGGATAATTACTTAATGATAGTAATTAAAGAACAATTTATTAATTTATTAATTGATGATTAAAGGTTAATTAAATAATGATTAAAGATTAATTAATTAATAACTAAAGATTAATTAATAAACAATTAAGGTTGATTAATTAATAATTAAGGATTAATTAATTTGTAATTAAGGATAACTAATCAATAATTAAGGATAATTAATGAAAATAATTATGTGATTAATTAATTATAGTCATATGATTAATTAATCTTGCTTCTAAATGATTGGATTATTATTGAATACCTTGGATTGGTTGATATCTCTGATATGTGATTGTGCTACTTTGTGATATGAATTGCTTTGTTTTGAGCTGTGACATCTGTGATATATTGTTATGTGATTGTGAACTTCTAAATTGTAGTAAAATTGTTGGCCTTTAAACGGCATTTGAATTTCGATATGACCGGGAGTCAGATTCCAAATGGTTATCCGAAACCCACATCGAATCTTAATGGTGAATCTTTTGTGACTTATATATCCATGTGTTTTAAAAATAAGCGCTTCTTATTCGGTTAAGCCGAGAGATGACATTAAGTCATAAAACCCATTCCGAATAATGATACGACAAAATGGGAGTGCATTTGAAGACGGTGGTTGAAGACCAAATATTTTCGAGAACGAAAGGATTACCTGTCGATTGTCTCTGCACTGAGTTGCTCCGGTATAGAGATCTCCATATGTGATGGGGAGTCTGGTCGAGATTACGGACACCAGGATTTGCAAGGGCTTCTTCCTGTATTGGACGAAGTGCCTTCAGTTCCATTCAGACCCAGGATGGACTTGTATGGATGTATGTCTGACATTACACTTTGAGATGTAAAGTTGGTTTCTATCAAATACATTTCTGTTTAGTGGCGGAGAATTTATTCTCTTAGCTTAACACCCTTCTCTGAGACGTACGAGCTCAGCGGTTATGTAGTTGATGGTTATTAGTGATATATTCCCAACTTGGTAGTGTGGCATGCTAAGTGCTGATCATTTGTTGATCGAAGCATGACTTTTGTGAAAAGCGTAGCTTTGTGGGATGAGACTTCATCGAATCTCACACCCCAGAAATGGTCGAAACAGGAAAAGATGTAGCAAGGTTATGGGGTTGCGCTACTCAGGGTATGTGCATTTCCTTCTGGATAAAAAGTAGTATTCTGGTATGGAGCCCAGGTAATTTGCTTATGTGGTTTTTGGTGTTGAGGGCCCTCGATAAAGGTCGGTTACAAACGAGGGATCGCAAACTCGTGACAGTTATTTACCTAGTTACAGAGGTAACCCGGCCTTGTGTTGGCAGAGAGCTGGTTAAGTTCTAGGGGCGTCCCTCCAGAGGCATACCCTTTCAGATAAAGGAAGTTCCTTAGCCTTGGCCATTTGTTGGAAATCCAACCAATCAAATACGAGCCCTTTACGATTGCAGTTGTATAACCTGCCACCTCAGGTGGTAGCTATAGCAGGCATAATATAATGTTGCCTATGCTGGCTAAGATTAATATTATACTTTCGAAATGTTTTCCATATTATTCACTAATAATAATATCAAAAAGGATTTTCGTGTATCAAGCATGTTTGACTATCATAAGGAGAAATCTTCCCCAAGTGTGCGATTGCATCGTGTGTGTGGCGGTAGGCCTTATGGTAATTTCATTTCCAAAAGCATAAACAGATTTCTTTTGTCAATTTTTTTTTCAAACAGCTATTTTGTTTACTCATACCAGTCTCATGACTTACCTGGAGTTTATTGTTCCCTTTCTAAACTCTGGGTGCCCACAAGTTCCCACACGGGCATCCTACAGTCAGGTTATCCGTGTTCTGGAGCAAAGTTGGATTGTAGATTCGGAAACTCTGAAGTCATTGGAAGCTTTTGGTTTGGAGTCTTTAGTTTGGAAGCCTTATGGTTCTGAAGGTCTTTGGAGTTTTGGAAGACCTTATCGATGTCGAAGTATGTTGGATTCTTGCTCTCTCTTTTTGGAAGCTCTGTTGGTGTTATTCAGTTATTATGTTGTCTATTCCGCTGTGGTGTTATTGTTCTATTGTTGTATCATGTCTATAACACTCTGATGATGGTGTTCAATTGTTGTATTGATGTCGTATCCATGTTGTGTAAATGTTGTGATCAATGAAAATTCATTTATTTTCCGCTGTGTTGTATCATCTAATGTTGTTATAAGCTCCACCGAACTGGAGTCTGGCGTTTGAATCTCCAACATTCGAATACATGTGAGGTATTTGATGTTGATTTTCAGACGCTGGATTTCGGGTCATGACACTTAAACCCTTACAACCTGGTATTTTTGGCTCTATACAGTGGACGAATTAGTGTTGATTTTCGAGGGTCGAACATCGCTCGACCATTACACGTGGTATCAAAGCTAAAGGTTAAGCGAGAATCTTGGCTCTGGTGGGGATTACTCATTAGAGATAGGGTCGGTAGTACCCTAGAATGAGTTGAGTGTATTATATGAGGGAGTATTTGTTGTTTTCTTATATAATGATTTTAAAAACGGTTTTAGAAATAATTTTTACATAAGATTATATTTTGATATAAAAGAAATAATTTTTGCAGATTATTATAGTATATCAAGGTGATTGGTTGTCATTGTCATAGTCAAATAAAATTATTAAATTTAAGCGGTAATATATATAAACAAATAGAAATTTGGGTAAGAATGAATTATACAAATAAGTTAAGCTAAAAGCAGACTCAAACCAGAATTTAAAATTCAAAAATTGCATAAGTGTTTTTTAAAGTGTTTTGAAATGGAATAAATTTACCCTGATTTTATTTTATATATAGAAATAATCTCTCAGGAAATTATTGTGAAAAATATGGGTGTTTTGTTTCTAGATATGATAATACTGGTTATTATCATAAAATGTGTGGTTGTGTCTTAATAAATGATGTTTATTACAGAATAAACAATGATAAAATAGAGTAAAATGTTTATGGAAGTGAAATCATACAAGCATGATTATAAATATGACTTATAAATTAAAATAGATTTAAATTGGGAAGCTATAAATCTAAATTCTGGAAATTTTGAAAATTGTTTCAAAGTGTTTAAGGAAATAATAAACAATATCACTAGAATATATCTTGATATGGAAATTTGTTTTGAAAACAAGAGTTGTTTTGAAATTCCGAACGGATTTGTTTTGGATAAATATCGGAGTTAGTTAAAATTTAAAGCGTGCCTTGATTTGTGAATAGGATATATACATATGCATATATATATAATTTCAAAGTTGATTTAAAGTAAATAACTGAGTGTTTAGATTCTGAAATCCCCCTCGAAATGAGAAGTACAACCCAAAAGAAAATAAGTTTTGAACTTATAAGTGGAAGTGATATTAATAGAAATTTAAATTTGAAATGTAAAAAATTTAAATTGAGTAAGGTTAAATGGGTTGAACGAATTGGAAATTTAACTCAGACCAAGTTAAATAAGTTTTGAACTTATAACCTGAATTGGAAATTTCAAGGTGAAATTAAGATTTAACTTATGGAAGTTAAATGGATTAGATTGTAAGAGAAAAGTATGGATTTAATAAGAGGTAATGTATGAATAATTTCAAACAGCTATTAAAATAAAACGAATTTTGAATCTTGGAAATTCAGGATGGATGCTACTGATTAATGTTTTAGATGATTTGGGTGTTTATTTGCTTTGATATATCCTGCTATCATTCTATATATTATTTACAGTATAAACTGTAATTAGAGTATTTCGAATAAATTAAGAAGTGGATTGAAATGATGTATATCCGTCCTTGAAAATTAAATAGAAATAAAACTTGATTTGAAATTATTTAAATGATTTTGATTTTAAAGAAATAAAAAGGAATTTATGGAAATGGATTCATTTCGAACAAAAATTTGAAATGTTAAAACAAACTTATCAACCGGAATTGTTTAAGAATTGGGTTTCAAAGTATGAAGTATTAATTGGGAAATAAATTGTAATTCCGAAAATTGATTTGTTCTAAAAAGGTCTGAACTCTTACTCGAACCTCAAAATAAGTTAAGTGTACGTAATTTAAATGAATATTTCGAAGACCTTGGCGGTGATGATAGGAGTATCGATCGGTGACAGCTGTCGGTGTTTGAATGTGAGATTGCTAGGGTTCCTGATTGTTGAGCAAGGTGACGTGGCAATTTATTTTATTTATTTTAATATAAATTGTGTAATGTTCTAATTTGTATAACTTTTATGTACGAGGTCAGTTTTACACATAGTTTGTTCCACTGTGATCGTATCGAAATTCTAGACATTATGAAACTAGCGTGGATGAATTCCGAGATTGTTCAAATTTGGATCCTATTTTGGATTTCAAATCGATTTGAAATCAAAGATAAGTTTTAACCCACTCACAATTACTAAATTATCTTATGGTGGTTAAATTAAATTTATGATGTACTTAGAAATGATTGGTTGATGTTTGGGATATTTAAATTGTCATTCCAGTTAGATTTGACTTTTATTGCATTTAATCATTGTTTAATTTGATATTGATTTAAATCATCAAATTAGTACCTATAAATGATAATTAGTTATCTATTGATGTATATTAGTTAATTTAAATGATGATTGTGATGGATTTTTTGACTATTGATATTGGATGACTGGATGTTATATTTTATATTATTATAACACTTCAAGTTCCCTATGGGTTGAAATGGTACATACCCGAATGATCTATAGATTTGGGAAAATCGTTATAGGTTGAAATGATAGGCCCGAGCGATTTTATGGATTTGAATGTTAATTTGGGATTGCGGGTTTAAATGGTATATATGCGTAAATATAAATTAATTACAGAGTGAAATGTTAAATATCCTATCACTTGACCATAGGGTAGAGAATTATATATGGACACCGGATTGCTTAAATTTTATGTCATTAAATCTTTAAACATTGAATGCAGTTAAGCGATATTTCGAAATAGAATTTGACTTATGTAAATAGAATTGTTTAAGCAATTGTTTAAAGGATTTAAATTGAAATTTTAAGGTTAAATATGATATAATTTCAAAATTCTTATCTTATTATAAACTGTAAATGTTCTTTTTAAATTCCCATTTTTAAGATTTTCAACTATTAAAATAAGTTAATCTATTTTAAACCAACTTAATAAATTTAAACTATTTAATTTATTTTAATCTAAATTAACTTATTTTAAAGTAATCAACCTATTTTATCTTTCTTAATCTATCTTAGTTCTATTTAATCTATTTTAAATCATTTAAACTTTATTAAACTATTTTAATTTATTTTAAACTATTTTAATTTATTTTTAAATTATTCACTCTTTTTTAATTCTGTTTAATCTATTTTTAATTCATTTAATCTATTTTAAATCAAATTAATCCATAATAAATCTATTAATCTATTTTAAACAATTTAAATCTTTTTAAAGTATTTTAATCTAATTTAAATTTATTTAATCTATTTTAAATACGTAACCTAATTTATATCTATTTAACTATGTTAACTAATTAAACTATTATAACTATCCAAATTATTTTCTAAATTTTAGATGGTGTGAGGTGGTGTTAATAATTAAATCTTTGATTTTAAAGCGAAAAAGGTTTAATGATGTTATAACATAAGTTGGGATGTGAAATGATATTTTCTGGTGATATGACGTATTTGAGAAATGTGATGATTTTATGTCACGGTCCAAATTTCAGCATTCGAAAATCGACACCCGTACTTCACTGTACTTGAATGTCGCAGATTCAACTGTTGAAATTTGACTCGTGCCGGAGCTTATAACACATTAAGTACAACACAGCGAAAGAAATGAAATAATATCATTGATATACAACAGTTGATACAATATTCAGATACAATGATGATATAATAGAATGATACAATAGATATCAATACTACCAGAGATACAAGAAATAGCAGCGGAAAGATAACGTCTTCAATGCCAAACTCCAAGAACTCCATCTTCAGTCCAAAGCTAGCGAGAGCTCCCATCAAGTTGCACAAAGCTAAGCAAGGTCAGTCGTGAATGCTGAAGTGTAGCAAATGCGATCCACAAATCCAAAAGGGCTTCGAAGGCCATCGAATCAATTCCTACTATTCGACTATCTGAAAAACCCAACTCTAGACTGCCCGTGTGGAAAATTGTGGGCACCCAGAGTTTAGGAAGGGAACAATAAACTCCGGGTCAGTCATGGGACTGGTATGAGCAAAAAAAAAAAGTTTTTATCTTTAAAACAAACAAAAGAATTTAAATTGAGATCCCCAATGCTTTTTGGAAAATGAAACTACCATAAGGCCTCCCGACACACACACAATGCAATTGCACACTTGGGGAGATTTCCCCTTATGATAGTCAAATATGCTTAATACGAGAAAAATTCGTTGATATTATTACTAGTGCGTAGTGTGAAGACATTTCGAAAATATAATATTAATCCTAGCCAGCATAGGTACTATTATACTATACCTACTATAGCTGCAATGTTAAATGGCAGGTTCTACAACTAAAACCGTACAAGACGCATATTAGATGATTGGATTTCCAGCAAATGGTCAGGCTAAGGAACTTCCTATTGCCACATAGGAACGCCTCTGGAGGGACGCCCCGATAACCTACCCGGCTCTCTGCCAACACAAGGCCGGTCTACCCCCTTCCCGGGGGTAAAACCTAAGATATGCCACCCTCGGTCGTTTGCGATATCTGAGGATCCTCTACACCAACAACGTCACACAGAAATAAATATACTACAGTGTCCACATGAGTAAGTATCTGGGCTCCATAACATGATACCACCCTTTTCCAGAAGGAATGGACATACCCTAGGGGAGCTACCCTTGAAACCTTACCGCATCTTTCATGTTTCGACCATTACCGAGTTGTGAGGCTCGATGAGGTCTCATCCACAAAGCTATATTTTTTCACAAAGTCATGCTTTGATCAACAAATGATCAGCAGCACTTCGTATGCCACATTACCAAATTGGGAATGTATCACTAGTAACCATCAACTACATAACCTCTGAGCTCGTACGTCTCAGAGAAGGGTGTTAAGCTAAGAGAATAAATCTCCTCCACCAAAGAGAAATGTATTTGATAGAAACCAGTTTTACATCTCAAAGTGTAATGTCAGACACACATCCATACAAGTCTGTTCCGGGTTTGAACAGAACCAAAGGCACTTCCGAAGAAGCCCTTGCAAATCCGGGTATTCACAATCCCGATCGGACTTCCCAACACTTAGGGAATTTCTATACCGGCGCGACTCAGTGCAGAGACAATCGACGGGTTCTCGAAAATACCCAGTCTTCACCACCGGCCTTCAAATACTATACATAACGTCGTATCATTATTCAGAATGGGTTATATGATATAAGGTCCTCTCCTGGATAAACCGAATAATGAGAGCAATATTTAAAAACATATGGATATAGGATTTCAGTTAAGTCACAACTTATTATCCAAAACCTTCCTTTCAAAAGGGTTTAAACAAATTACCATTTTCAAATCCTTTTTAAACAAAAAGATTTAATTCACAAAGTTCACCCAGCTTTCAGAAATATTAATTCACAGCTTTTCAAAACAACTACATTTCAAATTAGATTGACTTCTCCAAGCTTTAAATCAAAGATTTAATTCATAGTTCGCAAACCATAACTATTTCAATCTTTTATGTATAAAAGATACACCATCTAACACCCTCTTCAATTTTCAAAACACGGTTCGACCAACTTTCACAAAGGTTTATTTATAGTTTTCAAAACTGTTTCAATTTCATTTCAACTTGAAATTTTCAACACAAATTGGAAACCTTTTTTTATATGAAAGCTATTATTAATTGAAAACAAATAGTTTTTGTTTTGGAAAAAACTGATTATATTTACATAAGTTAGGGCCATTCAAGTATAAACTTGGGTTTAAATTTAAATTCCCAAAATAATGCTTTTTAAATGGTTTAAAAACCCATATAAACACCTTTATAACTTGTATAATCTTTTTAAACCATAATTTCCAAATCATTGAATTCAATTTCAAATATTGAATTCAAATTTAAATCAAATTGTTTAAATTTCAAAACTTAATCAAATTATTCAAAATAACTTTTAGTTTTGAAACTCATTTCAAAAGTTTCAATTCCAAAACTATTTTGGATTCAAAAATTCAATCTTTAAAATCATTTAAAATTTGTGACTTAACCGATTTCCTCGTGCAATCCATATTTATGTATGTAAGGTGTAGTCCAGGGGTTTTACAAAATAGTGCAACAACATCAATCATCACAAATTCAAGCACATCAATAACGCTAAGCGGTATATTCCAATAACGCTTATCTATATACACAGATTCATAGATAAATGAGTTACATCATAAATGAATAAATTACATCACAGATGAATAAATTACATCACAGATCACAGCACAACACAGAATAATTTATATCATAAATCAGGAACATCAAACAATTCAAAGCACTCAATAGACTCCAAACATCCATGAGTTTGATCAATTAAACATCTGATTAATTTAAATCAGATAAATTTCTTATGGAAAATTTACTAATTCTGGTTAATTAATTTATTAGAAATCATTTAATTAATTACCTTTTATCATTTATTAATTAACCTCAGTTTATAAATTAATTAATCCTTTAATTATTAATTAATCAACCTTAATTAATAAACTAATTAACCTTTACTAATTAATTTAAATCAATTTTGATTAACAAATTAATCAATCTTTAATCATAAGATAATTAACTCTTATTTTAAATAATTAACCTTTAATTATTCAATTATCCTTTAATTAATTATCTTTAATTAATCAATTAACCCCTTAATTAATCATCATTTAATTAATTATTCTTAATTAATAAATGATTATCCTTAATCAAAAATTAACCTTAATCACTTGATTACTTAACTTAAATCATTAGTTAATTACTTTTGATTAATTACCTTAATTTAATTAATCTTAATTGATTAATTATCCTTTAATAATTAATTTATCCTTAATTATAAATTAGATAATCCTTAATTAATTAAATTAACTCCTAATTAATTACCATTAAATTAATTATCCTTAATTAATTACAAAAAAGTGATTATCCTTAATCACTGTCATTAATTGATTAACCTTTAATTAATTATCCTTAATTAATTTATCACATTAATAAATTATCTTTTAATAATTAAGTAATCAACCCTTTAACTAATTACATCGAGTAATTTTACCTTCAACGAATTACATTGATTAATTTACTTTTAATTAGTCACAATAAGCCCTTAATTAATTAAAGCTAATCCATAAATCTTAATTAACTACTTAATCATCATAAAGATCTTATTAAACTAAAACTTGAAATTAATTTATACAAAAAACATTTGAGAATTCTTTTGATTAACTGAGGTTTAATACACAATCCTTAATCACTTTTTAATTATCTCGTAATCAAATTTAAACCTTTAAAGCTTGTTTTAAAACTTGTTTGAAATTTTGAAAACTTGTTCATATTTTCTTTAAAACGTTATTTTAAAACTTGTTTAAAATTTGAAACTTAATTTATTTTCTTTTGGAAACTTATTTAGTTTAAATCTGCTTGACACTTTGTTTAAATAAAAAAATTACTTTTTAACTTAAAAAAACTGTTTATTTTGAAACCTGAAACATCTCTTGAATTTTGAAATCTGGTACAGATTAAACAAACTAAGCCCTTTCTTATTTCACTCGAGCCTATCTTCGAGTTCATACTTCCCCTTCCTTGCTTCGAGTTATTTCGTGAAACTCTTTGAGTTCATCCTCAATAAAACTTTGACTTCCCCAAGATTTGCTTAACCCATATACGCACGTCAACTCGTGGACGTGCACATGTGGTCTGGCCACTTCCGACCAACTCCATCATTACCTTTAGGTCATCGACGACCGACCAACACCCATTGACCACCCAGTTTGCCAAAATCCACCACGAATCAAAATTGAGCACATCGACCGAAAACTGGTTACCACCCAAATCGAAAAAATCCCCTGCCGGCGATGAACTCGACCACCGAAGCTCATGCTACCACGACCAAAACCGCATCACGTCACCACGCTACGTTCTCAATCCTTGTGATCAACACCATTTCACCAACGCTACCGTACGAACCCAGGAAACATCAACGACCAAAACAGCACCCAAAGCCCTAGTTTGACTTCGCACCATCTCCACGATGATCAGAAATTCCATCGGCCATTTTTCTCAAACTCTCTGACCTCCAAGCTACCTTCACCATTGATCATGATCCAAATTCATTGTTGATCATTGGAATTTGATGAAATTGTCAATTTTGTACAACTATAGATTTCACAACTAATACTAATATAAAAAATTTGATTTCATTATCAAAATTTAGCATTTTCGAATACGATTCAATTTATATAATCAAATCTAAGAAATATGATAATCAAATTTTGGGATGTTCTGAGTTTGTACTGTATTTCCAATTTCCGGGTGAATTACTCAATATCTCTACTTGTTTTTATTTTTAAAAATAACATTACATTATTATAATCCTTTTTCATTCAAGTATCATAATCTAATAATGTCTATTTAAGGAGATATAGATTTTTTTCATGCTGTTCTTTAGCCTATAAATGATTAACAGAGATAAAGATGCCTGTAAACAAATATGTATACAATATATTTAGATATATTCATACACACAAACATCCAAGCATCTTAACATTCATACAAACAGTAGCATCAAGATATCATAGCAAGTTCAAGGTTAGTCTGTTCACCTGACTGTAGAGAACAGAGAGGAACTTTTGTGTTTGAAACCTGGAAAATGATTTGGAACTTTGACCTTACTTGCTTGATTTCTTATTTACTTGATATTTTTGATTATGTTGAGTTGCTTGAACTTTGCATGCTTTTGATTCAGGTTGGTGTTGCTTTACAGGTTCGAATCAGGTTGATTTTTCTCTCAAGCTTTGAAGTTGTTGAATTCATTTTTTTAGTTGTTGGTTTTCTTTGTTTCTGATTCTAATTTATAGCTTGAATCCATACTTTTTATTTCCGGGCAGGTTTTTGGAATCAGGTTGATTGCTTTATCTCTTTTCTAGTTTGTAATTTGTATTTCAGGTTTGAGAATGTTTATAATTGAATTCTTACCCAAAATACTACTTTATAAACACATACTTTTGATTTATTCTAGAATCTTCATATTATTCCAAAATAAATCCAATTTGTTTCCAAGATATTCATTCTAGTATTTTCAAATCAACAATATTCATTGTCAATATATTTATTAAACTCCGAAATCTAATTTCCCAATTATAATTCATTTGTATAACTAAATGAACATATATCTTATTAAATTTGAAGAGATCAATTTTATTTTTTTATATTTCAAATGCCAATAAATTCTAAATAAAATCATAATAAAATCCAAAATTAAATTTGATTACCAATTTTTTCAAATTTTAATCCCAAATATTAAATTAATTATCAAATTATTTTTAGCTAAAATCCAGGAATGTTACATTTTAAATGAGGATTTCTCCTTTTTTTAAAATATGAATTCGAAAGTGATATGATTTCAAATGTGGTATAATTTCAGAAATAAATGTGATTTCAAAAATGATGTTGTTTTGGGAATATGATATTTTGATATCAATTGTGAATTGACTTTTGAAACGTAAAAGAACCATCCGTTGTGTAAGTATTTGATTGTTAAAGAGACCGGGATCGGATATTGTCATATTCTCTTCCATTACCGAAAACCACTTTAACAACTGTGTACGTGGTGGAGATTCCGGAAGTGAAGTAGGATGGTTTAGTGTATGATTCTGTATGAGGTATTCAGGAGCCATGCCGGGCCGAGTCAGGTCGCACCTCCGATCGGACACATTTCTTCGTTACCATATTATGACTTTGTGTTAATTTGGTGGCCACCCCTCGATTTTTATTAAGGGAGTGTGTTTCGAGGTGGGCGGTAGTTGATGCTATGCGTTACCACCAGTGCTGATCCGCAATTGGTATATCCACCCTAGCATTGCCTCAGTTCCGTGTTCACTTGCCCTATCGCGCCTTCTATAAGCTTGGTTTGTACCATACCTATGGAGTGTCGTCTGATAGCCCTCCAGTTTACGAAGGAATTACAGTACTATATAGACATGGGAATATATAAAATTTGTTAAGGGGGATATAGGTAACTCCTTAAAGCTATTTTAATATTTTACTTTATTGTAGACACTATTATAATAACATATTGTACTATGTATGCAGATAACAGATCCTTAGGAGATGTGAATTCCGAACATCTCTTAAGTTATTGCACTCACGTTGACACTAGATATGAGATGTCAAACCCTGTAAACATCTCTGACGTCATTACACTCATATTTACTTATTGTTGATTTAACTTACATAAGATCTTTTAGTTCTGACTCGAGTGTTTTTTCTTTTTAATTCACTTGGGTCAGTCTGAGCTTTTCAGTTTACTGAGGACTACTTTCTGGAGGATGAAGATTTTTTACTATTATCTTTTATTATATTTGTTACATTACATCATGTTGTTCCGCTGCATTTATTTATTATTTATTCTTGTTTTATGTAACTATGATCTGTATTATAAAGGTTTAATCGATGTTATTTGTAAACAACTTCATGAACTGTTTACTTGATTATTATATTTTGTCATTCCGCTACGAGATTCTGTATTTGTTTTTCTTTCTCTTCTTTTTCTTATTTACTCCATAACAATCAGTCCTTTGAGTCTGCCGTGTGTGGTTTATCGTCGATTTAAACTGTCTAAAAAAATAGGTCGTTACAGTTGGTATCAGATCTTTAGTTTAGCGATAACCTTAGCTTTGTGGGGTCTGACTCACTAGAAATAGGGTGGTAATACCCTGGAATGAGTCGCTGCTAGTATATATGAGAGAGCATATTTGTTAGTGTTATAAAAGGTTTTGTATTGTGTTAATTTGTTTAGTTTTGTATTTATAAATTCCAGTCGGTACATAGGACACTATGGCATCGGTAGGGGTTTCTAAACACTTAATAAGGCAGCCCAACACGGTATTGTTTTGAAATATAGGTAAAGGAAATAATTTTACCTAGTGTTATATTTTTTATATAAAAGAATAATTTTATAATTGGAGGTGATATAATTGGTTATAGGAAGTGAAATTCCATGAATAGTTGGTTGAGAAATAAGATTTACAAATTAAATGAATATAAATTGAAATTTGAGATCTCAAGTTCCGGGATTTTTGAAAATTAATTTCGAAAGATTTTAGAATATAATACTAGTAATGTTTTGAAGTATTTTCTAAAATAATTATTTCAAGATGATTTGAATGAAATGTTTAAAAGAACTTTTTTAAAGAAAATAAGTTTTGTACTCCCCTCTCTACCGCTGGAAAATAATTTCGGTGATGAGTGCACGCATCATCAATGTTCATTTTTAAGTTTCAAAGTGGGAAGACCGCTGTAGTAGTTTTACTGCACATCCGTTTTGATAAACGAATCTTATTTTAATTTCTGAACTTTGATTATATATATATATATGTATGTATGTATGTGTATATATAAGTTAAGGTGTGTGTGTATATACATATTATTTTAGAAGGATTGAAATGAAACCCGGTTGTTTAGTTCTTAAGTTTCTATAAATTAGAAATTGAAATTATTGTAATGAATGGAATCTTGACTATATTAATAATTGGAAACTTCTAAAATGAAAATAAGAAATTGAAAATTCGTATACTATAAATAAAAAGGAAATGAAAATAAGAAATGGTAACTATTGAACATTTTGTAAACTAAATATATAAGAAAAACTTGGGTAATATTCAATTACATTCTAAAAGACATACACATATATGTATATATGTATATATGTATATAACTTAACCAATTATTAAAAGTTGAAATGTTAATAAGAATATGTTACAGAATATTATGCAAGTAAAACTTGGAAAAGTGAAAGTGTTCAGTGGAATCACTTCTATAAATCAGAGTTCTAATGTTATAAATTGTTATAAACTAAAGTTAATAGTTTGAAATGCTATTAATTAAATGTAATAAAAGTGAATAATGTAAGACAAATGATTATAAGCTTAAGTTAACATTTAAGCTATCTATAATCAGATTGAATAGTAAAGATGAATATTGTAAGTGAATAATTATAAACTTAAATAGTATTGAAGCCACATATAATTAAAATGAATACTATGTTAATTGAATGATTATAACTTCAGAAAACATTGAAATGATTTAGAAATGGATTTAATATTCAGTAATACTATATGTGGAAGAATAAATGTGAAAAGGAAATAATCTATTAATGGTGAATTAAATTTGCAAAGAGACTTACATGGTAATGAATATTCTAAATAATTAAAATGAAAATAACTTATGTAAGCAATGAATGTAATGTAATGAAAAGAAAATGGTATTGTATAAATGAACGAAAAATGAATTTTGTAAGTGATAATGTCAAGTAATTAAACAAGCATTATATGAACAAATGAAAGTGAACAGTAAATAATGTGGAAAAAAAGAGTAATAAGAATAAAACTTAAATATTATTGGAAATTATTGTTTGTTTAGCTTATGCATTGGTTGGGAAGGATACTTCTATTTTGTATAGAGATGTATATATAATCTATAAAGTTTTAACTATGACTGTTGAAGTATGGTTTACTTAGTAATTTATTTATCATTTTTATATGATTGAAAGTTTATGAACCCGAACAAACCCTTTGTTTTGATTGCTATAGAGGGATGGTGGATTGCTTTGATTGCATGTGATGATTGTATGGTTTTGTTGCTTATGACTATTGTATGTGTGTTGATTTGGCTGTGAGTAATTGAAACAACTGAATTATTTCTCTTTTGTATAATTATTAACTTCTTTGGAATATATAAGTGAAATACAAGTTATGGAAGCAAATGCTACTGCTTTTGGTTTCATAAAATAAGCATTGTTTGGCCGAAAAATAGGTATATTCTCGATTACGGTTTTCTAGTGATATTATATTATTTTCCCGTGGTTTGGGATATATTATTTTGAAATATGACATATATGTGTCTATTATTAATATTATTATTTCTCTTAGACCTCTCCATACAATGGCGACCCTGCTAGAATTTTTAGTGAATTTTGGACTTAGAAAATTTGTGAAAGTGAAAATGTTTTCAAACTTATATTTACTTGAATATGAAAGGAAATTTAGTATTTATAAATTGATATATTTTATTTAAATTATTTAATTACGTAAATTGATTGTTTATAAATTTAATATTTTGAATAAGATATATTGATCTCTTTTCCCTTCTTTTCCATTTTAAGGATGAAAAGATTTGAGTAAGGGAGAGTGTAACGACCCATAATTTTCGATAATTAAATTTATTAAATTAAATAAGTTTTGGAGTTTGATGTTGTGAATTTTTTATTATTTAATAATAAGATAATAATTAGAATGAAATGGGATGGTATTAATCTATGGTAATTGATAATTGCTTTAAATGTAATTACATTAATTGAAATGATAAAAAGTTATAATTTGTTATAAATTGTAAATTAATTGTAATAATGTGTGTATTAATTGATAATTATATTAAAAGAGTAATTGATAATTTTAAATGTCGTACTAATTAATGAAATAATGTGTAATAAATTGTAATTGGATAGAATTGGTATTTTGTAAGTTGGTATGACATTTGTTTGTAAATAATAAACTAATAAATGTGAATAAAATTAAATGGTGACAATTATTATATGTTACATATTTATTTAGTCTGTTTAATTAAATTAGAAATCAATTGCAATTAAATGTAATTAAATATTATGTTAGTGGAAATTTAGATGAAATTGGAGAATGTTAATGTAATAAAACATAAAACAATGTTAATTATGCCCATAGAATAATGATTGATTGAATGAAAAGATTGAAACCAAATTAAATCAATTTATTAGAATTAAATTATATTAGTTGGATTTAATTACAACTGAAATTGATCACTTTAATTAATGCAATACTTAAAACTGAATTGATATGTAAATTTATTTTAAATTATTGTAAATGGCCAAGTAATCAAAATTGATGAAAATTTTTGGTTATCAAATTTGAAATTAAAAAGTGGTCTAATTAATTTAATATTTATTTATTTAATTAACGTGAAAATAGTCATTTTGGCCACTGTCTCATATTTCGATGAAACCAGTTTCACATAAGGGTGAATTACCATAAGGTTTCACGTTTCGTAGAGATCGGACTTGTCATGATTGTATGGACTCGAAACACGTAGAAATCAATTTAATTAAATTCAACTGAAATCAATTTGAAATAAGCTGATTTTAAAAGATAACTTCTTCATACAATGGAATTAAGACTTGAAACCTGTTCCATTGGGTTTAACAATATAAAAAACATCTATTTTGATATATGGGATGACCCACTTTCGTTTCGGAAGCGAAATGGAATTTTCGGGTCGTTATTGTCAATTTGAACCAATTCGATATGTTATTCATTCTTATCGGGCTTGTTAATATAAATAGTCTTGTTCCCTTAACCCTAATAGTCTTTTTCTTACTATATACATACATCAACTTCCGTCTGTTCGTCCTTTTCAAATGGTAGAAATCCAAATTCTAAAATTCAATCGCAAATCAAAATAAAATCGAAAAATTAAAACTCCTCCAAACTACATCGAATTATATGTCAATTCGAAGCACTCAACGAGCGCAATTCAAATCTGTAGTTTGTTTGTTGATTTTGGTCCTTGGTGGCCAGAAATTGGTGTTTAATTATCGACCGTTCATCGCATGTCGATCCACTTTGACCAATCGTCGAATCAAGGGAACCGGGTTGTGGAGAGTGTCTTATAGAGTGCGTTGGTGGTGTGCATGTGGTCGTATGACGGCTAGATCGGTAGAAAACGCTACTAGGGCTCAAAAAAAGGGGGCGACGGCGGCTGTTTTCAGCGATCGATGGCCGTAGGGAAAGGTTCGCACAGGCGAAGGCGGCCTCCAGAAGGTTTTGGCATGGCCGCGGTGACGTTGGTCTAGGCACAGAGGACTCGGCGACAATGATAGGAATATCGATCAGTGGCGGCTGTTAATGTTTGAATGCGAGAATGCTAGGGTTCCTGAGTGTTGAGCAAGGTGACGTGGCAATTTATTTTATATATTTTAATATAAATCGTGTAATGTTCTAATTTGTGTAACTTTTACGTACTAGGTTGGCTTTACGCTCGGTTTGTTCCGATGCGATCACATCGAAATTCCGGACATTGTAAAACTTGTTTGGATGAATTCTAAGACTGTCCAAATTTGGGTTTTGGATTTCAAATCGATTTGAAATCAAAGGTGAGTGTTTTAACCAACTTACAATTACTAAATTATCTTATGTTAGTTAAATTAAATTTATGATGTAATTAGAAATTGAGTGGTTGATGTTTGGTATATTTAAATTGTCATTCCAGTTAAATTTGACTTTTATTACATTTAATCACTGTTTAATTTAATATTGTATTAAATCATCAAATTAGTACCTGTAAATGATAATTAGTTATATGTTGATGTATATTGGTTGATTTGATTGTGATGGATTTTTTTGACTGTTGATATTGGATGATAGGATATTATATTTTATATTAGCATAACACTGCAAATTCCCAATGGGTTGAACTGATACATAGCCGAACGATCTATAGATTAGGGAAAAATCGTTATGGGTTGAAATGATAGACACGAGCGATTTTGTGGATGTGAATGTTAATTCAGGATTGCGGTTTGAAATGATATATATCCATAAATATAAATTAATTACTGATTAAAATGATAAATATCTGTTTCACTTGACCATCGGGTAGAGAATCATATACGCACACAGGATTGGTTAAATTTAATGTCTTTAAATCTTTAAACTTTGAATCCAATTAAGCGATATTTCCAAATAGAATTTGACTGATGTAAATTGAATTGTTTAAGTAATTATTTAAAGGATTTAAATTGAAAATTTAAGGTTAAATTTGATATTTCAAGATTTGAAGTTGGGATTCTATTTGAAATCTAGGTATGGTCGAAATTTGTTGAATGGAAGAAATGCTTAAATATAATGTAAATTTCAAAATTCTTACCTTAATATAAACTGTAAATGTTCTTTTTAAATTGTAATTTTTAAGATTTTCAACTATTAAAATAAGTTAATCTATTTTAAACTAACTTAATCAATTTAAACTATTTAATTTATATTAATCTAAATTAACTTATTTTAATTCTACTTAATCTATTTTAAATTCATTTAATCTATTTTAAATCTAATCAATTCATAATAAATCTATTAATCTATTTTAAACCATTTAAACTATTTAAATCTATTCAAAGTATTTTAATCTAATTTAAATTTATTTAATCTATTTTAAACCTACTTAACCTAATTTATATTTTTAACTATGTTAACCTAATTAAACTATTACAACTATCTAAATTATTTTCTAAATTTCAAATAGAGTGAAGTGGTGTTTATAATTAAAGCCTCGATTCTAAAGCGAATAAGGTTTAATGATGTTAAAGCATAAGTTGGGATGTGAAATGATGTTTGATGGTGAAATGACATATTTGAGAAATATGATGATTTTAAATGAGGATTTATTCTATTTTTGAAAATATGAATTAGAAAGTGATATGATTTCAAATGTGATATAATTTCGGATGTAAATGTGATTTCAAAATGATATGGTTTTGAGAATATGATATTTTGATATTAAATGTGAATTGACTTTTGAAATGTAAAAGAACCATCCAGTGTGAAATAAGCGTTTGGTTGTTAAAGAGACCAGGATCGAATATTTTCATATTCTCCACCAATACCGAAAACCATTTTAACAACTGTGTACGTGGTGGAGATTCTCGAAATGAAGTAGGATGGTTTGGTGTACGATTTTGTATGAGGTATTTACGTGACCCTATCTCCCATGAGTCATCTTAGATGTGACTAAAACAGTAGCTATGCAGGACCAAGTGAGGTCGCACGGACATTTCTTCGATACCATATTATGAATTTGTGATGATTTGGTGGCCACCCCTCGATTTTGATTATGGGAGTGTGTTCCAAGGTGGACGGTTGTAGCTACTATGCCATACCACCAGTCGGGATCCGCAATTGGTATATCTACCCTGGCATTGCCTCGAGTGCCGTGTTCACATGCCCTATCGCGCCTTCTATGAGTTTCGTTTGTAACATACCTATGGAGTGCCCCTTGAGAGCCCTTCAGTTTATGGAGGAATTACGGTACTGTATAGACTATGGGAATATATAAATGTGTTAAGGAGGATATGGGTAATTCCTTAATGCTATTTTAATATTTTACTTTACTGTAGACACCATTATAATAGCTTATTGTACTATGTATGTAGATAGTTTAACAGAACCTAAGGAGATGTGAATCCCAAACATCATTAAGTTATTGCACTCACGATGACACTGTGTAATGACCCAGAATTTATGTCAATAAAAATTCAGATATTTAATTGATTTTAAATATCAACAAGTAAAATTTGTAAGTCGAAAATTTTATTTTTCGAATATTTAGATTTAATTGGATAATTAAATCGGCAATTTAATATTTGAAATTATGAAAAATTGGGAATTTGGGTTTAAGGTGATTAAAAATGATTTATAAAGTTATATTAAATCATATTGGAGTTAGAACAATGTTTGTGAACTTTTAAAATTGAATTAAAAGTTAATTTGTGAAAATTGAATATTTTAATATTTAATCGACTAGTGAAAATAGCCATTTTTCAAAGAGTCTCGGATTTCGACGAAACTAGTTTCATCGGATCCGTAATGTTATATTATTCTAAGGTTTCAAATTTCGTGTCACTCAGATTTACGGTTTGTCCGAGGCAAGCCAAAACGCATAGAAATTGGTTTAATCGATTTAATTTAAATTTGATCGTTATTTCCGTAACTCACACATATGATCGAATTAGCTTCCGAAACCCATTCCATTGTGTTCGAAACGCGGGGTAAACCCTAGAAACGTCAGCCGGCATGCTTCGTTTGGAGTTTGGAAAATTTTGGATGAATAGTGTTTTTGGAAATTTTCTATAAAAGGACCCCTTACCCTCATTATTTTCACAAATTAAAAACCCTAACCCTAGTTTCAAGAGCCATCTGCCACCTTAAATTTTAATGGCCGAAATTCAACTTCATTCTTCCTCAAATTTCTTCAAATCCACAAAGCAATTCGCGAAACTTCCTAAATGAAAATTGTAGAACATCCCGAGATCTAGATATCCAGCGGTGGAGATTGGATTTAACGCTATGGATCATCAGAAAATTGCTCGCGTTTGTACTCGGTTCGTGCACGATTTCCACATCAGGAGGCGACCGAGCTCCACTTCCTTGGGGCTGTGGGTAGCTCTTGGTGAGGGGTTCGAGGTGGATATAGTTGATCGACCTAAAATCGTTCCAATTTGTTGCGAAAATTCGTTGATAACGGCGGCTATATGGGTTTCTCGGTCGCGTATTATCTGGAGAAGGAGAAGTAGCGTGATGCGGCCCTGATACAAGCATATAGAAACAACGGCCAGGATGAATTAGGTTGAAAAAAAATAAAAGAAAATGTAAATTAGTTATATTCAAAATTGTGTAAACTTTGTAATGCTATATCTTCTTCATGCGAGGTCGAAAAATTACGAAACGAATTGTGTTGGCTTTGTATGGACGAACATTACGCTATGGAATTGGATTGGAGTTGATTGGAGCTAGTGTTTATTTCGAATAAAATTAAACGCGCGTTTAATTTTATTCGAAATAAACACTGCAACCGTTATTGAAAGCAAGGTGAGAACTTCTCACTCAATCAAATTGTGTTTCGATTTAAATTTTAAATAGTTAGATTTAAAATTGCTTGATTGTATGCCTAGATGATAAATTATTATCTGTTGTATTGAAATAGACGCTATACGCCGTATATTAAGCGGAGGATATTTATTAAAAACATATACCGCGAATATTTCACCGCAAAGTGAAATTGGTATTATATATGTACCTGGAGTTGATTTCTCGCATTATATAGCGGATGAGACCCTATTGCGCCACATAATAGCGGATAATATTTTATAAATCCCATATACCGCGATATTCTGTCTTGAAGCGGAATTGATATTGTGCTAACATCTGTAGATGCAGGGAAACAGGTTGGAGCGATCCAACTGGATTCCTCAAATGATTGAATTGGTTTCAATGTTGTGTGTTGATCTATTTATAATCTGCATGATTATCTTTGTGATTGAAATCGTTAAAGGCTAAAATTTAGCCGAATATATGTTTTGTATCGTTAGATGCCGAAAATAAATAAAAATTTGATTTTTGAAAATTAAGTTGAGAATTAATAATAAAATTTAATTTTGGAATTGATTCATTTTTAATAATAAACGTTGAAATTTATATGTTATAAAAATTAGGATTTTTGTCAAAAATATAACCGAAATGTGATTTTCGAAATAAGTAGTTGATTAATTTACAAAATGATTTATTGGGATTTTTGAATTATTATAAATGATTTATATAAAAGATTTATAAAATTGATATTTATAAATTAAAATATTGGAATTATAAAACGAGTTTTTAAAAGTGTAAAAATGAAGTATAAATGGATTTCATAAGTGTATGAAATCTATAGATTTATAAATTGTGAAGTTATAAAATGAATAGATTTTGTAAAATAAAAGATTTATAAGTAATTAACTTATAAGCTGGATTTTGGCGTGTAAATGGGATATGGATAGAATTTATTAATAAAGTGATTTTATAAGTTGAACTTGTTATAAAGTATAAATGGAATTTATAAATGTTATTTTATAAATCCGAAATCGACTTATTTTAATAAGTTTAATTATTATAACTTATTAAAGGAAATATATCAACGATTTTGGGATAGTGGATAATCCTTTAAATAAATATGTAGAAATTGAATTTGGTAAATGAAGTACATTCACAATTTTGGACGGTGAATGATATATTAAAGAAATATTTTAAGAAAGTGATATTTTAAATAGAATTAAAACGATTCAAAAATGTTTTAAAATGTGTTAAGTATCGAAACCATAGATTATTCATTGTTGAAATAGACATTTTCGAGAAATAGAAGGAAATGGTGGGCTATAACACTATTGTTATAGTAAATGATTTCCGAAAGGAAAAGTTTTCTATAGTATTGGGTTTTATATATCTATCTTAAATTTCAAATCCCTATACTAGTGATTTTGGGTTGTCGTAACGATGTTTTACGCAACATTCGTTTTGACACAAATGAATGTGTTTAAGAGAATGTTTTCCTTAAAGAATAAATTATACACTTAATTGTGATTTAAGTATATTGAATATTTTTCAAGTGTTGAAAATAAACAGATTTGTGAATTACTTATTATTAAATAAGTATTGAAATGTTTTTCCAATATGAAGTGAATATTTTGAGATTTTATCTTTTAAAGATAAATTGAAAATGAATATTAGAAATCGATTTGGAAATCGTATATTCAGAAAGGTAAATTCATTATGGAAATAAAAGAAAGAGAAATTTGTTTAAAAATAAACATTGATTTATTTTGAAGTGTGGAAATAAATTTACGGATTTGGAATGTAAGTTTAAAATAAATCGGTAAGGATTTATTTGATTGATTTAAATGAACCATTTAAAATTGAAAATGGATAAATATTTGGAAGTGTTTCCGTTTAAGGAAATTGATTTGAAATTTGTTTTCAAAGATTGAAAGGTGGAAAATGATATGAAATTTGTTTTCAAATGGTTGAAGTGTGGAAATGATATCTTGTAAAGATATTTTTTTTATTGAAAATAAATAATTTGGGAAATTATTTGAAATCGGGTTATGTTGTGAATATTGATTGATAGTTAAATAACCGACTATCAATATTGACTCTTGAATGGCTATTTGTTGTGAATTGGTTGAAATTGAATGCTACACTTATTTTTAAATTATTGCGCTCGTTATTCGGATTACCTATTCCGAATAGTGATACGATGTAATGGATAGCATTGAAGACCGGTGTTGAAGACCGGGTATCTGTGAAAACGATAGGATGACCTATCGATTGTCTCTGCACCGTTAGCTATGGTATGGAGATTTCCTTTGTGATGGGAAGTTCGATCGGGATTGTGAATACCCGGATTGCAAGGGCTTCTTTGGAAGTGCCTTAAGTTCAGTTCGAACCCGAAACAGACTTTTATGGTTACGTGTCTGACACTACATTTTGAGATATAAAGCAGATTTCTTTCAAATACATTCTATTGGTGGCAGATAATTTATTCTCTTAGCTTAACACCCTTCTCTGAGACGTACGAGCTCAGAGGTTTTGTAGTTGAAGGTTATCAGTGATATACTACTAATTTGGTAATGTGGCATGCTGAGTATTGCTGTGTGATGATTATTTATTGATCATTTTTTGATCAAAGCATGGCTTTGTGAAAAAGCGTAGCTTTGTGGACGAGACTTCGTCAGACCTCACACCCCGGAAATGGTCGAAACAGGAACATGCGGCAAGGTTACGAGAGTCGCTCACTTTAGGGTATGTCATTTCCTTCTTGAAAAGGGTGGTGTCTGGTATGGAGCCCTGATGCTTAACCTATGTGGTTGCTCCAATCTCATTTTCTGTGTGGTTGTTGCTTGGTGATAGAGGGCCCTCGGATAAAGGTCCCAAAGGACCGGGGAGTGGCATACTCGAGTAGTAGTTACCTAGTTACAGAGGTAACCCGGCCTTGTGTTGGCAGAGATCCGGTTAGGTTCTCAGGACGTCCCGCCAGAGGCGATCCCATGCGGCAGTAGGAAGTTCCTTAGCCTGACCATTTGTTGGAAAATCCAAAGAAACAATACGAACCTTGTACGGGTTTAGTTGTATTACCTGCCATTCACTTATGGTGGCGCCCCACTGTTTGGATGGTAGCTATAGTAGGCATAGTTCGGAATGTCTATGCTGGCTAAGATTTATATTCTATTTTTGAAATGATTTCATCACTATGCACTAATAATAATATCAAAAATGATTTGTTTGTGTAGTAAGCATCTTTGACTATCATAAGGAGAAATCTCCTCCAATTCTGCATTTGCATTGTGTGTGTGCGGGGAGGCCTTATGGTAGTTTCATTTTCCAAAAGCATTGCGGATATTTTCACTTCCCTTGTTGTTGTTATAAAAGATAAATAACTGTTTTAAGTTCTCACACCAGTCCTATGACTGACTTGGAGTTTATTTTTCTGTTCCTAAACTCTGGGTGCCTAAAATTTTCCACACGAGCAGTCTAGAGTCAGGTTATCAGGTCATTCTGGATTCAGAAGTGCTATGGAGCTAAAGTGGTGAGCTGGATGGCGAAACGTATTACTTGTATATGATATTATCTTTCCGCTGTAAATTCACTTGTAAGGACATGGTTGTATAACTGTCCATTGTTTTGTTGTGTTGTATATTGTTGTTGTACACTCTGATGATGATGTGATGTAATGTAATAACTGAGATAGTTCTTTGTTTTTAAAAGATATTCATTTATCTATTATATGTTGTTCCGCTGCAATATGTGAGATTCTGATATTGTTTCTGTTCTATTTTCTTACTTCTTCTATCTTTTTCTTCTACGACTTCTTTTTAACCCTAACAATTCGCTTTTCCGGCATTCGATTATGCGGCGTCTGATACAGTGGACGTAAGAATGCCGACCTTCGGATCCAACGTGGTATCAGAGCATTTGGTTAAGTGACAACCTTGGCTCTGTTGGGTGTTACTCATTAGAGATGGAGCCAGTAGTAATCTAGAATGAGTTTGAGTATAATAATAGTTATGAGCGCGTATTTGTAGTGAATATAAAAATTGTTTTATATTGTGGTGATTGGTTTGTTGAGTGGTATATGGATTCTGGTCGGTATGGTCCGTAAAACTCTATCGATAGGGATCTCTAAACACTTGTTCAGAATAATTCGGCACGACATTGTTTTAAATAGGGTAAATGAAATAATTTTACCTCGATTATATTTTATATATAAAGGAATAATTTTTCAGCAATTATTAAAGTGTATATAAATTGATTGCTTGGTTGTTGGAAATGTAAGAATATATATAAGTTAATTAAAGGATGTTTGAGTGATCTAAGTAAAAACACTTGTAAAAGAATAAATTGTATAAGCGAAGAATTATAAGTATGGAATTATAATTAATATGATTTACAATTGTGAAATGATCTTATATAAGTAAAGAGAAAAAAGTGAAATTACATAAGTAAAAGATTTGTAAATGTGATTTGTAATTTGAAATGGAATTCCAAAGCAATATTTGAAAACAAATTTAAAGAATTTGAAATTTTGAGATTGGGGAAATTTAAATTCTTTGAAGTTTGAAAATGATTTTCAAGGGTTTTGGAAAATTGTTTTGAAGGAAAGAAAGCACTAAACTCTTCTTGGTCGTTGGAAAATAATTCAGATAATGATCGCGACATCATCGGTGTTCATTTTCGGGCTTCCAAAAGAGGGATTGCTGCCAAATTGTTTTAAATTAAAGTTTTTTGGAAATTTGGGTCTGGTTTTGGAAATTCAAAAGATAATTTGAATGGGTTCAAAAATAGTTTTGAAAGGTTGAAAGACTCTGGAATACTATATAAAAATATTTATGGAATATTATTAAGTTGATAACTTGTAAAGTTTAAAGTTGTTAAAATAAAAAAAATCTAACTTAAAGAAATAAGTTGGATGAAAAGTGGATTGGAATAAAAAAAATTATTAAGTTGAAATAAGTTTGGAGTAGTAACAAATGTATTGGAATTGAGTTTGAATTATGGAAATAAAATTGTGAATGAATGAATAAATTTGCAATTGCAAGTAGATCAAAATGAAATTGAATATTGAAATTCATTTCGAATTTGTAAGTAAATTAGCAAGTAAAACTAACTGATGAATGACCAAATAGGTAAAGTTTAAAATGAATTGAATTGAATAATTATAAATGAAAGATGAATTAAAATTCATATGAAATTTGAAATCCAGTTTAAATATAAGTGGTTATAAACCAAAATAGTAAATTGAAAAATAAATTTTGGGAATGAACAAAAGAATAAAACTGGAATTGAAACTGAATGTTGAAAAACAAATTTGAATAAAACGAATTGGAATTTGTAATGAATTAGTAATTGGAACTAATTTAAAATAGTGAATAGTTGTGAATGAAAGATAATTGATAAATTCAACATTCAAAAGGTAAATTGAATCCAAACAGAATTGAAAGTGTAAATTGAATTCGAATGAAATTGATAATGCAATCTAGAATGAAAATGGATATATAACTTCAATAGTAAAGTAAAAATGGTATAAGAAGTATATATTGAAAATTTTGTCAAGGAATGTGCAAAATAAATTTGAAAGTTTAATTGGATATTATGGCTAGCAGGATATACAGGTATATTAAAGGAAATGGAATTGGGATTTTGATTTTGGAAGATAAAAAATTGAATTGCTCTACAAAAAGGTATGTATTTGAATTTCAGTATGAAATTTGATGATCTTCTTGTCTAGCCGCTTGGCTTTTCGTTTTCTTTTTGAAATTGGGGGCCCGTTGTGGCATTTTGTAGTCGTACCAAGCTAGCCGCGCAAAGGAGGTTATGGCGAAATTTTCTGAAAATTTAAGGCGTTAAAAAAATTTCAGAAAATTTTGGGGAAAAAAATTTGTGAAAACTATGTGTTGATTTGATGATTAAAGGTTAAACGATATAGTTGGTTTTGAAAAGATAACTATATATGGATTTGAAAACTAAATAAATATTTTGTAAGAGGTTTAACTATGGATTTGGAAAAGTTAAACACTTAGGAGATTTGTAAATCAAATTTGAACGGGTTGTTTTGAAAAGTTAATGGATTTCAAAAAATTTCTTACTTGATAATTTCGAGGACGAAATTCTTTTAAGGGGGGAAGTTTGTAATGACCCAGAATTTGTGTCAATTACAATTTAGATATTTAATTGATTTTAAATATCAACAAGTAAAATTTGTAAGTCGAAAAATTTATTTTTCAAATATTTAGATTTAATTGGATAATTAAATCGGCAATTTAATATTTGAAATTACGTAAAATTTAGAATTTGGGTTCAAGGTGATTACAAATGATTTATAAAGTTATATTAAATCATATTGGAGTTAGAACAACGTTTGTGAACTTTTAAAATTGAATTAAAAGTTAATTTGTGAAAAATGAATATTTTAATATTTAATGGACTAGTGAAAATAGCCATTTTTCAAACAGTCTCAGATTTCGACGAAACCAGTTTCATCGGATCCGTAATGTTATATTATTGTATGGTTTCAAATTTCGTCAATTGGATCTACGATTTGTCCGGGGCAAGCCAAAACGCATGGAAATTGGTTTAATCGATTTAATTTAAATTTGATCGTTTATTTCCGTAACTCGCACATATGATCGAATTAGCTTCCGAAACCTATTCTATTGTGTTTGTAACACGGGGCAAACCCTAGAAACGCCAGCCGGCATGCTTCGTTTGAAGTTTGGAAAATTTTGGATGAATAGTGTTTTTGGAAATTTTCTATAAAAGGATCCCTTACCTCATTGTTTTCACAAATTAAAAACCCTAACCCTAGTTTCAAAAGCCAGCCGCCACCTCAAAGTTTAATGGTCAAAATTCAACTTCGTTCTTCCACAAATTTCTTCAAATCCACAAAGCAATTCTTGAAACTTCCTAAATGAAAATTGTAGAACATCGCGAGATCTAGATGTCCAACGGTGGAGATTGGATTTAACGCTATGGATCATCAGAAAATCACTCGCGTTTGTACTCGATTCGTGCACGATTTCCAACATCAGGAGGCGACCGAGCTCCACTTCCTTAGGGCTGTGGGTAGCTCTTGGCGAGGGCTTCGAGGTGAATATAGTTGATCGACCTAAAATCGTTCCAATTTGTTACGAAAATTCGTTGATAACGGCGGCTATATGGGTTTCTCGGTCACGTATTATCCGGAGAAGGAGATGTAGCGTGATGCGGCCCTGATACAAGCATATAGAAGCAACGGCCAGGATGAATTTGGTTGAAAAATAATAAAAGAAAATGTAAATTAATTATATTTAAAATTGTGTAAACTTTGTAATGTTATATCTTCTTCATGCGAGGTCGAAAAATTACGAAACGAATTGTGTTAGCTTCATATGGACGAACACTACGCTTTGGAACTGAATTGGAGTTGATTAGAGCTAGTGAAAATTTTGGGTAAAATCAAACGCGTGTTTAATTTTATTTGAAATAAACACTACAACCGTTATTGAGAACAAGGTGAGAACTTCTCACTTAATCGAATTGTGTTTCGATTTAAATTTTAAATAGTTAGATTTAAAATTTCTTGATTGCATGCCTAGATGATAAATTATTATTTGTTGTATTGAAATAGACCCTATACGCCGTATATTAAGCGGAGGTTATTTATTAAAAACATATACCGCGAATATTTCACCGCAAAGTGAATTTGGTATTATATATGTACTTGGAGTTGATTTCCCGCATTATATAGTGGGTGAGACCCTATTGCGCCGCATAATAGCGGATAATATTTTATAAATCCCATATACCGCGATATTCCGTCTTTAAGCGGAATTGGTATTGTGCTAACATCTGTGGATGCAGGGAAACAGGTTGGAGGGATCCAACTGGATTCCTCAAATGATTGAATTGGTTTCAATGTTGTGTGTTGATCTACTTATAATCTGCGTGATTATCTTTGTGGTTGAAATCGTTAAAGGATAAAATTTAACCGAATATATTTTTGGTATCGTTAGATGCCGAAAATAAATAAAAATTTGATTTTTGAAAATTAAGTTGAGAATTCATAATAAAATTTAATTTTGGAATTAATTCATTTTTAATAAATAAACGTTGAAATTTTTATGTTATAAAATTAAGATTTTTGTGAAATATAACCGAAATATGATTTTTGAAATAAGTAGTTGATTAATTTATAAAATGGTTTAAATTGGGATTTTTGAATTATTATAAATGATTTATATAAAAGATTTATAAAATTGATATTTATAAATTAAAATACTGGAATTATAAAACTAGTTTTTATAAGTGTAAAAATGAAGTATAAATGGATTTCATAAGTGAATGAAATCTATAGATTTATAAATTGTGAAGTTATAAAATGAATAGATTTTATAAAATAAAAGATTTATAAGTAATCAACTTATAAACTGGATTTTGGCGTGTAAATGGGATATGGATAGAATTTGTTAATAAAGTGATTTTATAAGTTGAAGTTGTTATAAAGTATAAATGGAATTTATAAACGATGTTTTATAAATCCGAAATCGACTTATTTTAATAAGTTTAATTATTATAGCTTATTAAAGGAAATATATCCACGATTTTGTGACAGTGGATAATCCTTTAAATAAAATATGTAGAATTGAATTTGGTAAATGAAGTACATTCATGATTTTGGACGGTGAATAATATATTAAAGAAATATTTTGGGAAAGTGATATTTTAAATAGAATTAAAACGATTCAAAAATGTTTTAAAATGTGTTAAGTATTGAAACCATAGATTTCAACATTCATTGTTGAATAGACGTTTTCGAGAAATAGAAGGAAATGGTGGACTATAACACTATTGTTATAGTAAATGATCTCCGAAAGGAAAAGTTTTGTATAGTATTGGGTGTTATATATCTATCTTAAATTTCAAATCCCTATACTAGTGATTTTGGGTTGTCGTAATGATGATTTACGCAACATTCGTTTTAACCCAAATAAATGTGTTTAAGAGAATGTTTTCCTTAAAGAATAAATTATATACTTAATTGTGATTTAAGTATATTGAATATTTTCCAAGTGTTGAAAAAAAAATTGTGAATTACTTATTATTAAATAAGTACGGAAATGTTTTTCTGATACGAAGTGAATGTTTTGAGATTTTATCTTTTAAAGATAAATTGAAAATGAATATTAGAAATCGATTTGGAAATCGTATATTCATAGATATTTTGGAAAGGTAAATTCACTATGGAATTTATAAAAGAACGGGAAATTTGTTTAAAAATAAACATAGATTTATTTTGAAGTGTGGAAATAAATTTATGGATTTGGAACGTAAGTTTAAAATAAATCGGTAAGGATTTATTTGATTGATTTAAATGAACCATTTTAAATTGAAAATGGATAAATATTTGGAAGTGTTTCCGTTTAAGGAAATTGGTTTGAAATTTGTTTTCAAAGATTGAAAGGTGGAAATTGATTTGAAATTTGTTTTCAAATGGTTGAAGTGTGGAAATTATATCTTGTAAAGATATATTTTTTTGAAATAAATAATTTGGGAAATTATTTGAAATCGGGTTATGTTATGAATATTAATTGATAGTTAAATAACCGACTATCAATATTGACCCTTGAATGGCTATTTGTTGTGAATTGGTTGAAATTGAATTCTACACTTATTTTTAAATTATTGCGCTCGTTATTCGGATTACCCATTCCGAATAGTGATACGACGTAATGGATAGCATTGAAGACCGGTGTTGAAGACCGGGTATTTGTGAAAATAATAGGATGACCTATCGATTGTCTCTGCACCGTTAGCTACGGTATGGAGATTTCCTTTGTGATGGGAAGTTCGATCAGGATTGTGAATACCCGGATTGCAAGGGCTTCTTTGGAAGTGCCTTCGGTTGTGTTCGAACCCGAAACGGACTTGTATGGTTACGTGTCTGACATTACATTTTGAGATATAAAGCAGATTTCTTTCAAATACATCTCTGTTGGTTGCAAAGAATTTATTCTCTTAGCTTAACACCCTTCTCTGAGACGTACGAGCTCAGAGGTTTTGTAGTTGAAGGTTATCAGCGATATATTCCCAATTTGGTAATGTGGCATGCTTAGTGTTGCTGTGTGATGATTATTTATTGATCAAAGCGTGGCTTTGTGAAAAAACGTAGCTTTGTGGACGAGACTCCGTCAGACCTCATACCCCGGAAATGGTCGAAACAGGAATATGCGGCAAGGTTATGAGGGTCGCTCCCTTTAGGGTATGTCATTTCCTTCTGGAAAAGGGTGGTGTCGGGTGTGGAGCCCTGATGCTTAACCTATGTGGTTACTCCAATCTCATTTTCTGTGTGGTTGTTGCTTGGTGATAGAGGGCCCTCGGATAAAGGTCCCAAAGGACCGGGGAGTGGCATACTCGAGTAGTAGTTACCTAGTTACAGAGGTAACCCGGCCTTGTGTTTGCAGAGATCCGGTTAGGTTCTCGGGAAGTCCCGGCAGAGGCGATCCCATGTAGTAGTAGGAAGTTCCTTAGACTGACCATTTGTTGGAAAATCCAAAGAAACAATACGAGCCTTGTACGGATTTAGTTGTATTACCTGCCATTCACTTATGGTGGCGCCCCACTGTTTGGATGGTAGCTATAGTAGGCATAGTTCGGAATTTATATGCTGGCAAAGACTTATATTCTATTTTCGAAATGCTTTCATCACTATGCACTAATAATAATATCAAAAATGATTTTTTTGCGTAGTAAGCATCTTTGACTATCATAAGGAGAAATCTCCTTCAATTCTACGTTTGCATTGTGTATGTGCGGGGAGGCCTTATGGTAGTTTCATTTTCCAAAAGCATTACGGATATTTTTCACTTCCCTTGTTGTTGTTTTAAAAGATAAATAACTGTTTTAAGTTCTCACACCAGTCCCATGACTGACCTAGAGTTTATTGTTCTCTTCCTAAACTCTGGATGCCCAAAATTTTCCACACGGGAGGTCTAGAGTCAGGTTATCAGGTCATTCTGGATTCAGAAGTGCTATGGAGCTAAAGTGGCGAGCTGGATGGCGAGACGTATTACTTGTATATGATATTATCTTTCCGTTGTAAATTCACTTGTAAGGACATGGTTGTATAACTGTCCATTCTTTTGTTGTGTTGTATATTGTTTCTATAACTCTGATGATGATGTGATGTAATGTAATAACTGAGATAGTTCGTTGTTTTTAAAAGATATTCATTTATCTATTATATGTTGTTCTGCTGCGATATGTGAGATTCTGATACTGTTTCTGTTCTGTTTTCTTACTTCTTCTATCTTTTTCTTCTACCTCTTCTTTTTAATCCTAACAATTCGGTTTTTCGGCATTCGATTATGCAGCGTTTGATACAGTGAACGTAAGAATGCCGAACTTCGGATCCCGATAAAATCGATATGTTACACACTGGATAGAAGATGTTGAATCCCGTAAACATCTGCGATGCCGTTATACTCATATTTATTTACTGTTGATTTGACTTACATAGGATCTTTTAGTTCCGACTCGAGTGTTTTGTCTTTTCAATTTTCTCAGGCCAGTCTGAGCTTTTCAGTTTACCAAGGACTACTTTCTGGAGGATAAAGACGAAGATTTTGTACTATTATCTTTTATTATATTTATTCCATTGCATCATGTTGTTCCGCTGCATTTATTTATTATTTATTCTTGTTTTATGTAACTATGATCTGTATTATAAAGGTTTAATCAATGTTATTTGTAAACAGCTTCATGAACTGTTTATTTGATTATTATATTTTGTCGTTCTGCCGTGAGATTCTGTATTTGCTTTTCTTTCTTTCTCGGCTTTTTCTTATTTACCTCATAACAATCTGCCTTTTTGAATGGTTTGATTCTGACATGTGTGGTTTATCTTCGATTTAAACTGCCTAAATAGGTGGATCGTTACATGATAACCAAACGATAGCCGGACCTTCCCAAAACCTCACCGCAGCTGCCAAATCTCTACCTAAACTAACCTACGAGCATAATCCGAACCCATACTTCACCGATTCCATGTATCATTAAATCCTAACTCAAAAAGCTTCATGATTTGCCTATTTTAAAAATTAGGATAGCAACCGCACCCTTTGATCTTGCTACCAAATTGTAGATTTAGGCAAGATGAGTCTAAAGAGTTTTGTTTTAAAAAATTTCATCGAATCAATAAGGAGATTTGAATTTTTTTTAAAGGTGGATGTTTGTTTTCCAAATTGTAAAGCTATTCTTCTTTCTTTTTCTCTGAATGCTTTGAGAACAAGATGCAAATAAATAAAAAAGGAAGGGTAGAGGGACCAAAAGGTGGCTGAGGAGGTACGTTGTATGTGCTAATATGTACGAAATGTTGGGTGTTTTATTTTCAAATTTATTTTTCATTTTGATATTTTTATAAATCGGCACGTCTTATTTTCTTTACAGACATTATTGAAACAAGGAAGAGAAAAGAGCGACAAAGGATGCAAATGTGTGCTAAAGTGTACTATGCTGGTTGATGGTTTATATTCGTTCTAATATTTTCGGTATCACGGTGCACCAATTTCCATTCACATTCGGACGTTGAATCGACAAAATAAATATATGGCCGTGCTTAGAACAACTTCACGACTCAAAAATAAAAATAATGTGCATCAGTTATTCAGTTCTATAAAATCGCAAAGTGTAACGTCCCGCCTTTCGTACGTTTAAATCAACACACGTGCCAATTCAAACCATACGGATGGGCGGATTGTTATGGGGTAAATAAGAAAAAGTAGAGAAAAAAACAAAAAAGAATCATGCAGCGGAACGATAAAATATAATAATCAAATAACAGTTCATGAAGCTGTTTTACAAAACATTTGATTATATTTATATAATACATATCAGAGTACACATACCAGAGAATAATAATTAATGCAAAAGAAAAATGTGATGCAGTGGACCAATATAATATATAATAGTAATAAAGTCTTTGCCTTCGTCCTCCATAAGTAAGGTCTTCAAATCCTAAAATGCTCAGGCTGACCCGAGCGAATTGAAAAGACAAAACACTCAAGTCAGAACTAAAATATCTTATGTGAGTTAAATCACCAGAAATAAATATGAGAGCAGTAACTTAAGAGATGCTCGGGATTCACATCTCCTAAGGATACATTAAACTATTTACTATGTAGTAATATTTCACAATTATAATAATGTCTATTTATAAAATAAACTTACTTTTAAATAGCATTAAGGCTTTACATTTTCCACCTTTATACGTAATAGTCCCAATAGTTCATCCAATATCATGGTCCCTCCTGGTCGAGAAGCTACCAGAGGATACCACACGGGCTACGTGAGAAAACCAAACTCGTACAAGGCGCTAGGGTAGGTGACACGACACAACTAGGAAATGCCAGGGTATATATACCAATTACGCTTCCGGGTCGGTGCTAACGCGTAGCGCGCAGCTACCGCCGACCTCGAGCCACACCCCTAAATAAATAAAAAATCAAAAGTGGCCACAGAATCAATCCAAAAGTCAAAGTATAATATCGAAGGGATGTGTCCGATCAAATGTGCTACCTCATTAACCCGTCGATCGCTTCTATTTTAGCCACCTTATGCCGACTCACAGGAGTTGGGTCCACGTATTTACCTCAAAGGAAACGCCGCCACCAGCCTACTTCATTATGGAATCTCCACTGCGTACACGGTTGTTAAAGTGGTTTACAAAGTTGGCAGAGAGTATGACAACCTCCGATCCCGGTCTCTTTAACAACCAAACGTTATTATAACACCGCGGTCTTATCAAAATAGTTTATACTTTTAAAACCAGAATATAATATCCATTTCAAATCCATATAAATACGATATCATTTCCTCTTTTTAAAAACCCAAATCAAATTTGATATCATTTTCAAATATATCCTTTTCTAAAACTTTAACATTTCAAAGTTATAATATTTCGAAACCAAAACTTGAAATATAGCCTTTCGAAACATAAAACTTTGAATTTCATAACTTCAAACATACTACACCACTTAAATGGTTTAAATATTTAATTACTTTATATAGTAAAATAGATTCTTCACCTTCACAAATAAACTTGAAATATGGATTTTAAATTCCCAAATAAACCACTATAATTTCCATATATTTCAAAGCTTTAATTATTCCACCATTTCAAAACTCATTCTTTGATAATTTCATATATATCAATTTCAACTACTATTATTTAGATTTGAAATGTTTACTTAATAAATCAAATATCATTTTAGTAAATCTTTAGACTTCAAATAACTGGATATTCTTTCAATTACATTAACTTGATAATATTCATTTAAATCAATTTGATATTCATTTAAATCCTCTAAACAAAAATCAAGTTATAAAATCGTAACCTTTAAATCTCAATTAATTTATATTTCAAATCAAATTTTTCGATGATAATCCTTAAATCTTAAATTCAAATCAAATTCACATTTATCTTCCAAATCTAAATTTATTTAAATCATTATAACCTCTATATAAAAATATGATTTAAATACTTGACAATTTTTATTTTAATAAATCAAACTCCATTTTTTTTCTACTTATTGTCATTAAACAGATTTACACATAGCATAAATACATGAATTTAACTATATATAATATAAAAAAGAATCAATATTTATTTAAACCGTATAATTCTATCCAAAACAATAGAAATCATTTTCAAAATATTTATATATATATATATAGACCGACGGTGTCTGTATATAATTTTCTATCCTATGGTCAAGTGATAAAGATATTTATCATTTCAATCCGAAATTTAAAATATAATTACGGTTGTATATCATTTCAAACCGCAATCTCGAATGAAATAAAATGCATAACAACTTGCATTTTAAAATAATGTATAATACAACATCCATTCATCCATCGACAGGTCATACATCCATCACAATCATCATCCACAAAATTCAATCAATACCAATAGATAACTGATAATATATATATAACTGGTATTTAACTAGCAGTTACATTCTATAATAAATTAAATAACGATTTAATTTAAATAAATGCAATTAACTGAGATGATGATTAAAAATATACGAAAAATCATAAATAAATGCATAATCACACAAAAATTTAATTTAACAAACATAAGATATTTTCGAAGTTGTGAGTGGGTTAAAACATTCACCTTTTGAGTTTAAATTGAATTTAAATCCAATTTAAATCCAAAATTCAAACAGCCTCAGCTTTCGTCCAAACCAGCGTCAAAGTGTTCGGAATTTTACTACGATCCTAACGAAGAAAATCGCGTGTAAATTAGATATTGTATGTGAGATTTATGCACATTAGATTATCTGAAAACAAAAATTTTAAATTAAATCAAAAAATAAAACCCACCTCTATGTTTACGCCACGTCAACCCATCCCTTAAGCTCAGAAATCCTAATTTACTCAACAGCATTCGCGTACGTAGCGTGCTGTCATAAGGCAATCGCCGAACGCCACGCCATCGCGGCCTCGACGAGGCGCTCGCGCGCTTTCCCTTCGCTCGGCCTGCCGTCCACCTCGCTCGTGCTTCTGCATAGCCAATCGAATGTCGAACTCATCACAACCACCGCAGGCGAATTTCAATGCCCTAATTGAATTAAACCCGATGATCTAGCGGCTGAAATGAAGAACGAGCCATGTCAATGGACAGCACGTGGCCCTCTCCACACGATGGTATCATCAATTTAAGATCCATCGACGTTGATCGTCGCGCGATGAACGGAAGAGAAGAAACCATCAATTTCTGAACAAACGATGATTCAAATTGGAAAACGAACAGCAGATCTGGGATGCGTCCATCGAGAGCTTCAACATATAATTTTTCTGAATTTTTTGAGGAGTTGAAATTTAGCTTTGGATTTGATTTGGAATTGAATCTGGAATTTTGTTGTCTGCCATTGAGGAGGACGTGAAGAGGGATTGTATGCACATACAAATGAGAATAGAGGTAGACTAGGGTTTATAGCCGGGTTTATATAGGTAGGTCAGAAATTAGAATGGATGGATAAGGTTGGATGTACGCGCTAACGACAAAGGGGCACAAAAAGCCCGTTCTGACTCCGGAACAAAATTGGGTCAACCAGCATATCAAAATAGATGTGTTTAAATATTTTAAACATGGTGGAACAAGATCCAAGTCCAAATTCCATCGTATGAAGAAGTTATGCTCAAATCAATATTTTTCAAATTGATTTCAATTGACTTCAATTTCATTAATTTTAAGGCGTTTCGAGTCCGTACGATCAAACGACAAGTCCAATCACTACGAAACTTGAAACCCTACAATGATTCACTGTTACGGATCCGATGAAACTGGTTCCGTCGAAATCCGAGTCTGTGGCCAAAATGGCTATTTTCACATTAATTAAATAATTTAATATTTATTTTATTTAAATCAAGCTTCAGTTAAATTTTAAATAAATCACAATTTCTCTCAATTCAAACTGCTTGGACATTTTCCATAAATTAAAGCAAATTCTGGACATCAGTTCAAAGTTAATAAATTTACCAATTCAGTGTTAACTTCAATTTCCATAGATTCAGTAATTATAATTTAATTTCAAATAATCCATATTCTTAACCCATCTATTTATTCAACTGATTTCATTTTCACGATATAATTATCATGGTTTATACAATAGGGCATTAATATCCTTATTTTATCTTAATTTTAAATAATGTAGTAATTAATTTCATTCACAATAAATTCAGTTAATTAAAATTTATTTCAATAAATTAACTTGATTTAACTCCAAATCCTTTTTATCTAATCAATCATTATTCAATAAACAAAGGTAACCTTTATTTACCCTTTAGTACATTATTAAGTTCAAATTTCCATTATTCCTTCGTACTAACTACCCTATTTTCATTTTATTACATTTCTACCAATATACCCGCTAATTGCATTTTACATTCTAAATAAATTCATTTACTTAGGTTCATACTTTCCATTATATCGATACTACACTATGCATAAATTTACAATTCCAATTATTTCATTATTACATTCATATCTTCCGTTATTACATTAATAATCACTAAAGTAACATTTATTATGAACCATAAATATTATAATTTTACTTAACGGACATTAATTGTATAATTTTACAATTTGTTACGTATTCTTCATCGGCTAACATAACTTTGAATTCATTTCCCAATTTACTAATTTCAACCAATCCTAATTTTACAATCTGTTTCAATTAATAGGGTGTGCACTAATTTAGTTATTGCATTAATTCTTATTAATGTAACATTAAGGTTCCTTACTCTAATTGATTTCCAAATTTATTATTAAACGAAATAAACATGTAACTTATACAAGTGTTACCATGCCTTTAATTTCACTCATGAATTCCCTATTATCAAGCAACCGTTACAGTTCTTAAATACTTATGCTTTTATTTAATTACCATTAACTATATTATTATTATTATTCCATTAGCTAATCAAGTATTTACATTTGTTTCTTTCATTTCAAGTTATCCATTTATTAAGTTTTCCATTAATAAATCTTTATTTCCAAATATACTCTAACTTAACAACCTCTAAACATTGTATTACCTCCCACATTAATGTAGCTTTTGTTTATATCTATTCAAATTTGATCTTCTCATTTAAATTAATAGACTAAATAAACGGGCAATACATAATTATTGCCTTCATTTACTTTTATTACATTTAAGTTTATTGTTTACAGACCCAAGGGCAACAATTTACTATTTTTTATTGGGGTTTCACTTCTATTGTCAAAAATAAATGCTAATTACCAAGGCTACAATTGTTTCCTTGTATTTAATCCAAAGACAAGTATAACATTTTACACATTTTAAATTATTGTCATTTCATTCAGTTACTTTAAATCAATATATTGTTGCATTGGTTAATTAAATTCTTAGTTTTATTTGCTTATTTTATATTTTATACCCAAGTGCAAAATTTAACACTACTTGTCAATAATTAACTTTTAAATCACCATTGCTGCACTTCTTTTTAGCATTCGTTTCATTATAAATTACAAAAAAATTATTTCTTTCTAAATTTAATTGCAGAGATCAAATTAAATTTATCAATTTTTGTTATTAAAAATTACAGGTCGTTACACTCTCCCCCACTCAAAACTTTTCGTCCCCGAAAAGGAAAAAGAAGGGAGAAGAAAGAATTAAACAAACAATACGTCTTATTCAAAATATTAACTTTATAAACAAATAATTTACAAAATTTATTTCTTTAAATAAGATATACCCATTTTATAACCATTAAATCTTTTTAAACTCAAATTAATAAAGTTTGGAAAACATTTTCAAAAAAAATTCTAAGTCCAAAATTTTCGGAAAATTTTGGCAGAGTCTCCTTTGTACTGGAAGGCTCGGAAGAAAATATAATATCAATGTAACTATATACAACATATATTTTCCAAAATAATATATATCCTAACACGGAAAAACAATATAATAACGCTATAAACCGTAATCCGAAAACGTACCTATTTGTCGGGCAATTTACGCTTAATTATGAAACCAAAAGCAGTAGAAATTGCTTCCATAACCTGCATTTCACTTCTATAATCCAGAAAGGTTAACAATTATATAAAATGAAATATTTAAGTTGTTTCTACCATAAACAAACAAATCAATAAAACAACATTTACTTGCAACAAGGCATACAACCATCACATAGAATCAACACAAATCAATCATTCATATTAAACAAACAAATAGTTGTTCAGATTTATATACTTTTAAATTGTATAGAACGACAAATAAACTATTAAGTATACCATTTACTCAACAGTCTTAGATAAAACTGAATAGGTTATTCATACATCCAACCAATTGTAAAGTATCCTTGCCCAAACAACCATAAACCAAACAAACAACAATTTCAAACAACAGATCAAGTTCATTCTTATTAATTCCATTCATATATTTGTTGTCTGTTTTCTCTTTTTCATTCATATAATGATTCATCTTTTTAATTTACATTTTGTTTCTTACAGTTTCACTTATTTGCAGTATCCATCTTTTTGCTTATTTTCATAATAAACAACTTCAATCATTTACTTAAGTTTATTATCATTTATTTATAATACTTACCTTTCTATTATATTTAATTAGTAGCATTTCATCTACACAACAAATTCTTATTTATTACCTTCAAGTTTTACTTGTATAATATCAATTACAATTTCTTATTAACATTTCAACTTTTAGATCTTTGGTAAGTTATTTATATGCCTTTAAGACTGTAATTGAAATCATAAAAGTTTATCTTATTTCCTTTAATTAACTTAATATTCAATAATATTATTCTTTATTTAATAGGTTACAATTTCAAATTCCATTTCATCCCATTTATAACTTAGCATTAAATCTCGTATTATTTAGAGTAGAAAATACTCATTTTAAACTCAAGAGGTTTTACTTACTATCCATCTTTTCTACTTATATAGCTATAAATACCTTAAACATTTACTTAACTCTTATTTAAATTAAAGGTTCCAATTATTAGTTAACTTCCATTTTACTAGACTAATTGAAACTGTAAAATAACGAAAACTTAAGAATTTAAATACCGGGTTTTATTCATAAATTGTTTTAAAATAATAGATAAATGTATATACTTATACTTTATATATCCAATTACACTTAAAACAATTTAAAATTTATATTTGTTTATCAAAATAAATGTGTAGTAAAACTACTACAGTGGCATTCTCACTTCGAAACTCGAAAATGAATATTGATGATGCGACCTCCATCACCGAAATTATTTTCCAGCGACAGAGAGGGGAGTACATAACTTATTTCTTCTCCAAATTTCTTTTAAAACATTTCTTTCACATTATGTTGAAATATTTAAATCAGAAAATACTCCTAAAATATTATTATTATATTCCAAAATCATTTGAAAGAAATTTTCAAAACCCCGGAACTTAAGTTCTAAAATTTCCAGTTTGATTTATTTTATTTTCAATCTTATTTCAACTGTTATTTATAAATTTCATTACCTAACAACCAATATATAGCAACCAAATATATATACCATTTATAAAAATTTAATTTATATATATATATATAGAAAATATAATAGGCAGAATTATTTCATTCACCTATATTAAAACCAAATATTATGTCGGCCTGTCCTATTAAGCGTTTAGAAATCCTTATTGATGTCATAGCGTCCCATGCACCAACAAGAATTTATAAATACAAAACAGAACAAATTAACACAATATTAAAACCTTTTTTATAACACTAACAAATATGCTCTCTCATATATATACACTCAGCGACTCCCATTGGGTATTACTACCCTATTAGGAAAGAGTCAAACCGCACAAAGCTAAGGTTTATCGCTAAACCTAAGCTATGATACCAGATGTAACGTCCCGCCTTTCGCACGTTTAAATCGACACACGTGCCAATTCAAACCATACTGAAGGGCAGATTGTTATGGGATAAATAAGAAAAAGTAGAGAAAAAAAACAAAATAGAATCTTGTAGCGGAACGTTAAAATATAATAATCAAATAACAATTCGTGAAGTTGTTTTACAAAACATTTGATTATATTTATATAATACATACCGGAGTACACATACCAGAGAATAATAATTAATGCAACAGAACAAATGTGATGCAGTGGACTAATATAATATATAATAGTAATAAAATCTTTGTCTTCCTCCTCCAGAAGTTAGGTCTGCAAATCCTGAAATGCTCAGGCTGACCCGAGCGAATTGAAAAGACAAAACACTCAAGTCAGAACTAAAATATCCTATGTGAGTTAAATCAATAGAAATAAATATGAGAGCAGTAACGTAAAGAGATGCACTGGATTCACATCTCCTAAGAATCCGTTAAACTATTTACTATGTAGTAATATTTCGCTATTATAATAATGTCTATTTATAAAATAAACATACTTTTAAATAGCATTAAGGCTTTACATTTCCACCTTAACACGTAATAGTCCCAGTAGTCCATCCAATATCATGGTCCCTCCTGATCGGGAAGCTGCAAGAGGATACCACACGGGCTACAGGAGAAAACCTAACTAGTACAAGGCGCGCTAGGATAGGTGACACGACACAACTAGGCAATGCCAGGGTAGATATACCAATTACACTTCCGGGTCGGTGGTAACGCGTAGCGCGCAGCTACCGCCCACCTCAAACCACACCCCTAAATAAATAAAAAATTAAAAGTGGCTATCGAATCAATCCAAAAGTCAAAATATAATATCGAAGGGATGTGTCCGATCAAAGGTGCTACCTCATTAACCCGTCGATCGCTCCTGTTTTATCCACCTTATGCCGACTCACAGGAGTTGGGTCCACGTATTTACCTCAAAGGAAACGCCGCCACCATCCTACTTCATTATGGAATCTCCGCTGCGTACACGGTTGTTAAAGTGGTTTTCAAAGTTGGCAGAGAGTATGACAACCTCCGATCCCGGTCTCTTTAACAACCAAACGTTATTATAACACCACGGTCTTATCAAAATAGTTTATACTTTTAAAACCAGAATATAATATCCATTTCAAATCCATATAAATACGATATCATTTCCTCTTTTTAAAAACCCAAATCAAATTTGATATCATTTTCAAATATATCCTTTTCTAAAACTTTAACATTTCAAAGTTATAATATTTCGAAACCAAAACTTGAAATATAGCCTTTCAAAATATAAAACTTTGAATTTCATAACTTTGAACATACTACACCACTTAAATGGTTTAAATATTTAATTACTTTATATAGTAAAATAGCTTCTTCACCTTCACAAATCAATTCCAATATGGATTTTAAATTCCCAAATAAACCAATATAATTTCTATATATTTCAAAGCTTTAATTATTCCATCATTTCAAAACTCATTCTTCGATAATTTCATATATATCAATTTCAACTACTATTATTTAGATTTGAAATGTTTACTTAATAAATCAAATATCATTTTAGTAAAACCTTTAGACTTCAAATAACTGGATATTCCTTCAGTTACATTAACCTAATAATATTCATTTAAATCAATTTGATATTCATTTAAATCCTCTAAACAAAAATCAAGTTATAAAATCATACCCTTTAAATATTAATTTATTTATATTTCAAATCAAATTTTTCGAGGATAATCCTTAAATCTTAAATTCAAATCAAATTCACATTTATCTTCCAAATCTAAATTTATTTAAATCATTATAACCTCTATATAAAAATATGATTTAAATACTTAACCATTTTTTGTTTAATAAATCAAACTCCATTTTTTCTACTTATTGTCATTAAACAGATTTATACATAGCTTAAATACATGAATTTAACTATATATAAAATATTTTTATATAATATCAAAAAGAATCAATATTTATTTAAACCGTATAATTCTATCCAAAACCATAGAAATCATTTTCAAAATATTTATATATATAGACCGATGGTGTCTGTATATAATTTTCTATCCTATGGTCAAGTGATACGGATATTTATCATTTCAATTCGTAATATAAAATAAAATTACGGTTGTATATCATTTCAAACCGCAATCCCGAATGAAATAAAATGCATAACAACTTGCAGTTTAAAATAATATATACAACATCCATTCATCCATCAACGGGTCATACATTCATCACAATCATCATCCACAACAATCAATCAACACCAGTAGATAACTGATAATATATATATATAACATGTATTTAACTGGCAGTTATATTCAATAATAAATTAAATAACGATTTAATTTAAATAAATGCAATAACTGAGATGATGATTAAAAATATACAAAAATCATAAGTAAATGCATAATTACATAAAAATTTAATTTAACAAACATAAGGAATTTCAGAAGTTGTGAGTGGGTTAAAACACTCACCTTTTGAGTTTAAATTGAATTTAAATTCAATTTAAACCCAAAATTCAAACAACCTCAGATTTCGTCCAAGCCAGCGTCAAAGTGTCCAAAATTTCACTACGATCCTAGCAAAGAAAATCGCGTGTAAATCGGATATCGTATGTGAGAGTTATGCATATTAGATTATCTGAAAACAAAAAATTTAAGTTAAATCAAAAAATAAAACCCGCCTCTAAGTTTACGCCACGTCAACCCATCTCTTAAGCTCAGAAACCCTAATTTACTCAATAGCATTCGCGTACGTAGCACGCCGTCACGAGGCAATCACCGAACGCCACGTCATCGCGGCCTCGATGAGGCGCTCGCGCGCTTTCCCTTCGCTCGGCCTGCCGTCCCCCTCGCTCGTGCTTCTGCATAACCAATCGTCGAGCTCATCACAACCGCCGCCGGCGAATTTCAATGCCCTAATTGAATTAAACCCGATGATCTAGCCACTGAAATGAAGAACGAGCCATGCCGATGGACAGGGCGCGGCCCTATCCACACGATGGAATCATCAATTTGACGATACATCGACGTTGATCGTCGCGCGATGAACGGACGAGAAGAAACCATCGATTTCTGAACAAACGATGATTCAAATTGGAAAACGAACAACAGATCCAAGATGCGTCCATCGAGAGCTTCGACATATAATTTTTCTGATTTTTTTGTGGAGCTGAAATTTTAGCTTTGGATTTGATTTGGAATTGGATCTGGAATTTTGTTGTCTGCCATTGAGGAGAAGGTGAAGAGGGATTGTATGCACATACAAATGAGAATAGAGGTAGACTAGGGTTTATAACCGGGTTTATATAGGTAGGTCAGAAATTAGAATGGATGGATAAGGTTGGATATACACGCTAACGACAAAGTGGACAAAAAAGCTCGTTCTGATTCCAGAACGAAATTGGGTCAACCCGTATATCAAAATAGATGTTTTTAAATATTTTAAATGTGACGGAATAAGTTTAAAGTCCAAATTCCATCTTATGAAGAAGTTATGCTCAAATCAATATTTTTCAAATTGATTTCAATTTCATTAATTTCAAGGCGTTTCGAGTCTGTACGATCAAACGACAACTCCGATCGTTACGAAATTTGAAACCCTATAATAATTCATCGTTACGGATCCGATGAAACTGGTTTCGTCGAAATCCGAGTCAGTGGCCAAAATGGCTATTTTTACATTAATTAAATAATTTAGTATTAAAATTATTTAAATCAAGCTTCAGTTAAGTTTTAAATAAATCACAATTTCTCTCAATTCAAATTGCTTGGACATTTTCCATAAATTAAAGTAAATTCTGGACATTTGTTCAAAGTTAATAAATTTACCAATTCAGTGTTAACTTCAATTTCCATAGATTCAGTAATTATAAATTAATTTCAAATAATCCATATTCTTAACTCATATAGTTATTCAACTGATTTCATTTTTACAATATAATTATCATGGTTTATACCATAGTGCATTAATATCCTTATTTTATCTTAATTTCAAATAATGTAGTAATTAATTTCATTCACAATAAATTCAGTTAATTAAAATTTATTTCAATAAATTAACTTGATTTAACTCCAAATCCTTTTTATCTAATCAATAATTATTCAATAAACAAAGGTAACCTTTGTTTACCCTTTAATACATTAGTAAGTTCAAATTTCCATCTTTCCTTCGTACAAATAACCCTATTTTCATTTTATTACATTTCTACCAATATACACGCTAATTGCGTTTTACATTCTAAATAAATTCATTTACTTGGGTTCATACTTTCCCTTATATTGATTACTACACTTTCTTAAATTTACAATTCCAATTATTTCATTATTACATTAATAATCACTAAAGTAACGTTTATTATCAACCATAAGTATTAGAATTTTACTTAACGGACATTGATTGCATAATTTTACAATTTATTACGTATTCTTAATCAGTTAACATAACTTTGTATTCGTTTCCCAATTTACTAATTTCAATCAATCTTAATTTTACAATCTGTTTCAATTAATAGGGTGTGCACTAATTTAGTTATTGCATTAATTCTTTTTAATGTAACATTAAGGTTCCTTTACTCTAATTGATTTCCAAATTTATTATTAAACGAAATAAATAGGTAACTTATACAAGTGTTACCATGCCTTTAATTTCACTCATGAATTCCCTATTATCAAGCAACCGTTACAGTTATTGGATACTTATGCTTTTATTTAATTACCATTAACTATATTATTATTATTCCATTAGCAAATCAGGTATTTACATTTGTTTCTTTCATTTCAATTTATCCATTTATTAAGTTTTACATTAATAAATCTTTACGTCCAAATATACTCTAACTTAACAACATCTAAACATTGTATTACCTCCCACATTAATGTAGCTTTTGTTTATATTTATTCAAATTTGATCTTCTCATTTAAATTAATAGACTAAATAAATGGGCAACACATAATTATTGCCTTCGTTTACTTTTATTACATTTAAGTTTATTTTTTATAGACCCAAGGGCGACAATTTACTATTTCTTTATTGGGGTTTCACTTCTATTGTCAAAAATAAATGTTAATTACCAATACTACACTTGTTTCCTTATATTCAATCCAAAGACTAGTATAACATTTTACACATTTTAAATTATTGTAATCTCATTCAGTTACTTTAAATCAATATATTATTGCATTAGTTAATTAAATTCTTACTTTTATTTGCTTATTTTATATTTTATACCCAAGTGCAAAATTTAACACTACTTGTCAATAATTAACTTTTAAATTACCATTGCTGCACTTCTTTTTAGCATTCATTTCATTATAAATTACAAAAGATTATTTCTTTCTAAATTTAATTATAAAGATCAAATTAAATTTACCAATTTTTGTTATTAAAAATTACGGGTCGTTACACAAAGACACTGCTTTTTGATGAAAAAACGTTAAATAAAAATTTTAAAAATTTCCAAATTAAAAATCATAGATAAATGAAACGAAATAAACTAAAAATACATCAAAAGAAATCAAGTCGTAAAAATAATTCTTTATTTTTTTGACTATTTATTTAAGCTGTTAATAATGTAACTGGATTTACAACAAAATTCACCGTTATTATTAATCATTTAAAATAAGTTAAATTAGCCCATTACATAAATTAAATTGATATTCAATTTAAAATCTAGTTATTTGAATTATTATTCAATATTAAATCCCTCAATTCAATTTTTTTAATAATAAATGTATTTGAATTTCAATTATTAACTATAAATAAGATCGCAATATTTGGAATTTTGGATTATCCAACCTTTTAAACCAATCATTTTAATATTTAAATCAATTAATTATTTCAAAATCAAGAACCGAAACTCCAAGTCGTTACATTCTTTCTCGCTTAAAAGAATATCGTCCCCGAAATTTCCAATATAGGAAAAATGCCTCCAAACCCTTACAAATTTTCCAAATTCATCTTCTTAATATCCAATTTTCTTTCCTTCACATTCATTTTCACTTAGTATAATTCCATTAATACTAATTTCACTTATCAACTATTCCATAAAACCATTTCATTTAACTTCACTTAAGTTAAATTTTATTTCATAGCTAACATATATATCTAACAAATTTAAAAACTTGTTTTAACTAAAATTCTCAAATTTATAAGTTATAAAAACTATCTCTTGCGTTTTCACAAACACTTAGCTTAGCTTTCCAAATTCAACTCGAAAGTTTCAACTATCCACAATCGTCGAAAATTCCATTTTATAAATATTTTTTTTAATAACATCTCAAACTAGATGCACGGACTAAATTATCCAAATGAATAAGAAATAAGAGTCTATAACATCATTTAACTAAAAATTTCAGAATTTAGCATCTAATTTGTTTATTTCAAATTATTTTGGAAGAATAATATATGCATATCTCCTTTATATTTCAAATCCCACTTTTTTTTGAAATTCAAAACAATCCTTGTTTGCCAAACCAAAACCTTTCCGTTAGCAATCCGTCACTTAGAAACTCAAAAATGAATAACGATGATGCTGTAATCATCACCGAAATTATTTTCCAACGATTGAAGTGGGTTCAGTCCTTTTTATCTCTTTTAAATACTATATAAAATATTTCCATTCAAAAATATTTCTAAAACAATATTATTATTTCCTCTAATACTTTAAAAACCATTTTCAAAAATATCGAGATTTAAATTCTCAAGTTCCCAGTTTTAAATAATTTTTATTATAACCATACTTTAAAATTCTCATTTATAAATTTATTTTCTTATATACTCCTTTCACAAATGTTTATCTTCATTTAGATTATAATAGTAAACAATCTTTTATTAAAGCACAAACCATAAACAATGAATGATAATAATCAGATATTATCACCCCCCAACAATCAACACACCATATATAACTATAATAATTTCTAAAAAATTATCCCTTTTACATATAATATATAATCTGGGTAAAATTAGTTCATTTACCCAATTTCAAAACAATAGTGTGTCATTATGCCTTGTTCAAGTGTTTAGAAGCCCCTATCGATACCGTGGTATCCCATGACTTGATCAAAATTCATAAGCCACTCAACAAATAAATCAAAACAATATAAAACATTTATCGTACTAACAAATACGCACTCTCATATAGATACACTCAAACTCATTTTAGGGTGCTACTAACCATATCTCTAATGAGTAATCTCCACCAAAGCCTAGGTGTTCGCTCAATCTAAACGTTGATAATACTTGTAACGACCCACTTTTCCATATAATTTAAGTTGAAAATAATCCACAAACGTCCAACTAAAAGTGCACAAACATTTGAATTGTTAGGGAAAAAAGAAGTAGATTGAAGATAAGAAGAACTAATCAACATAGACTCTCATAGCAAAACGATTAATATATGTGTGTGTGTGTGTGTGTGTGTATAACAACAGACCTTTACACAAAGGAAAATTGTAATATACATACCTCGATCAGAGTACACTAATCACTAATCATTAGCCTGGACAGTTACAACAACTCGTCCTCACAAATGCTAATAAATTTTAAGTAATCAATGCAGCAGAATAACAAGTATGAGAATACGTCTCAGTCTCCAGCTCGTCCCTTGAGCTCCAAAGCATCCAAATCTAAATCTGTAATATGCTCGATTTTACCTAAGCATTATTATAAAATAATAAAACACGGATTAGTCTGGTAAACCAACGTGAGAAAACACACCCAATTGGATTATTAAAGTTACCAAAACCCTTCTTAAAATAAAGGTATTCGTAAGACCACACCACACATAAACACGGATGTATTTTTACCTTACGATAAGCAAACCATTTATATAGAAAATCAAGTGATATTATAATAATATCTAAGGTAAAAATAATAATAATAATCAAGTAGTCGTGATGCTCATGCAGTTTACATCACAACAATACGATGTATAAAATCAAACTCGATAAGGCACCTTCGCTAATTTTGTAGGATTTCCATGGAGATGGCCTTAGTACTTTGAGTATGGTCCTCCTATACAAGAATAAGAGATATCCTTTCAAAGCATCATACCCGTCTAGCCAGGATATTATAGGAAAAACATAACTGGTCTTGCTAAAACGGAATGTATCACTCCTGGCATGCCCAAAACTAATAGATATATTGCTATAAAAAGGAGCTGACTACACCCTATAGGTTTGCCAACCCTACCGGCCATGACTCCTATCTTTAGTTTTAGTCTTTTCCGCTGATCGAGCTATTAGTTCCTCAAATGAGGGTTTTGATGACAATAACCTTAGGACTTGTTATAAAATATAAATGTTAAAATCTTTGTCTAGATATATAAGTATATGTAAGACACACACACCCACACATACATACATACATACATACATACAAATATATATATATATATATATATATGAAGGTGCTGAGAATGAAGACTGTACAGTGTAGAGATTCAAGACTGATGAATTCAAGGTTGAAGAAATCAAGACTGAAGACTCATGAGTATCAAGAGTTCAAGAGTTCAAGATATCAAGTAATAGAGTCTAGATTTATGTTAAAACTTCATAATAGCACTAAAATCTTTATTCGGATTTTAATTTTGGAATGGAATCCACCTTCTCGCTTTAGTAGTGGGATGGAACCTACGACCTCTTTAGTGGGATGGAGGCCATGACCTTTTCTAGTGGAATGGAATCCATGAAATTTTCACAATGATTTATTTTTAGATTTTCTTTAAAACTATATTTTTAAAAAGACATCTCTCTCGATTTAAATATTTTAGCCTTAATTCAAAAACTATTTTTAATCATATTAATTTCAAAATCATTTCTTGTTTTTAAACTATCTCCTAGCTCTAATTTTTTGGCTTTAATCTCAAAATATTTATATATTTAGTTTTTATTACTTTTATATTTCGTAAGGTCACTTTCCAAAGGTTTTTATAGTCATAAACTATATTCAAAATAGTTTACAAAGTTGTAAGACTGTTTCGACAAACTTTAGAAAGTAAATATCTTTTAAAACAAAAACCAATTTTTGAAAAATACTACAGGATGTCGACATGCCTATACCCCCATGTTAACATGGTAGCCCTAGATTTTAAAATTAGAATTTTCAAAAGAAGTGTCTATTCGTCACAACCTTTTATGAATGGATATGATAGTTATTCCCCTATATATACCAGTAGTTTTCAATGAAATTTTACTTAATATTTCTTTGTTTTCTCTCCACTTTCTCTTCCATTCTTATTTTCAAACATTCTTGACAAATCTCTACCGAAATCCTAAAGTGAATCAAACTCGATCATCTCTAGCTTGATTCTTTGCAACTCTATTTCAAAGATCTCGGTGCTATTCAAAGTTATACGATCATTTGTAATCAAAGAACGAAGTGTATCAAGTCTCTCTCTATCAACGTGTGATTGGAAATGGTGTGATTTTGGCCCGTAAATCAATTGGATGTGATTGTAGCCTGTAAATCAATTAGGTGATCATGTTTCCTAGTTAAATCAAGAGAGTTTGCCCTTGACTCGGGAACAGGAGGGTGTATCTCGTGGCCCTGAAATCAATGTTGTAGTATCAACATTATATTTGTAACAAAATCTGCACAAGAAATTGTGTGGGACTGGATTTAGGATAAATCCGAGCCAGTATAACATTCCGGTATGTTCTTTCGTTTACTACTTTTATTTACTATTTGCATGTATGACTTGTTTTATGATTGTCTCTATGTTTGTGAATTGCATCTGTTTGGCTTTAGTTTGAAAATATTTCAAAAAGATTCATAAAATTAATTAAAGATAATTCACCCCCTCCCCTCTACTATTAATTCTGCCTTAAGATCTGTAATCCTATTTCCTAAATTTTGTATCAGAGCATTGGTTTTCAAATTTATCATAATCTGAATTTTGAAAACGTTTAAAATGGCAATTTTTGGAGATTCTGTTAACACCAGTTCAAAACTGTCCAAATCTTCATTGTCTCATAAGTCTGCATAATTTAATTATAGAAAATAAAGTTATTTACTGAATTGGTATGTTGTGCAATAACAGATGTGTTATATGGCTTTTGAAGAATCAACGCTCAATGGACAAACGGTGAAAATCAAGAAAAACAAATGGATACTTGATAGTGGATGTTTAAGACACATGAATGGTTATCTGGAGATACCGAATGACATAATTTATGAAGATGGAGGAATGGTCAACTATGGAGACAATTCAAAAGGATATGTGATTAGCATAGGCAATGTCGGTAACTCTAAAACTCCTACTATTTTTGATATTCTGCAAGTTAGGAATCTAAAACACAACTTACTTATCATAAGTCAACAATGTGATTAGGGCTACAAAATTAAATTTGAAAAGGATAACTGTCACATCGAAGATAATAAATCAGAAATTATCTTTGAAGGAACTAGGAGAAAAAATATTTATATTCTCAATATGAAAATCTCAAATGATAGCATATGTCTTTTGTCTTATGCAAGTGACCCTTGGATTTGGCATAAAAGATTTTGGCATTTGAATTTAAAACTCTTATATAGACTTTCAAAACTTGATCTAGTAAGTGGTCTTCCTAAAATGAATTTTAAAGTAGATAATATATGTGATGCTTGTCAATTAGGAAAACTTAGGAAGAATTCATTCAAATTGAAAGATAGGATTTTAACTTCAAAACCTCTTGAGTTACTTCATTTAGATTTGTTTGGTTCATCTCAAATCAATCAATAAATCACAATAAATATGTTTTTGTAATTGTAGATGATTATTCTAGATTTACATGGACAATTTTTCAGAAGCAAAAAAGTGATGCGTTTGATTTATTTAAAACTTTTTCAAAAAGAATTCAAAATCAACTTTCTTTAAAAATCAAAAATATTCGTAGTGATCACGGTGGAGATTTTGAAAATAAAAATATTGAGAATTTCTATAACCAAAAAGGAATAATTTATAATTTTTCTTTTCCAAGAATTCCACAACAGAACAGAGTGGTAGAGCGTAAAAATAGGACGATTCAAGAGTGTGCATGAACTATGCTTTCAGATAGTAAATTACCAAGAAATTTTTGGACCGAAGCAGTCGCTACAGCTTGTTACATTTTGAACAAGATTTTAATTAGACCTCTAACCAATAAAACACTATATGAACTTCTTTTCAATTAGAAACCAATGGTATCTTATTTTAAAGTTTTTGGAAGTAAATGCTTTATTCTAAATACAAAGGACAATTTGGATAAATTTGATCCTAAATCCGACAAAGGAATCTTTATCGGATATTCTAATTGAAGTAAAGCGTATGGAGTTTTCAATTTAAAAAATAACACCATTGAAGAAACAATGCATGTATCTTTTGATGAAAATTTCAAAGATTGTTCAAATAAATGAAGAAGATGATTCTGTTACTTTAAACAATAAACCAATGAAACAAATTGTGAAATTGTTCATCTTAATAAAAGGATCAGGCTTTTAAAAGATCATACTGTAGAAAATATACTAGGAAATATTGAATCTGTTGTTAGAACTAGAAATCAACCAAATAAGATGAGTAATGCAGCTTTTATATCAACCATTGAACCCAAAAATCCAAAGGAAGCATCATCTGATGATTCATGGATTCTTGCTATGCAAGAAGAACTGAATCAATTCACCGGAAATGATGTATGGGAACTTGTTCCTAGACCCGAGGACAAAACTATAATAGGAAATAAATGGGTTTATACAAGTAAAATGAACGAACTAGGTGAGGTCATTAGAAATAAAGCTCGGTTAGTCGCGCAAGGTTATTGTCAAGAAGAAGGAATAGACTTTGATGAAACTTTTGCACTCGTAGCAAGATTAGAAGCCATTAGAATTCTAATTGCTTTCGCAAACCACAACGATTTCAAATTATTTCAAATGGATGTCAAAAGTATCTTTTTACATGGTTTTTTTATAAAGAATGTTTATGTTGAAAAACCTCCACTTCTTGAAGAAGAAAAATTTCCAAATCATGTTTACAAATTAAAGAAATCTTTATATGGTCTGAAACAATCGTCTAAAGCCTGATATGAAAAACTAAGATCTTACCTATTACAATCAAATTTTGAAATTGGTAGAGTAGATAATACTCTTTTTATTAAAAGAAACAAAAATAATATCCAATTAGCATAGATTTATGCAGATGATATCATTTTTGGATCAACAAACAATGAAATGAACAAAGAGTTTTATGAAATAATGACAAAAGAGTTTGAGATGAGTCATATAGGTGAACTTTCTTTCTTTTTAGGATTGCAAATAAAACAATTAGATAGTGGTATTTTCATTAGTCAAGAAAAGTATGCTAGGGATCTAGTTAGTAAGTTTGGTATGACCACTGCGAGTGGAAAACCCACTCCTATGGCAACCAATGAAGCCTTGAATAAAGAAGACATGTCAAAAGATGTTGATCAAAAACTATACAGGGGAATGATTGGATCGCTACTCTGTATAACTACGAGTAGACCTAATATGATGCATAATGTTTCTCTCTGTGCAAGATACCAATCTCAACCTAAAGACACCCATTTAAAATCTGTTAAACGTATCCTAAGATATGTTAAACACACTTTAGACTATGGCCTATTTAACCTTAAAAATGATTCATTTGATTTAATCTCATATTGTGATGCTGATTATGCTGGTTGTAAATCAGACCGAAAAAGTACAAGTGAAACTTGTCACTTTTTAGGGCACTCTCTGGTTTCCTGGTTTAGTAAAAAGCAAAATATTGTCTCATTATCAATAACTGAAGCAGAATATATCTCTGCTGCTTTGGTTTGTTCTCAAGTCATATATATGCAACAGACCCTAAAGGATTTTGGATTAAATATTTCAAAATCACCAATTTATTGTGATAATACAAGTGTAATAAATTTATCCAAAAATCCTACTCATCATGCCAGAACCAAACATACTGATATTAGACATCATTTTCTCAGTGACAATATAAGTAAAGAGATTATTTCTCTTAAATTTATCAACTTTGAAAATCAAATAACTGATATTCTGACCAAACCCTTGAATCAATCAACCTTTACTATATTAAGAAGTGAACTAGATATTTGTTCTATAACTGAGATATAGAATATAGATATAGTCACATAAATAGAGAAAAAAATTATCAAAATTTTCAAAGGGACGTCGACATGCCCCTACCTCCATGTCGACATACAACAGTCAGATTTGATATTTTGATTTTCCGTTTAAAATAATTTTGATGATAATATAACCATAATATCTCGAATTCATCTATCTTCTCACTTCATTTTCTTTGCAGTAAACTTCTGAAAATACAAATTAATGGCCTCCTCTTATAAATCAAACCAAAATGCTACCATTTCCTTCGCTTCTCCTAGTTTTGGTCCATTCCAACGTACTACATTGGCTCGAGTAATGAAGGTCAAGGAAATTATGAAGGATTCTCTGCAAATGCCGACTGAATTAAAAGTCATGCAAATAAGGATGGCAAAGGAACAAGAAAAACAAGGCAAGATTCTTAGAAATTTGCAAAAATTTCTAATGGATAATCATGCAGACCCTATTGTGATTAAAGATGATTCCTCTAACATTCGTATTCATAATCCATTAGATGACGAAGAAGAAGAAGAAGAAGAGGCAGAAGCGCAAATGGATGAGGACGATAATGTTGTTTGCGCTGGAGAAGTTTGTTTTGACAAAAATGGTAATTTGGTGGAACAATATGGAAATTTTTGTCTCCGTTACCCTAATTGTTTGATTCACAAGTCACCAATTATCAAGGACTCTCATTAGATTGTTATTATATTAATGTTTTTATATTTCATGTAATTGTATATATTTGTGTCTATGTTTCATATATATGTGTAATGTTACATCATATATAATAAAATTAGATTTATGTTTTGCTTATTATACTTCATCTTTAGCATTTATTTTTATAGTATTAGTTTAAGGTGAAGTTATGTAGTTTAGGCTTAGTTTTTGTTGATGGCAAAGGGGAGAATTATAAAATAGGATAGTTAGGCTGTTAGTTAGGCTTAGATTAAGGGGGAAGTTAGTAGGTTAAGGGGGAGTTGTTGGAATAAGGGGGAGTTGTTGGAATAATGGGGAGTTAGAGTAGAATCGGAGTTTGGAGGAGCATATTTTATAAACATAGGTTTTCATCATCAAAAAGGGGGAGATTGTTAGTTCCTGAGATGATGGTTTTGATGACAACAAGCTTAGGAATTGTTCTAAATTATAAATACTAATATCTTCGTCTACATATATATGCATGCAGGATATATACACATAAGAATGAAGACTGTACAATATAAAGATTCAAGATTGACGAATTCAAGATTGAAGAAATCAAGACTGAAGACTCATGACTGTCAAGAGTTCAAGAGTTCAAGATATCAAGATAAGTAATGGAGTCTAGATTTATGTTACAACTTCATAATAGCACTAAAATCTTTATTCGGATTTTAATTGTGGAATGGAATTCAACTTCTCGCTTTTATAGTGGGATGGAACCTATGACCTCCTTAGTGGGATGGAACACACGACCTTCTCAGGGGGATGGAATCCACGAAATTTTCAAGATGACTTATTTTTATATTTTTTCAAAACTATCTTTTTAAAAAGGCATCTCTCTCTTGGTTTAAATATTTTAGACTTAATCCAAAAATTATTTTTAATCGTATTAATTTCAAAATCATTTCTTTTTTTCAAACTATCTCCTAGTTTTAATGTTTTAGCTTTAACATTAAAATATTTATATATTTAGTTTTTATTACTTTTATATTTCATAAGATCACTTTCTAAAGGTTTTTATAATCATAAAGTATATTCAAAATAGTTTACAAAGTTCTAAGATTATTTCGACAAACTTTAGAAAGAAAATCTCTTTTAAAACAAAAATAAATTTTCAAAAATATTAGGGGATGTCGACATGCCTATGCCCCCATGCATGGTAGCCGTAGATTTTAAAATTCGAATTTTCAAAGGAAGTGTCTATTCGTCATAACCTTTCACGAATGGACATGACCGTTATTCTCCTATATATACCAGTAGTTTTGAATGAATTTTTACTCAAGATTTCTTTGTTTTCTCTCCTCTTTCCCTTCCATTCTTACTTTCAAACATTCTTAACACTACTCTGCTGAAATCCTAAAGTGAATCAAACTTGTTCATCTCTAGCTTGATTCTCTACAACTCTCTCTTAAAGATCTCAGTGCTATTTAGAGTTATAGGATCGTTTGTAATCAAAGACCAAAAGATCAAAGTGTATTGGGTCTCTATCTATCAAAATGTGATTTGAAATAGTGTGATTGTAGCTCGTAAATCAATTGGGTGTGATTGTACCCCGTAAATCAATTAGGTGATCTTACAGCCAGGTTAAATCAAGAGAGTTTTCCCTGGACTCGGAGATAAGAGGGTGTATCTCGTGGCCTTGAAATCAAGATTGTAATATTGACATTATATTTGAAAAGAAATATGCATAAGAAATTATGTTGGAATGGATGTAGGGTAACTACGAACTAGCATGAAATTCTGGTGTGTTATTTTCTTTACTGCTTTTATTTACCATTTGCATTTGTGTGTGGTACTGTGATTGTCTATGTGTTTGTGAATTGCATCTATTTGGGTTTTATTTGAAAAGATTTCAAAATTATTCGTAAAATTAATTAAACACTATTACCCCCTCTAGTGTTAATTCTGCCATAAGATCCGTAATATGCATTTCCTACAGAGGTAATGTCCGTCTTTCTAGCTTAAGCACCGTATAAAAGTAGAACACGGAATCGCACAAGGTTCCCACACCGCAACAGTTTTTGGAATGACACATGGATTTCTGCATCTCAAATAAATCTAGAAATTACACATCGATTCCCACACCCTTACAGGTCTTGGAACCACACATGGATTTTAACATCTTAATATAACACAAAACTCCTCCATAGAACCGTATATGCTTTCGGAATGGTTACGGATTTGATTCATCTCTTATGAGTACACTCTTCCACTTCCCGGGGGTTCCAAAAATAATCATCGATTTTTTGGATTGCTCAATTCCAGTACTTTAAGAAATAATCAGGCATGGCGGGGATCATCCCCTAGCCATTTAAGTGGATGGATCTCCTTATCGTTTATCCTAGAAGAACAAACGAGTTTATACGTCCAGTATAGCACCATCGATTGTAACCATACCATATATATCCCATGTTTCTCCTAGATATTTCTAGTATTAAAATTTTATGGTATTAAGTAGGGAAGCGCTGCCCTACCACCAAATTTCAGAAGGATTACATATTTAGGCCAAGATTTGATAGTCCGTTATTTAACTATCAAATAAATAAACATTCAACCAAAAATTACATTTCCCACTGAAATCGCTAAGCCTCATTTAATTTAATTTCAATAAACTGAATGTAACGACCCAGAATTTTGAACAATTTAAATTGGAAATATTTAATTAATTTTAAATATTTGAATGATGGTTTGACTTGAATTTCAAATTTTCAGAATGAATTTAGCGATTAAATTATGGAATTTAATCTATTGAAGTTGAATAAAAATTTGAATCTTCAATTTTAAGCTGATTAAAAATATTTCAAAGGCTTGTAAAATTCATATTGATAATATTGAAGATAATAGAAGCTTCAGAATTGAATTATACAGTTTTTTGTTCAGTTTTGAATTTTATCGTTTGAATCGATATCGAAAAATAGTCATTTTTCACACAGTCTCGGAATTCGACGAAACCAGTTCCATTGGGACCGTAATATTGAATTATTCTCGGATTTCAAATTTCGTATTTTTCGGAGTTGTTATGTGAGCACACAACGCATAAACGCATTGAAATTTAAGTCGAGTTCAATTTAAATTTAAATTTAAAAATTGGTCAATGTCAGCACGTCCTACCATTTATCACGCCTAAAATCATGCCGAGAATCACAAAGAAGATCGTGCAAGCACGAAATTCTGTCTCCCTCCATCCCTTTTTAAATAAACACGCAACTTCCTTCTCGTTCTAACTGAGAATCCTCCCTTCTTCCTCATTTCGATTTCTCCTTTTCAAATAAAAAAATGGCCGAAGCCCTTCGTTCAAACAAAAAAAAAAGAGAAAAAACGGCCGATGCCTCAGCGAAATTAAATGATTTCGTTCGAAGAAATCAAGAGAGGCCGAAGCCATTCAAATTCAAATTGATTTGTTTCGAATCTCGAGTTCGAGCGCCTCGCGTTCGCGCGAATGGGGATGAGGCGACTGGCGGCTAGGGTTCAAGTGAGGCGTTCACGTGAAGGCGTGAAGCTCGAATTGGAAGATGGTGAGGTCATGGTAGCAGCGGGGGAGGGGGGGTGTGCGCGACGTGGCCTGGGTAGTGGGGTTTGCGACGTATAGTGGCTCGCGAGGAGGGACGTCAGTTGGGAGGCTCGAGGCAGAGGTCGCGGCGCGTGTTGGGTTTTAGTGATGCGGTCGTCGCGACAGCAAGTGCGTGAGTGAGACAATGTAAGGTATTTACAATTTGTTATTCGATTTAAATTTGAAAAAAATTAATTTGAATGTTGGTTTATTGACAGTAAAATGAGTTACTGTGATTATTGTACAGTAAAATAGGAATTTTATATATATACAAGTATTTGATATTTGATTTTAGCAGTAAGGAAAAAAAAATATAGGTTTGAAAAAAAAAATGTTACTGTAATAATTTTTAGAAGTATTTAAAATAAATAAATAAAATTAGTTAAGAATTAATGATTCGTTTAAATAAAATCATTAGTTAGATAAATTTATTAAAGGAGAAAATTGGTTTAAAAAGAATTATCATCTAATCAAAAAAATTATAAAACGAAATTTATTATTCGATTATTTCGAATATTAATGGATTGTATAAATTATTTATACAAGGTTAAAAATTGAGAAAATCGAGTCAAGATGGAAAATGGATTGCTAATAAAAGCAAAGGTGAGAACTTCTCACTCAAAAATTTAAAGTTGGATTTGCAGTTATTTATTGATTGTTGTTTGGTTGTGATATTAGATATAGTAGGATATATCTATATATATAGCAATATATATATATATTGGCATATGTATGTATTGCAGTTGATTGATTTCCCACATTGTATAGCGGATGAGACCCTATTGCGCCGCCTATTAAGCGGATAATATTTTATAAATCCCATATACGCGATATCCCGTCTTGAAACGGGATTGGTATTGTGCTAATGTCTGTGGATGCAGGGAAACAGGTTGGAGGGATCCAACTGGATTCCTCACGAATATTTATTTGATTCAGATATTGTGATATTTGATTGTTTATCATATCGATATATGATATTTAAAAGTCGTGATTGACTATTTGATGTGTTGCATCATCGGATCCAATTTTGAAGTTTAAAAATAACGATTTTGATTTTTAAGGGATTTCTAAAGTGGTTTTTGAAAGTATACGTTTATAAAATATTTTTGGAATTGATTCATCTTATAAACGTTATAATTTTAATGTTATAAAAATTATGATTTTTGAGAAATACAGTTAAAAGTTGATTTTTGAAAATATGGGATTGATGATTTTACAAAATAGTTTAAATTGGGAATTCTGAATTTATTATAAAAAGTTTAAAAATAGGATTTATAAAATTTGGTTATTTTATAAATCAAAATGATGAAATTTTAAAGGAGTTTAAAGACGTTTTAAAAGAATAATATAAATTGATCCATATAAAAGAGTTATAAATTGATATTTATAAATTAAAAATATTGGAATTGTAAACCGAGCTTTTATAAGTATTAGAATGAATTGCGAATGAATTTCATAAATGAATGAAATCTATAGGATTATAACGGTGAAGTTATAAATGGAATTTTATAAACAGTAGGTTTATAAAATTTGTAAAGTTATTTAAAAGAATAGATTTTGGATAAATAAATGAATCTTATAAGTTAGAAGATTTATAATTTGGGAAGTTAAAAGAACAATTTTGTAAACAAATAAATTATAAGCATTTAACTTATAATATGGACTTTCGGTATATAATTGAGTTATAAATCGAATAGGTTAATAAAGGAAATTTATAAGAGGAAGTGTTATAAAATAAATAGAAATGGAATTTATAAACATTGTTTTATAAATCCGCAACGACTTATTTTGATAAGTAAATAGTTGTAATTTATTAATGGAGTAATATTCACGTTTTAGACAGTGAATAATCCTTTAAAACAAAATGTATAGAAATGATGAAATTGGTTAACAAGTATATTCACGTTTTTGAATAGTGAATAATATATTAAAGAAAATGTTTTGGATGGGATGTTTTAAATAGAATTAAAACGATCTAAAGATGTTTTAAAATGTATTAACTATCGAAATCATAGATTTCAACATTCATTGTTGAAATAGACGTTTTCGAGAAATAGAAGGAAATGGTAGACTATAACACTGTTGTTATAGTAAATGATTTCCGAAAGGAAATGTTTGTATAGTATTGGGATTTATATATCTATTTTAATTTCGAATCCCTATACTAGTGATTTTGGGTTGTCGTAACGATGTTTTACGCAACATTCGTTTTGGCCCAAATAAATATGTTTAAGAGAATGATTTCCTTAAAGAATGAAATATATACTTAATTTTGATTAGAGTATATTGAATATTTTCCAAGTGTAGAAAATAAAAAGACTTGTGAATTACTTATAAATAAATAAGTATGGAAATATTTTCCAATATTAAGTGAATATTTTGAATTTATATTTTTGAAGATAAATTGAAAATGAATATTAAAAATCAAATGGAAATCGTATATTCATAAATATTTTGGAATATAAATTCACTATGGAATTTATAAATGAAAAGGGGGAATTTGTTTAAAAATAAATATTGATTTATTTTTGAAGTATTGAAAATATATATCCTGTAAAGATATTTTTGGAAAATAAATAATTTGGAAAATTATTTGGAATCTGGTGATGTTGTGCATGTCCATTGATAGTTCAATAACCGACTATCAATATTTACCTTTGAATAGGTATTTGTTGTGATTTGCTTGAAATTGAGTGCCACACCTATTTTTTTTTAAATAAGCGCTCACTATTCGGGTTAACCGGGAAAGGACCTTGGGGTCGTATAACCCATTCCGAATATGTGATACGTCGTTATGAATTGCATTTGAAGACCGGTGTTGAAGACCGGATTTTTTCCAAAACGAAAGGGTTTCTTGTCGATTGTCTCTCCACTGGCTGATCCCTGGTATAGAGATCTCCATATGTGATGGGAAATCCGGACGTGATTAGAGATTATTCAGATTGCAAGGACTTCTTTGTAAGTGCCTTCGGTTCTGTTCGATCTCGGAACAGACTTGTATGGATAGTATGCCTGACATTACAAATTGAGATATAAAGCTGATTTCCTTCAAATATATTTCTGTTTGTGGCGGAGAATTTATTCTCTTAGCTTAACACCCGTCTCTGAGACGTACGAGCTCAGAGGTTATGTAGTTGAAGGTTATTAGCAATATATTCCCAATTTGGTAATGTGACATGCTGAGTGTTGCTGTGAAATGATCATTATTTGATCATTTGTGATATGATCATTTGTTTGATCGTTTATCTTTGTGATCATTTCTATGATCATTTGTTGACCCAAAGCACAGCTTTTGTATAAAGCGTGGCTTTGTGGACGAGACTTCGTCGAGCCTCACACCCCAGAATGGTCAAAATAGGAAAGATGCAGCAAGATTATGAGGGGTAGCTCCTTTAAGGGTATGTGCATTTCCTTCTGGAAAAGGGTGGTATCATGGTATGGAGCCCAGATACTTACTCATGTTGAAACACTTTATTTATCATTGTGTGATGTTGGTTAGAGAGCTCTCGGATAAAGGTCCCAAAGGACCGGGGAATGGCATACTCGTGTCAGTTGTTACCTAGTTTGAAAGGTAACCCGGCCTTGTGTTGGCAGAGATCCGGTTAGGTTCTCGGGACGTCCTTCCAGAGGCGTCTCCATGTGGCAATGGGAAGTTCCTTGGCCTGACCATTTGTTGGAAATCCAAAGAAACAATACGATCTTGTACGGTTTTAGTTGTAGAACCTGCTTCCTCAGGAGGTAGCTATAGTAGGCATAATATAATGGTACCTATGCTGGCTAAGATTTATATTCTACTTTCGAAATGATTTGTTCTACACTATGCACTAATAATAATATCAAAATTGATTTGATTTTTCGTAGTAATCATCTTTGACTAACATAAGAAGAAATCTCCTCCAAGTCTACGTTTGCATTGTGTGTGTGGTGGGAGGTCTTATGGTAGTTACATTTTGCGAATCTATTTTAAAAATTATCCTGTTCTTGATTTTAAAGATAAATAAACTGTTTTGAGTTCTCGCACCAGTCACATGACTGACTCGGAGTTTATTGTTTTCCTTCCTAAACTCTGGGTGCCCACCAATTTACACACGGGCAGTCAAGAGTAAAGGTTTATCAGGATATTCTGGAATTCAGGAGTTGCTGGAGGCAAGCTGGATGGCATGGCGTATTACTAGTATATAGTATTTCTTTTCCGTTGTTTGTTTGTTGTTGTTGTACACTCTGATGATGTAATGTAATGTAATAACTGATATAGTTCTTTGTTTAAAGATTATTCATTTATCTATTATATGTTGTTCCGCTGCGAATTATGAGATTCTGATGTTGCTCTGTTGTTTTCTATTCTGTTCTATTTTCCTTTCTCTCTATTTTTTATCTTTTTCTCTCTTCTTCTGTCTTTTTCTTTTTATTAAAACCCTAACTATTCGGTTTTTCGGCAAGGAAAAATCGCGTACGTTACATTTGGTATCAGAGCATATGGTTAAGCGACAACCATGGCTCTGTTGGGTGTTACTCATTAGAGATAGAGTCAGCACTACTTGTAACGTCCCGCCTTTTCGCATGATTTAAACAGACACACATGCCGATTCAATCCATACGGAAGGGCGGATTGTTATGGGGTAAATAAGAAAAACAAGAATGAAATAAAAGAAAACAGAATCTCACAACGGAAGAATAAAATATAATAATAAAATATACAGTTTATAAATCTGTTTACAAAACATTCATATAATACGTATCAGAGTTACACATACCAACAACAATGCAGCGAAATAGTGTGTAGTGCACTAGTATAAATAATAATAATATACATCTTCGTCTTCGTCCTCCAGAGCTAAATCTTCAAATCCTAAAACGCTCGGACTAACCCGAGCGAATTGAAAAGACAAAACACTCGAGTCAGAACTAAAAGATCTTATGTAAGTTAAATTAACAGAAATAAATATGAGTGCAGTAGCTCAAGAGATGCTCGGGATTTACACCTCCTAAGGATCCGTTAAACTATTTACTATATAGTATATTGCGCTATTATAATAGTGTCTACTTGTAAAATAAACTTACTTTTAAATAGCGTTAAGGCTTTACTTTTTCCACCTTAACACAGTTATATATTCCCATAGTCTATACAGTACCGTAATCTCCCCCGTATTGGGCGTCGTCAGAGGGCACTCCATAGGTATGGTACAAAACCAAAATCGTATAAGGCGCGCTAGGGTAGGTGACACGGAACAACTAGGCAATGCCAGGGTAGATATACCAATTACGCTTCTAGGCCGATGGAAACGCGCAGCGCGCAGCTGCCGCCCACCTCGGACAAACTCCCCACATCAAAGAAATCAAAAGTGAAGGTGGCCAACGAAAATCCAAAGTCTGAGTATAGTATCGAAGGGAAGTGTCCGATCAGAGGTGCTACCTCATTAACCCGTCGATCGCTCCTATTTTAGCCACCTTATGCCAACTCACGGGAGTTGGGTCCTCGTATTTAACTTTAAAGGAAACGCCGCCACCAACCTACTTCATTCTGCAATCTCCACCGCGTACACGGTTGTTAAAGTGGTTTTCGAAGTTGGCAGAGAGTATGACAACTTCCGATCCCGGTCTCTTCAACAACCAATCGTTATTATAACACCGCGGTCTTTTCAAAATAGTTTATACTTTAAAACCAGAATAAAATATCCATTTTAAACCCATATAAATACGATATCATTTATATTTTTAAAACCCCAAATCAATACGATATCATTTATTTTCCAATATATATTCCTTTCAAAATCATAGGGTTTCCAAAGTAAAATATTTAGAAATCAAACTCTTGAACATAATATTTCCAAATTATACTACCGTAAAAAACATAGCTTTGAAACAAATTTCCATCTCTTAAATGGTTAATTATTAAACTACTTTTATAAAACAAAATAGCTTCTTTAGATTTCACAAATCAATTTCAAAAATCGATTTACACTTCCAAATACCATTTCAATTCTTATGTTTCAAGGCTTTAAATATTTCACCATTTCAAAAAACAACTCATTTGACAAATCCATATGTATCAAATTCAGTTACTTCTTATTTAGACTTGAAATGTTTACTTAATGAATTCAATATAATTTAAGTAAAACCTTTAACTTCACATAACTGGATAATCTTTCAATTTATTAAACTTGATATATTCATTTAAATCACTCTACACAAAAATCAAGTTATAAAAATCATACCCTTTAAAAATCAATAACCCTTTTATTTAATTCCAAATTTTACTCAATATTCATCTTCCGACCTTATTCTCATTTAAGTCAATAAAACTCCATAACATAAATTTTAAATAAATGCTTAATCGTATTTGATCTTAAAATTCAAACTTTATTTTATACTTCAAAACAATTTATATAAAGCTTAAAACCGGAAATTACTACATATAAATAACCTTTATTAATAACCAAATCAAAAACCCATAAACCATATATATATAGCTTTGCAAAAACCATAGAAAAACATTTCAACAAAATAATTTTATATATATACCGCGGTGCTTGTATAAAATTTTCTACCCTATGGTCAAGTGATACGGATGTTTATCATTTCAATCCGCAATTTAAAATAAAAATGCGGTTGTATATCATTTCAAACCGTAATCCCGAATGAATGAAATGCATGATAACTTGCAGTTTATACAATATAAAATATAGCATCCATTCATCCAAATATCAAGCATCAACCATTATTTGCAATCATCGTCCAATTTAAACAATCATCGATATAGAGCATATAAATTATACAGGTAATAAATAACAGGTATTAACTAACAGTTTATATTCAATAATAAATTTAATAACCGTTACTAGCAGTTTATATGCAAAAATAAATTCAAATTTAACTGTTAGTTGATATGGAATAAAAATTTAACATAACTATGACTGGCAGTTAATATGCAAATAAATAAATTCTAACTGTCAAATTTATATGCAATAAATAAAATAAATTAACAGTTAAATTAAATAAATGCAATTTAACAGAGATAATGAATAAAACATGCCAAACAGTCATAAATAAATTTCGACTCATATCTAAAATTAATTTAACAGACATAAGAAGTTTTAGAAGTTGTGAGTGGGTAAAAACACTCACCTTTTGAATTTAAATCGAATTTAAATCTGATTTAAACCCAAAAATTCGACGGTCTCCAAATCTATCCAAACCAGCGTCAACGTGTCAGGAATTTTATTACGATCCTAACAAAAAAAATTCGTGTGAAACGGATAAGGTATGAAGAAGTTATGGCGAAAATTGCGGTTGAAAACAAAATTAAAAATAAAACAAAACAAACCTAATTTACTATGCCACGTCACCTTCATCTCCTACACGCGCACAAGAAACAACAGGAACGTGACCCTAACTTCTCGAATTCGAACAGGGCCGCCGCATGAAACCCTAACCTCAATTTTCACGCCGCCTACATGTACCACCACGTGAATCGAAGCCCATCACCACGCTGCTCACCCCAAGCCGACCCCCCTTGGCAGCTCGCGCGCGCCCCTAGGTGGCTGGAACCACCTCCGCCGCCGCCCCATGAAAATGCCAATTTCTGGCGATCGAGACCCCTATGCCTCAAGCCGATCGTGCCGATGTTAACTGCAGGTCGCCCTCAACAGTCTGCCACTCCCCGATCGAGAAATTATGAAGGATCCACCGTCGAAACAATAAAACTCTAATACGGACGGTCTGAATTGAATCGAAATTCTCGGACAAACGGTGCGACGAATTGAAAAATGAACAACACCATTGAATTACGCTCGTCGAGAACATCAACATATATTTTTTTGAAATTTTTCTGAGATGCTTGAATTTTCATTTGAATTTTGAATAGAATTGGATCTGAAATTTGCATCCATTGAGGAAGAGAAAGTGTTGAAGAATGAACGTACAGCAAAAGAGAATAGAATGGAGGTTAGGGTTTATCACAGCCTATTTATAGACAAGCTGCAATAGAATAGGTGTGGCACGAATTTAAAAACGTGCTAAACGGTAGTTGGCCCAAAAAACCCGCTCTGACCCTGGAACAAAATTTGTTAGACCCATATATCCAAATAGGTATTTTAAAATATTCTGAACGCGATGGAAAAAGTTTCACGTACAAATTCGATCGTATGGAGAAGTTATGCTGAAAACAAAATTTTCAAATTGATTTCAATTAAATCGATTCCAAGGCATTTCGCATTCGTATGATCAAACGACAAGACCGATCGCTACGAAACTTGAAACACTACAATAATTCACCGATACAGATCCGATGAAACTGGTTTCGTCGAAATCCGAGTCCGTGACCAAAATGGCTATTTTTATATTAATTAAATAAATTGATCAAATCAAATTTTATATTTTAAATTCTAAAATTTACAAATTTATCATCTTTATATTACTCAAACACTTACAATGATTTTACACAAAGTTAGATGTCATATTAATGTTGATTCAATCATATGTTTCAGCGTAAATTCAATTTTTTTTTTATTATATACATCAAATTAAAAATTATACTTTCAATAATTACACTGAAATCACCATTCATTCCTTTTTATTCAATTTATCATGGTCGAATGGATGAGATTAATATTGGGTTCAAAGTTATTACCTCCATATTCTCAAAGTTTTCCCTAACCTTAAATTCTCGTAATATTTAACATTTAATCTCAATTAATTGCAATGACCAAATTTCCCCAAATTTTAAATCAAATTAAATAAACAAATCTTAATTCCCATCTCAATTCAAATTAACTTAATTTCATCCATTATATAATTTATTTAAATTTCTTGGTTTCATCTTCTTATTTCCCAAATTAAAATCTTGCATTAAGTGTACGTTTCTAATTTAAACTTATATTCAATTATAGCCTAACTGTCGTTTCAATAAATTGGATTGGATTGATAGTTATCCTTTATTAATAATTCACCCAATACTAAACTTCGTACATGACATCCAATTCCTAATTATTTATTATACTTAACAGGCTATACAGATTCATTTCAACCTTTAACTAACACTTAAGTCTAAGTCATATTTAATTTAACGTATTACTCCCCTAGTTATTTCTTTACATACTCCTCGTATAAATATCACAATTAAACATAAATTCTTAAAGTAACGCTTAAGATAATTACGACCCTATAATTACTCAGCATTTAAACGACGTTATTTCATTTACAATTAGTGTAACATTTATTTTTTTCACTATTACTTATTACGGATTCTAGTCCCATTAACAAATAAGCAGGTAACCTATGATATACGTTACAAATTTTGAGTTTGATCACTATTCATTATTATTTACTTTTCTTTCCTTCTATTTGATAAACAACCTAGTATACCTTTACATACCTTCATTTATGGGTATTTCATTGAAATCTACTTATTTGCTTATATCACAATATTACCATTAATTACAATTGGCTTACCAAATTTTTCAATACCCTACATAAATAACGTATTATTCAATACTTACTCTTGTTTCCTCATATTCCATTAAAAATCAAATCACAACTTTTTACATTATTTTATTGAATTGGAATATCATTTTTAAATTGTTAACCTTTAATTGTAAACTTATATATTAATCAAATCCTTACATTTGTTTTTCACATACTCCATAAAATCAAATCCTAACATTTAAATGATTTAATTGAATTGGAATTTCATCCAAGTCATAAATTATTACTTGCACTAATATGATTCCTTAATTATATTCCAATTACCATTTACAAACTTTTATTGCATTAAATCAAATTAATACTTTCTTAAATTTCTCATATTAAATTCCAGGTAAGCATCTCTTTCAACTTAATTCATTCGGATTAAATTCGAATTACTATAAATAGGTTATAAGTTACCATTTACTAAATTAAATTACAAAACTTAATAATTCAACCAAATTAAATCCACGAAATTTTCGGGTCGTTACACTCTCCCCCACTCAAAACTTTTCGTCCCCGAAAAGGAAAAGAAGGGAAAAGAAGAATTAAATACAATACATCTTATTCAAAATATTTAACTTACAAACAATTTAATTTACAGAATTAATTACTTTAAATAAGATATCCTAATTTATAACTATTTAATCCTTTATATTTATATTATTAAAGTTTGGAAAAACATTTTCAAAATATTTCTAAGATACTGCAATTTCTTATATAATCCAAGGGTTATAATTTATCTAAAGTGAAATTTTTTTAAGTGGTTTCAATCACTAACAACAAATCAATACAACAACCATCCATTTCAACAACCAGCATACAACAAATACAAAGCAACCATTCAATCAAACAAGCAAATAGTTATTTGGGTTCAAAACTTGAAATTGTACGGAATGAAAAATAACTATCAAGTGCATCATTTACTCAACAGTCTTAGATGGGACAAAATAGATCATTTATTCATCCAACAACTTCAAATTTCCTTACCCAACAAACCATAAATCAAACAATAACAAAACAAAACAAAACAAAACAAACAACAAATTCAATCAATAAATTAAGTTCATTCTTATTAATTCCATATCATACATTGTTGTTTGATTTCCCTTTTTATTCATTCATTGAGTGATGGCCTCATTTATTTTCATTTATTACTTACAATATTCATCTTTCATTTTAATGTCATGTAAGTTTCTTTTTATTGCATTCCATTTATGCATTTCTAAATTTATTTATTTATTTCTCACAGTTTCATTGATTATAGAATTTCATTCTATTTACTTAAGTTTTTTTTTTGGCAAAGCCGACGGGGTTATATGGACCCCTACCATTTTATTGCTACACCCGAAAGAGGAGGAAGAACAATGCAAAACTTGCAGAAATACAAGAGAAGATAGAGTGCAACAATCACTGGGGAAACACAAAGAAAAACACAACATAAAAGCCTAAAATAAACAATCCTAACAGAAGATACCAGGATCAAAGCTAAAAGAGACGTGGCAAATATCACGTCAGATCTCCCGCATGAAATGTCTCTCGAAAAGTTCTGGTATTGTGCTTTTATCCGGTCGAAAGATGCGACAGTTTCTTTCGTCCCAGACCACTTTCATGAATCTTTTGATGACGAATAATAAAGTCTATTCGAGTCACTCTTGCCACCAGTGTTATCATAGATATATTTCCACTGCATAACATTGTCTGCTCCTTTCCACCTTCTACCAATTCACATGATCCAAGACTTCCAAATATCGTTTAAATACGCGCATTCAAAAAACAAATGCTCAACCAATTCAGGGGACTGATGGCAGAAAACACAGCAAGCATCAACAAGAATACCTCTGGTTAGTAACTTAACTTTAGTATTAAGTGCCCTATTCATCACTTTCCAATGGAATAAGTTATCAATTTGAGCATTATCCCTTCGCCATATGCGCCTCCTCCATTTGTTTTTCTCTCCAACCACCCCAGTAAGGAAAGCATAAGTTTCATTGATACTGAAGCAAGAAATATTACTTCCCCACTGGACACTGCACCCCCTTTCATTTTTAACTTCACTCTTCGCAGCCATGTTCCAATAATGCTGAATTCTGAAATTGGAGGCCCTAGGAAGGCGTAATGAATTGCCATGGATATAGCTCTGGACTGTCGCTTCCTTTCTCACACCACTTTGAACTAAATCAGCATAAGATAGAACGTTCCTCAATATTACACCACTGTCAATCCAAGGATCGTCCCAAAAACTAATGGCATCACTATGGTTAAGTGTGTACCGGACAAGAGGAAGAATAACATCCTTAAGCTTGATAATAGATCTCCACGTCCAGCTAATCTTTGAAGGGGCAGCCAAATTCCAAAAATTGCATCCACGAAGCACGTGAATCTTTGACCAGTTAACCCAAATGTTATTTTTGGCAGTAATGTAGTCGTAGATAAGACGTGCCATGGCAGACTTATTCCAGTGAATCATATTAATAATACCAAGTCCACCATAGTCGATAGGCTTTTCTAATTTATTGAAACTGATAGGGGCAAGAAAACGGCCCACAGTTTTCCCAGTCCAAATGAATCTCATGCAAGATGAACGAATCATGTTGATAAGTTTCTGAGGTAATATAAACGTTCTAGCCCAATAAACTTGTACGGAGAAAATGACAGAATTAATTAGCGTAACTCTACCTGCTTGGCTTAATAAATTGCACGTCCACGACTCAAGTCTAGAAATTATCTTTTCATACAGGGGCATACATTGGTTGACAGTGATTTTGGCGAAGGTGAGGGTAAGACCAAGGTAAGAAACAGTGTTATTACTGATACGTAACCCTGTAATAGAACGGATAGAATTATTTTGAGCAGGAGTAAGGCCAGATGTCATCATTTCTGATTTGTTGAGGTTGACAGATAATCCAGTAATAGCATGAAACACAAGAAGAGTATCCATGACGGCATTCATAGTGCTAATGTCCGGAGAGCAGAAAATGACAAGGTCATCCGCGAACATCAAGGAGAAAATCTCCGGGTTAGTGCATCTAGGGTGGAGTTTGATTTGCCTTGAAGAAATTTTAACCTTAAACAGTTGAGTTAGAAGTTCCATTATGAGGATGAATAAATACGGCGATATTGGGTCCCCTTGACGTATGCCATGCGTTGTTCCAAAGAATCCCTCACTTGAGCCATTGACATTGATTGAGAATCGAACGGTGGAGAGACATTCCATTATCCAAACAATGAAGGAAGCAGGAAAATTCATACACTGCATAACTTTAGCAACGGCCTCCCAACTAAGCATGTCGAATGCCTTCATGATGTCTAATTTCAGCATAGCTTTAGGAGTGGTGATCTTGTTGTTGTATCCATTTAGAAGCTCATGAGCCAATAAGACATTATCAAGAATGTTTCTACCTGGTAGAAAAGCAGCTTGATTAGAGGAAATAATATTATTCATGACAGATTTCATCCGTGAGGCAATAATTTTGGAGATACACTTGTATATTGTATTGCAACACGAGATAGGCCTGAAAGATGAAACTGAGTTAGGATCGTTGACTTTAGGAATCAAAGCAATGTTTGTGTTGTTGAAGGAAGGAATCAGTTTGGAGTTTTTAAAAAAATTCTTGACTGCACGTATTACATCCAACTTGACAATGTCCCAACAAACAAAATAGAAGTTCGCATTGAAACCATCAGGTCCGCCCGCTGACTTCCTATTGAGAGAAAACATCGCCTCCCTAATTTCTTCATCCGTAACAGCAAGAATCAAGGAGGCTTGATCATCGGCAGAGAGCTTAGGAAGAGAAGTAGGATCGAAGTGGTTGATGTCAGGAACAAAACCGCCACTGTCGTTGAGAAGATTGGTGAAATGATTTATGAAAGCCTCATTCACACCTTGTTTCGTATTCTGAACATTGCCATCATCATCCAGTATGGTTACAATATTTTCTCTGGAATGCTTCGCCTTTAAGTTAGCATGGAAGAAAGCACTGTTCCTGTCACCATCAGTTCTCCATTTCAATCTAGCTTTTTGATTCATCATAGAAATCTCACTGGAAAGAGCAGCATAGTACTGAGTTGAAATGTACGTCTCCATGGCACTAATTGTTGTATTGTGGGGATCTTCCTGCATGTCTATTTGAATTGCTTCCAATTTATTCTTCCAATAAGTACTTTGTTTATTTCCATCACCAAATCTGTGAGTAGACCATTGTTTGAGAGCCATCTTAGTATTTTTCAACTTTACCTGCAAAATTAACATAGGGTTACCAAAAACAGGTTTCGTCCAAATTTCTTTAACAAAGTTAAAAAAATCAGGTTCATTAACCCATGTATTAAAAAATTTGAAACTTGATTTAATATTGATGTCGTCTTCCCTGAGGTGAATAATTAGTGGTGAGTGGTCGGAAAGGAGAGGAGGTGGAAGGTGGTTGTATAAGGTAGGCCATTTGGAGAGGGCAAGGTGGTTACTAAAAGCATGGTCGATCTTAGAAAAGGTCTTACTGCCATGTCTACGTTTGTTGTTCCAAGATAATCTCATACCAGTAGACTTAATTTCAATTAAGTTAGAATCAATAACAACGGAACGCAACGGTTGTATTTCATTGAGAGACAACGGATTGCCACCCAATCTGTCAGCAAGCTTGTTACAGCAGTTAAAGTCACCGAAAATGATCCATGGGTGAGTATCTTGGCGTAGCGATGGAAGGTCGAGTAGAAATGAATTTCTAGCAGCTAAATTATTGGATGCATAGACAACAGAAATGTAAAAGGTATTTGAGGTGATAATATTTTTTGCATGGCAGTGTATGATTTGAGAATTAGCATAAACTTTGGTCATGAGGATCAAATTAGGATCGAAAACAATGAGAATCCTGCCGTAAGGCGCCTCGTCAAGATTGTGAATAACGTTCCACCCTGGCTTAATGTATTTAGTAGCTTTGATAGAGTGGGTCAGATTTAACTTTGTTTCGAGCATGGCTTAAAGTTTTAAAATCATATAATTATAATACTTACCTTTTATTATGGTAAAATTTCAGTTTACAACTTAAGTTTATAACAATAAATTCCCATTTATAACAGCAAATTCATTGAATACTTTCATTACCTCAAGCTTTACTTGTAGGATTACCCCTTACATTTTCTTACTAACACTGTAACTTTTATTATATGGTAAGTTATATATATGCTTTAAGAATGTAAGTGAAAATTATACAAGTTTCTTCTCAATTCCTTTAATTAATTGATGGTTCATTAATTATATATTCGTTTTACAAGTTACAATTTCAACTTACTTTTAATTTCATTCATTTATTTAATGCTAATATTTAATAATAGTAACATTTTAATTGTACCAAATTTGTAACCTTATAACATCAATTCTTATAAATAAAGAATTTCCTTTATCCATTTACTAAGGTTTACAATCGTTTATTTACATTACTTCTCTTCCTATTGTATTAAATTTTTACTTCACTTAAAGGTTCAAATTTTCTACACTTAATTGTACTATTAATTTACTGGAACTTAAGAATCAAATACCAGGTAATTTTAAATCATTTAAAATAATAGATAGATATCTGCACTTAACATATATATCCAATTATAATTAAAACGATAAAATTTTCTTAACGATTCTGCAGTAAATTACTACAGTGGCCTTCCCACTTCGAAACTCGAAAATTAAAGTCGACGATGCGTGCACTCATCACCGAAATTATTTTCCAACGACAGAGAGGAAAGTACAAACTTATTTTCTCCAAAAATCTTCTTTAAAACAATTTCTTTTAAATTATATTAAATATTTATATCAGAAAATACTTATAACAATATTATTCTATTCCAAAAATTTTACGAAAAATTCCAAAACCCCGGATCTTAAGTCCTAAATTTCCAAATTTCATTTATCTTATTTTTCAATCTTATTTCTATTATTATTCAAAACCTTCATTACCTAACAACCAATCTATTGCAACCAAATATATATATCATTTAAAAATTTATTTTATATATAGAAAATATAATAGGCAAAATTATTTCATTCACCTATATAAAACAAATATTATGTCGGTCTATCCTATTAAGTGTTTAAAAACCCTTATTGATGTCACAGCGTCCCATGCACCAACCTAAATACAAAACGGAACAGATTAACACAATATTAAAACCTTTTTATAATACTAACAAATACGCTCTCTCATATATATACACTCAGCGACTCCCATAGGGTATTACTACCCTATTAGTAAAGAGTCAAACCCCACAAAGCTAAGCTTTATCGCTAAACCAAAGCTCTAATACCAGATGTAACATCCCGCCTTTTCGCACGATTTAAACAGAAACACATGCCGATTCAATCCATACGGAAGGGCGGATTGTTATGGGGTAAATAAGAAAAACAAGAATGAAATAAAAGAAAACAGAATCTTGCAGCGGAAGGATAAAATATAATAATAAAATATACAGTTTATAAATCTATTTACAAAACATTCATATAATACATATCAGAGTTACACATACCAACAACAATGCAGTGAAACAGTGTGTAGTGCACTAGTATAAATAATAATAATATACATCTTCGTCTTCGTCCTCCAGAGCTAAATCTTCAAATCCTAAAACGCTCGGACTGACCCGAGCGAATTGAAAAGTCAAAACACTCGAGTCGGAACTAAAAGATCTTATGTAAGTTAAATTAACAGAAACAAATATGAGTGCAGTAGCTCAAGAGATGCTCGGGATTTACATCTTCTGAGGATTCGTTAAACTATTTACTATATAGTATATTGCGCTATTATAATAGTGTCTATTTGTAAAATAAACTTACTTTTAAATAGCGTTAAGGCTTTACATTTTCCACCTTAACACAGTTATATATTCCCATAGTCTATACAGTACCGTAATCTCCCCCGTACCGGGCGTCGTCAGAGGGCACTCCATAGGTATGGTACAAAACCAAAATCGTATAAGGCGCGCTAGGGTAGGTGACACGGCACAACTAGGCAATGCCAGGGTAGATATACCAATTACGCTTCCGGGTCGATGGAAACGCGCAGCTGCCGCCCACCTCGGACAAACTCCCCACATCAAAGAAATCAAAAGTGAAGGTGGCCACCGAAAATCCAAAGTCTGAGTATAGTATCGAAGGGAAGTGTCCGATCAGAGGTGCTACCTCATTAACCCGTCGATCGCTCCTGTTTTAGCCACCTTATGCCAACTCACGGGAGTTGGGTCCTCGTATTTAACTTTAAAGGAAACGCCGCCACCAACCTACTTCATTATGGAATCTCCACCATGTACACGGTTGTTAAAGTGGTTTTCGAAGTTGACAGAGAGTATGACAACTTCCGATCCTGGTCTCTTCAACAACCAATCGTTATTATAACACCGCGGTCTTTTCAAAATAGTTTATACTTTAAAACCAGAATAAAATATCCATTTTAAACCCATATAAATATGATATCATTTATATTTTTAAAACCCCAAATCAATACGATATCATTTATTTTCCAATATATATTCCTTTCAAAATCATAGGGTTTCCAAAGTAAAATATTTAGAAATCAAACTCTTGAACATAATATTTCCAAATTATACTACCTTGAAAAACATAGCTTTGAAACAAATTTCCATCTCTTAAATGGTTAGTTATTAAACTACTTTTATAAAACAAAATAGCTTCTTTAGATTTCACAAATCAATTTCAAAAATCGATTTACACTTCCAAATACCATGTCAATTCTTATGTTTCAAGGCTTTAAATATTTCACCATTTCAAAAAACAACTCATTTGACAAATCCATATGTATCAAATTCAGTTACTTCTTATTTAGACTTGAAATGTTTACCTAATGAATTCATATAATTTAAGTAAAACCTTTAACTTCACATAACTGGATAATCTTTCAATTTATTAAACTTGATATATTCATTTAAATCACTCTACACAAAAATCAAGTTATAAAAATCATACCCTTTAAAAATCAATAACCCTTTTATTTAATTCCAAATTTTACTCAATATTCATCTTCCGACCTTATTCTCATTTATGTCAATAAAACTCCAGAACTTAAATTTTAAATAAATGCTTAATCGTATTTGATCTTAAAAATCAAACTTTATTTTATACTTCAAAACAATTTATATAAAGCTTAAAACCGAAAATTACTACATATAAATAACCTTTATTAATAACCAAATCAAAAACCCATAAACCATATATATATAGCTTTGCAAAAACCATAGAAAAACATTTCAACAAAATAATTTTATATATATACCGCGGTGCTTGTATAAAATTTTCTACCTTATGGTCAAGTGATACGGATGTTTATCATTTCAATCCGCAATTTAAAATAAAATGCGGTTGTATATCATTTCAAACCGCAATCCCGAATGAATGAAATGCATGATAACTTGCAGTTTATACACTATAAAATATAGCATCCATTCATCCAAATATCAAGCATCAACCATTATTTGCAATCATCATCCAATTTAAACAATCATCGATATAGAGCATATAAATTATACAGGTAATAAATAACAGGTATTAACTAACAGTTTATATTCAATAATAAATTTAATAACTGTTACTAGCAGTTTATATGCAAAAATAAATTCAAATTTAACTGTTAGTTGATATGGAATAAAAATTTAACATAACTATGACTGGCAGTTAATATGCAAATAAATAAATTCTAACTGTCAAATGTATATGCAATAAATAAAATAAATTAACAGTTAAATTAAATAAATGCAATTTAACAAAGATAATGAATAAAACATGCCAAACAGTCATAAATAAATTTCGACTCATATCTAAAATTAATTTAACAGACATAAGAAGTTTTAGAAGTTGTGAGTGGGTAAAAACACTCACCTTTTGAATTTAAATCGAATTTAAATCTGATTTAAACCCAAAAATTCGACGGTCTCCAAATCTATCCAAACCAGCGTCAACGTGTCAGGAATTTTATTACGATCCTAACAAAAAAAAATTCGTGTGAAGCGGATAACGTATGAAGAAGTTATGGCGAAAATTGCGGTTGAAAACAAAATTAAAAATAAAACAAAACAAACCTAATTTACTATGCCACGTCACCTTCATCTCCTACACGCGCACAGGAAACAACAGGAACACGACCCTAACTTCTCGAATTCGAACAGGGCGGCCGCATGAAACCCTAACCTCAATTTTCACGCCGCCTACATGTACCACCACGTGAATCGAAGCCCATCACCACGCTGCTCACCCCAAGCCGACCCCCCTTGGCAGCTCGCGCGCGCCCCTAGGTGGCTGGAACCACCTCCGCCGCCGTCCCATGAAAACACCAATTTCTGGCGATCGAGACCCCTATGCCTCAAGCCGATCGTGCCGATGTTAACTGCAGGTCGCCCTCAACAGTCTGCCACTCCCCGATCGAGAAATTATGAAGGATCCACCGTCGAAACAATAAAACTCTAATACGGACGGTCTGAATTGATTCGAAATTCTCGGACAAACGGTGCGACGAATTGAAAAACGAATAGCACCATTGAATTACGATCGTCGAGAACATCAACATATATTTTTTTGAAATTTTTCTGAGATGCTTGAATTTTCATTTGAATTTTGAATAGAATTGGATCTGAAATTTGCATCCATTGAGGAAGAGAAAGAGTTGAAGAATGAATGTACAACAAAAGAGAATAGAATGGAGGCTAGGGTTTATCACAGCCTATTTATAGACAAGCTGCAATAGAATAGGTGTGGCACGAATTTAAAAACGTGCTAAACGGTAGTTGGCCCAAATAACCCGCTCTGACCCCGGAACAAAATTTGTTAGACCCATATATCCAAATAGGTATTTTAAAATATTCTGAACGCGATGGAAAAAGTTTCACGTCCAAATTCGATCGTATGGAGATGTTATGCTGAAAACAAAATTTTCAAATTGATTTCAAATTGATTTCAATTAAATCGATTCTAAGGCGTTTCGCGTTCGTATGATCAAACGACAAGACCGATCGCTACGAAACTTGAAACCCTACAATAATTCACCGATACGGATCCGATGAATCTGGTTTCGTCGAAATCTGAGTCCGTGACCAAAATGGCTATTTTTATATTAATTAAATAAATTGATCAAATCAAATTTTATATTTTAAATTCTAAAATTTACAAATTTATCATCTTTATATTACTCAAACACTTACAATGATTTTACACAAAGTTAGATGTCAGATTAATGTTGATTCAATCATATGTTTCAGCGGAAATTCAATTTTTTTTTATTATATACATCAAATTAAAAATTATACTTCCAATAATTACACTGAAATCACCATTCATTCCTTTTTATTCAATTTATCATGGTCGAATGGATGAGATTAACATTGGGTTCAAAGTTATTACCTCCATATTCTCAAAGTTTTCCCTAACCTTAAATTCTCGTAATATTTAACATTTAATCTCAATTAATTGCAATGACCAAATTTCCCCAAATTTTAAATCAAATTAAATAAACAAATCTTAATTCCCATCTCAATTCAAATTAACTTAATTTCATCCATTATATAATTTATTTAAATTTCTTGGTTTCATCTTCTTATTTCCCAAATTAAAATCTTGCATTAAGTGTACGTTTCTAATTTAAACTTATATTCAATTATAGCCTAACTGTCGTTTCAATAAATTGGATTGGATTGATAGTTATCCTTTATTAATAATTCACCCAATATTAAACTTCGTACATGACATCCAATTCCTAATTATTTATTATACTTAACAGGCTATACAGATTCATTTCAACCTTCAACTAACACTTAAGTCTAAGTCATATTTAATTTAACGTATTACTCCCTTAGCTATTTCTTTACATACTCCTCGTATAAATATCACAATTAAACATAAATTCTTAAAGTAACGCTTAAAATAATTACGACCCTATAATTACTCAGCATTTAAACGACGTTATTTCATTTACAATTAGTGTAACATTTATTTTTTTCACTATTACTTATTACAGATTCTAGTCCCATTAACAAATAAGCAGGTAACCTATGGTATATGTTACAAATTTTGAGTTTGATCACTATTCATTATTGTAACGACCCGTATTTTATGTGTCGATAGATCGTAAAATTTACAGGTTGTTAGTGTTGTTTATGTTGTCTCTAGCATGAGTCGTAGGGGGAGTTAACTCGTGTGTTGTGTTGAGTCGTGGCCGACTCATGAGGGTTTACGACCTAAGATTTGTGACCATGTTAGAATCTGACCGACTCATGGGATAAGTCGTGACCGACTCATAGAGGTAGCGACCTATAGATTTGGCCGAGTTAGTGAATTGCCGAGTTAACAGGTCAAGGTAGTGAGCGACTCAAGGGGTGAACGGTTTATAGGATTAGTGACCTATAGAAGGACCGACTTAAGTATGTTGACCGAGTTAAGAGATTGACCGACCTATAGGTAGAACGACTTAAGGGATGCCGACTTATAGGTAGAGCGGCTTAAGGGGTTAAGGCTTAGGTCGTGGATAGTTGAGTCGGTGGGGTTTTGAGTCGGTAGGGGGCTTGGGTCGGCAGGGTGTGTTATCTCGTGAAGTTGTTAAGTCGTGAGTCGGTATGTGTTCTGGGTTTAGGTCGGCAGGGAACTAGGTCGTGTGACCCTGTGTGTGTGTGTTGTGTAGTTGGGTCGGTATACTAGTTAAGTCGGCAGCGACCTAAGTTAGGTCGGAGGCCTTTGTATCGTGCATCTGTTAGGTCGTTGGGTCAAAGCACTGCCTGTGTTTGAGTCGTATGAGAGTTAGGTCGGCTATGCTGATGAGTTGTGTGGCAGATAGGTCGTTGGGTCGGCAGAGGCTAGTTGAGCTTGTGTCGGTAGGATTGGCTTGAGTCGTGGACGACTCATAGTGGTTTCAGCCTATAAATAGAGGGGTTTGGCTCACTTTTTGGCACCGGTTTTTGAAGCGACGAAGTGCTGCCATTTTGGGAACTTGACTTCAACATTTCTTCATCTTCTTTTCTCCATTCCAATCTAGTTCTAACTTCCATCCAAGATCGAAGATCGAGATCAAAGATTCAAGGGCCAAAGTTGAAGATCTTCATCCAACAAAGCTAGATTTCATCGTTTTAAGCGAGATTTCGCCGGATCAAGCCTTGATCTTCGTTGTACAGATCTGAAGTGTTTAGTTTTTGAGGTGTTTTGGTGATTTGGTGAGTGGTGGTTATCTCTCACGCGGACCCAAAGGAGTATATTGGTTTGGTGGTTTGTTGGAGTGTTGTAGATAGTGATTTTTATGCATTTTCCCTTAGATCCAAGTGTAGATCCATTACTTATGAAGATGTTTATTTATGCAAGTTCATTTAACAAGTATTAGAGACAAAACCCATGTTTTATATTTGATAGATCTATGCTAAAAACCTATGAATCATGCATGTTGGACTTATGCTCATTTATTTACGAAATTGCCATTATGGTTAATATTGCTTATTAGATCTTCTTTGAATGATTGATTGCTTGAATGTATGATTGATTTGATTGTTTCCAAGTTAGCTAGTAGTTGATTTGGAACAAGATGATTGAGGTGATTCGAAAGCTAAGTGGGAAGGCTCTTGAATGGTGAAAGCTGCTTGAGACATATGTAGCGGATGTTGAAGCTCATATGTAAGGATTGGATGATGTTGAGATGGAACTTTGCCATGATGCGATGAGGCAAACCATGTTGTTGAGTTGAGACTTTGCTATGATGTGATAAAGCGAAGTATGATGGGATGTAGACTTGGCGTAATCCAGGCAGGGATCACTCCAAGCATGTTGATAACTCGAGGGATGGTTCGAGTTGGTTGATAATGGATTGCTCGAGAGGTAGCTTGAGCTAGTATGAGGATAGTCGTCAAGAAGGATGGCTAGGAGGCTTGTATCTCATCGTTGTTGAAGGTTCTAGCATGCTCAAAAGCAAGAGTACATGGGGCGTCCATAACGACTACAGGTAGGTAGTCGGGACACCCAAAAGACTACAGGTAGGTAGTCGAGTACTCTGGGCAAAGTAGATAAGTCCTAGGCACAAGGCAGTGTGCGGAGTTATGTCTGGAACCGGGGTTACCATTAGCCCTTGACAGGTAGTCATTCAACTAACGGTGAAATCAAGGCAAAGATAACAGTGATAGCCAGAGTCATGGATGTTTGGTTGTATCCTCATTCGGTCTCAAGAGCGGTGTTTTCTGGGTGCTTATCTGATCTTGGTTTAGGCCTTGGGGGTTTGTATTTGGAAAACATCGTCCTTGACTCGAGTGATTATTGCTTTACTTTAATTACCTGCTATGTTATGCTTGCTTCTCCTTAGTGTGTGTCTGGGGGCTATCACTGTAGTAAGAGGTGGAGTGGGATGGTTTGGTTCCTATTCCTTTTATCCCTTATGCTCTTTTGGTATGTTTGGTAGTTAATTTACTGCTCACTAAGACTTTGTCTGACTCAAGGTTTTATGTCTCCTCTTATTACCTTGGGCTGTTCATCCATGTTGGGATGGGCAGACTAGGTAGCAGGTGACAGGTGCTGTTCTTAGAGATCTACGCTGATGGTGACGAAGACGAGCAGGAGGCTTTGCATATTAGTTTCTTACTATATGTACTAGATGTTCCGCTGTTTGTATATTCTGAGTGCTATGTAGTGATGCTTTGATGTATGGATTTGGATGATTGTACCAAACTACTATGATGCTTATATGATGATTTTTCTGTTATGGAGCTTCACTATATATTTCTCTATTGTATTTTATCCATGCGCTGTGAGTTGTACGATAGAGTTTGCTGTTTTATTTTACCCTGACTATCGTCCATGGCTACCTGGCACGCCTTTCAGCGCACTATTCCATTGTTTTGGTGCGGGAGTCATGGGCGGTCGTCACATTTGGTATCAGAGCTTTGGTTAATCGATTTTAGCCAACGCTCGCTAACGTAACTACGTATGAGAGACGTAATTGTATTTTGATGGATGATTACTATATATAATATAGTAGTTTAGAAGGATTTGAACTCCTTATGCAGTTGTTTCTTAAGGTGTTCTAATCATTCTTTTTGACAGATATTAAGGATGAGTCGAAGAGGGAGACCAGCTGCAAGGGAAAGCCGTGCTACTGAAGGAGCTGTTGATTATGGAACCATGTTCGAAGCAATGATGACTTCGATCATGAAAAGGATACCAGCTCCAGGGCCATCTGTAGATGTTGGAGTTCAAGTTCAAGCTCCAAGACCGGTGGATTTTGCTAAGCTTTGCAAGGATTATACTTCTCTTGGAGGAAAGGTTTTCTTGGGAACGGAATCTACTATTGAGGTGCAGAGATGGATTGATGCATGTCAAAGGATCTTTGGTGACTTAGGGATTGAGGATGCAACTAAGAGGAAGCTTGCATCGAGACAGCTTCAGGGAAGAGCTGCTGATTGGTGGAATTCTATCACCATCGATACTCCAGAAGAAGAGATTACTTGGGAGCAATTCCAAGTCAGGTTTGAAGCTAAGTTTATCTCTACGGCTCAGAAATCTGTCTTGTTTAAGAGGTTTGTGGAGCTCAAGCAGGGTGGGAGGTCCATTCTGGAGTATGTTTCCGAGTTTGAAGCTTTGTCCAAGTATGCCAGATCGTACATTGATTCTCCCTATCAGAAGAACGAGAAGTTTGTGACCGGTTTGGATGCTTATCTTGGGAGGCAGTTGGTGGATCATCTGGACGATCCATTTGAGAAGCTTGTGGAGAAAGCTCTCAGGCATGAGAGTTTGTTTCCTAAGGAAAGTTCTGTTGTTGCTGTAACCAGGGAAGGATCTAAACCCCAGCAGAATGGAAACAAGAAGAGGAAGCAGCAACAACAGAGGGGTAGGGATGGCCAGAAGAAGCCGAAGGGCGAAGTGACTTGCTATAATTGCCAGCAGAAGGGCCATCTCTCCAAGGATTGTAGGAATCCAAAGGTGCCGGCGAAATGCCACAACTGTGATAAACCAGGGCATTTCAGGAAGGACTGTCCAGAACCGAGGAAGGACAGGCAGATTGTGCAAGCTTATGCTTTGGGAGCTGTGCCGTCATCTTCAAAAGCTCCTACTGCTGAAGAGAAAGGGAAGAGTGTGGTGGTTCAAGGTACTCTTTCTATTTGTGGTGTTCCAGTTAGAGTGTTGTTTGATACTGGAGCGTCGCATTCTTTTGTGTGTAATGATTTGGTAGACCGGTTAGGTTTGAGACCGGATATTGTTGATAGGCCATTGGTTGTGACTAATCCAGTTGGGGGTTCGTCATGTTTGTGTATGGTATGTCGTGGTCTAGTTGTGTCGAGTCATGATTGCTCGTTTGTTTGTGATTGCTTTGTTCTTAACTTTGCGGGGTTCGGAATTATTTTGGGTATGGACTGGCTTAGGAAGTATGCGGCTAGGATTGATTGTGAGAGGCTGGAGGTGACAGTCGGGAATGTGGAAGGGCGAAAGGTTGTGATACGATGTAAGCATGAGGAAGGCGTCTTCATGAGCTTCATGTATTCGCTGGTTGTTCCACGGGATGGACTGTCATCGGTGTCAATTGTGAATGGATTTGAGGATGTCTTTGACGAAGTCAAAGGGTTGCCGCCGCATAGGGAGATCGAGTTTCGTATCGATCTAGTTGAGGGAGCCAGACCTGTTGTGATGCCTCTTAGGCGGATGGCGCCTAGGGAGCAGCTAGAGTTGAAGGTGCAGGTTGATGACCTTTTACGGAAGGGATTCATTCGGCGTAGCATGTCCGAATGGGGTGCACCAGTTGTGTTCGCAACCAAAACGGATGGATCGTTGAGGTTGTGTGTGGATTATCGTGAGCTGAATAAGTTGACTAGGAAGAACAAGTATCCATTGCCGAGAATAGATGACTTGTTTGACCAGCTTCACGAGGCTAAGGTGTTTTCTCAGATGGATTTGGCAACGGGATTTCACCAGTTAAGAGTGGCGAAGGATAGTGTGCCGAAGACTGCTTTCAGGACACCATCCGGATTTTATGAGTGGCTGGTAATGCCGTTCGGATTGACTAACGCGCCAGCATATTTTGTGGATCTTATGAATAGAGTGTTCAGAGATCAGTTGAATAAGTTCGTGCTTGTGTTCGTGGATGATATTTTGGTTTACTCCAGAACTGAGGAAGAGCACAAGACACACTTGCGGATTGTTTTGGGGATCTTACGGAAACATCAGCTGAAGGCTAAGTTTTCGAAGTGTCACTTCTGGAAGAGTGAAGTGAGGTTCTTAGGCCATGTTATCTCGGGAAATGGAATAGCGGTTGATCCCGCTAAGGTGGCAGCAATCCAGGATTGGGTTAGACCTAAGAATGCGTCTGATGTGAGAAGTTTTCTTGGATTAGCAGGATATTATCGTCGGTTTATTAAAGACTTTTCCAAGATAGCTGCACCGTTGACAGGATTGACGAAAAAGAACCAAGTGTTCAGATGGGATGATAAGTGTGAGCAAGCTTTCGTAATCCTGAAAGAGCGACTGACGAGTGCTCCTGTTTTGACTATTCCTAGTGGGAATGATGAGATGGTGGTTTACACCGATGCATGTGGCACTGGACTTGGAGCAGTGCTAATGCAGAAGGATAAAGTTGTTGCGTATGTTAGTCGACAACTGAAGCCGCATGAAAGGAATTATCCGACTCATGATTTAGAGTTAGCAGCGATTGTGTTTGCTTTGAAGATATGGAGACATTACCTATTGGGAGTTCGATTTGAGTTGTTTACGGATCATAAGTCGTTGAAGTATCTGTTCTCCCAAAAGGATTTGAATCTTCGACAGCAAAGATGGCTAGAGTTCCTAGCATCATATGATTTTGGTATAGCCTATACTCCGGGAAAAGGAAACGCAGTGGCAGATGCGTTAAGTCGAAGACATGCAGGATTGGGAGCCATGTTTTCGGAGTGGAAGAGTCTCGAGTATTTGGCTGGATTTGACTTCAGGCCTAGATGTGAATTGGAACCTGAGATGTTGGCAAACTTATCGATAAGACCTACTCTTGTGGAAAAGATTGGCGAGACCCAAAAGAGAGATGATAAGCTTGTCAAGATTATCCGTGATTTGGAATCTGGATTGGAACCAGAGAAGGATAAAGGATTCGAGGTCGATCGAGAGGGTTGGCTTCGGAAGCAAGGACGATTGGTTGTTCCCGATGTAGATGGATTGAGAGATGAAGTTCTGAGGGAAAGTCATCACTCGAAGTTGACAATTCATCCAGGTGGAAATAAGATGTATCGGGATATGAAGAGAGCTTACTACTGGGAAGGTATGAAGAAGGATGTTGGAAATTTTATTTCCAAGTGTATGAACTGCCAGTTGGTGAAAGCTGAGCAGAAGAAGCCCAGTGGATTGCTTCAGCCATTAGAAGTTCCTACATGGAAGTGGGAGCAAGTGTCAATGGATTTTATCGATGGTCTACCTAGGACAAGAGCAGGAAATGAAGGGATTTGGGTCATAGTAGATCGTTTGACAAAGAGTGCAAGGTTCATTCCTGTTCGATCAACTAGGACTGCATCGAAGTTGGCTGAATTGTATGTTAAGTGGATAGTTTGATTCCATGGTATTCCGAAGAGTATAGTGAGCGATCGAGACCCATTGTTCACTAGTGGATTTTGGAAGAGCTTCCAGGAAGTTTTGGGAACTGAGTTGTGTTTGAGTACAGCTTATCACCCTCAAACAGATGGTCAGACTGAGAGAGTTAACCGAGTTTTGGAAGATCTTCTCAGAGCTTGTGTTTTGGACTTCGGAGGATCATGGGAAGATCATCTTCATTTGGTGGAGTTTGCATATAATAACGGTTATCAGTCGAGTATTGGTATGACACCATATGAGGCATTATATGGAAGACCGTGTAACTCTCCGACATGTTGGTTGGAAACTGGAGAAAAGCTGATACTTGGGCCAGAGATGATTCGACAGACTTCGGATTGTATAGAGATCATTCGGCAACGAATGAAAGCAGCCCAAGATCGTCAGAAAAGTTATGCCGATAATCGTCGTAAGGATTTGGAATTCGACGTAGGTGAGATGGTTTTTGTGAAGATTTCTCCATTAAAGAGTGCTATTAGATTCGGAAAGAAAGGAAAGTTAACTCCGAGATTTGTTGGACCATTCCCGATTATAGAGCGAATTGGAAAGCTCGCTTATAGATTAAAGTTACCGGAAAAGATGGCGGGTGTGCACAATGTTTTTCATGTATCTTATCTACGGAAGTATGTGCATGATCCAACTACAGTGGTTTCTCCTGATAGCTGTGAAGATTTGGAGGTTGATCCAGTGGTTACGAAACCTCGTAAGCCGCTTCGTATTGTTGAAACCGATACGAAACAGCTTAGGAGGAAGACGATTACGTTGCTCAAGGTACAATGGAGTGATGATGTTAACGACTGTACGTGGGAGGAGGAAGAGAGGATGAAGGCAGCTCATCCCGGACTCTTCGAGGTATGGCCCTAAAGTGTCGTGACATCTCATGAATTTGTAGCTTGTTCTAAGTCTTAGAATTCTGCATGCTAAGCTAGAATTGGATGCATGGTTTGTTGATTGCTATGGATGGTAGGCATGCAGAATATCTTTGATTGCTGTTGTATGTTTGGAATTTCGGGGGCGAAATTCCTAAGGGGGAGAGAATGTAACGACCCGTATTTTACGTGTCGATAGATCGTAAAATTTACAGGTTGTTAGTGTTGTTTATGTTGTCTCTAGCATGAGTCGTAGGGGGAGTTAACTCGTGTGTTGTGTTGAGTCGTGGCCGACTCATGAGGGTTTACGACCTAAGATTTGTGACCATGTTAGAATCTGACCGACTCATGGGATAAGTCGTGACCGACTCATAGAGGTAGCGACCTATAGATTTGGCCGAGTTAGTGAATTGCCGAGTTAACAGGTCAAGGTAGTGAGCGACTCAAGGGGTGAACGGTTTATAGGATTAGTGACCTATAGAAGGACCGACTTAAGTATGTTGACCGAGTTAAGAGATTGACCGACCTATAGGTAGAACGACTTAAGGGATGCCGACTTATAGGTAGAGCGGCTTAAGGGGTTAAGGCTTAGGTCGTGGATAGTTGAGTCGGTGGGGTTTTGAGTCGGTAGGGGGCTTGGGTCGGCAGGGTGTGTTATCTCGTGAAGTTGTTAAGTCGTGAGTCGGTATGTGTTCTGGGTTTAGGTCGGCAGGGAACTAGGTCGTGTGACCCTGTGTGTGTGTGTTGTGTAGTTGGGTCGGTATACTAGTTAAGTCGGCAGCGACCTAAGTTAGGTCGGAGGCCTTTGTATCGTGCATCTGTTAGGTCGTTGGGTCAAAGCACTGCCTGTGTTTGAGTCATATGAGAGTTAGGTCGGCTATGCTGATGAGTTCTGTGGCAGATAGGTCGTTGGGTCGGCAGAGGCTAGTTGAGCTTGTGTCGGTAGGATTGGCTTGAGTCGTGGACGACTCATAGTGGTTTCAGCCTATAAATAGAGGGGTTTGGCTCACTTTTTGGCACCGGTTTTTGAAGCGACGAAGTGCTGCCATTTTGGGAACTTGACTTCAACATTTCTTCATCTTCTTTTCTCCATTCCAATCTAGTTCTAACTTCCATCCAAGATCGAAGATCGAGATCAAAGATTCAAGGGCCAAAGTTGAAGATCTTCATCCAACAAAGCTAGATTTCATCGTTTTAAGCGAGATTTCGCCGGATCAAGCCTTGATCTTCGCTGTCCAGATCTGAAGTGTTTAGTTTTTGAGGTGTTTTGGTGATTTGGTGAGTGGTGGTTATCTCTCATGCGGACCCAAAGGAGTATATTGGTTTGGTGGTTTGTTGGAGTGTTGTAGATAGTGATTTTTATGCATTTTTCCTTAGATCCAAGTGTAGATCCATTACTTATGAAGATGTTTATTTATGCAAGTTCATTTAACAAGTATTAGAGACAAAACCCATGTTTTATATTTGATAGATCTATGCTAAAAACCTATGAATCATGCATGTTGGACTTATGCTCATTTATTTACGAAATTGCCATTATGGTTAATATTGCTTATTAGATCTTCTTTGAATGATTGATTGCTTGAATGTATGATTGATTTGATTGTTTCCAAGTTAGCTAGTAGTTGATTTGGAACAAGATGATTGAGGTGATTCGAAAGCTAAGTGGGAAGGCTCTTGAATGGTGAAAGCTGCTTGAGACATATGTAGCGGATGTTGAAGCTCATATGTAAGGATTGGATGATGTTGAGATGGAACTTTGCCATGATGCGATGAGGCAAACCATGTTGTTGAGTTGAGACTTTGCTATGATGTGATAAAGCGAAGTATGATGGGATGTAGACTTGGCGTAATCCAGGCAGGGATCACTCCAAGCATGTTGATAACTCGAGGGATGGTTCGAGTTGGTTGATAATGGATTGCTCGAGAGGTAGCTTGAGCTAGTATGAGGATAGTCGTCAAGAAGGATGGCTAGGAGGCTTGTATCTCATCGTTGTTGAAGGTTCTAGCATGCTCAAAAGCAAGAGTACATGGGGCGTCCATAACGACTACAGGTAGGTAGTCGGGACACCCAAAAGACTACAGGTAGGTAGTCGAGTACTCTAGGCAAAGTAGATAAGTCCTAGGCACAAGGCAGTGTGCGGAGTTATGTCTGGAACCGGGGTTACCATTAGCCCTTGACAGGTAGTCATTCAACTAACGGTGAAATCTGTAGGATCGATTTCACCCTAGAGGGGGGGTGAATAGGGTGATAGTGTTAATTATAAAAATTAATCGCGGAAGCTTATAAAATAATTTCAACACGGATCACAGAATATTACCAGCACAGAAATAAATAACAGAATAATAAAATGCAGAACAGAACAACACAGAATTTACCCAGCTTCGGCAAAACTCTGCCTACGTGCTGCCCCCAAGGTTTCTACTAGAAATTAGATAGTCCCTCGCTTACACACGTAAACTCGCTATACACCGCTATTGACTATTCTAACTCTACGCTCAAAACCTTGACCACAACTCAACTACCGAGTTGCAAATTCCCAAACTACACACCGTAGTTTGTACCCTAGTCACACGACTAGAAATTTAAACTGTTTAAAAAGGAAAATACAAATTAAGAAAGCAAATTAAAAATTAAACCCTAATTAAAAAAAATTCTCCCTTTTTTAAAAAACAATAGGCCGGCCCACTTCTTTCAACCCGTCCCTTTCTTTTTCTTCGTTCGTTTATTCTTTTCTGGTGAAAAATAATGGCGGCCTCCTCTTGCAAATTTTAGGGCTTTGTTCGTGAATCAAATTAGAGCTTTCGAAGCGCCTATTGGATTTGATTGAATCTCTGGTTGGTGTTCCCTTGCTCGATTGATTCGCGTTGCTATCTCTGGCGACTTCGAGTTGATGAAGTTCGACTTTGATTCGGTATGTGATTTATGCTTTGTTGCTGTTTGATTTTCGTATTCGAACTTCATGATTATGCCGATGATGATGAGGGTTTTTATATAGGGTTTCAGTTCCTATAATTTCGTTCGTCTGATGCTATTTGAATTTGTCAATCTCGTTGCTTTGCCGTTCGATTACATTTTAATGCTGATGATTTATTTGACTTTGTCAATCTCATTTCTCTGATTGATTTTGCACTGTTGAATGTGATGATATCTGACCTTTTCAACTTCGTCCATTCTCGTATATTCTTTTAGTCACGGTTTTGTCCTGGTTTGTATTTCTCGGCTTTGTGATTGGATAATTTTCGTATGAGTTTATACTGCATAGCATGACTTAGATGTTTTACTTAATCAGCTCCTTGATTACACGTGATTTTTTTCTGACCATTTTAAACTGAGTATTCTTGTATCATTGCTGCCTTGGCTTTGGTATTTTCTCTGTTGGCATTTTGGTTTACCACATGTGCCTGCTTTAGTCTCGGTTCTTCACTTTGTAAGTGGGCTGGTGCATCTTGACACTGTTGCATTGTTGTTGTTGTTACTGGTTGGGTCTGCACATCCACCTGTTGTTGTAATCATGTACGAACTGATGCTGCACTTGGTCTTTGTTGTAACTGGACCTGTTGAGCTTGTTTTGTTTGTTGAGATTATTGTACACTTGCTTGTAGTTGATGGTTCATTTGACTTGGAATTGGATGTTTGTTCATTCCAGTGAGTTGTCTGTACTTAGACTTGAGCTTTCATTGTTATGTACAGTTGGTTCATTGGTTTATCTTGATGGTCATGTACCACTGCATCTTGTCTTGTATCACTTGTGTCACCTATGTTGCAACTGCATTGATATCCCTGCTTTAGATGCTTCTTTGACCTTGCATCACTTTGGTCTGGTCTGTATACATGTTGTTCTTGCTTTGTTTTCTTCACTATTGATATTCTGTCTGGATTCATTCAACATAGTTGTATTTGTACATTGCCTTTGTTGTGGTCTGGTCCTGTGATGTTGAGGCTGTGCTTGGTCATTTGTAGTTGTTGTCGAATCATGTTGCTTTCATATGCATATTTGTGTCTTAACTTCATTGGTCTCTGATCTTAGTTCATTGGCATAATTGTGTGGTCTGGTCTGGTCTGGTCTGGTTCTTGATCATCTTGTAAGCTTTAGTGCAGTTCCAATTCATGTTGCCTTAGTCCTGTACTTGACATTGCCACTGATGTTCACTTGAACATTTGTATTCATGCATGTGTATATATATTTGTTGATCATGTTGCCCATTTGGTCGAGCTGTAGCCCCCATGTCTTGTGTCTTGCCATTCTTTGTTGCCTCTTGAATGAATAAATGTTAATGATGTTAACATGTGCAGTTTTGACTTGAGTCTGGACTCTACTTGCTGCTTTGATATGAATCCAATGTCCTTTGCCTTGGTTATATGGATTTGATGCAGGCACATGTTCACTGCCTTGTATATATTCTTGCAGTTGTATTTGGACTTGTTGTTTGCAGTCATATTGATTTGAAAGAATAAGTGCAAGTGATATTAACATGTGCATTTAGCATTGTTTAAACTTGTATCACTTGAGTTTGTTTCAACTTGATGTTGCTTTAACTGCCACTGTTGTTTACTTGAGTTGAACCTGTCTGGGTTTGACCTTGTACTTGATTTGTTAGCTGTGCATTTTGTTTTGCACACACGAGTAGGCGAGGCAGTGCACACAGTGTACTGCAGCCACTTTTGTCCCTGATAAAATACTGATATGCACAGATACAAAAATATGATGACGAACAACCCAAATAACTGAGGCAAACAATGTTTTCAAAATCATCTTTTATTTTGAATTGCAAAAATATTTTATTTTCAATTTCACTGCGTTAGTGAATATTTTTGCAGATTTCTCAGATGCTGGATTCAAATTGGAATGCAGTTGAAGATAAATATGAGTGTGAGTGATATGTAGTGAGGTTGTGATGTAAATGTGAAATGTCGTGTATTGTAATCAAAGTTGTATAGTTATAGTGAGAGCTTGAAATTGTACTATCAAAAATGTAATAAATATTTGTTTGAATAAAATATTCGTTTGAATTCAAAAACTGTGTTATTTATTTTTATTCAGCAAATATTTATTTATTCTGTGAAAAATAAAATAGTACGTTAACAAATACATTTAAACGAATGTATATATATGTTTATTATCATCAAACAAAAATCATATAAACGCATATTCAACAATCTCCCCCTTTTGATGATAACAAACATATATTTAAGATTTTGAATATTTAAATGTATTTGATAATTTCATTTGCTCCCCCTATTTGAATGCTTCCTTTCTATATGATACTCCCCCTACATATATGACTCCCCCTACATATATGCATACAAATAAAAATGTGCAAATGAGTCTATATGCATATTGAAAACTTCTTTGACCTTTTCTCTCCCTTTTTACAAAATCTTAACTTTTCTCTCCCCCTTTTGTTATCAGCAAAAGTATAATAGTAATAGAAAAATAGAGATATAGTGATCGATATTAATTCAACATTAAAGCTCAATTGAATATAAAAATTAAATTTCGATAAAAAATCAAACAAAAATCATAAATCCTTTAATTGACGCATATTCCACTTTAGAATGATATGAATGATTTCATCAAATAAAACCATATAGTCATGTTTATTTGTGGTATATTTATTTCAGGATATTTGAATATCTACTAACCATGCATAACCGTTAGGACTTTTAAATGAGATTAGTAGTATTCACAATTTTTTATTTTTATTTTAAAAATGAATTCAAGTATCTTCTAACCACGCATAACCGTGAGGACTTTTAAATGGGATTAGAATCAACTTGTCTATTTAACCAATTAATTTTGATATGCGTTCCATACATGCATAACCGTGAGGACTTTTAAATGAGCATGGAAGCACATAATCAAAAATCCAAGTAATTCACCCATGCATAACCGTGAGGACTTTTAAATGAGAGTGAAAACTTTGGATATTTATTTTATTGCTAAAAGTATAATAAATTGAAGCACAAATGATTTCCCGTTTAAAATACCACATATTGACATACTATATAGAATTTTTGATGAGTGATGGTCGTTAGAAATATGAAAGATATAGAGATGGTCATGGAATTTTTACCAATAAAAAGTTTTATAACTCTTGTCTAAATTTCTAAAGAAATTTACTAATTATATTGTCTCGAGTCATAATATATGATTAATATCAATACTCATCTTATTTTCAATCACTATATATCTTTTCAGATAATTATTAGGGGGTCAGATTAGTTAATATAGTTATTTAAAATCGATTTCAAAAATAGTTATAAAATCAAGTTTTCTTAAATAACTAATCCGATACAAGGTCAAAAATGTTTTTCTAGAAGGGGTTTTATAAGAAAATTTTCTGCTATTAAAAAAAATTATTTCAAATGAAAAATATGCAGACATTCTCTTTGAAAAACGATGCAGCAAATGAATGTGACAGGAAATAATCACGTTCCACTAGTAATTTTTCTATCAACTATATTACCAGTGTAATCTGCATCAGAAATTTTCACTCAATATTCACTTGATGGATTTCAAAGACCAGATTGTGAAATTTCAACAAACTATCTCAGAATTATTTCCAACAAATTTTAAATGAAATCCTCTTGGTTTTGAATTTGAAATCGTGTCAATCAAACAAATATCATTGTCAGTTTTAGAAGCCGAGAATAAACAGTTATATTCATGAGTAATTCAACAATCATTTCAAAACAGTTTCTTGAAGTTTCAACAATTTCATAAAGTTTCTTAAAATCCTTTTCACAATATTTAAATAGAATTCATTAGGATTTTAAGATGAAGCCATGTAAATAAAAGAAACCGTGAATATAGATTTAGCCAAAAGTATTATCATCCAAAAAAAACACTATTTTTATCCCAAACTTATATATCAAGTAATTCTAGAGAATTTTATAGTGTTTTGGCATAAGAATATAATTGGCTAACAATGTTGAATAAAGTTAGAATCAAAATCATCACTAAATCATCATCATATCATAATTGGCTGATTTTATTCAGAAAATGGTACAGATTATCACATTTAATATATCGTACAAATAAATATACTTTTACCTGTCTTTACCTTTACGATATTTCTCGTCGTTGTTCATTGTGATTCTGTCACCCTTATACTAGGCTAAGGAACTTTGCTTTGTCGCCCCTTGTGTTTCTGGAACAGCCAAAAACCAGATAACACCGTTGTTTTTCCTTAGCCTGCCACCACACCTACATGGGAGAAGTTTTATGTGACCTATTTGTTTTTATAGGTCCATGGTTGTTAGTGGCAGAATAATTATAACAATAATTTTGTGGAGACCCAAAACTATTTATAATCGTTCCCTTCGGTACCCAAATTTGTTTAACTTTGAGAGTTTTTATATTTGTGCCTTTTGGAACCCAAATTGGTATAGTTTTCTCATGTTTGGGTCTATACCAACAATTATTGTGATTGTGTCCATATTTTCTACAAATTGTGCACATAGAATTAACTTGATTAATATTGCTTTCAACAGTTTTCGAATTATTATATCCAAGTCCTTGTCTAACCGTATTAACAGTTTGCTTTCCTAATAGCATATTCAACGATTTTTCACTTTTTGAAAATTTATCTAAAGTCGTTGATAATTGTTGGACTTGTGTTTTGAGAGAATTATTTTCGTTCAACAATTGAGTGCACTTTTTGATAGAATTTTCTCTCCTAGTATTTTCATTTTCTTTTAAAATCAGAATTTCATTTTCAAGTGATTTTATATTGATTTCTGATTTTCTAATTTCCTCTTCGAATGTTGGACACTTATCACACTTAGGGATCCTACTCTGATAGGTTTTAACTAATTGGTCAAGTTGTTCATTACATTCTATCAAAGTATCCTTTTGAGATTCAAGTTTGGCGTATTTTTCCCTAAGTCGTTCATAACAGCCGTTTATTTCATGAAAATATATAAGCAACTCAGAATGGGTAAGTTTTGATACCTCACTTGGCTCGTCATCGTCACTGTCAGTTGTATCACCTTGAAGACACAATTCTGCTTTTTCGCTTTCACTGCCAGTGCTTTGATCATTCTCGTCTATTTCATCCCAAGTGGCTGCAAAACTTTTCTTTTTCTGTTTCTTTCCATGGCTGAGTTTAATTTGTGGACAATCGGGCTTGATATGGCCGGGTTTGTTGCATTTGTAACAGATGATCTTCTGTTCTTCTGAGTGGTCAAATGCTTTGCATATTCTGCTTTTCAATTCCTGATTTCGAGCTGGATTTCCGTGTTTACGATGCCATTTTTTGAATTTCTTTATTAACAACTCTAGTTCTTTTGCACCATCGTCATCGTCATCGTCATCACTTTTAGTTGTTCCTTTGAGAGCTATCGATTTCTTTCGAGTATCTCCTTCTTCACGCTCTTCTTTGAATTTCATCTCCAGCTCATATGTGGTGAGATTTCCGATGAGTTCTTCAACTTTGAGTTGTTTTAAATCTTTCGATTCTTGTATGGCAGTTACTTTTGCTTCAAAGTTTCGTGGAAGGACTCTGAGTATTTTTCGGACTATTTCCAATTCGGTATATGTTTTTCCGAGAGCTTTTGATTTGTATACGATATTGGAGAGTCGTCCGTACATCTCTTTGACATTTTCTTCCTTCGCCATTTTGAAGTTCTCGTATTCGCTGCTTAGCATTGCAAGGTGAGATTCTTTAACTTGAGATGTTTCGTGAGTCACTTCGAGCGTGTGCCATATTTCCTGCGCAGTTAGACAATGTGAGACACGATTAAATTCAAATTGATCTAATGAACAGATAATAGAATTCATAGCTCTAGCATTAGTATTTTGTAATCTATTTTCTAGTTCTGTCCATTGATCCTTTGGTTTCTCTATTTCCTGATTATCTACAGTTATAGTTGGTATTCTATAACCTGTCTCAACAATATTCCAAGCGTCAATGGTTTTCAGAAAAATTTGCATTCTATTTTTCCAATAAGCATATTCACCATTGAACATTGGTGGTCTAACTATGGATTGACCTTCTGCAAAAGCATTATTAAAAGAAGTCATTTTAAAAATTCAAATTTTTAAAAACAAAAACTGATTTTTTAAAAAAAATCGAATTTTTAAAACAGATGTTGACTTCTAAACCTGTCCTAGCTCTGATACCACTTGTAGGATCGATTTCACCCTAGAGGGGGGGTGAATAGGGTGATAGTGTTAATTATAAAAATTAATCGCGGAAGCTTATAAAATAATTTCAACACGGATCACAGAATATTACCAGCACAGAAATAAATAACAGAATAATAAAATGCAGAACAGAACAACACAGAATTTACCCAGCTTCGGCAAAACCCTGCCTACGTGCTGCCCCCAAGGTTTCTACTAGAAATTAGATAGTCCCTCGCTTACACACGTAAACTCGCTATACACCGCTATTGACTATTCTAACTCTACGCTCAAAACCTTGACCACAACTCAACTACCGAGTTGCAAATTCCCAAACTACACACCGTAGTTTGTACCCTAGTCACACGACTAGAAATTTAAACTGTTTAAAAAGGAAAATACAAATTAAGAAAGCAAATTAAAAATTAAACCCTAATTAAAAAAAATTCTCCCTTTTTTAAAAAACAATAGGCCGGCCCACTTCTTTCAACCCGTCCCTTTCTTTTTCTTCGTTCGTTTATTCTTTTCTGGTGAAAAATAATGGCGGCCTCCTCTTGCAAATTTTAGGGCTTTGTTCGTGAATCAAATTAGAGCTTTCGAAGCGCCTATTGGATTTGATTGAATCTCTGGTTGGTGTTCCCTTGCTCGATTGATTCGCGTTGCTATCTCTGGCGACTTCGAGTTGATGAAGTTCGACTTTGATTCGGTATGTGATTTATGCTTTGTTGCTGTTTGATTTTCGTATTCGAACTTCATGATTATGCCGATGATGATGAGGGTTTTTATATAGGGTTTCAGTTCCTATAATTTCGTTCGTCTGATGCTATTTGAATTTGTCAATCTCGTTGCTTTGCCGTTCGATTACATTTTAATGCTGATGATTTATTTGACTTTGTCAATCTCATTTCTCTGATTGATTTTGCACTGTTGAATGTGATGATATCTGACCTTTTCAACTTCGTCCATTCTCGTATATTCTTTTAGTCACGGTTTTGTCCTGGTTTGTATTTCTCGGCTTTGTGATTGGATAATTTTCGTATGAGTTTATACTGCATAGCATGACTTAGATGTTTTACTTAATCAGCTCCTTGATTACACGTGATTTTTTTCTGACCATTTTAAACTGAGTATTCTTGTATCATTGCTGCCTTGGCTTTGGTATTTTCTCTGTTGGCATTTTGGTTTACCACATGTGCCTGCTTTAGTCTCGGTTCTTCACTTTGTAAGTGGGCTGGTGCATCTTGACACTGTTGCATTGTTGTTGTTGTTACTGGTTGGGTCTGCACATCCACCTGTTGTTGTAATCATGTACGAACTGATGCTGCACTTGGTCTTTGTTGTAACTGGACCTGTTGAGCTTGTTTTGTTTGTTGAGATTATTGTACACTTGCTTGTAGTTGATGGTTCATTTGACTTGGAATTGGATGTTTGTTCATTCCAGTGAGTTGTCTGTACTTAGACTTGAGCTTTCATTGTTATGTACAGTTGGTTCATTGGTTTATCTTGATGGTCATGTACCACTGCATCTTGTCTTGTATCACTTGTGTCACCTATGTTGCAACTGCATTGATATCCCTGCTTTAGATGCTTCTTTGACCTTGCATCACTTTGGTCTGGTCTGTATACATGTTGTTCTTGCTTTGTTTTCTTCACTATTGATATTCTGTCTGGATTCATTCAACATAGTTGTATTTGTACATTGCCTTTGTTGTGGTCTGGTCCTGTGATGTTGAGGCTGTGCTTGGTCATTTGTAGTTGTTGTCGAATCATGTTGCTTTCATATGCATATTTGTGTCTTAACTTCATTGGTCTCTGATCTTAGTTCATTGGCATAATTGTGTGGTCTGGTCTGGTCTGGTCTGGTTCTTGATCATCTTGTAAGCTTTAGTGCAGTTCCAATTCATGTTGCCTTAGTCCTGTACTTGACATTGCCACTGATGTTCACTTGAACATTTGTATTCATGCATGTGTATATATATTTGTTGATCATGTTGCCCATTTGGTCGAGCTGTAGCCCCCATGTCTTGTGTCTTGCCATTCTTTGTTGCCTCTTGAATGAATAAATGTTAATGATGTTAACATGTGCAGTTTTGACTTGAGTCTGGACTCTACTTGCTGCTTTGATATGAATCCAATGTCCTTTGCCTTGGTTATATGGATTTGATGCAGGCACATGTTCACTGCCTTGTATATATTCTTGCAGTTGTATTTGGACTTGTTGTTTGCAGTCATATTGATTTGAAAGAATAAGTGCAAGTGATATTAACATGTGCATTTAGCATTGTTTAAACTTGTATCACTTGAGTTTGTTTCAACTTGATGTTGCTTTAACTGCCACTGTTGTTTACTTGAGTTGAACCTGTCTGGGTTTGACCTTGTACTTGATTTGTTAGCTGTGCATTTTGTTTTGCACACACGAGTAGGCGAGGCAGTGCACACAGTGTACTGCAGCCACTTTTGTCCCTGATAAAATACTGATATGCACAGATACAAAAATATGATGACGAACAACCCAAATAACTGAGGCAAACAATGTTTTCAAAATCATCTTTTATTTTGAATTGCAAAAATATTTTATTTTCAATTTCACTGCGTTAGTGAATATTTTTGCAGATTTCTCAGATGCTGGATTCAAATTGGAATGCAGTTGAAGATAAATATGAGTGTGAGTGATATGTAGTGAGGTTGTGATGTAAATGTGAAATGTCGTGTATTGTAATCAAAGTTGTATAGTTATAGTGAGAGCTTGAAATTGTACTATCAAAAATGTAATAAATATTTGTTTGAATAAAATATTCGTTTGAATTCAAAAACTGTGTTATTTATTTTTATTCAGCAAATATTTATTTATTCTGTGAAAAATAAAATAGTACGTTAACAAATACATTTAAACGAATGTATATATATGTTTATTATCATCAAACAAAAATCATATAAACGCATATTCAACAAAATCAAGGCAAAGATAACAGTGATAGCCAGAGTCATGGATGTTTGGTTGTATCCTCATTCGGTCTCAAGAGCGGTGTTTTCTGGGTGCTTATCTGATCTTGGTTTAGGCCTTGGGGGTTTGTATTTGGAAAACATCGTCCTTGACTCGAGTGATTATTTCTTTACTTTAATTACCTGCTATGTTATGCTTGCTTCTCCTTAGTGTGTGTCTGGGGGCTATCACTGTAGTAAGAGGTGGAGTGGGATGGTTTGGTTCCTATTCCTTTTATCCCTTATGCTCTTTTGGTATGTTTGGTAGTTAATTTACTGCTCACTAAGACTTTGTCTGACTCAAGGTTTTATGTCTCCTCTTATTACCTTGGGTTGTTCATCCATGTTGGGATGGGCAGACTAGGTAGCAGGTGACAGGTGCTGTTCTTAGAGATCTACGCTGATGGTGACGAAGACGAGCAGGAGGCTTTGCATATTAGTTTCTTACTATATGTACTGGATGTTCCGCTGTTTGTATATTCTGAGTGCTATGTAGTGAGGCTTTGATGTATGGATTAGTTTGGATGATTGTACCAAACTACTATGATGCTTATATGATGATTTTTCTGTTATGGAGCTTCACTATATATTTCTCTATTGTATTTTATCCATGCGCTGTGAGTTGTACGATAGAGTTTGCTGTTTTATTTTACCCTGACTATCGTCCATGGCTACCTGGCACGCCTTTCAGCGCACTATTCCATTGTTTTGGTGCGGGAGTCATGGGCGGTCATCACAATTATTATTTACTTTTCTTTCCTTCTATTTGATAAACAACCTAGTATACCTTTACATACCTTCATTTATGGGTATTTCATTGAAATCTACTTATTTGCATATATCACAATATTACCATTAATTACAATTGGCTTACCAAATTTTTCAATACCTACATAAATAACGTATTATTCAATAATTACTCTTGTTTCCTCATATTCCATTAAAAATCAAATCACAACTTTTTACATTATTTTATTGAATTGGAATATCATTTTTAAATTGTTAACCTTTAATTGTAAACTTATATATTAATCAAATCCTTACATTTGTTTTTCACATACTCCATAAAATCAAATCATAACATTTAAATGATTTAATTGAATTGGAATTTCATCCAAGTCATAAATTATTACTTGCACTAATATGATTCCTTAGTTATATTCCAATTATCATTTACAAACATTCATTGCATTAAATCAAATTAATACCTTCTTAAATTTCTCATATTAAATTCCAGGTAAGCATCTCTTTCAACTTAATTCATTCGGATTAAATTCGAATTACTATAAATAGGTTATAAGTTACCATTTACTAAATTAAATTACAAAACTTAATAATTCAACCAAATTAAATCCACGAAATTTTCGGGTCGTTACAGTACTCTAGAATGAGTTTGAGTGTAATAACAGATATGAGCGCGTATTTGTTAGTGAATATAAAATTGTTTTTGAATCGGGTAAATAAGAAAATTTTGCCCAAAACTATTTTTGTATATAAAAGAAATGATTTTCTATGAATTATTATAGTATATGGTTGCATGGTTGTTAGGAAGTGATAATATTAAATTATTATCATTAGTATATGGAATTAAATAAGAAATAAAATGTATAACCAAAGAATTGAGATAAATTCATTTAACAAATGAAATTTATAAATATGAAAAATATATATAAGGAAATAAATTCATATACAATTGGGATTTGTAAAATAGATTGTAAATAAATGAATTGGAATTGAATGATGAAATGAGATTTGATTTGATCAAATTGAATAAAAATCAAAACTTGGAAAAAAATAAAATAAAATGGATTGAATTCAAGTAAACTAACTTGATAAATTATAAATTCATGGACTAATGAATTGGAATTTGAATTGGTTAAATTAACCATTTCAAATACTATGCATTCTCTGCCCTTTGAATTACGCTATGAAATTTAACCATTTCTTTCCAAAATCTCTTTATTTTATAAATACCTCGAAATCTATTTATAAACTTCTTTATATATTTCAAAGTTTAGTTTAGAGAAATATTCATTTATAGTTCTCAAACCATTTGTAAAGCTTCCCTTCTTACGTTTCAAATCTCTTTCAAATTTATAAATTCCTTTAACCAATTCTTTTACATGAAGGATTTCTTTATAAACAATTTATTATATAATTACAATAAACAAGATTTTAAACGTCACAAAAATTTATTAACCATTTTCTTTGTAACATCCCGCCTTTTCGCACGATTTAAATCGACACACATGCCAATTCAAACCATACGCAAGGGTGGATTGTTATGGGGTAAATAAGAAAAACAAGAAGAAAATAACAAAACAGAATCTCACAGCGCAAGGATAAAATATAATAATCAAATATACAGTTCATGAAGCTTTTTTACAAAAAAACATTTGATTATATTTACGTAAATATCAGAGTTCACATACCAATCATAATCAATGCAGCGGAATTAAATAGTGTAGTGGAATATAGTAAATAATAATAGTAGAAATCTCCATCTTCGTCCTCTAGATCTAAAGTCTTCGATCCTGAAATGCTCGGACTGACCCGAGCGAATTTGAAAAGACAAAAACACTCGAGTTAGAACTAAAAGATCTTATGTGAGTTAAATTAACAGAAATAAATATGGGTGCAGTAACTCAAGAGATGCTCGGGATTTACATCTCCTAAGGATCCGTTAAACTATTTACTATGTAGTATATTGCGCTATTATAATAGTGTCTATTTATAAAATAAATTACTTTTAAATAGCGTTAAGGGGTTACCCATATAGCCCTTAACACAAATAATGCCAATAGTCTATACAGTACCGTAATACCTCCTGATCGGGAGGCTACTAGAGGATACTCCATAGGTACGACACAAATAGAAACTCGTACAAGGCGCGATAAGGTAGGTGACACGGCACAACTAGGCAATGCCAGGTAGATATACCAATTACGCTTCCGGGTCGGTGGTAACGCGTAGCGTGCAGCTACCGCCCACCTCGAGCCACACCCCTAAATAAAATCAAAAGTGGCCACCGAATCAATCCAAAGTCAAAGTATAATATCGAAGGGATATGTCCGATCAAAGGTGCTACCTTATTAACCCGTCAATCGCTCCTGTTTTAGCCACCTTATGCCAATTCACGGGAGTTGGGTCCACGTATTTACCTTATAGGAAACGCCGCCACCATCCTACTTCATTCTGGAATCTCCACCGCGTACACGATTGTCAAAGTGGTTTTCGGTATCGACGGAGAGTATGCCAGATATCCGATCCCGGTCTCTTTAACAACCAAACGTTACTATAACATCGCGGACTTTAAAATAGTTTATACTTTAAAACCAGAAAAATAATTATCCATTTCAAAACTCATAAATACGATATTATTTCCATTTCCAAAACAACTCATTTTTATAATATTTTATAAAAACCCAAATCAATAATATCATTTTATTTCAAATATATTTCTTTTTCCCCAAATCATACTGCTTTAAATTTTATAATATCTGGAATCCAAACATTTAAATTATAACTTCCAAAACATAATACTTCGAAACTCATAGCTTTAAAATCATACTTCTAAAACTTGAGTGGTTTGGATATTCAAACGGTATATAGAATAAACTAGTTTGAATTTAAAATTACTTTATACAGTAAAATAATTTCAGCAACTTTTCAATTTTATTCATTTAAAATTTTAGTCTAAACCATAAATTTTAAATTCACTTTCAGTTAAATAAACCACTTCAAATTCAATATTTTTCAACCTTTGAGTACTTAACAATTTCAAAACTTAAGGTTGGAAATTCTCTTCAACAATTTATTTTCCTATTATTTAGTTTTGAAATATTCATAAAGTAAATCCATAAAATAAAACTCAAATTTCTAACAAATAATATTTCCTTCAATTTATTTATAATAGAAATATTCATTTAATTTATTTTCAAATAAAAAAAATCCAGTTATAAATGTCATACCTTTAAAATTTCAAGTTAATAAATTTTACATCAACTTATGAAGTTAACTTCTTAATTAAGCTCACTTCCAAATAAATTTTCCAATTTAACTCAAAATCTTAATTAATTTAAATCCTTTAGAATTATATGTAATTTCAATATCTTAACATATACTTAACCATATAATATAAAATAATCAAACCCCGTCATTCAACTTATTTATTTTATTTAACAAATCCATACATATCTTATCTTCAATACTTTAACTATAGATGTATATATAAAATAAGATTTTATATAATATCAAAATCTATATTTATTAACCGTATCCTATCCAAACCAAAGAAAAATCATTTCAAAAATAATTTTTATATATATACCACGGTGCCTGTATATAATTTTCTATCCTATGGTCAAGTGATACGGATATTTATCATTTCAATCCGCAATTTAAAAATAAAAATGCGGTTGTATATCATTTCAAACCGCAATCCGAATGAAATGAATATGCATGATAACTTGCAGATTTTATAAGACAGAACACATCATCCATTCACCCAATATCAATCATCAACCAATTAAATTCAATCATCATCAATTTAAACAAACATCAATATATAGCATATACAACATAACAGGAAATAAATGACAGTTATTTAACTAACAGTTTATATTCAAAATAAATTTATTAACTGTTTAACTATCAGTTTATATGCAAAATAAATAAATTTAACTGTCAAATTTATACGCAATAATAAAATTTATTAACAGTTAAATTAAATAAATGCGATTTAACAGAGATAATGAATAAAACATGCCAGACAGTCATAAATGAATTTGTACTCATATCATAAGTCAATTTAACAGACATAGGAAATTTTAGAAGTTGTGAGTGGGTTAAAACACTCACCTTTGGGATTTAAATTGAATTTAAATCCAATTTAAACCCAAAAATTTGACCGTCTCAGAATTCGTCCAAACATGCGTCATCAAGTCCGAAATTTCAATACGATCCTAACAAAAGAAACCGCTCATGAAACGTATTTCGTATGCGAGAGTTATAGCAATAATTGCGATTGAAATCATAAAAATAAAAATAACCAAAATGGAACAAATTTCACTCACATTCAATACATGTCCACGTCATCCCATTCTTCCATGCGCCCAGGAAATTTCGTGAACAGGCAACGCAAGCTCGAACCCGTATGACACTTTGACTGCCTCATCTCCATCGTTACTTCACCGTAGAACACGCCACAACCCCTGTAAGCCTCGCCTCGCTTCGCCTGGCGCACGTCCCCCTATGGCCTCGCGACTCATCGGCGTCCAAGTCGAGGTGGAAAAATTTCAGCCACCTCCAATTTTATTAAACCCTAATCGAATTATGCTTTGAATCCAACCGTTAAAATCCCAAACTAATGACACCGATGCGAAGCGCGTGTCACTCTCCATCAAACCCAGAAAAGGTTTGACGATCTGACGAAGTTCGTCGCGGTGATGATGAACGGCGGAAAATAATTTGCTCCGATCTGGACACACAGAAAATCCAACCGAAAAACGGATAGCACCATTAAATTACGCTCGTCGATAGCATTGACATATATTATTTTCAAATTTTCCGAAGTGTTTGAAATTTTAGCTTTGATTTTGAAATGAAAATAGATCTAGGGTTTGCATCCATTTAGGCCATTGAAGAAGAGAAAGTGTTGATGAAATGAACGCACAAACAAAAGGGAACAGATGGAGGCTAGGGTTTATAACAGCCTATTTATAGACAAAATGCAATAGAATAGATGGACACGAATCTAAACGCGCTACACGATAGTTGGCCCAAAAAGCCTGTTCTAACCCTGGAACGAAATTGGTTAAACTCATATATCAAAATAGGTATTTTAAAATATTCTGAACGCGATGGAAAAAGTTTCACGTCCAAATTCGATCGTATGAAGAAGTTATGCTGAAATTAATATTTTAAAATTGATTTCAATTTATCGATTTCAAGGCGTTTCGCGTTCGTACTGTCAAACGACAAGTCCGATCGCTATGAAACTTGAAACCCTGCAATAATTCGCTGTTACGGATCCGATGAAACTGGTTTCGTCGAAATCCGAGTCAGTGGCCAAAATGGCTATTTTTATATTAATTAAATAAATTAAAAATTAGTCAATTAAATCAAATTTCCCATTTCACTTCGATAATTGACGATTCTTATCATCATAAATTTTCAAATCATCTTTACTAACTTAAACAAAATTTAACTGTCGAATTAAAATCTATAAATTCTCAAATTTCATTAAATTCACCAATTATAAATTAAATTTCCAAAAATTAGTTAAATTTACTTTCCATATATTTTTGTCAAATAGATATATTTTATCATTGGATTCATACTTCATTACGTAAATCTCTCCAATTTCATCTAAATTTATATTTGCATAATATCTAAATATTAAATTTCAAATATTAATTCATTATCGTTAATGTAATAAATATATTTTTAATTATTGCAATTGATTATCCGTTATAACTTAATATACTAAATAGATGGTTAATCTTAAATACTTGTTCTCATTAACGTTTTATTTCTACTTACAAATTAATGCAATTATTACATATCCCTCCCTTAGTTAAAAACCTTCATATTTCCATCTTTATTTCCAATTAACGTAAAATGTTATATTCAATTTCCATTAATTTCAATAGATTCAAATTATCATATTTTAAATCCAAATAAATAAAGCTTGATTCCCGTTTAAATATTTAACTCATCTAATTGCAATTAACCTTGTTATCATAAATTAAATTCTGATATATTGGTACAAATTTATTTCTATTCTTTATTCACAAATCATCATATTTATGAAGAACATTTACGTTATTCTTCATTTATTACCTTAATTTATTTAACGTAACATTTAATATATTTTTTTATTGCAATGATTTCCAAATCAATTAAATGAATTAAATATATATGTATCACTCATAACAACTTGTGGTCACAACTCTTGATCACCTTTAATAAGTTTATTATTTACAATCCAATAATCACCATTTACTATATATATACGGATTAATTAATTCAATATTTCCATTTCGTTTTTCCTATACTAAATTTATTACTAAGTGTATTTACTCCATTCCAACAAGTTGGAATTCCATTCTTATTATAACAATCATTTCTCTATTCACCTTTATTAATAACCCACCATCATTGCATTTATTGTCTTTTATTGATTTAATCAAATTAACCCATATTCCTTTAAATTCATACTAACGAAATATTCAATTTCATTTATTGCATAAACTCCATTTCATAAATCTACCTGCAATTCCTACCTAGAAATAAGGTTACGTTTGCATTGTAATTTACACTTACACCTTACGTTACTACAATAATAATTAGTAACATTTATCATCAACACACCTAATTATCTTTATTGGTAAATGAGTGAATTTTCTAGTAATCCACTATTATACATTTTATATACTTGTATATGATTATTTTGCCCTTTATATTCCATTATAAATATATGCACACATACAAATTAAGATTCTAAATCCAATTAATTATTCCTTTTACATCAACCATCACTTATGAATAATTAGCGTTTCCTATTTATGTTGTTACATTCACTTATATTCACTTTATGAATAAATTGGTATTCCCTTTAACCCATTAATTACTAACTTTAATTATTGCAATTCATTTATCTAACATAAATTTTGAATCTATTTCCAAATTTTCATATTTCAATTAATTAACATCTTACAATAGTTTACAAATAAAAGGGATTGTACTAATTACGTTATTTATTGTCCTGCATTACTTTATTACTTCCGTTTACATTCAATTTCCATAAATCAATATTTAATTTCATTGATAAATTCAATACTTGCCTTAGTTTACTTATTCAACTTTATATCAAATGCAACAATTTCCACTATTACTATTAATTGCAATATATAATTTAATTTGTAAATTTTAATTACACTTGATACATCAAATTTCGACATTCTCTTTCACATAAATAAATAAGATTTTTATTCCTTTCTAAATTTAAATGAAAATCTTATTAATTTAATTCGTTTTAAACATCGAATTTACACGGGTCGTTACACTCTCCCCCACTCAAAACTTTTCGTCCTCGAAAAGGAAAGAAGGGAAAAGAAGAATTAAATAACAATACATCTTATTCAAAATATTTAACTTATAAACAATAATTTTCAAAATTTATTACTTTAACTAAATATACCCATATAGATCCTTTATACATAAATTGTTAAAGTTTGTAAACATTTTCAAATTTTTTTTTAAAGTCCAAAATTTACGGAAAATTTTTGGCAGAGACTCCTTTGCACGGAGAGGCTCGGAAGAAAATATAATATAAATATAACAATATACAACATATATTTTTCAAACTAATATATCCCTACACGGGAAAATATATAAAATAGCGCTACAAACCGAAATCCAAAACGTACCTATTTATTGGGCAATTTACGCTTAATTTATGGAACCAAAATCAGTAGCAATTGCTTCCATAACTTGCATTTCACTTATAAAATCTGAAGGGTTAACTATTTATATAAAGTGAAACATTTAAGTGATTTCAATCACTAACAGCAAATCAATACAACAACCAACAATTTCAACAATCAGCATACCCAACAAATTCAAAGCAACCATTCAACCAAACAAACAAATAGTTGTTCGGGTTCAAAACCTTTATATTGTACGGAATGAAGAATAAACCATCAAGTGCATCATTTACTCAACAGTTTTAGATTAAGCCCAATGGATTATTCATCCATCCCAACAAAATTAAAGTTTCCTTACCCAACAACCCCAATCAAACAATAACAATTCCAATCAACAAATCTTATTATAAATTTTATTTCCTACTTTAGTTGTTTGATTCCTTTTATTTATATAATGGTTTATCCCTTTTTATTTTACATTTATTTCTAACAAGCTTTTAATTTTATTTACTCATTAAATGTTTGTTTCATTTATTTTCACTTATTACTTCCAATTTTTCATTTCCATTAAATCAGGTCATGTCAGTTCCTTTTTATTTCGTTATAACTATTCATTCATTTATTATTGCATAACCTCATTTATTTAATACTTAATTTCATTTATTCCAGTATTCATTTTCCTACTAATTTTATTTATAATTATCTTCAACTGTTTACTTAAGTCTATTTATTTATTTATTCATTTACACTACTTCATTTCATTTATTTACCAATTTAAACTTAAGTTTATAACCTTATATTCTCCTTTAACAGAAATCTTATTTAATACTTTCCTTATTTCAAATTTCTACTTGTATAATATTCCATTACAATCTCTTATTAACATTTCAACTTTTAATATTTGGTAAGTTATATATATATGTTATTTAAGGGTGTAATTTGAAAGTTATACAAGTTTGTTCAATAAATTTTTACCTTTTCTTATAAGTTATAAATTTCAGTTTCCTTTTTATTTCCTTTATAACTTAGCATTTAAATCTGTTATTTTATTTAGGGTTTCAATTATTAATTACTTACCTTACATTTCACTACAATAATTGAAATAATTAATTAATGGAAATTTAAGAATTCAATACCGAGTTAACCTTTCCATTTATTTTAAAATAATAGATAAATATATTCTTACAACTTATATACTCTGATTATATTTAAAACAATTCAAAATTTATATATTTTTCAAAAAATGAATCTGCAGTAAAACTACTACAGTGGCCTTCCCCCTTCGAAACTCGAAAATGAAAGTCGATGATGCAGCCGCCATCACCGAAATTATTTTCCAGCGACAGAGAGGAAAGTACAAAATTTATTTTCTCCAAAATCTTCTTTAAAACATTTGCTTCCGAATTATATTAAATATTTATATCAAAAAATACTTATAAACAAAATTATTATATTCCAAAATTTATTCGAATAAATTTCAAAACCCGGAACTTAAGTTTTAAATTTCCAAATTTTATTTATCTTATTTTTCAATCTTATTTCTATTATTATTATACACTTTACTACCTAACAACCAATCTATTGCAGCCAAATATAGATATCTTTTGAAAAAATTATTTTATATATAGAAAATATAATAGGCAAAATTATTTCATTCACCTATATAAAAACAAATATTATGTCGGTCTGTCCTAGTAAGTATTTAGAAATCCCTATTGATGTCATAGCGTCCCATGCACCAACCAGAATTTATAAATACATAATGGAACAGATTAACACAATATTAAAACCTTTTATAACACTAACAAATACGCTCTCTCATATGTATACACTCAGCGACTCCCATAGGGTATTACTACCCTATTAGCAAAGAGTCAAACCCCACAAAGCTAAGGTTTATCGCTAAACCAAAGCTCTGATACCAGATGTAACATCCCGCCTTTTCGCACGATTTAAATCGACACACGTGCCAATTCAAACCATACGCAAGGGCGGATTGTTATGGGTAAATAAGAAAAACAAGAAGAAAAAAACAAAACAGAATCTCACAGCGGAAGGATAAAATATAATAATCAAATATACAGTTCATGAAGCTGTTTTACAAAAAAAACATTTGATTATATTTACATAAATATCAGAGTTCACATACCAATCATAATCAATGCAGCGGAATTAAATAGTGCAGTGGAATATAGGAAATAATAATAGTACAAATCTCCATCTTCGTCCTTCAGATCTAAAGTCTTCGATCCTGAAATGCTCGGACTGACCCGAGCGAATTTGAAAAGACAAAAACACTCGAGTCAGAACTAAAAGATCTTATGTGAGTTAAATTAACAGAAATAAATATGGGTGCAGTAACTCAAGAGATGCTCGGGATTTACATCTCCTAAGGATCCGTTAAACTATTTACTATGTAGTATATTGCGCTATTATAATAGTGACTATTTATAAAATAAACTTACTTTTAAATAGCGTTAAGGGGTTACCCATATAGCCCTTAACACAAATAATGCCAATAGTCTATACAGTACCGTAATACCTCCTGATCGGGAGGCTACCAGAGGATACTCCATAGGTACGACACAAATAGAAACTCGTACAAGGCGCGATAGGGTTGGTGACACGGCACAACTAGGCAATTCCAGGATAGATATACCAATTACGCTTCCGGGTCGGTGGTTACGCGTAGCGTGCAGCTACCGCCCACCTCGAGCCACACCCCCAAATAAAATCAAAAGAAGCCACCGAATCAATCCAAAGTCAAAGTATAATATCGAAGGGATGTGTCCGATCAAAGGTGCTACCTTATTAACCCGTCAATCGCTCCTGTTTTAGCCAACTTATGCCAACTCACGGGAGTTGGGTCCATGTATTTACCTTACAGGAAACGCCGCCACCATCCTACTTCATTCTGGAATCTCCACCGCGTACACGGTTGTCAAAGTGGTTTTCGGTATCGACAGAGAGTATGCCAGATATCTGATCCGGGTCTCTTTAACAACCAAACGTTATTATAACACCGCGGACTTTAAAATAGTTTATACTTTAAAACCAGAAAAATAATTATCCATTTCAAAACTCATAAATACGATATTATTTCCATTTCCAAAACAACTCATTTTTATAATATTTTATAAAAACCCAAATCAATAATATCATTTTAATTCAAATATATTTCTTTTTCCCCAAATCATACTGCTTTAAATTTTATAATATCTAGAATCCAAACATTTAAATTATAACTTCCAAAACATAATACTTCGAAACTCATAGCTTTAAAATCATACTTCTAAAACTTGAGTGGTTTGGATATTCAAGCGGTATATAGAATAAACTAGTTTGAATTTAGAATTACTTTATAAAGTAAAATAATTTCAGCAACTTTTCAATTTTATTCATTTAAAATTTTAGTCTAAACCATAAATTTTAAATTCACTTTCAGTTAAATAAACCACTTCAAATTCAATATTTTTCAACCTTTGAGTAGTTAACAATTTCAAAACTTAAGGTTGGAAATTCTCTTCAACAATTTATTTTCCTATTATTTAGTTTTGAAATATTCATAAAGTAAATCCATAAAATAAAACTCAAATTTCTAACAAATAATATTTCCTTCAATTTATTTATACTAGAAATATTCATTTAATTTATTTTGAAATAAAAAAATCCAGTTATAAATGTCATACCATTAAAATTTCAAGTTAATAAATTTTACATCAACTTATGAAGTTAACTTCTTAATTAAGCTCACTTCCAAATAAATTTTCCAATTCAAATCCAAATCTTAATTAATTTAAATCCTCTAAAATTATATATAATTTCAATATCTTAACATATACTTAACCATATAATATAAAATAATCAAAACCCGTCATTCAACTTATTTATTTTATTTAACAAATTCATACATATCTTATCTTCAATACTTTAACTATAGATGTATATATAAAATAAGATTTTATATAATATCAAAATCTATATTTATTAACCGTATCCTATCCAAACCATAGAAAAATCATTTCAAAAATAATTTTTATATATATACCACGGTGCCTGTACATAATTTTCTATCCTATGGTCAAGTGATACGAATATTTATCATTTCAATCCGCAATTTAAAAATAAAAATGCGGTTGTATATCGTTTCAAACCGCAATCCCGAACGAAATGAATATGCATGATAACTTGCAGATTTTATAAGACAGAACACATCATCCATTCACCCAATATCAATCATCAACCAATTAAATTCAATCATCATCAATTTAAACAAACATCAATATATGGCATATACAATATAACAGGAAATAAATGACAGTTATTTAACTGACAGTTATTTAACTTACAGTTTATATTCAAAATAAATTTATTAACTGTTTAACTATCAGTTTATATGCAAAATAAATAAATTTAACCGTCAAATTTATATGCAATAATAAAATTTATTAACAGTTAAATTAAATAAATGCGATTTAACAGAGATAATGAATAAAACATGCCAAACAGTCATAAATGAATTTCTACTCATATCTTAAGTCAATTTAACAGACATAGGAAATTTTAGAAGTTGTGAGTGGATTAAAACACTCACCTTTGGGATTTAAATTGAATTTAAATCTAATTTAAACCCAAAAATTTGACCATCTCAGAATTCGTCCAAACATGCGTCATCAAGTCCGGAATTTCAATACGATCCTAACAAAAGAAACCGCTCGTGAAACGGAATTCGTATGCAAGAGTTATAGCAATAATTGCGATTGAAATCATAACAATAAAAATAACCAAAATGGAACACATTTTGCTCACATTCAATACATGTGCACGTCATCCCATTCTTCCATGCGCCCAGGAAATTTCGTGAACAGGCAACGCACGCTCGAACCCGTATGACACTTTGACCGCCTCATCCTCCATCGTTACTTCACCGTAGAACGCGCCACAACCCCCGTAAGCCTCGCCTCGCCAGGCGCACGTCACCTTATGGCCTCGCGACTCATCGGCGTCCAAGTCGACGTGGAAAAATTTCATTCGCCTCCAATTTTATTAAACCCTAATCAAATTATGCTCTGAATCCAACCGTTAAAATCCCAAACCAATGACACCGATGCGAAGCGCATGTTACTCTCCATCAAACCCAGAAAAGGTTTGACGATCTGACGAAGTTCGTCGCGGCGATGATGAACGGCCGAAAATAATTTGCTCCGATCTGGACACACAGAAACTCCAATCGAAAAACGGATAGCACCATTAAATTACGCTCGTCGAGAGCATTAACATATATTATTTTCAGAATTTTTTGAGGTGTTTGAAATTTTAGCTTTGATTTTGAAATGAAAATAGATATAGGGTTTGCATCCATTGAGGCCATTGAAGAAGAGAAAGTGTTGATGAAATGAACGGACAGACAAAAGGGAACAGATGGAGGCTACGGTTTATAACAGCCTATTTATAGACAAAATGCAATAGAATAGATGGACACGAATCTAAACGCGCTACACGATAATTGGCCCAAAAAGCCCGTTCTGACCCCGGAACGAAATTGGTTAAACTCATATATCAAAATATGTATTTTAAAATATTCTAAACGCGATGGAAAAAGTTTCGCGTCCAAATTCGATCGTATGAAGAAGTTATGCTGAAATTAATATTTTCAAATTGATTTCAATTTATCGATTTCAAGGCGTTTCGCGTTCGTACGGTCAAACGACAAGTCCGATCGCTACGAAACTTGAAACCCTACAATAATTCGCTGTTACGGATCCGATGAAACTAGTTTCGTCGAAATCCGAGCCAGTGGCCAAAATGGCTATTTTTATATTAATTAAATAAATTAAAAATTAGTCAATTAAATCAAATTTCCCATTTCACTTCGATAATTGACGATTCTTATCATCATAAATTTTCAAATCATCTTTACTAACTTAAACAAAATTTAGCTGTCGAATTAAAATCTATAAATTCTCAAATTTCATTAAATTCACCAATTATAAATTAAATTTCCAAAAATTTAATTAAATTTACTTTCCATATATTTTTGTCAAATAGATATATTTCATCATTGGATTCATACTTCATTACGTAAATCTCTCCAATTTCATCTAAATTTATATTTGCATAATATCTAAATATTAAATCTCAAATATTAATTCATTATCGTTAATGTAATAAATATATTTTTAATTATTGCAATTGATTATCCGTTATAACTTAATATACTAAATAGATAGTTAGTCTTAAATACTTATTCTCATTAACGTTTTATTTCTACTTGCAAATTAATGCAATTATTACATATCCCTCCCTTAGTTAAAAACCTTCATATTTCCATCTTTATTTCCAATTAACGTAAAATGTTATATTCAATTTCCATTAATTTCAATAGATTCAAATTATCATATTTTAAATCCAAATAAATAAAGCTTGATTCCCGTTTAAATATTTAACTCATCTAATTGCAATTAACTTTGTTATCATAAATTAAATTTTGATATATTGATACAACTTTATTTCCATTCTTTATTCACAAATCTCATATTTATGAAGAACATTTACGTTATTCTCCATTTATTACCTTAATTTATTTAACGTAACATTTAATATATATTTTTATTGCAATGATTTCCAAATCAATTGAATGAATTAAATATATATGTATCACTCATAACAACTTGTGGTCACAACTCTTGATCACCTTTAATAAGTTTATTATTTACAATCCAATAATCACCATTTACTATATATATACGGATTAATTAATTCAATATTTCCATTTCGTTTTTCCTATACTAAATTTATTACTAAGTGTATTTACTCCATTCCAACAAGTTGGAATTCCATTCTTACTATAACAATCATTTCCCTATTCACCTTTATTAATAATCCACCATCATTGCATTTATTGTCTTTTATTGATTTAATCAAATTAACCCATATTCCTTTAAATTCATACTAACGAAATATTCAATTTCATTTATTGCATAAACTCCATTTCATAAATCTACCTGCAATTCCTACCTAGAAATAAGGTTACGAGTGAATTTTCTAGTAATCCACTATTATACCTTTTATATACTTGTATATGATTATTTTGCCCTTTATATTCCATTATAAATATATGCACACATACAAATTAAGATTCTAAATCCAATTAATTATTCCTTTTACATCAACCATCACTTATGAATAATTAGCGTTTCCTATTTATGTTGTTACATTCACTTATATTCACTTTATGAATAAATTGGTATTCCCTTTAACCCATTAATTACTAACTTTAATTATTGCAATTCATTTATCTAGCATAAATTTTGAATCTATTTCCAAATTTTCATATTTCAATTAATTAACACCTTACAATAGTTTGCAAATAAAATGGATTGTACTAATTACGTTATTTATTGTCCTGCATTACTTTATTACCTCCGTTTACATTCAATTTCCATAAATCAATATTTAATTTCATTGATAAATTCAATACTTGCCTTAATTTACTTATTCAACTTTATATCAAATGCAACAATTTCCACTATTACTATTAATTGCAATATATAATTTAATTTGTAAATTTTAATTACCCTTGATACATCAAATTTCAACATTCTCTTTCACATAAATAAATAAGATTTTTATTCCTTTCTAAATTTAAATAAAAATCTTATTAATCTAATTCGTTTTAAACATCGAATTTACACGGGTCGTTACATTCTTCGAATATAAAAATAACTTTAAAACATTTATTAATAAATAATTTAACTTTAATATTTTAAAAATCTTAATCTAATAAAATAAATTTAATAAAATTTTAAATAAATAAATTAACTAAAATAGTTATATTAATGAAATAATTATCTAGTTTTTAATATTCAATGATAATTAATTTATTATCTTTAAACAAAATCAATTAAAGAATTAATTTTAAAACATAATAAATTTACTAAATAAATGATTTTACAAAAACATTTGTAAAATAACAATTAGATAATTTTTTTATAATAGTAATTAAATAAAATCTTTTACTTCAAATTATAAAATGTAAAGTTAAACAACATTCGCAACTTTCCAAATTCAGAAAGAGGCTTAACGATCAAAAAGGTACTTAACAAGCTACCATTTAATTTCAATTTACTTTCCAAGTCACATTACATATATCTTCGAACATGCATATTTGTAAATCAAATCTATAATTAACAATCAATTGTTAAAACATCAATTATCCAGTATAAATTAACTGACACTTAAATAAATGCCCAAATTAACCAAATAGCAGAATAGGGATTTATTCTGGTAACCATATGTCATTCACAATAAAACTCTTTGATTAATTATTTAATGGTGTTTATTTGGCCAAATAGACAACATAAAACAATATATTTAAATTAACTATGTTATTATTTAAATATCATAATTAAATCAATTTAATTTATCAACCCCATATATGATTCAATACTTGGAATAAAATTTAAAAATAAACCGAAACAACACTTAATAGCATTTGAAGATGCTATATAGTGATCCTAGATCAGGTTCAAACAATCTAACAACATTTCAAGATGCTATATCGTCATTCTATATTATAACCATTTAATCAGCCAAATTAATCAATTCAAACAACATCAATAAATTTAATCCACACAATAATATACTAGCAAATCAAAAAGTTGAGTTTAACTAACCAGAGTTCCAGTTGTTGCTTTCGCAATCTGGTTTAATCTAAAATTGAACGCAGTCGATTTTAGCATGAAATTCCATTAGCTTGATCTCAATAAACTTTGATTCCATTGTGTAGTTCATGAAGCTAGGAGCATAACGCAACCGACCGCGTTCGATTTGGTCCTAGTATAAGCAAGATATCAGTTTTTATAAGTTATCATCTTAATTATATAATAATATTTCACCAAATAAAGTTAAAACTAATACCCCTCAATTAATCTTCTACCACCCAATACAATACCGCCTGTATATACATATACATAAAACCCCATCACCGGATTCATCTTCTATCAAATCTGATCGAGTTTTCAAACGAAATCGCTAATCAATTTCTCCGACGAACTCCACATTATGCAAGCTTTGCATCCGTGCCTCGAGCTCGACGTCTCGCTCTTCAATTCCTGTCTCTTCCAATGAAACATTTCCCCATTTGACCGGCTATTGACTACCTGCACTGCCTCCTTCAGTCGACGAACGACCGTCTTGTAATCGCCAAACTCCTCCTCTCCGTGCACCGTATCTCCCCAACCCCTCATTGTCAAACCCGGCCTCTCCTTTTAGATCGCGACTGAACCTCCTCAAACTGCATGATTTATAGGTCGTGATGACCAAATGATAGCCGGGCCTTTCCAAAACCTCGCCGCAACTGTCAAATCCCTAGCAAAACTCAACTACAACCTTAACCCGAACCCATACTTCACCAATTCCATGTATCATTAAACCCTAATTCAAAAGGCTTCACGCTTTTCTTGTTGTCGAAATTAGGATAGCAACCACACCCTTTGATCTTGTTACCAAATTGTGGATTTTGGCAAGATGACTCTAAAGTGATTTGTTTTAGAATCATTCATCGAATCGATTAGGAGATTTGAATTTTTTAATGGTGGATACTTGTTTTTCAAATTGTGAAGCTACACTTCTTTCTTTTTCTCTTTTTTCTGAATGCTTTTAGAACAAGACGCAAATAAATAAAAGGGGAAGGGTAAGGGCACCAAAAGGTGGCTGAGGAGGTACGTTATGTGTGCTAATATGTACAAAATGTTGGGTATTTTATTTTCAAATTAATTTTCATCTTTAATTTTTTATAAATCGGCATGTCTTATTTCCTTTACAAACATTGTTGAAACAAGGAAGAGCAAATAGCGACAAAGGCTGCAAATGTGTGCTAAAGTGTGCTATGCTGGTTGATGGTTTATATTTGTTCCAATATTTCCAATGTCACGGTGCACCGTTTTCCATTCACATTCGGACTTTGAAACGACAAATAAATGTACGGTCGTGCTCAAAACAACGTCACGACTCAAAAACAAAAATAATGTGCATCAGTTATTGAGCTTTGTAAAATCACAAGAACACTGCTTTTTGATGATAAAACGTTAAACAGAAATTTAAAAAAATTTCAAATTAAAAATCATAGATAAATAAAATAAAATATATTAAAAATACGTCAAAAGAAATTGAGTCGTGAAAATAATTCCCTGTTTTTTTGATTATTTATTTAAGGTGTTAATACCGTAACTGGATTTATAATTAAATTCACAGTTATGATCTAATCATTAAAATAAGTTAAATTAGCCCATTATACTAATTTAATTGATATTCAATTTAAAATCCAGTAATTTGAATCATTATTCAATATTAAATCCCTCAATTTAAGTTTTTATTAATCATTATATTTGAAATTCAATTATTAACTATAAATAAGATCATAATATTTGGAATTTTGGATTATCCAATCTTTTACACCAATCATTTTAATATTTAAATAAATCAATTATTTCAAAATCAATGACCGAAATTCCCGGTCGTTACATATACTAAGATAGAGAATTCCAAAATCAATTAAACAACCATATCCAGTGTTCGCCATCGAGAATCGAGTGAAAAATCCAAACTCGGATCGATGTAAATCATCTCGAAACTATGTACTCGAACCTGGATCGAACCATTATGCGAATATAATAATATACTACAACCTTCGTATTTATTTCATAGCCATACCAAATTCCTTTTATTCATATTGACTACATTTCTATTCACCTTAATTACATTCAATTTATCCACATTCAATTATTCACATCGCTTTATTCACATCCATTTATTACTTAGTATATTTCTTTAAATACTAATGCCACTAAAGAGTTATTCCCTCAAATCCTATGTTTAACAACATTTAACTCCATACAAAATTCGTTTATAAATCATTCCAAAAAAATTTACTTATGTTTATAAACATTTATACCACATTCTAGTATTTATTTTCACTATACAATTCAAGTTTGTATTTATTTGTAGCAAACAACATTCCAAAACATGTTCAATTGCTTTTACAACTTAAGTTGGATTTCATTTTATAACTCAAGTTTAGATTTCTTTTTCTAACATTCACAAAACTAAATTTCGTTTTAAGTTTAATATTCCTCAAATCTATAAGTTATACAACTTATTTACTTAAAATTTCATGAAATTTATTTGACTTAAGTTTATTCACATACTAATTTACAATTCAGGGTTATATAATTACTTTACGACTTAAGTGTATATTCATTTCATTGGTTTTACTTAATTAGCTCATTTCCTTAATTCGTTTCAAATCTCAATCAATTTCATTTCAAAATTTATTGCATTAACCTAATTTAAGGTTAAATTTATTTTCAAATTCATTTTAGTGGAAATTAGGAAGGCATCCCTATCATACTTACATATTGTAAAACGGGTCTCTGTCAAAGTTTCATTGTAAAGCGGGTCCCTATTTTCTGGAAACGAAGAAAAATTATTGCTGAAATGTCAGCAACTTTTATAAATAAGTGCTCATATTTTAGCAACTTTTCCTGTCAATGTTTCATTGTAAAGCGGGTCTCTGTTTTCTGGAAACGAAGAAAAATTATTGCTGAAATGTCAGCAACTTTTATAATTAAGTGCTGATATTTCAGCAACTTTCATACACTGTGTTTACAGTGTACATAAATGTTGCCGAAATGTTAGCAACTTTTATAAATAAGTGCTGATATTTCAGCAACTTTCATACACTATGTTCACAGTGTACAGAAAAGTTGCGGAAATGTTAGCAACTTTTATGAAAAGTTGCATCATGCTCTGCAATAATCGTGAATAAAAAACAGGGACCTAATTTACACTGAAATTTAGTGAAGGACTTTTCGTGAATTTTAAAACTTAATAAGGACATGTGCCAAAAGGACCCTTTATTTTATTTAACCTAACCTAGGTTAAGTTCCATTTCACTTTTTTCTTTCCTTAACATTTATATCAAAAAAATTCAAAAATTTGTTTTAACATACAAATCCCTAAAATTTATATGTTAAAAAACTTATTTTCATGAGCACTTGATGGAAAATCTTCAAACTCTAGACATATTATTCTTATTTCAAATCATTTTGAACAATGCTATTAATACTTTTTTTGTAATTCAAATCATACCTTTGAATTTTAAAAACAAAACTAGCTTTACAAAGACGAATCTCCAATGCTAGCAATTCCTCTCTTGGAAACCAGAAACAAATGTCGATGATGTTGTAGTCATCATCGACATTATTTTCCAATGACTAAAGTGACTTCAGTGCTTTCTACTTCATTTTAAAATATTTTCCAAATAATAATATTATTATTATTTTCCAAAATTTTGAAAACCATTTCCAAGATTGACGAGATTTAAATTCGCAAATTCCTAGATTTTAAATTCTTTTTAAATTATAAACCTCTTTTATCAAATTTATAATATACTTATGAAATTTTATTTCCTTTACATTTATAAATCAAATTTATATAATTTCACTTTGGTTATCTAAAACCATTTCTTATTTTTTTTATCTTTGTTTACATTATAGTAACAACAACTTCTATTAGAATGCAAACACAGACAACAGATGATAGTAATCAAATGTTACCATTCTCTAACAACCAAACACACCATATATACTATAATATTTTTGAAAAATTATTCCTTTATCTATAAAATATAATCAAGGTAAAATTATTTCATTTGCTAATTTCAAAATAATACATGTTGAATTGTTTTTTTTCCAATGTTTAGAGATCCGTACCAATAACGTTAATTATTCGTATTGACCAGAATCCATAAGCCACTCAGCAAATCAACCAATACAAAATAAAACATTTTATATCATTAACAATTACGTTCTCATATAAAATATGTACACAAACTCATTTTACGGTGCTACTGACCCTATCTCTAATTAGTATTCCACCAAAACTGAGGTTCTCGCTTAACCTTCAGCTTTGATACCACGTGTAATAGCCCGCTTTTCCGTACAATTCAAGCTGATAAAAAAGCACACATGTCTAATCCAAATTAAATGGAAAGACGGATAGTTAAGGGAAAGAAAGAATAAGAGAATAGAAGAAAGAGAGAAAAGAAACTAAAAGCAACGCAGAATCTCACAATCACAGTAGAACAACATATAATATAATATCAATAATCTTTAATAAAGAGAAATTGTTATATACATACATTCATCAGAGTATGAAAATAATTACAATCATCAGCCAAGATAGTTATAACATCATATCCTTACAATTGTTGATAATTTCAATAACAAAGTAGTCGAAAATAAACATATACGCGAATACAAATTGAAGACCTCCAATTCGTCTCTTGAGCTCCAATGCATCCAAAACAATCTGTAAATATGCTCGGTCTAACCCGAGCATTATAATAAAATAACACTTGAGTTAGTATGAACTAGCATGAGAAAACAAATGCAATTTAACTTTTAAATTATCGAAACTTTTCAAAAACCAAAGGTATCTCGTAAGACCACACCGCACATAAACACGGACGGGTTTTTACTTTACGATAACCAAAACATTTCATATGAAATCCTATGATATTATAACAACGTCTATTATAAAATACTTATTAATCCTAGCTGAAATTATTACATCAATTAAATTCTAGCATACTCGGTTCTATAACCAAAACAGAAGGCTCATATTGGAGAATGGATTCCAACTATGAAAGGGTAAGGGTTTACCCATTGAATCCATATACTTCTAGATAAAATGTACGGGAGGCTACTACATGTTGCACCTCTGCTACTCAGGACCGACACTAACCCCTTCCCGAGCAGCACCGAATATGACCACCCCTTGGTTGCAATCAACAACCACATAATGGGATCCCAAAGCCTACATGAGTATTGCTTTAGACTTGGGATGATCATGCCCTAACTGGTGCTACAAACTTAGCCCGACCGCATGTCCTTGCTTTATTCATTTCCCATGTGTAAGGCCCGAAGAGGCCACACTCTTACCATTTATATAGCATTTCTCACTTGGAATGCTAATACTGCCTTCCAGGCATTAATGCGATATCAGAATTTATCCATATAAGTTCTTTCTGGGACTTAACAAAACGATTGAGAGCTCCATCTCTAATTCGATCATCTTCAAGATGTCTTCACTTAGAACGCTTAAGTTGTATCAATGTGGTTTTCGTATAACATATCTGATCCCGGTCTCTTCAAAGCAACATTCGACAATTTCCAGTAAACTCAACCTCAGTACTTTAGAAAATAAATAGTGAAAGATAAGACCAGAGATTGCCTTCTAACCACCAGTGAATGGAATTCCTTATCATTATCCTAGAAGAACGAAATGAGATTTACACACATAATACAACATCATCGGAGATAACTGTGCCACATAGCTCATGTGTTTCTTCTAGATAATTTCAAAGTTATTTTTGGGTCCAAATTCCGATAGTCGGATACTTAACTATATAATCACTAATATTCAATCAGAGATTTAATTTCGTAGGAAAAACTAACATTTGGTTAAGCAACAAGCAACAATAACCTCCTTAATTAATCTTTTCATTAATTAAAACCAACTTGCTAATACTTGTACCAAAATACTTCTATATATATATATATATATTTATATATATATTCACGAACACTTCTATTTTCAATACTTGGAAAACATCCATGTACTTATCTCAACGGTATAAGTATATTTGCCAAACATTGAGAAAGATCTCCTTTTTACCAAATTCTAAAATCATTTATAAACTACATTATAAATTTCTAAAACCATTTATAAACCATTTTTATTAATTATTCCCTAAGTCATTTCTAAAACCTTATAAAACCGTGAAATTATTTATAAATTCTTTTTATAAGTCTGTAAAATCATTTCTAAAATTCATTATAAATATCCATTATTTGTAAACCACTTTATCTCGTAAATAATATCCTTTTAAATCTTTACCATTTTATAAGCTCTTCTTCTAAAAATCCAAGTCCGTTTGCAAAACTCTATTTGTGAATCTCGAAACCATCATAAATAAATATTTATTGTTAACTTTTAACCTCTTAAAAATTATAACTAATAATTCAAAACAGTATGAATAAAATAATTGTTAATCTTTACCATACAAATAATAATGATAAGTTACCAAAATATTATTGATAATCATTATGAAAATTTCAACCTATATTAATATTGTAAACAATCAACTTTTCAAAATTATTTAAATATTTATAAAAAAATTTAAGCAATATTAACATGAAGAACCAACTTCAAAACGTAATATATTTCTTTGATAAAAACCCATTCTTAAATCTTCAACCCAGTCATTTTCATATTTATAAAACTAAATTTAAGAATCTCTTTCCATTTTATAAAAATTTCTTTCATAGAACCCATTTATTTATGAACTCTATTTATAAATATGTTTCCTTAATAAATCTCACTTATTCATAAATCTCATTTAAAAAAATCAATCACCATCTGTTTTAGTGTTACATTCATATGGATAAATTCCTGTTACAAATTCCTTTCTATTTATGATTAAATATCGTTTAACATTCCAAATTTGTCCTCGCCTTCAATTTTCCAAAATAGAGTCAACTATTTCTAAAATATCGTTCCATATTTTCTAATAAATCCACCATTTTATTTATTCTACCATTTAATTTATCGATAATAGTTTCCTTTAATTTATAAACCGTGTTTACAAATTCATACTCTTATTAACAATATACGATTTAACAAATCTTTACTTCCTTTGTAAAAATACCACTCTTACAAATCATCCTATAAATGAACCATAATATATGTACCATATACATATATATATTTATACAAAAATGATTAATAAACATTATATCAAAAATATTTCTATTTCCTTTTTGAATACAGACCCTTTTATAAAAGATGGACTTATTCTCCAAGATTTTAAAAATCTATATTATACAGCTCGGAAATCTCTATTTAGAATATTTTATAAAACTATCAATTTATAATACCTAAAATCATACTTCCATTTTTGGTAAATTATTTAAAACATATAAGATTCCCAAAATCATTTTGAATTCGCTTTTCAAATCAAATCACTATTTTATAGTATTTTAAAATGCCTAAAATGAGGCCCAATGCTACTAGAGCACTAATTAAGCAAAATTTTATGCATGTCATCAATATGGAATTCAACAAATCATATATCACTATATATATAGAAATAAAATCGAACTGTAAGTAATCCCATTCGATCCCTCCAATTTGTCCCCCTGCATCACATATGGTATATAATCATAAAAACATAAATTAACCGCATTCAGGCGGGATTCATATACAATGGGTCATCTGCTCTTACATGGAAATGTAATAGGGTCCCATCCCCTCCAATAGGTGGGAATATATCCAATCTAACTAATAATAATTAGTAAATTATCCAAACAGTCAATAACGATCAGTAATAAATATCCAAACGTTCAATAAATAATATCTGTTGACTTTATAAAATTTTCTGATTAACCAAAAAGGTGAAATTAACTCACATTGATTTTATAGTTTCTAGAACGTTCCATTTTGAATTAAAATTGAACGAACATCCAATTTTAATCCAAAAATCTAATTAGCTCCGAATCTGTCCAATCCAATTCTATAATGTAGCCTTTGTCGATACGATCGCAACGCAAAATTTTCACCTCGATCGAACCTCGTACGGGAGAGTTATTAAATTTATTAGCTATCGAATTTAAATTCTTAATTAAATAAACTAAGTATGTAATTAAACTTAATTGCATTTCCTAATCCTCCCCTCCCAAAGTTCAAAACCAAATTCCTGTACATCAGCACCATGGTCGTTGCCTTCCTTCCCTCATCTCTTCCTCGTCCCTTAACTAAACCCAAAACTACAAACTCCAATGAACTCCATAGCTCGAGCTCTCCACAACGATGGTTCCCCTTCCAACTCGGCCATCCACCCCAAAACACGACATCACTGCCTCTATCTTGCTACTCACATGCATCGCAACACCCTATATAGGGTCGGAGACCACCATCTTTTCGCCGCACGAGCCAAACTCCACCACAACAATGAATCCAAGCTTCGATTACTCAAATGCCCATCCAATGATAGAAAAATTAGAGCCCTAATCTACACTTTGCTCACACTCTCTCATTGTAGAATTGTGGAACCCATGAATTTTGTAGCCGCACCCCTCATGGAGCATGTCGAAGCGTAGATCTCTAAATGTGAGATTCAAAGATCACAACTTTTATATTTTTCACTTTTTATTTTATAATTTTTTTTTCTTTTTCTGGTTATGAAATTTTTTAGGAGAGGTAAGCTGAAAATAAAAATTTGAGATGGGTATGGGTTTAAACATGCAAGCATGTCTATGAATATAAGCAAAGTATGGTTTTAAGGAAGTACGTATATTATTTAATTTTTAAAATATTCATATATAATCGTATGAAAATCTTAAACCCCAAACAAGATGTGTCGCCTGGCGTTCTATATGTTATACCCTATTTCAAACCCAATGGAACTAGTCTCGAGGTCTAACTCGAATATATGGAGATGATAGCTTTTCAAACCTAATTATTTTATATAAATTTTTGAAATTAAATTATAAGCATTTCGATCTCGCACGACCAAAGGATACGTCAGATTATCATGGAATCCATTATAATACAATAATACACTATTAAGAATGCAATGAAAATGGTTTCGTCGAAATCCGAGACGGTGTCCCAAAAGGCTATTTTTACATGTTAATTCAAACGAGTTAGTTTAAAAAATAGTTAAATCATTTTTAAATCCAATTTAAAAGTTTTTTTATCTTCATTCTTATTAAATAAAAATTTTATGAGCTTTAAAATCATTTTTATCTAAACTAAAACCCATGACTCTATTATTTAAACAATTCAAAATATTAAATTCAACAATTTAATTATCAAATAAATCATTATATTTAAAATTCAAGTTATTCGACTTATAAAATCAACTTTTCAATATTTAAAATTGATTAACTATTCGAAATTCAATTGACTGAAATTCTGGGTTGTTACAGTATGTCTTTCCACATATAATTGACAATGTATAAAAGTAATAAATAGAGTTCTCATTAATAATAAGGATGAGTACAAGAAATAAAAGAAAGATACATAAGATTCAACATAAACTAAAACAAAAATAATATAAATACAAAGATGGATTAAACAGACAACTAGAAAGATGTGGATGAAGATGAAATAGAACCATAAAGCTTGAGGATGATCTTTCTAAAGAATTTACCGATTTTGTTGGAAGTTGAGGTAAATCTTATTGAAAATGATTTCTTAAGCTTCCTTTGGTTGTGAATAATCTTCTCTTGATTTTTGAGAAGATCTTAATTGGATTGATTAGTTGGCATATTGTTACTTTCCATAGAAACATGCTCTTTCTCTTCTTGTTCTTCCCCCTCGACTTCCATTACCTCTCCTTCCTCTTCCGCCTCTACTTTGCTTCCCAACCAAACTTTCTTCCTTTTCCGCAAGCGTTTCATAAGGCTCGAAAAAGGGTGAAATATCCATAAATGAAATGTTGGCCTTGTCAAATATTTTCCAAGGAATTGTTTCCTCTCCCTTAAGGCAGACACCAAAATAATTGAAAATACGAGAAAGATACACATCATGAAATAGTGTGTTTTCTTGTCCAGAAAGAGTTTTAGGAAAAAGTTCATCCAAAATGATTGAGACCAATTTATGTCGTGTTGACCATAAATGCGAAAAGAGCTTTGAAAACTTTTTGTGTTGGGTTATTATAATTACCCGTTCTAGGAGTGATACTTTGTTGTAAAAGAAGGCTCAAAATTTTTGCTTTGACTCAATTTTTTGTTTTTAAATACAAAATCCTCATCACTTTCGAAAAGGTCATGAATTATTTCATGATTTTGAAAATCAATTTGAAAAGTTGAAAGGTCCATTCCAATATATTTGTGTCCAAGAATATGAACCAAATTTCACAATTTAAAACAATTTATGTCCCTTGGAAACTACTTCATACTTCTCCTTCCCTTCCATCATAAAATTTTCCTTTTAAATTTGCATAAAAAATATTCACTAATTTTGAATAACAAACGAAATCATTTTGAGAAGCATCAATTCAACCAAGAATTTTATTTTGCAAGCAGAGATCGAAAATATTGTAAGTAGTAAAATCTTCAAATTTAGCAAATCTTCCGGGAAAGGCTTTTACGAAAGATAAATACTCAATATAAGCTTGCATAGATTCCTAATCATTAAAGAGATGTTCTTTTATTTTCTTAAAAAGCCTCATGGTTGGCTTAGTATTGCTTAAGGATGCCATTGAAGGGTAGTTTGAGGTGATAAGAGATTTATGATTTCTGAATTTGAAAGTGAAAGTGAAAGTGAAAAATGAATGGATGGTGATAGAGTAAGTAAATTGAGAACAAAAGGACATGTTCTCTGGTCAAGAGACGACTTTTCAGAACATAGGAGTTGGTTGAAATGTGGTGGAAAATTCAAATTTTGAATTCAAAATTCAAAATATGTCAACATATATCGGCATATGCATGTGGTGTATGTCGACATATAGGTCGAAATTTTCAAAAATGATTTTTGTTTAATTATTTCCTTTTTTATTATATATATAAATATCTATTTATAGTTATTTTATTTTCAAAAAAATAATTTTAAAAGTAATCTTAAATTTATTTTACATTATTATTATATTATTAATAATATAAAATATTTAAATTTAAAATATAATCACACATTATTTAACTAACATTATCATTAATCTATAGGATATCCTTAACAAGCAATAAAGCAACCAAAGAAGTATTCACTCAAGAAATTAAAATTTTGATATATTAAAAGTGTACCCTTTTCTGATCCGTTCACCATTTTCTTCTGAATTATGTATTGTTGTGAAGCACATGTTAGCAATTTCTGTATTTGATTCATTATTACTTGAGAATGTGTCTGAATCCTCCAGTGCTATAGTATAGGCTCTTCGTCTTTTTTCGATGAATCGGTGTTTTGTGTGGATTTTAGTTTATCGGGATGTGGGTAGTCTTGTTTTAAATGGCCCGGGTCATCACCAGTTATAACATCTAATGTCATTTCCATTTTCATTTTGGCTTCTAGGATTTTTATTGCCATTTCTTTAGAAATTTTTCATCTTCTTATATTTCAGAAATTTTCTGAAATTCCTTTTCATGAAAGCAATTTCTTCATCATCGTTACTCTCTAAATCTAAATTATCCGATATTGAAAACTATATATTTCTTAACAATTGGTTTGCTTTCTCCCCTACCCTTCATTGTGCTTTAAAAGACATTAAATTGCTAATTAACTCTTCAATTTTTAGAGTGCTAATGTCATTAGCCTCTTCGATTGCAACAGTCCATTCAGGAGTAAGTGAACTGAGAATTTTTCTAACTTGGTCCTCTTTAGAAAAACTTTTACCCAGTGCAATCAGTGAGTGTGCTATATCTTGGAATCTACTATCCATGTCAGATATGGACTCATTTTAGATAATTGAAACTGCTTTGTTAATATGAAAATTTTGGTTTGTTTAACTTACTCGCACCTTCATGCGTAACTTGCAATGTTCTCTAAATTTCAAATGCAAACTTACATATAGATACTTTACTAAATTCATTTCTATCTTGTAAACAAAATAATATATTTACAGCCTTATAGTTACTTTGTGTAATACTTTGTGTAACTGTGTAACAACCTGATATTTTCAGCCATTGGCATCCACACATGCCGGACTTGAATTGTTAAAAATACCGCATTGTAAATAAATATGGAGCAAATGAAATACAGTCACAGAATCATAGACATAGAAATACCAGAATAACTTGCAGTGGAAATTAAAATACCAAAGTAGTTCATGAAGATACCATAACAAACTCTCAAAACATACTACATAATATCAGTCTGAAAACATATACAATAGAAATCTCAAATACATAGAAGATTATAAATACCAGAGCTGAAATAGAACAACTGAAATTGAAAGGGAATAGATAACTAGACAAGCAGAATCTCCAGCGCTTCCTAGCTCCAGAAAAAGAAATCCAAAGCTAAGCTGTAAATACTCAGGCTGGCCCGAGCGTAAAGTAAAACACAAAACACTCGAGTCAGGACATATATACTTATATAATGTAAACCAACTCAAGTGAACTGTAGTAGTAATGTACAATAACTTAAAGGATGCCTGGGATCGCCCATCCTTTAAGGATTAGTTAAATTATAAATTTAATGCATCCCGTGGTTAAAATTTCAAAATGGTAACTTGTGTTTGAAATCAAATATCATTTCAAAATTCAATATCATTCAAAATCCATTTCAAAATATCAAAACATCATATTTTCCAAAACCCCATTCATTTTATTTAATTTAAATACCATTTCAAATTACATTTTAAAATGGTTTATATTTCACATCAAAATATTCCATTTAAACCATTTAAGTATTCCATTTAAACCAATTAAATATTCCATTTAAATCATTTAAATATTCCATTTAAATCATTTACATATTCCATTTAAATCATTTAAAAGTGGAGTTATTATATTTAATAATCAAATAACAAATTCTCAAAAATTTAGCCTTTTCAAAGTTCATTTATTCTTTTAAATTTATCAAAACAGTGTAAATTCAACTTTCGCAGCACTTAGAAGATGCTACGGAAAGTTATGTTTTAAAACAATTCATTTAACAAAAGGCCGCATTTAAAATGCTGCAATAGGTTTAATTTAGTTCAAATAAAACCTTAGTTAATTTCAGCAACTACAGCACTTACAAAGTGCTATAATAACCCTTAATTCAATTTAGCAATTTAGTTCATTTCTATCAACTACAACATTTACAAATGCTGTAATATCCTTTACATTAGAAATAATAATGTTTCAAAAATGCTGTTAATTAAATTCCAAATATTCAATAATTTCACAAACAATTAAATTTTTATTTAAATCATTTTAAACGTACAAAATCATATATTTTCACTTTTAAAACAATCATTTAAATACATTTATATTCATGATTTTGTAAAATTAAATTTTCATTCAAAAATCAACTAATAATAATTTACTTACATAATTCAATATTCAGTTTCAATTTTTCACAATTAAATTTAAAATTAACACTTAAGTTTAAATTTCCAAATATGACTTATTTTTCATTTTATTTACTTAACTTAAAATTCACTTTTAAAAAAAATTCACAAATTCCAATTTAAGTTATATTTCAAAATTCAACTTAATATTCATTTATTTAACCATTTAGTTTATTAAAATCATTAACACTTTATAAAATCATTTTAAATTCATTTTAAATCAAAATTTTAAATTTGTTTATCATATTTTCCTACTTAATTTAGATTCCATTTATCCCTAAATCAAAATTTCCAAAATAACTTATATTTTAAATTTCTAACTATACCGTTAATTTATTTCACCTACAAATTTTTAGAAAATCAATAATACTTTAAAAAAAATCATTTTTAATTAAGTTTAAACTAAAACATTATAATATTTACATTTCTAAAATACTTTAAAATTTTTAGAAAAATATGTATTAACCACGGGTCTGTATAAAATTTTCTAGCCTAGGTAAAGTGATACGGATAATATATCATTTTAATCCGCAATTTACAGAGAAAATCCGGGTTTATCATTTCAAACCCGCAGTCCCAAGTAAAAATGAAATAATTAAAAAACGTTCAGGCCTATCATTTCAGTCTATAACGATTTTCCCCCATTCTAAAGTCCGTTCGGGTATGTATCATTTCAACCCGTTGTGATTCTAATCTAAAGGGAACTTGCAGTGTGATAAACTGATATAAATAAACAAAATAACATTATATAACAGTAACAGATGGTATAACAGGTAAACAAGCATGGGTGAACATCATATGATCATAACATAACAAATGTAGCATGGTGATATGTTTTACAGATTCAATCGTGATCAGTTTACTAGTCAAATAAGTGTAAATTTGTCTAGTGAGAATTACTCACTTGTATAGCTAGATGACAACTAAATGCACAAACAAGGAACTTCAAAGGCACGATAACACGAAAATGATTTGAGAGTGGGAGATCCAAAGCTAATTGCCTTGTACATATCAAACAAAACAAATACAAACATTAATTTTCAACCAAACTATTACAAAACAATGCTAGGAATAAACATGAAACACAAAGCTATCGCTTTTGCACTTGCATTCAATGACTTATGCTTCAACTATAGGCTATTAAAGCACTATAATGGGATGTATTTGGATCAGGTTTGGATCAAGTTCAGTTCATATAGATCAGCCATAACAATATATAAAGGGGAGACAGAGGTATGTGTGCATCAACACACAACTACATGGCAACTACAAGGATTTCAAGGCATAAATGGCTTCGGCCAAGGAATGATTGGGCATGTCTTGATCTGGAAAGACCAACTACAGGTGTTACAGAGGTCCAAGGCTCAGGTTGTGGCTGGCTGGTGGTGGTGTTTGGGTCGGCCAAAGCATGATTGGAGTGGTGTAGACAAGGGGAGTTCGGCTATGGTAGTTAAAATGGAGTTTTTGTCATTTTTTTGGTGGATCACCATCATGGATGGTCTCGGCTATGGAATGACAATGGAAAGGAGGGGATGGTGGCTGCAGTAGGTGGTGGTGGAGGCGGCCAAAGTGTAGGAGATGGAGGGGCCGAACTGCATAAGAGATTGCAAGTGCAAAAATCAAATAAGTCAAGTAGAAAAATGGAAAAGAATGAAAGTTTTTACCAAAATTTCCACTTGGATGATGGCCGAAATTTTTTCTAGGGTTTGAGATAAATTTTTCACGTGATAAGGAGTGAAATGGTCAACTGAAACAAAGAGTATAAGGCAGCAAATTGGATTGATGCATTGATTGGTGAAAAGGTGACTAGAATATGAAAATGTTAAGCACATAAAAGGTCACAAACTATTCAAATTTCCTTAATTCTTTTTGCAATTTTAAAAACATGAAAAATACTTATAAATAAAGATAAAAATAAAAAAATAAAATACATGCATAAAAATAAATAAATAAATTTTATTTAAATATAATTAAATGAAGAAATAGCAAAAAATATGAAATTCGGCTTTAAAATTGAAAATAAATACACTAAGCTTTGGAAAAATTATAACATCACTTTAAAAATGTTTTAAAATAAAAAAATATATATCTAACATGTCATATAACACATATTAGAACATGATTTGACAAATAAAAATATTATTTATATAAATTAAAATAGATAATTTTATTAAATAAATCAATTTACACCCAATATTGTAAAAAGCACAACTTTCCCAATATAAATCGGATTTCAACGAAATGAAAAATAGTATTCTTGAAATTTAATTTATGTTCATAATGAAAGATAAAATTAAAAAATTCAAATATTTAAATTTCAAATCTAAAAGTCAAAGTTTTGGCCAGATTGACCAAAAATCCACTTTTTTGGAAAATATTCTTTATATTCAGGTTTGAAATTATAATTCACATAAAAATCAAAAAAAAAATTTAAAATAACAAAAATTATTATTTTTAATAAATATAATGAAGTTTTCAAATAAAATAATCAAAATAAACAATTAAAATAAATCATAAAATTCAGGGTTGTTACACTCTCCCCCACTCAAATCTTTTCGTCCTCGAAATGAACGAACAAGGAAAATAAGGAAAAGCAAGATAGAAAAAAATAGTACCTGAAAAAAATTCCATATTCGAAGCACGAATGCTCTCCTCCGTCTCCCAGGTACATTCTCGATCATCAGTACTTACACAGTACTTTGACCAGACTAATAGATTTCCTTCTTAGCTGCTTCGTACCTCTGTCGACAATACGAAGTGCCTTACTCTCGACAGTCAAATTAGACTAAATATTCAAACTATCAAAAGCAGAAGGCTGAAATAATAAGAGATGAGTTATGAAGATACCAGAGAAGATGTGAGACATGGAATACATCATGCACTCCAGACAGCATCTCGGCAAATCTAGACGATAAGTTAAAGAACCAACTCTTTCCATAATACAGAAAGAACCCTCAAAGAAGAAGAAGGTAAGAATGACTAGAAGGAAAAATAGGTTGGAAGACAAGGATGAACCATATTTTTAAAACCATATAAATTTCAATTTAATTTTTTTTATAACATTTTAAATAATTTATAATATGGTGAATAGCCATTTGGTTCAAATTTGATAGTTCGAAAGAAACAATATTTAAAACATTTTAAATTATTTAGAAAAGTAAAATAAATTATCAAAATATCCTTTATTTAATACTTTATCAAAATACTTTTATAACTCGATGTCTTAACAAGTTTACTTTCGTTCTTGCAGACTCTGGCCATGCGTTGATCAGGCGCAAAGCTAGAATTCTCTAGGTACTTAGTAGACTTGTTTCAACACCCGGTGAAAAATACTGGAAAACCTTTTTTTTGAAACAGATATGGAAAGTACAATCCAAACAAATCAACCAAACCAAACATTTATCTAACCATGGATCGCGGATACACAATGGTTACGCCTAGATCCCTTACGAAACATCCGTACCTGTAAGCTATCTAAGCCTACGAATTATGCCATGATGACTAGTAGACCGCAGATACACAATGGTTATGCCTGGATCCCCCAGGAAACATCCGTACCCTTAAGCTATCTCAGCTAGTGGATTTCGCTACTACTATGACCTACATAGATCGCAGGATACACAATGATTACGCCTGGATCTCCCAGGAAACATCCGTACCCCCAGGCCGTCTCAGCCAGACGAATTACGCTATGCAGTCATAAATATAAGACCATGGAGATCGCCATTGAATTCGATAGGCACTCGAGTATCATATCCGGAAAACCCAAATCAGAGAGAATAATATCGATAGAATGAATACACAGTGTGGCCACAAAGTGGATATTAAGCAGAAGGCACTTTCCATATCTTTACTTCGAAAATATATATAATATAGTACCTTTTCAAATCACTTTCATATATCATACTTATATAAAGTCCATTATATATAAGATTTCATTTTGAAATCAAATACTTTCCAAAATCAATAGTATATCAAATCATACATATATAAACTTTGATTATATAAGATATCTCTTTCCACATTGAGTATGAGTACCTTTTGGAATCAACAGTCTCAAATAACCTTCAAACTTATACAAACCAATTTTATATAAGTTCGATAACTCTCAAATCAAAGTATTTAGATAAACAAGGTTCTCAATTTCAAACCATTCCAATATCAATTCAGTTTCAAAATCATATATGATTTCGCCAAATCATTTCTTCCTAATTACATATATTTAGTTTCAAGGTTTCTTAAAACAATAGATTTAGAAAATAATCCAAATTTTCAAATCAACAAAATTTATGTTAAACAAATTCATTTCCATTTCAAACATATATTTACTTTCAAAAATCATAATACTTTCAAAGTTATAAATCTTTCGAAACCAAAATACTTGAAATCATTACACTTTGAAAATCATAACCTTTCGAAATCATACATTTGAAATCATAAAACATTCCTTTAATTCTTTACATTCACAAGTTTATTCAATTAAATGCAAATCTAAAATTTCCAAATTCTAATTCAATTCAAACCATCAGTTTCAATTCAATTTAGTTTCCAACAAAACCATTTCAAATATTATCAAATTTCAAATAATGATTTGATCCACAAAATAAACTATTCAATCTTTAATATATTTCAAAGCTTAGATATACCATATTCCAAAACTAAATTTTATAATTTCATATATCTCAAATTTTACTTCATTATCACTTTGTTTTGAAATATTCATTAAATCCATCATTTTTAAATGAACTCAAATTACTAGTAAACCAAATATCCTTTCATACAAATATAAACTTCAAATATTCATTTATCAAAATCAATTATCATTTCAAATTCACATTATTTATCAAAATAAAGATTAAATCATTTCCAAACCATTTCAATCATCAAAATATCTATAATGGTTACAAAGTTTAAAACCATCTCTTTTTAAAACCTTCAAACTATTCATTTCTATATGAAAAATCCAATTTACCATTGGAAGGATTATTATTCTATATATATATATATACTTTAAAAACATTTCAAATCTATATTTCATACCAATATAATTCAGAATAGTCTTGTTTATTTCACTCAACCAACAGTTTCAAACTTATATAAATCATATTACTTTATACTTTAATCATACCAAACTAAACTTATATTCTTTATCAAATACCTTATACCTTTCAAAATTTCTTAGTTTTGAATAGCTAACCTTGATTTGAAAGTGCTCGAACCTTCAAAATAGTCGAAGAAATCATATTTTCAATCTAAGAGATGGAAATCACCAACAAATCAGTAAACCAATTCCAAAAGACAGGGTTATACCAAAACAAATCTGAATCTCGAGGACTGAATACCGGATTACTTTAAATCATTTCAAATATATATATATATATATACATATATCTTTGAATATCAAACCATACTTAGAAATATGAAATCAAAATTTGATTTCACAAAATCACTCGCATAGCAAAGCTACTAGAGTAGCCTCTCCCCCACTCAGAAACTCGAAAATCAATGTCGATGATGCATGCATTCATCTTCGAAATTATTTTCCAGCGACATAAGTGGGTTTTGGACTTCTATTTTCTTGAAAAACTTCTTTGAAATCTCTTTGAAATCATTGGAATTCATCCGAATACATTTGAAACATTTCTTATTCGAAAAATATCTTTAAATCATATTACTATTATTGTATATTTTCCAAAATCCTAAAACATATTTCAAAACACCGGAGTTCGATTCCTTGAAATTCAAATTCAAAACCCTTCAGTTATAAATCATTTTTATATAAGTCAAATTTCTTATAAATTTTCAAAATTTTAAATCCTTTCGAAATTTCAAATTTCCATTTTTAAAAGATATAAAATCTTTATCGAAAACATTTTACTTTTATATACAAAATAGGATCATCCTTATCAAAATAATAATTTCGATGTATGCATAAATTCAAAATACAATCAAACACAAATTTCCAAAGAATGATTTAAGGAGGAATTTCTAACAAACATATATTCAAATTTAGAGGACTCTAATCAAATAGAATTCTGGTTCGAAGATAAGCTCGAACTAAGATGAGATAATTTAATTACCAAATAGAAGATGGATAAGCCTATATAAATCGCGGGCGACCTTAACCAATCAACCGTGATTTCATGAAGGTAATCAATGCAAAAATCTAAGGTAAATCGACATTCGATCGCCGAGATAGAATCCAGGTAGAGCAGGAGATAGCATCATATACCGAGGATATAGAAATCTCCGGTGAATCAATGCCAATTATAAAGGAGTTTCACCCCTTTACAAATCATTCAAAGATTTGCGGAATCACCGATCTTTAGAGAGGTCGTTCCAAAATGGAGTTATGGAATGCTCCAAAATCAAAAGGATAAAAATAGGGAGGACAAGACTGGATTTCAGAACCAGTGGAGCGTTCCAAAGTTCAAGGAATCCTAATCGATAAGAATCCTAACCAAGAGATTTCTAACAAGGTGGATACCGAAAGGAATGAAGTTTAGAAAATCTTGGTTTCAAAATAAAGAAAATTTTATACCAATATAATCTTTGAAAATCCTTTAAAAATCATTTGGAAATCATTTTATACTTCGAAAATATGTTCTCTCACAAATAAATGATTCTGGGATTGATTTCACTCATTCTAGGGTATCTCTACCTTATCTCTAATGAGTTTTTACTCCGCAAAATTTGGTTTGCCTAAAACCAAAGCTCTGATACCAACTGTAACAACCCTATATTTTCAGCCATTCGCATTCACACATGTCAAACTTGAATTGCTCAAAATACCGCATTGTAAATAAATTTGGAGCAAATGAAATACAATCACAGAATCACAGATGCAGAAATATCAGAATAACTCGCAGCGGAAATTAAAATACCATAGTAGTTCATGAAGCTACCATAACAAACTCTCAAAACATAATACATAATATCAATCTGAAAACATATACAATAGAAATCTCAAACACATAGAAGTTTATGAATACCAGAGCTGAAATAGAACAACTAAAATTGAAAGGGAATAGATAACTAGGCAAGCAGAATCTCCAGCGCTTCCTAGCTCCAGAAAAAGAAATCCAAAGCTAAGCTGTAAATACTCAGGCTGGGCTGAGCGTAAAGTAAAACGCAAAACACTCGAGTCAGTATATATATATATACTTATATAATGTAAACCAACTCATGTGAACTGTAGTAGTAATGTACTATAACTTAAAGGATGCTTGGGATCGCCCATCCTTTAAGGATCAGTTAAACCGTAAATTAAATACATCCCGTGGTTAAAATTTCAAAATGGTAATTTGTGCTTTGAAATCAAATATCATTTCAAAATTTAATATCATTCAAAATCCATTTCAAAATATCAAAATATCATATTTTCCAATACCCCATTCATTTTATTTAATTTAAATACCATTTCAAGTCACATTTCAAAATGGTTTATATTTCAAATCAAAATATTCCATTTGAACCATTTAAGTATTCCATTTAAACCAATTAAATATTCCATTTAAATATTTTACATATTCCATTTAAATCATTTAAAAGTGAAGTTATTATATTTAATAATCAAATATCAAATTCTCAAAATTTTAGCCTTTTCAAAGTTTATTTATTCTTTTAAATTTATCAAAACAGTGTAAATTCAACTTTTGCAGCACTTAGAAGATGCTACAGAAAGTTATGTTTTAAAACAATTTATTTAACAAAAGACAGCATTTAAAATGCTGCAATAGGTTTAATTTAGTTCAAATAAAACATTAGTTAATTTCAGCAACTACAACACTTACAAAGTGCCATAATAGCTCTTAATTCAATTTAGCCATTTTGTTCATTTCTATCAACTACAGCATTTACAAATGCTGTAATATCCTTTACACTAGAAATAATAACATTTAAAAAATGCTGTTAATTAAATTCCAAATATTCAATAATTTCACAAACAATTAAATTTTTATTTAAATCATTTTAAACTTATAAAATCATATATTTTCATTTTTAAAACAATCATATAAATACCCTTATATTCATGATTTTATAAAGTTAAATTTTCATTCAAAAATCAATTAATAATAATTTACATATATAATTCAACATTTAATTTCAATTTTTCATAATTAAATTTTAACTTAACACTTAAGTTTAAATTTCCAAATATGACTTATTTTTCATTTTATTTACTTAACTTAAAATTCACTTTTAAACAAAATTCACAAATTTCAATTTAAGTTATATTTCAAAATTCAACTTAATATCCATTTATTTAACCATTTAGTTTATTCAAAAATCATTAACACTTTATAAAATCATTTTAAATTCATTTTAAATCAAATTTTTAAATTTATTTATCATATTTTCCTACTTAATTTAGATTCCATTTATCCCCAAATCAAAATTTCAAAAATAACTTATATTTCAAATTTCTAACTTTACCATTAATTTATTTCACCTAAAATTTTTTAGAAAATCAATAAAACTTTACAAAAATCATTTTTAATTAAGTTTAAATCAAAATATTATAATATTTACATTTCTAAAATACTTTAAAAATTTTAGAAAAATATATATCAACCACGGGTCTGTATAAAATTTTCTAGCCTAGGTAAAGTGATACAGATATTATATCATTTCAAAGCATAATTTACAAAGAAAACCAGGGTTTATCATTTCAAACCCGCAGTCCCAAGTAAAAATGAAATAATAGAAAATCATTCAGGCCTATCATTTCAGCCCATAAGGATTTTTCCCTATTCTAAAGTCTGTTCGGTATGTATCATTTCAACCCATAATGATTCTAATCTAAAGGGAACTTGCAGTGTGATAAACTGATATAAATAAACAGAATAACATTATATAACAGTAACAAATGGTATAACAGGTAAATAAGCATGTGTGAACATCATATGATCATAACATAACAAATATAGCACGGTGATATGTCATATAAGTGTAAATTTGTCTGGTGAGAATTACTCACTTGTATAGCTAGAGATGACAACCAAATTCACAAACAAGGAACTTCAAAGGCGAGATAACACGACAATGATTTGAGAGTGGGAGAGCCAAGGCTAATTGACTTGTTACATATCAAACAAAACAAATACAAACATGAATTTTCAACCAAACTATTACAAAACAGTGCTAGGAATAAACATGAAACACAAAGCTAACGGTTTTGCACTTGCATTCAACGACTTATGCTTCAGCTATAGGCTGTAAAAGCACTGTAATGGGATGTATTTTGATCAGGTTTGGATCAAGTTCAGTTCATATAGATCGGCCATAACAATATATAAAGGAGAGAGAGAGGTATGTGTGCATCAACACACAACTACAAGGATTTCAAGGCATAAATGGCTTCGACCAAGGGATGATTGGGCAGGCCTGATCTGGAAAGATCAACTACAGGTGTTATAGAGGTCCAAGGCTTAGGTTGTGGCTGGTGGTGGTGGTCTTTGGGTCGGCCAAAGCATGATTGGAGTGGTGGAGACAAGGGGAGTTCAGCTATGGTAGTTAAAATGTAGTTTTTGTCATTTTTTTGGTAGATCACCATCATGGATAGTCTCAGATCTGGAATGGCAGTGGAGAGGAGGGGATGGTGGCTGGAGTAGGTGGTGGTGGAGGTAGCCATAGTGCTGGAGATGGAGGGGCCGAACTGCATAAGAGATTGCAAGTGCAAAAATCATATAAATCAAGTAGAAAAATGGAAAAGAATGAAAGTTTTTACCAAAATTTCCTCTTGGATGATGGCCGAAATTTTTTCTAGGGTTTGAGATAAAAATTTTACATGAGAAGGAGTGAAATGGTCGGCTGAAGCAAATAGCATAAGGCAGCAAATTGAATTGAGGCATTGATTGTTGAAAAGGTGACTAGAATATTAAAAGTTTAAGCACATAAAAGGTCACAAACTATTCAAAATTACTTAATTCTTTTTGCAATTTTAAATACATGAAAAATAATTATAAATAAAGATAAAAACGAAAAAATAAAATGCATGCATGCATAAATAAATAAATTTTATTTAAATATAATTAAATGAAGAAAATAGCAAAAAAATATGAAACTAGGCTTTAAAATTGAAAATAAATACACCAAGCTTTAGAAAAATTATAACATCACTTTAAAAATGTTTTAACATAAAATATATATCTAATATGTCATATAACACATATTAGAACATGATTTGACAGATAAAAATATTATTTATATAAATTAAAATAGATAATTTTATTAAATAAATCAATTTACACCCAATATTGTAAAAAGCACAACTTTCCCAATATAAATCGGATTTCAATGTAATGAAAAACAATATTCTTGAAATTTAATTTATTTTCATAATGAAAGATAAAATTCAAAAATTCAAATTTTAAATTTAAAAGTCAAAGTTTTGACTAGATTGACCAAAAATCCACTTTTCTGGAAAATATTCTTTATATACAGGTTTGAAATTATAATTCACATAAAAATCAAAAAATATATTTAAAATAACAAAAATTATTCATTTTAATAAATATAATAAAGTTTTCAAATAAAATAATCAAAATAAACAATTAAAATGAATCACAAAATTCAGGGTTGTTACAAAGTGTTTTGTCAAGGAGACTCTATCTCGAATGTATAAAAGACAAAACTGCTAAGCTAAAGTAGTTAGCCAAAAGTCAAAAGCTAATCCCTGCTAAAAAGTCAAGTGGAAGCACCGAGAATGTAACGAATGCGATTTTTCGTCCACGAAGGTCGACGTTAATACGTCCACTATATCAACTGCCGAGCAATCGAGTGCCGGAAAACCAAACCGTTAGGGTTAAAGAAGAGGTAGAAGATAGAAGAAGAAAGAAAATAAAGCAACAGAAACAATATTAGAATCTCACAATCGCAGCGGAACAACATATAATAGATAAATGAATATCTTTAAAACAAAGAACTATATCAGTTACTACATCACATCACATTATCAGAGTTTACAACAACAAATAGCGGAAGAGAAATACTATATACTAATTGATACACCACTTCATCCAGCTTGCCTCCAGATCTCTACAGCAACTCCTGAATTCCAGAATGACCTGATAACCTGACTCTAGACTGCCCGTGTTAAAATTGGTGGGCACCCAGAGTTTAGAAAGAGAAAATAAACCCCAGGTCAGTCATGAGACTGGCGTGAGAGCTTAAAATAGTTTATCTTTAAATATAAACAAAGGAATATGTTAAAATAGATTCGCAATGCTTTTTAGAAAATGAAACTACCATAAGGGCTCCCGCACACACACACAATGCAAACGCAGAATCGGAGGAGATTTCTCCTTTTGATAGTCAAACATGCTTGATACGAGAAATTTTCTTTGATATTATTACTATAAGTGCAAAGTGTAGGAAAACATTTCGAAATTAATGATATAAATCTTAGCCAACATAGACATTCCGAACTATGCCTACTATAGCTACCATCTAAACAGTGGTGACCACCATATGTAAATGGCAGGTTCTACAACTAAAACCGTACAAGGTGCATATTGGAGTTTGGATTTCCAACAAATGGTCAGGCCAAGGAACTTCCCATTGCCATATAGGTATGCCTCTGGAAAGACGCCCCAAGAAACTAACCGGATCTCTGCCAACACAAGGCCGGGTTATCCCTAGCTGGGTAACTACTGACGCGAATATGCCATCCTCCGGTCGTAACTGACCTATATCCTGGGATTCACCAACAACCACAAAGTAATAAGTTTGCAGCAACAACTTAGGTTAAGTATCAGGGCTCCATACCATAATACCACCTCTATCCAGAAGGAATGACATACACTAAGGAGGCGTTGTCCCCTAATAACCTTGCTGCATCTTTTCCTGTTTTGACCGTTTTCGGGGTGTGAGGCCCGACGAAGTCTCATCCACAAAGCTACGCTTTTGGTAAAAGCCACGCTTTGATCAACAAATGCTCAACAGCACTTCGTATGCCACATTACCAATTTTGGGAATATATCACTAGTATCCATCAACTACATAACCTCTGAGCTCGTATGTCTCAGAGAAGGGTGTTAAGCTAAGAGAATAAATTCTACGGCACCAACATAAATATATTTGATAGAAACCAGCTTTACATCTCAAATTGTAATGTCAGACACACATCCATACAAGTCCATTCTGGGTTGGAACAGAACCGAAGGCACTTCCAAAGATGCCCTTGCAATCCGGATGTTCACTAATCACGACCGGACTTCCCATCATAAAGGGTGATAAAATCTCTATATCGGAGATCAGCCACTGCAGAGACATTCGACGGTAATCCTTCCGTTTTCAAAAATATCCGGTCTTCAACACCGGTCTTCAAATGCTATCCATACGACATATCATTATTCAGAATGGGACTTATGACACAAGGTCCTCTCTCGGCTAAACCGAATAACGAGCGCTTATTTTCAAAATAAGTGTAGCATTCAAATTCAAGAAAATCACATCAAATACCCATTTAAAGGTAAATATTGATAGTCGGTTATTTAACTATCAAGGCCAACAAACAAATATCCAACACCATTACGATCACTAGGCCCTTTTTATTAATTTTCCATAAATTAAATAACTTGCCAGATATCCACTTCCACCTATCTTTAAAAAGATATGTTCTCTAAACCGTTTCAATTTCATATTGGAAAAGCAATTCCAAATACTCATTTAACAATAAGTAATTCACAAATCTATTTATTTTCAATACTTAGAAAACATCTAATATACTTAAAACACGATTAAGTATATATTTTATTCCTTTAAGGAAAACGTTTTCTTTAAACACATTTATTTGGTTCAAAACGAATGTTGCATAAAACAATGTTATGACAACCCAACATCACTAGTATAGGGATTCGAAATTAAGATAGATATATAAATCCCAATACTATATAAAAACATTTCCTTTCGAAAATCATTTATTATAACAACTGTAACAACCCGCATATTTAACGATTTTATATTTAAATGTTTTATTTAAATATAGTGTCGTTAGTCGGATTTTTGGATCCGAAATGTTACTTTTTGCAAATGGTTGAATTAGGACTCGAAACCACCTCCATTGAGTCCAACATGGCATTTGCGATCTTTTTGAGTATAAGCTTTGATATGTTTGGAGTAAGTTGAATTTTGCTACTTTTTCTAGTTGGGTTTTGGGTTGGGTTCAGCCCACTAACTTTCTAAATGCCCAAGTTCAACCCATCTATTTCCATTCACTCATTTTCACCTCTAAACTCAAGCTAAAACTGAAAATGGGGGAAGAGAATGGGAATTAGAAATTCCAAGCCCTAGTTTTTTTACAAACTTGAATTCTTGCTCCAAAATCAAGGAGAAGCTATCGGTAAGCCCTCTCTTCATCTTCTCCAACTCTTTTCCTCTTCAATTTCAGAATGTTTCCTAAACCTAACTTAGGAAAATACTTGTTTTGGTCTTAGATTGAAGCTAGTAGAGTTGAAGTGGAGAGTGGTTGGTCTTTTCTTTGCATTTGAGCTTCTTCTTCTTTGTTTGGGTGTAAAAGGTGAGTTTTGAACTCACATCTACTTCTCTTGATATTATTGATGTAAGGTGAGATTTTTATCTCACATCTATGCTTATATCTATCTTTGATTGTTGGGTATGGATTCCTAACACTTGTTTATGTGCACTTGCTTTTGGTTTGGATTGAATTGGTGAATATCCAAATAATTAGTGTTTTGGGTTCAATTTTTTAAAGATCTTTGATGTTGGAACATGTTTTTGGTGGAGAATCGGAGAGCTAATGGAGCTGGGGTATCTATTGGCTAAGGCTTCTTAGGTCCATTGCTCGACCGGTTGCGTTTTGGAAGAGTTTGCACTTCGATGAAATAGGGCAGGAACTGCAGAAAATTACAGTTCGGCCGACCGAACCCCCTGGGCCGGTCGACCGACCTGCTACCCTCGAGCACTTTTCTGCCTCTGGATCAGGTCAGCCGACCGAATCAGGAAGTCCGGTCGACCGACCTGCTCCTATTTTTCTGTTTTGCCTATTTTTGCTCATTTTGTTTGGTTTTCCAAATTTTATCGATTCAAGTTGTTTCTTAGTGGTTGTTATTGCATCTTTGGCTTTGATAACTTATTTTTGACTTCATTCACGGGTTTTTATAAAATAATTTTCTAAAATTGCATTAAAAGCTCGTTTCTCCAATTTATAAATTCTATTTAAACACACACGATTTCGCACTTCGAGCGGAGTAGAAGGGAGATTAAATGGTTAGGTAAAACATGGACCATGAATCCATGCGTTTGTCTTTTCGATTAATCCCCGACCTATTCGATTGATTGTTTTGACCTTTTGGTCTGGTTTACCAATGAGATGAGGTAGACTTTGTACTGCTTTGAGTGTGAAATTAACTAACGGATAGTAAACCGTTTAGTGAGAACGAGTGGTTATGGGACTCACGTTACCACTTTTCGGATTCCTTTTTGAGAGTTATGACACATTCCGCCAGTTAGTGGTGTCCAGTACTGGGCCTCCGGACCTTCACCACTACGGTTTGTTGCCTTCGGGTGTGTTGCCTTCGGGTTTTCACCTTCAGGTTTGTTGCCTTCGGGTATGTTGCCTTCGGGTATGTTGCCTTCGGGTATGTTGCCTTCGGGTATGTTGCCTTCGGGTTTGTACCTTCGGGTTTGTGCCTTCGGGTTTGTTGCCCTATTGTATCGCTTTCGGAGTTAGGCCTTTATGAGCCGCTCTAGTGATATTTGGTTTTTGAGTCTTCGGGCTCATGGATCCTTGTATATACAGTACTGAGCACGTGCAAATTTTATGATGTTTCATTGATATGTATATTCCCTAAGTATCACCCTTCGATGTTGGTCTTTTTGAGCCGCACGATATGTAGCGATTGCCTTGTGGAACTTTTGTTACCTTCATTGGTATTTGTTATTGCCTTTTTGGCTTGATTTGGGATATTCATATCCATTGTTTATTGTGTTGCCGATTATATGAGGCTTGTTATGATATGATTCATCTTTTGTTAGATGATTGTGTTATCTCTTTTAGAGATATTTGTTATACATTGTGACCATGCAGGTTATTGTTGTTCAGTTTATCTAACTGATTTGTTTACCTAGACTGACCCGTGTATTTTATATTCGGATCAGACGGAGATGTTTCAGGTTAGGTGCATTTGGACTTAGCCTATTTTGCTTCCGCACGGACTATTCAGCTTGTTCCTTTTTGTTAAAGCTTTTTGTGTATTCCGTTTTATTGTAACTCTGATATATGTATTCTTTTGAATTCGTTTGTATATTGTGGTTTGCTATACCACTTAACGTGTATCAGTTTGTAAACTTTGTTATGTATCAATATATGTGTATATGATGATCTACTGTTCTGTGATGTATATTACATTTGAGTTATTATATTCTGTTCTGATAGATCCTCCAACCACCTATGGTTTTGTTTTAAGTATTCATTGGGTATGTTGACCCGCTTGGTATGTCTATTGTCGATGTATTCAATAGATAGTTAGAGCAAGGCTATAGATGGTCACTCCTAACCAGCCTTATTCCCCGTGTTAGTTGACGGCATTACCCTATAGTGTCCTTGGCTAGCGTGGGTATAGAGGTGGGGCGTCACAGCTTTAGTATCAGAGCCGAGTTCAGAACAAAATATGATAAACATAGAATAGATGCACATATTCCAGTACATCAAAGTTTATAAGTGATACAAATCTTTGAACCATCGTGCCTCTATATTTCTTTTGTGCCTTGGTAGTAGATAGAATGTAGGAATACGTCTAAGAATGTATTTAGATTCTATAGTATTCCATCTTGAATTATCTACCTTGTGATTAATCTTGTTCTTATCTTGCTTTCAGCATATGGCTGGAAGAGGCAGAGGACGACGTTCGGATGTTGGGCAATCCAGTGGCTCACATCCGGATGGCGTTTATATGTCTGCCGATCATTTTTTGGAATTGTTTAGGACCACTCAGCCTCCCATTCTTCCTCGAGTATCTCCACCTCTCAAGTCTGCCTTTTCACGTCAGTGTAGTGATTTTTCTCATCTTGGGGGGAAGCCGTTTAAAGGCTCCGAGTCTGTTCTTGAACTCCAAGCTTGTTTCGCACGTGCGAGCGTATTTTCTCTCGCATGGATCTTTCTTACCATGATAGAGTTCTTGTAACTTCTAGCTTATTAGAAGGGCGTGCTCTTGATTGGTATGAGCTTCTTGTAGTCGAAATTGATGAGTCTACTCTTTCTTGGACTCAGTTTTGAGAGCAATTTGAACTCAAGTTCGTTCCTGAATCTGAAAAAGTTCTATTGACCCGTCGCTTCCTTGAGTTGAAGCAAGGGAAATCTTCTGTTTCTAAGTATGTTGCATCATTCGAGGCTTTATCTAAGTATGGTCTTGAATTCATTAGCACTCCTTATAAGAAGAATTTGAAGTTTGTTTCTGGTCTTAAGAAGTATCTTAAGAAGTCTTTGTTGCTCCAACTTAAGCTTTCTTTTGAGGAGTTGGTTGATTCTGCGCTTCATCTTGAAGCCGTCGAGAAGGAGTGTGATAGTGGTGATGATGTTGAGGTTTCCAAGAACCCCAACAAGAAGCCGTTTCTATTTCAGAAGAAGTCTTTTCCTTTTAAGAAGAAGAAGACTGGTGGTTCTAGTTCTCAGCCTCAGTCTTCTGGAACACCTTTCGTTCGGAAGTGTTTCAATTGTGGTTCTCCTGATCATATGATTCGAGCTTGTTCCAAGCCTCTCTTCTGCCGTTATTGCAAGAAGGAAGGACATCATGTTTCCACTTGCCCTACTATTCCGGCTGGTGCCAAGTCTGGCAAGCTTTATGCTGCTAAGGCTTCTGAAGGTCCTTCTCAAACCAAAGGTATATCTCCATCTATTTTGGAAGGTTCTATTTTATTTCATGATCATAGTCTTCGAGTTCTTTTCGATACAGGTGCTTCACATTCTTTTGTATCGAAAAAGCTCGTTGATGATTTATCCTTGGATGTTTCTTGTTTGGTTACTTCTTTAAGGATTGCGAATCCTATTGGGGGATCCGCGACCCTTAGTATGCTTTGTGATGATGTTGAGATTGTTTTATGTGGCTTTTCTTTTCGTGCGAATCTGCACGTTATTTCTTGTCTGGGATTTGATATGATTTTGGGAATGGACTGGCTAGTGAGATATGATGCCAAGATTATTTGTTCGGAGAGAATTTTGTATCTTCGACATCCGGATTCACCTACTCAGCTATCACTTGTTCTTCAGGATGTGGATAATTCCGAAATGGCTTTATGTTCTCTTAACTCGCGAGATGATGATGATATACCTCGTATTCCTATTGCTTGTGACTTTTCTGATGTTTTTGAACCTGTTTCGGGTTTGCCACCCAAGCGGGCAATTGAGTTCCGCATTGATCTCATTCCAGGCGCACAGCCAGTTAGTCGTCCTCCCACGAGGATGTCTACAAAGGAAAATGAGGAACTCAAGAAGCAACTTTTAGAGCTTGAGTCAAAGCAGTTGATTCGGTTCAGTTTTTCTCCGTGGGGATCCGCGGTCGTCTTCGTGAAGAAATCCGATGGAATTCTTAGGCTTTGCATTGACTATCGCAAACTTAACGAGTTAACCATCAGGAATAGGTATCCATTGCCTAGGATCGATGATATGTTCGATCTATTGAGTGGTGCTAAGGTCTTTTCTCAGCTTGACCTTGCCACGGGTTTTCATCAGTTACGGGCCGCGGAGGATAGCAAACCTCTTACCGCTTTCCGCATTCGTTATGGTATTTTTGAGTGGCTCGTTATGCCGTTCGGGTTGACGAACGCTCCTGCTTTCTTTGTCGATCTCATGAATCGGGTATTCCGGGAATATCTCGATAAGTTCGTCCTTGTCTTCATTGATGATATCCTTATTTATTCTAAGTCTGAAGCTGAGCATGCTAATCACTTGAGAATTGTCTTGAGTACTCTCCGTCATCATCAGCTTAGAGCCAAATTCTCCAAGTGCCTTTTTTAGGAGAATAGAGTTAAGTTCTTAGGCCATGTTGTATCTTCCGATGGCATTTCTGTCGATCCCTCAAAGATCGAAGCCATCCAGAATTGGAAGAGGCCTGAGTATGTTCATGAGATTCGTAGTTTCCTTGGATTGGCTGGTTATTACCGTCGGTTCATTAAGGATTTTTTCCGTGTTGTGCTTCCTCTCACCAGTCTTACTCGAAAAGGCATTCGTTTTATTTGGTCCGACAAGTGTGAAGCTTCCTTTCAGACATTGAAGGAACTTCTCACTAATGCTCCTATTTTGGTGGTTCCCGAGGGGAATAAGGATCTTGTTGTCTACACCGATGCTTGTGGTAGTGGCCTCGGTGCTGTTCTTATGCAGAAGGATCGGGTAGTCGCTTATGCTTCTAGGCAACTACGTCCGAATGAAGTTCCCTATGCCACTCGTGATCTTGAGTTAGCCGCCACTGTCTTTGCCTTGAAGATTTGGCGACACTATTTATTGGGCGAGCGCTTCATTTTCTATATCGATCATAAATCCTTGAAGTATTTGTTCACTCAGAAGGAACTCAATATGAGACAACAGCGTTGGCTCGAGTTTCTTGCTTCCTATGACTTTGATATCCAATATACCCCTGGTAAGGGTAATTGTGTTGCTGATGCGCTTAGTCGCAAACATTTGGCTGTTATTTCTATGATGTTTTCCGAATGGGATATTCTTGAGACTCTATCTTTTTGTGAAATTCATGATCGAGGTTCATCTTCTGATTCTTCTATTCTATTATTTAGTTTGGGAGCTTGACCCATTTTATTGGATCGTATTGCCGATGCCCAACGGCGTGATCCTGATTTGTTGCATTTTATTCATCTTTGTGAGTCTGGATCCTGTGATGAGGGGTTGCGGGATTTCAGCATTGATTCTCATGGGTGTCTTCGCAAGAAGAACCGTCTTTTTGTGCCTTCTGATTTTGCACTTAGGCATGACATTCTTGATGACTGTCACCGTTCTAAGTATACCATTCATCCTGGTAGTAGTAAGATGTATGCCGATATGCGTTGTCTTTATTATTGGGAAGGCATGAAGCACGATGTGGCGAGTTATGTGAGTAATTGCATAACTTGTCAGCGTATTAAGGCCGAACATCAGCGTCCTTCGGGTCTTCTTCAGCCTCTAGAGATTCCATTATGGAAATGGGATCAGATTTCTATGGATTTCAATGACGGCCTACCTCGTTCGAGATCGGGCCATTCTAGTATCTGGGTTATTGTTGATCGCCTCACTAAGTCTGCTCATTTTGTTCCTATTAAGTCTAATAGGACTGCTTCACATTTGGCTAAGTTATATGTCAAGGAAATCGTGAGACTTCATGGTGTTCATAGTTCTATTGTGAGTGACCGTGATCCTTTATTCACGAGTCATTTTTGGCAGAATCTTCAGCAAGCTTTAGGAACAAAGCTTAATTTTAGTACAGCTTATCATCCGCAGTCTGACGGACAGACTGAACGGGTGAATCGTATCTTGGAAGATCCTCTCCGTATTTGTATTTTTGATTTTGGTGGTAGTTGGGAGGATCACCTACCTCTTGTAGATTTCTCCCACAATAATAGTTTTCAGTCTAGTATCGGTATGGCTCCTTTCGAAGCTTTATATGGAAGGCCATGTCGATCACCTTCTTGTTGGTTGGAATCTGGGGAGAAGCTTATTCTTGGTCCAGATTTTGTTCGTGATTCTTCCGAGAAGATTGATCTTATTCGGTTGAGAATGAAAGAGGCAAAGAGCCGCCAGAAATCCTACGCTAACAACCGTGGGAAGCCTCTCGAGTTCTCGATTGGTGATCTTGTCTTTATTCGTGTTTCTCCTTTGAAAGGGGTGATGCGCTTCAGTACGACTGGGAAATTGGCTCCTCGCTTTATAGGACCATTTTCTATTACTGAACGTATTGGTCCTGTGGCTTATAGAGTTTCACTTCCAGCTCATTTATCTGGCATTCATGACGTGTTTCACGTCTCTCAACTTCGGAAGTGTCTTCGGGAGTCGGATTCTGTTATTGATTCTCCTGATTTGCAAGAGCTTGAGGTCTCACCGGACTTATCTATTGTACAGCAGCCTATTCGCGTACTTGACACGGAGGTGCGACACCTTCGAAACAAGGACGCGCCGCTCGTTAAAGTTCAATGGTCCGCTAATCCCAATGACTGTACTTGGGAGACCAGAGAGTATATCGAGCGATCCTATCCGGATTTTCTATCTTTGCTTGGGAATGGTGAGAATATATTTTCGTCTCACGCTTATTTCCATTTCTTTTGAATGTTGTATGTATGTAGTTGTTACAAATATCGTCTCTAGGAATTGCGGGGACGCAATTTTGTTAGGAGGGGAGATCTGTAACAACCCGCATATTTAACGATTTTATATTTAAATGTTTTATTTAAATATAGCGTCGTTAGTCGGATTTTTGGATCCGAAATGTTACTTCTTGCAAATGGCCGAATTAGGACTCGAAACCACCTCCATTGAGTCCAAAATGGCGTTTGCGATCTTTTTGAGTATAAGCTTTGATATGTTTGTAGTAAGTTGAATTTCGCTACTTTTTCTAGTTGGATTTTGGGTTGGGTTCAGCCCACTAACTATCTAAATACCCTAGCTCAGCCCATCTCTTTCCATTCACACATTTTCACCTCTAAACTCAAGCTAAAACTGAAAATGGGGGAAGAGAATGGAAATTAGAAATTCCAAGCCCTAGTTTTCTTGCAAACTTGAATTCTTGCTCCAAAATCAAAGAGAAGCTATTGGTAAGCCCTCTCTTCATTTTCTCCAACTCTTTTCCTCTTCAATTTTAGAATGTTTCCTAAATCTAACTTAGGAAAATACTTGTTTTGATCTTAGATTGAAGCTAGTAGAGTTGAAGTGGAGAGTGGTTGGTCTTTTCTTTGCATTTGAGCTTCTTCTTCTTTGTTTGGGTGTAAAAGGTGAGTTTTGAACTCACATCTACTTCTCTTGATATTATTGATGTAAGGTGAGATTTTTATCACGCATCTATGCTTATATCTATATTTGATTGTTGGGTATGGATTCCTAACACTTGTTCATGTGTACTTGCTTTTGGTTTGGATTGAATTGGTGAATATCCAAATAATTAGTGTTTTGGGTTCAATTCTGTAAAGATCTTTGATGTTTGAACATGTTTTTGGTGGCGAATCGGAGAGCTAATGGAGCTGGGGTATCTATTGGCTAAGGCCTCTTAGGTCCATTTCTCGACCGGTTGCGTTTTGGAAGAGTTTGCACTTCGATGAAATAGGGCAGGAACTGCAAAAAATTGCAGTTCGACCGACCGAACCCCCTGGGCCGGTCGACCGACCTGCTACCCCCAAGCACTTTTCTGCCTCGGGATCAGGTCAGCCGACCGACTCAAGAAGTTCGGTCGGCCGACCTGCTCCCATTTTTCTGTTTCGCCTATTTTTCCTCATTTTGATTGGTTTTCCAAATTTTATCGATTCAAGTTGGTTCTTAATGGTTGTTATTGCATCTTTGGATTTGATAACTTATTTTTGACTTCATTCACGGGCTTTTATAAAATAATTTTCTAAAATTGCATTAAAAGCTCGTTTCTCCAATTTATAAATTCTATTTAAACACACACGATTTCGCACTTCGAGCGGAGTAGAAGGGAGATTAAATGGTTAGGTAAAACATGGACCATGAATCCATGCGTTTGTCTTTTCGATTAATCCCCGACCTATTCGATTGATTTTTTTGACCTTTTGGTATGGTTTACCAGTGAGATGAGGTAGACTTTATACTGCTTTGAGTGTGAAATTAACTAACGGATAGTAAACCGTTTAGTGAGAACGAGTGGTTATGGGACTCACGTTACCACTTTTCGGATTCCTTTTTGAGAGTTATAACACATTTCGCCAGTTAGTGGTGTCCAGTACTGGGCCTCCGGACCTTCACCACTACGGTTTGTTGCCTTCGGGTGTGTTGCCTTCGGGTTTGCACCTTCAGGTTTGTTGCCTTCGGGTATGTTGCCTTCGGGTATGTTGCCTTCGGGTTTGTACCTTCGGGTTTGTGCCTTCTTGTTTGTTGCCCTATTGTATCGCTTTCGGAGTTAGGTCTTTATGAGCCGCTCGAGTGATATTTGGGTTTGGAGTCTTCGGGCTCATGGATCCTTGTATATACAGTACTGAGCACGTGCAAATTTTATGATGTTTCATTGATATGTATATTCCCTAGGTATCGCCCTTCGGTGTTGGTCTTTTTGAGCCGCACAATATGTAGCGATTACCTTGTGGAACTTGTGTTACCTTCATTGGTATTTGTTATTGCCTTTTTGGCTTGTTTTGGGATATTCATATCCTTTGTTTGTTGTGTTGCCGATGATATGAGGCTTGTTATGACATGATTCATCTTTTGTTAGATGATTGTGTTATCTCTTTTAGAGATATTTGTTATACATTGTGACCTTGCAGGTTATTGTTGTTCAGTTTATCTAACTGATTTATTTAGCTAGACTGACCCGTGTATTTTATACTCGGGTCAGACGGAGATGTTTCAGGTTAGGTGCATTTGGACTTAGCCTATTTTGCTTCCGTACGGACTATTCAGCTTGTTCCTTTTTGTTAAAGCTTTTTGTGTAGTCCTTTTTATTGTAACTCTGATATATGTATTCTTTTGAATTCATCTGTATATTGTGGTTTGCTACATCACTTGACGTGTATCAGTTTGTAAACTCTGTTATGTATCAATATATGTGTATATGATGATCTACTATTCTGTGATGTATATTACATTTGAGTTGTTATATTCTGTTCTGATAGATCCTCTAACCATCTATGGTTTTGTTTTAAGTATTCATTGGGTATGTCGACCCGCTTGGTATGTCTATTGTCAATGTATTCAATAGATAGTTAGAGCAAGGCTATAGATGGTCGCTCCTAACCAGCCTTATTCTCCGTGTTAGTTGACGGCATTACCCTGTAGTGTCCTTGGCTAGCGTGGGTATAGAGGTGGGGCGTCATAACAACAGTGTTATAGTCCACCATTTCTTTATTTCTTGAAAATGTCTATTTCAACAATGAATGTTGAAATCTATGGTTTCGATCCTTAACACATTTTAAAACAACTTCAAATCGTTTTAATTCTATTTAAAAGATCACTTCCTAAAACATTTCCTTAATATATCATTCACCGTCCAAAATCGTGAATATAAATCATTTACCAAATTCAACACTTCTACATATTCAATTTAAGGATTATCCATTGTCCGAAATCGTGGATATGCTTCCTTTAATAAGTTATACAAATTAACTTATCAAATTCAATCAATCTTGAACTTATAAATCAATGTTTATAAATTCACATTTATATATTATAAAAACTTCAAGTTATAAAAATTACTTTATTTACAAATTTTATTATATTTTATTTAGTTGACAATCCAATTTATAAGTAAATTTAACTATAAATCTTTTATTTTACAAAATCTATTCATTTTATAACTTCACAATTTATAAATCTGTAAATTTCATTTACTTACGAAATCCATTTATATTTCATTTTAACACTTATAAAAACTCATTTTACAATTCCAATATTTTAATTTATAAATATCAATTTTATAAATCTTTTATATAAACCGTTTATAATAATTTAAAAATCCCAATTTAATATATATATAAAATCATTAACTCCATATTTTGAAAAATCAATTTTCAACAATATTTCTCAAAAATCATAATTTTTATAACACTAAAATTATAACGTTTATTTATTTAAAATGAATCAATTCCAAAATTCAATAAAACATATATTATCAAAAATCACTTGGAAATCCTTTTAAATTCAAAATCGTTACTTTAACATTTTTAAAACTCCAAAAATAGGCCCAATGCTGCAACAACACTAAATATAACGATCACGGCATCCAAAACATCATATATCATATGATAACAAAATATATCACAATATTTGTAAGTAAATCAGTACTGTTGAGGAATCCCGTTGGATCCCTCCAACCTGTTTCCCTGCATCCACAGATGTTAGCAAAATACCAATCCCGTTCCAATACGGAATATCGTGGTACATGGGTTTATAAAATATTATCCGCTATTATGCGGCGCAATAGGGTCTCATCCGCTATATAATGCGGGAAAATCAACTCCAAGTACATATATAATACCAATTCCACATCAAGGTGAAATATCGTGGTATATGTGTTTAATAAATAACATCCGCTTAATATACAGCGTATAGGGTCTATTTCAAAACAATAGATAATAATTTATCATTCAACCACACAATCAATAAATTTTAAATCTAACTATTTAAAATTTAAATTGAAACTATTTCGATTGAGTGAGAAGTTCTCACCTTAGCTTTCAATAACAGTTTCAGTGTTTTATTTCGAATAAAATTAAATGCGCGTTTAATTTTACTCAAAATTTTCACTAGCTCCAAACCACTCCAGTCCAGCTCCATCGCGTAGTGTTTGTCAATACGAAGCCAACGCAATTTGTTTCTTCAAAAACGAACCTTGTATGAACAAGTTACAGCTTTTAGAAGTTTATACGAATTATATAAATTAATATTTACAATTTCTTTTAAATTTTATACCCAGGTTCAATATCGGTCGTTCGTTTCAAACCCCTGCAATCCTGGTCGCATATTTCCATCATCTTCTTCCTCCAGTTAACTCACGTGCAAGTTAACCCAACTCGACCGCCATTTACATCGAATTAACGCGACCGATATACACGACTCCACGACGATCAGCGACCTTCATCACGAAGCCCTCCACCTACTCCATCAACGCCCCAAGTACGGTCGAGCTCGGTCACGAACTTTGCTTGAAAAACGTGACCGAACGGCCTAACTTCACGACCAAGATTTTACCACCACGTCGCTCCGATGATGATCAAAGCCGTATGGATTTGTAGCTCTCCTCGAGCTCTAGAAGTTTGTAGTTGAAAGTTTGTTGAAATATCGCGTGGATTAGAAGAAAATGAGGGAGGAAGAAAACAATGTTTCGGCCATTGATAGTTTCTGGCGGCTGAAGCTTTGAGATGAAACCCTAGGGTTTTCTTTTGCAAATGGAAAAATAGAGGTCCTTTTATAGAAAATTCTCGCGACACTATTCACCCGAATTTTTCCCGAACTCCAAACGAAGCGTGCCGCCTGGCATTTATAATGTTTTACCCCCATTCCGAACGCAATGGAATATATATCGGGAGCCAGTTCGATCAAATTTGGAAGATAAGTTTTTAAATCGAATTATTTAAATTCAAAATTCACTCGAATCGATTTCTTCGTGTTTTAGCTTGCCCCGAACAAACCGTAAATCCGATTGACACGAAATTTGAAACCATACAATAATTTAACATTAAGGATTCGATGAAACTGGTTTCGTTGAAATCCGAGATTGTTTGAGAAATGGCTATTTTTACTCGTCAATTAAATATTAAAGTATTCAATTTCTGCAAATTAATATTAAAAGTTCTATAACATCATTCTAACTCCAATATGATTTAATACAACTTTGCACATCAAATTCAATCACATTATACCCAATTTCCAATTATTTATGAAATTTCAAATAATTAATTATCGATTTAATTATCCACTTTAAATCTAGATATTCGAAATTAATTTTATTCGACTTAAAAATTTCACTTGTTAATATTTAAAATCAATTCAATATATGAATTTCAATTGACAGAAATTCTGGGTCGTTACAAACTTCCCCCCTTAAAAGAATTTCGTCCTCGAAATTACTAAGTAAGAAAAAGTTGCAGAATCCATTAACTTTTCAAAACCATTTGTTCAAATTGAATTTCAAATTCATTTGATTGTTTAACTTTCCCAAAATCCATATTTAAACTTCTTACAATAACTTTACTAAGTTTTTGAATCATACTTAGTTATCTTTTCAAAATTTTCCAATTTTCTCAAAAATATTCTAACGCCTTAAATTTTCAGAAAAATTCGCCATAGTTTCCTTTGTGCGGCTCGATCCGAAAAAAAAATGACAATATATATATATCACAAATATACATCTCATCAATTAATGAGGCATCCCGCAGGGAAAGAAGTGTAAAAGTATGATATTTAATCCGAGATATGTACCTTATATATTATTAGCGAGCATATACGGCTAATATAGCATGAAAGAGAGCTCCAAATGCGAAGCAATGCGCAATCCGCACCTACTAAACACTCAACAACAATGTGAAACATGTATATAGAAAATGATATCGATATACAGCACATACCAACAACTACTACATATGCCAATATAGCAAATGCAACAAAAGTAATAAATGCAATCATCAACCAACTATCATCCAACTACATCCAATATCTATCCAATCAATCAATAACCAAATCAATATAAATTCACTTCTCATTATATTCAATGAATTGGTTTTTCAATTTAAATCATATTTGATTCATTAACATTGGACTTTACATATATTCGTTCATTCATTTTTCAATTAGTTTACATTCACTAATTTACATTCAAGTTAGTTCACTTCTCAATCAAATTCAATTACACATCTTTCAATTTCATTAATTCAGTTTCATATGGATTTCTATACAATCATCTAAACTTAACCAAATTTATTTAATTCGCTTACATTCATTCAATTTGGTTTAACACTTTTAATTCTAATTGGTTGATATTAAATTGACTTCCATTCAATTATTCAATTTTCAATTACTAGTTTTTAATGAATTAACATTTACATCCCTTGTTCTATATCAATTCTTTTACATTAGATTGATTAACATTCAATCCATTTATTAATTCAGTTGTTAATTCATTTAACAAATAAGATTGAATTTCATTTATATAACTCAACTTCATATTCATTTAATCCACTTTATTCTTATACTTTGATACCAAAATCAACTTCATTCAACATTACTTAAGTTATATTCCATTTCAAACATCATTTGTTTAACTTAACTTAAATTTCCACTTATAAATCCAATCCAGATTCCAATTCTAAAGTAAATTCTATTTAACTTTCCTTTAGTTAAATTCTCAAATTTCTTTATCACAACAAAATTTCAATTTTCAATTTATTTTATTGCACTTGCAAATTTTATTTATTCATTCACAATTTATTTTCCAACTTAATAATTGTACTCCAATCATTTTATATAACATTCCGGAGTCTTTTCAATCTTTCAAAACCATTTTTGAAACCAATTCAATTATCCTTTGAATTTCAAAACCCAAACCCAAATGTTCCAAACAACTTCCATTTAAAACAACTTGGCAGCAATGCCTCTTTTGGAAACTCGAAAATGAATACCGATGATGTTGCAATCATCATCGGAATTATTTTCCAGCGACCGAAAAGAGTTTAGTGCTTTCTTTCCTTCAAAATAATTTTCCAAAACCCTTGAAAACCATTTTCAAATATTCCTTTGGAATTTTACTTCAAATTACAAATCACATTTACAATTTATATTTATAAATATATTCATATAGTTTCACTTCTTATATATAAGATTATTTCACAATTGTAAATCACATTAATTATAATTCCATCTTAATAATTCATTTGCTTATACAATTTATTCTTTTACAATATGTTTTATTTAACTTACACATATTCTTACATTTTCAATTAACTTATATATATTCTTATATTTCAACAACCAAGCAATCAATTTATATACACTTTAATAATTCTGAAAAATTATTCCTTTATATATAAAATATAATCAAGGTAAAATTATTTCATTTACCCAATTTAAAACAATATCATGGCGAATTGTTCTGTACGAGTGTTTAGAGATCCCTATCAACAATGTTAATTTCTCGTATTGACTAGAATCCATTTACCACTCAACAAACCAATCATCACAATATAAAACAATTTTTTTTATATTCACTAACAAATACGCGCTCATAGCTATTATTACACTCATACTCAATCTAGAGTACTACTGACTCTATCTCTAATGAGTAATTCCCAACAGAGCCAAGGTTGTCTCTTAACCAAGAGCTCTGATACCAAATGCAACGAATGTGATTTTTCGTCCACGAAGGTCGACATTAATACGTCCACTGTATCAACTGCTGAGCAATCGAATGCCGGAAAACCGAACCTTTAGGGTTAAGGAAGTGGTAGAAGATAGAAGAAGAAAGAAAAAAAAGCAACAGAAACAATATTAGAATATCACAATCGCAGCGGAACAATATAATAGATAAATGAATATCTTTAAAACAAAGAACTATATCAGTTATTACATTACATCACATTATCATTACATTATCAAAGTTTACAACAACAAACAACGGAAAAGAAATACTACATACTAATTGATACACCACGCCATCCAACTTGCCTCAAGATCTCTACAGCAACTCCTGAATTCCAGAATGACCTGATAACCTGACTCTAGACTGCCCGTGTTAAAATTGGTGGGCACCCAGAGTTTAGGAAGAGAACAATAAACTCCAGGTCAGTCATGGGACTGGTGTGAGAACTTAAAACAGTTTATCTTTAAAAATAAACAAAGGAATATTTTAAAATAGATTCGCAATGCTTTTTAGAAAATGAAACTATCATAAGGCCTCCCGCACACACACAATGCAAACGCAGAATCAGAGGAAATTTCTTCTCATGATAGTCAAACATGCTTGATACGAGACATTTTCTTTTTGATATTATTACTGTAAGTGCAAAGTGTAGGAAAACATTTCGAAAGTAATGATATAATCTTAGCCAACATAGACATTCCGAACTATGCCTACTATAGCTACCATCTAAACAGTGGTGACCACCATTAGTATATGACAGGTTCTACAACTAAAACCGTACAAGGTGCGTATTGGAGTTTGGATTTCCAACAAATGGTCAGGCCAAGGAAATTCCCATTGCCACATGGGTACGCCTCTGGAAAGACGCCCCAACAACCTAACCGGATCTCTGCCAACACAAGGCGTGGTTACCCCAAGCTGGGTAACTACTGACACGAATATGCCATCCCCCGGTCGTAACTGACCTATATCTCGGGATTCACCAACAGCCACAAAGTAATAAGTTTGCAGCAACAACATATGTTAAGTATCAGGGCTCTATACCATAATACCACCTCTATCCAGAAGGAATGACATACACTAAGGGGGCGTTGTCCCCTAATAACCTTGCTGCATCTTTTCCTGTTTTGACCATTTTCGGGGTGTGAGGTCCGACGAAGTCTCGTCCACAAAGCTATGCTTTTCATAAAAGCCACGTTTTGATCAACAAATGCTCAGCAGCACTTCGTATGCCACATTACCAATTTTTGGAATATATCACTAGTATCCATGTAATAGCCCGCAAATCCGTACCCCTTGAGTCAACACTATTATACAACAATCAACACAAGTTGTACGGAAATACGAACCATTTGGGTTTAAGAAGAAGAGGTAGAAGAAGAGAAAAACAAAATCAACATCAGAATCTAACCATCGCAGCGGAATAAAATATAATATATAATATATAATCTTTACTCAACATCAAATATTTCTGTTTATATATTACATCATCAGAGTACATCAATCACAGCTCAACATCAATATCATACAATGAATACACAACAACTCAGAATACACAACTCAAACAGCGGAATATATATATAAATAAGTACAGGAATACATGTCGTCATCCTGCTCGTCTCCTGAGCTCCATAGCATCAAATCCTGTATCCTATAATACTCGGTCTGACCCGAGCATTATAGTTAAATAACACCCGAGTCAGTCTGGAATACCAGCGTGAGAAAATCACACCCAATTGATTATTAAAGTTTCAAAAATCCTTTGAAAACAAAAGCATCTCGTAAGACCACGCCACAAATAAACATGTCGGGTTTTTACCTTACGATAGCTAAAACAATTTTTATTGAAATCCTCTGATATTATAATAGGGTCTATTTACAAGTACTTATAAAATAGCCGAAATTGTTACATGATTAAATTCCAGCTACTAGCCACAAAGTGGGTAATACAAACAAAACTCGTACAAGGCTCGTAGGGAAAATGGATTTCCAACAATGACTAGGCACTGGGGTACCACCTGTCACAGTACGGGGCCTAGATCACCGTACCGAGGACTACTCCCTTCATCCCCTGCAACACAAGGCCGGAACCATTCCTTACTGAACAGTCCCGAACAAGATAAACCCCGTGGTTGGCGCGACCAACCACCCACTAAGCCGAAATATATATAAGGGACATCTAGACAGGGGAATTATCTTGTCCTGCTTGGGCATGACCCACCTAACCTTGCTGCATATCCCCTGATTTTCAGTCATTCCCATTTGATGAGGCTTGAGGCTAAGCGTTACCTTTAGAACGTTTCACTTAGAATGCCCATCGCCCACCTGACGATGTTTCGCAAGCATTCGTCCATACAAGTCCGTCCCGGGTTCGAACGGAACCGAAGGCACTATTCCTACTACATCCATTTTGGAAATATCCTCAGGATTAGTAGCGACTAGCCCTTGCACTTCACTGTTCCATCTTCGAATCCAAAATCGTTTACGCGAAACGTACAAACCGGATCGAAGTGGTTTTCGAGAAATAAATCTCGATCCCGGTCTCTTCGAAACGATCAACGCATTTGGCCAATATTGATAGTCGGTTATTTAACTATCAATTAATATTCACAAACAACCATCCAACAATAAATAATTTCCCAAATTATTTATTTATCTCAAAATATCCTCAAAGATATATTTCTATTTTCAATCCTTTGAAAACAGTTTCAAAACCATCTTTCTTTCCAGAATCAACTTTTCCAAATCTTTTCTATCTCCTCTGAAATCACCAAGCACAAAATAGATTTTTAAAATAATTTTAGAACACTTTACTTTGAAATATATGCTTTAAAATACTTAGGATAAAACTACGTAACTAATTTTGCTAAAATTACATACTATATGCATTTAGAAAATAAGGTCACTTTACAAAATATAAAACCAGGTTTTTACTTTTAAAACAAATACTAAGTCACTTATAAATAATTAATGCTATAATATATTAAAGGAAATACTTGCTTTAGAAATTAAATATTAGAAATAATAATATTTTACAAAACATACTTTTTAAACAATTTTAAAACTATTAACTTATATTTAAAAACTTACTTTGAAAACGTACTTGGTTATTCAGAAGAAATTTCCAAACTCAATCACTTAAATCAATTTTCCAAATTGATTTCTAATTTATTCCATTTGAAATAAATTTCTTTACTTACCAGTTTATTTCAAAATTCATTAATTATGAACTTTATTATTGTTTTCAATTTGATTTTAAATCCTTTATCTGAAATGTACAAATTTCAGGTTATTCCCAATTCCTTCTTTATTTTATTTTTTTTTCTTTTTTTTTTCTTTTCTTTTTCTTCTTAAATGATTTAAAATCCTAAATTTAAAATAAATGTTTTGTTCCTTTAAACAATAACATTGAAGTTAGAGTTCGTTAACTTTCTGTTTATTTCAACTTTTCTTCCCATACTCAAGATTTATTTATTTAAATTTTCAACACTTTATTTCCTATCCAGTTCATTTATAAATTTATTTAACCTTTCTATAATTATTTACTTACAATTTCATTTCTTTTATTTTCATTTCCAAACCCAAATTATATATTTGGTAATTCATTATTGCCCAATTATAACCATCAAGCCATAGCATTCAATATTTCCTCATAATTCATTACCGATATCAAATATTCAGAACAGAGAATATTAAATAATTAAATAAAGTTGAGGGGTCCAGTTGGATCCCTCCAACCTGTTTTTTTCCTGCATCCACAGATGTTAGCACAATATAGTACATCAATTTCCAAATATAACATACAATAGCACATCAACAACTCAACCATTCAAACAATTATTTAAATTTAATCATTTAAATTTAAATTTAAACCAAGTGAGATTAACTCACCTTTTGCTTTTGATTTGCAGTCTATTCCATCTTGACTTGTTTTCCATTGTAGTTTTCAGACCTTGTAAAAATATTAAATGTTCTATTAATATTCGATTCAATTAGAAAATTAAGTCCCCATTTGATAAATTAATTAACTCTATATTTTATCACCCTTAACAAAATTTAAATTTACTAATAATTTAATTCAGGCTAATACATCCCTTTAATAATCTTTAATAGCTAAAGTTTATTAGATAGGTCAATCGTACACTTTTATCATTATCACCAAATCCCTTACATAATTTTCTTCCAAAACCTTATATCGATTACCCGTATATATGTGTTTTAAACTTTGGAACATTTAAAACTAAACAGTAAATATGAGTTATGTTATATGTATTTTAACTGCATATATATATTTTTATTTTTATTTTTATTTTCTCTGTACATAATTTAAATCTCAACAGCAATTTATTAAACTTCAAAATTAACTGCTTAACAAAAGAATACCTTACTGCGTACCATACGTGCCCTGCCATCGAACAAATCTCCCTCATCACTCGTAGGAGTCGCCAATGCCTTCACCTCTCCTCTGTTTCGTCCCACCTGCGAGCCACCACGCACGAACTTCCACACGCGGACCTCCCCTCAACTTCGAATTCGAGCTCGCCATGGGTCGAACTCACGACAACCAGACGAGTCTGTGACATCGTCTCCCCCTCTACTAGCATCGCGATACCATTCTCGATCAAAACGAAATCCAAACCCTAGCTTCGTGTCGTTCAACACTGTCGCGAACCCATTTAACTCGCAGCCACCAACGCTTGCGCCAAACTATCAAAACTCCCCTCTTATGCGATTCGAGCTCGATTCCACAATGAATCCAACCCCAAATCGACCTTCCCTTCAGAGTCGCGCCACCGCGAGTTCGAGTCGAAGGCGAGGCGACTTCGTTTCCCCCCCCCCCGTCACTGAAAAGCTTCGATCGATTTGGATTCCTATAATTTGATTTATGGATTTATTGAGAGGAGGAGGAGTGTTTTTTTTTGATTATATAAAGGCCTGCGGCCATTTAAGATTATTATTTTTTTCACTGTGAGGATTAGGGAAAAGAAGAGACGGTAGTTCGGCCTCCTCGTGTTGTCTGTTATTATATTTTGTTCTATCACACGGCTTCCCTAAGAAGCTTCTTCCCTGATTTTTTATTATTATTAATAATATTATTATTATTAATATCATATGTTTTATCTTATTATTATTATTTGTTTTAGTTCGAGCATTTTGATAATTGATTGAACGGGTTAGAATTAGGAAAGTATGTGATTAAATGACAGGAAGAAGGCGTATAGAAGAAGCTTGATTAATTAAATTAAATTAAATTAAATTATTATCAACTAAATTTTCAACGCGTATATATATATATCGTTCACTCACATACTAACTCCGATTAATACGAAATTCGAAATCCGATAATAATTCAATATTACGGATTCAATGGGACTGTTTTCGTCGAATTTCGAGACTGTGCCTCAGAAAACTATTTTTAAATTCAATTTAAACTATAAAGTTTTAAAACTGAACAAACAACTTCCAAATTCAATTTTAACACTTTTACTATCTTCACTATCATCAATATAAATTTTATAAGCCTTCAAATTATTTTTAATCGGCTTAAAATTCCAGATTCAACATTATTCAAATTCAAGTTATTTACTTCAATAATTTAATTATCAAATAAATTGTGATATTCGTAATTCAAGTTAAAATTACCTTATTGAATATTTAAAATCAATTAAATATTCCGATTCAAATTGCTTAAAAATTCCGGGTCATCACATTCCTCCCCCCTTAAAAGAATTTCATCCCCGAAATTACTAACTAGGAAGAATGGCTCAAAACCCGTTACTTTTCCAAAACCAAACAGTTTCTAACAACTCAACAACTTACCAACTATCTCTTATAAAAGATCCATTATCTTTCTTATTAACCTCTCAACTCTCCCATAGTTTCCAACTATACTATTTGTTTAACCACTCAAGTTCAATTTAAAACCAAATTCTGAGTTATCAAAAATTTCTCAAAATTTTTCTAACTCTCTAAATTCCCGAAAAATTTCGCCAGCGTCTCCTTTGCACGGCTAGCTCGGTACAACTACAAAATGGCTCGACGGCCTCCCAAATCCAAAAAGAAAACAAAAAGCCAAGTGACTCAATCCAAATCCCAATCAAATTTCATACCAAATTTAAATACATACCTTTTTGTCGAGCATTTCAAATTTATCTTCTTGAAATCAAAAACCAATTTCTTTTTTGCCTTCTAATACCTGCATACCTGCTTAGCACTAATATCCAATCACAATATTCCCAAAACATTTTATCGACTCCCTTACCAAATGCCAATGTTCATCCAAATATCAACTTAGAATATATTTACAATATTCAATTTCCAATTAAGAATTGACCATTCCTTACTTAAGTTAACATAAGCAATTTATATGTTTCTTTATTTATTTCCGTCTTACCACTTCAATTTATATCCATTTCTATCCACATTGGTTTATCTCCATTTCTATATGAATTTAATTTTTTTTTTCAATTCTGAATATATAAATTTTATTTGTCACTTAGTGCTAATTAATGTCATTATTTTAATCAGTTTAATTTACTACCTTAGTTCAATTTCCAGTTTAAAATCGTTTTGTCGTTAGCAAAAATTTTTCCAAAATTTTTTTTCAAAAATTTTCTAACTCCCAAAATTTCTGAAATTTTTTGGCAGAGTCTCCTTTGTACGGAGGAGCTTTTGCAATTTGACAAAAGAGATAAATATATATACATCGACCCACACGGTCGGAAAAACCAAAAACAGTTCATATTTCCTATTTTTATTGCGTAGGCGTACCTTATTTAGCATTTTAAGCAAGCGGCTTATTATTTTTAGCAAATAGCATAACCAAATCCAGCCACACGGCTTCCAAGTACCTGTACTTGCTCAGTTTAAACTTGTAAGTGCCAAATATAAGAAGTTTAACAACATATCACTTATTTGTAATAGTTAAAACATATGAATTCTAAAAGAAACTCATACCAAACATTTTTCTGTAAGCAATTTATATAGTTTCCATGCTAATCTAACTATTTTCAATTAATTTATAAACCATTTTCATTCAATTTGAATGGTTTTCAATCCATTCGTATACAACTTCACCAATTTAAATGGTTTAAAACTCAACAATTTACTTTTAATTTACTTTTAAGCAACTGAACTCATATTTAATCCAATTGATCTCAAAAATCAATTTATTTTACTCCTGTCCATCCAAGGTATTTTAATAACTTCTATTTATATTCAATAACAATTTATTCCTTGCAATTTGATGAGATTTACGTGAATAAATAAACGCTTGAGTTTTATAATCAATTTAATATTGACTCCAACTCAACTTACACTTAATTCAATTCCATTTCGGATTTATTCACAATCCATTTATTTAGCTCGACCACTCCATTTAAATTTCATTTACAATCTATTTACTCACATTTCATACCATATTTGTTTATTCCAAACTATTTTATTTAGTTCAAAATCAATTCCAAGCTATTGCATTCCATAACCATTTCTCAACTTATTTAAACCAACTCTTCATTTGATACTTATTTATTCCATCATTTATTTATTCCATCATTTATTTATTCTATATAATTAGTTTATCCACATTCACTTAAACCATTCTAATAAACTCGAAACATTCTATTTTCCTTATTGTCTCAAGTTATTTCAATTTTTTTAATAATTTAAATGGTTTACAATTATTTATTTAAGCATTTTCATTCCATTAAATATTATCAGTCACTCACCGAATTTGTTTTCAATTAAAATCATTTTTACTTGATTTAAATCCAATCCACTATCATTACTCTTAGTTTTAAGTTGAATTCAATTCAACTCTCCTTCATTTCTTCAGCTTAAGTTATTCCACTTCAATTTATTCAAATTTTATACTTAAGCTCATTCTCATTTTGCAAACAAGTTCTCTTTTCAAATTAACTTGATTCTATTTCAATCCAATCTCATTTTAAATTTGCAATTTCATTTGATTGGTTATTATAGAATTTAACTTCCCAGATTCAACTCATTTAATTTATTGCAAAGCCATCTCCAATTATATTTTCACTTAGTTGGATTTTATTCTCAATACAAACCATTATTATTTTAATCCAATTTCATTTTGATTTGATACATTTCCAATTATATTTAATTTGTTAACACTTCAAGCCTAATTTTAATTCATAACTCAAGTTCTGATTTTATTAAACTCACAATTCATTTACATCTACTTCATCGACAAGTCGAATTTAAATATAACTTGAGTTTTATTTTCAAACCTCATCATAACTCACAATTCAATTTCATTAACTAATTTATTATCTAATTAGTCCTCCCATTATTTATAATCCAACACTTGAATTTTTTCATTCCAAATATCACTTTTATTTATTTTCCTTAGTTCAATATACTTTACAATTCAAGTTTGGATTTTCCTCTCATTTCCCTATTCATCTAAATACTTATTTGGATTTGTATTCCATTTTCAATTTTATAAGTCACAACTTATTATTTACACCATTCCATTCCTCATAGGCTTGAATATATTATTCTTTTAATTTTAACTCAAGCCTTATGCTTATTTATAACCCAAGCATATTTTATTCATGCATTTTAATTCTTTTATAAATTATTCTGGTTTATTTGTTTCAATTTAATTCTTATCCAATTTATTTTCCATTTGTTCAGGCAAGAATTTAATTTCATTCATTAATTCAATTGAATTCTCATTACAATTCAATTTTGTCTTAATTCAGTTTTATTTAACTCAATTCGAATCCAATTTAATTCGAATACAGCTGGATATTATTTTCAGCTTATTCAATTTATTTTAATTCAGTTAAAATTTCATTCCCAATCCAAGTTAATTTCATTTACCCTTTTAAATTTAAATTCCATTATCCAAAGCTTATATTTCCTTCATTTTCATTCACTTAAGTTAAATTTTATTTGCTGAATTAAAAATTTCAATCCCTTCTTATTAATATCAACTTCTCTTTATAAGTACATTATTTGATAATTTATTCATTCACCAATTCATTATTTAACCAATAAATTTTATTTCCAAACATTAATTATCTTTAGTCCATCCTGACCAATTTTCCCATTCCACATAACTTCACACAATTAAATTTTAAATTCCAATACTCATTTTCACTTACACCGTTGAATTTTTTTTTCAACAGATTCCAAAGTTTAAACAACCTTTCAAAATTCCCTTTAAAACCTTCTATATCCAAAATTCGTTTGATAAATTCAATTTATCTCTTTGAATTTCAAAACTCAACCAGTTTTGCAAACAATTTCAATTCAAAACAATTTGGTAGCAATTTCACCTCTGGAAACTCGAAAATGAACATCGATGATGCTGCAGTCATCACCGAAGTCATTTTCTAGCGACCAAAAGAGTTCAATGCTTTTATTCTCTTTCTAAAATCCATCCAATATTTTTAAATTCCAAATCTCTCTAGATTTCAAATCCGATTCAAAATATTTCTCAATATATATTATCCTCCCAACTTTTGAGAATCCTTATCCAATCCAAAGAATCTTAAATCTCCAAATTCCAAACTCTTTAGATTTAAATTCAACCTTTCTTTGGGATTTTATCTTACTTTAATAATTAATTACACTATAATTTTCATTATAGTTTACATTTACAAATTCATTTGATATGAATTGTTTTCTTAGTTTTTAATTATGAATTCAATTCCTTATTCCATTATGAATCACATTCATAAATTTCATCTATTATGTTAATTTATTCCTTAATTTGTTTTATTTCTTATTTCAAACTTTATTCAATTATCTTCCAATGATAATAAATTTAATATTTATCACTTCTATCATCCAAACATCCATGTACAGCTATAATAATTAAGAAAATCAATTTCTTTTATATACATAAAATAAATTTGGGTAAAATTACTTCATTTACCCTAGTTAAAACAATACTGTGTCGGTTTACCTTGTTCAAGAGTTTAGAAATCCCTATCGATGACATGGCGTCCCACACATCGACCAGAATCCATAAACACTCAACCGATAAATCAACACAATATAAAAACAATTTCATATTCACTAACAAGTACGCACTCATATCTATTAATACTCTCAAACTCATTCTAGAGTACTATGGACTCTGTTCTATGAGTAATTCCCACCAGAGCCAAGGTTATCACCAACCTAAGCTCTGATACCAACTGTAATAGCCCGCAAATCCGTACCCCTTGAGTCAACACTATTATACAACAATCAACACAAGTTGTACGGAAATACGAACCATTTGGGTTTAAGAAGAAGAGGTAGAAGAAGAGAAAAACAAAATCAACATCAGAATCTAACCATCGCAGCGGAATAAAATATAATATATAATATATAATCTTTACTCAACATCAAATATTTCTATTTATATATTACATCATCAGAGTACATCAATCACAGCTCAACATCAATATCATACAATGAATACACAACAACTCAGAATACACAACTCAAACAGCGGAATATATATATAAATAAGTACGGGAATACATGTCGTCATCCTGCTCGTCTCCTGAGCTCCATAGCATCAAATCCTGTATCCTATAATACTCGGTCTGACCCGAGCATTATAGTTAAATAACACCCGAGTCAGTCTGGAATACCAGCGTGAGAAAATCACACCCAATTGATTATTAAAGTTTCAAAAATCCTTTGAAAACAAAAGCATCTCGTAAGACCACGCCACAAATAAACATGTCGGGTTTTTACCTTACGATAGCTAAAACAATTTTTATTGAAATCCTCTGATATTATAATAGGGTCTATTTACAAGTACTTATAAAATAGCCGAAATTGTTACATGATTAAATTCCAGCTACTAGCCACAAAGTGGGTAATACAAACAAAACTCGTACAAGGCTCGTAGGGAAAATGGATTTCCAACAATGACTAGGCACTAGGGTACCACCTGTCACAGTACGGGGCCTAGATCACCGTACCGAGGACTACTCCCTTCATCCCCTGCAACACAAGGCCGAAACCATTCCTTACTGAACAGTCCCGAACAAGATAAACCCCGTGGTTGGCGCGACCAACCACCCACTAAGCCGAAATATATATAAGGGACATCTAGACAGGGGAATTATCTTGTCCTGCTTGGGCATAACCCACCTAACCTTGCTGCATATCCCCTGATTTTCAGTCATTCCCATTTGATGAGGCTTGAGGCTAAGCGTTACCTTTAGAACGTTTCACTTAGAATGCCCATCGCCCACCTGACGATGTTTCGCAAGCATTCGTCCATACAAGTCCGTCCCGGGTTCGAACGGAACCGAAGGCACTATTCCTACTACATCCATTTTGGAAATATCCTCAGGATTAGTAGCGACTAGCCCTTGCACTTCACTGTTCCATCTTCGAATCCAAAATCGTTTACGCGAAACGTACAAACCGGATCGAAGTGGTTTTCGAGAAATAAATCTCGATCCCGGTCTCTTCGAAACGATCAACGCATTTGGCCAATATTGATAGTCGGTTATTTAACTATCAATTAATATTCACAAACAACCATCCAACAATAAATAATTTCCCAAATTATTTATTTATCTCAAAATATCCTCAAAGATATATTTCTATTTTCAATCCTTTGAAAACAGTTTCAAAACCATCTTTCTTTCCAGAATCAACTTTTCCAAATCTTTTCTATCTCCTCTGAAATCACCAAGCACAAAATAGATTTTTAAAATAATTTTAGAACACTTTACTTTGAAATATATGCTTTAAAATACTTAGGATAAAACTACGTAACTAATTTTGCTAAAATTACATACTATATGCATTTAGAAAATAAGGTCACTTTACAAAATATAAAACCAGGTTTTTACTTTTAAAACAAATACTAAGTCACTTATAAATAATTAATGCTATAATATATTAAAGGAAATACTTGCTTTAGAAATTAAATATTAGAAATAATAATATTTTACAAAACATACTTTTTAAACAATTTTAAAACTATTAACTTATATTTAAAAACTTACTTTGAAAACGTACTTGGTTATTCAGAAGAAATTTCCAAACTCAATCACTTAAATCAATTTTCCAAATTGATTTCTAATTTATTCCATTTGAAATAAATTTCTTTACTTACCAGTTTATTTCAAAATTCATTAATTATGAACTTTATTATTGTTTTCAATTTGATTTTAAATCCTTTATCTGAAATGTACAAATTTCAGGTTATTCCCAATTCCTTCTTTATTTTATTTTTTTTTCTTTTTTTTTCTTTTCTTTTTCTTCTTAAATGATTTAAAATCCTAAATTTAAAATAAATGTTTTGTTCCTTTAAACAATAACATTGAAGTTAGAGTTCGTTAACTTTCTTTTTATTTCAACTTTTCTTCCCATACTCAAGATTTATTTATTTAAATTTTCAACACTTTATTTCCTATCCAGTTCATTTATAAATTTATTTAACCTTTCTATAATTATTTACTTACAATTTCATTTCTTTTATTTTCATTTCCAAACCCAAATTATATATTTGGTAATTCATTATTGCCCAATTATAACCATCAAGCCATAGCATTCAATATTTCCTCATAATTCATTACCGATATCAAATATTCAGAACAGAGAATATTAAATAATTAAATAAAGTTGAGGGGTCCAGTTGGTCCCTCCAACCTGTTTTTTTCCTGCATCCACAGATGTTAGCACAATATAGTACATCAATTTCCAAATATAACATACAATAGCACATCAACAACTCAACCATTCAAACAATTATTTAAATTTAATCATTTAAATTTAAATTTAAACTGAGTGAGATTAACTCACCTTTTGCTTTTGATTTGCAGTCTATTCCATCTTGACTTGTTTTCCATTGTTGTTTTCAGACCTTGTAAAAATATTAAATGTTCTATTAATATTCGATTCAATTAGAAAATTAAGTCCCCATTTGATAAATTAATTAACTCTATATTTTATCACCCTTAACAAAATTTAAATTTACTAATAATTTAATTCAGGCTAATACTTCCCTTTAATAATCTTTAATAGCTAAAGTTTATTAGATAGGTCAATCGTACACTTTTATCATTATCACCAAATCCCTTACATAATTTTCTTCCAAAACCTTATATCGATTACCCGTATATATGTGTTTTAAACTTTGGAACATTTAAAACTAAACAGTAAATATGAGTTATGTTATATGTATTTTAACTGAATATATATATTTTTATTTTTATTTTCTCTGTACATAATTTAAATCTCAACAGCAATTTATTAAACTTCAAAATTAACTGCTTAACAAAAGAATACCTTACTGCGTACCATACGTGCCCTGCCATCGAACAAATCTCCCTCATCACTCGTAGGAGTCGCCAATGCCTTCACCTCTCCTCTGTTTCGTCCCACCTGCGAGCCACCACGCACGAACTTCCACACGCGAACTTCCCCTCAACTTCGAATTCGAGCTCGCCATGGGTCGAGCTCACGACAACCAGACGAGTCTGTGACATCGTCTCCCCCTCTACTAGCATCGCGATACCATTCTCGATCAAAACGAAATCCAAACCCTAGCTTCGTGTCGTTCAACACTGTCGCGAACCCATTTAACTCGCAGCCACCAACGCTTGCGCCAAACTATCAAAACTCCCCTCTTATGCGATTCGAGCTCGATTCCACAATGAATCCAACCCCAAATCGACCTTCCCTTCAGAGTCGCGCCACCGCGAGTTCGAGTCGAAGGCGAGGCGACTTCGTTTCCCCCCCCCCCCCCACTGAAAAGCTTCGATCGATTTGGATTCCTATAATTTGATTTATGGATTTATTGAGAGGAGGAGGAGTGTTTTTTTTTTGATTATATAAAGGCCTGCGGCCATTTAAGATTATTATTTTTTTCACTGTGAGGATTAGGGAAAAGAAGAGACGGTAGTTCGGCCTCCTCGTGTTGTCTGTTATTATATTTTGTTCTATCACACGGCTTCCCTAAGAAGCTTCTTCCCTGATTTTTTATTATTATTAATAATATTATTATTATTAATATCATATGTTTTATCTTATTATTATTATTTGTTTTAGTTCGAGCATTTTGATAATTGATTGAACGGGTTAGAATTGGGAAAGTATGTGATTAAATGACAGGAAGAAGGCGTATAGAAGAAGCTTGATTAATTAAATTAAATTAAATTAAATTATTATCAACTAAATTTTCAACGCGTATATATATATCGTTCACTCACATACTAACTCCGATTAATACGAAATTCGAAATCCGATAATAATTCAATATTACGGATTCAATGGGACTGTTTTCGTCGAATTTCGAGACTGTGCCTCAGAAAACTATTTTTAAATTCAATTTAAACTATAAAGTTTTAAAACTGAACAAACAACTTCCAAATTCAATTTTAACACTTTTACTATCTTCACTATCATCAATATAAATTTTATAAGCCTTCAAATTATTTTTAATCGGCTTAAAATTCCAGATTCAACATTATTCAAATTCAAGTTATTTACTTCAATAATTTAATTATCAAATAAATTGTGATATTCGTAATTCAAGTTAAAATTACCTTATTGAATATTTAAAATCAATTAAATATTCCGATTCAAATTGCTTAAAAATTCCGGGTCATCACAATCCATCAACTACATAACCTCTGAGCTCGTACGTCTCTGAGAAGGGTGTAAGCTAAGAGAATAAAATCTCTGCTACCAACAGAAATATATTTGATAGAAACCAGCTTTACATCTCAAATTGTAATGTCAGACACACATCCATACAAGTCCATTCTGGGTTCGAACAGAACCTAAGGCACTTCCAAAGAAGCCGTTGCAATCTGGATATTCACTAATCACGACCGGACTTCCCATCACAAAGGGTGATAAAATCTCTATATCGGAGATCAGCCGATGCAGAGACATTCGACGGTAATCCTTCCGTTTTCAAAAATATCCGGTCATCAACACCGGTCTTCAAATTCTATTCATTACGACATATCATTATTCGAAATGGGATTTATGACACAAAGGTCCTCTCCCGGCTAACCGAATAACGAGCGCTTATTTTCAAAATAAGTGTAGCATTAAAATTCAAGAAAATCACATCAAATACTCATTTAAAGGTAAATATTGATAGTCGGTTATTTAACTATCAAGGCCAACAAACAAATATCCAGCACCATTACAATCACTAGGCCCTTTTTATTAATTTTCCATAAATTAAATAACTTGCCAGATATCCACTTCAATCTATCCTTAAAAAGATATGTTCTCTAAACCGTTTCAATTTCATATTGGAAAAGCAATTCCAAATACTCATTTAACAATAAGTAATTCACAAATCTATTTATTTTCAATACTTAGAAAACATCTAATATACTTAAAACACGATTAAGTATATATTTTATTCCTTTAAGGAAAATGCTTTCTTTAAACACATTTATTTGGGTCAAAACGAATGTTGCGTAAAACATCGTTACGACAACCCAACATCACTAGTATAGGGATTCGAAATTAAGATAGATACATAAATCTCATTACTATATAAAAACATTTCCTTTCGAAAATCATTTACTATAACAACAGTGTTATAGTCCACCATTTCGTTATTTCTCGAAAACGTCTATTTCAACAATGAATGTTGAAATCTATGGTTTCGATCCTTAACACATTTTAAAACAACTTCAAATCGTTTTAGTTCTATTTAAAAGATCACTTCCTAAAACGTTTCTTTAACATATCATTCACCGTCCAAAATCATGAATATAAATCGTTTACCAAATTTAACACTTCTACATATTCAATTTAAGGATTATCCACTGTCCGAAATCGTGGATATGCTTCCTTTAATGAGTTATACAAATTAACTTGTCAAATTCAATCAATCTTGAATTTATAAATCAATGTTTATAAATTCACATTTATATATTATAAAAACTTCAAGTTATAAAAATTACTTTATTTACAAATTTTATTATATCTTATTTAGTTGCTAATCCAAATTATAAGTAAATTTAACTATAAATCTTTTATTTTACAAAATCTATTCATTTTATAACTTCACAATTTATAAATCTATAAATTTCATTTACTTACGAAATCCATTTATATTTCATTTTAACACTTATAAAAACTCGTTTTATAATTCCAATATTTTAATTTATAAATATCAATTTTATAAATCTTTTATATAAACCATTTATAATAATTTAAAAATCCCAATTTAATCTATTTATAAAATCATTAACTCCATATTTTCAAAATTTAATTTTCAACTATATTTCTCAAAAATCATAATTTTTATAACATTAAAATTATAACGTTTATTTATTTAAACTGAATCAATTCCAAAATTCAATAAAACATATATTTTCAAAAATCACTTGGAAATCCTTTGAAATTCAAAATCGTTGCTTTAACATTTTTAAAACTCCAAAAATAGGCCCAATGCTGCAACAACACTAAATATAACAACCACGGCATCCCAAACATCATATATCTTATGATAACAGAATATATCACAATATCTGTAAATAAATCAATACTGTTGAGGAACCCAGTTGGATCCCTCCAACCTTTTTCCCTGCATCCACAGATGTTAGCACAATACCAATCCCGTTCCAATACGGAATATCGCGGTACATTGGTTTATAAAATATTATCCACTATTATGCGGCGCAATAGGGTCTCATCCGCTATATAATGCGGGAAAATCAACTCCAAGTGCATATATAATACCAATTCCATATCAAGGTGAAATATCGTGGTATATGTGTTTAATAAATAACATCTGCTTAATATATGGCGTATAGGGTCTATTTCAAAACAACAGATAATAATTTATCATTCAACCACACAATCAAGCAATTTTAAATCTAACTGTTTAAAATTTAAATCGAAACTATTTCGATTGAGTGAGAAGTTCTTACCTTAGCTTTCAATAACAGTTTCAGTGTTTTATTTCGAATAAAATCAAACGCGCGTTTAATTTTACCCAAATTTTCACTAGCTCCAAACAACTCCATTCCAGGTCCATCGCGTAGTGTTCGTCAATACGAAGCCAACGTAATTCGTTTCGTCAAAAACGGACCTCGTATGAACAAGTTACAGCTTTTAGAAGTTTATACGAATTATATAAATTAATTTACAATTTCTTTTAAATTTTATACCCAGATTCAACATCGGCCGTTCGTTTCAAACCCCTGCAATCTTGGCCACATATTTCCATCATCTTCTTCCTCCAGTTAACTCACACGCAAGTAAACCCTACTCGGCCGCCATTTACATCGAATTAACGCGACCGATATACACGACTCCACGACGATCAACGACCTTCATCACGAGGCCCTCCACCTACTCCATCAACGCCACAAGTACGGTCGAGCTCGGTCATGAACTTTGCTCGAAAAACGTGACCGAACGGCCTGACTTCACAACCAAGATTCCACGACCACGTCGCTCCGATGATGATCAAAACCGTATGGATTTGTAGCTCTCCTCGAGCTTTAGAAGTTTGTAGTTGAAAGTTTGTTGAAATATCACGTGGATTAGAAGAAAATGAGGGAGGAATAAAATAATGTTTCGGCCACTGATAGTTTCTGGCGGCCGAAGCTTTGAGATGAAACCCTAGGGTTTTCTTTTGCAAATGGAAAAAGTAGAGGTCCTTTTATAGAAAATTCTCGCGACACTATTCACCCGAATTTTTCCCGAAATCCAAACGAGGCGTGCCGCCTGGCGTTTATAATGTTTTACCCCCATTCCGAACGCAATGGAATATATATCGGGAGCCAATTTGATCAAATTTGGAAGATAGTTTTTAAATCGAATTATTTAAATTCAAAATTCACTCAAATCGATTTCTACGCGTTTTAGCTTGCCCCGTACAAACCGTAAATCTGATTGACACGAAATTTGAAACCATACAATAATTTCACATTACGGATCCGATGAAAACTGGTTTCGTCGTAATCCGAGACTGTTTTAAAAATGGCTATTTTTACTCGTCAATTAAATATTAAAATATGCAACTTCTGCAAATTAACTTTTAATTCAATTTTAAAAGTTCTATAACATCATTCTAACTCCAATATGATTTAATACAACTTTACACATCAAATTCTATCACATTATACCCAATTTCCAATTATTTCTGAAATTTCAAATATTAAATTATCGATTTAATTATCCACTTTAAATCCAGATATTCGAAGTTAATTTATTCGACTTAAAAATTTCACTTGTTAATATTTAAAATCAATTAAATATATGAATTTCAATTGACAGATATTCTGGGTGGTTACCGAGAAAACCAGGTCTTACCCGAGAATTATTTAAGAAGAAAAATAATAAACGGATCAGTCTAGCTATAATTACCATATAAGATGAGATTGGAAAAGTGATATGACAAATATATATATGATAACAATGAAAATCATACAATATCTCTATTCTATTCAAATACCATAAAGAATGTCATATTCTTTAGCTTATTCACCAAACCACAAATATTGATAAAAATTATCAATATACACCACAAAAATTGGTGAAACATAAATTCTAGAAATCGATAATTAGAAATCCAGAAAGAACAAAAAGGGGAGGCCTATCATAAACGGGAGCATGAAACCTCACCAACACGTGTATCATAAACGGAACACTATTCCATGGTCGCTAACCATCGAGCCGTTGCAATGACGTAGTACAACGATACGCTTGAGGAACCTGAAACTCAAATAAGCCGGAACAACGACGTAGTAAAATGGTATGCCCGATGAACCGAACTCCACAAAATGGTCAAAAGACCATGGACCGCTAGCCCATAAAAGTGAGATGAAGCTCCATAAAACGAGGTACAGTTCCCCACATGGATAAAGAGACATTGCATATCGCTAGTCTAAGCCATAAAATGATCACCACTGATCAATATGAAGTGTAAATTACACCAAGCTAGTAAATAAATGAATTTATCTTCATGTCCCATAACCACTGGCTTAACTTAAATATTTATGAACAAATTGTAGATTTCCACTCGAAAATTGTCACAAGATTTCAATCAAAAAAGTCCAAGAATTAACCGACGAAGGAAACACAAGTGTTTCATACCACTTGTTTTGCTAAGTCGTATAATTAGATTTCTCATACGAATGAGGTTAAGGTTTGTACATACTAATAGATTATAAAACAGTTTTAAAAATGAGCTTGGCATTAAAAGTAACGTTGAAATCATTTTTGTGGAAGAATTTGAGTATTTTCTACTAGTATAAAAACCTTTGTATTTAAAGTGACAAACACAGAAATGATTGTGAAAACAATCTATCACCAAAAATTCACGTTCAACGATGTGAATTAAAACCATGAAAATCGATATCAAATCCATCAAATGGATATTCCCAAAATGCAGAAAAGAAATCATCAAATTGTAATGAATGACATCAACTACCTGAATCAACAAAAATTGATTAAAATGAAAATCCACATGAAAATAGGCAGATTGGCATGATTTTAACAGCGTCAGGCGTCTGGTGGTTTTCCCAGACGCCTGAGCTGTAAGTCTGGAAATTTTCTTCTAGATCGCCCATACGTTTGGAAAGTAACATCAGACGTCTGAGCTAAAAGACTGGAATTTTTTTCCGTAGCTCCAGACTCCTGAGCTTATTACCAGACGCCTGAGCTTATTACCAGACGTCTGAGCTGAAGCTCAGTGAACATTTTTCTTAGGAAAATGATGGCCAAATCATCTTGGAAGTGATCGAATGAGCGACGACGGTTAGGGATTTATGCCAAGTGACAACCCAACCCTATAAGCTCTTCAATACACCATAAACAACATGTCCACACATCCATTGTATGATTTTCATAGATTTTGATTTCAAAATACCCAAAATTCAAAAATTCATCAAACTAATTCAAATCAAAAGCAAGTGGACACGAAATAGATGTTAGGAATTCGTACCTAACAACAATGAAAGCTATAGACATAGATGTGAGTTCAAGAACTCACCTTTAAACCCAAAACAACAAGTGAGAAGCTTAAAAAAAGAAAGATCAATCACTCTTCAACTTCAACTCTAGAAGCTCCAATTTAAGATCATAAGCAAATATTTCCTAAGTTAGGTTATAGAAATTTTGAAAATTGAAGAGGGATTGAGATGGAGAAGATGAAGAGGATGCTTACCTAAGCTTCTTCTTGATTTCTAACTTGGATTTGAATTTTCCTAAGAGAATTAAGGATTAGGAATTTCTAATCTCTTTTCTTTTGCCCCATTTTTCTCTTAGGGCTTGAGTATTAGGAAATAAGGAGTAGAATGAATGTAGAGGAGTGGAGTTAGGGTATTTGATAAAGGAGTTGGGTTAGTGGGCTAGAACCAAACCCAAAGCCCAAATGGAAATACCAAAAATCCAAATCAACTCCAAACATATCGATGTTTATACTTAGAAAGTTTGTAAACGTCGTTTTAAACTCAATGGAAGTGGTCTCGAGTCCTAATTCGACTGTTTACAAAAAGTCATATTTCAGGCTTTAATCCAACTAATTATGCTATATTTAAATAAAACATTTAAGTATATAATCGTAAAATTTGTGAGTCGTTACAGATTCCCCTCCTTAAAGAAATTGCATCCTCGTAATAATTAAGAAGAAAATAAAGAGTAGCAACCGCACAAAGGCATAACTACACAAAAGAATATTTTGAAGCGAGAAGTTCACCTTAAAGAGCACGAGGGAGTAAATCCGGATGTGCGCGCTCGATGAATTCTCTAGATACCCAAGGGAAATCCTTTGGATTTGCGGACTATTGAACTTTCACAAGGGGAACTTATTTATTTCGAAGGCATTTAACCTGCGAAGCAATCATACGAATAAGATGTTGCTTATAAGTCAAATTAGGTGAAACTTCGATTTCTTCAATAACACTGATTTCAAGAATAGAATTGGAATCTCTAAGGCATTTCCATAGTTGAGAAACGTGGAACACGTCATGAATAGCGGAATATTGAGCTGATAATAAAAGGCGATAATCCACGGAACCAATGCGTTCGGTGAAGGGAAATAAACCAATAAATAGAGGTGCTAATTTTCTCGATCGACTGAAACGCACAACACCCTTCATTGGTGAAACATGAATGAACAACAAATCTCCCATAGAAAATTCCAATTTCCTTCTTTGGGTATCGGCATAGGATTTTTGTCTACTTTGAGCTTCTTTCGTCCTATGACGAATAAAGTCAATCTTTTCCGTGGAATCACAAATAAAATATGCGCCTAAAACCAGCTTCTCACCGGTCTCAAGCCAATAAGAAGGAGATTGGCATGGTCTTCCGCAGAGTGCCTAAAAAGGTCCATACCAATACTAGATTGGAAGATATTATTATAGGAAAAATCAACAAGAGAAATATAATCTTCCCAACTTCCACCAAAATCAAGAACACACGCACGAAGAAGATCTTCAAGAGTTTGATTCACATGCTTGGTTCGTCCGTCGGACTGAGGATGATAAGCAGTGCTAAAATTAAGCTTCATTCCCAAAGCTTTTTGAAGACCTTTCCAAAATCCACTAGTAAATAATGGATCGCAATCACTAACAATAGAAGTAGGAACTCCATGCAATTTAACAATTTCTCTAACATAGAGTTTGGAGAAAAGAGGTACAGTCCAGTTGGACCAAACATGAATAAAATGGGAAGATTTTGTAAGTCTATCTACTATCACCCATAGACTGTGATGACCCGAACGAGAATGGCGAAGACCGTAAATAAAATCCATGGAAACTTGATCACACTTCCAAACTGGAATGTCTAAAGGTTGCAATAACCCACCGGGCCTTCGATGCTCGGCCATAATGAGTTGGCAAGTCATGCAACGCTTAATAAAGTTAGCAATATCAAATTTCATTCCATCCCAATAATAAAGTCATTTCATGTCTCCATACATTTTACTACTACCGGGATGAATGGTAAATTTAGAACGATGAGAATCTTCTAAAATGTCTTTACAAAGTTCACTAATATTGGCACAATAAGTCTACCAAACTTTTGAATACCTCCACGAGCATCGATTTCAAATTCTTTCAAACCATCAATATTTTTATCCCTATAACTTTGGCTAAGATTAGCCAATTCGGGATCATGCTTTTGAGCTTCAAGAATGCGGTCTAAAAGAGATGGATGAGCCCCAAATCTACATAAAACAAGGGATGAAGATGAATCAGATTCACGATCTCGTATCTCACAAGTGGACAGAGTCTTGAGATCATTCCATTCTGATATCATCATAGAAACAACCTCTTGTTGCTTATGACTAAGGGCATCGTCAATACAATTTCCCTTTACGAGAGTGTAAAGAATATCTAGTTCATAAGATGCAAGGAAATAAAGCCAACGTTGTTGACGTAAATTAAGTTCCTTTTGAGAAAACAAATACTATAAAGATTTATGATTGGTGCAGAGACAAATTTCTCTCCCAAAAGATAATGATGCCAAATTCTAAGGACGAAAACAATGACTGCGAGCTCTAAATCATGAGTGGCATATCTAGTCTTGGCAAGCTTTAATTGCCTAGAAGCATAAGCGATAACACGTTCCCTTTGCAAGGGAACGACACCAAAACCAATACGACTAGCATCCATATAAACAATCAAGTCTTAGTTCCCTTCGGGAATCACAAGAATAGGAGCATCAGAAAGGAGTTCTTTTAATTTTTGAAAAGCAGCTTCACATTTGTCTAACCAAATGTACTTAACTCCCTTCTTTGTCAAACTAGTAAGAGGTACAAAATTTTAGAAGTCTTTTATGAATCGACGGTAATAACCCGCCAAACCAAGAAAGCTACGAATTTACGTCACACTTTCCGGTCTCTTCCAATTTTGAATCGCTTCAATCTTAGAAGGATCCATTGAAATTCTAGATTCAGAAATGATATGTCCTAAAAATTTCACACGGGATTGCCTAAAGTGGCACTTATAAAATTTTTCTTTCAATTGATTGCTCCTAAGAGTTTCCAACACAGTCCGAAGATGTTTTTCATGCTCTTCCTCGGTTTTAGAATAAACAAGAATATCATCAATAAAGATGAAAACAAATCGATCGAGGAAGTATTTGAAAACTTGATTTATAAGGTCAACAAAATAAGCTGGAGCATTCGTTAAACCAAATGGCATAACAAGCCATTCATAAGATTCATAAGGAGTATAGAATGATGTCAAAGAATTGTTATCCTCTGCAATACAAAGCTGATGAAAACCGGTTGCTAAGTCTAACTGTGAAAAGGCACTAACACCGCTAAGTTGATCAAATAGTTCATCTATCCGAGGTAAAGGATATTTATTCTTGATGGTGAGATCATTAAGCTTGCGGTAGTCAACGCAAAGCCTAAGTGTACCATCAGATTTTTTCACAAAAATAGCTGAAGCTCCCCATGGAGAGGAACTAGAATGAATAAATTGTTTTGTTTCCAATTCGGATAATTGTTTATGCATCTCCTCATTTTCCTTATTGGACATACGATAAGGAGGACAAGTGATAGGTAGAGCTCCAGGGATTAGATTAAATTTAAACTCAACTGCTCTCTTAGATGGTAGTCCTAAAACGGGCTCAAATATATTAGGGAATTCACGAACAACGTGAACGAGGGAAATGATATCTTCTTCATCATCATTATCGTCGTCATGAGGATTTAGAGAATATAAGGATGCTACCAAATTGGAATCTGAATCTTTAAGAACTATAGAAATCTGCTTAACAGATTGAGGATGTCGAAGATGTATTGTCCTCTCCGGACATAGGATGTGGGCTTTCTAACGATTAAGCCATTCCATTCCCAAAATCACTTCGAAACCTAGGTAACGCATAACATGCAAATCAGCTCGGAATGCATAATCACATAAAATAATCTGACGTCTTTACAAAGTAAATTGAGTTTTGCAGATATACCAACTGGATTCGTAATCCTCAGTGAAGTCATCAAGCCCATAACATTTAAGGACGAAGTATCAACAAATTCTTTTGATATAAAAGACTGAGATGAACCCATGTCAAAAAGAACACGAATAGGATGATCATGAAACATAATAATGCCATCAAGGATAGAAAGAGAAATACCTTGACCAAGAGAAGTGTCACTAGGGGCTTGCACAAAATTTAGCTTCCCCTCCTTGCTTTGAAGTTTGGAAAATGAAGATATAAGATGATCCAAACTTTTGCAATAATGACAAAAAACGGGCTTCGGACACCTATTAGCATAGTGATCCTTAGTACCACAATCATAGCATTGCCCATGACGAGGGGCGGGAGTCTTTGCTACCAAAGTTGCTTGTTTCCCTTTCTTGTAGAGATTAGGCTTGAACTTAATAGGCCTCTTCTTGTTATTGTTAAAGTTCTATTTGGCACCCCCAACTTCAACATCACTTTCTTTATCGGCCTCTTCAAGTGGAAGAGCGATATCAACAAGCTGACTGAAAGAAACTTCCAGTTTTGGAAGTAAAGGCTTTTTGACATCTTATTCAACCCATAGATAAACGTCTGATTTTCTTCAATGGGGTATTAATATACTCGACCCCATATTTACAGAGGGATTCAAAAGACGCGACATAACCCGTCATAGAAGATTCACCTTGAACAAGGTTAATAAAGCGCCAGGGCCAAAGTTACCAATTCAGCACCGACATAAAATTTAACTCGAACCTTTCTCGAAATTGCTCTCAAGTAAGATCCACTTCAATAATTTTCGAAATCAAAAGCTCACACCAATCTAATGCTCTTTGCTAGAGCATGCTAGAAGCCACTTAGACTCGATGTAGATCCATAAGATTCATGCGAGAAGAGATGCGATCGCATGATCAAAGCCAAGCTTGGACTTCTATAACGCTTTCTGATCCCTTGAATGGCCTTCCACCCAAATTGGTGTAATCACTACAAAAACGTGCAAACCCAGATTTAGGATGACTAGGCTCTGGAATGGGTTCGACGGCTAGGGCATTCTTTACAAGATCTAAAAGCTACTGGGCAGACATGAATACGCCATCCTGAGGAGTAGCACTGGATTGACCGGCGCTGGGATGGCCAGGTCTAACCATTTCTCTTGTTTAAAAAAGAAAGAAAGAAGTGGAAAAAGGTTACACTCAAAATGAATATCAAACAAACTTGATTGATAAAACAAGGCACCATAAAAGGAAATAGAATAGAATGGGTCCTAAGACTCGAATTAAATCGTAAGGCATGATTCTTAAGAGAGACTTAGGACAATGATCCTTGCTAGATTAGTCTACATTATTCCAAAGTTTGGCTCTGATACCAAGCTGTGACACCCCACCTCTATACTCACACTGACCAATGACACTACGGGGTAATGCCGTCGACTAGCACGAAAAATAAGGCTATTAAGGAGCGACCAGCTGTGCAATTGCTTTATGCGAGTACCGATATGTCAGATAGTATTGTATGCATTTCATCTCAAAAATCTGATGCATCGATTACAAACTCAAAACTACTACATAGTGGCTATGTGATCTTCGAAAAAAAAAAATATAAAATAAGCATGGCATAAATCAATACAGATATTCATATCACAAAAGGCAAAAACAGACATGGATATATCACATAAAAGTGTACATCAAAGTAGTGGTCATACAAGATCCACTACATCACAAAAGAATAGGTACAAGTGCTAGACAAAAGAATATGTATACATCAAGGAGTCTCTATCTCGAATGTATAAAAGAAAAAACTACTAAGCTAAAGTAGTTAGCCAAAAGTCAAAAGCTAGTCCCTGCTAAGAAGTCAAGTGGAAGCACCTGAACCACCTCGATCTGACCTGAGAATTATTTAAGAAGAAAAATAATAAACGGATCAGTCAAGCTATAATTACCATATAAGATGAGATAGGAAAAGAGATATGACAAATATATATATATATATGATAACAATGAAAATCATACAATATCTCAAATCTACTCAAACACAAGAAAGAATGTCATATTCTTTAGCATATTCATCAAACCACAAATATTGATAAAACTTATCAATATACACCACAAAAATTGGTGAAACACAAATTCCAGAAATCAATATTAGAAATACAGAAAGCACAAAAGGGGGAGGCCTATCATAAACGAGAGCATTAAGACTCACCACTACGTGTATCATAAATGGAACGCTATTCCATTGCCGCTAACCATCGAGCTGGTGCAACGACGTAATACAACGATACGCCCGAGGAACCTGAAACTCAAATAAGCCGAAACAACAACGTAGTACAAAGGTATGCCCGATGAACCGAACTCCACAAAACGGTCAAAAGACCATGGGTCGCTTGCCCATAAAAGCGAGGCGAAGCTCCATAAAACAAGGTATAGTCCCCCACGTGGACAAAGAGACACCGCATATCGCTAGTCTAAACCATAAAATGATCACCATTGATCAATAAGGAGTGTAAATTACACCAAGCTAGTAAACAAATGAGTTTAACTTCATGTCATATAACCACTGGCTTAACTTATTACGAACAAATTGTAGATTTCCACTCGAAAATTGTCACAAGATTTGAATCAAACAATTCCAAGAATTATCTAACGAAGTAAACGTAAGTGTTTCATACCACTTATTTTGCTAAGTCGTTTAATTAGATTTCTTATACGAATGAGGTAAAGGTTCATACATACTAATAGATTAGAAAACGGTTTAAAAATGAGCTTTGTATTAAAAGTAACGTTGAAATCATTTTCGTGAAAGAATTTGAGTATTTTCTGTAAGTATGAAAACCTTTGTATTTAATATGAAAAACACAGAAATGATTGTGAAAACAATCTATCACCAAAAATTCACATTCGACGACGTGAATTAAAACCAAGAAAATCGATATCAAATCCATCAAATTGATATTCCCTAAAATCTAGGAAAGAAGACACCAAAGTTGGTAATGAATGACATCAACTACCCGAATCAACAAAAACCGATTAAAACGAAAATCCACATGAAAATAGGCAGGTTGGCATGATTTTAACAGCGTTAGACTTCTGGTGGTTTTCCCTGATGTTTGAGGTGTAAGTCCGGAAATTTTCTTCCAGATTGCCCAAACGTCTGGAAAGTAACATCAGACGTCTAAGCTGAAAGACTGGAATTTTTTCTCGTAGCTCCAGATGTCTGAGCTTTTTACCAGTCGTCTGAGCTAAAGCTTAAGGCACATTTTGCCTAGGTGAATGATAGCCAAATCATCTTGGAAGCGATCGAATGAGCGACGATGGTTTGGGATTCATGCCAAGCGACAACCCAACCCTATAAGCTCTTCAGTACACTCCAAACAACATGTCCAAAAATCCATAGTAGGATTTTCATAGATTTTGACTTCAAAATACCCAAAATTGGAAAATTCACCAAACCAATTCAAATCAAATGCAAGTGGACATGAAATAGATGTTAGGAATTCTTATCTAACAAAAATGAAAGCTATAGACATAGATGTGAGTTCAAGAACTCACCTTTAAACCCAAAACAACAAGTGAGAAGCTTTAAAACAAAGGAAAGATCAACCACTCTTCAAATTCGACTCTAGAAGGTCCAATCTAAGATTATAAGCAAATATTTCCTAAGTTAGGTTATAGGAAATTCTTAAAATTGAAGAGGCATTGAGATGGGAAAGATGAAGAGGATGCTTACCTAAGCTTCTCCTTGATTTCTAACTTGGATTTGAATTTTCCTAAGAAAATTAGGGCTTAGGAATTTCTAATCTCTTTTCCTTTACCCCACTTTTCTCTTAGGGCTTGAGTATTAGGAAATGAGGAATGGAATGAATGAAGGGGAGTGGAGTTAGGGTATTTAGTAAAGGGTCGGGTTATCTTGTTGGGTTAGTGGGCTAGAACCAAACCAAAAGCCTAAATGAAAATAACAAAAATCCAAATCAACTCCAAACATATCGATGTTTATACTCATAAAGGTGGTAAACATCGTTTTAAAGTCAATGGAAGTGGTCTCGAGTCCTAATTTGACTATTTACAAAAAGTCACAATTTGGACTTTAATCCAACCAACGATGCTATATTTAAATAAAACATTTAAGTATATAATTGTAAATATGCAGGTTGTTACACCATTTAACTACTTTACCTTGAACTCTAGGCCGAAAGGCCAAAACATACCATTCGAAATCATTTATAATAGACCTTTTGAAACCATTAAAAGTGTCCTTTAGAAAGCTTTATAAAACCTTAGACATCCTCTTTTCAAAACATTTCAAACTTGCCTTTCGAAAACATTGAAAATATTCCATTCAAACTCTAGAGGAAACCCTTTTGAAAACATTAAGGAATCACCCTTTCGAAACGTTTATTAGTTACCTTTCAAAAGCTTTAAAGTCCTTTACTTAAAACAATCCTTTCTAAAGCATTGGGTTCAAGTAAAAGTTTATGGAACATAGTTCCAAAACCATTTAAAACATTCCTTTCGAAACTTTTGGATTTATCTTTCAATAGAACAAAATGGTCTAAAATGAACTAGGTCGAAAGAACCTCTTTCGAAAGAAATTTCCTAAGTAAAAGAAAGTAGATGGTTTCGAAACCATCCCTTTCAAAATCATGGAGAAGCGGCTTCTTATTTAAAAGAAAAAGCACCCTATCGAAGCCAATATTTGAAGGAAAAAGCGGCCTCAACTGGGTCTAAAGGTAGAAAGTGTTTTGACCGTGTCAAAAGCTTGTTTAAAACAAAGAGGTAGCAACCTCTATCGAAAGCTATGTTAAAACCCTTTCAGAACCTTTCTTTTGGAAGCAACGCAAGGCCTCTACCCCTTCAAAAGCATGTTTCGATCCTATAACTTTCGCCTATCTCTAATCCACTACGTACCAAGTCATTGATGCAATGTGTACCGGTATCCAGTAGGATGGAGGCGGTAGTATGAAGTCGAAAGGAAGCTGCCGATAGTGATGAAACAACAAACTTTTACAAAAACTTATATTTACTTTATAAAGCAATATCTTTCCAGCTAACTTGCCTATTTTTCATCCTATAATTGGATGCCAATTTCTTTCCTAAAAATCTTTTCCAGAAGTACTGCCAAATTCATTATTTAATACATTTAAACATTTAGCAAATTGCCACTTCTCCTTTTATAAAAACATATAAAACATTTAAGCTTTGTACCTTAAATAATTTACACACTTAAATAAGCAATTAGGAAAATTCTCTAAAAATTTCCATAAATCACTTTTAATATGTTATCAAACATATTTAAATTTCTAACCAAAAGCTAATATATAATAGCCGTAATTAATTTTAAACCCAATATAACCATTTTCTTTTACTTGAAAATTCACAATAAAACCATAATAATTCAAAAAATTATGAATCTTGAAACCCATCTGTAAAATAATATTTTTGACCTTATATCAAAAACGCAAGGCATTTGGATGTCATTTGACAAGTTTTTCAAATCATAACTTATCATAAATTCTATATGAACCGACAAAATTTATCAACAAGCACATATATCTATTTAACATTCAAAACATGCATAATACTTTGCAAAACTTACTCGGATCTGATCTAGAACCGTAGACAAGAAATATGATATTTAATCTATTATTCACCTTAGTTTTTTGTTAAGGGTTCGAGATTTTCTCTTGAATTAATTTGATTAAGCTTCTTTATTTGGTTCTTGTTTATCTTCCCCTTGCTTTCTCCAAATGGTAGTCAGCCAATCTTGGTTTTATTTTTGCTTATGAATGTTTGTAATTGAGAAATGGAATAAGGTTTTATGGTATAGAAATATAACCTATCCCTATTTCTCCCTTATCTTATTTCCTTTATCTATTTCATTTTAATTCTCTTTTGTTCATTATTTAATTAGGCATGGCTAACCTCTAATTATTCAAATCTTAATTCCCTTAACCATTTACATTATTTCATCTAATTTATCTAATTAAACGTCCTAAATAATGTTAGTTAATGTTAGGTTCTTATATATTCGTAGCCATTTAAACTTTTTAAAAATCAAATGATGAATGCTTGGAAAACCAATGCTCCGATATCAAATGTGACTCAGCAGAATGGGAATCTTAAGGCTAAATTAAAACTAGAGGGGGTGAATAGTGTTTAATGGATTATATGAATATTTTTCAAATTCTTTAAGATTCTACTTTGAATTATATGCTTAACGATCACAAAATCAAGGTATAAATAAACGTAAATGAAGTAAAAGTAAAGGATAAAACACACTAGGAATTTATACTCGTTCAGAGTTAACCTAGATCCAGTCCCATACAATTCCTTGTGTGGATTTTTTTTCAATTGGTAAATGCAACACAATATCGATTTCAAGGCTATGAGACACACCCTCAAGAATCCGACCTTTGGGTAGAGCACTTGATTTCTGTGCAACAAGCACATCTACTGGATTTATGAGGTACTAAGAACACTTAATTATTTTACGGGCTACAATCACACCCACTTCGATTTCAAGGGATACAAACCGCACCACAAAGTATAAGAGTATGGTTTGATAGAGTTTACGGACTTAGATCTTCGATCTTGATTGCAATTGATTCTATGACTCTTGAATAGCACTTTGATCTTGGTTTGAGTGGGAGAAAAGAGAGATATTAGAGAGTAGATGAAGGTGAATCAAACCAGTAAAGATTGAAGCTGATTCTTGTAGAATTTTGGTAGTGTTTGGGTAAAAATAGATATAGAAATCAAAAGAATGAAAAAAGGACAGGAGAGTACAAATATAGTTATTAAAATTTCATTTGGAAGTCTAGCATATATAAGAAAACATCGATCATGCCCATTCGTGAAGATATACGACGAAAAGACACTTCCAATCAAATTTGAATTTTGAAAAGTGCAGCCACTATATCGATATACATGGATAGGATATATCGACGTATCCCTTTGTATCTTGAAAATCACTTTAAAAATATAATTTGAAAATCAGTTGCTTTTAAAAATAATTCGATACTTTGTAGAATCATTAAGTATAGGCTATAATTTTTATAATCAAATATAACTTAATAAAGTTTTATAAAATAATTTTGAAATATTTAATAAGAGTATTCGATAATATAATAAAAATCTATATAACAATAACCTTTTAAAGTATAAATAATAATTCATTATATGTATGTATAAACTTAATAATATCTTTATAATTATAAGAGATTGAAAATAATTTTAGGAAATATTTTGAAAAGATTATTTTAAAACAAGAATATTTGGAAAACAATTAAAACAAAATTCGAAAAGGCGAGAGAGATTAAGAAAATGCTATCAAGGTTTAATATAAATTTTATGACTTTATAACTTATGATGAATATCTTGAAATCTTAAACTCTTCAATATTCACAAGTCTTTAATTATGATCATCTTGAATCTACTCTTGATATCGGCATCATGAAACTATATAGTCTTCTTAATCAATACCTATCTAATATCCTACACCATGTACTATATATATCTTGATAAAACACTAATATCTATATTTTATAATTTCCTATAGTTGCTATCATATTAACTAATACCTAAGGTACTAACAGAATGAAGGTGTGACTCTTGCACCTATAGCAGGCCCAGGGGAAAACACATTTTGGTATGGAGGGTCAGAGGCCAAGCAAAGGGTACAGGCATGGAAAAGAGTGAAGTAGGATTCAATAGTTGTATCGGAAGTGGCTTCCGATGAGTGGATGAGCATGTAAGATGCATGGTAGTGCACGGTTGAATGATTGCGGGATCTTGATTTTGAACTTGAAGAAGAAGGAAGAAAGAGTTAGTATTATAGATGGTGGGTGGTGTTTTGGTGAAGTGGGCCAGGAAGATTCACGAGAAACCTTTAAAATGTTTATTTTATTTAAATATTAATAAATGTGTTAAGATTAAAATGTGATAGCTTGCACATATAAAATCCGATTGACACATGGATTTTTGCATTGGACTTGTATTGACGAGTACAACATCGTAGTGGAATTTGTCAATAGATTGGATGATGTTTAAATTTATGATATAATAATATAGATTGAAATTTACTTACGTTATTTTAAGTAATAACGTCCTTAAATTTATTTTTACTTAATTGATGATATCTATTCGACCAAATAAACACAATGCTTTTAAAGTGAATTGAATAAGGTAATTGAACATCCATTTAGCTGAATAAATCACTGTTTCGCTAATTAAATTTATTGGATACCTATTTAGCAGAATAAATCACCGTTCTCCTATGATTAACTGGATAGATTATGTAATGACCCGCATTTTCGAACCCTAGAATTTGACGTTAATACATCCATGGTATTCACATTCCAAACAACTAAGTGTCGGAAAGACAGATTGTTAGGGGAAAGAATGGAGATAGTAGATAAGAAGAAACTACGCAATCATAGAATCTCACAATGCAGCGAAATAAAAATATATATTAATCAACATAATACTATCCAAAGTCATTTCAAAAATGATACATTAGAGTCATATTAATACAATTCTACCCTTGGGCAATTATAACAGGCTGTCCCTACCTTATTGATATAAGATACATACAATACAACGGAAAATAATACTCATCCAAAATGCATCTGTGGAAAACCTGACCTTCATGGCTACCGATAAAAAATTTAAGCACCCAAGAGTTTTAGGAAAAGAAAATCTAACTCCAGGTCCAAAATGGGTCTAGTGTGAGTAAACTCAAACAACTAAATTATTATGTTTATAACGCGTATAAAATCAAAGGTATCTCATAAGACCACGCTGCACATAAACACGGACTTGTTTTTACCATACGATAACCAAACAATTTCATATGAAATTCTTCGATATTATAATAGTGTCTAAGAGACAAATACTTATTGATCATAGCCGAAATTGTTACATTAATCAAATTCCAGCATAATAGTATATAATAAGATCGTAAAGGCTTGTATTAGTGAATAGATTCCATATAATGACCGAGCTATTGGGGTAGAGCCTTTCATGGTGCATCTCTAGTTAAAAATAACACTGAATAGCACGCTGGGATCACCTGCCAACAAAAAACTGGCCTACCACTTTACTGGCAGTGCATAATATTATCACCCCTTAGTTAATGCCCCCGAGACATACAAATGAGAGATAATATCGACTTTATATAGCGATGATCATACCTTAATCGGAAGCGACCCACTTGGCCCTGCTGCATCTCTTCTGTTTAAGTTACCCTCGGTTGATGACATTTGAAGCTATGTTTTACCTTTTATTTAGCACATTCCACTTGGAATGCTAACACTACCCTTCAGGCAACAATGCAATGCATGCATTCATCAATATAGTTTTGGGACTGAACGACACCGAAGGCACTACCTCCACTACAACCATTTTGTAATCACCCTCAAGGTTAGTAGAAAATAGCACTTGCACTTCCAAAATCCATCTTTGATTCCATACTCTTCAAGATGTCTTCAGTTTGGAACACTTGAGCTGGATTGAAGTGGCTTTTCGGATAACATATTTGATCCCGGGATCTTTGAAACAACTTCCGATAGTTTGTGGTCAACTTAACCCCAGTTCTTTGGGATATAAGTAGATAAAAGCCAAGAATGGAGATCACCTCCTAACCGTTAGTGGATGGATTTCCTTGTCATTTAATCTGGAGGATTGAAACAATTTATATGCATAGTATAGTACCATCGATGGTAACTGCAACATATAATTTTCGTGTTTCTCCTAGATATTTCCAAAGTTACATTTTGTACCAGATTTTGATTCGGTTATTTAACTATCAAATAAACAATCATGAAAACATGGATTTAATCCCTTATAGAATCCACTAAGCCTTATTTAATTATTCTTTGATTAATTAAAATTACTCTATAAACATTTAATCAAATGATCTTTACAAAACACTATTCCCAAACCACTTATATCCCTTTTATGGTTGGAACAACCATTATATGCTTATCTCAACGACATATGTATATTTACAAAGCTTTTAAAAAGTTTCTTTCTTTTCAAATTCCAAATTAAATGGCCAAAATATTCCGTTTAAAACATTACTTCTTATAAAAATGAATCCACTTATCCTTTATAAAAATTTACTTTTTAAAAGCTCACTTCATATATCAAATAACTTATAAATTTTCCAAATAAATTTATAACTCACTTTTAAAATTCTTTAAGTTAAATTATAAAACCTCTTTGTTAAATTATAAATCATTTCCCTATTTCAAAAACTCTTTTTATAAATCTTCTTAGAGAAAATCCTTAATAAAATATCATTTACAAAACATCCTTTAAAATCATTAAAATAAACCCTTTTATTTAGCAATACCCCTTTTTTCATAAACAAATTATTATCTATAAATACCTTTATAAAATAATCATATAACTTGAAAATCACTTATAAACTTCAAACCCAAAAATTTATTAAAGAATTAAAGTCAATTCAAAATCATACTTCACAAATTCAAAAGAGGCTTAGCAAACCCAATGGTACTAATTTAAGTTACCATTTATTTTCAATTTCAAGTCATTGAAAAATTTATTTACATAAATCAACATATATGTAACGACCCGGAATTTTCGATCCCGAAAATTCCAAATAGTTATGAAAAAGAAGAAAGAGATAGAAGAATAAGAAGAACAGAAACACCAACATCTCACATTCGCAGCGGATTAAATATAATAACAAATAATAACAGTTTACAAAAGAATTCTGTATCTGTCAAATTTCACTATAATACATCAAGGTCACACATATATGCAGACATTGGATATACACAATCATCATGTCTCAGATATACAACAATATAATATAGCGGAAACACTCCATACGTTCTTACCTTCCAGCTCGCCTCCTGAGCCCCAGAACGTCATTACCTGAAAATCTGTAATACTCAGTCTGACCCGAGCATTATATCAAAGTAACACCTGGGTCAGGCTGGAAACCAGCGTGAGTAAACCCAACTAACATGGAATACCAAAACAAACAAATTATATAAACCCGGGGTAACTCGTATGAATTTACAAATTCACAATTTGTTATAGACATCGTCTATTTCACACATCAATTTTCCAAGTACCAAAATTAAATTAAATAGTCCGATTCTCTTAAATCATTTCATTCCAGCCTATTGATTCCATATATCAATTTATAAAAATTCAAAGTGTTTTGGATATTTTTCGATACCCGACCCCGGTCTCTTCGAGTCTCATTCAAGGCATCCAATACCATTCAATCATCCATAAGAAAACTTGATCACTTCCAAATTTATTTAATTAATTCAAACTGAATTACTAACCTTGACCACTTAGATTCCTTCCTTTAACATTAATTAATTTCAAATCAATTAATTTATCATCCCTTAATTATCCATCTTAATTAATCACCCTGGATTAATTATTCTTCAATTACAATCAAGTAATTATCTTTAATTAATTTCATAAATTAATTATTCTTAACTAAAATCAATAATTAATCTTTAATTACTTCATAAATTAATTAACTATATTAATTACATTAATCTTTAATTACTTATTAATCAATTTCTCATAAATCACTTAGTATCGATTAATTAATCTTAATTAATCAATCTTTTATTACGTCATTGATTATATAAATTAATGATTTTCCATTTACATTTCAATTTATCCTAATCTAATTTAATTACATTAAATAATTAATCATTAATTAAACTACACATATTAATCACTTTTGATTTATCTCAACCTGTAATTATCTACCCTTTTTACTTACTTCATTAAATAAATTAATTACTCCTTAATTAATTATCTTATTTAATCTCTTGATTAATTACACAAAGTAATTATACCCAATTTACTTCTATTAACAAATCATCATTCAACTGATTACATCCAGTAATTGTTTATTAATTACTTCCCTACGTAATTATATTTTATTAATTACATTAAGTAATTACCTATCAAACCCACCAATTTATTCTATTTATATTTTAAAATCCCAAATTATACTTATCTAATCATAACTCAACACAATTTAATTCCCAAATTTATCTTTCACAATATATAAATATATGCATCATCAATTATGAAAATAATTTCTATATTGTGAGGAATCCAATTGGATCCCTCCAACCTATTTTCCTGCATCCACAGATGTTAGCACAATACCAATTCCACTTCGAGGTGGAATATCACGGTATATGGGATTTATATAATATCATCCGCTATTATACAGCGCATAGGGTCTCATCCGCTATATAATGCGGGAAATCAATCACCCAATATATACTATATACTACTATATATAATATAGCACATCAATTCAATTCAACCATTCAACCAATCATTTAAATTTAACCTTTTTAAATTTAAATAAAAACCCAGTTGAGTGAGATTAACTCACCTTTGCCCCTTAAATTTGCAAATCCACTTCATTCTCGATTTGATTCCACGATTATTGACCTTGTATAAATATTTATACAATTTATTAATATTTGAATTGATCGAACAGTTAATTACTACTTACTTATTTAATTTAAACTATTAATTTGGTTTTAAACAAATAATTTAATTTAACAAATTAATCACCTAAATAAATTATTTGAAATAAACCAGTCTATAAATATATATATTTGTTTTCTTTGAAACTACACCTATAAAAATAATCTATAGTGGTTAAAAATCTGATTTTTATGTAACTTTCAACATTTTAAAATCACTTTTTTTTCAAATCTTATATAAGCTTTTCCGCTTTACTGCATACCCATATATATATTATTAAATTTCGAAATATGTAAACTGTGTATATATATACTTTGATGCAGTGTATTATTATGTTTTTTTTCTTTTTTTTAAAGTTCTGCGTATATATATTAATCGAGTTAAATTAAAATAGGGCAGAAAAATCTCGCCTCGTCGTCGAGTATCGCCGCCAAACTACCCAACCAACATCGCCGAGTTCCATCACGCAAACCCTAAACTCACAAAAAATCCAGTTGCGACCACCCAGTCACGCTCGCATTCACCATCCCGAAGCCGCGAGCCTCACCCTCGATTAACGTGAAGTCGAAACCCTCTCGAATATGACCACTTTGAATTCGATTTCCAATTTCGAAACCCGATTCCTGTGGAAGAGGAGATTCACATGAGTCCCCTCCCTCTTCTTCGATCTGGACTTGAGCACGAACAAATGATTTTGTTTTTTTATTCTTCAGTCTGGAGGGAGGATTGAAAATGAAGGAATAAGCGGCCATTAATTTATTTTAAAGAGTTGAATTCTCTTCGAAAAAAATTTATCTGTGATTTTGATTTTTTTTTACAGGAGGATTGAGCGTGATTTAAATGAGAAAGGGGGAAAGTAGATCTACGTGTTTCAGATGGTAGGGTGGTTCGAGTATGATTATAGGGTGGCTGATTTGACTTTTCAATTTTTAATATTATTAAATTTTCAAAATATCTCGTTTAGCATAACTCGAAATCTTGAACTCCGAATCAGGCATGCCGCCAAGCGTTTATAAGGTTTTACCCGCATTCCAAACACAATGGAACGTGTTTCGGAGCGAAATTCAGTCATATGGAGAAGATAGCTTTTTGGATCAGTTATTATATTGAATTTCGATATAAATTTCAGCGCGTTTACATATCGTACGCTCACAGAACAACTCCAAACAATACGAAAATTGAAATCCGATAATAATACAATATTACAGATCTAATGAAACTAGTTTCGTCAAATTCCGAAACAGTGCCTCGAAAGGCTATTTTAAATATCAATTTAAAGGATATATTTTAAAAACTGAACAAATCACGTTTAATGAAACGATCCGACTTTCTCACCGTAGAAAGTCGCATCATTTGAAAGAAAGAAAGTGATAGAAAAGAGAAAAGACAGAGAAGAAAGAAAGAAACAACATCAGAATCTAAACAGCGGAACGAATAAATTATATTAATCACATAATATATTACATAGTTTCATATACATCAGAGATACACAGCTAAATCAACACATACTAGACAGTTATAAACACCTGTCTAGATATTACAACTCAAAACAACTCAAAGACAAACGACTCAGAGAACACACAGCGGAATACTATATAGCTATACGCAGAAGCCTCCTGCTTCATTGCTCCTCCAGAATTCGTCAACCAAACCTAAATCCCCTGGCTACTCGTAAAAATTTGAGTACCCAAGAGTTTAAGAAAAACAGAATAAACTCCGGGTCAGACATGGGTCTGGTGTGAGTAAACGGTTAAGGTTGCTTAATTTAAAAAACCTTTTGAAAGAAAAGGTATCACGTAAGACTTCCGACACATAAACATGGAAAAAAAATTACCTTACGCTAACCAAAACATTTGATAGGAAATTCAGTGACATTATAATAGGTCTAGGGTTTTCAAATAAATATGAAATAGCCATAATTGTTACATTTATTAAATTCCAGCTACTAGCCACAAAAGTGGGTAATACAATAAAATCCGAGGGAGCTTATTTGATTTTGGATTCCATACAATGGCAGGGCTACCGGGGTACCGCTCGTCACAGTAGGTGGCCTAGATCACCGTACCGAGGATCACTCCCAATCCCCTGCAACACAAGGCCGGAACCATTCCTTACTGAACAGTTTCGAACAAGACAACCCCGCGGTTGTAGCTAGGAACCGCCCACAAAGCCGAATAAAAAGGGACCTCTAGACAGGGGAAAATCTCGTCCTACTTGGGCATGACCCACTTAATCTTGCTGCACCTCCCCTGTTTTAGCCATTCTCGGTTGATAAGGCTTGAGGCTACGATCACCTTTAGTGAACACATCACTTAGAATGCTCATCGTCCACCTGATGATGTTATGAAAGCATTCAATTCATACAAGTTCATTCTCGGTTCGAACGAAACCGATGGCATTATCTCGTTACACTCATTTTGGAATCCCCCTCAGAGTTAATGACAATAACCCTTGCACCATTATCTCGTTACACTCATTTTGGAATCCCCCTCAGAGTTAATGACAATAACCCTTGCACTCTGAATCTTCATCTTCACTTGAGATTCACGATCTATCGTTAATTTGGATCGACGTGGTTTTCGGATATCCAAATATGGAAACCCGATCCCGGTCTCATCGAAATCCAAACCGTATCTTTTAGGTCCAAGTTGTTTAAGGTTAAACAATTCAATTCAACTATCTATATATACACAGATAGTTCACAATATCACAATAGGTAATTTACATTATCATCACAACAGATAATTCATGTTATCATCACAAATATATAACTTATACTATCATCTCAATGCAACCAAAGCATCCATATCATATATCACACCTATCTCATCAGAGATATTAAACAACCAAGCCATTCAATATAAATCAGCCATCCATAAGCAATGATATATAAATTACACCATTTATAATTAATTTAAAATGAATTAAATTAATTACTTCATCTCTTAAATTAATTTAAAATTAATTAAATTAATTACCTTCATCACAATAAATCTTGCTTACATATCCATGAATTAAATCAATTAATTAATCATCATCTTAATTAATAAACCTTGATTAATTAACTCTTAATTAAGTAATTAATCCTTAATTATTCTCATTAATCATATTAATTAATGAACCTTAATTAATTACTTCCATTATTTAATTAACTATAATTAATTACATTATTTCTTAATTAATTACATTAATTAATCATGCTTAATTTAATTAAATTAACTTAAATAATTATAAACAGTAATAAATTACTCTTAATTACTTTTAGTTACATTTATAAATCCTTTGATTTATTGCACCAAGTAATAAATCCTTAATTACTTTACCAAGTAATTATCCATTTAAAATTACTTCCCACTAAGTAACTCTCTTATCTCAATTACCTCCAGTAATTTATCCATCAATTACTTATCTTAAGTAATTTCTCTTCTCAAAACTCGTTAAGTAAGCATACTTAATCATGTATCATGTGGCTATCTTTAATTAATTAACAAATTAATTAACTGAACTTGATCACAATCACCTTATAAATCATAACTGAGTAATTCATCACTTAATTACTCTTTAACCAAATTAATCATTAACTATTAATTAATAAACCTTAATTATTAATCAATTCTTTAACACAAAGTAATCAATCCCTAATTACTTTTATAATTAATTAATTAACCTTAATTAACTAATTAATTATCTCTTAATCATTAATTAATAAAACTTAATTATTAATTAACAACCTTAATTACAAATTAATTAATTCATAATTATAATTAATCAATCCTTAATTACAATTAATTAACCTTTAATAATAGTTAATTAATTCTTAATTAACTTGCATTATAGATTAATAACCTTTAAATTATCAATCAAGAAAACCCAATTATCACTTAATTACTAGTTTAATTAACCCTTCACTTAATTAATTAATAATTACAATTTAACTAATCATTAGTCATTAATTAAATCATCATAATTATTAATTGATTAAATTAATAATTATCCTTAATTAATTACTTAATTAACCCTTTTAAATATTTAATTAAATTAATTAATTAAACTCAAAATTTCTTAATTACCTAATTAATTATTAACACTTAATTATCCTTAAAAACTTTACTTAACTTAATTCATTAATTAATTTAAAACATAAGGTAATCATTAATTACTTACCTTTAATTATTAATTAACAGTCCTTAGTTTCAAGTTAATAAATTACTTAAAAACTTTAATTGTTAATTTATAAATCATTATTCATTAACTAATTCAAAAAAAAACATTTCCTTACAAAATTTCCTTTCATATTTCCAAAATAAGTTTGAAAATAACATTAAGGTTTTAACTTAAAACATTTAAAACCATTCATATAAATTCATTTATATAAACAATTAAATTCAAAGAAATGAATTTCAAGAAATTAATTTAGATTAATTATTTAAAGTTTTAAAACTTACTTTCTTTTAAATTAAAAAAAATCTGGTTAAATATTTCAATTTGGGTTCAACCCATGTATACATGAACCAAGAACATCATCTTTCTCTTTAAAAACAAATTTGACTCAAATTTAAGAAAACTATTTTAGTTAAAATTTTAAAACTGTTAAACTTAACAGTTTAACCAGGCATGCAAAAGACCCCAAAAACACTCGAGACACAACAAAAATAATGCGAGTCTCCCCCGAGTCATCTACCCTATATCCCGAGACCTACTCGAGAAATCCAAACAAACCCAAAGCAAACAATGGTGCACCGATCACATGTGCACCTACACCTATCACTATCGAACTTCCGGCATCAACGACGATCGCCGGCACCTCGAAAATCAAAATAGCAACCAATCCTGATCATCCAACTATCGCCACCAAACCCCGATCAAAAATTGGGTTACTCGGTTAAAACCTGATTCAACTGCCATGGCCAAAAACCCACTCGAACCAACACCCCTAACCATCAGACGACGTGCAACTTCGACCAAACCATCTCCGTTCATCCACGAATCCACCACCAAACCCTTACTGAACTCGATCGCCCAGATAAGTGTCAATGACCCCTTTTCCCAGGCCGACAGAATTTAGGGTTAAAACCCAAATCTCTCCACCGCCGTCACTACGGCGATCACTCAGCGTCCACACCATTTTTTCCACACTTCCCAATCATACTTCTAGCTCCATTAAGAATCCCGAACACCCCAAATACATAGATCATCAGATTTTGACCAAAAACCAATTTCCAGCAAAACCCCAAATTCTCATTCAATACTATTTTAAAAATTGTGATTTTCTTTTTAAAATTCATATTTTCCAATGGTAATTTAGTTTATATAATTATTTTATCCAATTTCAGTATTTGATTTCAAACATTGATGTTAAATTGTTACTGCATAGTTTGATTTCCAGATAATTTCAAATACCAGATACTTAGTTCTATTTTGAGTTCTTAGTTAATACTTAAACTAACCTATTTTGTTTAAATCCAAGACCTAACAGTTGTTTAAATAGAAATAGCTTAAAGTTCTGATTATTATTTAAATTCTGTAGTAAGGAAAAAAACCAGAGAAGATTAATGAAATCAAGCATGCACAGATTCAAGGCATAACAACACATATTGCATATTCATTTACACAGAGAACAGAGGCAAACTTATATAAAATAAAGATCATCACAAACTCATATGCAACAGAAAATTTACTACTTAAGTTTTTAATAAAAATGTTTACTCACCTTTTTTAAATGAAGTGCATAGGTTTGATGATAAAACTGGAAACTTGCAAAATATTTTGAACTTGAAGCTGAAGTCTTTTTTTTTGAAACAGAAAAGCTTCAGTCCTTTGTTTTTCTTTTAAACTGAAATGCTTCAGGTTGCCTTGACCCAGATTCACTTGCATGCATTTTGAAAACTGGCAATGTTTGAATTTTTGAAAACATGCCGTGATTTAAAACTGGAGTACTTGCTTGAACTTTTTGAAAACATACTACAGATTTGGTATGAGGAAGTTACAAACATGGGAAATGCAGATTTGATCTGCACATGATTTCAAGTTTTGGTATTTTGGTTTGGAAAATGAGTTACAGGGCTTTCAAATTTTATTTCTGGATTGTATTGAATTTGAGGAATTTTCAGATTTGCATTAGAACTTGAGGAGAATTTCAGATTTTGGATTTTGAGGATTTTCTGATTTTGGAATGAATTACAGGTTTTTAAATTTGAACAACGGTTTCAGATTTTATTTGTAGAAAATTTCAATTTTGATCCGCCATTGTTTGTTTAGCTTTTGAGAAGAAGATATAAAAAGAAAAATAGAAAGAAGATATGGGATGTATATAAGTAATTTTAGATTTTATTAAAATTAAAAGAAAATGCAAATAAAATGACACATGTCTCTAGCTTATATTAGCGTTTTAACACTTGTTATCAAAGTGATTTATAACTTAACACTTGTCAACATTTATTTATATTTATTATAAAAGAATTTTAAAAGCTTTTTAAAAGCTTTTTAAATTAATTTCCTAATTAACTAATATGTTTTCTTAATTTATAAATGCTTTTCTAATTAAATTCCTAATTAACAAATACTTTTATAAATTTATAAATGTTTTCTAAATTTATATAAATACAATTTTTTTAAAAGAAAATAAAATAGAACAAATTATAATTTAAATAAAATTATATATAATATTTCAAACTCATTTTAAAATGCTATTTCAAAAAGCCTTTGTATTTATTCTTATTAAATAAATACATATCCAAATTTCTATAGATAAATTTATATAAAAAGAAAAATATAAAACAAATTTTATTTTTAACTAAAAACATTTCTATATATTTTAAAACCAAACTATATTATTATTTTATTTTAAGATGTATGTATATTCCCTTAAATTCAAATTTATATTCAAATTCAAAGTTAATTTAAAAATCCAAATCTAAAATCAATTAAAATAAATATAAATATCAATTTTTAAATAAGCTCATTATTATTTATAAATAATTTATCCTATTTAAAAATCAATTTAAATACACAGATATGTATATATTTAAACACACTTATTAACTTTGAAAGTAATAAGTCAATTTAGAATTTATTTACACAATACAAAATAATTATTTTTATTTTAAAACCAATCTATAACCATAATTAAGACATTATATTATTATTGGTTATTTATTTTTGAAAATAACAATTTATCAATTTCAAATAATTTAAATTAAGAGATTATCACATTTTAAATTTCTGGAAATTCCGAGATATTACATTCCTCCCCCCTTAAAAGTATTTCGTCCTCGAAATTTAAAACAAAGATAATCCAAAGTTTTATTTTATTTCATCCAATCCAAATATACATAACAGCCATACACTATCAATCAAACAACAATTTCATCCAAATAACCAATTTAATCAAATAAATAACACTAGCTATCCGGACACCGATTCGGATAAGCTTCCTAAAATTATCTCGAGTTTCCCAAGTACAGACACAGGGATACTCGCTCTACTAAATCCAAACTAGCTATACTGCTAAGCAACTGAGTTCCTACTCAGCTAGATCTATAATCTGCACAAGTTACCAGACCACAGACAAGTCTGATCAACAACTAAATCCTTCATAGAACTACCGGTCTCAAAACCAGCGATGGACCAAACACGTACTCCCTCAGAGACACGTGAAATATTTTGAATTCCAGTCTTCCAAACTGGCAATTCAACTCTTCAAACCAAAGCACTGATCTTTACAAAAACTCAGAAGAATCCAATATACCTCGGAGCTTACCTCATAATCTCACCAAATCTTATTGCTCCCTTTACCAGAGAAAATCTCAACAACATCGAAGCCTCCAACTTCGAATTCCAAATTCTTCCGTTTCTTAACCTCAAAATTTCTGGATGATCCGGGCTGCCTACAGATCCTTCCTGATCAGCTCAACCTTCGCCGATACTTCTACAAACAAACTGGATCAAAACAACTTAACAAACTTATCCTTACAAGATCTACCCAAAATCAAAATTAAACTTTACTATCAACAGTAGAAAACAGCTTCTCCCATCCGGAAAAGACAGAACAGAATCACTCGCCAACTTGCCACAGATCCTGAAAAATCAGTAGAAACTCTCTAATCCAAAACACTACTACTTCCAGTTGCTTCTACTTAAGAACAACAGCCACCTTGCTTCCGCTGCACAACTCTGATCTGGAGCAGATGAGAATGCCATCGATGAATACAAGCACAGACTAGACAACACATCTCGGAAATAAGGTTCAATAGAAGTTCCAAGAAATATAGAGCTGCTTCCCCAAACAATCAACCTTGGAGACATCCTTTTACCCAGCTGAATCACCGGTATTACTCCTGTCATCAAGTCGATTCAAAACTCAATCTCCAATGCGGGTAAATCTCTAACTTTCCTGAAGATATATCCGGAAAATCTTCGACAACTCCATAACTCCTACATCCACTAGATATGCCACAAATCCAAGAAAAAAATTATCTAAGATAATCACCAAACTATCGCAAGTCACTTTTGCGATCAACCCAACCTAAATTCCAAAAATACTGCTCTCTCTTCACAAATCAGAACAGTTTATCCTCGAGCAACTAATCCATCGAAGAAACAGGTCCTCTCTGCTACTTCTGAATTCCACCTCTAGGAACTGCTAAGCCAAAATGATCTTCCTGCTGGAACACAGAACATTCCCGAGCTGCACCGTTAACACAGATGCCAAAGACTTCTTATCCAAAGCTCTTTGAGAAACTCGGACCTCCAACCAAACACATACATTCTGCTGAACTCAGCTACAACCCCAAAGCAGACATACTTCCTTAAACTTGCACCGAAAGAAAACATCTTCGTAGATATCCATAGTCACTATGTCTCATCAGGCAGCTATTACTTCCTGAGGTATCAAAATACCATCACTCACTTCTGCCTAGCCAACAGATCCAAACTCTACCCATCCAACTTCAAAAATAGACTCCGAACCTTAACAGGTTTCCTTCAGAGATTGATGAAATCCTTCATCATTCCAAAACTCAATATAGACGGTATTGGGTCTACAGTCTCGACAAATACACCTCCAACCTCAAACATTCAAACTCCAACCATTGGTAGTCGTGTTACACACCACTACCCTATCTACCTTTATAACTTATATTGGAAAACCTGAACAGGTAACCCAATAGATAGGTAGAAATAAATATATTCATATATATATTTAAAATTACAAATACGCTCTATCAAGATAGACACCACTCCAGAGCCTAGGTATTCACTCAACCTGATGCTCTGATACCAACTGAAATGACCCGACTTTCTCACCACATAAAGTCACATCATTTGAAAGAAAGAAAGGGATAGAAAAGAGAAAAGACAGAGAAGAAAGAAAGAAACAACATCAGAATCTAAACAGCGGAACGAATAAATTATAGTAATCACATAATATATTACATAGTATCATATACATCAGAGATACACAGCTAAATCAACACATACTAGACAGTTATAAACACCTGTCTAGATATTACAATTCAAAACAACTCAAAGACAAACGAATCAAAGAACACACAGCAGAATACTATATAGCTATACGCAGAAGCCTCCTTCTTTATTGCTCCTCCATAATTCGTCAAGCCAACCTGAATCCCCTGGGTACTCGTAAAAATTTAAGTACCCAAGAGTTTAAGAAAAACATAATAAAATCCCGGTCAGACATGGGTCTGGTGTGAGTAAACAGTTAAGGTTGCATAATTTTAAAAACCTTTTGAAAGAAAAGGTATCACGTAAGACTTCCCACACATAAACAAGGAAAAGTTTTTACCTTACGCTAACCAAAACATTTGATATTAAATTCACTGATATTATAATAGGTCTAGGGTTTTCAAATAAATATGAAATAACCGAAATTGTTACATTTATTAAATTCCAGCTACTAGCCACAAAAGTGCGTAATACAATCAAATCCGAGGGCGCTTATTGGATTTTGGATTCCATACAATGGCAGGGCTACCGGGGTACCGCCCGTCACAGTACGTGGCCTAGATTACTATACCCGAGGATCACTCCCAATCCCCTACAACACAAGGTCGGAACTATTCCTTGCTGAATAGTTCCGAACAAGACAACCCCGTGATTGTAGCTAGCAACCGCCCACAAAGCCGAATAAAAAGGGACCTCTAGACAGGGGGAAATCTCATCCTACTTGGGCATGACCCACTTAACCTTGCTGCACCTCCCCTGTTTTAGCAATTCCCGGTTGATGAGGCTTGAGGCTACGATTACCTTTAGTGAACACATCACTTAGAATGCTCATCGTCCACCTGACGATGTACTGAAAGCATTCAATCCATACAAGTTCGTTCTGGGTTCGAACGAAACCGAATGCATTATCTCGTTACACTCATTTTGGAATCACCCTTAGAGTTAACGACAATAACCCTTGCACTCTGAATCTTCATCTTCACTTGAGATTCACGACCTATCGTCAATTTGGATCGATGTGGTTATTGGATATCCAAATATGGAAACCCGATCCCGGTCTCATCGAAATCCAAAACGTATCTTTTAGGTCCTAGTTGTTTAAGGTTAAAAAATTCAATTCAACTATATATATACACACAGATAGTTCACAATATCACAATAGATAATCTACATTATCATCACAACAGATAATTCATGTTATCACCACAAATAGATAACTTATACTATCATCTCAATGCAACCAAAGCATCCATATCATATATCACACCTATCTCATCAGAGATATCAAACAATGAAGCCATTCAATATAAATCTGCCATCCATAAGCAATGATCTATAAATTACACCATTTATAATTAATTTAAAATGAATTAAATTAATTACTTCATCTCTTAAATTAATTTAAAATTACTTAAATTAATTACCTTCATCACAATAAATCTTGCTTACTTATCCATTAATTAAACCAATTAATTAATCATCATCTTAATTAATCAACCTTGATTAATTAACTCTTAATTAAGTAATTAATCCTTAATTATTCTCATTAATCATATTAATTAATGAACCTTAATTAATTACTTCCATTATTTAATTAACTATAATTAATTACATTATTGCTTAATTAATTACATTAATTAATCATGCTTAATTTAATTAAATTAACTTAAATAATTATAAACAGTAATAAATTACTCTTAATTACTTTTAGTTACATATATAAATCCTTTGATTAATTACACCAAGTAATAAATCCTTAATTACTTTACCAAGTAATTATCCATTTAAAATTACTTCCCACTAAGTAACTCTCTTATTTCAATTACCTCCAGTAATTTATTCATCAATTACTTATCTTAAGTAATTTATCTTATCAAAACTCGTTAAGTAAGCATACTTCATCATTTATCATGTGGCTATCATTAATTAATTAACACATTAATTAACTAAACTTGATCACAAGCACCTTATAAATCATAACTGAGTAATTCATCCCTTAATTACTCTTTAACCAAATTAATCATTAACTATTAATTAATAAACCTTAATTATTAATCAATTTTTTAATACAAAGTAATCAATCCCTAATTACTTTTATAATTAATTAATTAACCTTAATTAACTAATTAATTATCTCTTAATCATTTATTAATAAAACTTAATTATTAATTAACAACCTTAATTTCAAATTAATTCATAATTATAATTAATCAATACTTAATTACAATTAATTAACCTTTAATAATAGTTAATTAATTCTTCTTCTTTTTTCTTTTTCTTTTTGGAAAAGCCAGCGGGGTTAACTGGGCCCCTACCAGTTTATTGCAACACAATAAAAGTGATTCAAAACACACTTTGAATCAGAAAAAAGAAAATGAAAAACAGGGAAAACTAAGTAGACAAAGAAGAAAAACACAAGAACAAACAAACATCATCTCCAGATGCTGATCAAAATGCCAGGGATATGGCACTCCCTCCTTTTCAGCTGCATGTAAGTTCTGTTCTTGATTTCAGACCAAAGATTGCTGAGGCTCTTTCTTTTATTTTTAAAGACTATAGAATTTCTCTCTTTCCATATCACTACCATATAAATTTTGATGCATATGATCAACACTCTGTAACTGCTAGTCTTCCACCTCGTAGCCTTAAAAATTATGTTCCAATTAATTACAGAAAAGGGGACAACAACAGTGCCTTGAATTCTACTAACAATCTTATCAATCAGTGCATGCAGACTAGGGCAATCGAAGAATAGATGCTCAACTGTTTCAACATACTGCTCACAAAACACACATTCAGGGCCACTACTAATCCCATAATTTATTAAAACATGCCTGGTGAGGAGAGCGTTGCTAACAACCTTCCATAACATTAATTTTTCTCTCGAAGTCGATTCATTGTTCCAGAGAACATTGAACCACTTAGCAGCAGGGAAGACACTGTCACCAATCAAGTGTTTATACACTATCTTAACACAATGTGGCTTACTTTTCCATGTCACATTTAAAGATTGTTCAGAACTGAAGCTAGTACTCTGAATGGAGTTCCAAAGTTGCCTAATTATTAAACTACTATTGTAAGGTAGCCGGATTCTACCATTGTTGAGGTACTCACTGACTTTAGCTTCACGATGAATACCAGACTGAACAATCGTTGAATAATCAATAACAATAGATAGAATCATACCTGAACTAACCCAGGGATCGTCCCAAAAACTAGCATCGGAGTTTTGGTGGACATGGTACTGGATCAAGGGAAGGAACACTTCCCTGAGCTTAAGTATATTCCTCCAGCTCCAACTACTGTCTTGAGCTATGGCCATTGACCAAAACTTACTATGCTTGATGTTATACGTCCAAGTCCAGTTAACCCAAAGACCATCTTTCTTGCTTATGACTTCATGGAAATGTTTACTGTATGCTGCAGTGTTCCATTTTTTAACATTTATAATACTCAGACCTCCCAACTGTAAAGTTGTTTCAAAATTAGCAAATGAACATGGCAAAAGCTTCTTGTTGAACATACTGCCAGTCCAGAAAAATCTGTTCATGGCAGAGCGAACAAGGTGCAGAAGCTTGCATGGAAGAATAACTGAGCGAGCCCAATACACCAAGGAAGGGAAAACAACAGTTTTTATGAGAACAAGCCTTCCACATTGTGACATACTTCTATTTTCCCATACATGCATAACAGATGTAATCTTATTAAATAGGGACAGACAGTCAGCTATGGTTATTCTTTTGGTGATAATGGGGAGACCTAGATACCTCATGTCAGCATGCATACTAGAGAACCCACTATGTTGATACAAGCAGGCAGCTTGTACATCAGAGACTCCTGCCATAAGCAAGGAGGATTTGTAATTATTGATGGATAGACCAGTCATGAGGTAAAATGTATGCAGAGCACTTAATATTTCACTTAGAGAGGAACCTTCAGGCCTTGTAAAAATCATCACATCATCAGCAAACATGATGGAAGTAATGTGATGTAGAGAGAACTTCGGATGGTACTTAATTAACCTTGCAGAGTATTTGTTCTGAAGAATAATGTTGAGCACTTCCATAACCAAAAGAAATAAATATGAAGAAATAGGGTCACCCTGCCTAATTCCTTTATGGCAAGCAAAGTAGCCAACAGGCCTACCATTCACAATAAAAGAGAAAGACGGGGTAGAAATACAAGTGTAAACCCAAGCAACAAAGGTTTTGGGGAAGCCCATCATAGCCATAATTCTCACAATAGAAACCCAGTGAATGGAATCATATGCTTTAGCGATATCTATTTTAATCGCAGCAGCAAGTGTGGCATTAATTTTTCCATAACCTTTCATCAATTCTTGGGCAAGGAGAACATTATCTAGAATATTTCTGGATGGGATGAATGCTGCTTGGTTACTAGTTTAATAACCTGCATTAATTTGCATTATAGATTAATAACCTGCATTAACTTGCATTAATTAACTTGCATTATAGATTAATAACCTTTTAATTATCAATCAAGAAAACCTAATTATCACTTAATTACTAGTTTAATTAACCCTTAATTACTTAATTAATTTATAATTACAATTTAGTTAATCATTAGTCATTAATTAAATCATCATATTTATTAATTAATTAAATTAATAATTATCCTTAATTAATTACTTAATTAACCATATTAAACAATTAATTAAATTAATTAATTAAACTTAAAATTTCTTAATTAACTAATTAATTATCAACACTTAATTATCCTTAAAAACTTTACTTAGCTTAATTCATTAATTAATTTAAAATATAAGGTAATCATTGATTACTTACCTTTAATTATTAATTAACAATCCTTAGTTTCAAGTTAATAAATTACTTAAAAACTTTTATTGTTAATTTATAAATCATAATTCATTAACTAATTCAAAAAAAAACATTTCCTTATAAATTTCCTTTTATATTTCCAAAATAAGTTTGAAAATAACATTAAGGTTTTAACTTAAAACATTTAAAGCCATTCATACAAATTCATTTACATAAACAATTAAGTTCAAAGAAATGAATTTCAAGAAATTAATTTAGCTTAATTATTTAAAGTTTTAAAACTTACTTTATTTTAAATTAAAAAAATCTGGTCAAATATTTCAATTTGGGTTCAACCCATGTATACATGAACCAAGAACATCATCTTTCTTTTTAAAACAAATTTGACTTAAATTTAAGAAAACTGTCTTAGTTAAAATTTTAAAACTGTTAAACTTAACAGTTTAACCAGGCATGCAAAAGACCCAGAAACACTGGAGACACAACAAAAATTATGCGAGTCTCCCCCGAGTCATCTACCCTATGTCCCGAGACCTACTCGAGGAAAAAAACAAACCCAAAGCAAAAAATGGTGCACCGATCACATGTGCACCTGCACCTATCACTGGCGAACTTCCAGCATCAACAACGATCGCCGGTAGCTCGAAAATCAAAATAGCAACCAATCCTGATCATCCAACTATCCCCACCAAACCTCGATCAAAAATTGGGTTACTCAGTTAAAACCTGCCATGGCCAAAAACCCACTCGAACCAACACCCCTGACCATCAGACGACGAGCAACTTCGGCCAAACCATCTCCGTTCATCCACGAATCCACCTCCAAACCCTTACTGAACTCGATTGCCCGGATAAGTGGCAATGACCCCTTTTCCCAGGTCGACAGAATTTAGGGTTAAAACCCAAATCTCTTCACCGCCGTCACTACGGCGATCACTCAGCGTCCACACCATTTTTGCCACACTTCCCAATCATACTTCTAGCTCCATCAAGAATCCCGAACAGCCCAAATACATAGATCATTAGATTTTGACCAAAAACCAATTTCTCGCAAAACCCTAAATTCGCATTCAATACTATTTTAAAAATTGTGATTTTCTTTTTAAAACTCACATTTTCCAACAGTAATTTAGTTTATATAATTATTTTATCCAATTTCAACATTTGATTTCCAACATTGATGTTAAATTGTTACTGCATAGTTTGATTTCCAGATAATTTCAAATACCAGATACTTAGTTCTATTTTTAGTTCTTAGTTAATACTTAAACTAACCTATTTTGTTTAAATCTAAGACCTAACAGTTGTTTAAATAGAAATAGCTTGAAGTTATGATTATTATTTAAATTCTACAGTAAGGGAAAAAAACAGAGAAGATTAATGAAATCAAGCATGCACAGATTCAAGGCATAACAACACATATTGCATATTTATTTACACAGAGAACAGAGGCAAACTTATATAAAATAAAGATCATCACAAACTCATATGCAACAGAAAATTTACTACTTAAGTTTTTAGTAAAAATGTTTAGTCGCCTTTTTTAAATGAAGTGTAGAGGTTTGATGATAAAACTGGAAACTTGCAAATATTTTGAACTTGAAGCTGAAGTCTTTTTTTTTGAAACAGAAAAGCTTCAGTCCATTGTTTTGCTTTTAAACTGAAATGCTTCAGGTTGCCTTGACCCAGATTCACTTGCATGCATTTTGAAAACTGGCAATGTTTGAATTTTTGAAAACATGCTGTGATTTAAAAACTGGAGTACTTGCTTGAACTTTTTGAAAACATAATGCAGATTTGGTATGAGGAAGTTACAGACACGGGAAATGCAGATTTCATCTGCGCATGATTTCAAGTTTTGGTATTTTGGTTTGGAAAATCAGTTACAGAGCTTTCAAATTTTATTTATGGATTGTATTGAATTTGAGGAATTTTCAGATTCGCATTAGAACTTGAGGAGAATTTCAGATTTTGAGGATTTTCTTATTTTGGAATGAATTACAGGTTTTTAAGTTTGAACAATGTTTTCAGATTTTATTTGAAGAAAATTTCAGTTTTGATCTGCCATTGTTTGTTTAGCTTTTGAGAAGAAGATATAAAAAGAAAATTGAGAAAGAAGATTAGGGACGTATATAAGTAATTTTAGATTTTATTAAAATTAAAAGAAAATGCAATTAAAATGACACATGTCTCTAGCTTATATTAATGTTTTAACACTTGTTATCAAAGTGATTTATAAATTAGCACTTGTCAACATTTATTTATATTTATTCTAAAAGAATTTTAAAAGCTTTTTAAAAGCTTTTTAAATTAATTTCCTAATTAACTAATATGTTTTCTTAATTTATAAATGCTTTTCTAATTAAATCCCTAATTAACAAATACATTTATAAATTTATAAATGTTTTCTAAATTTATATAAATACAATTTTTTTAAAAGAAAATAAAATAAAACCAATTATAATTTAAATAAAATTATATATAATATTGCAAACTCATTTTAAAATGCTATTTCAAAAAGCCTTTGTATTTATTCTTATTAAATAAATACATATCCAAATTTCTATAGATAAACTTCTATAAAAAGAATAATATAAAACAAATCTTATTTAACTAAAAACATTATCTATATATTTTAAAATCAAACTATATTATTATTTTATTTTAAGATGTATGTATATTCCCTTAAATTCAAATTTATTCAAATTCAAAGTTAATTTAAAAATCCAAATCTAAAATCAATTTAAATAAATATAAATATAAACTTTTAAATAAGCTCATTATTATTTATAAATAATTTATCCTAATAATCAATTTAAATACATAGATATGTATATATTTAAACACACTTATTAACTTTGAAAATATAAGTCAATTTAGAATTTATTTACACAATACAAAATAATAATTCTTATTTTAAAACCAATCTATAACCATAATTAAGACATTATATTATTATTGGTTATTTATTTTTGAAAATAACAATTTATCAATTTCAAATAATTTAAATTAAGAGATTATCACATTTTAAATTTCTGGAAATTTCGGGATATTACATTTAAATTCAATTTTAACACTTCTACTATCTTCAGTACTATCGATATAAATTTTACAAGCCTTTAAATTATTTTAAACAGGCTTAGAATTTCAGATTCAACAACTTACCCAATTTGGGTTGATAAATTCAATATTTAAATTATCCAATAAACGGCGATATTTGAAATTCAAGTTAGAAACTAACTTTTAAATATTTAAAATTAATAAAATATTCCAATTTGAAATGCCTAAAATTCTGGGTCGTCACATTCCTCCCCCCTTAAAAGAATTTCGTCCCCGAAATTACTAGTTAGGAAGAATGGTCCACAACCTAATAACTATTTCTTATTCTTATAGTTTTTATCAACTTCCCGAAACCAAACAGTTTTTAACAACAACCACCCATACAATCTTTATTAAAGACACACTATCCATCTTACTAACTTTCCAAACTTTTCCATAGTTCCCTAACAACTTTATTTATTCAACCATTCAAATTATAATTCAAAACCAAGTTTTACATTTTTAAATTTTCTAACTCCCTAAATTTTTGAAAAGTTTTGCCAGCGTCTCCTTTGCGCAGTTAGCTCGGTACAACTACAAAATGACTCTACGGGATCCCAAATTCCGAAAGAAAACAAAAAGCCAAGTGGCTAGATCAAAAACCCAATCAAATTTCAAATAGAAATTTTAAACACATACCTTTGCCGAGCAAATTTCAATTATCATCTGAAATCAAAAATCCCAATTTTTCTCTGCTTTATACTACTTGTATATCCAATTTAACCATATCCAACTACAGATCCCAATACCCCTTTTATACACTTCTACTACAAATTTTAATATTTATTTTCACTTTACCACTTTAGTTTATATCTATTTCGATTCAAATCGGTTATCCGATTTCCATATGAATTCAATTTATCTTCAACTCTGAATATTGAATTTTATCTTCCATTTATAATTGATTCATATCATTATTTTAAATTAGTTTCATTCACTAATTGATTTCAGTTTCAAATTTGAAATCGTTTTGTCGCTAACAAAAAATTTCAAAAATCTTTTTTCAAAAATTTTCTAACTCCTAAAATTTTTGGAAAATTTTGGCAGAGTCTCCTTTGTACGGAGGAGCTTTTGCAATTTGACAAGAGACATAAATATATATACATCGACCCACACGGTCGGAAAAACAAAAACAATTTATAGTTCCTATTTTATTGCGTAGGCATACCTTTATTTAGCATTTTAAGCAAGCAGCTTATTATTTTAGCTATTAGCGCAACCAAATACAGCCAAACGGCTTCCCGGTACCTGTACTTACTCAATTCAAACATGTAAGCACTAAATATATGAAACTTATTAACATTTCACTTACTTAAACAACTACAACACATGAACTCTAAAAGAAATGCATTCTAAATAACTTCCACGAGCAATTTATATGATTTCAACACTAATTCAATTTCTTTCAACCAATTCATATACCATTTCGTTCAATTTTATTGGTTTACAACTCAATTGCTTACATACAATTTATTTTAATCCAACAGCTCACATTCACTTCAAATGATTCAAAAATCAATTTTATTTGCTTCTATTAATTCGTAGAATTTCTTTACCTTCGTTTACGTCAAACGACAACTATTTTTATGCAAATTCGGCGACATTCGCTTAATAGAGTATCCATTTTAATTTATAACTACTTTAAATTAATTTCAACTCATTCTGTTTTTAATTCGATTCACTTCTAATTTATTCACCAACCATACATTTGCATTTCATTTCATCTCCGCATTGGTTTCATTTTAAAACAATTTCATTGAGCTTTACAACATTCGATGCTTATATTAATATCCATTTTCCAAATAAATTTAACCCAAACTTTTATTTAATGGTCTTCCATTCTTACTCAAAACCAAGCTTTTATTGACTTAAGTAATTTTACCTCAAATTAATACGCTTCATAACTTAAGGTCATTCTGATAACTCAATTCCAATTAAAACTTTGATTTAATTTATTCAATCAGACTTCATCCATTTATTATTTAATTCAATTAACCCATTTATTCATCCCATTTTTAATTTTAATTTTTAATTTTTAATTCACCTACTTAATTCATTTTCGAATTTATTTTATTAATACAAAGCCATTCTCAATTTATTTCTACCCACCTGTGTTTTGTTTGCAACTCAAACCTTTCTAATATAAATTCAATTCCATTTTATTTTTTTACAACATCTCCACTTATTTTAATTCATTATCAAATCCAAGTCGAATTCTATTTATAATTCGAATTTATTTCCAAACTCCATTATTAACTTATAATCCATTTTATTTAACCAGGTTAAATTTTATTAATATACTCTATCAAATAATTTATTTAGCTAATTAGCTTACTTTCACTTTTAATTCAATATTCGATTTTTATTACAAAAATCACTTCATTAAATTTTCCCGAGTTCAATTTTTTTTTATAATTCCAGTTTGGATTTCCTTTCATTTCCAAAATTCCAACACTTTTATTTTAAAATTTTAGAAATGCTTTTAAATTCACATAATACTATTAAAATAGCTCTTTTAGAAAAATACTTCTTATAACTCGATGTTTCAACCAGTCCATCCTTGTTCTCACAGAAATTCAGTCATACGTTGATCAGGCGTAGGACTGGAAATCTATAAGTACTTAGCAGATCCATTTTCAACATCCAGTGAAAATACTTGGGAAAATAATTTTATTGAAAATATAGAAAACAGTTTTTGAAAATAGAGGAAATATCTTTGGTGAGAATGCTCCGGAAATCATCACCCCCATCCATGGTTGCAGTTACATCCTGGATTACATTGCCATCGCAGCAAAAGTCCATGTAACTATAGGCACTCCACGCCCCTCGATTACGCCATGGAACCCACAACAGATCGCAGTTACATTCCAGGGTTACGTTGCCATCGTAGCAAAAGTCCATGTAACTGTAGGCATTAGCGCCCTCGATTTTCGCTGTCAAGAATGAAACTTCTCCACCCCTACACAGGTCGTAGTCTATCGATGTAAAATCAAATATAGACCGTTAGCTCTCAATGGCACACACGACTTTCGTTATGTTACCATATGTGATGACCCGCCCTTCTCGACCCTCGAAAATCGACACAAAATACCCCACAATATGATATGCCGACGATCAAGTGCCGGAAAAGATAGATTGTTAAGGAAAAAGAAAGAAGGTAGAAGAAACAAGGAACAAAACTCAAAATCTCACAATCGCAGCGGTATAAAATATAATATATAATAACAGTTCTTTACACAAAATGAAAACTATATCTGTTTTATACAATATATCATCAGAGTAACTAATACAAACAACAATTACTAGCCTGACATTTCCGTACAATCACAGTAGCGGATATAAACAAGTACGGATAATACGTCTCGGACTCCAGCTCCTCTCCTGCTCCACAACATCCTATCCTGAACATATAATACTCGGTCTGACCCGAGCATTATAATGAAATAACACCCGAGTCAGTCTGGAATACCAACTGATAAAAATACACCCAAATTTATTATTAAAGTTTCAAAAATCCTTTGGAAAATAAAAGCATCTCGTAAGACCACACCACAAATAAACATGTCGGGTTTTTACCTTACGAGAGCTAAACACTTTTTATAAAAATCCTCTAATATTATAATAGGGTCTATATACAAATACATATAAAATAGCCGAAATTGTTGCATTCATTAAATTCCAGCTACTAGCCACAAAGTGGGTAATATAAACAAAAGTCGTAAAAGGCTCGTAGGGAGAATGGATTTCCAACTAATGACTAGGCACTGGGGTACCACCTGTCACAGTACCTAGTCTAGATCAGTGTACCAAGGACCACTCCCGATCCTATGCAACACAAGGCCGGAACTACCCCTTACTGGGTATTCTCAAGTAAGATCACCCCACGGTTGGGATCAGCAACCGTACCACTAAGCCGAATAAAAAGGGACATCTGGACAGGGATTACTTCACCCTGAAACGGGTGCTACCCACTTAGCCTTGCTGCATAACCCCTGATTTTCAGTCATTCCTGGTTGATGAGGCTTGTGGCTAAGCATTACCTTTTAGAACGTTTCACTTAGAATGCCCATCGTCCACCTAACGATGTTCCGGAAGCATTCATCTATACAAGTCCGTCTTGGGTTCGAACGAAACCGAAGGCACTACTCCTACTACATCCATTTTGGAAATATCCTCAGGATCAGTAGCGACTAGCGCTTGCACTTCACTGCTCCATCCTCGACTCCAAACTCATTTTTCCTGCGAAAATGTACAAACCGGATCGAAGTGGTTTTTGTGAAATTAATCCCGATCTCGGTCTCTTCGAAACGGTCAATGCATTTGTCCAATACTGATAGTCGATGATTTAACTATCAATTAACATTCACAAACATCCATCACACAATTAATAATTGCCCAATTATTTATTTTCCTCAAAAACATTTTTGCCCGATATGTTTCCATTTTCAAATCCCGTTGAAAACACTTTCCAAAACCCAACTTTTCTCAAGGAAGAAATCCCCTAAATTGTTACTTCCCTTGAAAACATCCAAGCACCAATATTTAAGATTTAAAATAATTTAAATTCTTTATTCTTGAAAATACATTAAAACATTTATATTAAAACTTCTTACATACTTGATTTAAAATATATGTATATACTTTTAAAAATATCTCGAATAAAACTGCTTTATAAAATATAAACTATTTTCTTCAAAATAAAGTCAAGTCATACTAATTTTAAATAAAGCTATGAAATCCTATACAAGTTACAAATAATACTTTGATTGATTATCTTTCAAATAGAACCATTTTATAAAGTATAAATATTAATAATATTCTTTAAAACATACCACTGCTTACCATTAAAATAATTACTTATATAGCTAATTCGATAGATGTTCACTTTTAAAATTCTTACCATTTAAATGATTTTCTTGAAACCATTCTTTAATACAACTTCAAAATTCTAACTTTTTCAAAAAATCTACTTTAAAACGTACATGGCTTTTCAAGGAAATACACTTCCATTTTAGGATAACCCAAAGAATTCATTCTATAAATCCTACACGATTTATCCCAATTCAATTTTACGTTCATCCCGTAAAATCCTTTCATTACTTTAAAATTAAACTCCTTTTATTTTTAAACACATTGCTATTTCCTGGAAATCACTTTCAAATATATGTTTAAAATATTTAAAATAAAGCTTCTAGAAATTATTTAATTGAAAATAATACTTAAGGAAATATATAGAGGTTTCCTAAGTACTTTAAGTCAAATTTAACTTTTAAAAATAAAGTTATTAAATCAAATATTTATATTATAATTTGCTTTTGAAAACTTAATAATACTTTACGTTTAAAAATAATTAAATACCATAATTACTTAAATAAATATTTACTTACACTTAAAACGATAAAAATAATATTTCTTTCTAAAATATTCTAAACACATTTAAACTGCAAATTTATATTTTGAAAGCTTTTGTTAAAAACATACTAAAGTTTCCAGGAGAAAGCACACTTCCTATTCTTTAAAAATAAATCTCGCTATTATTTTAAACAATTCACATTTCCCTTTTTAAACCACAATTTCAAACGTTCAATTTATCAACCAATTTATTGAATTTAATTCCTTTTAAATTCTTTACTTAAGAATTTCTTTAATTTCCTTTAAACCAAATTTATTTATTTATATTTAAATTCCAATGTTGTATTCCCCCAACCATAGCACAAAACAATTTAATTTTCAAATTAATCTATCCCAGCATATAAATGAAACACATCATAACAAGACCTAAAACAATTTATCACAGGATATCAATGAGATATATCACAAAATGTAAATAAAATTTCTATTTTGTGAGGAATCCAGTTAGATCCCTACAACCTGTTTCCCTGCATCCACAGATATCAGCATAACCAATAAATATCGATTCATTTTGATAATAATTTTCATATTCAGCTAAACAACAAATCAAACATTTAAATATTAGCTCTTTAAATTACTGGTATCCAGATGTGAGTGAGATTAACTCACCTTGGGTTTTCGACGAGCGTTCAAATTTAAATTAAATCGAACGGCGTTCGATTTAACCTAAATTTTTACTTGCTCAAATGATCCCAGATCTGCACCACAGCGGGCTGCTCGTTGCTGCAATTCAGGCGCTCCTTGTTTCGTCAGAATCTGACCATGCATGCAAGAGAAACGCTATTTTAAAGTCTGCTAATAAATTTATATTAATAAATTAAAACTTTATTGAATTATATACCTAAGAAATCTCGGCCGCACAATCTAAAATCAAGGCCAAAGCCTTTATCTTCCTCACGCGATACAACCCAGGCAAAGGAAACCCATCGTCGCGCTTCAATTCTCGACCGCCGATCCATGCTCGCACCACACTAGTTCGATCAGAACTCCCACTTGATTGCTCATCGTGGCCTCCTCCTTTGACCAAAAGCATGTTGAACTCGGTCGCCTCCTCCATGTGAAAACGAGCTCGAACCAAAACCCAAGTTTGCCAAATCAAGGTCAATCCAAGGCCCTAGAACGAAAACCCACCATCGGATCTCTAGAGCTTGTCGAGCTCTACTATTTTCGTGTTGGAACTTTTCAAAATTATTATGTGGATTGATCAAAAATTCGAGATGAACATCGGTGTGTTTCGGCCATTAAAAGGAAATAAGCGGCGGCTGAAACATATGCTAGGGTTTTCTTGATAAATATGAAAATATAATCATTTATTTATATTATTTTATTATTAAATCCACTTTTAAACAATATTTTCAAACGAACTCTGAATCAGACATGCCGCGAGTTGATCCTATGGTTTTACGCGCATTCTGAACACAATGGAACATGTTTTGGAAGCTAATTCGATCATATACACGAGTTATGGAAATAAACGATCAATTCTTAATTAAATCGATTAAAGTATTTTCTATGCGTTTTGAGCTGCCAGTGTCAAACGACAACTTCGATTGCTATGAAAATTGAAATCCGATAATAACTAACTATTACGGATCAAATGGAACTGGTTTCGTCAAATTCTGAGACTGTGCCCCGAAAGGCTATTTTAACTCGTCGATTATTCCAAGCGATTTTCAAAATCGTCGAAATCATCTAAATTTCACTTTTAAAACTTTACCAACTTTATTGTAAATCATACAGAATTTGTATTCACATCAGAAATCGTTCTGATTCATTTCGAACCAAAATCTGATTATTTACATTATTATATTATTAAATTCCATTATTAAATTAATATAAAATTCCAAATTCAATTTACCGACTTTTAATTCCATCCAATGGCCCAATATTATAATTCAAATCCAAATAGACTTAAAATAAATTTTAGAATCTATTTTTATACCTATTTACACCCAGAGCCACCGATTATCCCAATTCTAATATTAAGCTATTATTATTCAAATTTCAATTAAATTACTGTATTTGAAATTTAACTAATTCTATTAATTTGACCAAAATAATTTTCTTTCAAAATCAATTAAAAATTCAAATTATAATACATATTCAATATTTAAAATGAATTAAATGTTCAAATCTAGCGACCCAAAATTCTGGGTCGTTACATTCCTCCACCCTTATAAATATTTCGTCCCCGAAATTTGCTAAGGTAGAAAGAATGCTCCAAACTCAATAGCAAAACCCACTTAGTGAAAATCTCAATTTCACTTTGCCTAAATTCTTTAGTTTCAAATCGAAACAGCTAGTTCCGATTTCTATTCCAAAAATCCTTTTTATTTTCATTGTTATTTTGAAATCAATTTGTCGTTAACAAAACGTTTCAAAATTTTCATAAATTTTCTAACTCCCAAATTTTTCGAAAAATTTTGGCAGAGTCTCCCTTGTATGAAGGACCTTTTGCAATATCACAATAGATATAAATATATATACATCGACCCACACGGTCGGAAAACCAAAAAGGTTCATATTTCCTATTTTTATTGCGTAGGCGTACCTTTATTAGCATTTTAAAAGCAAGCAGCTAAATAATAATGCATATACACGCCCTAACTCTATCTACTGCCTTCCGTACATGTACTTACTTAAACAAACACATCAGTTTTCAATAATATGATAATTTAACAACGTTCCATTCATTAATCTTAACCAATACATCAATTTCAAAACCCAAACCACCAATTTCCACAATCCTACATGCTAATCATATTTTATAAGAAATCACAAGGTTCAACACTATTTCAATTTACCTAAAAAATCCAAACTTCATTTTATTTCACTTGAATGATTTACATTCAAGTTTACTATTTTCAATCCATATTCACACCAATATGATTATATGTGTATTACTTTCATTAATTTACTTCAATTCAATTCCAAATCGATTCACAATCAACTTCTTAGTTTTAATTTAATGTCTTTGCGTTTACATTATGATCTACTTTCATTTTTATGTAAAACACTTAATTATATTACACTTATTCCAATTAAGTCATATTTAACATGACCAATTCATCTTTGTACCAATTAAGCTCATATTCACATCAAATTGGTTTATAAGCCTTATTTACATAAATTTACTCCTATTCAATTTCCAATTGATGGGAAATCAATTTTATTTTCAATTTAATACATTCGCATCTCTTTTCTGATTCATTTGCATTTATATACAAGTCCACTTAATGAGATTTCAATCCATTTCAAATTGATTTAAAAACCAATTTCGTTTACTTCGTTAAACCAATTCAATTTCTGTTTACAACAAAACGACCAATTTCTATGCAAATCCTAATGTTAATCATGCAAGTAACCATCACTTGAACTTATAACCATTTAAAATTAATTTCGATTTAAATTTATATTAATTTTATTTCATTCAGTATTTTTCACAATCCCAAATATTCTTATTTCCTTGCAATTTTTTTAAAATCAAATCCTTATTCTCACTTCAAGTTCATCATTTAACTTAAGTTTAAATTAATATCATCCCATTCTATATTATTTACAACTCATACATTCTTATTTCATCACAATATTTAATTAAAATCCTTTCACTTGCATTTCAATGTTAATTATCTAAACAAATTTCATTCAAGACCACTTATAAAGCTCGACCAGAGCCATTTTCCAATTTGCTTAAGTTATTTCAATTTCACAATATTTCCATTTCTTCTTATATCCAATTTTATTTTATTTTAATTTGATTTCCATCCAAATCAAATTTCGATTCATTTACAAATTTTAGCTCAATTTGTTTATTTATTCAATCCACTTTAAATTTCAATTCATCTCCTCGATTCATTCTGAATTTTATTAATAATATGACCATTTTCAATTATCTTATACCCAAACTGAATTTTATTTGCATTCTGGACCATATCCATTGTAAATTGATTTTTTTTATTTATTCAATCCAACACAATTTCCATTTAATTTAGCTTACACTAAATTCATTTCTAAACAATCCTTTTTGAATTTAGGTGAGTGAAAATTTAATCCATTCAATATCATTCTTACTTAATTTAAATTCCATTTAATTCAATCCTTTTCCCAAATTTAACTCAAGTTTAACTAAATTTATTCAGCCAACTTAAATTCATGCTATTACCTTTACTATTGTATTTAAAACAATCCCTTTGGATTTAGTTGAGTTAAAATTTTATTCATACAATATCCTTTCAACTTAATTAAATTTCTTTCAATTTAATTAAATTTCTTTCAATTTAATTCTTTTCCAATTCTAATTCAAGTTAATTCATACCATTTCCTTTACTATCTTAAATAAGAACTTAATTCCATTCATTTTTATTCATAACACAATTGAATCTTGATTTTAATTAAATCCAAATTCAACTCAATTTCGTTTAATCGAAGTTAAATCCAATTTTAATTCTCCATATATAAGTTCAAACCTTATTTACTAACTTAAGTTCATTCACATCTTTTATATCTCACTTTACCTTATCTTACTTTACATTTCATTTGAGATTAAGTTTGAATTCACCATACCATTCAACTATTTCCCATCTGTGATTATATTTCCATTTTCTATTTATAAATTCACCATCTTATTTACTTAAAAATTTATATTGCTCATTTTAATCCATTTACATCTTATAATCAATTTACATTTTATAATCACAACTCCAAATTATATATATATATATATATATATATATATATATCACTGAATTCTTAAGGATACAAATTTTCGTTCAATTTAATTCTTTGCAAATTTTAAATCCACAATTTCAGATTATAAGTATAACACTTAATAGCTTATGGGTACAATTCATTACACAATGGCCCACAATTACAAAGTCATTTTACTTTTCAATTTAAACTAAATCAATTTTATTCTAAGTCCAATTTATTTATCTTATCCCAAGTTAAATTCAAATTTTCTATTCACTTCCATATACTCAAATTAAATTTTAATTCCAGAATTAAAGATTTTTATTTCATTCTTATTAATATCAACTTCGTTTAATAGGTTCAATGGTTGATTCATTTTAACTTTACCCATTATTTAAATAGAATTTTCCAGAATTCAATTACCCGGTTTTATCTCAAAACCATTTTGAAATAATAATCTACACATACCCATTTGGTATATCAAATCAAACTTCCAGATTCCAAATAACTTGTTTATACCAAAACAAATTTCCTCCTTTGAAATTTGTAAAACCACTTTGTATATCAAACAGATTTAAACAGATATCATACCCAATTATTATGGAAGCAATCCATCACTTTAGAATCTCGAAAATGAATTCTGATGATGTGGCCATCATCATCAGGATTATTTTCCAATGACTGAAGTGGGTTCAGTGCTTCCTTACTTTCACAAATTCATTTCAAAACAATCCTCTTTCAAAAATACTTCCCCGAAATAAGATTCAATCATTGCCTTCAAACACTTTGGCAAACATTCCCAAACATCCTCAAGATTTTAAATTTCCAAATTTTGTTTTCAATCATTTAAAACACTTTCAAAATTTTCGGAATTTAAATTCTGGTTTAATTTAAATTTAGTTATTCTTCTTTTGTATAATTTATACTTATGGGATTGTATTTGATTATAACCATTTCAAATTTTAGATCAAATTTTAGATTCTTATTTGATTAAGATATCCACATCCAAACAATCAAATATAATAATTTCAGAAAAAATTATTTCTATTATATAAAAATATAATTTTGGGCAAAACTATTTCATTTACCCTCTTTAAAAACAATACTATGTCAGTTTATCTTGTTTAAGAGTTTAGAAACCCCTATCGATACGGTTGTACTTCGCGTACCGGCCAGAATTCATAAACACTCAACCGATAAGACAACACAGTATAAAAAACAATTTTATATTCACTAACAAGTACGCTCTCATATCTATTATTACACTCAACTCATTATAGAGTACTATTGACTCTGTTTAATGAGTAATTTCCCCACCAAAGCCTAGGTTGTCGCCAACCTAAGCTCTGATACCAAGTGTGACGACCCGCCCTTCTCGACCCTCAAAAATCGACACAAAATACCTCACAGTATGATTTGCCGACGATCAAGTGTCGAAAAAGACAGATTGTTAAGGAAAAAGAAACAAGGTAGAAGAAAGAAGGAACTAAACAATATCAGAATCTCACAATCGCGTGGTATAAAATATAATATATAATATCAGATCTTTACACAAAATTAAAACTATATCTGTTTTATACATTATATCATCAGAGTAACTCATACAAACAACAATTACCAGCCTGACAATTCCATACAATCACAGCAGCGGATATAAACAAGTACGGATAATACGTCTCGGACCCCAGCTCCTCTCCTGCTCCATAGCATCCTATCCTGAACATATAATACTCGGTCTGACCCGAGCATTATAATGAAATAACACTCGAGTCAGTCTGGAATACTAGCTGATAAAAATACACCCAAATTGATTATTAAAGTTTCAAAAATCCTTTGGAAAACAAAAGCATCTCGTAAGACCACGCCAAAAATAAACATGTCGGGTTTTTACCTTACGATAGCTAAACACTTTTTGTAAAAATCCTCTGATATTATAATAGGGTCTATATACAAATACTTATAAAATAGCCGAAATTGTTACATTCATTAAATTCCAGCTACTAGCCACAAAGTTGGTAATACAAACAAAACTCGTAAAAGGCTCGTAGGGAGAATGGATTTCCAACTAATGATTAGGCACTGGGGTACCACCTGTCACAGTACGTGGTCTAGATCAGTGTACGGAGGACCACTCTCGATCCTCTACAACACAAGGCCGGAACTACCCCTTACTGGGTAATCCCGAGTAAGATCACCCCACGGTTGGGATCAGCAACCGCACCACTAAGCCGAATAAAAAGGGACATCTAGACAGGGATGACCTCACCCTGAAACGGGTGCTACCCACCTAGCCTTGCTGCATAACCCCTGGTTTTCAGTCATTCCCAGTTGATGAGGCTTGAGGCTAAGCGTTACCTTTTGGAACGTTTCACTTAGAATGCCCATCGTCCACCTGATGATGTTCCGGAAGCATTCATCCATACAAGTCCGTCCCGGGTTCGAACGAAACCGAAGGCACTACTCCTACTACATCTATTTTGGAAATATCCTCAGGATTAGTAGCCACTAGCCCTTGCACTTCACTTCTCCATCATCGACTACGAACTTGTTTTTCCCACGAAAACGTACAAACCGAATCGAAGTGGTTTTCGAGAAATTAATCCCGATCCCGGTCTCTTTGAAACGATCAACGCATTTGTCCATATTGATAGTCGGTGATTTAACTATCAATTAACATTTACAAACATCCATCACACAATAAATAATTGCCCAACTATTTATTTTCCTCAAAAATATTTTTGCCAGATATGTTTCCATTTTCAAATCCCGTTGAAAACACTTTTCAAAACCCAACTTTTCTCAAGGAATAAATACCCCAAATTGTTACTTCCCTTGAAAACATCCAAGCACCAATACTTAAGATTTAAAATAATTTAAATTCTTTGTTCCTGAAAATACATTAAAACATTTATATTAAAACTTCTTACATACTTGATTGAAAATATATATATATATATATATATATATATATATATACTTTTAAAAATATCTCGAATAAAACTGCTTTATAAAATATAAACTATTTTCTTCAAGATAAAGTCAAGTCATACTAATTTTAAGTAAAGCTATGAAATCTTATACAAGTTTCAAATAATATTTTGATTGATTATATTTAAAATAGAACCATTTTATAAAGTATAAATATTAATAATATTCTTTAAAACATACTACTGCTTATCATTAAAATAATTACTTCTATAACTAATTCGATAGATGTTCACTTTTAAAATTCTTACCATTTAAATGATTTTCTTGAAACCATTCTTTAATACAACTTCAAATTCAAACTTTTTCAAAAATTTACTTTAAAAATGTACTTGGCTTTTCAGGAAAATACACTTCCATTTTAGGATTACCCAAAGAATTCTTTCTATAAATTCTACACAATTTTTCTCAATTCAATTTTACGTTCATCCCGTAAAATCCTTTCCATACTTTAAAATTAAACTCCTTTTATTTTTAAATACATTGCCATTTCCTGGAAATCACTTTCAAATATATGTTTAAGTATTTAAAATAAAGCTTCTAGAAATTATTTAATTGAAAATAATACTTAAGGAAATATATAAAGGTTTCCTAAGTAATTTAAGTCAAATTTAACTTTTAAAAATAAAGTTATTAAATCAAATATTTATATTATAATTTCCTTTTGAAAATTTAATACTACATTACTTCTAAAAATAATTAAACCATAATTACTTAAATAAATATTTACTTACACTTAAAATGATAAAAATAATATTTCTTTCTAAAATATTCTAAACATATTTAAATTGCAAATTTATATTTTGAAAGCTTTTCTTAAAAACATACTAAATTTTCCAAGAGAAAACACACTTCCCATTCTTTAAAAATAAATCTCGCTATTATTTTAAACAATTCACATTTCCCTTTTTAGACCACAATTTCAAACACTTCAAATTATCAACCAATTTCTTGAATTTAATTCCTTTTAAATTCTTTACTTAAGAATTTCTTTAATTTCCTTTAAACCCAATTTATTTATTTATATTTAAATTCCCAGGTTGTATTCACCCAATCATAGCACAACACAATTTAATTTTCAAATTAATATATCTCAGCATATAAATGAAACACAGCATAACAAGACCTAAAACAATTTATCACAGGATATCAATGAGATAGATCACAAAATATAAATAAAATTTCTATTTTGTGTGGAATCCAACCTGTTTCCCTGCATCCACAGATATTAGCACAACCAATAAATATCAATTCATTTTGATAATAATTTTCATATTTAGCTAAACAACAAATCAAACATTTAAATATTAGTTATTTAAATTACTGGTATCTAGATGTGAGTGAGATTAACTCACCTTGGGTTTTCGACGAGCGTTCAAATTTAAATTAAATCGAACGGCGTTCGATTAACCTAAATTTTTACTTGCTCAGAATGATCCCAGATCTACACCACATCGGGCTGCTCGTCGCTGCGATTCTGGCACTCCTTGTTTCATCGGAATCTGACCACGCATGCAAGAGATACGCTATTTTAAAGTTTGCTAATTAATTTATATTAATAAATTACAACTTTATTGAATTATATACCCAAGAAATCTCGGCCGCACAATCTAAAATCAAGGCCGAAGCCTTTATATTCCTCACGCGATACAACCCAGGCAAAGGAAACCCATCGTCGCGCTTCAACTCTCGACCGCCGCCCCATGCTTGCACCACACGAGTTCGATCAGAACTCACCACTCGATAGCTCGTCGTGGCCTCTTCCTTTGGCCAGAAGCATGTTGAACTCGGTCGCCTCCTCCATCGTGAAAACGAGCTCGAACCGAAACCCTAGTTCGCCAAATCGAGGTCAATCCAAGGCCCTAGAACGAAAACCCACCATCGGATCTCTAGAGCTTGTCGAGCTCTACTATTTTCGTGTTGGAAGTTTTCAAAATTATTATATGGATTGATCGAAAATTTGAGATGAACATCGGTATGTTTCAGCCATTAAAAGGAAATAAGCAGCGGCCGAAACATATGCTAGGGTTTTCTTTGATAAACGTGAATATATAATCATTTATTTATATTATTTTAATATTAAATCCACTTTTAAACAATATTTTCAAACGAACTCCGAATAAGACATGTCGCCAGTTGATTCTAAGGTTTTACCCGCATTCCGAACACAATGGAACGTGTTTCGAAAGCTAGTTCGATCATATACGCGAGTTACGGAAATAAATGATCAATGCTTAATTAAATCGATTAAAGTATTTTCTATGCGTTTTGAGCTTCCGGGGTCAAACGACAACTCCGATTGCTACAAAAACTAAAATCCGATAATAACTAACTATTACGGATCCAATGGAACTAGTTTCATCGAATTCCGAGACTGTGCCCCGGGAGGCTATTTTAACTCGTCGATTATTTTGAGCGATTTTCAAAATCGTCAAAATCATCTAAAATTTCACTTTTAAAACTTTACCAACATTATTATAAATCATACAGAATTTATATTCATATCAGAAATCGTTCTGATTCATTTCGATACAAAATCTGATTATTTACATTATTATATTATTAAATTCCATTATTAAATTAATATAAAATTCCAAATTCAGTTTATTGATTTTTAATTCCATCCAATGGCCTAATATTATAATTCAAATCCAAATAGACTTAAAATAAATATTAGAATCTATTTTTATACCTATTTACACCCCGAATCACCAATTATCTCAATTCTAATATTAAGCTATTATTATTATTCAAATTTCAATTAAATTACCGTATTTGAAATTTAACTAATTTTATTAATTTGACCAAAGTATTTTTATTTTAAAATAAATTCAAAATTCAAATTATAATACATATTCAACATTTAAAACGAATTAAATGTTCAAATCTAGCTACCAAAAATTCCGGGTCGTTACACCATAGGTCTCAGTCTACCAATATAAAATCAAATGTAGACCGTTGGCTCTCAAAGGCACACACGACTTTCGCTATAGTCTGCAGTAGATCGCAATGACATCGAGTTACACTATCATCACAGCATAACCCAAATGCCTCTGTAGGCATCAGCGCCCCTTGACTTCCGCTGCACACTACTCATAATCCTTAGGAACTAGTTTTGTCCGGACTCCTCACAGGATCAACTTTAGAAACCCCTCTTAGGGTTCAAGGCAGCACCACCCGGTGGCACTCCTGAGAAGTTCATTTCAAGGGAGCGCCATTTTCCCCAGAGCCATTTTCAAAACACTTTATACTATACACATATAGTATCTTCCAAATCATACACCTAGTATGATTCTCATATAAAGCTCCTTTATACAAAATCGATTATCCCAAAATCGATAATCCTCAAACTAGGCTTTTCAAATTCCAATATTGATTTTACCCAAAAATAAAAAGCCTTTCCAAATTCAAAGGTTCCCAAAACCTTTTTCCAAAATCCTCATAAGATCCTTTATATATATATATATTAAAAACTTTGGACCATTTCAAACTTGTATAAAATTCCTTTTATACTTCAAACATTTTCAAAATTCTTTTCTTCCGGCAATAGATTCAACAAGGGGAGATTTATCTTATATAACAAAGATATATAACTTTGTTTATTCCAAATCAAATATTCAAATTTGATTACTCTCTTTTTATTTATTTATTTTATATATAGTTGTTTCCATCTTATTTATCATCATAAAAATATTCGATTTTCACCTTTATCCATTGTATATTTCACAAAATATACTTTCATTTCAAAAGAAATCATTTCACATTTCTTATTCACAAATTTTAAATATCAATTTCATTCAAATCCGTACGATGTACACATATCATCCGTATGCTATACCAATCTGATCGCTCACTCGATCACACAATTTCACTTCCGAACTAGTATCGCCCACCCGACTTCCTAGCGCGGACATAGATTTGGTTTCTTGATCAGAAACCGTCTTTCTCCTTGCATAGCCATAAATATGATAGAGAACATCCAGCACCAATCAACAATCCATATCCAGGTTCGCTGTCAAAAATCGAGTGAAAAATCCCAACTCGGATCGATATAACTATCTCGAAATTCTGTGCTCAAATCTAGATCAAATCACTATGCGAATAGAATAATATACGTACATCCTATGTATTTAGCTTCATTGATTATTGGCCAAATCAATTTCATTTCAATTCATCCTTACTTTGATTTTATTCACTTATTCACATTTGCCTTAATCCTCATTTGGATTATCACTTCAATTTTTATCTCAGTTGGGTATTTAATCAATAACAGTTCGAACTCCGACCTGTTTATCTTTGGAAAATTGCTTGAAAATTTTAAAAATAGATAAGTAGTTGAAAAATAATTATTAGTTTGCAAAATAGCTGTAAAATAGTCAACTAATTGTAAAATAGTTGAATAGTTTCAGAAATTTTAGATAATTGAAAAATAGTTGTAAAATAGTAATTAATTTGTAAAATAGTTGAATAATAGTAATTAGTTTATAAAACAGTTGAAAATTTGTTAAATAGCTCCAAAAATAATTGTAAAATAAATATAAAATAATCTGGCTTTAAAAGAAAGGTTGTATATATTGAATAGCTTGGAAAAATAAGTTTATAATAAAATAATTAATATTGAAAATGGTCCAGAGTCAAAACTGTTCACTTCCCCATCAATTCAATTTAAATTTCCACTTCCATTTAAATTGACCCAATTCCAATTTGAATAACTTCAATTTCCATTGAAATTGATTTAACCCCAATTCAAGTTGAATCAATCTTGATTTCTTTTGATTTTAATCTTACTCAACTTTAATTACAATTCCAAATTATTCCAATCAATTTGGATTAAGATCAACCGAACCCACTACAATTTCAAATCATTTTAATTCAATCCAATTCAAATTTTCCATTTAAAATTTTAAAATTATATTTCTTCAATCACAAATCCAATTAATTCAAATCAGACTCAATTTGAACGAATCCAATTCAAATTTCAAATTTAAAACATCCCTAAATCTATAAATTCGAGTTTTTAAATGTTGATTTATCAAATCAACTTATCTCTTTAGACCATTTAATTCTGAATCCATTTCAAACTTATCTTCATTTAATTTTAATTTGGTTGTATTTCTATTACTTAATTCTCATTATTAAAATTTTCAAACAATATAACAACCAATTACCTTAATATTTATTAGAAAGAAATATTGCTTATATATCAAAATATATTCTTATATAAAATCATTTAAAACCTTTATATAAGAAAATAACAAGTACACGCTCGTACACACACACACACACACTCAACTCATTCTAGGGTACCATTGACCCTATCCTTAATGAGTAATCCCAACATAGCCAAGGTTCTCGCTTAACCTTCAGCTCTGATACCAACTGTAACGACACAGAATTCTCGATCCCGAAAATTCCAGATAGTTATGAAAAAGAAGAAAGAGATACAAGAAAAAGAAGAACAGAAACACCAACATCTGACATTCGCAGCGGATTAAATATAATAACATACAATAACAGTTTACAAAAGAATTCTGTATCTGTCAAATTTCACTATAATACTTCACGGTTACACATATATACAGACATTGGATATATGCAATCATCATGTCTTAGATATACAACAATATAATATAGCGGAAACACTACATACGTTCTTGCCATCCAGCTCGCCTCCTGAGCTCCAGAATGTCCTTACCTGAAAATTTGTAATACTCGGTCTGACCCGAGCATTATATCAAAGTAACACCGGGTCAGGCTGGAAACCAGCGTGAGTAAACCCAACCTACATGGACTACCAAAGCAAACAACTTATATAAACCCGAGGTAACTCGTATTAATTTACAAATTCACAATTTGTTATAGACATCATCTATTTCACACATCAATTTTATAAGTACCAAAATTCAGATTAAATAGTCCGATTCTCTTAAATCATTTCATTCCAGCCTATTGATTCCACATATCAATTTGTAAAAATTCGAAGTGTTTCAGATATTTTCCAATACCCGACCCCGGTCTCTTCGAGTCTCATTCAAGGTATCCAGTACAATTCAATCATCCATAAGCAAACTTGATCACTTCATAATTTATTTAACTAATTCAAATTGAATTACTAACCTCGATCACTTAGATTCTTTCCTTTAACATTAATTAATTTCAAATCAATTAATTTATCATCCCTTAATTATCCATCTTAATTAATCACCATGGATTAATTATCCTTTAATTAGATTCAAGTAATCATCTTTAATTAATTTCAAAAATTAATTATTCTTAACTAAAATCAATAATTAATCTTTAATTACTTTACAAATTAATTAACTATATTAATTACATTAATCTTTAATTACTTATTAATCAATTTCTCATAAATCACTTAGTATTGATTAATTAATCTTAATTAATCAATCTTTTATTACATCATTGATTATATAAATTAATGGTTTTCCATTTACATTTCAATTTATCCTAATCTAATTTAATTACATTAAATAGTTAATCATTAATTAAACCACACATATTAATCACTTTTGATTTATCTCAACCTGTAATTATCTACCCTTTTTATTTACTTCATTAAGTAAATTAATTACTCCTTAATTAATTATTTTATTTAATCTCTTGATTAATTACACAAAGTAATTATACCCAATTTACTTCTTTTAACAAATCATCATTCAACTGATTACATCCAGTAATTGTTTATTAATTACTTCCCTACGTAATTATATTTTATTAATTGCATTAAGTAATTACCTATCAAACCACCCAATTTATTCTATTTATATTTTAAAATCCCAAATTATACTTATCCAATCATAACTCAGCATAATTTAATTCCCAAATTTATCTTTCACAGTATATAAATAAATGCATCATCAATTATGAAAATAATTTCTATATTGTGAGGAATCCAATTGGATCCCTCCAACCTGTTTTCCTGCATCCACAGATGTTAGCACAATACCAATTCCACTTCGAGGTGGAATATCATGGTATATGGGATTTATATAATATCATCCACTATTATGGGGCGCATAGGGTCTCATCCACTATATAATGTGGGAAATCAATCACCCAATATATACTATATACTACTATATATAATATAGCACATCAATTCAATTCAACCATTCAACCAATCATTTAAATTTAACCATTTTAAATTTAAATAAAAACCCAGTTGAGTGAGATTAACACACCTTTGCCCCTTAAATTTGCAAATCCACTTCATTCTCGATTTGACTCCACGATTATTGACCTTGTATAAATATTTATACAATTTATTAATATTTGAATTGATCGAACAGTTAATTGCTACTTACTTATTTAATTTAAACATTAATTCGGTTTTAAACAAATAATTTAATTTAACAAATTAATCACCTAAATAGATTATTTGAAATAAACTAGTCAACGAAAATATATATATTTATTTTCTTTGAAACTACACCTATAAAAATAATCTATAGTGGTTAAAATTTGATTTTTATGTAACTTTCAACATTTTAAAATCCCTTTTTCTTTAAATCTTATATAAGCTTTTCTGCTTTACTACATACCCAAATATCTATATACATACATACATACATACATACATACATACATACATACATACATATATATATATTATTAAATTTCAAAATATGTAAACTGTGTATATATATATACACTTTGCTGCAGTGTATTATTATGTTTTTTTCTTTTTTTTAAAGTTTTGCATATATATATTAATTGAGTTAAATTAAAATAGGGCAGAAAAATCTCACCTCGTCGTCGAGTATCGTTGCCAAACTACCCAACCAACATCGCTGAGTTACATCACGCAAACCCTAAACTCACAAAAACTCCAATAGTGACCACCCAGTCGCCCTCGCATTCGCCATCCCAAAGCCGCGAGCCTCACCCTCGATTAACATGAAGCCGAAACCTTCCCGAATATGACCACTCCGAATTCGATTTAAGATTTCGAAACCTGATTCCTGTGGAAGTGGAGATTCACGCGAGCCCCCTCCCTCGTCTTCGATCTGGAGTAGAGCATGAATGAATGATTTTAATTTTTTTTATTCTTCGGTCTGGAGGGAGGATTGAAAATGAAGGAATAAGCGGCCATTAATTTATTTTAAAGAGTTGAATTCTCTTCGAAATTTTTTTATCTATGATTTTGAATTTTTTACAGGAGGGTTGAGCGTGATTTAAACGAGAAAGGAGGAAAGTAGATCTGCACGTTTCAGATGGTAGGGTGGCTCGAGTACGATTGTAGGGTGGTTGATTTGACTTCTCAATTTTTCATATTATTAAATTTCCAAAATATCTCGTTTAGCATAACTCGATATCTCGAACTTCGAATCAGACGTACCACCAGGCGTTTATAAGGTTTTACCCGCATTCTGAACACAGTGGAACGTGTTTCGGAGCCAAATTCAGTCGTATGGAGAAGATAACTTTTTGGATCGGTTATTATATTGAATTTTGATATAAATTTTAGCGTGTTTACATATCGTACGCTCACAAAACAACTCCAAAGACTACGAAAATTGAAATTCAATAATAATACAATATTACGGATCCAATGAAACTGGTTTCGTCAAATTCCGAGACAGTGCCTCGGAAGGCTATTTTACATATCGATTTAATGATATATTTTCAAAACTGAACAAATCATCTTTAAATTCAATTTTAACACTTCCACTATCTTCAGTACTATCGATATAAATTTTGCAAGCCTTTAAATTATTTTAAACATGCTTAGAATTTCAGATTCAACAATTTACCCAATTCCGATTATTAAATTCGATATTTAAATTATCCAAAAAATAGCGATATTTGAAATTCAAGTTAGAAACTAACTTTTAAATATTTAAAATTAATTAAATATTCCAATTTCAAATTCCTAAAATTCTGGGTCGTCACAATATATGTAAATACACTTCATATCCTAATTAGGATATAACATGCCAATGCCAACTTGTTGATACGCGAAGATTCTGATCAATGACAATGTGCTTTAACAAACAAGGAAGAAATATATGCAAATGCTAAAGGAAGATAGATGAAGACCAAACAAACTTAAAGTATGTTTTTACATGTGTCTTAGTCGAGATGTATTGTTAAAATCTATCCTCAAGAAGCTTGCACGAACACTAGAATTTTTTTGTTAAACTTCATTTTTCAATTTAGTTTTAACTATGCAGGTTTTATAAGTTCAGTCGACTGAACAGGAACAGTCGGTCGATTGAAACTGGAAAAATTTATATACATGCACAGTTTCAGTCAACTGAATTTCCTACACAGTCAACTGAATTTGGTTCCGAAAATTTTACTTCATATTTTCAGTTGACTGAATTCCCTGCTCAGTCGACTGGATTTGAACCTGCGAATTTTCTCTGAAAAGACACCTTCTTCCTCCCAAGAGTTGCAACCATTCATCAATGGAAATGGAAGCATCTCTTGTTTGCAACCTTTGACAACATATGCACCTCTTCTACAAGTATATATACATGATTCTAACATCATTTTAGACACCGAATTCTCTTGCTTTAATCTTACTATTCTCTTGTTCATATTCTCTAGATATTCTCAAAGCAATCACCAATCTATTGCTTGAATCACTGTTTTTGTTTATAACATTCTTTTGATTCATAGCAATTCACGTTTCCTAAATCTTCGCAAACACATTGCATATTCTCGAGGATAAGATTATAGGAATATTGTACTACATTAGACTCATTAGTATTGACAAGAACACAACAAGTCAAATATTGTATTTTAGTAATTGAGTTGAAGTCCTCTTCGGTAGTTGAGGCAAGAAATCCCGTTCGGTTGTTCGGGTAAGTTGTAAACCTATTCCTCCGGGTGAAGTGAGGGTATTAGTTAGTGAAATTCCTAAGTAAAGCTTAGGGACTGGACGTAGGACGAGAGGTCCAAACTAGTATAAAATCCTGGCGTCTCCTTGCATTTACCTACTTTATCTACTTAGACTATTCCGTTATTCCATATTACACGATCCTACTGCATAGCCTCTTTCAATTGGTATCAGAGCAAGGCCGTCCTATAACCATAACACCGTCATTAGACATATTGATAATATGGAAAATAATGCAAGTACAAGCACAACATCTGCCTATAGTTCTACATTTGCGGAAGGACAATCTACCCAAAGACCTCCTCTATTCAATGGACTAAACTATAACTATTGGGCTACAAGGATGAGGATTTATATGCAAGCAACAAGTTTCGAAGCCTGGAATGCTACTCAAGCAGAGTTCGTTGTACCCACAACCGATTATCCTACATGGACACAAATTCAAAAGAATGAAGCTAGTGCAAATGCCAAAGCTATGAATATGCTATTTTGCGCCCTGGATAGAAATGAATTCAACCGTGTTAGCATATGTACTACTGCATATCAGATATGGGAAACACTTAAAGTCATACATGAAGGCACAAACAAGGTTAAACAAACAAAAATATCCATGCTGAAGAATCAATTCCAAAATTTTAGAATGCGACAAAATGAATCCATCAATGACATGTACTCAAGATTTCAAGACATTCATCATGCTCTAATCGAACTAGGAGAAAGATACACGGACTTTGACATTGTGTCTAAAGTTCTAAATTCACTCACTGATGAATGGGAGAGAAAAGTTCTAGCAATCGAGGAAGCAAATGATCTATCTACAATGAAACCAGAAGAATTGATTGGAAATCTTATGTCGTATGAAGTAAATATGCAAGCTAAAAAGCATCAAGCTCAAGAAAGAAAGAATGTTGCTTTTCATGCGGAAAAGGAAGAATCAGAGTCTGAAGATGAGGATCTAGCATTTATAGCCAAAAATTTCAAGAAATTCTTAAAGTATAGAAAAGGAAACAAAAACGGATTCAAAAAGAATTTCTTGAACAAACCTTCATCCTCAAATATAGAATGCTTCAATTATCACAAGAAAGGACATATGCAAAAAGATTGTCAAGAACAAATGAAGGAAAATCAGAAAAACCTCAACAACAAAATCAAGAAGGATAAATTCAAAAAGAAGGCATTTTTTGTAACATGGGACAATTCAGATTCATCTTCATTTGAAAATGAAAGTGATAGCGACAATGAACAGGAAAATGTATGCTTCATGGCTCAAGAATCTGAGGTAAATAATTTAACTTTCGATGATTTAATTGAAGTAAACACTGAACTTTTAAGCACAATAAAAACTCTTAAAAAGAAACTCAAAGAAACCCGTGAAAATCAAAACAAAGCTGAATTTGAAAGAGATATGTTAAAAGATGAAAAGAAAATCTTAGAAGAAGAACTTGAAAAAGTTCAAGAATCTCATTCAAATTCGGAAACTCAATTATCACTTTTAAGTCAAGAAATTGAAACTCAAAAAACAAAGAATGATATAATTGTTTCTGAAAATCATGAGTTAAAAACTAAGATTAAACAAGTTGAGTTAGAAAATATTAGTCTTCAAGCTAGATTAGATAACATCACTAAAAATGTTTCTAACTTTAACAAAGGAAGAGAAAATTTATCTAAGATTTTAGAAAATTCTCAATCCTCTTCAAGTAAACATGGATTAGGATATAAAAAGGAGTCAAAAATTTCTAAATAGAAAGATACAAATTTTAAGAGGAATATGGATTCAAAACAACAAATATTGCCAAAGAAACCTATTAAAACAAAAGTAGAAAACAAGGTAGTTAAAATTTGGGTACCAAAAACTAACAATGTGTTAATAAGAAATAAATATATTAAAACATTTATGGATAATGTTCATCATAATGAAAACTATATTTATAAAAAGGATACTAAACCAAATTGGGTTTTGTTTCCTAAAGTCTAACTTTTTAGGACCCTATTAAAAGGTGGGTACCAATAATTTCTTATTTATTTTCAGGTCCCACTCAAAAAGAAGAAATGTATATTAGACAGTGGTTGTTCAAAACACATGACCGGAGACAAAGATATGCTTACAAACATCACATACTTTGATGGTGGCTCGGTTACCTTCGGAGACAATTCAAAAGGCTATATCATTGGCAAAGGAGATGTGAACAATTACGGTACATCAAATTTACCTTTTATAACAATGTTTCATTAGTTGAAAATTTAAAACATAATCTGCTTAGCATAAGTCAACTGTGTGACAAAGGTTTTAAAATAACTTTTTCGAATAATAAATGTAGTAGTTTTGATCAAAACTAAAATCTTGTATTTGAAGGAAATAGAGATAGAAATATTTATGTTTTAAATATGAATATTAATCATAATTCAAGTATGTGTTTACTTGCCAAAGATAATGATCCTTGGTTATGGCACAAAAGATTTTGTCATATAAATTTTAAAACTATTAGAAAACTTTCTAAAAATGAATTAGTAAGAGGTTTACCCAAAATAAACTTTAAAATAAATAATCTTTGTGATGATTGTCAAAAAGGAAATTTAACAAAATCATCTTTCAAATCTAAGAAAAATATTTCGACTTTACAACCATTAGAATTACTACATATGGATTTATTTGGACCAACACAAGTTCAATCCATTAATCATAATCGATACGTATTTGTGATAGTTGATGATTTTTCAAGATATACATGGACTATTTTTATGAAAAATAAAAGTGACACTTTTGAGCATTTTAAAACATTTGTCAAAAGAATTCAAAATACTAAAGATTTGAAAATTAAAAATATTCGAAGCGATCATGGAGGCGAATTCGAAAATGAAGTTTTTGAAACTTTTTGTAAAAAGAAAGGAATAAATCAAAAAATTTCTTTTCCTAGAACTCCTCAACAAAATGGAATTGTAGATAGAAAGAATAGAACATTACAAGAATGCGCAAGAACATTATTAAATGGATGTTCTCTACCAAAACATTTTTGGGCAGAAGCCATTGCTACTGCATGTTATGTATTAAATAGAATATCAATTAGACCATTAACTAAAAATACTTCTTATGAACTATTTAATAATAAAAAGCCAAATATATCTTATTTTAAAATATTTGGATCAAAATGTTTCATTTTAAATACAAAATATCAACTAGGAAAATTCGATTCAAAAGCTGATGAAGGAATTTCGTAGGATACTCAGAACGAAGTAAAGCATATCGAGTATTTAATAAACGAACAAACTTAATTGAAGAAACTTTGCATATATCTTTTGATGAAAATTTTAATAAAATTTTTAATATAAAAGATGATGAAGAATTGATAAATATAGAAGAAACAAACCTTGAAAATAATAACCAACTAAGATCTCCTCCTAGAATATTACGAGATCATCCAACTCAAAATATAATAGGAGAAATAAATTCTCAAGTTAGAACAAGAAATCAACTAAATCAAATGGGTCATGTAGCTTTCATTTCATCTATAGAACCTAAAAATCCAAAAGAAGCATCTACAGATGATTATTGGATTATCGCAATGCAAGAAGAATTAAATCAATTTGAACGTAACGATGTTTGGGAATTAGTTCCCCGTCCTAATAATCAATCAGTAATTGGAACAAAATGGATTTACAAAAAAAAGTAGACGAACAAGGTAATATAACAAGGAATAAAGCAAGACTAGTAGCACAAGGGTATAATCAAGAAGAAGGTATTGATTTTGAAGAAACATTTGCTCCCGTTGCAAGACTGGAAGCAATACGTATACTATTAGCCTTTGCTTGTTTTCACAATTTTAAACTCTATCAAATGGATGTTAAAAGTGCATTTTTAGATGGTTTTATTAAAGAAAATGTATATGTAGAACAACCTCCTTTATTTATACATGAAAAATATCCAGATCATGTATTTAAATTAAAGAAAGCACTATATGGTCTTAAACAAGCACCTCGTGCTTGGTATGAAAGACTTAAAAGTTATTTATTAAACTCGGGATTTAAAATTGGAAAAGTAGATCAAACGCTTTTTATTAAAAATAGTACCAAAGATATTTTAATAATTCAAATATACGTAGACGATATTATTTTTGGTTCAACAAACGAATATGTAAAGAATTTTCAAATATAATGACTAATGAGTTCGAAATGTCTCATATGGGAGAATTATCATATTTTCTCGGACTTCAAATCAAACAATTAACAAATGGAATTTTTACAAACCAAGAAAAATATTGTGCTAATTTGATTAAACGATTCGGCATGGAAAACACTTCTGCTAAACCTACTCCTATGAGTACCACTACACATGTCGATCGAGATGAAAATGGCAAAAGTGTAGATCAAAAATTGTTTAGAAGTATGATAGGTTCCTTACTTTACTTAACCGCTAGTAGACCTGACATAATGATGAGTGTTTGTTTATGTGCACGTTTTCAATATAATCCTAAAGAATCACACTTAAGAGCGGTAAAACGAATTATGCGATATCTTAACAACACTAAAGATTTCGGTCTTTTCTATCCAAATGAGTGTTCATTTGAGTTAGTATCATTCAGTGATGCTGATTTTGGTGGATCTCAAACGGATAGAAAAAGTACAAGTGGTACTTGCCATTTTATTGGAAAATCACTTGTATCTTGGTTTAGTAAGAAACAAAATTGTGTCTCGCTTTCCACATGCGAAGCAGAGTATATATCAACTGCTTTAGCTTGCACTCAAGTTATATACATGCAACAAACACTTAAAGATTTTAATATAAATTTAACAAATTCTACAATATACTGTGATAATACAAGTACAATAAACTTATCTAAAAATCCGATTAATCACTCTCGTACAAAACATATAGATATTCGTCACCATTTTCTATGTGACAATATCGAAAAAGGAATAATTAATTTAGAACATATTTCTACCGAAAATCAAATTGCCGATATATTTACTAAACCTCTTTTAGAAAACTCCTTTATAAAACTTCGATGAGAATTAGGTATAATATCCTTTAAAAATATTAATTAGATATACATTGGAAATATTCCCATATTTCAGTCGACTAAAACAAAATGTTCAGTCGACTGAATAAGAATTTCAAATATTTTTAGTTATGTTATGTGTTACATTATATAATTTATAGACCACACATTTGTAAAACTGAATTATTAAATAAGAATCATACATTTTAACAAAATCCTCTTTACCACTAAATCTCTATGCGGTTAAAAAATCTTATCAAATTATAACCGTTATTTGTTTAGTAAAATTCTACTATAAATAAATTCTTAAAAATATTTTTATTTTCATCTCAATTTTTCGAATAAAATCTTAATTCAACATAAAATGTCATCCAACAACTCCTTCTCTCCAATCAATATCACCTCGTCAGTTGATAACACTCCAACATCGCCAAAACTTCCCACACCAACTCCAGCACATGAGCCGGTTTACAAATGGGAAAATTATTGTACTAGTTTCACACCGGAATCTAAAAAGGCGAAACGGGGACACTTTATTTCACCTGACACAAAAAGAAAGATTGATGAAATTCATCATTTTCAACAACAACAGATAGATCTTCAAAGAGAACTATACTTCAAGCAAAAAGTTACGGCAAGACGTTTGAGCTTCCTAGAGCAAATTGGTTTACGCTTCTGTGGATCAAAGAAGAACGAAGTGGTTGAACCCCTACCTCGCCCCGTTAGCTCACTTGATCCGTCTTCATCTTATCGTACACCAGTCGATCCTGTGAATCCTTGGAAGTCTCCTAAGACTCCTCAATATAGTCCGAATTCATGGGATATAAATTACATGAAGAATGAAGGAAAGAAAACTCCAAGTCCATCCCCAAAGAAATAGTTAAATTTTCAAATATTTGTATGTTGTTACATCAATATTTTTGTAACTATTTCTTTAAATAAATTGTTTAAATTCAAAAATTAACCGAAACAACAAAAATGCATGTTTCAGTCGAATGAATGCTCCTGCTAAGTCGACTGAAAATATGACAGAAAACATTATTTACATAGTTCAGTCGACTGGAATCATCTGCATAGTCGACTAAAAATTCAACAGAAAATTTCAACAAAAAAATTCAGTCGACTAAATGTACTATTCAGTCGACTGAATCTATCACAGAACGTTTCGGTCTTTGATTCAGTCGACTGAACAGTATATTCAGTCGACTGAACGCCACTTCCCAGACAAAATTTCCCCTTTTAACCACCAGATTTTACCCTACCAATTCACTTTTACCTCCTACAAACCTTCTTCCCCAAATTAATTATGAAACCCTAGCCCCCAAATTCCTCAAAATTAAATCAATTCTCACCCAAATGGCACCAAAAGGAGCAAGAGCTTCATCTTCTTCATCCTCCGAGCCAATTGATGCTCAAATAGCGCAATGGCTTTACGATGGAACCGCTGTCACTCGATGGAACAAGATGAAGAATTCTCGAATTTTCGAGCATTCTTTCATTGATTTCCAAAGCTTTCAAACCTACAACATCCAAGCGCTAACAGATCCAGCAGGTTTAACTTCTCTTTTAGATTTGATAAGAAATGACCATGCCATTAATCATGTAATGGTAAAATTATTTTATGCTAATCTCAATCTTGGACACCAAACTCCAAGAAATCCAAACAATAGTGTTTGGAGTACGGTGTGTGGAAAGAAAGTTTGGTTTTCCTTGGATAGAATAACACACATTTTAGAATCTCCAAATGTCGGGAGAAAGCTAGAGGAGATAGAATTCAATCCACACATTCGTGACAACATAAACCATCGATTTACAGATGATAATATCAACTTTAGGGATTTTAAGTCCACCTCCCTTCGGCCTATGGAGAGAATCCTCCATAAAGCCCTAATGAGAACGATTACTCCTCGCACGGGCTCGTACGAAATTGTCTACCCAAATAACTATCGAGCTCTATATGTTTTTTTGGCAATATACAAGTTAATTGGGTACAGCTTATTCTTGATGAATTTCTCACCTTCAATAATGGAAAAATGCGCACTATCTACTTTGGAGAGTACATCATGCGACTTCTGCTCAATGTCGATACGCCATTACCTGAGTCGGAGAATACAATGGTCCATCAAATTAACTACCGGACCATAAGCCTAATGCAACTCCCATCTCGACCTCCTCGCATAATATCACTCGCTGAATGGGAAGCAAGGCATCAAGAACAACAACAACCTCCTCAACCACGCCACGAAGAACATCTCGAGCAAGATGATGAAATTCGTCTTGTTGACCCAAGCTTCACTACCAACCAATCCTTGGGGACATTGTCAAGAAATCAACAAATTCTTGACACTCGTCTTAAAAAGGTAGATCATAAGCTTGACAAAATCAAAGGATTCTTCAACAAGCTTTGGGATATAATTTCGTGCTCAAGCACCACTACTGCTTCGACATCTCGCGGCAAACCTCCGGCACCTACGTTTACATGGACGACACCCGAAGAGCATACAAGTAGCAGCGCTAGCGGAGCTAGTTGTGGCCAAGGAGAAGAGCATATAGACCACCAACAAGAGGACCCCTCATACGTGAACCAACATGAAGAGAAGGTTCATATGACTGGGATAAAGATGAGTAATTTGTTGTTTTTGATGTGTATTTTTTTTAACTTTCCTGTCACAACATTTTTATTTTTCTTAAGTCATGATTATGCAAATATTCTCTATTGATTATGCAAATATTCTTCAGTGATTTCTTTCATAAATTATTACTGCTATTAGTTCTTCCTTTTTGTCGATGACAAAGGGGGAGAAAATCTATTGGACTAACTTTGTTTTGTAGGAAAGATAGTGCATACATTCAGGGGGAGAAAATAAGTAAAACATCTCTAGAATAAATCAATATTGTCATCAATCAAAAAGGGGGAGAATGTTGATACGCGAAGATTTTGATCAATGACAATGTGCTTTAACAAACAAGGAAGAAATATATGCAAATGCTAAAGGAAGATAGATGAAGACCAAACAAACTTAAAGTATGTTTTTACATGTGTCTTAGTCTAGATGTATTGTTAAAATCTATCCTCAAGAAGCTTGCACGAACACTAGAAAATTTCTGTTAAACTTCATTTTTCAATTTAGTTTTAACTATGCAGGTTTTATAAGTTCAGTCGACTGAACAGGAATAGTCAGTCGACTGAAACTGGAACAAATTTATATACATGCACAGTTTCAGTCGACTGAATTTCCTGCACAGTCGACTGAATTTGGTCCCGAAAATTTTACTTCATATTTTCAGTAGACTGAATTCCCTACTCAGTCGACTAAATTTGAACCTGCGAATTTTCTCTGAAAAGACACCTTCTTCCTCCCAAGAGTTGCAACCATTCATCAATGGAAATGGAAGCATCTCTTGTTTGCAACCTTTGACAACATATGCACCTCTTCTACAAGTATATATACATGATTCTAACATCATTTAAGACACTGAATTCTCTTGCTTTAATCTTACTATTCTCTTGTTTATATTCTCTAGATATTCTCAAAGCAATCACCAATCTATTGCTTGAATCACTGTTTTTGTTTATAACATTCTTTTGATTCATAGCAATTCACGTTTGCTAAATCTTCACAAACACATTGCATATTCTCGAGGATAAGATTATAGGAATATTGTACTACATTAGACTCATTAGTGTTGACAAGAACACAACAAGTCGAAAATTGTATTTTAGTAATTGAGTTGAAGTCCTCTTCGGTAGTTGAGGCAATAAATCCCGTTCGGTTGTTCGGGTAAGTTGTAAACCTATTCCTCCGGGTGAAGTGAGGGTATTAGTTAGTGAAATTCCTAAGTAAAGCTTAGGGACTGGACGTAGGACGAGAGGTCCGAACCAGTATAAAATCCTGGTGTCTCCTTGCATTTACCTACTTTATCTACCTAGACTATTCCATTATTCCATATTACACGATCCTACCGCATAGACTCTTTCACAACTAACTAACATTCACATGTCCAAATAACATAATAGTGGGATGGTGATTTGTTCCACTAAATAGACGTCCAAATAATCAAACAATCAAACAATTAACTTATAGCAGAATGAGAATTCATTCTGCTAACATATGTGTCCATACAATCAAACAACCAATCTATAGCAGAACGAGGATTTATTCCACTAATATATGTCCTCAACAATCTAATCAATTGCATTATAATAGAATGTCGATTTATTCTACTAATAGATGCCCACATAAACTCAACCACTCACATCGTAGTTTATTCACTGTTGTTTTTGTACTTAATGGTATCGACAATTGAATTCCTTATGTTCAAACCATCTTTGAAAAAGTTGTACCTCAAAAACAATTTGATTCTTGGAAAACAAAGGATTTAAACCTAAAACTTCTTTTTTTTCTAAACAATTAATTACAAGCTAAAGCCATTATTAAATCATAATTAATCTTTATTATTTCTTAACTTAATTTAACTATAAACTAAGAAATAATTCAAACCTTTAATAAATAATTAACTATTATATAAATAATAAAACCCCAATTAATACTTTATTAATTATGAAATAATAATCTTCGTTAATTATAAATATTAGTTGATCTAGTTAATTAATAAAAAATCTTTGATATAAATTTAAATAATAAATTATACCTTGAATTATTAATTATTTTAAATTAAAACCTTTACTAATTCATAACTAAAAATAATTAAACACTTGATTAGTTAAATAAATAATTAACCTTATATTTAATTAATAATTAATTAAAAATAAATCATGTACTTAACTCATAATTAATTAAAATTAATCTTACTTAATAAATAAATAATTAAAAAATTTTACCTTTAAAAGATAATAATTAGTGCTAATCTTTACTTAACGAAAATCAAAAAACCTTGGCTAATCTAAATCAATTATTAATTACTAAATTTAGTTGATCGATAATTAATTACATAAAAACTTAATTAACTTTCTCAACATTTTTATTAAGTTTATAAACATTTTAAAATAACTTTTTAGTACAGAAACCAAATTTCAATAAAATTGAATTTTAAACAAAACTTCATCCATATCCATAGTGACTATCGCTATGAATGCTTTAACTAAAAATGTTTTATAAGTTTTCTTTAAAATCTTTACCATTTTGAAAGCTTTCTTACTTTTATAGAACATAAATAAGTATTTGGTTAAGCTAAATAAAGTTTAAACTTAAAAATGATTTCAAATTTGAAAACTTTATAAAACTTAAGTAAACACACTTTGAAAGCCAGGAATATCTGTGTTGCTTGTTCACTACTTAACGCTAACTTCTTAGCACATACACAAACCAAAATCATGTATTCACATGTAATACACAAGGCATATGCAAGATTACAACTTTCCATTCACTTACTCTTTTTAAACTTAGATTTCTAAGTCAAACTAAACACCAAATCCAAGCACATATGTATACATATTAACCAACATCAAACCAAAGCATAAATGTACACTTACATCTCAACATAAATCTCATCCAAACAAGCATCATACTTGGCAAAAAAGTAGCATAAAAATTAATATTAAAACTTTAAAATTTAAGTCAAAAGTTTATTCACCAAAGTTTAGAAGAAGAAAAATTGACAACTTAATTTTTTTTCTTTCAAACTTGACTTAGGACTCTTACTTCTTGAAATAGGCTTGGACTAGGACATGCATGACTCAGTAATGATAAGAACAAGGATGTTTGGACTTGACTTGCAGAGTGGAGGTACTTCGGATAAGGTTGAATCTAGAAAACCGGACCCAAAAATTAGTCATATTCCTTTGGATTTTGGACATATAACTCTCGGAATGTTTAGAAGTGGTCATAGGAAAAGTTCGTGGAAATTATTTTATCTATAATTTCAAAAAAAGAATCACTAAATTTTTGTTTGTTTTTAGGGAGGCATGGTCAAAAGAAGGAGTGCTATTTCCGGGCTTGAAAATATGGGTCCGACTATATTCTGAAAGAAATGCATATTTGGCCATAGAAAATTTCAAAATATGAAGAAGTGTTATAAATGGAAGTTATAGGCATTGAAATTATACATGGCTTAAAAAGAGAATTTCTCTACTTGGACTTGAGATGAAAAAAATATGATAGGAGGAAGAGGAGGAAAAATGAAGGAATGGAAGGCTATTTATAAACAAGAGGGAAAAGAGAATTACTTATGAACCATGTACTTCTACCGTCCACATTGTTTTTCCACCTCAACGCCCTCCACCACACATGCCATTTCAACCCACTACCTTCTTCGCCTTCCCCATGTCAAAGAAAACATGTTTAAATGAGTTTTGTACTCGATTCGCCAAAGTGTCAAATCATGTTTCTTAAGGCATCTTTTTGTATATACATGTATATACTTAAGTATATATGCATATGTATATATACCCCAATACGTACTAACTAATTTACATTTTGAATATGTCCAAACTTATACCAGAGTTTATAATGGTTCCGATAACTTTTAGCTTACAAAAAGTCGAAAATTCAGAAGATGAATTCCGGTTGCATTTTAAGATCTTTGTTTGAACTAAATATTTCTGTAAAAACCAAATTTGAAAACTATTTCACCAACATTATTTATTATATAAATTTTTTTATTTTCATTATAAAACCTATATATTGAATATTTAACATTAACTAAATATTTGCAACTCAAAGAAGTGAAATTCCGGGCCATAACATTCTTTCTCCCTTATAAAAATTCATCCTCAAAATTACACCAAAACCCTTTCTAGGAAACAAACCACCCAAGGTATAAATAACACTATACGTCCATCCATATAATATATATAGATCATTCATATGCAAAATATGACTCAATCACCACTCGAGTACATAGCTCCCCTCTCAAACCAGTATCGCTCACCCGAATTTCTAGTGCGGACTCCGATCAGGTTCCTTAGATAGGAACCTCTATTCTCCTTACGGTACTATGATAAAAAACATTGGTCACATACCAAAAATCCTCATCAAGTGCTTGCCATTAAAAATCGAGTAATAGATCCTTATTTGGAATGATATTAAACACCTCAAAGCCATGTACTCGAATCTTAGATCAAAACATATGGAAACGAGAGATGATCTACGTCCAACCTACGCACTCCTTTAATTATTTTCCCCTAATACAAATTCTATTTCCACTAAATTATTTATGAAAAATTTCATAAAAAAAACTTATATTCAATTTATATAATACTCCTCTACATCCTGAGAGTATATAACCCTATTAGATTCACTATTCCATTTTGCACTTATTTCTCTATGAAAACTCAAGATCCAAATACCCTGGTTTTATTTCAAAAACTTTTTAAATTGAAACATTCTATTTAGTCATATAATATATGTATACATATCGCCCGAGTAACTCCAAAATGATACCGAGGAACTGGGTACTACCAAATAGTACCATAACTCCCTTACTATGAAGGTTAATAATCAAGAGAAGTGTTTATCATTCGAACATATCTCTTTCCCAATTTTAGGTTTTTTCGAGCCACTCAAACTGTAACGACCCGTATTTTACGTGTCGATAAATCGTATAATAGTTGCATTAAGTCGTTTGGAGCTTGAGTCGTTCTAGAGTTAAGTCGTGTGGAACTTAAGTCGTGACCGACTTAGAGGATGGAGCGACTTAGGGTAGGTGGCCGACTCATGGGGTCAACGGTTTATAGGTTGGCCGACTTATAGGAGTGAGTGGTAGTTGCCGACTTATGGTTGTTAGTGAGTTGCCGAGTCAACAGGTTAAGGGTCAGACCGACTCATAGGGGTTAACGAGTTACGACTCAAGGCTGGGACGAGTTAGTAGATGTGACCGGGTTAAGCTCTTCACCAACCTATAGGCTTGCGCGAGTTAGCGTGTTAGCGGGTTAGGAGATAGCATAGCTAACGAGTTAGCGACCTAGAAGTTTTAGACGACATAAGGATGCTAAGTCGTAAGTCGTTAGCGGCTTAGTTAGGTCGTAGGGTCATCTGGGCCGTTGGAACTGTTGGGCCATAGCACTAGTTAACCCGAGTTGGTTGAGTCGTTGGTACGAGTTAAGTCGTAAGTCGTAGCATAGTTAGGACGGTTTTTGAGATAGGTCGGCCGTGTTTATAGGTCGTTTGTCGTTGGGTTCTGTTGAGTCGCACTTTGGTTGAGTCGTGTGCATGCTACCGTATGTGTGTTGTGCCGTATTTACCTTGAGCCGCGTTGAGTCGTGAGTCGTAGTGGCTTGGGTCGTGAGTCATGAGTCGTGGACGACTCATAGGGGTGGACGACTCAAGGGGGAATTCAGCCTATAAATAGAGGGGTTTGGCTCACTTTTTGGCACCGGTTTTTGAAGCGACGAAGTGCTGCCATTTTGAGAGCTCGACTACAACATTTCTTCATCTCCTTTTCTCCATTCCAATCTAGTTCTAACATCCATCCAAGATCGAAGATCAAGATCGAAGATCCAAGAGCCAAAGTTGAAGATCTTCATCCAACCAAGCTAGATTTCATCGTTTCAAGCGGGATTTCGACGAATCAAGCTTGAATCCTTGCTGTCCAGATCTGAAGTTGATAGTTTTTGAAGTGTTTGGGTGATTCGGTGAGTGGTGGTTATCTCTCACGCGGACCCAAAGGAGTATATTGGATTGGTGATTTGTTGGAGTGTTGTAGATAGTAATTTTATGCATTTTTCCTTAGATCCAAATATAGATCCATTACTTATGAAGATGTTTACTTATGCAAGTTCATTTACCAAGTTGTAGAGATAAAAACCCATGATTTATATTTGTTAGATCTATGCTAAAAACCCATGATTCATGTATGATAGATCTATTCTCATTTATTTACGAAATTGCCATTTTAGTTATAAATGCCTATTTAGATCTTGATTGACTACTTATTTGTTTGGATTAATGTTGCCTTGTTTGATTGTTGTGGATGAGTTATCTAGTTGATAGATTTGGACAAGTATGGTCAAAGACGATTCAAAAGCTACGGAAGAGGCTCTTGAATGGTGAAAGTTGCTTAAGGCATATGTAGTGGATGTTGAAGCTCATATGTATGGATTGGATGATATTGAGATGGAATTTTACTATGATGCAATGAGGCAAACCATGATGTTAAGATGAGCCTTTGCTATGATGAAGATGAGGCGAGGCATGAGGTGATGTAACCTTGGTATAATCAAGAAGGATTGCTCCAAGCATGTTGATAACATGAAGGGTAGTTCGAGTTGATTGATAATGGATGGCTCAAGAGGTAGTTTGGGATAGGATGAGAATAGTCGTCAAGGAGGATGACTAGAAGGCTTGGATTTCATCATTGTTGAAGGTTCTAGCAGACTCAAAGCAAGAGTACAAGGGTTGCCCTAAAGACTACAGGTTGGTGGTCTGGACACCCTAAAGACTACAGGTAGGTGGTCGAGTACTCTGGGTAGTTGCGAAAATTCCTAGGCACGGGTCATGATGACGTGTGGAGTTATGTCTAGAACCGGGGTTACCATTAACCCTTGATAGATGGCTCAGGAACGAGTCGGTCATTCAATTAACGGTGATTTCGAAGCAAGGTTAACAGTGATAGCCAGAGTCATGGATGTTTGATTGTACTATCATTCGGACTCAAGAGCGGTGTTTTCTGGGTGCTTATCTGATTTTGGTTTAGGCCTTGGGGGTTTGTATTTGGAAAACATCGACCTTGACTCGAGTGGTTATTGCTTTACCTTAATTGCCTGCTATGTTATGCTTGCTTCTCCTTATGTGTGAGTCTGGGGGCTATCACTGTAGAAAGAGGTGGAGTGGGATAGTTTGGTTCCTATTCCTTTATCCTTTATGCTCTTTTGGTATGTTGATTGTTGATTTACTGCTCACTAAGACTTTGTCTGACTCAAGGTTTTATGTCTCCTCTTATTACCTTGGGCTGTTCATCCATGTTGGGATGGGCAGACTAGGTAGCAGGTGACAGGTGCTGTTGTTGGAGATCTATGCTGATGATGACGAAGACGAGCAGGAGGCTTTTGCATATTATTTTCATATTATGTACTGGGTGTTCCGCTGCTGTATTTGTTTGAGTGTTATGTAGTGAGGCTTTGATGTATGGATGATTCATATGTTTGTATGAAGCTACTATGATGCTTATATGATGATGTTCTGTTCTATGGAGCTTCACTATATTATATTTCTCTATTATATTTTATCCATGTGCTGTGAGTTGTACGATAGATTTTGCTATTTTATTTTACCCTGACTATCGTCCATGGCTGCCTGGCACGCCCTTCAGCGCACTTTTTCCTTGTTTTGGTGTGGGAGTCATGGGCGGTCGTCACATTTGGCATCAGTGCTTTGGTTAATCGATTTTAGCCAACGCTCGCTGACGTAACTACGTATGAGAGACGTAATTATATTTTAATGAATGATTACTATATATAATATAGTAGCTTAGAAGGATTTGAACTCCTTATGCAGTTTTTTCTCAAGATGTTCTAAGTCATTCCTTTTTGTAGATATTAAGGATGAGTCGAATAGGGAGACCAGCTGCTAGGGAAGGCCGTGCTTCTAGGGAAGCTGTTGATTATGCTCCTATGTTTGAGGCCATGATGACTTCTATCATGAGAAGGATACCAGCCTCGGGGCCATCAGTAGATGTTGGAGTTCAAGTTCAAGCTCCAAGACCGGTGGATTTTGCCAAGCTTTGTAAGGACTACACTGCTCTTGGAGGAAAGGTTTTCTTAGGGACGGAGTCAACCATTGAAGTACAGAGATGGATTGATGCTTGTCGAAGGATTTTTGGTGATTTGGGAATTGAGGATGCAACTAAGAGGAAGCTTGCATCGAGACAGTTTCAGGGAAGAGCTGCTGATTGGTGGAATTCTATCACCATTGATACTCCAGAGGAAGAGATTACTTGGGAGCAATTCCAAGCTAGATTTGAAGCTAAGTTCATCTCTACAGCTCAGAAATTTGTTTTGTTCAAGAAGTTTGTAGAGCTCAAGCAAGATGGGAGATCGGTCCTTGAGTATGTTTCTGAGTTTGAGGCTTTGTCCAAGTATGCCAGATCGTATATTGATTCTCCCTATCAGAAGAATGAGAAGTTTGTGACCGGTTTGGATGCTTATCTTGGAAGACAGTTGGTGGATCATCTGGACGATCCGTTTGAGAAGCTTGTGGAGAAAGCCCTCAAGCATGAGTGTTTGTTTCCTAGGGAAAGTTCTGTTGTTGCTGTAACCAAGGAAGGATCTAGGCCACAGCAGAGTGGAAACAAGAAGAGGAAGCAGCAGCAACAGAGAGGTAAGGATGGCCATAAGAAGCCGAAGGGCGAAGTGACCTGCTACAACTGCCAGCAGAAGGGCCATCTCTTCAAAGATTGTAAGAATCCCAAGGTGCCAGGAAAGTGTTACAACTGTGATAAGCTGGGACATATCAAGAAGAATTGTCCAGAGCCGAGGAAGGACAGGCAGATTGTGCAAGCTTATGCTTTGGGAGCTGTGCCGTCGTCTTCAAAAGCTCCTACTGCTGAAGAGAAGGGGAAGAGTGTGGTGGTTCAAGGTACTCTTTCCATTTGTGGTATTCCAGTTAGAGTGTTGTTTGATGCTGGAGCGTCGCATTCTTTTGTTTGTGATGATTTGGTAGGCCGGTTAGGTTTGAAACCGGATATTGTTGATAGACCATTGGTTGTGACAAATCCAGTTGGGGGTTCGTCATGTTTGTGTATGATATGCCATGGTCTAGTTGTGTCGAGTCATGATTACTCTTTTGTTTGTGATTGCTTTGTTCTGAACTTCGCGGGGTTCGGAATTATTTTGGGTATGGACTGGCTTAGGAAGTATGCGGCAAGGATTGATTGTGAGAGGCTGGAGGTGACAGTCGGGAATGTGGAAGGGCGAAAGGTTGTGATACGATGTAAGTATGAAGAAGGCGTCTTCATGAGCTTCATATATTCGCTGGTTGTTCCACGGGATGGACTGTCATCGGTGCCTATTGTGAATGGATTTGAGGATGTCTTTGATGAAGTCAAAGGGTTACCGCCGTATAGGGAGATCGAGTTTTTTATCGATCTAGTTGAGGGAGCCAGATCTGTTGTGATGCCTCTTAGGCGGATGGCGCCTAGGGAACAACAAGAGCTGAAGGTGCAGGTTGATGACCTTTTGCAGAAAGGATTCATTCGGAGAAGTGTGTCCGAATGGGGTGCACCAGTTGTGTTCGCAACCAAAGCGGATGGATCGTTGAGGTTGTGTGTGGATTATCGTGAGCTGAATAAGGTGACTAAGAAGAACAAGTATCCATTGCCGAGAATAGATGACTTGTTTGATCAGCTTCACGAGGCTAAGGTGTTTTCTCAGATGGATTTGGCAATGGATACCGTTTGGATTGACTAACGCACCAGCATATTTTGTGGATCTTATGAATAAAGTATTCAGAGATCAGTTGAACAAGTTCGTACTTGTGTTCGTGGATGATATTCTGATTTATTCCAGAACTGAAGAAGAGCACAAGACGCACTTGCGTATTGTTTTGGAAATCTTACGAAAACATCAGCTAAAGGCTAAGTTTTCGAAGTGTCACTTCTGGAAGAGTGAAGTGAGGTTCTTAGGCCATGTTATCTCTGGAAATGGAATCGCGGTTGATCCCACTAAGGTGGCAGCAATCCAGGATTGGGTTAGACCTAAGAATGCATCCGATGTAAGAAGCATTCTTGGATTAGCAGGATATTATCGTCGGTTTATCAAAGACTTTTCCAAGATAGCTGCACCATTAACAGGATTGACGAAGAAGAACCAAGTGTTCAGATGGGATGATAAGTGTGAGCAAACTTTCGTAATCCTAAAAGAGCGACTAATAAGTGCTCCTGTTTTGACTATTTCAAGTGGGAATGATGAGATGGTGGTTTACACCGATGCATGTGGTACTGGACTTGGAGCAGTGCTGATGCAGAAGGATAAAGTTGTTGCGTATGCTAGTCGACAACTGAAGTCGCATGAAAGAAATTACCCGACTCATGATTTGGAGTTAGCGGCGATTGTTTTTGCTTTGAAGATGTGGAGACATTACCTATTGGGAGTTCGATTCGAGTTGTTTACGGATCATAAGTCGTTGAAGTATCTGTTCTCCCAAAAGGATTTGAATCTCCGACAGCAACGGTGGCTAGAGTTTTTAGCATCGTATGATTTTGGTATAGCCTATACTCCGGGAAAAGGCAACGCAGTGGCAGATGCGTTAAGTCGAAGACATGCATGATTGGGAGCCATGTTTTCGGAATGGAAGGGTCTAGAGTATTTGGCTGAATTTGACTTCAGGCCTAGATGTGAATTGGAACCTGAGATGTTGGCAAACTTATCGATAAGGCCTACTCTTGTGGAGAGAATTGGCGAGAGCCAAAAGCGAGACGATAAGCTTGTCAAGATTATCCGAGATTTGGAATCTGGATTGAATCTAGAAAAGGATAAAGGATTTGAAGTCGATCGAGAGGGTTGGCTTCGAAAGCAAGGACGACTAGTTGTTCCCGATGTAGATGGATTGAGAGATGAAGTTCTTAGGGAAAGTCATCACTCGAAGTTGACAATTCATCCAGGTGGAAATAAGATGTATCGGGATATGAAGAGAACCTATTATTGGGCAGGCATGAAGAAGGATGTTGGAAATTTTATTTCTAAGTGAATGAACTGCCAGTTGGTGAAAGCTGAGCAGAAGAAGCCTAGTGGATTACTTCAGCCATTAGAGGTTCCTACATGGAAGTGGGAGCAAGTGTCGATGGATTTTATCGATGGCCTACCTAGAACCAGGGCAGGGAGTGAAGGGATTTGGGTCATCGTAGATCGTTTGACTAAGAGTGCAAGGTTCATTCCTGTTCGATTAACTAGGACTGCATCGAAGTTGGCTGAGTTGTATGTTAAGTGGATTGTTCGATTCCATGTTGTCCCGAAGAGTATAGTGAGCGATCGAGACCCATTGTTCACTAGTGGATTTTGGAAGAGCTTCCAGGAAGTTTTGGGAACTAAGTTGTGTTTGAGTACAGCTTATCATCCCCAAACAGATGGTCATACTGAGAGAGTCAACCGAGTTTTGGAAGATCTTCTCAGAGCTTGTGTTTTGGATTTCGGAGGATCATGGGAAGATCACCTTCATTTGGTGGAATTTGCATATAATAACAGTTATCAGTCAAGTATTGGTATGGCACCATATGAAGCACTGTATGGAAGACCGTGTAACTCTCCGACATGTTGCTTGGAAACTGGAGAAAAACTGATACTTGGGCCAGAGATGATTCGACAGACTTCGGATTGTATAGGGATCATTCGGCAACGAATGAAGGCAGCCCAAGATCGTCAGAAAAGTTATGCCAGTGATCGTCGTAAGGATTTGGAATTCGACGTAGGTGATATGGTTTTTGTGAAGATTTCTCCTCTGAAGAATGTTATTCGATTTGGAAAGAAAGGAAAGTTAACTCCGAGATTTGTTGGACCATTCCCGATTATCGAGCGAATTGGAAAGCTCGCTTATAGATTGGAGTTATCGGAAAAGATGGTGGGTGTGCACAATGTTTTCCATGTATCTTATCTACGGAAGTATGTGCACGACCCAACTACAGTGGTTTCTGCTGATAGCTGTGAAGATTTAGAGGTTGATCCAGTGGTTACAAGACCTCGTAAGCCGCTTTGTGTTGTTGAAACCGACACGAAACAGCTTAGGAGGAAGACGATTACGTTGCTCAAGATACAATGGAGTGATGATGTTAACGACTGTACGTGGGAGGAGGAAGAGAGGATGAAGGCAGCTCATCCTGAACTCTTCGAGGTATGGCCCTAAGGTGTCGTGACATCTCATGAATTTGTAACATGTTCTAATCTTAGAATTCTGCATGCTAGGCTAGTAATTGGATGCATGGTTTGTTGATTGCTATGGATGGTAGGCATGCAGAATAGTTTTGATTGCTCTTGTTTGTTTGGAATTTCGGGGGCGAAATTCCTAAGGGGGAGAGAATGTAACGACCCGTATTTTACGTGTCGATAAATCGTATAATAGTTGCATTAAGTCGTTTGGAGCTTGAGTCGTTCTAGAGTTAAGTCATGTGGAACTTAAGTCGTGACCGACTTAGAGGATGGAGCGACTTAGGGTAGGTGGCCGACTCATGGGGTCAACGGTTTATAGGTTGGCCGACTTATAGGAGTGAGTGGTAGTTGCCGACTTATGGTTGTTAGTGAGTTGCCGAGTCAACAGGTTAAGGGTTAGACCGACTCATAGGGGTTAACGAGTTACGACTCAAGGCTGGGACGAGTTAGTAGATGTGACCGGGTTAAGCTCTTCACCGACCTATAGGCTTGCGCGAGTTAGCGTGTTAGCGGGTTAGGAGTTAGCATAGCTAACGAGTTAGCGACCTAGAAGTTTTAGACGACTTAAGGATGCTAAGTCGTAAGTCGTTAGCGTCTTAGTTAGGTCGTAGGGTCATCTGGGCCGTTGGAACTGTTGGGACATAGCACTAGTTAACCCGAGTTGGTTGAGTCGTTGGTACGAGTTAAGTCGTAAGTCGTAGCATAGTTAGGACGGTTTTTGAGATAGGTCGGCCGTGTTTATAGGTCGTATGTCGTTGGGTTCTGTTGAGTCGCACTTTGGTTGAGTCGTGTGCATGCTACCGTATGTGTGTTGTGTCGTATTTACCTTGAGCCGCGTTGAGTTGTGAGTCGTAGTGGCTTGGGTCGTGAGTCATGAGTCGTGGACGACTCATAGGGGTGGACGACTCAGGGGGGGATTCAGCCTATAAATAGAGGGGTTTGGCTCACTTTTTGGCACCGGTTTTTGAAGCGACGAAGTGCTGCCATTTTGAGAGCTCGACTACAACATTTCTTAATCTCCTTTTCTCCATTCCAATCTAGTTCTAACATCCATCCAAGATCGAAGATCAAGATCGAAGATCCAAGAGCCAAAGTTGAAGATCTTCATCCAACCAAGCTAGATTTCATCGTTTCAAGCGGGATTTCGACGAATCAAGCTTGAATCCTTGCTGTCCAGATCTGAAGTTGATAGTTTTTGAAGTGTTTGGGTGATTCGGTGAGTGGTGGTTATCTCTCACGCGGACCCAAAGAGTATATTGGATTGGTGATTTGTTGGAGTGTTGTAGATAGTAATTTTATGCATTTTTCCTTAGATCCAAGTATAGATCCATTACTTATGAAGATGCTTACTTATGCAAGTTCATTTACCAAGTTGTAGAGATAAAACCCATGATTTATATTTGTTAGATCTATGCTAAAAACCCATGATTCATGTATGATAGATCTATTCTCATTTATTTACGAAATTGCCATTTTAGTTATAAATGCCTATTTAGATCTTGATTGACTACTTATTTGTTTGGATTAATGTTGCCTTGTTTGATTGTTGTGGATGAGTTATCTAGTTGATAGATTTGGACAAGTATGGTCAAAGACGATTCAAAAGCTACGGAAGAGGCTCTTGAATGGTGAAAGTTGCTTAAGGCATATGTAGTGGATGTTGAAGCTCATATGTATGGATTGGATGATATTGAGATGGAATTTTACTATGAGGCGATGAGGCAAACCATGGTGTTAAGATGAGCCTTTGCTATGATGAAGATGAGGCGAGGCATGAGGTGATGTAACCTTGGTATAATCAAGAAGGATTGCTCCAAGCATGTTGATAACTTGAAGGGTAGTTCGAGTTGATTGATAATGGATGGCTCAAGAGGTAGTTTGGGCTAGGATGAGAATAGTCGTCAAGGAGGATGACTAGAAGGCTTGGATTTCATCGTTGTTGAAGGTTCTAGCAGACTCAAAGCAAGAGTACAAGGGTTGCCCTAAAGACTACAGGTAGGTGGTCTGGACACCCTAAAGACTACATGTAGGTGGTCGAGTACTCTGGGTAGTTGCGAAAATTCCTAGGCACGGGTCATGATGACGTGTGGAGTTATGTCTAGAACCGGGGTTACCATTAACCCTTGATAGATGGCTCAGGAAGGAGTCGGTCATTCAATTAACGGTGATTTCGAAGCAAGGTTAACAGTGATAGCCAGAGTCATGGATGTTTGATTGTACTATCATTCGGCCTCAAGAGCGGTGTTTTCTGGGTGCTTATCTGATCTTGGTTTAGGCCTTGGGGGTTTGTATTTGGAAAACATCCACCTTGACTCGAGTGGTTATTGCTTTACCTTAATTGCCTGCTATGTTATGCTTGCTTCTCCTTAAGTGTGAGTCTGGGGGCTATCACTGTAGAAAGAGGTGGAGTGGGATGGTTTGGTTCCTATTCCTTTATCCTTTATGCTCTTTTGGTATGTTGATAGTTGATTTACTGCTCACTAAGACTTTATCTGACTCAAGGTTTTATGTCTCCTCTTATTACCTTGGGCTGTTCATCCATGTTGGGATGGGCAGACTAGGTAGCAGGTGACAGGTGCTGTTGTTGGAGATCTATGCTGATGATGACGAAGACGAGCAGGAGGCTTTTGCATATTATTTTCATATTATGTACTGGGTGTTCCGCTGCTGTATTTGTTTGAGTGTTATGTAGTGAGGCTTTGATGTATGGATGATTCATATGTTTGTATGAAGCTACTATGATGCTTATATGATGATGTTCTGTTCTATGGAGCTTCACTATATTATATTTCTCTATTATATTTTATCCATGCGCTGTGAGTTGTACGATAGATTTTGCTGTTTTATTTTACCCTGACTATCGTCCATGGCTGCCTGGCACGCCCTTCAGCGCACTTTTTCCTTGTTTTGGTGCGGGAGTCATGGGTGGTCGTCACACAAACTAGTTAACTTAAGAATATTACTTTTATTTCAAAATACCATTATGAACAATACTTCTCATATTTCCAAAAAAACATTCATCACCAACTTGCTTTGGGTTCATTCGGGTTCTAAACTTGTTCCGAAAATACAATGATAAAAAGAATAATTTACTAAGTGCATCACAACGTTTGCCTAGGCAAACATCCGATCGTCACTTAGAAAATTAATCAAGTCATCACAATTCAATGAAGACTAATTTCCTCTGACCAATCCAAAGAAAGTACTTTTTACTTAACATTTCCATCCCCGGAATTTTATTCTTCAGCTACGATTACTTTAAAATAATACTATTATTATCTTTCAAAATCTTGAAACATTTTCCAAAACCCCAAGGTTTAAGTTCTCACAACTTAAATTATTTTAATTAAAAGACACATTCCTATAAATCCATTTTATAAATCAACTTTTATAAAACATTTTCCAAATATTTATTTTGAATATTCTATCTTTTAGTAAACTTTTTTTTATTAAACCATATTTTACCTTAACAATAACATCGAACGTCTTACAATCAAATTGTGAAATATAATTCACAAGGTGTTTGTTTCAATGTTTTCCCAATTTCCACCTACCTAACCCAAATCTTAAAAAGTAAAGTTACCTGCATAGACTAAAAATAGCCAACGCCCAACTAGACAAGCATGACTAACAAAATCCTAATTGATAATAATAGAATATTATTATCTCTTAACAAACAACACCTCAACAAACTATACGCACTATACTATACAATTTTGAAAATCATTCTTTATATATAAAATATATTTCTGGGTAAATTTATTTCATTTACCCGATTTCAATACAATATTGTGTTTTTTGGTGTTGTTTAAGTGTTTAGAAACCCCTATCAACAACGTTATCAGGCGTGTTGACCAAAATTCATAAGCCGCTTAACAAATCAAACAACATAATATAAAACATTTTATATCACTAAAAATATGTGCTCTTATATATATACACACACTCAAACTCATTATAAGGCATTCCATTACCTTATCTCTTAATGAGTTGCCCCACCAAAGCCAAGGTTCTCGTATAACCTTATGCTCTGATACCACTGTAAAGACCCGCCTTTTCGAACCCTAGAATTGACACTGTAACGACCCGTACTTTTCGATAATTTAAATTTGTTGAATTAATGAGATTTAGGTAATTTAATATTGAAAGAAATAAAATCTTTAATTTAATAATGAAATAATAACTAAATTAAAATGAAATAATGTTAATTCAAGTTAATTGTTAACAATCTTAATGAAATTTCAATTCATTGTAATTTAAAATGTTATGCTTGGTTATAAATTGAATATAAGAACATAAAAGTAAATATTGAATTAACCAATGAAATAATAGATAGTTAATGGTAAATGAATGAAATTAGTATTATGAAAGAAGTCGTAACATTTTTGTTGGTAAGTAATAAACTTATAAATGTAATTGAATATTGATGGTAACAATTGTTATAAGTTACCTATTTATTTGGTTCGTTAAATTTAATTTGAAATCAATTATAATTAATTCACTTAATGAGTGCAGTTAATGAAGATTTGATTGGAAATTGGAGAATGTTAATTCAATAAGATGTAACCAATGTAAATTCTATTCATAATATGGCAATTGATTGAAATTCAAGTTTGATTTAATTTATTGGATCCTAAAGCTATAATAAATGGATTATTGAAATTTAATGAAATGAAATATTACGTTAATGGCAATTAAATGAAATTGGGAATCAATCGTAATCAACAAGTACGTTAATTGAAGTTAAAATGGTATTGGAAAATATTTAAGTACTAAGGTATAAACCAGTGATAAATATACCCATGAAATGGTAATTGGTTGAATAACAAGACGGAAATAAGAATATATGGATTTATTGGAATTTTAATTTATAATTACTGAATTATTTGAAATTGAAATTAAAGCACCATAAATTGTGGAATACTCAATAATAAATTGATATAGGAATTTGCTTTAAGAGATTTCAAATATCTATGTAATTTAAAGTGATAGAAAGTGTAAATAACTAAATTTGAATGAAAAAGTGATTTAATTAATAAATTATTAATTTATTTAATTAACGCAAGATTAGCCATTTTGGCCACTGACTCGGATTTTGACGAAACCAATTTCATCGGATCCGTAACGGTGAATTATTGTACGATTTCAGGTTTTGGAATGATCGGACTTGTCGTTTGATCGTACGGGCTTGAAACACCTAGAAATTAATTTAATTGAAATCAATTTGAAATAAGCTGATTTTAACGTAACTTCTTCATACGATATAATTAGGACTTGAAACCTGTTCCATTGAGTTTAAATTTTTTGAAAACATCTATTTTGATGTATGGGTTGACCCATTTTCGTTCTGAAGGCAGAACGGGCTTTTCGGGTCATTTATCGTTCCAATCCAAATCGATCCTATCCGTTCCTTCTATTTTCTGGTCTACTTATAAATAGCTCATTATAAACCCTAGCTACTTCTTACTTTCATTTGCCTATACGTACATTTCCTTCTTAACTCCTTATTCCAATGGCAGACAAACAAATTCTCCATTCAGTTCCAAATCAAATTCCAAATCAAAAATTCAAACTCCTCAAACTATATCGAATTATATATCGATTTGAAGCTCTCGACGAGCGTAGGTCAAATCTGGAGTTCATTTTTCGATCTAGGTTGCTATGTGGCCGGAATTTGGTGATTTGCTCTCAGTTGTCTATTGTTCATTGCTACGTTCAACGGTGGATTTGCGACGAGAGGTCGTTCGGAGGGTGGAGTAAGGAAGGTGTTGTCGAGTTGGTTTGATCCATATGGCTATCTCGACCTAAATATGTCAGGTTTCACAAGAATTTGTGTCCATATATAGCGGCGACGCTGGGTTCCTTCGGCGACCGGATGGGTGAATCTCGGAGCGTGGGGGCGTCCAAGTGTGGGGAAGAGTTTGGGGCGTTCTGATTGGGTCGGCGTCGAGGTACGAAGGCGTGGATCGGGGAATTATCGGCTGTTGGAAAGGGCTGTGCTTTCGTGTGTGTTATGTTTGCTAAGAGAAAGGGTAAATACGGTTTTTCCATCTTATTTTACTTAAAAATTTAATTTAAATTTGGATGCTCTAACTCGCATAACTTTTGCATATGAGGTCCGTTTCACTGGGGTTTGATCCGCTAGGATTGTATTGAAATTCCAGACATTTTGGCGTTGTTTAGGACAAATTCTGAGACTGGTTGAATTTTGGGTTTAAATTCGATTTAAATTCGATTTGGAGTGTTTTAACCCACTCACAACTTTTAAAAAATTTCTTATGTTGTTATATTAAATTTATGACATGATTGAAAATTTATTTATGACTGCTTGGTATATATTTAAAATCGTCATCTCATTTAATTTAAATTTATTTGGCTTAAATCATTATTTAACTTATTATTGAAAATAAATTACCAGTTAAATTCCTGTTATTGATTATCTGTTATATATTGATATTAATTGATTGATTTGGATGATGATTGTGATGGATGTGTAATTGTTGATATTGGATGAATGGATGTTGTATTTTATATCATTATAAAATGCAAGTTCAATGTAGGTTGAAATAATACATACCCGAATGATCTATAGATTAGGGAAAAATCGTTATGGGTTGAAATAATAGACTCGAGCAATTTTATGGATTTTTAATTCAGGATTGTTATTTGAAATGATATATAACCGTAGAATATTAAATTGCGAATTGAAATGATAAATATCCATATCACTTAACCCTAGGGTAGAGAATTATTTACTAACACTGGATTGGTTAAATTGATTAATTTTAAATCCTCAATTTTTGAATTTAATTAAATGATATTTTGAAATAAAATTTTATTTATATAATTGAAGTATTATTGGAAAAATCAAGTTTTATGTAAGAATGGGCATTGGTTTAAAAGGGATTTGTTTTAAGTAATTAAGTTGAAAGTTTAAAATTTAATTGTTAAGTATGAATGAAATTCTATCGGAATTGAGCTATTGAATTTGTTTGCAATATAACTTTGAAATCTTTTGAAATTGGAGTAATTCGAATTGATATTTGAACATGGATTGAAAATGAGATGAAATTCAATAGTTTATTGAAACTACAAAAAATTGAAGGTTTGAAATTTGGTTTGTTAATTTGGAAATTAAAATTGGTCCAAATGTGTTGAAATAAAATGAATAGTTTAATTTGATATAAATTCCAAATTCATATTTTAATATAAACTGTTTTAAAAATATATTATTTTAAAATTTCTAATTATTAAGATTTTTAAATTTATTAAACTTTTTAACCAATATTAAATATATAAATTATTTTGATATATTTTAAACCAATTTAATTTATTTTAAACTAATTAAACCATTTTAATTTATTTTAAATATAATTAATCTATTTTAAAACTATTTAATCTATTTTAATTATATTTGATCTAATTTAAATCTATTTATCTATCTTAAATCAATTTAAAAGTATTTTAACCTATAATGAAACTATTTTAGAGAATTTTTAACTATTTATAATTATTTAAACTATTTCTAAATTTCCAGACTAAGTAAAGTGGAAGTGTTTAAATTCAATTCATTGGTTTAAAAGAGAATAAGGTTAAATGATGTTATTACCTAAGTTGGGATTTAAATGTTATAGTAAATTGAAAATGGTGATTTTGACGTAAGGATTTAACGTTTTTTGGAAATATGATCTTGGAAGAAATTATGGCTTTTGAATGGAAATATGATTTCGAACTATGATTTCAAAGTGAATATGATTTGAAAGTGAATATTATTGAGAGTGAATATGATTTTAAAGTGAATATGATTTGAAAGTGATATGGTTTGAGAATATGATGTTTTGACATCAATTGTGAATTGACTTTTGAAAAGTAAAAGAACCATCCTGTAACGCCCCACCTCTATAATCACGCTAGCCAAGGACACTACGGGGTATTGCCGTCGACTAGCACGAAGAATAAGGCTGTTGAGGAGAGATCATCTGTGTAATTGCTTTGTGCGAGTACCGATATGTCAGATAGTTCGACATGTATTTCATTTCAAGAGGAAACCTGATATATCAAATACAAACACAAAGCTACTACATAGTGGCTATGTGGTCTTCGAAAAGAAATATAGAAATAAGCATAACACAAAACAGTTGCAGATATTCATATCACTAAGGCGGAAACAGATATGAATATATCACATAAAAGTGTACATCAAAGTAGTGGTCATACAAGATCCACTACATCACAAAAGAATGGATACAAGTGCTAGACAAAAGAATATGTATACATCAAAGAGTCTCTATCTCGAATGTATAACAACAAAAACTACCAAATATAAAGTAGTTAGACAAAAGTCAGATGATGGTCCCAGATAAGGAGTTAAGCAGAAGCACCGTAACATCTCGGTCTGGCCCGAGTATTATTTAAGAAGAAATAACTAACGGATCAGTCTAACTATAAATATCATATAAAATGAGATAGGATACGAGATATGAAAAAAACATATGATAACAATAATGCCATACTATGAAAATTACATTAGATAACAACAAAAATCATACAATATCTCAAATATTCTCAAACACCAAAAAGAATATCATATTCTTTAACATATTCACCAAACCACAAATATTGATAAAACTTATCAATGTAAATTACAAAAATTGGTTGAACACAAATTCTAGAAATCTTCAATTAGAAATCCAGGAATCACAAAGAGGGAGGCCTATCACAAACCAGAGCATGAAAACTCACCAACACGTGCATCACAAACCGAACGCTATTCCATGGTCACTAACCATCAGTTTTGAGCCGAGGCTCCAAAAATGGCCCGAAGACCATGGGTCGCTAGCCCACCAAAATTTGAGCCGAAACTTCATATATGGGGTTTAGTCCCCCATACCAACAAAGAGACATCGCACATCGCTAGTCTAAATCACAAAATGATCATCATTGACCGATAAGTGTAAATTACACTAAGCTAGTAAATAAATGAGTTTAGCTTCATGTCCCATAATCACTAGTTTAACTTAAATATTTATGAAATAATTGTAGATTTCCACTCGAAAGTTGTCACAAGGGTTTCTATCGAAAAAGTCTAAGGATTAACCGACAAAGTAAATTCAAGCGTTTCATACCACTTGTTTTGCTATGTTGTTTAATTGGATTTCTCGAACGAATGAGGTAAAGGTTTGTATATACTACTAGATTAGAAAACGGTTTTAAAAGCGAGTATGATGTTGAAAGTGAATGTTGAAATCGTTTTGATGAAAGGGTTTGAATATTTACTACTAGTATAGAAACCTTTGCATTTTAAAGTGACAAACCGTAGAAATGATTTAAAAACAATCAATCACAAAAAATTCACATACGAAGACGTGAATTAAATCCAAAGAAATCAATACCAAATCCATCAAAATAGATATTCCCAAAAATCCAAAGAAAGAAGTCATAAAAGTCGATAATAAGTGATAGCAACAAACTAGATCAACAAAAATCGATTGAAAATTGGAAATCCACTCAAAAACAGCAAAAATAGGCAAAATGTACAATTCTAGACGTTTGGGGGTCAATCCAGACATTTGGATTTAGGTTCTGGAAATTCAGAAACCATCCTGATGCCTGAAAGATGGCTTCAGACATCTGACAAGTTGTTTTCAGACGTCTAAAAGGTGGTATCAGATGTCTGATAGGGTGTTTTAGACGTTTGAAAGGTTGTTTCAGATGTCTGATTCTGTTTTCTGCATTTTTTCTTTTGTCGTATATTTTTTTTCTCCAGAATGCATAACCAGACATCTAAACCTTAATTTCTAACATCTGGATGCCTGGGCTGGGCAATAATTTGCCTAGACCATGATGACCAAAACGATTCGGGAGCGATCGAGCGAGCAACGACGACTAGGGATTTATGCCAAGCAAAAACCCTGCCTTATAGGCTCTTTGATACACCCTAAAAAACATATTCAAACATCCATATAAGGATTTTCATAGATTTTGACTTCAAAACACCAAAATTGGAAAATTCACTAAATCAATTCAAGTCAAAGCAAATGAACATGAATAGATGTTAGGAATTCATACCTAACAACAATGAAAGTTATAGACATAGATATGAGTTAAAAAAACTCACTTTTAAACACAAAAACACTAGTAAAAAGCTCTAGAAAAATCTAAGATCAATTCCTCTTCAACAGCAACTCAAGAAGCTTCACTCTAAGCTTATAAGAAAAATATTTCCTAAGTTAGGGTTTAGTAATTTTTGAAATTTAAAGAGAGATTGAGGTGGAGGAGATGAAAAGGATGCTTACCTAACCTTCTCCTTGATTTCTAGCTTGAAGTTGATAATTCCTAAGAGAATTAGGGCTTAGGAATTTCTAATTTCTTTTCTCTTCCCCTATTTTTCTTTTAGCTTGAGTGTTAGGAAATATTAGAGTGAGTGAAGAGGAGTTGGGTGAAGGGTTAGGTTATTAGACAAGTCAAAGGGCTGAAACCCAAGCCCAAAGCACAATAGAAAACAGCAAAATTCTAGCCAACTCCAAACATATCGATGTTTATACTTAAAATGGTCGAAAACATTGTTTCGAACTCAATGGAAGTAGTCTCGAGTCCCGATTTGACTGTTTGCAAAAAGTAGCATTTCAGACTTTAATCTGACTAACGATGCTATATTTAAATAAATCATTTAAATATACAATCGTAAAATTTACGGGTTGTTACAGACTCCCCTCTTTAAAGAAATTGCGTCCTTGCAATACTTAAGAAGAAAACAAAGAGTAACAACCATAAAAGTATATCAACACAAAAGAAAATTTAAAATAAGAAGTTCACCTTAAAGAGCTCAAGATAGTAAGTCAGGATGTGTTCGCTCGATGAAATCTCTGGACTCCCAAGAACAATCCTTAGGATTTGAGGACCATTAAACTTTCACAAGCGGGGCATATTTATTATGAAGATGTTTAACCTCCGTAGTAATGATACAAATAGGATGTTTCTCATAAGTAAAATTAGGCGACACTTCAATTCCTTCAACAACATCGGGCTTAAGAATAGAATCGGAATCTCTAAGGCATTTCTATAGTTGAGAGTCGTGGAATACGTCATGAATAGCAGAAATTGAGCCAGTAATAAAAAGAGATAAGCCATGGAAATTGTGACAACCCGGAATTTTTTAGCAATATCAATTTAATAATCTGCATTAAATATTAAATTGATTTGATATATTTTTATTAATTAAATCTGAATTGATACGTTTCTTTTAATAAATATCTAATTGGTAAATTTTATCTGTTCAATAAATTTATTGTTTTCTATTTATATATGTATATATTTGTATACATTGTAAATAGATGAGATTTGTTTTAAAGTTTAACTAATAAATTATGTTTCAAATGCTAATATATATTCTAGTGAATTGGAAATTATGTGTTATTTAATATAAACTTTTAAAAGATAGATAGATAAATAAATATGTGATTTTAAATACATAGGATAAATGCTTAAATAGTTTAAAACTTATTTTAACTTAAGTTTAAATTTTAATTTATTAACAAAATGATTGTTTACTTTTCATTTTAGTATAGCTTGATAAAAATATGAATTTAAAAATATATATGAGTTTTAATATAATTTTGTCAAACGATACTCTAATACATATAATAAAATATGTAGTTTATAATAAAAGGATAATTTGTTCTATCTATCATTTCAAATTGATAAATGTGTTTTTATAATATAAATAAAATTAAAATATACATATAAAATACAAGCCTACAAGATAAATTGGAAAGAAATATAAGTAAGTACATTGGTTAAATTATAATAACAAAACAACTATAAAGTTCAATTAGTTTTCAAACAACAAAACAAAAATGATAACATTCACATACTTTTCAAATATAATAACAAGTCAACAATTAAAACTAGAAACAAAGAATTTTTAAGTTTGTAAACTATCACAAATGAACTGCAGCATATATGTATATGTTTAAAGCATTAAGACAAATATCTATTGTACAAACAAAATCTAGGAACAAATCTAAAGTGTGCAGGCTGAAATAAAACAAAATAAAGATACAAAAAAATATGTATGTGTGAAGCTTGCTAGAGAAGACAGTAATACATTCTTAAGCAAACAAACAAAAGTCATTAATGAAAAATCATTCTAACATAATATATTTCATATCAGCCTCCAAATTAACAAATATCTTTGTTTCAAAATCTGTACAATACAAGATTGTATGCTATATTGTTACAGTTTCATGAATCATAATCATATATCCCTGTCTGTTTTCTTTTCTATAAATCAGCTTCACCTTGTTTAGTTCGAGCTGAGCTAAAACTAAAATAAACTTCATTAAAAACCCAAACAAACATTCATCAACAACTTAGCAAACCAAGGGATTAAACAGAAAAGATTTTCAGTTGCTTCAGGTTTCAAGTTTAAGGACCTATTCAAATTTGTAGGCTCTGTTCTTTCACATATCTGGTGAGTAACTACACCTTTAAAAGGAATTTAATGCATAAATTAGTTTGAAGTAATTGTTGTGATCAATATTGTATTGAAAAGTATGGTTGTATGCTTATATTTTTGAATTCCTGAAGTATGATTGTGTGCAGGTATTTAAACTTTGCAATTTCTCTGTTTCCAGTATTATCCATTTAAATTCAAATTCTTGAATTAGTCCTTGTTTAGCCTTAAGATTTAAATGAAATCTGTAAGTTTCATTTCAATTTTAGTTTAAGATTTTACTTAAATCAAATAATAAATATTTGACTCTGGAAACCGAAAAAGAAAAAGAAAGAACTGAGCATCTCAATAATATCAAAAATTTGAATATCTTGTTTTATAAATTCAGGTATACAGAGTGAATCAGTGAACCATAACATGATTATTAAAGGTTAAAGCATAATTTTTAGTGGCATGTTTTGAAAGCAGCTAGTGATTTTCTGTTTGAGGCATTTAGAGTTGCCGTGGGCGATCAAGTGGATCTGGGGGGTCGAGCCTCTAACTGGGGGTGGAGGAGGCTGTCGTGGAGCTAGGAAAAATAGGGGATGGCGGCGCAATGGATCGTGGAAGCGTTGGCATGGGTTTATTGTTTTTAAACCTAAATTTTACTGCGTTTGGAAATTTGATCACCGCGGCCACTGATCGAGTGGCACGTGGTTTGGAGGGGAGGTAGAGGTAGGATGGTGGGTGTGGTAGCCGGAGTTTGGTGGTCTCTGATGGACAGGGTGTCGCGCACGTGGGGGTGACAGGTTTGGATGGAGAAGTGGTTTGTGTTTTCCAGGTTTTGTTTCTCTTATACATTTTTTCGCGCAGGGGAACTCGAAGCAGGTTACGTTTTTTCTTGGGGATTTCGTGGGTTTACTCGAAGTAAACCAAAGCGGGGGTCGGGTTCTTAGTTATCAGGTTTTAAAACCTGTAACAGGTTTTAGCAGTTTTGCAAATTTTGGTTTTAAAATTTAATCAAAGTCAAGCACTAGCTCTAACTCAAGTTTAAACAGCGAATTCAAGTTAGTTTTGAAATATAGTTGGAAATATTAAGGTTCCATAATTTAAATTATTTTAATAACTTAAAGTGTTTAATACTTAAAGTATTTACAAACAAGAGCCGAGTTCAAATGAAATTTAAACTATAAAAAGAAAAGATTTAGACAAGTTAACTCCAAAAATTGGAAATCAGGACTTAGATTTGAAATTCTAATTTGGAACTAAATTAAAGTTTTTATAATTTAAATTGATTCAGTATAAGTTTGAATGCTATTAAATATGTAAGTTTAAAAAGGGTTTTGGGAAAAAATTAGTTTTAAAACCTTATTAAGGATAAATTGGATTTTATGTAGAAAGTAATTAAAAATAAATGTTTAAACATATTGGAATTGAATACATAATCAATAAACAGAATGGTTTACCTTAAGTCATGAAATTTTAGAATTTATATTCATTAATCTTTAAGTAAATTAAGTATGGATACTTAATGATTTATATTAATTAAATTAGTAGTTATAAGATTAAATATAGTAATTAAAGTTTTAAATAATGGATTAATTAACTAATATGTGATTTAGAACCATAGATTGAATCTTTATTTAAAGTTAATAAATTTTAATTGTTAATCAAACTTATAATTAACAATGATAAATAGAAGGGAATAATTAAATAAGTGTTAATGAAGGTCATTAACTAGATCATTTTTTTTAATTAATTAATTGATTTAAATAAATTAATTGGATTAATTAATTCAATAATAAGCATAGTAATAGTTTAAATGTAATTATTTATTTGGAAAGTAATTAAGAAATTAATTACTTATTAATTGAGTAAATTGATTTAATTTGAGTTAATTAATTTAGATTAATTAACTGATATTTTGGAATTTAATTACTTAGAGAAGTAATTGATGGATATTTACTGGATGTAATTAATTGGATGATGGGAAATGGAAGTAACTGGAGTATAATTACTTGAAATTAATCAGGGGATTAATTAAGCGTGTTATTGAGAAGTAATTAATTAAGAACGATTAATTACTGTATATATATTAATCAAGGGGGTTAATATATGCGATTGAAGATTTGTATTCTTAATATAATTAACAAATGAAAATGTAATTAGGAATCATTAATTAATATAATTAATGATGGAATTAGAATTTGGTTTATTTGAGAATAATAAATCAACAAGATAATTAAATGGTAATAAATCGATATAAATGTAATTAATTAATGGATTTATTCAAGATTAATTTCTGTAAATTAATTAAGGAAAACTACTGGAATGCAGCAAAGGATATTTAAATCAAAGATGATTAATTGGAATATATAAGTCATTGATAATAAGATCTAAATTAAGTAAATTAATATTAATTAATTTAAGAAATCATTTGATGATTTGGTATGTGTAATTACTTAGTGTAATCAATGGAACATAATTACTTAGGAAAGTAATTAGATGATAATTACCTGATGAAATTCATACAAGATGATTTGTAAGTGAAGTAATTTGGGTAATTTCTTTTGTAATTAACTAAGGGATTAATTTATGGGAATAATTAATCATGGAATGGTTAATTTGTTAATAAGTAATTAATGGTAGTTACTGGCTGGTTGTTATTAATCAAGCGTGATTAATAATTGTGTTTAAATAAAGACTAACCAAATAATATAATTAATTTAAATAAAGTAAATTGATATAAATTGAAGATCAATTAATATAATTAATGATGTAATTAAGAATTGATAATTAAGGAATAACTAATAGAAAGTAATTAAATGTTAATCTATTATGAATGATTTTGAATAATTCATTTGAGAAATAAATTAAAGACTAAATTACTTCTTGTAATTAGAGAATGATTAATTAATTTGATTTATAGTTAATTAATGATTGTGAGAGTAGGTTTTATGGAATGAGTAATTAATTTAATTTATTTTAAATTAATTAAAAATAGAAGTAGTTAATTAAATTCATGTTAAATTAATTATAGATTGTGATTCATAAATCATTGCTTATGGATGATATTGATGTTTCATTGTTTGATTGTGATCTCAGATATGAGATGAGTAATATTTATGTGATATGGATGTATAGTTTAAGTATGATAATATTTAATTATCTGTTTGGATGATGATATTAGTTATCTGTTGATGATAATGTGATTATCTATTATGAGATGTGAATTATCTATCTGTGCATATTAATGATATTGAATTGACTGTTAAGACTAAATAGACAACTTTGCCTTAAAAGACACGTTTTGGATTTCGATGAGACCGGGATCGGTTTTCCTTATTTGGAATATCCGAAAACCACATCGATTCCAAATTAACGTTAGGTCGTGAATCTGAAGTGAAGATGAAGATTCAGAATGCAAGGGTTATCGTCGTTAACTCTGAGGGTAATTCCAAAACGAGTGTAACGAGATAATGCCTTCGGTTTCGTTCGAACCCGGAACGAACTTGTATGGATTGAATGCTTTCAGCACATCATCAGGCGGGCGATGAGCATTCTAAGAGATATGTTCTATAAAGGTAATCGTAACCTCAAGCCTCATCAACCGGGAATGGCTAAAACAGGGGAGGTGCAGCAAGGTTAGGTTGGTCATGCCCAAGAAGGACAAGGATATTCCCCTGTCTAGATGTCCCTTTTTATTCGGCTGTGTGGGCAGTTGGTCTGCAGCCAACTGCGGGGTTTATCTCGTTCGGGACTGTTCAGTAAGGAATGGTTCCGGCCTTGTGTTGTAGGGGGTCGGGAGTGATCCTCGGTACGTTGATCTAGGCCACGTACTGTGACGGGCGGTACCCCAGTAGCCCTGCCATTGTATGGAATCCACAATCCAATAAGTGCCAACGGTTTTGATTGTATTACCCACTTTTGTGGCTAGTAGCTGGAATTTAATCATGTAACAATTTCGGCTATTTTCTATTTACTTGAAAACCCTAGACCTATTATAATATCACTGGATTTCCTATCAAATGTTTTGGTTAGCGTAAGGTAAAAACTTTTCCATGTTTATGTGTGGGAAGTCTTACGTGATACCTTTTATTTTCAAAGGATTTTTCAAAATTAAGCAACTTTAACCTGTTACTCATACCAGACCCATGTCTGACCCGAAGTTTATTTTTGTTTTCATAAACTCTCGGATACCCAAATTTTTACGGGTAGCCAAGGGATTCAGGTTTAGCTTTGACGAACTCTGGAGGAGCAATGGAGCAGGAGGCTTCAGCGTTGTAGATATATATGTAGTTCCGCTGTGTGGTATCTCTGTGATGTATTGTGTATTGAGTTGTATAACTAGACAGGTGTTTATAACTGTCTAGTATGTGATGTATTATATGTATCACTCTGATTGGTGTTATATATTATGTAAATACTTATGTGATAAATATAATTTATTCGTTCCGCTGTGAGATTCTGATGTTGTTGTTCTTCTTCTCTATCTTTTCTATTTTCTCACCCTTTTCTTTCTTAAAAATGATACTTCTTCCTGGGCGTAGGAAGTTGGGTCGTTACAGTGGTATCAGAGCGCTAGGTTGAGTGAATACCTAGGCTCTTGAGTGATTTCTTTCCTGGGAGAGCGTATTTGTAATTTTGATATATATATATATATATATATATTTCATCTATTTGTTGGATTACCTGTTCGGGTTTTCCAATATAAGTATAAGGGTAGATTGAGTAGTGGTGTATGTAACACGACTACCTGTGGTTGGAAGTATATCTGATGAGACTGTAGACCTAATACCGTCTCAGGTAAATTTGTGGTGTAAGGATTTCACCTAATCTCTAGAGGAAACCTGTTAAGATTTGGAGTCCATTTTGTTATACAAGTTTGGATGAGTAGAATTTGGATTTTTGTCAGTTGAGCAGAAGCTAGAAATATTATCTTGGTAACTCAAGTAGTAGTTGTGTTGAGATGCAGTAGCGATGGATTGTTTCCGAAGAAGATCTCAAGGATTTTGGATAAGGAAGTATGTCTGCATTAGTTTTGAGGTTGAGTTCAGCTGAATGTTGTATTTGGCTTTGAGGCCCGAGTTTTTCGTGGAATTTTGGATTAAGAAATTTTTTGGCATCAGCAGCAGTGTTGCAGCTCAGATTGTTCCGCTGGCACGCGAGGAAGTCATCTGTCAGCAGTTCTTTAGAGGTGAATTTCAGGGGCAGTTTTGTGGATCCATTTCTTCAATGGATTGACTAGATAAGCTTAAGATGTTCGGATTGGTAAGGAGAGTACATTTTTCTTTGGATAGCCTGGGATTGATCGCAAAAGAGACTTGCAATAGTTAAGTATTCTCTGGGATGGCAGAAATCTTTTCCTGAATATCTTTGAAGAAGTCAGTGGTTTGCCTTAGCATCTGAGAGTTGAGTTTGGTATCGACTGGATTTCAGAAGTAGTGCCGATGGTTCAGCCTAGTAATAGAATGGTTTCTCGAGAGAGAGATTGGTAAAGCAGCTCAGATTTTGGAGGAATTTCTGGGTTTTATTTTGGATCTGTTGAATCATATTTTTGTACTGTGATGTCCAGTTTGTGCTTATGTGCATCATCAACATTTTCATCAACTCCAGATCAGAGTTGTGCAGCGGAAGCAGTTGGGAGTGCATCTGTTTTTCTTTTCTGGAAAAAGAGAAGTTGTTTTCTACTGAGGGTAGTAAAGGTTGAGTTCTCGGTTTTGGTTGGTTTTGAGAAAATTATTCTACTAGATTGTTTTCGGATTCAGATTGTTTTAGGAGTCATCAGCAAAGGATGAGATGATCAGTTATGATGAAGGTAGCTTTGGATCATCTAAGGAAGTTGGTAAATAAGAGACGAAGTAATTTGGATTTGGGAGTCAGAGATTTCATTTTGGATGGATTTTCTCTGATTCAAAGGAGTTCTGTAGATTAGTAGTATAGACTGTTTGGATTCTATAGATTGAGTATTCCTGTTTTATACTGGGAAACTCTAAGGAGCTCTATCCAGAATTTTGTCTGGATGGTTAGCTTTGTTGATTGAGTAGATTGGTTGTGATGATTGTTAGCATGTGGTTGATATATGCTTATGGTTTAAAATCAAATAAAATCTTAAATATATTATTAAATTACCCTTGCTTTTAAATTTCGGGGACGAAATTCTTTTAAGGGGGGAGAAATGTGACAACCCGGAATTTTCTAGCAATATCAATTTAATAATCTGCATTAAATATTAAATTGATTTGATATATTTTTATTAATTAAATCTGAATTGATACGTTTCTTTTAATAAATATCTAATTGGTAAATTTTATCTGTTCAAATAAATTTATTGTTTTCTATTTATATATGTATATATTTGTATACATTGTAAATAGATGAGATTTGTTTTAAAGTTTAACTAATAAATTATGTTTCAAATGCTAATATATATTTTATGAATTGGAAATTATGTGTTATTTAATATAAACTTTTAAAAGATACATAAATAAATAAATATGTGATTTTAAATACATAGGATAAATGCTTAAATAGTTTAAAACTTATTTTAACTTAAGTTTAAATTTTAATTTATTAACAAAATGATTGTTTACTTTTCTTTTTAGTATAGCTTGATAAAAATATGAATTTAAAAATATATATGAGTTTTAATATAATTTTGTCAAACGATACTCTAATATATATACTAAAATATGTAGTTTATAATAAAAAGATAATTTGTTCTATCTATCATTTCAAATTGATAAATGTGTTTTTATAATATAAATAAAATTAAAATATACATATAAAATACAATCCTACAAGATAAATTGGAAAGAAATATAAGCAAGTACATTGGTTAAATTATAATAACATAACAACTATAAAGTTCAATTAGTTTTCAAACAACAAAACAAAAATGATAACATTCACATACTTTTCAAATATAATAACAAGTCAACAATTAAAACTAGAAACAAAGAATTTTTAAGTTTGTAAACTATCACAAATGAACTGCAGCATATATGTATATGTTTAAAGCATTAAGACAAATATCTATTGTACAAACAAAATCTAGGAACAAATCTAAAGTGTGCAGGCTGAAATAAAACAAAATAAAGATACAAAAAAAAATGTATGTGTGAAGCTTGCTAGAGAAGACAGTAATACATTCTTAAGCAAACAAACAAAAGTCATTAATGAAAAATCTTTCTAACATAATATATTTCATATCAACCTCTAACTTAACAAATATCTCTGTTTCAAAATCTGTACAATACAAGATTGTATGCTATATTGTTACAGTTTCATGAAACATAATCATATATCCCTGTCTCTTTTCTTTTCTATAAATCAGCTTCACCTTGTTTAGTTCGAGCTGAGCTAAAACTAAAATAAACTTCATTAAAAACCCAAACAAACATTCATCAACGACTTAGCAAACCAAGGGATTAAACAGAAAAGATTTTCAGTTGCTTCAGGTTTCAAGTTTAAGGACCTATTCAAATTTGTAGGCTCTGTTCTTTCACATATCCGGTGAGTAACTCCACCTTTAAAAGGAATTTAATGCATAAATTAGTTTGAAGTAATTGTTGTGATCAATATTGTATTGAAAAGTATGGTTGTATGCTTATATTTTTGAATTCCTGAAGTATGATTGTGTGCAAGTATTTAAACTTTGCAATTTCTCTGTTTCCAGTATTGTCCATTCGAATTCAAATTCTTGAATTAGTCCTTGTTTAGCCTTAAGATTTAAATGAAATCTGTAAGTTTCATTTCAATATTAGTTTAAGATTTTACTTAAATCAAAATAATAAATATATGACTCTGGAAACCGAAAAAGAAAAAGAAAGAACTGAGCATCTCAATAATATCAAAAATTTGAATATCTTGTTTTATAAATTCAGGTATACAGAGTGAATCAGTGAACCATAACATGATTTTTAAAGGTTAAAGCATAATTTTTAGTGGCATGTTTTGAGAGTAGCTATTGATTTTCTGTTTGAGGCATTTAGAGTTGTCGTGGGCGATCAAGTAGACCTGAGGGGTCGAGCCTCTGACTGGGGGTGGAGGAGGCTGTCGTGGAGCTAGGAAAAATAGGGGATAGCGGCGCAGTGGATCGTGAAAGCGTCGGCGTGGGTTTAATGTTTTTAAACCTAAATTTTACTGCGTTTGGAAATTTGATCACCGCGGCCACTGCAGGTGATCGAGTGGCACGTGGTTTGGAGGGGAGGTAGAGGGAAGATGGTCGGTGTGGTAGCCGGAGTTTGGTGGTCTCTGATGGACAGGGTGTCGCGCACGTGGGGGTGACAGGTTTGGATGGAGAAGTGGTTTGTGTTTTCCCGGTTTTGTTTCTCTTATACATTTTTTCGCGCAGGGGAACTCGAAGAAGGTTACGTTTTTTCTCGAGGATTTCGTGGGTTTACTCGAGTAAACCAAAGGGGGGGTCGGGTTCTTAGTATTCAGGTTTTAAAACCTGTAACAGGTTTTAGCAGTTTTGCAAATTTTGGTTTTAAAATTTAATCAAAGTCAAGCACTAGCTCTAACTCAAGTTTAAACAGCGAATTCAAGTTAGTTTTGAAATATAGTTGTAAATATTAAGGTTCCATAATTTAAATTATTTTAATAACTTAAAAGTGTTTAATAATTAAAGTATTTGCAAACAAGAGCCGAGTTCAAATGAAATTTAAACTGTAAAAAGAAAATATTTAGACAAGTTAACTCCAAAAATTGGAAATCAGGACTTAGATTTGAAATTTTAGATTTGGAACTAAATTAAAGTTTTTATAATTTAAATTGATTCAATATAAGTTTGAATGCTATTAAATATGTAAGTTTAAAAAGGGTTTTGGGGAAAAAATTAGTTTTAAAACCTTATTAAGGATAAATTGGTTTTTATGTAGAAAGTAATTAAAAATAAATGTTTAAACATATTGGAATTGAATACATAATCAATAAATAGAACGGTTTACCTTAAGTCATGAAGTTTTAGAATTTATATTCATTAATCTTTAAGTAAATTATGTATGGATACTTAATGATTTATATTAATTAAATTAGTAGTTATAAGATTAAATATAGTAATTAAAGTTTTAAATAATGGATTAATTAACTAATATGTGATTTAGAACCATAGATTGGATCTTTATTTAAAGTTAATAAATTTTAATTGTTAATCAAACTTATAATTAACAATGATAAATAGAAGGGAATAATTAAATAAGTGTTAATGAAGGTCATTAACTAGATCATTTTTTTAATTAATTAATTGATTTAAATAAATTAATTGGATTAATTAATTCAATAATAAGCATAGTAATAGTTTAAATGTAATTATTTATTTGGAAAGTAATTAAGAAATTAATTACTTATTAATTGAGTAAATTGATTTAATTTGAGTTAATTAATTTAGATTAATTAACTGATATTTTGGAATTTAATTACTTAGAGAAGTAATTGATGGATAATTACTGGATGTAATTAATTGGATGATGGGAAATGGAAGTAACTGGAGTATAATTACTTGAAATTAATCAGGGGATTAATTAAGCATGTTATTGAGAAGTAATTAATTAAGAACGATTAATTACTGTATATATATTAATCAAGGGGGTTAATATATGTGATTGAAGATTTGTATTCTTAATATAATTAACAAATGAAAATGTAATTAGGAATCATTAATTAATATAATTAATGATGGAATTAGAAATTGGTTTATTTGAGAATAATAAATCAACAAGATAATTAAATGGTAATAAATCGATATAAATGTAATTAATTAATGGATTTATTCAAGATTAATTTCTGTAAATTAATTAAGGAAAACTACTGGAATGCAGCAAAAGATATTTAAATCAAAGATGATTAATTGGAATATATAAGTCATTGATAATAAGATCTAAATTAAGTAAATTAATATTAATTAATTTAAGAAATCATTGGATGATTTGGTATGTGTAATTACTTAGTGTAATCAATGGAACATAATTACTTAGGAAAGTAATTAGATGATAATTACCTGATGAAATTCATACAAGATGATTTGTAAGTGAAGTAATTTGGGTAATTTCTTTTGTAATTAACCAAGGGATTAATTTATGGGAATAATTAATCATGGAATGATTAATTTGTTAATAAGTAATTAAGGGTAGTTACTGGCTGGTTGTTATTAATCAAGCGTGATTAATAATTGTGTTTAAATAAAGACTAACCAAATAATATAATTAATTTAAATAAAGTAAATTGATATAAATTGAAGATCAATTAATATAATTAATGATGTAATTAAGAATTGATAATTAAGGAATAACTAATAGAAAGTAATTAAATGTCAATCTATTATGAATGATTTTGAATAATTCATTTGAGAAATAAATTAAAGACTAAATTACTTCTTGTAATTAGAGAATGATTAATTAATTTGATTTATAGTTAATTAATGATTGTGAGAGTAGGTTTTATGGAATGAGTAATTAATTTAATTTATTTTAAATTAATTAAAAATAGAAGTAGTTAATTTAATTCATTTTAAATTAATTATAGATTGTGATTCATAAATCATTGCTTATGGATGATATTGATATTTCATTGTTTGATTGTGATCTCAGATATGAGATGAGTAATATTTATGTGATATGGATGTATAGTTTAAGTATGATAATATTTGATTATCTGTTTGGATGATGATATTAGTTATCTGTTGATGATAATGTGATTATCTATTATGAGATGTGAATTATCTATCTGTGCATATTAATGATATTGAATTGACTGTTAAGACTAAATAGACAACTTTGCCTTAAAAGACACGTTTTGGATTTCGATGAGACCGGGATCGATTTCCTTATTTGGAATATCCGAAAACCACATCGATTCCAAATTAACGTTAGGTACTGAATCTGAAGTGAAGATGAAGATTCAGAATGCAAGGGTTATCGTCGTTAACTCTGAGGGTGATTCCAACACGAGTGTAACGAGATAATGCCTTCGGTTTCGTTCGAACCCGGAACGAACTTGTATGGATTGAATGCTTTCAGCACATCATCAGGCGGGCGATGAGAATTCTAAGAAATATGTTCTATAAAGGTAATCGTAACCTCAAGCCTTATCAACCGGGAATGGCTAAAACAGGGGAGGTGCAGCAAGGTTAGGTTGGTCATGCCCAAGCAGGACAAGGATATTCCCCTGTCTAGATGTCCGTTTTTATTCGGCTGTGTGGGCAGTTGGTCTGCAGCCAACTGCGGGGTTTATCTCGTTCGGGACTGTTCAGTAAGGAATGGTTCCGGCCTTGTGTTGCAGGGGGTCGGGAGTGATCTTCGGTACGTTGATCTAGGCCACGTACTGTGACGGGCGGTACCCCAGTAGCCCTGCCATTGTATGGAATCCACAATCCAATAAGTGCCAACGGTTTTGATTGTATTACCCACTTTTGTGTCTAGTAGCTGGAATTTAATCATGTAACAATTTCGGCTATTTTCTATTTACTTGAAAACCCTAGACCTATTATAATATCACTGGATTTCCTATCAAATGTTTTGGTTAGCGTAAGGTAAAAACTTTTCCATGTTTATGTGTGGGAAGTCTTACGTGATACCTTTTATTTTCAAAGGATTTTTCAAAATTAAGCAACTTTAACCTGTTACTCATACCAGACCCATGTCTGACCCGAAGTTTATTTTTGTTTTCATAAACTCTCGGATACCCAAATTTTTACGGGTAGCCAAGGGATTCAGGTTTAGCTTTGACGAACTCTGGAGGAGCAATGGAGTAGGAGGCTTCAGCGTTGTAGATATATATATATATATATATATATATATATATATATATAGTTCCGCTGTGTGGTATCTCTGTGATGTATTGTGTATTGAGTTGTATAACTAGACAGGTGTTTATAACTGTCTAGTATGTGATGTATTATATGTATCACTCTGATTGATGTTATATATTATGTAAATACTTATGTGATTAATATAATTTATTCATTCTGCTGTGAGATTCTGATGTTCTTGTTCTTCTTCTCTATCTTTTCTATTTTCTCACCCTTTTCTTTCTTAAAAACGATACTTCTTCCTGGGCGTAGGAAGTTGGGTCGTTACAGAAATAATACGTTCGGTGATGGGAAATGGACCAATATTCCGAGGTGCTAATTTTCCCGATCGATTGAAATGCACAACACCCTTCATAGGTGAAACAAGAATAAACACCCAATCTCCCACAGAAAGTTCTAATTTCCTTCTTTGGTGATCGGCATTGGATTTTTGTCTACTTTGAGCTTCTTTCAACCTATGACAAATAAGGTCAATCTTTTCTGTGGAATCACGAATAAAATCTAGACCTAAAACCAGCTTCTCACCGGCCTTAAGCCAACAAGAAGGAGACTGGCATGGCCTTCCATAGAGCGCCTTGAAAGGTGCCATACCAATACCAGATTGGAAGCTATTATTATAGGAAACCTCAACAAGAGAAATATGATCTTCCCAATTTCCATCAAAATCAAGAACACATGCATGAAGAGGATCTTCAAAAGTTTGATTCACACGTTCAGTTTGTCCATCAGACTGAGGATGATAAACGGTGCTAAAATTAAGCCTCGTTCCCAAAGCTTTTTGAAGACTCGTCCAAAATCGACTAGTAAACAATGGATCATGATCGCTAACAATAGAAGTAGGAACTTTATGCAATTTTACATTTTCTTTAAAATAGAGTTTGGCCAAAAGAGGTACGGTCCGATTGGACTGAACCGGAATAAAATTGGCGGATTTTGTAAGTCTATCCACAATCACCCATAAACTGTCATGGCCCAAATGAGAACGAGGAAGTCTGTTAATAAAGTTCATGGAGACTTGATCCCACTTCCAAACTGGAATTTCCAAAGGTTGCAATAACCCACCGGTCCTTTGATGCTCGGCCTTTATGAGTTGGAAAGTTATGCAACTCTTAATGAAGTTAGCAATATTAGATTTCATTCTATCCCAATTATAAAGTCGCTTCATATCCGCATACATTTTACTACTAGCGGGAAGAATGGTAAATGAGAATCTTCTAAAATGTCTTTACGAAGATTACCAATATTCGGCACGATAAGTCTATCGAATTTTAGAATGCCACCACGAGCATCAATTTCGAAGTCTTTCAACCCATCAATATTTCCATCCCTACAACTTTGGCAAAGATAAGCCAATTCGAGATCATGCTTTTGAGCATCAAGAATACGGTCTAAAAGTGATGGATGAGCCTCAAGGCTACATAAAACAAGAGTTAAAAATGAATCGGATTCACGACCTTGAATATCACAAGTGGACAAAGTCTCGAGATCATTCCATTCGAATATCATTATAGAAACAACCGCTTGTTGCTTACGACTAAGGGCATCGACAACATGATTCCCCTTTTCGGGAGTATAAAGAATATCAAGATCATAAGATCCAAGGAATTCGAGCCAATGTTGTTGACAAAAATTAAGTTCCTTTTTAGAAAATAAATACTTCAATGATTTATGATCGGTGTAAAGAACAAATTTTTCTCCCAAAAGATAATGACGCCAAACTCTAAGGCCGAAAACAATAGTTGCGAGCTCTAAATCATGAGTGGCATATCTAGTATCGGTAGGCTTTAATTGTCTAGAAGCATAAGCAATAATACGTTCCCTTTGCATGAGAACGGCTCCCAAACCAACACGACTAGCATCGGTATAAACAATAAAGTCTTGGTTCCCTTCGGGAATCACAAGAATAGGAGCATCGGAAAGGAGTTCTTTTAGTTTTTGAAAAGAAGCTTCACATTTGTCTGACCAAATGTACTTAACTCCCTTCTTTGTCAAACTAGTAAGTGGTACGGAAATTTTAGAAAAGTCTTTTATGAACCGACGGTAAAAGCCCGCCAATCCGAGACAGCTACGAATTTTCATCACATTCTCCGGTCTCTTCCAATTTTGAATAGCTTCAATCTTTGAAGGATCCATGGAAATTCTGGATTTCGAAATAATATGTTCAATAAATTTCACACGAGATTGCCAGAAGTGTCACTTAGAAAATTTTGCTTTCAATTGATTACTCCGAAGAGTTTCCAACACAATTCGAAGATGCTTTTCATGCTCTTCCTCTGTTTTAGAATAAACAAGAATATCATCTATAAAGATGAGAACAAATCGATTGAGGAAGTCTTTGAAAACTCGATTCATAAGGTCAACGCAATAAGCTGGAGCATTTGTTAAACCAAATGGCATAACAAGCCATTCATAAGATCCATAACGAGTATGAAATGATGTCAAAGGAATACTATCCTCTGCAATACGAAGCTGATGAAAACCGATTGCTAAGTCTAACTGTGAAAAGACTCTAGCACCTCTAAGTTGATCGAATAGATCATCAATCCGAGGTAAGGGATATTTATTCTTGATGGTGAGATTATTAAGCTTGCGATAGTCAATGCAAAGCCTAAGTGTACCATCGGATTTCTTCCCAAAAATAGCCGAAGCTCCCCAAGGAGAGGAACTAGAACGAATAAATTTTTTTGTTTCCAATTCGGATATTGTTTACACATCTCCTCATTTTCCTTATTAAACATACGATAAGGAGGACGAGTGTCAGGTAGAGCTCCAGGGATTAGATTAATTCTGAACTCAATCACTCGCTTAGGTGGTAATCCTAAAATGGGCTCAAATATGTCGGGAAATTCACAAACAATGTGAATAAGGGAAATGACATCTTCCTTATCATCATTATCGTCATCATGTGGATTAAGAGAATATAAGAATGCTACCAAATTGTAATCTGAATCTTTAAGAATAATAGAAATCTGCTTAACAGATTGAGGTTGTCGAAGATGAATAGTCCTCTCAGGACATAGGATATGGGCTTCATATCGGTTGAGCCAATACATTCCAAAATCATTCTGAAGCCTAAGTAACGCATAACATGCAAATCGGCTGGGAAAGAATAATCACATAAAATAGTCTCGACATCTTTACAAAGCAAACTGAGTGTTGCGGATCTACCAACCAGATTCGCAATTCTCAGTGAAGTCATGAAAGTCATAACACTTAAAGACAAAGTATCAACATGTTCTTTTGATAAAAAAGAGTGGTGCACCCGTGTCGAAAAGAACTCGAATAAGGAGATCACGAAACATAATAATGCCATCAAGGATAGAATGAGAAATACCTTGACCACGAGAAGTATTACTAGGGGCTTGCATAACATTTAGCTTTCCCTCCTTCTTGGCTTGAAGTTTGGGACATGAAGATATAGGATGACCCGAACTTTTGCAATAGCGACAAGTAAGGGGCTTCAGACACTTATTTGCATAATGGTCCTTAGAACCACAATTGTAGCACTCTCCATGACTAGAAGTAGGAGTCCTTCTATCGAAGTTGCTTGCTTCCCTTTCTTGTTGGGATTAGGGTTGAACTTAATCGGCCTCTTCTTATTGTGGTTGAAGTTCTGTTTGGCACCCACAACTTCAACATCACTTTCTTTATCGGTCTCTTCAAGTCAAAGAGCGATCTCAACAAGTTGATCAAAAGAAACTTCTAGTTTCAGAAGTAAAGGCTTTTTGAGGTTCTTATTTCTGATTTTTCTTTAATGGGGTATTAATATACTCGACCCATATTTAGAGAGAGATTCAAAAGATGCGATGTAATCCGTCATAGAAGATTCACCTTGAAAAAGGTCAACAAAGCCCCGGGCTAAAGTTACTTTTTCAGCCTCCGGCACGAACTTTAACTCGAATCTTTTCCGGAATTGCTCCCAAGTAAGATCCGCTTCTATAATTTCAGAGATCAAAAGCTCATACCAATCTAATGCTCTTTCTTGGAGCATACTAGAAGCCACTTGGAGACGATGTTGATCTACAAGATTCATGCGAGAAAAGATGCGATCGCATGTTCTAAGCCAAGCTTGGACTTCAATAACGTTTTTAGAACCCTTGAATGGCCTTCGACCCAAATTGGCATAATCACTTCACAAGCGTGAAAACCTGGATTTAGGGTGAGTAAGCTCTGGAATGGGTCCGGCAGCTTGAACATTCTTTACAAGATCTAAGAGCTGTTGGGCAGACATAAATACTCCATCCTGAGGAGTACCACTGGATTGACCGGCGCTGGGACGCCCTGGTCTAACCATTTCTCTTCTTTAAGAAAGAAATAAAGAAGAGGAAAAAGTTATTCTCAAAATGAATATCAAACAGACTTGATTGATAAAACAAGGCATCATAAAAGAAAATAGGATAAAACGGGTCCTATGACTCGAATTGAATCCTAAGGCACGATTCCTAAGAAAGACTTAGGACAATCATCCCTGTCATAATATTTTATATTGTTTCGATGTTTGGCTCTGATACCAAGCTATAACACCCCACCTCTATACTCACGCTAGCCAAGGACACTATGGGGTAATGACGGTGACTAGCAAGAAGAATAAGGCTGTTGATGAGCGACCATCTGCGTAATTGCTTTGTGCGAGTACTGATATGTCAGATAGTTCGGCATGCATTTAATTTCAAGAGAAAATCCGACATTTCAAATACAAACTCAAAGCTACTACATAGCGGCTATGTGGTCTTTGGAAACAAATATAGAAATAAGCATAACACAAATCAGTCATAGATATTCATATCACTAAGGCGGAAACAGATATGAATATATCACATAAAAGTGTACATCAAAGTAGTGATCATACAAGATCCACTACATCACTAAATAATGGATTCAAGTGCTAGACAAAAGAATATGTATACATCAAGGAGTCTCTATCTCAAATGTATAACAACAAAACTACGAAATCTAAAGTGGTTAGACAAAAGTCAGATGATGGTCCCAGATAAGGAGTCAAGCAGAAGCACATGTAACATCTTGGTCTGACCCGAGTATTATTTAAGAAGAAAATAATAAACGGGCCAGTCTAGCTATAAATATCATATAAAATGAGATATGATACGAGATATGACAAAAACGTATGATAACAATAATGCCATGCTATGAAAAGTATACATTAGATAACAACAAAAAGTCATACAATATCTAGAATACTCTCAAACACCAAAAAGAATATCATATTCTTTAATATATTCACCAAATCACAAATATTAAGAAAACTTATCGATGTAAATCAGAAAATTTGGTGAAACAAAAATTCTAAAAACCATCAACTAGAAATCCAGGAATCACAAAGGGGGAGGCCTATCACAAACGGGAGCATGAAAACTCACCAACACGTGCATCCAAAACGGAACGCTATTCCATGGTCGCTAACCATCAATTTTGAGTCGAGGCTCCACAAACGGCTCGAAGACCATGGGTCGCTACCCCACCAAATTTTGAGCCGAAACTCCACAAACGGGGTTTAGTCCCCCACACAAACAAAGAGAAATCGTGTATCGCTAGTCTACATCACAAAATGATCATCATTGATCGATAAGTATAAATTACACCAAGCTAGTAAATAAATGAGTTTAGCTTCATGTCCCATAACCACTATCTTAACTTAACTATTTACGAATAGATTGTAGATTTCCACTCGAAAGTTGTCACAAGGGTTTCAATCGAACAAGTCTAAGAATTAACCGACAAAGTAAACGCAAGCGTTTCATACCACTTGTTTTTCTAAGTCGTTTAATTGGATTTCTCGAACGAATGAGGTAAAGGTTTGTATATACTACCAGATTAGAAAATGGTTTTAAAAGAGAATATGATATTGAAAGTAAATGTTGAAATCGTTTTGATGAAAGGGGTTGAATATTTACTACTAGTATAGAAACCTTTGCATTTTAATGTGACAAACCATAGAAATGATTGTAGAAACAATCAATCAGCAAAAATTCACATATGAAGACGTGAATTAAATCCAAAGAAATCGATACCAAATCCATCAAAATGGATATTCCTAAAATTCCAAAGAAAGAAGTCATCAAAGTCAATAATAAGTGATAAAAACTAACCTGATCAACAAAAATCGATTGAAATTTAGAAATCCACTCAAAAACAGCAAAAAATAGGCAAAATGAACAGCTCCAGACATTTGGGGGTCAATCTAGACGTCTGGATTTAGGTTTGGCAAATTTAGAAACCATCCAAACGTCTAAAAGGTGGCTTCAGACGTCTGACAAGGTGTTTTAGACATTTGAAAGGTGGTATCAGACGCCTGTCAGGGTGTTTCAAACTTCTGAAAGGTTGTTTCAGACGTCTGATTCCGTTTTCTACATTTTTTCTTCTGCCGTATATTTTTTTAATCCAGAATGCATAACCTGACATCTGAACTTTAATTCCAGACGTTTGGATGCCTGGGCTGGGTAACAATTTGCCTAGGACATGATGGCCAAAACGATTCGGGATCGATCGAGCGAGCAACGACGACTAGGGATTTACGCCAAGCGACAACCCAGCCTTATAGGCTCTTCGATACACCCCAAATAACGTATCCAAACATCTATGTAAGGATTTTCATAGATTTTGACTTCAAAACACCAAAATTGGAAAATTCACCAAATCAATTCAAATCAAAGCAAATGAACATGAATAGGTGTTAGGAATTCATACCTAATAACAATGAAAGTTATAGACATAGATGTGAGTTTAAAAAACTCACTTTTAAACCCAAAAACACAAGTGAAAAGCTCTAAAACAAGCTAAGATCAATTCTTCTTCAACAACAACTCAAGAAGCTTCACTCTAAGCTTATAAGAAAAATATTTCCTAAGTTAGGGTTTAGGAATTTCTAAAATTTGAAGAGAGATTAAGGTGAAGGAGATGAAGAGGATGCTTACCTAAGCTTCTCCTTGATTTCTAGCTTGAAGTTGATAATTCCTAAGAGAATTAGGGCTTAGGAATTTCTAATTTCTTTTCTCTTCCCCTATTTTTCTTTTAGCTCGAGTGTTAGGAAATAATAGAGTGAGTGAACAAGAGTTGGATGAAGGTTAGGTTATTAAACAAGTCAAAGGGCTGAAACCCAAACCCAAAGCCCAATAGAAAAATCGCAAAATTCTAGCCAACTCCAAACATATCGATTTATACTTAAAAAGGTCGCAAATGTCATTTTGAACTTAATGGAAGTAGTCTCGAGTCCCAATTTGACTGTTTGCAGAAAGTAGCATTTCGGACTTTAATCCGACTAACGATGCTATATTTAAATAAATCATTTAAATACAATCGTAAAATATGCGGGTTGTTACACATTCGGTGTGTAATAAGTGATTGGTTGTTAAATAGACCGGGATCAGATATTGTCACACTCTCTGCTAATACCGAAAACCACTTTAACAACTGTGTACGTGGTGGAGATTCCAGAATGAAGTAGGATGGTTGGCGACAATCCTATATGAGGTATATACCTAGACCTGACTCCCACGAGTTAGCTTAAGGTGGCTAAAATAGGAGCAATCAACGGGCCAACTAAGGTCATTCCTCTGATCGGGCACACTCCTTCGATACTATATTTGACTTTGTGATTGATTTGGTGGCCACCCTTGATTTTGATTTGGCAATGTGTTCTGAGGTGGGCGGTACTAGCTGCTATGCGTTACCACCAGTCCATTAGTGTAATTGGTTTATCAAACCTGGCATTGCCTAGTTGTGCCGCGTCACCTACCATATCGAGCCCACTACGATTTTGTTTTGTACCATACCTATGGAGTGCCCTCTGACGACGCCCAATATGGGGGAGATTACGGTATTGTATAGACTATGCGAATATATAAAATGTGTTAAAGGGGATATGGGTAACACCTTAACGCTATTTTAATACTTTTACTTTACTGTAGACATACTATAATAGCGTATTATACTACACGGTAGATAGTTTAACGTCTTCTTAGGAGATGTGAATCCCGACCATCTTTTAAGTTACTACACTCACGTTAGACACTGGGTAGGAGATGTCAAAGCCCGTAAACATCTCTAACGCCGTTCCACTCATATTTATTTACTGATGATTTGACTTACATAAGATCTTTTAGTTCTGACTCGAGTGTTTTGTCTTTTCAATTCACTGGGGTCAGCCTGAGCATTTCATGACTTGAAGAACTTATTTCTGGAGGACGAAGACAAAGATTTGTACTATTACTATTTACTATATTTATTCCACTGCATTATACTATTCTAGTGCATTCTTATTTATTTATCTCTGATATATGTAACTCTAATTCTGTGTTGTATAAGTATAATCAAATGTTTTGTAAACAGCTTTATAAACTGTTATTTGATTATTATATTTTTTCCATTCCGCTGCGAGATTCTGCTTTGTTTTCTTTCTTTTTTCTTCTTTTCTTATTTACCCTATAACAATTTGCTCTTTTGAATAGTTTGAGTCTGACGTATGTGGTTTATCATCGATTTTAACTATCCATAAAGGCGGGTCGTTACAAACACTAATACATCCACGGTATTCATGTGCCGAATAAATAAATGCAGGACATACAGCTTGTTAGGAGAAAGAAAGAAGATAGAAGATAGAAGATAAGAAGAAACTAAAAAGTCATATAATATCACAACATAAAGGAATAACATGTATTAATCAACATAATACTTTACAAAGTCATTTCAAAAATGATACATCAGAATCATATGAACACAATTCTACCCTTGGACTATTGCAACAGCCTGTCCCTACTTAACTGATACAAGATACATATAATACAGCGGAAACAAGATAATAACAAGCTATTAATGAAGCCTCCTGCTCCAAGGTCCTCCAAAATGCATCCGTGGAAAACCTGAAATTCTTGGCCACCCATAAAAAATTTCAGTACTCAAGAGTTTTGAGAAAAATAAAATAAAATTCTAGGTCAAACATGAGTCTGGTGTGAGTAAACTCAAACAACTAAATTATTATGCTTAAAACCCTTTTAAAATCGAATGTATCTCGAAAGACCACGTTGCACATAAACACGAACATGTTTTTACCTTATGATAACCACATCATTTCATATGAAATTCTCCGATATTATATTAGTGTCTCAGATATACATACTTATTAATCGTAGCTGAAATTGTTACATTTAATAAACTCCAGCATAATATGCGTACAACTAAGACCGTAAAGGATCATATTGGAGAATGGACTCCATATAATGACTGGGCTACTGGGATATTGGCCGCCATGGTGCATCTCTAAATAAAATAACACAGAGGACCTCACGGGTCCCTTACCAACATAGAATCGACCTACCACTTGACTAGTAGTACCAAATATGATCACCCCTTATTTAATGGACCTCAAAGCATACAAATGGGAGATAATATTGACTCTAGACAGAGACGATCGTACCCTAACTGAAAGTGACCCAGTTAGCCCTGCTGCGTCTCTTATGTTTTAGTCGTTCTCGGTTGATGAGGCTTGAGGCTACATTTTAACTTTTATACAGCACTTCCCACTTAGAATGCTAACACTGCCCTATAGGCAACAATTTAATGTCAGCTTTCATCTATACAAGTTTGTTCTGGGACTGAACGAAACTGAAGGCACTATCTCCACTACACCCATTTTGGAATCACCCTTAAGGTTAGTAGAAAATAGCCCTTGCACTTCAAAATCCGTCTCTGATTCCATACTCTTCAAGATGTCTTCAGTTAGAAACACATGAGTTGCATCGAAGTGGTTTTTCGAATAACATATCTGATCCCGGTCTCTTCGAAACGACTTCCGATGGTTTCGGTAAACTCAACTGATGTTCTTTACGAAATAAATTGATAAAAGACAAGAGCAGAGATCACCTCCAACTGTTTGTGGACGAATTTACTTAACATTTGTCCTAGAAGAATGAAATGAATTTATGCATACACTATAGCATCACCAACGGTAACTATACTATCAAATTTTTGTATTTTTTCGAGATATTTCCAAAGTTACGTTTTGGTTTAGATTTTTATAATCAATTATTTAACTATCAAATAAATAAAAATTCAAACATGGATTTAATCCTATTTGGAATCCACTAAGCCTTATTTAATTAATCTTTAATTAATTAAAATCACTTTATAAACATTTGATCAAAAGATCTTTACAAAACATTATTCCCAAGCCCGTTACATCCTGTTTATACTTGAAAAAACCTTTATATATTTATCTCATTTGTATAAGTATATTTACCAAAATTTACAAATTTTTTCTTTTTTCTCAAATTCCATATTAAATGGCCAAACAAATTCCATTTAAAGCATTACTTCCTATAAAAATCAATCCACTTATCCTTTATAAAAAGTTACCTTTTGTAACGATCCCATTTTTAAGCCAAATTTAATTTAGTAATTGATTTAATTTGTGAAATTAAATTGTGAATTAATCTGAATTTTTCCAAAAAACAAGTAAGGTAAATGTTTGTTTATGAATATAGATATACTGTAAATATAATTTGAATTTGAAATTCAAAAATGAATTGGATTTAAAAAGTCTATATTTTAAAATTAATAAAAAAAATTATAATTATAATTTTTTTTGAAAATAGGTTAATCTTTATTACTTTTCTATAAACAGGCCAAAGCCCTAGTTACAAAATACAACGACAAAATCATTACAAAACTCAAATCTTTCCATTTCTATCACTTAATAATCACTTTTCCAGTTTCATAGCGTCTCCTGATAGCTTGTTAGATTTCCTTCAAAGTCTGCCATCATCTTCCACCTCACCAGCAGTTGTTTTTCTGGTTCCCTTAGGCTGGTAAGTGTTTTTTGTTTATCCGAGAGATTATCATCTTCACTTCACGATCAATTTGGGAATTGACTGATTGAATTTTCTTCTTCTCCTTGTTGAAAGTCCTGTAGTTCCTCTCTCTCCAAATATGCCAAATGGAAGTTGTGAGGCAAATTTTGAATACTTCTTGCAAAAGGTTCGAGCTGTTTCTTCTATTGTTCAGGTAAATGATTTCATCTTTCAGTGTTTTTACTTCATTCGAACCGACGCATTTTATTTTTTGAAAATTCCATACAGATTTTGTAAAGTTACAGTCAAAAAACAAGTGATCGTGGCTTTCATTCTGTTCATTATAGAAACTGCATATGGTTTCTTCAATAATACCCCAAATTTTAAGACAGCCTTTAGTCGGAAGTCTGCCTAGGATGGCTTTGTAGGTAGTATGAGCCATTTTTTGGAGTTATCGATTTTCTCTAGACTGTATTATACCATTCTACCTTTTGATGTTTACACCTGGTGTACTCCAAAGTTTCATGGAATTGGAACTTTCCTTTCCTTGAGTTTTTCATGCTCCATTCATCAAAGCCTCTGTCTAAATATATGGGTAGCTTCTGAATTTCCTCTACAAAATTCCTTGTAATAATCTGGTTTTCACATTTCCATACTCCTTCTTTAATAATGCTTGAAACAATAATCAAGATTTTATTGCTGAACCAAGGATCTCCCCAAAGATCTGTTGCATAGCCATTTGCTATTTTCCTTTCAAGCAGTGGTTTAATACTTCTCTGTACTTCAGAATATTCTTCCATGTGAAAGATGTATTGTTGTCTAGGGGGTCTGTCCAAAAGCTTGTTTTAATGTATTTAACTCTCATCCACTTGAGCCACAAATTATTAGATGATAGTATATTCCAAGCCAACTTGATGCCATAAACTTTTTTAAGTTCGAAGAGATTTTTTTGCCCAACTCCACCCTCTTTTTAGGCCTGCACAAATCTTTGTAGCTGATTTTGTGTATTTTCCCCTCCATATAAAATCTGCACAAACAGAGTTAATTTTACCTAGGGAGCAATCTGGAATTTGAAAAGTTTGGAGCCAATACCTGACTTTAGAGGTGATCACTGTATGGACTAGTTCCACCCTGCCAGCAAAAGACAGCAATTTGGACCTCCACCCTTGTAATTGCTCTCTAATTTTATCTATCAGTTTAGCACATTCTCTGTCTGTAATGGAATTCGTAGACAAAGGGATTCCCAAATATTTGACTGGGAGTACCCCGTCTGATACTCTAATTCTAATGAGCAATATCTTCTTATCTTTGCAAAACTTGTTGAAGTAACATTTTGTTTTCCCGTCATTTATTTTCAACCCTCCATACATTTCTAAGTGATAGAAGATATCTTTAAGGGCTTCAATTGCATGTGAGGTTGCTTTCATGACTACTATAAGATCATCTGCATATATAAGGTGTGTTACCTATGGTGTTTTATAATTATATATATATATATATATATATATATATATATATTTATGTATGTATATATTTTGGAAGTTATATTTTGAATTTAATATAATAATTTTCAAAAGCCATTTAAGGGTTAAAGTATAATATATAAATTTATATATTTATTTATTAGTGTATAATTGATTTTAAATCATATTCTTTAAAGTTATAAATATATAAATAAAAGGAAATGTGTTTAATAAAAATAAAAAGTATAATATCTTTAGTTAAAGAAAGGTTTGATGAAAGATTTTATATACCTTCTTTTTAAAATTAAACATGTACTAAATTTGGTTTATATATATATAACTAAATAATAAATATAATATAAAAATTATAAATAAACATATAAATACATTATATCATGTAAAATTAACAAGTGTAAGATAATTTAACATGCTTTAAACATTTGTAAAATTTGTAACATGCAAATACAACAAGTGTCATTAATTTTTCTTTTCATTTTTAATAATAATAAATAATCAAAGCTATGTACATATATACCTCTATACTCCTTTTTTTCTCATTTTCTTAGTTTGATTCAAAACTAAAACCTGTAAAACAAACTAGAGAAAATAAAACCAGAAAAGAAATCAAAATAAGATCAGATATCTCAAAACCGAAACAATTCAAGCAAGATCCAGATTTTAATTCAAACTCAACATAAAGTAAATTCAAGATCAAAACAATTTTAGAATTTTCAAAGATCAAGCAAAGATTCAACTCAAATATTAGGATCAAATCAAAATTGCAATTCAAACATCAGTTTCAAGATCATTCAAATTAAACAACAAAGCATTTCCAGATTTTCTAACTCATTTCCAGGCTCAAGCTTCTCTGTTACAGGTAAGTAAACACCTTTTAAAAAAACTAAAATATGTGTTTATACTTTGATGTTTTTGCTAAATCTGTGAAGTGGTACTGTAAATATGTTCTGCATGGATGTTTTTAAACGGAATATAGCTGAAAATACTCTGTATATTGTGTGCATGTCTGTGTGTATATATATGTTGGCCTTTGTGTGTTCACAGACTCAAGAACAAGATGAAATAAGTTCGTATCTTCTTATCTAATCTAATTCAAGCTATGATCATTGAAGGAAAAAGTGTTTGTATGGAGGTTATATTATTTTAAAAAATAAATTCAAGTTTATTTGTTGAGTATTTATTTCTAAAATGATAAATTACAGTAATAATCAAACATAAGTCAAAAATCAATGTTCATAATTTCATGTTTTGATTTTACAATCAGATTCGAATTAGAAAATAATGAATTTTGATATTAATTTCAGGATTTTTAAGTTCATAATTATTGAAAAATTCTGAGTTGAACGGGGAATTATTTTTTGTGGATTTCGCGGCGATCAACGATGGAGGTGTGTCATGCTTGGAGCCGGGGGTGGCTGGAAGGATGGAGGTCATGGGAAAAATGGCCAGGGGATTTTTGGGTGGTCGGAGCGGCCAGGAAGCGTCGATTTAGGGTTTTATCGTGTTGTTTGGGCATTGATGTTCTCGAGGGCTTGGAGACGTCGTGGGTGGACCGGAGTGGATTGCAGGTGGGGGAATCGTTGCATGGTGATGTGACGCAGCTTTGGGTTGGTCAGCGAGCTCACCAGTGGTCGGAGGCGATGGCACATGGTTTTTTTATCGATTGGGTTAGAGTTCCTACGTGATCGAACTGCTAGATTTCATTTTCCAGTCTAATTCGATGAAGTGGGTGGTCTGAGTCGTCGGCGTGATCGTCGGTGACTGAAGTGTGGTCGCGGCGAAGGTCGGAGCCGATCTAATTGCATGTGCACGTGCACGTGTGCAAGTTTGGGTATTGGTGTTGCTGTGGAGTTTGGGGAAGAAAGGTATCCTCGGGTCTGGCTCGAAGTTTTCTGTTGTTTGTCTTGGGGAAGAGTGTGGGTGTAAGTGTCTCGGGGATTAGCTCGGGAATTCTGGTAGATGGCTCGGGTTGTTTTGTGTTGTTATCAAGTTTAAAGTTTTTAAAATTAAGCAAGGAAGAAGATGTATATGTTTTAAGCAAAGTAAATTTTAAACAAAGTTTTCAGAGCAAGGTATTGATCAAGTTTCAAACAAGTTTCCAATAGATTTAATTTTAAAACTAAATGTTTAAAATTGTCTTGTTTTAAAGTAATTATATAATAGGTTAATTTTGTAATTAGTTCTTAAGTGTTTTAAAATGTAATAAGATAATGTAATTAAGGTAAGTGTATTAAACTTTAATTAATAAAAATATTCTTAAGTTGTTTTGTATAAATAAATTTCAAGTTTTTAGTTTAAATAAGATATAAATGATAAGTAAGTGATTAGTTAAGATAAATGGCTTATCTTTAATTAATTAAGGCCTTAAGTATTAATTACTGAATGTAATTAATTAAAGAATAGTTAATTGCTTAATGTAATTAGTTAAAGGTTAACTAATTAATGTAATTAATATAAGTATTTAAGGGATAATTACTTAATGAAATTAATTAAGGATAATTACTTAATGTAATTAATAAAAGATTATTGCTTAATGTAATTAAGGGATAATTACTTAAGGTGATTACTTAAAGGATAATTAATTAATTAAAATAATCAAAGAATAATTAAGACTAAAGAATGATTAACTAGTGTGATTAATTAAGGGTTAATTAATTAATGTAATTAACTTAAGGTTAATTAATTTATGTGATTAATTAAGGGATAATTAATTACTTAATGTAAGTAATTAGAGGATAATTAAATAATTAAAAGTTAATTATTTAATAATGAGGTTAATTAATTGATTAATTAAAGGCTAATTAATTTATGATTAGAGAATAATTAAATAATTAAATAATTAAAGGTTAATTATTTATTAATTAGAGGTTAATTATTTGATTAATTAAAGGGTTAATTTGTTAATGTAATTAATTAAGGCTTAATTAATTAATTAAAGATTAATGTAATTCACTAAGGATAATTAATTACTTAAATGATAATTACTTATTGTAAGTAATTAAGGGATAATTAAATAATTAAAGTTTAATTATTTAATAATTAAGGGTTGATTAATTAATATTAAAGGGTAATTGATTAATGTTAATTAAGCAGGATTTAAAAGTAATTAAAGTAATTAATTTAATTTATCTGGAGATTAAATTGAATTAATTGGGAATTGAACAACTAATTAATCTTGCTTATGGATAATTGGATTATATTGAATGCCTTGAATTGTTTGATATCTCTGATATGTGATGTTCTGTGATATGAATTGCTTTGGATTGAGCTGTGTGAATGTGAACTTTTGAATTGAATTGAAATTGTTTACTTAAACAACTTGGCCTTTAAAACGACACTTGAATTTCGATGCGACCGGGGGTCGGATTTCAAATGGTTATCCGAAAACCACATCGAATCTTAAAGGTGGATCTTTTGTTTAAAAGATTACAAATGGAAATTTGTTGTGACTGTATCCACATGTTTTTAAAATAAGAGCTCATTATTCGGTTAAGTCAGGAGAGGACGTTAAGTCATAAAACCCAATACGAATAATGATACGACAAAATGGGATGGCATTTGAAGACGGTGGTTGAAGACCGAGTATTTTCGAAAATGAAAGGATTACATATTAATTATCTCTACACCAGTTGCTCCGGTATAGAGATTATCTTAAGTGATAGTCCAGATATGATTAGGGAATATCCGGATTTGCAAGGACTTCTTTCCTTAATTGGATGAAGTGTCTTCGGTTCCATTTAGACCCAGGATGGACTTGTATGGATGTATGTCTGACATTTCACTGTGAGATATAAAGCTGGTTTTTATCAAATACATTACTGTTTGGTGGCGGAGAATTTATTCACTTAGCTTAACACCCTTCTCTGAGACATACGAGCTCATAGGTTATGTAGTTGATATTTACTAGTGATATATTCCCAATTTGGCAATGTGGCATGCTAAGTGCTGATCGTTGGATGATCGAAGCATGGCTTTTGTGAAAAGCGTAGCTTTGTGGGAGAGACTTCATCATACCTCACACCCCGAAATGGTCAAAACAGGAAGGATGCAGCAAGGTTATAGGGGTCGCACCCCCCAGGGTATGTGCATTTCCTTCTGGATAAAAAGTGGTATCATGGTATGGAGCCCAGATATTCAACTTATGTGGATTTGTTGGAATTTGTGTTGGCGCCTCGATAAAGGTCGGTGACGACCGAGGGATGGCATACTAATGACCGCTAGTTACCTAGTTACAAAGGTAACCCGGCCTTGTGTTGGTAGAGATTCGGTTAGGTTCTCGGGGCATCCCTCCAGAGACGTACCCATTGGGATAAAGGAAATTCCTTAGCCTTGGCCATTTGTTGAAAATCCAATCACCCAATATGAGCCCTGTACGTTTTCAGTTGTAGAACCTGCCATTTAACATGGTAGCTATAGTAGGCATACTATAATGGTACGTATTCTGGCTAAGATTAATATTATACTTTCGAAATGTTTTTCCACACTATGCACTAATAATAATATAAAAAGGATTTTTGCGTATCAAGCATGTTTCACTGCTATAAGGAGAAACCTCCCCCATGTGTGCGATTGCATTTGAGTGTGCGGTGGGAGATCTTATGGTAGTTTCATTTTCCAAAAAGCATAAAGGATTTTTTTTATTTCTTTTTGTTCAAATAATTTTTTTACGTTTGCTCACACCAGTCCCATGGCTGACCTGGAGTCTACTATTCCCTTTTTAAACTCTAGGTGCCCATAATTTTCCACACAGGTAGCCTAGAATCAGGATTATCAGTAGGTTCTGGAGCTAGTTCAGATTGTTGATTTTGGAAGTCTTTGAAGTCTTTGGTTCGGGATCGCATTTGCTTCATTACAGCATGATAGCTTTAGGTTTTGAGCTTTTGATTTGGAAATCTTTGGAGCTTTGGCAATGAAGATGCAGTCTGTTGATCTCTCTCTCTCCTTTGAAGGCCCTGTTTATTGTTGTAAAGCTAGACTGTCACATTTGACATTATCTTTCCGCTGTTGTATATATAGATCTCTGATGTTGTTGGGCATTTGTTATCAGCTTGTTCGTAATTCATGTTGCATCCATTTGGTACATCAATAAAATTCTTCTTTTGTTTCCGGTATGCTGTTTTCACCTAATGTGTTATAAGCTCCGGTGAACCGAACTCCAACGTTTGAATCTCCGGCATTCAAATACGGATGATGTATTAGATGCCGATTTTCGGACACTGGGATCAGGGTCATCACATGTGGTATCAGAGCTAAAGTTGGGGTAAGAACTTTAGCTTTGGAGTATAACTTGTTAGGTGACTCATTAGAGATAGGGTCAGAAATGCCCTAGAATGAGTATATTCCCTAAGATATCTTGTATGTATGCCTAAGTCAATTTAGTGCAAGAAGAGGATGAGGTAGGGGATGGGGGAGTACCACTACAAATGGTTGAGGCCCTGCAACAAAAGCAATGGAAGGAGCATATCTTCACATTCAACTCTAGCTAAATCTGGTAGAGTTATATTGGAATTTCCCAAGACTTGGAGGGAAACCATTCAAAGATACGGAGACTATTATAGAAGCGCAAGCTTGGGTTCGATCTTGTGAGAAGTTGATGGCTTCCTGGCAGCTCCAAAAAGAAGCTTTAGTGGAAAACCATTACTTTGGCCGAATCGGAGGATGAGATTACATGGGATAGATTCAAGAATGTATTCGAGCAGCGTTATATGCCTTTCGCTAGTATTTCCAGGATGTAAATAAGAAGGAAGGTAATCTTCTTTTTTGTGATAAAATTGTTAGAGTTTTGGAGCCACACATAGTTTTATTTCCTAGCAAACCGTAGAAGAGTTAAATCTTGAACCCGAATTCGTAGACGAACCTATTTGTGTGAAGAACCCGGTAGGAGGCCCTGCGAGTCTTTGTTTACATTATAGAAAAGTTCCCATTTCGTATTCTCTTCATTAGTTTCCTATTAGTATTTTCGTTCTTGACTTTAATGAATTTGAAATTTTACTTGAAATGAATTGGTTGATAAAATATGAAGCTAAATTAGATTGTATCAATAGAACGATTTCGGTTAAGACCAAATTTAGGAATTTTGTTGTGATTTTTTGTGAGGATCCAAGTCCGAAGAGGAACAAGCTATTAGGGTATCTCGACTTGAGTTTGGAATCCATGCCTATTGTTCGAGAATTTCCTGACATATTTGAAGAAGTTAAGTCTTTACCTCTGCATAGGGAAATCGAATTTGGAATCAACTTGGTTTCCAATGCCCGTCCAGATGTAAATGCAAGTCGTGGGATGGCTCCAAGGGAAAGAGTAGAGTTAGTTAAAAAAACCCAAGATTTACTGGAGAAAGGATTTATACGACCTAGTCATTCCAGTTGGGGTTCAGCCGTAGTATTTGTAGCTAAGTCCGATGGATCTTTGAAATTGTGCGTAGGTTATCGTGATCTTAATAAGTTAACTCTTAAGAACAAAATTTCCTTTGCCCTGAATGGACGACCTGTTCGATCAATTACATGGTGCTCGATTGTTTTCCAAGATGGATTTAGCCCAAGGATTCCATCAGCTGAGAATTTTGGAAGATTGTATCCATTTGACTGCTTTTATGGGTCCAAATACATTCTACGAATGGTTAGTTATGCCCTTCGGACTAACCAATGCCTCTGCATATTTCGTAGACCTGATGACCCAATTATTTCATGAAGTATTGAATAAGATCGTTCTCGTATTTATTAACGATATTCTGATATATTCCAAATGTAGAATAGATGTTTTGGATTGATCTGATAAGCCATTTCTCTATCTTTCTATGTGTTTATATGTTCTCTGTTTGTCTCCCTGTCTAGCAAATTTCAAGGACGAAATTTTTTTAAAGGGAGAATCTCTAATGTACCCTTTTTAAGACAAATTTAATTTAGTAATTAATTTAATTTTTGAAATTAAATTGCGAATTAATTTGAGTTTTCCAAAAAAATAAATAAGATTAGTGTTTGTTTGTGAATATAGATAAATAGAATTTGAATTTGAAATTTAAAAATGAATTGGATTTAAAAACTCTATATTTTAAAATTAATAAAAATTCATTTTCTAATTATAATATATATATATATATATATATATATATATATGTATGTATGTATATATTTTGGAAGTTATATTTTGAATTTAATACAATAATTTTCAAAAGCTATTTAAGGGTTAAATTCTACTATATATATATATGTGTATATATATATATATTTATTAGTGTATAATTAATTTTAAATCATTTTCTTTAAAGTTAGAAATATATAAATAAAAGGAAATGTGTTTAATAAAAATAAAAAGTATAATATCTTTAGTTAATTAAGGTTTGATAAAAGATTTTATATACCTTGTTTTTAAAATTAAACATGTACTAAATTTACTTTATAAATATATATAAAAATAAATAAAAAATATAATATAAAAATTATAAATAAACATATAAAGACATTATATCATGTAAAATTAACAAATGTAAGATAATTTAGCATGCTTTAAACATTTGTAAAATTTGTAACATGCAAATACAACAAGTGTCATTAATTTTTCTTTTCATTTTTAATAATAATAAATAATCAAAGCTATGTATATATATATCCCTCTATACTCCTCCTTTCTCATTTTCTTAGTTTGATTCAAAACTAAAACCTATAAAACAAGCTAGAGAAAATGAAACCAGAAAAGAAATCAAAACAAGATCAGGTTATCTCAAACCTGAAATAAATCAAGCAAGATCCAAATTTAGTTCAAACTCAACATAAAGTAAATTCAAGATCAAAACAATATCAGAATTTTCAAAGATCAAGCAAAGATTCAACTCAAACATTAGGATCAGATCAAAATTGCAATTCAAACATCAGTTTCAAGATCATTCAAATCAAACAGCAAAGCAATTCTAGATTTTCAAATTCATTTCCAGGCTCAAGCTTCTCTGTTCCAGGTGAGTTAACACCATATAAAAAACTAAAATATGTGTTTATACTTTGATGTTTTTGTTTAATCTGTGAAGTGATATTGTAAATATGTTCTGCATGGATGTTTTTAAACTGGAATATAGTTGAAAATACTCTGTATATTGTGTGCATGTCTGTGTGTATATATATGATGGCCTCTGTGTGTTCACAAACTCAAGAACAAGATGAAAAAAATTCATATCTTCTTATGTAATCTAATTCAAGCTATGATCATTGAAGGAAAAAGTGTTTGTATGGTGGTAATATTATTTTAAAAAATAAATTCAAGTTTATTTGTTGAGTATTTATTTCTAAAATGATAAATTACAGTAATAATCAAAGATAAGTCAAAAATCAATGTTCATAATTTCATGTTTGGATTTTACAATCAGATTCGAATTAGAAAATAATGAATTTTGATATTGGTTTTAGGATTTTTAAGTTCATATTATTGGAAAATTCTGATTTGAACGAGGAATTGTTTTCTGTCGATTTCGTGGCGATCGGCAATGGAGGTGTGTCGTGCTTGGAGCTGGGGGTTGCTGGAAGAAAGGAGGTCATGCGAAAAATGACCAAGGGATTTTTAGGTGGTCGGAGCGGTCAAGAAGCGTCGATTTAAGGTTTTAACATGTTGTTTGGTCGTCGATGTTCTTGAGGGTCTGGAGACGTCGTGGGTGGACCGGAGTGGATCGCGGGTGGGGGAATCGTTGCGTGCTGACGTGACGCAGCTTTGGGTTTGTCGACGAGCTCACCGGTGGTTGGAGGCGAAGGCACGTGGTTATTTTATCGATCGGGTTTGAGTTCCTATGTGATCGAACTGCTCGATTTCATTTTCCAGTCGAATTCGATGGACTGGGTGGTCTGAGTCGTCGGCGTGATCGTCGGTGACTGGAGTGTGGTCGCGACGAAGGTCAGAGCCGATCTAATTGCGTGTGCACGAGAATGTGTGCACGTTTAGGTATTGGTGGTGTTGTGGAGTTTGGGGAAGTAAGGTGTTCTCGGGTCTGGCTCGAAATTTTTTGTTGTTTGTCTCGGGGAAGAGTGTAGGTGTGAGTGTCTCAGGGATAAGCTCGGGAATTTGGGTAGATGGCTCGGGTTGTTATGTGTTGTCATTAAGTTTAAAGTTTTTAAAATTAAGCAAGGAAGAAGATGTTTAAGTTTTCAAGCAAAGTTAATTTTAAACAAAGTTTTCAAAGCAAGGTATTGATCAAGTTTCAAATAAGTTTCTAAAAGATTTAATTTTAAAATTAAATCTTTAAAATTGTCTTGTTTTAAAGTAATTATATAATAGGTTAATTATATAATTAATTCTTAAGTGTTTTCAAATGTAATAAGATAATGTAATTAAGGTAAGTGTATTAAACTTTAATTAATAAAAATATTCTCAAGTGGTTTTGTATAAATAAATTTCAAGCTTTTAATTTAAATAAGATATAAATGATAAGTAAGTGATTAATTAAGATAAATGGTTTATCTTTAATTAATTAAGATCTTAAGTAATAATTACTGAATGTAATTTATTAAAGAATAGTTAATTGCTTAATGTAATTAATTAAGGGTTAATTAATTGATGTAATAAATATAAGTAAGGGATAATTACTTAATGAAATTAATTAAGGATAATTACTTAATGTAATTAATAAAAGATTATTACTTATTGTAATTATGAGATAATTACTTAAGGTGATTACTTAAAGGATAATTAATTAATTAAAATAATCAAAAACTAATTAAGATTAAGAATGATTAACTAGTGTGATTAATTAAGGGTTAATTAATTAAAGTAATTAACTTAAGATTAATTAATTTATGTGATCAACTAAGGGACAATTAATTACTTAAAGGATAATTAATTAATGTAAGTAATTAGCGAATTAAATAATTAAAGGTTAATTATTTAATAATTAGAGGTTAATTAATTGATAAAATAAAGGTTAATTAACTTATGATTAGAGGATAATTGAATAATTAAATGTTAATTATTTAATAATTAACGGTTAATTAATTGATTAATTAAAGGATTAATATGTTAATGTAATTAATTAAGGGTTAGTTAATTAATGTAATTAAAGGTTAATTAAGGATAATTAATTACTTAAAGCATAATTACTTAAAGGATAGTTACTTCATGTAAGTAATTAAGGGATAATTAAATAATTAATGGTAAATTATTTAATAATTAAGGGTTGATTAATTAATAATTAAAGGGCAATTAATTAATGTTAATTTAGCAGGATTTAAGAGTAATTAAAGTAATTAGTTTAATTTACCTGGAGATTAAATTGAATTAATTGGGAATTGAACAACTAATTAATCATGCTTATGGATAATTGGATTATATTGAATGCCTTGAATTGTTTGATATCTCTGATATGCGATGTTCTGTGATATGAATTGCTTTGGATTGAGCTGTGATCTGTGATATATTATTGTATGAATGTGAACTTTTGAATTGAATTGAAATTGTTTACTTAAACAACTTGGCCTTTTAAATGGCATTTGAATTTCGATGCGACCGGAAGTCGGATTCCAAATGGTTATCCGAAAACCACATCGAGTCTTAAAGGTGGATCTTTTTTTTGAAAGATTAAAAATGGAAATTTGTTGTTACTGTATCCACATGTTTTTAAAATAAGCGCTCATTATTCGGTTAAGCTAAGAGAGGATATTAAGTCATAAAACCCATTTCGAATAATGATACGACGAAATTGGATGGCATTTGAAGACGGTGGTTGAAGGCCAAGTATTTTCGAAAACGAAAGGATTACCTGTTGATTGTCTCTGCACTGAGTTGCTCCGGTATAGAGATTACGCTAAGTGATGGGGGCTTTGGGCGTGATTAGGGAATATCCGGATTTGCAAGGACTTCTTTCCGTAATTGGAAGAAGTGCCTTTGGTTCCATTCAGACCCAAGATGGACTTGTATAGATGTATGTTTGACATTACACTTTGAGATATAAAGCTGGTTTCTATCAAATACATTTTTATTTGGTGGCAGAGAATTTATTCTCCTAGCTTAACACCCTTCTCTGATACGATATGAGCTCAAAGGTTATGTAGTTGATATTTACTAGTGATATATTCCCAATCTGGTAATTTGGCATGCTAAGTGCCGATCATTGGTTGATCGAAGCATGGATTTTGTGAAAAGCGTAGCTTTGTGAGACGAGACTTCATCAAACTCACACCCCGAAAATGGTCAAAACAGGAAGGATGCGGCAAGGTTATGGGGGTCATGCCCCTCAAGGTATGTGAATTTCCTTCTGGATAAAAAGTGGTATCATGGTATGGAGCCCAGGTATTTAACTTATATGGATTTATTGGAATTTGTGTTGGTGCCTCGGTAAAGGTCGGTGACGACCGAGGGATGGCATATTCGTGACAGTTAGTTACCTAGTTATAGAGTTAACCCGGCCTTGTGTTGGCAGAGATCCGGTTAGGTTCTCAGGGCATCTCTCTAGAGGCGTACCCATTCCAATAAAGGAAGTTCCTTATCCTTGGCATTTTTTGGAAATTCCATCACTCAATACGAGCCCTGTATGGTTTTAGTTGTAGAATCTGTCATTCAACATGGTAGCTATAGTAGGCATACTATAATGGTACGTATGCTGGCTAAGATTAATATTATACTTTCAAAATGCTTTTCCATACTGTGCACTAATAATAATATCAAAAGGATTTTCGCATATCAAGCATATTTGACTGCTAGAAGGAGAAATCTCCCTCATGTGTGCGATTGCATTTGAGTGTGCGGCGGGAGATCTTATGGTAGTTTCATTTTCCAAAAAGCATAACGGATTTCTTTTTATTTCATTTTGTTCAAATAAATGTTTTATGTTTTCTCACACCAGTCCAGTGACTGACCTAAAGATTATTGTTCCCTTTCTAAACTCTGGGTGCCCATAATTTTCCACACGGGCAGCATAGAGTCATGTTATCAGTAGGTTTTGGAGCTAGTTCAGATTTTAGATTTTGGAAGTCTTTGAAGTCTTTGGTTTAGGATCGCATTTTCTTTATTATAGCATGATAGCCTTTTGTTTTGAGCTTTTGGTTTTGAGCTTTTGGTTTGGAAATCTTTGGAGCTTTGGCGATGAAGATGCAGTCTGTTGATCTCTCTCTCTCTCTCTTGAGGACCCTATTGATGGTTGTAAAGCTAGACTATCACATTTGATGTTATCTTTCCGCTGTTGTATATATAGATCTCTGATGTTGTTAGGCATTTGTTATCAGCTTGTTGTAATTCATGTTGTATCCATTTGGTGTATCAATAAAATCCTTCTTTTGTTTCCGTCGTGTTGTTTTCACCTAATGTGTTATAAGCTCCGGCGAACCGGACTCCAACGTTTGAATCTCCGGCATTCGAATACGGATGATGTATTGGATGCTGATTTTCGAGCGTCGGGACTCGGGTCGTCACACCTTTTCAAAAGCTCATTTCATATTTCAAATAATTTATAAATTTTCTAAACAAATTTATAACCCACTTTTAAAATTCTCCAAGTTAAATTATAAAACCACTTCAAAAATTCTCTAAAACCATTTATAAATCATTTCCCTATTTCAAAAACTCTTTTAATTAATCTTCTTAAAGAAATATCCTTAACAATATATCATTTACAAAACATCCTTTGAAAATAACTTAAAATAAACCCTTTTATTTAGTAATACCCTTTTTAATAAACAAACTATTATCTGTAAGCACCTTTATGAAATAATTATGTAACTTCAAAGTCATTTATAAACTTTGAACCCCAGAATTAACTAAAGATTTGAACTAAATTCAAAATCATACTTTATAAATTTAAAAAGTGGCTTAGTAAATCCAATGGTGCTAATTTAAGTTACCATTTAATTTCAATTTCACTTTCAAGTCATTCAAAAATTTATTTACGTAAGTCAACATATATTTAAATACACTTCATATCCAAAACAAGAAATAACATGTCAATACAAACTAGCTGGTATATACATGCCCAACTAACATAATAGTAGGATGGTGATTTACCACGCTAAATAGATGTCCAAACAATCAAACAATTAAGTTGTAGCAGAATGAGAATTTATTCTACTAACATATATGTCCATACAATCAAACAACCAATCTATAGCAGAATGAGAATTTATTCTACTAATATATGTCCACTGCTATCTAATCAATTGCATTATAGCAGAACGAGGATTTATTCTACTAATAAATGTCCACATAAACTAAACCACTCACATTGTAGTTCATTCACTATTGTTTTTCTACTTAATACTACCGACAATTGAATTCCTTGTGTTCAAACCATCTTTGAAAAAGTTGTACCTCAAAACAATTTGATTCTTGGAAAACAACGGATTTAAAACTTAAAACTTCTTTTTTTAAAACAATCAATTACATACTAAATCGTTTATTAAATCATGAATAATCTTTATCAATTCTCAACTTAATTTAGTTATAAAATAAGAAATAATTTAAACTTTTAATAAATAGTTAAATAGTAATAAACTATTATACAAATAACCAAACCCAAATTGCTCCTTTATTAATTGTGAAATAATAACCTTCATTAATTATTAAATATTAATCGATCGCAGTTAATTAATAAATAATCTTCAGTATAAATTTAAATAATAAATTAAACCCTAAATAAATAATTATTTCGAATTAAAACCTTTACTAATTCATAACTAAAAATAATTAAACATTCGATTAATTAAATAAATAAATAATTGACCCTATATTTAATTAATAACTAATTAAAAGTAAATCATGTACTTAACTCATCAATAATTAAAATTAGTCTTACTTAATTAATAATTAATTATAAACTAATCTTACCTTTAAAGGATAATAATTAGTACTAACCTTTACTTATGGAAAATTTATAAACCTTGTTTAATCTAAATTGATTATTAATTACTAAACTTAGTTAATTAATAACCAATTAAACAAAAACTTAATTAACTTTCCAAAACACTTTCATTAAATTTATAAAACATTTTAAAATCATTTTCCAGTACAAAACCCAAATTTCAAAAAATTGTGTTTTAAACAAAACTGCATCCATAGCAAATATCTTTGTGGATGCCTTAACTAAAAATGTTTTCAAAATTTACTTTAAAATCATTATCATTTTGAAAGCTTTCTTACTTTTATAAAACATAAATAAGTATTTGGTTAAGCTTAACAAAGATTTTAACACTTTATAAAACTTAAGCAAACACACTTTGAAAGTAAGAAATTTCTACTTTGCTTGTTCACAACTTACTGTTAACTTCGTAGCACATGCACAAACCAAAATCATGCATTCAAATGTCATACACAGGCCATAAGAAAGATTACAACTTTCCATTTTCTTAAGCTTTTTAAATCTAGATTTCAAAGTCAAAGTAAACATCTCATCCAAGCATATATGTATACATATTAACCAACATCAAACCTAGCATAAATGTACACTTACATCTCAACATAAATCTCATCCAAATAAGAATCATACATAGAAACTTAGTAGCATAAAAACTAATGTTAAATCTTTTTATTTTAAATCAAAAGTTTACTCACTAATTTTTAGAAAACCTTTTTGAAAACATGTAATAAATTTGCAAGCTTGACTTAGGACCCTTGCATCTTGAAATAGGCTTGGCCCAGTTCATGCATCGCTCGGCCATGATAAGAATAATGGTGTGTGGACTTTACTTGGAGAGGTGGAGGTACTTTGGATAAGGTTGAGTTCACAAAACCGGATCAAAAATTAGTCATATACTCTTTGATTTTTGGACATAACTCTCAGAATTTAGAAAAGTTATCAAAAGAAAAGTTCTTGGAAATTCTTTTTCTAAAATTAAAAAAAGAATCACCAAATTTTGATTTTTATTAGGAAGATATGGTCAAATGAAAAAGTGCTATTTTTGGGCTTGAAATTATTGCTCCGAAAATAGGTCTGAAAAAATGCATCTTTGACAAAGTTAAGTTCAAAATTTGAAGAAGGGGTACAAGTAGAAATTGTAACCACTGGAATTTTATATGGTTTAAATAAAATAATTTCTCCATTTGGATCGGAGATGATGAAAATATGACACGAGAAAGAGGAGGAAAAATGAAGGGATGTAAGGCTATTTATGAACAAGAGGAAAAATAAAATTACCTATCTACTCTTGTACTTCTACCGTCCAAATTTTTTTGCCCCCTCAACAACCTCCTCCACACATGCCATTTCATCCTAGCACCTTGTCCCCCTCATCATGTCAAAGAAAGCATGTTTAAACATGTTTTGTACTTGAGTCATCATAGTGTCAAATCATGTTTCTTAAGCTATCTTTTAGTATATACATGTATATACTTAGGTATATATACCAATGTATATAATAATATGTACTGACTAATTCACATTTTGAATGTGTATATCCATATACTAGAGTTCACAATGTCTTCGATAATTTTCAGCTGAAGAAAAGATGAAAATTCAAAAAACAAATTCCGGTCACATTTTCGATTTTTCTTCAAGATAAATATTTTTGTAAACCAAATTTGAAAACTAATTCAACATCATTATTCATTATTTGAAGGAGTTTTATTTTCATTATAAAACCTATATATTGAATATTTAAAATTAACTATATATTCGTAAATCAAAGCAGTGAATTTTCGGATCGTTACAAGTTATATGCCCCATTCCTACTAGAACTCCTTGGATTACTTCCCTAGCTTCTTGTTCCTTGAGGCCCTGCATATGGATTTCCCATGAATTTCCTTCCTCGATCTCCCATATCCCCGGAACTTCCTCCTCTTTAGATATTTCAACTCTACTTTCGCAGGTTCTTTCTCCCAGTTGTAGTTAATGCACGAGCTTGATGGTTCTTGCCAAATGATATGGTCTACATTTAAATCACATATCATATTGCTCTTAGTACTGTAATTGTTTGATTCATTGAGGATCATGGAATTTGGTTTTTCCATAGGCTTAGATTCCTTCTCTTCCATCGGTTCCTCAAAGGCAACAGCAACTTCTTCGTCGCTTGACACAGTGATAAGTTTAGGAGTAGGTGGAGCTATAAGCATTGCGTCAATAGGATAGTCGTCTTCGTCTAACCTAGTAGACTGATCTAAATCTTCCTCTATGATGGTCCTACCATTTCTAGGTGGCCATTGCATGGGTTCTTCATCGCTCGATAGGTATAAGCATTGAGGACATTCTCTTCAAATACTTTCCAATGAACGGTTTGAACCAATGAAAACAAAGTTTTCTTAGGTATGGATACTAACGTATTCTAATATCAAGTCTTAAAAGTATCCTATCCCAAATTCATTTGACTGTTAAGGGTAACAATTCTCTAAGTACTTTGGTATTTTACTCAAAATAATAAAGGATTAAATTTTAAAAAGTTAGTTGATATTTGGGTAAATCCTTACCAAAATGTTCCAAACATTATTATCATTAACTTTCAAATTCCTCTAAAACTTCTTTCTCAAAAACATTTTGGATGAAAGTTTCTATTATTCGCTTAATAACCTTTCGGTATCATAATTTCGTTTGACAGTTAAATAATTTACTAAGCACTTGGTTTTTTTCTTCTAAACCAATACAAAATTACTTTGGAATTTTTTTTTAAAAACCATTGTGGATAAAAGTTCTCATTATCCAAATTCTTAGGTTTTATATATATCCCCTTATTACTTTTATTTAATAAACATCTTATATTCAATGTAACAACCCGTAAAAATTTAATAAGTTTCAAACGGTTTGATTTAACGTATTTAGGTGAAATTTTGGTGAAATTTTAAATAATAATATTTTGAAATAGAATTTAATATTCGAATTACGTATAATTAAATATAACAAACGGTAAATTTTCAATTTATTTTATAAAGTTTATTTATTTTATAATTCTATTTAATTCTAATCACTCAATAATTGATGATAATAAATTTATTTCCAAACCTGAATATTTTTCCATAGAAAAATTCTAAATCAACTACTGACTGAGACGTCATCTTTCGTTTTTCAAAATTCGGACTTCTATTACTCCGTTTACCTTATTTCTGGCAAAATAACTGCATTTCTGATACCGATTATCGACTTTTGATCAGATGATCGTACCACCGATATCTATATACCGTTTTGATCGCCTTGTCGTGCTGATCCCAATGGTATATTTATTTCTGTATTTTGAAATCCGTTCACAGCGGAATCCACAAAACCGGTAACCGTATCGGTACCGGATCCGTGAACATTTGGTTTCCTTTGCGTTTCAAAATTTTTAAACGCGCATAAATCAATAGTTTTAATATTGTCCACGCAAATATTAATGGCCATAAATTTCAGCTGAATCTAAGCTCGTGATAGTTGCCATCCCATATTGAAAGTCAAAATAAGTTAATTTGCACACGTTTTATTCTTTCTGAACGGTCCATATTTTATTTGTTTTACCTCTCTCTGTCTTCTTTGCTTTAAATATTTCAACTGAATCAATGCCAAATTTGCTGCCTTTTTCCAATGATTTTCGTTTATTTCTTGCGTTTTCTTGGCCTATTATATTTGGTAGAGTTTTTAATTAGATGGGCATTCCAAAGTTTTCCCAATTTTCGTTCTACCTGCTTCTTCCATATATAAACATGCTGTCACGTTCAGATTCAATTCTTTTCATTTGCCTACTACTTCTTCTCCTTCATTTCTTCTCCATACCCAGATCTGCTTTCGTATCCTCTTCCTACTTTTGAAAGGTAATAACTTATATTATTTTATATAGCTTATAGGATGCTTGCTGTTGGTTTTCGATATTTTGCTTTTGGAAAAATCGCATATAATATTTACCGTTGCTTCTCATCAACTTGCTTTCCCTTAGCCGCCGTAGGCAGCACCATCACTCGGATCTCACCACCCTTGTGTCCCCTCCACCGAGAACCCGCTACCTTTGCTGAACACCGGACCCTATCAGCTGCCTCGTCATCCAACATGGCCCACAAACCCACCGCCTGTAGCCTTCCCACCTCCTCAACTACCAGATCCGACCACCTTCCCGAGCAGCTGCTCCACCTCCTCATCAGCCTGCGCGCGTGAACCATCTCCACCCTACCCGATCTCGCCCATAACCGAGAACGCAGCTGCCACCTGAAGTCGTTTTGCCCCCCTAACCACCGCGAGATCCCGTACTTAGCTGCCTCTTCTTCACTTCCTCCAATAGCTCGGCCAAGCCACTCGGCCTTCACCCAGTCCACTTCCTTCGTCGCTCCTAGCCCACGGCCTTGCTCCCCTTAGCCTGCGTCCTCTTCTTCCCACTTGCCTGGCCTTTGTTTACACATATATACAATATAGTGGGCTGGTGTTACAAGGTATGTTATATTATTAAGTCTACTGTATATAAATACTTTGGTATATGAATCCTTGATCAGTGAGTTGTACGTGTTTTGTTTTTAAGTGTACTTTGTATATAGGTTATAGTGTATATATGAGTTATATTATTAATTTTATAAGTCTTCTACGTATGCACTCATATTAGCATATGTATGAATATAAAGGCGTTGGATATTGAATACAAGTTTTGAAGTATGGATATATGTATATTTAATTTATTGTTTTGTAGGCAGGTTAGTACATGTTTTTTTTTATAGATATTATACTAGTTTATATATATAGGTCCAGTTTAAGTTGCGTGCTATACATATAAGAGGGTAGTATATTAAGCTTATTCTAAGTTGATATATGTACGGTTGATTTAGAATTCAAAATGCATGTGTAGAGTTTTATTTTGAAGATGGTTTTTTTTTCTTTCTATATTATTTTAATATCGGTCTAGAATCAAACCATTGATTTTAATAAAATAATAATATATATTTTCCGTATATTTCAAGTTGATGTGATCCGTTCCTATCGATTCCTATTATCAAAATTTGCCCATCTATATCTAGCTATTGATTTGTTTTCATCAATTTCATGTTATTCCAGCCTTGCTTTGATCGTCAAATTTGTATTCATCGTGTCGTGCCTTGGAATTCGTGTGTGGATCAATAATTCACTTCCATTCTCCTTCATCTCTCTAGCCTCGAAAGGTGAGTAATCACTCACGATTAACATTCTTTCATTCATTAAATTTGATTTCAATTGAAACGACAATTGAAATATGCTGCTGTAGTTATTTAAATTTGTTATATATGCTGTTATCTGTAACTGTTCACCTGCGGGATATGACACCATATCCTGTTGTTTATATTATATTGTTATTGATGATATATACTTGCTATTTTATTTTATTTTCTGTTATCACTCTGCAAGTTCCCTGTAGTTTAGAATCACTATGGGTTGAAATGATACATACCCGAACGGACTTTAGAACAGGAGAAAATCGTTATGGGTTGAAATGATAAACCCAAGCGATTTTCATTTAATTAAATTGGGATTACAGGTTGAAACGATACCCACCCGTATATATTTAGTGTACGAATTGAAATGATAAATATCCGCAGCATTTGACTATATGATAGGAAATATATGCAGACACCGTGGTCCATATAAATATTTTGAAATAATTTTTACAGTTTGAAAAGAAATATATGGGATTTAATGACTATTAATTCTTAAAATATTATATATATAAATGGAAATTTTATATATAGATTTAATAATAATATTATTGAGGTTGATTTAATCCATATAATATTTTTAAGTATTATTTAAGATTTATATTTCAAAATTTACCGTTGTAAAAAATTTGAATAATTAAGATTGAGGGATAAATTGGGTTTATTAAAAATGGTATTTAAATATGGATTTATTTAATTAAATCGATTTGAAATTTTTGAATGGGAAATTTAAAAGGTATGATTTTATAATTGGATTTTTGATTTAAGTGATTTAATGAACATTTCACGTTTAAATAAATTAAAGAAAATATTGAGTAAAATGTAATTTAAGGTTACTTAAATGATATTGAATCTACTAAGGGAGTATTTCAAGACTAAACAATAATGTGGTTAAATCGAGATCTATATGAAACTGTTAAATTGAACATTTAAATTTTAAGCCTTAAACTATATTGGAATTTAAATGGTTTAAATTTGAGATTCAGATCTGTATTTGAAATCAATATAGTTGAATTTGTTATTTAGAAACTAAATTGAATTAGAATGAAAATTTAGGTTGAACTAAATTTGAATTATTATTTAGAAAACTAAAAAGAATAAAAATTTAGTTTAAACGTTGAATACTTAAAGGTTTAAAAATATTGAATATAAAGGGGTATTTTGTGATTACAAATTCGAATTTGAGATCGATAAAATTGAAGTGGTTATTTTAGGAATTGAGTTGAATTTAAATTGATAAATTGAGATTGAATTTAATTTAAATGGGTAGGTCGGGTTGATGTTGAAACAATTTGTTAAGTTGAGGGAATTGAAAATATTTTGCGGTATAAATTATTTAATATATCTAAATACTTTTTTTGGAAAATAGCTATATTTGAAGTGGAATGATATTTGATTTTGAGGTATAAATTAAGATGAAAGAACCACGGTGTTATAGTGTATATTTCTACCCTGTAGATAGTTCCATGGACCCTTAGAGGATGGTTATTCCAAACATCCTTTAAGTTATTTGTATTTCAGTTGATATTTCACTTGAGTTGGATTTATTGATATAAGAATGTTAATCCTGACTCGAGTGTTTTGTGTTTTGCTTTACGCTCGGGTCAAACTGAGTGATACAACATTTGAGACTCACCTTCGAAGTTGGAGCCTTGCTTGAAGATCCAGCTATCTATCCTTTCAGTCATCCTGTTGATTTGTTCAGAGAAGTCATCTACGCATACTGGAGACTTAACTACATCTAAGATATTCAGTTGTATTTTATTTCTAACTCCAATGTATATAGTAGCTTCATGAACTACTATTCTTTATCTATTCCGCTGCATTATATTACTCTGTGTCTGTGATCTATGATGATTTATTTACTATATATGTTAAGTTTTGCCAAATTTTAATTAACAATTCGGTATTTTGAATTATTCAAGTCGGACATGTATGGTTTTATTGTCGATTTGAATAGTCCAAAATAGCGGGTCGTTACAGTTGGTATCAGAGCTTTGGCTCTAGGAAAAACTTAGCATATATGGTAAATTTATTTACAGAATCACTTTCGCTCGAGTTGAATCTCTTCCTTTTGACTCGATTTCCTTTGAATTTTGGAATGTCCCTCGGTTCCGAAATTCATTCTGTCTCTCCCTATTTATATTCGTTTGATTCTAGAGTATCCCATAACTCCACCGAATGATTTGTAAAGGGGGTGAAAACTCCTTTTCAATTGGCATTGACTCACCGAAGATTTCTGTATCCTCGGTTTACGATGCTGCTATATCTTGTTATGCCGAATTCCATATCTCTGGCGATCGAATGTCGAATTGCCTCAGAATTCTACACCGATCTAATTTTGGAATCACGATTGACAGGTAAAGGTCGCCCGCGATTTATAGAAGTATATCCGTCGTCTATTTTGAATTTGCATTTCCTCATTTTCGTTTGTGCCTTCCCACTTTGTTTCGAAACTTCCTTTGGTCAAGTTTTCCCTTAAAATTTTGAACCTCTATCTTGTTTGATTTGGACTCCTTAAATGATAGGAAACTATTTTGTAGATGGCAAAATCGAAAGAGCAGAAAGCAGCTCGTCGAGCTCGAAGAGCACTAGCCCGTAAGGAACAAGAGGAAGCAACGGAGAAGTGGGAAAGGCTGTGGAGGGAAAGGGCAGGACCTGGTCCTTATGACCATGTCATCTGTTATCGGTGTCAGGAGAAGGGACATTATGCAGCCATGTGCGGGAAACGAGATGAAGGAAAGAAGAAAGAGGGCAAGCGTTATCGATCCAAGATCTTCTGTTTTAAATGCCGAAGTACGGGGCACTTTCCCAGTCGCTGCCAGAAGGTGAAGAAAGTAAAAGCTGCACCCACTGCATCAGTCGACCAATCAACCATTTGCTATCACTGCAGGATGCCTGGGCATATAGCCAGGAATTGTTCTGTGAGGAAGTACGGAAGGAAGGCTGTGTTTCCGCAGTTCGTTAGGGAGGATGGGCGTGTCGTGCATTTATGCAAGAAGTGCAGAAGTTGGGGCCATATTGAGGGGGAGTGTTCTGGACCCGTTGGAGTCCCACCCGGTAGAATTAATACCGATGCTTTGTTTATGTAGGGGGGTATTCTTGGATCTGTTGTTTTCAGCAGTTGTTATGTTACTTTCGGTAAACTCTATTGTATCTTTTGCTTAACTGAAGTTCTCAAATAAGATATTCATGTTCCTGTTTTCGTTGATATGAAATTAGAATCTTTGTTTGTTTTGAAATTTATCCTTGAATCATCCTTTGAAAGATCGGGTATGTTGTATTTCTGAAATTGTTTTATATATCGAAATTATTATTTTGATAACTATGATTTTAGTCTATAATTAAAGAGGAAAATGTTTCCGTTAAGGATTATATACCTATATATAAAAAAAATAAGAAATGTTATTCTATATATATAAAAGTTTTGAAAGGATTTGAAAATTTGTAAGAAATTGATTTATATAAAAGTGATTTACAACTGAAGGGTTAAATTTGAAATTTGAGAATTGAATTCCCATATTTTGAAATTGGTTTTAAGATTTTGGAAAATATATAGAAATAATACGATTTAAAAGTATTTTCCGAATAAGAAATGTTTCAAATGAGTTCAAATGAATTCCAATAATTTGGAAGAAATTTCAAAGAAGTTTTCAAGAAAATAGAAGTCCAGAAATCACTTATGTCGCTGGAAAATAATTTCGGTGATGAGTGCACGCATCATCGACATTGATTTTCGAGTTTCAGAGTGGGGGAGAGGCCACTTTAATAGCTTCGCTATGCAAGTGATTTCGTAAAACCGTTTTGATTTCAATTTCCGAAGTATGATTTGATATTTTAGAAAGATATAAGTATATATTTGAAACAATTTAAAATGAGACCGGTATTCAGTCCTTGAGTTTCGGAACTAATAATTGATTTATTGATTTATTGTTGATTTTCAACTCTTGAATTGAAAATTTGATTTCCCTAACTATTTTGAATGTTCGAACACTTCCAAATCGAGATTAAATTTTCGTAGCTAAGAAATTTCGAAGAGTATAAAATGTTTGATAAAGAATATAAATTTAGTTTTGAAATGTTTTGAAAAAAATGGTTGAATAATGGTTTTCAGAAAGGTAAATTGGATATTTCTCATAGAAATAGATAGTTTAAAAGTTTTTTTTTAAAAAAAAGGGATAATTATAAATTTGGAAAGCATTTTGAGTATAATTGATTTTGGGAAAATAATTGGTTTTGAAATTAAATTGGAATTAAAAACCAGTACTTATAGGGTGATTTTGGAAGTGAATTTGTTTGACTTGAATTATTTAAATTTGGAAAATGGGATAATATTCTAAACCTGTTATTTTGGGAACCTTGAAATTTAGATATTTAATTTGGAAGAAAATTTGGTGAAATCATATATGATTCTGAAACTGAATTGATATTGAAATGATTTGAAATTTGAGAACCTTATATTATTAAGCACTTGATTTGGGGGTGGTCGAACTTATATAAAATGGATTGTATAAGTATGAAGTTGATTTGAAATCTATTGATTTGAAAGGTACTCAATTTGGAAAGAGATTTTATATAATCGAAGTCTATATAAGTATGAGTTGATCTACTATTGATTTGGAAAGTATTCGATTTGGAAAAATGGAATCCTATATATATGGATTTTATATAAGTACGATATTTGAAAGTGATTTGAAAAGGTACTATATGATATATATTTTCGAAGTAAAGATATGGAAAGTGCCTTCTACATGATATCCGCTTTGTGGCCACATCGTGGATTCATTCTATCGATATTATTCTTTCTGATTTTTGGTTTTTCGGATGTAATACTCGAGTGTTCCCACCGTGGCGTAACCCATGGTTTTTTTTCTCTCGTGAATGCATAGCGCAATTGCCTGGCTGAGTCTTGCCTAGGGGTATGGATTGTTTCCTGGGGGATCCAGGCGTAACCATTGTGTATCCTGCAATCTGTGTAGGTCGCGAATAGTAGCACACGTGCCTGGCTGAGTCTTGCCTAGGGGTACGGATTGTTTCCTGGGGGATCCAGGCATAACCATTGTGTATCCTGCACTCGCTGAGAAAGCTTACGGATATCGATTGTTTCCTGGGGGATCCAGGCGTAACCATTGTGTATCTGCGAACCATGGTCGGACAAAGGTTTTGGTTTGGTTGTTTTGTTTGGATTGTACTTTCCATATCTGTTTTAAAGGTTTTTCAAGTATTTTCACTGGGTGTTGAAACAAGTCTACTAAGTACTTGAAGAATTCTAGCTTTGCACCTGATCAACGCATGGCCAGAGTCTGCAAGAACGAGGATAAACTTGTTGAAACATCGAGTTATAAAAGTATTTTCGAAAGGAAAATTTATTTCGATATAATAGTATTTTATTATAAAAGTATTATTATAAAGGTATTTATTACAAAAATATTTTTCCCAACAAAGAAATTTTGAATTAATATTTGAAATTTAATCTTATGGTTCTAGATTAATTATTCGTGCCCGATACTATTCCTTGCATCTACCTTATCTGCTCAGTTTAGTTATTCACCTTGATTCTGTTTTCCAAATCAACCTTCCTTCCCTTTTTAATATATCCTTTAAAATATTGTTTAATTATATACTACAGGGTTTAATAGAAATTTTAGTGTTATAAATATTTATCTAAAATAAAACAAAAAAATGATTTGTGATTTAATAATAATATTTGGAAGGTATCTTGAAACAAAATATGAATTTATGAATTTTGGATTTAATGTTTCAATGGCTTTTTTTGTAAATATAACTAATGATGTAAATAATTATTTTCAATAGTTTTCATATATTATAAAGGTGTTATTTAAACAAATTTATAATTCCAACGAGTTTTGGAAAAATTTAAAGTATTAAAGATAACTGAACTGCAATTGAAGTTTTCAAATGAATATTTCAAGTAAAATTTATATGGTCTTAAATTAATTGTTTATCTTATCTTTCAATCTATTTATCTTTCTGGTTGTTCTATTCTCCTACCTTCTTCCTTTTCGGGGACGAAAAGTTTTGAGTGGGGGAGAGTGTAACAACCCGTAAAAATTTAATAAGTTTCATACGGTTTGATTTAATGTATTTTGGTGAAATTTTAAATAATAATATTTTGAAATAGAATTTAATATTCGGATTACGTATAATTAAATATAACAAACGATAAATTTTCAATTTATTTTATAAAGTTTATTTATTTTATAATTCTATTTAATTATAATCAGTCAATAATTGATGATAATAAATTTATTTCTAAACCTGAATATTTTTCCATAGAAAAATTCTAAATCAACTTCTGACTGAGACGTCATCTTTCGTTTTTCAAAATTCGGACTTCTATTACTCCGTTTATCTTATTTCTGGCAAAATAACTGCATTTCTGATACCGATTATCGACTTTTGATCAAATGATCGTACCACCGATATCTATATACCGTTTTGATCGCCTTGTCGTGCTGATCCCAATGGTATATTTATTTCTGTATTTTGAAATCCGTTCACAGCGGAATCCACAAAACCGGTAACCGTATCGGTACCGGATCCGTGAACATTTGGTTTCCTTTGCGTTTCAAAATTTTTAAACGCGCATAAATCAATTGTTTTAATATTGTCCACGCAAATATTAATGGCCACAAATTTCAGCTGAATCTAAGCTCGTGATAGTTGCCATCCCATATTGAAAATCAAAATAAATGAATTTGTACACGTTTTATTCTTTCTGAACGGTCCATATTTTATTTGTTTTACCTCTCTCTGTCTTCTTTGCTTTAAATATTTCAACTGAATCAATGCCAAATTTGCTGCCTTTTTCCATTGATTTTCATTTGTTTCTTGCGTTTTCTTGGCCTGTTATATTTGGTAGAGTTTTTAATTAGATGGGCATTCCAGAGTTTTCCCAATTTTCGTTCTACCTGCTTCTTCCTTATATAAACATGCTGTCACGTTCAGATTCAATTCTTTTCATTTGCCTATTGCTTCTTCTCCTTCGTTTCTTATCCATACCCAGATCTACTTTCGTATCCTCTTCCTACTTTTGAAAGGTAATAACTTATATTATTTTATATAGCTTATAGGATGCTTGCTGTTGGTTTTCGATATTTTGCTTTTGGAAAAATCGCATATAATATTTACCGTTGCTTCTTATCAACTTGCTTTCCCTTAGCCGCCGTAGGCAGCACCATCACCCGGATCTCACCACCCTTGTGTCCCCTCCACCGAGAACCCGCTACCTTTGCCGAACACCGGACCCTATCAGCCGCCTCGTCATCCAACATGGCCCACAAACCCACCGCCTGTAGCCTTCCTACCTCCTCAACTACCAGATCCGACCACCTTGCCGAGCAGCTGCTCCACCTCCTCATCAGCCTGCGCGCGTGAACCATCTCCACCCTACCCGATCTCGCCCATAACCGAGAACGCAGCCGCATCCTGAAGCTGTTTTGCCCCCTTAACCATCGCGAGATCCCGTACTTAGCTGCCTCTTCTTCACTTCCTCCAATAGCTCGGCCAAGCCACTCGGCCTTCACCCAGTCCACTTCCTTCGTCGCTCCTGGCCCACGGCCTTGCTCCCCTTAGCCTGCGTCCTCTTCTTCCCACTTGCCTGGCCTTTGTTTACATATATATACAATATAGTGGGCTGGTGTTACAAGGTATGTTATATTATTAAGTCTACTGTATATATATACTTTGGTATATGAATCCTCGATCAGTGAGTTGTACGTGTTTTGTTTTTAAGTGTACTTTGTATATAGGTTATAGTGTATATATGAGTTATATTATTAATTTTATAAGTCTTCTACGTATGCACTCATATTAGCATATGTATAAATATAAAGGCGTTGGATATTGAATACAAGTTTTGAAGTATGGATATATGTATATTTAATTTATTGTTTTGTAGGTAGGTTAGTATATGTTTTTTTTATAGATATTATACTAGTTTATATATATAGGTCCAGTTTAAGTTGCGTGCTATACATATAAGAGGGTAGTATATTAAGCTTGTTCTAAGTTGATATATGTACGGTTGATTTAGAATTCAAAATGCATGTGTATAGTTTTATTTTGAAGATGATTTTTTTTTTCTTTCTATATTATTTTAATATCGCTCTAGAATCAAACCATTGATTTTAATAAAATAATAATATATATTTTTCGTATATTTCAAGTTGATGTGATCCGTTCCTATCGATTCCTATTATCAAAATTTGCCCATCTATATCTAGCTATTGATTTGTTTTCATCAATTTCATGTTATTCCAGCCTTGCTTTGATCGTCAAATTTGTATTCATCGTGTCGGGCCTTGGAATTCGTGTGTGGATCAATAATTCACTTCCATTCTCCTTCATCTCTCTAGCCTCGAAAGGTGAGTAATCACTCACGATTAACATTCTTTCATTCATTAAATTTGATTTCAATTGAAACGACAATTGAAATATGCTGCTGTAGTTATTTAAATTTGTTATATATGCTGTTATCTGTAACTGTTCACCTGCGGGATATGACACCATATCCTGTTGTTTATATTATATTGTTATTGATGATATATGCCTGCTATTTTATTTTATTTTCTGTTATCACTCTGCAAGTTCCCTGTAGTTTAGAAATCACTATGGGTTGAAATGATACATACCCGAACGGACTTTAGAATAGGAGAAAATCGTTATGGGTTGAAATGATAAACCCAAGCGATTTTCATTTAATTAAATTGGGATTACAGGTTGAAATGATACCCACCCGTATATATTTAGTGTGCGAATTGAAATGATAAATATCTGCAGCATTTGACTATATGATAGGAAATATATGCAGACGCCGTGGTCCATATAAATATTTTGAAAATAATTTTTACAGTTTGAAAAGAAATATATGGGATTTAATAATTATTAATTCTTAAAATATTATATACATAAATGGAAATTTTATATATAGATTTAATAATAATATTATTGAGATTGATTTAATCCATATAATATTTTTAAGTATTATTTAAGATTTATATTTCAAAATTTACCGTTGTAAAAAATTTGAATAATTAAGATTGGGAGATAAATTGGGTTTATTAAAAATGGTATTTAAATATGGATTTATTTAATTAAATAGATTAGAAATTTTTGAATGGGAAATTTAAAAGGTATGATTTTATAATTGGATTTTTGATTTAAGTGATTTAATGAACATTTCACGTTTAAATAAGTTAAAGAAAATATTGAGTAAAATGTAATTTAAGGTTACTTAAATGATATTGAATCTAATAAGGGAGTATTTCAAGACTAAACAATAATGAGGTTAAATTGAGATCTATATGAAACTGTTAAATTGAACATTTAAATTTTAAGCCTTAAACTATATTGGAATTTAAATGGTTTAAATTTGAGATTCAGATCTGTATTTGAAATCAATATAGTTGAATTTGTTATTTAGAAACTAAATTGAATGAAAATGAAAATTTAGGTTGAACTAAATTTGAATTTATTATTTAGAAAACTAAATTGAATAAAAATTTAGTTGAAACGTTGAATACTTAAAGGTTTAAAAATATTGAATATAAAGGGGTATTTTGTGATTGCAAATCCGAATTTGAGATCGATAAAATTGAAGTGGTTATTTTATGAATTGAGTTGAATTTAAATTGATAAATTGAGATTGAATTTAATTTAAATGGGAAGGTCGGGTTGATGTTGAAACAATTTGTTAAGTTGAGGGAATTGAAAATATTTTACGGTATAAATTATTTAATATATCTAAATACTATTTTGGGAAAATAGCTATATTTGAAGTGGAATGATATTTGATTTTGAGGTATAAATTAAGATGAAAGAACCACGGTGTTATAGTGTATATTTCTACCCTGTAGATAGTTCCATGGACCCTTAGAGGATGGTTATTCCAAACATCCTTTAAGTTATTTGTATTTCAGTTGATATTTCACTTGAGTTGGATTTATTGATATAAGAATGTTAATCCTGACTCGAGTGTTTTGTGTTTTGCTTTACGCTCGGGTCAGACTGAGTGATACAACATTTGAGACTCACCTTCGAAGTTGGAGCCTTGCTTGAAGATCCAGCTATCTATCCTTTCAGTCATCCTGTTGATTTGTTCAGAGAAGTCATCTGCGCATACTGGAGACTTCACTACTTCTAAGATATTCAGTTGTATTTTATTTCTAACTCCAATGTATATAGTAGCTTCATGAACTACTATTCTTTATCTATTCCGCTGCATTATATTACTCCGTGTCTGTGATCTATGATGATTTATTTACTATATATGTTAAGTTTTGCCAAATTTTAATTAACAATTCGGTATTTTGAATTATTCAAGTCGGACATGTATGGTTTTATTGTCGATTTGAATGGTCCAAAATAGCGGGTCGTTACATTCAACCTTTTAAATTCTAATCACAAGTTGTATTAGGCTTGAATCTTTTTATGAACATGTCCTTAAACAATCATTCAAGTTCCCATATATCATTTAAAAAAAAATCTTTTATATTCAAAATATAATCCTAGGTAAAATTATTTCATTTACCATATTTTTAAAAATCATATTTATATATTAAAAATTATGCGCTCATACATTTAATACTCTCAACTAATTCTAGGGTGTTACTAATCTCATCTCTAACGAGTTACTTATCCTAGGATATTACTAACCCTAGATGTCTGCTAAACTGATCTCTGATACAAAATGCGAGAACTCATTTCTTCGACCCTCGGAATTTGACACTAATACATCCACGGTACTCATGTGTCCTAATCCGAGTGCTCGAGAGGAAGTTCCTTAGGGGTAAAAGGAAAGATAGACATAGAATAGAATCTTACATGAATGGAATAATATATATTATTTCAATACATAATATCATTACTGTGAAAATTTAAAATACATTTGTCAGATTTAAACATGGGCAATTATAAATTTGTCCGTACAAATGCATAATACAATAGTACACAAGTGTGGTGGAGAAGACGTAATAGTTTACCGAAGAATCTTCTAACTCCATGCTTCGAGCTCTTCCAAATTTATTTTAACTAAACCTAACTCCTAGGCTGCTTGAAAAACTAAGGTACCCAGAGTTTAAGAAACAGGAAATAAACTCTGGGTCAGTCATAGGACTAGTGTGAGAAACTCAAAATACGAGCGTTTGAAAATAAAAGGTATCTTACAAGACCACGTCCCACATAAACAGGAAACGGGTTTTTACTTATGATAACCAAAACATTTTTACATGGAAACTGGTAATTATATTTGTAATGATAATCTTTCAAAAATGTTTGCAAGTAAACCTACGAATCTTAACCGAAATTGTTACCATAATAAATTCCGGACCTAATCATTTAAGGTCCTACAAAACAAAACCGAAGGCACTTATTAGAGATTGGATTTCCAACTAAATAGCGAGATAAGGGGCGACCTCCCGTACAGCGCATTTCTAGAGGAATTCACCATAGGTCCTTATGTTGGTTCTCATGTGAATTAAGACCGGCCTATCCAAAAATTACTCGAATAGCACCGAGTATTACATCACCCAGTCGTTACCGACCTATTTGACATGATGTATAGCATACACCACTTAATTTAAACCCGATGTTATAACGAGTATAAATTTTATAGGTTTAAAAGGTGATTTCGTACCTAATGGTTGCGAGCCACTTAGCCTTAACGCATTCCTTGTTTCACCATTCCCTAGTGCGAGGCTTTGAGGTAATGATTACATTTTATATAGAACTATTCCCCTTTGAATGCCACCTCGCTATTTCACAATCACACAATTGATTTCTACAAACCTATAACTCATGACCGCGTACGTCTAAAGAAAGGGTATTATGTTAGGAGAAATTTCCTTCTTCGTTACAGATGATACGTTCATAAAGACCAATCAATGCAGTCTAAAAGGCAATGTCAAACATTCATCAATACAAGTTATCCATGAGTAGGACAAACCAAAGGTACTTTACTACCACAAGCTGCGGGGAATTGTTCCTTGGATTAGCAGCGAATAGTCCTCATGTTTCGAAGATTTTCATAATGAAGGGACCACTACTATTTATATATCTCAAGAACTACCAACAGATTATCAATAAGCAGTCCTTCTGAAATGAAGATCTTATATCTTCAAAATAATGGTAATTAATATATTTATATATGTCTTCATTTTCCAACATGTAAATTAGTTCGAAGTGGTTTTAATATTGGAATCATCCAAATCCGACCCCGGTTCCTTCGAACCAATCATCGATAAAAGATGGTTTATAAATAGGTGATTTATATTCCATTAACTAATATCTTTTTATCTACAATATCTTCTAGAGATATTTATCTTTTGGAAACCATTTCTTTTTAGTTTATAAGGAATTCATTAAAATCTCTTTGTTAAATTTTCGGTTTAATTAAGCTCTTTTTAAAAACTTAGAATAATTCCAAATCATTTAACTTAAATTTTAACAATGATTTCTCAATTCTAAAAAGGTAACTTTTTAATAAGTTAAAACCATGTTATCTAAGATGGTAAATCCAAATTAGTTAATATTTGAGTGAAAAAGATCCATAAAAAATATTTCAAATTATACTTGATGTTAATTTCCATATTCAACAAGCATTATCCATCGAATAACTGTAAAATTACCTTATAAATTCATATGAGTAGTACGGGTTCCGTCCTCGGAATTTAATATCAATTATAAGAAGATTATCTCTATATGACCCAAGTTATTCAAAGTTGGGAAATTTAATCTTTTGTACTTAACTCATATTCGATATTTCGACCTTATCTATCCCTCGCCTAGTGAGGCCACATGAGCCAGGGCACTAGTTGCTCTTGAACATCTCCTTAGTTTTAGCACCTCAACTATATCTCACGACTAGAAAAATCAAGTGTACTCGTCACCTTATTAGAGCAAAATTTAAAACCATCGCTTATAACATCTTTTCCTTGATTCATTTATTTAAATCCTTTTAAATAAATCATTAAATTTAGAATCATGTTTATTACACTTAATTATTTATTTAGAAACACTTATAATGGGTTTGGGAAATAATAGTTAAGTGTAAAGATATATTTCGAAATTTATAGAAAACCGTTGCAAACAGTGTTACAAATAGTGTTTTTAAAGTTATATTGACCAAACTTTTCTATCATTATACAACTCTAATCTCTTTTAAAAATTTTAAAAAATCTATCAGGTTTTTCCCATATTTTTAAAAAATCTAAAAATATTAAACTTCAAGAGATCCTTTTTGGATTCTGTACTGCAAAACCGAAATTATTTTGTAAACTTATTTTACTTATATTTCAAAATCTGTTTATCAAAATCTGGATCATTCTTTTTTTTGAAAACTATGGATATAGTAGTTTGGAAAATTCTTATAACAAATAATTCTAAGCTATATTTCATTTTATATACTTATTTCACTTTTATTGTGCGAAATAGCGAACTAACGTTACGCGACACGCAAGTTTTGACTCGTTTTTTAATTTCCATTCAAAAACACGTCGAGACAAGTTTAAATGTTTATAAAACATTTCCAAATAACTTTCAAATCATTTTAAAGAGTTTTAATGATCCCATATTACTTTTATAATTTGACTCGGAAAGTGATTTCCATGTATAATATCAACGTGTATTTAAGGTGACTTATTTATATATCCAGACAACAATATTTTCATAACATCGAACATGATAAACGATTATTATAAACAACCATAGGATCCAATACATGTACATATAATATAAATGGAGTTTTTAATTTTTTTATATAACATATCTTACTTTTTGTTACTAATTACTTTCTAAATTTCTACTAATTACTGTAATCCATCCGACCAAACATTTTAAGCATTTCAATAGTCGTGTTAATCATTTATAAAGATTTAATTTAGGAGTTCTCACCTTTATTTGAGAACAGACTAACTATATTTCGCTATAGCTTTGCTAATTCAAAGCGAAACTCTACGAACTCGATCCCCGAAGCCTTGAAGTTGCTCGACCTTCGTCCTTGAAAGCTTTAGTGCTCACGGTCTAACATGTAGCTAGTAGTTACTCATGGCCAAGGCGGTGGATTATGGTGGCCATGGGTTTTGATGGTGAAAAGGAGTGATTTTGAAGTGTTTTGAAAAGTATACACTGCTTTATATATTATATAAATTTGATTTATTTCCATAAATAATTTCTTTATTATTTTATTAAGTGGAGAAGCCATGGAAATAGCTTAGACATTGGGAAGAAGATGAAGAAAAAAACTTAGGAAATTATGAAGAAGAGGTGGGGTATTTATAGGAAAATTTAAAGGATAAAATATCTTAGTAGTAAATGACCTAAATGCCCTTAACCATCCCATCCATCCCTTTCCTAGGATGCAGGACAGTCGCCCCCTTCATTTAGCGGTGTGGTGGTGAGGTGTAGGTGATGCTAGTGGTGATGATGTATGTGTTGATGTGATGTGGTGTAAGGTTGATTTGATATTTGCTTTTTAAGTAATAATTACTATAGATAGTTATTTTATTAGCTTATGTGAATACATATTTACTTTCTTATTGTCTATATATACACATGATAATGTATGTATGTGCATGTCATAATTGGGTACAAGTCATTTGAATAATGTCATATAACTTTTATATGTCAAACCGATACGAATTTGGATTTCGATCTTCGATCATATTTTCATTTATTAATTAACGTATGTATATTTATAAACAATGTTTGAAAAATATTTATTTATTATTTTTGATGAATTGAAATGATCTTATATGAGTTATAAATCCATATAAATCAATATCAAACAATTGTTTGCAAAAAGTGTTATTATATTGATAACTGATGTCGATTTCCTTATAATTTCAAATCTTATTTATAAATTTATAAAACTATCACATTCGAATTATAATCACTTTATTAATATTATAGATGAATTATTATCATTTTAAATCTATTGTTTGAATACTTATAATAATTATTAAATTATTACTTAATTTAAAACCATTAATTAATTATTAAATATACTGGCATTACTAATAATGTCATAAATCAATTAAATCATTGTTAATATATTTTAAAACAAGTTTACCATTTTATTATGGTTTAAAACATCATTATTAGGGTTATAAGTCCTTATATTTGAATATTTCAAAAATAATCTTAATTTATTAAAGTATTGAATTTGTGGGTCGCTACAGATATGATGGCTCATTATGATTCAAAATTACACCAAATGTATGTAAAAACAACTTTTCTAAATTGAAATTTAGTAGAAGAAGTCTATATGGATAACCTATTAGGCTTCATCAAAAGGGGAATAGAAATGATGGCTTGTATTTTAGAGAAACCATTAGATGGTCTAAAATAAGCTGCTGGACAATGGTACACTAAGATTCATAATGCCGTTACGTCCTTTGGGTTCAAAGAAAACATTGTCGACCTGTGCATATAGCTAAAAATTAGTGGGAATAAGTGTAGATTTTAGTACTACATGTTGGTGACTTGTTTATCGCCAGCAATGTTCTTGGTTTACTATCTTAAACTATGAAATACCTTTCTAAACACTTTGAGATAAAAAATTTAGGTGAGACATGCTTTGTGATCTGGATAGAAATATCTCAAGATAGATCAGAAGGAATGTTGGTATTGTCTCATAAAACTTACATTGCTAAAATTTTAGAAAGGTTCAAATGCACAACTATAATTCTGTTAATGTTCCACTTCAAATAGGGGATAAGTTTAGTTTAATTCAACACCCTATAAGTGATTTGGAAAGGGAGAAAATGAAAATTTTGCCTTATGCTTCGCTCATAGGGTGCTTGACGTACACACAAGTTTGTATTAGACCAGACATTAGTTTTGCAATCGTGATGTTAGGCTGATATAAAAGTAACCTGGGTTATTTTCATTGGAATGCTGCAAAGAAAGTGTAAAGGTATTTGCAAGGTACCAAAGACTACAAGCTCATATATAGAAAAACCGATCACCTTTGGATAATTGGTTACTCAAAATCGGATTTTGGTGGATGCACTTGCAGTATAAAAAGCACTTCAGGTCATGTTTTCCTACTTACTAAAGGGTCGTCTCATGGAAATGTGCCAAGCAGAGCGAAATTGCATCATTCACTATGTAGGTCGAATTCATAGCCTGCATTAAAGCTACATATCATAGATTATGGCTAGGTAATATTATTTCAGAGGTTAGAATCATAGGCATTGTATCTAAGCCACCAATAATTTATTGCAATAACATTGCTGCAATCTTTTTTTCAAAGAATGGTAAGTATACCAAAGCAGCAAAGCATATTGAGATGAAATACCCATCAGTGAAAAAAGAAGTTCGGAAACACAAAGGGTTAACTAATCACATCAATACTGATAATAACATAGCAGATCCTCTTATGAAGGGACTGCTCCAAAGATTATTTTAGCACATGTCGAAATGATGGGTCTCAAATAATTTTATTAGGATTGCTATTTGGTTTAGTACTGTAACACTTCTTATTTTGAAATTAGTTGAAGATATTTTTGATTGCCACTATATCTGTCTCTTAAGAAATGAATGCATATAATTATGAATTATTATTTGATAGGGATAATTCTACAATGAAAGGGATATTATGAGGCCATTAAGATACTCAATAACAAAAGCTTGGATAACATTTATGTTGTAATACATGGAAGGGACAATACTCTAGAATAGCATGAAATCGCAATGACTTGCATTTGTGATTAATTAGTGTTAACAAAAAATCTTGTCAACCTTCCCATTGTTTTAATAAGGTATTTTGGTTTGGACAAAACATGTGGTAGAGATGATTCCCACTTCTGGAAATGGATCTTTGGATGAAATGTCTTAGTTAAATTGATCTGATGAAAAGAACAATGACGGTCATCCTTTTTAACTTTGTCGAAAGGTTAATGAGGTTGCTCCAACCCTTCGATCAGGCCGATGAAATGCCAGATTGCCAAACCTTTCGACTTTTTCAAAAGGTTATAGGCATGGCAATCCCAGTCCTTCCGTCTAAGCTAATATATATGGAAATAACTCAACCTGTTGACTTTGTCGAAAAGTTGCTAAGGAGATCACTCCAACCTTTTAACTAGGTTAGAATAAAAGTAAGTTATCAAACCTTTCGACTTTATCAAAAGATGTAACAAGGATTTTCAAATTACTGAACTTCTATAAATCAATAATTTGATGAGTTCCATCTCCTTTTAAAGTCAAAAGCCATCATGATTGATGCTCACCATTACCTTTTTAAATATGCCAAAAGGTTATGTTTAAGACCACTCGACATTGTTGTAAGAAGATGCATAGTTCATTTGCCAACCTTAACTGCTATCCGCCCCTTTGATGTGCATTTTCATTCTATAGAATCTATTCGAATGGTTTGCTAATTCTTAAGGAAGTAAATTACCTTCGAATTAAACCCATCATGAGTGGTTATAAGATATATAACCTAGGATTCCATTTGGAAGTAAACCTTTTGACTAAGTCGAAAGGTTTCCCTTCTTTCGAAGCAACCCCGGCTTATATATTTAACCCATTTACTCTTCTTATATAGGATCCACTGAGTTATTCACATATCCATGCGCTTAGCTTTTGCAACACATCATCATTGCTTTATCTTTCCACATTAAGTATGGAGTTCAATGATAATGTGTTGCGATGAGGAATGTCTAAGTCAATCTTATATATAGCATAGATCAAAAGAGATTATAAACAAAGATCGAGATCAAGTGCAATTGACTATTAATCTAGCTAATGATCTTAATGATTCTCCTCATTGCAAATATCCATCATGAATGAGTAATCTCTCTTTCATATCCAAAATGAGTTACAAGAAATTGAGCGATCTCCGTAATTCAATTTAGGATTTTCATAAGTAGAATTATCTCTATGAAAGTGGAGAAAAGAAAATGAATTCAGTATCCAGAATTCGGCCCCTAGAACTGGACCCTTTGGGTCCTATTTAAGATGTAAGAGGCCTATCTTCTGACTTCATGCTTTCAACTAATTCGAAAGGTCCCCCTTTTATTTTCTGCCCTAAACTTTCGAATTCATCGAAAGATTATGAGCCCTTCGACTATGTCGAAAGGTTCGTAGTCTCCTTTGCTTCTTGGCTTATCTCTTTTGCTTCCTGGCTTTCCACCTTGTCGAAGGGTCTCTTCTTTGCACACCGTGTGAACCTTTTGACCTTGTTAAACATCTGCTTCACTTGTGCAGTTATGAACCTTCGACCTCATCGAAAGGTTTCCCTCATTATGGACCTCTCATTCTTGTCGAAAGGTTTATTCTTCATATGTCATTATGAACTTTCAACCTTTGTTTAAAAGTTTGCCACTCTTATGCTTTCATTAACTTTTCGACTTCATCGATAGGGTTCTCATTTTTACCTTTTGTGAAACTTTTGACCTTGTCGAATGGTTTGTCTTTACTTGAATGTTATCGAGAGTTGTTCTCCTCTTCAATGTTGTTGAGAGGTTACTTTCCATTCTCTGATGACTTCTAAGTGTTTCTTTCTTTATAGAACCTTTCGACGTTGTCGATAGGTATCCTGGACGTGTCTTTTATCGGTTCGAAAGGCTTGCTATGCTTTCAAAAAGGTCACTCTAGAGTGAAACCTTTGGGTTTGAAAGGTTTGATGTGCAGTTGAGAGATCACCGCTGATTGCTTTCGAAAGGAGTTCCGAATCCATAATTGCCTATTCATCTGTGTCGAAAGGTTGATTGTGGCGGGAGGTCCAGTTTGTTTTCACCTTGGTCGAAGGCTTTTGCACTGTATGGATAATTGGACTCTCTAAACATCCTTTTTAAGTTTTTTATGATGACTTAGACGGTTTCTTCATCAAAATTTCAATTTTATTATCCTTCTTTCATACTTTTGGCTTTATGTGAATTTTATGGTTAAGATTTACCCCCTTGTATGAAAGAAGCTTTTTTCTTTAGGAAAAAGTTTTCATAGCTTTCTTCTCCACATAATCTTGTCCTTCCTACAAAAATCCACATCAAAAGTACCATTGTTTCTATCATACTTACATATATGTTTAGTAGTTGATCAGCATATTAATGCCCTTATTCACATGATAAGCATCATTTGAAATCCAGAAATGCCGACTTTTAATTTTGACAATGTAAATACCAGTTTGAGATTTTTTTGTTGCCTGCAACAGATTCAGTCACATTATATCATCTATGAAATATAACCCAAATTAGGGCGCTAACTTATGAAGTTTAGAGATGGATAACATGATATTTTAAACCCCAATTGCAACATCCTCAAAATAGCTCTATATATTTGGCTTTCAAAAATCCAGATTATGGCTTTTATGACAAATTAAATGGGAATTAGTAGAATGATACTCATATTAAGTTTTGAGTCCAGATTAGGACATAATTAGATTAATCTTCTTTGTAGAAAGAACCCTTTGTCTAGATTTAGGCACATATTTGTGTAAGCAGATAGTTATTATAATAGAAATCTCTTGCCCGTATCGGGACATATTTTGAATAATCAGAAATTCATGGAGATTGTCTTCATAATAGATGTTTCGTTCCTCGATTAGGGTATTAAAGCGAAATTTGATAATAATCACAAAACTTAAGTTTGAGTACTAATAATTGAAGTAACCAACAATATACCATGATTTGGGCTTAGTGAAGATGGCGATCGACAAAATCTCAAAAACTAGATTCAGGTATTAGACGTTGAAATTTTACATACAAGAATTCCAATACTCGGATTTGAGTATTTGAGATGGATAGTAATTCAGAGATCTTATACCCAGATTATGGTTTAAATAAACAGCAGTCTTGATACCGAGATTCAAGTATAATAAGCTTGTAATTGATAATGACATGAAACCTTAATTCGAGTACTGATAGCTAATGTTTAGAAATAAAAATTTCAAAACCCAGACTCGGGTACATCAAGATAATCAGTAGTTAATATAGATCCGAAACCCATATTTGGGTAATAATCGCTAGAGAGTCATCTCACTCCTTTGCTTTTGTCCTTTTCGACATATAAGATGCCTTTAGGTTTTGCATAGAAATAATTTGATTAGCTTCCTCTTGAACTTGGACGTCTTAGTCCATAATTAGATAAGCCACCTTTATCTGAGCTAGGACATCTTAGACCTTAGTTGGTTGAGCATCCTCTTGGGCTTGGACATCGTATTCCGTCATTGAATGAGACTCAATTGGGCTTGGATATCTTAGACCGTTATTGAATAAGCCTTACTTGGGCATGTACATCTTACTCCATTATTGAATGAGCCTCACTTAGGCTTGGACACCTTAGTCAGTTGTTTACTGGGCCTCTTCTTAGGCCTGGACTTCTTAGTCCATTGTCTGATGCTCTTAGTTAGCTCATCTTAAAGGCTGGAAACAAGAACTTACCTTTAATGACCCGTCCTTCGTTCCATAGAATGACACGTCATTAAAAAGAAAGAAAGGGATAGAAAAGAGAAAAGAAAGAGAAGAAAGAAAGAAACAACATCAGAATCTCAACAGCGAAACGAATAAATTATATTAATCACATAAGTATTACATAATATACAACATATATCAGAGTTACACAGCTTGTACAACACCTATTAGACAGTTATAAATACCTATCTAGTTATTCTAGCTCAAAATAAAACTCAAACAAACGACTCAGATCAATACGGTGGAACCACCTATATATCTGCAAACGCTGAAGCCTCCTGCTCCATTGCTCCTCCAGAATTCGTCAAAGCTAACCTGAATCCCTTGGCTACTCGTAAAAATTTGAGACCCAAGAGTTTAATAAAACAGAAAAGAAACTCCAGGTCAGACATAGGTCTGGTGTGAGTAAACGGGCTAAGGTTGCTTAACTTTGAAACCCTTTGAAAACAAAAGGTATCACGTAAGACTTCCCACACATAAACATGGGTAAGTTTTTACCTTTTCGCTAACCAAAACATTTGATAGGAAATCCAGTGATATTATAATAGGGTCTAGGGTTTTCAAATAAATAAGAAATAACTGAAATTTTTACATGATTAAATTCCAACATACTAGCCACAAAGTGGGTAATACAATCAAAATCGTAAGGGCACGTAGAAAGAATGGGTTTCCATCAATAGCAGGGCTACTGGGGTACCGCCCGTCATAGTACGGGGCCTAGATCACCGTACCGAGGATTACTCCCAATCCTCTACAACACAAAGCCGGAACCATCCCTTACTGGATAGTCCCGAACAAGACAACCCCGGCAGTTGTCACGAATCAACTGCCCCACACAACCGAATAAAAGGGACTTCTAGACAGGGGGAAATCTTATCCTGCTTGGGTGCTACCCACTTAGCCTTACTGCACCACCCTTGTTTTAGCCATTCCCGGTTGATGAGGCTTGAGGCTACGATTACCTTTATAGAACACATTTATCTTAGAATGCTCATCGTCCACCTGACGATGTTCTGAAAGCATTCAATCCATACAAGTTCGTTTCGGGTTCGAATGAAACCAAATGCATTATCTCATTACACTCATTTTGGAATCACCCTCAGAGATAACGACAATAACTCTTGCACTCTGAATCTTCATCTTCACATGAGATTCACTACCTATCGTTAATTTGGATCAATGTAGTTTTCAGATATCCAAATCTTGAAACCCGATCCTGATCTCATCGAAATCCAAAACGCCATCTTTTAGGTCCAAGTTGTTTTAAAGTTTAAAACAATTCAATTCATTATCTATATACACACAAATAGATAATTCACATCATCACACAAGTAGACAATCCATATTATCTTCACAAATAGATAATTCATATTATCATCACACTTCAACCAAAGCATCCATATCACACAGCATCACTTATCTCATATCTGAGACCTCAAACCATTCAAGGAAATCAATATCATCATCCATACATAAGCAAGGATTAATTAATCACACTATCTCTAATTAATTTAAAATGAATTAAATTAATTACCTGTATCTCTAATTAATTTAAAATAAATTAAATTAATTACCTTCATCGCATAAATCTTGCTGACATAACCATTAATTAATTACATATCAATTAATTAATCACCATCTAATGATTCATCTTAATTAATCATCCTTGATTAATTATCCTTTAATTACATTCAAGTAATTAGCCTTTAATTAATATTACAAATTAATTATTCTTAACCAAATATAGTAGTTAATCTTTAATTACTTCATTAATTAATTAACTATAATTATTACATTCATCCTTAATTAATTACATTAATTAATTACTCTATAATCCCTTATCATTGATTAATTAATCTTAATTAATCAACCCTTAATTACATCATTAATTATATTAATTAATGATCTCTAACTACATTTTAATTAGTTAGTCTATTTAAATGTTAGTCTATTTAAATTAATTACATTTAGTAATTAATCTTAATTAAACCATATTTATTACCCACCCATGATTAATCTCATCCAGTAATTAACTACCTTTAATTACTTCGTTAAATAAATTAATTACTCCTTAATTAATTATCTTTGATTAATCTCTAGATTAATTACAAAAAGTAATTAAACCCAAATTACTTCCATTCTTCAATTAATTACATCCAGTAATTATGAATTAATTACTTCACTAAGTAATTATTCTTAACCCATCATCCAATGATTATTTTAAATTAATTAAACTAATTAATTAACTTAAACTAATCACATTAATTTAATTAATTACACTAACTAATTAATTTCTCTAATTACTTTCATTAAGTAATTATACTTAAAAAATCAACAAATGATTATCCTTAATTAATTAATCTAATCAATTATTAAAATTAATCACATTGATTAATTATTTAAAAATTCTTAGTTAATGACCTTCATTAACTATTAACAATTTCTTTAATTACCCCTCATACGTAATTAAACTTAAATTAATCATTATTAATTACCAATTAATAAATCTTAATTACCAATTAATAAATCTCTGATTATTTAATTAATTAAGTGCTTAACTTAATTAATCTTTATTTACTTGATTAATTAATTTACTAATCATTAATAATCTTCACTTATCTAATTAATGATTCTCAATTACAAATTTATTTACCCTTAATTAATTAACTTACAACCTTAATTAATTTAAGATAAATTCTTTTATCTTAATTTAAATACTTAATTTACATCATTATATTTTATTGGAAAACACTTTTGAAATCAATTTTATAATGTAAAGTGTATAACTTCTTTAAAACAAAATAATTCAAACATTAAATTCTAAATATTTAATACCTTTCAAATTTGTCTATATAAATTTTGATAAATAGATATTCTTAAAAACTTATTTACCATATCTTTTTAGCACCGTTTAAAAATTTAAAAATTGTGTTAAACAATTATCCTTGAAACTAATTAAAACTTTAGAACCTTAAAATCGTTTAACACATTGCATTTTAAAACTTATTTATAATCTTCCATTTGAAAATCATTCATTTTATTTCTATGAAAAAAAATTATTTTGGTTCACCCCTTTTTAACTCATTTTAGTTTAGTTCAAAACTTGTATTACTATGATTTCCTTTGCCAAAAGAAAATCTGTGTCCAGCTTATCTGAACTAGCAACCTGGACAATAAGATCGACTCGAGCTTTCCCATCAAAAACCCGAGTGAACTCATTAGAAATTCTCGAGTTTCCCCCAACCTCAACTGCTTTGAGCTTATCACAGAAACGCGCGAACTCGAACTTGAGAAAATCATCGTCTTCCCAAACCCATCGAGCAAAGCAGACATAACCCATTCTCGTGACACCAGTGTGCACATACACACACGACTACCGTTGATCCAATCACCTTTGATGATGCTCGCTAGTCGATAACGACCCCTACCAACGTTCCGACCACCAAGATATCAAGATTCCTTTGCAACACAAAAACAAGCCTTCGAACGACGACAGAATCCAACTATAATGGCAAAAAATGGATTGCCACGACGATCACGGCGACTGGGATCTACGTCCCTTTGACTTCGGCCTCGACAACGACCCACACAGCTATTCCAACACTCGCGGTCGAACTCGATGCCTTGATTAAGACGAGATCACATCGCTATTACACTCAACAGAACCCCCTTCCAAAACCCTAGTTCAACTCTAACTGATCAATACAATCATCAGAAAAATCTCCTTCTATTTTTCCAACGATCCTCATCCCCTAGGCCATCTTTGACAACAACCCCTACCTCTGAATCACCATCAATCGCCGGATATTAGTGAAAACCCGAAATCTTACAACCTTGATTAACCCAGTGAATACCAAACTAAAAATTGAGAATCGGGTTTCTAAATTCATCTTATGCCATTACAAATTTTTTTATGGCTTCGAATCATAAAATTAAAATGTTTAATATTAAACACACACACACACACAGATATATATATATATATATATATATATATTTCACTGTTATTTCAAATTTTAAAATTATTTGCTAAATTATAATTCCAGATTCCATTTTTATACTTGATATTATACTGTAACAAATATCTTTTATTCAAAAATCAATGGAAAGTGTGGATTAAATTTGGAGTTATGAATTTTTAAATCAAGCCGGAGCTTGGAAATAACAGAGATCATATATTTATACAATGTCTTTGTACATGCATTTATCTCATTTCAAACATGCAATCAAATCAAACATGTCTGTAAACATTATACTATATCACTACACTATTCATCACAAGCATCAACCCAATTTAAAGCTATTTATAAACGCAGGGTTTACTCACCTTAAAAAGATAATGAACAGAGGCTTTGCTTTTGAGACAATTTTGAAAACTTTAAGCTTGAGTTGCTTGTTATTGAAACTTGCAGAGATGATTTAGCTTTTGAAAACTACATGCTAAAATTTCTTCTTCGATTGATGAACTGAAATTGCTTGTTGCAAGAACTTGCAGAGATAACTACAATTCGGAACAGGATGAACTGAGATGAAACTGTTTGATTTCTTCTCAGGTTGCAAACTGATGTTTGCAGGCTAGGTATTTACATTTTTAGTTTGAGGAGGATATTTTCAGGATTTGATTTTTATATTGAAATGGGTTTACAGGTTATAAATTTTGATAAGTTTCTGGTTTGATTTTGAGATAATTTGCAGGCTTTAATTTTTACAGGCTTAAGTTCTTAGCCTTTGGAATGAAGAGGATATAAAAAGTATAGAAGGGAACAAGCCTATGTTTATCTAAGTATAAAATGTGATTTATTAAAAACAAAAATCAAAAATTAAAAGGACACTTGTTTAACATCTTAACACTTGTTATTTGCCCTTACTCATTGTTTAACACTTGTTTAAAACAAGCTTTAAATATTTACACTTGTCTTTTGCAATTTTCTATTTATTTTAAATGTAAATAAGAGCTTTTATACCTTATTTAAATGTATATATTTAAATTTCTTTTAAAGAAAACATAATTAAAAAATTATACACAAATAAAATTTTGTACATATATTTTAAATTCAAATATTTTTAAAATATCGACCTTTTGAATTTCCATTATAAACCCAAACTCATATTCAAATTAAATTTGAAAATCTAATTTAAAATCAAGTTATATATATACATATATAACTACTCATTAGTTTTGAAAATAACAATTCTATTTCCTTTAAAATCTATATATATCTAACACATTATTATTATTATTTAAAAATAAAAATTTATCAATTTTAAATAATTTATAAAAGAAATTATCATATTAATTCTATTATTAAAATGAATTAATATATCATATTTATTAAGAAAAAAGAAAATAAAACAAACCTTATTATTAATCTTATTTAAATTTAAACTTAAGTTAAAAGATATTTTAAACAATTAAACAATTAACTTTTGTCTTAGTATTTTTTTTAAAACAATAATATTTATTTGTTTAAATAACTTTGAAAAGTTTTATATTAAATTAATCAGAATTTCCAAATTGCCAAATATAATTTAGAATTTGAAACATGATTTTTATTACTTATTATATTCAAACCAAAGAATTCAACTTACAATATATACAAATATATATACATTATAAATAGAAAACATTTTATTAGCTTTTAAAAAATATAATTTACCAATTAAATATTTATTTGCTTTGAAAAGAATAAATTTTCCAAATTAAATTAAAATTATAAAAGACAATTATCAAATCAATTTAATTTTTAATACAGATTATTAAATTGATATTGCCTAAAATTCCGGGTCATCACATTCCTCCCCCTTAAAAGAATTTGGTCCCTGAAATTTAAAAGCAAAGGTAATTTAATAATCCGTTAACAATTTTAATTTTAAACCACAAGCATATTTTATTTACTTATGCTAACAACCATAGCAACTACTTCACTCAATCAAACAAATCTAATGATCCTAACACAAACAAGATAGACTTCTTAACACTATCTCGAGTTTCCCAGGTTTAAACACGGGAATACTTGCTCTACTGAGTCCAAATTAGCTATACTACTAAGCTACAGAGCTCCTACTCTTCTAGATCTACAAAACTGAACGGGATATCAGACCACAGTCAAGTCCCGCTCACCTACCAAATCTTCCCGAACTGCTGGTTCCACAACCAGAGATGGATCAGACATGTACTCCCTCAGAGATACGTGGAACATATTGAATTCTAGTCTTCCAAACTGGCAATTCAATCCTGAAGACCAGAGGACTAATCCTCACAAGAACACAGAAAGATCCAATACCTCAGAGCTAGCTCCCAAATCTTACCAAATCTTATAGCTCTTTGATCGGAGAAACTTATCCAAAATCAAATTTCCGACTTCGAAATCCAAATTCTTCCGTCACTTATCCACAAAACTCTCATGACAACCTAGGCTGCTTTTAACTTTCCTGATCAGCTCAACCTTTGCTGATGCCTCTAGAAACAAACTGGACCAAAAAAACCCAACCAAATGATCCTCTCAAGATCAACCAAAATCAAAAACCCAAACTCTAATCCACAAACATTAGCATACCACAAACTTACTCTTCCAATCTGGAAAAGACAAAACAGGAGCACTCACAATCCTGAAAAAAGTTCCCTCTAATCCAAAACATTGCAACATACAGTTGCTTCTACTCTAGAATAGCTGCCACCTCGCTTCCGCTGCACAACTCTGATCTTGAGTAGATGAGAATGTCGATGATGAACATAAGCAAAAACTTGTCCAACACTATACGAAAGATACGGTTCATCGGATCCATAAAGAAACTTAGAAGTTCCACCAAATCCTGAGCTGCTTCACCAAATTCTCTCTCTAGAAACAATCCTTGTACTATGCTAAACCACTGGTATCAATTCTGGAATCCAAGTCGATACAAAACTCAATCTCCAGATGCTTCAAGCAAAAGATAACCCAAGAGAACGCTCAACTATCGTAAGTCACTATTGCGATCAATCCAGCCTAATATCCATAGAAATTGTTCTCTCTTTACCAATTAGAACAGTTTGTGCTCATCTAACCAATCCATCGAAGAATTGGATCCACCCCGCTGCTTCTGAACTCCATCTCTAGAAAACTACTCAGCCAAATGACCTTCCTGACAGCAGACAGAACTCTCCGAGCTGCACCACTTCCACAGATGCCAAAGACTTCCAAATCCAAGGATCTTCGAACCCCAAATCCACATCATCCAATCTCACACAGAGCTTAGAGATGGGCAGACATCCCTCCAAGAAACTAGGTCCTCAAACCAAACACAAACGCCCTGTTGAGCTGATCCTCAACACTGATGCAGACACACTTCCTTAAAGCTTGCTCCAAAGAAACATCTTCGGAAACATCCATAGTTATTGTGTGTCATCACACAGTTTCTCCTTCCAGAAGTTGCCAAGATACCATCACTTGCTTCTGCCTAACCGACATATTCAAACTTTACTCATCCCAATTCAAAGATGGACTCCGAACCTTTAAAAGGTTTCCTTCAGAGATTGGTGAAATCCTTACACCATAGCAAAGCTTACTCAAGACGGTATTGGGTCTACAGTCTCGGTAGATACATTTCCAACCTCAACACTCAGACTCCTACCATTGGTAGTCGTGCTACACACACCACTACCCTATCACCTCTACAACTTATATTGGAAAACCCGAACAGGTAATCCAACAAATCAGGTAGAAATATATATATATATATATATATATATATATATATATTGAAATTACAAATACGCTCTCTCAAGAAACAAATCACTCCAAAGCCTAGGTATTCACTCAACCTAGCAATCTGATACCACTGTAATGACCCACCCTTCATTCCACAGAATGACGCATCATTAAAAAGAAAGAAAGGGATAAAAAAGAGAAAAGATAGAGAAGAAATCAAGAAACAACATCAGAATCTCAACACCCGAACGATTAAATTATATTAATCACATAAGTATTACATAATATACAACATATATTAGAGTTACATAGCTTATACAACACCTACTGGACAGTTATAAATACCTATCTAGTTATTACAACTCAAAATACAACTCAAACAAATGACTTAGATCAACACGGCGGAACCACCTATATATCTACAAATGCTGAAGCCTCCTGCTCTATTGCTCCTCCAGAATTCGTCAAAGCTAACCTGAATCCCTTGGCTAGTCGTAAAAATTTGAGTACCCAAGAGTTTAATAAAATAGAAAAGATACTCCGGGTCAGACATGGGTCTGGTGTGAGTAAACGGGTTAAAGTTGCTTAACTTTGAAAACAAAAGGTATCATGTAAGACTTCCCACACATAAACATGGGTAAGTTTTTACCTTACGCTAACCAAAACAGTTGATAGGAAATCCAGTGATATTATAATAGGGTCTAGGGTTTTCAAATAAATAAAATTGTGACATGATTAAATTCCAGCATACTAGCCACAAAGTGGGTAATACAATCAAAACCGTAAGGGCATGTAGGAAGAATGAGTTTCCATCAATGGCAGGGCTACTGGGGTACCGCCCGTCACAGTACGGGGCCTAGATCACCGTACCGAGGATTACTCCCAATCCCCTGCAACACAAAGAAGGAACCATCCCTTACTGGATAGTCCCAAACAAGACAACCCCGACAGTTGTCGTGAATCAACTGCCCCACATAGCCGAATAAAAGGGACTACTAGACAGGGGAAAATCTTGTCCTACTTGGGTGCTAGCCACTTAGCGTTGTTGACCTCTGCTGTTTTTTCCATTCTCAGTTGATGAGGCTTGAGGCTACGATCACCTTTATAGAACACATCTATCTTAGAATCTCATCATCCATCTGACGATGTTCTGAAAGCATTCAATCCATACAAGTTCGTTCCGGGTACGAAGGAAACCGAAGGCATTATCTCGTTAAACTCATTTTGGAATCACCCTCAGAGTTAACGACAATAACCCTTGCACTCTGAATCTTCATCTTCACTTGAGATTCAGGACCTATCGTTAATTTGGATCGACGTGGTTTTCGGATATCCAAATCTGGAAACCCGATCCCGCTCTCATCGAAATCCAAAATGCCATCTTTTAGGTCCAAGTTGTTTTAAAGTTTAAAATAATTCAATTCGTTATCTATATACACACAGATAAATAATTCACATCATCACACAAGTAGATAATCCATATTATCATCACAAATAGATAATTAACATCATCGTCACACTTCAACCAAAGCATCCATATCACATAGCATCACTTATCTCATATCTGAGATCTCAATCCATTCAAGGAAATTAATATCATCATCCATACATAAGCAAGGATTAATTAATCACATTATCTCTAATTAATTTAAAATAAATTAAATCAATTACTTGTATCTCTAATTAATTTAAAATAAATTAAATTAATTACTTTGATCATATAAATCTTACTTACATAACCATTAATAAATTACAAATCAATTAATTAATCACCGTCTAATCATTCATCTTAATTAATCATCTTTGATTAATTATCCTTTAATTGCATTAAAGTAATTAGGCTTTAATTAGTTTTACAAATTAATTATTCTTAACCAAATACAGTAATTAATCTTTAATTACTTCATTAATTAATTAACTATAATTAATTACATTCATCCTTAATTAATTACATTAGTTAATTACTGTATAATCACTTATCATTGATTAATTAATCTTAATTAATCCACCCTTAGTTACATCATTAATTATATTGATTAATGATCTCTAATTACATTTTAATTAATTACTCTATTTAAAATAATTACATTTAGTAATTAATCTTTAATTAAACCATAATTATTAATCACTCTTGATTAATCTCATCCAGTAATTAACTACACTTAATTACTTCATTAAATAAATAAATTACTCCTTAGTTAATTATCTTTAATTAATCTCTTGATAAATTACAAAAAGTAATTAAACCCAAATTACTTCCATTCTTCAATTAATTACATCTAGTAATTATACATTAATTACTTCACTAAGTAATTATACTTAATAAATTACCCTAAGTAATTATTCTTAACCCATCATCCAATGAATATTTTAAATTAATTAAACTAATTAATTAACTTAAAATAATCACATTAATTTAATTAATTACACTAAGTAATTAATTTCTCAAATTACTTTCATTTAGTAATTATACTTAAACAATTCCCCAAATGATTTGTAATATCCCGGAATTTTTGACAATATCAATTTAATAATCGGTATTAAAATTAAATTGATATTAATAATTTTGTTAATAATAATTCAAATAGATTTAATAATATTCTTTTAATAAATATTTAAATTGGTAGATTTTATCATTTTTAAAGCTAATTAATTGTTTTCTGTTTATAATATATATAATTGTATATATTGTAAATTGATAAACTTTTGATTTGGAACTTAGTAAATGAATCAATTTTCTAATTTTAATTTATATTTGGTAAATTGGAAATTTGATTTAAATTTAACATTTAGCTTTTCAAAGCAATTCAATAAACAATTATATGGTTTGTAAATATTAAAGATAAATCTTATTTGTTTAAATTTATATTTAATTAACTTGAATATGAATTTAAATTAGCTTAACATTAAAAGCTTTGTTTTATTTTATTTTAAATATTGTTTGAATTTATATATATAAGAGTTTAAAATACAATTTACATATGATCTTAATTTATTAAGTAATAGAAGTAATTTATGATATCTTTTATAAATCATTTTAAATATTGTTTAATTTGTTATTTTCAAATGATATTGAGAATACTTAGTTTTTATAAACATAAATAAATTTTGTAGGAAATAGGATTTGTTATTTTTAATTTTAACAAGAGTTATATATGCATTTATATATATAACTTGATTTTTAAAATTTGATTTGATAAATTAATTTAAAATTTGGATTTAATGTTTTAAAATTTAATAGAATAAATACTTCAATATTTTTGAATAAGCTATATTTTTAATTTGTTTGTTTTCACTTCTTTTCAATTTAAAAAGAGATATACTCATTTATATATACATAAGGAGAGTAAATTAAGATTTAAAAGCTTATAAACAATTTTAAATTAAAATAAGGTACTCTTAATATATGTGTTAATCTCTTATCACTTAAAAGACATGTGTTAAACCATGAAGCTATCAATGTGACAAATGTTAGAAATTAAACCAAGTGTCCTATTTTATTTTTCTTTTATTTTAATGAAATTAAAAAAAAATTCTCACATAAACACATTTATCCTCATTCTATCTTCTTTTCTATTCTTTTATTTCAAAACTAGAGAAAATCTTCAGCTATGAAATCTGAAATCAATCTACATTCAAACCAAGAATTTAATTTCTTTGATCAATCGTCATTCAAAATAAAATTCTGTTCAAAAAAAAATCTCCTGCAAATTCCCTTAAATACCAAAACTAAAACTAATATTTTTCCTCTAACCAAAATAAGCCAAAGCTATCTGAAATCATCCTCAAACCTGAAATTCATAATGCAAATCAAGTTTTACCTATAGCCATTCAATTCATTTACCTGAATAACCAAAGCCTGAAAGGCAAAATCTCCTCAGACCTAAAAATCACTCTTCAGACTTTAACCTGATGGAAATTCTGCAATCTAAAATCTGCATGCAATAGCAGTTATATTCAAAAGCCTGCATTTTTTCTTATCTGGAAGCATTTTAGTGAATCAGTGAGCTTAAGCAATATAGTAAAATCAAGCACATCCCTGTCTCAAGCATTTTCAGAAAAACTAGGATGCTATGATCATTAAACATTAAGGTGAGTAACTTTTTAACTTTAAAAATTTAAATAGGTTGCATGCTAGAATAATTGATATAAATAAGTATTGTTGAAACCTGATGTGAATGTGTTATGTGCACATGCTGTTTTTTTTTCTATTTTGCCTGATCTGCTGATTTTCCAGGCATAGTATTTTATAAAAATACTTATCTTTAATTTAGTTACCGATATAAGAAAGTGTATAAATCAATGATGTTTGATTTTCTAAGTCAATAATTTAAGTAAGTAAAAAAAATTAAAACTATAAACAGTGTTGTCTCTGTAAACACAGATAATACCCTTGCAAGATTGATCTTTAATAAAAATCAATCATATTGATATTGTACTTTAGATTCATAAATTAAAGTACTAACTATAACTTGATTTTCAAATCAAGAAATAGGATTTTTTAGAGTTTAGTTTGAGTAGCAGTTTGTTCTTGAACTAAAAATGAAATTTGAGCTAGTTCTTGTGATCCATGAATTGAGAAGTTTTGGAATTCTTCTGAGTGATGGAGTAAGTATAGAAGGTGCTCAGAAAAATCATGGATGGGGTTGAAATTGGTTAGATTTGGTGCAGTTTTGAATTTCTTCATTTAACCCTAGTTTTCACCGTGTCTTTGAATAAATCAATTTGGGTATGTAGGATGGATCGAGTGTTATGATAATTGGTGATTGTGTAGTTGAAGGGTGAAGGAGCTCGAGGCCGGAGGGGTTGAACGTCAGGAGGTCGGAGTGGCGATCATTCGCCGTTGACAGGTTTTGACACAAAAACTGGTTTTCTGTTTCCAGGTTTTGAATTGGGGGTTGATTTTGATTCTGTGATTTATTGTTCGATCTGGTGATGATGTTAGGGTATTGATGAGTTTCTGGTTAAGGTTTGATCATCTCTGATGATCAGAGAAGGCGAGGATCACCGTGCATATGCACGACGATGAGTTTACTGATGATGTATGTTTGGGTTTGATGTGTTGCAGGGGGGTTTGAGGTTTGCTCGAAGTAGATGGGTGGGTGACTCGGGGTAGGCCAGCATTCAACTCGAAGTTAACTTTGGGAATTCTCGGGATGTTTGCTCTGTAGTTTCCAGGTTTTCTGAAACCTGTTTAAAAATCTGGGTTTTTAAAAGTTTAAAAATATGTAGTTTCATTTTTAAAGTAAAGTTTAAATCAAATTCAAATTCAAGTTTGAATTTTTAAATTTAAGTTCAAATTTAAAATCTCATATTTTAAATAAAGTTTTAAAAATATTTAATTTAATTAACTACTTTACTTTGTTAATAATAGTTGAACCTTTTTGAAATTTGAAGTTCTTGTTTAAATAAGAGCAAATTTAAATGAAGTTTACAATCTGGAAATTTAAAAATGAACTTCAGTTTTCAAATTTTAAAGAAGGTTTAAATTTGAAGTTTTAAACTAAATGAAAATTTGAAGTTTTAAACTGATTGAAAATTTGAAGTTATTAAAATTTTGGAATGAATTTAACTTTAAAATTTTATAGTACTTGTTTGTTTGTCTTGCAATTTAAAAAGTTTTAAATTTTTTAAACCTTTGATAAGTTTAAATTGTTCTTATTTTTTTTTAAAAAAATTTATTCGAAATGAAATTTAATGAAATTTCAAAAGTACTTCGTTTTAAACAAAATTTATTTTCAAACATAATTAAGAAAAAGTTTTATGTTGAATTTAAATTAAGATTAATGTTTTAGAATTAATTTAATTAATAAGGTAATTAAGATTAATCAATTAATTTAATTAATTAATTGAATTTGGAATTAATAATTGATTAATGATTAATAAATTTATAATTAGGATCATTAATTAGATTTTTAAATTAATGATTATGAATTATTAATTTTGTAATTAAGTTTTAATCAAGGTTAATTAATTTAATAATTAACTTTAATCAATGAATAATTAAAAATAATTTAATTTGTAATTAATTTGAGTTAATTACTAAATGATATAATTAGAGAATGGTTAATGAAGTCATTAACTAGGATTATTTAACAATTAATTAATATGGTTAATTTTCATTATTAATTAGATTAATTAATTTAATAAAAATCAATTGTGAATAAATTGAGTATAATTACTAAAGGTAATTAAGAAATTAATTACTATATGTAATTAATTTAGTTGAATGTGATGGTTTACTTTAATTAATTAAGTTTGATTAATTTTAAACACTTGGGTTTTATAAATGATTACTTCATGTAATTAATAAATTGGAAATTACTTGGTCAAGCAATTGATTGATAATTAAAGAATGTAATTAAATGAAGATGTGTAAGAATGAGGTAATTAATTTAAAGGATAATTAATTTGGTTTAAATAAAGTAATTAAGTTAGTTAATTACTAAATGTAATTAATCTAGGATAATTAATAATTATGAGTTAATTACTTAATGTAATTAATTTAAGTAATAATTAAAGATCATTAATTATTTTAATGATGTAATTAAAGATGATTAATTATGATTAATTAGTCAATGATAAGCAATTAAAGGTAATTAATTAATGTAATTAATTAAGGATAAATGTAATTAATTATGATTAATTAATTAATTGAAGTAATTAAAGGTTAATTACTGTTGTGTTTGAAAAATAATTAATTTGTGAAATTAATTAAGGATAATTACTTGAATGAAATTAAGGACAATTAATCAAGAGTGATTAATTAAGGTGATTTATTTTGAATAATTAGTTAATTGGTTTTAAATCAATTAAATGATTGAGTAAGCAAGATTTATATTGTTAAAGATATTAATTTAATTAATTAAAGATGAAGTAATTAATTTAATTCACTTTAAATTAATTAGAGATAGAGATAGTTAATTTAATTAATTTTAAATTAATTATATTATGGTATGAGTGAATCTTTGCTTATGTATGAATGGATGACATTGATTGTCTTGGATGCTTTGAGATCTCAGTAATGAGATAAATGATATTGTGTGGTATGAATGACTGGATTGTATTGTGATGATAACATAGGTTATCTATTGTGATGGTGATATATGGAATATCTATTTGATATTGATAGTGTGGATTACCTGTTATTTGATAATGCTGATTATCAATTATTGATCTGTGAGTTATCTATCTATGTGTATATAGATACTGTATTGAATTGTTTTAAACCTTTAAAACAACTTGGACCTAAAAGACACGCTTTGGATTTCGATGAGACCGGGATCAGGTTTCCATATGTGGATATCCGAAAACCACATCGATTCCAAATAACGTTAGGTCGTGAACCCAAATGGAGCTTTGTGAAGACTCGAGGTGTAAGGACTATACGTCAATATAACTCTGTGGGTGATTCTGTAATGAGTTGACGGAAAAGTACTTATAGGCTCGAGATGGAGATTCAGAGTGCAAGGGTTATCGTCGTTAACTCTAAGGGTGATTCCAAAATGAGTGCAACGAGATAATGCCTTCGGTTTCGTTCGAACCCGGAACGAACTTGTATGGATTGAATGCTTTCAGATCATCGTCAGGTGGACGATGAGCATTCTAAGTGATGTGTTCTATAAAGGTAATCGTAGCCTCAAGTCTCATCAACCGGGAATGGCTAAAACAGGGGAGGTGCAGCAAGGCTTCGTGGGTAGCCCCCACTTGAGAGTGAGATTTACCCCTGTCTAGAGGTCCCTTTTTATTTCGGCTGTGTGCACGGTTTTTGAGCTCCAACCGTCGGGGTTATCTTGTTCGGAACTGTTCAGTAAGGAATGGGTCCGGCCTCGTGTTGTAGGAGAGTGGGCTTACTCCTCGGTACGGTGATCTAGGCTACGTACTGTGACGGCGGTACCCTAGTAGCCCTGCCATTGTATGGAATCCAAAATCCAATAAGTGCCAACGGTTTTGATTGCATTACCCACTTTTGTGGCTAGTAGCTGGAATTTAATCATGTAACAATTTCGGCTATTTCATATTTATTTGAAAACCCTAGACCCTATTATAATATCACTGAATTTCCTATCAAATGTTTTGGTTAGCGTAAGGTAAAAACTTTTCCATGTTTATGTGTTGGAAGTCTTGCGTGATACCTTTCTTTTCAAAAGGTTTTTGAAAATTAAGCAACTTTAACCTGTTACTCACACCAGACCCATGTCTGACCTAGAGTTTATTCTGTTTTTCTTAAACTCTTGGGTACTCAAATTTTTACGAGTAGCCAAGGGATTCAGGTTAGGATTCAGGTTAGCTTTGACGAATTGTGGGGAAGCAATGGAGCAGGAGGCTTCTGCGTTAGATATATAGTATTCGCTGTGTGTTCTGTGTTGTCTGTGAGTTGTATTGAGTTGTAATAACTAGACAGGTGTTTATAACTGTCTAGTATGTGACGTATATCTGTGTAACTCTGATAATGATTGTAAACTATGTAATGTTTATGTTATTAATATAATTTATTCGTTCCGCTGTTTAGATTATGATGTTGTTTCTTTCTTCTCTTCTTTCTTTCCTCTTTCTATCCCTTTCTTTCTTATTAATGATGCGTCATTCTATGGAGACGGGTGGCGGGTCATTACATGATTATCCTTAATTAATTAATCTAATTAATTATTAAGATTAATCACATTACTTAATTATTTAAAAATCCCTAGTTAATGACCTTCATTAACTATTAACAATTTCTTTAATTACTCCTTATAAGTAATTAAACTTAAATTAATCATTATTAGTTACCAATTAATTAATCTTAATTACCAATTAATAAATCTCTGATTATTTAATTAATTAAGTGCTTAACTTAATTAATCTTTAATTACTTGATTAATTAATTTACTAATCATTAATAATCTTCACTTATCTAATTAATGATTCTCAGTTACAAATTTATCTACCCTTAATTAATTAACTTACAACCTTAATAAATTTAAGATAAATTCTTTTATCTTAATTTAAATACTTAATTTACATCATTATATTTTATTAGAAAACACTTCTGAAATCAATTTTATAATTGAAAGTGTATAACTTCTTTAAAAAAAATAATTTAAACATTAAATTTTAAACATTAAATTTAAACATTAAATTTTATAATTGAAAGATTATACCTTTCAAACTTGTCTAAATAAATTTTGATAAATAGATATTATTAAAAACTTATTTACCATATCTTTTTTGAACCTTTTAAAAATTTAAAAATTTTGTTAAACAATTATCCCTGAAACTAGGTAAAAAACTTTAGAACCTTAAACTCGTTTAACCCCTTGCATTTTAAAACTTGTTTGTAATCTTCCCTTTGAAAATCATTCATTTTATTTCTATGAAAACTAATTTATTTTGGTTCACCACTTTTTAACTCATTTTATCAAAACTTGCACTACTATAATTTCCTTTGCTAAAAGAAAATCTGGGTCTTGCTTATCTGAACTAGCAACCTGGACAACAAGATCGACCCGAGATTTTCCATCAAAAACCCGAGTGAACTCACGAGAAACTCTCGAGTTTCCCCCAACCTCAACTGCTTCAAGCTTATCACAGAACACTCGAACTTGAACTCGAGAAAATCATCATCTTCCCAAACCCATCGAGCAAATCAAACATAACCCATTCTCGTGACACCACTGTGCACGAGCACACACGACTGCCGCCGATCCAATCACCTCTAACGATGCCCACTAGTCGCTAACGACCCCTACCAACGTTCCGACCACCTAGATATCAAGATTCCTTCGCGACACAGAAACGAGCCTTCGAGCGACAACAGAACCCAACCATAATGGCAAAAACTGGATCGCCACGACGATCACGGCGACTGGAATCCCCGTCCCTTCGACTTCGGCCTCATCAACGACCCACGCAGCTATTCCAACATTTGCGGTCAAGCTCGACGCCTTGATTAAGACGAGACCACCTCACCATTACACTCAACAGAACCCTCTTCCAAAACCCTTGCTCATCTCTGACTGATTAATGTGATCATCAGAAAAAAATCCTTCTATTTTTCCAATGATCCTCATCCCCTAGGCCATCTTTGACAACAACCCCTACCTTGAATTACCATCAATCGCCGGATATTGGTGAAAACCCCAAAATTTTACAACCTTGATTAACTAAGTGAATACCAAACTAAAAATTGTGAATCTGGTTTCTAAATTCATCTTATGCCATTACAAGTTTGTTTATGGCTTCGAATCATAAATTTAAAATGTTTTATTTTTAACACACATATATATATTTCACTGTTATTTCAAATTTTAAAATTATTTGCTAAATTATAATTCCAAAATCCAATTTTATACTTGATATTATACTGTAACAAATATCGTTTATTCAAAAATCAATGGAAAATATGGATTAAATTTGGATTTATGAATTTTTAAATCAAGATGGAGCCTGGAAATAACGGAGATCATATATTTATACAGTGTCTTTGTACATGCATTTATCTCATTTCGAACATGCAACCAAATCAAACATTTCAATAAACATTATACTATATCACTACACTATTCATCACAAGCATCAACCAGATTTAAAGCTGTTTTTAAATGCAAGGTTTGCTCACCTTAAAAACATGATGAACAGAGGCTTTGCTTTTGAAACAGTTTTGAAAACTTTAAACTTGAGTTTCTTGTTATTGAAACTTGCAGAGATGATTTAGGCTTTTTAAAACTACATGCTAAAATTTCTTCTTTGATTGATGAATTGAAAGTGCTTGTTACATGAACTTGCAGAGATAACTACAATTTGGAAAAGGGATGAACTGAGATGAAACTGCTTGATTTCTTCTCAAGTTGAAAATTGATGTTTGCAGGCTAGGGGTTTTGATTTACATTTTTAGTTTGAGGAGGATATTTACAGGATTTTATTTTTATATTGAAACGGTTTTACAGGTTATAAATTTTGATAAGTTTCTGGTTTGATTTTAAGAAAATTTGCAGGCTTTAATTTTTACAGGCTGAAGTTCTTAGCCTTTGGAATGAAGAGGATAGAAAAAGTATAGAAGGGAAGAAGCCTGTGTTTATATAAGTATAAAATGTGATTTATTAAAAATAAAAATAAAAATAAAAAATTAAAAGGACACTTGTTTAACATCTTAACACTTGTCATTTGCCCTTACCCATTGTTTAACACTTGTTTAAAACAAGCTTTATATATTTACACTTGTCTTTTGTAATTTTCATTTTATTTTAAATGTAAATAAGAGCTTTTATAACTTATTTAAATGTATATATTTAAATATCTTTTTAAAGAAAACATAATAAAACAAATTATACATAAATAAAATTCTATACATATATTTCAAATTCAAATATTTTAAAAATATCTACCGTTTGAATTTCCATTATAAACCCAAACTCATATTCAAATTAAATTTGAAAATCTAATTTAAAATCAAGTTATATACATATACATAAATAACTACTCATTAATTTTGAAAATAACAATTCTATTTCGTTTAAAATCTATATATATCTAACACATTATTATTATTTAAAAATAACAATTTATCAGTTTTAAATAATTTATAAAAGAAATTATCATACTACTTCTATTACTAAAATGAATTAATATATCATGTTTATTAAGCAAAAAGAAAATAAAACAAACTTTATTATTAGTCTTATTTAAATTTGAACTTAAGTTAAAAGATATTTTAAACAATTAAACAATTAACTTTTATCTTAGTATTTTTTAAACAATAATATTTATTTGTTTAAATAACTTTGAAAAGTTTCATATTAAATTAGTAAGAATTTCCAAATTGCCAAATATATTTTAGAATTTGAAAACATGATTTTTATTACTTATTAAATTCAAACCAAAGATATCTATTTACAATATATACAAATATGTATATATATATATACATTATAAATAGAAAACATTTTACTAGCTTTAAAAAAATAAAATTTACTAATTAAATATTTATTTTCTTTTAAAAGAATAAAATTTGCCAAATGAAATTAAAATTATAAAAGACAATTATCAAATCAGTTTAATTTTACAGATTATTAAATTAATATTACCCGAAATTCGCGGTCATCACATTACCTGACCTCCCTCCAGGATGCGCCATGCCCTGGCCGTTTTAATGCACAGAAAAAAGATTGTTCGGTGCTCTACCCTGGCCATCTTAGGTGTGGATAGAGGCTTACTTCATCCTCCCTTCAGGAGGTGTGTTAACTTGGGCATAGCATGGCGTGGATAAAGGCTTGTTCGGTGCTCTAACCTGGCCATCTTAAGCGTAGATAGAGGCTTACTCTATCCTCCCTCGAGGAGGTGCCACAGCCTGGCCGTAGCGTGGCATGGATAAGGGCTTGTTCGACGCTCTACCCTGGCCATCTTAGGCGCGGATAGAGGCTTACTCTGTCCTTCCTCCAGGAGGTGCTCTACACTGGCCATCTTGGCACGGACAGAGGATTTTCTACCATCTTAGGTGGTATCCAAATTTGCGGAGTATTTCACCCCCAACCATGTAGATTTTCTTTTCGGGAAGAAGCTCTTTATTAATCCATTTTTTGAAAATATGACCCTAAATGCTCGGCATTCCATGTCAAGCACCATATTGCCATTTGGGAGACGTATCTTGTAAGTTCCTAGTGGGATTACACTACATATGATTAATGGCCCCTCCCAGTTTGGTCCTAGGGGTCCATCTGTAGGATTCTTAGTATTGGCCATTACTCCACGGAGTATAAAATCCCCCTCTTGAAATGACCAGGCCCTTACTAATTGAATTGTAATATTTAGAGATTCTCCTCTAATACTCGGTGGTTCTTACCACTGCTTCATCTCTTAGCTCATGTATTAAGTCTAGTGATTCCTTCTTTAGTTCTTGATTCATGTCGAATGCATAAGAAATCCTTTAGTCTAAGGGTATTTCAATCTCAATTGAAAGCATCACCTCACACCCATATGTCAAAGAATATGGGGTATGTCCCATTGTCGTCTTAGCAGATGTTTCGTAGGCCCATAAAATTAGCGGTAATTCTTCTACCCAATTCCTTTTGCTTTGCTTAGTCGCATTATCAAAATGATTTTTATGGTTTTATTTGCAGCTTCAACTGCTCCATTATCTTTGGATGTGCGACAATTGAAAAGCTTTAACAATTTTATTTTTCTGGTAGAATCGTCAGAATTCTTTGCTTTCAAATTGTGCCCCGTTGTTAGAAATTATCTTTTGAGGAATTCCAAATCTGGTTATGACATTCTTAATTACAAATCTCAATACTTTTGCCGAAGTGATTTTTGGTAGTGGTTTAGGTTCAATCCATTTGGTAAAAAAGTCAATAGCCACTACGGCATATTAAGCTCCTCCTTTTGAAATTAGTAATGGGCCGATAAAATCTATTCCTCAAACATCAAAGGGCCATGGACTTATGATCGGAGTTAACTAACTTGGAGGCTACCTAGGTATTTTTGAAAACTTCTGTCATTTCTCACACCTTTCAACATAGTCTACAGCTTTGCTTACCATGTGTGGCCAATAAAATCCTTGCCTCACTACTTTCTTTGCAAGCTTCGTTCCATTTGAATGATCGCCACACAACCCCTCGTGTGCTTTAGCCGTTAATCTCATCCCATCACTCATGCTTACATACCGAAGATAAGGTAGGGCATTTCCCTTCTTATATAGGATTTCATTTATCATAACAAAGGTTAGAGCCTGCCTCCTGACTTTCCTTGCCTCTCCTTTATCAGATGGTAATGTTCCATTGATTAAATACTCAACAATAGGTGCCATCCATGTACCCTTATATATGCTTTTTGTACTAGGCTGATCCATCCTTCTATTTCCTAGTTCTCGATCATTTTCTACTTTATCTCCTCTCTGATATTTGGCCTGAGATATCATCACAAGCAACTCTTTTCCTTGTACGGATGTCTCTTTTTCTAAACTCGGCCTTTCCTGATATCTAACGGGGACAATTCATGATTATGGGGTTCCCCTTGAGCTAGCCAATTTTGTTAAAGAGTCTGCATATGCATTCTTTGTCCTTGGTACTTAATTTACAAAAAAATCTTCAAACAAGGCTAGCCTGAGATCCTTTGTTTGATATATCTGTTTCACTTGATTGCCCATTAGCTGTGAGTCACTAAAAATTTGTATTCATGGAATTTTCAATTCTAAAGCTAAAGTTAATCCCGCTGCCATTGACTTATATTCTGCGGCATTGTTGGTTGCAGGAAATCCCAATTTCATGGCATAATGCAATCGATGTCTGCTAGGTTTATAATTACATATCTTGCTCCGGAACCTTGTTCATTTGATGCCCCATTGACAAATAGTTGTCATATGGGCTTCTGATCTTTCTCCTTTTCCGATTTCTCCTTTATAAAGCTGGTGCATTCATTTATGAAGTCTACTAGTGCTTGGTTTTTCATTGTAGCCCTTGGTTGAAAATCTATTTTGTATTGGCTGAGTTCAATTCCCCATTTTACCAATCTCCCTGAAGTCTCATGCTTGCTAAAAACTTGCTTAAGAGGAAAAAATTTCAATACTTTGATCGAATGTGCTTGGAAATATACTCTGAGTTTTCGAGTGGTGAGAATTAAGTAATAAGCTAGTTTTTCTATAATTGGGTATCAGACTTCTGCATCTTCTGACTGCTTACTCACATAATATACCTGGAGTTGTGCTAACTTGTCTTCCCGAATATGTACCAAACTGGCCGCATGTTTGGATACTGCCATATATAGATACAAAGTTTCCCCACTCTTGGATCGAGAGAGTATTGGTGGTTTTTCCAAATGAATTTTCAATTCCAAGAAGGCTTTTCTACAAATTTCTCCCCATTCAGAGTTCTTTCTCTTTTTAATCACATTGAAGAATGTTATGCAATTATCAGTAGCTTTAGAAATAAATTTGCTCAGGGTGGCTACTCTTCTATTCTCATCACTTCCTTACTAGTTTTTGATTCAGCCATATCCCTTATAGCTAGAATTTGGTTGGGATTTGCCTCTATCTCTTGAGCATTTACCAAGTAGCCTAAGAATTTTCCAGAATGGACCCCAAAAGAGAAATTTTGTGGATTTAACTTCATTTAATACTTTCACAATGTCTCAAAAATTTCCTTCGGATCTTTGAGATGGTTTTCAGGCACATTTGATTTTACCAGCATATCATTAACATAAACCTCCATATTTATACCGATCTGCTCTTTGAAATCTGATTAACCAACCTCTGATAGGTGGCCCCAACATTCTTTAGACCAAACGACATGGCTTTGTTACAATAAATTCCTCATTCTGTTATAAAGCTGGTATGATCTTCATCTAGTTTGAACATTGGTATCTGATTGTACCCTTACTAAGCATCTATAAGAGATAACAACTTGTGTCCACTCATTACATCTACCAACTGATCTATTCGTGGCAAAGGGAAACAGTCTTTTGGGCATACTTTGTTTAAGTGTGTGTAATCGACATATGTTCTCCACTTTCCATTTGACTTTTTCACTAGAACTAGGTTAACTAACCATTTAGGGTAATATACTTCGAATTAAACCATTTACAAGGAGTTTATCAACTTCCTCTTTTTGTGCATCTATTTGAAATTTACCTAATTGCCTCTTTCTTTGCCTTACGGGGGTTGCTTCTAGGTTGATGTTAAGGGCAAGACACATAACGGTCGGGTCTATCCCTACCATATCTGAATGTGACCAAGCAAACACATCTTTGGTTTTTTTGAGGAACTGAACTAGATCTTTCTTTAACGTGCAATCAAGGTCTTTACCTTCCTTAACCACTTTAGAAACATCTTAAGAATCTATAAGGGTTTCCACAAGGTCCTCCATGGGACTTATCCTTTCTATCTCACCCTGGAAGTCAAATTCTCTTCCTATCGGACTTTCTACTACTGAATTTGTATCAACCCTCTTTCTCTTGTTTCCTATAGAAATATACTTTTGATACATACGCTTATTAGACTTCCTACCATTAATCCTTGCTGCGAATGTTGGATGTAGACATCCACCATTCGAAGGTTTTAGAGTGATAGAAGAATCAAAATAAGTAGAATAATCCTTTTTATATTTCTCAAATGTTGCAAAGTACATTTCAAGGGATTTGAATTGTTCTCCCCGCACTGTCCCCGAGACTCTCTTTTTCAAGAAATTCACCATGAGGTACTTTAGCAAGACGAAAGCATCAACTTCATCTAAGGCCGGCCTGCCGGAGAAAGCATTATAGTAGGAGAGTTGGTAAATTATCATGAAGATGGCTTCAAATGATCGGCATATAGGAGGCACCCCCATTTGTACTAGAAGCTTTATTTGGCCCACGCACTGGAGTAGATCCCTTGTTGTTGAACCCAAATATCTATTTGGAGCTTGGCTCTAGCTTGTGGTTTGGGATATTCATTTGATCAAAAGCATGCTCGAAGATAACATTGACCGCACTCCCCTTGTCGACCATAATTTTGGAGAAAACTAACAGTCCGATTTGTGTAGTGATCATGAGGGGGTCATTATGTGGATGATAAACTCATTTGTGCATCTCCTACGGAGTAACCACCAAATTTGGCATTTGAATATTATGTCGAGGGCTCTTTGTTGGAGGCTCTTCCAGAAAAGAATAAATTCGCTCCTTAGCTTCCTTGATATATCTATTTCGAGCTCCTTTAGTATTTCTTGCCAGATGTGGTACGCCGTGGATCACATCGATCCTGTTAATCAGTGGGCTTAAGCTGCGGGGGTTTTCGTCTTCTAGAGCATTTACAGTGTTTCCTGGACGCTTCTAGGGAGAAATTTCGGCTCTTTAGGTTTTTTGCTGATCTTGGATAAATTCTTTGAGATAGCCTTCCCAGATTAGCTTCTAAATTATGCTGGCCAGCACTCTGCATTCATCCATTTTATGACCGTTTTCTTTATGATAGGCATAGAATCTCCTTCTTTCTTCTACTTTTTATTATCCTTATCTTTATAGGAGATTAGAACGTTGACTCTCTCCTTTGTTGTTGCATATATGTAAGACAGTGGCCTGTTTAAAGCAACTACATTAGCGGTTGGCTCTTTCCACCTGACCCTTTTATGGCTATGGTCAAAGCTAAATTTTCACCCTCCTCTCTGGGTAGTGTTTCCGAATGAATTTGTCTAGAAGAAAGTGGAAGTCTTGGATATATTTACAACTATTGACAAATAGTTGCTTCTAGAAAGGAGTGTTCTCGACCAAATCAAAATGGACGGCTATGAGTTTTTCCTGGTGATTCATGTCCTTAGCTTTTTGGGCTTTTGCGTTGAATCTCCACAGATAATCTCCCAAAGATTCACCCTACCTTTGTTTTATGTTGGCCAAGAGTGTATAATCAATGGTTGGATCCTTGCAAATATAGAATTGCGCTGAAAACTCATAATAAATTTTTTTCCAAGAGTAGATGGTTTTCTCACTATACTGCCTTTACAACCTAGTTGCCGCCCCTGAAGAGTAACGAGAACAGTCAGAACTTGACTGCTCCAAAAGCGTTGTATTGGTCCATCTGGTAATCGAATGCCAAAAGGTGGTCTTCGGGGTCTGTATTCCCATGGTACTTCATAGATGGGATCTGCACATAAGAAGGAATTACTGTTTCCATGATCTCATCAGTAAATGGTGGCACCCTCTCGTTGTCATTTGCATTTGCGTCCATGGTTCTTTTACCCTTTGACTTCATCGCGTCCATGATTGCTTCTCAGCAGCATCTTTTAGGAAGGCCTTCATATTACCATAATTTTTCTAATTCGAATGATATTCATTAGAAGTTGAGCTGCTAGACAGCTCTATTAATTTGTTAAGAATTCTTCCTTCGTTGTTTGCTTTTACTTGTGGAAGTTCTTTCTACATTGAGGTAGTTAAGTCTATTTTGTTCTTGCATACCTTGGAGACGGCTCTCAAGTTTCTTCTGGGAGAAACTACTTTCTCTCCTGTAGTTTTCCTTAGAGTTTTTGATGATCTTTGAGATAAAGCTATCTTTAATAGATCTTGCGTTTCTTGTAATTGCTGCTCTAAATGATTGATTTTATCTGTATTCTCATCTAGCTATGCTAGTGATGAAGTTTGACCTAGGATAACCCCATCTGGGTTGAAAGATGGAGCAACATTCTCCTCAAGATTGGAAGTGTGCACTACTTCCTCATTGAGTCCTCTTAAGAATTTTGATCTCATTTTGCCTAGGCAAGAGAAATTAATCAAAATTAGTCTATACATAGTGATATGGTCGGAGATTCAGGTGCTCCTTCTAGCGCCAAAACGTTCATAAGAAATCTTGTCAACCTTCCTAGTGTTTAGTAAGGTATTTTTGTTTGAATAAAACCATGTGGTGGAGATGATTCTCATTTCTAGAAATGGATTTTTGGATGGAATGTCTTAATTAAATTGATTTGATGAAAAGAACAATGAATGGTAATCCCTTTCGACCTTGTCGAATGGTTAATGAGGTTGCTCCAACCCTTCGATTAGGTTGATGAAATGTTAGATTGTCAAACCTTTTGACCTTATCAAAAGGTTATAGGCATAACCATCCTAATCCTTCCATCTAAGCTAGTGTATAAGGAAATAACTCAACCTTTTGACCTTGTTGAAATGTTGCTAACAAGATCACTCCAACCTTTCAACTAGGTTGGAATAGAAGTAAGTTATCAAACATTTCGACTTTATCGAAAGATGTAACAAGGATTTTCCAATTACTGAACATCCATAAATCAATAATTTGATGAGTTCCATCTCCCTTTAAATACACAAGCAGTCATGATTGATGTTTACCGCTTCCTTTTTAACTACGTCGAAAGGTTATGTGTAAGACCTCTCAACATTGTTGTAAGAAGATTCATAGTTCATTTTCCAACCTTAACTGCTTTCAACCCTTTTGATGTCCATTTTGATGCTATGGAATCAATTCAATGGGTTTACTAATGTTTAAGGAAGTAAATTACCATCAAATTAAACCCATCATGAGTGGTTATAAGATATATAACCTAGGGTTCAATTGGGAAGTAAACCTTTCGACTAAGTCGAATGGTTTTCCTTCTTTCAAAGCAACCTCGGCTTATATCTTTAACCCATTTACTATTCTTATATAGGATCAACAAAATTAATCTGATATCCATGAATTTAGCATTTTCTACACATCATCATTGCTTTATCTTTCCATATTAAGTGTGGATTTCAATGATAATGTTTTGCGATGAGGAATGTCTAAGTCAATCATATATATAGCATTAATCAAAAGAGATTATGAGAAAAAGGTTGAAATTAAGTGCAATTGATCATTAGTCTAGCTAAAGATATTAATGATTCTCTTTATTGACAATATCCATCTTGAACAAGCCATCTCCCTTTATTTCGTGTCCAAAATGAGTTATAAGAAATTAATCGATCTCTGCAATTTAATTTAGGGTTTTTACAGGTAAAATTTTCTCTATGAAAGTGGATAAAAGAAAATGAATTCAATATCCAGAATTCGGCCCCAAAACTGGACCCCTTGGGTCTTATTTATAGAAGCAGGCGGCCCACCTTTCGACTTCATGCTATCTACTGAGTCGAAAGGTCCCCCTTTTATATGCCGCACTAAAGCTTTTGACTTCATCGGAAGGTTATGAACCCTTAGACTGTGTTGAAAAGTTCGGAGTCTCTTATGCTTCTTGGGTTATCTCTTTTGCTTCCTTGTTTTCCACCTTATCGATGGGTCTCCTCTTTGCATACTGTGTGAACCTTTCGACCTTGTCGAAAGGTCTGCTTCCCCCATGTTATTATGAACCTTCCGACCTCATTGAAAGGTTTGCCTCATTACGAACCTTTCGTTCTTGTCCAAAGGTTTATTCTTCATATGCTATTATGAACCTTCCACCTTTGTCGAAAGGTTTGCCACTCTTATGCTTTCATTAACCTTTCGACTTCATCAAAAGGTTTGTCCTTTACATGTTTTGTGAACCTTTTCGACTTTGTGAAAGTTTTATCTTTACTTGAATGTTGTCGAGAGTTGTGCTTCTCTTTAATGTTGTCGTGAGTTTGCTTCCCATTCTTTGCTGACTTCTGAGTGTTGTTTTCTTTATAGAACCTTTCGACGCTGTTGATAGGTATCTTGGATATATCTTTATCAATTGAAAAGGCTTGCTATGATTTCAAAAAGGTAACTTTGGGGTAAAACCTTCGGCTTCGAAAGGTTTGTTGTGTAGTTGAGAGATCACCACTGATTTCTTTTGAAAGGAGTTCTAAATCCATAATTGTCTGTTCATCTGCGTCGTAAGGTTGATCGTGGTGGGAGGTCATGTTTGTTTTCATCCGGGTTGAAGGGTTTTGCACTGTATGGAAAATTGAACTCTCTGAACATCCTTTTTAAGTTTTTCATGATGACTTAGACTGTTTCTTTATCAAACTTCAATTTTAGTATCCTTCTTTCATACTACCGCCTTCACGTGAATTTTATGGTTAACATTAAGCAGACCATATTTATCAAATATTTTACAATTAAGGATGCCTAATATAATTATAAGACCAAGTGGGAGACTATTTGAAATAATTAATAATTATTTAGTCCCAAAAGTTATATGAGTTAATATTTATTACTCTCGAAATATTTTGAAATTCCAAATTAATGCAATTTTCCATTATGTGTTCTTATTAATTAATATGGGCGCATGATAAAGATTTAACAATATATTTTAGGCAAAATTTTGGTTTACATGATAGTTAGTGGAATAAAGATTGACTCATAACATTTTTCAGTTATCAATGCATTGGAATAAAGAAAGACTCGTAACATCTTTTAGTCATCAATGCATAAGATTTTGGACCTCTCCCGCTATATAACAGAGATATCTTCACCATCGAGATATACCCATAACACGGTTTATTTTAGCAAGGGGAAGCAGTTTCAAAATTATAAAAAGACACCATTCCTTCCTATTTCTTAAGAGGGTGAAGAGCACCATTCCAAGTCTTTCAATTGACTATAGGTAAAGTGAAAGGTTAGTGATTCTTTTGGTTATTTAATTGTTATTGCATGAAGATAAAATCCTTTTTCTTATGTAAATAAATCTAGCTCTCTAAGCATTCTGGCTATATATATCTAGTTATGAAGTTGTAATGATCACCGTCTCCTATTAACAAAGTTTATATCAAGATCTTGAAGCTAGGGGAAGAAGAGATTCAAGGCTAAATTAGTGAGTGGGATCTTATCTACTTCTTATATGGTACTACTCGTATTATTAATCCCTTATGGAATAACTAAAAAAATATCAAGTTTTTTCTACGAAAGTATTTTCATGTGTGTTTGTATAGACACACACATAACTGGTATATGAATAGTGTTTATTATATAATTATATATAGATTGTAAATAGAATTTTGATTTGAAATTCAAAATAAAAATATCTCAAAAATAAATTTCCTTTGCCCAGAATCGACGACCTGTTCGATCAGTTGCATGGCACTCGATTCTTTTCTAAGATGGATCTAGCCCAAGGATTCCATCAGTTGGGAATTGTTGAAGACTGTATCCATTTGTCTATTTTTGGGGTCTAGATATATTCTACGAATGGTTAGTTATCCCCTCGGACTAACCAATACCCCTGCATATTTGTAAGCCTAATGACCCGAGTATCTCGTGTAATATTAAATAAGTTCGTTCTTATATTTATTGTTGATATTATGATTTGGTAAGCCAAATATAGAATAAATGTTTCAGTTTGATCTGGTAAACCATTTCTCTATTTTTATGTGTTCATCTGTTCTTTGTTTGTCTCCTTGTCTAGCAAATTTCGAGGACGAAATTTTCTTAAGGGGAATCTGTAACGATCCCGTTTTTAAGCCGAATTTAATTTGGTAATTAAAATAAATTTTTAGATTTAATTATGAATTAATTTGAATTTTTCAAGAAAATAAACAAAATATGTTTTTTTATATATTTATATATAGATTGTAAATAAAATTTTGATTTGAAATTCAAAATAAAAATATCTTGAAAATAAATTGGATTTAGTAAAGAATTTTCTATATTTTAAAACTAATAAAAGTTTGTTTTCTAATTATAGTATAATATATATGTATATATATATATATATACATTGATTTGGAAGTTATGTTTTGAATAATAGATAAAATGGGTGACTACAAATATAAAACAAGAATTTATAAAAGCTTTAAAATATATATATATATACATATATCTTTTGAAATTAATAAGATAAATATATTAAGTATGATAACTTAAGTTTTAAATTTGAATAAGATATTAATAAAGGGATAATATTCTTTCTCTTTAAGGTAATACATATATAAATGTAGTTTGTATAAAAACATAATAGATAATTTACGTAAATATATGTAAACGCAATACATAATTCATAAAGGGGTTTAAACATATATTTTTTTGTTTGACATTTGTAAACTTGAGAAAAGATGCATTAAACATATGTTAGCTTGTTATAAAAAAGTTGAAAAATGTTTGTTCTTCTTTTAATATGAATTAGAAATATATATTGAATGTTTAGTAAGAAAACCAGGCTAATGCATATTTTCCAAAATCTTCTTTCATCTTCGTTTTCTAAAACTAAAACCTGAGATCAATGAAAATCAAAAGAAAAGGAAATAAAAAACTTCAGTTTGCAAACCTGTAAGCTTAAACCAGAATAAAACAAATCAAACTCAATTCAAAGGTCTAAGTTCTTCAACCTGAAGCAATTAAAAACAAGTTCAAATATCAGATTCAACTCAAAGTCATCAAATTTCCAAATTTTCAAAGCATAAAACAATTTTTGGGATTAGATCAAAATAAACAAAGCAAAATTCAAATTTAAAAGCAAGATCAAATTCAATTCATCTCAAACAAATTCTAGATTTCAAGTTCAAGGTCAAAATCTATTCATGTTTTCAATTCTATTTCCAGGCCTGTCTCTGTTTCATGTTCCAGGTGAGTGAACTACATATATAAAATCTGGAATCTGCTATATCTTTTTTACATGTGATTGATGCTTGAAAATATGTTGTGAAAAGTTGGTATAGATGGAATAATGATTGCATTGTGTGTGTGGTGGGAGGCTTTATGGTAGTTTCATTTTCCAAAAAGCATAGCGAATTTCTTTTTATTTCTTTCTGTACAAATAAACTATTTTTATTTGCTCACACCAGTCCCACGACTGACTTGGAGTTTATTGTTCCCTTTCTAAACTCTGGGTGCCCATAATTTTCCATACGGGCAGCCTAGAGTCAGGTTATCAATAGATAGTAGATGTGGATCAGAAGTCTTTGGTTCGGGTGATCGCATTGTGGATCGAGCTTGCTATAAGTTCAGTACGATGGTGGTTCGAGCTTTTGGTTTGAGTCTTTAAAGATTTGGATTAAAGATGCAGTGTTGGATTCTCTCGCTCTCTCTCTCTCTCTATTGAAGACAATGTTGGTGTTCCGCTGTTGTGATATATTTTCCGCTGTTATTCTTTTCCACTATTGTATATATATTTCTGATAATGTTGATCACTTCATATTGTATCATTGTTGTAATCAGTTGTTGTTTATCAATAAAATTATTCTTTTGTTTCCGCTATGTTGTTATCACCTAATGTTGTTATAAGCTCCGACGAACCAGACTCAATGTTTGAATCTGCAGCATTTGAATACGGGTGAAGTATGGATGTCGATTTTCGAAGGTCGAGTCTAGATCGTATGGGCATAGAGGCAATTATTAGCTAGTGAAATTTGAATGGGCTCTTATTTACAAAATGTAAAACGAATTGAAATAATATGGATAAATTATTATCACACCCCCGGTTATATACACATACCACTCAAGAGTATTCCTATGTAATACCGTCGAGTAATACAGAGAATGAAGTGATATAGAGAACATACGTGAAAATTCACTCTGGCCAACATTTGTATGTAACTCAATAATCAATATTACCTACCACATTCGTACACGGTCTCGGTACAAAGCAATAAACAAGTGTGCTACCAGGATGAACAATACACAATCATAGATATTAATTATCGGTTAGAGAAATGGTGTCAAAATGTAGTAGATAAAATATAATACGTAATAAATAAAACAGTACATAAGTCCATGGGTTATCAGATGAATGTCGCTAGCCTAGTACATCATATATCATTAACTAATACATAATAAATGAGGCTACAAAAGCATATAGGGAATGTATCATCCTATATCTACTAGTAGCATCCTAAAAGTCCAAACCAAGCTCAATCCTTACAGAGTACCTGCACTAGAAGTCACTCGGACTGACCCGAGTATTACAAAGAACACACGAGTAAAACTATGCCTACTTATAATACCAAATAGTATAATAATAATGATGGTAACTTATAGTATGAAACATCATATGTAACCAAATATAAATTGAGATAGCCTAATAAATCATATCATCCCAATCAACATCAATGAATTACAAGTTTAAATCAGTCCAAATCAACAATAATAAACAAAGGCTATCTCTAAATGTCAAATCAGAAGAGTATGGATATACGAGTACTGACTACACTTTAGACATAGTCTCTAGTATAGTTATGACGCAGCGGATTAATCAAAACAAACTTCAATTGGTGAAAGTAGCGATCGATGGAATGAAGATACCGAAATGCCCAAATTCGTTGATCCGAAGATACCGAATTCTAGCTATCTCAAACACGTTGATAGCGCACTATACCGTGTTCAAAGATCTACGATTCTTCGTACGTTGATCTAGCGCACTAGATTCCGTGAATCGGCTTCAACAAACGTGGATTCGAGCGCACTCGAATGACGTAAGTGGAGATAGGAGATCACACTCAACTACCAATTAAAAGAAAGCACAAAGCAATCAAAGAGAATTTTATTCAAAAGTCAACAACCTCTAAAAATTACAACACACCCCCTATTTATAGTGTTTTCAACCCCTGACCCTTAAGTCGTGACCGACTCATGCCTCACGACTCAACTAGGTCGTTGCCGACCTAACAGACACTATACGCCTCAATTACAACACAACACAAGCAACCGACTCAACAGATGACAACGACATACGACTCAGAACAGCGGCAAAAATAGACGATCTAAACATGAACGACTTATATACAACACGAGTCATTAGATACAAACGACATACGACTCATCATCACCATTAACGACTCATTACCAACGACTCATCCTCAGCGACTCAAGACTTTACGATATACGACTCATCATACAAAGCGACTCAGGACACATCCATATTACAACGCATATAAGTCGGCAGCGACTCAATATACGAAGTCATACGACTTACGACTCAACTATGGAACGACTCAAAACACACGCGACTTAAGCTCCCAAGCTTCCTGTGGTAACTCCTCAAACGACTTAACTAGGTCGTGCCCTTCCGCCGACTCAAGCCTTTAACAGTTGGAACCTTCTCCTTCTTCCTGATAAGTCGTATACGCCTTATAGATGGGTCGTTGAGTCGTGTACAACTCATCAGACTTGAACACCCCAAGTTCCCGTTGAGTCGTAGCCCTGTTTCATTAACCCGTATACGACTCAAGTGTTTGTTATCTCGTGCCTCTTCTTCGTTAGGTCGTACCTCCCCTTCACTCGACCAGTTAGGTCGTTCATGACTCATAGCTGCTTGACTCGTGAACGACTTAAGTCCTAAAAACGAAGCTTCCTTAACTCGAGAACGATCTTCCTCTTTAAGTTGCATACGACTTATCCCCTGAGCTACATCATCCTCCCCTGGTTGAGGAAAATTCATCCTCGAATTTGTAAATTCTTCTACCTCAGATTGTTCGTCTCTATAATATGGTATGAGATGTTTAACATTGAACACATCAGAAGTGTAAACATTCTCCGGCAATTTCAATTTGTAAGCATTTTCATTAATCCGTTTCACAACTTCTACAGGACCAATTTTTCTGGCTTTCAACTTGTTATAAGTGCCTACCGGAAAACGATCCTTCGTCAACACAGCGTAAACCAAATCACCTTCGTTAAATTCAACATTCCGTCGCTTCAAATCAGCAGTTCGCTTATACTTCTCGTTTGTCTTCACCAATCGTTCCTGAACGATCTTATGACATTCGGTTAATTCTTCAACAAAATCAACAGCCCGTTTAACACTCCCCTTCGCTTGTGGTATCACTGCTAAATCCAACGGTCCCCTGGGTAAATTGGAATATACAATCTGAAATGGACTGAATCCCGTACTACGATTCACTACATGGTTATGAGCAAACTCTGCCTGGCACAACTTCATGTCCCAACTCTTCAGATTATCTTTCACTAAACACCGTAACAAATTTCCCAATGATCTGTTAACCACTTCTGTCTGCCCATCGGTTTGCGGATGATAAGTGCTGCTAAAGTTCAACTTTGTTCCCACCATCTTCCACAAACTGAGCCAAAAATGACTTAAAAATCTGGTATCCCTGTCTGAGACAATAGATTCCGGCAACCCATGTAGACGATAGATTTCTTTAAAATATAACCGAGCAACACGAACAGCATCCGTCGTCTTCTTACAAGTAATAAAATGTGCCATTTTAGAAAATCTGTCAACCACTACATATATAGAATCGTTACCACGCTGCGTTCTCGGCAATCCCAATACAAAATCCATACTCACATCAACCCATGGTTTAACTGGTACAGGTAACGGCATATATAATCCAGCATTGGTCGCAGTTCCATTCGAAACTTGGCAAATATGACTTCGCTCCACAAACCTTCCCACTTCTTTCCTCATTGACGGCCAAAAGTAAGACTGTGAAATTAACTGTAAAGTACGATCACGGCCCACATGTCCTTCCTCATGCAACTCCCTGATAATTTTCAATCTCAAGCTACAATCCGGAATGCATAAACGATTTCCTTTAAACAGAAAACCATCCACCAATATGAATTCATCAGCATTCCCTTCCTTAAATTGTTCAACAAATTTCTTAAAATAAGGATCTTCTTCAATTAGATCTGGCAATAGCTCGAAACCCGTTACTTCAACTTTCATTGTCGTTAATAGATGACTCCTCCTACTCAAAGCATCAGCTACCCGATTCGTCACTCCCGACTTATGTTTAACAACGAAAGTAAATTGTTGCAAATAGGCAATCCATGATGCATGTCTCGCAGAAATCTTGTCCTGCCCCTGCAAATGCTTCAACGCCTCATGATCAGTGTACAGAACAAACTCCTTCTGAAATAGATAATGTCTCCAATGTTTAATCGCTTGCACAACAGCATAGAATTCAACGTCATATGTACTGTATCTCATCTTTGCCCCTGACAACTTCTCACTGAAATAAGCAACTGGCTTCCCATTCTGACTCAGAACTCCTCCAATACCAACATTCGAAGCATCAGTATGCAATTCAAACAACAACTGAAAATTCGCTAAAACAAGAATTGGTGCTGTCGTTAATAGTGACTTAATCTTTTCAAAAGCAACCCCCGCTTCCTCTGACTATACAAACTGTTTCCCCTTCATGCAATCAGTAACTGGAGCCATCACACTACTAAAGTGTGGAATAAACCTCCGATAGAATGACGCTAGTCCATGAAAACTTCTCACCTCTGTAATTGTCCTCGCTTGTGGCCAATTCCTGACTGCTTCAATTTTATTCTGGTCAACTTGAATTCCTTCCTCCGAAACAACATACCCCAGAAATAAATCACTCCTCGTCATAAACACACACTTCTTTGTAGCAGCATAAAATTGTTCTTCACGAAGAATAATCAACACTTCCCTCAAATGTAGAACATGCTCCTCTATACTCCTGCTATATATCAGAATATCATCAAAATACACTACCACAAATTTCCCAATATACGGCCTGAATATTTGGTTCATCACCCTCATGAATTTACTTGGCGCATTTGATAAACCAAATGGCATAACCAACCATTCGTATAACCCCTCTCTCGTCTTAAACGCTGTCTTCCACTCGTCTCCCGGTCTAATTCGAATCTGGTGATAACCACTCTTCAAATCAATCTTCGAAAAGATAATAGCCCCACTCAACTGATCTAGCAAGTCATCCAACCTTGGCATGGGAAATCTATATCTCACGGTAATCTTGTTCAATGCTCGACTGTCAGTGCACATCCTCCACGTCCCATCCTTCTTGGGTACCAATAAAGCTGGTACAGCACATGGACTCAAACTCTCCTGCACTCGCCCTTGTTCAAGCAACTCTTCCACCTGCCTCCTCAACTCTTCATGTTCCTTCGGACTCATTCGATAATGTGGTCTATGTGGTAATACTGCTCCCGGAACAAGATCGATCTGATGTTGAATGTCTCTCAGTGGCGGTAACTCCTTAGGCAACTCCTCTGGAAATACATCCTCAAATTCTTGCAAAACTGGCTTCGCTTCTTCTGGAATTTCAACCTCTTCACTGCTCTCACGCCCAATCAACAAGTATACTTCAGGCTCCTCTTCAACCTCCTTAGCAAACTCCTTCAAAGTCAACAGAGTTTTCAATTCCTCAATCTCCTCCAGCTTGTTCTCCTTCTGTTGTTGCTTCTTGGGAACCAAAGTGATTTTAGTACCCTCGAACATGAAACTATAGCTATTGGCTCGACCATCGTGTTGTACTGCTCGATCAAACTGCCATGGCATGCCCAACAACAGATGACACGCATCCATGTCCACTACATCGCACCAGATTTCATCTTTGTATTTCTTTCCAATAGAAAATTTCACGCAAGCTCTTCGACACACCTTCACTTCACCACCCTTCCTTAACCATGCTAGCTTGTACGGTTTAGGATGCTTCTCAGTTTTCAAGTTCAACTTCCTTACTGCTTCTGTAGAGATAATATTATCACAGCTTCCAGCATCAATAACGAACTTGCAAACTTTCCTCAAAATAGTGCATGCCGACTGGAAAATATTGCTTCTCAACCAACTAGAATCCTCTTCTTGCTTTGGTGTAAGACATGACCTCCTCATCATAAGATTACAACCTTCATCTCCAAACAATTCTTCTTCCTCCTCAACATAAGGTGCATTTGAACATTCTGCCTCTTCCTCTTCATCCTCAGCTTCAACTATCATAGTTCTTTTCTTCGGCTTCGGACACTCATTGCTTTTATGACCCATCTCCTGGCAATTGTAACATTTGAACCTACTGCTAACCTTCGCCTTCTCACCTTCCTTCACAACTGGTTTGGCAACAATCTTAGGAACATTAGAACTTCCACCGACTCCCTTCACTTGATTGTTAGAATTGGTAAACACACCACCTCCACGTCTTTCTTGCTTTTCCCAAGCTAACGCCTTTTGATGTGCCTCCGCTACAGATTTGGCATCGAACATATTAACCATATCCTGGATCTGCATTCTCAATCCTCCAACAAACCTAGCAGTCAGTTGTTCTTCTGTCTCCATTATATCGTTCCTGGCAATGAGTTGGTAAAATTCATCTGCATAGTCATTTACTGATTTCGTCCCCTGCCTTAGATTCTGCAATCTCTGGTATAGAAGTGATTGGTAGTTGTATGGAAAAAATGTAGCTCTCATCAATTTCTTCATCTTCTCCCAAAATTCTATCTTTGACTTCCCCATTCGTTCACGAGTAAGTTTAGTTTGCTGCCACCATGCCAAAGCTCTTCCCCTCAGCCTTGTAGCAACTAACTTTACTCTCCTATGCTCAGGAACCTCCTTGAAATCAAAGATCTCTTCAACATTTGATAACCAATCTAAGAATTCTTCAGCTACCATCCCACCTCTAAACTCTGGAATCTCCATCTTCATACCCGATTCCCATCGACGATCATCTTCAGCACCCCGATAAGAATTTCGAACTTGGTCTCGATCTCGATAATGAATACTAGCTCTATCACCCTCTTCATCAAAATCAAAAGTACGCCTACATCGATCTCGACCATTATCATCTCTTCGTTCATGCATGCTTCTTTGACTATGTCTCTCTTCCTCTCTATATGCTTCATTGTCAAATTCACGTCGACTTCTTCTCTCTTCATGTGCATAGTCATGATGATCTCTTCGTGATGAAATTGATGTTTCTCTTCTATCTCTACAAGAATGTGGTGATACCCTCCTCGCTTCCGTAACCGATGGCGAAACTCGGTTTCCTCCATGGTTCGAGTTTGGTGATCTCCTCCTTTGATTCAAATCATCCATCAACTTCTCTAACTTTCCAATGCCTTCATCAAACTTCTCATTAATACGTTGTTCCATAAGCTCGGCTTCTTCTCTTCGATACAAAGCTTCAACATTTTGATGACGATTAGCTCTTCTAGGTGGCATGATTCAAACTCACAAACTTCAACAAATTGAACACAAAGAAACTTCAAAACAACAACAATAAGCCACGCTCAAGCTTCAAGACCCTTCACTAGGCTCGGCTACTTCACAAGTATACACGGCCTAACTTCATATTCAAACACTTCTCCAAATCTAGATCCAAAATGAGATGGATCAAAATCTTCGAACTTGTTGCAACTTCAAGATGAACACAACAAACACAACTTCAAACTTCAACTTCAAATACTTGGCTCCAAGAATCAACTTAGCTATGATTGGCTTAGTATGGCTCTGATACTAAAACTGACGCAGCGGATTAATCAAAACAAATTTCAATTGGTGAAAGTAGCGATCGATGGAATGAAGATACCGAAATGCCCAAATTCGTTGATCCGAAGATACCGAATTCTAGCTATCTCAAACACGTTGATAGCGCACTATACCGTGTTCAAAGATCTACGATTCTTCGTACGTTGATCTAGCGCACTAGACTCCGTGAATCGGCTTCAACAAATGTGGATTCGAGCGCACTCGAATGACGTAAGTGGAGATAGGAGATCACACTCAACTACCAATTAAAAGAAAGCACAAAGCAATCAAAGAGAATTTTATTCAAAAGTCAACAACCTCTAAAAATTACAACACACCCCCTATTTATAGTGTTTTCAACCCCTGACCCTTAAGTCGTGACCGACTCATGCCTCACGACTCAACTAGGTCGTTGCCGACCTAACAGACACTATACGCCTCAATTACAACACAACACAAGCAACCGACTCAACAGATGACAACGACATACGACTCAGAACAGCGGCAAAAATAGACGACCTAAACATGAACGACTTATATACAACACGAGTCATCAGATACAAACGACATACGACTCATCATCACCATTAACGACTCATTACCAACGACTCATCCTCAGCGACTCAAGACTTTACGATATACGACTCATCATACAAAGCGACTCAGGACACATCCATATTACAACGCATATAAGTCGGCAGCGACTCAATATACGAAGTCATACGACTTACGACTCAACTATGGAACGACTCAAAACACACGCGACTTAAGCTCCCAAGCTTCCTGTGGTAACTCCTCAAACGACTTAACTAGGTCGTGCCCTTCCGCCGACTCAAGCCTTTAACAGTTGGAACCTTCTCCTTCTTCCTGATAAGTCGTATACGCCTTATAGATGGGTCGTTGAGTCGTGTACGACTCATCAGACTTGAACACCCCAAGTTCCCGTTGAGTCGTAGCCCTGTTTCATTAACCCGTATATGACTCAAGTGTTTGTTATCTCGTGCCTCTTCTTCGTTAGGTCGTACCTCCCCTTCACTCGACCAGTTAGGTCGTTCACGACTCATAGCTGCTTGACTCGTGAACGACTTAAGTCCTAAAAACGAAGCTTCCTTAACTCGAAAACGATCTTCCTCTTTAAGTTGCATACGACTTATCCCCTGAGCTGCATCAAGTTAACTCATTATAGGAATGAGAACAATATATGCCAGTCCACGGCACACTTATAAACCAGAACCAGATGGGAGACTAATGTCCATGTCTCCTTCAGAAGCCCAGGTTCGTCTTCCCATACCGTCTTTAGCTACCTTGATGGATATCATGACATATATCCATTAGTGGTTTGTCAACATATAAACTTAGCCATGATCCAACTTTGCCTCTATAGGTAAAAGACTGCTGGCCTATATGAGATAACAAAGGAGCTGTAGGGTACCTACCTTACTTGTTACCTAACCCAATATACTGTGATGTAGGGTACCAACCCCATGGGTCTCTTATCCCAATAATAACTACGGTGTCACAGTTCTAGGGTACGACCCATGATCAGGCCGCCAGAGTGGATTCTCGCCAATCTGTTTCACTCCTCAAGCATAAAGGTAGTCTGACACAATATGGATTGTCATATAGTGCTCGCCCTATTAGAAGACATATCTCCAATAATGGGTTGTCACATGGCACTTATAAGTCACCACTTGACTATTGAACACCATCACAAGGAGTATCACATATAGCATTGAGTGTAATCCCCGTTCGAGTGACATTTACTAGTGGATAATAATCAAACAAACAACATAATAATGTCCTATACCACACGCATGTCATTCGAATAGTTATTCAAAGCTCATAAACTACACTTGATACACATTAGATACCTCTATATGACAAGTCCGATAAGTAAACGGAAAAGTGTTATTGATAATCCTATACCAGATGGTATCACTAAACCATTTATTCAAATTCTTAGTGACATAGTGTAACAACCCGATATTTTCGTCAATTTTCAAATTGAAGTTTTTAAAATTTAAATTACAAATGGTTATAAAGTTTGAGGGGCTTTGATTTTTTTTAAATAGTGGTTCATTTGTTTTGGTTTCGGTCCAAACTTTGGTTTTCAGTAGTTTGTTGATAAACGTTCGATCTCTGTAGTGTTTACTTGGTTTTCCATAGCGTACCTGTGAATTAAGAACAATGCTATCAGAAAGTGTGAATACTTTTTATAACAATCAAATTGCACTTACTATTAAACGAACAAGCTAAACCCTTAACTAAATTATTTATTAAATAAACCAGCCCAACCAAACTGCCTCTCCCATTTCAGCCCAAAGTATTAAATTATAAAACTTAATCAAATCGCAACTCATTTCTCAGCCCAGCCCACAATCCCCCTCTTTACGTACTTTGACCCGATCCCCCTTTCATTTACATTCGCGTGCCCTAATCGATCGAGAGGAAAATTATGGCGGCCTCTCTCTCACTCGTTTGTCCAAATTTAGGGCTTCGGTTGATAGCTTCGTTCGTCTTCGGTCGAATTCTGGCCGGCTTCCCCTAAATTCGTCGACAATGTGAGTAATCCCTACTCACATCTAATTCAAATTCATTGTTTGGTGATTTTGTGTTCGGCCTTGAATTTTTGTATCTGACTTCGGCCATTCGATTTGTTTTGATGATTGATTTTTGTAACTTTGTCGCCTCGACCCTGTTTTTGTTCGATGCTGATGCTTTTCTGCCTTGAGATGATTTTGGGGCTGTTGATTTAGATCCCATGACTTACATTGTTTATTGCACACTAGTCCTGGAGCATGTTGTTGCTGGCCATTTCATTTGTCATCTTCATTATGACCGGCTTCACTGACATGTTTCGTTACTTGATTATTTAAGGCTTGCCTCGGGTTTTCATTGCTTTTGACTCGGGTAAAACTTTGTAAGGCTCGGGTAGATTTTTATTTACATGATTTTTAAACCTGCAAATGTTTTTAAAGAAAAATAAAATGAAATGAAATGAAATGAATGTGTCGAGTTGTACACAAGCTTGTCACCTGTGTCTGCATATATGTGCATATATACATATGTTTGTGTGTATGCATATATGGGTGGATTGACTTGAATTGCAATCTGGCACATTTGTTTGTAGGCTTGTTTTTGTTCACTGTGTACTTGATGGTTACTGTGCATTTTTGTGTTTTGTGTCAGTTTCATTGTGGTTGTGTTATCACCATGTTGGTTTGACTGGAACTCGATTCACTTGATACTGTCACTGCTTCGAACTCTTTTATACATGTATACATGTATGTGAATATATGTATATTTGTTATTTGAAGTGGTAGCCTATTTGGTATGTGTTCTTCTGAAGTGATTTTCAGTCAGGTTTGCAATTTTATATTCCAGTGTGCCTGGATCTGTAGCTTCGTTCTTTGACTTGTTTCATATAGAAGATGCTCCATTTCCTATTCACTTGTATCAGCTTTTGGTTGAGCTCGAGTCTTGTTTAATTCACAGAGGCACTGTGCGTTGTTGCCAGTTGCTTCTCTCTGTTTACTTGAGCTGCTGCACTGTGCATCTGCACCTATATACTTTATTATTCTTGTTGCCACCGCATGTTTCAATATGCTTGTGCACTTTGATTCAGCTTGTTTTGCTGGTGCACTTGTTGCGCCTGCATCTTTGTTGCTTGAGTTGTTTTGCTTGAACTTTGTTGTCTGGTGAATTGTTGTGTGTGCATTTGCATGTTCATGTGTGTCATTGTGTACCGCTGTTGTGCTGGCACCCTGCTCTGTTGCACCATCTTGCTATGTGCATCCTACTGCATATGTACACTTGTTGATGTTGCCACTTCATTTCAGTGTGCATGCATGTGTAATCACAGCCTTCTGGTCATTCATGTTGCTACTGCAGTTTTCTGTGTGGCATTCATTCTCTTTTATGTTGATTGTGTTGTAGTGTTCATATATGGATATTTAAAACCATATCATTGTTGAGGCTGTGACACTTGTTGTCGCAGTTGCTTGACCCAGTTTCATTCCTTTGGTGCACTATGCCTTAGCCTCGCTTGTGCATTGCGCTACACACTTGTTGCATCTACATTGTCACTGTATCTCTTTATCATAGTTTGCATTTTTGTTGAAACTGTTCCATTGCACTTGTGTTGAGTCACTGACTTGACCTCTGCATTTCGTAAGTGACTTAGCTTTGTAGTTACGACATGTTTCTCTTACATGTTCTTATGTTTGTGCATGTCACTATTCAATTTTAATTTCACCTGTGTTGAACCCGTCTTTTTATTTTGGGTTTGACCTTGTGCCCGATTGTGTACATCATTACTGTTGTGGCAAGGCAGTGCACGCAAGCGTGAACTGCAGCCACACGGTATTGAGTTTTTGGGTACGACATCACTATAGTGGCAAGGCAGTGCACGCAAGCGTGAACTGCAGCCACACGGTATGGTTTTGTGATATTCTATTTTGTTTTGATTTATTAATCTCTTGCGTAGTTCATGTGCTGTAGTGGCGAGGCAGTACACGCGTGCGTGTACTGCAGCCTTACTCATCTTAATATTTTAATTGATATTTCAATGGTTTGAACTGTTTTGTTCATTTCAATTCAATGTTCTGAATTGCATTCTGATTTGGTTTAACTACCGTCGCCTATTCATTATTTAATTATTATTGCTTCTGTGCACTAATAACTGAGTGAATTAGACTGACCCGAGTATTATTTTCTTTTGAATCTAATACTCGGGTCAGACCGAGTATTTCAGGTTGTAGATATTCTGCTTTGGGTTGCTGCTAGAGCTATGAAGTTCTTTCATATCTTTTGGAGTAGTCGTCGTCATTTGTAGTAGTATGTAAAATTGTATAGGAAGATATGTATTCATGTATATTATATACGTTAATGTACTTGTATATGTAACTTCCTTAGTCGACTGTTGTAGTTGTATCATATGTACCGTGTGAATGTATTGTAACTGACATCAGTTATTATATATATATGAGACTTTCTGTTTCATCTGTGTTCCGCATTTATATTATCTGTGTTGTTATTTTATATTTACTGTTCTAAACTATTACGAACCATCGTAGTTCGTTTTATACTGGAATTGGGGTATGTCGATGGGAGAAAATAAATCAGAGATGAAAAATGAAAGAATATATATATTTATATCACTCCCATCGAGATAACCAATACTAGTGTAAGGCCAACTATTGATGGCCGCTCCTCAACAGCCTTATTCTCCGTGCTAGTTGACAGCATTACACCGTAGTGTTCTTGGCTAGCGTGGGTATAGAGGTGGGGCGTCATAGCTTGGTATCAAAGCCTGGGGTTTAGAACAAATATAAAACATAACTTAGATAGTACATGTGTTACAACTATTTGTCGACGTTTTATCTCTCATATTTGCAAATGATTATCTTTGATCGTTAGGTATGAATTCCTAACGCTTATTCGTATGCATTTGATTTTTGATTCTTGTGTTTTCGGCTTTGATTTGATTTAGCCGATTATTGATTTTGTTCGAATCTCAGCGATTCCGAACTTGATATTTTATGTTTTCCTCGAATTGATTTCCATTCGACTTCGGTCACTTTGTTTTTGAGAAATTTCTAAATTCTTGATTTCCAAGAATCTGACTTTGTTTGCCGTTGAGTCCTTTGATGATGATGTTGAATCGTTTTATACTCTATTATGGCCATTAATTGTTGACTTCGGCATTGACTTGATTTTTATTTTATTTTTTTGTTGAAGTCATTTATGCATTTATGCTCGTTTTGTTTCATTATTCCATTTGTCAATCGATTCTTCTTGTCCGATTAGTTGTTGTCATCTTTGTCGACTTTGAAAACTTCTATTTTTGGAATTTTTGGATATTCCTACTTTGATCGATTTAGAATCGAATTATTTGGATTTTATTCACATCTTCGAATGTGAATTTTAGTGAATTGATTTGGTTTCCAAATTTAATCGATTTTTGATTATTTCTCGATTTGTTGCTATCATTTATTAGCAACTTTGATGACCATTTCTTCGGAATTTTTGTGAACATACCCTTCGATGAATTCGGTATCGATTTCTTTGGATTCTATTCACGTCTTCGTATGTGAATTCTTGTGATTGATTGTTTCTGCAATCATTTTTGTGATTTGTCACTTTAAAAATATAAATGTTTCAATACTAGTAGTAAATATCAAAACTTTTTTATCAAAATGTTTTCAACTCTATTTTCAATATCAAAATCTTTTCCTAAACCGTTTTCCGATCTATTAGTATATACAAACCTTTATTTTCACTCGTATGAGAAATCTAATTAAACGGCTTAGCAAAACAAGTGGTATGAAACGCTTGCGTTTACTTCGTCGGTTAATTTTTGGACTTGTTCGATTGAACCACTTGTGACATTTTTCTAGTGAAGATCTACAATTTGTTCGTAAATATTTAAGTTAAGCTAGTGGTTATGGGACATGAAGCTAAACTTTTATATTCACTAACTTAGTGTAATTGACACTTCTCGTTGATCTTGACGATCGCTTTATGAACTAGACTAGCAATTGTGCTATGTCTTTTTATTTGCGAGGTTAGACTAGACACCACTTGTGTGATTCCATTCACACATACCTTTCTGCTTTTTGGTTAGTCTTGACCTCAATCTGTGTGATTCCATTCACCCATGCTTAGTGTAATTGACACTCCTCGTTGATCATGATGATCGTTCTGATGGTCAGACTAGACACCACTTGTGTGATTCCATTCACACATACCTTTCTGCTTTTTGGTTAGTCTTGACCTCAATCTGTGTGATTCCATTCACACATGCGGGGTAGCTCCCCATGGTCTTCGGACCGTCATGTGATAGGCCTCTTTCCCTTTTTCTGTGATTTCTAGATTCCTTATGTTGATTTCTGGAAATTTTATGCTTCACCTATTCTTGTGCATTGGTGAATTCATATGTTATTAATTTGTCATGAGTACAAATTTGGGGTATGTTACCTCTTTGGATCTTTGAGAAGATTCTTGTGATATTGATTATCTCTTATCGGTTGATCCCCTGTTGATCATTATTTGCATACTTATAGTCGTATGTCAGTATGGATATTTCATATTTATGCCATACCCCTCATCGGTTGATCTCCTGTTGATCATTATTTACATACTTATAGTAGTATGTCATTATGGATATTTTATGTTATGCCATATCTTTTATTCTATGTCATACTCTGTTCGAGTTTTTATACTCCGTTCGAGTTTTTATACTCCGTTTGAGTTTCCATACTCCGTTCGAGTTCTCATACTCTTATCTTGTGATTTCTGGATTTCTTGTGTAGATTTCTAGAATTTGTGCTTCACCAACTTTCGTGATTTCTATTGATAAGTTTTATCAATTCTTGTGCATTGGTGAATTCGTGTGTTATTGACTTGTTATGAATACAAGTTTAGGGTATGATATCCCTTTCTATCTTTGAGAAGATTCTTGTGACACTTTTGATGAACGAAAATTCATTGGTATTATATTTTGATGCCAATTATTTCGATGAAATTTTGACGTATGTCGAAGTTGCTACTGACATTGCTATTTTAATCACGTGTTTTAAAAAATATGTTATTTTTCAAAATATTTCAAAATATAAATCAAAATTGTTTTCAAAATTTTTACGATTTGCGCTTTCAAAAGAATGAGGAAGCGAATTAAACGTTTCAGAAAAATCGAGGACTATGACCCCTTTCTTTTACTGATTCGCTTAATTCCGGACTTGTCCGTTTGAGAACGTAAAATGTTATTTATTTAAAATACACAATTTTGCACTTTCAAGGAAACGATGAAGTGAATTAAACGATTTAGTAAAACTCGTGGTTATGGGTCATGTGCGTTTGCTATTTCGGTTAATTTCGGACTCGTTAATTGAAAATTTGTGATTTCTGATTATCGCTTGTGATAATCAGATAATTGAGATTTAATTATCGTTTGTGATAATTAAACATTTGCGATTTGAGATTTGATTATCAATTGTGATAATTAAATATTTATGATTTCTGATTATAGTTTTTGATAATCAGATATTTATTGTTTCTAATTATCGTTTGTGATAATTAGATATTTGTGGTTTAATTATCGTTTGTGATAATTAAACATTTGCGATTTGAGATTTGGTTATCAATTGTGATAATTAAATATTGTGATTTAAGATTGATTTTCGATTTTGATAATCGAATACTTGTTGATTTGATTATCGTTTTGGATAATCGAATATTTGTGATTAGAGATTTCTGAATTATCTATTTATAATTAGATATTTGTGGTTTAATTATCGTTTGTGATAATTAAACATTTGCAATTTGAGATTAGATTATCAATTGTGATAATTAAATATTTGTGATTTAAGATTGATTTTCGATTTTGATAATCGAATACTTGTTGATTTGATTATCGTTTTTGGTAATCGAATATTTGTGATTAGAGATTTCTGAATTATCTATTGATAATTAGATTTTGTTGATAATTTGTGAATTTCTTTTATGAAATCAAAAGATTTCTTTGGCGTTTATATTGTACTACGTCGGTGTACCGACTCAATTTTCTTCTATTCATGATGTTTTCCACGTCTTCCAATTACGGAAATGCCTTAGGGATTTCCAATTTCTATTCTTGAGCAATCTTATATTCACATCATTGCTTCGGGGGTGTAGCACCTTCGAAATACAGATGTTTCTCTTGTTGAGATTCTCAATGGTTCTCAAATTCTATGGATTTCTCTTAGGAATCCAAAGAATTCATCGAGCAAACATGTTCAGGCTTTCTCTTTCATGCTCTATATGGTGAACTTTCTATTTCTAACTTCTTTATCGTATGATGATGTTCTTTATGGTTGTTACCATTTGTCCTTTTATTCCTTAAGATTGCGAGGATGCAATTTCTTTAAGGAGGGTAGTCTGTAACAACCCGATATTTTCGTCAATTTTCAAATTGAAGTTTTTAAAATTTAAATTACAAATGGTTATAAAGTTTGAGGGGCTTTGATTTTTTTTAAATAGTGGTTCATTTGTTTTGGTTTCGGTCCAAACTTTGGTTTTCAGTAGTTTGTTGATAAACGTTCGATCTCTGTAGTGTTTACTTGGTTTTCCATAGCGTACCTGTGAATTAAGAACAATGCTATCAGAAAGTGTGAATAATTTTTATAACAATCAAATTGCACTTACTATTAAACGAACAAGCTAAACCCTTAACTAAATTATTTATTAAATAAACCAGCCCAACCAAACTGCCTCTCCCATTTCAGCCCAAAGTATTAAATTATAAAACTTAATCAAATCGCAACTCATTTCTCAGCCCAGCCCACAATCCCCCTCTTTACGTACTTTGACCCGATCCCCCTTTCATTTACATTCGCGTGCCCTAATCGATCGAGAGGAAAATTATGGCGGCCTCTCTCTCACTCGTTTGTCCAAATTTAGGGCTTTGGTTGATAGCTTCGTTCGTCTTCGGTCGAATTCTGGCCGGCTTCCCCTAAATTCGTCGACAATGTGAGTAATCCCTACTCACATCTAATTCAAATTCATTGTTTGGTGATTTTGTGTTCGGCCTTGAATTTTTGTATCTGACTTCGGCCATTCGATTTGTTTTGATGATTGATTTTTGTAACTTTGTCGCCTCGACCCTGTTTTTGTTCGATGCTGATGCTTTTCTGCCTTGAGATGATTTTGGGGCTGTTGATTTAGATCCCATGACTTACATTGTTTATTTCACACTAGTCCTTGAGCATGTTGTTGCTGGCCATTTCATTTGTCATCTTCATTATGACCGGCTTCACTGACATGTTTCGTTACTTGATTATTTAAGGCTTGCCTCGGGTTTTCGTTCCTTTTGACTCGGGTAAAACTTTGTTAGGCTCGGGTAGATTTTTATTTACATGATTTTTAAACCTGCAAATGTTTTTAAAGAAAAATAAAATGAAATGAAATGAAATGAATGTGTCGAGTTGTACACAAGCTTGTCACCTGTGTCTGCATATATGTGCATATATACATATGTTTGTGTGTATGCATATATGGGTGGATTGACTTGAATTGTAATCTGGCACATTTGTTTGTAGGCTTGTTTTTGTTCACTGTGTACTTGATGGTTACTGTGCATTTTTGTGTTTTGTGTCAGTTTCATTGTGGTTGTGTTATCACCATGTTGGTTTGACTGGAACTCGATTCACTTGATACTGTCACTGCTTCGAACTCTTTTATACATGTATACATGTATGTGAATATATGTATATTTGTTATTTGAAGTGGTAGCCTATTTGGGATGTGTTCTTCTGAAGTGATTTTCAGTCAGGTTTGCAATTTTATATTCCAGTGTGCCTGGATCTGTAGCTTCGTTCTTTGACTTGTTTCATATAGAAGATGCTCCATTTCCTATTCACTTGTATCAGCTTTTGGTTGAGCTCGAGTCTTGTTTAATTCACAGAGGCACTGTGCGTTGTTGCCAGTTGCTTCTCTCTGTTTACTTGAGCTGCTGCACTGTGCATCTGCACCTATATACTTTATCATTCTTGTTGCCACCGCATGTTTCAATATGCTTGTGCACTTTGATTCAGCTTGTTTTGCTGGTGCACTTGTTGCGCCTGCATCTTTGTTGCTTGAGTTGTTTTGCTTGAACTTTGTTGTCTGGTGAATTGTTGTGTGTGCATTTGCATGTTCATGTGTGTCATTGTGTACCGCTGTTGTGCTGGCACCCTGCTCTGTTGCACCATCTTGCTATGTGCATCCTACTGCATATGTACACTTGTTGATGTTGCCACTTCATTTCAGTGTGCATGCATGTGTAATCACAGCCTTCTGGTCATTCATGTTGCTACTGCAGTTTTCTGTGTGGCATTCATTCTCTTTTATGTTGATTGTGTTGTAGTGTTCATATATGGATATTTAAAACCATATCATTGTTGAGGCTGTGACACTTGTTGTCGCAGTTGCTTGACCCAGTTTCATTCCTTTGGTGCACTATGCCTTAGCCTCGCTTGTGCATTGCGCTACACACTTGTTGCATCTACATTGTCACTGTATCTCTTTATCATAGTTTGCATTTTTGTTGAAACTGTTCCATTGCACTTGTGTTGAGTCACTGACTTGACCTCTGCATTTCGTAAGTGACTTAGCTTTGTAGTTACGACATGTTTCTCTTACATGTTCTTATGTTTGTGCATGTCACTATTCAATTTTAATTTCACCTGTGTTGAACCCGTCTTTTTATTTTGGGTTTGACCTTGTGCCCGATTGTGTACATCATTACTGTTGTGGCAAGGCAGTGCACGCAAGCGTGAACTGCAGCCACACGGTATTGAGTTTTTGGGTACGACATCACTATAGTGGCAAGGCAGTGCACGCAAGCGTGAACTGCAGCCACACGGTATGGTTTTGTGATATTCTATTTTGTTTTGATTTATTAATCTCTTGCGTAGTTCATGTGCTGTAGTGGCGAGGCAGTACACGCGTGCGTGTACTGCAGCCCTACTCATCTTAATATTTTAATTGATATTTCAATGGTTTGAACTGTTTTGTTCATTTCAATTCAATATTCTGAATTGCATTCTGATTTGGTTTAACTACTGTCGCCTATTCATTATTTAATTATTATTGCTTCTGTGCACTAATAACTGAGTTTGAATTAGACTGACCCGAGTATTATTTTCTTTTGAATCTAATACTCGGGTCGGACCGAGTATTTCAGCTTGTAGATATTCTGCTTTGGGTTGCTGCTAGAGCTATGAAGTTCTTTCATATCTTTTGGAGTAGTCGTCGTCATTTGTAGTAGTATGTAAAATTGTATAGGAAGATATGTATTCATGTATATTATATACGTTAATGTACTTGTATATGTAACTTCCTTAGTCGACTGTTGTAGTTATATCATATGTACCGTGTGAATGTATTGTAACTGACATCAGTTATTATACATATATATGAGACTTTCTGTTTCATCTGTGTTCCGCATTTATATTATCTGTGTTGTTATTTTATATTTACTGTTCTAAACTATTACGAACCATCGTAGTTCGTTTTATACTGGAATTGGGGTATGTCGATGGGAGAAAATAAATCAGAGATGAAAAATGAAAGAATATATATATTTATATCACTCCCATCGAGATAACCAATACTAGTGTAAGGCCAACTATTGATGGCTGCTCCTCAACAGCCTTATTCTCCGTGCTAGTTGACAGCATTACACCGTAGTGTTCTTGGCTAGCGTGGGTATAGAGGTGGGGCGTCACAGCTTGGTATCAAAGCCTGGGGTTTAGAACAAATATAAAACATAACTTAGATAGTACATGTGTTACAACTATTTGTCGACGTTTTATCTCTCATATTTGCAAATGATTATCTTTGATCGTTAGGTATGAATTCCTAACGCTTATTCGTATGCATTTGATTTTTGATTCTTGTGTTTTCGGCTTTGATTTGATTTAGCCGATGATTGATTTTGTTCGAATCTCAGCGATTCCGAACTTGATATTTTATGTTTTCCTCGGATTGATTTCCATTCGACTTCGGTCACTTTGTTTTTGAGAAATTTCTAAATTCTTGATTTCCAAGACTCTGACTTTGTTTGCCGTTGAGTCCTTTGATGATGATGTTGAATCGTTTTATACTCTATTATGGCCATTAATTGTTGACTTCGGCATTGACTTGATTTTTATTTTATTTTTTTGTTGAAGTCATTTATGCATTTATGCTCGTTTTGTTTCATTATTCCATTTGTCAATCGATTCTTCTTGTCCGATTAGTTGTTGTCATCTTTGTCGACTTTGAAAACTTCTATTTTTGGAATTTTTGGATATTCCTACTTTGATCGATTTAGAATCGAATTATTTGGATTTTATTCACATCTTCGAATGTGAATTTTAGTGAATTGATTTGGTTTCCAAATTTAATCGATTTTTGATTATTTCTCGATTTGTTGCTATCATTTATTAGCAACTTTGATGACCATTTCTTCGGAATTTTTGTGAACATACCCTTCGATGAATTCGGTATCGATTTCTTTGGATTCTATTCACGTCTTCGTATGTGAATTCTTGTGATTGATTGTTTCTGCAATCATTTTTGTGATTTGTCACTTTAAAAATATAAATGTTTCAATACTAGTAGTAAATATCAAAACTCTTTTATCAAAATGTTTTCAACTCTATTTTCAATATCAAAATCTTTTCCTAAACCGTTTTCCGATCTATTAGTATATACAAACCTTTATTTTCACTCGTATGAGAAATCTAATTAAACGGCTTAGCAAAACAAGTGGTATGAAACGCTTGCGTTTACTTCGTCGGTTAATTTTTGGACCTGTTCGATTGAACCACTTGTGACATTTTTCTAGTGAAGATCTACAATTTGTTCGTAAATATTTAAGTTAAGCTAGTGGTTATGGGACATGAAGCTAAACTTTTATATTCACTAACTTAGTGTAATTGACACTTCTCGTTGATCTTGACGATCGCTTTATGAACTAGACTAGCAATTGTGCTATGTCTTTTTATTTGCGAGGTTAGACTAGACACCACTTGTGTGATTCCATTCACACATACCTTTCTGCTTTTTGGTTAGTCTTGACCTCAATCTGTGTGATTCCATTCACCCATGCTTAGTGTAATTGACACTCCTCGTTGATCATGATGATCGTTCTGATGGTCAGACTAGACACCACTTGTGTGATTCCATTCACACATACCTTTCTGCTTTTTGGTTAGTCTTGACCTCAATCTGTGTGATTCCATTCACACATGCGGGGTAGCTCCCCATGGTCTTCGGACCGTCATGTGATAGGCCTCTTTCCCTTTTTCTGTGATTTCTAGATTCCTTATGTTGATTTCTGGAAATTTTATGCTTCACCTATTCTTGTGCATTGGTGAATTCATATGTTATTAATTTGTCATGAGTACAAATTTGGGGTATGTTACCTCTTTGGATCTTTGAGAAGATTCTTGTGATATTGATTATCTCTTATCGGTTGATCCCCTGTTGATCATTATTTGCATACTTATAGTCGTATGTCAGTATGGATATTTCATATTTATGCCATACCCCTCATCGGTTGATCTCCTGTTGATCATTATTTACATACTTATAGTAGTATGTCATTATGGATATTTTATGTTATGCCATATCTTTTATTCTATGTCATACTCTGTTCGAGTTTTTATACTCCGTTCGAGTTTTTATACTCCGTTTGAGTTTCCATACTCCGTTCGAGTTCTCATACTCTTATCTTGTGATTTCTGGATTTCTTGTGTAGATTTCTAGAATTTGTGCTTCACCAACTTTCGTGATTTCTATTGATAAGTTTTATCAATTCTTGTGCATTGGTGAATTCGTGTGTTATTGACTTGTTATGAATACAAGTTTAGGGTATGATATCCCTTTCTATCTTTGAGAAGATTCTTGTGACACTTTTGATGAACGAAAATTCATTGGTATTATATTTTGATGCCAATTATTTCGATGAAATTTTGACGTATGTCGAAGTTGCTACTGACATTGCTATTTTAATCACGTGTTTTAAAAAATATGTTATTTTTCAAAATATTTCAAAATATAAATCAAAATTGTTTTCAAAATTTTTACGATTTGCGCTTTCAAAAGAATGAGGAAGCGAATTAAACGTTTCAGAAAAATCGAGGACTATGACCCCTTTCTTTTACTGATTCGCTTAATTCCGGACTTGTCCGTTTGAGAACGTAAAATGTTATTTATTTAAAATACACAATTTTGCACTTTCAAGGAAACGATGAAGTGAATTAAACGATTTAGTAAAACTCGTGGTTATGGGTCATGTGCGTTTGCTATTTCGGTTAATTTCGGACTCGTTAATTGAAAATTTGTGATTTCTGATTATCGCTTGTGATAATCAGATAATTGAGATTTAATTATCGTTTGTGATAATTAAACATTTGCGATTTGAGATTTGATTATCAATTGTGATAATTAAATATTTATGATTTCTGATTATAGTTTTTGATAATCAGATATTTATTGTTTCTAATTATCGTTTGTGATAATTAGATATTTGTGGTTTAATTATCGTTTGTGATAATTAAACATTTGCGATTTGAGATTTGGTTATCAATTGTGATAATTAAATATTGTGATTTAAGATTGATTTTCGATTTTGATAATCGAATACTTGTTGATTTGATTATCGTTTTGGATAATCGAATATTTGTGATTAGAGATTTCTGAATTATCTATTTATAATTAGATATTTGTGGTTTAATTATCGTTTGTGATAATTAAACATTTGCAATTTGAGATTAGATTATCAATTGTGATAATTAAATATTTGTGATTTAAGATTGATTTTCGATTTTGATAATCGAATACTTGTTGATTTGATTATCGTTTTTGGTAATCGAATATTTGTGATTAGAGATTTCTGAATTATCTATTGATAATTAGATTTTGTTGATAATTTGTGAATTTCTTTTATGAAATCAAAAGATTTCTTTGGCGTTTATATTGTACTACGTCGGTGTACCGACTCAATTTTCTTCTATTCATGATGTTTTCCACGTCTTCCAATTACGGAAATGCCTTAGGGATTTCCAATTTCTATTCTTGAGCAATCTTATATTCACATCATTGCTTCGGGGGTGTAGCACCTTCGAAATACAGATGTTTCTCTTGTTGAGATTCTCAATGGTTCTCAAATTCTATGGATTTCTCTTAGGAATCCAAAGAATTCATCGAGCAAACATGTTCAGGCTTTCTCTTTCATGCTCTATATGGTGAACTTTCTATTTCTAACTTCTTTATCGTATGATGATGTTCTCTATGGTTGTTACCATTTGTCCTTTTATTCCTTAAGATTGCGAGGATGCAATTTCTTTAAGGAGGGTAGTCTGTAACAACCCGATATTTTCGTCAATTTTCAAATTGAAGTTTTTAAAATTTAAATTACAAATGGTTATAAAGTTTGAGGGGCTTTGATTTTTTTTTAAATAGTGGTTCATTTGTTTTGGTTTCGGTCCAAACTTTGGTTTTCAGTAGTTTGTTGATAAACGTTCGATCTCTGTAGTGTTTACTTGGTTTTCCATAGCGTACCTGTGAATTAAGAACAATGCTATCAGAAAGTGTGAATAATTTTTATAACAATCAAATTTCACTTACTATTAAACGAACAAGCTAAACCCTTAACTAAATTATTTATTAAATAAACCAGCCCAACCAAACTGCCTCTCCCATTTCAGCCCAAAGTATTAAATTATAAAACTTAATCAAATCGCAACTCATTTCTCAGCCCAGCCCACAATCCCCCTCTTTACGTACTTTGACCCGATCCCCCTTTCATTTACATTCGCGTGCCCTAATCGATCGAGAGGAAAATTATGGCGGCCTCTCTCTCACTCGTTTGTCCAAATTTAGGGCTTCGGTTGATAGCTTCGTTCGTCTTCGGTCGAATTCTGGCCGGCTTCCCCTAAATTCGTCGACAATGTGAGTAATCCCTACCCACATCTAATTCAAATTCATTGTTTGGTGATTTTGTGTTCGGCCTTGAATTTTTGTATCTGACTTCGGCCATTCGATTTGTTTTGATGATTGATTTTTGTAACTTTGTCGCCTCGACCCTGTTTTTGTTCGATGCTGATGCTTTTCTGCCTTGAGATGATTTTGGGGCTGTTGATTTAGATCCCATGACTTACATTGTTTATTGCACACTAGTCCTTGAGCATGTTGTTGCTGGCCATTTCATTTGTCATCTTCATTATGACCGGCTTCACTGACATGTTTCGTTACTTGATTATTTAAGGCTTGCCTCGGGTTTTCGTTGCTTTTGACTCGGGTAAAACTTTGTAAGGCTCGGGTAGATTTTTATTTACATGATTTTTAAACCTGCAAATGTTTTTAAAGAAAAATAAAATGAAATGAAATGAAATGAATGTGTCGAGTTGTACACAAGCTTGTCACCTGTGTCTGCATATATGTGCATATATACATATGTTTGTGTGTATGCATATATGGGTGGATTGACTTGAATTGTAATCTGGCACATTTGTTTGTAGGCTTGTTTTTGTTCACTGTGTACTTGATGGTTACTGTGCATTTTTGTGTTTTGTGTCAGTTTCATTGTGGTTGTGTTATCACCATGTTGGTTTGACTGGAACTCGATTCACTTGATACTGTCACTGCTTCGAACTCTTTTATACATGTATACATGTATGTGAATATATGTATATTTGTTATTTGAAGTGGTAGCCTATTTGGGATGTGTTCTTCTGAAGTGATTTTCAGTCAGGTTTGCAATTTTATATTCCAGTGTGCCTGGATCTGTAGCTTCGTTCTTTGACTTGTTTCATATAGAAGATGCTCCATTTCCTATTCACTTGTATCAGCTTTTGGTTGAGCTCGAGTCTTGTTTAATTCACAGAGGCACTGTGCGTTGTTGCCAGTTGCTTCTCTCTGTTTACTTGAGCTGCTGCACTGTGCATCTGCACCTATATACTTTATTATTCTTGTTGCCACCGCATGTTTCAATATGCTTGTGCACTTTGATTCAGCTTGTTTTGCTGGTGCACTTGTTGCGCCTGCATCTTTGTTGCTTGAGTTGTTTTGCTTGAACTTTGTTGTCTGGTGAATTGTTGTGTGTGCATTTGCATGTTCATGTGTGTCATTGTGTACCGCTGTTGTGCTGGCACCCTGCTCTGTTGCACCATCTTGCTATGTGCATCCTACTGCATATGTACACTTGTTGATGTTGCCACTTCATTTCAGTGTGCATGCATGTGTAATCACAGCCTTCTGGTCATTCATGTTGCTACTGCAGTTTTCTGTGTGGCATTCATTCTCTTTTATGTTGATTGTGTTGTAGTGTTCATATATGGATATTTAAAACCATATCATTGTTGAGGCTGTGACACTTGTTGTCGCAGTTGCTTGACCCAGTTTCATTCCTTTGGTGCACTATGCCTTAGCCTCGCTTGTGCATTGCGCTACACACTTGTTGCATCTACATTGTCACTGTATCTCTTTATCATAGTTTGCATTTTTGTTGAAACTGTTCCATTGCACTTGTGTTGAGTCACTGACTTGACCTCTGCATTTCGTAAGTGACTTAGCTTTGTAGTTACGACATGTTTCTCTTACATGTTCTTATGTTTGTGCATGTCACTATTCAATTTTAATTTCACCTGTGTTGAACCCGTCTTTTTATTTTGGGTTTGACCTTGTGCCCGATTGTGTACATCATTACTGTTGTGGCAAGGCAGTGCACGCAAGCGTGAACTGCAGCCACACGGTATTGAGTTTTTGGGTACGACATCACTATAGTGGCAAGGCAGTGCACGCAAGCGTGAACTGCAGCCACACGGTATGGTTTTGTGATATTCTATTTTGTTTTGATTTATTAATATCTTGCGTAGTTCATGTGCTGTAGTGGCGAGGCAGTACACGCGTGCGTGTACTGCAGCCCTACTCATCTTAATATTTTAATTGATATTTCAATGGTTTGAACTGTTTTGTTCATTTCAATTCAATATTCTGAATTGCATTCTGATTTGGTTTAACTACTGTCACCTATTCATTATTTAATTATTATTGCTTCTGTGCACTAATAACTGAGTTTGAATTAGACTGACCCGAGTATTATTTTCTTTTGAATCTAATACTCGGGTCAGACCGAGTATTTCAGGTTGTAGATATTCTGCTTTGGGTTGCTGCTAGAGCTATGAAGTTCTTTCATATCTTTTGGAGTAGTCGTCGTCATTTGTAGTAGTATGTAAAATTGTATAGGAAGATATGTATTCATGTATATTATATACGTTAATGTACTTGTATATGTAACTTCCTTAGTCGACTGTTGTAGTTGTATCATATGTACCGTGTGAATGTATTGTAACTGACATCAGTTATTATATATATATGAGACTTTCTGTTTCATCTGTGTTCCGCATTTATATTATCTGTGTTGTTATTTTATATTTACTGTTCTAAACTATTACGAACCATCGTAGTTCGTTTTATACTGGAATTGGGGTATGTCGATGGGAGAAAATAAATCAGAGATGAAAAATGAAAGAATATATATATTTATATCACTCCCATCGAGATAACCAATACTAGTGTAAGGCCAACTATTGATGTCCGCTCCTCAACAGCCTTATTCTCCGTGCTAGTTGACAGCATTACACCGTAGTGTTCTGGGCTAGCGTGGGTATAGAGGTGGGGCGTCACACATAGAAATAGAAAACACTAGAAAAAGTAGAAATATAATCTTTATGCAAAATATAATAAAAGGTTACCGTAATAAAATATAATATAATATTAGTTGGATCAAAATAAATTTCAATAGTTGTGTGCATATATAAACTTTCTATATCATTTACATTTATAAACATATTGTATACATATAAATTATTAATTTTGTATATGTAATGACTCGAAATTTCACTGCTTTGATTTGCGAATATTTAACTAATTTAAGTATTCAAATAATTGATATTATAATGAAAGTAAAACTCTTTTGAATAATAATTAATTATGATGAAATCATTTTCAAATTTTTTTACAAAAATAACTGGTTCGAAGAAAGTTTGAAAATGTGATCGGAATTCGTTTTCCGAATTTTTGACTGCATCGTTAAAAGTTGTCAGAAGCATCGTAACACTTTTGCACACATACATACACACATTTACAAATATTTTGACTTGAAAATGCATATGTGTACATATATGTACACTTAAGTACACATGTAAAAGAAGATAAGTTTTATTTATAAAAAGATGAAAATATATTAATATATAAAGGTGCTTAAGGAAACATTTTGGCAACTCAATGTACAAGCCATAAATGGATGTTTGCTTTGACATGATGAGGACGGAGGTTATGGGGGCTGAAATGACATGGTGAGGTGGAGCTAGATTACGTGGCACTTAGTTTGTGGAGGGTGGGCATTTAGTAATTTAGCATATCCATTTGTACAAATACATTTTCCTAAATTTCTTTTTATATTTTTCTCATTTCGTACTTCCATTTTCAAACTTCCCCAAGCTTCCATCTTCTTCATATCCAATTCCATGGCTTCCTAAACAAATTTTCCATGTTTTAAAATCCATTTATTTCCACTTAAATCTCTTTCATAACTTCCTAAAACACTTCTACATTCAATACTCCACTTCCTCCATTTTTACTCACATTTCATTCGGCCATATCTTCCTCTGGTATACTTCAAATTAAAATTTTGTTTTTTAAAACCAAGTATAATTCAAGTGACTACAACTTTTATTTGAACCGTATTTTAAAATTTCGGATAGTTTTTGGTCAAAAAGACATTTTTTCTGATCTATATTTTCATGTTCGAAAATACTATTCCTTCTTTTGACCGTATTTCCATCAAACTAATCGAAATTAATTGATATTTTTGAAATTATAGGTAAAATAATTTCCTAAAGCTTTTCTTTTTATACTTGTCCAAATTTCAAGAATAACAAGATCAAAAATTAGTGAGAAGATGACCTATTTTCGAGTGGATTTTTTTATTTCCAAGCTTTCGGTGAGTAAACGTTAGTTTTAATTTAAATGTTTTATACTTGATGTATGCTGCACAACTTGTTTTATGTTGTGTGTGAAATATTTTTGAGTTGTTATATGTTTGGTTATTTGTGGATATGGATGATTCGAGATGGAAAAAGTGGACTTGAAATGAAGCCTACCTTAGTATTGTTGTAAATTTGTAAGCTTCGATTATGATATGGTTTAAAAACATTGGATTTGATGTTGGTCGTAAGTTTGAATGTGATATGAATGTGAACTTTGTTATGATTGGTATGTTTATAAGTTAACAATGAGACTTTTTTGAAGGAAATGGTTTTAATGTATTTAAGTTTTTAAAACTTTATATTTAAACTTTGTTTTTGTTTCTAAACTTTTCTATATGGTTTAAAATGAAAATAAGTTAGAAGTAGAGAATCGAAAAGTAGGTAACTTCGAAAAAAGAAAAACAAACTCAAGTTACTACATACGCAACGATTGTCGCTATGGATGTAGTTCCGACAAAAATATCGAATTTATAAAAATTTAATTATCATACCTAAAAGTGTTGATGAAAATGTTTTATAAAATTAATAATGGTGTTTTAGAAAGTTAATTAATATTTTAGTAATTAATTTTTAATTAACTAAGTTTTGATGATTAATAATTAATTAAGTGTTGACTAGGGTTTATTAATGATAATTAACTAAAGATTAAGTACTAATTGATTATTTGTTCAAAAGTAAGATTAATTTTAATTAATCTTTGATTAAGGAAGATTAATTTTTGACTAATTATGGGTTAAGTACATGATTTATTTTTAATTAATTAAGTATAAGGTTAATTATTAAATAAATTATTAGTCAAGTGTTTAATTATTATATTAGAGGTTAATTAAGCTTTTAATTTAAATAAATTATTTATTTAACATTCAATTTATTATTAAAGTATCAATTGAAGTTATTTAATTAATTTAAATTGAGATTAATTAATAACTAAATATTAAAAAAGTTTCTAATTAATAACTAAACTAATAACTAAATATTAAAGTCAAGTGTTTCTTCTTTAATGGGGACCATTCCCTCTCCAAATTTTCTTCCCGCTAACCCGTACTCTCCGTCCACATCTAATCAACCGTGTCCTTCATCCCCAGTACTTGTTCCCCCATCCCCTGTTCCCGTAAAGTCAACCACTCCAACAACTGTTCCTTTGTCCTCTGTTCGTCCTGTTGTTTCTTCTCCTCCTCCCTTGTCTCCTCCTCCCTTGTCTCCTCCTCTCCCTGTTTCTCCAACCATTGTGCCAACTTCATCCTTCCATCCTACCTCAGTCCATGTTTACCCTGCCCGACCCTTTCTTGCTTCTTCCAGCAACTTGTCTCCTTCACTTCTGCCTCCACCGTGTCCACCTGTTCCCTGGTCCTCCTTGTTCAAGGCAAAGCCTAACAACGCTGGTAAATACGTACGGCGTGATATTCAATTAGTTTATGATGGAGGTGCAATTGTGCCACCCACAGAGGTAGTGAACGCTGGCAATACGATGTGGAAAGATTATTTAGTTGGGTTCTTTCTTGATAACCCACTACCTTACTCTGCTGTCTTATTTTATCTCAAAAAAGCATGGAAACTACAGGGATCAATAAGTGTTAAATCTGATGGTTTTCTATTCTTATTCAAGTTCTCAAACGAAGCTGATAAGAACAGAATTGCTATGTCTGATCCAATAGTGATGAAGAATAAATTATTCATTGTTAAACAATGGGACGAAAATGTTGGCAACTCCTGTGGTAGCATTAAAGCTGTGCCAGTTTGGATTAAACTGTTCAACATTCCTATGTTTGCATGGTCTTCTGTGGGAATTAATTGGCTAGCATCCAGGGTGGGCAAACTTTTATGTTTGGATGCTGCTACATAAAAATTTGAAAGAATCACCTATGCAAATTGTATGGTGGAAGTTTCCCCGCAGTTTGAATTACCTGATAAATTTCCTGTAAAACTTCCCGATGGTACAGAACAAATAGTGAAGGTGGAATACTTATGGAGGCCTGAAATTTGTACTGCATGTAAGGAGTTTGGTCACACGTTATCTACATGCAAAAAAGAGGGGGGTGCAAGTGTAGAGAGTAACAGGAAGGTAGATTGTGATGATGAATAAATACATTGTGTAGATGTTCAAAGCTTGGGGACCAAAGGAAAAAAAATGGATAATAACAGTACGGTCAAGCAAATATGGAAAAAAGTGAACAATTATAAAGGGAAAAAAAGAATTACTAGTATGGAAGAAAAGACTGAAACAGTGAACAAGGAAAGTGGTAAAGATGTTGTAACACCAAATGTGGATAAAGATGATAATCTTAATTCTGATGTGGGAAGCCTAGCACATGATGATGGAACCAGAGTATTAAACCAAGTCATAACCAACAACAAGTTTACACTGCTTCAACAAACTGACAACAACCACCACATATTAGAACAAGTTGGAGATCAAGTAGGACAAGTAACACATGAAGTGACCAGATATGTAACAGATAATGCCCAGTCTTTGTGTAATAGTAAAACTACAGAAGGCATACCAGTAACAAAAGAAGATTTAAGTCAAAACTTAGTTGAGAAGGAGCAACATATACCTTTTGGTGCAACTACTACAACCAGCCATCAATGTTTGGAACCAGTGTCCCCTGTTCACGCTGTGCACGTGCACACTGACATATCTGACTCAGAAGCAAAATGGTGCCAGTACTTTGAGCATCAAATAAAGCAAGTAGTTCTTAGCATGCAACAGGAAAAAACAGGCAATCTACCTGATGAACACCCAGTATACAATTTTTCCATTGACCTACCTGGTTGGCCTGACAATGAACCCAAACTAAAACCACCTTCTACCTCCAATCCTCCTTCCTCCAAATCCACTTCAGCTGAGTATTCCTCCCATCATCTCTACACCTACCTCGAGTAGAAACAAGATCTCATTCAGCAATGAGAGGAAACAAAATCCATCTTTCTCTCTAATTTTCCATGAATAAAAAATTTGCTACCTGGAATGTTAGAGGTGCCTATTCGAACCTGAAACTCGATCAAGTTAAAAGCCTTATCAATATGTATGACATTTGTCTTTTTGGAATCCTTGAAACCAAGCTCAATATTCCATTAACCATTAAAGCTGCTTCTTATATCAACCCTCTTTGGGCTTTTTATCATAATCTTGATGCTGCCACCTATGGAAGAATCCTTGTTGTCTACGACCCAGCTGTCATTTTATTAACCCCCATCATTTCTACTAGACAATATATCCATTTCCATGTCCATCTCTCTCAAACTCAAACCACGTTCTACTTAACCATTGTATATGCACATAACACTGCTCTTTCTAGAAATACTCTTTTTAATTCCCTACCCCCTCTGCGGCAGAACACCCACCCCTGGGTTGTTCTTGGAAATTTTAACACTTGCTTTAGCCTTGATGATAAAAAGGGTGGTTCTCCCCTTCTACCAAGTGACATTGCACCAATAAATCTAGCTATCTCTGACTCTGAGCTTATTTCGGTTAACAAGTCTGGTGCAAAATACTCTTGGAACAATCGTAGCCGTAGTGGTGTTCGTACCTTCACCACTATTGACCATGCCTTCTGTAATATCTCATCCCTCAATATCTGGCCTTCCTTAACTGTTTTCCTTCCTCTGCCTGTCCTGTTAGACCACTCACCCCTTATCCTTACCCTAGATCCCCATAAAAGAAGAGGCAAAAGAAGTTTTAAATTTTTTAATGCTTGGGCTAAACATGATGCCTTTATTGGTTTAGTCTCTTCTGTTCACATTTCCTATTACTGTTTTGGTAACCCAATGTATAAATTTTGCAGGAAATTGAAATGTATAAAGCAAACTCTCAAACAGTGGGCATCCACCACCTTTGGGCATGGCAGTTTACTATCAACTACTCTTATTGATCAACTCAAAGTCAAGCAGGAATACATGATGCAAAATCCTGATGATATCAATGCTGCTAATGATGAAGGTCAATTATTCTTGGATGTGAATATTGCTCTTCAGCTTGAAGCTAGTATGAAGAGGCAACAACTTCACAACAGATGGTACGACGAAGGTGAAAATAATACAAAATTTTCCAGGACTCCTTAAGAGTTAAGCATGCTAGAGATAACATTTATAGTATTATGGATGTCAGTGGTAATGTTTTCTCAACGCCTGACACTGTGGACAAAGCATTTGTGGATTACATTACTGACATTCATGGTAACTCTACTGGGTTTTCACCTGACCTTAACCTGATCTCTTCCTATCAACTACCTTGTATTTCCCTCGTGCAATCTGATACTTTAATCAAACCTGTTACCAACGAAGAAATTAAAACTGCCCTCTTCTCCATGAATCGACATTCCTTAAGTGGTCCTGATGGACTAAATGTAAACTTCTATATTGCTACGTGGTCAGTGCTGGGTCATGAATTCTGTCTTGCAATTCATAACTTCTTCAACAAGTGTAAAATGCTGAGTGAGGTTAATGCCACTAACATTGCGTTAATTTCTAAAGTCACTCCCCCTTCAAGAGTCTCTTCTTTTAGGCCCATCTCGTGTTGCAATGTTTTATACAAATGTATTTCGAAAATTCTTGCTACTAGGCTCGTTTGTGTTCTGCCTACTGTTGTGTCTCTTAACCAAGCAGCTTTTATTCCATCTAGAAACATTCTTGATAATGTACTCCTTGTCCATGAACTGATGAAGGGTTATGGTAAATGCAATGTCACTCCAGCAGCTGCCCTCAAAATTGATATTTCAAAAGCATATGATTCTATTCATTGGGAATCTATAGTTAGGATTATGGCTAACATGGGCTTTCCTAAAAATTTTGTTTCATGGGTCTACACTTGTATTTCTACCCCGACTTTCTCTGTCATTGTTAATGGTAAGCCAGTAGGGTATTTTGGCAGTAAACTTGGCATAAGGCAGGGTGACCCTATTTCATCTTATCTATTTATTTTGGTCATGGAAGTGCTTAATGTAATTCTCAAGAGCAAATACTCTCAAAGGCTCATTAAGTATCACCCAAAATGCTCCCTGCATCATATTTCTTCTATCATGTTTGCTGACGACGTGATGATTTTTACAAAACCTGAGGCTACTTCTATTAGTGAGATTAAAAATGCGATGCACACTTTCTTCCTCATGACTGTTTTTTCCATTAATGAGTCCAAATCTACCATGCCTATTGCTGGTGTAACTGATGAACTTGGTGATAGTTTGTACCGTGACAGTGGGTATTCTATCATGCATACTGATATGCGATATCTTGGTCTTCCCATCATTTCTAAAAGAATTACTACTGCTGACTGTCTTCCTTTGTATAACAAGATTACCTCTATCATGAATGCTTGGGATAATAGGTGTATGTCCCAAAGTGGTAGGCTTGTGCTCATTAAATCTGTTTTCCCTTCTACGGTCTATTGGGCTCGCACTGTTATCCTTCCTAGCAAGCTTCTCAACCTAGTTCGCTCTGCCATGAACAGATTTTTCTGGACTGGTAGTATGCATAACAGGAAATTTCTGCCTTGTTCGTTCACTAAGTTTGAAAATTCTTTAAAGTTGGGTGGCCTGGGTATTATTAATGCTAAAAATTGGAACACTGCTGCCTTGAGTAAACTTTTTAATGATGTTATTATCAAGAAAGATAGCCTTTGGGTCAAGTGGACCTGGGCTTACAACATCAAGCATGGCAAATTCTGGTTGATGGACATTGCTCAAGGCAGCAGTTGGACTTGGAGGAGCATTCTCAAGCTTAGGGAGCTTTATCTACCACTGATTCAGTACCATGTCCACCTAGAATCTGATTTTAGTTTTTAGGATGAACCTTGGGTTAGTGCTGGTATCATTCTGTCTTCACTATTTGACCATGCAATGATAGTGCAATCTGGAGTTCATCGTGAAGCCAAAGCCAGTGATTTCCTCTTTGATGGAAAAATTCAACTACCCTATAACAGTAGCCAGGTGGTTAGGAAACTATGGAGCTATATTCAGGGGGGAAGCTACAGGCATGATCACTCCTCTTATGTGACTTGGAACAACAAACCACATTGTATTAAGATGGTTTACAGTACATTATTTGGTAACATTGTCTTGCCAGCTGCTAAGTGGTATACTGTCCTATGGACTGCAGATTCTACTCCGCGTGAGAATCTGATGTTTTGGAAGGTTATTTCTAATGCTCTTCTCACTAGAAATGTGCTTACTAATTATGGGATTAGCTGTTTCCCTGAGTGTACATTTTGTGAGCAGTTTTTAGAAACAATTGATTACCTTTTCTTCGAGCGCCCCAAACTGTGTGTGTTGGTCGATAAGCTTGTCAGTACAATTCAAAGCTCTGTTCCTAATGCATTTTCTACTATAAACTGGGACATAATAACTAAGGCTACTAGATGGAAGTCCAGCAAATATAGAGTATTGGTCATCTGTATTAAAATTTACATGGATGTCATTTGGAGGGAAAGAAATTCCATAGTATTTGAAAATAAGAGGAAAAGCATTGGTGCTATTTGGTATGATATGAGGAACAGAATCTACATGCAACTGCGTAGGAGAGAGTCCCACTTCCCTGATGTTCTGATCAGCAGTTGGTGTTAATGTTTTTTTGTTTTTTTGTTTTTTGTTTCTGTTTTGCATTTGTCTTCTTTGTTTTCTCTGTATATTTCTGACTCATGGTTTGTTATGAGTCTATTTTATTGTGTTGCAATAAACTGGTAGGGACCAGTTAACCCCGCTGGCTTTGCCAAAAAAAAGTTTCTAATTAATATTTAACAATTAATAAATCATTAGTTAAGGGTTTAATTTATAAATAAATTATTTATTAGATTTTTAATTATTTATTAATTTAAAATTAAATTAAGTTCAAATTTAATAAAGATCAATAATGATTTAATAAAGAGTTTAACTTGTAATTAATCATTTAAAAGAGATTTGCAACACCCTATATTTTTATAACATTATTTAGAATATTTGTAAAGTAAGAATTTAATAATGTAAAGATTGATAGGTTATGATTTGATTAGTTAAAGTTAGCCATGCTATATTAAGTGTTAACTAAAATGAAATAACATTAGATAATGAGTTAGGATATGAGAAGGGCAATATAGGAAATAGTAAAACCTTATACCCTAAACCATTAGGAGATGGGCAACTCACGTTCATTCTCATTCTTATTTGCGCTCAAACTAAATTATTAAGGTCGGACACCATTTTCTATTCTCAAGAGAAAATCTAAAGCAAGGATTCAAGAGAAGATAAGTAATCAACTAATTCAACAACCAAATCTCTCATCTATAATCTCAAAGCCAAGGTGAATAATTACTACATCCCTTATTCTTTTAGCTTTTGGTTTTATGACTAGATCCGACTTTTTTTGCTATATTTATTGTAGCGGCCCTGACTCAACCTTCAAAAATCGGCACCGAATACGACACTCATATTCAAATGCCGCAGATCCAAACGTCGAATCTGGTTCGCCGGAGCTTATAACGCATCAAGTATAACAACACAGCGGAAGACAAAGAAATGAATATCATTGATATACAACATCGATACAATATCCAAATATACAACAATGATCAATATGATACAAGAAATATCAGAGACAATAAACAACGGTGGAAAACAAATAGCCAACAGAGATAACTCCAATATCAAACTGCAAATCTAATCTAATGCTCCAAAGCCAAAACTCCAAACCCCGAGCTCGAACTACCATCAAGTTTCACCAAGCTAAGCAAGTCTCGTCCAAACCAAATACTCCAATATCCAAGATCTTCAAAGAATTAGAAAGAGAAAGCTGAAAGCTACCGAATTGATATCTATATCTACTATCTGAAAAACCCAAATTTAGACTGCCCGTGTGGAAAACTGTGGGCACCCAGAGTTTAGGAAAGGAACAATAAACACCGGGTCAGTCATGGGACTGGTATGAGCAAACAAAAATAGTTTTCTTTAAAACAAACGATAAAAAATTTAAACATTGAAATTCACAATGCTTTTGGAAAATGAAACTACCATAAGGCCTCTCGGCACACACACCATGCAATCGCACACTTAGGGTAGATTTCTCCTTATGATAGTCAAACATGCTTGATACGCGAAAACTATTTGATATTATTATTAGTGCATAGTGGAAAACATTTCGAAAGTATAATATTAATCTTAGCCAGCATACGTACCATTATAGTATGCCTACTATACCTACCATGTTAGATGGCAGGTTCTACAACTAAAACCGTATAAGTCGCGTATTGGTGATTGGATTTCCAACAAATGGTCAGGCTAAGGAACTTCCTAGGCCACATGAGTAAGCCTCTGGAGGGACGCCCCGAGAACCTAACCGGATCTCTACCAACACAAGGCCGGGTTACCTCTATAACTAGGGAACTACTGACACGAGTATGCCATCCCACGGTCGTAACCGACCTTTATACCGGGATTCACCAACAACCACAAAGTAATAAATTTGCAGCAACCACATAGGTTAAGTATCTGGGCTCCATACCATGATACCACCTCTATCCAGAAGGAAATGAACATACCCTTAGGGGCGCTACCCCCAAATAACCTTGCTGAATTCTTCTTGTTTCGACCATTCCGAGTTGTGAAGTTCGATGAAGTCACGTCCACAAAGCTACGCTTTTTACAAAGCCATGCTTTGATCAACAAATGATCAACAACACTTCGTATGCCACATTACCAAATTGGGAATGTATCACTGATAACCATCAATTACATAACCACTGAGTTCGTACGTCTCAGAGAAGGGTGTTAAGCTAAGAGAATAAATCTCCTCCACCAAACAGAAACGTATTTGATAGAAACAAGTTTTACATCTCAAAGTGTAATGTTAGACACATCCATACAAGTTTGTTCCGGGTTCGAACAGAACCGAAGGCACTTCCAAAGAAGCCCTTGCAATCCGGACATCCACAATTCCGATTTGACGTTGCATCACTCAGGGAATCTTTACCGTATCTACTCGGTGGAGAGACAATCGATAGGTCATCCTATCATTTTCGCAAATACCCGGTCTTCACCATCAGTCTTCAAATGCTATCCATAACGTCGTATCATTATTCGGAATGGGTTATATGACACAAGGTCCTCTCCCCGCTTAACCGAATAATGAGCGCAATATTTAAAAACATATGGATATGGGATCTCAGTTAAATCACAGCTTAAAGCCTAAATCTTTCATTCAAATGGTTAAAACAAATTACCATTCCCAATCTTTTAAACAAAAAGATTCATTTTAAAAACCTTCAGTGGTTTAAACAATTTCCACATTTAAATCTTTTAAACAAAAGATTCATTTTAAGACCCTTTTCAATTTAAATCAAGGTTCACTAATCTTTTACAAAGATTCATTCATAGCTTTTCAAAACAATTCCATTTCAAATTTAATGAACTCAACCGATCTTTCAATCAAAGACTCATTTCATAGTTTTTAAAACAATTCCCGTTTCAATCTTTTATATATAAAAGTTACACCATTTAAAATCCTCTTCAATTTCAAAATAGGGTTCAACTATCTTTCACAAAGATTCAATTATAGCTTTCAAAACCATTCCATTTCAAACTTGAAATCTTTTCATCATAATTTGGAAAATTCTTTCCTTATATAAAGCTATTATTATTTGAAACCACTTGTTTCCGTTTCAGAAAGCCTAATTTTTTATTTGCTCGAGTTAAGGCCTTTCAAATATAAACTTGGGTTCAATTCAAATTCTCAAAACCATACATTTAAAATGGTTTAAAAATCCATATAAACAGGTTTATAGTTTGTATAACTTTCTTAACCCATAAATTCCAAACATAGAATTAAATTTCAAATCTTGAATTCAAATCCAAATCAAACTGTTTTGAATTTTAAAACTGTATCAAGTTATTCAAAATAACTTTTATCTTTAAAACTCCTTTTCAAAAGCTTTTCACTTTTTAACTCAATTTCATTTCTAAAACCATTTAGATTCAAAATTCAATTTTTAAAACTATTTTGAATTAAATTCAAATATCTGTGACTTAACCGATTTCCTCGTGAAATCCATATTTGTGCGTGTACGGTGTAATCCAGGGGTTTTACACACAATAGTGCAACAACAATCATCACAGATATATCGATAAGCAGTATAACCCATAACGCTTATCTTCATTCACAGATTCATAGATAAAGTAAATTAATCAATCACAAAAATTCACTAATATGATTCGATGTGGGTTTCGGATAACTAACTGGAATCCGACTCCATGTCGCATCGAAATTCAAATGTCGGTTTACGGGTCAAAGGGTTTTGCATATTTATATAACAATATATTCATCACAGATATAACAGCTTAGCACAAAGCATTACATAGCATCACATCACATATCAAATATATATCAATCCATCACATAGCATTCACCAACAATCAGACGTCTACAATTAAGATGACTAAATGGGGTGGTTTTTAAATTTATCAACCACATAATTACTTTCATTAGTAATCTTAAATCAATGATTAATTATCATTAACTAAAATTGATTAAGTTTTAATCACCTTCATTAATTAATCATTTCTTTAATTAATTATCTTGATTAATTAACCCTTAATTATAATTAATTAAATCTTAATTACTTTTATTAATTACTTATTCCCTAATTAATTACTTTAATTAATAAACCATATTAATTAATTATTCTTTAAAGTAATTATCTCTTAATATTTGATTAATCAATCTTCAATCATTAATTATCTACTCTTAGTTACTTAAACTAAGTAATTACTATTTTTATTTAAATCATTTATTGATTACCTGATTTAACTAACTTAAATTATTAATTATTTACTTTAACTTCTTACATTAATTAAATTAATGTTTTATATAACAAAAGCGTTTCATCTCTAATTAATCATAACATTAAGTTCATTTAAGACAAAACTTTTAAAATAAAAGTGATATAGATTAAACACTTTAAACTTAATCAATTTAAATATAAAAAATTTATTTGAAAGTCTTTAAAAAATTTAAAACTTAGGCAAACCTTCATTATTTACAAAAGAAGTAATTTAAACAAAACTGTATCAAGTAAAACTTGATTTTGTTTTTAAAGTTTAAAACTGTTTGTATATCAATTTCCCAGACCCGAGGAGGAACCACAAAATCCCGAGAAAAATCATTACTTACTTCGAGTTATCCTGTGTGTTTTCTTTTTTTCCTTTATTTCAAAACTTAAAAATTCTTAAAACTGTCATACTGATAACCATTAAAACGAACCCGAGCATCAACCCAAGTCGAACCATCATTTACCCGAGAAGTTTCCCGAGCACTTCTACTTCCCAAACACGTAATTCACCTGACGCACGTTGATACATGCGCATATGCACACGAGCTCCGGTGACTACCGATCATCACCACTAGCATCGATGAGCCGACAACCATCCCCTCTAACGCCACGACCACCGATCAACTTGAGTTTAACTCGAAATTGAGATCGAGCATACGAGAACCCATGCTGGCACCAGAACTGATCACCAAATCCACCTCATTCTGAAAATTCAAGCCACCATCAACCATGCCACCCTGCCCACAGCTGCATCGCTGTTCCACGCTACTTCCCCCTGGTCCGATCACCCATAGCCCATCGTCGACGATGTAGTAATCCCAAATGCTCGGCAAACACAAACTATAAACCTAACCCTAATTCAACGCCACGCCGCCGCTACGGCTTGCTAAATTTTTTTTGAGTATTTTTCCTATGGCCATCATCACTTGAACTTCCTCCAATGACCATCGCGTTGATCAATTCCTCATCGATCAACAGGATTTACCCAAAATGCATTTTTCGTTCATCATGCAAATGCTCGCGACTCCTCCTCTTAAAAATCAAGATTCAATTATCAAAATTCATTAAATGGTATTATGTATTAGCTAACAAAGTCAAATTACCAAATTAAAATCATTAATTTTTCTGATTTTTACAAATTTGTACTATAAACCTAAATTTTAAAATATTCACCTATTAACTTTACTTAGAACCAATTTTAAAATTTAATTTTTTATGTTATCAACAATTTCTCATTGACAATCAAGCTTAATCTGGCCTGAGAAGAAAGATATGACCCTCCTTTTTTTCTTTTGATTTTCCTGGGTCTGGGAACATAACAGAGGACGGTGTATGTTTATACACTGACATACACACCCATACTAACCTATGTATTCAAACATAAAGCATACTACACAAACATCTTGTAACGACCCGGTATTTTGGACTATTCGCATCGGCACATTTCGGACTTGAATAATTCAAAATATCGAACTGTAATTTAAATTTGGCAAAACTGAGATATACGGTAAATAAATAGTCACAGAATCCCAGACACAGAGTAATAATATGCAGCGGAAATAAAAGAGATAGTAGTTCATGAAGCAACCATATAAATATATAAAATACATCAGAGTTTACAACAGAAGAGTAATACGATACATCAGATATAAATCTGAATACATCACTGGAATCATCGAATACTGAAAGCAGAATAGATGGCTGGATCTTCAAGCAAAGCTCCAACTCCAAAGGTGAGTCTCAAATACTGGTACCCTCGGTCTGACCCGAGCGTAAAGCAAAACACAAGACACTCGAGTCAGGATTAATATTCTTATATCAATAAATCCAACTCAAGTGAAATAGCAATCGAAATACAAGTAACTCAAAGGATGTTGGAATAACCATCCTCTAAGGATCCGTTAAACTATCTACTAGATAGTAATGTACGCTAAGTAGATAATGTCTATCAGTAATATAAAGTATTAAATTAGCGTTAAGGCGTTACCATTATCCCCCTTAACACATTTTATAATGCCATAGTCTATACAGCACCGTAAACCCCACCGTAAACTAGTGGTTATCAGAGGTTACCCCATAGGTATAACACAAAAAAAACGTAGTGGTCGCAAATAGAATAATCAGTATGACAAGGTACATGAGGCGATACCAACTAGGATACTAGTAGTTGCGTGATCCGGACTGATGTTGAGCATAGCCAGCAGCTACCTCAACACCGCGAGACAACACTCCCAAACCGAGGGGCGCACCCAAATTGAATCACAAAAGTAATAGATATGGTATCGAAGAAGTGTGTCCGCTAGAGGTGGCGAACCTCAATGGCCCGGCGCGGCTCCTGTTTTAGTCATATCAGGGGTCATCCAATATCGTTCTCCTTCTTCAGTCAACGCGTTCACCAAACCATCCACTTCATTCTGGATCAACACTCCGCGTATAATAGTTATGAAAGTGGTTTTCGGTATCGACAGAGAGTATGTCCATATCCGATCCCGGTCTCTTTAGTAACTACGTATTATTACACCGATTGGTCGTTTAATATATTTCAACAATCAATTTCAATTTCAATTAGAATTCGAAATAGCATTCCATTTGTCTTTCTATATCAGTTTCCATAATTTATATTTTAAAACTTCCAAATTACCATTTCAAAATCTTATAATCCAATTTCAAATTATATTTAAACAATTCAAATATTGAGTCACGTTCATACAAAAGTTTCATCCCGAAATTATTTAAATGATTAAATTCAACATTCAAACCAATTTAAACTCCTTTATCGATTCATTCAATATTCGTTAAGTTACCTATCATTCAAATAGTTTCCATTTAATTTCCAATTCATTAAATCAATTACTTAAGTTCAACTTTATTATATCAACTTACAAATTTAATTAAATTAGATTCGTCAAATCAAATTCTTAAATTACAAGTCTTATATTTATTTCAATAAAACGCATTTCATTTCTTGTTAAGAAATTCAATTTCACTTATTCTTTACATAGTTACAAATTTCAAACTCAATTAATAAAGAATCTAAATTTCACATATTCAAGGAGTTCAATTTCACTTATTTACTTACTTAAATAATTTCCGAAACTTAATAAATAAAGAAACCCAATTTCAATTTTTAACGAAGTTCCAATTTACTTATTCAAAAGTTCAATTTCTCTTATCAAAGAATTCAATTTTTATATTCAATTATAAAATAATTAAATCTTATTCAATTATTAAATAATTTCAATCTTAATTGTTATAATTTCAAAACTTAATTCAATGAATAATTCCAAATTTAATTGTTACACAATTCATTTCAAACCAACGTTCTTTCATCAGTTATTACATTAACATTCTGTTTCGGATTTCAATATTAACATCACCTTTTATCAAAAATTACGTTCCAATTTTATTTCAAAACCTTATTATCCAAATAAAATCTTTATTCTATTTCAAATCAATTTATTGACCAATCGGGTTTATTTAGTTCCCTACCCTAAGTCAAGTTCATTTTGGGTATCTATCATTTCTACCCGATTCCAATTCCAATTCAAAAGTAAAACATAACAAAGGGAACTTGCAGTGTGATAACTGGGATGGTGTCAAAGTAAATAAACAAGCAACAACAATAATCAAACACAATCCAATAGTCAATTCAAATAATCCCGAAATAATCATATTAGTTCACATTGTTATTTGTGCAAATTAATATAATTATTTCTAGAATCTACACTATCATTTCATGTAGATTAAAGATTATTACATTACGGTTTTTCACTTGTTGTTCAATTTACAATTTCATACATCATCAATTTAAACCATATACATTCAATGGTTCAAGGTGTACATAATCAAATTCTACATGTCAAATAATTAAACCTTTAAGGGGTCATATTTTTCAAATTAACTAATCAAATTCAAAACATATGTCGATTCAAATTTTTAATTATCCTACGTCAAATTCAATTGCATACCAATTATCGCTTTATACATTACAATTTAACATCAAATAAACAACAATCAAACATCAACTATCAACCAAACTGTACTATCATTGCATTAATAATTAGCAGATAATGGTGTCAGATGTCATAGGAGAACAGATACAGGTAATAGCATATATAACTGTGTAAATAACTATCAACAGCATATTTCAATTGTCGTTTCAATTGAAATCAAATTTAATATATAAAAGAACATTAATCGTGAGTGATTGCTCACCTTTCGAGGCTAGAGTGATGAATGAGAATGGAAGTGAATTGCGGATCCAAACACGAATTCCAAAGTAAACAAGACTGGTACGAATTGTTGATTAAGGCTGATAGGCGAAAACAAATTAGAACGGGATCGATGAAGATAATCAACATCAGCGAACTTACATGTAACAATTGTACAATTATATAAAATAAAATCACATTCCAATTTCAAACGCATATTACTAGATATACATATATAGATATTTCAAATCAATTTTAAGCATATATTTTCAAATCGATATTTAATTTAAATACAGATAAAATCTCACATATATGCATTTCAAACACCATCTTTAAAAACGCCATCTTTAAATTTAATCACATATATTAAATTCAAACATATTATTATTATATATATTTTCTTTTTAAAGAATTCTTATTAAATTCAAAACATGTACAACTTAAAATCTCAGTACATATTTACGTCGTGCGCTTTACATACTAACAATAGTTAAAATATTTTGTCACACAGTTGCTAAAAGTGCAGACACAATGTCATATGCATATCATACTTTATATATATGAATACAATTACAGACAAAATGATGAACAATACTTTATGCAAAACTAAATATGTGCGTGCCCTCCCAACATGGCCCAATATGCAGACGAACCTTTCAATAATATTTACACTAACCTATTGTACTAACAGAAAGTATATACATAACTTACATAACTTGTACAATAGAACTCGACTGACCAAACATAATATATATCCCAAAACTGTGAACATATTTAAACCTTTAAATTAAATAATACGTATAGAAAAACATATCAGTAACCATATCTATCTTACATTCTGAAATACTCTTAAACATAAAATATATATACATTTACCTTGTAGTGTACTAGAATGAACTAATATATGTAAAAGCTACAGATCATAATACGCGCAAACAACAATTCATGCTGATGTATAAATATAAAATAAGATGATATTTTAAACTAAATATATGCATAACGTATCCTACTTGTATAAACTTATCAAATATTATACTGTAACTGTAATATTTTTAAAAACATGAACCTTAAAATATAACATACTATATACTAGAACAATATGCATGCATAACTTAATTTATAGATATAATACCTCGACATATAGCATGTAAGATAAGGCTCGGCTGAAGGCTGGAGATGGGTTTGCGAAGGAGGTTGCATGCGTATTAGCAGGCGGTGATGGGAGAGAGGGAATCACATGGAAACAAGGCGGAGCTGGTAGGGGCGGAGCTGCATGGGGCCGTGCATGTTGCCAAGGTCGGAGAAAAGGGAGAGGGCGGTGCGTGGGTTTGGCGAGGTATACTCGGTGGGTGGTGAGTTGGCTCGCGGTGATGGCTGCGCTCGGGTGGAGCTGGCGAGTGAGATCGGTGGGGCAAGGGGAGTTGGATTTTGATGGGCAGTGTGACGGAGCTACGGGCCGATGGTGGTTGTTGCCGATCTCGTGGAGGCCGATGGTTGCGTGGGAGCCGGGCGTGGGAAGCAAGGCGTTGGTGGCGGGTTGTAGGCGACGAGCTGTGAGCGCAAGGTGGTGGACGTTTGTGAGGAGGAGGTGATGGGTTCGGTTTTCAAGGCGGTGGGAGAACTTGATGTGGATGACGGGGCAGAGGCGGTGGCAAGGTTGTTGGTTGGTGAGAAGCTACTGCGCCCCGTGGGCGGAGGGTGAAGGCGTGGCCGAAGCGGATGTCTGGGGCGGATCCAGGTGAGGGGTTGGCAGCGAATGAAGGCTTGGTGGTAATGAGTGGAGGCTCGGCGAATAGGAACAGCAGGCAGCAGGTGGCGGGAGTTTGGTGATGCTCGGCTTCGTGGGGGTGCGTGATGCTATCGCTATATCTTTTTATTAGAGGAGAGAGCGGCCAAGCCTGGGCGTGAAGAAATGGGTACAGGTAAAGGAAGAAGAAAGGTGATAGAGGAACAGCAAATTAAAGAAGGGGGGAGAAGAAAAATATGTAAAGGTAAGCATGCCTTGGAATGAAATAGCGTGAAACACATAATTGCTTACTTTGTCTCCAGAGAATGGCAAAAAGAAGTGATAGGAGAGGAGAGGTTTGAGTGTGAAGTGAGCTGAGTAATTAATGAAAGCAGAGGAATAAATGCAAGGCACATATACTGACAGGTTCGGTGTGAACAGTGAAGTGCAATGATGTTTTTGCAAAGTGGTGGCTATTTGGGTTCCCAAGACAGCTGAATAGACTCTAGAATTTTGAACGTTGGAAAGTTGGGTATCGTGCTGTGTTGCGTAACGGACCAATTTGTACTCCGTTAACCAATTATAATTTCCAACGCCGAAACCCAATTGACACAAATAAACACACCGTTTTGATCAACACGACGAGACGAACTAAACGGTATACAGATATCAGTGATTCGATTGAATTATAAAATTTAAAATTTTCTACTGAAGGAAAATGCAATAAAACGTCGAAAAATAAGATCGACGGTGCTAAAGAAGTCCGAATTTGGTAAACGAAAAATGACGTCTTGCTCAGAAGACGACTTAGAATTTTTCTATGCAAAAATATTTAGGTTTCGAAAACGGTTTATTTCCATCGATTACTAACTGATTTAACTTGAAGTAAGTTTATACGCGAAATAAACTTTCATATTTCCGGACGAAAATTTACCAGCTGCTATGTTTAATTAGACGCATTCCAAATAAGAAGTTTGAATAGCATCAGCATTTGTTCGTGAAAATTCAAAATTCTACACTAAATAAGCGATTTTAAAATTTTTTAACTGGGTCTGAATTTCAGGGTCGTTACATTCTCCCCCACTCAAAACTTTTCGTCCCTGAAAAGGAAGGAGGTAGGAGAATAGAAACAACTAGAAGAAATAGACTTAAATTACAAAATAAACAATTAATTCAAACCATAGAAATTTCAATTTAAATTAATTTATATTTAACAATTTGACTTTAAATTCAAGACTTCATAAAATTGATTTGATTTCACATTTATTAATGTTAGGTACAAAAGATTCCTTTCGAATGAAATTAAATTTAAATTTAATTAATTCAAGATATTCTCTTAAGTTGATTTAATTCAATTTATTAAATTTCAAAACAAAATTTTCTTCTATTGATCATACCTATTATTTATTAAACTTATTATTCCATTTATCTCATAAACATTTGTAATTAGAATTTAAGTGAATAACATTTATTATACACACTTACATTTTATTTATAAAGACAAATTATATTATATAGTATCCAATTTTCTTAAATTAACAACTTAAAAGATCATAAATTTGAAGTCATTTATTATAATCAAACCGTCTTTGACAAATTTAATTCTTCTTTATTCCAAATTATTATTAAATTTATTCTACTTAATATACCCTATCACATATATATCAAGTATATTTACATTTATTATAACTGCTCGATTTATAAAAAAAAATCCTTAGATATCATTTATATCTATATAATATTCGATTACATAGTTACCCTTTTGTAAATTTAGGTAAGTTATATATAATGCAATTTGAGTATTTTCCAAATAAAATTTTACAATTTTGTTATTTCATGTTAAATATTTATATAAAAATAATTTGGCTTCATTTAAAATTGTAAAATCATCCTTTAACAAATTTTTAAGAATTAATTTCCGGTTAGCTTCAAACAACTTGAGATAAAATAAATATATATTCATAATATATCAAATCAAATTTAAATCCTCAATATATATTATAAATCAAGTAATGTTTAGAAATTCAAATCAATTTATTTTTCAAAACAAACCGTAGCAAAGCTACAGAATTGTCTCTCCACTTCGAAACTCGAAAATGAATGTCGATGATGCGGCCATCATCACCGAAATTATTTTCCAGCGACAAAGAGAAGAGCACTGATTTAAACATCTAAAATTTCTTCGAAAAGATTTCTATTCGAAAATACTTTAAGTAATATACCTTTAAAAACTTAAAAGCCAAGTTTGAAATCACCGAAAATTAAATTCTCAAATTCTAATTTAAATCCATTTAAATTCCAATCAAAATATAAACAAGCTTTATAAATTCATTTATTATTATTCCAGACAACAAATTAACAATTTAATTTTAGAGAAATTTATACTTATATATAATATAATCATACAAAACTGTTTAATTCACGAAATTCGAAAATACTATTGTGTCGGTTTGTTATGTTCAAGTGTTTTGGAAATCCTATCGATAGCGTTGATCAGACGAATCGATCGGAAACCCAAATCAACATCAACAACTCAAACAACACAATATATATAAACATTTTAATGTTAATTTACAAATACACTTCTCGCTTGATGATACAAGAATAGATTTCAAAATAAGTACATAGATTAAAATTTGATGGAAATCAAATCAAAGAGAATTTTGATTCGATAATAAGTTTGAAATAGAAGATAAGGTAATTCAATTAACAGAATTGGGAGATGAACAAGCTTACTTAATCCACGACAACCTTAACCGGGTCGACCGTAACTTCAAGAATGAGATCGAGGCTGAATTCCGAGGTAAATCAACACTCGATCCCAAGAGATATAATTCAAGTATAGCAGGGAATAGATAGCATCGTAAACCGAGGATACAGAAATCTTCGGTAAATCGATGCCTATTGCAAAGAAGTTTCATCCCCTTTGCAAATCATTCGTAGTTTGGCAAGACCGCCGATCTATTATAGATATTATTCGAAGTGGAGTTTTTAGGATACTCCGGAATTAAAAGAAGACGAATAGTGAGGGACACGAATGAATTTCGGAACCGAGGGAACGTTCCAAAATTCAAAGGAATTGAGTAAAAGGAAGAGATTGAAACTCGAATGAGAGTGATTCTGTAAATACATTTTACCCTATATACTAAGTTTTGCCTAGAGCTACCAAAAGCTCTGATACCAACTGTAACGACCCGGTATTTTGGACTATTCGCATCTGCACATGTCGGACTTGAATAATTCAAAATATCGAACTGTTAATTTAAATTTGGCAAAACTGAGATATACGGTAAATAAATAATCACAGAATCCCAGACACAGAGTAATAATATGCAGCGGAAATAAAAGAGATAGTAGTTCATGAAGCTACCATATAAATATATAAAATACATCAGAGTTTACAACAGAAGAGTAATACGATACATCGGATATAAATCTGAATACATCACTGGAATCATCGAATACTGAAAGCAGAATAGATGGCTGGATCTTCAAGCAAAGCTCCAACTCCAAAGGTGAGTCTCAAATACTGGTACCCTCAGTCTGACCCGAGCGTAAAGCAAAACACAAGACACTCGAGTCAGGATTAATATTCTTATATCAATAAATCCAACTCAAGTGAAATAGCAATCGAAATACAAGTAACTCAAAGGATGTTGGAATAACCATCCTCTAAGGATCCGTTAAACTATCTACTAGGTAGTAATGTACGCTACGTAGATAATGTCTATCAATAATATAAAGTATTAAATTAGCTTTAAGGCGTTACCATTATCCCCCTTAACACATTTTATAATGCCATAGTCTATACAGCACCGTAAACCCCACCGTAAACTAGTGGTTATCAGAGGGTACCCCATAGGCATAACACAAAACAAAACGTAGTGGTCTCAAATAGGATAATCAGTATGACAAGGTACATGAGGCGATACCAACTAGGATACTAGTAGTTGCGTGATCCGGACTGATGTTGAGCATAGCCAGCAGCAACCTCAACACCGCGAAACAACACTCCCAAACCGAGGGGTGCACCCAAATCGAATCACAAAAGTAATAGATATGGTATCGAAGAAGTGTGTCCGCTAGAGGTGGCGAACCTCAATGACCCGGCGCGGCTCCTGTTTTAGTCATATCAGGGGTCATCCAATATCGTTCTCTTTCTTCAGTCAACGCGTTCACCAAACCATCCACTTCATTCTGGATCAACACTCCGCGTATAATAGTTATGAAAGTGGTTTTCGGTATCGACAGAGAGTATGTCCATATCCGATCCCGGTCTCTTTAATAATTACGTATTATTACACCGATTGGTCGTTTAATATATTTCAACAATCAATTTCAATTTCAATTAGAATTCGAAATAGCATTCCATTTGTCTTTCCATATCAGTTTCGATAATTTATATTTTAAAACTTCCAAATTACCATTTCAAAATCTTATAATCCAATTTCAAATTATATTTAAACAATTCAAATATTGATTCACGTTCATACAAAAGTTTCATCCCGAAATTATTTAAATGATTAAATTCAACATTCAAACCAATTTAAACTCCTTTATCGATCCATTCAATATTCGTTAAGTTACTTATCATTCAAATAGTTTCCATTTAATTTCCAATTCAATAAATCAATTACTTAAGTTCAACTTTATTATATCAACTTACAAATTTAGTTAAATTAGATTCGTCAAATCAAATTCTTAAATTACAAGTCTTATATTTATTTCAATAAAACGCATTTCATTTCTTGTTAAGAAATTCAATTTCACTTATTCTTTACATAGTTACAAATTTCGAACTCAATTAATAAAGAATCTAAATTTCACATATTCAAGGAGTTCAATTTCACTTATTTACTTACTTAAATAATTTCCGAAACTTAATAAATAAAGAAACCCAATTTCAATTATTAACGAAGTTCAAATTTACTTATTCAAAAGTTCAATTTCTCTTATCAAAGAATTCAATTTTTATATTCAATTATAAAATAATTAAATCTTATTCAATTATTAAATAATATCAATCTTAATTGTTATAATTTCAAAACTTAATTCAATGAATAATTCCAAATTTAATTGTTACACAATTCATTTCAAACCAACGTTCTTTCATCAGTTATTACATTAACATTCTGTTTCGGATTTCAATATTAACATTACCTTTTATCAAAATTTACGTTCCAATTTTATTTCAAAACCTTATTATCCAAATAAAATCTTTATTCTATTTCAAATCAATTTATTGACCAATCGGGTTTATTTAGTTCCCTACCCTAAGTCAAGTTCATTTTGGGTATTTATCATTTCTACCCGATTCCAATTCCAATTCAAAAATAAAACATAACAAAGGGAACTTGCAGTGTGATAACTGGGATGATGTCAAAGTAAATAAACAAGCAATAACAATAATCAAACACAATCCAATAGTCAATTCAAATAATCCCGAAATAATCATATTAATTCACATTGTTATTTGTGCAAATTAATATAATTATTTCTAGAATCTACACTATCATTTCATGTAGATTAAAGATTATTACATTACGGTTTTTCACTTGTTGTTCAATTTACAATTTCATACATCATTAATTTAAACCATATACATTCAACGGTTCAAGGTGTACATAATCAAATTCTACATGTCAAATAATTAAACCTTTAAGGGGTCATATTTTTCAAATTAACTAATCAAATTCAAAACATATGTCGATTCAAATTTTTAGTTATCCTACGTCAAATTCAATTGCATACCAATTATCGCTTTATACATTACAATTTAACATCAAATAAACAACAATCAAACATCAACTATCAACCAAACTGTACTATCATTGCATAAATAATTAGCAGATAATGGTGTCAGATGTCATAGGAGAACAGATACAGGTAATAGCATATATAACTGTGTAAATAACTAACAACAGCATATTTCAATTGTCGTTTTAATTGAAATCAAATTTAATAAATAAAAAAACATTAATCGTGAGTGATTGCTCACCTTTCGAGGCTAGAGTGATGAACGAGAATGGAAGTGAATTGCGGATCCAAACACGAATTCCAAAGTAAACAAGATTGGTACGAATTGATGATTAAGGCTGATACACGAAAACAAATTAGAACGAGATCGATGAAGATAATCAACATCAGCGAACTTACATGTAACAATTGTACAATTATATAAAATAAAATCACATTCCAATTTCAAACGCATATTACTAGATATACATATATAGATATTTCAAATCAATTTTAAGCATATATTTTCAAATCGATATTTAATTTAAATACAGATAAAATCTCACATATATGCATTTCAAACGCCATCTTTAAAAACGCCATCTTTAAATTTAATCACATATATTAAATTCAAACATATTATTATTATATATATTTTCTTTTCAAAGAATTCTTATTAAATTCAAAACATGTACAACTTAAAATCTCAGTACATATTTACGTCATGCGCTTTACATACTAACAATAGTTAAAATATTTTGTCACACAGTTGCTAAAAGTGCAGACACAATGTCATATGCATATCATACTTTATATATATGAATACAATTGCAGACAAAATGATAAACAATACTTTATGCAAAACTAAATATGTGTGTGCCCTCCCAACATGGCCCAATATGCAGACGAACCTTTCAATAATATTTACACTAACCTATATTGTACTAACAGAAAGTATATACATAACTTACATAACTTGTACAATAGAACTCGACTGACCAAACATAATATATATCCCAAAACTGTGAACATATTTAAACCTTTAAATTAAATAATACGTATAGAAAAACATATCAGTAACCATATCTATCTTACATTCTGAAATACTCTTAAACATAAAATATATATACATTTACCTTGTAATGTACTAGAATGAACTAATATATGTAAAAGCTACAGATCATAATACGCGCAAACAACAATTCATGCTGATGTATAAATATAAAATAAGATGATATTTTAAACTAAATATATGCATAACGTATCCTACTTGTATAAACTTATCAAATATTATACTGTAACTGTAATATTTTTAAAAACATGAACCTTAAAATATAACATACTATATACTATAACAATATGCATGCATAACTTAATTTATAGATATAATACCTCGACATATAGCATGTAAGATAAGGCTCGGCTGAAGGCTGGAGATGGGTTTGCGAAGGAGGTTGCATGCGTATTAGCAGGCGGTGATGGGAGAGAGGGAATCACATGGAAACAAGGCGGAGCTGGTAGGGGTGGAGCTGCATGGGGCCGTGCATGTTGCCAAGGTCAGAGAAAAGGGGAGAGGGCGGTGCGTGGGTTTGGCGAGGTATATTCGGTGGGTGGTGAGTTGGCTCGCGGTGATGGTTGTGCTCGGGTGGAGCTGGCGAGTGAGATCGGTGGGGCAAGGGGAGTTGGAATTTGATGGGCAGTGTGACGGAGCTACGGGCCGATGGTGGTTGCTGCCGATCTCGTGGAGGCCGATGGTTGCGTGGGAGCCGGGCGTGGGAAGCAAGGCATTGGTGGCGGGTTGCAGGCGACGAGCTGTGAGCGCAAGGTGGTGGACGTTTGTGAGGAGGAGGTGATGGGTTCGGTTTTCAAGGCGGTGGGCGAACTTGATGTGGATGACGGGGCAGAGGCGGTGGCAAGGTTGTTGGTTGGTGAGAAGCTACTGCGCCCCGTGGGCAGAGGGTGAAGGCGTGGCCGAATCGGAGGTCTGCGGCGGATCCAGGTGAGGGGTTGGCAGCGAATGAAGGCTTGGTGGTAATGAGTGGAGGCTCGACGAATAGGAACAGCAGGCAGCAGGTGGCGGGAGTTTGGTGATGCTCGGCTTCGTGGGGGTGCGTGATGCTATCGCTATATCTTTTTATTAGAGGAGAGAGCGGCCAAGCCTGGGCGTGAAGAAATGGGTACAGGTAAAGGAAGAAGAAAGGTGACAGAGGAACAACAAATTAAAGAAGGGGAGAGAAGAAAAATATGTAAAGGTAAGCATGCCTTGGAATGAAATAGCGTGAAACACATAATTGCTTACTTTGTCTCCAGAGAATGGCAGAAAGAAGTGATAGGAGAGGAGAGGTTTGAGTGTGAAGTGAGCTGAGTAATTAATGAAAGCAGAGGAATAAATGCAAGGCACGTATACTGAGAGGTTCGGTGTGCACAGTGAAGTGCAATGATGTTTTTGCAAAATGGTGGCTATTTGGGTTCCCAAGACAGCTGAATAGACTCTAGAATTTTGAACGTTGGAAAGTTGGGTACCGTTCTGTGCTGCGTAACGGACCAGTTTGTACTCCGTTAACCAATTATAATTTCCAACGCCGAACCCCAATTGACACAAATAAATACACCGTTTTGATCAGCGCGACGAGACAAACTAAAGGGTATACAGATATCAGTGATTCGATTAAATTATAAAATTCAAAATTTTCTACTGAAGGAAAATGCAGTAAAACTTCGAAAAATAAGATCGACGGTGCTAAAGAAGTCCGAATTTGGAAAACGAAAAATGACGTCTTGCTCAGAAGACGACTTTGAATTTTTCTATGCAAAAATATTTAGGTTTCGAAAACGGTTTATTTCCATCGATTACTGATTTAACTTGAAGTAAGTTTACGCACAAAATAACTTTCATATTTCCGGACGAAAATTTACCAGCTGCTATGTTTAATTAGACGCATTCCAAATAAGAAGTTTGAATAGCATCGGCATTTTTCGTGAAAATTCGAAATTCTACACTAAATAAGCGATTTTAAAAAATTTTAACTGGGTCTGAATTTCAGGGTCGTTACACATCTCCACTACACACTTCTAACCCTAACCATAAGATCAAAAGATATAGGCAAATATGAGTGGTTTGCTCACCTGGACATGGATAAGGCATAAAAACAGAGACAGTTTTCAAGCAGAAATTGATACTTTTATTTTGAACTTGATTTCTACCTGGTCTGATAAATAAAATTTTATTATATTCTTACTTTACTAATCATTAAATTCAGATCTTTAAAGAAATTCACTTGCCTTTGTCTCATTTTCCAGAGATTTTGCACTGTCAAAAACTGCAGTTCTGTAATTTTATAAATCTGCTATTTTATTTGAATTTGTTTTTATGTTAAAACTTGATTTTGAAATCACAAATATTTTAAACTTTGAAGTTTACAATTACCTGAGAGAAGGAAGATAGGTTACAACTTGATTTGTTACTTAATACTTGAATTGGAAATGCTTTTGTTTTGAAAGATCTGGAACACTTGATCTGGTTGTTTGATTTCCTGTTTGAACTTGCATTTTTGATTTTTTAGTCTTTTGATGCTTTGATCTGAGATGATCAGATTTCCTTGTTTAAATTTTCTGTTTGATTTTTTCTATGCTTTGAAATACTCAGGTTAAAGGAGAAGAATGCACAGGCTTTGAATAAATGCAGGCTAGATGATTTCATCTCAAATTTGAAACACAGGACGTTGAAATGAAAATGATTTGCCGTTTTGATTTTGAAATTGATTTACAGATTTAGGGTTTTTTGGATTTTAAGAGATGAACAGGTTACAGATTTTCTGGTTTGAGGATGAATTCATTACAGATTTGTTTGAGAAATGGTTTAAGTTTTAAGTTTTTTTTCTTGGCTTTTGAATTAGGAAGATAAAAAAAAGTATGAAGAGAAGAAGGCTTATGTTTTTATAAGTAAATTTTGAAATTTAATAAAAATAAAGAAAAGTGAAAATTAAGGAGTGACACATGTTTAAACTTTTAACAATTGTCATAACTCTTTTCAATCAATTAACACTTGTTATATTAAGCCTTAATGTTTTTGCACTTGTCCTTTAAGTATTAATTTTTTTTAATGTAAATAAAAAGCTTTTACTTAATGTACTATTTCTTATCCTAATATATATATATAATATATATATATATATATATATGAATTTCTTTTTATTGAAAATGTAATAAAACTAATTATATATAAATAAAGGCTCATCCAAATATTTTTAAAATGTCCATCTTTTGAAATTTAAATTCAAATTTAAATTCAAATTAAATTTGAAAGTCCAATTTAAAGTCAACTTAAATATACATATATAATCAACACACATATGTATATTATAGGATTTAACCTTCAAACAATTGTTTGCAAATCATTTGTATTTAATTCAAAATATAGTTTTTTTAAATTATATGTATATTAAAATTAGAAAACAAATTCTTATTAATTTTAAAATATAGTTTTAAATCTAATTTATTTTTCAACACGTTTATATTTGAATTTCAAATCCGAATTTCAATTTATTCTCAATATTTATTTTGAATCTCAAATTCTAATTCTATTTTTAAAAATCAATAAATATACATATATAATAAATAAACAAATATCTTTTTAAAACTAGCTACACTCGTTAACATATAAACATTTTATATATTTTCATATTAATTTACCAAATTAATTCTTAATTAAATCTAGGAATCAAATTAATTACAAATTTAAATTTGTTTAAAGACAGGAATGTTACAGATTTCCCCCATTAAGAAAATTTCGTCCTCAAAATTTGTAAGGGAGACAACAAAGGATGGATACACAAAGATAGAGAAACAATTTTCAAATCAAACTGGGTATCTATTCTGCATTTGGCTTACCAAATCAGAATATCACTAATAAATATTAGAACGAACTCATTCAATACAAGACATTCGGGTCACCAGAACTATGAATATACAGGGGTATTGATTAGTTCAAAGAGATAACTAACCGTTCGTATAATATATATGGACCCCAAAAGAATAGATAGATATATGAATACAATCAAAAACTTTTAGTTTAAACAACCAAAATATACCTATCAACCATAACAACCAAAACAACAATTCATCCAAATAAACAATTCTGACCCATCTGGAGTTTATGCCCCATGCAAATATATCAAAGCATCTTCCTGAAGCTGCCAGGAAGCAACCAAAGAATTGAAAAGACGAATCCAAGGAGATAGAGAAAATTGTTTCTGCTATTGTTACAGGGCACTGACCATATGAAGTGGTACTTCCCTGTCCCCTATCTAGTTCTCTTCTTGCACTCATACTTACTATCAGTGGACAGTAAGAGAATTTACTGAGGCATTCAGACGGATATCTTAGGGATATACTCATTCTAAGGTATACTTCACCCTATCTCTAATGAGTTACTTAATGTGTTATACTCCTGAACTTAAGTTTTAGCCTTCAGCTCTGATACCAAATGTAGCGTCCCTGACTCGACCTTTGAAAATCGGCACCGAATACGACACTCATATTCAACTGCCGCAGATCCAAACGTCAAATCTGGTTTGCCGGAGCTTATAACACCTCAAGTATAAAAACACAGCGGAAGAAAAAAAATTGAATATCATTGATATACAACATTGATACAATATCCAAATATACAACAATGATCAATATGATTCAAGAAATATTAGAGACAATAAACAACAGTGGAAAACAAATAGACAAGAGAGATAACTCCAATATCAAACTACAACTCTAATCCAATACCCCAAAGCCAAAACTCCAAACCACGAGCTCGAACCACCATCAAGTTTCACCAACCTAAGCAAGTCTCGTCCAAACCAAATACTCCAATATCCAAGATCTCCAAATAATTACAAAGAGAAAGCTGAAAGCTACCGAATCGATATCTATATCTACTATTTGAAAAACCCAACTCTAGATTGCCAATGTGGAAAATTGTGGGCACCCAAAGTTTAGGAAAGGAACAATAAACTCCGGGTCAGTCATGGGACTGGTATGAGCAAACAAAACAGTTTTCTTTAAAACAAACGACAAAGAATTTAAACATTGAAATTCGCATTGCTTTTGGAAAATGAAACTACGATAAGGCCTCCCGGCACACACACCATGCAATCGTACACTTGGGGAAGATTTCTCCTTATTATAGTCAAACATGCTTGATACGCGAAAACTATTTGATATTATTATTAGTGCATAGTGGAAAACATTTTGAAAGTATAATATTAATCTTAGCCAGCATACGTACCATTATAGTATGCCTACTATAGCTACCATGTTAGATGGCAGGTTCTACAACTAAAGCCATACAAGGCGCGTATTGGTGATTGGATTTCCAACAAATGGTCGGGCTAAGGAACTTCTTGGGCCACATGAGTACGCCTCTGGAGGGAGGCCCCGAGAACCTAACCGGATCTCTGCCAACACAAGGCCGGGTTACCTTTGTAACTAGGTAACTACTGACACGAGTATGCCATCCCCCGGTCGTAACCAAACTTTATCCGGGATTCACCAATAACCACAAAGTAATAAATTTGCAGCAACCACATAGGTTAAGTATCTGGGATCCATACCATGATACCACCTCTATTCAGAAGGAAATGAACATACCCTCAAGGGGCACTACCCCCAAATAACCTTGCAGCATTCTTCCTGTTTCGACCATTCCGGGTTGTGAAGTTCGACGAAGTCTCGTCCATAAAGCTACGTTTTTTACAAAGCCATGCTTTGATCAACAAATGATCAGCAGCACTTCGTATGCCACATTACCAAATTAGGAATGTATCACTGATAACCATCAATTACATAACCTCTGAGCTCGTACGTCTCAGAGAAGGGTGTTAAGCTAAGGGAATAAATCTCCGCCACCAAACAGAAATATATTTGATAGAAACCGGTTTTACATCTCAAAGTGTAATGTCAGACATACATCCATACAAGTCTGTTTCGGGTTCGAACAGAACCGAAGGCACTTCCAAAGACGCCCTTGCAATCCGGACATCCACAATTCCGATCGGACTTCCCATCACTTAGGGAATCTCTATACCGTAGCTACTCGGTGCAGAGACAATAGATAGGTCATCCTATCGTTCTTGCAAATACCCGGTCTTCACCACTGGTCTTCAAATGCTATCCATAACGTCGTATCATTATTCGGAATAGGTTATATGACACAGGGTCCTCTTCCGGCTAAATCGAATAATGAGCGCAATATTTAAAAACATATGGATATGGGATCTCAGTTTAATCACAGCTTAAAGCCCAAACCTTTCATTCAAATGGTTAAAACAAATTACCATTCCCAATCTTTTAAACAAAAAGATTCATTTTAAAAACCTTCAGTGGCTTAAACAATTTCCACATTTAAATCTTTTAAACAAAAGATTCATTTTTAAAACCCTTTTCAATATGAAACAAGGTTCGCTAATCTTTTACAAATATTTATTCATAGCTTTTCAAAACAATTCCATTTCAAATTTGATTAACTCATCCGGTCTTTAAATCAAAGACTCATTTCATAGTTTTCAAAACAATTCCCGTTTCAATCTTTCATATATAAAAGATACACCATTTAAAATCCTCTTCAATTTCAAAATAGGGTTCAACTATCTTTCACAAAGATTCAATTATAGCTTTCAAAATCATTCCATTTCAAACTTGAAATCTTTTCATCATAATTTGGAAAATTCTTTCCTTATATAAAAGCTATTATTATTTGAAACCACTTGTTTCTATTTCGAAAAACCTGATTTTTTATTTGCTCGAGTTAAGGCCTTTCAAATATAAACTTGGGTTAAATTCAAATTCTCAAAACCATACTTTTAAAATGGTTTAAAAACCCATATAAACAGATTTATAGTTTGTATAACCTTTTAACCCATAAATTCCAAACATAGAATTAAATTTCAAATCTTGAATTCAAATTCAAATCAAACTGTTTTAAATTTCAAAACTTTATCAAGTTATTCAAAATAACTTTTATCTTTAAAACTCCTTTTCAAAAGATTTTCACTTTTTAACCCAATTTCATTTCTAAAACCGTTTGGATTCAAAATTCAATTTTTAAAACTATTTTGAATTAAATTCAAATATCTGTGACTTAACCGATTTCCTCGAGAAATCCATATTTGTGTGTGTACGGTGTAGTCCAAGGGTTTTACACACAATAGTGCAACAACAATCATCACAGATATATCGATAAGCGGTATAACCCATAACGCTTATCTTCGTTCGCAGATTCATAGATAAAGTAAATTTATCAATCACAAAAATTCACTATTATGATTCGATGTGGGTTTCAGATAACTAACTGGAATCCGACTCCCTGTTGCGTCGAAATTCAAATGTCGGTTTATGGGTCAAAGGGTTTTGCTTATTTATATAACAATATATTCATCACAGATATAACAGCTTAGCAAAAAGCATTACATGGCATCACATCACATATCAAATATATCAATCCATTACATAGCATTCAACAACAATCAAACATCTACAATTAAGATGATTAAATGGGGTGGTTTTTAAATTTATCAACCACATAATTACTTTCATTAGTAATCTTAAATCAATGATTAATTATCATTAACTAAAATTGATTAAGTTTTAACCACCTTCATTAATTGATAATTTCTTTAATTAATTATCTTGATTAATTAACCCTTAATTGTAATTAATTAAATCTTAATTACTTTTATTAATTACTTATTCCCCAATTAATTACATTAATTAATAAACCATATTTGTTAATTATTCCTTAAAGTAATTAATTCTTAATATTTGATTAATCAATCTTCAATCATTAATTATCTACTCTTAGTTACTTTCACTAAGTAATTACTATTTTTATTTAAATCATTTATTGATTACCTGATTTATTTAACTTAAATTATTAATTACTTACTTTAATTTCTTACACTAATTAAATTAATGTTTTATATAACAAAAGCATTTCATCTCTAATTAATTATAACATTAAGTTCATTTAAGACTAAACTTTTAAAATAAAAGTGATATAGTTTAAACGCTTTAAACTTAATCAATTTGAAATAATTTTTTTTATTGAAAATCTTTAACAAATTTAAAACTTAGGTAAACCTTCATTATTTACAAAAGAAGTAATTTAAACAAAATTGTTTCAAGTAAAAATTGATTTTGTTTTTAAAGTTTAAAACTGTTTTTATATCAATTTCCCAGACCCGAGGAGGAACCACAAAATCCCAAGAAAAATCATTACTTACCTCGAGTTATCCTGTGTGCTTTCTTTTTTTTTTCCTTTGTTTCAAAACTTAAAAATTCTAAAATACTGTCATACTGATAACCATTAAAACGAACCCAAGCATCAACCCGAGTCGAACCATCATCTACCCGAGAAGTTTCCTGAGCACTTCTTCTTCTTCCCAAACACGTAATTCACCTGACACACGTTGATACGTGTACATATGCACACGAGCTTCGGCGGCTACCGATCATCACCAATAGCGTCGACAAGTCGACAACCATCCCCTCTAATGCCACGACCACCTAGCAACGTGAGTTTAACTCGAAATCGAGATCGAGCATACGATAACCCCCGCTGGCACCAGAACTGATCACCAAATTCACCTCGTTCTGACAATTCAAGCCACCATCAACCACGCCACCCTGCCCACAGCTGCACCTCTGTCCCACGCTACTTCCCTTCTGGTCCGATCACCCATAGCCCATCGTCGACGATGTAGCAATCCCAAAAGCTTGGCAAACACAAACTATAAACCTAACCCTAATTCAACGCCACGCCGCTGCTACGGCTTGCTAAAAAAAATTCGAGTATTTTTCTATGGCCATCATCACTTGAACTTCCTCCAGTGACCATCGCGTTGATCAATTCCTCGCCGATCAACAGGATTTACCCAAAACGCATTTTTTGTTCATCATGCAAATGCTCGCGACACCTCGGCTTAAAAATCGAGATTCAATTATCAAAATTCATTAAATGGTATTATGTATTAGCTAACAAAGTCAAATTACCAAATTAAATCATTAATTTTTCTGATTTTTACAAATTTGTACTGTAAACCTAAATTTTAAAATAATCACCTATTAACTTTACTTAGAACCAATTTTGAAATTTAATTTTTTATGTTACAAACAATTTCTCATTGAAGATTAAAGCCTAATCTAGCTTGAGAAGAAAGATATGACCATTTTTTTTTGATTTTCCTGGGTCTGGGAACATAACAGAGGGTAGTGTATGTTTATACACTGACATACACACCCATACTAACCTATATATTCAAACATAAAGCATACTACACAAACATCTCCACTACACACTTCAAACCCCAACCATAATATCAAAAGATATAGGCATATATGAGTGGTTTGCTCACTTGGACATGGATAAGGCAGAAAAACAAAGACAATTTTCATGCAGGAATTGATACTTTTATCTTTGATCTTGATTTCTACCTGGACTGATAAATAAAATTTTCTTATATTCTTACTTTACTAATCATTAAATTCAGATCTTTAAAGAAATTCACTTGTCTTTATCTCATTTTCCAGAGATTTTGCACTGTCAAAAACTGCAGTTCTGTAATTTTATAAATCTGCAATTTTTTTTGAATTTGTTTTTATGTTAAAACTTGATTTTGAAATCATAAATCTATTAAACTTTAAAGTTTACATTTACCTGAGAGAAGGAACATAAGTTATAGCTTGTATTGTTACTTGATAGTTGAACTGGAAATGCTTTTGTTTTGAAAGATCTGGAACACTTGATCTGGTTGTTTGATTTCCAGGTTGAACTTGCATTTTTGATTTTTTAGTTTTTTGATGCTTTGATCTGAGATGATCAGATTTCCTTGTTAAATTTTCTGTTTGATTTGTTCTTTGCTTTGAAATACTCAGGTTGAAGGAGAAGAATGCACAGGCTTTGAATAAATGCAGGCTAGATGATTTCATCTCAGATTTGAAACATAGGACTTGGAAATGAAAATGATTTGCAGTTTTGATTTTGAAATTGATTTACAGATTTATGGATTTTGGATTTTAAGAGATGAACATGTTACAGATTTCTGGTTTGAGGATGAATTCATTACATATTAGTTTGAGAAATGGTTTAAGTTTTAAGTTTTATTTTCTTGGCTTTTGAATTAGGAAGATAAAAAAAGTATGAAGAGAAGAAGGCTTATGTTTTTATAAGTAAATTTTGAGATTTAATAAATATAAAAGAAAAGTGAAAATTAAGGAGTGACACATGTTTAAACTTTTAACAATTGTCATAACTCTTTTCAATCAATTAACATTTGTTATATTAAGCCTTAATTTTTTTACACTTGTCCTTTAAGTATTAAATATTTAATTTTTTAATGTAAATAAAAAGCTTTTACTTAATGTACTATTTCTTATACAAATATATATATATATATATATATATATATATATGAATTTCTTTTTACTGAAAATGTAATAAAACTAATTATATATAAATAAAAGCTTATCCAAATATTATTAAAATGTCCATCTTTTGAAATTTAAAATTAAATTCAAATTCAAATTAAATTTGAAAGTCCAATTTAAAGTCAAATAGACATATATAATCAACACACATATGTATATTATAGGAATTAACCTTTAAACAATTGTTTGCAAATCATTTGTATTTAATTCAAAATATAAATTTTTTAAAATTATATGTATATTAAAATTAGAAAACAAATTCTTATTAATTTTAAAATATAGTTTTAAATCTATTTTATTTTTCAACACATTTATATTTGAATTTAAAATCCAAATTTCAATTTATTTCCAATATTAATTTGAATCTTAAATTCAAATTCTATTTTTAGAAATCAATAAATATACATATATAATAAATAAACAAATATCTTGTTAAAACTAGCTACATTTGTTAACATATAAACATTTTATATATTTTCATATTAATTTACCAAATTTATTCTTAATTAAATCTAGGAATCAAATTAATTACAAATTTAAATTTGTTTAAAAATAGGAATGTTACATTTATGCCACGTTTGATGTTCATATATATATATATATATATATATATATATATATATATATATATATATATGTTGCCGGTGAAATTATACATGTTCATACTTGTATTTATGATATGTTTGGCATGAAAACCCTATTTAGTAACATACGAATACCTTGAAAATTTAAAAATAGATCAGAAATGATGTTATAGAGATGGATTTTTATTTTCATAGTTTTTCAATTTATTATGGATTTTCTATTAATTTTCAAGCAAAGGAAATTGTTTATTGGGTTATAAATTATTTTTGGCAAAATTAATAATTATTTAGGTTTGAAATTTTAATATGGTAGATAATATATTAAAATAAATTTTATGGGATTTTTCTATATTTTTACAAAGTCATTTGATGAATATATAAAATTGTTTAAAGTATGCGACTTAAATGTTTTATATATTTAATAAAGGAGAATGGGTACTTTGTAAAATAAAATGTTTATTTAATTTTAGTATTAGCGGCAGCGCATTTCTGAAAATTATTTATTAACCAATGAAAATTTGACAAACAAAGGTAGGTTGGTTGAAACGTTTCATTTTTAAGTTAAAGACAAAAATCACATTTTTTTCTATGTTTCAGCCTATACGGCAAGAGATCTTCCGACCCAGACCTTTCGTCACAGTCCAAAGGTTAGCTCTCGACAAGTTAAAGTTCAAAGCATAAGGTATCAAATATTTTGGTACATAATGAACTAAATATAGCCGAAAGGTTCTAAGTCGAAAGGTTGATGGACAAAAAGGTTGGAATATATATTTGTTTTATAAATCAAAAGCTTTCGCCTGTTTTACTTTCAATTAGAGCTTTCGACTTGGTTGCTTTCGACCAAGTCAAATTATTTAAAAGAAAGATTCTAAACCTCCCAACATAGTCGATAGGTTACTACTACTTCCACTATTACTTTGTTTTGAAACCTTCCGACATAGTTGAAAGATTTCTACCGCTTAGTCTAAATGTTTTGTTTTCAACCTTCCGACCAGGTCGAAAGGTTCATTTATTTTCAAAACTAGCCGTTTCTCCAATGCTTTCAAAAGGAACCTTTCGACTTAGGTGATTTACCCTTTGTTAACTCCGCTTTGAAAATAACTTCACGACCTAAAAATGTGACGACCTAACGACTTAAGGATTGGACGACCTAATGACTTAAGGATGGCATGACCTAAGGACTTAAGGATTGGACGACCTAATGACTTAAGGATGGCATCACCTAACGACTTAAGGATTGGACGACCTAACGACTTAAGGATTGGACGACCTAACGACTTAAGGATGGCATGACATAACGACTTAAGAGATGGAACGACCTAACACATGAAGCGACTTACAGGAAGCCACAACCTAACGACTTAAGTGCTTCACGACCTAAAGAGTTAAAGCGGCAGCGACCTAATGCTTTCACGACTCACTTCAAGCCATTCACGGCTTAGCACTTAGTGATTAAACTATGCCGCTTTCCCCTAAGTTGTTAGAACCTACCAGATAGTTCAGATGGTCAAGTGCGAACCAGTTAGGTCGTAACTCATATCTCCTTAACTTGCTGACGATCTACGACCTATCTTAGGTCGTAGCCTACGACTTACGACTTACTTTAAGCCGTACACGACTCAAGGCCTGTCCAGAATTCCCTATAAATACGGTCTAAGCTCCAACATTGAGGGGACTTTTTTGACTCATTCTCGAAGCGCCAATACTCTGCTATTTTCTCAACTCAAACAGCACTTCAAGCACTCCAAACACCAAGGGCATTATGACAAACTTCAAGAGAAAATCTACATCATTCGACATGGATTCAAGAGATTATTCTATATCGAAGTTTGAACTACTAGTCTAAAGTGTGTTGTAATTGAAGAAAGTTGTATAAGTTGTACTTGAATCAGCAATAAAGAGATTGAAAGTGGACGTAGGCTTGACTATAAGCCGAACCACTATAAAAACTGTGCCTTTTACTGCTTTTCTGATAATTTTCCTTCTTATTTCTTATTCCCGTATTGACGGGTGGTGCTTTCACATTTACTCTACATACACCGAGGTGTTAGCGTCTGATTTTTACGTTAACATTTTTGGTGTTTTCACTGAGAATTGAACTCAGGATACTGTCATCATAGCTTCACATAAATTTGTAGAAAGAATCTCCCTGAAAACCAGAAGTCTATCAGAAATAATGGCTCTTGGAAGAAAGTGCAAGTCTGTTAGATCTGACGATATTCGCGAGACTACTGCAACCTCTCCTCCTTTAAGCCAAACAACTCCAACTGTCGGAGTTACACGAGCAGAGCTAGATGCCGTGGTATTCGGGCTACATCGGCAAATGGAAGCTCAGAATAACCTAATGATGGAAAGGTTGAATGCTTTATTTGAGGAAAACCGTCAACCGGTGATGAATGAAGGAAACCTTGCCGATGAAGTGTAGAATGTGGGATGAAGAAATATCCCTCAAAGGGCGGCTGACCCAGTGGAAAGGACACCTCCCGAAGACGGAGGATCGGGGCCGCAACCAACCCTCCGTGAACGATTGTCAAGACAAAATTCGAAGAGAATGGCTGATGTTTGTCCCGCTGAGCCTCAAAATGATGAAGAATATTTCTCAGGGATGGTCCGACAAATCATGAAGGAGAGCATGCAAAGAGACGAGGATGAGAAAGAATGGGGTTTCGCTCCGAGCAAAACTCCGTTCACTGAAAAGATCTTGGAAGCAGAATTCCCAAGGAAGTTTGTCCCTCCTACTATTCGAGCTTATAAGGGAACGAGCGATCCTAATGAGTTTCTGTATAAGTATGATTGGCACATGACGGGTGCCAGAGCCTCTGATGAAATCAAATGCCGGTATTTTCTGGTATACCTGGAAGGAGTTGCTGTACTTTGGTTCACAAAGTTGCTGGTCTGGTCGATAGACCAATTTCCTAATTTGACTCGAAAATTCAAGGAACAGTTTCGACTGTATGCGTCAAAGGCAAAGGATATAATGTCGCTCTCCAGCCTCGAGCAAAATCCTGGAGAATCTATCAGATCATTCTTGAATCGCTTTAACATCGCTTTGGCCGAAGTAGACAACGCAGAGCCGAGGATGATTTTGACGTATCTGATGAGGGCTATTGACAAGACAAGTGAGTTCGGGAAATGGTTGAAAATGAAAGAACGGAATTCGCTTGACAAGTTTTATAAGAAAGCCAATGAATTCATGCGCTTGGAAAGCCTCCAAGCACCAGCTAAGGTGGTATCGACAGGGGCTGGAAATAGTAATGCTGTTCCGAATAAGAAGGAATCTGGCAATCAGAAGAGGGGGAACGATGGTCAGAAGAAGCAAGGAGATGCAAAGAAGAGTCAATCCTTCAACTTCACCCCTCTGACTGATACCCCGGAGCACATCTACTTTGCAAACAAAGACACGGTCGAGTTCCCTACGCCAGCTAAGCAAAGAGTTAATAAGAAAGCTGAGAAGAATGGAAGGTTTTGCCGGTTCCATAACCAACCCGGCCATGATATTAACGAGTGCCGTCACTTGAAGGAGGTAATTGAGGAACTATTGAAGGAAAACAAGCTCCAACAATATGTAAAAAGGAACAGGAATGGCCCAACTTCGTCAACTCAAGGACAACGAGCTCCTGTTCGTCATCCTAGCTCAAGTGAAAAGGCAGCAGCTCATGAGTCAGAGAGGCCCGTTATTAATGTGATTACAGGAGGACCTCACCCAGCTGGCAGAAGCTGGGGTGAGATGGAACGATATGCTCATGCATTGAAGTATACGCCAGCGGAGGAAAGTTTTTTGTGTTAGAACACGCTGTACCTCTGAAGCAACAGAAGACTTTTAATGATGACATTGTCTTCAGAGTCAGGGATTCTATGTGTGTTGAAGCCCCTACCATAGATCCCTTGGTTATTTCTACTGGAATTGGACCAGCTATTATAAGAAGAGTACTTGTTGATTGCGGTGCTTCTTGCAATATTCTTTTCAAAAAGACCTTTGATCAGATGAAGATCTCAATAGCTGATGTTCAAGCTTCGTCGCAAAAGATTGTTGGGTTTATTGGGGAACCCAGGCAGCCGATTGGGACTATTGATCTGTTAATGGAACTTGGAGAGGGGCAGAAGAAGGTCGTTCGAAGGCATACTTTTGTAATTACTGATGAATTTTTTTCTTACAATTCCTTCCTAGGCTGTCCAACTCTTGCAGCCTTTAAAGCAATCCTCGCCACGTGGTGCCTTACCATGAAATTCCCCACAGATAATGGGGTTGGTGTTGTTAAAGGGGATCAGAATGCAGGGCGGGAATGTTATTTGATAGAACTGCATAAAGCAAGAAAAAGAGAAATGGGAAAGGATGCGGCGGCCCCAGTCCGCATCAAAGAATCAACCTTATAGCAATTACAGGGTGGACCCTGCACAGGCGAACATAGTGGTGCGCGAAGAGGGATGGATCCCAGAAAAGCCAGTGCAGAGGAGAATAGAGTGGTACCAGTTGAAGTAACAGTGCCGGTACCTATTGACCCGAAAGACCCGAACAAAGTGTTGAATGTGGGTTCACAGCTTAATGCAACGGTTCAAAATGTTTTGATATCATTTTTGAAAGCGAATCTGGAATTATTCGCTTGGACTCATGCTGATATGTGTGGAATATCCCCAGAAATTGTAGTGCATACCTTGAATATTGATCCAAAGTTTACACCGGTAAAGCAGAAAAGAAGAACACAAGGTCCTGAAAGGTCATCGGCATTGAAAGAAGAGGTTGATTGGCTCATGGAGAATGGTTTTATCAGGGAATCTACTTATCCGAATTGGGTCTCAAATCCTGTACTAGTTAAAAAAGCTAATGGGAAGTGGAGAGTGTGCATTGACTTTTCAGATCTGAACAAAGCCTGCCCCAAAGACTGCTTCCCGTTACCTAGGATTGACCAGTTGGTGGATGGAACGGCGGGGCATGAATTGTTATCTTTTATGGATGCTTACTCCGGATATAACCAGATCATGATGCATGAGCTAGATCAGAAGGACACAAGCTTTATCACCGATGTTAGTCTCTACTGCTACAGAGTCATGCCTTTCGGACTTAAGAACGCGGGGGTAACATACCAAAGACTTGTTAATGCCATGTTTAAACCGCAAATTGGCAAGACTATGGAAGTTTATGTTGATGATATGCTTGTAAAATCGAAGAAAGCAGTGGACCACATGGATCACTTGGCAGAGATGTTCTCAATCCTCCGAAAGTATGGTATGAAGCTTAATCCTTTGAAGTGTTCATTTTGGGTAGAATCTGGAAATTTTTTAGGATTCATTGTGAGTGCAAGGGGCATTGAAGCTAATCCTGCTCAGATAACTGCCTTAAGAAAGTCAAAGATCCTAGAACGAAGAAGGAATTGCAAAGTCTCAATGGAAAAGTTGCTGCCTTGAGTCGGTTCATTTCCAAAGCTACTGATAAATGCATTACATTCTTTGATGCTCTAAGGAAAGGAAGAAGAAACTTTGACTGGACTCTCGAATGCCAGAAAGCTTTCGATGAGCTGATTCGTCATATGGAAACACCTCCTATACTTTCTAAGCCCGACAATGGTGAAGATCTTTTTGTATATTTGGCAATCTCATCTCATGCCCTCAGCGCAGCTTTGGTACGGGAGGATGCGAAAATTCAGCGCCCGGTCTACTACATCAGCAAGAGATTCACTGGGGCAGAATTGAACTATTCAAAGTTGGAAAGCTTGCCTATTTCCTACTGATTGCATCAAGAAAATTGAGGCCTTATTTCCAAGCTCATCCCATCAAAGTCCTCACCGATCAGCCCTTGAAGCAAGTCCTTTTTCGTCCTGAGACTTCGGGTCGTCTTCTAAAGTGGAATATTGAACTCAGTCAGTATGACATCACTTATCATCCCCGAAGGGTAATTAATGGACAAACTTTGGCAGATTTCATCGCAGAATGTATGGATAAAGGTGACATGAGGAAGAAGTGGTCTGTAATACGCCAATCCGATGGAAATTGTATGTGGATGGCGCAAGAAATGATTACTGTTCCGGAGCTGGGGTTGTACTTGAAACCCCTGAAGGATGATCACTATGTTATGCATTGAGATTAGAATTTCCTTCGACTAATAATGAGGCAGAATATGAAGCTCTCATTGCTGGCCTGAGGATTGCTAAAGAACTGGACATCAAGGCATTGCAGATCTTCAGTGATTCACAGCTTATCGTGTGTCAAGTCAAGAAAGAATTTCAAGCTAAAGGGGGAAATCTACCTACTTATTTGTCCAAGGCCTGGGAGCTTCTTGATGATTTTGACCATTACACAGCAAACCATATTCCCCGGGAGGAGAATATGAAGGAAGATTCTCTCGCGAAGTATTCTAGCACTGGTGAAGCTCAGTTATTGGGATTAGTCCCTGTAGAAGTCTTATCAACTCTAAGCATTGACGAAATGGATGTAGATTGGATCATGACCGTATCTCAAGAGAAAGAATCATGGATGACTCCGATAAGGGAATATCTGCTCAACGAATCTGTGCCAGAAAATTCAAAAGAGCGTCAGAAACTGTTAAGAAAGGCTTCAAGGTATATAATTCAAGAGGGCCGATTATACCGGCGAGGATTTTCAATGCCATTACTCCGATGTGTGACTGAAGAAGAAGCTAAGACAATTCTAGCTGAGGTACATGGAGGAGAATGTGGAGATCATACAGGTGGCCAAACTTTAGCACAGAAAATTCTCCGTTATGGATACTTTTGGCCAGATATCAACCGAGATGCTGCAGACTATTCCCGGAAGTGCGAAAAATGCCAAAGATTTGCCAAAATCCCCAGAGCACCTTCCACCGAGCTAACACAGATGGTCAGCCCATGGCCGTTTGCTATTTGGGGAATAGATCTTATCGGGCCTTTACCAACTGCCAAATTCGGAATCAAATATGCTATTGTTGCTGTTGATTATTTCACTAAATGGGCTGAGGCTGAGCCATTGGCCACTATTACCTCTAAAAAGATGATAAGTTTTGTGACTAAAAATATCATTTGCAGGTATGGTGTGCCTCAGAAGATAATCACAGACAATGGTACCCAATTTGAAAGTGAAGAATTCCAGGACTTTTGCAAACGATTCAAGATTCGAAAAAGCTTCTCAGCAGTGTCTCATCCGCCGGCAAACGGGCAAGTGGAAACAGTGAACAAAATCATCAAGTCAACCATTAAAAAGCAGCTTGAGAAAGCAAAAGGTGGTTGGGTTGATAAGCTGGCACTAGCACTATGGGCATACAGAACTACCCACAAAGCTGCAACTGGGCACATTCCATTTTCACTGGCATACGGGTCATAAGCGATGATTCCGGTGGAAACAGAGGTCCCTTCACATAGAAAAATTCATTTCAACCAAGCTGAGAATGAAAAGCTACAACTTGAAGCCCTTGACCTTCTTGATGAAAGAAGAAAAGAAGCTGAGCTTAGAATCGCGGCCCATCAGCAAAGAATAGCCAGGCACTTCAATTCCAAAGTTCGCCAACGCAACTTTGAAGTTGGGGATTTAATCCTGAAGAGAGTTATGACAGCTATATGTGTGTTTGAGCCGAACTGGGAAGGGTTGTATGTCATAGGCCAGAAACTTCTTGATGGCACAATCAAACTCACAACTGTCGAAGGGGACCCAATTCCGAGGGCTTGGAACAGCAATCATTTGCGCCCACATTTTACTTAAAAGCTTTAATGAAATACTGTAAAAGAATGATGAATGTATGATTCTTGTATTGAAAGCCATTGTAAAGCCAGTGCAAGTGAATAATAAGAACTATAAAGTGGATGTAGGCCCATTTCGTGGCCGAACCACTATAAATCTTGTATTCTTTACTACTATAAACTGCTTGTTTTATTTCGATATATAAAATACGCTAATTGTATTACTAAAATGTCGATTTAATACTACAGTCCATTAAAAGACCAAGCAATCCCTGACATCACCCAACAAGAAAATGCTAAGACGTTCAAAATTTCCATACTCAAATCCTACGAAAGAAGTGCTTCAAGCAAAAAGTTAGTGATCCTGCTGGAAGTGGGCCCTTGCTAACTAATTGTGGTTGTTTGTACAAACAAGCATCCGATTAAATAGCCTGTGTCTGCCCCCGTCAACTCGCTTAACTATGAAGTACACTTCTTTGGATAAAGGAAATTACTGGCAATAGAGAGGGTGGTGTGTTTGGAAAAGATAACGAGAATCGCCGATATGGATAAATGGAAAAGAGGCATGGGCGAGCAAGCATCAAACAGCAAAAGACCACTTCGGAGGCACAAGCCCTCTTCGGAGGCATAACTCTTCGGAGGATAAAGACCTCGAACGGCGCATGCCAGAAAATGAAAGTTTTCTTTCTCAACAAAAAAAGATTGGTATGGAATGACCGGGAGCACCTTCCCAAGTGGAAGGCATGGCGCTTGTTCACTAGCTGAGACAGTTTTCCCAGACAAGCGTCCAAGTAACTTGCGTCCGCCCCGTGAATCCATGGGATGATCGGAGGCACCTTCCCAAGTGGAAGGCAAGGCGCTTGTTCACTAGCTGAGACAGTCTGTGCAAATAAACGTCCAAGTAACTTGCGTCCGCCCCGTGAATCCAGCCAACTATGAGGAAGGAGCTTCCAGGCATACTCGGAGGCACGCATTCCACCGAGATCTGAAATAAAACTTCACAAGTGCTGGAATGTGAAAAGCCCTCTTCGGAGGCCCATTTCACCATAGTTGAAATGTTAAAAGACCTCTAGCGGGCTTCACCAGAAAAAGAGAGCTCTTTCTCGACAGAAAGTTATGGACTAATCGGTGGTACAGAACACTCGTGTCGGCCCCGTGAATCCATCCAACTGAGAGAAGGAAATTCCAATCTTCCATGCAGAAGCCCTACTTAGAGGCACACATTTCGCCGTGATCTGAGATAAAATTTCACACGAGTCGGAATGTGAAAAGCCCTCTTCGGAGGCCCGCTTCCCAGCGAACATGGAAAAGATAAAAGCCTCTCCCTAGAGGCAGAAACAAAAAAGACCTCTTCCCAGAGGCACAATCAAACAAAAAAGACCTCTTCCCAGAGGCACAATCAAACAAAAAAAAGACCTCTTTCCAGAGGCACAATCAAACAAAAAGCCCTCTTCGGAGGTACAAGCAGGCCGAAGCCCTTTTTCGAAAGCCCACTGTATTATGAAGAAAAATTCACTTGCCAAAACAAAAGTAACTTTTTCCAAAAGTGAAGTGTAAAAACTTCGTGACAAAAAAAAGGAAAGAGAAGACTTCTCCAATACGAGGCGCATTCTACTAAATCTGAAAAATATTTCCTTAAAACGGAAATATTATTCTATAAAGTACAAATGCCAACCTCTTTCAAATGGAAAAGTTGTTCTCTAAAGGAAAAATACAAGTCTTCTCGAAACAGAAGAATTGTTCTCTGAAATTTTGCCAATGCGAAAGAGATTGCAATAAACCATGATATGGGGGCAATATAATATAGTTGTTGCAAAAATAAAAATAATGCTCAAGCAACATACCATAGGTTTACTGCAACATCACACAGGGAAAATAAAGAAACCTGTATAAAAAAAAGAATAAATGCATTCTTAAATACAGACAGAAGTTTGTACAAGTAAAAGAATCATTTTATTCCATACTATAAAACTTTTACATATATGTGCAGGGTTCAAAATAAGAAGAGGCGGGGACCAGTATCCGCACAATCTCCGGTCAACGCAAGCTTATAAACAAGCAAAAAAGCAAAAAGCGAGATAAGAAGCACAAAACCAAAGCCATCATTTCTTCTTCTTTCCACCTTTTGTGCTTGCGCCTAGCAGGATGATCAACTTGTTGGGCCGGCTTATAAGAGTAGGGGAAGAAGGAGAAAGGGGCACAATTGGACCTTCTTCTGCTTTTTCCTCACCGGCTGAAGCTTCCTTCTTCTTCTTTGAAGCTCCACTTTTCCCCCTCTTCTTAGAAGAGGACTCACGTTCTGGAGTGAAAAGTCTGGTGAACGTTATATCATCAGAACATGGTTTCGCAGTCTTCTCGCCGTCTTCAAGTTCTCCTCCCCTATGTTCTTGTGAAACATTGGGATCATCCAAGTCTCGAAGAGCTTCTATTTGCTCCTCTTGCGAACCTGGTTGAGAAACAGAAGGAAGGTTGACTTGGAGAGACGGGGGAGGAATAACTGGAGGAGGGGGAGTCTGAACAATGCTCGGCACTTTCTCTACAGAAGAAAAGAAGTTAAAATCAGTAAAGAGAGGAGATAAAGGCTCGTTGATATTTAGGAAATAATCAAGAATCTCATCAAACTCATGTGAAGCAAATGAGCAGTTTACTTGAGCAAGATCAGCATTAAAGTTACCTGGAGAAGTTGGCTTTCTAACGTCAATTTCATAAGCTTGCGCTTCAGTGCTTTCTTCGCCTTCATCTCCACCCTGTGCGCTTGTAATTTTAGTTATGATTTTAGCTGTGGGCGGAGAATGGGAACCGGAGCCTATGATATCAATGTCGGCCGAAGTCGAAGGAGGGGCAGGGGCAGTTAAAGGTGCTTCTTTCTCTGGATGCTCCCCGCCCATCGTTTCGGCTCGTACTTTAGCGAGCTTCTCTTTTACTTTGGCAAGAGCGGCACGAGTTTCGTCATCAAAATAATGCGCTTCAAGTTCATCTTCGGAGCAACCGACACCTCTGAGCATATCCATTACAGCCTACCATACTTTGGCCAAAGTGATTTCATATTTAGGCCCCAAAAATGCAAGGCTGCCACATACCAAGACGCTTTGGACGTAAAAATCAAACAAAGTAGAGCTGATGTTGGCTTTTGTCTCTTCATGAGATTGTTCAGCAGCTCTCTTTCCAGCCATGGCCTCATCACGTTCTTTCTCAGTCTTTAATAATTGAGCTTTCTGCCTCATGATTTCTAAGTCCTGGGAGTTAGCTTTCTCCCGTAGCCCTGCAAAGTCAGCACGATATCTTTCCACCATCTTCTATGTAGCTTCAAGTTGGGTTTCGACATACCGTTGAGCGGCATGAGCGTCTCGAACTTACTTCTGAAGCACTTCTTCCCTTTGAGTATAAGAGGTGGAAGAAGTAGCAAGCTCGTGCTTAAGTTTCTCGACCTTCGCCTCAAGCTTTTCGTTGTACTCAGCGATGTTTTTCATTTCGGTGTTGTGCTGATCAAGAATTTTCTGCCATTCAGACTTGTCGTTCTCCATCGTCAGCATAGCTTCAAGGTTGGCCCGGTTCACCCTTTGAAGCTCATCGACGAGGTTCTGCCACCCTGACATTCTCTCAATATCAAGTTTAACAGTGTCAAGATTTCGTAGCATGGCCTCTTTGTCGATGGGAACCAAGTCAAGGTCGAAGCGGACTCCCTTTAAGCACCAATGCGGGAACCGACTTTGGAGGATTGGCGGACCTCTCTCAACTTGGTATGAGGGTCTGTCGAGAAGTGTCTGAATGTCGGCTCCTTCAAGGGCAGGAGACTTTGAAGGAATTTTAAGAGAAGTGAGAGCAGCGGCTTTTTCTAAAGTTGCAGATGCAGTCCTTTCATCAAGCCTGGCCCGCTTGCTTGGGTCTCCGATGTCATGACTCTTTCCTCTATCATCATAAATTTTTCTTTTATGAGAGTCATCTCCTCTGCGAGAAGAGTCATGTTTCTCATCCCTTCTTCCGTACCTTTCGTCATACACTCTTCTTTCTTGAGCCTTTCGAGCAGCTCTCTCTTCATCAGTTTCCCTGCGGGTGGGAAGATAGCGCCTATAATCATACTGACCACGCCTTCCATACTGTTGAAAGTCGTCATAATAGGAACCGCTACGCCCCATTGGAGAACCTGAAAATGAGAAAGAGGCAAAACTTGAAAATCCTGGAAGTAAAGTGCATGAGAGTACATATAAGTGCTGAAAAATCCTAAGTGTGTGTAACATGCAGACTACGCGCGTCAAACTACGAACCACTCCTCGGTTGCGAAGAAATGATGGGTGTAGTAGTTAACGCCAACTCTTGAGTCGACGGAATCTGTTGCAAAATAGAAGTTGCTTCAACTACTGAAGAGGAAACCCTAGTGGTAACAGGGTCATCTTTAAAGAGCTCTTGTGAGGTGATAAACAGGTCGCTCAACCCATCAAAAGTGTCATCCCCGCTCTGCTTGACAGGACTTGTTTTCCCAACTCCTTGATCACCGGACTTCCCTGAATGTTGGGGAGATTCTAGAGACTCTTCTTCTTCAATGACCGGGGCAAGTGCAAATTTGCCAGATGACCCCGCAACATCAGTAGAAGTAGAGCACTTCACCAGAGAAGCCTCAAGAGCAGGTTCTTTCAGGGTAGGCTCCTCAGCAGAAACTGGGACATCCGGTGCCTCGGCCGGAGAATCGGGAACTTCTTAAGGTTGAGTAGAGCGGGAAGGGTGTAAGAGTCCGAACTGATGAAGGAACTCGTCCCTTAGCAAAAACTTGATGCTTCTCTCCTCAGCCGCCACAGCGTTAAGCCTCTCAAAAATCTGCTTGTGGCTTGGATCTCTACAAGGAGGAGGAAGGACTGCAAAAGTAGAGAGCAAAGTTAACATTTAGCAATTTGGATATCACGAAGCTCAGAAAGGGAAAGAATAGGGATAAGTAAGCCTACCCCCTACTCTCCGTTAACCCATTTTTGGTCAAAACTGGAATATCAACAAATTGGCAAGGAATGTTGAATATCGGGGTTGGAGATCGATTGGGATCAAGGCTGCGATCGATATCGCCAAAATCTGGTTGAGCTCCGATCGAGACGAAATTGATTGGAAATGATGATAAGGACTAGGAAAGGCTATGTTTCAAATTTCCGGTTAATCGGAGTTCGTATGAAGGAGATATAACCGAGGAAAATGAAAGGAAGCACTGCCGAACCATCCTTCCTCCACTACTAAGCACTGCCGGTCCAAACTTCACCTCCAAGCATGGCCGGACCATATTGCTACCGAACCAACCATCTTTCCATGCACTACCGAAACAGCATAACACCGATCCAACATACTACCGAACCAACTGCCGCTCCAACCCTCAACGGACCAACTCACCACCGAGTCAACCTCCATCGGTCCAAGGCCTCAACGGACCAACCCCTCCAACCATCAACCACTGGACCAAGACGTACCGAACCAACACTTCCAGGCCAGATTGCATCAGCCCAGGCCCACCAGCAGCTATATACATCCAAGACCCTGCCCCCCTCCAGCCTCACTCTATAAATAGAGGGGCAGGGGTACAACAATGGGGGATAAGTTTGAGAGCTCAAACACGGAAGGAAATTTCAAACAACTTATATACGCTTGTAATCAAGGCCTTGGACTTGTAATCTGAAAAATAAAGGAGAATAACATATAAAGTGGACGTAGGCACATTTTGGCCGAACCACTATAAATCTGTGTGTCTTTTACAATTTAGTCCCTGCTCTTTACATATTTGCATAAATCACCCAAATCACTAAGAACAACACAAAAATCAACTGAATCATACGACTTGGAGGTGTTTGCCCAATTTTTGTGCAAACATTTTTGGTGCTTCCATTGAGAGGGACTAGCACCCGCTGCATCGGATAGAAGTTTGGATTTGGAAGACAATGACTAGGCAAAATAGTAGAAGGCAAAGGGCTGAGAGAAGCCAACCGAAAGGAAGTCAACAAGCATCCTCCGGAGCTGAGGAAGGACCGGCTTCGATCTACATAACCCGGGACGAAATGGAAGCCATAACAAATTCACTGCAAGAGAGGTTGTTGAAGAGTCAACAGGAGATGATGCAGACTTTCTTGGAGCAAATGAGAGCTGCAGGGACCCAGAACTTAGGAACAACTACAGTGGCTATGGATGCAGGACAAGGAGCTAGGGTTATGGAACCCAATGGAGGACAGGATGCAGAGCCATAGGGCAATCGACAAGGGCTTGGTGGCAGGCCCGCAGGATCCAACACAGGAGGACCATTGGAAGGAGTTCAACAGGCTAGAACCAACGTTGCTGCTAGCGAGCCACATGAAGAGTATGTACCGAAATTCCCTCGGGGGCAACCCCCCGACAGACAACGCTGGATTGGTAGATATAATCAGGAAGACTGTGCGAGGTGGTTTGACCAGCGGAGACTTGGAAGGAGTGAACAGGAGTCCATTCGCTCGGGAAATAAGGATGGCTCAGAATCCACCTAAGTTCAAGCTACCTAGCGTGGAGGTATATGATGGCAAGGCAGACCCTACGGATCACTTGATGAGGTACACCAGACACATGGAGGTGCTGGGGGCATCGGAGGAAGTGATGGCTCGATGCTTCCCTTTGTACTTGACGGACTTAGCTGCGATGTGGTTTAGGCAGCTGGAAGAAGGATCTATCAGGACTTGGAGGGAATTGGTGGAAAGGTTTTTTAGACAGTTTCGGGTTCATGTCAAGAGACCGAAGAACGTGATGACATTGACATCGGTAAAGCAAAGGATAGATGAATCGCTTGGAGCTTTTCTAACTCGATTCAGTGCCGCAGTTGCTTCGGTGGATCGGCCGATCCATCGATGGTTTTAATGGCAGCAGTATCAGGAGTCAGGGAGAACTCGGATTTCAAGGTATCTCTGATACGAGATCCCCCACGGGATCTCGATGAATTCTTTCACGAGGAAGAAAGGTTCCTTCGGCAAGAAGATGCGAGTATGGATTTAAAGTTAAAAAGGTTAATGCAATGTAGGTTGGAGGACCATCCAGCAAAGGTTTGGATAAAGACAAAGGAAAAAGGAAGTTGGACGATGATTCTGGAAATGCTAGGAAGAAATGGAAGGATCCAAAGTTTTCCACATACACAGGATTGAACGAGACATTGGAGCGGATATACCTGGATACTCGAAATCGCCTTCCCTACCGGAGGCCGGCTAGGAGAGAACCAACGGAACGGGAAAGGACATCAGGAAGGCACTGTCTCTTCCATGATTTAGATGGACACGACACCAACAGCTGCAGGCACCTAAAGGACATAATTAAGAAGCATGTAAGGAACGGACAGCTGCCACAATATGTTGGACCTTGGAATGCAACGGCGGAGCAGGAGCAACCGCCGCCTACCTCAAGCTACGATGGTGGGAGACCCAGGAACGATGGTAGATTGATCATCCATTGACCAGGATAATATGGAATAAGTAGCGAACTATTGGCAAGCAACCAAGTCATTTACCCATGTTCGGGGATGGAGATAGCCCCTAGGCATGCTCTGAATGATGATAAACTACGATGCTATGGTTTGTGAAATTTATCTTTTGCTTGTGGATTGGGCACTGCTTTTCTTTTTTGTTTTTGATTTTGGAGCTTGGATTAAGCTCCTGGTTTTACTTGCTTTTGGATTTTCCTTTGGATGATTGTTTTCGGTTTTGGACGCTGGTTTGGATTTCTGGCTTTCTGGTTTTAATTTGGATTTTGGATTTGGATATCAGATTTGGATTTTGGATTTAGATTTTGGATTTGGATTTGGATTTTGGATTGGATTTTGATTGGATTTTTATCTGATTTTTGATAAACGGCCGTCGGGTATGGATTATGCCTGGCAAGGGGTGAGTCGCTTTGCCCGAACGTGGTAAATTGGCTCACTCAGGTCGTCGAGTATGGACTATGCTCGGCAAGGGTCCGGAGTGACCAAGATTCGGCCTAGGACTTAGGCCCTCTATTATCAATTGTTATTATCAGGTCGTTAAGTATGGACTATGCTCGGCAAGGGTCCGGAGCGACCAGGATACGGCCTAGGACTTAGGCCCCGTACTATCGATTATTGTTTCAGGTCGTTGAGTATGGATTATGCTCAACAAGGGTCCGGAGAGACCAGGATTCGTCTTAGGACTTAAGCCATGGCATTGTGCAGCGCCTAGGGACACTGGACCAAGGTCTTCAAGTGTGGATCACGCTTGGCAAGAACCTGGAGAGGTTAGCTCTACGTCCAGGGACACTGGACCAAGGTCGTCAAGTGTGGATTACGCTTGGCAAGAATCCGGAGAGGTTAGCTCAACGTCCAGGGACACTGGACCAAGGTCGTCAAGTGTGGATTACGCTTGGCAAGAACCCGGAGAGGTTAGCTCAACGTCCAGGGACACTGGACTAGGGGCATCAATCGTGAATTGCGCTTGGCGAGAGCCTGGAAAGGTTATGGATTTGGATGTCAACCTGGAGAGGTCTTGGATTTGGTTATTGGCTATTGGATAAGAATGAATTAGGACTCAGTTGTCGAGTTCGAATGGATATGGAATTGGCCAAAGCTTTGGTCATGGGATTTGGAATTGGACATCGACTCTGAGCATTCAAGGATGATATACTCTGGCAATATGTCTATGGACTTTGGATATTGGACTCGGAACTATTCAAAACACGCCTTGTTATCACAAGGCATGTTTTGGGGGGCAAAGTGTTATCCCATTTTTGGTCAAAACTGGAATATCAACAAATTGGCAAGGAATGTTGAATATCGAGGTTGGAGATCGATTGGGATCAAGGCTGCGATCGATATCGCCAAAATCTGGTTGAGCTCCGATCGATACGAAATTGATTGGAAATGATGATAAGGACTAGGAAAGGCTATGTTTCAAATTCCAGGTTAATCGGAGTTCGTATGAAGGAGATATTACCGGGCCAAATGAAAGGAAGTACTGTCGAACCATCCATCCTCCACTCCCAAGCACTCCCGGTCCAAACTTCACCTCCAAGCATGGCCGGACCATATTGCTACCGAACCAACCATCTTTCCATGCACTACCGAAACAGCATAACACCGATCCAACATACTACCGGACCAACTGCCGCTCCAACCCTCAACGGACCAACTCACCACCGAGTCAACCTCCATCGGTCCAAGGCCTCACCGGACCAACCCCTCCAACCATCTACCACCGGACCAAGGCGTACCGAACCAACACTTCCAGGCCAGATTGCATCAGCCCAGGCCCACCAGCAGCTATATACATCCAAGACCCCTGCCCCCCCAGCCTCACTCTATAAATAGAGGGGAAGGGGTACAACAATGGGGGACAAGTTTGAGAGCTCAAACACGGAAGGAACTTTCAAACAACTTATATACGCTTGTAATCAAGGCCTTGGACTTGTAATCTGAAAAATAAAGGAGAATAACATATAAAGTGGACGTAGGCACATTCTGGCCGAACCACTATAAATCTGTGTGTCTTTTACAGTTTAGTCCCTGCTCTTTACATATTTGCATAAATCACCCAAATCACTAAGAATAACACAAAATCAACTGAATCATACAACTTGGAGGTGTTTGCCCATTTTTTGCGCAAACACTCTCCAGATAGCATAAAATCCTTGGAGGCAACGGACAAAGAAGAACTGGTTTAGGAAACCATGAGCGCTATCAGAGAGATCAGTGATAAGCTTGCGTTTTCTGGCGCTTCTCACATATATAATGGAAGGATGGTCTTTATTTCTTGCAAATGTGCATAAATAGCAGATTTCTTCAAAGCTTGGGAGGCGGTCAAGCATCCTTCTAAAGAGAACGCATAATCCCATCAAAATGGCATAGCCATTGGGGTGCAATTGATAAGGAGAAATAGCCAATCGAAGAAAGAGTTGTTGGAGAAAACTGTTGAAAGGAGGAATGGCTCCACAAAGTCACATTTGGCGGTTAACGGCAACAAAGCCGAAGGGAGGACTATCAGCAAAATCATTTGGCCCAGGGAGAACGGCATCTGCTTCTACAATCCCAAATTGGGCGCGTAACTGATTGAACGTCCGGTGACTCAGGGTATTTGGAGTTCTTTCTGGTGGATTGACCTGGACCAGCCATCGGGAGGGCCTCTCCAGTTTGTACTACTTCTTCCTCTTGACGAGAAGACAATCTACACAAGGAACTGGATATTCAAATATGAAGGTGCACGTTTCCTAAATGTGTGGAGTGCTGTGTGAAACTAACAAAGCAACAAGTAAATATAACTGAAGTTAAATTAATAGACATTTGTCAAAAAGTTTCAGGATTTTTTGCTTCAAGTCTGAAATTCAAGTGCAGTAGTGATGCAAACAAATCAGCTTTAATTGATTAACATTGCTCTACGTTAATACTTCACTTGAATTTATTAATTCATGGCACTTTACATAATTTCTTTAATGTTGATTATCTTTTATCGACTAATCTGTCATTTGATGCGGGCAGTCAGTGGCAGTATATTCGCCCCTGTTTTCTACAAATGTTGTATTTAACAGGTCATTAGCATTAAAGTTGGTATAATCTATTAAGAAAGCATAGCAAGGTCATGCAAGTTATCTCGGCAGTTCAAAGTTCAAGTTGGAAGTGCAATCAAGTTCTATCAAGATTTTGAAGCTCTCAAATTGTTCAAGTCCTAAGTCGTTTACACGGCCTAAAGCCTAGGTCGCTCACACGACCTAAAGGGCAAGTCACAAAGCTTCAAACCAAGACAGTATAAATCTGATTAAGTCCTAAGTCGTCAGGAAACTAACACGACCTAAAGAGTTAAGTCGTGTGCAATTAAGGTCGCAGAAAGTTCTTAGGTCGGTCGATTCGAAAACCGTGCAAATCAGTTAAATCACAAGAATTTCAAGGTCATCCAAGATTTGTTAGGTCGCTTTTGGTGATTATTCGACGATTTCAAGTTATCTCCTTAACCACTAACTCTTCTCCAACCCGATAGCCCGTTATCACCTAAATAACGAAAATTCATCATCCTCTCCGCTAAGTCCGTTATTCATACCACCACCTCACCCAACTCCGATTCAAATCATCTCGAATCCATCTCACCGCTTTGCTCCCACGAATCGCAACAGTAGCATAGCTCATCGCGATCGAAAGTGAAGCGAGGCACATGAAGTTGGATCGGATCAAATGATGGGAGTTTCAAGGTTCGAAGGTGATCGTGGTTGGATAAAAGTTGAATTCACTTACACGACGTGAAAGTAGGGATGAATCAACAACTTGATTGGAGTAGATTTGCCTTTGGAGAATTGAGAAATCACTAATGGCAGAAAGGGTTATGGGAGCAGTTAAGTAAGGGGAAAGAAACGAGTTAATAGTTGTATAAGGCAGAGGCAAATGGATATGCGAGTTAAGCTATCTCTTAGGTCGTTAACGATCTAACAGATTTAAGTCGAAGCACACGACCTACGACCTAGGCGTGTACTTCGAGGGGCAAGTATTAACTCCGCTTTAAAAATAACTTCATGACCTAAAAATGTGACGACCTAACGACTTAAGGATTGGACGACCTAACGACTTAAGGATAGTATGACCTAACGACTTAAGGATTGGACGACCAAACGACTTAAGGATGGCATGACCTAACGACTTAAGGATTGGACGACCTAACGACTTAAGGTTGGCATGACCTAACGACTTAAGGATTGGACGACCTAACGACTTAAGGATTGGATGACCTAACGACTTAAGGATGGCATGACCTAATGACTTAAGAGATGGAACGACCTAACACATGAAGCGACTTACAGGAAGCCACGACCTAATGACATAAGTGCTTCACGACCTAAAGAGTTAAAGCGGCAGCGACCTAATGCTTTCACGACTCACTTCAAGCCGTTCACGGCTTAGCACTTAGTGATTAAACTATGCCACTTTCCCCTAAGTCGTTAGAACCTACCAGATAGTTCAAATGGTCAAGTGCGAACCAGTTAGGTCGTAACTCATATCTCCTTAACTTGCTGATGACCTACGACCTATCTTAGGTCTTAGCCTACGACTTACGACTTACTTTAAGTCGTACACGACTCAAGGCCTGTCCAGAATTCCCTATAAATACGGTCTAAGCTCCAACATTGAGGGGACTTTTTTGACTCATTCTCGAAGCGCCAATACTCTGCTATTTTCTCAACTCAAACAGCACTTCAAGCACTCCAAACACCTAGGGCATTAGGACAAACTTCAAGAGAAAATCTACATCATTCAATATGGATTCAAGAGATTATTCTATATCGAAGTTTGAACTACTAGCCTAAAGTGTGTTGTAATTGAAGAAAGTTGTATAAGTTGTACTTGAATCAGCAATAAAGAGATTGAAAGTGGACGTAGGCTTGACTATAAGCCAAAGCACTATAAAAACTGTGCCTTTTACTGCTTTTCTGATATTTTTCCTGCTTATTTCTGATTCCTGTATTGACGGGTGGTGCTTTCACATTTACTCTACATACAACGGGGTGTTAGCGTCTGATTTTTACGTTAACACCCTTGTTTTATAAAGTATAGCCCAAAGCTTTCGAAAGGATGTTTCCAAGGAAGTCGAAAGGTTTTAAAAGAAAGTTCCAGATTGAATTGAACCTAGTGTGCCTTAGGAGGGTTTATGTTTTAAAAGGTTTTATGCCTTCAAAGGGTTTGTTTAGTGAATAGTACCGAAAGGTTTATCAGATGATTTCGAAGGGTTTATGAGGGAAGGTTTTCCAAAGGTTTTTCCAAGGCAATGTTTTAAAGTGGTTTTAAAAAAGGATGTCCAAATTTTATGGCTTTCGTAAGGTTTGCATCTAAAGGAGTTCAAAAGGATTGAGAAATGATTTTGAAAGGTTTAATGTGATTTTGAAAGAGATGGTTTCAAGAGTCTAGAAAGAGATTCTTTCAAATGGTTAAATATTTTCATTAACTAAATTTTAGGTAAAGAATATATATGACATTGAGATATGGTTATGAGTAAAGTATAAAGCTTATATACTTTTTCATGTTTAAGTTAGATTTAAAGGTTTAAATCATTTTGAAATTTTTTTCATGGAAAATTATGGGAGGGGTCAGATATTAGAAAACCATATGCAACTAGTAACGGGTCGCGCCCTATACATTAGCTAATAACCCCAGCTAATTGTTGTCGAAAATTCCAATGTGTAGGGCTTTTTCAAATGTAGACTAAAATTATAATTACAAAATGAAAGGTATAAATATTTATATACAGATATGTTATTAGTGAGCTCAAAAAACCATTAGGATTAGGAAGACCTGGGAGATGATTAAGTTAGGGACAGACCATCCAAAAGTGAGGTATTAAACATATAGTTTAGGACAAATCGTCCGAATGGGTAATGTTTAATGGATAGTTAAGGATGGAAAATCCAAAAGCTAAACATCTAATATGTGTTAGGTTAATTTTGATTATATTGTGCCGAAGGCTTGGGTCAGCCTAAGGTTAAAAGTTATCTAAACAAAACTTGTGTGTTTGAACAAATAGTTCATTATTACCTGATATTTATGTATGCTTACATAATGTTTACTTTATAGTATTTAACCATGGAGGATGCAGGAGCATAGCATATGGTTTTATGAAAGGTTTTTCAAAGATATGTTTTAAATGGATATTAGTGAGGGGAAACCCATTCCGCCAAGCGGTGTGGTCTCACTTAACATGATTAAACCGGGATGTACAGTATTATTCACACAAGGCTTTAAGTCTGACTCGAAGTTTAAGTTTTCCCCTTAAACTCTTGGGTGCTCAAAATTGATTTGAGTAGGCTGAGGGGTTAAGCATCTTTTCAGGTTTTAGAATGATTAACGAATAAGCTACTGGAGGCATGTAAGAGGAAACGGATAGCTACATAGCATTTGGTTTTTTTATTAAATTATGATGGATTTTCTGCTGTGTTATTGCGTATTAGATCTCATATGACCATGTGACTCTGATCAACCGAGGGGGTATCTTCATATATTGCTCTCCGTGTAATTTGTAATGATTATATTCAATCTATGCCTGGGAAACGATTTAGGTTATGTGAAATGAATGTGAAACAATATGATATAAAAATGCAATGAAGTAATTTGTGGTTTTGAAATCTATGTTTGTTTTATATTCAAGTGCTTTTGATATTATTGATACCATTAACATAGCCGCATTTAGTCGCCGGAAGCTAATACTATAGATGACTGCAGTATCTATAGCGCTTAGTTTTGGGCCTCTAGATAAGGGATGTTGCAGCTTGGTATTAAAGCATGGCTTATGAAATACTTGACTAAAATTGATTTTTGAAAACATAATCCTAAGGAATTAGAGTTAAGATCGGGGTATGGGATAATGCTATAATAACGTACTTGTATTGTTATATGTATAAGTATATGCTATGTCTATCGAATCCTATCTTAGTTAGGCTATTCATCTGTATCTCATGACATTTGAATACAGATATGGAGGGAAGAAGAAGTAGAGTAAATATCGAAGGAGATAATAGCACCACAAACGGAAATACCGGACCAAGCACAAAGAGAGGTCTTGGCCAGGCACAAGCTGAAACAGCTGGTGTAGGAGTTCCTCAAGTGGATATGGGTGCAATGCACTAGTTCTTCGTGAAAATGTTGCAAGTTAGAATAGCAGTAGGGGTTGTCGGAGGTAAAGCTGTTGGAAGTGGAGCTTAAGAAGTTCTTGCGGTCAATTAGTATGCCAACTTGTGTAGGGATTACATCAGGCATGGAGGGAAGCCGTTTATTGGTACAGAGAACGTGATTGAGGAGGAAAACTGGCTATTGCACCGTGAAAGAATCTTTGCTGATTTAGGATTGAATGATGCGCAAAAAAGGAGGTTGGCTTCGAAGTAGCTATAGTGAGTTGTACTATTTTGGGGGAACACTGTCACTACTGGAGTTGATGAGGGGACTATAACTTGGGAGGAATTCAGGAGAAGGTTTTCATAAAGATTTATGCCTGTGATGGCGCAAGTTACGTTGGTGAGGAAGCTTGTAGACTTAGAGCAAGGAGATATGTCTATGTTGGAGTATATAAGGGAGTTTGAAGAATTGGCCCAATACGGCTATGCCTTGGCTGACACGATGATCAAAAGGAATGAAAAGTATATTAATGGATCGAGGACAAAGTTGATAAGTGCCGCTTGCCGCATTTGAGAGACCCCAGTCATGTTGTTGTTGAAATGGCATTAAGGCAGGAAGAGGCATTAGCTTGCTTGAGGAAGAAGGTGAAAGAGGCCCAGATGGGATAGGCCTAGTGTTAGCACCAAAATTAGTCACTAACACCCTTAGAAAGATTGTGTAGGGATTAATGAAGAAAGTAAATTAAAACAGAGAATAGAGTGTAAATTTAAATGCAGAGAACCAGAACACCAAATTTATAGTGGTTCGGCGTAACTGCCTTCATTCACTTTGAAGTTGATTTCCATTGTTTTCCTTGATGGGTGATTACAGATACAATCCGTTTTTTAGTTACTAGAATACAATTGCAAAGTAAAAGAAATAAGTATGGAATGAGTCTTGAAAATGGCAGAGTCTCCCCAGTGTTTTCTAAAATCTCTCCCTTTTTTCTGTGCCCATGCCCCTCTATTTATAGGCGGAGGTGGGTTGGACTTCCCTGGTGGGCCTGGTAGCTGAATAACTCGGTCCAAATAGTGCTAGCTCTACGTGCCAAACCAGGGAGGCCGAACGGTGAGATGCCGAGCCAGGGCATCTATGTCGAACAATGTTCTTATGCCGAACCAGGCTGGGATGCCGAACGATCGAGGTTCGCCGAACGTACTCTGCCGAACTGAGCCGGGATGTCGAACCATCTAGGCTCGCCGAAAGTACTCGGCCGAACTGAGCCGGGATGCCGAACCATCTAGGTTCGCCGAACGTACTCGGCCGAACTGAGCTGGGACGCCGAACCATCTAGGCTCGCCGAACGTACTCGGCCGAACTGAGCTGGGATGCCGAACCATCTAGGCTCGCCGAACGATGGCTTTGGCCGAGCGTACCAGGAGGCCGAGCGATCTTTGATCTCTGATCTTATGTCGAGTGTCTCCCTTTGGCCGAACGGTATTCCATACCGAACGTACCTCGATGCTGAGTTCACCTCTAAAATGCCGAGCGCTATCGCTCCCCGAATGACACGATGCCGAACGCTCATAACATGCCGAATGTCCATCTGATGCCGAACGTCCTTCTACGCCGAGCGTCCTGGTGTTGTTTGGTCAAACTTTCGGGTAACATTTTGCCCCCAAAAGTACATCGTGTGGTCGAACATGATGTGCTTTGAACTATGAGTTGGCGTAATGTCGACGCCGAACGACACTCAAATGCCGAATAAGATGACCCATGCCGAACGTTCCTCTATACCGAGCGTAATTCGTGCTTTGATCGGTTCTACCGGTTAGAGTCGTTTCGACGTCCTCTCCTTTTCCTATAAAACCTGGTGCTATACTTCTTCTTCTCTTTCTCACTTCTTACTTTTCGAGAGCAAGCAACTTATCTCTTTTAAGTTTTACTCTTTCATTCCCCGAATCGAGCGCGTCTTTCCCATAATTCCTTCCGCAGCTCCTATCATTCCCCTCGTTAAGAGCTTTCGTAAGTCTTGACTTAAAGCCACAATCTGTATTTAGACCGTAGGCGGTTCCACGGTGGGTGGAATGAAGAGGAGAGAATGAGATGGTAGAGGCGCTCGAAGGTGGGAGTTAACTGGAGATGTGTGGCGATGGAAGTGGGACGCAGTGGTATGGTTCGGCCTCGCAATGGTTAGCTAACTCCCCATGCCGAACGAGGCTGAAGAGGGTAAATCGAAGGGAAGTGGGGAAAGGGCAGGAGGCCGTTCGATATTGTGGCCGAACTGTATTTTAGCCGAACGCTATCCAGGCCGGTCAGTATTTAACCGGTCGACATCTTGGCTGAGCGATCATGAATACCGATCCATACCCTATCGGCCAAACATGACTTAAGCCGAACGGACATAAATGCCGACCGTATTCTATTGGCCGAACATAACTCAAACCGATCAAACAATTGCCTTGCCCAATTTCATAACTGAACAAGGATAGAAACTCCAACGTACTTGTATATCGAACTAATTTGGACTGATAACCTTCCCAGCAGATATAAACCTGAACTTAATTTGATGTAACCGGATAACTTCCTCTAACGTTTTCTGAACCTGAAACTGTCATCGCCATAAGGAAGGCTTTTGGGGACGGTCAGCAATGACGTCTTCGAAGGCGATGATTTTAAGCTTAGTTTTATATCAGTAATCTTGCGACTTCTAAATTTTCAATGCTTATACACGATTGATTGCACTAGTTCACACACCACGTGGGGGGAATATTCGTGTTGTTAATTCTAACGTCGATCATTTTTCCAGTATAGTTGACACAGGTGTTTTGTCAAATCCGCTATTTATTGAAGATGTCTAAAAGATCCAGCTCCGCCACTATCTTAGATAGGCCCGGGCTATCTTCCAAACAAGGGGACGTAGACACTTTTAATCCATCGACCTCCCCCGCTCATGATTTTGCTCCTGATACCCTGGAGTCAACGATTCTCTTGGATAATCCGATCGATTCACAGGCTTTGAAGATTAACGAAGCCGCGCTCCGACGAATATATTCGATTCATGGAATCCTTTTCGCCGACATGTTGATTCCATCGGGCCATGATCGTCCACACCTGCCCCTAGTCGGATACACCGCCTACAATAAGTTCATGTTCTGGGTGGGCAGCGTGCCTCCGTTCAATTTATTTCTTCGGGATGTGTTGTGATACATAGACGTCGCCCCGTCGCAACTGCACGCAAATGGTCATGCGTTCATTTAAGGGACCTACCACCTTTTTGTGGCTGTCTTCTCCAGGCCTCCAACTCCCGGCGACATCAGATATATTTATATGATCAAGAAGCGGAGAGATAGCCCCTCCTTCGTGTTCCTCGAGCCGCACCACAAGCGCAAAATTCTAACCGGAGCGTGGAGCAAGTTTTCCCTATACAAATAGGAATGGTTCTACGTCCGCCGCCCTCCCTGTTTCGCGAGGAGATGGGTTGAAGGAAGTAAGTCTTCTTTTTAGAGTGATGCCATATTTCGGTTGAGGCGATGCTTTTTGTAATTCTTGTTTCATTGTTTCAGATATCAATCCACGTCCTGAGGGCCACGGCTATTCAGAGGCTGTTGAGGCTATTAGGGCTCTTCCCGCCAAGGAACGAGACATCCGAACCCTCATTTCAAATGAGTCACTGTCACGGTTCGGGCTGTTAGCAGAAGGTCGTCAAGTGAGCCTTCCTGAGGGCGTCTCCATCCCCAAGCTCGCATTCGGTAAAGGGAAGAAGTTGGCTGAATCGTCGCCACGCCACACCCCCGGTGCACATGAGGAGAGGGAAATCAGAGAGGGTGAAGCACTCGAAACACAAGGTGAGAACGCGGGTCCTACTCAGGATCCGTTGGTCGAAGTGCACGATATTGAAATGTCATCTTCCCACGTTGACATATAAGATTAGAAAGGAGAAGGTTGGCGGAACTTCCAAAGTTACACTCATCCCGGTAGAGATGGAGGCTTCTTCACAGCACGTTGAAAGTTCACTAAGGGCCTTTTGAACCTCTCCATCTCGGAGGATCTGCTCAACTATGATTTTGGCGATCCGGAGGCATTCAAGTTCCATTCGTCCACCAGAGGCGATGTGGGCATTCCAATCCAAAGTCAGGGAGAGAAAACCCCTGTTAGCAAGGCTATTGGTCCGTCGGGGGGAAGCACTAGGATACACACGAACATTTGCACTTCAATTCGCACTTAAATTTTTGTTGTTACATCTCTCCTTGCTAAATCGTTGTTATTTGAACTTCATGCAGGTGACATGGGGCGCTCACACGGATTCGATCGTCTCCATGGTTCTTCTATTTTTCATCCGTTCGGACGGGACTCGGGTCCCGAAGGACGTTGAGATAGAGGCGGTGATAGTGATAGGGACCATCATTCTCGTGACTTGTCATCTCAGAAGAAACCGTATTACCAGCCCAAGCATCATCGACACCCCTCTTCTCATTCGGGGCAAAGTAAGGATAAGCCTGGTTACAAAGGGTCGCAATCTGATATCATCCGAGATCAACGCTCTGATTCTTCTTCCACTCGACAGTCCTGAGATTCTCATAGGAGTGGCGAACTTTCAAAGTCGTCTCCTCCTGCTCTTGCATCGGATCCAACATTATCAGAGAGACTGAGCGAGCTCAAGGCTACATTTCCTAAGATTTGCTTCGATGGGTTGAAGTTCCTTCCGCCGATTCATCCTATACCTGGAGATGTTAAGAAGAACGCCTTTGCCTATACCAACGACATCTATGTTCAACATGACGCGTTCGTTCACCTAGCTGAGAAACTTTCCAAAGTCTTTGTGGAGCGCCAACATGAAATAGACCGTTTGAAGCTTGAGGCCACCCACGATAAAAACATTATTAAGGCCCAGGACGAAGAGATCGCCACTTATAAGTCTGAACTCGAGGTTGTCCATCGGAGTGCCAGGGATACTGCTGAGGCCGTCACTCGCTTGGAATCAACTCATAAGAAAGAGCTTGACGAGGCGGTTCAATGATGTGGGGCTTTGGCCTTAGAGAAGGACTCCGTTCAAAAGGAGAGGGATGCGTTAAGCACCCAGGTCAAGGAACTTAAAGAGCTTCTCCGCAGAGAGAGAGAGGAGAAAACAGCTGCCCAAGAAGAGTCACAGCGATACTGTGATGGGATTTTCGCCACCCGACTTTTAAAAGAACAACTCGAGGGCGAGCTTTCCAGGGTTGAGATGTTAAAGAGCAAGGCCCGCGAAGGAGGAAAGAAGATGGCGTTGATGGACAACGACTCCCGTCTTGAGGCATCCAGGGAAGAAGGTAGAGAAGAGATCAAAGCCGCGTTCGACCCACTCATTGCCGAATTCAAGTCCCGTGTGCTCATGCACCGTGACTTAACTTTTTTGGGCGATGGCTATCTTGAATCGTTATTCGAGGTGTGGGAAACCTTAATTCAGATCAGGAAGGCCGAGCGCGGTGTCGAGGAGGTTGACAAGGAGGATTTGATAAAGGAATTTCTGAAGGGAAATGAGCCTTTGGACCTATCGGCGGCCAAGGCCTTTATTGCAAAGGCTCCCCCTCGAGGAAAGGGAAAGAAGTTGTCGCTAGTCCATCCGGGGCCGGGTCTCCTGTCCACGTGCCTTCCCAGCCGGCCGGTCGGCCGATACTGATCCCTTTGAACAGCACATTGGCTATGATCCGGAAGCCCCCGGCCTGGGCGTTCATGTTTTGTCTCCTATCTCGGAGGGCGAAACTCCTTTGACGGCAGAGAGTTTGCCAGGTCCTGGTAGATAACCTTTCACTTTGATACTTTGAAAGTTGTTACTCTTTGTGAAGTACTATTGCATTCTAATGCCCATATTCTCTAATTTTGTGCAGGTCGTTCTGATTTCCGTCCCACTCCGAGGAGCGATGCCGCCGAGGAGGTGGAGAAGACTGGTGGGGCCGCTCATGCTAGTGAAGTTCCTGGGCCAGATGCTTAAGTGATTAGGGCGCTTGACGAAGGCAAGTCCGACTCCTCCTCTGAGAGTTATGAAATAGAAGTCACTGGTGCCTCTGGGCATACATCGAACCTGAGCATGGAGGAGTAACTCGAGAAAGAGAAGGAGAAAGCGGCCGAAATCAAAGCTGAGCCCCGAACGGTGGACCTAGACGACCCTTTGAACCAACTGTTGAAGGTCATCCTGCCTGGCAGGTCCAAGCCCATGGGTGTTCCCCCTTACTTCTTCATTGGTTACCCCTCCATCATGGAAGGATTTCAAGGGTAAACGTTCTGGGGAGGAGTCGTCTGGAAGAAGTCGAAGAAGCATAAGAAGTGATTACTGTCCACGTTCAGAGAGGGTTAGTCTAAGTCACGTAATAATTTTTCTAATTTTTGTAGATAGACTATTGACTCCTAATTTTTTAGTGCTTGTAGCAGAAAACTTTTCCTGGATAAAGTTTAGTTCCCTTTTCTGTCTTTTCAAAAGATTCTTATTGTTCAGTTTTCTTTGTGATTGTGACTCGAATCCATGCTGTTGTGCGTAACATAGACTTCTTGGTTTGTCTTCACATAGCCCGTTGATTCTCTGAGGGTTGTTCGTTTTCCTCCCGTGCTTCAAGCACTTAGAACATTTTTTAATCTGTACAATGGGAACTTAGAATATAACTTAGAATATTCCAGTCCGTATTCTAGGGACTTGGATAATTTTTACTGTTCACAGTCGAGTTCACGCTCCGGGGACTTGATGATTTTGAAGTCGTTTATACTCGAGTCCGCGCTCCGGGGACTTCGAGTACTCCAGTCCGCACTCCAGGGACTTGGAGATTCTGAGTCGTTTATACTCGAGTCCGTGCTCCGGGGACTTCGAGTACTCCAGTCCGCACTTTGGGGACTTAGAGATTTTTGGTCGTTTAAACTCGAGTCCGTGCTCCGAGGACTTCGAATACTCCAGTCCGCACTCCGGGGATATGGAGATTTTGAGTCATTTATACTCGAGTCCGCGCTCCGGGGACTTCGAGTACTCCAGTCTGCACTCCGGGGACTTGGAGATTTTTATTCGTTTATACTCGAGTCCGTGCTCCGGGGACTTAGAGTACGCCAGTCCGCACTCCGGGGACATGGAGATTTTGGGTCGTTTATACTCGAGTCCGCGCTCTGGGGACTTCGAGTACTCCAGTCCGCACTTCGGGGACTTGGAGATTCTGAGTCGTTTATACTCGAGTCCGCGCTCCGGGTACTACGAGTACTCAAGTCCGCACTCCGGGGACATGGAGATTTTTATTCGTTTATACTCGAGTCCGCGCTCCGGGGACTTCGAGTACTCCAGTCCGCACTCCGGGGACATAGAGATTTTTATTCGTTTATACTCGAGTCCGCGCTCTGGGGACTTCGAGTACTCTAGTCCGCACTCCGAGGACTTGGAGATTCTGAGTCGTTTATACTCGAGTCCGCACTCCGGGGACTTCGAGTACTCCAGTCCGCACTCTGGGGACATGGAGATTTTTATTCGTTTATACTCGAGCCCGCGATCCGAGGACTTCGAGTACTCCAATCCGCACTCCGGGGACTTGGAGATTTTTATTCGTTTATACTCGAGTCCGCGCTCCGGGGACTTCGATTACTCCATTCCGCACTCCGGGGACTTGGTGATTTTTATTAACTTATACTCGCGTCCGCGCTCCAGGGACTTCGAGTACTCCAGTCCGCACTCCAGATACTTGGAGAATTTTATTTGTTTATACTCGAGTCCGTGCTCTGGGGACATAGAGTACTCCAGTCCGCACTTCGGGGACATGGAGATTTTGAGTCGTTTATACTCGAGTCCGCGCTCCGGGGACTTCGAGTACTCCAGTCCCGCACTCCGGGGACTTGGAGATTCTGAGTTATTCATACTCGAGTCCGCGCTCCGGGGACTTCGAGTACTCCAGTCCGCACTCCAGGGACATGGAGATTTTTATTCGTTTATACTCGAGTCCGCGCTCCGAGGACTTCGAGTACTCCAGTCCGCACTACGGGGACTTGGAGATTTTTATTCGTTTATACTCGAGTCCGCGCTCCCGGGACTTCGAGTACTCCAGTCCGCACTCCGGGGACTTGGAGATTTTTGTTTGTTTATACACGAGTCCGCGCTCCGGGGACTTCGAGTACTCCTGTCCGCACTCCGGGGACTTGGAGATTTTTTAAGTGTCTGTGCGCGTTCGTACATTAGCCGGGATAACTTAATTTTATTTGCCGGTTACAGGATCATCATTTGTAGAGACTTTAGTAATTCATGGAAAGATGGCTTCAAGCCTTTATTAATTAGGGCAAGCTAAATCGCTTTATTACATGCCAAGAATTAGAAATAAAAGCATACTGGAAACACTTGCGACTAATACATGAAAGAAACAGACTAAGTATAATAACGCCGCAAGTGATCGCTGTTCCATGCTCGGGGGAGTGTCGCACCATTGACGGTCGCTAGCTTGAAAGTTCCTTTTCCATGCCTCTGTTCGATGACGTATGGACATTCTCATACGGGATTCATATGAGACAGGATCGGGAAAACTCGTTTCAGCACGAGGTCTCCCGCACTAAACATTCTTGGTCGGACCTTCTCGTTATAATATTTAGCGACTCTGTGTCTGTATGAGGCCGCTCTCAAATCGGCTTCTTCGCGTTTTTCATCAATAAAATCCAATGATTCCAATAAGAGATCCCGGTTCTACGGAGGGTCATAGTGAGTTGCCCGATGAGAAGGAACTTCAAGTTCCACGGGTATGACAGCTTCCGTGCCATATGCCAATGCGAATGGAGTGTGGCCAGTCGTGGTCTTGCGGGTAGTTCTATTGGCCCAAAGCGCCGTCGGGAGTTCATCTACCCACTTGCCTCTAGCCTTTTCCAAGCGCTTTTTAAATATGGACTTGATTATTTTGTTTACGGCTTCTACTTGTCCATTCGCCTTCGAGTGAGCAACTACTGCAAACCTTTTCTCAATGCCATATTTCTGACAAAATTCTTTGAACTCCTTGCTTTCTAATTGAGTTCCATTGTCTGTTATGATGGTCCGGGGAAGGCCAAAACGACATATATATTTCGTACAATGAAGTTAATGACTTTCTTTGTGGTGATCGTGGCCATAGGCTCTGCCTCTGCCCATTTGGTAAAGTAATCGACCGCAACTATTGCATATTTCGCGCCTCCTTTGGCTATGGGTAAAGAGCCGATCAGGTCGATCCCCCACATCGCAAATGGCCAGGGGCTAACCATTTGTGTGAGTTCCGCGGCGGTGCTCTCAGAAATTTTACGTATATCTGGCATTTGTCACATTTTATCACATAGTCTGCAGCGTCCCGATTCACGGTTGGCCAATAATATCCATAGCGGAGGATTTTCTTCGCCAATGTCTGCCCCCCGGTGTGGTCGCTGCACTTTCCCTCATGGAATTCCTTTAATACTTGTTTTATCTCATCATGGGCCACACACCAGAGTAAGGGGGTTGAGAATCCCCTCTGATACATTATCCCATCCTGTATTACATAACGTGAAGCTTTACGAAGGCCATGGCGTCTTTCGCTCCACTTTTTAGGCAAATCCCCTTGTAACAGGTACTGCCTGATTGGGGTCAACCACGATTCCTTCTCAAGTTTGATCTCTAACATGAAATCTGTCTCCATTACGTCTATACTTGGAGCATAGAGGGTCTCAACAGGGAACAATTCCATTTTCCATGCATCGCCAGTGCTTGCGAATTTTGCCAATGAATCGGCTTCTTTATTTTGTTCGTGTGGGACTTGCGAGATGTCGTAGTATTCCAGATTCGCCAGCAGCTCTTGAACCCGAGCAAGGTAAGGAGCAAGTCTCTGTCCCTTCGCTTGATAGTCTCCTCGCACTTGATACACCACCAGCTGCGAGTCACCGAAGATTTCGATTGACCTCACTCCCAATTCGATAAAAAGTCTCAAGCCAGCAATTAATGCTTCATATTCGGCTTAGTTATTTGTTGCTGCAAACTCGAACTTCAAAGCGTAGCAAATTGGTTGGTCTTCAGGAGTTACGAGGATTATACCTGCTTCCGAGCAACGGTCGTTAGATGCCCTATCGGTGTACATCTTCCATCAAACGGGGGTATGGTTCTGTGATTACTCGGTTCATCTAGCACAGTGAATTCAGCAATGAAGTCGGCTAGTGCTTTTCCTCGTGTGGCCCTTCGCGGCAAATAGGTAATATCGAACTGACTTAACTCAGTATTCCATTTCAGCATCCTTCCGGAAGTTTCCGGTCGTTGGAGTACCTGTCGCAAGGGTTGGTCAGTGTAGACACCGATTGAGTGTGCCTGAAAGCAGGGGTGAAGCTTGCGTGATGCGATCACCAAGCAATAGGCTAGTTTTTCAATCTTTGGATAATTTCTTTCCGCCCCTGTCAAGCGCTTACTGACATAGTAAACCGACTTTTGAATCCGGTCTTCCTCACGGACCAAGGCTGTACTGATAGCGTGCTGGGATACCGCCAAGTATACGTACAACGTTTCGTGGTCTATCGGCCTCGACAGTACGGGGGTACTTTCCAAGTGCCTTACAAGAGCTCGGAATGCTTCCTCACAGTCGGATGTCCATTCGAAGTTTCTCTTTCCTTTCTTTATAATGTCGAAGAAGGGAATATATTTGTCTGTAGCCTTGGATATGAATCGACTTAGCACAGCCACTTTTCCATTCAGGCTTTGCACCTGCTTTATGGTTTTGGGTACTTGTATATCTCGGATAGCCTGGATCTTCTCTGGGTTAGCCTCGATTCCCCGGGCATTCATAATGAATCCCAGATACTTTCCTGATGCTACACCGAATTAACACTTCAACGGATTGATCTTCATTCCATAATGCCTGAGTATGTCAAACATCTCCGCTAGGTCTCGGATGTGTTCGCTTGGCTGCCGTGACTTCATTAGCTTGTCATCCGCATAGACTTCCATCGTTTTTCCAATCTGATCTTTGAACATTCGATTCATCAGACGTTGATAAGTGGCTCCTGCATTCTTCAATCCAAAGGGCACTACTACATAGCAATACAATCCCATGTTTGTGACAAAGCTGGTGTGTTCTTGATCCGAGATGTGCATCGAAATTTGATTGTAGCCAGAGTACGTGTCCATAAATGATAGTAACTCATGTCCGGCAGTTGAGTCGACGAGTTGGTCAATCCTTGGCAACGGGAAACTATCCTTCGGGCATGCCTTGTTTAAATCGGAGTAATCAACACAAGTCCTCCATTTTCCGTTCGCCTTCTTTACTAACACCGGGTTAGATACCCATTTAGGGTAGAGGGCATCGTGGACGAACCCGTTGGTTTTGAGTTTGTCCACCTCCTCTCTGAGAGTCGCGGACCTCTCTGGGTCCAAGCCTCTCCTTTTTTGTTTTACAAGAACATGTCTCGGGTCTATGTTCAACATATGACTCGCGACCGCAGGAGAAATCCCGCACATATCAGAATGCGTCCAAGCAAAAACATCAAGGTTCGCTCGGAGGAAGTCAGTAAGGTTCCCAACTGCTACGGGGTCGAGCTGTGATCCTAGTTTAAGAACTCATGATGGGTCGCTGCGGCTAACTGAGATGTCGATGGTTAGTTCAGCCAGTGTCGCATTTGTTTCCCTGGGTTCCCCATCATCGTCTCTCGGATCTATGTCTCTATGGATCCGAGAATGCCGCCTGAGCCAGGGCTCGGGCGCTAGTTGTCAATCGTCAGAACTTTGTATGCGGACGGAGCTGTCTGCAGCCTTTCCTTTCTTCCTACACTGTGCCTCTCTGAGCTTAGCTACATAGCATGCACGACCGGTTGCCTAATCACCGTGTACCACTCCACCCTTTGTCTGTTGGAAATTTTAACGTCAAACAACAAGGGGCCAAAGCTGCCCTAAATTCTGCCAGGGCTGGACAACCTAGAAATACGTTGTACGGGGAATCAACGTCCAGTACTATAAATGGTAGGATTCGCACCCTTCTGCGTTCACCTTGTCCCAGTTCAACTGGTAATTCCACATATCCCATTGCATCAGTTGCTGCGCCATTAAAGCCATGGATTCTAGCCTTGGATTGTTTCAAATCCTTGGACTCCAGCTTCGTTTGGTCGTATGCCTTCCGGAAGATGATGTTAATGGAACTTTCGTAATCAACAAGAACTCTCTTTACGAATGCCGGCCCGATGGTCGCAGATATGACCATTGGGTCAATTGTAGGAGCCTCTACCTTATCCGCATCTCTGTTCCTGAATACGATATCATCATTCATCGTGCGCTGCTGCTTTGCAGGAGTCCCATCTTCACGTTCGAACAACATTCGTACTCTGCATGTCTTAAGGAGTTAGCATATCGCTCCATCTCCTGCCAATTCTTGTCTATAGGGTGAGGTCCGTCAGCAATCGTGTTAATAACAAATCTACACACAGTCCGAGTAGGTTGTTCCGGTTGGTGTGGGGCTGGCCCGCGTCTAGGGTCTGATGTTTATTGCCTCCCATCTTGTGGATCTTTGACAAATTCCTGTAGCTTATTCTGTCTAGTTAGTTTTTCTATGGCGTCATGGAGGTGTCTGCACTCCTTTGTGTTGTGCCCATAAGACTCGTGAAAACGGCAATACTTCCCGGTCCACTTCTGTTCTTCTGTCGATTCCTTTGGACGTGGCTTCCTATACTAGAAAGTGTTGCAAGTTGATAGATAGATGTTTTCAAGAGATGTGTTCAACGGGGTGTATTCATTGTATGTAGGGATTCTTGATTTCCATTTCCCTGTCTCTTTTTTCTTTCTGGGGTTTCCACCTCCGGATTCTTTAGAGTTCCCGGCCTTGTTTTGGACGTTAACTTGATCTTTTCCAGAAGTATCTCCGCTTTGTTTCACGGCGACGTTACTTTTCACAGACTCTTGAACGGGTCCTGATGCTTTGTCTCTCCTTGTCCACCGAGCTTCCTCCCTTCTTATGAACTGATGAGCTTTTGAACAAAAACAATCCAGCGTAGCTGGGGGCTTCCTCGCCAACCAATCTCCAAATTCAGAATCCGGATCCACTCCACGCATTACTTCCATCAAACTCACATGGTCGTTAGGATTGCTCACCTCGGTAGCAGCAACATGAAACCTTTGCAAGTATGCTTTCAATGACTCTCCTGGAGTTTGAGTTACACTTGATAAGGACATCACATCCTTTGGACGGGTGGTGTGTATCCTGAATTGTTCTACGAATTTCATTGCTAATTCATCGAAGCTGGATATAGATCGTGGTGGGAGTTGAGTGAACCACATGGTGGCAACCCCGGACAAGCTGATTGGGAAACACCTACACTTGGTTCCGTCATTAGATCTTGTGGAATCCATCATCCATCCGTACCTCATCACATGCTGTCTGGGGTCAGTCTTCCCTTCGTAGGCTGGAATGGTGGGCATGTTGAACTTTATTGGGTATTCGGCCTATAGAATGGTATCCGTGAAGGGAGTATGACTCTTAGTCACTCCCCAGTCTTCATTAGTTAGACCTTGGTTTTCTTTCATCAACTGCCTGACCATAGCCGTCAAATCCGGGGTTTGTATGGGAGATGGGAGGTTGGGTTCCGTTCTATGGGACCGTGCAGGTTGATGTCCCATCCGATTTGGGTCTTGGTTTCTAGTAGATCGATCAGTAGAACCTGCATATGAATCTTCAACCTTACGGCGTCTACGCCTAGGAGGCTCATCAGTAGAAGTCGAGCTATCATCTTCAGAGTAAGGGACATGGCTTCCTCCAGCATTCTGATGCTGCTGCTGAGTAAGTCATGAGGTCAGCGTTGGCTTGCATTTGCTCAGCAAGTTGCTTTGTACTTTCCTTAGGTTCTCTTATCAGGTCATTGAATTCTGCTCGGGAAACAACTCCTGCTTGGTTTTGGTGGGAGGGGCCTGCACCTCGAATCGCTTGCTGATTGCTAGTTCCCACTTGTTGCACACTAGCGGTTTCGTGGGCATCTGCATTTTGAGAGGCTGATCTAGTTCGTGGTCTTCCCATGGTAGAGTTGTTGGTTGTAACCCTGAGTACAATCAACAGATGCCTTATAGATGATTATGGATCTCCTTTGGGGGATTTATGCAATCCAGTAGCTGCAAAGTAGATCCTAATAGCCTGAGAATTCAAATTATCAGTGAAAGCACCAAAATGTTAGCACCAAAATTGGTCACTAACACCCTTAGAAAGATTTTGTAGAGGGATTAATGAAGAAAGTAAATTAAAACAGAGAATAGAGCGTAAATTTAAATGTAGAGAACCAGAACACCAAATTTATAGTGGTTTGGCGTAACTGCCTACATCCACTTTGAAGTTGATTTCCATTGTTTTCCTTGATGGGTGATTACAGATACAATCCTTTTTTTAGTTACTAGAATACAATTGCAAAGTAAAAGAAATAAGTCTGGAATGAGTCTTGAAAATGGCAGAGTCTCCCCAGTGTTCTCTAAAATCTCTCCCTTTTTTCTGTGCCCTTGCCCCTCTATTTATAGGCGGAGGTGGGTTGGACTTCTCTGGTGGGCCTGCTAGCTGAATAACTCGGTCCAAATAGTGCTAGCTCTGCACGCCGAACCAGGGAGGCCAAACGGTGAGATGCTGAGCCAAGGCATCTATGTCGAACAATGTTATTATGCCGAACCAGGCTGGGATGCCGAATGATCGAGGTTCGTCGAACGTACTCTGCCGAACTGAGCCGGGATGCCGAACCATCTAGGCTCGCCGAATGTACTCGACCGAACTGAGCCGGGATGCCGAACCATCTAGGCTCGCCGAACGTACTCAGCCGAACTGAGCTGGGATGCCGAACCATAAGTGTGAGGAAGCATTCCAAAGCTTGAAACACTTATTGACCTATGCACCGGTGTTAGTGGTTCCGGAGAGGAATCAAAATTTAGTTGTTTATACAGATGCATGTGGAACTAGATTGGAGGCTGTGTTGATGCAAAGAGGTAAAGTAATTTCTTATGCTTCTAGACAGCTCAGACCACATGAAGTTAGATACCACATGAATTTCAGTTAGCTTTCGTTATATTTGCTTCAAAGGTGTGGGGACATTATATTTTGAGAGAGCGATTTGAGCTTTATACTGATCATAAGTCATTGAAGTATTTGTTCTCACAAAAGGAGCTGAATGTGAGACAGTAGAGATGGTTGGAGTTTATTGCCGCCTATGATTTTGAAACTGATTATATATCCAAAAAAGGAAACAAGTTAGCAGATGAACTCTGTCGGAAACATCAGAATGCGGTATTGGCTATGATTGCAGAGTGGAAAGACTTGGAAGCATTATCAGCTTATAGTGTGCGGTTTAGATCCTATGTAGGTTCAAGTGCAGATACTGCTATATTGTCTTGTCACGAAGTCCGACCGGCAACGATTGAGAAGGTAGCTTCTAAGCAAGAGGAGGATCTAGTATTGGCTGAGTGGATCATAAGGTTGAGGTAAGGAAGGGAGAGCAATGACCTAAAGGATTTCAATCTTGATGAAAATAGGCGGTTGAGAAAGAAAGGTAGGTTATGTGTTCCGAATATAGGAGACATGAGGAAGGAGGTTTCGGACGAGTGCCATCGTTTGAAGTTCATTATTTATCCAGCAAGAACGAAGATTTACCGGGATATGAAGAGAAGTTTCTTCTCGGAAGGTATGAAATGGGACATTGGATTGTGTGTTAAACCGACAAGCAAAGGCTAAGCATTAGAAGCCAAGTGGATTGCTTCAGCTGTTAGAAGTTCCATTGTGGAAATGGGATTCAACCTTTATGGATTATATTGATGGGTTCCCAAGATTTATTAAAGGAAACGTAAGAACATGGGTCATACTCGATAGACTGACCAAGAGTGCCCATTTTATTCTGGTAAATTCAACTAGGACTGCACCTAATTTGGCGAAGTTATTTATGAAGAATGCAGTTAGGCTAGACGGGATTCCTAGTAGCATTGTTAGTGATTGAGATTCTTTATTTAATAGTGAGTTCTGGAAAAGTCTACCAAAATGATTAGGAACCAAATTCAACACGAGCACCGCTCACCATCCATAGACTGATGGGCAAACGGAAAGAGAACAAAATCTTTGAAGATTTGTTAAGAGCTTGTACATTGGATTTCGAAGGATCATGGGAGGACCATCTTCATCTAGTCGAATTCTCATATAAAAATAGTTATTAGAATAGTATTGGGATCGCACCGTTTGAAGCATTGTATGGAAGACCTCGCAAGTCTCCCGTATATTTGTTGGAGATTGAGCATAGATTGGTACTTGGTTTGGATTTAGTAAAGGAAGCTGCGGATAAGATTAAGTTAACTCGAGCTAGGATGAAGGAGGCTCAATCTAGGCGGAAAAGTTATGCCGATAAAAGAAGGAAAGATTTGGAATTCTCCGTCGGAGAGTATGTGTTTATTAAGGTTTCAACGACGAAGGGTGTAATTAGATTTGGAAAGTCAGGAAAGTTAGCACCTAGATTCATTGGACCTTTTCGTATTATTTAGAGGATCGGAAAACTCGCTTATAGAGTAGAGTTATCGAGTAGTTTGGTTGAAGTCCATAATGTTTTTCATCTTAGGAAATGTGTTAGAGACCCGGAGACTAACATAGCACTTATAGTGTCAGAAGACTTATAATAGAATCGAATTTGACTGTAGTTAGAAAGCCGATTCATATTGTGGCTAGAGATGAGAAGAAATTAAGGAACAAGACAGTCAAGTTTGCAAAGGTTCAGTGGAGTGATGATGCTAGAGACTGTACTTGGGAAGTGGAGAGAAAGATTAGAGATTCTTACCCTGAATTGTTTTATACTATGTTCTACCTTTGATTGTTTTGTTTTGTTCCTTATCGTAATTTCAAGGACGAAATTCTTTAAGGTAGGGAGTATGTAACACCTTATGTTTTCATAACATTAGTTAGAATATTAGTTAAATAAGAATTTAATAATGTGAAGATTGATAGGTTGAGAATTGATTAGTTAAAGATAGTCGTGCCATGTTCAGTGTTAACTAAAATGAAATAACATTAGATAATGAATTAGGATATGAGAAGGGCAATATGGTAAATAGTAAAACCTTATACCCTAAACCCTTCGGTGATAGGCAACTCACGTTCATTCTCATTTGCACCCAAACTTAATTACTAAGGTCGACCACCATTTTCTATTCTCAAGAGAAAAACTAAAGCTAGGATTCAAGAGAAGAGAAGTAATCAACTAATTCAACAACCAAATCTCTCATCTATAATCTCAAAGCAAAGGTGAATAATTACTACATCCCTAATTCTTTTATTTTTTTGGTTTTATGACTATATCCGAAATGATTTTTCTATATTTATTCCATGTTTGATGTTTAAAGATATATATATATATATATATATATATATATATATATATATATATATGTTATTGGCGAAATTATACATGTTCATACTTGTTTTTATGATATGTTCGGCATGAAAACCTTATTTAATGACATCCGAATCAAATTTTAACATGGATCAGAAATGATATTTTAGAGATAGGTTTTAATTTTCATAATTTTTGATTTATCATGCATTTTATATTAATTTTCTAGTGAAGGAAATTGTTTGTTGGGTTATAAATTATTTTCGGATAAAATAATAATTATTTGGATTTGAAATTTTAATATGTTAGGCAATATATTAAAATAGATTTTCTGGGATTTTTCCAGATATTTCCTAAGTCATTTGATTAATATATAAAATTGTTTAAAGTATGAGAGGTAAATGTTTTATATATTTACTAAAAGAGAAGGGCATTTTTTAAAATAAAATGATTATTTAATTTTTGTAATAGTGGCAGCACATTTTTGAAAAGTATTTATTAACCAATGAAAATTTGACAAACAAAGGAAGGTTGGTTGAAAATTTTCCCTTTTAAGTTACAAAAAATCTCACTTTTTCTATGTTTCAGTCTATGCGGCAAGAGGCCTTCCAACTCAAACCTTTCATCACAGTCGAAAGGTTAGCTCTCGACAAGGTTAAATTTTAAAGCATAAGGTATCAAATATTTTGGTACATAATGAATTGAATATAGCCAAAAGGTTCTAAGTCGAAAGGTTGATGGCATAAAAGGTTGGAATATATATTTGTTTTATAAATCAAAAGCTTTCGCCTGCTTTGCTTTCAAATTAGAGCTTTCGACTTGGTTGCTTTCGACCAAGTCAAATTATTTTAAAGAAAGATATTAAACCTTCCGACACAGTGGATAAGTTATTGCTGCTTCCACTATTACTTTGTTTTGAAACCTTCCAACATTGCCGAAGGGTTCCTACCGCTTTACACAAAAGTTTTATTTTCAACCTTTCGACCACGTCAAAAGGTTTTGTTTTTAAAATTCGTTTCTCCACGCTTTTGAAAGGAAGCTGTCGATTTAGGTAATTTACCCTTGTTTTTTAAATTATAACCCAAAGCTTTCGAAAGGATGTTTCCAAGGTAGTCAAAAGGTTTTAAAAGAAGGGTCCAGATTGAATTGAACCCAGTGTGCCTTTGGAGGGTTTATGTTTTAATACATTTTATGCCTTCGAATGGTTTGTTTATTAAATAGCACCAAAAGGTTTATTAGATGATTTCGAAGGGTTTATGAGGGAACATTTTCCAAAGGTTTTTCCAAAGCAATGTTTTAAAGTGGTTTTAAAGAAGGATGTCCAAAGTTTATGGCTTTTGTATTCTGAAGGAGTTCGAAAGGTTTAAGAAATGATTACAAAAGGTTTAATGTGATTTTGAAAGAGTTGGTTTCAAGAGTTTGGAAAGCGATCTTTCAGATGGTTAAATATTTTCATTAACTAAATTTTAGGTAAAGAATATATATAACATTGAGATATGGTCATGAGTAAAGTTTAAAGATTATATACTTTTCCTTGTTTAAGTTTGTTTTAAAAGTTTAAATCATTTTGAAAATGTTTTCAAGGAAAATTATGGGAGGGGATCCTTATGTGTAAATGACTCGGATATTAGAAAACCAGATGAGACTAGTATGGGGTAGTGCCCTATACATTAGATAATTTCCCTAACTAATTGTTGTCCAAAATTCCAGTGTGTAGGGCTTTGTCACAGGTAGACTAAAATTATGATTACACACCGAAAGGAACATATGTATTAGATAATTTATTGGTGAATCAAAAAAACCATTAGGATAGAGAAGACCTGGGAGATGATCAACTTAGGGACAGACCATCCAAAAGTGAGGTATTTGACAGATAGTTTAGGACAGACCATCCAAAAGTAAGGTATTTGACAGATAGTTTAGGACAGACCGTCTTGATAGGTAATATTTAACAGATAGTTATGGATAGAAAATCCAAAAGATAAATATCTAGCGGGTGTTAGGTTAAATTTTTTATATTGTTTGGTGGGCCTGTGTCAGCCAAAGGTTAAAATTTATCCAAACAAAACTTGTGTGTTTGAATAGATAGTTCATTATTACCTAATATTTATGTATGTTTACGTAATGTTTATTTTATAGCATTTAACCATTATGGATGCAGCAACACAGTATATGGTTTATGAAAGTTTTAATATGTTTTAAATGGATATCAGTGAAGGGAATCCCATTCCGCCAAGCGGTGTGGTCTCACTTAACATAATTAAACCTGGATGTATAGTAGTATTCACACCAAGCTTTATGTCCGACTTGAAGTTTAGGTTTTCCGCTTAAACTCTTGGGTTCTCAAAATTGATTTGAGTAGACTGAGGGGTTAGGGATCTTTTCAGGTTTTAGAATGATTGACGAATAAGCTACCGAAGGCATGCAGGAGCCAATAGATAGCTGCTTAGGATTTGCTGTTTTTATTATGTTATGATGGATCTTCCGCTTGTTATTGTGTATTAGGTCTAATACGACCATGTGATGCCGATCAACCAAGGGGGTATCTTTATATACCGCTCTTGGCTTAATTTTTAATGATTACATCTAATATGTGCCTGGGAAGCAATTTGGGTTATGTGACGTGTATGTGAAACAATTGGATTTGGAAATGTAATGAAGTAATTTGTGGTTTTGAAATCTGTGTTTGTTTCATATTCAAGTTCTTCTGGTATTATTGATACCATTAACATAGCCGTATTTAGTCGCCGGAAGTTGATACTATAGACAACTACAACCTCTGTAGGGCTTATTTTTGGGCCTCTAGATAGTGGATGTTATAAGAGTTTAATGTTTTAAATCCTTTGTTTTTAGAATCCAATTGTTTTAAAGGTGCATTTTTTCCGAAGATGGTTTTAAGCACAAGGGATTCAAATGTCGATACCATTAAGTAGAAAATCAATTGTGAATGAGTTATGTAAATGGTTTGATTGTGTGGACATGTGTAAGAAGAATAAACCCCCGCACTCCTATAAGTTGATTGTTTGGACATCCGATAGCAAAATAAATCCCCGTTCTGCTAAATATAATTTTTTATTATATGGACATATGTTTAGTAGAATAAATTCCCATTTTCTATAAGTAGTGAATTGTTTGGACATCTATTTAGCAGGATAAATCACCATCTTGCTATTATGTTATTTGGACACGTATATGCTAGTTGAGTTGTATTGACATGTTATTCCCTGATTTGGATATCAATTGCATTTACATATATGTTGACTTAAGTAAATAAATGGTTAAGTGACATGAAAGTGAAATCAATGTTAAATGGTAACTTAAATGACTACCATTGTTATTTCTAAGCCCCCTTTTGAAATTATAACATATGGTTTTGAATTAACTTAAATTCTTTAATCAATTTAGGGTTTGTTAGCCTAAAAATGGATCGACAATCTGGATTAATTGTGAAAGCACCGGCCCTTTTTATCAAGGCAAATAAGATTGGAAAAGCAATAGTGGATCGCCAAGAAAAGTAAAGAGACAAGAATTTTTTATAGTGGTTTGGCTGTTAATGAAGCCTGCGTCCACTTTATAGATATTATTGATGTATTGACTGCTGATCACATGTAGAAGTTGATTACAATTTGTATGTTTGAATTCAAGGAAATCAAGCTGCCATTGAAGGAGAAAAATGGAAGGATCCCAACTATCCCACAATAGCCATTGTGAGGAAGCAGAAGGCTGAAGAATGTTTGTACAATGTTTCTCCGGTGATTAAAGCAGCCAACCCCTTTTCCGTTGGAGATAGGTTTGTGTTTATATGGGTTAAATAGCACTTGGATCAAAACAAGAGCACCAAAGGCTTCTAATCATCACTATGAGACAGCACATGAATTTTTGGAGCAAACTGAGCTAGCTGTTTGGATTGGTGCCAATCCAAATGGATCAGATTGGTACCGATCTAAATAGTTGCGCAATTTCTATCCAGCTTTCATCCTGCATGCTTCCTTATCTACTAGTGAGGCTTCCCTTGCAATTTCATGACTTTTTGACTTGTTTTGATGATGAATCACTAGTAGGATAGATCGAATGTAACAACTGCATATTTTACGATTGTATATTTAAATATTTTATTTAAATATAGCATCTTTAGTCGGATCTAATCCGAAAAGTTACTTTTTGCAAACAGTCAAATTAGGACTCGAGACCACTTCCATTGAGTCTAAAATGACGTTTGCGACCTTTTTGAGTATAAACATCGATATGTTTGGAGTTGAGTAAAATTTTGACATTTTCACTTAGGGCTTTGGGTTTGGGTTTCAGCCCATTAACCTAACATATCAACCCAACTCCATGCCACTCCTCTTCATTCCTTCATAATATTTACTACAACTCAAGATTTAGTAAAAATGGGGGAAAAAGATTGGAAATGGAAATTCCTAAGCCCTAGTTTCATTTGCAAATCCAAGTTTTAGCTCTAAATTCAAAGAGAAGCTTAGGTAAGCATCTTCTCCATCTTCTTCATCTCAATCCCTCTTCCATTTTTAGAAATTCCTAAACCCTAACTTAGGAAATATTTTCTTATGAGCATAGATTGAAAGCTTTTAGAGTTGAGATTGAAAAGCGGTTGTTCTTCCTTTGTTTTAAAGCTTCTCCTTCCTTGTTTTTGAGTAAAAGGTGAGATTTTTATCTCACATCTATGTCTATATCTATCTTTGTTGTTAGGTATGAATTCCTAACGTCTATTCATGTTCATTTGCTTTTGAATTGAATTGGTTTTATGAATGTTCCAATTTTTGGTGTTTTTGAAGTTGAATCTTTAAAATCGTAGCTTTGATGTTTGATCATGCTTTTGGTGGCGTATCGAAGAGCCTATAGGGCTGGGTTGCCAATTGGCGTAAACCCCTAGCGCCCAACGCTCGACCGATCGTGAATTGCTTGGGTTTTTCCCCCTTGGGGGCTAGGCTGAAAATACTAGAAATTCCGGTTCAGTCGACTGAACCAAGAAATCAGTCGACTGAACCGAACCTACGAAATTTTCTGGGCCAGTATCAGTCGACTGACCACTCTGGGTCAGTCGACTGAGCCTGGAAACCGAAAGTTTCCAGGCATGATTCAGTCGACTGACCACCCTGGTTCAGTCGACTGAACCTGGAAACAGAAAGTTCCAAGATTTGTGTCAATCGACTGACCACCCTGGTCCAGTCGACTGAATCTGCTACTTCAGCTTGATTTGCCTATTTCGCTTGTGTTTCCAATTTTTAATCGATTCTTGTTTCTCCAATTTGTTGTAATCACCTTTGTTGATTTTGGTAACTTCTTTATCGGGATATTTGGGGAATATCCATTTTGATGGATTTGGTATCGATTTCTATGGATTTGATTCACGTCGTCGTATGTGAATTTTGGATGATTGATTGTTTTTACAACCAATTTTTTGATTTGTCACTTTAAAATACAAAGGTTTCTATATTAGTAGTAAATATCAAAACTCTTTTATCAAAACGATTTCAACTCTATTTTAAATATCAAACTCGTTTGTAAAATTGTTTTCCAACCTATTAGTATATACAAACCTTCACCTCATTCGTTCGAGAAATCCAATTAAACGACTTAGCAAAACAAGTGGTATGAAACGCTTGCGTTTACTTTGTTGGTTAATTCTTTGACTTGTTCGATTGAAACTTCTTGATAATTTTCCAGTGGAAATCTACAGTTTGCTCATAAATATTTAAGTTAAGCCAATGGTTATGGGACATGAAGCTAAACTCATATATTTACTAGCTTAGTGTAATTTACACTTATTTTCGAGTGGAAGTCTACAATTTGTTCATAAATAATTAAGTTAAGTCAGTGGTTATGGGACATGAAGCCCAACTCATTTATTTGCTAGCTTAGTGTAATTTACACCAGTGGATCTATGAAGATCCTTTGGTGGACCTTCGGCTCAATTTTGTGGGGTTGCGACTCACGGTCTTCGGACCATTTTGTGGAGCTTCGGCTCAAAGGTCTTTGGGCCATTTTGTGGAGCTTCGGCTCAAAGGTCTTCGAGCCGTTTTGTGGTGCTTCGGCTCAAATTTGATGGTTAACGACCATGGAATAGCGTTCCGTTTGTGATGCACGTGTTGGTGAGTTTTTATGCTTTTGTTTTGTGATAGGCCTCCCTCTTTTGTGATTTCTGGATTTCTAATTGATGATTTCTAGAATTTGTATCTCAACAATTTTGTGATTGGCATTGATATGTTTGTCAATATTTGTGGTTTGGTGAATAAAATAAAGAATATGACATTCTTTTTAATGATTTGAGATTTCTTGAGATATTATATGATTTTTGTTGCTATTTAATGTATACTTGTCACAATATGACATTTTTGTTGTCATACGTTTTTTCATATCTCTTATTCTATCTTATTTTATCAGATATTTATAGCTAGACTAATCCGTTTATTATTTTTTTATTAAATAATACTCGGGTCAGACCGAGATGTTACAGGTGCTTTCACTTGTCTTCATAGCTGGGACTAGCTTTTGACTTTTGGCTAACTACTCTAGTTTTGTAGTTTTTGTTATTATACATTCGAGATAGAGACTCCTTGATATATACATATTCTTTGTCTAGCACCGGTACCTATTCTTTTGTGATATTGTGGATCTTGTTTGACCACTACTCTGATATACACTTCTATGTGTTATATTCGTATCTATTTCCGCCTTTGTGATATGGATATATGTGACTGATTTATGTTATGCTTATTTCTGTATTTGTTTCCGAAGACCACACAGCCACTATGTAGAAGCTTTGAGTTTGTATCGGTATGTCGGGTTTCCTCTTGAAATGAAATGCATGTTGTACTATCTGCCATATCGGTGCTCGCACAAAGCAATTACACAGATGGTCGCTCCTAAATAGCCTTATTCTTCATGCTAGTTGACGGCATTACCTCGTAGTGTCCTTGGCTAGCATGAGTGTAGAGGTAGGGCGTCACACCTTGGTATCAGAGCCAAACTTCGGAACAATGTAGAATAATCTAGCAAGGATCATTTTCTTAAGTCCTTCTAAGGTGTCGTGCCTTAGGATTCAATTCGAGTCATTGGACCCGTTCTATCCTATTTACTTTATGATGCCTTGTTTTATCAATCATGCTTGTTTGATATTCATTCTGAGAATAAACTTTTTCCTCTTCTTTCTTTCTTTCTTAAAGAAGAAGAGATGATTAGTTCTGGCAGTCCTATCGCTGGTCAATCCAGTAGTCTTTCTCTAGATGGCGTATTCATGTCTGCCCAACAACTTTTGGATCTTGTAAAGAATCAAAGGTTCATTTGTGCTTTGAGTAAGAACCCCATAAAGGTTTTACCTATGAAACTAGAAGTTCCTCTCGATCAGCTTGTTGATATCGCTCTTCGACTTGAAGAGGCCAATAAGGGAAGTGATGGGGATGTTGGAGGTTCCAAAAAGAGCCTCAACAACAACAAGAAGAGGCATATTAAGTTCAAAAGCCCTAATCCCAACAAGAGAGAGAGGCAGGCAACTTTGGTAGCAAAGACTCCAATCCTTAATCGTGGAGAATTCTACAATTGTAATTCTAAGGACCACTATATAAATAGGTGTCCAAGGCCTGTTTCTTTTCACTATTGCAAAAATTCAGGTCATCGTATTTCTGCATGCCCCATACTTCAAAGCAAGAAGAAAGGAGAACAAGAAACTCCGGTAGCAAAGACTCCTACCTCTAGTCGTGGACAATTCTACAATTGTGGTTCCACGGACCATTATGCTAATAGGTGTCCCAAACTCTAGCACTTGTACCTATTCTTTTGTGATATTGTGGATCCTGTTTGACCACTACTCTGATATACACTTCTATGTGTTATATTCATATCTATTTCCGTCTTTGTGATACGGATATCTGTGACTGATTTATGTTATGCTTATTTCTATATATTTTTTCGAAGACCACATGGCCACTGTGTAGTAGCTTTAAGTTTGTATAGGTATGTTGGGTTTCCTTTTGAAATGAAATGCATGTTATACTATCTGGCATATTGGTGCTCTCACAAAGCAATTACACGGATGGTCGCTCCTCAATAGCCTTATTCTCCGTGCTAGTTGACGGCATTACCTCATTATGTCCTTGGCTAGCGTGAGTATAGAGGTGGGGCGTCACATCGAACTAGAACTTGAATAGGACAAGTCCTAACTTCTTCAACTCGGATGCTCGAAATGTTATCAAATTTGGTAGATAAGCCTGGAAATGTGTAGGGAAATAATAGAAGTGGTTTGGAGTATCAACGAGTCAATAATTTGGTTCGGCACCGATCTAATTAGGTTGGATCGGTGCCAATCCAAATACTTGACTTATTTTTATCCTAAATTCCCAGGGTTCATTTGTTATGTTCTTTTAGGTTTTTCAGCCAAGTTTCGAGTCGTTCGCGTTTAGTGTGAATGTTCTAACTCCATTTGAATTCTGCTAGGTTAAAAGCCCGGTTAACAATTGCCCCCCGGAGCATGCTTTTGTTGAAAACAAGGCATGCTCTGGAATTATTCATCTTTCGTTTTCCACTTCGGGGAGCTTTATTATGCTTATCTAGTATCCTCAAGTACTTGCTTATGACACTCCGGCTAACTATCCAGTCCTTAGTGAAAATCCTCTATTGTCGTAATTATAAGGTGTTCTTGGCTTGGTGACTTCCAATATGGGTGTGGACATCGAGTTGAGCAGACAAGAAATGTTTAAGGCCTTTTTTATGGTAATTTATTAGATCAGCACCGATTCAATTTGATTGGATCGACACTGATCCAAGTACTTAGGAAAAATTTTGGCTCTATTTTTTTTATTTGGGTCGGATCCCATTCCTCATTTCATACTGTTCGAGCCGAGCCGATCCAATCCAAGCAAACCTTAGCTGATCCAACTGTTGTCGCCAACGAAACACCGCCACCAGTGATCTCTACCTTTAGCATCGCCAACCACTTCCTTTAGGCGGTCTTTCAACTGTTCTCTTGTCGTGACTTTGCCTTCCACTAGCCATCTCTGATCCACTTGTTGCCGATACAAAAAATTGTGATTCATTCTATCTTGGATCAGAGACTTATCATTACTCTTCTCAATCTCGAAGGTTAAGGTTGGTGAAGTGAGTTTCGACACAATACTATTTTATTAATTGGCTAGCTTGTGTTAGCGATGGTCATAAAGATTCGAGCTAATTACGATTTTGGGGCATAAGATAATATATCGAGTCTGAAGTTCTTTGTAATATCCATTATCTAGAGGCCCAAAGCTAAGCGCTACAAATGTTTCAATCATTTATAGTATTAACTTCTGGCGACTAAATACCGCTATGTTAGTGGTAACTATAATATCAGAAGCACTTGAATATAAAACAAATCATAGACTTCAAAACAGAAATTTCCACAATATTTCAAACCACATGTTTCATATTCATATTACATAATCCCAAAGCGTTTCCTAAGCAATGATAAAATATACTTACTACAAAATACGCCAAGAGCGACATATGAAGATGCCCCATTGGATGAACAAAGTCATATAGTCGTAATTGACATAACACATACACAACATAAATAAACATAGAACAAAGAACTACAACTCCTGAACAGCTATCCGTTGGCCTACTGCTCGCCACCAGTAGCATTATTCGTCAACTTACTAAAACTTGTAAAACCTCAACCATCAGCCAACTTAAATCAATTTTAAGCACCCAAGAGTTTAAGGGGAAAACATAAACTTCGAGTCAGACATAAAGCCTGGTGTGAATGTTACTATACGTACATCTGGGTTGTTAATGTTAAGTGAGCCCATGCCGCTTAGCAGAATGGGTTTCCCCTCAAAAACATTCTTTCAAAACAAATCTTTTGAAAATCTTTTCCTAAAACCAAAACTGCTTAAAAACTATAAAGAATCATTATATAAACATATATAATTATTAGGTAATAAATGAACTATCTGTTCAAACACTTTAGTTTTTTTTGGCTAACTATTAACCCTTGGTTGACTCAGGCCTACCAGAAAATATAACAAAATTTATCTAACATCTGTTAGACACTCCACTTCTAGATGGTCTGTCCTTAACTATCTGTTAAATAGTTCTTATATGGACGGTTTGTCCCTTACTTAGCATCTCCCAGGGTCACCAGATCCTAATGGTTTTGCATGCTTACCAATAACATACCTGTATACAAATATATATTCCCTTCTATGTGTAACCTAATTTTAATCTTACCTGTGATAAAGCACCACACACTGGAATTTTGGACTAAATTAGCTGCAGCAATAACTAATGTATAGGGCGCGATCCTATACCAGTCCCGTTAGGTATTCTAATATCTGAGTCATTTTACTTTGGAATATCCTCCTATAATTTTCCTTGAAAACCTTTTCAAAATGATATAAACCTTTAAATCATACTCAACCAACCAAAATATATATAATCTATATGCTTCATTCAAAATAACCTTTCTATGTTATATATATATATATATATATATATATATATATATACATACTTTACTCAAACTCTGGTTGATGAAATCATTTAAACATTTGAAAGTACCCCTTTCGATTCGATTGAAAGTACCTCTTTCAAAATGATTGAAAGCACCTCTTTTGAAACTAAGTAAAACCCTTTATCTATCTAGACCGAAAGGCCAAAAGCCTCCTTTCGAAACCATTCTCGAAGTCATCTCAAAATTAATAAAAAACTTCCCTTGCAAAAGCATTAAAGCCTTAGACATCATATTTTAAATAGTTCAAACATTCCTTTAGAAAACCATGGAAAAACCTTCCATTTCAATCCTTTCAAATCCATCTGAAAATAACACCTTTCGACTCCTTCGAAACCCTTTGAGGACCCACCCATTCGAAACCATATTAAGTACCTTTCAAAAGCATTAAACCTTTATAAACTTAAACCTTTCGAAAGAACTTGGGAACAATTTAAAACATATGGAAAAACACCATTCGAAATCATTTAAGTTGAAACCATTCACCTTCAAAACCTTTGGGTTATACTTCAATCGGAATAAAAAGGGTCATTTAAAACATTTATATTGAAAGCCTTTCTTTCGAAACCTATTCCTAAGTGTTGATATGAGGGTGTAAAAAACATCCCTTCGAAAGTAAGAGAGAAATGATTAATTTAAAAAAAAAAAGTATACCTTTCGAAACCATTGACTTCAAAAGGTAGAAAGGTGGAAGCTAGGGGTTTCGACCCCTTCGAAGCATTACTTAAAACAAAAGAGCGAAACCCATTTGAAACCCTTCCTTTTAAAATATTTGACCCAGCCGAAAGCCAACTGAGTTGAAACCTTACCTTTCGAATGCAAAGCAGGCGCTACCTTTTATTTTAAAATAAGGCACACTCTAACCCCTTCAAAACCTAGTGTTTCGACCAAGTACACTTCACTTTTGCCCAATGCGCGACATACCAAGTGGCTTGATGCCATGCGCATTGGTTTCGAAACCATTGGTGGCAAAACATGTTAGTCGGAACCTCTAATGCCAAAATCGGAGGAACATACTAAAACATATTGTTTTTGTATTGAACATAAAAGAGAAGCACTTTTAAACTAACCTGCTATATTTGTCAAATTTCTATTGGTTGCTAAATACCTTTTCCAAAAAGCGCTGCCACTATTTTCAGAAATAAACAATAATTTTATTTTACAAAACACCCCTTCTCCTTAATTAAATATATAAAACATTTAAGTCCCATACCTTAAATAATTTTATATTTTCATCAAAACACTTAGGAAAATACTATAAAAATTCCAAAAAAACATTCCCAATACGTTTTCTAACATATATAAATTCTAGACCTAGATAATTATTTATTTAGCCATAAATAATTTATAACCCAATAAATCATTTTCTTCACTAGAAATTAGTATAAAATCCACATTAATTCAGAAAATTATGGAAATTGAAACCCATCTCTAAAGTATTATTTCTGATCCATATTTAAAATCACAAGGCATTTAGATGTCTATAAGTAGGGTTTTCTCACTAAAACATATCATAAATACCAAAATAAACATTCATAAATCATCAACAAGTATATGCAAACTTTTAATCATTCAAAATATGGCATAAACTGGCAAGATTAATCGGATTTAACCTTAAAACCGGAAACATATAAAAATGTGAGATGTAGTCATTATTCACCTTAGCTTTGTGATTAAAGATGTGAGATTTGATGTTGGATAAGTTGATTTACTTCTTCTCTTGAAATCCTTGCGTTTTCTTCTCTTGAGGTTGAAAACCGTGGTCGGCCTTAGAGTCTTTTTGCTTGAGAAAAATGAAATGAACGTGTGTTTGGTTTTCTAAGGGTTTAGGATATAAGTTCATCATATCTCCCATCTAGCCCTTCCTTATTTCCTAACACTTATTTATTTAGTTCATTTTACATATAGGCAGGGGTACACTCGGTTAAACCAAGTTCCAATCCATTAATCATCTTACATTATTTTATTTACTTTAGCTAATTAAATATCCTGAATAATGTTACCAAAAATATGGCGTGTTACATTATTCACGGGACGATGTTAAGGTTTTGCACCGGTTATCGACATGTTTAGATATCTTTGTCCTCATAATTAGCCGGCATGACATCTTGAAGATTCCAGATTGATTTTGGTTTTTTGGGAGGTGATAATATCTTAGGATGCCATCTTGCATGCAACTTAGGTTGTTATCATCGTCCAGGAAACTAAAATCGGCTTATGCTAATAATTTCTTTCCTGATCAGGACCCATTAACCTAGAGTTGCTTGATTTGCACTAGACTTTTCATTGCATAGTCGACATACTTGGTATAACGACCTCCCTTTTTGGACGTTTTAAGGAGATAAACATGCCAAACTCAAACCATTCAAAAGGGCAGATTGTTATGTGGTAAATAAGAAAAAGCAGAGAAAAAATAAAATAGAATCTCGCAGCAGAATGATAAAATATAATAATCAAATAAACTATTTATGAAGTTGTTTACAAATAACATTTGATTATACTTATACAATACCAAATCAGAGTTATGGACAACCGAAAACAACTATACAAATGTAGCGGAACAGTATGAACACAGTGAAATAATAGAATAGATAATAATAGTTCAAATCTTCATCTTCGTCCTCCAGATATAAGATCTTCAAATCCTAAAATGCTTAGGCTAACCCGAGCGAATTTAAAAGAAAAAACACACATGTCAGAACTTAAAGATCTTATGTAAGTTAAATCAATGGTATATATGCGTGTCACGGCGTCAGAGATGTTTACAAGGTTCGACATCTCTTATCCAGTGTCTAACATGAGTGTAGTAACTTAAGAGATGTTCGGGATTCACATCTCCTAAGGATCCGTTAAATTATCTACTATGTAGTACAATACGCTATTATAATATGTCTACAGTAAAGTAAAAGTATTAAAATAGCATTAATGCGCTAGTCATATCACCCTTAACATATTTTTATATATTCCCATATTCTATATAGTACCGTAATTCGTTCATAAACTGGAGGGCTACCAGAGGGCACTCCATAGGTATGGTACAAAACAAACCCGTAGAAGGCGCTCTAGGGCTTGTGAACACGGCACTCAAGGCAATGCCAGGGTAGATATACCAATTGAGGATCCAGACTGGTGGTAAGCATAGCAGCTATTACCACCCACCTCGGACACACTCCCATAATCAAAATAAAGGGTGGCCACCAAATCAATCACAAAATAATAGAATGGTATCGGAGAAATGTGCTCGATAGGAGGAATGACCTCACTTGGCCCAGCATGGCTCCTGTTTTAGTCACATCTATGCTGACTCACGGGAGTCAGGGTCATGTCATACCTATACAGAAATCGTTCACCAAACCATCGTACTTCTTTTCTAGAATCTCCAACACATATACAGTTGTTAAAGTGGTTTTCGGTATTGGGAGAAAGTATGACAATATCCGATCTTGGTCTCTTTAACAATCAATCACTTATTACATACTGGATGGTTCTTTTACATTTCAAAAGTCAATTTACATTTGTTATCAAAATATCATATTCTCAAACCATATCATTTCAAATTATATTCACTTTCAAAGATCACATTCACTTCCAAATCATAATTTCTTTCAAAATCATATTTCCAATTGGGTTAATTCCTTACTTCAAAATCATTGTATTCATAAAATCAAGCTTAGGTTATAACATCATTTAGCCATATTCTCTTTTAACCCGATGAATTTAATATAAACACTTCTTCTTTACTTAGTCTGAAAATTTAGAAAATAGTTATAAATAGTTAAAATAGTTATAAATAATTTAACATAAATAAAATAAATTTTAAAATAGTTAAAAATAAACGATAGCTTTAAAATTGACTTAAGATAGTTAAATAGATTTAAAATATATTAAATACAATTAAAATAGATTAAATAGCTTAAAATAGATTAATTAGATTTAAAATAAATTAAATGGTTTAATTAGTTTAAAATAAATTACATTGGTTTAAATAGGTTAAATTAATCTATATAGTTAATATAGGTTAAAATAGTTTAATAATTTGAAAATCTTAAAATTTAGGATCTTTGCAATAATTTTTTTTTAAATAGTTTATATTGAAAATATGAATTTTAATTTATTATCAATTTAAACTATTCATTTCCTTTTAATACATTTGGACTATTTCAATTTCCAAAACCCAATTTCATATCTTTCAATTCAAATTCTCAATAAAATATTTAATTCTATATCGCTTTCAAAACCATGTTTGAAATATCATTTTAATTTACTCAAATTTCAATATATTTCAAAGTTATATTTCGAACAATTTTAATAACTCAATTTCGACAAACTTTACTTATACTGCAATTTCAACTTTTAAATATTAGCTTAAATTTCTTTTATCAATTCCTTTAAACCAATTCAAATTTTAACATAAACTTGATTTTAAATAATAATTCAATATATATAAATTAAATTCTTATTTCAAAATATCATTTAAATAAATTCAAAAATTAAAGATTTTAAAATCATATAATTAACCAATCCAGTGTCTGTATATATTTCTCTACCCTAGGGTCAAGTGATACAAATATTTATCATTTCAATCCACAATTTAACATTTTACGGTTATATATCATTTCAAACCGTAATCCCTAATTAATATTAAAAATCCATAAAATCGCTCGAGTCTATCATTTCAACCCATAATAACTTTTCCCTTATCTACAGATCATTCAGGTATGTATCATTTCAACGCATAGGGAACTTACAGTGTTATAACAATATAAAATACATCATCCAATCATCCAATATCAACAATCAACATCCATCACAACATCATCCAAATCAATCAAATAAATTACAGCAATTAACAGACTTATCATTAATAGGAATGAACTGGTAATTTAAATTCAAGAATAAATTAGTTGGCAATTTAAATTCAATAATAAATATATAAATGGCAACCTAATTCAAAATAATCCAAACAATAGAAATGACAATTTAAATATACCAAATAGCAATAAATAAATTCCTAATCATATCACAAATTTAATTTAACTAACATAAGAAATTTTAAAAGTTGTGAATGGGTTAAAACACCCACCTTTGATTTTAAATTGAATAAAAATCCAATTTAGGACCAAAATTCAAACAGTCTCCAAATTCATCTAAACAAGAGTCAAAATGACCGGAATTTCGATACATTCGCAGCAGAACAAACCGCACGTGAATCAGACCTCGTATGCAAAAGTTATGGCATTAGAAGATTGAATTGAAATTTATATAAAAATACAAGAAAGAAGGTTAAAATTACTACCCACGTCAGTACTTCATCATTCCAGGCATTCTAAACATAATTCATGCGAGCAACAGTAAATCGCACACAAATCTCAGAACCGCCACCAAACAGCAGCGCCGCACGCCACCCACGGCCACGCACCCCTCCCTAAACGAACCGCTGTGCTCCACACCTCCCCTACCTCGCGAGGATCACCGCCCATGACGCGAAAAAACGGAGCAGCCGCCACCTTTGAAATGAAACCCTATTTGAATTATACGCGACCATCCGACCATTGATTCGACGAACTAACCACCTAGGTGCACTCCTCACGACCCCCTTTACAACCCAACACCCTTTGATCGACGATCGGTCGAAGTTCATCGGAACATGATAAACGGCCGAGAATAAACCATCGAATTCTGGGAACACAGAAACTCAAACCAAGAAATAAACTGCAGATTTGACTTGTGATCGTCGAGAGCTTCAAATTGATATATAATTCTACGTATTTTGAGGGGTTTAAAATTTTGATTTGGTTTTGAAATTGAATTAAAATTTGGGAATTAATTTGTCTGCCATTGGAATGAGGAGTTGAGAAGGAAATGTATGTATAGCCAAATGAAAATAAGAAGTATCTAGGGTTATAACGGACAATTTATAAGCAAATCAGAAATATGAATGAATGGATTAGATTGATTTGGGTTTGAACGACAAACGACCCGTAAAGCCCGTTCTGCCTCCGGAACGAAAATGGGTCATCCCATATATCAAAATAGATTTTTTTTTGATGATTTTAAACTCAATGGAATAGGTTTCAAGTTCTAATTCAATCGAATGAAGAAGTTATGATAAAACCAGCTTATTTCAATTTTATTTCAATAGATTTCAGTTAAATTGATTTATAAGCGTTTCGAGTCCGTACGATCAAACAACAAGTCCGATCGCTACGAAACTTGAAATCCTATAATAATTCACCACTGTAGATCCGATGAAACTAGTTTCTTCGAGATCCGAGACTGTTGCCAAAATGGTTATTTCACGTTAATTAAATAAATTAATATTAAATTAATTAATCACCTTTTAATTCAATATTTATAAACTAGCTTATTTTTATCATTTTGATTGCAAAGACATTTTTAATAAATTAAAATAAGTTTATATACGATTCAGTGTTAATTATTTCAATAATTACAGTGTTCAATTTCAACTGCCATTAATCCTATTAATTATAATTCAATTCCAAAAAATTATTTTAATTTTTTTTCAGACTTTATATTCAGTCAATTATTACTCATATAACATAGTTAATATCTATTTGTCTTTCATTACATTAATATTCTCCAATTTCCATCTTTATTTCTATTAACAACTATGTTTCCATTTATATTGAATTTTTGTCAATTTCATACATTAATCATAATTTAAAATCCCAATTGATTTATTTATCTTGGTCTCATTCTTTTATTAAATCAATCATTGCGTTATGAATAAAATTAACATTCCTATTTATTTTATTACCTTCATGCTTTTCAATTATTGTATTAACTCACATTAATGTAACATTTAATTACACTTAGTTGCAATGAATCCAATTTATTATAATATAAATTCTAATTTAATTTAACAGGTGAAATAAATAGGTAACATATAATAGTTTGTCACCAATTAACTTTTATTCACTTTAATAAGTTTATTATTTCAACCAAATGTTATAATTACTTTCCTAACACTAATTTTATTCAATTACCATTAATTATGCATTATCTCATAAATTAATTCATATTTACATTTGTTTTCTTATATTAAATTTATAACTAAGTTATAACATTCACATTATTTCAATTGGTTGGAATTTCACTCAAGCTGTTAATGGTTGACTTAAATTAACATTGTTACCTTTCATTTTATTTATTATTTCATTAACAAATTATAAATTTTATTTCTCCAAATATTAAATCACAAAATATCATTAAACTAACTATTTTTAGTTATCGAAAATCATGGGTCGTTACACTTGGAATGGAAAAATCTTTCTGTATCACATTAGACAATAGATCCGTTATCGATCGATGATCGATAGTGGGTACATGTATAAGAAAAGACATAAAGAGCTGATAATGATTGCTTTTCCGATGTGAGTGATTCATAGATATGGAATGGTCCGCTCACAGCGTTCTGGACGCTACACCCATTATCACAAAGATTGCACATCACACACACACACCCATGGTTAATGCTTTGAGTCCTATCGATGATTGATACATTTCGGTCTTCTTTCGAATTCCAAGTATCATCCGTGTTAAGGGTTTATAGTTTATAAATTATGCATACCTAACCATTTTGAACACAAGATTTATTATATAGAATGACCATAAATCTTCCCATCTCAAGTCAATCGAAGGAAGTTCACCTACTTCCAAAGTGGAGTCCTCGTCGATCCCGGCTGGGCCTGCTAACTCTACAACTTCAGGACAGTATGACCGCCTAATCTAGTTGGCCCCTTAGTCGATTACACTCCCCTCAACTCCAGGGTTCTGGCGGATTCCCCAGAGAAAGCCTCCTCGGTTCTTACACAAAAGCCACTATGAAGCATTTTGCTCGCAATATGGCATTCCGAAGGATGATGTACATCTACCATCAAGAGGTCAATCTGCTCATCAGTCGCCTTATGGATATGTGGCCTGCCATTGCTACATGTGCATGTATGGTGTAGTGCCCATGTTTAATCATTTTTTGATGGCAATGCATCAAATTATGGGGCTGGCTCCATTTCAGACTCTCTTGAATAGCTATGCAATGTTGACCTGTCTATATGTTCTGTTCGTGTGAACACTTAGTTGCACTCCGAACTTAACCGAGCTACAGTATATTTTTCTATTTAAAAAGAAGGGGCCAACCCATCTCTTGTATATATTGACAACGTGGCCGAAAGCTTGTACTCGATCTCCTTAGCAAGGTCCCCTTATTCAAAAATCAATTTTCCTTCATCAAGTGTCCCAAGGAGTTCCCTCGTCTATGGACCGTGGCGGATAAGTTTCTTTCACTAGGCATAAAATTTCCTTTAGTCGCTAAAAAGTCTTTAAAGGGATCATCTATTCTTTTGCAGTCATCTCAACGATTAACGAAGACCCAGCACTCGGGTCAATTCTAGGTACCCTTAAGGCGGTCGATGCTCGGGAGTTGTAACACCCCAGATTTATTGTCACATTATTTAGGAGATTTATTTAGTTAAACTAAGTAAAATAATATGTTGATTAGGGGATTGAGATTTGATTTTAATTAAGGTAGTCGTGCCTTTTTAAATAAATTATAAGAAGGGTTTAAAATGAGTTAAAGAGGGGTATTATGGCAAAGAAGCCATTACTATATCCCCAAATCTACGCCATGTATCATTTTACATGTTCATTCCATTTTAAAAAATTTAAAATCAAGGTCGGCCACCATTAACAAGGAAAGGAGAAGAGGAAACTAAGGAAAAGAAAATTCGAATCAAACCCATTCAAATCTCAAGCTCCAGAATCTCTAAAGAAAAGGTGAATATTGTTTACATCTCTAATCTTTTATGATTTCAGTTTTAAGATTAAATCCAAAAGACTTTGCAAAGATTTGTCATGTTTTTGAATGAAAGAATGATAATATATACATGATGATTTATGTATGTTCATATAGATTTTATGACATTTTTTAGGATGAAAACCCTAATAAATGACATTCATTTGCCTGGCAAATTTGTATGATGATCTAGAAAGATATTTCAGAGATGGGTTTCAATTTTAAGACTTTTCTGATTTTTGTGAAATTATTATGAATTTTCTAAGAAAGAAAATGGTACTTTGGATTACAAAATTATTTACGGGAAAATAATTTATTAGTTGGGTCCTAAAATATTATATATTGAAGAAATTGATTTTCTAGAATTTTTCTTGATTTTTTCAAGATGACTTAATAGCTATATAAATTTATTTAATGCAAAGGAGATGGATACGTAGTTGATGGATACGTGATTGATGGGCACGAGCTGATGGATACAAAATCCATCGACATGAAGATTCCAGCCTACATTTGCAAAGGAAAACTTCGATCGATCATATCTCAATGAATATACATTGGAATTCCATGAAATTTGGAGAGCAAGGTCTTTGTACTATCGACTTTCACCATGACCGATGTCAGCCCAATTGGGGAAACTCCCGATTGATACAAAATCGATATAGATCGATCAGAAATCGATACCAAACCACCTTGGATCGATTATGTAGGCCCACCTACGCATGAGAAAGGGTATTCCGAGATTCAAGGCAGATATTTCCAGCTCCACACCTATAAATAGTACCTCCATTGCAACTAAAAGTGTGGCTTCTTCTTTTTTGGCTAATACTCTGCCAATTTGGTAACCGGTATTCAAAGGATTGTAACTATAATCACAGTATAAAGGAAATAAAAGGATCAACTCAAAGTGGACGTAGGTTGGAGATAGCCGAACCACTATAAATCTTGTGTCCTGTCTTATTTTATTTCATTTGAATTTTGTTATTTATTCATTTTTACTCTCTATATCAACTGGATTTGAGATATGTGACTAGATACTAAGGATTTGTGTGTAAACACTAGTTCTTTCATTACATTCAGGGTTTGTGACAATTTTTGGCACAAACACTTTGGTGCTTTCACTGAGAAGACAAGCACCCACTATATCAGATTTGGAGATCAGATTTAGGGACTAAGGGATCGGATATAGGAGGAATCATGGTAAGGTAATCAGCTAGAAGGACATTACCCGAAAGGAGCTAGTCAAGAAGGGAGTCAAGAGGCTTCCTTCGGTGCTAGAACGGATCAGGCATCCATCTACATCACAAGGATGAGATGTATACTATGATGGATTCCATGCAGGAATGGTTGCTGAAAATGTAGGAGGAGATGATGTAGAAACTTCTTATATAGTTCAGACAGGTAGGAACAGCATGAGCTGCTGGAGCACAGATCCACGTAGCTAGATCATAATGACTCAACAGGTAATCAGATGGAGTGGCTCAATAGGGGGCATTCCCTAATCAGCAAACAACTATCAATTTGGATAGATCTAAACACGAGGGCACACCACCCCGTAACGCTAGATAATTCAAGGAGGAATACCAGGTGATGCTACACCACATGGCGCCGACAGGAATACAAGAGTACGTGACAAGGAGTACGTACCAGAATTCCCTAGAGGACTCGGGGGCAGTTAAGAAATGAAGACAGGAGACGACCTTTGGTGGACAATGCTGGATTGGCAGAAATTATCAAGCGAACCTTGCACGAAGGGTTGATAAAAAGAGATTTGGAAGGAGTAATTAGGAATCCATTTATCCATAACATCAGGGTGGCAAGGAATCCACCAGAGTTCAAGCTACCTACTCTGGAAGCATACAATGGTAGGACGGATCCTACGTTTATTTGATGAAGTAAACAAGACACATGGAAGCGCTGGGGGAATTGGAGGAGGTTATGGCTCGATGTTTCCCATTGAACTTGATGGATATAGCTACATTGTGCTTCAGGAAGTTTGATAATGGTTCTATCATGACATGGACAGAGTTGGTGGATAGGTTTCTAAAGCATTTTCGGGTTTACATCAAGAGGCCGAAAAATGCGATGTCACTGACATCAGTCAAGCATAGGATAGGAGAGTTGCTCAGGGCTTTCCTAACCGAGTTTAGTGCGGTGGTTGCTTCAATGCATCGACTGGATCCATCGATGGTTTTGTTGGCGGCAGTGTTATGCGTCAAAGACAACTCATATTTCAAGATATCATTGATGCAGGATCCACCAATGGATCTCGAGGAATTCTTTCATGAGGTCGAAAGGTTCCTACGGTAGGAGGATGAAAGCTTGGACATGAAGCCAAAGAAGGTAAACTTGGTTAAGGATAGAGGACCATCTAGGGAGAGCTTTGGTAAGGATAAGGATAAAGGGAAGAGGAAGTCAAATGACGATTCTGGCAGAGCAAGGAAGCGGTGGGGAGAACCAGAATTCTCCACTTACATGGGACTGAATGAGGCATTGGAACATATATACATGGAAACTTGGGATCGCCTTCCTTACCGAAGGCCGGCAAGGAGGGAACCCTCAGAACGCGAGAGGGCATCAGGAAGGCACTATCGCTTTCATGACCTGGATGGGCATGATACTAACAGCTATCGACGTCTAAAGGATATAATTGAGGAGCACGTAAGAAGTGGTCAATTGCAGTAGTACATTGGGATTCAGAATATGGCGGTGGAATAAGAGAAGCTACCATCCACCTTAAACAGCGACGACACAAGTCTTAGGAATGATGGTCGGTTGGTCGTCGACTGATCAGAGTGGTATGGAATATGTAGCAAACTCCGGGCAAACGGCTAGATCGCTTACTCATGTATGGGGACAGAGATAGCCTCTAGGCATGCAATGAGACGTTGATAAACCATGACGCTCTAGTTTGTGAAATCTATTTTCTTTTTTCTGGTTTGGACATTCTTTTCTTTTGGATCGACGTAGGATTGGTTTGGTTTCTTGTTTTTTCGATTTTTCGATTTAGATTTCAATTTGGACTTCGGGTTGGATTTTTGTTTGTATGCTTATTTTCTAGTTTGGATTTTCGATATGGATTTCTGGTTGATTTGGATATCGGATTGGATTTTTGATTGGATTTTGTACCTGATTTCTGGAAAAAAGTCGTCAAGTATGGACTATGCCTTGCAAGGAGTATGTCGCTCTGTCCAAATGTGGCGGATCAACTTATTTAGGTCGTCGAGTATGGAATATGGTTGGCCAGGGTCTGCAGAGACCAGGATTCGGCTTAGGACTTAAGCCACGACATTACTCAACATTCAGGGACACTGAACCAAGATCACCATCGATTTAGGACTTATGCCAAGGAATTGCTTAGTATATGTCGTTGAGTGTGGATTATGCTTGGCAAGAACATAGAGAGGTTATGGATTCAGATATTGGTTATGAACAGCTAAGGATTTTGGCATGAACCCAAAGCGGTTTCGAATTTGGATATCGGCCTGGAGAGGTCAAGATTTTGGTTATTGGTTATTGGATATGGATGGATTAGAACTCGATTGTCAGATTCAGATGGATATGGGTTTGGCTAAGGATTTGGTTACTGGATTCGGAATCAGATATCGACTCAAAGCAGTCATGGGTTTGGATAAGGATATGGCTATGGCACTTGGATAGAATGGCTTGGTAATGGATTGCATTATGGATCGAATGACTGGGCTATGGATGGAATATGGACTTTTGATGTTGGATTTAATGCTATTCAAAACATGTCTTCCTACCACAAGGCATGTTTTGGGGGGCAAATGTTACCCCGCCTTTCGGTCAAGGGCAAGATATCAACAAATTGGCTATAAAAGGATGGATATCAGGATTGGATATTGATTGGAAATAAGGCTATGATCGATATTGTCAAAATAGAACCAAGTTCCAATCAAGGTGGGATCGATCACGAATGATAAACCAAGCTCAGTAAGGCCACACTACGAATTTCAGGTCAATCAGAGTTCATATGCTCAAGTTATGGATAGATCAATATTCATGGAAAATCGGCTGTTTTGATATTTTCGTGTCGGTCAAAATGGACATGGTTGTGTACTTCGGATTGGTGCATCTGTATCGATGCTTTCATATCGATCAAGATGGATATGGATATGGACAATACACACATTCTTTTGTGCATTTGCTTTGGATCGATGATAATTCATATCGATAGCAAATCGATACGAAGGGAATGGTTGGAGATCGATACGAAGGAAGGAGCAGAGGATGGATATGAAGAATTTGTTATGAAGATTTGGTAGTGTATTTTGTATCGTTCACTTATCGATCGATACGAAGGACACATGTGGAAGAAGCTATGCTGGATAGTTATGAAAAGCGGCAGGCATTCAAGAGCCATTTTGTATCGATCGATACGAAGGAACCGATCAAGGAATGTAGTGCATAGCATGGATCATGGAACAAGACTCGGATCGATGCAAAAGAGATGGATACGTAGTTGATGGATATGTGATTGATGGGCACGAACTGATGGATATGAAATCCATCGATACGAAGATTCCAGCCTATATTTGCAAAGGCAAACTTGGATCGATCATATCTCAAAAACTATACATTGAAATTTCATGAAATTTGGGGAGCATGGTCTTGCACTATAGTCTTTCACCATTATCAACCTCAGACCGATTGGAGTGATTCCCGATCGATACAAAATCTATATGGATTGATCATAGATCAGTCCCAAACCACCTTGGATCGATTATGTGAGCCCACCTACACATGAGAAAGGGTATTCCAAGATTTAATTCAAATATTTCCAGCTCCACACCTATAAATAACACCTCCATTGCAACTAAAAGGGGAGCTTCTTCTTCTTCTTCAGCTAAAATTCTACCATTTTGGTTATTAATATTCAAAGGATTGTAACTCTAATCACGGTATCAAGGAAATAAAAGGATCAATTCAATGTGGACGTAGGCCAGAGTGCCATACCACTATAAATCTTGTGTCCTCTCTTACTTTCTTTCATTTGAATTTTGTTTTTTCTTCATTTTCCCTCTCTATGTCATCTAGATCTGAAATCTATGATTGGATACTAAGGATTTGTGTATAAACACTGGTGTTTTCATTACATCTGGGGTCTGTGACCATTTTTGGCACAAACATATATATATATATGTATATGTATGTATGTATGTATGTATGTATGTATGTATGTATGTATGTATGTATGTATGATTGACAGATTAAATAATGTTGAAATAGTTTTCAAGGAAGATGTAAAGGGTAGTTAGCCCTAAGAAAATTCGGGCAGTTAGCTCATTTAAATTCGGACAGTCAGTCCATTTTAAGGGCAGTCACCCAGAGGACAGTTTATCTAGATAAAGGAAATTAGCCCAGATATGAATAGTTAGTTCACTTATTATCATAACGGATCTTGCTATTTCTTAAGGACAGTTAGTCCACCCTTTTTACCTATTTTATGGAGACACGGTCCGTTATTTAGCATAAAGAATATTGCTACCTTGTTACAATCAGATTTAGGACAGTTAGTCCAGTAGAGAGCAGTTAGCTCAGATTTCGGACATATAGTCCATTTATTTCCTTTTTTAGTGTAATGGATTTTGCAATATTATATTATATTCAGTTGATTAACTAGTTTGGTTGAAGAAAAGGACTTGCAAAATAAATGTTTTGAAAAATATATTTGTGAGGGGAAACCTATTCCGCTAAGCGGCGTGGTCTCACTATAGATCAGTAAACAAAGATGTAACAGAAATTATTCATACCAAGCTTTATGTCTGACTCCAAATTTTTGTTTCCCCTTAAACTCTCGGGTGCTCAAAATTTGAATTGAGTAGGCTAAGGGTACAGGTTTTCAGGTTTTAGCAGATTTTGGCGAATAACCTTCCAACGACGAGCAGGTAGCTGACAGATGGATAATTTAGAAACTCTATTTTAATTTGTTTCCACTGTGTATTTTGACAATTATATCTATTTTTCTTTGATCATCCAAGGGGGCATCTTTATTTGTCACCCATGGCGTATTTTATAATTATATTTGATCATTGCCTGGGAATACGTTTGGGGATTTTGTAACTTGAACATGATATTAATTGAAATGTATTTACTGAAATTACTGTTTTTGGAAATCTGTGACTTTATTCATATTTAAGTGTTTCTGATATTGTGGATACCATTAACATTACCATATTTCCTCACCAGAAGTTAATACTATGAATGATTGCAGCATCCATAGCACATAACTGTTGGCCTCCAGATACGGGACGTTACAATAGTGAATGATCAAATTTTTGCTCACCAATGAGAACCTTCACTGATGCAGGCTTTTATATCCCATGAGATCAGTTGTGTTTGGTAGTGCCCCATCTCGCTCCAATGCTCGAGCTTGCTTGCTTTCTAGCTTCCATGATTCTGACGATGAAGTTGATGATGACGAAGAGAAAGATAGCGACTCATTTGGCGAGTCAACTGAAAATTCTGAGGAAACGTTTCAAACTGAGGATGACATTCCACCCAAGATGCCTTCAATCCTGGAGTAGAAGGAAGAGGAGTTGGTTCATTGGGAGAGTAAAGCTCCAGTAATTGTGAGAAGGGAGAATGAAGAAACCGATGAGGGACTCCCTTCAATTGATGTGGAAATGGACTTGGATGCTAATATCGATGAAGGTGATGCTGATCTAGGTGATAAGCCCCAGAGTTAAGTCCCGATCAAACTTCATTTCCACCTCTAAAAGAACACTTTAAAGAAATCCCTATTAAAGACGAATATGCTCCTAGCCATTTGCCAGGGGATGCCGAATTTGACTTCAGAGGTGTGAGTGACATCTATGTAGATGTGAAGGATTTGATGGGTGATAATGCTACAAAAGGGTTGCCTATCCAAATTGTTCCCACCGAAATAGATATCCCGATATTAATATGCGATCGATATGGTTTGTGTTATTCTGAGCACACACTTCACTTGGATCACGAGCTTAACTGTTATTCACCTAGAACATTTTAGTCCATCAGATTCTTTTTTATTTGAAATCGTTTTGTTATTTTCCACATGGATCATGTCTCGAGGATGCTATAGTGATCTTAGCCGAGCACTCGAGTCTCAGCGTTCGTAAAGACATGCATCCCATTATTACTCCTCCCATGAAACTGATGAGGAGAGAAGGAGGAGAAAAGATAAGGAGGCAAAGGAACACCGAAGGGCTGTGAAGGATTAGGATCTGGACAGAGGAAGTGGCCAAGAAAAAAAAGAAAAGCCCAACTGAGTATGAAGACCCATCTAAGAAGTTAAAGAGAGATCAATAATATCTTCCCGCTCCCACTTTCGAAGCTGTGACATCCTCTACTTATGTTGCAACTTCTCCTCTTCCAGTTTCAAATCGAGCTCATTACATTCTCCCTACTGGTCCTTCGTTCCTACAGGATGCATTTCCCTACTTATTCTTAAGAAGGGTTATTTTGACAAGCCCAACCAACAGTCGGTTCACATGGAATCTTACTCACCCCATCTTCATGTGATCCAAAGCGGCTTGGAGTAGGCCGAGGGGTCGGAGAAATTGAGCATGCAACTTTCTACCATTAACCGAAATAATTACTAGGAAATCCTCTCATTTTAGTTTGAAAATGTTGAATTTCAAAACCAATTTTTTGACCACAACTCGAAAATTGAAAGGTTGAAGAAGGAGAGGGACGATGCCTTGAAAAGTGAAAGTAAAAGTGGTTCTTTATATAGGGAGTTGAAGTAAGCGACTGATCGAGCTGCTCTCGTATTCAGAGATGGTATAAAAAGTGCCATTCTAATGAGGTGGCATTTTAAAGAGGAAAATAAAGGAAAGTGAGGTAACAATCAAGGCGGAAAAGAATGTTATTGCTGAACAATCCTAAGAAATTGCCTCTCTACATGCTCAAATTTTGGCTTTGGAAGCCGAAAAATCAATTAGCCGTTGAAAAGGCTAGCATGGAGACAAGCTTTTCGGAACTCCAAGATACTTTTCAAAGAAAAATGGAAGGCTTGGATGCCACTATTCTCAGTTTCTATGTTCTCTTTGCTCCATCGAGGTAGCCTTAGTTAGTTGGGCCCGTCGTTCCTTCACACACTCGTGGTGGTTTGGAAAGAAGTTCTAGCTCGGTTTGAAGACATGGGTGGAAGTTATTATGAGAAGGTGTTGGTTCAAGCCTACCTGAATAAGGAATCCTGCCAAGCTCTTGTGGATGGCTAGAGAATCTTGAAGCTGGTGAGGGAGCATGAATCCACCGTTGTAGTGGCCACCACTGAGGCTGCTGCCTAATAATTTCCTTCAAGGTTGGACGGGTCATCGTCTCATTTCCATACCGACGAGGGGGTACTGCCACTTCTCCCATGATCATCCAGCTGTCATTGGAAGGCAACGGCGAAGGATTCAAAGTCTTTACACATGACCAAACCCTCATTGTAGGTAACTTTCTCCTCTTTCACGGGTTGAAAATTTTCAATTTACACCTGATGAAATTGCTGAGATAACTACCCTTTATTATGATATTGTAGATCAACCTCCTCATTTCGTTGGATTACCTTCTCATCATGATGTTGAGTCTGCTATTATTTTAACTACGTCAACAGTTGTCTCTGCTTCTTGCTCGCAGGCTGGTCTACGTTCTAAGCAAATTGAGGCTCTACATGGTTTGGATGATCCCTCTATTACTCAAGAGGAGAGCTTGGTAGCTACTATTTCGCAAAAGTAGGCAGACCAAGGCAGCCAACCAGAGAAAGCAAAAACAGGACAGCCAAAGACCGAGGATCAAATGATTGCAATGAAAAAGGAGAAGGTTGAAGCATAGAGGAAGTCATTTAAGAGCTCTCACCGACCTCGCTAGTATGAGGGGAAAGGAGATTCTACTAGTGATCATGCTTCGAAGAGTGAGGGTGCCTTGGGTAAGGATACTCCTGAGAAGCTGCATATTAGAGGTGGGAAAGGAAATGGGGCAGCGGTGAGTAGACATCTTTATTTGACCTATTTTGCCCTTGTTGTTTTCTTTTGAATTACCATTTGTACAAGTGCAAACTCTTCACTTATTGTTATTTTTGTTGTTGTCATAGCAAAACATTGTATTTTCCTTTTTGTTTGCCAATATTGTATGTGTACGGCTCCCACATTTTGACTTTCTACAGAAAACACTATAAGTAGTACAATGTCGACATTTTGATTGTAACTTAACTTGTCTACTTATCTACTTTTCATGTACTTATGCTAATTTTATTTACCGCTATTTCATTTTATCTAGTCCGTAGTTACTGCAAAAATTCTTTGTTTGGAGTATAGAACTATGAAGTAGTTGGTTTTTTGTTTTTGAGTATCAGGCGTGTGCCCTCCAATTCATGAGGTTGTTTAATTTAAACACTTGACAAATGATCGGTTGATCCAAGTGATTTTTCTGAAGTCCATAACAAACTTTTTTTGCGGTTCTTACCTTCGGGAATTTGTGATTTGAATGCTTTGGTTCAAAAGATATTATCGATCAACAATTTGGATGCTAATGAAATGCACGGCTTTTGGGAGTGTATGCGGCTTTTGGTATCTATATGGCCATCGATCTAGTATGGTTTGGAGCTTCTCGACATTACCAATCTTTGGGCAACATGAGGAGTTCCTGCTTCGAGAGTATGATTACATGGCTCAAAAACTAATCCATTGCTTATGGGAGTGCGCGGCTTTTAAGGTTGTGCTTGGTTGGATGTGATTTCACAATCTAAGACGTGATGCACGACTTCAGATTGGGCCTTCCAGGCGTCGTCGGAGCAACAGTGGTTCTCAGAAGGTGGGGATCGGGTTCCGTCGATCCAACAGTTTGTGTCGATTTGCTTCGTCGACCTGGCGGCTAAGTGTTTCATACTTGAGCATGGTTCCACTATCTCAAGCAGTGATTGAATGGTTATAAGCCAATTTGACCCCGTCAACTCAGCAGGTTACTTTTGTAAACATAGTTTATTGGTTTAGAAAGCAAAGCAATTTTATTAAGTAAAGTCGGATAAGTTCTTCCTATTTACAAAGCCCCAGTATTTTGAGATTGCTTATTTGCTGAAAAATAAGAAGTACATAAGATAGTTTCAGATAAAGTAATGATGCAATGATTAACTATTCCATGCTCGGAGAATTTGGATTCCATCAACAGTTGCCAAATTGAATGTTCCATCCCTAGCTATTGACCAATCACATACGGTCCTTCCTGTTATGGTCCAAACATTCCTGGTATAGGATAGGCCCATTTTAGGACGAGGTCTCTCACTATGAATGTTTGGTTGTGAACTCTGGAGTTGAAGTACCATGTGACCCTTTTCTAGTGGGTGGTGGTTCTCAGTTCGGCTTCTTCTCTCTTTTCATGGACCATGTCGAGCGAATCAAGCAGAAGTTGCTCGTTTTTCCTTTGGTCCAGATTCTTCTTTGATGAGGGGGCCTTCTAGTTTGACTGGGATCACTGATTCCGAACCATATGCTAGGGCGAAAGGAGATTGCCCGGTTTTAGATTTGTGCGTTGTCCTATATGCCCATAATGCAAGTGAAAGCTCATTAACTCAATTTCCTTCATCTTTAAGCAGCTGCTTTTTGATAGTGGATTTGATGATTTCGTTCACTACTTCCACTTGCATGCTTGCCAGCAGATGCACGATAATAGAAAAGTTTTTCTCGATTCAAAAGCATTTGCAAAAGCCTTTGAACTCAGCGCTTTCTAATTGAGAACCATTATCTGTGATGATTTTCTATGGCAACCCAAACCTGTAAATAATGTTTTCAGTGACAAAATTAATAACATTCTTTAGGTAATAGTGGCCAGCGGTTCTGCTTCGGCCCATTTGGTGAAAAAGTCAATAGCAAATACAACATATTTAGCCCATTCTTGAGCTATTAGTAATATGCCAATAAGATCGATCCCCATATTGTGAACGAATGGGCTAACTATCTGCATTGGTTCTATTGAGGGAGTTCTTTTGATCTTGCGAAATTTTTGGCATCGGTCGCACCACCTGGCATAATATGTTGCATCGCGGCTTATATTGGGCAGAAATACCTGTATCAAAGAATTTTCTTTGCAACAGTTTGCCCCCCGGTATCATCTCCCCAGTCACCTTCACGAATTTCCTTTAGGATCCTTCAAGCTTCGTCATTGGTTACACATCTGAGCAAAGGGGTAGAGAATCCCTTTCGGTGGAGTATCCCATCATACATTATGAACCATGGTGTCTTTCGGAGAAGCTTCTTTCACTGATTCCTATCGGCAGGGAGGGCGCTTGTGAGTAGGTAGTCTTTGATAGGCATCACCCATGTTTTTGATTCTTTGTTTACCTCAGAAATCCAATCCACTTCCATCTCGATTATGCTTAGAGTAGCCAGAGTTTCAACAGGGACTAGCTCCAATAACGAAGCTTCCCCGTGGCTAGATAATACGACTTCTTATTCTATTCTCTCAGGACTTGAGTTATGGTATAATGCTCGATGTGGTTAAGTAGTTCCTGCACTTTAGATAGGTATGGGTAGAGGTTATCCCCCTGAGCCTGATATTCGCCTTTTACCTAACAGACGACAAGTTGAGAGTCGCTATAGATGTGAACAGGTTTTACCTCGAGTTCCCTTATGACTTTTAGTCCCGCTATCAATGCTTCATACTTCGCTTTATTATTTGTTGCTGGGAATTCCATGTGTAGAGTGTAGTAGATGGATCGTCCTTTAGGAGTTTGAAGCACTACCCATGCTCTTGAGTAGAAGTTGTTGGATGCACCATCAACGAATAACTTTCAGAGTGTTTCAATCTTTGGATAATTTCTTCTTCGTTATCCCTTACAGCGAACGCAACAATGAAATCTACTAAAGCATGCCCATTGGTCACCCTTTGGGGATGATATGTGACTTTGTATTGGCTCAACTAGAGGTTCCATTTGATGAGTTGTCTGGAGGTCTCGGGGTGGTACAGTACCTTCTTCAAGGGTTGACCTGTCAAGACATTGATCTGGCACGCTTGGAAGTATGGTCGTAATTTTCTAGATGCGATCAAAAGGTAATATTCTAGTTTTAGATAGTTCTTCTTTGCTCTAGTGAACTGTTTGCTGATGTATTATACGGGTTGTTGGATCCTTCCTTCTTCACATACAAGAGCAGCACTTAATAAGTGAGGCGAGACTACGAAGTAGATGAACAAGTCCCCATGTCTACTTGCTTTGATAGGATTTGCGGAGTTTCTATATGCAAAAGTGGTTTGACAAGTCTCATTCCATTTGAAGTTTTTCTTTCCTTTCTTCAGTGCATCAAAGAATGGTATACATTAGTCGATGGCTTTTGTGATGAACCAACTTAGGCTGCGACTTTCCCATTCAGGCTCTGTAACTCCTTTTTGTTCCTTAAGGCCTCAACTCTCATGGATCGATAATTTTCTATGGATTTACCTTGATGCCTCTGGCGCTTACGATTAACCCCAAGAGCTTTCTCGAGGCCACTCCAAAGTGGCACTTAAGGGATTTAGTTTCTTTCCATATTTGCGGAATATCTTGAACATTTCGGCGAGATTATCCAAGTGATTTGCGGCTATACGTGACTTAACCAACATGTCATCTACATATACTTCCATTGTCTTCCAGTCTGACGCTTAAACATGGCATTTTCTGATCGTTGGTAAGTTTCCCCAGCATTCTTTAAGTCAAATACCATTACTTTGTAGCAATACAGTCGCAGGTCAGTCATAAAATGGGTATATTCTTGGTTCGATTCATGAACCATGATCTGTTTGTACCCTGAGTACGCATCCATAAATGATAGCAGTTCATGACCTGTTGTCCCGTCCACAAGCTGGTCAATTCTAGGAAGTGGATAGCTGTCTTTTGGGCAGGCTTTAGTTATACCCAAATTTTCGATACAAGTTTGCCATTTTCAATTGGACTTCTTGACTAAAAACAGGTTAGATACCCGTTCAATGTAGGTCGCATCACGGATAAAACCATTGGCCATCAGCTTGTCTACTTCTTCTCACAATGCCTTTGATAGTTCATGGCCCAGGCCATGCCTTTTCTACTTTAATGGTGTATATTTGGGATCAAATTTGAGTGAGTGGCAAGCAATTTTTGGTGATACCACACAAATATCAGAATGTGTCCAAGCTAACACATCCAAGTTGGCCCGAAGAAATTCAGCGAGTTCTAATCACACCTTGTTTCCAAGGTGCAATCCAATTTTCAAGATCCACATTGGGTCATTTATGTCGACTGGGATAGACACCATTAATTCTGTCAGTGTTGCATTATCCTCCCCTAAACTCTTCTTTCTAAGGTCCAAAGCTGTAATGACCCATAATTTTAACACTTTGAAAGTAGAATATTTAATTATTTTAAATATTCAAATGTAGAATTTTCAAACTTAAACAATCAAGTTTTAAATGATAAATAAGAATGACAAACTTATTTTTGATATTGAATAAAGATTTTGGATTTCCATTGTAAATTTGACAAAAGTTGGATTCCAATAAAGTGCGATAAATATTCATGAATTTTTTTTAAAGGATAAGTAATTCCGTTCAAATATATATAATCTAAATCAAATCGTTTAATAATAATAATAATTTAACTTATAATGGTTCGTTAAATATATAAAACTTGTTTTCTAAAAATTGACAAATTTCATAGCATACGGATAAATCGATGTCGTATTTTTAAAAATAAATTTGGATATTATTTTATAAGTCAAATATAATTATTTTAGTTATTTAAATACAATAAAAAATCAATTTTGTAGTTTGGTTTACAAGAATAAATAGTTTAACAAAACGTCAAAATGTAACCGGGAAACGTTTTGTCGAAAATCAATGTTTTGTTCAAAATAAGTTATCGCAACGTTATCCCACCTCTGTTAACATGTTTTGACATATATATTTCACATTTTAATAACTAAACATGTTTACTTTTACTAAATATAATTAGAAAACTTCTAGAAGTCATTAGTAAAAGTAAGTAAGAATTAACAAAGGTAAGAAAAGTAAACATCAAATCACATCAAATCTAACAAAATAATTACTTTTCTTCACTTAATCTTTAAGTGACTAAGACATAAAATAAGGATGTGAAGGATGATGTTAAGTGTTAAAAGAGTGGATTTTTCTTTAGGTTGAAGTAAGGATAGTTTGGTAATTTGGTAAGAGGTTATTTTGGCAAATTTACCACTTCTTTCTGTTTCTATAAATACCCACATCCTTCTTCACTTTCATTCACATTTCTTCTTCTTCTTTTCTAAAGCTTCTTCATCTTCTTTGTGATGACCCAGAATTTTAAAGCAATATCAATTTAATAATTTGACATAAAAATTAAATTGATTTGATAATCTTTGTAATGAGATTTGAATTAATTTAATAATTCAATAAAATAAATAGTAATTGATAGATTTTATCTTTTTAAAACTAATACATTGTTTATATTTATAATATATATAGAATATTGTATATATTGTAAATAAGTATTGTTTTAAATTCAATTAACAAATAAATCTTGTTTTCTATAAAAATATGTATCTTTAGTAAATTGTGAATTGTGATTTTATTTAAAAGTTAAAGTTTTTATAAAGGTTATTTAGTAAATAAATATGGTTTTAAATACATAAGATAAATATTGAAATGATTTAAAATATTTTAACTCAAGTTTAAAATTTAAATAAATAGAAATAAGGTTATTTTGATTTTCTTTTAAATATAATGTGATAAAATAAATAATTTATGAATAAAAAAATAATTTCTTTTATAAGTTATTTATAGTTATTAAATGTTGTTATTTTTAAATATAATAATACATTGTTTTAACAAATAAATTTTTAATAAAAATAATTGTGTTTCAAAAATTTAAATTGTGTAATTATCTTTGTAAATAAACTGGATTTCAAAAAAAAAAAAATTGAACTTGAATTCAAAGTTTTTAAAATTTAAAGTATAAATATTTTAAATTTGCTTTGATTTTGAGATATTGTATAAGCTTCCTTTTATAAATAAAATTGCATTTATTTCATTTTAAAATTTATCTACATATGAATAAATACATGATTAACTAATTTATTTAAAACATAGGTTTATATTCATCTTGTATTAACATATAAATAAATACTAATTAACTTTTAATTAAATATTAATTACTTTTATGAGACAAGTGTAAGAATATTAAGACACATATAACACATGTTAGTAAATAAACTAAGGAAATTGACAAATGTAAAATTTTAAAACAAGTGTCATTTAATTTGGTTTTCTTTTATTTATATATTTTAGTAAAGTTTAATTTCAGCTGATATAAACAAATCTCCTTCTTCATTTCTTTCCTTTTTCTAAATGAAAGCCAAACATAAATCTTCAAACCAAATTGCAAAACAAATCTTAAAAAAAGAAAAATAAACACTTCCCTTGAAACCTGAAATTTCCTCAAATCCAATCTGAAACAAATGATCGGTTCAAACCTTAAGTTCAATCCTCAAACCAAAGTTAAAACCTATAATGCATTTCAAAAGATTCATTTCCCTGTAACATTTTCAAAATGTATGCAAACCAGTACACTTTTAAAATGCAATCTGGACATTGTTCTCTGCATACAATCTGAGCACTGAAGCATTTTCAAACAAAAGCAACTGCATTTTTCTAAACTAAAGAAGAAAGCAACTCAGTTTCATTTAACAATTCAAGATGTGAAGCAAAGGAAATTTCCAGTTTTAAAGCAAAAGAATTCAGAGTTTTCCAACTTTCCAAATCAAATTTGTGGCTCTGCCTTCTGGAAAAAAAATTGCTCTGCCCTTCAAGCTTCAGGTGAGTAACATTTCTATTCCAAAAAAATTAACTTATAAACAAGGTTGCATGTTTAATATCTGTGTTGGATGCATATTTGGATGAAAATGTTATGACTTGCTTGTGATTTCCAGAAAGTACTCTCTGTTTATATAGGTCATATGATCAGGTTTTGATTTAAATTCTAAATCTATAGCTTTATGTCTCTGATTTAACTTTAGATTAAATCAAACTTGTTTGTTTATGTTAAACTTTAATTTAAGATTTTAATTAAGTTAAAATAACTTGTAAACATCTCTGTAAACCAAATATTGACAGATTAAGTTTAAAAATGTGAAAATTCATATTTAATAAATTATAAATTCAGTATTAAGAATTAAATACCAAGATCAAAACTTGATTTTTAGAACAAAAATTGGGATTTTTAGTGGAGGGGGTATAGTACCGTTCTGTGTTGAGTAAGAAATGGAATTGGGGGATTTTTAGATGATCTTTGCAAATTTGAGAGCCGGAATTCATCTTGAAGGTAGTTGAGTTATCGTTGAATCAGGGAAGTAGCAGTTGTGATCATTTGACAGTAGCCCTAGTTTTAACCAGGCCTCTTGTTCGAGTCAGTACTTCATGTAGGTAAGTTCGAGTTGCACGGGGTTTTATGGGTTGATAGTTTGGTCGTAGGTGGGACTGTGACCGGAGGTGGATGGTCTCTGATGGTCTGAGCACCATTGTGACGCACCACCTCTATACCCACGCTAGCCAAGAACACTACTGTGAATGCTGTCAACTAGCACGGAGAATAAGGCTATTGAGGAGCGACCATCTGTATAATTGCTTTGTGCGAGTACCGATATACCGGATAAAAATATAACTTTTCATCTCAAGAGGAAATCCGACATACCGACACAAACTCAAAGCTACTACATAGTGGCTATAATATCTTCGGAAACAAATATAGAAATAAACATAGCATAAATCAGTCACAGACAATTCATATCACAAAGGCGGAAATAGATATGAATATTACACATAAAAGTGTATATCAGGGTAGTGGTCAAAAGATCCACGATAATACAAAAGAATAGCAACACGTGCTATACAAAAGAATACAACTATGAGTCTATATCTCAAGTGTATACAACAAAATAAACTACTAATCTAAGTAGTTTGCCAAAAGTCAGAGTAATGATCCAGGATGAGAAGTCAAGCAGAAGCACCTGCAACATCTCGGTCTGACCCGAGTATTATTTAAGAAGAAAATAATAAACGGATCAGTCTAGCTATAAATATCAGAAGAAATGATATAGAATAGGAGATATGACATAAACATATAATAATCACAATGCCAAGCTGTGATTAATAGGTAATTGAAAACCAACAAGAGATTAATCAATATCACAATAATCTACTCAAGATAAAAAGGAATGTCATACTCCTAATTTCATTCACCAAGCCACAATAAATGACATATATATATATATATATATATATATCCATGCCAATCGTAAAAGTTGGTGAAACATAAATTCCAGAAATCAACACACGAAATCTAGATATCAAAATAAAAGGGTGGCCAAGACATCGATGTAGTACAAACGGTACATACAATGAATCCAAAAGCCAAAACATCGATGTAGTACAAACGGTACATCCAATAAATCGAAACACATAACAAAGCACATAGGTCGCTAGCCCACGAAGAAATGAGACAAAGCTCGATTTAATGAGGTACGGTCCTCCACATAGACAAAGAGACATCGCACATTGCTAGTCTAAACCATAAAATGATCATCATGATCATCGAGAAGTGTCAACTACAATAAGCTAGTAAATATATGAGCTTAGCTTCATGTCCCATAACCACTAGCTTAACTTAAATATTTGTGAAAAAATTGTAGATCCCCACTAGAAAATTGGCACAAGAGATTCAATCGGACAAGTCCAAGAATTAACCGACGAAGTAAACGCAAGCGTTTAATACCACTTATTTTACTAAGTCGTTTAATTAGATTTCTCATACGAGTGAGGTAAAGGTTTGTATATACTAATAGATTGGAAATCGTTTGAGAAAACGAGCTTTGTAATAAAATAGTGTTGAAATCATTTGAAGAAAGAGTTTTGATATTTACTTCTAGTATAGAAAACCTTTATATTTTTAAAGTGACAAATCACAAACGTGATTGTAGGAACAATCAATTCATAAAGATTCACATACGAAGATGTGAATAAAATCCAAAGAAACTGATAAAGAATCCATCGAAATAGATATTCAAAAATCCCTAAAAAGGAGTCATCAAAGTTATAATAAATGATAACAACAAATAGGATCATCACGAATCGATTTAAATTGGAAATTCAATCCAAAAAGGCAAAATGGACTCAAACAGCAGGTTCAGTCGACTGAACAGAGTTTTCAGTCGACTGACCCTGTGCCTGGAAGTTTTTCAGGTTCAGGAAACTTTCTATTTCCAGTTTCAGTCGACTGAACAGAGGATTCAGTCGACTGAATCATGCATGGAAACTTTCGGGTTTCAGGTTCAGTCGACTGAACAGACTTTTCAGTCGACTGAATCATGCCTGGGCTGTTTATCAGCCTATTCAAATGAAGAGCAAATTCTTCCAAAACGCAACCGGACGAACATTGGCTCTAAGGGTTTATGCCAATCGGCAACCGACCCTATATGCTCCTCAGTGCATCACCAAAAGCACGATCAAACATCCATATAAGGATTTTCACACAAATTTGACTTAAAAACCCAAAAATTGGAATATTCACAAAACCAATCCAAATCAAGAGCAAATGCACATGAAGAAGTGTTAGGAATTCATACCCAACAACCAAAGATAATTATAGTCATAGATGTGAGATAAAAATCTCACCTTTGAACCCAAATCAAATGAATGAGAAGCTTGAATCAATGGAAGACCAACCACACTTCAATCTCAACTCAAGAAGCTTGATTCTAAGCTAAAAAGAGAAACATTTCCCTAATTAGGTTTAGGAATTTTCTGAAATCAAAGAGAGAATGAGTTGGAGAAGAAGAAGAGGAAGCTTACCAATGGGTTCTCTTGAACTTTGGAGCAAGAACTTGGATTTGCAAAGGAAGCTAGGGCTTGGAGTTTTAATTTCCTCTTCCACCCTCCATTAACATAAAAGCTTGAGTATTAGGAAAATAGAAGAGAAGTGAATGAAGAGGAGAGGGTTGGAACTGAGTTAAGTGGGGTTAATGGGCTCAGCCCAAACCAAAGCCCTAAGTAAAAAGCGGCAAAAATCAACTTTCTCCAAACATATCGAAGCTTATACTCAAAAAGGTCGCAAACGTCATTTTGAACTCGATGGAAGTGGTCTCGAGTCCCAATTCGACAGTTTGCAAAAAGTAGGTTTTCGGACCAAAATCCGATGAACGGTGAAATATTTAAATAAAATATTTAAATATATAATCGATAAATATGCGGGTTGTTACAGACTCCCCTCTTTAAAGAAATTGCGTCCTCGCAATAATTAAGAAGGAAATATAAGAAGTAACAACCATAGAAGCATATTAACACAAAAGAAAATTTGAATCAAGAAGTTCACCATAAAGAGCACGAAGGAGTAAATCCGAAAGTTTTCGTTCGATGAATTCTCAAGATTTCACAAGAGCAATCCTTAGGATTTGAGAACCATTGAACTTTTATCAAAAGAATATCTTTATATTGAAGGCGCTCAACCTCCAAAGCAATGATGCAAATAGAATGTTGCTCAAAAGTCAAATTTGGTGAAACTTCAATCCCTCAATAACACCGGGCTCAAGAATAAAAACCGGAAACATAAAAGCATTTCCATAGTTAAAAGACGTGGAAAAACGTCAAGAATAGCAGAAAGTTGAGCCGGTGCAACGGCGTAGTACAATCACGGTACGTCCGAGAAACTAGAAACTCGAATAATTTGGAACACCGACGTAGTAAAAGACGGTACGTCCAGTGAACCAAAAAGCCAAGTCATTGATGTAGTACAAACGGTACATCTAATGAATCAAAAACACTGATGTAGTACAAACGATACATCCAATGTATCAAAAACATATCATTGATGTAGTGCAAACGGTACATCCAATGAATCCAAGAAGAAAAGACGTTGATGTAGTACAAACGGTACATCCAATGAATCAAAAAGCGAAGACATTGATGTAGTACAAACGGTACATCCAATGAATCAAAAACATATCATTGATGTAGTGCAAACGGTACATCCAATGAATCCAAAAAGAAAAGACATTGATGTAGTACAAACGGTACATCCAATGAATCAAAGACACTGATGTAGTACAAACGATACATCCAATGTATCAAAAACATATCATTGATGTAGTGCAAACGGTACATCCAATAAATCCAAAAAGAAAAGACATTGATGTAGTGCAAACGGTACATCCAATGAATCAAAAAGCAAAGACATTGATGTAGTACAAACGGTACATCCAATGAATCAAAAACATATCATTGATGTAGTGCAAACGGTACATCTAATGAATCCAAAAAGAAAAGACATTGATGTAGTACAAACGGTACATCCAATGAATCAAAGACACTGATGTAGTACAAACGGTACATCCAATGTATCAAACAGCAAAGGCATTGATGTAGTACAAACGGTACATCCAATGAATCAAAGACACTGATGTAGTACAAACGGTACATCCAATGAATCAAAAAGCGAAGACATTGATGTAGTACAAACGGTACATCCAATGAATCAAAAACATATCATTGATGTAGTGCAAACGGTACATCCAATGAATCCAAAAAGAAAAGACATTGATGTAGTACAAACGATACATCCAATGAACCGAACACAATAAAAGAACATCGGACGCAAGCTCATAAAAGAAATGAGATGAAACTCGATAAAACGAAGTACATCAAAACGCCCGATGAACTTGATAAAAAGATAATTTCATTCGGTCATCAACAAAGAAACAACCCCTTGTTGCTTACGACTAAACGCATTGGCAACACGATTTCCCCTTCGGGAATAAAAAGAATATCAAGATCATAGAAAGCTAGGAACTCGAGTCGAAATGAAGTTCCCTATGAGAAAATAAATATTCCAAAGATTTATGATCGAGGTAGAGAACAAATTTCTCATCCAAATATGATGATGCCAAATTCCAAAAGTAAAAACAATAGCCGCGAGCACTAGATCATGAGTGATATATCTAGTCTCGATAAGCTATAATGATTTAGAAGCACAAGTGATAGCACGTTCTCCTTTGCAAGAGAATGGCATCCAAACCAATACGACTAGTATCGATACAAATAGCAAAGTCTTGGTTCCCCTTCAGGAATCACTAGAATAAGAGTATCGAAAAGAAAGAATTTCTTTTAAACAATCTTCTTTCCTGAAAAGTTAAAACTTTCAAAATTACATTTATCTTTATGTAATAATCTTTCTAGAAAAATTTACTATTTTCAAGTTAATATACTGTGTTTGATTGTCTCATCAAAGCGTTTAGGAAATTCCTATCGATAACGTTGATCAAGCGCATCGACCAAAATTCTTAAAGCACTCAACGGGCAATACAATCACAAAATCATCTTTTATAGGATAAATAAATCTCTTAAAAAGTTTTAAGAATATTCTTTGTTCGTTTCAAGAACAAAAATCCAGTTTTACTTATAAATAAATCTTATGAAAAAGATTTGCAAAATTTTAAATTACTATTTTCATCCAAAATCAATAAACTCAAGAATGGTCTCATCGAAATATTCATAGAATATTCGATTCATAAAATGGATGAAATAAGTTGGACAAATTGATGACATAATAAGTCATTCATAAGAATCATAACGAGTGCGGAATGCGGTAAGTGGTGTTAACTTCCGCAACTCGTAGCAAACGAAAACCGGTGGTAAAGTCAAACTGAAAAGACCTTAACACCACACAAAAGATATTGCTTAGGTGATGATCCTAAGACAAGCTCAAAAATACCAGAAAATTTTTCAAACGATATGATTGAGAGAAATAATACTTTCCTTATCATGCGGGTTTTAAGGAATAAAATAATGCCATCAATTGGAATCAAAATCACGAAGGAAAAATAGAAATCTGCTTAACAGATTGAAAATGTCGAAGATGAATAATCCACTCGGAAAAATAGGATATGGGCTTCACAATTTAAGCCAATCCTTACAGAAAAAGTCAATTCCGAAGCCAAAGTAAATATCGGCTCGGAAAGAAAAGTCACATAAAACAATCTCGACATCTAAACAAAAGCAAATTGAGTGTTGCGGATCTACCATCCGGATTCGCAATTCTTTATGAAGTCAACAAGCCCAAAATATTTAAAGAAAAAGAATCAACAAGCTCTTTTGATATAAAATAGTGAGATGGACTTATATCAACAAGAACTTGAAAAGAATATTCACGAGACAAATAAAACCAAGGATTGAAGGAGAAATACCTTGATCAAGAGAAGAGTTTCTAGGGGCTTGCACAATATTTAGCTTTCTCATGTCCTTGTTTAAAAGTTTGGGACATGCGGATAAAAGATGACCCGGTTTCTTGCAATAGCGACAAGAATGGGGTTTTGGACACATATTCGCATAGTGTTCCTTAGAATTACAATTGTAGCATCCTCCACGGTTAGGTATTGGAGTCTTTACTATAAAAGTAGTTTGCTTCACTCTCTTATTGGGATTAAGGCTCTTGAACTCAATATGCCTCTTCTTGGAAGTCCCAATATCACAAGCACTTCCTTTACCAACCTCTCCATGAAGAAGAGTAACATCCACAAGCTGATTGAAAGAAACTTCAAGTTTCAAAGGTAGAACCATTTCGGGGTTCTTACTCAAAGCATAGATAAACTCTTGATTATTTACAAGATCCAAAAGTTGTTGGGCAGACATAAAAATTCCATCCAGGGGAGTAGCACTAGATTGACCGGCGCTGGGACGGCCTGGTCTAAACATTTCTCTTCTTTAAGAAAGAAAGAAGGAGAAAAGTTATTCTCAAAATAAATATCAAGCAATCTTGATAGATAAAACAAGGAATCATAAAAGAAAATAGGATAGGACGGTACGAAGACCCGAATAAAATCCTAAAGCACGACTCCTAAGATGGACTTAGGACGATGATCCTTGTTAAATTATTCCACATTGTTCCGAAGTTTGGTTCTGATACCAAGCTGTGACGCCCGACCTCTATACCCACGCTAGCCAAGAACACTATTGTGAACGCTGTCAACTAGCACGGAGAATAAGGCTGTTGAGGAGCGACCATCTGTATAATTGCTTTGTGCGAGTACCGATATACCGGATAAAAATATAACTTTTCATCTCAAGAGGAAATCCGACATACCGACACAAACTGAAAGCTACTACACAGTGGCTATAATATCTTCGGAAACAAATATAGAAATAAACATAACATAAATCAGTCATAGACAATTCATATCACAAAGGTGGAAATAGATATGAATATTACACATAAAAGTGTATATCAGAGTAGTGGTCAAAAGATCCACGATAATACAAAAGAATAGCAACACGTGCTATACAAAAGAATACAACTATGAGTCTATATCTCAAATGTATACAACAAAATAAACTACTAATCTAAGTAGTTTGCCAAAAATAAGAGTAATGATCCAGGATGAGAAGTCAAGCAGAAGCACCTGCAACATCTCGGTCTGACCCGAGTATTATTTAAGAAGAAAATAATAAACGGATCAGTCTAGCTATAAATATCAGAATAAATGATATAGAATAGGAGATATGACATAAACATATAATAATCACAATGCCAAGCTGTGATTAATAGGTAATTGAAAACCAACAAGAGATTAATCAATATCACAATAATCTACTCAAGACAAAAAGGAATGTCATACTCCTAATTTCATTCACCAAGCCACAATAAATGACATATATATATATATATATCCATGCCAATCGTAAAAGTTGGTGAAACATAAATTCCAGAAATCAACACACGAAATCCAGATATCACAATAAAAGGGTGGCCAAGACATCGATGTAGTACAAACGGTACATCCAATGAATCCAAAAGCCAAAACATCGATGTAGTACAAACGGTACATCCAATGAATCGAAACACATAAGAAAGCACATGGGTCGCTAGCCCACGAAGAAATGAGACGAAGCTCGATTTAATGAGGTACGGTCCTCCACATAGACAAAGAGACATCGCACATTGCTAGTCTAAACCATAAAATGATCATCATGATCATCGAGAAGTGTCAATTACAATAAGCTAGTAAATATATGAGCTTAGCTTCATGTCCCATAACCACTAGCTTAACTTAAATATTTACGAACAAATTGTAGATCTCCACTAGAAAATTGTCACAAGAGATTCAATCGAACAAGTCCAAGAATTAACCGACGAAGTAAACGCAAGCGTTTCATACCACTTGTTTTACTAAGTCGTTTAATTAGATTTCTCATACGAGTGAGGTAAAGGTTTGTATATACTAATAGATTGGAAATCGTTTGAGAAAACGAGCTTTGTAATAAAATAGTGTTGAAATCATTTGAAGAAAGAGTTTTGATATTTACTACTAGTATAGAAAACCTTTATATTTTTAAAGTGACAAATCACAAAGGTGATTGTAGGAACAATCAATTTATTAAGATTCACATACGAAGATGTGAATAAAATCCAAAGAAACCGATAAAGAATCCATTGAAATAGATATTCAAAAATCCCTAAAAAGGAGTCATCAATGTCATAATAAATGATAACAACAAATAGGATCATCATGAATCGATTTAAATTGGAAATTCAATCCAAAAAGGCAAAATGGACTCAAACAGCAGGTTCAGTCGACTGAACAGAGTTTTCAGTCGACTGACCCTGTGCCTGGAAGTTTTCCAGGTTCAGGAAACTTTATGTTTCCAGTTTCAGTCGACTGAACAGAGGATTCAGTCGACTGAATCATGCCTGGAAACTTTCGGGTTTCAGGTTCAGTCGACTGAACAGACTTTTCAATCGACTGAATCATGCCTGGGCTGTTTTTCAGCCTATTCAAATGAAGAGCAAATTCTTCAAAAACGCAACCGGACGAACATTGGCTCTAAGGGTTTATGCCAATCGGCAACCCGGCCCTATATGCTCCTCGGTGCATCACCAAAAGCACGATCAAACATCCATATAAGGATTTTCACACAAATTTGACTTAAAAACCCAAAAATTGGAATATTCACAAAACCAATCCAAATCAAGAGCAAATGCACATGAAGAAGTGTTAGGAATTCATACCCAACAACCAAAGATAATTATAGTCATAGATGTGAGATAAAAATCTCACCTTTGAACCCAAATCAAATGAATGAGAAGCTTGAATCAATGGAAGACCAACCACACTTCAATCTCAACTCAAGAAGCTTGATTCTAAGCTAAAAAGAGAAACATTTCCCAAATTAGGTTTAGGAATTTTCTGAAATCAAAGAGAGAATGAGTTGGAGAAGAAGAAGAAGAGGAAGCTTACCAATGGGTTCTCTTGAACTTTGGAGCAAGAACTTGGATTTGCAAAGGAAGCTAGGGCTTGGAGTTTTAATTTCCTCTTCCACCCTCCATTAACATAAAAGCTTGAGTATTAGGAAAATAGAAGAGAAGTGAATGAAGAGGAGAGGGTTGGAACTGAGTTAATTGGGGTTAATGGGCTCAGCCCAAACCAAAGCCCTAAGTAAAAAGCGGCAAAAATCAACTTTCTCCAAACATATCGAAGCTTATACTCAAAAAGGTGGCAAACTTCATTTTGAACTCGATGGAAGTGGTCTCGAGTCCCAATTCGACAGTTTGCAAAAAGTAGGTTTTCGGACCAAAATCTGATGAACGGTGAAATATTTAAATAAAATATTTAAATATATAATCGATAAATATACGATTTGTAACAACCATGGGATAAGGATTGACAGGTTTGGGGTTAAAACCTGCATCTTCTGTTCCAGGTTTGAACAAGCATCTCGAATTAAATTTTGTATTTTTGGAGGAGAACTTATGATGGTGGTAGTTTGTAAGGATGGTCGTTGATGATTGGAGGTCACCGGAGGTGGGTGATGGTGGCTGGAGGCACGGTGCACGTGCACCGTGCAAAATTTTTGTGTTTTGATGTTTTCTGGTACTGCAGTGATGTGAACTCGAGTAACAATCGAGTGATTGATATGTTTTACTCGAAGGATTTAGCTAGATGACTCGAAGCAGTTTTAAGATGGCTCGGGTAGTTTGAACATTACAGTTTTTTTAAAAAACTGTCTGTAGTTTTAAATTTAAACAAAGTTTAAATGGAAGTTTAAGTTGTTATAATAATATTTAAACCAAGTTTAAATCTACAGTAAGAGTTATAGTTTTAAGGGAGTTTGAATCTTATAAGTTTTAAAATTTGAAAGTGGTTTCAGTTTTTAAAAAAAAATAAATAAAAATAAAAATAAGATGGAAACCTGGTAGTTTCTGAAAATCTAAAATTTTCATTTTGAAACTGAAACAAAATTTTAAATAGCAAATTTGAATTTCAAATGTAAGTTCAGTTTTCTTAAGGGTTTGAATCTTCAATTCTTTTAAAAATGGGATTTGAGTTTTTGAATAAAAAGCTTTAGAATCATGGTTTAAACCAAAAGTTTGATTCAAGTGTAAATTCAAATAATTTAAATAAGCAATGGTTCAAATGTTTTGAATTTAAAAATCTGGATATTTGAATAAGTTTAAATTTTGAATGTTTCAAACAAGTTTAATTTAAATTGTTTATTAGAAGTAAAATTGTTTCAAACAAATATTTTAATTTGATTTTCCTTTTTGAATGAAATCATCATAAATGGTTTATAAAGAAAAGTTAAATGATTTTTAACTTGAATTTGAAATTTAATTAGTAATATATTTCAAACTCAACTTTTAAATTAAATTAAGTAAATTAAGACTCATCTTATATAAGTTTTAATTAAGTAATAAATGTTATTTACATTTATTCTAAAAAGGAATATGAATGAATTTAAATTGGATAATGCTTTAATAAATATTATTTTGAATTTTAGATTCAAAATGAAATTTGAATTTAAAATTTTAAATGCAATATTCTAAGTCCATTTTGATATCTATGAAATTATTACTAAGGAATGGTTTATCTTAGAATTTATTAAGATATTAATATAATTAAATAAATAAGATAATTAAGGAATAACTTATTTATTTAATTTATTTAATTAATAATTTGGATTAATTTAAATTAGAGATAATTAAGAAGTAATTAAAGGAAAGTAATTGGAGAATTAATAATAGTTAATGATGGTCATTAACCAAAGTTTATTTAGTAATTAATTAATATGATTAATTTTCAATAATTAATTAGATTAATTAATTAATGTTAATAAATTGTGAAATTTATTTAAGATTAATTACTTATATAAAAGTAATTAAGACATTAATTATTTAATTTAATTAATGAAGTTTATTGAGATTGGTTTAAATTAATTAATTAAGTTTAATTAATTTTAAACATTGAATTTGATAATAATTACCTGATGTAATTAATGAAGTGAAATTACTCAGTAAAGTAATTAGAGATAATTACTGGATGTAATTAGTGGATGATGTTGGGATTGTGAATGTAATTTGGATTAAATTATTTTGTATAATTAATCAAGAGATTAATTAAGAAATTAATTAAGGGGTAATTAATTTGATAAGTGATTAAGGGCAGTTAATTAATCAAAAGTGATTAATAATTATGGTTTAAGTGAGATTAATTACTGAAAGTAATTAATTTAATTGAGTAATTAGTTAAATATAATTAAGAGTCATTAATTAATATAATTAATGATGTAATTAAGATTGATTAATTAATATTAATTAATCAATAATAAGTAATTAAGTATAATTAATTAATTGCAATTAATGTAGGTTAAATGTAATTAATTATAGTTAATTAATTATTGAACTAATTAAAGGTTAATTACTGTATTTGGTTTAGAGTAATTAATTTTGTGAAATTAATTAAAGTATAATTAATCAGGATTGATTAATTAAGATGATAAATTAGAGGTTAATCAATTAATTAATTTATAATTAATTAATGATGATGTAAGCAAGATTATATGGTGTAAGTAATTAATTTAATTCATTTTAAATTAATTATAAATGTTGTGATTATAGATCATTGCTTATGAATGATTGACATTTGTTGCCTTGAATGATTTGGAATCTCAGCTATGAGATTTATAATGTTGAGTGATATGGATGCATTGGTTGCATTGTGATGATGATATGGATATCATTTGATAAAGATAATGTGGATTATCTGTGGTTATGATGATGATAATTATCTGTTGTGAATCTATAAATTATCTATCTGTGTGTATATAGATAATATAATTGAATTGTTTTTAACTTTAAAACAACTTGGACCTAAAAGACACGCTTTGGATTTCGATGAGACCGGAATCGGGTTTCCATATTTGGATATCCGAAAACCACATCGATCCAAAATTACGATAGGTCGTGAATCTTATGTGAAGAGTGAAGACTCGAGGTGTAAGGACTATTAGTCAGTATAACTCTAGGGGTGATTCCGTGATGAGTTTGACGGAAATAGTACTTATAGGCTCGAGATGGAGATTCAGAGTGCAAGGGTTATCGTCGTTAACTCTGAGGGTGATTCCAAAATGAGTGTAACGAGATAATGCCTTCGGTTTCGTTCGAACCCGGAACGAACTTGTATGGATTGAATGCTTTCAGAACATCGTCAGGTGGACGATGAGCATTCTAAGAGATGTGTTCTCTAAAGGTAATCGTAGACTCAAGCCTCATCAACCGGGAATGGCTAAAACAGGGGAGGTGCGGCAAGGCTTCGTGGGTAGCTCCCACTGGAGAGCAAGATTGATCCCTGTCTAGAAGTCCCTTTTTATTCGGCTATGTGGGCAGTTGGAATTGCGCACCAACTATGGGGTTGTCTTGTTCGGAACTGTTCAGTAAGGAATGAGTCTGGCCTTGTGTTGCAGGGGAGTTAGGGTGGCTCCTCGGTACGTTGATCTAGGCCACGTACTGTGACGGGCGGTACCCCAGTAGCCCTGCCATTTCACGGAATCCAAAATCCAAAAAGTGCCAACGGTTTTGATTGTATTACCCACTTTTGTGGCTAGTAGCTGGAATTTAATAAATGTAACAATTTCGGCTATTTCATATTTACTTGAAAACCCTAGACCTATTATAATATCACTGGATTTCCTATCAAATGTTTTGGTTAGCGTAAGGTAAAAACTTTTCCATGTTTATGTGTGGGAAGTCTTACGTGATACCTTTCTTTTCAAAAGGTTTTTGAAAGTTAAGCAACTTTAACCTGTTACTCACACCACACCCATGTCTGACCTGGAGTTTATTCTTTGTTTTCTTAAACTCTTAGGTACTCAAATTTTTATGAGTAGCCAAGGGATTCAGGTTAGCTTTGACGAATATTGGAGGAGCAATGGAGCAGGAGGCTTCTGCGTTAGATATATAGTAATTCCGCTGTGTGTTCTGTGTTGTCTCTGAGTTGTAATATATTGTAAATACTGGACAGGTGTTTATAACTGTCTAGTATGTGTTGTATATCTGTGTACTCTGATAGTGGTTGTAAACTATGTAATATTTTATGTTATTAATAAATTTATTCATTCCGCTGTTTAGATTCTGATGTGTTGTTTTTTATTTCTTCTCTTTCTTTCTCTTTTCTATCCCTTTCTTTCTTATTAGCGATGCGACTTCCTAGTGTTTTGGAAGTTGGGTCGTTATAGTAGTATCAGAGCATTAGGTTGAGTGAATACCTAGGCTCTGTAGTGGTGTCTATCTTGAGAGAGCGTATTTGTAATTTTAAATATATTTACATATATTTATATATTCATACCTATCTGTTGGGTTACCTGTTCAGGTTTTCCAATATAGGCTATAAAGGTAGATAAGGTAGTAGTGTTTGTAACACGATTACTACCATTGGTTGGAGTCTGATGTTTGAGGTTGGAAGTATAGTTAAGATTTTGTCAAATAAAATCAAGCAAAGGTCAAACAATTTTCTATTTGCATCTAGGCTCATTTGCATATTATTTAATTGTATGCATATTTGTAAGGGGAGCTTTGCGTAGAGAGGAAGCATTTAAATAGGGGGAGCAATTAGAGCATATTAATGATCAAATACATTTAACATATTCAAAATCTTAAATATATGTTTGTTATCATCAAAAGGGGGAGATTGTTGAATATGCGCTTATATGATTTTTGTTTGATGATAATAAACATATACATATATATTCATTTAAATGTATTTGTTAATGTACTATTTTATTTTCACAGGTTAAATAAATATTTGTTGAATAAAATTAAATAACACAGAATTTGAATTCAAACAAATATTTTATTCAAACAAATATTTATTACAATTTTGAATAGTACAAATTCAAGCTCTCACTATACACTATACAACTTTGATATAAATTTAATTACATCACAATTTCACATTTACAAATGTCCTCACTACATATCGCTCATTCACTCATATTTTATCTTCATCTTCATTCCAGTTAGAATCCAGCATCTGAGCAATCTGCAAAAATATTCACTAACGCGGTAAAATTGAAAAAGAAATATTTTTGCAATATAAAATAAAATATGAATTTTGAAAATATTATTTTCCTCAGTTATTTGGGTTGTCCGTCATCATCTATATTTGAATTCATCACACACGAACAATGTGACATGCGCAGTGTATCACTGTACATGCCACAAGGCTGTGCACACCGATATACACTTGATAATGCTACAAGGACTGGTGAGCACAAGGTCAAACACAAATAAAAAGACGGGTTCAACTCAGGTGCAAATATAAATAAAATCACAACACACGCACAAGGTCAAATCAGAACTATTAGCTGGATTCAACACAGGGCAGGTGTACAGGCTACGACTTCAGGCATGAAGCAGTTCAATATCCAAATACAACAATGCAGTAAAACCAAATGCTCATACTATATGAAATACATGGGTACAAATGCAACGACCAGACACACATACTTCAATGATCAGTTCAAGTCAGTCCAACCAGAAAGAAACACTGCAACTCAAAGAGCATCAATAATGCAACACTTCAATGAGCTACATACTAGTGATGCACCTCAATGCATAAACCAGTGAAGCTACGCTGAACAAATAGTCAGAGACCATAATCAAGCATTGAACTAGAAACATGATCAACACAGCAAAGATGGTCAGGTAGTATGCATCAGGCCAGACCAACCAGAAAAGGTGCAAACCAAGACACAGTGCATATATGAAGTACACAAGTGCAACTACATCAACTAGACTCGACAATGAACCAGAATGCATATGAAACCAACCAAAGATATGCTACAACTCCAATGCTTAAGTGGAAATACCAGACTCCAAGTGCATCAAATCAGTTCACAAGATCGCTCATGAAAACCAACAAACCAATATGCCAATAATAAATGCATCAGATCAGAAGTAAAGACAGAGCTCGAGGTCGAGACGTAAAGGCATCAGAATTTCAACCAGCACACAAGTATACATAAGCAACTTTGAGCTACAGACAGAGCAAGTACATATATATAAGCAACTGAAGACAACATGGCCAAGGTCAATAAAGCCACAGCAATCAAATGCCACCAAAAACTAACAAAGACCAAGGCTACAAATGTGCAAATACTCAAACTCAGAGGCAACAAAGGTCAGGGACCAAGTGCAACAGATACGATGAACCAAATGCCCGTACTACATGAAATACATGGAGACAAAGCAACTGCCACAAGACCACACAGCAGTATACATGAATACAACAACAGGTGAATGTGCAGATCCGACCAAAGAAACGAACCAGTGGCCAGAAACTAGATTACTACATAACATAGTAGCAATGTAACAGTATCGAATACAATATGGACACAACAATGCTCAATGAAACAGCAATGCTCAAGACCAAAGAAAACTACAAGATGAAAAGCAGTGCAAACATAAGTGACAACATCAGATAATATATGCAACTGAAAACAAATGCACAGCAATGCAATGCCACAGTGAACATAGTTCAAAATAGCATACATCTATATACATACATGAATGTTTGTATACAAATGATCAAACAATATGATGAACAAAGTCAGAGACCATAATCAAGCAACAAAGTGCCAGTGAAACATGTGCAGCCCAGTGGACAGAGACTTCGAAGTAAAGTGCAAATTGCAGTGACACAAAAATCACAATAAGGTCAGATTCCAACTTGTTATACAAATGAAGTACAAAAATAACAGCAGTATACAAGTACAGGGCCACAAAATCAAAGCCAAGGCAAACCAATCAATGCCGAAGTACTGCAGAAATATGGTGATACATAACCAAGAATCTAACCAGTATGCATACACATATATGAGGGACACAAAATCAAAGCCAAGGCAAACCAGTCAATGCCGAAGTAAAAACGAAATCAGAGAGTAAAGTCAAGGAATCAAACTGTTCAAAACCGTGATAAACGAACAAGTCATAAAAATATACTAATATGAAAAAGTCAAAATTAAAGCCGTGGTCATCACGAATTTGAATCAAAACCGTGTCAACCAAGCAAGCATCAATTATTCGAATTTGATTGAGTTAGTAAAATCATCAACATCAGAAATTAATCGAGTGGCCGAGGTGAATTATTGACAAATTCAAATGATTTTATACGAACGCAAAAATAGGAATTCGAATCCTATATAAACCCTAATATCATCATCGGCATATTCATCGAGTTCAAGTAAGCATCAAACCAACAAAGCAAAAGAAGAAAAAGTACTTACCGAAATTGTAATCGAACTCGATCAATTTCATTGAAGCCGTGAGAAAAATAGAGAAGCAAGCGATCGACGAAGCAAACAATTGATAAATCTTCCTTTCGATCTAGCAACCAAAGCCGGCCTCTTTGAAATCACGAAAACCCTAAATTGGATTGCATGGAACGAAGCCCTAATTGAGTTAGAGGAACGGCCGCCATCTTCGTATAAACGAACGACCAAAGGAGAACGTGTTAAAATAAAAAAGTGGGCCGGCCTGTTTTTTTCTTAAGGGTTTTAAATTTTAAATAGGGTTATTTTGTTTTAAATTGTTTTTAATTGTATTTTCTTTTTAAACCGTTTTAATTTTCTAGTCGTGTGACCAGGGGACAAGCTACGTGGCGTAGCTTGAGAATTCGCAACTTAGTGGCTGAGTTGTGGCAGGGTTTTGAGCGTAGAGTTAGATTTAGTCGATAGCGGGTGTCGCGAGTTTACGTGTGTAAGCGAGGGACTATCTAATTTCTAGTAGAAACGTTGGGGGCAGCACGTAGGCAGGGTTTTGCCGAAGCTGGGTAAATTTTGTGTCGTTCTATTTCTACATTTATTATTCTTCTATTATCTGTGCTGCTATTGTTCTGTGATCTGTGTTGAAATTATTTTATAAGCTTCCGCAATTAATTTTTATAACTTATACTATCACCCTATTCACCCCCCTCTAGGGTGAAATCGATCCTACAAGTATATCTGTCGAGACTGTAGACCTAATACCGTCTCGAGTAAGCTTTGTTGTGTTGAAGTATTTCATCGATCTCTGAAGGAAACCTGTTAAGGTTCGGAGTCATCTTTGAAGTGCAGAGTTTGGTGAGTTGAGTTTGATCTGTTCGGTTAAACTAGAGCAAGTGATGGTATTTTGATACCTAAGGAAGTTGTAACTGCGTGATGAGATGTAGTGACTATGGATGTGTCCAAAGATATTTCTTTGGAACAAGTTTTGGGAAGTGTGTCTGCTTTGATGTTTTGGCTGAAGACAGCAGGATGTTGTGATGTTTCTGTCTGCTTTGAAGTTCGAGTTTCTCAAAGAACTTTGGATCAGGAAGTTTGGAATTGGTATCAGCAGTGCAGCTCGGATTGTTCTGTGAGCCGACAAAGAGGTCTTAGCTAAGTAGTTTTTCTGGACATGAAGTTCAGAAGCAGCAGAGTGAATCTATTTCTTCAATAGATTGACTAAACCAGTGTAAGCTGTTCTGTTTGGTAAAGAGAGAACAGTTTTTCTTTGGAAATTTATTTGGGTTAATCGCAAAAGTGACTTGCGATTGTTTGAGTGTTCTCTTGGATTTTTGGGGATTTTCTAGATGTCTTCTGGGAAGACAGAGGTTTGTTCGCATATGGAGATTGAGTTTTCTTATCGACTAACATTCCAGTAGTGGAACCGATGGTTCTGTTTAGTTGGAGAATGATTCTTCGAGATGGAGTTTGATGAAGCAACTCAGGTTTCGGAAGAATTTCTGAGTTTCTTTATGAATCAGTTGAACCGTATTTCTGGAAGGTGATGTCCAGTGTGTGCTCTTGTTCATCATCAGCATTTTATTATCTACTTCGGATCAGAATGGTGCAGCGGATGCTGTTTGGAGGTGTTTCTGATTATCTTTTCCGGATCAGGAGAAGTTTGTAGTTTTCTGTTGTTTATGGAGTAGAATTGTGTTTTGGTTTGGATTGATCTTGAGGAGATCATTGTGTTGGGTTTTTTTTGGTTCTGATTGTTCTAGAGGAATCAGCAAGGGTTAAGCTGATCAATTTGGATGTTGGCAGCCCAGGATTTGTCTGAAACTTTTGTGAATAAGGGACGGAGAAATTTGGGATTCGAAGTTGGAGACTTCGTTGTTGTTGGAGTTTTCTCTGATTCAGGAGCTAAGTTTTGAGTAAATCTGGAAAGCTAGCTCAGTGATGTTTGGATCTTTTATCTGTGTTTTGGTTGGATCAGTGTTTGGTTTTCAGGATTGAATTGTCGGTTTGGATAACCGGAATTCGATGAGTTTCACGTATCTCTAAGGGAGTACGTGTATGGTCTATCTCTGGTTTTAGAACCATCAGTTATAGAGGTTGGTTGTTGAGTCAGACTCGTCTGTAGTCCGATATGCTGTCTAGATCTGTAGATCTAGATGAATAAGAGCTCTATAGCTTAATAGTATTGATTGTTTGGAATCTATAGAGCGAGTATTCCGATATTTATACCGAGGAAACTCGTAAAAGTTTTATCCAGAATTTTTCTGGATAATTAGATTTGATTGATCGGGTGAATTGATTGTTGTGTTTGTTATCATATCATGGGTTTTATGCTTGTGTTTTAAAATTTAATCCTTTAATAGATTATTAAATTACCTTTGTTTTAAATTTCGGGGACGAAATTCTTTTAAGGGGGGAGGAGTGTGATGACCCGGAATTTCAAAGCAATATCAATTTCATAATTTAAAATAAAAATTAAATTGATTTGATAATCTTTGTAATGAGATTTGAATTAATTTAATAATTCAATAAAATAAATAGTAATTAATAGATTTTATCTTTTTAAAACTAATAAATTGTTTATATTTATAATATATATAGAATATTGTATATATTGTAAATAGGTATTGTTTTAAATTCAATTAATAAATAAATCCAGTTTTCTATAAAAATATGTATCTTTAGTAAATTGTGAATTGTGATTTTATTTAAAAGTTAAAGTTTTTATAAAGGTTATTTAATAAATAAATATGGTTTTAAATACATAAGATAAATATTGAAATGATTTAAAATATTTTAACTCAAGTTTAAAATTTAAATAAATAGCAATAAGGTTATTTTGATTTTCTTTTAAATATAATGTGATAAAATAAATAATTTATGAATAAAGAAATAATTTCTTTTATAAGTTATTTATAGTTATTAAATGTTGTTATTTTCAAATATAATAATACATTGTTTTAACAAATAAATTTTTAATAAAAATAATTGTTTTTCAAAAATTTAAATTGTGTAATTATCTTTGTAAATAAACTGGATTTCAAAAAAAAATTAATTTGAACTTGAATTCAAAGTTTTTAAAATTTAAAGTATAAATATTTTAAATTTTCTTTGATTTTGAGATATTTGTATAAGCTTCCTTTTATAAATAAAATTGCATTTATATCATTTTAAAATTTATCTACATATGAATAAATACATGATTAACTAATTTATTTAAAACATAGGTTTATATTCATCTTGTATTAACATATAAATAAATAATAATTAACTTTTACTTAAATATTAATTACTTTTATGAGACAAGTGTAAGAATATTAAGACACATATAACACATATTAGTAAATAAACTAAGGAAATTGACAAATGTAAAATTTTAAAACAAGTGTCATTTAATTTGGTTTTCTTTTATTTATTTATTTTAGTAAAGTTTAATTTCAGCTGATATAAACAAATCTCCTTCTTCATTTCTTTCCTTTTTCTAAATGAAAGCCAAACATAAATCTTCAAACCAAATTGCAAAACAAATCTGAAAAAAAGAAAAATAAACACTTCCCTTGAAACCTGAAATTTCCTCAAATCCAATCTGAAACAAATGCTCAGTTCAAACCTAAAGTTCAATCCTCAAACCAAAGTTAAAACCTGTAATGCATTTAAAAGATTCATTTCCCTGTAACATTTTCAAAATGTATGCAAACCAGTACATTTTTAAAATGCAATCTGGACACTATTCTCTGCATACAATCTGAGCACTGAAGCATTTTCAAACAAAAGCAACTGCATTTTTCTAAACTAAAGAAGAAAGCAACTCAGTTTCATTTAACAATTCAAGATTCGAAGCAAAGGAAATTTCTAGTTTTAAAGCAAAAGAATTCAGAGTTTTCCAACTTTCCAAATCAAATTTGTGGCTCTGCCTTCTGGAAAAAAAATTGCTCTGCCCTTCAAGCTTCAGGTGAGTAACATTTCTATTCCAAAAAAATTAACTTATAAACAAGTTTGCATGTTTAATATCTGTGATAAAAGTATGTTGGATGCGTATTTGGATGAAAATGCTGTGACTTGCTTGTGATTTCCAGAAAGTACTCTCTGTTTATATAGGTCATATGATCAGGTTTTGATTTAAATTCTAAATCTATAGCTTTGTGTCTCTGATTTAACTTTAGATTAAATCAAACTTGTTTGTTTATGTTAAACTTTAATTTAAGATTTTAATTAAGTTAAAATAACTTGTAAACATCTCTGTAAACCAAAAATTGACAGATTAAGTTTAAAAATGTGAAAATTCACATTTAATAAATTATAAATTCAGTATTAAGAATTAAATACCAAGATCAAAACTTGATTTTTAGAACAAAAATTGGGATTTTTAGTGGAGGGGATTTTTAGATGATCTTTGCAAATTTGAGAGCCGGGATTCACCTTGAAGGTATTTGAGTTATCATTGAATCAGGGAAGTAGCAGTTGTGATCATTTGACAGTAGCCCTAGTTTAAACCAGGCCTCTTGTTTGAGTCAGTACTTCACGTAGGTAAGTTCGAGTTGCACGGGGTTTTAGGGGTTGATAGTTTGGTCGTAGGTGGGACTGTGACCGGAGGTGGATGGTCTCTGATGGTCTGAGCACCGTGGGATAAGGATTGACAGGTTTGGGGTTAAAACCAGTATCTTCTGTTCCAGGTTTGAGCAAGCATCTCGAATTAAATTTTGTATTTTTGTAGGAGAACTGATGATGGTGGTAGTTTGTAAGGATGGTTGTTGATGATTAGAGGTCATCGGAGGTGGGTGATGGTGGCTGGAGGCACGGTGCACGTGCACCGTGCAAAATTTTTGTGTTTTGATGTATTCTGGTACTGCAGTGATGTGAACTCAAGTAACACTCGAGTGATTGATATGTCTTACTCGAAGGATTTAGCTAGATGACTCGAAGCAGTTTTAAGATGGCTCGGGTAGTTTGCACGTTACAGTTTTTTTTAAAACTATCTGTAGTTTTAAATTTAAACAAAGTTTAAATAAAAGTTTAAGTTGTTATAATAATATTTAAACCAAGTTTAAATCTACAGTAAGAGTTATAGTATTAAGGGAGTTTGAATCTTATAACTTTTAATATTTGAAAGTGGTTTCAGTTTTTTTTTTTAAAAAATAGAAATAAAAAGAAGATGGAAACCTAGCAGTTTCTGAAAATTTAAAATTTTCATTTTGAAACTGAAATAAAATTTTAAATAGCAAATTTGAATTTCAAATGTAAGTTCAGTTTTCTTAAGGGTTTGAATCTTCAGTTCTTTTAAAAATGGAATTTGAGTTTTTGAATAAAAAGTTTTAGAATCATGGTTTAAATCAAAAGTTTGATGCAAGTTTAAATTCAAATAATTTAAATAAGCAATGGTTCAAATGTTTTGAATTTAAAAATCTGGATATTTGAATAAGTTTAAAATTTGAATGTTTCAAACAAGTTTAATTTAAATTGTTTATTAGAAGTAAAATTGTTTCAAACAAATATTTTAATTTGATTTTCCTTTTTGAATGAAATCATTATAAATGGTTTATAAAGAAAAGTTAAATGATTGTTAACTTGAATTTGAAATTTAAATAGTAATGTATTTCAAACTCAACTTTTAAATTAAATTAAGTAAATTAAGTCTCATCTTATATAAGTTTTAATTAAGTAATAAATGCTATTTACATTTATTCTAGAAAGCAATATGAATGAATTTAAATTGGATAATGCTTTAATAAATATTATTTTGAATTTTAGATTCAAAATGAAATTTGAATTTAAAATTTTAAAATGTAATGTTCTAAGTCCACTTTGATATCTATGAAATTATTACTAAGGAATGGTTTATCTTAGAATTTATTAAGATATTAATATAATTAAATAAATAAGATAATTAAGGAATAACTTATTTATTTAATTTATTTAATTAATAATTTGGATTAAGTTAAACTAAAGATAATTAAGAAGTAATTAAAGGAAAGTAATTGGAGAATTAATAATAGTTAATGATGGTCATTAACCAAAGTTTATTTAGTAATTAATTAATATGATTAATTTTCATTAATTAATTAGATTAATTGATTAATGTTAATAAATTGTGAAATTTATTTAAGATTAATTACTTATATAAAAGTAATTAAGACATTAATTACTTAATGTAATTAATGAAGTTTATTGAGATTGGTTTAAATTAATTAATTAAATTTAATTAATTTTAAACATTGGATTTGATAATAATTACCTGATGTAATTAATGAAGTGAAATTACTCAGTAAAGTAATTAGAGATAATTACTGGATGTAATTAGTAGATGATGTTGGGATTGTGAATGTAATTTGGATTAAATTATTTTGTATAATTAATCAAGAGATTAATTAAGAAATTAATTAAGGGGTAATTAATTTGATAAGTGATTAAGGGCAGTTAATTAATCAAAAGTGATTAATAATTATGGTCGAAGTGAGATTAATTACTGAAAGTAATTAATCTAATTGAGTAATTAATTAAATATAATTAAGAGTCATTAATTAATATAATTAATGATGTAATTAAGATTGATTAATTAATATTAATTAATCAATAATAAGTAATTAAGTATAATTAATTAATTGTAATTAATTAAGGTTAAATGTAATTAATTATAGTTAATTAATTAATGAAGTAATTAAAGGTTAATTAATGTATTTGGTTTAGTGTAATTAATTTTGTGAAATTAATTAAAGTATAATTAATCAGGATTGATTAATTAAGATGATAAATTAGAGGTTAATCAATTAATTAATTTATAATTAATTAATGATGATGTAAGCAAGATTATATGGTGTAAGTAATTAATTTAATTCATTTTAAATTAATTATAAATGTTGTGATTATAGATCATTGCTTATGAATGATTGACATTAGTTGCCTTGAATGATTTAGAATCTCAACTATGAGATTTATAATGTTGAGTGATATGGATATCGTTTGATAGAGATAATGTGGATTATCTGTGGTTATGATGATGATGATTATCTGTTGTGAATCTATGAATTATCTATCTGCATGTATATAGATAATATAATTGAATTATTTTTAACTTTAAAATAACTTGGACCTAAAAGACACGCTTTGGATTTCGATGAGACCGAGATCGGGTTTCCATATTTGGATATCCGAAAACCACATCGATTCCAAATTACGATAGGTCGTGAATCTTATGTGAAGAGTGAAGACTCGAGGTGTAAGGACTATTAGTCAATATAACTCTGGCGGTGATTCCGTGATGAGTTTGACGGAAATAGTACTTATAGGCTCGAGATGGAGATTCAGAGTGCAAGGGTTATCGTCATTAACTCTGAGGGTGATTCCAAAATGAGTGTAACGAGATAATGCCTTCGGTTTCGTTCGAACACGGAACGAACTTGTATGGATTGAATGCTTTCAGAACATCGTCGGGTGGACGATGAGCATTCTAAGAGATGTGTTCTCTAAAGGTAATCGTAGCCTCAAGCCTCATCAACCGGGAATGGCTAAAACAGGGGAGGTGTAGCAAGGCTTCGTGGGTAGCTCCCACTGGAAAGCAAGATTGATCCCTGTCTAGAAGTCCCTTTTTATTCGGCTGTGTGGGCAGTTGGAATTGCGCACTAACTGCGGGGTTGTCTTGTTCGGAACTATTCAGTAAGGAATGGGTCCGGCCTTGTGTTGCAGGGGAGTTAGGGTGGCTCCTCGGTACGTTGATCTACGCCACGTACTGTGACGGGCGGTACCCCAGTAGCTCTGCCATTGTATGGAATCCAAAATCCAATAAGTGCCAACGGTTTTGATTGTATTACCACTTTTGTGGCTAGTAGCTGGAATTTAATAAATGTAACAATTTCGGCTATTTCATATTTACTTGAAAACCTTAGACCTATTATAATATCACTGGATTTCCTATCAAATGTTTTGGTTAGAGTAAGGTAAAAACTTTTCCATGTTTATGTGTGGGAAGTCTTACGTGATACCTTTCTTTTCAAATGGTTTTTGAAAGTTAAGCAACTTTAACCTGTTACTCACACTAGACCCATGTCTGACCCAGAGTTTATTCTTTGTTTTCTTAAGTTCTTGGGTACTCAAATTTTTACGAGTAGCCAAGGGATTCTGGTTAGCTTTGACGAATATTGGAGGAGCAGTGGAGCAGGAGGCTTCTGCGTTAGATATATAGTAATTCCGCTATGTGTTCTGTGTTGTCTCTGAGTTGTAATATGTTGTAAATACTGGACAAGTGTTTATAACTGTCTAGTATGTGTTGTATATCTGTGTACTCTGATAGTGGTTGTAAACTATGTAATATTTTATGTTATTAATATAATTTATTCGTTCCGCGGTTTAGACTCTGATGTGTTGTTTCTTCTTTCTTCTCTTTCTTTCTTTTTTCTATCCCTTTCTTATTAGCGATGCGACTTCCTAGTGTTTTGGAAGTTGGGTCGTTATATTCTTCCTCTTCTTTTTAATGGCTTCCAAGCCACACAAAAAAATTAGAAAGAAATAATGTCAAAATTTTTTAAAAATATTCAAAAGAAATCAATGTTCATTCTCTTCAAATCAAACTCCTTTTTTCTCCGTATTTTACCTCTTCGTCTCTCGAATATATCTTCTTCAAAAAAGAACCAAAATATGAAATTATGTTTTTCAAATCATTTATTTTTCTAGTGGCTACAATTTTAGTGGTGACCTTATTGTCTCATTTTAAACTGAACTATGCCAAATATCCACTTCTTTCCAATGCATTCTCTGGACCAGGTTTTACGCTAGAGAATAGCCCATTTTATTTTGATCATAACTTCATTATAACATATCCAAATTAAGAAATAGATTATAAAAACCTTATAAAATTCCAGTGGCTACAACTTTTATATTGATCACTTTTTCCAGTTTAGAGGTTTGTTATAATCGAAACTCTTTGAAGTGCATTTTCGGGCTTCATTTTTGTCATTCCGACAATACCTCTTCTTCATTCTACCATATCTTCCTCAATAACAATCAAAATCAAGTGATTCTTTTATCTAAATTCAAGAGAAAAGAGTTTTCAACAACGTTTCAGTTAACAAGTTTTTCAAATTTTGAGAGCAAGAGAGTTAAAAACAAGAGAGAAAATGACCTTTTTTTGGGGTCTAATTTTGAGAATTCAAGGTCAAAGCTCTACCACTTCTTCTCTATACTTTCGGCCCTCCTCCATCTAAAGCCTTGGCTAAGCACTTCAAAGGAAAGGAAAGTTGTTACTAATGTTTAAGTGGAGTAGGAAGTAGTTAGTAAAGCATAGGTTGGTTTGAATATTAGTAGGAAGTTAGTCACTTTGGTTTATGGTGAAAAACTCTATTCAGCCTCTCTATTTATACATATACATGTTTGATGTTGTGTTATGACTGTTATGGATGCTTATATATGCTTTGGTCATAAAGTATTCATTGTTTGATATGGTTGTTAAATTGTTTTACAAAGTCATGTTAATACACGTCGATAAGCACAAAAGAAATCACTTTCCTTTTAAAAATGAAATGTTGTATATGGAATACTTTAACCTTTTGGAAATAGTTTTAAAATGTGTTAGAAATGTTTTATAAACATATAAATATGTTTAAAGAAATAAAGAAAGAAAATCAAGATTTCATCTTGTATATTTTAAAATATATCCAAAACAATTTTCTAAACACATCGCGGTTTTGCAATTCGGAATTCCAAAAAAAGGATTTCTTTATAAACGATATTTTAAAATGATTAAAAATATGAAATAAATTTGATCAATCTATTAATTTTTTTTAAAAGGTACTTAAGTTGAAAAAATGAATTTCTAAATGACATAAATGTCGTTTTGAAGAATATAGCTTTTACGACACTATTTGCAACACTTTTCGCAATGCTTTTCGCAGCAGCTTTAAATAACTTTTGAATATAGTTTAAACTTAACAATTCTTTCCTAAATCTTTTGTGAACAATTTTAAAAGAGTAAGCAAGTAATTTAAAGATGATTTGGAAGTCTTAATAAGAGTTTGAATAGATGGTTAAGGGGTATTGTTTATACCACTTCAACAAAATGTAAAGAATATAGAATGCATTAACAAACTGAGTATGCGAAAACGACTAGTACATTTGTCCGGCCTGTGAGATCTGAAAAGATAAAACAAGGCGCTAAACTAAGGTTAAGTATGGAGCAACCAGTGCCCTGAACTTACTTGGCCTACATTTTTTCTTCTTAGGCGAGGGGTGGAACATATCCAATGGAAAGCCCGGATGCTCTAAAAGATCATATTTAAGTTTTTCCAAGATAAAAGAAATAAATTCTTTGAATGTTATTTAACCACATAACATCTTTTAATCGATGATTGGTACGAAAGAACCGAGATTGGATTTGGGTGATTCCTATCCGAAAACCCCATTAAACTAATTTTAGAAATAAAACATACTAAAGACAAAGATCATTGAAGACAAAGATCTTTATGATGTAGGATTACTTGCCATTAGTCCCGAAAGGTGAAACTTACCAAATCTAAGGTGGCAGTGGTGCTTTGTTATGAAAGTCTTCGATTTGCAAAAATATGATTTGAAGTTAAGAAAGAAAACCACTTTGAACCAGTTTACGTGTTCGAAAAATGAAGATGTTTGAAGATGGAGGTATTGAGACGAATAATAACGAAGGACTACTTGTTGATTAATTAGGGATAAACTCCCACTTCACCATATTATAGCAGCGGTCTCTTTGTCATGAAAAACCTTAAAACTACAAGGACTTCTCGCCTAGTAATGGCCGAGGAAAGTACCTTCGGTTTCGTTCGGTCCCGGAACGAACTTGTATGGATGACGGTCGGACATTGCATTCCAAATCATAACGAGTGATCTCTATAAAAGTATATCAGTCGGTGGTGGAGAAGACACCTTCTCTTAGCTTAACACTCTTTCCCGAGACATACGAGCTCAAGAAGTTATACGTTTGTTGAAATAAATCATGAAATGTGCAATGGCGATGTGACATTCAAAGTGAAAGAAAATGTGCTATATGAAAAGGTAATCATTGCCTCGAGCCTCATCAACGGGAAATGACCGAAACAGGGTTACATATAGCAAGGCTAAGTGGGTCATTCCCAATTAAGGTATGATCATCCCCTTGGAGATATATTTCTTCCTGCTATAACATATGAGATGTAAATTATTGTGGATGTATGCGAAGAAAGCTCTCGGATAAAGGTCGGTAACGACCGGGGGGTGACATATTCAGTACTATCTAATTATAAAGATAGGCCGATCTTGGGTTGGTAGAGGACGGATATTCTTTGCCTTGGGACATCCATCTAGAGGTGTACCCATCGGAAGGTAGTCCCTTCACCTGGTCATTTGTATCGAAATCCATTCTCCAATAAGAAGCTACAAACTTGATTATAAACCTATTACGTTGGAATTTAATCAATGTAACAATTTCAGCTAAGATTAATAAGTTTATTTGCAAAAAATTTCAAAGAGATGTCATCAAAAATAAGGTCAATTTTTTTGATATAAATGTGTTTTAGTTATCATTAGGTAAAAAACCCATCTGTGTTTATGTGTGGACGTGGTCTTATGAGATACTCTTTCTTTTCAAAGGATTTTATTTAAAGTCTGATATATGACACTGTCAATTATTATTGAGTTTCTCATGCTTGTTTATCAAGCCTGATTCGGGTATTTTCAATACTCGGGTCATATCCAAGTAGTTTCAGGTTAGTCGAAGACGGTTGGAGTTTCCAAAGGAGAGTTGGAGATATTCATTTACGTAAAGACATATTCTATTATCCGCTTTTGTTTGTCATCTTTTAATGTTTTCCAGCAACTGTAAGGACAGATGTTCATAACTTTCCAAGCTGAATTTAGGTCAAGCTCTAATATATGTTTTTAAAACTTTTCCACTATAAAGATATTGTTCAATATTATATATTATTCCATTCATGTGAGATTCTGTTATGTCTATTTTTCATTATTGCCATTCATGTTCCGTCTTTCATGCAATTTGAGTTGGACATGTGTGGTTTATTGTCGATTCAAAGGGTATGGAAAAATGGGCCTTGACAAAAGCCTTATCGACTCGCAGGTATAGGTTTCGACAAAGGTCACGAAAGAACGTTTTGAAGGCACTAAGAAGGCTTTCGAAGTAGTCGTAGGTGCCAGGTGCCTTCACAAGTGATAAACAATGCAGAAGCTTCCGAGATAGATTAAAAGAAAATCTTTTGAAGGCTACCCTATCGCCAGTTTCAACCTTTCGATGTGGATGAATTTGTGTATATAGAAAAAGCAAGGACAGGCTCGGAACCCCTTTCAACAACGATGAGCATTAACCTTCCATATGCATGCTAATCCTTTCAAAACCAAAAGTTTCACTTTCATTCAAATTGCTCCAAACAGCCATTTCAAAACCATAGTTAGGCCTTTTGAATCGGTCGAAGCAGGTAACATCAAGAAGGTTCCGCATCAATCCTCAAATATGCATTCGGAAGCTATCTAAAGCATCGAAACCATTGATACTTCAACAACTTCGAAGCCCAAGTAAACTACCTATCAATAAAGTCAAAAGCTCATATGTTTACTTTTGATAATAATAAAGTAACATGAAGATAAAAATGCATTTGTAGCCCTTTCGACGGCGTCAAAAGCAATTAAAAAGGAAGCAGGGAACATGAATACTAAAATCTTAACTGAAGCGAAAGGAAGTTAAAAGACCCTTTCAACAAGGTCGAAAACCCTAAAATAAGAAGAGGAGAAGCGCAAGGATGAGTTAGAGATTCGATAAAGAGGCCTTTCGACTGCTTTGAAGGTTGGCGAGGCCTTTCAACCGCATCAAAAGGAAAGATGCGAAAGATAAAAGGAACTTTTGACCAGGTCAATGGTATTGGTGTGGAAGGAAGCCGACCTACTTTTATAAATAAGACCTAAGGTATCCGATTTTGGGGACTCGATTTAGGAATTCTAATCTCATTTCATTCATTTCTACTTCTTTGCTACCATAAAATCTTTGTAAAGCCTAAATCAATTTGGGGAAAATCTCTTAAAATTGTAACTCATTTTGGATTAATGATAATGGAGAGATTCAGGGATTCATTAAGAATGTTGATTATGAGGAAGATCATTACGGTCATTAGCTAGACTAATGAAAAATTGCACATGATGTTATCTTATTCTCTTAATTTCTTTTTGTCTATGCAAATCAATTGGATCGACTTGGAAAACATACATATTGAAACATATTGTCATCATGGCAAATATTATGTAAGGACAAACAAGGATAACAATGATATTTTGACATTGATAAGTTCATAGAACATGTGAATATCCAAGACGATATTATATCAAGTATATTAAACGAAGCTTAGGCAACTGCAAACTGGATCTGCTTCGAAAGGATATAAACCCTTTCGACTTGGTTGAAAATAGTATCCCGAAGGAAATATAGTCTGCAATTGGTTAGCAATCATATAAGGAGGAGTCCATTTGAAAGGAACCTACAGCCAACTGCATCAGCAATCCTTTCGAAGGGGTTCCACCAAGGAGGAAATGAAATCAACGAGTTGAAAGCAGCTATTTCACATTAATAGGTCAAGCATACTTTCCGACATGGTCGAAAAGGCTATAATGAACCTTTCGACATGATCAAAAGGGATGAAAATTCAAAATTAATGGTTGTCTTCAACTTATATAAAAGAAGGTTTTGAGTAAGATGCTCCTTTCCTTGCCCGTATTTCTATGTCAACTTCGAAAACTGTCTCGACAAAGTCAATTTGGTCAAAAGGTGGGTTTTGAAAGAAGCAATCTTTTCGACATCACTATTTTATATGAACTTAATTTCTTTTCACATAGCTTTGGGGATGTTGCTCTTGTTGACATTGTTTGCGCTAGAAGGAGGGCTTAAACCTCCAACCTTGTTACTATCTATAGACTAATTATAGATCTTTTGACTTAACATAGGAAAATAAGATCTAAAAGACTCAAAAAATGGATGAAGAGGCCATCCACACACAAACCTCGAAGAAAACATAACCCCAACCTTCAGATTGGATGGGGTTGTTCGAGGGCAACCTTCAGCCTCCAAAATCAAGCACTTAGAACAAAAACTGCACGAAAAGCAAGAACTTTTCAAAATGGAGTTGTCTCAAAAGTCATCAAAAACAGTAAGGCCAACATAGGGAGAGGGGGTGGTCTCACCAAGAATGAACTTGAAGGCTCATTCAAACAAAAAAGATAGCAAGATTGATCTAACATCTTTAAAGAAGGACCGTCCACAAACTAAAGCAGATCATCAAGTAAGGGAGCTCAATAGATCACTTGAACAATCTGGTAGTTCTACGTCAAAAGAATTCCATCTAAACCAGTAAAACTATAACACCCCAGATTTTTGGTAACAATATTTAGAATATTTAATTAGTCAATTAAAATAAAATAATGTGTTGATTAGGGATTGAGATTTGATTTATTAAAGTGGTAGTCATGCCATTTAACAATGAACTAAAACAAAGAGTTTAACTTGAAAAAGGGGAGGAGTATTATGGAAAAGAGACCATTCCTATAACTTTTAGCTCTGTAAATTATACACATTCATTTCATCTCAAAATTTTGAAAAATAAAGGTCGGCCACCATTAATAAGGAAAGGGGAAAAGATAGAAGGGAAGTTAGGAAGAATTTTAAGCAAAATCAAATCTATTTACATCTCAATCTCTATAATCTCTAAAGCTAAGATAAATAATGTTTAGATCTCATTTTAGATTGTAGTTTTGGTTTTGAGATGAATTTCGAATATTTTGCAATGATTTGCCATGTTTTGAATGATGGAATGATTATATGTGTGTGTTTATTTTTTGATGATATATGAATGTTCATATTGATTTTATGACATGTTTTAAGGTGAAAACCCTATTAAATGACATCCAAATGCCTTGCGAAATTTTTATGAAGGTGATAAATGATATTTAGAAATGGGTTTTAATTTTCATTTTTTCTTAATTTTCATGGAATTACTATAAATTTTCTAGTGAAGAAAATGATATTTTGGATTATAAATTATTTATGGTTAAATAATAAATGGTTTGGGTCTAAAACTTTTATATGTTAGAAAACATATTTAAAGAGATTTTGAAGCAGTTTTCTAAATTTTTCCTAAGCGTTTTGATGGGTATATAAAATTATTTAAGGTATGTGACTTACATGTTTTATATATTTAAAGGGAAAAAATGTGGTTTTTGTAAATAATTTGAAATTGTTATCTCTAGAAAATGGCAGCACTTTGAATAAGAAATATGGTAACCAATAAGATTTAGATAAATAAGGCAGGTTCGATACAAGAAAATAGTTTAAAAGTTGAAATAAATAGTTTCCACCGTTTCGATACTTTTGGCACCAGGTTCCGCCTCCATGCTATCGCCTCTGACAGTACGAAAGGTATAGGGTCGAAACCATGGGGTTTCGAAAAGGTAGAAGCTTTGCTTTGATTTTAAAGAAAAATGCGTCTGCTTGCTTTCGACTAAGATGCTTTCGACTTGATCGGGTTTCGACAAGGTCAAATGCTTTAAAAGGAAATTGTTTCGATCGGGTTGCATCTTCGTTTTTTAAATGAACTCTTTCGACTAGGTCAAAACACCTTGCTGCCACCTTTTTACCTTTCGACCCGATAAGTTTCGAATGGGTTGTTTTGTTTTAGAAAATCTTCCTACTTCTCCAATGCTTTCGAAGAGTTTCGACACCATCTCTTCATTACTTAGGAAATGTTTTGAAATAGGTGCTTTCGACTTAAATGATTTAAGTACCCATTGTCTTTTATTTGAAGTATAACCCAAATGGTTTTGAAAGATATTTTGTATGCTTTTGAAAGGTTTAAGGTTTATTGCTTTTGAAAGGTTATAAGAAAGGTTTTGAAGGGTGTTTCCCCAGTACTGTTTCGAAAGGTTTCCACATGTTTTAAATAGAATCCAAATTCTTTCGAAAGGTTTAGATTTAATGCTTTTGAAAGGCTTTAAAAGAGGTTTCGAAGGAGTCAAAAGGTATTGTTTTCTGATGCTTTTGAACCTTTTCGAAAGAAAAGGTTTTCCAATGGTTTCGAGAGGCAATGTTTAAAGATTTTAAAAGGATGATGTCTATGGTTTTTAGGCTTTCGAAAGGAAGGTTTTCAGAGATTTTGAAAGGGCTTTGAGGATGGTTTCGAAAGGAAGGTTTTGGCCTTTCGGCCTAGATGAAAGAAAGGGTTTTACTTGGTTTTGAAAAGGGCACTTTCAATTATTTTGAAAGTGGTACTTTCAATAGTTTTGAATGGGGGACCTTTAAAAGCTAAGTGGTTTCATCAACTACGATTTGGGTGAAGTGTGTGTGCGCGCGTGTGTGTGTGTCTAACACAACAAGTTGATTTCGAGTAAAGCATAGAAATTATATATTTTCAGGATTTGAGTTTGATTTAAAGGTTTAAATCATTTGAAAAGGTTTTCAAGGAAAATTATTGGAAGATATCCCTAAGTAAAATGACTCAGATATTAGAATACCGGACGGGACTAGTATATGGTCCCGCTTTATAAATTAGCTATTGGCCCCCAGTTAATTTTGGTCCAAAATTCTAGTTTGTAGGGCTTTGTCACAAGTAAGACTAAAATTATGGATACAAATAGAAAGGAATATAATTTCCATATAGATAGGTTATTAGTGAGTGGCAAAACCATTAAGATTAGGTGAGCCTGAAGATGATAAGTTAAGAACAGACCATTTGGAAGAGAAGTATTTTATAGATAGTTAATGACAAATTATACAAAAGAAGAAGAAGTCTAACAAATTTTTGATAAATTTTGATGTTGTTTGGTAGGCTTGCCAAAGTTTAATAGTTAGCCAAACAAAACTATATTGTTCGGACAGATAGTCCCTTTGTTACTTGAGGATTTATGTATGTTTACATACTAATGCTTTACAGTTTTTACCAGTTTTAGCATAAAGGATATTGCTATATAAGCATATTTTAACCAATTTTGGTTGCAGAAAAGAGAATTGCAAAAGATATGTTTTAAAAGGATGTTAGTGATGGGGAACTCATTTCGCTAAGTGGCGTGGTATCACTTAACATCAAATAACCGAGATGAACGGTATTCACACTAGGCTTTTAATCTGAATCGAAGTTTTGTTTCCCCTTAAACTTTCGGGTGCTTAAAATTAAATTGAGTAGGCTGAGGGTTGAGGTCTTCGGGTTTTTGAGATTTTAGCGAATAAGCTTTTGGAGACGAGCAGGTGGCTGATGGATAGCTACATAGGAATTACAGTTCATTTTTTGTTTCTGCTGCGTATAAAGTCAGATATGACTATATTGCTTTGATCATCGAAGGGAGCATCGTCATATGTCGCTCTTGGTGTATTATTATGAAATTATATTTCATCATTGCCGGAGAAAATATTTTGAGGATTTTTGTAACTTGGATATGATATTGTTTTGAAATGTAATCAGAAAAATGTTGCTTTTTGAAATTTGTGATTTTATTTATATTCTAGTGCTTCTTATTATTATAAATACCATTAGCATTACCGTATTTCATTACCAGAAGTTAATACTATGGATGACTACAGCATCTGTAGCGCTTAGATTTTTTCCTCTAGTACGGGATATTACAGCTTTTTATCAGAACATAGGTTTATGAAATAAAAAACTTTAGACCAAAAATGGTTTTGAAAACAAAATCGAAAGGAATTTGAGAAAGAATAGGGTTTGGGATAACGCTATACTAACGTACTTGTATTTGCTATGTATAAGTATACGCTTTATTTCTAGTCTTCTATCTTCGATTAGGTTATCTTTTTGTATCTCATGTGGTTTGCATAAAGATATGGGTCGTACGAGTGGTTGGTTACGCCTTTCGGACTGACGAATGCTCCGGCTTTCTTTGTAGATTTTATGAACCAGATTTTTCGAGAGCACTTGGATAGGTTCGTATTGGTTTTCATGGATGATATCATGACATACTGAAAGGATGAGAGAGAGCATGAATTTCATCTTAGAGTGTTGCTTGAGATGCCGAGACAGCATCAGCTAAGAGTGAAGTTTTCGAAGTATCACTTCTAGATGAAGGAAGTGAAGTTTCTTGGTCATGTAGTCCCAAAGAGAGGGTTGTCAGTAGATCCGACTAAGATAAAGGCAGTGAATAGTTAGAAAAGACCAAGATATTAATCTAGATAAAGAGTTTCCTTGGGTTGGATAGTTATTATCAGAGATTCATTAAGGATTTTTCATGGAAAGCAACATCGATGACTAAGCTAATGAGGAAGGATGTGAATTTTGTGTGTACGTTAAGTGTGAGGAAGCATTCTAGAGTCTGAAACACTTTATGACCCATTCACCTATGTTGATTGTTCCAATGGGGAATCAGGCTATGGTGGTTTAAACCGATGCGTGTGGGACATGATTAGGAGCCGTGTTGATGTAGAGGGTAGAGTGTTGCCTATGCTTCTAGATAGCTTAAACCTCATGAGGTCAGATATCTGACACATGATTTGGAGTTGGCTGCCGTGATTTTTTCCTTGAAGGTGTGGAGACGTTACCTTTTGGGAGAAAGGTTTGAGTTGTATACAGATCTTAAGTCGTTGAAGTATTTTTTCTCTCAGAAAGAGATGAACATGAGACAACAAAGGTGGCTAGAGTTTATAGCCACTTATGATTTTAGGATTGAGAACACACCAAAAAAGGCAACAAGGTTGCAGATGCACTTAGCACAAGTCATCAAAGTGCAGTGTTGGCAACGAGTGCTGAGTGGAAAGATCTAGAGGCATTAGGAGATTGCAGAGTGTAGTGGAGATCTGAGGCAAGGTCTAGCGGAGTAACCGTAGTGTTGTCTTGTTTGGAAGTTCGACCAATGTTGATCAAACGAATTGCTTCTAAGCAGATGGAGGATCCAGTGTTAGCTGAACGGATCAGGAAGCTAAAGGAAGGAAGCGATAGCGATGGCTTGAAAGATTTCCATCTTGACCGGAGTAGATGGTTGAAAAAGAAAGAAGATTATGTGTTTCGAGTGCGGGTAGCAAAAGAAAGGTAGCCTTGGAGGAACTTCGAAGTTCACCATTCACTAATTACATCCTAAGATGTATCCGGATCTAAAGAGGAGTTTCTTTTAGGTAGGTATGAAGCGGGATATTGGCTTATGTGTGAAGCAGTGCTTGAATTGCCAACAGGCAAAGACCAAACACCAGAAGCAAAGTGGGTTGCTTCAGTTGTTGGACATTCTAGTATGGAAGTGAGGTTCTATTTCTATGGACTTCATTGACGGGTTGCCAAGGTTGAGCAAAGGAAATGAAGGTATATGGGTCATAATGGACAGACTGACCAAGAGTGCCCATTTCATTCTTGTTAGGTCAACAAGGACGACACCTGTTTTAGCGAAGTTGTTCATGAAGAATGTGGTTGGATTGCATGAAGTTCCATGTAATATAGTCACTGAAGGGGATTCCTTATTCAATAGCGATTTTTCGAAGAGTCTGTAGGAATTTTTGGGAACCAAGCTTAAGATGAGTACTGTTATGAAAAAATCCACCTTCTGTCTAAGTCGGAGGATCTTTCAGTAAGAGACAAAAGGAAAGAAGTTCAGGTCAAACCTTCTGAAAAAGTCGAAGGGATGCAGTCGACAGTGTGTAGCAGTTTCAGACCTTTCGAAGGGGATGAAGGGTTTCATTCTTCAACATTCAATGGGTCCTAACCTTTCGAAGAGGATGGAGAATTCAAAGCAAGTACAAGAAGATATAAACTAGCCTTTTCAAAAGCATGGCAACCCTTTCTAAATGGTTGAAACACATCCAAATTACCTTTCAACAACGTCGATAGGTTTATGAAGAAGTCAACACTCATAAGTCAATAAAGAAATAAAGAGCAACCTTGCGACAAGGTTAAAGAGTTCACAACAATTAAGTGAAGGAGAACCTTCTGACAAGGCCAAAAGTTTCATGAAGACACTAAAGAAAAACCGAAGCTTTCGACAAAGACGAAAGGTCCATAATAGCAGGCGAGAGGTAAGTCTTTCGACAAATTCTAAAGGTTCATATCCTCATATAAAAGGGAGACCTTTCAATCCACTCGAATGCATAAAGTCAAAAGCATAGGCATCGAGGTCTATAAATAAGACCCAAGGGGTCCTGTTTTGGGATGATTTTTCTCATTCGAGTCCCGTAACTTCTTAATCAAAGTGTTGTAACCCTAAATTGAGTGTGATTTGGGAAATTTAATAAAAAGGAAGGTTTTTCTTGGATACACATGGGAGTTCTTAGTTTTTTGATTACTTTTTTATTTGGTTAACCTTTTGCTAGATTGACTCATATTTCCAGGTTCAGCCTCTTCGGAAGAATATTGTCAACAAAGACAATAATATTTCTTCTATAAATAATCCCTGCAGCCCTTCGGAGTCCTCAACTGTACAATCCAAACCCTTCGACCAAAGTGGCAATTTATATGGATCAACATTCATAAAACCTTCTAAAATCATTGACATAGTAGTCCAGGCCTTTCTATAAGGTTCACAGGCCCCTCATACTACAACCACCTCAATAACCTTCCAAACCAAACAACTAGTGGCATAACCCTCCGACAAGGTCGATACCTACTTTGTATCCACAACATCTATCATGCCCTGTTTGAGCCCAAGAAGGATGGTCGGTTTAACCTTAAGATAGGGTTAAGATTTACCCTTTTTAAAGGACAAATTAAGAAAATCCTGACCCAGTTGAGGCGATAACTTTTACAGGAGATCCTTTAGTGGCTCAACAAAGATAGAGACAAAGGTATATTAACTAGGTAAAACCGGTATGTTCCATAAACCTAGGCCTAAACCTTTCGACCACGTTGAAGGATCAAACTTGAAAGTTACATACCAACAGAAATATAAAAACAATCCTAAAGGATATCAATCCCCTTTGTTCAAGTCAGAGTAACCACACTGTTTGGAGTCATTTTTGTGTTTTTGACAAGACATATACCGTCTTCCTTAAAGGCTCTACATACAACCATTCATGATTAAGTCCATCTATTTGGATTCTTTGGCGTGTTGACCACAAATTTGATTAACATTTTGGCGCTAGAAGGAGGGCTTGAACCTCTGACCTTATTGGATTTCCCACCAAATCTTCTGCTTGGTTAATCTCTTAGGACTTATCAACTCCTCTTTTTGGACAAGAATGGATTTATTTTGGGCAAAAGACTTACGATTCTTCTAACTACACTTAAAGGATAAGCAATCGATTCAATTTTTGAAAAAATATAAAGCTTTTGCAATGAAAGATCGTTTCAAGGGTCCACGGTACCTCTAGATGTAAGGCCTAATCATCAAATGGATTATAATCTACACTTACTTGAAGAGCAAAACCTTCCACTCCAAGCTTTCCAGGTCACTGAGAGGAAAAGACGGTTATACCCTATAAACCTTTGAAATGGAGTATCAACCCATTCCATTTGGAATCAACCCCAATCTTTGCTCTCAAAAGGGAAAACTCAAGAAAGAGACCTATTTCAACGAATGAGAATGACCATTCAGTCATATTCCTATGGAACTATGTTTGAAAAGAAAATGGTAAAGGATTATGATAATTGTACACATAAATGGAGTAAGATTATAAATGAAGTTCACCATTCAAGGGAAATCCATGAACACATAGAAAAATCCATAACCAAAGGAATAATGATCATAAATGAATTAACAAGTGGAAGTATAAATATTACGAAGAAATTTTCGAATGAAACCCTAAGATTGAAAGAAAAACCCTTGGAAGAGGATCGATGAAAAATGAAAAGGAAACCTGCTCCTCAAAAAGAAGCACTTGAACTAAGCCATAAATGAATTAGACACCAGTCCAAAACAGCTCAAAAATCTAGATTTCTTAGAAATATAATCTTACCACCATGATCAAAGATATCTACGTCCAAACCATTGAAGAACTGAATTATTAGCCTTCTCAAAAAAATAACTTATTATTTGAAAAGAAACTTAAAGGATAATATTGCAACTTTCTTCTAACAAATGGACATGATACAAATTATTTAAGGTACTTAAAAAGATCGACCTACACTTCCTAGGACAAGGAAAACTTAAACAATTTGTAAAGGATTTCACAAACTATGGAATAAAAACTCCATTCTCAAAATAAGAAAAGTCTACATGGTCGGGAGTAAAATTCTCCTTAAAACCTGGACTACCTAAAATGGTAGGCTACCAATAATGGTAGAAAGCCCTTGGTCGTGCCAAGATGGCCAGGTCAAGGCACCTCTTAGAGGGAGGGCGTAAGCCTTTAATCGTGCCAAAGTCAGAAATGGGCAGATTAAAGCAGCACAAGCGCTTATCCGCTTCACGCTATGGCCGGGATAAGGCACCTCCTGGAGGAAGGATGGGTAATCCCTTAGTCTCGCCACGCTATAGCCTGGCCAATGTACCGAACAAGCCCTTTGACATGTCACTCTATGGCCAGCTTAAGGCGCCTCCTAGTGGGAGGTCGAGTAAGTCCTCAGGCCTTGCTTGAGAATATGCTAGCCGAGCGCACCAGAAAATCGGATGAAGTGTCCAACGGACCAAGAAAAGTCCCTGCCTGAAATGGGCACTGCCAGAAATCGGCATCACCTAATGGCAACTGCAAGAAATTGGAAACGTTTAAAATTGCAACAGCCTGAAATGGGTACTGCTTAAAATAAGCATGAAAATTGGACAAAAGAGTCCCAGCCTTAAATAGGCTAAAACAAATGGATAAACAAAAATCGGATCTGAGAGAGAAAAAGCATGCAAGATGTCTTCAAAGCTTAGAGATGGAACATTAAACAGGAATCGGAAAGAATTCTCTGACTTCTCCACATGAACATCTACGAGAAACGGTATTTCGGTCTTCCATTAATTATTACCAGGAATGGTATTCTGGCCTTCTGTTACTTATTATCAGAAATAGTATTCTGGTCTTCTATTACTGATTGCCTGATTAATTCTCCGGTCCTCTATTATTAATTACCAAAAAATGGCATTCTGATCTTCCATCGTTAATTATCAAAGATTATATACCAAAAATGGCATTCATTACATAATTCCATATTGGTTTTATGGTATTTTGATACTTATCGCCAAGCAGGATTTCTGGTCATCTACTAACTATTAATGCTAAACCGGGTGTTCTGGACCTCTATTACTTAATTACCACATAAGGTTTTCCAGAATTTTACTATTAATTCTAAATTGAAGATCCTGGTATCCTATTAGCGATCTATGGCCTTATATTATCTATTATCAGAGATGATACTCTGGGCTTCTATTACTAATTACCAAGGGAGCGCACTTTGATATTCTTTTACTAAAACTGTCACTCTATCCTTCCATCACTTATTATCAGAGGATACCGAAAGGTGACTTTCAACTTATCTTACATCTACTAATACCCAAATCTGGGTTTGATGGCACCTCATAAAACTCTATCATTAACACCTAAATTTGGGTGTCAAGACTATTGTTTATTATAAGAAGAAGTTCACTATTAAAAGTCTCCGGATGGGAACTTCAAACTTTTAACCTTTCTAAAAAATTCCATTAATAACAAGGAATGGGTCATAAAACTACATCAAAATTTCAGACATTGATATCCAATCTGGTTCTTTATTAAATGTTTTATTTTGATATCTATGTGAAACTTATTACTAACTAATATTAGGCATGAGGAAATGAAAGGAGTTAAATCCATGATCATCTCTCATCATGGTTAAAGATAAGATCTCAACATTTTAAATAAATTATTTTCATACAATTGGCAAGATGATTTGCTAATATAGGCAAATGATATATTTAGACTAATATGTCAATTCCAAGCTAACAATTAAGAATACTATTTGCTAAATGTTTCTCAGAAAATTCAGAATGACAAGAAATCCGGATTTACTTAATCAAGAGAGGGACCATGAACTAGGACGGAAAGTCGAGAAGTGTATAAACCTTCAAGAGGCACATTCAAATGAAAAGGCGAACAAGGTGCAAATGAAGACAACAAAACATGTAGTATTTACAGCATAATAAATAATATATCGCATTATGCAACATAACATTACCAAGGTATGGAAAATATATCGTATATATATTGAAATTATTGTGTCTCAATCAACTACTTTAGCAAAACTATAGATACTACACGGACAGTACCAGAAGCTGGCCATCCAGGTATAAATTCCTAAGATTTTCATAATGCCTGGCTACCTTTCTAATTTTGCTTCCAAGACATCAATTCTCTCATAAAACTTGGTCATTTCGAAGTCGAGATCGATATAAGTATCTCTATCAATGAAATGCTTTAAAACTTTAATATCACGGTCCTTTTCCTTAAGTTTTGAATTTGAATTCTCAATTCCTATGGAGAATTCCTAAATAATATGGCATTGAAAAAGATATTTCTACTCCACTCCTTTGTCACAGAATTATCAAAAAGCTTAGAAATAAAAGAATCTTTGTAAGATTAACTCTGTCCTTACAAATCTCAAAGCAAGGGCTTTGGAAAGGAAAACCAAACCTATTTGGATCTCCTTCACAAATAAACAAAACAAAAAATCAAATTTCTTTCTTTCAGCAATAAGAATACATATTAAGTGTGTTCCTCATGATGACTCGCTGTCGTTAATAAGATACAATCCCCCATAAGCTTTTAGATTAAAAGCCTATACTATTAGAACTTCCCTAATCTTGCCAAGAGAGTTTGTGCGAAGGGACACGTTGAGCATGACTGTCTCTCAACTTTAATTCCAAATCATTTATTCGATAAATAAGTTTGGATATCTTTTCACCGTAGTCTATTGTGGGATTTGGCTCCACTTGCCGATTCTGTATGATGATCGCTTCATCTTTTCTCTTAAACTCGATCTCAAGATAGTCAATGTAATTCTTACAATTGTTGGCTATGATTTTTTGGATAAGGTACCTTTTATGCCACTTCACGGCTTCAGTGTCACAATCGAAACGCTCGAGAAGAACACTGTCATGAATTGTCGTCGAACCACTTCGGCTCAATAACTATTCTTAATAACGTCAATGCGATAAAGTAAAAGTTTAGGGGAAATGTATCATAGCAAAGTAAAAGTTTAAGGGCAGTATCATAGCAAACTCTGGCTCCTATTTTAAACCAAAATAAATGAACTAATTTCAAAATTGAGAAAAAAAGATATCTTTGTTACTGTAATAATGGAATACGGCTCAAAATAGAAGCAAAATTAAGAGTTACAATAACACTTTCGTCACGTCTAGGGTTGAGAGACACTGTTCCTAATTTTGCCTAAGGTATTAGTGGAAAGCGTAACTATTAAGTCAGATGATATAGTAACTCCATCAGGTGTGACAATTGGTGTACATTTACTATAATCTTATTTCCCGGCTAATAGACTATCCCGACCACCAATAAATTTTGAATGAAATGAAATATTTTGATTTCTTTGAAAGAGAATTTCCTTCTACTCTCCGAGGAAGCCAAAATGAAGACAAGGGTATTCTAAGTATAGTTTTTGTAAAGCAATATCTCGCTAACCTCTTGGTCTTTTGCATTGAATCATTTTTGGAGTAAAACCTCCTCTAGATAACTTATTGGATTAGGTGGTCTCCTAGGACGAAACGATATAAGGGACATATATTCTGAAATAACATAGTAAAGAAAAGCTAAGTATATGAAGCATTACAAAAACATGTACCCATAAAATAACTATTTGTTACAAATTAATAACCAATCATCAAGTTCATACAAAATGGACTTAAAGAAAAGCTCAGAAACAAATTTATCCTTATAATACTTAAGATTTTAAGGGGAAGATCTTGCATAATTGATCTGACCTGCGGTAAATTCTAGCAAGTTCCAGGAAGCCAGTCAGAACCAAATTCAGCTAAGAATCACTTGTGAAGACGCATGAGTAGACCCTGCTAAATTCACCTAAATACAAAAAATCTTTGGTTAAGTGTCAATAATATACTTTATACAAAATTAGTTAAAAATATCTCTCTCTCTCTCCCTACCATTGTTATCTACAATAGGGTTGTTAACTCTTTATATCCCTTCGAAAGGGAGTCGTACTAGAGACACGCTTTCTTTACTAAAAAGAGAGAATTCCTTTGATATTTGAAAGATACTAGCGCGGAACTTGCTAACAATTTAGTGGTTTCGCAATGATCCATGAATTCAAAGTATTTCCTATAGAAAACTCATCTTATGCAAGAATTCGCCAGATACTTTGTATTTGTTGCTTGTTTTTATAACAAATGAAGATTGTAATGATGCAAAATGACAAAATAATTCAATTACATTTTCTAGAAATATAAGAGAGAACGTCTAATTTTCCTACCAAAACTCCGATCAGAACCCATTTGTCTTTTCACATTTTTTGTACTAATAATTATAATATTAAGTCCTTCATCTCCACCAAAAAAAGGACACGAATGGCGGCTTTTAACATTCATTTAATTCATCCTGAATTTCTTAATGTGGAAGTGCCACATTGTTGTTGCTGTTATGCGATGTTACTAAACCAACTACAAGAAATGAAAGAAGTACAGAGCACTCAATCTAGCAGCGTGATTCATCAACAACCCAACTTCTTCGATCATTATATAATAGCTACATGGTCCATGCTTTATGACTTAGCCACAACGATGTTCTGGATGGATTTGGCCATTTGGGAAACCTTTGGTGAAGACCTTATGTTGGTGATGTGTTCACCTTATCAGCTAATCTGGTTTGAACCCATTATCATTAACCCGGTCAATTTGACTCCAGACCTACCTTCCCTTCCAAATGAGCTATGATTGGGAAGTCATCTTACCATTTTGTTAATCGTCTCTGATTTTTAGTTCTGAAATAGTGACATCATTTTGAATATTTATATACCGATTGATTATTTTGAAGAAAGTAATATATAACAATATATTAGTTGATATTTTGATATTCTACTTATTTAAATTTGTGGAGTGACGTTACGTAACCGAAAAAGTGCTTAATGGATTGATATTTTGTTGTATGATGTTTTGTCATGCAGGAAGAAATCGAAAGGTTTGGGTCACTGATTATAAAGGAAAACTGGTTTCACCAATTATTAAATTTGTTGGTACCACCTAATAGAATAGCAAAAAAGCTTCCTTAAAAAGCATGAGTACAAATACACACACCAAGTTTAGGTCAAAAAAATTCGACAGTCTAAGCTTTCAGCAAATCCGAAAGGTTCATAGAGGAGACTTTCGACGAAGTCGAAAGGATTATAGAAAAGTCCTTTGATTATGCCGCAAGGTTAATAGGAAAAGATCCTTCGACCTTATCGAAAGCTCTATGGAAGCCTAAACCTATTCCAAGTATAACACGAGGATAATTGGCAAGATCATTCGACACGGTCGAACTCTAAACCTCAAAATCCCTAAATTAGAAAACATTGATATTATTAATATTGTTAAAAGATCTGGTCAAAATTATTAAAGTATGTTATACCCTTGAAGTCGAAAGGTTTCAAGTTTAACTCATAGGAACTTTAAACGTTTCGAAAAAAATGGGCATAAGCAACGCAAAGGTTGAAGATTTCTAACCTTGTCAAAAGGTGATAAGCGAAAGTTTTGGAACTCCCCAACATTGTCAAGAGCTTGTTGTCGAAAGATTAAATCATTAATTATCTAATCTTTCGACAACAAGGAAAAGTTAGACTTATAATACCTTCCGACCTCATCGAAAAGTTCAAAGAGGGCAAATTCATCATTGGCTCTTCAATCTTTTTCGAAGGGGTAGAGAAGTCATTTTAAGTTACCAAAATTATACCCAAATGGGTTCCAGGTTGCCCTATTCAGTCTAAGCAAAACCTAACCCAATATTTAATACAGCTTTTGAATCCTCCCTAAAATATGAGTAACAGAGGAGGCTAATCTAAAGTTTTAAACCGGATTTGAGAAGTTGCCTTGTTGTTTTGAAGAAAAGGTCAAGAAGTTTGAGAGAATTCTTTTACTTGTAATTAATAATTTTGCTTGGAGGAAGAAGAGGAGGCAAATTTTATAGCTTTCGAAAAAGATGACATGAAAAGTCAAGAGCATCCCTTCGCATGGGAGGGCAAATGTTGCTCAAAATATCCGCCTTCCGTCTAAGTCGGAGGGTCTTCCAACAAGAGTAAAACGGAAATGAGTTCAGACCAAACATTCTAAAGAAGTCAAAGGGATGCAATCGACAGTGTGTAGCGGTTCCAGACCTTTCGGAGGGGGCAAAGGGATTCATTCTTCAACATTCAATGAGTCCTAACCTTTCGATGGGGATGGAGAAGTCAAAGCAAGTACAAGTAGTTATAAAATGGCCTTTTCGAAAGCATGGCAAGCCTTTCGAAATGGTTAAAACACATCCAAATTACTTTTCAACACTGTTGAAAGGTTTATGAAGAAGTCTGCACTCATAAGTTAGCGAAGAAGTAAAGAGAAACCTTCCGACAGGGTCAAAGGGTATACAACAATTGAGTGAAGAACAACCTTACGACAAGGACAAAAGGTTCATGAAGACATTAAAGGAAAAGCGAACTATTCGACGAAAGGTCAACAGTAGTAGGCGTGAGGCAAGAATTTTGACAAAGTCGAAAGGTTCACAGGCTTATATAAACGGAAGACCTTTCGACCCAATCAAAAGCATGAAGTGGAAAGCATAGGCGCCGACATTTATAAATAAGACACAAGTGTTACTGTGTGGGAGGATTTTCTCAGTTGAGTCCTGTAACTTCTTAATCATAGTGCTGTAACATTAAATTGAGTGTGATTTGGGAAATTTAATAAAAAAGAAGGTTTTTCTTGGATACATAGGGGAGTCCTTATTTTTGTGAATTACTTTATTATTTGGTTAACCGTTTGCGAGATAAACTCATATTTCAAGGTTCAGCCTCTTTAGAAGGTTCCCGTCGACAAAGACAATAATATTTTTTCTATAGGTAATCTCTACAACCCTTTGGATTCCTTAACTCTTCAATCCAAACCCTTCGACCAAAGTGGTAATTTATTTGAATCAACGTTCATAAAACCTTCTAAAATCATTGACATAGTAGTCCACACCTTTATATAAGGTTCACAGCCCCCTCATACTGCAACCACCTTAATAACCTTTCGAAACCAAACAATTAATGGCCTAACCCTTCAACATGGTTGATACCCACTTCATATCCACAAAATTGATCATGCCATGTTTGATCCAAAAAGTATGGTCGCTTTAACCTTCCATAGGGTTAAGATTAACCCTTTTTAAAGGACAAATTTATAAAATCCTAACCCAGTTGAGATGACGACTTTTGCAGGAGATCCTTCAGTTGTACAACTATGACAGAGACAAAGGTATATTAACTTGGTAAAACTGGCAAGTTCCATAAACCTATGCCAAAACATTTCGTCCACATTGAAGGATCAAACACAAAAGACTCTACATACAAGCAGGGAGATCCTTCAGTTGTTCAAGTCAGGGTAACCACACCGTTTGGAGTCATTTTTGGGTTTTTGACAAGACACCTACCATCTTCATTAAAGACTCTACATACAAGCATTCATTATTAAGTCCATATATTTGGATTATTTAGGGTATTGACCACAAATTTGGTTAACCAGTATCGCTTACCATCCGTAGACAGATGTGCAAATGGAAAGAGTTAACAAAATCTTCAAAGATTTGTAAAGAGCTTGTGCTCTAGTTTTCGAGGGATCATGGGAAGACCATATGCATCTATTCGAGTTTTCGTATGGCAATAGTAATCAGACTAGTATTGGGATATCACCATTTGAAGCTTTGTATGGAAGGAATGCAAATATCTCATATGTTGGTTGGAGACCACGGATAGGTTGATTCTTGGTCCAGATTTAGTTAAAGAAGCTGCTAAAAAGATTAAGGTCACTCGGGCAAGAATGAAGGAGTCTCAGTCTAAGAAGAAGAGTTATGTGGATAAGTGGTGAAAGGATTTAGACTTCTTAGTTGGAGAACAGGTTTTCCTCAAGGTATCACTGATAAAGGGTGTGATTATATTTGGAAAATCGGGGAAGTTATCACCGAGATTCAGTGCACCTTTTTCTATTCTTCAAAGGATCGAGAAACACGCATATAGAGTTAAGTTACCGAGCAGTCTGGCAGGTGTCCACGATGTTTTTCTTATTTCTCATCTAAAAAATATGTTGGAGACTGGAGACTACTATTGCACAGACTATGCTGGATGATTTTGGGGTAGAACCAGATTTGACTATAGTGAGAAAGTCAGTTCACATTGTTGCCAGATATGAGAAGAGGTTTAGAACTAAGGTGGTTAGATTAGTCAAAGTCCAGTGGTGTGACGATGACTGGGACTGTACTTGAAGGTTGGAATAGGATTAGAGATACTTATCTCACTTATTTTGATGTTATGTTTTACCTTCTTGTTTGATTTATTGTGTGCCTTATCATAATTTCTAGGACGAAATTCTTTAAGTAGGAGAGTCTGTAACACCCGAAACTTTTGGTAACATTTGTTAGAATATCTAATTAGTCAAATGAATAAAATTATATGTTGATTAGGGGATCGAGGTTTTATTTATTAAAGGGGTAGCCATGCAATAAACAAAAAAAATAAGAGTTTAACATTAAATAGGGGAGGGGTATTATGGAAAAGAGACCATTCCTATATCATTATCCCTTAGCCATGTAATTTATACACGTTCAATTCATTTCAAAATTTTGAAAACTAAAGGCCGACCTCCATAAGAAAAGGGGAAAAGATAGAAGAGATGCTAGGAAGAAGCTTAAGCAAAATTAAATCTATTCGTATCTCAATCTCTACAATCTCTAAAGCTAAGGTGAATAATGTTTACATCTTTTTTATATTGTGTTTCCAGTTTTGAGATGAATTTCTAATATTTTGCAAGGATTTGCCACGTTTTGAATGATGGATGATTATTTATATTCGTTGATGATTTAAGAATGTTCATATAGATTTTATGACATGTTTTAAGGTGAAAACCCTATTAAATGACATCCAAATGCCTTGCCAATTTTTATGAAGGTCATAAATGATATTTTAGAAATAAGTTTCAATTTTCAAATTTTTCTGTATTTTCATGGAATTAATATAAATTTTCTAGTGAAGAAAATTGATATTTTGGGTTATAAATTATTTTGAGGTTAAATAATAAGTGGTTTGGGTTTGAAATGTTTATATGTTAGAAAACGTATTAAAAGAGATATCAAGAATTTTCCTAGATTTTTCCAACGCGTGTTGGTGGGTATATAAAATTATTTAAGGTATGTGCGTAAATGTATTATATATTTAAAGGGAAAAGGCGGATTTTATAAATAATTAGAAATATTTATTTCTGGAAAAAGGCAACACATTTGAAAAAGTAATATGGCAACCAATCTGACTTAGACAAATAAGGTAGGTTAGGTTTAAGGAAATAGTTTAAAAGTACAAAAAATAGTTTTCCACTGTTTCGATACTTTTGGCACTAGGTTCTGCCTCCATGCTATTGCCTCCGACACAGTTGAAACCAGTGTATATGGTATTAGGCAACCGGTACATAATGAATTGGACATGTGCGAAAGTATGGGGTTCCAAAAGGGTTAAAGCTTTGCTTTGATTTTAAGGAAAATGCGCCTGATTGCTTTCGACTAAGATGCTTTCGACTTGGTGGAGTTTCGACGATGTCAAATGCTTTAAAAGGAAATGGTTTCAATTGGGTTGTATCTTCGTTTTTAAATGAACTCTTTCGACTAGGTCGAAAAACCTAGCTGCCGCCTTTTAATTTTCGACCCCGTAGGTTTCGAAGCGGTTGTTTTGTTTTAGATAATTTGCCAATTTCTCTAATGCTTTCTAAGGGATGGTTTCAACATCATCACTTCATTACTTAGGAAATGGTTTTGAAACAGGTTCTTTCAACTTAAATGATTCAAGGAGCCTTTTTCTTTTATTTGAAGTATAACCCCAATGGTTTCGAAAGAGATTTTGTATGCTTTCGAAAGGTTTAAGGTTTATTACTTTCGAAAGGTTATAAGAAAGGTTTTGAATGGGTGTTTCCCTAGTATTTTTGAAAGGTTTCCACATGTTTTGAATTTAACCCAAAGGCTTTCGAAAGGTTTAGATTTAATGCTTTTGAAAGGTTTTAAAAAAGGTTTCAAAGGGGTGGTTCCCTAGAGGTTTCGAAGGAGTTGAAAGGTGTTGTTTTCCGATGGTTTCAAATGGTTTCAAAAGGAAAGGTTTTCTAATGGTTTCGAAATGCAATGTTTAAAGATTTTAAAAGGATGATGTATAATGTTTTAAGGCTTTGAAAGGAAGGTTTTTCAAAGATTTCAAAAGGGTATTGAGGATGGTTTCGAAAGGAAGGTTTCGGCCTTTCGGCCTAAATAAAAGAAAGGTTTTACTTGGTTTCGAAAGAGGAATTTTCAATTGTGTTGAAAGGGGTATTTTCAATAGTTTTGGAAGGGGGACTTTCAAAAGTTAAGCGTTTTCATAACTATGATTTGAGTAAAATATATATATTACATGGCAAGGTGATTTTGAGTGAAGCATATAGATTATATATTTTCCTTGTTTGAGTTTGATTTAAAGGTTTAAATCATTTTGAAAAGGTTCTTCAAGAAAAATTATGGGAAGATATCCCCAAGTAAAATGACTCAGATACTGAATACTAGATGGGATTGGTATAGGGTCGCACCCTATACATTAGCTATTAGCCTCAGCTAATTTTAGTCCAAAATTCTAGGTGTAGGGCTTTGTCACAAGCAAGACAAAAATTATGGTTACACACAGAAAGGAAGATATTTTGTATACAAATAGGTTATTGGTGAGACCACAAAAACATTAGGATCAGGTTACCTTGGAAGATGATAAGTTAAAGATAGACTGTCTAGAAGAGAAGCATTTAACATATAGTTAAGGACAAATCGTCCAAAGAAGAAGAATGTCTAACAGATGTTAGATAAATTTTGATGTTCTCTGGTAGGCCCGAGTCAGCCAAAGGTTAATGGCTAGCCAAACAAAACTATTTTGTTTAGACAGATAGTCTATTTGTTACCTAAGGATTTATGTATGTTTACATAATAATGTTTTATAATTTTTACCAGTTTTAGCATAAAGAATATCGATATATAAGTAGATTTTAACCAGTTTTGGTTGCAGGAAAGTAAATTGCAAAAGATATGCTTTAAAAGGATGTTAGTTAGGGGAAACCCATTCGCTAAGTGGCATGGTCTCACTTAACATAACATAACAGAGATAAACGGAATTACTCACACCAAGCTTTATGGCTGACTCAAAGATTTTGTTTCCCCTTAAACTCTCAATTTCTCAAAATTGATTTGAGTAGGCCGTAGGTTGAAGTTTTCAAGTTTTTGAGATTTTTGCGAATAAGCTTTCGGAGATGAGCAAGTGGCTGAAGGATAGCTAAATAGGAATTACAGTTCATTTGTTTTGTTTCTACTGCATATAATGTCGACATTACTGTATTACTTTGATCATCCAAGGGGGAATCATCATATGTCGCTCGTGGCATATTATTGTAAAATTATATTTGATCATTACCTAGGAAAACCTTTTGGGATTTTTGTAACTTGGATATGATATTGTTTTGAAATGTAATAAGCAAATAATTGCTTTTTGAAAACTATGATTTATTCATATTCAAGTGCTTTTGATATTATTGATACCATTAGCATTACCGTATTTTGTCACCAAAAGTTAATGCTATGGAGGACTGCAACATCTATAGCGCTTAGCTTTTGGCCTCTAGATATGGGATGTTACAAAAACTATCATGATGTGGAAGCTTACCTAAAGGATGCAGCGGAAAAAGCAATAAAAGATGCAATAAATGTAAAAGAGAATAGAACTATAGATGAAAATGTCAATGATAATTAGCAAGTGCCACACTTTACAAATGAGATTATGGCAACAATGATCCTATCTTATGTAAAGATTCTGACAGTTAAGTATCATGGAATCACAGATCCAGATGATCAATTGATGGCTTTCGATAGCTAAATGGAACTATATAACACATCAAGAGTTGTTAGACGCAGATTATTTAGTGTATCTCTCCAAAGGGCAACTACCAAATGGTATAGACATTACTGGGTGAAGACCGTTTATTCATGGAAGGTGTTTTCCTATGAGTTCTCTGCCCGGTTTTTCATATGTAAAGATCCCACCATTGATTACATAGTTCTGGCCAACATAAAGCAAAGGCACGGGGAATCCTTGGGAGATTATCTTAAGATATTCAACACTGTAGCACCGAAAATAAAGGACATGAATGACCGTGACGAGCTTATCGTGGTACGTTCTGGCTTAATAGAGAACACCCTATTCTGAAAGCAACTCTTTCTCAATGGGAGTAAAGATCTGCAAGATTTCCACTTTTAAGCTGACGAGTTCATTCGAATGGATAAGCTGTATCATGCCAAAAGAAAAGCAATTCCCAAAAAAGAAGGAGGAAGATATGGTCTTGATCGAGGGCACAAAAAATGAAATGGGAAGAACCGACTGCTAATGCAACCGATTTGAACAAGTTGTTGCCTTACATTTAAGCTGTGACAAAAGGAAAGAGTCAACTTCCCAACATCTTTCAAGGTTAAGAACCACCAAGAATTATGAAAAGGAGAAAAATATTATGCGTACCATAAAGCAAACGATCACAAGGCCGATTAGCATAGGATTTTATCCAGAATCATCTAGAAATTGATCCACGAGGGTTATTTGAAAGAGTTTATTCAGGACAAACAGAAGGCTCAACGAATAGGGGATGTACCACAAAGCTCCTTGGAAATGTTGTTAATATGTTTGAAGATGATGACCCTCTGATCTTAAGGTCGCAGTTAAACAAGATTGACGTAATTTATGGTGGGCCACATCCGGAAGGAAAAAGCAAAGGGGCACGAAATAGATATATCAAGGAGGCTAAAGAGAGGGTCTTCTCTGTCCAAGAGGAGCCCCCGATGAATAATCCACGACAGAATATTCAAATGCCAAATATTATCCTCACCCCTCCAAGAATTGAGGAAAGGAATTTAGCATCCACACAACGGTCCGTTGATGATCACGGCTCAAATCGGATTGTCCATCCTATCCAAAATTCTTATGGATACAGGCAGTGCAATCAATGTTGTCCTTAAGCACGCCTTCGACCAAATGAACGTCCCTGAAGATAAGCTGGAACAAAGTACAGAACAAATTTTCAAATTTAATAACAAGAGATCAAATTTGGTGGGACAAGTGAAACTGCTGGTGCAAATGGGGTGCCACCTCTCTACAGAAATTTCGAGGCACTCTTTGTAATCATCAACCAACCCTCAAATTACAACGCCTTCTTTGGCAGGCCTGCACTAGATGATATGGATGCATTTTTCTCCCCAAAGTACTTGATGGTGAATTTATTGACAAAGAGGGGATGGGGCATAGTCCGAAGAGAGTAGTTCTATTCTCGAGAGATGTATTTTTCCTCAATCGATTTATATAAAAGGGAATATTCTGCTTACTTTGATTCTTGCATTGTTTTTTAACCTTCGGATAATGGATTTTCACATCCAACATTAGAAGCAAAAATTAAAATTAATAAGTCTAACAAGCGCATGTATGAATGGTACATCCCTCTTTAAGGCCAAAGGAAAAGAGTTGATGCTAATTCCACTGAAGAAAGCCTAATTGTCACTGAATTTGATTGCAGAGGGGAAACAGAAAGAATAAAACCCATAGAGTACCTTGAGGAGGCGTGTATAGATTTGGATGATACTATTAAGGTGGTAAATGTGGGAAAAGAGTTAGACAGCAACTTGAAGAAATATTTAATCCAATTTCTTAAGGTCAATAAGGACGTATTTTCCTTATCGCATTCTAATATGTGGGGATTGATCCGACGATCATATGTCATGCGCTTAACATCAATCCAAAAGCAACCCCCATCTGATAGAAAAGGAGACATTTGGATAAAGTACGGTCTGATGCATTGAAGCATGAACTTGAGAGACTCCTTGAAAATGGGTTTATTCGAGAAATTTACTACCCAATGTAGCTAGAAAACCCAGCCTTGGTGAATAAATCAAACGGAAAACATAGGACATGCATTGCTTATACGGACATGAACAAGGCATTTTCGAAAGATTGTTTCCCACTATCACGAATTGATCCGTTAGTACATGCAACTAGTGGGCACAAAATATTTCACTCATGATTGCATATTCAAAATACAATCAAATACCCATGTTTAAGCCAGATGAAGAGCACAATAATTTCATTACTGAATGGGGAACATACTATTACAAAGTGATGCCTTTCGGGCTAAAGAATGCATGGGCTACTTATCAGAGGTTGGTAAACATAATGTTTAAAGAGCAAATTGGCCAAAATATGAAGGTTTATGTGGATAACATGCTAATAAGATTTGGTGAGGCTAAGAATCATCTTGAGGATTTAAAAGAGATGGCTAGAATACTACAGAAATATCAAATGAAATTGAACCCACAGAAATGCTCCATCGGAGTCCATCTGGGGAAGTTTTTAGGCTATCTTGTGAGTGCCCAAGGGATTGAAGCTAGCCCTGATAAAATTCAAGTTATGAAGGATATGGCTGAACCCAAAACCGGTAAAGAGGTAATCAGTTTAAATGGAAGGGTAGCCACCCTATGTGGGTTCATTTCCAAAGCTACCGATAAATGTATCCCCTTCTTCGATGTAATCAAGAAAAAGAAGAACTTTGAGTGAGGGTTAGACTGTAGAAAAGCTTTATAGGATTTAAAAAGCCATTTGGAAAAGTCGTCGATACTTTGTAGTCCCGAGAATGGAGAGATCTTATACTTACATATGGCAATTTCAGAGCATGCGTTCATCTCAGTATTGATTAGAGAAGGAAGTTGTGCTCAACTTCCCATGTATTATGTAAGAAGACGATTGAAGGATGCGGAAGTTCGATACCCAACGATAAAAAAGCTAGCTTATTGCTTGATCCTCACAGCATAAAAACGTTGAGCGTATTTTCAAGCATATTTGATAAGGGTATTGACCAATTTTCCGCTAAAGAAAGTTTTTAATAAGCCGGAAACTTCTAGAAGGTTGGTAAAATAGGGAATCGAGCTAAGCAAATATGATATAGAATTTTTGATGAGACCTGCAATCAAAGGGCAAACATTGGCAGATGTCATTAACGAATGCACTAATTTAATTTAAGAGCAATCAGAAAAAGAAAAGGATCTGAAGCCTATGTGGTAGTTGTTTGTCGATGGTGCGTCTATTGAACAAGGAGCCAATGCAGGATATGTGATAATAACACTGGATGGATACCGATTGCATTATGCCATGAAAGTAGGATTCCCTGCAAGGAATAATGTAGTTGAATATGGACCAAAGGTAGTGAGGAGAACTTTAGCAAAAGACCTCAAAATCTCATGGATTTAGACTTTTAGTGATTCCCAGCTAATGGTAAATCAAGTAAAACAAATATATCAAACAAAGAACTCCAAGCTATCTTTATATATGAAGAAGATATTGAAAATGCATGCTTTGTTTAAAGATATTTCCATACATCAAGTTCCAAGGGCGGAAAAATCATATGCGGAATCATTAGAGAAATTTGCAAGCTCAAGCGGAGCTCCATAAAAACGGATTGTTCTAGTAAGGTATCAAGAGACTCCAAGTATTAAAGAGGAAAATTTGAACAAGAAAAGGAACTGTTATTCTTATAAGATCCCTAGCTATGTAGTAAGAGAAAGATGAAAGAGAATTTAGTAAAGTAATATCAAATGAGAGGGGTGATCAACCAAGAACAAATGACCCATACGATAACAATTGGATGTCACCTATCATTGAATATCTTTCTAAAGGAATACTGCCACCTGACAAGGGTGAAGCAAGAAAAATCAGGCGACGAGCTCCAACTTTCATAATAGTGGATGGAATCCTTTACAAGAAAAGGATATGCACTTCATTATTAAGATATGTAAGCTTGGAAGATGGGGTGAAATTATTGGCCGAACCACATGAGGGATTCTAAGGGGACCATTCTAAAGGAATAAAATTGGTGAAAAAGATAAAGAGACAAGGTTTTTATTGGCCTTGTTTGGTAAATAAGGCGATTAAGTATGTAAGAAGATGCAAAAAATGCCAAAAGTACTCGAAATTCCCAAATTACCCTTGAGACAGTTAACACCAATTTCAAGTCCGTGATCCTTTGACGTAAGGGGAATATATTTAATCGGCCCATTGCAAATTTCAAAAGGGGGAGAGAAATATGATGTACTCGCCATAGATTACATCACCAAATGGGTTGAAGCGGAACCACTTCCTAAGATCACCTTAGAAAAAGTACATAGATTTGTCATTAAAAATATTATAGCCTGATTCGGAATACCCCAGAAGATTATTCTCAAAACGCAATTTGGGATCGAAGAATTCTCTCAGTTTTGTCATAAGAATGGAATCCTAAAAAGCTTTTCCTTTGTTGCGCATCCAAAAGAAAATGGAGCAATTTAGGCTGCAAATAAAACCATAAAGACAATTTTGAAAAAGCGGCTAAAGGAAGCTGGGTTGAAGAGCTGCCGCTTGTATTATGGGCTTATCGAACATCAACCAAAATGGAAATAGGACATACTCCCTACTCATTAACATATGGGTATGAGGCGATGTTACCAATTGAGATTGAAATACACTAACAACGAAGAATCGCACATGCGTTTCATTTAAATCAAGAACTAAAAATAGAATCACTGGATTTGATACATGAGTTGAGAGATGAAGCGATAATAATAATAGCAAAATATCAATGAAGGATTTCAAAGTACTACAACTTAAAAGTAAGAACATGGTTATTTCAAGAAAGAGATCTGGTACACCGAAGAGTAATGGAAAATATAAGAAATCCCTATAATGGACCCCTGGGATCAAATTGGGAAGGACCCTTAATCATTTGCAAGGTAATTCCATCAGGAGCTTGCAAGTTATGCCGACCAGAAGTAATATATATCCAAGGGCGTGGAATGCTAAACATTTGTGACCATATTTTCCTAAGTGGAAGACTAAAATCAGCAAAGAATTACTTTTCGAAGAATAATCTACATGATTGGCAGTGAAATACTCCTTTCATTTGGACATTATCTTTAACGATTAATACCTCTGTCCCCATCGAGTTGGCCAGAGTAGAGCACCTCCCGAAGGAAAAAGTGTAAGCCTTTAACTGTGCCACACTATAGCTAGGTCAAAGCGTCGACAAGCACTTGGCCACACCGTTGGTCAGGTCAAGGCACCTTCTCAAGGGAGGAGTGTAAGCCTTTATCTGCGCCACGTTATGGCCATGTTAAAGCATTGACAAGCCATGGTCTACTCCACACTATGGCCAGGAAGGGCATCTCCTGGAAGAGAAGTGTAAGCCTTTATCTGTGCCATGGTATGGCTAGGTTAAAGCATCCACAAGACCTTGGTCATGCAATTGGTTAGGTCCAGGCGCCACTTAGAGGCAGGTTGGATAAGTCCTTAGTTTCAGCCACTAAGAATGAGCTAACCAAGAGCACCAGACAACAATGGACTAATATGTCCATGCCCGAGAAGTGGCTTATCAAACAATGGACTAAGATGTCCAAGCCCGAGAAGCGGCTCGTTAAAAAAATGGAGCATGATGTCCAAGCCCGAGAGGTGGCTCATCAAAAAATAGACTAAGATGTCTAACCCCAAGAAATGGCATATTAAATGATGGACTAAGATGTCCAAGCTTGAGAAGCAGCCATTCAAACCACAACTTCATGCAAGGCCCGGATGCATATACATGTCAGAGAAGATAACATCTAAGGAGTAGAGCAGAACTCCGCTAATTAATACCTGAATCTAGGTTTAAACTTCATCTATTGATACCCGAATCTTGGTTTCGGGTGTTTAACATTCACTTGTAGTCCTTATCATGCCCAAATTGGGGTTTCAAAATTATCACTTGATTTCACTTATTATTGTCCTAATCCGGGCTTGAGATTCCTACTATAAAGATAATTGCCATGGATTTATGGTTATACATATGCCCCAATCCGGGCAGGAGATTCTGATTATGAAGATAATTATTGTGGATCTCTGATTATCAGACATATGCCCTAATCTGAGCTCAGGATTTTTGTCATGGAGACAATTGTTACGAATTTTTGATTATTTACCACTAATACCAAAATCTGGGTTTGAGAATCCTATTTTGAAGACTATTTCTGAAACACCCCACCCCCCGTAGTATACCCAAAAGGCATACTAAAATATGTGGTGCGTTGTAGGTATAGCTAAAACTTAATAGAGACTAAGATTCACAAGATAGATAAATAATAACAGCGGGAACATTTCAAAAGTAACTCCTTAAAATTAAACTTCATAAATAAGTCATAAAACCTAATATGTCTCAAAATACCAAATACACACGTCCTTTGAAAACACAATCTCAGTCACATCATCAGAGTACATAAAAATAATCATCCCTCTCAAAAAGTGCCAATTCATCAAAATCCAAATGAAATGAAAACTGAAAAGAAGGAGAATACATGAATAATTTCGAAAATAACTCCTATCAAGACTAAAATCTACTGCCCTCAATTAGCTGGCCTATGGAGGAAAATGGGTAAATAGAGGAGTGTGTCAGACTAAAAGTCTGGTGAATGGAAGTAATTGCTAGCATTTTTAAGAAAGATAGAGATTACAAACATAGCAGCAGTTCTAGTATAAAAGGAAATAAAGGAAAGATAAAAATGAGATTAAATACAATTTATGATTTTGCTTTAATTGTGATTGTTTGAGTTGTTTTCCATTTTCTTAAATTACTTCCTCGATTAGGCTGAAATCCAAATCCTATTTTAATTAGGCTAAAATCCCAGTTATACTCGTTGATCGGCCTTCTATTTCTGTTGTGCCACTGTAAGCTAGTCTAAAACCTATGGGTCCCACAGTAAAAAGACACCTGTTTAGCGCTTTGGAACTCAATAGCGACTTATCTCCCTTACTTCGATGTCGCACACTAGATCATGCATGTTCGCACTATCTGTTGCTCCCTCTTGTAACCTCTTACAAATCCTAGTCAGCATAAGCGTGCCCAGCCTCACCTAATCTGTTGTGAACCATCAGTCATAGCCTAAAGGGGTCCTGCCCAACATCACCTAAGTGTGTTGTGAGACCATCAGTACTAGTCTGAAACGGAGATGCTGTTGGTATGGATCCTGATAAAAAAAATCTAGTTGCGCCCCTTGCCCAAATCCCCTGATTTGAGCTTCTATTTATTGGCCACTTATTTACTCTGGGTCCCAGCCTCACGTAACTATTGTGAGACCATCAGTCCTAGTCTGAAAGGATCCTGCCTAGCCTTACCTAATCTGTTGTGAGACCATTAGTCATTGTTTTAAAGGGAGTGCCATTAGCATGGGCCCTATTTCTATGTTTGCTTATTAACTTTGCGTAAATTCTTTAAAATAATCAACTTCTATTATTTCTGCTTTATTTTCTTATTAACTTAATATAAGTCTTAAAATAAAGCTTTTTTGTTATTTCTGCTATATTTTCTTATTAACTTAATTATAAGTTTTTAAAATAAGCCTTTACTGTTCTTCCTGCTTAATTATAACCAGCGTTATGATTGTTATTCCTCTTTTCTATCTTTTTAGTTATATCAACTAGTTATAAATATGCTTGAAAATGTCTCGAATTTGCCTATTTCAATCTATCTTCTTTTTATTACAGTCTTTCTTATTTTACATCTAATTTCTGTAAATTTAGTGTTTAATTCTATCTAATCCATATTAGCGAATTATTCTTTTTTTAATATTTTATTCGCGTAAAAAGGAATAAAAAACTAACATTTATAAGCTAAATTTCAACTAAAAAGGAATAGATGTAAATAACAATAAACGACCGTAAATATGGAAAAACTATAATAATAGTAAATAATTGCAAATAACCGAAATAAAATAGCTAAAAGAAAATAAACTAGAAAGAAAGTCTAAAATTTACCTAAAAATAGGCTGTAAATAAATTTGCATAAAGGTTATCCCAAAATTGTAGAAACACTACAACTATTGGAACCCTGTTATTTTAAATTACTTGTAAATCTAAAATAATTACTTAAACACCCACTTGTGGTCCTTAGCTCTTTTTCTTGGTCTTCTCGAATCCACTTCTAGGGTATGGAATATTTTAATTAAAAGGATCTTCTCCTTAAAAAATTACTCTATTTATGGTCCAGCCTCAGGTAGTGAACCCAGATAGGAGAAAATCTGAATGATAAAAATAGCTAGGTCTATGGCCTTAGTTATAGTGTCACTTAAGGATCTCAGGTCATTGGATTAAAAGATTAAATATGGTGCAACCATGTCATAGGCTTGTTGGGAACCGTCGGATGGAAGCATGGACGCACGTGATGGAATAAAAGTTGTGAAAAACATCACACTCAAATCTGGACAAAAATGCATCCATATACATAGGCGGATCGACCTTGGTGTCGACCCTTGTATGCTAAAGGTTGACCATAGGTCAACCTAGCAATGGTGAGGGTCGACCTTGCCTTTATATTTTTTTCCCGTTTTCTCATTTAATTCATATCTTCTTCGTTTTAGCTCAAATTTTGACAAACTATATATGGAAATTGATCAAAAAATCACCAAGGACACAATGGTGCAACTCCCGTGGTTCAATTTTAAAAATTTCACAAACTTATTTTATTATTTAATTAATTCATTGATTAGTTCTTATAGCCTAAAATTTTGGGTTGTTACATTCTCCCCTTCTTAAGGAATTTCGTCGCCAAAATCTCTAAGGGCAAAAGAATGAAATAAATATTTTCATCCAATTTCTACAACCATATACTCAACCACCATCCATTACATCAATTGTCCTTTAAGTTTTCTAATATAATTTATGATATATATATATATATATATATATATATATATATATATATATGCAACAGTGTAGTGTCAATGTCCCTAACTAATGCAAAAGATTTGACGGTCTACAGATTCACTCGATCTCCTTTTTATGCAATCATGTCTATGATATGTATCCAAATGAATGCAATTTTCTCAATGATAACTGATAGTTCTATATGCATGCTACAATCATCATGAAAATGCAACAACTATATGATAATCAACCATTTATAGCAACCATGGAAACAAAATAAAATGCAAATGCGCATACATCCATATGCATACGCTCTAGTGACCCAGTTAGGCCGATCCCTAAAAGATAATAGTGCCTAGTGTTTATATATGCGTCCATTAGCATCCACTAGAAAACACTCACAACCACTAACGTCCATCATACATAACATGTTCCAATAACATGTTTACATCGAATCCACCATCCATCGGTTAAATCCTAAGATCTACCTTCCAAAAGGATGATAAAGAAAAGAACCTATCAAAAAATAAAGATGGAAACAGGAAATTCAAAATTTACTATCAAAGAGATGTTGATAGGAGGTATATATTTTCTCCTGATCAAATCAATCTTCTTTGAAGTCTCTCTAACCATATTGGGACCAAGTAGTAATCTCTCTGTAGACCTTAACCAACACAAAGGTGATTTGCGCGGTCTTCCATAAAGAGCTTCGAAAGGTGCCATTCCAATGCTAGCTTGAAAACTATTATTATACGCGAATTCCACTGTAGGAAGATGCTTCTTCCAAGTTCCTTCAAAATCAAAGATACACATCCTTAACCACATGTGCCTTACTATTTTACCAATATCACCTTACTATTCTTCTATAGTCTACACACATGAAGTAACATTCCTAGGTTCACACTAGTGTTCTATACACTTTACGGAAACTTCTATTATTACTTCTAAGAGTAATCACTTCTATCCCTTACATAGCCTTGCACATTTTCTGTCACATATAGGAAACGATTCCTATTTACTCCACATTCAAAAGTTTTGTTTGGATTTATCATTTTATTTCAAAAAATAAAGCTTCTAAATTTTTAAAACATCAAATCCCAAAATTTTGGCCTTCGAAAGTGTTATTTCCAAGTTTCTATTAAATTCAAAGGTACTTGGTTACTTAACATTTTATCTTTCTATAGTTGCATCCTTACAACTTTTTGAATTTACATTATTCCCCAAACCTAGGGGGGAAAACTTACAAATTCTAAGTTTTAGAACTTATTCATCTTTTTCTTTTAATGACCTTTACAGCTTTTTATAAAACTTTTGATTTTAAATTTAACTATTACTAAGTTTTTCACTTCCAAAAACTTATTTACTCTTTTTTTCACCAAACCATTTTTCTTTACGATATCTTTAAAATGTCCTCACATGTTTTCAAAACATCTTCTTTTCATAGATCTTCAATTTTGCAAAAACTAGAGTAGAAAAAAACAATTATTTTGTTAAAAACCCCTAAACTTTCTAATTACCTAACCTTGGAGAAGTTTCTAACTTTCTACAAATCAGGACTTTCTACGAAGGCAAGCAACCAATGCGCATAATCAATGGAAAAAATATATGAAATTTCCATAGCTTAGCCTTTTCTACTAAGGTTCTTTATAATATCTCTCGTAACTAACACTGTCCCTAATTATAAACTTCTTATTACACCTAGTAGTTTTATACCTTAATGTATTGGAACTACTTTCTTTTATGAGAAACTATTAACGTTAAAACCTTCTATGAATCCTTTAAAAGAGGACTTCATGTTTATGTAAAATTATAAGGAATTTATTTATATTTTTCAAAATAGGTTATACAAAATATGGTGCTTCCCATACTTTGTAGACCTCTTTCACATATTCCTTATAGCTTGCACAAAACATCTTTGTTTGTGATTTAGTTTCACAGAAATTATATCATTATTCATTTCATTCCAACAGATTAAAGTATGTTTAATCTATATTCTCTTACGATAGACATTTTCTTTGAAATTTATTAATTTCCTAATATTTTACTTACACCTTTTTGTCTCAGAAGAACTCATTTTCAAAATTGTTTAATATTTTCATAATTGGAAAACATTTCTTATACTTATTTAAATAATAAGTGTACTTACAAACCACTTTATTTCTATACTTAAAAATTATCTTCGAAATACATTTTTATTTGGGTCAAAAAAATATGTTGCGTAAAACACTGTTACTACAACCCAAAAATATAAGTATACGGATTTAATTAAAATAAATACTAATAAATCTCATATACTATGCAAAAACATTTCCTTTGGAAGTAACCTATTATAACAGTAGTGTTATAGTCTATGCTTCCCTTTTTTCCACAAAAACATATATTACAACAATAAATGTTGTAACCTATGTTTTCGATACTTAATACACTCTTGGTTTTTATATTTAAAATCTTTGTTTACCTACAAAGAAACTAGAAAGCTATATATATGCTCTATAATTCTAAAAAAAGAATTTCACTTTTAACAAAATTTAAACCAATTAAAATTTCATACCACTTTTTTTTCAAAACCCTAATATTTACTTCCCAAAAAATATTATATTTTTCAACTTTTCAATTCCAAAAATTTAATTTTATTGGGCTGGACATAAAGTGGATTTTCTTCTTACTACCTAGGAGTACCCTTCCTTAGCCTTGGAAATCTCATTTCCTTACTAAAAGAATATTCATCTTTTTTGCTTATATTTATTCCAAGGTACTACCGTCAAATCCATTTATCCAAAACAATTATAATATTTGCAAGTACCTACACCTAGGCTCTTTTTTTCCCACAAAATCTATTATACATCTCCAATCTTTGCCTATAACTCTTTGTATTTCCACAATCCAGACTTAAACGTACAGAATCATTTCTCAAACACTTTTCATATGTTAACCTTCTTTATGCCCTAAGAAATTCACTTCTTTGCGCTAAAAGTGACACTTCAAGAATTATCCCTTCAACTAATGAGTGCGAACTATACGAAGAACCTCCGCTAAACGAATAGCATGCTCTTCTATACTCCAAAATGTCGTCCACGAATACTACTATGAACTTATTTAGGACATCTCGAAAAACATGGCTCATCAAATCTACGAAATAGGTCGGGGCGTTGGTCAGTTCAAACTATAAAACCAACCACTCAATGAATCTATTGGGTGTCTTAAATGCTGTCCTATCAATGCTATCTTCAGCGACCCTAAGTTGAAGAAATCCAATAGCTAAATCAAGCTGAGAAAATACTGTAGAGCCAACCAACTGATCGAAAAGATCATCTATCCTAGGAAGTGAGCTTATTCAACTTTCTATAGTCTATGAAAAGTCGAAGGGAACCATCCGTCTTTGTAGAGAAGACGACTGGCGCTCCACACTCTGATGAAGCCTTTCTCCAATAGCTCACCAATCTGCTTACTTAACTCCTTCCTCTCTCCAGGAGCCATATGTCTCATGGGAAATGCCACTATCATAGCATTGCCATTTAGATAGATCCTAAAGTCGATCTCTCTCTTAGGGGGTAGTCCCCTAACCTCCTTAAAAACGTCTAGAAAATCTCTAACGACTGGAACTGAATCTAACTCTGCTGATGATGGATCGAGGGAATGAAGGAAGCTCAACATGACTGACCCTTATGGGTCGCAAAAAACCTCAAGAGTCCTACCGCTACATGTCTTTAGTCTAACAACTCTCCTCTTGCAGTCCAATATCGCTCCATAAGTGGATATCCAATCCTTCCCCAAAATCATCCTATACCCCGAAAATCCCAGTACATAGGCGTCACAATCAAACTCTATGCCTAGTATAAAAAATTTCAAACCCCTACAAATCATGGATAAATGTGTCGATCCTCCTATGGGTTTGAAACAACTACGGAGTCTATTGCTAAAATCATATCTAAGTGCAAACAAACAACTAAGGAACTAGAAATGTAAGAATGTGATGCTTTAGAATCAAAAAGAGTCTGAATGGGAAAATTCGAAATAGAGACCAAACCTTCCACCGTGACTTTCCTATCTCAATCTCATCCACTGCTAGAAGGTGCTGCATCCAACGCCTATACCTGCATTGCAGGAGCACCCGCTCCCTACCCCGTCGTTTGAGGACAAGCTCTACTAAGGTGACCATGCTGCCTACAGTTGAAACACCTCCCCTTCATCATTTTCTTCTTACAGTCCTTTGTGTAATGACCAACCAATCCACAACATGACATTTCCTGCTTTTCTTGATCCTCTTCTAAGGTCCTCCTTCTTTCCTCTTATCCTTCTTGTTCTTCCGCCATGGCTCCTTAGAGCTCTTTGACTTAGGAACCTCTTTAAGCTCTCCCTTCAGCTGCCAAGATGTAGGTTGGATTCTCTATTGGTCCTCTAATCCCAAGAGTCTAAACATTCATTTCGTGTCCTTCAACCTAGCCAATTCTTCCTAAGGATCCTGTGTGCCAGAAAACATCTTGCTTCCTAGACTAGTGAAGTCCTTGGATAGCTTAGAAAAATTGGCTTATGTAGGTGGATTAATGGAATCTCCACCTACTGGTGCTGTGTTGGGCGCTTGCCTTTGCACTTCCGGTACTGTAGCTCTATGGAACTAATCAGCCATACTATGCAAAGAAAAGAAAATTTAGGCTCGAAAGAATCTAAAGAAGGTTGAACTGGACCTTTGAGTTGATTTTCTGTAAAAACTCTTTTATACTTGAAAAACTATTTCTATAATAAGAGTTTCTTTCTAAAAATACTTTTAAAAATATGTTACTTTTGGAAAATACTTGACTTTTTAAAAAAAATTAGGAATCCTGTAACCTTAAGCTCTAATACCAAGTGACACACCCCACACCCCTTAGTATACTTAAAAAAGCATACTAAAAGATGTGATGCATTGTAGGTATAGCTAAAATTTTATAGAGACTAATATTCATAAGATAGATGAAAAATAGTAGCGGAAACATTTAGATAGTAATTCCTTAAAAATTATACTTCATAAATAAGTCATAAAACCAAATATGTCTCAAAATAACAAATACACATGTCTCGTGGAAAATAAAACCTTAGTCACATCATAATAGTACATAAAAATAATCATCCCTCTCAAAAAGTACCAGTACATCAAATCCAAATGAAATGAAATTTGAGAAAAGGAGAATACATAAAGAATTCCAAAAATATCTCCAATCAAGTCTGAAATCTACTGCCCTCGATTCTGTTGGCCAATTTGGGAAAAAGGAGAAATAGCATAATGGGTCAGACTAAAAGTCTGGTGAGTGGAAGTAATCACTAGCATTTTTAAGCAAGATAAAGATAATAGACTTAGCAACAGTTCTAGTATAAAAAAATAATAAAGGAAAGATAAAACTGGGATAAAATATTCTTTCTGATTTCGCTTTGATTGTGATTGTTTGAATTGTTTGCACTTGTCTTAGATTGTTGCTTTGATTAGGCTGAAATCCTAATCATATTTTAATTAGGCCGAGAACCCTATTCTACCCATTGATAAGCCTTCTATCTCTGTTGCGCCACTGTTAGCTAGTCCCATTGTGTGGGTCCCATAGCAAAAGGACACCTGTTTAGCTCTTTGAAACTCAATAGCGTCTTATCTCCCTTACTTCGGTGCCACACACTTGGTCACCACCGGTTCACACTATTTATTGCTCTCTCTTGTGACCTCTTACGAACCATAGTCAGCATAAGCATGCCCAGCCTCACCTAATCTGTTCTGTGACCATTAGTCCTGGCTTGAAGGGGTCCTGCTCATCCTCACCTAAGTATGTTGTGAGACCATCAGCACTAGTCTAAAATGAGGATGCTATTGGTATAGGTCCTAATATAAAAAATCTAGTTGCGCCCCTTGCCCAAATCCCCTGAATTGATCTTTTATTTATTGTCCACTTATTTACCCTGGCTCCTTGCCTCACCTAGACCATCAGTCCTAGTCTGAAAGGGTCATGCCCAGCTTCACCTAATCTATTGTGAGACCATTAGTCCTAGTCTGAAAGGGAGTGTTATTGGTATGGGTCCTATTTCTATGTATGCTTATTAACTTAGTGTAAGTTCTTTAAAATAAGCCTCTTATGTTATTTCTGTTATATTTGCTTATTAACTTAATTTAAGTCTTAAAATAAGCATCTTTTTTTATTTTTGCTAATTTGCTTATTAACTTGATTATAAGCTTTTAAATAAGCCTTTACTATTCTTTCTGCTAAATTATAACCTGCGTTATAATTGTTATTCCTTTTTCCTATCTTTTTAGTTATAACAACTAGTTATAAATATGCTTGCAAATGTCTCGAATTTTCCTATTTCGGTCTATCTTATTTTTATTACGTCTTTCTTATTTTACATCTAATTTCTATAAATTTAGTGTTTAATTCTATTTAATCCATATCGGTGAATTATTCTATTTTTAATATTTTATTCGGGTAGAAAGGAATAAAAAGAAACTAACATTTACAAGCTAAATTTCAAATAAAAAGGAGTAGATGTAAATAAAAACAAATAAATGTAAATAATTGGAAATACTATAAATAACAGTAAATAATTGCAAATAACTGAATTAAAATAGCTGAAAGAAAATAAACTAGAAAGAAAGTGTAAAATTTACTTAAAAATAGACTGTAAATAAACTTACATAAAGTTACTCCAAAATTGTAGAAAAACTACAACTGTTAGAAACCCTACTAGTTTAAATTACTTAAAAATCTAAAATAATTACTTAAACACTCACCTGTGGTCCTTAGTCCTTTTCCTTGGACTCTCCAGATCCACTTCTAGGATATAAAATAATTTGATTAAAAAGATGTCCGGTCTCAGGCAATGAACCCTGATAGGAGAAAATATGAATGAGAAATATAGCTAGGTCTAGGGTCTTATTTATAGTGCCTTTTAGGGATCTCAGGCCATTCGATTTGAAGATTAAATCTGCTGCAACCATGTCATAGGAGCGTTGGGAACCGTCAGTTAGAAGCATGGACGAGTAGGATGAAATAAAAGTTGCAAAACACGTCACCCTCGAATCTGGACAAAACTGCATCCATATACATAGGAAGTTTGACCTTGGTATTGACCATTGCATGCTAGAGGTCGACCTATTGGTCAACCTAAGAATGGTGAGGGTCGACCTCAGGGTTAACCATGCCTTTATATTTATTTTTTCCGGTTTCTCATTTAATTCATATCTTCTTTGTTTTTTCTTGGATTTTACAAACTATATATGGAAATTTATCAGAAAATTGCCACGAAAACAATGATGCAACTCCCGTAGTTCAATTCTAAAAAATTCACAACCTTATTTTATTATTTAATTAATTTGTTAATTAATTCTTATAGCTTAAAATTTTGGGTTGTTACAATTTCTGAATCTCACTTATTAAAACTCCAATCTGGGTTCTAAACATCGTACTATTGACTTCTAAAAGTTTCACACGATGTTTCCCTAATATGGGTTTAGACTTTATAACTTTATAATGCCTGAATTTGAATCTCAGGTCTTTTATCATCAGTTTTGGATGCTGTCTACGGTTCTCGAATCTGGTTTTAAAGAAGTAGAATTTAAACTACAATAAACATCTAAGTCATCAATCAGAATCTTTGAGCCGGTGTTCTAGATACCTAAATTAGGGTTATTAGTTTACAACTTTAAAAGATGTTCATTGATATCTGAATTCAAACTCCAGGATCATTATAAATTCCAAGAAGAACTTCTATATACTTATTGAGATTTATGGGTTACAAAGACTTATTTTAAGATAATAGCTTATGACCTACTATTTCGAGACATTGACTATTTCCCTTAGGAATTTCACAGACTACGATTATTATATGCATGGATAACTATCAATTACAGACCTCGTATCCTTTATTAAATTGAGTTTATGATTAATTAACCATTTAAAATTAGAAGCACTACCATGCCGACTTATCATGTTGCATATATATAAGATGGTGAGTTAGAAATAGAAAATGTCACTTACTTTGAATTTTGCATGAAAACAAAATTATTAACAGCAAGGAAGTACTGAAATTTTGTCCTAAAGAACAAAAGCTTCTTTCATACAACGATGGAGGGGGAAAATGTTAGTTATAAAATACACTTTAGAAGGAAGGTATGAAATAAGGTTAATGAAAATGTCAGGCTCTACTGGAATTGTATGTATAGATTTCGACAAAGGTTATGAAAGAACGTTTCGAAGGCGTTAAGAAGGCTTTCGAAGGAGTCACAGGCGCCAGGCATCTTTGCAAGTGATAAAAAATGTAAAAGTATTCGAGATAGATGATACCCTACCGCCACTTTCAACCTATCGATGCAAATGATTTTGTGTGTATAGAAAAATCAAGGATGGGCTCGAAACCATTTTCGACGGCAACGAACATTAACCTTCCATATGCGCGCTAAATCTTTTGAATCCAAAGGTTTCGATATCATTCAAATTGCTCCAAACAACCTTTATGAAAGTATAATTAGGCCTTTCAAATCGATCGAAGCCAATAAAATCAGGAAAAGGTTTAGCATCAATCCACAAACATGCATTTGAAAGCTGCCTACAGCATCGAAACCATTGATACTTCAACATTTTCAAAGCCCGAGTAAACTACCTATCGACAGAGTTGAAAGCTCCTATCTTTACTTCTGATAACAACAATGTGACATGACATTTGTGGCCCTTTCAATGGCATCGAAAGCAATTCGAAAGAAAGCAGGGGACAGGATCACTAAAACTTTAACAAAGGCGAAAGGAAGATAAAAGGCCCTTTCAACTTGGTCGAACGGCCTAAAATAAGAAGAGGAGAAGCACAAGGATGAGTTAGAGGATTCGAAAGAGACGCCTTTCAACTGCATTAAAGGTTGGTGAGGCCTTTTGACCGCATTAAAAGGAAAGTGCGGAAGATAAAAGGACCTTTCGACTAAGTCGAAAGTATTGGTGCGAAAGGGGGACTACCTGCATTTATAACTAAGACCCAAGGGGTCCGTTTTGGAGACTAGATTTGGGAATCCTAAACTCATTTCCTTCATTTCTACTTCATTGTTACCACAAATCTTTGTAAACCATAAATCAATTTCGGGAAAAGCTCTTAAAATTGTAACTCATTTTTGATTAATGATAATGGAGAGATTCGCGGATTCATTAAGGATTTTGGTTATAAGGAAGATAATTACGATCATTATCCAGACTAATGATCAACTCACATGATGCTATCTTATTCTCGTAACTTCTTTTTGTCCACGCAAATAAATAGGATCGACTTGGAAATCATCCATGTCGAAACGTATCATTATCGTAGAAAATATTATGTAATGACAAACAAGGATGATGATGATACGTCGACATTGATAAGTTCATAGAACTTATGAATATTCAAGACAATCTTATATCAAGTATATTGAATGAAGTTTAGGCAGCTTCAAATTGGATCTGCTTTGAAAGGATATAAATCCTTTCAACCTAGTCGAAAAGGGTGTCAAGAAGGAAATCTGGTCTACAATTGGCAAACAATCATATGAGGAGGAGTCCCTTTGAAAGGAACCTACACCCGACTACATCAGCAATCCTTTCAAAGGGGTTCCTCTAAGGAGGAAACAAAACCAACAATGTCGAAAGCAACTATTTCACTTTAACTGGTCAATCATACTTTCCGACATGGTCGAAAGGGCAATAATTAACCTTCCAACATGATCGAAAGGGATGAAATTCAAAAAAAATTGCTATCTTCAACTTATATAAAAGAAGGGTTATGAGTAAGATGCTCCTTCCCTTGCCTGCATTTCTAAGTTAACTTCTGAAACTGTTTTGACTAAGTAAATTTAGTCGTAAGGTGGATTTCAAAAAAAGCAATCTTTTCGATAGCCCTATTTTATATGAACTTATTTGCCTTTCACATAGCTTTAGGGATGTTGGCAAGTTTACTTGTTAACAATGTAGTTCTGCGATATAACATTCTCCGGCAGCATTTTGGTTTCCTTTAATCACTCCATTTCCATTCACCATTGAGAATTTTATGGTAAGGAACCACTGACCAGTTCTGAAATATACTAGTGCAGGCCGTCCCAAGAAGGCATTGTATGCTAAAGTTCCATCTACGATTACGAAAGTTTGGATGAGGGTGACTCCTCGATCGCCTTCATCAAGTTCTTCAGGCAAGTAAATCGTTCCGATGGGTTTTTTGGATTCGACGATGAATCCTTGAATTTTTATTTGGTAGGAGAATACATCTTTCATGCTGATCTTCATCTAATCAAAGGTGCGTTTGAAAATGATATTTGCCGAACTGTCGCTTTTTACTAATACTTGTCGGACCACAGCGGGTCTGATTCCTACTATCATGGCCATAGGATCGAGAGTTGGAGCTGTTACTCCCTTAGTGTATGGTTTTCTAAACACCATGTCATCGTTCAGAGTTCTCTTCTTCTTAGCAGAGGTTTTGCCTTCGATTGCAAGGCATCCATTTTTCGAAGCATGTCTCAGTGAGCTCGCATAACACTCTATATCTTCCCAACTCTTCTGCACGGGATAGGATCTTCTAGATATTGTTCCAATGATCTGCCTCTGGTCAGTTCATCTAGATCCCTCATTACTAGTTCCACCTTGATTTCCTCAATCTTTAGGAGCTGAGGGTACCATGAGTTGGTCAGGTATTTGTGATTTCCTCACGTAATGCTGAAGCTTGTTTTCCTGAATCGATTCCTCAACCAAGTTCTTTAGGTGACTGCACTCATTCATGGTGTGGCCATGTGTTTTATGGAAGAATGGTACTTTTCATAGCACTTTTGCCGTTCAATTTCTTCCTTTTTTGGAGGTTTGTACTTCTCTATCCCCTATATTGCGAGATAGACGTTTTCTGGAGTATCATTGAGCGGGGTGTAATCTTTAGGCCTAAAGCCTTTAAGCCGCTTATTTGTTCCATTTTGCTTGTTAGAATTTTGATTTTTCCTTTTCTAAGTTGCATATTTTTCTATATTTCCTCCAATGGTCCCAGAGGTATTTATATCTTGGTTTGCTGCTACATCACTCTATCTAATGTTAGCTAGTTGTACGTTAGTAGATTTCCTTTCTAGTTCTTGTGCCTTTTCCAACCTCAAGTATTGGCTCGGCTTTTGGTTGAAGTCCTTCCTTGTAGTAAGCTGTTCATTTTGATCCACTTACCGAATTCAGTGTCAGGATGGATAGTGCGAACCAGAGCCATGAAAACTATATCTTCATTTGGATTGCTTACTTTGTTACTGCAATGTTGAGCAGATTCATGAAAGGCTTTAGAGATTTGTTTCGTCCCTAGACCAAACCGAACAAGGACATCACATCCTTTGGTTGTGCCATGTGAAGTATGAATTTATCAAAGACCTTATTGCTAGTTGATTGAATGTGGAGATGGATCTTCAAGGAAGCCTAGTGAACTACATGGAACTAATTCCCTCTAGGAAAATCGAAAAACATCTACATCGAATGACATTTGAAGCATTTGTTCCATGCATATACCAACGGTACTTATATAAGTGAGGTTTTGGGTCTCTTACTCCGTTATAAGACAAAATGGTTTGCACGATGAGCTTCTTTGGGTACCGCTCATTCAAAATATCATCAGTGATAGGAGTTCAAATTTGGACGTATCCCTATTCATCATACCTTCTATCCTTACTCTCATCCATTAGTCACTTGACCGTGTCCATGTTAATTGCCTCATATATTCGGTAATATGGGGGTCGGCTATTAGTAACTATACCGAGTGTTTGGCTTTGCAAACAATCTCAGTGAGTGGGATGAAGCCTAGGCTCTCATGTTTTTGGTACAGCCACTCCCTTATAGTTCTGTTAGTTTATGGTTGGCCTAATTGGGGCAGTTTGGGTCTCCCTAGCATATCACATGCATTGGTATTTCCTTCCAACTTGTTATCATCAAGCTACTCACCATCTTTATAATCGAGGAGATCCATTACTACATCTTCCCATGGGGTTTTTTCTTCTAAGCTAAAATTCACAGCATGTTGCTTCATGGTTGTTGGAGTGCTGGAATCTCCCTTCAAAGTGAATCATGCAGTTCCACCTACTACTACTTTTTGCGGCTGCTTTCCGTTTCTCCTGTTTAGGCCAGAAACAGAAGAATTCTCTTGTTCCGCGGCAACCACGGGCTCTTTCACGGTTCGTGGAGCAGCATGAGACCGCAAGGTTAGGAGGGTGTTTAACTTGTCCACAAGAGCTTGTTGGCTAATCTCCATCTTCAAGTTAATCTCCTCAACCATCTTATTAAATTCAGCCCAAGTGACCATTTCATGTTGGGTAGAAGTTCCTCGCATATGTTCCCTTGTATTTGCTCTAGAATTTGTTCTGATTCATAGGTTGTTGATGCCATTAATTTCAGTTTGTTGAGGATTGGTTTCTTCTCCAGCGATTACTACTCCTACGGATCTTCCAGAAGCAGTTCTCTTTTTTCCTGGTGCCATTGGTTCTCAATAGCAAATCTCCTACATAGCGATTGACGACCTAACTTCTCAACCTTTCTAGTCCAAAGTAGATATCTAGATCTAAGCCTGAGTTGGACTCTCAATGAAAGCACTAAAACGTTAACCCAAAAAATGGATCAACACCCTGGATTGATTGTGAAAGCACCAGCCTTGTTTATCAAGGAAAATAAGATAGAAAAAGCAATAGTAGATCATGGATAAAAGTTGAGAGACAAGGGAATTTTATAGTGGTTCAGCTATTAACGAAACCTATGCTCACTTATAGATTTTATTAATATATTGACTGTTGATCACAACTAAAATTTGATTACAATTTGTATAATTGAATTCAAGGAAATCAAGCTGCCGTTTAAGGAGATAAAAGGAAGGATCTCAATTATCCTATGGAAGGCATTGTAAGGAAGAAAAAGGTTGAAGAATCTATCTAGCAATGTTTCTCTAGTGATCAGACCAGCTGGACCCTTTTATGTTGGGGATAGGGAGGTATTTATAGGGGTTAGATAACACTTGGGTCGAAACTAGAGCACAAGAGGCTTCTAAACATGAATTTTAGGAGTAAACCAAGCTAATTGTTTGGATCGGCATAGATCCAACTAGATCGGATGGGTACCGATCCAAATAGTTGGGCAATTTCTGTGCAACTTGCATCCCAAAAGCTTCCTTATCTGCAAGCGAGGCTTCCCTAAAAATTTTATTACTTGTTGACTTTTTTTAACGTGGACTCAATAGTAGGTTAGATCAAACTGAACTTGCATAGGACAAGTCCTGACTTCTTCAACTTGGTTTCCCAGAATATTATCAAATTTGGTAGATAAGCCTAGAAGTAACATACGAACATAATGCAAGTGGTTTGGAGTGCAGACGAGTTAATAATGTGGATCAATACTGATCCAATTAGATCAGATAGGTGGCGATCCTAATAATTGACTAATTTTATCCCAAATTCCCAGGGATCGTTTGTTATGTTCTTTTAGGTCTTCTGGCCAACTTTCGAGTCATTCGCGTTTAGTTCGAATGCTCTAACTCCTTTTCAATTTTGCTGGTTTAGAAACCCGGTTAACGTGGTTTAAGGTTTATTAATGATTTTTGAAGTTATATTATTATTTTATAAAGGTATTTATAAATAATAACTTATTTATAAAAATTGGTTTTACTAAGTAAAAAGGTTTATTTAAAGTGATTTAAGAGGATAAGTTGTAGCAGATATTTTGTAAAAGAATTTTTTTCAAAGAAGATTTATCAAAGGAGTTTTAAATAGGGAAATGTTTTATAAATGATTTTAAAAGTTCATAAATTTTTTTGTAAATTGACTTGTAGACTTATAGAAGTGTTTTATAAATTGGTTTTGGAAATTTACAAAGGTATTTAGATATGAAGTGTGCTTATAAAAGGGAACTTTTAATAAAGGATAAGTGGATTGGGTTTAGAAGTAATGTTTTTGAAAAAGAATTTGAAAAGAGGAAATTTGCCAAATGTTCTAGTAATAAACTTATACCATTAAGATAAGTATAAATGTTTTTCAAGGATAAAAGGGATGTTAGGGGTCTTGGGAATAGAGTTTTGAAGAGATCATTTGATCAGTTTTGCAAAGTATTTTAACTAATTAATGATTAATTAATAATGGCTTGGCACATTGCATATGGAATTGAATCGATATTTGAATATTTATTTATTTGATAGTTAAATAACCGACTACCAAACTTGGACCTAAACTAACTTTGAAAATGTCTAGGAGAAACACGTGAATTATATGGCACAGTCATCCCTAATGATGTTGTACTATTCGTATAATCTTGTTTTATTCTTTTAGGAAAAATGATATGGAAATCCATCAACTAACGGTTAGGAGGTGATCTACGCTCTTAATTTTGGCTATTTATTACATAAATAACTGGGATTGAGTTCACTGGAAATTATCGAAATTTGTTTCAAAGAGACCGAGATCAGATATGTTATCCAAAAACCACTTTGATCCAACTCAAGCATATTGATCTAAAGATACCTTGAAGAGCATGGAATCAAAGATGGAGTTTTGAAGTTTAAGGGCAATTTCTATTGATCTTGTGGTGATTCCAAAATGGGTTTAGTAGAAGTAATGCCTTCGGTTTCATTCAGTCACAAAACGAATTTGAATGGATGAGTGTCGGCATTGCATTGATGCTTGGAAGGTAGTGTTAGCATTCTAAGTGTGATTGCTATTCAAAGAAGTAAAATGTAACCTCAAGTCTCACAACTTAGAGAAATGGTAAAAACATGGAATGCAGTAGAGCCATGGGGTTGGCTACCATTAGGAGCTATCATCCCATTCTTGATTATTCTATATTAGAGTTGGTTTTTGTGCAAACACCGTGGTACTATAAGGCCTTAGTGTCAAAACGAGGTGATGTAATCCGACTTGTCATGTTAAAGGGGCACGCCATTTCTGTGTTGGCAGGGGCCAAGAGGTTCCTAGCTCCAAGTACATTTTCTAAAGGTGTATCATCGGAAGGTTGTCCCTTACCTTGCCACAGTACAGAAACCAATCTCCAAAACATGCTTGCAGTTTTGGTAGTAGAGCCTAGTTGTTAACAAGAAAACTTGTCAACACCCCAAAGTAGAGATTAGGGAAAGGGTCAGTCCTCCTAGTTCACTCATGGTTAAATAGTAGAAGTTAGGATATGAATACCTCCTTTAATTCACCTTCCAAAAAAGTCCATTTTGTGAAACTTTCCATTGTTGACCTTTCGACCTAGTCGAAATGCTCTTAGTCTTCTCTTTCATGACTTTTAAGCTTTTCATAGTTGACTGATTATCCCATCGAAACCTTTCTTTTGAAACAGTGGTGAAACCTTAAGGTCCGTTCTAAGGGTTCAAAAATATGGTTTTGCTAGATGGGTTTTCGACCATGTCGAAAGCAAGATACTTAAGTGATTTGGAATTAATTCTGAAAATCTAAAGGGAACAAGCTAGTTTAATGGTTTGACTCAGTTAAAACCTTTCGATGAAGTCAGTACCTGTAAACACAGTTAAATCCAATAAGAGCCATCTAACGGTTATATAATCAAAAATATTGAAATCATCCCTTTATTAATCCAATAAAGACGATGCCGATCAGTTTCCCTAAATTTGATTTACAAATTATAGTTTTACAACTTTGCAAAATTAACAATATACAAGTTTGGAATGAATGAATTCGGATCCCTTAAACCAGATCCTTTGGGTTTTATTTGTAGATGCGGGTGGACACCTTTTGACCTAGTGCTTTCAACCTAGTAGAAAGATGGTTTCAAATGCCTTCCAACTTCTTTATCATTTGCGCATATCTTTTCCATGCTTTTGAATGGGCTTGAACGCTTCTATCTTCGTAGAAAGGGATAGTTGCACCTTCTCTCTTTTTGTTTTTTGTTGTTATAAGAAGCAAATGTGCAAGATTTCAACTCTGTCTATAGGTAACTAGCTGTGATTTCGAAGTTGTGGAAGTGTCAATGGTTCTAGCGTGGTAGGTAGCTTCCGACTATATGCTCGCAAATTGATGCAGAACTTTCCCTGGATAAAAGACTTTGACAGGTTCAAATTGCTTAATTATGCTTTCGAATGGGTTGTCCTGATCAAGCCCTTTTTCTATGTAGCTTAAATGAAGGCGAACCCTTTGATATTGAAAGTTTTGGCGCACATATAAAGGGTTGTCCTCCATTGTCTCTGAAAGGTGTTTCTTCAACCTATTCGAAAGGTCTTCATAGATGTGGAAGCACCTTCTTCGAAAGGGAATCACTGATGCGGAAGGGTGATTTCGGCCCTTCCAACCTCTTCAAAAGTTTATGGTATTTATAGTCTTTGGTTATTGCATCCCTTCGAATCCTTTGAAAGGTCTTTCTAAAGCTATTTTCTATTGCTCTTATTTTCTTCTACTCATTCTAGGTTCGACAAGGTCGAAAGGGTTTATGGTATTAACATTTGCCCCTCCTCTCCTCCCCATGCGAAGGGATGCACTTTACTTTTCAACCAATTAGAAACTATCGGTGCTTTCCACCTTTTCATATTCCATTTTACATCTAATCCGTTCATTAAAATCTGATCGAATAGTTTGCTATCTTTGCTTACTTTTCTTATAAACCATGTTCTTCTCCCCTCTTCTTTCATTTAACTGCAATCGATATAAACTTTGACCAAAAAAAATCAAAGTTCTCAAACTCTCGAATAATTTTTAACTCCAACAAACAAAAGTTCAGGTCTAAAGTAAGTTTCTATTATTTCATTTTTTCAACAAAAAAAATATATTTTACAACGAATCTCGTTTTCTCAAACTTCTACAGTTCGGATTTTGAATTGTTGTTTTGATTTCCTTGCAATCGTTCAAGTTTTTTATTTTCCTAAAAAATTTATTTAAGTTGGTTTTATGGTTTGATTCGATTTGTTTTCTTATTAATCTTCATTTTAATTCGATCTGGTCCAGATTTTACTGTTTTTGTTGTTTTCACAGACGTCGAATTTTCGACTTAAAGATTTTAAAATTTTAAAAAGTTGATTCGCGTTTAGATCCATTTTCTTATTAGTTTTTTTATTTCTAGGTTTAAATCGGGCTTAGGGAAGAAGGAAGTTTCTGTTTACTTCGCCTAGAAGTTTTGAGATGTAAGAATCAAAATTTGGCGCTACAATTTTGCCTTTCTACCCCTTCAAAATCGATTAAAGCGACAACTTTTGTTTCTCTTTTTCAGCGCCTTTCGACGGAGTCATAAGGTAACCTAGCGCCTTATTTATTTAACCTCAAAGAAAGCTTGTTTAACTAATATGAAGTCAACCTCTTCGAAAGCTGTTTTATACTTTAACGTATTCAAATATCCTTCAAAGATGTTGGCTTTTGTATCTTAAATGAAAATTACCTAATTCATTCTTTCGAAAGCATGCCTTAAAGGTTTCACAATCTTTAGTACATATTTATTTCTAATTTGTTTAAGTTAGAGATATATGCATTTGGTAAATAAAATTAAAGAAAGAATACATTGCATATGTTGTGAATCAAGTCAAACATTTCGATTTAGATGAAACCTACTATATTCATCTTAGTCGAAACCTACTATGTTGATTAAAATTTTATTGTTGTTATGTTTTCGAAACCATACATCACCTTTCGACTCTGTCAAAACCTAATTGAGATTTAATCATTGTCTTTTACCAACGTCATTGATACTTCCCAAGTCCTTTTATTCTCTTATCAATATGATTCAAACTCAACAACTTTCGCCTTAATTATTAGCATATACTGTTTCGATAGCATTCACATTCCCATAGAAAAACTAAGTTCATAGGTTTCGACAATTTCAAAAGATTCTTTAATTGTTTATTGAATGTTTGTAGTGCATATTTTATTAAAATTTGTTGTGTTGGTTTTAACTACTTTCTTCTAATAACAAATGTTAACAAAATTTTATCAACATCCCTAATGCTCTGATAAGATATTTTTGTTTGCACATAACCATGTGGTGGAGATGATTCTTGCTTCTGGAAGTGGATCTTTGGGTAAAATGTCTTAAAGTGATCTGATGAAAAGTATAATGAATGGCCATTCCTTTCGACCTTGTCAAAAAGTTAAAAAGGTGCTCCAACCTTTCGACCAGGCTGATGAAATACTACATTGTCAAACCTTTCGACCTTGTCGAAAGGTTATAGGCATGATCATCCCAAACTTCCGTCTAAGCTAGCGTGGAAGGAAAGAACTCAACCTTTTGACCTTGTTTAAAGGTTGTTAATGAGATTACTCCAGCCTTTCAACTAAATTGGAATAGAATGAAACAGCTCAACCTCTCGACCTTCTCAAAAGGTTGTCAACGTGATCATTCCAATCTTTCGACCAGGTTGGAACAGAAGTAAATTAACAAACCTTTCGACTTTTTCAAAAGGAGAGATAAGTTTTTCCAGTTATCAAACTTCAAAAAATCAATAACTTGATGAGTTCCATCTCCGATTAGAGTCGAAAGCAGTTATGTTTGATCTCTACCACTTGCTTTTTAACCAGTCAAAAGCTTATGCGTAAGACCTCTGGACATTGTTGTGAGGAGATGTATAGTTCATTTGCCAATCTTAACTGCTTTCGGCCGCTTTGATTTCCATTTTCAATCTATGGAATCAATTAGAAGGGTTTGCTAATGCTTTAGGATGTAAATTCCCTTCAAATTAAACCCATCATGATCGATTATAAGATATATAACCTAGGATTACATTACGAAGTAAACACCTCGACTAAGTGGAAAGGTTTCCCTTCTTTCGAAGCAATCCCGGCTTATATCTTTTACCCATTTACTTTTCTTATATAGGATCATTTTAGTTATTCCTATATCCATGCACATAGCATTTGTAAAACGACATCATCGCTTTATCTTTCCACATTAAGTGTTGATTTCAATGATAATATGTTGCAATGGGGAATGTCTTTGACAATCTTATGTATAGCATAGATCAAAAGAGATTATGAGAAAAGGTTGAAATCATGTGCAATTGATCATTAGTCTAGCTAATGATCTTAAAGATTCTCCTCTTTGCCAATATCCATCATGAACGAGCCATCTCCCTTTTATTCATATCCAAAATGAGCTATAAGAAATTGAGCGATCTCCCAAATTCAATTCAGGGTTTCCACAAATAGAATTATCTCTGCGAATGTGTAGAAAAGAAAATTAATACAGTATCCAGAATTGGGCCTCGAAAACTGGACCTCTTGGGTCTTATATATGGATGCAGGCGGCCACCCTTTCGACTCCATGCTCTCGACTTGGTCGAAAGGTCTCCCTTTTATATGCAGTTACGAACCTTTTGAATTTGTCGAAAGGTTTTCCCTTCATATGCCATTATTGTTCTTTCGACATTGTTGAAAGGTCTGCTTCTCTATATGCCTCCTTGAACCTTTCGACTTTTTCGAAGGGTTTGCCTTCTATATATTGTTGTGAATCATTTAATATTGTTGGGAGGTTGCTCTACACTTGGTTGTTGTGAACCCTCCGATATTGTAGGAAGGTTGCTTTTCACTTGGTTGTTGTGAACCCTCTGACATTGTTGGATGGTTGTTTTTCACCTGGTTGATGTTAACCTTTTGACATTATCAAAGTTTTACCTTCCATCTGCTGTTTTGTGCTTTTTGACATTCTCGAAAGGGCTTTTTCTTCAACAAGTTGTTCTAAACCTTTCGACGTTGTGGAATGGTTTCCCTTTCTTTTGCCTTTATGGACCTTTCTACTTTGTCGAAAGGTTTGTCTTGTTAATAACTTTATTAACCCTTCGACGTTGACGAGAGGTTTGCTTTTACTTATTGTTGCCGAAAACTGAATTTTCCCTCAATGTTATCGAAAGGTTTTGTTTCATCCCTTGCTAACTTTCTGAATATTGTTTTCTGCGTGGCACATTTCGATGCTGTCGAAAGTTATCTTGGATGTGTTTTGACCGTTTCAAAAGGCTTGCTATGCTTTAAAAAGGTCACTTTTGGGAAAAACCATTGACTTTGAATGGTTTGGTGTGTAGTTGAGAGGAACACTATTGATTTATTCCAAAAAGGGCTTTGGAGTCATCGCTACTTTCTCATCTATGTCGAAAGGTTAATTGTGGTGGAAGGTTCTGTTTGCTTTCATCTGGATCGAAGGCTTCTGCATTGTATGAATAATTGGACCTTCAAAACATCCTTTTTTAAGTCTTTCATGACTACTTGGCTTGTCTCTTTATCAAAACATCAATTTCGTTATTCTTCTTTCATACTTCTACCTTCTAGAAGATTTTATGATTAACATTTTGCTATTGTATGAAAGAAGCTTTTGTTCTTTAGGACAATGTTTTCATAGCCTTCTTATTCTTTATAATCTCATTCTTTTTGCAAAAAATCAACATTAAAAGTACAATTGTTATTTCATACTTATATGTATGCTCAATAGTTGATCATCACATTAATTTTGGCATCATTTGGAATTTAGAGATACCATCTTTTAATTTTGGCATCGAGAAAACTAGTTTGAGATTTTTGGTTGCCTGCAACTGATTTGATTACATTATATCATTCATGAAATCTAACCCAGATTAGGGTACCAATTTATGAAGTTTAGAGATTGATAACATGACATTCGGAATCTAGACGACATTGTCCATAAACAGTTTCATATGCGGCACTCTAAACCCAGATTCAGGCTTTTATAGCCAATTGATCGAGAATTAGCAGTATGGTTCTCATATTAAACTTCGAGTCCCGATCAGGACATCTTGTAGAAAGAATCTTTGGCCCAGATTAGGGCACATATTAATATAGGTGGATGATTGTTAAAATAGAATTTTCTCACCAGCATTAGTGTGTAATTTAAATAACTAGAATTTCATCAATATAGTCCCCACAATAGATGCCATGGGCCCTGATTAGGGTATTTAGGCAAAATTAGATAATTTCGAAATTCAAGTTCGAGCATTAAGAATTGTAATAACCAATAATTTTCTAACATCCTGCTATGAGCTTAGTAAAGATAGCGATTGAAAAGTTCTCAAAACCAAGATTTGAGTATTAGATGTCGATATTCATATATGAGAAATTTGAAATCAAATCTGAGAATTTGGGATATATAGTAATCCATAGATCTTATACCCAGATTAGGGTTTAAATAAACAATGGCCTTGATACCCAGATTCGGGTATAATAAATTAGTAATTGACAATGAGCCGAAACCAAGATTTAAGTGTTTAGTCGATGAAATTCTTACATGAAAGGCCCGGAACCCTAATTCAGGTATTAATAGATGATGTTTAGAAATAAAATCCCTAAACCCAGATTCATATGTATTAAAAATATTAGAAGTTAGTAGAGACCAAAACCCATGTTCAAGCTTTTTATAATGAAGTTCTGAAATGAATATCCCAAAACCCATATTCGGGTATTTGATTTAGAAATTCATATATGAGAATTCCGAAGGCCAGATTTGGGCATTAATTGATACGTCAAGAAAGTCTTGAAACCTAGAATCGAGTGTTAATCAACGGAGATTCATCTCACTCCTTTTCTTTTGTATTTTCTGACATAAAAGAACCCTTCAAGCTTTGTATAGAAATACTTTGATTAGTTGCCACTTGAGCTTGGACTTTTAGTCCATAATCAGATAAGCCGCCTTGACCTGAGCTATGACATCTTAGTGCTTAGTTATTTGTGCCACCTCCCAAGCTTGGACATCTTAGTCCATTATTGATTGAGCCTCTTCTTGGCCTTGGACGTCTTAGTCCATTATTGATTGTATCTCACTTGGGCTTGGACATCTTAGTCCATTATGATTAAGCCTCACTTGGGCATGGACATCTTAGTCAATTTTTTGTTGGGCCTCTTCTTGGGCCTAGACATCTTAGTCCATTGTCTGGTTCGTTTGGTTAGCTCATCTTAGAGGATGGAACTAAAGACTTACCCAACCTCCCTCCAGAAGGTGCCCTACCCTAGTCCTTTTGCGGCACGGACAGGGGCCTGTTCCGTGCTCTACCATTGCCATCTTAGGTGTGGATAGAGGCTTACTCTGTCCTCCTCCAGGAGGTACCTTAACCTGGCCATAGCATGGCGTAGATAAGGGCTTGTTCGGTGCACTACCTTAGCCATCTTAGGCACGGATAATGGCTTACTTCGTCGTTCCTCCAAGAGGCGCCCTACCCTTGCCATTTTGGCGCAAACAGAGGCTTTTCTACCATCTTACGTAGACTGCCATCTTAGGTGGTATCCAAATTTGAGGAGCATTTCACTCCTAGCGATGTAGATTTTCTCTTTTGAAATAAGTTCTTTATTAATCCATCTTTGGAAAATATGGCCTCAAATGTTCGACATTCCATGTCCTAGGCACCACATTGTCATTTGGGTGACATAGCTTGTAAGCTCTTTATGGGATTACTTTGCTTATGATTAATGAGCCTTCCTAGTTGGGTCCCAGGGTCCATCTACAGGATCCTTAGTATTGGCCATTACTCTACAGAGTACCAAATCTCCCTCTTGAAATAATCGAGATCTCACTCTTCAATTGTAATATTTTAAGATTCTCCTTTGATATTCGGTGGTTCTTACCACTGCTTCATCTCTTAGCTCATGTATTAAGTCTAGTGATTCTTTCTTCAATTCTTGATTCATATCGAATGCATAGCCAGTCCTTCAGTGTGTGAGTATTTCAATCTCAGTTGGAAACAACGCTTCACATCTATATGTCAAAGAATACGAAGTATGTCTTGTTATTGTCTTAATAGATGTTCGATAGGCCCATAAAACTAGTGATAGTTCTTCTACCCAATTTCCTTTTTCTTTATTTAGTCACTTTTTCAAAATGGATTTTATGGTCTTATTTGCAGCTTCAGCTACTTCATTAGGTTTTGAATGTGGATAGATGAAAATCTTTTTAATAATTCCATTTTCGTGGTAGAATCAAGAGAAGTCTTTGCTTTCAAATTGCATCCCATAGTCAGAAACTATCTTTTGGGAAATTCCAAATCTAGTTACGATATTCTTAGTGACAAATATCAATACTTTTCTCGATGTGATTTTTGGGAGTGGTTCAGCTTCACCCATTTGGTAAAGTAGTCGATAGCTGCTACGACGTATTTAGATCCTCCTTTTGAAAATGACAATGGGCCGATCAAATCTATTTCCCAAACATCAAAGGGCCATGGACTTGCGATTGGAGTTAATTTACTTGGACGAAACTTAGGTATCTTTGAAAACTTCTAGCATTTCTCGCATCTTTTTACACAGTCTATCACTTGGATCACCATGTGTGACCAATAAAATCCTTGCCTCATTACTTTCTTTGCAAGCTTCATTCCATTTGAATGATCACCACACACCCCACATGTGCTTCAGCCATTAATCTCATCCCATCATTCATGCTTACACACCGAAGATAAGGTATGGTATATCTCGTCTTATAATGGTTTTCATTTATCATAACAAAGGTCGGAGCCTACTTCATGACTTTCCTTGCTTCTTCTTTATTAGTTGGTAACATTCCATTGATTAAATACTCAACAATATGCGCCATCCATGTATCATCATATATGCCTTTTGGACTGGGTTGATCTATCCTTCCATTTTCTAATTCTTAATCATTTTCTACTTCATCTTCCCTCTCTTATTTGGCCTTAGATCTCGTCATCACAAGCAACTCTTTTCCTTGTTTGGGTGTCTCTTTTTCTATGCTCGACCTTTCTGATATCTTATGGGGACAATTCATGTTTCTGAAGCTCCTCTTGAGCTGGCCAATTTTGCTAAAGAGTCTGCATGTGCATTCTCTCTCCTTGGTACTTGATTTGTTGAAAAATCTTCAAACAAGGCAAGCATTTGCAATATCTTCTTAACATATAAAGTTAGCTTGGGATCCTTTGTTTATTATATTTGTTTCACTTGATTGACTATTAGCTGTAAGTCACTAAAAATCTGTATTCGGGGAATTTTCACTTCTAATGCCAAAGTTATTCCCGCTATCATTGACATATATTCTGCCACATTGTTGGTTGTAGGAAATCCCAATTCTATGGCATAATGCAATCGATCTCCGTCTAGGGTTATAATTACATATCCTACTCAGGCACATTGTTCATTTGATGCATCATCCACAAATAGTCACCATATGGGCTTCTGATCTATCTCCTTTTCTGATTACTCCATTATAAAGCTGGTCCATTCAATTACTAAGTCTGCTAGTTCTTGGACTTTGATTGCAGCCCTTAGTTGAAACTCTATTTCGTATTGGCTGAGTTCAATTCTCCATTTTACTAATCTCGCTTATGTCTCAGGCTTACTGAAAACTTGCTTAAGTGGAAAATTTGTCAATACTTTGATCGAATGTGCTTGGAAATATGCTCTGAGTTTTCGAGCTATAAGAATTAAGCTAATTTCTCTATAACTGGGTATCGAACATCTGCATCTTTTAACCGCCTGCTTACATAATATACTGGGAGTTGCGCTCCCTTATCCTCCTGAATGAGTACCGAACTGACCGCCTATTCCGATACTGTCATATATACGGATACAAAGTTCCCCACTCTTTGGTCAGGAGAGTATTGGTGGTTTCTCCAAATGAATTTTCAATTCCATGAAAGCTTTTCTGCAATCTTTTACCCATTCAAAGTTCTTTCTCTTCTTAATCACATCGAAGAATGGTAAGCATTTATTAGTAGCTTTAGAAACAAACCCTCTCAGGGTGGCTACTCTTCCATTTAAGCTCGGTACTTCCATACTAGTTTTCGGCTTGGCCATATCCCTTATAACTTGAATTTTTTGGGGACTTGCCTCTATCCCTTGAGAACTTACCAAGTAGCCTAAGAATTTTCCAAAATGGACTCCAAAAGAGCAACTTTGTCGATTTAACTTCATTTAATACTTTCGCTGTGTCTCAAACATTTCCCTTAGATCTTTGATATGGTTTTTAGGCTCGTTTGATTTTACCATCATGTCATCAACATAAACCTCCATATTTCTTCCAATCTGTTCTTTGAACATTCGATTAACCAACCTCTAATAAGTGGCCCCAACATTCTCTAGACCAAAGAACATAGCTTTGTAACAATAAATTCCCCATTCCATTATGAAGCTGGTATGGTCATCATCTGTCTTGAACATTGGTATCTGATAGTACCCTAAATAAGCACCCATATGGGATAACATCCTGTGTCCACTGATTACATCTACATACTGTTCTATTCGTGGAAACGGGAAACGGTCTTTCGAGTTACTTCGTTTAAATCTATGTAATCCACACATGTTATACACTTTCCATTTGACTTTTTCACTAGATCTGAGTTGGCTAACCATTTAGGGTAGTATACTTCACTGATTAAACCATTTTCAAGGAGTCTATCAACTTCCTCTTTTAGTGCATTTGTTCGAACTTTATCTAATTACCTCTGTCTTTGCCTTATAAGGGTTGCTCCTGGGTTTATGTTAAGAGGGTGACACACAAAGGTCGTGTAAGGACCCAGAATTTCTATTAATTAAAATTTGAATATTTAATTGATTTTAAATATTAATAAGCAAAATTTATAAGTCAAATAAATTTTATTTCAAAAATCTGGATTTAATTGGATAATTAAATCGATAATTTAATATTTCAAATTCCATAAATAATTGGAAATTGGGTTTAATATGATCGAAAATGATTTGTAAAGTTTTATTTTATCATATTGGAGTTAGAATGATGTCATAGAACTTTTAAAATTGAATTAAAAGTTAATTTGTGAAAATTGAATATTTTAATATTTTAGTGACGAGTTAAAATAGTCATTTTTCAAATAGTCTCGGATTTCGACGAAACCAGTTTCATCGGATCCGTAATGTTATATTATTGTATGGTTTCAAATTTCGTGTCAATCGGATTTACGGTTTGTCCGGGGCAAGCCAAAACGCATAGGAATTGGTTTAAATCGATTTAATTTAAAATCGATCGTTTATTGCCGTAACTCACACAGATGATCGAATTAGACTTCGAAACATGTTCCATTGTGTTCGGAACGTGGGGTAAACCTTAGAAACGCCAGCCAGCACGCTTCGTTTGGAGTTTGGAAATTTTCGATGAATAGTAAATTGGGCAATTTTCTATAAAAGGACGTTCTATTCTCTCATTTGCAAACAAAGAAACCCTAGCTAGGGAAAATGCTTCAGCCGCCACTTTCTACATTTTAATGGCCAGAAACTTCCTAGCTTCCTCCTCAATTATCTTCCAATCCACTAACCAATTCGAGAAACTTTCTAAATGAAAGTTGTAGAGCTCGTCGAGAGCTAGATATCCAACGGTGGAGATCGTTTAACTCCAAGTGGATCGATGGCAATCGAAGCCCAAAGGGCCGGCTGTTGTTCGCGTTTTTTGATGCCTATTGTTGACCGAGCTTGGAGATATATTGGCCGAAGGTCGAGCTCGTGGAGGCGCACGCGATGGCACTGCTTGATCGTTGGCTAGTTGATTGAAGGTGGTCGAGTGTTTAGGATTTTGTGCGTGTTTTATGGGTTGATGTCACGTTCGTTCAACTGGAAGGAGAAGAGAATGCGCGTGTGCGGTCAGATGGGGGGAGGCCAGATCTAACGGTCCAGAAGATGATGGTTAGAATAATAAAAAGAATTTGTAAATATAATTGTATATTAAATTGTGTAATCTTTGTAACACCACAACTTTGTCGTACGAGGTCGAAAAATTACGAAACGAATTGCGTTGCAATCGTTTTGCCGAGCACTACGCTATGGACCTAGTTTGGAGTCGTTTGGAGCTAGTGAAAATTTCAGGTAAAATTAAACGCGTGTTTAATTTTATTCGAAATAAAACGCAAAAACTGAATTGAAAGCAAGGTGAGAACTTCTCACTCAATCGAATAGTTTTGATTTATATTTTAAATAGTTTGATTTAAAATTGTTGATTGTATGCTGAATGATGAATTATTATATATTGATTGTTAAAATAGACATTATACGCCGTTAGTAAGCGGAGGTTATTTATTAAAAACATATACCGCGATAATTCCATCTTGATTGGGATTGGTATTATATATGTACTTGGAGTTGATTTTCCCGCATTATATAGCGGATGAGACCCTATTGCGCCGCCTATTAAGTGGATAATATTTTTATAAATCCCATATACCGCGATAATTCCGTACTGGAACGGAATTGGTATTGTGCTAATGTTTGTGGATACATGGAAACAGGTTGGAGGGATCCAACTGGATTCCTCACCAGTATTTATTTGATTACAGATATTGTGATATTTGTTGATTATCATATCGATATATGATATTTGGATGTCGTGATTGACTATTTGGTGCTGTTGCATCAGCGTATCCATTTTTGAAGTTTTAAAATAATGATTTTGATTTAAAAAAAAATAAAGTGATTTTTCAAAGTATACGTTTTATTGAACTTTTAAATTGATTCATTTTAAATAAATAAAACGTTAAAATTTTAAAGTTATAAAAATTATGATTTTTGGTGAAAAATAACCGAAGTGTGATTTTTGGAATAAATAGTTAAGTAATTTGTAAAATGGTTTAAATTGGGATTTTTGAATTATTAAAAACGATGTATATAAAAGATTTATAAAATTGAAATTTTATAAATTAAAAATATTGGAATATTAAAACGAGTTTTTATAAGTGTTAAAAAAAATGAAATAAAAAATTGGATTTCATAAGTGAACGAAATTTATAGATTTATAAATTGTGAAGTTATAAAATGAATAGATTTTGTAAAATAAAAGATTTATAAGTAATTATCTTGTAAATCAGACTTTGGCATTTAAATGGGATATAAATAGTAATTGTTAATAAAGGGATTTTTATAAGTTGAAGTTGTTATAAAATATAAAAGAATCTTAAAAGTAATAAGATTTTAATGTGTGAAGTTTTTTTTTAAGAACGATTTTGTAAATAAATGGATTATAAGTATTTAACTTATATGGACTTTTGGTATATAATTGAGTTATATAAATTGAATTGGATTAATAAAGGAGATTTATAAATCGAAGCTTACAAATAGAAATGGAATTTATAGACATTGTTTATAAATTCAAAATCAATGGAATTTGATAAATTGAATGTTGAAATTGGTTAAGGAAGTATATTCACGATTTTGGACGGTGAATATATTATTAAATAAAATGGATATGCTTGGGAAAATGAATATTATAAAATGAAGTTAATCGTTTTAACGATGTTTTAAAATGTATTAAACATCGAAAACATAGATTTCAACATTCATTTTTGAAATAGACGTTTTCGAGAAATAGAAGGAAATGATGGACTATAACACTGTTGTTATAGTAAATGATTTCCGAAAGGAAATATTTTGTATAGTATTGGGTTTTATATATATATTTTAATTTCGAATCCCTACACTAGTGATTTTAGGCCGTCGTAACGATGTTTTACGCAACATTCGTTTTGGCTCAAATTAATGTGTTTAAAAGAATGTTTTTCTTAAAGAATGAATATATACTTAATTTTGATTTAAGTATATCAATTATTTTTCAAGTTTTGAAAATAAATGAATTTGTGAATTACTTATTATTAAATAAGTATGGAAATGTTTTCCAATATGAACTGAATATTTTGAGACTTTATCTTTTAAAGATAAATTGAAAATGAATATTAGAAATCGGTTTGGGAAATCGTATATTCATAGATATTTTGGGAATTGTAAATTACTATGGAATTTATAAAAGAAAGGGGAATTTGTTTAAAAATAAACGTAGAGTTAGTTTTTGAAGTGTGGGAATAAATTTGCGGATTTGGAACGTAAATATAAAGTAAATCGGTAAGGATTTATTTAATTGGTTTAAATGAACCATGTTGAAATGAAAGTATTTTCGCGTAAGGAAAATGATTGAAATTTGTTTTCAAAAGTGGTAAAGGTGAAAAGTGATTTGAAAATTTGTTTTCAAATGGTTGAAGTGTGGAAATTATATATCTAATAAAGATATTTTGGAAAGTAAATAATTTGGGAAATTATTTGGAATCTGGTGATGTTGAGTATACCTATTGATAGTTAAATAATCCGACTATCAATATTTACCTTTAAATAGGTATTTGTTGTGATTGCTTGAATTTGAATGCCACACTTATTTTTGAATAAGTGCTCACTATTCGGGTTAGCCGGGAAAGGACCTTGGGGTCGTATAACCCATTCCGAATATGTGATACGTCGTTATGAATTGCATTTGATGACCAGTGTTGAAGACCGGATATTTTTGAAAACGGAAGGATTACCGTCGAATGTTTCTGCATCGGCTGATCCCCGATATAGAAATTTATTACCCTTTGTGATGGGAAGTCCGGTCGTGATTAGTGAATATCCGGATTGCAAGGACTTCTTTGTAAGTGCCTTCGGTTCCGTTCGATCCCGGAACGGACTTGTATGGATGTGTGTCTGACGTTACAGTTTGAGATGTAAAGCTGGTTTCTATCAAATATGTTCCCGTTGGTGGCGGAGAATTTATTCTCTTAGCTTAACACCCTAGAGGTTATGTAGTTGATGGTTACCAGTGATACATTCCCAAATTGGTAATGTGGCATACGAAGTGTTGTTGAGCATTTGTTGAACAAAGCACAGTTTTGTATAAAGCGTGACTTTGTGGACGAGACTTCGTCGGACCTCACACCCCGGAAATGGTCAAAACACGAAGAATGCAGCAAGGTTATTAGGGGGTAGCGCCCCTTTAGTGTATGTCATTCCTTCTGGATAGAGGTGGCATCATGGTATGGAGCCCAGATACTTAACCTGTGTTGTTGCTGCAAATTTATTGCTTTGTGGTTGTTGGAAATCGAGGATCCTCGAATATAGATCGGTTACGATCGGGGAATGACATATTCGTGTCAATAGTTACCCAGTTAGGGGTAACCCGACCTTGTGTTGGCAGAGATCTGGTTAGGTTCTCGGGTCGTCTTTCCAAAGGCGTACCCATGTGGCAATGGGAAGTTCCTTGGCCTGACCATTTGTTGGAAATCCAAAGAAACAATACGAACCCTGTACGGTTTTAGTTGCATAACCTGCCATGGAATGTGGCGGTAACCTTCTATTGAACATGGTAGATATAGTAGGCATACAATAATGGTCGTATGTTGGCTAAGATTTATATCTTTACTTTCGAAATGATTTTTCCTACACTATGCACTAGTAATAATATCAAATGTTTCTTTTTAATGTGTATCAAGCATCTTTGACTATCATAAGGAGAAATCTCCTCCGATTCTGCGTTTGCATTGTGTGTGTGTACGGGAGGCCTTATGGTAGTCTCATTTTCTAAAAAGCATTGCGAATCTATTTTAAAATTATCCTGTACTTTGTTTTAAAGATAAACTGTTTTAAGTTCTCACACCAGTCACATGACTGACTCGGAGTTTATTGTTTTCCTTCCTAAACTCTGGGTGCCCACCAATTTCCACATGGGCAGTCTAGAGTCAGGTTAGCAGGATATTCTGGAATTCAGGAGTTGCTGGAGGCAAGCTGGATGGCATGATGTATTACTAGTATATAGTATTTCTTTTCCGCTGTTTGTTGTTGTACACTCTGATGATATGATGTAATGTGATGTAATGTAATGTAATAACTGATATAGTTCTTTGTTTAAAGATTATTCATTTATCTATTATATGTTGTTCCGCTGCGATTGTGAGATTCTGATATTGTTCTGTTGTTTTTTTTTTCTTTCTCTCTTCTTCTACCTTTTCTTCTTCTTTAACCATAATGGTACGGTTTTTCGGCATTCGATTGCTCGAAAGTTGATACAGTGGACGTATTGATGTCGGTTTTCGAGCGTCGAAAAGTCGCAACGTTACATTTGGTATCTGAGCTTATGGTTAAGCGACAACCATCGCTCTGTTGGGTGTTACTCATTAGAGATAGAGTCAGTAGTACTCTAGGATGAGTTTGAGAGTAATAATAGATATGAGCGCGTATTTGTTAGTGAATATAAAATTATTTTATATTGTGATGATTGGTTTGTTGAGTGGTATATGGATTCTGGTCGGTATAGTCCGTACAACTCTATCGATAGGGATCTCTAAACACTTGTACAGAACAATATGACACGATATTATTTAAAATAGGGTAAATGAAATAATTTTACCTTGACTATATTTTATATATGAAGGAATAATTTTTCAGAATTATTAAAGTTATATGAATTGCTTGCTTGGTTGTTGAAAATATAAATATATATAAGTCAGTAAATGTTGTTTGAATAAGTTAAATAAAAACAACAGCTGTAAAAGAATGAATTGTATAAGCAAATGATTTATAAGTATGAAGTTATAATTAAAACGATTTACACTTGTGAAATAACCTTATATATAAGAAGTGAAATTATATAAGTAAAATATTTATAAATAAGTAAAAGGATATATAAGAAGTGAAATTATCCAAATTATATATAATGTGATTTATAATCTGAAAATAAAATTCCAGAGAAGTGTTTTGAAAGGATTTGATATTTTGGAAAAATTGTTTTGGAGAAATTAAAGCTCTAAACTCTTTTCGGTCGCTGGAAAATAATTCCGATAATGATCATGACATCATCGGTGTTCATTTTCGGGTTTCCAAAAGAGGGATTGCTGGCAAATTGTTTTAAATGAAAGTTGTTTGGAAAATTTGGGTTTGGGTTTGAAATTCAAAAGATAATTTGAATTGGTTTCAAAAATGGTTTTGAAAGATTGAAAAGACTCTGGAATCCTATTTAAAATATTATGGGAATGATAAATGAGTTAGTAACTTATACAATTTGAATTTGGATAGAATAAATTTAACTTAAAGGATGGAGTTAAGTTAAAGGGAGTATAAGTGAATCGATTAAAATCCAAGTTGTAATGGATGAATATAAGTGAAATGAGTTTTGAACTTATAATATGAATAATAAATTTAGCTTTGGATAAGTTAATGGATTTGGAAGTTAATAAATAAGTTGTATAACTTATAGAATGAGAAAAGATAAGTAAAACCAATTATTGAAGTGGTTAAACAATTTTGTTAAGAAAATGAGATGGAATTTGAATAAGTGATGAAAATTTGACTTTGGTAAAAGTTAAATAGAAATGAAATCTGAATTGGATTTATAAGTGGAAATTTAAGTTAAATTAAACAAATGATGTTTGAAATGGAATATAACTTAAGTGATGTTGAATAAAGTTGATTCTGGTATCAAAGTAAATTAATAAGTGAATTAATGAAGTGAAGTCATTAAGAATTGAACTTGAGTTATATAAATGAAATTCAACATTATACTGTTAAAAGAATTAGCAGTTGAATTGAACTAATGGATTGAATGTTAATCAATCGAATGTAAAATAAATTGATAAGAAATAATGGATGTAAGTGTAAATTCATTTAAAGCTAATGTTATTGGAAGTTGAATAAATTAAATGGAAGACAATTTAATGTTAAACCGATTGGAATTAAAAGTGTTGAACCGAATTCAATGTAAATTTAATAATTTGGTTATGTTGAATCTACATTGGTTGTTATATGATTATAAATTGATTATACGTATGATTGATTAAGTGACTAATGAAATTGAATTAGCGAAATTAAAAGCTATGTGATTGAATCCAAATTGGAAGTAAATAAATTTGAATAGAATTGGATTTGATTTGGATTGAAAGCGAATTAATGTGAACAAATTAGTGAATGTATACTAATTGGAAAACGAACAAATGAATGTTAGTAAAATTCCAATGTTAATGAATCAAATGTGATTAAAATGAAAACCAATTCAATGAATATTAATGAGAAGTGAATTTATATTGATTTGGTTATGAATTGTTTTGGATAGACATTGATTGTTGGATGTTTATTGGTTGGATAATTGTTTGATGGTTGCATTTGTTGATTGAATGCATTGCTATGTTGGCATATATAGTTGTTATGTTGCTATATGTTGTATATTGATATTATTTTCATATATACATGTTCTCGTGTTGTTGTTGAGTGTTTAGTAGGTGCGGATTGCGTTTGCTTCGCATTTGGAGCTCGCTTTCGCGCTATATTAGCCGTATATGCTTGCTAATAAAAATATAAGGTACATATCTCGGATTACATACCGTACTTTTACACTTTTTCCCTGCGGGATGCCTCATCACTTGATGAGATATATATTTTTGATATATATACTGTCATTTTTTCCAGATCGAGCCGCGCAAAGGAGACTATGGCGAATTTTTCCGAAAATTTAAGGCGTTAGAATAATTTTGAGAACATTGGGAAATTTTTGAAACTAAGTTTGGATTTGGAAACTTAGTAAAGATTTTGTAAGAAGTTTAACTATGAAATTTGAGAAAGTTAAACACTTAAGAGATTTGAAAAATCCAATTTGAATGGTTTGTTTTGAAAAGTAAATGGATTATGTAACTTTTCCTTACTTGGTAATTTCGAGGACGAAATTCTTTTAAGGGGGGAAGTTTGTAACGACACAGAATTTCTATTAATTAAAATTCGAATATTTAATTGATTTTAAATATTAATAAGTGAAATTTATAAGTCGAATAAATTTTATTTCAAAAATCTGGATTTAATTGGATAATTAAATCGATAATTTAATATTTCAGATTACAGAAATAATTGGAAATTGGGTTTAATATGATCGAAAATGATTTGTAAAGTTTTATTTTATCATATTGGAGTTAGAATGATGCCATAGAACTTTTAAAATTGAATTAAAAGTTAATTTGTGAAAATTGAATATTTTAATATTTAATTGACGAGTTAAAATAGCCATTTTTCAAACAGTCTCGGATTTCGACGAAACAAGTTTCATCGGATCCGTAATGTTATATTATTTTATGATTTCAAATTTCGTGTCAATCGGATTTATGGTTTGCCCGGGGCAAGCCAAAACGCATAGGAATTGGTTTAAATCGATTTAATTTAAAATCGATCGTTTATTGCCGTAACTCGCACAGACGATCGAATTAGCCTCCGAAACATGTTCCATTGTGTTCGGAACGTGGGGTAAACCTTAGAAACGCCAGCCGACATGCTTCATTTGGAGTTTGGAAAATTTCGATGAATAGTAAATTGGGCAATTTTCTATAAAAGGACGTTCTATTCTCTCATTTGCAAACAAAGAAACCCTAGCTAGGGCAAATGCTTCAGCCGCCACTTTCTACATTTTAATGGCCAAAAACTTCCTAGCTTCCTCCTCAATTATCTTCCAATCCACTAACCAATTCGCGAAACTTTATAAATGTAAGTTGTAGAGCTCGTCGAGAGTTATATATCCAACGGTGGAGATCGTTTAACTCGAAGTGGATCAATGGCAATCGAAGCCCAAAGGGCCGGCTGTTGTTCGCGTTTTTTGAGGCCTATTGTTGACCGAGCTTGGAGATATCTTGGCCGAAGGTCGAGCTCGTGGAGGCGCACGCGATGGCACTGCTTGATCGTTGGCTAGTTGATTGAAGGTGGTCGAGTGTTTAGGGTTTTGTGCGTGTTTTATGCGTTGATGTCGCATTCGTTCAACTGGAAGGAGAAGAGCATGCACGCGTGTGGCCTGATGGGGGGAGGCCAGATCTAATGGTCCAGAAGATGATGGTTAGAATAACAAAAAGAATTTGTAAATATAATTGTATATTAAATTGTGTAATATTTGTAACACGATAACTTTGTCGTACGAGGTCGAAAAATTATGAAACGAATTGTGTTGCAATCGTTTTATCGAGCACTACGCTATGGAGCTGGTTTGGAGTCATTTGGAGCTAGTGAAAATTTCGAGTAAAATTAAACGCGTGTTTAATTTTATTCGAAATAAAACGCAAAAACTGAATTGAAAGCAAGGTGAGAACTTCTCACTCAATCGAATAGTTTCGATTTATATTTTAAATAGTTAGATTTAAAATTGTTGATTGTATGCTGAATGATGAATTATTATCTATTGATTGTTAAAATAGACATTATACGTCGTTAGTAAGCGGAGGTTATTTATTAAAAACAGATACCGCGATAATTCCATCTTGATTGGGATTGGTATTATATATGTACTTGGAGTTGATTTTCCCGCATTACATAGCGGATGAGACCCTATTGCGCCTCCTATTAAGCGGATAATATTTTTATAAATCCCATATACCGTGATAATTCCGTACTGGAACAGAATTGGTATTGTGCTAATGTTTGTGGATGCAGGGAAACTGGTTGGAGGGATCCAACTGGATTCCTCACCAGTATTTATTTGATTACAGATATTGTGATATTTGTTGATTATCATATCGATATATGATATTTGGATGTCGTGATTGACTATATGGTGCTGTTGCATCATCGGGTCCATTTTTGAAGTTTTAAAATAATGATTTTGATTTTAAAAAAAATTAAAAGTGATTTTTCAAAGTATACGTTTTATTAAACTTTTGAATTGATTCATTTTAAATAAATAAATAGTTAAAATTTTAAAGTTATAAAAATTATGATTTTCGGTGAAATATAACCAAAGTGTGATTTTTGGAATAAATAGTTAAGTAATTTATAAAATGGTTTAAATTTGGATTTTTGAATTATTAAAAATGATGTATATAAAAGATTTTTAAAATTTAAATTTTATAAATTAAAAATATTGGAATATTAAAACGAGTTTTTATAAGTGTTAAAAAAAATGAAATAAAAAATTGGATTTCATAAGTGAACGAAATTTATGGATTTATAAATTGTGAAGTTATAAAATGAATAGATTTCGTAAAATAAAAGATTTATAAGTAATTATCTTGTAAATCGGACTTTGGCATTTAAATGGGATATAAATAGAAATTGTTAATAAAGGGATTTTTATAAGTTGAAGTTGTTATAAAATATAAAAGAATCTTAAAAGTAATAAGATTTTAATGTGTGAAGTTTTTTTTTAAGAAAGATTTTGTAAATAAATGGATTATAAGTATTTAACTTATATGGACTTTTGGTATATAACTGAGTTATATAAATTGAATTGGATTAATAAAGGAGATTTATAAATCGAAGCTTATAAATAGAAATGGAATTTATAGACATTGTTTATAAATTCGAAATCAATGGAATTTGATAAATTGAATGTTGAAATTGGTTAAGGAAGTATATTCACGATTTTGGATAGTGAATATATTATTAAATAAAATGGTTATGCTTGGGAAAATGAATATTATAAAATGAAGTTAATCGTTTTAACGATGTTTTAAAATGTATTAAACATCGAAAACATAGATTTCAACATTCATTTTTGAAATAGACGTTTTCAAGAAATAGAAGGAAATGATGGACTATAACTCTGTTGTTATAGTAAATGATTTTCGAAAGGAAATATTTTGTATAGTATTGGGATTTATATATCTATTTTAATTTCGAATCCCTACACTAGTGATTTTGGGCCGTCATAACGATGTTTTACGCAACATTCGTTTTGGCTCAAATTAATGTGTTTAAAAGAATGTTTTTCTTAAAGAATGAAATATATACTTAATTTTGATTTAAGTATATCAATTATTTTCCAAGTGTTGAAAATAAATGGATTTGTAAATTACTTATTATTAAATAAGTATGGAAATGTTTTCCAATATGAACTGAATATTTTGAGACTTTATCTTTTAAAGATAAATTGAAAATGAATATTAGAAATCGGTTTGGGAAATCGTATGTTCATAGATATTTTGGGAATTGTAAATTCACTATGGAATTTATAAAAGAAAGAGGAATTTGTTTAAAAATAAACGTTGAGTTTATTTTTGAAGTGTGGGAATAAATTTACGGATTTGGAACGTAAATATAAAGTAAATCGGTAAGGATTTATTTAATTGGTTTAAATGAACGATGTTGAAATGAAAGTATTTTCGCGTAAGGAAAATGATTGAAATTTGTTTTCAAAAGTGGTAAATGTGAAAAGTGATTTGAAAATTTGTTTTCAAATGGTTGAAGTGTGGAAATTATATATCTAATAAAGATATTTTGGAAAGTAAATAATTTGGGAAATTATTTGGAATCTGGTGATGTTGAGCATACCTATTGATAGTTAAATAATCTGACTATCAATATTTACCTTTAAATAGGTATTTGTTGTGATTGCTTGAATTTGAATGCCACACTTATTTTTGAATAAGCGCTCACTATTCGGGTTAGCCGGGAAAGGACCTTGGGGTCGTATAACCCATTCCAAATATGTGCTACGTCGTTATGAATTGCATTTGATGACCGGTGTTGGAGACTGGATATTTGTGAAAACCGAAGGATTACCATCGAATGTTTCTGCATCGGCTGATCCCCGATATAGAAATTTATTACCCTTTGTGATGGAAAGTCCGGTCGTGATTAGTGAATATCCGGATTGCAAGGACTTCTTTGTGAGTGCCTTCGGTTCCGTTCGATCCCGGAACGGACTTGTATGGATGTGTGTCTGACGTTACAGTTTGAGATGTAAAGCTGGTTTCTATCAAATATGTTCCCGTTGGTGGCGGAGAATTTATTCTCTTAGCTTAACACCCTAGAGGTTATGTAGTTGATGGTTACCAATGATACATTCCCAAATTGGTAATATGGCATACGAAGTGTTGTTGAGCATTTGTCGAACAAAGCACAGCTTTTGTATAAAGCGTGACTTTGTGTACGAGACTTCGTTGGACCTCACACCTCGAAAATGGTCAAAACATGAAGGATGCAGCAAGGTTATTAGGGGGTAGCGCCCCTTTAGTGTATGTCATTCCTTCTGGATAGAGGTGGTATCATGGTATGGAGCCCAGATACTTAAGCTATGTTGTTGCTGCAAATTTATTGCTTTGTGGTTGTTGGAAATCGAGGATCCTCGGATATAGATCGGTTACGATCGGGGAATGACATATTCGTGTCAGTAGTTACCCAGTTAGGGGTAACCCGACCTTGTGTTGGCGGAGATCCGGTTAGGTTCTCGGGTCGTCTTTCCAAAGGCGTACCCATGTGGCAATGGGAAGTTCCTCGGCCTGACCATTTGTTGGAAGTCCAAAGAAACAATACGAACCCTGTACGGTTTTAGTTGTATAACCTGCCATGGAATGTGGCGGTAACCTGCTATTGAACGTGGTAGCTATAGTAGGCATACGATAATGGTCGTATGTTGGCTAAGATTTATATCTTTACTTTCGAAATGATTTTTCCTACACTATGCACTAGTAATAATATCAAATGTTTCTTTTTAATGCGTATCAAGCATCTTTGACTATCATAAGGAGAAATCTCCTCCGATTCTACGTTTGCATTGTGTGTGTGTGCGGGAGGCCTTATGGTAGTCTCATTTTCTAAAAAGCATTGCGAATCTATTTTAAAATTATCCTGTACTTTGTTTTAAAGATAAACTGTTTTAAGTTCTCACACCAGTCACATGACTGACTCGGAGTTTATTGTTTTCCTTCCTAAACTCTGGGTGCCAACCAATTTCCACACGGGCAGTCTAGAGTCAGGTTAGCAGGATAGTCTGGAATTCAGGAGTTGCTGGAGGCAAGCTGGATGGCATGACGCATTACTAGTATATAGTATTTCTTTTCCGTTGTTTGTTGTTGTACACTCTGATGATATGATGTAATGTAATGTGATGTAATGTAATAACTGATATAGTTCTTTGTTTAAAGATTATTCATTTATCTATTATATGTTGTTCCACTGCGATTGTGAGATTCTGATATTGTTCTGTTGTTTTCTTTTTCTTCCTCTCTTCTTCTACCTTTTCTTCTTCTTTAACCATAACGGTACGGTTTTACAACGTTCGATTGCTCGACAGTTAATACAGTGGACGTATTGATGTCGGTTTTCGAGCGTCGAAAAGTCGCAACGTTACAGGTCGGGTCGATTCCCACCATATCGGAATGTGACCAAGCAAACACATTCTTGTTGTTTTTTAGGAACTGAATTAGATCTTTCTTAACTCGCATTCAAGGTCTTTCCCTACTTTGACCAATTTAGAAACATCTTCAGAATCTATATGGGTTTCCTCAAGGTCTTCTATGGGCCTTATCCTTTCTGCCTCACCCCGGTAATCAAATTCTGTTTCTACTGAACCTTCTTCTTCTGAATTAGTATCAACCCTCTTTCTCTTGCTTCCTGTAGAAATATACTTTTGATACATATGCTTATTAGACTTCTTATCATTAATATTTGCTACGAATGTCGGATGCAGACACCCATCATCCGAACGTTGTAAAGTAATAGAAGAATCAAAATAAGTAGAATACTTCCTTTTATATTGATCGAGTGTGGCAAAGTACATTTCACAGGAACTGAATTGTTCTCCTCATACAGTCCCTCAGCCTTGCTTTGTTAAGAACTTCACCATGAGGTACTTTGGTGAGACGCAATCATCAATTTCATCCAAGGATGGCTTGCCAAAGAATGCATTGTAGTAGGAGGGTTTATCAATTAATACGAATATGGTTTCAAATGTTCGACATGTAGGAAGCACCCCCATTTCTACTAGATGCTTTATTTACCCCATCAGAGTTGATCGCTTATTGTTGAACCCAAATATCGGTTCGAAGCTTGGTTCTAGCATGTGCTCTGGGATATTCATTTGATCAAAAGCATGCTTGAATATGGCATTGACTGCACTCCCTGTATCAACTAGAATCTTGGAGACAATTGACAGCGCAATTTGTGTAGGGTCGTTATGTGGGTGATGGACTCCCTTGTGCAATTCCTACAGAGTGACCACCAAATTCCGCATCTGGATATTAAGTTGAGTGCTCTCTGTCGGAAGCTATTCATGAACAAAATAAATTCCTTCCTTAGCTTCCTTGATGTATCTTCTTTGAGCACCTTTACTATTACCTGCCGAATGTGGCCGGATGTGGCCAGCTGTGGATCACATTAATCCTGTTAAATGGCAGGCTTAAGCTGAGGGGATCTTCATCTTCTAGAACATTTATAGCATTGCCTGGACGCTTCTGGGGAGCACCTTTGGTTCTTTTGGCTCCGTGCTGATCTTGGATAAATTCTTTGAGATAGCCTTCTCAGATTTGTTTTTGAATTTTTCCTTCCAGCACTCTACATTCATCTGTTTTATGGCTATTTGTTTTGTGATAGGCGTATTAATTTCCTCCCTTCTTCTGCTTCGGATTATTCTTATCTTTGAAGAAGGTCGTAAAGTTGACTCTTTCCTTTACTGTAGCATATATGGAAGATAGTGCCTGTTTAAAGGACTGCATTAGCAATTGGTTCTTCCCTTCTGACCCTCTTATGGCTACGGTCAATCCCAAATTTTGCACCCTCCTTTCTGGTTAGTGTCCTTTTCTTAGAATAGTTGAGCTCATCCATCCGAATGAATTTATCTACCTGAAAGTGGAAGTCTTGGAGATCTTAGCAGCCATTAAAAAATAGCTGCTTCCAGAAAGAAATGTTTTAAGTTAAGCTATAATGGGCGGCTATGAGTTTGTCTCGGTCATCCATGTCCTTGGCCTCTAGGGCTTCTACGTTGAATCTCCTTGGATAATCTCCCAAAGATTCACCCTACCTTTGCTTTATATTGGCCATGACAATATAATCAATGTTTGGATCATTGCAAATACAAAATTATGCTAATAATTCGTAGGAAAATAGTTTCCAAGAGTAGATGGTTTTCTCCCTACATTGTCTATACCACTTGGCTACTACCCCATGAAGGGTAATAGGGAACAATAGGCACATGACTACCCCAGAAGCGTTGTATAGATCCATCTGGCTATCAAATGACATAAAGTGGTCATCAAGATCCGTATTCCTATGGTATTTCATAGATGGGATTTCGACATAAGAAAGAATTACTGTCGTCGTGATCTTATCAGTTAATGGAGGCACCCTCTAATTGTCATTTACATTTGTACCCATGCTTCGTTTTCTTTTTGAATTCATGGCTTCCTTAATTGCCTTCTCAGCAGCATCTTTAAGGAAAGCTTCCACATTTCCCCAATTTTTCTGATTTGGATGATATTCATTAGAAGTTGAGCTACCAAACTGTTTTAACGACTTGTTAAGAATTCTCCCTTGATGATTTGCTTTTGTTTGCGGGGGTTCTTTCTTCTTTGAGGAAGTCGAGGCTATCTTATCTTTGCATTCCTAGGAATTGGTGTTTAAATTTCTTCTAGGAGAGACTACTTCCTCTCCTTGAGTTTGCCTTGTAGTTTTTGAAGACCTTTGGGATAAAGCAATCTTTAGTAGATCCTGCATTTCCTATAATTGCTGCTCTAAACACGTGATTTTCTCTGTATTCTCGTCTTGCTGTGCTTAGGATGAAGTTTGACCTGGAATGACCCCATCTGGGTTGAAAGTTGGAGCCACATTGTCCTCAAGGTTGGAAGTATGCACTACTACCTTATTGAGGACATTTTGATCTCATTTGCCCTAGGAAAGAGAAATGAAACATAATAAGTCTGTATATAATGATAGGGTCGGAGGATCGAGCCCTCTTTCAAGGGCCAAATATGTTAACAAGAAATCTTGTCAACATCCCCAATGCTCTGATAAGATATTTTTGTTTAGATACAACCATGTGGTGGAGAGGATTCTTGCTTCTGGAAGTGGATATTTGGATAAAATGTCTTAGTTAAACAGTTCCGGTGAAAAGAATAATGAATGGCCATTTCTTTAGACCGTGTTGAAAAGTTAATGAGGTGATTCCAACACTTTGATCAGGCTGATAATATATTTGATTGTCAAACCTTTCGAAAAGGTCGAAAGGTTATAGGGATGATCATCCTGACCTTCTATCTAAGCTAGTATGAAAGGAAATAACCCAACCTTTCGACCTTGTCGAAAGGTTGTTAATGAGATTACTCCAAACATTCGACTAGGTTGGAATGGAAGGAAATAACTCAAGCTCTCGACCTTGTCGGATGATTGTCAACGTGATCAATCCAACCTTTTGACCAGGTTGGAACAGAATTAAGTTAACGAACCTTTCAACTTTGTCGAAAGGTGAGATAAGATTTTTTGAATTATCAAACTTCCAAAAATCAATAATTGATGAGTTCCATCTCCCATTAGAGTCGAAAGCTATCATGGTTGATGTCTTCCACTTCCTTTTTAACTGTGTCGAAAGGTTATGTATAAGACCCCTCGACACTATTGCGAGAAGATGCATAGTTCATTTGCCAATCATAACTGCTTTTGACCACTTTGATTTCCATTTTCGTTCTATGGAATCAATTCGAAGGGTTAGCTGATGCTTTAGGAAATAAATTCCCTTCACATTAAACCCATCATGAGCGGTTATAAGATATATAACCCAGGATTCCATTAGGAAGTAAACCCTTCGACTAAGTCAAAAAGTTTCCCTTCTTTCGAAGTAACCCCGGCTTATATCTTTAACACATTTACTTTTATTATATAGAATCAATTTAGTTATTCCCATATCCATACACTTAGCATTTGCAGCACATCATCAACGCTTTGTCTTTCCAGTTTAAGTGTGGATTTCGATGATAATGTGTTGCAATGGGGAATGTCTAAGACAGTCTTATATATAGCATAGATCAAAAGAGATTATGAGAAAAAGGTTGAAATCATGTGCAATTGATCATTAGTCTAGCTAATGATCTTAACGATTCTCCTTATTGCAAATATACATAATGAATGAGCCATCTCCCTTTTATATATATCCAAAATGAGTTACAGGAAATTGAGCGATCTCCTCAATTCAATTTAGGGTTTTTACAAGTAGAATTATCTCTATGAAAGTGGAGAAAAGAAAATGAATTCAGTATCCAGAATTCAGCACCAAAAACTAGAACCCTTGGTTTTTATTTATAGATGCAGGCGGCCCTCCTTTCGACTTCATGCGCTCGATTGGGTTGGATGGTCTCCCTTTTATATGTAGTTGTGAACCTTTCGACTTTGTCGAAAGGTTTGCCCTTCATATGCCATTATGGATCTTTCGACATTGTTAAAAGGTCTGCTTCTCTTTATGCCTCTCTGAACATTTTGACCTTGTCCAAGGGTTTGCCTTCTATATATTGTTGTGAATCTTTTAATATTGCCAGGAAGTTGCTCTTCACTTGGTTGTTGTAAACTCTCTAACATTATCGAATGGCTTCTTTTCACTTGGTTATTGTGAACCTTCCCATATTGTCGGAAGTTTGCTTTCACTTGGTTGTTGTTAACTTCTGACAATGTTGAAAAGTTTACCTTTAGTATGTTGTTTTGTGCCTTTCGACATTGTCGAAAGGTTTGTCTTCAACATGATGTTCTGACCCTTTTGACATTATTGAATGGTTTCCCTTTCTTTTGCCTTTATGGACCTTTCGACTTTGTTGAAAGGTTTGTCTTGTTGATTACTTTATGAACCCTTCGACCTTAATGAGACGTTTGCTTTTACCTATTGTTGTCGAGAACTGCATTTTCCTTCAATGTTATTGAAAGGTTTTCTTTCATCCCTTGCTAACTTCTGAATATTGTTTTCTTCGTAGCACCTTTCGATGTTGTTGAAAGGTATTCTAGATGTGTTTTGATCATTTCGAAAGACTAGGTATGCTTTCAAAATGGTCTCTCTTTGGGAAAAACCTTTGTATTTGAAAGGTGTGTAGTTGAGAGGAACATTATTGATTGCTTCCAAAAGGGGCTCCGGAGTCATCACTACTTTATTATTTGTGTCGAAAGGTTGTTTGTGGCGGAAGGTTCTATTTGCTTTCATCTGGGCCAAAGGATTTTGCATTGTATGAATAATTGGACTTTCAAAACATCCTTTTTAATTCTTTCATGACTACTTAGCTTGTCTCTTTATCAAAACTTCAATTATGTTATACTTCTTTCATACTTCTTCCTTCGAGTAGATTTTATGGTTAACAACAAAACTTGTATTTAGCTTTCGACATTGTTGAAATATGCTTATTGGAAGTATATTTTCATCTTCCCTTTCGACTCTGTCGAAAGCTTAGTAGATTTTATCTTTGGACTTTCAACATTTTCGAAGGGTGTTACATTCTAATTTCCCTTTCGAATTTTTGAAAGCTCAATAAATCCTATTTTCCAAACATTAACGTTCTTTTAAAAATTTGAAATTTCATGTTTTGCTTGTTGTTCAAATTCTTGTAATAGGTTTCCAATAACTTTGAAAGAATGTTAATTTCATGGCATACTATAATTTCTAAATTTCTTCCTGAAATGATTTCACCTGGCAGAATCATGTTCTCCTAAGAAGATTGAAGCCACTTCTAAACATTCCTTGATATCCCCCAGAATGAGATGGATGTGATTCTAAATGACTTTGGAATTACTGGGTTAGAAGCTATCCCCCTTCTGAAAATGACACCGTTCTCAATACCTTGAGGGGTTCTTTGCTTACACAGTAATTGATATTAGGCATGGAGAATTCCTACATTTTCCAGACTTCCTATCCAAGCTTATAACCTACCTGGGAGTTTCCCCTATGCAATTATCACCCAATGCATACACTTATCTTCTATACTTAGAGCTCATGGCCTTAGAGTCTAGGATTTCGTCTCTCAATGTAGAAGTACTGAATTATCTCATTTAGTTGGTTAAGCTCAGTAACTCAAACACCAAATCTTTAGAGAAAATCCACCCAAAAACCTGGTTTCTGAAGAAGTGAATAAGTTGAGGCATTGGGAAACAAAAATTTTCATGTTAGATGTTTTCCCAACATTAGCGGGGCTTTCTCTTCTCCATGTAAGTTAATCTCAAATTTTATCATTCCATTTATTTATTTTCCTTTGCTGACCTATGCTTTTTGTCAGGTGCTTCTGTAACATCCCCTATCTAGGGTCCCAAAACTAAGCGCTACAGAATATGCAACAAAACAAAGATTTCAAAACAGCTTTTATTTCATTACATTTCAAAATCAATTATTTCACATTCACAAAACATAATCCCAAATCGTTCCTAGGCACAGATAAAATATAATTATTACAAATTACGTCAAGAGCGATATATGTTGATACCCCCTAGTTGACTAGAGTCATATGGTCATAATAGACCTAATACAATCATAGCAGAAATGCATCAAAACATAACAAGAACTGTAAATCCTAAATAGCTATCCATTTGCCTCCTACATGCCTTTGGTAGCCTTATTCATCATCCCATAAAACTTAAAAAAAACCTAAATCCCTCATCCTACTCAAATTACTTTTGAGCACCCAAGAGTTTAAGGGGAAAACATAAACTTCGAGTCGGACATAAAGCCTGGTATAAATAATATTATACATCTCGTTTAAAGATGCTATGTGAGACCACGCCACTTAGCGTAACAGGTTTCCTCTCACTAACATCCTTTTTTAAAAAGCAAATCCTTTCACGAAATGAAATACTGTGCTCCCACATCCACAACGGTTAAATACTATAAAGTAATCGTTATGTAAACATACATAAATCTCAGGTAGTAGTAAACTTTCTGTTCAAACACATAAGTTTTGTTGGATAACTACCAGACAATTTAATCAAAATTAACCTAACACTTGTTAGGTATCCTTCTTCTAGATTATCTATCCTTAACTATCTGTTAAATACTTTACCCTCAGACGGTCTATCCTTAACTTAATCATCTCCCAGGTCTCCATATCCTAATGGTTTTCAGGCTCACCAATAACCAATCTGTATACAACATATATTCCTTTCGTTGTGTAATCATAATTCTGCCTACCTGTGACCAAGCCCTACACACTAGAATTTTGGACAACAATTACCTGGGTCTAGTAGCTAATGTATAGGGTGCGACCCTATGCCAGTCCCATTTGATGTTCTAATATTTGAGTCTTTTTTTCTTAAGGATCCACCTCCATAACTTTACTTGAAAACATTTCCAAACCGATTTAAACCATTAAATAAAATTTAAACAAGGAATGTTATATAATCTATATACTTTACTTAAAATCATATCACCAGGTTATATATCCTCTTTACTCAAAATTTAGTTGATGAAAACACTTAGCCATCTGAAAGAACCTCTTTCTACACTTTTTAAATCATCTATTTCAAATTCAACTATCAAACCTTTTGAAAATAATAAAACTTTGGGCATTCTTCTTTAAAATCTCTTTAAAACATTGCCTCATAAAACCTTGTAAAACCTTCTATCTCAAACCTTATGAAACCATTCACTTAACCCTTTCAAAGCTATTCACTTAACCCTTTCAAAGCCATTCAACTAGAACCTTTCAAAATCATTCATTTAAACCTTTCGCAATTAATCATTTAAATCTTTCGAAATCATTGAACTTAAATCTCTCATGGTTGATCATCAAATTTTTCGAAACATTTAACAAAACTTTTCAAAAACATTGAACCAAAGCTTTTGAAATAATTCAATTAAAACATTTTGAAACCATTGAGTTTAACCTTTTGAAATCAATCTTCAACCTTCCGAAATCATTCAACTAACACCTTTTGAAGCCATCGAGTCTAACCTTTCGAATTCAATCTTCAACCTTTCGAAATCCTTTAGCTAAAACCCTTTGAAATTATTTACTTAAAATTTTCGAAGGCTTACTGGTTTCACTTCAAAACAAATGGAAAACCTTCTTTTAAAACCTTTCAAAATCATTGGAAGTAATCTTTCGATTAAGCTGAAAGCTCTACTTTAAACGCTTCAAACATATCCTTTAAAACAACTCTTTCGAAAGCTTTGAGTTATAGTTTAATTTATAAAACAAGGGTAAGACACCTAAGTCGAAAGCATTGGGAGAAGCGGCTGGTTTTAAAACAAGTATACCTATCATCTTTGCCGAAAGGTTCAAAACAAACAGAACAAAACAAAGCGGTAGCAACCTATCGACTATATTGAAAGGTTTTAAATATAAACCTTTCTTTAAACATTTGAGCAATGCAGGCGAAAGCTTTTGATTTATAAAACAACATACCCCAAACTCTTTGGCCATTAACCTCTCGACTAAAAACTTTTCGCCCTTATCCAATTCATTACGTACCAAGTTACTTGATACCACGTGCATTGGTTTGACCTTGTCGAAAGCTTTGAACTTCTCCACTAGGTAGGATGGTCTAGGCCGGAAGGTTTCTGCTATAGTAGGCTGAAACATGTTAAAAGTATGACTTCTTTGTTTTTAACTTAAAAAGATAACATTTCCATTAATCTATTTTTGTTTGTCAAATTTTCACTGGCTAACAAATTCCTTTCAGAATTTTGCTGCCACAATTTTCGAAATTAATAATCATTTTATTTTATAAAATGCCCCTTCTCCTTAATCAAATATATAAAACATTTAAGTCGCATACCTTAAATAATTTTATATACTCATCAAAACACTTTGGAAAAATTTGAAAAAACCTTGAAAATCTAGTTTAATATGTTGACCAACATATAAAAATTTCAACCCCAGATAATTATAATTTTAGGCAAAAGTAATTTATAACCCAATAAATAATTTCCTTCACTAGAAAAGTAATATAAAATCCAGCATAATTTAGAAAATTATGAAAATTGAAACTCATCTCTAAAATATCATATCTGACATATATAGTCAAATTTTCAAGGCACATGGATGTCATTAGATAGGGTTTTCATGTCAAACATATCATAAAAATTTAACATGAAGGTATATAATCCATCAACAATCATATATACAACTTTAATCTTCAAAACATGGCATATACTTGCAAAAACATTTCGGATCTAATATTAAAATCGAAAACTAAAAGAAAATGGGATGTAGTTATTATTCACTTAGCTTTGAGATATAAGATGTGAGATTAGAGTTGATTAAGTTGATTATCTTCCTTCTCTTGACTCCTAGCTTTAGCTTTCTTCTTGAGGGTGAAAATGGTGGTTGGCCTTAGGGTTTTTTATTTTGAGAAAAATGAAATGAACATGAGTTTCTATCTCCTAAAGGTTTAGGATATATGGTTTTACTATTTCCCTTGTTATTTCCTAACACCTTTGTTTAGGTTATTTCATTTTAGTTTTGACATTAACATGGCACGACTACCCTTAGCTAATCAATTATCAACTTGTTAATCTCCGCATTATTTATTTAATTTAACTAATTAATTATTCTGAATAATGATATAAAAACATGGGGTGTTACAGACTCTCCACCTTAAAGAATTTCATCCTCGAAACTGCGCTAAGGTACACTACAAAAAAATCAAATGTGAAACATACCATCAAAAAAATCAGGATAAGTGTTCCCAATCTTTCTCTTTGTCTTCCAATTATAGTCTCTAGCATCGTCACTCCACTGGAACTTTACTAACTTGGCTATCTTGTTCCTCAACTTCTTCTCGTCTCTTGCCACAATCTAGATCGGCTTTCTGAGTATGGTAAAATCCGGCTCTACTACTAAATCCTCTAACACTATAGGTGCTATAGTAGTCTCCGGTTCTCTAACATATTTCCTAAGATGAGAAACATGAAAAAAATTATGGAATCCAGGCAAACACTCGGTAATTCTACACTATAAGCGAGTTTCTCGATCCTCTCTACATTACAAAATGGACCAATGAATCTAGGTGCTAACTTTCTTGATTTCCCAAATCTTATCACATACTCCATTGGTGAAAGCATAATAAACACAATGTCCCCAACAAAAAATTACAAATCCTTTCTTCTTCTATCAGCATAACTTTTCTGCCTAGATTGAGCTTCCTTCATAATAACATGGATCAACTCAATCTTCTCCGCAACTTCTTTCACCAAATCCGAACCAAGAACCAATCTATCTCCGATCTCTAACCGACATCCATGAGACTTGCATGGTCTTCCATACAAAGCCTCAAACAGTGCCATCCCAATACTAGTCTGATAAATATTGTTATATGAGAACTCGATTTGATGAAGATGGTCCTCCCTTGATCCCCCGAAATCCAATAAACAAGCTTTTAAAAAATCCTCAAGGATTTTGTTAACTCTTTCCGTTTGCCCATTAGTCTGTGGATAGTAAGCAGTACTCATGTTGAGCTTAGTCTCTAATGCTTCCTGTAGACTTTTCCTGAACTCACAAGTAAAGAAAGAGTCTCTATCACTGACAATACTACTAAGAATCCCATGCAGTCTAACTACATTCTTCACAAATAACTTCCCCAAACTAGGTGCCATCCTTGTTGACTTTACCAGAATGAAATAGGCACTCTTGGTCATTCTATCTACTATGACCCGTATACTTTCATTTCCTCTATTAGATCTTGACAACCCATTAATAAAATCCATAGAAATAGAATCCCACTTCCACAATGGAACTTCTAACGGTTGAAGCAATTCGCTTGGTTTTGAGTGTTCAGCCTTCGCCTGTTGGCAATTCAAGCACTGCTTAACATACAAACCAATATCCCATTTCATACCTTCCTAGAAGAAACTTCTCTTCATATCTTGATGCTTCTTCGTTCCTTCTAGATGGATAGTGAACTTAGAACAATGGCATTCATCCAAAACTTCCCTCCTCATGTTTTCTACATTCGGAACACACAACCTTCCTCTCTTTCTCAACCACCCATTTTGGTCAAGACTTAAATCCTTTAGGTCATCGCTCTTCGTTCCTTCCCCTAACTTTTTGATCCGTTCAGCCAAAATTGGATCCTTTTCTTGCTTAGAAGCTATTTTCTCAATCATTACCGGCCTAACTTGTAAACAAGACAATACAACACTTCCGGCACTAGAACCTTCCTTGGATCTAAAATGCACACTATAAGTTGATAATGCATCCAAATCTTTCCACTCAGAAATCAAAGCCAACACTGCATTCTGATGTTTATAGCTGATGCATCTATGACCTTGTTTCCTTTTTCGGGTGAGTACTCAATTCCAAAATCATAAGCAACAAAAAATCCCAAACACCTCTGTTTTCTAATGTTCAGCTCCTTCTGAGAGAACAAGTATTTCAATGACTTATGATCTGTATAAATCTCAAACCGCTCTCCCAAAAGATAATGCCTCCACACCTTCAAAGCAAATATGACAGCGGCTAACTCCAAGTCATGCGTAGGATGCCTAACTTCATGTCGTCTGAGCTGTCTAGAAGTATAAGCAGTGATTTTACCTCTTTGCATCAACATAGCTCCCAATCCGGTTCCACATGCATCGGTATAAACTACCAAATCTTGATTCCCATTCGAAATCACTAACACCGGGGCACGGGTCAATAAGTTTTTCAAGGTCTAGAATGCTTCCTTACACTTTTCTGTCCACATGAACTTCACATCTTTTTTCATAAGCTTGTTCGTCAGTACAGCTATCTACGAAAAATCCTTTATAAACCTTCGATAATATCCAACCAATCCAAGAAAGCTTTTAATCTCGGTCACCGTCTTGGGTCTCTTCCAATTATTCACCACCTCAATCTTAGTTGGATCTACAGACGACCCTTTCTTTGAGATGACATCCAAAAATGGATTTTTTTTCAGTAATGAAATCTTACTGGAACTTTCCATATCTGGTTCATCCTTCGGAACCATGTCACATACCCGGATCTGAATGACCAAGGAACTTCACTTCCTTCTTCCAAAAATGGCACTTCGAAAACTTAGCCTTCAACTGATGCTCCCTCAATGTTTCGAGCACAACTCTAAACTTCATGTTCCCTTTCATTCTTAGAGTATAATATAATGTCATCTATTTAGACCAACACAAATATATCTAAGTGTTTTTTCGGAAAAACCTATTCATTAGATCCACAAAGAATGTTAGCGCATTAGTTAGTCCGAATGGTATAACTAACCATTCGTACGATCCATGTCTTGTCCTAAATGTCGTCAAAGGAATGCTATCCTCAGCCACTCTAAGCTGATGAAATCCCATTTCCAAATCCAGCTTAGAGAATACCTTAGCTCCACTTACTTAATCAAACAAATTGTCAATTCTCGACAATGGATATCGGTTCTTTATCATCTTCTCATTCAACTTACGATAATCGATACACAGCCTTAACGATCCGTCCGACTTCTTAGCAAATACAATGGTAGCTCCCCATAGCGAACTACTTGGTCGGATAAAACTCTTGCTTTCCAAATAAAACAACTACACCTTCAACTCTCTCATCTCGGTGGGAGTCGTTCTACTTAGTTGTCTACTCACCAGTTCTGCTCCAAGCACTAAATCATTCTGAAACTCAATGGCTTGTTTCGGTGGCAACCCAGTTCCCGGCTCAAGCACATTTGCAAATTCTCTAACTACAAAGACTCAATGCAACTCATCCTCCAACTCTATAGTACCCAATAAAGCATACATTTCACAACTAGGGTTATCTATTGTATAAACAATCCGATCACTACAATCTGCGTGACTAAGTGATATTGCCCTATTATTGTAAAATATTCTAGCATCATATTTACTTAACCAATCCATCCCAAGGATGATCCCAAATCCCCCAAGTCAAACACATGCAAACAGCACCCAAAAGTATGGCCTAGAAAGTCAAACTCTAAATGGTCACACCTCTTCCTAAGCATTGCCTACCCTCCTATCGTATTTGCATTCCTTTAAGGAAGTAACTAGATATGCGGGTTCTAAGTTAAGCTTATCTACCAAACATCGATAAATAAAATAATGAGATGCTCCAGTATCAAATAGAACGCTAACAGACATATCGTGAATCTACATCGAGCCTCCCAAAACAACCTTCCCTTTGACCTGCACAACTGGCCTTGAGATTGTGGACTCCAAAGCATAAACCTGCCTCTTTCCTTCTCTTGCCGGCTCTGGGCACTTGTTCTTGTAATGATCGGTTTGATCACAATTAAAACACCTAACATTCTTCTTTCCATCGGCCTCTTTTCCTTTTTCCTTACCGGTTCGACACTGATTAGCATAGTGTCCCTTTTTGTCGCACTTGTAGCAAACCACTTCATCCTTACCTTTCTTCTGTGCTCCCCATTTTTGAGCATTCTTTTTCAGGAAAAACTTCCTTTTCCAACCCTGTCCCATCAAGGCCTCCTTCATCTTCTTCCTCAAGCAAGCCAACGATTCCTTCTGTCTTAATGTCATTTCAACCACTACATCATCGGGATCTCTCAAATGCGGCAAAGTGGCACTCATCAACTCTAGCCATAAGCCCCTTATAAACTTTTCATTCCTCTTGATCATGGTGTCTACCAAAGCATACCCGTATCGGGCCAACTCCTCAAACTTCCTGGCATACTCCAAGACAGACATATATCCTTGTTCCAATTCTGCAAACTTCCTCGTCAACGCCGACTGCACCATTATAGACATAAATCTTTCTGAAACCTTCTCCTAAACTCCTCCTAGGTTATGGTTTCCCCATCAACCCCAGTAGTGATAGTATTCCACCAGAATAGATCAGCTCCCTACAGCTGCCTCGGAGCCAATCTCCTTTTTTGTGCATCATTCAATCCAAAGTCAGCAAAAATTCTCTCGCAATGAAGTAGCCAATTTTCCATCTCGATCGCATCTTTAGTACCAATAAACGGCTTCCCTCCAAGCTTGATATAATCCCTACTCAGGATAGCATACTGATTGGCCATTGGAACTTCCTGAGCTCCACCTCTAATAGAATTACCTCCGACAACTCCGGCTGCAATTCCAGCTTGCATCATGTTTACAAAGAACTGATACATTGCCCCCATGTCCATCTGGGGAACTCCTACACCAACAGTTTCTGCTTGTGCCCGACCGGGACCTCCCACAGTGTTTGGTTGGGCATGTCCATTGGTGGTGATGCTATCCCCAGTGACATTAACTCTGCATCTTCTTTCTTCCTTATTTGTATTCAAATCTCATGAGATACAGATGAATAGACTAACTAAAATAGAAGTTTAGAGATATATCATATACTTATATTTATAGAAAATACAAGTACGTTAATATAGCGTTATCCTATACCCCGATCTTAATTCTAATTTCTAAGGATAATGTTTTCAAAAATCATTTTTAGTTGAAATATTCCATAAACCATGCTCTGGCACCAAGCTGTAATATCCCCTATCTAGAGGCCCAAAACTAAGCGCTACAGATGTTGTAGCCATCAATAGTATTAGCTTCCGGCATGAAATACGGCTATGTTAGTGATATCAATAATATTAGAAGCACTTGAATATGAATAAAACACATATTTCAAAACAACTTTTGCTTCATTTCTTTTTGAAACCAATTGTTTCACATTCACAACACATAATCCCAAATCGTTCCTAGGCACAGCTAAAATATAATACTACAAATTACATCAAGAGCGATATATGATGATATCTCCTTGGTTGATCCGAGTCATACGTCATAATAGACCTAATACAATCACAGCGGAAATATATCAAAACATAACAAGAACTGCAAATCCTAAATAGCTTCCATTTGCCTCGTGCATGTCTCCGGTAGCCTTATTCGTCATCCTATTAAACCTGAAAAAGACCTTAATCCCTCAACCTATTCAAATTAATTTTGAGCACCCAAGAGTTCAAGTGGAAAAGATAAACTTCGAGTCAAACATAAATCTTGGTATGAATAATACTATACATCCCGGTTAAAGATGTTATGTGAGACCACGCCGCTTAGCGGAACGAGTTTCCTCTCACTAACATCCTTTTTTAAAACAAATCTTTGCAAAACCTTTCACAAAACCATATACTATGCTCCTGCATCCACAATGGTTAAATACTGTAAAGTGATCATTATGTAAACATACATAAATCTCAGGTAATAGTGAACTATCTGTTCAAACACATAAGTTTTGTTTGGATAACGTTTAACCTTTGGCTAACTCGGGCCTACCAGACAATATAATCAAAATTAACCTAAAACCTGTTAGGTATCCTTCTTTTGGATTATCTATCCTTAACTATCTGTTAAGTACTTTACTTCAAGACGGATTGTCCCTAACTTAATCATCTCCCACGTCTTTCCGATCCTAATGGTTTTTCAGGCTCACCAATAACCATTCTGTATACAACGTATATTGCTTTCGTTGTGTAATCATTATTTTAACCTACCTATGACCAAGCCCTACACACTGGAATTTTGGAAAACAATTAGCTGGAGCTAGTAGCTAATGTATAGGGCACGACCCCGTACTAGTCCCATTTGGTATTCTAATATTTGAGTCATTTTCTCTTAATGATCCCCTCCCATAAATTTCCTTGAAAACATTTCCAAGCCGATTTAAAACTTTAAATCAAATTTAAACAAGGCATATTATATAGTCTATATATTTTACTCAAAGTCATGCAACCAGGTTATATATCCTCTTTACTCAAACTTTAGTTGATGAAAACACTTAGACATTTGAAAGAACCTCTTCTACACTTTTGAACCCATCTGTTTCAAATTCAACTATCAAACCTTTCGAAAACAATAAAACTTTGGACATACTTCTTTAAAATCTCTTTAAAACATTGCCATGGAAAACCTTCCATCTCAAACCTTTCGAAACCATTCACTTAACACTTTCGAAGCCATTCACTTAACCCTTTCGAATACATTCAACTAGAACCTTTCGAAATCATTCATTTAAACCTTTCGCAATCAATCATTTAAATCTTTCAAAATCATTGAACTTAAACTTATCATGGTTGATCATCAAACATTTCATAATCGTTCATCCAAAAACTTTCAAAACCATTGAACCAAATCTTTCGAAATCATTCTTCAAACCTTTCGAAATCATTCAACTAACACCTTTTGAAACCATTGAGTTTGACCTTTCGAAATCAATCTTCAACCTTTCAAAATCATTCAACTAAAACCTTTTGAAACCATTGAGTTTAACCTTTAGAGATCAATCTTTAACGTTTCGAAATCATCTAGCTAAAACCTTTTGAAATTATTTACTTAAACCTTTCGAATGCTTATTGGTTTCACTTCAAAACAAATAGAAAACCTTCTTTTAAAACCTTTCGAAATCATTGGAAGCAGCCTTTTGACTAAGCCAAAAGCTTGGCTTTAAAAGCTTTAAACATATCCTTTAAAACAACTCTTTCGAAAGCTTTGGATTATACTTCAATTTATAAAATAAGGGTAAGACACCTAAGTCGAAAGCATTGGGAGAAGTGGTTGGTTTAAAAACATACCCCAACCTTTAGGCCTTTAACCCCTCGACTAAGAATCTTTAAACCTTGTCCAATTCATTACCTACCAAGTTAGTTGATATCATATGCATTGGTTTGACCTTGCCGAAAGCCTTGAACTTCTCAACCTGATCGGAAGCTCTAGGCCGGAAGGTTTCTGGTATAATAGGCTGAAAAATGCTAAAAGTATGATTTCTATGTTTTTAACTTAAAAAGGATAACTTTTCTACTAACCTTCCTTTGTTTGTCAAATTTTCATTGGTTAACAAATTCTTTTTAGAATTGCGCTGCCACTATTTTCAAAATTAATAATCATTTTATATTACAAAATGTCACTTCTCCTTAATTAAATATATAAAACATTTAAGTCTCATACCTTAAATAATTTTATATACTCATCAAAACACTTAGGAAAAATCTACAAAAATCCAAGAAAATTTATTTCACAATGTTGCCTAACATATACAAATTTCGACCCAAAATAATAATTCTTTTAGCCGAAAAAATTTATAACACAATAAACAATTTCCCTCACTAGAAAATTAATATAAAATCCACCATAATTCAAAAAATTATGAAAATTGAAACCCGTCTCTAAGATATCATTTCTGACCTATATTCAAATTTTCATGGAATTTAGATGTCATTAAATAGGGTTTTCATGTCATACATATCATAATTTTAACATGAACATTTATAATCCATCAACAATCATATATACAACGTTAATCATCAAAATATTGCTTATGTTTGCGCCAAAATTGGTCACAGACACCCAATTGCAGATTAAAGCACCAATTCACAATCTCAGATCATAGATAAGCAAAATGTAGAGGATATAAATATGAATAACACTCATAATTTAAAAGGAAAGCAGTACAAAGACAAGATTTATAGTGGTTCGGCGTTGTAGCCTACGTCAAATTTGGAAGATTTGCAATTTTATTAATGATTCTAAACTGGTTTAAAACAGTTCAAGTTATAGTATTCAAGTTACAATGGAGTTTCGATAGGGTAACAGCATAGAAGAGTCCAAAGATCAAGATTGTGAAGGCATATGGCTGCGATTTATAGGCGTAGTCTGAAAATATCTGGCTTAGACCTCGGAATACCTCTTCTCACATGCAGATGATCCCATCAGATTGATCCAAGGTCATTGGGGACCGATCCATGTACATTTCGTATCGATCAAGATTTGCTATTTTTGAGTTGAAATCAATCAGAGATATTCTTGAGGTGGTAAGCAAGTTCCTGTGAAAATTTGGAAGCATTTGGACATGTAGACATCGAGTCATGATCGATCTAAGTTTGACTTTCCAGTGGGTCGAACTATGCATATCCATTGGTTCATACTGATAGCATTTTGTATTGATGCTATGCATATCGATCAGACGTGTATCGATGGCGTGGAGCGATGACTCAGGGTCGATCCACTTTTCATGCCGAGTGATCGTTTCCTCTATTTGACCACGTTTCTTTGTATCAACCTAATGTAGCTCTATTCGTATCGATGCTTTTAGATGCTGCATTGTGTCGATGTAACATGACTATTTTCATACCGATTATTGCATGTTTTCTTCGTATTGATCGTTCGGTGCTATGTTTCATATCGATCGTTGGCGATCGATACAAACTATGTAGACAAGAAGATCGATACGAAGTATGTATGAATGGAAAAAATATTAAATGTTGATCGTTGATGGATACAAAGAAAAGTGGCCTTTGATGGATAGGAACCGAGTCCTTCTCTATTGATTTTGATCAATCCATAATTTGAGCATACGAACTCTAATTGACCTGAAATTTGAAACGTTAGCTTTCATAGCTCTGCTGGTCGTGTCTTGTTAATTGTAGCTCGATTCGGACTCGGACAAAATTTGCCAATATCCATAGTGAACCTGTGTAGTCGATTGGGTTAAATCCACCTATATGTTGTCTTGCCAAAAGGCGGGTTAACACTTTGCCCTCCAAAACATGCCTTGTGATAGAAAGGTGTGTTTTGCAATGCTATAAGTTGGACGTTTATATCCTGTTGATTACCTATAAAAAGATCGATAACTTTTCCTTATTGTGTATAGCGATCGTTCAAGATTATATGCCATTCGAGGCGATATATTACCGTTCGTGGTCGGATGTTGTCCAAGGCAAATTATGTCAAGTGCCGTTTGTGGCGAATTTTGACCATTCATGGTCGGGTGCCATTCATGGCGAATTGTGAATGTTCATGGTCGACTGCCGTTCAAGGCGAATTATGACCGTTCAAGATCGGGTGTCTTTCGTGGTGAATCATGTCTGTTCGTGGTTGAGTGTCGTTCAAGACAAATTGAGACCTTTTGTGGTCGAGTATTGAAATCAAAAACATCATATTTTGTATTCAAATGAGTCTTATAATAGAAGTGTCCAACTAAAACAAGTTCAAGTGCAAAAAATAGAAAACAAAAGAAAAACAGAAACGTCAAAGTGCAAACACTTCCACTGTTGCTATTTGCAGTCGTCCCAGAGCATGCCTGATAGAACGTTCATAATCCCGTACATGTGTAAATGACTTCACTGTGTGTGCAAAGTTTGCTACTTATTCATCATTATTCCAATCAGTTGATGATGAGCTGACGATGCCTATAATTGGAGCCTTCCTCATTTGGTCACTCTTATTCCACCATCGTTGCTCGCCTTTTCACGTACTATAACAACATGCCATTACGGATATGTCCTTGAATGTTATCCCTCAAGTGCCTGCAATCATTTGTACTATAGCCTTTTAGCTCATGGAATAGGTAGTACTTGTCTGATTTTCTTTCGGTATTGGTTGAATCCCTCCTGATTGGCCTTTAGTAGGGAACCTGTCCCCCAGTGTCTTGGTAGATCATGGATGGCTCCAACCAATATTGAAAGAAAACCAGACAAGTACTGCCTATTCCATAAGCTAAATGACCATGGTACAGCAAGCACTTGAGGGATGAGATTAAAGGGCATATCCAGAATGGCATGCTATTATAGTATGTGAAAAGGCAAGCAACAACGGTGGAATAAGAGCGACCATAACGTGCATCAAATAAGGACGGCTTCAGATATAGGCATTTCCAACTCATCATCAACTGATTGGAATAATGAAAAATAAGTAGCAAACTATGTACAAACACAGTTAAGTCGTTTACACATGTATGGGATCACGAACGGTCCTCAACCATGCTCTGGGACGACTATAAACTGCAACAGTGGAGGTGTTTGCACTTTGACGTTTTTGTTTTTCTTTTGCTTTCTATTTTTTGCATCTGAACTTGATTTAGTTGGACACTTCTATTATAAGACTCGTCTGAATATAAAATCAGATGTTTGTGATTTCAAAACTCTACCATGAACGGTCACAATTCGCCTCGAACGGCACTCAACCATGAACAGTCACAATTCACCACGAACGACACTTGACCTTGAACAGTCATAATTCGCCTCGAACGACGCTCGACCATGAACGTTCAAAATTCACCACGAATGACACCCGACCACGAATGGTCACAATTCGCCACAAACGACACCTGACATAATTCGCCTCGAACAGCATCCGACCACGAACGATCATATATCGCCTCGAACGGCGTATGATCCCGAACGATCGCTATACATAATTAGAAAAAGTTATCGATCTTTTTACAAGTAATCAACAAGATATGAACATCTAACTTATGGCATTGCAAAACACACCTTTTTATCGCAATGCATGTTTTGGGGGGCAAAATGTTAACCCGCCTTTTGGCAAGGCAACATATAGTTGGATTTAACCCAATCGACTACACGAGTTCACTATGGATACTGGCAAATTTTGTATGAATACGAATCAATCTACAATTAATAAGACACGTCCAACAGAGCCATGAAAGCCAATGTTCCAAATTTTAGGTCAACCGGAGTTCATATACTCAAGTTATCGATCGATCAAAATCAATAAAGAAGGACTCGGTTCATATCCATCAAAGGCCACTTTTCTTTATCCTTCAAGCATATTCCCCTTCGTATCCATCAACGGTCGACATTGCGTATTGGTTCCATTTATGCACACTTCATATCGATCTTCTTATCTACATAGTTTGTATCGATTGGCCAACGATCGATATGAAACGTAGCACCGAACAATCAATATGAAGAACACGTGCAATGATTGATACGAAAAGAGTCATGTTACATCGATACAACGTAGCATCTAAAAGCGTCAATACGAGTGGAGCTACATTAGGTTGATACAAAGAAACGTGGTCAAATAGAGAAATGATCACTTGACATGAAAAGTGGATCGATCCTGAGTCATCGCTCCACGCCATCAATACAAGTCTGATCGATATGCATAGCATCGATACAAAATGCTATCAATACGAACCAATGGATATGCATAGTTCAGCCCATTGCAAAGTCAAACTTAGATCGATTATAACTTGAGATCTACCTGTCCAAATGCTACCAAATTTTCACAGGAGCTTGCTTACTACCTTAAGAATGTCTCTGATCGACTTCAAATCAAAAACAGCAAATCTTGATCGATACGAAATGTACATGGATCGATCAGGGATCAATACTAAATGACCTTAGATCAATCTGGTAGGCCCAACTGTGTGTGAGAAGAGGTATTTCGAGGTCTAAGCCAGATATTTTCAGACCATTTCTATAAATCACAGCCATATACCTTCAAAAACTGGATCTTTGGACTCTTCTACGCTGTTACTCTACCGAAACTCCATTGTAACTTGAATACTATCACTTACTATTGTAAACCAGTTGAGAATCGTCAATAAAATAGCAAATCTTCCAAAGTGGACGTAGGCTACAACGCCGAACCACTATAAATCGTGTCTTTTTACTGCTTTCCTTTTAAATTATGTGCGTTATTCATATTTATATCCTCTACATTTTGTCTATCTATGATCCGAGATTTTGAATTGGTGCTTTAATCTGCAATTGGGTGTTTGTGACCAATTTTTGTGCAAACATATGCCATGCTTTGATGATTAAAGTTGTATATATTATTGTTGATGGATTATAAATGTTCATGTTAAAATTTATGATATGTTTAACATGAACACCCTATTTAATGACATCCAAAAGCATTGAAAACTTGAATATAGGTCAAAAAAGATATTTTAGAGATGGGTTTCAATTTTCATAATTTACTTTTAGTAGTGATTGGAATAATGAAGAATAAGTAGCAAACTCTACTTTCCATTTTTCCTTTATCCTCGCTTGAATCTTTTCCAGGCGGATCTCCGCTTTTGACCGTATAAACATCAACCCCTCTCCTTACTCTCTCTTGAAATTTGCATCATCTTGCCGTAGAAACCTTTCTGCCTCATGGTAAAATTCTCCTAGATCCATTGGTGGATCACTTGTCAATGAATTCTTGAATTTTGCACCATCAACTATGCCAGATATAGTTGCCATCAATACCATGGATGGATCTGGGAGATCCACCGACGTTGCTGCTGCATTAAACCTCGTTAAAAAGTTCCACAAAGACTCTCTAACCTTCTGCTTTAGTGTCGTCAAACTCATCACATTCTTGGGCCTTAAGATATGAACTCTGAAATGCCTCATAAAATTCTCAATCAACTCGGTCCACGTTCCAATCGAGATGCTCTCCAATTGCCTGAATCATAGCACTGCTATATTCATCAAATACAGAGGGAGACACCAGGCTGTGACCTCCTCTGATGCCCCTAGTACTTCCACGTGCCTCATATACCTTGTTAGATGAACCGCTGGATCTGTCCTTCCATCATACGTCTCTAGTGTTGGTAGCTTGAATTTAGGTCATTTCCCAGCATGCCTAATTGTGGGAGCGAAGGGGCTACCGTTTACATCTTCCATATTTTTATTCACCAATCCTCTTCTCATAGCTGGTTTGATCATGTCCGCTAACCTTTCATTGTTGTCAAGTGGTAGTCCTTGTCCATTGCCTCCGATCTACCCCTCGAGTTCTCAAGGGAATCTTGAGATATGCTCTTTTGGATGAGCATTCTTTCCATTATCGATGCCAAATTACATGGTACTGCCTGGTATCCGGTTTGGAATTGGGAAAACGTGATCCGAGGGCATGCCCCCTAGCTCAGGGGCAATTCCTGATGGTCCTATTCCATCCTGAATCCTCGTTCCTCCATGCCCCTGACATTGGTTTTAGATTCTCTATGTTTCAGCTGCTTCGTTCTCTCGGTTCTGTGCTCCAACTTTTCCAATCTATCGAAGTAGGTTCTGCATCATTTCCTTATGCCTTTTCAGCATCCTTTTCTGCATAGCATCCATCATTATCTCCGTCTCGTCTCTGGTGATGAAGACTGAGGTCTGATTGGCTCCTAAGGAAGCCTCCTGACTCCCTTCATGCTTACTCCTTTTCGCTCTTTATCTCCTTGTTGATTACTTTGCCATTGCTCTCCAGATCCAAGTCCTTAAGCCTTCAGATCCAAAATCCAAGCTTTAGAATTCCTGAGTGCTAGCCTTCTCAATGAAAGCTTCAAAATGTTTACATCAAAATTGGTCACAAACACCCAATTGTAGATGAAAGCACCGATTCACAATCTCAGATCATAGATAGACAAAATGTAGAGGACATAAATATAAAGAACACTCAAAATTTAAAAGAAAAGCAACAAAAAGACAAGATTTATAGTGGTTCGGCGTTGTAGCCTATGTCCACTTTGGAAGATTTGATGTTTAATTGATGATTCTCAATTGGTTTACAATAGTACAAGTGATAGTATTCAAGTTACAGTGGAGTTCCCATAGAGTAACAACGTAGAAGAGTCCAAAGATCCATTTTCTAAAGGCATAAGGCTTCTATTTATAGGTGTAGTCTATAAATATCTGGCTTAAACCTTGAAATAATCTTCTCACACATAGGTGGGCCCACCAGATCGATCTAAGGTCATTTGGGATCGATCCTTGATCGATCCATGTACATTTCGTATCGATCAAGATTTGCTCTTTTTGAGTTGAGATCGATCATAGATATTCTTGAGGTATTAAGCAAGCCCCTATGAAAATTTGGTAGTATTTGGACATGTAGATCTCAAGTTATGATCGATCCAAGTTTGACTTTACAATGGCTGAACTGTGTGTATCCATCGGTTCATATCGATAGCATTTCGTATCGATGTTATGTGTATCGATCATACGTGTATCGATGATGTAGAGCGATGACCCAGGGTTGATCCGCTTTTCATGTCGAGTGATCATTTCCACTTTTTGACCATGTTTCTTCGTATCAACCTAATGTAGCTCCATTCATATTAATGCTTTTAGATGTTGCTTCGTATCAATGTAACATGACTTTTTTCATATCGATCATTGCACATGTTCTTCGTATCGATCGTTCGGTGGTACGTTTCGTATCGATCGTTGGTCGATCGATACGAACTGTGTAGATAAGAAGATCGATATGAAGTGAGCATGAATGAAACCGATATGAAATGTCCACCGTTGATGGATATGAAGGGTAATGGGCATGATGGATACGAAGAAGAGTGGCCTTTGATGGATACGAACCGAGTCCTTCTCTATTGATTTTGATCGATCCATAACTTGAGCATGCCAACTCCGATTGACCTGAAATTTGGAACTGGGTTTCATAGCTCTTCTGGTCAGGTCATGTTAATGTTAGCTAGATTCGAACTCGAACAAAATTTGCCAGTATCCATAGTGAACCTGTGTAGTCGATTGGGTTAAATCCGCCTGTATGCTGCCTTGCCAAAAAGCGGGTTAATAGCATATACTTGCAGAAACATTTTGGATCTAATCTTATAACCGAAAACAAAAAGAAAATGGGATGTAGTGATTATTCACCTTAGCCTTGAGATATAAGATGTGAGATAAGAGTTGATTAAGTTGATTGTCTTCATTCTCTTGACTCCTAGCTTTAGCCTTCTTCTTGTGAGTGAAAATGGTGGCCGGCCTTAGGGGTTTTTATTTTGAGAAAGATGAAATGAATATGAGTTTCTATCTCTTAAGGGTTTAGGGTATATGGTTTTACTATTTCCCATATTTCACTTGTTATTCCTAACACCTTTGTTTAGGTTATTTCACTTGAGTTTGCACATTAAAATGGTGCAGCTACCTTTAGCTAATCAATTATCAACTTATTAATCTCTATATTATTTATTTTATTTACCTAATTAATTATTCTAAACAATGTTAGAAATATATAGGGTGTTACAGCTTCTGCTAAAGAGCTAAATGAAGAAGACCAGAAGATAATAATGTTGTTTATCGTAGCTTTAACAAAGATTGGAAATGGATTAACCCTGTTGAATCCCACAAATTTACAAAAGCATGCTCTCTTATCTGTTGTTCGGAGGATAGTTGGCCAACCTCCTTTGGTCCAGCATACATCCCAAAGCAAACGCTTCCTTTCTTTAGGAAATCCTAGAAACTTCTCCCCAATGTCATCAATCGATCCTAATCACTACGGTATGTTTAAGTGTCGTTCTTGTAGTTATTCGTGCGTTACTACTTACATTTCTTTTCTGAATTTTAATTTGTTTGAATTTTCTAAAGCTGCTCCTCGGGTTGAAAAACCCATGAGTGATATGACTCTCCATTCTTTAACTTCAAGCTCACCATCCTTTTCCTAAGCCATTGCTAAATCAAAGATGGTCGCCAAAATAAAATTAGGTAAAACGGCTATGGCAGAACCATCTCCAAAGAAGGCCAAAATTATCAAAGTTCTTGATTCTTCACTATAGGAGAGGAAGAGTGTGTTGATATTGATAGATCTCTAGAAAGTCCAACCATCAAAGCTTCTTGCGATCAACCTAAGGAAACTCAAACCAAGGTTGATCCACATTCCTTCTTCATTATCTCCAGCTCTCCAAGTGTGATCGAGTAGATGCAGAAGGATTTGGGAACTTTGGCTCCTACTCTAGAGCTGACTCCTCTGGGACCATCATCTTCTACACCTTCGAATGACTTTGAAAAGATTGTCCAATCTACCTTAAATTCTTCATATTATGCCTCAATTTACCCATCTTCTTCTGTTTCTGATATGGTGGGTCATTATCAGTCCCTTATTGAACAACAACTCTTGGTATGCTTATCTTCACTTAACTTTATTATTACTATTTTTCCTTAAGTTTTTTAATTATGTTGCACCTTTTCTTCCAGATTTCCAAGAGCTGGTTCTCATTGCATGAAAATGCATCAAAATCCTCTGCTAAATCATCAAAGCTTAGAGAGGAAATTTCTCACTTAAAAAATCAAATTTCCTCCTTATCCGTAGATAAAAATAAGGCTGCGATTGAATTACAATGATTGAGGGCTTCCCTTGCCCAATCAAAATCTATTATTTCGGAGGAGAGTAAAGCTCATCAACCCCTCATTGATGAAGATTTAGCACTGAAAATGACTTTGAAAAAGTCCAAGGAGGAAAAGACTCCTAGGGAGACCAATCAATCTTCCTTAAAGGAGCAGTTGAAGAATAAAAAAGATTTCCTAAAACTGGAAATCGACACCATTTTCGATGCAAAGCGACAAGTGTCTCGGTTTCTCGATACTTTTCTTGAGGATATTATTAAGAACTCCTTTAAACATGCTATGATTCTCGCCTATGTTGATAATGTCGACAAATGCCCCGAAATGAGCTTTCCTTCACTTGTATTGCACTCATCAATAGGCTCATGGAAAAAATCAAAAAGATAGAGCAGGGGGTTGAAGTCTTAACAAGAGAGGATATTGACGCCTCCAAAATTTTGTTTTTTGATGTTCCTTCCTTCAAAATAGAATCTGAATCTGAAGAGCAAGGTTATAAAGACGAGGTTGCCGAGGAAGAGGGCGGCAAAAATAATGATGATAATGACGACGACGACGACGATGACAACATTGACATAGGTCAAGGTTCAGGCAGTGATAAGGATGATCAAACTGATGTTCCAAAGAAAGAGGGAGAGGAGAACATGAGAACTTTTGAAGGAGTCAATCCCGATCCACCTTCCCACGAAGCAAGCTTACCTGAACCTCTTACTTGTTCAAATCCACAAGAAGAGCCTGCTTATATAAATATTGAAGAACTACGGGGGAAGGAGAAGGTTTCCCAGGCATATATTCCCGAATCTCAGGCATAGGATTCCTTGTTTAAACATTATTCCCTTCCAAGATAGTAATATTTTAACTCACATATTTTAGATAAGAAGCAAATCCGTTCACCCCTATAAAAAAAGCTTGAAAGAAAACAAGCAAGAATAAATAGTTTATATAGGGAGTTAGATAAACAATTTAAGAGCACAAAATTCACTCTGATAAGTATCATAGAATAATATAAGTGCGGTAGTGTTAGCATCATTCAAACATCAAGAAGCTGCCCCATGGTTGAGAAGGGTGCACCTCTGATATGATAGTCTTTTGAAAGAAAACCGGGAGCAGATTACGCTTTTTTGGATGTTGGTTGAGGGGAGAAATATTCTGGTGGATTTTCTATATAAAGCCTACTGTAGACATCCAACTGTAGATTTTTCATATTTAGGTGACTTTAGTGTGGGTCGACATAGGTGTCTACGTAAGAGATACTTGACGAGTTTGGATCTGACCCGCATCTAGGAGCATGTTAGAATTTGCCACGAGTCAGGTCAATTCTCCAAGACTTGCCTTTTTATAAACTTAATTATTATAAGGACAAGTTTATTTCAGTATTATTTACAAAATCAATTTTGTGTGAACTAGATGAATAGTTGTAATTATATAATTATGTTGATTTGTGAATGTTCGATTTAATTTTTCCTTTTATACTTAGCTATATTTCATTACGTTGTCATGGAGTGAATATCCCTCAGGCAATTACCTCTTTGGAGATTATCTCAGCCATTATGTTAAAGTAAGAAGAGATTATCTTGAAAAGGCATCAATTTTGAAATCTTCAAAACTAACAAGATATTGATTTCTAAGATATTTGCAAAAAAATTACATTGAACATCCTCATCTCCGCTTCGATTTTCTTGGTGAAGAAAAAGAAAAACTACTTAAAGAGATCCAGACATATCATACCAAATAATAATGTGGTCGTGATAGTCCTTGTGCCAGGGAATGGGACTATAGTAAATATCCACTGGTTATTACTCTGGAAGGACTTAATGTTCCTTTTGACTTGATGGTCATTCTTTCTGCTAACTCATTGAATAAAGTCAGAAATGTAGTTTCCCAACTTTAAATGTAAAACAAATGTCTTATTGTACTTTTTAGTTTTTATTACTTAAGTTGTAATCTTCTATCGTTAGAATAAAGAAATGGATTAATCAACTCTTGACTTGATTTTCTTTGTCTTTGTTTGCATAAATAGGAGCTACAACTATCTACAACACCTCTCTCATTAGATTCAACATCACGCCTCATCAATATTAAAGATAGGTTTTTAGTTGATCTTGAAAAGAGAAAGCTTCTTGACGATATTTTATCATTTTGCATTAAATGGCATAGAAGATTTTTGCTTCGGAAAACAATTATTAGAAATCTCAACGATAAAATTGTCAATTTAGAAGTAGATGTTAAGAGCAAAAGTGAAGCGAGTCTCACATTAAAGCATCAAGTTAAGCCAAACCCATCAATTGAATTTATTCATAAAATGTCAGAACTCTTTCATCAAATAAGCAATTTGGAAATGAAACTAAAAGGTAGTCAGGCTAAATGTGAATCATCGGAATTCACTATGGGGAATAATATCCTAAGCATTGATTTACCAGTTTCTCCTGCTATTTCATCTATCGCATAAACTACAAGATCCACTTCCCTTGCTATCCAGAAGTTTCCCACTATGAAAAATCCTCCTTCTAGCTTAGACGAAAAAGTAATGGGAGATTTTTGCAGGAAAGTTAAATTTAAGTTGATGAAGTATTTTTACGAACAGCAAAACGTAAGATAATCGAATCATATAAATGAATACCCAGTTAGGATTCAAAAGCTAGAGTGTGATACGTATCTTCTCTTAAAGTGCATCGTTGATTTGGAACGGGAAAATAAAACCCTTAAAGCTGCGAATAAAGCCTTTAACTGTGCTTTGAAGACCAACATCGAGGCTATTAATGATGAAGATAAGATGAGAAAGAAAAAGAAGAAACTTAAAGAGGTCCTTTGCATTGCCATTCATCACATAATGGATCCTCTACTTGCTGAGAATCTATATAAAGCTATTCAAGATTTGCGAATGATATGAATATATTTGTTTTATACGCTTGCAAATAATTTTAGAAATTTTGTAAGTTATGTAAAGTTTGTAATTATCACCTCATTCGTGACCCTTTCTTATAATGTTGTTTTTGAAACATCTGTTTTATAGCTTGTACCATAATTTTTGTATTTGCAACGTCTTTCAATCCTTTTTACTATTCTGCCTTACCTAAAAAGCACAAAATAAATAGTATTTTTTTATTGCTAGCTCGTAACATGTATAGAACTTTATGCATATCATTTGCAGAGATTAATAAATCATCATGTCAATTATATGACAATAAGTGAAAAATAATCTCTCTTAATGAAATGTTTGAAAGCCATCTTTGGTAATGATAAGAGATAACTAATAATTCAACTTTAAACATTTTGCTAGAATGTTTGAAGCCTAATGGTAGAAAACCATTGTCTCAACCAAGGATACAAATGTTTTTATAAACTCATCCTTTGACATGAAGTTAATAGATAAATGTAATAGAAGTCTCGAGATCATTGTCTGAACACTTGTGGTGGAAATCCAATGACCTAGATTTGGGCATTAATAAATGAATTTCAAATGTTAGGAAGGTTGGAACCCATATTAGGGTATTAGTGGATAATGACTAGAAATCCATGATAATCTTTTTAATAGAAGTCCTGGGCCCAGATTCGGGAATTAATGAATGAAGTTAAGTAATAGCCTTGAAACCCAGATTTAGGTATCGGTGATGGATAATTAGAAAGCCATAATAAATATCTTCATGACGGGAATCTCAAACCCAGATGAAGGCTTTAAAAAGTGACATCCGGAAATAGCTTCGTAACCCAGATTCCGGTATGAGGAAGACCATAAGTTATTGGTAAAGACCAGAAACCAAAATTTGGGTATGAAATTTAGAGATGATAAACCAAAAACCCAGATTCAGTTAATGAGCAGATTTTTTTTCTACTCCTTAGGTTCTGTCTTCATTAACAGGTGCACACCCTACAGGCCTTGCATGTAGTTGCGGTTTGATTGGCTACTTCTCGATATTGGACGTCTTAATTCATCATTTGATATGCCGCTTCTTGGGATTTGACGTCTTAATCTAATGTTTGATGTGCTACTTCTCGGGCTTGGACGTCTTAGTCAAATATTTGATGATCCTCTTCTTGGTCTTGGACATCTTAGTCCTTTGTAGATATGTCGTATCTTAGGCTCAGACGTCTCTGTCCGTTGTGAATATGCCTCTTCTTAGGCTTGGACTTCTCAGTCCATTATTGATTTGCCGCTTCTTGGGTTTGGACATCTTAGTCCATTATTTCTGGTGCACTTAGTTAGTTTATTCTTAAGTTGGAACCAAGGATTTACCCAACCTGCCTCCAAGAGGCGCCTTGACCTGGCCATAGCATATGCAAACAAAGGTTTATTCGGTGCATTGGCCATGCCATAGCATGGCGGGACCAAGGGCTTACTCCGTCCTACCTCCAGGAGGAGCCATGACCTGGCCATAGCATGGCACGGTCAAAGGCTTGTTCAGTGCCTTGGCCAAGCCATAGCATGGCGGGACCAAGGGCTTACTCCTTCCTCCTTCTAGGAGGTTCCTTGACCTGGCCATAGCATGGCGCGATCAAAGGCTTGTTGATGCTTTCACCTGGCCATAGTATGAAATGGATAAAGCTTTACACTGCCCTCTCCAGGAGGTGCTCTGCCCTGACCAACTTGGCGTGAACAGAGGCTTCGACCATTAAAGGTAATGTCCAAATAAAAGGAGTATTTCACTCCCAACTACGTAGATTTTTCTTTGTACAGTTGTTCTTCACTAACTTTATTCGTGATCTCTTTACAAACTCATTGATTTTGCCTTGATGGAAAAAGTTGATTATCATCCCTTCAAGGGCTTTGTAGTGGTTAGTTTCATGACCATTCATCATATGGTAATGGCAGTAGGATCCTTCTAGATTCCTTTCATATTTTGGTTTCTTCTTTTATGATGGCCAATAGTTGAGTTCATCCTTATGTAATAAGTAGATATCCTAAATTGATGTTGTTAAGTTGCATTCTTTTAGAAGTCTTGACTTAAATTTTTTCTAAAAAATGGTTTCTAGATCTTTTATTTCTTAGCTCTCGAGTTTCATCTTTGTCAATTGGTTTTCTCTTTAAAACTCTTTGTTGTTTCAATGTAGGTAGTGTCCCACTTGTTACTTAATCCCATTTGTGTGTAAAGGCATTGTAGTCGGCCATTATTCCTTCTTCAAAGATTATGCCTTTGGTATAATGTTGGATAAATTTGCTTATTTGATCAAACATGTTGTCACCCCCATTTTCCTATTCTCGTACGGAAAAGACTGGTGTAGGACCAATATGAATGGATTTAAACTCCATTTAAGATGATCTTAAGTCTCAACTTTCTTTTTCCTTATGATCCTTAAAGCCTTCATCCTTAGTAGTTGTTCCTCTTGTGAATTCCATTCATTAATCATTTCTTTAGGGAATCCCATTAAATGTGGCTTTGAGGAACCTTGCTCAGATCTTTTGAATTTACCAATCATGAAGAAGGGAAGTCCAAAGTGGATAAGCTTTGAATAGAGTTGGGTTAACGGAAAAAGATGTTGGATGTTTAACAAGATCGGAGGTTCGAGGCCCTCCTTCTAACTTCAAAATGTTAACAATAAAACTTGCAACATCACAAAGTAGAGATTAAGGAATTGGTCATTTCTCCTAGGTCACTCTTGGCTAAGTAATGGAAGCTAGGATATGAATACCTCCTTTAATTCACCTTCCGAACAAGTCTATTTTGTGAAACTTTCCTTTGTTGACCTTTCGAAGTGGTCGAAACACTCATAATCTTCTCTTTCAAGTCTTTTGAGCTTGTTAAAGTTGACTAGTTATCTCTTCAAAACCTTCCTTTTGAAAAGGTAGTGAAACCTTAAGGTTGGTTCCAAGTATTCAAAAATATGGTTTAGCTAGATGGGCTTCGACCTCGTCGAAAGCTTGATTCTTAAGTGATATGGACTTAATTCTAAAAATCTAAAAGGAACCAGCTAGCTCTATGGTTTCGACTCGGTTGGTGCCTTTCGATGAAATCGATACCTGTAAAACTCAGTTAGATCCGATAAAAGCCATCTAACAGTTATATAATCAAAAATATCAAAATCCTTCCTTTATTAGTCTAATGAAGACTATGCTATTCAGTTTCCCCCAATTTGATTTATAAATTGTGGTTTTACAACTTTGCAAAATTAAGAATATACAAGTCTAGAATGAATGAATTCGGATCTCTTAAACTAGACCCCTTGGGTCGTATTTATAGATGTGGGTTGACACCTTTTGACCCAGTGCTTTCGACCTAGTCGAAAGGTAGCTTTGGATACCTTTCGACTTCTTTGTCATTTGCGCATCCCCTTGCCATGCTTTCAAATGTGCTTAAATGCTTCTATCATCGTCAAAAGGGATAGTTGTGCCTTCTTTATTTATGTTGTTTTGCTGTTATAAGAAGCAAAGGTACAAGCTTCCGACGTTGTTGATAAATAACTCATTGTGGTTTCTAAATTGTGTAAGTGTTGATGGTTTTGACTCGGTAGGTAGCTTCCGATTGTATGCTCGTGAATTGATGTAGAACTTTCCCTGGATATTAAAGGCTTCGGTCGGTTCGAAAGGCTAGATTATGTTTTCAAAAGGGTTGTCCTGACCAAGTTCTTTTTCCGAGTAGTTTGACTGAAGGCGAAACCTTTGGAATCGAAAGGTTTAGCACACATATGAAGGGTTGTCCACCATTATCTCCGAAAGTGGTTTCTTCAACTCATTTGAAAGCTCTTCATGGATGTGGAAGCACCATCTTCAAAAGGGAATCATTGAAGCGGAAGGGTGCTTTCAACCTTTCGATCTCATCGAAAGGTTATAATACTTCTAGTCTTTGGTTGTAGCGTCCCTTTGACTCCTTCGAAAGGTCTTGTTGGATCTATTTTCTATTGCGCTTCTTTATCTTCTGCTCATTCTTGTTTCGAAAAGGTCGAAAGGGTTTTTGGTATTATAACAAGTATATTGGAATTTAATAATGGTAGCAATTTCAGTTAGTTTATATATTTACTTGAAACGTTGGACATTTTTACAATATCAGTGGATATTTTTATATAAAAGTGTTTTAATTATCGTGAGGTAAAAACCCATCTTTGTATATGTGTGGCATGGTTTTATGAGATACCCTTGTTATAAAAAGAGTTTATATGTAATTATTCCAGTTGTTTGAGTTTACTCACTATAACATCCCAGACCTCTTAATATACCCAAAAGGACGCATTAATAGGCATGGTGCGTTGTAGGTATAAATAAAATTAACACAGACTAAGATTCACAAGACAAAAATAGGCAAAAACAGCGGAAAAAAAGATAATAACTTATTCAAAATAAAACTTTCATGATTGCTTTAAAAATAAGTCAAATACCAAATACAATATCCACATCTTAAAACACATCATGTCTTATGAAATAAAATTTCATAGTCTTAAAATTAGAGTTTGATTGAAGGCAATACCTTTGGAATCGAAAGGTTTGGCACAAATATGAAAGGTTGTCCACCATTATCTCTGAAAGATGTTTCTTCAACTCATTTGGAAGCTCTTCATGGATGTGGGAGAACCTTCTTCAAAAGGGAATCATTTAAGCGAAAGGGTGCTTTTGACCTTTCGATCTCTTCGAAAGGTTATAATACTTCTAGTCTTTGGCTATAGCATCCCTTCGACTCCTTCGAAAAATCTTGTTGAAGCTATTTTCTATTGCTCTTCTTTGTCTTCTACTCATTCTAGTTTCGAAAAGGTCGAATGGGTTTTTGGTATTATCATAAGTATAATAGAATTTAATAATGGTAGCAATTTTAGTTAGTTTATATATTTACTTGAACTGTTAGACATTATTATAATATCAGTGGATATTTTATATAAATGTGTTTCGGTTATCGTAAGGTAAAAACTCGTTTGTGTTTATGTATGGCATGGTTTTATGAGATACCCTTGTTATAAAAAGAGTTTACATGTAATAAGTCCAGTTGTTTGAGTTTACTCACTGTAACATCCTAAACCTCTTAATGTACCTAAAAGGACACATTAAAAGGTGTGGTGCGTTGTAGGTATAAATAAAACTAATTGGGACTCAGGTTCACAAGACAAAAATAGGCAAAAAAAAGTGGAAACTAAGATAATAACTTATTCAAAATAAAACTTTCATGATTGCTTCAAAAATAAGTCAAACACCAAAAACAATATCCATATCTTAAAACACATTATCTCTTATGAAATAAAAATTCATAGTCTCAAAATCAGAGTACATAATATCCCTCATAATAAGCCCATACACATAAAGAATTAAAACTAAAATAAAAGAAATGCATAGTAGAGAACTCCTCCAAGAAACCGCCAAGCAACAACAACAACCTACTGACTTTTCCCTTGATTGCCAATGGGAGGTAAAGGGGAAAATAGAGGAGTGGGTCGGACTAAAAGTCTGGTGAATGATAGTAATTACTAGAGTCTTTAAGCAAGATAAAAGTAATATACACTACAACAGTTCTAGCATAAGTAAGGATAATAAAAAGAAATAGGAAAGAGATAAACTAGAAATAAGTACAATTAAATATTGCTCAATTTATAAGATGGGTTAACTTTGATTGTTCGCACTTGTTCTTGATAGCTTCTTTGATTAGGCTGAATTCCTAATCCTATAATTTGGCTGAATTCCTTACTACAGACTAGAGACTAGGTAACTCGCTACATAAAAGGCAACGAAATTCTAATTATACCCTTTGATCGGCCTGCTACTCCATAGACCTTTCTGCAAACCGCCCACTATATAACTCCCTACAAAGCAGCCAATGGCATCTACGAAAGTGCATAAAGTAACTACTGTGGATCCAAAAGACATATATAGCTCCTTACATAGAAGGCAACGACGTCTACAAAATACTCTCATACTAAGCACTTGGAACTCATAGCTATTACTGAGTGTCCGAATAGACGTCGCACGCGTAACTGCCACCATTCCCATGTTATCTTTTGCTCCACCTATTGGGTCTTCTTATTACCTAAACATCTATCATAAGCATGCCCCTCATCCCACTTCAGGCTAAAGTGAGATCACCGTGTTTCCATAGAATCAATAGGGGAAATGCTGTTGGCACTGGCCCTTCATCCAAATAATATCGAGTTGCTCACCTTATCCAAATCCCTCGTGATTTGGACTTCTAATTGACCAGTTACTATTCTTTTTAGCACAAGCGTGCCCTCGCCTCACTTCGGGCTAATGTGAGACCACCATTTTGTCTAATAGGGAATGCTATTTGGTAAAGGTCCTACTCTCATCTTTGCTTATTAACTTAGATAAATTATTTAAATAATCCTTTGTTATTATCTTCACTACCTTTTCTTATTAATTTATCGTAAGTCTTAATATAAGCCACATTCCATTCTTTTTCTTATTATAACCTACGTTATAATCATGCTTATTACTCAACCCAAGGTTTAAGTGTGAAAATAAGCTTCTTTCGTATTTCAGTTATAAATATACGTTATAACTAAGCCAATTATTTAGTCCAATTCTAATCACAATTAGGCATAATTTAGTACAATTCCATTTATATTATAGTCTTTGTTATTTACATTTCATAATTATAAATAGGTCAATCTCTTTAATTCAGTCACTTAATCGTAATTAGGCATATATTCCTTCTTAATTCCATTTTATTACATCCTTTATAATTTACATCTTATCTTTCTTTATTTTAGAATTCTTATAATTTAGTCCAATTTCGCGTTAATTCTATTCTAATCCATAAGCGAAGAAGAAGGAGAATTGAAAGAAAACTAAAAATTGAAGAAAATCCAAGGCATGGGAAAAAGATGTAAACAATAAATTAATTAAAATACTGTAAATAAATATAAAAAGCTATAATTTATAGAAATTAGCTAATTTCAACTGAAAAGAATAGCTTAAGAAATAGACTGAAAATAATTCTAAAAACTATAAATAAAACTGCCAAAAGGATTATTCCAAAAATAGTAGTAAAACTACAACTATTGGAAACCCTATTATTTTAATTTACTTAAAGAAATCTTAAAATAATAACAATCACTCACCTCTGCTCCTTAGCTCTTCCCTTTAGGCCTTCACGGATCCACTTGGGGTTGTTAAAATATTTTATTAAAAAGATTGACTCCTTGGAAAATTATTGCTTTTAAGGTCCTTCCTGAAAAGGTGAACCTAAGCGGAGAAAATCTGGAATGAGAAAAGGTGTTAAGTTTAGGGGTCTGTTTATAGGTGTGGAAGTGCATCTCGGACCGTTGAATTGGAGATTGAATAGGATGCAACCACGTCATAGGCTGAATAGGGGCCACCGGATGCAGAAACGAAGGGACCATATCAGTTCAAACGATGCAAAACATGTCGACTAAGGGCTCTGGAACGTTTGACCGAACGAACGTTCGTTCGTAAATAACAGAGGCGGGTCGATTGGGCGGTCGACCGCCTTAGTGCCTGAGTCGAGCGGCCGGTCATCCTGCCTATATATACATACATACATACATACATACATATATATATATATATATATATATATTTGTGTGTGTGTGTGTGTTCGCTTTTTTGCTTATTTTGTTTATTTTATAACTTGGTCATATTAGCTCGGTTTCTGACGTTCTATACATAGAAATTGACCAGAAAATTACCAAGGATACAATGGTGTATCTCCCATGGCTCAATTCTTATAATTTCACAAAGTTATTTTAATATTTAATTAATTAATGAATTAATTATTATGGGTTAAATTTCGGGTTGTCACACTTACACCATACCCTTGTCTAACCCAAAGTTTTATTCTCTTTCCCTAAAACTCTTGGGTGTTCAAATTTTTATGGGCAGCCAAGTAGTTCTAGTTTCCACGGATGCATTTTGGAGAAGCTTGGAGAAGGAGGCTTCATTGATATCTAGTTATAATCTGGTTTCCGCTGTATTATATTATTTTTTATTAATTAACTAGGGACAGGCTGTTATATTTGTCGAAGGGTAGAATTATATTAGTATGTTTACAACGTATTATTTTTTGAAATAATTTTGTAAAGTACTATATTGATTAATATATGTTATTCCGTTGCATTGTAAGATTCTATGGTTGCTTTTATTCTTCTATTATTTTTCTTTCTTTTCACCCTTAATGACCTATATTTTGGACACATAAATGATCAACACATGAATACCGTGGATATATTAAGTGTCACCTTTAGGTGTAAGAAAGGTAGATCGCTACAGCATATCCTTGTATTTAGTTAGCTTATTATTCTAATATAAATCTAGTTCCAGTTTAAACATATAGATATAGTTTTTGCATCTCTCTCTCTCTCTCTCTTTCGTATAAAGATTCTCCTTCAAATTCCTAGATTTGGTAATGGAATATATATATATATATATATATATATATATATATATGCACACACACACACACTCTCTATCACACATCATATGTATATAGACACTTCTTCATATTCATCAACAACAACTAATTCGTGTCCAAGGAGGTTTAAAAAGGCATGTATATGCATGTATATGCATGCACGCATCCGATCGAGCTCACAATCTTGTTCACAAACACATACACACTGACACATGCAAAGCAACGCAGATGGGTGGGTTTCGGTCGGTCACCACCACCAGTCGACTACTTTAGGTCGATAGATCGATGGCCTATTCTCTTCATTTGATTTCCTGAAACAAGCGATATTCTCCATCTTCTTAGTCGTTCGATTATCCATTCAATCCACATCTATTATTTACTACTTAATATAATGATTCAAAGATTCCTACGCATCACTTTAGTGTTGTGTATTGACAAATTATATTATATAAGAGGGTTATTTTTTCCAGTGGATGAGTTACATTTGAATGCATAGATAATTGACCGAATAGATTGCTTCATCATAAGAACATTTACTAACATAGTAGTGAAGTGGTATTACTCGCCTGAAATGAAGAAACATACTGCTTCAATGCCCTACTCCTCTGTAGATACTTCCTTCTTCAAATTAACGCTAAAAAACTAGCTTACTCTAGTGCGTATTGATGTTGAGGTATTGGGAAGCTAGGGGAGAGGGGTATTTTGATTTATATAATTTAATGTGATATTGATTTTATTTAATTTATGCGCTACGATTTTTGAGGAAGGAGATCGTTTCTAAAGTTATTAAACGTGAACATTTAGGGTTTATTTATACTTACATTAGAAGTCTCACAAGATGGAAATCTTTGGATATAAAAACATCGAGATACTTAATTTTATGAGGGTTTTGATTTTCTTTTTGTTGGGTTTGGGCCTAAACCTTTATTTCCTTTTCTTCTTTACTTTCTTTTTATTTTACCTTATGAAATAAACGATAAGCTCGAATGAAATTTAATATCTCTATTAAATCACTTTTCCCATAAATTACAAATTTATTTATTTTTATCCAAATAATTTTCCCTAATTTAATTCAATTATTTAATCATTTCATTTAAATCGCTTGCTAACTAATTCAAAACTGTATTAATAAATGTATTCATTTCAATTTCGATATTTCTTTTTAATTATGAAATTAACACCATAAATCTAATTATTAAATTTAATTCCCAAATAAATTCATTATCTATTATTATCTAATTATCTTACCAAATCATCTCTTTTACAAAATCACTTTTTAAATATATTACAACTTTATTTATCTTACAAATATTATAAGATTTTCCAGGATTTATTAAATTTAAATATTCAAACGTGTAGATTTTAGACCCAACATTAAATAATTTCCAAATTAATTGATTTTATAATTCTTTAAATAAATAATTATTCTCAAACCATTTAATTGCATTACTGATTATCTTATAATAATTTTCAATATTTAAAATAAATTTGCAATGTATGTTTTAAACTTCCAAAACTCATATTTTAATTAATTATTTATTATCTTTTATCCAAAAATTGGATTATTATAATTATATCAAGGCCTCTCCACTCTAGTAAAACGGCGATGGGATAAAATTATTTTTAAATTGATTAAATGAAATGAAACTATATTGGGTTTGTTTGAATGGTTAAAATTGCAAATTATGGAAGATGATGAAATTATGGAGAAACTATAATCTTAATATAGTTTCCGTAACAAAAAAAGAAAATAGAAGAAAAAAGTTATTGTATAACGAATTGCCATTTGTCCCCTGACCAATGTTTAGTGACAGCATTTGACTCTTGAATACAACAAAAGATGCTCCGTCATGGTAAAATATGAAAACTAAGCATCAAACAAAGGTCTAGCAATAGTAACTAACAACAATCGTAATGGTGAAGATCGTGTCTCGAATAGACCTCGTACATAAAAGATATGAAATCAATACGAAACAAGATTTAATTAAATAATTAAAATACTTAATTATCTTATCCCCTTTCTTCCCAATTTATTAATTTGTGCACACACACAAAAGCACACCTATTCATGACGATGCACACCACCATCCTTTATTCCTTTTCAGTCAACGAAACAATGAGCCGCCTTCGTCAACGTTCTCTACTCTCCATGCACTCTGCAATTGACCTAATCACAAAGCCTTCGACCACGCCCCTAAAGTCGTGATAGTGTGCCACATTCCTCTACCTGGCTGCTTTCGCATAACCCAAATGGTGACCACACCTTGCCAAAGCTTCCCCACACGTGTGCCACTTTACATGGAACTCCACCAAAAACATCATTCCACCTAACCCCTTATGAACCTCGCAAATCGGGACCCTGGTCGACGGTTATAAGAGTGGAGCTCGGCCAAGATCCATTGCAACCAACAATGGCTGCATAGATGCAAAGTTCTCCTCACCATGATCTCAATGGATCTAACGTCGGCCTACCTTGTTGGCCATAGCTCTTGATTTAAATAGGAAAGGAGGAGCAATTTTTTATGTTTTCTGAGTAAAGCTGAAGAAAGTATATCATGTATAGAGCCGAATATATTGAAGGAATATTTTATAATATATATTATTTTATTTCTCAAAAAAATGGCCATCCGTTTTGAGCTTATACGATCATCCAACAGATCAGATCGCTATGAAACTCGTTTACACATGTAAAACTCATTATTCTAGTTCCGATGGTATAAATTTCGTCGCTGTATGAGACAACTCTTTGTAGTGATAACTTCACGCACTTCAAGTTTATTATGGCCATCGTATCATCTAATTTCAAAATTTCTTCAACTACACATCTCATATTGATGTCCTTATCCTAGAAATACACTCTGTTGATAAAGATCCCACTAGACATGACTGCGCAAGTATTTTTATAAAATATGTACAATAAATAAATCATAGAAAAACCATGACTCCAAATATAGCAATATTTATACTCATTTTAATTTGCAACTATCCTGACTCGATGAAAGTGATCTCGAATCCTAATTCGTCTGTATGCAAAAAGTCAAATTTTGAACCATCAATTCAGTAACAACCAAATATTTAAATTGATTATTAAAATAACTAATCATTAAAAATGTGGGTTTTTATATACTAGGCTCTAATATAATTTTAATTGTAAAACCGAATGTTAGAGAGGTTTGTCTATTATAGCCTTAAAAATCTGCATCGTGTGAAGTCAAACAGGGGAAACATGTCTCCTTAAATTTTCTCCATAAATCTCCCCAATGTTATTTAGTTTATTCTCTCTTTAGATCTCTTCAATTCTTTAATTTTTTAAAATATTGTTATTTAATATTTAGCTAAAATTATAAAAAATAGCAAATATTGTTTTTTTTTGAAAATATGCAAATCGGAAGGTCAGTTGTGTTGTTGTACAAGTAGAGATTATAACAAAAATAAAAAAGATAGCTACTAAGCTAAGCGAAAGACACAATAAAAAAATGAGAAAGCCAAGAAGCCAAACAAGTGGTAATGAATTTTTTTGAATGGTTAATTGGTTGATGCTTACAAAACTTGAGAAAGACTTAAAAAATTCGAGGCTGCGTATGTTGACACGTAACGCGTATTCATGGAAGGTTTTTCAACAGTACTGGATTGAGGCTCGTAGGCAGCTGGTGGAATAGACTTCTTATTGGAAGTTTTAGTTTTATAATTAATGTTCTCCCTTTACTTTATTTTTCTTTCTGCTACTTATTAAGATCACAAGTTTGTAAGAGTCTTTTATAAAAAAAATCCATCTAATGGGAACGCACATTTTGTATAGAAAGTTAATTGTTCATAATGCACAAAATTGCAAAATGCAGTTGGTGATAGTAAAATTTGGAGGAGTCAATGAAAACATTATGCACAAATGATTACATTTAATCATTAACAGGAGAGAGATATTCTTACTTAGCTAAATATTCAAATATAATTACATAAGAGAAGACACTTTGAGTTTGAACACGTACAAACCCGAGGCTGAAATGATTACATGTCACAAAGCTAACTTATTCTTCTCTCCGGAGATGATTGGATAACTGTTCTTAAGGTTAAATTACATGATTTGAAATGGTCTCAACAGTACCTATTTGAGCTATTTTACAAGAAACGGTCATCTTCCTATTAATGCATTTGAATTAAATGTAAACGTGTATTGTGCTCCTGCGCTACAGAAATGGTTGAAACTGTTTTATATACATATGCTAAAACCAAAATTAATATAAAGTAACTTTGTCTTCTTTTATGGTATCTGATCTCATAGATCTTTCATCCCTTCCTTTGTTCAATTGTTTTTCCTATGACATCTCCTACTACCACAAGCACAACCTAATCGTCTTCTTCCTCAGAAACATATGAAATTCATGACTTTGAAAACCAATGAAGATTCATCACGGTCAACCTTGATGATTAAAATTTTCTTATTTGGAAGAAGCAAATTTGTTCTCTTCTTAAATCTGTTGAAATTAACAAAGTTTATGATCAAGAAACCAATAACAAAGTTCCCAATCCTTCCTATATTCAATGAAGCAAAATAGAAAACTCTTCTAACATTCCTTCAAGCAACTTTTTATATCTCTCTTCTTGCCCGAACCCCAATCTTTGATTCTTCTCCTGAACCCTTTCTTTATCTCGAACAAGCCTTTACTACACAAATAACCTCCAGCATTCATCAACTCCTCAGCCAAGTTCAACAGATATAACGAGGAACAAAATCAATTAATGAACATCTTGCGACTATCAAAACACTTTCTGATTCATTTGCCTACACACTCTGCTCCTATTCCTGATCCCGTTCTTGTCCAGCATACCCTACGTGGCCTGGGTTCTGAATATGATCAATTTTTCAGTGCTATTAAAACCAGAGGAAAACATCCCACCTTTGCTCCATTGTATCCTTTCTCTTAAATCATGAAGTACGGATCCTTTAGTCTCAAACTCTCAACCTAAACACTATTCAAACTTCAGCTCTTATTGCACAGTCCAAAAACTCTAATACCCTCTCAAATAAACAAGAATCATAACTGTTTGTACCAAAATTGGACACAACACTCTTTGGATGTGTTTGAAGAGATAATATGAAGAAAATAATTGTAAAAGAAGGTAGATCTAACAAACACACCAGTTGGCTGATAGGAAAAAATGCACAGAACACACAGATTAAAAGTGGTTCGGCGTATAGGCAACGTCCACTGTGAAATGATTGACTTTTATTGATTTTTGCTTGGTGGTTATAAGAAGTTACAATAATACAATCAAAGTTCAATTGGAATTCCGGTAGAGTCTGGAAATAGTAGAGCCAAAAGTCTCTTTTTAGTAAGTCCTGGGCTGCGATTTATAGATGTTGGCAGCAAATATCTTCCCCATATCTCGGAGGACTTCTTCTCTCACGTAGGTGGGCCCACGTGATCGATCCCTGGTCGTTTGGACTTGATGCATGAATTCGTATCGATCAAGATTTAGCCCAATCGAATCGAGATCGATCATGAACATTCGTGAGGTTGCACGTAAGCTTCTGTGAAAATTTGGTAGCATTTGGACTTGTAAATTTCGGGTTATAATTGATGCAAGTTTGAATTTGTTGAAAGCTGCCAAGTTTGCATCGCTTCTATTCGCATCGCTTCTGTTCGCATCGCTTCCAGACACGTGCTAACCAATGACGTGGCGCTATCTTCTAGGATCGATCCACTTTTCATGCCGAGTGACCAAGCCATCCATCTTTACGTGTCTCCTTCGCATCGCACTAAGCTTCATTTCATTACTATCGCTCTCATTCGCATCGGTCCCTTGTTGCTTACTTCATATCGATGGTCAACCCTCCTTTCATATCGGTCGACCGTGCTCCATTTCATATTGATCCGGATCTATCCTCTTTGTGTTGCTCATTTGAGTTCATTTCGTATCGATGGATCGATACGAAAGGAGTAAATGTGATGGATACGAAATGGCGCTCTCTGAGTCGATACGAAGCAACACATACCCGATGGATACAATTATCTAGGATACGAATGGGATGGACACAAACTTCATCGATTTGATTGAAATGCTTCTTCCCATGGATACGAATATGTTTGATTTCGATGGTTACGAAGGAGGACGCCTTGGATGGATACGAACTGATGCTTTTGATGGATGTGAACGAGGCCTGCGAGCTTGGATGGATATGAACAAGATTATTGCTTGATTTGCATCGAACATATCTTGAACATACGAATCCCGATTGACTGGAAATTTGGAATATTAGCTTTAATAGCTTTGCTTGTCGTGTCATATCAATTGTAGCTTGATCTGGACTCAACAAAAATTTACCAGCATCCATAATGAACCTACGTATAACTGGTCTTTCGGATGAACTATCTTTGGTCTTCGGTCAATACGTTGGTGTCACGGCCTTGCCAAAAAGCAGGATAAAATTTGCCCCCAAAAGTACGTCTTGCGTGAACATGACGTGCTTTGAAGCTGCCATCTTTATTCTGAAAATTTCTATCTGATTCGCTGAATAGAGGTTGTCTTTTTTGTCAAGTGATGCAACCTATTGATCGAGTTCTAGCAACATAAATAATGCATTGCTGACTGTCAACGATTGCATAGCATACTGTTTTAACTGAGCATTGAGTGCTAGAAGCCTGTTGTTCGTCGTTGTAATTGTATTCAGGTAAAAATTTAACTCTATGAATTTCGAAAATGAAATGTTGATTTATGGCACATAAAACGTTTATAAACCTAAATCTCATTAATGTTCGTTCATTTACGAGTCGTTGTCAGTTTTCTTGGATCGAATTCCGTATCGATCCTCTCCTGAATCAACATAAAATTCAAGCTGTAACAACGTTGGATGGTTGTTTTGCAGTATCTTTTCGTATCGATCCTCCCCAGGATAGATGTAAGAAGTTTATAAATTATATTTGTACCGATGACGATCGATATGAATTTGGTTGTTGTTCCAATGTCATTCGTATCAATGGATACAAATCTTAGCATTTCCAAGTAAAGGGATACGAAATTAGCGTTTCGTATCGGTGGAGTCGAGTAGTTTGGTTCGTATCGATAAAATTCAAAGGATATGAACTTTCTGGATACAAGGCTTTGTTTTCGTATCCAAGGAGGTTGACCTTGCTTGGTTAGTCACTAGATACGATCTTGTTGGCACTAAACGGATGATGGGTGGATACGAAGTAGGCTTTAGAGTGATGGATACGAATGAATGTTGCTCTAGATAGAAGACGCATGGATTCGAATTGTTCTCTTCACATCGATTAGGGAGGAGGCTCGTTCTAACTAGTCAAAGCTATAGGGGCTCGAATCGTCATTTCTCTTTTATCTCCCAAAACCATATAAAAGATTTTCTGTACTTAGAAAAGTTTACTCGTTTTCATTTTTTTTCCAATCCTTTCGCATTGCTCAAAGCTTGAGAGAAGAAAAACCGTCCTTGCTTTCGAATCAAACAATATTTTAACCCCTCGCATTGATACTTTAAGTAGGTAATTGATTAATTAATTCACATCAAAAAGATGAGATTCGATATCCAATACTGTCCTATTCGAAGTTGGCTGCTTTCGGAGGTGTTAATGCCGGAGGTTGGATGGAGTAATGCCGGAGTTCGATGGAAGGTGGCAATGGCGCTTGCACTGATTGGAGAAGAAGGAGTGAGAATGCATACGAAGGAATTCGTGGAAGGTTGTTCGGGCTTAATTTCGTATCGATGAAGGGATAGAGAAACTTGATTTTGCATTGATCCTCAACTAAGAACTTCGTATCGGTCACCTACCTTGGATTTCATATCGATCGTTGATTCCTGGATTTAGTATTGATCACTTCGAATCAATATGGATACGAAGCTAACTTGTGATGGATATGAACTCTGTTGTAACCCGATCAATACGAAGTCAATGTGACTTGACAGACACGAAGTTAGTGGATTTTGATCGATACAAAGTTAAGGCTTTCCTAATTGATACGAAGTAAATGTTTTTTATCGATACAAAGTGAATTTTTTTGATCGATACGAAGTGAATTTTTTTTATCGGTACGAAGTAGAGGTTTTTGACCGATATGAAATGAAGGTTCTTTGTTCGATACGAAGTTAAGGCCTTTGTAAGGAATGATCCAAGTTTAGACTTCGATGGATACGAAACTTCATGCATACTTGAACATTTGACTCCGACGAGCTTCTGCCTTGCATATTTGGAATTAACCATTTCATTACCTTTCAAAGCTTGTCGATGGAACTGTTTAGGATGGCACGGTTGTGATGGTCAGTGATGATGGTCATTCCGATTGGATTTCAAATTCTCGTCGTTCGAACACCTTGTTTATTTCTGTAGAATCTTTTAAATAATATACAACATTGCAGTACACATCACATTCATGCACTTTACACGGGGGAACATATGGGATTATCGTCATCTAATAATGGTTTTTACTGAGTTTTTTGGCTATGGAACCTGGGAGTTCACAGTAGCAGGAGGCTTAAAGTCCACCCCTTTGGTAACAGAGATGTCGGACATCGTGGCTAAAGTCATAAGTCCAGCTCCGTACGAGCTACCAGGAGCAACCTTTATTGGGATCCCACAAGATTCCATACCATTTAATGTCTCTGTAGATATGTTGGGGAGAATTTGCCTGAGGCACGGGCTATCGTTTGACAACGTCCTACTACCAGGGCCGAATGATAGACCACATACCCCTCCAGAAGGGTACACTGCTTTTAACCGATTTTCCTGTACTATCGGGACGCTCCCACTATTCAACCAGTATATCCGAGCGGTGTTATCCTATCTAGGAATCACTCTATCACGGTTGCATCCAAATGGATACGCATTATTGAAAAGCTTATTTGTGGTCTTCATGGAGCACCTTTTTCGGCCCCCGACTCCAGAGGAAGTCAGATTCTTGTTCAACGTCAAGAGTCAGGGAGATAATCCCTCTTTCACATTCTTAGAGGCGGTCAAAAATTGCCAAGTCGTGATTGGAACTTGCACCAGACTTAGGTATTTCAAAACCGTGTGGTTCTATGTTTGGTGCCCACCAGGGTTTTCTAAACGGTGGCTAGTTAGATGTAAGTGCCGTAATTTCTCGGGTGACTAACGAGATAGTTATAATCAACGTTGAGATTGACATTTTCTTTCCTTTATAGCCAAAGTTCCATGACCCGAAGGTTCCAGATTTTAAGAAATAGTGTGAGTTCCTCAAGAGGTGCCTGGTAAGATTAGAGAGATTGACTTGGTGCTTACGAATGAGAATTTGAGGGTCGTTAGGCTAATTGATCGAGACCAAAGCATACTCGGTATATCAATATTGATTAGATCCAAAATCTGTTATTGAATTGCTCATTCAATGAGCATTCTCAATATTATGCCTTGAAGAGGACTCGAACCTCCACGCTATTTAGCACGAGATTTTGAGTCTCGCGTGTCTACCATTTCACCATCAAGGCATCTTGAAAGTGAATCATATTAGGGCTCGAAGGATCTCTTGGGGGGGCTCCAACAAGACGGTCTAGGCGTAGGGCGCTTGAGATTGTAATAGCTGCGCAAGGAAATGAATAGGGTACGCCCACCGAAGATGAACCTTTTTATCCCGCTTTTTGGCAAAGCCGTGATACCAAAAATCGATCGAAAACAAAGGACAGTTCGTCTCAGAGATTGGTCATACTTTGCTACACTATGGATATCGCTGAATTTTGTCCAAGTCCAGATTGAGCTACAATTAATATGACATGACAAGAAGGATCATAGAAGTCAGCATCTCAAATTTCAAGTCAATCCGAGTTCATACGCTTAAGTTATGATCGATTCAATTTGAAGGGAAAAGCCCAGATTTCGTATCCATCACTATGGGTGTTTTCGTATCCATCATCGAACTCTGGTTCGAATCGATCACTTTCGTATCGATCAACTTCAAATCCATCGAAGTACCTCGGTTCGACTCGGTCTTATTCGAATCCATCGGCAGATCACCTACTTCGTATCGGTCAACTCCCATGAGTTCGTATCAATCAGGGGCAGCCGTGTTCGAATCCATCGAGTTCGTATCGATGGACTTCGTATCCATCAGCAGATGAAGCGCTTCGTATCCATCGGCTAATATCTGCTTCGCATAAATCAGATCATCATCCTTCGTATCCATCGAAGGGTTCAAGTTCGCATCGATTGACTTCGTATCCATGGAGAAGCTACAAGGCTCGTATCCATCGGAGAAAGGCTTGTTCGTATCCATCAACCATCGGTTGTTCGACTCCATCAGCGAAGCCTTGTTCGAACCCATCAGTGAAGCTTCATTCGAATCCATCATGCCAGCAAGCCTAGGTGACGTGTCATCCATCGATGCGAACAAGCCGAAATATGTGGACTCGATGCGGTCAACTCGGAGTGAAGACCGGATGGAGGCGAAGTTTGCGCTCCACGTCATCACAAAGACGCGTGCCGCCATCGATTCGATATGAAATGACTTCGTATCGATCACAGACCGACTTAAAACTTTCCGAGGTTGGTCGCGTGGCCCCACTCACGTGCCATAAAAAGTCTCCCAAGATTTGTGCACGATCTCAACCTCCTACGCCTATAAATAGAGCCCCAGAGCCAACAGAAAAAGGATCTTTTGGATTCTCAAGCGCCCAGACTCTGCCGGATCGAGATCTCAATCATCCTACATCATATTCTTGCTGTTGTATTCGAATTTGCAGTTGTAACTTGCTGTTGATCGTTGTAACAACTTGTAATCATTGAAAGAGAATTAATAAAGTTGCAAAAACTTCACAGTGGACGTAGGTAACACACTGAACCACTATAAATCGCTTGTCTACGCATTTACTTTACTGTTATTTGGAGTTTTTGTTAGATAATCCTCATTTTCAATTTACGTTCTTCATTATTATCTCTTCAAAGACTCCCGAAGAGTGTTGTGACCAATTTTGGTGCAAACACTTGGTGCTTTCATTGAGAGAACCCAGATTTTCTCCTGCTCTTTGGATCTGTCATCGATATCGGTTTGAATAAATCTAAGAGTGAGATCCAGATCACAACTCCAAGTTCCTTCCCTTCTATTCATATTTACATAAAGTCTAGGAAAGGAATTCAACTTTCAAGATGGTTAGCACAAGAACCACCTCCAACGCTCTCAATCAGGAAGGACAGGATAGACAGAATCCTGTGCCACTACCTCCCTCTAACCAAGACGCCATTGGACACTCAGAACCATCGGGTCCGGTTACTAGGCAAGAGTTCCAGTTGCTACTCCAAGAGCTGACCCAGAGTTGGCAACAACTAGCAGAACTGCTACGCGCTAACACCGAGCTGATCAATCAGCTGGATCGCCAGAAGCGAAAGAGATCCAAGAGAGACCATGCTTCTCGCTCCTCCAGCGAAAGTTCCTCCTCTTCTAATTATCATAATCAATCTCCACGACCCCGGCTAAATGGGAGTCACATACAAACCGCTGGAAATCAACCGGCAATGACTGTTGGACAACTGAGAGTTGGTCCATCAGCCAGTTTCCAAACCAGACCCTCCTCCAGAGGAGGTGCCATTCCTCACTGCACCGCAGAATACCGCGCCACAAATGCCGCGTATGAACCAAGGGTCGATGCCCCAAGTCAGTCAAATCCGATAGTCTTCAGCATGCACGTACCCATGAACCGTACGTCCCAGAGGACTGTGAGCCAAGAAGGCAAGATTTGGACCGCCAACAGCATCCGGTCCAACTCCAGAATGTGGGATTCAATCACATTCTGGTACGAGCCGCACAGAACATACAAATGCCGGATCTTCCGACCATGGTACGTCAGATGATCCATGAGAGCCAGTGTCTCACCATTGACGATTGGGGAATTTTCCGATGTCACACTCCTTTTACGGACGATATTCTTACTGCTAAACCCCCACGGCAATTCAAGATGCCAACTCTACCCATGTACGAGGAAAACTCCGACCCCAACCAACATATTCTGAAATATGAATGGTCGATGACCGCTGCCAGAGCTGATGATGTAGTAAAGTGTCGTAGTTTCCCCATATCCTTGGGGGGCATCGCTACCATGTGGTTCACTCGACTGCCACCTCGATCCATCTCTTCATTCGACCAGTTGGCCACAAAATTTGTTGAACAATTCCACATGCACGTCGCAAGGCCAAAAGATGTCAACACTCTGTCTAGCGTCACCCAAGCTCCTGGAGAGATGCTCAGGCACTACTTAGAGAGGTTCCATACTGCATGTGCAGAGATCAGCAATCCGAACGACAACTCCATCCTTATGGCGTTGACTAAGGGGATTGACCCCGACTCTGTGTTTGGCAACTGGTTGGCTGGAAAACCACCTGCATCATTGGACCGTTTCCACGCCAAGGCGGCTCAATTACTGAGAAGGGAAGATGCGAAACAGTCTAGGAAGTAGAGTGATGCAGGGCCAAGCACGAAAGGGATCCAGAGCAATGTCGTGATCAAACAGTCCGGTGAGAGCTCTGGAAAAGTTTAGTTGAACCTTCAAAACAAACAAACTCAGCGAAGAGAGAATGTGAATCAAAATAGAAAACGAGATCAAAATCGTGGCCCACAGCGCAAAAGTCCTATGTTTGACAATTATACTTCTTTGAATACATCACTGGAGAACTTGTATTTACAAACCTATAATACAATTCAATACAAAAAACCCGCTCCAAAACCGTCGTAAGAGAGGCAAATCGAGACGGGAAAATTTTGCAGGTTCCATGAAAGCTACGGGCACAATACGAATGAATGTTGTCACTTATAAGATCTCGTAGAAAAATTAATTAGAGAAAGAAAGCTGGAATAGTTTGTGCGGGCACCGCCGCCTGGAGAAGCGGGCCCATCAAATCAAAATAATGAACCCAATCGACCGAGACAGGAGGACTCTACATGTCCCCATGGGAGATTGGTGATAAACGCCGTCAGTGGCGGACCCACTTTGTCAAGAGCCTGGAACGACGAGGATCTTCATCACTGTTACACATGACAGGCTCATTCAGTCTATGAATACTTTGCAATTTCCTTTACATTCTAAAGTTTGAATTTGTAATAAGGCACTGACTTTGCCATGTTTTTCCGTTCCAGTAATAAATTACTATCTCTTTAAGCTAGAGCTGTGATTCACCGAATGAAACATTCAACAGTCACGACGCACAAAGAGCTAAGTTCCATCAAACAATAAAATTTATTCAAATAGCGAGTGACTGTGATACGACCGGCCACTCACTAAGTGAAACCTCAGCTCGGGGGCAAGCCATCACATCAAAGGCTGAACTGGACCGACACACGACAATCTTACAACTAACTCCAAATTCCTAGAGTGCGAATTGGAGTATAAACATCAAATAAATCGTTCCCAGAGTGCGAACGGACTCCAAATTCTCAGAGTGTGAATTGGAGTATAAACATCAAATTAATCTTCCCAGAGTGTGAACAGACTCCAAATTCCCAGAGTGTGAATTGGAGTATAAACATCAAATAAATCGTTCCCAGAGTGCGAACGGACTCCAAATTGCCAAAGTGCGAATTGGAGTATAAACATCAAATCCATCGTTCCCAGAGTTTGAACGGACTCAAGGTTCCCAGAGTGCGAACCGGAGTATAAATCTATCGTTCCCAAAGTGTGAACGAATTCCTAAAAAGCCCAAATAGGTGTGACTGACCATCTACCGGCTGACTCCAAGTTCCCAGAGTGCAAATTGGAGTATAAACATCAATTCCAGGTTCCCGGAGTGCGAACCAACCCATCAATGCAAACTCCAACCTCCCAGAGTGTGAATTGGAGTATAAACATCTATTCCAGGTTCCCAGAGTGCGAACCGACACATCAATGCCAACTCCAACTTCTCAGAGCTTGAATTGGAGTATAAAATTCCAGGATCGTGGAGTGCGAACCCAAACATACATGCTATCTCCAAAGTCCCAAAGTGTGAATTGGAGCACAAATACCAAGTAAAAGTTCCCGGAGTGCGAACCGAAATATCAGTACTAACTCCAAGTTCCCATAACGTGAAGTGGAGTATAAACATCAATTCCAGGTTCCCGGAGCGCGAACCGTATTACAAACATCGATAACTCTCAAATTCCCAGAGTGCGAACCAGATTATCAATCACAAATTATCCTAAGTCCCCAGAGTGTGGACATGTGCTTAAGATATGCAATAAGTGCGATCGACCACCGAAATACAAATGTTGTTCCCCGAAACCGGGGGGCAAAAAACTTAAGTATTAATCACTAACCGAAGCAATACAATGTCTGAAGTTCAACTTATTCATCAATCACACCATGTGACCAAGATTTTCAGACTTGGCAAATAAAACGAACTCTACTTGATGGTAAAAACACCATAAGTACACCGGACTGAAAGCCAAACACTGCAAATACTTAAGCACAAAAAAAATGAGAGTTGAAGCAAATAAACTAAATTTAATTTCAATTAACTGTATGTAAAGATTCATGTACAGCTCATTCCAAAAATTCCTACTAGCAGGGGGCCAAGCATGCATCTATACATAGCCTATGAAAGAAAAATAAAAGTGCCTTCCTAATCGCCAAAAATGCACCAGAGGGGATCGTCTATTTTTTCTTCCTTGGTTTTCTCTTCAACGCGGAACCACTGGAACCACTAACAGTCTTCCGCTTCGACCCCATTCCCTTTGGCGGATCTTCCTCTGACGAAGGCATGATATCGATATACTCCTCTGAACTTGAACTTAAAGGAATATTCTCTTCTGGAGGAGTCGGAGGAGTCGGGTCTACCATCGGGGGAGGAATGGGCCCGCTGGTTCTGACAAGCGTTTCCCCAGAAGATATCGCCGCAAAAGGAATGGGGCCAACCACCGTAGTAACGCACTCAGAATTACCGCCATGTGCTACCGCTTCCATCTCTGCATCGATTTGAGCAAGTATCTCAGCCTCACGGGCAGCGCGAGATTCACGATAGGCAGCGGTGGACTGCGACGATACAATAGAAACAGGCGGGAACGCGCCGAGAACAAATGGCATGTCAACAAAGGGGTCACTGTGCTGGCTCAAGAGTTCATTCATCATCTGTTCGTCGAAAGTTATTGAACCCCCCTGTGTCACCTCGGTCGGCGCGGCTATCGTCGTGGCGATCGCTTCAGTAATAATGGCCTCCTGTTCTTGATGTGGCTCTTGGACTGCAGGAGGCGCTATCAGTGTAACTTTGCTCACTGGACAAGAAAGAAAAGAAGTTGTCAGAACACGCTTCAATACAAATACTTCAGTTCAGACACACAGTAGATTTGTGCAGAGTATCTTCCTCAACTTGACTCGTTGCTGACTGAACAGCTTTAGAAGAATGCTCCCTTATGGGAGAAAAGCGTGGCTGCTCAGGGTCATAGCCTGGGACCAGTTGCGGCTCAGTCGCTGGCGTCGGCTCCGATCCAGATGAAGTAATCATCTCTAAACATGTACCTGGATGCGCAACGCCAGATCCCTCACTAACTTCCAAGTGTTGGGTACCTAGCCTCTCTCTAGCATGAGAGATCATGAAATCGGGGAGAACCTTCTTCTCATCATCAGTCAATATTCGGTTCTCCAACTCGAACTCATCAAAAACTTCGCCTGACTGTGCTGCTTTCTCTTCCTCGACTAACAAGTTCCAGGCATTGGACAAATGTGTCTGATAATCGTCAAGCCACGTCAAATTTCTGTGCCTCAGCACATTAGCATTATAAGTAATGAGAAGTTCTTCTATCTCTGTCTCTAGTTTAATCTCTGCTTGACGAACTTTCTCATCGACTTCGGCTTCCGTCTCGCGGACCTTTTCCAAGGCCGCATCTCTTTCCCTTCGAAATTCCACCGCCTGATCACACGCTTTCTGTGCGGAAGCGTTAGCGGTATCCCTCTCTTTCATAATCTCTGAAACTTTGGCCTTGAGCTCGTTTAGCTCTTTCAAGGCCGCATCCCGCTCGGCAGTTACGATGGTGTTTCGGTGGCCCATGTCCTCCACCGTAGCATAATGCTCACGTTTCATCCTATCCATCGCTGCCTGAGCTTCATCATATTTTCTGAGAGCTTCAGTCTTTGACTTTCGAGAGGACTCGGCCTCACTTCCGAGCGCCTGAATAATGTGGTCCTTTTGACCAAGTTCTTTCTCCAACTTCTCAATCGTAGCCGCTCGATCAAAGGCCACCTTTGACGCTTTCTTTGCGGTTTTTGACCATTCTTGATACTGGAAAAATACGTCTGAGAGATAGTCATGCATCATAGGTGCAACTGTCGTCGGTATCCTTTTTAGATGCGGGGGAAAGACGAACCCGTCAAAGCAAATTTCAGGAAATTCTATCCTCAGCTGAGCAAGCCTAACTGCTCCTTCTCCCGAAGGCTCCGTCAATGACTGCTCTGTTGACGGGGAGGCCGCGATCTCCGTTCTGCGATGAGTATCAGACCTCGATGGTTGGGAAGACGGCTTAGGCCGTGAAGTTTCTGGAGGCCTCGAAACATGAACCGGAGGCGGTGCAGGAGCTCTAGGAGGTGGCGTGCGAGATCGAGACCGACGCCTATAATCTTTGTCTCTGTCAGAGCGCTCATGACTCAAGCGGCCATAGTCATACTCTCTATCTCCTTCCCTCCTATATGCTTCATAATATGAAGAAGACTTGCGTTTCTTACAAAGACTACCAAGCATCGAACCTCTACCAGACATAGTATCTGCGAAGAAAAAACATAAAACGAAATTAGTATTCTCTCACAGTAAACGTATTACACATAGAAATCGTGTAGTGTCGTGAAGTGTGAATGTAGGTGCAACCCCCCGACCAATCCGATGTGTCAACTGCACTAGTGGGTAGAGACTCGCTTAAAACTAAGGCTTCTGAAAGTTCGTCCAATCCGACATCATGCTGTAAGGACACATCGTCCGGAATTGGAATATCGGCGAGCCCTTCATAAAGATTCTTAGTTCTTGGGGGAGACATCTCCGAAATTCCAATTCCGAAGGCGGGTCGGGCCGTGACAACCGATTTCCATCTTCCCTTTTCAGGTGGCTTAACAACGGCCACCTTGCCTTTTCTTTGTTCTTCGGTATCTTGGGCTACATCCGCAGATTCACCCAATGTTTCTTCATCGGTATGAGTTCTTTCGGAGTCAACCTCCTCAATTATGACAACTTTAGGCTTTCTTCGTTTAACTCGTTCTTTCGAGGCAGTTTTTAAGACACCGTCAAGCATTATGCTTTGTCTTCGTTCAATCAGTCCAAGAATCCTAAGATTCCTATCTGTCAATAGCAACTCGATATTCCTCTCTTCACATGGGATTTCTTGAAAAACCCAAACTCTCTCTTTGAAGCGTTCACCTTCGGGTCGCTGAATCACGGCTGAAAAGGAAAAGAGATGTGAGTTCGACTTCAAATACATCAGTCTTATCAACTACCCGAGAAAAACAGCAATACTCACGTCTAAATAACCATCGCCGAGCGAACCTTGGGGGCACCTAACATAAAACCACTCCGTCCTGAAGTAGCTCAATCTAGTCCAAGCCTCCGTGGTCACTTGGCAATTTCTTACAGCCTCCAGGAATGTGAAAGATGGACTATCGGCCCGGCTCTTGAAGTTAAACAAATATCTGATCTCAATCGGGAGTGGCGGTCGATAGAGATATTCCATAAATGCAATGAACAAGCTATTGAGTGACGCACATCCGTTCGGATGCAACTGAGATGGGGCGATCCTCAAAAACGACAATACTTCTCTTATATACTGGTTAAATGGAGGGAGTGTCCCAACTGTGCATGCGTGGCGATTGAATGCGGTATATCCCTCCGGTGGATCGTGTGGTCTATCATTTGGCCCCGGCAGTAACACGTCGTCCATCGACAAATCATGCCTTAAACATATTCTTCCTAGCATGTCTTTCGAAATGTTGGACGGAACAGAGTCTGATGGGTTACTAATAAAGTATGCGTCAGGTAACCCGTCCGGAGCTGGACCGATAACTTCAATCTCAATTTCTGGTACTTCAAGCACGGAAGGGACTGAACTCTGAGTTTCTTGCGGCTACGAACTTGAAGTTTCCATAACTAGCTAACTCACGAGAAATCATCATTAGATTCTAAAAAGCCCGTGCATTCCCCGGTGTAAAGTGCATGAATGTGTCATGCAGTGCTGTGCATTACTTGAGCAAATTCTACAGAATAAACTGAAATGTATGAACGACAAAACTCTGAAAATCAAACTGAAAATGACCGTCATCGCTGACCGTCACAACCATGTCATCCAGACGCAAGTGGTCGATCCAAGTTAAAGTTCGTTGTATTTTTGTTAAGTTACAGTTCCATCGGCGTGCTTCGAAAGGTAGTCCAATATGCAGTTCTACGGTCAAGTTCAGTCATGCAAGGCAGAAGCTCGTCGGAGACAAATATTTTTATGTGCAAAAAATTCTCTGAATTCGTCTAATTTCAACTTGGAATCGATCGCTGCAGTCCAAATTCGTATCGAGTCAGAGATATATTATCGACCATGTTCGAATCGATACATTTCGAAGGTTCGACTCGATACGTTTCGTATCGATCGGGTTCGCCTCGATGCATTTCGTACCGATCCAGTTCAAAACGATACGTTTCGTATCGATCGCGGGCACACCATTTCGCATCGATCTGAGAACATTGGCTTCGCATCGATCGCCGCTCTCATATTCGTATCGATACGAAATCTCATAATCTCCTTCGATTTGAAAAGTCCTATTACAGATCGACACGAAACAAAGGCATAATCGTTCCTTCACAACTCCTTCTTCTCCAAAAAGGCCTCAACTCTATGGCCGTGCTCCATCCCCAATCTTGCTCTCACTCGTCCAGATCTTAAATTCATCGAAATAGGTCAAAAAAGCAAGAAGGATGGATTGAGATTTCGAGTTTCATCATTCTAAACATGATTCTATCCATTAATTACCTGATTTTAATGTTTAATTTTAAAGGATTGAAGGACTTAATCGATTCGAAGGCTAAACAGTTCTTTCTCTTGAACTCTCTATCGATACGAAGTAAAAGGCAACAGTAAAAGTAAATAGTGAAAAAATGGCCAAGTGCGAAGTATTTATATGAAGCCATAGAAGAACCGGGTCGATTCGCCTCCCGGTCCATGTGACCAGTCACCACCGGTCACCCTAACGTTTGAGTCGAACAGTAGTTTCGAATCCATCATCGAAAATTTATATCGATTCGAAATAGACGACGGTTCCATCGATACGAAGCCAGTAGCAAGGACAGCTGAAGATTGTGAACTCCATCGGCTCAAAGCCCTCGTTCACATCAACAAGTTCGCAACTCCATCCACTGCATATCGATACGAACAACAATTTCGTATCCATCAAAACCTATCGATACGAAAAGATATTTCGTATCCATCCAAACTCATCGATACGAACGGATGTTTCGTATCCATCCAAGCTCATTGATACGAACTATCATTTCGTGTCCATCATTTCACATCGATACGAATGGATGTTTCGTATCCATCCAAACTCATCGATACGAACTATCATTTCGTATCCATCATTTCGACTAGCATCGATATGAAAAACTACTTTTCAACCTTTTACATAGATTCAGGAGAGGATCGATACAAGAGGATAGTCAAAAACAACCATCAAGCGTTGTTCCAAATTTCAAATCGGTTCAGGAGAGAATCTATACGAAATTGAATAACAAACAAAGCTGACAACGACTCGTGAACACACAGCGTTAACGAAAGTCAAATTAACATATGTGCATATATGTCGGACTAATATTCGATTTTGAACATTCATAGGGATCGAATACTCATCTTGTTACGATTACAACAAGCAACAACTAAGCACTATCATATAGCAATTAATCATATCAACGCAAGGTTACAACCTTCGACAAGAGAGCAATGATTGTTCAGAGAGAAATTGCAGCTTTTCAAAGCACGTCATGTTTCCTCAAAATGTACTTTGGGGGGGGGCAACGTTATCCCGCTTTTTGACAAAGCCGTGATACCAAAAGATCGATCGAAAACAAAGGACAGTTCGTCTTAGAGATTGGTTATACTTTGCTACACTATGGATATCGCTGAATTTTGTCCGAGTCCAGATTGAGCTACAATTGATATGACATGACAAGAATGATCATAGAAGTCAGCATCTCAAATTTCAAGTCAATCCAAGTTCATACGCTCAAGTTATGATCGATTCAATTTGAAGGGAAAAGCCCAGATTTCGTATCCATCACTATGGGTGATTTTGTATCCATCACAGAACTTTGGTTCGAATCGATCACTTTCGTATCGATCAACTTCTAATCCATCGAAGTACCTCGGTTCGACTCGGTCTCATTCGAATCCATTGGCAGATCACCTACTTCGTATCAGTCAACTCCCATGAGTTCGTATCGATCAGGGGCGGCCGTGTTCGAATCCATCGAGTTCGTATCGATGGACTTCGTACCCATCAGCAGATGAAGCGCTTGGTATCCATCAGCCAGTATCTACTTCGCATCCATCAGATCATCATCCTTCATATCCATCGAAGGGTTCAAGTTCGCATCGATTGACTTCGTATCCATGGAGAAGCTACAAGGCTCGTATCCATCAGAGAAAGGCTTGTTCGTATCCATCAACCATCGGTTGTTCGACTCCATCAGTGAAGCCTTGTTTGAACCCATCAGTGAAGCTTCATTCAAATCCATCATGCCAGCAAGCCTAGGTGACGTGTCATCCATCGATGCGAACAAGCCGAAATATGTGGACTCGATGCGGTCAACTCGGAGTGAAGACCGGATCGAGGCGAAGTTTGCGTTCCACATCATCACAAAGACGTGTGCTACCTTTGATTCGAAACCATCGGTTCGAAGAGATGGATTCGAACCAAACGGCCTAGTAAAGAACATCACTTTGTATCGACGATATCTCTCAATCTACTGATCCAAATACCATGAAATTTTCATTGGAGATTGCACACATGCTGAGGAAAGTCTCCACCAAATTTCAGCTCAATTGGACATCATCTTGATCGATATGAAATGACTTCGTATCGATCACAGATCGACTTAAAACTTTCTGAGGTTGGTCGCGTGGGCCCACTTACGTGCCAGAAAAAGTCTTTCGAGATTTGGGCGCGATCTCAGCCTCCTACGCCTATAAATAGAGCCCCAGAGCCAACAGAAAAAGGATCTTTTGGATTCTTAAGCACCCAGACTCTGCCGGATCAAGATCTCAATCATCCTGCATTATATTCTTGTTGTTGTATTCGAATTTCCATTTGTAACTTACTGTTGATCGGTGTAACAACTTGTAATCATTGAAAGAGAATCAATAAAGTTGCGAAAACTTCACAGTGGACGTAGGCAATACGCCGAACCACTATAAATCGCTTGTCTATGCATTTACTTTACTGTTATTTGGAGTTTTTGTTAGATAATCCTCATTTTCAATTTACATTCTTCATTATTATCTCTTCAAGACTCTCAAAGAGTGTTGTGACCAATTTTGGTGCAAACAAACCTGTAGGGGGCCTTCAAATAGTCCTCGACATTCAGAGGGAAAGAGGAAAGGCAAGGAAGTTTCTCATAAGCCTCATAAGTCTTCAAGACTGAAATCCATGGTCATGTCTCTACCAACCGCTGGTGTTATTATCTCAGTGGCTTCTCTTCCACAAATGGAGAATCCTTTTGAAGGACTCGTTAACATTCCAACTTCGTACTATGTGTCGCTCCAACAAGACATCGGATTGGAAGTGCTTCAAAGTGCTTCAGATTTAGGCGAGTCACTTCCTATGATTATTGCCGATATAACCGGTTAGTCGGGGGGTTTGCATATGCATATGCATACATACACTTCATGGCACTACACGATTCCCAATCATATTAACACTACTTCTCCTTCTATTTTACAGATGCGATGACAAGGCGGGAATCCATGCTCGGTAGCCTTCGCTCGGCATGCCATTCATCTAGTTCATGTCATGAGTTTCACAGAAGGGAGGCTGATAGAGACCGTGATCGCGGTTATTCTAGACAGGAGAAGGAGCTCCATGAAAAGGGAAGGGATAGAGAGAGAGGGAATATAGGCATCATGCCCAGTCTCGCTCCCTGCCACCTTGAGCTACAACACAACCTTCTGGTCACGACAAACAACCTTTGGAACCTTCACACTAAATTCCACCTCATATGCCAAGGCCCGACCCACAAAGTCAGAGAACCGAAACCGAAACTCCCACTGTCACTAAGTAAGCTGTCATAGAGCCTACTAGAGATGGGACCGATCAGAATCGCCCAGCTAAAAAGAGATTTCCTAAATATCTATTTTGATGGTTTCATCATTCCCCCACACTTAAAGAGAATTTTTGTCGGGGTGGAGCAAACAATGCATGATTACATTCAATGTGTTCACAACCAATACCGGGAATGGATGAAAACCATGGACAAAGAATCAACAGTGGGATTTAAGCGAGCAAAAACAATCGAAAAATTAGAAACTGATCTCACTCAAAAGGACCGCATAATTTAGGTGCTTCATGATGAGAGCGAATTTGCAAGAAATCCAGAGACAGAGGCAAACGAAAGGGCTCATGAGGCAACTCGGTGGATGGAAGAAATGAGGCGAACACACTTAGCCTTGGTTGAAGAGATGGGGCATCAGACTCTTATAGATCTTAAGGAGCTTAGGCCAACTTGCTGAAGTCATCAGAGAGAAAGACGATGCAAACAAAGCTGCCCAGGAAGCATATGAACCAGATGTGGTGCTTAAGGATGAGAGGGATTTGGCAACGCCTAAAATCCATGAAGCCGAAGCCAGGGTTGAGAATGAAGTGAAGGTGGCAGAGACCAGGTTGGAGGCTAACATCGAAGATCTTCTTATTACATATAACGCTAATGTCTTGAAGCATCGAAACTTAACGTGGCTTGAAAACTATCCATCACACCTACACAATGCTTGGCGTCGCTTGGTGGAAGATGAAAAAGCGGTGCACTAAGTTGAATCCATTGATGAATTTGAATTAGAGAATCGGGTGTTGAGTGAAGATGAGAGAAGAGTTTTCCATTACATGACTTTTACATATCAAAAGGAGAGACTCGGTACTTAGCATTTGGAGACTAGAGAGGGTTTTGGCATTGAGCACCATGATGCGGGTTCCAAAACACTTATGCCAACCCTGTCTGAATCTACTTCTGCGGTTGATCCTTAATCTTTTCCCACATACAATCCTGATCAACCGCAGTTGTCTCCACCTTGTGAGCATGTCACTGAAGCTACTCCGGCTTCGCCTGCAAGTCATTCTAAGGAAGGTATTCTGAACATTTCTCGCGATTATTCAAAGTCGGGGAGTGTCGTTAGTAATGGTTGCTAACACTTTTTTCCTTGTCTCTATTCAACAGTAGGAGCTGCATCGGCCGTGCCCCCTACGACTCAGGAGTTGCACCACGAGAAGAAGGCCCTTGTAACAGAAGCGACCACCACAATAGCCATTGCATCGACTGATAGAGTGCAGGGGAGGACTTTTACTTTAGATGAGCAGATAAAGGAGGAGTTTCTCAGACACCAAAGCGATCCTTATGCTGATTTTCCATTTTTCATGGGCAGAGGCGCACCTGTGGTCAGCTCCTCGGGCCGAACTTCTAGCATCCCTGGAGATGCCCAAACAATCCTTGAAGAGGAGATAATAATTAAGATCGATGCTGAAATGGAAGCGGCTGTGCAGCCCAGTGGCTTTGGAGGTAGGATGGCGGGCCCTGGTCTAGCCCCTTTGCGGATGATTTCTCCAAGAGGCACGGTCGTCGACGCCGGTGTGCCTCACTCGCCATCCAACATTGATCCTATCCCTCCGACTTTGCCTTTAAAAAGAATTCCAATTCATGTAAGTTCGGAGAAAGAGGTCACCGCAACTCCCCGAGCTGGAGATCAACCCCAAAAAAGCAAGGGCTCAAAGAGCCATCCAAGCTGTAGTTCCAGCGGGTCAACATCGAGGAAGAAGAAAAATAAAAAGGGAGAATAGACATGGCACCTCAACTTATTTTTGGTAGACAGATAGGAATTTTCCTTTATTTCCTATAAGCCATGTATAGATGTAGGTTCGGCCCCGCTAGTTGGATTTTTTGGAATAATTTTGTACTTATCCTTCTCTTCGAAAGAATAGTTGAAATACAATTGCATTTTGTCTTCAGAACAGTCTTTCGTTTATTTGTTTGAGTATTTCAGCGCTCGAATTTTCATTCAAGATACTTGTGAAGTTTTAGTCTTTGAATCAGACCTAAGTTTAGTTGCTAAGTTCTGAAGCCATGGCTTCAGGTCACGATCGAACGTTAAGCCGAGTCCCAATATTGCACTATCTTGATCTATAGTTGGTACTCGAGTTTTGCCCCCAGTTCCGGAGATAAATTGAAATGATCAGTAGGTAGTTGCTTTTCGCCTCCAATACATTGAGCTTAACTTTGTTGAAACGAGGCTGAAATAAGAAGAGTTTTGGTGGTCGAATCACACTCGCTCGTCTATGGCTACTTGCATCTACACTCTAGGGATTACACTTGTACATTAGCTGTCGGTCACGCCCGCTTAAGGTTTGGAGATATGTGCACGCTCCGTGGACTTACGTTATTTTATGGGCGATCGGTCACACCCGTTTGATATTTATAAATTTGTCCGTCCTCTAGGGACTCAGATTGGTTCGTGGGTAGTCAGTCACATCTGATTTGCGTTTATACTCTGGCCCGTATTGCGATGGCTCGGAGTTGTCTTACGGGTGGTTGTTTCACACCCGGTTTGTGTTTGTATTCCAATCCGCACTCTGGGGACTTAGAGTTGGCCGATGGGTGGTTGTTTATACCCATTTCGATGTTTATACTCCAGTTCGCACTTTGGGAATCTGGAGTGGGTTAACAGACGGTCGATCACATCTATTTTAGGTATTAGAATTTCATTCGCACTTTGGGAACCTATCAGGATCATCGATGGTCGATTCACATCCACCCTGAGTTAACAAGCGAGGTCATTAGATGGACGGATCCATCCTTTTTAACTTGGTTTAAATACAAGAAAAATTGTTAGGTGGACGGATCCACCCTCCTCGACACCATATTTGTAAGTTTATACTCTAGTTCACACTTTAGGAATCTAGAGTTAGTTAGAGGATTGTCGTATATCAATCCTTTTTTGGCCTCAGTGTGATGACTTGCCCCCGAGCTCGAGTTTCACTTAGTGAGAGACTGATCGTATCACAGTTACTCCCCATTTTAATAAATCCCACCGTTGGGTGGAACTTAGCTCTTCATGCATTGTGATGGTCGTATGACACATTTTAAAAAATCATTGCTCCGGTTCGAAGAGATTGAATTTTATTGCTGAAATAAGAAATTATGGCAAAGTCAGTTGTTTATTACAAATTAAAATTTCGAATGCATAAAAATTGCAAATGAGAAGCAGACTGAATGAATAAAAAAGCCTTTTAAGTGTAGTAGCGACGAAGACTCTCGCTATTCCAGCTCTTGACAAAGTGAGACCATCAATGGTCAATAATTTAAATATGTTGTCTCCTAGCTTTCTTTCAATAACATACGACCCTTCCCATGTTGGTTTTATATGTGAAGGAACTGGGTAAATTCTTTTGAGAATGAAATCGCCGAGTTCAAAGGTTCGTGGTCAGACCTTGGCATTGTACAATCAGGCGACCCGACTTCGGTACACGGCTGCCCTCAAATCAGCCTCTTCTCGCTTCTCAGCTAATAAATCCCAAGATTCGACAAGTAATATAGCATTTGTCTTCGGATCATAATATGTCACACGATGACAACGTACTTCCAACTCGACTGGAATAATGGCTTCTGAACCGTAGGAAAGTGAAAATGAAGTGGGCCAGTTGCGGACTTATGGGCTGTCTGATAAGCCCAAAGAGCTATAGGAAGTTCATCGACCCATTTGCCTCCGGTCTTCTCCAGTCATTTCTTCAGAATGGATTTTATGACTTTATTAACAGCTTCAACTTGTCCATTCGCTTAAGGGTGTGCAACTACAGAGAACTTCTTTTGGATATGGAATCATTGACAGAAATCCATAAATTCAACACTGTCGAATTGTGCTCCATTATCCATAATGATGGTATGTGGGAGACCGAATCGATAAATAACGTTGCGTACAACAAAGTTGACCACTTTCTTCATTGTGATCGTAGCAAGGGGATCATCTTCTGCCATATGGTGAAGTAATCAACTGCGACGATAGCATACTTCGCACCACCTTCGGCCAGAGGGAGAGAACCAATAATGTGGATGCCCTATACTGCGAACGACCATGGACTGATCATCTAAGTTATTTCGATAGGCGGGGCTCTTGGAATTCGAGCATGTTTCTGACATTTGTCATATTTCCTGGCGTAATCCGATGCGTCGCAATTTACAATCGGCCAGCAGTATCCATACCGAAGCACTTACTTAGCGAGAGATTGCCCCCTAGTGTGATTGCCACATTCTCGTTTGTGTACATCACGCAATACTCATTTGATTTCATTGTGGGCGATACACCGGAGTAAAGGAACAGAGTATCCTCTTCTATACATGACTCCATTTTGAATGGTAAACCGCGAAGTCTTTCGAAGAACTTGTCTTCTTTCACTCCTACGCTCCGGTAGGGTTCCATGCTCGGGATAGTTTCTAAATGGAGTCATCCATGACTCCCTATCGGGAATGACATAAAATACCTTGTCGGTCTCCATCAGATCAATACTCGGAGAAGATAATGTTTCTACGAGAACGAGTCCAATTTGCTATGCCTTGCCAGTACTGGCCAACTTTGCCAAGGAATCGGCTTTCCGATTGCATTCTTGGGGTTTGCAGTGGATGGCATAATAATTGAACTGATCCAATTTTTCCTGAACCCGAGCAAGATAAGCAGCCAGCCTTCGGTCTTTGGCCTGGTACTCCCCCCAAACATGGCACACGACCAATTGTGAATCGCAGTAAATCTCCACAGTGATAATTGTCGAATCATTGGCAAGCCTTAATTCAGCGAGTAGGGCTTCATATTCGGTCTCGTTGTTGGTCGCATGAAAATCAAACTTTAAGGCATAACATGTAGATTGGCCTTTAGGAGTTTCAAGTGCAATTTCGGCGCCTAAACAACAGACATTTGATGCACCGTCAGCATCTAGCTTCCAGACATATTTGGGAGATTCACTGGTTTTGGGCAAGTCCTCTGGGATAGTGAGCTCAGTGATGAAGTCTGCCAGGACTTGTCTATGGATATCTTGTCTTGGAGTATACGTGATGTCGAACTGACTCAACTCGATATTCCACTTGAGTAATCTACCAGATGTCTCAGGCCGCGTAAGGACCTGTCCTAATTGCTGGTCGGTGTATACAGTGATAGCATGAGCCTGAAAATATGGCCAAAGCTTCCTAGAGGCAATGACAAGACAATAGGCTAACTTTTCCATCCTATCAGTTGTTTTCTAATGTAATATACTGGCCATTGTATCTGGTCCTCCTCCCAAATTAAAGCAGCACTGATTGCGTTTTTTATACTGCCAAGTAGATGTACAATCTCTCATGATCAATAGGTTTTGACAAAATAGGTGGTGTGAAGAGGTTTTGAATCAGTGCTCAAAATGCGCCCTCACATCCCATAGTCCATTCAAAATTTTGTTTTCCTTTTCTGATCAGATCGAAGAAAGGAATGCCTTTGTCGGTGGATTTTGAAATAAACCTGCTTAAAGCTGCTACTTTCCCGTTGAGGCTCTGAACTTGTTTTATAGTCCGTGGAGTTTCAAGATTTCTGATTGCCCAGATCTTCTCAGGATTGGCTTCAATTCCTCGAGCATTAAGAATAAATCCAAGGAATTTTCCATAAGCGACCCCAAAGTGACACTTCAACGGGTTGATTTTCATCCTTTATTCTCAAAGGATGTTGAACATCATTTCCAGGTCTTTGATATGATTGGTCGAGAACCGCGGCTTCACAAGCATGTCATCCACATATACCTCCATGGTTTTTTCGATCTGGTTAGCGAACATACGATTAACTAGCCGTTAATAGGTTGCCTTGGCATTCTTGAGTCCAAAGGGCATGACTTTGTAGCAGTAAAGTCCCAGCTCAGTGATGAAGCCGGTATGCTTCTGATTGGGTAAGTGCATGGATATCTGGTTGTAGCCAGAATACGCATCTTGAAGGATAAGAGTCAATGTCCTACCGTGGAATCTACCAGCGATCGATTCGAGGAAGTGGAAAACTGTCTTTACGGCAAGCTTTAATCAAGTCTTAGTAATCAATGCATGTTATCCATTTTCTGTTAGGTTTTCTAACAAATATAGGATTTGACACCCATTTCGGATATAATGCATCTCGGATAAACCTATTCGATTTGAGTTTATCTACCTCTTCCTTAAGGGCGACAGGTCTCTCTAGATCTATACCACGCCGTTTTTTCTTGACCGAGACGTGCCACGGGCCAATATTCAATGTTGGCTCGCGATGTCCAAGGATATCCCACACATTTCGGAATGCATCGAGGCAAATACGTTGAGGTTTGCCTGGAGAAATTAAACCAATTCCTCCTGCATATGTTGGCTTAGCTGAGATCCAATCTTTACCATTTTATAATCCTCATTATCAACGATCGGAACATTGATCAACTCCACCGAGGAAGTCTGACTATCTTTACTTTTGTCTTCACTTTCGGTACTACTCAGGTCAAGATCCCTCGGGAATTGGTTGGGATGCCCGGGCTTTGGCCCAGGCATTAGTTGTCAGTTCTCTGCAAAGCTGACGCAGAGAGATTCCTCTACAACCATTGCTTTTCGCTGCGCCTCCCATAGCTTGCCAACATAACAGGCTCGTCCAACAGCCTGGTCTCCCTTAACGACTCCAACTCTAGTGTTGGTAGGGAATTTTAAAATCAGAAACTAAGGGGCAATAGCAGCCCTGAACTAAGCTAGGGCTGGTCGGCCCAAGAAAGCATTGTGCGGCGAGTCTTTATCCTATACAATAAACAACAATATCCAGACTCTCCGACGTTCTCCAATTCCCAACTCCACTGGTAGCTCCACCATCCTAGTGGGTATAGTTGCACTTCCATTGAAGCTATGAATACGAGACTGACAAGGCTTCAAATATTTAGCTTCCATCTTCATCTGATCGTAAGCTCGCTTAAATAATATGTTCACTGAACTTCCACTGCCCACTAAGATCCTCTTCATCCAAGCAGGACCTATCTGAGCTGAAATGACAAGTGGATCAATGGTTGGGGCTTCGACTCTATCGACATCTCTGTCTCGAAATACGATATCGTTTGTCATCGTTTTCTGTTGTTTGGCCGGAGCCCTGTCTTCCAAATTAATACAACATTCTAAACTCGCATGCCTAAAAGAGCTGGAATACGATGCCATTTCCCTCCAGCTACGATTAGTTGGATGAGGACCACCACTGATAGTATTAATCACTAGCCTCCTGCCGGTACAAGCGGGTTCCTCCAGTCTTGCCTGATTTGGTATTTGGTTTTTATTCGATGGGCCCGCACCTCCAGACTGCGGCGTCCGAACAAACTGCTCCAACTTTCTCTCTTTTATCAATTTCTCAATGAGATCATGTAAATTATGACACTCGTAAATAAATAGATCACAGAATACAGACACAGAGCAATATAAAATATGCAGCAGAAACAAAAGAATAGTAGTTCATGAAGCTACTATATATATCAGAGTTAAAAAAGTTACAATAGAAGTTTCAAATACAATAGTCAAATACAAGATTAGAATACATCACTGGAATCAACTGAATAACTCCAAGCTGAAAGGATGTAGATGGATCTCCAAACGAAACTCCAACTCCAAAGGTGAGTCTCAAAAGCTGTATCACTCAGTCCGACCCGAGCGTAAAGCAAAACACAAAACATTCGAGTCAGGATTAACATTCTTATATCAATAAGTCCAACTCAAGTGAAATTACAACTGAAATACAAGTAACTCAAAGGATATATGGAATAACCATCCTCTAAGGATCCGTTAAACTATCTACAATCTTGTAATATACACTATTATAATAATGTCTGAAGTAAAGTATAATATATTTAAAAATAGCGTTAAGGCATTACTCATATCCCCCTTAACACATTTTATAGTGCCAATAGTCTATACAGTACCGTAGTCCCTCCTGATCGGGAAGCCACCAAAGGATACTCCATAGGTACGACACAAATCAAACTCGTAGCAAAGCACGCTAGGGTAGGTGACACGGCACAGCTAGGTAATGCCGGGGTAGATATACTAATAACGCATCTGGACTGGTGGTAACGCATAGACACAGCTACCCCCCACCTCGAGCCACACTCCTAAAAAATCAAAAGGTGCACCCAATCAATCACAAAGTAATAGAATGGTATCGAAGGAATGTGTCTGATCAGAGAAGCTACCTCATTGGCGCAGAACCGCTCCTGTTTTAGCCACCTTGTGCCAACTTACGGGAGTCAGGTCCATGTATATACCTTAATAGAACGTCGCCACCATTCTACTTCATTCTTGAATCTCCACCGCGTACACAGTTGTTAAAGTGGTTTTCGAAGTTGGCAGATAGTATGACAACTACCGATCCTGGTCTCTTTAACAACCAAACGTTATTATAACACCGCGGTCATTTCAAAATAGCTTATATTTCAAAACCAAACTATCATTGCCATTTCAAAACCATATCAATGCGATATCATTTCCATTTCAAAACCAAATACGATATTATTTCCAAAATCATAGCACTTTCAAAGTTATAACATTCTCGAAACCAAACACTTGAAATTATAACACTTTCAAAACGTAATACATTGAAATTCATAACTTTTAAAACATAACTTTTACCAATTAAACAGTTTAGATAATAAAATAGTATATATAATAAAATAGTTTATAAAGTAAAATAGTTTATATAAAAGAGTTATAAGTTAAAATAGTTTATAATAAAATAGTTAGTATATTAAAATAATTATTATAAATTAAAATATAAAATAGTTTTAAATTTAAAATTTCTTTACGAAATAAAATAATTTCCTCAAACTTGACAAATTGATTCAAATCAACTTGAATCCAAAAATTCAATTTACATCAAATCTCAATTCATAAATTTCAACTCGATTCAGTTTTCAATAATCCATTTCAATTTATATCAACTTCAAATAGAGCTTTGAACCTCAAATAAACCATTTCAATTTCCATATATTTCAAAGCTCTAAATATTCCACAATTTCAAAAATAAATTTTTGATAATTTCGTATATATCAAATTCAATTTACTATTATTTAGTTTTGAAATATTTACTTAATAAATCCAATATCACTCAAATTAAACCTTTGAACTTCAAATAACTGAATATTACTTTAGTTTATTTAAACTTGATATGTTCATTTTAATCAACTTGATATATTTATTTAAATCACTTTAAACCAAAATCAAGTTATAAAAAACATATCCTTTAAACCTCAAATCAAATTTATTTGAGTTTAATTCTTAAATAAATTCAATTTCAAATCAATTTCAAATTTATCTTCCAACCTTAATTTATTTAAATCATTATAAACTCTATAAAAAAATAATTTTAAATAAATATTAACATTATAATGTTTTAATAAAATCAAACTTTATTGTTAAACTTATTCTATATTAAAATGAATTTATACATAGCTTAAAATCAAGAATTTAACTATATATAAAATAACATTTATATAATATCTAAAATCAATTTTTTATAGAACCATATATTTCTTTCCAAAAACCATAAAAATCATTTTCAAAATATTTATATATAGACCAATGGTGTCTGTATATAATTTTCTATCCTATGGTCAAGTGATACGGATATTTATCACTTCAATCCGTAATTTAAAATTATATACGGGTATATATCATTTCAACCCGCAATCCCAAATTCAATTCAATGAAAATCGCTGGGTTTATCATTTCAACCCATAACGATTTTCTCCTATTCTACAGATCGTTCGGGTATGTATCATTTCAACCCATAGTGAATTCTATACTAACAGGGAACTTGTAGAGTGATAACAGAAATGATAATAACATAACATGCATATATCATCAATATAAATAACAGATAATGGTATTAGATATTACAGGTGAACAGATAGCATATAATGGCATATATATAACAATATAAATAACTAACAGCAGCATATTTCAATTGTCGTTTCAATTGAAATCAAATTTAATAAATATAAGAATATTAATCGTGAGTAACTGCTCACCTTTCGAGCTAGAGAGATGAATGAAAATCGAGCTATGGATCCAAACACGAATTTCGAAGCAAAGCAAAATTGGCACGAATTTGACGATCAAAACTGACAGCTTTGAATTGATGAAATTGAATCAATCTGTATTGATAAGATCGATGGTATAAGTGAACATGTATATATATATATAACTGTGTACATATATAAAATCATATTCTAAATCATATAATATAAAATTATATATATATACTTATTAAAAATATCTGGTACTTATATATTATACATATTCACCGCAAAATATCAGCATAACTTCATACATATATTTAAAAATACCAACATACCTAGTAATATATATATATATATATATATATATATATATATATATATATATATATATATATATATATATATTTCAAGGAACTACATAACTATATATGTTTAAACACATCCAATTTAATACTAAAACTGTAGACATGCATATACACAGTGACCATATAAGCTTTTCATCATATATATATAACAGGCTGCGGTTCAAAATTTCAATATTTAATATAAACATTCAATCGTAATTTACTATACTATATATAGGAACGGAGCTCGGGTACTACTATAAACCAATACATAAGTAACTGCGGAAAAATTTAGACGTATGCAACTATCACAAAAATATATAAAACTACCACAATATATATATATGGAAAGCCCAACGGTTTTTTATACCTAGTCGATTATATACGTACTATTATAACTTACATACATTTCAACACAACATATATAACCGACTATATAATTTTATAAACTATAAATATACCAATAATAAAACAGGTTGTACGCAACTGGTATAAACTGTATAACATATACAATATAGCATATATATAGTTGTAAAACAGTAAATCATATTTCAATCAATAAAATATAGATACAATATATACACAGTCTAATATCTCAACATGCCTATACATATAAACAGCTACTCGCAAATATTATTATATGCAAACCTTATAGTTTATAATTGAAACCGATACTTTATATAAACAAATATAATTTATGTACAGGATTATATATATACTACATAGAATTTTATACTAACAGATAAAATTTGTAAAATATATATAAACATAACATATATATTACCTGTAACTACAAAAGGAAAGCATGCATGTACACACGGTGGAAGGCGGCAGAGGAAGATGAGGCGGGTAAGTAAGTGATTTCTAAGATGCTCGGCAATTGTTTGGAGATGGTGGGCAAAGTGTTCGACTGAAGCTGAAGGAGGGGCGGTGGAGCTTTGGTGCTAGGTTGATGAATCAAGCATGCTAGAAGAAGATACAGCAAATAAAGAGGCTGTTGTATCCTGTTTGACGGGCGGTGATGAAATGGTAGATGGAAAGGTAGAAGAACGTACAGCATTTGAGTCAAAAGAAAAAGAAACGAAACAATAAACAACTTTTTTTAAAACAAAATATTTTATCACAGTAGCCAAACCAAAGTTGTATCGAAAAACTGTAGGAATAGTAAAGGCCAAACGAATTGAATTAAGGGTCACAATAAAAGCTAGTGCCCATTGAAATTCATACAGTTGGATATTGAAAGTCACAAAAAAACCAAAAGGCATAAACCTGGTACCGGTACTGTCCGACTTTCACAGATTCCATCCCGTATCGGACTCCAATATACAGAATTGAATATATCGTAGAGATCAGCGCGACGAGACAATCAAAAACGGTATACAGACATCTGTGGTACAACTATCGAGTCAAAAGTCGATATCGGTATCGAAAAGTGCTGCAATTTCACCGGAAATAAGATAAACGGAGCTATAGGAGTCAAAATTTGAAGAAACGAAATATGACGTCTCACCTAGAAGATGTTTTACAAATTTATTGCGTAAAAATATTCAAGTATGGAAAATATTTTATTGTCATCAATTTTTAACAGATTTAAATTGAAATAAAATTATACTAGAAAATAAACTTCAATATTATCTGATGAAAATTTACCAGTTGCTATGTTTAAGAAGACGCATTCCAAATATCAAATCTTCATTTCAAAATTTTATTTTAGAAAATTTCACAGAATTTTAGTTAATTAAATAAATAAAACCACTAAAATTTACAGGTCGTTACACTCTCCCCTACACAAAACTTTTTGTCCCCGAAAAGGAAGGAGATAGGAGAATAGAAACAACTAGAAAGAAAATAGATTGAAAAAAAAATAAACAGATAATATAAACCATATAAATTTCAATTTAAATCAATTAATATTCAATACTTGATTTTTAAATTCAAGGTATTTCAATAGATGATTTAATTTCAATTTATAAATTCTTTTAACATTATTTAATTTATCTATCTCATTTATTATTCAATTAACTTATTATTCTATTCATCTAAATCAATATTTTTATAATTAAAATTTAAGTGTATAACATTTATTATAACCACTCAAATTTTATTTATAAAATCATTCATACCGTATAATATCCAATTACATATTCAACTTTTGAATAATTTAGGTAAGTTATATTAGAATGAAATTGAGTATTGTACAAGTAAAACTTTTTTCCAATTCAATTATTCAAGTTTAAATACTTATTCAAAATTCTGGTTTCATTTTATAATTGAAATCATCTTCATCATAAAATTTAAGAATTATATTTCCGATTCACTTCAAACCATTAAAGATAAATATAGATAGATACTAAATATATCAAATCAAATCAAATCTAAAGTCGTATACTTATATAAGTATGTTAAATTAAATCATACTTAAGATATTTAAATAAATTTATTTTCCAAAACAAAAGTGTAGCAAGGCTACTGAAGGGTCTCTTTACTTCGAAACTCGAAAATGAATGTCGATGATGCGGCCGCCATCACCGACATTGTTTTCCAGCGACAAAAGTGAAGAGTACTAATATAAACATTTAAAATTCTTTGGAAACAAAATTCTATTCGAAAATACTTTAAATAATACGCATCTTAAAACTTAAAAAAAACCAGAGTTTGAAATCATCGAAAATTAAATTATCAAATTCTTGATTTAAATTCATTTCAAATTCCAAATCAAATTATAACCAAGTTTCATAATTCCATTTATTTAAAATGTTGAAATAGTCAATGGTTTTCAAAACAATAATTGAAAATCATATATTATAATTTTAAACATCCAATTTATTCAACTATTAAATTTCAGAAAATATACCTATATATAATATAATCATACAAAAGTATTCTATTTACCAAATTTGAAAACAATATTGTGACAGTTTTCTTTGTTCAAGTGTTTTGGAAATCCTATCGATAGCATTGATCAGACAAATCGATCGAAAACTCAAATCAACATCAACAACTTAAACAACACAATATAAAAAAAATTTATATAAATTTCAAATACAAAATAAACTCCTTCACTCGATAATTCTAGAATGGATTTCAAAACTAGTGTAGGGATTTAAATTCAAGGGAACCATAATCAAAGCGAATTCTAACTTGAAGATAGGCCTGAATGGGAGATAAGATAATTGAATTACAAAATTGGAAGATGGATAAATTAATATAAATCATGGGTAACCTTAACCGGATCAACCGTGACTTCAAGGATAAGATCGATGCATAATTCCGAGGCAAATCGAAATTCGATCGCAAGAGATAGAATTCAAGCATAGTAGGAGATAGATAGCATCGTAAACCGAGGATACATGAATCATTGGTAAATTAATTCCTATTGTAAAGGATTTTCACCCCTTTATAATCATTCAGTGGAGCTATGGGATACCCCAAAATCAAAAAGCATTTGAATACGGGAACACAAGAGTGGATTTCAAAATGAATGGGAGAGTTCCAAAGTTTCAAAAGAACCCGAGTTAAAGTGGAAGAATTCAAGCTCGAACGAAAGCAATTCCGTAATTAAATTTACCCTATATGTTGAGTTTTTCCTAAAACCAAAGCTTTGATACCAAATGTAACGACCCGATATTTTCAACCATTCGCATCCACACATGCCGAATTTGAATTGCTCAAAATACCAGATTGTTAATTTATATTTGGCAAAACTCAACATATACAGTAAATAAATAGATCACAGAATCACAGACAAAGAGTAATATACAATATGCAGCGGAAAAAAAAGAATAGTAGTTCATGAAGCTACTATATATATAAGAGTTAAATAAGTTACAATAGAAGTTTCAAATACAATAGTCAAATACAAGATCAGAATACATCACTGCAATCAACTGAATAACTCCAATCTGAAAGGATGTAGATGGATCTCCAAATGAAGCTCCAATTCTAAAGTTGAGTCTCAAAAGCTATATCACTCAGTCTGACCTGAGCGTAAAGCAAAACACAAAACACTCAAGTCAGGATTAACATTCTTATATTAATAAATCCAACTCAAGTGAAATAACAACTGAAATATAAGTAACTCAAAGGATGTTTGGGATAACCATCCTCTAAGGATTCGTTAAACTACTATGTAGTAATATACTCTATTATAATAATGTCTAAAGTAAAGTATAATATATTGAAAAATCGCGTTAAGGCCCATATTCCCCTTAACACATTTTATAGTGCCAATAGTCTATACAGTACCGTAGTCCCTCCTGATCGGGAAGCCACCAGAGGACACTCCATAGGTACGACACAAATCAAACTTGTAGTAAAGCACTCTAGGGTAGGTGACACGGCACAACTAGGCAATGCCAGGGTAGATATACTAATTACGCATCCTGACTGGTGGTAACGCATAGCCGCATCTACCGCCCACCTCGGGCCACACTCCCAAAAAACAAAAGGTGCACCCACTCAATCACAAAGTAATAGAATGGTATCGAAGGAATGTGTCCGATCAGAGGAGCTACCTCATTGGTCCGGAATCGCTCCAGTTTTAGCCACCTTATGCCAACTCATGGGAGTCGGGCCCGCGTATATGCCTTATTAGAACGTCGCCACCATCCTATTTAATTCTAGAATCTCTACCGCCTACACAGTTGTTAAAGTGGTTTTCGGAGTTAGCAGAGAGTATGACAACTTCCGATCCCGGTCTCTTTAACAACCAAACGTTATTATAACACCGCGGTCATTTCAAAATAGTTTACATTTCAAAACCAAAATGTCATTGCCATTTCAATATCATATCAATACGATATCATTTCCATTTCAAAACCAAATACGATATTATTTCCAACAATCATAGAACTTTCAAAGTTATAACATTTTCGAAACTGAACACTTGAAATTATAACACTTTCAAAACTTAATACATTGAAATTCATAACTTTGAAAACATAACTTCCACCACTTAAATAGTTTAGATAACAAAATAGTATATGTAATAAAATATTTATAAAGTAAAATAGTTTATATATAAAAGAGTTATAAGTCAAAATAGTTTATAATAAAATAGTTAGTATGTTAAAATAATTTACAAAGTAAAATATAAAATAGTTCTAAATTTAAAATTTCTTTATAAAATAAAATAATTTCCTCAAACTTCACAAATTGATTCAAATCAACTTGAGTCCAAAAATTCAATTTACATCAAATCTCAATACATTAACTTCAATTCAATTCAGTTTTCAATAATCCATTTCAATTTATATCAACTTCAAATACAGATTTGAACCTTAAATAAACCATTTCAATTTCCATATATTTCAAAGATTTAAATATTCCATAATTTCAAAACTAAATTTTTGATAATTCCATATATATCAAATTCAATTTACTATTATTTAGTTTTGAAATATTTACTTCATAAATCCAATATCATTTAAATAAAACCTTTAAACTTCAAATAACTGAATATTACTTCAATTTATTTAAACTTGATATGTTCATTTAAATCAACTTGATATATTTATTTAAATCACATTAAACCAAAATCAATTTATAAAAATCATATCCTTAAAACCTCAAATCAAATTCATTTGAGTTTAGTTCTTAAATAAATTCAATTTCAAACTAATTTCAAATTTATCTTCCAACCTTAATTTATTTAAATCATTATAAACTGTATAAAAATATAATTTTAAATAAATATTAACCATATTATATTTTAATAAAATCAAACTTTATTATTAAACTTATTCTATATTAAAACGAATTTATACATAGCTTAAAATCAAGAATTTAACTATATATAAAATAACTTTTATATAATATCTAAAATCAACATTTTATAAAACCATATATTTCTTTCCAAAAACTATAGAAATAATTTTCAAAATATTTGTATATAGACCAACGGTGTCTGTATATAATTTTCTATCATATGGTCAAGTGATATGGATATTTATTATTTCAATCCATAATTTAAAATCATATACAGGTATATATCATTTCAACCCGCAATCCCAAATTCAATTCAATGGATATCGCTTGGGTTTATCATTTCAACCCACAACGATTTTCTCCTATTTTACAGATTGTTCGGATATGTATCATTTCAACCTATAGTGAATTCTATACTAACAGGGAACTTGCAGAGTGATAACAAATATGATAATAACATAACAAGCATATATCATCAATATAAATAACAGATAATGGTGTCAGATGTCACAGGTGAACATATAGCATGTAATGACATATATATAACAATATAAATAACTAACATCAACATATTTCAATTATCGTTTCAGTTGAAATCAAATTTAATAAATATAAGAACAATAATCGTGAGTGATTGCTCGTCTTTCAAGGCTAGAGAGATGAACGAAAATCGAGCTATGGATCCAAACATGAATGCTGAAGCAAAGCAAAATTTGCATGAATTTGACGATCAAAATTGACTGCTTGGAATTGACGAAATTGAATCAAACTGTATTGATAAGATCTATGGTATAGGTTAACATGTATATATATAACTTTGTACATATATAAAATCATATTCTAAATCATATATATATATATATATATAATTATATATATGTACTTACTAGAAATACCAGGTACTTATATATTATACATATTCACTGCAAAATATCAGCATAACTTCATACATATATTTAAAAATACCAACATACCTTGTACTATATATATTTCAAGGTATTACATAAATATATATGTTTAAACACATTGGATTTTATACTAAAACTGTAGACATGCATATACACAGTGACCATTTAAGCTTTTCATCATATATATATAACAAGTTGCGGTTCAAAATTTCAATATTTAATATAAACATTAAATCGTAATTTACTATACTATATATAGGAACGGAGCTCGGGTATTACTATAAATCAATACATAAGTAACTGCGAAAAATTTTAGACGTGTGCAACTATCACAAAATATATATGGAAAGCTAGCCAGTTATATACGTACTGTTATAACTTACATACATTTCAACACAACATATATAACCTATACTATATAATTTTATAAACTATAAATATACATATAATCAAAAGGTTGTATGCAACTAGTATAAACTGTATAACATATACAATATAGCATATATATAGTTGTAAAACAGTAAATAATATTTCAATCAATAAAATATAGATACAATATATACACGGTCTAATATCTCGACATACCTATTCATATAAACAGCTGCTCGCAAATATTATTATATGCAAACCTCATACTCTATATTTGAAATCGATACCTTATATAAACAAATATAATTTATGTACCAGATTATATATATACTATATAGAATTTTGTACTAACATACAAAATATGTAAAATATGTAAAAACATAACATATATATTACCTGTAACTACAAAAGGAAAGCATTCATGTACACACGGTGGAAGGCGGCAGAGGAAGATGAGGCGGGTAAGTAAGTGATGGCTGAGATGCTCGGCCATTGTTTGGAGATAGTGGGCAAAGTGTTTGGCAGAAACTGAAGGAGGGGCGGTAGAGCTTTGCTGCTAGGTTGATGAATCGAGCATGCTAGAAGAAGATACAACAAATAAAGAGGCTGTTGTATCTTGTTTGATGGGCAGCGATGAAATGGTAGATGGAAAGGTGGAAGAACGTACAACATTTGAGTCAAAAGAAAAAGAAACGAAACAGTAAACAATTTTATATATTAAAACAAAATATTTTATCACGGTAGTTAAACCAAAGTTGTATTGAAAAACTGTAGGATTAGTAAAGGCTAATCGAATTGGATTCAGGGTCACAATAAAAGCTAGTGCCCATTGAAATTTACACAGTGGGATATTGAAAGTCACAAAAAAACCAAAAGGCACAAACCTGGTACCGATATTGTCCGACTTTCGCAGATTCCACCGCGTATCGGACTTCAATACACATAATTGAATATACCGCAGAGATCAGCATGACAAGATGATCAAAACGGTATATAGATATCAATGGTACAACTATCCAGTCAAAAGTCGACATCGGTACCCAAAAATGCTGCAATTTCACCGGAAATAAGATAAACGGAGCAATAGGATTCCAAATTTTAAGAAACGAAATATGATGTCTCTCCTAGAAAATGATTTACAAATTTATTATGTAAAAATATTCAGATTTGGAAAATATTTTATTATTATCAATTTTTAACTGATTTAAATTGAAATAAAATTACACTAGAAAATAAACTTCCATATTATTTGATGAAACTTTACTGGTTGTTATGTTTAAGAAGACGCATTCCAAATATCAAATCTTCATTTCAAAATTTTATTGTTTAAAATTTCATAGAATCTCAGTTAATTAAATAAATAAAACCACTAAAATTTACGGGTTGTTACAAGATAAATTGAGGTAGTAGACGAGTAAACTACATAGTTCCTATGCCCTCTAGGGAGACCGGGAAACTTCTACACTTGACTGCATCATTGGCTCGTGCAGCATTCATCAACCATTCATACTTTAAAATGTGCAGGTTAGGATCAGAGCTTTCTTCATAAACAGGTAGAGTTGGCATTCCGAATCTCCAAGGCGGTTCAGCATAGAGGATGCCATCGGTGAAGGGGGTATGACTCTGAGAGATTCCCCAATCCTCATTGGTGAGGCCCTGACTTTCACAGATCATCTGATGGATCATTGTCGGGATAACCGACACTGGACATTCTAGGCATGCTGAGCCAAGCTGTGGTCGGGTTTCACAATGCGAGGATGGACCGGTCGTGGTCGACGGTCCATATCTCACCTCCTAGGTTCTAGGTCTTTAGAAACATAAGGCTCAGGAGTATAATCAGGTTGGCGGTGGGTCGGATCCATTCGATTCCAAGTGTTAACTCCCAACTCAATAGCAGCAGTAGCAGCGTGACTGTCAGTAATATGATAAGGAACGGTACCTCCTCGGTAGGAGGGTCCAGTCTGATGGCTGGTTGACAGGCCAACTTTAGGTTGCCCAAGATTCAAGGTGCGCTGATGTTCAGTAGGCTGCGTATTGTTTCCATCCGGCCATGGGAATATGGTCTGGTGATTGTAGTCAGAAGAGGCTAAACTCTAAGTGGATGAATAGGAAGCCTGATCACTTCTGGATCTCCTTCGCCTTTGATGATTCAGTTGGTTGGTCAATTCCACATTAGCATGGAGTTGCTGAGTAAGCTGCTGGCGCCTTTGAGTCTGCGCTTGCATTAGCAGTTGGAACTCTTCCCTGATGATAGGACCTTGCGGATCTGAAGCTCCTACAACATTTTGGTCAGTAGGAGGAAATTGTGTAGGAATCTGTCTATCCCGTCCTTCTTGATCAACAGCTGTTGATGTAGTCCTGGTGTTGAATGTGCTGGATATTGAAGCTCTCTCCTAGACTTGGTACAAATCTGAATAGGATGGAAGAAATTCTAGACATGAAATCTGGATCTTCTCCTTAGATTTTCACAATCCAATATAGGCAGTAGATCCAATGAGCAAGAGAAAAGAAATTATTTCTCAGTGAAAGCAACAAAGTGCTTGTAACATAATTCGGCACAACACTCTTCAGATGTGTTTAAAGAGATAAAATGAAGAAAATAAATGTAAAAGGAGGAAGTTCTAACAAACAAACCAGTTAATTAATAAGAAAAATGCACAGAAACACATAGATTTAAAGTGGTTCGACGTATAGCCTACGTCCACTGTGAAATGATTGACTTCTACTGATTTTTTCTTGCTGGTTATAAGGAGTTACAATAGTACAATCGAAGTTCAATTGCAATTCTTGCAGAGTTTGGACGTAGTAGAGCCGAAAAGTCCCTTTTCAGCAGGTCCTGGGCTGCTATTTATAGGTGTAGGCAGTAAATATCTCCCCCAAATCTCGGAGGACTTCTTCTCTCACGTGGGTGGGCCCACGTAATCGATCCTTGGTCGTTTGGACTCGATCCATGATGGATGCAAATGAAATTCGTATCGATCAAGATTTATCCCAATAAAGTTGATATCGATCATGAACATTACTGAGGTCGCACGCAAGCTCCTGTGAAAATTAGTAGCATTTGGACTTGTAGATTTCAAGTTATGATCGATGCAAGTTTGAATTTGTTCAAGGTTGCCGAGTTCGCATCGCTTCCAGGCACATGCTAATCAATGATGTGGCGCTATCATTTAGGACCGATCCACTTTTCATGCCAAGTAACCGGGTCATCCATCTTTACGTGTCTCCTTCGCATCGCTATAAGCTTCGTTTCATTCGTATCGCTCTCATTCGCTTCGGTCCCTTGTTGCTTACTTTGTATCAATGGTCAACCCTCCTTTCATATCAGTCAACCATGCTCCACTTCGAATCGATCCAGATCTATCCTCTTCGTGCCGCTCGTTTGAGTTCGTTTCGTATCGATGGATCGATACAAATGAGGTAAATGTGATGGATACGAAATGGCACTCTCTGAATCAATACGAACCAACACATACTCGATGGATACGATTATATAGGATACGAATGGGATGGACACGAACTTGATCGATTCGAATGAACCGCTTCTTCCTATGGATACAAATATGTTTGATTTCGATGGTTACGAAGGAGGCCGCCTTGGATGGATACGAACTAATGATTTTGATGGACGCGAACGAGGCCTGCGAGCTTGGATGGATATGAACGAGATTATTGCTTGATTTGCATCGATCATATCTTGAGTATACGAATCCCGATCGGCTTGAAATTAGGAATGTTAGCTTTCATAGCTTTGTTTGTCGTGTCATATCAATTATAGCTTGATCCGGACTTGGGAAATGTTTACCAGCATCCATAATGAACCTTCATATAACTGGTCTTCAGGACGAACTATCTTTAGTTTTCAGCCAATTCCTTGGTGTCATGGCCTTGCCAAAAGGCAGGATAACAATAACTATACTGTCCTGACCAATCAACAAACCAATTATTCTCATGGTAGTAGAAATGGGGGAACTTTTGGTCATGGTGGTTATGGAAGAAGAGGAGGTGGTCGAAATAGCGGTCATTCAAATTATAATAGAGGGTTTAAAAATAATTATAGTTCCACACAACAGTCCATTTTTAATACACCACCTTTATCATATAGAAATCATTCAAGTTGTTAAGTGTGTGGAAAACTAGGATGCTCTACACTTTAATGTTTGCAATGGTTCGATCACTATTACCAAGCGAACGATCTTTCATAAAGTTTCACCGTGATGCAACTTAATGATACTCTATATGACCAACATTGCTATCCCAACTCTGGGGCTATACATCACATGACTACTGATGACAGTCAAATGCTGAATCGAGTAGCTTATCAAGGTGCAGAACAAGTTGCTACTGGAAATAGTAATCTCATTCCTATTCTACATACTGGTGATATTAGTTTACAAAATCCATTTAATAATTTTCCTCTTAAGAATGTTCTCCTTATTCTTAACATGCAAATAAAACCTTATCTTTGTTTCTGAACATACAATTGATTCAAAATTCTCTATCATTTTCAATCGTTTTGGTTTTAATGTTCAATACTAGGCTATAGGGAAAATATTGCTCCATTGACCTAAAAAGGGTAGTCCCTATCCACTTTCGATTAACCAGATATCTAGCACTAATAGTGCTCCTTTTGTTACTATACATGTGGGTGTTGAAACCACCGCCAATTTTTGGGCTCATGAGAATTGTTCATCCACATCCTTAAGTTCTCCAATCATTGAGCTCCAAAAAGTGCATTTCATTGAATGGACAAAAAATATCAAGTCTCTGTAGTCATTATAACCATGCTAAGCATCATAGATTTATTTTATTTTAAATGAAAATAGATCTAATGACATTTTATTTAAAATTCATTCGGACCTTTAGGGTCTAGCTCCTATAACATCCAAATCTAGCTTTAGTTATTTTTTGCTGCTAGTGGATGATTGCTCGTGATTTACTTGGTCCTGTTTTTTGCGTAATAAGCCTCAAGTTTATCAATGTTTTTAAGGAATTTAAAACACTTATGGGAGATTGATTTACTACATCTATTAAAATTTTACAAAGTGATGGTGGTAGAGAGTATATCTCCCATTCTCTTCGTGATTATTTAATTGCCAACGGGATTCTCCATCAATTTTCGTATCCATATATGCCTCAACAAAACGGTGTAGTGAATGTAAAATTCGGCATATAGTAGAGACTAGACTTACTCTTCTTCACCAAAGCTAACATGCCAAATATTTTTAGTCAGATGCATTTTGGACTGTTGTCTACTTAATAAATCAAATGACCACTATAGTTTTACAAGGTTCTTCTCCTTATAGAAAATTATATAGTTGTTCTCCTAGTTACATATTTTGAAATTTTTTGGACGTCATTATTACCATTCCTTGTTCCCTACCTTCAAAATAAAATGGAATCAAAAACGAAGTCCTGAATTTTTGAGTTATAGCGACATTCATAAATGCTTTAAACTTTTTGAACGAATTTCAAACAAGATCTAAATTTGTTATGATATAATTTTTGATGAGTATTTTACTACCAAATATCATTTCAACTTTGTCGAAACCCGGTTGAGTTGAAGGCATATAAAAATAAGAAAAAGAAGCTCTAGCAAGGCTTTTCGAAGGAGTCCAAGGGATGCACAACCAAAGACTAGAAATATTAGAACCTTTCGAAGGGGCTCTTCCGCTTCAAAAGATCTTTTCTCGAAGTAGAGGCTTTCGCATGCATGAAGTCCTTTCGATTGAGTTAAAGCAATACCTTTCGAAGACTAAGGATGGCAACCCTTCATGTGTGCATCAAGCCTTTCAAAGCCAAAGGTTTCGCCTTCATTCAAACCACTCAGAACACATCTTGGTTCGAACAACCCTTTCGAAAGCAAAGTCAAGCCTTTTGAACTGATCGAAACCATTGGTATCCAAGGAAGGCTCCGCATCAAGTTGCGAGTATGAATTCAAAAACTACAAACATCATCGAAACCATCGGCATTCAATACCCTCGAAACACCTAAAACTGCCTATCAACGAAGTAGAAAGCTTTTACTTTTATTACTAGCAACAACAAAGCAACATAAAGAAGAAAGGCGCAACCACCCCTTTCAATGAAGACCGAGGAACTTGGACCCATTCGAAAGCATTGCAGAGGGGAATGTAAGTGTTAAAGAAGACGGGAGACATCTGAAGCCACCTTTCGACCAGGTCGAAAGCATTAGATCGAAAGGTGCCAACCTACATCTATAAATAAGACCCAAGGGGTCTGTTTTAGGGGATCCGAATTCGCTCATTCCAGACTTGTATTTTCTTAATCTTGAAAAGTTGTAAACTCTAATTAGAAAATAAAATTAGGGATAATTGGTCAATGATGTAATCATTTGATTAATAAAGGGAAATTTTAATCTTTTTGTTCATATGACTACTTGAAGTTTTTTTACTGGGTTTAACTGCATTTTACAGGTTCCAACCTCATCAAAAGGTATAGTCGAAACCCTTATCTTTCAAGTGGCTCAACTACAAGCCATCATTTGTTAAAAACTCACTTTCTAAGGAGTCAAAACCTTAACCCAAGTTGTTCCACCTTAGACTCCAAAAACCAAACCAAATCTTTTGTTAACCTAGCATTTGACAAAGTTGAAACCCTCCAAGTCAAACTATACTATGGATTTTTAGAGCCACCCTTTAGTGTTCCGCTACTATTTCGAATGGAAGGTTTCGAAGGGATAATTAAACTACTTAGTTTGACTCGAAGATCATAAAGAAGGAAGTCTAAGTGTTTCGACATGATCAAAAGGTCAACAAAAGAATAGTTCACAAAAGGAATGTAACGACCTTAATTTTTGGTAAGATTATTTAGAATATTTAATTAGTTAAATAAAATAAAATAGTGTTACGATTAGGGGATTGAGATTTGTTATTAACAAGGATAGCCGACATGTTAACAAATGAAAATGAGGGATTTGAACTTAAAATAAGAGAGTGAAATAGATGAGGGCACAATAGAAATGGACACATCCTTATATCCTAAACCCTTACACTCATTCAATTCACACATTCAATTTTTCAAACTAAAAAAATTATTGAGGTCGGCCATCACTAAAGGAAAAACAAGAAGAAGATAAAGAAAATAAAGGAAGGAAGATTAAGCAATCAAATCCATTTCAAATCTCAACTCCTTATTCAAAAAGCTAAGGAGAATAATGGCTAAATCTCAACTTTATATTGGGTTTCGTTTTTCATATGAAATTTGAAATATTTGCAAATGTTTTGCCATGTTTTTTATGATAAAATATATATCTATATGTTGTTGATGATTTATGCTAATTCACATAGATTTTGTGATATCTTTTGATATAAAAACCTTCTTGTATGACATCTAACTACCTTGGGAATTTAGATTTAAATCAGAAATGATAATTTGAAAACGTGTTTCAATTTTCATAATTTTCTGAATTGATATGGATTTTATATGAATTTTCTAGTGAAAAAAAATCCTATTTTGGATTTAAAATTAATTACGACCAAATTAAATTGGCTTAGGTTTTGAAATTTATATATGTTGGAAAAAATATTAAAAATGATTTACAGGAATATTTGTAAAATTTTCCTAAGTGTTTTAATGGATATATAAAATTATTTAAGATATAGGACTTAAATGTTTTATATTTATAAAAAGGGGAATGGCTATTTTGTAAATAATTTAAATTATTATTTTAGAAAATTGGCAGTACTTTTAGAAAATAAATTTTGCTGCCAATCATAATTTGACAAACAAAGCAAGTTAGGTATAAATAAATAGTTTAAAAAGTACAATCAACATGCTTTTTCTGGTTTCAAAATTTTTAGCACCAAGCTTTTGACTCCTTACCTCCACTTCCGACTCCATCAAAACCAATGCACATGGTACCAGATAGCTGGGACATAGTGAATTGGATATAAGCGGAAGGTACTGGGTCGAAACCAAAGGTTCCGAGGGGATCTAAACATGCTTTGTTTTAAAATGAAAATATGCCTGCTTTTTCTTTCGAAGGAAGTGCTTTCGACTTGGTTAGCTTTCGACTGAGTCAAATGTTATAAAATGAAAGGTTTTAAATGGGTTGCGCCTTTGGTTTTAAAAGAATGTTTTCAAAGGGGTTGAAACCCCCAATTACCGCTTTTTTACCTTTCGAAGCAGATGCTTTCGAAAGGATACTTTGCTATTAAAAACTTAGCCACTTCTCCAATGCTTTCGAAGGGATCGTTTCGACACCATTGCTTCTTTACTTAAAAATGCTTTCGAAAGGGATTCTTTCGACTCAAATGTATTAATGATCCTTTTGCTCTATAATTGCTAGAACCTGAATGGTTTCGAAAGAGATATTTTTTATGGTTTCGAAAGGTGTTTCCATATGCAATAAATTGAACCCAAATGCTTTTGAAAGGCTTGATGTTTTAATGCTTTCGAAATTTTTTTAAAAAAGTTCGTAGGGGTGGTTCCCAATTATTTCGAAAGGTCTAAATAGAAAGTTTTTTTTCAAATATTTCGAAAGGCAATGTTCAAGTGTTTTACAGAACGACGTCTTAAGTTCTAAAGCTTTCAAAGGAGATGTTTTTCAATGCTTTTAAAAGGATAGATATGAATGGTTTCATAAAGTATGATTTAAAAAGCTATGTTTTGGCCTTTGGCTTAAGGTTTTACTTGTATCAAAAGGGGATACTTTCAATGGTTTCGAAAGGGATACTTTCAATGGTTTCGAAAGGGGTAATTTTGAAGGTATAAAGGTTTTCACCAACAAGATTTTGTGTAAAGAATATGTAACATCGCAATATGATTTGAGTAAAGCAAAGAATATATATAAACAATTTCCTTGTTTGAAGAACGATTTAAAGGTTTGAATCAAATTTAAGGAAAAGGTTTTCAAGGAAAATTTTATGGGTAGATAAGCCTAAGTAAAATGACTCAAATATTCGAATAGCATATGGGACTACTATGGGGTCGCGCCCTATACTTTAGCTAGTAGCCTCTAGCTAAAATGGACCCAAAATTCCACTGTGTAATGCTTTGTCGCAGGTGAGACTAAAATTATGTTGCACACAAAAATGAATCTAAAAAGGAAAGACAGGTTTTTAGGGAGCAGCAAAACCATTAGGATCAATTAGATCAGGACAAGTAAGTAAGGACAGACCATCTTGAAGAGGAGTATCTAACAGATGTTAGAATTTTATGTTTCCTAGTAGGCTCGAGTCAGCCAAGAGTTAGTAGTTCGGTAAATAAAACAATAATGTATGAACAGATAGTCTATATGATATCTGATATGTGCTTGTACAAAATATTGATTTATATATTTAACCTGTTTTGGTTGCAGGATTATAATTTGCAAAATATATGTTATAAATAGATATTAGTGAGGGGAAACCCGTTCCACTAAGCGGCATGGTCTCACACCATATCAAATAACTGAGATGTATAGTATTACGCACACCAGGCTTTAAGTCTAACTTGAAGTTTATGTTTTCCTCTTAAACACTCGGGTGCTCAAAAAATTAATTTGATTAGGCTGTGGGGTTGAGGTTTACAAGTTTTAGTAGGATGATGAATAAAGCTACCGAAGATGAGTAGGTGGTAGATAGATAGCTAATTAGGAGTTGTTTATTTAGGATTGATTCCTCTGTGTTGTATATATAATACCATGATCAATCAATGTGGCATCATCTTATGTCACTCTTGGCGTATTTGTGTAATAACTATAGTTTATTTGAATCTGGAAAAGCAATGGGATTATATAATTTGAATATGAAACATGCTTTGGATATGTAATTAGAATTTTTTTTTTGAAACCTGTGATTTTGTTTCATATTCAAGTGCTTCTGATATTATAGATACCATTAACATTGTCATTTTAGATCACCGGAAGTTAATACTATGGATGATTGCAGCATCTGTAGTGCTTAGCTTCGGTCCTCCAGATAGGGGATGTTACAACTTGGTATCAGAGCGTAGGTTTATAAAAATCTTTAACAAAAAGACGATTTTTGAAAAATAATCCTTAGGAATTAGAGATAAGATTTGGGCAAGGGATAACATTATAGTAACGAGCTTGTATTTTCTATATATAAGTATGCACTTTATCTATAGCCTCATGTCTCTATTAGGTTATTTTCCATATCTCACGATGGTTCGAATGCAGGTATGGATTCTCGAAGAGATAATATTGGAGGGGGACGCACCATTGCAGATGGAAATGCCAGACCTAATACTAGAAGGAACCAGGGTCAGGCATAAGCTGGAAATATTGGTGCTGAAGTCCTGCAAGTTGGCATAGGAGCCTTGTATCAATTTTTCATGAATATGATGCAGGCAGGAGTTCCTACTGGATTAGTTGGAGGAGGATCCCAGGAAGCTCCAGTAGTTAACAATTATGCTGCTTTGAGTAAGGAATATGCTAGGTTGGGAGGAAAACCATTCATTGGGATTGAAGACGCCATAGAGGTGGAGAACTGGATGTTGCATTATGAAAGGATTTTTGTAGATTTAGGACTGGGTGATGAGCAGAATAGATGGCTCGCTTCGAAATAGCTTCAAGGAGCGGCTTTATAGTGGTAGAATAGTGTGGCGGTTGGAATGGATGAAGGAATGATGATATGGGCCAACTTCAACAGTAGATTTGAGCGAAGATTCGTGTCTGTGATGGCAAAGTCTACCTTGCTCAGAAAATTTGTCAAGTTAAAGCAAGGGGAGATGACTGTGTTAGAGTATGCTACAAGGTTTGAGGAGTTAAAAAGTTATGATTATGCTACTATGGATACCATGATTACGAGAAACTATAAGTTCATTATGGGGTTGAAACTTGAATTAGCCAGGGCTACATCACCTCGTATTAAGGATTTTTATGATGTTGTAGTTGAGATGTTTTTGAGACACCAGGAAATTATTGCTATTATGGATAATACTATGGCGAAGGAGTTCCTGGTGGGGCAGAGTAAGAAAAGGAAGTTCTTTCCTAAGAAGGAATCCCAAAAGGTTAGAGCCATGAAGAAGGGAAACTCAGAAGTTGTCTATTTTTAAATATGATAAAAAGGTCATTTGGCGGATTAATGTGATTCATATCGTCAGATGTACCCATTCCAAATTTAATTCCGATCAAATGATCCACAGCAGCCAATAAATCTCGTGGTAACAAAAATGTATTGTTCTGAGGTATATCAAGATTCAGTCGTTCTGTAGAGGCTAAGAAGGCGACCTGTGTAGAATCGATTTCACCCTAGAGGGGGGGTGAATAGGGTGATGTTATTAATTATAAAAGTTAATTGCGGAAGCTTATGAAATAATTTCAACACAGATCATAGAATAATAACAGCACAGATAATAGCAGAATAATAAATGCAGAAATAGAACGACATGGTGTTTACCCAGCTTCGGCAAATCCCTGCCTACAAGTTGCCCCCAAGGTTTCTACTAGAAATTAAGTAGTCACACGCTTACACACGTAAACTCGCGACACCCGCTACTGATTAACCTAACTTTATGCTCAAAACCTGCCACAACTCAGCCACTGAGTTGCGAATTCTCAAACTACGCCATGTAGTTTGTCCCCTAGTCACACGACTAGAAATTACAACGGTTTAAAATTGAAAATACAAATTTAAAACAATTTAAAAAACTAAACTAATCCCTAATTTAACTAGAGCCTTATTAATAACTTTAAACCCAAAAATTAAAATAAAGGCCGGTCCATTTTTCCTTCTTTTATATTCTTTGGCCCGATCCTTTTATATGATAATGGCGACTCTTATTTCGTTCGATCCTCTTCCTTCAAAAATTAGGGCTATCTTAAATTCGAAGATGCCGACTTTGTATGATTGATTGAATAGATGGTTCAAAGTTTCTTTTTTGTCAATCGATGGTCTCTGTTAACTACTTCGACTGCTTCGAATTTTGATAGAGATCGAGATGGCTTCGATATGTAATATTTTCGCACTTTTTCTTTTCTGGTTGTATGCTTGAAATCGATTGATGATTCGAGTTGTATGGTTATGCTCTATTGTTACTTGAACTCGAATGAATTTTGTTGCCGATGATGTTATGGTTTATATAAGATTTGAATCCCTAGATTTTTGTTCGTCTGATATTTTCAAAATTATGCTTCGGCCATTCGATTTCGTTTAGATGTTGACGATTTCACTGACTTATTCAATTCGTTCTTTTCGTGTTACTTGGTTGACACGGTTTCAATTTTGAATTGATTCATTTCTTGACAGCCACGACTTTGATTTCTGCCGTTTTTGGTTCCGTGGGTTTCTGATGGCTTTGGCCTTGACTTGAAACTTCATTTACCTGTTCATTTGACCGATGTTCATCCTGACTTAGCTTGACTCTGACTTTGGTTTGAATTTTTCTCTGTAACTTGAATTCGTCAATTGATTTTGTATATGCGATTCCATGACTTTGTATTATCTTCGGCCTTGGTCATCACGGCACTGAATTTCATGTCTTCACCTGTGTCTTCGACTTTACATTTTCTTTGTTTATTGGCTGCAGTTCCATGACTTCAGCATTTAACTTGACTTTGTTTGAATTCATATATTTTTGTTTTCAAAAACATTATATTTTATTTGTTGCACTTGCTCGATCCATTTCAATTCACTGGTCTTGCATTGGAGTTGAGTCATGGTTGGTTTGGTGCCACTTGCTTCTACACTGAGCCTTGCTCTTTGTTGTAACTGGACTTGTACACTTGGTACACTCGAGTCTGCATTTTGATGTACATTTGATATTTTTGGTTTGAGTTGATGCTGAAGTCACAGTGGTGAGTTGCTTTGGCCGGTTGACTGTTGCATGCATGTTGCTTGATATGTTGGTTCGGTCTTGTACTTGTAGTCTTCATTGTTGTGGCTTTGAGCTTCACTGATGTATTTTGCTTTTCACTATTGCTCATGCAGCTTTATATGATTGTTATTCTAGTTATTCGTACTTTATGTTGTACATATGTGCATTTGTACCCATTGTCAACTGTTGTTTTGGTTGCTGCATTTGTGTTATAGTATATATGAACTTGGTTCATATGTTTGTTGTGCATTTGTCTTCAAGTATAGTTGCCTTCACTGTTCACTGCTTGGTTGTATTTGCAGTTTGTAGTTGCTGTGCACTGAGCATTGCTTTGAGTCAGTTGCAATGTGTTGGTTTCATTGTTGTTGTGTCACTGTATTGTTATTGATCTAGTTCACCTTGAGCTTCATGTGTGCTCGAGTCTAGTTCATGTATTCATTGAGATGTTCATGTTGCATATAGTTATTCAGCTGCCATCATGTACATGCTTAGTATTGTGACATTGTCTGATATGCATTTGGATTTGTTTTTCGAATTGAAAAACACTTGAGTTGAATCCAGCTTGTATCTCAGATTTGACCTTGTGACATTATTTTAATGCACTTGAGTTGAATCTGGTATTTTGGGTTTGACCTGTGCTCACATGTCCCTGTAAATCTATTAAGTGTATATATTGGTGTGCTCGGCCTTGTGGCATATACAGTGATACACTGTGTATGTCACAAGCTGTTCGTGTATAATGATTTGAAAATTAAATGATGACGAACAACCCAAATAACTGAGGCAAATATTATTTTCAAAATTCACATTTTGTTTTATGCTGCAAAAATATTTCCTTTTCAATTTTACTGCATCAATATTTATTTTTGCAGATTGCTCAGATGCTGGATTCATATTGGAATGAAGTTGAAGATAAATTATGAGTGAATGAGCGATATGTAGTGAGGACAATTATAAATGAAAGATTGTGATGAAATTGAATTTATATTGTAATCAAAATTGTGTATGTATGGTGAGAGCTCGAATTTGTACTATTCAAAATTGTAATAAGTATTTGTTTGAACAAAACAATTCTGTTTGAATTCAAATTCTGTGTTATTTATTTTTATTCAGCAAATATTTATTTAATCTATGAAAAAAATAGTATATTAACAAATACATTTACATATATATATATATATTTATATATATATATATATATATATATGTTTATTGTCATCAAACAAATATCATATAATCGTATATTCAACAATCTCCCCCTTTTGATGATAACAAACATATATTTAAGATATTGAATATGTTAAATGTATTTGATCATTGATATGCTCTAATTTCTCCCCCTATTTAAATGCTTCCTCTCTACACAAAGCTCCCCCTACATATATGCATACAATTAAAAATATGAGAATGGGCCTAGATGCAAATAGAGAATATTTGACCTTTGCTTGATTTTATTTGACCAAAATCTTAACTTTTCTTTGCCCCTTTTGTTATCAGCAAAAGAGTAATAGTGTTAGAAAATTGGAAATAAAGTGATAGATATTAATCTAACATTAAAATTCAATTGAATATAAATATTAAATTTCAATAAAAAATCAAACAAAAATCATAAATACTTTGTTAGGCGCATATTCCACTTTTAGAATGATGGGAATGATGTCATCATATAAAACCATACAGTTGTGTCTATTTGTGATATATTTACATCAGGAATTTGAATATCTACTAATCATGCATAACCGTTAGGACTTTTAAATAAGATTAGTAGTATTCCAATTTTATTTTATTTTAAATGAATTCAAGTATCTTCTAACCACGCATAACCGTGAGGACTTTTAAATGGGATTAGAATCAACTTTTTTATTTTAAAAATCAATTTTGATATGCGTTCCATACATGCATAACCGTGAGGACTTTTAAATGAGCATGGAAGCACATAACAATTTCCAAGTAATTCACCCATGCATAACCATAAGGATTTTTAAATGAGAGTGAATACTTTGGATTTTATTTTATTTTATTATTATTTTATCTACTATATAAAAAAATTATTATTTTAAAAAAAATGTAATGAAAAACGAATGATTCCTGTTTAAAGTACCACATATTGACAAACTTTATAGAATTTTGATGAGTAATGGTCGTTACAAATATGATAGAAATAGAGATGGTCATGGAATTTTTACCAACAAAAGTTTTATAAATCTTGTTTAAATTTCTAAAGAAATTTACTAATTATACCGTCTTGAGTCATAATATATGATAAATATCACCACTCGTCACTTTTTCAATCACTATTTATCTTTTCAATAATTATTAGGGAGTCAGATTAGTCAAAATAGTTATTTAAAATTAAATTCGAAAATAATTATGAAATCAATTTTTCAAAATGACTAATCTGAAAATATGGTCAAAAATGATTTTCTCAAGGGGGTTATATGAGAAAAATTTATGCTATTTGAAAATTATTTGAATTGAAAAATATGTAGGATCGATTTCACACTAGAGGGGGGGTGAATAGGGTGATAGTGTTAATTATAAAAATTAAATGCGGAAACTTATAAACTAATATTAACACAGATCACAGAATATTACTAGCACAGAAATAAATAGCAGAATAATAAAATGTAGAAAAGAACAACACAGAATTTACCCAGCTTCGGCAAAACCCTGCCTACGTGCTGCCTCCAAGATTTCTACTAGAAATTAGAAAGTCCCTCGCTTACACACGTAAACTCGCTATACCCGCTATTGACTATCCTAACTCTACGCTCAAAATCCTGGCCACAACCCAACTACCGAGTTGCGAATTCCCAAACTACAACACGTAGTTTGTACCCTAGTCACACGACTAGAAAGAGATAAAACAGTTTAAAATATAAATTTAAAAACAATTAAAATTAAAATTGAACACTAATTATAAATTAAAAACCCCTTAAAACAAACTCCCTTTGAAAGTAGGCCGGCCTCCTTTGCTATTTGACCCGTCTCTTTTATTTCTCTGTTTGTAATGGCGGCCGTTCCTTATTAGGGCTTCGTCCTTGATCAAATTGGGGCTTTCGAAGTGCCAATAATTTGTTGATGAATTCAATGATTCTTCGCGTGTACTGTTGATCGATTGTTGCTTACTTTGGCTGCTTCGTTGATCAAATTCTCTCCTTGAATCGGTATTATTTTCTTTTTGCTTTTTGATTTTTGCTTTCTGGAATTTGATGGATTAAATGCGATGATGATTAGGGTTTTTATAGGAGTCAATTTCCTAAAATCACGTTTGTCTGATTTCTTCAAAATTTCTTGCGTTGCCGTTCGATTATTGTTGGATGTTTGCGATGAATTCTGACTTTTTCAATATCGTATTTTTCTGATGTTCGACCCCCACGGCTTTGAATTGCCATGCTCATCACGGTGTTGATTTGTGACTTGTTCAATTTTTCATCCTCACTTGAATTGCGTTGATTTGCTTTGACCATGTTGATTTCGTGAGATTTTTTACTGCTGGCTTTTGGCTTTGAATCATTTCGTCTCTGGCCATCTTTTTCTGGTTGGTACTGCATTGCATTCTCAGTGAGCTCCATTTCACTTTGTTGCATTTCTGATCACTGCTGTGTCTTGTTTAATGGAGTCAGTGATAATGATCACTGTGTTGGTCTTGTAGTACTTGGATGTTTGCAGTTTGTAACGTTATTGAGCTTGCATACTGTTTTCATTTGTTCAACATGTAGTTGTTCACTTGGTCTTTTCTTGTGACATCCATATGCATCTGGTATATGTTTGAGACTGTGCTTGTATTTGTATTTGGTCGACACTTGCATCATTATCTGTTGTGACATCCATGTGCATCTGTTGAGTCTTTGGTGATGCTTCACCTGTCATGTCTGCAACTTGTAGCTGGACTTGTGCACCTTGTTTCATGTTTAAGACTTGAGTTTTTGTGGTCTGGTTGCATGTTCACTATTTGTATCTACAGTGGTATTGTTTTGTTTGCATATATATCACTGGTTCATGTTGTTACTGAGTTTTGTTGCTTCATCAGTTCATATTGAACTGTTTCCTGTCATGTTCACTTGCACACTCGAGTTTGTAATCTCCGATTCATGTTGGCTGCAGTGTTGTGTTTGTTCTCCTGCATGTAGTCAGTTGTAACTGTGTTGGACTTTACTCTGGTTAGCACTTGCATATTTGAATTTGTAATCTCTGATTCATGTTGGCTGCAGTGTTGTGTTTGTTCTCCTGCATGTAGTCAGTTGTAACTGTGTTGGACTTTACTCTGGTTAGCACTTGCACATTTGAATTTGTAATCTCTGATTCATGTTGGCTGCAGTGTTGTGTTTGTTCTCCTGCATGTAGTCAGTTGTAACTATGTTGGACTTTACTCTGGTTAGCACTTGCACATTTGAAGTTGTAGCATGTCACTGTGATGTTTTCATTTGCTTGAGTTTCAACTGTGCTCGACCATACTTGCCCAGTTTACACAGATGCTCCACTTGTTCATTTTGTTCAAGTGTACTTGTCTTCATTCTGTGTTGAATCCAGTTTCACAGCTCGGGTTTGACCTTGTGCTTGTGTCATGATTTTCAATGTTATTGCACGTGTGTTGAACCCGGTTTTTCATTTGGGTTTGACCTGTGCTCACCTGTCCCTGTAAATCAATCAAGTGTATATATCGGCGTGCACGGCCTTGTGGCATATACAATAATACACTGTGTATGTCACAAGTTGTTCGTGTATGATGAATTCAAATTTAAATGATGACGAACAACCCAAATAACTGAGGCAAATCATATTTTCAAAATCCATCTTTTATTTTATATTGCAAAAATATCTCTTTTTCAATTTTACTGCGTTAGTGAATATTTTTGCAGATTGCTCAGATGCTGGATTCAAACTGGAATGAAGTTGAAGATGAAATACGAGTGTGAGTGATATGTAGTGAGGTGATGATATGTAAAATAGTGATGTAATTGAATTTGTATCAAAGTTGTATAGTGAATAGTGAGAGCTTGAATTTGTATACTATTCAAAATTGTAATAAATATTTGTTTGAATAAAATATTCGTTTGAATTCAAATTCCGTGTTATTTATTTTATTCAGCAAATATTTATTTAATTTGTGAAGAACAAAATAGTATATTATCAAATACATTTAAACGAATGTATATATGTTTATTATCATCAAACAAAAATCATATAAGCGCATATTCAACAATCTCCCCCTTTTGATTATAACAAACATATATTTAAGATTTTGAATATGTTAAATGTATTTGATCATTGATATGCTCTAATTGCTCCCCCTATTTAAATGCTTCCTCTCTACACAAAGCTCCCCCTACATATATGCATACAAATAAAAATATGCAAATGAGTCTAGATGCAAATAGAAAATTATTTGACCTTTGCTTGATTTTATTTGACAAAATCTTAACTTTTCTCTCCCCCTTTTGTTATCAGCAAAAGAATAATAGTGATAGGGAAAATAGAGATAAAGTAATTGATATTAATCCAACATTAAAACTCAATTGAATATAAATATTAAATTTCAAAAAAAATCAAACAAAAATCATAAATATTTTGTTAGGCGCATATTCCACTTTTAGAATGATAGGAATGATATCATCATATAAAACCATACAGTTGTGTCTATTTGTGGTATATTTATATCAGGAATTTGAATATCTACTAACCATGCATAACCGTTAGGACTTTTAAATGAGATTAGTAGTATTCCAATTTTATTTTAAAAAAAATGAATTCAAGTATCTTCTAACCACGCATAACCGTGAGGACTTTTAAATGGGATTAGAATCAACTTGTTTATTAAAAAAAAATCAACTTTTGATATGCGTTCCATACATGCATAACCGTGAGGACTTTTAAATGAGCATGGAAGCACATAACAAATTCCAAGTAATTCACCCATGCATAACCGTGAGGACTTTTAAATGAGAGTGAATACTTTGGTATTTATTTATTTTATTTATTTTTTTTTTTTTTTATTTTTTTTTTTTTTTTTTTTTTAAAAAATGTGAAAATGAAAAAACAAACGATTCCTGTTTAAAATACCACACATCGACAAATTATATAGAATTTTGATGAGTGATGGTCGTTAGAAATATGATAGAAATCGAGATGGTCATGGAATTTTTTACCAACAAAAAATTATGACTCTTGTTTAATTTGAAAAAATTTACTAATTATACCGTCTCGAGTAATAATATATGATAAATATCAGTACTCATCAATTTTTCAATCACTATTTATTTCTTCGATGATTTGTAGGGAGAAAAAAAAAATGTTAAATATTCAGCAAATTTCTAAAACGCCTAGACTGAGTCGTAGTTTACAAAAACTATTTTCTGGTAGGGGTTTTGTAAAGATGTCTGCCAATTGAGAATCAGTTGAAATAAAATTTATGCAGATATTTTCTTTGGAAATATGATCTCTAATAAAATGATGTCTAACATCTATATGTTTTGTTCGCGAGTGATGTACAGGATTGTTTGTGAGATCAATTGCGCTTTTGCTATCACACATTAGTGGTACACGTTTAAAATTTAAGCCATAGTCATGCAAAGTTTGTATCATCCATAAGATTTGAGCAGAGCAACCACTCAAAGCAATATACTCTGCCTCTGTTGTGGATAATGCAATACAATTTTGTTTTCTACTCGACCATGCGACTAATGAATGTCCTAACATAAAACATGCTCCACTAGTACTTTTTCTATCAACCAAATTTCCAGCATAATCAGCATCTGAAAAACCTTTCAATTCAAAATTATCGTTTGATGGATACTAAAGACCAAATCGTGGGGTGTGCAACAAATATCTTATAATTCTTTTAACAGCTTTTAAATGAGATTCTTTTGGGTTAGATTGAAATCGCGCACATAAGCAGACAGGAAACATGATGTCAGGTCTAGAGGCGGTAAGATAAAGGAGTGATCCAATCATACCTCTGTACTGCTTTTGATCAACTGTCTTACCCTTTTCATCCTTGTCAAGTTTAAGTGTTGTACTCATGGGAGTTCTTGCTGGTTTAGCATTTTTCAATCCAAATTTGTTGACAAGTTCCCTAATATATTTTGTTTGTGAAATGAATGTGCCTTTATTGCTTTGTTGGATTTGAAATCCTAAAAAGAATTTTAACTCTCCAACCAAGCTCATTTCGAATTTTTCCTGCATGACTTTTTCAAATTTCTCACGCAATAACTTGTTATAGCACCATAAATGATGTCATCAACATATATTTGAACAATCAAAAGATCATCGTTTTCATGCAACAGAAACAGTGTGGTGTCTACACATCCCTTTTTGAACCCATTTTCAAGGAGATAAGAACTAAGACATTCATACCAAGCTCTGGGAGCTTGTTTTAATCCATATAATGCCTTCTTAAGGTTGTATACATGGTTTGGATATTCATGACTTTCAAAACCTTCTGGTTGTTCAACAAACACATCTTCTTTTAAAATTCCGTTAAGAAAAGCACTCTTAATGTCCATTTGTCTTAGTTTAAATCCTTTGTAACAAGCAAACGCTAACAATATTCTAATTGATTCTAGTCTAGCTACAGGCGCAAAAGTTTCATCAAAGTCAACTCATTCAATTTGATTGTATCCTTTAGCAACTAGTCTAGCTTTATTTCTAATTATATTTCCAGATTCATCATATTTATTTTTAAAAATCCATTTTGTTCCTATAACTGGATAATCCTTAGGTCTAGGTGCTAGACTCCAAACATTATTTCGTTCAAACTAATTTAGCTCTTCTTGCATGGCCATGAACCAGTTTTCATCATTAAGAGCTGAATCTATGTTATTTGGTTCTATTTCTGAAATAAATCCACTATATAAGCACAGATCACATAAATTTTTAAAGGATGAACGAGTTTGTATACCTGCTATAGGGTTTCCAATTACCAATTCTGGTGGATGGTCTATTTTGTATTTCAGTTTTTCTGGATCCAGATTTCTTCGCACTTCTTGAATTGTAGTAACTTCTCTAGCATCAGCAGTTTCTTTTGGTTTTTCAAGCTCATCTTTTTCTTTCTCCTCTTCAATATTGCTTTTAGATGTTTCCTGATTATCAATGCCTTCATCAAATTTCACATTGATTGACTCCACGATTGTTTTAGACTTTTTGTTGTAGACTCTATAAGCTTTGCTTCTCGAAGAGTAACCCATGAAGATGCCTTCATCAGCCTTTGCTTCAAATTTTCCTAACTGTTCACCTGTATTAAGAATATAGCAAGGACATCCAAACACTTTTAGGTAAGTGATGTTTGGTTTATTGTTGAACCATAGCTCATAGGGGGTTTTGTTAAGAATCGGTCTAATCATAACTCTATACATTACATAACATGCTGTATTTACTGCTTCTGCCCAGAGATGCTGAGGTAGTTCATATTCATTTAACATAGACCTAGCCAATTCTTGCAAAGTTCGATTATTTCTCTCAACTAACCCATTTTGTTGTGGAGTACGTGGTGCAGAGAACTCATGTTTGATTCCGTTTTCATCACAGAAAGTTTCAAATTCATAATTTTCAAATTCTCCACCATGATCACTTCTTAACGAAACAATAGAGACTTCTTTTTCATTTTGCACAAATTTTGCGAATTTTGTGAAGTATGAAAAAGTTTCTGATTTTTTAGCCAAGAAATATACCCATGTATATCTTGAGTAGTCATCAACTAGCACAAAGCAATATTTCTTACCTCCTAAGCTAGCAATGTCATTAGGCCCGAATAGATCCATATGAACTAGTTCAAGGACTCTAGAAGTGCTTACATTGTTTTTGGCATGAAACGATGATTTTTTAAGTTTTCCCAAAGTACATGCTTTACAAATGTTTTCAGTTTCAAACTCATGTGATGGCAACCCTCTTACCAAACTTTTCCTTTTTAATTTGTTTAATAAGTTCATACTAGCATGCCCTAAACGTCTATGCCATAAATTCACTTCTATATCCTTAGCTACCAAACATTTAGAGAGGATGAGATCATCAAAAGATAGAGAATATATATTACCTTTCCTTTTTCCAGAAAATAAGATTTCTTTTGATGATTTGTCAACAATTTTGCACAAGTCAGAATCAAAGATAACATTCATACCTTTATCACATAGCTGGCTGATTGATATCAAATTGTGGTGCAGATTTTCAACATATAGTACGTCATTCAAGGTAAATGTATTGTTACCTACTTTACCTTTACCGACAATTTTACACTTGTCATTGTTTCCCATTGTGACTCTGCCACCTTTGTACTTTTCTAGGCTAAGGAACTTCGATTTATCGCCTGTCATGTGCCTGGAACAGCCACAATCCAAGTACCATTGCTGTTGTTCCTTAGCCTGCCAGCATACCTACACGAGAAGAGAGTTTAGTGACCTATTTGTTTTTATAGGTCCATGATTGTTAGTGGCAAAATATTTAGAACGATAATTTTGTGGAGACCCAAAACTATTTATAATTGTTCCCTTCGGCACCCAAATTTGTTTAACTTTGAGAGATTTTATATTTGTGCCTTTTGGAACCCAAATCGGTATAGTTTTCATATGTTTGAGTCTATACCAACAATTATTGTGATTGTGTCCAAATTTTCTACAAATTGTGCACATAGAATTAACTTGATTAATATTGCTTTCAACAATTTTCGAATTATTATATCCAAGTCCTTGTCTAACCATATTAACAGTTTGCTTTCCTAATAGCATATTCAACGATTTTTCACTTTTTGAAAATTTATCTAAGGTCGTTGACAGTTGTTGAACTTGTGTTTTGAGAGATTCATTTTCGTTTAACAACTGTGTGCACTTTTTAATAGAAATCTCTTTCCTAGTATTTTCATTCTCTTTTAAAATCAGAATTTCATTTTCAAGTGATTTTATATTGATTTCCGATTTTTTAATTTCTTCTTCGAATGTTGGACACTTATCACACTTAGGGATTCTACATTGATAGTTCTTAACTAATTGATCAAGTTGTTTATTGCATTCTATCAAAGTATCCTTTTGAGATTCTAGTTTAGCATATTTCTCCCTAAGTCGTTCATAACAGCCATTTACTTCATGGAAATAAATTAGTAATTCAGAATGAGTGAGTTTTGATACCTCGCTTGGCTCGTCGTCATCACTGTCTGTAACTTCACCATGAAGACACAGGTTTGCTTTTTCACTCTCACTCTCGGTGTTATCACTTTCATCTTCGTCAGTTTCATCCCAAGTAGCCGCAAAGCTTTTCTTCTTTAGTTTCTTTCCTTGATTTGATCGTTTTTTGAGGACATTGTGGCTTGATATGACCGGGTTTGTTGCATTTGTAACAGATGATTTTCTGTTCTTCTGGGTTGTCTAGTGCTTTGCCTATTCTGCTTTTCAATTCATGGTTTCGAGCTGGATTTCCGTATTTGCGATTCCACCTTTTGAATTTCTTTATTAGTAGTGCCAGCTCTACTGCTCCATCATCATCATCATCGTTATCATCATCACTTCCAGTTGTTCCTTTGAGAGCTATTGATTTCTTTCGAGTATCTCCACCTTCACGCTCTTCCTTGAATTTCATTTCTAGCTCATAAGTGGTGAGATTTCCGATGAGTTCTTCAACTTTGAGTTGTTTTAAATCTTTTGATTCTTGAATGGCAGTTACTTTCGCTTCAAAGCTTCGTGGAAGGACTCTGAGGATTTTCCGGACTATTTCCAATTCGGTGTATGTTTTTCCGAGAGCTTTTGATTTGTATACGATATTGGAAAGTCGTCCGTACATTTCTTTGACATTTTCTTCTTTCGCCATTGTAAAGTTCTCGTATTCGCTGCTAAGCATGGCAAGGCGAGATTCTTTGACTTGAGATGTTCCTTCGTGAGTCACTTCTAGTATGTGCCATATTTCCTGCGCAGTTAGACAATGTGAGACACGATTAAGTTCAAATTGATCTAATGAACAGATAATAGAATTCATAGCTTTGGCATTAGTATTCTTTAATTTATTTTCTAGTTCTGTCCATTGTTCCTTTGGTTTCTCTATTTCCTGATCATCTACAGTTATAGTTGGTATTCTATAACCTGTCTCAACAATATCCCAAGCGTCAATGGTTTTCAAAAAAAATTTCATCCTATTTTTCCAAAAAGCATATTCACCATTGAACATTGGTGGTCTAACTATGGATTGACCTTCTGCAAAAGCATTATTAAAAGAAGCTATTTTAAAAATTCAAATTTTTAAAACAAAAACCGATTTTTTTTGAAACACGAATTTTTAAAACAAAAATTGATTTTTGTAAAATCAAATTTTTAAAACAAAAACGGCTTTTGTTCCTAGCTCTGATACCACTTGTAGGATCGATTTCACCCTAGAGGGGGGGTGAATTGGGTGATAGTGTTAATTATAAAAAATAAATGCGGAAACTTATAAACTGATATTAACACAGATCACAGAATATTACCAGCACAGAAATAAATAGCAGAATAATAAAATGTAGAAAAGAACAACACAGAATTTACCCAGCTTCGGCAAAACCCTGCCTACGTGCTGCCTCCAAGATTTCTACTAGAAATTAGAAAGTCCCTCGCTTACACACGTAAACTCGCTATACCCGCTATTGACTATCCTAACTCTACACTCAAAACCCTGGCCACAACCCAACTACCGAGTTGCGAATTCCCAAACTACAACACGTAGTTTGTACCCTAGTCACACGACTAGAAAGAGATAAAACAGTTTAAAATATAAATTTAAAAACAATTAAAATTAAAATTGAACACTAATTATAAATTAAAAACCCCTTAAAACAAACTCCCTTTGAAAGTAGGCCGGCCTCCTTTGCTATTTGACCCGTCTCTTTTATTTCTCTGTTTGTAATGGCGGCCATTCCTTATTAGGGCTTCGTCCTTGATCAAATTGGGGCTTTCGAAGTGCCAATAATTTGTTGATGAATTCAATGATTCTTCGCGTGTACTGTTGATCGATTGTTGCTTACTTCGGTTGCTTCGTTGATCAAATTCTCTCCTTGAATCGGTATTATTTTCTTTTTGCTTTTTGATTTTTGCTTTCTGGAATTTGATGGATTAAATGCCGATGATGATTAGGGTTTTTATAGGAGTCAATTTCCTAAAATCACGTTCGTCTGATTTCTTCAAAATTTCTTGCGTTGCCGTTCGATTATTGTTGGATGTTTGCGATGAATTCTGACCTTTTCAATATCGTATTTTTCTGATGTTCGACCCCCACGGCTTTGAATTGCCGTGCTCATCACGGTGTTGATTTATGACTTGGTCAATTTTTCATCCTCACTTGAATTGCGTTGATTTGCTTTGACCATGTTGATTTCGTGAGATTTTTTACTACTGGCTTTTGGCTTTGAATCATTTCGTCTCTGGCCATCTTTTTCTGGTTGGTACTGCATTGCATTCTCAGTGAGCTCCATTTCACTTTGTTGCATTTGTGATCACTGCTGTGTCTTGTTTAATGGAGTCAGTGATAATGATCACTGTGTTGGTCTTGTAGTACTTGGATGTTTGCAGTTTGTAGCGTTATTGAGCTTGCATACTGTTTTCATTTGTTCAACATGTAGTTGTTCACTTGGTCTTTGCTTGTGACATCCATATGCATCTGATATATGTTTGAGACTGTGCTTGTATTTGTATTTGGTCGACACTTGCATCATTATCTGTTGTGACATCCATGTGCATCTGTTGAGTCTTTGGTGATGCTTCACCTGTTATGTCTGCAACTTGTAGCTGGACTTATGCACCTTGTTTCATGTTTAAGACTTGAGTTTTTGTGGTCTGGTTGCATGTTCACTATTTGTATCTGCAGTGGTATTGTTTTGTTTGCATATATATCACTGGTTCTTGTTGTTACTGAGTTTTGTTGCTTCATCGGTTCATATTGAACTGTTTCCTGTCATGTTCACTTGCACACTCGAGTTTGTAATCTCCGATTCATGTTGGCTGCAGTGTTGTGTTTGTTCTCCTGCATGTAGTCAGTTGTAACTGTGTTGGACTTTACTCTGGTTAGCACTTGCACATTTGAATTTGTAATCTCTGATTCATGTTGGCTGCAGTGTTGTGTTTGTTCTCCTGCATGTAGTCAGTTGTAACTGTGTTGGACTTTACTCTGGTTAGCACTTGCACATTTGAATTTGTAATCTCTGATTCATGTTGGCTGTAGTGTTGTGTTTGTTCTCCTGCATGTAGTCAGTTGTAACTGTGTTGGACTTTACTCTGGTTAGCACTTGCACATTTGAAGTTGTAGCATGTCACTGTGATGTTTTCATTTGCTTGAGTTTCAACTGTGCTCGACCATACTTGCCCAGTTTACACAGATGCTCCACTTGTTCATTTTGTTCAAGTGTACTTGTCTTCATTCTGTGTTGAATCCAGTTTCACAGCTCGGGTTTGACCTTGTGCTCGTGTCATGATTTTCAATGTTATTGCACGTGTGTTGAACCCGGTTTTTCATTTGGGTTTAACCTGTGCTCACCTGTCCCTGTAAATCAATCAAGTGTATATATCGGCGTGCACGGCCTTGTGGCATATATAGTAATACACTGTGTATGTAACAAGTTGTTCGTGTATGATGAATTCAAATTTAAATGATGACGAACAACCCAAATAACTGAGGCAAATCATATTTTCAAAATCCATCTTTTATTTTATATTGCAAAAATATCTCTTTTTCAATTTTACTGCGTTAGTGAATATTTTTGCAGATTGCTCAGATGCTGGATTCAAACTGGAATGAAGTTGAAGATGAAATACGAGTGTGAGTGATATGTAGTGAGGTGATGATATGTAAAATAGTGATGTAATTGAATTTGTATCAAAGTTGTATAGTGAATAGTGAGAGCTTGAATTTGTATACTATTCAAAATTGTAATAAATATTTGTTTGAATAAAATATTTGTTTGAATTCAAATTCCGTGTTATTTATTTTATTCAGCAAATATTTATTTAATTTGTGAAGAATAAAATAGTATATTATCAAATACATTTAAACGAATGTATATATGTTTATTATCATCAAACAAAAATCATATAAGGGCATATTCAACAAAATATGCATATATTTTCTTTGAAAAATGACACATTTACCAAATATCTCAACAAAAATCACATTCAACTAGTAATTTTTCTATCAACTAGACTACCAGTGTAATCTGCATCTGAATTTCTCTTTCACTCAAAATTATCATTAATTGAATTTGATATACCAGAACATGAATTGTGCGACAAAATATCTTAAAATCAATTTTAACAGCTTTTTAGATGACATTCTCTTGAATTTTAATTGAAGCCGTGTAAATAATCAGAAACCATGAATATAGAGTTAGCCGTATTATAACCAAATGTATTATCATCCAACAAAACACTATTATTAATCCAAACTAATATATATGAAATAATTCAAATGCTATAGAGTTTTTTATAGTGTTTTTGGCGTAAGATTATAATTGGCCAACAATTTTAAGTAAGTTAGAATCATTATCATCAATTATTTCTTTATCAATAACTGGCTGAATTAAATCAAATCAGATATGGTGCAGATTATCACATTGATATATCGTTCAAGATGAATATACCATTACCTATTTTACCTTTACAATATTATTTTTTGTTGCCCATTGTGATCCTGTCACCTTTGAACTAGGCTAAGGAACTTTGCTTTGTCGCTCGTTGTGTCCTTGGAACAGCCGGAATCCAACTACACTATTGTTGTTCCTTAGCCTGCCACCATACCTACACGATGAAAGATTTTTGTGACCTATTTGTTTTTATAGGTCCATGATTGTTATTGGTAGAATATATTGAAAAATAATTTTTTGGAGACCCAAAACTACTTATATATGTTCCTTTCGGCACCCAAATTTGTTTAACTTTGGAAGATTTTATATTTGTGCCTTTTGGAACCCAAATTGGTATAGTTTTCACATGTTTGGGTCTATACCAACAATTATTGTGATTGTGTCCATATTTTCTACAAATTGTGCACATAGAATTGACTTGATTAATATTGCTTTCAACATTTTCAGATTGATTATATCCAAGTCCTTGTCCAACTGTATTAATAGTTTGCTTCCCTAATAACATATTCAACGATTTTTCACTTTTGAAAATTTATCTAAAGTCGTTGACAATTGTTGAACTTGTGTTTTGAGAGATTCAATTTCGTTTAACAATTGTGTGCAATTTTTAATAGAATTCTCTCTCCTAGTATTTTCACTTTCTTTCAAAATCAGAATTTCATTTTCAAGTTATTTTATATTGATTTCTGATTTTTTAATTTCTTCTTTGAATGTTGGACACTTATCACACTTAGGGATCCTACTTTGATAGTTTTTAACTAATTGGTCAAGTTGTTCATTTAATTCTATCAAAGTATCTTTTTATGATTCAAATTTGGCATACTTTTCCCTAAGTCGTTCAAAACAGCCATTTACTTCGTGGGAATATATAAGTAATTCTGAGTGAGTAAATTTTGATACCTCGCTTGGCTCATCATCATCGCTATCAGTTATATTATTTCGAAGGCACAAATCATCTTTCTCACTGTCACTACTATCGCTTTTATTCCACATGGCTTCAAAACTTCTTCTATTTGATTTCTTTTCTTTGTCGAGTTGAATTCGGCGATAATTGGGCTTGATATAACCGGGTTTGTTGCACTTGTGACAAATGATCCAGTGTTCTTCTGAGTTGTCCAGTGCTTTGATTATTCTGCTTTTCAATTGTTGATTTGGAGCTGGATTTCCGTATTTGTGGTTCCACTTTCTGAATCTCTTTATTAGTAGTGCCAGCTCAGCTGCTCCATTATCATCATCCTCATCACAACTGCCTTTTACCAATCATGTTAAGCATATTTCTTTAACTGAGTTGGTTGTGGAGGATTACTCATTATTGTTGACTTGTGCACCATATATTGCAATAAAAGTATTCCAAATTTCCTGTGCATTTTCACAATGAGAGATGAAATTAAAATTATCTTAATTAATATAAGAATATAATATATGCATAGCAAGAGCGTTAATCGAGATAATTTTCTTATCTGTTATATCACACCATTTTCAATAATATCCCAACATTTAACATTAACAGATTTTAAATAAAATTCCATTTTCAATTTCTAATTTAAAAAAATCCGTTCCATCAAAAATAGAAGGAATAAAATAGGAACGACCCTCAACAAAAGTAGCCATTTTAAAAATTCAAATTTTTAAAACAAAAATTGGTTTTTGAAAAAAATCAAATTTTTAAAACAAAATGGCTTTTGTACCTAGCTCTGATACCACTTGTAGGATCGATTTCACCCTAGAGGGGGGGTGAATAGGGTGATGCTATTAATTATAAAACTTAATTGCGGAAGCTTATAAAATAATTTCAACACAGATCACAGAATAATAGCAGCATAGATAATAGCAGAATAATAAGTGCAGAAATAGAACGACACAAATTTATCCAGCTTCGGCGAAACCCTGCCTACATGCTGCCCCCAAGGTTTCTACTAAAAATTAAGTAGTCACACACTTACACACGTAAACTCACGACACCCGCTACTGACTAACCTAACTCTATGCTCAAAACCCTTCCACAACTCAACCACTGAGTTGCGAATTCTCAAACTACGCCACGTAGTTTGTCCCCTAGTCACACGACTAGAAATTACAACGGTTTAAAATTGAAAATACAAATTTAAAACAATTTAAAAAACAAAAATAAACCCTAATTTAACTAGAGCCTTATTAATAACTTTAAACCCAAAAATTAAAATAGTGGCCGGCCCCTTTTTCCTTCTTTTATGCTCTTTGGCCCAATCCTTTTATATGATAATGGAGGCTCTTGTTTGGTTCGATCCTCTTCCTTAAAAAATTAGGGCTTTCTTAAATTTGAAGATGCCAAGTTTGTATGATCGATTGAATAGATGGTTCAACGTTTCTTTTCTGTCAATCGATGATCTCTGTTAACTACTTCGACTGCTTCGAATTTTGATCGAGCTCGAGATGGCTTCCGTATGTAATATTTTCGCTCTTTTTCTTTTCTGGTTGTATGCTTGAACTCGATTGATGATTCGAGTTGTATGATTATGCTCTATTCTTACTTGAACTCGAATGAATTTTTTTGCCGATGATGTTACGGTTTATATAAGATTTGAATCCCTAGATTTTCGTTCTTCTGATATTTTCAAATTTATGCTTTGGCCATTCGATTTCGTTTGGATGTTGATGATTTCACTGACTTATTCAACTCATTATTTTCATGTTACTTGGCTGACACAATTTTAATTTTGAGTCGATTCATTTCTTGACAGCCACGGCTTTGATTTCTGTCATTTTTGGTTTCGTGAGCTTCTGATGGCTTCAGCCTTGACATGAAACTTCATTTACCTGTTCGTTTGATCACTGTTCATCCTGACTTGGCTTGACTCTGACTTTAGTTTGAATTTTTCTCTGTAACTTGAATTCGTCAATTGATTTTGTGTATGCGATTCCATGACTTTGTATTATCTTTGGCCTTGGTCATCACGGTACTGAGTTTCATGTCTTCACCTGTGTCTTCGATTTTACATTTTCTTTGTTTATTGGCTGCAGATCCATGACTTCGGCATTTAACTTGACTTTGTTTGAATTCATATATTTTTGTTCCGAAAAACATTATATTTTGTTTGTTTCACTTGCTCGATCCATTTCAATTCACTGGTCTTGCATTGGAGTTGAGTCATGGTTGGTTTGGTGCCATTTGCTTCTGCACTGAGCCTTGCTCTTTGTTGTAACTGGACTTGTACATTTGGTACACTCGAGTCTGCATTTTGATGTACATTTAATACTTTTGGTTTGAGTTGATGCTGAAGTCACCGTGGTGAGTTGCTCTGGCCGATTGATTATTGCATACATGTTGCTTGATATGTTGGTTCGGTCTTGTACCTGTAGTCTTCATTGTTGTGGCTTTGAGCTTCACTGATGTATTTTTCTTTTCACTATTGCTTATGCAGCTTTATATGATTGTTATTCTGGTCATTCATACTTGATATCAGATGCTTCAACAACGATCAGATGGGTCGTTACAAGAGGATATGTAAGGAGGGTACTAAGGGTGGGAAGGGCAAAGTATATGCATTAGAACCAACTGCCCCAAGACCAATAGTGTAGAAAAAAGGAAGGCAGTTTTGGGAGGTATGCTTTAAATTCATGGTATGTCTGTTAGCATTATGTTTGATACTGGTGCATTACAATCTTTTATATCTAGTTGTTTTGTAGATAAGCTTAACCCAGAACCCATGTACCTAGTTACTCCTTAAGGGTTGCAAATTCGATAGGAGGGTATGCAACACTTGGGATGAGATGTGACCACCTAAAGTTTGACTTGTTAGGTTATACTTTTGTTTTGCGGTTTGCATGAGTTTGATTTTGTAGGGATCGAAATTATTTTGGGTCTTGATTGGTTAAGTACGATGCTAGGATATTTTGTCATGATAGGAAAATATCGCTTAGACACCCAGACTGCAGGGACTGCACTGTATATACCATAGAAAACACTAGTTGTGAGGTGAATGCTTTGTTGGATGTTATGGAGATCGAAGATGAGTTGAATCGAGTTTTTGTGGTTAGAGAATTCGCGGATGTCTATGAGCCAGTAGTAGGATTACCATCGAAACGAGCCATTGAGTTTCGGATAGATTTGGTCCCCGGAGCAAAACCAGTGAGTAGACCATCTAGCAGGATGACGCCTACCAAAATGAGGGAGCTCAAGTGTAGTTGCTGGATTTGGAAGGCATGACTTTTATCAAACTAGTACTTCACCTTTGGGAGCAGCTGCAATGTTTGTTAAGAAGCCAAATAGATCGTTAAGGTTATGTATTGATTATCGTAAGTTCAATGTGAAAACGATAAAGATTCAATACCCGTTATCTAGGATTGATGATTTGTTCGCTCAGTTAAGTGGAGCCAAGGTATTCTCGCAGTTGGATTTAGTGACAGGTTTTCACTAGCTTAGATTGGCAGAGGATAGTATTCCTTTGATGGCATTTAGAACTAGATATGAATCATACGAATGGTTAATGATGCCTTTCGAAATGACTAATGCACTAGCTTTCTCTGTAGATTTGGTGAACCAGATTTTCCGAGATTACCTGGATAGGTTCATATTGGTTTTCATAGATGATATTTTAGTGTAGTCTAAGGATAAAAGAGTATGAATTTCATCTTAGAGTAGTACTTCAGACGGTGAGCAGCATCAGATGAATGCGAAGTTCTCGAAATGTCATTTTTAGGAGAAGGATATAAAATTTCTTAGCCATGTAATTTCAAAGAATAGGTTATCAGTGGAACCAGCTAAGATCGAGACCGTGAATAGTTGTAAGAGAACAGAAACAGTGACTGAAACGAGAAGCTTTCTGGGGTTGGTTGGTTACTGTCAGAGGGTTATTTAGGTTTTTTCACGGATAGCAGCCCCGATGACCAAGTTAATTATCGCGAAAGGACATGAAGTTTGTTTGGACTGATAGTTTGAGTAGGCATTGCAGAAGCTAAAGTAATAATTAACTCATGCACCTATACTACTTGTTCCAGAGGGGAATCATGATTTGGTGGTTTATGCGGATGCATATGGGACTGGGTTAGGAGCTATGTTAACGTAGAGGGGTATGGTAATTGCCTATGCTTCTTGATAGCTTAGACCACATGAAGTCAGATACTCAACCCATGAATTGCAGTTAGCTGAAGTGATTTTTACGCTGAAGGTGTGGAAACATTATCTTTTGAGACAAAGATTTGAGTTGTATACGGATCATAAGTCATTGAAATATTTGTTCTCTCAAAAGGAGCTAAACATGAGACATCAGAGGTGGTTAGAGTTCTTAGTTTATTATGATTTCAGTATTGAGTACACCCCAGTGAAGGGTAACAAGGTTTCAAATGCACTTAGTAGAAAATATAAGAGCATCGTGTTAGCTATGATAGCTAAGTGGAAGGATTTGGAAGCATTAGTGACTTGCAGAGTACAGTGGAGAACTAAGAGTAGTTCAAGTACAGGAACTGCTTGGTTATCATGCTTTGAAGTTTGACAAGTTATGATCGAAAAGGTTGCTTCTAAACAGCCAGAGGATCCAATGTTGGCTGAACGGATCAAGAGGTTAAAGGATGGAACAGAGAGAGATGACTTAAAGGATTTTAGTCTTGACTAGAATGGGTGGTTGAGAAAGAAAGGAAGATTGTGTGTTTTAAATGTAGAAGACATTAGAAGGAAGTTTTGGAGGAATGTCATCGTTCGAAGTTCACTATTCATATAGAAGAAACTAAGATGCATCAGGACATGAAGAGAAGTTTCGTCTGTGAAGGTATGAAGAGGGATGTAGGCTTATAGATGAAGAAGTGGCTGAACTTCCAACAGGTGAAAGTCGAACATTAGAAGCCAAATGGATTGCTTCGCCTTTGGACATTCCAGTGTGGATGTGGGATTCTATTTCCATGGATTTCATTGACGGGTTGCTAAGGTCTAATATAGGAAATGAAAGCATATGGGTCATTGTGGACAGGTTGTTCAACAGTGCCCATTTCATTCCTATTAAGTAAATCATAGTGGCACATGTGTTAGCGAAGTTGTTTATGAAGAATGTGGTTAGACTGCACGGAATTCCTAGTAATATAGTAAGTGATAAAGATTCTTTATTCACTAGCGAGTTCTGGAAGAGTCTACATGATACCTTAGGTACCAAGCTCAAGATGAGTACTGCTTACCATACACAAACTAATGGGCAAACGGAGAGATTAACCAAAGTCTTAGAGGATTTATTACGAGCTAGTGTGCTAGATTTTGGGGACCATAGGAAGACCATCTATATCTAGTCGAGTTTTCGTATAAAAATAGTTATCGGACTATTATAGGGATGGGACCGTTTGAAGCTTCGGATGAAAGGCCATGCAAATCTTCAGTTTGTTGGTTAGGGAATGGGGATAGGTTGGTTCTTGGTCCAGATTTATAAGGGAAGCTGTATAAAATATTGAGGTCATTCGAGCTAGAATGAAGGAAGCTCTGTGTAGGCAGAAGAGTTATGCGGATAGAAGATGGAAAGACTTAGAGTTCTCAGTTGGAGATCTGGTTATCATTAAGGTGTCGCCAATGAAGGGTGTGATTCGATTTGGGAAACCGGGGAAGTTGGCACCGAGGTTCGTTGGACCATTTCTTATTATTAAGAGGATGGCAAAACTCACGTATAGAGTAGAATTACCTAGCAGTTTGGCGGAAGCCCACGGTATGTTCCATGTTTCTCATCTAAGGAGGTGTATTCGAGATCCAAAGACTACTATATCACTGATTATGTTAGATCACTTAGTCGTTGTGCCGAATTTGGTTATAGTCAGAAAATCGATTTGCATAATCGCAAGAGATAAGAAGCAGCTCAGTAACAAGACAGTCATATTAGTTAAGTCTATTGGAGTAAGGATGAGAGAGACTGTACTTGGGAGATTGAGAATAGGATGAGAGATACTTATCCTGATTTGTTTGATGGTATGTTTTACCTCTTTGATTGATTGTTGTGTAACTTATCGTAATTTCGAGGTCGAAATTCTTTAAGGAGGGGAGTATGTAACGACTCTAATTTATGGTAATATTATTTAGGATATTTAAAAAGTTAAATTAAATAAAATAATGTAACGATTAGGGGATTGATTTTGTTATTAAATGGGGTACTTGTGCCATGGTAACAAATGAAAAGAGGGGATTTGAACTTAAAATAAGAGAGGGAAATGGGTGAGGGAAAAATAGGAAAGGACATATCCTAATATCCTGAACCCTTACACTCATTCACTTCACACGTTCATTTTTTTCAAACTAAAAAAATTATTAAGTCCAGCCACCATTAAAGGAAAAACAAGAAGACAAAGAAAATAAAGGAAGGAAGATTAAGCAACCAAATCCATTCTCAAATCTCAACTCCTAAATGAAAAAGCTAAGGTGAATAATGACTTCATCTCAAGTTTATAGTGGGTTTTGGTTTTCATATAAAATCCAAACTATTTGCAAATGTTTTGCCATGTTTTGCTATGTTTTTGATGATAACATGTGTGTGTGTGTGTGTGTGTGTTGATGATGATTTATGCTAATTCACATAGATTTTGTGATATGTTTTGATATGAAAACCCTATTATATAACATCTAAATTAATTACGAATTTACATTTAGATCAAAAATGTGAATTTGAAAATGGATTTCAATTTTCATAATTTTCTGAATTATTGTGGGTTTTATATGTTTTTTCTAGTAAAGAAAATGCCATTTTGGGTTTAAAATTAATTACGGCCAAATTATATTGGCTTAGCGTTTGAAATTTATATATGTTGGAAAACATATTAAAAATGATCTATAGGAATTGTGTAAAAATTTCCTATGTGTTTTAATGGATATATAAAGTTATTTAAAGTATGAGACTTAAATGTTCTATATATTAATAAAAATGAGGTATATTTTTTAAGTAATATAAATTGTTATTTCTGAAAATTAGCAGTACTTTTAGAAGAGAAAATTTGCAACCAGTCAAAATTTGACAAACAAGGCAGGTTAGGTACAAAGAAATAGTTTAAAAAGTACAATCGACATGCTTTTCCTTGTTGTAATACTTCCGGCGCCAGCCTTCCGACTCTCGACCTTCGCTTCCGACTCCGTCGAAACTAATGTACATGGTATCAGGTAGTTGTTATGTATAATGGGTCGACGCCATAGGTTCCCAATAGATCGAAACATGCTTTTTTTTAAAATGAAAATGCGCCTGCTTTTGCTTTCGAAGTAAGTGCTTTCGACTTAGTAGGCTTTTGACTGAGCCAATTATTTTAAAAGGAAAGGTTTCGAATGGGTTGCACCTTTGGTTTTAAAAAAATGCTTTCGAAGGGGCCACAACCCCCGACTGCCATCTTTTTACCTTTTGAAGCTGATTCTTTCAAAAGGATACTTTATTTTTAAAAACTTAGCCTCTTCTCCAATGCTTTCAAAGGGATGGTTTCGACACCATCACTTCTTTACTCAGAAATGCTTTCGAACGGGATGCTTTTGACTCAAATATTGTAGTGACCCTTTTCCTCTATAAATGTAGAACCTAAATGGTTTTGGAAGAGATAGTTTTAATGGTATTGAAAGGTGTTTCCACATGTCATAAATTGAACCTAAATGCTTTTGAAAGGCTTAATGTTTTAATGCTTTTGAAAGGTATTAAAGAAAGTATCAAAGAGGAGGCTCCCCAATTGTTTCAAAAGGTCTAAAATGAAAGGTTTTCCAATGACTTTAAAAGGCAATGTTTAAGTGTTCTAAGTAAAGATGTCTAAGGTTTTAAAACTTTCGAAGGAGATGTTTTTTATGCTTTCGAAAGGATAGATGTGAATGGTTTCGAAAGGTATGATTTTGAAAGGTATATTTTGGCCTTCGATTAAGGTTTTACTTACATCAAAAAAGTGGTACTTTCAAGGGTTTCGAAAGGGATACTTTCAAAGGTTTCGAAAGGGGTACTTTCGAAGGTATAAATGTTTTCATCAATATGGTTTTGTGTAAAGAATATGTAACATGGCAAGGTGATTTGAGCAAAGCAAAGAATATATATAAATAATTTCCTTGTTTAAGAATTACTGAAAGGTTTACATCAAATTTAAAGAAAAGGTTTTCAAGAAAAAATATATGGGTAACCCTAAGTAAAATGACTTTGATATTCGAATACCAGATGGCACTTGTATGGGTCGCGTCCTATACTTTGGCTAGTTACCCATAGCTAAAATAGGTCCAAAATTTCAGTTGTACGGCTTTGTCACAGGTGAGACTAAAATTATGTTGTACAAAGGAAGGAATCTGAAAAGGAAAGAAAGGTTATTGGTGAGCCAGCAAAACCATTAAGGTCAGTTAGATCTTGAGAAATAAGTAAGGACAGACCTACAAAAGAGGAGTATCCAACAAATGTTAGATTTTTATGTTTTTTGGTAGGCCCGAGTCAACCAAGGGATAGTAGTTAGTAAGAAAAACTATAGCGTATGGACAGATAATCCATATAATATCTGATATGTGCTTATACATAATTTCCTTTACATATTTAACCAGTTTTGGTTATAGGATTATAATTTTCAAAAGATATGTTTTAAAAGGATATTATGAGGGGAAAACCCATTCTACTAAGCGACATGGTCTCACATAATATCAAATAACCGATAGGTACAGTATTATTCACACCAGGCTTTAAGTCTGACTTGAAGTTTGTGTTTTTCCCCTTACACTCTCGGGTGCCCAAAAATTGATTTGAATAGGATGACGAATAAAGCTACCGAAGAAGAGTAGGTGACGGACAGATAGCTAATTAGGAGTTGTTTTATTTTAGATTGATTCCACTATGTTGTATATATAGTACTCTGATCAACCACGGGGGCATCATCATATGTCGCTCTTGGTGTATTTGTGTAATAACTATATTTGATTTGAATCTGGGAAAGCGATGGGATTATGTACTTTGAATATGGAACTTTCTTCGGAAATGTAATCGAAAATATTTTTTGTTTAATATGTGATTTTGTTTCATCTCCAAGTGCTATTGAAATTATAGATACCATTGATATTGCCGTATTTGGGCAATGGAAGTTAATACTATGAATGACTGCATCATCCGTAGTGCTTAGCTTTGGGCCTCCAGATAGGGGATGTAATAAGGAACTTCTTTGAAAGGTCAAATTAGAGGAACTATCCACATCTTATCTTCCTTTACTTAACCAAGAGAGACCTAAAATACTAACCTTTTCCCTTAGAATCAAATTTGGGGTTTTGACAAGTTTTCTTGTTAACATTTTGGCGCTAGAAGGAGGGCCTGAACCTCCAACTCTATCAAATATCCAGTACCACCTACCTCTACTCAATTCTGTTTCAATTTTAAATGCTCAAGACCTTAATTCATGATGGCTAGCAGAATCGAAAGATTTGCGCAAGGATCCTCAAAACCACACTTAATAGGATTCCACCCAAGAACAACAAAAGATTCAAAACTATATGAAGAGCAAATGCTAAGATTAAAAGCTCTAAGGATTATGAACAAGAAAAGAGCCGAATTCTACGATCCAGAAAAATGGAGCTTGAATCCTTTCCACATAGGCCTTATCCTTATCTTTGCCTTAGGAGAAAATAAAAATGGAAGTGGCAACTTGTTTAATCAAATGAGGAAGGCGATTCAACACTATACTACTGGCACAATCTTTGAAGAAGGGATAATGGAAGACTACAACGCCTTTGCTCACAAATGGCAACAAGCTGCTACTGAAACACTTCCAACACGAGAACTCCCAAGGGTGTTAAAAAGAAAAACAATATATGAGGGTAAAATTACAAGGCCATGTAACAAAAGACCTAGAAGTCATCCTCATGAATCAAGTTTCAATTCAAGACTTCCAAAAGAATGCAACTTAACATCTATTGAGAATGTCTAATTGTTAACCAAGGATGAGCTCAACTAGTTGCCATTACAAAAGAAGAATCCAAAATACGAAAGGAATCTGGAAGGATCTTACTACCATTACCATATGATGAATGGTCATGAATATAATCACTACAGAGCTCTGGAGGGGAAGATAATCATCTTTTTCATTCAAGGAAAAACCAATGACTATGTAAAGAGATTATGAAAGAAGTCAATAAAGGATAATTTTACTAAGAAAAATATATATGGTTGGGAGTCAAATGTCCCTTTCATTTGGACACTACCTTAAATGATCAAAGCCTCTATCTGTGTCGAGGTGGCCAGGGCAGAGCACCTCCTAGAGGAAGGAGTGTAAGCCTTCATCCGCGCCACGCTATAGCCAGGATAAAGCATCGACAAGCCCTTGGTCGTGCCTCTGGTCAGGTCAAGGCACCACCTGGAGGGAGGATGGAGTAAGTCTTTATCCGTACAACGCTATGGCTAGGTTAAAGCACCGAACAACCCCCTATATATGCCATGCTATGGCCAGGTCAGGGAACCTCTTGGAAGGAGGAGTGTAAGCCTTTATCCGTGCTATGCTATGGACATGTTAAAGAATCAACAAGCTCTATGCCGCGCCTCTGGTCATTTCAAGGCACCTCCTAGAGGGGTTTGGGTTAGCCCTTGGTTCCATCTTGAGAATAAGCTAACCAAGAGCACCAGACAACAATGGACTAAGATGTCCAAGCCCAAGAAGAGGCTCATTCAGTAATGGACTAAGATGTCCAAGCCTAAGAAGTGGCACAATTAACAACAGACTAAGGTGCCCGAGCCCGAAAAGGGGCACATCAAATATTGGACTAAGATGTCCAAGCTCGAGAGGCAGCTAATCAAACTACAACTGCAGACAAGGCCTAAGGGGTTTACAAATGTGAAAGAATACATGCTCTAAGGAGTAGAGTGGAACTCCACTTATTAATACCAAAATTTGGATTTTGGATTTCTTATTTCAAAACTTCTTCTATTTATCTTGAATACAGATGTTGGCTCATTTATCATTGAAATATGAGACTTCACTCATTAATACCCGAATCTGCGTTACAGATTTTTCGGTTCATCGTACCAGAATCTAGGTTTCAAAATCATTACCAGAATTCACTTATTAATGCCCTAATCCGGGCTTGAGATTTCTGTCATGAACAAAATCATTATGGAATTTTAATTGTCCACCAGTTCTAACCAAATCTGAGTTTAGGAGTTCTATTATGGAGGTTATTTTTGAATTTCACTTACTATTGCCCTAATCTGGTTTAAAGACATCTATTAAAAAGATTATCATGAACTTTTGGATATTATCTGCTAATTCTCTAATCTGAGTTCGAAACTTATTAACTTTTGAATTTCATTTATTAATTCCCTAAACGCGGCCGTTGGATTTCACTACAAGTGTTAAAACAATGATCTCTGAACTTCTATTACATGGTCATTATTATTTTTCTATTAGCTACCTTCAGAGGATGAATTTTTAAAAACATTTATATCATTGGTTGAAACATTGTATGTTTACCATCAAACTTCAAATATTCCAGCAATATGTTAAAAGTTAACTTCTTAGTTATTTCTTATCATTATCGGAGATGAAATTCAAAACATTTCATCAAGAGAGATCACCTTTCCTTTATTGTCAAGTGATAACATAATGGTCTATTAATATCCACAAATGATGAGGACAAATTTCTATACAACGTGCAAGTCAACAATAACAAGTACCTTTTATTTTGTGCTTTCTAGGTAAAGCAGAATAGTACAAAGGGATTGAAAGATCCAACAAATACAGGAATTATGGTACAAGCTATCAAATAGATATTTCAGAATAACATTACAAGAAATGACCGCGTCTAGGTGATATTTACAAAGTTTTCATGATTTACAGTTATTATATTATTACAAGTGTATATAACAATATATATACAATCATTCATAAGTCTTCAACAGCTTTCTTTACATCCTCAGAAATTAAAGGGTCCATGATATGATGGATAGCAATGCAAAGGACCTCTTGCAATTTCTTCTCTTTCTTCCTTATTTTACCTTCATCATCTATAGTTTCGATGTTGGTCTTCAAAGCATGATTAAAGGCTTTGTTTGTGCCTTTAAGGGTTTTGTTTTCCAATTTCTAAATCAATGATGCGCTTTAAGAGAAGATATTTATCGAGTTCTAACTTTTGGATCCCATCAGCGTATTCAAGTTTTCATTGTGACTATTTCACCTTTTTGCTGCTTGCCGAAATACTTTATCATTTCAAATTTAACCTTTTTGTATCATTCCTCCACTTCTTTTTCATTTAAGCCTGGAGGAGGATTTGTAGTAGTGGGGAATTTCTTAACAGCAAGAGAGGTGGATCTAGTAGACTTTGTGACGGATGAAATAGTAGGAGAAACCGGTAGATCAATGCCCGGGATATTATGGCCCATTATGAACTTTAATGATTCACATTGAGCTGGGCTATCTTTTAGTTTCACATCTATTTGTTGAAGAAGTTCAGACATTTTATGATCAAAGTTGATTGATGGATTTGACTTGACTTGATGTTTCGGTAAGAAGATCGCTTCATTTTTTTCTCTTTACATCTGCTTCTAAATTATCAATCTGCTCGTCAAGATTTCTGATAATTGTTTTCTGAAGCAAAACTCTTCTATACCATTTGGATGCTTCCGTATTGTCTTAGAAACGAGCAGATGGAGTATCGTCAAGAATTTTCTATTCTTAGGATCCGCTAACAATCTATCTTCGATGTTGATGAAATGGGATGCCGAATCTAATAAATGAGGCGATTCAGATAGCTGTAACTCCTATTTAAACTAAAAGTAGGGAAAATAAAGTCAAAACTTAAGTAATCAATTTCTTTATTAAAGCAATAAAGATTACAACTCAAGTAACAATGGAACTAAAAAGCAATAATTAAACACTTGTTCTACATTCAAAGATGGGAAAATGCTTTCCTATTTTTTCTTAGTGAATTAACAGAAAGAATAACCGATGAGTCAAAAGGTACAATAAGCCCTTTTGGAGTAATAACTAGAGGGTATTTACTATAATTCCATTCCCTGGACTTTTGGTCAAATTGTTAAGATGGGATTATAGTAATAACTAGAGGGTATTTACTATAATCCCATCTTATCAAATACGAAGACGCGGATGTTCCATATAAAGTTTTTATAAATCTCTGAGAAAAAAATATCTAGGTAGTTTCGAAGATTTCAAAATTGTTCCTTTTTCAAGATAATCTCTTCTTAGTCTAACATATTAGCTTAGACAATTTCTAGAAAAATATTTTCTTTAGGGATATTCACTCTATAATAAAGCAATGGAATACAACTAAGTATAGAAGGAAAATTGGAACAAACATTCACAAATCATTACCACTATATAATTACAATTATTTGCCTGGTTCGTATAAAATTGATTTTATAAAAAAAATTAGCATTAAACTTGTCCATATAATACTTAAGTTTATCAAAGGGCAAGTCTGGAAGTATAGATTTGACTCGAGGCAAGTTCCAGCATGCACCGGGGTGTGGATCAGACCCATATTCATCCAAATATCCTTTGTGTAGACAACTAAGTAAACACCCGCTATGGTCTCCTAAATAGGAGAAATCTACTGTGGGGTGTCTACAATAGGCTTTATATAGGAGCTCCACCAGGATTCTTCGCTCCTCAATCAGCATCCAAAAGAGTGTGATCAATTCTTGATTCTCTTTAAAAAGAGCATCATAAAGGAGGCACGCTCTCCTTAGGCATGGAGTAGCTTTTTGATGTTTGAAAGATGCTAACACTACTGCACTTCTATTTAATTTATGATATTTATCCAAGAGAATGTTGTGCCCCTTTAATTGTTTTTTTAACTCCTTATATAAACTATTTATTTCCACTTTTTTCTTTTAAGCTTGGTTTTATAGGGGTGGATGGATTTTCTTCTTATTTAAAATAAATAATTTAAACCACTACAAACTGGGAAGTGAAAGATGTTTAATAGAGAATCCCATACCTGAGATACAGGAATTAGAGCTTGGAAAACTGCTCTTTCTCTTTTGGCACTTCCATGTTAATAAAAGCAGGGTCCTTTTGAAAACCAGATGCCATAGAATATTTAGGCGGGCTGGCTCCATGGAGAGACAAATCCTTTTCATATGTCCTTATGTTATCATCTCCGTTTTTTCAAGAGTTTCAATTTGGCAACCACTATCTCCTCCTGATCCTTGACAGCTGATAATGTTATCATCCTCGTCATCATCGTTATCAACATTATTATCATCGTCATTATGACCTCCTTCCTCGCCTGTCATTTTCATCTTCGGAGTCAGATTCAACTTCGAAGGAAGGAACTTTAAAGGAAAGAATTTTGGAGGCGTCGATTTCCTCCCTCTCATCAACTTCAATCCCCTGCTCCATCTACTTGATTCTATCCGTGACCCTATGAAAAAGAGCAGGGTCGAGTGAGGTAAAACTCAAATCTGGACATTTATCGACGTTATCACTATAGACAAGCATCAAAGCGCCTTTAATGGAATTCATAGTAATATCCTCAAGAGGAGAGCCAAGAAATTATGATACTCTTCTTTTTGGAAATAGTGCTGATAGCCAATTTTAGAGATGCTTTATTCTTTTTTAGCTTTTCCTTTAGGACGGATTGTTTAGCTGCCATCCACGCCTTTTTGTCGTCAAACTCTTTTAAAGTCATCGTTAATGCAAAGTTTTCCCGGTAATGAGTTAGTGAGCTTTCCTCTCCTCCAAAATGATGAACTCTGACTGAGCAAGGGAGGCCTGCAAACACTCCAATTAAATAGCAACATCATTCTTCTCTGTGGATAAGGAGGAAACCTGACTGTTCAAGTCAAAAATCTCCTCTCGAAGTTTAGATGATTTGGCAGAGGAATTTGATGAATTTTCATGCAATAAAAACCTACTCTTGAAAATCTGAAAGAAAGAATATAACATAAGTCAAAGACTTAAGAGAAAATAGAAACAATAAAGTTAAGTAACATAAAAGCGTACCAAGAGTTGTTGTTTAAGCAGAGAACAATAGTGACCCGCCAAATCAGAAATAGAAGAGGTGGATGAATTGAAGTGAATGACAAAGAGTTCAAGCTAGAATGGACCATCTTTTCAAAATCACTCAAAGATGTAGAAGATGATGGTCCGGGAAGGTTGAGCACTTGATTAGGTGTTGATGTCCCCAAGTCCTTTTGCATCTGCACGATTATGCTTAGAGAGCTGGAGATGACAATATGTGAAAGATGGTCAACCTTGGTGGGAGTTTCCTTAGGTTGATAATGAGGAGCTTTAACGGTCAGACTTTCTAGAAATTCTTCGATATTAGAAAACTCCCATTCGACCAACGATGGAGAATCAGGGACTTCAATTACCTTAGCTCTCTTCATAGGTGGTTCCACCATAATCGTTTTAACTAATTTCCTTTTGGCAGCCATCTTTGACCTAGCAATGGCCTAGGAAAAAATGATGGATGAGAAGTTGAAGGGAGAGGAGTCAAATCACTCATAGATTTTTCAACCTGAGAAGTAGCTGTAGAAAATTTAAAAAAATTATAAGTCGATAGAACAGTTTGAGAAAACAATATGACGATAAATAACAAGCACATCACTTAAACTTACTGGACTGATCAGGGCATACGAGTGACATTGGGGAGAAAATTATGGGATCTCCCAAGGAGAGGAAGCATTTGCTTCAAGAGGTGTGCTGAACCAAGGGAGGTTAGCCAAGAACCCTCTGACCAGCCAGCAAGAATGAGTGTTTTCGTAAATTTGTGGGGTTTGGCAGCCTCAATCCGTTTCCAATCTTTCCTGAAGCTGCAACTAATGACTCCCACTATTTTCTTGTCTTCTGCATTTAACTCTTTAGCAAGAGCACCTGACAAAAAGCATAGATCAGTAGAGAAAAGTAACAAGATGGAAGGATAATAATCTAAAATCTACACTTACGTGGAAATGAGAAGCTCCCGCTAATGTTAAAGAAGCATCTAACAAACAAGAATTGATTTTACTAATCTCTGAACTTGTTTACTCCTTCAGATATCACTTTCTTAGAGGATTTTCCCTAAATATTTGGATGTTTAAGTTGCTGAGCTTAACCAATCGGACAAGGTAATTCAACACTTTAGCATTTAAAGAGGGGACGCCGGACTCCAACGCCATCAACTCCAAGGATAAGAGATAAGTGTACATGTTGGGTGATAGTGGAATCAGGGAAATTCCAAGATAAACTAAGATCTTAGATAGGAAGCCTGGAAAAGGAAGGAGTCCTCCGTGCCAAATGTGGATCACAGTGTAGGCGAAATATCCTTCATGAGGGCTGTTGACTATGTCATTTTCAGCAAGGGGATGGTTTCCACCCCTATGATCCCAAAATCATTAAGGGTTGCATCCACTTCATCTTGAGTGGACATCAAGAAACTCTTGGAAGTAGCTTCAATTTTCTTAGGGGAACTCATGATTCTGCCAGGTGAAAACATTCTAGTTAGAAATTATAGTTTGTTGTGAAATTAGCATTCTTTTAAGGATAAGTAGAAACTTTTTACAATAATTTGAACATAAAATAAAATAGGAAACTTCATATTCTTGAAATAATGTTAAAGTTAAAAAATGAAATTTACCGAGCTTTCAATGGAGTTGAAAGGGAAATAGAAGTTACAACTTTACAAACACTCTTCAATAATGTCGAAAGTCCAAGTATAAACATCTACCTAGCTATCGACAGGGTCGAAAGGGAGGAAGGAAATATACGTCCAACCAGCCCTTTTCATCAATGTCAGAATCTCAATAGAAGCTTTGTTATTAAACGAGAACAGTTAAAACCTACACAATATATCAGAACAAAGTGTACACTACCAATATTTAATAAACAAGGAAAATAGACCCTTCAACACTGTCGAAACCAATGACCTTAGTTTTTCTAAGGGAATATGAATGTTCTCGAAACCTTATATACCAATTAAGTCGAATGTTTTTGAGTTGGATTCAAGTTGATAAAATAAAAGGGCTAGGAGCATTTCAACTATATTGGGGAAAGATGATGACTAAATCCTGGTTAGTTAAAGAAGGTTTCAACTCAATTATTATAAAGATTTCAACAGAATCGAAAGGGGTTCATGGTTTTGAAAGCGTACCAACAACTAAATTTCAATCAATACAACAGGTTTTAACTATGTCGAAATGTTTAACTTGATTTGTAACTTATATAAAATATCCTTTCTTCAATCCCATTTACAAAAAATATGTTTAACTTAAACAATTTGGGAATAAGTGTGTACTAAAGGTGATGAAACCAATGCGACAAAATTTATGCTTTTGAAAGGGTGAATTAAATAATTATCTAGTAAGATGTAAAAGCCAACTTCTTCGCAATGTGTTTTAGTATGCTAAAATACAAAATTGCTTTCGAAAAAGTTGACTGCATGCTAACTTTGTCGTATAACCTTTCGATGTGGTCAATCAAATTAACGCAACGTTACCTTTTGACTTCATCGAAAGAGGCTAAGAAATCAAATTAAAGTTGCCGCCTTAATCCCTTTCGAAGTGGTAGAAAGGTAAATTTGTGGCACTAATTTTTAATTCATACAACTCAAAGCTTCTAGGTGAAGAAGACAGGAGATTCATTCTTCCTCAAACCCGATTTCAACCACGGAATTAAAAATTAATAAACAAGTAAAACAAAAATAATTAGTATGAAAATTCAAATCCTCTAAACACTACAATAACAACATAGTTTAAACCTGGTAGTTAAGGTAAAGAGAAATAGAAAAGTAACTTAAATCACGCCATGGAATTAAATTAAAGATTGTTTCAAAACAAATAAAACTTAAATAATATCCACTGAATCCAAAATAATGATACGGATCTGAGCCAGAATGTACTAAAGATTGAAATCCACTGTAAAATGAAATTTTTTAGAATAAAAACGAAGTAAAAAGACTTAAAATAAATTTGAATTCTTGTTGTAGAAAAAGTTTGTTTGAGAGTTTGAGAATTTTGATTATGCTTGAAGTTAATTTTTGATTTAGATAAATGAAAGAGAGGAAGAAGAGAATGTAGCTTATAAGAAAAGTGAACAGAGATTGCAGATCGTCCAATCAAATTCAAATGAATGACCGAGATTCATGATGGAATACAAAAAGGCGGAAAACATTGAGGGTTTCGAGATGATTGACTTAGAAAGTCAAGGGAAACCCTTAGCGGGGGGTGGGGGTGCAAATGCTGCTGCTAAATATCCTTTCGACTTTATCGAAACCCGGTTAAGTAGAGGAAAAATAAAAATAAGAGAAAAAGCCGTAGCAAGTCCTTTTGGTAGAGTCGAAGGGATGCACAGCCAAAGACAAGAAATATTAGAATCTTTTAAAGGGGTCAAAAAGGTCGAAATAACTCTTCCACTTCAAAAAAGATCTCCTTTCTAAGCAAGTGCTTCCGCATGCATGAAGAACTTTTGATTGAACTATAGCAATACCATTTGAAGACAAAGAATGGCAACTGTGACGTCCCACAAACCCGTACCCTTCGAATCAACAATAATCCATGCATGTCCAACCCAAAAAGCATAGGCTGACGTAAAGTCATGAGAAAGAGAAGAAGAGAGAAGAAGAGAAGAGAAGAAAGAGAGAAGAGAGAACCAAACAGAAAAATACAGAATCTCACATCCCATTGGAATAACATATAATATCATATCAGTGATCTTTACAAAACAGAAACTAGATATACATGCATCAATCAGAGTTCAACAATCAATCACTAGTTATCAACCTAGACAGTTATAAAAACCTGTCCTTACAATTGCTGATAATATAAAAAACAACAAAGCGTAAAGCGGATAATCAAAACAAATACGTGCATATGACTTGAGCATTGAAAGGGAAGAATGCCCGGATCAGTCTAGTAAAACAGCGTGAGAAACACCCAACTGAATTTATTAAATTACCAAACTTTTATTTCAAAACAAAAGTATCCCGTAAGACACGCCCAGACATGTTTTTACCTTACGATAGCTAAAACATTTCATATTCAATCCTCTTATATTATAATAGTGTCTATTGCACAAATAATATTAATCATAGCTGAAATTGTTACAATGATTAAATTCCAGTATATAGCCCAAAATGGTAAATACAATCAAAATGGCAGGCACGTAATGGTGTTTGGATTTCCGTACAAATGACCAGGTGAAGGGACTACCTTCCGGCAGTACATCTCTAGAGGAATTTACCGAGGAACATCACAAAGGAACCCCTACCAACACGAGACTAGCCAATCTCTGTAACTAGATTGTACCGAATTTATCATCCTCCGGTCCTTACCAACCTTTCACGAGGGCCCTCATAGCATATAAACCACAATAATTTACATCCGGAACTTCATAGAGGGAAGAAATATATCTTTAAGGGGATGATCGTATCCTAATTGGGAATGACCCACTTAGCCTTGCCACTTCTAACCCTATTTCGGTCATTTCCGGTTGATGAGGCCTGAGGTAACGATTACCTTTCACATATCACATATCACATCACTTTGAATGCCACATTTCCATTTCCGTTGACTACTAATCGCTTTCCATAGAAATATAACCCTTGAGCTCGTATGTCTTAAGGAGGGTGTTAAGCTAAGAGAAGTTGCCTTCTCCGTCACCGCTAATGTACGTTTGTAAAAACCAATGTACGTAATCTAAGAAATGCAATGTCAGACACTCGTCCATACAAGTTGTCCAGGAACAAGACAAACCAAAGGTACTTTCCTACTACATCCTGTCGGGAAATCCTTAGGATTAGTAGCGAATAGTCCTTGCATTGGATATATCATAATGAAGAGACCAATACTACTATATGTACATTGGGATTTTTACCCTAAATGATCAACAAGCAGTCCTCCACTATGAAAATCCCGAATATCAGTATGATCACAATCTGCACAAATCGAACGCATAAATGTTGGTCAAAAGTGGTTTTGGGATAAATCGATCCCGGTCTATTCGCCCCAACAACGCAACAGCGTTTCTCAACCTCACACAGAAACTAATTATCATAGACTTATCACGTCTCCAACTTTCAACTTGCTATCCTTCGGCCATGAAGGAAGCTCGATAGATTGGAGTAATACTTCGCACTACACGAATCAACATCCTCGACATAAATGATAATCAAGCCTACACAGAAGGCTACATACTAAGTGTACGACTAAATAGTTCCCACATCAAGTCGAGGAACTAAAATGGCCAATTGTTAAGTCGGTTATTTAACTATCAAAGCAAACAGCACTTATCTAGCACCATAAGCAATCATTAGGCCCTTTTAATTAATCTTTTATTAATTAAATCACTTTCCAAATATCACTTCAAATTATTTTTAAAAGGATATATTTCCAAAACCATTTCAACTTCTATATTGGAAAACATTTCCATATACTTATTTAATGATAATTAATTCACAATTCTCCTTATTTTCAACACTTGGAAAATATTACATATACTTAAATGAGTATTAAGTATATGTTTTATTCTTGAAGGAAAACATTCTCTTAAACATACTTATTTGGGTCAAAATGTTGTTGCATAAAACATCGTTACGACAACCCCAAATCACTGGTATAGAGATTTGATAATTAGATAGATATATAATTTCCATATACTATATAGAAAATCTCCTTTCGAAAATCATTTACTATAACAACATTGTTATAGCCCATCATTCCTTACTTCTCGAAAACGTCTATTTCAACAATGAATGTTGAAATCAATGTATTCGATACTTAACACATTTTCAAACATCTTCAAACCATTTAACATCATTTAAAAATATCACTTCCTAAAACCTATCTTTTAATTTAAAAGGATCAATCACTGTCCAAAATCGTGAATATGTTTCGTTTACCAAATTCAATACTTCGACACATTTATTAAAGGATTATCCACTGTCCAAAATCGTGAATATAATTCCTTTAATAAACTTTCGTATTTAACTTATCAAACTAAGTTGATTTCATACTTATAAAACAATTCCATTTATATTTTATAAACTTCAATATTCAAAATTCCTTTATTAACAAATTCCATTTATATCTCATTTATATGCCAATATAAGTTAACTTACTTATAAATCTCTTGTTTACTCGGTTATCCTTTTTATAACTTCATCAATTCATAAATCTTATTTACTTATAATATTCATTTATAACTTCATTTCAACACTTATGAAACTCATTTACAATTCCATTACTCTAATTTATAAAAATTCAATTTCATAAATCTTAAATACAAACCGTTTATAATACCTCAAAAATCTCAATTTGGACTGTTTACAAAATAGTTAACTCCATATTTCAAAAAATCACATTTTGGTATATTTCACAAAATCATAACTTTTATAACATAAAAATTATAACTTTTTATTTATTTAAAATAAATCCATTTCTTAGCAATTTAAATTTTAATAGAACATTTATTTTCAAAATCACTTTGAAATCCTTTTTAATTTTGAAAATCATCACTTTAACATTTTAATTTTCCAAAAATAGGCCTAATGCTGCATCGGCATGAAATACATCAATCATTGCATCCAAAACATCATATATCATATGATAACAGCACATATATCAATATTTTTAAATAAAATCAACACTGGAGAGGAAGTGTACAATTTCTGCTTCGAGGCAGACGAGCGTACAATAGATCATCCGCTCATACACAGGAACGTATAGGGTCTCATTTGCTCCAATAGGCAGAAATATATCCAAACACCAATCAATATATATATACACACAATATATAATATATCATCCAAATAATCATCAATCATTATAAATAAAATATTTTCTCAATTATATAAAAGTATTAGCGAGTCAGAAAGAGTGATTGGTACTCACTTTGGTTCCAATAGCAGTTGTAGTGTTTTATTTCGAATAAAATTAAACAAGTGTTTAATTTTACACAAAATTTTCACTAGCTCCAATCAACTCCTAACTAGCTCTACAATGTAAAGCTCGTCAATACGGACCGAACACAACTTGTTTCATCAAAAACGGAACTCGTATGAAGAAGTTAAGACATTTTAAAGTTTACACAAATTTGTACACAAATTAATTTACTTTTTCTTTATTTTTTTTAAACCTTAATAAATCTCGGTCGTTGATTTTCTTTCTCCTAGATCCTGATCATGTGCTTTTCTTTCTTCCTCCCCAGTTTTATACGTACGAGATGAACCCATCACCGCTCTCCTTTATCGAATTTTCTTGACCACTTCGCAGCACTTGAAGATGATCGGTGACCACCACGTTGAAGCGCTTCGCGAACGGCACCATCGCCTTGAATGGCGTGAAGCTCAGCCCTCCTAAGGCATAGAAAACCGTGCACAAACGGTGTGGCTTTGAATGGGATTTTCCATCGATCTGCTTCGCCATATCAGATCATAGCCGTTGGGCTAGAAGTTCTCGACGTGCTCTACGTCTTCGTAGTTGGAGGTTTTCGATGAAAGTTGATGGATGAGGAGATCAGAGAGGCTGAAGGTGGATTTTTTTGGACAATGAAATAAAATGGTGGCGGCTAGGGTTTAAAACCGTAGGGTTGTGTACAAATGATAAAAATTGAGGTCCTTTTATAGAAAATTTCACGATACTATTCATCCAAATTTTTTTCAAACTCCAAACGAAGCGTGCCATCTAGCGTTTATAATGTTTTACCCCTATTCCGAACACAATGTAATATATATCGGAAGCTAATTCAATCATATTTGGAATATAGGTTTTCAGATCGACTTATTTAAATTTTACTTAAACAAATCTCTACGCATTTTAGCTTGCCACGACTAAACCGTAAATCCGATTGACACAAAATTTGAAATCCTATAATAATATAACATTACGGATCTAATAAAACAAGTTTCATTGAAATCTAAGACTGTATCAAAAATGACTGTTTTTATACGTTAATTAAAAGTTAAAATGAATTTCTACAAATTAACTTTTAGTTCAATTTTAACTAACATCATTCCAATTCAAGTAGAGTTTAATTCATCTTTATATATCACTTTCATTCACATTAAATTCAAATTCCAATTATTTCCATAATTTCAAATATTAAATTAACAATTTAATTATCCAATTAAATCCAGATATTCGAAATATAAGTTATTCAGATATAAAATTAACTTGTGAATATTTAAAATTTACTAAAAATTCGAATTTCAAATGACTGAAATTCTTGGTCGTTTCATTCTCTGCTACTTTAAAGAATTTCGTCCCCAAATTAAGAAGTAAGAAAAAGCAATAAAATCCACTAACTTTTCAAAAACAATTCATTCAAATTAGATTACCAACAGTTTAAACCTTTTAACTTTTCCAAAATCCAATAGCTAAACTTGTTACAAACTTTTTTTCTAAGTTTTCAAATCCATACTTAGTTATCTTTTCAAATCCAACTAATATCGTTTAACTTTTAACTCAAAATCAAAATTTTAGCTATCAAAAATTTTCCAAAATTCTCAAAAAATTTATAACGCCTTAAATTTTGGAAAAAAATTGCCATATTCTCCTTTGCACAGTTTGATTATAGTAAGATCGCAACATATATATATATATCGCAAATATACATCTCGTCTTCGAGGATGAGGCATCCCGTTGGGAAAAAATATAAAAGTATGCTATGTAATCCGAGAAATGTACCTTATATTTTATTAGCGAGCATATATGGATAATATAGCACGAAAGCGAGCTCCAAATGCGAAGCAAGTGCCATTCGCACCTACTAAACACTCAACAAACAAATAAGAAACATGTATATATGAAAAGTAATATCAATATACAACATATACCAATACAACTACTATATATGCCAATATAGCAAATGCAGTCGAAAACAACATATCCAACCACCAAACAACTAACATCCAACTAACATTCAACAAACCAATATCTATCCAATCAATACATAACCAAATCAATATACATTCACTTCTCATTAATATTCATTAATATTGTTTTCAGTTTAATCACATTTGACTCATTTACTTTGGATTTTACTAACATTCATTTATTCATATTCAATTAGTTTGCATTCACTAATTTACATTCAAGTTAGTTCATTTCCAAATCAAATCAAACGCAATTCTAATTAAATTCACTTACTTCCAATTTGAATTCAACTATTTAGCTTTCAATTTTATTAATTCAATTTCATCAATATTTAATGAATTTCAACACAATCAACTAACATCCATCTAACAACCAATGCATATCCAATCATAACCAAATTTATTTAGTTTACTTTACTTTACATTTATAATTACTTCGTTTACATTCAATCTGATTCAACACTTTTAATTTCAATTGGTTTAATATTTAATTGACTTCCATTCAATTATTCAATTGCTAATTCATTTTACCACTAATGTTGAATTTCATTATATAACTCAAATTCATATTCATTTGACTACTTCATTTCATTAACTTCTCAGTATTCAACTTTACTTTGCGTATTCATTTTATTTATCAAAATCAACTTGATTCAACATTACTTAAGTTAAATTTCTTCGTAACATTTCATTCTATTTGACTTAACTTAAATTTCATCACTAAAGTCGTTTTATTTAATTTTTACTAAAGTCAAATTTCATCACTTATTCAAACTCAGATTTTGTTTTTCTTAAGAAAATTGTTTAACCATTTTAAATATTTGGTTTTACTTACCTTTTCTCACTTAATAAGTTATACAACTTAGTTATTCAAACTTCAACATTCATATTATATAATCACTATCTCTTAAGTTTAATTTCCATTTCAATAACTTATCTAATCCAGTTCAATTTATTTAACCTTCCTAAAATAAAATTTTCATTTCATATTATAAGTCCAAAACTCATTTAACTTATATTTATCAATTTCCAACTTGGATTTCAAATTCAAATTTTGTTTATCACAATAAACTTCAATTTTAAATTTATTATGGTAGCAAATCCATCACATGGAAACTCGAAAATGATACTGATGATGTTGCAGTCATCACCCTTATTATTTCCTAGCAATAGTAGTGAATTCAGTGCTTTAAATTCTTTTAAAAATACTTTTTTACTTACAAATCACATTTATAAATTTTCTTACTTATATAATTTCACTATTTTACTTCATTTATATAAGATTCATTCCAAATTCATTTATCTTATTTAGATTTATAATAATAAAATATCTTTTACTTTAAAAATAACTTTCAAAATCAACGGGATTCAAATCTTCAAATTCTTAGTTTAAATTCATTTTTATTTATAACTCATATTTATAAATATACTCATGTGGTTTCATTTCTTATATATAAGATTATTTCACAACTGTAAATCATATTAATTATAATTCCATACTATATAATTCGTTAGCTTATATAATTTATTCTTCCACGATTGTTGTTTTTTTATTTAGATTATTCAAATGTCTTTAATTGACTTATATATATATTTATTTATTTACATTTTCAAACAACAAAACAATTAATGTATATAAACTATCATAATTCCTAAAAAATTATTTCCTTTATATATAAAACATAATCGACGTAAAATTATTTCATTTACCCAATTTAAAATAATACTATGTCGACTTGCCTCGTTTAAGTGTTTAGAAATCCCTATTGATATCATGGCGTCTCATGCACCAACCAGAATTCACAAACAACTCAACATATAAGTAAAAACAATGTAAAACATTTTATATCACTAACAAATACGCGCTCATATCACTACTACAAAATAGGCCATTTGCATCGGTTGTTTACCCCCTTTTGCATTAGTTGAACATCCGATGCATATGCAACCGATGCAATAGGCTTAACAGTTTTGCATCAGTTCTAAAAACGATGCAAAACAGTGCTTTTTGCATCGGTTGTTACTAACAACTGATGCAAAATACGATTGGTTGCTTGGACACAGCCCTCATGTTGTATCGGTTGTAATGGAAACCGATACAACAAAGGAACTTGTTGCATAGGTTGTTGTTGGAAATTGATGCAACATAAGAGTCTCTGGGTTTAACGGGCTTCTTTGTTGCATTGGTTTTTTATAACAACTGGTGCAAACTAATCCCTCTATTGCATCAGCTATTTATACCTGATGCAAAAAAACCATTCTCAGAAATCATTATTACAGTACTCAAATAGACAATATATATATATATATATATATATATTATTGATTATAACAATCAATTATTGCATGCAATATTACAATAATTCAAAATTAAATTTGATGATAAATACAAACTGAATAACAAATCTTTCCATCATGAGCAAATCTTTCCATCAATTCACAGTATTACTTCTCTTTTCTGCCTTGCACACTCCTCTCTAACCCATGCCTTCCTCTGTACATCAGCCTTCACTGCTTAACATCGACCATCTATTCAACCACCTCTAAAACCACTATAACATAGCTACAGTCCACTCCCATTGCCATTTCCAGTACCAACAGTGCACATATTACCCTCTGCCTACAATTGCCAGTTCAAAACTCCAGCCATCCACCAAACAATTCAACCACATTATTGAAAATATCATGGCACTGTCCCACTTGCTACGACTCCTACTTTCATACTGTTGCACTGTCAACAAACTCGCATAGCCAATAACACTGCCCACATCACATCATTTCCATCAACCACAAGCATTCACATACTAGTGCACCCCTTTGCAACTGCCATCTACACAGCAATGCCTTCACTTCAAACTTCATCTCACAATTTTACAGCCTCTTCATACTCACACCAACCTCCTATCCTAATAAAAAACATCCTATGCCCCGATAACACAACAGTGACAAACAAAATTATAAACAACCACCCTTCTATGTGCATCAGCGAGCAATATCATCACATCCCAATACTCTGCCCACTGTACAAAACTATGCCTGACATCAAAATCCTCCTTCACCAACTCCTCATCAAACCATTATTGAAAACTTTCACAACACTTCATCTTCTCATTTAATATCAAAACTTAAAATTATGCCCACTGTACAAAACTGTGCTTGAAAAAATATGGAAAAGAAAATAATTAAAGGTAAAATCAGGCCAACTAAAGCATCAACAAATAAAATTACACACATCATATATGCTGATGAGGTCTTGACTCTTAGAAAAGCGAATATTCACATTATTAAAATTGTGGAGCCTTTATGATATACATAAAAAGAAAAGAGCTAGATGCATTTTCTCTTCCATTTTCTCTAACACTCTGCGGCAAACAACATAATATTATCCAAAAAAAGGACATATTCAATTGTATGTAAATACAATGTTCAGTATCATCACTTTCTCCCTTCAATTCTAGTTCTGATGTCTGTTTTTATGATTGAGTATGTATATAAGTGTACTAAACTTCTATAAATTAAATACTCAATACAAAATAGCTTAGAGAAATTATTAGTTACCGAATAGCTTTTACAGCCTAATCAAAAATACACACATGCATGCATATATATGCCTTATATATACCACACTTTAATATATACATCATACTTTAACGGAATTTCTTTCTAAAATGGAATCGAAATTCCAAAAATATCAGATGCTTAAAATGGAACTGAAAACTAGGACTGTAAACCTTGGTTCAGATATGACGAATACATATAATATTACCTTTATCCTTTCATACCGGTTGATAGCAATACTTTTAGCCTCTTCTGTGATTTGTATCGATTTTTTTATTTCCTTTAATTTGCGAATCCTTGATTCGTCACCACCAAATATCTTTGAGGATGCAACTTCAAGCTTTACTGCCAGATCTGATACTAGTGTTCGCACCATCAATAAAGCATTTGTACAGTCAGTAAATGCATTATTGATCGATAACATCAGCCCCAAATACTCATGCAGCGTATCCTAGATGTAACTGAGTACAACGAATATTATTATTTGATTGAAACCACATAAATCTCCCCCCGAATGCAGATCTTCCAAATGAAAGTTTTTAACACCACTGAATGATAATTGTTTTAACAACTTACTAAATACTTGAGTGTTTGAAAATTCAATTCACGGTATAATCTGCCAGCTTTCATAGTAGCAGTGGTGATAACTCTTGCATCAGTAGCATGGGTTTTTTGAGAAATGTAGATACATTCTTCATTTTCCAATTTAACCAATTTGATGAAAGCCAATCCTAACTGCCCCATTGTTACTTCAATATCCTACTAAGCTTTAACAAGTACTTCAGCCTGTGACAAAAGGAACAACAAATAAACACATCTGCAATAGGTATCTAGAATATTATGCACAAATAAACCAACAAAGCTGAAAACTACCTTTGTAGATTGTCAAACAATGATACATAATATGCCTAATCTGAGAATCATGAAGAATGAACTTTAATTAAATTGATTGTTTTATAAACTAAGCAAAAAATAAACGTTAGAACCACAACAGAAACACATGATAAATAGATCAGAATGATATCCTAATGGGTGCACCATCAACCCATACTAATTGCTATTGCTGCAACCTGTAAAGTCATAAGAAAGATTTTTTTTGCGTGAAATATGGATCAGATCAGCTGATTAGACATTGTTACCTATGATCACACATTTAAAGAAAGATATCTAATGGTCATCATAGAAAAATTGGATAAAAAGAGAAAGCATCTAAGAATTTAAACCCCATATTCTTATCATAATAACATTAAATATTAAATATTGAAAAAAACAGAAAAAAAACCTAATTCACGTCATATCTGTGCCCAGTCCTTTTACTATTCCATCCTCATACAATAATTCATCTCCGGTGCAGCCAATGATTTTTTATGTCAAGCTTAGACCATCTATGGCAGTATGTAATCGTTTAAATCCGTATTGAGAAAAAAATCTCTGTATTATGAAAAAATATCTCCATATATCCTGATGTTATGTAAAAACTTTGATGTTCCTATTACAATATGATGTTAATTCCTTTAGTAAGAAAGCTGTTACATGAAGAGTGTCGACGAGTCATCTTAAAAAGTAAATCAATATTTCATATATAAATGTTCTCTCAATGCACCGAACTTTGAAACAAATAATGATTAGATCATTTTATGAAGAGTGATCAAAACCTGTCAGGATTCATGAATAACATTTTATCTACCTGACCTAACTCAATGCACAGAACTTTTTATCTATCTGGCCTAATTGAATAAACATGATTAAATCATTTTTCATCTACTGATTAAAATCATATCAAAATAGAGTTGAATTGTATAAGTTTGAACTAGAACTTGTTATTAAGCGAGTTGGGACGCTTTAAAAAAATGACAAATTAGCAAAGTTAAGAACAACCAACTATATCGGCGTGTCTAAAACTGTGATAAATACTGGGTTTTGATCTGAAAAACATCCAAAACATGTGGTATTGGAGCTAATCTAAACATATGTCATCTGTGAAAGATAAAGAGTTTCTAGAGCGATCAGAACCTGTCGGGATTCAAGAATAACATCATATGAATCAGTGGATCGACAAACCATGAATTTCATCATCACTTCGCTCCACAATTTCGTTGCCAAAGTCAGTTAACATAAAAAATGAAAAGAAGAAATAAATGATCAGAACTTCTTAAAGAGATTGTGGTACCGTCACAGATAAGTGATAACCAGTCTACGGCACAAAGAATTTCCTCATCACCACAAAAATAGAGAATAGATGAAGACTGAATTACAAGAAACGCAACATCTCAACCGTTCAAAGTTATTGGATGTTTTAGACTGAATTACAAGAAATTTTGTTTATAAACAATGAGAATATAAATGATTAAAATAACACAGAAAAAACATCTAAAAATGGATAGATGTTTTAGAGTTCTACCAAGAGAACATCTATCTTGATTACAAAGTTATTGGATGATGCATATTGTGACTACACATATACAAATATCAATTCAATGAACTCTGAAACAAATAGTGATTGAAAATCATATAATTTGTTTTTCCATTTTTCCAAATAAAAATTGTTACCAGACTATTACATTGACGAAATTTAAGTCATTGAAGGTTGGCAGATGCTCAACACTTAAGTAACCCTGCATTGTCGTGGTCTCTCATTTTCTTGATCCACATTAGGCTTGAGAAAGTGAAAAAGCCGTTATCTTCCATTGTCAGTTCAAAATCTGGAATACAAATAAGAATTCCATCAAACATAAAGCATACCTAAATTTCAAAATAAAAAAGAACAATGAAATTCTTGCGATATAAGCAGTAGGCACAACTTGAACTTCTTCTCCGACATTAATGGCGGCAGCAACGCTTCCAGGCTCGACGATCGACTTTGCCAAATCGATCGTACGAGGTAGTCAAATGCGACAACCATGGAAGTTGATTTATATTGATGGATGTCGCAGACGAGGCATGACTCATCTCAACGAACTGTTATTCTGTTGGCAATCGCTTGTTCTGGTTTATTCTACTGGTGGTGGGAAGATGAAGCTGACGTCGAGGTCAATGTTGGTTTGGCCAAAGGAGAACCGAGATGAAGTTAACTATGGATCAGAAGCCGAGCCAAAATTTCTATGCTGGAAGATGAAACTCATTGTGGATTGGGATCGAGATTTGGCTAGGAGAGCACGAGACGATGAAGTTGGTGCTTTGGAAGATGATGGGGCAAAAAGGAATAGGGAGAACATATTTTTGTTGGAGCGAAAATGAAAATTCAAGCGGGAAAATGAATATTAATGGAAATGAAAATCAAAGCATATAGGGAAAATGAAAATGAAAGTGCGTAAGGATGCAAATTACTGTAGTTGCATCGGTTGACTTTAAAACCGATGCGACTAAAACTATTTGCGTCGATGTATTTTCTTCGGTCGTTGGTGACAACTGATGCAAATTTGAATTTTTCTTACCTATTGCTTTCCACGTACAAATTGCATCGGTTACTAAGATAGAACCGATGCAAAGAGTTCTATTTAAATCAGTTTTTACATCAACCGATTCAAATGAGGCGAAGCAAAATGCACTTTTTGTACTAGTATATATAATACACTCAAACTCAATCAAGAGTGCTACTGACCCTATCTTTACTAATATACATCAAAGCCTAGGAATATAGAAAATCTAAGTTCTGATACCACATGTGACATCTCGCAATTCTGTATCCTTTGAATCGACAATAATCCACATATGTCCGACCCAAAAAGCACAGGCTGACGGAAAGTCATGAGAAAGAAAAGAAGAGAGAAGAAGAGTAGAGAAGAAAGAGAGAAGAGAGAACCAAACAGAATGATACAGAATCTCACATCGCAGCAGAATAACAAATAATATCATATTAATGATCTTTATAAAACAGAAATTGGATATACATACGTCAATCAGAGTTCAACAATCAATCACTAGTTATCGGCCTGGACAGTTATAATAACCTGTCCTTACAATTGCTGATAATATAAACAACAACAAAGCGCAAATCATATAATCAGGACCGGTACATGTATATGAAAATGAAGATCTCCAGCTCATCTACTAAAGCCCTAAAAGCACCAAATCTGAACCTGTAAATATACTCGGTCTGACCGAAGCATTGAAAGGGAAGAACGTCCAAATCAGTCTGGTAAATCAGCAAGAGAAACACACTCAACTGAATTTATTAATTACCAAATTTTTCTTTCAAAACAAAAGTATCTCGTAAGACAGGCCCACACATAAACACGGACATGTTTTTACCTTACGATAACTAAAATATTCCATATGCAATCCTCTTATATTATAATAGTGTCTATTGCACAAATAATATTAATAGTAGCCGAAATTGTTACATTGATTAAATTCCAGCATATAGCCCAAAATGGTTAATACAATCAAAATGGCAGGCACGTAGTGGAGTTTGGATTTCCATACAAATGACCAAGTGAAGGGACTACCTTCTGGCAGTACATCTCTAGAGGAATGTATTGAGGAACATCACAAAGGAACCTCTACCAACACAAGACCGACCTATCTCTGTAACTAGATAGTACTAAATATTTCATCCTTCGATCGTTACCGACCTTTCACGAGGGCCCTCATAGCATACAAACTAAAATAATTTACATCCTAAAGTCATGGCAGGAAGAAATATATATAGAAGAAGATGATCATATCCTAATTGAGAATATCCACTTACCCTTTCCGCTTCTAATCCTGTTTCGGTCATTTTCGGTTGATGAGGCCTGAGTTAACGATTACCATTCACATATCACATATCACATCACTTGAATGCCACATTGCCATTTCCGTTGACTACTAATTGCTTTCCACAAAAAAACAACCCGTGAGCTCGTATGTCTCAAGGAGGGTGTTAAGTTAAGAGAAGTTGCCTTCTCTGTCACCATTGATGTACGTTTGTATAAACCAATGTACGTAATCTTAAAAATGAATATCAAACACTCGTCTATACAAGTTGTCCAGGGATAGGACAAACCGAAGGTACTTTCCTACCACATCCTATCGACAAATCCCTAGGATTAATAGCGAAGAGTCCTTGTATTGGATATTTCAAAACAAAGAGACCACTGCTACTATACGTATATTAGGATTTTAACCCCAAATGATCAACAAGCAGTCCTCCATTTTGAAAATCTTGAATATTATATCATCACAATCTGCACAAATCGATCGCATAAATGTTGGTCCGAAATGGTTTTTGGATAAACCGATCCCGGTCTTTTCAGGCCAACAATGCAATAGCATTTCTCAACCTCACACGGAAACTAAGTCCCATAGACTTATCAAGTCTCCAACTTTCAACTTACTATCCTTCGGCCAAGAAAGAAGCTCGATAGATTAAGTAATACTCCGCACTACACGAATCAACATCCTCAACACAAACGATAATGAAGCCTACAGAGAAAGCTACATACTAACTGTATGACTAAATAGTTCCCACATCAAGTCGAGGAGCTAAAATGACCAAATTTGATAGTCGGTTATTTAACTATCAAAGTAAACAACAACTATCTAGCACCATAAGAAATCACTAGGCACTTTTAATTAATCTTTTATTAATTAAATCACTTTTCAAATATTCACTTCAAATTATCTTTAAATAGATATATGTCCAAAACCATTTCAAATTCTATATTGGAAAAAATTTCCATATACTTATTTAATAATAAGTAATTCACAATTATGTTTATTTTCAACACTTGGAAAATATTACATATACTTAAATCAGGATTAAGTATATGTTTTATTCTTTAAGGAAAACATTCTCTTAAACATACTTATTTGAGTAAAAACGAATGTTGTATAAAACATCGTTACGACAACCCAAAATAACTAGTATAAGGATTCAATAATTAGGTAGATCTATAAATCCCATATACTATACAAAGCATCTCCTTTTGAAAATTATTTACTATAACAACAGTGTTATAGTCCATCATTTCCTTACTTCTCGAAAACTTCTATTTCAACAATAAATGTTGAAATTTATGTATTCGATACTTAAACACATTTTAAAACATCTTCAAACCATTTAACTTCATTTAAAAATATCACTTCCCAAATCCTTTCTTTTAATTTAAAAGGATTATTCACTGTCTAAAATCTTGAATACACTTCGTTTACCAAATTCAATACTTCTACACATTTATTAATGGATTATCTACCGTCCAAAATCGTGAACATAATTCCCTTAATAAACTTTCATATTTAACTTGTCAAAATAAGTTAATTTCGGATTTATAAAACTATTCCATTTATATTTTATAAACTTCAATGTACAAAATTCCTTTATTAACATTCCATTTATATCTCATTTATATGCCAAATTCCGTTTATAAGTTAATTTACTTATAAATCTCTTATTTACACATTTATTCTTTTTATAACTTCATCAATTCATAAATCTTATTTACTTATAAAATTCATTAACTTCATTTCAACACTTATAAAACTCATTTACAATCCCATCACTCTGATTTATAAAAATTCAATTTTATAAATCTTAAATATAAACCGTTTATAATACCTCAAAAATCTCAATTTAGACTGTTTACAAAATAGTTAACTCCATATTTCAAAAAAATCACATTTTGGTATATTTCACAAAAATCATAATTTTTATAACATAAAAATTATAACTTTTTATTTATTTAAAATAAATCCGTTTCTTAGCAATTTAAATTTTAATAGAACATCTATTTTCAAAATCACTTTGAAATCCTTTCTAATTTTGAAAATCATCATTTTAACATTTTAATTTTCCAAAAATAGGCTCAATGCTGCAACAGCACGAAATAAATCAATCACGGCATCCAAAACATCATATATCATATGATAACAGCATATATATCAATATCTGTAAATAAAATCAACGCTGGTGAGTAATCCAGTGGGATCCCTCTAATTTGTTACCTTCAATAAATATACATATGAGAATACGTGTACAATGTCCTCTTCGAGGCAGACATGCGTACAAAAGGTAATCCGCTCATACACGTGAACATATAGGGTCTCTTCTGCTCCATTAAGCATGAATATATACAAAAACCAATTAATATATATATATATATACAATATATCTTATATCATCCAAATAATCATCAATCATCATAAATAAAATTTATTCTCACTTATAGAAAAATATAAGCGAGTTAGAAAGAGTGAGTTGTACTTACTTTAGTTCCAATAGCAGTTGCAGTGTTTTATTCCGAATAAAATTAAATAAGCATTTAATTGCACCTAAAATTTTCACCTGCTCCAATCAACTTTACTAGCTCTAAAATGTAGTGCACGTCAATACGGACCCGACGCAACTTGTTTCATCAAAAACGGGCCTCGTATGAAGAAGTTATGACATTTTAAATTTTACACAAATTTATATGCAAATTAATTTACTTTTTTTTAAACCTCAGTAAGTCTCGACCGTTGATTTTCTTTCCCCTAGATCCAAATGGCGTGATTTTATTTCTTCCTACCTAGTTTTACACGTACGAGATGAACCCATCACCGCCCTCCTTCATCGAATTTTCGCAACCACTTCGCCGCACTTGAAGATGATCGGAGACCACCATGTTGAAGCACTTCGCGAATGGAACCACCGCCTTGAACGGCGTGAAGCTCGGCACTCCCTAGGTATAAAAAACCATGCACGAACAGTGCAGCTTTACAAGAGATTTGCCATCGGTCCGCTTCGCCATATCAGATCACAGCTGTTGGACTGGAAGTTCTCGACGTGCTCTACGTCTTTGTAGTTTGAGGTTTTTAATGGAAGTGGATGGATGAGGACATCGGAGGGGATAAAGGTGAATGTTTTTTGGCCATTGAAATAAAATGGCGGCGGCTAGGGTTTAAAAACCAAGGGTTGTGAACAAATGATAAATATTGAGCTCCCTTTATAGAAAATTTGCGGCACTTTTCATCCGAAATTTTTTCAAACTCTAAACGAAGCATGCCGCCTGACGTTAATAATGTTTTATTCCTATTTCGAACACAATGGAATATATATCGAAAGCCAATTCTATCATATTTGGAAAATTGGTTTTCGGATCGACTTTTTTAAATTAAATTTTACTTAAACAAAATTCTACGCGTTTTAGCTTGCTACGACTAAACCGTAAATCCAATTGACACAAAATTTGAAATCCTACAATAATATTACATTACGGTCCATCCTGTAGACATGGCCCGGCCGGAGTGAAAGGGATATATGTCATTCGGCCAAAGAAGGATGTTATTATGAATTTCATATGTATGGCTCGGCTTAAGGTGGACGTTCATCTTCGGTCAATTATTGTTCAGTGTAGAATTTTTCCAACCTTAAAGGAGCATTGTCATTCGTCGCTCGGTCTGGATAGTGCAGTGTATGCCGTTCGGTCTATATGTTTCAACAAACGCCACTCGGCATCTATCGTTTGGTCTAAGTGTTTCAGCTATCATCGCTCGGCATCCACCATTTGGCAATGTCTTTCGGCCAATACCGTTCGGCAACCTTGTTTGGCAACATCGTTTGGTAGCGTCGCTCGGCTAGCTTCGTTCGGCACAAGCGCTCGGTATAGCTGTTTCAAAGCAACATGGGGATTCGACTTATCCATGGTGATCAACATCGAAGTGAGAGGTTCAGTACTATTCCATTCCAGGTTCCACCACAAGTTGCTCCAAGTCTCTTGAGGGCTTACTTCGAGTCATTTGACAACCAACCACCGACCAAACATGATGGGTCAGCATTTCTCAATCGGCATTTGTCGTTCGGCATGTCTCATTCGGCATGCCTGGCTCGGTGTGCAGAAGTCATCTACTATGGGCCAAGACACCTTATTCCTGGGCCCATGAAGGAAGTCTGGCCTACCTACATCTATAAATAGAGTGGCAGGGGCGCAGTGAAAAGGGACCTTTTTTCATGAACACCAGGGAGACACTGCCATTTTCAAGACTCATCTCTTTTCTGTTAGAACTTGTATTCAAGTTGTTGGTGTATGGATTGTATCCGTATTCAATTATTTGAAAAAGAAATAAAGATTAAACTCAAAGTGGACGTTTTTGCAGTTAATTTTACATACATTCCTCTATTTTAATTTTCTATCTTTATTAATCTCTCTACAAAAATCTCTCTTTAGGTGTTAGTGACCAATTTTGGTGCTTTCACTGAGAGCTGCATTCTCAGGTTATTAGGATCTACTTTGTAGCTACTGGATTAAAGAAATCCCCCGAAGGAGATCCAAGTCATTCACAGGAAGTCCATTGATTCTACTTAGAGTTACTACCAGTAACTCTACAATGGGAAGACCTCGTACCAGATCAGCTTCACACAACGCAGACGTCAACGAGACTGCTAGCATCAAGCAAGTAGGACCCAGTAATCAGCAGTTAATCCGGTGCAGGGACTATCGCCGCCCAAAACCAAATGGATGTTGTCACTAGAACAGAGTTCAACGAGCTGATGAGAGAACTCACGGAAAGTAGGAGACAACTTAACGAATAGATTCAAGCTAACGCCAAACTCATGACTCAGCTTACTCAACAATAGCATCAAAATGCTGGAAGAAGTCCCGCTTCCTACTCCTCATCCGACAGCTCCGCTTTGTTTGATGAATCTCCCAGGCATAAACGCCATAGAACTGAAACAACACAAATAAGTGATGCTGATCGATCAACCAAGGATGGTCCAGGTTCCCTACCTAGAGCCATGGCCCCTCACTTACACCAAGGAAATCACATCCAAGCTGGAACAGGAAACTTAGGATTTAGAGCATGAGTGGAAGCTGGACGGCCGGCTCACCAAGGTCCTAATGAAGTTGGTCCCCAGGATACACATTTGGTAGATCGCCAACAGAGGAGACACCAACCGAAACGGTCTCGTAGGATGGATTCGAACCTGCCATCTTCCATACAAACCCTAGACCTACCGGCTATGGTCAGGCAACTGATGAGAGAAAATCAAGGCTTGGCTAATGATTGGGGGATATCCAGGAGTCATACTTCATTCATAGATACTATCTTACATACCGAGTACCCCAGGAAGTTTAACATGCCAACTATTCCAGCCTACGAAGGGAAGACTGATACCCGATAGCACGTGATGAGATATGAATGGATGATGGATCCAGCTTGAGCAAATGATGCAACTAAGTGTAGATGCTTCCCAATAACTTTATCTGGAATCGCTACCATGTTGTTCACCTGACTTCCTCTATGATCTATCTCCAATTTTGATAAGTTAGCGACAAAATTTGTGGAACAGCTCCGGATTCATGCCACTCGTTCCAAGGACGTGATGTCCTTGTCTAGTGTGATTTAGGCTCTAGAGGAGTCATTAAAGGAGTACTTACAGAGATTTCATATTGTGGCTACTGAAGTTAGCAACCCAAATGACCATGCCTCCGAGTACACTAGAACGTTTTTATTCAAAGGAGTAGATCCGGATTCAGAGTTTAGCGATTGACTGACAGGAAAGCCTCCGAGTACACTAGAACGTTTTTATTCAAAGGCACATCAATTCATAAGAAGAGAGGAAGCTAGGTGAATGAGGCAAGACAATGCTCCAGGGCCTAACAAGGAGACTGTGAAGAGCAACATCGCTATAAAACAATTTGGTGATAACTCGGTGAAGGTCCAAATCAATGTCCAGAACAAGCTAGAGCGATCTAAAGGATCCAGAGGAGGAAATCCCGAAAAGAAAAGGGAAGTAGGAAAGTCGAAACCAAGGATCCCAACTTACAACGAATACACTCCTCTGAATGCATCTTTGGAAAATATCTACCTATCGACCTGTATTATTTTTCAATATTGAAAACCATGCCCAAAAGTGTCCACTTAGGAACAAAAGCAAACTGGGAGTATTGCCGCTTCCATGAAACTTATGAGCACAACACCGAGGAGAGTAGGAACCTCCACGATGCTATAGAAAGGCTGATTCGATAGAAAAAGTTGTAGAAGTTTGTCAAGAATACACTAGAAGGCAGACAAGGAGCATCGAACCCCAATCGCGGACAAGCTCCACGCCATCCAGAGGAACCTGCTCGGACCGTAGAAAGACTATATAAACATGATAGTTGGTGGACCTCATCCTGTAGACAAGAATTGGCAAGAAATGGAGTGGTATGCTGATTCCCTAAAGCGTGCGAATTTTGAATGTTGTTAAAACACGGAAGATGGGACCGCAGCTAAGCAGCAACGAATGGTGACTAATGATATAGTGTTCGAGAGCAGAGATGACGATCAAGTGGAGGCGCCTTCCATTGATTCGATGGTCATCTCGGTCACTATTAGGCCAGCATTTGTGATGAGAATACTGATTAATTATGGAAGTTCTGTTAGCATCATCTTCAAAAAAGCATGTGACTAGGTGAAGATGGAGACAAAGGATCTAAAACCATCTAAAGCCCATATTCATGGCTTAAATGGTGCAGCTACTAATGAAGTGGGTTTAGTTGAACTTGGTGAAGGCTAACGTGGGAGGGTGCGGATCCTACCATTCGTCACTTTGGACGTCGAAGCTCCGTATAATGTGTTTTTGGGTCGACCGGCCCTGGCAGAGTTTTGGGAAGCTTTGGCCCCGTGGTGTTTAACTTTGAAATTTTCGACCGATAAAGGAGTTAGTGTTGTGCATGGAGATCGGGCAAATGGTCGTGCATGTTATATGGCTGAGCTGAGAGACGCTCAAGGAAGAGAGAAAGGAATGGTTGTGGACAGCTCCATCCACATCCGAGTTACTGAAGACTGACAAGTAATGCCCGAGCCATGGCTCGGGCAACATAATCGGTTCTATGGAGACATAGATCTGAGAGACGATGATGAGGAACCCAGGGAATCAAAAGCAGCACCGGCTCAACTGACGATTGACATTTCTGTCAGCTGTGATGACCCATCACGAGTACTTAAGATTGGATCACAACTCAGCCCCCCGATGACTGAGGATCTCACTGATTTCCTCCGGGTGAATCTGGATGTTTTTGCTTGGACACATTCCGATATGTGCGGGATTTCTCCCGCCATTGCAAGTCATATGTTGAACATAGACCCGGGGTACGTACCAGTAAAGAAAAAAATTAGAGGCATGGACCCGGAGAGGTCCGTTGTTCTCAGAGAGGAGGTGGAAAAACTCAAAAACCAATGGGTTCGTCCGCGATGCTCTCTACCCTGAATGGGTATCTTAGCACGTGTTAGTTAGAAAAGTAAATGGGAAATGGAGAACCTGCGTAGATTACTCAGATCTGAACAAAGCATGCCTTAAGTATAGTTTCTCTTTACCCAGAATTGACCAATTGGTCGACTCAACGGCAGGACACGAGTTATTGTCATTTATGGATGTATACTCAGGATATAATCAAATATCGATGCACATTCCAGACTAAGAACACGCTAGTTTTGTCACAGACATTGGGCTGTATTGCTATGTAGTGATGCCTTTAGGATTGAAAAATTCAGGAGAAACTTATCACCGTATGGTGAATCAGATGTTTAGAACACAGATTGGTAGAACAATGGAAGTCTATGTGGATAGCGTGCTCGTGAAGTCACGGCAATCAAAAGACCACATTTGAGACTTGGTGGAAATGTTTGATATACTCAGATATTACAGAATGAAAATTAGTCCTCTAAAGTGTTCCTTTGGTGTTTCATAAGGGAAGTTTTTGGGTTTTACTGTTAATGAACGGGGAATTGAAGCTAACTCCAGAAAAGAATCGGGCTACTCAAGACATACAAGTGCCCAGAACTGTAAAGCAAGTACAAAGCCTGAATGAAAAAGTGGCCGCGCAGAGTCGATTCATATCCAGAGTAACAGATAAGTGTGTTCACTTCTTCGATGTAATAAGGAAAGGAAAGAGAAATTTCAAATGGACACCCAACTATGAGGATACATTCCGAGCTCTGGTAAGGCATTTGGAAAGTCCCCCAGTGCTGTCGAAGCCAGTAGACCATGAAGTGTTGTACATATACTTGGCTGTATGTCAACATGCCATCGGTATGGCTTTGGTTCGCGAGGAGGGCCGAGTCCAAAAGCCAGTGTACTCTGAGTGTGGAATAGAGTATAAATGACCAAAAATCTCCATGTCCTTAGAGCATGGACTGGAGTACTCTGAGTCCTCAGAATGCAGATTAGAGCATAATGACTTAAATTCTCTAAGTCCGCAGAGTGCAGACTGGAGCACTCTAAGTCCCCAGAGTGCGGACTAGAGTATAAACAACTCAAAAATCTCCGAGTCCGCAGAGTGAGGACTGAAGTACTCTGAGTCCCCAGAGTGCGGACTAGAGTATAAATGACTTAAAAATCTCCAAGTTCCCAAAGTGCGGACTGGAGTACTCTGAGTCCCCCGAGTGCGGACTAGAGTATAGACGACTCAAAAATCTCCAAGTCCCCAGAGTGCGGACTGGAGTACTCTGAGTCCCCAGAGTGCGGACTAGAGTATAAACGACTCAAAAATCTCCAAGTCCTTAGAGTGCGAACTGGAGTACTCCGAGTCCCTAGAATGTGGATTAGATTATAAACGACTCAAAAATCGTTAAGTCCCCAGAGTATGGACTAAAATTATTCTAAGTACCAAAGCGTGGAATAGAGGATCTACGATTCTCAAAAAAAAAATCGACTCACATGGAGGTGAACTGAAGCTTGTGTAACTCACCAATTCCGAGTTATGGCAACAAGTTAGACAATAAGCTGAAAAATGAAAGTCATCGAAAAACAAAAAAACTAAGTTTTATTCCTCCACTACAATTCCTCCTAAACTCGGAGTCAAAAGTCTATTTACATTGGTTATGAAAATTAATAGAAATAATTACATAATCCAGGCTGACTCTCGTTGAACGAGCATGATAGCTACTTCTTCGACTTCTTCTCCTTCCTTGGTTTTTCAGACAACTCCTCCCCCATGCGTTTTCTCTTGGACGCCTTGCTTGCAAGGGAAGTGGTGTCCGAGGAAGGAAGAGGAACTTCCAGTGGCCTGGTCCCACCGAGGAGAATGACCATCAAAGGCCTATTTAAGAAATCATCTAGTCCACTACTTGGGGCGTGACCTTGATTTCGGCCTTCTTCTTCTCTTCCATAAGTTGATCCTCCATGCTCAATTTTTAAGCGTGTTTGGAGGTGCCCGTAATCTCAACTTAATCATGTTCTTCGACGGGTGACGATTTTCATATTTGTCTTCGTTAAGCGCTTTGATTACTTGAGCGTCAGGTCTGGGAGTCTCTCCCGTTTGAATTGCCACTCCCGTTTTCTCCTCCTTCTCCGTGTCGACATCGTTCCTTGGAGTTGGCTCGGGATCAGAATGGCCTGCACGAAACCATAAGAGACAAGTGTTATAATAGATTTACTACTCGCCAAAGACGATGGCCCTTTAAACTCAAGGAAGAAAAATTGTGTACCGGTATCCGGCTGACTCTCAATTGTTCGGGGAGTTTCGCACTAAGGAATAGGAGATAGAACATGAATATTAAGACTAGGATCTTCTGGGTCGTAGCCAATGTGCTGCTGGAAGGGGTCAAGTGATGGGAGACCAGTCGGCTGAATAGGGGGAGGAACTGGAGACTCGATTCCGGATAGACTGGCAGTGTCATTCTTTCCTTTTGGTGAGGAGGAGTCTCTGCTATTAAGAGCCTTCGCTGCAAACAAACCCGAAGGCTCATTCCCCTGGAGAAATTCCTTCACTAAAGCTTCTTCATTGTAACAGCCGCGGATTTTCGTTCTTCGAAAATTCGACATCGACACTCACTTTATCGACTGCCGAGAAATCAAAGGCCAAAAACCGAGATGTTATGGGTTTTAAAAAGAAAAGAAAAAAAAGAAAGAAGAAAAAAGAAGATAAGAAGATAGGAAATAGAGAAAGAAAACAGAAAATTTGAAAAAGAACGGGACAGAAGAAACAAAACAGAACAACATCAGAATCTCACATTTCGCAGCGGAACAACATATAATAATAAATGAATAATCTTTAAACAAAGAACTATATCAGTTATTACATTACATTTCATTACATCATATCATCAGAGTGTACAACAACATACAACAATAAACAGTGCAGCGGAAAAAGAAATACTATATACTAGTAATACGCCATGCCAATCCAGCTTGCCTCCAGCAACTCCAGAATATCCAGAATATCCTGATAAACCTAACTCTTAACTGCCCGTGTGGAAATTGGTGGGCACCCAGAGTTTAGGAATGAAAACAATAAACTCCGAGTCAGTCATGTGACTGGTGTGAGAACTCAAAACAGTTTATTTATTTTTTTTAAAATCAAAAGAGGAATATTTTTAAATCAATTCGCAATGCTTTTAAAAATGTAACTACCATAAGACCTCCCACCACACACACAATGCAAACGCAGACTTGGAGGAGATTTCTTCTTATGTTAGTCAAAGATGCTTGATACGCATTAAAATAACATTTGATATTATTACTAGTGCATAGTGTAGAACAAATCCTTTCGAAAGTAAAGATATAAATCATAGCCAGCATAGGTACCATTATATTATGCCTACTATAGCTACCTCCTGAGGAAGCAGGTTCTACAACTAAAACCGTACAAGATCGTATTGTTTCTTTGGATTTCCAACAAATGGTCAGGCTAAGGAACTTCCTACTGCCACATGGGATCGCCTCTGGCTGGACGTCCCGAGAACTTAACCAGCTCTCTGCCAACACAAGGCCGGGTTACCTTTATCACTAGGTAACTACTACACGAATATGGCATCCCCCGGTCCCATCGGACCTTTAACCGAGCGCTCGTCACCAACAACACCACACAGAAATAGATATAGTGTATCAACATGAGTAAGTATCTGGGCTCCATACCATGATACCACCCTTTCCAGAAGGAAATGCACATACCCTAAAGGGAGCTACCCCTCATAACCTTGCCGCATCATTCCTGTTTTGACCATTACCGGGATGTGAGGCTCGACGAATTCACGTCCACAAAAACATACTTTATACAAAAGCCATGCTTTGGGTCAACAAATGATCAACACAATGATCACTAAGATAGACGATCAAATAAATGATCCTATCACAAATAATCAACACAATGATCATTTCAGCATCACTCAGCATGTCACATTACCAAAATGGGATATATTGCTGATAACTTCAACTATATAACCTTTGAGCTCGTACGTCTCAAAGAAGGGTGTTAAGCAAAGAATAAATTCTCCGCCACCAACAGAAATATATTTGAAAGAAATCGGCTTTATATCTCAAATTGTAATGTCAGGCATACAATCCATACAAGTCTGTTCCGGGATCGAACAAAACCGAAGGCACTTCTTACGAAGCCCTTGCAATACGGGTATTCACAATCCCGATCGAATTTCCCATCACTTAAGAGATCTCAATACCAGGAGCTACCCAGTGCAGAGACAATCGATAGGTCATCCTATCGCTTTCGCAAATACTCGGTCTTCAACACCGATCTTCAAATGCAATTTACAACGACGTATCACATATTCGGAGTGGGTTATACGACCCCATGGTCCTTTCCCGGTTAACCCGAATAGTGAGCGCTTATTCAAAAATAAGTGTGCATTCAAATTCAATCAAATCACATCAAATACCCATTCAAAGGGAAATATTGATAGTCGGCTATCGAACTATCAATTGATATGCATACATCACCAGATTCCAAATAATTTTCCAAATTATTTATTTTCCAAAATATCTTTACTAGATATATAGTTTCAACACTTCAAAAATAAATCAATATTTATTTTTAACAAATTCCATTTTCAATTATAGATTCCATAATGAATTTATATTTCAAAATATTCATGCATATATGATTTCAATTATTCATTTCCAATTTATCTTCAAAAAGATAAATTCAAAATATTCACTTCATATTGGAAAATATTTCCATACTTATTAAAAATAAGTAATTCAAATCTTTTATTTTCAACCTTGGAAAATATTCAATATACTTAAATCGAATTAAGTATATATTTCATTCTTTAAGGAAATCATTCACTTAAACATATTTATTTGGGCCAAAACGAATGTTGCGTAAAACATCGTTACGACAACCCAAAATCACTAGTATAGGGATTCGAAATTAAAATAGATATATAAATCCCAATACTATTCAAACATTTCCATTCGGAAATCATTTACTATAACAACAGTGTTATAGTCCACATTTCCTTTTATTTCTCGAAAACGTCTATTTCAACAATAAATGTTGAAATCTATGGTTTCGAATCTCAACACATTTTAAAACATCGTTAGATCGTTTTAATTCTATTTAAAACATTCACATTCTAAACAATTTCTTTAACGTGTTATTCACTGTTCAAAAACGTGAATAAACTTCTTTAACAAATTCCATTCTTTTATTCATTTTAATTCAAAGGATTATTCACTGTCTAAAAACGTGAATATAACTCTATTTCTAAGTTATAACAATTAACTTATCAAAATAAGTCGTTTGTGGATTTATAAAACAACGTTTATAAATTCCATTTCTATTTATTTATAAAAACTTCTTTTATAAATCTTCTTTATTTACCTATTCGATTTATAATCTTAATTATAAACCAAAAGTCCAAATTATAAGTCAAACACTTATAATTTATTTATTTGCAAAAATCTTTCCTTTGAACTTTACAAATTTTATAAACCTATTGTTTATAAAATTCCATTTATAACTTCACCGTTATATAATTCTATAAATTTCATTCATTAATGAATTTCATTTTCACTTCATTCAAACACTTATAAAAACTCGTTTTATAATGTCTAAATCTCAATTTATAAATATCCATTTATAAATCTCTAAATATAAATCAGTTTATATTATTATTCTAAAACGTCTTTAAATTCCTTTATAATTTCATCATTTCGATTTATAAAATAATCAAATTTTATAAATCCTATATTTAAACTTTTATCATATATTCAAAAATCCAATCTAAATTATTTTATAAAATCATTAGTTCATATTTCTCAAAAATCGACTTTTAATCGTATTTCTAAAAATCAGCTTTTTAACTATATTTCACAAAAACCATAATTTTTATAACTTTAAAAAATTATAACGTTTATTTATTTATAATGGATCAATTCCAAAAATATAGTATAATTTCAAAAATCACTTTAAAACCATTTTAAAATCCCAAAATCTGGGTCCAATGATGCTACACACCAAATAGTCAATCACGACAACAACGATATCATATATCGATATGATAATCAATCAAATATCAAAATATCTGAAATTAAATAAATACTGTTGAGGAATCCAGTTGGATCCCTCCAACCTGTTTCCTGCATCCAAAAACATTAGCACAATACCAATTTCGCTCCAGTACGAAATTATCGCGGTACATGTTTTTAATAAATATTATCCGCTTACTAACGGCGTAATAGGGTCTCATCCGCTAAACAAAAAATGCGGGAAATCAACAACTCCAATATATACATATGCCAATATATATATATTGATATTATATATAATACCAATTTCACTGTTTATGAAATATTCGCGGTATATGTTTATATTAAATAACATCCGCTTACTAACGGCGCATAATGTCTATTTTTAACAATCAATAATTTACAGTCATCATTCAAACATGCATTCAAATATTTTAAATCTAACTATTTAAAATAAAATCGAAATCTATTCGATTGAGTGAGAAATTCTCACCTTGGTTTTAATTTCCGTTTAAGCTTGTATTTCGAATAAAATTAAACGCGCGTTTAATTTTACCCGAAATTCTCACTAACTCCAAACGACTCCAAACCAACTCCATCGCGTAGTGCTCGTCCATACGATTCCAACGCAACTGAGTTTGCATTTTTTCGACCTCGTATGAAAAAGATATGAATTTTACAAGTTTACTCGAGTTTAAATCAACTAATTTCAACATAACTAAATTAATTTATACCCTAAGCAAATCTTAGCCCTTGGATCACACAACCCCCACATCTCCACCGTTAACTCCTTCTTCTCCAACACTCATGCATCTACAGGTTTTTGGCCGAACCCAAAAATGAAATTAGGGTTAAACATTTCATAATCTATACTCGACTATACTCGATCTCCTCAACGCCAACGCGAAGCTCAGCACCTCCTCTACACTCGACCCCCACCCTATGAAGCTCGGCCATCTATTGAGCATGAAAACACGTGCGCACGGCAGCAAGGTCGGCCTCCCCTAGCTCCTCCTCCGTTGCACCATTTCCGATCAACTCCGTATGAAATCAAAGCCCTCTCTTCGTTCTACAACGTTGTAGTTAACAACTTTCATCAATTTTTGACGGATTGAAATATATTAAAGGAAGAAGGAAACGAATTTTCAGCCCTTCATCTTGTGGGTGGCGGCTGGGGTTGAGAATTAGGGTTTTGTTTTAATTTTTTTATCAAATTATGAAAGGTAGGGGCTATTTATAAGGAACGAGCGACACTATTCATCCCGGATTTTCCGAACTCCGATTTAGGCGCCGTAACCAGCGTTTCTAAGGTTTATCCCGCGTTCCGGACACAATGGAACAGGTTTCGGAAGCTAATTCGGAAGTATGTGCGAGTTATGGCAGAAAACGTTCAATTTAAATTAAACCGATTTAAGTCGATTTCTAGGCGTTTTAATTTGTACCGGACAAACGGTAAATCCAATTGACTTGAAATTTGAAACCTTACAATAATATAACATTACGGATCCGATGAAACTGGTTTCGTCGAAATCCGAGACTTTTTGAAAAATGGCTATTTTGACTCGCCAAATTTAAATTAAAAATAAATCGATGCGTTTCGAGCTGCCACGAACAAACGATAGCTCCGATTGACACGAAATTTGAAATCCGGTAATAACTAACTATTACGGATCCAATGAAACTGGTTTCGTTCAATTCTGAGACTGTTCAAAAATTGACTATTTTACAGTCGATTATTAAATATTAAAATATTCAATTTTCACAGATTAACTTTTAATTCGATTTTAAAAGTTCTAAAATGTTATTCTAACTTCAACATGATAAAATAAAATTTTCCAAATTATTTTAAATCATTTTTAACTCAATTTTTTAATTATTTCCATAATTTAACATATTAAATTATTGATTTAATTATCTAATTAAATCCAAAAATTCAAATAAAAATTTATTTGACTTATAAATTCACTTATTAATATTTAAAATTAATTAAATATTCAAATTTTAATTATTAAAAATTCTGGGTCGTTACAATCTTTCCCCCTTAAAAGAATTTCGTCCTCGAAATCACAAGTAAGAAAATTACAGAATTTATTTATTTTTCCAAAATTCATAATTAAACTTCTTACAATTCTTTACTAAGTTTTCCAAATCATACTTAGTTATCTTTTCAAAAGCAACTATTATTGTTTAACTTTCAATTCCAAAACAAAGTTAAAGTTTTCAAAAATTTTCCAAATTTTCTCAAATTTTTCTAACGCCTTAAATTTTCGGAAAAATTCGCCATAGTCTCCTTTGCGCGGCTCGATCCGAAAAAAAATGACAGTATATATATCACAAATATATATCACAAATAAATATTGATTTATTTTTAACAAATTCCATTTTCATTTATAGATTCCATAATGAATTTATATTTCAAAATATTCATGCATATATGATTTCAATTATTCATTTCCAATTTATCTTCAAAAAGATAAATTCAAAATATTCACTTCATATTGGAAAATATTTCCATACTTATTAAAAATAAGTAATTCAAATCTTTTATTTTCAACCTTGGAAAATATTCAATATACTTAAATCGAATTAAGTATATATTTCATTCTTTAAGGAAATCATTCACTTAAACATATTTATTTGGGCCAAAACGAATGTTGCGTAAAACATCGTTACGACAACCCAAAATCACTAGTATAGGGATTCGAAATTAAAATAGATATATAAATCCCAATACTATTCAAACATTTCCATTCGGAAATCATTTACTATAACAACAGTGTTATAGTCCACATTTCCTTTTATTTCTCGAAAACGTCTATTTCAACAATAAATGTTGAAATCTATGGTTTCGAATCTCAACACATTTTAAAACATCGTTAGATCGTTTTAATTCTATTTAAAACATTAACATTCTAAACAATTTCTTTAACGTGTTATTCACTGTTCAAAAACGTGAATAAACTTCTTTAACAAATTCCATTCTTTTATTCATTTTAATTCAAAGGATTATTCACTGTCTAAAAACGTGAATATAACTCTATTTCTAAGTTATAACAATTAACTTATCAAAATAAGTCGTTTGCGGATTTATAAAACAACGTTTATAAATTCCATTTCTATTTATTTATAAAAACTTCTTTTATAAATCTTCTTTATTTACCTATTCGATTTATAATCTTAATTATAAACCAAAAGTCTAAATTATAAGTCAAACACTTATAATTTATTTATTTGCAAAAATCTTTCCTTTGAACTTTACAAATTTTATAAACCTATTGTTTATAAAATTCCATTTATAACTTCACCGTTATATAATTCTATAAATTTCATTCATTAATGAATTTCATTTTCACTTCATTCAAACACTTATAAAAACTCGTTTTATAATGTCTAAATCTCAATTTATAAATATCCATTTATAAATCTCTAAATATAAATCAGTTTATATTATTATTCTAAAACGTCTTTAAATTCCTTTATAATTTCATCATTTCGATTTATAAAATAATCAAATTTTATAAATCCTATATTTAAACTTTTATCATATATTCAAAAATCCAATCCAAATTATTTTATAAAATCATTAGTTCATATTTCTCAAAAATCGACTTTTAATCGTATTTCTAAAAATCAGCTTTTTAACTATATTTCACAAAAACCATAATTTTTATAACTTTAAAAAATTATAACGTTTATTTATTTATAATGGATCAATTCCAAAAATATAGTATAATTTCAAAAATCACTTTAAAACCATTTTAAAATCCCAAAATCTGGGTCCAATGATGCTACACACCAAATAGTCAATCACGACAACAACGATATCATATATCGATATGATAATCAATCAAATATCAAAATATCTGAAATTAAATAAATACTGTTGAGGAATCCAGTTGGATCCCTCCAACCTGTTTCCTGCATCCAAAAACATTAGCACAATACCAATTTCGCTCCAGTACGAAATTATCGCGGTACATGTTTTTAATAAATATTATCCGCTTACTAACGGCGTAATAGGGTCTCATCCGCTAAACAAAAAATGCGGGAAATCAACAACTCCAATATATACATATGCCAATATATATATATTGATATTATATATAATACCAATTTCACTGTTTATGAAATATTCGCGGTATATGTTTATATTAAATAACATCCGCTTACTAACGGCGCATAATGTCTATTTTTAACAATCAATAATTTACAGTCATCATTCAAACATGCATTCAAATATTTTAAATCTAACTATTTAAAATAAAATCGAAATCTATTCGATTGAGTGAGAAATTCTCACCTTGGTTTTAATTTCCGTTTAAGCTTTTATTTCGAATAAAATTAAACGCGCGTTTAATTTTACCCGAAATTCTCACTAACTCCAAACGACTCCAAACCAACTCCATCGCGTAGTGCTCGTCCATACGATTCCAACGCAACTGAGTTTGCATTTTTTCGACCTCGTATGAAAAAGATATGAATTTTACAAGTTTACTCGAGTTTAAATCAACTAATTTCAACATAACTAAATTAATTTATACCCTAAGCAAATCTTAGCCCTTGGATCACACAACCCCCACATCTCCACCGTTAACTCCTTCTTCTCCAACACTCACGCATCTACAGGTTTTTGGCCGAACCCAAAAATGAAATTAGGGTTAAACATTTCATAATCTATACTCGACTATACTCGATCTCCTCAACGCCAACGCGAAGCTCAGCACCTCCTCTACACTCGACCCCCACCCTATGAAGCTCGGCCATCTATTGAGCATGAAAACACGTGCGCACGACAGCAAGGTCGGCCTCCCCTAGCTCCTCCTCCGTTGCACCATTTCCGATCAACTCCGTATGAAATCAAAGCCCTCTCTTCGCTCTACAACGTTGTAGTTAACAACTTTCATCAATTTTTGACGGATTGAAATATATTAAAGGAAGAAGGAAACGAATTTTCAGCCCTTCATCTTGTGGGTGGCGGCTGGGGTTGAGAATTAGGGTTTTGTTTTAATTTTTTTATCAAATTATGAAAGGTAGGGGCTATTTATAAGGAACGAGCGACACTATTCATCCCGGATTTTCCGAACTCCGATTTAGGCGCCGTAACCAGCGTTTCTAAGGTTTATCCCGCGTTCCGGACACAATGGAACAGGTTTCGGAAGCTAATTCGGAAGTATGTGCGAGTTATGGCAGAAAACGTTCAATTTAAATTAAACCGATTTAAGTCGATTTCTAGGCGTTTTAATTTGTACCGGACAAACGGTAAATCCAATTGACTTGAAATTTGAAACCTTACAATAATATCACATTACGGATCCGATGAAACTGGTTTCGTCGAAATCCGAGACTTTTTGAAAAATGGCTATTTTGACTCGCCAAATTTAAATTAAAAATAAATCGATGCGTTTCGAGCTGCCACGAACAAACGATAGCTCCGATTGACACGAAATTTGAAATCCGGTAATAACTAACTATTACGGATCCAATGAAACTGGTTTCGTTCAATTCTGAGACTGTTCAAAAATTGACTATTTTACAGTCGATTATTAAATATTAAAATATTCAATTTTCACAGATTAACTTTTAATTCGATTTTAAAAGTTCTAAAATGTTATTCTAACTTCAACATGATAAAAAAAAATTTTCCAAATTATTTTAAATCATTTTTAACTCAATTTTTTAATTATTTCCATAATTTAACATATTAAATTATTGATTTAATTATCTAATTAAATCCAAAAATTCAAATAAAAATTTATTTGACTTATAAATTCACTTATTAATATTTAAAATTAATTAAATATTCAAATTTTAATTATTAAAAATTCTGGGTCGTTACATTCATCAACCTCTTCAATTCCCGACTCAACCTTTTTGATTTTTATTGAAGTGTCCCATGCTTCGGCCAGAGATTCGAGGTAACCCTCGCCAAGAAATGTTAGGTTGTGGTGCATGAGAACTCAAGCATTGTACTCAGCTATGAGTGGATCAAACATGCACTTGATTTCCTCTCTTCCAGCCTCAATAGCCGCCTCAAGGCGAGAATCAATTTTTATGAGCGTTATTCTTTTCCCCTCCTTATGGGCTTCATCCTTTGACGCTTCAGCCTTACAGAGTTCTTCATCTAGCTTTGATTTTAGGAGTTGTGTAGCAGCAATCTCATCACAGTATCGTTGCGACTCCTCCTGAGCGGCAATCTTTTCTTCCTTTTCTTTGAAAAGTATCTCTTCTAACTCTATGACCCGTTGAGCGAGCGCATCTCTCTCCTTTTGAATAGAGTCTTTCTCTAAAGCTAAGGTGCCGCAACGTTGAACCGCTTCATCAGTTTTCTTTTTGTGTGCGGCTTCCAGACGATTAACTGCCTCAGCTGCGTCTTTAGCACTTTTCTGAGCAGCTTCAAGCTGAGACTTATATGAGGAAAGCTCTTCATCCTGGGCTTTAATAATGTCTTTTTCATGGAAGGCTTCAAGTTTCAGGCGATCAATTTCATGCTGGCGTTCGATGGAAACTTCTGAAACTTTTTCTGCCAAATGAACGAATGCGTCTTGTTGGACGTAGACATCATTGTTGCAAGCGATGGCACTCTGTTTAACATGCCTCGGGATAGGATGAGTCGTTGGAAGAAACTTCAGACCGTCGAAGCATATTTTTGGAAACGTGGCCTTAAGCTCGGCTAGCTTTTTCGCTATCGACGGATCATGTGCGAGAGCAGAAGAAGTTTTTGTAGAAACTACAGATTTTTTATGAGGTTCCCAGGATTTACTGGTACTAGATGAACCGTAGTTTTGGTCGCGGTGAGTCTCAGACTGGGACCCCTTATGAGCAGATTTCACCCTGCTTTGCTATGGTTGAGAGGGAGGATCGTGAGGGTATGAAGAGGGACTGTAGGTCTTCCTTCGAGATGATGAATCTCGAGGGCGATAGACTCTATCGCTGTCGTCATCTCTATCTCGGCGTTTTCCGGACCCTGAATCCCAACAGGAATGATGGAAAATAGAGGATCCGCGTAGGTGGTCGAATCCATGAGAGTGTCCCATATCACCTACATAGGAATTAAGTGAGCACGAATTAGCAAGAATAACATGATGGCTGAAGTTTAAGTGCAAGGTGAGGTGTAATTGTTAGTGTGTGTGCCCTAGTGTTTCCTCCCGACGGACCAGTTTCATTAGCTTTACTTATCGGAGTTTTTTCTCCCTGATTATGGGCTTGAACGCCTTCATCGCCTCTCGCGGGCGAATGGAGTTTTAGGGCTTTCGGATTGTCGAAGCCATAATGAGCAAGTCATCAGGAATAGTAAGGTCAAATAAGCCTTTCAGTGAACCCTCTAAGTGTTGTAGAGACGGCTCTTTATCCATTGGAGTAATCATCACTTTCGAGGTTACACCCACTATCTTCTTCCATAGCTTGTAAGCTAGTTTCTTTTTCCCCTTTGAAGAGGGAGGTGGTTCATCAATGCCATGTGCCTCAACCACCGGTTCCGGATTATGACTTACATTCTTGCCCTGTGGTTCTGCCACCCTAGTTTCTCTAATCTCACCCTCTTCGGGTGTGTCGTGGGCACCACTTGTAGGGGGCACTGAAAGCCCAGCTTGCCTTTTGCCTTTGTCCAAGGCAGGTCTGGCTGTAGTGGTGCTGTGAGGGAGACTTATTCGACGACCTTACACCAACAATCCAAATTTTGAAAGTGATTCATTGGTGGTGATAGATTTGATGTCCCGGTCTCCCGCGGGAACAGCTCGAATAGCTTCGATGGCCTTAGAGTACCCGAAGCCTTCAGGACGTGGGCTGATACCTGTAAAAATTGAGAAAAGGTTTAGAAAGAATGCACTTTCTACCGCATACAAATATTGATCCAGAAAAGGAACTTACTCCCTTCTAGCCATCTCCTAACAAAGCCAAGGGGACAGCGCACGTAAAACCATTCCTACTTATATTGGGAGAATTTGCTCCACGCCCCCGTCAAGATTTGACACTTGTTATGTAGCTCAAGAACATGAAAGTTGGGCTGTCAAACCGTCTCGTGAAACGGTAGATATAGTGGACATCAACGGGAGTGGGGAGCCTGAATAGAATGCTCATGAAATGAATACACGTGCAATATATGAACGCATGACTTTTGGGATGTAACTGTACCGAGACGATCTCAATATACTGTAACACATCATGGAGGAAGGAGTTGAATGGTGGCACACAACCGACCCAGCACATGAATTTGTTGCTGGCAGTATATCCAGTAGGGGGCAGGTTAGGACGATCTTGTCTCGACGGAACCAGTACATCGTCAAAAGGAATTCCGTGAATTGAGCATAGTCGGCGAAGAGCGCTTTCATTAATTCTCGAAGCCTAAGAATCAGCCGGATTGTCTATAATAATTGCTCCATTGTGGCATCGGGAGCCAAGTTAATAGTCGCAGTCGTTGGACTTGGGATATTTCGTGCAGGAGTTGTCGATGGATTTGAAGTTCCCACAACTTCCTGTTGAGAACTTGGCTCAGGTTTATCTGAGACTATGGCGGAGCTCGACTTTCTAGACATCGTCAATGAGCGTCGAATTTGGATAAACACCTATTTGAACTATACTTCAAAGACAATCAATATTAGATATAACGACAAAGATTCCCCCCCCCCCTGGTGTGTGAGCTAATGTGATGGTTCATGTAAAGATTATAAATAAATTAGGGTTCTGAAAAGTAAAGTGTAATATGGTGAGCTTTAAGTTGTCCTCTTTACAAAGTTTTAAGTTCACGTTTATTATGGTCTCAATCATGAAGTTAGTAGTCTTTATCAGTTCCATGTGCTTTTGGACTTAGATTTATGCCATGGACTTTTTGGTACATAAATAAGTATGGAAATAAGCAGCTATGTTATGTTCTATGAGTTGAGGTAAGGTAAGTATGTCAATGTCGAGCCCCGTACTTAGGATCGGTCGTCTATTCGAGTGCATGTATGTCGAACCATAAATGTCGAACCATAATGCCCCACTCGGTGTCGGACCATAAAGCCTATCCCGCTTCTCTCTTTTCTTCTCCACTCACCGACCTACTTATACATTAAATATCAACCTAGACCAACACCATTGAATCGCTCATTCTCCTCTCCCACAATCTCTCTCTTTACCGAACAGCCTGTTGGGGATATACCGAGCCACACTTGCTCGGTATGCTTAACCCACCTCCTGATCCTTGAATGGGACGTAATACTACACTCAAGTGATTAAACCACACTTACTCCCTCAACACCAAACGACACCGGGCCACTGTACATGTCTCCAAAAACCAATCTTACCCACCGACTCACAAACTTCCTATCTCTCTCCAACAACAGGACGACCCACTTGACCAAGATACCGATCTACTCCTCAGGACTCTGACCGGACCCCACTCACTCTTGAACTGCCAAACCCCTCTTCTCCTCATCTTTCTTCACCAAAGAACAACTCCTAACCTCCACCTAAGTCTCGACTTCCAATTTTAGTGGCAACAATGGCTACTCATTCTATGCGACTTAAGGCACCAACAACCAACAAAGTCAAGCCAAGGCCCTAACTTAGAGTTTGCTTTTTATCCCTAATCCATCTCTTTTTCTCCTCTAAATTTATTTTCTACCTATTCCTACAATAAATGAAGAGGAGAGATGGAGGGTTTGTCAACACAGGCATCGAAATTCGATATAACATCGAGTTTGGAAATAAATTCATACACAGAAAAAGAGCTCGAGGTATGCGGTAGCTTTGGAATGTTGGGTTGGACGTTCATTCGTGATAGCGATTAGTTAGAATCGTGGGATGGAAATTCGGGTTCGGTGGAAGGCAAAGCAACGAGTAAGGCTCGGAGAGGAATGAACTGATGGCTTTGGAGAGCTAAAGTGCAAGTGAGAAAAAGGGAGAAGGAGGGGAGGCTGGAACTTATATACGGTAGAGGGGAGGTGAACAAGCTATCTCCTGCAGACCTGGTCAATATGTTTTGAAAGGTAAGTTTTTAGGCATGCGTGCTCTAGTTCAAGTGAACCGACCGTGTGGTTCGGTCTCTACATGCCGAACGACGCCTTGTCTATAAATATAAAAAAAGGGAAAGGAATATAGACTCAAAAATCTATGATAGGTGCTAGGGAGGACAGCCATTTTTCAACCTTTATTGTATACATTTGACTTTTGACAGTAGGAACTGATTAATGATTCAAAGCGTGTCGTGTTGCTTCACACGACACCCTTTAGGGGAAAATGTTACCCAGATGCTTGGCTGCGCTACAAAATACTGGTTATAGAAGTTAGTTTGAATGGTCCAGCCTACGAACACGGTTCGGCCTGTAGACATTGCTTGGCCGGAGTGAAAGGGATGTATGTCATTCGGCCAAAGAAGGATGTTGTTATGAATTTCATATGTATGGCTTGGCTTAAGGTGGAAGTACATCGTGCGGTCAATTGTCATTTGGCGTAGCATTGTTCCAACCTTAAAGGCGCATTGTCATTCATTGCTCGATCTGGATAGTGCACAGTATGCCGTCCGATCTATATGTTTCAGCGAATGCCGCTCCGCATCTATCGTTCAGTCTAAGTGTTTCAGCTCTCGCCGCTCGGCATCCACCATTCGGCAATGTCTTTCGTCTAATACTATTTGGCAACCTTGTTTGGCAACATCGTTTGGCAACGTCGCTCAGCAAAGCGTTGTTCGGCTAGCTTCGTTCGGTACAAGCGCCCGGTATAGCTATTTCAGAGAAACATGGGGATTCGACTTATCCGTGGTGATCAAAATCGAAGTGAGTGGTTCAGTACTATTCTGTTCCAAGTTCCACCGTGAGTTGCTACGAGTCTCTTGAGGTCTTACTTCGAGTCATTTGACAATCAACCACCGGTAAAACATGAGGGGTCGGCATTTCTCGATCGGCATTTGTCGTTCGTTGTGTCTCGTTCGGCATGCTTGGCTCGGTGCGTAGAAGTCACCTACTATGGGCCGAGATACCTTGTTCATGGGCCGGTGAAGGAAGTCCAGCATATCTACATCTATAAATAAAGGGGCAGGGGCGTAGTGAAAAGGGACTTTTTTGTGAACTTCGGGGAGACTCTGCCATTTTGAAGACTCGTCTCTTTTCTGTTAGAACTTGTATTCAAGTTTTTGGTGTACGGATTGTATCTGTATTCAATTATTTGAAAAACCAATAAAGATTAAACTCAAAGTGGACGTAGGCAGTTACGTCGAACCACTGTAAGTCTGGTGTTCTAGTTTTTGCAGTTATTTTACATACATTACTCTATTTTAATTTTCTACCTTCGTTAATCTCTCTACACAAATCTCTCTTTGGGTGTTTGTGACCCATTTTGGTGCTAACACAAATAGAATTTAATTCATCTTTATAAATCATTTTTATTCACATTAAATTCAAATTCCAATTATTTCCACAATTTCAAATATTATATTAACAATTTAATTATCCAATTGAATCCAGATATTCCAAATATAAGTTACTCTAGTCATAAAATTAACTTATGAATATTTATATTAATTAAATATCCTAATTTCAAATGACTGAAATTCTAGGTCGTTACATTCTACCCTACATAAAATAATTTCTCCCTCGAAATTACCAAGTAAGAAAAAGCTATCAAATCCATTAACTTTTCAAAAAACAATTCATTAAAATTAGATTACCAATAGTTTAAACCTTTTAACTTTTCCAAATGCCATTAGTTAAACTTCTTACAAAAACATTTCTAAATTTTCATATCCATACTTAGTTATCTTTGAAAAGCCAATTGATATCGTTTAACTTTTAACTCAAAATCAAAATTTTAGCCATTAAAAATTTTCCAAAATTCTCAAAAAATTTCTAACGCCTTAAATTCTTTTAAAATTTTTGCCATAGCCTCCTTTGTGCGGTTCGATTGCAAAAGAATCACAACATATAAATCTCATCTTTGAGGATGAGGCATCCCGTAGGGAAAAAATATAAAAGTACGATGCGTAATCCGAATATGTACCTTATATATTATTAGCGAGCATATTGGCTAAGATCCCACGAAAGCGAGATCCAAATGCGAAGCAAGCGCCATTCACACCTACTAAATACTCAACAAACAAATAAGAAACATGTATATATGAAAAGTATTATCAATATACAACATATACCATTACAACTACCATATATTCCAATATAGAAAATGAAATCAAAAGCAAAAATCCAACCACCAAACAACTATCATCCAACTAACATCCAACAAACCAATATCTATCCAATCAATCCACAACCAAATCAATATACATTCACTTCAATTAATATTTATTGAGTTGGTTTTCAGTTTAATCACATTTGATTCATTTACATTGGATTTTACTAACATTCATTATTCATATTTAATTAGTTTACATTCACTAATTTACCTTTAAGTTAGTTCGTTTCCAAATAAAATTCAATTCTAATTATATTCACTTACTTCCAATTTGAATTCAATTATTTAGCTTCCGATTTCATTAATTCAATTTCATCAACATTTAATGAATTTCAATACAATCAACTAACATCCATCTAACAACCAATGCATATCTAATCATAACCAAATTTATTTAATCTACTTTACTTTACATTCAAACATTCATATTTACTTTGTTTGCATTTAATCTGGTTCAACACTTTTAATTTCAATTGGTTTAATATTTAATTGACTTTCATTAAATTATTCAATTGCTAATTCATTTTACCACTAAAGTTCATTATATAACTCAAATTCATGTTAATTTAACTACTTCATTTCATTAACTTCTCATTAATCAACTTTATTTTGCATATTAATTTTATTTATCAAGATCAACTTGATTAAACATTACTTAAGTTAAATTTCTTCACAACATTTCATTCTATTTGACTTAACTTAAATTTTGTCTCTAAAGTCATGTTATTTAACTTTTACTAAAGTAAAATATCAATACTTATTCAAATTCAGATTTTGTTTTTCTTAACAAAATTGTTTAACCATTTTAAATATTCGGTTTTACTTACCTTTTCCCACTTAATAAGTTATACAACTTATTTATTCAAACTTCCAAATTTGTATTAATAATCACTTATCCTTAAGTTTAATTTCCATTTCAATAACTTATCTAATCAAGTTCAATTTATTTAACCTTCCTAAAATAAAATTTTCATTTCTGATTATAAGTCCAAAACTCATTTTACTTATATTTATCAAATTCAAACTAGGATTTTAATTCAAATTTTGTTTATCACAACAAAACTTCAATTTTCAATTTACTGTTGTAACAAATCCATCACACGAAAACTCGAAAATGATATTAATGATGCTGCAGTCATCACCCTTATTATTTTCCAGCAATAGTAGTGAATTCAGTGCTTTATATTCTTTTAAAAATCCTTTTTAATTTACAAATCACATTTATAAATTCTCTTACTTATATAATTTCACTATTTTACTTCATTTATATAAGATTCATTCCAAATTTATTTATCTTATTTAGATTTATCATAATATAATCTCTTTTATTTATTTTTCTTTTTTTGAAACTGGGTAAACCGCCTCATTATAAACCTTACTAATTATCAGCGTGATACCTAGTAAGGAAAAAAGACTGTGGTGCTTTATTGATATCATATCAATTAAAATACAAATAATGTTTGTGCAACGAAGGCAAAACCAACACCAGTAAAAAGTCCATCCAAAATAAAATTCCTAGCGGGTAAAACTCATGAACCCGATACACTCAAATACAAAACATGGCATATGCCAAACAAAACAAAAACAGAAAACAGAAACCGGCTGAGAAGGGAATAAGTTTACTCTTAAGCTTTAACCGTTATCCACTAAGTCAATGCCCCATCTTTCTAAAAATTTCTTCATTTTCTCTTGATCTCTTCGCCTTCCTCCTGCTCTTCGTCATCAAATATTTTATATCAATTTCCGCATAATTCCATCTTCGAAACTTGTCAGTCTCTTTACCTTCATGGATTCTAGCGTTTCGTTCCAACCAGATATGGTAGATAATCGTGACGAAGCTGCAAGAAGCGAGATCTTTGATCTGGTTCTCAGCTTTGAAAGAATCGTAAATAGCAGCCGCTTCATCTTCAATCAGCATCGAGCCAAATCGATTCATACCAAGCTTCATTTTACATCGAGTCCAGAGATACGCCGAGAACGTACATTCGAAAAATAGGTGATTTCTATTTTCTAGTTTGCATTTACATAATACACATATAGGATCTACGGAGAATCCCCATTCAATCTGTTTATATTTGGCTGGAATTCTATTTAATATTACTTTGTATGCGCATAGCATCATTTTAGGGTTGTTGCAGTAGTTCCAAATAACTTTACACCAGATTATAGGCTGAAAATGTCTTCTATCGCAATTCCATGCAGAGTAGAAAGTAAATCCATTAGGATTATTATTCCAGCTCCAGAAATTTGAATCATGTGTAGTAGACAGTTCTACTTCATTGATTTGATTTATTTGTCTAGTGAAATTTAAAATCTATGGCCTTATAGTGTTATTCTGTATTATACCGCTGACCTTCATATTGTCCCCACCATTTAAGCCAAGAGCATCCCACCCAATAATATTAACCAATAATTCATTGTTGATCCAGGGGTCGTGCCATAGAAGTGTATTTTACCCATCAACTATGTTTCTGTATATGTGTTGTAGACCTTTCTGCCTATGTTAAAGATAGATTTCCAGGTATATGAACTGTTACTATCAATTTCCATAGTCCAGAAGTGTTTATCGTTACAGTATCTTTTGCTCATCCATTTAGACCATAGATTATTGTTGTTTATATAATGCCACAACAATTTAAGAGCAGTAGCAGTTCTATTGTCTACAAAATTTCTCAGTCCCACCCCTCCTTCAAGTTTAGGTCTACATAAGATATCCCAAGCAATTTTATGGGTTCTGCATCCCCAAATAAAATTTTCACATATCTTATTAATTTTATTACTGGTGGCAATAGGCAATTGGTATGTCATCATCCAGTACAACACCATAGGAGTAATAACTGAGTGGATGAGTTCAATCTTACCTACCATAGAGAGAAGTCTACAGTCCCATCCATCCATTCTAAGTTGAATCTTATCAAGAAGATTTCCACAATCATTGTAGTGAAGATAATTATATGACAGAGGGACACCCAAATATTTAATAGGCAATGTTCCTTCTCTCATATCCAAAATATTAAGCAAAGAATTTCTGTTAATCACACCTCTGCTGAAATAAGCTTTAGAATTTAGATTATTAATATTCAGACCTGTCAATTCTTTTAGATTCTGCATCATGTCTTTGATAGTTTTAGCATATTTAAGCTTAGCTTCAGAAAAAATCAAGAGATCATCTGCATACATAAGATGAGTGACACATGGATCTTGGTTGTAAATAGGTTGAAAAGTTGATGCAGCACGAGCTACAGATTCACAAGGCTTAAGTCGGTCATGACCTAAAGGAGGAGTTTTGGGTCATCTGCGACCTAAGGAGTCACGAGACAAGAAGTCAGGACTTAACCGAGTCTTAAGTCGCTCGATATCTTTAGGTCGTGTACGACCTATAGCAACGGGAGCTATCAAAGAGGCGGCACGAGTTAACAGCCAGCGAGTTACGTGATAGGTCACTCAAGCGAGCTACGACCTAGTGAAGATAGCGAGCTAATAATAAGTCGCTCCGTCCATTCAAACTACGAACATTGCCGAGCAACGACTTATGGCTTTAGGTCGGGAAAAGATAGGTCGTAAAGCTTAGGTCGTAAGACCTTATCTCGTATTATTTGTACTTAAGTCGTAGGTCGTGTGCGTTGCATCTTAGGCCGTGTAATTAAAATTCCGTGTTGTAACTCGTTGAGATGCTGTGAGTAAGGTCGTGTGAGTTTGTTCATATGTTTTTGTTTGGTTAGGTCGGCAACGACCTTGGTAATTCGTAGGTCGCCAAACGACCTAAGTTGAGTCGCGTGTTATTTGGATGTGTTGTAGCCTATAAATAGGCGTGTGGTGGTCATTTGTAGAGGTGGATTGTTAAATAAAACTTTGTTTTGATTGTTGTGTGCTTTCATCTAAATTGGTAGTTGAGTGTAATCTCCTATCTCCACTTTCGGTTAATCGAGTGCGCTCGATTCAACGATTGTTGAAGCCGATTCGTGGTATCAAGTGCGCTTGATCAACGCTTGAAGAATTGAAGATCTTCTTTCACGGTATCGTGCGCGATCAACGTGACGAGGATAGCTAGAATTCGGTATCTTCGGATCAACGAATTTGGGCATTTCAGTATTCGTCAATCCACCGATTGCTACTTTCATCGATCTATATCGTTTTGTTATTATCCGCTGCGTCAAAAGTACATGCCTTGTATGCTTTATACATCATCAAAGAAAGAAATTCCATATCTATGCAGAAAATATAAGGGGAGAGGGGATCTCCATGTCTCAACCCTATGTTACTGTAAATAAAACCCTTGGGACTATCATTGACAGTGATAGAATAGGTGGGGGAAGAGATACATTTTCTTATAAGTTTGATCAAGCTATTAGGGAATCCCATCATATTCAACATGTGGCATACAAACTCCATGTTGATCATGTCATAAGACTTTTGAAGGTCTATCTTAAGACACATTTTATCACTGTCTTTTCTATTGAATTGTCTAATTTGTTCATGTGCAAGCAGGATATTTTCAGCAATATATCTTCCTGGAATGAAAGCTGATCGGTTCTCTGATATAAGATGAGGTAGAAAAGGTTTGATTCTATTGCATATAATTTTGGAGACGATTTTGTATAATATATTACAACATGCAATAGGCCTGTAATCAGAGATACAATTGGGCTGTTTGATTTTAGGAACAAGTGTGATAAAACTATGATTTAAACCTTTTTCAATTCTTCCTGTGGTAAAAACTTCTTGAATCCAGTTCAAAATGTCATATTTCAACTCATCCTATTGTATTTTATAAAATTTTGCAGTGAAACCATAAGGACATGGGCTTTTGTCATCAGTGATAGAGAATACAGCTTTTTGAACCTCCTCGATTTTGATACTAGAAGTAAGTTTAGTTCTGCCTCTATCATTTATTTTTCTCATGCACTAGATATCAGGAAAATTACTAGTTAAGGGCCGTGTGGAGTAAAAAATGCCAGTATAATAATTTATAGCCTCAGATTCAATTTTCCAGCATCTTGTATAATTTCCCCATTACTCATAATTATCTGATTCCAGTTGTTAATGTACCTTCTTTGTGACATCTTTGCAAGAAAAATTTTTGTGCATGAGTCCCCATCTGTCAGCCATTCAGTTTTTGCTTTCTGTTTGGATTTTAAAAATGCAGCCACATTTTGATTCTTCCAGTTGTTATATGCATTGCTGAGTTTATCAGATAATAATGTGTTTATAGGGTTAGCATCACAATCTTTAAGGCACTTTTGATATTCCTCTTCATGTTTTTTAAGGAGATTGCCCTCTCTGCAGTTCTTGAGATTCCACTCTTTCAACTTAACTTTACATTCTTTAATAAACTTCATGAACTTGTGCAATTTTGAAGCTTGGTAGTTAGGGAAATCGGACAGATATTTGTCTAAAATATTTTGAAAATGGCTCATGTACCCTTCCCCCAAATCCCATGAGTTAACATATCTAAAAGGAGTATTTTTGGGGTCTTTGTTTTCTTTATTAAAGCTAATAAAAATTTGGATATGATCACTGATAGCATTAGAAACCCTAAAAGTGGTAATCCCTGGATTAGAACCCAGCAATAAATGATCACAGAGAACTTTATCAATTTTAGATGCCACACCCTTCTTCCTCCATGTGTATTTGAAAACTATAGTAGGAAGTTCAACCAGACCCACCCTAGAAACACAATTGTTAAATCCTGCCATTTGACTAAATGGCATAATTGTACCACCCTTTTTGTCAGAAGATGATAAAGTATTATTAAAATCCCCAAGAATAATCCATGGGGAATTCACAAACCTAGATTCATCAATTATATCTTCCCATAATTTATCTCTATCTCTAATGAAATTACTAGCATAAACAAAGGATATTCTGCATTTAAAACCACCAGTGTTTTCAGCTAGTAAAGAGATATGTTGATATGATTTATTCTCAATTTGGAAATTCCAAATATTAGAATCCCAGACAATGAGTATTCGACCTTTGCTACCACGATCGTTATTATCAATCATCTTCCAATTTCTTTGCAATCTATGCCCCAGTTTCTCAATATTCAGAGTACTCAATTTATTTTCAAGTAAGCCAGCAATAGATGGCTTATATTTAGTTAGGAATTTAATCACTTCGAATTGTTTATCTAAAGCATTTAAACCCCTAACATTCCAAGTAACAATGTCCATTATTTAAACTTACTTTGGCTCCTTGTATTTGCTTTAGGTGGAGCAGGGGTTAGTTTTCCTTTTCTACCTTTAATATTCTGCATATTAGAAGTTTCAAATTCTTCATAAAATTTTTGGTTTTTATCCACAAAGTTCGAGACATCTTCTATTTTTTCTGGCTGTTTATAAACATTTTCTTCTCTGGCAAGATTTCTGATAAGTTCCTCACCTTCAGATTCGCTCAAATCTTCTACCAAGCCTTCTATGAGTTGTTCATTTACTTGAGCTTTTTGTGCAGGAAGGGTATCAGGCATGTCAAGATCCAGAATGGTGGAATTGTTATCATTTAAAAAAGGTAAAACAGTGCTCTTCTCCTTGTAATTTGTAGAGATTTCATTCATTGTCGCCTTCTCTGTTGTTTTTTCAGTTGTAGGCACGCCAGATTGGTCAGAGACAGTCATGTCTTCATTACAATTATTATCTAAATTTTCTGTAGTTTTAGTTGTATTTTGTTTATGTAATAAAGGGTTTTCAGACCCTTCAGTTGTAATTTCAGAATCTACATTTATAACTTCCTTATTAAAATCATTATTTGTTTTTCCTGCTATTTGCTCTGAATTTCCAATTTCTTCAGTTTGTTCTGAGTTATCAATTAAAATGGTCTGTTCGGAATTAAAAGAAGTAGTAGCATTTTCCTTATCTTTTGGTACCCACTTTTCCTTACTTTTTATTTTGCATTACTGGGTAGAATGGCCAAACACTTTAAATTCTTTGCAATTGTTTGGTTTGTAAAGATACTCTACTTTGATCGTTAGTTCCTCCCCAGTGTAAAGAATAGCAGTCACTTCATTAGGAAAATCATCACTTGTTTGCATTTCAACCAGTATTTTAGCAAAGGAAATCCTAGATTCATCAGCAGTAATCTTATCCATTTTAATAGGCTTTCCTAGCACACTCGCTATGGCACTCATTGCCTCTTTATCCCATAGTTCGAGTTCTAGATTAGAAAGTTTTATCCATATAGGAAGAGTTGTTATTAAGTATTTTCTAAATCTAGTACCCATCACCCATTTTTTCAGAATAATAACTTTATTGTCAAACAAATAAGGTCCACCTCTGAGCACTTTGTCACAATCCAATTTGTTATCAAATCGTATTATAAAGAAACCATTCTCTCGAGATAATAGCTGAAATTTCCCTGATGGTTTCCATACTCGTTCTATGTAACCTTTGAGATGTAAATGATAGGGTCTGACCCCATATATGTAGAATATAATTGAGTCTTCCCACTTGCTTTCCGACCTCTTCACTGAAGTTTCTGATATGTTTGCTTTCTTTTTATCACTGACAAAAAATGGTTGAATATAGTGGAGATCCAGATATTCATCTCGTTGCTCCCCTATTCCTCCACTTGCTGCTTCCTTCCACGATTTCGAATTCCCAGATTTTATTTCATTTTGGATAGTTTTCCATTTATTTTCTTCCCTACTAGAATCGTTACGATCACCTTGAACCTATAGGATTCCGGATCTGGTTCGAGTTTGATCCCCCCTAAATTTGAATCCCTGGATTGACGAACCACTTGGTGATTTTTTGATTGCCGTGAAACAATCCGTCGCGTCCCAGGTCAAGGCGATTATTCAAAGTCGCCGTTAGGTCCGGTTGTACTGCTTTCCCTTTATCTCGATATGAGATTGTTTGCGGCAACTTGGGTGAAGCCTCATTTTCAGGTGGTCTTCCTCTGTCTTTGGTAAGATCGCCATTAGGGTTAGATATATAAGCCGCCATTAGGGCTAGAAAATACGAGAAACTGTTATAATAATGTAATCTCTTTTACTTTGAAACTTTCAAAATCAACGGGATTCAAATTTTCAAATTCTTAGTTTAAATTCAATTTGTTTATAACTCATATTTATAAATATCCTCATCTAGTTTCATTTCTTATATATAATATTATTTCACAATGGTAAATCATACTAATTATAATTCCATACATTATAATTCATTAGCTTGTATAATTTATTCTTCCACAATTGTTTTTTTATTTAGATTATTCAAATGTCTTTTATTAACTTATATATATATATATACACACACATTTTCAAACAACCAAACAATTAATTTACATACACTATAATAATTCCTAAAAAATTGTTTCCTTTATATATAAAATATAATCAAGGTAAAATTATTTCATTTACTCAATTTAAAATAATACTATGTCGACTTGCCTTGTTTAAGTGTTTTAGAAATCCCTATCGATAACGTGGCGTCCCACGCACCAACCAGAATTCACAAACAACTCAACCGATAAGTAAACACAATATAAAAAAATTTATATCACTAACAAATACACGCTCAAATATGTGATACACTCAAACTCAATCTAGGGTGCTATTGTCCCTATCTATACTGAGTACACATCAAAGCCAAGGAATGTACAAAATCTAAGCTCTGATACCACATGTGACGTCTCGCAAATCCGTACCTTTTGAATCGACAATAATCTAAACATGTCCGACGCAAAAAGCACAGGCTGGCGGAAAGTCATGAGGAAGAAAAGAAGACAGAAGAATCTCACATTGCAGCGGAATAACATATAATATCATATCAATGATCTTTACAAAACAGAAACTGTATATACATACATCAATCATGTAACGACCCACAAACCCATACCCCTTGAGTCGACATTATTCTCCAACATATCAACTCAAAGTGAACGGAAATACGAACCGTTAGGATTAAATAAGAAGGAGATAGAAGAAGAGAAAACAAAACAACAGCAGAATCTTACCATCGCGGCAGAATAAAATATAATGGATAATAACTGATCTTTACACATAAGAAAACTATATCTGTTTTATACATTACATCATCAGAGTACAATACAAACAACAACACAATTTAGGACGGTTATAATATCTCGTCCTTCCAAAGATGAATATACATCTTTCTCTGCACAGTGGAAATATAAATCTACAGAAAATACGCCTCGTCATCCAGGTCGTCTCCTGAGCTCCACAGCAGTTCATCCAGTATCTATACTCTATAATACTCAGTCTGACCCGAGCATCATAGTTAAATAACACCCGAGTTAGTCTGGAAAACCAGAGTGAGAAAACACACTCAATTGGATTATTAAAGTTTTCAAAATCCTTTTGAAATCAAAGGTATCTCGTAAAACCATGCCACAAATAAACATGTCGGGTTTTTACCTTACGATAACCAAAACATTTCTTATAAAATCCTATGATATTATAGTAGTGTCTATATACAAATACTTATTCAAATAGCCGAAATTGTTACATTATTAAATTCCAGCTAATAGGTATACAACAAATCCGTAAAGGCACGTAGGGAAAATTAATTTCCATCAATGACAGGGCTACTGGGGTACCGCCCGCCACAATACGTGGTTTAGATCACCCTACCGAGGATCCCTTCGGATCCCCTGCATCACAAAGCTGATGCTACACCTTACTGGATAGTCCGAATAAGTTTACCCCGCGGTTGCGATCAGCAACTGCTACATAGCGGAAATATAAAGGGACATCTAGAAAGGGGTGACCTTACCCTAATTGGTTGCTAGCCACTTAGCCTTGTGTGCACCTTACCTTTTTTAGCCATTTTCGGTTGATGAGGCTCGAGGCTATGCGTTACCTTTTAGCATACATTCACTTAGAATTCTCATCGTCCTCCTGACGATGTTCTGAAAGCATTCGTCATACAAGTCCGTTAAAGGTTCGAATGGAACCGAAGGCACTACTCCTACTACATCCATTTTGGAATCACCCTCAGGATTAGTAGCGACTAGCCCTTTCACTTCACTGCTCCATCTTCGACTCCAAACTCTTGTCTTCCTCACGAAAACGTTCAAACTGGATCGAAGTGGTTTTCGAAAAATAAATCCCGATCCCGGTGTCTTCGAAACGATCAACGCATTGGCCAATATTGATAGTCGGTTATTTAACTATCAAATAACATTCACAAACAATCATCAAGCCATAATAATTTCTCCCAAATTATTTATTGACCTCAAAATATCTTTGTAAGATATATTTCCACTTTTCAACCCTTTGAAAACAGTTTCAAACCATCTTTCTCTCACGGAATAAATTTCCCAAATATTTTCTATTTCCACTGAAATCACCAAGAACAATTACTATAGATTTAAAAATAATTTAAAACATTTTATTATAAAATATACTTTAAGATATTTAAATTAAACTACTTAAACACTTTATTTCAAAATATGTGCTTTAAAAAATTTAAAATATAAACAACTTTATAAAATATGAAACTGATTTTTTTAAAAAATAAAAGTTAAGCCAAACTAAATTTAAAATAAAAATTAAGCCAAACTAAATTTAAAATAAGAGTTACGAAATTCTATACAAGTTTTCAAATAAACTTTAACCAAACTATCTTTAAAATAAAACTACTTTATAAAATATATGTATTAATAATTATCTTTTTAAAACATAATACCAATTTACCTTTTAAAAAAAATTACCACTATAACTAATTTAATGAATATTTACCCTTTAACATTTTAACAACTTAAATAAAAAAAAATTAAAACATTCCTTTAACCAACTTTAAAACTTTAACTTTTACTTAAAAATCCGTTTTGAAAGCATACTTGGCTTTTCAGGGAAATACACTTCTCTCCCACACCTTTTTAAAATAAACCACTATTTATTTTAAAACAAATTCACATTCCTTTATAAATTCCCACCGTGAATTTATACTTCCAAATATCCGCTGATATCCATTTCACTTTATAAACCCAGTTTATAAACTCCATTGTCTCACCCCTTCTTTCAAAACACAGTTTCAAATACTAAATCAATTTCCAAATTGATTTCCAGAATTTACTCCATTAAATAATTTCATTTACTTATCCAAATTTATTTCAAAACCCATAAATTTCATATTTTACTTCCTTATTATAATCTAAAATCTTATTTAAACTGAGTACCAATTTCATACTCTTCCAATCTATTTTTATTCTTCCAAACAAATTTTAAACCTTGAATTTCTGAAATAAATTCTTTATTCCCTTAAATAATATCATTTAACTTTAAGAATTCATTTATTCCCATTTATCCATAAATCTCCTTTCCCATACCCGGAATTATTTATTTGAAATTAAAATCAACTTCTATTTTTTTCCCAATTCATTCTTTAATTATCCTAATTTCTCCAAAATTATTTTTCTTAAAATTTCTCTCTTTTATTTCCTTTCAAAAATCAAATATTTACATTTTGATAACTCAATACCATATATATTCAATCTATTCATAGCATCCAATATTCCAATTCCCAATATAATCAATAACCTATCAAAGATTATCAATTAAAACATAGATTATAAAAATAAATTACACTATTTTGAGGAATCCAGTTGGATCCCTCCAACCTGTTTCCCTACATCCACAGATGTTAGCACAATATAAAATACCAATTCCACTTCGAGGTGGAATATCGCGGTATATGGGGTTATATAATCTCATCCACTATCATGCGGCGCATAGGGTCTCACCCGCTATATAATGCGGGAAATCAATCACTCCAATATATATATATATAATATATACTACTATATAATATACCATATCCAATCAATTCAATCATTCAACCAAATGTTTTAAATTTAACTATTTAAATTTAATTAATACCCAGATGAGTGAGTTTAACTCACCTTTGATTTTTTTTTTTTGCAATCCATCCAACCCGACTTAATTTTCCATGATTTCAGACCTTACTGCCTAAGTTGACAATGAACTACCCAGAACGCCGTCATCTCACCTCGTAGGTCGTCATCACCGACAACAAGAACTCAAACCAACCTCGAACGCCTCAGCTCATCCCTACTTGAAGTGCTTGTATCTTACTGTCAGTTTGTCCTTCAAGATCAAAAGCATCAGCTTCTTCCAACTTTTCCTTGATTTGTTGACAACTCAATGATCTCAGGTGACCGGGTAACCTCTGATACAGAAATCGCTACGACAGCCTTAGCATCCCTCGGCTAAACGCTAAAGAGCTCTTTTAATTTTCCTCTCACACCCCACGATAAGTCTTTCAATAAGATCTTCGAGTTCAACATCAAAGTCATGACCACCTATGACTTTGCTTCTTGATATTCTTCCCGCAACTGCAAAGAGTGCACCTTTGGACAAGGGCCCAAATCCAATTTCGCGAGTTGGAACGGATCGTGATGGCACAACCCAGACAAGAAGAGCTGGAAAACGTCGCGATCGTAATACTTACGATTAACTTCCCTACCTTCATCGTTGCGGTTGGCACCCATCAACGCATCCAACTGTTTGCGAATTGCATCTATATCTAAATTAGTTTTATTTAGGGATTTCAATTCAAAATTGGGGTTTTGAGACAGTCTGCTTCGGCCATTACTTCCCTTTTCTCTTTTTTTTAATGATTCGGCCATTGAACTACTGTGTTTTAGTTGAACGAAAATTGCTTGTTCGTTCCTCTCTTTTCTTTTATATTTCAAACGAGAAATTCCTCATTATCATTTTTATTTAAGACACGTGTTAACCCAGTTGAAACGTGTTGTTTTATTTTTTAAATTCCTTTACGTGTCTATAGATTATCAACAGTTCCTATGCAATTGTATTATTTATTTAAATCCAAATTCAGATTTAAATCATCTTGATTTTCGCACTCACAATCTCGATCTCGTATCAAGGCGTGCCGCCTGGCGTTTATAATGTTAAACCCCTATTCCAGATGCAATGGAAAAGGTTTCGAGTCCTAACTCGATCGTATGGAGAAGATAGCTTTTTGGATCAACTATTATATAAATTTTCGATAAAAATTCAGCACGTTTATATACCGTACGACCAAACGACAACTCCAAACACTATGAAAATTGAAATCCGATAATAATACACTATTACGGATCCAATGGAACTAGTTTCGTCGAATTCCAAGACTGTGCTTCGAAAAATCTATTTTTAAATATCAGTTTAAACAATGTATTTTTAAAACTGAACAAAACACTTCCAAGTTCAATTTTAAAACTTCTGCTAGTATTATCAATATAAATTTTACAAGCCTTCAAATTATTTTTAAGAGGCTTAAAATCGAAGATTTAATATTTTACCCAATTTCAAATTATTAAATTCAATAACTTAATTGCCAAATAATAATGATATTTGAAATTTAAGTTAAACTACCTTTCAAATATTTAAAATCAATTAAATATTCTGATTTCAAATATCTAGAACTTTCCGGGTCATCACATTCCTCCCCCTTAAAAGAATTTCGTCCCCGAAATTACTAGTTAAGAAGAATGATCCAATACCCATTCACTTATCTTTTCCCAAATCCACGAGTTTTCATAACTTCCCAAAACCAAACAGTTTTAACAATACCCAAACCATTTTTTTAATAAAGACATTATCACCCTTATTAACCTTCCAAGCTTTCTCCATAGGTTCCAACCAATATTACTTACCCAACCATTCAAATTTAAATTCAAAGCCAAATTTTAAATTTTCAAACTTCTCAAAAAAAATTAACTCCCTAAATTTTCGAAAATTTTTGTCAGCGTCTCATTTGCGCGGCTAGCTCGGTACAACTACAAAATGCCACTATGGGCCTCCAGATTTCAAAGGAAACAAAAAGCCAAGTGGCTATACAAGAAAATCATCAAATTTCATACAAAATTTATACATACCTTTTTCGTGCAATTCCTTTTTATTTACTAAAATTAAAAATCCCAATTTCCTTTTTGCTTTTTAAGCACCTGTATATCCTACTTAGCCATAACATCCAATTACAGATTTCAAAATCATTTTATACCTTTCTTTACAATAGTTTCAATATTTATTTCATTCAAGCTCGTATGATGTACATATACCATTCGTATGCAATATCAAATTCAATCGCTCGCTCGATCACACAATTTCACTTTCAAACTAGTATCGTCCACCCGACTTTCTAGTGCGGACTCAGATCTGGTTTCTTGATCAGAAACCGTCATTCTCCTTTCACAGCCACAAACTAAGAAAAAAAAATTCCAGAATCAATCAAAATCCATATCCAGGGTTCGCCGTTGAAAATCGAGTGAAAAATCCAAACTCGGATCGATATAACAATCTCGAAATTCTATGCTCGAATCTGGATCAAATCGCTATGCGAATAAAATAATATACATAGATCCTACGTATTTATCTCAATTGATTATTAGTCATATCAATTTTGTTTTTATTCACATTTTATTTTGATTTCCATTTGCTAATTCACAATTAACATTTCACACACTTTTATTAAACCTTCATTCAAATTTAACTTAGAATATTTTTCCCAATACCAAATTTACTTGAGAATTTCACCCTTTACTTTTCTTTGAAGATTTATACATATTTCTTATAACTATTATAACTGCACCACTTAAGCCTTATACCCATTTTATTCAATTTCCATTTGAATTCTATTTACCTTTCATTATAAATATTGAATTCTATCCATCTTATCTCAACCCATTTTTACTTAACCATTCCTTTAATTAGTTCACTTACTAATTTATTTTAAATCTAAAAGTTTTATTTCCAAACTTAAATTATTCTAGTCCTCTTCGAACTAATTTTCCAACTTCACTTTACTTTACATACACAATTTAAATCAAATATCATTTTAATATTCAATTTTCATTCATTTACTTAGAAATGTAAATTCCCTTTGCTTACCATTTAAATCAATCAGTTTACTAAAAATTTTAATTTCAATACTTTGTTTTACTTAGTTCAACTTGACTAATTTCCCAATTTACATAATTCAAATATTCAGTTTCAATCGTATTTACTTACATATGCAAATTCATTTGTCTATCCACAATTTCATTCCCAACTTATAACTTTTCATTTAAGTAAACATTTCACTTAGTCTCCTTAGGATTATTTAAACTCAGTTTTAGTTAACTATATTTAATTACACTCCGATTCAATTTAAATTTTAAACTTCCAAAAGTTCTCCAACTTATTTAAATTCCATTTGCTAACTTCTTTTAATTTACTCCATCCAATTGGCTTATTTTTCAAACTTATTTTAATTTAACTCTTCTAAAGTTAAATTTTATTCTAAACAAATTTCAAATTTTTATAAGTTCTTCAAACCCGTTTATATTCTGTAAACATTTAAATGAGATCCCAGAGTTTAAACAATTGCCTAGCATTTCAAAATCATTTTTGAAATCAATTATATCCATAATTCGTTTGCATATCAAATTATCCTTTAATTTTTAAAACCAAACCCAATTTTGCAAACAATTCCAATTTAAAACATTTTGGCAGCAATTCCTCTCTTGGAAACCCGAAAATGAACATCAATGATGCTGCAGTCATCACCGAAGTTATTTTCCAACGACCCAAAAAAGTTTAGTGCTTTTATTTCTTTAAAACATTTTCCCAAATAATTTTAAATTCTAAATCTTACCAGATTCCAAATCCAATTCAAAAATATTTCTCACATAATATCACCATTTCTCCTCCAAACTTTTGAAAAATCATTTTCAAACTCAAAGGAATTTAAACTTTTCCAAAATTCCAAATTCTTCTAATTCATATTCAATATTAATCTGGGACTTTATCTCATTTTAATTATAAGTCATATTTATAATTCACATTTACAAATCCAATTTGTATATGAATTTATTTCTTAGCTTTTAGTTATGATTTCCAATTTCTTATTTAATTTCTACACAGTAATGATAACAGTTTAATATCATCATTCCCTAACATTCAAGCAACCATATACTATAATAGTTTACAAAACTTATTTCCTTTATATACAAAAATAATTTGGGTAAAATTATTTCATTTACCCTAATTTAGAACAATACTGTGTCGAATTGTTCTACATAAATGTTTAGAGATCCCTATCAATAACGTTAACTACTCGTATTGACAAGAATCCATAAACCACTCAACAAACCAATCAATACAATATAAAACGATTTTATATTTACTAACAAATACACGCTTATATCTATTAATACACTCGAACTCATTCTAGAGTACTGCGGACTCTATTTTAATGGGTAATTCCCACCAGAGCCAAGGTTCTCGCTTAACCTTCAGCTCTGATACCAGTGTAACGACCCGCAAACCCGTACCCCTTGAGTCGACACTATTCTCCAACACATCAACTCAAAGTGAACGGAAATACGAACCGTTAGGATTAAAGAAGAAGGAGATAGAAGAAGAGAAAACAAAACAACAACAAAATCTTACCATCGCAGCGGAATAAAATATAATAGATAATAACTGATCTTTACAAATAAGAAAACTATATCTGTTTTATACATTACATCATCAGAGTACAATACAAACAACAACACAATTCAGGATGGTTATAATATCTCTTCCTTCTAAAGCTAAATATACAGCTTTCTCTGCACAGCGGAAATATAAATCTACGGAAAATACGCCTCGTCATCCAGGTCGTCTCCTGAGCTCCACAGTAGTTCATCCAGAATCTGTACTCTATAATACTCGGTCTGACCCGAGCATCATAGTTAAATAACACCCGAGTTAGTCTGGAAAACCAGAGTGAGAAAACACACTCAATTGGATTATTAAAGTTTTCAAAATCCTTCTGAAGTCAAAGGTATCTCGTAAGACCACGCCACAAATAAACATGTCGGGCTTTTATCTTACGATAACCAAAACATTTCTTATAAAATCATTTGACATTACAGTAGTGTCTATGTACAAATACTTATTCAAATAGCCGAAATTGTTACATTATTAAATTCCAGCTAATAGGCATACAAACAAATCCTTAAAGGCACGTAAGGAAAATGGATTTCCTTCAATGACAGGGCTACTGGGGTACCGCCCGTCACAGCACGTGGTCTAGATCACCGTACCGAGGATCCCTCCCAATCCCTTGCATCACAAAGCCGGAGCTACCCCTTACTGGATAGACCGAATAAGTTTACCCCACGGTTGGGATCACCAACCGCCACACAGCCGAAATATAAAGAGACATCTAGAAAGGGGTGACCTTACCCTAATTGGTTGTTAGCCACTTAACCTTATGTGCACCTCCCCTGTTTTAGCCATTCCCGGTTGATGAGGCTCGAGGCTATGCATTACCTTTTAGCACACATTCACTTAGAATGCTCATCGTCCTCCTGGCGATGATCTGAAAGCATTCGTCCATACAAGTCCGATCCGGGTTCGAACGGAACCGAAGGCACTACTCCTACTACATCCATTTGGGAATCACCCTCAGGATTAGCAGTGACTAGCCCTTGCACTTCACTGCTCCATCTCCGACTCCAAGCTCTTGCCTTCCTCATCAAAACTTTCAAACCGGATCGAAGTGGTTTTCGAAAAATAAACCCCGATCCCGGTCTCTTCGAAATGATCGGCGCATTGGCCAATATTGACAGTCGGTTATTTAACTATCAAATAACATTCACAAACAATCATCAAGCCATAATAATTTCTTCCAAATTATTTATTAACCTCAAAATATCTTTGCAAGATATATTTCCACTTTTCAACCCTTTGTAAACATTTTCAAACCATCTTTCTCTCACGGAACAAATTTCCCAAATATTTTCTATTTGCACTGAAATCACCAAGTACAAATACTATAGATTTAAAATAATTTAAAACATTTTATTATAAAATATACTTTAAAATATTTAAATTAAACTACTTAAACACTTTATTTCAAAATATATGATTTAAAAATATTTAAAATAAAACTACTTCATAAAATATAAAACTAATTTTTTTTTAAATAAAAGTTAAGCCAAACTAAATTTAAAATAAGAGTTACGAAATTCTATACAAGTTTTCAAATAAACTTTTTCCAAACCATCTTTAAAATAAAACTACTTTATAAAATATAAATATTAATAATTATATTTTTAAAACATAATACCAATTTACCTTTTAAAAAAATACCCACTATAACTAATTTAATAAATATTTACCCTTTAACATTTTAACAACTTAAACAAAATTCTTTAAAACGTTCCTTTAAACAACTTTAAAACTTTCAACTTTTACTTAAAAATCTGTTTTGAAAACATTCTTGGCTTTTCAGGGAAATACACTTATCTCCCATACCTTTTTAAAATAAACCACCATTTATTTTAAAACAAATTCACATTCCCTTATAAATTCCCACCGTGAATTTATACTTCTAAATATCCACTGATATCCATCTCACTTTATAAACCCAGTTTATAAATTCCATAGTCTTACCCTTCTTTCAAAACACATTTTCAAATACTAAATCAATTTCCAAATTGATTTCCAAAATTTACTCCATTAAAATAATTTCTTTCACTTATCCAAATTTTTTTCAAAACCCATAAATTTCATATTTAACTTCTTTAAATAAAATCTTATTTAAACTGAATACTAATTTCATACTCTTCCAAACCTATTCTTTATTCTTCCAAACAAATTTTAAACGTGAATTTTTAATATAAATTCTTTTTCCCTTAAATAATATCATTTAAGTTTATGAATTCATTTATTCCCATTTATCCGTAAATCTCCTTTCCCATACCTGGAATTATTTGTTTGAATTTAAAGTCAACTTCTATTTTTTTCCAAATTCATTCTTTAATTATCCCAATTTCTCCAAAATTATTTTTCTTAAAAATTTCTCACTTTTATTTCCTTTCAGAGATCAAATCTTTATATTTTGATAACTCAATACCAAATATATTCAATCCATTCATAGCATCCAATATTCCAATTCCCAATATAATCAATAACCTATCACGGATTATCAATTAAAACATAGATTATAAAAATAAATTACACTATTTTTAGGAATCCAGTTGGATCCCTCAAACCTGTTTCCCTGCATCCAAAGATATTAACATAATATAAAATACCAATTCCACTTCGAGGTGGAATATCGCGGTATATGGTGCTATATAATTTCATCCGCTATTATGTGGCGCATAGGTCTCATTCGCTATATAATGTGGGAAATAAATCACTCCAATATATATACTACATACTACTATATAATATACCACATCCAATCAATTCAATCATTCAACCGAATATTTTAAATTTAACTATTTAAATTTAATTAATACCCAAATTAGTGAGATTAACTCACCTTTGATTTTTGTTTTGCAATCCGTCCAACCCGACTTGATTTTCCATGATTTCAGACCTTACTGCCTAAGTCGACAACGAGCCACCCATAACGCCGTCATCTCACCTCGCAAGTCATCGTCACCGACAACAAGAACTCAAACCAACCTCGAACGCCTTAGCTCATCCCTACTTGAAGTGCATGTATCTTACTGTCAGTCTGTCCTTCAAGATCAAAAGCTCAGCTTCTTCCAAATTTTCCTTGATTTGTTGACAGTTCAATGTTCTCAGGTGATCGGGTAACCTCTGATACAAAAATCGCTACGGCAGCCTTAGCATCCCTCGGCTAAATGCCAAAGAGCTCTTTGAATTTTCCTCTCACACCCCTACGATAAGTCTTTCAATAAGATCTTCGAGTTCAACATCAAAGTCATGACCACCTATAACTTTGCTTCTTGATATTCTTCCCGCAGCTGCTAAGAGTGCACCTTTGGACAAGGGCCCAAATCCAATTCCATGAGTTGGAACAGATCATGATGGCACAACCCAAACAAGAAGAGCTTGCAAACGCCGCGATCGTAATACTTGCGATAACTTCCCTGACTTCATCTTTGCGGTTGGCACCCATCAATGCATCCAACTGTTTAGGAATTGCATCCATATCTAAATGAGTTTTATTTAGGGATTTCAATTCAAAATTGGGGTTTTGAGACAGTCTGCTTCAGCCATTACTTCCCTTTTCTCTTTTTTTATTTAATGATTCGGCCATTGAACTACTATGTTTTAGTTGAACGAAAATGGCTTGTTCGTTCCTCTCTTTTATTTTCTATTTCAAACGAGAAATTCGTCGTCACCATTTTTATTTAAGACGCGTGTTAACCCAGTTGAACACATGTTGTTGTTTTAATTCCTTTATGTGTCCGTAGATTTTCAACAGTTCCTATGCAATTATGTTATTTATTTAAATCTAAATTCAAATTTAAATCATCTTGATTTCCACACTCACAATCTCAATCTCCTATCGAGGCGTGCCGCCAGGCATTTATAATGTTAAACCCCTATTTCAAATGTAATGGAAAAGGTTTCGAGTCCTAACTCGATCGTATGGAGAAGATAGCTTTTTAGACCAGTTATTATATAAATTTTCTACAAAAATTCAGCGCATTTATCTATCGTATGACCAAACGACAACTCCATACACTATGAAAATGAAATCCGATAATAATACACTATTACGGATCCAATGGAACTGGTTTCGTCGAATTCCAAGACTGTGCCTCGGAAAGCGACTTTTAAATATTAGTTTAAACAATATATTTTTAAAACTGAACAAAACACTTCCAAATTCAATTTTAAAACTTCAGCTATCTTCAGTATTATCAATATAAATTTTACAAGCCTTCAAATTATTTTTAACAGGCTAAAAATTGAAGATTTAATGTTTTCCCCAATTTCAAATTATTGAATTCAATAACTTAATTGCCAAATAATAATGATATTTGAAATTTAAGTTAAACTACCGTTCAAATATTTAAAATCAATTAAATATTTCGATTTCAAATATCTAGAAATTTCTAGGTCATCACAAATCAGAGTTCATCAATCGATCACTTGTTATCAGCCTGGATATTTATAATAACCTGTCCTTACAATTGCTGTTAATAAAAACAACAAAAAAGCACAAAGCGGATAATCAAAACAGATACGTGTATGTGAAAATGAAGATCTCCAGCTCATCTGTTGAAGCTCCAAAAGCACCAAATCTGAACCTATAAATACACACGGTTTGACCCGAGCATTGAAAGGGAAGAACGCTCGGATCAGTCTAGTAAACCAGCGTGAGAAACAAACTCAACTGAATTTATTAAATTACCAAACTTTTCTTTCAAAAAAAAGTATCTCGTAAGACACGTCCACACAAAAACACGGACATGTTTTTACCTTACGATAACTAAAAAATTTCATATCCAATCCTCTTATATTATAATAGTATCTATTGCACAAATAATATTAATCATAGCCAAAATTGTTACATTGATTAAATTCCAGCATATAGCCCAAAATGGGTAATATAATCAAAATGGCAGGCATGTAGTGGAGTTTGGATTTCCATACAAATGACCAGGTTAAGGGACTACCTTCCGGCGGTACATTTCTAAAGGAATGTACCGAGGAACATCACAAAGGAACCTCTACCAACACAAGACCGACTTATCTCTGTAACTAGATAGTACCAAATATTTCATCCTTCGGTCGTTACCGACCTTTCACGAAAGCCCTCATAGCATACAAACCACAATAATTTACATCCCGAACGTCATAGCAGGAAGAAATATATCTTGAAGAGGATGGTCATATTCTAATTGGGAATGACCCACTTAGCCTTGCAGCATCTAACCCTATTTCGGTCATTTTCGGTTAATGAGGCCTGAGGTAACGATTACCTTTCACATATCACATCACTTTGAATGCCATATTGCCATTTCCATTGACTACTAATTGCTTTCCACAAAAATACAACCCTGGAGCTCGTATGTCTCAAGGAGGGTGTTAAACTAAGAGAAGGTGCCTTCTCCGCCACCGCTGATGTACGTTTGTAAAAACCAATGTACGTAATCTTAGAAATGCAATGTCAGACACTTATCCATATAAGTTGTCCAGGAACAGGACAAACCGAATGTACTTTCCTACCACATCCTGTTGGGATATCCCTAGGATTAGTGGCAAATAGTCCTTACATTGGATATTTCATAACGAAGATAGCACTGGTACTATATGTATATTGGGATTTTTACCCTAAACGATCAACAAGCGGTACTCCACTACGAAAATCTTCAATATCAATATCATCACAATCTACACAAATCGAACGAATAAATGTTGGTTTGAAGTGGTTTTCGGGTAAACCGATCCAGGTCTCTTCGCGCCAATAATGCAACAGCGTTTCTCAACCTCACACAGAAACTAAGTCTCATAGACCTATCATGTCTCCAACTTTTAACTTGCCATCCTTCGGCCAACAAGGAAGCTCAATAGATTGGAGTAATACTTTGTACTGCACGAATCAACATCCTCAACACAAACGATAATCAAGCCTACACAGAAAGCTACGTACTAAGTTTACGACTAAATAGTCCCATATCAAGTCGAGGTACTAAAATGGCCAAATTTGATAGTCGGTTATTTAAATATCAAAGAAAAACAACAATTATCTAGCACCATAAGCAATCACTAGGACCTTTTAATTAACCTTTTTTTAATTAAATCACTTTTCAAATATTCACTTCAAATTATCTTTAAAAAGATATATTTCCAAAACCATTTCAACTTCTATATTGGAAAACATTTCCATATACTTATTTAATAGTAAGTAATTCACACTTCTCTTTATTTTCAACACTTGGAAAATATTACATATACTTAAATCAGAATTCAGTATATGTTTTATTCTTTAAGGAAAACATTCTCTTAAACATACTTATTTGGGTCAAAATGAATGTTGCGTAAACCATCGTTACGACAACCCAAAAGCACTAGTATAGGGATTCGATAATTAGATAGATAAATAAATCCCATAAACTATACAAAACATCTCCTTTCGAAAATCATTTACTATAACAACAGTTTTATAGTCCATCATTTCCTTACTTCTCTAGAACGTCTATTTCAAAAATGAATGGTGAAATTTATGTATTCGATACTTAACACATTTTAAAACATCTTCAAACCATTTAACTTCATTTAAAAATATCACTTCCCAAAGCCTGTCTTTTAATTTAAAAGGATTATTCACTATCCAAAATCATGAATATACTTCGTTTACCAAATTCAATACTTCTACACATTTATTAAAGGATTATCCACTGTCTAAAATCGTGAGTATAATTCCTTTAATAAACTTTCATATTTAACTTATCAAAACAAGTTGATTTCTGATTTATTAAACAATTCCATTCATATTTTGTAAACTTCAATATACAAAATTCCATTATTAACAAATACCATTTATATCTCATTTATATGCCAAAATCCGATTATAAGTTAATTTACTTATAAATCTCTTATTTACACATTTATCCTTTTTATAACTTCATCAATTCATAAATCTTATTTACTTATAATATTCATTTATACCTTCATTTTAACACTTATAAAACTCGTTTAGAATTCCATCACTTTGATTTATAAAAATTCAATTTTATAAATGTTATAAATAAACCGTTTATAATAAGTCAAAAATCTCAATTTAGACTATTTACAAATAGTTAAGTCCATATTAATAAACTCACATTTTGGTATGTTTCACAAAATCATAATTTTTATAACATAAAAATTATAACTTTTTATTCATTTAAAGTAAATCTATTTCTTAACAATTTAAATTTTAATAGAACATCTATTTTCAAAATCGCTTTGAAATCCTTTTTAAATTTGAAAATCATCACTTTGACATTTTAACTTTGCAAAAATAGGCTCGATGCTGCAACAGCACTAAATACATCAACCACGGCATCCAAAACATCATATATCATATGATAACAACAGATATATCAATATTTGTAAATAAAATCAACACTGGTGAGGAATCTAGTTGGATCCCTCCAACCTGTCACCTGCAATAAATATACATATGAGAATATGTGTATAATGACTGCTTTGGGGTAGACGCGCGTACAAAAGGTCATCCGCTCATACACGTGAACATATAGGATTTCATCTGTTCCAATAGGCAGGAATATATCCAAATACCAATGAATATATATATACAATATATCATATATCATCCAAAAAAGCATCAATCATCATAAATAAAATTTATTCTCACTCATATAAAAATATAAAGCAAGTCGGAAAGAGTTTGTTGTATTCATTTTGGCTCTGATAGCAGTTGTAGTGTTTTATTCTGAATAATATTAAACAAGCGTTTAGTTTTACTCAAAACTTTCACTAGCTTCATTCATCTCCTAACTAGCCCTAAAATCTAATGCTCATCAATACGGACACCATGCAACTTGTTTCATCAAAAACGAACATCGTATGAAGAAGATATGACATTTTAAAGTTTACACAAATTTATATACAAATTAATTTACTTTTTTTAAACCACAATAAATCTCGGACGTTGATTTTCTTTCCCCTAGATCCAAATCGCATCTTTTCTTTCTTCCTCCCCAGTTTTATACGTACACGATGAACCCATCACCGCCTTCCTTCATCGAATTTTCAGGACCACTTCGCCGCACTTAAAGATGATCGGAGATCACCACGTTGAAGCACTTTGCGAACGGCACCACCGCCTTGAATGGCGTGAAGCTCAGCCCTCCCTAGGCATAGAAAACCGTGCACAAATGGTGCGGCTTTACACGAGATTTGCCATCGGTCCACTTCGCCGTATCAGATTATAGCTGTTGGATTGGAAGTTCTCGACGTGCTCTACGTCTTTGTAGTTGGAGGTTTTCGATGAAAGTGGATGGATGAGGAGATCGGAGGGGATGAAGGTGGATGTTTTCTGGCCATTGAAATAAAATGGTGGAGGATAGGGTTTAAAATCCTAGGGTTGTGAACAAATGATAAAAATTGAGTCCTTTTATAAAAAAAATCACGACACTATTCATCCGAAATTTATTCAAATTCCAAACAAAGCATGCCGCCTGGCATATATAATGTTTTACCCCCATTCCGAACACAATGTAATATATATCGAAAGCCAATTCGATCATATTTGGAAGATAGGTTTTCAGATCGACTTATTTAAATTGAATTTTACTTGAATAAATTTCTACGCGTTTTAGCTTGCCACGACTAAACCGTAAATCCGATTGACACGAAATTTGAAATCCTACAATAATGTAATATTACGGATCCAATGAAATAAGTTTCATCAAATTCCGAGACTATATCAAAAATGACTATTTTTACACGTAAATTAAATATTAAAATATTCAATTTCTACAAATTAACTTTTAATTCAATTTTAAAAGTTCTCTAACATCATTCTAATTCAAATAGAATTTAATTCATCTTTATAAATCATTTGCATTCACATTAAAATCAAATTTCAATTATTTCCATAATTTCAAATATTAAACTAACAATTTAATTATTCTATTAAATCCAAATATTCGAAATATATGTTATTCAGCTTATACAATTAACTTATGAATATTTAAAATTAATAAAATATCCGAATTTCAAATGACTGAAATTTTAGGTCGTTACAACAACCCTTCATGTGCGTGCTAACCTTTTCGAAAGCAAATGTTTCGCCTTCATTCAAACCACTCAGAACACACCATGGTTAGAACAACCCTTTCGAAAGAAAAATCAAACCATTCGAATCGGTTGAAACTATTAGTATCCAAGGACGGCTCCACATCAGGTTGCGAGTAAAAGTTTGAAAGCTACAAGCAGCATTGAAACCAACAGCATTTCCACACCTTCGAAACGCCTGTAACTTCCTATCGATAGATTCGAGAGCTTCTACCTTTATTCCTAGTGACAATAAAACTTGAAGAAGAAGGCGCAACCACCACTTTCGATGAAGATGGAGGCACTTGGACCCATTCGAAAGTATTGCAGAGGGGTACGCAAGTGTCAAAGAAGACAGAAGGCATCTGAAGCCACCCTTCATCTAGGTCGAAAACAATGGGTCGAAAGGTGCCAACTTGCATCTATAAGTAAGACCGAAGGGGCCTGTTTTAGGGGATTTGAATTCGCTCATTCTTGACTTATACTTTCTTAACAATGAAAAGTTGTAAACCCTAATTAGAAAATCAAATAGGGGATAATTAGTCAGTAGTGTAATAATTTGATTAACAAAGGGAAGTTTTCAATATTTCTGTTCATATGATTGCTTGAAGGCTTTTTACTGGTTTTAACTGCATTTTCAAGGTTTCGACTTCATCAAAAGGTACTTTTCGAGTTATTCGAAACCCATATCTTTCAAGTGGCTAAATTTTTTGACCACAAACCATTGTTAGTTAATCACTCACTTTCTAAGGAGTCAAAACCTTAACCCAAGCTGGTCCACCTTAGTTTCCAAAAATCAAACCTAAATCTTTAGTTAACCTAGCTTTCGACGAAGTCGAAACCCACTAAATCAAACTCTACCATTGGATTTTTCTTAAACCATTTTTAAAGAAAGGTTTTGAAGGGATAACTAAACTACTCTAGTTGGCTCGAAAGATCTATAAGAAGGAAGTCTAAGTGTTTCGACAGGATTGAATGGTCAACAAAAGAAGATTTTCACGAAAGGAACTACTTTAAAAGGTCAAAGTAAAGGAAATATCCATATCTTATCTTCCTCTACTTTACTAAGAGAGACCTAAAAGACTAACCTTTTCCCTTAGAACCAAATTTAGGGTGTTAACAAGTTTTCTACAAGAGTAAGTCTTCCCATTTGCATCAAATACGAATGAAAATCTTTAATTCTCTCTTAATGATTCGAATACCAGTCTTTGGTTTCATGGGTTGGACGTAATTTCTTTACTTGAACCTTCAATCAATGCTAGAAGTTTTACACCCCTACCAACCAAGCCTAAATTCAGTTCACTTGTAATTTCTTTGCATACCAAATCCTGCATCTGACTCACCTCCCTCAAGTTGCAGAGATGCATCCCTTCCGCAAAACCAAACTACATTGTAATGACTCTAATTTCGACTATATTTAGAATACTCAATTAAGTAAATAAAATAAAATAATATAGATAGTTAAGGAATTGAGATTTGTTAATTAAGAAGGAGCCATGCCTTAATAAATGTATTTGAAAAAGTGAATTAAAAATAAATAAGTCGGAGGAATATGGTAATGGTAAAATCGGGATAGCCGTTATCCCAATACCCTAAACCCTTCCATTCATCATTCCTCATTTACTTTAACTCTTACAAACAAACTAAAACCCTAAAGGAACTCAATCGGCCACCGTTAAGGAGATCTAAAGGAGAAGAAAAACAAGGACTCAAGTTGAAAGCTTGAAGAAATCAATCTAAGGGCAAATCTCAACCTTCTTAACATAAAACTAAGGTGTATCACTTTTGATAATGATTTTGGTTTCAAGTTAGATCTGAACTATTTTTTGCAAGTAGCATGCCATGTTAATATCATTTAAATGGATATATATATATATATATACACTTGTTAATGATTTATTTGGTTTAATATGAATTTTGTGATATGTTTTGATTATAAAACCTATCAAATGACATCCAAATGAGTTGCATTTTTCACATATGGTCAAAAACATTATTTAAGAAGTGGTTTTCAAGTTTCATAATTTTTTAATTAATTAAGGATTTATTATGAAATTTGAATCAGAGAAAATATTCAGTTTTGGGTTTAAATTATTTAAGACAATTAAATAATATTTTAAGTCTAAAATTTACATAAGTTAAAAAACATATTTAAAGTGAATTATTATGATTTTTGGGATCTTCCAAAGTATTTTACAATGATATTAAATTATTTAAGTTAGGGGACTTAAATGTTTGAAATGTTTTTATTAAGGAGAATGGCTTCTTTTCTAGAATGTTTTCAATTGTTAACTGCTGAATTCACCAGCTTTTTAGAAAAGAACTCTGGTAAAGAATTAACAATCAATCACATTTGGCAAATTATGCAAGTTAGATGAAAAGGAATTACTTTAAAAGAATAAAATTAGTTTTATATCAAATTACATCTTCGCCACATCCATTTGCTTGCTTTTATCACATAACTAGTAAACCTTTCGCACCCACTTGAAACCAATGCACATGGTATCAAGCATTTGGTACGAAGTGTAATGGAGAAAGACGGAAGGAAAGGGCGATGCCGAAAGATTTCTTTCAAAAGGGTTGAAGCCACTTTTATTAGTTTTCGAATCCATTAACTTGCCCTTGTTTAAAAGAAGCTTTCAAAAGGGCTGCCGCTTTTGAAAATACCCTTGCTGCCACATTTATGCCCCTTACCGTAATAAGAGGTCTCGTTTATTAATCTTTACATCAATGATTTCGGAGGATGAAATTTCAAATTTATAGAAGGAACCCTTATGAAAGCATGGGTTCTATTATCATGGTGAGGGTTCCTTCGTAAGGGGTTATATGTTTTAGAGTATTCATATGCCTTTCTAAGGTGTCCGCCTAACAAATATAACTTCTATAACCATACATAGAGTTCCTATGAAACACCTTCCGAGTTAGTTGAAATGACCTTTATTCTTTTGGAATAACTCAATGTACATTAGGATTTATATTCAATATGCAGTGGGGTCACATCTTGGAAAAATGGTATGAGTTCAATGGAGTTGTTAATATTGGATCATCATCATCATGTCAATTTAGGATTTCAGATAATGAAACATGATGATAATACGGTTCAAAACCAAAATATCCAAGAGGATTCTATAGCATTGCATAAGCCAAATAAGGGTTAAGAAAATAAGTGAGTGTGACAACTTTATTATCCATCTGATTGATAATAGTTTGATAAATATAAATAAAATTTAAATTTTAAGTATAGAGATTTAAGTTGAAAAAAAATGTTTAGTTGGAATAAATATTTTATTAGTTGGTGGATTATGAAGTAATTTTTAAGGCCCAAAGCCCACTCCAAATCCTTATTTTCCCTATTCAATACTTATTCACTTTTATTTGGGATACGTTCATTATTCCATGATAATTGTCTCTTTAGCTTGCCCTAACCCCTCATTTAAAAATCTAATTCAACAAATGAAAAAAAAAGGATGAACACGAGTTCATTCGAATGGTGCCAAGCACGAATGAGACACCGTGGGTTGATCTCGAATGTGGAAGGAGGTCGCGTAGACCTACTTGTGGTGACGATCTTTTAGTCAAAGGCAAAGGGGGTTCGACATGGAGGCAAGTGGAGGTCAAGGTGATTGGAATAGGAGGGTTTAGAGGTTGTATTTCAAAATTTGAGGTGAGTAACCCTCATACTACTATTTTCTAAATCCAAATGCTTGTTTTTGCAAGTGAATGAAGTTGAAGCTCTACAATTGAGTCTATTCCCATTGTGTGTGTTTCCCAATACGAGCTGGTCCTTCTTTGATTTCTTGCTATATGTTTGAGCAATATTGAACTGTATGATTATGGTATTTATAGCTATTAACTTCTTAGTGATGTTCATGAATAATTGATTAGTACAACTATTGTTTAACCCTCCTAAGATTTACTTGTTTAGGAACTATATATATACAATTATGAACTATATTTATGTTCAAGTAATCTAGTTAGTACAGCAGCACATTTATGTCATATTTTGTTTTAGGGCTTGAATTTAACTTAGTTTAGTAGGTATGCTTTGATTTTAGAAGATCGAGTTTCGTAATAAAAAGTATACATAAGTTTCGAAACTTTGATGCTTTAGTTATGGCTAGGTTTTAAAATTTTCTATGCCTAGTAATATATATGAAGTGTTCAACTTAGTACAAGTCCCATATTTCGTAAATACTTAGAGGACCTACTGTCCATGTTTATTTTATAGGTTATAGTCAATTATGCTTTTGTCTAAATAATAGAAGCTGACACATTTTTCTATTTTTTTAAAATAGAAGCCTTGACTTTGCATGTGTATCTAGTGTGTCTATTCCTTAGTCTAGAGTAGGTACAACATGTATAAAATTATAGAAGTAGTTTTACGAAAAAAGTTGCAAAGTCTACAGTAGTATATATATAGTTTCGAAATCTATTTATGTTTTAATATAATGTCAGGTTTCGAAATTCTTTGCATAATTGTCTATATATGTGTTTTTTAGCCATAGTACATGTCTCACTTTCCATAAATTCCTAAAGAACATGCTGTCCACATATTTTATACTTTATATGTTATATAATTTTATGTTCACTACCTAGGCTTTTGTATTTAATAAGTACCTGATTCTTTTTTTTGCTTTTGTAATAGTAGCCTAGTCTTTGCATTTACTTACATTAGAACTTGCCTTGTAAATTCTTTTAGTTCAGGTCACTAAGTTATACTAGGATTCTAAACTTGTTTTGGCAACAAATAAATTTAAGTCCTGGTTTTCATATAAGATAAAAAGTAACGTACATAGTTACATTTGATTACTAATTAAATTTTGAATTAGTATCTTAGTTAATAAGGGTAATAAATCTTGGTCTTATAAATATAATTATTTTTTTGAGAAATTTTGAATAACAAAAATTTTTAATAAGTAACAAATTAAATAAATGTTCTGAGTGCCTTAGTTCGATAATGTGGGGAACACTAATAATTGATGTAGTATTATCAATTGGTTTGAATGCTTTTGAATAACACTTCGTCGAATATGGTATAACTCACCGAATAGAATGTTTGAGAGGAATTTACTAACCCATTAGTGAATACATGAATTTCACTGGGTAGTATATGATGCTTTAGTTAAATTCATGTGATAACTATAGGGAAGTAATTAACACTTTAGAATCATGTTCTCTTCGAGTGTATGACTATTAATTGTTGGATCCTAAAGAGAATGTAATTTAGGTTTTCTAGTGATATCTGTAATAAGTGATATTTACTAGTGTAACATTCCCCTACTTGGAGCCCCAAATCTAACGACTACGGATGCTGCAGTCATCCAAAGTTATTAATTCTTGACGACCAAATATGGTGGTGCTAGATACATTGATACATATATCACAAGAATATGGAAAAAATTTAACAATTCAAAAAAATATTTCCACATTCAAATCAAAACATTTCATGGTCATTACATAATCCCAAAATACGTTAACCACATTCAACAAAATATAATTATTAAAAATACTCTAAGAGCGACATATGATGATTCCCCCCGATTGATCAGAGTATATAGTAAGGCTAACAAATCTTTCTTTACATCCAAATACACAGCGGGAAAGAAAATTCTAAATAACTATTTGACTCATGCATGCCTCCGGAAGTTTTATTCGTTAAAGAAAACCCTAAACCTCAAACTACTCAAAATTAATTGAGTCCCCGAGAGCTTAAGGGGAAAACAAAAACTTCGAGTCAGATATCAAGCCTGGTATGAATAATAATCTATCGTCTCAAACCAAATAGATATCTAGTGAGACCACGCCGCATAGCGTAATGGATTTTCCCCTCACTAGTATCCTAAAACCTTTATAAAACCATATATTGTGCTCCTGCATCCACAATGGTTAAAAACATAGTATTTCAAAACATTATGATGATATGCAAAACAAGCAAATCAAATCTGAATTACCCATCCCCGTTCATTCTGACTATCTGTCTCAATTATAGTTTCTAGGATTACTATTAACCTATTAGTTTCCATGGGCTAACTAATAACATGTTAAACATTTAAGGACTCCCTGTCCAATTACATAGTTTTCATGGACTTATTATGAACCTATCTATCTGACATTTTCATTTACACATAGTTTCATGGGCTAACTATGAACCTGTTTATCTGACATCTTCTTTTATACATAGTTTTCATGGGCTAACTATTAACCTATTGGCCCCTGCCAAAATGATATAGTTTCATGGGCTTACTGAGAACCTATTGGCCCCACCAATATCTTTTCTTTATATTTTAGCATCCTATATTATGATCTTCTAGACCTACTGGATAATTTCTACTCATTCAGGAGTTTATTCAATTTATATTCACTACTGGGTTAACCTAATTGATTATCCTGCGATTTTTCCCCAAAATGTAGTTATGGGTCCACTATAAAGTGAATATATTCCTATTAGAAGAAGCAATATAACAACATAGCAATGCCACTTCTGTGGGTTTAATTTGTCAAAGGTGGATTCTTCTTAAACCATTACAAAAACTCCTTTAATATAGCCATGGGTTTTTCCTTTAAAAATAGAGTTTGGGTCAAAACCTTTCGATACCTTCTAAATCTAGCTTTCGACCTCATAGAGTAACCTCTTTCAAAAGCTCTTAGAAATATTAGGCTCTTGCCTTATAATACTTTAAATTCTATCTTTCAAAATTATAAAACTTGGTCAAAAGAGAACAATTTTACAACCCCTTCAAAAGTATCCTTTCTAGGGAAAAGAAAACATGGCAAACATATTCGAAAGCAAAGAAATGAACCCCTTTGGAAATATAAAAATTTGTTTTAGCTATAACCTTTTATAGGTGAAGAACTAAGATCTCTAATCTATTCCATTATGTTCAAAAATTTATACCTATTTGAAGTTTATTAACAAAGCTGGAGAAAACTACTACAAAAGGGCTTTCGCAATGTTTACAACTGCTGTAGAAAGGTAGCTTTCGACTAAGTCAAAAGATTTCTTAGTCGAAAGGTATCCAAATCGAAAGGTTACTTAGTCAAAAGGTTAATAAGTCGAAAGGTTCATCAAAAATGATGCAGAAAAGTTCAGAAGTGCTGCAGAAGGTTCTAAGTCGAAAGGTTACTTAGTCGGATGGTTCTTAAGTCGAAAGGTTCATCAAAAATACTACATAAAGGTCCAGAAGTGCTGTAGAAGGTTCTAAGTCTAAAGGTTACTTAGTCGAAAGGTTATTAAGTCGAAAGGTTCAGCGGTAGAGTCGTAAATAACTTGAAAACTGGTTTTTCACTAATTAAAGTATTTTCTTTTCACCAACTCCTATTATTTGTCAAATTTCTATTGGTTAATGACATACTTTAACACTATCTTCACAGAAAAAATATTATTGCTCAGATTTGTTAATTCAAAAATTATTTTCAAGATAATTAATTATATTAATATTTCAATATAATTATTAAGATTTTAGCTTAGAAAATTCATAATAAATCTAAATCGCTTGGGAAAATTCCAAAAATTCACCAAAAAACCGAAATAACATTTTCTTCACCATATAAAATTTTGGTGCAAAATACATTTTATTATTTTTAATAACTAAAACCCAAAATAAATGCCTTTTTTACCCTAGGAAATTCATAAAATATTCCTATTAACTTCGAAAATTGTGAAATTAAAAAAATCATCTCTAAAATTACGTTTTACACAACATAACCAAAAATCAAGTCATTTGGATGTCGTAAACTAAGGTTTTTACTTTAAAACCTACCATTTTAATTCCGTAAAAATCCCAATAAATCACCATAAATCATTATTCTATTCAAACAATGATTATTAGATTCAAACATGATCAACACAGCAAAATACATTCGATTACTATCTATAACCGAACCAAAACAAGAAAAAATGAGAAGATTTACACTATTATTAGATCCAACTCTGTCTGAGGAATAATAGCCTCTAAATCATGCACTTACCTACGAAGATGAGACACACAGAATACATTATAAACGCCTTCTATCTTGATCGGCAACTCTACTCTGTAAGTGAGCTTGTAAATCCTTTCTAAAATCTGAATGGTCCAACATAGCTCTAGGCCAACTTTTCTTACTTTCCAAACCATACCACACCCTTCATTGGTGATACTTTAATGAAAACCCTATCTCCAACTGAGAACTCTTTCTCTTTATGCATCTTATCTATGTAACTCTTCTACTTGGATTGAGCTTCCTTCATCCGTCCTCGGATTAACTCAATCTTTTCAGATGTCTCTCTAACCAAATCCGGACCTAAAACCAATATGTCTCTAATCTCTAATAAACATGTTCACGATTTGCATGGTCTTCCATACAAAGCTTCAAAAGGCACCATTCCGATACTAGTCTGATAACTATTATTATAAGGAAACTCAATCAAATGTAGGTGGTCCTCCCAAGATCCACTGAAGTCCAATATACAAGCTCTTGACAAGTTCCCAAGTACCTTATTGACTCTCTTTGTCTGCCCATCTGTCTGCGGGTGATAAGCCATACTCATCTTGAGCTTGGTACCTAATACCTCTTGTAGAATCTTCCAAAACTCGCTAGTGAATAATGCATGCCTATCTTTGACTATGCTACTATGAATCCCATGAAATCTAACTACGTTCTTCATGAACAATTTTGCTAAAACATGTGCCGTTCTGGTCGACTTTACTGGGATGAAATTAGCACTATTGGTCAACCTGTCCATAATAACCCATATACTCTCATTTCCTCTCATTTCCCTCAAGATCCGCTAGCTGCACCTTCAATTCCTTCATCTCTATCGGTTTCATTCTGTTAGGTGGTCTACTGAAAAGTTCGGCTCTAGGTACAAGGTCTATTCGAAACTCTACAGCCCATTTTGGTGGTAATCCAGTGACCGGCTCCAATACATCTACAAGTTCTCTTGCTACTCGAACCTGACTAAGGTCATCTCCTACCTCTAAGACAGTTGACAAAGCACAAACACTCTTACTAGAATTCACCACTGATAAAATGATTCGGTTATGACTATCTGGGTGCCTCAATGATAATTTCCAATCCTAGCAAACTATCCTAGCTTCATGCTCACCCAACCAATCCATACCCAAAATAATCCTAAAATCTATGAAATCAAAAACATACAAATTACACGCAAACTTATGACCTAACAAATCAAGTTCTAAATGGTCACATCTAATCCCAAGAGTTGCAAGCCCTCCTATTGAATTTTTAACCCTTAAGGAAGTAACAAGGGATGTGGGTTCTATACATAACCTATCAACCAAGTACTGTGATATAAATGTGTGTGATGCACCAGTATCAAAAAGTACTCTAACTGGTATACTCTGAATCAAAAGTGTACCTTCCATCATATTTTCCCTTTCTCTGCCACAGTAGGTCTAGAAGAAGACGGTGGTCCAATAGCAAACACCTTCCCTCTGTCCGCCCGTACTGGCTCTGGACACTGGCTCTTATAATACCCAACTTGGTTGTAATACTCCATATTTTTATTACATTATTTAGGATATTTAATTAGTTAAATTAACTTTAATAATGTAAATAATAATAGGTTGAGATTTGATTAGTTAAAGGTAGCCGTGCCAAAATTAGAGTGTTAATTAAAATGAAATAACATTAGAGAATGTGTTAGGATATGAGAAGGGCAATATGGAAAATAGTAAAACCTTATACCTAAACCCTTAGGAGACTAGTAACTCACGTTCATTCTCACTCTCATTTCACTCAAAATAAATAGCTAAGGTCGGCCACCATTTCCTATTCTTAAGGGAAAAATTAATGCTAGGATTCAAGAGAAGAGAAGTAATCAACTAACCCATAATCAAAAATCTCATCTATAATCTCAAAGATAAGATGAATAACTACTACATCCTTAATTCTTTTAGTTTTCGACTTTGTGATTAGGTCCAAAATGTTTTTGCTATATTTATGCCATGTTGGATGTTTAAAGATATATATACATATACATACATACACACACACACACACACACACACACACACACACATATATATATATTATTTGTGCAATTATACATGTTCATTCTTGTTTTATGGTATGTTTAGCGTGAAAACCTTATTTAATGACATCAAAATACCTTGGAAATTTAAATATAGGTTTGGAATAATATTATATAAATGGGTTTTGATTTTCATAATTTTTCCATTTATTATGGATTTTATATTAATTTTCTAATGAAGGAAATTGTTTATTGGGTTATAAATTATTCTCGGCTGAAATGATAATTGTTTGGGTTTGAAATTTTAATATGCTAGGATATATATTAAAATAGATTTTTTAGGAATTTTCTAGATTTTGCTCGGTTATTGGATGAATATATAAACTTGTTTAAAGTATGGGACTTGAATGTTTTATATATTTAATAAAGGAGAAGGGGCATTTTCTAAAATAAATTGATTATTTAATTTTAGTAATAGTGGCAGCATGTTTCTAAAAAAGTATTTATAACTAATGAAAATTTAACAAACAAAGGTAGGTTGGTTGAAAAGTTTCCTTTTTAAAGTTAAAAACAAAAATCAAACTTTTTCCATGTTTCAGTATATACGGCAATATATTTTCCGACCCTGACCCTTCGTCATAGTCGAAAGATTAGCATTCGACAAGGTCAAAATTCAACGCATAAGGTATCAAATTCTCTGGTACGTAATGAATTGAATAAAGATGAAAGGTTCTAAGTCAAAAGGTTGATGGCCAAAGATGTTGGAATATATTTGTTTTATAAATTAAAAGCTTTCGCCTACTTTGCTTTCAAATTGGTGCTTTCGACATAGTTGCTTTTGACCAAATCAAATTATTTAGAAAGAAAGATTTTAAACCTTCCGATGTAACCGAAAGGTTACTGCTGCTCCCACTATTATTTTGTTTTAAAACCTTTCGACATAGCCTAAGGGTTTCTACAACTTTATTGAAATGCTTTGTTTTAAACCTTCCGACCTAGTCGAAAGGTTTACTTGTTTTTAAAACTAGCCGTTTCTCCAGTGCTTTCGAAAGGAAGCTTCCAACTTAGGTGATTTACCATTGTTTTGTAAAGTATAACCTGAAGCTTTCGAAAGGTTGTTTCCAATGAAGTCGAATGGTTTTGGAAGAAGGTTTCTAATTGTTTTGAATTGAACCCAGTATGCCTTCAGAGGGTTTAAAGGTTTATGCCTTTGAAGGGTTTTTAATTTTATAGTACCGAAAGGTTTGTTAGATGGTTTTGAAAGGTTTATGAAGGAAGGTTTTCCAAAGGTTTTTCTAAGGCAAATTTTTTAAAGTGGTTTTAAAGAAGGTTGTTCAAAGTTTATAATTTTCTTATGGTTTGCTTTTCAATGGATTTGAAAGGTTTGAGGAATGATTTCGAAAGGTTTATGGTTTGATTTTGAAAGAGATGATTTCAAAAGTTTAGAAAGAGACTCTTTCAAATGGTTAAATGTTTTCACCAACTAAATTTTGAATATAAGATATATATATATATATATATATGTTTGTGTGTGTGTGTGTGTATGTATGTATGTATGTATATGACATGGTGATATGATTTTGAGTATAGTATAAAGAGTGTATACTTTTCCTTGTTTAAGTTTGATTTAAAGGTTTTAATAAATTTGAATATGTTTTCAAGGAAAATAATGGGAGGGGATTCTTAATTGTAAATGACTCAGATATTAGAAAACCAGATGGGACTAGTACGAGGTTGTTCCCTATACATTAGCTAATAGCCCTAACTAACTGTTGTCCGAAATTCTAGTGTGTAGGGCTTTGTCGTAGGTAGACTACTATGATCACACACTGAAAGGAATACATGTTTGTATACAGATAGGTTATCGGTGAGCCCGAAAAACCATTAGGATCAGGAAGACCTGGGAGATGATTAAGTTGGGGATAGACTGTCTAGAAGTGAGATATGTAACATCCAGTTTAGGATAGACTGTCCTGATGGGAAATGGTTGACAAATAGTTAAGGATCATTTTAGGTTTTAGAATGATTGATGAATAAGCTACCGGAGGCATGCAGGAGGCAACAGATAACTGCTAAGGATTTTCTACCTTTATTATGATATGATGAATTTTCTGCTGTGTTATTTTGTATTTAGTCTAGTATGACCGTGTAACTCTGATCAACCGAGGGGGTATCTTCATATACTGCTCTCGGCGTAATTTGTAATGATTATATTTAATCTGTGCCTATGAAAACGACTTGGGTTATGTGGCGTTAATGTGAAACAATTTGATTTGGAAATGTAATGAATTAATTTATGGTTTTTGAAATCTATGTTCATTTCATATTCAAGTGCTTCTGATATTATAAGTATCATTAACTTATCCGTATTTAGTCGTCGGAAGCGAATACTATGGATGACTATAGCATCTGTAGCGCCTAGTTTTGGGATTCTAGTTAGGGGATGCTATAGCTTGGTATCGGAGCATCATTTATGAAACACTAACTAAAAATGATTTTTCAAAACATAATCCTTAGGAATTAGAGTTAAGATCGGGGTATGGGATAATGCTATAGTAATGTATCTATATTGTTATATATATGTGTATATATATATGTATGTATGTATGTATGCATGCATGCATGCATGTATGTATGTATGTATGTATATGTATATACAAGTATACGCTATATATACAGACTCCTATCCTAGTTAGGTATTTCAGCTATATCTCATAAGGTTTGAATACAGAAATGGAGGGAAGAAGAAGCAGAGTAAATATCGGAGGAGATAGCAGCACCACCAACGGAAATGCCCGACCAAGCACAAGGATAGATCCTAGTCAAGCACAAGCTGAAACTGCTGTCACAAGTGTTCCCCAAGTGGATATAGGGGCAATGTATCAGTTCCTAGTGAACATGATGTAAGACAGAATATCAGCCGGGATTGTCGGAGGTAACGCCATTGGAGGTGGAGCTCAAGAAGTTTCTATGGTCAATCAGTATGCCAACTTTAATATGGATTACATCAGCCTTGGAAGGAAGTCGTTTATCGGTACTGCAGATGTGATCAAGGTTGAGAATTGGCTACTGCATTGTGAAAGAATCTTTGCTGATTTAGGATTAAACGATGCGTAGCAGAGAAGGTTGGCTTCAAGCCAGTTGAGGGAGCGGCACTAGTCTGGTGGAACAACGTCACTGCTGGAGTTGATGAAGAGACCATAACTTGGAAGGAATTCAGGAGAAGGTTTTCGAAAAGATTTATGTCCATGATGGTGCAGGTTGCATTGGTGATGAAGTTTGTAGAATTGGAGCTGGGAGATATGACCATGTTGGAGTATACAACGAAGATTAAGGACTTAGCCAGTTAAGGGTATGCCTTGGTAGATATTGTGATCAGTAGGAATGAGAAGTATATCAGTGGCTTGAGGTTGGAATTGATAACTGCAACTTTTCCGCATTTGAGAGACCCAAGTGATGTAGTTGTTGAGATGGGATTAAGACAAGAAGAGTCATTGGCTTGTTTGAGGAAGAAGGTGAAGGAATCCCAGATGGGACCAGCTCAGAAGAGGAAATTTTTTCAGAAAAAGACTGCTCAGAAAAAGGGAGCACAAAAGAAAGGTATGGCTAAAGTGATTTTCTAAAATTGCAACAAGAAGGGACACTATACAATGAGTGTCGAACCAGCACGGGAAAATAAAAGAGGCTGGTGGAAAGAAGAGTGTCAGATGATTTAATTGTGATCAAGTGGGTCATTACAAGAACAAGTTCCCAGAACCTGCAAGGGAAGGAAAATGGCGAGTTTACGCTTTGGAGCCTAGAACTAATAATGCAAGCGATGCCTATCGGGTGTGACTATGATGTTCTCTACTCCAGCTCCTTGCTCATTTGATGCCCCATCCGTAAATAGTTGACATACGGGTTTTTGATCCTTCTCTTTCTCTAATTGTTTCTTAACAAAGCTTGTACACTCATTGATAAGGTCTACTAAAGCCTGCACTTGCTGCTCTTTGCTGAAATTCAATGTCATACTAGCTAAGTTCAATTTCCCACCTTACTAGCCTTCCCGAAGTTTCAGGCTTACTGAAGATTTGTTTGAGAGGAAAGTTAGTCAATACACTGATTGAATGCACTTGAAAGTATGCTCTAAGTTTTCGTGCTATAAATACAAAGAGTAAGCCAATTTTTCTATTACCGAACACCAAACCTCTACATCTTTCAATTGTCTGCTTACATAATAAATGAGAAGTTGAGTCCCATTTTCTTCTCTAATCAAAACTGAACTAATCGCATGTTCTGAAATTGCCATGTATACGTACAAGACTTCTCCGTTCTCGGGGCTGGATAATATTGGTAAACTTCCAAATGATTTTTTAATTCCTAAAAGGCTTTCTTGCAATGTTATCCCCATTCAAAGTTCTTTCTCTTCTAGATCACGTTGAACAGGGAATGCACTTATCGGTTGCTTTGGAGAAGAATCTACCTAGGGCAGCTGCCTTACCTTTTAAACTCATCACATCTTTACTGGTTTTGGGTTCGGCCATGTCCTTGATTGCATGGATATGGTCTAGGCTAGCTGCAATCTCTCGAGCTCTTAAAATATAGCCTAAAAACTTTCCGAATTGAACCTCGAAAGAACATTTTTAAGGATTCAGTTTTTTTATCCATTAAATATTTTCAAGAGTAAAGTATGAAAGAAGGAGCAATAGAATTGATGAAGATCAGAATGCACTAGGGTGGTCTATCTCAACATTAGATAAAGCTTTCATTTAGAAGATGATGCCACTAGCAACACCTTTCGAAGAAGCTAAAAGGATGCTTCAGTAATATTTTGGATAAGCAAGGAGCTTTTGACAAGGTCAAAAGGTACCTTTCATAGGCGATGAATAGCATACTTTCTGTACATGCGTCAAACCATTCAAAATGATTGGTTTCATTTTCATTTACCTTAATCATAAAGCATTCGGCAAAGTAACCCTTTTGAAAGCATTAGTTAGCCTTTCGAATTGGTTAGAGCCATTCTCACCTATGAAGGAAAGAATATACATCCGCGAACATCAAAGGATGAGGTTTCGCACTAGCCAAGGAAGATGCTTTCGAATAGGAACTTCTGCAGCAAAGCTACTATGATGTTTCAACTCATTCTAACCCCACAAAGTATATTTTTGACAGCTTCAGAGGCCAACACTCTTGCTAAGTTGCGTAGAACACAAGTAGCCAAGTGGAAGGTGCATCTACATGCTTTTCGACGGCGTCAAAAGAGATAAAGCAACCTACCTTTCGATGAAGATGAAAGCTGTCAAGTAATAACCTTCGATGAAGTTAGAAGCAACCAAGTACAGTACCTTCTGACGTAGTCAAAAGAAAGAAGGAAGCGTAGTCTTTAGCGGCAGCGGAAGGGTGGCCATACATTCCTTTCAACTAAGCCGAAAGCGAAGATTCAACAGATGCACAGGAAAGCAAAAAGGTTGACCTTTCAACCGTGTCAAATGGATTAGGTCGAACGGTGCTGACCTGCACTTATAAATAAGTCCCAAGGGTTCAGTTTGGGAATCTGATTTCTTTCGCTTCTAATTTGTATTCTTTAAAAGCTTATAAACCCTAATTCCAAAATCAAATTATGGATTTGGTAAATTTATACAACTAATTTCAATAAAAATAGAGATTATACTAGTCTTGATTACATAAGAGTTCTGAGTTACTTATTTTACACAAATATGTTAATCAACTATCAAACTAATCGAAAGGATCCTCTTCGACTGATTTGAAACCCCTAGTTCACTCATTACTTAAGGGTCTTGGCTCAGATCCACAAGATAACTAGTGTCTACCCTTTCGACGAAGTCGAAACCATCCTGCTCAACTCTTTCCAGAAACCATTAAGTCCCCAACTTAGGCCATCTTATTAGTGCCGAAAGGTGGTCCCGACAGAATCACAAACCGATCAATTCGAAAGGATTTTCTAAAGGAAAATTGACACCGCGTCGAAAGGTACTAAAGAGGTGTTTTCTATCATCTTAACTTACTCAAAAATTGTTAGAAACCCGCACTTGTTCGAAAGGTGGCCATGAAGGAATCTTTTATACTTCAAATCCTATTTTAAGGCGCTGACAGGTTTTCTTGTTAACTTTTTTGGCGCTACAAGGAGGGCTTGAACCTCCGATTCCCAATAACTATCACCAAAGATTAATAGAGTACTTCATTCAAAAGAATAAGATGGTAAGAGCAAGGAATAATAACAACATTCCAAATGAAGAAACTACTTCACAATCAACTTTCGAAGATTAGATAGTCCTAAGCTTTAACTTGGAGAATTTGGAAATTGGGCAACCTTCAATGCTAATAAGATTGGAAAACAATGGGATCAAAATCCAGAATCTACAACGACAAATGATTGCAAAGCAAGAATTTTTAAAGAGCTCCGTCCCAAGAGTCGTTAAGGATTATAGAAGGAGAGGATGAAGCGCAGTCTCCAAAGGAGGTAATAGGTCAAGAATTGAACTAAGAAAGTCAAGCTAAAAGATCCCTCGAGCAAGTAGATAGTCTAATCAAAAGAAAAAGTAAAACTGCTGCAAAGATGAAACCGATCTAGAAGACATCCTACACCGAATAACGATGGACATGCTTAAAGAAAAAGAAATTCCTGAACTAGAGAAATATGTTATCCTGCAAGGGACTCCTTTTTTAAAAGAAATAATGGCAGCTAGTCTCCCTCCTCACATTTAAATTCTTCCATTAGAATATGGTGGGATTACTGATCCAGATGATTATCATATAGCTTTTGAAAACTAAGTGAACTTATATAATGCTCCAGGACCAATTCGCTGCAGATTTTTCCCGACTACATTTCAAGGAGCGGCTATCAAATGGTATAGGAATTATCAAATGAAAACCATCTATTCTTAGGAACAATTTTCTTATGACTTTGTGACACAATGTTATATGTTCAAAGACACAACTATGGACTTTAGTTGTTAGCTAGTATCAGACAAAGACAAGGAGAACCGCTTAGTGAATACTTAAACAGATTAAGTATAGAAGCATTAAGGGCAGAGAGTACAATTGATAGAGAAAAGCTTATAGGAGTTAGGTTGGGGTTGATCGAATAAACTCTGTATTGGGAAGACCTTTATATCAGTGGATGCAAAGAACTACAGTACTTTTATTCTCGAGAAGATAAATTTATTGGTTTGGATGAAATGTGCTACGATAGGAAAAGTTTAGAACATGACATAGAAGAAGAAAAATCTAGTCCCGGTCACTCCAAGCAAAAATTAAAGGATGGTGGAAGGATTTGGAAGAGAATTCCAAAGTCGCACTATTTAGCCTTAGATCAACCACTTTCTCAATATTTGTTGCAGCAAAAGATGATGAAAGTTTCTCAACTGCACATAGAATATAAAGTCAGCTTGAGCTTAAAAATGGAGAAAGTTATTGCGATTATCACAAACAAAATGGACATAAGACTAATTAATGTCGCATGTTAGTTGGAATGACTCAAAATATGATCATGTTAGGAACCCTAAAGGAGTTCGTTGAACAAAATTAAAGAAACCAGTTAAAGAGAGCAGCTTAGTAACATCAAAATATAGATCCCTATCAAATCATGAAGTCTTGTAGCATTAGTTCAACTATGAACTTTCTTCTTTCATAACTTTTTAACTTGATTTGTACTTTGACTTATACTTCGATTTTGTGCTGAAAATTAATTATTATTCATTCAAAATTCAAGTGTCATTATAGGTATAAATAAAACCAGTCCATAGCTTTCAACATACTCTTGGAGTGCAAAAAATTTCTAGTTGTCTGAGAAATACAATTCAAATTCCCGATACAAGATGACTATCAATATTTCAATCAATGCAATATAAAGGCTTGCTTTCATGAGCTCTTGGGCCATTGATAATCCCTCACATGTCTCACAGAAAAAATTACAAATAGACCATTCCGTTCCTAAGCAAAACCTACCAAGATATGGTACATTAACATTATTTGGGACAAACTATTCTACAAAGAAATTTCCCTAACATATCTTCAGAGAAAGACTATTTTCAATTATCCTGTAACTTGGAGAAACCAAATGTCTATCTATTTTAAGAAATGATTTTTGCAATCTTCTAAAAATACTATATAGCATTAGTGAATGCACACAAAGGATTTCTAACCATGCAACCTAAAAATTTCAAAGTTTTCTAAACCATGGGCGAGGAGAAGCCTATTCATACTTCTTCAAGAAAAGTTTTAAAACTATCAAAAGTTCATTGACAAAAACTCAGACAGGGTATTATATACTCACTTTAAAAACTGAAGATTCGTGAATCATAACCTCCTAGTCTATTATCTGAGATTCTTATTTCCATTATGAGTAAAACAATTTTTAGCTTTCACCAAAGGCACCTCCTAGAGGGAGGGTCAAACCTTGAAAAAAGCCCTTACCAAAAGCACCTCTAGAAGGAAGGGTCAAATCCTCTTAAGCCCTTACCAAAGACACCTCCTGGAGGGAGGGTCAAAACATCTAAAAAGCCCTTACCAAAAGCACCTCCAAGAGGAAGGGTCAAATCCTCTTAAGCCCTTTCAAAGGCACCTTATAGAGGGAGGGTTAAAATCGCTAAAAAGCCTATGATTACCTTCCGTAGCATCTCCTAAAGAGAGGGTCAAAACCTCTAACATCCAGTTTACCTCTTAGAGGAAGGGTCGGGTCAAGTGCCCAACAAAGAACCCCTAATGTTCAAATCACCTCTTAAGGGGAGGGTCAATTCAAGCACCCACCAAAGAACCTTTAACGGCCCAATTACCTCTTAGAGGGAGGTTCAGGTCAAGTACTCACCAAAGAGCCCCTAACGTCCAAATCACCTCTTAAGGGAGGGTCAGGTTAAGCATCCATTAGTGGCCTTTTTAAAATGTCAACTTAACATACACTACATCACTTAGAGCCAAGGGGAGCCCAGAGGGTGCACCAAATAAATGAAGATGGGAAAAGACGTTTACAATCTAAAAAAAATCAAAACCCAAAAGAATAAAGGGTCAAGGAAAGAAATTTATCCACCATCTAATACAAAGACAAAACCCAAGAAAGGGGTACAAACAAGGGCAGAAGGATGAAGATGTCCAACGATATAGTTAGGGATATAAATGGAATCTGAAATCATAATCAGAAAGGAAAAAATATGAGCTAGCAAATTTCAGTGCGACCAGTACCTAAAAGGTGACTCTTATGACAAGGAATTAAGAAACTTGCATTCTAAAAGGAGACACGAGACAAGACGATGGATAAAGAAATCCATAACATGAAATTAAAAACAGGGATCTATAAAAAATATGAAAGAACGGAATGGATAACAAATTTCTAGTAAAGTGAAAGTGACTTCTTTCAAAGAACATATCAGCTAAAACACTCATGAGCCCTAAGAAATAAGGTGACCCTTTAGGATAGAAGAGTGTGTGTGTGTGTGTATATATATATATATATATATATTATATAGGCTGACTTCTTTCAAAGAACATATCAAGTAAAACACTCATGAGCCCTAAGAAATAAGGTGACCCTTTAGGATAGAAGAGTCTATATATATATTATATAAGTATATATATTAATATGTTATTTAGACCATTGCACTTCTAAACGACCAAGCAGTAGGGCGGAACTTGCACTGCTGAATGACTGACTAGTCAAATGGAGATTGCACTGTTGAACGGCCAGTCAACTGAACGGAACTACCTGCTGAATGATTGAACGGTTGAAAAGCTGGATAACTGAATGGAACTACCGACTGAGTGGTTGACTGGTCCTATAGAACTATTACTCCATATAACCGACTAGTACTATGGAACTACTATTCCAAATAACTGCATGGATTTATGGAAGTACGTAGCTCCAATATAACGATAATACTACTAACTTATATGCACTTTAAGAATTACACATATATATTAATAGGGTACTTTTCTTTGAATAACATAAACCATCGTTGCTATTCAAAACAAAAGTTTTAAATAAAATTTAGCATAGTATTTTAGGAGAAACTTTAGAATTAAGGCCAAATAGGCTTAGGGATCTTTTTCTTAAATTTACTAAGTCTACCATCGCTAGAAAATTCTCTGAATTTATGTTTATATTGAGTGAAATTTTAGGTAGTTTAATCGTCAGATAAGATCCTAACAAGATTTTGGTTGAGTTTTCAATTTTGTGAAATTTTATTCCCATGTTTCTTTTCATGATAATTTTATTCAATCTCCTATTTTTATGAATATTTTATTTCTTGACTTCTTAATTAAATTTCCTTGATGAAACATAGGCTTCTTATTGAATTTCTAACTTTGAACTAGTATTAACAAAAAATTGTGCATTTTGTTTGACAGATGAGATCGTGGCAAAGTATTGACTAAATTCTAGACTTTATGAACATTCAATTTCTTTGTTCCTTTCCATGTAGATTTCATGTAGATTTTCCAAATTCTAGATTTCCTTATTGATTTTGATAGTGATTTTTGAATTTCATATCCTTAGTTTCCTCATTGAATTTTGATGATATCTTATTAGGCTTCTAATTTTGTGAATTCATGATTTCCTTATTGATTTTGATAGTGGTTTATGAATTTCATATTTTTGGTTTCCTCGTTGAATTTTTGATAATCTCTTATTGGTTTCTAGTTTGGTGAATTCTAGATTTCCTTATTGACTTTTACGATAATTTGTGAGTTTCATATTTTTGATTTCCTTATTGAACTTTTAATGATCTCTTATTAGACTTCTAATTTCATGAATTCTGAATTCCCTTATCGATTTTCATGATGATTAGTGAATTTCATATTCTTAGATCCCGTATTTAATTTTCATGATGATTTCCTACTGAATTTCTGATTTCATCGATTTTAATTTCCGGATAGATTCTTATGGTAATTTGTGGATTTCATACTCTTGATTTTATTTTGGGATTTTCATGGAGGTTTCTTATTAAACTTCTGGCTTATGAATTTTTGTTTCCTTTATTTAATTTCTATAATGATTTATGAACTTTCTATCGATTTTCTGAATTTGAATTCAATACAAGATTTTCTTAATATCAAATGGGCTTCCGCCAATGGTTAGAGTAAAGAGAAAAAGAGCCTCTTGATCTTCATATTATTGAACAACATCAACCCAAAACTATTTATTAACTTATCAATAAATAAAAGTTTTTAATGTAAGGTACAGGGATGAAAATGAATTATAGTAAAATCGCATGGTAAAACCACTTCAAGCAGGAAACTTGTATCCAATGGCTGAAGAAAACTTAACCCAGGAAAGGGAGATCTGAAGAATAAGATAAAATTTCTTCAAAGGTTCATTTATTTGAGTCGATACCTGCTAACCATGTGGTATTGTCACAAATCTCTAATATCAGTAATAAAAAGGGGTTTTTGATCATTTATTATTTAGAATGCATTACTCAAAAGTATTATCAAATGATAACTTAAATTTTAGCTTCATAAAATTAAAGTTATTCAAAAAGGTCTCATAACAAAGTTATGGTCCTGATAAAGTTATTATCTGTTTTGCAGAAAACAATGGAAGAAATTCTTTGGAGTTTTTGTCCTAAAGAATAAATGCTTCTTTCATACTAGGTGGCTAAATGTTATCCATAAAATATTCTCAAGAGTGAAATTATGAAAGAAGGACCAAGAGAATTAATGAAGATCAGAAGGCACTAGGGTGTGTCTATCTCAACATTAGACAAACCTTTCATCAAGAAGATGATGGCGCAAGCAACACCTTTTAAGGAAGCTAAAAGGACACTTCAGCAATATTTTGGATAAGCTAGGAGTTTTCGATAAGGTCAAAAGGTACCTTTGGAAGACGACGAATAGCATAATTTCTGCACATGCTCCAAACCATTCAAAACGACTAGTTTCGTCTTCATTTACCTTCATCAGAAGAGCATTTGGGAAAGGCAGCCCTTTCGAAAGCATTAGTTAGCCTTTCGAATTGGTTAGATCCATTCTCACACTTGAAGGAAATAATATACATCCATGAACGTCAAAGGACGAGGTTTCGCACTAGCTAGGGAAGATGCTTTCGAATAGGAATTTCTGCGGCAAAGCTATTATGATATTTCGACTCATTCAAACCCTACAAAGCGTACGTTTTGACAGCTTCAGAGGCCAATACTCATGCTAAGTTACATAGCACACAAATAGCCAAGTGGAAGTTGCATCTACCCACCTTTCGATGGAGTCGGAAGAGATAAAGCAACCTACCTTTCGATGAAGACGAAAGCTGTCAATTAATGACTTTCGATGAAGCTAGAAGCAATCAAGCAAAATATCTTATGACAAAGTCAAAATAAAGAAGGAAGCCTAGTCTTTAACGGCAATGGAAGGGTGGCCATACTTTCCTTTCGACTAGGCCGAAAGCGATGGTTCAAGAGATGCACATGAAAGCAAGAAAGTTGACCTTTCGTCCATGTCAAAAGCATTAGGTCAAAAGGTGCTGACACGCACCTAAAAATAAGGACCAAGGGGTCAAGTTTAGGGATCCTATTTCTTTCACTTCTAACTTGTATTTTTTAAAAGCTTATAAACCCAAATTCCCAAATCAAATTGGGGATCTGATCAATTTGTACAACTAAGTTCAATAAAAAAGAGATTATACTAATCTTGATTACATAGTAGTTTTGATTTTCTTATTTTGCACAAATATGTCGATCAACTATCATACCAGTCAAAAGGATCCTCTTAGACTGAGTCCAAACCCCTAGTTCACTCATTACTTAAGGATCTTAGCTCAAATCCACAAGGTAACCAGTGTCTACCCATTTAAAGAAGTCAAAACCCATCCTGGTCAACTATTTCCAAAAACCACTAAGTCCCCAACTTAGGCCATCTTGTTAGCATCGAAAGTTGGTTCCGACAGGCTCACAAACCAATCTATTTGAAAGGATTTTCTGAAGGAAAATTAACCTTTCAATCATGTCGAAAGGTACTAAAGAGGTGTTTTTGATTAACTTTACTTACTCAAAAAGTGTTGAAACTTCCACTTGTTCGAAAGATGGCTACAAAGGAATCATTTATACTTCAAATCCTATTTTGAGGTGTTGACAAGTTTTCTTGTTAACAAGTTTCATTTGATACTTACATAACACTTCAAACATCTCTTTCAGATCTTTAAGGAGACTCTTCGTTTCAAAAGATTTTACCAGCATATCTTCAACATAAACTTCCATATTTCGACCAATATGTTCCTTGAACATTCTGTTGACTAATCTTTGATAGGTGGCTCCTACTTTCTTTAACTCGAAAGGCATTCCTTTGTAGCAAATAGTTCTTTAATCGGTGATGAAACTTGTATGCTCTTTATCTGGTTTGAGCATGGGTACCTGATTGTATCCCAAGTAAGCATCCATGAGGGCTAAAAACTTATGTCCACTAGTTGCATCAACTAATTGGTCTATCCGGGGCAATGGCTAATAATCTTTTGGACACGCTTTGTTTAAATCAGTATAATCAATGCAGGTTCTCCACTTCCCATTCAACATCTTTACCAACATTGGGTTTGCTAGCCATTTCAGGTAAAAGACTTCTTGAATGAATCTATTTTCGAGTACTCTTTTAACTTCTTCTTTTAGAGCATTGGATCGCACTTTATCAAATTGTCTCTTCTTTTGTCGAACGGGGGTCACTTCTGGATCGATATTTAGTGCATGGCACATAATCGTTGGATCAATCCAAACCATATCTGAATGAGACCATGCACACACATCTTTATTAGACTTAAGAAACTGAATTAAGTTTGCCTTCAAGTTACTTTCCAACTCCTTTCCCACTTTTACTATTTTGGTTGAATCAATTGGGTTTAAACATGTTTCCTCAAGGTCCTCTGCAGATTTTTTTTCATTTCCACTAGCCCATGGCAATCCAATTCTATAATGATTTCACCTTTTTCTACGGAGTTGGCATTGGTCCTCTTTCTCTTGCTTCCAGGAGAGATGTACCCTTCAAACACATGTTTATTGATTTGATTAGATCTTATTTTTTCTTTGAATGTTGAATGTAAAATCCACATCAAAAGGTTGAAAAATAATAGAAGAATCATAGTAAGAAGAGTACTCTCTCTTATATTGATTAAGTGTTGCAAAGTACATCTCGTGGGAGCTTAGTTGTTTTCCATGGATAGTGCCTGAATCCCTTTTAGTTAAGAATTTTACCATTAGATATTTTACTGAGACAAATCATCCTTCTCATCAAGTGCGGCTGGGTCAAAGAAAACATTGTAGTATGACGGTTGATTAATGATTACGAAGAGAGTTTCAAAATTCTTAAAGCATGCTGGTACTCCCATATGCCCTAGCAACTTCACTTGTCCCATTGAAGTTGACCCTTATTATTGAACCTAAAGATAGGCTTAAGTCTAGGCTCTAGCTTGTCTTCAAGATTGCCCATTTGATCAAAGGCATGTTTGAAAATAATGTTGACTGTGCTCCCAGTGTCCATAAGAATCTTGGTCGCTATAGAAAGTCCAATTTGGGCCGTGATCATAAGGTGGTCGTTATGCATATGATGAATCCCTTTCTTCAACTCTTATGGAGTAACAACAAGATTCGGCATTAGTACATTGAGTCGTGTACTTTTAAGCGGGGGCTCTTCTTGGATGGAGAACACTCCCCCTCTAGCTTCTTTGATGTACCTGTTCCTGGCTCCTTTATTAGTTTCTGCTGGGTTTAGGCCTCCGTGGATTACATCAATCCTATTCAAAGGTAGATTCAAGCTTAATGGATCTTCCTCTTCTAATATATTGACAGCATTATTAGGAAATTTTTGTGGACCATTACCAGTCGGAGGCGACTTTTGCTTATCTTGGATAAATTCCTTCAAATGCCCTTCACATATTAGTTTTTGAATTATCCCAACCAGCACCTGACAATCATCAGTTTTATGACCATTTTCTTTGTGATAAGCACGTTAGCCATCCCCTTTTCTCTAATTTGGTTAATATCTAGCCTTGAATGAAGTCAGAATGTTAACCTTCACTTTAGTCGTAGCGTATATATAAGACAATGGCTTGTTAAAGCGACTCGGTTAGTATTTGGCTCCTCCCACCTCATTCTTTTTTGTCCTCGATCCAACCCGAATCTTTCACTCTTCTTCCTAGGATTAGCTTTCTTTTTAGCATAATACAATTCATCCTTTTGAATGTACTTATCAGCTTGGAAGTGGATGTCTTGTAAATCCTTACACCCATCCATAAAGAGTTCCTTCCCAAACGGTGTATCTTCTATCAATCTAGAATGCACTACAATGAGCACATCCCTGTCATTCATATCATTGGCTTTTAATGCTTCAGTGTTAGACCTTATGAGGTAATCATCTAGTGATTGCCTCTGCCTCACCTTAATGTTTGCTAGAACAGTGTAATCGATGGTCTAATCCTTGCATATGCAGAATTAAGCAGAGAATTCAGAAGAAAATTGTTTCAATGAGTAGAGAGTCTTCTCACGATATTGATGATACCACTTTGCGGCTACATCTTGAAGTGTTACCGGGAATAATCTGCATCGAATAGCTCCAAAGGCATAATATAGATCCATTTGACTATTAAAACTGTAATACCCGAGATTTTTGATAACATTATTTAGGTGATTTAGTTAGTTAAATTAAATAAAAGAATGTGTTGATTAGGGGATTGAGATTTGATTTTTTATTAAGGTAGTCATGCCTTTATAACAAATTAAAAGAAGGGTTTAAATTATATTATAGGAGGGGTATTATGGAAAAGAGGTCATTCATATATCCCCTAACCTAGATGGTGTATCATTTTACACGTTCATTTCATTTCAAAATTTTCAAAATCAAGGCCGGCCACTATTAGCAAACAAAGGGGTAGAGAAAATTAAGATAAGCTAAAGTAAGTGTAATTCAAATAAAATCCATTCAAATCTTAAGCACCTTAATCTTTAAATCAAAGGTGAACAATATTTACATATCTAAATTTTTATGGTTTCAATTTTAAGGTTAAATCCGAATAATTTTGCAAAGATTTTCCATGCTTTTGAATGATAAAATGATTACATATACATGTTGATGATTTATGAATATGAATATAGATTTTATGACATGTTTTGAGAAAAAAAACCCTATTACATGACATCCGTTAGCCTTGCGAATTTTTTTGATGATCTAAAAAGGTGTTTTAGGGATGGGTTTCAATTTTCACATTCTTCTGATTTTTTTGGAATTATTATGAACTTTCTAGGGAAGAAAATGGTATTTTGAATTATAAAATGATTTATGAAAAAATAATTTATTATTTGGATCCGAAAATTTTATATGTTGAAAAACATATAGTAATTGGTTTTTTGGAATTTTTCCAGATTTTTCCAAGGTGATTTAATAGTTATATAAAAATATTTAAGGTATGGGCCTTAAATGTTTTATATAATTATAAAGGAGAAAGGGGCTTTTTCTAAATTGTTTAAATTTCCAAATAAGGAAAGTCCGCAACATTTTGGTTATAAAAACAATCTGGCAACCAATCAGATTTAGACAAATAAGGCAGGTTAGGTGCAAAAAGACAACTTTAAAATACAAATAAATAGGCTTTTTACTATTTCAAATCCTTCAGCAAGAAGTTTCGCCTCTGTTCCAAACCTTCCGACAAGGTTGAAAGGTATCAAACCTTTTGACTAGGTCAACAACCAATGGATATGGTAATAGGCAACTAGTACGTAGTGAATTGAAAGGAACCGAAAGATTTAAAGTTGAAAGACAAGAGCTTCCGAAGGAGATGAAACTTTATTTTGATTTTAAAGAAAATATGCCTGCTAGCTTTCGATAAAGAGCTTTCAACAATGTCAAATGGTTTACAATAAAAGGGTTTAGATTGGTTTGCTTTCTTGTTTTAATAGAAACCTTTCGACAAAGTCGAAAGGTAAAGCTTCCGACAAAGTCGAAAGGTATGAAACCTTCTGACAAGGTCGACAAGAACATAGTTGTCGTTTCCTACCTTTCGATTCAGTTGCTTTCGAAGGAAATCTTTTGATTTCTAAAACTTGCCGCCTTTCCATTACTTATGAAGGTTTCAATCCAACACCATCACTTCAGTGTTTAAAAAAAGGTCTTAAAAGAGTTACTTTTAAAAGTTTTCGAAGCAGTTGCTTTCAACTCTAATGTTTTATGGTCCTTTTGCTCAACTTGAAGGCATAATCCTAATGTTTTAAGCCGAAACATATTAAATGTTTTGAAGTGGTCAACTTTAAACATTTTCGAAAGGTTTCCACTCGTTTTAAATTGAAACCCAATGATTTCGAAAGGTTTAATAAACGAATTCACAAGGGTAGTTTCCTAGACCTTTCAACAAGGTCGAAAAGAAACCTTTCAACAAGGTAGGAAGTTCAAGATTTGTTTTTTGAAGGCAAGGGCTAAAGAACTTTAAAGGTGGATGTCACATGTTTTAAAGCTTATAAAAGAAAGGCTGTTCATGGTTTTGAAGGAGTTACCTCCACTGATTTAAAGGGTTTTACTAATGGTTTTGAAGGGGCTACCTTCAATGTTTTCGAAAGGTTGTTTAAATGTTCTAAACAAATGATTCAAATATAATGACTTGCAGATAGCCTAAATGTTTAAGTTATAAAGGACTTTAACTTATTTTAAAAGATAGATAACCCTTATTGAACATCACCAACATATTTTGAGTAAAGATATATAACATGGCAAAAATAGCTTAGAGTAAAGTTAAAGATATATTTTCCTTTTATATATATATATATATATATATATATATATATATATATGATTTGATGGACTAAATCATTTTGAAAAAGTTTTCAAGTAAAATTTAAAGGATAGTTAACCCTAAGAAAATTTGAGCAGTCGGCACATTTAAATTCAGACAGTCAATCTATTTTGAGAGCAATCAGCCCATAGGAGAGTTAGTTCAGATAAGAGCAGTTAGCCCAGATATGAACAGTTAGTTCATTTGTTAGCATAACGGACCTTGCTACTTCTTAAGGACAGTTATTCCACCCCTTTTACTTGTTTTATGGATAGAAAGTCCATTATTTAGCATAAATGAAATTGGTATAATCAGATTTAGGACGATTAGTTCAGTAGAGAGCATATAGCTCAGATTTCGGACTGATAGTCCATTATTTCCTATTTTAGCATAATGGATTTTGCTATATTATATTATAACCAGTTTGGTTGTAAGAAACGGTTTATAAAATATATGTTTTGAAAAGAGATATTAGTGAGGGGAAACTCGTTCTACTAAGCGGCATGGTCTCACTAAATACCAGTAAACAGAAATGTAACATAAATTATTCATACCATGCTTTATGTCTGACCCGTAGTTTTTATTTCCCCTTAAACTCTCGTGTGCTAAAAATTTGATTTGAGTAGGCTGAGGGTTTAGGTTTTTAGATTTTAGCATATTTTGGCAAATAAGCTTCCAAAGATGAGCAGGTGGCTGATAGATAGCTAACTTAGGAATTCTGTTTTAAATTTTTTCTGCTGTGTATTAAGACAATTATGTATATATTGCTTTGATCATCCAAGGGGACATCTTTATATGTCGCTCTTGGCTTATTGTTTGTAATTATATTATTTTAAATGTAATCATTGAAAGTGGTATTTTGGAAATCTGTGATTTTGTTCATATTCAAGCGCTTCTTATATTATGGATTCCATTAACATTATCGTATTTCATCACTAGAAGTTAATACTATGGATGACTGTCACATCCATAGCGCTTTGCTTTTGGCCTTCAGATACGGGACGTTATGAAAACCATAAAATTGTAACACCCTATATTTTTAGTCATTTTACTTAGGATATTTAATTAGCAAATTATATAATATAATGTAAATGATTAATGACTGAGATTTGTGATTAAATAAAGGGTAGTCATGCCATGTTAAACAAGTGAACTAAAAAGAGAATAAAAGGTTAGGAAATATGCAAGGGTAAAATAGGAACAAGGCATATCCTTATATCCTAAACCCTTAACCCCTTAGCACTCACGTTCACTTCAATATTCACAAATCAAAAATTCAAGCTAAGGTCGGCCACTATTAACAAGCTTAAGAGAAGATAGAAGCTAGGATTCAAGAGGAAGAATCAAACCATTTAATCAAGATCAAATCTCACATATTTAATCACAAAGCTAAGGTGAATAATGAGTACATCTCATATTTTGGATAGATCTCGGTTTAAGATAAATTCCAAAAGAATTTGCAATTGTTTTACCATGTTTTGAATGAGAAATGGATATATATACACACACTTGATGGCTGTTTTATATGTATTTTATAAAGGGAATTGATTTAGAAAACCTATTATTTAACATCCAATTGCCTTGCGAATTTAGATTTAGATCAGAAATGATAATTTAGAAATGGGTTTCAATTTTAATAATTTTCTAAATTTATGTGGTTTTTATATGAATTTTCTAGCGGAGAAAAACTATTTTGGGTTTAAAGTTGATTAGGCCAAATTATATTGGCTTAGGGTATGAACCTTATATATGTAAGAAAACATATTAAAAATGATTTTATGTAATTTTTGTAGAATTTACCCAAGTGTTTTAGTGGATATAAAATTATTTAAGGTATGGGACTTAAATGTTTTATATATTTATAAAAGGGAGAAGGGGTATTTTGTAAATAATTCAAATTGTATTTTTGAAAATTGGTAGTACTTTTAGAAAAGAAAATAACAACCAATAATAATTTGATAAACAAGGCAAGTTAAATACAAAGAAATAGTTTAAAAAGTACCAATACCAAACTTTTTCCTGTTTAGTTACTTTCAGCACCAAACTCCACGCCTTACCTCCGCTTCCGACTCTACCGAAACCAATGCACATGCTATCAGATATCTGGTACATAGTGAATTGGATATAGGTGGAAGGTATTGGGTCGAAAGAAATGGTTCTGAAGAGTTCAAAGCACTACTTTTCTTTTAAACGAAAATATGCCTGCTTGTTTTTGACTGAATAGCTTTCGACTAGGTCAATGATTTAAAAAGAATGGTTTTAAGAGGCTACGCCTTTGTTATTAAATAAATGCTTTCGACTAGGTCGAATCCCCCGACTGCCACTTTTTACCTTTCGACCCAGATTGGGTTTGAAAGGGTATTTTGTTTTTAAAACTTAGCTGCACCTTTAAAGATTTCGAAGGGATGGTTACGACACCATCAATTCTTTACTTAGGAATACTTTCTAAAGAGATGCTTTCGACTTAAATGTTTTAAAGACCCATTTTGCTCTATAAAAGGTAGAACCTGAATGGTTTCAAAAGGGGTAGTTTTAATGGATTCGAAAGGTGTTTCCACATGTTATAAATTAAACCCATTGCTTCCAAAAGTTGTTGTTTACAAAGTTTTTGAAGCTTTCGAAAGGTTTTAAAGAGCGATTTCGAAGGGATGGTACCCCAGTTATTTCGAAAGGTCTAAAAGGAAAGGTTTTCCAATGCTTTCGAAAGGCGGTTTTAAAGTGTTTAAAGAGGGATGTCTAAGTTCTAAAGCTTTCAAAGGAGATGTCTTTCAATGTTTTCGAAATGATGAATATGAATGGTTTTGAAAGGTATGTTTGAGCCTTTGGCCTAAGGTTTTACTTGTATTGAAAGAGATAATTTCAAAGGTTTCAAAGGGGTACTTTTAATGGTTTTGAATGTTGTTTTTGGCAATATAGCCTAAGTATTTTTAAGTTAAGAAGGTTTTAACTTATTTTGAAGGGATGGGGAATCCTTAATGATTTCATCAACATTATTTTGGGTAAAGTATATATAACATGGTAAATAGCTTAGAATAAAGCAAAGAGTACATTTTCCTTGTATATGTATGATTTAAGGTTTAAATCATTTTGAAAAGGTTTTCAAGGAAAAAGATTTAAAGGATGGTGAACCTTAAGTAAAGTGACTCAGGTATTACAGATGGACTGGTATATGATCGCGCCCTATACTTTAGTAAGTAGCCCCAAGCTAAAGATAGGTCCAAAATTCCAGTGCGTAGGGCTTTGTCACATGAGAGACTAAAATTATGTTACACAGAGAAAGGATTCTAAAAAGGAAAGACAGGTTATTGGTGAGCCAAAAAAACCATTAGGATTAGTTAGATCATAAGAAGTAATTTACGACAGACTGTCCAAAAGAGGATTATCTAACAGATGTCGGATTTTTATGTTTTCTAGCAGGCTTAAGTCAGCCAAGGATTAGTAGTTAGCCAAACAAAACTACAATGTATGGACAAATGGTCCATATGATATCTGATATGTCCATATACATAATATTGGTTTACATATTTAACCAGTTTGGTTGCAGGATTAAAATTTGCAAAAGATATTTTTTTTAAAGGATATTAATGAGGAGTAACCCATTCCACTAAGCAGCATGGTCTAACTTAATATTAGGTAATCGAGATGTATAGTATTATTCATACCGGGTTTTATTTTTGGCTCGAAGTTTATGTTTCCCTTAAACTCTCAGGTGCTCAAAATTTGATTTGACTAGGCTGAGGGTTATGGTTTATAGATTTTAGTAGGTTGATGAATAAATCTTCTGGAGATGAGCAGGTGGCTGACGGATAGCTATATAAGAGTTATAGTTTCCTTTCGATGTATTTCCACGGTGTTTTTATTATGTCAACATAACAATATAGTAATCTAATCAACCAACAGGGCATCTTCATATGTTGCTCTTAGTGTAATTATGTAACAATTATATTTGATCTTTATCTGTGAAACGATTATGGGATTATATAATTTGACTGTGAAACATGTGTTCGAAATGTAATCATAAAAATTTTGTTTTTGGAATCTGTGATTTTGTTTCATATTCAAGTGCTTCTAATATTATAGGTATCATTAATATTATTGTATTTGGTCACCAGAAGTTAATACTACGAATGACTGCAGTATCTATAGCGCTTAGCTTTGGGCCTCCAGATAGGGGATATTACAACTTGGTATCAGAGCATAGAGGATATTACGTACTTGTATTTGCTATATAAATAAGTGTGTGTTTTATCTATAGTCTTCTATCTCTATTAGGTTATTTTTCTATATCTCATGAAGGTTCGAATGAAGATATGGATTCTCGAAGAGATAATATCGGAGGAGGAACCTCTACGATTGGAAATTCCAGACCTAATACTAGAAGGAACCAAGGTCAGGCATAAGCTAGAAATATTGGTGATGAAGTCCCGCAAGTTGGCATTGAAGCCATGTTTCAGATTTCTACAATATGACGCAGGCGGGAGTTGCTATTGTAGTGGTTGAAGGGAAGATGTGCACGAAAATGTGCATATTTTTACCACCATATTTAATCTATTTAAATTAAATAAATAATCATATTGGGTATTTTAACTTGTTTTAACCAAAATCCATATTAATTCCCATATACATCTTCATATAGAGGCAAAAGGGTCATTTGCATGCATATATTTCTTTGTGAAATATTAATAGGAAATTTATATATATTTGTGTAGGAATTTTATCTCAAATAGGAGTGGTTTCAAAAAGACACATACATGCACAAAATGAATACAAAGGAATGAAGATGGAAATAATTCAAAGTGAAGACAATGGAGGACACCACCTACTCACATATCTTAATGTATAAATTAGAGGCTAATGCACATGCTTATGGAATTAATGGATTCATCTACACTTAAATGATGGTTAGTTGTAATGAACTAAAAAAAATTGTGATTTTACTTATCAAATTAATTGAAATTTTGTGAAATTTTAAACAATAAAATATGAAAATAAAAATTTAATATTTAAAATACGTCTAATCAAACATAGCAGCTGGTAAATTTCCATCTGATAATATTAAATTTATTTTATTGTGTAATTTTATTTCAATTTGAATCAGTTAAAAATTGATGTTAATAAAATAATTTCCAAACCTGAATATTTTTAAACAGAAAATTTGTAAATCATTTTCTGAGTGAGACGTCAAATTTCATTTCATCAAATTCGGACTTTTATAGCTCTGTCGATCTTATTTTTCTGCATTTTAGCTGCATATATGTGTAGTTATTATTATATAAGCTTAATGAACTACTATTTATCTATTTGAAATGCATATATGTATAGTTATTATTATAAGCTTAATTATATTTTTGAAAAGAAAAACTGTGTTTATATAAAGTATAATGTGTTTATAATATATTTATGATACAGTATGGTATGAAGTTATATAATATGTTGGATATATATGTGGGTCTGCATACGTTTATGTGATTTAATATATATTAATTATGGGTATTTTATACTATAAGCTGATGGCTCTAAAAGTATTACTTATATATATATATAACTTTAGTGTATATATTTATTTGAGTATGTACGTTCAGTTTTTTTCAGCATTATATATATTATTTTATTCGGTAGTTTTCTTCAACTAATAGACCTGAGTTATATTTTAGCCTATCTATTCAAGTGGGTTGGGTTTCATATATTTGTTTACATTGATTTGAGAATATAACATGTAATAAGTGCAAATACTTTGCAAGTATGTAATATGTCAAGATATTATATTAGTGGTAATAGTTAGAGTTTACATATGGTGTTGTAGATAAAAGTTTATATAAGATTTTATAATATGTTTATATATCATATCAGCTAATACAATAGTATGCTTTTTATATTGTATTATAGATGGATGTTGGCATGTTGCTTCTCTGTATCCATCTAAAAGAATAAATTTTATTTTATATAGTGTGTAAAGTTTATATACATGTACTTTACAATTCCAATATGTTTCTTTTATTCAAACCTCTGCTTTACTTTGTATTAAAAAGCTTGTTGCACTATCTTGTTTGAATATACGTTTACGTTAGTTCTATTATGAATCATTTTTTATTGTCATTTTAATTTTAATATATATATATATACATAATGATTTTGATAAAGTTATTTATATATGTATTTTATTTCAAATTATATTATACAAATATGTTTGTTTTGTGTGTTTTATTTAAAACACTGATTTTGAATTTACATATATATATATTTAGTTTAATATACGTTTGAATTTAGAAATTAATTAGATATATATATAGTTTGGTATAGTTATATACATATATAAGTCCACTTATACCAATTACCTTCATCGACCCGTTCTGATTTGTTCCATCTATTCTTATTATCAGCTTGATCGTTGAATTCGTGTCGATTTTGCTTTACTTCAATTCATTATTCAAATTTCAATGTCCGTATCAGTGTGTGTATCTGTGTCATCTTCAGTATTCCCTAGTCTCGAAAGGTGAGCAATCACTCACGATTAACGTTCTTTTATTTGTTAAATTTGATTTCAATTGGAACAACAATTGAAATATGTTGCTGTAGTTAATTAAATTGTTATATATGCTATTATTTGTAACTGTTCACCTGTGGGATATGACATCCAATCCTTTTGTTTATATTATATTGTTATTGGTGATATATGCATGTTGTTATATTTTATATTATCAGTTATCGCACTGCAAGTTCCCTGTTAGTATATAATTCACTATGGGTTGAAATGATACATACCCGAATGGACTTTAGAATATAAGAAAATCATTATGGGTTGAAATGGTAGACCCAAGAGATTTTCATTGGATTTGAATTTGGGATTGCGGGTCGAAATGATATCTACCCATATATATTTAAATTACGGATTAAAATGATAAATATCCGTATCACTTGACCATAGAATAGAAACTTATACACCGATGCCGTTGGTCTATATAGATATTTTGAAAGTGAATTCTATGGTTATGAAAGAAATACATGGTTTTAATAAATATTGATTTAAATATTATATATAAAGGTTATTTTATATATAGATTTAATAATAATATATAATTTAAGTTAAGGTTGATTTAATTAATATGAAATATGTTTAAGGATTTATTAAATTTGTATTTTAAAAATAGGTTTGTGGAATAATTTTATAAGCTAAGGTTGGAACATATATTTGAGATTTATTTGAAATTGTATTTAATTAAGGATTTTATTTAATTAAATCAATTTGAAGCTATTGAATTCTAAACTTTAAAATATGATCTTATAACTTGATTTTGATTTAAGTAAATTAATGGATATGTCACGTCTAAAGAAATCGAAGGTAATATAGAGAAGATGTAAATTTAAGGTCATATAAATAATATTGAATTTATTAAGTGAACATTCAAAACTAAGTAATAGTGAAGTCAAATTGGGAGACAAATGCAATTATCAAATTTAGTCTTTGAAATGTTGAATATTTAAAGCTTCGAAATGTGTTGACTTTGAATTATATTGAAATTTAAATGGTTTACTTTGTGGTTCAAATCTCTATTTGAAATCGATAAAATTTGAATTAGTTTGGTCAGAAACTGAATTGATTGGAAATGGATAAATTGAGATTGAATTTAATTTGAATGGGAAAGTCGAGTTGATTTTTGAAGTGATTTGTGAAGTATGAGGAAATTACTAATACTTTACTTTATAATTTATTTAATATATATACTGTTTGGAAAATAGAGATATTTGAAATGAGAATGATATTTTGATTTTGAAGTATAAATTAATTGGAAATGACCACGGTGTTATAGTGTATATTTCTACCTTGCAGATAGTTCCGCAGATCCTTGGAGGATGGTTATCCTAAACATCCTTTAAGTTACTTGTATTTCAGTTGATATTTCACTTGAGTTGGATTTATTAATACAAGAATGTTAATCCTGACTCGAGTGCTTTGTGTTTTTCTTTACGCTCGGGTTAGACCGAGTGATACAGCATTTGAGACTCACATTTGGAGTTTGGAGCTTCTTTTAGAGATCCAACCATAGATTCAGCTTCCACCTTTTCCAGTTGCTTTGCTCAGAGATGTCATCTGGTTGTCTTCGAGACTTCACTGTATTTGAGATATTCTACTATATTTTATTTCTAACTCTGTTGTTTATATAGTAGCTTCATGAACTACCATTTATCTATTCCGCTGCCTTATTATTATATTACTCTTTGTTTGTGATTCTGTGATTGATTTATTTATTGTATATGTTATGCTTTTCCAAATTTTAAATTGACAATCTGGTATTTTTAGCAATTCAAGTCCAACGTGTGTGGATGCGAATGGTTGAAAATATCAGGTCGTTACAGTTGGTATCAGAGCTTTGGCTCTAGGCAAACTTAGCATATATAGTAAATTTATTTGCAGAATCACTTTCCTTCGAGCTTGAATTTCTCCCTCTATGATTTGGTTTTCCTTTGGACTTTGGAACGTTCTATGCGGTTACAAAATCCATTATCTTCTCTTCTTATTCGCGTTTCTTGATTCTAGAGTGTCTCATAACTCCACTTCGAATGATCTCTATAAGAATAGGCGATCCCGCCAATCTTTAAATGATTTGTAAAGGGTGAAACTCCTTTACAATTGGCATTGATTCACCATAGATTTATATCCTTCGGTTTAGATGCTGCTATCTCTTATTATGCTGAATTCTATCTCTGGCAATCGAATGTCGATTTGCCTTAGAATTCTGCATCGATCTTATTTTAAAATCACGGTTGACCGATTGAGGTAGGCCCGCGATTTATGTAAGTATATCCATCTTCTATTTTGAAATTAAATTATCTCATCGTCATTCGAGCCTATCTTCGAATCAGAATTCTATTTGATTAGAGTTACTCTAATTTGAAGCTCTATCTTTGTTTTGAAACCCATTCTTGAATCATCCTTTGAAAATCGAGTTTATTTGTATTTTTGAAATTGTTTTATATATCGAATTTTTTTGATAAGTATGATTTTATTCTATATATAAAAGTGAAATATTTTCGATAAGGGTTATATACCTTTTAAAAAACGATAATTAAAGTTTCGAAAGGATTTGAAATCTTGAAATTTTGTATAAGAAATGGTTTTTATATAAAAATGATTTATAACTGAAAGGTTTTAATTGGAAATTCGAGGAGTTGAATTCCGATGTTTGAAATTTGTTTTAGATTTTGAATATATATAATAATAGGATTTAAAAGTATTTTCCAAATATGAAATGTTTCAAATGAGTTCAAATGAGTTCAAATGAATTCCAATGATTTCGAAGAAATTTTAAAGAAGTTTCAAGAAAATAGAAGTCCAGAGCTCACTTATGTCGCTGGATAATAATTTCAGTGATGAATGCACGCATCATCGACATTGACTCTCGAGTTTTAGAGAGGGGGAGAGGCCACTTTAGTAGCCTTGCTATGCGAGTGATTTTATGAAACCAATTTTGATTTCAAATTCCGAAGTATGATTTGATATTCGAAAGATAGATGTATATATATATTTGAAATGATTTGAAGTGAGTCTGGTGTTCAGTCCTCGAATTTCGGATTTGATTTGGAATAACCCTATCTTTTGAAATTGATTTACTGATTTTTGGTTGATTTCCAACTCTTAGAATGAAATTTGATTTCTCTGACAATTTTGAATGTTCGAACACTTTCAAATCGAGGTTTAATTTTCAAAGATAAGTAATTTCGCTAAGTACAAATTATTTGATAAAGTATGAAGTGATATGAGTTCAATAAGTTTGAAACTGTTTTGTTAAGTAAATGAACAAGACTCTTTGAATTGTACTAATATGAAATTTAGTTTTGAAATTTTTTAAAATAAAATCTAATTTAAATGTTTTTTCGTAGTATCATCCTTTGTAAACTATTTATATAGAGAATAATAATTTCCAAAAGGGTAAACTGGATCTTTCAAATAGAAGTAAATAGTTTAAAAGTTTTAAAGGGATAGCTATAAATTTGGAAATCATTTTGGGTATAATTGATTTTGAGAAAAATATTTGGTTTCGAAAATAGATTGGAATGTAAAACCCAGTATTTATATGATGGTTTTAGAAATGAATTTGTTTACCTAAATTATGTCGATTTGGAAACCAGGGTTATTTTCTGAACCTATTATTTTGGAAATTTTGAAACTGAAGATATTAAATTTTGAAGAAATAATTTGATGAAATCGTATATGATTTTGAAACTGAACTGATATTGAAACGAATTGGAATTAAGAACCTTATTTTACTAAATACTTGATTTGGGAGTTATTGAACTTATATAAAATTGATTTGTATAAGCATGAGGTTGATTTGAAAACTATTGATTTGGAAAGGTACTCCATTTGAAAAGTGAAATCTCATATAATTGAAGTCTATATAAGTGTGATTTGATATACTATTGATTTTGGAAAGTATTCGATTTGAAATGGAATCTTATATATAATGGACTTTATATAAGTATGATATTTGAAATTGATTTGAAAAGGTAATATATGATACATATTTTCGAAGTAAAGATATGGAAAGTGCCTCTGCTTGATATCCGCTTTGTGGCCATATTGTGGATTCATTCTATCGATATTATTCTCTCTGATTTTGATTTTCCAGATGTGATACTCGAGTGTCTTACCATGGCGTAACCCATGGTCATTTTTCTTTGGGTAGTGTAATCCACAAGGCAGAGATTGCTTAAAGGGTACAGATGTTTCCTGGGGGATCCAGGCGTAACCATTGTTATGTATCCTGCGGTTTACCAGTTTTGTTGTCGTGGCATAATCCGCAAGGCAGAGATTGCTTAAAGGGTATGGATGTTTCCTAGGGGATCCAGATGTAACCATTGTTATATATCCTGCGGTACACAGTTTTGGTTATCATGGCGTAATTCGCAAGGTATTGATTGCTTAAAGGTACGGATGTTTTCTGGAGGATCCAGGAGTAACCATTATGTATCTGAGATCCAGATGATTTGTTTGGATCGTACTTTCCATATCGGTTTTGAAGGTTTTTCAAGAATTCACTAGGTGTTGAAATAGGTCTACTAAGTACTTGAAGAAATCTAGCTTTGCGCTTGATCAACGCATGGCCAGAGCTGCAAGAACGAGGATAAACTTGTTGAAACATCGAGCTATAAAAGTATTTTCGAAAGGAAAATTTGTTTCAATATTTAAGTATCTTATTATAAAGGTATTTTATTATAAAAGTATTTCCAACAAAGGAATTTTGAATTAATATTTAAAATTGAAATTTTTATTGTTTGAAATTAACTATTCGTGCCTGATACCCTTCTTTTGAATCTACCTTATCAGCTCAGCTTTATTCATTCACCCATATTCTGTTTTTTCCGAGTCTACCTTCCTTCCCTTTTCAATATATCCTTTAAAAATATTGATTATTTATATACTACATCGTTTAATAGAGAATTATTAGTATTATAATATTTAGACATTATTAATTGAATAAAACATATTTAAAGTAGATGACTATTGAATTATTTGAAAAGTATCTTAAGATAAAATTTATAAGCTTACGAATTATGGATTTAATATTTTCAATAGCTTCTTTGTAAATATCACTAATTGATGTGAATGATTGTTTTCAAATATTTTTCATATATTTATAAAGGTGTTATTTAAATATATAAATGGTACTTACAAAGGAAGCAAGAAATTTTACAAGTGGGTTTGAATATTAAAGTATTAAAGATTATTGAATTGCAAACGAAGTTTTCAAATGAATATTTCAAGAAAATTAATATAGTTTTAAATTAATTGTTCATCCTTGTCTTTTAATCTATTTTTCTTTCTGGTTATCTTTATTCTCCTACTTTCTTCCTTTTCGGGGCCAAAAAGTTTTGAGTGGGGGAGAGTGTAACGACCCAAATTTTTTTTTGTAATTTTATTTATCAAATTAATTGAATTTTTTTGAAATTTTAAACAATAAAAATTGAAAATAAAAATTTAATATTTGAAATACGTCTAATTAAACATAGCAGCTGATAAATTTCCATCTGATAATATTAAATTTATTTTATTGTGTAATTTTATTTCAATTTGAATTAGTTAAAAATTGATGTTAATAAAATAATTTCCAAACCTGAATATTTTTATACAGAAAATATGTAAATCATTTTCTGAGTGAGACGTCAAATTTCGTTTCATCAAATTCGGACTTTTACAGCTCTGTCGATCTTATTTTTCTGCGTTTTAATTGCATTTTTCGCTAGCAGAAATTCAAATTTTTATAATTCAATCGTACTACTTTACAATTTTGTTCGTCCCATCGTACTGATCTCCGTAGTATATTCATTTCTGTAATTCAACATCCGGTATGACAAAATCGGCGAAACGATTTGTCGTATCGGTTTTGTATTTGGGCATTTTTCGTTTCTTCATGTCTTTCTATTTTCCATCACAAATCAAACAGCCACTTGCCTTAATATTTCCTGAAATTCAGTTTTGACTTTCAATATTTTCCTAGTTTCACAAATTTTCGTGTGGTTCGTTTCATCTTCTCTACTCCCTATTTCGGTTCTGACCTTGCTATCTAAATATAATATAATTAGTATAAGCTACATTAATTTGTTACCAGGAATCTATGCGTCATCTTCTTTTTTTCTTCTTCTTTGCAACCTCCTATCCAATTTTTTTTCATGGCCGCAGGCAAGTTCTTTCCCACCCATCTCCTTACCGTTCCTCCACCTTCTTCCCCACGCAAGCACCAACGGACACGCAAGAACCGTTGCTCCACCCCTCCGCCATTCTAGCCACGCCTCTCGACCCGTGCCAGTCACAGTCACCGCGTAGAAATTCGACCCAAATCGGCCATCCCGCTCTTCCCACCTCCCCTTCCTCTAACCACCCACTGTCCCGCAAAACACGACAATCTCCTCCAGCCGCGTGTTGCCTCCTACCACCAATGCACCGAACGACCTCCACGTCAGCACTTCCTATCCACTTGCAGCAACATGGGTATATCTTTGCTTTGTTTTGATTTATATTGCCTTCTTTGTTGATAAATGCATAAATGTATAGTTATTATTATAAGCATAATTATATTTTTGAAAAGAAAAACTGTGTTCATATAAAGTATAAAGTGTTTATAATATATTTATGATACAGTATGGTATGAAGTTATATAATAAGTTCGATATATATGTGGGTCTGCACACGTTTATGTGATTTAATATATATGAATTATAGGTATTTTATACTATAAGCTGATGGTTCTAAAAGTATTACTTATATATATTAAACTTTAGTGTATATAGTTATTTGAGTATATACATTCATTTTTTTTCAGTATTATATATATTATTTTATTCAGTAGATTTCTTCAACCAATAGACCTGAGTTATATTTTAGCCTATCTATTCAAGTGGGTTTGGTTTCATATATTTTGTTTGCATTGATTTGAGAATATAACATGTAGTAAGTGCAAATACTTTGCAAGTAAGTAATATGTTAAGATATTATATTAGTTGTAATAGTTAGACTTTACATATGGTGTTGTAAATAAAAATTCATATAAAATTTTATAATCTGTTTATATATCATATCAGCTAATACAACAGTATGCTTTGTATATTGTATTATAGATGGATGTTGGCATGTTGCTTCTCTGTATCCATCTAAAAGAATAGATTTTATTTTATATAGTGTATAAAGTTTATATACATGTACTTCACAATTCCAATATGTGCCTTTTATTCAAACCTCCGCTTTACTTTGTATTAAAAAGCTTGTTGCACTATCTTGTTTGAATATATGTTTACGTTAGTTCTATTATGAATCATTTTTTATTGTCATTTTAATTTTAATATATATATATAATGATTTTGATAAAGTTATTTATATATGTATTTTATTTCAAATTATATTATACAAATATGTTTGTTTTGTTTATTTTATTTAAAACACTGATTTTGAATTTACATATATATTTAGTTTAATATATGTTTTAATTTAGAAGTTAAATATATATATATAGTTTGGTATAGTTATATATATATATAAGTCCACTTATACCAATTATCTTCATCGACCTGTTCTGATTTGTTCCATCTATTCTTATTATCAGCTTGATCACTGAATTCGTGCCGATTTTGCTTTGCTTCAATTGGTCATTCAAATTTCAGTGTCTGTATCAGTGTGCATATCTATGTCATCTTCTGTATTCTCTAGCCTCGAAAGGTGAGCAATCACTCACGATTAACGTTCCTTTATTTATTAAATTTGATTTCAATTGAAACTACAATTGAAATATGCTGCTGTAGTTAATTAATTTGTTATATATGCTATTGTCTGTAACTGTTCACTTGTGGGATATGACACAATATCATGTTGTTATATTATATTGTTATTGATGATATATGCCTGTTGTTATATTTTATATTATTGGTCATCACTCTACAAGTTCCCTGTTAGTATAGAATTCACTATGGCTTGAAATGATACATACCTAAACGGACTTTAGAATAGGAGAAAATTGTTATGGGTTGAAATGATAGACCCAAGCGATTTTCACTGGATTTGAATTTGGGATTGCGGGTCGAAATGACATCTACCCGTATATATTTAAATTACGGATTAAAATGATAAATATCTGTATCACTTGACCAGAGAATAGAAACTTATACGCCGACCCCATTGGTCTATATAGATATTTTGAAAGTAAATTCTATGGTTTTGAAAGAAATATATGGTTTTAATAAATATTGATTTAAATATTATATATAAAGGCTATTTTATATATAGATTTAATAATAATATATAATTTAATTAAGGTTGATTTAATTAATATGAAATATGTTTAAGGATATATTAAATTTGCATTTCAGAAATAGATTTGTGGAATAATTTTATACGATAAGGTTGGAAGATATATTTGAGATTGATTTGAAATTGTATTTGATTAAGGATTTTATTTAATTAAATCAATTTGAAACTATTGAATTTGAAACTTTAAAATATGATCTTATAACTTGATTTTGATTTAAGTAAATTAATGGATATGTCACGTCTAAAGAAATCGAAGGTAATATATAGAAAATGTAAATTTAAGGTCATATAAATAATATTGAATTTATTAAGTGAACATTCAAAACTAAATAATAGTGAAGTCAAATTGGGAGATAAATGCAATTATCAAATTTAATCTTTGAAACGTTGAATATTTAAAGCTTCGAAATGTGTTGACTTTGAATTATATTGAAATTTAAATGGTTTACTTTGTGGTTCAAATGTCTATTTGAAACCAATAAAATTTGATTAGTTTGGTCAAAAACTGAATTGATTGGAAATGGATAAATTGAGATTGAATTTAATTTGAATGGGAAATTCGAGTTAATTTTTGAAGCGATTTGTGAAGTTTGAGGAAATTACTAATACTTTACTTTATAAATTATTTTACATATATATATATATATATATTGTTTGGAAATGTGATGACCCGGAATTTTCAAGCATTTAAAATCGGAATATTTAATTGATTTTGAATATTCAATAGAGTAATTTTAACTTGAATTACGAATATCACAATTTATTTGATAATTAATTTTTTAAAAAATTAATTAATTTGAAGTTCGGTAAAATGTTGAATCGGGAGTTTTAAGCCTATTATAATAATTTGAAGGCTTGTAATATTTGTATTCATAACACTGAAGATAATGGAAATTTTAAAATTGAATTTAACAGTGATTTGTTCGGTTTTGAAATTTTATCGTTAAAATTGAACTTTAAAAAAATAGCCTTGCGGGGTACAGTCTCGGAATTCGACGAAACCAGTTCCATTGGGTCCGCAATATTGAATTATTATCGGATTTCAAATTTTGTATTGATCGGAGCTGTTGTGTGAGCATACGATATATAAACGCGTCGAAAATTCTATTTAAAATTCTATTTATATATTCACGTGCTATCCCTATCAGCTGCCTTCTTTCAAATCTTGTCCCCCTTTCTCAACTCTAAGTACGACAACATCTATTCTTGTTCCCTCCTTCCTTCTCCTGGAAGCCAAAATCAAGCCTTTCTAAATAAATTCGCGCACCCTTATCCTCAGTAATTCGAACGAATTTCAGAAACAAATCAATGGCCGATCTTATAATCCCCTCTTCAATTCGTTTAGAAGAAATTAATTAAAATAAATATAGGCCGAAGCCGTCCTCTTTTTATCAGTAAATCGGAAAAAAAAAAGGGGTGGACTCCAATTCGAAAATCAACATTTTCGAATTCGTGAGTATCTACTTCGATTCTTAGCCGACGCCTTCTTCGAGTACAGGCGATTCGTGTTGCAGTCGAGCTAGTGTCGCGACAGCGCTCGAATACGATTCAAGTGGATGGGGGGTTTTTGCGAGGCGATTTAGGGTTGTGACAGCGTGGAGGCGTAGTCGAATCGAGCAGCGGCGATCGAGCCATGCGAGGTACCGAAGTTCGTGGTCGCGATTTCTAGGGGCCGCGCGAGCTTGTAGCGTTGATGTCGAGGGTGGAATAGCCTGGAATCGTTTTTCCAGTAAGGTATATAGCAGTTTATATGTATATAGTTACACACCCTATTTTATTAACTTATAATAAAGTCAAGCTTATATATATATTTATAGAAACCATGAATATATATATATATACATATAGGGAAATAAAAATTTACTGTTATAGAGCTTATATAAAAACTGATTTTTTTTTTAAAAATGTATATAGGTCATTTGTATAAGTAGTTTCAAGAAGTAAATAAGTAAATAAATATATATAATGGATTTGGGAAATTAATTGTTTAATTAACCTATGAAATTTATTTTGGTTACTAAAATTGTTTAAGAAAAAAAAATTAGTTTAAATTACACTATTAAATGTTAATAGACTGTTTGGTTAGTTCAAATGTTGATAAATTAATAAACCATAAATTGTTTATACAAGGTCAATATCATGAAGGAATCGAGCCGGGTTAGAGTGAATTGCAATACCAAAATCAAAGGTGAGTTAATCTCACTCAGTTAAATTTTAAATTTAGATTTAAATGATTAAATTTAAATAATTGATTGTATGGTTGAATTGACTGATGTGATATAGTATAGTATAATTTGAAATTGGTATATTATGTGATGCTAACGTCTGTGGATGCAGGGAAAACAGGTTGGAGGGATCCAACTGGACCCCTCGAAATTATTTAGATTATTGAATATTCTATGTTCTGAATATTTGATATTCCGTGATGATTTTATGAGTAATTGAAGTATTGAATGGTATGGTTGGATTGAATATCTCAGTAAAATAAATTATCAAATCTCTAGAATTGTATTTTCGAGAGAAATAAAAGAGTAAATTTTTAAGTAAAATAATTCTAGTGAATTGGAATAAATTAATAATGAATTGAAAATAAAATAAATAAAAAGTGATTGCAAAACTCAAACAAATTTGGAATAAGAGGAATTTGAATTATTAGGGATAATAATAAATTGTAAAGCTTAAGTGATATTATTTGAATGAATAAAGAATTTATTTTAAATGAGATTTTGGAAATTTTAAACTGGGATATCAGGTAAAATAAAATATTGGTGGATATTTTAAATATGAATTCAAAGTGGAAATTTATAAAGGAATGGGAATTCGTTTAAAAATAAATAGTGATTCATTTTTAAAGATGTGAAAGAGAAGAGTGTTTCCCTGGATAGCCAAGTACGATTTTCAAGCTATTTTAAATATAAGTTAAAGGTTTTAATGTTATTTCGAAAAGCATATCTTAGAAAACTTATTATTTAAAAATGTTTAAATTCTAAAATAAATATTTTTCAAAACTATAATCGTAGTAATTATTAAATGACTTGGTATTTGTTTTAAAGAAAAATCTAGTTTTATATTTTATAAAAGTAGCCTTATTTATTAAATATTCCTAAAGTATATATTTTAATTAAGTATTAAAGTAGTTTTAAATTCTAAGGCTATGAAGTATATTTTATAACTAAGTGCTTTTCAATTATTTTAAAGCTTAAAGTATTTTATACTTGGCGTTTCAGTGGAAATAAATATTGGAAAACTATTCCGGGAAAGGAATATGTTTGAAACTGTTTTCAAAAGGGGTTTGAAAGTGAAATATATCTTGTGAAGATATTTTTGAGATAAATAAATAATTTGGAAAATTATTTATTGTTTGATGGATGTCTGTGAATATAAATTGATAGTTAAATAACCGACTATCAATATTGGACAAATGAATTGATCGTTTCGAAGAGACCGGGATCGAGATTTATTTCTCGAAAACCACTTCGATCCGGTTTGTACGTTTCGTGTAAACGATTTTGGATTCGAAGATGGAGCGGTGAAGTGCAAGGGCTAATCGCTATTAATCCTGAGGATATTTCCAAAATGGATGTAGTAGGAATAGTGCCTTTGGTTCCGTTCGAACCCGGGACGGACTTGTATGGATGAATGCTTGCGAAACATCGTCAGATGGACGATGGGCATTCTAAGGAATATGTTCTATAAAGGTAACGCTTAGCCTCGAGCCTCATCAAATGGGAATGACTGAAAATCAGGGGTTATGCAGCAAGGCTAGGTGGGTAGCACCCAAGCAAGGTGAGGTCATTCCAGTCTAGATGTCCCTTTTTATTTCGGCTTAGTGGGCGGTTGCTGATCCCAACTGCGGGGTGATCTCACTCGGGATTATCCAGTAAGGGGTAGTCCCAGCCTTGTGTTGCAGGGGAGCGGGCGTACTCCTCGGTACGGTGATCTAGGCCCCGTGCTGTGACAGGTTGTACCCCAGTGCCTAGTCATTAGTTGGAAATCCATTCTCCCTACGAGCCTTGTACGAGTTTTGTTTGTATTACCCACTCTGTGGCTAGTAGCTGGAATTTAATCATGTAGCAATTTTGGCTATTTTATATGTATTTGTATATAGACCCTATTATAATATCAGAGGATTTCTAAAAAAATTGTTTTAGCTATCGTAAGGTAAAAACCCGACATGTTTATTTGTGGCGTGGTCTTACGAGATGCTTTTGTTTTCAAAGGATTTTCGAAACTTTAATAATCAATTGGGTGTGATTTTCTCACGCTGGTATTCCACACTGACTCGGGTATTATTTAACTGTAATGCTCGGGTCAGACCGAGTATTATAGAATACAGGATATGATGCTGTGGAGCTCAGGAGATGAGATGGATGACGACACGTACTCCCGTACTTGTTTATATACATATATTCCGCTGTGTTGAGTTGTTGTGTATCCATTTGTATGATATTGATGTTGAGCTGTGATTGATGTATTCTGATGATGTAATATATAAACAGAGATATTTGATTTGAGTAAAGATCATTTATTATCTATTATATTTTATTCCGTTGCGATGGTTAGATTCTGTTGTTGTTTTCAATTTTCTTCTTCTACCTCTTCTTCTTTAACCCAAATGGTTCGTATTTCTATGCAACTTGAGTTGATTGTTGTAGAATAGTGTTGACTTAAGGAGTACAGATTTGCGGGTTGTTACAGGAAAATATAGATATTTGAAATGAGAATGATATTTTGGTTTTGAAGTATAAATTGATTTGAAATGACCACGTTGTTATAGTGTATATTTCTACCTTGCAGATAGTTTCGTAGAACCTTGGAGGATGGTTATCTCAAACATCCTTTAAGTTACTTGTATTTCAGTTGATATTTCACTTGAGTTGAATTTATTGATACAAGAATGTTAATCCCGGCTCGAGTGTTTTGTGTTTTGCTTTACGCTCGGGTCAGACTGAGTGATACAACATTTGAGACTCACCTTTGGAGTTTGGAGCTTCTTTTGCAGATCCAACTATAGATTCAGCTTCCAGCTTTTCCAGTTGCTTTGCTCAGAGATGTCATCTGGTTGTCTTCGAGACTTCACTGTATTTGAGATATTCTGCTGTATTTTATTTCTAACTATGTTGTTTATATAGTAGCTTCATGAACTACTATTTATCTATTCCGCTGCGTTATTATTATATTACTCTGTGTCTGTGATTCTGTGATTGATTTATTTATTGTATATGCTGAGCTTTGCCGAATTTTAAATTAACAATATGGTATTTTGAGCAATTCAAGTCCGACGTGTGTGGATGCGAATGGTTGAAAATATCAGGTCATTACATTAGTAGAAGTTAATGATTACTTGGCCTCCACACTTTCTCAAGGATAGTTTGGGCATTCCCCAAATTATGTATTAGAGTTTCATGTTTGTATAAATAACTCATTATGTTCATGTAACCTCCTTCTCTTACTTAGTCTCTCTTTAGTTTAGTTTAGACTCAAAATAAAAGACAAGTTCTCTTTATCTTTTCCATGGCTACTTAGCCATTTTTACTTCATGTAACTTTCATTTTTTTATGCAATGTTAATTAGTGCTCTCTTTCTTTTACATGCTTCTTTTGTTTATTTACTTTCATATTAGTAGTGTAGATTTATTTTTCATACAAGTAGAATAGTTTTTTCTCTTTGCTTTGCTCTTGTTTTCCTTTTCTTTTTCTTTCATGTTGCAAGCTATATTTTTTGTTTTGATAACAAATATGAGAGGCTAATCCCTTCAATTTAGGGGTAATGAAGTCTCTAATCATGTAGCTTCAACATTTTGATAATAATAGCTCTCTTTTTGTGCTTAATGACATTGCTTGAAGTGGTATAATTTGTTTTTGTTTTTGAATTTGATAGCCTATATTTTTGACACCAAATAGACTATGCTTAAACAATCACTAACACAAATGTCTCTTCATTAAAATATGATTATGGCATAAGAAAGTGATTTGAAATTCAAATTTGATGGTCTATATTTCTAATTAATAGTTAATAGGTCATACTTAAAATAGATTTCATTTACAACTTTATTGTCATTTTCATGAGAGTTAGTAAGTGGTTTAAAGGTTGTGTTATAGTTTGATGGCTTATGTTGAGCTAATTAATAGCACAAATGAGTCATACTTATGATAAACACATCATTTAAATTCACTTATGACGGAAAATGAGAGATCATAATTTCATAATTTATTGAACTATATGATCTAGAGAGTAGAATTATCTCTAAATTGTCATTCAACTCTCATATTTTTATCACTTTCTTTTTGTCATTTTTCTACAATTTTAGCTTCACACTTTTCAACTATGGTTAATTTAATTGAATAGAAAATTTTAAAATCAACAATTCCCTGTTGATCGACCCGTATTCGCCACGTACTACAAGTGTACCCCGTGCGCTTGCGGTTATTTTAATTTGAAATTTTTCGACGGTTTTCTAATTCGATAGAATTTCCGTCGATTAACTAGTTTTTGGCGTCATTCCCGGAGAGTTTGTTTTGATTTTATTTTCTATTTTTCGAATTATTTTTATTTGATTTTTGTGTGATTTATTTTGTTTGTTTGTTTGCAATTTAAAAAAATATTGTGTGTGTTTGTTGTGTCATTTGATTTTGCTTTTGTTTCTTGCTCTTTTCACTTCGTTTTTGCATTTGCGTATTTAAAAGAAAACATAAGCAATTTCTAAAAAAACATTTTATTTTGCATTTGCATTTTGCATCTACATTTTTACATTTACACTTTGCTTTTTCTTCTTTCTTTTTTGTTTGCAGTTACAAAAACAAAAATATTTCACACTGTGCACACTTGCACAATACAACACTGTCGCTTGCTCTGTTAACTTCCCTGCATATCTACAACACAGCCCGTTCATCTTACCACATACAAACTTCCCCAAACAAAACTGTGCACCCTACATTCACTCTGCGAACAGTTCACCACAATTCTCTCTGACCATTCCATAACAACAACAACCCTTATCAACTCGATCACAATTCTCCAAACCCCACAACTCCACTGCGACAGCAATCAAACTCCACTGCAACATATCTTCACTGTGCTTGTGCACTTCCACCAGAAACTGCATCATTGTGCTTGTGCACTTCCACCAGAAACTGCATCATTGTGCTTGTGCACTTGCAAACGAGCCACAAACTTCCTCTGATCCGCAACGACCTGCTACTTCCCCTGTTCGAACATTGTTCATACTACACTACATATCACATTTTCTTTGTCGCCAAACAGCTCCAAACACCTCACCTTCATCACCCAATTCACTACTGTTACATCCCAAAGCCACCATCACCACTACTCATCTACAACAAGCAAGCTTCCGCCATAAAACTCCACCATCAAACCAACTCTTCTCCTCACTGCTCCTATCACAACATACAAACCACCACTGCCTACAGTCTTACTGCCATACCCACTCATCACCTTCATTCACTGAAACAACAGCCACCATCATTAAATTACAAACATTTACTCCACAGTACCCCCAACATCCTCTTTAGCTAAATCTTCCCCTGCCAACTTCACATCTTATTCACCGAATAATCAATTCACAATCCAACTTCTTACCCTGCTCAGTTCCTCCCCATTCAGCACTGCAACACTAACAAATTGCCAGCTAGACTGCATGTCTGCACATACCAAACTACAGCCATTTGCCTCAAACATCCTCCACTTGCCAGTCAACAGATCATCACCTATTAAAACCACAAAACCAAAACAAACTCCACTGCTCTGAGACACTGTGAACCACCTTCATTCAACATTTCTTTTCCAACTCACTTGTCCCTGCTAACCACCCACGACACTGCTGTACCATAACATATACAATCCTTGCTTCGTCTATCTCTCCTCTTTCCTCTGCTGCAAATAAAACGCTCCAGCAAATAGCCACCCTCAACTTCCATCAACCAACATCACACACGCAATAGTGCAATTGACGGAACAGCCACCAATTCCCAATCTCCTCATCCTATACAATAAACCCATTGACTGTCCTCACTACCACCATACCTTCACTCCTTTCTCCTCACAAACCATCCTACCAATCCAATCGAAGCCGCCAATAGCCACTGCCCACGCGACTCCCCAAATCCATCCATCACAAACTGTCACGCGACCCCAAATCGAACTCGAACTCAATCACATCCCCAATCACCAATCAGTCTCCAGCCGAAACCCAATTCGCGAAACAACCTCGCAAGCAAATCACCGCCACAATCCCCCAATCCAACTTCGAACTCAATTCGCCTTACCACACTTGTAATTGACGCGCTGAAATTCCAATTGACCACGCTTTAAATTCGCGATTCCTTTTCTTTTTCTTTTTCTTTTTCTTTTCTTTTTTATGGCTCTCGTTCATTTGTTTCAGTCGCTGCTGATTATCGTGTTTAGAGTAAAAGGAAGAAAATAGTTAGTGCAGCGGGCCGAGATTTATATGGGCTGAGGGTGGTTTATTGTTTTGTTTTAAATCCTTTTCTTAAAAAAAAAGGTTTTGTTTTACTTAGGGTTGTTTTAAATTGTTACAAGTTCTACTATTATATATTAAAAAAAATTCAATCGCTTTTAGTTTATTTTGTTTTGTTTTTAATTTCTTTTCCTTTCTTTGAATAAAAAAACAATTGTATATATCTTGTTTGAAATTTCAGGTTGTCAAAGTAGAAAATCAAGAGGAATTGCATTGCTTTGCATTGCTTGGTTTGTTAAAAATAATTGCTGGGCCTTGCTTGGCCAAAAGAAAAAAGAAAAAAAATGCTTACTTGTTATATCTATTGCTTTTATTTGCCTTGCATTATTGTTTGCTTGCATATATTTAAAAAAAATCAAAAAAAATTCATTCGTAGTTGCATTGTTAATACGCGTTTAATTTCTGCTTTGTATTTCATCTTAGAATTTGATTAATAATAACGGTTAGACATCAATAACTCTTAATTGTATATTGACAAGTTGTCTCCTTTGAACAATTTAATTTCTTGGTGTTTAGGCTATGGTAGAGTAATAACCATTTATAAATATTACGGTGATTCGTAAATATTATAGCGGTTGTTCCTCTGAAGGTACTTAAACATTCGGCTGCATTGCTACGGCAATTCGTGGTGCACCGATAAATCATGTCCGTTACCTGGCTGAGAAATATCTTGTTCATCTAAGACAATGTGTGATTATACAATTTTGAGTTAACTTATGATAAATCATTTGTAATTAACTCCTGCATTCATTTAGACGCATTAGTTCATGCATATTTAAAAAAAAAATCAAAAATCTAAAACTAAAACACTTGTAAATATTCTGTTTGTTTTTTTCTTTGAAATTTTGAAATCTTTTTTCCTTTGAAATTTCAAAAATCCAAAAAAAATTAAAAACCAAAATCCAAAAATAAAAAATTATAAGACCTTTTCAAAAAAAAAGAAAAATTTGAAAAAAAAAGACAAAAACAAAAATTAATTTCCTTTTGAAAAATAAATTTTATTTGTAAATATTTTTCCTTTATATATAAAAAAACTCTTGAAAATGTCCGAGTTTCCCCACTTACATAAATTTACAATAGTTGTGAAAATTAATATGATCCATATAATTTCACTCTGAATTCTTATGGATATTTCAGTGACAACTATTGCATAAACAATTTGAATTTTAAACAATAGAGTTTTGAAAACGATGACCAACCCTCGACTCTTGGAAATAGCATTTCATCTTTACTTGAACTCTCTACACAACAAAACCAAGAGATAAATGATTTGTGTAATAACTCGAGTCAAGGATTTCAAAATTTGAATTCAATTCAAAATTCAAACGATTTCGATTATAACCCATGCCAACTCAATTTCGAACTTCAAAATGAATTTCAAAATCAAAACGAAAGTTGAAATAGCTTTTCAAATAATTTTGGCAATGGAAATAATCTCGATTACAATGCGATTGATAAATTTTGTTCTCAACAAATCCAAATCGAGAATTTTCAAGTTGATAGCTATAAATTGGATTTTGTTGAGCAAATGAATGAAATTTACGAAGATCACATGGATCCGTTATTTGAAACATATATGAAACAACGTGAAAAACAAAACCTAATCCCAACATGTGATAAGTCGAGTAATAATTCATCTTTTACCCAAATCGATGATTTTCAAATAATAACTTTTGAAATTGAAAACGAAAATCTTAATGAAGTTGTTGAAAATACGGTAATTGAGATGGATTTCAATTCTTTTGAGGGTGTGGAACCAAATTCAAATTTTGATCTTCATTTTTCTAAAAAATTGAATATAACAGTTTTGGATTTTGAAATTGTTACATTGAATGAAGTTGTTGATAATCCAACGAAGGAAGTCAAATTTAATTAACACAATTTCTTTGGACTTTTTGAAAATGAGTTGTTAAATTCTCAAGGGGAAGATTTAAATCACCATTTCAATTTCGAAATTTTTCAATAATTTTGAAAAATTTGTTGGTGATGAACTTGACTTTCAATTTGGTGAAAATAAACGCGAACTTCAACCAATTGTTTATCGGCCCCAAAAATCTTCGAAAATAAAACAACTCGTACAATTTTTGATAAAATGACATACATTTTTCCAAATCAACATTCAACTTCGAAATGTTTTATGGTTTGGTTTTTCGAGCTTAAGCTATGTCTCGCATATTTGACGAGACAAATGAATCGGTCTTTGGAAGACCGTTTCATTTACTTCTTGATGATATACTTTTTGAACTCTTGTAAATAATGATCTTTTCATTTTCATTTAAATAAAGGTCATGTTTTTATTTTTCTCTTTCCACTTGGGTTGACTGCGGGGACACAGCAAAATCAAGTGTGGGGGGGAGACTCATCTTCATTTTTATTTTATTTTTCATGGTTTATTTTTGCGTTTTCTTTTAAAATCTCAAAAAAAAATTAAAATAAATCCCAAATACAAATTTTCTTTTGTTTTATTTTTAAAGAAACACTATAAGATAAACATATGGTTTTGGTTTGTTAAATTGAAATTTTTGATAATTTATTTATCTTAACAAAAATAAAAATAAAGTTTGATTACAAATAACAATGGTTTAACTAGTATATAGGAAGATTCATACGTGTTAACCATGAAATACATTCTAATTGAAAATATTTGTTTTAAAAAGTGGTTGATTTAAAGTAAAGGATATAACATTTTTTTGTCTTCTAAGTTAAGTGGTGCTAAAATTATTTTGCAAAACTCTCTCTTTCAAAAAAAACATATAAAAAAACAAAACATATGTGTATATGTAAATATTTTCTATTTACACCTACGGTCGACAGGTGTACACACTCGCCGTGCTCTGTACCTTTCTCACGTAAGCCCGAAAGGCAGTGCACGATCGGTATATCTGGCCTCAGTTTATCTGAGCTAGGTGTATATATAAAATTTCTTTTTAATAACGCCAACAGTCAATAGGTGTTCGCACTCTTGTGCTCACTTGCCACGCTCTGTATTCCCCTCACATAAGTCTGCAAGGCAGTGCATGGGTAATATATCTAGCCTCAGTTTATCTGAGTTGGGCGTATATAAATATTGTAAATATTAATAAAAAAATTTAAAAAAAATAAGAGAGAGTAAGCAATTGAAATCCTAGCACTATTTTTAACTTATTTGATTTGACTTGTTATTCCTGAATATACCACTTTGATAAACTTTGATAATCAACTAAGGATCCATTTCATAGTTACACTGTATTATCGACCGAAATAACGGACTAAACTATAGCCTATTTGTTATAATAACTTCGTTTGTATTGGAACTTTGACGAGTAAATGACTTAAACTTTCAAGATAATGACCAAAACCTATTTTTAAAATATTTTCGAAAATATTGTGTCAATTTAAAAGTAAATCTTTCATTTGTAAATATTTTCAAAAATTCATTCACATCTGTAAATAAATCTTGCATTTTGTAAATATTTTCATTCTGTATTTGTATTTTGTGGGCGGTATCCGTTGAAAACCCTCACGAGACAACGCTCGTCCTACTGGGGAAACCCAGAGGTTTAACGGCTTGTTGCATACGCTCATGTAATCGTGTTCCCTACGAAAACAGAATTATCTTAGTTTTTTTCCTTTATTCGGGGACGAATAAAAAGATAAGTGTGGGGGTATTTGATATGCACGTAAATGTACATATTTTTACTACCACGTTTAATCTATTTAAATTAAATAAATGATCATATTGGGTATTTTAACTTGTTTTAACCAAAATCCATATTAATTCCAAATTGTCACATATCCATCTTCATATAGGGGGAAAACGGTCATTTGTGTGCGTATATTTTTTTGAGAAAAATTATTTGGAAATTTATATATATTTGTGTAAGAATTTGATCTCAAACTGGAGTGGTTTCATGAATACAAATGCATGCACAAAATGAATACAAAGGAATGAAGATGGAAATAATTCAAGGTGAAGAACATGGAGGACCCCACCTACCCACCTACCTTAATGTTCAAATTAGAGGCTAATGCACATGCTTATGGAATTGATGGCTTCATGTACACTTAAATGATGATTAGTAGAAGCTAATGATTACTTGGCATCCATACTTTCTCAATGGTAGTTTGGGCATTCCCCAAATTATGAATTAGGGTTTCATGCTTGTATAACCCATTATGTTCATGTAACCTCCTCCTCTTACTTAGTCTCTCTTTAGTTTAGTTTAGGCTCAAAGTAAAAGACAAGTTCTCTTTCTCTTTTCCATGGCTACTTGGCCATTTTTACTTCATGTAACTTTCATTTTTTATGCAATGCTAATTAGTGCTCTCTTTCTTTTACATGCTTCTTTTGTTTATTTACTGTCATGTTAGTAGTGTAGATTTATTTTTCATGAAAGTAGAATAGTTTTTTCTCTTTACTTTGCTCTCTTTTTCCATTTCTTTTTCTTTCATGTTGCAAGCAATATTTGTTGTTTTGATAATAAATATGAGGGGCTAATCCCTTCAATTTAGGGGTAATGACGCCTCTAATCACGTAGCTTAAACATTTTGATAATTATAGCTCTCTTTTTGTGCTGAATGATAATGCTTGAAGTGGTTTAATTTATTGTTTTTGTTTTGAATTTGATAGCCTATATTGTTGACACAAAATAGGTTATGCTTAAACAATCACTAACACTAATGCCTCTTCATCAAAATATGATTATCGCATAGGAAACTGATTTGAAATTCAAATTTGATGGTCTATATTTCTAATTAATAGTTAATAGGCCATACTTAAAATAGATTTCATTTCCAACTTTGTTGTCATTTTCATGAGAGTTAGTAAGTGGTTTAAAGGTTGTGTTATAGTTTGATGGCTTATGTTGAGCTAATTAATAGCACAAATGAGCCATACTTATGATAAACACATCATTTAAATTCACTTATGACCAAAAAAGAGAGATCATAATTTCATAATTTGTTGAACTATATGATCTAGAGAGTAGAATTATCTTAATTATCATTCAACTCTCATATTTTTATCACTTTCTTTTTGTCATTTTTCTATAATTTTAGCTTCACACTTTTCAATTTTGGTTAATTTGATTGAATAGAAAATTTTAAAATCAACAATTCCCTACGGATCGATCCGTATTCGCCACGTACCACAAGTGTACGCCATGCGCTTGCGGTTATTTTAATTTGAAATTTTTCGACGGTTTTCTAATTCGATAGAATTTCCGTCGATTAACAAGGGAGAGCCCAGAAAGCTCCATTAGTCAAAATTTATACTGGTTTGAGCATGGATTATGCTAGATTGGGAAGAAAACCATTCATTGGCACCGACGACGCGTAGAGGTGGAGAATTGGTTACTGCATTGTGAAAAGATTTTTGTAGATTTGGGGCTCAATGATGAGCAGAAGAGGAGCTTGGCATTGAGATATCTTCAAGGAGCAGCTTTATTCCGGTGGAATAGTGTGACTGTTGCAGTAAACGAAGAAGTGATAACATGGGCTGAGTTTAGGAGGAGGTTCAAGAAATGATTCGTGTCCGTGATGGCGAAGTCTACCTTGCTTACAAAGTTTTCCGAATTAGATAGGGAGAGATGACTGTGTTAGAGTATGCTGCAAAGTTTGAGAAGTTGGCAAGATATTATCATGACACCATGGATATTGTGATTAAGAGGAACGAGAAGTTCATTATGGGGTTGAAACCTGAGTAGGCCAGGGCTACGTTATCTCTTGTCAGGGATCCTCATGATGTCGTAGTTCAGATAACTTTAAGACACGAGGAAATAATTGCTTCTATAGTGAAGAATAAGGCAACAGAGGTCTAGCAAGAGAAAATTTAGAAAAGGAATGCCATTCCTATGAAGGGGGGCCGGAAGGGTGGAGCCACGAAGAAGGAAAAGTCAGAAGTTGTCTACTTTAAGTGCAACAAGAAAGGTCATTTTGTGAATAAGTGTAGTTCAGCAGTAGCAAAGAAGGTGACTGGGAAGAAGAACATCAGGTGCTTCAACTGCGACCAGATTGGCCATTTTAAGAACCATTGTAATGAGCCTGCTGTGGATGGGTAAGGCAAAGTATATGTATTGGAACCAGTAGCCTCGAGACAAATAGCACAGGAAAAAGGGAAGGCAGTGTTGGGATGTATGCTTTAGATTCATGGTATGTCTGTTAGCGTTCTGTTTGATAATGGTTCATTGCATTCTTTTATATCTCATTGGTTGATAGATAAGCTTAACAAAGAACCCATATATTTAGTTACTTCCTTAAGGATTACAAATCCGATAGGAGGGCATGCAACACTAAGGATGAGACGTGACCACCTAAAGTTTCTCTTGTTAGGTCATACTTTTGTTTGTAGTTTGCATGTGTTTGATTTCGTACGGTTCCAAATTATTTTAAGTATGGATTGGTTAAGTAAGTACAACGCTAGGATATTTTGCTATGATAGGAAAATATCGCTTAGACACCCAGACTGTAGTGATCAGATTGTATATACCATACGGTAAATGTTTTGTTGGATGTTATGGAGGTAGAAGACGAGCTGAGCCGAGTTTTCATGGTTACAGAATTCGCAAATGTTTTGAATCCAATAGTAGGACTTCCACCGAAACATTCCATTGAGTTTCAGATAGATTTGGTGCCTAGAGCAGAATCGGCGAGTGACGCAGCGGATTAATCACAAATCGATATGAATCGATGAAAGTAGCACTCGGTGGATTGAAGATACCAAAATGCCCAAATTCGTTGATCCGAAGATACCGAATTCTAGCTTATCTCAAACACGTTGATAGCGCACTATACCGTGTTCAAAGATCTACGATTCTTCGTACGTTGATCTAGCGCACTAGATACCGTGAATCGGCTTCAACAAACGTGGATTCGAGCGCACTCGAATGACGTAAGTGGAGATAGGAGATTACACTCAACTACCAATTGGAGAAGAAAGCACAAAGCAATCAACAAGAAATTTTTATTCAAAAACCAACCACCAAAAAGTTACAACACACTCGCTATTTATAGTAGTTCACAACCGGCCTATAAGTCGTATGCGACTCGTCCTCCACGACTCACGACTTAAGAACATAACACGACTCAACATCACGCGACTTACGACTCAACGCAGGCCGACTTAACTCGTTACAACGACCCTAAACAGTACAACACAAGTCCATCATGACACACGACTCAACAATTTATACTCAAACACGACTTAAGAAAATACAACACGTACGAGTTAAACAGATAACGACCTACGACTTAAGTATACCAACGACTCACCCCTTACCGACTTACGACTTATACATGATACTGGCCATAAGTCGTAAACGACCTAGTCAAGATGTCCCGGAAACGACTTAGCGACTCCTGGCTTCGGTATTGGTTCTTCTTTAGGCGACTTAACTGAGTCGTAATTCGTACATCCTGACTCCTTTCTTGCATCCATGTTAAGTCGTCTTCCCTTTCTTTAGGTCGTTGACTCGTGAACGACTCAAGCTCCTTCTCAGTAACTCGTATCTTCCCCTTAGTTCGTAGCTCTTTCCCATGTGATTCCTTAGGCTGAGTCGCGCGCGACTTACGAGTTAAACCCGAAACTTCATTAGGCTGACTCGTGCACGACTTAAGAGTTAAAACCGAAACTTCCTTATCTCGTGAACAGCCTAATCTCTGAATTTTTGTAGATCGTGCTGCATCATCCTCCCCTGGTTGAGAAAAATTCGTTCTCGAATTTGTAAATTCTTCCCCATTAGATTGTTCATCTCCATAATATAGTACGAGATGTTTAACATTGAACACGTCAGAAGTGTAAACATCCTCCGGTAGTTTCAACTTATAAGCATTTTCATTAATCCGTTTCACAACTTTGACAGGACCAATTTTCCTGGCTTTCAACTTGTTATAAGTGCCTACTGGAAAACGATCCTTCATTAACACAGCGTAAACCAAATCACCTTCGTTAAATTCAACATTTCGTCGCTTCAAATTTGCAGTTCGCTTATACTTCTCATTTGACTTCTCCAATCGTTCCTGAACGATTTTATGACATTCAGTTAATTCATCAACAAAATCAACAGCCCGTTTAACCGTCCCCTTCGGTTGTGGTACTACTGCTAAATCCAACGGTCCCCTGGGTAAATTTGAATATACAATCTGAAATGGGCTGAATCCTGCACTACGATTCACTGCATGATTATGAGCAAACTCTGCCTGGCATAACTTCATGTCCCAACTCTTCAGATTGTCCTGTACAAGACATCGTAACAAATTTCCCAACGATATGTTAACAACTTCTGTCTGTCCATCTATTTGCGGATGATAAGCGCTACTAAATTTCAACTTCGTTCCCACCATCTTCCACAAACTAAGCCAAAAATGACTCAAAAATCTGGTATCCCTGTCTGAAACAATAGACTCCGGCAACCCATGTAAACGATAGATTTCTTTAAAGAACAACTGAGCAACACGAACAACATCCGCCGTCTTCTTACAAGCAATAAAATGTGCCATTTTCGAAAAATCTATCCACCACAACAAATATAGAATCATTTCCCCTTTGAGTTCTCGGCAAACCCAAAACGAAATCCATGCTGATATCAACCCACGGTTTAGATGGTACAGGTAATGGCATATACAATCCCGCATTTGTCGCTGTTCCCTTGAAACCTGACATATATGACACCTCCCCATAAACCTCTCTACCTCTTTTCTCATCGATGGCCAAAAATAAGATTGAGAAATTAACTGCAAAGTACGATCTCTACCCACATGGCCTTCCTCGTGCAACTCTTTGATAATCTTCATTCTCAAACTGCTCTCAGGAATACATAACCGATTTCCTTTAAACAAGAATCCACCAACCAACATAAATTCATCAGTATCTCCACCCTTAACTTTCTCAACAAACCTTGCAAATTAAGGATCCTTCTCAAACAATTCTGGCAATAATTCAAATCCCATCACTTCAACCTTCAATGTTGTCAACAAATGACTTCTCCTACTCAAAGCATCAGCCACACGGTTCGTCACCCCTGACTTATGTTTGACAACAAAAGTAAACTGCTGTAAATAAGCAATCCATGATGCATGTCTCGCTGAAATCTTGTCTTGCCCCTGTAAATGCTTCAATGCCTCGTGATCAGTATATAAAACAAATTCTTTCTGAAACAGATAGTGCCTCCAGTGCTTAACAGCTTGTACAACAGCATAGAATTCAACGTCATATGTACTGTATCTCATCTTTGCCCCTGACTACTTCTCACTAAAATAAGCAACTGGCTTCCCATTCTGACTCAGAACTCCTCCAATACCAACCTTCGATGCATCAGTATGCAATTCAAACAATAACTGAAAATTCGGTAAAACAAGAATTGGTGCAGACGTCAACAATTCCTTGATCCTCTCAAAAGCAATCCCCGCTTCCTCTGACCATACAAATTGTTTCCCTTTCATGCAATCAGTAACTGGAGCCATCACGCTACTGAAGTGTGGAATGAATCTTCGGTAGAATGACGCTAGCCCATGAAAACTTCTCACTTCCGTAATTGTCTTCGGCTGTGGCCAATTCCTGACTGCTTCAACTTTATTCTGGTCAACTTGAATTCCTGCTTTCGAAACAACATACCCTAGAAATAGAACGCTATGCGTCATGAACACGCATTTCTTTGTAGCAGCATAAAATTGTTCCTCACGAAGAATAATCAACACTTTCCTTAAATGTAGAACATGTTCCTCCATACTCCTGCTGTATATCAGAATATCATCAAAATAAACTACCACAAACTTCCCAATGAATGGTCTAAAGATTTGATTCATCACCCGCATGAATGTACTCGGTGCATTCGATAGACCAAACGGCATAACCAACCATTCATATAAACCTTCCCTCGTCTTGAATGCGGTCTTCCATTCGTCTCCTGGCCTAATTCGAATCTGATGATAACCACTCTTCAAATCAATCTTCGAAAAGATAATAGCCCCACTCAACTGATCTAGCAAGTCATCCAACCTTGGCATAGGAAATATGTAGCGAACAGTAATCTTGTTCGAAGCTCTACTATCGGTACACATTCTTCATGTTCCATCCTTCTTCGGCACCAACAAAGCTGGTACTGCACAAGGACTCAAGCTTTCCTGAACACGTCCCTGTTCTAACAACTCTTCCACTTGCCTTCGTAACTCTTCATGTTCCTTCGGACTCATTCGGTAATGTGGTCGATGTGGTAACACTGCTCCCGGAACAAGATCAATTTGATGTTGAATGTCTCTTAATGGCGGTAACTCCTTAGGCAACTCTTTTGGAAATACGTCTTCAAATTCTTTCAAAACTGGCTTCGCTTCTTCTGGAATTTCAACCTCTTCACTGCTCTCACGCCCAATCAACAAGTATACTTCAGGCTCCTCTTCAACCTCCTTAACAAACTCCTTCAAAGTCAACAGAGTTTTCAATTCCTCAATCTCCTCCAGCTTGCTCTCCTTCTGTTGTTGCTTCTTGGGAACCAAAGTGATTTTAGTACCCTCGAACATGAAACTATAGCTATTGGCCCGACCATCATGCTGCACTGCTCTATCGAACTGCCACGGCCTGCCCCACAACAGATGACAAACATCCATATCCACTACATCGCACCAGATTTCGTCTTTGCATTTCTTCCCAATAGAAAAGTTCACACAAGCCCTTCGTCCAACCTTCACCTCTCCTCCTTTTCTCAACCAAGCCAACTTGTACGGTTTCGGATGTTTCTCAGTCTTCAATGATAACTTCTTTACAGCCTCTGTGGAAATAATATTATCACAACTCCCAGCATCTATGACAAACTTGCAAACTTTCCCCAGAATAGTACATGTCGACTGAAATATGTTACTCCTCAACCAACTACAGTCTTCCTCTTGCTTCGGTGTGAGACAAGACCTTCTCATCATCAGATTACAACCTTCGTCTCCTGACACTTCTTCTTCCTCCTCAACATAAGGTGAATTAGAACATTCAGCTTCTTCCTCCTCATCCTTAGCTTCAACTATCATAGTTCTCTTCTTCGGCTTCGGACACTCGTTGCTTTTATGACCCATCTCCTGGCAATTGTAACATTTGAACCCACTGCTAACCTTCGCCTTCTCACCTTCCTTCACAACTGGTTTGGCAACAATCTTAGGAACATTAGAACTTCCACCGACTCCCTTCACTTGATTGTTAGAATTGGTAAACACACCTCCTCCACGTCTTCCTTACTTTTCCCAAGCCAACGCCTTTTGATGTGCCTCCGCCACAGATCTTGGATCGAACATATTAACTATATCCTGGATCTGCATTCTCAGCCCTCCAACAAATCTAGCAGTCAGTTTCTCTTCCGTCTCCATAATATCATTCCTTGCAATGAGTTGGTAAAATTCATCGGCATAATCATTGACTGACTTCGTCCCTTGCCTCAAGTTCTGCAACCTCCGGTACATAAGTGATTGATAGTTGTATGGCAAAAATGTAGCTCTCATCATTTTCTTCATCTTATCCCACTCTACAACCTTTGACTTCCCCATCCGTTCTCTGGTAAGTTTAGTTTGCTTCCACCACGCCAAAGCTCTCCCCCTCAACCTAGTAGCAACTAACTTCACCCTTCGATTTTCCGAAACCTCCTTAAAGTCAAAAATTTCCTCCACATTAGATAACCAATCCAAGAATTCTTCAGCTACCATCCCTCCTTTAAACTCCGGAATCTCTATCTTCATTCCCGATTCCCAATGTCGATCATCATCAATAACCCGATACTGACGTTGTCCCTGATCCCGGTCTCTGAAATGAATACTTCCCCCCTCACCATCAAACTCCTCATCAAAGTCTGATGCATATCGTTGTCTTTCACGCACTCCAGCATCTCTACCACCACTCCTACTACCAACATCCCGTCTATCATGATCATCAACATTCCTCCTACTTCGATTATCAACACTCCTAGGCTCTTGACTTTCTCTCCTCTCCCGTTCTGAATGTGATGACACTCTACTACCCCCATGGATGGATTCAGGTGAATTTCTTCTTCTACTTTGATTCATATCAATCATAAGCTTCTCCAACCTACCAATGCCTTCATCAATCTTCTCATGCATACGTTGTTCCATTTGATCGGCCTCTTCTCTCCGATATAAAGCTTCAACATTTTGATGGCGGTTAGCTCTCCTTGGCGGCATGATTGAAATTCAAAAAATTTCAACAAACCGATACCAAAGTGATACTTCACAAGCAAATCACGGCTTCACAAGCTTCTACACAACTTCACAAGGCTCGGCCTTAACTCCTTAGCTTGAAACAAGCTTCCAATGATCCTCCCTAGGCTCGGCTACTTCACTAGTACACACGGCCTACTTCAAATTCAAACACTTTCAACACTTTGATCCAAAATGGAATGGATCGAAAGTTCTCCCTCTTGTTGCAACTTCAATATGAATTCGATGAACAACTTCGAACTTCAACACTTGGCTCCAAGACCCGATTTAGCTATGATTGGCTAAAACAAGCTCTGATACCAAAAACTGACGCAGCGGATTAATCACAAACCGATATGAATCGATGAAAGTAGCACTCGGTGGATTGAAGATACCAAAATGCCCAAATTCGTTGATCCGAAGATACCGAATTCTAGCTTATCTCAAACACGTTGATAGCGCACTATACCGTGTTCAAAGATCTACGATTCTTCGTACGTTGATCTAGCGCACTAGATACCGTGAATCGGCTTCAACAAACGTGGATTCGAGCGCACTCGAATGACGTAAGTGGAGATAGGAGATTACACTCAACTACCAATTGGAGAAGAAAGCACGAAGCAATCAACAAGAAATTTTTATTCAAAAACCAACCACCAAAAAGTTACAACACACTCGCTATTTATAGTAGTTCACAACCGGCCCATAAGTCGTATACGACTCATCCTCCACGACTCACGACTTAAGAACATAACACGACTCAACATCACGCGACTTACGACTCAACGCAGGCCGACTTAACTCGTTACAACGACCCTAAACAGTACAACACAAGTCCATCACGACACACGACTCAACAATTTATACTCAGACACGACTTAAGAAAATACAACACGTACGAGTTAAACAGATAACGACCTACGACTTAAGTATACCAACGACTGACCCCTTACCGACTTACGACTTATACATGATACTGGCCATAAGTCGTAAACGACCTAGTCAAGATGTCCCGGAAACGACTTAGCGACTCCTGGCTTCGGTATTGGTTCTTCTTTAGGCGACTTAACTGAGTCATAAGTCGTACATCCTGACTCCTTTCTTGCATCCATGTTAAGTCGTCTTCCCTTTCTTTAGGTCGTTGACTCGTGAACGACTCAAGATCCTTCTCAGTAACTCGTATCTTCCCCTTAGGTCGTAGCTCTTTCCCATGTGATTCCTTAGGCTGAGTCGCGCACGACTTACGAGTTAAACCCGAAACTTCATTAGGCTGACTCGTGCACGACTTAAGAGTTAAAACCGAAACTTCCTTATCTCGTGAACAGCCTAATCTCTGAATTTTTGTAGATCGTGCTGCATCAGCGAGTAGGCCGCCAAGTAGGATGACACCGACTAAGATGAGGGAGGTCAGAGTGCAGTTGGTGGATTTGGAGGGAAAGAGTTTTAACATACCTAGTAGTTTAACTTGGGAAGCAACCGTAGCGTTTGCCAAGAAGCCGGACGGATTGCAAAGGTTATGTACCGATTATCGTAGGCTAAAGGAGAAAACGACAAAGAATCGATATATGTTGGCTAGGATTGATGATTTGTTCTATCAGTTGAGTGGAGCAAAGATATTCTCTTAGGTTGATTAGCAACAGGTTTCCATCAGCTTAGAGTGGCAGAGGATAACATTCATTTGATGACGTTTCGAACCAGATATGGATCATACGAATGGTTAGTGATATCGTTCGGACTGACTAATGAGCCAGCTTTCTTTGTAGATTTAATGAACCGAATTTTCCGAGAGCACCTGGATAGTATGTATTAGTTTTCATAGGTGATATTTTAATATACTCTAAGGATGTAAGAGAGCATGAAGTTCATCTTAGAGTAGTGCTTGAAACACTGAGGTAGCATCAGCTGAAGGAGAAGTTTTTGATGTGTCATTTATGGAAAAAGGAAGTGAAATTTCTTGGTCATGTAGTTTAAGGGAACGGGTTATCAGTCGATCTAGCTAAGATTGGGGCCGTGAATAGTTGGAGGAAACCCAAGATGGTTACCGAGATAAAGAGTTTTCTCGGATTGGTTGGATATTGTCGGAGGTTCAAAAAGGATTTCATGCAGATAGCAGCGTCGATGACCAAGCTAACGCAAAAGGATGTGAAGTTTGTGTGGACCAATAAGTGTAAGGAAGCATTCCAAAGCTTGAAACCCTCATTGACTTATGCATTTGTAGTAGTTTGTCCAGAGGGAAATCGGGATTTAGTTGTTTATACAGATATGTGTGGAACAAGATTCGGAGCTGTGTTAATGCAAAGAGGTGAAGTGATTGCCTATGCTTCTCGACTGCTTAGACCGCATGAGGTTAGATATCCGAAGCATGATTTGGAATTAGTTGTAATTATTTTTTCCTTAAAGTTGTGGAGACATTATCTTTTGGAAGAAAGATTCGAGTTATATACGAATCATAAGTCGTTGAAGTATCTGTTCTCTCGGAAGGAGCTGAACATGTGATAACAGAGGTGGTTAGAGTTCTTAGCTGCTTATGATTTCAAAATTAAGTACACACTAGGGAAATGTAATAAAGTTGCAGATGTGTTAAGTAGAAAACATCAGATTGTCATGTTAGCAATAATAGCATAATGGAAAGATTTGGACGCATTATCTACTTGCAGAGCACAGTGGAGTACTAGAAGTATTTCAAGTACAGGAACTACTTTGTTATCATGCTTGGAAGTTCAACCAGTTATGATCGAAAAGTGTGCTTGTAAACAGTTAGAGGATCCGTGTTAGCTGAACGAATCAAGAAGTTAAAGGATGGAACACAGAGCGATGACTTGAAGGATTTTAGACTTGATCAGAATGGGTGGCTGAGATAGAAGGGAAGGCTATGTGTCCCAGATGTGGGAGACATAAAGAAATAATTTTTGGAGGAATGCCGTAGTTCGAAGTTTACTATTCATCCACAGGGAATGAAGATGCATCGGGACATCAAGAGAAGTTTCTTTTAGGAAGCTATGAAGAGGGATGTAGGCTTGTGGGTGAAACAGTGTTTGAAATGTTAGCAGGTGAAAGCCGAATATCAGAAGCCAAGTTGGTTGCTTCAGTCTTTGGACATTCCAGTGTGGAAATAGGATTCTATTTCTATGGATTTTATTGATGGGTTGCCAAGGTCTAAGAGAGGAAATGAAAGTATATGGGCCATAGTGGACAGATTGACCAAGAGTGCCCATTCCATTCCTGTTAACTCAACCAGAATGGCACTGGTGTTAGCGAAGTTGTTTATGAAGAATGTAGTTAGACTACATGAAATTCCTAGTAGTATAGTGAGTGATAAAGATTCTTTATTTACTAACGAGTTCTAGAAGTGTCTATAGGATACCTTAGGTATCAAGCTCAAGATGAGTAATGCTTACCATCCTTAGATAGACGGGCAAACAGAAAGAGTTAATAAGATCTTGGAGGGTTTGTTACGAGCTTGTGTGCTAGACTTATAGGGATCATGGGAATACCATCTACATCTAGTCAAGTTTTCGTATAACAATATTTATCACGCTAGTATAAGGATGGCACCATTTGAAGTTTTGTATGAAAGGCCATGCAAATCTCCAAATTGTTGGTTAGTGACCGGGGATAGATTGCTCCTTAGTCCAGATTTAGTTTAGGAAGCTTCAGAAAAGGTTGAGGTCATTCGAGCTAGAATGAAGGAAGCTTAGTCTAGGCAGAAGAGTTATGCATACAGAAGATGGAAAGACTTAGTATTCTCAGTTGGAGATCTAGTTTTCATTAAGGTGCCACAAATGAAGGGTGTGATTCGATTTGCCAAATCAAACAAGTTAGCACCGAGGTTATTGGGCCATTTCCTTTTATTGAGAGCATTGGGAAACTCGCATATAGAGTAGAGTCACCAGCAGTTTAACAGCAGTCCCCGACGTTTTTCATGTTCCTCATTTAAGAATGTGTATTCGAGATCCAGAGAGTACTATAGCACCAACTGTGTTAGAGGATTTGGTAGTGGAACCAGATTTGACTATATTAAGGAAGCATGTCCATATAGTAGCAAGGGTTGATAAAATGTTGAGGAACAAGACGGTCAAATTAGTGATAGTCTAGTGGTGTGGCGATGATAAAGACTGTACTTGGGAGACTGAAGGCATGATTAGAGATTCTTATCTTGTTTGATGGTAAATTTACCATTAATTTTTTTGATATGAACCATGTTGTAATTTCGAGGACGAACACCACATATTTTTAGTAACATTATTTAGGATATTTAATTAGTAAATAAAATCAAATACATTAAGATGATTAATGGATTGAGATTTTTGATTAAATAAGTGGTAGTCATGCCATGTTAAATAAGTGAACTAAAAAGAGAATAAAAGGTTAGAAAATATGCCAGGCAAAGTAGGAACAAGACATATCCTTATATCCTAAACCCTTAACCCCTTAGCATTCATGTTCACTTCATTATTAACAAATCAAATATACAAGCTAAGGCTGGCCACCTTTAACATGCTCAAGAGAAGATAGAAGCTAAGATTCAAGAGGAAGAATCAAACCATTTAATCAAGATCAAATCTCACATATTTAATCACAAAGCTAAGGCGATTAATGACTACATCTCATATTTTTGACCGATTTCAGTTTTAGATAAATTCCAAAAGTATTAGCAATTGTTTTGCCATGTTCTGAGTGATAAAATGGATATACTTGTTGATGATTTAGGCTATTTATATGCATTTTATGATAGGAATTGATTTCTATTTTTTGACATCTAATTGTCTTGTGAATTTAGATTTAGTTCAGAAATGATAATTTAGAAATGTGTTTCAATTTTTATAATTTTCTAAATTTATGTGTATTTCATATGAATTTTCTAGTGAGGAAAATGCTATTTTTGGTTCAAAATTTATTACGGCCAATTTATATTGGATTAAGGTATGAAATTTATATATGTTAGAAAACATATTAAAAATGATTTTCTATAATTTTTGTAGAATTTTCCTAATTGTTTTAATGGATACATAAAGTTATTAATGGATATATAAAATTATTTAAGGTTTGGGACTTAAATGTTTTATATATTTATAAACAGGAGAAGGTGTATTTTGTAATAATTCAAATTGTATCTCTAAAAATTGGCAGTGAACCAATCACAATTTGATAAACATGGCAGGCTAAGTACAAAGAAATAGTTTAAAAAGTACAAATACCATACTTTTTCCTATTTCGTTACTTTCGGCACCAGGTTCCGACGCCTTACCTCCACTTCCAACTCCATCGAAAACAATGTGCATGGTATCAAATATCTAGTACTAGTGAATTGGATGTAGGCAGAAGGTATTAAATCAAAAGAAATGGTTCCGAGAGGTCATAGCACTAATTTGATTTTAAATGAATATGCGCTTGCTTGCTTTCGACTGGGTCAATGATTTTAAAAGTATGATTTTAAGAGGTTGGGCCTTTGTTTTTAAATAATTTCTTTTGATTAGGTCGAAGCCCCTGCCTGCCACTTTTTTTTTTACTTTTAGACCCATATTGGTTTTGAATGGGTATTTTGTTTCTAAAACTTAGTCGCTTCTCCAAAGCTTTCGAAGGGATGGTTTCGACACCATTACTTCTTTACTTAGGAATGCTTTCGAAAGAGATACTTTCGACTTAAATGTTCGAAAGACCCATTTTGCCCTATAAAAGGTAGAACCCAAATGGTTTCGAAAGGGATAGTTTTAATGGTTTCGAAATGTATTTCCACATGTTATAAATTGAACCTAATGCTTCCGAAAGGTTTGTTGTTTACAAAGGTTCTGATGCCTTCAAAAGGTTTTAAAGAACCGTTTCGAAGGGGTGGTTTCCTAATAATGTTGAATGGTCTAAAAGGAAAGGTTTTCCAGTGGCTTCGAAAGGCAGTTTTAAAGTGCTTAAAAGAAGGATGTCTAAGTTTCTAAAGCTTTCAAAGGAGATGTCTTTTAATTTTTTTGAAAGGATGAATATGAATGGTTTCGAAAGGTATGATTTTGATAGGTATGTGTTGTCCTTTGGCCTAAGGTTTTACTTGTATTGAAAGAGATATTTTCAAATGTTTTGAAAGGGGTACTTTTGATGGTTTCGAATGAGTTGTTTTGGCAATATAGCCTAAGTATTTTGAAGTTAAGAAGGATTTTGACTTATTTTGGAGGGATGGGAAATCCTTAATGATTTCATCTACACTATTTTGGATAAAGTACATATAACGTGGCAAATTGCTTAGAATAAAGTAAAGTGTATATTTTCCTTGTATATGTATGATTTTAGGTTTAAATCGTTTTGAAAAGATTTTCAACGAAAAATATTTGAAGGGTAGTTAAACTAAGTAAAATGACACAGATATTAGAATACAGATGAGACTAGTATGGAGCCATGACCTATACTTTAGCTAGTAGCCCCTAGCTAAGAATAAGTCAAAAATTACAGTGTGTAAGGATTTGTCACAGGTGAGACTAAAATTATGTAACATCCCGTATCCAGAGGCCAAAACCTAAGCGCTACGTATGCTACATTCATCCATAGTATTAACTTCTGGTGGCAACATACAGCAATGCTAATGGTATCCATAACATCAGAAGCACATGAATATGAAAAAATCACTGATTTTAAAACAATAATTTGTGGATTACATTTCAAAACAATTCCATGCTACATAATCCCATAACCGTTCCCAGGTAATGATAAACTATATCAATTACAAAATACGCCAAAAGCGACATATGACGATGCCTCCTTGGATGATCAAAGCAATATAGTCGTATCCGACATATTATACACAGCGGAAATACAGAATAAACTGAAACTGCTAATTAGCTATCTCTTAGCCACATGCTCGTCTTCGGAAGATTTATTCGCCAAAATTTCTAAATCCTGAAAACCTTAACTCTCAGCCTACTCAAATCAATTTTGAGCACCCGAGAGTTTAAGAGAAACAAAAACTTCAAGTCAGACATAAGGCTTGGTGTAAATAATGTTGTTCATATATGTTATTCTATATTAAGTAAGACCACGCCGCTTACCAGAACGGGTTTCCCCTTACTAACATCCTTATTAAACATATCTTTTGCAAATCATTTTCTGCTACCAAAATTGGTTAAAATCTGGTTATATCAAAATAGCAATACACTTTATGCTAAAACAGATAAAAACTATAAAGCATTATTAAGTAAACATACATAAAACCTCAGGTAACAAATGGACTATCTGTCCGAACATTATAGTTTTATTTGGCTAACTATTAACCATTGGCTGACTCGGGCCTACTAGACAACATAACTATTTGTTAAATACTTCTCTTCAGGACGATCTGCCCTTAACTTATCATCTTCTAGGGTCACCTGATCCTAATGGTTCTACGGGCTCACCAATAACCTATCTACATACAAACATATATTCATTTGTGTGTGCAATTATAATCTGTCTTACCTGTAACAGAGTCCCACACACTGGAAGTTTGGACTAAATTAGCTGGGGCTAATAGCTATTGTATAGGACGCGACCCTATACCGGTCCCATATGGTATTCTAATATCTGAGTCAATTTACTTAGGGATATCTTCCCAAAATTTCATTGGAAACCTTTTCAAAATGATTTAAACCTATAAATCAAACTCAAACAAGCAAAATATATAATCCCCATGTTTTACACAAAATCACCTTGCCATGTTTATATACTTTAATCAAATCTTTATTTGATGAAAACATTTAACTTTTGAAAGTCCCCCTTTCAAATTTATTAAAAGTACTCCTTTTGAAACAATTAAAAGTACCCCTTTTGAAACCAAGTAAAACCCTTTCTTTTATATAAGCCAAAAGGCCGAAAATCCTTTCAAAACCATCCTTAAAACCCTTTCGAAACCTTTGGAAACCTTCCTTTCAAAAGTTTGTAACATTCCTTATCTGAAGGCCAAAGGCAAAGCGCTACGGATGTTGCAGCCATCCACAATATTAACTTCAGATGATGAAATATGGTAATGTTAATGGTATCCATAATATCAGATGCACTTGAATATAAAACAATAATTTCAGTGATTACATTTCAAATAATATCATATCCAAGTTACAAAAATCCCCAAACGTATTCCCAAGCGTTGATCAAATATAATGACAACAATACACCAAGAGCGACATATGAAGATGCCCTCTTAGATGATCAAAGAAATCTAGACATAATTGTCTTAATACATGGCGGAAATAAAAACATAATTACTAATTTAGCTATTCGTCAGCCACCGGCTTGTTTTCAGAAGCTTATTCACCTAAATCAGCTAAAACCTAAACCCTCAGCCTACTCAAATCAAATTTTGAACCCCCGAGAGTTTAAGGGGAAACAAAAGCTTCGAGTCAGACATAAAGTCTAGTATGGATAATTTCTATTACATCTCTGTTTACTGATACATAGTGAGACCAATCTACTTAGTGGAATGGGTTTCCCCCACAAATACCTCTTTCCAAAACATATATTTTGCAAATCCTTTCTTGCAACCGAACTGGTTAACCAATTGATTATAATAGTAATATAGCAAGTTCCATTGTTCTAAAAAAGAAAGTAAATGGACTATCTGTACTAAATTTGAGCTAACTGCTATTTTATGGACTAACTGTCCTGAATCTGATTATAACAAAATAACAATATTCTTTATGCTAAATACTAGACTATCTATCTATAAAATAGGTAAAAAAAAGGGTGGACTAACTGTCCTTAAGAAGTAGCAATGTCCTTTATGCTAAAAAATGAACTAACTGTTCATACCCGGGCTAATTGCCCTTATCTAGACTAACTATCCCTTGGGCGAGTTACCCTCAAAATGGATTGACTGTTCGAATTTAACGAGCCGACTGCCCGAGTTTTCTTTGGGTTAACTACCCTTTAAATTTTCCTCAAAAACCTTTTCAAAATGATTTAGTCCATCAAAACATAGATATACAAGGAAAATATATCTTTAGCTTTATCTTAAGCTATGTTCTCATGCTATATATACTTTACCCAAATTAATGTTGATGATGTTCAATAAGGATTATCTATTCATTTAAAATAAGTTAAAGTCCTTTGTAACTTAAAACACTAAGGCTATTTTCCTAATCATTATATTCGAATTCATCATTTAAAACCTGTAACCAACTTTTTGAAGACATTGAAGGTAGCTCCTTCAAAACCGTTAATAAAACCCTTCGAAATCATTGAAGGTAACTCCTCCAAAGCCAATAAAAAGCCTTTCTTTTATAAGCTTTAAAAATATGACATCCACCTTTAGAATCCTTTACCCTTTTCCCTCGAATAAAAAACCTAACCTTTCGACCTTGTTGAAAGGTTTCTTTTCGACCTTGTCGAAATGTCTCACCTTTCGACCTTGTCGGAAGGTTTCTTTCCGACCTTGTGGAAGTTCTGGAGAACCTCCCATGTGAAATAATCTATAAAACCTTTCGAAGGCATTGAAACTTAAACCTTTCGACATCATTGGGTTCAATTTAAAACATGTGGAAACCTTTTGAAAACATTCAAAGTTGACTACTTCAAAACCTTTAAAACATTTGAATTATGCCTTCAAGTTGATCAAATGGATCGGAAAAACATTGGAGTCAAAAGCAACTGCTTCGAAACCTTTTAAAAGTAACACTTTTAAAACCTTTTATAAACACAGAAGTGATGGTGTTGGAATGAACCCTTCGAAAGCAATGGAGAGGCGACGAGTTTTTAGAAAAACAAAATATTCCCTTCAAAAGCAGCTAAATCGAAAGATAGGAAGCAACAACTATGCTCTTGTTAATCTTGTCGAAAGCTCTGCCTTTCGACCTTGTCGAAAGTTATACCATTCGACCTTGTCAAAAGGTTTCAATTAAAACAAGAAAGCAATCCAATCTAAACCTTTTCTTTTAAATCATTTGACTTTGTCGAATGCTCTACATCGAATGCTAGCAGGCATAATTTCTTTAAAAACAAAACAAAGTTTCATCTCTTTCCGAAGCTCTTACCTTTCGACCTTAAACCTTTCGACTTCTTTCAATTGACTACGTACCAGTTGCCTATTACCATGTGCATTCGTTGTTGACCTATTTGAAAAGTTTGATACCTTTCGACCTTGTTTTGGAAGGTCTGGAATAGAGGCGGAACTTCTTGTCGAAGGAGTTGAAATAGTAAAAAGCCTATTTATTTGTACTTTAAATTTGTCCTTTTTTTACCTAACTTGCCTTATTTGTCTAAATCTGACTGGTTGTCAGATTTTTATATTCAAAAATGCTGTCGACTTTCCTTATTTGGAAATTTAAACAATTTTGAAAAGGCCCCTTTCTCCTTCATAATTATACAAAACATTCAGGTTCCATACCTTAAATAATTTTATATAACTATTAAATCACTTGGAAAAATCTGAAAAAATTCCAGAAAATCAATTATTATATGTTTTTCAACATACAAAATTTTCAGATCCAAATAATAAATTATTTTTCCATAAATAAATTTATAATCAAAAATCCCATTTTCTTCCTTAGAAAATTCATAATAGTTCCACAAAAATTTAGAAAAATCTAAAAATTGAAACCCATCTCTAAAATATCTTTCTAGATTATCGTAAAAATTCGCAAGGCAAACCGATGTAATTTAGTAGGTTTTTCATCTTAAAACATGTCATAAAATCTATATGAACATTCATAAATCATCAATATTTATATATAATCATTATATCATTTAAAAACATGCAACGTTGCAAAAATATTCGGATTTAACCTTAAAATTGAGACCATAAAAATTTAGAGATGTAAACATTATTCACCTTTGCTTTAGAGATTATGGAGCTTGGGATTTGAATGGGTTTAATTCGAATTTGCTTTTCCTTAAGCTTTTCTTAGTTTCTTCTTCTACTTTCCTTGTTAACGGTGGTGGACCTTGATTTTGAAAATCTTAAAATGGAATGAACATGTAAAATGGTACATGACCTAAGGAAGTGAATATAGAAATGGCCTCTTTTCCATAACACTCCTCCTCTAATTCATATTAAAATCTCTTTTAATTAATTAATTTAAAAGGCACAACTAGCTTAATTAAAATTAAATCTCAATCCTCTGATCAAGATATTATTTTATTTAGTTTATCTAACTAAATCTCATAAATAGTGCTACCAAAAATTTTGGGGTGTTACAGACTCCCTTCCTTAAAGAATTTCTTCCTCGAAATTACAATAAGGCACACACAAAAATAACAAGTAGGTAAAGCATACCATTGAACAAGTCATGATAAGTATCACTAATCCTGCTTCAACCTCCCAAGTACAGTCTTTGTCATCATCGCTCTACTAGACTTTGACTAATCTGACCGTCTTGGTTCTAAGCCTCTTCTCAACTCTCGCAATAATGCGAACTGGCTTCCTTACTATGGTCAAGTCCAGTTCTACCACTAAGTCATCTAGCATTGTCGGTGCAATGGCAGCCTCCGAGTCTCTAACACACTTTTTGAGATGAGAAACAGGAAAAACATTGTGGACACTGCCAAATTGCTGGGTAACTCAAGTCTATAAGTGAGTTTACTGATCCTCTCAAGAATAGGAAAAGGTCCAATGAACCTAGGAGATAACTTCCCCAACTTCCCAAATCTAAGCACACCCTTCATTGGTGATACTTTGAAGAAAACCTGGCTTCAAACTGAGAACTCCAAATATTTCTGTCTCTTATCTGCCTAACTATTCTGTCAAGACCGAGCCTCCTTTATTCTAGCCCGAATGACCTTAATCTTTTCTACAGCCTCTCTAACTAGATCTGGACCAAGAATCAACCTAACTCCTGTCTCCAACCAACAAATGAGAGATTTGCATGGCATTCCATACAAAGCTTTAAAAGGTGCCATCCTAATACTAGCCTGATAACTATTGTTATACGAAAACTCTAATAGATGCGGTTGGGCTTCCCATAATCCCCTGAAATCCAAAACACAAGCTCTTAACAAATATTCCAAGATCTTGTTAACCCTTTCCATTTGCTCATCTGTCTGTGGATGGTTAGCGGTACACATCTTAAGCTTAGTTCCCAAAACTTCCTGCAACTCTTTCAAAACTAGCTAGTGAACAAGCGATCTCTATCACTAACTATACTGCTAGGAACTCCATGCAGCCTAACCACATTCCACATGAACAACCTTGCTAAAAAGGTGATGTCCTGGTTGACTTCAATTGAATAAAATGAGCACTCCTGGTCAATCTATCCACTATGACCCATATATTTTCGTTACCTTGATTTGACCTTGGCAACCCATCTTTTAAGTCTGTAGAAATAGAATCTCACTTCCATACTGGAATATTTAACGCTGAAGCAACCCACTTGGATTTTGATGTTCGGCTTTTTCCTGTTGGCAATTCAAGCATTGCCTCACACAATGTAACATTCCTGAAATATTAGCCAAAATAATTCAATAATTAAATTGATTTTGAATTTAAACTGTGAATTTAATTGTGAATTAATTTTAGATTTCCAAAATAAACTTAAAATTTTAGATTATAAATAGAAATTTGGTGGGAATTTAAGGATAATTTTATTAGAGATGAATATGCACTATAATTTGAATAAATATATATATAGATTGAAAGTTAAAATTGTAAATAAGATTTTGATTTTGAAAATTCAAAGTGTGTATATTTATAAAATTTGGATTTCAAATTTAAAATGAATGTTTTTAAAAATAAATGGCATTTAAAATTTATTCAAGAAGTAATGTATATAATATAAAGATTGGTTAAAAACAATTTTTCTTTTAAATGGTATATATATATGTATATACAAACAAATGCTAACATACTTTAAAACATCATACATATCTATATACATACAAATGGCATCATTACTTTAATAAAATAATCAAATAAAAAAAAAATTGTTATAGAAAACTTTTTCAACTCCCCATATGCAATTATGTAGTCTCTCTCCAAATCTTTGAAAATACAGTAGAAAAGAGATTGAGCCTCACATATCTCAATATCAAAAGCATTATGGTTCAAAATAAGAACAAATACAAACCCAGGCTTCTTTACTTTCTTAGCTTAGTCCTTCTTTATCAGAAAAAAAAATAGTTTGAAACCTTCAATCAAATTTTCACAAAATCTGGAAATGAAAAGCATGCATTTGGATCAGACAACAACCTGATCTAGAGCAATGCAAATGGAATAGAAGATCAAAGCAAGCAAAGTTCAGACAAGATCAAAAACAAAATATAAAACCTGAAAACTAGAAACAAAAGCATTTCCACTTCGAGTATCAAGTAACAAATCAAGCTGTAACTTATGTTCCTTCTCTCAGGTAAATGTTAAACTTTAAAGTTTAATAGATTTGTGACTTCAAAATCAAGTTTTAACATAAGACAAATTCACAAAAATTTGCAGATTTGTTTGATAAAAAGAAAAAAAAAGTGGTGCTTCAGTTTGGCCAGGAAAACAGTGCAGTTTTCCTCTGGAATGAGATAAAGGCAAGTAAAATTCCTTTGAAAAATTTGAATTAGAAGTTGTAATCAGTAACTAAAACAAGATTTAAACAATTAGGTCAATCCAAGTTGCAGAAAATCAAGCCCAAGACTTGAGCTAATTCTGATTTCAAGTTGTAGAGAAAAAAAAAAGAAAAAAAAAAAAAACCTCGTTGTCATTCAACTGTAAGTAATTAGAAGTGTTTGTATTTAATAAATTATGTACAACAAAGAGTAAATAGAAATCTGTACTTACAATTTACAGATCTAAACTTTATGATCTAAAGAAGAAAAAGAAAAAAATTCAGGCTTTCACTCTTTGAAGCTGTCAAAACACTTCTCTGCTTCTTCTTTGTTCTCTGTCAAAATACCCAGGTGAGCAATCTAGCCCTGAATTTGTTCTCTGTCTTGATGAATGCTTGAATGACTTGTCTTCTCTGATATGTGATGCTTCTGAAATAGAAATATGTTTACATGTGTATGTATATATGTGATGCATGTTTGGGAAACACAACAAAGCTTGCTTTTGTTCATTCATTCCAGATCTCAAGAACCTGGTTGCAAATTAAAAAAAAAAAATGACTGAGACATTTTCTGGTTATGTGAGTAACTCTTCTTTTATAAAACTGTTTTTATAGGTAAATTATGCATGTTTATAAATTACAAATAAACATATATGAAAGTACTTGCAAGTTGTGACTGTAAACAAGTTAGTGGCTGTGCATGTGTGCTCTTCAAAATTTCAAAACCTATGTCTTGATTTCTGAAATTTCTTTTGACTTTGTTTACTGAATTTAACTTAATGCTTGAACAAATTATGTTTGTTTAGAATGTATGAGTTCTAATTGTATATGAACTAAATATGATATCTGGAATCTGAAAAATCAAATTATACAAAACTAATTTGACTAGGATGATAAATTTAAGCTATATGATGAAATGATCCAGGTTTATTAATGGAATCAGTAATTAAACTCAATAATTTTAGATCAAAAATTTAAGTTTATAGTGTCAAGAATAAAGTGCAGTTTCAAATTTACTACATTTTCATTTTGGCCAAGTTCTGCTGAACCTTGCAATGGATTTGGTTGAAATTGTTTATGAGGATAGTGAATCCATCAGGGATTATGGGAAAATTAGAAATCTGGATTAATTGTCATTATTGGGGTTGTAAATTGGATATTGCAGTATTGAACCCTAGTTGACTGGGTTTAGGTAAATTTTGGTGAGGCAGCTTCATTTGTGAATCGAGTTCACTGATACTTTGGGAATTGGTAGATGGTGTAATATTGGAGTTGTCGCCGGAGTATGGATGTTGATGGTGGTCGGAGGCGCGTATGGTCGCCGTTGACAGGTTGAGGGGGAAACTGGGTTGCTTTGTTCCAGGTTTTGATGTTGTTTAGATTGCAGTGTTTTTAGTCTCGGGATTGACTCGGGATTTCTGTGAGAAAACTCGAAGTAAATGCTGTATTGACCCGAAGTAGAATTTTTGTTGCATGAGTTTGCATTGTTTCAGGTTTATCAACAGAGCAGTTCTGTTTTAAGAATTTTTAAAAATAAAGTTTAAATGAAATCTGAAATTTTAAACTTAGAATCAAACTTGAAGCTAAGGATGAATTCAAATAGTTTGAATTTAAATTTCTTTGAAATAATTAAGGGAATTTTGTGTGTTTTGTTTCAGGACTAAGAAACAGAATTATTTTCCAGGTTTTTAAAAGAATAAAGTTGTAGTAATAATAGGAATCTAAACTTGAAATTTGAATTCATTTGGAACCTGAATTTAGTATAGATTCAAATAATTCAAACATGAAATTTGAAAACATTTTAAATTCAAGAATGTAAAGGGTTTTAAATTTGACAGAAACTGTTTACTGTTTTCTTTAGTAAAAAAAAATGTAAACTAAATTTGGACTTAGGCTTTAATAAACTGAATTCAAATATGAATTCAAATATGTGAATTCTGTGCCTTTTGAAATAATTTAAAATTTCAGTAAATTTTAAAGTTTGGTTTCCAAATTAAACAGAAACTGTTCTTCTGTTTTAAAATGCAATAGGGTAAGTTTAAGTTTTTAAGTGAGATTTAAACTGAGTTATATCTGAAATTTGAATATGAATTCAAATTTTGACTGTCTGAAATTTGAAATCAATTATGTTTTTAAATTTAAATTTGATTTTTAACTCTCAAGTATAAAATGCATTGTTGTTTTGCATTTGAAGTAAAAGGTTAAGTATTTAATTTAGGAATTCAAATGAATTCAAATCTGAAGTTTTAAAAATCTGGATTTTAAATTTAAATTTCAGTTTTAAAGTAAAGATTTAAATTTAAATTGCTTTCAAATGATTTTCATTTGAATTAAAGGTGTAAATTATAGAAAGAGTTTTAAAGAATTTAAAACTAAAATGAGAATGAAAGTTGTGTTTCAATTTTGAAGTTTTAAAGTAATTTTTAAAATTGATTTGAATTTGATTTGAATTGAAATTTAAATCCTTTTCAACTTATTAATTAAGTATATGTTTCTTGTAAACATATAAGATTAAGTTGTGTATTGTTTTAAACTCTTATTTAAGACAAATTTGAGTCTTGAGTTTAAAGAAAATGTTAAATGGAATTTAATGTAAATTTAAAAACATTTTGTTTTTAAATGCATAATTTAAATAAGGAATGTTTATTTAAAGATAAAGAAAAGTATAATGATTTGTAATTCATTTAATTATTAAGGTAGTACAAATGGATAATTAATATAATTAATTAATTAATGAAATGGATAATTAGTTAAAGTAATTAAGGGTTTTGATTTGATTAATTAAAGTTTAAGATTAATTTTTCTTAGAATAATTAATTTGTAATCAAGAAATCATTGATTGAATGATATTAGATTTTAAATTAATAATTGAAGATTTATTAATTGAATAAATATGGATAGTTAATTAATTAGGAATAATAAATGAAAGTAATCATGTAGGTAATAAATTTAAAACCACCCAGTTTATTCATCTTAATTGTAGATGCTGATTGTTATTGAATGTTGTGTGATGGATTGATATATTTGATATGTGATGTGATGCTATGTGATACTTTGTGCTGATCTGCTATATTTGTGATGAATATACTGTTGTATGAATATGAAACCCTTTGACCCGTAAAACGACATTTGAATTTCGATGCGACAGGGAGTCGGATTCCAGCTGGTTATCCGAAACTCACATCGAATCATATTAGTGAATTTTTGTGATTGATAATTTACTTTATCTATGAATCTGTGAATATAGATAAGCGTTATGGTTTATACCGCTTATCTTTATGATTGAATCTGTGATGATGATATTGTGCACTATTGTGTTGAACCCCTGGACCACACTTATACACACACAAATATGGATTGCACGTGGAAATGGGTTAAGTCACAGATTTTGAAATTGTTTTAAAATTTGAATTTTTGAATCCAAAATAGTTTTGGAATTAGAATTGAAGCTTTTGAAAAAAAATGAATTTCAAAAATAAAAGTTATGTGAATAACTTAATTGAGTTTTGAAATTTAAAAAAAATTTGATTTAAATTTGAATTCAATATTTGAAGTTTAATTCTATAATTTGGGAACTAGGGTTTAAAAAGTTATCCAACTTATAAATGGGTTTATATGAGGTTTTAAACCATTTTTAAAAAGTGATGTTTGGAATTTAAATTTAACCTAAGATTTTCAACTTGTATAAATCGGACTTTTCTGAGACGAAAACTGTTGTTTTCAAATAATAGAAGCTTTCATATAAGAAATGGATTTCCAATATGTGTAAAAGGAATTTAAGTTGAAATGAAAATGGTTTTCCGAGTTATTAATAAATCTTTGGAACGTGTTTTGAAAGCTATAAATTAAATCTTAAATTTAAAGATTTATCGAGTTAATCCAATTGGAATGGAAGTTTTTTTGAATCTATGAATAGATCTTTGTGAAACTAGGTGAAACTTTGTGAAATAAATCTTTTTGTTTAAAGATTTAAAATGGTAATTTGTTTAACCATTTGAAAGAAAAGTTTTTGGATTTTATAAGTTGTGACTTAACTAAAATCCCATATCCATATGTTTTAAAATATGGCGCTCATTATTCGGTTTAGCCGGGAGAGGACCTAGTGTCGTATAGCCCATTCCGAATAGTGATACGACGTTATGGATAGCAATTGAAGACCGGTGGTGAAGACCGGATATTTTCGAAAACAAAAGGGTAACTCGTCGATTGTCTCTGCACTGGCTGATCCCCGGTATAGAGATCTCCATATGTGATGGGAAGTCCGGACGTGATTAGGGATTATCCGGATTTGCAAGGGCTTCTTCGGAAGTGCCTTCGGTTCTGTTCGAACCCGGAACAGACTTGTATGGTTGTATGTCCGACATTACACTTTGAGATGTTAACTGATTTCTATCAAATACATTTCTGCCTGGTGGTGGAGAATTTGTTCTCTCAGCTTAACACCCTTCTCTGAGACGTACGAGCTCAGAGGTTATGTAGTTGATATTTATCAGTGATATTCCCAATTTGGTAATGTGGCATGCTGAGTGCTGCTGTGTGATGATCATTGGTTGATCATTTGTGATATGATCATTTGTTTGATCATTTATCCTTGTGATCATTGCTTTGGTCATCTGTTGACCCAAAGCATGGCTTTGTGCCAAAGCGTAGCTTTGCGGACGAGACTGCATCAGGACCTCACTCCACGGAAATTGTCGAACAGGAAAGATGCGGCAAGGTTATGAGGGTCGCTCCCTTTAGGGTATGTCATTCCCTTCTGGTAAAGGGTGGTATCAGGTATGGAGCCCTGGTATTTAACCTATGTGGTTGCTCCAATCTCATTTACTGTGTGGTTGTTGCTTTGAGGCGCCTCGGATAAAGGTCCCAAAGGACCGGGGAATGGCGTCTTCGTGTAGTAGTTACCTAGTTACAGAGGTAACCCGGCCTTGTGTTGGCAGAGATCTAACCGTAACGTTAGTTCTCGGGACGTCCCGCCAGAGGCGATCCCATGTGGCAGTAGGAAGTTCCTTAGCCTGACCATTTGTTGGAAATCCAATCAAAACAATACGCGCCCTGTACGGTTTTAGTTGTATAACCTGCCATGGAATGTGGCGGTAACCTGCTATTGAACATGGTAGCTATAGTAGGCATACGACGAAATGTCGTATGCTGGCTAGAATTTATATTATATTTTCGAAATGGTTTTCCGCACTTTGCACTTATAGTAATAATATCAAAGAAATTTTCTCGTATTAAGCATATTTGACTATCATAAGGAGAAATCTCCTCCAAGTCTGCGTTTGCATTGTGTGTGTGGCGGGAGGCCTTATGGTAGTTTCATTTTCCAAAAGCATTGCGGATTTCAAATCTAAATTCTGTTGTTTGTTTTAAAAGACCAAATGCTTTTGTTTGCTCACACCAGTCCCATGACTGACCTGGAGTTTATTGTTCCTTTCCTAAACTCTGGGTGCCCACTATTTTCCCACACGGGCAGTCTAGAGTTGGGGTTTTCAGATAATCTATAGTAGGTGTAGATTCGATAGCTTTCAGCCTTAGGATTTGGCAATTACAATTTGATCGAGTTGCTTCTCTTCATCTTGATTTGGGAGTTCAAGCTATTTCTGGATTGGTGCTTTGGAGATGGAGATTAGTGATGCTGAAGTTCTTTCTTGAAGACCACATTGGAGATTTTGTTCCGCTGCTAGTGTTATCTTTTTATTTCCGCTGCTATTCTTTGTATCTCTGATGTATATTGATGTTCATTGTATCATTCTGTTGTATCAGATATTGTATCAAATGTTGTACATTGATATATATTATTCATTTCTTCCGCTGTGTTATTTACTTAATGTGTTATAAGCTCCGGCGACTCGAATTTGAACGGTCGAATCTGCGGCATTCGAGTACAATGTAAAGTATGGATGTCGATTTTCGAACGCGAAAAATTCGAAATCGTTACATTTGGTATCAGAGCTGAAGGTTAAAACTTTAGCTCAGGAGTATAACACATTAAGTAACTCATTAGAGATAGGGTGAAGTAAACCCTAGAATGAGTATATCCCTGAGATATCCATTCGAACGCCTCAGTAAATTCTCTTACTACCACTGATAGTGAGTATGAGTGCGAGAAAAGGACGAGATAGGGGACATGGGAGTACCACTACAAATGGTCAATACCCTGCAACAGTGGGAATATCTTTTCTCTATCAATCTCCTTTGATTCGATTTCGAATTCTTTTGATTGCTTCGTGACTGCTCCAGAAAGAAGTTTCGGGGTGATGATGGCCATACGTATTGTTGTAGGAAATTCTTACTTCATATCTTCATCGATTTCTTATCAGCTTTTCGATCTAAACTCTAATGAATTTGAAATTGAAAATATTAAATAAATTGGAAATTTTAAATTAGTAAATTGGTTAACTAATATGAAGATTTGATCCATCTATCTATTCTCTGGGATCCGATATATTCTACGAACGATTAGTTATCTCTTCGAACTAATCAATGCCTTTGCATATTCGTAGACCGATGGACCCAAATATCTTGTGTAATATTATATGAGATTGTTCTCATATCTATTGTTGATATTCTTATTTGGTAAGCCAAATGCAGAATTGATATCATGTTTGATTTGGAAAGATATCTCTCTATCTTTCATCTTTTCTTTTCGTCTTCCTAACAAATTTCGAGGACGAAATTTCTTAAGGAGGGGAATCTGTAACATTCCTGAAATATTAGCCAAAATAATTCAATAATTAAATTGATTTTGAATTTAAACTGTGAATTTAATTGTGAATTAATTTGAGATTTCCAAAATAAACTTAAAATTTTAGATTATAAATAGAAATTTAGTGGGAATTTAAGGATAATTTTATTAGAGATGAATATGCACTATAATTTGAATAAATATATATATAGATTGAAAGTTAAAATTGTAAATAAGATTTTGATTTTGAAAATTCAAAGTGTGTATATTTATAAAATTTGGATTTCAAATTTAAAATGAATGTTTTTAAAAATAAATGGCATTTAAAATTTATTCAAGAAGTAATGTATATAATATAAAGATTGGTTAAAAACAATTTTTCTTTTAAATGGTATATATATATGTATATACAAACAAATGCTAACATACTTTAAAACATCATACATATCTATATACATACAAATGGCATCATTACTTTAATAAAATAATCAAATAAAAAAAAATTGTTATAGAAAACTTTTTCAACTCCCCATATGCAATTATGTAGTCTCTCTCCAAATCTTTGAAAATACAGTAGAAAAGAGATTGAGCCTCACATATCTCAATATCAAAAGCATTATGGTTCAAAATAAGAACAAATACAAACCCAGGCTTCTTTACTTTCTTAGCTTAGTCCTTCTTTATCAGAAAAAAAAATAGTTTGAAACCTTCAATCAAATTTTCACAAAATCTGGACATGAAAAGCATGCATTTGGATCAGACAACAACCTGATCTAGAGCAATGCAAATGGAATAGAAGATCAAAGCAAGCAAAGTTCAGACAAGATCAAAAACAAAATATAAAACCTGAAAACCAGAAACAAAAGCATTTCCACTTCGAGTATCAAGTAACAAATCAAGCTGTAACTTATGTTCCTTCTCTCAGGTAAATGTTAAACTTTAAAGTTTAATAGATTTGTGACTTCAAAATCAAGTTTTAACATAAGACAAATTCACAAAAATTTGCAGATTTGTTTGATAAAAAGAAAAAAAAAGTGGTGCTTCAGTTTGGCCAGGAAAACAGTGCAGTTTTCCTCTGGAATGAGATAAAGGCAAGTAAAATTCCTTTGAAAAATTTGAATTAGAAGTTGTAATCAGTAACTAAAACAAGATTTAAACAATTAGGTCAATCCAAGTTGCAGAAAATCAAGCCCAAGACTTGAGCTAATTCTGATTTCAAGTTGTAGAGAAAAAAAAAAGAAAAGAAAAAAGAAAACCTCTTTGTCATTCAACTGTAAGTAATTAGAAGTGTTTGTATTTAATAAATTATGTACAACAAAGAGTAAATAGAAATCTGTACTTACAATTTACAGATCTAAACTTTATGATCTAAAGAAGAAAAAGAAAAAAATTCAGGCTTTCACTCTTTGAAGCTGTCAAAACACTTCTCTGCTTCTTCTTTGTTCTCTGTCAAAATACCCAGGTGAGCAATCTAGCCCTGAATTTGTTCTCTGTCTTGATGAATGCTTGAATGACTTGTCTTCTCTGATATGTGATGATTCTGAAATAGAAATATGTTTACATGTGTATGTATATATGTGATGCATGTTTGGGAAACACAACAAAGCTTGCTTTTGTTCATTCATTCCAGATCTCAAGAACCTGGTTGCAAATTAAAAAAAAAAATGACTGAGACATTTTCTGGTTATGTGAGTAACTCTTCTTTTATAAAACTGTTTTTATAGGTAAATTATGCATGTTTATAAATTACAAATAAACATATATGAAAGTACTTGCAAGTTGTGACTGTAAACAAGTTAGTGGCTGTGCATGTGTGCTCTTCAAAATTTCAAAACCTATGTCTTGATTTCTGAAATTTCTTTTGACTTTGTTTACTGAATGTTGGGCGAATTCTCACCCAGAAGATCTCGAGACCAAGATGCGTCAGTTTCACCCGGGTTCGCAACCCTCTATTCCATTCGGTGGCCCAACCTAAAGTCCATTCGGCATTCCCAGTACAAGGTCATTCGGCAATACAGGCAAAGGCTCATTCGGTAAAGCAAGGCAGGAATCCATTCGGCACAACACCCCCCATGTTCATTCGGTAACAGTTCCATCCGGTACACCGACAACCGGACGAAAGCCCCTCCAACAACCGAACCACCTACCACCGGTCCACTCCGTCACCGGTCCATGCACCCATGACAAGTGGAGCAGCGCCAAACCAGCTCCCCCTGCCGAACCAAGCATTCTACATCACCTACCGGATCAAGGCCTTCCCTAGGCACTACCGAACCGTGTCACCACAAGACACCAAGCCAACTCCCTACCGAACGAGGCTACCACCGGTCCAACCTCACCACCGAATGAAGCTCGCCGAACCAACACAGTTGCCAGTCCAGATCGCTTCAGCCCGGGCCCACCAGCAGTTATATACTTCCAAGACCCCTGCCCCCTACCTTATTCTATAAATAGAGGGGCAGGGGTACAACAATGGCAGACAAGTTTGAGAGCTCAAGCAAGGAAGGAACTTTCAAACTACTTTCATACACTTGTATACAACGCATTGTACTTGTAACCTGAGAGAAAGAAGATAATAACATATAAAGTGGACGTAGGCACATTCTGGCCGAACCACTATAAATCTGTGTGTCTTTTACATTTCAGCCCCTACTTTTCTCATATTTATATACTCATCTAAAATCATTGAAAATCACATATAATCAACTAAATAATACGACTTGGAGGTGTTTGTCCATTTTTTGTGCAAACATTTTTGGTGCTTTCACTGAGAGCTGAACTCAAACTTCATCTTCTTCCACTCAACCTTTTTCCTAACGACATCACTCGTTGCTTAGAAATCATGCCTTCCAAACAGAGAAGGGATGTTAACAAAGGAAAGAACATCGCAACTAGCAGCCTTCCAGATCCAGCAATCACAGATCAGCCCACTTCAACAGCAGTACCAGATGAAAATCAGGAAAATCCAACTGGTCCCGCAACGGAACAACCAATCACTAGGGCAGATCTGGACAGGGTTGTGGCTGAAGTAACTAACCGCTTCACATCCCAACAAGAAACTTTGGTGGACCAACTCATGACACGCTTAAGGGACGCTGAAGAGTCCAACCGCAACACTGAATCATGGGGTGAATCCCAATCCGGAGGATCCCGGAGGCAACAAAGGTCTTCACTCTTCGAACAAGCTGTCAACAGGAAAAACGATGATAGGGGCCGCGCCCGGACTCAGCCCGAATTCCGACTCGAGGAAGCCCTTGGAACCGAACCTAGCGGGGGAGGCACCAGGCGAGGGTCGGATGTAGCTGAGCCAGTCATGCCACCTAATCATAGAAACCCCGCTGAACGGAGCCGAGCTAGAACCCAGCCCGAAGTTGACCCCATGGATGTGCTCGAAACAGAACCCCACAGGGGAAGATCAAGGCAGGGGGCAACTGTAGCTGGTCCTAGCGTGCATCCAAGCAGCCAAAGACAACCACTGGATAATGCTAGAGGTGATAGACTGTACCATCCCTACAGGGCATCTGGACGAGATAGATCCCGCAGGGAAGAACCGAGCTCATTTTTGTCCGCTCCAAGTTCTGACGAACGAATGGCACGATTATTCAGAGAATGTGTCCAACGGGAGCAAAGGGACCGGGGAATAGGCGCTAGGGTCACCAGTCCCTTTACCCGAAATATCGAAACTGCCATCACTCCCCGGGAATGGAAAATGCCAACCATGGAACCTTACAAAGGAACTTCCGACCCCATCGTACACCTGCAGAGATACACCCAGCATATGCTCATGAGTGGAGCAACAGAAGGAGTATTATGTAAATGCTTTCCGCTATTCCTATCAGATCTAGCTACCTCCTGGTTCTGCCATCTACCCCAAGGATCCATCAACTCATGGGAGATGTTAAAAGAAAGGTTTATTAGCCAGTTCCGCATCCATGTGGAACAACCCAAGGATGCTTATTCTCTATCCAATGTCAAACAGAAATCCGGAGAGACGCTGCAACAATATCTAACACGGTTCAACGCCGCAGCGGCAGCAGTTCAAGATGCCGATGAAAAACTCACTCTGATGGCCCTCTGTAGTGGTGTACATCCAGACACCAAGTTTGCCAGAAGATTAACTAAGGAAAAACCAGCTACCTTGCCTGATTTCTTCCATGAAGCTGGAAAGTATATGAGACTTGAAGACGCTGCTACTGAGAGGCAGTCAGGGCAACAAGGCAAGATAGTTCAGGACAAGGTTCCCACTGCAGCTAAGGACGCTCGAAGAAATGAATCTAGAGACAATGCTGGAGGCAGAAAGGTTGAGAAGCGCCAATATCGACCAGGGCCAAGATTTGACTCCTACACTCCTTTGAATGAAACAATCGAAAACATCTACCTAGCCACTCAGGGCGAACTCGGATACAAGCGCCCCCCGCACAAGAAAGAATCAGATAACGCACTCAAGTCCGGAAAGTTCTGTCGCTTCCACGAATCCCACGGACATGACACCAATGAATGCCACCATCTTCGGGACTTGATCGAAGAACACATTAGAAGAAGAAGACTGGAACGTTATGTGAAAGGTCAGAACAGGACTCCAACTCCTGCCAACGAGAACTCAAAGCAACCCCTCCCAGAAGTAGGCGGAGGGAATCGCAACAATCACAACACCAGTGGCTCTAGTCAAGAGAAGATAGTGGTCCTTACCATCTCAGGAGGACCACACATCGCCGACAGAAGTTGGGCAGAGATGGAAAGGTACGGCAAGTCGCTTAGAAATGCCGAAGGATATGTTAACTCCATTACGGAGGAACGCCACCCGAAACGAAAAGAAAACAATGACATTGTATTCAGTAGGCATGATTTGGAAGGAAGGCAGTACCCACATATGGATCCCATGGTCATCTCTGCCTGGTTTGGTCCAGCTAAAGTTTTTCGGATTCTAATAGACACGGGAAGCTCCGTTAATATCCTGTTCAAACATGCTTTTGACAAAATGAAGTTATCAATGAAGGATGTATCCCCCTGTGACAAACCACTGCACGGTTTCACTGGAGATGCAAAGATGCCTCTCGGGCAACTTGACCTCTTCGTCGAAATAGGAAGTCATCCCCGCTCCGTTGTGCGAAAACAAACGTTCGTACTAATAGAAAACCACTCGGCTTACAACGCTTTCTTGGGAAGACCAGCCTTGTCTGACTTTCAGATTGTATTAGCCCCCTGGTGCCTGAAAATGAAATTTCCAACAGACAACGGAGTAGGAGAAGTAGAAGGAGATCAAGATGCTGCCCGAGACTGCTACGTAACTGAACTTCGCAATAACCGCAGAAAGAATAAAGGAAAAGATGCAGAGACTACTCTCTGCATGAAAAGCTTGGAGGCATAGCAACTAAAGAAAGCCCCTCCTCTTCGATACACAAGCGATCCCTTCAATGAACTAGACCCCAGGGATAATGAGGAGGAGGCTACCGCCGAGCCTGCAGAGGCTATGGAATTCGTATCGGTAGATAAGCATGATTCAAGTAGACTATTAAAAATCGGATCTCAGCTGAAAACGGAATTGAAGGATCAACTTATTGACTTTCTCCGCCACAACTGATCAACTTATTGACTTTCTCCGCCACAACTTAGATGTATTTGCGTGGACCCATGCCGATATGACAGGAATCTCCCCAGACGTAGCATGCCACATGTTGAACATCGATCCCACCAAGGTACCAGTAAAGCAGAAAAAGAGGAGCATGGGGGCAGAGCGATCGGCAGCCCTTGATGAGGAAGTAAAAAATCTACTTGCTAATGGCTTCATACGGGAAGCCATCTACCCAGAATGGATCGCTAACCCAGTGCTAGTAAAAAAGGCCAATGGAAAGTGGCGAACATGTATTGACTTCTCCAATCTGAATGACGCTTGCCCGAAAGACTGCTTCCCACTTCCCCGAATTGACCAACTCGTGGACAGCACAGCTGGGCACGAACTCCTATCTTTTATGGATGCATACTCCGGATATAACCAGATCCCCATGCACGCTCCCGATCAGGACCACACTAGCTTCATCACCGACCGCGGATTATATTGTTACAAAGTCATGCCTTTTGGACTCAAAAATGCTGGAGCTACCTATCAACGCCTCGTCAACAAAATGTTCGCAGAACTGATAGGACGTACTATGGAAGTATATGTGGATGACATGTTGGTGAAGTCCAGGAAAGCCAACGACCATGTAAGCCATCTGGACGATATGTTTCGGGTACTTCGCCGATATGGAATGAAGCTGAATCCTCTAAAGTGCTCCTTCGGAGTATCATCGGGAAAATTCTTAGGATTCATCGTCCACGCCAGAGGAATCGAAGCAAACCCTGAACAAATCCGAGCTTTAAAAGAAATAAGGATACCTTCCACTCGAAAAGAAATGCAGAGCCTAAACGGAAAGGTGGCCGCCCTAAGCAGATTCATTTCCAAGGCAACTGACAAGTGTGTCCCTTTCTTCGAAGCACTCAAGAAAGACAAAGGGAGGTTCGAGTGGACCGACGAATGCTTAAAAGCCTTCCTCAACCTAATCGAACACCTTCAGAGACCACCAGTACTCTCAACTCCAAATGAAGGTGAAGTGTTATACCTATACCTCGCTGTATCATCTCATGCTCTAAGCGCCGCCTTGGTAAGAGAAGAAGACCGCACACAACGCCCGGTTTACTTTGTAAGCAAGAGATTTACGGGGGCAGAAGCCAGATATCCTAAACTTGAGAAGTTAGCATATTGTTTATTGATCGCGTCACGGAAACTGCGACACTACTTCCAGTCTCACCCCATCAGGGTTCTAACCGATCAACCACTAAGACAAGTGCTCCATCGTCCTGACACTTCTGGGCGACTCCTCAAATGGTGCATCGAACTAAGTCAGTATGATATCACCTACCATCCCCGCACCGCTATCAAAGGACAAGCCATGGCTGATTTCATTGCCGAATTCACTACCAACGAAGGCAAGGAACAATCCGAAGTAGCAAAAAACATCAAGTGGAACCTCTTTGTAGACGGAGCATCGAACGAACAAGGCTCGGGGGCAGGTATTGTGATCGTCACCCCCAGGGGAAGAAAGTTGTACTATGCATTAAGACTGGAGTTCACGGCCACTAACAACGATGCTGAATATGAAGCAGTAATAGCGGGATTGGAACTGGCCCTAGAAATTGGGATCAATTCCTTATGTATTCATAGTGATTCTCAGCTTATCGTAAACCAGGTACTAGGAGAATTCCAGACTCGAGGAGAACGGCTCACAGCATACCTAAAGAAAACCAGACTGCTGCTCGATCGATTGGACCATTATCTAATCAAACACATTCCTCGAGAAGAAAACCAAGAGGCAGATGAACTTGCAAAGCAAGCTAGTATGAAGGACAACACCATTCCCGGAGCACTAGCAATCTCAAGGCAGCTAGCCCCGAGTTTCGAACAAGCGAATCTGATAACTGCAATCGAAGAAGGAACCTGGATGACTCCTATCCGGAAATATTTGCAAGATGGCATACTACCCGACAGGCGTGACGAAGCCAAGAAGATCTTGAGGAAAGTTCCCCACTACACAATACGAGAAGGCATCCTCTACCGGCGTGGCTTCTCTAGCCCCCTATTAAGATGCGTCGCCGGAAGGGAAGCCAAGGAGATATTAACAAACATCCATCAGGGAGGATGCGGAGATCACACTGGAGGACAGACTTTGGCAAGAAAGATACTCCGATATGGATATTACTGGCCCACACTAAACAAAGATGCCCTAGACTTCGTTAAGAAATGCGACAGATGTCAGAAGTTCGCCAAGATCCCTCGATTACCCACAAACGAAATTACTCAAATGACCAGCCCTTGGCCCTTTGCTGTATGGGGAATTGACTTAATTGGCGAACTGCCAACGGGCCGAGGCGGAGCCAAATATGCTATAGTGGCAGTCGATTATTTCACCAAATGGGTGGAAGCGGAACCTTTAAATAAAATATCTTCAGCAAAAGTTATCAACTTCTTGATCAAAAACATTCTGTGCAGGTATGGAGTCCCCCTCAAGATCGTATCAGACAACGGACTCCAATTTGACAGCGAAGAATTTGCCGACTGGTGCCAAGAGCATGGAATTCATAAAAGCTTCTCATCAGTAGCTTACCCTCAGGCAAACGGACAAGTTGAAGCTGTCAACAAAATTCTCAAAACCCTAATCAAGAAGAAACTTGAAAAGTCAAAAGGCGCTTGGGTGGACGAACTTCCTACGGCACTATGGGCATACCGCACATCTTTCAGAACATCAACGGGACATACTCCTTTCTCTTTGGCATATGGATCGGAGGCAATGCTCCCAGTTGAGACTATTGTGCCTTCCCACCGTAGGATCCACTACAACCCAGAAGAAAACGAAGAACTCCTCCTCATGTCTTTGGATCTGATTGAGGAAAGGAGAAACGATGCAGCACTCAAAGCAGCAGCTCACAAACAAAAAGTGGCAGCACTATACAATTCCAAAGTCAAGCATCGCAGCTTACAAGAAGGAGATCTTGTCCTCAGGCGAATCTTTCCGCGCCCCGGGGCACTGGACCCCACCTGGGACGGACCATATGTAATTCACAAAGATCTCCACAACGGAGCTTACATTTTGTCAACAGTGGACGGAGAGGTGTTCCAGAGGGCATGGAACATCCGACACCTCCGTCGATACTTTTCTTAACTTGTACTGCCCATATGAAGTGAATTAAAAAAGAGAATCAGTGGACGTAGGCATTTTCGTGCCGAACCACTTTAAAAAATCTTGTCTCTTTTTAACTTGTTCCTTTATGTCTTGGCTACTTGTTAAGCGTTATCCCTTTCTGTTGAACAAAATTCTATGGCATCTCCACTCAAGACGCACCGCGGCCTCATCTGGACTAGGCCTAACAGGTACGCTACGATTCTATGCACTCGCCAATGAGACTCTTTTGCCCCGGCATCCCTCTGCTGTGGGTTAACTCATTGCGCGCCTGCCCTCAAAGCCAACTGTAATGAGCCGATTATAAGTCATCATAAAGGCCGACTATAGCCGATGGCAGCTCATTACGGCGTTCGGCTCGTCGGTAACTGTGAACCTACTTTAAGCCCCAACATAAGGTGTGGCCAGCCAGGGGTAGTTCACGGCCAACGGCACTCACGCTAGCCGGCCACGGTAAATCGAATAATACCCACGATTACGGACCATAATGGTTCGGGTAATTACCGTGCGCGATCTCGGCTCCGATGTGTCTTAAGTGCGGCTGTGGTAAAAAAGAAAACTCCCCGCGGAGGCGTAAGATGGGTGACAAATGTCTCCAAGACCCACAGCTAGGGAAAGTGACTACAAAACCCGTTTTCCACGAACTTAAGCACATCGACGGCCTTCCGTGACTGGAAGTTTTACTTTTACTATATTTCCATTCCATTTAAATATTTTTCTCCTATCCTGTATAACAAACTCTAAAGTACAGGAAACCAAATAGGAAGCATTCACTCATGAGGCTCTAAGCCTGCGTGCTGGGTAGCAGGGCGCTCGGCTATACCCGTGAACAGTTACACAAGACACTCAAAGCTAACGCCTGCGAATAAAACATAAAGGGCGGTACTCTCTTCTCTTGTATATAAATGCGTAACTATAACTTATTCATACACTGACATTGCAAAACGTGAAATTATATTTCAAGCAAAAACTTAACATCAAACACAAGTGGAATCACAGGCATATACATAATTATACTTCTTACACAGCACATAAAGATAGCAACAACATTTAAACATGACAAAATCAGCTTATATTATAAGATCACACGAAGTTATTCTTTGCAAATAATTTTATTACAGTTGCATATCAAAGACTAACATGAACAGTGATAAAAAAGAAACAAGAAGGTGGCAGATGCATCCACACTCCATCACCAACTCCCCCAGCCTACTTAGCCGCAGGATCGGAGCCCCCAGCATGTGGATCTGAAGTCCCACCTGTCCAGATCAGAAGAGGAATTCATTAAACGAACGATCAAGATATGAAAACACGAAAAGAAAAGAAAGGGAAAAGAATAACTCACCAGCATCCGCCGCTTGATCCTCATCATCCAACTGCACGCCCGCTTCCTCTGCAGCGAGTAGCCGCATCCCCTCCTTCACCGCCGCTTGCTCCTCCTTTGAGAACTGAGCAGTAACCGCACTCAAGTTGAAAGCCTCTCCGCCTTCCTTACCCGCATTCACCCTGGCCTCCTCTAAAGCCTGGAGATACACCTTGGCCATGACCCGAGGGTAATCGTCCATCCAAGACAAGCCGCCCTCCTTCCAAGTGTGGAAGTACATATCCTGCAACATCTCATCCATCATCCCCTCGTTTTCCTCAAACTCCCTCACCCGGGCCTCGGAAGCTTGCAACTTGGTGATGGCGACGTCCCTCTCTGATTGGTATCTCAAGCAGTCAGCCTGGAGTGACCTCCTCATTTCCTCTTCCTTCAACTTGAGGGACCTCCTCATCTCCTCCATCTCCTCCTTCAACTCGGCCTGAGCCATCTCCGCAGCCTCGAGCCTCCCTGACAACTCCTCCACCCGCTCGAGATCCGCATTTCGAACCTCATCCACCGTTGCGATAGCTATGTTAATCCGTTCCCTGCAAGCGACCTCCATCTTCCGTAATTCCGCCCTACTGGCCTTCTCCATGGTCTCTTTCAGACGCTTGGAGGCTTCCTCATGCTGAGAAATCTGGATGGCTTGGTCGGCGAGTTGCTTGGCCTGATCGGCAACCTTTAACCTCAACCGAATGTTAGCACTCCCGATCTCTTCCCCGGCCTTGACCAACTTAGCATGATGCTCCATTAACTTCTTGGTCTCTACGGCCACCCGGTCGATATTAGCCTTGGCCTCATCCCCCATGGTGACTACCCGTGTAGTAAGTAAATCAAGATCTAAAGATTTGGCCTCGTCCAACACTCTTACCATGGGGTTGCGGGGAAGTAGGTGCTCGCCCGTGGTCTCATCGAATGAAATGTCCCGAAAACTTGGGTCTAAATCAGGATGACCGGCAAAAGGGTCACGAGGCACGGGGCGAGGCACATCGGGACGCCTTATATGAATGACAGTAGAACTCTTGGAAGGAGGAGGAGGGGGGCAGGGCTCCGTGCTCTCCTCCGTAGTATCACGAGGAGGCTGAGTAAGGGGAGGCAGAGTAGGAAGCTGCGAAGCAGAAGAAGACTCAAATAAGGAACGGCTCCGCTTCCTTTTCTGAATGCCCTCTTCGATGACCCCAAGAAGAGGGCGGTACTTGACTACGTCCCCAGTGCGATCAGTAGAAGGTTTCGCAGAAGCTCTCCTCGACTTAAATTGTTCAAGACGATGTCGAACATCCGATGTTTTAACTGCCGGGCCTGCCCCTGAAATAAAGAACAAGTGTTACGAACATACAATAATCCGCAATTCAAAAAATGTGCTAAGTTAAAAAGAAAGAAAAGTGAGGAGACACATCTATTATACAAACCCGGCGGAGGAGTGGGAAACTGCAATAAGTCCTGGATCTCATTCCAGGACGGAAGTGAACCGTAAAAAATTTCTAAGTCCCTATCGAAAATGGAATCGGCAGAAGACAAAAGTTCACCTTGCGTCGCCGGAGTCACCCTAGCTGAAGCCACAGCTTTGCCGGTTTCCTTTGCCTTCTCCGTTTCTTTCTCCTTTTCCTTCTCCGTTTCCGACTCTCCCTCCGACTCCCCGAAGGCCCGACGGAGAGCCTCATCCAGTTCGAGGTCTTGCTCAGAGGTTAGAGCGGCAACACCACTACCACCTTGACCGTCGCCATCTCCTCCACCCTCCGACCCTTCTCCAACTTCGCCTCCTTCCTCCTCTTCCACACCTTCCTCCTCCGGGACAGTCGGGCAAGTACTTGGAGAAGGGCCATCGGACTTCTTCAGTTTCTTCCCCCCAACCGCAGGACGCGCTGCGAAAGGCTCCCTCTTACCGCTCTTTACCGTAGCCCCCTCCTTAGCTTTAGCAGCCTTCTCCTCAGCCGTATCCCTTTGCTTAACCACGGACTGGCGCAGTAAGATCAAATTATACTCCAAGAGGGTTGCGTTCCTGATCAAGAAAGAGGCCGACCGGTCCCGTGCCGGAATAGCCTTTAGTTCAGCAGCCATCCGCACTAAGGAATCGTCCTCCACGACTGCAATACCACCTGTCGCTAGCCAGAAATAGAAGCATGTCAGAAAAAACACTACAGTCAAAACACATGAAAAATATAAATGAAATCAATCTTACAGCCGGAAGTGAAAAGGCGGAAAGAAACAGCATCGTCCTTGACGAAGAACCACTCCTTCTTGAACATGGTGAACTTGGAATACAAGTCCAGAACTGGTTTGAAGGGTACAGCCGCCTCCAGGCTAATGTACGGAGACCCCTTCTTATAGCCTCTCAGGTTGTACAAGTATCGGATTTCCCGGTTAGAAGGAGGACGCCCGTACCTCCTCTGGAAGATAACAAAAAGGCTCACCAAGATGGCATAAGAATTAGGCTGAAGCTGGAAGGGAGCCACCTTCAAATATGTGGTGAAGCTAATTATCCAAGCGTTGATAGGGGGGATAGCACCGCACATACAATGGTATCTGCTAAAAGCGAAGTAGCCCTCGGGAGGATTATATGGCATCACTCCATCTCCCGGCAGCAGCATAAGGGCCCTATCTATCCCAAAGGAACGGGATATGACGTCAAGTTGCTCCTCCTTTAGGGAGCTAGGAAAGCAATCCGGGGGAGAGATCAAAAGTTCCTATGGACCATATCCGTCCACTAGAGACCTCGGAATAGGTCGGTGTTGCCCGGATCCTGGTTGGACTGGGGGCAAGGGAGAAGAAGGCTCTCCTGTGCCTCTAGACTTCTTTCTGTCAGATCGTGTTTCCGCTTTGCGAGACATTTTCTGCAACACAAGGAAAGCATGGCATTAGAACGGGGAACATAGAAAAGTAAACAAACAAGTGCGTGCAAGTGTGGGGTTTCATTCGCAAACTAAAGTTTCCAAGTTCATTCGGTTTCCAAGTCCATTCGGTTTCCAAGTTCATTCGGTTTCCAAGTTCATTCGGTTTCCAAGTACATTCGGTTTCCAAGTTCATTCGGTTTCCATCACATTCGGTCATCATGTTCATTCGGTGGTGCTATATCGAGTGCATTCGGTGCACAAGGCATTCGGCCCCAAGGCCGTAGTCCCATTCGGTGAAGCAAAGACATACGTGTGTATTCGGTAATAAGTATATACCTGGTCCGGTATAAGGTTGGTTCGGCAAACACCTGGTTCGGCAATGAAGTGGTTCGGCGCTTGTTGATTCGGTAAAGAAAAACTAAGGGGGTGTAGCCCCTATATATAGACGGTGACAATACCACCGGACCAAAACGATTCGGCCTAACGGACCAATCCCCAGCCGAATGAAACCTTTAACCTCTCTACACCGGACCAACCAAGCACCGAATAAAAGTATCCCTCCTACCACATGCCAAATGAAACCCTCCATACCGGATCAACCCTTAACCGAATGAAAACCACACCTACCTCGGATCAAACGAAAACATATACCTACTCAACGCCAAATGGAGCTGTATCTACCAGCAGAAACTAAAAACTAGTGGCGTGCGAAGCGCCTCCCCCAGATAAGTACCAAACTCCAGAACTAACTAATAAAATAAGATTATGATAACGATGAATAAGTCGTAAAATCCTCACCGACGTGGATTAAATCGTTTACACGTGTACGCGACCTCGAATGGTCCATAGGCACGCTCTGAATGGCTATTAACCCTACCATCGTGGGAATTTACACTTTGACACGCATTTTTAAGCCCATCGGTCAAATGGATATTTGACAATTGTGAAATGGCTAAGCTACTTACACATGTACGGGGTCGCGAACGATCCCTAGGCATGCTCTGAGCTGGCGATAAACCACCTTGGCAAACGACCCAGGGACCCACTCTAACGTGAACCTGGCATCGACAATGCTAAGCCCCTTCAGGGCACACTTGCTCATCCCGAGCGACACGGTTCACTTCATCTCAAATATTCCGATCACGAACGGTCGTTATTTGAAATCACACTAAAACTGTAAATTCCTTTGCAGGACATCAACAGGATATGAACATCCAGCCCATGGCATTACAAAACACGCCTTCTTGCCGCAGGGAAACAAAGCGCGACACATGCAAGCACGTGCCCCACTTTGGGGGGCAAATGTTGGGCGAATTCTCACCCAGAAGATCTCGAGACCAAGATGCGTCAGTTTCACCCGGGTTCGCAACCCTCTATTCCATTCGGTGGCCCAACCTAAAGTCCATTCGGCATTCCCAGTACAAGGTCATTCGGCAATACAGGCAAAGGCTCATTCGGTAAAGCAAGGCAGGAATCCATTCGGCACAACACCCCCCATGTTCATTCGGTAACAGTTCCATCCGGTACACCGACAACCGGACGAAAGCCCCTCCAACAACCGAACCACCTACCACCGGTCCACTCCGTCACCGGTCCATGCACCCATGACAAGTGGAGCATCGCCAAACCAGCTCCCCCTGCCGAACCAAGCATTCTACATCACCTACCGGATCAAGGCCTTCCCTAGGCACTACCGAACCGCGTCACCACAAGACACCAAGCCAACTCCCTACCGAACGAGGCTACCACCGGTCCAACCTCACCACCGAATGAAGCTCGCCGAACCAACACAGTTGCCAGTCCAGATCGCTTCAGCCCGGGCCCACCAGCAGTTATATACTTCCAAGACCCCTGCCCCCTACCTCATTCTATAAATAGAGGGGCAGGGGTACAACAATGGCAGACAAGTTTGAGAGCTCAAGCAAGGAAGGAACTTTCAAACTACTTTCATACACTTGTATACAACGCATTGTACTTGTAACCTGAGAGAAAGAAGATAATAACATATAAAGTGGACGTAGGCACATTCTGGCCGAACCACTATAAATCTGTGTGTCTTTTACATTTCAGCCCCTACTTTTCTCATATTTATATACTCATCTAAAATCATTGAAAATCACATATAATCAACTAAATAATACGACTTGGAGGTGTTTGTCCATTTTTTGTGCAAACACTGAATTTAACTTAATGCTTGAACAAATTATGTTTGTTTAGAATGTATGAGTTCTAATTGTATATGAACTAAATATGATATCTGGAATCTGAAAAATCAAATTATACAAAACTAATTTGACTAGGATGATAAATTTAAGCTATATGATGAAATGTTCCAGGTTTATTAATGGAATCAGTAATTAAACTCAAGAATTTTAGATCAAAAATTTAAGTTTATAGTGCCAAGAATAAAGTGCAGTTTCAAATTTACTACATTTTCATTTTGGCCAAGTTCTGCTGAACCTTGCAATGGATTTGGTTGAAATTGTTTATGAGGATAGTGAATCCATCAGGGATTATGGGAAAATTAGAAATCTGGATTAATTGTCATTATTGGGGTTGTAAATTGGATATTGCAGTATTGAACCCTAGTTGACTGGGTTTAGGTAAATTTTGGTGAGGCAGCTTCATTTGTGAATCGAGTTCACTGATACTTTGGGAATTGGTAGATGGTGTAATATTGGAGTTGTCGCCGGAGTATGGATGTTGATGGTGGTCGGAGGCGCGTATGGTCGCCGTTGACAGGTTGAGGGGGAAACTGGGTTGCTTTGTTCCAGGTTTTGATGTTGTTTAGATTGCAGTGTTTTTAGTCTCGGGATTGACTCGGGATTTCTGTGAGAAAACTCGAAGTAAATGCTGTATTGACCCGAAGTAGAATTTTTGTTGCATGAGTTTGCATTGTTTCAGGTTTATCAACAGAGCAGTTCTGTTTTAAGAATTTTTAAAAATAAAGTTTAAATGAAATCTGAAATTTTAAACTTAGAATCAAACTTGAAGCTAAGGATGAATTCAAATAGTTTGAATTTAAATTTCTTTGAAATAATTAAGGGAATTTTGTGTGTTTTGTTTCAGGACTAAGAAACAGAATTATTTTCCAGGTTTTTAAAAGAATAAAGTTGTAGTAATAATAGGAATCTAAACTTGAAATTTGAATTCAGTTGGAACCTGAATTTAGTATAGATTCAAATAATTCAAACATGAAATTTGAAAACATTTTAAATTCAAGAATGTAAAGGGTTTTAAATTTGACAGAAACTGTTTACTGTTTTCTTTAGTAAAAAAAAATGTAAACTAAATTTGGACTTAGGCTTTAATAAACTGAATTCAAATATGTGAATTCTGTGCCTTTTGAAATAATTTAAAATTTCAGTAAATTTTAAAGTTTGGTTTCCAAATTAAACAGAAACTGTTCTTCTGTTTTAAAATGTAATAGGGTAAGTTTAAGTTTTTAAGTGAGATTTAAACTGAGTTATATCTGAAATTTGAATATGAATTCAAATTTTGACTGTCTGAAATTTGAAATCAATTATGTTTTTAAATTTAAATTTGATTTTTAACTCTCAAGTATAAAATGCATTGTTGTTTTGCATTTGAAGTAAAAGGTTAAGTATTTAATTTAGGAATTCAAATGAATTCAAATCTGAAGTTTTAAAAATCTGGATTTTAAATTTAAATTTCAGTTTTAAAGTAAAGATTTAAATTTAAATTGCTTTCAAATGATTTTCATTTGAATTAAAGGTGTAAATTATAGAAAGAGTTTTAAAGAATTTAAAACTAAAATGAGAATGAAAGTTGTGTTTCAATTTTGAAGTTTTAAAGTAATTTTTAAAATTGATTTGAATTTGATTTGAATTGAAATTTAAATCCTTTTCAACTTATTAATTAAGTATATGTTTCTTGTAAACATATAAGATTAAGTTGTGTATTGTTTTAAACTCTTATTTAAGACAAATTTGAGTCTTGAGTTTAAAGAAAATGTTAAATGGAATTTAATGTAAATTTAAAAACATTTTGTTTTTAAATGCATAATTTAAATAAGGAATGTTTATTTAAAGATAAAGAAAAGTATAATGATTTGTAATTCATTTAATTATTAAGGTAGTACAAATGGATAATTAATATAATTAATTAATTAATGAAATGGATAATTAGTTAAAGTAATTAAGGGTTTTGATTTGATTAATTAAAGTTTAAGATTAATTTTTCTTAGAATAATTAATTTGTAATCAAGAAATCATTAATTGAATGATATTAGATTTTAAATTAATAATTGAAGATTTATTAATTGAATAAATATGGATAGTTAATTAATTAGGAATAATAAATGAAAGTAATCATGTAGGTAATAAATTTAAAACCACCCAGTTTATTCATCTTAATTGTAGATGCTGATTGTTATTGAATGTTGTGTGATGGATTGATATATTTGATATGTGATGTGATGCTATGTGATACTTTGTGCTGATCTGCTATATTTGTGATGAATATACTGTTGTATGAATATGAAACCCTTTGACCCGTAAAACGACATTTGAATTTCGATGCGACAGGGAGTCGGATTCCAGCTGGTTATCCGAAACCCACATCGAATCATATTAGTGAATTTTTGTGATTGATAATTTACTTTATCTATGAATCTGTGAATATAGATAAGCGTTATGGGTTATACCGCTTATCTTTATGATTGAATCTGTGATGATGATATTGTGCACTATTGTGTTGAACCCCTGGACCACACTTATACACACACAAATATGGATTGCACGTGGAAATGGGTTAAGTCACAGATTTTGAAATTGTTTTAAAATTTGAATTTTTGAATCCAAAATAGTTTTGGAATTAGAATTGAAGCTTTTGAAAAAAAATGAATTTCAAAAATAAAAGTTATGTGAATAACTTAATTGAGTTTTGAAATTTAAAAAAAATTTGATTTAAATTTGAATTCAATATTTGAAGTTTAATTCTATAATTTGGGAACTAGGGTTTAAAAAGTTATCCAACTTATAAATGGGTTTATATGAGGTTTTAAACCATTTTTAAAAAGTGATGTTTGGAATTTAAATTTAACCTAAGATTTTCAACTTGTATAAATCGGACTTTTCTGAGACGAAAACTGTTGTTTTCAAATAATAGAAGCTTTCATATAAGAAATGGATTTCCAATATGTGTAAAAGGAATTTAAGTTGAAATGAAAATGGTTTTCCGAGTTATTAATAAATCTTTGGAACGTGTTTTGAAAGCTATAAATTAAATCTTAAATTTAAAGATTTATTGAGTTAATCCAATTGGAATGGAAGTTGTTTTGAATCTATGAATAGATCTTTGTGAAACTAGGTGAAACTTTGTGAAATAAATCTTTTTGTTTAAAGATTTAAAATGGTAATTTGTTTAACCATTTGAAAGAAAAGTTTTTGGATTTTATAAGTTGTGACTTAACTAAAATCCCATATCCATATGTTTTAAAATATGGCGCTCATTATTCGGTTTAGCCGGGAGAGGACCTAGTGTCGTATAGCCCATTCCGAATAGTGATACGACGTTATGGATAGCAATTGAAGACCGGTGGTGAAGACCGGATATTTCCGAAAACAAAAGGGTAACTCGTCGATTGTCTCTGCACTGGCTGATCGCCGGTATAGAGATCTCCATATGTGATGGGAAGTCCGGACGTGATTAGGGATTATCCGGATTTGCAAGGGCTTCTTCGGAAGTGCCTTCGGTTCTGTTCGAACCCGGAACAGACTTGTATGGTTGTATGTCCGACATTACACTTTGAGATGTTAACTGATTTCTATCAAATACATTTCTGCCTGGTGGCGGAGAATTTATTCTCTCAGCTTAACACCCTTCTCTGAGACGTACGAGCTCAGAGGTTATGTAGTTGATATTTATCAGTGATATTCCCAATTTGGTAATGTGGCATGCTGAGTGCTGCTGTGTGATGATCATTGGTTGATCATTTGTGACATGATCATTTGTTTGATCATTTATCTTTGTGATCATTGCTTTGGTCATCTGTTGACCCAAAGCATGGCTTTGTGCCAAAGCGTAGCTTTGCGGACGAGACTGCATCAGGACCTCACTCCACGGAAATGGTCGAAACAGGAAAGATGCGGCAAGGTTATGAGGGTCGCTCCCTTTAGGGTATGTCATTCCCTTCTGGTAAAGGGTGTTTTATCAGGTATGGAGCCCTGGTATTTAACCTATGTGGTTGCTCCAATCTCATTTACTGTGTGGTTGTTGCTTTGAGGCGCCTCGGATAAAGGTCCCAAAGGACCGGGGAATGGCGTATTCGTGTAGTAGTTACCTAGTTACAGAGGTAACCCGGCCTTGTGTTGGCAGAGATCTAACCGTAACGTTAGTTCTCGGGACGTCCCGCCAGAGGCGATCCCATGTGGCAGTAGGAAGTTCCTTAGCCTGACCATTTGTTGGAAATCCAATCAAAACAATACGCGCCCTGTACGGTTTTAGTTGTATAACCTGCCATGGAATGTGGCGGTAACCTGCTATTGAACATGGTAGCTATAGTAGGCATACGACGAAATGTCGTATGCTGGCTAGAATTTATATTATATTTTCGAAATGGTTTTCCACACTTTGCACTTATAGTAATAATATCAAAGAAATTTTCTCGTATTAAGCATATTTGACTATCATAAGGAGAAATCTCCTCCAAGTCTGCGTTTGCATTGTGTGTGTGGCGGGAGGCCTTATGGTAGTTTCATTTTCCAAAAGCATTGCGGATTTCAAATCTAAATTCTGTTGTTTGTTTTAAAAGACCAAATGCTTTTGTTTGCTCACACCAGTCCCATGACTGACCTGGAGTTTATTGTTCCTTTCCTAAACTCTGGGTGCCCACTATTTTCCCACACGGGCAGTCTAGAGTTGGGGTTTTCAGATAATCTATAGTAGGTGTAGATTCGATAGCTTTCAGCCTTAGGATTTGGCAATTACAATTTGATCGAGTTGCTTCTCTTCATCTTGATTTGGGAGTTCAAGCTATTTCTGGATTGGTGCTTTGGAGATGGAGATTAGTGATGCTGAAGTTCTTTCTTGAAGACCACATTGGAGATTTTGTTCCGCTGCTAGTGTTATCTTTTTATTTCCGCTGCTATTCTTTGTATCTCTGATGTATATTGATGTTCATTGTATCATTCTGTTGTATCAGATATTGTATCAAATGTTGTACATTGATATATATTATTCATTTCTTCCGCTGTGTTATTTACTTAATGTGTTATAAGCTCCGGCGACTCGAATTTGAACGGTCGAATCTGCGGCATTCGAGTACAATGTAAAGTATGGATGTCGATTTTCGAACGCGAAAAATTCGAAATCGTTACACACAAAAACCAATATCTCGCTTCATTCCTTCCCAGAAGAAACTCCTCTTTATATCCTGATACATCTTGGCACCTCCGGGATGTATATTGAACTTTGAACAATGGCATTCCTCTAATACTTCCTTCTTTATGTTTCCGACACTCGAAACACATAATCTTCCTTTCTTTCTCAACCACCCAATTGTGATCAAGACTGAAATCTTTCAAGTCATCGCTCTTGGTTCCTTCCTTTAGCTTCCTGATCCATTCAACTAACACTAGATCCTTAATTTGCTTAGAAGAAACCCGTTTGATCAACACTGGTGGAACCTCCAAACAAAACAATACAACTCTATTACCACAAGACCTAACCTTGGATCTCCAATGCATTCTGCAATCTGCTAATGCTTCTAAATCTTTCCACTCAGCTAATTCCAAATCATGTGTCGAATATCTGACTTCATGTGGTCTAAGCTATAAAGAAGCATAGGCAATCACTTTACCTCTCTACATTAGCACAGTTCCTAATCTTATTCCACATGCATCAGTATAAACAACCAAATCCTGATTCCCTTCTAGAACAACCAACACAGGTGCATGGGTCAATAGGTGTTTCAGTCTCTGGAATGCTTCCTGGCACTTATCGGTCCACACAAACTTCACATCCTTTCTTGCCAGCTTGGTCATCGTTGCTGCTACCCATGAGAAATCCTTAACGAATCTCCGACAATAACCAGCCAACCCAAGGAAACTCTTTATCTCAGTTACTGTCTCAGGTCTCTTCCAACTATTCACTGCCTCAATCTTAGTCGGATCCACCGACAACCCTTCTTCTGAGAGTACATGACCAAGAAACTTTAGCTCCTTCTTCTAGAAGTGACACTTCAAAAACATTGCTTTCAGCTGATGCTGCCTCAGCGTCTCAAGCACCACTCTAAGATGAAATTTATGCTCTCTTTCATCCTTAGAGTAAATCAAGATATCATCTATGTAAACCAGCACGAACCAATCCAAGTACTCTCATAAAATCACGTTCCTCAAATCTACAAAGAAAGATAGATCACTCGTCAGTCCAAATGGCATGACTAACCACTTGTATGACCCATATCTCGTCTTGAATGCTGTTAAAGGTATATTATCCTCTACTATCCTAGGCTGATGGAAACCTATTTCCAAATCCAACTAGGAAAATACCTTTGCTCCACATAAATGATCGCACAAATCATCAATCCTGGGCCACAGATATCGATTCTTTATCGTTCTCTCATTCAACTCACGATAATCGATACATAGCCTAAACGACCCGTCTGGCTTCTTAACAAACACTCTAGCTACACCCCAAGGCGAACTACTTGGCCTGATAAAACTCTTGCCATCTAGATCCACCAAATGAACCGTTAATTCCCTCACATCTGAAGGGTTCATCCTGCTGGGCGGCCTAATCGCTACTTCTGCTCCCATGACTAAATCTGTCTGAAACTCAATGGCCCGCTTCGGCGGCAATCCTACTACAAGCTCAGACACATCTGTGAATTCTCTAACCATGAAGACTTAGCTCAAATCATATTTTAAATCCAAAGCACCCAACAAAGCGAACACCTCACCAAATGAACCTCCTATGGTGAAAACAATCTGATCGCTACTATCCGGGTTTCTAAGAGATATCTTCCTACCTTGGAAAAATATCTTAGCATCTTACTCACTTAACCAATCCATACCAAGGATAATCCCAAACCCTACAAAATCAAACACATGCAAACTTCACGCAAAGGTTTGACCCAATAGGTCAAACTTAAACTAGTCACACCTTAACCCTAGAGTTATATACCCTCCTATTGGATTTGCAACCCGTAAGGAAGTAATAAATATGTGGGATTAAGGTTAAGCTATCTATCAAACATCTAGATGTAAAAGTATGTAATGCACTAGTATCAAATAGAACACTAACATACATACTATGAATCTGAAGCGTTCCTCCAAGAACTGCCTTCCCATTGTCCTAGGTTGTTAGTTTGGAAGAAGCATGCTCCAATGCACACATCTTGCCCTTACCATCTCTAATGGGCTCCTTGCACTGGTTCTTGTAATGGCCTATCTGGTCATAATTGAAGCACTTGACATTCTTCGCCTTAGCCATATCCTTTGCCTTCCTTGAGTGATACTCATTAGCAAAGTGCCCTTTCTTGTCGTAATTATAGCAGACAACCTCAGACTTCACTTTCTTGGCTGCTCCACTCTTCTAAGCACCTTTCTTAGGAAAGAACTTTCTCTTCTGGCCCTGTCCAACCTGGACCCCTTTTTCCATGCTCTTCTCCTGAGACTTGAGGACTTCTTCATGCCTCACAGCCATCTCCAAAGCAATATCAAAAGGATCTCTAAGATGAGACAAAGTAGCACTAGCCAATTCTGGCTTTAATCCTGTGGTGGACTTCTCATTCCTCTTCAACATTGTATCCACTGAAGCATACCCATACGGGGCCAACACTTCAAACTTCCTAGCATACTCAGCAACAGACATCTCACCCTACACCAGCTCAGCAAACTGCCTAATCAAAGCTAACTGTGCCATTACAGACACAAACCTCTCCTGATGTTTGTACCAAAAATGGGCACAACACTCTATGAAAGTATTCGAAGAGATAAAAATGAAGAATGGAAATGTAAAACGAGGATTATCTAATGAACCCTTCAAAAACAGAAATGAAAATACGTAGAAACATAGCAATTTAGAGTGGTTCGACATATTTCCTAGGTCCACTATGAAGTTTGATGGCTTTGTTGATATTCACTTGATGCTTACAACTCATTTCAATGGATTACAATGGGGTAAAGTGTTTAAATTTGAGTACAACAGCAGCTATGGAGTGCAAAGTTGGATTCAACAGAGTCTGGACGTCAAAGATCCAAAAGATCATTCTTCTATAGGCCCTGGGGCTCTATTTATAGGCATAGGAGGCTGATATCTCGCTCAGATCTCGAGAGATTTCTTCTGGCATGTAGGTTGGCCCATACGATTGATCCCATGAAGTTTCGGCTCGATCCGTGATCGATACGAACAAATTTCGTATCGATCAAGATGTGACCCTATCGAGTCGAAACTTGGCATCGACCATCCTTAGGTTGTTCGTAAGCTCCTATGAAAATTTCATAGCATTTGGACTTGTGGTTTGCAAGTTATGATTGGTACGAATTGGAGTTCTTTGGTGAGCTGCTCTGTCCGGATTGATGCCTTCGCACCAATTATTTTGAATCGATATTGGACACGTGCTCAGGAGATGACGTGGCACGTGATTTCTGGATCGATCCACTCTTGATGCCGAGTTGACCGAGTCGTCCCAATACCTTCACCTAGTTCATGTCGATGACGCTGCATTGTTCTCATCGATGGAGGTGGTTCAATTCGTATCGATTGATGTTGCTTCGTTCGCATCGACTAGAGTTTATTTTGCATCCGTCCTTATGCAATTTCTTCGTATCTGCCTTCAGGGTACGACCTCTGATCAATGGTAATTGATGGATAGGAAGAGGGCACATGTCCGATGGATATGAAATGACGCATTCGATGGATACCAAACAGTACTTAGTGAATGATACCAACAGCCGAAGCTTGATCGATACGAACAACGGAGGCTTGATCGATACAAATAACACTGTTCTTCTGGTCGATACGAAGCTATGAACCTTTGATCGATTCGAATCTCATCGATATGAAGTTGGGTCTTCCTTGACTACTTAATGGATACGAAATTGATTGATGCGAAATAGTGGGTTGTGACTCCTATTGATTCGAAATGATGGATACGAATGAGTTGGCCTTCTTGAATCGTATCGATCATATCTTGAGCATATGAACTCGGATTGACTTGAAATTTAGAACATTGACTTTCACAGCTGTGCTAGTCATGTCTCGCCAATCGTAGCTTGGTCCGGACTCGGATAAAATTTATCGATATCCATAGTGGACCTGTGCTTGCTCGACATTCGAGATGAGCGATCCTTGGTCTTCATTCAATTCCTAGATATCTCTGCCTTGCCAAAAGGCGGGATAAGATTTGCCCCCCAAAGTATGTCTTGTGTGAACATGAAATGCTTTGAAAAAATGCAATCTTCATCCTGAATAGCTCCTTCCGACATGCTGAATGGTTGTCGTCTTTTAGTTGAAATTTGTAACTCCTGACTAATTTTTCAGTAATATGAGCTACTGATTGTCAACTGTTGTACCCTATACTGTTGTAACTGATTGTCACATGATAGTGATTTTCCATCTGTAGTTGTAATCGTTCATCAGGCGAGCATTGGACCTGTGAATTTTGAAGATTGAAAATTGTAAATTAGTCTGACATACATGCGTGTATGTTAACCTGACTCTTGTTAACGTTTGCACGCTTACAAGTCGTCGTCAGTTTTCCCATATTGAATTCCATATCAATACTCTCCTGAATCGATGTGAAATTCAACTTATAACAACGCTTTACGGTTGCTTTGGAATGTTCCTTCATATCGATCCTCTCCTGGATCAATAGGAGGTCAAAAGGCTGTTCTCGCATCAACATAATTCACATTGATGGATACGAATGAAACACTTCGTATTGATGGGTACGTGGCTTTGATGAACTCCGGAGAAATGGGCATGAAGTTGTGTTTAGTATCGATGGACGTATGAAGGATGCGAATAGAGCAGCTGTTCATATCAACGCGTCTTGAATGGAGTCAGAAACAATAGATACAAATAAGTGCTTTGAATCGATGGAATTTAACACTTTAGAACAGTCTTCATTGCGCACTTCGTAACGATGAAGCTCGAGCTTGTTGGATCAGAACAACCGATTCGTATCGATGGATACGAGCCTTTGGAGGCTGTGACTTGATGGATTCGAAAGGTGCAGTTCGTATCAATGGAATCTGAGAGTTCAGCAAAATCTATGTTGCAAACTTCGTATCGATGAAGCATGAGCTGTTGGATACGGATAACAAATTCGCATCGATACCATGTGAGACTTGTTGAAACCGGCTAAGATGACCAGGAGTCGAATCGTCTTTTTTACTTCGGTTTTGCACCCATATAAAAGCGCTTTGGACTTAGCATTTTTTCTCACTTGCTTATTTTACATCCTTTGCCTTTATATTGACCAGGACAAAGAAAACAAAACTTCCTTCGAACCAAACAATCCATCGATCTCTCGAACCGATTTCTTTAACTAGGTAAACAACCAATCAAAATCCCTTAGAAATGATGAGACTCAAGTTTTGAATCATGTCATCTAAGTACTTTTCCAATTCCAGCAATATTGTTGCCGAGGTTGGGTCGGAGCGAGGTCAATGGAGTAATAAGGCTTCAGGCTGTTTGGGGAAGAAGATGTGGTGATGGATATGAAGAACCCATGGAGGAATGACAGATCTTGGCTTCATATTGATGGGAGAAGGAAGGGAGTAACACTTTCATACCGATCCAAGAGGAATGCTTCGTATCAATCATGGGAGTAACACATTTTCGTATCGATACAAAGCGATCGATATGAAGACATTGCCGACAATTAATACAAGGCAGAGGATTCTTCATCGACACAAAATAGACTCTGTCGATCGATGCGATTTGGAATCTCGGGCGATCGATACGAAATCCCTTGCTCCACGATCGATACGAAGATGAGAGGCTTGCTTATTGATGCAAGCTGGAATCTCGGGTGATCAATAAATAGTCCCTTATTCCACGATCGATAAGAATGGAGCCTTTGGCGATCGATCTAAGTCTTGACCTTGATTGATACGAAAATTTAAATAATTGAACACTTAACTCCGACGAGCTTCAATCTGGCTAATTAGACTTGACCGTTGAACTGCATATTTGACTATCCTTTGAAGCTCGTCGATGGAACTGTAACTTAAACGTACCAAATGAACTTTAAGCTTGGATCAGTCGCTAAAGTCTAGATGGCACGACTATGACGGCCATTGATAACGGTCGCTCCGGTTGAACTTCGAAGTCTCGTTGTTTGAATATTTTCTCATACTCTATTGAATTTCCCAAATAATATGTAGCACTACACTACGCAACACACAATTCACACTGGGGGATACACAAGCTTATTATTGTCTAACTATGATTTCTCATAAGTTAATTAGTTATGGAACCTTCAAGCTCACAACAGCAGGAAGTTCAGAGTTCACTCCCCCCAATAATCGATATACCGGTCATCACGACCGAAGTCATAGATCCATCTCCGGATGAACTACCTGGCGCATATTTCATCGGTAATCCACCAGACTCCGTTCTGTCCAATATTTCCGAAGACATGTTGGGACGAATATGCTTAAGGCACAGCCTGTCACAAGACGATGTGTTATTACGGGGACCGACTGATAGACCGCACTATCCACCGTAAGGGTTTATCGCATTCAATCGCCATGCATTCACAATTGGAACACTTCCCCCATTCAACCAATACATTAGGGAAGTATTATCTTTTTTGGGAATCGCTCCATCTCAGCTACACCCCAACGGATATGCTCTGTTAAACAGCTTATTCATTATATTTATGGAGTATCTCTTTCGACCCCCGACACCGATCGAGATTAGATATTTATTCAACATCAAAAGCCGGGGAGATAGCCCTTCTTTTACATTCCTGGAAGCGGTCAAAAATTGTCAAGTAGTAACGGGGTCTTGGACTAGGTTAAGTTACTTCAAAATGGAATGGTTTTATGTTCGATGCCCCCCAGGATTTGCCAGTTGATGGTTATTCAGACGTAAGTACTGCAGCCTTCTCAAGTAGCTAGTAAGATAATCATGACTGATGCCAAACTTATATCTCTTTTTCCTTTACAGCTATCCACGGCCCGAAGGTGCACATTTCAAAGAGATAGTTCGGGTTCTCCAAGAAGTTCCGAGTGAAGAGAGGGACATCGACTCGATTCTGACAGATAGAAATTTGAGAATCATTGGATTGATCGAGCATAGCCAAAGTATAGGGCTTTAAAGAATGCTAAGGGCCGTCTCGAAGAAACGAGCTAAGCATAAGACGTCCGGAATTGTTATAACTAAAGGGGTTGATCCAAAGAGAACACCCACCGATGATGAGCTTGTGGCCGGACCTTCCGATGCCTTTCAGGGTTCCGATAGGAAGAGAAAAGGCAAGGCAGCCGCTTTCAAACGTTTTAAATCTAGGAGACGAAAATCTATGATCGTGTCTTTGCCTGTTCCTAGGATTATTATTTAGGAGGCTCCTCCCTCGTGGGTGGAAGATCTTTCTGAAGGGCTCACCGATATTCCAATCCTGGTTTATGTGTCTTTCCAACATGATGCCCAATTGGAGGAGCTTCAACATGCTTTAGACTTAAGTGAGTCTCTTTCCACTAGCGTGGACGACACTTTCGGTTGGTCGAGGGGTTGCACATACATACACACTTCACGACACTACATGATTCCTGACTATAAGTTGCTCTTTTGGGAGATTACTAACTCTATTCTTCTTTTACTTTGCGGATACAATGTCCGGCCGAGGCTCAATGTTAGGGAGTTTTTGAAAAGCTCGCCAATCTTCAACATATTATGAGCCGTGTAGGAGAGAGGCAGATAGGGACTATAACCACTGATACTCTAGTCAGGAGCGACAAGATAGAGATAAGGAGTATAGGCACTGATCCCGATCTCATTCTCCTCCTCCTAGAAACCCTACACAGCCTCCTGTTTATGCCTCACGTCCGTTGAAAACATCACGACACAAGTCGTCTTCTCATGTTTCAGGGCCTGAAACTTATCATCATAGAACTAAAATAGCGGCTCCCATAATTGCAGAGCAGGTCCCTACCGGGCCTACAGGGGAAGGAGTGATTAAAATCGCCCAATTGAAGAAGGATTTTCCAAATATCTGCTTCGATGGTTATATTTTCCCCTCGCACTTAAAGAGAATCCTAGTAGAGGCTGAGAACACGATGCACGACTACATCCATGACATTTACTCTCAATACAAGGAGTGGGGGAAGGCCGTGAAAAAAGCATCAAAGGTGGCGTTTGAGCGGGCAGCTGTCATTGAGAAGTTAGAGAATGAGCTTGCTCAGAAGGACCGCATCATCCAGGTGCTCAATCTAAAGCTGAGTCCTCTTGAAAATTAGAAATGGAGGCCTTTAAAAAGGCCGACGAGGCCAACTCAACTATGGAGAGGATGAGGCAATCACACTATGCCCTGGTGGGGGAAATGGGTCACTGGAACACCACTGTCACTGCCGGGAAGGATGCGGCTCTCAAAGAGCTTAATGAGCTTAAGTCCAAACTTTCTGAAATCATTAAAGAGAGGGAAGATGCCAACACCGCAGCACAGGAGGCATGTGATCAAGCCGTGGTGCTTCAAGGTGAAAGGGATACGACAGTGGCTAAGGTTCGTGTGGTGGAATCTGAGGTTGAGGAGAAGGTTCGGACGGCGGAGTCCAGGCTGGAGGCTGATATAGAAGATCTTCTCGTCACCTACAACGCCAACATGTTGAAACATGGAAATTTATCCTGGCTTGAAACCTATTCAACACATCTCTGTAATGCCTGGAGTCAATTGGTCGAGGAGGAGAAGGCAGTGCATCTGGGCGAGTCATTCGACGAATTTGAGCTCGAGAATCGCGTGCTGACTAAGGATGAAAGGAAGATTCTCCATTAGTCGATGATTTCGAACGAAAAAGAGAAGCTCAGTGCCCAACGCTCAGGAGTAGGGGAAGGTTCAGGTGTTGAGCATTACGACACAAGTCTGGATACTCCTGTGCCAACCCAATCTGATCCTGCACCAGCGATTGATCCCCAATCTGTCCCTGCTTATAATCTGAAATAGCCGCAACAATCTCCTGTTAAAGAGCACAACTCTAAGCCACTCAATGTGCATTCGAAATAAGGAACTTGTCTTGAGGCGTTAACTAACAGTCTCTCTTCTTTTTTGTCCAGTGACTGGAGTTACACTGATAGCGCATCCTACAACCTAAGAATCACATCAAACGCAGATGGCCATTATTACTGAAGCAACTACCACAATAACAACTGCATCGATCGATGGAACACAGGGGGTGAAATTTATCTTGACGAGCAGATGATGAATGAACTCCTCGGTCGCCCCAGTTACCCCTTTGTGGACCTACCATTTGTAATAAGTGGACTTGCGCCTGCTACTGGCTCTTCAACGCAGATCACCTGTGCCCTCATCGATTTGCGAAGAGGGAATACTGGCCGAAATCAATGCTGAAATAGAGGGTGGGGATCGTGGTGGCAGTTCTGGAGGTGGAATGGCGGCGCCTGGTCCGGCTCCGCTGAGAATGATACCACCTCTAGGTATGATTGTTGACACCAATGTGCCCATTCCGCCCCCTGTACTAGATCCGAATCCTCCGACTCCACCTGTAGAAAGTATTCCCGTACACTCGAGTTCGGAGGAGGATGTTGAGATCATGCTCCCGCCTAGAGGCCATCCGCCAAAAGGCAAGAGCTCAAAGCGGAAAATCATTAGCGGCTCCAGCGGGTCTACGTCGAAGAAGAAGCCAAGGAAGAAGAAAGAGTAGATAGGCCTCTTCGGTGCTTTTTTTGGGAGATAGAAATTTATTTTGCTTTCCTTTCATAGGCCATGTATAGATGCGGGTTCGACCCCTGCTAGTAGGAATTTTGGAAAAGGCTTGTATACGAATTTTTTTGTAGATAGTTAAATGAATCTCTTTTTTGCTTTTGGTTTTAACTCTACACTGTCTTTTATGCTTAAGTGTTCCAGTATTTGAATTTCAGTCCAGTGCACTTATGGAGTTTCAACCTTTGAGTCGAGTTTATTTTTATTTGTCAAGTCCCGAAACCACGGACATAAGTCATAACTGGAGATTAAGTTGAACTCTAACGTTGCATTGCTTCGGTTAATAGTTAACACTTAAGTTCTGCCCCCAGTTCCAGGGATGAGTTGCAAAGATCGGATAGCGATTGCATTTTGCCTTTATTTTTTCAAGCTTAACATCGTCGAATCGATGCTAAAACAAGTGAGAGTTGAGTGGTCGAATCACACTCGCTCACTAAATAATGATCATGTCCACACTCCGGGGATCTGCATTCGTTTGTTGGCGGTCAATCATGCCTTTTTATTTTTTGAGTATGTGTCCACGCTCTGGGGACATAAGTTATCCTACGAATGGTCAATCACACTCGAGTTATGTTATTCTATGACCACACTCTGGGGACTCAGAGTTATTTGTGGTCGACTCCCTGGTTCGCATTCTGGGAATCCGAGGATAGTCGACATTTGTACTCTGGTTCGCACTCTGGGAACTCGAAGTTAGTGTTTATATTCCAACTCGCACTCTGGGAGTTTGGAGATTATGTTTATACTCCTATTTGCACTCTGGGAATTTGGAGTTAGCCGACAAATGGTCAGTCACATCTATTTAAGCTTTTAGGATTTCGTTCGCACTCTGGGAATGATGGATTTATCAGGATCGTGGATGGTTGATTCACATCCACCTCAAGTTAACAAGTAAGGTCGTTAGATGGACGGATCCATCCTCCTCGAACTTGGTTAGGATACGGTCGAAGGTGTTAGGTGGACGGGTCCACCCTTTTTGGAACCGTATTGATGAGTTTATACTCCAACTCGCACTCTGGGAGTTTGGAGTTAGTTAAAAGATTGTTGTGCATCAATCCTTTTTTGACTTTAGTGTAGTGACTTTCCCCCGAGCTCGGGTTTCACTTAGCGAGTGACCGGTCGCATCACAGTCACTCCCTATTTGAATAAATTCCATCGCATGATGGAACTTAGCTCTTCGTGCATCGTGATGGTTGTATGTCACATTCAATAAATCACAGCTTTAGCTCGAAGAGATGGAATTTTATTGCTGAAATGAGAAATTACGAAAATGTCAGTTGCCTTATTACAAATTCAAATTTCAAAATGCAGAAACAAATGGCAAATGAAAAATAGACTAAAATAAATAAAGCCTGTCAAGTATAATAGCGATGGAGACTCTCGCTGTTCCAGGCTCTAAGCAAAGTAAGACCATCAACGGTCGATAACTTGAATGTGCCATCTTCGAGTTTTTGTCCAATCACATACGGTCCTTCCCAAGTTGGTTTCATGTGCGAAGGAATTGAATAAATTCTTTTAAGGACGAGATCACCGAGTTCAAAGGTTCATGGTCGGACCTTGGCATTGTACAATTGGATGACTCGGCTTCGGTACGCGACTGCCCTCAAATCAGCCTCTTCACGCTTCTCATCTAACAAATCCAAGGATTCAACAAGTAATATGACATTTTTCTTTGGATCATAATGAGTCACACGATGAGAAGGTACTTCCATCGCGACTGGAATAACGGCTTCTGGACCATAGTATAGAGAAAATGGAGTGTGTTCGGTTGCGGACTTGTGGGTCATTCGGTTAACCCATAAAGCCATAGGAAGTTTATCAACCCACTTGCCCCTCGTCTTTTCTAGTCGCTTCTTCAGAATAGACTTGATAACCTTATTAATAGCTTCAACTTGGCCATTTTCTTGAGGGTGTGAAACTGTAGAGAATTTCTTGTGGAAGTGGAATCGTTGGCAGAAATCCTTGAATTCCACGTTGTCGAATAGGGTTCCGTTATTAGTGACCATGGTTTGTGGAAGACCAAATCGGCAGATAATGTTGTGAACTACAAAGTTGATCACCTTCTTTGTCGTGAATATAGCAAGAGGTTCAGCTTTAGCCCACTTGGTAAAGTAATCAACTGCGATGATGGCGTACTTTGCACCACCTTTGGCTACAGGTAGAGAGCCAATGATATCAATGCCTCATATTGCAAACGGCCATGGGCTGACCATTTGGGTTATCTTAGTAGGTGGGGCTCAAGGTATCCGAGCATGCTTTTGACATTTATCACACTTCCTAGCGTAATCTGCTGCATCACGATTTACAGTTGCCCAATAATATCCGTATCGGAGCACCTTCTTAGCGAGAGCTTGCCCTCCGGTGTGATCGCCACACTCTCCTTCATGTACATCATGTAACACTCGCTTGATCTCATCGTGGGTGATACATCGGAGTAGAGGAATGGAGTATCGCCTTCTATACATGACTCCATTCTGAATAATGAACGTGCAGCTTTACGAAGAACATGTCTCTTTTCACTTCTATGCTCAGGAAGCGTCCTATGCTCGATGTAATTTCGGTATGGAGACATCCATGACTCCTTACTGGGAGGGATTTCAAATACACCATCTATCTCCATCTAATTAATGCTTGGAGAGGATAATGTCTCCATAGGAACGAGTCTCATTTGTTGTGCTTCGCCCGTGCTTGCTAACTTCACCAATGAATCAGCCTTTTGATTGCGCTCACGAGGTATGTAGAAGATGGCATAATAATCAAACTGATTAAGTATTTTCTGGACTCGAGCTAGATAAGCAGCTAGTCTTCGATCTTTGGCCTGATATTCACCGCGAACTTGGCATACGACTAATTGCGAATCATGATAAATTTCCACAGCAATAATTCTCAAATTTCGGGCGAGTTTCAATCCAGCAAGTGAGGCTTCATACTCGACTTCATTATTGGTTGCATGAAAATCAAATTTCAGGGAATATCATATGGATCGACCTTCGGTACTACCCCAGCACCTGAGCACAGATTGTTTGATGCACCAACAGTATACAGCTTCCAGATATATTTTGGAGATTCACTGGTTTCGGGCAAGTCCTCTAGGACGGTAAACTCAGCTATGAAATCCGTTGGGACTTGTCCCTGAATAGCTCGCCTCAGAGTGCAAGTGATATCAAACTGGCTCAGTTCAATGTTCCACTTGAGTAACCTACCAGACGTCTTAAGCCATATAAGGACCTGTCGTAACGGCTGATCGGTGTAAACAGTGATAGGATGAGTTGGAAATACAGACGGAGAATCCTTGAGGCAATAACAAGACAATAAGCCAACTTCTCTAGTTATGGATAATTTCTTTAAACTCCGGTTAACCGTTTACTAACATAGTATATCAGTTTCTGCACTCGGTCTTCCTCCCGAACTAAGGCAACACGGATTGCGTTTTCTGATACCGCCAGGTAAAGGTATAATTGCTCGTGGTCCATGGGCTTTGACAAAATCGACGGTGTGGAAAGACGTTGAATTAGTGCTCAGAATGCCCTTCACACTTCGTGGTCCAAACAAAGTTTCGTCTCCCTTTTTGGATTAGATCGAAGAAGGGAATGCACTTGTCGGTGGACTTTGAAATGAACCTACTCAATGTTGCTACCTTACCGTTGAGACTCTGGACTTGCTTTATGGTTTTCAGAGTTTTAAGATTCCTAATTGCCCAGATCTTTTCAGGATTTGCTTCGATTCCTCGAGCGCTAACGATGAACCCAAGGAATTTTCCAGATGCGACTCCAAAGTGACATTTCAGTGGATTGAGCTTCATCCTGTATTCTCGAAGAATGCTAAACATTGATTCCAAGTCTTTGATATGATCAGTGGAGAATCACGACTTTACCAGCATATCGTCCACATATACTTCCATGGTCTTTCCGATCTGGTTGGCAAACATCCAGTTGACTAGTCATTGGTACGTTGCCCTAATGTTCTTGAGTCCAAAAGGCATAACTTTGTAGCAGTAGACTCCCAGATCAGTCACAAAGCAGGTATGTTCTTGGTCGGGCAAGTGCATGGGTATCTGCTTGTAACCGGAATAAGCATCCATATAAGATAATAACTCGTGCCCGGTCGTTGAGTCTACGAGCTGATCAATTCGGGGAAGTGGAAAACTGTCTTTTGGGCAAGCTTTGTTCAAGTTAGAGTAATCAACATACGTCCTCCATTTTGCATTCGGCTTTCGAACAAGTACGAGATTGGATACCCACCCCGGTATAAGGCATCTCGGATAAACCCATTCGATTTCAACTTAACGACATCTTCTTTAAGGGCTACAGATTTCTCTGGATCCATACCACGCCTTTTCTACTTGACCGGGATACAACGCGGGTCAATATTCAAGGTGTGGCTCGCGATGTCTGGCGAGATCCCACACATGTCAGAATGCGTCCAGGCGAATACGTCGAGATTCGCCGAAGAAATTCAACCAATTCCTACTGCATCTGTTGGCTTAACTGAGATCGAACCTTTATCATCTTGGAATCATCATCATCGTCAATCAGGACATTGATTGTCAGTTTGGCTGGGGAAGCTTGACTGTCTTCAGATTCTTCTTTACTTTCAATGTCTCTCGGGTCAAGATCCCACTGGAATTGGTTAGGGCGCCCGGGCTAGGGCCCAGGCACTAATTGTCAATTATCAGCAAAATGGACGCATGGAGATTCTCTACGCCCTTTCCTTTCTCCTTTCGCTGCTCCCCGCGCAGCTCAGCAACATAACAGGCTCGTCCAACAGCCTGATCTCCTTGAACGACTCTGACCCCACGATCGGTGGCGAATTTCAAAGTCAAGCACCATGGGGCAATAGCTGCCTTGAATTCAGCAAGGACCGGTCGTCCCAAAAAAGCATTATAAGGGGAGTCTATGTCCAAAACAACAAACTGCAGTATCCGGACTATCCGGTGCTCTCCAACTCCCAACTCCGCCGGCAGTTCCACCACTCTAGTGGGTATAGTAGCACTTCCATTAAATCCATGGATTCAAGATTGGCAATGTTTCAAATCCTTGGCTTCCATCTTCATTTGATCGTATGCTTGCTTAAATAGAATATTCATAGAGCTTCCACTGTCAACCAAGATGCTCTTCATCTAAGCACGACCTACCTGAGAAGATATAACAAGTGGATCGATAGTAGGGGCTTCGACCTTATCAGCATGTCTGTTTCGGAACATGATGTCATCGGTCATCGTTTTCTGTTGCTTGGCCGGAGCCCCTCATCACAACTACTACAACATTCGAAGTCCGCATGACTGATAGAGATCGCATACGACTCCATTTCCCTCCAACTTCCGTCTGCTAGATGAGGACCACCACTTATTGTATTTATCACCAACCTCCCGCCGGTATGAGCGGGTTCCTCCTATCTTTCCTGGTTCGGTTCACGATTCTGAGTTGATGGGCCTGCACCTCCTTATTGTGGCGCCTGCACAAACTGATCCAACTTCCGTTCACTTATTATCTTTTCAATGAGGTCCTGTAAATGACGACACTCATTTATATTGTGGTCGTAGCTTTCATGAAATCTACAAAATTTCCCTGTTTGGATTTGTCTCTTCGACGATGGCTTCGGAGCAAGCTTCTTATACTGTATAGTATTGCAGGTTTGTAGATATATATTCTCTAGCGACATATTTAGTGGAGTGTGATTATCGAACAATGGAGATCTACGTCATGGACCATGGTTTTGATCTCATTTTTTGTTTTGATTTCCATTATTCCTTTGCTGAGTTTGTTTATTCTGAATGTTCAACTGAACCTTTCTGGAGCTCTCCCCGGACTGCTTGACTACAACATTGCTTTGAATTCCTTCACCACTAGGCCCCGCATTATCCTTCTTCCTAGACTGTTTTGCATCCTTCCTTCTTAAGAATTGGGCTACCTTGGAGTAGAAATGGTCCAATTACGCAAAAGGCTTCCCAGCTAAACAATTTCCAAACTCGGATTCAGGATCAATCCCTGTAGTTAATGCCATCAAGATAGAGTTGTCATTGGGATTGCTTATCTCTGCACATGCAGCATGAGACCTCTCTAAGTAGCATCTAAGTGTCTTTCCAGGAGCTTGAGTGACACTAGATAGAGTGTTAACGTACTTTGACCTTGCAACATGCATTCAAAACTGCTCAACAAACTTAGTTGCTAGTTGGTCAAAGCAAGAAATAGACCAGGGAGGCAAACGAGTGAACCGTATAGTAGCAATGCCCCCCAAAGAAATAAGAAAACTATGGCATTTAACCGCATCATCAGCTCTCGCAGCATTCATTAGCCATTCGTAATTCAGGATATGTTGATTCGAATCAGAACTTCCTTCATAGACTGGTAAAGCCGGCATGCTAAATCGCCGAGGGGGTTCAGCATATAGTACGTCATCTGTGAAGGGAGTATGACTCCGAAAGATTCCCCAGTCGTCATTAGTAAGACCTGACTCTCGCGGATCATCTAGCGAATCATAGTAGGGATGTCCGGCGTCTGTACATTCTGCGCTCCTTGAGCCAAGGTATGGTCGGGTTCCACAATGCGAGGATGGACAGGGCGCTGTCGATGGTCCATGTCTCGCCTCCTTGGTTCCAAGTCTTCAGGGACATATGGTTCGGGAATACGTCCATGCTGATGATGGTTCAGATCCGGTTGATTCTGGGCATCAACCCCTAGTACAACAGCGATGGTGGCAGTGCGGTTATCTATGGTGTAGTGAGGAACACTACCTCCCCGAGAGGAGGGTCCAGTTTGGAAGCTGGTCGATAGGCCAACTCTCAGTTGCCCAACGTTCAGAGTAGGTTGATGTACGGTGGCTTGTTTGTAACTCCCGTCTAGCCGGGGGCATGTAGATCTGTGATGGTAGTCAGATGAGGCTGAAGTATCAGTGGATAAGTAAGAGGTGTGGTCCCTCCTGGATCTCCTACGCCTTTGGCGGTTTAGCTGTTTGGTCAACTCTGCATTGGCACGCAGCTGTTCAGTCAGTTGTTGCCGAATCTGGTCAACTCTTGAAGCAGCATCTGAAACTCTTGTCTGGTAACTGGGCCTTACGGATCTGCGAGTCCGGTAGCATTTTGGTTGGATGGAGGAAATTGTGCGGGATTCTGTCTATCCCGTCCTTCTTGATCTGCAGCTATAGAGGCGGTCCTTGTGCTAACCATGGCGAATAGTGAAGTCCTTTCCTAGATTTTTTTTGCAAATCTGAATAGGTTGGAAGGATTATGAACTTGAGATCTGGATATTCTTCTTGGATTTGTGCAATCCAATATCGATAGTAGATCCAAGGAGCAGGAGAAAAACTTTATTTCTCAGTGAAAGCACCAAAGTGTTTGTACCAAAAATGGGCACAACACTCTACGGAAGTGTAACGACCCGGAATTTCCGATTCAGAAAATTCCAGATAGTTAGGAAAAGAAGAAAAAAGATAGAAGAAAAAAAAGAACAGAAACACCAACATCTCACATTCGCAGCTGATAAAATATAATAACAAATAATAACAGTTATATAAAGGAAAATTGTACTTGTCAAATTTCACTTTAATACATCAGAGTTACAATATGTATACAAACACTGGATAGATACAATCAACATGTCTCAGATATATACAACCATATAATACAGCGGAAACACTCCATACTTTCCTGCCATTTAGCTCGTCTCCTGAGCTCCAGAACGTTCTTACCTGAAAATCTGTGATACTCGGTCTGACCCGAGCATTACATCAAAGTAACACCCATGTCAGGCTAAAAACCAGCGTGATTAAACCCATCTAACATGGAATACAACAGCATAATCATACGTAAAACCCCAGGTAAATCGTATCAGTTTACAAATTCACAGGTTTAGTGTAGACAACATTTATTACACACATCAATTTCTAAGTACGAACTTAGATTAAATGGTCTAGTTCACTTAAACCATTCCATTCCAGTTTATTGGTTTCATATCAAATTTGTACAGGATTAGTTTAGATTACAAATCGAAGTGGTTTCAGTTATTTATTAATACCCGACTCCGGTCTCTTCGAATTCAATATCATCTTAAAACAAAGCAGTTCAAGTTTTAAACAATTCCATATATATATATATATCCGGAATTACATATTCACATAGTCATTTATCACGGATAGATAAACCCTATCGTCTCAGTTCAGTCTAATTCATATCTTGTCACAAAGCATCACTTATCAAGGATACAAGTAATCCAAGGCATACAATATTATTCAATTTTTCATAAGCAAGATTAATTAATCACACCATTCCAATGAATTTAAATAAATCAAATAAATTCCTTTTAATTACTTTTAATCCTGCATACTTAACATTAATTAAATAAATCATCTTAATCCCCTTGACTAATTATCCTTTAATTTCAATAAGTAATTAACTCACAAATAATTATAATTACACAAATCAATAAACCTTCACCCAACACACTAATCATATTGATTCTTAATTAATTATTCAAGTAATTATTTTAATCACTTACACTGATTAATTATCCTTTAATTAATCACACTTATTAATTTACTAATCCCTTGATTAGTTCCCATAACCAATTAATCCTTAATTAATTACTCTAAGTCATTAATCCTTAATTACTCCCATTAAGAAATTTTCTTTCAGTTATCTACTTCATCAAGTAATTATCTCATTGGTTAATTATCCTTCAATTTGTTTACCTTTGATTTACTAACCTTAAATAAATCTTTAATTAATCATCAATTTATTAACTAATTAATAAATTCTAATCACCCATCCTTAATTAATTTTAATTCACCTATCTTAATAATTTCTTTAACCATCATCAGAATTTAATAAACTTCAGAATTTAATTATTATTAACTTGCGAATTTACTTAATTCCTTAAGTTTAATTGATGACAAACATTTCATTTTCTTAGTTAGTACTTAACCATATTGTTAGTTAAGTTTAATTAAACTTAAGATTTAACTTAATCTAAGCTAAAATGAATTACCAAATTTTTTTACTTTACCAATCCTTTGAATAAACCATTATTGTTTAAAGGAATAGTTTTAGGAATTTTTAGTTTAACTTGAACTGGTTTAACTTTACGCTGTTATCAAAAATTTAAAACCAGGTTATAAAAATATTAACCCAAGTCAATTCCGATAAAATCACCAGAAAAACTCAAGTAAACCCCCGAGCAAAACACAAAACACACACACGAACCATCAACCATTCTTGCTTCGAGGCCAAAACTGGATCACTTCGAGTTCCTTTTGCTAACCCTTCTTCTCCAAAAAGAAAACAACCCAAACACTCTTCGAACGACACGTATGTGCACACGCAACCAGACGCCACCGACCAGTGCCACGACCACCGGCAAGTCACAACTCAACCCCATAAACGACACGATCCTTTAGATTGCCGAAAATCGACTCCAAACGAAAACGGTCCAAAACAGCACCTGGGCCAAAAATTTCGATCACAGAAAACTCCCCCGCGACGTCACCCACGACCACTAGTTGACGCGTCGCCTCGCTCAGAGCCTCACTATATCACCATTCTCCTGTCCCCACCTTGCGATGCACTTCGGTGTCCAGTCGTCACCATAGAAACGCCAAACGTCAACTCGATCAAAATCAGCACTCAAACCCTACAATGACCTCGATGAACCACTACGATCATTAGAAAATTTCTTACTCATTTTTCTGATGATCGTCAACCCTCAAACCAACTTCAACCACAGTTTCATCGACAATCATCAAGTTGATTGACTAAATTTATGATAAACCCAAATTTGCTCAACCCGAATTATCTCGATGAATTTTCAAACTAAAAATCGCGTTATGATTATCTAAATTCAACATTTTAAAGCACGAACTTGATTTCACATTCAGATTACGATTTACAGATACCCAAATTTTTACTTGCTTTTAGTTTCCTTTGCAATTTATTATTTTCGAAGTAAATTACTTGATAAAAATTCCTGAAACAAAATTTAAAAACGATATTACATCCTTTCAGACATTTCATTTTCAGTGATCAAAGCTCGGATTGATTTAGGAAGAATGATATAAAACATCTTTGTGTTTTTTTTCCTGACACGGTAAAACCCAGAGACCCGACACTACCACATACCAATTAATTCAGGCTATATTCAAATCATAATCATCCATGTAAACCAGATGTACAACAATGTATATCATGCTACTACACATTCATCACACAGAACATACACATGATCAAATTCATAGCTGTTTTTAAATATAAAATTTTACTCACCTGTTCACCCTGTTTTGACAGAGAATTCTGGAATTGGTTTAAACCTGAAAATCTGGAATAGATCTGTAGCTTGAATTAGATTTGAATCTGATCTACTTATGCTTGTTGAACTGAACCCTGTCTTTACTTGCTTTTGATCAGGCTTCAGTTTGAAAGTTGAAATTTTTTTCTCTTCTTTGGTTAACTATTTCAGGCTACAGATTTCTTATCTTTGATATTTTGTTACAGGGTTTGATTTGTTCTAGATTGGCTTTCTGAGTCGATTCTTGTTTTTGTTCAGATTTTGAATTTGTTTACTAGTTTACAGATTTTGCTTGTTGATGAGTTTCTTTATTTTTTTTATTTGAACTGACCCAAGAAGAAATATGGAGTAGGAAATAATGATGATATATATTCTTGAATAAAAGAAAATAAATATAATTGAGACACTTGTTAAATTATGGAGTAAATTAGTTACACTTGTATTTACATGCAACAATAGGTTTACACTTGTAATTAAAATTAATAATTCTTAAAAGTTAATAAAAACCCTTTTCATTTATGTACTAATTATTAAGTTCTTTTTTTTTGGCAAAGCCAGCGGGGTTGACTGGACCCTTACCAGTTTTATTGCAACACAATAAAAGAGAACAATACATAGAGAATAGAAAAGAAAAGAAAAGGAAAGAATTAAAAAACAATTGAGGAAACAACAAAAAACATCAAACCCAAACAGTTAACAAACAGTCAGGGAATTTGGTGTTGCAGTTCATCAATTGCCAATGGGTGCTTTTCTTAACTTCATTCCATAATACTTCAACCTTCTTCCTGTGATTATCAAAAATGATTGCGTTCCTTTCCTTCCATATTACACTTAGATATTTTTTTAAACATACTGCCAAAACTCTGGACTCAAAATTTCTCCATCTAGTAGCTTTGTAGATAATACTCCAGGTCATGCTAGATCCACCAGCAGAAAGATTAACCCCAGAAAAGGCACTGATTCTGGCCATCATGATTTGAAGAGAAGGGCAGTCAAAGAAGATGTGGTTAATTGTTTCCTCATGCAACTCACAAAAAAGACATAACGGAGAGCAAGCCATACCAAATTTGATCAACTTACTTCTAGTGAGTAATGCCTGATTAATCACTTTCCACAACATCAAGTTATCGGATGGAACAGTATCATTATTCTAGATCACTGGGTACCATTTGGCCGCAGGGAGTGATTCATACACAGAAATAGAACTGTACACACCCTGACACTGTGAGACTTCATGTCCCAAGCAACAGCCTCCAGTTGATGGGTTGAGCAGTACTTGGTTTGAATCTCAGTCCACAAATGCCTGAGCAATTGATTACTACTATTAGGCAATAACAATTTCCCTTCATGAATATAATCATTAGCTTTTACATCATAGTGTATACCAGATTGATGAACTAGAAGGTACTCACAAACTTTAGATAGGATCCGCCCTTTTCCCGACCATGGATCATGCCAGAAGCTAACATCAGTATTTGCAGTTACATGATATTGTATCATTGGTAGATATACATCTCTTAACTTCAGTATATTCCTCCAGATCCAACTGCTGTTTTGTGGGATTTCAATGCACCAAAAGTATTTAGTCTTTATGTAATATTGCCAGACCCATTTAGCCCAAATACTACTTCTCTTGTTGATGAGATCATCAAAATGAGTACTTATGGCAGCAAAGTTCCACATCCTAGCATTTTTAACACCAAGCCCACCAAGTTTCATGGGAGTTTCAAATTTTGTAAATGAGCAAGGCATCAACTTTCTGTTGTGAATACTGCCAGACCAAAAATATCTATTCATGGCAGACCTGACAAGTCGCAACAGCTTGGTTGGAAGGATAATAGACCGAGCCCAATAAACTAAGGAGGAAAATACTACAGATTCTATAAGGACAAGTCTTCCACTCTGTGACAATTGCCTATAAGACCAAACACCCATAACAGATGTAATTTTATTGTATAAAGGTATACAATCAGCATTTGTAATTCTTTTAGTGATTAGAGGAAGACCAAGATACCTCATATCATTGTCCATGCTAGAGTAGCCAGTGTGGAGATAAAGTGCAGCAGCTTGAACGTCACTAACACCAGCTAATAACATGGAAGATTTAGCTTGGTTAATAGATAGACCAGTCATACAGTAAAATGACTGGAGAGCCTCCAATATACCAGTCAAAGAGGGAATAAGTGACGCCCCACCTCTATACCCACGCTAGCCAAGAACACTATGGTGTAATGCTGTCAACTAGCACGGAGAATAAGGCTGTTGAGGAGCGACCCTCCGTGTAATTGCTTTGCGCGAGCACCGATATGTCATATAGTATATCATGCATTTTATTTCAAGAGGAAATCCGACATTCCGATACAAACACACAGTTACTACACAGTGGCTATAATAATCTTCGGAAACAAATATAGAAATAAGCATAACACAAATCAGTCACAGATAATTCATATCACAAAGGCGGAAGAAGATATGAATATATAACTAACACATGAAAGTGTATGTCAGAGTAGTGGTCAAAAAGATCCACAATAATACAAAAGAATAGCAACACGTGCTAAAAGAATACATCTATGAGTCCATATCGCAAGTGTATACAACAAAATAAACTACTAATCTAAGTAGTTAGCCAAAAGTCAGAGTAATAAATCCCTGGGGAGAAGTCAAGCAGAAGCACCTGTAACATCTCGGTCTGACCCGAGTATTATTTAATAAGAAAATAATAAACGGATCAGTCTAGCTATAAATATCAGACGACATGATATAAAATAAGAGATGTGGCATAAACATATGATAACCATAATGGCATACTACTACAAGTATGCAATTGAAACTCAACATGAGATTAATCAATATCACAAAAATCTTCACAAAGATCCAAAAAGGGTTTCATGCCCAAAACTTGAATTCACAACAAGTCAATGACACACGAATTCACCAATGCACAAAAATTGATAAAGCATATCAATAGAAATCACAAAAATAGGTGAAGCATAAATTCCAGAATTCAACACACGAAATCCAGAAATCACAAGAAAGGGGGGAAAGGCCTATCACACGAACGGGAGCATTAAAGCTCGCCAACATATGTATCACACGAACGAGAAGCTATCTCATGGTAGCTAGCCATTAATTTTTGGCAAACGAATGGCCCGAAGACCATGGGGAGCTACCCACATGTGTGAGTCGAAATCACACCGAAAACAAAGAGACATCGCACAATTGCTAGTCTAAATCTTAAAATGATCGTCATGATCAAAGAGAATGTCAATTACAGTAAGCTAGTAAATATATGAGCTTAGCTTCATGTCTCATAACCACTAGCTTAACTTAAATATTTATGAACAAATTGTAGATCTCCACTAGAAAATTGTCACAAGAGATTCAATCGAACAAGTCCAAGAATTAACCGACGAAGTAAACGCAAGCGTTTCATACCACTCGTTTTACTAAGCCGTTTAATTAGATTTCTCATACGAGTGAGGTAAAGGCTTGTATATACTAATAGATTGGAAAACGGTTTAAGAAAACGAGCTTTGTAATAAAATAGTGTTGAAATCATTTGAAGAAAGAGTTTTAATATTTACTACTAGTATAGAAAACCTTTATATTTTTAAAGTGACAAATCACAAAGAAGATTGTAGGAACAATCAATCACTAAAATTCACATTTGAAGACGTGAATAGAATCCAAAGAAATCTATACCGAATCCATCGAAATGGATATTCCAAGAATTCCTGAAGAAAATAAGTCATCAAAGTCAATAACAAATGATAACAACAAATAGGGAAATAACGCAAATCGATTAAAGTTGGAAATTCAGACAACTAGGCAAAATAGGCATAGTTGGCAAATAGCAGCAGGTCGGTCAACCGGACTCCCTGAGTCGGTTGACCGAACCAGGGGTTGGAAGTGCTCGAGCACTAGGTCGGTCGACCGGCCCAGGGGCTCGGTTGGCCGAAGCCTGTAACCAACACTTCCAAAACAGAGGCAGGAAGTGCCTGGGTAGCAGGTCGGTCGACCGGACCCTGAGCTCGGTCGGCCGAACCTGTATACTTGCACTTCCTACCCTATTTCAAAAGAGGTGCAAACTTCCTCGGTTTGCAACCCGTCGAGCAACGACACTAAGGGTTTACGCCAATCGACTACCCGACCATAGAAGCTCTTTGGTTCATCACCAAAAACATGATCAAAACATCAAAGTTGTGATTTTTAAAGAATTGAACCCAAAACACCAAAAATTGGAATATTCACAAAATCAATCCAAATCAAAATCAAATGCACATGAATAAGTGTTAGGAATTCATACCTAACAATCGGAGATAAACATAGACTAAGATGTGAGATAAAAATCTCACCTTTGAACTCAAACAATTGAAGAAGAAGCTTGAAAGCAAATGAGAATCAACTACTCTTCAAATCCAACTCAAGAAGCTTGATTCTAAGCTTACAAGAAGAACATTCCCAAAATTAGGTTTAGGAATTTATGAAATTGATAAGAGAATGAGTTGGAGAAGAAGAAGAGAAGCTTACCAATGGTTTCTTCTATTAGTTTGGAGCTAGAGTTTGATTTGCAAAAGAAAACTAGGGCTTGGAGTTTTAATTTCCTCTTCCACTCTCCATTGTTATGAATGCTTGAATATTAGGAATTAGAAATGTAGTAATGAAGAGGAGAAGGGGTTGGGACTGAATACATAAGTGGGGTTATTGGGCTCAGCCCAAACCAAAGCCCTAAGTGAAAAAGTGGCAAAAATCAACTTTCTCCAAACATATCGAAGCTTATACTTGAAAAGGTCGCAAACGGCATTTTGAACTCAATGGAAGGGGTCCCGAGTCCTAATTCGACCGTATGCAAAAAGTAGCTTTTCGGACTAACTTCCGAGTATCGATAAAATATTTAAATATACAATCGATAGATATGCGGATTGTTACAGACCCTCCTCCTTAAAGAAATTGCGTCCTCACAATACTTAAGAAGAAAATAAGAAGTAACAACCATAGAAGCATATTAACACAAAAGAAAATTTGAAATAGGAAGTTCGCCATAAAGAGCACGAAAGAGTAAGTCCGAACGGGTTCACTCGATGAATTCCGAAGATTCCCAAGAGCAATCCTTAGGATCTGAGAACCAGTGAACTTTCACAAGAAGAACATCTTTATTCCGAAGGCGCTCAACCTCCGAAGCAATGATGCGAATAGGGTGCTGCTCATAAATTATATTAGGCGAAACTTCAATTTCTTACACAACACCGGGCTCAAGAATAGAATCGGAATCTCGAAGACATTTCCGTAATTGAGAAACGTGAAACACGTCATGCATGGAAGAAAACTGAGCCGGTAATGATAGGCGATAAGCCATGGAACCAATACGTTCAGTGATAGAAAAGGGCTCAATATATCGAGGCACTAACTTTCCCTATCGACTGAAACGTACAACACCTTTCATAGGTAACACACGAATGAACACAAGCTCTTCCACAGAAAATTCTAAGTTCCTTCTTCGGTTATCGGCATAGGATTTTTGTCTACTCTGGGCTTCTTTCATCCTATGTCGAATAAGTTCAATTTTTTTCTGTGGAATCATGAATAAAATCTGGACCTAAAACCAGCTTCTCACCGGCCTCAAGCCAACAAGAAGGAGATCGGCATGGCCTTCCATAGAGTGCCTCGAAAGGTGCCATACCAATACTAGATTAGAAGCTATTATTATAAGAAAATTCAACAAGAGGAATATGATCTTCCCAGCTTCCACCGAAATCAAGCACACAAGCACGAAGAAGATCTTCAAGAGTTTGATTCACACGCTCGGTTTGTCCATCGGACTAGGGGTGATAAGCAATGCTAAAATTAAGCTTCGTTCCTAAAGCTTTTTGAAGACTCTTCCAACATCCACTAGTAAACAATGGATCACGATCACTAACAATAGAAGTAGGAACTCCATGTAATTTAACAATCTCTTTAACAAAGAGTTTCGCCAAAAAAGAAACGGTTCGGTTAGACCGAACGGGAATAAAATGGCTAGATTTAGTAAGTCTATCAACAATCACCCATAAGCTATCATGACCCGAGCGAGAACGGGGAAGGCCATCTGTAAAACCCATGGAAATTTGGTCCCACTTCCAAATTGGAATTTCTAAAGGTTGCAATAACCCACCGGGCCTTAACGAGTTGGCAAGTCACGCAACACTTAACGAAGTTAGCGATGTCAAGTTTCATTCCCTCCCAATAATAAAGTCGCTTCATATCTGCGTACCTTTTACTACTACCGGGACGAATGGTAAATTTAGAATGATGGGGATCTTCTAAAATGTCTTCTCGAAGATCACTAATATTTAGCACGATAAGGCATACCAAATTTCCGAATGCCGCCACGAGAATCAATATCAAAGTCTTTCAAACCTTCAATATCAATTCTATCCTTAAAATTTTGGCCAAGAAGAGCCAAGTCAGGATCTAGCCTTTGAGCTTCAAGAATGCGGTCTAAAAGAGAAGAATGAGCTTCAAGGCTACATAAAGCAAGAGATGAACATAAATCGGATACACGATCTCGAATCTCACATGTGGATAAAGTCTCGAGATCCTTTCACTCGAATATCATCATTGAAACAACTGCTTGTTGCTTACAACAAGTGCATCGGCGACACGATTACCCTTACCGGGGGTATAAAGAATATCAAGATCATAAGGAGCAAGAAACTCGACCCAACGTTGTTGACGCAAATTAAGTTCCTTTTGAAAAAATAAAAACCTCAAAGATTTATGATCGGTATAAAGAACAAATTTCTCTCCTAAAAGATAATGATGCCAAACTCTAAAAGCGAAAACAATAGCCGCGAGCACTAGATAATTAGTGGCATACCTAGTCTCAATCGGCTTTTAATGATTTAGAAGCACAAGGGATAGCACGTTTTTTTTTTTGCAAGAGAACAACATCCAAACCAATAAGATTAGCATTGGTACAAAAGATAAAGTCTTTGTTCCCCACGGGAAACACAAGAATAAGAGTGTCGGAAAAGAATTCTTTCAAATAATCTTCTTTCTCGAAAAGCTAAAACTTTCAAAATTACATTTATCTTTATGTAATAATCTTTCTAGAAAAATTTACATTTTTACAAGTCAATATATCGTGTCTGATTGTCTCATCAAAGCGTTTAGGAAATTCCTATCGACAACGTTGATCAAGCGCATCGATCAGAATTCTTAAAGCACTCAACGGGCAATACAATCACAAAATCATCTTCTATATGAATGTTTCTTAAAAACCTTTTAAGAATATTCTTTTCTCGTTTAAGAGCGGAATCAAATCGTACTTATAAATAAATCTTATGAAAAAGATTTACAAAATTTTAAATTTCTATTTTCATCCAAAATCAATAAATACAAAAATGAAGTTACCGAGATATTCATAGAATACTCGATTTATCAAATGGATGAAACAAGATGGGCAAACTGAATGACATAATAAGTCATTCATAAGAATCATAACGAGTGCGGAGTGCGTAAGTGGAATGCTAACTCACGCAACTCGTAGCCAAATGAAAATCGGTGGCAAGGTCGAGCCGAGAAGACCTTATCACCACACAAGATATTGCTTAGGTGATAATCCTAAGACAAGTCCAAATAAACCGGAAAATTTCACAAACTATTTAAATGAGAGAAGTAAAACTTTCCCCATCATGAGGGTTTGAAGAATAAACATCAATGCCAACAAAAATTTGAAATCGGAATCACAAAGAAAAATAGAAATCTGCTTAACAGATTAAAAATGTCGAAGATGATTAGTTCTCACAGAAAATAGGATATAGGCTTCGCAATAAGCCAATCCTTTTCAAAAATCAATTTCGACGCCTAAGTAAAAATCGGCTCGGACAGAAAAATCACATAAAATAATTTCGACATCAATAAAAAGCAAATTGAGTGTTGCGGATCTACCATCCGGATTAGCAATTCTCAAGGAAGGCATCAATACCAAAATTGTTTAAAGGAAAAGAATTAACAAGTTCTTTTGATATAAAATAGTGAGATGGAACCCATATCAAAAAGAACACGAACAGGAAAATCGCAAAGCAAATTTCATCAAGGATTGAATGAGAAATACCTTGACCAAGAGAAGTATTGCTAGCGGCTTGCACAATATTTAGCTTTCTCATGTCCTTGTTCAAAAGTTTGGGACATGAAGATAAAAGATGACCCGAGTCTTTGCAATAGCGACAATAAAGGGGTTTCGGACACTTAATTACATAATGGTCCGTGGAACCACAATTGTAGCATTGTTTACGACTTGGGGTAGGAGTCTTGTCTACCGAAGTTTCGTGTTCCACCCTCTTCTTGCTTTGAAGTATGGGGCAGGCAGATATAAGATGACCCGAACTTTTGCAATAACGGCAAAAGAGAGGTTTCGGGCACTCCCTTGCATAGTGGTCCTTAGAATTACAATTGTAGCATCCTCCACGATTAGGGATTGGAGTCTTTGCTACAGAAGTAGTTTGCTTCACTCTCTTATTGGGATTAGGGCTTTTGAACATAATATGCCTCTTCTTGGAAATCCCAATATCACTATCACTTCCCTTACCAACCTCTTCATGTCAAAGAGGGATATCCACAAGCTGATCGAAAGGAACTTCAAGTTTCAAAGGTAGAATCATCTCGGGGTTCTTACTCAAAACATAGATAAACTCTTGATTCTTTACAAGATCCAAAAGTTGTTGGGAAGACATGAATGCGCCATCCAGAGAAGGACTACTGGATTGACCAGCGCTAGGACGGCCTGATCCAACCATTTCTCTACTTTAAGAAAGAAGTAAGAGGAAAAAGTTATTCTCAAAATAAATATCAAGCAATCTTTATAGATAAAAAAAGGAATCATAAAAGAAAATAGGATAGGACGGTACGAAGACCCGAATGAAATCCTAAAGCACGACTCCTAAGATAGACTTAGGACGATGATCCTTGTTAAATTATTCGACATTGTTCCGAAGTTTGGCTCTGATACCAAGTAGTGACGCCCCACCTCTATACCCACGCTAGCCAAGAACACTATGGTGTAATGCTGTCAACTAGCACGGAGAATAAGGCTGTTGAGGAGCGAACCTCCGTGTAATTGCTTTGCGCGAGCACCGATATGTCAGATAGTATATCATGCATTTTATTTCAAGGGGAAATCCGACATTCCGATACAAACACACAGTTACTACACAGTGGCTATAATAATCTTCGGAAACAAATATAGAAATAAGCATAACACGAATCAGTCACAGATAATTCATATCACAAAGGCGGAAGAAGATATGAATATATAACTAACACATGAAAGTGTATGTCAGAGTAGTGGTCAAAAAGATCCACAATAATACAAAAGAATAGTAACATGTTCTATACAAAAGAATACATCTATGAGTCCATATCTCAAGTGTATACAACAAATTAAACTACTAATCTAAGTAGTTAGCCAAAAGTCAGAGTAATAAATCCCTAGGGAGAAGTCAAGCAGAAGCACCTGTAACATCTCGGTCTGACCCGAGTATTATTTAATAAGAAAATAATAAAAGGATCAGTCTAGCTATAAATATCAGACGACATGATATAGAATAAGAGATATGGCATAAACATATGATAACCATAATGGCATACTACTATAAGTATGCAATTGAAACTCAACATGAGATTAATCAATATCACAAAAATCTTCACAAAGATCCAAAAAGGGTTTCATACCCAAAACTTGAATTCACAACAAGTCAATGACACACGAATTCACCAATGCACAAAAATTGATAAAGCATATCAATAGAAATCACAAAAATAGGTGAAGCATAAATTCCAGAATTCAACACACGAAATCCAGAAATCACAAGAAAGGGGGGAAAGGCCTATCACACGAACGGGAGCATTAAAGCTCGCCAACATATGTATCACACGAACGAGAAGCTATCTCATGGTAGCTAGCCATTAATTTTTGGCACACGAATGGCCCGAAGACCATGGGGAGCTACCCCACATGTGTGAGTCGAAATCACACCGAAAACAAAGAGACATCGCACAATTGCTAGTCTAAATCTTAAAATGATCGTCATGATCAAAGAGAAGTGTCAATTACAGTAAGCTAGTAAATATATGAGCTTTGCTTCATGTCCCATAACCACTAGCTTAACTTAAATATTTACGAACAAATTGTAGATCTCCACTAGAAAATTGTCACAAGAGATTCAATCGAACAAGTCCAAGAATTAACCGACGAAGTAAACGCAAGCGTTTCATACCACTCATTTTACTAAGCCGTTTGATTAGATTTCTCATACGAGTGAGGTAAAGGCTTGTATATACTAATAGATTGGAAAACGGTTTGAGAAAACGAGCTTTGTAATAAAATAGTGTTGAAATCATTTGAAGAAAGAGTTTTAATATTTACTACTAGTATAGAAAACCTTTATATTTTTAAAGTGACAAATCACAAAGAAGATTGTAGGAACAATCAATCACTAAAATTCACATTTGAAGACGTGAATAGAATCCAAAGAAATCGATACTGAATCCATCGAAATGGATATTCCAAGAATCCCCGAAGAAAATAAGTCATCAAAGTCAATAACAAATGATAACAACAAATAGGGAAATAACGCAAATCGATTAAAGTTGGAAATTCAGATAACTAGGCAAAATAGGCATAGTTGGCAAATAGTAGCAGGTCGGTCAACCGGACTCCCTGAGTCGGTTGACCGAACCAGGGGTTGGAAGTGCTCGGGCACTAGGTCGGTCGACCGGCCCAGGGGCTCGGTCGGCCGAAGCCTGTAACCAATACATCCAAAAAAGAGGCAGGAAGTGCCTGGGTAGCAGGTCGGTCGACCGGACCCTGAGCTCGGTCGGCCGAACCTGTATACTTGCACTTCCTACCCTATTTCAAAAGAGGTGCAAACTTCCTCGGTTTGCAACCCGTCGAGCAACGGCACTAAGGGTTTACGCCAATCGACTACCCGGCCATAGAAGCTCTTTGGTTCATCACCAAAAACATGATCAAAACATCAAAGTTGTGATTTTTAAAGAATTGAACCCAAAACACCAAAAATTGGAATATTCACAAAAGCAATCCAAATCAAAATCAAATGCACATGAATAAGTGTTAGGAATTCATACTTAACAATCGGAGATAAAAATAGACTAAGATGTGAGATAAAAATCTCACCTTTGAACCCAAACAATTGAAGAAGAAGCTTGAAAGCAAAGGAGAATCAACTACTCTTCAAATCCAACTCAAGAAGCTTGATTCTAAGCTTACAAGAAGAACACTCCCAAAATTAGGTTTAGGAATTTCTGAAATTGATAAGAGAATGAGTTGGAGAAGAAGAAGAGAAGCTTAACAATGGGTTCTTCTATTAGTTTGGAGCTAGAGTTTGATTTGCAAAAGAAAACTAGGGCTTGGAGTTTTAATTTCCTCTTCCACTCTCCATTGTTATGAAAGCTTGAATATTAGGAATTATAAATGAAGTAATGAAGGGAGAAGGGGTTGGGACTGAATACATAAGTGGGGTTATTGGGCTCAACCCAAACCAAAGCCCTAAGTGAAAAAGTGGCAAAAATCAACTTTCTCCAAACATATCGAAGCTTATACTTAAAAAGGTCGCAAACGGCATTTTGAACTCAATGGAAGGGGTCCCGAGTCCTAATTCGACCGTATGCAAAAAGTAGCTTTTCGGACTAACTTTCGAGTATCGATAAATATTTAAATATACAATCGATAGACATGCGGGTTGTTACAGAATATCAGGCTTAGTGAACAACAAAACATCATCTGCAAACATTGAAGATTGTATTTGGAGAGTAGAGCACTTAGGGTGGTACTTAATTATCTTCTGTGTGTATTTTGAGTTAAGAATAACCGTAAACACTACCATAACAAACAAGAATAAGTAGGAAGATATGGGATCACCCTGTCGTATTCCTTTACTACTCTTGAAGAACCCAACTGGTCTACCATTCAAAACAACAGAGAAGGTTGGAGTGGATATGCACGCATATATCCATGACACAAATATTTTGGGAAACCCCATGACTGCCATGATCCTCACAATTGAAGCCAGTGGATAGAATCATAAGCTTTAGATATGTCGATTTTAAGAGCAGCAGCTGGTGACACATTGCCTCTAGTATAACCTTTTAGTAATTCTTGAGCAAGTAGGACATTATCGAGTATGTTTCTAGAGGGTAAGAAGGCTGCTTGATTCAAGGAGGCAACAGTTGGCATAACACTAATTATTAAGTTCTTCTCTAAATCTATATATAAAAAGTTCTTTTAAAGAAAATAAATAAAAACCAATTAAAATCAAATAAAATCATATATATAATATATTTTTAAACTAAAATATATTTAAGATATACTTCCTTTAAATTTCAAATTTAAATTCAAATTCAACTCCAAATTCAATTAAAAATCCAATTTAAAATCGGCTCAAACAAATATCTATTTATTTTGAACAAACCCAAATTCAATTTATAAATTTTAAGTAATTATATAAGTATCCATCAGATTTATTTACTTATTTGGTAAATCAGTATTTTCCAATAGCTAAATTAGAAAATTACCCAATTATCTGATGCCCAAAAATTCGGGTTATCACATTCTTCCCCCCTTTGAATCTTTTCGTCCACGAAAAGAAACGATGCCAGGATTTATTAAAATACTTAATTTTAGTTAAATCACATTTTGATCATTCTTAAAAAACTTTAAAATCTATAAAATATTACAAAACAGTTTTATAAAAATACTTTTTATAACTCGACGTCTCAACCAGTCCATCCTTGTTCTCACAGAAATTCGGTCATACGTTGATCAAGCGTAAGACTAAAAATCTACATGTGCTTGACAGACCCGTTTTCAACATCTAGTGAAAATATTTTGAAAAATTATTTTACTGAAAATATAGAAAACATTTTTGCAAGTAGAGGAAATATCTTTGGTGAGAATGCTCTGGAAATCATCACTCCCATCCATGGTCGCAGTTACATCCTGGGTTACGTTGTCATCGCAGCAAAAGTCCATGTAACTGTAGGCACTCCGCACCTCTCAATTACACCATGGAACCCACAACAGATCGCAGTTACATTCCAAGGTTACGTTGCCATCACAGCAAAAGTCCATGTAACTATTGGCTCTCAGCGGCACACACGATTTTCGTTGTCAAAATGAAACTTCTCCGCACATACATAGGTCGCAGTCTATCGATATAAAATTAAACTCAGACTGTTGGCTCTCAGCGGCACACACGACTTTCGCTATGTTACCATAGGTCGCAGTCTACCGATATAAAATCAAACGCAGAATGTTGGCTCTCAGCGGCACACACGACTTTCGCTATGGTACACACTACTCATAATCCCCAGGAACTAGTTTTGTCCGGACTCCTCACAGGATCAACTTTAGAACCCCCCCCCCCCCCCCCCCCCCGGGCTCAAGGCAGCACCACCCGGTGGCACTCCTGAGTAGTTTATTTTTAGGAAGCGCCTTTTCCCCCAGAGCCATCATCAAAACACTTTATACTATACACATATAGTATCTTTCAAATCATACACCTGGTATGATCTCATACAAAGCTCCCTTACACAAAATCGATTATCCCAAAATCGATAATTCTCAAACTAGGCTTTTCCAAATTCCAATATTGATTTTACCCAAAATCAAAAGCCTTTCCAAATCCATAGGTTCCAAAAACCCTTTTCTCAAAATCATTCTTACAAGATCCTTTGTATATATAGATATATATAGCTTTGAAAAATATTTGGATCATTTCAAACTCGTATAAAACCTTTTTTATACTTCAAATATTTCCTAAAACCCTTTAATTCTGGCTAGATTCAACAAGGGAAGATTTATCTTATATAACAAAGATATATATCTTTGTTTATTCCAAATCAAATATTCAAATTTGATTACTCTATAAAGTCACTTACCAAATTACTTTCTTCCATAAAGTAAATTTCTACCATAGAAATATCCAATTTCTATTTTATTTCATCATGTATTTTACCAAATATATTTTCATTCAAAAACCATTTCACATTCCTTATCCACAAATTCCCACTATCAATTTCATTCAAACCCGTACGATGTACTCATATCATTCGTACGCTATACCAATTTGATCGCTCACTCGATCACACAATTTCACTTCCGAACTAGTATCGTCCACCCGACTTCCTAGTGCGGATTCAGATCTGGTTTCTTGATCAGAAACCGTCATTCTCCTTGCATAGTCATAACTATGATAGAGAATATCCAAAACCAATCAACAATCCATATCCAGGTTCGCCGTCGAAAATCGAGTGAAAAATCCCAACTCGGATCGATACACTATCTCGAAATCTCTGTGCTCGAATCTGGATCAAATCACTATGCGAATAGAATAATATACATACATCCTACATATTTATCTTCATTGATTATTAGCCAAATCAATTATTTTCTATTCACATTCACTTTAATTTTCATTCACTTATTCACAATTGCTTCAATCCCATTTGGATTATCACCTCTATTCTTATCTCAATTGGGTAGTCAATCATAAACAGTTTAAACTCTGTCCAACTTAAATTTAGAAAATAGCTTGAAAAGTTTAAAATAGATAAGTAGTTGAAGAATAATCATTAGTTTGTAAAATAGTTGTACAACAGTTAAGTAATTGTAAAATTGTTGAAAATAGTCAAATAATTATAGAAATTTTAAATAATTGCAAAATAGTTGAAAAATAGTAATTAATTTATAAAATAGTTGAAAAATTGTTAAATAGTTCCAAATATAATTGTAAAACAAGTATAAGATAGTTTTAGGTTTAAAAAGAAAAGTTGTAAAGTAATAGTTTGGAAAAAATAGATTTATATTAAAAACAATTTATTTTGAAAATAGTCCAGAGTTAAACTGTTTAATTTCCAGCCACCATTTCCAATCATTTCAATTTAACTTTTCACTTCCATTTAAATTGACCCAATTCCAATTTAAATAACTTCAATTTCCATTGAAATTGATTTAATCCCAAGTCAAGTTGAATTAACCTCGATTTCTTTCCAAATTCAAAATCAAATCCCATTTGATTTTAAACCTATTCAACTTTAGTCACTATTCAAATTATTCAAATCAATTCGGACTAATTTCAAATTGAACTGCTTCAATTTCAAATCATCTCAATTTCCATTTAAATTAATCCCAATTCCCATTTGAATTTTTAAACTTATCCATCTTCAATCACAATACCAATTAATTCAAATCAAATTCAATTTGAACTAATTCAATTCAAATTTCAAATTTAAACTATTTCGAATTATATAAATTCGAGTTAAATTTTTAAATGTTGATTTAATCCTATAAATCAAATCAACTTATCTTTACTTAATTCATTACAAGGTTCAAGTAAGAGTTTCAAACAATTTTAATTTACAAATTCATTTCTTAACATTCAAATCTTATGTTCAAAGGAATTCCATATCCTTAATTTTAAATTTAGGTTAAATTTTATTTATCTCTATAATGGATATATTACCATACCCCATTTCTTTATTGATTTAAGCAAATCGAATTTTAGCTTAAAGATTATTAATAACAACAGGATGGTATCATTATTTTAAGACATCCATCCATTTCCAACTCCTAAATCTCAAACCCATTTTGAGATCACACGAACTCCCAACTAAAATTAACCATTTAACTTCCCAAGTTAAATTCCAATTTCATCTTGAAATTTCCAAATCAGGTTGATCATTCAAACTTATTTAACTTCTTCCAAGTTAAATTCAATTTTCTTAATCCATTCAAATTTACAAAATTTAAATTCCCATTCAAATTTTAAACTTCGTATTAATATCCTTCCCACTTAAATTGAAAACCTACTTCACTTTGGGTTTCACATCACATTCCAAGGAAAATATCAAACCATCTTTGATATTATGTATACTCCTTATACATATATTTTTCTTTTACACACCTGGTTACTTTTATATTTTAAACCACCTTTGGCTTTAAATTCAAACAAATTCCTTTAAAATTTCAAACAACCCTTGTTTGAAATAGGACCCTTCCATTGAAATATATTAAATAACAACTCTTATTTTAAAATAAGATCATATTTAAAATAGTTCGAATAATATAATTTCCTTTAATATTTTGAAACTGATTCAAATGTTTAAATTTAGAATTCAGAACTTCACAATTTGAAACCCACTTTAATTTACATCCTTACAAATTTACAAGTTACTCTCTTTAAATGGTTACTTCCTTAAAACATTCTATTGTTTATTGGAAAAACCATCATCCCATTATTAAACACAATAACCATTTATGATAATGACCAAGATTATTGCAGCTGGAATCCTACTCACTATTATCTTTATTCTGAAAATTCTTTTTCAAACTCAAAATTTCAATTTTAGTTTGAATCCATTTTAAACTTGTTCTTTATTCCATTTAAATTTGGTGGTATCTCTATTACCACTTAATTCTTACTATTACTTTTAATTTAATTAATACAACAACCAATTTCCTTAATATAATAGATAATCTATTTCTTATATAAGATTCATTTACTTTTGAAATTATTTTAAAAACCTTTATATAAGAAAATAACAAGTACGCTCTCTTTTGTTTATACACTCAACTCATTATAGGGTAATATTGACCCTATCCTTAATGTGTATCCCACCAGAGCCTAGGTTCTTGCTTAACCTTTGGCTCTGATACCAAATGTAACGACCCGGAATTTCCGATTCAGAAAATTCCAGATAGTTAGGAAAAGAAAAAAAAAGATATAAGAAAAAGAAGAACAGAAACACCAACATCTCACATTCGCAGCGGATAATATATAATAACAAATAATAACAGTTATATAAAGGAAAACTGTACTTGTCAAATTTCACTTTAATGCATCAGAGTTACAACATGTATATAAACACTGGATAGATACAATCAACATGTCTCAGATATATACAACCATATAATACGGTGGAAACACTCCATACGTTCCTGCCATCCAGCTCGTCTCCTGAGCTCCAGAACGTCCTTACTTGAAAATCTGTAATACTCGGTCTGACCCAAGCATTACATAAAAGTAACACCCGGCTCATGCTGGAAACCAGCGTGAGTAAACCCATCTAACATGGAATACAACAGCATAATCATACGTAAAACCCAGGGTAACTCGTATCAGTTTACAAATTCACAGGTTTAGTGTAGACAACATTTATTACACACATCAATTTCTAAGTACGAACATAGATTAAATGGTCTAGTTCACTTAAACCATTCCATTCTAGTCTATTGGTTTCATATCAAATTTGTACAGGATTATTTTAGATTACAAATCGAAGTGGTTTCAGGTATTTATTAATACCCGACTCCGGTCTCTTCGAAATCATTATCATCTTAAAATAAAGCAGTTCAAGTTTTAAACAATTCCATACATACATACATATATATATATATATATATATATATATATATATATATATATATATATATATATATATCCAGAATTACATATTCACATAGCCATTTATCACGGACAGATAAACCCTATCATCTCAATTCAGTCTAATTCATATCTTGTCACGAAGCATCACTTATCAAGGATACCAGTAATCCAAGGCATACAATATTATTCAATTTTTCATAAGCAAGATTAATTAATCACACCATTCCAATGAATTTAAATAAATCAAATAAATTCCTTTTAATCACTTTTAATCCTACATGCTTAACATTAATTAAATAAATCATTAATTAATCATCTTAATCCCCTTGACTAATTATCCTTTAATTTCAATAAGTAATTAACTCACAAATAATTACACAAATCAATAAACCTTCACCAACCACACTAACCATATTGATTCTTAATTAATTATTCAAGTAATTATTTTAATCGCTTACATTGATTAGTTATCCTTTAATTAATCACACTTATTAATTTACTAATCCCTTGATTAGTTCCCATAACCAATTAATCCTTAATTAATTACTCTAAGTCATTATTCCTTAATTACTCCCATTAAGAAATTTTCTTTCAATTATCTACTTCATCAAGTAATTATCTCATTGGTTAATTATCCTTCAATTTGTTTACCTTTGATTTACTAACCTTAAATAAATCTTTAATTAATCATCAATTTATTAACTAATTAATAAATTCTAATCACCCATCCTTAATGAATTTTAATTCACCTATCTTAATAATTTCTTTAACCATCATCAGAATTTAATAAACTTCAGAATTTAATTATTATTAACTTGCGAATTTACTTAATTCCTTATGTTTAATCCATGACAAACATTTCATTTTCTTAGTTAGTACTTAACCATATTGTTAGTTAAGTTTAATTAAACTTAAGATTTAACTTAATCTAAGCTAATGAATTACCAAAAAATTTTACTTTACCAATCCTTTGAATAAACCATTATTGTTTAAAGGAATAGTTTTAGGAATTTTTGGTTTAACTTGAATTGGTTTAACTTTACGCTGTTATCAAAAATTTAAAACCAAGTTATAAAAATATTAACCCGAGTCAATTCCGATAAAATCACTAGAAAAACTCAAGTAAATCCCCGAGCAAAACACAAAACACACACACGAACCATCAACCATTCTTGCTTCGAGGCCAAAACTGGATCACTTCGAGTTCCTTTTGCCAACCCTTCTTCTTCAAAAAGAAAACAACCCAGACACCCTTCGAATGACACGTGCACGTGCACACGTAACCAGACGCCGCCGACCAGTGCTACGACCACCGACAAGTCATTACTCAACACCATAAACGACACGATCCTTCAGATTGCCGAAAATTGACTCCAAACGAAAACGGGCCAAAACAGCACCTGGAACAAAAATTTCGATCACAGAAAACTCCACTGCGACGTCACCCTGACCACTAGTTGACGCGTCGCCTCGCCCAGAGCTTCACTATATCACCAAGCTCCTGTCCCCACCTCGCGATACACTCCGGTGTCCAGTCGTCACCATAGAAACCCTAAACGTCAACTCGATCAAAATCAGCACTTAAACCCTACAATGACCTCGATGAGCCACTACGATCATCAGAAAATTTCTTACTCATTTTTCTGTTGATCGTCAACCCTCAAACCAACTTCAACCACAGTTTCACCGATAATCATCAAGTTGATCGACTAAAATTGATGATAAACCCAAATTTGCTCAACCCGAATTATCTCGATGAATTTTCAAACTAAAAATCACGTTATGATTATCTAAATTCAACATTTTAAAGCACGAACTTGATTTCACATTTAGATTACGATTTACAGATACCCAAATTTTTACTTGCTTTTAGTTTCCTTTGCAATTTATTATTTTCGAAGTAAATTACTTGATAAAAATTCCTGAAACAAATTTTAAAAATGATATTACATCCTTTCAGACATTTCATTTTCAGTGATCAAAGCTCGTACTGATTTAGGAAGAATGATATAAAAAAATTCTATGTTTTTTTTCCTGACACGGTAAAACACAGAGACCCAACACTACCATATACAAATTAATTCAGCTATATTCAAATCATAATCATCCATGCAAACCAGATGTACAATAATGTATATCATGCTACTACACATTCATCACACGGAACATACACATGATCAAATTCATAGTTGTTTTTAGATATAAAAGTTTACTCACCTGTTCACCCTGTTTTGACAGAGAATTCTGGAATTGGTTTAAACCTGAAAATCTAGAATAGATCTGTAGCTTGAATTAGATTTGAATCTAATCTACTTATGCTTGTTGAACTGAACCCTGTCTTTACTTGCTTTTGATCAGGCTTCAGTTTGAAAGTTGAAAAAAATTTCTCTTCTTTGGTTAACTATTTCAAGCTACAGATTTCTTATCTTTGATATTTTATTACAGGGTTTGATTTGTTCTGGATTGGATTTCTGAGTCGATTCTTGTTTTTGTTCAGATTTTGAATTTGTTTACTAGTTTACAGATTTTGCTTGTTGATGAGTTTCTTTTTTTTATTTGAACTGATCCATGAAGAAATATGGAGTAGGAAATAATGATGATATATACTCTTGAATAAAAGAAAATAAATATAATTGTGACACTTGTTAAATTATGGAGTAAATTAATTACACTTGTATTTACATGCAACAATAGGTTTACACTTGTAATTAAAATTAATAAATTCTTAAATGTTAATAAAAACCCTTTTCATTTATATGCTAATTATTAAGTTCTTCTCTAAATCTATATATATAAAGTTCTTTTAAAGAAAATAAATAAAAACCAATTAAAATCAAATAAAATCATATATATAATATATTTTTAAACTAAAATATATTTAAGATATACTTCCTTTAAATTTCAAATTCAACTCCAAATTCAATTAAAAATCCAATTTAAAATCGGCTCAAACAAATATCTATTTATTTTAAACAAACCCAAATTCAATTTATAAATTTTAAGTAATTATATAAGTATCCATCAGATTTATTTACTTATTTGATAAATCAGTATTTTTCAATAGCTAAATTAGAAAATTACACAATTATCTGATGCCCAAAAATTCGGGTTATCACAGGAAGTATTTGAAGAGATAAAAGTGAAGAATAGAAATGTAAAACGAGGATTATCTAACAAACACTTCAAAAATAGAAATGGAAACATGCAGAAACACGACAATTTAGAGTGGTTTGGCGTATTGCCTACGCCCACTATGAAGTTTGATGGCTTTACTGATATTCACTTGATGATTACAACTGATTTCAATGGATTAATACGGGATAAAGTGATTAAATTCGAGTACAACAGCAGCTATGGAGTGCAAAGTTGGATTCGGCAGATTCTGGACATCAAAGATCCAAAAGATTATTCTTCTGTAGGCCCTGATACTGACATCTCGCTCAGATCTCAAGAGACTTCTTCTGGCACATGGGTGGTCCCACGCGATTGATCCCATGAAGTTTCGGCTCGATCCGTGATCGATAAGAATGAATTTCGTATCGATCATGATGTGACCCAATTGAGTCAAAATTTGGCATGGACCTTCCTTAGGTCATTTGTTGGCTTCTGTGAAAATTTCATATCATTTGGACTTGTGGTTTGTAAGTTATGATCGATAAGAATTAGTGTTCTTTGGCGAGCTGCTCTATTCGAATCGATGCCTTCGCATCGATTATTTCGAATCGATATTGGATACGTGCTCTGGAGATGACGTGGTGCGTGATTTTTGGATCGATCCGCTCTTGATGCCGAGTTGACGGAGTCTTTCCAATACTTTTGCCTAGTTCATGTCGATGACGCTACCTTGTTCGCATCGATGGAGGTTGTTCAATTCAATTGATGTTGCTCCGTTCGTATCGATAACCATAGGTGACTAGAGTCTATTTCGCATCCATCCTTGTGCAAATTCTTCATATCGGTCTTCAGGGTACTATCTCAGATCGATGGTAATCGATGGATGCGAAGAGGCCACATGTCCGATGGATACGAAATGACACATTCGATGGATACGAAACAGTACTTAGTGAATGATGCCAACTGCCGAAGCTTGATCGATACGAACAACAGTGGCCTGATCGATACGAACAACACTGTTCTTTTGGTCGATACAAAACTGTGCACCTCTGGTCGATTCGAATCTCATCGATACGAAGTTGGGTCTTCCTTGACTACTTGATGGATACGAAATCAAACGATGCGAAATAATGGGTTGTGACTCCGATCGATTCGAAATGATGAGTACGAATGAATTGGCCTACCTAACTCGCATCGATCATAGCTTGAGCATATGAAGTCGGATTGACTTGAAATTTGAAACGTTTACTTTCACAGCTTTTCTCGTCATGTATCACCAATTGTAGCTTGATCCGAAATCAGACAAAATTTATCGATTTCCATAGTGAACCTGTGCTTGCTTGACATTCAGGATGAGCGATCCTTGGTCTTCAGTCAATTCCTAAATATCTCGGCCTTGCCAAAAAGCGGGATAACACCTGAAATCTCCTCTTAAAATACTCCCAGGTTGTTATGTCCTCATCAACTATCGCAATTGCACTATTCCACCAAAAAAATGCGGCTCCTTGAAGCTGTCTAGATGCCAGCCTCCTTTTCTGCTCATCATTGAGCCCTATATTTGCAAAAATTCTTTCGCATCGCAACAACCAGTTCTCAACTTTAATGGCATCCTCCGTTCTCAGAAACGGTTTCCATCCTAGCTTCACATAATCTCCGCTCATCTCAGCAAAATGAGTAACCACCAGAATTTTTGAATCCCCTGGCCCAGTAGCATTTCCTCCTAATACTCCGACTGCAACTCCTGACTGAATTATATTCCTAAAAAACTGATACATGGCTTCCATTCCAACCCGTAGGACTTCAACGCCAGCATTCTCCGCCTGACCTTAACCTCTCCCTGCATTTGGTCCGGCATTCCTTTCGGTGCCTCCTCCTCCTGGGTTAACTCTACTTCTCCTACCATCCATATATGTATATAAATGCTATGAGATACAGAAAGATAACTTAATAAAAAATATATGAATGGAGATAAAGTGCATACTTATATATACAACAAATACAAGTACGTTAATATAGCTTTATCCCAACCCGATCTTACTCTAACCCTTTGGATTTTTGTTTTCAATAACCATTTTTAATTAAATTTTTCATGAACCTATGCTCTAATACTAAGTTGTAACATCTCGTATCTAGAGGCCAAAAGCTAAGCACTATGGATGCTGCATTCATTCACAATGTTAACTTCTGGTGACGAAATACGGTAATGTTAATGGTATCCATAATATCAGAAGCACTTGAATATGAACAGAATCACAGATTTCAAAAAATCAATAATTTCAGTGATTACATTTCAAATTATATCATATCCAAGTTACAAAAATCCCCAAACATATTCCCAAGCGATGATCAATTATAATTACAACAATATGCCAAGAGTGACATATGAAGATGAACCCTAGGATGATCAAAGCAGTATAGACATAATTGTCTTAATACACAACGGAAATAAAAATAAAAATCCTACTTCCGCTACTCGTCAGCCACCTGCTCGTCTCCAGAAGCTTGTTCACCAAAATCTGGTAAAACTTGAAAACCTAAGCCCTTAGCCTACTCAAATGAAATTTTGAGCACTTGAGAGTTTAAAGGGAAACATAAACTTCGAGTCAAACATAAAGCCTAGTATGAATAATTTCTGTTACATTTTTGTTTACTGATATATAGTAAGACCACGCCGCCTGGCAGAATGGGTTTCCCTTCACTAATTCCTCTTTTCAAAATATATATTTTGCAAATCCTTTCCTGTAGCCGAACTGGTTAATCAACTAATTATAATAACAATGTAGCAAGATCCATTATGCTAAAACTGGAAGTAAATGGACTATCTATCCTAATTTTGAGCTAATTACCCTTTTCTAGACTAATTGTCCTAAATCTGATTATATCAAAATAGCAATATCTTTTATGCTAAATAATGGAATACAGGTAAAAACGGTGGAAAAACTGTCCTTAAGAAGTAGCAAAGTCCATTATGCTAATAAATGAACTAACTATTCATATCTGGGCTAACTGCCCTTATCTGGACTAACTATCCTTTGGATGGCTACCCTCAAAATGACTAGCTGTCCGAATTTAAATGAGTTGACTGCTCGAGTTTTCTTAGGGTTAACTACCCTTTAAATTTTCCTTGAAAACCTTTTCAAACTGATTTAGTCCATCAAATCGTATTTATATACGGAAAATATATCTTTAGCTTTATCTTAAGCTATCTTGCCATGTTATGTATACTTTACTCAAAATAATGTTGATGATGTTCAATAAGGATTATTTATCCTTTTAAAATAAGTTAAAGCCCTTTATAATATAAAACACTTAGGCTATCTGCCTAACCATTATAGTGGAATACTTTGTTTAAACATCCTTTCGAACACATTGAAGGTAGCCCCTTCAAAACGATTAATAAAACCCTTTGGAATCATTGAAGGTAACTCTTTCAATACCAATAAAAAACCTTTCTTTTATAAGCTTTAAAACATATGACATCCATCTTTAAAATCCTTTAGGCTTTGCCTTCGAAAAACAAAGTCTATCCTTTCGACCTTGCCGGAAGGTTTTTTTTCGACCTTGTCGAAATGTTTCTTTCTTACCTTCTCCGAAGGTATGGGGAACCACCTCTATATAATCATTTATAAAACCTTTCAAAAGCATTGAAACTTAAACCTTTAGATATCATTGGGTTCAATTTAAAACATGTGGAAACCTTTCGAAAACATTTGAAGTTGACTACTTCGAAACAATTAAAACGTTTCTACTTAAAACATTTGGATTATGCCTTCAAGTTGAGCAAAAGAATCAGAAAAACATTAGAGTCGAAAGCAATTACTTCGAAACCTTTTAAAAGTAACTCTTTTAAAAACATTTATAAACGCTAAAGTGATGGTGTTGAAACCAATCCTTCGAGAGCAATGGAGAGGCATCAAGTTTTTGGAAAAACAAAAGATTCCCTTCGAAAGCAACTGAATCAAAAGGTAGGAAGCGACAACTATGCTCTTGTCGACCTTGTCGAAAGCTATACCTTTCAACCTTGTAGAAAGGTTTCAATTAAAACAAGAAAGAAATCCAACGTAAACCTTTTCTTTTAAACCATTTGACTATGTCGAAAGCTCTTTATCGAAAGCTAGCAGGCGTAATTTCTTTAAAACCAAAACAAAGTTTCATCTCTTTTGGAATCTCTTACCTTTTGACCTTAAACCTTTCGACTTCTTTCAATTCACTACATACTAGTTGCCTGTTAATATGTGCATTGGTTGTTGACCTTGTCGAAAGGTTTGATACCATTTGACCTTATCGGAAGGTTTGGAATATGGGCGAAACTTCTTGATTAAGGAGTTGAAATAGTAAAAAGCCTATTTATTTCTACTTAAAATTGTCCTTTTGTACCAAACCTGCCTTATTTGTCTAAACCTAATTGGTTACCAATTATTATATTCCAAAATAATGCTGACTTTCCTTATTTGGAAATTTAAACAATTTTGAAAAACCACTTCCCCCTTCATAATTATATAAAACATTTAAGTCTCCTACTTTAAATAATTTTATATAACTATTAAATCACCTTGGAAAATTTTGGAAAAATTATGAAAAATCAATTGTTACATGATTTTCGACATATAAAATTTTCAGATCCGAGTAATAAATTATTGTCCCTTAAATAATTTTATAATCCAAAATACCATTTTCTTCCTTAGAAAATTCATAAAAATTCCATAAAAATTCAGAAAAATCTGAAATTAAAACCCATCTTTAAAATATCTTTTCAAATCATCATAAAAATTTGCAAGGCTAACAGATGTCATTTAGTATGGTTTTTCATCCTAAAACATGTCATAAAATCTATATAAACATTCATAAATTATCAACATGTATATATAATCATTCTGTCGTTCAAAAACATGGCAATCATTGCAAAAATTATTAGGATTTACCTTAAAAATGAAACCATAAAAGTTTAGAGATGTAAACATTATTCACCATTGCTTTAGAGATTAAGGAGCTTGAGATTTCGATAGGTTTGATTTGATTTGCTTTTCCTTAAGCTTTTCCTTAGTTTCCTCATCACCTTTCTTTTTTAATGGTGGCTGGCCTTGGTTTTGAAAATTTTGAAATGGAATGAACATGGAAAATGGTACACAACGTAGGGAAGTGAATATTGGAATGGCTTCTTTCCTATAATACTCCTCCTCTAATTCATTTTAAACCCTCTTTTAATTCATTAATTTAAAAGGCACAGATACCTTAATTAAAATTGAATCTCAATCCCCTAATCAACACATTATAAGGATTGAAAGGATTTTAAAAGGGTTGAAGCAAGCAGGCGCATTTCCTTTAAAATCAAAGCAAAGCTTCAACCTTTTCGGAACCCTGTGGTTTCGACCCTATAACTTTCGCCCACATCCAGTTCAATGCGTACCAGTTACCTGATACCATATGCATTGGTTTCGACTATGTCGGAGGCGATAGTATAAAGTCGGAACCTAGTGACAAAGGTATCGAAAAAATGAAAATCCTATTTATCTGTACTTTCAAACTATTTCTTTTGTACCTAACCTGCCTTATTTTTATTAATCTTATTGGTTTCCATTGTACTTTTCAAAAGTGCTGCTATTTTCTTGAAATAACTATTTCAAATTATTTACTAAAAGCCCCTTTTATTCTTTTAAAATATATAAAACATTTAAGTCCCACAACTTAAATAATTTATATATCTATCAAAACACTTAGGAAAAATCTAGAAAAATTCCAAAAAAACTCTTTTAATATGTTTTCTAACATATAAAAATTTCAGACCTAAACCATTTATTATTCACCCCTAAATAATTAATAACCCAAAATAACATTTCTTTACTAGAAAATTCATAATGAATCCACATAAATTCCAAAAATTATAAAAATTGAAACCCATCTCCAAAATATGGTTTCTAGTCTATACTAAAATTCGCAAGGCATAAAGATGTCGTCCAATAGGGTTTTCACCTTAAAACATATCATAAATTCAATATGAACATGTGTAAATCGTCAGTAAGTATATTTAAACATTCCATCATTCAAAACATGGCAAAACATTGCAAATCAATTCGGAATCATCTTAAAAACAAATCGAATCAAAACAGAAAACATTACTCACCTTGGCTTTTATGATTAAAGAGATTGAGATGTGAATGGATTCGATTTACTTAAGCTTTGTTCTATCTTTTCCTTTTGTCCTTGTTAATGGTGGTCAGCCTCTTGTTATAAAATTTTGAAAATGAGAAGCGAACATGTATTGAGATACACGGCCTAAATTTAAGGCATGTAGGAATGGCTCTTTCCTATTTTACCCCTCTATATTTCATTTTAAACTCTTCCTTGGTTTATTATTAAATGGCACGGCTACCCCTTTTAAAAAAAATCAAATCTCAATCCCCTAATCAATATTTTATTTTATTTATCTAATTAAATATACTAAATAATATTATCAAGAATATGGAGTGTTACAGACTCTCTTCCTTAAAGAATTTCGTCATCGAAATTACGATAAGGTACACTCAAACAAACAAGAAGGTAAAACATACCATCAAACAAATCAGGATAAGTATCTCTAATCCTACTCTCAATCTCCCAAGTACTGTCCCTGTCATCATCGCTCCACTGGACTTTGACTTAGCTAACTGTCTTGGTTCTAAGGCTTTTCTCATCTCTCGCAACAATACGAATCGGCTTTCTCACTATGGTCAAATCTGGTTCTAACAAGTCGTCCTCTAGCACAATCTGTTCAATAGCAGTCTCCGGGTCTCTAACACACTTTCTGAGATGAGAAGAATGAAAAACATTATGCAATCCTGCTAAACTGCTCGGTAACCTAACTCTATACGTGTGTATCATGATCCTCTCAACAACAGGAGAAGGTCCAACGAATCTCGGTGCCTACTTTCCACATCTTCCAAGTCTGACCACCCCCATCATCAGTGACACCTTGACGAAAACCTGATCTTCAATTGAGAACTCTAAATCTTTCCGTCTTCTATCGACATAACTCTTCTTCCTAGACCGAGCCTCCTTCATTCTAACCCGAATGAGCTCAATATTTTCTACATCTTCCCTAACTAAATCTGGACGAAGAACCATCCTATCCCTGGTTTCTAACCAACATACGGGAGATTTGCATGGCCTTCCATACAAAGCTTCAAATGGTGCCATCCCAATATTATCCTGATAACTGTTGTTATACAAAAACTTAACTAGATGCATATGGTCTACCCATGTTCCCCTTAAATCTAGAACATAAGCTCTTCACAAGTCCACCAAGATCTTGTTTGCTCTTTTTGTTTGCCCATCTGTCTGCGGATGGTATGCGGCACTCATCTTGATCTTGGTTCCCAAAACTTCCTGCAAACCTTTCCCAAACTCGCTAGTGAACAAAGTATCTCTATCGTTAACAATACTGCTAGGAACTCCATGTAGTCTAACCACATTCTTTATAAACAATCTCGCTAAAACAGGTGTCGTCCTAGTTGACTTAACTGGAATGAAATAGGCACTCTTGGTCAATCTGTCTACGATGACCCATATACTTTCATTTCCTCCGTTTAAACTTTGGCAACCCATCAATGAAATCCATAGAAATAGAATCCCACCTCCATACCAGAAAATATCTAACTGTTGAAGAAAACCACTTGGCTTTTGACGTTTGGCTTTCACCTGTTGACAGTTCAAACACTGTTTCACCCATAAGCAAACATCCCGCTTCATACCTTCCCTGAAGAAACTTCTCTTCATATCCTGAAATGTCTTGGTACCTCCTAGATGAATAGTGAACTTCGAACGATGGCATTCCTCCAAGACTTCTTTCCTTATGTTTCCCACACTCAAAACACATAATCTACCTTTCTTTCCCAACCATCCATTTTGGTCAAGACTAAAGTCCTTCAAGTCATCGTTCTCTGTTCCTTCCCTTAGCTTCCTGACCTGTTCTACTAACACTGGATCCTCCATTTGTCTAGAAGAAAATTCGATCAACATTGGTCGAACTTCCAAACAAGATAAAATTGTAGTTTCTCCACTAGACCCTGCCTCGCATCTCCACTGCACTTTACAATTTGCTAATACTTCTAAATCCTTTCATTCAGCAATCATTATCGAGACTGCATTCTGATGTTTTCTGTGCATCTGCAACCTATTGCCTTTCCCTGGTGTGTACTCAATCCCAAAATCAAAAGCGGCTAAAAACTCTAACCACCTCTATTGTCTCATGTTCAACTCCTTCAGGGAGAACGAATACTTCAGCGACTTATGATCCGTATATAATTCAAACCTTTCTCCCAAAAGATAATGCCTCCACAACTTCAAAGAAAAGATCGCTGCAGCCAACTCCAAATCATGTGTCGAAAATCTCACCTCATGCGGTCTAAACTGTCTAGAAGCATAGACAATCACTTTGCCTTTCTACATCAACATGGCCCTTGATCCTATTCCGTATGCATCTATTATAAACCACCAAATCCTGATTCCCTTCTGGAACAACCAACACAGGTGCATGGGTCAATAAGTGTTTCAAACTCTAGACTGCTTCCTCATACTTATCGGTCCACACAAACTTCACATCCTTTCTTCTTAGCTTGGTCATCTGTGCTGCAATCTGTGAGAAATCCTTAATGAATCTATGGTATTAACCAACCAACCCAAGAAAACTCATTATCTCGGTTACTGTCTCGGGTCTCCTCCAACTATTCAGGCCTTGATCTTAGATGGATCCACTGACAACCCTTCCTTCGAGACTACATACCAAGAAACTTCACTTCCTTCTTCCAAAAGTGACACTTCGAAAACTTCGCCTTTAGCTGATGCTGCCTTAGCGTCTTAGGCACCACTCTAAGATGAACTTCATGCTCTCTTTCATCCTTAGAGTATATCAAGTTAGCATCTATGAAAACCAACAAGAACCTATCCAAGTGCTCTCGGAAAATCCAGTTAATAAAATCCACAAAGAAAGCTGGTGCATTAGTTAGTCCGAATGGCATGACTAATCATTCGTACGACCCATACCTAGTTCTGAATGCCATCAAAGTTATATTATCATCCACTACCCTGATGGAAACCTATTTCCAAATCTAATAGAGAAAATATCTTGGCTTCACTCAACTAGTCGAGCAAATCATCGATTCTAGGCAATGGATATCGATTCTTTATCATCCTCTCATTCAACTTAAGGTAACCTATACATAGACTCAATGATCGGTCCGACCGCTTAGCAAACACTACTGCTACACCCCAAGACAAAATATTGGACCTGTTAAAGTTCTTGCCTTCTAAATCCACCAACTAAGTCTTCAACTCCCTCATATCTGTTGGGGTCATCCTGCTTGGTGGCTTACTCACTGGTTCTGCTCCCAGAACCAAATCTACCCGAAATTCAATGGCTCGTTTCGGTGGGAATCCTATTATTGGCTCAAAAACATCAATGAATTCTCTACCATGAAAACTCGATTCAACTCGTCATCTGATTCCATAGCACCCAACAAAGCATGCATCCCACCGCTAGAACCTTCTACGGTATAAACAATCATGTTGCTACAATCAGGGTGTCTAAATGATATTTTCCTATCCTGGCGAAATATCCTAACATCGTACTTACTTAACCAATCCATCCCAAGAATAATTCCGAAGCCCACAAAAGAAAACATATGCAAACTGAAAACAAAAGGATGACCTAATAGGTCAAACTCTAACTAGTCACACCTCAACCCTAGAGTTGCATACCCTCCTACTGGATTCGCAACCCGTAAGGAAGGAACTAAATATATGGGTTTAAGGTTAAGATTATCTATCAAACATCTAGATATAAAAGAATGTGATGCACTAGTATCAAGAATAACGCTAACATACATACCAAAGATCTGAAGCATACCTCCTAAAACTGCCTTTCCTTTCTCCTGAGCTGTTGGCTTCTAAGTAGCAGGTTCCAATGCATTAACCTTGCCCTTTCCATCCTTAGCGGGCTCTTTGCACTAGTTCGTATAGTGGCCAACGTGATCGTAGTTGAAGCACCTGATTTTCTTCTTCCCCATCACTTCCTTAGCCATCTCGGATCAACATTGATTGGCAAAATGCCCTTTTTTGTCGCATTTAAAGCTGAAAATCTCATGTTTCCCCTTCTTGGTTGCTCCACCCTTATGAGTACCCTTCTTATGGAAAAACTTTCACTTCTGGCCCTGCCCAACCTGGACCTTCTTTCCCTTAGCTTTCTCTTGACAAGTAAGTATCTCTTCATGTCTCAAAGTCATCTCCACAACTACATAAAATTCTCATTCCTCTTCATCGCCATATCAACAACAGCATACCCATACCGGGCCAACTCCTCAAACCGACTGGCATACTGCAAAACAATCATCTCCCCTTGTTCTATCTTGGCAAACTTCCTAATCAAAATAGACTATGCCATAACAGACATGAACCTCTCCTGGAATCTCCTCTTAAACTCTACCCATGTCATAGCTTCCTAATCTACCGCCCTAGACAAACTATTTCACCAGAACAAAGCAGCTTTCTGAAGTTGTCCAAATGCCAACCTCCTCTTTTGCTCATCATTGAGTTCAGGTCTGCAAAAATACTTTCATGGTGCAACGGCCAGTTCTCTATCTCAATGGCATCCTCGACTCCAATAAAAGGCTTCCCTCTGAGTTTAGAGTAATCCCCACTCAATATAGCATAATCATCAGAAACTGGAGCTTCTTGAACTCTTCCTTCCATAATTCCGGCAACAACTACTACCTGCATTATATTCATGGAAAAATAGTACATAGCTTCGGTTCCAACCTATAAGAACTCAGCACCAACATTCTCCACTTGTGCTTGACCTTCACCCCTCCTCACATTTGGCCTGGCATTCCCCTCGTTCCCTTCCCCTCCTAGGTTAACTCTTTCTCTTCTACCATCCATATCTATATTCAAATTTCTCAAGGTATAGAAGAATGATCTAACAAAGATAGGAGACTAGAGATAAAGCGTATATGTGACAACCTGGATTTTTGAACATCTGTTAATTTGATAGTTAACTAATTTAAAACTATTGAGATACTTATTTCATTTGATTAAACAAATGAAATTTGATAAATAAAGATATCTAGATATATAAATGAATTTAAAATTTTAACAAAAGTTGAATTATAAATATCTGAAAATAATAAAGATTGAATATATATAGATAAGCAGATTTTAAATAGAAAAAAATTTATTTTTAAAACAAATTTAAGATGTGTTTTCTTAAAAGTGTATATTTATATTTATGAGTTTATTTTTAATTTTGAATTAGAATTGGAATTCTGGATTTAAATTGAAATTTAAAAGATAAATACTTTAAATTATTTTGGTTTTAAATAGGATTTGTTTTATATTATTTTCCTTAAAGGATTTCTTTATATAAATTAAGAAAGTGATTGTTAATTAATAAAATAAATAAAAAAGCTTTATAAACATTTAAAATAAATATATCATGCATAATTACAAATGTAAGTTTAATAAATAAAATTTTAACAAAGAGAAGTTTGATTATTAAACACACTTAAGATATTATTAATATAAAACTAAAATTTAACTATAATAAGATATATAAGAAAAAAAAAATTAAACACATTAATACATTATAATTACAAGTGTCAACCTATTGTTACATGCAAATACAAGTGTAATTAATTTACTCCATAATTTAACAAGTGTCTCAATTATATTTATTTTCTTTTATTTTTAATATTTTTTTTAATAAGTTATTAGAAAAGAAGAAAATAAGATTCACCATTTCTCTTTCAACAACTTCATAAACCTGTAAACCAAAAATAAAACAAAATCACAAAAAACAACAAAACTTGAATTCATTTCAAAAATCTGAAGCTATAATTCATCTCAAAACTTGGAAAGCAAATACAAGAGTCAAATTTGTTTCAACTCAGCAATTCAGCAGCAAGTAGTAGAATAAGATTCAATAACTTAGCAACTAATAGAGATTTAATTCATAAATCAAGCAAGTAGAAAACTCCAAATTTTCTGATTCAAAGGGAAACATTTCCCAGGCTTCTCTGGTTCAGAATTGGTGAGTAGACTATAATTCTTTTAAGTTAAAATCATCTATAAAATTGGTGCATGCCTCAACTGATAATCAAAATAACTTTAAATTGATATGCATGAATGGGATAATGATTGTTAGTCTGTAGATAGAAACTTTGATTTGCATGCCTGAGTGCACATATGTGTACCTCTGTTTATCATGACATACTGAATATATTCAAAGAAATTTGAATTTTTCCCCGATTTATTTTATCATATTATGATTAAAGAATTTATATGTAATGGTGTAATTCAAATTAAAATATATATATATATATATATATATATATATTTAAAAGTATAGTTCCAGGATCATTTAAAAACAGGCTTCTCTGTTTATACCTGTAAGTAAACAGAATCTTTTGAAAACCAAGAATTATTATAAATTATTGCATGTGATTGATATGTGTAGCAATGATGAATATTTGGTGTATGGATGTTTTTAAGTTTGAATATAGATTTAAACTTCTCTATATATATGGTATATACGTCTGTAAACATATACCTGTAGTCTTTTTTGTCTGTTGTATTCACATATTCAAGAAAGGAAAAAAAATCTAAATCTTCATACCCAAGTAAATTCAAGCTATGATTATAGGATAGAAAATGATTATAATAAGGTAATTTCATTTTCAAAAATAATTTCTAGTGGATATTTTGTTAACATTTCAAAATTTAAGTTTTTACAATAAAAACCTGTTAAATCAGAAAATCCAAATATTTAAATTTTAAGTTTAGATTGTATGATATGAATTGTCTTGGCAAATAATGAATTTAGGCACTGAAATCATAATTTTTAGCTTGCTAAAGATCGAGATATGCAGAATTGTTCATATTTGGGTGTTATCGGCGAGTGCTGTTGATCGGCGGCGAGACCTCCATTGGGTTTTGGACTGGAGGAAGCTCGAGACTCGAGGGACGTGGGAAAAATACTGGAAGAAATGCCGGTTCGCCATGGTGGAAAGGGGAGGATGAATTAGGGTTTAAGAGCTGGTTCAAGTTGTCAGTTTTTGTGAGGATGGTGCGACGTTTAGGCAGCGTCGAGTTGAGCTAGGGTAGGGGGAAATGGAAGAGAGGGATTTGGCACATTCTCAGGCATGGCGACAGGGTTACCGGTGGACAATAGAGGCGGCGTGAGGGGTTGTTGACTGATCGGGTTTTGCGTTCTGGTGTATTGTCTAGCTCGTTTTTGCTTCCTAGCATTTAGGTGGGAACTGAGTGGAGGGAGGCTCGAAGGGGGTCGTCAGTGACTCATAGGCGTAGTCGTTGATGATGGGAATGTTGATGAACTCATGTTCACGTACACATAGATCATCTCGTATCTTCTTTCGGTTGCTATGTTGATTGCTTCAAGAAGAAGGATATTTTTACTTGGGGTTGAACACGAGTTTCGATCGAGTAGTGTTGGAGATTGTTTGGCACAGAATAATGACGAGTTGAACTCGGGTAATGGTAGTTGTGGGCTCGAGTCTGTACTTGTATTAGGCTTAGTTGACAAATAAATCAAGTATTAAAAAGATTATCAAAAATAAATGAGTTTTAAAGGAAATACAAACAAAGTTCTAAAAAGTATTGTTAAGTTTTAAGCAAGTCTATTTCTTTTCCCAAAGTGAAATGTTAAAAATTTTGTTTGTTTAGAATAATTTTATAGAAGGTTAATTCTTATATATATTTTTAGATGATTTAAATGATTTTAGTAAATAAAGTATAATCTATTTAATGGATTAAAGTAAATAGTAATTAGTTGTGTAATCAATTTAAGGAATTAATTTATTAATGTGATTGATTAATTAAGTTATTGATTAAAAGATGATTATTTTATTACGAGTAATCACTTAATGAAATTAATTAGTAATAATTTTTAATGTAATTAATTAAAGGATTAATCTATTAAGGGTTAATTAGTTAATTAAAATTAAGGGTCAAATTAATTAATGATCAAGGTTAATTAATTAAGGATAATTAACCAATTGAATAATTACTTGATGAAAGTAATTAAGGTAAATTACTTAAGGTAAGTATTTAGGATTGATTACTTAATGTAATTAATTAAAGGGTTGATTAATTAATTAAGTAAATTTATTAAGGGTCAATAAATTAACAAGTGCGATTAATTAAAGGATAATTAATCAATGTAAGTAATTAAGGAACAATTAATTTGAGAAATTAATTACGGATTAATGTGGTTAATTTGAATGGATGAAGAATAATTAATTTGATTAATTAATTAAGGGTGGATTACTTATTGTAATTAAAGAATAATTAATCAAGGGTAATAAATTAAGATGGATAATTAAAGATAATTTATTAATTGGTTTGTATTTAATTAATGTTTAGTAAAGGTAATCCAAGTGATTAAAGATTAATAATTAATTTAATTAAAGATAAATTAAATTAATTTGGAAGTGATCAATCTTGCTTATGAAAGGCTGACTGACGATTAAATGCTTGAATTGATTGATATCTCTATTATGAAATATTTGGTGATAGGATATGTTGGATGGAAATGATAATGTGGTTATCTATTGATGATGAATTGCTGCGTAAAAAGTGACATCCTGTATTTAAAGTTGGATTGTATTTCACTTGAATAACTTGTGTTAAGATGGTATTGAATTCGAAGAGACCGGAATCGGGTATTAGTTAATATCCGAAACCATTTCGATTCTTTAAAAATTGGTTTGTGGAATCAATAAGCTGAAATGGAATGATTTAAGAGAATTAGTCCATTTAATCTAAGTTTTGGTACTTAGAAATTGATGTGTGAAATAAGTGATGTCTGTAACAACTCGTGAAATTGTGAATTTATACGATTTACCCTAGGTTTATATAAGTCGAATGCTTTTGTATTCCATGTTAGATGGGTTTACTCACGTTGGTTTCCAGCCTGACCCGGGTGTTACTTTGATGTAATGCTCGGGTCAGACCGAGTGTTACAGATTTCCAGGTAAGGACGTTCTGGAGCTCAGGAGGCGAGCTGGATGGTAGGAACGTATAGAGTGTTTCCGCTATGTTATGTTGTTGTATATCTGGGACAAGTTATTTTAACCGTCCAGTAATTGTGAAATGTGTAACTTTGATGAATTATAATGTAATTTGATAAGTATAGTTTTCCTTTGTATAGCTGTTATTATTTGATATTATATTTTATCCGCTGCGAATGTGAGATTCTGAGTTTGGTTTTTTTTTCTTCTTCTATCTCTTTTATTCTTTTTCCTAACTATCTGGAATTTTCGGGATCGAAAATTCCGGGTCGTTACATTTGGTATCAGAGCCACGTTAAGCGAGAACCTTGGCTTTAGTGGGCATACTCATTAAGCATAGGGTCAGTGGTACCCTAGAATGAGTTGAGTGTATATACATATGAGAGCGTACTTGTTATTTTCTTATATAAAGATTTTAAATGATTTTATATAAGATTATATTTTGATATATAAAGCAATATTTCATTCAAAAAAATATTAAGTTAATTGGTTGTTAAATCATTGGAATTAAATAAAAATAATGAGAACTAAGTTGTAAGCAAACTGAAATTGAATGAAGCTAAGTTTGAAATGAATTCAAACGGAAATTAAAATCTTAAATTTGGAGAAGAGTTTTAGAATAAGATTTCCAGATATGATAATCATGGTTATTATCATAAATGATTATTGTGTTTAATAATAGAATGCGTATTAATGAGTAAGCAAAATGAAATGTTTTAGGGAAGTAAAACATTTAGGGAAGTATGATTTATTAATTGGAACTAAAGATGACCTAAATTGTGAAGTTTTAAATCTGGGTCCAGAATTTGAAAATTGTTTCAAAGTGATAAAGAAATAATAATCATATTATTTAATGTATTTGAATAAAAGAGCTTGATTCAAACAAGAGTTGTTTGAAAATTTTAAAGGAATTTGTTTGAATTCAAAACCAAAGGTGATTTAAAATTTAAAAGTAACCTGGTGTGCCAAGGGACTAAATATGAAATGAACTCTAAGTTTGAGTTTTGAACTTTCCTTGGAATGTGATGTGAAACCCAAAGTGGAGTAGTTTTTAAACTTAAGTAGGAAGGTTATTAATCTGAAGTTTAAAATTTGAAATGGGAATTCAGATTTGAGTAGGATTGACTGGATTAAGCGAACCGAAATTAACTTTGGAAAAGTTAAATAATTTAACAAGCAACATGAATTGGAAATTTCAAGATGGAATTGGGATTTGACTTGGAAAGTTAAATGGTTATTTTGAATTGGAAGTTTGAGTGATCTCAAAATGGGATTGAGATTCGAAAATTGGAAATGGATGGATGTTTTAAAATAAAATGGAATCATTTTTGGACTTAAGATTTGAATGTTTAAGATAAGACTTCAAAGATTTGGTTTCAAAATTGAAATTTGACGATAAATTGAATTTCAAAGATTTATTTGTTTTAAAGGGATTTGAATTATTATTTGAACTTTGAAATAAGTTAAAAATAGAATTTGGATTCAGAATTAAATGGTCTAAAGATATAAGTTGATTCGATTTAAAGGATTAAATCAACACTTAAAGATTTAACTCGAATTTATATAATTCGAGATGGTTTAAATTTGAAATTTGAATTGAATTAGTTCAAATTGAATTTGATTTGAATTAATTGAAATTATGATTGAAGATGTATAAGTATAAAATTCAAATGGAAAAATTTGAATTGGATTGATTTAAAATGATTTGAAATTGAAGTGGGTTCAATTTGAAATTAGTCTAAATTGATTTGAATAATTTGGAATTGTAATTAAAGTTGAATAGGTTTAAAATCAAATGGAATTTGATTTGAAAATTGGAAGGAAGTCGAGAATTAGTTCAACTTGAATTGGGGATAAATCAATTTCAATGGAAATTGAAGTTATTTAAATTGGAATTAAGTCAATTTAAATGGAAGTGAAAATTTAAATTGAGTTGATGAAAATGGAGGTTGGGAAGTGAACAGTTTTGACTCTGGACTATTTTCAATATAAATTGTTTTGATAAATCTATTGTTCCCAAACTATTTACTATGCAACTTTTCTTTTTAAAAGCTAAAACTGGACAGATTTTGAACTTTTTATGATTAAATATCCATTTGAGATAGGAATTAAAGTAATAATCCATTTGGGATTGAAGGCAGTTGTGAATAAGTGAATGAAATTAAAGTGAATGTGAATAGAAAGGGAATTCATTTGATTAATAAATCAATAAAGATAAATACATATGATGTACGTATATTATTCTATTCGCATAGTAATTTGATCCGGATTCGAGAATTGAATTTTGAGATAATATATCGATCCGAGTTGGGATTTTTCACTCGATTTTCGACGGCGGACCTGGATATGGATTGTTGATTGGTTCTAGATATTCTCAATCATAGTTATGGCTATGCAAGGAGAATGACGGTTTCTGATCAAGAAACCAGATCTGAGTCCGCACTAGGAAGTCAGGCGAACGATACTAGTTCAAAAGTGAAATTGTGTGATCAAGTGAGCGATCAGATTGGTATAGCGTACGGATGATATGTGTGCATCGTACGGGTTTGAATGAAATTGTTACTGGGAATTTGTGGACAATAATTATGAAATGGTTTTTGAAATGAAAGGTACATTTTGTGGAATATATGATGAAATAAAATGGAAAGTGGATATTTCTATAATAGAAATTTACTTTATGGAAGTAAGTGATATGAAAAGTGGTTTTATATAGAGTAATCAAATTTGAATATTTGATTTGGAATAAACAAAGTTATATATCTTTGTTATACAAGATAAATCTCCCTTTGTGAATCTATAGCCAGAAGAAAGGGGTTTTTGAAAGTTTTTGAAGTATAAAAGGGGTTTTATACAAGTTTGAAGAGATCCAAAGTTTTAAGAAGTTATATATATCTATATATATATATATATATATATATATATATATATCTTTTTGATTTTTGGGTAAAATCAATATTGGATTTGGAAAGCCTAGTTTGAGAATTGTCGGATTTTGAGAAAGGAGATTTATATGAGATTCATACTAGGTGCATGATTTGGAAGATACTATATGTATATAGTATAAAGTGTTTTGAAAATGGCTCTGGAGAAAAAGGCGCTCCCTTGGGATGAACTTCTTAGGAGTACCATAGGTTGGTACTACTTTGAGCCTCTAAGGGGTAGGTTCTAAAGTTGATCTTGTGAGGAGTACAGACAAATCTAGTTCCTAAGGACTATTGGGTAGCGAAAGTCGAGGGCACTGATGCCTACAAAGGCATTTGGGTTATGCTGTGACGACAGTATAACTCAATGTCGCTGCGATCTACTGTGTGGACCATAGTGGAAAACGTGTGGAGGTGAATGTCAACGGTCTACGCTTGATTTTGCCGGGAAGGCAACGTAACATCGGTAGACTGCGATCTATGGTCAAGTGGAGTGGAGAAGTTTCATTCTTTTGGCAGCGAAATTCGAGGGCGCTGAGGCCTACAGTTATATGGTTTTTTGCAGTGATAGCAACGTAACCCCAGTTATAGCTGCGATCTGTAGCAGGTTCCATGGTGTAATCGAGTGGCGCGGAGGCCTACAGTTATCTATGGATTTTGTCGGGATGGCAACGTAACCATCGGGTTATCTGCGACCATGGATGAGGGGATGATTTCCAAAGCATTCTCACCAAAGATATTCTCTCTATTTTCAAAAATGTTTTCTATATTTTTAATAAAATTATTTTTCAAAGTATTTTTACTGGATATTGAAAACGGGTCTACCAAGCACTTATAGATTTTCAGTCTTATGCCTGATCAACGTATGACCGAATTTCTATGAGAACAAGAATGGACTGGTTGAGACATCGAGTTATAAAAAGTATTTTTATAAAAAATATTTTAGAATATTATATAGATTTTAAAGTGTTTTAAGAATGATCAAAAGGTGATTTAACTAATATTAAGTATTTTAATAAATTCTGGCTTCGTTCCTTTTCGAGGACAAAAAGATTCAAAGGGGGGAGAGATGTGATAACCCGGATTTTTAAACATCTGTTAATTTGTAACTAATTTTAAACTATTGAGATACTGATTTCATTTGATTAAACAAATGAAATTTGATAAATAAAGATATCTGGATATACAAGTGAATTTAAAATTTTAACAAAAATTGAATTATAAATATCTGAAAATAATAAAGATTGAATATATATAGATAAGCAGATTTTAAATAGAAAAAAATTTATTTTTAAAACAGATTTAAGATGTGTTTGCTTAAAAGTGTATATTTATATTTATGAGTTGATTTTTAATTTTGAAGTAGAATTGGAATTCTGGATTCAAATTGAAATTTAAAAGATAAATACTTTAAATTATTTTGGATTTAAAATAGAATTTATTTCATATTATTTTCCTTAAAGGAAACTTTCTTTATATAAATTAAGAAAGTGATTGTTAATTAATAAAATAAATAAAAAATCTTTATAAACATTTAAAATAAATATATCATGCATAATTACAAATGTAAGTTTAATAAATAAAATTTTAACAAAGAGAAGTTTGATTATTAAACACACTTAAGATATTATTAATATAAAACTAAAATTTAACTATAATAAGATATATAAGAAAAAAATTAAAACACATTAATACATTATAATTACAAGTGTCAACCTATTGTTACATGCAAATATAAGTGTAATTAATTTACTCCATAATTTAACAAGTGCCTCAATTATATTTATTTTCTTTTATTTTTAATAATTTTTTTTATAAGTTATTAGAAAGAAGAAAACAAGCATCACCATTTCTCTTTCACAACTTCGTAAACCTGTAAACCAAAAAGAAAACAAAATCACAAAAAAAAAACAAAACTTGAATTCATTTCAAAAATCTATAATTTATCTCAAAACTTGGAAAGCAAATGCCAGAGTCAAATTTGTTTCAACTCAGCAATTCAGCAGCAAGTAGTAGAATAAAATTCAATAACTCGGCAACTAAGAGAGATTTAATTCATAAATCAAGCAAGTAGAAAACTCCAGATTTTTCGATTGAAAGGGAAACATTTCTCAGGCTTCTCTGGTTTCAGAATTGGTGAGTAGACTATAATTCTTTTAAGTTAAAATCATCTGTAAAATTGGTGCATGCCTCAATTGATGATGAAAATAACTTTAAATTGGTGTGCATGAATGGGATAATGATTGTTAGTCTATAGATAGAAACTCTGATTTGCATGCCTGAGTGCACATATGTCTATCTCTGTTTATCATGACAGACTGAATATATTCAAAGAAATTTGAATTTTTCCCTGATTTATTTTAGCATGTTATGATTAAAGAATTTAGATGTAATGGTGTAATTCTGTTTGCACAAAAATAGGCAAACACCTCCAAGTCGTATGATTTAGTCAATTTTATGTTGTTCTTCGTGATTTGGGTGATTTATGAAAATATGTAAAAAGCTGGGACTAAACTGTAAAAGACACACAGATTTATAGTGGTTCGGCCAGAATGTGCCTACGTCCACTTCATATGTTGTTCTCTTTCATTGTTCAGATTACAAGTGCAAAGCTTTGGTTACAAGTGTATGAAAGTTGTTTAAAAGTTCTGTCCGTGCTTGAGCTCTCAAACTTGTCTGTCATTATTGTACCCCTACCCCTCTATTATAGAGTGAGGCTGGGGGTAGGGGTCTTGGATGTATATAGCTGCTGGTGGGCCTGGGCTGACGTGATCTGGCCTGGCAATGTTGGTTCGGTAGTGCTTTGGCTCGGTAGCTAGTGGAGCGTTGATTTGACCGGTGGTAGGTGGGTTGAGTTCTGATCCGGTAGTCTTGGTTCGGTGGTGCCTCCCTTATCTTGGTTCGGTGGTACCTTCTTTGCCTTGATTCGGTAGCATTGGACCGGTGGTGGTTGGAGTGGTTTTGGTTCGGTAGTTCTTTGGAGTGGTTTTGGTTCGGCGGTTCTTTGGTCCGGTGGCTCCGGTTCGGTGGTGGGTGAGAACACGCCCAACATTTTCCCCCCAAAGTGGGGCATATGTCGGTATATGCCGCGCTTTGTTTTCCTCAGCTTGGACACCCTCATTCGGCCCAAGTGCCAAACCGGTTGGTCCGGTCATCCTACGCTTGCCTATAAGTACGGGCTTCATGCCTCTGTCGTCCTTCATCGATAGAAATAGCCGAATCAATCAAGTACCGAACCAGACTTAACTGCCGGACCAGGTGAGGTTTTCTTCTGCCGAATAAACTTTATGCTTGAACTACCGAATGAGTCCGGGGGGTATGAGTGTCGAATGGGCTTTCATCTCGAACTACCGAATGCACTTGGGGAGTACGAGTGCCGAATGGACTCTGGCCTCGAACTACCGAATGCACTTGGGGAGTACGAATGCTGAATGGACCTTGGCCCCAAACTACCGAATGCACTTGGGGAGTACGAGTGCCGAATGGACTCTTGCCTCGAACTACCAATTGAGCTTTTATGTTTTGAATTATGAAAGAGATTCCAGGCCGTAGGTACTTGTTTGTCTACATCCCTTGTTCTAACGATGTGTTTTTTCGTGTTGCAGATAATGTCGCATAAAGTAGAAACTCGTTCTGACAAGAAGAAATCCAAGGACGAAGGGGAGTCCTCCATAGTGCCCCCAGTTCAGTCAGAGCCAGAACGACATGGACCATCCTCGAGATCATTAGTAGATGGGTACGGTCCCCAGGAGCTTTTGAACTCACCGCCTGACTACTTTCCCAGCTCCATCAAAGACGAGCAGCATGACGTTATATCTAGATCCTTTGGGATTGACAGAGCGCATATGATGTTGGCAGGGAAAGGAGTGATGCCGTATAACCCCCCTGAAGGATATTTTTCTTATAGTAGGTATCATTGCATGTGCGGAGCCATTCCTCCGATCAACGCTTGGATAGTCAGCTTCATCACATACTTGAAGGTGGCCTCTTTTCAGCTTCAGCCCAACTCATATGCCATCTTGGTGAGTCTGTTCATTATTTTTCAGAGAAAATACGGGCGTCCCCCTTCCAACCGGGAGATCTGGTACCTGTATAACTTGAGAGGCTACAAGAAAGGATCTCCATATATTAGCTTAGAATCGGTCGTGTCTTTCAGGCCAGTCCTGGATTATATTCAAAATTTAGCATGTTCAAGAAGGAATGGTTCTTTGTCAAGGATGACTCTGTTTCTTTCCACCGCTTCACCTCTGGCTGTAAGTTGACTTTTATTTATAATTTCTATTCTGACTGCAATGCTCCTCCTTATGTGCTTTGTTTCTTGCTAGCGACAGGTGGTTTTGCGGTTGTAGAGAATGATCGTTTGGTTCGGATGGCTGCGGAAATAGAAGCCACTCCGAAAAAGGAGAGGGCAGCTTCTTATTTGATCAGGATTGCTACTCTTTTAGGGCACAACTTGATTCTGCCACGCCAGTCTGTGGTCAAGCAAAGAGACACGGCTGAGGAGAGGGCCCCCAAAGCTAAAGGAGGGGCTACGGCGAAGAGCAGCAAAAGGAAACCCTTCTCGAAACATCCAATTGCCGGGAGAAGAAACTTAAGAAGTCCGATGGACCCTCCCCCAGCACATGTCCAGATGTCCCGGAGGAGGAAGATGTAGAGGAGGAAAGAGGAGAGGATGAAGGAGGTGAGGCGGGGAGTGGAAGTGGTGGAGAAGGTGGTGGTGATGGTCATAACGGTGATGGTGGCGACGGACAGAGTGGTGATGGCACTGGGGCTTTGTCTTCTGAGCAAGTAGGTGTGATCCCGGAGTGGACAGATGACGCTTTCCGCCTAGCTTTTGAAGGGTTAGAGGAAGTATCGGCTTTAGTGGAGAAGCCTAAGAAAGTTGACAAGGCCGGGACCGGCGCCGATTCATCTTCTAAGAGCGCTTCAGCTAAGGCAATTCCTGCAATTCAAGGTGAATTTTTGACTCCTGCCGACTCCATTTATGATAAGGATTTAGGAATATTTTATGGTCAGCTCCCGTCCTGGAATGAGATCCAGGACTTATTGCAATATCCTACTCCTCCCCAGGGTTTGTATAACAAAAGCGTCTCTTTACTCTTCTTAACTTGATATATTTCTTGAATTATAGCTCAATGTATGCTTGTAACACTTGGTTTTTATCACAGAAGCGGGTAAGGTGGCCAAGACATCAGATGTTCGGCATCGTCTTGAACAATACAAACTTCTCAAGGCTTCTACTAAACCAAAGCCTCCGACTAACCGCCATGGAGACGTAGTCGGCTACCGCCCTCTTCTTGGAGTTATCGAGGAGGATATCCAAAGGAAGAAGAGGATTCGTTCCTTGTTTGAACCCTCACCCGGTACTCAGTCCCCAACTCAGCCTCTTCGGGATACCACGAAGAAGAATACCGAATTTATATCTCCTCCGCACCCGTCTGAAAATCCTACCGTTACCCGGATATGCCATCCGGCTTGGCTCGTAATCCGTTTGCAGGTCATTCGGATCTGGATCCGGGTTCTTGTGATATTACCTTTGATGAGGCTACCGGTGAGCACCTTCTTCCCCGTAATCCTATGGTAAGAGTATTGGATGAAGCTAAGTCCCTAGACCTTGATTTGCTTACCACTCGGGTCGTAACTTTGGGGGACGAAGCTAAGGCAAACATTGACCGGGTTGCTGAGGAAACCAGGAAGCTGATGGTGCATCATGCCCGACTGGTCAAAGCTGGAGAAGAAATCGGGAGTGCTAACATTCGACTGCGGTTAATGGTTTTCGACCAGGCCAAACAACTCGCTGATCAGCCCATTCAGATCTCAACATGAGGCCGCTTCTAGGAAATTAAAGAAAACCATGGAAGAGGCCAGCAGGGCAGAGTTACGGGAAATGGAGGTTGTTTGTAAGGACAGATTGATATGGCTATTGCAACGGTGGATGAGGTTCGGAAAGCAGATCTCGAGCGGGTGCAGGAGTTATCCGAGAAACTTGAAGCCGTAGAGCTTGCTCAAACCAAGCTGAAGGAGGAGATGGAGGCGATGAGGAAATCCTTTCAAGCTGACTGCTCGCCATACCAATCGGAGAGGGATGTTGCCACTGCAAAGCTGTTGGCTTCTGAGGACCGAATAAGGGAGTTCGAGGAGAATGAGGGGATAATGGATGAGATGCTTCAGGATATATACTTTCGCACTTGGAGACAAGGCAACTTATATTGGATGGATGATTATCCCGAGTCATGGCCAGGATTTATCTCAGGGCACTGGAGGAGGCTAAGGCCGATGCAGATAAGGAGGGTGGCGTGGCCTTTAGAATGGACGTGGTTACAGCTCAATTCACCAAGGAGGAGAAAGCGTCGGTGAAGGAGGGTATGCGGCTGCTTACTGCTGAGGAGGTAGGTGTGCAGTTAGAGGACGATGATCAAGGAGAAGATGCTGGTAAGTCTTCCCTTTTAGCTTTTCGTAACTTGATTGCTTATTGTTCATTTAATGGATTCTTCTCCTGAATTGGACAGGCGGGACCTCTGAAGCACCAACTACCTCTTGTCAACATGCTGAGAGTTCCAGTCCTGCGGTTAAATAGATCTTAGAGGGCCAGTTGGATAGAGGTGAAGCTCTGATGCAGCCGACTCCTTGACTTGATCTGGATATCTTTAGGTTTACTTGACGTTGCTGTCTATGGTAGTCCCAAAACATTAATGTAATTTTTAGGCTGTAATTATGTTATTCGTAACGAACGACTTTATTCTTGGCGTGTAATTTTTAACTTAAGCTGATTCTGTCATATTTGAATGCTATAGTTATTTTGGTGTGTTGCATAAGAAATATAGCTGGGCACACTCCTGTGATTCAATTGTGTTTGACGTCAAGTTCTTGCTTAAAATATAATTTCACGTCTTGCAATGTTAGTGTGATGTGCGAATAAATTACAGCTACGTATTCATATACAAAAGAAGAAAGTACCGCCCTTTATGTTTTAGTCGTAGACGGTTGCTTTGAATGTCTTGTATGACTGTGCATGGAATGCAGCTGAGTGACCTGTCATCCAGTTGTGAGTTCCTATTCCCATTAGCGAGCGTCTCCCATTTTGTGTCCTGTACTTTAGGGATCGTTACAGAGAATAGAAGGAAAGTTTTTAAACAAAATAGAAATATAAGAAATAGTAAAACTTCCAATCACGGAAGGCCTGCGATGTGCTTAAGTTCGTGGCAAACGGGTTTTGTAGTCACTTTCCCTAGCTGTGGGTCTTGGAGACATTTGTCATCCATCTTATGCCTCCGCGGGGAGTTTCTCTTTTTTACCACAGCCGTACTTAAGACACTCGGAGCCGAGATCGCGCACAGTAACTACCTGGGCCATTATGGCCCGTAATCGCAGGTATTATTCGATTTACCATGGCCGGCTAGCGTGGGTGCCGATCGTCAGCTGCGAACTACCCCTGGCTGGCCACACCTTATGTTGGGGCTTAAAGTAGGTTCACGATTGCCGGCGAGCCGAACGCCGTAATGAGCTGCCTCGGCTATAGTCAGCCTTCTCGATGGCTTATAATCGGCTCATTATAGTTGGCTTTAAGGGCCGATCACGAGCAACGAGTTAACCTGCAGCAGAGGGATGCTGGAGCAAAAGTGTCTCATTGGTGAGGGCATAGATTCGTATAGTACCTGTTAGGTCTTGCCCAAGTGAAGTCGCGCTGTGATGTGTCTTGAATGGAAATGCCATTACACAGGATTTTGTTCAACAGAAAAGGATAAAGTTAACAAGCAGCCAAGATATAAAGGAACAAGTTAAAAAAGAGACAAGTTTTTAAAGTGGTTCGGCACGAAAATGCCTACGTCCACTGATTCTCTTTGTTAATTCACTTCATATGGCCAGTACAAGTTAAGAAAAGTATCGACGAAGGTGTTGGATGTTCCATGCCCTCTGGAACACCTCTCCGTCCACTGTTGACAAAATATAAGCTCCGTTGTGGAGATCTTTATGAATTACATATGGTCCGTCCCAGATTGGATCTATTACTCCGGGGCGCGGGAAGACTCGCTTGAGGACAAGATCTCCTTCTTATAAGCTACGATGCTTGACTTAGGAGCTGTATAGTGCTGCCACTTTTTGATTGTGAGCTGCTGCTTTGAGTGTTGCATCGTTTCTTCTCTCTTCAAATAGATCCAAGGACATGTGAAGGAGTTCTTCATTCTCTTTTGGGTTATAGTGGATCCTGCGGTGGGATGGCACTACAGTCTCGACTGGGAGCATGGCCTCCGATCCGTATGCCAAAGAGAATGAAGTATGCCCCGTTGATGTTCTGAAAGATGTGCGATAGGCCCAAAGTGCCATAGGAAGTTCATCCACCCAAGCGCCTTTCGACTTTTCAAGTTTCTTCTTGATTAGAGTTTTGAGAATTTTGTTGACAGCTTCGACTTGTCCGTTTGCCTAGGGGTAAGCTACAGATGAGAAGCTTTTGTGAATTCCGTGCTTTTGGCACCAGTCGGCGAACTCTTTGTCAAACTGTAGTCCATTGTCCGATATGATTTTGAGTGTAACCCCGTACCTGCATAGAACATTTTTGATCAAGAAGTTAATAACTTTTGCCGAGGATATTTTATTTAGAGGTTCCGCTTCCACCCATTTGGTGAAATAGCCAACTACCACTATAGCATATTTGGCTCCGCCTCGGCCCACCGGCAGTTTGCCAATCAAGTCAACTCCCCATACTGCAAAGGGCCAAGGGCTGGTCATTTGAGTGATCTCATTTGTTGGTAGTCGAGGAATCTTAGCGAACTTCTGACATCTGTCACATTTTTTGACGAAGTCTAAGGCGTCCTTGTTTAAGGTGGGCCAGAAATACCCATATCGGAGTATCTTCTTTGCCAGAGTCTTCTCTCCAGTGTGATCTCCGCAGCTTCCTTGATGGATGTTTGATAAGATTTCCTTGGCTTCCCTTCCAGCTACACACCTTAATAAGGGGTTAGAGAAGCCGCGCCGATAGAGGATGCCTCCCTGTATTGTGTAGCGGGAAGCTCTCCTCAAGATTTTCTTGACTTCGTTACGCCCATCGTGCAGTGTGCCATCTTGTAAGAATTTTCGTATGGGAGTCATCCGAGCTTCCTCTTCGATTGCAGCTATCAGATTCACTTGCTCGAAACTCGGGGTTAGCTGCTTTGAGGTGGCTACTGCTCCGGAAATGGTGCCGCCTCTCATGCTAGCTTGCTTTGCCAGTTCATCGGCTTCTTGGTTCTCTTCTCGAGAAATGTGTTTGATCAAATAGTGATCCAATTGATCAAGTAGCAGCTTGGTCTTCTTCAGATATGCTGTGAGTCGTTCTCCTCGAGCCTGAAATCCCCCTAGTATTTGATTTATAATAAGTTGCGAATCACTATGAAGACATAGAGAACTGACTCCAATCTCTAGGGCCAGTTCTAATCCAGTTATTACTGCTTCATACTCTGCATCGTTGTTGGTGGCAGCGAATTCCAACCTTAAAGCATAATGTAGCTTCCTTCCCCTGGGAGTGATTATTACAACCCCTGCCACCGAGCCTTGTTCGTTTGATGCTCCATCCACAAAGAGATTCCACTTGATGTCTTCTGCTATTTCAGATTGCTCTTTACCTTCGTTGGCAGTGAATTCGGCAATGAAATCGGCCATGGCTTGTCCCTTGATGGCAGTGCGAGGATGGTAGGTGATATCGTATTGACTCAGTTCAATGCACCATTTAAGTAGTCGCCCAGAAGTATCGGGACGATGGAGTACCTGCCTTAGCGGTTGATCGTTTAGAACTCTGATGGAATGGGATTGGAAATAGTGTCGCAGTTTCCGTGATGTGATTAGTAAGCAGTATGCTAGCTTCTCAAGTTTAGGATATCTGGCTTCTGCCCCCGTAAACCTCTTGCTCACAAAGTATACTGGCCGCTGTGCGCGGTTGTCTTCTCTCACCAAAGCGGCGCTCAGAGCATGAGATGACATAGCAAGGTTTAGGTATAGCTCTTCGCCTTCGTTTGGAGTCGAGAGTACTGGTGGTCTCTAGAGGTGTTCGATTAGGTTGAGGAAGGCTATTAAGCATTCGTTGGTCCATTTGAACTTTCCTTTGTCTTTCTTTAGAGCTTCGAAGATAGGGATGCACTTGTCAGCCGCTTTAGAGATGAATCTGCTTAGGGCGGCCACTTTCCCATTTAGGCTTTGCATTTCTCTTCGAGTGGAAGGTATCCTGATATCTCTCAAAGCTCGGACTTGTTCGGAATTTGCTTCAATCCCCCTGGCATGGACGATGAATCCCAAGAACTTTCCCGATGATACTCCGAATGAGCACTTTAGAGGATTCAGCTTCATTCCATATAGCCAAAGTACTTGAAACATCTCGCCCAGGTGGCTCACGTGATCGTTGGCTTTCCTCGATTTTACTAGCATGTCATCTACATAAACCTCCATAGTTCGTCCTATCAGTTCCGCAAACATCTTGTTGACGAGGCGTTGATAGGTAGCTCCAGCGTTTTTAAGTCCAAAAAACATTAATCTATAGTAGTACAATCCCCGGTCGGTGATGAAACTAGTGTGGTCTTGATCAGGGGCGTGCATAGGAATTTGGTTATATCCTGAGTATGCATCCATAAAAGATAAGAGTTCGTGCCCGGCTGTGTTGTCCACCAACTGATCGATTCGGAGGAGTGGGAAGCAATCCTTCGGGCAAGCGTCATTTAAGTTGGAGAAGTCAATGCATGTTCGCCACTTCCCATTAGCCTTCTTTACTAGTACCGGGTTAGCGATCCACTCTGGGTAGATGGCTTCTCGTATGAAGTTATTAGCAAGCAAGTTCTTTACTTCTTCATCGAGGACTGCCGATCGTTCTGTCCCCATACTTCTCTTTTTCTGCTTTACTGGCACCTTGGTAGGATCAATGTTTAATACGTGGCATGCCATGTCTGGGGAGATTCCAGTCATGTCAGTGTGCGTCCATGCAAATACATCCAAGTTGTAACGGAGAAAACCAATGAGTTGATCCCTCAATTCTGCTCTTAGCTGAGATCCGATTTTCAACAGTCTACTTGAGTCGTGTTTGTCTACAGATACAAACTCCATAACCTCTGCAGGCTCGGCGGTGGCCTCCTCCTCTTTGTCCCTGGGGTCTAATTCATTGAAAGGATCACTGGTATATCGAAGAGGAGGGGCTTTCTTTAGTTGCTATGCTTCCAAGTTTTTCATGCAGAGAGTAGTCTCTGCATTCTTCCCTTTATCCTTCCTGCGATTATTGCGAACTTCAGTTACATAGCAATCTCGAGCAGCGTCTTGATCTCCCTCTACTTCCCTTATTCCATTGTCTGTTGGAAATTTCATCTTCAGGCACCACGGGGCCAGGACAATTTGGAAGTCAGACAAGGCTGGTCTTCCTAAAAAGGCGTTGTAGGCCGAGTGATTATCTATTAGCACAAATGTTTGTTTCCGCATAACGGAGCAGGGGTGACTTCCTATTTCAACAAAGAGGTCCAATTGCCCGAGGGCCATCTTCGCGTCTCCAGTGAAACCGTGTAGTGGTTTGTTGCAGGGAGACACATCCTTCATTGACAGCTTCATTCTGTCGAAAGCATGCTTGAATAGGATATTTACTGAGCTTCCAGTGTCTACTAGAATTCGGAAAACTTCGGCTGGGCCGAACCGGGTAGAGATGACCTAGGATCCATGTGAGGGTACTGCCTTCCTTCTAGGTCACGCCCATTGAATGTAATGTCATCATTCTCTTTTCGCTTCGGGTGGCGTTCTTCCATAACAGAACTAACGCAGCCTTCATTGTTTCTAAGTGACTTTCCATATCTTTCCATCTCTGTCCAGTTCCTGTCGGCGATGTGTGGTCCTCCTGATATGGTATGGACCACTATCTTCTCTTGACTGGAGCCGCTGGTGTTGCGATTTCCCCCTCCTGTTTCTGGGAGGGGTAGCCTTGGGTTCTCATTGGCAGGAGCTGGGGTCCTATTACGACCTTTTACATAGCGTTCCAGTCTCTTCCTTCTGATGTGTTCTTCAATTAAGTCCTGGAGATGATGGCATTCATTGGTATCATGCCCATGAGATTCGTGGAAGCGGTAGAACTTTCCAGACTTAATTGTGTGATCTGATTCCTTCTTGTACGGGGGGCGTTTGTATTTAACTTCGTCTTGGGTGGCCAGGAAGATGTTTTCGATTGTTTCATTCAAGGGAGTGTAAGCGTCAAATCTCGGTCCTGGCCGATACAGATGCTTTTCTCCCTTCTTGCCCCCAGCATTGTCTCTAGAGTCATTTCTTCGGACGTCCTTCGCTACAGCGGGTGTGCTGCCATGAGCTGCCTTAATTTGTTGCCATGTCTGTCTTTCAGTGGCAACGTCTTCAAATCTCATATTTCTTCCGGCTTCATGGAAGAAATCGGGTAAGGTAGTTGGGTTTTTTTCGTTAATCTTCTAGAAAACTTAGTATCCGGATGCACACCACTACAGAGGGCCATTAAGATGAGTTTCTCATCGGCGCCTTGGACTGCGGCCGCCGCAGCATTAAATTGGGTTAGATATTGCTGCACTGTCTCTCCGGGCTTCTGTTTAATATTAGATAGGGAATAAGCGTCCTTGGATTGTTCCACATGAATGCGGAACTGGCTGATGAACTTTTCCTTCAACATTTCCCATGAGCTGATGGATCCTTGGGGTAGATGGCAGAACCAGGAGGTAGCTAGATCTGCCAAGAATAGTGGAAAGCATTTGCACAATAATCCTTTTGTGGCTCCGCTCATGAGCATATGTTGTGTGTATCTATGCAAGTGTACAATGGGGTCAGAGATTCCCTTGTAAGGTTCCATTGTTGGCATTTTCCATTCTTGGGGGGTGATGGCAATTTCAATATTGCGGGTGAAAGGGCTGGTTACCCTAGCGCCTATCCCTCGATCTCTTTGATCCCGTTGGACGCACTCTCTGAATAATCGCGCCATCCTTTCATCATAATTTGGAGAAGATAGAAATGAGTTTGGTTCTTCTCTGTGGGATTGATTCCGTCTAGATGATCCGTAGGGGTGGTATCGTCTATTACTCCTAATATTTTCAATGGCTGTCTTTGGTCTTCTGGGAGCATGCTAGGGTCAGCTACAGTTGGCCCTTGCCTTGATCTTCCCCTGCTGGGTTCTGTTCCGAGCACTTCCTTATGTCCAACTTCGGGTTGGACTCTAGCTCGGCCCCGTTCATTGGTGTTCCATGGCTAGGTAGCGTGACAGGCTCAGCTACAACAGACCCTCGCCTGGTACCTCCCCCGCTGGGTTCGTTTTCAAACGTTTCCTCGGGTCGGAGTTCGGGCTGAGTTCGGGCTTGGCTCCTACCATTGTTGTTTCTGTTGTTAGCTTCTTCAAAGAAGAAATATCTTTGTCGCCTCCGAGATCCTTCAGACTAGGACTCACCCCATGATTCAGTGTTGCGGTTGGATTCTTCAGCATCCCTTAAGCGTGACATGAGTCGGTTCACCAAAGCTTCTTGTTGGGATGTGAAGCGGTCAGTCACTTCAGCCACAACCCTGTTTAGATCTGCCCTAGTAATTGCTGTCGGCTGTTCTGTGGCAGGGGCTGTTGGATTTGTCTGATTTCCATTTTGTACTGCTGTTGGAACGGGACGATTCTCTTGATCTGTGATCACTGGATCTGGAACGCTGCTAGTTGCGATGTTCTTTCCTTTGCTAACATCTTTCTTCTGCCTGGGAGGCATGTCTTCCAAGCAATGAGCGATGCTGTTGGAAGAAGCTGAAGCTTCCAGCTCGATTTCTTAGTGGAAGCACCAAAAATGTTTGCACAAAAATGGGCAAATACCTCCAAGTCGTATGATTTAGTCGATTTTATGTTGTTCTTCGTGATTTGGGTGATTTATGAAAATATGTAAAAAGCAGGGACTAAATTGTAAAAGACACACAGATTTATAGTTGTTCGGCCAGAATGTGCCTACGTCCACTTCATATGTTATTCTCTTTCACTGTTTAGATTACAAATACAGAGCTTTGATTACAAGTGTATGAAAGTTGTTTGAAAGTTCTGTCCGTGCTTGAGCTCTCAAACTTGTCTTCCATTGTTGTACCCCTACCCCTCTATTTATAGAGTGAGGCTGGGGGTAGGGGTCTTGGATGTATATAGCTGCTGGTGGGCCTGGGCTGACGTGATCTGGCCTGGCAATGTTGGTTCGGTAGTGCTTTGGCTCGGTAGCTGGTGGAGCATTGATTGGACCGGTGGTAGGTGGGTTGAGTTCTGATCCGGTAGTCTTGGTTCGGTAGTGCCTCCCCTATCTTGGTTCGGTGGTGCCTTCTTTGCCTTGATTCAGTAGCATTGGACCGGTGGTGGTTGGAGTGGTTTTGGTTCGGTAGTTCTTTGGAGTGGTTTTGGTTCGGTGGTTCTTTGGTCCGATGGCTCCGGTTCGGTGGTGGGTGAGAACACGCCCAACAAAATCAAATTAAAATATATATATATATATATATTTAAAAGTATAGTTCCAAGATCATTTAAAAACAGGCTTCTCTGTTTATACCTGTAAGTAAACAGAAACTTTTGAAAACCAAGAATTATTATAAATTGTTGCATGTGATTGATATGTGTAGCAATGATGAATATTTGGTGTATGGATGTTTTTAAGTTTGAATATAGATTTAAACTTCTCTGTATATATGGTATATATGTCTGTAAATATATACCTGTAGTCTTTTTTCTTTGTTGTATTCACATATTCAAGAAAGGAAAAACAAATCTAAATCTTCATACCCAAGTAAATTCAAGCTATGATCATAGAATAGAAAATGATTATAATAAGGTAATTTCATTTTCAAAAATAATTTCTGGTGGAATTATTTTGTTAACATTTCAAAAATTAAGTTTTTATAGTAAAACCTGTTAAATAAGAAAATCCAAATATTTAAATTTCAAGTTTAGATTGTATGATATGAATTGTCTTGGCAAATAATGAATTTAGGCACCGAAGTCGTAATTTTTAGCTTGCTAAAGAACAAGACATGCAGGGGATTATTGGCGAGTGCCATTGATCGGCGGCGAGAGCTCCATTGGGTTTTGGTCTGGAGGAGGCTCGAGACTCGAAGGACGTGGGAAAAATACTGGAAGAAATGTCGGTTCGTCGTGGTGGGCAGGGGAGGATGAACTAGGGTTTAAGAGCTGGTTCAAGTTGTCAGTTTTTGTGAGGATGGTGCGACGTTTAGGTAGCATCGAGTTGAGCTAGGGTAGGGGAAATGGAAGAGAGGGGTTTGGCACATTCTCAGGCATGGGGACAAGGTTACCGGTGGTAATAGAGGCAGCGCGAGGGATTGTTGACTGATCGGGTTTTCGGTTCTGGTGTATCGTCTACCTCGTTTTTGCTTCCTGGCATTTAGGTGGGAACTGAGTAGAGGGAAGCTCGAAGGGGGTCGTCGGTGACTCATAGGCGTAGTCGATGACGATGGGAACGTTGACGAACTCATGTGCACGTACACATAGATCATCTCGTATCTGCTTTTGGTTGCTGTTGATTGCTTCGAGAAGAATGATATTTTTACTCGGGGTTGAACACGAGTTTCGATCGAGTAGTGTTGGAGATTGTTTGGCACAGAACGATGATGAGTTTAACTCGGGTAATGGTAGTTATGGGCTCGGGTCCGTACTAGTATTAGGCTTAGTTGACAAATAAATCAAGTATTAAAAAGATTATCAAAAAGAAATGAGTTTTAAAAGAAATACAAACAAAGTTCTAAAAAGTATTGTTAAGTTTTAAGCAAGTCTATTTCTTTTTCCAAAGTGAAATGTTTAAAAAAAATTCTGTTTTGAATAATTTTATAGAAGGTTAATTCTTATTTTTTTAGATGATTTAAATGATTTTAGCAAATAAAGTATAATCTATTTAATGGATTAAAGTAAGTAGTAATTAGTTGTGTAATCAATTTAAGGAATTAATTTATTAATGTGATTGTTAATTAAGTTATTGATTAAAAGATGATTATTTTATTACGAGTAATCACTTAACGAGTAATCACTTAATGAAATTAATTAGTAATAATTTTTAATGTAATTAATTAAAGGATTAATCTGTTAAGGGTTAATTAATTAATTAAAATTAAGGGTCAAATTAATTAATGATCAAGGTTAATTAATTGAGGATAATTAACCAATTGAATAATTACTTGATGAAAGTAATTAAGGTAAATTACTTAAGGTAAGTAATTAGGATTAATTACTTAATGTAATTAATTAAAGGGTTGATTAATTAATTAAGTAAATTTATTAAGGGTTAATAAATTAATAAGTGCGATTAATTAAAGGATAATTAATTAATGTAAGTAATTAAGGAACAATTAATTTGAGAAAATAATTAAGGATTAATGTGGTTAATGTGAATGGATGAAGAATAATTAATTTGAGTAATTAATTAAGGGTGGATAACTTATTGTAATTAAAGGATAATTAATCATGGGTATTAAATTAAGATCGATAATTAAATATAATTTATTAATTGGTTTGTATTTAATTAATGTTTAGTAAAGGTAATCCAAGTGATTAAAGATTAATAATTAATTTAATTAGAGATAAATTAAATTAACTTGGAAGTGATCAATCTTGCTTATGAAAGATTGATTGATGATTAAATGCTTGAATTGATTGATATCTCTAATATGAAATGTTTTGTGATATGATATGTTGGATGGACAATGATAATGTGGTTATCTATTGATGATGAATTGCTGCGTAAAAAGTGACATCTTGTATTTAAAGTTGGATTGTATTTCACTTGAATAACTTGTGTTAAGATGGTATTGAATTCGAAGAGACCAGAATCGGGTATTAGTTAGTATCTGAAACCACTTCGATTCTTTATAAATTGATTTGTGGAATCAATAGGCTGAAATGGAATGATTTGAGAGAATTGGTCCATTTATTCTAAGTTTTGGTACTTAGAAATTGATATGTGAAATAAATGATGTCTATAACAACTCGTGAAGTTGTGAATTTATACAAGTTACCCCGAGTTTATATAAGTCGAATGCTTTTGTATTCCATGTTAGATGGGTTTACTCACGTTGGTTTCCAGCCTGACCTGGGTGTTACTTTTATGTAATGCTCGGGTCAGACTGAGTGTTATAGATTTTCAGGTAAGGACATTCTGGAGCTTAGGAGGCGAGCGGGATGGCAGGAACGTATAGAGTGTTTCCGCCGTGTTATGTTGTTGTATATTTGGGACAAGTTATTTTAACTGTCTAGTGATTGTGAAATGTGTAACTTTGATGAATTATAATGTAATTTGATAAGTACAGTTTTCCTTTGTATAGCTGTTATTATTTGATATTATATTTTATCCGCTGCGAATGTGAGATTCTGAGTTTGGTTTTCTTTTCTTCTTCTTCTATCTCTTTTCTTCTTTTTCCTAACTATCTGGAATTTTCGGGATCGAAAATTCCGGGTCGTTACAGTATACTTATATATAGCAAATACAAGTACGTTACTATAGTGTTATCCCATACCCAAACTTACTTTAATTCCTTAGGATTATGTTTTTAAAACAATTTTTAGGTAAAGTTTTTTACAAACCTATGCTCTGATACCAAGCTGTAACATCCCGTATCTGGAGGCCAAAAGCTAAGCGCTACGGATGCTGCGGTCATTCATAATATCTGGTGATACAATATGATTATTCCAATTATATCCATAATATCAGAAGCATATGAATATGAATAAATCACCAATTTCAAAATAATAATTTGTTGATTACGTTTCAAAAACAATAATTCATATCCATGCTACATAATCCCATAACAGTTTCCCAGGTAATGATAAACTATACCAATCACAAAATAAGCTAAGATCGACATATGATGATGGCCGTTTAGATGATCAAAGCAATATAGTCATATTTGACATGCTATACACAGCGAAAATACAGAGTAAACTAAAACTCCTAATTAGCTATCCGTCAGCTACCTGCTCGTCTTTGGAAGCTTTATTCGCCAAAATTTCTAAAACCTGAAAACCTCAACCCTTAACCTACTCAAATCAACTTTATGCACCCGAGAGTTTAAGGGGGACAAAAACTTTGAGTCGAACATAAAGCCTAATGTGAATAATATTGTTCATCTCTGTTATTCTATGTTAAGTGAGACCACGTCGGCTTAGCGGAATAGGTTTCTCCTCAATAAAATCCTTATAAAACGTATCTTTTGCAAATCATTTCCTGCAAACAAAGCTGGTTAAAATCTGCTTATATCAAAATAGCAATATCTATTATGCTAAAACTGGTAAAAAATGTAAACCATTATTATGTAAACGTACATAAATCTTCAGGTAATAACTGGAATATCTGTATGAACAATATAGTTTTGCTTGGCTAACTATTAACCTTTGGCTAACTCGGACCTACCAGACAATATAATCAATATTATCTAACATTTGTTAGACACTCTTCTTCTGGATGGTTTGTCCATAACTATCTGTCAAATACTTCTCTTCTAGACGGCATGTCCTTAACTTATCACCTTCTAAGGTCACCTAATCCTAATGGTTTTGCGGTATCACCAATAACCTACCTGTATACAAACATATATTCCTTTATCTGTGCAATCATAATTTTAGTCTTACCTATGATAGAGCCCTACTCATTGGAATTTTGGACTTAATTAGCTGTGGCTAATAGCTAATGTATAAGGCACAATCCTATACTGGTCTCATCTAGTATTATAATATCTGAGTCAATTTACTTTAGGATATCTTTCCAAAATTTTCCTTGAAAACTTTTTCAAAATGATTTAAACCTTTAAATCAAACTCAAGCAAGGGAAAAAATATATAATCTATATGCTTTGCCCAAAATCACCTTGCCATATTATATATACTTTACTCAAATCTTTAATTGATGAAAACATTTAACTGTTGATAGTCCCCCTTTCAAATTTATTGAAAGTACCCCTTTCGAAACAATTGAAAGTACCCCTGTTGGAACCAAGGAAAACCCTTTCTTTCATCTAGGCCGAAAGGCCAAAATCTTCCTTTCGAAACCATCTTCCAAACCCTTTCGAAACCTTTAGAAATCTTCCTACCGTAAGCTTTAAAACTTTAAGACTTATTTATTTTAAAACCTTTAAACATTGCCTTTCGAAACCTTGGAAAATCTTTCCTTTCGAAAACATTCGAAACCTCGGTAAAACTATACCTTTCGACTCCTTCAAAACCTTTGGGGAACCACCCCTTCGATACCTCTTTTAAAACCTTTCAAAAGCATTAAATCTAAATATTTTTAAAGCACTTGGGTTCAATTTAAAATCTATGGAAACCTTTTGAAAATATTAGGGAACGGCCCCTTTGAAACCTTTCTTATACCCTTTCGAAAGCATTAAATCATAAACCTACAAAAAGCACTCAAAATCAACTATTTCGAAACCATTTGGGTTATTCTTTAATCGGAGAAAAAGGGTCTTAAAACATTTAAGTCGAAAGCACCTGTTTCGTAACCATTTCCTAAGTAAATATGTGATGTTGTTGAAACCACCCATTCGAAAGCATTGGAGAAATGGGTAGATTTCTAAAAAAACAACCCCTTCAAAACCTACTGGGTTGAAAGGTAGAAAGGCGGCATCTAGGTGTTTCGACTTAGTCGAAAGAATTTATTTAAAAACAAAGGTGCAACCCAATCGAAACCATATCCTTTTAAACCATTTGACCTGGTTGTAACCCAAACAAGTCAAAAGCATCTTAGTCGAAAGCAAGCAGGCGCATTTTCCTTTAAAATCAAAGCATAGCTTTAACCCTTTCGAGACCTCATTGTTTCGACCCTATACCTTTCGCCCACATCCAATTCATTACATACCAATTACCTAATAACATATGCATTGGTTTCAACTATGTCGAAGGCGATAGTATGAAGGCGGAACTTGGTGCCAAGTTATCGAAACAGTGAAAATCCTATTTATCTATACTTTTAAACTATTTCTTTTGTACCTAACCTGCCTTATTTTGTCTAAACCTGATTGGCTGACATTTTACTTTTCAAAAGTACTGCCATTTTCTAGAAATAAATATTTCAAATTATTTACAAAATGCTCCTTTTCTCCTTTTAAAATATATAAAACATTTAAGTCTCATACCTTAAATAATTTTATATACCCATCAAAACACTTAGGAAGAATCTAGAAAAATTCAAAAAAATCTCTTTTAATATGTTTTCTAACATATAAAAATTTCAGACCCAAACCATTTATTATTTACCCATAAATAATTAATGGCCTAAAACAACATTTTCTTTACTAGAAAATTCTTAGTAATCCACATAAATTCCAAAAATTATGAATATTGAAACCCATCTCCAAAATATTATTTCTAAACTACACTAAAATTCGCAAGGAATAATGATGTTATTTAATAGGGTTTTTACCTTAAAACATATCATAAAATTAATATGAACATGTGTAAAACATCAACAAATATATATATAACATTCTGTCATTCAAAACATGGAAAAACATTGCAAATCAATTCAGAATTATCTTAAAACCAAAACAAATCAAAATAGAGATGTAAACATTATTCACCTTGGCTTTTGTGATTAAAGAGATTGATATGTAAATGGATTTGATTTACTTAATCTTCATCCTAATTTCTTCTATCTTTTCTCCTGATCCTTTATAATGGTGATCGGTCTCTCATTATGAAATTTTGAAAATGAGAAGTGAACGTGTATTGAGATACACGTCCTAAATTTAGGGGATGTAGGAGTGGTCTCTTTCCTATTTTGCCCTCCTATATTTTATTTTTAACTCACCTTTAGTTTATTATTAAATGGCACGGCTACCCGTTTTATAAAATCAAATCTCAATCCCATAATCAACACATTATTTTATTTAATTTCTAATTAAATATCCTAAATAATGTTATCAAAAATATGGGGTGTTACAAATTACGTTACACACAGAAAGGAATCTGAAAACGAAAGACATGTTATTGGTCACCAGCAAAACCATTAGGATCAGTTAGATTGGAAGAAGTAAGGACAGACCGTCCATAAGAGGAGTATCTAACATATGTTAGATTTTTTATGTTTTTTGGTAGGCCCAAGTCAGTCAAGGGTTGGTAGTTAGCTAAACAAAACTATAGCATATGGACAGATAGTCCATATGATATCTAATATATGCAAATAAACAATATTGCTTTACATATTTAACCAGTTTTGGTAGTAGGATTAGAATTTGCAAATGATATGCTTTAAAAAGGATATAAGTGAGGAGTAACATGTTCATTGAGCGGCGTGGTCTCACTTAATATTAGATAATTGAGATATATAGTATTATTCACACCTGGCTTTATATCCGACTCGAATTTTTTGTTTCACTTAAACTCTCTGTTACACTAAAAATCAACCTTTCGACTAGGACGAAAGGTCTTTCAACAAGAGCAAAGGAAACTGAGCACAGCCCAAACCTTTCACAGGATTCGAAGGGATGTAGTTATTAGAATTTATTAACATCAAACCTTCCGAAGAAGTTGAAGGGTTCTGTCTTTAGTATCCAAGGTGGTCTTGCCTTTTGAAGAAAGTGGAGAAGTCAAAGCAAGTGCAGGCAACTCTATAATGACCTTTTTGAAATCATAACAACCTTTCGAATTGGTTAAAACACACCCAAGGTACCTTTTAACAGTATCGTCAGGTTTACGAAGAAAGCACCACTCGCAAGACAACCACCAAGAGAAGAGCAACCTTCTGACAAGGACGAAGGATTCATAGTAGCCAAAGGGGCAAACCCTTCAACAAAATCGAAAGGTCTATGAACACAAGAGGAGGAGCATGCTTTTCGATTAAGTCCAAAGGTCCAGAAGAGCAGTTGAAAGGCGAATCTTTCAGCAAAGATGAAAGGTTTAAAGTTGCATATAAAAAACCTTCTGACTCGGTTGAGAGCATGATGTCGAGAGGAAAGCCGCCGACATCTATAAATAAGACCCAAGGGGTCTAGTTTAAGGGGTTGATTTCTCTAATTCTATTCTTGTAACTTCTTAATCAAAATACTGTAATCCTAATTGAGTGTGATTAGGGAAATTTAATAAAAAGGAAGATTTTTCTTGGATTCACAAGGGAGTCCTTAGCTTTGTTAATTGCTTTACTATTTGCTTAAACCTTTGCTAGATTAACTCATATTTCTAGGTTCAACCCCATCAGAAGATTCTTGTCGACAAGGAAAATAACGCTTCTTCTATAAGTAATCACTGCAACCCTTCGAAGCTCTCAATGATACAATATAAACCATTTGACCATGTTGGCAACTTATTTGAGTCAACAATCACAAAAACCTTTCGAAATCATTGGCACTATAGTCTGAACCTTTCGATAAGGTTCACTGCCCTACATACTCCAACAACATCAACAACCTTCCGAAACCAAACAACTAGTGCTCTAAAACCTTTCGACAAGATCGATACCCACTTCATACCCACAAAAGCATATCATACTCTGTTTGAGCCCAAGGAGGACAATTACCTTAACCGTTCGATAGGATTAAAATTAGCCCTTTTTAAGGACAAACTAAGGGAATTTCAACCCAATCGAGACGACAACTTTTGCAGGAGTTCTCATAAAAGTTCAATTAAGATAGGGACCAAGATATACTAACTTAGTAAAGATGGATGTTTCCATAACCCTACACCTAAACCTTTCGACTACGTCGAAAGGTCTGATTCGAAGGTTATTTACCAACGAAATTACAAAGACAATCCTAAAGCGTATCAAGTCCTTCCGTTTAAATCAGATTAGATACACTATTTGGGGCAACTTTGGGGTGTTGACAAAACATCTACTACCTTCCTTAAAGGCTCTACATACAGCTATTTTTCATTAATCCATCTATTTGGATTCTTTGGGAGTGCTGACCATAAATTTGGTTAACATTTTAGTGCTAAAAGGTGGCTCAAACCTCTGACTTGTTTGACCCCCTAACACTATTATTCTCTAACCTCCATTGGACGACTCCATAATAGGTTCATTCATTTTGATTTGATCATGGGAAAAAGATTTAAGAAATCTGAACAAAGGTCTTTTGAACCACACTTGACAAGACACTCTCAAGTAAACATCAAAAACTCCAATTAGTGTGAAGAACAAAGAATAAGGCTCAAAGCCTTAAGGGTTATAAACAAAAAGAAAGCAGAATTTTATGATCCTGAGAAACAGAGTCTAAAACCCTTTCATGTTGGCAATACCCTAACCTTTTTGGTTGGAAGATTAACAAATGGAAGTAACAACGTCTTTAATCAAATGAGGAGGATCATTCAGTCATATTCCCATGGAACTATCTTTGAAAAAGAAATGATAAAGGATTATGATAATTTTACACATAGATGGAGTAAGATTATAAATGAGGTTCACCATTCAAGGAAAAACTATGAACTCATAGAGAAATCCACAACCGAAGAACTAAGGATGATAAAGAAATTACCAAGTAGAAGTATAAAGATTACCAAGAAATTTCCGACCGTAACCCTAAGATCGAAAGAAATTCCCTCGGAAGAGGATCAACAGACAATGAAAAGGAAACCTACTCCTCTAGGAGAAGTACTTGAACCAAGCTACAAAAGAATTAGACGCTAGACAAAGATGGCCAAAAATCAAGACTTCTTAAAGAATATAATCTTATGACCATGATCGAAGATATCTATATCCAAACCAAAGAAGAACTAAATTATTGGCCTTCTCAGAAAAAGAAGCCAGGGTTTGAAAGAAAACTTAAAGGATTATATTGCAATTTACCTTTGATAAACAGACATGATATAAGTCAATGTAAGGTACTTGAAAAGATGGTCCTACACTTTTTAAGACAAGGAAACTCAAACAGTTTGCAAAGAATTGAAAAAATTATGGAACAAAAATTCTATTCTCAAAATAAGAAAAGTCTACATGGTCGGGAATAAAATTCTCCTCAAACTTGGATTACCTAAAATGGTAGGCTACCAATAATGTAGAAAGCCCTTGATCATGCCAAGATGGCCTGGTCAAGGCACCTCCTGGAGGGGTGGTGTAAGCCTTTAGTCACGCCAAAGTCAGAAATAGCCAGGTAAAAGTAGCACAAGCCCTTATCCATGTCATGTTATGGCTAGGATAAGGCGCCTCTTGGCGGAAGCATGGGTAATCCCTTGGTCCCACCACGCTATGGCCTGGCCAAGATACTGAACAAGCCCTTAGTCGTGCCATGCTATGGCTAGGTTAAGGCACTTTCAGGAAGGAGGTTGGGTAAGTCCTTAGGCCCTGCTTGAGAAAAAGCTAGCCGAGAGCACCAGAAACCCGGACTAAATGTTCGAAGGACTAAGAAAAGTCCCTTCCTGAAATGGGCACCGCTAGAAATTGGCAACGCATAAAATGACAACTGCTTGAAATGGGCACCGCCATAAATCGACACTGCCTAAAATGGCAACTGCTTAAATAAGTATAAAAATTGGACAAAAGAGTCCTAGCCAGAAATAGGCCAAAACAAATCGATACAGGAAAATTGGGCCCAAGAAAGAAAAAGCATGAAAGATATCATCAAAGCCTAAAGACGGCACATTCAACAAAAGAATCAGAAAGAATTCTCTGGCTTCTCTTTATCAAAGTCTACCAGATTGGTATTCTGGTCTTCTATTACTTATTACAAAAAATGGTATTTTGGTCTTCTGTTACTTATTACCAGAAATGGTATTCTGGTATTTTATTACTTACCACCAGAAATAGGATCCTGGACTTCTATTACTTAATTACCACATATGGTTTTCCGAACCTTTACTATTAATTCCAATTTGAGGATCCTGGTATCCTATTAGCATATGTGGATTTATGACCTTATATTATCCTTTACCGGAGGTGATACTCTAGGCCTCTATTACTTATTCCCGAGAAGGGTATTTTGATATTCTTTTTTTAAAATTAGCACTCTAACCTTCCATTTCTTACTGTCACAAGATTCTGAAAGGTGACTTTCAACTTGTCTTCCATCTACTAATACCCAAATTTGGGTCCGATGACACCTCATAAACTCTATCATTAACACCTAAATCTGGACATCAAGACGACTTTTTATTTAAAACCCTAATTTGGAAACAAAATCTTTGGATTTCTATTCATCTCAAGCACTTAAATCTGGGCCAAAGAATATTATAAAAAGAAGATCACTATTAACAGTCTTTGAATGAGAACTTCAGGCTTCTAACTTTTTAAAATCCCATTAATAAAGAGGAATGGGTTGAAGAGCTACTACATCAAAGTTTCAGACATTGATATCTAATCAGATTCTTTATTAAGTAAAGACTATATTCCAATATCTGTGTAAAACTTATTACTAATTAATTTTAGGATTTCGAGCAAATGGAAAGAGTTAAATCCATGATCATTACTCATTACGGTTAAGGAAGAGATCTTGACATTTTGAGTAAATTACCTTCTATACAATTGGCAAGATGATTTGCTAATCAGGGCAAATGATATACTTGACGAATATGTCAATTTAGAGCTAACAATTAAAAGTATTGTTTGTTACATGTTTCTCAAAAAAGTCAAAATGATAGGAAATCTGGATTTACTTAATCAAGTGAGGGGTCATGAACTAAGATGGAAAGCTCAAGAAGTTTATAAACCTTCAGGAGACACCTTCAAATGAAAAGGTGAATAAGGTGCAAACAAAGACAACAAAACAGGTAGTATTTTCAACATTATAAATAATGCATTGCATTATGCCACATAACATTACCAAGGTATGAAATTATATCATATATATATTGAAATTATTGCCGCTCAATCAACTGCTTTGCAAAACCATAAATACTATAAGGTCAGTACCAGAAGCTGGGTTCCCAAGTATAAATTCCAAAGATTTACATGATGCCTGGCTACCTTTTAATTTTACTTCCAAGCCATCAATTCTCTTGTAAAACTTGCCCATTCCGAAGTCGATGTCGATACTAGTATCTCCACCAATGGAATGCTTTAAAACATTAATATCTTAGTCCCTTTCCTTAATTTTTAAATTTGAATTCTCAATTTCTTTGGAGAATTCTTGAATAATATGACGTTGAGGAAGATACTTTCTATCCCACTCCTTTGCAATAGGATTATCAGAAAGCTTAGAAATAAAAGAATCCATGTAAGATTGACTTCATTCAAGCCCGCTATTAACCTATCTTTGATCTTTACAAATCTCAAAGTAGGGGCTTCGGAAAGTAAAACCAATCCTGCTTGAGTCTCCTATATAAACAAACAAAACGAAAAATCAAATTTCTTTATTTTAATAATAAGAATGCATGTTGAAGTGCATTTCTCAATCATCACTTGCTATCGTCAACAAGATACAATTCCTCATAAGTTTTTAAGTTAAAAGTCTATTTATGTTGATGCAATTTTTGATATGACTTTCCTAATCTTGCCACGAGAGTTGGCAGGAAGAAGCACATTGAACATTGACTGTCTCTTAATTTTAATTCCAAATCGCTTATTTGTTGGATGAATTTGGACATCTTCTCATCAAAGTCGATTGCAAGATTCGATTTTACTTGCTGTTTAAATATAATAATGCTTGATCTTTTCTCTTAATACCAGCCTCCAGATAGTCAATGTGATTCTTACGGTTGATGGCTATAATCATTTGGATGAGATATGTTTTATGCCACTTCACGGCTTCGGTGTTTCCACTGAAACACTCGAGAAGGACTTTGTCATGGGCTACAATCTCGCCACTTTGGTTTAATAATCTATCTCAAATGACGTTAAAGCAAGAAAGTAAATTTTGAGGGAAATGGATCATAGCAGACTTTGGCTCTTATTTAAATCAAAATAAATAAAATAAAATCAGAATTGAGATAAAAGATAACTTTATTACTGTGGTAATGGAATACGGCTCAAAATAGAAGCAGAGATAAAGATACAGCAATCACTTTCATTATGTCTGGGGTTGAGAGACAACCTTCCTAACTTTACATCAAGAATTAGCGAAAAGCACAACCGTTGAGTCAAATGGTGTGCTAACTCCTCTGAGGTGATAACCGGTGGACATTTACTATAATCCCATTTACAACCTAATAGGCTATCCCAACCACGAACTAAAAATAAATGAAATATTTTGATTTCTTTTAAGAAAGTTTCCTTCTATCCTCCAAGGAAATCAAAGCAGAGTCGAGGGTATTCTAAGTATAGTTCTTGTGAATCGTGAAGAAAGAAATATCTCGCTAACTTCGAAGTCTTTAACACTGGTGCATTTTCTAGAGTAAAACCTTCTCAAGTTAACATATTGGCATAGGTGGTCTCTTGGGATGACACGATCTAAGGAATAGATATTCTGAAATAATGTAGTAAAGAAAAGCTAAGCATAGAGGATATAATAAAAACACATATTCATAAGTCGATTACTAGTTACATATTTATAATCACTCCTCAGGTTCATAATAAATAGACTTAGAAAAGAACTCACAAACAAATTTGATCTTATAATACCTAAACTTTACAAGGGGAAGATTTTGAGGAACCAATCAGACCCGAGGTAAATTCCAGCATGCCTCAGGATGCGGGTCAAATCCGAACTCATCTAAATGTCTTTTATGGAAACATCTAAGTAGACCCCCACTGAATTCACCTAAGTATGAAAATTATATGGTTAAGTGTCAACAATATACTTTATCCAAAATTAGTTAAAATATCTCTCTCTACCACGGTCATTCAGAATAAGTTGATAATTCTCTATTTTACTTTGAGAGGCGTATTACTGAAGACGCGCTTTCTCTAGTAAAGAAGCATCCCTCTGATATTTAAAAGATACTAGCTTGAAACTTGTTGACAATTTAGGGGTTACGCAATGATCCATGATATCAAAGCAATTCATATAGAAAGCTTGCCTTATACCAGAATTCGCTAGATAGTTTCCATTCTTTACTCATCCTAAAATCAAATGAAGATCATAATCATACAAAATGACAAAATAAATCTATTATATTTTCAAGACATATGAAAGAGAACGCGTAAATTTTCCCACTAAAAATATCAATTTCGAACCTGCTCGTCTTCTCCCCTCTTTTATATAGATTGTAATAATGATAATATTAAATCATTTATCTCCACAACAAAAAGAGCACCAATGGCAGCCTGTAACATTCAGCAAATTCATCCCGATTTTGTTGACATGGAAGTGCCACGTTGTTGTTGTTATGCATTAGGACTATTAAATCAACCACAAGAGGCGGAGGAAGTACAAAGCGCACAATCCAGCAACACAATTCATCAACAGCCTAGTTTCTTTAATCACCACATAATGGCTACATGATCTATGTTTTATGTCTTGACTACGGCCATGTTCTGGATGGATTTGGCCTTCTAGGACACCTCCAACGAAAACCCAACGCTGGTGACATATTCACCTTATCAGCCAATATGGGTTGAACCCATCATCGTCAACCTAGTTGATTTAGCTCCAGACCTTCCCCTTTTCAAATGAGCAATGATTGGGGGGCTATCTCGTCTTTTATCTAATTCGTCCCAAGTGTTTGATTTTGAAATAGTGGTATCTTTTTGAATATGTATATGCTGAATGGTAACTAATAGTAGTTTCGAGGGGCTTAATTTTAAGCGATGTAACACATGTTGTATATAAGTTAAAATTTCCTAATGTTTAAACTATTGTTAAATGTTGATTTTGGAATGATATTATGTATCTAGAAATGCACTTAATGTATTAATATCTTGATTGAATGATGTTTTGTTATAAAGGAAGTAAATAGAAGGATTGGGTCGCCGACTTGAAGAAAAATTGATTTTCCCAAAATTTGTTGATCCCATCTAATAAAATAGCAAATAAAGTTGCCTTAAAAAGCCTGAGTACCAAAACACATATAAAAATGATAATGATGATGCAAAAGGTTAAGTAAAAAACTTTATAGTCAAAGCTTTCGATGTCGTCGAAAGGTCTATGGCTTGAGCTTTCGACGAATTCGAAAGGAATATAGAAAAACCTTTCGACGATGTCGAAAGGTTAACAAAGCAGACTTTCAACAATGTCGAAAGGAATAATGACTTCAGCTTTAACTACTATTCTTCAATAATATTAAAAAGTAAAAAAAAAATGTAACTTCCTTAACCTATCGATAAGGTCGAAAGAAAATGATGAAACATTAACTCACTCACTACCTTTCGATGATGCCGAAGGCTCTACAGAAACCATAACCTATTCCAAATGTAACCTAAGTTAAATGGCAAGACCTTTCAATATAATCAAAAATCAAGAGCCTAAAAATTCCTAAGTTTGAAAATATAGATATGTTTAATGTTGCCGAAAGGTGTGATAAATTCATTAAAATATGTCATACACATTGAAGTCGAAAGGTTTCAAGTTTGACTTATGCTCATTTAAAATGTTTCGATAGAGATAAACGAAAGCAACTCTAGGTTTTAAAACACTTTAACCTTGTCGAAAGCTCATTGCCGAAAGGTTAAGCCATTAAATTATCTAATCTCTTGACAACAAGGAAAGGTTGGAGTCACAATACTTTCCAACCCCATAGAAGGGTTCATAGCAGGCAAATCCATCATTGCCACCTCAGTCTCCTTCGTAAGGGCAGAAAGGTCACTTTTAGTTGTCAAAATTGTACATTAGCGGATTCCAAGCTAACCTACTAGGTCTAACCAAACACGAATCAAATATTCAATGCAGTTTTCAAATCCTCCTCGAAGAACAAATAAGAGAGGAGGCTAATCTAAAGTTTTAAGTCGAATTTGAGAAGTTACCTTGTCGTTTTAAAGAAAAATTCAAGAATTTTGGAAGAATAATTTTACTTTTACATAATAATTTTATTTACAAGAAGGAAAAGAGGAAAGGGAAGTAGAATATAATATAAAAAAGTCACCTAAATTCTCAACCATTGGATCGAACTTAAATAGGCGTCCCAGATTGACGCATGAAGGACAAGAGTGGGATGTTTTGTAGCTTTCAAATAAGATGACTTGGAAAGTCAAGGGCATCCCTTCGAATAGGGAAGGAGGGAAATGTTACACTAAAAATCAACCTTTCGACTAAGACGAAAGTCTTTCAACAAGAGCAAAGGAAAAGGAGCACAGCCCAAACCTTTCGAAGGAGTCGAAAAGATCCAGTCATCAAAATTTATTAACATCAAACCTTCCAGAGAAGTCAAAGGGTTCCATCTCTAGTATCCAAGGTGGTCTTACCTTCCGAAGAAGGTGGGGAAGTCAAAGCAAGTGCAGGCAACTCTATAATTACCTTCTCGAAAGCGTAATAAGCATTTCGATCAGGTTAAAACACACCCAAGATACTTGTAGACAATTTTGAAAGGTTTATGAAGAAAGCAAAACTCGCAAACAATAACCAAGAGAAGAGCAACCTTTCGACAAGGATGAAGGATTCACGGTAGCAAAAGGGGAAAACCGTTCGACAAAATCGAAAGGTTTATGAAGGCAAGAGGAGGAACATGACTTTCGAATAAGTCGAAAGGCCCAAAAGAGAGTTGAAAGGCGAACCTTTCAGTAAAGATGAAAGGTTTAAAGTTGCATATAAAAGGGAAACCTTCCGACCTGGTCGAGAGCATGAAGTCAATTGGAAGGACGCTGGCATCTATAAATAAGACCGAAGGGGTCCAGTTTAAGGGGCCGGTTTCTCTCATTCTATTCTTATAATTTCTTAATCAAAGTACTGTAACCCTAATTCTGTGTGATTATGGAAATTTAATAAAAAGGAAGATTTTTCTTGAATAAGCAGGAGAGTCTTTAGCTTTGTTAATTGCTTAAACCTTTGCTAGAGTAACCATATTTCCAAGTTCAACCCTATCAAAAGGTTCTTGTCGACAAATACAATAACACTTCTTCTATAATAATAACTGCAACCGTTCAAAGCTCTCAACTTTGCAATCTAAATCTTTTGACCCAGTTGGCAACTTATTTGAGTCCACATTCAAAGAAACCTTTCGAAATCATTGGCACTATAGTCTGAACCTTTCGATAAGGTTCACTTCCCTTCATACTCCAACAACATCAACAACCTTCCGAAACCAAACAACTAGTGTTCTAAACTTTCGACAAGATCGATACCCACTTCATATCCACAAAAGTGTATCACACCCTGCTTGAGCCCAAGGTGGACAATTACCTTAACCTTTCGACAGGATTAAAATTAACCTAACTAAGGGAATTTCAACATAATCGTGATGACAACTTTTGCAAGAGGTCTTATAAAAGTTCAATTAAGATAGGGACAAAGGTATACTAACTCAGTAAAGCCGAAAGGTCCCAAAACCATGCACCTAAACCTTTCAACTACGTCAAAAAATCTGATTCGAAGGTTATTTACCAGTGAAAATACAAAGACAATCCTAAAGGGTATTAAGTCCCTCCGTTCAAATCAAATTAGCTATACTATTTGCGCTAAGTTTAGGGTGTCGATAAAACATCTACTATCCTCCTTAAAGGCTCTACATATAGCATTTTTATCATCAAGTCTGTCTATTTGGATTCTTTGAGGTGTTGACCATAAATCTGGTTAACACTCTTGGGTGCTCAAAATTTGATTTGAGTAGGCTGAGGGTTAAGGTTTATAGATTTTAGAAGGTTGATGAATAAAGCTTCCGGAGACAAGGAAGTGGCTAACGGATAGCTATATAGGAGTTACATTTTCTTTTTGATGTATTTTCGTTGTTTTTGTATTGTGTCAGCATGACAATATAGTACTTTGATCAACCAAGTGGGCATCTTCAAATGTTGCTCTTGGCATAATTATGTAACAATTATATTTGATCTTTACTTGAGAAACAAATACGGGATTATGTAATTTTAATGTGTAACATGTGTTTGAAATGTGATTAGAAAAATGTAGTTTTTGGAATTTGTGATTTTGTTTCATACTTAAGTGCTTTTGATATTATAGACACCATTAATATTACCGTATTTGGTCACCAAAAGTTAATACTATGGATGACTGCAACATCTGTAGCGCTTAGTTTTAGGCCTCCAGATAGGGGATGTTACGTTATCAGGATTGGTTGTACCATGGTATTTCATGTTAGGAACTTGATATGAGATGGAATGATCGTTGACATGATTTCATCCCTGGACGAAGCTTCTCATTCATTATCATTTACTCGTTCATCCAGAGTTTGTTTCCCTTTTGCATTTAGCATGTCCTTGACTGCCTTTTCTGCCACATCTTTTAAAGAAGCTTCAGTGTCATGATAACTTTATCAACTTGGGTTGTTTTCTTTTGAGGTCAAGCTTTTAGATTGCTCGAGAGATTTATCCTAAATTCTTCCTTGATGATTAAGTTTAACTGGACGATGTTCTTTTTTCTTTGATGATGTTAGATCTACCTTGCTCTTGCTGGTATAGGTATAAGCTTTCAAGTTTCTTCTTGGTGAGACTACCTCATCTCTATTTTTGGTCTTGTAGTTTTGGAAGATTTCTGAGATAGAGTTGCTTTTAGGAGCTCTTGCTTTCTACTAGTTGTTGCTTTAAATGTTTTATCCTTGCTGCATTATTATCTGATTGTGCTAAAGTTGACGATTGTCCTGGCACAACCCCTTCCAAGTTGAAAGTTGGTGCAATATTTTCTTCCAAAGTTATATTGTGTAAAGGTTCTTCGTCCATTCGACTAATCCTTTTAGGATTCATTTTCCTACATAAAGTTAAACAGCCCATAATAGTCTATAAGGGAACAACGTGGTTGGAGGTTCAGGCCCTCCTTTTAGCGCAAAAGTGTTAATAAGAAATCTTGTTAACACCCCAAAGCAAAGTTGCTAATACTTCAAAACAATTCTTAAAGAATGGCCAACCACTTTGAAACCCCTTTGGAATGGGTCGATAGGGGCTGCATGCCTTCGAAGGTTGCTCTCATTTAGGATATCAATCATGAACAAGAAACCTAGTTAACATTTCAGAACAAAGTTTGAGAGAAAAAAAACTCATTCGAAAACCTTTCCAAATGAGTCAAAAGGGAGCATTTCACTTTTATAGAAGGAATCATTTCGAAAGCATGGGTTCTATTATCATGGTGAGGGTTCCTTCAAAAGGGGTTATAAGTTTTAGAGTATCCATACGCCTTTCTAAGGAGTCCTCCCAGCGAATATAACTTCTATAACCATTTATAGAGTTCCTACGAAACCCCTTTTGAGTGAGTCTAAGCACCTTTATTCTTTGGAAGAACGCAATGTGCACCTCGAATAACAAATAGGATTTAAATTAAATATGCAGTGGGATCTCATCTTGGATAAATTATATGAGCTCAACAGACTTGTTAATATTGGATTATCGTCATGTTAATTTGGGATTTCATATCATGAAACACGATGATAATATGGTTCGACATCAAAATATCCTAGAGGATTCCATAGCATTGCATAAGCGAAATAAGGGTTAATAAAATAAGTGAGCATCATGTGCAATTGGTCACTAGTCGAGCTAATGGCCGAAATGATCTTCCTCATATTCGAAATTGATATTGGATCCATGCATCCTATCTTTTTATTTATCTACATTGGATTACAAGTAAAAAAAATTTCCCCAAATTGATCTTGTATTATAAGATTTTCATATTTCTATGAAGAAAGAAAGAAATTTCAGAACCTAAAATTTGGTCCCTCAACTTGGACCCCTACAATCATATTTATAGATGCCGGTTGAACCCCTTCCGCATCCATCCTTTTGAAGTGGTATAAAGGGCTTTCTACCATCCTTTCGCATTCATCCTTCCACCTTCATCCTTTTGCGTCCATAGTTTTGAAAGTGGGTGCTTAGGTCATTTATTATGCTTAGATTAGCCCTTTCACCTTTATTAATAATACTAATCAACGGATATTGTTCCCACATTCTCCAATGGGGCATTTCACTAAAAGGACAAACTTTGCAGCCAATTAGTTTCTAGGACACAGGTCCACATAAATTAATTTCAAGGCCAAAGTCAGCAGAATAATTACTTTTAAGGACAAAGTCAGCGGTCCAATTACTTTCAAGGACATAATTTCATAGATTTTTAAGCCTTAGAAACTAATTATTTTACATTTTGTCCCTAAAAGTAATTATTTTATTTGTGTGTCCTAGAAACTAATTACACTTGCTAAAGAGGCCCTTGTGGCTAATTTCCACTTCTCAAATACTGCTTTTGTGTGCTTCTCGAACCTTTCGACGCCCTCGAAAGGTTTGCCTCTTTTGACAGTGAAAAGGTCAAGTTCCCTATAACGTTATTTTGATGTAAGTAGAAGCATTCCTCACTCCTTCTTCTCTTTCGAGACTTTCTATGATGATCCTGACTCGACCTTCGAAAATCGGCACCGAATACGACACTCGTATTCAAATACTGCAGATCCAAACGTTTAATCTGTTTCGCCGGAGCTTATAACACATCAAGTACAACACAGCGGAAGAAAATGAATAATACATCTGATATACAACATCTGATACGATATTCAGATACAATAATGATACAATAGAATGATACAATGGATATTAATACTATCAGAGATACAAGAAATAGCAGCGGAAAAGAATATCTTCGATGCCAAACTCCAAATAATCCATCTCCAGTCCAAAACTAGCTCGAACAACCATCAAGTTGCACCAAGCTAAGCAAGGTCAACCATGAAAGCTGAAGTGTAGCAAATGCGATCCACATTCCTACTATTCAACAATCTGAAAAACCCAACTCTAGACTGCCCGTGCGGAAAATTGTGGGCACCTAGAGTTTAGTAAAGGAACAATAAACTCCAGGTCAGTCATGGGACTGGTATGAGTAAACAAAAATAGTTTTATCTTTAAAAACAAACAAAAAAAGAATTTATATTGAAATCCGCAATGCTTTTTGGAAAATGAAACTACTATAAGACCTCCCGCCACACACACAATACAAGCGCAAATTTGGAGGAGATTTCCCCTTATGATAGTCAAAAATGCTTACTACGCAAAAACCATTTGATATTATTATTAGTGCATAGTGGAAAACCTTTCGAAAATATAATATTAATCTTAGCCAGCATAGACATTTCATACTATGCCTACTATAGCTACCATCTAAACAGTGGTGACCACCATAAGTAAATGGCAGGTTCTGTAACTAAAACCGTACAGGGCTCGTATTGTTTTGTTTGGATTCCCAACAAATGGTCAAGCAAAGGAACTTCCCACATAAAATGGAACGCCTCTGGAGGGACATCCCCGAGAACCTAATAGGATCTCTGCTACACAAGGCCGGCTTACTACTGTAACTAGGTAACAACTGACACGAGTATGTCATCCCCCGGTCGTTACCGACCTTTATCCGAGGGCCCTCAATCCAACAACCACTAAGTAAAGTATCTGGCTCCATACCATGGTACCACTTTCAAAAATCAACACAAGTAAATATCTGGGCTCCATACCATGATATCACTTTTTTTATCCAGAAGGAAATGGTCATACCCTCAAGGGGAGCTACCCCAAATAACCTTGCTGCCACGATTCCTGTTTCGACCATTACCGGGTTGTGAGGCTTGACGAAGTCACGTCCACAAAGCTACACTTTTTCACAAATTCATGCTTTATCAACAAATGATCAGCAGCACTTCATATGCCACATTACCAAATTGGGACTGCATCACTAGTAACCATCAACTATATAACCTCTGAGCTCGTACGTCTCAGAGAAGGGTGCTAAGCTAAGAGAATAAATTCTCCACCACCAAACAGAAATGTATTTGATAGAAACCAGCTTTGCATCCCAAAGTGTAATGTCAGACACACATCCATACAAGTCTGTTCCGGGTTCGAACAGAACCGAAGGCACTTCCGAAGAAGCCCTTGCAAATCCGGGTATACATAATCCCGATCGGACTTCCCATCACTTAGGAAATCTCTATACCGTAGCTACTCAGTGCTGAGACAATCGATAGATTATCCTATTGTTCTCGCAAATACCCGGTCTTCACCACTGGTCTTCTAATGCTATCCATAATGTCGTATCAATATTCGGAATGGGTTATATGACACAAGGTCCTCTTCCGGCTAAACCGAATAAAGAGCGTAAATTTTAAAAACATATGGATATGGGATTTCAATTAAATCACAACCCAAAACCTTTCTTCAAATGGTTTAAACAAATTACCATTTCAAATCTTTAAACAAAAGATTTATTTCACAAAGTTCACTAATCTTTTACCAAGATTCATTTACAATATTTAAACAAAAGATCTATCTTTGAGATCCTCTTTTGTTTGAAAACAACATTTCACAAATATTTCACAAAGATTCCTTTATAGGTTTTGAAACAATTTCTTTTTAAATCTTTTATATAAAAGATACCCCGTTAATTTCAAATAAGGTTCAACTATCTTCCACAAAGATTAATCCCTAGCTTTCAAAACTATTTCAATTCCATTTCACACTTGAAATCTTTTAACACAAATTTGAAATCCCTTCCTTATATGAAAGCTAGTATTATTTGAAACAAATAGTTCTCGTTTCGGAAAAATCCGATTACATTTGTACAAGTTAAAGCCCTTGAGTTAAATTTAAATTCTCAAAACAATACCTTTAAAATGGTTTAACCCATATATAACATGTATAACATCTTTAATCCCTAGTTTCCAAGCATAGAATTCAATTTCAAATTTTGAATTCAAATTTAAATCAAATTATTTAAACTTCAAGGCTTAATCAAGTTATTCAAAAATAAATTTTTATTGTCAAAACCCTTTTACAAAAGCTTGTCATATTTAACCCAATTCCATTTCCAAAACCATTTGGAATTAAAATTCAACTTTTAAAACTATTTTGAATTAAATTCAAATATTTGTGACTTAATCGATTTCCTCGTGAAATCCATCTTTATGTGTGTATAAGTGTGGTGCAGGGGTTTCACACAATAGTGCAACATCATCAATCATCACAGATTCAATCATATCAATTTCGATAAGCGGTATAATACTTAATGCTTATCTTTATTCACAGATTAACAGATAAAGTAAATTTATCAATCACAAAGATTTACCATTACGATTCGATTTGGGTTTTAGATAACCAACTGGAATCCGACTCCCAGTCGCATCGAAGTTTAAATACCGTTTACAGCAAAAGAGTTTTCACACAAATACAGAAACAAATCACAAATCACAGTCCAGCACAAAGCAATTCGTATCACACAGTATCACAATCACAACAGAAATACCAATGCAGTTGTAATACCCCAAACTTTTGTGAAAATTCATTTTGATAAAATAATTTAATTTTAAATGTTTAGATTTAAATATGGTGAAATTCTTGAAATTATATAACGTGCAAGGATATGTGTGCACATGCACACTGAAAATGGCACAGAAGGAAATCTAAGAATTTGAAAATAAAAATAAAAAATATATAATAAAAATAATAAGGAGGCAGAAAAATTTTATTTGAGCAAAGAAGTAATTCTTACTTAAAGCATTGGATTTTCTTTTACCAGATCTAACTCATTTATAAATTAGAAAAATGTATATATATGTGTGTGTGTGTGTGTGTGTGTGTGTTTTCTGTAAGGCAAGAGAGATCAAATATATATATATATAGACACACACACACACCTATGTACATGTACATTTCCTATGAGCAGAAAGTGTTAAAGTAAAACAATAAAAAGGAAACATCAAAATGACATGAAATATAATACAAGTCAATATGCTTGTATAGGTAAAAATAGAAAAGAATAAAAGAATATAAAAAAATATGGCAGGGCCACACATTTATTATTGTTATCCCAACTTTTGGCAAAGTTGAGATATCCAAAATTTACTAAAAATCAATGATTACTATTCATGAATATCAACCATGCATTGCAGGATAACCATGGATATCGATGAATTTTGTCCGAGTCCGGAACGGGCCACAATTGATAGGGTGCGACAAGAAAGACCATAGGAATCTGCATTCCAAATTTCAAGTCAATCCGAAGTCGTATGCTCAAGTTATGATGGATTCAAGATAAGGGGGACTGACATTGCTCGGTTCGAACCCATTGTGTTCGAACCCATCACATTCGAAATCGTCTGGTTCGAACCCAAGAAATAGGTCCGCGCCTCGAATCCATAAGCATTTGCCCAATTCGAATCGATGGAGTTCGTACCCATCGGTTCGAAACCATCTAGTTCGAACCCACCTGCATTCGAACCGATAGCCCAGCCATGCCACACTCGAACCCATCGGGTTCGAGTCCATCTAGTTCGCATCCATTAGCCTCGACTCCACTTCGAATCCACCATGCCATTGCCTACTTCGAATCCATCACAAAGCCACGCTTCGAACCCATCACAAAGCCTTACTTCGAACCCGTCCGTGATATAATCTTCGAACCCATCCTGAGTAGCCTCATTCGAACCCACGGGGTCAACCAACCTTGATGACGCGTCTTCCATCGGTTCGAATGCGCCGAGATATATGGAATCGAAGCGGTCAACACGGAGTGAAGTCCGGATCGATTCGAAACTTGCGCTCCACGTCACCACGAAGTCGCGTGCCACACTGGTTTCGAAATGATCGTTTCAAGTAACAGGGGTTCGAACGCAACGGCCTGGCCATGAAGTCTATTTCGAACCCAACATATCTCCTAACCTACTGATCCAAATGCCATGAAATTTTCACAGATGCTTGCATACATGATGAAGAATGTCCACGCCAAATTTCACCTCGATTGGATGAATTCTTGATCGGTTCGAATGGAGTTCGAACCGATGCCAAAGTGGGCCCAAACTTCCCGGGACCGTACGTGTGGGCCCCCTCACGTGCCAGAAGAGGTCTCCCAAGTTTCCAGCGAGATAGCAGCAGCCAACGCCTATAAATAGCACCCTGAAGCCTTCAGAAAAGGGGGCTTCCCGCCATTGAATGCCAAGACTCTGCCGGATTCAAGTTTAACTATCAGAACCACCGTTGTACCTGAATTTCAGAACTACAATTCATTGTAATCCGCTGTAATCGATTGTAATCAGCGAAGAACATCAATAAAAGGAAAAACCTTTGAAGTGGACGTAGGCCGGAGATAGCCGAACCACTATAAAATCGTGTGTTCTTGTTTACATTTACTATTTTGCTACTTAGATCTGCGATTTGTGTTTGGATATTGCTGATTTATATTCCACCACTGGTGCTTTCACATTCATCGGGGTTTGTGACCAATTTTGGCGCAAACACTTTGGTGCTTTCACTGAGAAGAACTAGCACCCGCCACATTAGATTCGGAATTCATATTCAAAAGTTTGAAGAACTCCAATCCGGAAACAATGACTCGACAAACGAGACAAAGAATTGATAGAAGCCAACAAGGAGGAAGCCAAGAGGCATCCTCAGGATCAGGAGAAGGGCAGGCCTCCGTCTACATTACCAGAGACGAGATGGAAGCAATGGCTAATTCACTACGCGAGAGCATAATGAAAAGTCAACAGGAGATGCTGCAAAATTTCCTCGAGCAAATGAGGACAGCAAACATGCAAAACCCTGGACCAACTACAACAGCTACGAATACGGGACAAGGAATCAGGATTGCAGAAACTAATGAAGGACAGGCTCAAGGCCAGAATACAGGAATTGAAGGTGGTCAGCAAGGACTTGGGGGCAGACCCTCGGGGTCCGATACTGGAAGACCAACAGACGGAGCTCAACAAGCTGGAGCTAATGCATATGCTAACGAGCCACCAGAAGAATACGTACCAGAATACCCTTCAAGGCTCGGGGGGCAGGACAGAAACTTGACAAGGGGGCAACCCCTAGACGGAGATGAGAGAATGATAGGCCTCATGCGAAGAATCATGAGAGGAGGATTGCCTAGCGGAGGCCTAGAGGAAGTTAGTCGGAGTCCATTCACTCCGAACATCAGAAATGCTAGGAACCCTCCAAAATTCAAGCTACCAACGTTGGATCCTTACGACGGGAGGTCGGATCCAACAATGCATATTACTCGATACATCAGGCACATGGAAGTGCTGGGGGCATCCGAGGAAGTGATGACGCGATGCTTCCCTCTATATTTGACAGATTTAGCTTCACTATGGTTCAGACAACTAGAGACTGGATCAATCGGAACATGGAGCGAGCTCGTTGATTGCTTCATGAGACAGTTCAGGGTCCACGTGACGCGACCCAAGAGTGTAATGACTTTAGCAACAATCAAGCAAAGGACCGGAGAGTCCATAAAAGATTTTCTGCTGAGATTCAACGTGACAGTGACTTCTGTGGATCGCCCGGATCCATCAATGATTTTAATGGCGGCGGTGGCAGGAGTCGCGGAAGGCACCAAATTTAAGGATTCTCTAACTAAAGATCCACCGCAAGATCTTGGAGAGTTCTTTCATAAAGCTGAAAAGTTCATTCGGTTAGAAGAATCACGAGTCGAGAGTCGTGAAATAAATGCCGCGCAAAGCGAAGGGACCTCCAGAGAACAGTCCAGAGCGGACAAGGGAAAAAGGAGACAGGATGACAGACATGATGGTCCTGATAAACGGAAGAAATCCCGAGAACCAAGATTCAGGCAATACACCGATCTGAATACAAGCCTAGAAAGAATCTACACTGAAACTCGGGGACAAATCCCCTATCGAAAGCCGCCTATAAGGGATCCCACCGAGCGGGAGCGCAGGACTGGAAAATATTGCCTATTCCATGAGCTGGATGGGCACACCACGGATGAATGCCGTCACCTGAAGGATGAGGTGGAAGAGCATGCCAGAGGTGGTAGATTGCCACAGTATGTCAGAGAACGGACAGCGGCAGCGAGACCTGAACAACTACCGCCTCCACCTTGCAGGAACGATCCTGGATCGGGATCACGACTCGTCATCAACTGATCAAAGATGGCAAGGGCCAAGTCCAGGATTTGGACTTCGGTCGAATAACTTTACTTAGATTTATTTTCAGAATAAACGGTTACTCCACTTACACATGTACGGGAACCGGAGAGATCCCTAGGCATGCTCTGAGATGGAGATAAACCGCCACGCCCGGAGAGGCAATCCTTTGTTTTTTCTGATGTTTGAGATTGAACATCTAGAACTTGAATTTTTATAAATAAATTTGAACTTCTTGCAATAAACCTTTTGACCGGAGAGTCAAAGGACGAACATTACATATAAACATGATCGCTTTATGACCCTATCCGGAGAGACGGGGTCCGAAGGCAAGAAGTGAGTTGCTTCGCCGGAGAGCGACAGGATTGACTCACTTATACAAGAAAGATCGCCTTCACCCGGAGAGGTGAATCCAGAAGGCAAGAAGTGAGTTGCTTCGCCGGAAAGCGACAGGATCGACTCACTTATCGTCGTTTCCCCTTCACCGGAGAGTGATAGGATGGGATCCGACAAGAGTCCGGAGAGACTATGATCGGCCGATGATTCAGGTCATGACATCGCTTAATGTTCAACTGCTTGGAACCGGAGTGCAAGAAGTGAGTTGCTTCGCCGGAGAGCGACAGGATCAACTCACTTAAGCGCTGTTTCCCCTTCACCGGAGAGTGATAGGATGGGATCCAGCAAGAGCCCGGAGAGGCTATAATCGGTCTCGAACGACCATGATATCGCTATACGTCCTAACTGGGACCAGAGTGCAGGGAATAGAAGGCAACGCCGGAGAGCAATAGGATCTTTCTATTCAATCACTAAGTCTAGAATGGACTTAGTAGGGGTTTAGAGCAGCCAATAGTAGTCCGAAGAGACTATGAAACTTCATTCTCAACTTCTACGGAAATGACAAATATTGATTTGGCTTCGAACAGCCACAAACCTGATTGATAATGCCACAGCTATCAACGAAACATGAATTTATTACACTTGATCTAAGACCATTCAAAACATACCTTTTACAAAAAGGCATGTTTTGGGGGGCAAAATGTTATCCCAACTTTTGGCAAAGTTGAGATATCCAAAATTTACTAAAAATCAATGATTACTATTCATGAATATCAACCATGCATTGCAGGATAACCATGGATATCGATGAATTTTGTTCGAGTCCGGAACGGGCCACAATTGATAGGGTGCGACAAGAAAGACCATAGGAATCTGCATTCCAAATTTCAAGTCAATCCGAAGTCGTATGCTCAAGTTATGATGGATTCAAGATAAGGGGGACTGACATTGCTCGGTTCGAACCCATTGTGTTCGAACCCATCACATTCGAAACCGTCTGGTTCGAACCCAAGAAATAGGTCCGCGCCTCGAATCCATAAGCATTTGCCCAATTCGAATCGATGGAGTTCGTACCCATCGGTTCGAAACCATCTAGTTCGAACCCACCTGCATTCGAACCGATAGCCCAGCCAAGCCACACTCGAACCCATCGGGTTCGAGTCCATCTAGTTCGCATCCATTAGCCTCGACTCCACTTCGAATCCACCATGCCATTGCCTACTTCGAATCCATCACAAAGCCACGCTTCGAACCCATCACAAAGCCTTACTTCGAACCCGTCCGTGATATAATCTTCGAACCCATCCTGAGTAGCCTCATTCGAACCCACGGGGTCAACCAACCTTGATGACGCGTCTTCCATCGGTTCGAATGCGCCGAGATATATGGAATCGAAGCGGTCAACACGGAGTGAAGTCCGGATCGATTCGAAACTTGCGCTCCACGTCACCACGAAGTCACGTGCCACACTGGTTTCGAAATGATCGTTTCAAGTAACAGGGGTTCGAACGCAACGGCCTGGCCATGAAGTCTATTTCGAACCCAACATATCTCCTAACCTACTGATCCAAATGCCATGAAATTTTCACAGATGCTTGCATACATGATGAAGAATGTCCACGCCAAATTTCACCTCGATTGGATGAATTCTTGATCGGTTCGAATGGAGTTCGAACCGATGCCAAAGTGGGCCCAAACTTCCCGGGACCGTACGTGTGGGCCCCCTCACGTGCCAGAAGAGGTCTCCCAAGTTTCCAGCGAGATAGCAGCAGCCAACGCCTATAAATAGCACCCTGAAGCCTTCAGAAAAGGGGGCTTCCCGCCATTGAACGCCAAGACTCTGCCGGATTCAAGTTTAACTATCAGAACCACCGTTGTACCTGAATTTCAGAACTACAATTCATTGTAATCCGCTGTAATCGATTGTAATCAGCGAAGAACATCAATAAAAGGAAAAACCTTTGAAGTGGACGTAGGCCGGAGATAGCCGAACCACTATAAAATCGTGTGTTCTTGTTTACATTTACTATTTTGCTACTTAGATCTGCGATTTGTGTTTGGATATTGCTGATTTATATTCCACCACTGGTGCTTTCACATTCATCGGGGTTTGTGACCAATTTTGGCGCAAACAATTATGACTTGGGTAAGTATACAAAATAGCCAATTCTGGAAAAAGGCAAAAGAGACAAGCACTGCCCAAAACTGACTAATGTGGCCGGGGATGAAAATGTGAAAATGCAAAATGAAAAATGCATGATGTTAACTAGGATAGAAATGGAATTTTGATTTAACAAAACCCTAGTGGAAAACATTGTTATAAATAGGCAGTTTTGGCCAGGAAATCATTTTACCTCGAGTTGCTTAAAAATAAGAAAGAAAAAAAATATTGAAAGGAAGGAGAAAACACACAAGGGTTTTCTGGATAAAAAGAAGAAAATATTTAGGTGAGTAAACCTCACTAAATTCATGGCATTAAGACCTGAGATGAGGCAGCCACTTTTTATATTGCCTTTTACATGTTTCTGGTTTTGATGTATATGATTTTATCAATGCTCTTTGGATGATATTGGATCTATCATGATTTTATTATGGATGTTTTGGGTGATCTTTGATTTGTTGTGATGGTTGTCTTTGGGATGTGCAACTTACTGTTTTATTTTCTCAAAAATGTTAAGGTCTGAATCTTTAAAATTATGGAGAGAATACTCTCAACTGTTATAGATCTATGGCATGGAAATTTTAAAAGGAAAAATATTGTGAGCTGCATTATACTTTGTATAAGTGCTGAGGCTTGAAAAAAAAGAGGAAATTAATTAAGGGTGCAATAGAAATACTACATGTACTGAGCCCTTAATCAAAAAAAAACCCCACAGGCTAAAAACTATGATTGAGCCAGATCATGAATCTAATTCAATCCTCAATCATAGAGGCTTGCAGATCAATATAATATGGCATGCCATGCTTCTCCTACAGTTGAAAATATTCTTATATTTTACTGAGATCAAGACATAGTGTCCAGATCTTTGGAAATAACTGTCTACTTAATTTCTGAGGGAATTATGCTAGGAAGAATTATGGGTGTTTCCATGTATACAGTGACATGTTCACTTAGCTATTTGATAATAAGATTTAAATTAACGCGCTAGTAAATAAACTAGGGAAGGGAAGGCAAGAAGGCTGCTGGAATGCTTGTCATATTTGAAGTATGCAAGTTGGCACATGGTTTGTTTAAGCCCTGAGATCTTTGTGCAATGATGTGAATTAGTTCATTGCAATGTGTCCCTGTGATTCCTTGATAGCAGATGAGGCAGGAATTTAAATTGAAATATACAACCTGTATATGAAGAGATAGAATTATGAATATTTCTTAGGTTGGTTGGTCTGGAACGAAGATTGTTCCAGTGGATACACAGGTTGCAGATTTATATTTATGATTGCATGATGATGTATGTATGTGTAGGAATGATAGATGAAGTTATCATACCTGAGTCACTCTATTTACACAATGATAAAAATAATTGACTGCAGAAACTTGCTTAAATAACAAGTCATTACACTTATATTCTCTGTTTGCTTAATACTATGAATATTTTGATGTTGCTCATACCAGATCATTGATCTGACCCTTGTTTGCTCATGGCATACGGAGGTATCTCATTTAAAAATGAGGCAGCCACCAATGTTCTTGCAGGGAATGCAAATCTTAAATAGGAAGAAAAGGGTTAATGGCTAATGAGAAAATTGGATGAGCATGCTTGCTAGTTTTAATAAGTGCCTATGATGTTTATCTGCATGTGTTCATGAAAACAAAGTTTTAAATCCCAGTTATGTAATGAACTGTTATGTTTAGTTGAACATGTTGTTTTTATTAAACTTTGTAAAGTGTTAGATTAAGTTAGTTATTCTGTTGAAATTGTTGTGTGTTAAGGTCTGAATATTGAAGTATTATCTGAGACATAAACAAGAAAAATATGCTCAAATTGTTAGCTATGAAAACCAGGTAAAGAAATATATAGGTATGTGAGCAATTTCTTTGTATAAATTATATTATGTATTAGACAACCTGGAATTATTTAAAAAAAAAACAATGAGTTTTAGAGTAAAATTCAGAATTTACCCAGAAGTATACTTTTAAGTATTTAACTGTTTTTCCCTGAAATGCTTTGCAAAAGGTTCAAGTCTACTTTCTAAATTGTTTTGAGAAAAGAAAATGTATGGGAAGGCTTCAGATATAATGCAAATGACTAGCATTTCAATTGCCATGATCAGGTATCTGGTAGACACAAGACTCATGGGTTAACCAGCTTCAACTGAGTGAGGTTTTGGTTGTTCATGTTTGATGATATTCTGAATGTAAAATACATCTCAAAAACTTTAGTTCATTAGCAATTGTTTTACCACAACTAACTTTCAAAAAAAACCATAACAGATATGAAATCTGGACAGATTTGCACCATCGAATCTGGAAATACACCTTATTCTTTTAAACATTCTTTTTATGTTTAAGTTCTTATTACAGCAGATCTTATACATATACTTAACTTACAATATGTCATATAGAATAAGATTGAAATAAACAAGCCATATAGATTGAATCAAATAAGAAGGTTTCTAGAAAATACATCAGTGGGAAATGATAAGTGAATATATCATTTTCTGGTCTTAGCTAAATATCAATACGATTAAACTATGGAAAAAAAAGAAACCAAGTACTTTGAGATTTATCCGCCAAGATAAATTGACAACAAATTTCTAAAATAGAATGACCAAATCCACATGAATTAAATATGCACGGGATTTAGTAACATATTATAAATATTCAAAAGAAAATGGTAATTAACCATATGCAGATTTATTCAAATCCAAGGTCAAACAGCATGCTCATGTTTAACAAATGGAATAAAAACATACTCTGACTTTAAACAAGAGGAACACATGCATCCTCATATGCATGTGTATATTTTTTTTAGGAATAAACTGATATATTTATATTGGTAGCAAAATTTGAACCCTGCGTAAATTATTTGATAAGGAAAATGACCCTGAGAATTGGAAGTAAGATTAAATCAAATTTAAATATGCAAATGGATATATACATGGACACATGTACATATATAAATTAAATGTGTATGTAAATTTATACATATACATACGCATAACAAAAAAGAATTCTTGAGAAATTAAGGTAGATATTCGTGAGGGTCATTTCATTTGGTATTAGAGCACTTGGTTGCATTGATTGCTAAGTATTATAGAAGTGTATTATGTCTGTTTGTTTTGAATGAAATAATTTAGATAGGAAAATATTAGCTATAGAAAGATACTCACAGTGTACTAATACCCTCTGCCCAATACTTAGTGACCAGACCTTGGTAGGAAGGGGATCACATTATGCAGGAACAAGTGCAGCACAAATGCTTGATATGCAAGAGTTTGTGAGGGTTTTAAGGGATGGAATTGGGCATAGACCTGAGAATCCACATGAGGAACTTTCAAAACTATTAAAGGCTTATACAAATTTGGGAGGCAAGAGTTTTGAAGGGACTGAGAATGTGATGGAAATTCAAGCATGGTTGAGAACATTGGATAGAATTTTTAATGATATGCAGCTTGATGATCAAAGGAAGAGGCAAGTGGCTTCAAGACAGCTGAAAGGAGTAGCTCTAAGCTGGTGGGAGGTGATCATAGCTGGAAGAATTGAAAATGAAATCACTTGGAATCAATTCAAGGAAATGTTGGAGGCAAGATTTGTACCAGCATCAGCTAAGACCTCTTTACTTGAAGAATTCATCAGACTCAGGCAGGGAACTTTGAATGTCACTGAGTACACTCAAAAGTTTGAGGGGTTATCTAAATATGGAGCAATGCTAGTGGCAGATGAAGCATCCAAAAATGATAGGTACATTAAAGGATTGAATCCAGGACTTAGCAGAGCCATGTTACCATATGTTGATAGAACCTTTGATCAAGTAATAGACTTGGCTTTGAAGCTTGAGCAGCATGACAAGGAAAAGGAGAAGTATAGAAATTTTAAGAGCAGCAACAACAAGAAGAAAAAGGGAAGATATCACCCTTATGATAAGAAGAAAGAGGAGGCAGATAGCAAGAAGGTCAATGATACTAAGGCCAGTGATGCTAAGAAGAAGTTGGACTGCCATCATTGTGGAAAGGAAGGACATATCAAACCCAGGTGCCCAGAATTAAAAGGAGGAGCTTTCAAGTGTTACTTATGTGGAAAGGAGGGGCATATGAAAAGAAACTGTCCTGAAAATAAACAGCAACGGAAATTAGCAAACTTAGAGGGCAAAGGCAAACCCACAGTGGAAATTAATGCTGAAAATCATGGACAAGTGGAAGGTACACTATTTATTTGCACCATACCCTTAGCCGTATTATATGACACAGGGGCAACTCACTCCTTAATTTCTTATGAAATAGTTAAAATGTTAAAATTAAATTGCATATTGGTTGAAACCCCATTGCTTGTACAAAGTCCACTAGGGAGTTCTAGTGTTTTAAATATGATTTGTGTGGATGTGGAATAAAACATAGGAGGAGATACTTTTATTTCCAATTTATATGTTTAAAACTACCCAAATATAGGTGTTATATTGGGGTAGACTGGTTAAGGCAATTTAAAGCCATAATAAATTTAAGTTCGTCCACCATATCATTGCAAAATTCTAGGGGTCAGAGAATCACAGTTTTGTGTGAAATAGCTAAGGAAAGGAAATTGTATCATTTGATTGACTTGGAAAAAGATTCCAGTGAACTTATTATAGAAGAAATACCATAGTCAATGAATACTTGGATGTGTTTGGGGAAGTCAAGGGTGTTCCACATCATAGACCAGTAGAGTTTCAAATCAATCTCATTCCAGGAGCAAGCCCAATAATTAAGAAGCCTGCTAGAATGGGGCCAAGTGAACTCAAGGAATAGAAAAAGCAGTTAGAAGAATTGGAGAGTAAAGGGTTCATAAGGCCAAGTAACTCATGCTGGGGTGCTCCAGTAGTGTTTGTGAGGAAGCATGATGGTACTTTGAGGATGTGCATAGATTACAGAGAACTGAATAAGGTCATCATCAAAAATAAATACCCACTACCTAGGATTGATGATCTCTTTGATCAACTCAGTGAAGCTAAAATATTTTCTAGACTAGACTTGGCATCAGGATTTCATCAAATGAAGGTTGAAGACTCAAGTGTTAAGTATACTGCATTTAACACTAGATATGGGTTATATGAATTTATGGTTATGCCATTTGGGTTGACAAATGCCCCCTCATGTTTTGTAGATTTAATGAATAGAACCTTTAGAGATTATTTAGACAAATTTTTGCTAATTTTTATTGATGACATTTTGATTTATTCCAAAACAGTGGAAGAGCATACGAATCATTTGCATTTGGTTTTGTCTAGATTGAGGGAAAATGATCTAAAGGCAAAATTTTCAAAATGTGCATTTTGGAAGGAGGAAGTACATTTCCTTGGCCATGTCATTTCTGCCAAAGGAATTTCAGTAAACCCCAATAAGGTAGTAGCTATCCAAGCATGGAAGAGGCCTAGCACAGTGAGTGAAGTAAGATCATTTATGGGGATGGCAGGATATTATAGGAGATTTATAAAAGATTTTTCAAAAATATCATCACCCCTTACCAGTTTAACTAGAAAGAATCAAGCCTTTGTATGGACAGAAAAATGTGAATAAGCCTTTATCAAGATAAAGGAAGCCTTAGTCAATGCACCAGTATTGAAAGTACCTGAAGGAAATGAGGGATTAATTGTGTATATAGATGAAAGTGGCTCGGGGCTAGGGGCTATGTTGATGCAGCAGGACCAGGTGATAGCCTATGGATCTAGGCAATTAAAGCCACATGAAACTAGGTATGAAACCCATGATCTTGAGCTAGCAGCAGCAGTGTATGCTTTGAAACTTTGGAGACACTATTTATTAGGTGCAAAGTTTAATTTGTACACAGATCATAAAGCGTTGAAATATCTTTTCTCACAAAAAGATTTGAACATGAGGCAACATAGATGGGTGGAGTTTCTAGCTTCCTATGATCTAGATATACTCTATACACCAGGTAAGGCAAATAAAGTTGCAGATGCCTTGAGTAGACAACATGCTAAAGTAGCCATGTTGATGATGGAAGAATTTAAGAATTTGTCTATACTCACTGACTTAGAGATTGAAGCAAGTAGTGAAGTACAAATAGTACCAATGGAAGAAGGTGAAAGTAAAGGAAAATTGAGTTTAATATCTCTGCAATCAGATTTACTTCTGAAGGTTGGAAAAATGCAGGATCAAGACTTGAACCTAGTGGAAAAGAAAATGCTCTTATTAAAAGGGGAAGAGGTGATAAACTACCATATTGATAAAAATGGTTATTTAAGGTAAAAGGACAGAATGTGTGTTCCAGAAAACATAGAGTTGAAGGAGGAAATATTGAATGAATACCATAGGAGCAAGTACTCGATACACCCAGGCAGTACAAAGATGTATCAAAACTTGAAGAGAAATCTTTGGTGGAAGGGAATGAAGTCTGATGTGGCCAAACATGTTGCAAAGTGTATGACTTGCCAACAAGTCAAGGCAGAGACACAAAGGCCATCGGGACTGTTGCAACCCCTTAGTATACCACAGTGGAAATGGGAGGATATATCTATGGATTTCATAGATGGTCTGCCTAGATCCAAGAGAGGAAACACAAGCATATGGGTGATAGTAGATAGGCTAACTAAAGTGGCACATTTTATTCCAGTCAAGTCAGATAGGAATGCACCAAAATTGGCTCAAGTATTTATGAAAGAAGTGGTAAGACTACATGGCATCCCCAAAACCATTGTGAGTGATAGGGATACCATCTTCACCTCAAGGTTTTGGAAAAGTTTTCAAGAAGCTATGGGAAGTGAATTGTGCTTAAGCACTGCCTACCATCCACAATCAGATGGACAAACAGAGGTGGTGAACAAAGTTTTAGAGGACTTATTAAGGGCATGTGCACTGGATTTTGGAGGCAATTGGGAAGACTATCTCCATTTAGCTGAGTTCACATACAATAACAGTTATCAAAGCACCATAGGGATGGCACCATTTGAAGCCTTATATGGCAAGCCATGCTTATCACCTGTGTGTTTGGTGGAAACAGGAGAAAGAGCTAAGGGCCTGAGTACATACAAGAAACTACAGAGAAAATTGAATTGGTGAGCAAAGGAATTGCAGCAGCTCAAGACAGGCAAAAGAAGTTTGCAGACAGGAGGAGAAAGCAAGTAGAATATGAAGTGGGTGACTTTGTTTTTATCAAAATTTCACCTATGAGAAAGGTCTTGAGATTTGGAAAGCAAGGTAAGCTCACACCAAGGTATGTTGGACCCTATAGAATTCTGGAAAGAATTGTTTCACTAGCATACAAACTGGAACTGCCAGAGGAAATGAAAGCAATGCAAAATGTTTTTCATGTGTCACAACTTAGAAGATGGGTACATGATAAGGGGGAAATTCTGGACAAGCCTACTCAAATTAAGATAAATCCCAATTTGGTCTATGAGAGAGTACCAATGGGAATATTAGCTAAAGAAGAAAAGAAATTAAGGAGTAAAACTCTGAAACTGTTGAAGGTCCAATGGAGTCTTGATCCTAATGATTGTACATGGGAGTTAGAAGATAAGATAAGGAGGGATTATCCTAAGCTTTTTGCAAATTAAAGGTAATTTTAATTTCTAAAAAAAATTTGATATGAATGATTGCTGTGGTTGAATTTGCTTGCTTATGCATATGTCTGTTAGATTTTCAGAAAATAAGATGATGCTTGTTATAAATACTAGGAAAATTGTGAGGACACAATTCCTAAAAAGGAGGGGTGAATATAATACCCCAAACTTTTGTGAAAATCATTTTGATAAAATAATTTAATTTTGAAATATTTAGATTTAAATATGGTGAAATTCTTGAAATTAAATAGTGTGCAAGGATATGTGTGCACATGCACACTGAAAATGGCACAGAAGGAAATCTAAGAATTTGAAGAAAAAAATAATAATAATAAAAATAATAAGGAGGCAGAAAATTTTTATTTGAGCAAAGAAGTAATTCTTACTTAAAGCATTGGATTTTCTTTTACCAGATCTAACTCATTTATAAATTAGAAAAATGTATATATATGTGTATATTTTCTGTAAGGAAAGAGAGATCAAATATATATATATATATACACACACACACCTATGTACATGTACATTTCCTGTGAGCAGAAAGTGTTAAAGTAAAACAATAAAAAGGAAACATCAAAATGACATGAGATATAATACAAGTCAATATGCTTGTATAGGTAAAAATAGAAAAGAATAAAATACAAAAAAAAATATGGCAGGGTCACACATTTATTATGACTTGGGTAAGTATACAAAAATAACCATTTCTAGAAAAAGGCAAAAGAGACAAGCACTGCCCAAAACTGACTAATGTGGCCGGGGATGAAAATGTGAAAATGCAAAATGAAAAATGCATGATGTTAACAAGGATAGAAATGGAATTTTGTTTTAACAAAACCCTAGTGGAAAACATTGTTATAAATAGGCAGTTTTGGCCAGGAAATCATTTTACCCCGAGTTGCTTAAAAATAAGAAAGAAAGGAAAAAAATTATTGAAAGGAAGGAGAAAACACACAGGGGTTTTCTGGATCAAAAGAAGAAAATATTTAGGTGAGTAAACCACACTAAATTCATGGCATTAAGACCTGAGATGAGGCAGCCACTTTTTATATTACCATTTACATGTTTTTGGTTTTGATGTATGTGATTTTATCAATGCTCTTTGGATGATTTTGGATCTGTCATGATTTTATTATGGATGTTTTGGGTGATCTTTGATTTGTTGTGATGCTTGTCTTTGGGATGTGCAACTTACTGTTTTATTTTCTCAAAAATGTTAAGGTCTGAAACTTTAAAATTATGGAGAGAATACTCTCAACTGTTATAGATCTATGGCATGGAAATTTTAATAAGGAAAAATATTGTGAGCTGCATTATACTTTGTATAAGTGCCAAGGCTTGAAAAAAAAAGAGGAAATTAATTAAGGGTGCAATAGAAATACTATATGTGCTGAGCCCTTAATCAAAAAAAACCTCCCACAGGCTAAAAACTATGATTGAGCTAGATCATGAATCTAATTCAATCATAGAGGCTTGCAGATCAATATAATATGACATGCCATGCTTCTCCTACAGTTGAAAATATTCTTATATTTTACTGAGATCAAGACATAGTGTCCAGATCTTTGGAAATAACTGTCTACTTAATTTCTGAGGGAATTATGCTAGGAAGAATTATGGGTGTTTCCATGTATACAGTGACATGTTCACTTAGCTATTTGATAATAAGGTTTAAATCAATGCACTAGTAAATAAACTAGGGAAGGGAAGGCAAGAAGGCTGCTGGAATGCTTGTCATATTTGAAGTATGCAAGTTGGAACATGGTTTGTTTAAGCCCTGAGATCTTTGTGCAATGATGTGAATTAGTTCATTGCAATGTGTCCCTGTGATTCCTTGATAGCAGATGAGGCAGGAATTTAAATTGAAATATACAACCTGTATATGAAGAGATAGAATTATGAATATTTCTTAGGTTGGTTGGTCTGGAACCAAGATTGTTCCAATGGATACACAGGTTGCAGATTTATATTTATGATTGCAAGATGATGTCTGTATATGTAGGAATGATAGATGAAGTTATCATACCCGAGTCACTTTATTTACACAATGATAAAAATAATTGACTGCAGAAACTTGCTTAAATAACAAGTCATTACACTTATACTCTCTGTTTGCTTAATACTTTGAATATTTTGATGTTTCTCATACCAGATCATTGATCTGACCCTTGTTTTCTCATGGCATACGGAGGTGTCTCATTTAAAAATGAGGCAGCCACCAATGTTCTTGCAGGGAATGCAAAGCTTAAATAGGAAGAAAAGGGTTAATAGCTAATGAGAAAATTGGATGAGCATGCTTTCTGGTTTTAATAAGTGCCTATGATGTTTATCTGCATGTGTTCGTGAAAACAAAGTTTTAAATCCCAGTTATGTAATGAACTATTATGTTTAGTTGAACATGTTGTTTTTATTAAACTTTGTAAAGTGTTAGATTAAATTAGTTGTTCTGTTGAAATTGTTGTGTGTTAAGGTCTGAATATTGAAGTATTATCTGAGACATAAACAAGAAAAATATGCTCAAAGTGTTAGCTATGAAAACCTGGTAAAGAAATATATAGGTATGTGAGCAATTGCTTTGTATAAATTATATTATGTATTAGACAACCTGGAATTATTTTAAAAAAAACAATGAGTTTTAGAGTAAAATTCAGAATTTACCTTGAAGTATACTTTTAAGTATTTAACTGTTTTTCTCTGAAATGCTTTGCAAAAGGTTCAAGTCTACTTTCTAAATTGTTTTGAGAAAAGAAAATGTATGGGAAGGCTTCAGATATAATGCAAATGACTGGCATTTCAATTGCCATGATCAGGTATCTGGTAGACACAAGACTCATGGGTTAACCAGCTTCAAATGAGTGAGGTTTTGGTTTTTCATGTTTGATGATAATCTGAATGTAAAATACATCTCAAAAACTTTAGTTCATTAGCAATTGTTTTACCACAACCATCTTTAAAAAAAAACCATAACAGATATGCAATCTTGACAGATTTGCACCATCGAATCTGGAAATACACCTTATTCTTTTAAACATTCTTTTATGTTTAAGTTCTTATTACAGCAGATCTTATACATATACTTAACTCACAATATGTCATATAGAATAAGATTGAAATAAACAAGCCATATAGATTGAATCAAATAAGAAGGTTTCTAGAAAATACATCAGTGGGAAATGATAAGTGAATATATCATTCTCTGGTCTTAGCTAAATATCAATATAATTAAACTATGGAAAAAAAGAAACCAAGTACTTTGAGATTTATCTGCCAAGATAAATTGACAACAAATTTCTAAAATAGAATGACCAAATCTACATGAATTAAATATGCACAGGATTTAGTAACATATTACAAATATTCAAAAGAAAATGGTAATTAACCATATGCAGATTTATTCAAATCCATGATCAAACAGCATGCTCTTGTTTAACAAATGGAATAAAAACATACTCTGACTTTAAACAAGAGGAACACATGCATCCTCATATGTATGTGTATATTTTTTTTAAGGAATAAACTGATATATTTATATTGGTAGCAAAATTTGAACCCTGGGTGAATTATTTGAAAAGGAAAATGACCTTGAGAATTGGACGTAAGATTAAATCAAATTCAAATATGCAAATGGATATATACATGGACACATGTACATATATAAATTAAATGTGTATGTAAATTTATACATATACATACGCATAACAAAAAAAAATTCTTGAGAAATTAAGGTAGATATTTGTGAGGGTCATTTCAACAGTACACAATATTTGATAATAGTCAATCATCTTCAATTAAGGTGAATCTGATTTAAATGAATTAACACATAATTATTTTTTTATTAATTATTATTATTTTATTTTTAAATCAATGATCAATTTCCTTAATTATAAGTTAATTCATAAAAAGAAAATTCAGTAATTCCATGAATTACAAATCATTATATCTTCATTAACTTAAGGTAAAACTCATTCTTATTTATGATTTAATTATCATTCACAATTATGTTTTGAAACATTTCGTTTTAAATTTCAAGATTTAGAATGAATACCAATTTATCTTATATAAATTTAAAAACTAATTTTGAAAACCTTCAAACTCACATGTTTAAGTAATATTTTTGTTATAAAATTTTTTTTAAAGAGTTAAATTAAATTCCTTTTTAAGCTCACATATTTAAAGTATACCTTTACATATAAACTTATTTAAACATTTAAAGTTATAAATTTCAAAATCTAGAATTCAAATTTAGATTTAAGATCCAGGTTGCAAATTTAATTTAGCTTTGTTTAAATCCATTCTTTACAAATTTCAAATTCATTTTAAACCAATTTTTTTATAAAATTCACTTAGTTTCTTAAACATCTTTAAGTTACTAAAACAAAAAAAAACTTTATCTGTTCACAAACTAAGTTTCCAGACTAAACTTGAATTTATATTTTAAACTTTGATTTACAAACTCATTTTGAAACTTAATTTAAAATTTTAAAATTTAATTTAAAATTTTAAAATTTAATTTAAAATTTCAAAACAGGAACAGGTTTAAATCCTGTAACACATTTTACCCGAGCCAGACAATATTTTCTTCGAGTCAAACGCTGAAAATCTTCGAGTAAACACTCGAGTCTCTCGAGACAAATATGCGTACACCCTGCTTCCACCCAACAACACAAATTCTAGATTACCAGAGTTAGTGCATGGTGTACGTGCACGGCTCCGACGAACCTCTCCAATCGACGCTGCATCGTCGAACTAGTCGACGATCCTCCATGCTCCACTCCCCGACCATCAAAAACTCCATCATCCCCTCGAAATCGAATCCAAGTTAAAACCCAAACCGGGAAACAAAAGAAGATGAAACTCCTCCAAAACCTGGAAACACGTCGCCTCTGCAACCTCGACCATCAGAACTCCTGAAACTCCGGCCAACTACTCGTCAACCTCCCCTCTTCCATCCCCAGAACCACGTCGCACTCGATCGATCACAGACGACGAACGAAACAAATTTCTCAGCCTCGAGAAAACTAGGTTTACTAACTAGAATTCATCACCGCCGCTTCCACATCCACCTGTAAATCCATCTACTATTTTTCCTACAACCACCGATTACTCCTCCACCTCCAGACACGATGCCGACCTCCATACATTAGTAGATCATCAGAAATTCCCAAAACAAGAAATTTATGTAAACCCAAACTACTTTTTAATCTTTAATCTAAAAATTATAATTTTTTCTTTAAAAATCATATTTTAGTATAAGAATCAGTTTATAAACCTGAATTCGAGAATTAAGAAATTCGAATTTTGACTAATTTAAAGTTATGCTATGTTTTCTTGAGTTCCAGAGCCAGTACCAAGTTGTTTTGGCTGAAATAAATTTTTAAATTCTAATATATGCTATAACAATCAATTATTGTTTTAACACTAAACCCAAACATCAAGTAGATCAGGCGAAAATGATTTTTGAATCAAAAATCTGGCATTTTAAAATCTTAGAACAGGGAACATGTATAAACAATAACATGTACAAAGTACTTCCAGTTTTCAAATATATTTAGAGGATCCATATATATATAGAAACATACTTATTCACAGATATATATATATATATATGCAATAGATTCAAGCTTTTAAATTTTAAAAACATATGTTACTCACCTTGATTCCAAAATGAACAGGGTTTGCTATGTTGAAATAGGCGGTGAAAATTGCAAGCTGAAACTTTTCTCTTGATCTTTGGCTTATTTGAATTTGTATTGTTGTTTTAAGCTGAATTTTTGTTTAAGTTTGAATGATATTTACTTCAGGTTTACGTAGCTTAGAATGAACGAAACTGAGATGAGAAGCTTGATATATAAGAAAGAAGTGTACATGATGTTGTTGTTATTATTATTATTATTTTTGTACGATCAGGTCAAAGATTATTTTCTTTGGTGGCTGATAATCGTGCTTTGGTGGATGAGATGGTCTATTGTGGTGTGCTAAGAATAGATAGCATTAATTTCTATTGTCTTGTTTCACACTTCATGTTTATCCCTTTAATTGTTTGTACATAGATATTTATATTTTCTTCTTATGTCTACATACTTATACTTATTTGTACATACTTGAATGTATATTAGTGTCTTCTTTTGCAAGTTCAAAGATATTTATATTTTCTTTCTTTTCTTTTGCTTTGTCTTATTACTTTATAATATAAATAAATTTCTATTTTAATATGTTGTTAGATTTTAGCTAACGTGTTACTTTATATTTCATAGTTTATCTTATATACATCTGTTTCTATTTCTAGCTCAAATATTTATTTTTAACTTTAATACTTATTGTCTTATTTTACATTTTGCATTCATTCATTATATTTACACAAGTTTTAAAATCCATTTCATAAGATCAAATTCAAATATCTTTACATTATTTATAAATCCCAATTCAAATTCAATTCAAATACATTATTTAAATTTGCGGTACCCAAAATTCTATTCTCAATCAACTTATGAAACATATATTTTTTTATTTGAATTTGGAGAAACTCGATTTAATTTTACAATTAATTTTACAATTTTTATTCAAAAATTAATTTAACTATCAATTTAAACTTAGTAAAAATCCAGGATCGTTACACCCTTAAGAAATTTCGTCCTCGAAATTTGAAAGTAGGGAGACAACAAAAGAATAGATAAACGATAGAGAAATATCTTTCCAAATCAAACTAGATATCAATTCTGCATTTGGCTTACCCAATCAGAATATCACCAATATGAGAACAAACGCATACAATTTTTCACAAGATACTCGGGTCACCAGATCTACGAATATGCAGGGGCACTGGTTAGTTCGAAGGGCAACTAACCATGCGTAGAATATATCGAGACCCAAACAATAGATAAATGGATTCCTACTTAGGTCGGAACACCCCAAAGTATATACCAATTTGTCCCTCTTCGGGCTTCGATCTACCCAAGAAATTACAATAGAATTTTAAATTTAGCTTCATATTCTATTAATCAATTTAACTCAATTTAAAATTTCCAATTTATTTAAAATTTTCAATTTAAAATTTCAAATTCATTAAAGTTTAAATCGAAAAACTGATAAGAAACCGATGAAGGTTCGAAGTAAGGATTTAGTACAACGATTCGTAGGGCCACCATCACACTGAAACTTCTTTCTGGAGCTGTCACGAAGAAATCAAAAGAATTTGGAACTGAATCAAAGGAGATTAATAGAGAAAGTTGTTACCACTGTCGTAGGGTATTGACCATTCGAAGTGGTATTTCCCTATCCCCTATCTCATCCCCTTCTTGCACTCATACTAACTATCAGTGGATAGCAAGAGAATTTACTGAGGCATTCGAACGGATATCTTAGGGATACTCATTCTAGGGTATACTTCACCCTATCTCTAATGAGCTATTTAATGTGTTATACTCCTGAGTTGAAGTTTTAACCTTCAGCTCTGATACTAATTATAACGATCCTGGTTCAACCTTCGAAAATCGGCACTGAATATGACACTCATATTCAAATGCCGCAGATCCAAACATCGAATATGGTTCGTCGGAGCCTATAACTCATCAAGTACAGCACAGTGGAAGAAAATGAATAATACATCTGATATAAAACATCTGATACGATATTCAGATACAATGATGATATGATAGAATGATACAATGGATATTAATACTATCAGAGATACAAGAAATAGCAGCGGAAAAGAATATCTTTAATGCCAAACTCCAAATAATCCATGTCCAATCCAAAACTAGCTCGAACAACCATCAAGTTGCACCAAGCTAAGAAAGGTCAACCGTGAAAGCTGAAGTGTAGCAAATGCGATCCACATTCCTACTATTCGACTATCTGAAAAACCCAACTCTAGACTGCCCGTGTGGAAAATTTTGGGCACCCAGAGTTGAGGAAAGGAACAATGAACTCCAGGTCAGTCATGGGACTGGTATGAGTAATCAAAAATAGTTTTATATTTAAAAACAAACAAAAAAATAATTTAGATTCAAATCCGCAATGTTTTTTGGAAAATGAAACTACCATGAGGCCTTCCGCCACACACACAATGCAAGCGCAAACTTGGAGGAGATTTCCCCTTATGGTAGTCAAAAATGCTTACTACGCAAAACCCATTTGATATTATTATTAGTGCATAGTGGAAAACCTTTCGAAAATATAATATTAATCTTAGCCAGCATAGACATTTCGTACTATGCCTACAATAGCTACCATCTAAACAGTAGTGACCACCATAAGTAAATGGCAGGTTCTACAACTAAAATCATACGGGGCTCGTATTGTTTTGTTTGGATTTCCAACAAATGGTCAGGCAAAGGAACTTCCCACACAAAATGGAACGCCTTTGGAGGGACATCCTCGAGAACCTAACTAGATCTCTGCTACACAAGGTCAGGTTACCTCTGTAACTAGGTAACAACTAACACGAGTATGCCATCCCCCGATCATTACCGACCTTTATACGAGGGCCCTCAATCCAACAACCACTAAGTAAAGTATCTGGGCTCCATACCATGATAACTTTCAAAAATCAACATAATTAAATATCTGGGCTCCATACCATGATATCACTTTTTTTATCCAGAAGGAAATGGTTATGCCCTCAGAGGGAGCTATCCCGAATAACCTTGCCGCCACGATTCCTGTTTCGACCATTACCGGGTTGTGAGGCTCGACGAAGTCACGTCCACAAAGCTACACTTTTTTACAAAGTCATGCTTTGATCAGCAAATGATCGGTAGCACTTCGTATGCCACATTACCAAATTGAGAATGTATCACTAGTAACCATCAACTACGTAACCTCTGAGCTCGTACGTCTCAGAGAACGGTGTTAAGCTAAGAGAATAAATTCCCCGCCACCAAACAGAAATGTATTTAACAGAAATCAGCTTTACATCTCAAAGTGTAATGTCAGACACACATCCATACAAGTCTGTTCCGGGTTCGAACATAACCGAAGGCACTTCCGAAGAAGCCCTTGCAAATCCGGGTATTCACAATCCTGATTGGACTTCCCATCACCTAGGAAATCTCTATACCATAGCTACCAAGTGCATAGACAATCGATAGGTCATCCTATCGTTCTTACAAATACCCGGTCTTCACCATCGGTCTTCAAATGCTATCCATAACGTCGTATCATTATTCGAAATGGGTTATATGACACAAGGTCCTCTCCCGGCTAAACCGAATAATGAGCGTAAATTTTAAAAACATATGGATATGGGATTTCAATTAAGTCACAACCCAAAACCTTTCTTCAAATGGTTTAAACAAATTACCATTTCAAATCTTTAAACAAAAGATTTATTTCATAAAGTTCACTAATCTTTCACCAAGATTCGTTTACAATATTTAAACAACAGATCTATCTTTGAGGTCCTCTTTTATTTGAAAATAATGTTTCACAAATATTTCACAAAGATTCCTTTATAGGTTTTGAAACAATTTCTTTTTAAATCTTTTATATAAAAGATACCCCGTTAATTTCAAATAAGGTTCAACTATCTTCCACAAATATTAATCCCTAGCTTTCAAAACTATTTAAATTTCATTTCACAATTGAAATCTTTTAACACAAATTTGAAATCCCTTCCTTATATGAAAGCTATTATTATTTGAAACAAATAGTTCTCGTTTCGATAAAGTCCAATTACATTTATACAAGTTAAAGCCTGTGAGTTAAATTTAAATTCTCAAAACAATACCTTTAAAATGGTTTAACCCATATATAACTTGTATAACATCATTAGTCCCTACTTTCCAAACATAGAATTCAATTTCAAATTTTGAATTCAAATTTAAATCAAATTATTTAAATTTCAAGACTTAATCAAGTTATTCAAAAATAAATTTTTATTCTCAAAACCCTTTTTCAAAAGCTTGTCATATTTAACCCAATTCCATTTCCAAAACCGTTTGGAATTAAAATTCAACTTTTAAAACTATTTTGAATTAAATTCAAATATCTGTGACTTAACTGATTTCCTCGTGAAATCCATCTTTGTGTGTGTATAAGGGTGGTCCAGGGGTTTCACACAATAGTGCAACATCATCAATCATCACAGATTCAATCATATCAATTTCGATAAGAGGTATAATACTTAACGCTTATCTTCATTTACAGATTCACTGATAAAGTAAATTTATCGATCACAAAGATTTACCATTACGATTCGATGTGGGTTTCGGATAACCAATTGGAATCCGACTCCCTATCGCATCGAAGTTTAAATGTCGTTTACAGCAAAAGGGTTTTCACATAAATACAGAAACAAATCACAAATCACAGTTCAGCACAAAGCAATTCGTATCACACAGTATCACAATCACAACAGAAATACCAATACAGTACACTAGTCAATCATCTTCAATTAAGGTGAATGTGACAAAAATGAATTAACACATAATTATGTTTTTATTAATTATTATTATTTTATTTTAAATCAATGATTAATTTTTTTAATTATAAGTTAATTCATAAAAAGAAAATTCAGAAATTCCATGAATTACATATCATTATATCTTCATTAACTTAAGGTAAAACTCATTCTTATTTATGATTTAATTATCATTCACAATTATGTTTTGAAACATTTTGTTTCAAATTTACTTTTGAAATTTCATTTTAAATTTCAAGACTTTGAATGAATACCAATTTATCTTATATAAAGTTAAAAACATATTTTGAAAACCTTCAAATTCATATGTTTAAGTAATATTTTTGTTATAAAAGAAATTTTAAAGAATTAAATTAAATTCCTTTTTAAGCTCACATATTTAAAGTATATCTTTATATTTAAACTTATTAAACATTTAGTTATAAAACTTTACTTAATTTCAAAATCTAGAATTCAAATTTAGATTTAAGATCCAGGTTTCAAATTTAATTTAGCGTTGTTTAAATCCTTTCTTTACAAATTTCAAATTCATTTTAATCCAAATTCTTTATAAAATTCACTTAATTGCTTAAACATCTTTAAGTTATTAAAACAAAAAAAAACTTTATCTATTCACAAACTAAGTTTCCAGACTAAACTTGAATTTATATTTTAAACTTTGATTCATAAACTCAGTTTAAAACTTAATTTATAATTTTAAAATTTAATTTAAAATTTCAATACAGGAACAGGTTTAAACCCTGTAACACATTCTACACGAGCCAGACAATATTTGCTTCGAGTTAAACGCTGAAAATCTTCGAGTAAACACTCGAGTCCCTCGAGACAAATACGTGTACACCCTGCTTCCACCCAACAACACAAATTCTAGATTACCAGAGCTAGTGCATGGTGTACGTGCACGGCTCTGACGAACCTCTCCAATCGACGCTGCATCGTCGAGTAAGTCGACGATCCTCCATGCTCCACTCCCCGACCATCAGAAACTCCATCATCCCCTTGAAATAGAATTCGAGTTAAAACCCAAACCTAGAAATAGAAGAAGCTGAAACTCCTTTAAAACCTGGAAACACGTCGCCTCCGCAACCTCGACCATCAGAACTCCTGAAACTCCGGCCAACTACTCGTCAACCTCCCCTCTTCCATCCCCCAGAACCACGTCGCACTCGATCGATCACACACGATGAACGAAACAAATTTCTCAGCCTCGAGAAAACTAGGTTTACGAACTAGAATTCATCATCGTCGCTTCCACGTCCACCTGTAAACCCGTCTACTATTTTTCCTACAACCACCGATTACTCCTCCACCTCCAGACACGATTCCGACCTCCAAACATCAGTAGATCATCAGAAATTCCCAAAACCATGAAATTTATATAAACCCAAACTGCTCTTTAATGGTTAATCTAAAAATTATAATTTTTGCTTTAAAAATCATATTTTAGTATAAGAATTCAGTTTATAAACCTGAAATCGAGAATTAAGAAATTCGAATTTTGACTAATTTAAAGTTACGCTAAGTTTTCTTGATTTCCAGAGCCAGTACCAAGTTGTTTTGGCTGAAATGAATTTTTAAACTCTAATATATGCTATAACAATAAATTCTTGTTTTAACACTAAACCCAAACATCAAGTAGATCAGGTGGAAATGATTTTTGAATCTAAAATCTGGTATTTTAAAATCTTAGAACAGAGAACATGCATAAACAATAACCTGTACAAAGTACTTCCGGTTTTCAAATATATTTAGAGGATCCATATATATATAGAAACATACTTGTTCACAGATATATATATATATATGCAACAGATTCAAGCTTTTAAATTTTGAAAAACATATGTTACTCACCTTGATTCCAAAATGAACAGAGTTTGCTATGTTGAAACAGGCTGTGAAAATTGCAAGCTGAAACTTTTCTCTTGATCTCTTGATTATATGAATTTATATTCTTGTATTAAGCTGAATTTTTGTTTAAGTTTGAATGATACTTGCTTTAAGTTTACACAGCTTAGAATGATCGAAACTGAGATGAAGCTTGGTATATAATAAAGAAGTGTACAGGGTGTTATTATTATTGTTGTTGTACAATCAAGTCAGAGATTTTTCTCTTTGGTGGCTGATAATCTTGCTTTGGTGGCTGAGATGATCTATTATGGTGCGCTAAGAATAGATAGCATTAATTTCTATTATCTTGTTTCACACTTCACGTTTATCCCTTTAATTGTTTGTACATAGATATTTATATTTTCTTCTTATGTTTACATACTTATACTTATTTGTACATACTTGAATGTATATTAGTGTCTTCTTTTGCAAGTTCAAAGATATTTATATTTTCTTTCTTTTCTTTTGCTTTGTCTTATTACTTTATAATATAAATAAATTTCTATTTTAATATGTTGTTAGATTTTAGCTAATGTGTTACTTTATATTTCATAGTTTATCTTGTATACATCTGTTTCTATTTCTAGCTTAAATATTTATTTTTAACTTTAATACTTATTGTTAATTTTACATTTTGCATTCATTCATTATATTTACACAACTTTTAAAAATCCATTTCATAAGGTCAAATTCAAATATCTTTACATTATTTATAAATCCCAATTCAAATTCAATTCAAATACATTATTTAAATTTGTCGTATTCAGATATTCCCAAAATTCTATTCTCAATCAACTTATAAAACACATATTTTTTTATTTGAATTTGGAGAAACTCAATTCAATTTACCAATTAATTTCACAATTTTTATTCAAAAATTAAATTAACTATCAATTTAAACTCAGTAAAAATCCAGGATCGTTACACTTTCCTTGCTCGCTTTGGGCTAATGTTAACTATGATGAGTGATCCTTTGAGAGGAAGAGCTTACGAATGGTTTCGAAAGGATTAGTAGGCGATGAGTAGATCGTTGCTAAAGGTCACTAGGCTTCAAGTTTGGAATTTCCTTTATGCTTGCAGAAGGGTCCAATTATTTCGAAAGGCTTTATCTTTGCTTTCGAAAGGTGCCTATTGGTAAAATGTCTCTACGTGGAAGATTAATATTGGCGAAACCATTTACTTCGAAGGGTCTGATTCTTATGTTCGAGCCTGTCATTCAATACCTTCGGAAGGTGTTTCGAACTTATACATAACTCTTTTATGTATGTGGAATCAACTACGTCGAAAGGATTTACTGAGGTGGAAGGATAGCATTGCTTCCCTTTTGACTCCTTCGAAAGCTCTTATTTCACTCGGTAAATTCATCAGGTGTTTGTGGCATAAACCTAACCCCTTCGAAAGCTACTTCAAATACTTCGAAACACTGCTTTTGAATCATGGCGGAAGCCTTATTTTCAATTTTTGTAGAGAATAACACTTTTATGAGCCTTCTTCCATGCCTTTAAGCAAGTTTTATGGTTAACAATGTTTGATTGTTATGAGTACCTTATCATAATTTCGAGGACGAAATTCTTTAAGGAGGGAAATCTGCAAGGACTCTAATTTTGAATAACATTATTTAGAATATTTAACTGGATAAATTAAATAAAATATTATAGATAGTTAAGGGATTGAGATTTTTTAATTGAGAAGGAGTCATGCCTTAATGAATGTATTAGCAAAAGAGAATTAAAAATAAGTATGAGGAATATGATAAATGGTGATAGCCTTTATTCCAATACACTAAACTCTTTCATTCATCATTCCTTATTCCTCATTCATTTTAACTTTCACAAAAAAAATAAAACCTTAAAGGAACTCGGTCGACCGCCATTAAGGAGATCTAAAGGAAAAGAAATCTAGGACTCAAGAAGAATGCCTGAAGAAAATAATCTAAGGGTAAATCTCAACCTTCTTAACACAAAGCTAACATGAATAATTAATATACATCTCACTTTTGTTAATGATTTAGGATTCAATTAAGATCTGAACTATTTTTGCAAGTAGCATGTCATGTTACGATTTCTTAAATGGATATGTGTGCGTATGCTTATTAACGATTATATGGTTTTATATGAATTTTGTGATATGTTTGGATTAAAAACATGTCAAATGACATCCAAATGAGTTTGCTTTTGATATATGGTCAAAATTATTATTTTAGATGTGAATTTCAAGTTTCATAATTTTTTAAGTAATTGTGGATTATTGTGAAATTTTTATGAGAGAAATTAGTCAATCTTAGGTTTGAATTATTTAAGGCAATTAAATAATGTTTTGGTTCTAAAATTGGCACATGTTAGAAAACATATTTAAAGTGAATTATTTTAGTTTTTGGTGATCTTTCCTGAGTGTTTTACTATGGTTATTAAATTATTTAAGTTAGGAGACTTAAATGTTTTAAATGTTTTTATTAAGGGGTATGGCTTATTTGCTAAAATGTTTTCAATTTTAACCGCTGAACTCGGCAGCATTTTAGCAAAGAATTTTGGTACAGAATTGGCAACCAATCATACATTGGCAAATTATGTAAATTAGGTGAAAAGGAATTACTTTAAAAAGCATTAAATCGGTTTTATATCGAATTACAACTTTGCCATTCTCATTTGCTTGCTTTCGTCACCATACCAAGTAAACCTATCACATCCATTTGAAATCAGTGCATATGGTATCAAGCATTTGGTCCGAAGTGGATCGTAGAAAAGCGAAAGAAAAGGAATGTGTCAAAAGTATTCTTTCGAAAGGGTTGAAGCCACTTTTGTTAGCTTTCGAATCCATTAACCTGCCCTTGTTTTAAAAGAAGCTTTTGAAAGGGTTGCAGGTTTCGAATCTGCCGCATTTACACCCCTTACCGTAATAAGAGGCTGCTTTTATAACTCTTTAAATCAATCAGTTCGAACGGTAGGGTTTTGAATCGATACTCTTCCATAACCACCAAAGTTATTTTTCTTTGTACTTATACATGCAAAAGAGTAGGTTCCACTCCTATATCTTTTGACATGGTGAAGCCTCTTGTTTAAACCCAAATATGCATGTGGAAGTATGTCAAAGCAAATCTTTCGAAAAGGTAGCTTTCACAAATATCCCTTTAGGTGCTTTGTATTTTAGTTTGTCTTCGAACTATGGTTTTGAAAGCGATACTTTTAATTGGTTTCGAAGCTATGTTTCCCTAATTTCTTATTTAACCCATTGCTTTCGAATGGTGTGTTTTTAAGTGTTTCAAAAGGAGTATTTTCAATACTTTTGAAAGATATCTTTAATGATTTCGAAAGAGGCTGTCTAAGATTTTACGCAATGATTTCGAAAGGGATTTATTTTTGCTTTATAGCCTAACATTTTCTGAGTTAAAAAAGCTTTAACTTAATTTAAAGGGATAGATAATCCTATTGATTTAGATTTCCATCAGTATTGTTTTGTGAGAAGCTAATATCAAGGCATATGTGTTTTGAGTAAAGTAAAAGATATATTTTCCTTGTTTAAGTATGATTTAAAAAGGTTAAATCGATTTGAAATAAATGTTTTCTAGGAAAACTCAATGTGGTAGTTAACCCTAAGTGTATGACTCATAAATTAGAAGATCGGATGGGATTGGTGTAGGGTCGTGACCTATGCATTAGCAAGTAGCCCTTAGCTAATATAACTCCAAAATTCCAGTGTGTAAGGCTTTGTCATAAGTGAGACTAAAATGACGTTACACATAGAAATAAATATAAAAAGTAAAGTTAGGTTATTAGCGAGCATGCAAAACCATTAGGATCCGGTTATGTCTGGTAGGCCCGAATCAGCCAATGGTTAATAGTTTGCCAGATAAAACTACAATTTTTAGAGAGATAGTCCATTGATTACTAATTTATGTGCACATATGTTATTGCTATTATTGTTATAATCAGTTTGATTATAGGATTTTTATTTGCAAAAGATATGCTTTTAAAAGGATGTTAGTGAGGGGAAAGTCGTTTCTGCTAAGCGGATTGGTCTCACTTAATATCAGTAAACGAGATGTAATAGAATTATTCACACCAGGCTTTATGTCTGATCGAAATTTATGTTATTCCCTTAAACTCTCGTGTGCTCAAAATTTGATTTGACTAGATTGAGAGTTAACACTTTTAAGATTTAGTGGGTTAGACGAATAAGATTTCGAAAACATATAGGTGACAAAGCTAGCTACATAGGAGTTATTTAGTATTATTTCCACTATGATGTATTTATGATTAATATGCCTATCTATTTACTACTCTGATCATCCAAGGAGACATCTTCATATGCCGCTTTTGGTGTAATTGGTAATAAATATATTTGATCGAAACACGGGAATCGTTTTGGGATTAAGTAATTGAATATGAAATATTGATTTAAAATATAATCAGAAAAGCTGTTTAAAACCTTTGATTTTATTTCATATTCTTGTGCATCCGATGTTGTGAATACCATTAATACTATCGTATCTTGTCACCGAAAGTTAATACTATAGATGACTGCAGCATTTGTAGCACTTAGCTTTGGGCCTCAAGATCCGGGGTGTTACAACTTGGTATCAGAGCATAGGTTTATGAAAACTTAAAAGAAATTTAAAACTTAAAATGATTTCGAAAAAAACATAATCCTAAGGAATTAGAGAAAAGATTAGGGTGTGGGATAGCGTTATAGTATCTACTTGTATTTTCTATATATAAGTATATGCTTTATCTCTATTCTCTCATCTCCCTTAGGTTATTGTAACTTACAAATACTCGAAAACGTATTTTAAGGAAGTAAGGTATGGATGCTAGGAATGAAAGAATAAACCTTGGTAGAGGAAGCACCACAACTAATGCAAATGCTAGACCGAATACTAATAGGAACCAGGTCAGGCACAAGCTGCTAATATGGATGCTAGAGCGATGCAGTTGATATGGGAGCTATGTATCAGTTCTTTGTTAACATGATTTAAGATGGAGCTGTTGCGAGATTAGTTGGAAGAAATGTTGAATGAGGAAACCTGGGAGCTCTGTTGGTCAATAACAATGCAGTATTGAGCATAGACTACGCTACGCTTGGAGGCAAGTTGTTTATCAGGATAGAGGGCGAAATTGAGGTGGAGAATTGGTTGCTTCATTGTGAATGGATTTTTTTATTTAGGGCTTAACTATGAGAAAAAAAAGGAGATTGGCATCCATACAGTTGCAAGGAGCAGCACTGTACTGATGGAACAGTGTTAGTATGGGAGTAGCGGAAGGGACCATGACTTGATTAGAATTCAGAAGGAGGTTTGAGGAAAGATTCATGTTGTAGATTGCCAAGTCAACTTCGCTTGGGAAGTTTGCTGAGTTGGTGCAGGGAGACATGACAGTGCTTGAGTATGCTACTGGATTTGAGGATACAGATATGCTATAGTTGGTACAATTATCATTAGGAATGAGAATTTCATCTGTGGATTAAGACCCAAGCTTGCTAAAGCGGCTTTATAATATATTAGGGATCCCTGTGATGTTGTTGTTGAGATGGCTTTAAGCAATGAGGAGAGGCTCACTTTCTTTAATGGTAACAAAGCAATGAAAACTCAAGGTGGGCATAACCAGAAGAAAATGTTTTTCCATAAGCAAGGAGCTTAGAAAGGAGGATCAACTAACAAAAGGAGGGTCTATGTAGTTTGCTACAAGTGCAACAAGAAGGGACATTTTGCTCACAAGTGTCGGACGGGGAAAGAAAAGAAGGTAACTAACAAGAAAGGAGTGAAGTGCTTCAACTGTGATCAGATTGGACATTATAAGAACCAGTTCAAGGAACCGGCCATGGATAGAAAAGGCAAAGTGTTTTCACTGGAACCAGCTACCTCAAACCAACATCAAAGGAGAAAGGAAAAACTATGTTGGGATGTACTCTTTTGATTCATGGTGTGTCAGTTAGAGTTCTATTTGATATTGGTGCATCGCATTCTTTTATATCTCATTATTTGGTGGATAAGCTTAACCTAGTACATTCATACTTAGTTACATCCTTAAGGGTTGTGAATAAGAACTGAGGGTATGCGACACTTGGGATGAGACGTAACCAGTTAGAGTTTGAATTATTAGGCTACATATTTGCTTGTAGTTTGCATGCATTCTATTTCATAGGATTCGGAATTATTTTGGTATGGACCGGTTAAGTAAGTACAATACTAGGATATTTTGCCATTATAGGAAAATATCACTTAGACACCCTAATTGTAGTGATCGAATTATATACTTCATAAAAAGCCATAGTTTTAACGATAATGCTATGTTGGGTGTTATAAAGGCAGAAGACTAGTTTAATTGAGTTTTCATTGTTGGAGAACTCGTAGATGTCTTTAAGCCTATGATAGGACTACCACCGCATTAAGTTTCGGATAGGTTTGGTACTATGAGCTAAACTTGTCAGTAGACCGCCAAGTAGAATGACACCTATCGAGATGAAGGTGCTAAAAGTGCAGCTGATATATTTACAAGGTAAGATGTTAAGCGGCAAATTTTCTATCAATTAGAAAGCCATCAAAAAAAATCATTATAAAACCGCAAGCGCGTGGCGTACAATCATAGTATGTATCTGAGTACGGGTCGACCTATAAGGAAGGAAGTAAATTCCAAGATTACTCAATCAAATTAGCCTAAAGTTTTTAAAATTGTTTTAAGCTAAAAAATTGTAGAAATTAAAAAAGAAAAAAAGTGAATAAAACTATGTGATTAAGAATAATTTAGAGGCAAATTCACTTCAAATCATTTATATGAATCAACTCAAAATTCATTTATAATCTCTCAGTAAAATATTAAGTAGAAACGATAGGTGTGCTTTTTATAAATATGAGTGTTATTAATTAGCACAACTTAAACCATCAAACTCTAACACACTATTCAAACCCACTTATCAACTCTCTTGAAAATGACATGAAAGTAAAAATAAAAATCTATTTTAAGCATGATTTATTAAATATCAGCAACATAGATCATCAGGTTTTGATTCTAGTATAACTAACACATGAAAGTGTACATCAGAGTAGTGGTCAAAAGATCCACAATAATACAAAAGAATAGCAACACGTGCTATACAAAAGAATACAACTATGAGTCTATATCTCAAGTGTATACAACAAAAACTGCTAATCTAAACAGTTATCCAAAAGTCAGAGTGATGAATCCCTGGGAAGAAGTCAAGCAGAAGCACCTGTAACATCTCGGTCTGACCCGAGTATTATTTAAGAAAATAATAAACGGGTTAGTCTAGCTATAAATATCAGATGACATGATATAACATAAAAGATATGGCATAAACATAAAATATCCATAATGACATACCACTATAAGTATGTAAATAATGATCAACAGAAGATCAATCAATAAGAGATAATCAATATCACAAGAATCTTCTCAAAGATTCGAAAAGGGCACCATACCCCAAACTTGTACTCATAACAAGTCAATGACATAAATTCTAGAAATCAATGCAAGAAGGCCAGTAATCATAGAAAAGAGAAAGAGGCCTATCACATGACGGTCCGAAGACCAAGGGGAGCTACCCCACATGTGTGAATGGAATCACACAGATTAAGGTCCAGACTAACCAAAAAGCAAAAAGGTATGTGTGAGTGGAATCACACAAGTGGTGTCTAGTCTAACCTCGCAACAAGAGACATCGCACAGTTGCTAGTCTAAATCATCAGAATGATCGTCATGATCAACGAGAAGTGTCAATTACACTAAGCTAGTAAATATAGAAGTTTAGCTTCATGTCCCATAACCACTTGCTTAACTTAAATATTTACGAACAAACTGTAAATCTTCACTAATAAAATTGTCACAAGAGGTTCAATCGAACAAGTCCAAGAATTAACCGACAAAGTGAACGCAAGCGTTTCATACCACTTGTTTTACTAAGTCGTTTAATTAGATTTCTCATCCGAGTGAGGTAAAGGTTTGTATATACTAATAGATTGGAAAACGGTTTAAGAAAAGAGCTTTGTTATTAAAAATAGAGTTGAAATTGTTTGTTAAAAGAGTTTTGATATTTACTACTAGTATTGAAACCTTTATATTATAAAATGACAAAACACAAAAGCAATTGTAGAAACAATCGATCACAAAGATCGCATACGGAGATGTGAATAAAATCCAAGGAAATCAGCTCAATGTTTTTCAGATAAGATCCCCTACGGAGGGAGGTCCAGGCGGGTGGCAACCCCCCAAGGTGGGGGTGCGGGGGCAACGCCACCGCTTACGGGGTTCGACCTGCCCGGTCAGGTCGCAGGGGTCCAGGGGGCAGCGACCTGAGTGAAGACAAGCGGCCTACGACCTAAAGCAAAATGAGGTCTAACGACCTAAGGGTTCACGCGACCTAACACAATGGCCGAGCGACCTAACTGGAGTTAAGGGAGGCAAGCGACTTAAGGTCCAACGACCTACGACTCAAGCAAGCCGAGCGACCTAGTGTGGAGGGGTCGAGCGACTTAAGGAAGGCGAACGACCTAAGGTCCAACGACCTACGACTTAATATAGTCGAGCGACCTAAAAGCACACGACCAAACTAGCAGAGGAGATTTAAGGTCGGTAACGACTTACGACTTACGAAATGGAGGGTGAACGACTTAACAAGGTTCACGACCTAAAGGGGGTCAACCCAACGGGTTATAGGTCCAACGACCTATCGGTTTAAAGGTCATGCGACCTAAGTGTTACGACCTAAGAGTCGAATGACTTAAGGGTTAGGCCAGGAGCGACCTAACGAGATAAGACCACGCGGCAGAACGAGTTAAGAGGGAAGGGGTCAAGTGGCCAAGAGGTTACGCGACTTAAGGGTTAGGCCAGAAGCGACCTAACATGGCCGACCTAACAGAGGTTGCGACCTAACATGGCCGACCTAACAGAGGTTGCGACCTAACATTATAAAGGCCAAACGACCTAAGGCTTAATTCGCGAACGTCCTACTGCCTAAGGCTTAACTCGCGAGCGACCTACGGCTTAACTCGTGAGCGACCTACGACTTAAGGCTTAACTCGTGAGCGACCTAACTCTGAAGTGCCAATATTTCCAGAATGAGCTAAAGCCCTGCGACCTACGACCCAGCGACCTTGCGACCTATCACCAAACGAGTCAAGTGGTCAGAACGAACTAAGTGCAGGAAATTTCCAAAAAATGCTAAAAATTGGAGTTTTTCGCCAATCCAACCCAAACCAAAGGCAAATGTGCATGCAAAAGTGATAGGGAATCATTCCCATCAGTCCAATGTAGTTATAGACTAGATTTGTGAGATAAAAATCTCACCTTTGCACAAATTCAATGAAGAAGGAGCTTGAAACAATGGAGAAGCAACTACAAGCTAGAATCCAATGTCTTAACTTTGATTTTGGAGTCGAATGATGGATTTAAAGTTGAAACCTAAGCTTGGAGTTTTAATTTCCTCTTCCACTCACCATTAATGCAAAAGCTTGGTTGTTAGGAAATTTATGAAGAGTGAGAAGAAGGAAGGGGGTTTGGGCTTGAGTTATAATGGCAATCTAACCCAAAGTCCAAAGCGGAAAAAGTTAGTGAAATTCCACTAACTCCAAACCTACCAATGTTTATACTTAAAAAAATTGTAAACGGCATTTCGAACTCAATGGAAGGGGTCTCGAGTCCTCATTTGACCGTTTGCAAAAAGTAGCTTTTCGGACCAATATCCGATTAACGACAAAATATTTAAATATAAAATCGATAAATATGCGGGTTGTTACATGTTATCATATGTAAAATTTCATTTTACAAATGTCAAGATGTATATATTTTGTGTTTACATCCTTTGTTAAATTTTATTTAACTTTACTTTTACATATATTTATACTTTTATATATCCAAGAATCATGTTTATATAATATGGTTTAAATGTTATGTACTTATAAATATCTATATATAAATACAAACCATTTTCATTTTCAAATGATATATTCTACTTTTAAACTAATAATTTACCTTTTTCTATATATTTATAACTTTAAAGAATGTGATTCAAAATAAATCAAGCAATGATAAATAAATATATAATATGTATATATCTGAATTTAACTTTTTAAATAACCTTTGTAAATTAATTTCAAAATAAAGTTTTCAAATCATCATATTATAAGTACAAACAAATTTTCATATTAGTTTAGAGTTTCCAAATCAAATTTATATTCAAAACTTTTATTTTTAATTTTCAAATTCAAAAATTAATGTATAATCAAATTTGTTTTTGTAAATGAGTAAACAAATATCATTTTTTTATAAATGTATAATTTATTCCTTTCCCAATCTATTTATTTTCCAAATATTTATTTTCAACATATATGTATTTTAATTTCAAATTCAAATTCCAAATTATAATTTATTTGTAAAATATTTAGATTTCCAAAACAAATCCTTTATTTAAAATCTTATATATATATATATATACACAGACATTAATTCCCACGTTTTCAATTTAATTCGACAATTAAATTAGCAATTTAATCCAAAAATTATTAATTATCAAATTAATTCTCAATTTAATCCAAAAATCAAATTAATTACTAAATTAATTTGGCTTAAAAATCGGGATCGTTACAGTCCCTCCTCTTAAGAAAATTTCATCCCTGAAATTTGCTAGGGAGACAACAAAGAACAGATGAAAGATAGAGAAATATTTTCGCAGATCAAATTGAATAGCTATTCTGCATTTGGCTTACCAAATCAGAATATCATCAATAACTATGAGAACCAACTCATCCAATATTTTACAAAACACCCGGGTCACCCAGATCTACGAAATATGCAGGGAACTTGGTAGTTCGAAGGGCAACTAATCGTTCATAGAATATATCTGGACCCAAAAGAACAAATAATGGATACCCAATCCAGGTTGGAATATCCCAAAGTAGATATTAACTTGTCCCTCTTCGGACTTTGATCCACACAAGGAATTACAATAGAATTTCAAATTTGGTTTTAACTGAAACCTTTTTATTGATACAAATCTTCATATTTAACTTTATTTTTAATTTACCAATTTATTTCAATAAATTTTTTAATTTCATTATAGTCAAAAACGTAAAGCTGATAAGGAACCAATGAAGAAAATACGAAATAGAAACTTATCTACATGATTCGCAGGGTCACCACCACATCGAAGCTTCTTCTGGAGCTGCCACGAAGCCATCAATGAATTGAAATCGAATCAAAGGAGATTGATAGAGAAAGTTGTTTCTGTAGTTGTAGGGATTGACCATTTTAGTGGTACTTCCCTGTGTCCTATCTTGTCCTCTTCTTGCACTTATAATAACTATCAGTGGATAGTAAGAGAATTTACTGAGGCATACAGACAGATATCTTAGGGATATACTCATTCTAGGGTATACTTCACCCTATCTCTAATGAGTTACCTAATTTGTTATACTCCTGAGCTAAAGTTTCAACCTTCAGCTCTGATACCAAGTTGTCACGATCCAAATTTCAGCATTCGAAAATCGACATCTGTACTTTGCTTGTACTCGAATGCTGCCGATTCAAACGTCAAATCTGATTCGTGCCGAAGCTTATAACACACTAAATATAACAACACAGCGGAAGAAAATGAATAATGTATCATTGATATAACAATGAATACAATATCTGATACAATATGATACAACAATATCAGAGATAATAATAACAGTGGAAAAGATACAATGGAAGAGATAACTCAAATATGATCTTCGATGAAGAGTGAATCCAAAATCTGCAACTCCAAACCAAATCGCCAAAGCTCTAAACTACAAACTCAATCCACCATCAAGCTGAACTGAACCAAACTCCATCCCAAAGCGATTGCCAAAACCAAAGGTTGGATGCTATCGACTCTATACCTACTCTTTGATTATCTGAAAAACCAAACTCTAGACTGCCCATGTGGAAAATTGCAGGCGCCCAGAGTTTAGGAAGGGAACAATAAACTCCGGGTCAATCATGGGACTGGTATGAGCAAACAAAAATAGTTTATCTTTAAAACAAACAGAAAAAAAAATTAAAATTGAAATCCGCAATGCTTTTTGGAAAATGATACTACCATAAGGCCCCCGTCGCACACACCATGCAAACGCAGAACAGGAGGAGATTTCTCCTTATGATAATAAAAAATGCTTGATATGCGAAAACCATTTTGATATTATTATTAGCGCATAGTGGAAAACATTTTGAAAGTATAATATTAATCTTATCCAGCATGCAGCATTTTGTCGTATGCCTACTATAGCTACCATGTTCAATAGCAGGTTACTGTCACATTCCATGGCAGGTTATACAACTATAACCGTACAAGGCGCGTATTTTTTCTTTGGATTTTCCAACAAATAGTCAGGCAAAGGAACTTCCCATTGCCACATGGGTACGCCTCTGGAGGGATGCCCCGAGAACCTACCAGGACCTCTGGCAACACAAGGTCGGTGTACTCCCTTCCCGGGAGTAACACTTAAGATAAGCCACCCCCAGTCGTTTGCGACCTTTATCTGAGGATCCTCAACCACAAAGCAACGTAACATATTAATAAATTTATAGTGTCCACATGAGTTAAGTATCTGGGCTCCATACCATGGTACCACCCTTTTTCAGAAGGAATGAACATGCCCTAGGGGCACGACCCCTGCATCCTTGCCGCATCTTTAATGTTTCGACCATTTCCGAGGTGTGAGGTCCTGATGCAGTCTCGTCCACAAAGCTACGCTTTTTCACAAAGCCATGCTTCGATCAACAAATGATCAGAAGCACTTCGTATGCCACATTACTAAACTGGGAATGTATCACTAGTAACCATCAACTACATAACCTCTGAGCTCGTACGTCTCAGAGAAGGGTGTTAGGCTAAGAGAATAAATTCTCCGCCACCAAATAGAAATGTGTTTGATAGAAACCAGTTTTACATCTCAAAGTGTAATGTCGGACACATATCCATACAGGTCTGTTCCGAGTTCGAACAGAACCGAAGGCACTTCCAAAGAAGCCCTTGCGAATCCGGATAATCCCTAATCACGTCTGGACATCCCATCACATATGGAGATCTCTATATCGAGGATCGGCCGATGCAGAGACATTCGACAAGTTATCCTTTCGCTTTCGGAAATATCCGGTCTTCACCACAGATTTTCAAATGCTCTCCATATCGTCGTATCATTATTCGAAATGGGTTATATGGCATAAGGTCCTCTTCTGGCTAAACCGAATAATGAGCGCAATATTTTAAAAACATATGGACATGGGATTTCAATTAAGTCATAATTTAAAATCCAAAACCTTTTCTGAAATGGTTTAAACAAATCACCATTTATAAATCTTTAAACAAAAAGATTTATTTCACAAAGTTCACCAATATTTCACAAAGATTCATTCATAGCTTTTCAAAACAATTTTCTTTCCAAGTTGGATTATCTTATCCAATTATTAAACCAAAGATTCAATTTATAGCTTTCAAAATTATTTCAAAGATCCATTCATAACTTTCAAAACGATTCCCATTTAAAATCTTTTATGAAAGGTACACCATTTAAAATCCTCTTCAATTTCAAAACAAAGTTTAACCATTTTTCAAAATGATTTATTCATAGCTTTCAAAATAATTTCAATTCTATTTCAAACTTGAAATCTTTTAATACAAATTGGAAATCCTTTTTTTATATGAAAGCTATTATTATTTGAAAACAAATAGTTTTCGTTTTCGGAAAAATTTGATTACATTTGCACAAGCTAAAGCCCTTAAATCTTAGGTTAAATTTAAAACTCATATAAACATATTTGAAACTTATATAACCTTTTTAAACCAAAATTATCAATCAAAGAATTCAACTTCAAATTTTAATTCAAATTCAAATCAAATAAATTAAATTTCAAACCTTTATTAAGTTATTCAAAATAACTTTCATCTTCAAAACTTTTTTTCAAAAGCTTTTTGCATTTAACTCAAATCCATTTCCAAAACTATTTGGATTTTAAATTCAATTTTTTTAAACCCATTTCAAAAATCCGCAACTTAACCAATTTTCACATGCAATCCATATTTGTGTGTGTATGGTGTAGTCCACAGCTTTTACACAATAGTGCAACAACATCAATCATAACAGATTCAAGCACATTAACATCGATAAGCGGTGTATTCCTATAACGCTTATCTTCATTCACAGATTCACAGATTAGATAAATAAATTACATTCATCGCTGACATTTACATTCATCACTGCTCGAATCAAAATAATTCATAGCACACAGCATCACACATCAAGAATATCAAATAATACAAGCATTCAATACCATTCAAACATCCATAAGTAAGGTCAATTAATTATCTGATTAAGTTAAATCAGAATAATTACTTATTAATAAACTACTAATCATAATTAATTAATATTAATTAATTACAAACCATCTTAATTAATTAACCTTTAATCATTTATTAATAAATTAATCAACTTTTAATTATTAATTTATCAACCTTCATTAGTAATTAAATCAACCTTCATTAATAATTAAATCAACCTTTAATCATTAAATAATCAACCTTTAATTATTTAATTGCCTTAATTAATTACCAATAATTAATTAATTAACCCTTAATTAATCACCATTTAAATAAATTATCTTTAATGATTAATTATCTTTAATTACAAATAAATTAATTAATCCTTAATTATTAATTAACTTTTAATCAATAATTAATTCATTTCTTTAATTAATAAATTAACTTTTAATTAATCATATTAATTAATCACTTAATTAATCATTAATCATAAATTAATTATCCTTAATTTATTCCTTAATCATAAATTGATTAATCTTAATCATGAAGTTATTTAGCCTTAGTTAACCTTTAAGTTATCAATCATTAATTACTTAAATCAAGTAATTTATCTTTTAATCACTTAAGACTTTAATCAAATCAAAAGAAATCCCTTACATTAATTAGTTTATCATCAAATTCTATTTGAAAAGCTTTTAGAAATTAATCATATAATTAACCTAGCATATTTTACTTTAAGAACAAATCAATATTTTAAACATTTAACTCAAAAATAAACTTCGGAACTTTGTTAAAACTTGTTTAAAAATTCATTTAGGCTTTTAAAACATAGTTAATATATCTTGAAACCAGATTAAATTTACCATTTCATTTTAAACCTTTTTTTTCACCTCCAAAAACTTTTTTTAAACATTTGTATTGTTTAAAACTTTGTTACGTAGTCATTTTAAATTTTAATACCCTACTGCAATTCAAATAACCTGAGCCGATGTTCAGAATTCTCGAGTGCAAACTCGAGAAACTCGCGAACTTCCTTTACTTGGAGCAAATCACGAAACAACCTCCCGTTAAACCCAAGTGACTTCATCTTCTTATTCGATCCCAAAACTACCCAAATAAATGAAGATACTCATGCACATGTACAACCTGGCCAATTGCCTCCGACCACTGCGCCTACCGTCGACAAGTCGCTGATGACCCAGTCGACCCTCTGACTACTCATCTCCGACGAACTCGTGAGCAAGTGGAAACGAGCCACTTCGACCCAAAACTGGAGTTCAATCCCAACCCATTAATCCCCACGTCGCCGTCTAACTAGACCACCGGGGGACTCAAACTCTAGCCTGATCTTTGCCTCGCTCACCTCCTCCTTTTTCCAAAGCTCCCACATCGACCGATTCAACATCGTTGACGAAACTTCCACTTAAACCATAATGTCCAAAACAAACCCAAAAACCCTATAACCTCGCCGAACCACCTCCCTAATGATCAGTAAAATCTCCGATCAATTTTCCCAGACTCGGCAACCTCCAGACCTCCCACGCCACAACCCCAAACACTCATCATGCTTTAATCATTGGGAATCACCAGAAAACCAAACTTTGTAACACCACGAATTTCTCAATTGATACAGTATTGAAAATCTTGGATTCGCTTTTAAAATTCATGTCTTTCAAAATCGAACTAAATGATGTAAGTGAATCAAAGTTTTAACACACTCGAATTTTTGATAAAACATTATGGTCCATTGTATATTCTCTAGTAAGATTTTCTTCCAAATTCCACTTAAAAAAAGTATTCGAAGTTTGGATCTCGATTTTACAAACGTATCCTATTCATGCCTAAAAGTCTATCAAAGATTAGAGGAAGAGTTTTAAGTTTTTTTTTCTTAAGCAGGCTTTTGAAATCTGTATATTTTTTAAACAGAGGCAAAAATATGTTTGTTCCCAGACATACACCTTCACGCCCACACACACACACACACACACACACACACACACATATATATATATACATATAAACCAGCAGATACATTCACATCTATCAACACTATTATCACAGGCATAGGATTCAAAGAAACTGGTTTAAAAATTAAAGTTTGCTCACCTGTGTTTTGAAGAACAGAGGATTTTGCTTTTGATTTTGAAAAATTGAAAAACATCTTGATTGAATTTAGCCTGCCACTTTGTTTTGACATCTTTCAGGTTGAATTGTAACTTGGATTGCATGCATTCTTTAATTTGCCCGAAGCTTCATTTGCTGATCCTCTGTACTTGTTTAAATTGCTTAAACTTGATTTGTTTCAGATCTTTGAAAGAATGTTTTGTATTTTAATTTCTTCAGGTTGCTTGTATGATCTGGGAATTGAATTAGCTGCTTGATTATGTTGTTTGATTTTTGACTTTAGATCCTAAAGATTACTTGCTCAGGTTTAAAGATTTGATTTCTAGGCTTGAAATTGTTTGATCACACTGCATGCTTCAGCTTTGAGTAGATATTGTTTACAGGTATTCTTTTTATTTCTGGTTTTGGTTTTGATTTTCAGATTTCTTTTTGATATTTCTTTTGATTTCCAGTTTTTTTTTCAGTTTTAAGAAAACTGATAATAGCTTGGTTTTCTCCTAATAATATGTTATTATGTTAAATTTTTGAAAGAAAAATCAAATTGCCATTTGTCAACAAGTCTTACACTTGTTATCATATGTAAAAATTCATTTTACAAATGTCAAGATGTATATATTTTGTGTTTACATCCTTTGTTAAATTTCATCTAACTTTACTTTTACATATATTTATACTTTTATATATTCAAGAATCATATTTATATAATATGGTTTAAATGTTATGTACTTATAAACATCTATATATAAATACAAACCATTTTCTTTTTCATTTTCAAAAGATATATTTCTACTTTTAAACTAATACTTTACCTTTATCTATATATTTATAACTTTAAAGAATGTGATTCAAAATAAATCAAACATTAATAAATAAATATAAAATATGTATCTATTTGAATTTAACTTTTCAAATAACCTTTGTAAATCAATTTCAAAATAAAATTTTCAAATCATCATATTATAAATACAAATAAATTTTCCTATTAGTTTAGAATTTCCAAATCAAATTTATATTCAAAACTTTTATTTTTAAATTCCAAATTCAAAAATTAATATATAATCAAATTTGTATTTGTAAATGAGTAAACAAATATCCTTTTTTTATAAATGTATAATTTATTCCTTTCCCAATCAATTTATTTTCTAAATATATATTTTCAACATATATGTATTTGAATTTCAAATTCAAATTCCAAATTATAATTTATTTATAAAATATTTAGATTTACAAATCAAATCCTTTATTTAAAATCTTATATATATATTAATTCCCACATTTTCAACTTAATTCCATAATTAAATTCACAATTTAATCCAAAAATTATTAATTATCAAATTAATTCTCAATTTAATCCAAAAAACAAATTAATTACTAAGTTAATTTGGCTTAAAAATCGAGATCGTTACAGGTTATGAGGGTCACGCCCTTTAGGGTGTACATTTCCTTCTGGATAAAAGTGGTATCATGGTATGGAGCCCATATACTTAACATATGTGGTTGGTGTAATTTGTTGGTGTTTAGAGCTCTCGAGCAATGGTTGGTGACGATGGGGGATGGCATACTCGTGACAGTTAGTTACCTAGTTACAGAGGTAACCTAGCTTTGTGTTGGCAGAGAGCCGGTTAGGTTCTCGGGGCGTCCCTCCAGAGGCATACCTATGTGGTGGGGAAGTTCCTTAGCCTGACCATTTATTGGAAATCCAATCATCCAATACATGCCCTGTACGGTTTTAGTTGTAGAACCCGTCATCTAATATGGTAGCTATAGTAGGCATACTATAATGGTATGTATGCTGGCTAAGATTAATATTATACTTGCATATGTTTTCGGCACAATGCACTAATAATAATATCATAAGGATTTTCGCGTATTAAGCATGTTTGACTATCATAAGGAGATATCTCCTCCAATTGTGAGCTTGAATTGTGTGTGTGTGTGGGGAGGCCTTATGGTAGTTTTATTTTCCAAAAATCATTGCGCATTTCTTTCTATTTCCTTTTGTTTGTTTTTGTTCAAGATAAATTGTTTTTGTTTGCTCACACCAGTCCCATGACTGACCTGGAGTTTATTGTTCCCTTTCTAAACTCTGGGTGCCCACAATTTTCCACACGGGCAGCTTAGAGTCAAATTTTCAGATAATCAGATAGTAGGTGTAACTTTTGGCAATCGTATTGTGCACCGGATTTGCTTAAGTTCAGCATGATAGGATTTTAAGATTTTGGATTGGGCTTTTGCTTTAGAGCTTTGGAGATGGGATGCAATCTATGGAGCTTTTTTGGTAGGCCAAGCAAGTTGAAGTTATGTTTCCGCTATTGTGTTCTGTTGTGGTATATGTATATTTGCTCCAATGTTGGATAAATTATTGTAGCGATATTGTACTCATGGAGTTGTATCAATGATATTTTTTTTTCCGATGTGTTGTTGTACCTAATGTTGTTATAAGCTCCGGCGAACCAGACTCAACATTTGAATCTGCGGCATTCGAATACGGGTGATGTATTTGGGTGTCGATTTTCGATGGTCGAGTTAGGGTCGTTACATCTAAGCTTGGGACTATGTCCAATTGTAACAAATTACTTATCATAATAACTGCTTTACTTTTATTTTACTATCTGCATAGTAAATGCAGATCTAGGCGTATTTCTGTTTATTATTTCTAGTCTTATCAAATAATTAATTTGATTTCTTCTTTAATTTCTTTAACTCTTCACTTTATTCTCTTTTATTCTAGGAAGTTGTTTATTCTATTTGGTTGGTTACAAAAACTGTGCTAAAAATCCATTCCCATATTTTAATACTAAATAATACTGTAAACAGTTACTCATATTGGCAAGATATCTCTTTGTTGTTTCTTTAATTATTGGGCGATTCAAAATACAGAAATGTCCCAATTTTACACTAATTCCATTTTCTGTTCTTTTTATTTTTGCAATTACGTTAATCGTTATTCTTACTATATTAAACTATGGAAATATACTCTTTTTTTTAAACCAACCAACTAGTCTATCACTAATTTCCTAACCAAGTTATTAAAACTTTCCCCTTTTTATTTATTTTTCCCGTTTTAGCATAATTTACTATAAATTTCTTACTTTTAGGCTTATGCCTATCTCTATAACTGTTAAGCCTAATATTATTCATATTTGGACTTCTATCTTTCTTTTCCATATAAATAATAATTAAATATAAGCTTTCTTATAAAATTTATTGTTTTTAACAGAACCAATTACTGAAAATAAATGTTGAATTAAATATTTAATGGGAATCTAACGATAATATATCATAAACGTAAAAGATATATAATTTGAATCCACTCATCTGTCGTCCTTAGCTTTGCTCCATGGCCTTTCTGGATCCCATTCTAAGGCATCTAATATTTTTTTTTGAAGATCTTCTCCCTAGAAATATTTTCTATTTAGGGTTTAGCCTTAGGCAATAAACCCAATTGGGAGAAAATCTGATTGTGAGGGAAAAGCTAGGCCTAGGGTCCTATTTATAGTGGTGTTTGGGGATCTCAGACCATTGAATTTTAAGATTGAATATGGCGCAACCACGTCACAGGCTTGCTACGAATCATTGGATCCAGAAAACAACGCTCGAGACTGCACGAATTCAAATTATTAAACGTTAACTTTTAACCGTTGCCTATTCATTCTAATTAATTTCCATCAATTGCAAATTTAATTCCCTTTATAACACATGTTTATTTTGAAATTCAAATGTTGCTAATTAATGTAAATTAATTTCCTTTAATTATTGATTTGATTAACATTTCCTTCTAATGTTAATTAATTACCTCTAATTGCTGATGTCAATTACATTCCTTTATGACGCGCGTCTATTTTGAAATTCAAACGCGCGTTATTTCTAGAACTTACACACGCATATATTTATAAACAAATATATTCATGCATATTTACAAGTATAATTTTTTTCGATACGGAACTTCAAATGTCAATAACTTTTTCATATGAACTCCATTCAAGGCATATTATACATGTAAATTAATCAAAAAATCGCCACGAACATAATGGTATAAGTTTCGAGGCCATATTCTGACAATTCCAAAAATGCTCATTTTCACTATTTATAATTATTTTGGTTATTTACTTATCTTAAAATGCGGGGTGTTACATTCTCCCACCCTTTAGAAAATTTCGTCCCTGAAATTCGACGAGGGTAAAACTATGTAATTTCTCTCATCAATCACATCCATTTTGTGTACGTCCAATTTTGCGACCATTTGTGCCTTGTGCAACGTGTCATTGAACATAAAATACCTACATGTACATGAATTTCTATGCGGTACCTCCTATATGAATGTTTTTCCTCATTAAAATATTCTTTCTAAAATATGATGCACACATCCTAAATATACTTGCAATTTCTAAATGAATGCAATCTTTTGAAAGCTCAGAACATTTTTCATCCAATTTTTCCCACACTCCAACTAAATAGGAACGTATTTCAACGAATTTTTCATCCAAATCCTGCCACACAACTCTTAATATTGGAATTTCAAAAAGATCTAATTTTTCAAACTCGATTTTTATGTTGGAAAGAAGCTAGAAAACGAAAAACCTCACATTTTCCGTTTTGTTTTTTTCGCACCTCTTTCTCCATACTTGGAACTTATGCTGCTATTCTATAAAAATTTCTATTTTCTTTCCCAAGCATAGTTCACATATGAAAAATTTTCGTTTCAACTTTTTTTCTGTTGACGTTTCTGTTACTTTCTTTAAATTTGTTGTTCTCCTTTTAGTTACTCCTATCTGATTTTAATTTTTCTTTTATTATTTACATCCTATGTTTTTATTCTCTTCTTGTGAACATCACAGAAAAGGGAATTATACTAATCATCACTTATTTACTACAATAGGAGCTAAATGCTTACACAGGGGTACAATCTTATAACTAAAAGAGAAAACAAGTCCTACTACAAAGCGATACTAGATAGGTAACTATAGCAGCTAAACACAGCTACCATATTGGGCTAGAAGCCTAGGACCATGCCTACTCTGACATAGTAGGATCCTACTCTAGGAATCCAAGTAACGCATATGCTCCTCTTGCTGCCTATTACTCATTACTAACTTACACTATGCTACTCGAATAAGATCTATGTAACAACCCTGTATTTTGTATCTATTTTAATTGTATATTTTAGTTTTTTTAATTAAATTTCTAATTTAAAATATTTATTTTATTTTATTTAAATGTATAAATTTTTTTATTTTAAAATATAAACTTTTATTTTGATATGAATTATCATTCCAAAACATGACTAAAAAGAATATTTTCCAAAAAGTGAATTTTGGTCAAAATGGTCAAACTTTGACTTTTAAATTTAAAAATTTGGAAGTTTGAATTTTATTTTTTAGTATGAAAGTAAATAAAATTTTAAGAACACTGCTTTTCGTTTCGTTGAAATCTGATTTATAATGTGAAAGTTATGTCCTTTTAACCACTGTGTGTAAATTGCTGTATTTAACAAAATTGTTTACTTTAAATTATATAAATAACACTTTATTTGGCCATGTAATGTTCTAATTTATTTTTATATGGGTAAATATCATGTATTGTATATATTTTGGTTTTAAAACATTTTTGAATGGGTAATTGACATTTTCCAGGGTCAGTTGTATTTTTTTAAAATATTTAATTTCCAGCTTCAATTAATTTAAAGTAATTCTATATTTATCTTTATATTTTTCTTAAGAACTTATTTTATTCTAATTCCCACTTTATTTTGTTTCTCATTTATTTTATTTATTTGACTTTTTATTTGTTTTAAAGTGAAATAGAAATTTATAAAGCTAGTGATGCTTTATTTGTAATTTTAAGACTTGTTGTTAATTAAATAAACTATTTCTTTATTCTTTTTCTATTTTCTATAAATTTAATTATTTATTTCATTTTAGAAATAATAAATGAAGTATTTTATTTCAAAATTTTGCTTTATCACATTTTTAAAATGAAGTAGATATTTTTCAAAAGCCAGTGATGCTTTAATCGTAATTTTTGAACCCTGTTTTGAATTTTTAAGCAATTTCTTTTTTTATTTTTCTATCTTCTTTAATTTTTTTTTTGATTTTCATTTTCTTTCACTTTGTTTCGGTTTTTAAAAGTATTTGCAGAATTATATTTTGTTTTAATTGAATTTAAGAAAAAGAAATATGAAGAGTTTTAAAAAGCTTTTATAACCTAAGCCTTTTCAATTCCAAAAACTCTTCACTTGCCACAACTTCTCATTTGCTTGTTTTTGGCCGTACCTTTTCTTTATTGTAGCCGTGAGTTTCTCAACTCATTTTCACATGAAGTTATTCATCTTACTTCATTTCTGATGGCTAGGAAAAATAGGTAATGGCTTCTCACCTTTTTTCTACTATTCCTCCTTCCTTTTGCATTGTTTTGCTTGATTTCTTCACAGATTTGCTTGGCCATCACCCCCTATTTTCCTTGGCCAAAGCCACCAACTCCTCCTCCTCATCAAACACGACCTCCAACACCTACCGCTCTGACCAGTCTAGGCTGTGAGCATATAGAGGAGCAAACACCATAAATTTTGCATCAAAACCCTTGAAAACATGCCTAGCCTAGTCTAGTTCATCACCACCTTCATTTTCCCACCACGGCCACCACCTCTTGTCACCGCCACCACCATGACACACCTTTGGCCATCACCTCCTACTATTGACCTAACCTGGCCGAGCCAACTTCACCACAGGCCGAGCCCAAAAGTTGCACCAAACTCCTCCATTTTGCCTTGACCACTTGCATTTCCCTTATGTAACTCCTTTACCACTTTCATCTCCATGTAGCCATGCCCTTTTAGGTCCAAACCTGATCCAAACCAGAACCTTTGTCCACCTAAAACCTGTTGTAGCTGAGCCTAAGACATGTAGGGCCGAGCAAAAGATGTGTTGGGGTCAAGCAAAATTGATTAGAAGCTTGGTGATGTTCATTTGTTAATCCTATTTCAATTTGTTTCAATAAAATTTTGGTATGGTATTTATATTTATATTTTGGCTTTTCTTTGTTATTGAATGCAAGATTAACATCTTGGCTTTATCTCCACTCTAGTCCGTAGTCTTGTCATTGTGCTTTGATTCCGTTGTGTGAGTTGTATTGCAATCTCCAGCACAAAGAGGTGAGTAAATCTCACACGACATATTATACTCAATCAATTGTGAAGCGACAACAATCGAATGTGTAGAATTATACATGATGTTATAACTACCTATGATTATTTATTCATGATGTTAAACTTGTTAATTTACCTGCCATATCATCTGTTACTGTTATATATTGTTAAACTGTTCATTTATAGCTATTTATCACACTGCAAGTTCCTTGTAGATTAGGTTCACTATGGGTTGAAATGATACGTACCCGAACAGACTTTAGAATAGGGAAAAATCATTATGGGCTGAAATGATAGGCCTAAACGGTTTTTATTTATTTTGTTTTAACTTAGGATTGCGGGTTTGAAATGATAGAACCCGGATTTTCCTTTTTAAATTGCGGATTGAAATGATATATATCTGTATCACTTGACCTAGGTTAGAAAACTATATACAGGCCCGTGGTTATTTTATAAAGTGTTTAGGACATTTTTAAGCATTTTTAAAATATAAATTTATGAAATTTGATTTAAATAGATTTTGAAGTGTTTAAAATAAAGGATTTATGATTTTCTATAAGAGGAAATGTTAACTAAATAAATGGTTAAATTGGATTATTGAAATGGACAAATTTTCAAAAGAGGCCGGTTTTTTAAACTATTGGCATAAATAGGCTAGCTTACAAAATATTTACAAGTTTAGGCTAGTTTTTTTAAAAAAAGTACTATGGGGCGCATTTGTGAAATGCGCCCATACAAAATTACACTGGCGCATCTGTCAAATGCGCCAGTGTAATTTTTTGTCCAAACCTAAACAGCAAGCAGCAACATCCTTGCCAAACTAGAAGAACTTGAATATGACGTCGGTCGCATGAAGTCCAACTCGACCACCCATGACGAATCCATCATCGAAGAACTCCACTCCAAAGCCTACTTCCTCCGCAAACTCCTCGACGTCGGAACCAAATCAAGCTTCCACAAAAACTCAACCAAAAACACCGAAACTGAAACAGTAGATGCCAAACTCGAAGAGTTTGAAGACAGACTGCACTCGGTCGAAGAGTACGTCCAATCTTTGTTCCTCTGTGAGTGCCCTCATTATCAGGACGAAGAAGTTGATCAGGAAATTCAGATCGAAGGCGACGATGCAGATTACGATTACAAGTCGGAGTCTGTTGAAGACGGAACAAAAGTCGAAGTGGACGAGAAGGTCTTATCGCAAGAGGAATCAAATGATATCGACGAGTTCAAAGAAAGAATTGAGAAAATAATTATTGAAGTTATTGAAAAGATGAACATGAGAAAGAAAAGGAAAACAATTGGAGTAGAAGGCTTGCAAATATTGAAGTTGTCGTTGATTTGACGGGATGTAGGTTTGGACAAAAAATTACACTGGCGCATTTGGCAGATGCGCCAGTGTAATTTTGTATGGGCGCATTTCACAAATGCGCCCCGTAGTATTTTTTTTAAAAACTAGCCTAAACTTGCAAATAGTTTGTAAACTAGCCTATTTATGCCAATAGTTTAAAAAACCGGTCTCTTTTGAAAATTTGTCCTTATTGAAATATAACTGAAGTTTGGAAATTTGAAATTTTGGCTAAAAATGATATTTAAGTTACATAAATAAAATAAAATTTTAATTATATTTGGGAAAAGGTAAATATGATAATTTGATTTAAAATTGAATTTAAGTGATTTAATAAAGTATTATTGATTTTTCTATGAATTAAAATGGTTAAATAAATGAATGCTTAAAAGTGAAATTTTAAATTATAACTTGACTTGGAAATGTGAAATTTGGGTTTTAATTAAAGATTTAAGTTAATTAAATAAATTGGAAATTTAGTTAAATTTGTGAAATGGTAATTTAAAATTTAAGTGTTATGTTGTTTATTTAAAAATGTGAAGAATTGGAAACTTTTACACTTGAATTTATTAAGTAATTTGTTGAAATTAGATTTGATTATAAGAAATTTATTTTATAAAAATAGTATATTAAAGGATATTTTAATGAACATTTTTAATGTTAAATATGATTTTTGACAATGTTTAAAGGGTTTAAAATGAAGTTTATTAATTGCTGGAAATACATTAAAATCTGGAAATCACTTTTAATAGCATTCAGAAGTGCTATGGTTTTTGGAAATGAACTAAAAGAGCTATTATAGCATTTATGAAGTGTTGTAGTTGTTGTAGTTGAACTAATAGGCTAAAACTTAACTCAGGTCTATTATAGCATTTCTGCAAATGTTGTAGTGGGCTACTGTATTTGCTGAAATGAAATAAAAGCCTTGTTTTGAAATCTGAGCTATTACAGCATTTCTGAAAATGCAGTCTTTGCTGTTTGAACTAAAATTTAACTAAAACTGAGTTTTAACAGCAGGTTTTAAGTGTTGTCTTTGTTGAATTAAAATGTTTTCAAGTGTAGCTTATAACAACTTTTTCTAAATGCTGCAAAAGGCTGAAATTTTTAATCTTTATGGTTTTTAACTAAGTAAATGAGATCAGAATGGTTTGAAACTTTGGAAATTGAATATTTGACTTGAAAGAATAATAACTTCACTTTTAAATGATTTAAATGAATAAATTTAATTGGAAAATAAATCATTTTAAAGGTGATTTGAAAGAATAATAAATGAATGTTATCTTGAATTTAGAAGGTACTTAAAGTTGAATATTTGGATTTGAACTTATATGATGATTTGAAAATAAAGTTTTTGAAAAATATGATATTTTGATGTTAAATTGATTTGAAAATGAAGTTATGAAAGATATATGATATTAAAATGATTTGAAAAACGAAGTTCTGAAAGATATGATATTTTGATATTAAAATGATTTAAAAATGAAGTACTGAAAGATATGATATTTTGTATTAAAATAATTTGGAAATAAAGTTTTGAATGGATATGATATTTTAATGTATTAAAATTATTTGAAAGGAAGTTTGAAAGGATATGATAATTTAATATATTGAAATGGTTGGAAATTACTTGATATTTATTTTGATAGATATTTGAATTTGAAAGATATGGTATGTTGATATATTGAAATGGCTTGGAAATGATTTAATCTTTATTTTGATAAAGATTTGGATTGAAATGATATTTTATTTTGAAGTATAAATATTATTTTAAAGTTATAACCACGGGTTATAATAACGATTGGTTGGTAAAGAGACCGGGATCGAATATGGGCATCCGCTCTGTCGATATCGAAAACCACTTTGACAACCGTGTACGCGGTGGAGATTCTAGAATGAAGTAGGATGGTGGCGACATTCTTGAGGTATATTACGGGGACCCAACTCCCGTGAGTTGGCATAAGGTGACTAAAACATGAGCGGTCTCGGGCCAGTTGAGGTCGCACCTCGCAGCGGACGCATTTCTTCGATATCGTAATGTTACTTGTGATTGTTTGGGCGCCCCTCCGATTTTTGGGAATGTGTTCTGCCGTGGGCGTATGTGGCTGCTATGTTACCACCGACCCGAGTGTCGTAATTGGTATATCTACCCTGGCATTGCCTTGTGTGCCGTGTCACCTACCCTGTCGAGCCTTTACTACGAGTTTGGTTTTCTCTCGTAGCCTATGCGTATATTTTCTTAGTCTCCCGATCAGGAGATATGCAGATATTGGATGGACTACTGGGACTATTACATGTCTGGGGCTATATGGGTAACCCTGTGATGCTATTTTAAAGTAAGTTTATTTTACTATAGACGTTATTATAATAGCGCAATATTACTACATAGTAAATAGTTTGACGGGTCCTTAGAGGATGGGCGGTCCCAAGCATCCTTTAAGTTACTTGTACATTTACTACAGTTCATTTGAGTTGGTTTACATTGTATAAGTATGTGTGTCCTGACTCGAGTGTTTCTATTTTTGTTTACGCTCGCGTCAGCCTGAATATTCACAGATTTGGATTTTCACTTTCTGGAGATTGGAATCGCTGGAGATTATCTACTTTTCTTATCTTTTTCAGTCTTTTGTTCCTTTTCAGCTCTTGTTTTAGTAGACTTCTATGTATTTAGACTTCTGTTGTACTCTATTTCTTCTGTTGTATGTTATGTAACTCTGATATATTTACATAGTAGCTTCATGAAGTACTATTTCTTTTACTTCTGCTGCACTATTATTACTCTGTGTCTATGATCTGTGATTTTTATTTACTGTATATTCTGAGATTTGCTGAATTTTATCTACAACGCGGTATTTTGAGCAATTCAAGTCCGATATGTGCGGATGCGAGTGGTTGAAAATATCCGGGTGTTACATTTGGTATCAGAGCTTTGGCTTTGAGGCAAAACTTAGAATGTATGGTAAATTTATTTACAGAATCACTTTCATTCGAGCTTGAATCTCTTCCTTTTGATTCGATTTCCTTTGAATTTTGGAACGTTCCCTACGGTTCTAAAATCCTTTCGTGTCCCTCATTGTTTATCTTCTTTTGATTCTGGAGTATCCCATAACTCCACTTCGAATGATCTTTATAATGAGTCGGCAGTCCCGCCAATCTCAAATTTGCTTGTAAAAAGGTGAAACTCATTTACAATTAGCATCGATTCACCAGAGATTTATATCTATCCTTGGTTTAGATGCTAATATCTTTTATTATTCCAAATTCTATCTCTTGAGATCGAATGTAGATTTAATCCAGACAATCCACATCAATCTTATCCTTTAAGTCACAGTTGACCTGGTTAAGGTTGCCCGCGATTTATTTAATCTTATCCATTTCCCTATTTTGTTATTTAATCATCTTGTCTTTTGTTTCCAACCTATCTTCAAAACATTTTGAGTTGTGCTTGTAAATCTATAATTAATGTTTTGTTTTATAACTGTGTTGTTTGAGTTGTTGATGTTGATTTGGTTTTTCGATCGATTCGTTTGATAGGATTTCTAAAACACTTTGACAGAACAAACTGACACAATATTATTGTAAAATTTGGTTAATGAAATAAATTTTGATATATAATTAAATTTATGGAACTTAACAAATTGATAAGTTGAAATGATAATACTTGATTTATCATTTATTGTTCTATAAATGAATTTATAAATAGCTGTTTATAAGTTGATTTGGGAACTGAAATGAGTTTAAATCAAGGATTTGAGTATTTAATTTCCGATGATTTCGAACTTTGGTTTAAAGTTTTAAAAGGGATATATTACATAAAGTATTTCCAAGTAGAAATTATTCCAAAGAATTTTAAAGTTTAAAAATTATTGCCCTTCTCTTTGTCGTTGGAAAATAACTTCGGTGATGACCGCGGCATCATCGACGTTCATTTTCGAGTTTCGAAGTGAATAGACCATTCTATAGTTTTGCTACAGTGTTGCTTCGGGGAATTTAATTGATTTGAATTTCTAAAATATGATTTGATTTATAATATACATAGATATATGATTTAAATTTGATTTGATATATTCTGTAGATATATTTATTTATTTCTAAATGGTTTGAAGGGAATCGGAAATTTAATTCTTAAATTCTATCTTGAAGAATAATTTCAATTATAAAAAAGAAAATCAAAAATTTGGATAAATGATTCAAACTTGAGATAATTGAATTTGAAAGTTTTATTTGTATAATTGTAACGACCCGTAAATTTTTAATAATTTTATTTGTTTACTTATATATTCAATTGAAATTTCGTGAAATTTTAAACAATAAAATTTTGAAATATAAATTTGATATTTGGAATTCGTCTAGTTAAATATAGCAACTGGTAAATTTTCGTCCGAAAATATGAAGTTTATTTTCGTGCGTAAATTTATTTCAATTTAATCAGTTAAAAATCGATGAAAATAAAAAGTTTTCGAAACCTAAATATTTTTACATAGAAAAATTCTAAATCATCTTCTGAGCAAGACGTCATTTTATGTTTTTCCAAATTTGGATTCTTTAGCTCCTTCGATCTTATTTTTCTACGATTTCCTTGCATTTTCCGCTAGTAGAAAATTCGAATTTTATAAATTCAATCGTACCACTGATATCTATATACCGTTTTGATCGTATCGTCGTACTGATCCCTACGGTATATTCATTTCTGTGCTTTGAAGTCCAGTACACGGCAAAAAAACCATACAACGGTTCACCGTACCGGTACGTTTTATTCTTTTAGTTCTTGTGTCCATTCGAATGTTTCCAACGGTAATTGCTTTTATTATTTTCTGGATTCTCGTGTCTAAGATGTTCACTCTTCATATTCCCAACGTATTCAATACATTTGGTTCACTTCATTTTCCGTTTCTCTTGTTTTGCTATGTACATTTTGAAAAAAAACTAAACAAAAAAAACCAATGCCTGCCTGCTTCAAAAAATTTTCCCAAAGCTTCACTTCCCCTCTCCATGCTCGGCCACTGGTTCTCCACCCAGTAAGCGCCGCGATTTCCTCTCCAAAGCCTCTCGCTTGGACCTGACCTCGCTGCATTCTCACATCCTCCTTCTTTCGCACTGCTTCTCAACCCGCGCGCAGCCCCCGGTTTCCTTTTGAAGTCGCCATGCCTTCCCTTCACCTCAAGGCCTGTATACCCCTCCACGTCGACCTCTCCTCGCCTACATCATCGGAGCAACCGAGTTTTCCCCATCATCCAGCAAATCTCGCCAACGTCGCTTCTCATGCAAGGAGTCGACCTCCTTCAACTCCACACAAGACGCGCCCACTTTTTCCCTCCGAGCACATAGGCAATTTATCCCAACGCCACCGCACTTCCCTGCTCTACGCAGTAGCGACCAACCCACTCTCGCAACCCTAATTTCCACCTAGACCTCGGCACCCGCCTCCAACCCCTGCTAGTCGCCAGCAACTCGACTGCATTGACACTTCTCCGCCATCAACATTCGCCTAGGCAAGCCTTGATCCCTTCTTTGTCTGTTTATACATTTTCCTATATACTATAGCCTATATTCATTCGCATGGATCTATATTAAAATATATTTTTGTTTATATGTCCAGTTAACAAACCTGGTCGCATGCGTATCATGTATATTTTTCAACCAAATTATTATATATATTATATTACAAATCTTGCCAGTTGAATCTACCCTTATATATCTAATACGAAATGGACATATAGATGTATGTAGGTTGTAGCCTGTCAGTGTACATATTTAATAATGCATGACTTTAAAGTTCTTCTCTGACATTATGATATATAAGAGATATAGTTTGGCTTGGCTACATAAGTTGTATAACATATGTGTTATGTAATACCTATATTTACAGTACATTAATTTATTAAAAGTATTACTGCTCTGTTTAAAAGGGACGCATGTTATATACTAGTATTATATTGATTTTTATAAAGTGATAAATGCAATTATCTGTTTATTTATCTGTTATATAAATGCGTTGGTCTTAATTGTATTATTTTATCAATTTAAATTTGTGGACAGTAATAAAGAAGTATGATATTAATAGAGGTTATTTTGATTAGTTATGTCTGCATAGTTGTGTATGTGACATAAGTCATATACACATGTCAGGTTTGGAGTATATAAGTTTTTCTTAGTTTAACGAAATCTGTCTGCTTATGACAATATTATAATATTGATGTTTAAAACATATATGTATATATTAGCATTAATTTTAAATTATATACGTATATACATCCTTGATTTTAAGTATAAACATATAGGTTTTATATCTGTAGATGGATTTGAAGTAAATATTGATATTAATAAATATATCTAGTTATTATAACTGAGATACTTTATACATTGTGATTTCTTTGATTTTATGTACATACATAGTACTGTAGGCATATGCTATAAAGATATCATTATATTTCATTTTATAGATATTAAAGTTAAAATTTTGATGTAAATATATGCGTCTTATTTTAAATATATGTTTTAAAGATTGGTTTTAGAGAGAATTTATATTGAATACTTTGCTTCGGCATATAAGAAGCTAATTTGATTTTCTCATCGATTTCTCATTTTCAGTTTTGATCGTTGAATTTGTGTTCAATTGTGCTTTGCTTTAGAATTCGTGCTTGGATTCGTAACTCCTCTCGTTATCGTCCATATCTAGCCTCAAAAGGTGAGCAATCACTCATGATTAATGTTCTTTTATTTATTAAATTTGATTTCAATTGAAACAAAAATAGAAATATTCTACTGTTAGTTATTTACAGTGTTTTATATGTTATTACCTGTATCAGTTAACCTGTGACATCTGACACCACTATCTGTTAATTATACGATGATAATCCGTTTGGTTGATAATTGATTGATTGTTTGTTGTTTATATTGGATGTAAATTGTAATGTATAAAGTGATAAATATTATGCAATTGAATTTGACGTAGGATAGGAAAATTTGAATCGACATATGTGTTGAATTTGATTAGTTAAATTTATATAATATGACCCCTTAAATGTTTAATTATTTGACACGTAGAAAAAGGGTTAATTGCCCTTGAACCATTTGAATTTATGTTGTCTTAATTGATGAAGTATGAAATTGAATAATTGATGTCAAGTAGAACCATATAAAATAATAGTGTAATAATTTTTAATCTACATGAAATGATAGTGTAGATTCTAGAAATAATTATATTAATTTGCATAATCAACGAATGTAAATTAATACGATTATTTCAGGATTATTTGTATTAATTATTGGATTGTTATTGATTGTTGTTATTGATTGTTTATTTACTTTGACACCATCCTAGTAATCACACTGCAAGTTCCCTTTGCTATGCTTTGATTTTAGAATGGAAATGGAATCGGGTTGAAATGATAAATACCCAAATGAATTTGACCTAGGATAGATAATTAAATAAACCGATTGGTCAAAAATTCGATTTAAAAAATAAAATGAAGATTTTATATGAATAAAGAATAAGGTTTGAAATGAAGTTGGATTTGAATTTTTATGAAAGGAAAATGTTGATATTAAATAATTTGAAACAAAATATTAACATAATAGTTGATGAAAGAACGTTGTTTTAAAATTAATTATATAATAAATTAAGTTTGGAATTATTTAATAATTAAGATTGGGATTATTTAATAACTAGGTTTTGAAATTATTTAATAAATAAATTTTGAAATCATTAATTAAGTTTTGAAATTATTTAATAATTAAATAAGATTGAATTTTTAATAATCAAATAAAATTGAATTCTTTAATAAAATGAAATTGAACTTCTTGAATAAGAGAAATTAAGTTTCTTTATTAATTGAGTTCTGAAATTGTAACCAAGTAAATATGCGAAATTGAATTTCTTTAACAAGAAATAAAATATGATTTATTGAAATTAATGTAAGACTTGTAATTTAAAGACTTTGATTTGACGAATTCAATTTAATTCAATTGGTCAGTTTTGATATAATGAAGTTCAACTTAAGTAATTGATTTAATGAATTGGAAATTAAATAAAAATTGTTTTGAATGATAAATTTACTTAACGAAATTTAGTGAAATCCATCAATTAATCTAAATTGATTTGAAAGATAAGTTAAATTAATTTAAATGATTTCGGAATGAAACTTATATATGAACTTTAATTAATATTTGAATTGATTAAATAAAAATTGAAATTATATTATAAAGTTTTGAAATTATGAATTTGGAAGTTTGAACGTAAATTATGGAAATTGTTTTAGAAAAAAAATGAAATGTTGATTTATAAATTCTAATTGGAATTGCAATTGATTTGGTTTTGAAATTTATTAAACGACCAATCGGTGTAATAATTACGAAAGTTATTAAAGAAACCGGAATCGGTTATGGACATACTCTCTGTCTAAACCGGAAACCACTTTAATAACTTTACACGGAGTGTGATCTAGAATGAAGTGGTTGGAATGATGTACGTTGATGACTGAAGAAGAGAACGATAATGGATAGCCTTGACACTTGTGTCGAATTGGAAATGACTAAAACAGGAGCCGTGCCGGGCCAAATAGGGTTAGCACCTCGAGCGAACACACTTCTTCGTAAACTACTCATTACTTGTTATTGATTGGTGCACCCTCGTACTTTTGGGAGTGTTGTTTCGCGGTGTTGCGATCGTTGCGGCGATGTGTTTTCACCAGTCTGGATCAGGCAAACGGTAGTTTCACTATGTTGGGTATTGCCTCATGTGCCTTGTCATACTTGTATCCCTATGTACGCGACCACTACGAATATGTTTTGTGTTATACCTATGGAGTACTCCCTGATATCCCACTAGTTTACGGTGGAGTTTACAATGCTGTATAGACTATAACGCTTATATAAAATGTGTTAAGGGGGATAATGGTAACGCCTTAACACTATTTTGATACTTTATATTACTCATAGACATTATCTATTTAGCGTATATTACTACATAGTAGATAGTTAAACGGATCCTTAGAGGATGGTTATTCCAACGTCCTTTGAGTTACTTGTATTTCAGTTGTTATTTCACTTGAGTTGGATTTATGAATATAAGAATGTTAATCCTGACTCGAGTGTTTTGTATTTTTCTTTACGCTCGGGTCAGACTGAGTGTACCAGTATTCGAGGCTCACCTTTCAAGCTGGAGCTTCGCTTGGAGATCCGGCTATCTATCCAGCTTTCAGATATTCAGTTGATTCTAAAGATATATTCTGATTCTTGTATTTGACTATTGTATTCAAGACTTCTGTTGTAACTTATTTAACTCTGTTATTTATATAGTAGCTTCATGAACTACTATCCTTTGTTTCCACTGCATTTATTACTCTATGTCTGTGATCTGTGATTATTTATTTACTGCATATCTGAGTTTTGCCAAATTTAAATTAACAATTCGGTATTTTGAATTATTCAAGTCCGACATGTGCGGATGCGAATAGTCCAAAATAGCGGTCAATACAGTTGGTAACAGAGCTTTGGTAGCTCTAGGCAAAACTTAGCATATAGGGTAAATGTATTTACAGAATCACTCTCATTCGATTTTTAATCTCTTCCTTTTGACTCGATTCCTTTGAATTTTGGAACATTCCCTGTGGTTCCAACATTCATTCTTGTCCCTCACTATTCGTCTTCTTTCAATTATGGAGCATCCCATAACTCCACTTTGAATAATCTTTATAATAAATCGACGGTTTCGCTAATCTTCGAATTATTTGTAAATGGGAGAAACTCCTTTATATAAGGCATTGTTTACCGGAGATTTATGTATCCTCAGTTTGCGATGCTATCTATCTCCTGCTATGCCAGAATTCTATTCCTTGAGATCAAATGTTGATTTACCTCGGAATTCAACATCGATCTTATTCTTGAAGTTACGTGTAACGATCCCAGATTTAGACTATATTTAAATTGATAACTAAATTAATTTCTGAATAAAAATTTGTGCAATTAATTGTAAATTGATTTTTGGTTTTTCTAGATTTAAAAAAAAAATATAAAGTCAAATAACATATTAATAAAATTATGTAGAATATAAAGTAAATAAAATTAGACACTATAGAATTTCATTTATATTTTAAAGTAAAAAGACAACAAGTATAAAAAATGGATAAGTTGAACAAACAAATAAAAAAAAAAAAAAAATACTAGCACAATATAATATCATCAGCTCAAACAAAGTTGTAAATAATTATGCAAAGTAAACAAAACAAAGTAAAATAACAAGACAAAGCAATAGAACAAAAGTAGATAGTTAAATGCATTCAAATATGAAGCAAGTGTTTTCAAACAAGAATATAAATATATGTAACTGGGCTTGTAAAACAAAATAAAGAAACAAAGAATACAAAGCATAAAATAAATATAAAAAATAAAAAAATAAAATGCAAGTATGCAGGCAAATAAAAGAGTAAGTAAATAAACGTAAAATAAAATAAACAAGGTATAGAAACAAAACAAAAGAAATAAGTTTGTACACTTAAAACAAAGCCATCAGAATACCCTCTCAGCCGAGCTAAAGAAAGATAGGCAAATATAATAAGCAGCCTGCAATCAGTAAGTACAAAGTAAGCTAGGCAAAGAAATGAAAATACAAGTACTTAAGCAATAAATGCAACATATTTTTAGTACACAATATCACCTCCAACACAACTTAGATCATCTCTAGCCCATAACTAAAAAATCATTTCAGCCTCCTTGAAATCTCTGGTTCCTATTTTACAAAGATAAAATAATGGCACCTATTGTACAAAACAATAGTAACATACTGTCAACTTCTTTCCTTATATATCAACTTCACTTTTATATATATCAACCTCATTTCATTTCGTTCATCTCAAACTAAAGGAAAAAAAAAACTGAAGAAACTCATTCAAACATCAAGAATAAACATCAACAAATAAATCAAGTCAAGCCAGGGAATTAAAGTGATAACTTCAGCAAGCAAAATTCAAAAACCAGGTTCAACAATGAAGCTCTTTTCTTTTTCTGGAAACAAGGTGAGTAACATCACCTCTCTAAAAACTCAAATATCTGAATTGGTTGCTTACATATTTCTGAAAATGGGTAGGTGTTAATATAGGAAAAATTTCCTATGTATGTATGTCAATGTTTAAAAATATGCATGCCTGTATAAATTGGGTTACTTCTGTTTTTTTTTTGTTTCTCCCAGCTTAGATTTGCAAACAAGTCCCAGCTCTTGATCTAATTATTGATATAACTTAAGCTTTAAATGAAATTGTTTGTTTTGTGTAAAGTAAGTTTTAAAAACTCAATTAAGTCAATAAAAACTTGAATAGGTTCTGGAAATCAGGTTTTACAGGCAACAAGAATAGAGTTGATAAAAATCAATTGTTATAAAATATTAATTCAAGTTGATAACTTGAATCTTTAATACAAAACAAGATTTCTAGAGCAGAAATGGGAATTTTTAGTATTGTATTGAAAGAGCGGTTCATGGATGAATAGAAAATGGATTTTGAGGTTTATCTGATGATCTCAGTGGATTGGGAGGCCGAGTTTCTTTCGGGTGATGGTGGAGTGGTCAGTGACTACATGTAAAATGGTGGAGGTGGTGGAAGATCACCTTGGTGAGCGTGGTTGTTCGATTCATTCTGTAAACCTAGTTTTAGCATAGGTTCGAGTTTTTGACCGTCTCGTTCTCCTCAGTGCATCGAGCTGCACGTGATCTCAGGAGGTGGTACCTTGGTCGAAGACGAAGTGATGGCCGAATTGTCGCATGTTCAGGTGGTCGGAGCTCTGAGGAAGTGGCGTTGACAGGTTTGGAGGTGAGGTCTATTCGTGTGTTCCAGGTTTGGCCAACCACTCGATTTTGATTTCGAGTTATTTTGTGGATTTTGTTGGTCGCAAATGGATCTGAGGATCGTTGATGTGAGGAGATTGTCGCAGTTGAACGGAGTCGGCTGCGATGATGGTGCACGTGCACGCGGGCATTGGCGTATCTGGTGATCATCACGTTAAGGAAGATGAAGTGTTTTCAAGGGGGGTTCTCGGGTATCTCTCGAAGTAAAGAGGTAGGCAACTCGAAGTAGTGTACTGTCTCGAGTTTGTTGTTCCAGGCATTTTAAAAACAGAAGCCTGTTCTTCTGTTTAAATTCAACTCTGGGTTTGTTAAATTAAGTAAGATTTAAACTTAAGTTTAAATCGAGATTTTAAAACCTGGACTAAAAGTGAAATTTAAATACAAGTTGAAATAAATTCAGTTTTAAATCTGAAGGTGTTTTAAACAAGTTTAAATTCAATTTAAATTTGGTTAAAATTCTAAATGGTAAATCATTTTGAATCTTATATTCAAAATGTGATTTAAATTTAAATTTAAAAAGGGTAATGTTCAAAACATTAATATTTATTTAATCATTAATAAAGAAATAAATTACCTTAGAGATAATTAAGGTATTAAATGATTCAATTAATAAGATAATTAAGGAATGATTTATTTATCGATTTATAAATTAATGATTTAGATTAATTTATAATTAGAGATTAATTTAAAAGTAATTATTAGTTAATGAAGATAATTAACTAGGAATTATTAAGTAATTAAACTAATGTGATTAATTTTGATGATTTATTAGATTAATTAATTAAGATAATCAATTGTAAATTGTTAATTACTTAATGAAAGCAATTAAGGGGTTACTTACTAATTGTAATTAAATTTGAATATTTTGATTAAATTAATGATAAAGATAAATTGGTAATTCATGATTTGTTATTATGAGATGATTGCTTAATGGTAAGTAATTAAAGAGTAAATTTCTTGAAATAATTGATTAAGAAGTCAATTAATTATATAATTGGTCCAAGAGTCAATTTAATTAATATGATTGATTAAGAATAATTTAATTAAAGTGTTTGATAAATTAATTTATTTCAAATTATTTGGAATTAATAAATCTGAATTGAATAATAAATTCATAAGTAATTAATTAAATTGGAAATGAATTGAATTAATTAGGATTAAACTATTAATTATTCCTGCTTACAAATGTTTATTGAATGCTTATGAATGATTGTATAGTATGAAATGCCTTGAATTGATTATCCTATCTGATTTGTGATATATTGCTCTGCAGATTGAGCTGTGTATATTTACTTACATTTGTATACTATCTGTGAATCTGTGAATGGACGATGAGCGTTATAGTTTTATATCGCTTATCAACTATATTTCTACGTTTTAATCTGTGATGATTGAAATGATGTTGCACTAGTGTGTTAAACCCCTGGACCACACCATACACACACAAATATGGATTTCACGAGGAAATCGATTAAGTCACAGATTTTTGAAAATAGTTTTGAATTTGAATTTGAATTTTTAAATTCAAATGGTTTGAAATAGATTGGGTTTAAAGTGAAAAGCTTTTGAAAAAGGAATTTCAAAGATGAAATTTATTTTGAATAACTTGATAAAGTTTGAAATTTAAATAATTTGATTTAAATTTAAATTCAAAATGTGAAACTGAATTCTATAATTTGAAACTAGGGATTAAAGATGTTATACCAGTTATATATGGGTTAAACTATTTTAAAATGTATTTATTTGGAATATGAATATAAATTAAGAACTCTAACTCGTGTAAATATAATTGAATTTTTCTGAAACGAAAACTGTTTGTTTTCAAATAAAAAAGCTTTTACATAAGAAATGAACGTCCAATTTGTGTTAAAAAGAATTTCAAGTTTGAAAATGAAGATAATTTCCAAGTTATGAAAACGATTTGAAAGCTATAAGTTAAATCTTTGATTTAAAGATTTAACGAGTTAATCCAATTGGAATGGAAATTGTTTTGAAGTCTATGAATTGATCTTTGTGAAATAAATCTTTCTGTAATATAAAGATTTGAAATGGTAATTGGTTTAAACCATTTGAAAAGGAAAGTTTTTGGGTTTTAAGTTGTGACTTAATTGAAATTCCAATATCCATATGTTTTTGAAATACTACGCTCACTGTTCGGTTTAGCCGGGAGAGGACCTTTGTGTCATATATCTCATTCCGAATATGTGATATGTCGTTATGGATAGCATTTGAAGGCCGGTGGTGAAGACCGGATATTTTCAAAAGCGAAAGGACAACTCGTCGAATGTCTTTGCATCGATTGGTCCCCGGTATAGAGACTCCATATGTGATAAGAAGTTCGAACGTGATTAGGAATTATCCAGATTGCAAGGACTTCTTTGGAAGTGCCTTCGGTTCTGTTCGATCCCGGAATAGACTTGTATGGATTTTGTGTCTGACATTATAAATTGAGATATAAAGCTGATTTCTTTCAAATATATTTCTGTTGGTGGCGGAGAATTTATTCTCTTAGCTTAACACCCTTCTCTGAGACGTACGAGCTCAGAGGTTATGTAGTTGATGGTTACCAGCGATATATTCCCAATTTGGTAATGTGACATGCTGAGTGTTATTGTGAAATGATCATTGTTTGATCATTTGTAATCCGATCATTTGTTTGATCATTTATCTTTGTGATCATTTGTTGACCCAAAGCATGGCTTTGTACTAAAGCGTGGCTTTATGGACGAGACTTCGTCAAACCTCACACCCCGAAATGGTCGAAACAGGAAAGATGCAGCAAGGTTATTGGGGGTAGCACCCTTTAGGGTATGTGCATTTCCTTCTGGATAGAGGTAGTATCAAGGTATGGAGCCCAGATATTTAACCTATGTGGTTACTGTGAATTTATTACTTTGTGGTTGTTGGTTATCGGGATCCCCAAAAAAGGTCGTTTACGATCGGGGGATGGCATACTCGTGTCAGTAGTTACCCAGTTAGGGGTAACCCGGCCTTGTGTTGGCAGAGATCCGGTTAGGTTCTCGGGGACGTCCTTCCAGAGGCGTTCTCATGTGGCAATGGGAAGTTCCTTGGCCTGACCATTTGTTGGAAATCCAAAGAAACAATACGAGCCTTGTACGGTATTAGTTGTAGAACCTGCCATCTAATATGGTAGCTATAGCGGGCATAATATAATGGTACCTATGCTGGCTAAGATTTATATTCTACTTTCGAAATGTTTTCTACACTATGCACTAATAATAATAATCAAATGATTTGATTTTGCGTAGTAAGCATATTTGACTAACATAAGAAGAAATCTCCTTCAAGTCTGTGTTTGCATTGTGTGTGTGGCGGGAGGTCTTATGGTGGTTACATTTTCAAAAAGCATTGCGAATTGACTTTAAAATCTTTTGTTGATTGTTTTAAAAGATAAACTGTTTTTGTTGCTCACACTAGTCCCACGACTGATCCGGAGTTTATTGTTTCTTTCCTAAACTCTGGGTGCTCATTATTTTCTACACGAGCAGTCTAGAGTTGGGTTTTTCAGATAGCAAGATGTAGTGGATTATTTGGAGTTAGTTCAGTCTTTGGATCACACCAGTCTTGCTTATCTTGGTGCATCGTTATTGAGAGTTCGAGCTATTGTTGGATTGGTTCTTGGAAATGGAGTTGCAGTTTTTGGAGTTCTTCCTTGAAGACTATCTTAGAGTTATATTGTTCCGTTGCTAGATGTTATCTATTTTTTATTTCCGTTGCTATTTCTTGTATAATATCTATGATGTATATTGATATTCATTGTACCAGATATTGTATCAATGCTGTATATCAATGTATTGTTCTTTTTATTCCGCTGTGTTGTTTACTTAATGATGTTATAAGCTCCGGCGAATCGGATTTGAACGGTCGAATCTACGGCATTCGAGTATGAAGTAAAGTATGGATGTCGATTTTCGAGCGCGAAAAATTCGCGTCGTTACATTTGGTATCAGAACTAAGGTTGAACTTTAGCTCAGGAGTATAACACGTTAAGTAGCTCATTAGAGATAGGGTAAGTATACCCTAGAATGAGTATATCCCTAAGATATGTGTTCGAATGCCTCAGTAAATTCTCTTGCTATCCACTGATAGTGAGCATGAGTGCAAGAAGATAACGAGATAGGGGACAGGGGAGCACCACTACAAATGGTCAATACCCTGCGATAGTGGAAACAATTTTTCTTCTCAATCTTCTTTGATTCGTCTTTCCAAATTCTTTTGATTGCTTCGTACCAGCTACAAGAGGAAGTTTCGGTGTGATAATGGCTCTACGAATCGTTGTAGAAAATCCTTACTTCGTATCTTCATCGGTTTCTTATCAGTTTTTGATTTAAACCTTAATGAGTAAGAATTTGAAATTTGAAATTGAAAATTTTAAATAAATTTGGAAATTTTAAATTGAGTAAACATGATTAATGAAATATAGGGCTGAAATTTAATTGATATCCAGTTTGATCTGAAAAGATATTTCTCTATCTTCCATCAATCTTCGTTATCTCTCTCTGCGAATTTCGAGGACGAAATTCTTTTAAGGGGGATGTTTGTAACGATCCCGGATTTAGACTATATTTAAATTGATAACTAAATTAATTTTTGAATAAAAGTTTGTGCAATTAATTGTAAATTGATTTTGGGTTTTTCTAGATTTAAAAAAAAATATAAAGTCAAATAACATATTAATAAAATTATGTAGAATATAAAGTAAATAAAATTAGACACTATAGAATTTCATTTATATTTTAACGTAAAAAGACAACAAGTATAAAAAAAAGGATAAGTATGAACAAACAAATAAATAAAAAAATAAATACTAGCACAATATAATATCATCAGCTCAAACAAAGTTGTAAATAAATATGCAAAGTAAACAAAACAAAGTAAAATAACAAGGCAAAGCAATAGAACAAAAGTAGATAGTTAAATGCATTCAAATATGAAGCAAGTGTGTTCAAACAAGAATATAAATATATGTAACTGGGCTTGTAAAACAAAATAAAGAAACAAAGAATACAAAGCATAAAATAAATATAAAAAATAAAAAAATAAAATGCAAGTATGCAGGCAAATAAAAGAGTAAATAAACATAAAATAAAATAATCAAGGTATAGAAACAAAACAAAATAAATAAGTTTGTACACTTAAAACAAAGCCATCAGAATACCCTCTCAGCCGAGCTAAAGAAAGGTAGGCAAATATAATAAGCAGCCTGTAATCAGTAAGTACAAAGTAAGCTAGGCAAAGAAATGAAAATACAAGTACTTAAGCAATAAATGCAACATATCTTTAGTACACAATATCACCTCCAACACAACTTAGATCATCTCTAGCCCATAACTAAAAAATCATTTCAGCCTCCTTGAAATCTCTAGTTCCAATTTTACAAAGATAAAATAATGGCACCTATTGTACAAAACAATAGTAACTTACTGTCAACTTCTTTCCTTATATATCAACTTCACTTTTATATATATCAACCTCATTTCATTTCGTTCATCTCAAACTAAAAATAAAAATAAAAAAATAAAAATAAAAACTGAAGCAACTCATTCAAACATCAAGAATAAACATCAACAAATAAATCAAGTCAAGCCAGGGAATTAAAGTGAGAACTTCAGCAAGCAAAATTCAAAAACCAGGTTCAACAATGAAGCTCTGTTCTTTTTCTGGAAAAAAGGTGAGTAACATCACCTCTCTGAAAACTCAAATATTTGAATTGGTTGCTTACATATTTCTGAAAATGGGTAGGTGTTAATGTAGGACAAATTTCCTATGTATGTATGTCAATGTTTAAAAATATGCATGCCTGTATAAATTGGGTTACTTCTGTTTTTTTTTTGTTTCTTCCAGCTCAGATTTGCAAACATGTCCCCAGCTCTTGATCTAATTATTAATATAACTTAAGCTTTAAATGAAATTGTTTGTTTTGTGTAAAGTAAGTTTTAAAAACTCAATTAAGTCAATAAAAACTTGAATAGGTTCTGGAAATCAGGTTTTACAGGCAACAAGAATAAAGTTGATAAAAATCAATTGTTATAAAATATTAATTAAAGTTGATAACTTGAATCTTTAATACAAAACAAGATTTCTAGAGCAAAAATGGGAATTTTTAGTATTGTATTGAAAGAGCGGTTCATGGATGAATAGAAAAATGGTTTTTGAGGTTTATCTGATGATCTCAGTGGATTGGGAGGCTGAGTTTCTTTGGGGTGATGGTGGAGTGGTCAGTGACTACAGGAAAAATGGTGGAGGTGGTGGAAGATCACCGTGGTGAGGGAGGTTGTTCGATTCGTTCTGTAAACCTAGTTTTTGCATAGGTTCGAGTTTTTGACCGTCTCGTTCTCCTCAGTGCATCGAGCTGCACGTGGTCTCAGGAGGTGGTAGCTTGGTCGAAGACGAAGTGATGGCCGAAGTGTCGCATGTTCAGGTGGTCGGAGCTCTGAGGAAGTGGCGTTGACAGGTTTGGAGGTGAGGTCTGTTCGTGTGTTCCAGGTTTGGACAAACCACTCGATTTTGATTTCGAGTTATTTTGTGGATTTTGTTGGTCGCAAATGGATCTGAGGATCGTTGATGTGAGGAGATTGTCGCAGTTGAACGGAGTCGGTTGCGATGATGGTGCACGTGCACGTGGGCATTGGCGTATCTGGTGGTCAATACGTTAAGGAAGATGAAGTGTTTTCAAGGGGGGTTCTCGGGTATCTCTCGAAGTAAAGAGGTAGGCGACTCGAAGTAGTGTACTGTCTCGAGTTTGTTGTTCCAGGCATTTTAAAAACAGAAGCCTGTTCTTCTGTTTAAATTCAAGTCTGGGTTTGTTAAATTAAGTAAGATTTAAAGTTAAGTTTAAATCGAGATTTTAAAACCTGGACTAAAAGTGAAATTTAAATGCAAGTTGAAATAAATTCAGTTTTAAATCTGAAGGTGTTTTAAACAAGTTTATATTCAATTTAAATTTGGTTAAAGTTCTAAATGGTAAATCATTTTGAATCTTATATTCGAAATGTGATTTAAATTTAAATTTAAAAAGGGTAATGTTCAACACATTAATATTTATTTAATCATTAATAAAGAAATAAATTACCTTAGAGATAATTAAGGTATTAAATGATTCAATTAATAAGATAATTAAGGAATGATTTATTTATCGAATTTATAAATTAATGATTTAGACTAATTTATAATTAGAGATTAATTTAAAAGTAATTATTAGTTAATGAAGATAATTAACTAGGAATTATTAAGTAATTAAATTAATGTGATTAATTTTGATGATTTATTAGATTAATTAATTAAGATAATCAATTGTAAATTGTTAATTACTTAATGAAAGCAATTAAGGGGTTACTTACTAATTGTAATTAAATTTGAATATTTTGATTAAATTAATGATAAAGATAAATTGGTAATTCATGATTTGTTATTATGAGATGATTGCTTAATGGTAAGTAATTAAAGAGTAAATTTCTTGAAATAATTGATTAAGAAGTTAATTAATTATATAATTGGTCCAAGAGTCAATTTAATTAACATGATTGATTAAGAATAATTTAATTAAAGTGTTTGATAAATTAATTTATATCAAATGATTTGGAATTAATAAATCTGAATTGAATAATAAATTCATAAGTAATTAATTAAATTGGAAATGAATTGAATTAATTAGGATTAAACTTTTAATTATTCTTGCTTACAAATGTTTATTGAATGCTTATGAATGATTGTATAGTATGAAATGCCTTGAATTGATTATCCTATCTGATTTGTGATATATTGTTCTGTAGATTGAGTTGTGTATATTTATTTACATTTGTATACTATCTGTGAATTTGTGAATGGACGATGAGCGTTATAGTTTTATATCGCTTATCAACTATATTTCTATGTTTTAATCTATGATAATTGAAATGATGTTGCACTAGTGTGTTAAACCCCTGGACCACACCATACACCCACAAATATGGATTTCACGAGGAAATCGATTAAGTCACAGATTTTTGAAAATAGTTTTGAATTTCAATTTTTAAATTCAAATGGTTTGAAATAGATTGGGTTTAAAGTGAAAAGCTTTTGAAAAAGTAATTTCAAAGATGAAATTTATTTTGAATAACTTGATAAAGTTTGAAATTTAAATAATTTGATTTAAATTTAAAGTCAAAATGTGAAACCGAATTCTATAATTTGAAACTAGGGATTAAAGATGTTATACTAGTTATATATGGGTCAAACTATTTTAAAATGTATTTATTTGGAATATGAATATAAATTAAGAACTTTAACTTGTGTAAATATAATTGAATTTTTCTGAAATGAAAACTGTTTGTTTTCAAATAATAAAAGCTTTCGCATAAGAAATGAATGTCCAATTTGTGTTAAAAAGAATTTCAAGTTTGAAAATGAAGATAATTTCCAAGTTATGAAAACGATTTGAAAGCTATAAGTTCAATCTTTGATTTAAAGATTTAACGAGTTAATCCAATTGGAATGGAAATTGTTTTGAAGTCTATGAATTGATCTTTGTGAAATAAATCTTTCTGTAATATAAAGATTTGAAATGGTAATTGGTTTAAACCATTTGAAAAGAAAAGTTTTTAATTGGGTTTTAAGTTGTGACTTAATTGAAATTCCAATATCCATATGTTTTTGAAATACTACGCTCACTGTTCGGTTTAGCCGGGAGAGGACCTTTGTGTCATATATCCCATTCCGAATATGTGATATGTCGTTATGGATAGCATTTGAAGACCGGTGGTGAAGACCGGATATTTTCAAAAGCGAAAGGACAACTCGTCGAATGTCTTTGCATCGACTGGTCCCCGGTATAGAGACTCCATATGTGATGAGAAGTTCGGACGTGATTAGGAATTATCCGGATTGCAAGGACTTCTTTGGAAGTGTCTTCGGTTCTGTTCGATCCCGGAACAGACTTGTATGGATTTTGTGTCTGACATTACAAATTGAGATATAAAGCTGATTTCTTTCAAATATATTTCTGTTGGTGGCGGAGAATTTATTCTCTTAGCTTAACACCCTTCTCTGAGACGTACGAGCTCAGAGGTTATGTAGTTCATGTTTATCAGCGATATATTCCCAATTTGGTAATGTGACATGCTGAGTGTTGCTGTGAAATGATCATTGTTTGATCATTTGTGATCTGATCATTTATCTTTGTGATCATTTGCTGACCCAAAGCATGGCTTTGTACTAAAGCGTGGCTTTGTGGACGAGACTTCGTCGAACCTCACACCCCGAAATGGTCGAAACAGGAAAGATGCAGCAAGGTTATTGGGGGTAGCACCCTTTAGGGTATGTTCATTTCCTTCTAGATAGAGGTGATATCATGGTATGGAGCCCAGATATTTAACCTATGTGGTTACTGCGAATTTATTACTTTGTGGTTGTTGGTTATCGGGATCCCCAAAAAAGGTCGTTTACGATTGGGGGATGGCATATTCGTGTCAGTAGTTACCCAGTTAGGGGTAACCCGGCCTTGTGTTGGCAGAGATCCGGTTAGGTTCTCGGGGACGTCCTTCCAGAGGCGTTCTCATGTGGCAATGGGAAGTTCCTTGGCCTGACCATTTGTTGGAAATCCAAAGAAACAATACGAGCCTTGTACGGTATTAGTTGTAGAACCTGCCATCTAATATGGTAGCTATATCGGGCATAATATAATGGTACCTATGCTGGCTAAGATTTATATTCTACTTTCGAAATGTTTTCTACACTATGCACTAATAATAATAATCAAATGATTTGATTTTGCGTAGTAAGCATCTTTGACTAACATAAGAAGAAATCTCCTCCAAGTCTGCGTTTGCATTGTGTGTGTGGCGGGAGGTCTTATGGTGGTTACATTTTCAAAAAGCATTGCGAATTGACTTTAAAATCTTTTGTTGATTGTTTTAAAAGATAAACTGTTTTTGTTGCTCACACCAGTCCCACGACTGATCCGGAGTTTATTGTTTCTTTCCTAAACTCTGGGTGCTCATTATTTTCTACACGAGCAGTCTAGAGTTGGGTTTTTCAAATAGTCAGATATAGGTGATTATTTGGAGTTAGTTCAGTCTTTGGATCACACCAGTCTTGCTTATCTTGGTGCATCGTTATTGAGAGTTCGAGCTATTGTTGGATTGGTTCTTGGAAATGGAGTTGTAGTTTTTGGAGTTCTTCCTTGAAGACTATCTTAGAGTTATATTGTTCCGCTGCTAGATGTTATCTATATTTTATTTCCGCTGCTATTTCTTGTATCATATCTCTGATGTATATTGATATTCATTGTACCAGATATTGTATCAATACTGTATATCAATGTATTGTTCTTTTTATTCCGCTGTGTTGTTTACTTAATGTTGTTATAAGCTCCGGCGAATCGGATTTGAACGGTCGAATCTACGGCATTCGAGTACGAAGTAAAGTATGGATGTCGATTTTCGAGCGCGAAAAATTCGCGTCTTTACATTACGGTCGACTCGGTTAAGGTTGCCGGTGAATTAAATAAGCTTATCCATCTCCCGATTACGTTAATTGAATTATCTTATCTTCTGTTTCGAACTTATTATCAAATCAATGTTCTTTTGATTTGATTTCCATCAAATTTGAATCTTTATACTTATTTTGAAATCCATCCTTGTATCGTCGAGAGAGGGAGTGTATTTGTATTTATACTAAAATGTTTTAATATGTACCATGTTGTTTGAGTTGTTGATGCTGATTTGGGTTTTCGATCAATTCGTCTGATCAACGCTATCGATAGAATTTCCAAAACACTTAAACAGAGCAAACTGACACAATAGTACTTTCGAATTTGCATAATAAAATAGTTTTGTATGTTTATATTATATATAAGTATAAATTTTTCTGAAACTAAACTGTTAATGAATTTGTTGTTAGAAATGATAATACTTGATTTTCATTTATTGTTTTTGTAAACCATTGATTTTACCAACTTATAAATAAATTAATTTATAAAATTTGGTTATAATTTGATTTGGAATTTGGAATTTGAAATGAATTAAATTCGAGAATTTGAGAATTTAATTTCTGGTGATTTCAAACTTGGGCTTTTAAAGTTTTAAAATGTATATTATATAAAATATTCTCAAATAGAAATGGTTTTCAAAGAATTTTTAAATGTTTAAATAAGTGCTCTTCTCTTTGTCGTTGGAAAATAATTTTCGGTGATGACGGTCGCATCATCGACTTCCATTTTTGAGTTTCGAAGTGTAGAGACTATTCTGTAGCCCCGCTAAACTATTGGTTGGAAAAAAAAATTGATTTGAATTTCTAAACATGACTTGATTTATAATATATATTGAAGATTTTAAATTTGATTTGGTATATTATGAATATATATATATATATATATATATATATATTATCTCTAAGTTGTTTGAAGCTAATCGGAAATTAATTCTTAAAATTTTTAAAGGATGATTTTCAATTATGAATGAAGCCAAATTCTTTTTATACAAATACTTAACTTGAAATAACTGAATTTCAAAATTTTGTTTGTGTAATACTCAATTGCCTTATATATAACCTACCTAAATTTTCAAAAGTTAATTATGTAATTGAATATTATATAATATAAATGTTATCAAAGGAATGTTTAAATAAATTTGAGTAGTTATAATAAATGTAAATATACTTAATATATATGTGATAGGATATATTAAGTAGAATAAATTTAATAATAATTTGGAATAAAGAAGAATTAAATTTGTCGAATAAACTTTGATTATAATAAATGACTATTCAAATTTATGATCTTTGAAATTGTTAATTTAAGATAATTGGATAATATACAATATAAATTGTCTTTATAAATAAATGTGAGTGCGTATAAAAATATCTTATACACTTAAAGTTTAATTATAAAATGGTTAATAGAGATAAATAGAATACTAGGTTAGTTGAATAATAAAAGGATTAATAAAATAAACTGTTGTTAGAAATAAATTCTGTAACAAACAATGATAAATTGAAAATAAACCAAGTTAATGAAATTCCTTGAGTTTAAAATCAATTATTGAATATTAATTAATTCAATTGAAATTTATATGGTCTAAATTAATTGTTTTATTTTGGAATTCAAGTCTACTTTCTTCCGGATGTTTCTATTCTCCTACCTCCGCCCTTTTCGGGGATGAAAAGTTTTGAGTGGGGGAGAATGTAACGACCCATAAATTTTTAATAATTTTATTTGTTTACTTATATATTCAGTTGAAATTTTGTGACATTTTAAACAATAAAATTTTGAATATAAATTTGATATTTGGAATGCGTTTAGTTAAATATAGCAACTGGTAAATTTTCGTTCGAAAATATTAAGTTTATTTTCGTGCGTAAATTTCAATTTAATCAGTTAAAAATCGATGAAAATAAAATGTTTTCGAAACCTAAATATTTTTACATAGAAAAATTCTAAATCGTCTTCTGAGCAAGACGCCATTTTCCATTTTTCCAATTCGGACTTCTTTAGCTCCGTCGATCTTATTTTTCTACGATTTTCTTGCATTTTCCGCTAGTAGAAAGTTCGAATTTTATAAATTTAATCGTACCACTGATATCTATATACCGTTTTGATCGTCTCGTCGTGCTGATCCCTACGGTATATTAATTATGTGCTTTGAAGTCCAGTACACGGCAAAAAAACCATACAACGGTTCACTGTACCGATACGTTTTATTCTTTTAATTACCGTGTCCATTCGAATGTTTCCAATGGTAATTGCTTTTATTATTTTTTTGATTCTCGTGTCTAAGCTGTTCACTCTTTATATTCCCAACGTATTCAATACATTTGGTTTACTTCAATTTCCGTTTCTCCTGTTTTGCTCTGTTCATTTTGAAAAAAAAAATAAACAAAAAAAAAACCAATGCCTACCTACTTCAAAATTTTTTCCCAAAGCTTCACTTCCCCTCTCTATGCTCGGCCACTGGTTCTCCACCCAGTAAGCGCCGCGATTTCCTCTCCAAAGCCTCTCGCTTGGACCCGACCTCGCCGCATTCTCATATCCTCCTCGCGCACTACTCCTTAACCCGCACGCAGCCTCCGGTTTCCCTTTGAAGTCTCCATGCCTTCCCTTTACCTCAAGGCCTGTAAACCCCTCCAAGTCGGCCTCACCTCGCCTCCATTATTGTAGCAAACGAGTTTTCCCCATCATCCAGCAACTCTCGCCCACGTCGCTCCTCATGCAACGAGCCAACCTCCTTCATCTCCACACAAGACGCGCCCACTTTTTCCCTCCGAGCACACAGGAAATTTTTCCCCACACCACCTCGCTTCCCTGCTCTCCACAGTAGCCACCAACCCATTCTCACAACCCAAATTTCCACCCAGACCTCGGAACCCGCCTCCAATCCCTGCTAGTCGCCAGCAACTCGACTGCATTGACACTTCTCCGCCTTCAACATTGCCTAGGCAAGCCTTGATCCCTTCTTTGTCTATTTATACATTTTCCTATATACTATAGCCTATATTCATTTGCATTGATCTATATTAGAATATATAAGTTTATATGTCTAGTTAACAAACCTGGTCGCATGCGTATCATGTATATTTTTCAAACAAATTATTATATTTATTATATTACAAATCTTGCCAGTTGAATCTACCCTTATATATCTAATAAGAAATGGACATATAGATGTATATAGGTTGTAGTGTGTCAGTGTACATATTTAATAATGCGTGACTCTAAAGTTCTTTTCTAACATTATGATATATAAGAGATATAGTTTGGCTTAGCTACATAAGTTGTATAACATATGTGCTACGCGGTACCTATATTTACAGTATATTAATTTATTAAAAATATTACTGCTCTGTTTAAAAGGGACGCAGGTTATATACTAGTATTATATTGGTTTTTATAAAGTGATAAACGCAACGCAACTGTCTGTTTATTTGTCTATTATATAAATGCATTGGTCTTCACTGTATTATTTTATCAATTTAAATTTGTGGACAGTAATAAAGAAGTATGATATTAATAGAGGTTATGTTGATTAGTTATGTCTGATAGTTGTGTATGTGATATAGGTCATATACACATGCCAGGTTTAAGTATATAAGTTTTTCTTAGTTTAATGTAATTTGTCTGCTTATGGAAATATATTAGCTTATATATATGGATGTAATAATATTGATGTTTAAAACATATATGTTTCTATTAGCATTAATTTTAAATTATATACGTATATACATCCTTGATTTTAAGTAAAAAAACATATAGGTTTTATTTCTGTAGATGGATTTGAAGTAAATATTGATATTAATAAATATATCTAGTTATTGTAACTGAGATACTTTATACATTCTGATTTGTTTTATTTTATGTACATACATAGTACTGTAGGCATATGCTCTATTGATATCATTACATTTCATTTTATAGATATTAAAGTTAAAAATTTTGATGTAAATATATGCGTCTTATTTTAATTATATGTTTTAAAGATTGGTTTTAGAGAGAATTTATATTGAATACTTTGATTCGGCTTATAACAAGCTAATTTGATTTTCTTATCGATTTTTCATTTTCAGCTTTGATCATTGAATTTGTGTTCAATCGTGCTTTGCTTTAGAATTCGTGCTTGGATTCATAAATTCTCTCGTTCTTGTCCATCTCTAGCCTCAAAAGGTGAGCAATCACTTACGATTAATGTTCTTTTGTTTATTAAATTTTATTTCAATCGAAATGACAATTGAAATATTCTGCTGTCAGTTATTTACACTGTTTTATATGTTATTACCTGTATCAGTTCACCTGTGACATCTGACACCACTATCTGTTAATTATACGATGATAATCCGTTTGGTTGATAATTGATTGATTATTTGTTGTTTATATTGGATGTAAATTGTAATGTATAAAGTGACAAATATTATGCAATTGAATTTGATGTAGGATAGTTAAATTTGAATCGACATATGTGTTGAATTTGATTAGTTAAATTTATATCATATGACCCCTTAATTATTTAATTATTTGACACGTAGAAAAATGGTTAATAACCCTTGAACCACTTGAATTTATGTTGTCTTAATTGATGAAGTATGAAATTGAATAATTGATATCAGGTAGAACCGTATAAAATAATAGTGTAGATTCTAGAAATAATTATATTAATTTGCATATTCAACAAATGTAAATTAATACGATTATTTCGGGATTATTTGTATTAATTATTGGATTGTTATTGATTGTTGTTATTGATTGTTGTTATTGATTGTTTATTTACTTTAACACCATCCCAGTTATCACACTGCAAGTTCCCTTTGCTATGCTTTGATTTTAGAATTGAAATGGAATCGGGTTGAAATGATAAATACCCAAATGAACTTGACCTAGGATAGATAATTAAATAACCGATTGGTCAAAAATTTGATTTAAAAAATAAAATGATGATTTTATTTGAATAAAGAATAAGGTTTGAAATGAAGTTGGAATTTGAATTTTTATGAAAGGAAAATGTTGATATTAAATAATTTGAAACAAAATACTAACATAATAGTTGATGAAAGAACGTTGTTTTAAAATTAATTATATAATAAATTAAGTTTGGAATTATTTAATAATTAAGATTGGGATTATTTAATAATTATGTTTTGAAATTATTTAATAAATAAATTTTGAAATTATTAATTAAGTTTTGAAATTATTTAATAATTAAATAAGATTGAATTTTTAATAATCAAATAAAATTGAATTCTTTAATAAAATGAAATTGAACTTCTTGAATAAGTGAAATTAAGTTTCTTTATCAATTGAGTTCTGAAATTGTAACCAAGTAAATATGCGAAATTGAATTTCTTTAACAAGAAATAAAATGTGATTTATTGAAACTAATGTAAGACTTGTAATTTAAAGAATTTGATTTGACGAATTCAATTTAATTCAATTGGTCAGTTTTGATATAATGAAGCTGAACTTAAGTAATTGATTTAATGAATTAGAAATTAAATAAAAATTGTTTTGAATGATAAATTTACTTAACGAAATTTAATGAAATCGATCAATTAATCTAAATTGATTTGAAAGATAAATTAAATTAATTTAAATGATTTCGGAATGAAACTTATATATGAACTTTAATTAATATTTGAATTGATTAAATAAAATTTGGAAGTTTGAACGTAAATTGTTTTAGAAAAGCAAATGAAATGTTGATTTATAAATTCTAATTGGAATTGCAATTGATTTGGTTTCGAAATTTATTAAACGACCAATCGATGTAACAATTACGAAAGTTATTAAAGAAATTGGAATCAGTTATGGACATACTCTCTGTCTAAACCGGAAACCACTTTAATAACTATACGTGGAGTGTAATCCAGAATGAAGTGGTTGGAATGATGTACGTTGATGACTGAAGAAGCGAACGATAATGGATAGCCTTGACACTTGTGTCAAATTGGAAATGACTAAAATAGGAGCCGGGCCGGGCCAAATAGGGTTAGCCACCTCGAGCGAACATACTTCTTCGTAAACAACTCATTAATTGTTATTGATTAGTGCACCCTCGTACTTTTGGGAGTGTTATTTCACGGTGTTGCGATCGTTGCGACGATGCGTTTTCACCAGTCCGGATCAGGCAAACGGTAGTTTCACTACCTTGAGTATTGACTCATGTGCCTTGCCATACTTGTGTCCCTATGTACGCGACCACTACGAATTGGTTTTGTGTTATACCTATGGAGTACTCCCTGATATCCCACTAGTTTACGGTGGAGTTTACAGTGCTGTATAGACTATAACGCTTATATAAAATGTGTTAAGGGGGATAATGGTAACGCCTTAGCACTATTTTGATACTTTATATTACCGATAGACATTATCTATTTAGCGTATATTACTATAGTAGATAGTTAAACGGATCCTTAGAGGATGGTTATTCCAACATCCTTTGAGTTACTTGTATTTCAGTTGTTATTTCACTTGAGTTGGATTTACTAGTATAAGAATGTTAATCCTGACTCGAGTGTTTTGTATTTTGCTTTACGCTCGGGTCAGACTGAGTGTACCAGTATTCGAGATTCATCTTTTGAGCTGGAGCTTCGCTTGGAGATCCGGCTATCTACCCAGCTTTCAGATATTTAGTTGATTCTAAAGATATATACTGATTCTTGTATTTGACTATTGTATTCAAGACTTCTGTTGTAACTTATTTGACTCTGTTATTTATATAGTAGCTTCATGAACTACTATCCTTTGTTTCCACTGCATTTATTACTCAGTGTCCGTGGTTTGTGATAATTTATTTACTGTATATCTGAATTTTGCCAAATTTAAATTAACAATTCGGTATTTTGAATTATTCAAGTCCGACATGTGCGGATGCGAATAGTCCAAAATAGCGGGTCATTACAATAATACTCAATTGCATTCCAATATAACTTACCTAAATTTTTAGAAGTTAACAATGTAATTGGATTATATACAATATAAAAAAAGATTTTTATAAATAAAATTTGAGTGGTTATAATAAATGTTATACACTTCAATTTTAGTTATAAAACGATTAACAGAGGTAAATATAATAAAGGGTAATTGAGTAACTTACAATAAAATAATGTTAAAATAACTAAAAATAAAATAATGCAGTTATAATAAGTGTAAGTATATTTAACATAAGTGATAATATATATTGAGAGGAATAAATTTAAATTTAATTAGGAATAAAGAAGAATTAAATTATTAAGTACATTATGATATAATAAATATTTATTTTTTAGACCCATGGTTTTGAAATTGTTAATTTAAGATGATTGGATAATAAGATAATGAAATTTGAGATAGTTAGGGTTTATTTAACTTGTGTAAAATATTTATTTTCTATTTAAGTTTAAATTTCCATGATTTCAAATTTATTTCCTTATTTTGTTTTTCAAACTATCTTTTGGTTGTCCTCATTATCCTTATCTTGCTACAGACTGGTATATGCATCTTTCTATAATCTTTCTGTTTAGAAATCTTTCTATAATCATTGTTAATCTTTGGTACTCATTTTTGAATCCACCTTTTTCGTGCTTGTGTTCTTGATTCTGGAGGATCTTGAAAAGATCATCTCCACCTTGTTGAACTTACCTATAACAATAGTTATCAGGTATAATCTCAATCTTCTTGTCACCTTGTCTTAATCTTATTTCATTTCAATCTTTTCTGTGCTTTCCCGTACCTCATTCCTTTTCGGGGACGAAATGTTCTGAGTGGGGAGAGTGTAACAACCCTGTATTTTTTATTTATTTGAATTGTATGTTTTATTTTATTTTAATTGAATTTCTGATTTAAAAGCTTTATTTTATTTATTTGAAATGGATAATTTTTTTATTTTAAAATATAAACTTTGATTTTGATATGAATTATCTTTCCAAAACATGACTAAAAAGAATATTTTCCAAAAAGTGAATTTTGGTCAAAATGGTCAAACTTTGACTTTTAAATTTAAAATTTTGGAAGTTTTAAAATTTGAATTTTATCTTTTATTGTGAAAGTAAATAAAATTTTAAGAACACTGTTTTTTGTTTCGTTGAAATCTGATTTACAACGTGAAAGTTATGCCCTTTTAACCGTTGTGTGTAAATTGTTGTATTTAACAAAATTGTTTATTTTAAATTAGATAAATAACATTTTATTTGGCCATGTAATGTTCTAACTTATGTTTATATGGTTAAATAACATGTATTGTATATATTTTGGTTTTAAACATTTTTGAAAGTGTAATTTACATTTTCCAGTGTCAGCTGTATTTTTTTAAAATTTTTAATTTCCAGCTTCAATTAATTTAAAGTAATTCTTTATTTATCTTTATATTTTTCTCAAGAAATTATTTTATTCTCATTCCCACTTTATTTTGTTCCTCTTTTATTTTATTTATTTGACTTTTTTTGTTTTAAAGTGAAAAGAAATTTTATAAAGCTTGTGATGCTTTATTTGTAATTTTAAGCCTTGTTTTTAATTAAATACACTATTTCTTTATTCTTTTTCTATTTTCTCTAAATTTAATTATTTATTTCATGTTAGAAATAATAAATGAAGTATTTTGTTTCATAATTTTGCTTTAGAACATTTTTAAAATGAAGTAGATATTTTTCCAAAGCCAGTGATGTTTTAATTGTAATTTTTGAACCCGGTTTTGAATTTTTAAGCAATTTCTTTTAATATTTTTTTATTTTCTTTAAATTTTATTATTTATTTTCATTTTGTTTCACTTTTTTCGGTTTTTAAAAGTATTTGCAGAATTATATTTTTTTTAATTGAATTTAAGAAAAAGAAATATGAAGAGTTTTAAAAAGCTTTTATAACCTAAGCCTTTTCAATTCCAAAAACTCTTCACTTGCCACAGCTCCTCATTTACTTGTTTTTGGCCATACCTATTCTTTAATGTTGCCATGAGTTTCTCAACTCATTTTCACATGAAATTATTCATCTCGCTTCATTTCTCATGGCTAGGAAAAATAGGTAATGCCTTCTCACCTTTTTCCTACCTTTCCTCCTTTCTTTTGCATTGTTTTGCTTGATTTCTTCACAAATTTGCTTGGCCATCACCCCCTATTTTCCTTGGCCATAGCCACCAAATCCTCCTCCTCATCAGCCATGACCTCCAACACCTCCTAACCCTCTGACCAGTCCAGGCCGTGAGTATATAGAGGAGCAAACACCATGAATTTTGCATCAAAACCCTTGAAAACATGCCTAGCCCAGTCTAGTTCATCACCACCTTCATTTTTCCACCATGGCCACCACCTCTAGTCGCCGCCACCACCATGACACACCTATGTTCATCACCTCCTACTACTTATCTAATCTGGCCGAGCCTACATCACCACAGATCGAGCCCAAAAGTTGCACCAAACTCCTCCATTTTGCCTTGACCACTTGCATTTCTCTTATGTAACTCCTTTACCACTTTCATCTCCTTGTAGCCATGCCCTTTTAGGTCCAAACCTGATCCAAACTAGAACCTTTGTCCACCTAAAACCTGTTGTAGCCGAGCCTAAGAAATGTTGGGCCGAGCAAAAGATGTGTTAGGGTCAAGCAAAATTGATTAGAAGCTTGGAGATGTTCATTTGTTAATCCTATTTCAATTTGTTTCAATAAAATTTTGGTATGGTATTTATATTTATATTTTGGCTTTGCTTTGTTGTTGAATGCAAGATTAACATCTTGGCTTTATCTCCAATCAAGTCCGCGGTCCTGTCATTGTGCTTTGATTCCGTTGTGTCAGTTGTATTGCAATCACCAACACAAAGAGGTGAGTAAATCTCACACGACATATTATACTTATGCAATTGTAAAGCGACAACAATTGAATGTGTAGAATTATATATGATGTTATAACTACCTGTGATTGTTTATTCAAGATGTTAAACTTGTTAATTTACCTGTCATATCATCTATTTCTGTTATATATTGTTAAACTGTTCATTTATAGCTGTATATCACACTGCAAGTTCCCTGTAGATTAGGTTCGCTATGGGTTGAAATGATACATACCCGAACGGACTTTAGAATAGGGAAAAATCATTATGGGCTGAAATGATAGGCCTGAACTATTTTTTTTAACTTGGGATTGCGGGTTTGAAGTGATAGAACCTGAATTTTCCTTTTTAAATTACGGATTGAAATGATATATATATATCCGTATCACTTGACCTAGGTTAGAAAACTATATACAGGCTCGTTGTTATTTTATAAAGTGTTTTGGATATTTTTAAGCATTTTTCAAATACAAAATTTATGAAATTTTATTTAAATAGATTTTAAAGTGTTTTAAATAAAGGATTTATGATTTAACTATAAGAGGAAATGTTAAATAAATAAATGGTTAAATTGGATTATTGAAATATAACATAAGTTTTGAAATTTGAATTTTTGGTTAAAAATGATATTTAAGTTATATAAATAAAATGGAAATTTAATTATATTTGGAAAATGGTAAATATGATAATTTGATTTAAAATTGAATTTAAGTGATTTAATAAAGTATTATTGATTTTTCTATGAATTAAAATGGTTAAATAAATGAATGCTTAAAAGTCAAATTTTAAATTATAACTTGACTTGGAAATGTGAAATTTGGGTTTTAATTAAAGATTTAAGTTAATTAAATAAATTGGAAATTTAGTTAAATTTGTGAAATGGTTATTTAAAATTTAAGTGTTAAGTTGTTTATTTAAAAATGTGAAGAATTGGAAACTATTACACTTGAATTTATTAAGTAATTTGCTGAAATTGGATTTGATTATAAGAAATTTATTTTATAAAGATAATATGTTAAAGGATATTTTAATGAATATGTTTAATGTTAAATATGATTTTTGATAATGTTTAAAGGGTTTAAAATGAAGTTTATTAATTATTGGAAATACACTAAAATCTGAAATCACTTTTAGTAGCATTTAGAAGTGCTATGGTTTCTGGAAATGAACTAAAAGAGCTATTTGGCATTTCTGAAATGCTGTAGTTGCTGTAGTTGAACTAATAGGCTAAAACTTAACTCAGGTCTATTATAGCATTTCTGTAAATGTTGTAGTGGGTTGCTGCCTTTCCTGAAATGAAATAAAAACCTTGTTTTAATACCTAAGCTATTACAGCATTTCTGGAAATGCTGTCTTTGCTGTTTGAACTAAAATTTAAGTAAAATCGAATTTTAACAGCAGTTTTTAAGTGTTGTCTTTGCTGAATTAAAATGTTTTCAAGTGTAACTTAACAGCTTTTCTAAATGCTACGAAAGGCTGGAATTTTCAATGTTTATGGTTTTTAACTAGTAAATGAGCTCAGAATGGTTTGAAACTTTGGAAATTGAATATTTGACTTGAAAGAATAATAATTTCACTTTTAAATGATTTAAATGAATAAATTTAATTGGAAAATAAATCATTTTAAAGGTGATTTGAAAGGATAATAGATGAATGTTATCTTGAATTTAGAAGGTATTTAAAGTTGAATATTTGGATTGGAACTTATATGATGATTTGAAAATAAAGTATTTGAAAGATATGATATTTTGATATTAAATTGATTTGAAAATGAAGTTATGAAAGATATGATATTTTGACATTAAATTGATTTGAAAATGAAGTTATGAAAGATATGATATTTTGATATTAAAATGATTTGAAAAATGAAGTTCTGAGAGATATGATATTTTGATATTAAAATGATTTAAAAATGAAGTTATGAAAGATATGATATTTTGTATTAAAATAATTTGGAAATGAAGTTTTGAAAGGATATGATATTTTAATGTATTAAAATGATTTGAAAGGAAGTTTGAAAGGATATGATAATTTAATATATTGAAATGGTTGGAAATGACTTGATATTTATTTTGATAAATATTTAAATTTGAAAGATATAGTATGTTGATAAATTGAAATGGCTTGGAAATGATTTGATCTTTATTTTGATAAAGATTTGGATTGAAATGATATTTTATTTTGAAGTATAAATATTATTTTAAAGTTATAACCATGGGTTATAATAACGATTGGTTGGCAAAGAGACCGGGATCGGATATGGGCATACTCTTTGTCGATACCGAAAACCACTTTGACAACCGTGTACGCCGTAGAGATTCCAGAATGAAGCAGGATGGTGGTGACGTTCTTGAGGTATTTTACGTGGACCCAACGCCTGTGAGTTGGCATAAGGTGGCTAAAATAGGAGCGGTCTCGGGCTAGTTGAGGTCGCATCTCGCAGCGGACGCATTTCTTCGATACTATACTATTACATGTGATTGTTTGGGCGCCCCTCCAATTTTTGGGAATGTGTTCCACGGTGGTCGTATGTGGCTGCTGCGTTACCATCGGCCCGAGTGTCGTAATTGGTATATCTACCCCGACATTGCCTTGTGTGCCGTGTCACCTACCCTATCGAGCCTTTACTACGAGTTTGGTTTTCTCCCGTAGCCCATGCGTATCTTCTCGTAGTCTCTCAATCAGGAGATATGCAGATATTGGATGGAGTACTGGGACTATTACGTGTCTAGGGCTATATGGGTAACCAACGTGATGCTATTTTAAAGTAAGTTTATTTTACTATAGACATTATTATAATAGCGCAATATTACTACATAGTAAATAGTTCGACGGATCCTTAGAGGATGGGCGGTCCCAAGCATCGTTCAAGTTACTTGTACCTTTACTACAGTTAAAGTTGGTTTACATTGTATAAGTATGTATGTCCTAACTCGAGTATTTGTATTTTTATTTACGCTCGGGTCAGTCTGAGTATTCGCATGTTTGTATTTCCACTTTCTGGAGATTGGAGTCGTTGGAGATTATCTACTTGTTTAGTTTTATCTTTTTCAGTCTGCTGTTCCCTTTCAGCTCTTGTATTAGTAGAATTCTATGTATTGAGACTTCTGTTGTACTCCATTTCTTCTGTTGTATCTTATGTAACACTGATATATTTACATAGTAGCTTCATGAACTACTATTTCTTTTACTTCCACTGCACTATTATTACTCTGTGTTTGTGATCTGTGATTTTTATTTACTGTATATTCTGAGATTTGCCAAATTTTATTTACAATGCGGTATTTTGAGCAATTCAAGTCCGATATGTGCGGAGGCGAATGGTTGAAAATATCCGGGTGTTACAATCTATTCATATCTTCCGTTCCATACTCGAAATGGAATAACCAAGTCTCACTAACTGCAACAATAAGGGTTTCAATCTATGCAGCCCCTATCTAAAAAGGCAACTAAGTTTGGGAAAATTTTCTCTTTACCTTTACCTTTCATTATTCCCCAACTAAGGTCTATCTATCCCAACCACGTGTGCCTTACTATCTTACTAATATCACTTCACTTATTCTTCTATAATCTACACACATGAAGCGACATTCCTAGGTTCTCACTAGTGTCCCATACACTTAATGGGAACTTTTTTTACTACTACTAAAAGCAATCATTTCTATAGCCTTACACTTTTCCCATCACACCTTGGATATAATTCCTATTTACTTCATATTAAAAAGTTTGATTTGGTATTTATCATTTCATTTTGAAAATTAAAGTTTCTAATTTTTTTTTTGAAACATCGAATCCCAAAATTCTGGCCTTTAAAAGTGTTGTTTTGAAGTTTCTACTAAATTCATAGGTGCTTGGTTACTTAACATTTTATCTTTCTAGACTTGCATCTTTACAGCTCTTTGAGTTTAAAGTAGTCCCAAGCCTAGAGGATGAAACTTACAAATTCTAAGTTTAAAACTTATTCCTCTTTTCCTTTTAAAGTGCTTTACAGCTTTCTATAAAAAAATTGGATTTTTAAATTTAACTTTTTACTGAGTTTTTCTCTTCCAAAAACATATTTGCTTTTACACTAAACTATTTTTCTTTAAAACATGCCCTGCTTGTCCTTAAAATATTTTTTTTACTTTCAAAAATGTCCTCACATGTTTTCAAAACATCTTCTTTTCATAGATTTTTAATTTTACAAAAACTGTAGTAAATAAGAACAATTATTTTACCAAAATCCCTTAACATTCCTACTCTCCCAACTACCTAACCTTGGAGGAGTTTCTAACTTACTAATACGTGCTTTCTCAAGCAACCAATGCGTATAATTAATGGGAATTAAAATGAAATTTCCATTGCTTAGCTTTCCTACTAAGGCTCTCTATACTATTCATTCTAACTAACACTATCTCTATTTATTACACTTTCATTATACCTAATGGTTTTATACTTAATGTATTTGAACTACTTTCTTTTATGAGAAACCATTAACGCTAAAACCTTCTATGAATCCTTTTAAAAGAGGATTTCATGTTTATGTGAAATTACAAGGAACTTATTTTATATTTTATCGAAATAAACTATACAAAATATAGTGCTTTCCATGTAGGATCGATTTCACCCTAGAGGGGGGTGAATAGGGTGGTGCTATTAATTATAAAAGTTAATGCGGAAGCTTATAATTATTTCAACACAAATATATCAAAATAATAGCAGCACAAACAATAGCAGAATAATAAAAGCAGAAATAAAACGACACAGAATTTACCCAGCTTCGGCAAAACCCTGCCTACGTGCTGCCCTCAAGGTTTCTACTAGAAATTAAGTAGTCACACGCTTACACACGTAAACTCGCGACACCCGCTACTGACTAACTGTAACGACCCAGAATTTTTGATAACTTGAATTTGAATATTTAATTTATTTTTAATATTAATAAGTGGAATTTTTAAGTCGAATAATTTATTTTTCGAATATTGGATTTAATGGGACAATTAAATCGATTTATTTAATAGTGAAATTCCACAAATAATTAGATATTGGGTTAAATATGATTGAAAATGGTTTGGAAAATTTTGTTATATCATATTAAAGTTATAGAAATATTTTAGAACTTGTAAAACTGAATTTGGAGTTAATTTGTAAAAATTGAATATTTTGATATTTAATTATCGACTGAAAAATAGCCAATTTTTGAACAGTCTCGGAATTGAACGAAACGAGTTCCATTGGATCCGTAATAGTTAGTTATTATCGGATTTCAAATTTCGTAGCAAACGGAGTTGTCGTTTGACCGTGGCAGCTCGAAACGCATCGATATCGTTTTAATTTTAATTCGGCGAGTTAAAATAGCCATTTTTCAAACGGTCTCGGATTTCGACGAAACCAGTTTCATCGGATCCGTAATGTGATATTATTGCAAGATTTCAAATTTCAAGTCGTTTGGATTTGTCGTTTGTCCGGTACAAGCCAAAACGCCTAGAAATCGCTTAAATCGGTTTAAATTTAAATCGACCGTTTATTGCCGTATCTCACACATACTTCCGAATTAGCTTACGAAACCTGTTCCATTGTGTCCGAAACGCGGAAAAACCTTAGAATCGCCTGGCGGCACGCGTCGTTTGGAGTTCGTTTGCAAAAGTGTCAATTTGGGATTTTTATTATTAAAATAATAATTGTATGTGGTTATAAATGCAAATTTTCACCAAAACCCTTCTTCCTCTTTTGCTCTGGCCGGCCCTAATTATTCAAAGGCCAGAAATCACCCAACTTCCACCTCAAATCCACACAGATCCGTCGAGTTTTAGAAGAAACTTCCAACTGGAAAGTCGTAGAGGGCAGAGAGGGCTTCGATCTCAACGGTCGAGATCGAAATTGGAGCAACGGGGTGAGGGAGAGGGACCCGCGTTCTTGGGCTGTTGCGCACGGTTTTCGAGGCAGTAATGGTGGCCGAGTTCAACATCCTTGCAGGCGTGGGTAGCTCTTGTCGAGAGCTTCGATTTGGCACATCCTGATCGCTTTCTAGCGGAGTGTGGTGATGGCGAAGTGGAACCCTAGTTTATAGAGATTGGGTTCTCTTCTACTGGGGATGGAACGCACGCACGGGGGGGAAGGATCTGCGTGCGCAGGGAAGATGAGTAAGGGAGTGGGGGCCACATGCGTTTGAGGGTGAGATGTTGTTTCTTTTATTTTTTTTTTTTTTTTTTTTTTTTTTTTTTTTTTTTGTTTTGTTTAAATTCAAAATTCAAATCGTGTAACTTAAAAACGTGATATCTTTTGCATGCGAGGTCGGATTCGAACGAGATTTTTTGCGTTGGAATCGTATTCGCGTGCTCTTCGAAATGCAGCTGGTTTGGAGTCGATTGGAGGTCGTTTGAATTTTGGGTAAAATTAAACGTTCGTTTAATTTTATTCGAAACGAACGACGAAACCGGAATAAAATCAAGGTGAGAACTCCTCACTCAATCGAAAGGTTTTGTTTAAAATTTTGAATAGTTAATATTGATTGTTGATGGTTGATTGATTGTGCTAGTAGATATAGTAGGATATATACTATATATAGCGATATATATATATTGGCATATGTATATATCGGATTTGATTTCCCGCCTCGTATAGCGGATGAGACCCTATTGCGCCGCCTATTAAGCGGATATTTTATAAAATCCCATATACCGCGATATTCCACCTTGAAGTGGAATTGGTATTGTGCTAACGTCTGTGGATGCAGGGTAACAGGTTGGAGGGATCCAACTGGATTCCTCACATATTTATTTGTTTATGAATATTATGTTGATTGTTGATAATCACATTGATATATGATGTTATTCCCGTGATTGACCATTCGATGTCGTTGCATCATCGGATTCTAATTTTTAAATTAAAAATAACGGTTTTGAATTTAAAAGGGGTTTTAAATCGATTTTTCAAAGAATATGGTTTATTAAAAATTTTGAATTGATTAAATTTTAAAATAAATAGATGGATAAAATTTTATGTTTTAAAAATTTATATTTTTATAAAATATAACTTAAAAGAAATTTTTAACAATAATAGGTTTTTATAAAATAGTTAAATTTGGTTTTTGGGAAGTTATTATTATTAATGGTTTATATAAAGGATTTTATAAATGGATGTTTTTAAATTAAATTTATTGAAGTTATAGAATAAATTTATAAAGTGTTAAGTTGATGTATAACATGAATTCCACTAGGATTTATAGATTAATAAATGTGAAATTTATAAAACGAATGGTTATTGGAAAATTTTAAGTTTATAAGTTATTCACTTATAAAAATGAATTTGGGGCATAAAAAGGGGGTTTGTTGAAATTGTTAATAAATGAAGATTTCATTAGTTGAAATTATTATAAACCATAAAGAAATCTTGTAAGTGATAAGATTTTAAATCGGTGAAGTTCAAAGGAACGATTTGGTATATAAATAATATTATAAGTATTTAACTTACAATATGGCTTTTGGGTATGAAACTGGGTTATGTAAATTGCATCGGATTAATAAAGGAATTTATAAAATTGGGGTTTATAATAGAAATGGAATTTATAAACTATGTTTATAAATTTGAAATTCATCGAATTTGATAAATTGAAATATGGGAATTTGTTAAGTGGGCTATATTCACTATTTTGAATATTGAATAGATTATTAAATAAAATGGGTTTGTTTTTGGGAAAGGAATGTTTTAAATGGAATTTAAAACGAATTAAAGGTGTTTTAAAATGTATTGAGTATTGAAAACATAGATTTCAACATTGATTGTTGAAATAGAAGTTTTCGAGAAACAGAAGGGGATAATTTGTATAGTATTGGATTTATATATCTATTTTTTTTTATTTCAAATCCATATACTAGTGTTTTTGGGTTGTCGTAACGATGTTTTACGCAACATTCGTTTTTAACCCAAATAAATGTGAATAAGGGAATGTTTTCTTAAAGAGAATGGAATAAATACTTAACTGTGATTTAAGTATATGGAATATTTTCAAATCGTTGAAAATAAATAAATTTATGAATTACTTATTTTTAAAATAAGCATGGGAATGGTTTTCTAATATGAAATGGAACGGTTTTTGTGAATTCACCTTTAAGGTAATTGAAAGCAAATAACTTGAAATCGATTTGGGAATCGTATGCTAGTAGATGCTTGGGATTTAATCCACTTTGGAATTTATATATATGAAGGGAAATTTGTTTAAAATATAAATGTTGATTTATTTTTAAATATGAAAATATAATTTACGAATTTGGAACGTAAGTAAAATAAATCGGTAAAGATTTATTTGGTGGTTTGAAATTTGTTTAAAAAGGTATATATGGTTAAGGTGATTTGAAATTAGTTTTCAAATGGTTAAGGTGATTTGAAATTGGTTTGCAAATGGTTAATGTAATTTGAAAATTGGTTTTCAAATGGTGAAGGTAAATTGAAAATTGATTTTTCAATTGGTTGAGTGTGGAAAATTTTATCGTGAAGTGGTTTTGGTAAAGCAAATAAATTGGGCAATTATTTGGAAATTGTGTATATATATCTTGTAAAAATATTTTGGGATTTAATAATTTTGGAAAAATTATTTGGAATCTGATGATGTGGCGCATCTTTATTGATAGTTAAATAACCGACTATCAATATTTACCCTTGGATGGTATTGATTATGTTTGTTTGGGATTGAATGCACACTTATTTTTAAAAATAAGCGCTCGCTATTCGGTTTAGCCGGGAGAGGACCTTTGTGTCATATATCCCATTCCGAATATGCGATACGTCGTTTGGATTGCATTTGAAGACCGGTGTGAAGACCGGGTATTTGTGAGAACGATAGGATGACCTATCGATTGTCTCCGCATCGTTAGCTACGATATGGAGATTTCCTTTGTGATGGGAAATTTTATCGGGATTGTGAATACCCGGATTGCAAGGGCTTCTTTGGAAGTGCCTTCGGTTCTGTTCGAACCCGGAACAGACTTGTATGGTTACGTGTCTGACATTACATTTTGAGAGATAGAGCAGATTTCTTTCAAATACATTTCTGTTGGTGGCGGAGAATTTATTCTCTTAGCTTAACACCCTTCTCTGAGACGTACGAGCTCAGAGGTTATGTAGTTGAAGGTTATCAGCGATATTTCCCAATCTGGTAATGTGGCATGCTGAGTGCTGCTGTGTGATGATCATTGGTTGATCGTTTGGATATGATCATTTGTTTGATCATTTATCTTTGTGATTATTGCTTTGGTCATCTGTGGACCCAAAGCATGGCTTTGTTGCACAAAGCGTAGCTTTGTGGACGAGACTTCGTCAGGACCTCACTCCCCGGAAATGGTCGAAACAGGAATATGCGGCAAGGTTATGAGGGTCGCGCCCTTTAGGGTATGTCATTTCCTTCTGGAAAAGGGTGGTATCATGGTATGGAGCCCAGATGCTTACTCATGTTGATACACTATATATATTTCTGTGTGTGGTGTTGTTGCGAGCGCTCGGATAAAGGTCCCAAAGCACCGGGGGATGACATATTCGTGTAGTAGTTACCTAGTTACAGAGGTAACCCGGCCTTGTGTTGGCAGAGATCTAACCGTAACGTTAGTTTCTCGGGACGTCCCGCCAGAGGCGATCCCATGTGGCAGTAGGAAGTTCCTTAGCCTGACCATTTGTTGGAAATCCTTTCATCCAATACGTGCCTTGTACGGTTTTAGTTGTATTACCTGCCATTTACTTATGGTGGTCACCACTGTTTAGATGGTAGCTATAGTAGGCATAGTTCGGAATGTCTATGCTGGCTAGGATTTATATTCTACTTTCGAAATTGATTTCTACACTATGCACTAGTAATAATATCAAAAATGATTTGATTTTCGCGTAGTAAGCATCTTTGACTATCATAAGGAGAAATCTCCTCCAATTCTGCGTTTGCATTGTGTGTGTGGCGGGAGGCCTTATGGTAGTTTCATTTTCCAAAAAGCATTGCGGATTTAAAAATTTAAATTTTCTTGTTGCTTGTTTAAAGATAAACTGTTTTTGAGTTCTCACACCAGTCCCATGACTGACCTGGAGTTTATTGTTCCTTTCCTAAACTCTGGGTGCCCACTATTTTCCACACGGGCAGTCTAGAGTTAGGTTATCAGGTTATTCTGGATTCGGGAGTTGCTGTGCAGATCTGGAGGCGAGCCAGATAGCGTAGTCTATTATCTATTGTATATAGTATTCTTTCCGCTGTTTTATTGTTGTACACTCTGATGATATGATGTATTGTGATGTATGTATAAAATGTATAGTTCTTTTGTTTTAATGATATTCATTTATCTATTATATGTTGTTCCGCTGCGATTGTGAGATTCTGATATTGTTTCTCGTTCTGTTACTTGTTTTCTGTTTTCTCCTCTCTTTCTTTTCTTTCTTCTTCTACCTCTTTCTTCTTCTAAAACCCTAACGGTTCGATTTTTCGGCAACGAAAAATCGCGATCGTTACATTTGGTATCAGAGCATATGGTTAAGCGACAACCTGCTCTGTTGAGCATTACTCATTAGAGATAGAGTCAGCAGTACTCTAGAATGAGTAGGAGTGTAATAATGGATATGAGTGCGTATTTGTTAGTGAATATAAAATTGTTTTATATTGTGATGATTGGTTTGTTGAGTGGTATATGAACCTTCGTCGGCGCAGCCTCGAAAACTGAATCGAAGGGGTTTCTAAACACTTGAATAGAACAATCCGACACAATATTGTTTTAAATTGGGTAAATGAAATAATTTTACCTCGATTATATTTTATATATAAAAAGAAAATAATTTTTCAGGAATTATTGAAGTGTGTATATAATTGATTGCTTGGTTGTTGTAAATGATATATATATATATAAAATAATTAAAAGTTGTTTGAATAAGCTAATAAAAGCAACTATTGTAAAAGAATAATGGTATAAACCAATGAATCATAAGATGAAATTATAATTAATAATGATTTACAATTGTAAGATAAGCATGTATGTATATAAGAAGTAAAATTATATAAGTAAAAGGTTTATAAAAGTGATTTATGAATAGAAAGAAAACTTTTTGAAAGAATATTTAGCATTGATTTCACTATTGTCACTGGGAAATAATAAGGGTGATGACTGCAGCATCATCAGTATCATTTTCGAGTTTCTATGTGATGGATTTGCTACAAAAATGAATTTAAAAATTGAAGTTTTGTTGTAATAAATCAATTTGAAATTAAAATTCAACTTGAAGTTGTTAAGTATAAGTGAAAAAGGTTTTGAACTTATAATATAAGTTAGAAGTTGAATAATAAGTTTTATAACTTATAGAATGGGAAAATGTAAGTGAAACCAGTTATTGAAGTGGTTAAACAATTAAGTTAAGTAAAATGGAATATGAATTTGAATATTGATATGAATTTGGCTTAAGTAAAAGTTAAATAGGATTTACTTTGGAATTTAAAATCCGAATTGAATTGATAAGTAAAACTTAAGTTTAATTAACAAATGATGTTTAAATGGAATAACTTAAGTGAAGTTGAATAAAAAATCGATCTTTGCATCAAAGTTAAATAATCAAGTGAATTAAATGATGTAAATAAAGTTGAAATGGAATGCAAGTTAAGTAATGTTGAAAGAATTGATGTTAATATCAAAATAAATGAATAAAGTGAGTAAATGAAATTGTTAAAGATGTGAACTTAAGTTATATAAATGAAATTCAATTTTATTTGTAAAAAGAACTAGCAATTGAGTTAAAGTATGAATTGAATGTTAATCAATAGAATATGAATAAGTTGATATGAAATGATGCATGCAAGTGTAAATTCATTTGAAAATAGTTGAATAGTAGAATGAAAATCAATTGAATGCTAAACCAATTGGAATTAAAACAGTTGAACCAAATTGAATGTAAGTAAAATGGATAAAATTTGGTTGTATTGGATGTGCATTGGTTGTTATTTGCTTGTTGGTTGGTTGTATGTAAATTCATTAAGTGTTAATGAAAATTGAATTAGTAAAATTTGAAAGCTATGTAATTGAATTCAAATGAAAATTGAAATGCAAAGTTGAATGAAAATGAATATGCAACTTTAATAGTAAACTAAAAGTGGTATAAGAAGCATGTATTGGAAATTTTATAATTGAATTGGCAAATTTGTTTGAATATTATAATTAGATATTATGCTAGCAAGATATACAGGTTATAAAGGAATTGGGATTTTGATTTCAAAGTTAAAAAAAAGATTGAATCGCTCGACAAAAGGTACGTATTTCAGTTTTTATATGAGATTTGATGATTTCCTTCTCTAGCCACTTGGCTTTCTCTTTTCTTTTGATTCTGAGGGGCCGTAGAGCCGTTTTGTAGTCGTACCGATCTAGCCGCGCAAAGGAGACTCTGGCGAAATTTTTCGAAAATTTAGGGAGTTAGTAAAATTTTGAGAAAATTTTGAAAGTTTGAAATTTGAATTTAAATTTAAATTTGAATTGTTGAGTAAACAATGTTGGTTGAAACCTATAATTGAAGTTGGAAAGCTAATTGAAATAATAGTGAATCTTTAATAAAAATATTTAGGTTAGAAAGTTAATAAAACTGATTAGCTTTGGAAAAATAATAAACGGTTTAGGATCATTCTCCTTAACTTGTAATTTCGAGGACGAAATTCTTTTAAGGGGGGAAGATTGTAACGACCCAGAATTTTTGATAACTTGAATTTGAATATTTAATTTATTTTTAATATTAATAAGTGGAATTTTTAAGTCGAATAATTTATTTTTCGAATATTGGATTTAATGGGACAATTAAATCGATTTATTTAATAGTGAAATTCCACAAATAATTAGATATTGGGTTAAATATGATTGAAAATGGTTTGGAAAATTTTGTTATATCATATTAAAGTTATAGAAATATTTTAGAACTTGTAAAACTGAATTTGGAGTTAATTTGTAAAAATTGAATATTTTGATATTTAATTATCGACTGAAAAATAGCCAATTTTTGAACAGTCTCGGAATTGAACGAAACGAGTTCCATTGGATCCGTAATAGTTAGTTATTATCGGATTTCAAATTTCGTAGCAAACGGAGTTGTCGTTTGACCGTGGCAGCTCGAAACGCATCGATATCGTTTTAATTTTAATTCGGCGAGTTAAAATAGCCATTTTTCAAACGGTCTCGGATTTCGACGAAACCAGTTTCATCGGATCCGTAATGTGATATTATTGCAAGATTTCAAATTTCAAGTCGTTTGGATTTGTCGTTTGTCCGGTACAAGCCAAAACGCCTAGAAATCGCTTAAATCGGTTTAAATTTAAATCGACCGTTTATTGCCGTATCTCACACATACTTCCGAATTAGCTTACGAAACCTGTTCCATTGTGTCCGAAACGCGGAAAAACCTTAGAATCGCCTGGCGGCACGCGTCGTTTGGAGTTCGTTTGCAAAAGTGTCAATTTGGGATTTTTATTATTAAAATAATAATTGTATGTGGTTATAAATGCAAATTTTCACCAAAACCCTTCTTCCTCTTTTGCTCTGGCCGGCCCTAATTATTCAAAGGCCAGAAATCACCCAACTTCCACCTCAAATCCACACAGATCCGTCGAGTTTTAGAAGAAACTTCCAACTGGAAAGTCGTAGAGGGCAGAGAGGGCTTCGATCTCAACGGTCGAGATCGAAATTGGAGCAACGGGGTGAGGGAGAGGGACCCGCGTTCTTGGGCTGTTGCGCACGGTTTTCGAGGCAGTAATGGTGGCCGAGTTCAACATCCTTGCAGGCGTGGGTAGCTCTTGTCGAGAGCTTCGATTTGGCACATCCTGATCGCTTTCTAGCGGAGTGTGGTGATGGCGAAGTGGAACCCTAGTTTATAGAGATTGGGTTCTCTTCTACTGGGGATGGAACGCACGCACGGGGGGGAAGGATCTGCGTGCGCAGGGAAGATGAGTAAGGGAGTGGGGGCCACATGCGTTTGAGGGTGAGATGTTGTTTCTTTTATTTTTTTTTTTTTTTTTTTTTTTTTTTTTTTTTTGTTTTGTTTAAATTCAAAATTCAAATCGTGTAACTTAAAAACGTGATATCTTTTGCATGCGAGGTCGGATTCGAACGAGATTTTTTGCGTTGGAATCGTATTCGCGTGCTCTTCGAAATGCAGCTGGTTTGGAGTCGATTGGAGGTCGTTTGAATTTTGGGTAAAATTAAACGTTCGTTTAATTTTATTCGAAACGAACGACGAAACCGGAATAAAATCAAGGTGAGAACTCCTCACTCAATCGAAAGGTTTTGTTTAAAATTTTGAATAGTTAATATTGATTGTTGATGGTTGATTGATTGTGCTAGTAGATATAGTAGGATATATACTATATATAGCGATATATATATATTGGCATATGTATATATCGGATTTGATTTCCCGCCTCGTATAGCGGATGAGACCCTATTGCGCCGCCTATTAAGCGGATATTTTATAAAATCCCATATACCGCGATATTCCACCTTGAAGTGGAATTGGTATTGTGCTAACGTCTGTGGATGCAGGGTAACAGGTTGGAGGGATCCAACTGGATTCCTCACATATTTATTTGTTTATGAATATTATGTTGATTGTTGATAATCACATTGATATATGATGTTATTCCCGTGATTGACCATTCGATGTCGTTGCATCATCGGATTCTAATTTTTAAATTAAAAATAACGGTTTTGAATTTAAAAGGGGTTTTAAATCGATTTTTCAAAGAATATGGTTTATTAAAAATTTTGAATTGATTAAATTTTAAAATAAATAGATGGATAAAATTTTATGTTTTAAAAATTTATATTTTTATAAAATATAACTTAAAAGAAATTTTTAACAATAATAGGTTTTTATAAAATAGTTAAATTTGGTTTTTGGGAAGTTATTATTATTAATGGTTTATATAAAGGATTTTATAAATGGATGTTTTTAAATTAAATTTATTGAAGTTATAGAATAAATTTATAAAGTGTTAAGTTGATGTATAACATGAATTCCACTAGGATTTATAGATTAATAAATGTGAAATTTATAAAACGAATGGTTATTGGAAAATTTTAAGTTTATAAGTTATTCACTTATAAAAATGAATTTGGGGCATAAAAAGGGGGTTTGTTGAAATTGTTAATAAATGAAGATTTCATTAGTTGAAATTATTATAAACCATAAAGAAATCTTGTAAGTGATAAGATTTTAAATCGGTGAAGTTCAAAGGAACGATTTGGTATATAAATAATATTATAAGTATTTAACTTACAATATGGCTTTTGGGTATGAAACTGGGTTATGTAAATTGCATCGGATTAATAAAGGAATTTATAAAATTGGGGTTTATAATAGAAATGGAATTTATAAACTATGTTTATAAATTTGAAATTCATCGAATTTGATAAATTGAAATATGGGAATTTGTTAAGTGGGCTATATTCACTATTTTGAATATTGAATAGATTATTAAATAAAATGGGTTTGTTTTTGGGAAAGGAATGTTTTAAATGGAATTTAAAACGAATTAAAGGTGTTTTAAAATGTATTGAGTATTGAAAACATAGATTTCAACATTGATTGTTGAAATAGAAGTTTTCGAGAAACAGAAGGGGATAATTTGTATAGTATTGGATTTATATATCTATTTTTTTTTATTTCAAATCCATATACTAGTGTTTTTGGGTTGTCGTAACGATGTTTTACGCAACATTCGTTTTTAACCCAAATAAATGTGAATAAGGGAATGTTTTCTTAAAGAGAATGGAATAAATACTTAACTGTGATTTAAGTATATGGAATATTTTCAAATCGTTGAAAATAAATAAATTTATGAATTACTTATTTTTAAAATAAGCATGGGAATGGTTTTCTAATATGAAATGGAACGGTTTTTGTGAATTCACCTTTAAGGTAATTGAAAGCAAATAACTTGAAATCGATTTGGGAATCGTATGCTAGTAGATGCTTGGGATTTAATCCACTTTGGAATTTATATATATGAAGGGAAATTTGTTTAAAATATAAATGTTGATTTATTTTTAAATATGAAAATATAATTTACGAATTTGGAACGTAAGTAAAATAAATCGGTAAAGATTTATTTGGTGGTTTGAAATTTGTTTAAAAAGGTATATATGGTTAAGGTGATTTGAAATTAGTTTTCAAATGGTTAAGGTGATTTGAAATTGGTTTGCAAATGGTTAATGTAATTTGAAAATTGGTTTTCAAATGGTGAAGGTAAATTGAAAATTGATTTTTCAATTGGTTGAGTGTGGAAAATTTTATCGTGAAGTGGTTTTGGTAAAGCAAATAAATTGGGCAATTATTTGGAAATTGTGTATATATATCTTGTAAAAATATTTTGGGATTTAATAATTTTGGAAAAATTATTTGGAATCTGATGATGTGGCGCATCTTTATTGATAGTTAAATAACCGACTATCAATATTTACCCTTGGATGGTATTGATTATGTTTGTTTGGGATTGAATGCACACTTATTTTTAAAAATAAGCGCTCGCTATTCGGTTTAGCCGGGAGAGGACCTTTGTGTCATATATCCCATTCCGAATATGCGATACGTCGTTTGGATTGCATTTGAAGACCGGTGTGAAGACCGGGTATTTGTGAGAACGATAGGATGACCTATCGATTGTCTCCGCATCGTTAGCTACGATATGGAGATTTCCTTTGTGATGGGAAATTTTATCGGGATTGTGAATACCCGGATTGCAAGGGCTTCTTTGGAAGTGCCTTCGGTTCTGTTCGAACCCGGAACAGACTTGTATGGTTACGTGTCTGACATTACATTTTGAGAGATAGAGCAGATTTCTTTCAAATACATTTCTGTTGGTGGCGGAGAATTTATTCTCTTAGCTTAACACCCTTCTCTGAGACGTACGAGCTCAGAGGTTATGTAGTTGAAGGTTATCAGCGATATTTCCCAATCTGGTAATGTGGCATGCTGAGTGCTGCTGTGTGATGATCATTGGTTGATCGTTTGGATATGATCATTTGTTTGATCATTTATCTTTGTGATTATTGCTTTGGTCATCTGTGGACCCAAAGCATGGCTTTGTTGCACAAAGCGTAGCTTTGTGGACGAGACTTCGTCAGGACCTCACTCCCCGGAAATGGTCGAAACAGGAATATGCGGCAAGGTTATGAGGGTCGCGCCCTTTAGGGTATGTCATTTCCTTCTGGAAAAGGGTGGTATCATGGTATGGAGCCCAGATGCTTACTCATGTTGATACACTATATATATTTCTGTGTGTGGTGTTGTTGCGAGCGCTCGGATAAAGGTCCCAAAGGACCGGGGGATGACATATTCGTGTAGTAGTTACCTAGTTACAGAGGTAACCCGGCCTTGTGTTGGCAGAGATCTAACCGTAACGTTAGTTTCTCGGGACGTCCCGCCAGAGGCGATCCCATGTGGCAGTAGGAAGTTCCTTAGCCTGACCATTTGTTGGAAATCCTTTCATCCAATACGTGCCTTGTACGGTTTTAGTTGTATTACCTGCCATTTACTTATGGTGGTCACCACTGTTTAGATGGTAGCTATAGTAGGCATAGTTCGGAATGTCTATGCTGGCTAGGATTTATATTCTACTTTCGAAATTGATTTCTACACTATGCACTAGTAATAATATCAAAAATGATTTGATTTTCGCGTAGTAAGCATCTTTGACTATCATAAGGAGAAATCTCCTCCAATTCTGCGTTTGCATTGTGTGTGTGGCGGGAGGCCTTATGGTAGTTTCATTTTCCAAAAAGCATTGCGGATTTAAAAATTTAAATTTTCTTGTTGCTTGTTTAAAGATAAACTGTTTTTGAGTTCTCACACCAGTCCCATGACTGACCTGGAGTTTATTGTTCCTTTCCTAAACTCTGGGTGCCCACTATTTTCCACACGGGCAGTCTAGAGTTAGGTTATCAGGTTATTCTGGATTCGGGAGTTGCTGTGCAGATCTGGAGGCGAGCCAGATAGCGTAGTCTATTATCTATTGTATATAGTATTCTTTCCGCTGTTTTATTGTTGTACACTCTGATGATATGATGTATTGTGATGTATGTATAAAATGTATAGTTCTTTTGTTTTAATGATATTCATTTATCTATTATATGTTGTTCCGCTGCGATTGTGAGATTCTGATATTGTTTCTCGTTCTGTTACTTGTTTTCTGTTTTCTCCTCTCTTTCTTTTCTTTCTTCTTCTACCTCTTTCTTCTTCTAAAACCCTAACGGTTCGATTTTTCGGCAACGAAAAATCGCGATCGTTACACTAACCTAACTCTATGCTCAAAACCCTGCCACAACTCAGCCACTGAGTTGCGAATTCTCAAACTATGTCACGTAGGTTGTCCCCTAGTCACACGACTAGTAATTACAACCGCTTAAAAGGAAATTACAAATTAAAAACATAATAAAAACAATTATAAAATCAACACCCTAATATTTAGTTTTTAATCTAATAATAAAGAGAGAGTCCGACCCAAATCAATTAACCAAAAACACGACCCTCCTTTATTTCGTTTTGCCCGATTCCTTGCTTGAAAATGGCGGCTTGTTCTCGTCTTTGCAAATTAGGCTTCGTTCCTTCGTTCCAAATTGGGGTTATTGATTTAAATTGAAGCGCTGCTTCGTGTTGTTCGATCGAAACAGATGATTTAACCAATGCTTGCTTGTTCGATCAGATGTTACTTTGAATTGCAGACAGCTACTTCAATTTGTCGAGTTCGGTTGAATGATATGGCATGTGATTTCCTTTTTATTTATTCTTGTTCATATGCTCGAACTCGATTTTCTTGTTGTCGATGATGATTTGTTTATATATGGATTCGATCTCCTTTATTTGCATTCGTCTGATTTTTTCAAGATTGTCCTTCCGCGATTTGATTTCATTTGGATGTTGATGATTTCTCTGACATAATCAAATTCGTATAATTGATACTTGCTTCTCACGGTATTGATTTTTGACTGGTTCATTTATACGGCTTTGATGATTTCTGACTTGGTTCGATTTCTTGTTATGCACGGCTTGGTTATCACGACACTGCTTGAATTTCATGGCCACCACGGCTCTGGTTTGAAACTGTTACATTTGATTTTATTAGAACGATGTTGATTTCCTTCACTACTTCGATTTCTGTTGATCATGGCTTTAACTTGATTACTATCTGGACTTCGGCACTGACTTCTAATAGCACTGACACTTTCATTTGTACTTGGTCACTATTGACTGTTGAGCTTGCACCAGTCTCTGATGATGTTGTGTTCATGCCTGTGACCATTCATGTTGTTTGCATTGGGTTGATATCATGTTGAACTGTTCGGTTGCATTTGTATTTTGAATTAGACTTTATGATGTTACGTTCTGCTGTCTGGTGGCATTTGATCTTGATGTTGTACTTCACTGTGTTCATCTTGTTGTCTTGTTCATTGTTTCTTTTGGTATGCTTTTATTAATGATTTTGATCCATGTTTATTGTTGCATTCAAAGACCTCAAATTCATCTGCAATTGCTGCAAGCTTAACCCAAACTTCTTCATGTTGCATGATTGTTGAATTCAAGTTGCACTGTGTTTGACATAGTTGTTGTTGTTACTGATATGTTGGTTCGGTCTTGTACCTATAGTCTGTTTCATTGAGTTTGAACATCCATTGTGTTGTTACTTCGAGTTGTATTATTGAAAACTGTAACTTGATGGTTTGTGAATCTGTTGGGCCGAGTTCGAACTTGATAACTTTTGTGCTGTAGCTGAGTTTTCTGGTGCATAAGTTTGATTCTAAAGTATATGAGCTGCTGTCAATTGCATACATGTGTGATTGTGCATTCATGTTGTCAGACCTGTAGCATGCATTGTTCATGTCATTTTGATGGTATTGTCCAGTTGAGTTTGAGTAGGTATTACTCTGTTTCACTGGTACATGTGTTGGTTCATTACTTTCCTATTGTTGCTTAGATATTGAACTGCTTCATGCTTCACAGTGGCCTTCATGTATTTTGTTTATAGCCAGTTGCCACTGGTTTGAGTTTTGCTTTCACTTGAGACTGTATGTAGCTGTCTTGACCACTTGATTGTATTTGGATTTGTTTTTCGAATTACAACTGAGTTGAATCCAGCTTGTAAATTAGATTTGACCTTGCGCTGAAAGTTGTGACAATATTTTATTGCACTTGAGTTGAATTCGATATTTTAGGTTTGAACCGTGCTTACCTGGCCCTGTAAATCTATCAAGTGTATATATTGGTGTGTACGGCCTTGTGGCATATACAGTGACACACTGTGTATGTCACAAGCTGTTCGTGTATGATGAATTGAAAATTAAATGATGACGAACAACCCAAATAACTGAGACAAATATTATTTTCAAAATTCACATTTTATACTGCAAAATATTTTCTTTTCAATTTTACCGCGTCAATATTTATTTTTGCAGATTGCTCAGATGCTGGATTCAATTTGGAATAAAGTTGAAGATAAATACGAGTGTGAGTGATATGTAGTGAGGTCAACTATAAATGTGAAATTGTGATGTAATCAAAGTTGTACTGTAATTGAAATTGAATATATAGTGAGAGCTTGAACTTTGTACTATTCAAAAATTGTAATAAATATTTGTTTGAATAAAAATTCTGTTCGAATTCAAATTCTGTGTTATTTATTTTATTCAGGAAATATTTATTTAATCTATGAAAAATAAAATAGTACATTAACAAATACATTTACACGAATATATATATATATATATATATATGTTTATTATCATCAAACAAAAATCATATAATCGCATGTTCAACAATCTCCCCCTTTTGATGATAACAAACATATATTTAAGATTTTGAATATGTTAAATGTATTTGATCATAGATATACCCTAATTGCTCCCCCTATTTAAATGCTTCCTCTCTACACAAAGCTCCCTCTACATATATGCATACAAATAAAAATATGCAAATGAGCCCAGATGCAAATGGAAAATATTTGACCTTTACTTGATTTTATTTGACAAAATATTAACTTTTCTCTCCCCCTTTTGTTATCAGCAAAAGAGTAATAGTGTTAGAGAAAATAGAGATAAAGTGATCAATATGAATCCAACATTAAAACTCAATTGAATATAAATATTAAATTTCAATAAAAAATCAAACAAAAATCATAAATACTTTGTTAGGCGCATATTCCACTTTTAGAGTGATGGGAATGATGTCATCGTATAAAACCATACAGTTGTGTCTATTTGTGGTATATTTGTATCAGGAATTTGAATATCTACTAACCATGCATAACCATTAGGATTTTTAAATGAGATTAGTAGTATTCCGATTGTAATTTAAAAAAATGAATGCAAGTATCTTCTAACCACGCATAACCGTAAGGACTTTTAAATGGGATTAGAATCAACTTGTTTATTTTAAAAATCAGTTTTGATATGCGTTCCATAAATGCATAACCGTGAGGACATTTAAATGAGCATGGAAGCACATAACAAATTCCAAGTAATTCACCCATGCATATCCATAAGGACTTTTAAATGAGAGTGCATACTTTGGATTTTATTTTATTTTATTATTATTTTATCTACTATATAATTTTTTTTATTATTTTATTAAAAAAATGTAAAATGAAAAACTAATGATTCTTGTTTGGAGTACCACATATTGACAAACTATATAGAATTTTGATGAGTGATGGTCGTTAGAAATATGATAGAAATAGAGATGGTCATGGAATATTTTACCAACAAAAGTTTTATAACTCTTGTTTAAATTTCTACAGAAATTTACTAATTATACCGTCTCGGGTCGTAATATACGATAAATATCAACACTCATCACTTTTTCAATCACCATTTATCTTTTCGATAATTATTAGAGAGTCAGATTAGTCAAAAATAGTCATTTAAAATCAAATTCAAAAATAATTATAAAATCAATTTTTCAAAATGACCGATCTGAAAATATGGTCAAAAATGATTTTCTTGAAGGGGTTATATGAGAAAGAATTTCTGCTATTTGAAGATAATTTGAATTGAAAAAATATGCAGATATTTTCTTAAAAAATGATGCAGTTACTAAATGTCTCTACAAAAATCACGTTCAACTAGTAGGCTTTCTATCAACTAGATTACCAGTGTAATCTGCATCTGAATTTCTCATTCACTCCAAATTATCACTAGTTGAATTTGATAGACCATGAAGTGTGCACCAAAAATTTCATACTCAATTTTAACATCAATTTATACGACTTCTCTTGAATTTGAATTGAAACCGTGTAAATAATTTGAAACCATGAATATAGGGTTAGCCGTATTTTAACCAAATGTATTATCATCCAACAAAACACTATTTTTAATCCAAACTAATATATATGAAGTAATTCAAAGAATCTAGAGAATTCTATAGTGTTTTTGGCATAAGAATATAATTAGCCAACAATTTTGAATAAGTCAGAATCAAAATCATCATTGTTTCATTATCTCATTATTGGCTGATTTAATTTAGATTACGATGCAGATTATCACATTTAATATATCATTCGAATAAATATACCATTACCTGTTTTACCTTTACGATATTTTTCGTTGTTGTCCATTGTGATTCTGTCACCTTTATACTTGGCTAAGGAACTTTGCTTTGTCGCCCATTGTGTTTCTGGAACAGGCAAAATCTAGAGAACACTGTTGTTGTTCCTTAGCCTGCCACCGCACCTACACGATGAAAAATTTTTGTGACCTATTTGTTTTTATAGGTCTGTGATTGTTAGTGGCAGAATATTTTGAAAAAAAACTTTGTGGAGACCCAAAACTATTTATAATTGTTCGCTTCGGCACCCAAATTTGTTTAACTTTGAGAGATTTTATAATTGTGCCTTTTGGAACCTAAATCGGTATAGTTTTCACATGTTTGGGTTTATACCAACAATTAGTGTGATTGTGTCCATATTTTCTCAAATTGTGCACATAGAATTAACTTGATTAATATTGCTTTCAACATTTTCAGATTGATTATATCCAAGTCCTTGTCTAACCGTATTACCAGTTTGCTTTCCTAATAATATGTTCAACGATTTTTTACTTTTTGAAAATTTATCTAAAGTCATTGACAATTGTTGGACTTGTGCTTTGAGAGATTCATTTTCGTTTAACAATTGTGTGCACCTTTTAATAGAATTCTCCCCCTATTTTAATTCTCTTTTAAAATCATAATTTCATTTTTAAGTGATTTTATATTAATTTCTGATTTTTTAATTTCTTCTTCGAATGTTGGACACTTATCACACTTAGGGATCCTACTTTGATAGTTTTTAACTAATTGGTCAAGTTGTTCATTTAATTCTATCAAAGTGTCTTTTTGTGATTCAAGTTTGGCATACTTCTCCCTAAGTCGTTCAAAACAGCCATTTACTTCGTGAAAATATATAAGTAATTCTGAGTGAGTGAGTTTTGATACCTCGTTTGGCTCATCATCGTCCATGTCAGTTATATTTCCATGAAGGCACATATATGCTTTCTCACTCTCACTGCTAGAACTTTGATTATCTTCATCACTTGTATTCCACGTGGCTAAAACTTTTCCTTTTTGATTTCTTTTTTAAGTCGCGTCAATTTTGAGGACAAGGCTTGATGTGTTCGGGTTGGTTGCACTTGCAACAGATGATCTTCTGTTCTTCTGAGTAGTCTAATTCTTTGGCTATTATGCTTTTCACTTTTTGAATTTGATCTGGATTTCCGTATTTGTAATTCCATCTTTTGAATTTCTTTATTAGCATCTCCAATTCTGCTGCTCCATCATCATCATCGTTATCATCGTCACTTTCAGTTGTTCCTTTGAGCGCTATTGATTCCTTTCAAGAGTCACTTCCTTTACGCTCTTCCTTGAATTTCATTTCTAGCTCATAAGTGGTGAGATTTCCGATGAGTTCTTCAACTTTCATCTGTTATAAATCTTTTAATTCTTGAATGGCGATCACTTTTGATTCAAATCTTCATGGAAGGACTCTGAGAATTTTTCGGACTATTTCCAATTCCATGTATGATTTTCCGAGAGCTTTTGATTTGTATACGATATTGGAAAGTCGTCCATACATCTCTTTGACATTTTCTTCCTTCGCCATTATGAAGTTCTCGCATTCACTGCTTAGCATGGCAAGGCGAGATTCTTTGACTAGAGATGTTCCTTCGTGAGTCACTGCTAGTGTGTGCCATATTTCCTGTGTAGTTAGACAATGTGAGGCACGATTAAATTCAAATTGATCCAATGAACAAATAATAGAATTCATAGCTCTAGCACTAGCATTTTGTAATTTATTTTCTAGTTATGTCCATTGATCCTTTGGTTTCTCTATTTCCTGATTATCTACAGTTATAGTTGGTGTTCTATAACCTGTCTCAACAATATTCCAAGCATCAATGGTTTTCAGAAAAATTTCCATCCTATTTTTCCAGTATGCATATTCACCTTGAACATTGGTGGTCTAACTATGGACAGAACCTCAAGAAAAGCATTATTAAAAGAAGCCATTTTTAAAATTCAAAATTTGAAACCAAAACCTGATTTATTGAAAAATGAATTTTTAAAACAAAAGTTGACTTCTATTCCTAGCTCTGATACCACTTGTAGGATCGATTTCACCATAGAGGGGGGGGGTGAATAGGGTGATGCTATTAATTTTAAAAGTTAATGCGGAAGCTTATAATTATTTCAACACAAATATATCAAAATAATAGCAACACAAACAATAGCAGAATAATAAAAGCAGAAATAGAACGACACAGAATTTACACAGCTTCGTCAAAACCCTGCCTACGTGCTGCCCCCAAGGTTTCTACAAGAAATTAAGTAGTCATACGCTTACACACGTAAACTCGCGACACCCGCTACTGACTAACCTAACTCTATGATCAAAATCCTACCTCAACTCAGCCACTGAGTTGCGAAGTCTCAAACTACGCCATGTAGTTTGTCCCCTAGTCACACGACTAGTAATTACAACTATTTAAAAGGAAATTACAATTTAAAAACACAATAAAATAATTATAAAATTAACACCCTAATATTTAGTTTTTAATCTAATAATAAAGAAAGAGTCTGGCCTAAATCAATTAACCAAAAACATGGCCCTCCTTTATTTCGTTTTGCCCCATTACTTGCTTGAAAATGGCGGCTTGTTCTCGTCTTTTAAAATTAGGGCTTCGTTCCTTCGTTCCAAATTGGGGTTATTGATTTAAATTTAAGCGCTGCTTCATGTTGTTCGATCGAAACAGATGATTTAATCGATGCTTGCTTGTTCGATCAGATGCTACTTTGAATTGCAGACTGCTACTTCAATTTGTCGAGTTCGGTTGAATGATATGGTATGTGATTTCCTTTTTATTTATCCTTGTTTATACGCTCAAACTCGATTTTCTTGTTGCCGATGATGATTTGGTTTATACATGGATTCGATCTCCTTTATTTGCGTTCGTCTGATTTTTTTCAACATTGTCCTTCGGCCATTTGATTTCGTTTGGATGTTGATGATTTCTCTGACTTAATCAAATTCATATAATTGATACTTGCTTATCACGGTATTTATTTTTGACTGGTTCATTTATATGGCTTTGATGATTTCTGACTTGGTTCGATTTCTTGTTATCCATGGCTTGGTTATCGCGGCACTACTTGAATTTCGTGGCCACCACGGCTCTGGTTTGAAGTCGTTACATTTGATTTTATTTGAACGTTGTTGATTTCTTTCACTACTTCGATTTCTGTTAATCATGGCTTCAACTTGATTACCATCTGAACTTCGACATTGATTTCTGATAGCACTGACACTTTCATTTGTACTTGGTCACTATTGACTGTTGAGCTTGCACCAGTCTCTGATGATGTTGTGTTCATGCATGTGACCATTCATGTTGTTTGCATTGGGTTGATATCATGTTGAACTGTTTGGTTGCATTTGTAGTTTGATTAGACTTCGTGATGTTACGTTCTATTGTCTGGTGGCATTTGATCTTGATGTTGTACTTCTGTAACGCTTGCCGATTTTTCGTTGCCGAAAAACCGAATAGTTAGGGTTTTTTTTAAAAAAGAATTTAAGAAAAGAAAAAGAGAGAAAAAGGTAGAAGATAGAGGGAAAAGAAAATAGAAAATTTTAAAGATAGAATTTTAAAATAGAAGAAAAAGAGAATAGAGAACATAGAACGGAACAGAAAACAACAGAACAACAGAATCTCACAATTCGCAACGGAACAACATATAATAATAAATGAATAATCTTTAAACAAAGAACTATATCAGTTATTACATTTTATACATTTCATTTCATCATATCATCAGAGTATACAACAACAACAACAAATAGTGCAGCGGAAAAAGAAATACTATATAGCTAGTAATACGCCATGCCATCCAGCTTGCCTCCAGCAACTCCAGAATATCCAGAATATCCTGATAAACCTAACTCTTGACTGCCCGTGTGGAAATTGGTGGGCACCCAGAGTTTAGGAAGGAAAACAATAAACTCCAAGTCAGTCATGTGACTGGTGTGAGAACTCAAAACAGTTTATTTATCTTTAAAAATCAAAATAGAGGAATATTTTTTATCTCAATTCGAAATGCTTTTAAAAATGAGACTACCATAAGGCCTCCCGCACACACACACAATGCAAACGCAAATCGGAGGAGATTTCTCCTTATGATAGTCAAAGACGCTTGATACGCATTAAAAAGAAGCATTTGATATTATTACTAGTGCATAATGTAGAAAATTATTCCGAAAATAAAGATATAAATCTTAGCCAACATAGACATTTCGAACTATGCCTACTATAGCTACCATCCAAACAGTGTTGCGACACCATAAGTGAATGATAGGTTCTACAACTAAATCCGTACAAGTTTCGTATTGTTTCTTTGGATTTCCAACAAATGGTCAGGCCAAGGAACTTCCCATTGCCACATGAGAATGCCTCTGGAAAGACATCCCCGAGAACCAAACCGGAACTCTGCCAACACAAGGCCGGGTTACCCCTAACTGGGTAACTACTGACACGAGCACGCCATTCCCCGATCGTAAACGACCTTTCTCACGGTATCCCGATAGCCAACAACCACAAAGTAATAAATTCGCAGTAACCACATAGGTTAAATATCTGGGCTCCATACCATGATACCACCTCTATCCAGAAGGAAATGTACATACCCTAAAGGGAGCTACCCCTCATAACCTTGCCGCATCTTTCCTGTTTTGACCATTTCCGGGGTGTGAGGCTCGACAAAGTCACGTCCACAAAAACATACTTTATACAAAAGCCATGCTTTGGGTCAACAAATGATCAACACAATGATCACCAAGATAGACGATCAAATAAATGATCCTATCACAAATAATCAACACAATGATCATTTACAGCTACACTCAGCATGTCACATTACCAAATTGGGAATATATCGCTGATAACTTCAACTATATAACCTCTGAGCTCGTACGTCTCAGAGAAGGGTGTTAAGCTAAAAGAATAAATTCTCCGCCACCAATAGAAATATATTTGAATGAAATCGGCTTTACGTCTCAATTTGTAATGTCAGACACACAATCCATACAAGTCTGTTCCGGGCTCGAACAGAACCGAAGGCACTTACAAAGAAGTCCTTGCAATACGAATAATCTCTAATCACGTTCGGATTTCCCATCACATATGGAGATCTCAATACCAGGGATCAGCCAGTGCAGAGACAATCAACAAGAAACCCTTTCGTTTTCGAAAATATCAGGTCTTCAACACCGATCTTCGAATGCAATTCATAACGACGTATCACATATTCGGAATGGGTTATATGACCCCAAGGTCCTTTCCCGGTTAACCCGAATAGTGAGCGCTTATTTTAAAAAATAAGTGTGGCATTCAATTCAAACAAATCATAACAAATACCTATTTAAAGGTAAATATTGATAGTCGGTTATTGAACTATCAATAGATATGCCAACATCACCAGATTCCAAATAATTTTCCAAATTATTTATTTCCCAAAAATATCTTTATAAGATATACATTCTCCATTCTTTAAAAATAAATCAATATTTATTTTTAAACTCATTCTCCAAATTTCATTTATAAATTCCATATTGAATTTACATTCCAAAATATTTATGAATATACGATTTCCATTCGATTTCTAATATTCATTTTCTATTTATCTTAAAAAAAAAATTCCAAATATTCACTTAATATTGGAAAAGCATTTCCATACTTATTAAAAATAAGTAATTCACGGATCTTTTTATTTTCTATACTTAGAAAATATTCAATATACCTTAATCGAAATTAAGTATATATTTCATTCTTTAAGGAAATCATTCACTTAAACATATTTATTTGGGTCAAAACGAATGTTGCGTAAAACATCGTTACGACAACCCAAAATCACTAGTATAGGGATTCGAAATTAAAATAGATATATAAATCCCAATATTATACAAAACATTTCCTTTCGGAAATCATTTATTATAACAACAGTGTTATAATCTACCATTTCCTTCTATTTCTCGAAAACGTCTATTTCAACAATGAATGTTGAAATCTATGGTTTCGAATCTCAATACATTTTAAAACATCTTTAGATCGTTTTAATTCTATTTAAAATATCACATCCAAAATAATTTCTTTAACAAAATATTCACTATTCAAAAACGTGAATATACTTGTTAATAAATTTCATCATTTCTATTCATTTTATTTTAAAGAATTATTCACTGTCTAAAACATGAATATAATTCCATAAATAAATTACAACAATTCCTTATCAAAATAAGTCGTTGCGGATTTATAAAATAATATTTATAAATTCCATTTCTATTTATTTATATCAACTCCTTTTTATAAATTCCTTTATTAACCTATCTCAATTCATATCACAATGATATGCTAAAAATTCATATTATAAGTCAAATACTTATAATTTATTTATTTACAAAATCATTACTTTAAACTTCCCAAATCTATAAATCTTATAACTTCTAAGATTCATTTGTTTATCCACATCTATTTCCTAAATAACTTTATAAATTTTATTTATAAAATTCTATTTATAACTTCACCGTTATAATTCTATAAGTTTCATCCATTAGTGAAATTCATTCACAATTCTTTTTAATACTTATAAAAGCTCGTTTTATAGTTCCAATATTTTTAATTTATAAATATCAATTTATAAATCTTTTAATATAAAACAATTTATATTATTATTTTAAAACGTCTTTCAACTCCTTATAATTTCATCATTTTAATTTATAAAATAATCAAATTTCATAAATTCTATAGATTTCATTCCTTTATGAAATTCATTTACAAATCATTCTATCACCTATAAAAGCTCGTTTAATAATTCAAGATATTATAAATTTATAAATATCAACTTATAAATCTTTTAATATAAACAATTTATATTATTACTTTAAACATCTTTAAACTCTTTTATAATTTCATCATTCTGATTTATAAAAATAAAAAATTTTATAAATCCTATTTCTAAACTTCTTATAATAAATTCAGAAGTCCCAGTTCAAACTATTTTATAAAATCACTAATCCCATAATTTCAAAAATCAACTTTTAACTGTATTTCTCAAAAATCATAATTTTCATAATATTAAAATTATAACGTTTATTTATTTAAGATGAATCAATTCCAAAAATATTTTATAACGTATATTTCCAAAAATCACTTTAGAAATCAAAATCGTTATTTTTAAACTTCAAAATTGGATCCGATGATGCAGCACATCAAATATTCAATCACGACTTTTCGAACATCATATATCATCCATGATAAACAATCAAATATCACAATATATGAAATCAAATAAATATTTGTGAGGAATCCAGTTGGATCCCTCCAACCTGTTTCCCTGCATCCACAGACATTAGCACAATACCATTCCACTTCGAGGTGGAATATCGCGGTATATGGGTTTTTATAAAATATATCCGCTTACTAACGGCGCAATAGGGTCTCATCCGCTATACAAATGCGGGAAATCAATCAACTGCAATATATACATATGCCAATATATATATATATATATATATATATATATATATATATTGCTATATATATAATATAATACCAATTCCACTTCGAGGTGGAATATCGCGGTATATGGGTGTAATAAATAACCTCCGCTTACTAACGGCGCATAGGGTCTATTCACATCCAATATATATATATATATATATAACAGTCATCATTCAAGCATTCAATCAACACAGTCAAGCAAATTTTAAATCTAACTATTTAAAATTTAAATAAACAATTAAATTCCTTTTGAGTGAGAAGTTCTCACCTTTATTCCCGTTTGCAATCCACTCCCAATTCGACTTGTTTTCTTCATTTATACCTTGTATAAATAATTATACAGTTTGTTAATATTTGAATTAATCGAACTGTTAATTTTCATTTGATAATTTCGATTCATCGGTGCTTTTACTTTAATAGTTAAATTAACTGATGGTTTTATTTAAACCAATTTCTTCTTAAATAAATTTATTTTAACTAAAAATTAAATTTAATTAACCAAACTCTCTTTTAATAACTTAATTAACTATAGATTTAATTTTAACTAAAGATTTTCTTTTTAGTAACGATAATAGATAAAACAAATTAATTATTGTAAACTATTGTTTATAACAACTTAACTAATCATTTTACTTTAAATTGATATCTTTAAATCAATTTCTTTTAATATAAATCAATTTTCCTAACAATTTAAATTTCTTTTAATTAATTTGTTTAACTAAAAATTTAAATTTTAAACTAAATTCTCTTTTTAATAAATTATTTTAACTAAAAAAAATTTATATATTTCAAAAATCTAATTTTTTTAACAACTAAAAATAATTAAATTGGTAAATAAACAAATTAATCTCTTTAATATTTTGATTTTAATTAATAATTTTAATTAAACAGATTTCCTTTGATAAATTTACTTAACAAAATATTAATTCTAAAAATACATTTTTCCAAGGTAACGGTAAACTAGAGCATGCATGAATATATATATTTTCTAGATATATTTACATTTAAAAAAAAATCTTTTCCGTAAATCACTTTTCTGTTTACTGTAAAAAAAAATGTTTATATAAATATATATAAATTTACTTAAATTGAATTAAATTAAATTAGCTTTATACCTCATTGTCGCCGTCGCACTGTCGCGAGCACGAATCCCTAACAGCCATCGCGAATGCCACTGCCCCTCGCCGCTACGCACACCTTCTTCCATCACGTCGCCCGAGTTCACCTCCTGCTTGCCCTCACTTGACTTCGCAGTCGCCCCATGCTCGAAACTTCACTGCCGCAGCCTCGAGCGCAAGCTCGACACTCCATCGCGCGACCCACTGCCCATCCCCAAGGTCGAGCACGTGATCCACATCGGAGCCGCTGCTACATACCCCTACGCTCGACATCGAGCCTCTCACATCCACGTCGCCTCGATTGGATGCTAATCGTGCGCTGACTGTTGTCGCGATGAACCCCGTCGTTCGTGCTTCCAGATCTTCTGCTCGACGCCGTGCCTCCCCTGCTCCTTCTTGCCGCCGCCGCCGAGATGTCGATGACCCAACTCGATCGCGATTTAATATGTCGATTTGGGGGAAGAGGAAATAGGAGAGGAGGGAAATCAATTTCGTTTTTAATTTCCTGTATGCGGCCATTGTTTTTATTTGTTTTGGATCTCGATTTTTTTTTTAAAACTGAAGAGGGAGAGGGATATTCTTAAACGAGCTCGGCCATGCTTGCACGATTTTTCTTCGTGATTGTAGGCGTGATTTTCTGCGTGTTTTTAGGACGAACGTGGTGAAGTTTATCTCAATTTAAATTTAAGTTTAAATTTAAATCGTTGAAAATTTCAACGCGTTTACTCACCGTGTGCTCACATACCAACTCCGAAAAATACGAAATTTGAAATCCGAGAATAATTCAATATTACAGACCCAATGGAACTGGTTTCGTCGAATTCCTAGACTGTGCCTCGGACGGCTATTTTTAAATATCGATTCAAACGATTTAATTTCAAAACTGAACAATTCACTTCCAAATTCAATTCTGAAGCTTCTATTATCTTCAATATTATCAATATGAATTTTACAAGCCTTTGAAATAATTTTAATCAGCTTAAAATTTTAGATTCAAATTTTTATTCAACTCTCAATGGATTAAATTCTATAATTTAATCGCCAAATTCAAAGTTATATTGAAAATTCAATTCAAACCATCATTTAAATATTTAAAATTAATTAAATATTTCCAAATTAAATTATTCAAAATTCTGGGTCGTTACAATCTTCCCTCCTTAAAAGAATTTCGTCCCGAAATTACAAGTTAAGAAGAATGCCCTTATCCCGTCTATCATTTTTCACAATCCTAATAGTTTTATCAACTTACTAACCTAAATCTTTTTATTAGAGATTCATTATCGTTTCAACTAGCTTTCCAACTTCAATTATAGGTTCCAAACAATATTGTTTTCCTAACAATTTAAGTTTAAATTCAAATTCAAATTTCAAACTTTCAAAATTTTCTCAAAAATTTTCTAACACCCTAAATTTTCGAAAAATTTCGCCAGCGTCTCCTTTGCGCGGCTAGCTCGGTACGACTACAAAATGGCTCCACGGCCCCTCAGAATCAAAAAGAAAAGAGAAAAGCCAAGTGGCTAGAGAAGAAAGTCATCAAATCTCATACTGAAATTGAAATACGTACCTTTTTGTCGAGCAATTCAATTTTAACTTTGAAATCAAAATCTCAATTCCTTTATATACCTGTATAACCTGCTAACAGTAGTATCCATTTCTAACATTCAGACTATTTTGCAAATTCATTACAAAATTTTCAATATATGCTTCTTATACATTTTTACTTCACTATTGAAATTACATATCCATTCTTATTCAATTTCACATTTCAATTCAATTCACAATTTCATTTGAATTCAATTCTCAATTCTAAATATTGAATTCTATCGATTAACTTTTATTTACTAATTCCTTTCAATTAGTACATTCACTAATTCATTTCAATATTTCAATTCATCTCGAATTTACTTAATTGCTCAATTCAATTTTATTCACATTCTATATTCATATTCATTCCATTTGAGAATTATTTCACAAATAAATAAATTATCAAGTTAATTTACTTGAATTCAATCCATTTTATTTAATTCCATATACTAATGATAATAATTCAATATCATCACTTCTAACAATCATGCAACCATATACTATAATAATTCATAGAAAACCATTTCTTTTCTATACAAAATAGTTTTGGGCAAAATTACTTTATTTACCCGATTCAAAAACAATTTTATATTCACTAATAAATACGCGCTCATATCTATTATTACACTCAAACTCATTCTAGAGTACTGCTGACTCTATCTCCAATGAGTAATACCCAACAGAACCATGGTTGTCGCTTAACCATAAGCTCTGATACCAAATGTAACGCTTGCCGATTTTTCATTGTCGAAAAACCGAATAGTTAGGGTTTTTTTTTTAAAAAAAATTAAGAAAAGAAAAAGAGAGAAAAAGGTAGAAGATAAAGGGAAAAGAAAATAGAAAATTTTAAAGATAGAATTTTAAAATAGAAGAAAAAGAGAATAGAGAACATAGAACGGAACAGAAAACAACAGAACAACAGAATCTCACAATTCGCAGCGGAACAACATATAATAATAAATGAATAATCTTTAAACAAAGAACTATATCAGTTATTACATTTTATACATTTCATTTCATCATATCATCAGAGTATACAACAACAACAAATAGTGCAGCGGAAAAAGAAATACTATATAGCTAGTAATACGCCATGCCATCCAGCTTGCCTCCAGCAACTCCAGAATATCCAGAATATCCTGATAAACCTAACTCTTGACTGCCCGTGTGGAAATTGGTGGGCACCCAGAGTTTAGGAAGGAAAACAATAAACTCCAAGTCAGTCATGTGACTGGTGTGAGAACTCAAAACAGTTTATTTATCTTTAAAAATCAAAATAGAGGAATATTTTTTATCTCAATTCGAAATGCTTTTAAAAATGAGACTACCATAAGGCCTCCCGCACACACACACAATGCAAACGCAGAATCGGAGGAGATTTCTCCTTATGATAGTCAAAGATGCTTGATACGCATTAAAAAGAAGCATTTGATATTATTACTAGTGCATAGTGTAGAAGATTATTCCGAAAATAAAGATATAAATCTTAGCCAACATAGACATTTCGAACTATGCCTACTATAGCTACCATCCAAACTGTGTTGCGACACCATAAGTGAATGATAGGTTCTACAACTAAATCCGTACAAGTTTCGTATTGTTTCTTTGGATTTCCAACAAATGGTCAGGCCAAGGAACTTCCCATTGCCACATGAGAATGCCTCTGGAAAGACATCCCCGAGAACCAAACCGGAACTCTGCCAACACAAGGCCGGGTTACCCCTAACTGGGTAACTACTGACACAAGCACGCCATTCCCCGATCGTAAACGACCTTTCTCACGGGATCCCGATAGCCAACAACCACAAAGTAATAAATTCGCAGTAACCACATAGGTTAAATATCTGGGCTCCATACCATGATACCACCTCTATCCAGAAGGAAATGTACATACCCTAAAGGGAGCTACCCCTCATAACCTTGCCGCATCTTTCCTGTTTTGACCATTTCCGGGGTGTGAGGCTCGACGAAGTCACGTCCACAAAAACATACTTTATACAAAAGCCATGCTTTGGGTCAACAAATGATCAACACAATGATCACCAAGATAGACGATCAAATAAATGATCCTATCACAAATAATCAACACAATGATCATTTACAGCTACACTCAGCATGTCACATTACCAAATTGGGAATATATCGCTGATAACTTCAACTATATAACCTCTGAGCTCGTACGTCTCAGAGAAGGGTGTTAAGCTAAAAGAATAAATTCTCCGCCACCAACAGAAATATATTTGAATGAAATCGGCTTTACGTCTCAATTTGTAATGTCAGACACACAATCCATACAAGTCTGTTCCGGGCTCGAACAGAACCGAAGGCACTTACAAAGAAGTCCTTGCAATCCGAATAATCTCTAATCACGTTCGGATTTCCCATCACATATGGAGATCTTAATACCAGGGATCAGCCAGTGCAGAGACAATCAACAAGAAACCCTTTCGTTTTCGAAAATATCAGGTCTTCAACGCCGATCTTCGAATGCAATTCATAACGACGTATCACATATTCGGAATGGGTTATATGACCCCAAGGTCCTTTCCCGGTTAACCCGAATAGTGAGCACTTATTTTAAAAAATAAGTGTGGCATTCAATTCAAACAAATCATAACAAATACCTATTTAAAGGTAAATATTGATAGTCGGTTATTGAACTATCAATAGATATGCCAACATCACCAGATTCCAAATAATTTTCCAAATTATTTATTTCCCAAAAATATCTTTATAAGATATACATTCTCCATTCTTTAAAAATAAATCAATATTTATTTTTAAACTCATTCTCCAAATTTCATTTATAATTTCCATATTGAATTTACATTCCAAAATATTTATGAATATACGATTTCCATTCGATTTCTAATATTCATTTTCTATTTATCTTAAAAAAAAATTCCAAATATTCACTTAATATTGGAAAAGCATTTCCATACTTATTAAAAATAAGTAATTCACGGATCTTTTTATTTTCTATACTTAGAAAATATTTAATATACCTTAATCGAAATTAAGTATATATTTCATTCTTTAAGGAAATCATTCACTTAAACATATTTATTTGGGTCAAAACGAATGTTGCGTAAAACATCGTTACGACAACCCAAAATCACTAGTATAGGGATTCGAAATTAAAATAGATATATAAATCCCAATATTATACAAAACATTTCCTTTCGGAAATCATTTATTATAACAACAGTGTTATAATCTACCATTTCCTTCTATTTCTCGAAAACATCTATTTCAACAATGGATGTTGAAATCTATGGTTTCGAATCTCAATACATTTTAAAACATCTTTAGATCGTTTTAACTCTATTTAAAACATCACATCCAAAATAATTTCTTTAACAAAATATTCACTATTCAAAAACGTGAATATACTTGTTAATAAATTTCATCATTTCTATTCATTTTATTTTAAAGAATTTTTCACTGTCTAAAACATGAATATAATTCCATAAATAAATTACAACAATTCCTTATCAAAATAAGTCATTGCGGATTTATAAAATAATATTTATAAATTCCATTTCTATTTATTTTATATCAACTCCTTTTTATAAATTCCTTTATTAACCTATCTCAATTCATATCACAATGATATGCTAAAAATTCATATTATAAGTCAAATACTTATAATTTATTTATTCACAAAATCATTACTTTAAACTTCCCAAATCTATAAATCTTATAACTTCTAAGATTCATTTGTTTATCCACATCTATTTCCTAAATAACTTTATAAATTTTATTTATAAAATTCTATTTATAACTTCACCGTTATAATTCTATAAGTTTCATTCATTAGTGAAATTCATTCACAATTCTTTCTAATACTTATAAAAGCTCGTTTTATAATTCCAATATTTTTAATTTATAAATATCAATTTATAAATCTTTTAATATAAAACAATTTATATTATTATTTTAAAACGTCTTTCAACTCCTTATAATTTCATCATTTTAATTTATAAAATAATCAAATTTCATAAATTCTATAGATTTCATTCCTTTATGAAATTCATTTACAAATCATTCTATCACCTATAAAAGCTCGTTTAATAATTCAAGATATTCTAAATTTATAAATATCAACTTATAAATCTTTTAATATAAACAATTTATATTATTACTTTAAACATCTTTAAACTCTTTTATAATTTCATCATTCTGATTTATAAAAATAAAAATTTTTATAAATCCTATTTCTAAACTTCTTATAATAAATTCAGAAGTCCCAGTTCAAACTATTTTATAAAATCACTAATCCCATAATTTCAAAAATCAACTTTTAACTGTATTTCTCAAAAATCATAATTTTCATAATATTAAAATTATAACGTTTATTTATTTAAGATGAATCAATTCCAAAAATATTTTATAACGTATATTTCCGAAAATCACTTTAGAAATCAAAATCGTTATTTTTAAACTTCAAAATTGGATCCGATGATGCAACACATCAAATATTCAATCACGACTTTTCGAACATCATATATCATCCATGATAAACAATCAAATATCACAATATATGAAATCAAATAAATATTTGTGAGGAATCCAGTTGGATCCCTCCAACCTGTTTCCCTGCATCCACAGACATTAGCACAATACCATTCCACTTCGAGGTGGAATATCGCGGTATATGGGTTTTTATAAAATATTGCCGCTTACTAACGGCGCAATAGGGTCTCATCCGCTATACAAATGCGGGAAATCAATCAACTGCAATATATACATATGCCAATATATATATATATATTGCTATATATATAATATAATACCAATTCCACTTCGAGGTGGAATATCGCGGTATATGGGTGTAATAAATAACCTCCGCTTACTAACGGCGCATAGGGTCTATTCACATCCAATATATATATATATAACAGTCATCATTCAAGCATTCAATCAACACAGTCAAGCAAATTTTAAAACTATCTATTTAAAATTTAAATAAACAATTAAATTCATTTTGAGTGAGAAGTTCTCACCTTTATTCCCGTTTGCAATCCACTCCCAATTCGACTTGTTTTCTTCATTTATACCTTGTATAAATAATTATACAGTTTGTTAATATTTGAATTAATCGAACTGTTAATTTTCATTTGATAATTTCGATTCATCGGTGCTTTTACTTTAATAGTTAAATTAACTGATGGTTTTATTTAAACCAATTTCTTCTTAAATAAATTTATTTTAACTAAAAATTAAATTTAATTAACCAAACTCTCTTTTAATAACTTAATTAACTATAGATTTAATTTTAACTAAAGATTTTCTTTTTAGTAACGATAATAGATAAAACCAATTAATTATCGTAAACTATTGTTTATAACAACTTAACTAATCATTTTACTTTAAATTGATATCTTTAAATCAATTTCTTTTAATTTAAATCAATTTTCCTAACAATTTAAATTTCTTTTAATTAATTTGTTTAACTAAAAATTTAAATTTTAAACTAAATTCTCTTTTTAATAAATTATTTTAACTAAAAAAAAATTATATATTTCAAAAATCTAATTTTTTTAACAACTAAAAATAATTAAATTGGTAAATAAACAAATTAATCTCTTTAATATTTTGATTTTAATTAATAATTTTAATTAAACAAATTTCCTTTGATAAATTTACTTAACAAAATATTAATTCTAAAAATACATTTTTCCAAGGTAACGGTAAACTAGAGCATGCATGAATATATATATTTTCTAGATATATTTACATTTAAAAAAATTCTTTTCCGTAAATCACTTTTCTGTTTACTGTAAAAAAAATGTTTATATAAATATATATAAATTTACTTAAATTGAATTAAATTAAATTAGCTTTATACCTCATTGTCGCCGTCGCACTGTCGCGAGCACGAATCCCTAACAGCCATCGCGAATGCCACTGCCCCTCGCCGCTATGCACGCCTTCTTCCATCACGTCGCCCGAGTTCACCTCCTGCTTGCCCTCACTTGACTTCGCAGTCGCCCCATGCTCGAAACTTCACTGCCGCAGCCTCGAGCGCAAGCTCGACACTCCATCGCGCGGCCCACTACCCATCCCCAAGGTCGAGCACGTGATCCACATCGGAGCCGCTGCTACATACCCCTACGCTCGACATCAAGCCTCTCACATCCACGTCGCCTCGATTGGATGCTAATCGTGCGCTGACTGTTGTCGCGATGAACCCCGTCGTTCGTGCTTCCAGATCTTCTGCTCGACGCCGTGCCTCCCCTGCTCATTCTTGCCGCCGCCGCCGAGATGTCGATGACCCAACTCGATCGCGATTTAATATGTCGATTTGGGGGAAGAGGAAATAGGAGAGGAGGGAAATCAATTTCGTTTTTAATTTCCTGTATGCGGCCATTGTTTTTATTTGTTTTGGATCTCGATTTTTTTTTTAAAACTGAAGAGGGAGAGGGATATTCTTAAACGAGCTCGGCCATGCTTGCACGATTTTTCTTCGTGATTGTAGGCGTGATTTTCTGCGTGTTTTTAGGACGAACGTGGTGAAGTTTATCTCAATTTAAATTTAAGTTTAAATTTAAATCGTTGAAAATTTCAACGCGTTTACTCACCGTGTGCTCACATACCAACTCCGAAAAATACGAAATTTGAAATCCGAGAATAATTCAATATTACGGACCCAATGGAACTGGTTTCGTCGAATTCCGAGACTGTGCCTCGGACGGCTATTTTTAAATATCGATTCAAACGATTTAATTTCAAAACTGAACAATTCACTTCCAAATTCAATTCTGAAGCTTCTATTATCTTCAATATTATCAATATGAATTTTACAAGCCTTTGAAATAATTTTAATCAGCTTAAAATTTTAGATTCAAATTTTTATTCAACTCTCAATGGATTAAATTCTATAATTTAATCGCCAAATTCAAAGTTATATTGAAAATTCGATTCAAACCATCATTTAAATATTTAAAATTAATTAAATATTTCCAAATTAAATTATTCAAAATTCTGGGTCGTTACAACTTCACTGTGTTCATCTTGTAGTCTTGTTCATTGTTTCTTTTTGTATGCTTTTATTCATGATTTTGATCAATGTTTATTACTGCATTCAGAGACCTCAAATTCATCTGCAATTGCTGCAAGCTTAACCCAAAACTTCTTCTTGTCACATGATTGTTGAATTCAAGTAGCACTGTGTTTAACATGGTTGTTGTTGCTGCTGATATGTTGGTTCGGTCTTGTACCTGTAGTCTGTTTCTGTAAAGACCCGTAAGTCCGTACTCCTTGAATAGACACTAATCTCCTTTGTTTAATTCAAGATGAACGAAAATACGAACCCTTAGGGGTTTTAAGAAAAAGAATTTAGGAAAAGAGAAGAGAAAAAGATAGAAGATGGAGGGAAAAGAAGAAAATAGAAAAATTAGAGAGAATAGAAAACAGAAAAGAAGATAGAAAATTTTAAAATAGAAAGAAAAGAGAATAGAAGAAAAAGAAAAAATAGAAGAAAATAGGACGGAATAGAAAACAACAGAACAACATCAGAATCTCACAATTCGCAGCGGAACAACATATATAATAATAAATGAATAATCTTTAAACAAAGAACTATATCAGTTATTACATTTTATACATTTCATTTCATTACATCACATCATCAGAGTGTACACCAACAACAACAAATAGTGCAGCGGAAAAAGGAATACTATATAAACTAGTAATACGCCATGCCATCCAGCTTGCCTCCAGCAACTCCAGAATATCCAGAATATCCTGATAAACCTTAACTCTTGACTGCCCGTGTAGAAATTGGTGGGCACCCAGAGTTTAGGAAGGAAAACAATAAACTCCAAGTCAGTCATGTGACTGGTGTGAGAACTCAAAACAGTTTATTTATCTTTAAAATCAAAATAGAAGAATATTTTTATTTCAATTCGCAATTCTTTTAAAAATGAGACTACCATAAGGCCTCCCGCACACACACACAATGCAAACGCAGAATCGAAGGAGATTTCTCCTTATGATAGTCAAAGATGCTTGATACGCATTAAAAGAACATTTCATATTATTATTAGTGTATAGTGTAGAAAATTATTTCGAAAGTAGAATATAAATCTTAGCCAACATAGACATTTCGAACTATGCCTACTATAGCTACCATCCAAACAGTGGTGACCACCATAAGTGAATGATAGGTTCTACAACTAATACCGTACAAGTTTCGTATTGGGAATTGGATTTCCAACAAATGGTCGGGCCAAGGAACTTCCCATTGCCACATGAGAATGCCTCTGGAAAGACATCCCCGAGAACCAAACCGGAACTCTGCCAACACAAGGCCGGGTTACCCCTAACTGGGTAACTACTGACACGAGCACGCCATTCCCCGATCGTAAACGACCTTTCTCACGGGATCCCGAAAGCCAACAACCACAAAGTAATAAATTCGTAGTAACCACATAGGTTAAATATCTGGGCTCCATACCATGATACCACCTCTATCCAGAAGGAAACGTACATACCCTAAAGGGTGCTACCCCTCATAACCTTGCCGCATCTTTCCTGTTTTGACCATTTCCGGGGTGTGAGGTTCGACGAAGTCACGTCCACAAAAACATACTTTATACAAAAGCCATGCTTTGGGTCAACAAATGATCAACACAATGATCACTAAGATAGACGATCAAATAAATGATCCTATCACAATAATCAACACAATGATCATTTACAGCAACACTCAGCATGTCACATTAACAAATTGGGAATATATCGCTGATAACTTCAACTATATAACCTCTGAGCTCGTACGTCTCAGAGAAGGGTGTTAAGCTAAAAAATAAATTCTTCGCCACCAACAGAAATATATTTGAAAGAAATCGGCTTTATATCTCAACTTGTAATGTCAGACATACAATCCATACAAGTCTGTTCCGGGATCGAACAAAACCGAAGGCACTTACAAAGAAGCCCTTGCAATCCGGATATTCACAATCCTGATCGGATTTCCCATCACTTAGGGAGTCTCTATACCGTTGCAACTCAGTGCAGAGACAATCGATAGGTCATCCTATCGCTCTCGCAAATACCGGGTCTTCAACACCGATCTTCAATGCAATTCATAACGACGTATCACATATTCGGAATGGGTTATACGACCCCATGGTCCTTTCCCGGTTAACCCGAATAGTGAGCGCTTATTTAAAAATAATTGTAGCATTCACATTCAAACAAATCACATCAATTACCCATTCAAAGGGAAATATTAATAGTCGGCTATTGAACTATCAATTGATATGCATACATCACCAGATTCCAAATAATTTTCCAAATTATTTATTTTCCAAAATATCTTTACAAGATATATATAATTTCATACTTCAAAAATAAATCAATATTTATTTTTGGACAAATTCCACTTCCTTTATAAATTCCTTAGTGAATTTATAATTCCAAAATATCAATGAATATTCGATTTCAATTATTCATTTCAATATTTCTTTTCAATTTATCTTTAAAAAGATAAATTCTAAATATCACTTCATATTGGAAAACATTTCCATACTTATTTAATAAGTAATTCACAAATTTTATTTATTTTCAACACTTAGAAAATATTCACTATACTTCAATCGAAATTAAGTATATATTTCATTCTTTGAGGAAATCATTCTCTTCAATATATTTATTTGGGCCAAAACGAATGTTACGTAAAACATCGTTACGACAACCCAAAATCACTAGTATAGGGATTCGAAATTAAAATAGATATATAAATCCCAATACTATACAAAACATTTCCTTTCGGAAATCATTTACTATAACAACAGTGTTATAGTCCATCATCTCCTTTTATTTCTCGAAAACGTCTATTTCAACAATTAATGTTGAAATCTATGGTTTCGAATCTCAACACAATTAAAACTTCGTTAGATCGTTTTAATTCTATTTAAAACATCCAAATCCAAAACAATTTCTTTAACGTGTTATTCACTATTCAAAAATGTGAATATACTACGTTAACACATTTCATCCTTTTATACATTTCATTTTAAAGGATTATTCACTATTCAAAAACGTGAATATAACTCCATTAATAGGTTTCAACAATTTTCTTATCAAAATAAGTCATTTGCGAATTTATAAAACAACGTTTATAAATTCCATTTCTATTTATTTATAAAAGCTTCCTTTTTATAAATTCTTTTATTAACCTATTCCAGTTTATAACTCAATTATAAACTAACCGTTCATATTATAAGTTAAATACTTATAAAACGATTATTTTACAAAATCGTTCTTTTTAACTTCCCAAATTATAAATCTTATAACTTATAAGATTCATTCATTTATCCAAAATCATTCTTTCAATAACTTCACAAATTTATAAATCTTACTATTTATAAATTTTATTTATAACTTCACAGTTTATAATGTTATAAATTTCATTCACTTATGCAATCCATTTGCACTTCATTCAAACACTTATAAAAACTCGTTTTATAATGTCAACATTTCAATTTATAAATATCCATTTATAAATCTCTAAATATAATTCAATTTATATTATTCTTTTAAAACGTCTTTAAATTCCTTTATTATTTCACCATTTTATTGATTTATAAAATAATTAAATTTCATAAATTCTATATTTAAACTTTTCACAATAAATCCTAAAATATCTCGATTAAACTATTTTATAACTCAATAGCATCATATTCTCAAAAATCAGTTTTTAACTATATTTCTCAAAATCATAATTTTTATAACTTTAAAAATTATAACGTTTATTTATTTAAAATGAATCAATTCCAAAAATTATTTTATAAAACATATACTTTCTAAAATCACTTTAAAATCATTTTAAAATCCCAAAATCTGGGTCCAATGATGCTACACACCAAATAGTCAATCACGACTACAACGATATCATATATCAATATGAAAATCCATCAAATATCAAAATATCTGAAATCAAATAAATACTGTTGAGGAATCCAGTTGGATCCCTCCAACCTGTTTTCCTGCATCCACAAGCATTAGCACAATACCAATTTCGCTCCAGTACGAAATTATCGCGGTATATGTTTTTAATAAATATTATCCGCTTAATAACGGCGTAATAGGGTCTCATCCGCTAAAAAATACGGGAAATCAACAACTGCAATATATACATATGCCAATATATATATATATATTGATATTATTTATAATACCAATTTCACTGTTTATGAAATATTCGCGGTATATGTTTTTATTAAATAACATCCGCTTACTAACGGGGTATAATGTCTATTTTAACAATCAATACATATCAATCAACATTCAAACATGCATTCAAATATTTTAAATCTAACTATTTAAAGTAAAATCGAAACTGATTCGATTGAGTGAGAAGTTCTCACCTTGATTTTATTTCCGTTTTAGCGATTTATTTCGAATAAAATTAAACGGACGTTTAATTTTACCCAAAATTCTCACTAACTCCAAACGACTCCAAACCAACTCCATTGCGTAGTGCTCGTCCATACGATGCCAACGCAACTAGATTCGTAATTTTTCGACCTCGTATGAAAAAGTTATGAATTATTGAAGTTTGTACACGATTTATATAAACAAATCAACATAAACTTTAAATTTTTAAACCCCAACTCATCTCAGCCCTTCAATCCATCACCTGCAGATCTTGGCCGTCCCCCACTCTCCCTCTCCCTCACGTTTCTTCCCTCCAGGAACTTGCCGTCTTCATGAAACCCATCGTGCTAAATTAGGTTTTAATTATGCTTCGCCTACGCTCGACGATACTCGATCAAACTACAGCCATTGCGAAGCACTCGACGCAAGCTGCCTCCACCAGGAAGAGCTTGAAGCTCGGCCTCCCCCTTCCACCTAGAAACGCGCGCGCACCTGCAGCAAACGGCCCCACCTTGCTCCCCCTTCGACGCTCCAAACCACATCTCCACCGTACGGATCTGAAGCTCTTGATACGCTCTACGATATTGCTGTTGAACACTTCGCGTGATTGTCGATGGATTGTGAGTGATTGAGGGAGGAAGGAGAAGCATTCTCAGCCTTTGGTTCTGTATATGGCGGCTAGGGTTTATTAGGGTTTAATTTTTTTTTTTTTAATTTATGAGGAGGGTGGTGTCTATTTATAAAGAAAATCGAAACACTATTCATCCCGGAAATTCCGAACTCCGATTTAGGCACTGTAACCAGCGTTTCTAGGGTTTACCCCGCGTTCCGGACACAATGGAATAGGTTTCGGAAGCTAATTCGGAAGTATGTGCGAGTTATGGCTGTAAACGCTCAATTTGAATTAAACCGATTTAAGTCGATTTCTAGGCGTTTTAATTTGTACCGGACAAACGGTAAATCCAATTGACTTGAAATTTGAAATCTTGCAATAATATCACATTATGGATCCGATGAAACTGGTTTCGTCGAAATCCGAGACTTTTTGAAAAATGGCTATTTTAGCTCGCCAAATTAAAATTAAAAATAAATCGATGCGTTTCGAGCTGCCACGATCAAACGATAACTCCGATTGACACGAAATTTGAAATCCGGTAATAACTAACTATTACGGATCCAATGGAACTGGTTTCGTTCAATTCTGAGACTGTTCAAAAATTGACTATTTTTACTAGTCGATTAAATATTAAAATATTCAATTTTCACAAATTAACTTTTAATTCGATTTTAAAAGTTCTAAAATATCGTTCTAACTCCCATATGATAAAATAAAATTTTACAAATCATTTTCAATCATATTTAACCCAATTTTCAATTATTTCCATAATTTAACGTATTAAATTATCGATTTAATAATCCAATTAAATCCAATAATTCAAATAAAAATTTATTTGACTTATAAATTCACTTATTAATATTTAAAATTAATTAAATATTCATATTTTAATTATTAAAAATTCTGGGTCGTTACAATCTTCCCCACTTAAAAGAATTTCGTCCCGAAATTAACAAGTAAGAAAGTTATAGAATTTATTAACTTTCCATAAATTCATAATTAAAACTTCTTATAATACTTACTAAGTTTTCAAAATCATACTTAGTTATCTTTTCAAAAACAACTACTATTGTTTAACTTTCAATTCCAAAATCAAAGTTAAAGTTTTCAAAATTTTCCAATTTTCTCAAAAATTTTCTAACGCCTTAAATTTTCGGAAAAATTCGCCATAGTCTCCTTTGCGCGGCTCGATCCGAAAAAAAATGACAGTATATATATTACAAATATACATCTCATCAAGTAATGAGGCATCCCGCAGGGAAAAAAGTGTAAAAGTACGATATGTAATCCGAGATATGTACCTTATATTTTATTAGCAAGCATATACGGCTAATATAGCGCAAAAGCGAGCTCCAAATGCGAAGCAAACGTGATCCGCACCTACTAATCACTCAACAAACAACATGAGAATCATGCATATATGATAATAATCTCAAAATACAACATATAGCAACATAATAACTATATATGTCAACATAGCAAATGCGACATATTCAAACATCAACCATCAACCAACTATCATCCAACAAATTCATAATCAATATATTCATTTATATTCTCATTAATATTTAATGAATTGGTTTTCAATATAAATCACATTTGATTTATTTACATTGGATGTTTTTACTAACATTCATTTTCAATTAGTTCATATTCACTAATTCATATTCAAGTTGGTTCACTTCCAAATCAAATTCAATTCTATTTAAGTTTCACTTAACTTCCAATTGAATTTCAATTACTTTAGCTTCCAATTTTATTAAATCAATTTCATTAACACTTAATGAATTATATACAATCAATCAACTAACAATCATATAACAATCAATGTATATTAATTACAACCAAATTCCTTTACTTATCAATTGGTTTAATTTAATTGATTTTCATTCAATCTATTCATTCAATTCAATTCAATTCTAAAGTAAATTTCCATTCAATCTTTAAATTCATTTTTATTTACAACTCATATTCATAAATATATTCATATAGTTTCACTTCTTATATATATAAGTTTATTTCACAATTGTAAATCACTTTAATTATAATTCAATTCTTATAATTCTTTTGCTTATACAATTATTCTTTTATTTAGATTATTCAGACAACTAAACAATCAACTTATATACTTTAATAATTCTGAAAAATTATTTCTTCATATACAAAATATGCTCAAGGTAAAATTATTTCATTTACCCAATTTAAAACGATATTGTGTCGAATTGTTCTATTCAAGTGTTTATAAACCCCTTCGGCATAGTCTTGCGGACCACGCTGACGAAAGTTCATATGCCACTCAATAAACCAATCATCACAATATAAAACAATTTTATATTCACTAACAAATACGCTCTCATAGCTATTATTACACTCAAATTCATTCTAGAGTACTACTGACTCTATCTCTAATGAATAATACCCAACAGAACCATGGTTGTCGCTTAACCATAAGCTCTGATACCAAATTGTCAGATCTAGGCTTTTCAACCCTCGACAGCAGTCACAAATGGTAGGCTTTTCAACCATCCCAGCCCCACCGTGGCAACAACTGGTATCCCAAACTTGCTTTTACGGCCAGCCTCTCGACTGTCTCAGGTTACACCTAACCAACCCCCTAAAAGAGGATGTGTGGGAGTAAGAGTCTCCCGTTCGCCACCTAACCGCGAAGCAAGAACCCCCCATCACATAGCCCAAAGCTTAACAAGACTGGTGTGAGAACTCAAAATAGTTTATTTATCTTTAAAATCAAAATAGAAGAATATTTTTATTTCAATTCGCAATGCTTTTAAAAATGAGACTACCATAAGGCCTCCCGCACACACACACAATGCAAACACAGAATCGGAGGAGATTTCTCCTTATGATAGTCAAAGATGCTTGATACGCATTAAAAGAACATTTCATATTATTATTAGTGTATAGTGTAGAAAATTATTTCGAAAGTAGAATATAAATCTTAGCCAACATAGACATTTCGAACTATGCCTACTATAGCTACCATCCAAACAGTGGTGACCACCATAAGTGAATGATAGGTTCTACAACTAATACCGTACAAGTTTCGTATTGGGAATTGGATTTCCAACAAATGGTCAGGCCAAGGAACTTCCCATTGCCACATGAGAATGCCTCTGGAAAGACATCCCCGAGAACCAAACCGGAACTCTGCCAACACAAGGCCGGGTTACCCCTAACTGGGTAACTACTGACACGAGCACGCCATTCCCCGATCGTAAATGACCTTTCTCACGGGATCCCGAAAGCCAACAACCACAAAGTAATAAATTCGTAGTAACCACATAGGTTAAATATCTGGGCTCCATACCATGATACCACCTCTATCCAGAAGGAAACGTACATACCCTAAAGGGTGCTACCCCTCATAACCTTGCCGCATCTTTCCTGTTTTGACCATTTCCGGGGTGTGAGGTTCGACGAAGTCACGTCCACAAAAACATACTTTATACAAAAGCCATGCTTTGGGTCAACAAATGATCAACACAATGATCACTAAGATTGACGATCAAATAAATGATCCTATCACAATAATCAACACAATGATCATTTACAGCAACACTCAGCATGTCACATTACCAAATTGGGAATATATCGCTGATAACTTCAACTATATAACCTCTGAGCTCGTACGTCTCAGAGAAGGGTGTTAAGCTAAAAAATAAATTCTTCGTCACCAACAGAAATATATTTGAAATAAATCGGTTTTATATCTCAACTTGTAATGTCAGACATACAATCCATACAAGTCTGTTCCGGGATCGAACAAAACCGAAGGCACTTACAAAGAAGCCCTTGCAATCCGGATATTCACAATCCTGATCGGATTTCCCATCACTTAGGGAGTCTCTATACCGTTGCAACTCAGTGCAGAGACAATCGATAGGTCATCCTATCGCTCTCGCAAATACCGGGTCTTCAACACCGATCTTCAATGCAATTCATAACGACGTATCACATATTCGGAATGGGTTATACGACCCCATGGTCCTTTCCCGGTTAACCCGAATAGTGAGCGCTTATTTAAAAATAAGTGTAGCATTCACATTCAAACAAATCACATCAATTACCCATTCAAAGGGAAATATTAATAGTCGGCTATTGAACTATCAATTGATATGCATACATCACCAGATTCCAAATAATTTTCCAAATTATTTATTTTCCAAAATATCTTTACAAGATATATATAATTTCATACTTCAAAAATAAATCAATATTTATTTTTGGACAAATTCCACTTCCTTTATAAATTCCTTAGTGAATTTATAATTCCAAAATATCAATGAATATTCGATTTCAATTATTCATTTCAATATTTCTTTTCAATTTATCTTTAAAAAGATAAATTCTAAATATCACTTCATATTGGAAAACATTTCCATACTTATTTAATAAGTAATTCACAAATTTTATTTATTTTCAACACTTAGAAAATATTCACTATACTTCAATCGAAATTAAGTATATATTTCATTCTTTAAGGAAATCATTCTCTTCAATATATTTATTTGGGCCAAAACGAATGTTACGTAAAACATCGTTACGACAACCCAAAATCACTAGTATAGGGATTCGAAATTAAAATAGATATATAAATCCCAATACTATACAAAACATTTCCTTTCGGAAATCATTTACTATAACAACAGTGTTATAGTCCATCATCTCCTTTTATTTCTCGAAAACGTCTATTTCAACAATTAATGTTGAAATCTATGGTTTCGAATCTCAACACAATTAAAACTTCGTTAGATCGTTTTAATTCTATTTAAAACATCCAAATCCAAAACAATTTCTTTAACGTGTTATTCACTATTCAAAAATGTGAATATACTACGTTAACACATTTCATCCTTTTATACATTTCATTTTAAAGGATTATTCACTATTTAAAAACGTGAATATAACTCCATTAATAGGTTTCAACAATTTTCTTATCAAAATAAGTCATTTGCGAATTTATAAAACAACGTTTATAAATTCCATTTCTATTTATTTATAAAAGCTTCCTTTTTATAAATTCTTTTATTAACCTATTCTAGTTTATAACTCAATTATAAACTAACCGTTCATATTATAAGTTAAATACTTATAAAACGATTATTTTACAAAATCGTTCTTTTTAACTTCCCAAATTATAAATCTTATAACTTATAAGATTCATTCATTTATCCAAAATCATTCTTTCAATAACTTCACAAATTTATAAATCTTACTATTTATAAATTTTATTTATAACTTCACAGTTTATAATTTTATAAATTTCATTCACTTATGCAATCCATTTGCACTTCATTCAAACACTTATAAAAACTCGTTTTATAATGTCAACATTTCAATTTATAAATATCCATTTATAAATCTCTAAATATAATTCAATTTATATTATTCTTTTAAAACGTCTTTAAATTCCTTTATTATTTCACCATTTCATTGATTTATAAAATAATTAAATTTCATAAATTCTATATTTAAACTTTTCACAATAAATCCTAAAATATCTCGATTAAACTATTTTATAACTCAATAGCATCATATTCTCAATAATCAGTTTTTAACTATATTTCTCAAAATCATAATTTTTATAACTTTAAAAATTATAACGTTTATTTATTTAAAATGAATCAATTCCAAAAATTATTTTATAAAACATATACTTTCTAAAATCACTTTAAAATCATTTTAAAATCCCAAAATCTGGGTCCAATGATGCTACACACCAAATAGTCAATCACCGCTACAACGATATCATATATCAATATGAAAATCCATCAAATATCAAAATATCTGAAATCAAATAAATACTGTTGAGGAATCCAGTTGGATCCCTCCAACCTGTTTTCCTGCATCCACAAACATTAGCACAATACCAATTTCGCTCCAGTACGAAATTATCGCGGTATATGTTTTTAATAAATATTATCCGCTTAATAACGGCGTAATAGGGTCTCATCCGCTAAAAAATACGGGAAATCAACAACTGCAATATATACATATGCCAATATATATATATTGATATTATTTATAATACCAATTTCACTGTTTATGAAATATTCGCGGTATATGTTTTTATTAAATAACATCCGCTTACTAACGGCGTATAATGTCTATTTTAACAATCAATACATATCAATCAACATTCAAACATGCATTCAAATATTTTAAATCTAACTATTTAAAGTAAAATCGAAACTGATTCGATTGAGTGAGAAGTTCTCACCTTGATTTTATTTCCGTTTTAGCGATTTATTTCGAATAAAATTAAACGGACGTGTAATTTTACCCAAAATTCTCACTAACTCCAAACGACTCCAAACCAACTCCATTGTGTAGTGCTCGTCCATACGATTCCAACGCAATTGGTTTCGTAATTTTTCGACCTCGTATGAAAAAGTTATGAATTATTGAAGTTTGTACACGATTTATATAAACAAATCAACATAAACTTTAAATTTTTAAACCCCAACTCATCTCAGCCCTTCAATCCATCACCTGCAGATCTTGGCCCTCCCCCACTCTCCCTTTCCCTCACGTTTCTTCCCTCCAGGAACTTGCCGTCTTCATGAAACCCATCATGCTAAATTAGGTTTTAATTATGCTTCGCCTACGCTCGACGATACTCGATCAAACTACAGCCATTGCGAAGCACTCGACGCAAGCTACCTCCACCAGGAAGAGCTCGAAGCTCGGCCTCCCCCTTCCACCTAGAAACGCGCGCGCACCTGCAGCAAACGGCCCCACCTTGCTCCCCCTTCGACGCTCCAAACCACATCTCCACCGTACAGATCTGAAGCTCTTGATACGCTCTACGATATTGCTGTTGAACACTTCGCGTGATTGTCGATGGATTGTGAGTGATTGAGGGAGGAAGGAGAAGCATTCTCAGCCTTTGGTTCTGTATATGGCGGCTAGGGTTTATTAGGGTTTAATTTTTTTTTTTTAATTTATGAGGAGGGTGGTGTCTATTTATAAAGAAAATCGAAACACTATTCATCCCGGAAATTCCGAACTCCGATTTAGGCGCCGTAACCAGCGTTTCTGGGGTTTACCCCGCGTTCCGGACACAATGGAACAGGTTTCGGAAGCTAATTCGGAAGTATGTGCGAGTTATGGCTGTAAACGCTCAATTTGAATTAAACCGATTTAAGTCGATTTCTAGGCGTTTTAATTTGTACCGGACAAACGGTAAATCCAATTGACTTGAAATTTGAAATCTTGCAATAATATCACATTACGGATCCGATGAAACTGGTTTCGTCGAAAGCCGAGACTTTTTGAAAAATGGCTATTTTAGCTCGCCATATTAAAATTAAAAATAAATCGATGCGTTTCGAGCTGCCACGATCAAACGATAACTCCGATTGACACGAAATTTGAAATCCGGTAATAACTAACTATTACGGGTCCAATGGAACTAGTTTCATTCAATTCTGAGACTGTTCAAAAATTGACTATTTTTACTAGTCGATTAAATATTAAAATATTCAATTTTCACAAATTAACTTTTAATTCGATTTTAAAAGTTCTTAAATATCGTTCTAACTCCCATATGATAAAATAAAATTTTACAAATCATTTTCAATCATATTTAACCCAATTTTCAATTATTTCCATAATTTAACGTATTAAATTATCGATTTAATAATCCAATTAAATCCAATAATTCAAATAAAAATTTATTTGACTTATAAATTCATTTATTAATATTTAAAATTAATTAAATATTCATATTTTAATTATTAAAAATTCTGGGTCGTTACAGTTTCATTGAGTTTGAACATCCATTGTGTTGTTACTTCGAGTTGTATTATTGAAAATGTAACTTGATGGTTTGTGATTCTGTTGGGCCGACTTCGAACTTGAGAACTTTTGTGTTGTAGCTGAGTTTGCTGGTGCATAAGTTTGATTCTGAAGTATATGAGCTGTTGTCAATTGCATACATGTGTGATTGTGCATTCATGTTGTCAGACCTATAACATGCATTGTTCATGTCATTTTGATGGTACTGTCCAGTTGAGTTTGAGTTGGTATTACTCTGTTTCACTGGTACATGTGTTGGTTCATTACTTTTCTATTGTTGCTTGGATATTGAACAGCTTCATGCTTCACTGTGGCCTTCATGTATTTTTTTTAGCTAGTTGCCTCTGGTTTGAGTTTTGCTTTCACTTGAGACTGTATGTAGCTGTCTTGACCATTTGATTGTATTTGGATTTGCTTTTCGAATTACACCTAAGTTGAATCCAGCTTGTAGCTCGGATTTGACCTTGTGCTGAAAGTTATGACATTATTTTATTGCACTTGAGTTGAATCCGTTATTTTGGGTTTGACCTGAGCTCACCTGTCCCTGTAAATCTATCAAGTGTATATATTGTTTTGCATGGCCTTGTGGCATATACAGTGATACACTGTGTATGTCACAAGCTGTTCGTGTATGATGAATTGAAAATTAAATGATGACGATCAACCCAAATAACTAAGGCAAATATTATTTTCAAAATTCACATTTTGTTTTATACTGCAAAAATATTTCCTTTTCAATTTTACTGGTCAATATTTATTTTTGCAGATTGCTCAAATGCTGGATTCAATTTGGAATAAAATTGAAGATAAATACGAGTGTGAGTGATATGTAGTGAGGTCAACTGTAAATGTTAAGTTGTGATGTAATCAAAGTTGTACTACAATTGAAATTGAATATATAGTGAGAGCTTGAACTTTGTACTATTCAAAAATTGTAATAAATATTTGTTTGAATAAAAATTCTGTTTGAATACAAATTTTGTGTTATTTATTTTTATTCAGGAAATATTTATTTAATCTATGAAAAATAAAATAGTACATTAACAAATACATTTACACGAATATATATATATATATATATATATATATATATATATATATATATATGTTTATTACCATCAAACAAAAATCATATAATCGCATATTCAACAATCCATACCGTGTACATCTCTTTCACGTATTCCTTATAACTTGCACAAAATATTTTTATTTGTGATTTGGTTTCATAGAAAATTATATCATTATTCATTTTATTCTAATAGATTAAAGTATGTTTAATCTATATTCACTTACAATAGACATTTCATATGAAAATTATTATTTTCCTAATATTTAACTTACATTTTTTTCTTTAGAAGAACCCATTTTCAAAATTGTTTTAATATTTTCATAACGAGAAATCATTTCCATATGCTTATTTAACTAATAAGTGTTCTTACAAACCACTTTATTTCTATACCCAGAAATTATCATTAAAACACATTTTTATTTGGGTCACAACATATATTGTGTAAAACATCGTTTCTACAACCCGAAAATACTACTATATGGATTCAATTAAAATAAATATTAATAAATCCCATATGCTATGTAAAAACATTTCATTTGCGAGTTACATACTATAACAATAGCGTCTTAGTCTATGCTTCCTTTATTTTTTATGAAAACATCTATCACAACAATAAATGATGTAACCTATGCTTTCGATACATAACATACTCTAGGTTATTATATTTAAAATCTTTGTTTACCTACAAAAGAACTATCAGGCTATACATGCTCTATAATTCGTCGAAAAGAATTTCATTTTTAACAAAAATTACATCATATAAAAACCAATTTAAATTTCATACCACTTTTTTTTTCACAAACCCAATATTTACTTTCTCAAACTTATTAACAATTATATTTTTCAACTTTTTAATTCCAAAAGCTTCATTTTATTAGGCTAGACATAAAGTGGATTTTCTTCTTACTATCCTAGGAATAAGCTTCCTAAATGTTGGAAATCTCATTTCCTTACTAAAATCTCTTATTTCTTCCAAAATAAAAATAATCTCTCTACTGTCCCTAGGGAACTTTCCCACTTCCTATAACATATGAGTACCAAACTTCTCTCAAAACATAGCCTATTTTACACTATAAATCGACAATAATATAGGGCTCAACATCCATGGGTCATCTAAAACCCCACTAGCAAACTATGCACAAGTATACTTCTAAAAAACTTTCCACATATTAAAATCTATAATTGGGGACTATTTGAATTTTAGTACATAATATTTTTATATTTTATTCAAAAATACAAATATGTTCACTCAATATCTACTTAGGAACCCTAAACCTAGGCTTCGATACCAAATCTAACAAACCGAATTCCAGTGGGTCCGAATTTTTTGCAGAAATGCTTAAATTCAAGCTCAATGAAGCCCGAATTGGGTATCTGGTCTCCTTCAAATAGGCAAAGACAAATATATCAAAGCTCAAATAAATATCTCATGGCTGAATTGACTAAATTATAATAGTAAGTAAATACTCACCAAGTAAATAACGCTTCCTACACAAGCATCACAAAGCTGGGATGCCTCTACCATCTACCTAACTTGTGGGAGGTTATGGGGATGGGGTCATAACTAAAGTTCTGGTGAATGGCAAAATTATACACTTCTAAGATTAATTCTACATATACCGTTTTATTTTCATTTTCTATTATATTAGGTTTATTGGGTTTATAATACCCCAACCTCTATGCGTGAATCGTACCCATCTACTCCCAAGTAGATTAAAACATAATAACTAATATATATGTAGCTATATGCCCAACGATCGCATCAGTCCTAGGTACTACCCTTAGTACATTCCGTATCCTCCTCGAAAAAGAATCCATCGTCTTGTTCCTAGAGCATTCTGCAGCTACATCTATAAATGACAGTTTCGTGAGGCCTACAATATAGATGTTCCGACGTCTTCTATGGAATTGTAAAAATGCGTCTACACTAGTTATACTAATGCTTGGACGTCCATAATGTTCCACCCAGTGCGTACCTTGAGGACTATACACAATCGTTCTGTCTACACCCTAAATCCTGGTAACAACGTCTACCTTGTACAGAACTCGGTCGGGAATTTTCTATATCTACAAAGGGCAGCTTTGTTAGGCCTACAATACATATATTCTACTTGGTCTGTCTCTTTTTTCATCGTGGTATGGCCCCATGCAGCCACGCCATAACTAATCGAAAGAACTCTAAAGAGTTAAGTGGCTGTGACATATTGCAAACAATCTAAACATCCAATTGGCTGCACCCCTCATCCAATGTCCCGATAGTGAAAGAACCATTGGCCTACTGGTTTAGCTCTAGTCTTTCCCGAACTCATTCTTGGTTGATGATGGATCGATCTCTGCATGCGACTATTCTTTTGGCTCCTACCCACTAAAACCAGCTCGCAGGTCAGAGTATGGTGTCATTCGAATATCCTACTCCATTGATCAACCTTTTGACTGCCTACAAAGGTCCGCTTTGTTAGGCCTGCAATGTAAAAGCAGTCAAGGCATACTCTCTTGATGAACATCTACAAACCTGCCTGCGAGGGTGCAGCTTCATTAGGCCGACCCCAGAGGGCCATCCTACAGTACCCTCATGTCCCGTCGAAGTCTCGTACTTCCTTCAAGCCCAAATAAACTAAGTTGGATATGCTGTTTCTGTGCTAGAAATCTGTGATGAACTGCTTCATTAGGCTCTCCATCCTTTGGGCTGCTTCAAATGTATCTTACCATTTTATTATACGCTACATCTAATCTTTTATTATGCATTTAGTTTACGTTTCTTATTATGTTGGCTACTTATTTACCCTAATCAGCATAACCTTGCTCAGCCTTTCATAACCATTGTGAGACTATTAGTTCTTGACTGAAAAAGAATGCTGTTGTTATGGGCCACTTCTATTATTTTACTTATTAACTTAATCCAAGATCTAAGTTTAATAAAATAATCCTCTTCTATTTTTAATTATAACCTATGTGTTACAATTACACTTGCAATTGTTATTTTTATATTCTTTTATAATGTTCATGTTATAAATATAATTACAAGTGCCTTTCTTCGATTCTAGTCTGCCTTATTTATTTATGATGCTAAATTCTTTTTAGATCTCTTATATTATATGACTTCTTAGCTTGGGACTATGTTCAATTGTCACAAATTACTTATCATAATAACTGCTGTACTTTTATTTTACTATCTACATAGTAAATGTAGATCTAGGCGCATTTCTGTTTATTATTTATAGTCTTTTCAAATAATTAACTTGATTTCTTCTTTAATTTCTTTAACTCGTCACTTTATTACCTTTATTCTAGGAAGTAGTTCTATTCCATTTGGTTGGCTAAAAAAACTGCGCTAAAAGTACATTCCCATATTTTAAAACTTAATAGTGTTGTAAACAATAACTCGTAATTGCAAGATATCTCTTTTATTGTTTCTTTAATTATTGGACAATGCAAAACACAAAATTGTCCCTATTTTACGTTAATTTCGTTTTCCTTTCTTTTTATTCTTGGAATTACGTTTGTTGTTATTCTTACTATATTAAACTACAGAAATGTACTCTCCTTTCTAAATCAACCAACTAATCTATCACTAACTTCCTAATCAATTTATTAAACTTTCCCCTTTTATTTATTTCTCTCGTTTTAGCATAATTTACTGTAAATTTCTTATTTTTAGGCTTATGCCTTTCCTTTTAGGCTTATGCCTTTCTCTACAACTGTTAAGCCTAATATTATTCGTAGTTGGACTTCTGTCTTACTTTTCTACAAAATTATAATTAAATATAAGCTCTTTTATAAAATTTACAGTTTTTAACATAACTAATTAACAGAACTAATTATCGAAAATAAATGCACAATTAAATATTTTACGGGAATCTCATGATAATATATCATAAACGTAAAAGATATATAATTTAAATCCACTCACCTGTCATCCTCAGCTTCCTCCATGGCACCATTCTAAGCTATCTATATTTTTATTAAGAAGATCTTCTTCCTAGAAATATTTTTTATTTAGGGTTCAGCCTCAGGCAATGAACCCAATTAGGAGAAAATCTGACTGTGAGAGAATAGCCAGGCCTGGGATCCTATTTATAGTGGTTTTGGGAGATCCCAGACCATCGGATTTTAAGATTGAATCTGGTGCAACCATGTCATAGGCTTGCCACGAATCATTGGATCCAGAAAACAACGCTCGAGATTGCGCAAAAATCAAATTATTAGACGATAACTTTTAACCGTTGCCTATTCATTCTAATTAATTTTCATCAATTTCAAATTTAATTCCCTTATTAACACATGTTTAATTTGAAATTCAAATGTTCTTAGTTAATATAAATTAATTTTCTTTAATTGCTGATTTGATTAACATTGCTTGCTAAATTTAACTAATTACCTCTAGTTGCTGATGCCAATTAACTTTTTCTACGACGTTCGTCTATTTTGAAATTCAAACGCACGTTATTTTTGGAATTTATACGCACATATATTTATAAACAAATATATTCATGCATATTTACATGTATAATTATTTTTCGATACGAAACATCGAACGTCAATAACTTTTCCCTACGAAGTCCGTTCGAGGCATATTATATATGTAAACTAATAAGAAAACCGCCACGAACATAATGGTATAAATTTCAAGGCCATATTCTGAAAATTCCAAAAATACTCATTTTCACTGTTTATAATTATTTTGGTAATTTGTTTCTAAAAATGCGGGGTGTTACATGTTATCTAATATGAATTTTCTGCTCTAAGGACAAGAAAATTGGGTTGTCGAGTGAAAGAATCATACATTACAAGAATTAGCTATAAATGAATATAAATTTCCATTGTCTTTTTGGGTAGAAGCAGTAAATACTTCATGTCATATAATGAATAGAGTAATAATCAGACCAAAGCTTAATTAAACTTCTAATGAGTTATTTTTCGATAAAAAATTTAACATCTCATATTTTTGAGTCTTTGGATGTCCATGTTTTATCCTTGACATAAGTGATCAACTTAGCAAATGTGAGTCAAAGGTACATGACGGAATTTTTATGGGTTATTTATCAGGAAGAAAAGCTTAAAAGCTTACAAAATATACAGCAAAAGGACTAAAACAGTTATGGAGCTATTTAATGTCAGGTTCGATGAAACCGAGGCAAAAGGAAGTGAGGAAAAGAGAAAAAATAATAAAGAGGAGGATGATGGAATCAACAGAAAATGACACTAAGGAAACACACTTCAAGAGCAACAAAAAGAAAGTTTAGAGGCCAAAAAATTCGAGTTCAAAGAAGATCATCCTCCAGAGTTGGTTACAGATAATCCAACAGCAGTATTCAAACTCGATCTTCATTTACTAAAATTTTGGGCCTTTTGTGTCTATTGTGGCTTTATTTCTAAAATTGAACCCAAAGATATAGATACAACACTTAGTGATGAAATTTGGATTATGGCTATGCAAGAAGAGGAGTTAATTCAATTTGAGCGAAATAATATTTAAAAATTAGTTTTTAGATCTTGTAACGATCTCGTTTTTAAGCCAAATTTAATTTAGTAATTAATATAATTTTTAGACTTAATTTGTGAATTAATTTGAATTTTTCCAAGAAAGTAAGGTCTGTGTTTGTTTTATGTGTATATATATAAATAGATTGTAAATAAAATTTTGATTTGAAATTCAAAAATAAATATCTTAAAAATAAATTGGATTTAAAACTCTACATTTAAAAACTAATATATATGTGTGTGTGTGTGTGTGTGTTTATATATTTGTGTATAATTAGTTTTAAATCATCTTTCTTTAAAGATTATTAATAAAAATTGAAGATATAAAATACATGAATAAAAACATATAAATATAAAACTAAATAGTAAATATAATATAAAAAATATATAAAAATATTAATAACATGCAAATTTACATGTGTTACATTTATAACATGCATAATAACAAGTGTTAGCTTAATTGTAACATGCAAAAATACAAGTGTCAAATTTAAGTATTATCTTCATTTTTAAAAATAAAATAAAAAGCGGCAATACACTTATATATATATATATTTATATACCCTTACTCTCTTGTTTTCTTTCATTCTTTTTTTAAAATTTTATCAAAATAAATCTGAAAACTATAGCGGAGATAAAAAAAATAAAAATAAAAATAAAAGTGAACAAACCTTACTAAATCTCAAAATTTGAAGCAAGTAAGCTAAGATCAGATCAACATTCAAGCAACTAAACAAGATTAAGCTTGTAGTTTCAAGTTTCGTATCAAAGTTCAGATCAAAACCAAGTTCAGTTGCAAAATCAAAAGCATTTACAAGCTCTTTGTTCATCACCTACATCTGTGAGTAAACAATCATTTCAAAAGCTAATTTTGTTTGATATCTTGATGCTTGTGATGATCATTGAGGTTATGATATGAAAAATATTTGCATGAATGTAAATATTGCCTGCATGTGTGTGTATATATATAGAAAACTGGAAGCATGTCTGTGTACAGGTATAATCGCTCTGTTCTAAGTACACAGGTTTAAAAACTTATTCAAAAATCAAAATCTCATCCTCTAATTCTTTTTAGGTTTTGATGTTCAAACAAAAAGTGTTTGAATTAACAAGAACTAAGTTTTAAAAATATTTGTAAGTAAAATTAGTTGAGTATTTTCTGGAAATTAGAAAAATATAGTTAAAAAACGCAAAGCATGTAAAAATTCGAATGTCATAATTTTTGGTTTCACAAATATCATCAGAATCGATTTCAAAAACTATGAATTTTAAAAAATAAATAAACATTTTTAGTTTAGTAAATTGTGAGAACTTGCGAGTTAATCGGGAAAGTAGTTTTTGGCATTTTCTAGTGATCGGCGAAGAGATGGGTCTCGGGATCACTACTGGAGGAAGCTGGGAGGTCGACGATCTCGGAAAAAATGATTGGAGGACTCTCTGATCATCGTTGCGATGGCACGGCTTCGATTTAGGGTTTAAATCCAGGTTTAGGTCGACTGGGTTTAAGAGGCGTTTGCAGCGTCGACGTCGCATCGAATTCGTCCAAAGTGATGGAATCGAAGCATGGTTGCAAGACGAAGCTATGGGTTGATCGGCGTGGTTTCAGATGGCCGTAAGAGGCGGTCGAGGTGTTTCTGTTGATCACTTTTGGGTGCCTGTGGGTTCTCGTATGCTCGATTTAATTTTTGTGTTTGATTCGAGGTTTTGGGTGATCACTTGGTTTGAGATGGTCGTCACCGACGTGTTGGAGGTTGGAGCGTGGATCGGAGTTGGTCTAAGCTCATGTGCACGTGCACGAGTTCCTCTGCTACCTGTTGCTTAGTTGATGTTGCTGTGTAGTTCGAGCTTAGGGAAGATGGAGATTTTCTCGTAGTAGATCTGGGGTCTTTCGAGAGGGAAGTTATGAACGGGAAGGCTCGGGTTGTTGCTCGGAAACTCGAGTTGTCTCGGGTATTTGTAATTGCTGTTTTAAATAAAACAAGTTATTAAAAGTTAAAAATAAAACAAGCTTTAAAACAATTTTCTTAAGTCAATTTCTTTTAAATAATAAATGTTAATTAAATATTGGTTAGATAATAGTTGTACGATTTATTTTAACTTGAATTAAGTCTTAAGTTTATTTAAAAACAAATTTAATATTGTAATTAAGTAATTAATTAAGAAAATGAAATGTTTTTTTAATTCATTTGTTAATGATAAATTTATTAAAACAAGTTTTAAAGGGTTCCAAACAAAGGTATTGATCAAGTTATCAACCAAGTTTCAAAGGTTAAATTTTTAAAGTTAATTGTTTTTAAGGTTAATTGATTATATATTAGGATAATTATGTAATTAAATCCCTAAGTGTTTTAAAAATAAAATAAAGTTATGTAATTAAGGAAGTAATGAAGATGAATGTATTGATTTTTTATTAATCAAAAGGTCTCAAGTAATTTTGCATGTTGATGATTAATTTCAAACCTTTTATCACTACGACAAAACAGTCTTTTTACAACGGGCAATGCCCGTTGTAATATGGTTTTCGCAACGGGCATGTGCCCGTTGTAATAGGCCTCGTTGTAATAGATCCACCACATTTTACAACGGGCAAAACACGTTGTAAAAACCGTTGCAGTATACCTTTTTACAACGGGTTATGACCGTTGTAATAGACTATAATACAACGACCATAACCCGTTGCAATAGACTAACCATACTAGTTGCATAGCCTGTTTCACAACATGCATTGACCGTTGTAAAATGCATATTTAACAACTTGTGTTGCCCGTTGTAATATACTATAATACAACGGGCATAACCCATTGCAATAGACTAACCATACTAATTGGTGGCATCCATGCAATACATTCAAACTAATACTAAATATTGTCGTAAAATAATTAAAATCACATACGAAAAGTTAGATAAGTTTGCATGTCTCAAACAAACTTTTCACTTTCTATTTACATTCACAGTTTACAAGTTTTTAAGGTAGCACTTAATACATCTGTATCACTTAATACCACTTGCACACCTGTATCACTTAATACCAAAACTTAATACTAAAACTGCCACTTCATGCCACTTACATACATCTGTATCACTTAATACATACCTAAACTACCTCCTTCCACTTCTGCCATCAACTTGATATACCAGTCGTCACCATCAAACAAACCACTTCTGCCATTTACATTCAACCCTCCAAAACATCATACATATCCACCCTTCATCACCTGACAGTGCTCAACACATATTCATCTCTGCCTTTCAGCCTCACATACCACTTCAACATCTTCAAACAATCCCCCTTCACCTCTGCATTCCACTTCCATGCTACAACATCACTTCATTCTCACTGCTACATTCCCATACTCATCATTAATTCATACACCACCACTTCTGCTGCTACCCGTCACTTCTGTCTGCACCCTTTAACAACCAACCCATTTCAACCTATCATTGTACACTGCATACATAACCCTATATCACGCTGTCAACCTTCACTTCTTAAACCAAAACTATCACCTCACTGCAGCCCCTTCCTACTTACAAACATCACCAGTAACCTTACACATATACCACCCCTCTGCCTACACACTGCACCCATATCACAAAGTCCACCATATCCACTGCCATCCCCTACTAGAGCATCTCCTTAACTCACCATCAGTCTTCATATCCACATCTCGTACTCAGCGAAATTTTTTCCATAAATAAAAGTCCATCATTACTTAAGAACCCAAAGGGCGTATTACTTCGCGCTCACAACATGAACTAAGCATCAGTTTGATCCAAAAAATCAGATAATATAACACAAAAAGAATCGCCATATTCTCCTATAAACTTTTTTTGTGAGAATGGCCACCAAGTCCACCATGGGCCCTGTCTCACCATAGACCGCTCCAGGTTGGCCAAAACCCACCAACCTTCAATCGTACTTTGCATGCTCTAACCAAATGACCTGTAAAAAATTATAGTTTTATGCTTAGCTTTTAGTACAATTTGAACGTTTTCCTACTGTGACCAATGTCTTGACAACTTACACCCACTTTTCTGTATATTTACCATTTGTCTTCCCTAAAATAGTGCATGTAAAAATTGGAATAGAAATATGACACAGCTTTCTGGCAACATAAGAACACTTGAGGGTCATAGAATATTGCATGTGCGGAGCCCATGGCTGATGAATCAGAGCCTTTAATGCAGACAAATTTGGACAGAGATTACCTATTGTATACTCTTAGTCAAGAGGGGGCCACACTTTACACAAGTTTGGTATCTTCGTTGTTCAGACTTAAGGGTGTCCCTATTCTTAATTAGCAAGTAGGTGATCTTGACAGTTTTCTATGAATGCTTTTAGAGAACAAAATAATAGTGTTAGCTAGGAATGACATTAAAGAATAGAATATAGTAGAATATAAGATTGATCTCTTATAGAGAGGAGGAATAGGTATTAAAGTATAAATAAAATATTAATTGAAAGTAGGCATTATTCAATGTCAGTGAAGTTTTGATTTAGTAACAATCAGTTACCTGTGATAGATGAAGCATTTCAATATTTGTTTGCAATAATTATTGGCCAGCTTTAATGTCTACTTCGTTTTTTATCTTTAAGAAAAAGAGTTATTTTCAAAGCCTATGCAATTGATCATGGGGAGTCAGACACATATCCTATAATTTCCTAAACCAAGAGCATAAACACCTTCTGAATAATTTAGTAAGTTGTATGAAATTCACAGAAAATATTGATGTAAACTGAGGATTAATATATATAGTAGGTTGCATTAAATCTCATTGTAAGTGAAACTGAATTCAAAGAGTAGGTCAACATCCAAACATGACATAGAAGTATTGATTTCTACCAGGTATGAAGGGAAATAACAGTTTTTATCCAGTAATCTTCAATATGAGAACTTCCTAGACAAAACATGAACTCTACATTTGACGCGTTTCCATTGATAAACAACGAATGAATCACTAATGCAGTGATGCATGTATATCACCAATAAAAAATTAATATACCTTGAAGTATCCATTAGGCATATCTTGAGTAAGAACACCTAAGGGAAGTCTCCTACAGTTGATGGCGGTCTGAAATTCTCCATTTATAGACATCAACCACCACCCAAACTCCTTCTCCAAGCTTCTTAGAATATCTAAGAAAGCTGACATCATGAATAGGAACGACTGGTGAAAGGATTTGAAACTCCGCATTCATCTAAAATGAATACAGTATCCAGATGTATAAAACCATCATATATCCTTAAAAATTTTAGGAAAAATTGGGTTAAATACTAGGCTTCAAGGAAAAAAATAAAATAGTTTGAATAAACTAATCACCAGCTGAAGTGCACCATCTCTAGTCCCAACAGCACCACCAGTGATCGATGACTGTAGCACTTGCGATCATGCTTGGAAACATTTCAGCCCATTGTTTCTGAAATAACTAATTATCTCTGCTATAAACCACATAATACAAAACAATAAACTTGAAAGAACCAACAAAAAAAAAAGCAAATTCAACTTACAGAATTCATGAGAATTTCGACGAGTTCCATGCAACCGATGGTCACTGTACCCATATCTCTAGTGGCCTCATAAACAAACTCAGCAGGCTTCGTTCCAATGCACCGAGGAAAAATTTGCTTGTAACTCTCATGATTCAGTTTCTCTTTCCTGCTGCCAATATCCTTAATCCATAAAGGCAAAAGAGGGCCTTTCAACTTCAATTACTATCACACATCAACATAGTTACTGGTACACACATAACCACCATCTCTACTGTTGCATCCTCTTCAAACTAATTAGTAAGCAAGGCTATACCATTAAGTACGTTCATTGAGTTGTCATTTGACATTGGTAACACTTAAACCTTGTCAACAAAATTTGACTTGGACACAAATTATTGTCTGGTACATTCAATAAAATTGTCTATGGATGGAGCAAAGTTTGTAGACTCTCGAAGCATCACAATTATACTATAAAGGCATTGGGTTTATATTGAAGTGCATCACCAATGTATTGTCTCCGGAACCATTATGAATTTTACACCCGTCGACACTCATTATATACAATATCTTGTAAGACACAACTATTGCTAGGTACAAATTATGATATTTTATCATCATGTTTGACCACTGCTACAGTGGACGATATATTAGTTGTAATAATCTGTGTTCTAAACTTCATGATCATTGTTACAACTGTTTGTAGTAATATGCTGAGAATTGATCACTCTTATTATCAATATATATATATATATATATATATATATATAATCACTATTTGTGATAATATGTAAACTTCAAGATAAAATTATAACTTATATGATTTAGTTTCTAACTCGTAGAGTATTGCATTGCGTAATAGTAGAAAGGAAAGCAATATGCTTTACATCATTATGTCTTGTATCGAAATCGTAAGAGTTGATATCATTCATAGAGATTTAGGGATTAAGTATTGTGTAAATGTTAAGCACTTGTTAATTATATGGGATTAGTTGTAAGTTATTGAAAAGATTGTTTCTTTGTGTTTCATCTCTATAATTAGGAATATGAAAAGTGCAGAATTCAAATTTTTCTGGTGGAAAAGACAGAACTCACTCTTCGCTACCATGATAATTATAACTTAAAGGTATGTTTGAATTTAGGAAGTAAAAAGGTTATATAAAAGTTATTTAAAAGACCTTTGCATTTCATATCTATAAGTAGTAATAAGCAAAATGATGAATTCAAAATTTTCTATTGAAAAACACATAATATGATAACTGTTAGATACATTTGAAAGAAGATGAAGTTGTAGGGCATTAATGATTTCGGGCAATAATTTGGTGTAAAATTCATAATGAAAAATTGAATTGATAGTAGTAGGTAGTTGAAAATGTGTACCTTTTTATTGTTTCCAGTTCTGTATTTCTAAAATTGTAGGACTCAAAGACCCTCACAGCTGTGTTATCACTTCTGATCACATCTGAGACTTCAGAAACATCAACCTTCCCTTCCACAACAGCAACACTCTCCTGCTACCACCTCCTCCGACCCAAAAGTCCCCAAACCCAATCAGAGAAGCAGCTCGAAACCCCACATATTATATGGCCTGCATATGATAATTAAATTAAAAGCTGATTATACCATATCACATCATTTACAATCTTTGTATACATAGTTAGTATGATTTATGCTTTACGGTTCAGCAGATGGCACAGTTATAATCTAACAATATAGTAAAAATGTATTTATTATCATTTATACTGTTCATTTCCTTGCATTAACTATGCACTAGTCTTGTTAATTAGTGTGCTAAGCAATCTAACAGGCACTAAAGTGCCAGCTTTAACAAAGGAGCAATGAATTAATTTGTAACGAGTTTAAACAATAGTTGTAAATAAAATTGTACAACCCATTTATCTAAACATGCAGGAACCCTTGTGGCCGTAACTTTGTTTCAATCCGTAAGCTGGAAAAAATAAAAACCAAATTTTTTTTGATCATGTACTGTCTTCTGTTGAATAATAACTAATATTTGTCCTTTTGTTTTTTGATTCTTCTTCTGTCCATTAGAATGCTTAAATGATACCTGCACACTCATGACATTCAAATGCTTAAAATCAGGATAAATTATGTCTGGCTTTCGGTAACAAATTTAAGAATAGTATAAACAAATTTGTGAAAGAAGACTACGATTATAAACAATTTCTGACAATATATAACATGACATTCAAACAACTATGATGCACAACAAGGTAGTGATTTTTGTAATAGTTTTAGCACTCGTTATAGGATGAAAAATAAAAAGCTCACGATATATGGAAAGAGCACAGCAAAATTCAGAAGAATTGATCTAATCAATAACTGCATAAAAATAATCTAATCAAGAAATTAATAATAAAAAACATACCTAGCCGCTTTCTCAGAAAAATACTTCCCTGACTCCCAAAACATACCACCGCGACCAGACATCATGAAAACATTCGCATCTCGCCTGAAACTATCAGCTACATCCATCAGCTCTACAATCATCCTCTTGATCACTATCGCCTCACCACATCAAATCGCAAAACCCTATCGCTTGCTGGAATTCGAACAACCCAAGTCGAACCCAAATCGCCTGCAGCCTAATTCCTCGGAACCACCACATCGTGAACCAACCACAACATCAAACGCAGACGAAATTGGAAATTTTAATTTCGGTTTTGAGAAAGTGATCTTGATTTTGAGGAGATTGTGGAAATCGACTTTTGTTCTTAGCGATTGATTTCGTTTGATTTAAAAAAATTAACAAGAAAACGATCTCTTTTTACTCTCCAAATTGGAGAAGCCGTGTGCAGAAGAGAGCATCGATCGACATTCGATCGAGCAATTGAAGACGGCAGCTTCAATTTTTCCCGAGCGGCCAACATTTCTACAAAGCAAAACGAAAAGAAATAAAAGGCCGGCCTTATTTTTTTAATTGAAAATTAGGGTTTTGATGGGCACCTATTACAACGGACGCTTTTAGCCCATTGTAAAATTAGGACCTATTACAACGGGCATGAATGGACCGTTGTAATAGTCTTCTATTACAACGGGCAACTGTTACCCGTTGTAAAAAGGGGTTGTATATGGTATCTTTTACAACGGGCCTGAATGGACCGTTGTAATAGCCTTCTATTACAACGGACAACCAATGCCCGTTGTAAAAAGGGCGTTGTAATAAGGTATTTTTGTTGTAGTGTATTTAAATAAGATTTACATGATTCAATTAAGTAATTAATTAAGATAATGATTTATCTTAGAAGGATTAAGGACATAAGTAATTATGGGTTAATTACTTAACTTAGGTGATTATGGGATAATTACTTAATTAGTTAAAGGATAATTAATTAATTAAAGGTTAATTAATTAATGTGAGTAATTAAAGGATAATTAATTACTTAAAGGATAATTACTTAATGTAAGTAATTAAGGGATAATTAATTACTTAAAGGTTAATTACCTAATGTAAGTAATTAAAGGATAATAAAATAATTAAAGTTTAATTAATTAATAATTAAAGATTAATTAATTTATGATTAAAGGATTATTAATTAATGTAATTAATTATGGATAATTAATTAATTATAAGATAATTAATTAAGGGTTAATTAATTAATGTAATTAATTAAAGGTTAATTAACTTATGTGGTTAATTAAGGGATAATTAATTAATGTAAGTAATTGAGGATAATTACTTAAGATGGATAATTAACGATGATTAATTAATTTCATTTATTAATTAAAATAATAACAGATGGTTTGTAATTAACTAATGATAATTAAGCAGGGTAAGGTAATTAATTCATAAGTAATTAATTTGCTTGGTTTAAATGAAATTAATTATAAATTATGTGATTAATTAATCTTGCTTATGGTTGATTGATTGTATTGAATGCTTGGATTGATTACTATCTCTGGTATGTTAATCTGCAATACTTTGTGATATGAACTGCTTTGGATTGAGCTATGATAAATGTAAGTTATTTATCTGTGATGTATTGCTGCGTGAATGTGAACTTCTGAATTGAATTAAAATCGTTTACTTAAACAACTTGGCCGTTAAGACGACATTTGAATTTCGTTGAGACTGGAATCGGATTCTAAATGGTTATCCAAAAACAACATCGGATCCTAAAGGTGGATCTTTTGTTTAATAGATTAAAAATGGAAATTTGTATGCACATGTTTTTAGAATAAGCGCTCATTATTCGGATAGGCCGGGGGAGGACATTAAGTCACAAAACCCATTTCGAATAATGATACGATGAAATGGAATTGCATTTGAAGACGGTGGTTGAAGACCAAGTATTTTAGAAAACGAAAGGATTAACTGTTGATTGTCTCTGCACCGAGTTGCTCCGGTATAGAGATTACCCTATGTGATGGGGAGTCCGGATGTGATTAGCGGATATCCAGATTTGCAAGGACTTCTTTCCTTAATTGGACGAAGTGCCTTCGGTTCAATTTAGACCGAGGGTGGACTTTATAGAGGTATGTCTGACATTACACGTTGAGATATAAAGCTGGTTTCTATCAAATACATTTCTGTTTGATGGCAGAGAATTTTTCCTCTTAGCTTAACACCCTACTCTGAGCCGTACGAGCCCAGAGGTTACGTAGTCGATCGTTACTAATGATATATTCCAAATTTGGTTATGTGGCATGCTAAGTGCTGAGCATTGGTTGATCAAAGCATGGCTTTTGTGTAAAGCGTAGCGTTGTGGGACGAGACTTCGTCGAGCCTCACACCCCGGGGAATGGTCGAAACAAGAAGGATGCGGTAAGGTTATGTGGTTCGCGACCCTCTGGGTATGTGCATTTCCTTTTGGAAAAAAGTGGTATTCTGGTATGGAGCCTAGATATTTTACTTATGTGGTCGTTGGTTATTGAGGCGCCTCGGTAAAGTTCGGTTATAATCGGGGGATGGCTTACTCGTGACAGTTATTTACCTAGTTACAGAGGTAACCCGGCCTTGTGTTGGCAGAGATCCGGTTAGGTTCTCGGGATATCCCTCCAAAGGCGTACCCATTCGGATAAAGGAAGTTTCTTAGCCTTGGTCATTTGTTGGAAATCTAAACAAAACAATACGAGCCCTTTACGTTTTTAGTTGTAGAACCTGTTTTTTAACATGGTAGCTGTAGTAGGCATACTATAGTGGTACGTATGCTAGCTAAGATTAATATTATACTTTCGAAATATTTTTCAACACTATGCACTAATAATAATATCAAAGGATTTTCGCATATCAACCATGTTTGACTACTATATGGAGAAACCTCCCCAATGTGTGCGATTGCATTTGAGTGTGTGTCGGGAGACCTTATGGTAATTTCATTTTCCAAAAAGCATGAACAGATTTCTTTTTCTTTTTATACAAATAACTATTCTTATGTTTTCTTACACCAGTCCCATGACTGACTCAGAGTTTGTTGTTCCCTTGTCTAAACTCTGGGCACCCATAGTTTTTCACAGGGCAGCCTAGAGTTAGGTTATCAATAGATGTAGATTTGGGAAGTCTTTGAAGCTTTTGGTTTTGAGCCTTTTTGATTTGGACTTTGGAGATTTGGCAATGAAGATGCAGTCTACTGATCTCTCTTTTGAAAGCCCCATGTTGTTGCTCTTGTTCTGCTGTTATGTTGTATTGTTCCGCTGTTGTATATTGGCTTTGATGATGTTGGGCATTTGTTGTATAATGTTGTAATCCATGTGGCGTATCAATACAAATCATTTTTGTTTCCACTGTGTTGTTATCATCTAATGTGTTATAGCTCCAGCGAACCGGACTCCAACGTTTGAATCTCTAACATTTGAATACAGATGATTTATTGGATGCCGATTTTCAAGTGTTGAGGCCCAGGTCGTGACATGTGGTATCGGAGCTAAAGGTTGGGTAAGGACTTTAGCTTTGGAGTATAACTCATTAGGTGACTCATTAGAGATAGGGTTAGAGAAATGCCCTAGATGAGTATATTCCCCAAGATATCTCGTCCGTATGCCTAAAACAATTTTCTTACTATTCATTGTTAGTAAAAATAAGTGCAAGAAGAGGACGAGGTAGGGGAAGGGGAAGTGCCACTACAAATGGTCGATACCCTGCAATAACAATAATGGAAGGAGCAATTCTTCACATCCAACCCCATCCAAATCTGGCAGAGTTATATCGGAGTATCTCAACACTTAAAGGGAAACCATTCGAAGGCACGGAGACTATTATAAAAGCGCAAGCTTGGATTCGATATTGTGAGAAGATTTTTAAAGGATTGAAATTGGATGATGATCAAAAGAGGTTTATTGCTTGTTGGAAGCTCCAGGAAGAAGCTTTGGTATGGTAGGAGACCATTACATTGGCCAAATCGAAGGATGAGTTTACATGTGATAGATTCAAGAAAGTATTTGAGTAGCGTTATATGCCTTCCGCTAGTATTTTCAAGATAAATCAAGAAGACTACTTTACTACTTATTTATAATAAAATTGTAAGAGTTCTATTCGACATTGGAGCCACGCATAGTTTTATTTCGTAACAAACCGCAGAAGAGTTAAATCTTGAACCCAAATTCATAGACGAACCTATTTTCGTGAAGAACCCGGTAGGAGGACTTGCGAATCTTTGTTTATGCTATAGAAAAATTCCTATTTCGTATTCTAATCATCAGTTTCCTATCAGCCTTTTCGTTCTTGACTTTAATGAATTTGAGATTTTAATTGGAATGAATTGGTTAACAAATTATGAAGCTAAATTAGATTGTATCAATATAAAGATTTCGGTCAAAACCAAATTTGGGAATTTTGTTGTGATTTCTTCTGAGGATCCAAGTACGAAGAGGGACAAGCTAATGTATACTTTAGGGTACCCGACCTGAGTTTGGAATCCATACCTATTGTTCAAGAATTTCCTAACGTTTTTTGAAGAAGTTAAGTCTTTACCTCCACATAGGGAATCGAATTGATAATTAACTTAGTTTCCAATGCCCGTCCAGTTGTGCATGCAAGTCATAGGATGGCACCAAGGAAAAGAGTAGAGCTAGTTGAGCAAACCCAAGATTTACTGGAGAAAGAATTTATACGATCTAGTCATTCAAGTTAGGTTTCCCCTGTAGTATTTGTAACTAAGCCAATGGATCTTTGAAATTTTGCATAGATTATCGTAATCTTAATAAGTTAACCTTTAAGAATAAATTTTCTTTGCCCCGAATCGACGATCGGTTCAATCAATTGCATGGTGCTTGATTCTTTCCCAAGATGGATCTATCCCAAGGATTCCATCAATAGAGAATTTCGAAAGATCGTATCCATTTGACTACTTTTAAGGGTCCTGATACATTCTAAGAATGGTTAGTTATGCCCTTCGGACTAACCAATGCCCCTGCATATTTCGTAGACTGATGACTCGAATATTTCATGAAGCGTTGAATAAGTTGTTCTCGTATTTGTTGATGATATTCTGATTTATCCCAAATGTAGAATAGATTTTCGGCTTGATCTGTTAAAACAACTCTCTATCTTTTTACGTGTTCATATGTTCTTTGTTTGTCTCCCTATATATCAAATTTCAAGGACGAAATTTTCTAAAGGGGAAATCTGTAACGATCCTGTTTTAAGCCAAATTTAATTTAGTAATTGATATAATCTTTAGAATTAATTTGTGAATTAATTTGAATTTTTCTAAAATAAATAAGTTATATGTTTGTTTTATGTATATATGTATAAATAGATTGTAAATAAAATTTTGATTTGAAATTTAAAAATAAATATCTTAAAAATAAATTGGATTTAGAAACTCTATATTTAAAAACTAATATATATATATATATATATATATATATTAGGGCATAATTAGTTGCAAATGATTTTTCTTTGAAGATTATAAAAATATAAATAAAAGGAAATGTATTAATAAAAATTGAAAATATAAAATACATGAATAAAAACACACACACACATATATATATAACTAAATAGCAAATATAATATAAAAAATATATAAAAATATTAATAAGATGCAAACTTACATGTGGAATAATTATAACATGCATAACAACAAGTGTTTGCTTAATTGTAACATGCAAAAATACAAGTGTCAAACTTAAGTATTATCTACATTTTTAAAAATAAAATAAAACAAGGCAATACACTTATATATATATATATATATATATATATATATATATATATATACCCTTACTCTCTTGTTTTCTTTATCCTTCATTCTCTTTCAAAATTTTATCAAAATAAATCTGAAAACTAAACCAGAGATAAAAAACAAAAAACAAAAGTGAACAAACCTTACAAAATCTAAAAATCTGAAGCAAGCAAGCTAAGATCAGATCAGCAATCAAGCAACTAAACAAGATCAAGCTTGCAGTTTCAAGTTTCATATCAAAGTTCAGATTAAAACCAAGTTCAGTTGCAAAATCTAAAGCATTTACAAGCTCTCTGTTCATCACCTATATCTGTGAGTAAACAATCTTTTCAAAAAGCTAATTTTGTTTGATATCTTGATGCTTGTGGTGATCATTGAGGTTATGATGTGAAAAATGTTTGCATGAATGTAAATATTGCCTGCATGTGTGTGTGTATGTAGAAAATTGGAAGCATATCTATGTACAGGCATATTTTCTCGGTTCTAAGCACACAGGTTTGAAAACTTATTCAGAAATAAAAATCTCATCCCCTAATTGTTTTTAGGTTTTGATGTTCAAACCAAAAGTCTTTGAATTTACAAGATATAAGTTTTAAAAATATTTGTAAGTAAAATTAGTTGAGTATTTTCTGGAAATTAGAAAAATACAGTAAAAAAACCTTAAGCATGTAAAAATTCGAATGTCATAATTTCTGGTTTCATATACATCATCAGATTCGATTTCAAAAACTATGAATTTTAAAAACAAAATCAAGATTTTTAGTTTAGTAAATCGTGAGAACTTGCAAGTTGAACAGGAAAGTAATTATTGGCATTTTCTGGCGATCGACAAAGAGATGGGTCTTGGGATCATGTTGGAGGAAGTTGGGAGGTCGACGATCTTGGGAAAAATGATCGAAGGACTCTTTGATCATCGTGGCGGCGGCACAGCTTCGATTTAGGGTTTAAACCCAGGTTTTGGTTGACAGGGTTTAAGTGGCGTTTGCGATGTCGACGTCGCACCAAGTTCGTCCGAAGGTGGTGGAATCGAAGCATGGTTCCAAGACGAAGCTATGGGTTGATAAGCGTGGTTTCAAATGGCCGTAAACGGCGTGAGGTATTTCTGTTGATCAGTTTTAGGTGCCAGTGGGTTCTCGTATGCTCGATTTCGTTTTTGTGTTTGGTTCGGGGTTCTAGGTGATCGCTTGGTTTAAGATGGTCATCGCCAACGTGTTGGAAGTCGGATTGTGGATCGTAGTTGGTCTGAGCTCGTGTGCACGTGCATGAATTCCCTTGGTATCTGTTGTTGCTGAGTTTATGATGTTGTGTAGTTCGAGCTTGGGGAAGATGGAGATTTTCTCAAGGTGGATCTTATGTTTTTCAAGAGGGAAGTGATGAACGGGTAGGCTCTGTTTGTTGCTCGAGAAAATTTGTATTTGGCTCTGGTAGGAACTCGAGTTATCTCGGGTATTTGTAATTGCAGTTTTAAATAAAACAAGTTTTTAAAAGTTAAAAATAAATCAAGTTTTAAAACAATTTTCTTACGTCAATTTCTTTTAAATAATAAATGTTATTTAAATATTTGGTTGGATAATAGTTGTATGATTTATTTTAAATTGAATAAATTCTTAAGTTTATTTAAAAATAAATTTAATATTGTAATTAAGTAATTAAGAAGATGAAATGTTTTTTTAATTCATTTGTTAATGATAAATTCATTAAAACAAGTTTTAAAGGGTTTCAAACAAAGGTATTGATCAAGTTATCAAGCAAGTTTCAAAGGTAAAAGTTTTAAAGTTAATTGTTTTTAAGATTAATTGATTTTTTTATAATAACTATATATTAGGATAATTATGTAATTAAATCCCTAAGTGTTTTCAAAAAAATAAAGTGATGTAATTAAGGAAGTAATGAAGATGAATGTATTGAATTTTTATTAATCAAAAGGTCTCAAGTAATTTTGTATGTTGATGATTAATTTCAAACCTTTAATTTAAATAAGATTTAAATGATTTAATTAAGTAATTAATTAAGATAGTGGTTTATCTTAGATTAATTAAGGACTTAAGTAATTAAGGGTTAATTAATTAACTTAAGTGATTATGGGATAATTACTTAATTAATTAAAGGATAATTAATTAATTAAAGGTTCATTAATTAATGTGAGTAATTAAAGGATAATTAATTACTTAAAGGATAACTACTTAGTGTAAGTAATTAAGGGATAATTAATTACTTAAAGGTTACTTACTTAATGTAAGTAATTAAACGATAATTAAATAATTAAAGGTTAATAAATTTATGATTAAATGATAAGTAATTAATGTGATTAATTAAGGATAATTAATTAATTAAAAGATAATTAATTAAGGGTTAATTAATTAATGTAATTAATTAAAAGTTAATTAATTTATGTGGTTAATTAAGTGATAATTAATTAATGTATGTAATTGAGGATAATTACTTAAGATGGATATTTAAGGATGATTAATTAATTTCATTAATTAATTAAAATAATAACAGATGGTTTGTAATTAATTAATAATAATTAAGCTGGGTAAGGTAATTAATTCATAAGTAATTAATTTGTTTGGTTTAAATTGAATTAATTATAAATTATGTGATTAATTAAACTTGTTTATGGGTGATTGATTATATTGAATGCTCGGATTGATTACTATCTCTGGTATGTTAATCTATAATACTATGGGATATGAATTGCCTTGGATTGAGCTATGATAAATGTAAGTTATTTATCTGTGATGTATTGCTGTGTGAATCTGAACCTCTAAATTGAATTAAAATCGTTTACTTAAACAACATGGCCTTTAAGATGGAAATCGAATTTCGATGAGTCCGGAATCGGATTCCAAATGGTTATTTGAAAACCACATCAAATCTTAAAGGTGGATCTTTCGTTTAAAAGATTAAAAATGGAAATTCGTATCCACATGTTTTAAAATAAGCGCTCATTATTCAAAGAGGCCAGGGGAGGACATTAAATTATAAAACCCATTTCAAATAATGATACAACAAAATGGAATTGCATTTCAAGATGGTGGTTGAAGACCGGATATTTTTGAAAATGAAAGGATTGCTTATTGATTGTCTCTGCACCGAGTTGCTCTGGTATATAGATTACCCTATGTGATAGGGAGTTTGGACGTGAATAGGGAATATCCGGATTTGCAAGGACTTCTTTCCTTAATTGGACGACGTGCCTTCGGCTCCATTCAGACCCAGGATGGACTTGTATGGATGTATGTCTAACATTCCAATTTGAGATATAAAGCTGGTTTCTATCAAATACATTTCTGTTTTAAGGTTGAGAATTTATTCTCTTAGCTTAACACCCTTCTTTGAGATATACAAGCTCAGAGGTTATGTAGTTGATCGTTACTAGTGATATATTCCCAATTTGGTAATGTGGCATGCTAAGTGCAGAACAGTGGTTGATCAAGGCATGGATTTTGTGTAAAGCGTAGCTTTGTGGGACGAGACTTAATCGAACCTCAAACCTTGGGAAATGGTCGAAATGGGAAGGATACGACAAGGTTATGGGGTTCACGACCCTTAGGGTATGTGCATTTTCTTCTGGATAAAAAGTGATATTCTGGTATAGAGCCAAGATATTTTACTTATGTGGTTGTTAGTTGTTGATGCAGCGCACCATGATGTCAATATGGCGAGATATGACTTAGGTCGCTTTGGTCGTAAGTCGCTTCGGAAAATTATGCCTATCAGCGACCTAACGAGTTATGCAAGGATGGATGATCTAGCGACCTATGATAAGTCGTCGAGCGACCTAACGAGCTATGCATTACAAGATAAGCGACCTAGTGAGTCGCGACCTAACATCACGAGTTATATGAAGTCGCCAGCGACTCAACTACTTAAGCCGCCTTTCTTTAGGTCGCTATGACCTACTGAGCTTCGATCTATCAAGACACGACCTACTGAGATTCCTTAAGTCGCTCCATGGTTAGATCGCTCATCTGCTTATATCGCTCCAGTATTAAGTCGCTAGTTCATGAAGCTGTGTTGTTGACTTATGTCGCTACTGAAGCTCGAGTTCTTAAGTCGCAAGGTCGTTGTATATGTGGTTATGTCATTTGATTTGTAACGTTTATTGTATTCTTAGGTCGTATGTCGTTATGTTGTTGATGTTAAGTCGCGTGGTGTTGTATTTTCCTTATATCGCATGTGATAGGTCGTTTGTATATGTTGTAAGTATGTTGTTTGTTATGTCGCGTATGTTAGATCATTAATGACCTGAGTTAGGTCGTAGGTCGCATGTGTTAGCTCGTGGGGCTGTTAGGTCGTGCTTGTTAGGTCGCCGACCTATGTTGTAAAACTCTATAAATAGCGGGGTTGTTTCATTTGTAAAGAGGTTGATTTTGAATAAACTTTTGTTTGAGTGCTTTGTTCCTCTTTAAAATTAGAAGTTGAGTGTTATCTTCTTTCTCCATTTTCGGTTATTCAAGTGCGCTTGAATCAACGGATTTGAAGCCGATTCACGGAATCTCGTGCGCGAGATCAACGTAGAAGAATCGTAGATCTTTTAACACGGTATCGTGTGCGATCAACGTGTTGGAGATAGCTAGAATCCGGTAACTCTTTAGATCAACGGATTTGGGCAATTGGGTATTTTCAATCCATCGATTCAACTTTTCACCGTTTCATCCATTTTTGGTATATCCGCTGCGTCAATTTGGTATCAAAGCAAGACTTAGCCAATCATAGCTAAGCCGAGCCTATTGGGAGCCGAGTATAGAGTTGTTGATCAAAGTCGAGAACTATAAGTTGGAGTTTGAGCCGAGATAGAAGTATTGGAGATTGTTTGTTGATAAGTTTGATCAAAGCCGAGCCAAGCTAAGTGCAGGCCGAGAGTAAGTGCAGGCCGAGAGTTATAGAAGTTGTGTTAGTTGAAGTGTGTGTTTGGAGATTGTTGTTTGATGATCATGCCGCCGAGACGTGCTAAGCATTTTCAAAATGTTGAAGATGTATATCGAAGACAAGAAGCTGAGCAAATGGAACAACGTATTAATGAAAAGTTCGATGAAGGTATTGGGAAGTTAGAGAAATTGATGAATGATATGTATTAAAGTCAAAGGAGAAGGTCACCAATCTCGAACCATAGAGGAAACAGAGTTTCGCCATCGGTTGCGGAAGCGAGGAGGGTGTCACCTCAATCTTGTCGAGATAGAAGAGAATCATCAGTTTCATTGAGATGAGAATACCATGAGTACAAAAATGAAGAGAGAAGAACTCCACGTGAGTTTGGAGACGAGCCATATCGTGATGCTGAAAGACATATTAGAAGAGATATGCGTGATTGTGGAAATGTTGATGGTCGAGATCGATATCGAAGTACATTTGATTATAATGAAGATGGTGATAGAGGTAGTGTTCATTATCGAGATCAAGACCAAGTGCGAAATCAATACGTGGACGTAGAAGATGATCATAAATGGGAGTTGGGGACGAAAACAGAGATTCCAGAATTCAAAGGAGGAATGATAGCGGAAGAATTTTTGGATTGGTTTTCAAATGTTGAAGAATTTGTTGCCTTCAAGGAAGTACCCGAGTATCGTAGAGTTAAGTTGGTTGCAACACGATTGAGGGGAAGAGCTATGGCATGGTGGCAGCAAACTAAACTTACACGGGAGAGAATGGGAAAGTCGAAGATTGTTTCATGGGAAAAGATGAAGAAGTTGATGAAGGCTACTTTTTTGCCTTATAATTATCAGTCTCTTATGTATCAGCGCTTACAGAATTTAAGACAAGGGACAAAGTCGGTAAATGATTATGCAGATGAATTTTATCAACTGATTGCTAGAAATGATATCATGGAGACAGAGGAATAATTGACAACTAGATTTGTTGGAGGATTGAAAATGAAAATTCAGGATACGGTGAATATGTTTGATCCAATATCCGTTGCTGAAGCACACCAGAAGGCTCTAGCTTGGAAGAAGCAAGGTAGAAGAGGAGGTGGTGCGTTTACAAGTTCAATCAATCAGGTGAAGGGAGCCAGTAGCAATACTAATGTTTCCAAGGCTGTTAGTAAACCGTTTGTCAATGAAGTTGCTAAGACCAAGGTCAACAACAATTTTAAGTGTTATAACTGTTAGGAGTTTGGTCACAAGAGCAATGAATGTCCGAAGCCTAAGAAGCGAGTGATGGTTGCTGAGGTTGAGGATGAGGATGCAGAAGTAGAATGTTCAAATTCACCAAAAGTTGAGGAGGAGGAAGAATTATTGGCGGGAGACGAAGAATATTCTTTAATGATGAGGAGATCTTGCTTGACACCAAAGCAGGAAGGGGAGACTAGTTGGTTGAGGAGTAACATTTTTCAGTCAACGTGCACTATTTTGGGAAGGGTTTGTAAGTTTGTTATCGATGCGGGAAGTTGTGATAATATTATCTCTATAGAAGCTGTAAAGAAGTTGGCGTTAAAGACTGAGAAGCATCCCAAACCTTACAAGTTAGCGTGGCTGAGGAAAGGTGGGGAAGTGAAGGTTGGTCGAAGAGCTTGTGTAACTTTTTCCATCGGAAAAAAGTATAAGGATGAAATTTGGTGTGATGTTGTGGATATGGATGTATGTCATTTGTTGTTGGGCAGAACGTGGCAATACGATAGAGCTGTGCAACATGATGGGAGGACTAACTGCTATAGTTTCATGTTCGAGGGCACCAAAATCACTTTAGTTCCTAAACAGCGACAACAAAGTGAAAGAAAGTTGGAGGAGATTGAAGAACCAAAGACTCTATTATCTTTGAAGGAATTTGTCAAGGAAGTAGAGGATGAGCCTGAAGTATTTCTGTTAATTGGACGTGAAAGTAGCGAAGCGGTTGAAATTCCTGAAGAAGTTAAGCCAGTGTTGAAAGAATTTGAAGATGTATTTCCTGATGAATTACCGAAAGAGTTACCACCGTTGAGAGACATACAACACCAGATAGATTTTGTTCCGGGAGCCGTGTTACCTCATAGACCACATTATAGAATAAGTCCGAAGGAGCACGAAGAGTTGAGAAGGCAGGTGGAGGAGTTACTTGAACAAGGGTGCTTACAAGAAAGTTTAAGTCCTCGTGCAATACCAGCATTGTTAGTGCCGAAGAAGGATGGAACTTGGAGAATGTGTACAGATAGTCGAGCATTAAACAAGATTACAGTGAGATACAGATTTCCGATGCTGAGATTGGATGATTTGTTAGATCAGTTGAATGGAGCTGCTATCTTTTCAAAGATTGATCTGAAGAGTAGGTATCATCAGATTCGAATTCGACCAGGTGATGAATGGAAGACAGCATTCAAGACACGGGAAGGATTGTATGAGTGGCTGGTCATGCCGTTTGGTCTTTCGAATGCACCTAGTACTTTTATGCGAGTGATGAATCAGATCTTTCGACCGTTTATTGGAAAGTTCATGGTGGTATACTTTGAAGATATATTGGTATAAAGTGGAAGCACAGAAGAACATCTACAGCACTTGCGGGAAGTGTTGATGATACTTCGTCAGGAGCAATTTTACGCGGCGACAAAGAAGTGCATGTTCATGACATATAGTGTTTTGTTTTTGGGGCATGTGTTGTCCAAGGAAGGAATCCATGTGGATCAAGGTAAAGTTGAAGCAATCAAGGATTGGCCACAAACCCGGACTGTAACTATAGTGAGAAGTTTCCATGGTTTGGCATCATTCTACCGAAGGTTTGTTCCACATTTCAGTAGTGAGATGGCACATGTTACTGATTGTATGAAAGGCAAGCAGTTTTCATGGTCGAAGGAAGCAGGACTTGCTTTTGAGCGAATCAAGGAACTTTTGACGTCAGCACCAATTCTAGTTTTGCCAGATTTTCAATTGCTATTTGAATTACATACTGATGCATCAAAAGTAGGAATTCGAGGGGTGTTAAGTCAGAGGGGCCGTCCAATTGCTTATTTCAGTGAGAAGCTTTCGGGAGCAAAGATGAGATATAATACTTATGACGTGGAATTTTATGTTATTGTCCAAGCCATAAAACATTGGAGACACTATTTGTTTCATAAAGAATTTGTGTTGTATACTGATCATGAAGCTTTGAAGCATTTGCAGGGATAGGATACGATTGCAGCCAGGCATGCTTCATGGATCACATATTTGCAACAGTTTACATTTGTTGTAAAGCATAAGTCGGGAGTTACAAATCGGGTGGCAGATGCGTTGAGTAGAAGAAATCATTTGTTGACTACAATGAGTGTTGAAGTGACGGGGTTTGATGTTTTGCTAGAATTGTTTGTTGAGGATCCTTACTTTGCTAAGATTATAGATGAATTCGAGAAAGGGAAGACGGATGAGTATCTGTTGGAGGATGGTTTTCTCTTCAAAGGAAATCGGTTGTGTATACCAGAGTGCAGCTTGCGAATGAAGATTGTCAAGGAATTGCATGAAGAAGGTAATGTAGGACGAGATCGTACCTTGCAGTTGATTTCTCAATCATATTTTTGGCCTTCCATGAGGAAAGAAGTTGAAAGATTTGTGCAGAGATGTCACGTATGTCAAGTTCCCAAAGGGACAGCTACGAACGCAGGATTGTATATGCCATTGCCCGTGCCTACTAGACCATGGGTTGATATTAGCATGGACTTTGTTTTGGGTTTTCCAAGAAGTAAACGAGGGAATGATTCTATATATGTTGTGGTGGATAGATTTTCGAAGACAGCACATTTCATAGCTTGTAAAAAGACCGTCGATGTAGTCCGTGTTGCTCAATTGTTCTTTAAAGAGGTTTATCGACTACATGGGCTACCTGAGACCATTGTTTCTGACCGGGATACTCGATTTCTATGTCATTTTTGGTTGAGTCCACGGAAGATGGTTTGGACTAAGCTGAATTTTAGTAGCGCCTATGATCCACAAACAGATGGGCAAACAGAAATGGTGAACAGATTATTGGGAAACTTGTTGAGATGTCTTGTGAAGGATAATTTGAAGAGCTGGGATGTGAAATTGTGTCAGGCAGAATTCGAACATAATCACGTCGTTAATCCAAGCACTGGATTCAGTCCATTTCAAGTAGGATATTCAACAATTCCGAAGGGACCGTTAGATTTGTCGATAGTACCACTTCAGAAAGGGGTTGTTTAACGAGCTTGTGATTTCGTGAATGAGTTGCAGGAGTGTCACAAGATTGTTCATGAGCGATTGCTTAAGTCAAATGAGAAGTATAAGCAACTGGCGGATAAGAAGCGAAGGAGTGTGGACTTCAAAGACGGTGATTTAGTTTACGCAATATAGACGAAAGATCGTTTTCCAGTTGGAACTTACGACAAATTGAAGGCTCAAAAGATTGGTCCAGTAGAAATCTTGAAGAAGATCAATGATAATGCTTATCAGCTAAGTTTGCCGGATCATGTCCATACTGCCGATGTTTTTAATGTCAAACACATGATTCCGTATCATGAGGATAAGCGTCTTGAAGAAGAGGAAAGTGTGAATTCAGGGTCGAATTCTTGTCAACCGGGGGAGGATGATGCAGCGCACCATGATGTCAATATGGCGAGATATCACTTAGGTCGCTTTGGTCGTAAGTCGCTTCGGAAAATTATGCCTATCAGCGACCTAATGAGTTATCCAAGAATGGATAATCCAGCGACCTATGATAAGTCGCCGAGCGACCTAACGAGCTATGCATTACAAGATAAGCGACCTAGTGAGTCGCGACCTAACATCACGAGTTATATGAAGTCGCCAGCGACTCAACTACTTAAGCCGCCTTTCTTTAGGTCGCTACGACCTACTGAGCTACGACCTACTGAGCTTCGATCTCTCAAGACACGACCTACTGAGATTCCTTAAGTCGCTCCATGGTTAGATCGCTCATCTGCTTATATCGCTCCAGTATTAAGTCGCTATCATGAAGTTATGTTGTTGACTTATGTCGCTACTGAAGCTTGAGTTCTTAAGTCGCAAGGTCATAGGTCGTCGTATATGTGGTTATGTCATTTGATTTGTAACGTGTATTGTATTCTTAGGTCGTATGTCGTTATGTTGTTGATGTTAAGTCGTGTGGTGTTGTATTTTCCTTATATCGCATGTGATAGGTCGTTTGTATATGTTGTAAGTATGTTGTTTGTTATGTCGCGTCTGTTAGATCGTTTACGACCTGAGTTAGGTCGTAGGTCGCATATGTTAGCTCATGGGGCTGTTAGGTCGTGCTTGTTAGGTCGACGACATGTGTTGTAAAACTCTATAAATAGCGGGGTTGTGTCATTTGTAAAGAGGTTGATTTTGAATAAACTTTTGTTTGAGTGCTTTATGCCTCTTTAAAATTGGAAGTTTAGTGTTATCTCCTTTCTCAAATTTCGGTTATTCGAGTGCGCTCGAATCAACGGATTTGAAGCCGATTCACGGAATCTCATGCGCGAGATCAACGTAGAAGAATCGTAGATCTTTTAGCACGGTATCGTGCGCAATCAACGTATTGGAGATAGCTAGAATTCGGTATCTCTTGAGATCAACGGATTTGGGTACTTGGGTATTTTCAATCCATCGATTCAACTTTTCAACGTTTCATCCATTTTTGGTATATCCGCTGCGTCAGTTGTTGAGGCACCTCGGTAAAGGTCGGTTACGACCGGGGGATGGCATACTCATGAAAGTTAGTTACCTAGTTACAGAGGTAACCAGGCTTGTGTTGGCAGAGATCCGGTTAGGTTCTCGAGACGTCCCCCCATGAGGTGTATCCATTCGAGTAAAGGAAGTTCCTTAGCCTTGGCCATTTGTTGGAAATCCAAAAAAAAACAATACGAGCCCTTTGTGGTTTTATTTGTAGAACCTACCATTTAACGTGGTAGCTATAGTAGGCATACTATAATGGTACATATGCTGGCTAAAATTAATATTACACTTTCGAAATCTTTTTCCACACTATGCACTAATAATAATATCAAAAGATTTTTTGCATATCAATCATTTTTGACTACTATAAGGAGAAACCTCCCCCATGTGTGTGATTGCATTTGAGCGTGTGCAGGTAGACCTTATGGTAGTTTCATTTTTCAAAAAGCATGAACAGATTTCTTTTTCTTTTTATACAAATAATTGTTTTTACGTTTGCTCACACTAGTCCCATGATTGACTCAAAGTTTATTGTTCCCTTTTCTAAACTCTGGGTGCCCATAATTTTCCACACGGGCAGCCAAGAGTCAGGTTACCAGTAGATGCAGATTTTGGAAGTCTCGAAGCTTTCGGTTTTGATATTTTTGGATTTGGACTTTGGAGCTTTGGCAATGAAGATGCAGTCTGTTGATCTCTCTTTTGAAAGCCCCATGTTGTTGCCTTGTTCTACTATTATGTTGTATTGTTCCGCTGTTGCATATTAGCTCTGATGATGTTGGGCATTTGTTGTATAATGTTGTAATCCATGTGGTGTATCAATAAAAATCATTTTTGTTTTCGCTGTGTTGTTATCATCTAATGTGTTATAGCTCCAGCGAACCGGACTCCAATGTTTGAATCTCCGGCATTTGAATAGGGTGATGTCTTGGATGCCGATTTTTGAGTGTTGAGGCCCGGGTCGTGACAGATCTAGTGATAATCCAGTTATAGGAACAAAATGGATTTTTAAAAATAAATTCGATGAATATGGAAATATAATTACAAACAAGGCAGGGTTAGTCGCTAAAGAGTAAAATCAAATAAAAGGTATTCATTTCGATGCAACATTTGCACCAGTTGCTAGATTAGAATCCATTAGAGATTTACTAGCTTCTATGTGTGTTTAAAGGTTTAACCTAAAATAAATGATATAAAAATTACCTTTTTGAATGGACCTTTGAAAGAAAATGTTTATATTGAACAACCTCCTGGTTTTGAAAGTCAAGAATGTCCATATCAAGTGTAAACTTAAAAAGACATTATATGGTCTAAAATAAGCTTGTAGAGCTTGGTATGATTATCAGAATACATATCTTTTGGAAATCATTTTAAAAAGAGTTGTTCCGATAGTACCTTATTTCTCTTGCATGACAAAGACGGTCTCTTAATTGTTCATATTTATACTGATGATATTATCTATGGTGCCACTAACAATCTTTTGTGTGAGAAGTTTGAAAAATTCATGCAGGAAAAATTTGAAATGAGCTTGGTTAGAGAATTGAAATTTTTTCTAAAGTTTTGTAACTACTTGATATTTTAAACCATTCGCAGCCGCACATGTCGGACTTTAATTGCTCAAAATATCAGATTGTTAATTTATATTATGCAAAACTTAGCATATACAGTAAATAAATCAATCACAAAATCATAGACATGGAGTAATATAACAATAAGTAGCGTAAACAAATGAATAGTAGTTCATGAAGCTACTATATATATAACAGAGTAAAAAAACAAGATACAACAGAAGTCTCGAATACTTAGAAGTCTCAATACGATAGTCAAATAACATTATCTGAATCTAACACTAGAGTCAACTGAAAAACTAAAAGCTGAATTGATATAGATGGATCTCCAGGCAAAGCTCCAACTCCAAAGGTGAGTCTCAAATGTCGTGACACTCAATCTGATTCGAGCATAAAGCAAAACACAAAACACTCGAGTCAGGATTAACATTCATATATTAATAAATCTAACTTAAGTGAAATATCAACTGAAATACAAGTAACTCAAATGATGTTTGGGACACCCATCCTCTAAGGATCCGTGGAACAATCTACTATGTAGTACAATACATTATTATAGTATGTTTATAGTAAAGTAAACTATTAAAATAGCGTTAAGGAGTTACCTATGTCCCATTTAATACATTTTTATATATTACCATTGTTTATACAGTACCATAATATCCCCCGTAAACTGGAGGCTTATCAGAGGGCACTCCATAGGTATGGTACAAAACAAACTTGTAGTGGTCTCGATATGGTAGGTGGCACGGCACAACTAGGAAATGCCAGGGTAGATATACCAATTACACTTCCGGGCTGGTGGTAAGCATGGTCGCAGCTACCGCCCACCTCGATCCACACTCCCAAAAATCCGAGGGGTGCACCTAATCAATCACAAAGTAATAGAATGGTATGGAAGAAGTGTGTTCGATCGGAGGAGCTATCTCACTTGTCCCGTCATTTGCTCTTATTTTAACTACCTTAAGCTAACTCACGGGAGTCAGGTCTGTGTATATACCTCAAATAGAATCATCGCCAACCACCTACTTCATTCTGGAATCTCCATCGCGCACACGGTTGTTAAAGCGGTTTTTGGTATTGGCAGAGAGTATGACAATAACCGATCCCGGTCTCTTTAACAACCAATCGTTATTATAACACCGTGGTCATTTCAAAATATCATATCCCTTTCAAAACCTTATCAATTCTAGATCATTAAATACCTAAAATAATATTCATTTCCAAAATTATAACACTTTTCAAAATTATAACTCTTTGGAAATCATAACACTTTCGAAATCATAACACTTTGAAATCATAATACTTTGAAATCATAACACTTCCATTTAACAGTTATATATATAAAATAGTATATGTAATAAAATAATGTATATAATAAATAGTTTATAAAATAAAAATAGTTTATAATAAAACAATTAGTATAAAAAAATATTTATAAATTAAAATACTTAGTATATTAAATAGTTAACAATTAATTTTTTTTTAAAATAATTTATAAAGTAAAATATTAAAAATAGTTTAAATATATTTTAAAATACTTTATATAATAAAAATAGTTTCCTTCAATTCCATAAATTGATTCAAATTAATTCGAATTCCAAAATCCAATTTAAATCAAATCTCAGTTCTTCCATTTCAATTCAAATGTAACGACCCAAGATTTTAATTTAATTTAAATTGATAATTAAATGAAATTTTGAATAAAAAATTTGTAAAATTAATTATAAATAGATACGAGTTTCCCCGAGTTCAAATATATTCTATATAAATCATTTAAATTTTTAAATATTATGTATATATGTATATATGTGAATATATATATATATATATATGTATATTTGGGTATATATGAGTCAATTTGAAATTTTAAAATCTTGTGTGTATATATACATTTTGATTTGAATTTAAATCTCAAATAAATGGTTTAATAATAATAAATACAAGACAATAAATACAAAGCAAATAAAATGAAGAAGCAAGACAAGAAACGAGTAAACATATAAATGAAGTATTCAAACAAAAGAAATAACATGCAAAGTAAAATAAAACACAAACATAAACAAAACAAAATATCTTTTAAAATATAAACTATTGAAATAAATATATAGAAAGATACAAAACAATTTGTATGTAAGATAAAATAAATACTCGAAACTAAAAATAGAAGTTCACTTATTTTGTAAAGTAATAATAATTTTAGGTTATGAATAAAAATAAGAAACAAATGCACTTACCAAGTTAAAATAAATGTTTAAAAATGTAACATAGAAACATATTTAGTAAAGTATGAGATAAGGAAAGTAAGTATCCATAGTAAACTAAAAATAAAATAAAGTACAAGATATAATACATTTCAGCAAAGTATACAAAATAATAAAATACAACACAAATAAACATATGCAAGGTAAGTATAAAACAAATAAATAAGCAAAGTATGAATTAAAACAAAATAGAATGTATTCATGTATAGGTATGCAACCTGCAGGCTTGTAAAGGAATAAAAACAAAAGCATAGAAGTAAAATATATTCACATATAAACAAGGACAAGTAAGTATGGAATGAAGTAAGGCAATTAATGCAACATACCTATTGTACTTGCCTATACCTTTCCATGTACAACTCTTTCTATATACAAATCAATTCCTTCTTTTTAGTTTCGTTCACCTTCAAAGCTAAGAAAAACTGAAATGGATATTCAACTTAAACTTAAACAAAAGCTTCAACTCAAACAAGAATTAAAGCCTGGAAATCAAAAGCAAATCAATCATCACAGTTCTAAAGTTTCCCAGGCTATCTTTTGTTCTCTGCCTCCACTTTCCAGGTGAGTAACTCCACTTTGAACATGAAGTAAAATCCTGGCTGCATGTTACTGTTGTGATCAATATTGCGTTGTGAAGTATATTTGGGTATTGATATTGTTAGAATTTTTGGTTAATGATATGTGCATATCTGTTTATTTAGATACCTCTGTTCTTTGTTTTACCCAGATTTGCAAACAAAAGTCCATATCCCCTGATCAAATCTATGTTATGATTTGATTTTTAAACAAAAACTTGTTGTTAAAGGATAGAGTAGGGATTTAAAATAGGTTCAGATTAAACTAATTTAAGTGTTGCTCTGGAAAATAAGATAAAATGGAAGCTTGCATTTTTTTTTCAAACTTATTCAACATTTGCAAACTCTGTTCTTCCTTTCTGTGAAAACCAAGGTGAGTGGCATATAGTTGTTCAAACTTGAATGTGTATTGCCATTGCTTTGTGTATATGCTGATGCTAGTGTATTCATTCTCTGTTAGCTACAGAGTATCAACCCACAAGAAAAAAAAATTCATATCTTGTTTTATAACCCATATCTGGCCTCAGTTTCAAAACAAGATTTTTGTGTTTAAGTATAGGCTGTGATTTCAAAATGGTTTTATAAGGTATAAAGGTAGGTAGAGGGAAAGATCAAGTTTTTACAGTAAAAACTTAAGTCTCTGGAAATTTCAAAATTCTTGAATTGTGGATTCAATTATATAGCTTGAATTAACAGCCCAAGATAGGATTTTTAAGAGAAATATAGTGATTTTTAGTTGTGTGTATCATGAGCAACTGACAGTAGAACAAAATTTGCTTAAAAATCAATTTCTCGTGTTTGAGTGATTCGTGTTGGGTGGGGTTACTCGGGGTGCTAGACGAGCCTACAGAGATGCTAGGAAAAATGGCCGGAGTTGGTGGAAGTGATGGTGGCGTTGGCGGTAGCGGGGCAAAGTTTTAAACCCTAGTTTTGGAGTGTTGAAAACTTTCGATTCGTTCTCCCTATTGGATGCATCGAGTTCAATGCCGTTTGGAGGAATGGGGGATGGGTCGAAGGTGAAGCTTCTGCCGGATTTTGGTGGCGTACGATGGTCGGAGCGTGGGGGACGACGTGTTGACAGGTTTGCTAAGTGATGGGTCTCGCGTGTTCCAGGTTTGGGTTGTACGCTCGTTTTTGATTTTGGGGTTCGATGTGGTCTCTGGGTGGTCGATTGGGTTGAGGGGGTCGGCGAAGACTTGTGAGTGGCAACGGTGATGGTCGGAGAGGTGGCGGACGCTGGTGCATATGCACACGTATCAGTGTGTATCAGTGAGGAGTTAATTTGGAGAAGAAGGATGTCTCTAAGTGTAGTTGGATTGTCTCGAGTGATGGCTCGAAGTCCCTCCGTGTTGAACTCGAAGCGGGATTTCAATGGCTCGGGTAGAAGAGTTTTTTTTCTTCCAGGTTTCACCTGTTCTTAAATTTAAATGTAAATTTTCCAAGTATAAAGCAAAGTTTAAACTAAGCTATAAACCAAAGTTAAATCAATTGTGAGGACCAGATTTAAACTTATATTTGAATTCAGATTTTGAAGTTAAATAAAGTATTATGTTAACTTGTATATTTAAATTTTTTTAAAAGTTAGTTTAAGATTTATTTAAAGATCGATTGGTATTCATTTTAAAACTTGAAAATTTAGAATGAAGTTTCAAAAGTAAATTTAAGATGAATGGTTTCAAACATATTGGTAAGTGATAAGTAAATCAATATTAAAATTATCGCTACTATAAGTTAATGAAGATTTAATAATTAAAATCCATTAATTATTTAATAAAATAAAAAGGTAATTACTTAATTAATTTGGGTTAATTAAATAAGTAATTAAAAGTTTAAATTAAGTAAGGAATAATTAATTTATAAACTAAGGATTATTAATTTGATATAAATTAATGATTAAAGTTGATTGATCAAGCGATTAAGCAATAAATTAAATTTAAGGGTAATGTGATAGATTAACCCAGGTAATTTATTTGAGAATAATTAATTTATAAAAGGTTAATTAACTAATGAAAGTGATTAGGGAAAAATCATTAATTAAGGAGTAATTAATAAATTAAAAAAAAAAAATTAATTAAGAATAATTGTTAATTTAGGATAAATTAATGATTAATTAAAAGATAGTTTACTAAATGTTTTTAAATTAATTGATGATTAATTTTCCATAACCAACAAATTTATTCATAGAAATAAATCTGATTATCTTAATCAGATAATTGAATTAATCCTACCTATGGATGCTTGGATTATATTGGATGTTAAACTGTTTGATATCGCTGTTATATGATGCTTTATGATTATCCTGATTTGTGTTGTGATCTGTGATGTAATTTATTATCTGTGATATGTATATATCTGCGAATCTGTGTATGAAAGATAAGTGTTATATTTTATATCGCTTATCAATTATATTTCTGTGTTTTGATCTGTGATGATTGAATGGTTGTGCACTATTGAGTTGAACCCCTGAACCACACCATACACACACAAATATGGATTTCACGAGGAAATCGATTTAAGTCGCAGATTTGTGAAATAGTTAAATTTGAATTTTTAAATTCAAATGTTTTGGAAATGGAATCGGAATAAATGTGAAAAGCTTTTGGAATGGAATTTCAAAATAGAATTTATTATTTTTAAATTACTTGATTATGTTTTGGAATTTAAATAAGTTGGTTTAAATTTAAATTCAATACTTGAAATTGAATTCTGTAATTTGAAATTAGGGATTAATGATATTATACTAGTCATTATGAGTTAAACCATTTTTAAAGTATTATTTTTGGGAATTTGAATTTAACCCAAGGATTTCAACTCGTATAAATGAATTAGATTTCCAAAATGAAAACTGTTGTTTTCAAATGATAAACACTTTTAGATAAGAACTGAGATTCCAGTTAATTAGGGGAATTGCAAGATTGAATAGAGAAATGATTTTCCTAAGTTATGAATGAATTCTTTTTGAAAGCTATGAATTAAATCTGTTTATTTTTAACAGATTTAAATTGATGATTTGTTTAAATCAAATTGAAATGAAATTGTTTTAAAGGATATAAGTTAAATCTTTGATTTAAAGATTTAACGAGTTAATCAAATTGAAATGAAGATTGATTTGGAAAATCTGTGAATGAATCTTTTGTTTAAAAGATTAAAATGTGAAAATTGTTTAAACCGTTAAAGGTTGTGAAAATGAATCTTTTTGTTAAAGATTAAAAATGGTAATTTGTTAAGCCATTTGAAGAAAAGTTTTGAATTATTAAGTTGTGACTTAATTGAAATCCCATTATCCATTTGTTTTTGAACTATTTCGCTCACTATTCGGTTTAGCCGGGAAAGGACCTTTGTGTCGTATAACCCATTCCGAATATGTGATAGGTCGTTATGGATAGCATTTGAAGACCGGTGATGAAGACCGGGTATTTGCGAGAGTGATAGGATGACCTATCGATTGTCTCTGCACTGGGTAGCTCCTGGTATAGAGATTCCCTAAGTGATGGGAAGATCCGACCGGGATTGTGAATATCCGGGTTGCAAGGACTTCTTTGTAAGTGCCTTCGGTTCTGTTCGATCCCGGAACAGACTTGTATGGATTGTGTGTCTGACATTACAAGTTGAGATATAAAGCCGATTTCTTTCAAAGATATTTCTGTTGGTGGCGAAGAATTTATTCTTTTAGCTTAACACCCTTCTCTGAGACGTACGAGCTCAGAGGTTATATAGTTGAAGTTATCAGCGATATATTCCCAATTTGGTAATGTGACATGCTGAGTGTTGCTGAAATGATCATTGTGTTGATTATTGTGATAGGATCGTTTATTTGATCGTCTATCTTAGTGATCATTGTGTTGATCATTTGTTGACCCAAAGCATGGCTTTTGTATAAAGTATGTTTTTGTGGACGTGACTTCGTCGAACCTCACACCCCGAAAATGGTCAAAACAGGAAAGAAGCAGCAAGGTTATGAGGGGTAGCACCCTTTAGGGTATGTACATTTCCTTCTGGATAGAGGTGGTATCATGGTATGGAGCCCAGATATTTAACCTATGTGGTTACTACGAATTTATTACTTTGTGGTTGTTGGTTTTCGGGATCCCGTGAGAAAGGTCGTTTACGATCGGGGAATGGCGTGCTCGTGTCAGTAGTTACCCAGTTAGGGGTACCCCGGCCTTGTGTTGGCAGAGTTCCGGTTTGGTTCTCGGGGATGTCTTTCCAGAGGCATTCTCATGTGGCAATGGGAAGTTCCTTGGCCTGACCATTTGTTGGAAATCCAAAGAAACAATACGAAACTTGTACGGTATTAGTTGTAGAACCTATCATTCACTTATGGTGTCGCAACACTGTTTGGATGGTAGCTATAGTAGGCATACGATAATGGTCGTATGTTGGCTAAGATTTATATTCTACTTTCGAAATGAATTTTTCCTACACTATACACTAGTAATAATATCAAATGCTTCTTTTTAATGCGTATCAAGCATCTTTGACTATCATAAGGAGAAATCTCCTCCGATTCTGCGTTTGCATTGTGTGTGTGTGCGGGAGGCCTTATGGTAGTCTCATTTTTAAAAAGCATTGCGAATTGACTTTGAAAATCTTTTATTGAATGTTTTAAAAGATAAACTGTTTTTGTTGCTCACACCAGTCCCACGACTGATCCGGAGTTTATTGTTTTCTTTCCTAAACTCTGGGTGCTCATTATTTTCTACACGAGCAGTCTAGAGTTGGGTTTTTCAGACAGTCAGATTTGTAGATTATCTGGAGTTAGTTCAGTCTTTGGATCGCACCAGGCTTGTTTATCTTCGTGCATCGTTATTGGGAGTTTGTGCTATTGCTAGATTAGTTCTTAGAAATGGAGTTGCAGTTATTTCTGGAGTTCTTCCTTGAAGACTATTTTAGCGTTATATTGTTCCGTATGTTAGATGTTATCTATTTTCTTTTCCGCTGCTATTTTATTGTATCATATCTCTGATGTATATTGATATCTATTGGATCATCTGTTGTATCAGATATTGTATCAAAGCTGTATATCAATGTATTATTCTTTTATTCCGCTGTGTTGTTTACTTAATGATTGTTATAAGCTCCGGCGAATCGGATTTGAACGGTCGAATCTATGACATTCGAGTACGATTTGAAGTATGGATGTCGATTTTTGAGCGGGCAAAATCCGAGCCGTCACATTTGGTATCAGAGCTAAGGGTTGAACTTTAGCTCAGGAGTGTAACACGTTAAGTAGCTCATTAGAGATAGGGTGAAGTAAATCCTAGAATGAGTAATCCTTAAGATATCCGTTTGAATGCCTCAGTAAATTCTTTTACTATCCATTGATAGTAAGTATGAGTGCAAGAAGAAAACGAGATAGAGGACAGGGAAATACGACTATAATTGGTCAATACTCTGCAACAACAGTGAAAACAATCTTTCTTATCAATTTTCTTTGATTCGTTTCTAAATTCTTTTGATTTCTTCGTACCAGCTACAAGAAGAAGTTTCGGTGCGGTGATGCTCTACGAATCGTTGTAGAAAATTCTTACTTCGTATCTTCATCGATTTCTTATCAGTTTTTCGTTTTAAACTTTAATGAATTTGAAATTTAGAATTAAAATTTTGAATAAATTAGAAATTTTTAATTGAATTAAATTGATAAATAGAATATGAAGAATGATTAGAATTGTATCGATAAAATGATTTTGTTTAAAACCAAAATTTGAAATTTTATTATAATTTCTTGTATCTATTATTGATATTCTGATTTGGTGAGCCAAATGCAGAATTGATATCCAGTTTGATCTGAAAAGATATTTCTCTATCTTTCATCTATCCTTGTTGTTTTCGTGCCTGCAAATTTCGAGGACGAAATTCTTTTAAGGGGGGAAGTTTGTAACGACCCTAGATTTTAATTTAATTTAAATTGATAATTAAATGAAATTTTGAATAAAAAATTTGTAAAATTAATTATAAATAGATACGAGTTTCCCCGAGTTCAAATATATTCTATATAAATCATTTAAATTTTTAAATATTATGTATATATGTATATATGTGAATATATATATATATATATATATATATATGTATATTTGGGTATATATGAGTCAATTTGAAATTTTAAAATCTTGTGTGTATATATATATTTTGATTTGAATTTAAATCTCAAATAAATGGTTTAATAATAATAAATACAAGACAATAAATACAAAGCAAATAAAATGAAGAAGCAAGACAAGAAACGAGTAAACATATAAATGAAGTATTCAAAAAAAAGAAATAACATGCAAAGTAAAATAAAACACAAACATAAACAAAACAAAATATCTTTTAAAATATAAACTATTGAAATAAATATATAGAAAGATACAAAACAATTTGTATGTAAGATAAAATAAATACTCGAAACTAAAAATAGAAGTTCACTTATTTTGTAAAGTAATAATAATTTTAAGTTATGAATAAAAATAAGAAACAAATGCACTTACCAAGTTAAAATAAATGTTTAAAAATGTAACATAGAAACATATTTAGTAAAGTATGAGATAAGGAAAGTAAGTATCCATAGTAAACTAAAAATAAAATAAAGTACAAGATATAATACATTTCAGCAAAGTATACAAAATAATAAAATACAACACAAATAAACATATGCAAGGTAAGTATAAAACAAATAAATAAGCAAAGTATGAATTAAAACAAAATAGAATGTATTCATGTATAGGTATGCAACCTGCAGGCTTGTAAAGGAATAACAACAAAAGCATAGAAGTAAAATATATTCACATATAAACAAGGACAAGTAAGTATGGAATGAAGTAAGGCAATTAATGCAACATACCTATTGTACTTGCCTATACCTTTCCATGTACAACTCTTTCTATATACAAATCAATTCCTTCTTTTTAGTTTCGTTCACCTTCAAAGCTAAGAAAAACTGAAATGGATATTCAACTTAAACTTAAACAAAAGCTTCAACTCAAACAAGAATTAAAGCCTGGAAATCAAAAGCAAATCAATCATCACAGTTCTAAAGTTTCCCAGGCTATCTTTTGTTCTCTGCCTCCACTTTCCAGGTGAGTAACTTCACTTTGAACATGAAGTAAAATCCTGGCTGCATGTTACTGTTGTGATCAATATTGTGTTGTGAAGTATATTTGGGTATTGATATTGTTAGAATTTTTGGTTAATGATATGTGCATATCTGTTTATTTAGATACCTCTGTTCTTTGTTTTACCCAGATTTGCAAACAAAAGTCCATATCCCCTGATCAAATCTATGTTATGATTTGATTTTTAAACAAAAACTTGTTGTTAAAGGATAGAGTAGGGATTTAAAATAGGTTCAGATTAAACTAATTTAAGTGTTGCTCTGGAAAATAAGATAAAATGGAAGCTTGCATTTTTTTTTCAAACTTATTCAACATTTGCAAACTCTGTTCTTCCTTTCTGTGAAAACCAAGGTGAGTGGCATATAGTTGTTCAAACTTGAATGTGTATTGCCATTGCTTTGTGTATATGTTGATGCTAGTGTATTCATTCTCTGTTAGCTACAGAGTATCAACCCACAAGAAAAAAAAAATTCATATCTTGTTTTATAACCCATATCTGGCCTCAGTTTCAAAACAAGATTTTGTGTTTAAGTATAGGCTGTGATTTCAAAATGGTTTTATAAGGTATAAAGGTAGGTAGAGGGAAAGATCAAGTTTTTACAGTAAAAACTTAAGTCTCTGGAAATTTCAAAATTCTTGAATTGTGGATTCAATTATATAGCTTGAATTAACAGCCCAAGATAGGATTTTTAAGAGAAATATAGTGATTTTTAGTTGTGTGTATCATGAGCAAGTGACAGTAGAACAAAATTTGCTTAAAAATCAATTTCTCGTGTTTGAGTGATTCGTGTTGGGTGGGGTTACTCGGGGTGCTAGACGAGCCTACGGAGATGCTAGGAAAAATGGCCGGAGTTGGTGGAAGTGATGGTGGCGTTGGCGGTAGCGGGGCAAAGTTTTAAACCCTAGTTTTGGAGTGTTGAAAACTTTCGATTCGTTCTCCCTATTGGATGCATCGAGTTCAATGCCGTTTGGAGGAATGGGGGATGGGTCGAAGGTGAAGCTTCTGCCGGAGTTTGGTGGCGTACGATGGTCGGAGCGTGGGGGACGACGTGTTGACAGGTTTGCTAAGTGATGGGTCTCGCGTGTTCCAGGTTTGGGTTGTACGCTCGTTTTTGATTTTGGGGTTCGATGTGGTCTCTGGGTGGTCGATTGGGTTGAGGGGGTCGGCGAAGACTTGTGAGTGGCAACGGTGATGGTCGGAGAGGTGGCGGACGCTGGTGCATATGCACACGTATCAGTGTGTATCAGTGAGGAGTTAATTTGGAGAAGAAGGATGTCTCGAAGTGTAGTTGGATTGTCTCGAGTGATGGCTCGAAGTCCCTCCGTGTTGAACTCGAAGCGGGATTTCAATGGCTCGGGTAGAAGAGTTTTTTTTTCCCAGGTTTCACCTGTTCTTAAATTTAAATGTAAATTTTCCAAGTATAAAGCAAAGTTTAAACTAAGCTATAAACCAAAGTTAAATCAATTGTGAGGACCAGATTTAAACTTATATTTGAATTCAGATTTTGAAGTTAAATAAAGTATTATGTTAACTTGTATATTTAAAAATTTTTAAAAGTTAGTTTAAGATTTATTTAAAGATCGATTGGTATTCATTTTAAAACTTGAAAATTTAGAATGAAGTTTCAAAAGTAAATTTAAGATGAATGGTTTCAAACATATTGGTAAGTGATAAGTAAATCAATATTAAAATTAACGCTACTATAAGTTAATGAAGATTTAATAATTAAAATCCATTAATTATTTAATAAAATAAAAAGGTAATTACTTAATTAATTTGGGTTAATTAAATAAGTAATTAAAAGTTTAAATTAAGTAAGGAATAATTAATTTATAAACTAAGGATTATTAATTTGATATAAATTAATGATTAAAGTTGATTGATCAAGCGATTAAGCAATAAATTAAATTTAAGGGTAATGTGATAGATTAACCCAGGTAATTTATTTGAGAATAATTAATTTATAAAAGGTTAATTAACTAATGAAAGTGATTAGGGAAAAATCATTAATTAAGGAGTAATTAATAAATTAAAAAAAAATTTAATTAATTAAGAATAATTATTAATTTAGGATAAATTAATGATTAATTAAAAGATAGTTTACTAAATGTTTTTAAATTAATTGATGATTAATTTTCCATAACCAACAAATTTATTCATAGAAATAAATCTGATTATCTTAATCAGATAATTGAATTAATCCTACCTATGGATGCTTGGATTATATTGGATGTTAAACTGTTTGATATCCCTGTTATATGATGCTTTATGATTATCCTGATTTGTGTTGTGATCTGTGATGTAATTTATTATCTGTGATATATATATATCTGTGAATCTGTGTATGAAAGATCAGTGTTATATTTTATATCGCTTATCAATTATATTTCTGTGTTTTGATCTGTGATGATTGAATGGTTGTGCACTATTGAGTTGAACCCCTGAACCACACCATACACACACAAATATGGATTTCACGAGGAAATCGATTTAAGTCGCAGATTTGTGAAATAGTTAAATTTGAATTTTTAAATTCAAATGTTTTGGAAATGGAATCGGAATAAATGTGAAAAGCTTTTGGAATGGAATTTCAAAATAGAATTTATTATTTTTAAATTACTTGATTATGTTTTGGAATTTAAATAAGTTGGTTTAAATTTAAATTCAATACTTGAAATTGAATTCTGTAATTTGAAATTAGGGATTAATGATATTATACTAGTCATTATGAGTTAAACCATTTTTAAAGTATTATTTTTGGGAATTTGAATTTAACCCAAGGATTTCAACTCGTATAAATGAATTAGATTTCCAAAATGAAAACTGTTGTTTTCAAATGATAAACACTTTTAGATAAGAACTGAGATTCCAGTTAATTAGGGGAATTGCAAGATTGAATAGAGAAATGATTTTCCTAAGTTATGAATGAATTCTTTTTGAAAGCTATGAATTAAATCTGTTTATTTTTAACAGATTTAAATTGATGATTTGTTTAAATCAAATTGAAATGAAATTGTTTTAAAGGATATAAGTTAAATCTTTGATTTAAAGATTTAACGAGTTAATCAAATTGAAATGAAGATTGATTTGGAAAATCTGTGAATGAATCTTTTGTTTAAAAGATTAAAATGTGAAAATTGTTTAAACCGTTAAAGGTTGTGAAAATGAATCTTTTTGTTAAAGATTAAAAATGGTAATTTGTTAAGCCATTTGAAGAAAAGTTTTGAATTATTAAGTTGTGACTTAATTGAAATCCCATTATCCATTTGTTTTTGAACTATTTCGCTCACTATTCGGTTTAGCCGGGAAAGGACCTTTGTGTCGTATAACCCATTCCGAATATGTGATAGGTCGTTATGGATAGCATTTGAAGACCGGTGATGAAGACCGGGTATTTGCGAGAGTGATAGGATGACCTATCGATTGTCTCTGCACTAGGTAGCTCCTGGTATAGAGATTCCCTAAGTGATGGGAAGATCCGATCGGGATTGTGAATATCCGGGTTGCAAGGACTTCTTTGTAAGTGCCTTCGGTTCTGTTCGATCCCGGAACAGACTTGTATGGATTGTGTGTCTGACATTACAAGTTGAGATATAAAGCCGATTTCTTTCAAAGATATTTCTGTTGGTGGCGAAGAATTTATTCTTTTAGCTTAACACCCTTCTCTGAGACGTACGAGCTCAGAGGTTATATAGTTGAAGTTATCAGCGATATATTCCCAATTTGGTAATGTGACATGCTGAGTGTTGCAGAAATGATCATTGTGTTGATTATTGTGATAGGATCGTTTATTTGATCGTCTATCTTAGTGATCATTGTGTTGATCATTTGTTGACCCAAAGCATGGCTTTTGTATAAAGTATGTTTTTGTGGACGTGACTTCGTCGAACCTCACGCCCCGGAAATGGTCAAAACAGGAAAGAAGCAGCAAGGTTATGAGGGGTAGCACCCTTTAGGGTATGTACATTTCCTTCTGGATAGAGGTGGTATCATGGTATGGAGCCCATATATTTAACCTATGTGGTTACTACGAATTTATTACTTTGTGGTTGTTGGTTTTCGGGATCCCGTGAGAAAGGTCGTTTACGATCGGGGAATGGCGTGCTCGTGTCAGTAGTTACCCAGTTAGGGGTAACCCGGCCTTGTGTTGGCAGAGTTCCGGTTTGGTTCTCGGGGATGTCTTTCCAGAGGCATTCTCATGTGGCAATGGGAAGTTCCTTGGCCTGACCATTTGTTGGAAATCCAAAGAAACAATACGAAACTTGTACGGTATTAGTTGTAGAACCTATCATTCACTTATGGTGTCGCAACACTGTTTGGATGGTAGCTATAGTAGGCATACGATAATGGTCGTATGTTGGCTAAGATTTATATTCTACTTTCGAAATGAATTTTTCCTACACTATACACTAGTAATAATATCAAATGCTTCTTTTTAATGCGTATCAAGCATCTTTGACTATCATAAGGAGAAATCTCCTCCGATTCTGCGTTTGCATTGTGTGTGTGTGTGCGGGAGGCCTTATGCTAGTCTCATTTTTAAAAAGCATTGCGAATTGACTTTGAAAATCTTTTATTGAATGTTTTAAAAGATAAACTGTTTTTGTTGCTCACACCAGTCCCACGACTGATCCGGAGTTTATTGTTTTCTTTCCTAAACTCTGGGTGCTCATTATTTTCTACACGAGCAGTCTAGAGTTGGGTTTTTCAGATAGTCAGATTTGTAGATTATCTGGAGTTAGTTCAGTCTTTGGATCGCACCAGGCTTGTTTATCTTCGTGCATCGTTATTGGGAGTTCGAGCTATTGCTAGATTAGTTCTTAGAAATGGAGTTGCACTTATTTCTGGAGTTCTTCCTTGAAGACTATTTTAGCGTTATATTGTTCCGTATGTTAGATGTTATCTATTTTCTTTTCCGCTGCTATTTTATTGTATCATATCTCTGATGTATATTGATATCTATTGGATCATCTGTTGTATCAGATATTGTATCAAAGCTGTATATCAATGTATTATTCTTTTATTCCGCTGTGTTGTTTACTTAATGATTGTTATAAGCTCCGGCGAATCGGATTTGAACGGTCGAATCTATGACATTCGAGTACGATTTGAAGTATGGATGTCGATTTTTGAGCGGGCAAAATCCGAGCCGTCACATCAAATCTCAACAAACCATTTTACATCGTTTTAAATATAGATATAGACTACAAATTTAACCATTTCAACTTCAATCGATTTCAAAGCTTTAAATATTCAAACATTTACAAAACCAAATTCGACAATTTCATATATATATATATATATATATATCAAATTCACTTTACTATTATTTAGTTTTGAAGTATTTACTTAATCATTCCAATAACATTTAAATAAAACTTCAATTACAAATTTAAATAAACTAAATATCCCATTTCAATTTATGTAAATTTGAAAATATTCATCTACATCACTTTTAATCAAAAATAAAGTTATAAAATCATATCTTTAAAATCTCAAATTAATAAATTTCAAATCAAACTTATTTGAGTATAATTCTTAAAAGAATACTATTTCAAATCAACTTAAATTTACATTTCCAACCTTAATTTATTAAAATTATTATAAAAAATCTATTTTTTAAATATAAATTCAAATAAATACTTAAACATAATATATATTAATTAAATCCAACTTTACTAAATTAAATCTTATTATTGAACTTAATTTATAATAAAAATTAATTTATATATATTTTAAAAATAGTAAAAAAATATAAGTAAAATCTTAAAATTTATAATTTCAAAACTAAGTCATAAATTTAAAATTTCCAAAAATATAATTTTAAAAATCTAAAATTTAAACCTTTATAAAATAACATTTATTTATATAATATTTAAAATAAATATTTATGTAAAACCATATATATTTCCTTTTTAAAACTGTGGAAATCATTTCTATATATATATATATATATATATATATATATATATATATATATATATAGAACCGACGGTGTCTGTATAAAATTTTCTATCCTATGGTTAAGTGATACGCATATTTATCATTTCAATCCGCAATTTAATTATCTACGGGTATATACCTTTTTCAACGCGTAATCCCAAATTCAACTCAATTGAAAATCGCTTGGGTTTATCATTTCAACCCATAACGATTTCCTCTTATTCCACAAGATCATTCGGGTATGTATCATTTCAACCCATAAGGAATTCTATACTAACAGGGAACTTGTAGAGTGAGAACAGTGATCATAATAATATAACATATCCATAATAGGCATACATCATTAATAACAGATAAAATATAAATAACAGATCAGGGTGTCAGATGTCACAGGCGTACAGATACAGATAACCGGATGTAATATATAGCAATTATATAACTAATAGCAGCATATTTTAATTGTTATTTCAATTGAAATTAAATTTAATAGATATAAAAACATTAATGATGAGTGATTGCTCACGTTTCGAGGCTAGAGAGACAAGAAGATGACATGAACATGGATACGAACATGGGACAGCAAAAAGCAAGGAATTGTTGCGACAATTCGATATTGAAATGTAAGTCAAGATGGCATGAGATCGATGAAACATGATATATTACATATATATATATATGTATATGTATATGTATATGTATATGTATATGTATATGTATATGTATACATAAATTTTCTAAAAATCAATTTAAAATATATTTTAAAATAAAATATATATTTATTTCAAATCAACATTAAATACCAACATATAAAATATCGACATATATTTGAAAAACCAAATTCACATATACTTACATGACATAAACGTATATACGAACTTACATACTAATTAAACAAAATAAATATTTAGTATATTTGAAAAATCAAACATTTACAAAAATCAAAATCAATATCATTACTCTAAATCAATACTTAAGTCATAAATAAGTTTATATATTTAGGCTACAAAATCGTAATATATATACTACATTTTTAAACTTTATCTAAGATATTTATTCATAAAAAAATCCCCCTTAATGTATTGAAATCGATGTATTTGGAAAATATAAATTAGTAAACAAAGATCAATATATAATACTGATATAAGCTCTGGAAAATAATTTATATAAACAGACATACATATTTAAACTGATATATAACTAATATTATTATAAAATCTATAAACTAACATATATATATATATATATATTAACATATTATCCAACTGCAAACTCTAATATATTATATATATACAATAAAATATGTATGAAGATCCCATATATATATATATATATATATATATATATATAACCATTATATGCAGACCTGTAGCTAACAAATATATACAACCTAAATATTATTTCAAGATTTCAAATATATATACATAAACTGTCATAGATATGATACATATATACATAGTAAACTTTTAGAAAATAAATATATATATATATACAATGACTATATAACTTACAAAAACCCAACAGATCAGAAATCTACAGGCTAATATATATACAATACCTTATATACATAATTTGTGTTATATTCCCAGAAGTAGAAAAAAATATAAATTGTATATATACAAATCAACATATAATATAACTAATGTATTATAAAACTAATATAAACTTAATATATATACTAATGTATAAGACTACAACCTTTATATAGAACCAGCAAACAAGAATATATACACACACACGCGCGAATAGAACAACATTTATATATATACAAATTATATAAAATTAACACAAACACACACACACACACACACATATATATATAAAACAAGAGGAGGATGGGCTGGGTCTCGGCAGCGAAGAGGGGAGAGGGTGTTGGAAGGATGCTTGGCTAGCTTGGTTAGTAAAAGGCTGTTTTGATAGTTGACGTCGGGGAGGGAGGAGAGGCCGAGATGCTCGGGTTAGGTGATAGGCTGGTGGTTAGGGCAGCAAGGTGAGAGGTTGGAGGTGAGTTCAAGGGGTGCGGCTTCAGGTTTTTCATGCTCAGGGTGGTGATCGCGAGCCGATGACAGGGTATGGAACACGCATGATGTTAGCTTGGAAAACAAGTCTATGGCGAATGGAAGGAAAAATAATCTAGGAAGAGATGTGGCCGAGATTTCATCTGATGGTAGAGAAAAATAAAGGAAAGAGAGGAAGAAGATTGAGCTGGCTAATAGTTCGCTATCATTGCATTTTGTTCAAACAAATGGATAGAAGCAAGAACATCAATGAATAAATAAATTTTAACATTGGGAAATGTAAAAGTCAGCCGTTTGAATACAAAGAAAATAATCTTGTCAAGAGGCTATTGGTAATTAAATGGTGGAATATGAAATAGAAGTAGGAAACCAAAAGTTGAAATTGGGTGCCACTACGATTAATCATTTTATCGATTTCGTCGAGTTCCAAATTTTGAAGCGCTCAGACGAATATATAATGGAGATCAGCATGACGATACGATCAAAACAATATACAGATATCTGTGATAGGATCATCCGATCAAAAGTCGATATTCAGTACTGAATAATGCTGTTAAAACGCCGAAAATAAGATAAATAGGAGCAAAAGCTGTCCAAATTTGGAGAAACGAAATATGACGTAGCACTCAAAAGATGATTTACAAATTTATTATATAAAAATATACAGGTTTGGAAAATATTGTGTTATCATCAAATATCAACTGATTTAAATTTAAATAAAATTACATAATAAAATAAACTTTCATACTTTCTAATGAAAATTTACCATTTGCTATGTTTATATAGACGTATTCCAAATATCGAGTTTTCGTTTTCAAATTTAATTATTAAAATTTCATAAAAATTCAGTTAACTGCTATAACGACCCGGTATTTTCAACCGTTTGCATCCGCACATGTCGGACTAGAATTGCTTAAAATTCTACGATGTACATAAAATTTGGAAAATCTCAGAATATACAGTAAATAAATAATCACAGATCACAGACAAGAGTAAATAATAATGCAGCGAAATTAAAAGAGATAGTAGTTTATGAAGCTACTATAGAAAAATAAGATACATCGGAGTTAAACAAGATACAACAGAAGAGTAACACAATACATCAAGTACAAATCAGAATACGTCACTGAAATCACTGGATACTGAAAGCAAAATAGATGGCTGGATCTTCAAGCAAAGCTCCAACTTCGAAGGTGAGTCTTGAATGCTGAATCACTCAGTCTGACTCGAGCGTAAAGCAAAACACAAAACACTCGGGTCAGGACATAAATACTTATTAACTGTAAAACAACTGAAGTGAACAGTAACAAAAATGCATCAGTAACTTAAAGGATGCTTAGGACCGCCCATCCTTTAAGGATCCGTCAAACTATTTTCTATGTAGTAATATTGCGCTATTATAATAATGTCTACAGTAAAATAAACTTACTTTAAAATAGCGTTAAGGAGTGACCCAATATTCCTCGTAACACGTAATAATGCAAGTAGTCTATATAGTACCAGCATATCTCCTGATCGGGAAACTATAAGAAGATACTCCATAGGTACGACACAAATAGAAACTCATAGTAAGGCTCACTATGGTAGGTGACACGGCACACGAGGCAATGCCAGGGTAGATATGCCAATTACGCACACGGGCTGGTGGTAACGTAGTAGCCACTACTCCCACCTCGGAACACACTCCTAATCAAAATCGAAGGATGACCATAAAATCAACCACAAGTAAGAGTATAGTATCGAAGAAGTGCGTCCGACCAGAGAAGCTACCCATTTTTTCCCGAGATTGCCCCTATTTTAGCCACCTTATGCCAACTCATGGGTGTCAAGTCCACATAATATACCTCAACAACGACGCCACCATCCTACTTCGTTCTGTAATTTCCACCGCATACACGGTTGTTAAAGTGGTTTTCGGAGTTGGCAGAGAGTATGAAAACTTCCGATCCCGCTCTCTTTAACAACCAAACTTATTATAACGCCTTGGTCATTTCAAAATAGTTTATACTTCAAAAATCAAAACATTTCATTTTCAAATTATAATCCTTTCAAATAGTTTATACCTCGAAACTAAACTATTTTTATTTCTAAACTATATTCGAATCAAAATAGTTTATCATTTCCATTTCAAACATGTATTTACCTTTCAAAAATCATAATACTTTTAAAGTTATAACTCTTCTGAAACCAAAATACTTGAAATCATTACACTTTGAAAAATCATAACATTTCGAAATCATACATTTGAAATCATGGAACATTCATTTAATACAAATCTTCAAATTTATTCAGTTAAACCCAAATTTCGAATTTAATTCAATTCAAACCATCGGTTTCAATTAAATATAGTTTCCCAACAAAACATTTCAATCATATTAATTTCAAATATAGATTGGATCCACAAAACAAACTATTCAATTTTTAATATATTTCAAAGCTTTAATATCCCACATTTCAAAACAAATTTGATAAGTTCATATATATCTTAATTCAATTTACTAATATTTAATTTTGAAATATTTACTTAATAAACTCAATATCATTTAGATAAACCCAAATTACAAGTAAACCAAATATCCTTTCATACTAATATAAACTTCAAATATTCATTTATCAAAATCAAATATCATTTCAAATTCACATTCTTTATCAGAATAAAGATTATATCATTCAAAATCATTTCCTTTCAAATCCTCATTGTCAAATCATTATTAAAATTCAAAATCAAATATGCTGATTTAAATACCTTTTTAAAATCAAATATGTCATTCATTTATTATTCCAAATATCATTACAAAATACATTTCAATATTTCATTCAAAAACCATTATTTAAATTCAAATTCAATTTAAATTCCTTAAAATTCAAATTTAAATATTGAAATATATTTAAAACTCCATAAATTTCATAAATAACCAATTTCCAAAACTTAAATCATTTAACACTTTAAAATATAACTCAAACAGTGTTAAAATCTATAACATTTCAAAACGTTGACAAATTATAGCAACGACAGCATTTATAAAGTGCTATCGTAGCTTATATTTTCCAAAATAGTTTAGTCCAAGAATGACGGCATTTATAAAATGCCGTAATAGTTATTTAGTTATTTCAAACATAGTTAAGTTCAAAACAACAACATTTTAAAGTGCTTTCATAAAACTACAGCATTTTAGAAATGTTATTAATAAAATTCCAGATTTTATTATAACTTTTCAAAAAAAATAGAACTTCAAAAAAAAATCTATTTAAATTTATAAATCATATTTCTAGACTTTAAAATTTCACACTTAAATACTTTTAAAATATGATTTATCACAATAAAATTTATATTCAAATATCCAATTAAAAATTCAATTCATTTGTTAAGTCAAAATTTCACTGTTTATTTACTTATTAAATTTAAACAGAAACTTAACATTTTACATCAAATATCATTTCTAAACTTTAGATTAAATTTCCATGATTTACTTTCATTTTAAAAATATAATTTAAAGTCAAAAATCACATTTACTTCAAATTTACATACTTAAGTTCACAAATTCAAAACTAATTATTTAGCCGTCTCAAAACCATAAAATATATATTTTAAAATCAAATTTCATACTTTAAAAATACATATCTATATAAAAATCATTTAAAAATATACCACGGGCTCTTTATCTAATTTTCTAACCTAGGTCAAGTGTTACGGATATATATCATTTCAATCTGCAATTTAAAAAGATAACCCGGGTTCTATCACTTCAAACATGTAATCCCAAGCCAAAATAAAATACACTAAAAATCACTCAGGCCTATCATTTCAGCCCATAACGATTTCTCCTTATTCTAAAGTCCGCTCGGGTATGTATCATTTCAAGCCATAGTGATTCTATTCTAACAGGAAACTTGCAGTGTGATCATATACATAAATGATATAAACAATGTCAATGTCACAATATAATGTCATATATCAGATGTCAGGTGATAATTAACAAAGTAAACATGGTAATAACATGGCCTAGCATATCATATAATCATCATTTACTTGCATAACATTTTTATTTACTAAACACTTGTCATCGATTCACCATTTCATAAGTACAAACGTCAGAGTGAGAAAGACTCGCCTTTTACAAAGCTAGAGGCCAAAACAACATAGAAGCACGATTCCAAGGGCACGACAAGTACGATTTGATTTGAATGAATGGAGAGCCTTGATATTGATCTTCTATACAACAAATAAACAAGACCATATAAACATATGCATACAATGCAAATATGAATTGAAACGAAATGGAAATTTGAATCAACAAAGAACATCACCCAGTTTTAACATGATATCGCCTGACCACAACAACATGGCTTGTCACATGATCAAATGGCTTTTTCTCAACATACTAGTCTCGGCCTAGGTGTCAACATGACTCGGGTTTAGCATCAAAACACACGGCAACAAGTGGATGAAGATGGAGGAGTTGCAACATGAAGCATACTAAGGGTCAAGGCAACAATAGGTAGGGTTTGGTCACATTTTGGGCTCGGCTTGGTCATCATAGGGTTCGGCCATGCATGCTTCAGCTCTGGATAGAGGTGGTGTGATGGTCAGAGTTCATGGCATGTGTTGGTGGTGGAGCTAGGGGTGGTGGCCGAAGTGGATATGGAAGGTGATGGTGTAAATATCGCTCGGCTATGCATTTTTGGAAGAGTGCTATGCAAATTTGAGGTGGTGGCTTCATCTAATGGTCACGACCGGAGGTGGTGGTTAGAGAAGGAGGTGGTGGTTGCTATGTCTGGTGGTGGTGAGGGCGGTAGAGGCTAGGCCGAGCACACAAGTGAAGAGATCAAGAAAAATAAAGTAGAAAAGAAGAGGAAGAAAAATAGAAAAGAGCTAGCTATTAAATAGAAAAGAACTAGCCATTAACTTGAAAAAATTTCCTCACTTTGAAATGGCCATAAGTTTTGTGATGGTGAGGAAGATTTTATCACATGAAAGTGAAACAAAATACACGGCTATAGGGAATGAGATGTATGGCCAAAGCAAGGAATTGAAAAGGCAAGAAGAGGAAAAGGCAAAGAAAGGAAAGGTCAAAGGAAAATGAAAAGGTGTTGTCTTTTTGTTTTCTATTTTCTTTAATTCAAATAAACTAATTAAAATTTCAGTAAATAAAAATAAAACGTTGAACAAAATGAAGTAGAAATGAAAATAAAATAGTATCTTGGAAAATAGAAAAATAAATAAAGAAAATACTTATTTTAATTGAAACTAGAAATTAAAAATTGAAAACAATATACAGTTAACATTTGAAGTTTATAACTACACTATAAAAATGTTTTAAATATAAAATAAATACATATCATGTCATATTACACAATATACACAAATTAGAACAAGAAATGACAAAAAAATACTATTTATATAATTTAAAATAAACAATTTTCTTAAATAAATCAATTTACACACAATATTGTAAAAAGCATATCTTTGACAATATTAATCGGATTTCAACGAAATGAAAAGCAGTATTCTTGAAATTAAATATATTTTCATAATAAAAGATAAAATTAAAAAATTCAAATATTTAAATTTAAAAGTCAAAGTTTGACCATATTGACCAAAATTCACATTTTTGGAAAATATTCAATTTATTCATGTTTGGAATTCTAATTTACATACAAATCAAAATTTGTATTTAAAATAAAAATTTTTATCCATTTTAATTAATAAAATAAATTTTTTAAATCAGGAATTTCAATTTAAAATAATTAAAATATACATTTAAAGTAATCATAAAATACAGGGTTGTTACACTCTCCCCACTCAAAACTTTTCATCCCCGAAGAGGAATGAGGTACGGGAAAGAACAGAAAAATAATAGAATGAAATAGGATTAAGACAAGCTGACAAGAAAATTGAAACTTATACCTGATAACTATTGTTATAGGTAAGGTTAACAAGGTGGAGATGATCTTCCCAAGATCCTCCGAAATCAAGAACACAAGAACGAAAAAGATCCTTTAGAATCTGATTCACGCTTTCCACTTGACCAATGGTCTGTGGATGGAAAGCAATGCTTAGATTCAAAATGAGTACCAAAGATTATCAAAGATTATAAAAAAATTTCTAAACAGACTAGTATAAGAAATAGCCTCCCTATTCTGTAGCAAGATAAGGGAAATAAGGACAACTAAAAGATAGACTGAAAAACAAAATAAGATAATAAATTTGAAACCATGAAAATTTTAACTTAAATTAAAAATTAATTTTACATAAGTTAAATAAATCTTGATCATCTCAAATTTCAATATCTTATCATCAAATTATCTTAAATAAACAATCTCTAAAATCATGGTTTTGAAAACAAATCAATTATTATACTCAAAATGTACCAAATAAAATTTATTTCTTCTTTATTCCTAATTAAAATTAAATTTATTTCCTCTCAATATATTTTATCACATATGTTAAATATATTTATACTTGTATCTGCTTTATAGTTCCTTTAACATCATTTCATATTGGAAATTATTCCATTATCTTTTTTCTTTATTTACCTCGGTTAATATTTTTATAACAAAATTTAAGTACATAACATTTATTATAACCGCTCAAATTTTATTTATAAAATCTTTCATATTTAATATTGTCCAAATACATATTCAACTTTGGTATAATATAGGTAAGTTATATTGGAATGAAATCGCGTATTATATAAATAAAACTTTTCAATTAAATCATTTCAAGCTTGATTATTTATCCAAATCTTGAAATTATACTTGAAAAAATATTTTCAAGATAAAATTTAGGAATTAAATTTTTGATAAATTCCAAACTATTTAGAGATAGATAAATGCACGTATACTATATATACATATATATCCATTAAATTTAAATCATATATCAGCATATGTTATAAATCCAATCTTATTTTAGAAATTCAAATCAATTAAATTCCCCAAAACAAAACTGTAGCAAGACTACAGAATGGTCTCTTCGCTTCGAACTCGAAAATGAATGTTGATGATGCTGCAGTCATTACCGAAGTTATTTTCCAACGACAAAGAGAAGAGCACTAATTTTAAAATTTAAAATTCTTTGAAAATAAATTTCTATTCGAAAATACTTTAAATAGTATATCCTTTTAAACTTTAAATACAAGGTTTGAAATCCATCGGAAATTAAATTCTCGAATTCTTGTTTTAAATTCATTTTAAATTTCCAAATAAATTTATAACCATGTTTATAGTTCAATTATTTATATATGAAACAAGAAATAATAATATATAAAATCAAATATTGTTTCTTAATCAATCAATTCAATAAAATCCAGAAAAAAGATTTAAAATATAGTTACAAAATTTATTTCTTTACTAAATTTGAAAAACTTATTGTGTCAGTTTGCTCTATTCAAGTGTTTTGGAAATCATATCGATTGCGTTGATCAGACGAATCGATCGATAACCCAAATCAACATCAACAACTCAAGCAACACAATATATAAAACATTAAATATAAATATAGATATAGATTTACAACGACACCTCAAGAATGATTTGAAGATAAGTTGGAAACAAAGATGAGATGGCTAAATAACAGAATAGGAAGACGGATAAGCTTATATAAATCGCTGGTAACCTTAATCGAGTCAACCGTGACTTAAGGAATAAGATCGATGTGGATTTCTGGGGTAAATCAACATTCGTTCTCAAGTGATAGATTTTGGGATAATAAGAGATACTAGCATCTAAATCGAGGATATAAAATCTCCGGTGAATCAATGATGTTGTAAAGGATTTTCACCCCTTTACAAATCACTTTGAGATTGGCGAGACCGCCGACTCATTGTAAAGATCATTCGAAGTGGAGTTATGGGATACTCCAGAATCAAAAGACGACGAATAGTGAGGAACACGAATGGATTTTGGAACCGCAGGGAACATTCCAAAATTCAAAGGAATCGAGTCAAAAAGGAAGAGATTCAAACTCGAATGAAAGTGATTCTGTAAATACATTTACCTTATATGCTAAGGTTTGCCTAGAGCTGTTAGCGCCAAAATTGGTCGCTAGCACCCAAATCCAAGTGAAAGTACCAAACAACAATCACAGTTCACGGGTAGGATGTATGTAGAGGATATTTAATATGAAGAACAACAGAAATTAAAATGAAAGCGGTAAAGACACGGAATTTATAGTGGTTCGGCTAACTCAGGCCTACGTCCACTCCAGTAATTTCTTTTTATTGCTGTAGCAATCTATTACAGTTACAAAGTGATAGGCTAGCCTTAGACTTAGGGCATAGAAAGTTAGAGAGCATGAGAGAGAATCAGGCTCCCTTTTCTGAACCCCCACATGCTGTATTTATAGGCAAATCCTGAGTTGTTGGGCCTTTGCGTGATTCAGGCCCATCGAGTTTATGGCCGGTCCACATATGCCGAGCCATGTAATGCCGAGCCATCAATGCCGACCCATTCCATGCCGAACGAAGCGTCTGGAGGAAGAATGCCAAATGAAGTCTGATAGAATAATGTCGGTCGAGGCATTTGAGTGATGCATGCCGAACAAAGTTTGATAGAATAATGCCGGACGAGGCATTTGAGTGATGCATGCCGATCGATGCTGGGGTGAGGTGTGCCGAGCGCACTTTAATGCTGAGTTCAAATGCCGAGTGGAAGATGCCGAGTGAAGGAATGCCGGACGTACTTCAATGCCGAGTACAAATGCCGAGTGGAGGATGCCGAGTGAAGGAATGCCGGACGTACTTCAATGCCGAGTACAAATGCCGAGTGGAGGATGCCGAGTGAAGGAATGCCGGACGTACTTCAATGCCGAATGATTGCCAATGCCGAACCATATTTCCTAGACCCAAACCATAGTTGATTCATCTTTATCCAATCATATTTCCATCTCCTAAGCACGTTGCGTCATCCATCCATCCAGTCGACTGAATCCATCGTACACCAGCCTTGGCGAACGTGCAACCGATTATGTTAATCCCGCATGTCCATGGCCTGGTAAAAAGGCGGGTTAACACTTGCCCCCCAAAACATGCCTTGCTATTGGAAGGTGTGTTTTGAATAGCCTCAAATCTGATATCCAAAGTCCACATCCTTTTTGTAACCATATCATCAAATCCACGACCTCTCCGGGCTTAATCTTGATTTTGTAGACCTCGCCGGGTCGTGTTATCCTGTTCCAGCCTTGACTTTTCCATCACGGGCTTGTATGTTCTCCGGCCTCGACTCTCCGGTCAAAGACTTTGATATTCACCGGCCTCAGCAATCCGGCTAAGGATTTTGATATTCTCCGGCGCGGCCTCGACTCTCCGGTCAAGGACTTTTTATATTCTCCGGCCTCGACTCCCTGGTCAAGGACTTTTTATATTCTCCGGCCTCGACTCTCCGGTCAACTCCGGTCAAGGACTTTTTATATTCTCCGGCCTCGACTCTCCGATCAAGGACTTTTTATATTCTTCCCGAGTCCATTTCTTCGCTCTACGGCGAAGGGACTCGTAAATTGTGACCATTGCCCCGTCTCTCCGGTCGGGGCAGTAATTATAAAACCTGAACTGTTTATTACATTGATCCAAAACCAAATATAAAACTAGAAATCCGTATCAAAAATCAAACATCCAAACCAGAATGGGAAACCAAGAAAAAACCAACCAAATCGGGAGTTCAATCCAAACTCCAAAACCATACCAAAGAAAAGTAAATGTCCGAAATACGAAAGAGAGAACCAAAGTTTGTAGAAAACTAGAAAGAAAGCAGAATTTCATAGACTCAGGTAGTACAGTTTTCAGTTATCTCAGAGCACGCCTAGGGACCGTCCTCAATCCCGTACGTGTGTAAGTGAGCTAGCCATATTACTTCGAGTTCTATTACTTATTCAAAACCATGAACTTGTTTAGTTGATAGTAAACCGGGGTTGACCAGACCCAATGCCGCCATTGCTAGAGGTAGGTGGTGGCTGCTCTTGCTCCCCTGCCGTAGTTCGATTCCTGACATATTGCTGTAGGTGACCATTCCTTACATGCTCCTCAATGATATCCCTCAAATGCCTACAGTCGTTTGTGTTGTGCCCATCTAGCTCATGGAATAGGCAATGCTTTCCCGATGTCCGTTCGTATTCTGAAGGCTCTCTCTTTGCTGGCCTTCGGTATCGGAGCCGCCCTCGAGTGTCCAAGTAAATCCTTTCTAGAGTCTCAGTTAAATCTGTGTAAGAAGAAAACTTTGACTCCCTCCGAGGTTTCTTCGAAGTTCCACCATTTCCATTCGTTTTCCTTTTTCCTTTATCATCTTTACTTAGATCCTCCCTGGATGGACCTCCACCCCTCACTGCATAAGCTTCAGCCGCTCTCCCTACACTCTCAGCCTGCGCATCCTCCTGTCTCAAGAACCTTTCCGCCTCATGATAGAACTCCCCGAGATCCCTCGGTGGGTCCCGTTCCAACGATATTTTGAAATCCGAGTTATCCACGATTCCCGAGACGGCTGCCATCAAAACCATTGACGGATTGGGTCGATCCACTGAGGCTACCGCTGCGTTGAATCTGGTTAAGAAGTCCCTGAGCGATTCCCCTTTCCATTATTTCATAGATGTCAGAGTCATCACGTTCTTGGGTCTAACTATGTGGACCCAAAACTGTCTCATAAACCTCTCAATTAGCTCCGTCCATGTGCCGATAGAACCATTCTCCAGCTGTCTAAACCACAAAGCTGCGATATCTATCAAATACAATGGGAAGCATCGAGCCATGACCTCATCCGATGCCCCCAGTACCTCCATATGCCTTATGTATTTCGTCAGATGAACCGTTGGATCCGCCTTCCCATTATACATTTCCAAATTTGGTAGCTTAAATTCGGGTGGGTTCCTAGCTTGCCAGATAGTAGGAGTAAAGGGACTCCTATTTACATCCTTCAAGTCTCTATTTACCAATCCACCTCTCATAGCCCGTCTAACCATCTCCGCTAATCTGTCGTTGCCCCCAAGATGTAATCCTTGTCCATCGCCTCTGGTCTGCCCCCCGAGTTTATGAGGGAATTCTGGCACATACTCCTCATCTCGCACTCCTGCACTCCTGTTGGTGTCGGGTTGCACAACATCGTCTGGTATCCCTCCATGGGTTGGTCCAACATTTCCTGGTGGTATGCCCCCAAGTCTAGATCCATCTGGATTGATAGCTGTTTGCTGATTGGGGGTTGCCCCCTGCCGAGCTATTCCCTTTGTTTGTTGGTTGAGTGCTTCTGATCCAGCTCCACGGATCTGAGCTCCTGCATTTTTTGTTTGTGCAAATTGTCTGAGAAGAGTCTGCATCATCTCCTCTTGTCTTTTCATCATCGCCTCCATTTCCTCTCTAGTGATGTAAATGGATGCTCCACCTGCTCCATCTCCAGAGGAAGCCTCCTGACTTCCCTCCTGATTGCTCCTTTCCATTACTTGCTTCCTTGCTGATGGTCTAGCCATTGCTCTTTTGAATCCAAGTTTCTAACTCCAAAATTCCTGAGGTCAATTCTCAGTGAAAGCACCAAAATGTTAGCGCCAAAATTGGTCGCTAACACCCAAATCCAAGTGAAAGTACCAAACAACAATCACAGTTCACGGGTAGGATGTATGTAGAGGATATTTAATATGAAGAATAACAGAAATTAAAAAGAAAGCGGTAAAGACACGGAATTTATAGTGGTTCGGCTAACTCTGGCCTACGTCCACTCAAGTAATTTCTTTTTTATTGTTGTAACAATCGATTACAGTTACAAAGTGATAGGCTAGCCTTAGCCTTAGGGGATAGAAAGTTAGAGAGCAGGAGAGAGAATCAGGCTCCCTTTTCTGAACCCCCACATGCTGTATTTATAGGCAAATCCTGAGTTGTTGGGCCTTTGCGTGATTCAGGCCCACCGAGTTTATGGCCGGTCCACATATGCCGAGCCATGTAATGCCGAGCCATCAATGCCGACCTGTTCCATGCCGAACAAAGCGTCTGGAGGAAGAATGCCGAATGAAGTCTGATAGAATAATGTCGGTCGAGGCATTTGAGTGATGCATGCCAAACAAAGTTTGATAGAATAATTCCGGACGAGGCATTTGAGTGATGCATGCCAATCGATGCTGGGGTGAGGTGTGCCGAGCGCACTTTAATGCTGAGTTCAAATGCCGAGTGGAAGATGCCGAGTGAAGGAATGCCGGACGTACTTCAATGACGAGTACAAATGCCGAGTGGAGGATGCCGAGTGAAGGAATGCCGGACGTACTTCAATGCAGAGTACAAATGCCGAGTGGAGGATGCCGAGTGAAGGAATGCCGGACGTACTTCAATGCCGAATGATTGCCAATGCCAAACCATATTTCCTAGACCCAAACCATAGTTGATTCATCTTTATCCAATCATATTTCCATCTCCTAAGCACGTTGTGTCATCCATCCGTCCAGTCGACTGAATCCATCGTACACCATCCTTGGCGAACGTGCAACCGATTATGTTAATCTCGCATGTCCATGGCCTGGTAAAAAGGCGGGTTAACAAGAGCTACCAAAGCTCTGATACCAAATGTAACGACCCGATAATTTCAACCATTCGCATCCGCACATGTCGGACTTGAATTGCTCAAAATACCGCATTGTAAATAAAATTTGGCAAATCTCAGAATATACAATAAATAAATAATCACAGATCATAGACACATAGTAAATAATGATGCAGCGGAATTAAAAGAGATAATAGTTTATGAAGCTACTATATAAAAATAAGATACATCAGAGTTAAACAAGATACAACAGAAGAGTAACAAGATACATCAAGTACAAATCAGAATACATCACTGAAATCACTGGATACTGAAAGCAAAATAGATGGTTAGTTCTTCAAGCAAAGCTCCAACTCCGAAGGTGGGTCTTGAATGCTGAATCACTCAGTCTGACTCGAGCATAAAGCAAAACACAAAACTCTCGAGTCAGGACATAAATACTTATGAGCTGTAAATCAACTCAAGTGAACAGTAACAAAAATGCATCAGCAACTTAAAGGATGCTTGGGACCACCCATCCTTTAAGGATTCGTCAAACTATTTACTATGTAGTAATATTGCGCTATTATAATAATGTCTACAGTGAAATAAACTTACTTTAAAATAACGTTAAGGAGTGACCCAATATTCCCCTTAACATGTAACAATGCCAGTAGTCCATACAGTACCTGCATATCTCCTGATCGAGAGACTATGAGAAAATACTCCATAGGTATGACACAAATAGAAACTCGTAGTAAGGCTCGCTATGGTAGTTGACACGGCACACGAGGAAATGCCATGGTAGATATACCAATTACGCACACGAGCTGGTGGTAACGTAGCAGCCACTACGGCCACCTCGGAACACATTCCCAATCAAAATCGAAGGATGGCCATCAAATCAACCGCAAGTAAGAGTATAGTATCGAAGAAGTACGTCCAACTAGAGGAGCTACCCATTTTGGCCCGAGATCGCTCCTATTTTTGCCAAAAATCATATTTACTTCAAATTTACATACTTAAGTTCACAAATTCAAAACTAATTATTTAGCCATCCCATAACCATAAAATATATATTTTTAAATCAAATTTCATACTTTAAAAATACATATCTATATAAAAATCATTTAAAAATATACCACGGGTCTGTATATAATTTTCTAACCTAGGTCAAGTGATATGGATATATATCATTTCAATCCGCAATTTAAAAAGAAAACCCGGGATCTATCATTTCAAACCAGCAATCCCAAGTCAAAATAAAATACAATAAAAATCGCTCAGCCCTATCATTTCAGCCCATAAAGATTTTTCCTTATTCTAAAGTCCATTTGGGTATGCATAATTTCAACCCATAGTGATTCTATTCTAACAGGGAACTTTCAGTGTGATCATATACAAAAATGATATAAACAATGTCAATGTCACAATATAATGTCATATATCACATGTCAGGTGATAATTGACAAAGTAAACATGGTAATAACATGGCATAGCATATCATATAATCATCATTTACTAGCAAAACATTTTTGTTTACTAAACACTTGTCATCGATTCACCATTTCATAAGTAGAAATGTCGGAGTGAGTAAGACTCACCTTTTAAAAAACTAGAAACGAAAACAACACACAAGCACGATTCCAAGGGCACGATAAGCACGATTTGATTTGAATAAATGGTGAGCCTTGATATTGAACTTGTATACAACAAATAAACAAAACCATATAAACACATGCATACAATACAAATATGAATTGAAACAAAATGGAAATTTGAATCAACAAAGAACATTACCCGGCTTTAACACGAAAGTGCCTGACCATGACAACATGGCTTGTCACATGATCAAATGGTTGTTCTCACCACACTAGGCTCGGCCTAGGTGTCAGCATGGCTCGGGTTTAGCATCAAAACACACGGCAACAAGTGGATGAAGATGGAGGAGTTACAACATGAAGCATACTAAGGGTCAAGGCAACAATAGGTATGGTTTGGTCACATTTTTGGCTCGTCTTGGTCATCATAGGGTTCGGCCATGCATGCTTCAGATCTAGACAGAGGTGGTGTGATGGTCAGAGGTCATGGCATGTGCTGGGCGTGGAGTTAGGGGTGGCGGCCGAAGTGGATATGGAAGGTGATGGTGTAAATATGGCTCGACTATGCATTTTTGGAAGAGTGCTTTGCAAATTTAAGGTGGTAGCTTCATTTAATGGTCACGGTCAGAGTGGTGGTTAGAGGAGGAGGTGGTGGTTGTTGTGTCTAGTGGTGGTGATGGTGGTAAAGGGTAGGCCGAGCACACATGTGAAGAGATCAAGCAAAATAAAGTAGAAAAGAAGAGGAAGAAAAATAGAAAAGAGGTAGCCATTAACTTGAAATAAAATCTCACTTCGAAATGGCCGTGAGTTTTGTGATGTCGAGGAAGATTTTTTCACATGAAAGTGAAACCAAATACACGACTATAGGGAATGAGATGTACGGCCAAAGTAAGGAATTGAAAAGGGAAGAAGAGGAAAAGGCAGAGAAAGGAAAGGTTACAGTAAAATGAAAAGGTGTTGTCTTTTTTATTTCTATTTTTTTATTCAAATAAACTAAATAAAAATAAAAAGCTGAACAAAATGAAGTAGAAATGAAAATAAAATAATATCTTGGAAAATAGAAAAATAAATAAAGAAAATACTTAATTTAATTGAAACTAGAAATTAAAAATTGAAAACAATATATTTTTAACATTTGAAAATTATAACTACACTATAAAAATGTTTTGAAAATAAAATAAACACATAACATGTCATATTACACAATATACAAAAATTAGAACAAGATATGACAAAAAAATATTATTTATATAATTTAAAATAAATAATTTTGTTAAATAAATCAATTCACACACGATATTGTAAAAAGCATAACTTTCACAATATTAATCGGATTTCAACGAAACGAAAAGCAGTATTCTTGAAACTAAATATATTTTCATAATAAAAGATAAATTAAAATTTTCAGATACTTAAATTTTAAATTTAAAAGTCAAAGTTTGACCATATTGACCAAAATTCACATTTCTGAAAAATATTCAATTTATTCATGTTTGGAATTCTAATTTACATATAAATCATAATTTATATTTAAAATAAAAAAATTATCCATTTTAATAAATAAAATAAAGTTTTTAAATCAGAAATTTCAATTTAAAATAATTAAAATAATCACAAAATACAGGGTTGTTACAACTACGTTATTAAAAATTATTAAAATTTACGGGTCATTACACTCTCCCCCACTCAAAAATTTTCATCCCCAAAAGGAACGAGGTAGGAGCATAGAAACAAACAGAAATAAAATAGATTGAAATACAAAATAAAATAATTAATTAAAAACCATATAAATTTCATTTTAAATAAATTAATATTCTACAATTTGGTTTAATCCATTTGATTTCACTTAAAATTCAACCTTAACTATTTCTAAATTCATATTTATTGATTTATTATCTTATTATTCAATTTATTCCACTTAACATGTCTAATTACATGGATTATGTATACTGATTGTAACGACCCGTAATTTTCGACAATTTAAATTGGTTAAATTTATGAGATTTTTGTAATTAAATATTAGTAGAAATAAAAACTTTATAAATTAATATTGAAATGAACACAAAAATAAAATATATAAATGGTAATTAAAACCTATTTATTAGTAATTTGAATAAAATTTCAATAAATCAAATGGTGTAAGTATTATACTTGGATACAAATTAAATATGAAAAGTGTAGGGTAGGCATTGAATTAGTTAATGCAAGAACACAGTGTTACAGTAATTGATTGTAAATTAAGGAAACGTGTTAATGCAAGCTAATAATTAATGAACTTGAATGAAAGTTCCAATTTAATAAAATAATTCAAATGTTATGACTTAGCTATAAATGGAATATAATAAGAATAATGCAATTATTGTATTAAGGTGTGGAATACTATAATTTGTATAAATGAAACACAGGTAAACAAAGGTAAGTATTGAACTAATATATGTTATTTATTTAGGGTATTGAATAAAATTGGTAATCCAATTGTAATTAATGGTAATAATATTGATATAAGCTAATAAATTAAATTTCAATGCAATACCCATTAATGGATGGAATGAAATAGGATTAATGTAAATGTTATACAAGGTTATAAATCAAATGGAAGGAAACAAACGTAAATATCGAATTAATTAATGAATTAATATACATTGAATAGTAATTGAATGTAAATTTAATGGTAATTGGATAAAATCAAAATAAGATAATGAATTGCAATAATTGAGGGTTGATAATAAAGTGTGGATGGGAAAATGATTGTTTATAGTAATTGAATGGAATTCCAATTTGTTGGAATAAGGTAAATGTGTACTTGGTAAAAAATTTAAACGAACTTAAATATTGAATTAATTAATATATATATATATATATATATATATAATAAATGATGATTGAATAACAAACCAATACTCTGTAAATAACTATAATATTGGAGTGGAAATAATAAACTTATAAATGTGTGATTAAGAGTTTTGACGATAATTATTATGAGTTATATATATATTTAGTTCATTCAATTGAATTGGAAATCATTGCAATAAATCTAAATTAAATGGTACGTTAAAATAAATTAAGATAATAATGGGGAATAACGTAAATATTCTTCATAATAGGATGATTAGCGAATAAAAAGAATGGAAATAAAGTTTTATCAATGTATTGGTATTTAATATACGATAATAGGATTAATTGCAATTCAATGAAAAGTAAATACTTAGAAGATTGCATAAATGGAAATTTAGATAAAATTTAAGAATATAAATATAAACAATCATGAACCAATGTAAATTGCATCCTTTTGATAACGATAAATTAAATAACAGAATGAATGGTGAATTTAATAGAATTATTGGAAATTAAATTTATAATTTAATGAAATTGAGGTTAATATTGAAATTTATAAATTATTCACCTCTAAGTCGGCATTTAGATTTGTTTAACCATTGTAAATGATTGAGAAATCATAAGTGATGAAATTTGGCAAATTTTCGAATTGAAATTAAAAAGTTGATTTAATTAATTAATTTTAATTTATTTAATTAACTGGAAAAATAGCCATTTTGGCCACTATCTCGGATTTCGATGAAACCAGTTTCATCGAATCCGTAACATTGAATTATTGTAGGATTTCAAGTTTCGTAGCGATCAAACTTGTCATTGATCGTACGGACTCGAAACGACTTGAAATAAATGAAATTGAAATCAATTTGAAAAACATATTGATTTGAGCAAAACTTCTTCATACGATGGAATTTGGAATTAAAACTCGTTCCATCACGTTTAAAATATTTTATAATATCTATTTTGATATATGGGTTGACCCAATTTTGTTCCGGAGCCGAAACGGGCTTTTTGGGCCACTTCGGCCTTAGCGCATATATCCAACCTTATCCATCCATTCTAATTTCTGACCTACCTATATAAACTCCATTATAAACCCTAGCAGCCCTTATTCCTCATTTCTATACGTACAGAAACAGTGGTGCTCCTCTTCTTCAATGACTGTAAACCCTAATCTATCCAATTAAAATTTCAATCCAAAGCTAAAAATTTAAACTCCTCAGAAAAATTTAGAAAAATATATATTTCGAAGCTCTCGAAGAGAGCAAGTCAGATCTGCAGTCTGTTTTTCGATCTGGGTTTCCGTTTGTCCAAAAATCGCAGATTAATTCTCAGCCGTTCGTAGTGCCACGATCAACTTCATCAGATCGTCAAATTGATTTAGGGTTTCTGAAGAGCTCGTTGAGGGGATTGCATCGGCATAGGTGGCACATCGATTTGACGGTTGGATTTGTCACCAAATTTGATTAGGGTTCGTATTGAAAGGCGGCGACTGCAATTTTGTTTGGGTTCGTCATTGGCGTTTGGGGTTATCGCAAGGGGGGTCAAGACCGATGAAGAGTACGGCAGTGTCGACGTGGGTGCGGCTGGCTGTAGTGGCGAGCGGTCGTGTATTTGAAGGCGGTGGCTCATTAGGGTTTCTGGGATGAGGTTACGGGGTACTTTGCGCCTGATAGGAGATAGAAGATGCCAACGGGCGTACGTTTTTTTATTCATCTTGTTTGTTTTATTTTATAAATTTTAATATTCGTGACGTTCTAACTTTAATAACTCTCACATACGGAATCCGTTTGACGTGCAGTTTTCTCTGCTAGGTTCATATTGGAATTCCGAACACTTTGAAGATAGTTTGGACAAATTTGGAGACTGTCCAGTTTTTGGGTTTAAATTGGATTTCAATTCAATTTAAATTCAAAAGGTGGGCGTTTTAATCCACTCACAACTTCTAAGATTTCTTATGTTTGTTAAATTAAATTTTGATGTGATTTAAAATTTATCTATGATTGTTTGGGCATATATTTAATCATCATCTCATTTAGATTGCATTTATTAAAATTAAATTGTTATTTAATTTATTTTGCATATAAACTGCCAGTTAAATTTTGTTTATTTATTATTGCGTATAAACTGCCAGTTAAACAGTTTTGATTTATTTTGAATATCAACTGCTAGTTAATACTTATTGTTTATTATCCGTTATATAGTGATGTTATTGTATATTTTGGATGATGATTGTTATAAATGGTTGATGATTGATATTGGATGAATGGATGCTGTATTTTCTATTGTATAACTGTAAGTTATTGTGCATTTTCATTTCACTCGGGATTGCAGTTTGAAATGAAATATAACCATAAAATTTTATTTTAAATTACGGATTGAAATGATAAATATCCGAATCACTTGACCATAGGGTAGAAAATAATATACAGACACCGTGTTCTATATATAAAATACTTTGAAATGATTTTCTATGGTTTTGGAAAGAAAAATACGAATTAATAAATATTAATTTTGATGTTATATAAATACTATTATATATATATATAGTTGAATTCTTGAATTTAAGCTAGGTATAAAATTGATTAATAAAAATGAGTTTAATAATGAAGTTTGATTGTTTTATATTATATGGTTAAGTACCTATTTAAGATATTGTATATATATAGAGTTTTAAATGACTTAAATGATATTAAGTTGAAAGATAAATATGGAATTACTTTAAATTAAATTATTCAAAAGTTTTACATGAATAAATTTGATTTGAAGTTTAAATAAAAATGGAGATTGTAAAGGGTATGATTCTTATAACTTGATTTAGTTTTAAAGAATTTAAATGAATGTAAAGTTGAGATAAATGAATTTATCAAGTTAAATAAATTGAAAAATATCCAGTTGTTTGAAGTTAAAGTTTTACTTAAACTATATCGGATTTATTAAGTATACGTTCAAATCTAAATAATAGCGATTGAATTTGATATATATGAAATTATCAAAGAATAAGTTTTGAAATGGTTGAATAATTAAAGCTTTGAAATATATGAAAATTTTATTGGTTTATTGGGTATTTAAATCTATATTTGAAATTGATTTGTGAAGGTGAAGAAGCTATTTTATTATATAATTAAGCAATTTAATATTTAAACCATTTAACTGGTGTGGTTATATTTCAAAGTTATGAAATTCAAAGTTCTATGTTTTGAAAGGCTTTATTTCAAGTTTTGGTTTCGAAATATTATAACTTCGAAAATGTTATGGTTTTCGAAGTGATATATTTTGAAATAAAAATGACATCCTATTGATTGGGTGTTTTAAAACGGAAATGATATCGTAATTATATGGAAATATGAAATGGATATTATATTCTGGTTTTAAAAGTATAAACTATTTTGAAGGACCGTGGTGTTAAAATAACGATTGGTTGTTAAAGAGATCAGGATCGGAAGTTGTCAAACTCTCTACCAACTACGAAAACCACTTTATCAGCCGTGTAAGCGGTGGAGATTCCAGAATGAAGTAGGATAGGGGCGACGTTTCCTTTAAGGTAAACACGTGGACCCGACACCCATGAGTTGGCATAAGGTGGCTGAAACAGGAGCGATTCTCGGGCCGAGGGGGTAGCACCCTTTGTCGGACACATCTCTTCGATACTATACTCTGACTTTGGATTGATTCGGTGGCCACCTTTATTTTTTATTTTGGGGGTGTTTGTTCGAGGTGGGTGGTAGCTGCGGCTATGCGTTACCACCAGCCCGGATGCGTAATTGGTATATCTACGCTGGCATTGCCTAGTTGTGCCGTGTCACCTACCCTAGTGCGCCTTATACGATTTTGTTTTGTATCATACCTATGGAGTGCCCTCTGACGACGCCCAGTACGGGGGAGATTACGGTACTGTATAGACTATGGGAATATAAAAGTGTGTTAAAGTCTATATGGGTAACACCTTAACGCTATTTTTAGTATTTTATATTTTACTTTAGACACTATTATAATAGCGTATTTTACTACATAGTAAATAGTTTAACGGATCCTTAGGAGATGTGAATCCCGAGCATCTCTTAAGTAACTGCACTCACGTTAGACACTGGATAGGAGATGTCAAATCCCGTAAACATCTCCGACGCCGTTACACTCATATTTATTTCAGTTGATTTAACTTACATAAGATCTTTTAGTTCTGACTCGAGTGTTTTGTCTTTTCAATTCGCTCGGGTCAGCCTGAGCATTTCAGTGTTTGAAGACCTTTAGCTTTGGAGGACGAATACGAAGATTTGTATTACTATTATCTACTATATTATTTCACTGCATCACATTTTTCTGCTGCATCGATATTCTATGGTATGTATAACTCTGATATGTGTTGTATAAGTATAATTAAATATTTTGTTAAATAGCTTCATGAACTGTATATTTTATTATTATATTTTATCCTTCCTTGTGAGATTCTGTTTTTTTATTTCTTTCTTCCTTTTTCTTATTCACCCCATAACAAATCCACCCTTCCATATGGTTTGAATTGGCACGTGTGTCGATTTAAAGCGTACGAAAAGGCAGGATGTTACATCCGGTATCATAGCTTTGGTTTAGCGATAATCCTTAGCTTTGTGGGGTTTGACTCTCTATTAATAGGGTAGAAATACCCTATGGGAGTCGCCGAGTGTATATATATGAGAGAGCGTATTTGTTAGTGTTATAAAAAGGTTTTAATGTTGTGTTAATTTGTTTTGTTTTGTATTTATAAATTCTAGTTGGTGCACGGGACGCTATGACATCAATAGGGATTTCTAAACACTTAATAGGACAGACCGACACAATATTTGTTTTGAATATAGGTGAATGAAATAATTTTTCTTATTATATTTTCTATATATAAAATAAATTTTTTATAAAGGGTATATTTGGTTGTAATATTTTGGTTGTTAAGTAGTGTAATCTATAAATATTAGTAAAGTAGGATTTGAAAATAAAATAAATGAAAATTGGAGAACTTAAGTTTCGGGATTTTGAAACTTTCTTTCGAATAATTTTGTTATATAGTAATAATATTTTAGAAGTATTTTCTGATATAAATATTTCAATATAAATTGAAAGAATTGTTATAAAGAATATTTGAAAAGAAATAAGTTATGTACTCCCCTCTCTGTCGCTGGAAAATAATTTCGGTGATGGCGGCCGCATCATCGACATTCATTTTCGAGTCTCGAAGTGGGAATGCCACTGTAGTAGTTTTACTACAGACTTATTTTGATAAAAAATCTAATTTTAAATTGTTTGAAATATGAATAGTAATATAAATTGGAAGTATGTGCATTTATCTATTATTTTAAAATGATTTGAAATTTAACCCGGTGTTTAGTTCTTAAACTTCCGTTAATTAATAGTTTAATTATTATAGTGAAATGGAACGTAAAGTAACTAATAATTGAAACCTCTAAATGAAATAAGAATGTAATGCTAGGTTATAAATGAGATTAATAGAAAGTTGAAATTGTAACTTGTAAGTCAAAAGATAAAATTATTGAACATCTAATTAATTAAAGGAAATAAGATAAACTTATATGATTTTAATTACATTCTTAAAGGCATATATATAACTTACCAAAGATATAAAAAGTTGAAATGTTAATAAGAAATTGTAATAGAATGTTGTACAAGTAAAAATTTGAAATAATGAAGGTATTCAATGAAATTCTTTAATAAATAAGAATTGGGTGTTGTAGTTGTTATAAACTTAATTATAATTGAAATAATACTAATTGAATATAATAGAAGGCAAGTATTGTAAGTAAGAAATGTTAACTACACTAAATAAGTTGAAGTTATTTCTAAATAAAATTGTAAGCAATAAAAGTAAAATAAAAAGATAAATCATTATATGAAAGAAAAGAAATCAAATACTAATGTATGAAATGAAATTAATAATAAGTAAATTTGATTTGTTGTTTGGAATTGTTGTTGTTTTGGTTTATGGTAGTTTAGGCAAGGATACTTTAAATTAGTTGGAAGGTACGAATAATCTATTTAGTTTCACCTAAGACTGTTGAGTGAAGGGTACGCTTAGTAGCTTTTTTCTCTGTCCATGCAATTTAAAGTTTTGAACCCGAACAACTATTTGTTTGGTTTGATATGAATGAATGATTGATTATATTGATTCTGTATGATGGTTGTATGTTGTGATTGCATGTGATTGTTGTGTTTGACATTGCTTTGTTTGTTAGTGGATGAAACAAAAATAATATTTCATTTTATATAATTGTTAACCTTTTCGGATTATATAAGTAAAATACAGGTTATGGAAGCAAATTGCTACTGCGTTTGGTTCCATAAAATAAACGTTAATTGCTCGACTAATAGGTACGTTTTAGGATTACGGTTTGTAGCGTTATTATATTGTTTTCCCGTTGTGGGGATATATTATTTTGGAAAATATATGTTGTATATTGTTATATTTGATATTATATTTCCTCCCGAGACTCTCCATACAAAGGAGACTCTGTTGAAATTTTCCGTAAACATTGGACTTAGAAAAATTTGAAAATGTTTTTCCAAACTTTAATAATTTAAATATAAAAGATTAAATGGTTATAAATTGGTATATTTTATTTTAAATTATTTTATTTTGTAAATTTACTTGTTTATAAATTCAATATTTTAAGTAAGATATATTGATTTCTAAATCCCTCTTTTCCCTTCTTTTCCTTTTCGGGGACGAAAAATTTTGAGTGGGGGAGAGTGCAACGACCCATAATTTTCGACAATTTAAATTGGTTAAATTTAGGAGATTTTTGTAATCAAATATTAGTGGAAATAAAAAATTTGTAAATTAATATTGAAATGAGCGCTAAAATAAAATATATAAATGGTAATTAAAACCTATTTATTAGTAATTTGAATAAAATTTCAATAAATGAAATGGTGTATGTAACGACCTAGAATTTCTGTCATTTGAAATTCAGATATTTAACTGATTTTAAATATCAACAAGTAAAATTTGTAAGTCGAATAAATTATATTTCGAATATTTAGATTTAATTGGATAATTAAATCGATAATTTAATATTTAGAATTGCATAAATAATTGGGAATTGGGTTTAATGTGATAAAAAATGATTTATAAAGTTATATTAAATCATATTGGAGTTAGAACAATGTTTGTGAACTTTTAAAATTGAATTAAAAGTTAAATTGCAGAAATTTAATACTTTAATATTTAATTGACGACTAAAAATAGTCATTTTTCAAACAGTCTCGGATTTCGACAAAACCAATTTCATCGGATCCGTAATGTCAGATTATAGTCAGGTTTTAAATTTCGTGTCAATCGGATTTACGGTTTGTCCGGGGGAAGCCAAAACGAATAGAAATTGGTTTAATCGATTTAATTTAAATTTGATCGTTTATTTCCGTAACCCGCATATATGATCGAATTGGCTCTCGATACCTATTCCATTGTGTCCGGAACGTGGGTTAAACCCTAGAAAAGCCGGTCACCGCGTTAGATTTGGAGTTCGGAAAAATACGATGAATAGTGTTTTTGGCGAATTTTCTATAAAAGGACTTCACGATCTTCAATTTGCAAACAAAGCCCTAACCCTAATCACAGCCGCCATTTTCGTTCTAGGGCCAGAAACGCACGAATCTTTCCCCCTCTATTATCTCCCAATCCATCATCTTTCATAAGAAACTTCCAACTAACAATTAAAGAGCATAGTGTGGTCTTCGAATCCAACGGTGGATTTTCACTACCATCATCGTATGGAGGCGAATCTGAGCCATGTTCGCCTACAGTTCACGCACGCATTTCTAGGCTGAGATGGTGTCAAGCTTCGTGCCATGGTGGCCGTGGGTAGAGGCAAGGAAGAGCTACATGATAATGGTTCCTGATCGTCGTCGAAATTGTCGTTGGAGTCGCGGTAATTCAGTGAAGAGGCGGCCATATGGGTTGCTCATACGTGTAGAACACGGGAGGAAGAAGATGGAGTCTTCGTCCTACATTCTAGGGTTTTGGTTCGAGCGGCTCTGATTGAATCTGGGTATAAAAATATAAAGAAATCGAAATTAATTTATATCATAATGTGTACGAAATTTAAAAATTGATAACTTTGTCATACGAGGTCGGAATTGGACGAAACGAACTGCGTCGGGTTTGTTTTGATGATCACTACGCAATGGAACTGGTTTGGAGTCGTTTGGAGATAGTGATAATTTCGGATAAAATTAAACGCGTGTTTAATTTTATTCGAAATAAAATGCTACAACTGTTATCGGAAACTCAAGGTGAGAACTTCTCACTCAATCGAATCTGTTTCGATTTAAAGTTTAAATAGTTAGATTTAAAATTGCTTGATTGTCCGCTTGGATGATAGTTATTATCTGTTGCATTGAAATAGACCCAATACGTCGTTTATTAAGCTGATGTTATTTATTAAACACATATACCGCGATAATTCCAATTTGATGTGGAATTGGTATTATATATGTACTTGGAGTTGATTTCCCACATTATATAGTGGATGAGACCCTATTGCACCGCATAATAGCGGATAATATTTTATAAATCCCATATACCGTGATATTTCACCTCGAAGTGGATTTGGTATTATGCTAACATCTTTGGTCGCAGGGAAACAGGTTGGAGGGATCCAATTGGATTCCTCAAACATTTGAATTTATTTCATATGTTGTGTTTTGGCTAATTTATAATCCGTTTGATTATCTTTGTGATTGAGATTGTTGAAGGCTATAGGTTAGCCGAATATATTTTTGGTATCGTTGGATACCGAAAATAGATAAAAATATTATTTTTGAAATTTCAAGTTGAAAGTTGATAGTAAAAAAAAAAATTATTGAGAATTGGATAAGTTAAAAAGGAGTTTTAAAAAGACAAAGTTATTTTTGAAGCATATTGAATAAAATTCCAAATTACGGGAAAAAGGGCTAAGTAAATGGATTTCGATTAATATTATTATAAGTTGAAGAAATTATTAAAAAAAATTGGATTTTTAAATCGATTTGAAGAGAAAAAGAAATTTATTTAAAAAAAGAAATGATTTTGTAAATTCATTGGAAATTTATTAAGCAGAAATTAGTTGGTTTTGGTAATTAATTAAGAATAATTAATCAAGTATTAACTATTAATTAAGGGTTAATTAATGATCAATGAAAGGATAATTTATTAAATGTTTTTATAATCAATTGGTTATTAATTTACCATAACTAGCAAAAATTTATTCATAGAAATTTATTTGATTTAAATTAACCAGATGATTAAATTTATCCTACTTATGGATGTTTGAATTATATTGGATGTTGAATTGTTTGATATCTTTGATATGTGATGCTTTGTGATATATCCTGATGTGTGTTGTGATCTGTAATTTGTTTATCTGTGATATATATATATATATATATATATATATATATATATATATATATATATTTGTGATCTGTGAATGAAATGTAAGCGTTATAATCTATACCGCTTATCAAATATATTGTTATATTTTGATCTATGATGGTTGAATGTAGTTTCACTATTGTGTTAAACCATTGGACTACACAATACACACACAAAATGGGGATTTCACGTGGAAATCAGTTAAGTCGCAGATTTTTGACAATTCTAAAGATTGAATTTTTGAATCCAAATTAGTTTTGGAATTAGGATTGAAAGTTTTTAAAAATGGATTTCAAAAATAAGAGTTATTTTAAATAACTTAATAGAAATTAGAATTTAAATCATTTGATTTAAATTTTGAATTCAATATTTGAAATTGAATTCAATGATTTGGGAACTATGGTCTAAAAGATTGTGCAAGTTATAAAAGGTGTTTATACGAGTTTTAACCATTTAAAATATAGTTTTGGAAATTTTAAATTTAAATCCAAGTTTATACTTGAGTGGCTTTAACTCATGAAAGTTTTTAATCAGTTTTTCCCAAAAAGAAAACTATCTGTTTTCAAATAATAATAGCTTTCACATAAGGAAAGAAATTCCCATTTGTGTTAAAAGAATGTAAATTTGAAATTAAACTGTTTTGTAGGCTATGAATTAATCTTTGTGAAAGGTTGTTGAACTTGACTTGAAATAAAAGAGTATTTAAAATGGTGTATCTTTTATATTATAAAAGATTTGAATTGTGGATAGTTTTGAAAGCTATAAGTTAAATCTTGATTTAAAGATTTAATGAGTTAATCCAATTAAAATGGAAATTTATCTGGGAATCTGAGAATAAATCTTTGTGAAACTGGGTAAATTTTCTGAAGTAAATCTTTTTATTTAAATATTTAAAATTGTAATTTGTTTAAACCATTTGAAAGAAAGGGTTTGGGTAATAAGTTGTGACTTAATTGAAATCCCAATATCCATGTGTTTTAAAATATTGCGTTCACTATTCGGATTAGCCGGGAGAGGACCTTTGTGTCATATAACCCATTCCGAATAAGTGATACGACATAATGGATAGCATTGAAGACCGGTGTTGAAGACCGGGTATTTGTGAAAATGATAGGATGACCTATCGATTGTCTCTACACCGTTAGCTACGGTATAGAGATTTCCTTTGTAATCGGAAGTTCGATCGGGATTGTGAATACCCGGATTGCAAGGGTTTCTTTGGAAGTGCCTTCGGTTCTATTCGAACCCGGAACAGACTTGTATGGTTACGTGTCCGACATTACATTTTGAGATATAAAGCAGATTTCTTTCAAATACATCACTGTTGGTGGCGGAGAATTTATTCTCTTAGCTTAACAACCTTTTTTGAGACGTACAAGCTCAGAGGTTTTGTGGTTGAAGGTTATCAGCGATATACTCCCAATTTGGTAATGTGGCATGCTGAGTGTTGCTGTGTGTTGATTATTTATTGATCATTTGTTTATCAAAGCGTGGCTTTGTGAAAAAGCGTAGCTTTGTGGATGAGACTTCATCAGACATCACACCCCGTAAATGATCAAAACATGAAAGATGCGTCAAGGTTATGAGGGTCGCTCCCTTTAGGGCATGTCATTTCCTTCTGGAAGAGGGTGGTGTCAGGTATGGAGCCCTGATGCGTAACCTATGTGGTTGCTCCATTCTCATTTTCTGTGTGGTTGTTGCTTTATGATCGAGGGCCCTAGGATAAAGGTCCTAAAGGACCGGGGGGTTACATACTCGAGTAGTAGTTACCTAGTCACAGAGGTAACCCGGCCTTGTGTTGGCAGAGATCCGGTTAGGTTCTCGGGAAGTTCCTCCAGAGACGTACCCATGTGGCAGTAGGAAGTTCCTTAGCCAGACCATTTGTTGGAAATCCAATTCCCAATACGAACCCAGTACGATTTTAGTTGTATAACCTGCCATTTACTTATGGTGGTTACCGCTGTTTAGATGTAGCTATAGTAGGCATAGTTCGAAATGTCTATGTTCGCTAAGATTAATATTCTATTTTCGAAATGTTTTCATCAATATGCACTAATAATAATATCAAAAATGATTTGTTTTGCATAGTAAGCATCTTTGACTGTCATAAGGAGAAATCTCCTCCATTTCTGCGTTTGCATTGTGTATGTGGCAGGAGGGCTTATGGTAGTTTCATTTTCCAAAAGCATTGCGGATATTTTTCACTTCCCTTATTGTTGTTGTTTTAAAGATAAATAACTTCTTTAGTTCTCACACCAGTCCCATGACTGACCTGGAGTTTATTGTTCCCTTCCTAAACTCTAGGTGCCCACCAATTTCCACACGGGCAGCCTAGAGGCAGGTTATCAGGTTATTCTGGATTTTGGAGTGCTTTGGAGCTCAAGTAGCGAGCTGGATGGCGAGACGTATTGCTTATATATGATATTATCTTTTCCGTTGTAGAATTCGCTTGTAAGGACAAGTTTGTATAACTGTCCGTTATTGTGTTGTGCTTTATATTGACTCTAATGATGTAATGTATAAAATGTACAGTTCTTTGATTCAAAGATTATTCATTTATCTATTATATGTTGTACCACTGCGATTGTGAGATTCTGATATTGTTTCTGTTGTTCTTCTTTCGTTCTATTTTCTTCTTCTTCTACCTTTTTCTTCTTCTTAAACCCTAAGGGTTCGGTTTTCCGGCATTTAATTGTTCGGTAGTTGATACAGTGGACGTATTGATGTCGATTTTCGAAAGTCGAAGAATCTGGTCTTTACAATGTGGTATCAGAGCATTTGGTTCAGCGACAACCATGGCTCTGTTGGGATTACTCATTAGAGATAGAGTCAGTAGTACTCTAGAATGAGTTGAGTGTAATAATAGATATGAGAGCATAGTTGTTAGTGAATATGAAATTGTTTAGTATTGTGTTGACTTATCAGTAGATTGTTTATAGATTATGGTCGGTGCAGTCTAGCTAACTGTATCGATAGGGATTTCTAAACTCTTAAACGAGATAAACCGACATAGTATTGTTTTAAATTGGGTAAATGAAATAATTTTACCTCAATTAAATTTTATAAATAAAGGAAATAATTTTTCATAATTATTAAATTGTATATAGAATTAATTGTTTGATTGTTGAAAATGTAAGAAAATATATAAGTTAATAAAAGTTGTTTGAATAATCTAAAAAAAACAACAATTGTGAAAGAATAAATTATATAAAAGCAAGAATTGTATAAGTATAGAATTATAATTGAAATGATTTACAATTGTGAAATAATCTTGTATAGGTAAAGTTAAATAGTGAAATTCTATAAGAAAAGATTTATAAATGTGATTTATAAATAAAAGAAAATTTTGAAAGAATTTAAAGCATTGGATTCACTACTGTTGCTGGGGAATAATAAGGGTGATGACTGCAGCATCATCAGTATCATTTTCGAGTTTCTGTGTGATGGATTTGCTACCATAGTAAATTGAAAATTGAAGTTTTGTTGAGATAAACAGATTTGAAATTAAAATCCAAGTTTTAATTGATAAATAAATGTGAAATGAGTTTTGAATTTATAATATGAGATAATAAATTTTAGCTTTGGTAAAGTTGAAATAAATTTGAATTAGTATGATAAAATGCATGATTTGAAATTTAACTAAAGGTAAGTTTAAATAATTTGAATTGGATTTTAACTGGGTTAGATATGTTGTTGAAATGGAAATTTAAGTTAAGTTAAACAAATGATGTTTAAAAGGAATATAACTTAAGTAATGTTGAATAAGGTTGATTTTAGTATCAAAATGAATTAATGAAATGAAGTCATTAAATGAATATGAACTTGAGTTATATAAAGGAGGTTCAACTTTATTTGTAAAATAAATTGGTAATTGAACTAATGAATTGAATATTAATCAATCGAATGTAATGAATTGATATAGAATAATGGATATAAGTGTTAATTCATTTAAGGCTAACTGAATGTCAAACCAAATTGAAGGTAAACAAAGTGAATATGAATGTTGAATGTAAAGTGAATAAATTCGGTTGTATTGGATATACATTGGTTGTTAGATTATTGTTGATTGATTGAATTGAAATTCATATGCAATTGAATGAAAAAAATTGAAAGCTAAAGCAATTAAATTCAAATTGGAAGTTAAATAAATTTAAATTGAATAGAAATTGATTTGAATTGAAGGTGAACAAATATGAATGTAAATTAGTGAATGTAAACTAATTGAAAATGAATAATTGATTGTCGTTGTATATAAATTGGTTGTAAAAAATTACAAGTAATGTCGAAATCATATAAGTTGTTTATAAACCATGCTTAGTATGCGTTTCCTTTAATATGCATATGTTGTAGTTGTTTAAAAGAGTAAAATGTTAATAACTTCTTATATATGTCACTTATGTGTTTATATTGAGTAAGTACAGGTACCGGGGCTAATGTTTGGCTGGTTTTGATTGCGCAAAATGCTAAAAAAATAACTTCTTTGCTTAAAAATACTAAAAGGTATGCCTACGCAATAAAAATAGGAAATATGAATTGTTTTTCTATTTTTCGACCGTATGGGTCGATGTATATATATTTATATCTATTGTGATATTGTAAAAGCTCCTCCGTACAAAGGAGGTTATGGTGAAATTTTCTGAAAATTTAAGGCGTTAGAAAATTTTCGGGAAATTTTGGGAAAAATTTGTGAAAACTAAGTTTTGATTTGAAGTTAAAGGTTAAACGATATAGTTGGTTTTGAAAAGATAACTATATATGGATTTGAAAATATTAGTGAAGTTTTAAGAGGTTTAACTATGGATTTTGGAAAAGTTAAACATTTAAATGAATTTGAAACTTAATTTGAACGAATTATTTTGAAAAATTAATGAATTTGGGGCATTTTTCTTACTTGGTAATTTCGAGGACGAAATTCTTTTAAGTGGGGAAGATTGTCACGACCCAGAATTTCTGTAACAGCCCGCAAATCCGTACCCCTTGAGTCAACACTATTCTACAACCAACAACTCAAGTTGCACAGAAATACGAACCATTAGGGTGTAAGAAGAAGAGGTAGAAGAAGAGAAAACAAAACCAACATCAGAATCTAACCATCGCAGCGGAATAAAATATAATAGAGAATTAATAATCTTTACTCAAAATCAAATATATCAGTTTACATATATTACATCATCAGAGTACATCAGTCACAGCTCACATCAATAACATACAATGAATACACAACAACTCAAACAGCGGAATATATATATATATAACAAGTACGACTATATGTATCGTCCTCCAGCTCGTCTCCTGAGCTCCACAGCATCATATCCTGTATCCTATAATACTCAGTCTGACCCGAGCATTACAGTTAAATAACACCCGAGTCAGTCTGGAATACCAGCGTGAGAAAATCACACCCAATTTATTTTTAAAGTTTCAAAAATCCTTTGAAAACAAAGCATCTCGTAAGACCACGCCACAAATAAACATGTCGGGTTTTTACCTTACGATAGCTAAAACAATTTTTATATAGAAATCCTCTGATATTATAATAGGGTCTATATACAAATACTTATAAAATAGCCGAAATTGTTACATTCATTAAATTCCAGCTACTAGCCACAAAAGTGGGTAATACAAACAAAACTCGTACAAGGCTCGTAGGGAGAATGGATTTCCAACAATGACTAGGCACTGGGGTACCACCTGTCACAGTACGGGGCCTAGATCACCGTACCGAGGACTACTCCCTTCATCCCCTGCAACACAAGGCCGGAACCATTCCTTACTGAACAGTCCCGAACAAGATAAACCCCGTGGTTGGCGCGACCAACCACGCACTAAGCCGAAATATATAAAAAGGGACATCTAGACAGGGGAATTATCTTGTCCTGCTTGGGCATGACCCACCTAACCTTGCTGCATATCCCCTGATTTTCAGTCATTCCCATTTGATGAGGCTTGAGGCTAAGCGTTACCTTTTAGAACGTTTTCACTTAGAATGCCCATCGTCCACCTGACGATGTTTCGTAAGCATTCGTCCATACAAGTCCGTCCCGGGTTCGAACGGAACCGAAGGCACTACTCCTACTACGTCCATTTTGGAAATATCCTCAGGATTAGTAGCGACTAGCCCTTGCACTTCACTGCTTCATCTTCGACTCCGAACCCGTTTTTCGCACGAAACGTACAAATCGGATCGAAGTGGTTTTCGAGAAATTAATCTCGATCCCGGTCTCTTCGAAACGATCAACGCAGTTGGCCAATATTGATAGTCGGTTATTTAACTATCAATTAATATTCACAACATCCATCACACAATAAATAATTTCCCAAATTATTTATTAACCTCAAAATATCTTTCCAATATATATTTTCTATTTTCAATCCTTTGAAAAACAGTTTTCAAAACCATCTTTCTTTTCAGAATAAACTTTTCCAGATATTTTCTATCCCCTTCTGAAATCACCAAGTACAAAACTAGATTTTAAAAATAATTTTAAATCACTTTACTCTAAAAGATACATTAAAACATTTAGGATAAAACTACTTCAATAACTTGTTAAAAATACATATTATATGAATATTTGAAAATAAAGTTACTTAATAAAATATAACCCTAGATTTTCACTTTAAAAATAAAATACTAAGTCACTCTTTGAATAATTATTGCTATAATAGATTACTTTAGAATTTAAATATTTAGAAATAGTAAACTTTTTCAAAGCATACTTATTAAAACAACTTAAAACTTTTAATTTATATTTAAAAATTTACTTTGAAAACGTACTTGGTTATTCAAAGAGAAATTTCCAATCTCAATCACTTAAATCAATGTCCCGTATTGAATTCCCAATTTATTCCATTTGAAATAAATACTTTACTTATCAGTTCATTTCAAAATTCATTAAGTACGGACTTTATTATTATTTTCAGTTTGATTTTTAATCCTTTATCTGAAATGTACAAAATTTCAGGTTATTCACAATTCCTTCTTTATTCTTCTTAAATAAATTTAAATCATAAAGTTACAATAAATGTTTTGTTCCTTTAAACAACAACAATGAAGTTTAGGTCTTATTAACTTCCTGTTTATTTTAAATTTTTCTTACCATACTCAAAATTTATTTTTTTAAAAGTTTAAAGTCACTTTATTTTCTTTCCAGTTCCTTCTTAAATTTATTCAGTTTTCCTATAATTATTTACTTACAATTTCACTTCTTTTATTTTCATTCCCAAACTCAATTTTATATATTTGGTAATCCATTATTGCCCGATTATATCAATCAAGCCATAGTCTTCAATATTTCACAAAATTCATTACAGAATATCAAATATTCAGAACAGAGGATATTGAATAATTAAATAAAGTTGAGGGGTCCAGTTGGATCCCTCCAACCTGTTTTTCCTGCATCCACAGATGTTAGCACAATATAAAATGCCAATTCCAAATATATACCACACGACAGCACAACAATCAATTTCAACCAATCAAACAATTATTTAAATTTAATCATTAAAATTTTATTTTAAATTAACTGAGTGAGATTAACTCACCTTTTACTTCATTTTGCAGTTCCACTTCACCCTCGATTTGCTTCCACGATTATTGACCTTGTATAAACATTACGCGATTTATTAACATCTGAACTAATTAAATAATCAATTATCATTTATTAATATTTGAACTTATTGTAAAATTACTCCCTTTTGATAAATTTACTTAGGTAATTTATTTATTTTATTAATTTTCCTTAAACAAAAATATCCTTTAGCATCCAAAATAAATAAGTTTTATTAACAGATAAAATCTTCCTAGTATATACTTTCCTTATATAAAATTAGACCAGTAAACTTAAAGTGTGTGTTTGTGTGTTATATATATTTATATAAAAATATCGAATATCCCCTTTTTTTTTTAAAAAGAAATATCTTCCTAAAATCTTATATATATCTATATAGCTGTTTATAAATCTTACAATACTCCAAAAGCCCTATTATATTTGAAACTGTATATGCATATCTCAGTATATAAACAAAGTAAATAATTTACTTGCTGTAATTTTGTTATCGAATTGTAAATAATACCTTACACGAATGCTAGCCTCTGACCTACCCAGAACACGCGCGGCCTCCACGATACCCTCTATCATCGCCTCGAGCTCCACACAGTTCAACCACGTGAAGACAAACTGCAACCATAACTTCGCGTGTCGCTCAACAAACTGTCGCGAACCCATTGATCTCGCGGCCACTAACGCTTTCGCCTAACCTTCAGACGCCACCGAGCCACCCAGATTCGCGAACCTCACGCACTCGATCTACCAGTCGCCCTTCTCTCCATGGCCTTGCAATCGGCCGTGCGCATGACTCCAATACCCCTGCCCTAAATCTCGAGCTCCACGCCATCGCAAAACTTCGCGACCCCCACTCACGGTTCACCTGAAACGCGAACCCTCACGCGACTCTCCTTCACGAAGTCGAGCTTAGCCTTTTTTTTTTATTTTTTTATTTTTTTTATAAGAAACAAACTCGGTTTCAATTTGGGGGAAAATTGGCTTCGGCCAAATAATTATTATGTAAAAATCTCGGTTCCATTCTACAGATAAGGCTTCGGCCTTTATAAAAGAGAAATTTAAGCTTGCGTTAGAAGCTAGGGTTTGAGATTTCATTAAAAAGTTTTGACTAAGTAAATTAAATTTCATTAGATTTCTTTATGCATTTACGGTTAGTACGCTCAGACGGTAATTCCGAACCTTACGAAAATTGAAATCTGACAATAAGATAATATTACGGATCCAATGGAACTGGTTTCGTCAAATTCCGAGACTGTGCCTCGGAATGCTATTTTTAAATTCAATTTAAACGATATAAATTTTAAAATTGAACAACCCACTGTTATTTCAATTTTACAACTTCCATTATCCTCGGTAATACGAATATAAATTTTATAAGCCTTCAAATTATGTTTAATAGGCTTAAAATTCTGGAATTCAACATTTCATCCAATTTTAAATTATTTAAATCTAATAATTAAATTATCAAATGAATTGTGATATTCGTAATTCAAGTTGAAACTGTTATCTTGAATATTTAAAATCAATTAAATATTCTGATTTTAAATGCTTAAAAATTCCGGGTCGTCACATTCCTCCCCCCTTAAAAGAATTTCGTCCCCGAAATTACTACTTAGGAAGAATGGTCCAATACCCGTTTATTATTTCCCTAAACCAAACAGTTCAACATCTAACCAACTATCTTTCTATAGAAGATCCATTATCATTCTTATTAACTTCTCAACTCTCCCATAGTTTCAAACTATACTATTTCCTTAATCATTCGTGTTTCAATTTAAAACTAAATTTTGAATTATCAAAATTTTCTCAAAATTTTTCTAACTCCCTAAATTTCCGAAAAATTTCGCCAGCGTCTCCTTTGCGCGGCTAGCTCGGTACTACTACAAAATGGCCCTACGGCCTCCCAAATCCAAAAAGAAAACAAAAAGCCAAGTGGCTCAATCCAAATCCCAATCAAATTTCATACCAAATTTAAATACATACCTTTTTGTCGGGCATTTCAAATTTATTTCTTGAAATCAAATCCAATTTCCTTTTCCCTTTTATAATACCTGCATATCCTGCTTAGCACTAATATCCAATCACAATATCTCAAAATATTTTATCGACTTTCTTACAAAATGTCAATATCTATTCATTTCTATATTATCTTAGATTATATTTGTAATATCAATTTCCAATCTAGAATTTACCATTCATTTCTTAAGTTAGTATAAACATTTTATATGCTTCTTATCTTTAGTTCTCTTTACCATTTTTAGTTTATACCTATTTCTATTCAAATCGATTTCCACATTACATATGTATTTCATTTATTTTAAACTTTGAACTTTTAAATTTTATCCTTCATTTATAACTAATTTAAGTCATTACTTTAATTAGTTTCATTTACTAACTTATTTTAGTTTCCAATTCTAAATAGTTTTGTCGTTAACAAAATTTTCCAAAATTTTCAAAAATTTTCTAACTCTCAAAATTTCTGACAATTTTTGGCAGAGTCCCCTTTGTACGGAGGAGCTTTTGCAATTTGACAAAAGAGATAAATATATATACATCGACCCACACGGTCGGAAAAACCAAAAAACAGTTCATATTTCCTATTTTAATTGCGTAGGCGTACCTTATTTAGCATTTTAAGCAAGCGGCTTATTATTTTTAGCAAATAGCACAACCAAATCCAGCCATACGGCTTCCAGGTACCTGTACTTACTCAATTTAAACATGTAAGTGCCAAATATAAGAAGTTTAACACCTTTTACTTACTTGCAATAGTTAAAACATATGAATTTTAAAAGAAATTCACACCAAAAATTTTCCATAAGCAACTTATACAATTTCCAGGTTAATTCAACTGTTTCAATTTATTTATAACCATTTTCATTCAATTCGAATGGTTGTCAATCCATTCGTATACAACTTCATCAATTTGAATGGTCTAAAACTAAATCGCTTACATTTAATTTAGTTTTAAGCAAGCTGAACTCATATTTAATTCAATTGCTTTCAAAATCAATTTATTTTATTCCTATCCATCCAAGGCATCTTAGTAACTTCTATTTACATCCAATAACAATTTATTCTTTGCAATTTGACGAGATTTTTGTGAATAAATAAGTATTTATGTTTATAACCTATTTAAATTGACTCCAACTCAATTTATACTTAATTCTATTCCATTTCGGATTTATTCACAATCCATATATTCTCAGTTTCATTGCATTTAAATTTTATTAACCAAAATTAGTTCATTCAAAACCATTAACAATTTAGGTACATCTCCATTACCAATTAAATTTTCCTTCTTATTTTAATTCATTCACATCCATTCATTTATTCAATATAATTAGTTTATCCACATTCACTTAAACCATTCTAATAAACTCGAAACATTCTATTTTCCTTATTGGCTCAAGTTATTTCAATTCCTTAATAATTTAAATGGTTTACAATTATTTATTTAAGCATTTTCATCCCATTAAATATTATCGGCAACTCACCGAATTTTATTTCAATTAAAATTTATTTTTACTTGATTTAAATCCAATCCATTATTATTAAACTTAAATTTTAGTTGAATTCAATTCAACTCCTTTCCACCCTTGCTTAAGTTTAGTCACTCCAATATTATACTTAAGCTCATTTCGTTCCAAGTAAATCTTTCTCTTCCATTCAATTTAACTTGATTCTATTTCAGTTAAATCTCATTTTAAAATTTACAATTTCATTTGATTTGTTATTATCAATTTTACCTTTCAGATTCAGTTCATTCAATTTATTACATGGCCATGTCCAATTTATTTCCACTTATTCGGATTTTTATTTGCAATTCATACCATTACTATTTTAATCCATTTCATTTTTATGCTATACTTCCCTAATTATATTTACTTTGTTTACACTTCAAGTCTAATTTTAATTAATAACTCAAGTTCTGATTCTATTATTCACTTTTAATTTGCCACCCAATTTATTAACTCACATTGCAATTTGGTTCACAAATCAATTAATTAATTGCAAGGCCACTTTACAATATATTTTCTTCATTGACAATGTAAGTCGAACTTAATTATAACTTGAGTTTTGTTTTCAAACCCCATCATAAACTCACAATTCAATTCCATTAACTAATTTATTATCCAATTAGTTCTTCCCTTATTTATAATCCAACACTTGAAATTTTAATCAAAATATCACTCCATTTAATTTTCTTAAGTTCAATATACTTTATAATTCAAGTTTGGATTTTCTTCTCATTTTTTTTTTTCAATTCATCACAATATTGATTTTGGGCTTTTCATTCCATTTTCAATTTAATAAGTCACAACTTATTATTTTACACAATTCCATTCATCATAAGCTGGAATATATTCATCTTTTATTTTATTTTTAACTCAAGCCTTCTATTTATTTATAGCCCAAGCATATTTTATTTTCATGGATCTTTAATTCTTTTATAAGTTATTCTGGTTTATTTATTTCAATTCTCATTTCTTATCCAATTTACTTCCCATTTATTCAGGTAAGAATTTAATCTCATTAATTAATTCAATTGAATTCTCATCCCAACTCAATTTTTACTTTAACTCGGATTTATTTAACTCATTACGATTTCAACTTAATTTGAATATAATTGGATATTAACTTCAGCCCATCCAATTAATTTCAATCTAGTTATATTTTTATTTCATCAATCCAAGTTAATTTCATTTTAACTCTTCACTTTAGATTCACATTCCACTATCCAAAGCTTAAATTTCTTCCGGATTCAAAAATCATTTCCATTTATAAACTTACAACTTATCTTATCGGGATTTTTAAATCCCCGGCTTTGGTTTCAAATCATTTTGAAATCTCCAATATCTCAAACCACATTTCACAAATTTTTTAATCCAATCCTGGCTTATATTTCCAACAAATTTCCTCTGAAATTTTCAAAAACATCTGCTTTCCTAAAAAAATCAATTTGGTAGCAATTCTTCACCTAGAAATTCGAAAATGAATACTGATGATGCGGCCGTCATCATCAGAATTATTTTCCAATAATCCAAGTGACTTCAATGCTATTTCACTTCCAAAAATCCATTTTAAAATTATTTTCCTTTTGGAAGTACCTCCAAAACAAAAACAATTGTGTTATTATTCATCTTCGAATACTTTGACAAACACTTCCAAAACCTCCAGGATTTAAATTCCCAAATCCAGCTTTAAATCAATTTTTACTATAATGTTATTTGCATAGCTTATGCTCATACAAATTCTTATTTGGTTATATTTTAATTTACAATGCACATTTACATTTCATATTTATAAATTTCATTTTTATAATGAATTTATTTACTTAACCCTTTTTGGTTGTATGTTCAATTTTAAGTCAAATTTTCACTCAACAATGATAATAATTCAATACTATTTTTTTTTAACATCCAAACAACCATATATTCAATAAATAGTTCAAGAAAACTTTTTCTTATATCAAAATATATTTTTGGGCAAAATTATTTCATTTACCCATATTTAAAACAATACCGTGTCGATTGTTCTATTCAAGTGTTTAGAAACCCCTTCGATACAGTTGCGCAGACTGTGTCGACGAAGGTTCATATGCCACTCGATAAACCAATCAACACAATATTAAAACAATTTATATTCACTAACAAATACGCGCTCATATCTATTAATACGCTCAAACTCATTATAGAGTACTATAGACTCTATTTTAAATGAGTAATTCCCACCAGAGCCAAGGTTATCTCCAACCTAAGCTCTGATACCAACTGTAACAGCCCGCAAATCCGTACCCCTTGAGTCAACACTATTCTATAACCAACAACTCAAGTTGCACAGAAATACGAACCATTAGGGTGTAAGAAGAAGAGGTAGAAGAAGAGAAAACAAAACCAACATCAGAATCTAACCATCGCAGCGGAATAAAATATAATAGAGAATTAATAATCTTTACTCAAAATCAAATATATCAGTTTACATATATTACATCATCAGAGTACATCAGTCACAGCTCACATCAATAACATAAAATGAATACACAACAACTCAAACAGCGGAATATATATATATAACAAGTACGACTATACGTATCGTCCTCCAGCTCGTCTCCTGAGCTCCACAGCATCATATCCTGTATCCTATAATACTCGGTCTGACCCGAGAATTACAGTTAAATAACACCCGAGTCAGTCTGGAATACCAGCGTGAGAAAATCACACCCAATTTATTTTTAAAGTTTCAAAAATCCTTTGAAAACAAAGCATCTCGTAAGACCACGCCACAAATAAACATGTCGGGTTTTTACCTTACGATAGCTAAAACAATTTTTATATAGAAATCCTCTGATATTATAATAGGGTCTATATACAAATACTTATAAAATAGCCGAAATTGTTACATTCATTAAATTCCAGCTACTAGCCACAAAAGTGGGTAATACAAACAAAACTCGTACAAGGCTCGTAGGGAGAATGGATTTCCAATAATGACTAGGCACTGGGGTACCACCTGTCACAGTACGGGGCCTAGATCACCGTACCGAGGACTACTCCCTTCATCCCCTGCAACACAAGGCCGGAACCATTCCATACTGAACAGTCCCGAACAAGATAAACCCCGTGGTTGGCGCGACCAACCACCCACTAAGCCGAAATATATAAAAAGGGACATCTAGACAGGGGAATTATCTTGTCCTGCTTGGGCATGACCCACCTAACCTTACTGCATATCCCCTGATTTTCAGTCATTCCCATTTGATGAGGCTTGAGGCTAAGCGTTACCTTTTAGAACGTTTTCACTTAGAATGCCCATCGTCCACTTGACGATGTTTCGCAAGCATTCGTCCATACAAGTCCGTCCCGGGTTCGAACGGAACCGAAGGCACTACTCCTACTACATCCATTTTGGAAATATCCTCAGGATTAGTAGCGACTAGCCCTTGCACTTCACTGCTTCATCTTCGACTCCGAACACGTTTTTAGCACGAAACGTACAAATCGGATCGAAGTGGTTTTCGAGAAATTAATCTCGATCCCGGTCTCTTCGAAACGATCAACGCAGTTGGCCAATATTGATAGTCGGTTATTTAACTATCAATTAATATTCACAACATCCATCACACAATAGATAATTTCCCAAATTATTTATTAACCTCAAAATATCTTTCCAATATATATTTTCTATTTTCAATCCTTTGAAAAACAGTTTTCAAAACCATCTTTCTTTTCAGAATAAACTTTTCCAGATATTTTCTATCCCCTTCTGAAATCACCAAGTACAAAACTAGATTTTAAAAATAATTTTAAATCACTTTACTCTAAAAGATACTTTAAAACATTTAGGATAAAACTACTTCAATAACTTGTTAAAAATACATATTATAAGAATATTTGAAAATAAAGTTACTTAATAAAATATAACACTAGATTTTCACTTTAAAAATAAAATACTAAGTCACTCTTTGAATAATTATTGCTATAATAGATTACTTTAGAATTTAAATATTTAGAAATAGTAAACTTTTTCAAAACATACTTCTTAAAACAACTTAAAACTTATAATTTATATTTAAAAATTTACTTTGAAAACGTACTTGGTTATTCAAAGAGAAATTTCCAATCTCAATCACTTAAATCAATTTCCCGTATTGAATTCCCAATTTATTCCATTTGAAATAAATACTTTACTTATCAGTTCATTTCAAAATTCATTAATTACGGACTTTATTATTATTTTCAGTTTGATTTTTAATCCTTTATCTGAAATGTACAAAATTTCAGGTTATTCACAATTCCTTCTTTATTCTTCTTAAATAAATTTAAATCATAAAGTTACAATAAATGTTTTGTTCCTTTAAACAACAATAATGAAGTTTAGGTCTTATTAACTTCCTGTTTATTTTAAATTTTTCTTCCCATACTCAAAATTTATTTTTTTGAAAGTTTAAAGTCACTTTATTTTCTTTCCAGTTCCTTCTTAAATTTATTCAATTTTCCTATAATTATTTACTTACAATTTCACTTCTTTTATTTTCATTCCCAAACTCAATTTTATATATTTGGTAATCCATTATTGCCCGATTATATCAATCAAGCCATAGTCTTCAATATTTCACAAAATTCATTACAGAATATCAAATATTCAGAACAGAGGATATTGAATAATTAAATAAAGTTGAGGGGTCCAGTTGGATCCCTCCAACCTGTTTTTCCTGCATCCACAGATGTTAGCACAATATAAAATGCCAATTCCAAATATATACCACACGACAGCACAACAATCAATTTCAACCAATCAAACAATTATTTAAATTTAATCATTAAAATTTTATTTTAAATTAACTGGGTGAGATTAACTCACCTTTTACTTCATTTTGCAGTTCCACTTCACCCTCGATTTGCTTCCACGATTATTGACCTTGTATAAACATTACGCGATTTATTAACATCTGAACTAATTAAATAATCAATTATCATTTATTAATATTTGAACTTATTGTAAAATTACTCCCTTTTGATAAATTTACTTAGGTAATTTATTTATTTTATTAATTTTCCTTAAACAAAAATATCCTTTAGCATCCAAAATAAATAAGTTTTATTAACAGATAAAATCTTCCTAGTATATACTTTCCTTATATAAAATTAGACCAGTAAACTTAAAGTGTGTGTTTGTGTGTTATATATATTTATATAAAAATATCGAATATCCCCTTTTTTTTTTAAAAAGAAATATCTTCCTAAAATCTTATATATATCTATATAGCTGTTTATAAATCTTACAATACTCCAAAAGCCCTATTATATTTGAAACTGTATATGCATATCTCAGTATATAAACAAAGTAAATAATTTACTTGCTGTAATTTTTTTATCGAATTGTAAATAATACCTTACACGAATGCTAGCCTCTGACCTACCCAGAACACGCGCGGCCTCCACGATACCCTCTATCATCGCCTCGAGCTCCACGCAGTTCAACCACGCGAAGACAAACTGCAACCATAACTTCGCGTGTCGCTCAACAAACTGTCGCGAACCCATTGATCTCGCGGCCACTAACGCTTTCGCCTAACCTTCAGACGCCACCGAGCCTCCCAGATTCGCGAACCTCACGCACTCGATCTACCAGTCGCCCTTCTCTCCATGGCCTTGCAATCGGCCGTGCGCGTGACTCCAATACCCCTGCCCTAAATCTCGAGCTCCACGCCATCGCAAAACTTCGCGACCCCCACTCACGGTTCACTTGAAACGCGAACCCTCACGCGACTCTCCTTCATGAAGTCGAGCTTAGCCATTTTTTTTTTATTTTTTTATAAGAAACAAACTCGGTTTCAATTTGGGGGAAAATTGGCTTCGGCCAAATAAATATTATGTAAAAATCTCGGTTCCATTCTACAGATAAGGCTTCGGCCTTTATAAAAGAGAAATTTAAGCTTGCGTTAGAAGCTAGGGTTTGAGATTTCATTAAAAAGTTTTGACTAAGTAAATTAAATTTCATTAGATTTCTTTATGCATTTACGGTTAGTACGCTCAGACGGTAATTCCGAACCTTACGAAAATTGAAATCTGACAATAATATAATATTATGGATCCAATGGAACTGGTTTCGTCAAATTCCGAGACTGTGCCTCGGAATGCTATTTTTAAATTCAATTTAAACGATATAAATTTTAAAATTGAACAACCCACTGTTATTTCAATTTTACAACTTCCATTATCCTCGGTAATACGAATATAAATTTTATAAGCCTTCAAATTATGTTTAATAGGCTTAAAATTCTGGAATTCAACATTTCATCCAATTTTAAATTATTTAAATCTAATAATTAAATTATCAAATGAATTGTGATATTCGTAATTCAAGTTGAAACTGTTATCTTGAATATTTAAAATCAATTAAATATTCTGATTTTAAATGCTTAAAAATTCCGGGTCGTCACAATTTCGTCATTTGAAATGCAGATATTTAATTGATTTTAAATATCAACAAGTAAAATTTGTAAGTCGAATAAATTATATTTCGAATATTTAGATTTAATTGGATAATTAAATCGATAATTTAATATTTGGATTTGCGTAAATAATTGGGATTTGGGTTTAATGTGATAAAAAATGATTTATAAAGTTATATTAAATCATATTGGAGTTAGAACAATGTTCGTGAACTTTTAAAATTGAATTAAAAGTTAAATTGTAGAAATTGAATATTTCAATATTTAATTGACGACTAAAAATAGTCATTTTTCAAATAGTCTTGGCTTTTGACGAAACCAGTTTTATCGGATCCGTAATGTCATATTATAGTCAGGTTTCAAATTTCGTGTCAATCGGATTTACGGTTTGTCCGGGGGAAGCCAAAACGCATAGAAATTGGTTTAATCAATTTAATTTAAATTTGATCGTTTATTTACATAACTCGCACATATGATCGAATTGGCTCTTGATACCTATTCCATTGTGTCCGGAATGCGGGTTAAACCCTAGAAATGCCGGTCACCGTGTGAGATTTGGAGTTCGGAAAAATACGATGAATAGTGTTTTTGGCGAATTTTCTATAAAAGGACTTCACCATCTTCAATTTGCAAACAAAGCCCTAACCCTAATCACAGTCGCCATTTTCGTTCTAAGGCCAGAAACGCACGAACCTTTCCCCCTCTATTATCTCCCAATCCATTATCTTTCATAAGAAACTTCCAACTAACAAATTAAAGACCATAGTGTGGTCTTCGAATCCAATGGTGGATTTTCACTATCGTCGTCGTATGGAGGCGAATCTGAGCTGTGTTTGCCTACAGTTCACTCACGCATTTCTAGGCCGAGATGGTGCCGAGCTTCGTGCCATGGTGGCCGTGGGTAGGGGCGAGGAAGAGCTACATGATAATGGTTCCTGATCGTCGTCGAAGTTGTCGTTGGAGTCGCGGTAATTCAGTGAAGAGGCGGCCATATGGGTTGCTCGTACATGTAGAACACAGGAGGAAGAAGACGGATCTTCGGCCCAGATTCTAGGGTTTTGATTTGAGCAGCTCTGATTGAATCCGGGTATAAAAATATAAAGAAATTGAAATTAATTTATATTATAATGTGTACGAAATTTAAAAATTGATAACTTTGTCATACGAGGTCGGAATTGGACGAAACGAACTGCGTCGGGTTCGTTTTGATGAGCATTACACAATGGAACTGGTTTGGAGTCGTTTGGAGATAGTGATAATTTCGGATAAAATTAAACGCGTGTTTAATTTTATTCGAAATAAAATGCTACAACTGTTATCGGAAACTCAAGGTGAGAACTTCTCACTCAATCGAATCTGTTTCGATTTAAATTTTAAATAGTTAGATTTAAAATTGCTTGATTGTATGCTTGGATGATAGTTATTATCTATTGTATTGAAACAGACCCTATATGCCGTATATTAAGCGGATGTTATTTATTAAACACATATACCGCAATAATTCCAACTTGATGTGGAATTGGTATTGTATATGTACTTGGAGTTGATTTCCCACATTATATAGTGGATGAGACCCTATTGCGCCGCATAATAGCGGATAATATTTAATAAATCCCACATACCGTGATATTTCACCTCGAAGTAGAATTGGCATTGTGCTAACATCTTTGGATGCAGGAAACAGGTTGGAGAGATCCAACTAGATTCCTCAAACATTTTAATTTATTTCATATGTTGTGTGTTGGTTGATTTATAATCCGTGTGATTATCTTTGTGATTGAGATTGTTGAAGGCTATAGGTTAGCTGAATAAAATTTTGGTATCGTTGGATACCAGAAATAGATAAAAATTGGATTTTTGAAATTTCAAGTTGAAAGTTTATATTAAAAAAAATGATTATTGAGAATTGGATAAGTTAAAAGGAGTTTTAAAAAGACAAAGTTATTTTTGAACCATATTGAATAAAATTCCAAATTACGGGAAAAAGGGCTAAGTAAATGGATTTCGATTAATATTATTATAAGTTGAAGAAATTATTAAAAAATTGATTTTTAAATCGATTTGAAGAGATAAAGAAATTTATTTAAAAAAAGAAATGATTTTGTAAATTCATTGGAAATTTATTAAGCAGAAATTAATTGGTTTTGATAATTAATTAAGAATAATTAATCAAGTATTAACTATTAATTAAGAGTTAATTAATGATCAATGAAAGGATAATTTATTAAATGTTATTATAATTAATTGGCTATTAATTTACCATAACTAGCAAAAATTTATTCATAGAAATTTATTTGATTTAAATTAATCAGATGATTGAATTTATCCTACTTATGGATGTTTGAATTATATTGGATGTTGAATTGTTTGATATCTTTGATATGTGATGCTTTGTGATATATCCTGATGTGTGTTGTGATTTGTAATTTGTTATCTGTGATATATATATATATATATATATATATCTGTGATATGTGAATGAAAGGTAAGCATTATAGTTTATACCGCTTATCAAACATACTGTTATATTTTGATCTGTGATGGTTGAATGTTGTTGCACTATTGTGTTAAACCCTTGGACTACACAATACACACACAAAATGTGGATTTCACGTGGAAATCAGTTAAGTCATAGATTTTTGACAATTCTAAAGATTGAATTTTTGAATCCAAATTAGTTTTGGAATTGGGATTTAAAGTTTTTGGAAATGAATTTCAAAAATAAGAGTTATTTTAAATAACTTAATAAAAATTGGAATTTAAATCATTTGATTTAAATTTTGAATTCAATATTTGAAATTGAATTCAATGATTTGGGAACTATGGTCTAAAAGATTGTAAAAGTTATAAAAGGTGTTTATATGAGTTTTAACCATTTAAAATATAGTTTTGGAAATTTTAAATTTAAATCCAAGTTTATACTTGAGTGGCTTTAACTCGTGAAATTTTTTAATCAGTTTTTCCCAAAACGAAAACTATCTGTTTTCAAATAATAATAGCTTTCACATAAGGAAAGAAATTCCCATTTGTGTTAAAAGAATGTAAATTTGAAATTAAACTGTTTTTGAAGGCTATGAATTAATCTTGGTGAAAGGTTGTTGAACTTGACTTGAAATAAAAGAGTATTTCAAATGGTGTATCTTTTATATTATAAAAGACTTGAATTATGAATATTTTTGGAAGCTATAAGATTTAAAGATTTAATGAGTTAATCCAATTGAAATGGAAATTTATCTGGGAATCTGAGAATAAATCTTTGTGAAACTGGGTAAACTTTGTGAAGTAAATCTTTTTTTTTTAAGATTTAAAATGGTAATTTGTTTAAACCATTTGAAAGAAAGGGTTTGGGCAATAAGTTGTGACTTAATTGAAATCCCAATATCCATGCGTTTTAAAAATATTGCGTTCACTATTCGGATTAGCCGGGAGAGGACCTTTGTGTCATATAACCCATTCTGAATAAGTGATACGACGTAATGGATAGCATTGAAGACCAGTGTTAAAGACCGGGTACTTATGAAAACGATAGGATGACCTATCGATTGTCTCTGCACCGTTAGCTACGGTATAGAGATTTCCTTTGTTATGGGAAGTTCGATCGGGATTGTGAATACTCGGATTGCAAGGGCTTCTTTGGAAGTGCCTTCGGTTCTATTCGAACCCAGAACAGACTTGTGTGGTTACGTGTCCGACATTACATTTTGAGATATAAATCAGATTTCTTTCAAATACATCTCTATTGGTGGCGGAGAATTTATTCTCTTAGCTTAACACTCTTCTCTGAGACGTACGAGCTTCGAGGTTTTGTAGTTGAAGGTTATCAGCGATATACTCCCAATTTGGTAATGTGGCATGTTGAATGTTGCTGTGTGATGATTATTTATTGATCATTTGTTGATCAAAGCATGGCTTTGTGAAAAAGCGTAGCTTTGTGGACGAGACTTCGTCAGACCTCACACCCCGGAAATGGTCGAAACAAGAAAGATGCGGCAAGGTTATGAGGGTCGCTTCCTTTTGGGTATGTCATTTCCTTTTGGAAAAGGGTGGTGTCAGGTATGGAGCTATGATGCTTAAACTACATGGTTGCTCCAATCTCATTTTCTGTGTGGCTGTTGCTTTGTGATCGAGGGCCCTCGGATAAAGGTCCAAAGGACCGGGGGTTGGCATACTCGAGTAGTAGTTACCTAGTTACAGAGGTAACCCGGCCTTGTGTTGGCAGAGATCCGGTTAGGTTCTCGGGACGTCCCGCCAGAGGCATACCCATATGGTAGTAGGAAGTTCCTTAGCCTGACCATTTGTTGGAAATCCAATTCCCAATACGAACCCAGTACGATTTTAGTAGTATAACCTGCCATTTACTTATGGTGGTCACCACTGTTTAGATGGTAGCTATTGTAGGCATAGTTTGAAATGTCTATGTTGGCTAAGATTAATATTCTATTTTCGAAATGTTTTCATCACTATGCACTAATAATAATATCAAAAATGATTTGTTTTGCGTAGTAAGTATCTTTGACTATCATAAGGAGAAACCTCCTCCAATTCTGCATTTGCATTGTGTGTGTGGCGGGAGGCCTTATGGTAGTTTCATTTTCCAAAAGCATTGCGGATTTTTTTCACTTCCCTGTTGTTGTTGTTTTAAAGATAAATAACTTATTTATTTCTCACACTAGTCCCATGACTGACCTGGAGTTTATTGTTCCCTTCCTAAACTCTGGGTGCCCACCGATTTCCACACGGGCAGCCTAGAAGTAGGTTATTAGGTTATTCTGGATTTAGGAGTGCTTTGGAACTCAAGTGGCGAGCTGGATGGCGAGACTTATTACTTATATATGATATTATCTTATCCGCTGTAGAATTCGCTTGTAAGGACAAGTTTGTATAACTGTCCGTTATTGTGTTGTGCTGTATATTGACTCTGATGATGTAATGTATAAAATGTACAGTTCTTTGATTTAAAGATTATTCATTTATCTATTATATGTTGTACCACTGCGATTGTGAGATTCTGATATTGTTTCTGTTGTTCTTCTTTAGTTCTATTTTCTTCTTCTTCTACCTTTTTCTTCTTCTTAAACCCTTAGGGTTCAGTTTTCCAGCATTCAATTGTTCAACAGTTGATACAGTGGACGTATTGATGTCGATTTTCGAAAGTCGAAGAATCGGGTCTTTACATTGTAAATATTATACCTGGATATAAATTGAATATGAAAAGTATAGGGTAGGCATTGAATTAGTTAATGTAAGAACACAGTGTTACAGTAATTGATTGTAAATTAAGGAAACATGTTAATGCAAGTTAATAATTAATGAACTTGAATGAATGTTCCAATTTAATAAAATAATTCAAATGTTATGACTTAGTTATAAATGGAATATAATAAGAATAATGCAATTATTGTATTAAGGTGTGTAATACTATAATTTGTATAAATGAAACATAGGTAAACAAAGGTAAGTGTTGAATTAATATATGTTATTTATTTAGGGTATTGAATAAAATTGGTAATCCAATTGCAATTAATGGTAATAATGTTGATATAAGCTAATAAATTATATTTCAATGCAATATCCATTAATGGATGGAATGAAATGGGATTAATGTAAATGTTATACAAGGTTATAAATCAAATGGAAGGAAACAAACGTAAATATCGAATTAATTAATGAATTAATATACATTGAAGAGTAATTGAATGTAAATTTAATGGTAATTGGATAAAATCAAAATAAGATAATGAATTGCAATAATTGTGGGTTGATAATAAAGTGTGGATGGGAAAATGACTGTTTGTAGTAATTGAATGGAATTCCAATTTGTTGGAATAAGGTAAATATGTACTTGGTAATAAATTTAAACGAATTAAGATATTGAATTAATTAATATATATATATATATATATATATAATAAATGATCATTGAATAAAAAACCAATACTCTTTAAATATATATAATATTGGAGTGGAAATAATAAACTTATAAATGTGTGATTAAGAGTTTTGACAATAATTATTATGAGTTATATATATATATTTTGTTCATTCAATTGAATTGGAAATCATTGCAATAAATCTAAATTAAATGGTACGTTAAAATAAATAAAGGTAATAATGGGGAATAACGTAAATATTCTTCATAATAGGATATTAGTGAATAAAAAGAATGGAAATAAAGTTTTATCAGTATATTGGAATTTAATATACGATAATAGGATTAATTGCAATTCAACGAAAAGTAAATACTTAGAAGATTGCATAAATGGAAATTTAGATAAAATTTAAGAATATAAATATAAAAAATCGTGAAATAATGTAAATTGCATCCTTTTGATAACGATAAATTAAGTAATAGAATGAAAGGTTAATTTAATAGAATTATTGGAAATTAAATTTATAATTTAATGAAATTGAGGTTAATATTGAAATTTATAAATTATTCACCTCTAAGTTGACATTTAGATTTGTTTAATCATTGAAATTGATTGAGAAATCATAAATGATGAAATTTGGCAAATTTTCGAATTGAAATTGAAAAGTTGATTTAATTAACTAATTTTAATTTATTTAATTAACTGGAAAAATAGCTATTTTAGCCACTGACTCGGATTCCGACGAAACCTGTTTCATCGGATCCATAACATTGAATTATTGTAGGATTTCAAGTTTCGTAGCGATCGGACTTATCGTTTGATCGTACAGACTCGAAACAACTTGAAATAAATGAAATTGAAATCAGTTGAAATCAATTTGAAAAAAATATTGATTTGAGCATAACATCTTCATACGATGGAATTTGGAATTGAAACTTGTTCCATTGCGTTTAAAACATTTTAAAATATCTATTTTGATATATGGGTTGACCCGATTTCGTTCCGAAGTCGAAACGGGCTTTTTGGGCCACTTTGGCATTGGCGCGTATACCTTATCCATCTATTTTAATTTCTGACCTACTTATATAAACCCCATAATAAAGCCTAGTAGCCCCTATTCCTCATTTCTAAACGTACAGAAACTGCTGTGCTCCTCTTCTTCAATGGCTGTAAGCCGTAATATATCCAATTAAAATTTCAATCCAAGCTAAAAATTTAAACTCCTCAGAAAAGTTCAGAAAAAATATATTTCGAAGCTCTCGAAGAGAGCAAGTCCGATCTACTGTCCGTTTTTCGATCTGGGTTTCCTTTTGTCCGGAAATTGCAGATCAATTCTCGACCATTCGTAGTGCCACGATCAACTTCATCAGATCGTCAAATTAATTTAGGGGTTTTGTAGAGCTCGCTGAGGGGATTGCATCGACATAGGTAGCACGTCGATTTGATAGTTGGATTTGTCGTGAAAATTAGATTAGGGTTCGTATTGAAAGGCGGTGGCTGCAATTTTGTTTCGGTTCGTCGTTGGCATTTGGGGTTGTCGGGGGGGGGGGGGGGGGTCGAGACCGGTGAAGGGTGCGGCAGTGTCGACGCGGGTGCGACTGGCTGTGGTGGCAAGCTGATGCAGCGCCTAAGTCGTCCATCTACAGTCGCCAGCAAGTTATCACCTTAAGTCTCGAGCAACCTAACGAACGACCTAGCATTACAAGCGACCCAACGTGCATATCCTTAGGTCGCATAAGCTTAGGTCGCGAACAAATCTTAAGTCGGGAACGACCTAAGGAATCACGACCTAACCTACAGCACATAATGAGAATAGATGTTGTTCTTAGGTCGCTCGACCTTAAGTCGCTCACCTGATGTTGAAACTTAGGGCGCAAGGACCTTATGTCGCTGCCTTCATATGTCGCTGCCATGTCTTCTTTAAGCCGCTCCTTTAGGTCGCTCACTCTATGCCGTGGATTCTTAGGTCATGAGTCTTCCATGTTACTGTTAGATGATAAGTCGCTCGAGCTAATGTGTTGTTGTAAATATGTGTTGTTGTTGTAAATACGTTAAGTCGTATGTCATTTCTTATTAAGTCGAGAGTCGTGTGATGTTGTTGGTATATTTGTTATGTCGCTTGTATATCTCTTATGTCGTAAGTCGCGTATGTTGTTACTTTGTAATTTTGTTAAGTCGCGTCTGTTAGGTCGTTAACGACCTGTGTTAGAATGTTGAAGCTGGGGCTGTGTGAGTTGTAAATTGCTATAAATAGAGAGGTTGGGTCATTTGTAAAGATGGTTGATATTAAATAAACTTTTGTTTGAGTGCTTTGTGCCTCTTTAAAAATTGGAAGTTGAGTGTTATCTCCTTTCTCCATTTTTGATTATTTGAGTGCGCTCGAATCAACGGATTTGAAGCCGATTCAAGAAATCTCGTGTGTGAGATCAACGTCGAAGAATCGTAGATCTTCTAACTCGGTATTGTGCGCGATCAACGTGTTAAAGATAGCTAGAATCCGGTATCTCGCGAGATCAACGGATTTGTGCCTTTATCCTTGGTATCATCAATCCATCAATCCATATTTGATTAATTCCATCGTTGTTTTGTTGTTGTTGCTTGCATTTGAAGTTATCCGCTGCGTCAGTTTGGTATCAGAGCGAGACTTAGCCAATCATAGCTAAACCGAGCCTATTGGGAGCCGAGTTAAAGTGTTGGAGTTTTGAGCCGAGTATAGAAGTTGGATCAAGGCTGAGAGTTATAGAAGTTAGAGCCGAGTTCAAGCAGTTACAACCGAGCCAAGCTAAGTGCAGGCCGAGAGAAGTCAAGTTCAGATTTGAGTTAAAGTTGTGCTAGTCGAAGTGTGTGTTGGGATTTGTTGAAAATTCGACAATGCCTCCGAGACGTGCTAATCGATTTCAAAATGTTGAAGATGTGTATAGAAGACAAGAAGCTGAACAAATGGAGCAACGTATCAATGAAAAGTTTGATGAAGGTATTGGGAAGTTAGAGAAATTTATGAATGTCATGAATCAAAGTCAAAGGAGAAGGTCACTAATCTCGAAACATGGAGGAAACAGGGTTTCGCCATCGGTTTCAGAAGTGAGGAGGGTGTCACCACAATCTTGTCGAGAAAGAAGGGAATCATCAGTTTCAACGAGACGAGAATACCATGAGTACAGAAATGAAGAGAGAAGAACTCCACGTGAGTTTGGAGATGAGCCATATTGTGATGCTGAAAGACATAGTAGAAGAGATATGCGTGATCGTAGAGATGTTGATGGTCGAGATCGATATCGAAGTACATTCGATTATGATGAAGATGGTGATAGAGGTAGTATTCATTATCGAGATCGAGACCAAGTACGAAATCCATATCGGGATGTAGAAGATGATCGTCGATGGGAGTCGGGGATGAAAACAGAGATTCCAGAATTCAAAGGGGGAATGATGGCAGAAGAGTTTCTGGATTGGTTATCGAATGTTGAGGAAATTTTTGACTTCAAGGAAGTACTTGAGCATCATAGAGTTAAGTTGGTTGCTACACGATTGAGGGGAAGAGCTATGGCATGGTGGCAACAAACTAAACTTACACGGGAGAGAATGGGAAAGTAGAAGATTGTTTCATGGGAAAAGATGAAGAAGGTTATGAAGGCTACTTTCTTGCCTTATAATTATCAGTCTCTTATGTATCAGCGCTTACATAATTTGAGGCAAGGGACAAAGTCGGTAAATGATTATGCAGATGAGTTTTATCAACTGATTGCTAGAAACGATATCATGGAGATGGAGGAACAATTGACAGCTTGATTTGTTGGAGGATTGAGAATGCAAATTCAGGATATGGTGAATATATTTGATCCAAGATCCGTTGCTGGAGCACACCAGAAGGCTCTATCTTGGGAGAGGCAAAGTAGAAGAGGAGGTGGTGTGTTTACAAATTCTAACAATCAGATGAAAGGGGCTAGTAGCAATACTAATGTTTCCAAGGCTGTTAGTAAACCGATTGTCAATGAAGTTGCTAAGACCAAGGTCAACAACAATTTCAAGTGTTATAACTGTCAGGAGTTTGGTCATAAGAGCAATGAATGTCCGAAGCCTAAGAAGCGAGTGATGGTTGCTGAGGTTGAGGATGAAGATGCAGAAGTAGAATGTTCAAATTCACCACAAGTTGAAGAGGAACAAGAATTATTGGTGGGAGACAAAGGATATTCTTTAATGATGAGGAGGTCTTGTTTGACGCCAAAACGGGTAGAGGATACTAGTTGGTGGAGGAGTAACATCTTTCAGTTGACGTGCACCATTTTGGGAAGGGTTTGTAAGTTTGTCATCGATGCGGGAAGTTGTGATAACATCATCTCGACAGAAGCTGTAAATAAGTTAGCATTAAAGACAGAGAAGCATCCCAAACCCTACAAATTAGCTTGGTTGAGGAAAGGTGGGGAAGTGAAGGTTAGTCGAAGAGCTTGTGTAACTTTTTCCATCGGAAAGAAGTATAAAGATTAAATTTGGTGTGACGTGGTAGATATGGACGTATGTCATTTGTTGTTGGGGAGACCGTGGCAATTCGATAGAGCTATGCAACACGATGGAAGGACCAACTGCTATAGTTTCATGTTCGAAGGCACTAGAATCACTTTAGTTCCTAAACAGCGACAACAAAGTGAAAGCAAGTTGGAGGAAATCGGAGAACTGAAGACTCTGTTATCTTTGAAGGAGTTTGTCAAAGAAGTAGAGGATGGACCTGAAGTATTTCTGTTGATTGGACGTGAAAGTAGTGAAGCGGTTGAAATTCCTGAGGAAGTTAAGCCAGTGTTGAAGAAATTTGAAGATGTATTTCCTGATGAATTACCGAAAGAGTTACCACCGTTGAGAGACATACAACATCAGATTGATCTTGTTCTGGGAGCTGTGTTACCACATAGACCACATTATAGAATGAGTCCAAAGGAGCACGAAGAGTTGAGAAGGCAAGTGGAGGAGTTACTTGAACAAGGGCGCGTACAAGAAAGCTTAAGTCCTTGTGCAGTACCAGCTTTGTTAGTGCCAAAGATGGATGGAACTTGGAGAATGTGTACAGATAGTCGAGCACTAAACAAGATTACAGTGAGGTACAGATTTCCGATGCCTAGATTGGATGACTTGTTAGATCAGTTGAATGGAGCTGCTATCTTTTCAAAGATTGATCTGAAGAGTGGGTATCATCAAATTCGAATTCGACCAGGGGATGAATGGAAGACCGCATTCAAGACACGGGAGGGGTTGTATGAATGGCTGGTCATGCCATTTGGTCTTTCGAATGCACCTAGTACATTTATGCGCGTGATAAATCAGATCTTTCGACCATTTATTGGAATGTTCGTAGTGATATACTTTGATGATATATTGATATACAGTGGAAGTGCAGAAGAACATCTACAACACTTGCGGGAAGTGTTGATGATACTTCGTTAGGAGCAATTTTAAATGGCAACAAAGAAGTGCATATTCATGACACACAGTGTTTTGTTTTTGGGGGCATGTGTTATCCAAGGAAGGTATTCATGTGGATCAAGGTAAAGTTGAAGCAAACAAGGATTGGCCACAACCCAGGACCATAACTTTAGTGAGAAGTTTCCATAGGTCAGCGTCATTCTACCGAAGGTTTATTCCACATTTCAGTAGCGTAATGACACCAGTGACAGATTGTATGAAGGGAAGCAGTTTGTGTGGACTGAAGAGGCTGATTCTGCTTTCCAATAGACCAAGACACTCTTGACTAGAACATTGATTCTTAGATACCCGGATTTTCAGTTGTTCTTTGAGCTAGATACTGATGCGTCTAAGGTTGGAATTGGTGGAGTAATAAGTCAGAGGGGTCGACCAATTGCTTATTTTAGCGAGAAACTTTTTGGAGCCAAGACGAGATACAGTACTTATGACTTGGAGTTCTATGCTATTGTCCAAGCCTTAAAGCACTGGAGAAACTACTTGTTTTATAAGGTGTTTGTGTTATATGGACCACGAAGCGTTGAAGCATTTGCAGGGACATGATAAGATTGCAGCCAGGCATGCTTCATGGGTCGCATATTTGCAACAGTTTACATTTGTTGTAAAGCATAAGTCGGGAGTTACAAATCGAGTGGCAGACGCATTGAGTAGAAGAAATCATTTGTTGACTACGATGAGAGTTGAAGTGACGGGTTTTGGTGTACTTCCAGAATTGTTTGTTGAGGATTCTTACTTTGCTAAAATTGTAGATGAAGTCAAGAAAGGGAAGACAGATGAGTATGTGTTGGTAGATGGTTTTCAATTCAAAGGAAATCAATTATGTATACCAGAGTGCAGTTTGAGGATGCAGATTGTGAAGGAATTGCATGAAGAAGGTCATGTGGGAAGAGATCGTACCTTGCAGTTGATTTCTCAATCATATTTTTGGCCTTCCATGAGGAAAGAAGTTGAAAGATTCGTGTAGAGATGTCACATATGTCAAGTTTCCAAATGGACAGCTACGAATACAGGATTGTATATGCCATTACCCGTGCCTGCTAGACCATGGGTTGATATTAGCATGGATTTTGTTTTGGGTTTGCCAAGAGCTCAACAAGGAAACGATTCTATATATGTTGTGGTGGATAGATTTTCGAAGATGGCACATTGCATAGCTTGTAAAAAGACCGCCGATGTAGTTCGTGTTGCTCAATTGTTCTTTAAAGAGGTTTATCGACTACATGGGCTACCTGAGACCATTGTTTCTGACCGGGATACTCGATTTCTAAGTCATTTTTGGTTGAGTCTGTGGAAGATGGTTAGGACTAGACTGAATTTTAGTAGCGCCTATCATCCACAAACTGATGGGCAAACGGAAGTGGTGAACAGATCGTTGGGAAACTTGTTGAGGTGTCTTGTGAAGGATAATTTGAAGAGCTAGGATGTGATGTTGTGTCAAGCAGAATTCACACATAATCATGATGTTAATCGAAGTACTGGATTCAGTCCAATTCAAGTAGTATATTCAGCAATTCCAAATGGACCGTTGGATTTGTCGATAATTCCACGTCAGAAAGGGGTTGTTAAACGAGCTTGTGATTTCGTGAATGAGTTGCAGGAGTGTCACAGGACTGTTCATGAACGATTGCTTAAGTCAAATGAGAAGTATAAGCAACTTGCAGATAAGAAGCGAAGGAGTGTAAACTTCAAAGAGGGCGATTTTGTTTACGTAGTTTTGATGAAAGATCATTTTCCAGTTGGAACTTACAACAAGTTGAAGGCTCGAAAGATTGGACCAGTAGAAATCTTGAAGAAGATCAATGATAATGCTTATCGGTTAAGATTGCCGGACCATATCCATACCGCCGACGTTTTGAACGTCAAACACTTGATTCCACATCACGGAGATAAGTGTGTCGAAGGAGAAGAAAGTGTGAATTCGGGGTCGAATTCTCTTCAACCAGGGGAGGATGATGCAGCGCCTAAGTCGTCCATCTACAGTCGCCAGCGAGTTATCACCTTAAGTTGCGAGCGACCTAACGAACGACCTAGCATTACAAGCGACCCAACGCGCATATCCTTAGGTCGCATAAGCTTAGGTCGCGAACAAATCTTTAGTCGGGAACGACCTAAGGAATCACGACCTAACCTACAGCATATAATGAGAACAGATTTTGTTCTTAGGTCGCTCGACCTTAAGTCGCTCACCTGATGTTGAAACTTAGGGCGCAAGGACCTTATGTCGCTGCCTTCATATGTCACTGCCATGTCTTCTTTAGGTCGCTCCTTTAATACTATTGGATGATAAGTCGCTCGAGCTGATGTATTGTTGTAAATATGTGTTGTTGTTGTAAATATGTTAAGTCGTATGTCGTTTCTTATTAAGTCGAGAGTCGTGTAATGTTGTATCTAGTTATATTTGTTATGTCGCTTGTATATCTCTTAGGTCATAAGTCCCGTATGTTGTTACTTCGTAATTTTGTTAAGTCGCGTCTGTTAGGTCGTTAACGACCTGTGTTAGATCGTTGAAGCTGGGGCTGTGTGAGTTGTAAATTGCTATAAGTAGCGAGGTTGGGTCATTTGTAAAGATGGTTGATTTTGAATAAACTTTTTTTTGAGTGCTTTGTGCCTCTTTAAAAAGTGGAAGTTAAGTGTTATCTCCTTTCTCCATTTTTGGTTATTCGAGTGCGCTAGAATCAACGGATTTGAAGCCGATTCACGGAATCTCGTGCGCGAGATCAACGTCGAAGAATCATAGATCTTCTAACACGGTATCGTGCTCGATCAACGTGTTAAAGATAGCTAGAATCCGGTATCTCACGAGATTAACGAATTTGTGCATTTATCCTTGGTATCATTAATCCATCAATCCATATTTGATTCATTCCATCGTTGTTTTGTTGTTGTTGCTTGCATTTGAAGTTATCCGCTGCGTCACGAGCGGTCGTGTATTTGAAGGCGGCGGCTCATTAGGGTTTCTGGGATGAGGTTACGGGGTACTGTGCGCGTGATAGGAGATGGAAGATGCTGACGGGCATACGTTTTTTTATTCATCTTGTTTGTTTTATTTTATAAATTTTAATATTCGTGACGTTCTAACTTTAATAACTCTCACATACGGAATCCGTTTGACGCGCGGTTTTTTCCGCTAGGTTCATATTGGAATTTCGGACACTTTGACGCTGGTTTGGACGAATTTGAAGACTGTCCAATTTTTCGGTTTAAATTGGATTTCAATTTAATTTAAATTCAAAAGGTGAGTGTTTTAACCCACTCACAACTTCTAAGATTTCTTATGTTTGTTAAATTAAATTTTGATGTGATTTAAAATTTATTTATGATAGTTTGGGCATATATTTAATCATCATCTCAGTTAGATTGCATTTATTTAAGTTAAATTGTTATTTAATTTATTTTTCATATAAACTGCCAGTTAAATGTTTATTTATTTATTATTGCATATAAACTGCCAGTTAAATAGATTTAATTTATTTTTGAATATAAACTGCTAGTTAATACAAGTTGTTTACTATCCGTTCTATAGTGATGTTATTGTTTTATTAGATGATGATTGTTATAAATGGTTGATGATTGATATTTGATGAATGGATGTTGTATTTTATATTGTATAACTGCAAGTTATTGTGCATTTTCATTTTCACTCAGGATTACGGTTTGAAATGATATATAATCGTAAAATTTTATTTTAAATTACGGATTGAAATGACAAATATCCGTATCACTTGACCATAGGGTAGAAAATTATATACAGACACCTTGGTCTATATGTAAAATACTTTGAAATGATTTTCAATGGTTTAGGAAAGAAAAATACGATTTAATAAATATTAATTTTGATGTTATATAAATACTATTATACATATATAGTTGAATTCTTGAATTTAAACTTGGTATAAAATTGATTAATAAAAATGAGTTTAATAATGAAGTTTGATTGTTTTATATTATATGGTTAAGTATCTATTTAAGATATTGTATATATATATATAGTTTTAAATGACTTAAATGAAATTAAGTTGAAAGATAAATATGGAATTGGTTTAAATTGAATTGTTCAAAAAATTTACTGGAATAAATTTGATTTGAAGTTTAAATAAAAATGGAGATTGTAAAGGGTATGATTCTTATAACTTGATTTAGTTTTAAAGAATTTAAATGAATGTAAAGTTGAGATAAATGAATTTGTCAAGTTAAATAAATTGAAAAATATCCAGTTGTCTAAAGTTAAAGTTTTACTTAAACTATATTGGATTTATTAAGTATACGTTCAAATCTAAATAATAGCAGTTGAATTTGATATATATGAAATTATCAAAGAATAAGTTTTGAAATGGTCGAATAATTAAAGCTTTGAAATATATGAAAATTTTATTGGTTTATTGGGCACTTAAATCTATATTTGAAATTGATTGGTGAAGGTGAAGATTTATTATATAATTAAGCAATTTAATATTTAAACCATTTAAGTGGTGTGGTTATATTTCAAAGTTATGAAATTCGAAGTTCTATGTTTTGAAAGGATTTATTTCAAGTTTTGGTTTCAAAATATTATAACTTTGAAAATGTTATGGTTTAAGAAGTGATATATTTGGAAATAAAAATGATATCCTATTGATTGATTGTTTTTTTAAAATGGAAATGATATCGTAATTATATGGAAATTTGAAATGGATATTATATTCTGGTTTTAAAAGTATAAACTATTTTGAAAGACCGCGGTTTAATAATAACGATTGTGTGATATCCCAGAAATTTAGACAATATCAATTTAATCATCTTTAAATAAAATTAAATTGATTTGATGATAAATTGATTAATAATATACCAATTGGTTTAATAATCTGATTAAATAAATATTTAATCTGTGATTTTATCTTTAAAAGTTTAAATAAATGTTTTTAATTATAATGTGTGATGTATATATATTATAAATAATCTCTGTTTTGGAATTTAATAAATAAATGAAGTTTTTGTTTTCAAATTCTAATAATATATTTAGAAATTGGAAAATTATGTTTTAAATTAATTTTAAGTTTCTCAAAGTTATTTAAATTAATAATTATATGGTTTGTAAATATTTAAAATAAATGTTAAATTGTTTAAAGTTATATCTTAGCTAAAATTTTGTTTTAAATTTAAATAAAAAGTTTGTTTTATTTCTTATTAATATTATTTGATTAATATGATTTGGAAATATTTTATATAAGTTTAAAATTACAAAATAGCATATGGTTTAAATTTATTTATTAATAAAAGTGATTTATAATCTTTTATAAATCATTTAAAATTTGTTAAATTATTATTTTCAAGCCATACGTATAATGTATCATTTTTCTATAAATATAAAAAGGAATTTGTGACGACCACCCATGACTCCTGCACTAAACTAGGAAATAGTGCGTTGTAAAGTGTGCCAGGTCGTAATGGACGATCATCAGGGTAGGGTGAAACAATAAGTCTATCGTATTACTCACAGCGCAGGGATAAAATACAATAGAAAGGTATACATAGTGAAGCTCATAGAACAGAATCTTATCATATAAACTCATAATAGTTTTATACAAACATCTGAATAGTCAATACATCAAGCCTCACTACATAACACTCAGAGTATCAAACAAACAGCGGAACATCTAGTACATATAGTAAGAAAACAATATGCAAAAGCCTCCAGCTCGTCTTCGTCATCAACAGCGTTAGTTACTAAGAACAGCACCTATCACCTGCTACCTAGTCTGCCCATCCCAACATGGATGAACGGCCCAAGGTAATAAGAGTTAAACATAAAACCTTGAGTCAGACAAAAGTCTTAGTGAGCAGTAAATCAACTATCAAACATACCAAAAGAGCATAAAGGGTAAAAAGGAATAGGAATCCAACCATCCCACTCAACCTCTTTCTTCAGTGATAGCCCCCAAACACACTAAGCAGAAACAAGCATAGCAAAGCAAACAATTAAAGCAATTATCACTCGGGTCGAGGTCGATGTTTTCCAAGTACAAACTCCCAAGGCCTAAACGAAGATCAGATAAGCACCCACAAAACATCGCTCTTTAGACCGAGTGACGATACAACCAAAGCATCCAAACATCCATGACTCTGGCTATCACTGATATCATTGCCTCGATTTCACCGTTAATTGAATGACCGGCTCATTCTTTCATCCGTCCGTCAAGGGCTAATGGTAACCCCGGTTCTAGACATAACTCCGCACGTCATCGTGACCCGTGCCTAGGACTATCGAATCTGCCCAGAGTACTCGACCATCTACCTGTAGTCTTTTGGGTGTCCCGACCACCTACCTGTAGTCGTCCCGACCACCTACCTGTAGTCGTTTTGGGGGCCCCATGTACTCTTTCTTTGAGTTTGCTAGAACCTTCAATAACGATGAAATCCAAGCTTTCTAGTCATCCTCCTCGACGACTATTCTCAAACTTGCTCAATCTACTTCTCGAGCCCACCATTATCCACAAACTCGAACCATATCACCGAGTTATCAACATGCTTGGGATGATCCCGTCTGGACTAAACCAAGGCTATCTCACATCATGCTTTGCTTCCTCGTATTATAGCAAAGTCCCATCTCAACATCATCATCAAATCTATCCATACGAGCTTCCTCATCTGCTTCATATGCCACAAGCAGCTTTCCTTATTCAAGAGCCTTTCCACTTAGCTTTTGAATCATCTTCGACCAACTTGTCCATTTCAAATCCATAAATCAACTAACTTCTATCAATCAATCAAATCAGTCATTAATCCAAACAATCAACCATTCAAACAAGATCTAAGTAAACAATTATAACAATAATGGCAATTTCGTAAATCAAGAGTCCAAATCTAACAAACATGAATTCTAAGTAATATCTTGTTGAATGAACTAGCATAGGTTAACATATAATAAAATGGATATCAAAACTTTATTAACGATAGATCTACATGCAGACTTAAGGAAAATGCATGAAATTACTATCTTTAACACACAACAAGCCACCGATCCAATATACTCCTTTGGGTCCGTGTGAGAGATAACTACCACTCACCGAATCACCTAAACACCTCAAATGCAACTAACTTCAGATCTGGACACCAAAGGATCTAGCTTGATCCGACAAGATTCCGCTTCAAACGATGAAATCTCTCTTCAATGGATGGAGATCTTCAACTTTGGCTCTTGGATCTTCGATTTGATCTTCAATCTTGGATGGAAGGAAGCACTAGATTAGAGTGGAGAAAAGAAGTGAAGAAGTGTTGTAGTCGAGCTCTAAAAATGGCAGCACTTCGTCGCTTCAAAATCCGGATTGCAAAAAAATGAAGATCGAACCATGAATTTATAGACGAAATCCTTAAGTCGCCGCCCCCATGAGTCGTCCACGACCTAAAATGTCACGACCTACGACCTATCGTTTCCCATGTCCTACGACCTAAAAGCACCCACGATCTAACGACTTAGCCTATGCAACTATGGTCGCGACCTAACACTTAGCCGACCTAACACATAGCCGACCTAACGACTCAACACTTACACGGCTTACGACTTAGCAAATGCCGCGACTAACAGATGCGCGTGACCTAACAGGTATACGACCTAAGCCATAACACACGTGCGCGACCTAACTATTGTAACGACCCAGAATTTTTATTAATTTAAAATTTGAATATTTAATTAATTTTAAATATTAATAAGTAAAATTATAAGTCAAATAAATTTTTATTTGAATAATTGGATTTAATTGGATAATTAAATCAATAATTTAATACGTTAAATTATGGAAATAATTGAAAATCGAGTTAAATATGATTGAAAATGATTTGTAAAATTTTATTTTATCATATTGAAGTTAGAATGATATTTTAGAACTTTTAAAATCGAATTAAGAGTTAATTTGTGAAGATTGAATATTTTAATATTTAAATCGACTAGTGAAAATAGTCAATTTTTGAACAGTCTCAGAATTGAACGAGACCAGTTCCATTGGATCCGTAATAGTTAGTTATTACCGGATTTCAAATTTCGTGGCAATCGGAGTTATCGTTTGATCGTGGCAGCTCGAAACGCATCGAATTATTTTTAATATTAATTTGGCGAGTTAAAATAGCCATTTTTCAATAAGTCTCGGATTTCGACGAAACCCATTTCATTGGATCTGTAATGTGATATTATTGTAAGGTTTCAAATTTCGTGTCAATTGGATTTACCGTTTGTCCGGTACAAATTAAAACGCCTAGAAAATCGCTTAAATCGGTTTAATTTAAATTGAACGTTTATAGCCATAACTCGCACAGATGTCCGAATTAGCTTTCGAAACCTGTTCCATTTTGTCCGGAACGCGGGGTAAACCCTAGAAATGCTGGTTACGGCGCGTGAATCGGAGTTCGGAATTTCCGGGATGAATAGTGTCGTTCAAAACTCTATAAATAGCACCCTTCTCTTCATAAAATAAAAAAAAATATACTAAAACCCTAACCCTAGCCGCCAGTTTCGAATGGATGGCTAGAAACTCATGATCTTTCCTCCTCAATTACTTCCAATCCGTCGATAATTAGCCAAAGTGATGAACTACAAAGATGAAGAGCAAGGCGAGAGCTTTCGATCTATACGGTGATGATGGAGTTTGGCATCGCGTGGAGGGGTAAAAATGGCTGCGTGCGTGCCACTTTCGTCTTCGTGCGCGCGTGTCAGGGTGGGGCTGAGTTGCATAGGGTTTGGGGCGGTGGTGCTCTTCGAGGCAAGCTTCAACATGGCGCTATCCGATCGTGCTATAGTTCGTCGTGGATGGAGCATAATTCAACCCTAGTTGCTTGTTGATGGGATCAATGGAGTCGGCTATTGTCTGTAGTTATGTGAGTTTGGGGAAGAAAGAAAGGAGCGGTCATGATGGCATGTTGATGGATCCAGTGGCCGAGATTAAGTTTAGGTTAAAAATTTATAAAATTATGTTGTAAATTTAAGTTATAAAATTCGTATAACTTCAAATATTCGTATCTTTTTCATACGAGGTCGAAAACGCGCGAAACCAGTTGCGTTGGAATCGTATGGACGAGCACTACGCGATGCAATTGGATTGGATTCGTTTGGAGTTAGTGAGAATTTTGGGTAAAATTAAACGTCCGTTTAATTTTATTCGAAATAAATCGCTAAAACGAAATTGAAATCAAGGTGAGAACTTCTCACTCAATCGAATCAGTTTCGATTTTAATTTTAAATAGTTAGATTTAAAATATTTGAATGCATGTTTAAATGATGATTGATATCTATTGATTGTTAAAATCGACATTATACGCCGTTAGTAAGCGGATGTTATTTATTAAAAACATATACCGCGAATATTTCATAAACAGTGAAATTGGTATTATATATAATATCAATATATATATATATTGGCATATGTATATATTGGAGTTATTGATTTCCCGCATTTATTTGTTTAGCGGATGCGACCCTATTGCGCCGTCTATTAAGCGGATAATATTTAAAATCCCATATACCACGATAATTTCGTACTGGAGCGAAATTGGTATTGTGCTAATGTTTGTGGATGCAGGAAAAACAGGTTGGAGGGATCCAACTGGATTCCTCAATAGTATTTATTTGATTTCAGATATTTTGATATTTGATGGATTATCATATCGATATATGATATCGTTGTAGTCGTGATTGACTATTTGGTATGTAGCATCATTGGACCAAATTTTGAAACTTTAAAATAATTTTTAAAGTGATTTTTGAAAGTATAAGTTATAAAATATTTTTTGAATTGATCCATTTTAAATAAATAAACGTATAATTTTAATGTTATATAAAAATTATGATTTTTGAGAAATATAGTTAAAAACTGATTTTTGAGAATATGATGCTGATGATTTTATAAAATAGTAAAATCGGGATTTCTGAATCTATTGTGAAAAGTTTAAATATAGGATTTACAAAAATTTGATTATTTTATAAATCAAGAGAAGGGTGAAATTGTAAAGGAGATTAAAGATGTTTTAAAATAATAGTATGAATTGATTTATATAAGAAATTTATAAATGGATATTTATAAATTGAAATATTGAAATTTTAAAACGAGCTTTTATAAGTGTTAGAATAAATTATGAATGGATTTTATAAACGAAGGAATTTATAGAATTATAAACGGTGAAGTTATAAAGGAATTTTATAAGTAGTAGGTTTATAAAATTTATAAAGTTTTTAAAAGAATAGGTTTGGATAAATAATTGAACCTTATAAGTTATAAGATTTATAATTATGAAGTTTAGAAGAATAATTTTTGTAAAATAATCGTTTTATAAGCATTAACTTATAATGTGAACTTTTGGTTTATAATTGAGTTATAAATCGAATAGATTAATAAAGGAGATTTATAAAAAGTTGTTATAAAATAAATAGAAAAGGGATTTATAAACGTTGTTTTATAAATTCGCAAACGACTTATTTTGATAAGTAAATTGTTGAAACCTATTAATGGAGTTATATTCACGTTTCTAACTGTGAATAATCCTTTGAAATAAAATGAATTAAAGGATGAAACTGATTAACGTAGTATATTCACGTTTTTTTGAATAGTGAATAATATGTTAAAGAAATTGTTTTGAATGTGATATTTGAAATAGAATTAAAACGACCTAACGATGTTTTAAAATGGGTTGAGATTCGAAACCATAGATTTCAACATTCATTGTTGAAATAGACGCTTTCGAGAAATAGAAGGAAATAATGGACTATAACACTGTTGTTATAGTAGATGATTTCCGAAAGGAAATGTTTTGTATAGTATTGGGATTTATATATCTATTTTAATTTCGAATCCCTATACTAGTGATTTTGGGTTGTCGTAACGATGTTTTACGTAACATTCGTTTTGGCCCAAATAAATATGTTTAATAGCATGATTTCCTTAAAGAATGAAATATATACTAAATCTCGATTTAAGTATATTGAATATTTTCCAAGTGTTGAAAATAAATAGGTTCGTGAATTACTTATTTAATAAGTATGGAAATGTTTTCCAATATAAAGTGAATATTTTGGGAATTTATCTTTTTGAAGATAAATTGAAATGAATAATTGAAATCGTATATTCATAGATATTTTGAAATATAAATTCACCATGGAATTTATAAAAGAAAGGGGAACTTGTTTAAAAATAAATGTTGATTTATTTTTGAAGTGTGAAATTATATATCCTGTAAAGATATTTTTGAAAAATAAATAATTTGGAAAATTATTTGGAAACTGGTGATGTGTGCATATCCATTGATAGTTCAATAACCGACTATCAATATTTCCCTTTGAATGGGTAAATGATGTGATTTGTTTGAATTTGAATGCCACACTTATTTTTGAATAAGCGCTCACTATTCGGATTAACCGGGAAAGGACCATGGGGTTGTATAACCCATTCCGAATATGTGATACGTCGTTATGAATTGCATTTGATGACCGGTGTTGAAGACCGGGTATTTGCGAAAGCGATAGGATGACCTATCAATTGTCTCTGCACTGGGTCGCTCCTGGTGTAGAGATTTCCTAAGTGATGGGAAATTCGATCGGGATTGTGAATACTCGGATTGCAAGGTGTGACGACCGCCCATGACTCCCGCACCAAATCAAGGAAATAATGCGCTAAAAGGTGTGCCAGGCAGCCATGGACGATAGTCAGGGTAAAACAAAACAGAAGAATCTCTATCGCACAACTCACAGCGCATGGATAAAATACAATAGAGAAATATAATATAGTGAAGCTCCATAGAACAGAACATCATCATATAAGCATCACAGTTGTTTCATACAATCATCTACTCAAATCCATACATGAAAGCCTCACTACAAATCACTCAACCAAATACAGCAGCGGATACCCAGTACATATAGTAAGAAAACTAATATGCAAAGCCTCCTGCTCGTCTTCGTCATCTTTAGCGTAGAACTCCTAGCACAGCACCTGTCACCTGCTACCTAGTCTGCCCATCCCAAACATGGATGAACAGCCCAAGGTAATAAGAGGAGACATAAAACCTTGAGTCAGACAAAGTCTTAGTGAGCAGTAAATTAACTATCAAACATACCAAAAGAGTATAAAGGATAAAAGGAATAGGAACCAAACCATCCCACTCCACCTCTTTCTTCAGTGATAGCCCCAGACATACACTAAGGAGAAGCAAGCATAACAACATAGACAATTAAGGTAAAGCGAATACCACTCGAGTCAAGGACGATGTTTTCCAAATACAAACCCCCAAGGCCTAAACCAAGATCAGATAAGCACCCAGAAAACACCGCTCTTGAAGCCGAATGATAATACAACCAAACATCCATGACTCTGGCTATCACTGTTAACCTTGCTTCGAAATCACCGTTAATTGAATGACCGACTCCTTCCTGAGCCATCTGTCAAGGGCTAATGGTAACCCCGGTTCTAGACAAAACTCCGCACACTGCCTTGTGCCTAGGACTTATCTTCTTGGCCCAGAGTACTCGACTACCTTCCTGTAGTCTTTTAGGCGTCCCTATGTACCCTTGCTTTAAGTTTGCTAGAACCTTCAACAACGATAAAGTCCAAGCCTCCTAGTCATCCTCCTCGACGACTATTCTCAACCTAGCCCAAGCTACCTCTTGAGCAGCTCCATTATCAACCAACTTGAACTACCCTTCAAGTTATCAACATGCTTGGAATGATCCCTGCCTGGATTAAGCCAAGACTCACATCATACTTGAACTACCCTTCAAGATATCAACATGCCTCGCTTCATCACATCAAAGCAAGATCTCAACTCAACAACATGGTTTGCCTCATCGCATCATGGCAAAGTTCCATCTCAACATCATACATATGAGCTTCAACATCCGCTACATATGCCTTAAGCAGCTTTCACCATTCAAGAGCCTTCTTCCGTAGCTTTTGAATCATCTTCAATCACCTTGTTCCAAATCAACTACAAGCTAACTTGGAGCAATCAAATCTAACATACATTCAAACATTCAAGCATTCAAACAAGATATATTAAGCAATAACAATTATAATGGCAATTTCGTAATTAAGTGTGCAAAAGTCCAACATATGTGAAATCATGGTTTTTAGCATAGATCTATCAAATCTAAACATGGGTTTTATCTCTAATACTTGATAAATAACTTCTAAAGGTAAACATCTTCAAACATGATGGATCTACATGCAGACTTAAGGAAAATGCGAGAAAACGCTAACTTTAACACATAAAAATATCACCAATCCCATACACTCCTTTGGATCCGCGTGAGAGATAACTACCACTCACCAAATCACCCAAACACTACAAAAACTACACACTTCAGATCTGGACAGCGAAGATCAAGGTTTGATCCGGCAATATCCCGCTTCAATCGATGAAATCTAGCTCGAACGGATGAAGATCTTCAACTTTGGCACTTGAATCTTCAATCTAAATCTTCAATCTTGGATGGATGCTAACACTTGATTGGAATGGAGAAAAGAAGATGAAGAAATGTTGTAGTCGAGTCTTCAAAATGGCAGCACTTCGTCGCTTCAAAAACCGGTGCCAAAAAGTGAGCCAAACCCCTCTATTTATAGGCTGGAAACCCCTTAGGTCGTCGCCCCTTAGGTCGTCCCCGACCTAACTATGAGTCGTTGCCGACTCATCAGCCCCTACGACCTACGACCTAACCAACACAACATACAACCAAGGCCGACTTACGACTTAACCCAGACGCGACCTAAAACACAGGCCGACCTAACGACTCAACGCACTGCCGCATTTCCTAAGTCCTAAGTCGTATGACGACTTAACCACCATGCCGACTTACGACTTAATACCAGTGCCGACTCAAACCCCTGCCGACCTATGTCCCCAACGACCTAACAAACACACAATACAAAAGCCTCCGACCTAACTTAGGTCGTTGCCGACCTATCATGCTACGACCTAACAACATAGCCGACTCACGACTCAACCTATTTCCTTTAGGTCGCGCTAGCGACCTAACGACTCATCTACCAACGACTCAAGCATGCCTCTCTAAACCCTAAGTCGGCTACTTTCCTGGGTCGGTCCATCTCTAAGTCGCCTAACCTTTAGGTCGCTACCCCCTCTTAGGTCGCTCTCCACTAGGTCGGTCACTTTCTTAGGTCGTTCCTCTATCCTAGGTCGCTCAACCGACCTAACTCTCAACACATTAACATCCTAACCCGTTAGCTCCTTAGGTCGCTCACCCCTACCTACGACCTATCCTATGAGTCGGCCCTCTATGAGTCGGCCACGACTCATCACTTGACCCCTATTTCGCCTCTCTTCTTAAGTCGGCAACTACTATGCCGTTCTATCCCTTAACTCGGTCCATCCCCTTAAGTCGTCTACGACTTATCTATGAGTCGGTCACGACTCATCACTTGCACTCGGGTCAACTCCTAAACAACTCAAGCTAGAGGCCACACAAACAACACTATCGACCTGCAAATTCTACGTTTTATCGACACGTAAAATACGGGTCGTTACATTCTCTCCCCCTTAGGAATTTCGCCCCCGAAATTCCAAGCAAACAACAGCAATCAAAATTATTCCGCATGCCTATCATCCATGGCAATCAACAATCCATGCAACCAATTCTAACCTAGCATGCAGAATTCTAAGACTTAGAACAAGCTACAAATTCATGAGATGTCACGACACTTTAGGGCCATACCTCGAAGAGTCCGGGATGAGCTGCCTTCATCCTCTCTTCCTCCTCCCACGTACAGTCGTTAACATCATCACTCCATTGTACCTTGAGCAACGTAATCGTCTTCCTCCTAAGCTGTTTCGTATCGGTTTCAACAATACGAAGCGGCTTACGAGGTCTCGAAACAACTGGATCAACCTCCAAGTCTTCACAGCTATCAGCAGAAACCACCGTAGTTGGGTCGTGCACATACTTCCGTAGACAAGATACATGAAAAACACTGTGCACACCCGCCATCTTTTCCGGTAACTCCAATCTATAAGCGAGCTTTCCAATACGCTCGATAATCGGGAATGGTCCAACAAATCTCGGAGTCAACTTTCCTTTCTTCCCAAACCTTATAGCATTCTTCAATGGAGAAATCTTCACAAAAACCATATCACCTACGTCGAATTCCAAATCCTTACGACGATTATCGGCATAACTTTTCTGACGATCTTGGGTTGCCTTCATTCGTTGCCGAATGATCTCTATACAATCTGAAGTCTGTCGAATCATCTCTGGCCCAAGTATCAGCTTTTCTCCAGTTTCCAACCAACATGTCGGAGAGTTACACGGTCTTCCATATAATGCCTCATATGGTGCCATACCGATACTCGACTGATAACTGTTATTATAAGCAAACTCCACCAAATGAAGATGATCTTCCCATGATCCTCCGAAGTCCAAAACACATGCTCTAAGAAGATCTTCCAAAACTCGGTTGACTCTCTCAGTCTGACCATCTGTTTGAGGGTGATAAGCTGTACTCAAACACAACTCAGTTCCCAAAACTTCCTGGAAGCTCTTCCAAAATCTACTGGTGAACAATGGATCTCGATCGCTCACTATACTCTTCGGAACACCATGGAAACGAACTATCCACTTCACATATAATTCAGCCAACTTCGATGCAGTCCTAGTCGATCGAACAGGAATGAACCTTGCACTCTTGGTCAAACGATCTACTATGACCCAAATCCCTTCATTCCCTGCTCTTGTCCTAGGTAGACCATCGATAAAGTCCATCGACACTTGCTCCCACTTCCATGTAGGAACCTCTAATGGCTGAAGCAATCCACTGGGCTTCTTCTGCTCAGCTTTCACCAACTGGCAATTCATACACTTGGAAATAAAATTTCCAACATCCTTCTTCATACCTTCCCAGTAGTAGGTTCTCTTCATATCCCGATACATCTTATTTCCACCTGGATGAATTGTCAACTTCGAGTGATGACTCTCCCTCAGAACTTCATCTCTCAATCCATCTACATCGGGAACAACTAATCGTCCTTGCTTTCGAAGCCAACCCTCTCGATCGACCTCGAATCCCTTATCCTTCTCCTGATCCAATCCGGATTCCAAATCACGGATAATCTTGACAAGCTTATCATCTCGCCTTTGGCTCTCACCAATTCTTTCCACAAGTGTAGGCCTTATCGATAAGTTTGCCAACATCTCAGGTTCCAATTCACTTCTGGGCCTGAAATCAAACTCAGCCAAATACTCAAGACTCTTCCATTCCGAAAACATGGCTCCCAAACCTGCATGTCTTCGACTTAACGCATCAGCCACTGCGTTACCTTTCCCTGGAGTATAGGCTATACCAAAATCATATGATGCTAGGAACTCTAGCCACCGTTGCTGTCGAAGATTCAAATCCTTTTGGGAGAACAGATACTTTAACGACTTATGATCTGTAAACAACTCGAATCTAACTCCCAATAGGTAATGTCTCCATATCTTCAAAGCAAACACAATCGCCGCTAACTCCAAATCATGAGTCGGATAATTCCTTTCATGCGGCTTCAGTTGTCGACTAGCATATGCAACAACTTTATCCTTCTGCATTAGCACCGCTCCTAGTCCAGTGCCACATGCATCGGTGTAGACCACCATCTCATCATTCCCACTAGGAATAGTCAAAACAGGAGCACTTGTCAGTCGCTCTTTCAGGATCACGAAAGCTTGCTCACATTTATCATCCCATCTGAACACTTGGTTCTTCTTCGTCAATCCTGTCAACGGTGCAGCTATCTTGGAAAAGTCTTTGATAAACCGACGATAATATCCTGCTAATCCAAGAAAACTCCTCACATCAGATGCATTCTTAGGCCTAACCCAATCCTGGATCGCTGCCACCTTAGCGGGATCAACCGCTATTCCATTTCCAGAAATAACATGGCCTAAGAACCTCACTTCACTCTTCCAGAAGTGACACTTCGAAAACTTAGCCTTCAGCTGATGTTTCCACAAAATTCCCAAAACAATCCTCAAGTGCGTCTTGTGCTCTTCCTCGGTTCTGGAGTAAACCAAAATATCATCCACGAACACAAGCACGAACTTATTCAACTGATCTCTGAACACTCTATTCATAAGATCCACAAAATATGCTGGCGCGTTAGTCAATCCAAACGGCATTACCAGCCACTCATAAAACCCGGATGGTGTCCTGAAAGCAGTCTTCGGCACACTATCCTTCGCCACTCTCAACTGGTGAAATCCCGTTGCCAAATCCATCTGAGAAAACACCTTAGCCTCGTGAAGCTGATCAAACAAGTCATCTATTCTCGGCAATGGATACTTGTTCTTCTTAGTCACCTTATTCAGCTCACGATAATCCACACACAACCTCAACGATCCATCCGCTTTGGTTGCGAACACAACTGGCGCACCCCATTCGGACACACTTCTCCGAATGAATCCTTTCTGCAAAAGGTCATCAACTTGCACCTTCAGCTCTTGCTGCTCCCTCGGTGCCATCCGCCTAAGAGGCATCACAACAGGTCTGGCTCCCTCAACTAGATCGATACGAAACTCGATCTCCCTATGCGGCGGCAACCCTTTGACTTCCTCAAAGACATTCTCAAACTCATTCACAATAGGCACCGATGACAGTCCATCCCGTGGAACAACTAGCGAATACATGAAGCTCATGAAGACGCCTTCTTCATGCTTACATCGTATCACAACCTTTCGCCCTTCCACATTCCCGACTGTCACCTCAAGCCTCTCACAATCAATCCTAGCCGCATACTTCCTAAGCCAGTCCATACCCAAAATAATTCCGAACCCCGCAAAGTTCAGAACAAAGCAATCACAAACAACCGAGCAATCATGACTCGACACAACTAGACCACGGCATATCATACACAAACATGACGAACCCCCCACTGGATTAGTCACAACCAATGGCCTATCAACAATATCCGGTTTCATACCTAACCGGCTTACCAAATCATCACAAACAAAAGAATGCGACGCTCCAGTATCAAACAACACTCTAACTGGAACACCACAAATAGAAAGAGTACCTTGAACCACCACACTCTTCCCCTTTTCTTCAGCAGTCGGAGCTTTTGAAGACGATGGAACAGCCCCCAAAGCATAGGCTTGCACAACCTGCCTATCTTTCCTCGGTTCTGGACAATCCTTCTTGATATGTCCCAGCTTATCACAGTTGTAACACTTTCCCAGCACTTTGGGATTCTTACAATCTTTGTAAAGATGGCCCTTCTGCTGGCAGTTATAGCAAGTCATTTCGCTCTTCGGCTTCTTCTGGCCATCCTTACCCTTCTGCTGCTGCTGCTTCCTCCTCTTATATCCACCCTGCTGTGGTTTAGATCCTTCCCTGGTTACAGCAATAACAGAACTTTCCCTAGGAAACAAACTCTCATGCCTAAGAGCTTTTTCCACAAGCTTCTCAAATGGATCGTCCAGATGATCCACTAACTGCCTCCCAAGATAAGCATCCAGACCAGTCACAAACTTTTCATTCTTCTGGTAGGGAGAATCAATATATGATCTGGCATACTTAGACAAAGCTTCAAACTCAGAAATGTACTCAAGAACAGGCCTTCCCCCTTGCTTGAGCTCCACAAACCTCTTAAACAAGACAGATTTCTGGGAAGTAGAGATGAACTTAGCTTCAAATCTAACTTGGAATTGCTCCCAAGTAATCCCTTCTTCTGGTGTATCGATGGTGATAGAATTCCACCAATCAGCAGCTCTTCCCTGAAGCTGTCTCGATGCAAGCTTCCTCTTAGTTGCATCCTCAATCCCTAAGTCACCAAAGATTCTTTTGCAAGCATCAATCCATCTCTGCACCTCAATAGTCGACTCCGTCCCCAAGAAAACTTTTCCTCCAAGAGAAGTATAATCCGTGCAAAGCTTAGCAAAATCCACCGGTCTTGGAGCTTGAACTTGAACTCCCACATCCACTGATGATCCTGAAGCTGGTATCCTTCTCATGATCGAAGTCATCATCGCTTCGAACATAGTTCCATAATCAACAGCTCCTTCATCAGCACGGCTTTCCCTTGCAGCTGGTCTCCCTCTTCGACTCATCCTTAATATCTGTAATAAGAATGATTAGAACACCTTAAGAAACAACTGCATAAGGAGTTCAAATCCTTCTAGGCTACTATATTATATATAGTAATCATCCATCAAAATACAATTACGTCTCTCATACGTAGTTACGTCAGCGAGCGTTGGCTGAAATCGATTAACCAAAGCTCTGATACCAAATGTGACGACCGCCCATGACTCCCGCACCAAATCAAGGAAATAATGCGCTAAAAGGTGTGCCAGGCAGCCATGGACGATAGTCAGGGTAAAACAAAACAGAAGAATCTCTATCGCACAACTCACAGCGCATGGATAAAATACAATAGAGAAATATAATATAGTGAAGCTCCATAGAACAGAACATCATCATATAAGCATCACAGTTGTTTCATACAATCATCTACTCAAATCCATACATGAAAGCCTCACTACAAATCACTCAACCAAATACAGCAGCGGATACCCAGTACATATAGTAAGAAAACTAATATGCAAAGCCTCCTGCTCGTCTTCGTCATCTTTAGCGTAGAACTCCTAGCACAGCACCTGTCACCTGCTACCTAGTCTGCCCATCCCAAACATGGATGAACAGCCCAAGGTAATAAGAGGAGACATAAAACCTTGAGTCAGACAAAGTCTTAGTGAGCAGTAAATTAACTATCAAACATACCAAAAGAGTATAAAGGATAAAAGGAATAGGAACCAAACCATCCCACTCCACCTCTTTCTTCAGTGATAGCCCCAGACATACACTAAGGAGAAGCAAGCATAACAACATAGACAATTAAGGTAAAGCGAATACCACTCGAGTCAAGGACGATGTTTTCCAAATACAAACCCCCAAGGCCTAAACCAAGATCAGATAAGCACCCAGAAAACACCGCTCTTGAAGCCGAATGATAATACAACCAAACATCCATGACTCTGGCTATCACTGTTAACCTTGCTTCGAAATCACCGTTAATTGAATGACCGACTCCTTCCTGAGCCATCTGTCAAGGGCTAATGGTAACCCCGGTTCTAGACAAAACTCCGCACACTGCCTTGTGCCTAGGACTTATCTTCTTGGCCCAGAGTACTCGACTACCTTCCTGTAGTCTTTTAGGCGTCCCTATGTACCCTTGCTTTAAGTTTGCTAGAACCTTCAACAACGATAAAGTCCAAGCCTCCTAGTCATCCTCCTCGACGACTATTCTCAACCTAGCCCAAGCTACCTCTTGAGCAGCTCCATTATCAACCAACTTGAACTACCCTTCAAGTTATCAACATGCTTGGAATGATCCCTGCCTGGATTAAGCCAAGACTCACATCATACTTGAACTACCCTTCAAGATATCAACATGCCTCGCTTCATCACATCAAAGCAAGATCTCAACTCAACAACATGGTTTGCCTCATCGCATCATGGCAAAGTTCCATCTCAACATCATACATATGAGCTTCAACATCCGCTACATATGCCTTAAGCAGCTTTCACCATTCAAGAGCCTTCTTCCGTAGCTTTTGAATCATCTTCAATCACCTTGTTCCAAATCAACTACAAGCTAACTTGGAGCAATCAAATCTAACATACATTCAAACATTCAAGCATTCAAACAAGATATATTAAGCAATAACAATTATAATGGCAATTTCGTAATTAAGTGTGCAAAAGTCCAACATATGTGAAATCATGGTTTTTAGCATAGATCTATCAAATCTAAACATGGGTTTTATCTCTAATACTTGATAAATAACTTCTAAAGGTAAACATCTTCAAACATGATGGATCTACATGCAGACTTAAGGAAAATGCGAGAAAACGCTAACTTTAACACATAAAAATATCACCAATCCCATACACTCCTTTGGATCCGCGTGAGAGATAACTACCACTCACCAAATCACCCAAACACTACAAAAACTACACACTTCAGATCTGGACAGCGAAGATCAAGGTTTGATCCGGCAATATCCCGCTTCAATCGATGAAATCTAGCTCGAACGGATGAAGATCTTCAACTTTGGCACTTGAATCTTCAATCTAAATCTTCAATCTTGGATGGATGCTAACACTTGATTGGAATGGAGAAAAGAAGATGAAGAAATGTTGTAGTCGAGTCTTCAAAATGGCAGCACTTCGTCGCTTCAAAAACCGGTGCCAAAAAGTGAGCCAAACCCCTCTATTTATAGGCTGGAAACCCCTTAGGTCGTCGCCCCTTAGGTCGTCCCCGACCTAACTATGAGTCGTTGCCGACTCATCAGCCCCTACGACCTACGACCTAACCAACACAACATACAACCAAGGCCGACTTACGACTTAACCCAGACGCGACCTAAAACACAGGCCGACCTAACGACTCAACGCACTGCCGCATTTCCTAAGTCCTAAGTCGTATGACGACTTAACCACCATGCCGACTTACGACTTAATACCAGTGCCGACTCAAACCCCTGCCGACCTATGTCCCCAACGACCTAACAAACACACAATACAAAAGCCTCCGACCTAACTTAGGTCGTTGCCGACCTATCATGCTACGACCTAACAACATAGCCGACTCACGACTCAACCTATTTCCTTTAGGTCGCGCTAGCGACCTAACGACTCATCTACCAACGACTCAAGCATGCCTCTCTAAACCCTAAGTCGGCTACTTTCCTGGGTCGGTCCATCTCTAAGTCGCCTAACCTTTAGGTCGCTACCCCCTCTTAGGTCGCTCTCCACTAGGTCGGTCACTTTCTTAGGTCGTTCCTCTATCCTAGGTCGCTCAACCGACCTAACTCTCAACACATTAACATCCTAACCCGTTAGCTCCTTAGGTCGCTCACCCCTACCTACGACCTATCCTATGAGTCGGCCCTCTATGAGTCGGCCACGACTCATCACTTGACCCCTATTTCGCCTCTCTTCTTAAGTCGGCAACTACTATGCCGTTCTATCCCTTAACTCGGTCCATCCCCTTAAGTCGTCTACGACTTATCTATGAGTCGGTCACGACTCATCACTTGCACTCGGGTCAACTCCTAAACAACTCAAGCTAGAGGCCACACAAACAACACTATCGACCTGCAAATTCTACGTTTTATCGACACGTAAAATACGGGTCGTTACACAAGGGCTTCGTGAGAAGTGCCTTCGGTTCTGTTCGAGCCCGGAACAGACTTGTATGGATTGTATGTCTGACGTTACAAATTGAGATGTAAAGCCGATTTCTTTCAAATATATTTCTGTTGGTGGCGGAGAATTTATTCTTTTAGCTTAACACCCTTCTCTGAGACGTACGAGCTCAGAGGTTATATAGTTGAAGTTATCAGCGATATATTCCCAATTTGGTAATGTGACATGCCGAGTGTTGCTGTAAATGATCATTGTGTTGATTATTTGTGATAGGATCGTTTATTTGATCGTCTATCCTGGTGATCATTTCTATGATCATTTGTTGACCCAAAGCATGGCTTTTGTATAAAGTATGTTTTTGTGGACGTGACTTCGTCGAGCCTCACACCCCGTGAATGGTCAAAACAAGAAAGATGCGGCAAGGCTATGAGGGGTAGCGCCCTTTAGGATGTGTGCATTTCCTTCTGGAAAAGGGTGGTATCATGGTATGGAGCCCAGATACTTACTCATATGGAAAACACTTTGTTATGATTGTGTGAATTGATTACGAGCACTCGGTTAAAAGGTCCCAAAGGACCGGGGGATGGCATATTCGGTCAGTTGTTACTCAGTTAGGGGTAACCCGGCCTTGTGTTGGTAGAGATCCGGTTTGGTTCTCGGGGATGTCCATCCAGAGGCATTCTCATGTGGCAATGGGAAGTTCCTTGGCCTGATCATTCGTTGGAAATCCAAAGAAACAATACGTGACTTGTACGGTTTTAGTTGTAGAACCTGCCATTTAATATGGTAGCTATAGTAAGCATACTATAATGGTACCTATGCTGGCTAAGATTTATATTCTACTTTCGAAATAAATTTTTCCTACACTATGCACTAATAATAATATGAAATGTTCTTTTTTAATGCGTATCAAGCATCTTTGGCTATCATAAGGAGAAATCTTCTCCAAGTCTGCGTTTGCATTGTGTGTGTGGCAGGAGGTCTTATGGTAGTCTCATTTTTAAAAGCATTGCGAATTGAATTTAAAAATATTCCTCTATTTTGATTTTAAAGATAAATAAACTGTTTTGAGTTCTCACACCAGTCACATGACTGACTTGGAGTTTATTGTTTTCCTTCCTAAACTCTGGGTGCCCACCAATTTCCACACGGGCAGTCAAGAGTTTAAGGTTTATCAGGATATTCTGGATATTCTGGAGTTGCTGGAGGCAAGCTGGATGGCATGGCGTATTACTAGTATATAGTATTTCTTTTTCCGCTGCACTGTTTGATGTTGTTGTTGTTGTAACACTCTGATGTAATGGCGATATGATGTAATGTATGTGATGTAATAACTGATATAGTTCTTTGTTTAAAGATTATTCATTTATTATTATATGTTGTTCTGCTGCGAATTGTGAGATTCTGATGTTGTTTTGTTGTTTTCCGTTCTATTCTCTATTTTCTATCTTTTCTCTCTTCTCCTGTCTTTTTCTTCTTCTTAAACCCTCAGTGTTCGGTTTTTCGTCGTTCGATTACTCGGCAGTCGATAAAGTGAGTATCGATGTTGAATTTTCGGAAGATGAAGAATCGGGTCCTGACAATGTGGTATCAGAGCATATGGTTAAGCGACAACCATGGTTCTATTGGGCATTACTCATTAGAGATAGAGTCAGCAGTACTCTAGAATGAGTTTGAGTGTAATAATAGCTATGAGAGCGTATTTGTTAGTGAATATAAAATTGTTTTATATTGTGATGATTGGTTTATTGAGTGGCATATGAACTTTCGTCAACGTGGTCCGCAAGACTATGCCGAAGGGGTTTCTAAACACTTGAATAGAACAATTCGACACAATATTGATTAAAATTGGGTAAATGAAATAATTTTACCTTGATTATATTTTATATATAAAGAAATAATTTTTCAGAATTATTAAAGTGTATATAAGTAGATTGTTTAGTTGTTTGAATAATCTAAACTTAAGAATAATTGTATAAGCAAATGAATTATAAGAATTGAATTATAATTAAAGTGATTTACAATTGTGACATAAACTTATATATATAAGAAGTGAAACTATATGAATATATTTATGAATATGAGTTGTAAATGAAATTCAACTTTTGTAATTGAATTGAATAAATAGATTGAATGATAATCAATTAAATGTAAATTTAAGTTGATATGAAATAATGGATATAAGTGTAAATTCATTAAAATCTAATGTTATTGGAAGTTGAATAATAGAATGAAAATCAATTTAATTAAACCAATTATAAGCAAAGGAATTTGGTTATGTTGAATATACATTGGTTGTTAGTTGATTGATTGTATATAATTCATTAAGCATTAATGAAATTGGAAGCTAAAGTAATTGAAATTCAATTGGAAGTTAAGTGAATCTTAAATAGAATTAAATTTGATTTGGAAGTGAACCAACTTGAATATGAATTAGCGAATATAAACTAATTGAAAATGAATGTTAGTAAGAACATCCACTATTAATGAATCAAATGTGATTAAATTGAAAACCATTTCATTGAATATTAATGAGAATATGAATGAATATGAATTTGTTGAATGCTAGTTGGTTGATGGTTGAATATATTGCTTTTATTTCAATTGCTATGTTGACATATATAGTTATTATGTTGCTATATGTTGTATATCGATACTATTTTCTACATGCATGATTCTCATGTTGTTTGTTGAGTGATTAGTAGGTGCGGATCGCGTTTGCTTCGCATTTGGAGCTCGCTTTCGCGCTATATTAGCCGTATATGCTTGCTAATAAAATATAAGGTACATATCTCGGATTACATACCGTACTTTTATATTTTTTCCCTTCGGGATGCCTCATTACTTGATGAGATGTATATTTGTGATATATATACTGTCATTTTTTTTCGGATCGAGCCGTGCAAAGGAGACTATGGCGAATTTTTCCGAAAATTTAAGGCGTTAGAAAAATTTGAGAAAATTGGAAAATTTTGAAAACTTTAACTTTGATTTGAAGTTGAAAGTTAAACAATAGTAGTTGTTTTTGAAAAGATAACTAAGTATGATTTGAAAACTTAGTAAAGTATGGTAAAAAAAATTTAATTATGAATTTTGGAAAGTTAATAAATTCTATAACCTTTCTTACTTGATAATTTCGAGGACGAAATTCTTTTAAGGGGGGAAGATTGTAACGACCCAGAATTTTTATTAATTTAAAATTTGAATATTTAATTAATTTTAAATATTAATAAGTAAAATTATAAGTCAAATAAATTTTTATTTGAATAATTGGATTTAATTGGATAATTAAATCAATAATTTAATATGTTAAATTATGGAAATAATTGAAAATTGAGTTAAATATGATTGAAAATGATTTGTAAAATTTTATTTTAACATATTGAAGTTAGAATGATATTTTAGAACTTTTAAAATCGAATTAAGAGTTAATTTGTGAAAATTGAATATTTTAATATTTAAATCGACTAGTGAAAATAGTCAATTTTTGAACAGTCTCAGAATTGAATGAGACCAGTTCCATTGGATCCGTAATAGTTAGTTATTACCGGATTTCAAATTTCGTGGCAATCGGAGTTATCGTTTGATCGTGGCAGCTCGAAACGCATCGAATTATTTTTAATATTCATTTGGCGAGTTAAAATAGCCATTTTTCAAAAAGTCTCGGATTTCGACGAAACCAGTTTCGTCGGATCCGTAATATGATATTATTGTAAGGTTTCAAATTTCGTGTCAATTGGATTTACCGTTTGTCCGGTACAAATTAAAACGCCTAGAAAATCGCTTAAATCGGTTTAATTTAAATTGAACGTTTATAGCCATAACTCGCACAGATGTCCGAATTAGCTTTCGAATCCTGTTCCATTGTGTCCGGAACGTGGGGTAAACCCTAGAAACGCTGGTTACGGCGCGTGAATCAGAGTTCGGAATTTCCGGGATGAATAGTGTCGTTCAAAACTCTATAAATAGCACCCTTCTCTTCATAAAATAAAAAAAATATACTAAAACCCTAACCCTAGCCGCCAGTTTCGAATGGATGGCCAGAAACTCACGATCTTTCCTCCTCAACTACTTCCAATCCGTCGATAATTAGCCAAAGTGATGAACTACAAAGATGAAGAGCAAGGCGAGAGCTTTCGATCTATACGGTGATGATGGAGTTTGGCGTCGCGTGGAGGGGTAAAAATGGCTGCGTGCGTGCCACGTTCGTCTTCGTGCGCGCGTGTCAGGGTGGGGCCGAGTTGCATAGGGTTTGGGGCGGTGGTGCTCTTCGAGGCAAGCTTCAACATGGCGCTATCCGATCGTGCTATAATTCGTCGTGGATGGAGCATAATTCAACCCTAGTTGCTTGTTGATGGGTTCAATGGAGTCGGCTATTGTTTGTAGTTGCGTGAGTTTGGGGAAGAAAGAAAGGAGCGGTCGTGATGGCATGTTGATGGATCCAGTGGCCGAGATTAAGTTTAGGTTAAAAATTTATAAAATTACGTTGTAAATTTAAGTTATAAAATTCGTATAACTTCAAATATTCGTATCTTTTTCATACGAGGTCGAAAACGCGCGAAACCAGTTGCGTTGGAATCGTATGGACGAGCACTACGCGATGCAATTAGATTGGATTCGTTTGGAGTTAGTGAGAATTTTGGGTAAAATTAAACGTCCGTTTAATTTTATTCGAAATAAATCGCTAAAACGAAATTGAAATCAAGGTGAGAACTTCTCACTCAATCGAATCAGTTTCGATTTTAATTTTAAATAGTTAGATTTAAAATATTTGAATGCATGTTTAAATGATGATTGATATCTATTGATTGTTAAAATAGACATTATACGCCGTTAGTAAGCGGATGTTATTTATTAAAAACATATACCGCGAATATTTCATAAACAGTGAAATTGGTATTATATATAATATCAATATATATATATATATAAATATTGGCATATGTATATATTGGAGTTATTGATTTCCCGCATTTATTTGTTTAGCGGATGAGACCCTATTGCGCCGTCTATTAAGCGGATAATATTTAAAATCCCATATACCGCGATAATTTCGTACTGGAGCGAAATTGGTATTGTGCTAATGTTTGTGGATGCAGGAAAAACAGGTTGGAGGGATCCAACTGGATTCCTCAACAGTATTTATTTGATTTCAGATATTTTGATATTTGATGGATTATCATATCGATATATGATATCGTCGTAGTCGTGATTGACTATTTGGTATGTAGCATCATTGGACCAAATTTTGAAACTTTAAAATGATTTTTAAAGTGATTTTTGAAAGTATAAGTTATAAAATATTTTTTGAATTGATCCATTTTAAATAAATAAACGTATAATTTTAATGTTATATAAAAATTATGATTTTTGAGAAATCTAGTTAAAAACTGATTTTTGAGAATATGATGCTGATGATTTTATAAAATAGTAAAATCGGGATTTCTGAATCTATTGTGAAAAGTTTAAATATAGGATTTACAAAAATTTGATTATTTTATAAATCAAGAGAAGGGTGAAATTGTAAAGGAGATTAAAGATGTTTTAAAATAATAGTATGAATTGATTTATATAAGAAATTTATAAATGGATTTTTATAAATTGAAATATTGAAATTTTAAAACGAGCTTTTATAAGTGTTAGAATAAATTATGAATGGATTTTATAAACGAAGGAATTTATAGAATTATAAACGGTGAAGTTATAAAGGAATTTTATAAGCAGTAGGTTTATAAAATTTATAAAGTTGTTAAAAGAATAGGTTTGGATAAATAATTGAACCTTATAAGTTATAAGATTTATAATTATGAAGTTTAAAAGAATAATTTTTGTAAAATAATCGTTTTATAAGCATTAACTTATAATGTGAACTTTTGGTTTATAATTGAGTTATAAATCGAATAGATTAATAAAGGAGATTTATAAAAAGTTGTTATAAAATAAATAGAAAAGGGATTTATAAACGTTGTTTTATAAATTCGCAAACGGCTTATTTTGATAAGTAAATTGTTGAAACCTATTAATGGAGTTATATTCACATTTCTAACTGTGAATAATCCTTTGAAATAAAATGAATTAAAGGATGAAATTGATTAACGTAGTATATTCACGTTTTTTTGAATAGTGAATAATATGTTAAAGAAATTGTTTTGAATGTGATATTTGAAATAGAATTAAAACGACCTAACGATGTTTTAAAATGGGTTGAGATTCGAAACCATAGATTTCAACATTCATTGTTGAAATAGACGCTTTCGAGAAATAGAAGGAAATAATGGACTATAACACTGTTGTTATAGTAGATGATTTCCGAAAGGAAATGTTTTGTATAGTATTGGGATTTATATATCTATTTTAATTTCGAATCCCTATACTAGTGATTTTGGGTTGTCGTAACGATGTTTTACGTAACATTCGTTTTGGCCCAAATAAATATGTTTAAGAGCATGATTTCCTTAAAGAATGAAATATATACTAAATCTCGATTTAAGTATATTGAATATTTTCCAAGTGTTGAAAATAAATAGGTTCGTGAATTACTTATTTAATAAGTATGGAAATGTTTTCCAATATAAAGTGAATATTTTGGGAATTTATCTTTTTGAAGATAAATTGAAATGAATAATTGAAATCGTATATTCATAGATATTTTGAAATATAAATTCACTATGGAATTTATAAAAGAAAGGGGAACTTGTTTAAAAATAAATGTTGATTTATTTTTGAAGTGTGAAATTATATATCTTGTAAAGATATTTTTGAAAAATAAATAATTTGGAAAATTATTTGGAAACTGGTGATGTGTGCATATCCATTGATAGTTCAATAACCGACTATCAATATTTCCCTTTGAATGGGTAATTGATGTGATTTGTTTGAATTTGAATGCCACACTTATTTTTGAATAAGCGCTCACTATTCGGGTTAACCGGGAAAGGACCATGGGGTCGTATAACCCATTCCGAATATGCGATACGTCGTTATGAATTGCATTTGATGACCGGTGTTGAAGACCGAGTATTTGTGAAAGCGATAGGATGACCTATCGATTGTCTCTGCACTGGGTCGCTCCTGGTATAGAGATTTCCTAAGTGATGGGAAATTCGATCGGGATTGTGAATACTCGGATTGCAAGGGCTTCGTGAGAAGTGCCTTCGGTTCTGTTCGAGCCCGGAACAGACTTGTATGGATTGTATGTCTGACGTTACAAATTGAGATGTAAAGCCGATTTCTTTCAAATATATTTCTGTTGGTGGCAGAGAATTTATTCTTTTAGCTTAACACCCTTCTCTGAGACGTACGAGCTCAGAGGTTATATAGTTGAAGTTATCAGCTATATATTCCCAATTTGGTAATGTGACATGCTGAGTGTTGCTGTAAATGATCATTGTGTTGATTATTTGTGATAGGATCGTTTATTTGATCGTCTATCCTGGTGATCATTTCTATGATCATTTGTTGACCCAAAGCATGGCTTTTGTATAAAGTATGTTTTTGTGGACGTGACTTCGTCGAGCCTCACACCCCGTGAATGGTCAAAACAGGAAAGATGCGGCAAGGCTATGAGGGGTAGCGCCCTTTAGGATGTGTGCATTTCCTTCTGGAAAAGGGTGGTATCATGGTATGGAGCCCAGATACTTACTCATGTTGAAAACACTTTGTTATGATTGTGTGAATTGATTACGAGCGCTCGGTTAAAAGGTCCCAAAGGACCGGGGGATGGCATATTCGGTCAGTTGTTACTCAGTTAGCGGTAACCCGGCCTTGTGTTGGTAGAGATACGGTTTGGTTCTCGGGGATGTCCATCCAGAGGCATTCTCATGTGGCAATGGGAAGTTCCTTGGCCTGATCATTCGTTGGAAATCCAAAGAAACAATACGTGACATGTACGGTTTTAGTTGTAGAACCTGCCATTTAATATGGTAGCTATAGTAAGCATACTATAATGGTACCTATGCTGGCTAAGATTTATATTCTACTTTCGAAATAAATTTTTCCTACACTATGCACTAATAATAATATGAAATGTTCTTTTTTAATGCGTATCAAGCATCTTTGGCTATCATAAGGAGAAATCTTCTCCAAGTCTGCGTTTGCATTGTGTGTGTGGCAGGAGGTCTTATGGTAGTCTCATTTTTAAAAGCATTGCGAATTGAATTTAAAAATATTCCTCTATTTTGATTTTAAAGATAAATAAACTGTTTTGAGTTCTCACACCAGTCACATGACTGACTTGGAGTTTATTGTTTTCCTTCCTAAACTCTGGGTGCCCACCAATTTCCACACGGGCAGTCAAGAGTATAAGGTTTATCAGGATATTCTGGATATTCTGGAGTTGCTGGAGTCAAGCTGGATGGCATGGCGTATTACTAGTATATAGTATTTCTTTTTCCGCTGCACTGTTTGATGTTGTTGTTGTTGTAACACTCTGATGTAATGGTGATATGATGTAATGTATGTGATGTAATAACTGATATAGTTCTTTGTTTAAAGATTATTCATTTATTATTATATGTTGTTCCGCTGCGAATTGTGAGATTCTGATGTTGTTTTGTTGTTTTCCATTCTATTCTCTATTTTCTATCTTTTCTCTCTTCTCCTGTCTTTTTCTTCTTCTTAAACCCTCAGTGTTCGGTTTTCCGTCGTTCGATTACTCGGCAGTCGATAAAGTGAGTATCGATGTTGAATTTTCGGAAGACGAAGAATCGGGTCCTGACAACTATACAAGGCCTAGCGACCTACCACTAAAGTCTTCTGGACGACCTAACATATAGCAACCTGATATAGGTCGCTCACGACCTAACTACAACAACTTATTCTATTTCCTTAAGTCGCTCGAACGACCTAGCTTCATTAAGTCGCTCGGACGACCTACCTCCCCTAGGTCGCTAACCTGCCTAACCGACCTATCTCCTTAGGTCGTTAACTAGTAAGTCGCTGGCTTCTCTTAGGTTGCTAATCACCTTAGGTCAGTCTAAACCCTTAAGTCGCTAATCCATAACTCGTTAACCCGTGGCCTTCTAACCCGTAACCCGCTAGCCTCCTTAGGTCGTTCCAAAATTCCACCGACCTAACTATCATACGACCTAACTCCCTTGGTCGTTCTACCTCACTAAGTCGCTCACGAGCTAACAATGGACGACTTAAGCTTTGGTCGACTCAAACTCTAAACGACTTAACAACATCAACGACATAATGTCGACAGTTTTATAATCTTTCGATCCGTAAAAATACGGGTCGTTACAGAATTAAAATAAGAAAAAGAAATTTTCATTTTAAATTGAATAAATTGATTTTAATTTGGAATTCAAAGTATTAATTTGAATTTGGAATTTTATTTTGAAATTCAAATTAATAGATTCTTTACAATATTTGAATAAGTTTTAATTTATAATTTGTTATATTTACATTTTCTTTAAATAAGTAATTCACATGTATATTTACATAAATATAAATAAATTAAGTTTAAAGCTTTATCTAACATTTAAATAAAAATAAAATATAACTAAATTAAGAAAGACAAGTGCTAACCTATTAATAATCTAAATTAACATATGTAAATGTATGAACTTAATATCATGACAAGTGTCATTTGTATTTTAATCTTTTCTTTATTTTAATTAAAATTTATTTCAGCCCTTTTAAACATTTTTCATTTCCCTCATTCTCTTTGCAAAACCTAAGCTAGTGAATCAAAGAAAACATTACACTTAAAAATATGAAATCCCTCAAATCAATTCCTGCATATAATCAATCTGCATGTTTCAAAAACCAAAAATATCATACCTGCAAAAAAAATTCCTGCAAATTTTTGTTCCTCTGGAAAATAACCATCAGCTTAGCAAATCAAAAAGGTCTGCATGCATCTAATTTTGGTTAGAGTTTCAAATGCAAGCAACCTGGAGTTGAAGTCTGCATCTTTTTCAAAATTTAAAAGATCAAGTCTGCATGCATGTGTGGTAACAGAGTTCAAAAGCTTTTCTAAAATCATGAAGCTCTGTTTTTCTGAAGTGAAAGGTGAGTAACATTTTGAAATTTTATTAAGTTAACTTTGGTTGCCTAATTTATCTCTAGAAAAATTCGATTGTTTATGAACATTTGATGAATGTGTGTAAATTTACTATAATACTGCAAATCACTCTATTCCCAGGATTCAAGTTTTTATTTATTTAATTCCTGATCACTTGATTCTAATTATTGTTAGTGATTAAGTTACAAACAAATTTGTTTATGTGATCATAAATTAAGTTTGAAATTTTAATTAAGTTAAAAAAAGATCAAACCTGCTCTGGAAACAAAAAAGGATCAGGAAACATGAATATGTTTAAAAACATAAATTCCTTAATTTATTGAATTTAGATTGTGATCTGAAACCAAATCAGAAAACAAGATTTTTAAATCAGAAAACACAATTTATAGCTTAAGATTTTAGAGGCAGTTCACTTTTATCTGCAAAAGGTGAATTTGGGAAATTTTGTTGATTTTAAAATTTAGGGGATTTGAAGTTTCTTATGAATGGAGTAGAGTGATCAGACATTTCAGGAAAATTATCAAATTGATGTATAGGTCATTTGGTTAGCAGTGGTGAAGGATTAAGTTCTGTAACCCTAGTTCTTGAACATGTTAGAAAATAGGATGTTCTCTCTCTCTGGTTGACCAAGTGTGAAGCCACTTTGGGAAAATGTAGCTGGGTTTATGACAAGGTGGTGGCTGGAGTTTCGACTCAAACGATGGTCGGCGGTGTGGGAGGTTGCCTTAGACAGGGTTTGGGTTTTGAGTTGCTCTATATTTCCAGGTTTGGTTGAGACTGGTTTTTGGATTCCAGGTGAGTGATGATGTTCCGGTGGTCGTAGGTTGGATCATGGGTGATTGTCAATGGGTTGAGGCCAGTGTGAGGGGCCGGAGGTGATCAACGTCACGGTGCACGTGCACCGTGCATTCCTTTTGGCTGGTGAAGGTTGTATTTTTTCTGGGAATTTTTGGATAGAGTGTTCTCGGGGGATACTCGTGTTGCTTGAGGGTGTGACTCGAAGTTAGGTGGTAGATAACTCGAAGCAATTGGTTCCTGGCTTGAGTAGTTTTGTTAGTTTTCAAGTTTTGTTTCTGTAACCTGTCATTTTCAAGTTTTTTAAAATTTTAAAACTAAATTTAAAAAGAAAGCAACGCCAGATTTAAACAAGAGTTGAAGCAAGTTTAAATATGAATTCAAAATGAATTTGAATTCTTGTTTTTCAAAATAAATAAATTTTATAAAATGAAATGTTTTACAACTGAAACTTGTTTACAGAATTTATAATGAGGTTTTAAAATCCAAAAAAGATTTAAAACAAGATTTAAATTTAAGTTACAAATCTGAAGGGTAAAATATGAATTCAAATATAAATTTGAATCTCAGGATTTGGAAGAAAATCAGTTTATAAATTTTAATGTTATAATTAAGTTTGAATATTTTAGTATTTTATAATATGTGTTTTTATAAATCTGAAATGAGATTTAAAACAGGATTTTAAATTTAAATTTTTGAATCTGAATCTGAAACATGATTTGGATACTAGTTTGTAATATAAATAAGATTTTGAATTTAAATGTTTCAAATCACTTGAAATATTTAAGATGTATTTTAAATCTATTTAAATTGATTATGGATTAAAACTATTTTTAAATTTGCCTTAGGAGATAAGTAATTCTTTTAAAAAGGGTTTTTAAATACTTAAACCTTGTTTAAGTTAAAAATTGATTTCATTTTAAATCTTAATTTAAATGGAATTTAGATGAAATTTAAAAGAAAATTATTTATAAATTATTTTGAAAATGATAATTAAATCATGAATAAGATTAGTGATTATCATTAAACTTGATTAGAACTTAATAATTGATAATTCATTAATTGATTAAAGTAATTAAGTTTTGTAATTAATTAATTTAATTAATTAATAATTATGTTAACTAATTTAATAATTAAGGTTTTTATTTAATTAATTAAAGTATTAATAAGTAAATTAAAATTGAATAAATTTTACTTAAGAAATCAATTAAGTAAATAAGATTTGATTTAATTTAATTAATGATTTGAATTTATTAATAAAGTAATTAAAAATGAATTAAATTTTGATTATCACTTGAATTATTTATTAATTAGGGATTAATTAATGAGTTTTATGGATAATTAAATTTGTAATTAATCTTGATTAATTACAATTAATTACTTTGGAAAAGTAATTAAAGTTTTATTATTGATTAATGAAGGTCATTAACTTAATATTAATTTATAATTAATTAATGTGATTAATTTTAATGATTAACTGTATTAATTAATTTAAAGACAGTCAATTGACAATTGGTTAAGTGTAATTACTTAATGAAAGTAATTAAGGAAATTAATAACTAATTGTAATTAATTAATTTATTTTGATTAATTAAGTTAGTTAATTAAGTTTAATTAATTTAAATTAATCACTGGTTGATTTGATAAGTAATTACCAATGTAATTAAAAATGAATAATTACTTAGTGAAGTAATTAAGAAAATAAATTACTTGATGTAATTTAATTGAAGGATACTTGGATAATGGAGGAGTTTTTGGAAATTAATTAGTTTATGTAATTAATATGTAATTAGTATGTTGAATAATTACTTAAAGTAAGTAATTAATAATTAATTACTTAATATAATTAATTTGGGTTTTGATAATTGAGTTATTTGAAGATAATTAAGAGATGAAATTGATTAAGTTAATTAATTAAGGTGATTGATCATGAGTGATTAATCAATATGGATAATTGATAATTAATTTAAGGGGGTAATTTTAAATAAAATAATTTGGTATCATTAATTTATATAATTAATGATGTAATTAAGGATTGATTAATTAAGAACAATTAATCAATGAAGGGATTAATTAATGTAATTAATTAAGGATTAATGTAATTAATTATAATTAACTAATTAACGAAGTAATTACAGGTTAATTTCTAATTTGGTTTGGAATAATTAATTTGTGAAATTAATTAGAGGTTAATTACTTGAATGTAATTAAAAGATAATTAATCAAGATGATTAATTAGGGTGATTTGTTGAGAATAATTAATTGACTGATTTATAATTAATTAAGGGATATGTAAGCAAGATTTATATGGATGAGTAATTAATTTAATTCATTTTAAATTACATAAGGAAGAAGTAATTAATTTAATTCATTTTAAATTAATTATAGAATGGTGATTTATAAGTCATTGGTTGTGAATGTTGTTTAATACCGATTACCCTGAATGGTTGGAATCTCAGATATGAGATAACTGATGTTGTATGATTTGGATGTTATGGTTGTATCTGAGTTGATAATATAAATTATCTGTTTGAGATGATAATATGGATTATCTGTTGTGATGATAATATTGATTATCTATTGTGATGTTGTGTATTATCTATCTGTGTGTATATAGATAATATTTAATTGAATTGTTTTAAACATTTAAAACTACTTGGACCTAAAAGACACGTTTTGGATTTCGATGAGACCGGGATCGGGTTTCCATATTTGGATATCCGAAAACCACATCGATCCAAATTAATGGTAAGTCGTGAATCTCAAGTGAAGATGAAGATTTAGAGTGCAAGGGTTATCGTCGTTAACTCTGAGGGTAATTCCAAAATGAGTGTAACGAGATAACGCCTTCGTTTTCGTTCGAACCCGGAACGAACTTGTATGGATTGAATGCTTTCAGAACATCGTCAGGCGGACGATGAGCATTCTATGAAATGTGTTCTCTAAAGGTAATCGTAGCCTCAAGCCTCATCAACCGGGAATGGCTAAAACAGGGGAGGTGCAGCAAGGCTTCGTGGGTAGCCCCCACTTGAGAGTGAGATTTACCCCTGTCTAGAAGTCCCTTTATATTCGGCTGTGTGGGCAGTTGGTTGCAAACAACTGCAGGGTTTTCTTGCTCAGAACTGTTCAGTAAGGAATGGTTCCGGCCTTGTGTTGTAGGGGAGTTAGGGTGGCTCCTCGATACGGTGATCTAGGCCACATACTGTGACGGGCGGTACTCTAGTAGCCCTGCCATTGTATGGAATCCAAAATCCAATAAGTGCCAACTGTTTTGATTGTATTACCCACTTTTGTGGCTAGTAGCTGGAATTTAATCATGTAACAATTTCGGCTATTTCATATTTACTTGGAAACCCTAGACACTATTATAATATCATCGGATTTCCTATCAAATGTTTTGGTTAGCGTAAGGTAAAAACTTTTCCATGTTTATGTGTGGGAAGTTTTACGTGAGACCTTTCTTTCAAAAGGTTTTTAAAAGTTAAGCAACCTTAACCAGTTACTCACACCAGACCCATGTCTCACCCGGAGTTTATCTTTGTTTTCTTAAACTCTTAGGTACTCAAATTTTTACGAGTAGCCAAGGGATTCAGGTTGGCTTTGACGAATATTGGACGAGCAATGGAGCAGGAGGCTTCTGCGTTGTAGATATATAGCTTCCGCTGTGTGTTCTCTGTGTTGTGTTTGTATTAAGTTGTAAATACTAGACAGGTGTTTATAACTGTCTAGTATATGTGATGTGTATGCTGTGTATCTCTGATTGATATTGTATATTATGTAAAATACTTATGTTATTAATATAATTTATTCGTTCCGCTGTTGAGATTCTAGTGTTGTTTCTTCTTTCTCTTCTTTCTTTTCTTCTTCTATCCCTTTCTTTCTTAATAGATGATGCGATTTTCTGGGAGAGTAAAGTCGGATCGTCACATTTGGTATCAGAGCGTTAGGTTGAGTGAATACCTAGGCTCTATAGTGGTGTCAATCTTGAGAGGGCGTATTTGTAATTTTTAATATACATATATATTTATTTATTTCTACCTATCTGTTGGACGGGTTTTCCAATATAGGATATATAGGTAGATAAGGTAGTGGTGTGTGTAACACAACTACCATTGGTTGGAGTTGGAATGTTTGAGGTTGGAAGTGTATCTGTCGAGACGGCAGACCAAATACCGTCTCGAGTAAGCTTTGCAGTGGTGCCTGCTAAGGTTCGGAGTTCATCTTTGAAGTTGAATGAGTAGAGTTTGGATCTGTTGGCTGAGTTGAAGCGAGTAATGGTATCTTGATATCTCAGAAAGTAGTAGCTGCGTGACGAGATGCAGTGACTATGGATATTTCCGAAGATGATTTCTTTGGAACAAGTTTAAGGGAGTGAGTCTGCTTCGGTGTTGTAGCTGAGTTCAGCAGGGTGTTTCTGTGTAGTTTGAAGTCCAAGTTTCTCGAAGAACTTTGGATTGGGAATTCTTTGGCATTGGTGTCAGCAGTGCAGCTCAGAGTGTTCAGTGTGTCGGCTAAGTTTTCTGGCTTAGCAGTTTTCTGGAGGTGGAGTTCAGAAGCAGTAGAGTAGAATCCATTTCTTCGATGGATTGGCTTGACCAGTATAAGCTGTTCTGATGGGTAAAGAGAGAACAATTTTCTTTGGATTTTGGTTCGGATTGATCGCAAAAGTGACTTGCGATAGTTGAGTGTTCTCTTATATTATTGGAGATTTTTCTAGATGTTTTCAGGGAAGTCAGAGGTTATCCGCATATAGAGATTCAGTTTTCTTATTGACTAGGATTCCAAGTGTGGTACCGGTGGTTCAACTTGAAGGTCGGTTCCTTGAGATAGAGTTTGTTGAAGCAGCTCAGGATTTGAGGAACTTATGAGTTTTCTCTTGGTTATCAAAGGTCTTCTTGATTTTGTTGTCCAGTGATGCTTGTGTTCTTCATCAGCATTCTTTTCTACTCCAGATCAGAGTTGTGCAGCGAAAGTAGTTTGGTAGTGCATCTGCTTTTCTTTTCCGGATAGGAGAAGTTGGTTTCCTTCTGATGGTGGTGAGTGGAGTTTGTTCTTGATCTTGATTGATCGGGGAGGATCATTCTGGTGGATTGGGTTTGGTCTAGTTTGTTTCTTGAGACATCAGCAAGAATTGGGCCGATCAGGTAGGAAGTAGGCAGCTCAAGATCGACCGAAGGATTTTGTGGATCGGAAGTCGGAAATCTGATTTTAGATATATTTCTTAGTTTTAGGAGCTATAAATTTTGGTAAGGTTGGGTAAGCTAGCTCCGAGATGCTTTGGATTTTTTCCGTGTTCTGTTTTGGATAAGTGTTTGATTTTCTGGATTGAATTGCCAGTTTGGACAACGGGAATTCGATGTGTTTCACGTATCTCTGAGGGAGTAGGTGTATGATCTATTTTTTGTTTTGGAATCAGATGTTCTGGGAGATTTGGTTGTTGGGTCAAACTTGTCTGTAGTCTGATATCTTATTCAGTTGTAGATCTAGATAGTAGGAGTTCTGTAGCTCAGTAGTATTGATTGTTTGGATTTTATAGAGCGAGTATCCCGGTGTTTACTTGGGAAACTCGAGCAAACTCTATCCAGAATTTTGTTTGGATAGTTAATTTTGTTTGATTGGATGAATTGATACCTATGGTTGTTAGCTTATGTTTGATATATGCTTGTATTTTAAAATTAAAAATCTTGGATTGGTTATTAAATTACCTTTGTTTTAAATTTCGGGAACGAAATTCTTTTAAGGGGGAAGGAATATGATATCTTGGAAATTTTGACAATATCAATTTAATAATTTTTATATAAAATTAAATTGATTTGATGATAAATTGATTAGTAATATATGAATTGGTTTAATAATCTGATTAAATAAATATTTAATCTGTGATTTTATCTTTAAAAGTTAAAATAAATGTTTTTAATTATAATGTATACATATATTTGTATATATATATTATAAATAATCTTTATTTTGGAATTTAATAAATAAATGAAGTTTTTGTTTTCAAATTCTAATAATATATTTAGTAATTGGAAAATTATGTTTTAAATTAATTTTAAGTTTCTCAAAGTTATTTAAATTAATAATTATATGGTTTTTAAATATTTAAAATAAATGTTAAATTGTTTAAAGTTATATCTTAGCTAAATTGTTGTTTTAAATTTAAATAATTTTTTTTTTATTTCTTATTAATATTATTTGATTAATATGATTTGGAAATATTTTATATAAGTTTAAAATTACAAAATAACATATGGTTCAAATTTATTTATTAATAAAAGTGATTTATAATCCTTTTATAAATCATTTAAAATTTGTTAAATTTTTATTTTCAAGCCATATGTATAATGTATCATTTTTCCATAAATATGAAAAGGAATTAAAATAAGAAAATGAAATTTTCATTTAAATTGAATAAATTTATTTTAATTTGGAATTCGAAGGGTTAATTTAAATTTGGTATTTTATTTTGAAATTCAAATTAATAGATTCTTTAAAATACTTGAATAAGTTTTAATTTATAATTTGTTATATTTACATTTTCTTTAAATAAGTAATTCACATGTATATTTACATAAATATAAATAAATTAAGTTTAAAGCTTTATCTAAAATTTAAATAAAAAGAAAATATAACTAAATTAAGAAAGACAAGTGCTAACCTATTAATAATCTGAATTAGCATGTGTAAATGTATGAACTTAATATCATGACAAGTGTCATTTGTATTTTAATCTTTTCATTATTTTAATTAAAATTTATTTCATCCCTTTTAAACATTTTTCATTTCCCTTATTCTCTTTGCAAAACCTAAGCTAGTGAATCAAAGAAAACATTACACTTAAAAATCTGAAACCCCTCAAATCAATCTAATCAATCTGCGTATTTTAAAAACCAAAAATATCATACTTGCAAAATAAATTCCTGCAAATTTTTGTTCCTCTGGAAAATAACCATTAGCTTAGCAAATCAAAAAGGCCTGCATGCATCTAATTATGGTTAGAGTTTCAAATGCGAGCAACCTGGGGTTGAAGTCTGCATCTTTTTCAAAATTTAAAAGATCAAGTTTGCTTGTATATGTGGTAACAGAGTTCAAAAGCTTTTCTAAAATCATGAAGCTCTGTTTTTCTGAAGAGAAAGGTGAGTAACATTTTGAAATTTTATTAAGTTAACTTTGGTTGCCTAATTTATCTCTAGAAAAATTTGATTGTTTATGAACATTTGATGAATGTGTGTATATTTACTGTAATACTGCAAATCACTCTATTCCCACGATTCAAGTTTTGATTTATTTAATTCCTGATCACTCGATTCTAATTATTTTTAGTGATTAAGTTACAAACAATTTTTTTTATGTAATCATAAATTAAGTATGAAATTTTAATTAAGTTAAAATAAAATCAAACCTGCTCTGGAAACGAAAAAGGATCAGGAAACATGAATTTGTTTAAAAACATAAATTCCTTAGTTTATTGAATTTAGATTGTGATCTGAAACCAAATCAGAAAACAAGATTTTTAATTCACAAAACACAATTTATGGCTTAAGATTTTGGGGGCTCACTTTTATCTGGAAAAGGTGGATTTGGGAAATTCTGTTGATTTTGAAATTTGGGGGATTTGAAGTTCCTTATGAATGGAGTAGAGTGATCAGACATTTCAAGAAATTTATCAAATTGATGTATAGGTCATTTGGTTGACAGCGGTGAAGGATTAAGTTCTATAGCCCTAGTTCTTGAACATGTTAGAAAATAGGATCGTTCTCTCTCTCTGTTTGACCGAGTGTGAAGCCACTTTGGGAAAATGTAGCTAGGTTCATGAAAAGGTGGTGGCTGGAGTTTCGACTCAAACGATGGTCGGGGGTGTGGGAGGTTGCCGTTGACATGGTTTGGGTTTTGAGTTGCTCTGTATTTCCAAGTTTGGTTGAGACTAGTTTTTGGATTCCAGGTGAGTGATGATGTTCTGGTGGTCGTAGGTTGGATCATGGATGATTGTCGATGGGTTGAGGCCAGGGTGAGGGGCTGGAGGTGATCAACGTCACGGTGCACGCGCACCGTGAATTCCTTTTGGCTGGTGAAGGTTGTATTGTTTCTGGGAATTTTTGGATAGAGTGTTCTCGGGGGATACTCGTGTTGCTTGAGGGTGTGACTCGAAGTTAGGTGGCAGATAACTCGAAGCAATTGGTTCCTGGCTCGAGTAGTTTTGTTAGTTTTCAGGTTTTGTTTCTGTAACCTGTCAGTTTCAGGTTTTTTAAAATTTTAAAACTAAATTTAAAAAAAAAGCAATGCCAGATTTAAACAAGAGTTTAAGCAAGTTTAAATATAAATTCAAAATGAATTTGAATTCTTTTTTTTCAAGATAAATAAATTTTATAAAATGAAATGTTTTACAACTGAAACTTGTTTACAGAATTTATAATGAGGTTTTAAAATCTGAAAAAGATTTAAAAAAAGATTTAAATTTAAGTTACAAATCTGATGGGTAAAATCTGAATTCAAATATAAATTTGAATCTTATGAAAGAAAATCAGTTTATAAATTCTAATGTTATAATTAAATTTGAATATTTTAGTATTTTATAACATGTGTTTTTATAAATCTGAAATGAGATTTAAAACAGATTTTAAATTTAAATTTTTGAATCTGAATCTGAAACATGATTTGAATTCTAGTTTGTAATATAAATAAGATTTTGAATTTAAATGTTTCAAATCACTTGAAATATTTAAGGTGTATTTTAAATCTATTTAAATTGATTACGGATTAAAACTATTATTAAATTTGCCTTAGGAGATAAGTAATTCTTTTAAAAAGGGTTTTTAAATACTTAAACCTTGTTTAATTTAAAATTGATTTCATTTTAAATCTTAATTTAAATGGAATTTAGATGAAATTTAGAAGCAAATTGTTTATAAATTATTTTGATAATGATAATTAAATCATGAATAAGATTAGTGATTATCATTAAAAATGATTAGAACTTAATAATCGATAATTCATTAATTGATTAAAGTAATTATGTTTTGTAATTAATTAATTTAATCAATTAATTATTAGGTTAATTAATTTAATAATTAAGGTTTTTATTTAATTAATTAAAGGATTAATAAGTAAATTAAAATTGAATAAATTTTAATTAAGAAATCAATTATTTAAATAAGATTTGATTTAATTTAATTAATGATTTGAATTTATTAATTTAGTAATTAAAAATGAATTAAGTTTTGATTATCACTTGAATTATTTAATAATTAGGGATTAATTAATGAGTTTTATAGATAATTAAATTTGTAATTAATCTTGATTGATTACAGTTAATTACTTTGGAAAAGTAATTAAAGTTTTGTTATTGATTAATGAAGGTCATTAACATAATATTATTTTATAATTAATTAATGTGATTAATTTTAATGATTAATTGTATTAATTAATTTAAAGATAATCAATTGAGAATTGGTTAAGTGTAATTACTTAATGAAAGTAATTAAGGAAATTAATTACTAATTGTAAGTAATTAATTTTATTTTGATTAATTAAGTTAGTTAATTAAATTTAATTAATTTAAATTAATCACTGGTTGATTTGAGAAGTAATTACCAATGTAATTAAAAATGAATAATTACTTAGTGAAGTAATTAAGAAAATAAATTACTAGATGTAATTTAACTGAAGGATACTTGGATAATGGAGGAGTTTTTGGAAATTAATTACTTCATGTAATTGATATGTAATTAGTATGTTGAATGATTACTTAAAGTAATTAATTAATAATTAATTACTTAATATAATTAATTTGGGTTTTGATAATTGAGTTATTTGAAGATAATTAAGAGATGAAATTGATTAAGTTAATTACTTAATGTGATTGATCATGAGTGATTAATCAATATGGATAATTGATAATTAATTTAATAGGGTAATTTTAAATAAAATAATTTAGGATCATTAATTTATATAATTGATGATGTAATTAAGGATTGATTAATTAAGAACAATTAATCAATGAAGGGATTAATTAATGTAATTAATTAAGGATTAATTTAATTAATTATAATTAATTAATTAATGAAGTAATTACAGGTTAATTTCAAATTTGGTTAGGAATAATTAATCTGTGAAATTAATTAGAGGTTAATTACTTGAATGTAATTAAAAGATAATTAATCAAGATGATTAATTAGGGAAATTTGTTGAGAATAATTAATTGATTGATTTATAATTAATTAAGGGATATGTAAGCAAGATTTATATGGATGAGTAATTAATTTAATTCATTTTAAATTAAATAAGGAAGAAGTAATTAATTTAATTCATTTTAAATTAATTATAGAATGGTGATTTATAAGTCATTGCTTGTGATTGTTGTTTAATACTGATTACCTGAATGGTTGGAATCTCAGATATGAGATAAGTGATGTTGTATGATTTGGATGCTATGGTTGTATCTGAGTTGATAATATAAATCATCTGTTTGAGATGATAATATGGATTATCCGTTGTGATGATAATATTGATTATCTATTGTGATGTTGTGTATTATCTATCTGTGTGTATATAGATTATATTGAATTGAATTGTTTTAAACATTTAAAACAACTTGGACCTAAAAGACACGTTTTGGATTTCGATGAGACTGGGATCGGGTTTCCATATTTGGATATCCGAAAACCACATTGATCCAAATTAACGATAAGTCGTGAATCTCAAGTGAAGACGAAGATTCAGAGTGCAAGGGTTATTGTCGTTAACTCTGAGGGTGATTCCAAAATGTTGTAACGAGATAATGCCTTCGGTTTAATTCGAACCTGGAACGAACTTGGATGGATTGAATGCTTTCAGAACATCGTCAGGTGGACGATGAACGTTTTAAGAGATGTGTTCTATAAAGGTAATCGTTGCCTCAAGCCTCGTCAACCGGGAATGGCTAAAACAGGGGAGGTGCAGCAAGGCTTCGTGGGTAGACCACACTTGAGAGTGAGATTTACCCCTGCCTAGAAGTCCCTTTATATTCGGCTGTGTGGGCAGTTGGTTGCAAACAACTGCGGAGTTTTCTTGTTCGGAACTATTCAGTGAGGAATGGTTCTGGCCTTGTGTTGCAGGTGAGTTAGGGTGGCTCCTCGGTACGGTGATCTAGGCCACGTACTGTGATGGGCGGTACTCCAGTAGCCCTGCCATTGTATGGAATCCAAAATCCAATAAGTGCCAACGGTTTTGATTGTATTACCCACTTTTGTGGCTAGTAGCTGGAATTTAGTCATGTAACAATTTCGGCTATTTCATATTTACTTGGAAACCCTAGACACTATTATAATATCATTGGATTTTCAATCAAATGTTTTGGTTAGCGTAAGGTAAAAACTTTTCCATGTTTATGTGTGGGAAGTCTTACATGATACCTTTCTTTCAAAAGGTTTTTAAAAGTTAAGCAACCTTAACCTATTACTCACACCAGACCTATGTCTGACCCGCAGTTTATCTTTGTTTTCTTAAACTCTTGGGTACTCAAATTTTTACGAGCACCCAAGGGATTCAGGTTGGCTTTAACGAATATTGAAGGAGCAATGGAGCTGGAGGCTTCTATGTCGTAGATATATAGCTTCCACTGTGTGTTCTCTGTGTTGTGTTTGTATTAAGTTGTAAATACTAGACATGTGTTTATAACCGTCTAGTATATGTGATGTGCATGCTGTGTATCTCTGATTGATATTATTTTTTATGTAAATACTTATGTTATTAATATAATTTATTCGTTCTGCTATTGAGATTCTAGTGTTGTTTCTTCTTTCTCTTCTTTCTTTTCTTCTTCTATCCCTTTCTTTCTTAATAGATGATGCAATTTTCTGGGAGTAGAAATTCGGATCGTCACAGATTGGTTGTTAAAGAGACCAGGATCGAAAGTTGTCATACTCTCTGCCAACTCCGAAAACCACTTTAGCAACCCTGTATGTGGTGGATATTCCAGAATGAAGTAGGATGGTGGCGATGTTTCCTTTGAGGTAAACACGTTGACCTGACTCCCATGAGTTGGCATAAGGTGGTTAAAACAGGAGTGATTCTCGGGCCAAAGGGGTAGCACCCTTTATCGGATACATCACTTCGATATTATACTCTGACTTTGGATTCATTCGGTGGCCACCATTATTTTGATTTTGGGGGTGTTTGTTCGAGGTGGGCGGTAGTTGCGGCTATGCGTTACCACCACCCCGGATGCGTAATTGGTATATCTACCCTGGCGTTGCCTAGTTGTGCCATGTCACCTACCCTAGCGCGCCTTATACGATTTTGTTTTGTACCATACCTATGGAATGCCCTCTAACGACGCCCAGTATGGGGGAGATTATGGTACTGTATAGACTATGGGAATATAAAAGTGTGTTAAGGGCTATATGGGTAACCCTTTAACTCTATTTTCAGTATATTATATTTTGCTTTATACACTATTATAATAGCGCATATTACTACATAGTAAATAGTTTAACGGATCCTTAGGTGATGTGAATCCTGAGCATCTCTTAAGTTACTGTACTCATGTTAGACAGTGGATAGGAGATGTCAAATCCCGTAAACATCTTCGACGCCGTTACACTCATATTTATTTCAGTTGATTTAACTTACATAAGATCTTTTAGATCTGACTCGAGTGATTTGCCTTTTCAATTCGCTCGGGTCGGCCTGAGCATTTCAGGGTTTGAAGACCTTTAGCTTTGGAGGACAAAGATGAAGATTTGTATTACTATTATCTATTATATTATTTCACTGTATCACATTTTTCCGCTGCATTGATATTCTATGGTATGTATGACTCTGATATGTGTTGTACAGGTATAATTAAATATTTTGTAAAACAACTTCATGAACTGTATATTTTATTATTATATTTTATCCTTTTCGTTGTGAGATTCTGTTTTGTTTTATTTCTTTCTTCCTTTTTCTTATTCACCCCATAACAAATCCGCCCTTCCGTATGGTTTGAATTGGCACATGTGTCGATTTAAAGCATACGAAAAAGCGGGATGTTACATGGATACTCATTATAAACACTCAGATTTATTTGAAAATTCCATTAATACAATTTATAATGTACACCATTCAATTACATATTCAACTTCTGAAAAATTTAAGTAAATTACATATGTTGGAATGCAATTGAGTATTTTATAAGAAAGTTTTCCAATTCAATTATTTCAAGATTAAATATTTATTTAAGAATTTGGTTTCATTTTATAATTGAAATCATGCATTATAATAAAATTTAAGAATTGAATTTCCGATTTCACTTCAAACTATTTAGAGACAAATGTATACATATACATATATATATACACATATATATCAAATCAAATCGAAAATCATATACCAATATATACATTATAAATCAAGTCATACTTAAGAAATTCAAATCACATTCATTTTCCAAACAAAAGTGTAGCAAAACTACTGAATAGTCTCTCCACTCTGAAACCCGAAAATGAATGTCGATGATGCTGCAGTCATCAACGAAATTATTTTTTAGTGACAAAAGAAGAGGGTACTGGTTTAAAACTTTTAAAATTCTTTAAAAACTATTTCTATTTGAAAATACTTTAAATAATATGCCCTAAAGTTTTAAAACCAATTTTCTAAATACCGAAAATTTAATTCTCAAATTCTTAACTTATATTCATTTCACTGGAAGAACAATAGATGATAATACAGTATTATTATTTCTATCAACCAATTCAATTAACTATTTAATTTCAGAAAATATTATATTTATATATATATATATAATATAATCATAGAAAATTTATTCCATTTACCAATATTTGAAAGTGGAATTTCACTATAAGGGCCTATTACCATCAACTAATTATTTTCTAGGACATGTGTTCAAAAAAATTAGTTTCCAGGACACGGGTCGAAAATAAATCCACTACTTCAAGCTAATCCAAATCTGCCGCCAAACCTCCGAACGAAAAAAAAAACTAGGGCTTAGAAACAAAATCGCCTCATTTGTATTATCGATTGGCTAAAGAACTCGTACCGCCTAACTTTTCTCAACTGAACATGTAAGTAGTTGTTTATTTTTGATGTTTGCTATATATCGATTGATTCATTTTTCTTAGCTGAACAAGCATATTGTTAATCGCCTCACCTTTCTTCAGCTGAAAAACTAAGACGTGATTTCTATTCACTAGTTGCAAGACGCGATTTCTATTCACTAGTTGCTGAACAAGTAAATACTTGTTTATCTTTGCTGTTTGTTGTTCATCGATTGTTTTTTTTGCTATATATTGATTGTTTTTGTTAGCTGAAGTAAGTAGTTATTCACTGATTAATTTTCTTTGCTATTTATGGGTTGTTTTTGCTTGTGTTTTAACAAGTAAGAAATAAGTTCTATTATTGTGTTTATATATAACAGTCTTTGTAATGCATGTAAGGTTTTTGTTGTTTTTGTAATGATTTAAAGTGATCTAAAACTGTTCATATTCAACAGCTTAAAAAGATAAATCAGTTTATCTTTTAATCTAAATAATTTAATACAAGAATGTAATGGATTTAACATGTTTTTTTATCTTTGAGTTGCTCTAACGTAATTTTAACTTCAACACTTCAAAAATCGTATGCATTGTGTAAACACGATTATGTTATAATGTTCCTATGTTCAATAGCTACGAAAGATAAACATATTTGTCTTTTAATATAATTGGTTCAAATCAACTTAAGTCTTAGTTATCTTAAATACCGACTAGTATATGTTATATATGTTTGCCATTTTTTTCATGATTTAAAAGTTATTACAAAAGATATACAGCAAATTTACACCCTACTAAACAAAGATAAAAGCATTTATGTTTTTATACAAAGCGTATATGTATAACTCTTCATTATTACTTACATATTATTACACATGATAGCATTCATGCAGGATACTAATGTAGACAAGATCAAGAAAAACAGAAGTTTTTATTGAACAAGCTACATGCATCTTCATTAACAACGGAAAACAATGTATCAACACAAGACCAATATCTAGTCCATTTTGTGATGAACACGGTTAGCAAAAATCTTTATCACTAGCACCGTTGGTGACTTTTTTCCCTTAATTATGTATACAATAATATTTAATTGCATGTTGAATTTTTACATACCATATGAACATGTTACCGTATTTAATTGTTAAAGAAAGATAAGCACATTTAGCTTCATCTGTGTAGGACTTAATTAGATGTTTAGCTTTACTTATATTTTAAAAACAGCGATACATGTTAAACAAGCTATATATGTTTAGCATTAGTTATATTTGATTACATGTTTAGCATTAGTTATATTTGAAATAAGCTATACATGTTAAACTAGTTTCAAGTTTTATTCATTATTTAAATTTGTTTCATACCATATGAACATGTTACTGTATTCAACTACTAAAAAAAGATTAACAAATTTAGCTTTATCTGTATGGGATTTAATTAGATGTTTAGCTCTACATACATTTGAAAAAAATGATAAATACTAAACAAGTTTGTTGTTTTATTCATTATTTACAATTATTACATACCATATGAACTTGATTTAAAGCTTGCATAAAAAATAATAAAAGCATTTATGTTTTTGTAAAAACAACTTAATTACATAATAAATTATAACGACATGCTTTTAGTTGTTTATGAATATCAAAAGATATGCCAATGTATTACTACATAGTTACTTATTTGTTATATAGGTTAACTGTCAAAGCTTATTGGAAATGTATATCCCTCTATAATCAATAGGGTTTAAGGGCACCGTTGAATTTTCAGCATATTTTTTATGGACCATATGTGTAGCATTTTTTTCACTAGCTTCTACATTATTAACACCACTGTATACAAACTACTTAACAATTCTTTATTGACAAAAATATCTTAATCCCAAGAAAATACAAAATAATTAAAAGATAAACCATATTATCTTTTTATACAGACTATTGTGCAGTACAATATTTTTTGATAATATTGCTTTGATTTATGTGCACTATGATTCTTGAGCAGAATGATATTATCTGCATGAATATGCAAAATTAAATGTAGGATCCCAATTAATGATATTATTTTCGAGAATGTAGGACGAAACTAAACCAACACAGCAAACCTCACAAATTTGTGAAAAATAACATCTAACACACTAAGATGAAGAGGGAACAATTTCGAAAAAACCGAGTGAAGCAAATTCTGATTCTGAAGAAATAAATATTAAAACAGATAAGTCAGATGATGTTCAGAAATATGAGATTCAAAATAGAACGAAAAGATAGAAAAAAAACATCTGTACACTGGAACATACAGATGTAATTTAGATGATGTGTATAGAGTTATGATGAATGTAAAGGAAAAAACATTCTGCCTTCTGAACCAAAAAGTTATATCAACAAAACGCCATTCAGAAACTTTTTTAATATGTTTCTCATCAATGGCATAGAACGGAAAAACATACGGAAAAGCGCTTCAAATTTAGACCAAATAATTACTTCTTTCAGTATTAAAGAAAAAGCCTTCAAAATTGGAAATAAATTGCTGAAAATCACATCTGAAGAAGTTAGCCTTATATTTGCACTGCATTTATATGAAGAGGACTTGTTTTCGATACCAACTTCAAATAAGGCCACAGCAATGGAAAGTTTTTCAGAGTTTCCGACTACAAATTTTGAACAAAATGACATAATTAGCCAGAAGACAGATACAAGAAGGCTAAAAAAATGATAGAGGAAGAAAATGGGAATGAAGATTTAGTCAAATTGTTGTTGCTCTTGTTGATTATTACTTTTTTCTTTCATAACAATCAGAGCTACATGCAGTGGGGCTTCTTATCAAAGCTGTTAAACTTAAGAAACTTGAACTCAATCTCTTGGCCGAGAGCAATATGTGAAAATGTCATGAAAAGTATTCAAAAATACTATGCTAATCCAAGAAGCACACCTGGATGTACTATGGTCTTATTGGTATGATTTAAAAACTTTAAGTAAATATAAATATATTGGTACTAATGCTTTTTACAAAAATGTTAAATATTAATGCTTATTTGTATGGTCTTATTGGCAGTATTGGTTTTGTGAAAGGACGCAAATCATCGATGAAAAAGAAATTTTGGAAAGCAAAATCCCAAGGATGAGAAAACGAGATTTGTCAAAATTAAAAGATTTGGACCTCGACGAAATAGACAATGATAAGTTATGCTACTTTTATATATATTTCTTGATATACAAAATCATATATATATAAGTACATGATGATTTAAGTACAATTTAGTTTCTGCCCAACTCCATAGTTCACAACTAATTTAGCATCACTATCAAACCACCAGAAAATCACCACGAACACCCCACATTCAATTTCTAGCAAACTCCACAATTCGGTACAATTCAAACTTGTTGAACAATGCTATTCATACTTCGCAAATGGTGCAATGTATCCACCCCACATTCAACCACAAAGTACTCCTCTTCTCCACCTAATTTCATCTGTGTTTACAACCGGAATGAACAAACAACAAACTGATGCACCAGCCACATGCTACTTGAAACACCTAAATAAATTTAAGAACTCAACCAAATTCAACCAAACAACCTTTTATCAACTCCTTGTCCTGCAAACCCATTACTGCTTACATCACTAAAGGTTGTTTGCGAATGATGTTACGTATTCAATTAACAGATTTAAGTTTTAATTTTACCATGCTTAAAACCTATTAAAGATAAAAACATTTATCTGTTAATGTAAACGATTTAATAACAAGTTAGGCCTTACTTGTATTTGATGTATAGTTATATATATTAAACATTTTTCTTGATTTATTCATATTTTAAATTTATTACAGAAAATATACAGCTAAATTAAACCCTAGTTAAAAAAGATAAAAGCATACATGTTTTTACAAAAAATGATTTAAGTACATAATAAACTATATATATTAGTTGATATACAAAATTATATGAGTACATATGTTTATATGTGTGTTATTTAATTGGGATAGTGTTCTAAATTTATGTAGTTTGTAGGTTAGTTAATTACATATCTATATTTATATGTAATGACTATTGTGTGTGCATTATAGATTTTCCTGGCCTTCTCTCCTTCCCATATGAATGTTCTTACATGTTGTATCCATTTATCAAGTTTCTGAAATTTTCTTACCTGTATATCTTTAATAATTTGTGATTTCTAACTTCATAGTAATTCAACGATATTACATGTCCAAATTTAATTTCAAAACCTTCAATGCGGATTTTAAAGAAATTTTCAAATGTAACTATAGAGGAAAAAGACTTTCTTTTAAAAAAATATACTGGGCTGGAAGATGACAAATATGCTACGGACAGCTCTAGTACCATAAATGAGTTAGAGACAAAAGTGAAGTTTTTCTCTGCTGAGATGAAAAGTTTGGCAGAACAATTGAATGAGGAACAACATGCAAGACAACTGGCTGAACAAAGACTTCACAATCTTCAATTTGTGACGACCCGGAATTTTTAAGCATTTAAAATTGGAATATTTAAATTAATTGTAAATATTTGAAAGCAATTTTATACTTGAATTTCAAATATCACCATTTATTTGATAATTAAATAATTAATTTAAATAATTTGAAGTTGAGCTAAATGTTGAATCTGAAGTTCTAAGCCTGTCGAAAATAATTTGAAGGCTTGTAAAATTTATATTTGAAACACTGAGGATAATAGAATGGTTAAAATTGAATCTAACAGTGATTTGTTCAGTTTTGAAAATATAACGTTTAAATTGAATTTAAAAATAGCCTTCTAAGGCACAGTCTCGGATTTCGACGAAACCTGTTACATTGGATCCGTAATATTGTATTATTGTCGGATTTCAATTTTCATAGCATTTGGAGTTGTTGTGTGAGCATATGATAAGTAAACGCGCTGAAATTTATATCGAAATTTAACATTATACTGGGTCCAAAAACTATCTTCTCCATACGATTGAATTAGGACTCGAAACATTTTCCATTGCGTTCCGGATGTGGGTATAACATTATAAACGCCTAGCGGCACGTCACGATAGGAGGTCGAGATTTTGAGCCACGATTTTGAGCCAATTTAAATTTAAACTTTGAATATAATTTATATGCATATATACCAATCACCCTCAGCCGAAATTCTTTCCCATCAGCTGCTTTTTCTTTTTCCCATCAACCTGATTCCTTTCTCCATCAAACTTTATGCCTTCTCAATAGCAAACAATGGCAGGCTCGCGCAGCAAATTTTTACGCAAAGCATCTTTCTATTCGTTTATATCACGCGACCATTCTCCTTTCTCTTTCATCGTTCAAATTTCAAACCCAAAAGCCGAAAAAGAAAAAGAAACCAAGACTTCCTTTTATTTTCGAACTGTAATTAAATTCTTTTAACCTAATTCGATTTCGTCTCGAAATCGAATCCTTTGAATTAAAAAGCCGCCATAGCAGTAAGTTCTAAACCTTCATATCAAAAAAAAGAGTGAGGGGAAAGCCGACATCGCGATTCAAAGTCGCGATACAGGTGGCGATCGTTGTTCGATCGAGAGGTGGGCGTGGTTGTTGGAGATAGTGATGCGATCTAGGGTGGTTTAGGGCAAGGGATCGGAGCTGGGTACGGTCGAGGTTCAAAATTTTGCATCGTCGCTCGTATGGGTTTTAGAGAAAGGAGGCGTAGCGTGGTCAGGAACGAAGTGGCAAGAGCGAAGAAGGCGCTGTGCTCGGAGGTAGTCAAGTGACGAACTTCGTCAGTATATGGAGTAGCGTGGAGTAGTCGGGGCAGTGGCCGATGTGGGTCGCTGTGGCGATTTCAAATGGAGTAGTGAGCGGAGCTGTCGACTTTGTTTCCAGTCGAATTAAGGTATAATTCTTTTCTCAATTTAAATAAATGTATATGTGTGTTCGTACAGAAAAAAATCAATTTATTTTCTTCAAATTTATAGATTTATATTTGTATATGTATATATATAGTAAAATAAATTGCTGTTGTTATTTTCAAAAAACAAGAAATTTTTAGAGTTTGGGGAAAAAGGAATTTTAAAAGTGTTGTAAAGTTATAAAGATTAGATTTTTAAAGTATACAGAGGAAGAAAGTTTAAATTTAGATTTTATTGTATAAGGATATATACATTAAAGAAAATTTTCTAAGGAAAATTAGTTAAATTAAAATTATTACATGGAAATTGATTATTAAGATAATTCAGAATATTAATAAATCGTAAATTGTTCATTCAAGGTCAAATATCGGAAAACCAAGGCAACATTGAAGTGGATTGCAAACAACAAAATAAAAGGGTGAGTTAAATGGTTAAATTTAAATAATTGGCTGAATGGTTGAATTGATTTGATATGCTATATTATAGTATAAATTACATCTTGGAATGATTGATTTCCCGCATTTTTTATAGCGGATGAGACCTTATGCGCCGCATAATAGCGGATAATATTATATTTAATCTCATATACCGCGATATTCCACGATTTGGTATTGTGCTAACATCTGTGGATGCAGGGAAACGGGTTGGAAGGATCCAAATGGATTCCTCAACGTTTATTAATTTTTTTTAATATTCTCTGATGTGATTATGTGTTATTTTATGATAAATTATATTGTAATATTGAATGCTATGGTTTGATTGAATATATTTCGGTATAATGAGATACCAAAAATATATAAATTGGATATTGGAAGAAAATAAAAGAAGTAAATTTGTACGCAAAATAATTATGGAAAATTGAATGAATTAAGAATGAATTGAAAAGAATGAAAGTGATATTTAGATACAAATAAATTGAATAATTCCGAGTATGGGAAAAGGAAGTTTTAATAAATAGAAGTAAATGAATTGTAAGTTTTAAATGATATCAAATGAAAGGAATAAAGAATTATTTTAAAATTCAAAGTTAAATTTACTTAAAGGGATAAGGAAGTAATTTGGGAAATCTAAAATGGTATTTTCAGTTAAAAGTATGTTAAATCATAATTAAGAAATAAATATGAAATTAATAGATATTGGAATAAATGGAGCAAATTGGAAATCAATTTGGAAGATTGATTTAATTGTGTAAAAATGAGATTTATTAAAGGAGAAATGGGACTTGGGAATTTATAAACGGAGTTTATAAAAGTGAAGAAATTTATCAGTGGATATTTGGAAAATAAATTCAAGGTGGAAATCTATTAAAGAAATGGAAAATTTTGTTTAAAAATAAATGGTGATTTATTTTTAAAAGGATGTGAAGAGAAGTATATTTCCCTGGATAGCCAAGTACGATTTCAAAGTAAATTTTAAAATATAAGTTAAAAGCTTTAATGTTGTTTTAAAAAGCATGTTTTAGAAAATTTATTATTTCTAATATTTTAAATTCTAAAATAAATATTTTTCAAATCTATTATCGTAATAATTATTTAAAGTTGACTAGTATTTTGTTTAAAAAGTGAAAACCTAGTTTTAACTTTTATAAAATAACCTTATTGTTAATATTTATATAGTATGTATTTTTAATAAATTATTGAATTAGTTTTAAATAAATGTTTTAAAGTATATTTCAAGGTAAAGCGTTTTAAATTATTTTTAAAATCTAAAGTTTTGTGCTGGGTGATTTCAGTGGAAATAGAAAATACTTGGAATTTATTCTGAGAAAGGAAAATAGATTAAAGCTGTTTTCAAAAGGGTTTGAAAGTGAAATTATATCTTGTAAGGGTATTTTGAGATAAATAAATAATGTGAGAAATTATCTATTGGTTGATGGGTGTTTGTGAATATTAATTGATAGTTAAATCACCGACTATCAATATTGGCCAAATACGTTTATCGTTTCGAAGAGACCGGGGTCGAGATTTATTTCTCGAAAACCACTTCGATCCGGTTTGTACGTTTCGTGGAAACGATTTTGGATTCGAAGATGGAGCAGTGAAGTGCAAGGGCTAGTCGCTACTAATCCTGAGGATATTTCCAAAATGGATGTAGTAGGAATAGTGCCTTCGGTTTCGTTCGAAGCCGGAACGGACTTGTATGGATGAATGCTTGCGAAACATCGTCAGGTGGATGATGGGCATTCTAAGGGATATTGTTCTAATAAGGTAACGCTTAACCTCAAGCCTCATCAAATGGGAATGACTGAAAATCAGGGTTTATGCAGCAAGGCTAGGTGGGTAGCACCCAAGCAGGGTGAGGTCATTCCAGTCTAGATGTCCCGTTTTATTTCAGCTTAGTGGGCGGTTGCTGATCCCAACCGCGGGGTGATCTCACTCAGGATTATCCAGTAAGGGGTAGTCCCGGTCTTGTGTTGTAGGGGAGCGGGCGTACTCCTCGGTACGGTGATCTAGGCCCCGTACTGTGACAGGTGGTACCCCAGTTCCTAGTCATTAGTTGGAAATCCATTCTCCCTACGAGTCTTGTACGAGTTTTGTTTGTATTACCCACTCTGTGGCTAGTAGCTGGAATTTAATATTGTAACAATTTCAGCTATTTTATAAGTAATTGTATATAGACACTATTATAATATCAGAGGATTTCTATAAAAAATTGTTTTAGCTATCGTAAGGTAAAAACCCGACATGTTTATTTGTGGCGTGGTCTTATGAGATGCTTTTGTTTTCAAAGGATTTTTGAAACGTTAATAAACAATTGAGTGTGATTTTCTCACTTTGGTATTCCAGACTGACTCGGGTGTTATTTAACTGTAATGCTCGGGTCACACCAAGTATTATAGGATACAGGAGAAGCCGTGGAGCTCAGGAGACGAGCTGGATGACGATACGTACTCTCGTACTTGTTTTTTTATATTCCGCTGTGTTGAGTTGTTGTGTATCCAGTTGTATGTTGTTGATATTGAGTTATGATTGATGTACTCTGATGATGTAATATATAAACCAAGATATTTGATTTTTGTGTAAAGATCATTTATTATCTATTATATTTTATTTCGCTGCGATGGTTAGATTCTGATGTTATTTTCTATTCTCTTCTTCTACCTCTTCTTATTTAACCCCAAATGGTTCGTATTTCTGTGCAACTTGAGTGGATTTAGATAGAATAGTATTGACTCAAGGGGTACGGATTTGCGGGATGTTACATGTGGTATCAGAGCATAGGTTGGTGATAACCTTGGCTTTGGTGGGAATTACTCATTAAATAGAGTCAATAGTACTCTAGACTGAGTTTGAGCGTATTAATAGATATGAGCGCGTATTTGTTAGTGAATATAAAATGGTTTTATATTGTGTTGATTGGTTTACTGAGTAGTTTATGGATTCTGGTCAATACGAGTTGTAACGACCCGCCTTTTTGGACAGTTTAAACAGACGATCAAATACACATGTCGATTCCAAATCATTCAAAAGGGCAGATGGTTATTGGGGTAAATAAGAAAAGAAAAGAAAGAGAAATAAAGGAAATGAAACAACACAGAATCTCGCAGCGGAACGATAAAATATAATAGTCAAATAAACAGTTCATGAAGCTGTCTACTATACTTTGACAATTATTTATACAACATTTATCAGAGTTATACATATACAACAGAACAATTAAAATAATGCAGCAGATAGCATGATGCAAGGGTAATAATAGCAATAGTATACCAAATCCTCGTCTTCGTCCTCCAGAATAGATCCGCTAAAATCTGAAAAACTCAGGACTGACCCGAGCGTAATGAAAAGACAAAACACTCGAGTCAGGACTAAATATCCTTATGAAAGTTAAATCAATCGCAAATAAATATGAGTGGAATGGCGTCAGAGATGTTTACGGGGTTTGACATCTCCTATCCAGTGTCAACGTGCGTGCAATAACTCAAGAGATGCTACGGGATTTTCCATCTCTCAAGGATCCGTGAAACTATCTACTATGTAGTAATATACGCTAAGTAGATAATGCCTATCAGTAATATACAGTATCAAAATAGCGTTAAGGCGTTACCATAATCCCCCTTAACACATTTTATATTCCCAAAAGCATATACAGGACCGTAGTTTCCCCAAAACCGGAAGTCACCAGAGGGCAATCCATATACTCAAGGTACAAATCAAAACGTAGTGGTCGCGAATAGGATAATCAGTATGACAAGGTACATGAGGCGATACCAACTAGGATACTAGTAGTTGTGTGATCCGGACTGATGTTGAGCATAGCCAGCAGCCACCCCAACACCGCGAAACAACACTCCCAAATCAAGGGGTGCACCCAAATCGCATCACAAATGTAATAGAAATGGTATCGAAGAAGCGTGTCCGCTAGAGGTGGCGAACCTCAATGGCCCGGCGCGGCTCCTGTTTTAGTCATGTCAGGGGTCATCCAATATCGTTCTCTTTCCTCAGTCAACGCATTCACCAAACCAACCACTTCATTCTGGATCAACACTCCGCGTATAATAGTTATTAAAGTGGTTTTCGGTATCGACAGAGAGTATGTTAATATCAGATCCCGGTCTCTTTAATAACTATGTATTATTACACCGTTGGCTCTTTTACATTGCAAATCGATTCATAATTGATATCAAAATATCATATTCGCTTCAAAAATCAAATCTATTTCAAATATCATCGTATCTATTCAAATGAAGGATTTCGTTCCAAAATAAATTTTGCATCAATATCTCATTCCGATTTCAAAATCATTTCGAATTTCAATTTAGGTTGCAACTTCGTTTAATCCAATTTGTATTCAAATTCAAGATTTAAACATAAACATTTCACCTTATTAACCAGTTTGGATTTTTAGAAAATAGTTTTAAGTGGTTTAAAAGTGGTTTTACATGATTAAAATAGTTAAAATACTTAAGATCTTAAAATGGATTTGAAATAGACAAATTAGTTTAAAATAATTTAAATTGGATTAAGTAGATTTAAAATTGATTAAAATAGTTTAAGTATTTAAACAGAGTAATTTGGAAAACAAAATAAATAGCTTCAAAACCAAACCATTTCAATTATAACTTCCCAATTCAAACAAATTTCAATTTCCGTTCTATCGATTCAATTTCGATTTCAATTCAAATCAATGTCAACTTTGACTTCAAATTTATTCAACTCTATATTCACCTTCAATTTATTCAATTTCAATTTATATCGATTCGGAGCTTGATTTTCAAAATATCCTTTTGTAACACTTAACAAAATTATTCATCAATATTCAAGTTTAAATCCAAATTTCAATATATGATTCATTTCCAAGCTCAATTTCAAAATATCATTTTTATATCACTTTTACTTAGTAATATTCAAAGCTCGAATTTTAGGTTAAATCTTTATACAAATCAATTTTCGACATTCAATCATATCCAATTTTCAAATTCAAAGTCTCAACTTAATTATTTAATAAAATTCCTTTAACCAAAATTTATTTCAACATTCCAAACTAAATTTTCGATGAATTCAATTTCAATAAATCGATTTCTATTTATAACTTTTAAATCAAAACATTTAAATAGATTTCAAATCGAAGATTTCAAAAATTATTAATTTAGCCAATTCGGTGTCCGTATATAATTTTCTTTCATATGGCCAAGTAGTTATTTATTTCAATTAAATGTCAGGGATGAGTATATATTACTTAAATTAAATCACAGTATCATATGTATGCAAAACAGGATATATATAAGCAAATAAACATCCAAACATTCAATTATCAACCAATAGCATCCATCAAAATACATCATCCAATAAACAATACAATTCATGGCAGTTTCATAGTTATCAATGTCAGGTAATTTAATCGCAATTCAATTTTAACTTCAATTTAACTGTCAATTAAATTTTTCAATGGTTCATTCAAATGACAAGCTATATGACAATTAAATTTTTAACAAACAACGACAAATAAAATCATAACACTTCATAATATCAAATTTAACTAGCATAAAGATATTTAGTACGTTGTGAGCGTTATAAACACTCACCTTGATTTTTACGATTTTAAATCAAATCGAACGACGTTCGATTTAATCCAAAAATTTCTCTAGACCCAAACGATTCCAATCCAACTCCATAGCGTAGTGCTCGTCCCTACGATTCCAACGCAAAAAGTTTCGTCGAATTCCGACATCGTATGAACAAGTTATACACGTTTAAACATTACATGATTTACAGTATAATTAATTCACTTTTAATAAATTTCAAAACCCTACTATGCAATCAAGGCCGCACACTCCTGCTTCTGAAGATCCTGACCGTGCGTTTCCTTCCTCCTCCAAGTCGCGTTCGTGCTCCAGGCAAGTGAAACCGAGATGAACCCATAAGCCGCCCTTTAGGGTTAATTTTCGAGCCTCCTCCCCTCGCCTCTACATCAATCAGGCACTCCCACAACGAAGCTCACATGCAACACCACCAACGCCCAAAATGCGGCCCCACTCGGTCGCCAATTGGCCTCGAACGACGTGCTTGAACGCATGGTCTTTGAGCTCGATTTGCCGATGATCTATGGCACCAGAAACGATCATGGCCGTTGAATACGTAATTCGCAACGTGCTCTACATTTTTCATGTTGAATTTTTTTGATGATAACGAGTGGATCGAAAGGAAAATGAAGGGGAAAGATTGAGTTTTCTAGCCGTTGCTACTAATGGTGGCGGCTCTGAACGTATAAACTAGGGTTTTGATTCTTTTGCAAAAGTGAATAGTAAATGGTGTTTATATAGAAAATTTACGAACCACTATTCATCCCGGAATTTCCGAACTCCAAATCTCACGCGGTGACCGGCATTCCAAGGGTTTATCCCGCGTTTCGGACACAATGGAACAGGTTTCGGAAGCTAATTCGATCGTCTGTGCGAGTTAATGAAATAAACGATCAATTTAAATTAAATCGATTAAACGATTTTTCTATGCGTTTTGGCTTGCCACGGACAAACGGTAAATCCGATTGACACGAAATTTAAAATCTTACAATAATATCACATTACGGGTCCGATGAAACTGGTTTCGTCGAAATCCGAGACCGTTTGAAAAATGACTATTTTAACTCGTTAAATTAATATTAAAACAATTTCGATGCGTTTCGAGCTGCCACGGTCAAACGACAACTCCGATTGCTACGAAAACTGAAATCCGATAATAACTAACTATTACGGATCCAATGGAACTAGTTTCGTCCAATTCTGAGACTGTTCAAAATTTGGCTATTTTTCAATCGATAATTAAATATTAAAATATTCAATTTTCACAAATAAATTTTAAATTCAGTTTTAAAAGTTCTATAACATTACTATAACCCAACATGATAAAATAAAATTTTACAAATCATTTTTAATCATATTAAACCCGTTATTCCATTATCCAATAAATTCCAATTTTAAAATCTTATTAACCCATTATTATCCCGGTATAACTTACATGCACTTTGGAAACCAAATTGAATCATACTAAATCAAATTTCAATTATTCACTCTATTTTCATATATTAAATTTCAATATCAAATTAATCATATCAAATTCGGAATTTAATTATTCAAACATTAGTAATATTAAATTTAACAAATTTGATTATTCTTAAATCACTATCTTTCAAAATATTCAACGAACTTATAAATTTAACTTTTGAAATGAATTAAAATTATAGAACAACCATTTCCATTATACGGTTATTCAATTCCCATTATTAAATTATTCAATAAATTCCCAATATTAATTTAAACAATTTCGCTTATCCAATAATTCATTATCATTTGAAATATTGAAATTGAATTTATAAGATCCAACTTTTAAAACCAATTCACAATTTAGAACACTATTATTCCCAATGAATCCAACATTTATTATCCTATTCAACTATTGATTGCAAAGGCATTCACTAAGTAGCTTTTATTTTTCATTACTTGGATAATTATTATTGCAATTCATTCCGGTTATTATTATTCCAAACGAAATTACAAAAACTTTCGATCATTAAATCACGAAATCTTATTAAATTAACTATTTAAATTATCGAAAATTTACGGGTCGTTACACTCTCCCCCACTCAAAACTTTTCATCCTCGAAAAGGGAAAAGAAGGAAAGGAACTAAGTATAGAATTCAACATTAGATATATTTTATTCAAAGTTACCAACTTATAAAACAATGAAATTCCATTTATAAATTCATAACTACGCTTCCACTAAGTTACTCCGAACGGCTTTCTAACTTTAAAAGTTAGTTATCAAAACAAGTTATAATTTTATTTTTTTTTAAACTTGAAAAATTTTCTAACACCCGGATTTTACGGAAAATTTCGGCAGTGTCTCCTTTGCGCGGCTCGATCGGTACAACTACAAAACGCCCCTACGGGCACCCAAACCAACAAAAGAAAATCAAAAGCCAAGTGGCTCATCAAAAACCTCCAAATCCAATGACAAAATAAACATGTACCTTATATTTTTATTAGCGAGCATACACGAATAATATAGCGTGGAAGCGAGCTCCAAATGCAAAGCAAGCGCAATCCGCACCTACTAAACACTCAACAAACTATGAGAAACATGCATATATGAAAATAATATCAATATACATCATATAACAACGTAACAACTACATGTGCCAACATAGCAAATGCAACAAAACAACAAATGCAACCATCAATCAACTATCATCCAACTATCATCCAACAAATCCATAACCAATCAATATAAATTCACTTCTCATTAATATTTATTGACTTGGATTTCAATTTTAATCATAGTTGATTCATTAACATTGGATTTTACTAACATTCATTCACCATTCAATTAGTCAACATTCACTAATTTATATTTACATTAGTTCACTTCCAATTTGAATCAAACTAAATTCTATTTAAATTCATTTAACTTCCAATTTGATTTCAGTGATTTATAGCTTTCAATTTTCATTAACACTTAAGGAATTACATACAATCAACTAACAATCATATAACAACCAAACCATACCCAACATAACCAAATTATTAATTTTTCATTCAGTTTGGTTTATCTCTTTCATATATATATATATCCTGTTATATAGGTTTAAAAGAATCATTTTATATATATTTCCAATATTAACTTTAATTAAGTCCGTAAGCCATACATATATCATCCATGAGCAATATCAATCTAATCGCTTATTCGATCACACAATCTCACTTCCAACTAGTATCGTTCACACGACTCTCTAGTGCGGACTCAGATTTGGTTCCTTGATTGGAAACTGTTACTCTCCTTGCATAGCCATATACTATGATAGAGAATTCCAGAATCAAATTAAAAATCCATATCCAGCGTTCGCCGTCGAAAATCGAGTGAAAAATCCTAACTTGGATTGATATAAATCATCTTGAAATTTTGTGCTCGAATTTGGATCAAATCGTTATGCGGATAAAATAATATACGTACAATGTCACGTATTACCTTCCAATGGATTTCTATCCTATTTATCTATACTAAATTATTTTATTGACTTCTATTTTTTCCACTTAATTACTCACAATCCATTATTCAGTTAGTATATTCATTTCTTTACATAGCATATTCTTTAACATTATCTTTTCTCAAACATCATATCAAAGAATTTGCTTACTCAAGTTCATTTTAAACATTCTATATAAGTTAATTAAATTCAATTTCATTTTCCAATTGATTCTTAGCTATACCAGATTCTTTTGTTTTCATTTACTTCAATTTCATAATTTTAGTTAACAACAAATTTATTTATGGAACATTTTATTAACTAGCACTTTAGTTTATTAGTCATCCTATAAAAGTCTAACTTCTCATATATAACTTTCTTATTTTACGTTATCTCATAGTTACAAATTCAAAATTTTTCTCTATGCAATTTATATTTATTTTCTATAACCAATTTACAAAAGATATTATACAATTCATTTGTCTTCTTTCTTAAGTTCACTTACTTGTTCCATTTAACCATTCATCATTTCAGATTATATTTAAGTATATAACATTTTTATCACAATCAAATTTTCATTTATATACATTTTAATTCCTTTTGAGTTTTCCTTATTTGTATACTTCAATTACTTTCAGGTTCTGTTTATTTGTACAATATCTCATTACATATCCAAAACATTTTTTCGACTTCTTAATATTTGGTAAGTCATATTATATGTTATTAGAATTCAAATTCGTTATTATACCAATTTATAGAATTTCATTTTTCTAAATTAGAATGTACACAAATTTGATTTATTTAAATCCTCTTTACCTTTCAACTTTAAAGTTTCCCAAACAATAGCTTAGATATCTTAATCCTCTTATTTTATAAATTCTGGTTATTCACGTTTCATTTGAAAATTACTAATTAACATAACTTGGAAATTTAAATGCCCGGTTCTTTCCAAATCGTTTGAAATAAACATATATACTTATATCTTTTTTTTTTATATAACAAATCATACCTTTAGAGTTTAAACCAAAACCCATTTACCCAAAATAATTTCGAAGAAAGCAAAGCTTCTTAGAAGTCTCCCCCACTTTGAGACTCGAAAATGAATGTCGATGATGCTGCGCAGTCATCACCGAAATTATTTTCCAGCGACATAAGAGAGGAGTACTGAATTCATTCCTTCTTAAAAATCTTTCAAAATATTTGTCATAAATATTTTCCAACTAATATCACAATATATTTTCTTCAAAGCTTTGAAAACCATTTTTCAAAATCTCCAGGTCTTAAATTCAATATTTTCCAATTTAAATCTATTTAAATTTATAAGTCACCTTTATAAAACATTCTTATAGGATTTTCTTTCTTAAAACATTTCACAAGTGTTTTATCATTGTTCATTTTGTAATTCAGCTTATTTATTAAATTACAACATCCAATTAATGATAATGACCAATATTTTCATTCCTAACAACCAAGTAAATTAGATAAGTCACAATAATTTCTAAAAATTATTCTTTATATATAAAATATAATTAGAGTAAAATTATTTTATATATAAAGAATAATTTCTAAAAATTATTCTTTATATATAAAATATAATTAGAGTAAAATTATTTCATTTACCCAATTTCAAAACAATACTATGTCGAATTGTTCTGTTTAAGTGTTTAGAGATCCCTATCAATGACGTTAATTACTCATATTGACCAGAATCCATAAGCCACTCAACGAATCAACCGACACAATATAAAACATTTTATATCACTAACAAATACGCTCTCTCATATACACTCAACTCATTCATATAGTTTACCTCTATTTCAATGAGTTATTCCCCACAAGAGTCAAGGTTTATCGCTAAACCAAAGCTCTGATACCAACTGTAACGACCCGCCTTTTTGAACAGTTTAAACCGACGATCAAATACACATGTCGATTCCAAACCATTCAAAAGGGCAGATGGTTATTGGGGTAAATAATAAAAGAAAAGAAAGAGAAATAAAGGAAATGAAACAACACAGAATCTCGCAGCGGAACGATAAAATATAATAGTCAAATAAACAGTTCAGGAAGCTGTCTACTATACTTTGACAATTATTTATACAACATTTATCAGAGTTATACATATACAACAGAACAATTAAAATAATGCAGCAGATAGCATGATGCAAGGGTAATAATATCAATAGTATACCAAATCCTCATCTTCGTCCTCCAGAATAGATCTTCAAAAATCTAAAAAACTCAGGACTGACCCGAGCGTAATGAAAAGACAAAACACTCGAGTCAGGACTAAATATCCTTATGAAAGTTAAATCAATCGCAAATAAATATGAGTGGAATGGCGTCAGAGATGTTTACGGGGTTTGACATCTCCTATCCAGTGTCAACGTGCGTGCAATAACTCAAGAGATGATACGGGATTTTCCATCTCTCAAGGATTCGTGAAACTATCTACTATGTAGTAATATACGCTAAGTAGATAATGCCTATCAGTAATATACAGTATCAAAATAGCGTTAAGGCGTTACCATAATCCCCCTTAACACATTTTATATTCCCAAAAGCATATACAAAACCGTAGTTTCCCGAAAACCGGAAGTCACCAGAGGGCAATCCATATACTCAAGGTACAAATCAAAACGTAATGGTCGCGAATAGGATAATCAGTATGACAAGGTACATGAGGCGATACCAACTAGGATACTAGTAGTTGCGTGATCCGGACTGATGTTGAGCATAGCCAGCAGCTACCCCAACACCGCGAAACAACACTCCCAAATCAAGGGGTGCACCCAAATCGCATCACAAATGTAATAGAAATGGTATCGAAGAAGCGTGTCCGCTAGAGGTGGCGAACCTCATTGGCCCGGCGCGGCTCCTGTTTTAGTCATGTCAGGGGTCATCCAATATCGTTCTCTTTCTTCAGTTAACGCGTTCACCAAACCATCCACTTCATTCTGGATCAACACTCCGCGTATAATAGTTATTAAAGTGGTTTTCGGTATCGACAGATAGTATGTCCATATCTGATCCCGGTCTCTTTAATAACTACGTATTATTACACCGTTGGCTCCTTTACATTTCAAATCGATTCATAATTGATATCAAAATATCATATTCGCTTCAAAAATCAAATCTATTTCAAATATCATCGTATCTATTCAAATGTAGGATTTCGTTCCAAAATAAATTTCGCATCAATATCTCATTCCGATTTCAAAATCATTTCGAATTTCAATTTAGGTTGCAACTTCGTTTAATCCAATTTGTATTCAAATTCAAGATTTAAACATAAACATTTCACCTTATTAACCAGTTTGGATTTTTAGAAAATAGTGTTAAGTGGTTTAAAAGTGGTTTTACATGATTAAAATAGTTAAAATACTTAAGATGTTAAAATGGATTTGAAATAGACAAATTAGTTTAAAATAATTTAAATTGGATTAAGTAGATTTAAAATAGATTAAAATAGTTTAAGTATTTAAACGGAATAATTTGGAAAACAAAATAAATAGCTTCAAAACCAAACCATTTCAATTATAACTTCCCAATTCAAACAAATTTCAATTTTCGTTCTACCGATTCAATTTCGATTCCAATTCAAATCAATGTCAACTTTGACTTCAAATTTATTCAATTCTATATTCACCTTCAATTTATTCAATTTCAATTTATATCGATTCGGAGCATGATTTTCAAAATATCCATTTATAACACTTAACAAAATTATTCATCAATATTCAAGTTTAAATCCAAATTTCAACATATGATTCATTTCCAAGCTCAATTTCAAAATATCATTTTTATATCACTTTTACTTAGTAATATTCAAAGCTCGAATTTTAGGTTAAATCTTTATACAAATCAATTTTCGACATTCAATCATATCCAATTTTCAAATTCAAAGTCTCAACTTAATTATTTAATAAAATTCCTTTAACCAAAATTTATTTCAACATTCCAAACTAAATTTTTGATGAATTCAATTTCTATAAATCGATTTCTATTTATAACTTTTAAATCAAAACATTTAAATAGATTTCAAATCGACGATTTCAAAAATTATTAATTTAGCCAATTCGGTGTCCGTATATAATTTTCTATCCTATGGCCAAGTAGTTACTTATTTCAATTAAATGTCAGGGATGAGTATATATTACTTAAATTATATCATAGTATCATATGTATGCATAACAGGATAAACTAGGGTTTTGATTCTTTTGCAAAAGTGGATAGTAAATGGTGTTTATATAGAAAATTTACGAACCACTATTCATCCCGGAATCTCCAAACTCCAAATCTCACGCGGTGACCGGCATTCCTAGGATTTATCCTACGTTCCGGACACAATGGAATAGGTTTCGGAAGCTAATTCGATCGTCTGTGAGAGTTACGGAAATAAACGATCAATTTAAATTAAATCGATTAAACGATTTTTCTATGCGTTTTGGCTTGCCACGGACAAATGGTAAATCCGATTGACACGAAATTTAAAATCTTACAATAATATCACATTACGGGTCCGATGAAACTGGTTTCATTGAAATCTGAGACCGTTTGAAAAATGACTATTTTAACTCGTTAAATTAATATTAAAACAATTTCGATGCGTTTCGAGCTGCCACGGTCAAACGACAACTCCGATTGCTACGAAAATTGAAACCCGGCAATAACTAACTATTACGGATTCAATGGAACTAGTTTCGTCCAATTCTGAGACTGTTAAAAATTTGGCTATTTTCAGTCGATAATTAAATATTAAAATATTCAATTTTCACAAATAAATTTGAAATTCAGTTTTAGAAGTTCTATAACATTACTATAACTCCAACATGATAAAATAAAATTTTACAAATCATTTTTAATCATATTAAACCCGTTATTCCATTATCCAATAAATTCCAATTTTAAAAACTTATTAACCCATTATTAGCCCGATATAACTTACATTCACTTTGAAAACCAATTTGAATCATACTAAATCAAATTTCAATTATTCACTCTACTTTCATATATTAAATTTCAATATCAATTAATCATATCAAATTCGAAATTTAATTATTGAAACATTTGTAATATTAAATTTAACAAATTTGATTATTCTTAAATCACTATCTTTCAAAATATTCAACGAACTTATAAATTTAACTTTTGAAACGAATTAAAATTATAGAACAATAATTTCCATTATACGGTTATTCAATTCCCATTATTAAATTATTCAATAAATTCCCAATATTAATTTAAACAATTTCGCTTATCCAATAATTCATTATCTTTTGAAATATTGAAATTGAATTTATAAGATCCAACTTTTAAAACCAATTCACAATTTAGAACACTATTATTCCCAATGAATCCAACATTTATTATCCTATTCAACTATTGATTGCAAAGGCATTCACTAAGTAGCTTTTATTTTTCATTACCTGGATAATTATTATTGCAAGTCATTCCAGTTATTATTATTCCAAACGAAATTACAAAATTTTTCTATCATTAAATCACGAAATCTTATTAAATTAACTATTTAAATTATCAAAAATTTACGGGTCGTTACACGAGTAATTAACGTTATTGATAGGGGTCTCTAAACATTGAATAGAACAATTTGACACAGTATTGTTTTAAAGTAGGGTAAATGAAATAATTTTACCCAAATTATTTTTTTGTATATGAAAGAAATAATTTTCAGAAATTATTATAGAATTTGGATGCTTGGTTGTTAAGGAATGATAATGTTAAATTATTAACACTATTGTGTAGAAAATTGAATAAGTAATTGAAAACTTATAATCAAGTTGAAGAATAAATTTATATGACAAAATGGAATTTGAAATATAGATTATAAATGTAATTTATAAGTTGAAATAAACTTCATATACAAATGAGATTTGTAAATGTAAATTGTAAAGGTGATTATAATTTTGAAATAGAATTCCAAAGAAACATTTGGAATTGAAATAGGATAAAATTCCAAAGAATGTTTGAATATAAATTTAAAATAAATTGCAATTTGGAATTGTTGGGAGGAATTTAAATTCCTTTTGGTTTGAAAACGGTTTCCAAAGGGTTTGGAGGAATAATAGTATTATTTTGGAAATATTTTGAGTTGAATTTGAAATCTTGTGAGATTTGGAAATTAAAAATATCTGTAATGTTTTTAAAAGATAAAAGCACTAAATTCTTTCGGTCGCTGGAAAATAATTCCGATGATGATCGCGACATCATCGGTGTTCATTTTCGGGTTTCCAAGAGAAGAATTGCTACCTGGATGTTTTAGGTTGATGTTGTTTGCAAAGCTGGGTTTGGTTTTGAAATTGAAAAGGATTTTGGATGTAGTTGCTTTCAAATGTGATTTTGAAATTTTGAGTAATTGTTTAAACTCTGAAATCTTAAATAAGCATGTTTATGGCATATAATAAGTTTTATAACTTGTAAATTTGGAATTTGTTGAAATAAAATTCAACTTGAAAGAGTTAAATCAAAGGGAGTAGGAAACAAAATAAGTTAGAAAACCAATTCAATGTATTGAATAAAAAAGAAATGTGAATGGAATTGATTATAAATGGATAAAGGAATTGGGATTAATAAGTTTGTGACTCATAAAATTTAGAAATGGAATAAATAAGCCAAAATAAATTTATTTTATAATTTGGAAATGAATAAAATCCAAAACTTAAATTATAAAATAAATAGGTTGAATTCAAGTAAAATAGATAAAGAGATTTTGAGATAAAAAAATCAAATATTGATTAAATGTAAGTTGAATATCAATTTGATGTGGCAAATATTTGGTTTGTAAATAAATTATGGAATGAGTATTTGATGTAATTAATATGGAATGTTCCTAAATTAATAAATGGATTTAAATAAATATGGATATGAATAGGGAATATAAAATAGCTTGAACATAATCAATTAGAATGAAACAGTATAAAGAAAAAAAAATTTGAATTGGTATCAATTTTAAGTTGTTATAAAATAGAATGGATATTCTATTAAGTAAACATCATTGAATTAACATAAAAATGATTGTATTGCAAATAAAATCCAATACGAATACAACAAGTTATATATGTGCATGGATATTATTTTGAATAAATCAAAGTAAAACAACTTAAGATTGTAGTTAATAGAAGCTTGGCTCCAAAAGCCATTAAATAAAAGTTTGGGTTGAATTAATGGTATATAGGCATGGAAGATTGTTGAGCTTTAATAAAAAGGGTTTTGAATGAAAATTTGGCGAGCATGAAATAAAATGCAAGTGGATGAGTGGTGAATAAATTAAAATGGAATGGGATTAAGTGTAAATTGAATTGGAATCGATTTTAAAAAAAAAATTATAAGCTTAGGTGACTATTTATTTGTATGAGAATTAAATAAATTCGATGAAGTGATAAAAGTGAAATAGATTGATTTTAAAATCGATTAAATTTGATATAAGTTGTTTCGATTAAAAATGGATTGTATGCGAACAAGTGAGTATAAGTCTCTTAAATACAATAAAATGGTTTGAAAATTTATTGAAAATAATTGAATTTGTGATTGAAACCTTATAAATTCACTTATGAAAAGTGGTTAGTGTATATTGTTAAATTATACATGTGTTTTGCTATTGAAATGAAGTGAGTTGTTAATAAACTGTGAATATTTGTCACATACTTGTTTAAATTGAGTAAGTACAGGTTTTTGGAAACCGCTTTGCTGGTTTTAACTGCGCTAATTGCTAAAATATATAACTGCTTTGCTTAAAAACGCTAAACAAGGTACGCCTACGCAATACAAATAGGAAATATGAACTGTTTTTCTGTTTTCCGGCCGGGTGGGCCGATGTATATATATTTGTGCATCCTGCGATATCGCAGAAGTCCCTCCGTACAAGGGAGACTCCGCCAAAAATTTTCGAAAATTTTGGGAGTTAGAAAATTTTTGAAAATTTTCACTGACAACAAATGATTTAAATTTGTTAAGCAAATAAAATTGAAACTGGATATTGAAATCTAATTTAGATGTGAATGTAAGGTGAAGTAGAATCGAAGGAAACTAAAGAAGTGAAGTTTGCAAATAAACTATTAATTGAAGTTTAAATAAATTAGTAAGTGCAACTAATTCAATATTCAAAATGGAAGCCAAATTGAAATCAAATGGAATGGTAAAGACAAAAAAAAATGATTAGAAATGAATGTGAACTTCAATAGTAAAGTGAAAATAAATGTAAGAAGTATATAGCTTAAGAAATGAATAATGAATTCTTAAGTAAACTGGGTATTGAAAGTACGTTAAGTGAATAATTTAATGAAGGTGGAAGTTGATGGTGGTGAATGGGAGGATTGTGGGGAAAGTGAATAATAATCAAATTTAATGTGAATATAAAGAAATTGATATAATCGAAAATCAATTTGGCTAATTACGTAAGGTGTACGTGTATCATTTATCCGCATAGCTAAATGATCCAGAATTCGAGCACAGAATTTCGAGATAGTTATATCGATCCGAGTTAGGATTTTTCATTCGATTTTCGACGGCGAACTTGGATATTGAATTTTGAATGATTCTGGAAATTCTCTATCATAGTTTATGGCTATGCAAGGAGAACGACGGTTTCTGATCAAGAAACCAGATCTGAGTCCGCACTAGGAATTTGGGTGGACGGTACTAGTTCGGAAGTGAAATTGCGTGATCGAGTGAGCGATCGAGTTTGGTTTTGCGTACGGATGATATATGTGCACCGTACGAGCTTAGGTGAAACCAATATTGAAAATTTGTACATGAATGTATAAAATGGTTTTGAAGCTACAATTGGATGTTATTGCTTAGTAAGATATACATGTGTATAAAAGCAATGGATAAATTGGGATTTATAATTGTAGGAGATAAAAATTTAGTGGCCCGACAAAAAGGTATGTATTTAACATTTCTATATGGAATTTGATTGGATTTTTGGATCTAGCCACTTGGCTTTTTGTTTTCTTTTTGGATTTGGGAGGCCGTAGAGCCATTTTGTAGTAGTACCCAGCTAGCCGCGCAAAGGAGACGCTGGCAAAAAAATTTCGGAAATTTAGAGAGTTAGAAAATTTTTAAGAAAATTTTGATAATTTAAATTTGGATTGAATTTAAATTTGAATGATTGAGTAAGTAATATTGTTTGAAACTATGGAGTTAGGGAAGTTAGTAAGTATGGTAATGTGTCTTTATAAATGATAATTGGTAGGACGTTGAATTGCTTGGTTTTGGGAATAAATAAACGGGTATTGGACATATTCTTCCTAACTAGTAATTTCGGGGATGAAATTCTTTTAAGGGGGGAGGAATGTGACGACCCGGAATTTTTAAGCATTTAAAATTGGAATATTTAAATTAATTGTAAATATTTGAAAGTAATTTTATACTTGAATTTCAAATATCACCATTTATTTGATAATTAAATTATTAATTTAAATAATTTGAAGTTGAGCTAAATGTTGAATCTGAAGTTTTAAGCCTGTCGAAAATAATTTGAAGGCTTGTAAAATTTATATTTGAAACACCGAGGATAATAGAATGGTTAAAATTGAATCTAACAGTGATTTGTTCAGTTTTGAAAATATAACGTTTAATTTGAATTTAAAAATAGCCTTTCGAGGCACAGTCTTGGATTTCGACGAAACCTGTTCCATTGGATCTGTAATATTGTATTATTGTCGGATTTCAATTTTCGTAGCATTTGGAGTTGTTGTGTGAGCATACGATAAGTAAACACGCTGAAATTTATATCGAAATTTAACATTATACTGGGTCCAATAAGCTATCTTCTCCATACGATTGAATTAGGACTCAAAACCTTTTCCATTGCGTTCCGGACGTGGGTATAACATTATAAACGCCTAGTGACACGTCACGATAGGAGGTCGAGATTTTGAGCCAAGATTTTGAGAAAATTTAAATTTAAACTTTGATAATTTATACGCATATATGCCAATCACCCTCAGCCGAAATTCTTTCCCATCAGTTGCGTTTTCTTTTTCCCATCAACCTGATTCCTTTCTCCATCAAACTCTATGCCTTCTCAGTAGCAAACAATGGCTGGCTCGCGCAGCAAATTTTTACGCAAATCATCTTTCTCTTCGTTTATATCACGCGACCATTCTCCTTTCTCTTTCATCGTTCAAATTTCAAACCCAAAAGCTGAAAAAGAAAAAGAAACCGAGACTTCCTTTTATCTTCGAACTGTAATCAAATTCTTTTAACCTAATTCGATTTCGTCTCGGAATCGAATCCTTTGAATTAAAAAGCCGCCATAGCAGTAAGTTCTAAACCTTCATATCAAAAAAAAAGTGAGGGGGAAAGCCGACATCGCGATTCAAAGTCGCGATACAGGCGGCGGTCGTTGCTCGATCGAGAGGGGGGCGTGGTTGCTGGAGATAGTGATGCAATCTAGGGTGGTTTAGGGCAAGGGATCGGAGCTGGGAAAGGTCGAGGTTCAAAATTTTGCATCGCCGCTCGTATGGGTTTTAGAGCTAGGAGGCGCGGCGGCGTAGCGTGGTCAGGCACGAAGTGGCAAACGCGAAGAAGGCGCTGTGCTCGGAGGTAGTCAAGTGACGAACTTCGTCAGTATATGGAGTAGCATGGAGTAGTCGGGGCAGTGGCCGATGTGGGTCGCTGTGGCGATTTCGAATGGAGCAGTGAACGGAGCTGTCGACTTTGTTTCCAGTCGAATTAAGGTATAATTCTTTTCTCAATTTAAATAAATGTATATGTGTGTTCGTACAGAAAAAAATCAATTTATTTTCTTCAAATTTATAGATTTATATTTGTATATGTATATATACAGTAAAATAAATTGCTGTTGTTATTTTCAGAAAACAAGAAATTTTTAGAGTTTGGGGAAAAAGGAAATTTAAAAGTGTTGTAAAGTTATAAAGATTAGATTTTTAAAATATACAAAGGAAGAAAGTTTAAATTCAAATTTTATTGTACAAGGATATGTACATTAAAGAAAATTTTCTATGGAAAATTAGTTAAATTAAAATTATTACATGGAAAATTATTATTAAGATAATTCAGAATATTAATAAATCGTAAATTGTTTATTCAAGGTTAAATATCAGAAAACCAAGGCAACATTGAAGTGGATTGCAAACAACAAAATAAAAGGGTGAGTTAATCTCACTCAGCTGAATTTTTATTTAAATTTAAATGGTCAAATTTAAATAATTGGTTGAATGGTTGAATTGATTTGATATGCTATATTATAGTATAAATTACATCTTGGAATGATTGATTTCCCGCATTTTTATAGCGGATGAGACCTTATGCGCCGCATAATAGTGGATAATATTATATTTAATCCCATATACCGCGATATTCCACCTCGAAGTGGAATTGGTATTGTGCTAACATCTGTGGATCCAGGGAAACGGGTTGGAGGGATCCAACTGGATTCCTCAACGTTTATTTAAATTTTTTAATATTCTCTGATGTGATTATGTGTTATTCTATGATAAATTATATTGTAATATTGAATGCTATGGTTTGATTGAATATATTTCGGTATAATGAGATACCAAAAATATATAAATTGGATATTGGAAGAAAATAAAAGAAGTAAATTTGTACGCAAAATAATTATGGAAAATTGAATGAATTAAGAATGAATTAAAAGAATGAAAGTGATATTTAGATACAAATAAATTGAATAATTCCGAGTATGGGAAAAGGAAGTTTTAATAAATAAAAGTAAATGAATTGTAAGTTTTAAATGATATCAAATTAAAGGAATAAAGAATTATTTTAAAATTCAAAGTTAAATTTACTTAAAGCGATAAGGAAGTAATTTGGGAAATCTAAAATGGTATTTTCAGTTAAAAGTATGTTAAATCATAATTAAAAAATAAATCTAAAATTAATGGATATTGGAATAAATGGAGCAAATTGGAAATCAATTTGGAAGATTGATTTAATTGTGTAAAACTAAGATTTATTAAAGGAGAAATGGGACTTGGGAATTTATAAACGGAGTTTATAAAAGTGAATAAATTTATCAGTGGATATTTGGAAAATAAATTCAAGGTGGAAATTTATTAAAGAAATGGGAAAATTTGTTTAAAAATAAATAGTGATTTATTTTTATAAGGATGTGAAGAGAAGTATATTTCCCTGGATAGCCAAGTACGATTTCAAAGTAAATTTTAAAATATAAGTTAAAAGCTTTAATGTTGTTTTAAAAAGCATGTTTTAGAAAATTTATTATTTCTAATATTTTAAATTCTAAAATAAATATTTTTCAAATCTATTATCGTAATAATTATTTAAAGTTGACTAGTATTTTGTTTAAAAAGTGAAAACCTAGTTTTAACTTTTATAAAATAACCTTATTTTTAATATTTATATAGTATGTATTTTTAATAAATTATTGAAATAGTTTTAAATAAATGTTTTAAAGTATATTTCAAAGTAAAGCGTTTTAAATTATTTTTAAAATCTAAAGTTTTGTGCCGGGTGATTTCAGTGGAAATAGAAAATACTTGGAATTTATTCTGAGAAAGGAAAATAGATTAAATCTGTTTTCGAAAGGGTTTGAAAGTGAAATTATATCTTGTAAGGGTATTTTGAGATAAATAAATAATGTGAGAAATTATCTATTGGTTGATGGGAGTTTGTGAATATTAATTGATAGTTAAATCACCGACTATCAATATTGGCCAAATACGTTGATCGTTTCGAAGAGACCGGGGTCGAGATTTATTTCTCGAAAACCACTTCGATCCGGTTTGTACGTTTCGTGGAAACGATTTTGGATTCGAAGATGGAGCAGTGAAGTGCAAGGGCTAGTCGCTACTAATCCTGAGGATATTTACAAAATGGATGTAGTAAGAATAGTGCCTTCGGTTCCGTTCGAACCCGGAACGGACTTGTGTGGATGAATGCTTGCGAAACATCATCAGGTGGACGATGGGCATTCTAAGGGATATTGTTCTAAAAAGGTAACCCTTAGCCTCAAGCCTCATCAAATGGGAATGACTGAAAATAAGAGGTTATGCAGCAAGGCAAAGTGGGTAGCACCCAAGCAGGGTGAGGTCATTCCAGTCTAGATGTCCCTTTTTATTTCGTCTTAGTGGGCGGTTGCTGATCCCAACCGTGGGGTGATCTCACTCAGGATTATCGAGTAAGGGGTAGTCCCGGTCTTGTGTTGCAGGGGAGCGGGCGTACTCCTCGGTACGGTGATCTAGGCCCCGTACTGTGACAGGTGGTACCCCAGTGCCTAGTCATTAGTTGGAAATCCATTCTCCCTACGAGCCCTATACGAGTTTTGTTTGTATTACCCACTCTATGGCTAGTAGCTGGAATTTAATAATGTAACAATTTCAGCTATTTTACAAGTAATCGTATATAGACACTATTATAATATCAGAGGATTTCTATAAAAAAAATTGTTTTAGCTATCGTGAGGTAAAAACCCGACATGTTTATTTGTGGCGTGGTCTTACGAGATGCTTTTGTTTTCAAAGGATTTATGAAACTTTAATAAGCAGTTGAGTGTGATTTTCTCACTCTGGTATTCCAGACTGACTCGGGTGTTATTTAACTGTAATGCTCAGGTCAGACCAAGTATTATAGGATACAGGAGATGCCGTGGAGCTCAGGAGACGAGCTGGATGATGATACGTAATCTCGTACTTGTTTTTTTTATATTCCGCTGTGTTGAGTTGTTGTGTATCCAGTTGTATGTTGTTGATATTGAGTTATGATTGATGTACTCTGATGATGTAATATATAAACCAAGATATTTGATTTTTGTGTAAAGATCATTTATTATCTATTATATTTTATTTCGCTGCGATGGTTAGATTCTGATGTTATTTTCTATTCTCTTCTTCTACATCTTCTTGTTTAATCCCAAATGGTTCGTATTTCTGTGCAACTTGAGTGGATTTAGATAGAATATTATTGACTCAAGGGGTACGGATTTGTGGGCTGTTACACAATTGAAACTTCAATACCTAGACAATTTTGAAGAGCAAAGTATGGAGAGAAAAAAATTTCAAAGAAAAATTGAAGCTGAAAAAGGTACGAAGAAAAGAAAGATAGTTGGTATGATGCACACAAATAGTTCTGCTAACTTTCCATGTTTTGATTTGATGCAAACTCAAGATTTCATTCTAGAAACCGAAGGCGGTTTAAAATCTAAAAATATCAAACAAGATAGTGAAGAAATTGTTGCAGAAAAACCAATTATTGTTGAAGATATTAGTCCTAAAGAATAAAAAAATAATAAGAAGCAAAAGAATGTTGAAAAGTGTCCACTCATGCAGCATCTTACTGAAGAACAGCAACAAAATGTAAAACTTTTTTTCAAAATTTTGGGAGGAAACAAGTAAGTAATCAAACTACTTTGCACTCATAGAAACTATATATCAACTATCTGTTAAATTAATTATTAGTTCTGTTTTGGTTCTGTTTTAGTTTGGTCAACTATCAGTATATCTATCAACTACTGTACACTCACACACTTACTCAAAAAAAAAAAAATAATAAACAAAACTAAAAAAGATAAATTAATTTATCTTTAACTTTTCATACATACTTCCATAAAGGCTTCTATTTTGTTTTACTAACAAACGCAAACAACATAATACGTACTAAACTTACTTTCTTTTATTAACAATTGTCCAATTTTTCAACAACGAAGCATTTAGTTGTGATGATGAAAACTACATCACCATAACAATATTCATGATAGAAGACCCCCTCTATCAACAAAGTATTTATGGTCAAGTAAGTACAACAAACTAAACTTTCCTTCATTATAAATTATATACTTTATCCATATAATTTTTCAAATGCAGATCACTGATTGGTTTTGGTTTCGAAAAACAAAGCAACTAGAAGAAAGTAGCAGCATTATTTATGTTAACACAACTATGACAGTAAGTGAACTATATTCTCAAATTAACATTTGTTTATACAACATAAATTTTCTAAAACAATTTTTTTACAAAAAAGCACAACGGATGGAAGCTTGGAAAATATCAAGAAACAAATGTTCAATCCTTGTATGAAAAGAACACTTTTAGATCCATTATCATGCAACATATTATTCCCAATACATGGCAATGAACATTGGAGCCTGCTTGAACTAATTGTTGGAGAATGCACTTGGAACCACTACGACTCTCTACACTTGACCACGAGATCAAAAACCTACAGAAGCGGACATACAAAATTTTCCATTAATGTGGTAAGTAAAAATACGCAAAAGTAAAAATAACAAATGTGTTTATATTTATTCTAATTTTCTTTCACTGTTTGCAGAAATCAACAGCAAACAACCTAAACAACCTAAACAAAGAGCTACAAGAAGAAGGGCACAAAAAAATTCCCAGCAAAAATTCATTGCTTAAAAATGTTGACTGTGGTCAACGAAGCAATGGGTAATTTTGAAGATAGTTTAGAATTTTCTACAGAAATTCACGATACACAATAACTGCCTACACATATTACCAATTAGATAATATTATTTACTCACATACAATTACTTAGATAAACATAATACTAATTACAATTCATTATCAAAATTAAGAAAATATAATATGTTTTATCATTATATTCAAAGTACTAAACTTCAGAAATACAGGTACGACTGTGGAATTTTTTGAAACGACCCTGACTCGACCTTCGAAAATCGGCACCGAATACGGCACTCGCATTCAAATGCCGCAGATCCAAATGTCGAATCTGGCTCACCGGAGCTTATATAAAGTTAAAAACTAATTTTAAAAACCCTTAAATTTCCATGTTTAAGTAATAATTTCATTATAAAAGAAATTTGAAGAGTTTAAATCAAAATCCTTTTTAAATTCACATATTAAAAGAATACTTTTACATTTAGACTTATTTAAACATTTAAAGTTATATAACTTTATTAATTTCAAAATCTAGAATTCAAATTTAGATTTAAGATCCAGATTTCAAATTTATTTTGACTTTGTTTAAATTCTTTCTTTACAATTAATTATACCCCTTATTCATTTGTATGTGTGTATATATACAATGTTAAAAGAATTGTTTTACCCAATATTTACACTATATAAATTTCATCTTAATGGTTTTAAAAGCCAAATATTTATTTTTAAAACATTCATTTCAAATGTAGATTCAAATTCCCAATTCACTTGAATAAAAATTCATTTATGTCTATTTATATATATTCATTCATACACTTGCACAATTTAAATTCAACTTCAATATACAAACAATTCACTCATATATGCAATATACATATATGTCTAAAATTTTAAATTTAAACGACTTTTTAAACACTCATTATCTCAAAGAATTTAAACTCAAAATAAATTGGAATTCTATCCATATATAGTTTATTACTTATTTTTTATTTGTTTTAAGATTTCTCAGTATATTCTCAAATTAAATTTCAAATGTTTAAAATATATTATTAAATTTAATTGATAAATTTATTTGGGTGTTACTTTTTATTTATAAGATATTAAATATCCTATTTAAAATTTGAAAAATTCAAATTAATTTGCAATTTTACTCAAAAATTTATTTCAATTATCAATATAAATTTAATTAAAAATCGCGATCTTTACAGATTCCCCCCTTAAAAAAAATTTCGTCCTCGAAATTTGCAAGGAAGACAACAAAGAATAGATGATAGATAGAGAAATGTCTTTCCAAATCAAACTGGATATTAATTCTGTATTTGGCGTACTAAATCAGAATATCAACAATAGATATGAGAACAAGCTCATACAATTATTTCAAAAGATTCTCGGGTCCACCGGTCTACGTATATGCAAGGGCATTGATTAGTTCGAAGGGATAACTAATCGTTCGTAGAATATATCGGTCCCCAGAGAATAGATAGATGGATTCAATCTTCTACAATTTCCCAAACGCCAGATATGGATTCCAAATTCAGGTCGGAATACTCCAAAGTGTATACCAACTTGTCCTTCTTCAAACTTGGATCCACACAAGAAACATAATTTCAAATTTGGTTTTAACCGATATCGTTTTATTGATTCAATTCAAATTTATCCTTATATTTATTAACCAATTCATTCGATTTAAATTTTCCAATTTGTTTAAATTTTTCAATTTCAAATTTCAAATTCAAATTCATTAGAGTTTAGATCGAAAAGCTGATAAGAAACCGATGAAGATACGAAGTAAGGATTTTCTACAACGATACGTAGGGCCACCATCACAACAACACCTCTTCTTGTAGCTGCTACGAAGCAATCAAAGAAATGGGAATCGAATCAAAGGAGATTGATAGAGAAATCTATTTCACTGTTGCAGGGTATTGACTATTTGTAGCGGTACTCCCCTGTCCCCTATCTCGTCCTCTTCTTACACTCATACTTACTATCAGTGGATAGTAAGAGAATTTACTGAGGCATTCGAATGGATATCTTTGGGATAGACCCATTATAGGGTATACTTCACCCTATCTCTAATGAGTTACCTAATGTATTATATTCCTGAGCTAAAGTTTTAACCTTCAGTTTTTTATAGCGACCCTGACTCGACCTTCAAAAATCGGCACCGAATACGACACTCGTATTCAAATGCCGCAGATCCAAATGTCGAATCTGGTTCGCCAAAGCTTATAACACATTAAGTACAACACAGCGGAAGAAATAGAATATATCAATGTACAACATTGATAGAATATCCAGATACAATAGAATGATCCAATGAATAGCAATATACATCAGAGATATGGTACAAGATAATAGCAGCGGAAAGAAAAGATAACACCAACAGCGGAACAACATCTCTAATATAGTCTTCAAGAGAGAACACCGGAACTGTAACTCCATCTCCAAGGCACCAATCCAGAAATAGCTCGAACTCCCAATAACGATGCATAAAGATAAGCAAGTGCAGTCCTGATCCAAAGACTGAACTAGCTCTAGATAATGTACTAAACCTGGCTATCTGAAAAAACCCAACTCTAGGCTGCCCGCGTGGGAAATTTGTGGGCACCCAGAGTTTAGGAAAGGAACAATAAACTCCAGGTCAGTCGTGGGACTGGTATGAGCAAACAAAAGCAGTTTGTATTTAAACTGAGCAACAAAAGAATTTTAAAACAAATCCGCAATGCTTTTTGGAAAATGTAACTACCATAAGGTCTCCCGCCATACACACAATGCAAACGTAGAATTGGAGGAGATTTCTGTTGCATATGCGATTATATGATTTTTGTTTGATGATAATAAACATATATATATACACACACACATATTCGTGTAAATGTATTTGTTAATGTACTATTTTTTAATTTTCATAGATTAAATAAATATTTGCTGAATAAAAATAAATAACACAGAATTTGAATTCAAACAGAAATTTTGTTCAAACAAATATTTATTACAATCTTTGAATAGTACCAAGTTCAAGCTCTCACTATATATATATAATTTCAATTACAGTTCAACTTTGATTAAAATACAAATTCAATTACATCACAATTTCACTTTTACATCTGACCTCACTACATATCACTCATTCACTCAACTCGTATTTTATCTTCAATATTATTCCAATGTGAATCCGGCATCTGAGAAATCTTTAAAAATATACATTGAAGCAGTAAAATTGAAAATAAAATATTTTTGCAGTATAAAATAAAAAGTGAATTTTGAAAATAATATTTGCCTCGGTTATTTGGGTTGTTCGTCATCATTTAATTTTGAATCCATCATACACGAACAGCTTGTGACATACACAGTGTATCACTGTATATGCCACAAGGTCGTGCACATCGATATATACACTTGATAAATTTACAGGGACAGGTGAGCACAGGTCAAACCCATAACGCTGGGTTCAACTCAGGTGCAATAATATAATGTCACAACTTTCAGCACAAGGTCAAATCCGAGCTACAAGCTAGATTCAACTCAAGCGTAATTCGAAAACAAATTCAAATGCATATCAGACAATGTCACGAGACTCGGCATGTACATGATGGCAGCTGAAACAAGATCAAGTCCAGCTACAAAAATGTGTATACATGAATCATGCACTGCAACTAGTAGAGCAGCCAAGTGCACCAAAGATATGGCCAGATCCAAATAATACAAGTACAACAACATGACCAAACCAAACACAAAGCTAACGGCAATACAAAGACAAGCTAATGATACGTAACATGGAGCTACAGACCAACAAGTATGTATACAGGTCTGCAACAAATGATAGAGGAACATCGGCAATATTGAAAATATGATATAAATTCAATGCAGCAACATCAAGCAGAAAGACATGAACAATGTAGGCCGATATTGTATGCAGATAGAACACAAACAACTACAAAATCAGGTCAGGAAGGTTCACAAATGGTCTGCAACAATACCATGGGAGTATGACAGTATGCAGTGTGAATACAAATCAAAGTATAACCAAAGTCAAGGCAATATGAAGTCTGTAACTCAACTTGACTGCAAGTCCAAACCAAAGCACAAAGGACACAGCAAATACTCGAGCTCAAGACAGTACAACCCAAGATGCAGACTACAAATACATGAAGCAGTTCAATATCCAAGCAATATCAGTACAAAACCAAATGAACAAACAAATGCCACAGCGAAAAAAAAAATTCGAAGTACAAGCTAATGCAGAACTTAGTATACACTCGAGGCACAGTGCTATCAGGTTGAAGACACATTACAGTGACAATATGAAGACGGCAAATATAACATGCAGTTTGCTGTGATACAAGGCAAGATCAAAAAAACTAGAGGCAACTAGCAACTACAATGCAGCAAACAAAAGTATAGCCTCAATAATGAAGAGAAAGTGAAGATTCAAATTTCAATGCCACTGCCTCAATAGTTATAGTGCAACAGGTCCAGGCAGCAAGCATTCATGAAACATAAATACAAACTGAATGACTCAAGTGATATGCACTGTGCACAGTGAAAGTCAAGTGTTCAATAATACAACTCGAAGCAATGCACCAAGTTCATATGTACAGCAAACAACACAAGTGCATCAAAGCATCATTAAAAAAGTGATACAAAAGTTCAGTGAATAAGTGAAGTATATTTGTGCAAATATATGTATAATAAGTTCAAGGTGTAGGTCAAAGACATAATGACCAAAGTTTTGAACCAAAAATGAGGCTGCATGTGTTTTCAAACCAAATCAATGATGAAGACATAGAGAAGAACCAGAAATTTACAAAGCATTTTAAGAAATCAAAATGGCCAAAGTAAACACGATCAGTGTCAAGGCCGAAGTCATCATAAAAATAAAGTTGAATTCACAAATCAACATCGAAGTTGACCAAGTCAGAAATCAAGTATGTGTAAAAGTTGAAAATTTTAAAAATCAAATCCAAATAAAATAGGAAAGTTGTTGCCGTAACGATCAAGGAAGGATCGAACGGTTTCAAGCTAAAACCGTGACAGTGAAGTAAGGGAAAGATATGATATGAACAAATCAAAAATATCCAAAGCATTAAAACAAAATCAAATGGCCGAGAATACTCAAGTGACGCATTCAATCAGATAGATACGAACAAAAATTCAAGGGCATCGAATTATATATAAGCTACATCATCGGCAGTTCTCTAATCATAGAGTTCAAGCATTGAAACCAGAAATCGAAAAGAGAAATTCACATACCAAATCAAAGCCGAACTCGATCAAGGAGGAAGAGCCGCGAACAATTCTATCGAAGCAGAGACTAACTCGATAAAGCAGCCGAAATCATCTCAAGAGACGATCGACCAATAAAGCAAGGAAATCGAGTTAAATAAAGTATTTGGAAATGACATCATCAAATTACAGAAAATCCTAGTTTCTGAAGATTGAACGAGCGCAGCCATTATCTCAAAAAGGGGAACGGGACGAAGAAATTAAAAAGGAGATGGTCCATATAAAATAAAAAGAAGGCCGACCATTTTGTTTTTTAATTAGGGTTTTTTATTTGTCTTTGGTTTTTAAATTGCTTTTAAAATTTTAAACCGTTTTAATTTCTAGTCGTGTGACTAGGGCACAAACTACGTGGCGTAGTTTGAGAATTCGCAACTCAGTGGCTGAGTTGTGGCAGAGTTTTGAGCGTAGAGTTAGGTTAGTCAGTAGCGCGTGTCGCAAGTTTACGTGTGTAAGCGTGTGACTACTTAATTTCTAGTAGAAACCTTGGAGGCAGCACGTAGGCAGGGTTTTGCCGAAGCTGGGTAAATTTTGTATCGTTCTATTTCTGCATTTTATTATTCTGCTATTATCTGTGCTACTATTATTCTGTGATCTGTGTTGAAATTATTCTAAAAGATTCCGCAATTAATTTTTAAAATTAATATTGTCACCCTATTCACCCTCCCTCTAGGGTGAAATCGATCCTACAAGTGGTATCGGAGCTAGGCAAAGAAGTCGATTTTTGGTTTTAAAATTTTGATTTTTTTTCAAAAATCAATTTTTGTTTTAAAAAGTTGAATTTTGAAAATGGCTTCTTTTAATAATGCTTTTGCTGAGGGTCAGTCCATAATTAGACCACCAATGTTCAATGGTGAATACGCCTACTAGAAAAATAGAATGAAATTTTTTCTAAAAACCATTGACGCTTGGAACATCGTTGAGACGGGTTATAGAGCACCAACTATAATTGTAGATAATCAGGAAATAGATAAACTGATGGGTCAATGGACAGAGCTAGAAAATAAATTACAAAATGCTAATGCTAGAGCTATGACTTCTATTATCTGTTCATTTGATCAATTTGAATTTAATCGTGTCTCACATTGTCTAACTGCGCAGGAAATATGGCACACACTAGAAGTGACTCATGAAGGAACATCTCACGTCAAAGAATCTCGCCTTGCCATGCTAAGTAGGGAATACGAGAATTTCACAATGGCAAAGGAAGAAAATGTCAAAGAGACGCATGGACGACTTTCCAATATCGTATACAAATCAAAAGCTCTTGGAAAATCATACACAGAGCTGGAGATAGTCCGAAAAATCCTCAGAGTCCTTCCACGAAGTTTTGAAGCCAAAGTGACTCCCATTCAAGAATCAAAAGATTTGAAACAAATGAAAGTCGAAGAAATCATCGGAAATCTCACCGCTTATGAACTAGAAATAAAATTCAAGGAAGAGCGTGAAGGAGGAGATACTTGAAAGAAATTAATAGCTCTTAAAGGAACAACAGAAAGTGATGGTGATGACGATGATGACGGAGCAGCAGAATTGGAGCTGATAATAAAGAAGGTCAAAAGATGGAATTACAAATACGGAAATCCAGCTCTAAATCAAAAATTGAAAAGCAGAATAAATAAAATATTGGACAATCCAGAAGAACAAAAGATCATCTGTAATAAGTGCAACCAACCCGAACACATCAAGCCCAATTTCCTCAAAATCGACGCGACTTTGAAAAGAAATCAAAAAGGAGAAGTTTTGCAGCCATGTGGAATACAAGTGATGAAGATAATCAAAGTACTAACAGTGAGGGTGAGAAAGAAGACACGTGTCTTCATGGTGAAATAACTGACAGTGATGATGACGAGCCAAATGAGGTATCAAAATTTTCTCATTCAGAACTACTTATATATTTCCACGAAGTGAATGGATGTTTTGAACGACTTAGGGAGAAGTATGCCAAACTTGAATCACAAAAAGATACTTTGATAGATTTAAATAAACAACTTGACCAATTAGTTAAAACCGATCAAAGCAGAATCCCTAAGTGCGATAAGTGTCCAACATTCGAAGAAGAAATTAAAAATTAGAAATTAATATAAAATCAATTGAAAATGAAATTATGATTTTGAAAGAAAATGAAAATACTAGGAGAGAGAATTCTATTAAAAAGTGCACATAATTGTTAAACGAAAATGAATCTCTCAAAACACAAGTCCAACAATTGTCAACGACTTTAGACAAATTTTCAAAAAGTAAAAAAAGCCTTGAATATGCTATTAGGAAAGAAAACTGTTAATACGGTTAGACAAGGACTTGGATATAATCAATCTGAAAATGTTGAAAGCAATATTAATCAAGAAAATTCTATGTGCACAATTTGTAGAAAATATAGACACAATAATTGGTTGTATAGACCCAAACATGTGAAAACTAAACAAATTTGGGTTCCAAAAGGCACAAATATAAAATCTCTCAAAGTTAAACAAATTTGGGTGACAAAAGGAACACATATAAGTAGTTTTGGGTCTCCACAAAATTATTTTTATAAATATTTTTCCACTAACAACCATGGACCTATAAACACAAATAGGTCACATAAATCTTTTCCCGTGTAGGTGTGGTGACTGGCTAAGGAACAACAACAGTGTTCTTTGGATGTTGGCTGTTCCAGAAATACAACGGGCGACAAAGCAAAGTTCCTTAGCCTTGTATAAAGGTGACAAAATCACAACAAACAACAATGAAAAATATCGTAAAGGAAAAAAAAGGTAAAGGTATATTTATTTGAACGATATATTAAATGTGATAATCTGCACCATATTCTGAATTAAATCAGCCAATAATGAGTTGATGAAAAGATGATGGTTTAGATTCTAACTTATTCAAAATTGTTGGCCAATTATATTCTTATGCCAAAAACACTATAAAATTCTCTAGATTCTTTGAATTACTTCATGTATATAAGTTTAGATTAAAAATAGCGTTTTGTTGGATGATAATACATTTGGTTTTAATACGGCTAACACTACATTCACGGTTTTTGATTATTTACACGGCTTTAATTCAAATTCAAGAGAATGTCATTTAAAAAGCTGTTAAAATTGATTTTGAGATATTTTGTTGCACATTTCATGGTCTGGTCTATCAAATTCAATTAAAGATAATTTTGAGTGAAAGAGAAATTCAGAGACTGATTACACTGGTAATCTAGTTGATAGAAAAATTACTAGTGAACGTGGTTTATGGTGAGACATTCAGTAGCTACATCGTTTTTCAAAGAAAATATTTGCATATTTTTCATTACAAATAATTTTCAAATAGAAGAAAATTTTCTCATATAACCCCTTCGAGAAAATCATTTTTTGACCATATTTTCATATTAGTCATTTTGAAAAAATTAATTTTATTTGATTTTAAATGATAATTTTGACTAATTCGACTCCCTACTAATTATCAAAAAGATAAATAGTGATTGAAAAGGTGATTAGTGTTGATATTTATCATACATTACTCAAAACAGTATATTTAGAAAATTTCTTTAGAAATTTAAACAAGAGTTATAAAAACTTTTGTTGGGTAAAGATTCCATAACCATTTCTATTTCTATCATATTTCTATCGACCATCGCTCATAAAAAATTCAATATAGTTTGTCGAGATGTGGTACTTTCAACAGGAATCACTCGTTTTTCTTTTTATAAAATAAAATAAAATCCAAAGTATTCACTCTCATTTAAAAGTCCTCACGGTTATGCATGGGTGAATTACTTGAAATTTGTTATGTGCTTCCATGCTCATTTGAAAGTCCTCACGGTTATGCATGTATGGAACGCATATCAAAATTGATTAATCAGATAAACAAGTTGATTCTAATCCCATTTAAAAGTCCTCACGGTCATGCGTGGTTAGAAGATACATGAATTCATTTTTAAAATTAAATTGGAATACTACTAATCTCATTTAAAAGTCCTAACGGTTATGCATGATTAATGGATATTCAAATTCCTTATATAAATGTACCACAAATAGATATAACTGCATGGTTTTATCTGATGACATCATTTCCATTATTTCTAAAGTGGAATATGCGCCTAACAAGGGTAGTTATGATTTTTTTTGATTTTTTATTGAAGTTTAATATTTATATTCAATTGAGTTTTAATGTTGGATTAATATCGACCACTTTATCTCTATTTTCTCTAGCACTATCACTCTTTTGCTGATAACAAAAGGGGGAGAGAAAAGTTAAGATTTTGTCAAATAAAATCAAGCAAAGGTCAAATATTTTCCATTTGCATCTAGGCTCATTTGCATATTTTTATTTGTATGCATATATGTAGGGGGAGCGTTATGTAGAGAAGAAGCATTTAAATAGGGGGAGCAATTATAGTATATCTATGATCAAATACATTTAACATATTCAAAATCTTAAATATATGTTTATTATCATCAAAAGGGGCAGATTGTTGAATATGCGATTATATGATTTTTGTTTGATGACAATATATATATATATATATATATATATATATATATATATATATATATATATATATATTCGTGTAAATGTATTTGTTAATGTAATATTTTTTATTTTTCATAGATTAAATAAATATTTGCTGAATAAAAATAAATAACAAAAAATTTGAATTCAAACAGAAATTTTATTCAAAAAAATATTTATTACAATCTTTGAATAGTACAAAGTTCAAGCTCTCACTATATATAATTTCAATTACAATACAAATTTGATTACAATACAAATTCAATTACATCACAATTTCACTTTTACATATGACCTCACTACATATCACTCATTCACTCAACTCGTATTTTATCTTCAACATTATTCCAATGTGAATCCGGCATCTGAGAAATCTTTAAAAATATACATTGAAGCAGTAAAATTGAAAATAAAATATTTTTGCAGTATAAAATAAAAAGTGAGTTTTGAAAATAATATTTCCCTCGGTTATTTGGGTTGTTCATCATCATTTAATTTTGAATCCATCATACACGAACAGCTTGTGACATACACAGTGTATCACTGTATATGCCACAAGGCCGTGCACATCGATATATACACTTGATAAATTTACAGGGACAGGTGAGCACAGGTCAAACCCAAAACGCTGGGTTCAACTCAGGTGCAATAATATAATGTCACAACTTTCAGCACAAGGTCAAATCCGAGCTACAAGCTAGATTCAACTCAAGCGTAATTCGAAAAACAAATTCAAATGCATATCAAACAATGTCATGAGACTCGGCATGTACATGATGGTAGCTGAAACAAGATCAAGCCCAGCTACAAAAATGTGTATACATGAATCATGCACTACAACTAGTAGAGCATCCAAGTGCACCAAAGATATGGCCAGATCCAAACAATACAAGTACAAAAACATGACGACACCAAACACAAAGCTAACAGCAATACAAAAACAAGCTAATGATTCATAACATGGAGCTACAGACCGACAAGTATGTATACAGGTGTAACGACCCAGAATTTTTATTAATTAAAATTCGTAAATTTCATTAATTTTAAATATTAATAAGTAAAATTTATAAGTCGAATAAATTTTATTTCGAATAATTAGATTTAATTGGATAATTAAATCGATAATTAAATAGTTGAAAATACAGAAATAAGTGAAATTTGGGTTAAATATGATTGAAAATGATTTGTAAAATTTTATTATATCATATTGGAGTCAGAATGATGTTATGGAATTTTTAAAATTGAATTTAGATTTTATTTGCGAAAGTCGAATATTTTAATATTTAATTAACGAATTAAAATAGCCATTTATCAAACAGTCTCGGATTTCGACGAAACCAGTTTCATCAGATCCATAATGTGATATTATTGTATGGTTTCAAATTTCGTGTCAATCGGATTTACCATTTGTCCAGGGCAAGCTAAAACGCATAGAGATTAGTTTAAATACATTTAATTTAAATTTGATCGTTTATTGCCGTAAATAGCACAGATGATCGAATTAACTCCCGAAACACGTTCCATTGTGTTCGGAACGCGGGGTAAACCATAGGAACGCCAACCGGCACGCTCCGTTTGGAGTTCGGAAAATCCGGGATGAATAGTGTTCGTCGTTTTTTCTATAAAAGCCCCTTAAAATTCATTTTTGCAAAATAAAAACTAACCCTAGGTTTTAATTCAGGCCGCCTCCATGTAAAAATTAATGACCCGCATCTCAATCTTTTCTTCCTCGATTTCTGGCCAATCCACTAATAATTAACAAAATCTTCCAACTGCAACATTATAGAGCACTACAAGATCTAGATATTCAACGGTCATGATTGGAATTGGAGCAACGGGGAGGCTGTTAGGGGGCTGTGAACGTCCCACGTTCGTCCGTGATTTTCGAGCTAAGGGCTTCATCGAGCTCCAAGCTTTTGCAGCCGAGTGTAGAGTAGGTGATGGTCGTTCGAATGGCATCGCCTGATCGTCTTCAAACTGCTCGAAGTTGTCGCGTGATTTAGGGCATGAATGCGGCTAGGTTGGGTTTCGGTGCGCGTTTACTGATTGGGGAGGATGACGAAAGGAGCGGCCATGATTTGCAGGGTGATGGGATCAAGGGACGTGATGAAGCAGAGGTTTAAAATTGAAAATAAAAAGTGTAAAATTATTATTTTAAAATTTGTGTAATGTTTAAAATTGTGTATCTTTTTCATACGAGGTCGAAAACGCAAGAAACAAGTTGCGTTGGGTTCTTATGGACGAGCACTACGCTATGGAATTAGATTGGAGTCGTTTGGAGCTAGTGAGAATTTCGGGTAAAATTAAACGCTCGTTTAATTTTATTCGAAATAAAAACTGAAAACGAAATTGAAAACAAGGTGAGAACTTCTCACTCAATCGAATCGGTTTCAATTTAAATTTCAAATAGTTAGATTTAAAATTCTTGAACGTACGTTTTGATGATGATTGTTATCTATTGATTGTTAAAATAGACATTATACGCCGTTAGTAAGCGGAGGTTATTTATTAAAAACATATACCACGAATATTTCACAGTATAGTGAAATTGGTATTATTTTTGTACTTGGAGTTGATTTCCTGCATTATATAGCGGATGAGACCCTATTGCGCCGTATAATAGCGGATAATATTTTAAATCCTATATACCGCGATATTTCGTTTGGAAACGGAATTGGTATTGTGCTACTGTTTGTGGATGCAGGAAAACAGGTTGGAGGGATCCAACTGGATTCCTCAACAGTATTTGTTTGATTATGGATATTTTGATATTCGTTGATTATCATATACAGATATATGATGTCGTTGTTGTCGTGATTGACTATTTGGTGTGTAGCATCATTGGGCCAACTTTGGAATTTTAAAAGGATTTTAAAGTGATATTTGAAAGTATACGTTTTATAAAATATTTTTGGAATGGATTCATTTTAAATAAATAAACGTTATAATTTTAATGTTACAAAAATTATGATTTTTGAGAAATATAGTTAAAAGTTGATTTTTGAAAATATGGGGTAAATGATTTTATAAAATAGTTTAAATTGGGATTTTTGAATTTATTATAAAAAGTTTAAATATAGGATTTATGAAATTTGATTATTTTATAAATAAAAGAAAATGATGAAATTATAAAGAAGTTTAAAGACGTTTTAAAATAATAATATAAATTGATTTATATAAAAGATTTATAAAATTGATATTTATAAATTAAATTATTTGAATTATAAAACGAGTTTTTATAAGTGTTAGAATGAATTGTAAATGAATTTCATAAATGAATGAAATTTATAGAATTATAAACGGTGAAGTTATAAATGGAATTTTATAAGCAGTAGGTTTATAAAATTTGTAAAGTTATTAAAAGAATAGTTTTGGGTAAATAAATGAATCTTATAAGTTATAAGATTTATAATTTGGAAAGTTTAAAAGAACGATTTTGTAAACAAATAAATTATAAGTATTTAACTTATAATATGGACTTTTGGCATATAATTTAGTTATAAATTGAAGTAGGTTAATAAAGGTGATTTATAAAAGGAAGTTGTTATAAAATAAATAGAAATGGAATTCATAAACATTGTTTTATAAATCCGCAAACGACTTATTTTGATAAGTAAATTGTTATAGCTTATTAATGGAGTTATATTCACTTTTTAGACAGTGAATAATCCTTTAAAATAAAACGTATAGAAATGATGAAATTGGTTAACGAAGTATATTCACGTTTTTGGATAGTGAATAATATGTTAAAGAAAATATTTTGGATGTGATGTTTTAAATAGAATTAAAATGATCTAACGATGTTTTTAAAATGTGTTATGATTCGAAACCATAGATTTCAACATTCATTGTTGAAATAGACGTTTTCGAGAAATAGAAGGAAATGGTGGACTATAACACTGTTGTTATAGTAAATGATTTCCAAATGGAAATGTTTTGTATAGTATTGGGATTTATATATCTATTTTAATTTCGAATCCCTATACTAGTGATTTTCGGTTGTCCTAACGATGTTTTACGCAACATTCGTTTTGGCCCAAATAAATATGTTTAAGAGAATGATTTCCTTAAAGAATGAAATATATACTTAATTTCGATTTAAGTATATTGAATATTTTCCAAATGTTGAAAATAAATAGATTTGTGAATTACTTATTAATAAATAAGTATGGAAATGTTTTTCCAATGTGAAATGAAAAGTTTTGAGAATTTATCTTTTTGAAGATAAATTGTAAATGAATAATTGAAATCGTATATTCATAAATATTTTGGAATGTAAATTTACTATGGAATTTATAAATGAAAAGGGGAATTTGTTAAAAAATAAACGTTGATTTATTTTTGAAGTGTGGGAATTAATTTACGGATTTGGAACGTAAATATAAAGTAAATTGATAAGGATTTATTTTAATTTGTTTAAATGAACCATGTTGAAATGAAAGTATTTCCGCGTAAGGAAAATGATTGAATTTGTTTTCAAAAAGTGGTAAAAGCGGAAAGTGGTTTGAAAATTGTTTTCAAATGGTTGAAGTGTGGAAAATATATATATTGTAAAGATATTTTTGGAAAATAAATAATTTGGAAAATTATTTGGAATCTGGTGATGTTGTGCATATCCATTGATAGTTCAATAACCGACTATCAATAATTACCTTTGAATGGGTATTTGTTGTGATTTGTTTGAATTTGAATACCACAATTGTTTTTTTAATAAGCGCTCACTATTCGGGTTAGCCGGGAAAGGACCTTGGGGTCGTATAACCCATTCCAAATATGTGATACGCCGTTATGAATTGCATTTAAGACCGGTGTTGAAGACCGGATATTTTTGAAAACGGAAGGATTACCGTCGAATGTTTCTGCACCAAATGGCCCATGTATAGAGATTCCATATGTGATGGGAAGTCCGGACGTGATTAGTAAATATCCGGATTGCAAGGACTTCTTTGTAAGTGCCTTCGGTTCAGTTCGATCCCGGAACAGACTTGTATGGATAGTATGTCTGACATTACAAATTGAGATATAAAGCTGATTTCTATCAAATACATATCTGTTGGTGGCGGATAATTTATTCTCTTAGCATTAACACCCTTCTCTGAGACGTATGAGCTTAGAGGATATGTAGTTGAAGGTTATTAGTAATATACTCCCAATTTGGTAGTGTGATATGCTAAGTGCTGTTGAGCATTTGTTGAATCAAAGCACAACTTTTGTATAAAGCGTAGCTTTATGGACGAGACTGTGTCGGACCTCATACCCCGGAAATGGTCAAAACAGGAAGGATGCAGCAAGGTTATTAGGGGGTAGCGCCCCTTTAGTGTGTCATTCCTTCTGGATAGAGGTGGTATCATGGTATGGAGCCCAGATATTTAACATATGTTGTTGTTGCAAACTTATTACTTTGTGGTTGTTGGAAATCGAGGATCCTCGGATGTAGATCGGTTACGATCGGGGGATGGCATATTCGTGTCAGTAGTTACCCAGTTAGGGGTAACCCGGCCTTGTGTTGGCAGAGATCCAGTTAGGTTCTCGGGACGTCATTCCAGATGCGTTTCCATGTGGCAATGGGAAGTTCCTTGGCCTAACATTTGTTGAAATCCAAAGAAACAATACGAGCCTTGTACGGTTTTAGTTGTAGAACCTGCTATTTAATATGGTAGCTATAGTAGGCATAATATAATGGTACCTATGTTGGTTAAGATTTATATTCTACTTTTGAAATGTTTTCTACACTATGCACTAATAATAATATCAAAAATGATTTGATTTTTTGCGTAGTAAGCATCTTTGACTATCATAAGGAGAATTCTCCCCCAAGTCTGCGTTTGCATTGTGTGTGTGCCGGGAGGCCTTATGGTAGTCTCATTTTTAAAAGCATTACGAATCTATTTTAAAATTATCCTATTCTTTGTTTTTAAAGATAAATAACTGTTTTAAAGTTCTCACACCAGTCACATGACTGACTCGAAGTTTATAGTTTTCCTTCCTAAACTCTGTGTGCCTACCAATTTCCACACGGGCAGTCAAGAGTCAGGTTTATCAGGATATTCTGGAATTCAGGAGTTGCTGGAGGCAAGCTGGATGGCATGGCGTATTCACTAGTATATAGTATTTCTTTTCCGCTGTTTGTTGTTATTTGTTGTTGTACACTCTGATGATGTAATGTAATGTAATATGATGTAATGTAATAACCGATATAGTTCTTTGTTTAAAGATTATTCATTTATCTATTATATGTTGTTCCACTGCGATTGTGAGATTCTGATATTGTTCTGTTGTTTCTTTCTGTTCTGTTCTATCTTTTCTCTCTTCTTCTATCTTTTCTTCTCTTTTTTTAAACCCTAAGAATTTGTATTTCCGTTCATCGTGCGTTAATCAATGGAGATTAGAGTCTATTCAATGAGTACGGATTTGCGGGTCCTCACATCTGGTATCAAAGCATATGGTTAAGTGACAACCATGGCTCTGTTGGGTATTACTAATTAGAGATAGAGTAAGTAGTACTATAGCATGAGTTAAGTGTAATAATAGCTATGAGCGCATATTTGTTAGTGAATATAAATTGTTATGTATTATGTTGACTTATCGGTTGATTGTTTATACATTCCGGTTGATGTAGTCTTGCTAACTATAGTAGATAGGGGTTTCTAAACTCTTAAACAAGATAAACCGACACGATATTGTTTTAAATTGGGTAAATGAGATAATTTTACCTTGAGTATATTTTATATATAAAGGAATAATTTTTCAAGAATTATTAAAGTGTATATGAATTTATTGTTTGGTTGTTGAAAATGTAAGTATATTTATAAGTAAATTAAAAGATGTTTGAATAATCTAAATAAAAGAATAAATTGTACAAGAAATGAATTATAAGAATTGAAATTATAATTAATGTGATTTACAATTGTGAAATAAACTTATATATATAAGAAGTGAAACTATATGAATATATTTATGAATATGAGTTGTAAATAAAAATGAGTTTGAATAAGTGATGAAATTTGACTTTGGTAAAGGTTAAATAAAAATTTACTTTAGAATTAGAATCTGAATTGGATTTATAAGTAGAAATATAAGTTAAGTAAAACCAAGTGATGTTTATTAAATGGAATATAACTTAAGAGATGTTGAATGAAGTTGATTTTGGTATCAAAGTAAATTAATAAAGTTAAGTGATGGATATGAACTTGAGTTATATAAATGAAATTCAACTTTTGTAATTGAATTGAATGTAAATCAATTGAATGTAAATTAAGTTGACATGAAATAATGAATGAAAGTGTTAATTAATTAAAATCTAATGTTATTGAATTTTTTTGAATAATTGAATGAAAATCAATTTAATTAAACCAATTGAAAGTAAATGTGTTAAACCAAAATGAATATAAGCGAAGGAATTTGGTTGTAATTAGTATACATTAGTTGTTATATGGTTGTTAGTTGATTGTACATAATTCATTAAGTATTAATGAAATTGAGTTAATGAAATTGAAAGCTAAAGTAATTGAAATCAAATTGGAAGTTAAGTGAATCTTAAATAGAATTGAATTTGATTTGGAAGTGAACCAACTTGAATATGAATTAGTGAATATAAACTAATTGAAAATGAATGTTAGTAAAAACATCCACTGTTAATGAATCAAATGTGATTAAATTGAAAACCCATTTCATTGAATATTAATGAGAATATCAATAAATATTTATTGGTTATGGATGTTAGTTGAATGCTAGTTGGATGATAGTTGGTTGATGGTTGAATATATTGCTTTTACTGCATTTGCTAGGTTGGCATATATAGTTATTATGTTGCTGTATGTTGTATATCGATACTATTGTCTATATACATGTTTCTCATATATTTGTTGAGTGTTTAGTAGGTGCGGATCGCGTTTGCTTCGCATTTGGAGTTCGCTTTCGCGCTATATTAGCCGTATATGCTCGCTAATAAAATATAAGGTACATATCTCGGATTAAATATCGTACTTTTACACTTTTTTCCCTGCGGGATGCCTCATCATTTGATGAGATGTATATTTGTGACATATATACTGTCATTTTATTCGGATCGAGCCGCGCAAAGGAGACTCTGGCGAATTTTTCCGAAAATTTAAGGCGTTAGAATATTTTTGAGAAAAATTAGATATTTGGAGTTGAAAGTTAAACAATAGTAGTTGTTTTTGAAAAGATAACTAAGTATGATTTGAAAACTTAGTAAAATTATTGTAAGAAGTTTAACTATGAATTTTGGGAAAGTTAAACGCTTAAGAGATTTGAAAAATCCAATTTGAATGGTTTGTTTTGGGAAAGTTAATAGATTCTGTAACTTTTCTTACTTGGTAATTTCGAGGACGAAATTCTTTTAAGGGGGGAAGATTGTAACGACCTAGAATTTTTATTAATTAAATTAATATATTTAATTAATATTAAATATTAATAAGTGAAATTTATAAGTCGAATAAATTTTATTTCGAATAATTAGATTTAATTGGATAATTAAATCGATAATTAAATAGTTGAAAATACAGAAATAAGTGAAATTTGAGTTAAATATGATTGAAAATGATTTGTAAAATTTTATTATATCATATTGGAGTCAGAATGATGTTATGGAATTTTTAAAATTGAATTTAGAGTTTATTTGTGAAAATTGAATATTTTAATATTTAATTGACGAGTTAAAATAGACATTTTTCAAACAGTCTCAGATTTTGACGAAACTAGCTTCATCGGATCGTAATGTGATATTATTGTGTGGTTTCAAATTTCGTGTCAATCGGATTTACCGTTTGTCCGGGGCAAGCCAAAACGCATAGAGATTAGTTTAAATCGATTTAATTTAAATTTGATCGTTTATTGCCGCAACTTGCACAGATGATCGAATTAACTCCCGAAACACGTTCCATTGTGTTCAGAACGGGGGGTCAATCTTAGGAACGCCAACCGGCACGCTTCGTTTGGAGTTCGGAAAATCCGGGATGAATAGTGTTCGTCGTTTTTTCTATAAAAGCCCCTTAAAATTCATTTTTGCAAAATAAAAACTAACCCTAGGGTTTCAATTCAGGCCGCCTCCATATAAAAATCAATGGCCGGCAACTCATTCTTTTCTTCCTCGATTTCTGGCCAATCCACTAATAATTAACAAAATCTTCCAACTGCAACATTATAGAGCACTACAAGATCTAGATATTCAACGGTCATGATTGGAATTGGAGAAACGGGGAGGCTGTTAGGGGGCCGTGAACGTCTCACGTTCGTGCTCGATTTTCGAGCTAAGGGCTTGACCGAGCTCCAAGCTTTTGCAGCCGAGTGTAGAGTAGGTGATGGTCGTTCGAATGGCATCGCCTGATCGTCTTCAAACTGCTCGAATTTGTCGCGTGATTTAGGGCATGAAGGCGGCTAGGTTGGGTTTCGGTGCGCGTTTACTGATTGGGGAGGATGATGAAAGGAGCGGCCGTGATTTGCAGGGTGATGGAAGCAGAGGTTTAAAATTGAAAATAAAAAGTGTAAAATTATTATTTTAAATTTTGTGTAATGTTTAAAATTGTGTATCTTTTTCATACGAGGTTGAAAACGCAAGAACCAAGTTGCGTTGGGTTCGTATGGACGAGCACTACGCTATGGAATTAGATTGGAGTTGTTTGGAGCTAGTGAGAATTTCAGGTAAAATTAAACGCTTGTTTAATTTTATTCGAAATAAAAGCTGAAAACGAAATTGAAAACAAGGTGAGAACTTCTCACTCAATCGAATCGGTTTCAATTTAAATTTTAAATAGTTAGATTTAAAATTCTTGAACGTACGTTTGGATGATGATTGTTATCTATTGATTGTTAAAATAGACATTATACGCCGTTAGTAAGCGGAGGTTATTTACTAAAAACATATACCACGAATATTTCAAAGTATAGTGAAATTGGTATTATTTTTGTACTTGGAGTTGATTTCCTGCATTATATAGCGGATGAGACCCTATTGCGCCGTATAATAGCGGATAATATTTTAAATCCTATATACCGCGATATCTCGTTTGGAAACGGAATTGGTATTGTGCTACTGTTTGTGGATGCAGGAAAACAGGTTGGAGGGATCCAACTGAATTCCTCAACAGTATTTGTTTGATTATGTTTATTTTGATATTCGTTGATTATCATATACAGATATATGATGTCGTTGTTGTCGTGATTGACTATTTGGTGTGTAGCATCATTGGGCCAATTTTGGAATTTTAAAAGGATTTTAAAGTGATTTTTGAAAGTATATGTTTTATAAAATATTTTTGGAATGGATTCATTTTAAATAAATAAACGTTATAATTTTAATGTTACAAAAATTATGATTTTTGAGAAATGTAGTTAAAAGTGGATTTTTGAAAATATGGGGTAAATAATTTTATAAAATAGTTTAAATTGGGATTTTTGAATTTACTATAAAAAGTTTAAATATAGGATTTATGAAATTTGATTATTTTATAAATCAAAGAAAATGATGAAATTATAAAGAAGTTTAAAGACGTTATAAGCAAGTTGCGTTGGGTTCGTATGGACGAGCACTACGCTATGGAATTAGATTGGATTCGTTTGGAGCTAGTGAGAATTTCGGGTAAAATTAAACGCTCGTTTAATTTTACCCAAAACAAAAGCTGAAAACGAAATTGAAAACAAGGTGAGAACTTCTCACTCAATCGAATCAGTTTCGATTTAAATTTTAAATAGTTAGATTTAAAATTCTTGAATGTATGTTTGAATGATGATTGTTATCTATTGATTGTTAAAATAGACATTATACGCCGTTAGTAAGCGGAGGTTATTTATTAAAAACATATACCGCGAATATTTCACAGTACAGTGAAATTGGTATTATTTATGTACTTGGAGTTGATTTCCCGCATTATATAGCGGATGAGACCCTATTGCGCCGTATAATAGCGGATAATATTTTAAATCCTATATACCGCGATATTCCGTTTGGAAATGGAATTGGTATTGTGCTAATGTTTGTGGATGCAGGAAAACAGGTTGGAGGGATCCAACTGGATTCCCCAACAGTATTTATTTGATTATGGATATTTTGATATTCGTTGATTATCATATACAGATATATGATGTCATTGTTGTCGTGATTCACTATTTGGTGTGTAGCATCATTGGGCCAATTTTGGAATTTTAAAAGGATTTTAAAGTGATTTTTGAAAGTATACGTTTTATAAAATATTTTTGGAATTGATTCATTTTAAATAAATAAACGTTATAATTTTAATGTTACAAAAATTATGATTTTTGAGAAATATAGTTAAAAGTTGATTTTTGAAAATATGGGGAAAATGATTTTATAAAATAGTTTAAATTGGGATTTTTGAATTTATTATAAAAAGTTTAAATATAGGATTTATGAAATTTGATTATTTTATAAATCAAAGAAAAAGATGAAATTATGAAGGAGTTTAAAGACGTTTTAGAATAATAATATAAATTGATTTATATATAAGATTTATAAAATTGATATTTATAAATTAAAATATTTGAATTATAAAACGAGTTTTTATAAGTGTTAGAATGAATTTCATAAATGAATGAAATTTATAGAATTATAAACGGTGAAGTTATAAATGGAATTTTATAAGCAGTAGGTTTATAAAATTTGTAAAGTTATTAAAAGAAAAGTTTTGGGTAAATAAATGAATCTTATAAGTTATAAGATTTATAATTTGGGAAGTTTGAAAGAACGATTTTGTAAACGAATAAATTATAAGTATTTAACTTATAATATGGACTTTTGGCGTATAATTGAGTTATAAATTGAAATAGGTTAATAAAGGAGATTTATAAAAGGAAGTTGTTATAAAATAAATAGAAATGGAATTCATAAACATTGTTTTATAAATCCGCAAATGACTTATTTTGATAAGTAAATTGTTATAGCTTATTAATGGAGTTATATTCACGTTTTAGACAGTGAATAATCCTTTAAAATAAAATGTATAGAAATGATGAAATTGGTTAACGAAGTATATTCACGTTTTTGGATAGTGAATAATATGTTAAAGAAATTGTTTTGGATGTGATGTTTTAAATAGAATTAAAACGATCTGACGATGTTTTTAAAATGTGTTAAGATTCGAAACCATAAATTTCAACAATCATTATTGAAATAGACGTTTTCGAGAAATAGAAGGAAATGGTGGACTATAACACTGTTGTTATAGTAAATGATTTCCGAAAGGAAATGTTTTGTATAGTATTGGGATTTATATATCTATTTTAATTTCGAATCCCTATACTAGTGATTTTGGGTTGTCGTAATGATGTTTTACTCAACATTCGTTTTGGCCCAAATAAATATTTTAAGAGAATGATTTCCTTAAAGAATGAAATATATACTTAATTTCGATTTAAGTATATTGAATATTTTCCAAATGTTGAAAATAAATTGATTTGTGAATTACTTATTAATAAATAAGTATGGAAATGTTTTTCCAATGTGAAATGAAAAGTTTTGAGAATTTATCTTTTTAAAGATAAATTGAAAATGAATAATTGAAATCGCATATTCATAAATATTTTGGAATGTAAATTCACTATGGAATTTATAAATGAAAAGGGGAATTTGTTAAAAAATAAATGTTGATGTATTTTTGAAGTGTGGGAATTAATTTACGGATTTGGAACGTAAATATAAAGTAAATTGATAAGGATTTATTTTAATTGGTTTAAATGAACCATGTTGAAATGAAAGTATTTCCGCGTAAGGAAAATGATTGAATTTGTTTTCAAAAAGTGGTAAAAGCGGAAAGTGATTTGAAAATTGTGTTCAAATGGTTGAAGTGTGGAAAATATATATCTTGTAAAGATATTTTTGGAAAATAAATAATTTGGAAAATTATTTGGAATCTGGTGATGTTGTGTATATCCATTGATAGTTCAATAACCGACTATCAATAATTACCTTTGAATGGGTATTTGTTGTGATTTGTTTGAATTTGAATGCCACACTTATTTTTTTTAATAAGCGCTCACTATTCGGGTTAGCCGGGAAAGGAACTTGGGGTCGTATAACCCATTCCGAATATGTGATACGTCGTTATGAATTGCATTTGAAGACCGGTGTTGAAGACCGGATATTTATGAAAACGAAAGGATTACCGTCGAATGTTTCTGCACCGAATGGCCCCGGTATAGAGATTCCATATGTGATGGGAAGTTCGGACGTGATTAGTGAATATTCGGATTGCAAGGACTTCTTTGTAAGTGCCTTCGGTTCTGTTCGATCCCGGAACAGACTTGTATGGATAGTATGTCTGACATTACAAATTGAGATATAAAGCTGATTTCGTTCTAATACATATCTGTTGGTGGCGGAGAATTTATTCTCTTAGCATTAACACCCTTCTCTGAGACGTATGAGCTTAGAGGTTATGTAGTTGAAGGTTATTAGTAATATACTCCCAATTTGGTAGCGTGATATGCTAAGTGTTGTTGAGCATTTAGTGAATCAAAGCACAACTTTTGTATAAAGCGTAGCTTTGTGGACGAGACTGCGTCGGACCTCACACCCCGGAAATGGTCAAAACAGGAAGGTTGCAGCAAGGTTATTAGGGGGTAGCGCCCCTTTAGTGTATGTCATTCCTTCTGGATAGAGGTGGTATCATGGTATGGAGCCCAGATATTTAACCGATGTTGTTGCTGCAAACTTAGTACTTTATGGTTGTTGGAAATCAAGGATCCTCGGATGTAGATCGGTTACGATCAGGGGATGGCGTATTCGTGTCAGTACTTACCCAGTTAGGAGTAACCTGGCCTTGTGTTGGCAGAGATCCGGTTAGGTTCTCGGGACGTCATTCCAGAGGCGTTTCCATGTAGCAATGGAAAGTTCCTTGGCCTGGCCATTTGTTGGAAATCCAAAGAAACAATACGAGCCTTGTACGGTTTTAGTTGTAGAACCTGCCATTTAATATGGTAGCTATAGTAGGCATAATATAATGGTACCTATGCTGGCTAAGATTTATATTCTACTTTCGAAATGTTTTCTACACTATGCACTAATAATAATATCAAAAATGATTTGATTTTTTGCGTAGTAAGCATCTTTGACTATCATAAGGAGAAATCTCCCCCAAGTCTGCGTTTGCATTGTGTGTGTGCCGGGAGGCCTTATGGTAGTCTCATTTTTAAAAGCATTACGAATCTATTTTAAAATTATCCTATTCTTTGTTTTTAAAGATAAATAACTGTTTTAAAGTTCTCACACCAGCCACATGACTGACTCGGAGTTTATTGTTCTCCTTCCTAAACTCTGGGTGCCCACCAATTTCCACACGGGCAGTCAAGAGTCAGGTTTATCAGGATATTCTGGAATTCAGGAGTTGCTGGAGGCAAGCTGGATGGCATGGCGTATTCACTAGTATATAGTATTTCTTTTCCGCTGTTTGTTGTTATTTGTTGCTGTACACTTTGATGATGTAATGTAATGTAATATGATGTAATGTAACAACTGATATAGTTCTTTGTTTAAAGATTATTCATTTATCTATTATATTTTGTTCCGCTACGATTGTGAGATTCTGATATTGTTCTGCTGTTTCTTTCTGTTCTGTTCTATCTTTTCTCTCTTCTTCTATCTTTTTTCTTTTTTTTAAACCCTAAGAATTCGTATTTCCGTTCATCTTGAGTTAATCAATGGAGATTAGAGTCTATTCAAGGAGTATGGATTGGCGGGTCCTCACAACAGGTCTGCGACAAATGATAGAGGAACATCAACAACATTGAAAATATGATATAAATTCAATGCAGCAACATCAAGCAGAAAGACATGAAAAATGTAGGCCGATATTGTATGCAGATAGAACACAAACAACTACAAAATCAGGTCAGGAAGGTTCAAAAATGGTCTGCAACAATACCATGGGAGTATGACAATATGCAGTGTGAATACAAATCAAAGTATAACCAAAGTCAAGGTAACATGAAGTCTGTAACTCAACTTAACTGCAAGTCCAAACCAAAGCGCAAAGGACACAAGAAATACTCGAGCTCAAGACAGTACAACCCAAGATGAAAACTACAAATACATGAAGCAGTTCAATATCCAAGCAATATCAGTACAAAACCAAATGAACAAATAAATGCCACAGTGAAAAAGAAACAAACTCGAAGTACAAGCTAATGCAGAACTTAGTATACACTCAAGGCACAGTGCTATTAGGTTAAAGACACATTACAGTGACAATATGAAGACAGCAAATATAACATGCAGTTTGTTGTGATACAAGGCAAGATCAACAAAACTAGAGGCAACTAGCAACTACACTGCAGCAAACAAAAGTATAGCCTCAATAATGAAGAGAAAGTTAAGATTCAAATATCAATGCCACTGCCTCAATAGTTATAGTGCATCAAGTCCAGGCAGCAAGCATTCATGAAACATAAATACAAACTGAATGACTCAAGTGATACAAGTGATATGCACTGTGCACAGTGAAACTCAAGTGTTCAATAATCAACTCGAAGCAATGCACCAAGTTCATATGTACAGCAAACAACACAAGTGCATCAAAGCATCATTAACAAAGTGATACAAAAGTTCAGTGAACAAGTGAAGTATATTTGTGCAAATATATGTATAATAAGTTCAAGCTGCAGGTCAAAGACGTAATGACCAAAGTTTCGAACCAAAAATGAGGCCGTAGGTGTTTTCAAACCAAATCAGTGATGAAGACACAGAGAAGAACCAGAAATTCACAAAGCATTTTAATAAATCAAAATGGCCGAAGTAAACACGATCAGTGTCAAGGCCGAAGTCATCAGAAAAATAAAGTTGAATTCACAAATCAACGTCGAAGTTGACCAAGTCAGAAATCAAGTATGTGTAACAATTGAAAATGTCAAAAATCAAATCCAAATAAAATAGGAAAGTTGCTACCGTAACGATCAAGGAAGGATCGAACGGTTTTAAGCTAAAACCGTGACAGTGAAGTAAGGGAAAGATACGATATGAACAAATCAGAAATATCCAAAGCATTAAAACAAAATCAAATGGCCGAGAATACTCAAGTGACGCATTCAATCAGATAGATACGAAAAAAATTCAAGGGCATCGGATTAAATATAAGCAACATCATCGACAGCTCTCTAATCATTGAGTTCAAGCATTGAAACCAGAAATCGAAAAAGAGAAATTCACATACCAAATCAAAGCCGGACTCGATCAAGGAGGAAGAGCCGCGGATAATTCTATCAAAGGAGAGACTAACTCGATAAAGCAACCGAAATCATCTCAAGAGACGATCGACCAATAAAGCAAGGAAATCGAGTTAAATAAAGTATTTGGAATCGGCATCATCAAATTACGGAAAACCCTAGTTTCTGAAGATTGAACGAGCGCAGCCATTGTCTCAAAAAGTGGAATGGGCCGAAGAAATTAAAAAGGAGACGATCCATATAAAATATAAAGAAGGCCGACCATTTTGTTTTTTAATTAGGATTTTTTATTTGTCTTTGGTTTTTAAATTTTTAAACCGTTGTAATTTCTAGACTAGGGCACAAACTACATGGCGTAGTTTGAGAATTCGCAACTCAGTGGCTGAGTTGTGGCAGGGTTTTGAGCGTAGAGTTAGGTTAGTAAGTAGCGGGTGTCGCGAGTTTACGTGTGTAAGCGTGCGACTACTTAATTTCTAGTAGAAACCTTGGGGACAACACGTAGGCAGGGTTTTGCCGAAGCTGGGTAAATTCTGTGTCGTTCTATTTCTGCATTTTATTATTCTGCTATTATCTGTGCAGCTATTATTCTGTGATCTATGTTGAACTTATTCTAAAAGCTTCCGCAATTAATTTTTAAAATTAGTACTGTCACCCTATTCACCCCCCCTCTAGGGTGAAATTGATCCTACAATTTCTCCTTATGATAGTCAAATATGCTTGATACGAGAAAATTTCTTTGATATTATTACTAGTGCATAGTGTAGAAAAAACATTTCGAAAGTATAATATAAATCCTAGTCAGCATAGGCATTTTGCACTTATGCCTACTATAGCTACGATGTTTAATAGCAGGTTACCGCCACATTCCATGGAAGGTTATACAACTAAAACCGTACAGGGCACGTATTGTTTTTATTGGATTTCCTACAAATGGTCAGGCTAAGGAACTTTCTACTGCCACATGGGATCGCCTTTGGCGGGACATCCCGAGAGCCCAACCGGATCTCTGTCAACATAAGGCCGGGTTACCTCTGTAACTAGGTAACTACTACTCGAGCATGCCATCCCCCGGTCCTTTGGGACCTTTATCCGAGGCGACTCTAAACCACAAAGAAATCACAAAGTAATAGATCTGCAGTATCCACATGAGTAAGCATCTGGGCTATATACCATGATACCACCCTTTTCCAGAAGGAAATGACACACCCTAAAGTGAGCGACCCTCACAACCTTGCGGCATCTTTCCTGTTTCGACCATTTTCGGGGTGTGAGGTCCTGATGCAGTCTCATCCACAAAGCTACGCTTTATACAAAAGCCATGCTTTGATCAACAAATGATACACAGCAGCACTCAGCATGCCACACTACCAAATTAGGAGTATATCACTGATAAATATCAACTACATAACCTATGAGCTCGTACGTCTCATAGAAGGGTGTTAAGCTAAGAGAATAAATTCTCCGCCACCAAGCAGAAATGAATTTGATAGAGATCAGTTTAATATCTCAAGGTGTAATGTCGGACATACAACCATACAAGTCTGTTCCGGGTTCGCAAAGAACCGAATGCACTTTCGAAGAAGACCTTGCAATCCGGGCGTCCACAATCCCGATCGGACTCCCCATCGCATATGGAGAACTCTATGCCAGAGCAACTCAGTGCAGAGTCAATCGACAGGTTATCCTATCGTTCTCGCAAATACCCGGTCTTCAACAATGGTCTTCAAATGCAATCCATAAGGTCGTATCATTATTCGGAATGGGTTATATAACACAAGGTCCTCTTTCGGCTAAACCGAATAGTGAGCACAATATTTACAAATATATGGATATGAGATTTCAGTTAAGTCACAACTTTAAACCAAAAACCTTTCTTCAATGGTTAAACAAATTACCATTTAAATCTTTAACAAAAAGATTCGTTTCACAAAGTTCACCCAGTTTCACAAAGATCCATCCATAGATTTTCAAAACAATTTCCATTTCAATTGGATTAACTTATTAAATCTTTAAATTAAAGATTTAACTTATTGCTTTCAAACCCGTTTCCAAAGATTTATCCATAACTTGGAAAACCATTTTCATTTTAGACATGAAATCCTTTTAACACAAATTGGAAGTTCATTTATTATGTGAAAGCTTTTATTCTTTGAAGACAAATAGTTTTCGTTCCAGAAAAATCTGATTTTATTCATACAAGTTAAAATCTTGGGTTAAATTTAAAGTCCCAAAACAACACATTTAAAATGATTTAAAACCCAAATAAACTTGTATAACCCTTTAAATCATAAATAGAATTTAATTTCAAATTTGGGATTCAAATTTGAATCAAATTTCAAAAATAAATCAAGTTATTCAAAAATAACATTTTATCTTTGAAATCCCTTTTTAAAAGCTTTTTATTTTAAACCCAATCCATTTCCGACACCATTTGGATTCAAAATTCAAATTTTAAACTATTTCAAAAATCTATGACTTAACCAATTTCCACGTGCAATCCATATTTGTGTGTGTATAAGTGTGGTCTAGGGGGTTTTACACAATAATTGTGCAACATCATCAATCAACACAAACTCAAATATGGTAATATATTTGATAAGTGGTATAAACTATAACGCTTGTGTTTGATAAGCGGTATAAACTATAACGCTTATCTTTTATTCACAGATCACAGATATATATCACAGATAACAAATTATATTAAACAAGCTCAAATCAAAACAGAGCATCACATATCAAGGATATCAAACAATTCCATCATCCAATAGAATCCAAACATTCATAAGTAAGATCAGCTAATCATCAGATTAATTCGAATTAGATTAATTACTTATGAATTACTAATTCTAGTTAATTAACATTAATTAATTACTAATCATTTTGATTAATTATTCTTTAATCATTTATTAATTAACCATTAATAATAAATTAATTAACCTTTAATTATAACTAATCAACTTTTAATTATTAAATAATCAACCTTTAATTATTAAATTATTCTTAATTAATTACCTTGATTTAATTAATCACCTTAATTAATTATCCTTAAATTAATTATTGTTTAATCACTTGATTAATCCACTTTAATCATTAATTAATTACTTTTAGTTAAGTAATTATCTTTATGTAATTAATTACCTTTTAACAATAATTATTGATTATCCCTAATCACGTCATTTAATTATCACTTGATTAATTACTTTGATCAATAATTAATTACTTCCATTAATTTATTATTCTTTAATTACTTTTATTTAACAATAAATCTTTAATTACCCAAATCCTAATTTAATTTAAAGACTAATCATTATCTTTATTAATCACTTAATTATAATAAAGTTATTTAATAAACCATTTAAATTAATTATCATTAACAAATTAGTCCCTTAATTACTTTCACTTAAGCAATTATATTTTAGTTAATTCCACCAAGCAATTATCTTCTCGTAAATCATGACTTTAATAAAGATATCCTTTTATTTCACTTAATTAAAGTATTTAAATCATATTTAAACTTAATGCTTGAAATCATTTTATACAAATCATTAATTTAGTTTAAGCTCAGATTATATCATCACATTTACAAAAAAACACTTGTTAATTTCAATTAAATAACTCATATGTAAAATCATTTACTTTTTAAACACTTTAATTTATCCTTTTAAAAAAATAAATCTTTAAAACGTAAAAGTTTTAATATTCTTCAAAGCTTTATTTAAATTGCTTAAAAACTTAATCTTTTAATCTAATTACAGAAGGAAATTAGCTCTCAAATCAATTACACAAAGGGACTAGCTTTAATCTAATTACACAAATAAATTACCTATCAATTATTATTTTTGAAACATTTACTTTTGAAACCTTGTCAATTATGTTTGGAAGCTTTTAAAACTTTATCAATTATCATTTCTTTTGAAATTAGTCGTTTTTATTGTTTCTTTATAACTTGTAATACCCTATTTTAAGTTAAAACCTGTTACTATTTGAAAACTGGGTGTATAGCTAAATAAACTCGAAGCAGAATCAATCCCCTCTCAAGTAAGACTCCGCGTAAACATCGATCCACTCCCAAGCGAATCCTCACAACCACCACTTCGAGTCAATCACTATACTTTTTCTAGTTCGACTCCGAGTATTCTTCTTCATCTTCCCTCAAACAACTCAACGTCCAGATATGCACGAGGTTCTGGCCATCTCCGACTTATGCCGAAGCCACCTACAAGTCGATAATCATCACGCCATCTCCCCCAAACCCCCAGTTCCGATGAACTCGTCGGGAAATCAAATTGAGCATTTCGACCAAAAGAATGGAACCACTCCAATCAGGAAAAACCCCCTCGCCATCGCCTTGGACCACCGGCCCCCTTGCTGACCTCACCAGAGCTCCGCCACAACGTGCCCCATCGAATCTCCTCAGTCCGGACTTGACCCATTCTACGATGGTGACACATTTTCACTTCCAGCTCGTCGAACCAAACTGGGTACAAAACCATAAATTAACTTCGATCATCACCCACGATTCTCTAAAAGTTCAATGATTATTTTTCTGATGATCATTACCCTTCGAACCACCTTCGACAAGACTCACGACCCACAATTCGACGTGGATCACCAAAATTTGGCCAAAACTCGATTGTCGTTCAACTTAAAATTGCTCAACATCTACTTTCTTAAAAATCATGAAAATAGCTTTAAAAATCACCATTCCTAACCACAAATCTATTGCAATAATCAAAACGTGAAATTATCATGATAAATTTTCTGACTTATTTTGATTTTAATTGTAAATTTCTTATCTTGAAATAATTATCTCATATAAACACCTGTAACTATTTTTAAAAATCATATTATCTATATACATACATGTTTCATTTAAAGTTTCTAACCTAAAAAGGTTCACGGAAAGGGATTTTTGAATTTTTGTTTATACAGGTTGAAACCTGTAGCATATGAACAGAGGCATGGTTTATTTTTTTCCTGCCTATACACTATTATACTTATATATATATAAAAGCATGCAAACTCAATCATTCAAGCATCATTAATATCATACTTCAAAGACAAATTCAAGCATTAAGAAACATAGCAGGGCTAAGGGTTTTACTCACCTGAAGGTTTCAGAAAGACAGAGGACAATGTTTTGCTTGTACATTTTTTCTTTAATTTTTTGAAGCTTAGATCTACAGGTTCTAAGAAGAAACTTTGCTTATTTCCTATTGTATTTGCTTATTTCCTTCAACAATAACAAACAATTTTGATTTTACTTACAATTTGAGTTCTTTTATATATAACAGAGGAACTTTCCTTACAATTCAAAATACATTTTAAATTCAAGTTCTTTTAATCATTTCAACACTTTAAAGTTATTAAACAAATATTTATTTTAAAAACATTCAATTCAAATGTAGGTGCAAATTCCCGATTCACTTGAATAAAAATTCATTTATGTCTATTTGTATATATTTATTCATACACTTGCACAATTTAAATTCAACTTTAATATATATACAATTCTACTCATATATGCAATATACATATATGTATAAAATTTTAATTTAAACGACTTTTTAAACATTCAATATCTCAAAAAAATTTAAACTCAAAATAAATTGGAATTTTATCCATATACAGTTTATTACTTATTTTTTATTTGTTTGAGATTTCTCAATATATTTTCAAATTAAATTTCAAAAGTTTAAAATATATTATTAATTTTAATTGATAAATTTATTTGGGATGTTACTTTCTATTTATAAGATATTAAATATCCTATTTAAAATTTGAAAAATTCAAATTAATTTTTTATTCAAAAATTTATTTTAATTATCAATTTAAATTTAATTAAAAATCGGGATCGTTACATTTAAAGAAAAAATTATTTACAGCAACTTACTGTTTAAAAGAAAAATTTAACCGTAAGAAAGGTTTACTATTTATTCTTTTCAATTTAAGGAGTTATAAATATATATGTATATACAGTAAAAGGAAAAATGTTAACGTGGAATACTTGTAGATTTTTGAAATAGGAGGATTTGTATAAAGGTTAGATTTTTAAATCTATACAGGTTATTTTTGTAAGTATATGGGTTTTCAAAAATAAAGGAATAAAAATAAATATGCATGTGCACATTTTTAACCTGCTAGTTTAATTTTAAAATATATATGATGGAGATTAATTTTTCTAATTATTTTAGTCATTAAAAATAATTTATTAAACATAAATTAGTTTAAACTAAAATTGTTAGTTTAAAATAAAATCGTTGGCTAATTAAATTTATCAAATGGAAATTTAATTGTTCGATTGGTTCGAATAATAATAAAATGATCTAATATCTGTACAAGGTCTAAATCATGGAGAATCAAGACGGTTTGGGATGGATTGCAAAACAAAAAAAATCAAAGGTGAGTTAGTCTCACTTATTTGGATTACTATTTAAATTTAAATAGATAAATTTAAATTATTGGTTGAATGATTGAATTGACTGGTTGTGATATTATATATAATAGTGTGTATATATATATTGGAGTGATAGATTCCCGCATTATATAGCGGATGAGACCTTATGCACCCCGCATAATAGCAGAAGACCCTTTATACCGCGATATCCCCCTCGAAGTGGGATTGGTATTTTATATTATGCTAACATCTGTGGATGCAGAGAAACCGGTTGGAGGGTTCCAACTGGATTCCTCAAAACGTTAAATTGATTTTGTATTCAGCGATGTAGGTTATTTGATGATCGGTGATAGATTATATTGATTATATTGGGAATTGAAATTATTGAATGTTAGGGCTTGGCTGAATATATATCGGTATTTTAAGAAATGAAGAAATATATATAGTTTGGAATTTTAAAGGAAATGAAAAGAAAATTCTTAAGTAAATAATTTTTGGGAATTGGATAAAATGAGTAATAAATTTTAAAGGGAATTTAAAACAGGAAATCGGTTTGAAATCGATTTAGCGTTTTGGAAACTGTGATTTAAAGGTAAATGAAAAATGGAAATTTGTAAATTGTGTTTATAAATGAAATGGAATATTTATCAGTGGATAAATTTGAAAGTATAGATTCCGGTGAAATTTATAAGAAAAGGTGCAATTCATTTTAAAATAAGAGGTTGATTTTTCCTAGAAAGCTAAGTATATTTTCAAAGAAAAGATTTCAAAGCATAAATTAGAAGTTTTTACATTTTTTTTGAATGTTTTAGAGAATTTATTATTTTAATTATTTTTAAGTGAAAGTAAATATTTATTTAAGTTAACCAGGATAGTTAATTATTTTTAAAGGGAAATTAGTATTATGATTTTTAAAAGGGAATTTTAACATAAATATTTGATATACTTTATTTTAAAAGGAAATTTTGGTTTAAGTTTTTATTCAGAAACATTTAAGAATTTCTTAAGTATTATTTCTAAAGTGATTTTAGTAGCCTTAATATAAATAATTTAAGTATATGTTTTTGAAAGTGATTATAAGGAGATGGGAAATGTATTATAAAAATAAAAAGTGGTTTTATTTTTAATGTGTTGAAAAGAAATTTACGGGATTGAGACATAAATTGAACTGGAAATAAATCAAGAAGGATTTATAAATGAATAGACGGTTATATTGGAATGGAATGTGAAATTTCGTGAAAAGATAAGTGTATTTTCAAAGAAGGTTTTTTAAGTATAAATTAAAAGTTTTACAATGTTTTAAAGAAGAATGTTTTCTTTAAGATGTTTATTTTTTTACATTGTTTTAAGATTTTAAAGTAAATATTTATTAATTTAGTTATACTAGTAATTATTTAAAGGTTAAACTAGCATTATGATTTAAAAGATAGTTACTAAATATTTATACTTTATATAAACAACTTCTATTTTAAGGTAGTTTGGCTAAGTTTTACTTGAAAACTGTTATGGAATCTCATAGGTATTATTCTGAATAAAGTCTTTTAAGTAGTTTATATTTTAAATGTTTTAAAGTATATACATCTTTGAACTAAGTCTTTTAAGTAGTTTTTATTTTAAATGTTTTCAAAATATATATATCTTTGGATAAAGTGATTTAAATTATTTAAAATCTAAGTTATTAGGACTTGTAGCTTTTCAATAGAAATAAAATAATTGTTTGGATGATTGTGTGATTTGATAGTTAAATAATCGACTATCAATATTGGCTAATGCGCTGATCGTTTCGAAGAGACCTGGATCGGGATTAATTTTCCAAAAACCACTTCGATCCGATTTGAATGTTTTCGTGAGGATGACAAGAGCTTGGTGTCGAAGATGGAGCATTGAAGTGCAAGGGCTAATCGCTACTAATCCTGAAGGTGATTCAAAAATGGATATAGTAGGAGTAGTGTCTTCGGTTCCGTTCGGACCTGGAATGGACTTGTATGGATTAATGCTATCAGACCATCGTCAGGAGGATGGTGAGCATTCTAAGTGAGATGTGTTCTAAAAAGGTAACACATAGCCTCGAACCTCATCAACCGGGAATGGCTAAAACAAGGGAGGTGTGGCAAGGATAAGTGGCTAGCAACTAATTAGGGTAAGGTCATCCCTGTCTAGATGTCCCTTTTTATTCGGCTACGTTGGCGGTGGCTGATCCCAAATGCGGGGTGATTTATTGAGACTATCTAGTAAAGGGTAGCTCCGATCTTGTGTAGCAGGGGATCAGGGAGGATCCTTGGTAAAGTGATCTAGACCATGTACTGTGACGGGCGGTACTGCTGTAGCCCTACCATTGATGGAAACCCAATCTCCAATATACGCCTTCGGACTTGTTTGTATACCTATTATGTTGGAATGTAATGAATGTAACAATTTTAGCTATTTGAATAAGTATTTGTATATAGACACTGCTATAATATCAAAGGATTTGATAAGAAATGTTTTGGTTATCGTAAGGTAAAAACCCGACATGCTTATTTGGAGTGTGGTCTTACGATATACATTTGATTTTTAACGGATTTTGAAAACTTTAATAATCCAATTAAGTGTGTTTTCTCACTCTGTTATTCCAGACTGGCTCGGGTGTAATTTCGCTATAATGCTCGGGTCAGACTGAGTATTATAGAGTACAGATTGTAGATGGACTACTATGAAGCTCAAGAGACGAGCTGGATGGCGAGACGTATCACACTTACTTGATATATATTCCGATGCGCGATATAAGATGTATAGTCCGCTTTTGGGTGAGGACATGCTGTGACAATTGTCAAGTATTTGGCTGTTGGTTGTATGTACTCTAATGATGTAATGTATTATTCAGCTATAGATTCTTTTGCATAAAAATCATTTGTTTTCTATTATATATTATTCTGCTGTGTTTGTGAGATTCTGATGTTGTTTCTATTTCTTCTTTTACCTCCTTCTTCTTTAACCCTAATGGTTTGGCTTTTCGGCATTCAATTGTTCATCATTTGATACAATGTACGTATTGATGCCGATTTTCAAGTGTCGAAAAATCGGTCGTTACAGTTGGTATCAGAGTTGAAGGTTAAGCGAGAACCTTGCTTTGGTGGGGATTGCTCATTAGAAATAGAGTCTGTAAGTACTCTAGATTGAGTTTTAGTGTATTAATAGATATGAGCCCGTATTTGTTAGTGAAAATTGTTTTTATATTGTGTTGACTTGTCGGTTGAGTGTTTATGGAGTCTTGTCGATATGTGGGATGCCATGTCATCGATAGGGATTCCTAAACTCTTAAACAAGATAAACCGACAAAGTATTGTTTTAAAATAGGGTAACTGAAATAATTTTACCCGAATTATTTTTGTACATAAAAGAAATAATTTTCCGTAAATTATTATAGATATATATGTATGCTTGGTTGTTAGGGAATGATAATATTAAACAATTATCATTGTTGTGTAGAAATTTAAAATAGAAATTGAAATCATAACCAAAGGTTAAGGAAATAAATTCAGATAACAAAATGGAATTTGAATTGTGAATTATAAATGTGATTTATAAATTGAAATAAGATGCCAGAGTAATATTTGAAAATAGATTAAATGGATTGAAATTTTGAAATTTGGGGAATTTAAATTCCTTTGAGTTTGAAAATGATTTTCAAGGGTTTTGGAGAAATAACAGTGATATTATTTTGGAATATTTTTGAATTGGATTGAAATATGGTGAGATTTGGAGTTTAAAAAATAATAATATTTGGAAATGTTTTAAAGAGATAAAAGCACTGAACTCTTTTCTGTCGCTGGAAAATAATTCCGATGATGATCGCGACATCATCGGTGTTCATTTTCGAGTTTCCAAGAGAGGTATTGCTACTTGGATGTTTTGAATTGAAGTTGTTTTCAAAACTGGGTTTGCTTTTGAAATTCAAGGAAGAAATTGTTTAAAGTCTGGAATCTTATTTAAAATGTTTATGGAAATATAAATGGGTTTGATGACTAGTAAAATTTGACTTAAGTAAGAAAACGAAATAAGTAGAATGTAAGCCAATTAAATGAAGTAAATAAGTTAGGAAACTTATAGAAGTTAAAAATTTGAATTAATTAAACTGTAACTGAATCAAGGAAAATAAAGGTGAATTTAAAAAAAAAAAGACTAAGTAAAGGGGTCCTTGGAATAAAAAAAATTCATTAAGATAGAAATTAATGTGGGGATGAAACAAACTAATTTGAATTGTGGGTAAATGGAATTTAAGTTGAATATTAGAACTCAATTTGGATTCAGTTAAATAAGTAAAGTGGTAGAATTAATTTGAAGTGGACAAAGAATAAAAAGGGTTTGGAAATAAAATCCATTTAGATTTAAAATAAATTAGCATTTGAAACTAATTAAAGAATGGTTAATTAAATATGGATTAAAATAAGGTGAATAAAATTCAATATTTAAAATTGACTTGGAAATAAATTAAGAATTGAAGATAAACTGAATTCAGAATGGAATTGAAAATTTAAGTTAGTTGAAAGTGAATGTGAAAGATTTAGTGGTAAAGTAGAAATAAATCTTTAAGTGTGTAAACTATTTATATTGAACTTAAGAAATAGATAATGAAATACTCAAATAAAATTGGTATGGGACAGATACTAGGTTAAAATTAGAAATGAAGATTTAAATAGAGGCTGCGTGGAATGATAATTGTGAATAAGAGAATAGAAATCAAAATAAATGTGAATAAAAGAGAATTGATATAGCTAATAATCGGTTGGGGCAAAATACATAGGATGTGCGTATATTATTTTATTTTATTTGCATAGCGATTCGATCCAGAATTCGAGCATAGAATTTTGAGATTGTTATATCGATCAGAGATGGGATTTTCACTCCATTTTCAACGACGAACCCTAGATATGGATTTTTGATTGGTTTTGAAATTCTCTATCATAGCTTAGGACTATGCAAGGAGAATGACTGTTTCTGATCAAGAAACCAGACCTGAGTCCGCATTAGGAAGTCGGGTGGGCGATACTAGTTCGGAAATGAAATTATGTGAATGAGCAAGCGATCGAATTTGACATTGTGTACGTATGGTATATGTGCATCATACGGGCATAAGTAAGTTAAATATTGAAGATTTTGTAAAGTAGTGAATAAAATGATGTTGGATTCTGTGGTAGGATATTATTGCTAAGTAGGATGTACATGTGTTTTAAAAGCAAAAGGAAATTGGTGTCTTTAATTTCAGAAGATAAATATGAATTGCCCAACTAAAAGGTATGTATTTAATTGGCATATGAAATTCGATAACGTTTTGCTTTCTTTTTGAATTTGGGGGTCCGTAGATGCATTTTGGAGTCGTATCATTATAGCCGTGCAAAGGAGACGCTGGTGAAATTTTTTGAAAATTTAAGAAGTTAGAAAAATTTTGAGAAATTTTTGATAGTTTAAAATTTGGTTTGAAATTAAAATTCGAAATAGTCGAGTAAGTGAGATTGTTTGGAACCTATGGTTGAGTTGGGAAAGTTAGTAAGGATGATAGCGTGTCTCTAATAAAAAAATTGTTTTGGGAAGTTGTTAAAAACTATTTAGATTGAAAAATAGTTAATGGGTTATGGATCATTCCTCTTAACTAGTAATTTCGGGGACAAAATTCATTTAAGCGGGGAGGAATGTGACGACCCAGGATTTTTGGATATTAAAATTGGAATATTTAATTGATTTTAAATATTTAAAAGTTAGTTTCTAACTTGAATTTCAAATTCCACTATTTATTGAGTGATTTAATTATTTAATTAAATAATTGGAAATAGGGTAAATGGTTGATCTGAAATTTTATGCTTGTTAAAAATAATCTAAAGGCTTGTAAAATTTATAATGTTGATACTGAAGATGATAAAAGTGTTAAAATTTAATTTAAAGGCGATTTGTTCAGTTTTGAAATTATATCATTTAAATCGATATTTAAAAATAGCCCTCCGAGGCAAAGTCTCAGAATTCGACGAAACCAGTTCCATTTGATTCGTAATAGTGTATTATTAATGGATTTCAATTCTCATAGTATTTAGAGCTATCGTGTGATCGTACGGTAGGTTAATGAGCTGAAATCTATATAGATAATTCAATATAATAACTTAATCCAAAAGGCTATTTTCTCCATACGATCAAATTAGGACTCGAAACCATTGCCAGTGCATTCGAAATAGGGGTATACCATTTAAACGCCTAGCGGCATGTCTCGATAGGAGGTCGAGAATGTGAATTACGAAATCAAGACGATTTGAATTTGAATTTAAATTAAATATGTATATATATATATATGTGTGTGTGTGTGTATATATATATTCTCATGCAATAGACAAATTAAATAAGTAAAGAAATTGTAAGCATGTGTTCTCCCTGATTTTACATGCGTTTTTTTTTTAAAAAAATTAACGCACCTTCATTTTAAAATACAGCTTCCTTCCCTTAGTCGAATAAATTATAATGGCGGAGATTCAAAATCAAATGCCAGAAAAAAGCAAACAGCCGAGATTCAAAATAAAATAAAGGTAAACTCAAAGCTAGGAGTGAATGGCCGCAATCCACTTCGAATCGCCTCTTTTTTTTCTTTGCCATTCGAAAACCTAGGGATCTCGTCCTCCTCTGGAAATCACGATCGAAAATTAATCGATCGCGACCATTAGGCGAGGCTAAAGCCGAAGCCATGGCCAAGCGCATGGTGGAGGCAGGATTCCGGGGGTCTTGGAGGGGATTCTCGAGTTCGAGGTGGTACGAGTGGCGATGGCGCTGGGTGCAAGCAAGAGGAAGCTCGAGATTAGGACTTTGGAGGCAGCGGGATGTGGCAAGGTCGAGGAGCAATTGGTGGGTTTCTGAGTCGATCTAGTGTATAGAGATAAGGTATATTTTTTTATATAGCTTAATTTAAATTAAAGGTTAAGGTAATTCAGAAGTTTAAAGAAAAAATTATTTACAACATCTTACTATTTAAGAAAAAAATTTAACAGTAAGATATGTTTACTATTTATTCTTTTCAATTTAAAGAGTTATAAATATATATGTATATATAGTAAAAGGAAAAATGTCAACATGGAATAATTATAGATTTTTGAAATATGAGGATTTGTATAAACATTAGATTTTTAAATCTATACAGGTTATTTTTGAAAGTATACGGGTTTTCAAAAATAAAGGAATAAAAATAAATATGCATATGCATTTTTTTAACCTACTAGTTTAATTTTTAAAATAATATATGATGAAGATTAATTTGTCTAATTATTTTAATCGTTAAAAATAATTTATTAAAGGTAAATTAGTTTAAACTAAAATTGTTGGTTTAAAATAAAATCAAAGCTAATTAAATTTATCAAATGGAAATTTAATTGTTCGATTGATTCGAATATTAATAAAATCATCTAATATCTGTACAAGGTCTAAATAGTGGAGAATCAAGCCGGTTTAGGTTGGATTGCAAAACAAAAAAAATCAAAGGTGAGTTAATCTCACTTATTTGGATCGCTATTTAAATCTAAATAGATAAATTTAAATTATTGGTTAAATGATTGAATTGACTGGTTGTGATATTATATACAATAGTGCGTATATATTCCGGTAAACGAGAAATGGAAATTTATAAACTGGGTTTATAAATGAAATGGAATATTTATCAGTGAAATTTTTTGGAAATATAGATTCCGCTGAAATTTATAAGAAAATTTGCAATTCAATTTAAAATAAAAAGTTGATTTTTCCTGGAAAACTATGTATATTTTCAAAGAAATGATTTCAAAGTATAAACTAGAAGTTTGAAAAAATGTTTTCTTGAATGTTTTAGAGAATTTATTATTTTAATTATTTTTAAGTGAAAAGTTAATATTTGTTTAAGTTAATCATGGTAGTTAATTATTTTTAAAGGTAAATTAGTATTATGATTTTTAAAAGGGAATTTAACATAAATATTTGATATAATAACTTTATTCTAAAAGGAAATTTCAGTTTAAGTTTTTATTCAGAAACTTTTATAGAATTTCTTAAGTATTATTTTTATGTAAGTAATTTTAGTAGTCTCAATGTAAATAATTTAAGTATATATTGTTGAAAGTGATTATAAGTAGATGGGAATGAGTTTAAAAATAAAAAGTGGTTTTTTTTAAAGCATTGAAAGAAAATTTACGGGATTGATACGTAAACTAAACATGAAATAAATCAAGAAGGATTTATAAATGATTAGACAGTTATATTGGAATGGAAAGTGAAATTTCGTGAAAAGCTAAGTATATTTTTAAAGAAGGATTTTTAAGTATAAATTAGAAGTTTTAATTTTTTTTAAGGAAGAATGTTTTTTTTAAGAATTTTATTTTTTTAAATTGTTTTAAGATTTTAAAGTAAATATTTATTAATTTAGTTATAGGAGTAATTATTTTAAAGGTTAAACTAGCATTATGATCAAAAAGATGGTTATTAAATATTTATACTTTATATAAATGACTTTTATTTTAAGGTTGTTTGGCTAATTTTTATTTGAAAACTATTATGGAATCTCATAGTTATTATTCTGAATAAAGTCTTTGAAGTAGTTTTTATTTTAAATGTTTTAAAGTATATATATCTTTGAACTAAGTCTTTTAAGTAGTTTTTATTTTAAATGTTTTAAAGGATATATATATCTTTGGATAAAGCGATTTAAATTATTAAAATCTAAGTTGTTAGGACTTAGAGCTTTTAAGTAGAAATAAAACAATTGTTTGGATGATTGTGTGATTTGATAGTTAAATAACCAACTATCAATATTGGCCAATGCGCTGATCGTTTCGAAGAGACCGGGATCGGGATTAATTTTTCAAAAACCGCTTCGATCCGGTTTGAACGTTTTCGTGAGGAAGACAAGAGTTTGGAGTCGAAGATGGAGTATTGAAGTGCAAAGGCTAATCGCTACTAATCATGAGGGTGATTCCAAAATGGATGTCGTAGGAGTAGTGCCTTCGGTTCCATTCGGACTTGGAATGGACTAGTATGGATGAATGCTATCAGACCATCGTCAGAAGGATGGCGAGCATTCTAAGTGCGATGTGTTCTAAAAAGGTAACGCATAGCCTCGAGCCTCATCAACCGAGAATGGCTAAAACATGGGAGGTGAAGCAAGGCTAAGTGGCTAGAAACCAATTATGGTATGTTCATCCCTGTCCAGATGTCCCATTTTATTCGACTTTATAGGAAGTTGCTGAACCCAAATGTGGGGTGATCTTATTCGGACTATCCAGTAAGGGGTAGCTACAGTCTTGTGTAGTAGGGGATCAGGGAGGATCCTCGGTACGGTGATCTAGACCACGTACTATGAAGGGCGGTACCCTAGTAGCCCTACAATTGATGGAAACCCAATCTCTAATAAGTGCCTTTGGACTTGTTTGTATACCCATTATGCTGGAATTTAATGAATGTATCAATATCGGCTATTTGAATAAGTATTTGTATATAGACACTACTATAATTTCAGAGGATTTGATAAGAATTATTTTGGTTATCGTAAGGTAAAAACTCGACATGTTTATTTATGGCGTGGTCTTACGAGATACCTTTTATTTTTAAAATATTTTGAAAACATTAATAATGCAATTGAGTGTGTTTTCTCACTCTGGTATTCCAAACTGACTCGGGTGTTATTTCGCTATAATGCTCGGGTCAGACCGAGTATTATAGAGTACATATATTGGATGGACTACTGTGAAGCTCAGGAGATGACACGTACTTGATATATATTCCGATACGCAGTATAAGTTGTGTAGTCTGCTTTTAGGTGAGGACAAGTTGTGACAATCGTCCAGTATTTGGCTGTTGATTGTATGTACTCTGATGATGCAATGTTTTATTAAGCTATGGATTCATTTGTATAAAAATCTGTTGTTATCTATTATATATTATTCCGCTGCATTTGTGAGATTCTGATGTTGTTTCTATTTCTTCTTCTACCTCCTTCTTCTTTAACCCTAATGGTTCGGTTTTTTGACATTCGATTGTTCGACATTTGCTACAGTGGACGTATTGATGTCGATTTTCGGGTTGTCGAAAAATCGGGTCGTTACAATTCAAATCCATAATAGGATATCCCACAACTTTTCAACACTTAGCATAATATTCTAAAACCATTTTCCACAACCATCTCAAGTATCAAAACTTAGGAATTTTCTTAGCTTATCTCCTACATTTCCGAAAACTATTTATAAATTTCTTCTAACCAATTCCAAAACTGATTATATTTATTTATAATCCCTTCTAACCATTTATAACTTCTTTTTTAAACTCGAATTTATTTTTTCCAAGTTTAGGTATCCCAACACTTAGGAAATGTCTTAAGTTCCTAGCATACCGTTATAAAACTCGTTTTATAAAAACCTTCCCGTTAAATAAACCCACCTACAAGTCTCAAGAGAATAAAGTAAAATTCATTTTGTACTCTTATATATATATAAAAGAGGTATTTAAAAGAGTAATAATTTATTTTTAAAACATGTTTAAATAATTATTTAAATATCGAAAACACTTTTACGACTATCAGTGACTCATTTTTAGATAAACCAATAAATTTCCAAAGCTGATTTTAAAAGTTAGAATTTACTAAAATAAACTTAATAATTGAAAATCTACTTATCGAAGTATTTCAATCCTAACTAGTTTAAAATTCCATAGTTTTAAATAATAAAATTTTCCTTTTAAAAGTGAACTTAACTTCTTAAGATAAAATACATTTTCGAACATCAATAACCAATTCAATTTATGAATTTCCCTCAAATCACATCGCATCACTTGCATTCCGATCTCCTACCATTTTCACTTTCAACACTAGTATCCACTATTTTTCTCACCGTGTTTCTATATTCTAATATAAATTCTCCCCACAAATTCATATTTCCCAATCTATCATCTGATATTGATTTTCCTATTTATTAACATAATATATAAATTTTATAACTCCTTTGACTTTCACTTTTATAATACTAATCTCGTTTATAAAATTCCCCTTATATAAATCCAATCCTTTATAAATCCTATTTACAACTTCAAATCTATTTTTAATCTCGTTTTCAACTTCTTTTTATATTTTCAAAATATCATTTATGAATTCTTTTATATATGTAATGAACTGATATTTTCAACTATTCGCATTCAAACATGCCGCAATTGAATTGTTCAAAATACCAGATTGCAAGTTTATATTTGGCAAAACTCAGCATATATAGTAAATAAATAATCATAGAATCACACACACAAAGTAATAAAACAGTAAGCAGCGGAAACAAAAGAATAGTTGTTCACAAAGCTACTATATATATATAACAAAGTTAAACAAGATACATAGAAGTCTCGAATACAATAGTCAAATAAAATATCAGAATACATCACTAGAGTCAACTGAATATTTGAAAACTGGATAGATAGCCGGATGTCCAAGTGAAGCTCCAACTCCAATGGTGAGTCTCAAAAGCTGGTACACTCAATCTGACCCGAGCGTAAATCAAAACACAAAACACTCGAGTCAGGATTAATATTCGTATATCAATAAATCTAACTCAAGTGAAATAACAACTGAAATACAAGTAACTCAAAGGATGTTTGGAATAACCATCCTCTAAGGATCCGTTAAAAATTTATATGTACGCTAAGTAGATAATGCTTATCGGTAATATAAAGTATCAAAATAGTGTTAAGGCGTTACCATTATCACCCTTAACACATTTTATATAAGCGTCATAGTCTATACGGCACTGTAGACTCCACTGTAAACTAGGGGCTATCAGGGATGTAACGATCCGGAAATTTCGAACCCGAAATTTCCAGATAGTTAAGAAAAGAAGAAAAGAGAAAGAAGAAGAAAATAGAAACAAGACACAGAAACCTCACATTCGCAGCGGATCAAAATATAATATCACATAATAATAACAGTTATACAAAGAGAAACCGTATCTATAAATTTTCATCGACATATTAGAGTTACAACAATTATGCACAATATGGGACAAATACAATTTAACATGTCTCAGACATATACAATATCATAGAGTAAACTCTCCATACGACCCCGCCATCCAGCTCGCCTCCTGAGCTCCCGAACGTCCTTACCTGAAAATCTGTAATACTCGGTCTGACCCGAGCATTACATCAAAGTAACACCCAGGTCAGGCTGGAAACCAGCGTGAGTAAACCCATCTAACAAGGAATACAAAAGCATACATCTTATATAAATCCGGGGTAACTTATATCAATTTACAACTCCACAAGTTGTTATAGGCATCACTTATATCACACATCAATTTCCAAGTGTTCAAAACTTAGATTAAATGGTCAAATACACTTAAATCATTTCATTTCATTCTATTGATTCCTCACATCAAATTATAATAAATCTAAGTGGTTTCGGGTATTTACTAATACCCGACTCCGGTCTCTTCGAATCCGATACCATCTATCTCAAATTATTCAAGTGAAACTCAATTCAAACTTTAAATACAGGGTGTCTTCTATATACTTTAATTCGTCATCAATGAATGACCACATTTTCTCAGTTTAACCCAACATAACATATCACATAGCATCACAAATCACATATCTGAGATATCAATCAATCTACAGCCTTCAATATTATTCAATCATTCATAAGCAAGAAAAATTAGTCATACCATTCTAATTAATTTGAACAAATTAAATTAATTACTTCAATTACCATTAATCCTGCTTATTTAAAAATAAATCAATTGATTATCCTTTAATTATCCATTTAATTAATCATTCTTGATTAATTATCTTCAATTACATAAAGTAATTATCCTTTAATTAATTACACAAATTAATTATTCTTAAACCATTTAATTCATTAATCAATCTTGATTAATCACATTAGTAATTAACTTCCCTTAATTAATTATATCCATTGAATCAACTCCTTGAATTATTACTGTTTGCACAAAAAATGGACAAACACCTCCAAGTCGTATTATTTAGTTGATTATATGTGATTTTCAATGATTTTAGATGAGTATGTAAATATGAAAGAAGTAGGGGCTGAAATGTAAAAGACACACAGATTTATAGTGGTTCGGCCAGAATGTGCCTACGTCCACTTTATATGTTATTATCTTCTTTCTTTCAGATTACAAGTACAATGCTTCGTATATCAGTATATGAAAGTAGTTTGAAAGTTCCTTCCTTGCTTGAGCTCTCAAACTTGTCTCCCATTGTTGTACCCCTGCCCCTCTATTTATAGAATGAGGTTGAGGGCAGGGGCCTTGGAAGCATATAGCTGCTGGTGGGCCCGGGCTGAAGCAATCTGGACTGGCAATCTTCTGGTTCGGCAAGGCTTCATTCGGCTATGAGCTTGGACCGGTGGTAGGTGTGCATGTGGACCGGCAGGGGAAAGGAGAGGGTTGGTTCGGTGCTTGCCTGGTCCGGTAGTAGGAGTGTGAGAATGTGGACCGGTAGTCGTTTGGTCCGGTTATGTAGGTGGTTCGGTGGCAAGGTTGGTTCGGCAGGGGAGTTGGAGTGGTGGTATAAAGGAGCCGAATGAGATGGGGCCGAATGAAGTGGGGGCCGAGTGAAGTGGAGCCGAATGAAGTGGGGGCCGAGTGTTGTGGAACCGAATGAAGTGGGGGCCGAGTGAGCTTCTTCATGGAGAATATTGGAAGGCCCTCTAGGTTAGTATTGAGCTTCTTGGCTGTTGAACGGAGTAGAGGTTGCTTGCGAGCCCGAGTGAAACTGCGGCTTCTTGGTCTTGAGGTCTTCTGGGTGAAAATTCGCCCAACATTTGCCCCCCAAAGTGGGGCACGTGCTTGCATGTGTCGCGCTTTGTTTTTCTTGTGGCAGGAAGATTGGCTTTGTAACGCCAGCGATTGGACGTTCGTATTCTGTTAATGTCCTGCAAAGGAATTTACAGTTTTAGTGTGATTTCGAATAACGGCCGTTCATGATCGAAATATTCGAGATGAAGTGAACTGTGCCGTTCAGGACGAGAGAGTGAGCCCCGAAGGTGCTCGGCATCGTCGATGCCCGGTTTATGTTTGTGAAGATGGTTTATTGCCAGCTCAGAGCATGCCTAGGGATCGTTCGCAACCCCGTACATGTGTAAGTAGCTTAGCCATTTCATAATTATCAAATATCCATATGACCGATGGGCTTAAAAATGCGTGTCAAAGTGTAAATTCCCACGATGGTAGGGTTAATAACCATTCAGAGCGTGCCTATGGACCATTCGAGGTCGCGTACACGTGTAAACGATTTAATCCACGTCGGTGAGGATTTTACGACTTATTCATCGCTATCATAATCTTATTTTGTTAGTTAGTTCTGGAGTTCGGTACTTATCTGAGGGAGGCGCTTTGCACGCCACTAGTTCCTGGTCTTGGTCTGTAGAGAGAGAGTTTCATTCGGTTCTTGGTTGGTCCGGCTATTCCCATTCGGCTTCTGGTGGTCCGGTATTATTGGTCCGGTTGGGCGAATTGTTTGGTTCGGTGGTTGTGAGTTCGCCTATATATAGAGGCCGTACCCCCCTTGTTTTTCTTTACCGAACGAGTAGAGCCGAGCCATATTGAGCACCGAACCAGTTAAGTACCGGATCAAACAAATACCGAATCAATCAAGCGCCGGACCAATTTAGTACCGAACCAGGTATGTTCCCTTTTGCCGAATACATACGAAAGTTTTCACTTCACCGAATGGGACTACGGCCTTGGGGCCGAATGAGATGGAAACCGAACGAGATGAAAACCGAATGAGATGGAAACCGAACGAGATGGAAACCGAACGAGATGGAAACCGAATGAGATGAAAACCGAATGAGGTGGAAACCGAATGAGATGGAAACCGAATGAACTTGTGAACTTGAAAACTTTAGTTTGCGAATGAAATCCCACACTTGCACGCATTTGTTTGTTTACTTCTCTATGTTCCTTGTTCTAATGCCATGCTTTCCTTGTGTTGTAGTTAAATGTCTCGCAAGGTAGAAACTCGATCGGGCAAGAGGAAATCCAGGGATAGTGGAGAAACTTCTGCTGTGCCCCCAGCCCAGCCAGATCCAGCACAGCACGTACCCGCTCCGAGGTCACTAGTCGACGGGTATGGTCCCCAGGAGCTTCTCATCTCCCCCCCTGATTGCTATTCTAGCTCTCTGAAAGAGGAGCAACTCGACGCCATATCCCGTTCCTTTGGGATTGACAGGACGCTTATGCTGCTTCCGGGAGATGGAGTGATGCCATATAATCCTCCCGAGGGCTACTTCGCTTTTAGCAGATACCATTGCATGTGCGGCGCTATCCCCCCTATCAACGCTTGGATAGTAAGCTTCACCACATATTTGAAGGTGGCTCCCTTCCAGCTCCAGCCTAACTCATATGCCATCCTGGTGAGCCTCTTTGTTATCTTCCAGAGGAGGTACGGGCGTCCTCCTTCTAACCGGGAAATCCGATACTTGTACAACCTGAGAGGCTATAAGAAGGGGTCTCCGTATATTAGTCTGGAGGCGGCCGTGCCCTTCAAACCAGTTCTGGACGTGTATTCCAAGTTCACCATGTTCAAGAAAGAGTGGTTCTTCGTCAAGGACGATGCTGTTTCTTTCCGCCTTTTCACTTCCGGCTGTAAGATTGATTTCATTTATATTTTTCATGTGTTTTGACGGTAGTGTTTTTTCTGACATGCTTTTATTTCTGGCTAGCGACAGGTGGTGTTGCAGTCGTGGAGGATGATTCCTTAGTGCGAATGGCTGCTGAACTAAAGGCTATTCCGGCACGGGACCGGTCGGCCTCTTTCTTGATCAGGAACGCAACCCTCTTGGAGTATAACTTGATCTTACCGCGCCAGTCCGTAGTTAAGCAAAGGGATACGGCTGAGGAGAGGGCTGCCAAAGCTAAGGAGGGGGCTACAGTAAAGAGCGGTAAGAGGGAGCCTTTCGCAGAGCGTCCCGTGGTCGGGGGGAAGAAACTGAAGAAGTCTGATGGCCCTTCTCCAAGTATTTGCCCGACTGTCCCGGAGGAGGAAGGTGTAGAAGAGGAGGAAGGAGGCGAAGTTGGAGAAGGGTCGGAGGGTGGAGGAGATGGCGATGGTCAAGGTGGTAGTGGGGTTGCTGCTCTAACCTCTGAGCAAGACCTCGAACTGGATGAGGCTCTCCGTCGGGCCTTCGGGGAGTCGGAGGGAGAGTCGGAAACGGAGAAGGAAAAGGAGAAGGAAACGGAGAAGGCAAAGGAAACCGGCAAAGCTGTGGCTTCAGCTAGGGTGACTCCGGCGATGCAAGGTGAACTTTTGTCTTCTGCCGATTCCATTTTCGATAGGGACTTAGAAATTTTTTACGGTTCACTTCCGTCCTGGAATGAGATCCAGGACTTATTGCAGTATCCCACTCCTCCGCCGGGTTTGTATAATAGATGTGTCTCCTCACTTTTCTTTCTTTTTAACTTAGCACATTTTTTGAATTGCGGATTATTGTATGTTCGTAACACTTGTTCTTTATTCCAGGGGCAGGCCAGGCGGGTAAAACGTCGGATGTTCGACACCGCCTTGAACAATTTAAGTCGAGGAGAGCTTCCGCGAAACCTTCTACTGATCGCACTGGGGATGTAGTCAGTTACCGCCCTCTTCTTGGGGTCATCGAAGAGGGTATTCAGAAAAGGAAGAGGAGCCATTCCTTATTTGAGTCTTCTTCTGCATCGCAGCTTCCTACTCAGCCTCCCCCTACTCAGCCTCCTCGTGATACTACGGAGGAGAGCACGGAGCCCTGCCCCCTCCTCCTCCTTCCAAGAGTCCTACTGTCATTCATATAAGGCGTCCCGATGTGCCTCGCCCCGTGCCTCGTGACCCTTTTGCTGGTCATCCTGATTTAGACCCAAGCTTTCGGGACATTTCATTCGATGAGACCACGGGCGAGCACCTCCTTCCCCGCAACCCCATGGTAAGGGTGCTGGACGAGACCAAATCTTTAGATCTTGATTTACTTACTACACGGGTAGTCACCATGGGGGATGAGGCCAAGGCTAATATCGACCGGGTGGCCGCAGAGACCAGGAAGTTAATGGAGCATCATGCTAAGTTGGTCAAGGCCGGGGAAGAGATCGGGAGTGCTAACATTCGGTTGAGGTTAAAGGTTGCCGATCAGGCCAAGCAGCTCGCCGACCAAGCCATCCAGATTTCCCAGCATGAGGAAGCCTCCAAGCGGCTGAAAGAGACCATGGAGAAGGCCAGTAGGGCGGAATTACGGAAGATGGAGGTCGCTTGCAGGGAACGGATTAACATAGCTATCGCAACGGTGGATGAGGTTCGAAATGCGGATCTCGAGCGGGTAGAGGAGTTGCCGGGGAGGCTCGAGGCTGCGGAGATGGCTCAGGCCGAGTTGAAGGAGGAGATGGAGGAGATGAGGAGGTCCCTCAGATTGAAGGAAGAGGAAATGAGGAGGTCACTCCAGGCTGACTGCTTGAGATACCAGTCAGAGAGGGACGTCGCCGTCGCCAAGTTGCAAGCTTCCGAGGCCCGGGTGAGGGAGTTTTAGGAAAACGAGGGGATGATGGATGAGATGCTGCAGGATATGTACTTCCACACTTGGAAGGAGGGCGGCTTGTCTTGGATGGACGATTACCCTCGGGTCATGGCCAAGGTGTATCTCCAGGCTTTAGAGGAGGCCAGGGTGAACGCGGGTAAGGAAGGCGGAGAGGCTTTCAACTTGAATGCGGTTACTGCTCAGTTCTCAGAGGAGGAGCAAGCGGCGGTGAAAGAGGGGATGCGGCTGCTTGCTGCAGAGGAAGCGGGCGTGCAGTTGGATGATGAGGATCAAGCGGCGGATGCTGGTGAGTTATTCTTCTTCCCTTTCTTTTCTTCCCGTGTTTCCATAACTTGGTTGTTCGTTTAATGAATTCTTCTTCCGAATTGGACAGGCGGGACTTCTGATCCGCATGCTGGGGGCTCTGATCCTGCGGCTAAGTAGACTGGGGAAGTTGGTGATGGAGTGTGGAGGCATCTGCCATCTTTTTGTTTCTTTCTTATCACTGTTTATGTTAGTCTTTGATATGCAACTGTAATAAAATTATTTGCAAAGAATAACTTCGTGTGATCTTATAATATAAGCTGATTCTGTCATGTTTAAATGTTGTTGCTATCTTTATGTGCCGTGTGAGAAGTATAATTATGTATATGCCTGTGATTCTAGTTGTGTTTGATGTTAAGTTTTTGCTTGAAATATAATTTCACGTTTTGCAATGTCAGTGTATGAATAAGCTATAGTTACGCATTTATGTACAAGAGAAGAGAGTACCGCCCTTTATGTTTTATTCGCAGGCGGTAGCTTTGAGTCTCTTGTGTAACTGTTCAGGGGTATAGCTGAGCGCCCTGCCACCCAGTACGCAGGCTTAGAGCCTTATGAGTGAATGCTTCCTATTCGGTTTCCTGTACTTTAGAGTTTGTTATACAGGATAGGGGAAAAATATTTAAATGGAATGGAAATATAGTAAATGTAAAACTTCCAGTCACGGAAGGCCGTCGATGTGCTTAAGTTCGTGGCAAACGGGTTTTGTAGTCACTTTCCCTAGCTGTGGGTCTTGGAGACATTTGTCACCCATCTTACGCCTCTGCGGGGAGTTTTCTTTTTTACCACAGCCGCACTTAAGACACATCGGAGCCGAGATCGCGCACGGTAACTACCCGAACCATTATGGTCCGTAATCGTGGGTATTATTCGATTTACCGTGGCCGGCTAGCGTGGGTGCCGTTGGCCGTGAACTACCCCTGGCTGGCCACACCTTATGTTGGGGCTTAAAGTAGGTTCACAGTTGCCGGCGAGCCGAACGCCGTAATGAGCTGCCATCGGCTATAGTCGGCCTTTATGATGACTTATAATAGGCTCATTACAGTTGGCTTTGAGGGCAGGCGCGCAATGAGTTAACCCGCAGCAGAGGGATGCTGGAGCAAAAGTGTCACATTGGCGAGTGCATAGAATCGTAGCGTACCTGTTAGGCCTAGTCCAGATGAGGCCGTGGTGCGTCTTGGGCGGAGATGCCATAGGATTTTGTTCAACAGAAAGGGATAAAACTTAACGAGCAGCCAAGACATAAAGGAACAAGTTAAAAAGAGACAAGATTTTTTAAAGTGGTTCGGCACGGAAATGCCTACGTCCACTGATTCTCTTTGTTAATTCACTTCATATGGGCAGTACAAGTTAAGAAAAGTATCGACGGAGGTGACGGATGTTCCATGCCCTCTGGAACACCTCTCCGTCCACTGTTGACAAAATGTAAGCTCCGTTGTGGAGATCTTTATGAATTACATATGGTCCGTCCCAGATGGGGTCCAGTGCCCCGGGGCGCGGAAAGATTCGCCTGAGGACAAGATCTCCTTCTTGTAAGCTGCGATGCTTGACTTTGGAATTGTATTGTGCTGCCACTTTCTGTTTGTGAGCTGCTGCTTTGAGTGCTGCATCGTTTCTCCTTTCCTCGATCAGATCCAAAGACATGAGGAGGAGTTCTTCGTTTTCTTCTGGGTTGTAGTGGATCCTACGGTGAGAAGGCACAATAGTCTCAACTGGGAGCATTGCCTCCGATCCATATGCCAAAGAGAAAGGAGTATGTCCCGTTGATGTTCTGAAAGATGTGCGGTATGCCCATAGTGCCGTAGGAAGTTCGTCCACCCAAGCGCCTTTTGACCTTTCAAGTTTCTTCTTGATTAGGGTTTTGAGAATTTTGTTGACAGCTTCAACTTGTCCGTTTGCCTGAGGGTAAGCTACTGATGAGAAGCTTTTATGAATTCCATGTTCTTGGCACCAGTCGGCAAATTCTTCGCTGTCAAACTGGAGTCCGTTGTCGGATACGATCTTGAGTGAGACTCCATACCTGCACAGAATGTTTTTGATCAAGAAGTTGATAACTTTTGCTGAAGATATTTTACTTAAAGGTTCCGCTTCCACCCATTTGGTGAAATAATCGACTGCCACTATAGCATATTTGGCTCCGCCTCGGCCCGTTGGCAGTTCGCCAATTAAGTCAATTCCCCATACAGCAAAGGGCCAAGGGCTAGTCATTTGAGTAATTTCGTTTGTGGGCAGTCGAGGAATCTTGGCGAACTTCTGACATCTGTCGCATTTCTTAACGAAGTCTAGGGCATCTTTGTTTAGTGTGGGCCAGTAATATCCATAACGGAGTATCTTTCTCGCCAAAGTCTGTCCTCCAGTGTGATCTCCGCATCCTCCCTGATGGATGTTTGTTAATATCTCCTTGGCTTCCCTTCCGGCGACGCATCTTAATAAGGGGCTAGAGAAGCCACGCCGGTAGAGGATGCCTTCTTGTATTGTGTAGTGGGGAACTTTCCTCAAGATCTTCCTGGCTTCGTCATGCCTGTCGGGTAGTATGCCATCTTGCAAATATTTCCGGATAGGAGTCATCCAGGTTCCTTCTTCGATTGCAGTTATCAGATTCGCTTGTTCGAAACTCGGGGCTAGCTGCCTTGAGATTGCTAGTGCTCCGGAAATGGTGCTGTTCTTCATACTAGCTTGCTTTGCAAGTTCATCTGCCCCTTGGTTTTCTTCTCGAGGAATGTGTTTGATTAGATAATGGTCCAATCGATCGAGCAGCAGTCTGGTTTTCTTTAGGTATGCTGTGAGTCGTTCTCCTCGAGTCTGGAATTCTCCTAGTACCTGGTTTACGACAAGCTGAGAATCACTATGAATACATAAGGAATTGATTCCAATTTCTAGGGCCAGTTCCAATCCCGCTATTACTGCTTCATATTCAGCATCGTTGTTAGTGGCCGTGAACTCCAATCTTAATGCATAGTATAACTTTCTTCCCCTGGGGGTGATGATCACAATACCTGCCCCCGAGCCTTGTTCGTTTGATGCTCCGTCTACAAAGAGGTTCCACTTGATGTTTTTTGCTACTTCGGATTGTTCCTTGCCTTCGTTGGTAGTGAATTCGGCAATGAAATCAGCCATGGCTTGCCCTTTGATAGCGGTGCGGGGATGGTAGGTGATATCATACTGACTTAGTTCGATGCACCATTTGAGGAGTCGCCCAGAAGTGTCAGGACGATGGAGCACTTGTCTTAGTGGTTGATCGGTTAGAACCCTGATGGAGTGAGACTGGAAGTAGTGTCGCAGTTTTCGTGACGCGATCAATAAACAATATGCTAATTTCTCAAGTTTAGGATATCTGGCTTCTGCCCCTGTAAATCTCTTACTTACAAAGTAAACCGGGCGTTGTGTGCGGTCTTCTTCTCTTACCAAGGCGGCGCTTAGAGCATGAGATGATACAGCGAGGTATAGGTATAACACTTCACCTTCATTTGGAGTTGAGAGTACTGGTGGTCTCTGAAGGTGTTCGATTAGGTTGAGGAAGGCTTTTAAGCATTCGTCGGTCCACTCGAACTTCCCATTGTCTTTCTTGAGTGCTTCGAAGAAAGGGACACACTTGTCAGTTGCCTTGGAAATGAATCTGCTTAGGTCGGCCACCTTTCCGTTTAGGCTCTGCATTTCTTTTCGAGTGGAAGGTATCCTTATTTCTTTTAAAGCCCGGATTTGTTCAGGGTTTGCTTCGATTCCTCTGGCGTGGACGATGAATCCTAAGAATTTTCCCGATGATACTCCGAAGGAGCACTTTAGAGGATTCAGCTTCATTCCATATCGGCGAAGTACCCGAAACGTATTGTCCAGATGGCTTACATGGTCGTTGGCTTTCTTGGACTTTACCAACATGTCATCCACATATACCTCCATAGTTCGTCCTATCAATTCTGCGAACATTTTGTTGACGAGGCGTTGATAGGTAGCTCCAGCATTTTTGAGTCCAAAAGGCATGACTTTGTAACAATATAATCCGCGGTTGGTGATGAAGCTAGTGTGGTCCTGATCGGGAGCGTGCATGGGAATCTGGTTATACCCGGAGTATGCATCCATAAAAGATAGGAGTTCGTGTCCGGCTGTGCTATCCACAAGTTGGTCAATTCGGGGAAGTGGGAAGCAATCTTTTGGGCAAGCGTCATTCAGATTGGAGAAGTCAATACATGTTCGCCACTTTCCATTGGCCTTTTTTACTAGCACTGGGTTAGCGATCCATTCTGGGTAGATGGCTTCCCGTATGAAGCCATTAGCAAGTAGATTCTTTACTTCCTCATCAAGGGCTGCCGATCGCTCTGCCCCCATGCTCCTCTTTTTCTGCTTTACTGGTACCTTGGTGGGATCGATGTTCAACATGTGGCATGCTATGTCTGGGGAGATTCCTGTCATATCGGCATGGGTCCACGCAAATACATCTAAGTTGTGGCGGAGAAAGTCAATGAGTTGATCCTTCAATTCCGTTTCCAGCTGAGATCTGATTTTTAATAGTCTACTTGAATCATGCTTATCTACCGATACGAATTCCATAGCCTCTGCAGGCTCGGCGGTAGCCTCCTCCTCTTTATCCCTGGGGTCTAGTTCATTGAAGGGATCGCTTGTGTATCGAAGAGGAGGGGCTTTCTTTAGTTGCTATGCCTCCAAGCTTTTCATGCAGAGAGTAGTCTCTGCATCTTTTCCTTTATTCTTTCTGCGGTTATTGCGAAGTTCAGTTACGTAGCAGTCTCGGGCAGCATCTTGATCTCCTTCTACTTCTCCTACTCCGTTGTCTGTTGGAAATTTCATTTTCAGGCACCAGGGGGCTAATACAATCTGAAAGTCAGACAAGGCTGGTCTTCCCAAGAAAGCGTTGTAAGCCGAGTGGTTTTCTATTAGTACGAACGTTTGTTTTCGCACAACGGAGCGGGGATGACTTCCTATTTCGACGAAGAGGTCAAGTTGCCCGAGGGGCATTTTTGCATCTCCAGTGAAACCGTGCAGTGGTTTGTCACAGGGGGATACATCCTTCATTGATAACTTCATTTTGTCGAAAGCATGTTTGAACAGGATATTTACGGAGCTTCCCGTGTCTATTAGAATCCGAAAAACTTTAGCTGGACCAAACCAGGCAGAGATGACCATGGGATCCATATGTGGGTACTGTCTTCCTTCCAAATCATGCCTACTGAATACAATGTCATTGTTTTCTTTTCGTTTCGGGTGGCGTTCCTCCGTAATGGAGTTAACATATCCTTCGGCATATCTAAGCGACTTGCCGTACCTTTCCATCTCTACCCAACTTCTGTCGGCGATGTGTGGTCCTCCTGAGATGGTAAGGACCACTATCTTCTCTTGACTAGAGCCACCGGTGTTGTGATTGTTGCGATTCCCTCCGCCTACTTCTGGGAGGGGTTGCTTTGAGTTCTCATTGGCAGGAGTTGGAGTTCTGTTCTGACCTTTCACATAACGTTCCAGTCTTCTTCTTCTAATGTGTTCTTCGATCAAGTCCCGAAGATGGTGGCATTCATTGGTGTCATGTCCATGGGATTCGTGGAAGCGACAGAACTTTCCGGACTTGAGTGCGTTATCTGATTCTTTCTTGTGCGGGGGGCGCTTGTATCCGAGTTCGCCCTGAGTGGCTAGGTAGATGTTTTGGATTGTTTCATTCAAAGGAGTGTAGGAGTCAAATCTTGGCCCTGGTCGATATTGGCGCTTCTCAACCTTTCTGCCCCCAGCATTGTCTCTAGATTCATTTCTTCGAGCGTCCTTAGCTGCAGTGGGAACCTTGTCCTGAACTATCTTGCCTTGTTGCCCTGACTGCCTCTCCGTAGCAGCGTCTTCAAGTCTCATATACTTTCCAGCTTCATGGAAGAAATTAGGCAAGGTAGCTGGTTTTTCCTTAGTTAATCTTCTGGCAAACTTGGTGTCTGGATGTACACCACTACAGAGGGCCATTAGAGTGAGTTTTTCATCGGCATCTTGAACTGCTGCCGCTGCGGCGTTGAACCGTGTTAGATATTGTTGCAGCGTCTCTCCGGATTTCTGTTTGACATTGGATAGAGAATAAGCATCCTTGGGTTGTTCCACATGGATGCGGAACTGGCTAATAAACCTTTCTTTTAACATCTCCCATGAGCTGATGGATCCTTGGGGTAGATGGCAGAACCAGGGGGTAGCTAGATCTGATAGGAATAGCGGAAAGCATTTACATAATACTCCTTCTGTTGCTCCACTCATGAGCATATGCTGGGTGTATCTCTACAGGTGTACGATGGGGTCGGAAGTTCCTTTGTAAGGTTCCATGGTTGGCATTTTCCATTCCCGGGGAGTGATGGCAGTTTCGATATTTCGGGTAAAGGGACTGGTGACCCTAGCGCCTATTCCCCGGTCCCTTTGCTCCCGTTGGACACGTTCTCTGAATAATCGTGCCATTCGTTCGTCAGAACTTGGAGCGGACAAAAATGAGCTCGGTTCTTCCCTGCGGGATCTATCTCGTCCAGATGACCTGTAGGGATGGTACAGTCTATCACTTCTAGCATTATCCAGTGGTTGTCTTTGGCTGCTTGGATGCACGCTAGGACCAGCTACAGTTGCCCCCTGCCTTGATCTTCCCCTGTGGGGTTCTGTTTCGAGCACATCCATGGGGTCAACTTCGGGCTGGGTTCTAGCTCGGCTCCGTTCAGCGGGCTTTCTATGATTAGGTGGCATGACTGGCTCAGCTACATCCGACCCTCGCCTGGTGCCTCCCCCGCTAGGTTCGGTTCCAAGGGCTTCCTCGAGTCGGAATTCGGGCTGAGTCCGGGCGCGGCCCCTATCATCGTTGTTCCTGTTGGTAGCTTGTTCGAAGAGTGAAGACCTTTGTTGCCTCCGGGATCCTCCGGGTTGGGATTCACCCCATGATTCAGTGTTGCGGTTGGACTCTTCAGCATCCCTTAAGCGTGTCATGAGTTGGTCCACCAAAGTTTTTTGTTGGGATGTGAAGCGGTTAGTTACTTCAGCCACAACCCTGTCCAGATCTGCCCTAGTGATTGGTTGTTCCGTTGCGGGACCAGTTGGATTTTCCTGATTTTCATCTGGTACTACTGTTGAAGTGGGCTGATCTGTGATTGCTGGATCTGGAAGGCTGCTAGTTGCGATGTTCTTTCCTTTGTTAACATCCCTTCTCTGTTTGGAAGGCAAGATTTCTAAGCAACGAGTGATGTTGTTAGGAAGAAGGTTGAGTGGGAGAAGATGAAGCTTGAGTTCTGAAGATGAAGCCTGAGTTCAATTCTCAGTGAAAGCACCAAAAATGTTTGCACAAAAAATGGACAAACACCTCCAAGTCGTATTATTTAGTTGATTATATGTGATTTTCAATGATTTTAGATGAGTATGTAAATATGAAAGAAGTAGGGGCTGAAATGTAAAAGACACACAGATTTATAGTGGTTCGGCCAGAATGTGCCTACGTCCACTTTATATGTTATTATCTTCTTTCTTTCAGATTACAAGTACAATGCTTCGTATATCAGTATATGAAAGTAGTTTGAAAGTTCCTTCCTTGCTTGAGCTCTCAAACTTGTCTCCCATTGTTGTACCCCTGCCCCTCTATTTATAGAATGAGGTTGAGGGCAGGGGCCTTGGAAGCATATAGCTGCTGGTGGGCCCGGGCTGAAGCAATCTGGACTGGCAATCTTCTGGTTCGGCAAGGCTTCATTCGGCTATGAGCTTGGACCGGTGGTAGGTGTGCATGTGGACCGGCAGGGGAAAGGAGAGGGTTGGTTCGGTGCTTGCCTGGTCCGGTAGTAGGAGTGTGAGAATGTGGACCGGTAGTCGTTTGGTCCGGTTATGTAGGTGGTTCGGTGGCAAGGTTGGTTCGGCAGGGGAGTTGGAGTGGTGGTATAAAGGAGCCGAATGAGATGGGGCCGAATGAAGTGGGGGCCGAGTGAAGTGGAGCCGAATGAAGTGGGGGCCGAGTGTTGTGGAACCGAATGAAGTGGGGGCCGAGTGAGCTTCTTCATGGAGAATATTGGAAGGCCCTCTAGGTTAGTATTGAGCTTCTTGGCTGTTGAACGGAGTAGAGGTTGCTTGCGAGCCCGAGTGAAACTGCGGCTTCTTGGTCTTGAGGTCTTCTGGGTGAAAATTCGCCCAACAATTACATTAATTAATCTTTTAATTACCTTGAGTAATCATCCCTTAGTTATTTTCCCTAAGTAATTATCCTTAATTTAATTACATTCAGTAATTATTCATTCATTACTCCATTAGGTAACTACACCTCATTAATTACATTAAGTAATTATTCTTAATCCAACATTAAATGATTATCGTCAATTAATTAAAACACGCTTAACATTCTGGTCTGTTTAAATTAAGTTTAAAAATTTACTTTTAATTCCAAATCTGAAATACAGCTTAAGTCTTCATTCCAGATTCAACTTATATTTTTAAAACTTTACTTATATTCTATATCTCCTTTTTAAAATCCAAAATTATTTAATCATTTCAAGTATTTAAACAATTTAAATTTAAACTCACTTTATTTTAAAAACTGAAGTTTAATTTTTTTTTCCAGATTTAAAACCCCAGGTTTAAAATCATTTTAAATTTCTAATTAAATTTTTTTTAATCTTCCAATTCAAATTCAAGTCCACATATGCTTTTCACTTAAAGTTGTACAAACCCTGATTTAAATTTTTAAAACTTAATTTATTTCAAATCTCAAATTCAAATTACTTTGAATCCATATTCAAATTCATATTTTTAAATCTTAGTTTAAATTTTAGTTTATTTTTAAACTTGCCTTTAAACTTAAAAACAAAAAACAGGTTTGCTGTTTTAATTATAAAACCTGAAACAACTCTATATACCCGAGCAATCTTATGAATTACTTCGAGTAAAAACATCCCCTACTTCGAGTTAAAACTCGATTCACCTGAGACAAACACGAGTAAATACAGCTGCAACAATATCCAACTTCACCAGAAAAACGCAAGTCGCCGTGAACATGTACATCGACACCGGCCATCGTTGGCCAACCACGCGACCTCCCCACAGTCGTCGATCATCCCCTCAGGCCAACCCTGCACTAATTCCACTGAAACACATTCGAAAACAAAATCGAGATTGAAGTCCCAAACCTAGAACAAAACAGTACCAAACAATCCAACCTGTCAATTACCCTCGTCCACGCGCCACCGGCCACCGGAGCAGTTAAAATTCTGTCCTCACACCTGACAACTACCATATTTCCATTTCCCAAATTATTGTTGGACTCGGTCCATTTTTTTAGCCGTGGTGATCCAATTACTTAACCTAGTTATAACTAGGGTTACAGATAAAAAACGAACACCGCCTCCTCCACAGTACTCTGATCAATTAGTAGGCAATTTTGTCGAGCTCCCACATCACTACACTGCCTCCAGTGGAAACCCCATCATTTCCGTTCACTTAGATCATCAAAACTTCCCAAAACAACCATTTCTGTTCAAACCAGAATTGCACACTCATCCCTTAACTAAAAATTATAATTTCAGTTTTAAAAATCATATTTTGGTTCATGTGACGACCGTCCATGACTCCCGCACCAAAACAAGGGAATAGTGCGCTGAAAAGCGTGCCAGGTAGCTATGGACGATAGTCAGGGTAAAATAAAACAGCAAACTCTATCGTACCACTCACAGCGCATGGATAAAATACAATAGGGAAATATATAGTGAAGCTCCATAGCAGAATGTCATCATATAAGCATCATAGTAGTTTTATACAAACATATGAATTGTCATACATCAAAGCCTCACTACATAACACTCAATCAGATACAACAGCGGAACACCCAGTACATATAGTAAGAAAACTAATATGCAAAGCCTCCTGCTCGTCTTCGTCATCATCAGCGTAGATCTCTAAGAACAGCACCTGACACCTGCTACCTAGTCTGCCCATCCAACATGGATGAACAGCCCAAGGTAATAAGAGGAGACATAAAACCTTGAGTCAGACAAAGTCTTAGTGAGCAGTAAATCAACTATCAAACATACCAAAAGAGCATAAGGGATAGAAGGAATAGGAACCAAACCATCCCACTCCACCTCTTTCTACAGTGATATCCCCCAGACACATACTAAGAAGAAGCAAGCATAACATAGCAGATAATTAAGGTAAAGCAATAATCACTCGAGCCAAGGACGATGTTTTCCAAATACAAACCCCCAAGGCCTAAACCAAGATCAGATAAGCACCCAGAAAACACCGCTCTTGAGACCGAATGATAATACAACCAAACATCCATGACTCTGGCTATCACTGTTATCCTTGCCTTGATTTCACCGTTAGTTGAATGACCACCTATCAAGGGCTAATGGTGACCCCGGTTTTAGACATAACTCCGCACGTCATCATGACCCGTGCCTAAGCCGAACGCATCAGCCCAGAGTACTAGCACGTCATCGTGACCCGTGCTTGGAACGTCATCGTGACCCGTTCCAACGTACCCTTGCTTTGAGTATGCTAGAACCTTCAACAACGATGAGATCTTAGCCTCCTAGTCATCCTCCTTGACGACTCTTTCCATACTAGCTCAAGCGCCTCTCAAGTTAACCATTATCCATACCAACTCGGACCGCATCACCGAGTTATAACTTCGCACGTCGTCATGACCCGTGCTTGGAACGTCATCATGACCCGTCCCATCTCAACATATGCCTTGCCCCATCACATCATAGCAAAGTCCCATCTCAATATCATGCTTTGCCTTCTCGCATTATGGCAAGGTTCCACATCATCGAATCCATCCATATGAGCTTCCACATCCGCTTCATATGCTACAGGCAGCTTTCACCATTCAAGAGCCTTTCCACATAGCTTTTGAATCACCATCAACCTTACTTGTCCAAGTCAAGTAATAGATCAACTAATCAATCAAATCAAACATTAATCCAAGCAATCAATCATTCAACAAGATCTACATAGAAAATCAAGTAATCAAACATGATCTAAATAGGCATTTATAATTACAATGGCAATTTCGTAAATAAGTGAGCATAGATCTAACATACATGAATCATGGGTCTTTAGCATAGATCTAACAAATATAAATCATGGGTTTTGTCTCTACAACTAGATGAATGAACTTGCAAAGGTAAACATCTTCATAAGTAAAGGATCTACACTTGGATCTAAGGAAGAATGCATAAAATCACTATCTACAACACTCCAACAAACCACCAATCCAATACACTCCTTTGGGTCCGCGTGAGAGATAACTACCACTCACCAAATCACCCAAACACTTCAAAAACAATCAACTCCAGATCTGGACAGCGAAGATAAAGGCTTGATCCGGCAAAATCTCGCTTCAATCGATGAAATCTCACTCGAACGGATGAAGATCTTCAACTTTGGCCCTTGAATCTTTGATCTTGATCTTCGATCTTGGATGGATGTTAGAACTAGATTGGAATGGAGAAAAGAAGATGAAGAAATGTTGAAGTCGAGATCTCAAAATGGCAGCACTCCGTCGCTTCAAAAATCGGTGCCAAAAAGTGAGCCAAAGCCCTCTATTTATAGGCTGATCACCCCTTAGGTCGTCCAGGCCTTATAACTCGTGCTCGGCCTTAGGTCGTTGCCGACCTAAAATCTTTCCCCGGCCTAACTTAGGTCGTTACCGACCTATCTACCCCACGACCTAACGGTCTAAACAAACTCCACGACTCATCGGAGATGCCGACCCAACCCAAAGCCGTTAGAACGACCTAACCTTAACTCGGCATAGCCGACCTAACCCATTATCGAGTCAACGACCTAAGTTCCCAGACCTTCATGCGACCTAAAATATAGGCACGCGACCTAACAATCTATACAATCCTTCCTTAGGTCGTTAGACGACCTAACTATTGTCGACCTAACGCTAGAGACAACCTAGCAACCTAATAACCTACCGACCTATCGAGCAACACGAGTTACGACCTATCACTAAGTCGCTAACGACTTAGTATGTGCAGACCTAGACTCACGCGACTTAACACCTAACAAGTAAGTCGTTCGCGACTTATCAACACCCGCGGCTAACACTAAGTCGCTCGCGCGACTTAGCATTAAGTCGTTCATGCGACTTATCACTAAACCCCCAACAACCACGCGGCTATCTTAGGTCGTTTAATGACCTAACTCCCTAACTCGCCAACGACCTAACTCAACCCAGACCTTAGGTCGCTCATATCTATAGGTCGCCTGCGACCTAATACTTAACATGTTAACTCATCCAAGTCCATGAGTCATCCCACATCCTAACTCGACCACTAGTTAACTCGTTAGCTATTATAACTCGGCCACATGACCTAAGACGCTAAGTCGGTCACGACTCAACTCCGAACGACCTAGGCTACCCTTCAACCTAAGCCTCTACACACCATACGACTTAAGCACTAACGACTTAAAGACAACAACAGTTTTACGATCTTTCGATCCGTAAAAATACGGGTCGTTACATTCTCTCCCCCTTAGGAATTTCGCCCCCGAAATTCCAAACAAACAACAGCAATCAAAACTATTCCGCATGCCTACCATCCATAGCAATCAACAAACCATGCATCCAATTTCTAACTTAGCATGCAGAATTCTAAGATTAGATCAAGATGCAAATTCATGAGATGTCACGACACTTTAGGGCCATACCTTGAAGAGTTCAGGATGAGCTGCCTTCATCCTCTCTTCTTCCTCCCACGTACAGTCGTTAACATCATCACTCCATTGTATCTTGAGCAACGTAATCGTCTTCCTCCTAAGCTGTTTCGTGTCAGTTCCAACAACATGAAGTAGCTTACGAGGTCTCGAAACAACTGGTTCAATCTCTAAATCTTCACAGCTGTCAGCAGAAACCACCGTAGTTGGGTCGTGCACATACTTCCGTAGATAAGATACATGAAAAACACTGTGCACACCCGCCATCTTTTCCGGTAACTCCAATCTATAAGCGGGCTTTCCAATTCGCTCAATAATCGGGAATGGTCCAACAAATCTCGGAGTCAACTTCCCTTTCTTCCCGAATCTAATAACATTCTTAAATGGAGAAATCTTCACAAATACCATATCACCTATGTCGAATTCCAAATCCTTTCGACGATTATCGGCATAACTTTTCTGACGATCTTAGGCTGCTTTCATTCGTTGCCGAATGATCTCTATACAATCCGAAGTCTGTCGAATCATCTCTGGCCCAAGTATCAGCTTTTCTCCAGTTTCTAACCAACATGTCGGAGAGTTACACGGTCTCCCATATAATGCCTCATATGGTGCCATACCAATGCTCGACTGATAACTGTTATTATATGCAAACTCTACCAAATGAAGATGATCTTCCCATGATCCTCCGAAGTCCAGAACACAAGCTCTAGGAAGATCTTCCAAAACTCGATTGACTCTCTCAGTCTGACCATCTGTTTGCGGGTGATAAGCTGTACTCAAACACAACTCAGTTCCCAAAACTTCCTGGAAGCTCTTCCAAAATCCACTAGTGAACAATGGGTCTCGATCGCTCACTATACTCTTCGGAATACCATGGAATCGAACTATCCACTTAACATAAAGCTCAGCCAACTTCGATGCAGTCCTAGTTGATCGAACAGGAATGAACCTTGCACTTTTGGTCAAACGATCTACGATGACCCAAATCCCTTCATTTCTCGCTCTTGTCCTAGGTAGACCATCGATAAAATCCATTGACACTTGCTCCCACTTCCATGTAGGAACGTCTAATGGCTGAAGTAATCCACTGGGCTTCTTCTGCTCAGCTTTCACCAACTGGCAGTTCATACATTTGGAAATAAAATTTCCAACATCCTTCTTCATACCTTCCCAATAATAGGTTCTCTTCATATCCCGATACATCTTATTTCCACCTGGATGAATCGTCAACTTCGAGTGACGACTTTCCCTCAGAACTTCATCTCTCAATCCATCAATATCGGGAACAACCAATCGTCCTTGCTTTCGAAGCCAACCCTCTCGATCGACCTCGAATCCCTTATCCTTCTCTGGGTCCAATCCGGATTCCAAATCACAGATGATCTTGACAAGCTTATCATCTCTCTTTTGGCTCTCGCCCATCCTTTCCACAAGAGTAGGTCTTATCGATAAGTTTGCCAACATCTCAGGTTCCAATTCACATCCAGGCCTGAAATCAAATCCAGCCAAATACTCAAGACTTTTCCATTCCGAAAACATGGCTCCCAATCCTGCATGTCTTCGACTTAACGCATCTGCCACTGCGTTACCTTTTCCCGGAGTATAGGCTATACCAAAATCATACGATGCTAGAAACTCTAGCCACCGTTGCTGTCGAAGATTCAAATCCTTTTGGGAGAAAAGATACTTCAATGACTTATGATCCGTAAACAACTCGAATCGAACTCCCAATAGATAATGTCTCCACATCTTCAAAGCAAACACAATTGCCGCTAACTCCAAATCATGAGTCGGATAATTCCTTTCATGTGGCTTCAGTTGTCGACTTGCATACGCAACAACTTTACCCTTCTGCATTAGCACTGCTCCCAGTCCAGTACCACATGCATCGGTGTAAACCACCATCTCATCATTCCCACTTGGAATAGTCAAAACAGGAGCACTTGTCAGTCGCTCTTTTAGGATTACGAAAGCTTGCTCACACTTGTCATCCCATCTGAACACTTGGTTCTTCTTCGTTAATCCTGTTAATGGTGCAGCTATCTTGGAAAAGTCTTTGATAAACCGACGATAATATCCTGCTAATCCAAGAAAACTTCTCATATCAGATGCATTCTTAGGTCTAACCCAATCCTGGATTGCTGCCACCTTAGCGGGATCAACCGCTATTTCATTTCCAGAGATAACATGGCCTAAGAACCTCACTTCACTCTTCCAGAAGTGACACTTCGAAAACTTAGCCTTCAGCTGATGTTTCCGTAAGATTTCCAAAACAATTCTCAAGTGTGTCTTGTGTTCTTCCTCAGTTCTGGAATAAATCAGAATATCATCCACGAACACAAGCACGAACTTATTCAACTGATCTCTGAACACCCTATTCATAAGATCCACAAAATATGCTGGTGCATTGGTCAATCCAAACGGCATTACCAGCCACTCATAAAACCCGGATGGTGTCCTGAAAGCAGTTTTCGGCACACTATCCTTCGCCACTCTCAACTGGTGAAATCCCGTTGCCAAATCCATCTGAGAAAACACCTTAGCCTCGTGGAGCTGATCAAACAAGTCATCTATTCTCGGCAATGGATACTTGTTCTTCTTAGTCACCTTATTCAACTCACGATAATCCACACACAACCTCAACGATCCATCCGCTTTGGTTGCAAACACAACTGGTGCACCCCATTCGGACACACTACGCCGAATGAATCCCTTCCGTAAAAGGTCATCAACTTGCACCCTCAACTCTTGCTGCTCCCTAGGCGCCATCCGCCTAAGAGGCATCACAACAGGTCTGGCTCCCTCAACTAGATCGATACGAAACTCGATCTCCCTATGCGGCGGTAACCCTTTGACCTCGTCAAAGACGTCCTCAAATCCATTCACAATAGGCACCGACGACAGTCCATCCCGTGGAACAACCAGCGAATACATGAAGCTCATGAAGACGCCTTCCTCATGCTTACATCGTATCACAACCTTTTGCCCTTCCACATTTCCGACTGTCACCTCCAGCCTCTCACAATCAATCCTTGCCGCATACTTCCTAAGCCAGTCCATACCCAAAATAATTCTGAACCCCGTAAAGTTCAGAACAAAGCAATCACAAACAAACGAGCAATCATGACTCGACACAACTAGGCCACGGCATATCATACACAAACATGACGAACCCCCAACTGGATTAGTCACAACCAATGGCCTATCAACAATATCCGGTTTCAAACCTAACCGGCCTACCAAATCATCACAAACAAAAGAATGCGACGCTCCAGTATCAAACAACACTCTAACTGGAACACCACAAATAGAAAGAGTACCTTGAACCACCACACTCTTCCCCTTCTCTTCAGCATTAGGAGCTTTTGAAGAAGACGGCACAGCTCCCAAAGCACAAGCTTGCACAACCTGCCTATCTTTCCTCGGTTCTGGACAGTCCTTCTTGATATGTCCCAGCTTATCACAGTTATGGCACTTCAACTGCACCTTTGGATTCTTGCAATCCCGGGAGAGATGACCCTTCTGTCGGCAGTTGTAGCAAGTCACTTCGCCTTTCAACTTCTTCTGGCCATCCTTTCCCTTCTGTTGCTGCTGCTTCCTCTTCTTATTTCCACCCTGCTGTGGCTTAGACCCTTCCTTGGTTACAGCAACAACAGAACCTTCCCTGGGAAACAAACTCTCATGCCTAAGAGCTTTTTCCACAAGCTTCTCAAACGGATCGTCCAAATGATCCACTAACTGCCTTCCAAGATAAGCGTCCAAACCGGTCACAAACTTCTCGTTCTTCTGGTAGGGAGAATCAATATACGATCTGGCATACTTGGACAAAGCTTCGAACTCAGAAATATACTTAAGAACTGGTCTCCCACCTTGCTTGAGCTCCACAAACCTCTTAAACAAAACAGATTTCTGAGCCGTAGAGATGAACTTGGCTTCAAATCTGACTTGGAATTGCTCCCAAGTGATCCCTTCCTCTGGAGTATCGATGGTGATGGAATTCCACCAATCAGCAGCTCTTCCCTGAAGCTGTCTTGATGCAAGCTTCCTCTTGGTTGCATCCTCAATTCCCAAATCACCAAAAATCCTTCGACAAGCATCAATCCATCTCTGCACTTCAATGGTCGATTCCGTCCCCAAGAAAGCTTTTCCTCCAAGAGAAGTATAGTCCTTGCAAAGCTTAGCAAAATCCACTGGTCTTGGAGCTTGAACTTGAACTCCAACATCTACAGATGGCCCTGGAGCTGGTATCCTTCTCATGATCGAAGTCATCATCGCTTCGAACATAGTTCCATAATCAACAGCTTCTTCAGCAGCACGTCCTTCCCTTGCAGCTGGTCTTCCTCTTCGACTCATCCTTAACATCTGTAATAAGAATGATTAGAACACCTTAAGAAACAACTGCATAAGGAGTTCAAATCCTTTTAAACTACTATATTATATATAGTAATCATCCATCAAAATACAATTACGTCTCTCATACGCAGTTACATCAGCGAGCGTTGGCTAAAAATCGATTAACCAAAGCTCTGATACCAAATGTGACGACCGCCCATGACTCCCGCACCAAAACAAGGGAATAGTGCGCTGAAAAGCGTGCCAGGTAGCCATGGACGATAGTCAGGGTAAAATAAAACAGCAAACTCTATCGTACCACTCACAGCGCATGGATAAAATACAATAGGGAAATATATAGTGAAGCTCCATAACAGAATGACATCATATAAGCATCATAGTAGTTTTATACAAACATATGAATTGTCATACATCAAAGCCTCACTACATAACACTCAATCAGATACAACAGCGGAACACCCAGTACATATAGTAAGAAAACTAATATGCAAAGCCTTCTGCTCGTCTTCGTCATCATCAGCGTAGATCTCTAAGAACAGCACCTGTCACCTGCTACCTAGTCTGCCCATCCAACATGGATGAACAGCCAAAGGTAATAAGAGGAGACATAAAACCCTGAGTCAGACAAAGTCTTAGCGAGCAGTAAATCAACTATCAAACATACCAAAAGAGCATAAGGGATAGAAGGAATAGGAACCAAACCATCCCACTCCACCTCTTTCTACAGTGATAGCCCCCAGACACATACTAAGAAGAAGCAAGCATAACATAGCAGATAATTAAGGCAAAGCAATAATCACTCGACCCAAGGACGATGTTTTCCAAATACAAACCCCCAAGGCCTAAACCAAGATCAGATAAGCACCCAGAAAACACCGCTCTTGAGACCGAATGATAATACAACCAAACATCCATGACTCTGGCTATCACTGTTATCCTTGCCTTGATTTCACCGTTAGTTGAATGACCACCTGTCAAGGGCTAATGGTGACCCCGGTTTTAGACATAACTCTGCATGTCATCATGACCCGTGCCTAAGCCGAACGCATCAGCCCAGAGTACTAGCACGTCATCGTGACCCGTGCTTGGAACGTCATCGTGACCCGTTCCAAAGTACCCTTGCTTTGAGTATGCTAGAACCTTCAACAACGATGAGATCTTAGCCTCCTAGTCATCCTCCTTGACGACTCTTTCCATACTAGCTCAAGCGCCTCTCAAGCTAACCATTATCCATCCCAACTCGGACAGCATCACCGAGTTATAACTTCGCACGTCGTCATGACCCGTGCTTGGAACGTCATCATGACCCGTCCCATCTCAACATATGCCTTGCCCCATCACATCATAGCAAAGTCCCATCTCAATATCATGCTTTGCCTTCTCGCATTATGGCAAGGTTCCACATCATCGAATCCATCCATATGAGCTTCCACATCCGCTTCATATGCTACAGGCAGCTTTCACCATTCAAGAGTCTTTCCACTTAGCTTTTGAATCACCATCGACCTTACTTGTCCAAGTCAAGTAATAGATCAACTAATCAATCAAATCAAACATTAATCCAAGCAATCAATCATTCAACAAGATCTACATAGAAAATCAAGTAATCAAACATGATCTAAATAGGCATTTATAATTACAATGGCAATTTTGTAAATAAATGAGCATAGATCTAACATACATGAATCATGGGTCTTTAGCATAGATCTAACAAATATAAATCATGGGTTTTGTCTCTACAACTAGATGAATGAACTTGCAAAGGTAAACATCTTCATAAGTAATGGATCTACACTTGGATCTAAGGAAGAATGCATAAAATCACTATCTACAACACTCCAACAAACCACCAATCCAATACACTCCTTTGGGTCCGCGTGAGAGATAACTACCACTCACCAAATCACCCAAACACTTCAAAAACAATCAACTCCAGATCTGGACAGCGAAGATCAAGGCTTGATCCGGCAAAATCTTGCTTCAATCGATGAAATCTCACTCGAACGGATGAAGATCTTCAACTTTGGCCCTTGAATCTTTGATCTTGATCTTCGATCTTGGATGGATGTTAGAACTAGATTGGAATGGAGAAAAGAAGATGAAGAAATGTTGAAGTCGAGATGTCAAAATGGCAGCACTCCGTCGCTTCAAAAACCGGTGCCAAAAAGTGAGCCAAAGCCCTCTATTTATAGGCTGATCACCCCTTAGGTCATCCAGGCCTTATAACTCGTGCTCGGCCTTAGGTCGTTGCCGACCTAAAATCTTTCCCCGGCCTAACTTAGGTCGTTACCGACCTATCTACCCCACGACCTAACGGTCTAAACAAACTCCATGACTCATCGGAGATGCCGACCCAACCCAAAGCCGTTAGAATGACCTAACCTTAACTCGGCATAGCCGACCTAACCCATTACCGAGTCAACGACCTAAGTTCCCAGACCTTCATGCGACCTAAAATATAGGCACGCCACCTAACAATCTATACAATCCTTCCTTAGGTCGTTAGACGACCTAACTATTGTCGACCTAACGCTAGAGACAACCTAGCAACCTAATAACCTACCGACCTATCGAGCAACACGAGTTACGACCTATCACTAAGTCGCTAACGACTTAGTATGTGCAGACCTAGACTCACGCGACTTAACACCTAACAAGTAAGTCGTTCGCGACTTATCAACACCCGCGGCTAACACTAAGTCGCTCGCGCGACTTAGCATTAAGTCGTTCATGCGACTTATCACTAAACCCCCAACAACCACGCGGCTATCTTAGGTCGTTTAACGACCTAACTCCCTAACTCGCCAACGACCTAACTCAACCCAGACCTTAAGTCGCTCATATCTATAGGTCGCCTGCGACCTAATACTTAACATGTTAACTCATCCAAGTCCATGAGTCATCCCACATCCTAACTCGACCACTAGTTAACTCGTTAGCTATTATAACTCGGCCACATGACCTAAGACGCTAAGTCGGTCACGACTCAACTGCGAACGACCTAGGCTACCCTTCAACCTAAGCCTCTACACCCCATACGACTTAAGCACTAACGACTTAAAGACAACAACAGTTTTACGATCTTTCGATCCGTAAAAATACGGGTCGTTACAGTTCAAGGGTTCAATTGATATTCCTGAATTTATGAATTTTAGAAGTTTGAATTTCAATATATCCTAACATACACTGTTATTTTAGTTACCAGAGAAATCTCCCAATTTTCTAACTTAAATAAAAATTTAAACTTTAATCAATAATAAAAAAAGCAAATTTTATTCGAATACTGAATGCTAATAATGACTGGATCAAGAGATTTAGCATTTTAAATCAAATCCTGAGTTTGAAACTGGGAACAGAGGTATTCCAGCATACATTCATCACTATTTAAATATTCACATAAATTTACTACTATACATACTCACAAACATATTTGGCTTCAGATATTAACCATGCAACCTTATATACTTAAAATTTTAAAAGTGGTGTTACTCACCCTTTTATGATGCAGAGATTCATTTATACTAAAATATCAGAGATTTTTGTTTACTATGCTTGCACGATTGTTTGGAAATGAAGAAAGTATATGAAAGCTATAAATTTAGTGCATGTGAGTTTTGAAATATTAAGATCAGTTTACTCACAGACATAGCAGGGGACAGAAAATCTGTTCTTGACTCCGAGGCTTTATTCAATTGTTCTTGAATTTTATTTGCATGCTGAATTTTCTGAATTTCTTGTTTTTCAGGCTTTGTTCATGTTTTTGATCAGCTTCAGGTTGCTTGATCTTCAAACTGAAACTGTTTTGATCTACACCTTCTTAATTACAGGTATAAAAATTTCCTTTGTTTTCTGTTTGATTTCATTTTCCCAATTTGCTTTTGTATTCCTTAGTTGAAAACATGAAATAGATTCTGGTTTTGATTTGAAACTGTGATAAAAATTTCTTTGATCTTTGCTTCAGTTTTTTTTTAAAATACATTTTCTTCTTTTTCTATAAATTCTAAACCAAAATAAAGTTTCATTTAATTTCCACTTGTAAATAAAACTAACACTTGTCATAAACCTTTATTTATTAGTTAACACATGTTATATTAATTTTTAATATGATAACACTTGTCTTTATATTATTTTCTTTTTATTTTAAATGTTAATAAAGGTTTTACTTAATTTGTTTATTCTTATGTAATACATATGTGAATTTCTTATGTAAAGAGAACGTAATAAAACAAATTATGAATAAAAACTTATTCAAATATCTCAAAATATCCATCCTTTGAATTTCGAAACTTTAAATCCAAATTCAAATTCAAATTAAATTCTAAAATCCAATTTACAAATAAAGTTATACATATATACTTATATAACTACTTATTCAATTTAAAAATAACAATTCTATTCCTATAAAAATCTATTTATATCTATGTATTATTATTTGTTTGAAAACATCAATTTTTACCAATATAATTAATTATACTAGAAAGATTATTAAATCAATATTTTGTTTCCAGATATATACTTTTATTATCAGCATTAATTGTTTAACTAATAAGTCAGTATTTCCATTAATTAAATTCAGTTTATCTACAAATTTCCTAAAATCCGGGTTATCACATTCCTCTCCCCTTTGAATCTTTTCGTCCTCGAAAAGGAACGAAACCAGAATTTAAATATCATAAAATAGTTTTGTACAAATACTTTTCATAACTCGATGGTTCAGCCAGTCTAACCTTGTTCTTATAGAAATTCGGTCATACGTTGATCAGGCGTAAAACTGAAAATCTACAAGTGCTTGGCAGACTCGTTTTCAACATCTAGTGAAAATACTTTGAAAATAATTTTATTGAAAATTTAGAAAACAATTTTTGAAAATAGAGGATATATCTTTGGTGAGAATGCTCTGGAAATCATCACCCCCATCCATGGTCGCAGGTAACCCGATGGTTACGTTGCCGTCCCGACAAATCCACAGATAACTGTAGGCCTCCCGCCCCTCGATTACACCATGGAACCCGCTACAGATCGCAGCTACAACTGGGGTTATGTAGCTATCACAGCAAAAACCCATATAACTGTAGGCATCAGCGCCCTCGAATTTCGCTGCCAAAAGAATGAAACTTCTCCACTCCACTTGACCATAGATCGCAGTCTACCGATGTTGCGTTGCCTTCCCGGCAAAATCAAGCGTAGACCGTTGGCACTCATCCTCCACACGATTTTCGCTATGGTCCTCACAACAGATCGCAGTGACAACGAGTTACATTGTCGTCAAAGCATAACCCAAATGCCCCTATAAGCATCAGCACCCTCGACTTTCTCTACCCAAAAATCCTAAGGAATTAGTTTGTCCGGACTCCTCACAGGATCAACTTTAGAACCCCCCTTGGGCCTCAAGGCAGCACCACCCGGTGGTACTCCTGAGAAGTCCACTCCAAGGGAGCGCCTTTTTCCCCAGAGCCATCATCAAAACATTTTATACTATATATATATATATAGTATCTTTAAATCATACACCTAGTATGATCTCATACAAAGCTCCTTTACACAAAATCGTATTCAAAAATCGATAATTCTCAAACTAGGCTTTCCAAATTCTCATATTGATTTTACCCAAAAATCAAAAGCCTTTTCCAAATCCAAAGGTTCCAAAACCCTTTTTCCAAAATCCTCATATGATCTTTTATATATATATTCAGATATATAAATTTTTTTAAAACTTTGGATCATTTCAAACTTGTATAAACTCCTTTTATACCTCAAAACACCTTCGAAATCCTTTTCTTCTGGCAAAGGATTCAACAGGGGAGTTTCATTTTATAAAACAAAGATATTTAACTTTGTTTATTCAAAATCAAATATTCAAATTTGATTACTCGTTACAAAACCACTTACCATATCACTTACTTCCATAAACAAAATTTCAACCATAGAAATATCCAATTTCCACTTTACTTCATCATATATTTCACAAAATATATTTTTCATTTCAAAAACCATTTCACATTTCTTATCCATAAATTCCCAGTATCAATTTTATTCAAATTCGTACGATGTACACATTCATCTGTACGCTATACCAATCTGATCGCTCACTCGATCACACAATTTCATTTTCGAACTAGTATTGTCCACCCGACTTCCTAGTGCGGACACAGATCTGGTTTCTTGATCAGAAACCGTCATTCTCCTTGCATAGTCATAACTATTATGGAGAATACCCAGAACCAATCAACAATCCACATCCAGGTTCGCCTTCAAAAATCGAGTGGAAAATTCCAACTCGGATCGAAATAACTATCTCGAAATTCTATGCTCGAATCTGGATCAAATCACTATGCGAATAGAATAACATACGTACAACCTACGTATTTATCTTTATTGGTTATTAATCAAATCAATTCCATTCCTATTCACATTCACTTTGATTTTCATTCACTTACTCTCAAATGCTTCAATCCATTTGATTATCACCTCTATTTTTATCTTGATCGGGTATTTAACCAATAGCAGTTTGAACTCAGACCAGTTTATTTAGAAAATAGCTTGAAAAATTTAAAAATAGATAAGTAGTTGGAAAATAACTACTAGTTTGTAAAATAGGTGTAAAATAGTTAGAAAATAGTTAAGATAATTATAAAAAATTTAAATAATTGCAAAATAATAGTAAGGTAGTAATTAGTTTTGTAAAATAGTTGAAATATAGTAACTAGTTTATAAAACAGTTGGAAAATTGTTAAACGGTTTCAAAAATAATGGTAAAACAAGTATAAGATAGTTTGGCTTTTAAAAGAAAGGTTGTATATATAATGAATAACCTGGAAAAGTAGGTTTATATTAAAACAATTTATATTAAAAATAGTCCAGAGTCAAAACCGCTCACTTCCCAATCTCCATTGTCATCAATTCAATTTAAATTTCCACTTTCATTTAAATTGACCCAATTCCAATTTTAAATAATTCCAATTTCCATTGGACTTGATTTATTCCCAATTCAAGCTGAATTAATTCTCAATTCCTTTTTAAATTTAAATCAAATTCTATTTAAATTTAAACATATTCAACTTTAATTACAATTCCAAGTTATTCCAATCACTTTGGACTAATATCCATTCAGTTGAACCCACTATAATTCCAATCCATTTCAACTCCAGTTTGAATTAATCTCAATTTCAAACTCCATTTCCAAATCATGTTGAATTATTCTTGATTTCCTTCCAAATTCAATTCAAATTCCATTTGAATTTAAAATCATCAAATTTTAATTATAATTCCAAATTATTCAAATCAACTTGGACTAATTTCAAATTGAACCCACTTCAATTTCAAATCGTTTCCAATTAATCCAATTCAATTTTCCCTTTGAATCTTATACTCATACATCTTCAATCACCATTTCAATTAATTCAAATCATTTTCAATTTGAACTGATTCAAATTTCAAATCCAAATCATCTCAAATTATATAAATTCGAGTTAATACTTCAAATGTTGATTTAATTCCTTTAAATCAATTTTCCCTTAAAGTTTTTAAACAATTCAATTCTGAGTCCAAATTTCAAAATTCCATTTTAAAATATCCATCAAATTCCAAATTTAAAACTCAATATTTAGAGTTTATCTCAAACCATCTTTGATATTATGTATATTCACATATATACATATTAACTTCTTTTACATACCAAATTTTACTTTAAAATTTTAAACTACCTTTGGTTTTTAATTCAAAACAAATTTCTTTTAAATTTTCAAACAACTCTTGTTTGAAATAGGACCATTTCATTCAATTTCCTTTAATAATATTATTTATTATTTCTTTAAATTAATTACATCATTAATTAATTCCAATTAATCACATTCGATAATTAACTTATTTTTTAATTACCTTCATTAAGTATTTGTCCTTTAAATTGCTTATCTCTAGTTGCTTCATTAAGTAACTCCCTCTTTATTTATCATTTCTAATTATTATCCACAAATTAATCTCATCAAGTTTAATTAATTACATAAATTAATTGATTATTCTTATCCTGAAACCTTTATTAAAAGCTTTAAATAATTTAATTTAGAATTTAGAACTTCACAATTTGAAACCCACTTTAATTTACATCTTTTCAAATTTACAAGTTTATACTCCTTTTAAATGCTTACCTCCTTAAACATTTTATTGTTTATTGAAGAATAATCACTCCATTATTAAACTCAATAACCATCTATTTCTTTCGTTTAAAACCAATTCTAATTCATCTTATTTTGAAATACTTCTCCAATTCAAGATTTCAGTTTTAGTTTGAATCTATTTTAAACTTATCTTTATTTAATTCCAACTTCAATTTGGTTGCATTCTTTTACTTCTTAATTTAATTCTTACTATTACTTTTAATTTAATTAATACTACATCCAAATAATAGATAATCTATTTCTTATAGATTCATTTACTTTTGAAATCATTTAAAAACCTTTATATAAGAAAATAACAAGTACACTCTCTCATATTTATATACTTAACTCATCCTAGGGTACCACTTACCTATTCTTAATGAGTAATCCCACCAGAGCCAAGGTTCTCGTTTAACCTTCGGCTCTGATACCAAATGTAACGACCCGGAAATTTCGAACCCGAAATTTCCAAATAGTTAAGAAAAGAAGAAAAGAGAAAGAAGAAGAAAACAGAAACAAGACACAGAAACCTCACATTCGCAGCGGATCAAAATATAATATCACATAATAATAACAGTTATACAAAGAGAAACCGTATCTATAAATTTTCATCGATATATCAGAATTACAACAATTTTACACAATATGGGACAGATACAATTTAACATGCCTCGGACATATACAATATCATAGAGTAAACTCTCCATACGACCCCGCCATCCAGCTCGCCTCCTGAGCTCCAGAACGTCCTTACCTGAAAATCTGTAATACTCGGTCTGACCCGAGCATTACATCAAAGTAACACCCGGGTCAGGCTGGAAACCACCTTGAGTAAACCCATCTAACAAGGAATACAAAAGCATACATCTTATATAAACCCGGGGTAAATTATATCAATTTACAACTCCACAAGTTGTTATAGGCATCACTTATATCACACGTCAATTTGTAAGTGTTCAAAACTTAGATTAAATGGTCAAATACACTTAAATCATTTCATTTCATTCTATTGATTCCTCACATCAAATTATAATAAATCAAAGTGGTTTCGGGTATTTACAAATACCCGACTCCGGTCTCTTCGAATACAGTACCATCTATCTCAAATTATTCAAGTGAAACTCAATTCAAACTTTAAATACAGGGTGTCTTCTACATACATTAATTTGTCATCAATGAATGACCTCATTTTCTCAGTTTAACCCAACATAACATATCACATAGCATCACAAATCACATATCTGAGATATCAATCAATCTACAGCCTTCAATATTATTCAATCATTCATAAGCAACAAAAATTAGTCATACCATTCTAATTAATTTGAACAAATTAAATTAGTTACTTCAATTACCCTTAATCCTGCTTATTTAAAAATAAATCAATTGATTATCCTTCAATTATCCATTTAATTAATCATTCTTGATTAATTATCTTCAATTACATAAAGTAATTATCCTTTAATTAATTATAGAAATTAATTATTCTTAAACCATTTAATTCATTAATCTGTCTTGATTAATCACATTAGTAATTAACTTCCCTTAATTACTTACATCCATTAAATCAACTCCTTGATTTATTACATTAATTAATCTTTTAATTACCTTAGTAATCATCCCTTAATTATTTTCCCTAAGTTATTATCCTTAATATAATTACATTCAGTAATTATTCATTCATTACTCCACTAGGTAACTACACCTCATTAATTACATTAAGTAATTATTCTTAATTCAACATTAAATGATTATCGTTAATTAATTAAAACACGTTTAACATTCCGGTCTATTTAAATTAAGTTTAAAAATTTACTTTTAATTCTAAATCTGAAATACAGCTTAAGTCTTCATTCCAGATTCAACTTATATTTTAAAAACTTTACTTACATTCTATGTCTTCTTTTTAAAATCCAAAATTATTTAATCATTTAAAGTATTTAAACAATTTAAATTTAAACTCACTTTATTTTAAAAACTGAAGTTTAAATTTTTTTTCCAGATTTAAAACCTCAGGTTTAAACTCATTTTAAATTTCTAATTAAATTTTTTTTAATCTTCCAATTCAAATTCAAGTCCACATATGCTTTTCACTTAAAGTTGTACAAACCCTAATTTAAATTTTTAAAACTTAATTTATTTCAAATCTCAAATTCAAATTACTTTGAATCCATATTCAAATTCATATTTTTAAATCTTAGTTTAAATTTTAGTTTATTTTTAAACTTGCCTTTAAACTTAAAAACAGAAAACAAGTTTGCTGTTTTAATTATAAAATCTGAAACAACTCTATATACCCGAGCAATCTTATGAATTACTTCGAGTAAAAACATCCCCTACTTCGAGTTAAAACTCGATTCACCTGAGACAAACACGAGTAAATACAGCTGCAACAATATCCAACTTCACCAGAAAAACGCAAGTCGCCGTGCACATGTACATCGACACCGGCGATCGTTGGCCAACCACGCGACCTCCCCACAGTCGTCGATCATCCCCTCAGGCCAACCCTACACCAATTCCACTGAAACACATTCGAAAACAAAATCGAGATTGAAGTCCCATACCTGGAACAAAACAGTACCAAACAATCCAACCTGTCAATTACCCTCGTCCACGCGCCACCGGCCACCGGAGCAGTTAAAATTCCGTCCTCACACCTGACAACTACCATATTTCCATTTCCCAAATTATTGTTGGACGCGGTCCATTGTTTAAGCCGTGGTGATCCAATTACTTAACCTAGTTATAACCAGGGTTACAGATAAAAAACGAACACCGCCTCCTCCACAGTACTCTGATCAATTAGTAGGCAATTTTGCCGAGCTCCCACATCACTCCACTGCCTCCAGTGGAAACCCCATCATTTCCGTTCACTTAGATCATCAGAACTTCCCAAAACAACCATTTCTGTTCAAACCAGAATTGCACACTCATCTCTTAACTAAAAATTATAATTTCAGTTTTAAAAACCATGTTTTGGTTCAAGGGTTCAATTGATATTCCCGAATTTATGAATTTTAGAAGTTTGAATTTCAATATATCCTAAAATACACTGTTATTTTAGTTACCAGAGAAATCTCCCAATTTTCTAAATTAAATAAAAATTTAAACTTTAATCAACAATAAAACAAGCAAATTTTATTCGAATACTGAATGCTAATGATGACTGGATCAAGAGATTTAGCATTTTAAATCAAATCCTGAGTTTGAAACTGGGAACAGAGGTATTCAAGCATACATTCATCATTATTTAAATATTCACATAAATTTACTACTATACATACTCACAAACATATTTGGCTTCAGATATTAACCATGCAACCTTATATATTTAAAATTTAAAAATTGGTGTTACTCACCCTTTTATGATGCAGAGATTCATTTATACTAAAATATCAGAGATTTTTTTTTTTACTATGCTTGCATGATTGTTTGGAAATGAAGAAAGTATATGAAAGCTATAAATTTAGTGCATGTGAGTTTTGAAATATTAAGATCAGTTTACTCACAAACATAGCAGAGGACAGAAAATCTGTTCTTGACTCCCAGGCTTTATTCAATTGTTCTTGAATTTTATTTGCATGCTGAATTTTCTGAATTTCTTGTTTTTCAGGCTTTGTTCATGTTTTTGATCAGCTTCAGGTTGCTTGATCTTCAAACTGAAACTGTTTTGATCTGCGCTCTTCTTAATTACAGGTATAAAAATTTCCTTTCTTTTCTGTTTGATTTCATTTTCCCGATTTGCTTTTGTATTCCTTAGTTGAAAACATGAAATAGATTTTGGTTTTGATTTGAAACTGTGATAAAAATTTCTTTGATCTTTGCTTTAATTTTTTTTAATACATTTTCTTCTTTTTCTATAAATTCTAAACCAAAAGAAAGTTACATTTAATTGCCACTTGTAAATAAAACTAACACTTTTCATAAACCTTTATTTATTAGTTAACACATGTTATATTAATTTTTAATATGATAACACTTGTCTTTATATTATTTTCTTTTTATTTTAAAAGTTAATAAAGGTTTTACTTAATTTATTTATTCTTATGTAATACATATGTGAATTTCTTATGTAAAGAGAATGTAATAAAACAAATTATGAATAAAAACTTGTTCAAATATCTCAAAATATCCATCCTTTGAATTTCAAAACTTCAAATTCAAATTCAAATTAAATTCTAAAATCCAATTTACAAATCAAGTTATACATATATACTTATATAACTACTTATTCAATTTAAAAATAACAATTCTATTCCTATAAAAATCTACTTATATCCATGTATTATTATTTGTTTGAAAACATCAATTTTTGCCAATACAATTAATTATACTAGAAAGATTATTAAATCAATATTTTTTTTTCCAGATATATACTTTTATTATCAGCATTATTTGTTTAACTAATAAGTCAGTATTTCCATTAATTAAATTCAGTTTATCTACAAATTTCCTAAAATCCGGGTTATCCCAAGGGAGTACTCCATAGGTATAACATAAAATAAATCGTAGTGGTCGCGTATAGGGATACGAGTATGACAAAGCACATAAGGCAATACCCAAGATAGTGAAACTACCGTTTGCCTAATCCGGACTGGTGAGAACGCATCGTCGCAACGATCGCAACACCGCGAAACAACACTCCAAATTCAAGGGTGCGCACCAATCAAAAACAAGTAATGAGTAGCATACGAAGAAGTGTATTCGCTTAAAGGTGTTTAACCCCATTTGGCCCGGCACGGCTCCTGTTTTAGTCATTTCCAATTTGACACAAGTGTCACGGCTATCCGTTATCGTTCTCTTTCTTCATTCATCACGTACGTCATTCCAACCACTTCATTCTGGATCACGCTCTGCGTATAGTATTTAAAGTGGTATTCGGTTTAGACAGTGAGTATGTCCCTAACTGATTCCGATTTCTTTAATAACATTCGTAATTACTACACCAATTAGTCGTTTAATAAATTTCAAAACCAAATCAATTTCAATCTCATTTAGAATTTAAAAACCAACATTTCATTTGTCTTTCTATATCAATTTCTATAATTTACGTTTCAAAACTTCCAAATTTACCGTTTCAAAACTCTATAATTCAACTTCAATTTTTATTTAAAACAATTCAAATATTGATTTAAATTCATATATAGGTTTCATCCCATAATCATTTAAATTAAGTTAATTTAACATTCAAAAATTTTAATTCATTGATGGATTGATTAAGTAATCATTTAAATTAAGTAAATTTATCATTTCAAAATAATTCCAATTGAATTTCCAATTCATTAAATCAATCACTTAAGTTTACCTACATTATATCAAAACTTATGAATTGAATTAAATTAAATTTATCAAATTAAATTCTTTAAATTACAAGTCTCATATTAATTTCTATCAACCACATTTTATTTCTTATTAAATAAATTCAATTTCACTTATTTACTTATTTAATTTAAACAAATTTCAAAACTTAATTATTAAAGAAACTCAATTTCACTTATTAAAGAATTCAATTTCACTTATTAAAGAATTCGATTTTATTTAATTATTAAATAATTTCAAAACTTAATTTAATGATTTACTTAAATTTAAACAACATTCTTTCATCAAACACTTTGTTAACATAATACTTTGGAAATCAAAATTTAGAAATCATAATGCTTGGAATCATAGCACTTCCCACTTAACTGTTTAAATATAAATTGTAGTATATATAATAAAATAGTTTATAATTTAAAATAGTTTATATAAAATTAGTTATAATTTAAAATAGTTTATACAAAATTAGTTATAATTTAAAATAGTTTATATTAAAAATAATTTATATTAAAATAGTTTAATGAAATAAATTTATAAAGTAACATATATATATAGTTTAGATATAATTTTAAAAATACTTTATATAATAAAATAGCTTCCTCAAAATTTCACAAATCGCTTCAAATCAATTCAAATTCAAAAATTTAAATTTAATTAAATCTCAAATCATCAATTTTAATTTTTTTCAGTTTCTCAATAAACCATTTCACATTATATCGATTTCAAATACAGATTTTTAACCCCAAAATAAACCATTTCAATTTCAATATTTTTGAAGGCTTTATATATTCAAACATCTGAAAACAAGATTTGATAATTCCATATATATCAAATTCACTTTCTATTTTTTATTTTAAAATATTTACTTGCAAAATCCATTATCATTTAAATAAAAACCCAAATTTCAAATGGCTAAATATTTCCTTCAATTCATTTAAACTTGAAATATTCTTTAAATCACCTTAAACCAAATCAAGTTATAAAAATCATATCCTTTCCAATCTCAAATTTCATAAGTTTCAAATCGATTTCCAATTAAATATATTTCTTAATTAAATACAATTCCAAATCAATTTCAAATCTATTTGCTAAACCTTAATTTAAATACTTACTTAACCATATTATATTTTGTCAAAATCAAACTTTATTGTTAAGCTTATTTTATACTAAACAAATTTACGCATAGCTTAAATTCAAGAATTTAACTATATATAAAATAACATTTATATAATATCTAAAATCTGTGTTTAGATAAAACCATATATTTCCTTTTAAACCATAGTAATCATTTCAAATTATTTATATATAGACCAACGGTGTCATTATATAAATTTCTATCTTATGGTCAAGTGATACGGATATTTATCATTTCAATCCGCGGTTTAAATATATATGGGTACATATATATCATTTCAACCCGTAATCCCAAATTCAATGTCATTGAAAATCGCTTGGGTTTATTATTTCAACCCATAACGATTTTCTTCTACTTTGCAGATCGTTCGGGTATGTATCATTTCAACCCATAGTGATTCTATACTAATAGGGAACTTGCAGAGTGATAACAGATATGATAATAATATACAGGCATATATCATTAATATAAATAACAGAAAATGCTGTCAGATGTCACAGGTGAACTGATACGGGTAATAGCACATGTATATAGTGTAAATAACTAACAGTTTCATATTTCAATTGTGGTTTCAACTGAAATCAAATTTAATAAATAAAAGAACATTAATCGTGAGTTATTGCTCACCGTTCGAGGCTAGAGGGAATAGACAGTGGATGGAGTTACGAAATCCAAGCATGAATTACAAAGCAAAGTATGATGGACACGGGTTCGACGAACAAGCTGAAAACTAGGACGAGACGGATTCAAATCAGAACTGGATTAATAAAGATAATTGGTATAAGTGAACTTATATATATATATATATAATTATATATAGCTATATATATAATGTAATATCCTAAATCTAAACATATATGAATTTTAATATATATATATATATATGGTTTTCAAAAATCATAGCTTTAAATTAAAACACATGTATAAAATCAGACACATATGCATTATTATTATACTAATAAAAATAAATCAATGTTTTAACTTAAGACAAATGAAATATACATAAAATCCTTATCCTTAAAATTACATACAAAAAAATACACATATTAAAACCAATATCGTCATACCATATAATCAAATCGATATTTCCCAAACAAGAACTATTTCTTATCAAAATATAACGGCGATGCAAAACAAAAGTGTGTGTGTGTGTGTCTATATATATATATATATATATATATATATATATATAAACTAGCGAACAGTAAGTTAACTGAAAACGGGATTTCATCTACGATGAACAAGTATATGCAAACTAATAGTAAAACTGCAGATTTCATTCTATAACCAAATATATAAAATTATACTATAACCGAAATAAGCGCAAATCATATTTGTAAACTAATATATATATTCATAAAGGCTTATAACAAATTTTTCATAAACTTACATAAACCGTTTTAATTAAACCGATGAGGTGAGCATTTATATATATATATAAACTTACCAGGAAACCAAGTACTCAACAACCCTACCGTTCGGCTCAAACTGGACCATTCGGCGTCTTGTTACGCTCGGCATTCGAAAGCGTTCGGCATCCAGGAGCGCTTGGCATCGAAGTTCGTTCGGCATCTATGGAACGTTCGGCATGGCGGAGCATTCAACATTGAGAGACGTTCGGTATGTTATAACGTTCAGCATGTGAGAACGTTCGACGTGGTAGAACTGTCCGGCATCAACTATCGTTCGGCCCAAACATTGTTCGGTCAAACAATCATTCGGCCTAACTATTGGTCGACCTAAGAATCGTTCGGCCAAGACATAGTTCGGCCTGGGTAGCGTTCGGACAAAGTATCGTCCGGCCTAAGTTCTGCTCGGCATACAAACATCGTTAGGCCAAGACACTGGTTCGGCTCCCAGCGTTGTTCGGCGTAGATACTTCCCACGGCATCCAGAGTGTTCGTCCTCACTGTGGTCGGCATAAGGAGATCGTTCGGCATTCATGCCCTGTTCGGCATTCAACTGTTCGACATCTATGGTCGGCACACAAAGCTCACTCTATTTGGGCCGAGATATTCAACTACCAGGCCCACCAGGGAAGTCCAACCCGTCTTCGTCTATAAATACATAGGCAGGGGCACAGTGAAAGGGATGAGAATTTTGAGAACACTGGGGAGACTCTACCGCATTCAACCTTCATTCAATATTTAATCTTTTACTTAGCAATTATATTCAAGTGATCAGAAATGGATTGTATCTGTAGTCGATCATCAAGTAAAGCAGTAAAGATTAACCTCAAAGTGGACGTAGGCAGTTACGCCGAACCACTATAAATTTGGTGTTCTTGTTATCTGCATTTAAATTACATATTGTTCTCTGTTTTAATTTACTTTCTTCATTAATCTCTCTACACAATCTTTCTAAGGGTGTTAGTGACCAATTTTGGTGCTAACATTTTGGTACTTTCATTGAGAGTTGAATTCTCAGGCTATTAGGATCTGCTTTATAGCTACTGGATTGCATAAATCCCCCAGAGGAGACCCAAGATCATTCATAAGGCATCTATTGATTCTATTCAGAGTTACAACAAACAAGTCTACCATGGGAAGACCACGAACCAGATCAGCCTTCCACAACGCAGATGTCTACGAAACTGCTAGCGTACAACAAGTTGGACCTAGAAATCAGCAGGCAACTAGAGGTACAGGGCCCTCCACCCAAAACCAAGCGGAAGTCGTTTCCCGAACAGAGTTCAACGACTTGATAAGAGAACATAAGGAAAGTAGAAGGCAACTTGCTGAGCAGATTTAAGCTAACACTAACCTCATGACTTAGCTTGCTCAGCAGCAGCGTTAGAATGCTGGAGGTAACCCTGCCCATTATTCTGAATCTGATAGTTCGACCTCAGCTGACGAACCTCCTAGGCGTAGACGCCGTAAGGATGAAGGTGCACAGGCAGGTGCCACAGATCGATTGACTAATGATCAAGCCCGTGAAGAGACTGGACACTCGAATCTCCAAGACCCAAATTAGGCGGGACATCAACCCGCACGGTCCCGTGGGACGGAACCCAACCTTCCATCCGCCATACAAACTCCGGACTTAACATCTATGGTCAGGCAGTTGATGAGAGAGAACCAAGGCTTGACCAATGAAGATTGGGGAGTGTCCAGAAGTCATACTCCTTTTACGGATGGTATCTTGCAGGCTGAGTACGCCAAGTAGTTCAATATGCCGAATATCCCAGCCTACGAAGGGAAGACCGATCCCAGGAAGCATGTGATGAGGTACAGATGGATGATGGATTCTGCAAGAGCTAATAATGCGAACAAGTGTAGTGCTTCCCAATCACTCTGTCCAGAATTGCCACCATGCGGTTTACTCGACTTCCCCCATGATCTATATCCAGCTTTGACAAATTGGCAATGAAATTCATAAAACAATTCAGGATACACACCACACGTCCAAAGGATGTGATGTCCTTACCAAGCATAATCCAAGCTCCGAGAGAGTCACTGAAAGCATACTTCTAGAGATTTCATGTTGCTGCTACCGAAGTGGGTAATCAAAACGACCATGCAATTTTGATGGCAGTAATGCGTGGAGTGGATCCAGACTCTGAATTTGGAGATTGGTTGGCGGGAAAGCCCCCAGCCACGCGGGAGCATTTTTATTCGAAAGCTCATCAGTTCATAAAAAGGAAGAAGCTTGATGGAAAAGATAAGATAAGGCACCAGGGCCTTCTCAGAAGACTGTGAAAAGTACCGTCACCATGAAGCAAGCCGGCGATAATTCAGGAAAGGCTCAAGTCAACATCTAAAACAAGCCTGGGCAGTCTAAAGGATACGGAGGTGGAAATCCCGAAAAGAAACGAGAGACGGGGAAATGGAAGTCAAGGATCCCGACCTATAATGAATACACCCCACTCAACGCATATCTTGAGAACATCTATTTGTCAACTTGCAACACTTTTCAATATAGAAAACCATGCCTAAAGGAATCGACAGAGAAATAGAAGAAGACTGGGAAGTATTGTCACTTCCATGAGTCTTATGGGCACAACACAGAGGAGTGCAGACACCTCTATGACGCTATAGAAAAGTTGATTAGACAAAAGAAGCTGCAGGAGTTTGTCAAAGACTTACAAGGCGGAAGACAAGAGACATCGGACATCGTACGCGGGCCAGCTCCACGCCAACCAGAACAACTTGCTTGAACTGTGGGTAGATTGATTATCAACACGATTGCTGGCGGACCTCATCCTGCGGATAAGAATTGGCAGGAGATGGAACGATATGCTAACTCTTTAAGACATGCGTAGTACTAATGTTGTTCGAATGTGGAGGATGGGACTCCAACAAAGCAGCAGCGCGCGATGGATGATGATATTGTTTTCAGGAGCAAAGATGCGGATAAGGTGGAGGCCCCTACCATCGACCCGATGGTCATATTTGCGACAATCAGGCCGACATTTGTGAAGAGAATTCTAATTGATTGTGGGAGTTCCGTTAACATCATCTTCAAGAAGGCATACGACCAAATGAAGGTGGAGACTAAAGATTTGAAACCGTCTAAAGCCAAAATCCATGGCTTTAACGGCGCAGCAACGGAAGCAGTGGGATATGTGGAGTTACCAGTTGAACTGGGGCATGGAGAGCGTAGGAGGGTGCGGATCCTACCGTTCATAGTGTTGGATGTTGACTCTCCGTATAACGTATTTCTAGGACGTCCGACCTGGCAGAATTTAAGGCAGCGCTGGCCCCTTGGTGTCTGACGTTAAAATTTCCAACAGACAGTGGTGTTGGAGTGGTACACGGCGATCAGGCGACCGGACGTGCCTGCTATGTGGCAGAGCTGAGAGAGGCTCGGCGTAGAGAGAAAGGAAAGGTTACGGACAGCTCCATCTGCATCCAAAATTCCGATGATTGACAAGTAGCGCCCGAGCCCTGGCTCGTGCAACATTCTCGGATCTATAGAGACATAGATCCAAGAGGTGATGATGGGGACCCAGGGAAACAAACGCAGCACCGGCTGAACTAACAATTGACATCCCAGTCAGTAGGGATAACCCGTCACGAATTCTTAAAATTGGATCACAACTCGACCCCGTGGTGGCCGAGAACCTCGTTGACTTCCTCCAAGCGAATCTTGATATCTTCTCTTAGACACATTCTGACATGTGCGGGATTTCTCATGCAATCGCGAGTCATATGTTGAACATAGACCCAAGACATGTTCTTGTGAAACAAAAAAGGAGAGGCATGGACCCAGAGAGGTCCGCGGCTCTCAAAGAGGAGGTGGGCAAACTCAAGGCCAATGGGTTCGTCCGCGACGCCCTCTACCCTGAATGGGTATCTAACCCATTGCTAGTAAAGAAAGCAAATGGAAAATGGAGAACTTGTGTTGATTATTCTGATCTAAACAAAGCATGCCCGAAGGATAATTTTCCGTTGCCTAGGATTGACCAGCTAGTCGATTCAACTGCCGAACATGAGTTACTATCATTTATGGATTTGTACTCTGGATATAATCAAATCCCGATGCACCTCCCAGACCAAGAACACACTGATTTAGATTGAAAAACGCGGGAGCAACTTATCAGCGTCTGGTAAATTGGATGTTCAAAGACCAGATTGGTAAGACGATGGAAGTTTACGTGGATGACATGCTCGTGAAGTCACGATAGTCAAACGACCACATCCGAGACTTAGTAGAGATGTTTGACATACTCAGGCGTTATGGAATGAAGATCAATCCTTTGAAGTGTCCATTCGGCATAGTGTCAGGAAAGTTTTTGGGATTCATTATGAATGCATGGGGAATCGAGGCTAACCCGGAGAAGATACAGGCTATCCGAGATATACAAGTGCCCAGAACCATAAAACAGGTGCAAAGCTTGAATGGAAAGGTGGCCGCGTTGAGCCGATTAATATCCAGGGCCACAGACAAGTGTATTCATTTCTTCGATGTTATAAAGAAAGGAAAAAGGAATTTCGAATGGACAACCGACTGTGAGGAAGAATTACGATCTCTTGTGAGGCACTTAGAAAGCCCCCCGGTATTATCAAAACCAATAGACCATGAAATGTTGTACGTATACTTGGCTGTATACCAGCACGCTATCAGTACAGCTTTGGTTCGTGAGGAAGACCGGGTTCAAAAGCCAGTCTACTATGTTAGCAAACGCTTGACGTGGGCAGAAAGAAATTATCAAAAGATTGAAAAACTAGCCTACTTCTTGGTGATTGCATCACGCAAGCTTCGTCCGTATTTTCAGGCATACTCAATCAGTGTCTACACTGATCGACCATTGCGGCAGATACTCCAACGACCGAAAACTTCCGGAAGGATGTTAAAATGGAATATTGAGTTAAGTCAGTTCGACATTACCTACGTACCGTGAAGGGCCATACAAGGACAAGCACTAGCTGATTTCATTGCTGAATTTACTATGACAGACGAATCGAACGACCACAATGTCATACCCCCCGTTCGATGGAAAATGTACACTCATGGGGCATCTAACGACCGTTGTTCGGGGGTTGGCATAGTTCTTATAACTCCTGAGAACCAATCAGCTTGCTGCGCTTTGAAGCTCGAATTCACAGCGATGAATAATGAAGCCGAATATGAAGCGTTGATTGCCGGCTTAAGACTTATCAAAGAACTAGGAGTAAAATCTGTTGAAATCTTTAGCGACTCTCAGCTGGTGGTGTACCAAGTGCGAGGAGACTACCAAGCAAGGGGGCAGAGACTTGCCCCATATTTGGTCTAAGTCCAGGAGGTGCTAGCGAATCTCGAGTACTATGATATTTCACATGTTCCGCGTAAACAAAACAGAGCAGCCGATTCATTGGAAAAGTTAGCAAGCACTGGTGATGCGCAACAGATGGGATTATTTCCTTTCGAAACCTTACATGCTCCGAGTATAAATAAAATGGAGGCAGATTTCATGTTAGAAAAAGAAATCGAGAAGGAATCGCGGATGACCCCAATCAAATGGTACTTGCTATCTGAGATCTTACCCGAAGGAAGAAGCGAAAGACGACAAGTCCTTCGTAAGGCTTCATGATATATAATGCAGGATGGGGTAATGTATCAGAAGGGATTCTCAACCCCTTTACTCCGCTGTGTGGCCCATGATGAGATAAAACAAATATTAAAGGAAGTCCATGAGGGAGAGTGCGGTGACCATACTGAGGGGCAGACATTAGCAAAGAAAGTCCTCCGTTATGGATACTACTGGCCAACTGTGAATCGGGATGCCGCAAACTATGTGAGAAGATGTGACAAATGCCAGATATATGCAAAAATCCCAAGTGGTCCGTCGATGGAACTCACGCGAATGGTTAGTCCCTGGCCATTTGCGATGTGGGGGATTGACCTAGTTGGTTCTCTACCCATAGCCAAAGGTGGAGCAAAATATGCAATAGTTGCAGTCGACTATTTTACCAAATGGGCAGAAGCAGAGCCTCTGGCCATAAAAACCACCAAGAAGGTAAATATCATATGCCGTTTTGGCCTTCCGCAGACCATCATTACAAACAATGGAACTCAGTTCGAAAGCAAGGAGTTCAAAGAATGTTGTTAGAAATATGGCATTGAGAAGAAGTTTGCAGCGGTTGCTCACCCGAAAGCCAACGGACAGGTGGAAGCCGTAAACAAGATAATCAAGTCCATATTGAAAAAGCGTCTGGAAAAGGCTAGAGCCAAGTTGGTGGATGAACTTCCAACGGCGCATTAGGCCTACAGGACCACCTACAAGACCGCGACTGGCCACACTCCATTCGCATTGGCATATGGCGCGGAAGCTGTCATACCCGTGGAACTTGAATTACCATCACATCGGGTAACTTATTACGACCCCGAGACGAAAAACGCGAAGAAGTCGATTTGAGAGCGGCCGCATACAGACATAGAATTGCTAAATATTATAACTAGAAGGTCCGAACGAGAGTTTTGATGTGGGAGACATCATTTTGAAACGAGTTTTTCCGATCACATCTCATATGAATCCCGCATGGGAAGGTCCATACGTCATCGAACGAAAGCTTGGAGAAGGAACTTTCAAGCTAGCGACCGTCGATGGTGTTACACTCCCCCGAGCATGGAACAGCGAGCATTTGCGGCATTATTATACTTAGTCTATTTCTTTCATGTAGCAGTTTATTAATTTCTAGTACACTTTTATTTCTAGTTCTTGGCATGTAGTAAGAAAATTCAGCTTGCTTTCATTAATAAAGGCTTAAAGCCATCTTTTCCATAAATTACTAATATTTCTACGTATGATGATCCTGTGATTGGCAAATGAAACTATATTAGTCACGTACGAACACGTGTAGACACTCAAAATCTCCAAGTCCCGAGAGTGCGGACTAGATACTCTAAGTCCCCGGAGTGCGGACATGAGGATAAACGACTTAAAATCTACAATTCCCCAGAGTACAGACCGGAGTACTCTACGTCTCCGGAGTGCGGACTCAAGTATAAACGACTCAAAATCTCCAAGTCCGTGGAGTACAGACTGGAGTACTCTAAGTCCTCGGAGTGCGGACTTGAGTATAAACAACTCAAAATCTCCAAGTCCCCGAAGTACGGACTGGAGTAATCTAGGTCCCTGGAGTGTGGACTCGAGTATAAAGGACTCAAAATCTCCAAGTCCCCGGAGTGCGAAATGGAGTATTCTAAGTCCCCGAAGTGCGGACTCGAGTATAAATGAATCAAAATCTCCAAGTCCCCGGAGTGCGGATTGGACTACTTTAATTAAGTCCCCAAAGTGGGGACTCGAGTATAAACGACTCAAAATCTCCAAGTCCCTGGAGTGCGGACTGGAGTATTCTAAGTCCCCGGGGTGCGGACTCGAGTATAAACGACTCAAAATCTCGAACTCCTCGAAGTGCGGACTAGAGTACTCTAAGTCCCCGGAGCGTGGACTCGAGTATAAACGACTTAAAATCTCCAAGTCCCCGGAGTGCGGACTGGAGTACTCTTAAGTCCCCGGAGTGCGGACTCGAGTATAAACGACTCAAAATCTCCTAGTCCCCGGAGTGTGGACTGGAGTAATCTAAGTCCCTGGAGCGCGGAATCGAGTATAAACGACTCAAAATCTCCGAGTCCCCGGAGTGCGGACTGGAGTACTCTAAGTTCCCGGAGCGGGGACTCGAGTATAAACGACTCAAAATCTTCAAGTCCCCGGAGTACGGACTGGTGTACTCTAAGTCCTCGGAGAACAGACTCGAGTATAAACGACTCAAAATCTCCAAGTCCCTGGAGTGCGGACTGGAGTACTCTAAATCCCCGCGGTGCGGACTCGAGTACAAACGACTCAAAATCTCGAAGTCCCCGAAGTGCGGACTGGCATACCCTAAGTCCCCGGAGTGCAGATTCGATTATATACGACTCAAAATCTCCAGGTCCCTGGAGTGTGGACAGGAGTACTACTCCACTAAGTCCCTGGAGTGCGGACTCAAGTATAAACGACTCAAAATCTCCAAGTCCCCGGAGTGCGGACTGGAGTAGTCTAAATCCCCGGAGCGGGGACTTGATTATAAATGACTTAAAATCTCCAATTCCCCGTAGTGCGGACTGGAGTACTCTAAGTCCCCAGAATGCAGACTCGAGTATAAACGACTCAAAATCTCCAAGTCCCCGGAGTGCGGACTGGAGTACTTTAAGTCCCCGCAGCATGGACTCGAGTATAAACGACATAAAATCTCCAATTCCCTGGAGTGCGGACTGGAGTACTCTAAGTCCCCGGAGTGCGGACTCGAGTATAAACGACTCAAAATCTCCAAGTTCCCGGAGTGCGGACTGGTGTACTCTAAGTCCCCGAAGTGCGGACTCGAGTATAAAGGACTCAAAATCTCCAAGTCCTCGGAGTGCGGACTGGAGTACTCTAAGTCCCCGGAGTGCAGACTCGAGTATAAATGATTCAAAATCTCCAAGTCCTCAGAGTGTGGACTCGAGTACTGTAAGTCCCTGGAGTGCATCTCGAGTATAAATGATTCAAAATCTCCAAGTCCCCGTAGTGCGAACTGGAGTACTCCAAGTCCCCGTAATGCGGACTCGAGTATAAACGACTCTTATTCTCCAAGTCCCCGGAGTGTGGACTGGAGTACTCTTAATCCCCGAAGTGCAGACTCGAGTATAAATGATTCAAAATCTCCAGGTCTGTGGAGTGCGGACTGGAGTACTCTAAGTCCCCGGAGTGCGGACTCGAGTATAAATGATTCAAAATCTCCAAGTCTCCAGGGTGCGGACTGGAGTACTCAAAGTCCCCGGAGTGCGGACTCAAGTATAACGACTATAATCTCCAATTCCCCAAAGTAAGGACTGGAGTACTCTAAGTCCTCGACGTGCGGACTAAAAAATATTCTAAGTGCTTGAAGCACGGAAGGAAAAATGAACAACTCTCAAAGAATCTCTGAGCTATATGAAGTTGAACCGAGATCTATGTTATTCACAACAGCTTGGGCTTGAGTCACAATCACACACAAATTGAAGAACAATAAGAGTCTTTTGTAAGACAGAAAAAGGAACTAAACTTTATTCAGAAATAAGTTTCTACTACAACCCCTCCAATGTTCTGAGTCGACAATCTATTTACAAGAACTATGGAAGTAGATGAAATAATTACATGACTTAAACTAACTCTCGTTGAACGAGAGTGATGATTACTTCTTGTGCTTCTTCGACTTCCTCACCTCTATTGTCTTCTTAGATGGATCCTCTCCTCCGCATTTACCCTTGGTACCTTTCTTTGATGAGGGAGCGACAGGCGAAGAAGTATGAGGAACATCCATGGGTTTCGACCTGCTAGGGAGAATGATCTTCAACGGTTCGTTCAAAGGATTGTCTGAATCCACAGCTTGAGGTTCGACCTTGAGCTTAATCGTCTCTTCCTTCTCTTTCTCTAGCCCCTCCTTCATGCTCAGCTCGGATGTGTGCTCGGAGATGCCTATAATTTCAACTTCATAACTCCCATCAATGGGAGAGGAAGCCTCGGATTTATCCTCATCAAGTGCTCCGATCACTTGGGCATCTGGACCGGGAGATTCTCCTGCATGCGTGGCTTCACCCGTTTTTTCCCTCACTTCCTTGGCGACATCGCTCCTCGCAGTAGGTTCATGATCAGTATGGCCTGCACAAAATCACGAAAAGCAAGTGTTAGAATACGATAGCTTATGGTGGAAAACGAAAGCTCCCGGATGTTAAAGAAAAAGAGTTGCCTACCAGGCTCTGGCATGCTCTCAACCGTCAAGGGGGTCTCACCCTCCGGAATGGGACACAGAATATGGATACCAAGGCCAGGGTCCTTCGGATTATAACCCAATGCTGCTCAAATGGATCGAGTATCGGCCGATCGGACGATTGAATAGGCACATGAGCTGGAGGCACGACCCCGGATGCACCGGCAATAACTTCTTTCCCTTTCCTTGAGGGGGAGCCTTTACAATAAATAGCTTTATCAGATGACAATTCCGAAGGCTCATTTCCCTTGAGATACTCTTTTATCAAGGCCCCCTCATCAATCTCTTCGGTACCGTGCTCGGCCTTCCCGATCTCAATCATAGTCTCCCACGCCTAGGCCAAGGACTCAAGATATCCCTCGCCCAAGAAAGTCAAGTCTCGATGCATGAGAACGCGGGCATTGAATTCAGCAATTAGCGGGTCAAACATGCTCTTGACCTCCTCCCTACCTTCTTCTCTGGCCGCCTCAAGACGCGATTCGATGTCCATGGACGCTATCTTCTTGCCCTCCTCACGGGCTTCACTCTTTAACGCCTCAACTTTGGAAAGCTTGCCCTCAAGTTTTTCCTTTAAGAGTCGAGTAGTAATGATCTCATTATAGTATCGTTGTGATTCTTCTTGGTCGGCCGTTTTCTCTTCCTTTTCTCTACGGAGCTACTCCTCGAGTTCCTTGACTCGGAGGCTGAATGCGTTCCTCTCTTTTTGGACTGAGTCCTTTTCCAAAGCCAAAGCCCCGCAGTGTTGTACCGCCTCGTCGAGTTCTTTTTTATGAGTCGACTCCAGACGAGTTACGACTTCGGCGGTGTCTCTGGCGCTCTGTTGGGCGGCCTCAAGTTCGGACTTGTAAATTGCAATTTCTTCGTCCTGAGCTTTAATGATATCCTTGTCGTGGATAGCCTCAAGCTTTAGGCGATCGATTTCATATTTGCGCTCCACGGAGACTTCAGAAAGTTTTTCATCCAAATGAACGAACGCATCATGTTGAACATAGACGTCGTTGGTACAAGCGATAGCGCTCTGCTTGACGTGTCCGGGGATATGATGAATCGCCAGGAGGAATTTCAGGCCATCGAAGCAGATTTTTAGGAATTTATCTTTAAGGTCGGCCAGCCTCTCTAATACTGTTGGTTCTGTTGCAGGATCAGGGGGAGACGGCTTTGAAAGTTCGTCTCTCCTGTGAGGATCTCGGGACTGTCGAGTGGAAGAGGAATCGGAGTGTTGGTCCCGGTGGACATCAGATTGCGACCCCTTATGGCCGTGATTTTCTTTGCTTTGTTCGGAGTGAGAAGAGGGGTTTTAGTTGTACTTGGGCTGATAGTAAGTTTTCCTCCGAGACGACGAGTCCCGAGAATGATAATCTCTGTTGCCATCACCATCTATGTCCCGACGTCCTCCGAAACCCGAGTCTCGTACAGGTTGACGAAAGATAGACGAACCAAGAAGGCGGTCGAACCCGTATGAGTTCCCCATGTCACCTGCATAGAATTTAAATAACAACGAATTAGCAAAGAGTAGTGTGACGATGAAAATCTAAGTGCAAATTGAAGTGCAAGTGTTCATGTGTGTCCTAGTGTTTCCCCCTGACGGACCAATCGCTTTGCTAATGGGAGTTTTTTCTCCTTGACTTTGGGTTAGAGCGCCCGCATCGCCTCTGATGGGCAAATGAAGCTTAAATGCCTCTGGATCGTCAAAGTCATAATTGAGCAGATCATCCGGAATGGAGAGGTTCGATTGGCCATTTAAAGAACTTTCTACGTGTTGTGAAGAAGCCTCTTTCTCTGTTGGAATAAGCGTAACTTTTGAAGTTCCGCCAACCTTCTCCTTCCTAATATTGTACGTCAATCTCTTTTTCCTCTCCGAAGGGGAAGATGACGTTTCGATATTGTGCACTTCGACTATCGGATCCTGAGTGGCACCCAAGTTCTCACCTTGTGCTTTCGGTGTTTCATTCCCTTGAGTTTCCCCCTCTTCTGGAGCATCAGGAGTATGACGTGCTGATGACTCAGCTAATATTTTCCCCTTACCGGATATGGGCATGGGTTTGGAGACGCCCTCAGAAAGGCTAATCCGACGACCTTCTGCTAACAATTCGAACCTCGATAGTGACTCATTTGAAATGAGAGTTCAGATGTCTCGTTCTTTGGCGGGAAGAGCTCTAATAGCTTCAACGGCTTCAGAATACCCACGGCCGTCGGGACGTGGATTGATACTTGAGAAAATGAGAAAAGAATTAGAAAAGGCATGGCTTTGACCAAATATGAATATCAATCTAGAGAGAAGACTTACTTCCTTCCACCCATCTCCTCGCGAAACCAGGAGGGCAACGCACATAGAACCTTTCTTGTTTGTACAGGGCAAATTTGCTCCACTCCCCAGTTAGGATTTGGCATTTGCGATATGGCTCGAGAAACATGTAAGAGTGGAAATCTCCCCGCTTCTTGATCATATATATATATATATATATATATATATATATATCTGATGTCGCCCGGAGTTGGAGGCCTAGAGAGGATGGTCATGAAAAGGATGTAGGTCCCACAGATGAATGCGTCGTCGTTCGGGTGCAGTTGCGATGGGGCAATGTCGATGTGTTGCAGCACGTCCCGAAGAAATAAGTTAAATGGTGGCACACTGCCGACCCAGCACACAGACTTGTTACAGGCGGTATATCCAACTGGGGCAGATGTGGATGATCATGCCCCGATGGAACAAACACGTTGTCGAAAGTGATTCCATGGATAGAGCATATTCGCCAGAGCGCAACCTCATTGACCTTCGAAGCTTGTGAATTGACCGGGTTGTGCAAGAAAATTGATGCCTCCAGGGCATCGGGAGCTAAGTTATGAGCAGGGGAAGTCGACGGGTTAGAAGTATCTGCAAACCCTTGTTTAGAAGACGGCCCAGGTCTATCTGAGATCGTGGTGGAACTAGAATTCTTAGACATCTTTGATGGAAATTGAATCTTGCAGAGTACCTGATTGAACTATACTCGAAAACAATCGACGTTAGAATTAACAACACAAGTATTCCCCCGGTGTGATGTGTGTACTAGTGCGATCATTCGTGTGTAAGCGCTGAAAAATTAAAAGTCATAGGGTTACTGATACAACACTGAGCTTCGAATGATGGCCTTCGAAGACGGTCATCACTGACCGTCTCCAAAAGCCTGCCTTATGGTGTTTATAAATTCGGATTCAAAAAATGTTAGAAGAAGTTATCCAATTATGTCGATTTATGTTCAGGTTTGTGTCTACCGAAACTAGGAAGTTATCAGTTCGATATGCTAGTATGCTGGAGTCCTTGTCCTTGTTTTGTTATATGATTAGGCAAGGTAAATAAGTGTTCGGCCTAAGTTAAGGGATGGTTCGACATTCATAATGGCTCGGCCTAAAAGTTGTTCGACTTTATCGACCGGCCAAACTATCGTTCGGCCTAGCTATCGGTCGGCCTGAATATTGTTCGGCCAAACTATCGTTCGGTCAGAATATTGGTTGGCCAAACTATCGTTCGGCCTGAATATTGAATGGCCAAACTATCGTTCGGCAAAACTATTGGTCGGCCTAAGTTTGTTCGGCCAAACTATCGCTCGGCCTAGATATCATCCAAGCGAAATACTGTTCGGCCAAACTATCGCTCGGCCTAGGTATCGTTCGAGCGAAATACTGTTCGGTAAAACTGTCGTTCGGCCTCCTGTCCATTCCCCGTTTCCTTTCATATTTGTCCCACTCCAATTTCATTCGGCACGGGGAGATCGTGCCGAACCACAGCCCAGTCAACCTACACCAGCAGGCCCGATCACTAAGTCCATTCTCGTGCTACCGTAGGACTACTCGGCATTAAAAGATCATGCCGAGCCACTACAATACACCTTTCACCCTTATCTTCTCCAGTCCATCTACCTCGAAACCACCTAAGAGCATACTAAGTTACAACCCTAGACCACGACCGAGCCTCAACTCATCACCCTTATTCACACGCCCCCTATTTTTCTACGGTCTATGAAAGATTTACAAGTTTGAGTAATATCTAATGTCTCCTAAGTTGAGAAGGATCAAAAGCTTCTTACCGAAGATTACGGAGAGAGCTCAGGGATCGGTGAGTTTGGGATTGAAGATTGTTAGAACTTAACTAAGGAAAGGCGTGATGGATTCCAGGGAGGTAAATTGCGAGTTCTTGAAAAATAACGGATGTAAGAAGTGAAAAGAGAAGAAGAAAGAAAATGCTGACTTTTATAGGAGAAGAGGGGAATTCGAAGAGACAATGACCGTAGACCGGTGAAATCGTCATTGTTCGGCATAGATGGAGCGGTCGGCTTCAGTCGCTTTGTTCGGCATGTTTCCATATCATTCGGCATACATGGAGAGTACGGCTTCGGCTATACTGTTCGGCACGCGTCACTTCATCTGGCAATCATGGGAAGTCACCATTGAGGAAACTGGACCACGGCTCGGGACAAAGCACAGTGGTCACATGATTCAAAGCGCACCACGTTCGACCACGTAATGCACTTTGGGGGGCAAGTCTTTCCTGGAGACTTGACCAGGCAACTAAGTACACGGAAACCTTACCGTTCGGCGTCTTGTTACGCTCGGAATCCAGAAGCGTCTGGCATCTAGGAGCGCTCGGCATCCAAGTTCGTTCGGCGTCTATGGAACGTTCGGCATGGCAGAGCATTCAGCATTGAGAGACGTTCAGTATGGTATAACGTTCGGCATGTGAGAATGTTCGGCATAGCAGAATTGTCCGGCATCAACTATCATTTGGCCCAAACATTGTTCGGCCAAACTATCGTTCGGCCTAACTATTGGTCGGCCTAAGAATCGTTCGGCCAAGACATAGTTCGGCCTTGGTAGCGTTCGGCCAAAGTATCATCCGGCCTATGTTCTGCTCGACATACAAACATTGTTCGGCCAAGACATCGTTCGGCCAAGACATCATTCGGCTATGACACTGGTTCGGCTCCCAGTGTCATTCGGCGCAGATACTTCCCACAACATCCAGAGGCCTCACTACGGTCGGCATAAGGAGATCGTTCGGCATTCTTGCCCTGTTCGGCATTCAGCCGTTCGGCATCTATGATCGACACACAGAGCTCACTTTATTTGGACCGAGATATTCAGCTACCAGGCCCACCAGGGAAGTCCAACCCGTCTTCGTCTATAAATGCAGAGGGAGGGGCACAGTGAAAGGGGTGAGAATTTTGAAAACACTGGGGAGACTCTGCCGCATTCACCTTCATTCAATATTTAATCTTTTACTTAGCAATTGTATTCAAGTGATCAGAAATGGATTGTATCTGTAGTCGATCATCAAGTAAAGCAATAAAGATTAACCTCAAAGTGGACGTAGGCAGTTACGCCGAACCACTATACTTTTGGTGTTCTTGTTCTCTGCATTTAAATTTACATACTGTTCTTTGTTTTAATCTACTTTCTTCATTAATCTCCCTACACAATCTTTCTAAGGGTGTTAGTGACCAATTTTGGTGCTAACATATGCTTTTATAAATATAGGTATAGTGATATATACCGTTCTTTAGTCAACAGAATATAAAGGCTCGCATATATATATATACTTACTTAATATAATGTTTTAAACTTGCATACAGCACACGCATATACCATATGCCTTCATTATACATTTTATTTTAAACCCATACACTTTTATATATATAGTATTTGTATGCAAATCATTATATAAGAATTGTATATATAATAAAGTATAAGACTAAGAATCAAAGTAGCTTTTAAGTTGGAATATATATACTGTCAAAACATACTAATATATATAAACTAACAGACTCTGAACAATGACATGTATATAACATTTATAAACTAATATACATTAACATAGTACATGCTTTAAATCTACAAGCATATATATATATATATATATATATGCATGACAAGAAAATCAATATATAACAAACAGGTAGATCAATACCTCAACCGAAAGATGCTTGGGTTCTAGGGTGGTGGTTGAACTCGAGTTGAGGAGGAGGCAGGTGGTCATGGCCGAGTAGTAGGAAGATGGCTTTGGCCTGATGGCTGGGCGAGTGCTTGGCTCTGAGGTTCGACGGCACAAGGTTGCATCGGAGGTGGGTGTGGTGGTCAGTGGAGTCGGCTCGGTTGGTAGGAGGCGGTGAGAGGATGAAGGGTGTGGTGTACGGCTAGGAACATGGCTGTGGTGGATGGGTGCTCGTGAGGCGCGGCCAGCATGGGCGGAGTTCGGGTTGGCGAGGATTGGTGGGTCGTTTGGTTTAATGAGTCAGGGGAGGAGTGGATCGACACAATGATGGAAACATACAAGAGAAAAGAAGAAGAATTTGATGAGGAGGATCTGAGAATTTGGGTAGCAAGAAAAATGGAGTAGGGAAGAAATGAAAAGGTAGAAAATATACTATGCGTAAACATACCGCCTTCAATTGGACCAAAGGCAAAGTGGAATGGCATAATAATAATTGATGCAATGTGAAGGACGTACTATTGTTTCAAAAATTTTTTTAATAAAGGTAACGGGTAGACAGCTGTGCAATTGAACAGACAAGAGAGAACTAAAGGCAGAGCAAACGAACAACTTTAGTAAATTGAACGTTGGGAATAACAATTGTTCACCCTTAAATTCCTGGTAATATAAAGCAACGCTTACTCGTTACAATACAGCCGAAAGATCAAACCAAATTATTACTGCGATACCGCTGCACGTTTCAAATTTAAAAAGGACAGGGAAGTTAAAAGTTGCAATACCGTAGCTGATACGGCTGTCCGTTTCATCGTTTCCGTCCCGTATTGGAACTCAAAATACAGAATCAATTATACCGCAGAGATCACCATGACGAGACGATTAAAACGGTATACAGATGTCAATGGTACGATTTAATTATAAAAATTCGAATTTTCTACTAATGGAAAATGCAATAAAAATGCAGAAAAATTAAGATCGACGGAGGTAAAGAAGCCCGAATTTGGAAAAGCGAAAAATGACGTCTCAGTCAGATGATGATTTAGAATTTTTCTATGTAAAAATATTCAGGCTTCAAAAACATTTTATTTTCATCAATTCCTAACTGATTAAATTGAAATAAAATTACACACGAAAATAAACTTTCATATTTTCGAATGAAAATTTACCAGTTGCTATGTTTAACTAGACGCATTTCGAATGTTAAATTTTTACTTCAAAATTTTATTATTTAAAATTTCACAAAAATTTCAATTAAATATATTAGTAAAACAAATAAAATTATTAAAAAATTTACTGGTCGTTACACTCCCCCCCGCTCAAAACTTTTCGTCCTTAAAAAGAAAGGAGGTAGGAGAATAGAAACAACTAGAAGAAAATAGACTTGAATCATAAAATAAACAATTAATTTAAACCACATAAATTTCAATTCTAATTAATTTATATTCAATAATTTGACTATAAATTCAAGATAATTCATTAAGTTGAGTTTATTTCAATTTATTAATATTTGATACAAAAAATTTCTTTCAAACAAAATTTTATTTAATTTTTCTTATTTGTTATTCAATAAACTTTTTATTCTATTTATCTCTATAAAACATTTTATAATCAAAGTTTAAGTTTATAACATTCATTATAAACACTCAAATTTTGTTTATAAAATCATTTAATCATAAATTTTCATTTGTATATTATCGGTCCGACGTTTTATCTAATTAAATTTTCGATTATCTTCAAACAATTTAGACATAAATATGTTTATATATTTTACATATATCAAAATAATCATATGTCAAATAAATCTGGCCATACTTTAGAAATTTAAATCAATTTAATTTCCAAAACAAAAGTGTAGCAAAGCAACAGAATGGTCTCTCCACTTCGAAACTCGAAAATGAATGTCGATGATATGGCCGCCATGACCGAAATTATTTTCCAGCGACAAATAGAAGAGCACTGATTTAAACATTTAAAATTGTTTGGAAATGATTTCTATTCGAAATTACTTTATATAATATGCATTTTAAAATTTAAACCTAGAGTTTGAAATCACCAGAAATTAAATTCTCAAATTCATCATTTAAATTCATTTTAAACTCTAAGCCAATTTATAAACCATATTTTATAACTTGCTTCTATTTATATGTTGGAAAAAATCAGTAGTTTACAAAACAATAAATGAAAATCAAATATTATCATTTTAACAACCAATTCAGTTAACAATTCAATATCAGAAAATTATACTTATATATATATATAATATAATCATACAAAAATTTATTTCATTAACCAAATTTGAAAATAATATTGTGTTAGTTTGCTTTGTTCAAGTGTTTTGGAAATCCTATTGATAACGTTGATCAGACGAATCGATCGGAAACCCAAATCAACATCAACAACTCAAACAACACCATATATATATAAAACCTTTTTAATATTAATTTACAAATACACTTCCTTGCTTGACGAAATAAAATGGATTTCAAAGCAAGGATAGATATTCAAATTTGATGAACTCAGATCAAAAAGAATTTTGATTCGAAGATAGGTTCGAAACAAAGATATGATGATTAAATAATAAAAATAGGAAGATAGATAAGTTTATATAAATCATGGACGACCATAACCGGGTCGACCGTGACTTCAAGAATAAGATCGACGCAGAATTTCGGGGCAAATCGACGTTCGATCGCCAAAGATAGAATTCTGGTATAGCAGGAGATAGATAGCATCGTAAACCGAGGATATAGAAATCTTTGGTAAATCAATGCCTATTATAAAGGAGTTTCACCCCTTTACAAATCATATCTTGGAGCTATGGAATGCTTCAGAATTCAAAAGAATACGAATAATGAGGGACAAGAATGAATTTGGAACCGAGGGAACGTTTCGAAAATTCAAGGAATCGAGTCAAAAGGAAGAGATTCAAACTCGAATGAAAGTGGTTCTGTAAATACATTTACCTTATATGTTAGGTTTTGCCTAGAGCTACCAATGCTCTGATACCAAATGTAACGACCTGATATTTTCAACTATTCGCATCCAAACATGCCGGAATTGAATTGCTTAAAATAACAGATTGTAAGTTTATATTTGGCAAAACTCAGCATATACAGTAAATAAATAATCACAGAATCACAGACACAGAGTAATATAACAATAAGCAGCGGAAACAAAAGAATAGTAGTTCATGAAGCAATTATATATATAACAGAGTTAAACAAGATACATAGAAGTCTCGAATACAATAGACAAATAAAATATCGGAATGCATCACTGGAATAAACTGAATATCTGAAAGCTGGATAGATAGCTGGATCACCAAGCGAAGCTCCAACTCCAAAGGTGAGTCTCAAAAGCTGGTACACTCAGTCTGACTCGAGCGTAAAGCAAAACACAAAACACTCGAGTCAGGGTTAATATTCTTATATCAATAAATCCAACTCAAGTGAAATAACAACTGAAATATAAGTAACTCAAAGGATGTTTGGGATAACCATCCTCTAAGGATCCGTTAAACATTTATATGTATGATAGGTAGATAATGCCTATCAGTAATATAAAGTATAAAAATAGTGTTAAGGCATTACTATTATCCCCCTTAACACATTTTATATAAGCGTCATAGTCTATACAGCACTATAAACTCCACCGTAAACTAGTGGGTTGCGTGTAGGGATACGAATATGACAAGGCACATGAGGCAATACCCAAGGTAGTGAAACTACCGTTTGCCTAATCCGTACTAGTGAGAACGCATCGTCGCAACGATCGCAACACCGTGAAACAACACTCCCAATTCAAGGGTGCGCACCAATCAAAAACAAGTAATGAGTAGTATACGAAGAAGGGTGTTTTCTTAGAGGTGGCTAACCCCATTTGGCCTGGCACGGCTCTTGTTTTAGTCATTTCCAATTTGACGCAAGAGTCAAGGCTATCCATTATCATTCTCTTTCTTCAATCATCACGTACGTCATTCCAACCACTTCATTCTAGATTACACTCCGCGTATAGTTATTAAAGTTGTATTCAGTTTAGACAGTGAGTATGTCCCTAACCGATTTCGGTTTCTTTAATAACTTTCGTAATTACTGCACTGATTGGTCATTTAATAAATTTCAAAACCAAATCAATTTCAATCTCACTTAGAATTTGAAAACCAACATTTCATTCGTCTTTCTATATGAATTCCTATAATTTACGTTTCAAAACTTCCAAATTTACCGTCTTAAAACTCTATAATTCGACTTCAATTTTTATTTAAAACAATTCAAATATTGATTTATATATTATATGTTTCATCCCATAATCATTTAAATTAAGTTAATTTAACATTCCAAACAATTTAAATTCATTGATGGATTCATTAAGTAATCATTTAAATTAAGTGTAACAACCAGGTATTTTCAACCATTTGCATCCATTATAAGTGCATAGGCAGACACTCATGCCGGAATTGAATTGCTCAAAATACCGTGTTGTAAATAAAATTTTGGCAAACCTCAGAATATACAGTAAATAAAAATCACAGATTACAGACACAGAGTATATAAAAATGCAGCGGAAGAAAAAGAGATAGTAGTTCATGAAGCTACTATATAAAATATAAGATACATCAGCGTTAAATAAGATACAACAGAAGAGTAACAGGATACATCAGGTACAAATCAGATACATCACTGAACCACTGGATACTGAAACAAAATAGATGGCTAGATCTTCAAGGAAAGCTCCAACGCCGAAGGTGAATCTTGGATGCTAACTTAATCAATCTGACCTGAGCGTAAAGCAAAACACAAAACCCTCGAGTCAGGACATAAATGCTTATAAACTGTAAATCAACTCAAGTGAACAGTAACAAAATACATCGGTAACTTAAAGGATGCTTGGGACCGTCCATCCTCTAAGGATCCGACAAACTATTTACTATGTAGCAATATACGCTATATACGGTAGTGTCTAATCAGTAAAGTATAATCATATAGAAAATAGCGTTAAGGGGATGGTGAACCTTAACACGGTCGGATCTTTAAAACCAAAATCGTAGTGGGCTCGATATAAGGATATGACACGGCACGCGAGGCAATGCCAGGGTGGATACACCGTTTGCACTCCCGGACCGGTGGTGACGGCAAGCCAGCAGCTTCCACCCACCTCGAACAATACCCCCGAATCAAAGTGGCGCCACCGAATCGAATCACAACAGTAATAGAATGGTTTCCGATGGAGCATGCTCGATGAAAGGGTGGGACCCTTTGTGTAGCCCGGTATAGCTCCTGTTTTAGTCATATATGCCAACTCACGGGAGTTGGGTCCACGTAATATATACCTCGAGAACGTCGCCACCATCCTACTTCATTCTGGAATCTCCACCGCGTACACAGTTGTTAAAGTGGTTTTCGGTATTGGCCGGCTATAAGACAATATCCGATCCCGGTCTCTTTAACAACCCATCGTTATTATAACCCGTAGTTATAACTTTAAACATATTTTATACTTCAAAAGAAAATATCATTTCAACCCAAATCTTTATCAAAATAAAGATTAAATCATTTCCAAACCATTTCAATATATCAACATACCGTATCTTCAAATTCAAATATTTATCAAAATAATTATCAAGTCATTTCAAATCATTTTTTTATACATAAACATCATATCTTCCAAATTCAATATTTATCAAAATAATTATCAAGTCATTTCAAATCATTTTTAATACATAAACATCACATCTTTCAAACTTCATTTTCAAATCGTTTAATTTCAAAATATCATAACTTTCAAAACTTCATCTTCGAATCATTTAATATATACCAGAATATCATATCTTTTGAAACTTCATTTCAAATCATTTCAATGTATCATATCTTAGCATCTTTAAATTCAAAGATAACATTAAATTATTATCATCTCAAATCACCTTTAAATAATTTATATTCCATCGATTTAATTCAATAAAAAGTCATTTTAAAAGTGTAATTATTATACTTCCAAATCAAGTATTCAATTTTCAAAGTTCCAAACCATTCTGAGTTCGTTTACTAAGTCAAAACCATAATTATTACAATTTCAGCATTTCACAGCATATAGAAAAACTATTACAAGTTATACTTGAAAACACTTTAATTCAGCAGAGACAGCATTTAAAACTGCTGTTAAAACTCAGTTTTTAGTTGAATTATAGTTCAAAACAGAAAAGACAGCATTTCAGAAGTGCTGCGGTAGTTCAGATTTCAAAACAAGTTTTAAATTGATTTCAGCAAAGACTGCAGACCACAACAGCATTTTACAGGAATGGTATAATAAACCTGAGTCCAAATATTAGCCTATGAGTTCAGTTACAACAACTACAGCATTACAGACCTGCTGTAATAGCTCATTTTTCATAGTTTTAGTTCAATTCAGAAACCATAGCATTTCTGAATGCCATTAAAAGTAAATGCCAGGTTTTAGTGTATTTCCAACAATTTAATAACTTCAATTTAAAACAAGTAAACATTTTAAAAATCATCTTTTTAACATTTAAGATGTTCATTAACATGTCATTTGACATATTATTTTTATACAATAAATTTCTTATAAATAAATCCAAATTTCAATAATTCCACTTATTAGTTCAAGTGTCTAGTTTTCTTTCTTCACTTTTCAACAAATAAACTTAACACTTCAGATTTATATTACCATCTCACAAATTTAACTAAATTTCCAAGTTATTTAATTAATTTTAATCTTTAGTTAAAACTCAAATTTCACATTTTCAAGTCAAATTATATTTCAAAATTTCACTTTTCAACAGTCATTTATTCAACCACTTAAATTTATAGAAAAATCAATAATTCTTTAATAAATCGCTTAAATTCAAATATAAATCAATTTACCATATTTACCATTTTCCAAATATAATTAAAGTCTATTTTATTCATATAACTTAAATATCATTTTTAGTCAAAATTCCAAATTTTCAAACATAAGTTATATTTCAAAAATCCAGTTAAACCATTCCTAAATTACATTTTTAACACATAAAAATTCAAAATTTATTTATTTTAAAACCTTTATAAATCAAATTTCATATATTTTATATTTTTAAAATACTTAAAAATATTCAAAACACTTTATAGAATAACCACGGGTCTGTATATAGTTTTCTAACCTAGTTTAAGTGATACGGATATGTATCATTTCAATTCGCAGTTTAAAACTAAAAATCCGGGTTCTATCATTTCAAACCCGCAATCCCAAGTCAAAATGAATAATTTAAAAACCATTCGGGCCTATCATTTCAGCCCATAACGAATTTTATTCTAACAGGGAACTTGCAGTGTGATCATATACAGAAATAATATAAACAATGTCAATATCGTAATATACAATCATATATCAGATGTCAGGTGAAAATTAACAGTTTAACATGGTAATAACATGGCATAACATATCATATGATCATCATTAACTTGCGTAAACATTTTATATTACTAAATACTTGTCATCAATTCACTTTCCATAAGTATAAATGTCAGAGTGAGAAAGACTCACCTTTTCGAAGCTAGAGACCAAAACAACAAACACCAGAGCGATTCGAAAAGCACGAAAAACACGATTTGGATTGAATGAATGGAAAGCCTTGATAATGATCTTATATACAACAAATAAACAAGACCATATAAACATATGCATACAATACAAAACAACATTGAAACTGATTGAAATAAAAACAACAAATGGACAAGATGATTTTACCATGCCTCAATCACTTCAATGCTTGGCCTAAGGGACACTTATGCTCGGCTATGATGATGCTTTGACCCAGGTATGGCATCATATAGGTCAGGTTTGGATAGGGTTTGGGTCTGGTTTGGACCTAGAAGGTACGGCTACAAGGCAAGAGCAAGGTGGAGGTTACAAGGCATGAGAATACAAAGGGTTAAGGCAAACAAGTGGGTTTTTGGTGCACATATGGGTTCGGCCTTGACTGATGTGGGCTTGGCTATTCATGCTACAGGTCAGATCAATGCTGGAGTGGTGCGTGGTGATCAGGTCAGTGGTGGTGGTGGCGGCTATGGTGGTGGTTTGAGTGGTGGATGAAGGAAATGAGGCAACAACGGTCAAAAACATTGTTTTTAGGCATGTAGGTTGCAATTTGAAGGGTTTGGCCACCATAGATGGCTCGGCCATGGTCATGGCTGGTGGAGTAGATGCTGTTGGAGGCATGGAAGAGATGTAGGAGTTTGTGGCTGCGGCTATGGAGAAGAGGCCGATCCAAACTAGAAGAGAAGCAAAGCAAAATTTAGAGAAAACAAGGAGAAAAGAAGAATTTACCTAATTTTTTTGCAAGAATGGAGGACATGATTTTTTTTAGGGTTTTGGAGCTTGAAAATTCGTGAATAATATGAGGGAGTCGGCTGCAAAGGATGAGGAAAGGAATGGCTAAGATAAATTGATGTATTAATTGAAAAAGAAACGGATAAAACGCCTTTACGTTTCAGGCTTTTAAAACCTCTTAACTTTCTAAATCTTTTGCATTTCCTTTTCTTTTTAATTTTATAAAAACAAAATAAACTCAGAAATGTTATTTAAAACCGAAAATAAGTAAGAATAAAATAAAATAAATAATTTATTTTAAGTAAAATAGAAAAAGGAAATAAGAAATTGCTTAAAAATAGCAACCCTGACATAAAAATTACAAGAAAATCTCCAATGACTTTGGAAAATTTATTACTTCATAAAAAATATATTATAACACAAAATTTGAATTAAAAATGGTTTTAAAACATTTTCAAGGTAAAATAATAATTTAATTTTTATTAAATAGAATTTTAAATAAAGACAAATGCAGTAAATACCAAACTAGGCTTTATAAATTGAAATAAATTCAAATAAACTTTAGAAAAATTATATTATCATTTTAAAAATACTTAAAAGTCAAAATATACATAATAAAACATATTATCACATATTAAAATAAAATATAAGAAAGAAGAAGTAATTTATACAATTTGAAATAGTCATTGTTAAATAACCCTATATACGCACAATATTGTAAAGGGTATAATTTTCACAATTTACATCCGATTTCAACGAAACGAAAAGTGGTGGAATTTTATGTACTTTCATAATAAAAGAAAAAAATTAAATTTTCAAACTTTTAAAATTTTAAGTTAAAAGTCACAGTTTGACTATTTTGACCAAAATCAGCATTTCAGGCAAATATTCAACTTACACAAGTTTGGAATTATAACTCATATAAAATCAAGATTTATATTTAAATAATAAAATTTAATCATTCCAAATAAGTAAAATAAGTTTTTAAATCAAAATTTTATATTAAAATAATTAAAATATACAACAAAGTAATTACAAAATATAGGGTTGTTACACTCTCCCCTACTCAAAACTTTTCGTCCCCGAAAAGGAACGAGGTACGGGAAAGCACAGAAAAAAGAAGAATGAGACAGGATTTAGACAAGGTAACAAGAAGATTGAGATTATACCTAGTAACTGTTGTTATAGGTAAGTTTAACAAGGTGGAGGTGATCAAATCAAGAACACAAGCACGAAAAGATCCTTTAAAATCTGATTCACCCTTTTCCGTTTGACCGTCGGTCTGTGGATGGTAAGCAGTGCTCAGATCCAGATGAGTACCCAAGATTTTCAAAGATTATAGAAAGATTTCTAAACAGACCGGTGTAAGCAATAGCCTTCCCATTCTATAACAAGATAAGAGAAATGAGGACAACCAAAAGATAGTTTGAAAAACAAAATAAGATAATAAATTTGAAATCATAATGCTTTGAAATCATAATACTTTGAAATCATAACAATTTAGAGATGTTATCATTTGGAAATCATACTACTAAAATCATAACACATATAAAATAATCTTCATTTAAACCATTTAAATTCAAGGTCAAATAATATTCATTTCAAAGTTGTAATATTTCTAAGTTCTTTCATTCAATTATAAAATTTTCATTTTTCAAGACATCTCTATTACATAAATAAAATATTTATCATAGAAAGTATAATAATCAAATTTCCCTACACATTTATTCATTTAGACATCTATTAAACTATGAATTCAAGTTAAATAAACTTTATTACAAAATGTCCAATTCAAATGTATTTAATTTTATCTATTCAAAGATACTTTTTTTTTATACACATATTCATTTTAGGAAATGACCTTTATTAAAATTCCTAGGTTAGACTTAAGGTTCCATATTAAATCAAATTTGATTTTTCAGTTATTTAAATAAAATTCTTCAAATTTTCTTTTCTCTTTTTACCACTGTAAATCTTTTATAACTAAAATTTAAGTGTATAACATTTATTATAACCACTCAAATTTTATTTATAAAATCTTTTTATATTGTATATTATCCAATTACATATTCAACTTCTGAGAATTAAAGTAAGTTATATTGGAATGAAATTGTGTGTTATACAAATAAAACTTTCAAATTCAATTATCTCAAGTTTGAATCATTTATCCAAAATTTTAATTTTTTTTTATAATTGAAATTATTCTTTAAGATAGAGTTTAAGAATTTAATTTCCGATTCCATTCAAACCATTTAGTGATAAGTAATAATATATACATAATATATCAAATCAAATTTCAGTCGTATATTTATATATATGTTATAAATCAAGTCATATTTTAGAAATTCAAATCAATTTAATTCCCAAAACAAAGCTGTAGCAAAACTACAGAACAGTCTCTTCACTTCGAAACTCGAAAATGAACGTCGATGATGCTGCAGTCATCACCGGAGTTATTTTCCAGCGACAAAGAGAAGAGTACTAATTTAAACTATAAAATTCTTTGGAAACAAATTTCTATTTGAAAATACTTTAAATAATATATCCCATTTAAAACTTTTTAAACAAAAGGTTTGAAACTATCGGAAATTAAATTCTCAAATTTCTTTTTCTAAATTCATTTAAGTTCCCAAATCAATTTATAAACAATTATTTATAAATTCATTTATAGAACAATAAATGATAAATCAAGTATTATCATTTCAAATTATCAATTTGAATCATTTCATTAAGTTCCATAAACTTATATCAAAATTTATTTCATTAACCAAAACAAAATTTAAAATAATATTGTGTCAGTTTGTTCTGTCAAAGTGTTTTAGAAATCCTATCGATAGCGTTGATCAGACGAATCGATCGGGAACCCAAATCAACATCAACAACTCAAACAACACAATATATAAAAAAATATAGATTGACAAATACAATTCAAAAATGTTGGAGAAAAAGTTGGAAGCAAAAGACAAGATGATTAAATACAGAGTAGGGAGGCGGATAAGCTAAAATAAATCACGGGCAAGCTTAATCGGGTCAACCGTGACTTAAAGTATAAGATCGAAGTGGATTTTCTGGGGTAAATCTGCATTCGACCTCAAGAGATAGAGTTTTGGATAATAGGAGATACTAGCATCTAAACCGAGGATATAAAATCTTTGGTGAATCGATGCTGTTGTAAAGGAGTTTCACCCCTTTTACTAGAAAATTTTTGAGATTGGCGCGACCGCCAATTCACTATAAAGATCATTCGAAGTGGAGTTATGGGATACTCCAGAATCAAATGAAGATGAGTAGCGGGGAATAAGAATGGATTTTGGAACCGTAGGGAACGTTCCAAAATTCAAAGGAATCGAGTCAAAAGAAAGAGATTCGACTCGAATGAAAGTGATTCTGTAAATACATCTACTCCATATGCTGAGTTTTGCCTAGAGCTACCAAAGCTCTGATACCAACTGTAACAACCAGGTATTTTCAACCATTCGCATCCATTATAAGTGCATAGGCAGACACTCATGCCGAAATTGAATTGCTCAAAATACCATGTTGTAAATAAAATTTTGGCAAACCTCAGAATATACAGTAAATAAAAATCACAGATCACAGACACAGAGTATATAAAAATGCAGCGGAAGAAAAAGAGATAGTAGTTCATGAAGCTACTATATAAAATATAAGATACATCAGAGTTAAATAAGATACAACAGAAGAGTAACAAGATACATTAGGTACAAATCAGATACATCACTGAACCACTGGATACTGAAACAAAATAGATGGCTGGATCTTCAAGGAAAGCTTCAACGCCGAAGGTGAATCTTGAATGCTAACTCAATCAATCTGACCCGAGCGTAAAGCAAAACACAAAACCCTCGAGTCAGGACATAAATACTTATAAACTGTAAATCAACTCAAGTAAACAGTAACAAAATGCATCAGTAACTTAAAGGATGCTTAGGACCGCCCATCCTCTAAGGATCCGATAAACTATGTACTATGTAGTAATGTACGCTATATACGGTAGTGTCTAATCAGTAAAGTATAATCATATAGAAAATAGCGTTAAGGGGATGGTGAACCTTAACGCGGTCGGATCTTTAAAACCAAAATCGTAGTGGGCTCGATATAAGGATATGACACGGCACACGAGGCAATGCCAGGGTGGATACACTGTTTGCACTCCCGGACCGGTGGTAACGACAAGCCAGCAGCTTCCTCCCACCTCGAACAATACCCCCGAATCAAGGTGGCGCCACCGAAGCGAATCACAACAGTAATAGAATGGTTTCCGATGGAGCATGCACGATGAAAGGGTGCGACCCTTTGTGTAGCCCGGTATAGCTCATGTTTTAGTCATATATGCCAACTCACGGGAGTTGGGTCCACGTAATATATACCTCGAGAACGTCGCCACCATCCTACTTCATTCTGGAATCTCCACCGCGTACACAGTTGTTAAATTGGTTTTCGGTATTGGCCGGCTATAATACAATATTCGATCCCGGTCTCTTTAACAACCCATCGTTATTATAACCCGTAGTTATAACTTCAAACATATTTTATATTTCAAAAGAAAAAATCATTTCAACCCAAATCTTTATCAAAATAAAGATTAAATCATTTCCAAACCATTTCAATATATCAACATACCATATCTTTCAAATTCAAATATTTATCAAAATAATTATCAAGTCATTTCAAATCATTTTTTTTATACATAAACATCATATCTTCCAAATTCAATATTTATCAAAATAATTATCAAGTCATTTCAAATCATTTTTAATTCATAAACATCACATCTTTCAAACTTCATTTTCAAATCGTTTAATTTCAAAATATCATAACTTTCAAAACTTCATCTTCGAATCATTTAATATATACCAGAATATCATATCTTTCAAAACTTCATTTCAAATCATTTCAATATATCATATCTTAGCATCTTTAAATTCAAAGATAACATTCAATTATTATCATCTCAAATCACCTTTAAGTAATTTATATTCCATCGATTTAATTCAATAAAAAATTATTTTAAAAGTGTAATTATTATACTTCCAAATCAAGTATTCAATTTCCAAAGTTCCAAACCATTCTGAGTTCGTTTACTAAGTCAAAACCATAATTATTACAATTTCAGCATTTCACAGCATATAGAAAAACTATTATAAGTTATACTTGAAAACACTTTAATTCAGCAGAGACAACATTTAAAACTGCTGTTAAAACTCAGTTTTTAGTTGAATTATAGTTCAAAACAGAAAAGACAGCATTTCAGAAGTGCTGCGGTAGTTCAGATTTCAAAACAAGTTTTAAATTGATTTCAGCAAAGACTGCAGACCACAACAGCATTTTACAGGAATGTTATAATAAACCTGAGTCCAAATATTAGCCTATGAGTTCAGTTACAACAACTACAGCATTACAGACCTGCTGTAATAGCTCATTTTTCATAGTTTTAGTTCAATTCAGAAACCATAGCATTTCTGAATGTCATTAAAAGTAAATGCCAGGTTTTAGTGTATTTCCAACAATTTAATAACTTCAATTTAAAACAAGTAAACATTTTAAAAATCATCTTTTTAACATTTAAGATGTTCATTAACATATCATTTGACATATTATTTTTATACAATAAATTTCTTATAAATAAATCCAATTTTCAATAATTCCACTTATTAGTTCAAGTGTCTAGTTTTCTTTCTTCACTTTTCAACAAATAAACTTAACACTTCAGATTTATATTACCATCTCACAAATTTAACTAAATTTCCAAGTTATTTAATTAATTTTAATCTTTAGTTAAAACTCAAATTTCACATTTTCAGGTCAAGTTATAATTTAAAATTTCACTTTTCAACAGTCATTTATTCAACCACTTAAATTTATAGAAAAATCAATAATTCTTTAATAAATCACTTAAATTAAAATATAAATCAATTTACCATATTTACCATTTTCCAAATATAATTAAAGTCTATTTTATTCATATAACTTAAATATCATTTTAGTCAAAATTCCAAATTTTCAAACATAAGTTATATTTCAAAAATCCAGTTAAACCATTCCTAAATTACATTTTTAACACATAAAAAAATCAAAATTTATTTATTTTAAAACCTTTCTAAATCAAATTTCATATATTTTATATTTTTAAAATACTTAAAAATGTTCAAAACACTTTATAGAATAACCACGGGTCTGTATATAGTTTTCTAACCTTGTTTAAGTGATACGGATATGTATCATTTCAATTCGCAGTTTAAAAATAAAAATCCGGGTTCTATCATTTCAAACCCGCAATCCCAAGTCAAAACGAATAATTTAAAAACCATTTGGGCCTATCATTTCAGCCCATAACGAATTTTATTCTAACAGGGAACTTGCAGTGTGATCATATACAGAAATAATATAAACAATGTCAATATCGTAATATACAGTCATATATCAGATGTCAGGTGAAAATTAACAGTTTAACATGTAATAACATGGCATAACATATCATATGATCATCATTAACGTGCATAAACATTTTATATTACTAAATACTTGTCATCAATTCACTTTCCATAAGTATAAATGTCAGAGTGAGAAAGACTCACCTTTTCGAAGCTAGAGACCAAAACAACAAACACAAGAGCGACTCCAAAAGCACGACAAACACGATTTGGATTGAATGAATGGAAAGCCTTGATAATGATCTTGTATACAACAAATAAACAAGAGCATATAAACATATGCATACAATACAAAACAACATTGAAACTGATTGAAATAAAAACAACAAATGGACAAGATGATTTTACCATGCCTCAATCACTTCAATGCTTGGCCTAAGGGACACTTATGCTCGGCTATAATGATGCTTTGGCCCAGGTATGGCATCGTATAGGTCAGGTTTGGATAGGGTTTGGGTCTGGTTTGGACCTAGAAGGTACGGCTACATGGCAAGAGCAAGGTGGAGGTTACAAGGCATGAGAATACAAAGGGTTAAGGCAAACAAGTGGGTTTTTGGTGCACATATGGGTTCGGCCTTGACTTATGTGGGCTTGGATATTCATGCTACAGGTCAGATCAATGCTGGAGTGGTGCGTGGTGATCAAGTCAGTGGTGGTGGTGGCAGCTATGGTGGTGGTTTGAGTGGTGGATGAAGGAAATGAGGCAACAACGGTCAAAAACATTGTTTTTAGGCATGTAGGTTGCAATTTGAAGGGTTTGGCCACCATAGATTGGCTCGTCCATGGTCATGGCTGGTGGAGTAGATGGTGTTGGAGTCATGGAAGAGATGTAGGAGTTTGTGGCTGCGGCTATGGAGAAGAGGCCGATCCAAACTAGAAGAGAAACAAAGCAAAATTTAGAGAAAACAAGGAGAAAAGAAGAATTTACCTAACTTTTTTGCAAGAATGGAGGCCATCGTTTTTTTTAGGGTTTTGGAGCTTGAAAATTCGTGAATAATATGAGGGAGTCGGCTGCAAAGGATGAGGAAAGGAATGACTAAGATAAATTGATGTATTAATTGAAAAAGAAACGGATAAAACGCCTTTACGTTTCAGGCTTTTAAAACCTCTTAACTTTCTAAACCTTTTGCATTTCCTTTTCTTTTTAATTTTATAAAAACAAAATAAACTCAGAAATGTTATTTAAAACCTAAACTAAGTAAGAATAAAATAAAATAAATAATTTATTTTAAGTAAAATAGAAAAAGGAAATAAGAAATTGCTTAAAAATAGCAACCCTGACATAAAAATTACAAGAAAATCTCCAATGACTTTGGAAAATTTATTACTTCATAAAAAATATTATAACACAAAATTTGAATTAAAAATGGTTTTAAAAAATTTTCAAGGTAAAATAAAAATTTAATTTTTATTAAATAGAATTTTAAATAAAGAAAAATGCAGTAAATACCAAACTAGGCTTTATAAATTGAAATAAATTCAAATAAACTTTAGAAAAATTATATTATCATTTTAAAAATACCTAAAAGTCAAAATATACATAATAAAACATATTATCACATATTAAAATAAAATATAACAAAGAAGATGTAATTTTTAATTTAAAATAGTCAATGTTAAATAACCCTATATACGCACAATATTGTAAAGGGTATAATTTTCACAATTTACATCCGATTTCAACGAAACAAAAATTGGTGTTCTTAGAATTTTATGTACTTTCATAATAAAAGAAAAAAATAAAATTTTAAAATTTTAAAATTTTAAGTTAAAAGTCACAGTTTGACTATTTTGACCAAAATCAGCATTTCAGGCAAATATTCAACTTACACAAGTTTGGAATTATAACTCATATAAAATCAAGATTTATATTTAAATAATAAAATTTACTCATTCCAAATAAGTAAAATAATTTTTTAAATCAAAAAATTATATTAAAATAATTAAAATATACAATAAAATAATTATAAAATACAGGGTTGTTACATTAAGTAAATTTATCATTTCAAAATAATTCCAATTGAATTTCCAATTCATTAAATCAATCACTTAACTTTACCTACATTATATCAAAACTTATGAATTGAATTAAATTAAATTTATCAAATTAAATTCTTTAAATTACAAGTCTTATATTAATTTCTAACAGTCACATTTTATTTCTTATTAAAGAAATTCAATTTCACTTATTTACTTATTTAATTTAAACAAATTTCAAAACTTAATTATTAAAGAAACTCAATTTCACTTATTAAAGAATTCAATTTCACTTATTAAAGAATTCAATTTTATTTAATTATGAAATAATTTCAGAACTTAATTTAATAATTTACTTAAATTTAAACAACATTCTTTCATCAAACACTTTGTTAACATAATACTTTGGAAATCAAAAATTAGAAATCATAATGCTTGGAATCATTACACTTCCCACTTAATTCTTTAAATATAAATAATAGTACATATAATAAAATAGTTTATAATTTAAAATAGTTTATATAAAAATAGTTATAATTTAAAATAGTTTATATTAAAAATAATTTATATTAATGTAATTTATATGAAATAACTTTATGAAGTATCATATATAAATAGTTTAGATATAATTTTAAAAATACTTTATATAATAAAATAGCTTCCTCAAAATTTCACAAATCGACTCAAATCAATTCAAAATCCAAAATTTAAATTTAATCAAACTCAAATCATTAATTTTAATTTATTTCAGTTTCTCAATAAACCATATCACATTATATCGATTTCAAATACAGATTTTTAACCCCAAATAAACCATTTCAATTTCAATATTTTTCAAGGCTTTAAATATTCAAACATTTGAAAAACAAGATTTGATAATTCCATATATATCAAATTCACTTTACTATTTTTTATCTTAAAATATGAACTTACTAAATCCATTGTCATTTATATAAAACCCCAAATTTCAATGGCTAAATATTTCCTTGAATTCATCTAAACTTGAAATATTCGTTAAATCACCTTAAACCAAATCATGTTATAAAAATCATATCCTTTCAAATCTCAAATTTCATAAGTTTCAAATCGATTTCGAATTAAATATATTTCATAATTAAATACAATTCCAAATCAGTTTCAAATCTATCTGCTCAATGTTAATTTAAATACTTACTTAACCGTATTATAGTTTATTAAAATCAAACTTTATTATTAAGTTTATTTTATACTAAACAAATTTACACATAGCTTTAATTCAAGAATTTAACTATATATAAAATAACATTCATATAATATCTAAAATCAATGTTAGATAAAACCATATATTTCCTTTTAAACCATAGTAATCATTTCAAATTATTTATATATAGACCAACGGTGTCATTATATAATTTTTTATCCTATGGTCAAGTGATAGGGATATTTATCATTTCAATCCGCGGTTTAAATATATACGGGTGTGTGTGTGTGTGTATGTGTTTGTGTGTGTGTATCATTTCAACCCGTAATCTCAAATTCAATGCCAATGAAAATCGCATGGGTTTATCATTTCAACCCATAACGATTTTCTACTATTGTATAGATCGTTCGGGTATGTATCATTTCAACCCATAGTGATTCTATACTAACAGGGAACTTGCAGAGTGATAACAAATATGATAATAATATATAGGCATATATCATCAATATAAATAACAAAAAATGGTGTCAAATGTCACAGGTGAACTGATACAGGTAATGGCATATATATACAGTGTAAATAACTAACAGTAGCATATTTCAATTGTCGTTACAATTGAAATCAAATTTAATAAATAAAAGAACATTAATCATGAGTGATTGCTCACCTTTCGAGGCTAGAGGGAATAGACAGTGGATGGAGTTACGAAATCCAAGTACGAATTACAAAGCAAAGTATAATGGACACGGGTTCGACTAACAAGTTGAAAACTAGGAAGAGACGGATTCAATTCAGAACTAGATTGATGAAGATAACTGGTATAAGTGAACTTATATATATAATTATATATAGATATATATATAACGTCATATCCTAAATCCAAACATATATGAATTTTAATATATATATATATATGGTTTTCAAAAATCATAGCTTTAAATTAAAACACATATATAAAATCAAACACATATGCATTATTATTATATTAAAGAAAATAAAGCAATGTTTTAACTTAAGACAAATGAAATATACATAAAATCCTTATCCTTAAAATTACATACAAAAAAATACACATATTAAACCCAATATCGTCATACCATATAATCAAATCGATATTTCCCAAACAAGAACTACGGCGATGCAAAACAAGTGTGTGTGTGTGTGTATATATATATATATATATATATATATATATATATATATAAACTAGCAAACAATAAATTAACTAAAAATGGGATTTCATTTACGATGAACAAGCGTATGCAAACTAACAGTAAAACTGCAGATTTCATTCTATAATCAAATATATAAAATTACACTATAACCGAAATAAGCGCAAATCATATTTGTAAACAAATAAATGTATTCATAAAGGCTGATACCAAATTTTTCATAAACTTACATAAACCTTTTTAATTAAACCGATCTTTAATTCTATAAATATAAATGCTCACCTCATCATTCAAATACATTATCGTAGAATACGGATGCCCCTATATTGTATGCTTTTTGAAATATGGGTATAATGATATATACTGTTCTTTAGTCGGCAGAATATAAAGGCTCGCATATATATATATATATATATATATATATATATATATATATACTTACTTAATATAATGTTTTGAACTTGTATACAACACACGCATATACCATATGCCTTCATTATATATTTGATTTTAAACCCATACCCTTTTATATATACAGTATTTGTATGCAAATCATTAAATAAGAATTGTATATATAATAAAGTATAAGACAAAAAACCAAAGTAGCTTTTAGGTTGGAATATATATACTGTCAAAACATACTAATGTAGATAAACTAACAGACTCTGAACTATGACATGTATATGACATTTATAAACTAATATACATTAACATAGTACATGCTTTAAATCTATAAGTGTATATATATATATATATATATATATATATATATGCATGGCAAGAAGATCAATATTTAATAAACAGGTAGATCAATACCTCAACCGAAAGATGCTCGGGTTCCAGGGTGGTGGTTGAACTCGAGTTAAGGAGGAGGCAGGTGGTCATGGCCGAGTAGTGGGAAGATGGCTTTGGCCTGATGGCTAGGCGAGTGCTTGGCTCTGAGGTTCGGTGGCACAAGGCGACGTCAAAGGTGGGTGTGGTGGTCAGTGGAGTCGGCTCGGTTGGTAGGAGGCGGTAAGAGGATGAAGGGTGTGGTGCACGGCTAGGAACATGGATGTGGTGGATGGGTGCTCCTAAGGCGCGGCCAGCATGGGCGGAGTTTCGGTTGGCGAGGATTGGTGGGTTGTTGGGTTTGATGTGGTAGGGGTGGAGTGGATCGACACAAAGATGGCAACATACAAGAGAAAGAAGAAGAATTTGAAGAGGAGGCTCTAAGAATTTGGGCAACAAGAAGAATGAAGTAGGGAAGAAGATGTGCAGGAAGAAATGAAAAGGTAGAAAAAATACTGTGCGTAAATATATTGTCTTCAATTGGACAAAAGGCAAAGTGGAATGGCACAGTAATAATTGATGCAATGTGAAGGATGAACTGTTGTTTAAGTATATTTTTTTAATAAAGGTAACAGGTAGACAGTTGTGCAATTGAACAGACAAGAGAGAACTAAAGGCAGTGCAAACGAAAAACTTTAGTAAATTGAATGTTGGGAATAACAATTGTTCACCCTTAAATTCCGGGGAATATAAAGCAACGTGTACTCGTTACAATACAGCCGAAAGATCAAACCAAATTATTACTGCGGTACCGCTGCACGTTTCAAATTTTTAAAAAGGACAGGGAAGTTAAAAGTTGCAATACCGTAACCGATACGGCTGTTCGTTTCATCGTTTCCGTCCCGCATCGAAACTCAAAATACAGAATCAATTATACCGCAGAGATCAGCATGACGAGACGATTAAAACGGTATGCACATATCAATGGTACCATTTAATTATAAAAATTTGAATTTTCTACTAATAGAAAATGCAGCAAAAACGCAGAAAAATAAGATCAACGGAGCTAAAGAAGCCCGAATTTGGAAAAACGAAAAACGTCGTCTCAGTCAGAAGATGATTTAGAATTTTTCTGTGTAAAAATATTCAGGTTTCGAAAACATTTTATTTTCATCAATTCCTAACTGACTAAATTGAAATAAAATTACACACGAAAATAAACTTACATATTTTGGAATGAAAATTTACCAGCTGCTATGTTTAACTAAACGAATTTCAAATATTAAATTTTTATTTCAAAATTTTATTATTTGAAATTTCACAAAAATTTCAATTAAATATATTAATAAAACAAATAAAATTTTTAAAAAATTTACGGGTCGCTACAATATAATTCATTTTTAAAATCTCCATTTAAAAATCTACAAGAGTTAAGTATAACCAAAAATCAAATATAATTTTTTTCCTAACTCAATTTTTTTAATATACTTCTAATTCCAATATAAATATTTTTATGTCAAAATTCTCTTTAATTTCTTAAATTGTAAAAATATATTTATGGTATTAAAAATATAAAAATTCAGGCCAGTGCGTAACATCCAATAATTCAAAAGCACTACAATAATCTATAATAGATTATTCACACACATCATATAACACCGTGTATGAAATTAAAAGCAACATTTTGAGGAATCCAGTTGGATCCCTCTAACCTGTTTCCATGCATCCATAGATGTTAAAGAAACATAAAAATACCACTCCCACTTCCAGGGGGATATCACGGTATATAGGGTCATCCGCTATTATGCAGGGTGCACAGGGTCTCATTTGCTATAATGTGCGGGAATATCACTCCAAATACTAGTATATGTACTACTATATATATATACATATACATATATATATATATATATATATAACATCCAACATGATAATAATTTATAAATTCAACCAGTAATCAATAATTTATTTTTACTATTCAAAATAAATTCTAGTAATCATAATGAGTGAAAATTTATCACATTTTATTTTAAATTTTCTAAATCTCAACTGACTCCGAAAAATTCCAAACTAATTTTGTTGAGTAGCATTCGTCAACACGATTGCCACTTGTTTTGTTTGACTTCGACCTCGTATGACAAGGTTATACATTTTTAAACATTTGGATTTATAAACATTGAATTATTTAAACTATAATAAAATTTTGAAATAAATAACATTAAAAATTTAGTTACCAGTCCATTCAAACACAATACCCTTCGACTCCTTTCCCAGCCGCAAATCCAAATCCACAGCGTCGTTATTTGAGGCTAACCCGGACTTTCGCCTCCTTGCCATAGCCTTCTCTGGCCAAGTTCCAACCAAAGACCCACCCTCCGCCACCTCGCCACCTTCATCTCCGCCTTGCCACAGCACCCACGCGGTCGCGATTGATCGTCGAACCCACTTGCCCTAGCTTTGGTCATACCCTTCGTGTCACGATGCCAATATCGCGTTTCTCACCTCTGTTGAAATGCATGCCTCTACCAGTGTGCTCACGTGCGCTCGCGATTCCAAAACCGAAGCCAAACCCCCTCGTCATGCTCCATTAAGCGCTCTGCCATCGCCCTCCGCCTTTACCACAACATCGCGCATGCATGCGAGAAAAACTAGCCTCGACAAGAGGGTATCACGACTAGGTCGCGTTTATATTTTTTTCTTCGATTATCAAATTTCGAATTGAAGCTTGCGGTAATTTTTATTTTCTTTTTTCTTTTAGATGATTTTGATTTCGACTGGGGAGTGAAAGAGAAGACGTGATTTTAAAATGTAGAAGGGTGGCTGGTTTTAGATGTAGGGTGCCATGTCTTCGGGCTACTGTGGCTGAACAAGAAAAGTTGATATGAATTGAAATATATATATATATATATAATTTGATATTATCTCATTAATGGCATCTTAAAATCTCGAATCCCTATAGAGGCATGCCGCTTGGCGTTCATAACGTTATACCCCTATTCTGAACGCAATTTAAATGGCTTCAGGTCCTAATTCGATCATATGGAGAAGATAATTTTTTGAACCCAATTATTTTATTGAATTTTCGATAATAATTTCAACGCATTTCTATCCTGTATGACCAGTCAATAACTCCAATTGCTACGAAATTTGAAATCCAATAATAAATCACTATTATGGTCCAGTGGTACTACTTTTATCGAATTCTGAGGCTGTACCTCGTATCGCTATTTTAACGCGTCGATTAAATCGACGATTTTGAAAAGTTACAAAATCATTTGAAATTTTGGTTTTAAAAACTTATTAACTGTAACAACCCAAAATTTTGTAAACATTTTTAAATTTAATTTATTTGAAAACTTTGATGTTTAATAATTTAAACTTCCAAATTTTGAAATTTTCCAATATAATTTTGGAGTTGTTTATAAATTATTTTCCTGGATACAATAAAATAAATAATTTCCGAAAATTTTATATTTTTGAGGCAAACTTTGACTTTTATTTGAAAATTTTAAATTTAAATTTTTAAATTTTAATCTTTTTATTTGAAACTGCATATAATTATAATATCAGTTATGCTTTTCGTTTCATTAAATTCTGATTTATACTTTGTAAATTGGATAACATAGAGCATTTTAAAAGCAATTAATTTCTATGTTTTATTCTATATTTTCCTATGTCCATCTATTTGTGTTATTTTCTATTTTGTTTGTTTTTATAGACTTTATTTTTATTTGTTGGATGTTTCTTTTGTATATCTTTTATTTAGTAGCTAGGAAAAAATCAATTAGACATGTGTTACTTTGTTTTAATTGGGCATACGTTACATTGTTTATTTCTTGCCTTTATATTGCCTACACTATTTATTTCCTACCATAGCCGTTCACAATTTTCAGCCGTGTATTGGAAAACCCTAGTCACCTCCTACCCTATCAATTCATGTAAAAGAAAGAAAAGTTTGTCATCTCCAAAAAAATTCATTTGCAACCAGAGAAAAATACTGTAACTTCCAAGGCTTCTCTCCTCTTTCTTTTTCGTTTTTCTTTTATTTTTCCTTTGTCTTATCCATCAACTTCTCGGCCTCCCCCTTTATCTCCAACCTCATCACCTCTCCACCTCCTCCATGACCGACCATCATCTTCCCCACACCAAGGCCGTGAGCCATATAACAAAGATCCATCACCAAATCAAGTTTAAAACCCTAGCCTAGCCTATATGCACTACTTCCTTGCCTCTACTTGCTTTGCCTTCCCTTCTCCCTACCATAGTCGTGCCTTGGTGTTTCCTAACCAAGCCTAGGTTGCCATTAAACATTATGGCCGAGCCATGTAAGGGTGTGGCTAAGCCAATAGGTGTTGTGGCCAAGCCCACTTGTTGATTGAATCCAAATTTGTTTCAAATTTATTCATGTTTTATATTGTTTTGTGATGCAGGCCAGCATGAGGAGCATAGGAATCTGCGACCTAACTCCAACGAGTTAGAGTATATACGACCTAGTGGAGAGGATTCATGAGTTAACATGATAGGTCGCTCAAGCGAGCTACGACCTAGGAAGGATAACGAGTTGAGTTTAACTCGCCAGCGACTTAACAATGCCTCCAAGCCGCTCCAGCGACCTAACGGGTCACGGGATAAGAAGTTGCGACCTAACGAGTTGGGGTGTAACACATTCTAACGACCTAGGGTGAAGATAGGTCGGAAGCGACCTAATGGAGATAGGTCGTCCAAGCAAATCAAGCAAGTTAACGACCTAGTTAGGTCGCGTAAAGAAGATCCCATTGTTGGAACCTTAAGTCGCGTGAAGAAGTTCTGAAGCTTACGACCTAGATAGGTCGCGGCAACGAGTTACGACCTAAGTTGGGTCGCATGAAGGCTTCCTGAAGCTGTTTTCTTGAGTCGCTACAGTTTTGGGTCGTGTTTGTTAGGTCGCGTGGGTTGTATTTTAGGTCGTAAGTCGTTCGTTCATGTTGTGTATGTTGTTAGGTCGCGTGCGACCTGGGTCGTGTTAAGTCGTGTCATTTTTATTAAGTCGTTAAGTCGTGTTATTTTTAAGTCGTGCATTTTTGTGTTGAAATAGTTAAGTCGCGTGGTTGTATAGGTCGTAACCCGTGTTTTTTTAGGTTGTTTGAGTCTGTTAAGTCGCCTGTCTCTGATGTTGAGTCGTTCGTTCGTAGGTCGTGGCCGACCTATGTTAAGTCGCACAGATGAGTCGTATACATATTGTAAGCCTATAAACAGGCATGGACGGGTCAATGTAAAGGAGGTTATTTTTGAATAAACTCTTGTTTTGTTAGCTTTGTGCTTTCATTAAATTGGCAGTTGAGTGTGATCTCCTAACTCCACTTACAGTATTCAAGTGCGCTCGAATCAACGTTCGTTGAAGCCAATTCACGGAATCAAGTGCGCTTGATCAACGCTCGAAGAATTGTAGATCTCTCTTCACGGTATCGTGCGCGATCAACGTGTCAGAGATAGCTAGAATTCGGTATCTTTAGATCAACGAATTTGGGCATTTCAGTATCTTTCAATCCACCGATTGCTACTTTCACCGTTTCATCTAATTTTTCGTATTTCCGCTGCGTCAGTTTGGTATCAGAGCTAGACTTAGCCAATCATAGCTAAGCCGAGACTTGGAGCCGATTTTTGAAGTTGTTGAAGAATGTGTTCATCATGTTCATTGCGAAGTTGCAACAAGTTTGGAGCCTTTGATCCATTTCGTTTTGGATCAAAGTGTAGAAAGTGTTTGGATTTGTGATTGAAGTGTCTGAGCCATGCTTTGTTTGAGTTGAGCTGACCTAAGTCTTAGGTCGTTGCATATTGTTCGAGCTAGTGGTAGCCGTGACTTGTTGTTCAAGTTTGAGTTGAAGATTTGTGAAGTTTTGAAGTGTTTGTATTGATTCAATCATGCCGCCAAGGAGAGCTAATCGCCATCAAAATTTTGAAGCGTTGTATAGAAGGGAAGAATCCGAGCAGATGGAGCAACGCATTAATGAGAAATTTGATGAAGGTATTGGAAAGCTAGAGAAGTTGATTATTGATATGAATCAAACTCAAAGGAGGAGATCGCCAATCTCGAACCATGGAGGAAACCGAGTTTCGCCATCGATTACGGAAGCGAGTAGGGTATCCCCGCAATCTTTTAGAGAGAGAAGAGAAACATCAATTTCATCGAGGAGAGATCACCATGCCTATGGACATGAGGAGAGAAGAACTCCATGTGAGTTTGAAGATGAGCCATATCGAGATGAAGATAGACATAGTAGAAGAGACATGCATGATCAAAGGGATGTTAATGGTCGAGATCGATATAGACATACATTCGATTTTGATGAAGATGGTGATAGAGCTAGCATTCATTATCGAGATCGAGACCAAGTACGAAATACATATCGGGATGTTGAGGATGATCGACGATGGGAGTCGGGTATGAAGATGGAAATTCCAGAATTCAAGGGTGGAATGGTAGCTGAAGAATTTCTTGATTGGTTGTCTAATGTTGAAGAGATCTTTGATTTCAAAGAAGTCCCGGAGAATCGTCGAGTGAAAATGGTTGCTACTAGGTTGAGGGGAAGAGCTTTAGCATGGTGGCAGCAGACTAAACTTACGTGGGAGAGAATGGGGAAGTCAAAGATTGTTACATGGGAGAAGATGAAGAAGTTAATGAAGGCTACATTATTGCCTTACAATTATCAATCACTCATGTATCAGAGATTGCAGAATCTGAGGCAAGGGACGAAGACTGTTAATGATTATGCTGACAAATTTTATCAACTGATTGCTTGAAATGACATTATGGAGATAGAGGAATAGCTTACTGCTAGATTTGTTGGAGGGTTGAGGATGCAGATTCAAGATATGGTGAATATGTTTGATCCTAGATCTGTAGCAGAAGCACATCAGAAAGCGTTGGCTTGGGAGAAGCAGGGAAGACGAGGAGGTGGTGTGGTTCCAAGTTCCCATTTTCAAAGCAAGGGCGCTAGTGGGAGTTCCAATGTTTCTAAAGCAGTTGCAAAACCAGTTGTGAATGAAGTTGCGAAGGCGAAGATCAACAACAGTTTCAAATGTTATAATGGCCAGGAAGTGGGTCACAAGAGCAATGAATGTCCGAAGCCAACGAAACGAACTATGATTGTTGAAGCTGAAGGTGAGAATGTTGATGAAGGTTATTCTAGTCCAGCTGAGGAGGATGAACAGGATATTGCGTCAGGAGATGAAGGATGTAATCTAATGATGATGAGGTCTTGTTTAACACCGAAGCAGGAAGAAGAGTTTAGTTGGTCGAGGAGTAATATCTTTCAGTCGACGTGCACCATACCGGGGAAGGTGTGTAAGTTTGTGATTGACGCGGGAAGTTGGGACAATATTATTTCTACCGAAGCTGTGAGAAAGTTGAAGCTGAAAATGGAGAAGCATCCAAATCCTTACAAGTTAGCGTGGTTGAGAAAAGGAGGAGAAGTGAAGGTGGACAGGCAAGTTCAAGTTCCATTTTCTATTGGGAAGAAATATAAAGACGAGATCTGGTGTGATGTGGTTGAGATGGATGTTTGTTATTTGCTTCTGGGAAGACCGTGGCAGTATGATCGAGCAGTGCAGCATGACGGTCGAACCAATAGCTACAGTCTTATGTTTGAAGGCGTTAAGATTATTTTAGTTCCAAAGAAGAGACAGCAGGGAGAGAGTAAGTCTGAGGAGATTGAGGAGCTTAAAACTTTATTGACTTTGAAAGAATTTGTTGAAGAAGTAGAGGAGAGTCCAGAGGTATTTTTGTTGATTGGACATGAAGCTACCGAATCCGTTGAAGTCCCAGAGGAAGTGAAGCCGGTATTGGAAGAATTCAGTGATGTGTTTCCTGAAGAGTTGCCAACGGAGTTGCCACCGTTGAGGGATATTCAACATCAAATTGATCTTGTGCCAGGGGCAGTATTACCACACAGACCACATTACAGGATGAGTCCTAAGGAGCATGAGGAACTGAGAAGGCAGGTGGAGGAGTTGTTAGAACAGGGGCGTGTTCAGGAGTGTTTGAGTCCATGTGTCGTGCCAGCCTTATTGGTACCAAAGAAGGATGGGACGTGGAGGATGTGTACGGACAGTCGGGCTCTAAATAAGATCATTGTGAGATACAGATTTCCTATGCCAAGGTTTGATGATTTTATTAATCAGTTGAGTGGGGTTGTTGTGTTTTCCAAGATTGACTTGAAGAGTGGATACCATCAAATTCGTATTCGACCGGGTGATGAGTGGAAGACTGCTTTTAAAACAGGGAGGGTTTATACGAATGGTTGGTTATTCCATTTGGTTTGTCAAATGTACCTAGTACATTCATGAGAGTGATGAACCAGATTTTCAAACCATTCATTGGGAAGTTCATGGTTGTTTACTTTGATGATATTTTAATCTATAGTGGGAGTATGGAAGAACGCATCCAACATTTGCGAGAAGTACTGTTGATTCTACGACAGGAGCAGTTCTATGCAGCAGCAAAGAAGTGCGTGTTTATGACGGACAGTGTTTTATTTCTAGGGTATGTTTTGTCAATGGAAGGCATTCAAGTGGATGAAGGTAAAGTAGAAGCTGTCAGGAGTTGGCCACAACCCAAGACAATTACTGAAGTGAGAAGTTTTCATGGATTGGTATCTTTCTATCGAAGATTCATTCCACATTTTAGTAGTGTGATGGCACCTATAACCGATTGCATGAAAGGAAAGAAGTTTGCATGGTCAGGGGAAGCAGGGGTTGCTTTTGAGAAGATCAAGACACTATTGACGACAGCACCAATTCTAGTTTTACCGGATTTTCAGTTGTTGTTTGAATTACATACTTATGCATCGAAGGTTGGGGTTGGTGGAGTTTTGAGTCAAAAGGGAAGACCAGTTGCTTATTTCAGTGAGTAGTTTTCTGGAGCTAAGTTGAGATATAGCACTTATGATGTTGAGTTTTACGCAATTGTTCAAGCTGTGAAGCACTGGAGACATTATCTGTTTCAGAAGGAGTTTGTTCTCTACGGATCATGAAGCTTCGAAGCATTTGCAAGGGCAGGACAAAATTTCAGCTAGGCACGCTTCATGGGTCGCGTATTTACAACAGTTTACTTTTGTTGTTAAACACAAATCAGGGTGACGAATCGTGTAGCTGATGCATTGAGCAGGAGGAATCATTTGTTGATGATAATGAAAGTTGAAGTGACAGGGTTTGAACTATTGCCATAGTTGATTGAAGAAGATCCTTACTTTACGAAGTATGTTGAGAAAGTCAAGGATGGGAGTACTTATGAATTTGTGTTGGTACATGGATTCTTATTCAAGGGGAATCAATTGTGCGTACCAGAAGGCAGTTTAAGAATGAAGATAATCAAAGAGTTACATGAAGAAGGCCATATGGGTAGAGATCGAACATTGCAGTTGGTTTCTCAATCTTATTATTGACCGTCAATGAGAAGGGAAGTTGAAAAGTTTGTGCGCAGATGTCATGTTTGTCAGGTTTTGAAAGGGACATCTACAAATGCGGGATTGTATATGACTTTACCTGTTCCTACAAAACCATGGGTAGACATTAGCATGGATTTTGTGTTGGGTTTGCCAAGAACTCAAAGGGGAAATGACTCTATATATGTTGTGGTGGATCGTTTCTCGAAGATGGTACATTTTGTTGCTTGTAAGAAGACAGCGGATGCAGTTCATGTGGCACAGTTGTTCTTTAAAGAGATCTATCGTTTACATGGGTTACCAGAGTCTATTGTTTGGGATAGAGATAATCGTTTTCTGAGTCACTTTTGGCTAAGTTTGTGGAAGATGGTGGGAACAAAGTTGAACTTTAGTAGCGCCTACCATCCGTAGACAGATGGACAGACTGAGGTTGTGAACAGATCGCTGGGAAATCTGTTGTGATGTCTTGTGAAGGACAATCTGAGGAGCTGGGACGTGAAGTTATGCCAAGCAGAGTTTGCACATAATCATGCAGTGAATCGTAGCACGGGTTTCAGTACATTTCAGATTGTTTATTCGAGTTTACCAAGGGGACCGTTAGATTTAACGGTAATGCCACAACCAAAGGGAACAGTTAAACGAGCTGTTGATTTTGTTGATGGGTTGACTGAATGTCATAAAATCATTCAGGAACGATTGGAGAAGGCGAATGAGAAGTATTAAAGATCCGCAGATCTAAAGCGAAGAAGTGTTGAGTTCAATGAAGGAGATTTGGTGTATGCTGTATTAACGAAGGACCGTTTTCCAGTGGGTGCTTATAACAAGTTGAAAGCCAGAAAAATTGGTCCTGTAAAAATTGTGAAACGGATCAATGAAAATGCTTATAGGTTGGAGCTGCCAGAGGATGTATACACTTCGGACGTGTTTAATATTAAACATCTTGTACCTTATTTTGGAGGTGAATCATCCGTTGGGATAGAGATTTTAAATTCGCGGACGAATTTCTCTCAACCCGGGGAGGATGGTGCAGGCCAGTATGAGGAGCATAGGAATCTGCGACCTAACTCCAACGAGTTAGAGTATATACGACCTAGTGGAGAGGATTCACGAGTTAACATGATAGGTCGCTCAAGCGAGCTACGACCTAGGAAGGATAACGAGTTGAGTTTAACTCGCCAGCGACTTAACAATGCCTCCAAGCCGCTCCAGCGACCTAACGGGTCACGGATAAGAAGTTGCGACCTAACGAGTTGGGATGTAACACATTCAAACGACCTAGGGTGAAGATAGGTCGGAAGCTACCTAATGGAGATAGGTCGTCCAAGCAAATCAAGCGAGTTAACGACCTAGTTAGGTCGCGTAAAGAAGATCCTGTTGTTGGAACCTTAAGTCGCGTGAAGAAGTTCTGAAGCTTACGACCTACGACAGGTCGCGGCAACGAGTTACGACCTAAGTTGGGTCGCATGAAGGCTTCCTGAAGCTGTTTTCTTGAGTCGCTACAGCTTTGGGTCGTGTTTGTTAGGTCGTGTGGGTTGTATTTTAGGTCGTAAGTCGTTCGTTCATGTTGTCTATGTTGTTAGGTCGCGTGCGACCTGGGTCGTGTTAAGTCGTGTCATTTTTATTAAGTCATTAAGTCGTGTTATTTTTAAGTCGTGTATTTTTGTGTTGAAACTGTTAAGTCGCGGGGTTGTATAGGTCGTAACCCGTGTGTTTTTAGGTTGTTTGAGTCTGTTAAGTCGCCTGTCTCTGATGTTGAGTCGTTCGTTCGTAGGTCGTGGCTGACCTATGTTAAGTCGCGCAGATGAGTCGTGTACATATTGTAAGCCTATAGATAGGCATGGACGGGTCAGTGTAAAGGAGGTTATTTTTGAATAAACTCTTGTTTTGTTAGCTTTGTGCTTTAATTAAATTGGTAGTTGAGTGTGATCTCTTATCTCCACTTACGGTATTCGAGTGCGCTCGAATCAACGTTCGTTGAAGCCAATTCGCGGAATCAAGTGCGCTTGATCAATGCTCGAAGAATTGTAGATCTCTCTTCACGGTATCGTGCGCGATCAACGTGGCAGAGATAGCTAGAATTCGGTATCTTTGGATCAACGAATTTGGGCATTTTAGTATCTTTCAATCCACCGATTGCTACTTTCACCGTTTCATCTAATTTTTCATATTTCCGCTGCGTCATTTTGATTTACTTTGTGTTAAATCATATTATTTTTTTATTTGATTTCAAGATTTGAATTTGGTTGTTACTTCTTCTCATATCCTGTCGTGCCTTTTCACGCTTCGCAGGGTGTGGATTTTTTGTTTTGAATTGATCCTAGCTTCAAAATGGTGAGTTATTCACTCTAGACATTACATACTTATACGATTGTGAAATGATGATAAGTGAATTGTAAAAATTAATATGCTATGTTCATACCTCCCTTTGATATGTTTATATGATGTTAAATGTTATTTATATATCTGTTACATCATCTGTTATGGTATTATATGCTATTCTGTTATTTATTTCCTCTTTATCACTGCAAGTTCCTTATCACTATGGGTTGAAATGATACATACCCGAATGGACTTTAGAATAAGGAAAAATCATTATGGGCTGAAATGGCAGGCTTGAGTGATTTTTATTGTATTTGATTTATTTGGGATTGCGTGTTTGAAATGATAGAACCCAGATTTTTCTTTTAAAATTACGGAATTAAATGATAAATATCCGTATCACTTGACCTAGATTAGAAAATATTATACAAACCCGCGGTTAAATATATATATTTTCTGAAATTTATAATTATTTTTAAATATAGAAATATGACATCTTAATTTAAATTAGATCTAAATAATTTAAATGAAATTTATAGTGATTTTTCTATAAGTTAAAATGTATGAAGAATTAAAAGGGAAGGGGTTTTTGAAAAGATGACTTAACTTGAAATTGGGAATTTGTTTTTAAATGTAAATTTTAAGTTAATCAAATAAATGGAAATTTTATTTTATTTTAGGAGATGGGTATTTTAAATAAAATATTAAGTTAATGGTTGAAATAAAAGTTAAGAAATTTATAAAGTATTGGCTTAACAAATGAATTTTAATTTAAATTGGCTATTAATAAAGTGTTGTTTTACTAAAATTTATAAGTTAAGTAGTAACCAATTTTTTTTTTGAAAAGTGGAATAAGTTTGATCGGTTAAAAATGAGAAAAAGTGAAGATACATTGTTTTAAAAGTTACAACAGAAATTATAACGGTTCAGAAATGCTGTGGAAAAATATGACCTATGGCTTGAATATAATAAAGATACCTATAACAGCACTTCTGAAGTGCTGTAGTTTCTGAAAATATGAACTATGGCTTTAATATACTAAAGATACCTATAACAGCACTTCTGAAGTGCTATAGTTCCTGAAAATTTGAATTATGTGTTGAAATTACTTAATGGACCTATGACAGCATTTCTGAAGTGCTGCAGTTTCTGAAAATTTGAACTTGGTGCTGAAATTACTAAATAAACCTATAACAGCCCTTCTAAAGGCTGTAGTTTCTGAATTTGAACTATGTATTGATATATACTAAATGTACCTATCGCAGCACTTTATAATTGCTGCAGTTTTGAAAATTTCAATGCTTTGAAATGTTGAAATTGAACTTAGAAATTTCTGAAATTCTGCAAATTGATTAATTGATTTGGAAGGATAACTACTTCATATTTAAATGGTTTAAACGAATTATTTTGATTTGGAATATAAACTACTTTTCAAATTTATAACCATGGGTAATAATAACGTTGGTTAGTAAAGAGACCGGGATCGGATATGGGCATACCCTCTGTCGATACAGAAAACCACTTTAACAACCGTGTATGCAGTGGAGATTCCAGAAATGAAGTAGAGTGGTGGTGACGTTCTATTGAGGTATGTACGTGGACCCGACTGCCGTGAGTTGGCATAAGGTGGCTTAAACAGGTGCGATTGACGGGCTAAGGAGGTAGTTCCTCTCACTGACCCACTTCTTCGTATGCCATTCTACTACTTTGTGATTGTTTGGTGTGCATCTTTGATTTTTGGAGTGTGGTTCGAGGTGGGCGGTAGTAGCTACAATGCGATACCACCGGTTCGGAAGCGTAATTGGTATATATACCCCAGCATTGCATCGTTATGCCGTGTCACCTACCCTAGCACGCCTTGTACGATTTTGGGTTTGTGTCTAACCTGTGGAGCATCCTTTGGTAGCCTCACGATCAGGAGGGATTACGGTACTGTATAGACTACTAGCACTATTTATGTGTTAAGGTGGAAAATGTAAAGCCTTAACACTATTTTAAAGTAAGTTTATTTTACTTCGAGACATTATTATAATAGCGTATATTACTGCATAGTAAATAGTTTAACGAATCCTTAGAGGATGTGTGGTCCCAAGCATCCTTTAAGTTACTTTTACTTTTATATTACAGTTCACTTGAGTTGGTTTACATTATATAAGTATGTATGTCCTGACTCGAGTGTTTGTGTTTATTTCTTACCATCGGGTCAGCCTGAGTATCACGACTTGGATCTACCTTCTGGAAGCTAGAGTTTTCTAGAGTTTACCTGCTTATCTAGTTTATTTACTTCAGTGCCGTGTTTTCAGCTTATGTATTAGAGACTTGTGTCTTTGGGATTTCTACTGTATTTGTTTCAGAACTGTATTTGATTTTCAGACTCTGTATTTTGTAACTGTTTTGAGACAGTGTTTGAGATTGAGTTGTAGTGGCTTCCTGAACCACTATGGTTATTTTATTTCCGCTGCGAGTTATTCTGATTATCTGTGATTCTGTGATTGGTTTTATTTGCTCCAAATTATATTATAATCTACTGTTTTGAATTATTCAAGTCAGACGGTGTGGATTTATTTTCGATTTGAATGGTCCAAAATAGTGGGCCCTTACATTAACTCAATTCTAATTCAAATAGAATTCATATAAATATCAGAAATCGTTTCGATTTCATATTCAACTCCAACTCAATTATTTAAGTGATTTTTAATTATTAACTCAAAAATTAAATTTATCAATTAAATCGCTATATTTGGAACTTAAATTTTTATTATAATATTTTTTATCGATAAACTTCATATTGTAATCGCACTCACATTCCAAAACTCAACATTTAAAATGAACTAAAAGTTCAAAATTAATCACCAAAAATCCGGGTCGTTACATTCCTAACCCCTTAAAAGAATTTCGTCCCCAAAATTACTAAGGTAGGACGAACGATCGGAACCCGTTAACTTTTCAAAACATATCGGTAAAAATTCAAGATTTCACTTTTCTAAAATTTTAGTTTTGATCAAAACAATTAGTTCTAAATTCTGTTTCCAAAACCTTTATTCCAATTACAATTGAAAAACAAATTGTCGTTACCAAAAATTTTCAAAAATTTGCTAACACCCTAAATTTTCTAATTTTTTTGGCAGAGTCTCCTTTGTACGGCGTACCTTTTGCAATATGACAAGAGATAAATATATATACATCGACCCATACGGTCGGAATATATATATATATATATATATATATATATATATATATATATATATTACAGTATTGAATCCGAAAACGTGCCTTATTTAGCATTTTTAAGCATTATTAGCAAGCATTTAATTCGAAAGCAATTTCGCAACTCAAATCTAGCCAAATAGTCCCTCTGTACTTGTACTTACTCAATTTTAAACAGATGAGTACCAAAACATGAAATTCTAATGACGTTTAATCTGTTCAACTAGTTAACACATGAATTCCATAAGCAATGCATGCTAAATATAGATTTATAAGCAATTATAAGGTTCTAACACCAATTTTTTTACTTCTAATCAATCCATATACCATTTCATTCAATTTAAACGATTTACAACTCACTTTAGATGCATTCAATTTAATTTTATACCAAACAGACTCATATCCATTCCAAATTTATTAAAAATCATATATTCACTTTTTATTTATTCATAGAATTTTATCTACTTCCGTTTACGCCAAAAGCCAATTTTTCTATGAAATTCGGCAATATTCATTCAGTAAAATAACCATTTCAGCTTATCTCTATTTTAAATTGATTACATATCAATTTATATTCAATTTTATTCCTTTTCAATTTGATTCTCAATCAATTCACTCACATTCCATTCATATCTACTTTCACTACATTCAAATTCATTTTATTAAACTCGTAATCATTCTCGCTACTTTATTAAATCACCATTCACAAATTTATTTGAATCAAGATTCCATCTAATATTAACTTAACTTAGTTTGTTTAATTTCAGTTATTTCAGCCTTATAACTAAAGTTTATTTCATTTCAACCAACTTCCATTTCATTTGCTAATTAATTAATTTGTTCATTCATTGAATCCATAATCCAATTTATTTAACCAAGTTAATATCCATTCTATATTCAATTAACAAATTAATTATCTAATTAGTTCACTTCCAATTCATAATTCAATATCTGGTTTTCAATTCAAAAATCACTTCATTTAATTTTTCTTGAACTCAAACTCTATTTTATAATTCAAGTTGGATTTATTCCCCGTACTAAAATATCAAACAATTTTTATTTTGGGTTTTCGATTTTACTTTTCAATTTTATAAGTCGCACAACTTATTTTTCACATTTCCATCAATTTTATACTCGAATATATTCACATTTTATTTTTCGCTCGAGATTATACATTTATTTATAGCCTAAGTATATTTTTATTCAATTAATTTCAATATTTATAAGTTATTCCAATTTATTTATTCAAATTCCAAATTTCACTTAAATTTTATTTCATTCAAAATTTATACCTTATGGCTATATAATCATTTCACAATTCAAAATTTATATTTACTTCAATTCATTATTATTTCTAATCCACTTAAAATTTTATAACTTATAGTTATATAGTCACTTTATAACTCACATTTTACATATTTGATTCAATTTCAATACGATTTAAATCCAATTCACCTTTTTATATAAATTTAAGTTCATTTTAACGATCATTTCAAAACCGAATTTGAGTTAAAATTAATTTCACTCCAAAAAAATTTATTTTTATTTCATTCAATTTCATTACATATTCCAATTACTTTGCTTAAGTTAACGCCCATTTCCTTGATACACTATATTAATTCAATTCAAATCCAATCAATTAAATTTGTAGAATTTAATTTACTCAACTTAAGTTGAATCCCATTTCAACTTTCTCACTTCTTTCCTTATAAATATCATCTTTCACTTATAAGTCTTAAAAACTTATTCTCTGATATTCTCTAGAACTTTAAATAAGGATTTTTAGAATTCAAACACCTGGTGTCTATTTCAAATCATTTTTGTAATCACACACACACACACACACACACACACACAGATATATATATATATATATATATATATATAGCTCCTTTGGATAACAAATTATTTCATCGGAATTTTCAAAATTCACTTGGTTGCAAATTCTAACAGTTTGCCTTTGGAATTTCCAAAAAAACACTCATTTCACCAATATTCCATATCAGTTCACTATGGTAGCAACCCATCACTTAGAAACTCGAAAATGAACACCGATGATGTCGCCATCATCATCGAAGTTATTTTCAGCGACCGAAGTGAGATTAGTGCTATATCTCTTCCAAATCCATTAAAAACCATTTTTATTTCAAAAATATTATCAAAAATAATACTATTTTAACCTTCACAATACTTTGGAAAATAGTTCCAAACGTCCCAGGATTTAAATTTCAAAGTGTGGTTTGAATCAATTTTTAACTTTTACTCATTTGTATAATTTATACTTATACAATCTCCCTTTGGTTATATATAACCATTTCCTATTTTATATTCTTATTTTGATTATAAATACTAATAAAACACACCGTTATAATAATTTTCGAAAAATTATTCTCTTTTATATCAAAATATATTTTGGGTAAAGTTATTTCATTTACCTGCTTCAAAACCATACTGTGTCGGTTTATCATGTTCAAGTGTTTAGAAACTCCTATCGACTTAGTGGTGCCCCACTACTCAAACAGAATTTATACACCGCTTGACTAATAAATCAACACAATATAAATCATTTTCTCGCTAATAAACATGTGCTCATATCTATTATTACAATCAACTCATTCTAGAGTACTCCTGACTCCATCTCTATTGAGTAATTCCCACTAGTGCAAAGGTTCTCGTTTAACCTTCAGCTCTGATACCTTATGTAGCGACCCATCATTTCGTACCCTTTAAGTCAACCATATTTCACATCAGTTCAACCAAAATAGTACGAAAGAGCGAATGACTTGGGTAAGGGAGAAGAAAGAGATAGAAGAAAATAGAACAACAACACAAAATTTCACAATTGCTGTGGAACAAAATGTTAGTCCACGAGATTATGGTTTTGATGGCAACAACCTTAGAATGGATTATAAAATATAAATACTAACATTATAAGTTTAGATATATACGTATATGCAGGATTTAACCATGCAGGTACTAAGAATGAAGACTGTACACTATATAGATTCAAGATATCAAGATAGAAGACTCATGAGTATCAAGATTATCAAGAGTTCAAGATTTCAAAGTTAAGTATTTTGTAGGAATTTTGTTCAAACTCATAGAAAAGCACTAGCATCTTAAAATCCAATTTATTCGTGGAATGGAATCCACTTCTAGCCTGTTAAAGGGATGGAACCCTAAGTAGGATGGGACCTACGAAAAATCTAGTGGAATATTGTTTTGTATCTGCTAACTTTTATTCAAAATGATTTTTTCAAAATTATATCCTATTTTCAAAATGTTTTCAAAACTTTCCTTCTAAAAGATTCAAAACCTTCTATTCTAATTTTAAATAATTTTAGCCTCAAAATTATCTTTAATTTCAAAGACAAATTACTTCTGATTTTAAACTATCTTTTCATATAATATATTTAACTTTTAATATTTATATTTAGATTTAAATATAAAATTATAATTAAATTCTATATATATTATTCTCTATATTTACTTATGAATTTTAACTGTAGTCAAGTATATTTATAAAGTTTTAAATAGTTTTAATATAAGATAAGGGTTATTTTCAAAAAAAATCAAATCACCAAAAATTGCTTTGGGATGTCGACATGCCTAGGGTACCCATGTCGACATGGTGTCAGTTGAGTTCAAAATTTAAATTTCAAAAGAAGTATCTATTCGCCATAACTCTTCATTAATGGACATGACTGTTGTTCTTCTATAAATAGGGGTTAGTTCAACGAATTTTACATCAGATTTTCTGGTTTTTCACTCCTCTTCTTCTTCCACTTTTCTTAATACATATTCTTACCATTACTCTGCCGAAATCAACATTGAATCAAACTCAATTACTTCTAGTTTTATTCTCTATCACTATCTCTATAAGGTTCTCAGTGCTATTCAGAGTTATAGACTTCTTTGTAATCTATTAAGCGAGAAAAGGTGTGACTGTAGCCTTGGAAATCAATTAAGAAAGAAAAGGTGTGATTGTATCCTTGGTAAATCAATTGGGGAAACTTGTGGCCCGAAAATCAAGTATCTCTACCCAGAGGATCGAAATTATGAAGGGTGTACCTCGTAGCCTTGAAACAGAGGGTGTAATTGTACAATTGCTTTTATAAGGAAATCTGTACTTGTGTTGCGGGACAGGATGTAGGGTAACTCCGAACTAGCGTAAAATCCGGTGTGTTCTTTCCTTTACTGCTTTTATTTTATTTTTGCATCTATGTTTGTTTCTTTGATCATATCTGTGTCTATATATTGCATACATTGGTGTCTAAATTAACATAAATCGTAAAAGATTTATTAATTCTTTATTAACACTATTCACCCCCCTCTAGTGTTAATCCTAGCCTTAAGATCCGTAATCCGCATTTCTCACAACTGATATCCGAGCAAGGTTTTCAAAGTTTCATAATCTGATTTTTGAAAAGTTCTCAAAATGGCTACCAACACTAGGACTAGTACTAACACTAGTATCCCTGTCACTAGTTCATTTGTAGAGGGTCAGTCTACTGCTAGACCACCACTTTTTAATGGCAGTAACTATGCATATTGGGCATGTAGGATGAAAATGTATTTACAATCTATAGGATTAGACACTTGGAATATCACACAAACTGAATATTCTAAACCCACAACTAATTTTGCACTGTGGACTACTGAGCAAAATACTATTGCACAAAATAATTCTAAGGCAATGAATAATCTATTTTGTTCACTAGATAGAAATGAATTCAATAGAGTGTCAGTTTGTAAGTCCGCATATGAAATCTGGAAAACTTTTCAAGTTACTCACGAAGGAACAAGCAAAGTTAAACAGACCAAAATTTGCATGCTCACAAATCAGTTTCAATTATTTAAAATGAATCCTAATGAGTCTATTTCCGATATGTATAGTAGATTTTAGGATATTGTGCATTCTCTATTATCTTTGGGAAAGGAATTTTCTGAAGAAGATCAAGTCAGAAAGATTTTAAATTCTCTAACTCCAGAATGGGATCAAAAGACACTTGTGATCGAAGAGGCAAATGACATCAGTACTTTAAAGATAGAAGAATTAATTGAAAATCTAATGTCATATGAAGTTCAAATCATCGGGAGAAGAGACAGTAAAGCATCTGAAAAGAAATCAATGGCATTCAATGCATTAACCGATGGATCAGACTCAAACAGTGATAATGATAAAGAGATAACCTTTATGACCAGAAATTTTAGGAAATTCCTGAAATACAGAAGTTTGAATAATCTCAAGAGAAACAACCATAAGAATTATGGAAATCAGAATATAGTGCCAAATAATGACAAATGCTACAACTGTGATAAACCAGGCCATTTCAAAAGAGACTGTCTGCATCCAGATAGGAAAAATTCTCCCATGAACAATGATCCAGCAAAGAAACGGAAGCGTGCATTTACTGATACTCTAGATGACTCAGACTCGTCCTCAAGTGAAGATGATCAGAAAATAGATAATTCGAATTTGTGTTTCACAGCTGTTCATGACTCAGACGAATTCAAAGAAATAGACTCAGAAAAAGGTTCACGTTTACAATACAATTGGTTGAAATTTCTTGCTTACAATTAGTTGCTTGATTGTTTGATTGATTGATTTTGAATTGGTATGTTGTTTGAATTTTAAAATTTATTTTCTATTTTTTATTATTATTTTAGTAATTTGTTATTTTTTTTAATATTATAATAATATTTTCTGAAATATACTTGAAGTTTAATAATATTTCAGATATATATATATAGGCATTAATAATAATAATAATAATATTTATATATATTAGAGAACTTAGGAAAAAATAATTCATGAAAATTCAAAGGCACATGTCGACATGGTCCGTACCATGATGTCGACATGGGTACCTTAATTTGAATTTTACAATTTGAATTCAAATGTTTGAATTTCCCTCCACCTTTTTCACTTCGTTCAATTCTCTGAAAAGCTACTTTTTGACAAGAGAATATGTCCTTTGAGAATCTATTTATTCACCATCTTTTATCATATCTTTTCACTCTCATTTTCAAATTCAAACTCTCTCTTCATAACATCAAACTCTCTACTCTCAACTTTAATGGCTTCTTCAAGCAACCCCTCCACCATGAGTGTTTCCAGAAAAATCAAAGAGCAATTATTCAATGATCCGGAGGCAATAAAAGCATACATCAATTATGCTAACTATGCCAAAGTCCATCCCGGAAAATTTGCTATTTTTCAAGATTTTTCTTCTTATGAAATTGATTCTCTTTTTGCAAACAATGGAGTTCTTAGTCTTATTGATGCTTCTCAAAATGATTTTTTTTGCTATCCTAATCTTGTCAAAGTTTTCTATGCGAATTTAAATCGCGGATTTTATGATGGTAATGAGAATGAAATTTGGAGTAGTGTCAAAGGCACTAGAATTGTTTTGAATTGTGATCTTTTGGGTATTATTCTCAATTATAAGAATTCGGGAATGGATCTTTCTAACTTTAAAATCAATGAACATGATCGTGAGACATTTCATCATATTTTCGAAAGAGATGATGATTTTGATTTTAAAAATAGAAATTTTCAACCGAAATCAAGTATTGTCAATCTTCTTTTGCAACATACTTTGACCCCAAAATCGGAAATTTTAACAATCCTACTTCAAAAGTTTGTAAAGCTCCTTTTTCCATTTTCGGAAATTATGACATAAATTGGGCGCAAGTTATTTTGGATGAATTTCGTCCTAAAAATCTTGAAATGGGTGAGAATACTTTATACCATGGAATTTATCTCACTCGGATTTTCAACTATTTTGGAGTGGATTTCAAAGGTGAAAAATTTGTTTCTAGAAAAGTTTTCAATCATTCCAACATTTTGCTTATGAAAATTCCTTTTGTCTTTCAACCTTATGAGACCCTTGCCGAAAAGGAAGAGCGTTTGGCTCATGAGGAAATGGAAGAAGAGGAAGAGGAAGAAGAAGAAGAAGGGGATGAAATGGAAATTGAAGAAGAAGAAGGTGAAACCTCTTTGGAAAGCATTGACTATCCTCCTAATCCATCCACCAAAACCCTTCTCAAAAACCAAAAGACTATTGTTGAGAATCAACGGATTCTTAAACGATCCGTTAGTAAAAAGTTGGATAATATTTCTTCGGAGATGAACAAGTTCTTTTCAAAAGTCAGCAAGAAACTTGGACTATCTTCATCATCTTCATCCTCTAACTAGTTTTATATTTTCGTATCTTGTTGTATTTGCTTTAGTTCGCTTTATTTCGAATATTCATGTAGTTTGTTGTGTGCTTAATCGTTGTATTATCGTAGTATGCACTGAAATGAAATTTCCTTTCTGTTATGTACCTTATCTTATCTCCAGAATAAATGTTAGTATATTATATAAATATATATATATATATATATATACACACACACAATTATTCACAAAATCAAATTTATCATAAGTTTTCACTAACCCATGTCGACATCCCCCATATGACCACGTCGACATGTACTGGTCAGAAATGACAATTGATTTTGAATTTGAAATTTGAATAACTATCAAATGTCTATTCATTTCTAATGAATTTCTACACCTATAAATACATGTTTCTTCCAGAATTCTTCACTGAAATTCATTTCTTATCATCTATATCCTTCATTTCTTCACTAATTCAACTATGGCTAATCCTATCACAATCTATCCAAAAATCTTGAAGAAACTCTTAATTCATTCAAGAATATTCTCTCGTTTATTCTACGAAACCAGCGTCACTTAGAATTGAGTCAAATGCAGATGATCAAGGAACAAGAAAGGCACTTCGATGCGATACGATGGATGATCTCCTCTCTACACAAGGATCATAACGAAGCACATACTTATGTCTCTCTCACCAATGACAATGATAATTGAGATGCAATTAAGGCAGACCCAATTTTTGGAGAAGAAGGATGGGTGGAAGTTCCACGTAATGTTTGATTTTTATTTGTTTGCTTTGTTTGATTTGTTTGAATTAATTTGGTTTGGATTGATACTCTGTGTGGATTGATTTCTTGATATTGGTTTGAAATTTGTTGTATAAAACATATATATACATTGAAATGTATATAGACTTTAATTAGTTATCATGTTCATAACTATATTTATTTCTTAATCTATATATTCCGTTGTATAGTTTATCAATGCAGGTATTGAAACTCAAGAATGAGGGGGAGTGAGTTTTTTGTTGATGACAAAGGGGGAGAAATATAAAATAGGGTAGTTAGGCATAGATTAAGGGAGATTTATTAGTTTTAGGGGGAGTTATTAGGATAGAAGCAATATTTTATAAACAAAGGTTGCCATACACAAAAACATGGAGATTGTTAGTCCGTGAGATGATGGTATTGATGACAACAACCTTAGAATAGATTATAAAATATAAATACTAACATTATAAGTTTAGATATATATGTATATGCAGGATTTAACCATGCATGTACTTAGAATGAAGACTGTACAATATAGAGATACAAGATATCAAGATAGAAGACTCATGAGTATCAAGAGTTCAAGATTTCAAGGTTAAGTATTTTGTAGGAATTTTGTTAAAACTCGTAGAAAAGCACTGGCATCTTAAAATCCAATTTTTTCATGGAATGGAATCCACTTCGAGCATGTTAAAGGGATGGAACCCTAAGTAGGATGTAACCTACGAAAAATCTAGTGGAACATTGTTTTGTATCCGCTAACTTTTATTCATAATGATTTTTGCAAAATTATATCCTATTTTCAAAATGTTTTCAAAACTTTCCTTTTAAAAGATTCAAAACCCTCTATTCTGATTTTAAATAATTTTAGCCTCAAAATTATCTTTAATTTCAAAGATAAATTACTCCTGATTTTAAACTATCTTTTAATATAACATATTTAACTTTTAAATATTTATACTTAGGTTCAAATATAAAATTATAGTTAAATTCTATATATATTATTCTCTATATTTGCTTATGAATTTTAACTATAGTCAAGTATATTTATAAAGTTTTAAATAGTTTTAATATAAGATAAAGGTTATTTTCAAAGAAAATCAAATCACCAAAAATTGCTTTGGGATGTTGACATGCCTAGGGTACCCATGTCGACATGGTGTCAGTTGAGTTCAAAATTTAAATTTCAAAAGAAGTGTCTATAAATAGGGGTTAGTTTCAACGAATTTTACATCAGATTTTTGGGTTTTTCACTCCTCTTCTTCTTTCACTTTTCTTAATACATATTCTTACCATTGCTCTGCCGAAATCAACATTGAATCGAACTCGATTACTTCTAGTTTGATTCTCTATCACTATCTATAAAAGATTCTCAGTGCTATTCAGAGTTATAGACTTCTTTGTAATCTATTAAGCGAGAAAAGGTGTGATTGTAGCCTTGGAAATCAATTAAGAAAGAAAAGGTGTGATTGTATCCTTGGTAAATCAATTGGGTAAACTTGTGGCCTGAAAATCAAGTGTCTCTACCCAGAGGATCGAAATTCTGAAGGGTGTACTTCGTAGCCTTGAAACAGAGGGTGTAATTGTACAATTGCTTTTGTAAGGAATTCTGTACTTGTGTTGCGGGACTGGATGTAGAGTAACTCCGAACCAATGTAAAATCCGATGTGTTCTTTCCTTTACTGCTTTTATTTTATTTCTGCATCTACGTTTGTTTCTGTGATCATATCTGTGTCTGTATATTGCATACATCGGTGTCTAAATTAACATAAATCGAAAAAGATTTAGTAATTCTTTATTAACACTTTTCACCCCCCCTCTAGTGTTAATCATAGCCTTAAGATCCGTAATCCGCATTTCTCACACAAAATATAATATATAATAATAGATTTTTATACAAAAAGAATCAGTAACAGTTTATATACTTACAATCATCATAGTACAATAATATATACATCAATCTGGGCAATTATAATAACTTGTCCTCACACCGCGAAACTATAACCAAGTACGAAGCTACGTCTCTATCATCCATCTCATCTCCTAAGCTCCATAGAATTCTAACTTGAATCTGTAATACTCGGTTTGACCCGGGCATTATAACAAAATAATACCCGAATCAGTCTGGAAAACCAGCGTGAGAAAACAATGGTATCGCATAAGACCACGTCACACATAAATACAATGGTTTTTTACCTTACGATAACCAAAATGATTTTTATCAAATCATCTGATATTATAATAATGTCTAATCAAAGTAAATATAAAATAACAGAAATGCTTGCATCTCACATTCCAGCATAGTTGGGCAATCAAAACCGTACGGTGCTTATTGGAGAATGCATTCCATACAATGACTAGGCCATTGGGGTACCGTCCATTACAGTACACCTCTAAAACAATGTAGTGAGGACCTCGCTGGATCCCCTGCTACATAAGGCCCCTAACCTGGATAGACCGAATATGTTATTATCCCAGGTGTTCCCACTATTACAAATCGAGGGTTCCTTCTTTCATGCACTACTATATCCATAATATATAGGTTTCCAAGAATATCTAGAAAAGTGATAACATACCCTAATTCAGTGCAACCCACTTAGCCTTGCTGCATCTCCCGTGTTTTAGTCATTCCCGGTTGATGAGGCTTGAGACTAAGTGCTATCTTTCAAGAAATAATTTTCACTTAGAATGCTCATCATCCTTCGATGACGATGTTCTAATAGCATTCCTCTATACAAGTTGTCCTTGGTCTGGACAAACCAAATCACCGTCTTTACAATCTTCATGGTATACATTCACAACGCTCAAACCTGATCGAAGTGGTTTTCAAGTAATTAAATCTGATCCCGGTCTCTTCGGAACGATAAACAAAATTGGCCAATATTGATAGTCAGTTATTTAACTATCAATAAAACATCCATAAGAAGACACTAGACCTTATTATATATTTTCCAAAAAAAATTCTTTTCCAAATACCTTTACAAGGTGTATATTTCAATTTTCTTTCCATATTCAAATATTTGAAAACATTTTCAATATTTAAATCCATAACAGGATATCCCACAACTTTTCAACACTTAGGAAAATATTTGAAGTCCAATTTCCAAAACCATCTCAAGTATCAAAACTTAATAATTTTCTTAGCTTATCTCCTACATTTCCAAAAACTGTTAATAAATTTCTACTCACAATTTCCAAAACCGATCATATTTATTTATAATCCCATGTAACCATTTATAACTTCTTTATTAAATTCTAGTTCATTTTTTTTAAGTTTTAGTATCCCAACACTTGGGAAATGTCTTAAGTTCCAAGCATACCAATATAAAACTCCTCTTATAAAAACCTTCCTATTAAAAAAATCCACCTGCAAGTCTCGAGAGAATAAAGTAAAAATCATTTCAAACTCTTATATTTATATAAAAAAGAATTTAAAAGACTAATAATTTATTTTTAAAACATGTTCAAATAATTATTTAAAATATCGAAAATACTTTTATAACCATCAATAAATCATTTTAGATAAACCAATAAATTTCCAAAGTTGATTTTAAAAGTTAGAATTTACTAAAATAAATATTTAATATTTGAAAATCTACTTACCGAAGTATTTCAATCCTAACTAGTTCAAAATTCCATAAATTTAAATAATAAAATTTTCCTTTTGAAAGAAAACTTAATTTCTTAAAATTTAACATATATTTTTAAAACTTCAAAAACCAACTCAATTTATGAATTTCTCTGAATCACATTACATCACTTCTATTCCGATCTCCTTAACCATTTTCACTTTCAAAAATAGTATCCACTATTTTTCTCACCCTATTTCCATATTCTAATATAAATTCTCCTTATAAATTCAAATTTCCCAATCTATCAACTAATATGGATTTCCCTATTTATAAACATCATTTATAAATTCTATAACTCCTTTGAGTATCACTTTCATAAAATTAATCTCGTTTATAAAATTCCCTTTTTATGAATCCATTTCTTTATAAATCCTGTTTACAACTTCCAATCTATTTTAATATCGTTTTCAACTTCTTTTTAAAATTTTGGAGTTTCATTTATAAATTCTTTTACATAATTCATTTTTAAAATCTCTATTTAAAAATCTACAATAGCTAAGTATAACCAAAAATCAAATATAATATATTTTCTAGCTCAAAAATACTTTAAATTCCAATATATATATTTATACAAAAATTCCCTTTAATTCTTAAATTTTAAAAATATATTTATGGTATTAAAAATATCAAAATTCAGGCCAGTGCTATAGTAGCATCCAATAATTCTAAATCTCTACAATAATCTAATACATTATTCACACACATCATATAACATTATATATGAAATTAAAATCAACATTTTGAGGAATCCAGTTGGAACCCTCCAACTTGTTTTCCTGCATCCACAGATGTTAATACAACATAAAAATATGCCAAACCCACTTCGAGGTGGATATCACGGTATATAGGGTCATCCCCTATTTTAAGGGGGGCGCGTCAGGTCTCATCCACTATAATGTGCGGGAATATCACTGAAAATACTAGTATATATACTACAACATATATATATATATAACATCCAACTAGATAATAGTTTATAAATTCTACCGGCAATCAATAGTTTATTTTGACTATTTAAAAAAAAATTCTAGTAATCTAAATGAGTGAGAATTTCTCACCTTTGATTTTGAATTTTCTACATCCCATCTGACTAAGAAAAATTTCATACTAATTTTGTTGAGTGGCATTCATCAATACGAATCCGTTGCCGCTTTTTTATTTTACTTCGACCTCATATGACAAGGTTGTACATTTTTAAACATTTGGATTGACGAACTTTGAATTATTTAAAATATAATCAATTTTTAATAGAAATGAACCTTAACAATTTAATTACCAGCCCATTCAAACGCAATACCCTTCGACGCCTTTCCCGTCCGCTAATTTAAATCCACATCGCCATCACTTGAGGCCAACCCCGGCCGTCACCTCCTTGCCGCTGCTTTCTCTTGCCAAGATGCAACCAACGACCCAACCCTCGACCACCTCGCCGCCCTAAGCTTCGCCTTGCCATAGCACCCACACTGACATCAACGACTGTCGAACCCACTCGCCTTAGCTTTGGTCGTCCTCTTCGTGTCGTGATGCCAACATCGCGACGATCACCTCCGTTGATTCGTGTGCCTTTACCAGTGCGCTCACATGTGCTTGCGATTCCAAAATCGAAGCCAGACCCCCCCTTGCGTGCCATCACGCGCTCCGCCATCGCCCTCCGCCTCTGCCATAACATCGCGGCATGCAAGAAAACCTCGCCTCGACCAAATGGTATCGCAGCTAGGTCGCATGCATATTTTTTCTTCGATTATCAAATTTCGAATTGAAGCTTGCATTCATTATTATCTTCTTCTTTTTTTCATTTAGATGATTTTGATTTCGACTGCGTAGTGAAGGAGAAGACTTGATTTTAAATTGTAGAAGGGCGGCTGGTTTTAGAGGTAGGGTGGCTTGTCTTAGGAGGTAAGGTGGTTGAACATGAAAAGTTGATGTGAATTGAAAACAATATATATATATATATATATATATATATATATATATATATATATATATGTATGTATGTATGTATGTATGTATGTGTATATATAATTTCAAATTTTCTTGTTAATGGCATCTTGAAATCAAGAATTCCTATCGAGGCATGCCGCCTGGCGTTCATAATGTTATACCTCTATTCCTAACGCAATGGAAAAGGTTTCAAGTCCTAATTCGATTGTATGGAAAATATAGCTTTTTGAACCCAATTATCATATTGAATTTTCGATATTAATTTTAGCGCGTTTCTATCCCGTACGACAGACGATAACTCCAAACGCTACGAAATATGAAATCCGATAATAATATACTACCACAGATCTAATGAAACTAGTTTCATCAAATTTCGAGACTATGCCTTGAATCGCTATTTTAACGCGTCGATTGAATCGAAGATTTCAAAATTTTACAAAATCATTTGAAATTTCAGTTTTATAAACTTATTAATTCAATTCTAATTCAAATGGAGTTTATATAAATATCATAAATTGTTTCGATTTCATTTTTAATTATTAATTAAAATATTGAATTTATTAATTAAATCTCCATATTTGGGATTTAAGTTTTTATTAATTTTTTCTAATCGATAAACTTCATATTGAAATCCCATTCATATTCAAAAACTCAACATTTAGAATGAATTAATTGTTCAAAATTAATGACCAGAAATCCAGATCATTGTAGTAATATAGTCTCATCCACTACAATAGGCGGGAATATATCCAAATCAGCAATTTAATTTAGTATATTATCCAACAATCAATAACGATCACAAATAAATATCCAAACATCCAATAAATAAATTTCTTGACTATATAAATTTTCTTTTTAGCCAAAAAAGGTGAGATTAACTCACACTGATTTTTGTAGTCGCCAAAATGTTTCGTTTGAATTAAAATTGAACGAACGTCCAATTTTAAACTAAAATTCTCACAAGCTCCAAATTCGACCGATCCAATTCCATAGCGTAGTGCTCCCTGATACGAACGCAATGCCACCCATCGTGCTTGATTTAGACCTCGTGCGAGAAACTTATAGATTAATTACCATTTGATATAATTAATTTTATAATTAACTTCATTAACTAAATTTAATAATAAAAAAAATTAAATGTTACCTTCCTCCTTCTCCCCCACTTGCTTTTCTTTCCAGGTCGCACAAATATTTTCTTGTTTATATCACGTATGGTGATCACTCACACTTAACCAGGCCGCCACAGCTTACTGACGATGCCAACCCACCTCCCAGCACCTCCTCAGCCTCCATGCGCACTTTCGCCACACGGAATCGCATGAAAACCCATATTTTCCTACTTGTGTACATAGCCACTTTGCTGCTATCTCATTCCGTCGATTGGGGATCCAATAATTGATTTCCTTCGTATAGTCGTGCTCTACATTTTTCTAGTATAAGTCGAATCTTGAAAGTGGATGGAGTGGCTTCGATCGACCATAGCCATAGGATGCTAGGTTTATTTTGATGGCGGCTAGACTTTCTTAGATTAGGCTTCGCAACTTATGAAAAATGATGGCTATTTATAGAAAATTTCCAAGGCGCTATTCATCTGTGATAATTTCGAACTCCAAAAAATTGCGTTCTATATGTTATACCACTATTCCAAACAAAGTGGAATATATATTGGAAGCCAATTCCATCATAAACAGAAGATAGATTTTCAATATCAAATTATGATATTTAAATTCCTTTAATTAATTTCTACCTATTTCGAACTCGCATGACCAAACGTTACATCCGAGCGCCACGAAATTCGACGGTATACTATAATTCACTATTACGGATCCAATGGAACTGCTTTGGTCGAAATCCGAGGAAGTGCCTTGGAAGGCTATTTTATACATTAATTAAAACAAAGTATTTTAGAAACCAAACAAACAACTTTTAAATTTGAATTAAAAGTTTGCTATTTTCATCCTTATTTTAAAAAGAGTTTAAACCAACTTTTTAAATCATTTTCACTCACAATAAATTCAGGATTCAATTATCAAACAATTCCAATTATTAAATTCAATAATAATTAAAAGGCTATATTTTGAAATTCAAGTTCTTAAATATATAAAATTAACTTTTCAATATTTAAACTCTATTACATATTCCAAATTCACATGACCAAAATTCTGGATCGTTGTATTCTCCCATCCTTAAAAGAATTTTATCCTCGAAATTTCCAAGGTAAGAAAATGTCCAAACCCATTAACTTTTCAAAAACCAATTAGTTGAATGGATTACTAAATTTTTTAAAAGCCTTTTAACTTTTCTGTAGTTAATAAGTTTAAATTTTGTCATCTATTCCTCTAAATCTTAAAATTCATAATTAAATCTCCAAAACAAACTAATACCATTCCAAGTTGTAAAACTAAAATCCAAATTTTATTTACCAAAACTCTTCCCAAAATTCTCAAAAATTTCCTAACTCTTAAATTTACGGAAAATTTCGCTAGTGTATCCTTTGCACGGTTCGATCTTAGTAAATCAGTGTGTGTGTGTCTATATATATATATATATATATATATATATATATATATATATATATATATATATATATATATAATCACAAATATACATCTCATCTCCGAGGATGAGGCATCCCGTAGGGAAAATATAAAAATACGTTATGTAATCTGAGATGTGTACCTTATTTAGTGTTAGAAAGCATATAAAACAATTACAATGCAAAAGCGAGCTTCAAATGCGAAGCATACGCCGTCCGCACCAACTAATCACTCGACAAACAGTGAGAACAAGTATATAGAAAGTAATATCAATATATAACGTAGCTATACGATAATCATATGAATATATAACAATGTAACAAGAGAATCCATTAACCAAATAACATCCATCCAATTTATTTATCATCATGTCAATTTGTATTTCCAAATGTTAACATTATATACTTCCATTTCTTATTAACCTACTATTGATTCAATTTCAATAAATTCCCATTCAATTGATTTGCATTCATTTATTAACATTTACTTTATTTTTTCTTACATCATTTATAACATTCAATTGATTCTCATTTACTTTACTTACATTCCCCTTAAATTCAATTAATGTTAACAACAATTCCTTTGCATACTAACTCGTTTATGGACCATTCCCATAATACAATTTCTTATGTTTATTTCAAATATTTTATCGAACCATTCTTATTTTCTTTATCATTTAACGCTTAATTTCATGTGCAATTCTATCAACAATTCAAATTGCGTTTCATTTTATAATTTAAGTTCACCTTCATTTCAAAAGCCAAATTCTAATTTATTTCACTCGTTTCATCTTACTTATCTTGAGTTAAATTTCATTTCAAAATTTAAGTCAGATTTCATTTATAACTCAAACTCGTATTCATTTCATTATCCATTTCATTCATTCCCTTTATTGATTCATCCAATCTATTTCAATCCAATTCAACTTCATTTAATCCTCTTAAGTGAAACTTCATTTAATCCATTCCTCAATTTATTTATTTATTTCACTTTATTTAAGTTGAATTTTTTTATTTCATATCTCACTTTTAAAATTTCTTTTCTATCTATATTATTTCCAAACTTTAAGTTCAAAACCTTATTATATTATATTTCTCAAAACATTTAGATAAAATATTAAAGAGTTTAAACACCCGATTTTATTTAAAATCATTTTAACACACACACACACACACACACAGATATATATATATATATATATATATATATATATGTATATATAACTCCTTTATATATCAAATTTCACTCCTAGAATCTAAAACAAATTTGTATAACCAAAATAAAACTTCAATGGTAGCAATCCATCAATTAGAAATTCCAAAATGAACACTGATGATGCGGCAATCATCACTAGAGTTATTTTCCAACAAACGAATGAGTTTAGTGCTTTCTATTTTTTAGATCCTAATTTAAAATATTTCTAACAATTTTTTTAAAACTAATAACATTATTATCTTTCCAAACTTTTAGAAAAACAATTTCCAAATCGATGGAATTTAAATTCTCAAATTCCTTATTTTAAGACTATTTCCATTTACAAAAATCATGCCTATAAATATGTTTATGAAATTTTCATTTCCTTTCCACTTATAAATGACATTTATGAATCATATTTATAATTTCACCTTCTTATATAACTTATTTTTCAAGTGCTTATCTTTGTATAGATTATGAAACAATAGCATATTTCATTAGGACAACAACAACAAATGGTATTAATCAAATATTATCATTCACTAACAACCAAACTCCATGTATAACTATAATAATTTTTGGAAAAGTATATCTTATATATAAAATATACTCTAGGTAAAATTATTTCATTTACCCACTTTTAAAACAATACTGTGTCGGTTTTCCTTGTTTAAGTGTTTAGAAACGCCGACAGGTATCATAGCGTCCCACGCACCGACCAGAATTTATTAGCCACTCAACAAATAAATTGACATAATATAAAACATTTTATAATCACTAACAAATACGCACTCACATATCTGCAGTCAACTCATCATAGGGTCTCGCTTACCCTATCTCGAATGAGTAAATTCCCACCAAAGCCTAAGCGCTCGCTCAACCTAAGCTCTGATACCACTTTGTAATGACCCACTTTTTTGCATGATTCAAGCTGATAATAAACCACACATGTCCAACCAAAATCAAACGGAAAGACGGATAGTTAAGGGAAAAAAAGTAAAAAGAAGGGAAGAGAAGAAGAAAGGAACTAAAGCAGTACGGAATCTCACAATCATAGCGGAACAATATATAATATAATATCAATTATCTTTACAAAGAGAAACTATTATATGCACAAGTTCATCAGAGTACAACAACAATTCACTATCATCTGCCATGACAGTTATAATAGCCTATCCTCACGATTGCTGATGTTTTCAACAATAAAGTAGTGGGAAAATAAACATATACGTGATTACGACTTGAAGACCTCCAACTCGTCTCCTATGCTCCAATGCATCCAAACCAATATGTAAATATGCTCGGTTTGCCCGAACATTAGAATAAAATAACATCCGAGTCATTCTATAAAACAAGCATGAGAAACCACACCCAACTAGATTTTTAAAGTTATAGAAAACCTTTCGAAAATTAAAATTATCTCGTAAGACCGCACCACACATAAATGCAGATGGGTTTTTACCTTACGATAACCAAAACTTTTTCTTCAGAAAATCCATTAATATTATAATAATGTCTAGGGGTCAAAGTAAAATATGAATATAGTTGAAATGCTTGCATCTCACATTTTAGTATAGTTGGGCTTAACTAAGTCTATACGGCACTTATTGGAAATGGATTCCATATGATGACTGGGCTATTGGGGTACCGCCCATTACGGTACATCTCTAGATAAAATACTAAGGACCTCACTTAAATCCTTGCAAGCATAGGAACGGGCTACCCCTTGCTGGATAGTACCGAATGTGATCACCCCTCCATTGATAAGCCCCAAAGCATACAAATGAGAGATAATAACAACTCTAGATAGGGATTGTTAGCACCAAAATTGGTCACTAAAACCCAAACGTAGATGAAAGCACCAACTAACAGTTACAGATCGCAGACAAAGTGTATGTAGAGAGTATAAATATGAAGAGCAGTAAAATTTAAAGAGAAAGCAGTAATAACAGAGGATTTATAGTGGTTCGGCTGATTTTGGCTTACGTCCACTCCAGAAATTTACTTTTTATCGATTAGAGAATAAATTACTCATATAATCCGAAGTTTTTAAGATAAAATGGCAGAGTAGCCTTAATTAAGAAGATGAAGGGAAACATAATGAAGATCCCTTTTCTAAAGCCTCGCATGTTATATTTATAGGCAAAATCCGAGTTACTAGGCTTCTTGAGTGATCTGGGCCCATCAAGACCATAGCCGAACCTTAATCCATATCACTATCGACCTCGATTTCAGAATATGCTGATCCAATGTTGTCGTGGGAATGAATCAAAGTGTACATAGATATGACCCAGGGCAAACTCGCATATGACCCAAAGTCACCAATGTTTGGACTCAGAGTAACACGGTGCAGACTCAATTCCTTCAAGACACCAATCTGATCCCCTTTAGCCGACCTGGAGCCTTCTTTCCACAGAGCCAAAGTAGCCGATCTTATACAACACACCGACCTAATTTCCCATATGCTGACCCAACCTCATGGCCGACACGAAGTGTGGCCACAACCCACCCGAAACGGGAGTAGTTGCCGATCCAAGTCTTCCTTTTGATGCCGATCCCATAGCTTGCCGACCTGGCTCCAACGCCAACCTAAAGAAACCTGAAATCTAACCCAGAGCTAATCTCTAAACATGTCGATCCCATCCACTTATTCGTTGTCGACCCATCCATTCATGCTGACTCGATGACTTTTACACACCGACCCGAAGAGTCGAGGATGCCGACCGAAAGTAAGTTGTAAAGCTCATGAAAACATACCGAACTGAGCCAGCCTTGCAAAATACATGAAGTAGGCAGCTTGCGTACCTAAAGTAAACCCTCAAACAACACGAAGCACACTCCCACTATCTCGAAACGATTCGATTTTTGTCTAAACTCATATTCTAAGCATCCCACGCCTTTTGTCCATCGACTATGTCAAATCACGACTTCATTGTCATTTTATCATTCGTGATTAATCGGTTTCCATTCAATTGATTCAAATCCATCGTATTCCAGCCTCGATAAATGAGTAATCGATTTAGTTAAATCCACCTATCTACGGCCTTGCCAAACGGTAGGTTAACATTTGCCTTCCAAAACATACCTTGTTATTGGAAGGTGTGTTTAGAATACCTTTAAATCTAATATCCAAATCCCTATTCCATCTATTATCAAGTAATTCAATCCAAGTCCGATAGCGAAACCCGTGACTTTTCCAAGTCATTATCCAATTTCGAATTATTTTCCACCAAATCCATTAACAAAAACCACGACCTCTCCAGAACATTTTATTAAACTCTGAGACATCTCTGGGTCCTATATTCCAAATCCAAGACCTTGCCAGGTCCTAATCCAAAGCCGGGATCTCTATGGGTCCAAATCTAAGATCGACACCTCTCCGGTTCCTGAAATCCAAATCCCAGACCTCGTTGGGTCCAAATCCAAAACTAGGACCACTCCGGGTCTTTAGCCAAATCCTTAGCTGCTCGAACCCACTATCTGAATCCATATCACAACTTGCAAGTCGATAATCAAGTCTTACGATCTCTCTTGATCGTTGACGGCCTCTATGGAACCATGTTAAGCTCGATCCAAATATAATGATTAAATAGGTAGATCCTGTCGTGCTTCGGTGAATTAACCTATCCCTTGCACTCCGATTCAGTGCCCTGAACATTAAGCGATGCCTTGGTCCTCCTAGACAAATCTTAGCCTCTCCGGGCTCTTACTGGATCCTATTCTCTCATTCTTCGATGAAGGGGAAACGCTGTTGAGTGAGCCGATCCATTCTCTCTCCGGTGAAGCAGTATCGCACCCTACACTCCAATTCAATATCCTTGAACATTAAGCGATGCCATGGCATAAGTCCTAGATCGATTACAGCCTCTCTAAGTTCTTGCTGGATCCCATCACCTCACTCTCCGATGAAGTGGAAATAACGATGAGCGAGCCGATCTTGTCGCATTTAAGCTAAGCGGCATCATTCCCTGCACTCTAGTTCAGTATCCTTCAACATTAAGCAATTGAATTCCAACCAACTTTCAATATACATCCCTTAACTCTCTGAATAGGGATTTGTTTCATAAATCCACATTCATTTATTAAATCCAAGTTCCAAATGTCTGATAAGAAAAACATAAAAAACTTGGCAGTGCCTCTCCAGGCAGAGCAACCTATTACCATCTCAGAGCATGCCTAGGGATCGCTCTGGTTCTCTTACATGTGTAAGTGGCATATATGCTTTATTTATTTTTTTCTAAAACAAAATCAGAAAAATTATTTGATGACTGGAGTCTAAATCCTGAACTCATCACTTACCATCACGGTCAGTGGATGACGAGTCGTGACCCAAATCCAGGGTTGTTCCTGTTTGATCCAAGCGTCAGTTGCTCATGTTCTACCGCTTTTATTCAATCCCTCACATACTGTGGCTATCTGCCACTTCTAACATGTTCCTCCACCACATCCTTCAAGTGGCGGCATTGATCGTGGCATGTCATTCCAGCTCATGGAATAGGCAGTACTTCCCGCTCCTGTTCTGTGGGATCCTTCCCGGGTAGTTTCGGATATGGGAGCTACTCCCGTGTGTCCAAATAAATTCATTCGAGATTATCTCTCAAGTCCACATATGTTGCGAATTTGGGTTTCCAACCTCTCCTCCATTTGTCCGAACCACCATATCCATCGTCATGCTTTTGCTTTCCTTTATCCATCCCGCATTCTTCTCCAGATGTTCCTTCGCCTTGCACGGCGTTTATCTCTTGCCATTCAGCATGTGAATCCTCTAATGTAATGAACCTTTCTTCCTTATGATAAAATTCTCCAAGATCATGTGGTGGATCCCATGGCAATGAATCCTTGAACTCAATGCCTTCAGCAATCCCTAGTACCACCACCATCATGATCATTGATGGATCCAGGCGATCAATTGATGATACAAGTGCATTGAACCTCATTACAAAACCCCTCATGCACTATCCGATCCTCTGCTTCATTGAGCCAGTGTCATTACATTCTTGGGTCGCGTCACGTGGACCCTGAACTACCTCATGATGCGTTCCACTAGCTCGTCCTATGTCCTGATCAATCCTTTCTCTGGCTGCCTAAACTAGAGTGCAACCAAATCTGTCAAGTATAGAGGGAAACATCTTTCCATCACCTCCTCAGACATCCCTAGCACTTCCATATGTCTGATGTATCAGGTCACATGCATGGTCGGGTCCAACTTCCTATCATAGGCCTCCAATGTTGTAAATTTGGATTCTAGAGGGTTCCTTGCAAATTTGATATCCGAAGTGAATGAACTCCAATTGACTTCTTCCAAGCCTTTGCTCGGTAGCCCTCCTCTTATATTCCCTCCTGTCAATCCAGCCATTCGCTTATCTCCATCCGGGGGGTAGTCCCTTGTTTGCATCTCCACACCGCCCCATGTCCTGCAGGGTACTCTGGGTAGTACTCTTCATGTTGCTCATTTGCATTTGCATTGGCCCAAACTTGTTGAGCACCATTCATTGGTCTTCTATTATCCAACCCAAAGGGTCTACCCCTGGGCCTTTGTTGATTTCCTTCAGGCTCTCGATTCTGGTTCTGAATCTGACCTATAGAGATTTCTACAGCTCCAACTCCTTGCTCCACGTTGCCAGCAGTTGCGGTTGGTACATTCCCTTGACTTTGCACCCCCAACTTGTCCAACCTATCAAAGTATTTGCATCATGTCCTCTTGCCTCTTTTGCATCATTTCCATCTCGTCTCTAGTAAGATAGATTAAGATCTGGTTAGCTCCAAAGGAAGCCTGCTGACTTCCTTCTTACTGACTCCTTTCCATCCTCTTTTTCCTTATCGATTGCTTTTCCATAATCCTAAGAATCCGAGCTTTAGAATTCCTAAGTGCTAGTGCTCTCAATGAAAGCACCAATATGTTGGCACCAAAATTGATCATTAACACCCAAACACTAATGAAAGCACCAACTAACATTCACAGATCACAGATAGAGTGTATGTAGAGATTATAAATACGAAGAGTAGTAAAAACTAAAAGAAAGCAGCAATAACAGAGAATTTATAGTGGTTCGGCTGACTCTGGCTTACGTTCACTCCATAAATATCCTTTTTATTGATTAGAGAAACAATTGCAGTGGCAGTCCAAAGTTTTTTACAAAAATTGTAGAGTAGCCTTAATGAAGAAGATGAAGGAAAACAAAATGAAGATCGATTTTCTAAAGCCCCGGCTGATATATTTATAGGCAAAATCCGAGTTACTGGGCATCTTGAGTGATCATGGCTCATCAAGACCATAGCCGAACCCAAATCCATCATCACTGCTGACCCGGAGTTCAGAATATATCGATCCAATTTTGCCTTGGGAATGACTCAAAGTGAACATAGATATGACTCGGAGCAAACTAGCCTATGACCCGTAGTAACCTACGTTTTGACTCGGAGTAACACGGTGTCGATCCCATTCCTTTAAGACACCAACCCGATCCCCTTTAGCCAACCCGGAACCTTCATTTCAATGACCCGAAGTAGCCGATTTGATACAACACCGACCCAATTTCCCATATGCCGACCCGACCTCAGAGCCAACTCGAAGTGTGGCCAACGCCGACTCGAAGCGGGAGTTGTTGCTAACCCGAGTCATACTTTTGATGTCAATCCCATAGCTTGCCGACCTGGATCCAACATAGACCTGAAGAAACCTAAATGCCGACCCGGAGTCAATCTCTAAACATGCCGATCCTATCCACTTATTCTATGCCGATCCGTCAATTCATGCTGACCCGATGATTCATACATGCCAACCCAAAGACTAGAGGATGCTAACTCAAAGTAAATTATAAAGCCAATGAAAACGTGCCGACACGCGGCAGCCTTGCAACTACTCATAGTAGGAAGCTTGAGAACCCGAAGTGAACCATCAAACAACCAAAAGCAAACTCCAGCCATCTCAAAATGACTCGGTTTTTGTCGAAACTCATAGTTTAAGTATCCCACACCTTTTTTCCATCAATTTTGCTAAATCCCGACTTCATAATCATGTTTACCATCTGTGATTGATCATTTATCCATCTAGTTGACTCAAACCCATCGTACTCCAGCCTCGATAACGGAGCAATGGATTTAGTTAAATCCTTCTATCTACGGCCTTATCAAAAGGCGGGTTAACAGGGAGATCATACCCTACTTGGGAGTGACCAACATAGCCCTGCCGCATCTCCCCTATTTTAGTCATTCTCGGTTGATGAGGGTTGAGGCTACGTTTTACCTTTTATATAACACTTCCTTCTTGGAATGCTAATTTTACCCTCCAGGCAACAATGTAATTCAAGAATTCATCCATACAAGTCCGTTCTAGGACTGAGCGAAACCCTTGAGAGCTCCCTCTCCAATTCCATCATCTTTAAGATGTCTTCTTTTCCAAACATATTCGTTGGATCGAAGTAGTTTTCGGATAACATACCCGATCCCAGTCTCTTTGAAAGAACTTTTCAATAATTCCCTGTAAACTCAACCTAGGTTCTTTAGAAAGTAAACAAACAAAGATAAGACTGGAGATCACTTTCTAACTGTTAGCGGATGGTTTACCTTATCATTGTCTGTTGACCTAAAAAATGGACCGATACCCTGGTTTGGATTTGAAAGCACCAGCTCTGTCTTCACAGAGCAATATAACAAATCATAGAAAGAAAAAGAACCAATAAAGGAAAATAGACAGAAGATTTTTATAGTTGTTCAACTATTAACGAAGACTACGTCCACTTTATAGTTTTATTATAAGCTGAATGCTATTACAAAGGTTGTTTGGTCATAAAGATTTGGCTAATTCCAAGCTGAATTAGTTCTCCAAAGTTAGAATCCAAAGGTTAATATGGTGCACTCCTTCCGCGATCATTGTGAGAGAGGTTAGAAGTGAAGAACAATCCCAACAGAGCTTCAGTAATCAGCTTTCCCCAGCCTCTTGTTATGTTGTAGGAGGTATGTTATTTATAAAGGTTGGATGGTTTCTGGGCAAAGCCCGTCATTTTTAGGTCTCATATATGGCACAAGTGACTTAGGGGGATTCAATGGTCGAAAATTGTCAAACTCCCTAGGTCACTACTGACCCATGGTGTTGGGTCACATGCGACCCATGGGCTACGGCTCGCTAGCGACCCATAGGCTATGGCTAGCTGGCGACCCATGGACTATGGCTCGCTAGCGACCCATGGACTTAGTCTATTTTCTCCTGCTGAATTCTTCTTTCTTTAGTTGTCTTTCATAACTTTTTTATTCGTGGTTATTAAGGAGTACATGAGTCGCTGCTGATCCTGTCAAAGTGGTCTATCCTGGATTCTGAAATTAGAGAGGTCCTCTTAGCCATTTGTCATTGTAGTCGCATGTTGATGGCAAGTCGTTGGCTGCTTATTCTTAAATAGTTGTCGATCCACAAAGATGTTGGTCTCTTGGCTTCATCAACTCATGTCGTCACCTTAATCGTGTAGCTTGGTCCTTGTCGAACTCTAATCGTAACATCTCTGGTTAGCTCTTGAATCATACCGCCGCCCAAGATTGCATCGCTTTCCATTGGTATCTACTGGGTTAAAAACCAGGATAACATTTGCCCCGTAGAGTATGTCTTCATTGTAAACAAGGCATGCTATGGAATTTAACGTTTTCCATATCCAGTTGTTTACTTTCAGATGGTTGTATCGGAGCTCTACGCATAGAATAGCACAATGTCATCGGTTATTATACTTTGGTTCCAGCTATGGTTGCTTGCGTCTGCTTATAATGTTGTTGCTTGCGATCTCCTTACATGTCTTGGAGTGACGAACAATCGCGATTGATTGATTCTGAAGTGGCTGGACAGAGTTTTATTTTTCGAGTACACAAATATAAATGGTATTCAAATTTTTATACACATATTTATTTATTATTATTATTATGGGTCGCTAATGACCTATCCCTTTGAATATTCCTTGAACTGATGCCAGGTCAGGTGGCCTGCGACCCATGATGGGTTGGGTCGCATGCGACCCGAGTACTTAGAAAACTTTATCCCTTTTTCTTTACCCATTTATTTCCTTTAGCCGACCCATTGTGGTTAATTCAACCCAAGCCTTTCCTTTACTTCCAAGCGATCATCCTCTTGGCGATTCAAGCTGCTCCACATTGATTTGACCTACCGCCTGATCCCTTTGCCACCATCTCACCCGAGCATCAATTCATGCTGCTGCCACCCACAAATTCAAGTCCCTAGCTGACCCATCGCCATCTTAGAATCCTATCCCACCTGCTTCGTGCAATTTTAAGGTGTAGCCAACCCATTTCCTTATTTCACATGAGCCAATTCTCCACTAGCATGCCCGCGACCTAGTTTGTAGCTCGCTAAGTTCAATTTGTGACTTCTCTTGTTCCATTAAGCTGATTTGAGGTGGGTTTGCTTAGTCGAGTTATTGATTGCAATATGGGTATGATGATTTAATACCCAGCTTTAGGTTGTAATGGAAACTAAAAAAATTCGTTCCGATTGTGGTTATTTGGAGAAAGATAGGAAATCGAGTCTAGAATCATTTCTTGGAATGAAATTCAGTCTTAGGCCCGAGGCTAGATGTGTTTTGCTATCTTCGTCTATCGAACCAGGATTAGCCAATTACCAATCTACAGACATCGCTTTCATAATGCTTCATCATTTTACCTTGATTCTCCTGAGAACTTAGGCTTACCTCGTTTTTCTTATTTCATGCTTGGTGTCTCTGCGATGAGAAGAGTTTTCCATGTCGCTTTGGATAACGGATCTGTTATTGATCACAGGGCGATAATGGGCATGCAAGCAGCATAACCAAAAGTTTTAAGCAAAATTTTACAGGAATTTTTTCTTTACTTTCACTTTAAGTGAACTATCTACACGGGATAGGCCATTTGCGGTGCTTCAGACACCGAGCTTACCTCATATAGATAGCACACTGCACTTGCCCCAGTACATTCTTGAAATCCGACATGCTAATCTAAAGTCAATGTCGCGTCGTGGTTCAAGTGTGATAGGGAAAATTCGTAAGGATGAGTTAGATTCATCAATAGAATTGCCTGACCTTTTATGTATGCGAGTCCTGTCATATAGAATGAAACAGCCATCCACACGTCGCAAGTTAAATAGACAAAGTTTGACGCTTTCTGAGGCTGAATCGTCATCCACTTCCCAAGCCAAGTTTGGTCAACTAGTTCCGGTGGGGCCGATCGTGGATCGTATGCCTCCCAACGTTTGAGTTTTATTCAATCCGCTTGAAAAAGCCCTATCGATGATCTCCGCCTTGGTTCTCCATAACATATGTTTACAGCATGGGATTCCCGAAGAGGACGTACGCCTTCCAAAGATAAATGAGTGCACTCACATGCCTCTCCCCTGGGTTCACAGCTTGCCATCGGTTCATGTTTAAATGGAGCTATGCCTCCCTTTACCGATTTTCTTCATGAAACGTTATCGACCTTAGGAATTGCCTCATTCCAGCTCCACCCGAACGGCTACGCCATCCTCACCAGCTTGCATATCCTTTTATGCGAACATTTCATCATGCTCCAAGTTTTGATGAGTTATGGTAATGCTTAGCATTCAAGAGGAGAGATGATTGCCCCTCCTTGATTGTACTCGAGGCCCAATGGAATCGGTAGATCATTCTGCATCTACAAAGCAAATTATCTTAATTCAAGACATAATACTTCTTCATCAGGTGCCTTGAGGGATTTAATCGTCGATGGACGACATGGGGTAAGTTTCCTTATTCTCCATTTGCCGAGCTTTGAAGTGGTGTGATAGAGTTTCTAATTGATTGCCTGCTTTTTACAGTTATCCCAAGGCCAAACAAAGACATGGCTCTTAGTGAAATTTGTCAGACTTTGAAAGTTATTGATGCCGAGGAGTAGAGCGCCAGAGTCTTGCTTACTGATGAGAACTTGCGCCAATTCAGGTAGTCAGCTCCAAGCAGATCCGTTGCTCAAATTTAAGCTCCCTCTCCTAGTCGAGGCAGAGTTCATGCAAGGTCTTCTTCTTCTTTACATGATTTTGATAAGGGTCGTGAAATAGGTGGCCTTTTCGAAAGTCCGCTCGATGAGACTCAGAAAAAGGGGATCACAGTGGAGCTAAGCGGTTCCACTAGAATGTCCCGATTCAAAAGGAATCGAAAATTGAGCCCAGGAAGAGAGAAGGGAAAGCTATGATAGACTCAGAGAAGGAGGGAGGGGAATTTGCGAGCAGCAGTGATGAATCCACAACCAGTGACAAATATCTGTTAGAGTTTGAAGTTAAGGATTCAGAGCCATGTGACAAGACACCGGGCATGAGTCCTGTTCTTTTGGATTCTCTCCCTTCAAATGCTGGTGATAAAGACAAGGCCCCAGAGGCTGACGAACAACATAGTTCCCCCGGTAAGGCTGCCGGGGTAGATTTTGGAGATATCAGCAATGTATTCGTCGATTTTGATGCCCTCATGAAAGATGACTTCAACTTTGATGTTACGCCACCAGTTCTAGTGGTATCGTGCCATCTTCCAGTCCAACTCTACTTGCGACAACCGAAGTCAGCCCTATTTCCCCACCTACAATCATCCGCTTTAGTTTGTGATGACGTCTTAGGCCCATTCTAGGAATGCACGGCATGACACATTAGTATTGCACTTATATTTACTTTCCATTCTCTCGTATATTTGCTCAATTCTTAATTTTTTTTGAAGTTCCTCATGTATGCTTTATTTCAGATATGATGAGAGGTTGTGGTCTTTACGACGACGTTGAGGATTACACTGAATTACAACGGTACTCGAAGTGTTATTTTAGTCGCCACCAAGTTCGAGAGTTGGAGTAAGAATATAGGTGGAGGAAAGAACATAAGGCAGAAACCTGATGTAAAGAAGAAAGGATAAACATCGCTCACATAGAGGCGGTTACAAGATAAAATGATCTCACGATGAAAGGAAGAGTCATCGAAGAAGTCTAAGCTCGATCATCGCTCCTACCCTTCTGAACTTGTTCCGAAACATACTTCCTGGGACAAGTGGTTCCAACTTCTTCCGCCCTCATTCCGCCTTCAATGCGCATCTCATCTTCTTCTGCTGTTGCTACTGCCCCTGTTCCTTCTCATCCCCTTTGGAGACATGCCTATAATTTTTCCCGTAGTCCCACCTAAGCTTGAGGCGGCTCTTCCTGGTTGGTTTCTAAAAGGTGTTAAGTATATGGATATTCATCCCATTTGAAGGGACCTTTATATGCCGCGCCTTCAAGGAATTCAGGCTAATTTGCAGCAGGGTGAGAAGTGGGTGAGGCGTTGTAAACAACTAGCTGATACAAACAGGAATAATTATCAGGAGCTACTGTCCTTCGAAGCCAAAATTGATGATTTTGAAAAGGTGCTAATCAAGCGGGATGCTAAAATTAAGCAACCAGAGGAGGAAAAAGAGGCAGTGCTTCGGGAAAGTACAAGGATTTCCAGCGTGATGTAGGAGATAAAACATGTGCATGCGAGTGCCGAAATCGTCTGGAGAGACAAAATTAAGATGATGCATGCGGAAGAAGCCAAGAGAAGGAAGATATGGTTGCTTGCAATGCTATTATTGTAGTCCAAAAGTAGACAATTGCGGACCACAATCTAGTTTTATCGAGCCATACCAAAGCAATCTCCGATCAGGCCAATACAATTGAGGAGTTGCAGAGGACAATTGTAGGATTACAAGCCCAAGTCGTACGACTTAATGTTGACAAAACTATGGTTGAGATGGAGAAGGATGCGGTGATGGCAAATTACCTAGAGCTCTAGCATACTTTTGACCGAAAGATGGAGAAACTAGATTCGACGATCCTATATTTCTTTGTCCACTCTATATTGCATTAGGGGAGTCTCTCTTATCTTAGGCAGAAGTTTCCATGCAATCTTGCCTTTGTTTGGGACAAAATCGTGTTTTGTTTTGCAAAGAATGGTGACGTATATACAGATCAGGAGTTGTGGGATGCCTATCTTAATAAGCAATCCAAGAAGGCGTTGCTTGAAGGCCAAGAAATTCTTCTAGTTGAACGGGAGATGGAAACTGCCGAATCAGCTTTGATGGTTGCCACTGATGCACCTACCGAGTCTCTAATCTCTGTTGTGGGTGAACCTTCGGGGCAACCTCATGATCAGTCGACGAGTTCGGGGCTCGATGTTGTTCCCCATGTGGTGGATATTTCCAAAGGAGGTGAAGGAAATGAGTTTGAATTTGTCATCCGTGAGCCTACCTCCGATGCAGGTTATGGTCACTCCTTCCTCGAATTCGGGGGACTCCATCTTACGCTACAGGAGTAAGAGGATTTTAATGCTTTTCTTTTTGATCATATAGGTCCCTCTACTCATCCTGTTGATGCACCCGTTACTTCGGCGCTTGTGCATACTTTTATCTTTACATGTTCTGAAATTATGTCTATTCCCGTCCCTGCCCCCACCTCAACCCCTAGCTCGCAGCCGGGACCGGAGGTTAAAAAGATTGAGGAACTTCATGGCCTGGACGGTCCTTCTGCATCCCTTGATGGTGATATGACCACCATTAAGTCCAAAGCGCATGAGACACTGACAAAGCAGCAACCGAAGACTTCGCATGACTTAGTTACTGTCAATAAAGAAAAAGTGGAGGTGGTCAAGGCTTCGAAGAGTTCCTGGAAGCGGAGAAAGTGCAAGGGGTCGGGAAGCTCTACTGGAAAGCACTTGGAGAAGGAGGAGATCACCGAAGAAATACAAGTTGATGTTACCGGCAGCGACACTTCTCCAGAAAAGAAGCAGAAGCTGCCCACTAGAGGCGGTAAAGGAAGTGCTGGGAAAAGGCGTTGAATAGCTTATTCGAGGGGGGACTGCATTTTTCTATGTAGCTTGTGAGCAACTTGAGTTGTTGTGTGTCTTTTTATATTCTTATACTCAAGTGTTGGGTATGCACTTTGGGTCTTGATCATGGAGTCTATAATAATAATAATAATTTATTTGTTGGCCGATGCTGTGTGGGTATGACCCCCACATTTTGATTTTGTGTTCATATGATTACCGACAATACAATGGTATTTTGACTTTATCCTTGTATGCCTTTCTATACGTACTCTATGTGCATGCCGACGTTTCATTTCATAATTTCGCTAACAGCACTTAGAGGAATTTTCCAATTTTCATTTCATTTCAACGTACTCTTCAACGATATTGTCCCTTGGAAAGTTTCAAATTTTCCTTAGGAAGTGAACTCTCGCTTGGGATTTTTGTTAACTTTTAAGTTCGAACTTGTGAGTTTATTTTCTTTTTAAGTGACAAGACTTATGGACTCTTTGCATTCAAGTGATTATGTCTTTATGCAGGTATATGTTCCTCAGTTTATAAGGTTGTTCACTCCAAACAAACTCCAAGTATCCGAACCTCCAAGCAACGCAAGAAGTTTCCCCTCGAGTGCGCGGCTTCTGGGGTTTCTTAGCACTTCTTGTTCTCGTGCAGCATGAATTGTTAGGTTTCCTCGACGTTGCCTATCTACAGGCGATGCAAAAAGTTGGAAATATAGATTTTCTCGTCGTTGCCTTTCTTCGGGCGACAAGGGAAGCTTGAATTAGAGCTTCTTGACATTGCCTATCCTTAGCAATGCGAAAAATTAGCGTCTTGAGTTCCTTGATGTTGCCTATCTCCATGCGATGCGAGAAACCTAAATTTGGGCTCCTTGACGTTGCCTGTCTCCGAGAAAAGTGAAAAGCTTGCGTCTTGCGTTCCTTGGCGTAGCCTATCTCCAAGCGATGCAAGAAACTTGAATTTGGGGCTCCTCGGCTTTGCCTATCTCCACGCAAAGCGAGAAGCTTGCGCCTTGAGTTCCTTGGCATCGCTATCTGCGGGCGATGCGAGAAACTTAAATCTCGGACTCCTCGGTGTTGCCTATCTTCGGGAAAATGCGAAAAGCTTGCGTCTAGAGTTCCTCAGCATCTCCTATCTTCGAGCGATGCAAGAAACTTGAATATGGGGCTCGTCAGCGTTGCCTACCATAGGGCAACATGAGAAGCTTGCATCTTGAGTTCCTCGGCGTCCCCTATCTTCGGACGATGCGAGAAACTTGAATCCAGGGCTCCTCAGCGTTGCCTTTCTCTTTGCAATGCGAATAGCTTACGTCGTGATTTCCTCAGCATCGCCTATCTCTAAGATATGTGAGAAACTTGAACATGAGGCTCCTCGGCGTTGCCTATCTCCGGGTAATGTGAGAAGCTTGTGCCTTGAGTTCCTCGACGTCGCCTATATCCGGGCGATGTGGGAAACTTAAATCTTAGGCTCCTCGGCATTGCCTATTTTAGGGCAATGCGGGAAGCTTACGTCTTGAGTTCCTCGACATCGTCTATCTCCAGGCGATGCAAGAAACTTGAATCCGAGGCACCTCGGCATTGCCTGTCTCCGGACAACACGAGGATCTTGCATCTTGAGTTCCTCGACATCGCAATCTTCGAGCGGAGCGAGAAACTTGAATCTGGGGCTCCTCGATGTTGCATATCGTTGGGCATCGCAAGAAGCTTGATTTTAATGTTTTTTAGCGTCGCCTTATTGCTGGCCGATGCGAGAAACTTGGGCTCGTGGTCCTCCTGATGCTGCCGTGGCGGCATTATTTCTCAAAGGGCCAGGATCGGGTTCCATCGATCCAATGGATTGAGTGGGTTTACTCCAGCCGACTGTTCAGGTAATTATCGGGCACATAATTTGAATAATTCAAAAAGCAAACTTCTAAAGAAAAGCATGGTAGATTCTTTTCCTATTTACAACGCCAAATGCATTTCCGTAATGGCTTATTTGCTAAAATATGAAAATACATAAAGTTGCTTTTAAATGAAATATCGACGGAGCGATTCGATGTTCCAGGCTCTAGGAATCACCATCCCATCGACAGTCGTCAGCTTGAAGGTCCATCACCAAGCTTTTGATGAATGACGAATGGTCCTTCCTAATTTGGTCCGCAGGCCCACGGAACCAGGTAAACTCGCTTGAGCATGAGATTGCCAACTTCGAAGGCTTGATTGTGAACTTTGGAGTTAAAGTATCATGCAACCTTTTTTGTTGGGCTGTAATTCTCAAATCTACTTGCTCTCTCTTTTCGTCAACCATGTCAAGTTATTCGAGAAGAGTTGCTCATTTTGTTTTTGGTTCAAATTCAGCCTTCAATGAGAAGGGACTTCTAGTTCAATAGGAATCATTACCTCTGAACCATATGGTAATGCAAATGGATTGTGGTTGGTAGCAGCTTTATGTGTTGTTCTGTAAGCCTATTGTGTGAGTGGAAGCTCATCAACCCAGTTTCACTTTTCTTTTATCAATCGTTGTTTGATGGTCGACTTGATGATCTTATTTATTGCCTCCAGTTACCTGTTTTCCTATGAATGTGCCACTATGGAAGAGCTCTTCTCAATCCGGAAGCACTTGCAGAAGTCCTTGAACTCGGCATTCTTGAACTACGTTCCATTATCAGTGATGATTTTCTATGGCACACCAAACCTACAAATGATCTTTTAGTAACTAAGTTAATAAATTTCTTTGTGGTTATGGTGGCCAGCAGTTCCGTTTTGGCCCATGTCCTGAAATAATCTACGGCCGCTATTGCATATTTGGCTCATCCTTTTTCCATCGGAAGGACGCCAATGAAATTGATCCCCGATATCAAAAATGGCCATGGGCTGACCATTTGTGTTAGCACTATTGATGGAGTTCTCTTAATCATGCAGAATCTCTGATAATGATCACGAGTCCTTGCATGATCCGGGGCATCACGGTTTACTGTTGGCCACAAGTACCCGTATCGAAGAACTTTCTTTGCCAGGGTCGGCCCCCTAGTGTGGTCTTCGCACTCATCTTTGTGCACTTCCTCCAGGATTTGGTGTGCTTCATCTCCAGTCACACACCTGAGAAGAGGGGTCGGGAATCCCCTTCAATAGAGTATTCCGTCCTATAACATGAACCACGGTGCATTCTTGAGTAATTTCTTTCGCTGGTTTCGATCTCCCGGAAGAGTTTCGGCCAGAATATATTGCCATCCACGTGTTCAGATCCATAGTGGTCTCGAGAATCCATTCTACATCCATTTCGTTAATGCTTGGATTGGTTAGGGTTTCGACTGGGACAGCTCCCAACGATTGAGCTTCTCCAGAGCTTGCTAATTTGGCCAAAAAGTCTACCTTGGCGTTTTTCTCCCGTGGTACGTGGGTTGTCATGTAACGCTCGATGTTGCTCAGTTTCTCTTGCACTTTGGAGAGATATGGAGCCAGATTCTCGTCGCACGCCTGATACTCTCCTTTCACTTGACACACAACCGGCTGGGAGTCTATATATATGAATGGACTTTCTTTTGAGTTCCTTTACATCCTTTAGCCTTATGATTAGTGCTTCGTATTCCGCCTCGCTATTTGCTGTAGGGAATTCTAGATGTAGAGCATAGCTAATGGCCTACCCCATTGGAATTTCACATGCTACCCCTCAGGAGTTGTTCGATGCTCCATCGACAAAAAGTTTCCATTGTGTGTCAACTTGCGACTGAACTTCCTCTTCATCGTCCCTTATTGTGAACTCAGCAATGAAATAGCCAACGCTTGCCCATTGATTGCCTTCCTTGGGTGGTAAGCGATATCATATTGACTCAACTCTATGTTCCACTTAAGCAATCGTCTGAATGTTTTTGGTTGGTATAAAACTTGTTTTAATGGTTGATCGATCAATACTTTAATTGGATGAGCCTGAAGTATGGCCCCAATTTTCAGGATGTGATCAAAAGGAAAATATGCTAGCTTCTCTAATTCAGGGTAATTCTTCTTAACTTCGGTGAATTGCTTGCTAATGTAGTATATCGGTCGTTGGATCCTCGCTTCTTCCCGTATGAGAGCTACGCTCAATGCGTGCAGGGAAATTGCTAAGTAGATGAATAAGAATTCTCCATCGACTGGTTTTAATAAGAGCAGAGGAGTTTCCATAAGTTGCAACAGTTCCTCGAAGGCTGTTTGACAGGCTTCACTCCATTTGAAGTTTTTCTTTCCCTTCTTTAGCGCATTAAAGAATGTTATACACTTGTCTGTAGCTTTTGAGATAAAACAGCTTAGTTGTGCGACTTTTCCATTCAAACTTTGAACTTCTCTCTTATTCTTAGGGGTTGGACTTCAAGTAATGCCATTATTTGCTTTGGATTTACTTCAATGCACCGAGCACTAACTATGAATGCCAAGAATTTCCCGAAAGAGGCCTCGGAATGACATATAAGTGGGTTTAGCTTCATTCCATACTTACGGAGTATCTCGAAAATCTCAGCAAGATTATCTAGGTGGGTAGTGGCTATTCGGGATTTAACTAACATATCGTCCATATAAGCTTCCATAATTTTCCCAATCTGGTGCTTAAACAAAGTATTCACTAGTTTTTGATATGTGGCCCCCGCATTCTTCTAACCAAACGACATCATTTTATAACAATATAGCCCTAAGTCAATGATGAAGCTAGTATTTTCTTGATCCGGTTCGTGCATTAGGATCTGGTTATGGCCCGAGTACGCATCCATAAAGGATAGCAATTTATGTCCCACTGTCTCATCCACTATTTGATCAATTCTAGGTAGTGGGAAGCTATCCTTTGGACAGGCTTTATTGAGGTCTAAAAAATCAATACTGGTTCTCCATTTTGCATTAGACTTTCTTGACTAGTACGGGGTTTAATATCTATTCGGGGTAGGTTGCATCTTGGATGAAGCCATTGCCCATTAGTTTATCCACCTCTTCTTTTAATGCCCTGGATCATTCTGCGCCCAAGCTGTGCCTTTTTTGCTTCATTGGAGTGAATTTGGGATTAATGTTAAGGGCGTGAGAGGCAGTTTCAGGCGATACTCCACACACATCAGCATGCATCTGGGCAAAAACATTTAAGTTAGCGTGAAGGAATTTTTTCAACTCTGATCGCATCTTTTTTTCGAGTGGCGACCCGATTCTCAGGGCCCATATGAGGTAATCCATTCTAATTGGGATAGACACCATCGGTTCAGCTGGTGTTGCCCTATCCTCCTTTGAGCTCTTCTTTCTAGGGTCCAAAGCCTAGTCAAATAGGCTATGGTTCCCAAGCCAGGGGTAGTTCTACAGTTTCCACTCATAGGGTTCATGGATGTGGAGAGCTTTCCCCACATCCTTTCCCTTCTCCCTTCTACTAGATTCACGTAATTCCATGATATAACACTCTCTAGCCATGCTTTGGTCTTCTTTTACAAACCCGACTCCATGCTTGGTAGTCAATTTCATCGTGACGCACCATTGAGAAAGTTCTATCTTTAAGTCGGCTAACGCAGGCCTTCCAATGAATGCGTTATATATTAACATCTCGTCTACAATCACAAAAGTCGTAATAAGGGTGACTCATCGTTCCCTTATTCAAAGCTCTATAGTTAGGTCAATGGTTCACACCGCTGCTTAGGCTCTCCGATAAATCCCTGGATCTTCGTTTCGCACGCAGATACACTTTTCATAACTATCTTCATCTGATCGAAAGTATTCTTGAAAAGTATATTAACCAAGCATCCATTGTCAACCAATACTCGTCGGATAACTACGGTCCCGATTCCCACTGTTATCACCATTGGATCAAGAGTTGGTCCCTCAATTCCTTCAGTACCATGATCATGAAATATTATATCATTGCTTAGCACCTTATACTGTTAACTGGAGTTTCACCATCTATTTTGAAATACGACCCATTCGAGATGTGTTTTAGCAAGCTTGCGTATTTCTCCATCTCCTCCCAACTTATTTATCAAGGATGCGGCCCCACGGATATTTTTTTGATAATAAGCCTTTCGTCAGTTCGTTTTGACCATTGGTCACTGGATCCTACCAGATTTCCTTTCTCCCTAGTGGTTGACGGACTATAGCTTGGCTGGGTTTTCACACTCCTTTTACATATTGCAGAAGCCTGTTATCATGGATCAATCCTTCAATGAGGTCCTTAAGGTTGCGGCGTTCATTTTTGTTGTGCCCATGTGTCTCATGGAAGCTTCGGAATTTCCCTGAGCGCTTTTGCTGTTCCGTTGCCTCCTTTTTGACGGGTTTTCTATACTCTTTGGTTTCTTGTGTTGCGACATAAATATTTTCTGAAGTGTCATTCAGAGGGGTATAATCTCCTGGTCCAAACTCTCTAAACCTTTTGTTATGGCCACCACCATTTTTCTTATCAGAGTTCTGGTTTCCACTCTTTTGGTTTCTATTCTTCCCTGCAGCCCTTTGGCTATTCCTGAGGTAGCGTGTATTCTGATTAGAAGCCATGCCATTCTGCTCAGCGTTCGTTTGTTGTGTTCCAAAAACCTTTCTTTCCAACACATGTGCCTCTTCCAACTTCAAGTATTGGCTTGCTTTGTAGTTGAAACATTTCCTGTTGGCGGGCTGCTCATCTTAATCCATCTCTCGAACTCCGTCTCTGGATGAATAGCATGGACCAGGGCCATAAAAACCACGTCTTCGTTAGGATAACTCACTTCTGTTACCGACGTATTGAATCTGTTCATAAATGATCTCAATGACCTGTTGCGCCCTTAAACTAGTGCTGATAGAGATATGATGTCTTTCGGTTGGGTGGTATGAAGTGTGAAATATTCAAGGAACTTTGTTGCAAGTTGATCAAAAGTAGCGATAGATCTTAGGGATGTCTGGTAAATCACATGGATGCAATGCCTTCCAGGAAGAAAGGAAAACATCGGTAGCATACGGCCTTTAGAGAGTTGGTTGCGTCCATGTACCAACTATATCTGTACAAATAGGTTTCAGATCCTTAGCCCCATCATAGGAGGGGATGGTTAGAAGGGTAAAATTGTCTGGGTATCTTTCATTCGAGATCCCGTCGGTATAAGGGGTCCGACTGGGGAAAATTCCAATTCATTGTCTTTCTAACTCTTACTCTCGTCCACCAGCTGCTTGACCATGTCTGCTATGTATACCTCTGATGTTCGGTGATCCTAGAGGCGGCATTCAGTCACTGCTCCATGTGATTGGTTCAGTAAACAATCTTGGCACATGGGTTGATGCCTAGGCTCTCTTGTCTATGGGAGAACTATTCCTACGAGATCTCGTTGGCTAGCATTTGGCCTAACTGGGATAGTCTGGACGTTTTTAATGTTATCAAATGCAGTAGCATCTTCCACTACCTGATGACCCTGCACTTCGCCCTCCAAATCAGAGAGGTTCATAGCCACATCCTTTGGTAGGGTTTTAGCTCCTTTATTCAAATTCAGATTTGGTTGTCTTGGTCAAGTGGGATGTTCTCATTCTTTTCTAAGTTATACCCCATTGTCACCCTTTTCAATGGCTGTTTTCTGCTTCTCCTCTATAAGCTGGAAATAGAGGAGTTTTCCTGTTCTATAGCAGTAGCTGGTTCAGGAATAGTTTTTTGAACGACATTTGATTGAAGAGTTATCAATGCACTGAGCTTCTCCATTAGAGCCTTTTGATTATCTTCCATTTTTTGGTTGATTTCTTCAACCGTCTTATTTAACTCGTCTCTGTAACAACTTCATGCTGACTACAGGACCCTGATGCTTGATTCCCTAAGCCAGTAGCATTTACTTCAGCGTGTTGGATACCAACTCCTTCCACAGCTATTGCTGCCCCTATGGACCTTCTAGAGGCAGTCCTTTTCCTTCCAGGAGCCATTGACTTTTGAAGATAGTGGGGTCCTTAAGCGAAGATTGGGGATCTAACTTCTAGATCTATGCAATCAAAAGTAGATAGCTAGATCTAGATTCTATGTTAGAAATGGAGATCTAACTTATAGATCTATGCAATCCAAAGTAGATAGCTAGATCTGGATCCGGGCTTGTAGTTTCTTAGTAAAAGCACCAAAATGTTGATCCAGAAAATTGACCAACGCCATGGTTTGGATTTGAAAGCACCAGCTTTGTCTTGATAGAGCAATATAATAGATCATAGAAATAAAAAAGAAGCAATAAAGGAAAATAGACAGAAGATTTTTATAGTGGTTCTACTATTAACGAAACCTATGTCCACTTTATAATTTTATTATTAAGCCAACTGCTATTACAAAGGTTGTTTGGTTACAAACATTGGCTAATTCCAAGCTTAATTTATCTCTAAAGTTAGAATCGATCGGAGAATCATGGTGTATTCCTTCTGAGATTGTTGTGAGAGAGGTCAGAAATGAAGAATAATCCTAGCAAAGCTTCAGCAATCACCTTTATCCAGCCACTTGTTATGTTGTAGGAGGAATGCTATTTATAAAGGTTAGAGGGTTTCTAGGCCATGTCCGTCATTTTCTGGTCTTAGATATGGCACAGGCAACCTAAGGGGATTAAATGGTCAAAAATTGTCAAATAACATGGGTCGCTAACGACCCATGGGCTATGGGTCGCTGGCGACCTATAGTCTTAGTCTATTTTCGCCAGTTGAATTCTTCTTCCTTTAGTCATATTTAATAATTTGTTTGTTCATGGTTATTAAGGAGTACATGAACTGCTGTTGATCTGGTCACAGAGGTTTATCCTGGATTCCGAAATTGTAGAGGACTTCTTAGCCATTCATTGTTGTAGATGCATGCTGATGGCAAGTCGTTGGCTGCTTATACTTAAATACTTGTCGATCCGCAGAGTTGTTGGTCTTTTAGCTCTGTTGACTCCTGTCATCATCTTAACCGTGTATCTTGGTCCTTGTGGAACTCTAGTCGTAACATCTCAGGTTAGCTCTTGAATCATCCCACAGCTCAAGGTTGCCTCTCTTTCCGTTGGTATCTGCTAGGTTAAAAACCAGGATAACATTGTCCTAGGAGAACGAAATGAGATTTATACGCACAGTACAACATCATCGGAGTTGACTGTGCCATATAGCTCACGTGTTTCCCTTAGATATTTCCAAAGTTACGTCTTTGGTCCATTTTCAATAGTATGTTATTTAACTATCGAATAACAAACATTAAATCAAGGATTTAATTCCATAAGGAAAACTAACATTGGTTAAGCACCAAGCAACAACAAGCCTCTTTTAACAAATTCTTTGATTTTCTCAAATAACTTTGTAAATATTTGTACCAAAATACTTCTACAAAGATTCATCCACAAACACTTATATTCTCAATACTTGAAAAATATTATTATACTTATCTCAACGGTATAAGTATAATCACCAACATTTGGGAAGATCCCTCGATTCAAAAATTATTCAAAACACAATTTTAAATCCATAAACAAAAACATGTATAAAACTCCTTTCATAAATATATAAATCTGCTTCTAAATTCTTTTATAATATCTAAAATCCATTTATAAAACTTTTTATCTTTAACTGATCTTCCTTTACACTTTCCAAACATAATATAAAATACCTCTTATAACCCACATCCATTTATAATACCCCATTTATAAATCTCGAAAGCATTTAAAATAAAATTCTACCCTTTTACTTAAAAAACTATTATGTAATACTAATAATATAAATAAATAAATATTAACTTTAAAACATCTTCAAATAATAATTAATAAATTCAAACATTCTTAAATAAACGATGATGATTTACCTTTAGCATTTTCATAAATAATGATAATTAATTTCCAAAGTCTTACTAATAAATAATTAAAATTAATTTCAACCATATTAATAATTTTTAAATAGTAATCTTTCAAAAATACTAAAATATTGATAAACCATTTCTAAATGGTATAAATATAAATAAATAATTTTTAAAACACACACACACACACACACAGATATATATATATATTCCCTTGATAAAAATCCATACTTAACTTTCTAATAATTGTTTCCATATTTATAAAATTATATTTATAAATCTCTTTTATTTTATGAAACTTCCTTTCATAAAATTCCTTAACTATGAACCCCATTTATAACTTTATTAGGTTTATAAACCTCACTTGTTTATAATTCCAATTCAAAACATAATTTCAACCATTTTTAACCTTACTTCCGTAAGTATAAATTTCTATCAATTTATAAAATATCATTTAATAATCCTAATTCACCCTTACTTTCGATTTCCAAAATAGAGTCAACTGTTTTTTAAAAAAAATCGATGTCTTATAAAAAATCCATGATTTGATTAATATCACCCATTTGTTAAATCATAATAATTTCAATTGATTTATGACACCGTTTATAAATACACACTTTTATTAACAAAACATGATTTTTGCAAATCTTTACTTCATTTGTAAAACATCACTTTATACAAAATAATTAACAATATTTATATCAAATATTTTATAATTCCTTTTACAACCATATCCTTTTTATTTTAAAAGACAAACTGAATTTAATATTTAAAGATCTTTATCCACAATTCAAAATTTCTGTTTAAAAATATTATTTTTTATAAAACTTTAAATTTATAATTTCTCAAAATCATATATTTTATGTTGGAAAAATTATTTAAACATGTAAAATTTTCAAAATCACATGAAATTCCTTTTTAAATTGAATCATTATTTTATAATATTATAAAATACCAAAATAAGGCCAAGTGCTATTAAAGCCCTAAATAAACAAAATCGTATTCATGTCATCAATATGTCATTGAACAAGTCATATATCATAATATATGAAAATAAAATCAACAGTGTGAGAAATCCCTTTGGATCCCTCCAACTTTTCCCCCTCGCATCACATACAACATATAATTAGAAATTATAAATCAATCGCTTCAAGGCAGGATTCGTATACAAAGGGTCGTCCGCTCTTACACTGGAATGTAATAGGGTTTCATCCGCTCCAATGGGAGGAAATACATCCAAACCAACAACATAATTTAGTATATTATCCAACAGAAAATAAAGATCATCAATAAATATCAAAACAACCAATAAATAATATTTACTGACTATATAAATTTCTTAATAAGCCAAAAAAGTGAAATTAACTCACATTGATTTTTATAGTCGCTAAAACTCATTTTGAATTAAAACTGAACGAATGTCAAATTTTAACCCAAAATTCTCACTAGCCCTGAATCCGTCCAATTCTATTCCATAGCGTAATGCTCATTGATACGAATGCAACGCCACTCGTCGTGCTCAATTTGAACCTCGTACGACAAAGTTACGGATTAATTAACATTTGATATAATTAATTTTATAATTAACTTAATTAAATAAATTTAATAATAAAAAAATTGAATGTTACCCTTCTCCTTTCCTCCCACCCGTCTTTCTTTCCAGGTCACCCAAATATATTTTATTAACTCTCACTCAACCAGGCCACCGCCGCTTGTCGCCTCTGATGGTGCGCCATCCTCCTGCATGCCTTAGCCTCCACACACACTACCGCCATGCAAAATTACACAAAAAACCATATTTTTCTGTTTGCAAATGCAGCCACTTCGCTTCTGCCTCAGATCGTCGATTGACGATCCAACCGTTGATTGCCTATGTATTGTTGTGCTCAATATTTTACTAGTTGAAGTCAAAGCTTGAAAGTTGAAGGAGTGGCTCCGATCGACCAAGGTCGTAGGATAATAGGTTTATTTTAATGGCGGCTCCACTTTCTTAGCTTAGGTTTGCAAATGATAAAAAATGATGGCTATTTGTAGAAAATTTCCATGGCATTATCCATTCGCGAAAATATCGAACTCAAACACAGCGTGCCGCTTGGTGTTCAATATGCTATACGCTTATTTCAGACACAATGGAATATATATCGAAAGCCAGTTCCATCATATACAGAATATAGCTTTTCAAAATCAAATTATATTAGTTTAAATTCCTTTATTTAATTTCTACGCGTTTCGAACTCACACGACTAAACGATATGTCCGATCACTAAAAAATTCGATGGGTGGAACTGGTTTCGTCGAAATCCGAGACAATGCTTTGAAAGTCTAGTTTTATACGTTTATTAAAATGAATTATTTTAAAAATAAACTCAATAACTTTTAAATTTGAATTAAAATTTTACTATCTTCATTCTTATTTTTAATAGAGTTTAAACCAACTTTTGAAATCATTTTCACTCACAATGATTTCAGGATTCAATTATTCAAACAATTCCAATTATTAAATTCAATAATTAATTATCAACTAAATGGCTCTATGTTGAAATCTAAGTTTTTAAATTTATAAAAGTAACTTTTCAATATTTAAACTCAAGTAAACATTCCAAATTCACATGATTGAAATTCTGGGTCGTTACACCAGAGACCGGTTGGGTTCCCTAGTATATGAATAATGTCAGAGATACTACTAGTTGGTGCAAATATAGATACTACACAAAGGATATGACTCTAATCGATTCATCAATGGGAACTGAAAGAAACTATGTAACGACCTAGAATTTTAGTCATATGAATTTAGAATATTTGATTTATTTTAACATAATGAAAAATTATTATTATACATTAAATAACTTGGATTTTAAATATAACGATTTATTTGATAATTAAATTGTTGAATATAATATTGGAATTTTTTAAATAATAATCTTGAATTAAATACGAATGAAAATGATTTCAAAAGTTGATTTAAATTCTATTTAAATAAGTAGAAAAATAATAAAACTTTTAAATTTCATTTAAAAGTGATTTAAATGATTTCGAAAATTACTCGTTTTAATTAATGTGTAAAAATAGGTTATTTCTATGTTTTCTTGGATTTCGACGAAACCAGATTCATCAGATCTGTAATAGTGAATTATTACACGTTGTTGAATTTTGTGGCAATTAGACATATCATTTGGTCATGCGAGTTCGACACACGTAGAAATTAATTAAAGAAATTTAAATAAATAAAATTTAATTTTTTAAACGCTAACTTTTGTATACGATGAAAATGGCTTCTAACATATATTCCATTATGTTGGAAATAAGTATATAACATGTAGAATGTCGAACAGCATGCTTCGTTCGAAGTCCAAAATTTTCACGGATGAATAGCGTTGCGAATTTTTTTTACATAAGGACATCCCTTCCTTCATTTGCAGCCCTAAAAATTTACAGTCGCCATTAGACACATAGAAATCAACAGCCATGATTGATCGAAGACTTTAGAGGCCATATTGGCCTTCGACTTCAACTAGGAAAATGTAGAGCACGATTATACGAAGCTATCCAATGGATGGATCATCATTTGGCAAGGCACGGTGGGCAAAATCGCGTTTCGTTCGTGAGCAAAAAATATGAGTTCTATAACACCCATAATTTTTTATAACATTACTTAGGAATTTAATTAGAAAAATTAAATAGAATAATGCAAATATTGAGTAATAAGGGCACTGAGTATGGAAATAAAATTTAGGCCATGTTCAATTAACTATTTAAATGGGATTAAGAATCGTTTAAGTTAATTAGTTTACATAAGGGCATAATGGGAATTAACCACACATATCCCTTACCCTTAATATTCTTTTTTCTACTCCATTCATGTTTCATTTCCTATTGACGTTCAAAAACACAAAGGAGCCGACCATTGCTAGGAAGAAAAGAGAAGAGAAATCAAAATAAAGCTAAGGATTAAAGCTAGGGGAACCAATCTCAATCCAATCTCCTTATCTTAATCAAGGTGAATAATAATTTATGCCATCTCTATTTTTCTTATGATCATATGTTTTTGGATTTAAGATGAAATTCATTTTTACGATGATTTGGATGATGACATGCTTGAATTATAATTTGTTTAATGTAAACAAGATTGTTTAAATGAAGATTTATTCGATTTTAGGGCAAAACTGTTGAAAATTGGTTCTTAAATGCCATAGAAAGTTTTTATGTTATGTAAAACATGATTTTGAAGTTGGGTTTTAATTTTGATAATATTCCAAGCTGTGGAAAGATTATTATGAATTTTCAAAGGAAAATATGGTTAATTGGGTTAAAAAAATTATTTCAGAAATCATTTTGAGAATTTGGGTCTAAAATTTTGATATGTTAGATAACATGATAAAAGTGAATTTCTATAATTTTTGAGGATTTTTACTAAGTGATTTGCTATGGAATTAAATTATTTTAGAAGGACTTATTTGCAATATTGGTTTTTCTTAATGGAAGGGCCTACTTACAAAATTAACCTTGGTTGAGATATGAAATTCAACAGCAATTAATTTGGTAAAGAATTTGAAAAGAACGTAGGGAAACAAAATCTCACAGTGACACGATAACATATAATATAATAAAGACAATTAAAGCTGTCACTCTAAGATACAAGGTATATCAGAGTTAAAAATAAACCTCATCAGTCAGGGCAGTCATAACTTCCTGACCATACAATTTCAAATGAGTATACATAATAATACAGCACAAATTAAAAATACTATGGAAGGTTAACATCCAGCTCTTTACCGTGAGCTCCATGTCCCACAAACGACAACCTAGAAAATCTTGGTCACACCTAAGTATTATGATAAAATAACACCCGGATCAGTCTGGAAAACTAGCATGAGAAAACTCAAGAAATATGATGAACATATAACAATCTATGAGTCTATGCCGCTAAACAAAGAATGGATTTTACCACACAGGGACAGCATTCATACATGAATGAATGAAAACAAATCAGACCCTAAATCCAATTTACAAAGGATGAACACAGACGGGATCAAAATCCAAACTTAAAGAATCGATACAAATATTTAAACATAAAGAAGAACACAAGGGGCTTCTTGTTGCAATTAAGAAGGAGTTAACCTCAAGTCCAAATCAAAACAAGGAGAATGAATTTATCCTACATGACCACGAGTGTGCGCCCTACTACATTGAAAGTATAACTCTAAATAAAGTATAATTGAGAGCCCACGCTAAATACTTATCACTGTCGGGAACTTCTAAGCTAGACCCTCACTAAATACAGGAATCTAAATACATACACATCACTATATGCATGGCACTCAAACCTCTATAGTTAAATGTGAATATACCTAATGGATGCACCCACATAGCTTGAATCCCACTCACTCTTTTTTTAGTTATCTTTGGTCCTAGATTCCATGCTCAGAATGAGCTACAACTTATCTTGGATTGGCAGAACACAAAGAAGAATATCAATGCTCCAAACGAGGAACAAATTTTGATGACCCACCTTTTGATCCCTAGAAATGACACTTAATATATCCTTGGTATTTGTTTGTCATTGTCCACGCATTTGAAAGATAAGTTGTCTTAGGGTGAAATAAGGAACAGAACAAGACAGAATAGATAAACCTCACAGTGGAATGGTTACATGTAATATAAAATGATATAGTACAAAAGGTTACTCCTTATAAGGAATTATCAGAGTTATAAAAAGAATACTACATCTAATAGATTGATAGCATTATATTTTGACTTTTCATTTTTAAGATACAAAATACACCTACATAATCATAAAGCGGAAAATAAATAACTAGCTAACTAAGGAGCCTCCTGCTCGATCACTGACTTCAAAAAGCTCTAAAGAAAACCTGTTATTCTCGGACTACCCAAATATAATTGAGTACCCAAGAGTTTAAGGAAAATAAACAACTCGGGTCAGACAAAATGTCTGGTACAAGTAAAAATTTGAAACAAAAGGAAGTGAATTTAACAATAGTATATGGGAAAAAATCCAAACACAGATGATGAGTACAATTAGTATAACATTCAGACCTGAAAGAATGGAAATAGCCTGAATAAAAATCCAAACTAGATAGAATAGATAAAACAAGATAACTATCCATAATCGATAGAATGGACTAAATAAGATAACTGTCCAAACAGGATAGAATGGACAAAACCTATAATTAAACATCATAAAGAGTGGTTGACTCTTCACATTGCAATTACAGAAAATCAATTTGAAGGTTCGAATCAAATAAGGAAAGGAAAATTTTCCAACAATGAGGTGCAACCCCATTGAAGTACACCTCTAGTAATATACTTTCGGGAAGCTCATTTACTCTGTGACACTTCTCGGACAATACAAAGTCGGACCCCTCTAACCTTACCGAGTATCTGAATATTTCACATCTAAATCTTAACTGTTTTTCATGTGATGGTACACAAAAATATAGATTATATGTGACAATACCCTAATGGGAGAACCCCGCATAACTTGGCTTCCTCTTCGGCTTTTGGTTTATTCATTTTCGACAAAGGATGACAAAGCTCAACAAAGCAGCACATCATCTTAGAATGATGATAATAAAGAAGCTGAAGTAACCGATAGCTGAGAAACCAACTATCGAGGATATCAAACGATCGTATATGGAAATTAAGTCTTGTTTACTTACCACCACTCATCGAGTTCCAACTTGTATTATTTCTTTATTAACAATAATACTGGACAAGTCAAGGTAGTGTTACCTCAAAGTCATGTCTTACGGTTATTCTTAACTTTCGAAACAGAGACAAGTCCACTCTTTGACATTTAGTGCTAAGTATACAAATAAACCATTCCTATATAAGTGAATCGCTTTATGAAAATTAATTCATTTCCATAAACGAATTAAACCTTTTCTTTTGAAAAACCAAATCCGTACATGGCCTCACATTACAAGTATAAGCTTTAAAACACTTTGTTAAACGAGTTTACTAACTTCAAACATCAATTGAAAAAGGCTTGAAACATCCTTATTACATTGATTAATTAAATTTAAACTTAATCACATAATTTGATTTTTGAACTTCAAATGTCTTTAAATAATAAAAAAGGTAACCATCTATAAACCTTATTATTTCAATTAATTAGGAAAACATAATTAATTAAATTAATAAATAATTAATTATCACTATTTGAAATAAATAACAAAGTCAAAACATCTCGTTACTTTGATAAATTCACTATGAAGCTTCATAAATTAAGTTGATTAATTCACTCTAATGGCCTTTAAAAAGGGTAAATCAACTTTAAAACAACATTAATTCAATTAATTAATTAATTCAATTAATTAATTAATTTAAATTAAATAAATTAAATAAAATAACAACAACAAAAAAGTTATTATTCCCAAACCAGTTGGGGTCGGCTAGAGAAGGACCCCAAAACTATATGACAAAGCTAATTTAAAGGTTATAACAATAACAATAGCAATAATAAAATTAAGTCAAATAAGTAAATTAATAATAATCGTAACTAAGTAAAGTAAAAAATAAATATAAAAATCCATATATATATGTATAAAAATAAGATAAACAAATAAAAATATAAATTATGATAATAGTATAAATAGTAATAATGGTGCGGATAGTAATATTGACCAAAGGCCAAATGTTATTGCTTAGGCTCCTTTTCCTTAGTCCTATAATCTAAAACTTACAAAAATCATAACTCATGGTTCTGGTACATGAATCGCAACTTCCACATGCTCCTATCCGTTACTAGCTCTTCAGATATATTCAAATCCTTTATGTCCCTTTTTACTACTTCCTCCCATGTCAACCTTAGTCCACCTCTACCTCTCTTTGAGCATACAAAACGGCCTATAATTCAAACGCGCACAGGTGCTTCGGGCGGCCTTCGTTGGAGATTTCTAAACCATCTTATGCGATTTGAATTTTCTTCCTCTCAACTGGTGATACTCCAATTTTGTCATGTATATCATTATTTCTACTTCATCCCTTCTTGTATGACTGCAACTCCATCGCAGCATATGCATCTCTGCTACGCTTACCTTTTGGACATGTTGGCTTTTAGAACATTCTACACCATACAACATCGTAGGCCTAATTTCCATTTTGTAGAAATTCCTTTAAGCTTCTACGAGACTTTCTTATCACAGAGAATGTTAGATGCTTGTCACCAGTTCACCCATACGACTCGAAATTTAAAACTAACATCTTCATAAATCTCACCATTACACTATAAAATTGATCCCAAATATTGAAAGGTTTCTTTCTTAGGAACTAATTGTCTGGCAGAGTGACATCTCCATCCTCTGACCTGACACCGCTGAACTCGCACTTCATATACTCTATTTTAGTTCTGCTAAGCCTAAATCCCTTTGATTCTAAAGTCTGTCTTCATAGCTCAAGTTGTCTATCAACCCCAATCCTACTTTCATCAATTAGCATAACATCATCAGCAAATAGCATGCATCAAGGAATCTCCTCTTGCATACCCTTCGTAACCTTATCCATTACTAGGGCAAAAATATAGGGGCTCAAAGTAGACCCTTGATGTTATAAACAATTAATTAATATTAATAAATAAAATATATAATTAATTAACTCTCATTATTCAATAATTATTTATTAATTATAAACATCAATAAAGGAAAGATTAATTAGAGTTAGAACACGCTGGTAAATTTTAAAATTCATTTATTAAAAAGATTTATTAATGTAAAAGCATTATTTTCAAATTGATTAATTAACTTTAACTCATCATTATTGAACGATTAATTATTCTCAAACATCATTAAATAAAATGGTTAATTAAATTTAAGCATCATTAAATAAAATGATTATCAATTAAATAATCATTAAATAGGTAATTAATTAATTTTAAAACGCATCACTAACTAAGTAATTAGTTAACCTTAATCTTTATTAATTAAGTAATTAATTAAATTAAATAATCATTATTAAATTACTTTCCAAAGCATCTTTAACCAAAATTTTGCTTAACTTATAAAACAATTTCAAGCACGAAGATGAAACCAAATGGTTTCGATAAAAAGTGATTTTGTGAAACTGCCGATATAGCAACTATCGCTATATGGGCAGTTTGGAGAACAAGTTTATAATATTGTCATTCAACCAAACATTACATAGAAAGGATATGAATATATATACAAAGTAATTAACTATGAAACAACATGTAGAGAGCATTTACTTACAAATGATTAACTTTGACTAATAATTTTACATTTAGCATACTACGTGCTTACTAACTTAATTGAATTTGCATCTCAATTTCAGCGATAGAGATTTTCTAAATTAAAAATATCAGAAACATGAAAGTTGTAGTCAATTGAATATGCTTTCCAGAACATTAAAGAAATCTAAATTCTGATTAAATTTGCAAAAGTTATGGCCGAATTTCTAAGGGATATATAAACAATCCCGAGCCAAACATCGTCAATCCTAACAATTTATTATCGTATTATGGAGTAACATATAAAAAAGTACATAAAAACAAAAGCACGTTACTTTCCAAGCAATAACCAAAAAATAATTATAATCAATAATTATGGTTTAAACATTGCATAAGAAGTGAGCTTTATTCACATAGTCACTACCAAAAGAAGTCGAATTGCTACAACCGCTAGCCTAACTCCTAAACTATATTCACTTCACCAAAGCATGGACTTTTGAGCCCTTGATGAGCCAATTTAGGTTTGGCCATGGAACTGGGCTCGGCCTAGGTGGTTCCAAGGAGATGTGAGGTTCGTATTTAGATAGATTGATTTTGGAAGTGAAGTATGAAAGTTTTAGAATAGTTTTAAGTGGATGGACTAACTTTTAATCTAGAAATTTATGGATAGCCATGAATGGATGTAAGAAGATAGGAAGGAGGTAGAAATGGAAAGTAAAGAAAATGAAGTAAGGAAAATATTAGTGCCAAAATTGGTCACTAACACCCAAATTCAGACGAAAGCACCAAGTACCAATCACAGCTTACAGATAGATTGTATGTAAAGAGTATAAATGTGAAGAGCATTAAAAATTAAAATGAAACAGTAAAGAACAACAGATTTTATAGTGGTTCGGCTAACTTCGGCCTACGTCCACTCTAGAAATTTCCTTTTTATTGCTGTAATAATCGATTACAGTTACAATCCAAAGTTTGACAAAGGTTAACTGCCCTAGCCTTACGAAGAGAAAGTCCGAGAGCTGAAAGAAGACCCCTTTTCCGAGCCCCCACACCCTGTATTTAGAAACAAATATTGAGTTGTTGGGCTTTCTAAATGGTATTGGCCCATCAAGGCCTTCCACCGAGCCACATATCTCCACAATGCCGAGCCACACCGGCCTCATCACAATGCCGAGCCACACCGACCTCACCGCAATGCTGAGCTACATCTGCCTCACAACAATGCCAAGCCACACCAGCCTAACCGCAATGCTGAGCCATACCGACCTTACCCCAAAGCGGAGCCACACCAGCCTCACCACAATGCCGAGCCGTCTCACCAATGCCGAGCGACCTTGACCTCACCAATGCCAGGCGGCATAACCTCAACTCAATGCCGAGATGCATAACCTCGCCTCAATGCCGAGCGGCATAACCTTGCCTCAATGTCGAGCGGCATAACCTCGCCCCCATGTCGAGCGACATAACCTCGCCTCTATGCCGAACGGCATAACCTCACCTCGATGCCGAACGGCATAACCTCACCTCGATTCCGAGGGGCATAACCTCACCTTGATGCCGAGCGGCATAACCTTACCTCGATGCCGAGCGGCATAACCTCACCCCTATGCCGAGCGGCCTAACCTCACCTCGATGCCGAGCGGCATAACCTCACCTCGATGCTGAGCGGCCTAACCTCACCTCGATGTCGAGTAGGATAACCTCACTTCTATGTCGAGCAGCATATCCGCGTGAATTCCATCCCTCTAAACTGAATCCATCATATTTCAACCACGATAATCGTGAAGTCGACTTATTTAAATCCACATGTCCATGGCCTTGCCGAAAGGTGATTTAACATTTGCCCTCCCAAAACATGCCTTGCTGTTGGAAGGTGTGTATTGAATAGCCTCAAGTCCGATATCTGAAGTAAGTGTGTTAGTTACATCCATACTTTTCGATTCATAGTCCAATCCATTTTATCCAAATGCCATCGCCGTAACCTTATCCGAGTCTACGACTACTCTTGGTCGACATTCGATTCTGAATCCAACAGCCAAATCCTTAGCCAAATCCATGTCTGCCTGAACTCGACAACCGAGTTCTAATCCATCCATATCCAACAACCAATAACCATGTCTGTGACCTCTCCGAGTCGATGTCCAAATCATAGACTGTTCCGAGTCCATGCCCGAATCCTTTAGCTGTTCATAGCCAGTATCCAAATCCGTAACCTCTCCGGGTTCTTGCCAAGCGCAATCCACACTTAATGACCTATTTTGAGTAATTCCATGGTGTTACTGGCTCAGTGTCCTTGAATGCCAAGTAATGTCATGGCTTAAGTCCTAAGCCGAGTCCCGGTCACTCCGGACTCTTGCCAAGCATTGTCCATACTTGATGACCTGTAATAATAACTGATGACATAGTGCCTAAATCCTAGGCCGAATCCTAGTCTCTCCGGACCCTTGCTGAGCATTATCCATACTCGAAGACCTAAAATAATACCGATAACGTATAGCCTAAGTCCTAGGCAAAATCCTGGTTTCTCCAGACCCTTGCCGAGCATAGTCCATGCTCGACGAGCTTTTAGCCAAATCCAAAGGAAAACCTAATCAAAATCCAATCCGAAATCCAAATCCAACCAGAAATCCATATCAAAAATCCAAACCAAAAAATGAGCAAAACAGGGTGTTCAAACCAAACTCCAAAACCAAACCAAAAAAAGCAAATATCCAAGTCAAAGAAAAAAAATAGATTTCACAAACCGGGGCGTCTCGGTAAACCATCATCTCAGAGCGTGCCTGAGGGTTATCTCTGACCCCATACAAGAGTAAGTGATTTGGCCGATTGCCCGGAGTTTGTTACTTATTCCAAACCGTCAAGAATAGTCGATGACCAACCGACCACCGTTCTTGGGCCTCATGCCCTCATCGTTCAAGGTAGATGGTGGCTGCTCCTGTTCCACCATCGCATCTCAAGTTTCGACATATTGTCGCAACTGACCATTCCTTGCATGCTCCTCAATTATGCCCTTCAAATGCCGGCAGCTGTTAGTATCATGACCGTCCAGGTCGGGAAAAAGACGGTGCCTTCCTACGCCCTTTCACGTTTCGAGGGTTCCCTCCTCGTCGGCCTTCGATACGGAAGGCGATCTCGAGTATCCATGAATATCTGCTCCAAAGTTGCATTCAATCCTCTGTAATTGGAGTACTTCGGTTCTCCCTAGCGCTTCCTTTTCCCATTATCCTTGTCCTTACCCGAGCTTTCATTGGGTAGTCCTCCATCCTTAACCAGGTTTACTTCCTTTGACCTCATGTCCAAACATGCATCCTCTTGTCGGAGAATTCTCTCGGCTTCATGAAAGAATTCCCAAGATCCAACGGTGGGTCCCATATTAATGATACTTTGAAATCCAAATTATCTCTTATTCCTGATACCGCAGCCATCAAAACCATTGATGGGTCCGGCCGATCCACTGAAGCAACTGCTGCATTGAACTGAGTTAAGAATGTCCAAATCGATTCATCTGCCCCTTGTTTAACTGACGTCAACTTCATCACGTACTTTGACCTTTATATGTGAACTCGAAACTGACTTAAGAACCTGGCCACCAGTTTCGTCCATGTTCCAATGGATCCATCCTCCAGCTGCCTGAACCAAATGGCAGTTATATCAGTCAAGTACATGGGGAAACATCGGGCCATAACCTCTTCTATTGTCCCCAGCACTTCCATATGCCTAGTGAACCTCATCAAGTGGTCAGTGGGATCCGTCTTCCCGTTGTACACTTCCAGAGTGGGCAGTTTGAAATCGGACGGATTCCTAGATGTCTTGATGTTCCGGGTAAACAGACTTTTGTTGACTTCCTCTGAATCCCTATTTGTCAGACCTCCACGAATTGTCCCCCTGATAATGTCAACCAATCCTGCATTTCCAACCAAGGGTTGCCCCCCATCCATGTTTCCAAACTGCCCTCCAAGTTCGCGGGGAAATTCTGGCAAATATTCCTCATCACGTCCTCCTGTATTTTTGTTGGTGTTAGGCCGCGTAATGTCATCTAGTATCCCTCCATGAACTGGTCCAACATTACCTGGTCGTGTGCGCCGAGTCTTGGTCCATCCAGATTGTTAGTCATTTGTTGATTGGGTGCTGCCCCTGCCGAGCGACTCCATCTACCTGCTGGTTGACTCCGACTGGTCCAATTCCAAGAACTTGAGCACCAGTAGTTCCTGGTTGTCCAAATTTCCTAACAAGAGCCTGCATCAATTCCTCTTGCCATTTTATCATCTGCTCCTGCATAGAATTCGTCGTAACCTTCATCTCATCCTGAGTTATGTAGACGGATGCATGATTCTCTACAGCCCCAAAAGAGGCCGCTTGACTTCCTTCCTGATTGCTCCTTTCCGCTGCTTGCTTTCTTGTTGGTGGTCTAGCCATTGCTTTCTAAAATCCGAATCCTCAAGCTTTTTGATCCAAGCTCCAAAATCCACAAGTGCTAGATTTCTTAGTGAAAGCACCAAAATGTTAGCGCAAAAATCGGTCACTAACACCCAAATCCTGACGAAAGCACCAAGTACCAGTCACATCTCACAGATAGATTGTATGTAGAGGGTATAAATGTGAGGGAACAGTAAAAATTAAAACGAAAGCAGTAAAGAACAACAGATTTTATAGTGGTTCGGCTAACTCCGGCCAATTTTCGCTCTAGAAATTTCCTTTTTATTGCTGTAATAATCGATTACAGTTACAATCCAAAGTTTGATAAAGGTTAAACTGCGTAGCCTTAGGAAGAGAAAGTCCGAGAGCCGAAAGAATGTCTCTTTTCTGAACCCACACACGCTGTATTTATAGACAAATCTTGAGTTGTTGGGGTTTCTAAATGGTATAGGCCCATAGAGGCCTTCCATAGAGCCACATACTTCCATAATGCCGAACCACATCGGCCTCATCACAATGCCGAGCCACACCAGCCTCACCGCAATGCAGAGCCACACTGGTCTCACAACAATACCGAGCCACATCAGCCTCACCGCAATGCCGAGCCTCATCGGCCTTACCACAATGCCGAGCCACCAGCCTCATCACAATGCCGACCCGTCTCACAAATGCCGAGCAACCCTGACCTCACCAATGCCGAGTGGCATAACCTCAACTCAATGCCGAGCGACATAACCTCAACTCAATGCCGAGCGACATAACCTCGCCTCAATGCCGAGCGGCATAACCTCGCCTCAATGCCAAGCGGCATAACCTCAACTCCATGCCAAGTGGCATAACATCAACTCCATGCCGAGTGGCATAACCTCGCCTCAATGCCGAGTGGCATAACCTCCACTCCATGCCAAGCGGCATAACCGCACCTCGATGCCGAGCAGCATAACCCTACCTCGATGCCGAGCGACATAACCGCACCTTGATGTCGAGCGGCATAACCTCACCTCCATGCCGAGCGGCATGACATCACCTCCATGCCGAGCGGCATAACCTCACCTCCATGCCGAGCGGCATATCCGGGTGAATTCCATCCCTCTAAACCGAATCCATCATATTTCAACCTTGATAATTGTGAAGTCAACTTAGTTAAATCCGCCTGTCCATGACCTTGCCGAAAGGTGGGTTAATAGGAAAAAAATGAAGAAGTGGGTAGGTTATTTATAGGCATAGGGAAATAGTTGAATTACTAAACTACCCTTGTATTAATTAATATAAACATGTAATATATTAAATTCACATCACCATACTCCTCCTCCCTTAGGTCATACAAATATGTGCTTAATATAAGCTAAAGAGAAGACATGAGAATATAGAGACATATATGTATATATATACAAAGTTGCCAAAATGTCAAATCTTATCTCCTCCGACGTGACTATTTTCTGTTTAATTTTTTATTTAATTGCCAAAGTGTCACATCATCATTATCTTAAATTAATTAATTTAATTAAACCTAATATACAATCTTAACCCACATTATATAATTATCCTATGTGTGCATACATATAAGAAAGTGTGCATTTCAAATAACTTTTATATGATGAAACATCGAAAATTCGAAAAACAGTTTCGGTCGTATTTTTTGTTTTTCATTTAACTAAATATTTTTGTAAACTAAATTTGAAACTAATTTGTCTTCAATATTTATTATTTAAAAGAGCTTTTATTTTTAATTATAAAACCTACTATTTGAATATTTAAAATTAATTAAATATTCAGAAATTAATGTAGTTAAATTCTTGGTTGTTGCACTCTCCCCCCTTAAAAGAATTTCATCTTCGAAATTTAGCACAGTCCTATACCAAAAAATAGACTGTCTTAGAAATACCTAACACATTAATCAGATGTAACTTATCCAACAAAAACTAGTATGATATAAACCTATATGCAACCAATTTCAGAGAATACACTAAAATAAAATACTATTCATACAATCATATGAAAAGGAAAATTCAAAACTAAATGCCTAGGCTCCTATATTCAAAAAATTAGTTTAAAATTTATTCAAAAAATATATTAAAACCAAAACCAAAAAAACTTGGAGGGGGGCCCTCCTACCAGAAAATATAAAACTCTAGAATCAAAACAACATGGAGCATCCAATGGTATTCCGGTTCCTCCAAATACCACAACTAGAGTGAACAATGATTATCTCTTTCCCAATTTTTTTTTGTCAAAATCACTTTTTAAAAAAGCACTGGGATTTGAGTCCTAATAGAAAATAATTCAAAACCTTGGTTTATAAAAAAATTAACTTTATAAACTATGTTACATTAAACCACACAATCAATCAATCAATCAAAATTCAACTAAATCAAATCGACCAAATCCCATAAAGGAATACACTAACACTATTAACCATCCAAATTCCAAAAGGAGAAAAAAAAATCTAGCACTCAACACTATTTAAAATGTCAACATATTAACAACAAACTTCTAACCCAGGTTTAAAACTTTCTTGATTGCCTAAAATATAGATAATTATCTAAGCGTACCATTCATTGCTCATTAGCCTTTTGTGTTTACTTAGAACATTATCGAAGTTGTCAAAGGTCTACTTTTCTTTATACCTCCATGAACCTTTCCACTTTGTCGAAGGGTTTTCCATCTATATATTATTATGAGCCTTTTAACATTGTAAGGAGGTTACTCTTCTGTAACATCCTGCCTTTTCGTACGGTTTAAATCGACACACGTGCCAATTCAAACCATATGGAAGGGCGGATTGTTACGGGGTAAATAAGAAAAAAACAAGAAAGATATAAAAAAAAATAGAATCTCACAGCGGAAGGATAAAATATAATAATCAAATATAAAGTTCATGAAGTTGTTTACAAAATATTTAGTTTTACTTGTACAATATATATCAGAGTTGCACATACCAACGAATAAAAATCGATGCAGCAGAATACAGTGTGTAGTGGAACAATATAATATAATAATAATAATGAAATCTTCGTCTTCGTCCTCCAGAAATAAAGCCTTCGATCCTGAAATGCTCAGACTGACCCAGCGAATTGAAAAGACAAAACACTCGAGTCAGAACTAAAAGATCTTATATAAGTTAAATCAACAGAAATAAATATGAGTGCAGTAACTCAAGAGATGCTCAGGATTTACACACTTAAGGATCCGTTAAACTATTTACTATGTAGTATATTTCGCTATTATAATAGTGTCTATTAGTAAAATATACTTACTTTAAAATAGCGTTAAGGGGTAACCCATATAGCCCTTAACACGCTTTTATATTCCCATAGTCTATACAGTACCGTAATCACTCCCGTACTGGACGTCGTCAGAGGGCACTCCATAGGTATGGTACCAAACCAGAATCGTATAAGGCGCGCTAGGTAGGTGACATGGCATAACTAGGCAATGCCAGGGTAGATATACTAATTGCTATCCGGGCTGGTGGTAACGCATAGCCGCAGCTATCGCCCACCTCGAAACACACCCCCAAATAAAAAAAATCAAAAGTGGCCACCGAATCAATCCAAAAGTCAAAGTATAATATCGAAGGGATGTGTCTGATCAAAGATGCTACCTCATTGGCCTGAGAATCGCTCCTGTTTTAGCCACCTTATGCCAACTCACGGGAGTCTGGTCCACGTATTTACCTCAAAGGAAACGCCGCTACCATCCTACTTCATTCTGGAATCTCCACCGCGTACACGGTTGTTAAAGTCGTTTTCGGAGTTGGCAGAGAGTATGACAACTTCCGATCCTGGTCTCTTCAACAACCAAACGTTATTATAATACCGCGGTCTTTTCAAAATAGTTTATGCTTTTTAAACCAGAATATAATATCCATTACAAAACCATATAAATACGATATCACTTCTTCTTTTAAAACCAAAAAATATGATAGCATTTTAATATATCCTTTTCTAAAACTCATTTCAAAGTTATAATATTTTGAAACCAAATACCTGAAATATAGCCTTCCAAAACATAAAAATTTGAATTTCATAACTTTCATATATAACTACACCACTTAAATGGTTTAAATATTAAATTAGTTAGTAAAATAAATTAGCTTCTTTAATTTCGCAATCAATTCTAATATAGATTTAAATCCTCAAATAAACCATTTCAAATTTCACATATTTCAAAGCTTTAATATTAAATGTTTCAAAATTTACTAGTAATCCAATTATCAGTAGTGGTAATACTCTAATCGGTCAAGGAAAGGTAAAATCCATTCTATCAGGCTTGTGTATAATTATCTCTGTAAGAGTGATTCCATTTTTCCTTGGCATTCAAGAATTTGGAAGACTGGTTGTTCAGCAAAGGAAAGTCTATTGTTGTGGAAGGTAATGGCAAATGCTTTGAATACAAAGGACAGGCTTTGTAGAATGGGTATTATTTCAGAGGATTTATGTGTACTTTGCAGAGCAGAATCTGAAACTAATACTCATTTATTTTTTGAATGTCCTTTTGTTTATCAAATATGGTACAGGCTCTTATCTAATGGTAGTTTTTATAAGCCTTCTACTGTTAGTTCTATTGAATGGTTTAATGTATTCAAAGCAACTAGATGGAAGACACGTACTACCAGGCTTTTGCTCAAGCTTCTTAAGAAAATGATTTATGTCGTGTGGTCTGAAAGGAATAATAGAATATTTGGTATTGGAAGCAAGAACTCATCTCAGCTTTACTCTATGATTCATGGCAGTATTTTGAGGGATTTAAGGATTGATAATTATTGAAGCAACTTTGGAATGTGAGGAAATGCTGACAATGATTTTGCTCTGGAAGTGAGGTTGGTTCAATACTGAAGACTACTAGCTGCATGGATTGATTAGTGTACTCTATACTCTGGCATTTATTTTGGTTTTGATTCATGGTCAGTTGAGTTTTGTTCATAATTGTTGTAACTAAGTTTGCGTGTTTGGCTTGTATTATAGTCAATGTGTTTGATCTAAGCTTGGTTTGTATTGTTGTAATTAAGTTTGGTCTGTATTGTTGTAACTAAAGTTTGGTCAGCAATTTTTTGTTTTGTCATGATAATGGGATTGTGTGAGTTGTAATTTCTTGTAATGGAACATTAGTCAATAAAATGAGCTTATGCTCTTGCTGTTCAAAAAAATGTTTCAAAACTAAATTTTATAATTCATATGTATATACCAAATTTACTTTACTATCATTTAGTTTTGAAATATTTAATTTAATAAATCCAATATCCTTTAAATAAACTTCAAATTTCAACAATTTAATATTCCTCAATTTATTTAGACTTGATATGTTCGCTTAAATCACCTTAACCCCGAATTTCGTTATAAAACAATATACTTTTAAAATCTAAATTTCAATAAGTTCCAAATGGACTCTTATTAACTAAAATTCTTAATTAAATAAAATCTCATTCAATTTCAACTATCTTCTCAACCTTGATTTATAAAATCAATATAAACTCTATATTAAATATGATTTAAGTAAATACTTAGCCATATTATATTCAATAAAATCAAACTTTTTTTTATACTTTAAACCAATTTTATACATAGCTTAAAACCAAAAATTTAACTATATATAAAATAACCTTTACCAAATTTCCAAATCAATATATCAAAAATCATATATATTCTTTACAAACCATAGATATCATTTCAAAATATTATTATATATATACCGCGGTGTCTGTATATAATTTTCTATCCTATGGTCAAGTGATAGGATATTTATCATTTCAATCCGCAATTTGAAAATAAAAATGCGGTTGTATATTATTTCAAACCGCAATCCTGAATGAAATGAAAATGCATAATAACTTGCAGTTTACAACAATATAAAATACAACATCCATTCATTCAATATCAACCATCAACCATTTATCACTATCATCATCCAATTCAAATAATAGCATCAATATAGAACAGACAATAAACAGGTAATTACTGGCAGTTTATATTCTAAATAAATAAATTAACTGGCAGTGATATTCAATAATAAATTAAATGAAAATTTAACTGGTAGTTTATATGCAATAAATAAATTTGATACCAAAATTTATTAAAATAAATGCAATTCAACTGAGATGATGATTAAATATATGTCAAACAGCTATAATTAAATTTCAAATCACATCATAAATAAATTTAACAAACATAAGATATTTTAGAAGTTGCGATTGGGTTAAAACACTCACCTTTTTGAATTTAAATTGAATTTAAATCCAGTTTAAACCTAAAAATTTGACCATCTCTAAATTCGTCCAAACTAGCGTCATCAAGTCCAGAATTTCAATACGATCCTAACAAAAGAACCCGCGCGTACAACGGGCATCGTATGAGAAAGTTATGATGATAAATGCGATTGACATCAATAAAAAAATATAAAAAGATACACATACCGAGTTGCCACGTCACTATTCTACCTTCACGCACGAACCCCCCCCCCCCCATATCCAGAACGAACACACAACGCAAGGACGTATAACTGAATCAGTCATCGCCACTTTGCAATTTGAATCGCCGCCGCAATCGGCCATCACCACCCAAGATTCGCCCCCCCCCCCCTCCATACGCGCTCACCCCCTCGCGCCTCAGCCACCATCGCGCACGCAATAGACAGCAGCCGCCACTGGTATTGTAACCCTAGTCAAATTTTTGGCGACGATCCGACCGTCGAAACTCTGAACGAACACCGCCGATGAACTCCCCTCCGTCCACTCTTCAAAACCCAGAAAGGGTTTCTCGATCCGTCGAGTTTGATTTCGACGTGATGAACGGTCGAAAATAAATGAGCCAATTCCAGCTACACAGAAACTCAGATCCAAAAAAGAATTACACCATTGAATTACGCTTGTCGAGAGCTTCAATATATATATTTTTTTCAAATTTTCTGAGGGGTTTGAAATTTCAGCTTTGGATTTGATTTTGGGATTGCAATTGTAATTAGGGTTTGTCTGCTATTGGAAAGGAGGAGTTGAGAAAAAGATATACGTACAAACAAATGAGAAATAGAGGGCTAGTGTTTATAACCGGGATATATATAGGAAAACTGGAATAGAATAGATGGATCGGGTCTATTGGATATACGCGCTAACGACAAAGCGGCCCAAAAAGCCCATTTTGACTCCGGAATGAAATTGGGTCAATCCATATATCAAAATAGGTGTTTAAAATATTTTAAACGCCACGGAAAAGGTTTCGGGTTCAAATTGCGTCGTATGAAGAAGTTATGCTCAAATCAATATTTTTCAAATTGATTTCAATTTTATAAATTTCAAGGCGTTTCGAGTCCGTACGATCAAACGACAAGTCCGATCGTAAAGAAACTTGAAATCCAACAATAATTCACCGTTACGGATCCGATGAAACTGGTTTCGTCGAAATCCGAATCAGTGGTCAAAATGGATATTTTTCCACTAATTAATTAAATAAATAAATTAGCTAATTAAATCAAATTTTAAATTTCTATTCGAAATTGACAAATTTTATCACATATGATTCCTCAATCATTTACAATGATTTAAACAAATTTAAATATCAATTTAGGGATGATTAATTTATAAATTTCAATACTAACCCTAATTTCATTAAATTCAAAATTTATAAATTTAATTTCCAAAAATTCTATTAGATTCACTTTTCATTCTATTATTCAATTCACTATTCTTAAACAGATAAAATTTTACATTTAATTTACAAACTATTACCATAATATTCTTACATTCCATCTAACTTTCTATTAACGTAATAATTAAGTGTTAAATTTCATTTATTTTTCATTAATTCAATTATTGAATTTTTTACACTACAATTAAATTAAAAATCTTACTTTCCATTCTTTTAAATTCAGTCAATCATTATCTTATGGGTAAATTTAACATTACTGTAAATCCAATTCCCTATATTTTTCAGTAATCAACTAAATCTATATCAATGTAGTGATTAATTACGTTTTATTGCAATGGATTTAGATCTAATTCACTAAATTAAATACATAGGTAAACAATTAATAGTCATCACAATAAGCCAAATCTACTCCCATTCATACCCTATTATCAATTGACTAAAATAAAATTTCTTATCTAGCATTGATTATGTCAAATTTCATTTTACTGCGTATTATTCCATCAATTAATATAACTTGAATTTTGTAACAACCCGCATATTTATCGATTTTATATTTAAATATTTTATTTAAATATTTTATCGTTAGTCGGATTTTAGTCCGAAAAGCTACTTTTTGCATACGGCCGAATTAGGACTCGGGACCACTCCCATTGAGTTTAAAATGTTGTTTGCGACCTTTTTGAGTATAAGCTTCGATATGTTTGGAGAAAGTTGATTTTTGCTACTTTTCACTTTAGGTTTGGTTTTGGGCTCAGCCCTATGTTCACTTATGCTCAAATCTGAGCCACTCTTCCCCACTCACCCTCATTCTCTTCTCTTTTCAGTTGTAACATCCCGCCTTTTCGCACACTTTAAACCGACACACGTGCCAATTCAAAGCATACGCAAGGGCGGATTGTTATGGGGTAAATAAGAAAAACAGAGAAGAAATAAAACAAAATAGAATCTCACAGCGGAAGGATAAAATATAATAATCAATATACAGTTCATGATAACTGTTTACAAATATTTATTTTACTTATACAATGAATATCAGAGTTACACATACCAATACAATCAATGCAGCGGAAATTTAGAGTGTGGTGCAATACTATAGATAATAATAATACGACTCCTTCGTCTTCGTCCTTCAAAGCTAAAGTCTTCGATCCTGAAACGCTCGGACTGACCCGAGCGAATTTGAAAAGACAAAAACACTCGAGTCAGACTAAAAGATCTTATGTGTGTTAAATTAACAGAAATAAATATGAGTACAGTAACTCAAGAGATGTTCGGGATTTACATCTCCTAAGGATCCGTTAAACTATTTACTATGTAGTATATTGCGCTATTATAATAGTGTCTATTTATAAAATAAACTTACTTTTAAATAGCGTTAAGGGGTTACCCATATAGCCCTTAACACAAATAATGTCAATTGTAACAACCCGCATATTTATCGATTTTTATATTTAAATATTTTATTTAAATATTTTATCGTTAATCGGATTTTGATCCGAAGCTACTTTTTGCAAACGGTCAAATTAGGACTCGAGACCACTTCCATTGAGTTCGAAACGTCGTTTGCAATCTTCTAAGTATAAACATTGATATGTTTGGGGTTAGTGGAATTTCACCACTTTTTCACTCGAGCCTTTGGTTTGGACTTTTAGCCCATTAGGCCCAAGTTCCACCCCCCCTTCTTCTTCATTGCTTCATTTCATTTCCTAACACTAAAGCTTCAACAAAAATGGTGAATGGAATGAGAAATTAAAACTCCAAAGTCTTTGTTTTATTACAACTCCAACATTCAACTCCAAATTCAAGAAGAAGACATCGGATTCAAGCTTGTGGTTGCTTCTCCATTTGCCTTCAAGCTTTGTTCTTCATTTTCATTGGGTTTTGGAGCAAAGGTGAGATTTTTATCTCACAAATCTAGTCTATAACAATATTGGACTGTTGGGAATGATTCCCTATCACTTTTGCATGCACATTTGCATTTGGTTTGGATTGGATTGGCGAAAAACTCCAATTTTTAGCGTTTTGGTGAATTTTCTGCACTTAGGTCGTTCTGGCCATTTTCGTGTGTTCGGAGTTAGGTCGCTCGCGACCTAACCCTTAAGTCGTAGGTCCTTTCTGGCCTTAAATTCCCCCTGCACCGTTAGGTCGTTAGCCTCGGAATTAGGTCGTTGAGCCTTAGGTCGTAGGTCGTATGGACCTTAGGTCGTAGGTCGTCCTGGCCATTTCTAACGTCTTCGGAGTTAGGTCGTATAGACCTTAGGTCGTAGGTCGTATGGACCTTAGGTCGTTAGGTCGTATGGCTTTAGGTCGCTAGGTCGTATGACCTTAGGTCGTTAGGTCGTTTGGCTTTTAGGCCGCTTCCACGCTAGGTCGTTCGACTCTTAGGTCGTAACACTTAGGTCGCTCGCCTCTTAGGTCGTAGGTCGTTCGAATGTTAGGTCGCTCGGCCCTTATCCCCTTAGGTCGCTAGGTCGCGACGTTTTAGGTCGCTGCATCCTATGCCTCTATAGGTCGCTCGACCTCGTTTATGACCATAGGTCGCTCACCCCCTCTTTGTTAGGTCGCTCGGCCTTGCCTTCCATTTTTAGACCGTTAGGTCGCGAGCGTTAGGTCGTTAGACCTTACCTTCCTTAGGTCGCTTGACCGGTTAAACCTTTAGGTCGCTCAACCCTACTACCATTACTAGGTCGTTTGGCCATAGCTCGTTAGGTCGCATGACCTTGTAAACCGATAGGTCACATGACATTATAACCCTATAGGTCGTTGGACCTTATCCCGATAGGTCGCTTGACCCCTTGGACCCCTAGGTCGCAACCCTTAGGTCGCTCGACCCTATTCCCCTTAGGTCGTTAGACCTCATTTTGTCTTCACTAGGTCGTACGTTTTGGTCGGGGCGCTGCCCCGCACCCCGCCGGGGGCGCTGCCCCCTGGACCCCCACGACCTGACCGGGCAGGTCGAACCCCGTAAGCGGTGGCGTTGCCCCCGCACCCCCACCTTGCGGGGTTGCCACCCCCCCTGGACCCCCCCTCCGTAGGGGATCTTATCTGAAAAATATTCAACAGAACTTGCTAAGCTGATTTCCTTGGATTTTTATCACAACTTCGAATGTGACCTTTGTGATTGATTGTTTCTACAATCGCTTCTGTGATTTGTCACTTTAAAATATAAAGGTTTCAAAACTAGTAGTAAATATCAAAACTCTTTCAACAAAATGATTTCAACTCTATTTTTAATAACAAAGCTCTTTTCTTAAACCGTTTTCCAATCTATTTGTATATACAAGCCTTTACCTCACTCGGATGAGAAATCTAATTAAACGACTTAGTAAAACAAGTGGTATGAAACGCTTGCGTTCACTTCGTCGGTTAATTCTTGGACTTGTTCGATTGAACCTCTTGTGACAATTTTATTAGTGAAGATTTACAGTTTGTTCGTAAATATTTAAGTTAAGCAAGTGGTTATGGGACATGAAGCTAAACTTCTATATTTACTAGCTTAGTGTAATTGACACTTCTCGTTGATCTTGATGATCGCTTTATGAATTAGACTAGCAATTGCGCGATGTCTCTTTCATTGCAAGGTTAGACTAGACACCACTTGTGTGATTCCATTCACACATACCTTTCTGCTTTTTGGTTAGTCTTGACCTCAATCTGTGTGATTCCATTCACACATGTGGGGTAGCTCCCCATGGTCTTCGGACCGTCATGTGATAGGCCTCTTTCCCTTTTTATGATTTCTGGATTTCTTGTGTTGATTTCTGGAATTTATCTCTTTGACTTGTCATGAGTACAAGTTTAGGGTATGATGCCCTCTTTGGATCTTTGAGAAGATTCTTGTGATATTGATTTATCTCTTATCGGTTGATCTCCTGTTGATCGTTATTTGCATACTTATAGTAGTATGTCAGTATGGATATTTTATGTTTATGCCATATCCTTTATTTTATATCATGTCATCTGATATTTATAGCTAGACTGATCCGTTTATTATTTTCTTATAAATAATACTCGGGTCAGACCGAGATGTTACAAGTGCTACTGCTTGACTCCTCCCCCAGTGATTCACTACTCAGACTTTTGGCTACTTGTTTAGATTAGCAGCTTTTGTTGTTTACACTTGAGATATAGACTCATAGTTGTATTCTTTTGTATAGCACGCGTTGCTATTCTTTTGTATTATCGTGGATCTTTTTAGACCACTACTTTGATGTACACTTTTATGTAATATATATTCATATCTCTTTCCGCCTTTGTGATATGGATATCTGTGATTGATTCGCATGTTATGCTTACTTCTATATTTGTTTCCGAAGATTATTTTATAGCCACCGTGTGATAAGAAATGACATGGATGGTCGCTCCTCAACAGCCTTATTCTCCGCGCTAGTTGACAGCACCACACCGTAGTGTTCTTGGCTAGCGTGGGTATAGAGGCGGGGCGTCACACCAATAGTCTATACAGTACCGTAATACCTCCTGATCGGGAAGCTACCAGAGGATACTCCATAGGTACGACACAAATAGAAACTCGTAGTAAAGGCTCGGTATGGTAGGTGACACGGCACAACTAGGCAATGCCAGGGTAGGTATACCAATTGCTATCCAGGCTGGTGGAAACGCGTAGCCGCAGTTACCGCCCACCTCGGACTAACTCCCCAAAATCAAAATATAGAAGTGGCCACTGAATCAATCCAAAATCAAAGTATAATATCGAAGAGGAGGGTCCGATCAGAGGAATGACCTCATTGGCCTGAGAATCGCTCCTGTTTTAGCCACCTTATGCCAACTCACGGGAGTCGGGTCCACGTATTTACTTTACAGGAAACGTCGCCACCACCTACTTCATTCTGGAATCTCCACCGCGTACACGGTTAGTCAAAGTGGTTTTCGGTATCGACAGAGAGTATGTCCATATCCGATCCCGGTCTCTTTGCCGACCCATCGTTATTATAACACCGCGGTCATTTAAAAATAGGTTATACTTTAAAAATCAGAATAAACATTTCCATTTTAAAATTATGAATACGATATCATTTTAAAACCCAAAACAATATGATATCCTTTATCCCAAATATAAACCTTTTCAAAAATCCAAATGCTTTAAAATTTATAACGTCTGAAAGCCAAATATCCTTTCAAAGCATAATATTTCGAAATTCATAATTTAAAACCATAACTTTTAAAACTTGAATGGTTTGGATATTCAACGGTATATGAATTAAAAGGTTTAACTTAAATGTTACTTCGTAAAGAAAATAGTTCTCATGGCTTTACAAATACATTTCTTTATTAAAGTCTAAACCAAAATTTATATTATCTCTCTCAAGTTCCAAAACCACTTCAATTTATTTATATATACGTATATCCATTTTGAGTATCAATATTTCAAACTAAAGTTGGATTTTATTCTTTCAACAAATCAATTGTTCTATTAATTTGTCTTGAATATTCATATAAAATCCATAAATAATAAGACTTCAATTTCTAGTGATAAAATATATATATTTTTCCCAATTCAAATTATACTAGAATATTCATTTCAATTTATTTTGGGAAAAATCCAATTATAAATATCATATCTTAAAATTTCCAAACTTAACATTTAAACATATGATATAAATTATTAAACTCCATTTTCTTAATTTTCTTCCATTTTTAATAAATATTTTTATACACCTTTTAATTTCAAAATTTTCAACTTCATATGTATATATATTTGGAAGAAAAATATTTATACAATATAAAATTTAAGATTATTATAAACCGTATTCCATCCAAACCATAGAAATCACATTTAAATAGTTATATATATACCGCGGTGCCTGTATATAATTTTCTATCCTATGGTCAAGTGATACGGATATTTATCATTTCAATCCGCAATTTAAAAGATATAAAATTTTGCGGTTATATATCATTTCAAACCACAATCCCGAATGAAATGAAATATGCATGATAATTTGCAATTTAATGATATACAATAAACATCCATTCACCAACATCATCCATCATCCAAATCGCAATCATCAATCAATAACAATATTATATTTGATAATATATAACAGGTAATAACTGGCAATTTTATTCAATTTAAATTTAACGACCATAAATCTAACAGTTTATATTCAGTAATAAATTATATAACTGTTAGCTAGCAGTTTCATGCAAACACAAATTCTAACTGTCAATTAATACGCAATAAATAAATTAAATTAACAGTTAAATTCAATAAATGCAATTCAGCAGATATGAATGAAATAAGCATGCCAAATACTCATAAATAAATTCTACTCATTTCTAAAATTTATTTAACAAACATAAAAGTTTCTAGTAGTTGTGAGTGGGTTAAAACACTCACCTTTTGAATTTAAATCGAATTCAAATCCGATTTAAACCCAAAAATTCGACTGTCTCCAAATCTGTCCAAACCAGTGTCAAAAGATCTGGAATTTACTTTCGATCCTAACAAAAAAAATTGCGTGAAACGGAGTCCGTATGTACGAGTTATGATTATTAGAACTAATTGAAATCAAAATTAACAAAAATAAATTAAACAAAAATAAAATACCGTGCCACATGCACTCTTCCCTCGTGAAAAACGCGTATGCTTCTTCTTGATTGCTAACTTTGTTCCATAATTTTTCTTTTATTTCGATTTACTTTAATTTTCCTCCTTATTATATGAATGTATGCATTTTTAAAAGGTTTGGAAAAAAAAAGATTTGAAAAAGAAGAATTGAAAAAGAAAATGATTAAAATAAAAACTGAAAATGGAAGAGAAAATCTAGATTTGAAAAGAAAGAAGAAGGTTTGAAATAGAAGAAAATTTGAAAAAGACGTATATTTGAAGAGGAAGGAAAAATTAAAATCAGAGATAATAAGGAGATTTGAAGGAAAAAAAGGAAAAAAAGAAGAAGATTATAATGGAGGCTGTGGTTTCATTTGCGTCATATCTTATTTATAAGGTTAGAGTTAGGTTTAGGATCAAAGAGATTTGGAAAGAGAGACCGCTATTAATTAGAAATAAATGAAATGACGTTTCAGAAAATGAAGTTGGAAAATGAATGGAAAGAAATAAAGTAAATATGAACAAACTTGGTTTTGAAATATAGTAAATATGAACAACCTTTTTAAAAGTAGAAGGTATTAAAAAGAGGTAATTATTTATTAGAAAGGGAATGAATGGACTAACTCTATACTGTAAACATACTTTTAGAATTCAAATTTCAAAACAATTGTTTACTTAATGAATTTTGTTAACCCTAAACACACCAAAATTAACTTCATTAACTCAAGTAATATTCGAATTTCTACGCATTCGGGTTTTTGTCTATGCATAATAATTTTTTTATAATTACCTTAAAAATGAAAACATTTGATTTGTTTTTCCCAAAATGATCTCTAATTACCATTAAAACACCCTTTTTGTTTACCATAAAACGCGCGTTTTTTTTATTAAATCTATTAATTGCAATCACCGTTTTCTTTTCTTTTAATTGAAATATTTGAACTACATTAATTGCAATCACACAAAATTAAATTTTAAAACAGACAACTAAATTGCATAAAAAAAAATAGAAAAATTATTTATACATAAGAGTAATAAAGAGATTATTTTCCTATTCTTGTAATTAGTTTGTAAGCTAAACACAGTTCAAATAAACATATATTTCTTTCTTTAAAAATCAATCTTTCTATATTTTTATTTAAATTAAATTAAACCTACATTCATAGATGAAATATTCATTTTATGGATGTAAATGTTTTTTTTTTTTTTGAATCAAAACTTTTCTTATATTTCACAAAACATAAGCTGCTTTTATTTGCACCTATTACAATTAATATTCTCTCTCCTATTAATTTCAGTTGATTAAGTTTCAAAATGGGCTAAATGAATGTAATGATAAGTAGAACAATTACTTCCTATTAACGTAATATTTAGATGTTAAATTCTCATTTATTTTGCAATACTTCAATTAAATTAATAAATATTGCTCTCTATACTTAAATCTATATTAACAAAACGTTAACTTTCGATTGGTAGAATTTGATTTACCGAAGTTTATTTACATAATACAAACTATATTAATTTGCCACCTATTAGTTCTTAATTATATTTTTAAGTTCGTTACCTATCCACCTTGATTAAAATTCCATCTATAAAGCAAATTTAGTTAGCCTTAACATTACTACACTAAATCTACAATCAGTTTCAATTAATATAGAATTATATCTTAAATACTTACCATTTATTTATAAATTAGGTTACCTTCCAATAAATTTTATTCCTAAGTATTTGATTGGATTGCCATCTTTACTATGTCTATTATTAATTAGCTTCAAATTCTGCAATTTCACTTCTTAAATTCACCCTTTGCTATATTATAAATAAAATTTACATTGGTTACATTTCACATAAATGTATCATTTATTTACATTTATTACAAACTTATTTCCAATTCCAACTAAAAATCTAAATAAATGAATAGGCAACCTACCATAAACATTACCGTTACCTTTTTGTCACATACAAAATCTTTTATTACAAAAATCAATTTTTGCATATATTTTCATACTACAAATTCAATTTACTTATGTTCAAATTGTAGCCAAACCTGACTTTTAAATTATTTTATACAAAATTGGGATTTCATTAAGTTTATTAATTATTACCCTTAATTGGCATTTATCACCTTGTATTCTCGTTATCATTTCATAGATATGATTCCCAATTCCTTATTATTGACTTAAATTGGCATTACTAACAATGCATTAAACGTTGTTACTTAAATCTCTACCCAATAGTAAGTAATACTCTAAATAAATACGCTTACTCCTTTCGTTATTTATTAGTTATCACAAGAAACGTTTAATCATTTCAACAACATTGTAATTTCAAATTACCTACATTGATTGTATACGTTTTCCATTATTATCATTTGTTAGAATCTATTCAACTTTCCATCTTATGCATATAGTTAACCTTTCTATTGATTTTTCCTTCAAAATTTTCAGTTACTTCTTAACTTACAAAAAGGCAATAATTAATTACATTTAATCGCTATAAATTAAATGCATTGGTAACGAACAATATCTGTCACCATTATACAATTTATAACATTTGTAATTTATTCTCTACAACAATTATTACCTATCAATATTATTTCACCCATAAATACAAACTTGCAATTGTTCTTATTATCATATTCCATTTATTGTTAACAATGTTTATTACATTATATTAGTTTAATATTTTCCTCAAATTCCTCATATTCAACTCATATATAGGTAAAATTCTTTTCACCACTTAAAATCATTTGAATTAACTTCGAATTACTGTAAGTAGGTTTTTAATTTATTTTTCTTCTAAATTTAATTACAACTTATTAATTTAACCAAATTAAATCCATAAAATCTACGGGTCATTACACTCTCCCCCACTCAAAACTTTTCGTCCCCGAAAAGGAAAAAGAAGGGAGAATGAAGAATAAAACATTACATCTTATTTCAAATATTAACTTATAAACAATAATTTACTAAATTAATTTCCTTAAATGAGATATGCCCGTTTTATAGTCATTATAACCTTTTATACTTAAATCATTAAAGTTTGGAAAATATTCAACAAAATTCTAAGTCCAAAATTTATGAAAAATTTTGGCAGAGTCCCCTTTGTACGGAGAGACTCTGGAGAAAATATAATATCAAAATATACAAATATATCACATATATTATCAAAATATTATCCCAACACGGGCAAAATTATAAAATAGCGCTTTAAACGTAATCCGAAAACGTACCTATTTGTCGGGCAATACGCTTATTATTAGGGAACCAGAGCAGTAGCAGTGGCTTCCATAGCCTGCATTTCACTTATAAAATCTAAAAGGTTAAATATTTATTTTAAAGTGAACTATTCAAGTGGATTCAATCATTAATCAACCAAACAATTCAACAACCATCAACCTTACAAACAACATACATACACACACAAAGCAATCATTTAATCCATCAAACAAATAGTTGTTTGGGTTCAAACTTGAAATTTGTATGAAATGAAATTAACTATCAAGTGCATCCTTTACTCAACAGTCTTAGATGGAACAAAGATAGATTATTTATTCATCCAACAACTTCAAGTTCCTTACCCCACAGTCATAAATCAAACAATACAATTCAAACCAACAACCAAATTAACTTATTATACATTTATTTCATGCTTCAGTGGTTTGATTTTATTTCTTTCATTTATGGAGGGATTTCTTTATTTCTTACAATTTTCGTTTTCCATTTATTACAAAATTCATTATATTTGCATTCCAATTTATTGACTAAAGTTTATATCATTTATTTATACTACTTACCTTTACTTATATAGTAAAATTTCCAATTTAACTTAAGTTTATACAATTAATTCTCATTAATAACAGCAAATTTATTGAATACCTTTATTACCTCAAGCTTCACTTGTAAGATTTCCCCTTACATTTTCTTACTAACATTGCAACTTTTATTATATGGTAAGTTATGTATGTTTTAAGAATGTAAGTGAAAATTTACAAGTTTCTTCTCAATTCCTTTAATTAATATATATTTGTTTTATAAATTACAATTCTATTACTTATTTATAGTAACCCTTTTTAATTCCCTTAAATTCTTAACCCTAAAATATCCATTCTTATAAGTAAAGGAATTTACAAATTCTTTAACTAGGGTTTGCAGTCATTTATTTATATTACATACTTTCCATTATATTTAGCTAGTAGTATTTAATTCATACTTAAGTTAATAACCCTACACATCAATCCTTATTTATTAAAGAATTTCATTTTATTCACTTAAGTTTAAAATCACCTATTTATAATACTTACCTTTAATTTTGGTAAAATTTCAATTATAACTTAAGTTTATACCATTAAATTCTTATTTATAGTAGCAATTCATTGAATACTTCATTATTTCCAAAATTTCTACTTGTATAATATTCTATTCCAATCACTTATTTAACATTTCAACTTTTAATATTTGGTAAGTTATATATGTTAAAGAAAATGCAAAAGAGATTATACAAGTTTTATCTCATCCTTTAATTATGTTCATTGTTCAATAAATCTTTACCTTTTCTTATAAGTTAAAATTTTAACTTCCTTTATAATTTAGCATTAAAGTCTCTTATTCTATTTAGGTTTCAATTCTTAATTAAATTCTGTTTCACTACCATAAATGAAACAATTAATTAATGGAAATTTTAGAAGTAAATACTAGGTTAAATTTCAATAGATAAATATACCTTTATAACTTATATACCTCTAATTATAATTAAAACAACTAAACCTTTAGTTATTTCCAAAACAAATCTGCAGTAGAATTCACTACAGTAGCCTCTTCCCTTCGAAACTCGAAAATGAAAGTCGATGATGCGGCCGCCATCACCGAAATTATTTCCAACGACAGAGAGGAAAGTACAAAAATTATTTTCTCCAAAATCTTCTTTAAAACCATTCTTCCGAATTATACTAAATATTTATATAAGAAAATACTTATAAACAAAATTATTATATTTCATAAATCCTTTGAAAGCAAATTTTCAAAAATCCCGGACTGAAGTTCTAAAATTTCCAAATTTCATTGATTCTAATTTCAATCTTATTTTTCCTATTATTTATAAATTTTATTCCTAACAACCAATCTATTGCAACCAAATATAGATATCATTTGAAAATTTTATTTTATATATAGAAAATATAATAGGCAAAGTTATTTCACCTATATTAAAACAATATTATGTCGGTCTGTCCTATTAAGTGTTTAGAAATCCCTATTGATGTCATAGCGTCTCATGCACCAACCAGAATTTATAAATACAAAACGGAACAGATTAACACAATATCAAAATCTTTTTATAACACTAACAAATACGCTCTCTCATATATATACACTCAGCAACTCCCATAGGGTATTACTACCCTATTAACAAAGAGTCAAACCCCACAATCATAGGTTTATCGCTAAAACCAAAGCTCTGATACCAACTGTAACATCCCGCCTTTTCGCGCACTTTAAACCGACACACGTGCCAATTCAAAGCATACGCAAGGGCGGATTGTTATGGGGTAAATAAGAAAAACAGAGAAGAAATAAAACAAAATAGAATCTCACAACGGAAGGATAAAATATAATAATCAATATACAGTTCATGATAACTGTTTACAAAATATTTATTTTACTTATACAATGAATATCAGAGTTACACATACCAATACAATCAATGCAGCGGAAATTTAGAGTGTGGTGCAATACTATAGATAATAATAATACGACTCCTTCGTCTTCGTCCTTCAAAGCTAAAGTCTTCGATCCTGAAACGCTCGGACTGACCCGAGCGAATTTGAAAAGACAAAAACACTCGAGTCAGACTAAAAGATCTTATGTGAGTTAAATTAACAGAAATAAATACGAGTACAGTAACTCAAGAGATGTTCGGGATTTACATCTCCTAAGGATCCGTTAAACTATTTACTATGTAGTATATTGCGCTATTATAATAGTGTCTATTTATAAAATAAACTTACTTTTAAATAGCGTTAAGGGGTTACTCATATAGTCCTTAACACAAATAATGCCAATAGTCTATACAGTACCGTAATACCTCCTGATCGGGAAGCTACCAGAGGATACTCCATAGGTACGACACAAATAGGAACTCGTAGTAAAGGCTCGGTATGGTAGGTGACACGACACAACTAGGCAATGCCAGGGTAGATATACCAATTGCTATCCAGGCTGGTGGAAACGCGTAGCCGCAGTTACCGCCCACCTCGGACTAACTCCCCAAAATCAAAATATAGAAGTGGCCACTGAATCAATCCAAAATCAAAGTATAATATCGAAGAGGAGGGTCCGATCAGAGGAATGACCTCATTGGCCTGAGAATCGCTCCTGTTTTAGCCACCTTATGCCAACTCACGGGAGTCGGGTCCATGTATTTACCTTACAGGAAACGTCGCCACCACCTACTTCATTCTGGAATCTCCACCGCGTACACGGTTAGTCAAAGTGGTTTTCGGTATCGACAGAGAGTATGTCCATATCCGATCCCGGTCTCTTTGCCAACCCATCGTTATTATAACACCGCGGTCATTTAAAAATAGGTTATACTTTAAAAATCAGAATAAACATTTCCATTTTAAAATTATGAATACGATATCATTTTAAAACCCAAAACAATATGATATCCTTTATCCCAAATATAAACCTTTTCAAAAATCCAAATGCTTTAAAATTTATAACGTCTGAAAGCCAAATATCCTTTCAAAGCATAATATTTCGAAATTCATAATTTAAAACCATAACTTTTAAAACTTGAATGGTTTGGATATTCAACGGTATATGTATTAAAAGGTTTAACTTAAATGTTACTTTGTAAAGAAAATAGTTCTCATGGCTTTACAAATACATTTCTTTATTAAAGTCTAAACCAAAATTTATATTATCTCTCTCAAGTTCCAAAACCACTTCAATTTATTTATATATACGTATATCCATTTTGAGTATCAATATTTCAAACTAAAGTTGGATTTTATTCTTTCAACAAATCAATTGTTCTATTAATTAGTCTTGAATATTCATATAAAATCCATAAATAATAAGACTTCAATTTCTAGTAATAAAATATGTATATTTTTCCCAATTCAAATTATACTAGAATATTCATTTCAATTTATTTTGGGAAAAATCCAATTATAAATATCATATCTTAAAATTTCCAAACTTAACATTTAAACATATGATATAAATTATTAAACTCCATTTTCTTAATTTTCTTCCATTTTTAATAAATATTTTTATACACCTTTTAATTTCAAAATTTTCAACTTCATATGTATATATATATGGAAGAAAAATATTTATACAATATAAAATTTAAGATTATTATAAACCGTATTCCATCCAAACCATAGAAATCACATTTAAATAGTTATATATATACCGCGGTGCCTGTATATAATTTTCTATCCTATGGTCAAGTGATACGGATATTTATCATTTCAATCCGCAATTTAAAAGATATAAAATTTTGCGGTTATATATCATTTCAAACCACAATCCCGAATGAAATGAAATATGCATGATAATTTGCAATTTAATGATATACAATAAACATCCATTCACCAACATCATCCATCATCCAAATCGCAATCATCAATCAATAACAATATTATATTTGATAATATATAACAGGTAATAAGTGGCAATTTTATTCAATTTAAATTTAACGACCATAAATCTAACAGTTTATATTCAGTAATAAATTATATAACTGTTAACTAGCAGTTTCATGCAAACACAAATTCTAACTGTCAATTAATACGCAATAAATAAATTAAATTAACAGTTAAATTCAATAAATGCAATTCAGCAGATATGAATAAAATAAGCATGCCAAATACTCATAAATAAATTCTATCCATTTCTAAAATTTATTTAACAAACATAAAAGCTTCTAGTAGTTGTGAGTGGGTTAAAACACTCACCTTTTGAATTTAAATCGAATTCAAATCCGATTTAAACCCAAAAATTCGACTATCTCCAAATCTGTCCAAACCAGTGTCAAAAGATCTGGAATTTACTTTCGATCCTAACAAAATAATTGCGTGAAACGGAGTCCGTATGTACGAGTTATGATTATTAGAACTAATTGAAATCAAAATTAACAAAAATAAATTAAACAAAAATAAAATACCGTGCCACATGCACTCTTCCCTCGTGAAAAATGCGTATGCTTCTTCTTGATTGCTAACTTTGTTCCGTAATTTTTCTTTTATTTCGATTTACTTTAATTTTCCTCCTTATTATATGAATGTATGCATTTTTAAAAGGTTTGGAAAAAAAAGATTTGAAAAAGAAGAATTGAAAAAGAAAATGATTAAAATAAAAACTGAAAATGGAAGAGAAAATCTAGATTTGAAAAGAAAGAAGAAGGTTTGAAATAGAAGAAAATTTGAAAAAGACGTATATTTGAAGAGGAAGGAAAAATTAAAATCAGAGATAATAAGGAGATTTGAAGGAAAAAAAGGAAAAAAAGAAGAAGATTATAATGGAGGTTGTGGTTTCATTTGCGTCATATCTTATTTATAAGGTTAGAGTTAGGTTTAGGATCAAAGAGATTTGGAAAGAGAGACCGCTATTAATTAGAAATAAATGAAATGACATTTCAGAAAATGAAGTTGGAAAATGAATGGAAAGAAATAAAGTAAATATGAACAAACTTGGTTTTGAAATATAGTAAATATGAACAACCTTTTTAAAAGTAGAAGGTATTAAAAAGAGGTAATTATTTATTAGAAAGGGAATGAATGGACTAACTCTATACTGTAAACATACTTTTAGGATTCAAATTTCAAAACAATTGTTTACTTAATGAATTTTGTTAACCCTAAACACACCAAAATTAACTTCATTAACTCAAGTAATATTCGAATTTCTACGCATTCGGGTTTTTGTCTATGCATAATAATTTTTTTATAATTACCTTAAAAATGAAAACATTTGATTTGTTTTTCCCAAAATGATCTCTAATTACCATTAAAACACCCTTTTTGTTTACCATAAAACGCGCGTTTTTTTTTATTAAATCTATTAATTGCAATCACCGTTTTCTTTTCTTTTAATTGAAATATTTGAACTACATTAATTGCAATCACACAAAATTAAATTTTAAAACAGACAACTAAATTGCATAAAAAAAAAATAGAAAAATTATTTATACATAAGAGTAATAAAGAGATTATTTTCCTATTCTTGTAATTAGTTTGTAAGCTAAACACAGTTCAAATAAACATATATTTCTTTCTTTAAAAATCAATCTTTCTATATTTTTATTTAAATTAAATTAAACCTACATTCATAGATGAAACATTCATTTTATTGATGTAAATGGTTTTTTTTTTGTTTTGAATCAAAACTTTTCTTATATTTCACAAAACATAAGCTGCTTTTATTTGCACCTATTACAATTAGTATTCTCTCTCCTATTAATTTCAGTTGATTAAGTTTCAAAATGGGCTAAATGAATGTAATGATAAGTAGAACAATTACTTCCTATTAACGTAATATTTAAATGTTAAATTCTCATTTATTTTGCAATACTTCAATTAAATTAATAAATATTTCTCTCTATACTTAAATCTATATTAACAAAACGTTAGCTTTGGATTGGTAGAATTTGATTTACCGAAGTTTACTTACATAATACAAACTATATTAATTTGCCACCTATTAGTTCTTAATTATATTTTTAAGTTCGTTACCTATCCACCTTGATTAAAATTCCATCTATAAAGCAAATTTAGTTAGCCTTAACATTACTACACTAAATCTACAATCAGTTTCAATTAATATAGAATTATATCTTAAATACTTACCATTTATTTATAAATTAGGTTACCTTCCAATAAGTTTTATTCCTAAGTATTTGATTGGATTGCCATCTTTACTATGTCTATTATTAATTAGCTTCAAATTCTGCAATTTCACTTCTTAAATTCACCCTTTGCTATATTATAAATAAAATTTACATTGGTTACATTTCACATAAATGTATCATTTATTTACATTTATTACAAACTTATTTCCAATTCCAACTAAAAATCTAAATAAATGAATAGGCAACCTACCATAAACATTACCATTACCTTTTTGTCACATACAAAATCTTTTATTACAAAAATCAATTTTTGCATATATTTTCATACTACAAATTCAATTTACTTATGTTCAAATTGTAGCCAAACCTGACTTTTAAATTATTTTATACAAAATTGGGATTTCATTAAGTTTATTAATTATTACCCTTAATTGGCATTTATCACCTTGTATTCTCGTTATCATTTCATAGATATGATTCCCAATTCCTTATTATTGACTTAAATTGGCACTACTAACATTGCGTTAAACGTTGTTACTTAAATCTCTACCCAATAGTAACTAATACTCTAAATAAATACGCTTACTCCTTTCGTTATTTATTAGTTATCACAAGAAACGTTTAATCATTTCAACAACATTGTAATTTAAAATTACCTACATTGATTGTATACGTTTTCCATTATTATCATTTATTAGAATTCTATTCAACTTTCCATCTTATGCATATAGTTAACCTTTCTATTGATTTTTCCTTCAAAATTTTCAGTTACTTCTTAACTTACAAAAAGGCAATGATTAATTACATTTAATCGCTATAAATTAAATGCATTGTTAACGAACAATATCTGTAACCATTATACAATTTATAACATTTGTAATTTATTCTCTACAACAATTATTATCTATCAATATTATTTCGCCCATAAATACAAACTTGCAATTGTTCTTATTATCATATTCCATTTATTGTTAACAATGTTTATTACATTATATTAGTTTAATATTTTCCTCAAATTCCTCATATTCAACTCATATATAGGTAAAATTCTTTTCACCACTTAAAATCATTTGAATTAACTTCGAATTACTGTAAGTAGGTTTTTAATTTATTTTTCTTCTAAATTTAATTACAACTTATTAATTTAACCAAATTAAATCCATAAAATCTACGGGTCATTACACTCTCCCCCACTCAAAACTTTTCGTCCCCGAAAAGGAAAAAGAAGGGAGAAGGAAGAATAAAACATTACATCTTATTTCAAATATTAACTTATAAACAATAATTTACTAAATTAATTTCCTTAAATGAGATATGCCCGTTTTATAGTCATTATAACCTTTTATACTTAAATCATTAAAGTTTGGAAAATATTCAACAAAATTCTAAGTCCAAAATTTACGAAAAATTTTGGCAGAGTCCCCTTTGTACGGAGAGACTCTGGAGAAAATATAATATCAAAATATACAAATATATTACTATATTATCAAAATATTATCCCAACACGGGCAAAATTATAAAATAGCGCTTTAAACGTAATCCGAAAACGTACCTATTTGTCGGGCAATACGCTTATTATTAGGGAACCAGAGCAGTAGCAGTGGCTTCCATAGCCTGCATTTCACTTATAAAATCTAAAAGGTTAAATATTTATTTTAAAGTGAACTATTCAAGTGGATTCAATCATTAATCAACCAAACAATTCAACAACCATCAACCTTACAAACAATATACATACACACACAAAGCAATCATTTAATCCATCAAACAAATAGTTGTTTGGGTTCAAACTTGAAATTTGTATGAAATGAAATTAACTATCAAGTTCATCCTTTACTCAACAGTCTTAGATGGAACAAAGATAGATTATTTATTCATCCAACAACTTCAAGTTCCTTACCCCACAGTCATAAATCAAACAATACAATTCAAACCAACAACCAAATTAACTTATTATACATTTATTTCATGCTTCAGTGGTTTGATTTTCTTTCTTTCATTTATGGAGGGATTTCTTTATTTCTTACAATTTTCGTTTTCCATTTATTACAAAATTCATTATATTTGCATTCCAATTTATTGACTAAAGTTTATATCATTTATTTATACTACTTACCTTTACTTATATAGTAAAATTTCCAATTTAACTTAAGTTTATACAATTAATTCTCATTAATAACAGCAAATTTATTGAATACCTTTATTACCTCAAGCTTCACTTGTAAGATTTCCCCTTACATTTTCTTACTAACATTGCAACTTTTATTATATGGTAAGTTATGTATGTTTTAAGAATGTAAGTGAAAATTTACAAGTTTCTTCTCAATTCCTTTAATTAATATATATTTGTTTTATAAATACAATTCTATTACTTATTTATAGTAACCCTTTTTAATTCCCTTAAATTCTTAACCCTAAAATATCCATTCTTATAAGTAAAGGAATTTACAAATTCTTTAACTAGGGTTTGCAGTCATTTATTTATATTACCTACTTTCCATTATATTTAGCTAGTAGTATTTAATTCATACTTAAGTTAATAACCCTACACATCAATCCTTATTTATTAAAGAATTTCATTTTATTCACTTAAGTTTAAAATCACCTATTTATAATACTTACCTTTAATTTTGGTAAAATTTCAATTATAACTTAAGTTTATACTATTAAATTCTTATTTATAATAGCAATTCATTGAATACTTTATTATTTCCAAAATTTCTACTTGTATAATATTCTATTCCAATCACTTATTTAACATTTCAACTTTTAATATTTGGTAAGTTATATATGTTAAAGAAAATGCAAAAGAGATTATACAAGTTTTATCTCATCCTTTAATTATGTTCATTGTTCAATAAATCTTTACCTTTTCTTATAAGTTAAAATTTTAACTTCCTTTATAACTTAGCATTAAAGTCTCTTATTCTATTTAGGTTTCAATTCTTAATTAAATTCTGTTTCACTACCATAAATGAAACAATTAATTAATGGAAATTTTAGAAGTAAATACTGGGTTAAATTTCAATAGATAAATATACCTTTATAACTTATATACCTCTAATTATAATTAAAACAATTAAACCTTTAGTTATTTCCAAAACAAATCTGCAGTAGAATTCACTACAGTAGCCTCTCCCCTTCGAAACTCGAAAATGAAAGTCGATGATGCGGCCGCCATCACCGAAATTATTTTCCAACGACAGAGAGGAAAGTACAAAAATTATTTTCTCCAAAATCTTCTTTAAAACCATTCTTCCGAATTATACTAAATATTTATATAAGAAAATACTTATAAACAAAATTATTATATTTCATAAATCCTTTGAAAGCAAATTTTCAAAAATCCCGGACTGAAGTTCTAAAATTTCCAAATTTCATTGATTCTAATTTCAATCTTATTTTTCCTATTATTTATAAATTTTATTCCTAACAACCAATCTATTGCAACCAAATATAGATATCATTTGAAAATTTTATTTTATATATAGAAAATATAATAGGCAAAGTTATTTCACCTATATTAAAACAATATTATGTCTGTATGTCCTATTAAGTGTTTAGAAATCCCTATTGATGTCATAGCGTCCCATGCACCAACCAGAATTTATAAATACAAAACAGAACAGATTAACACAATATCAAAATCTTTTTATAACACTAACAAATACGCTCTCTCATATATATACACTCAGCGACTCCCATAGGGTATTACTACCCTATTAACAAAGAGTCAAACCCCACAATCATAGGTTTATCGCTAAAACCAAAGCTCTGATACCAACTGTAACATCCCGCCTTTTCGCACACTTTAAACCGACACACGTGCCAATTCAAAGCATACGCAAGGGCGGATTGTTATGGGGTAAATAAGAAAAACAGAGAAGAAATAAAACAAAATAGAATCTCACAGCGGTAGGATAAAATATAATAATCAATATACAGTTCATGATAACTGTTTACAAAATATTTATTTTACTTATACAATGAATATCAGAGTTACACATACCAATACAATCAATGCAGCGGAAATTTAGAGTGTGGTGCAATACTATAGATAATAATAATACGACTCCTTCGTCTTCGTCCTTCAAAGCTAAAGTGTTCGATCCTGAAACGCTCGGACTGACCCGAGCGAATTTGAAAAGACAAAAACACTCGAGTCAGACTAAAAGATCTTATGTGAGTTAAATTAACAGAAATAAATACGAGTACAGTAACTCAAGAGATGTTCGGGACTTACATCTCCTAAGGATCCGTTAAACTATTTACTATGTAGTATATTGCGCTATTATAATAGTGTCTATTTATAAAATAAACTTACTTTTAAATAGCGTTAAGGGGTTACCCATATAGCCCTTAACACAAATAATGCCAGTAGTCTATACAGTACCGTAATACCTCCTGATCGGGAAGCTACCAGAGGATACTCCATAGGTACGACACAAATAGAAACTCGTAGTAAAGGCTCGGTATGGTAGGTGACACGGCACAACTAGGCAATGTCGGGGTAGATGTACCAATTGCTATCCAGGCTGGTGGAAACGCGTAGCCGCAGTTACCGCCCACCTCGGACTAACTCCCCAAAATCAAAATATAGAAGTGGCCACTGAATCAATCCAAAATCAAAGTATAATATCGAAGAGGAGGGTCCGATCAGAGGAATGACCTCATTGGCCTGAGAATCGCTCCTGTTTTAGCCACCTTATGCCAACTCACAGGAGTCGGGTCCACGTATTTACCTTACAGGAAACGTCGCCACCACCTACTTCATTCTGGAATCTCCACCGCGTACACGGTTAGTCAAAGTGGTTTTCGGTATCGACAGAGAGTATGTCCATATCCGATCCCGGTCTCTTTGCCAACCCATCGTTATTATAACACCGCGGTCATTTAAAAATAGGTTATACTTTAAAAATCAGAATAAACATTTCCATTTTAAAATTATGAATACGATATCATTTTAAAACCCAAAACAATATGATATCCTTTATCCCAAATATAAACCTTTTCAAAAATCCAAATGCTTTAAAATTTATAACGTCTGAAAGCCAAATATCCTTTCAAAGCATAATATTTCGAAATTCATAATTTAAAACCATAACTTTTAAAACTTGAATGGTTTGGATATTCAACGGTATATGTATTAAAAGGTTTAACTTAAATGTTACTTTGTAAAGAAAATAGTTCTCATGGCTTTACAAATACATTTCTTTATTAAAGTCTAAACCAAAATTTATATTATCTCTCTCAAGTTCCAAAACCACTTCAATTTATTTATATATACGTATATCCATTTTGAGTATCAATATTTCAAACTAAAGTTGGATTTTATTCTTTCAACAAATCAATTGTTCTATTAATTAGTCTTGAATATTCATATAAAATCCATAAATAATAAGACTTCAATTTCTAGTAATAAAATATGTATATTTTTCCCAATTCAAATTATACTAGAATATTCATTTCAATTTATTTTGGGAAAAATCCAATTATAAATATCATATCTTAAAATTTCCAAACTTAACATTTAAACATATGATATAAATTATTAAACTCCATTTTCTTAATTTTCTTCCATTTTTAATAAATATTTTTATACACCTTTTAATTTCAAAATTTTCAACTTCATATGTATATATATATGGAAGAAAAATATTTATACAATATAAAATTTAAGATTATTATAAACCGTATTCCATCCAAACCATAGAAATCACATTTAAATAGTTATATATATACCGCGGTGCCTGTATATAATTTTCTATCCTATGGTCAAGTGATACGGATATTTATCATTTCAATCCGCAATTTAAAGGATATAAAATTTTGCGGTTATATATCATTTCAAACCACAATCCCGAATGAAATGAAATATGCATGATAATTTGCAATTTAATGATATACAATAAACATCCATTCACCAACATCATCCATCATCCAAATCGCAATCATCAATCAATAACAATATTATATTTGATAATATATGACAGGTAATAACTGGCAATTTTATTCAATTTAAATTTAACGACCATAAATCTAACAGTTTATATTCAGTAATAAATTATATAACTGTTAACTAGCAGTTTCATGCAAACACAAATTCTAACTGTCAATTAATACGCAATAAATAAATTAAATTAACAGTTAAATTCAATAAATGCAATTCAGCAGATATGAATGAAATAAGCATGCCAAATACTCATAAATAAATTCTATTCATTTCTAAAATTTATTTAACAAACATAAAAGCTTCTCGTAGTTGTGAGTGGGTTAAAACACTCACCTTTTGAATTTAAATCGAATTCAAATCCGATTTAAACCCAAAAAATCGACTATCTCCAAATCTGTCCAAACCAGTGTCAAAAGATCTGGAATTTACTTTCGATCCTAACAAAAAAAATTGCGTGAAACGGAGTCCGTATGTACGAGTTATGATTATTAGAACTAATTGAAATCAAAATTAACAAAAATAAATTAAACAAAAATAAAATACCGTGCCACATGCACTCTTCCCTCGTGAAATTGCGTATGCTTCTTCTTGATTGCTAACTTTGTTCCGTAATTTTTCTTTTATTTCGATTTACTTTAATTTTCCTCCTTATTATATGAATGTATGCATTTTTAGAAGGTTTGGAAAAAAAAAGATTTGAAAAAGAAGAATTTAAAAAGAAAATGATTAAAATAAAAACTGAAAATGGAAGAGAAAATCTAGATTTGAAAAGAAAGAAGAAGGTTTGAAATAGAAGAAAATTTGAAAAAGACGTATATTTGAAGAGGAAGGAAAAATTAAAATCAGAGATAATAAGGAGATTTGAAGGAAAAAAAGGAAAAAAAGAAGAAGATTATAATGGAGGCTGTGGTTTCATTTGCGTCATATCTTATTTATAAGGTTAGAGTTAGGTTTAGGATCAAAGAGATTTGGAAAGAGAGACCGCTATTAATTAGAAATAAATGAAATGACGTTTCAGAAAATGAAGTTGGAAAATGAATGGAAAGAAATAAAGTAAATATGAACAAACTTGGTTTTGAAATATAGTAAATATGAACAACCTTTTTAAAAGTAGAAGGTATTAAAAAGAGGCAATTATTTATTAGAAAGGGAATGAATGGACTAACTCTATACTGTAAACATACTTTTAGGATTCAAATTTCAAAACAATTGTTTACTTAATGAATTTTGTTAACCCTAAACACACCAAAATTAACTTCATTAACTTAAGTAATATTCGAATTTCTACGCATTCGGATTTTTGTCTATGCATAATAATTTTTTTATAATTACCTTAAAAATGAAAACATTTGATTTGTTTTTCCCAAAAAGATCTCTAATTACCATTAAAACACCCTTTTTGTTTACCATAAAACGCGCGGTTTTTTTTTATTAAATCTATTAATTGCAATCACCGTTTTCTTTTCTTTTAATTGAAATATTTGAACTACATTAATTGCAATCACACAAAATTAAATTTTAAAACAGACAACTAAATTGCATAAAAAAAATAGAAAAATTATTTATACATAAGGGTAATAAAGAGATTATTTTCCTATTCTTGTAATTAGTTTGTAAGCTAAACACAGTTCAAATAAACATATATTTCTTTCTTTAAAAATCAATCTTTCTATATTTTTATTTAAATTAAATTAAACCTACATTCATAGATGAAACATTCATTTTATTGATGTAAATGTTTTTTTTTTTTGAATCAAAACTTTTCTTATATTTCACAAAACATAAGCTGCTTTTATTTGCACCTATTACAATTAGTATTCTCTCTCCTATTAATTTCAGTTGATTAAGTTTCAAAATGGGCTAAATGAATGTAATGATAAGTAGAACAATTACTTCCTATTAACGTAATATTTAGATGTTAAATTCTCATTTATTTTGCAATACTTCAATTAAATTAATAAATATTGCTCTCTATACTTAAATCTATATTAACAAAACGTTAGCTTTGGATTGGTAGAATTTGATTTACCAAAGTTTACTTACATAATACAAACTATATTAATTTGCCACCTATTAGTTCTTAATTATGTTTTTAAGTTCGTTACCTATCCACCTTGATTAAAATTCCATCTATAAAGCAAATTTAGTTAGCCTTAACATTACTACACTAAATCTACAATCAGTTTCAATTAATATAGAATTATATCTTAAATACTTACCATTTATTTATAAATTAGGTTACCTTCCAATAAATTTTATTCCTAAGTATTTGATTGGATTGCCATCTTTACTATGTCTATTATTAATTAGCTTCAAATTCTGCAATTTCACTTCTTAAATTCACCCTTTGCTATATTATAAATAAAATTTACATTGGTTACATTTCACATAAATGTATCATTTATTTACATTTATTACAAACTTATTTCCAATTCCAACTAAAAATCTAAATAAATGAATAGGCAACCTACCATAAACATTACCGTTACCTTTTTGTCACATACAAAATCTTTTATTACAAAAATCAATTTTTGCATATATTTTCATACTACAAATTCAATTTACTTATGTTCAAATTGTAGCCAAACCTGACTTTTAAATTATTTTATACAAAATTGGGATTTCATTAAGTTTATTAATTATTACCCTTAATTGGCATTTATCACCTTTTATTCTCGTTATCATTTCATAGATATGATTCCCAATTCCTTATTATTGACTTAAATTGGCATTACTAACATTGCATTAAACGTTGTTACTTAAATCTCTACCCAATAGTAACTAATACTCTAAATAAATACGCTTACTCCTTTCGTTATTTATTAGTTATCACAAGAAACGCTTAATCATTTCAACAACATTGTAATTTCAAATTACCTACATTGATTGTATACGTTTTCCATTATTATCATTTATTAGAATTCTATTCAACTTTCCATATGCATATAGTTAACCTTTCTATTGATTTTTCCTTCAAAATTTTCAGTTACTTCTTAACTTACAAAAAGGCAATGATTAATTACATTTAATCGCTATAAATTAAATGCATTGGTAACGAACAATATCTATCACCATTATACAATTTATAACATTTGTAATTTATTCTCTACAACAATTATTACCTATCAATATTATTTCGCCCATAAATACAAACTTGCAATTGTTCTTATTATCATATTCCATTTACTGTTAACAATGTTTATTACATTATATTAGTTTAATATTTTCCTCAAATTCCTCATATTCAACTCATATATAGGTAAAATTCTTTTCACCACTTAAAATCATTTGAATTAACTTCGAATTACTATAAGTAGGTTTTTAATTTATTTTTCTTCTAAATTTAATTACAACTTATTAATTTAACCAAATTAAATCCATAAAATCTATGGGTCATTACATCAGTTCTAAGGCATTAATGGTGGGTGAGATTGGAAATTAAAACTCCAAAACCCTAGTTCCTCTTGCAAATCCAATTCCTAGCTCCAAACTCAAGAAGAACCCATTGGTAAGCTTCTCTTCTTCTTCTCCAACTTATTCTCTTACCAATTTCAGAAATTCCTAAACCTAATTTTGGGAATGTTGTTGTTTTTTAGCATAGATTCAAGCTCATTTAGGTTGTGTTGAAGAGAGGTTGGTTCTCCATTTGCTTTCAAGCTTCTTCTTGTTTGATTTTGTAAAAAGGTGAGATTTTTAATCTCACATCTAAGTCTATGAATTATCTTCGATTGTTAGGTATGAATTCCTAACACTTATTCTTGCGCAATTGCTTTGGATTTGGATTGCTTTTGAGAATAATCCAATTTTAGTGTTTGAAAGCCAAATCCTTAAAAATCATAGCTTTGAGGTTCAAATGTGTTTTTGGTGATGCATCGAGGAGCCAATAGGGACGGGTAGCCGTTAGGCATAATTCCCTAGCGTCCTTGCTCGTTCGGTTGCGAATTGGTGGAGGTTGCATATCAATTTATGGGCATCAATTTGCAGAGCATCAGGTTCGGCCGACCGACCCCCCTGGTCCGGTCGACGACCTGCTAGTAAAAGTGCAGTGCACTTCTCTATTTCTGGTTCGGCCGACCGACCCCCCTGGTTCGGTCGACCGACCTGATGTCCGAGAAGTTTTCAAAACAGGGTTCGGTCGACCGAGCTCTGAGGCCGGCCGACCGACGTGATGCAGTTTGCCTATTTTCGCCTAGTCGCGTGAATTTCCAACTTTGATCGATTCGTGTTGTTTCCTAGTTGTTGTTATCATCTATTATGACTTTGATTACTCTTTTTAGGGATTTTTGAATATCCATTTCGACGGATCCTTTATTGATTTCTTTGGATTTTATTCACGTCTTCGTATGTGAATTTTAGTGATTGATTGTTCTTACAATCTTCTTTGTGATTTGTCACTTTAAAAATATAAAGGTTTTCTATACTAGTAGTAAATTTCAAAACTCTTTTCTCAAACGATTTCAATACTATTTTAATACCAAATTCGTTTATAAAACCGTTTTCCAATCTATTAGTATATACAAACCTTTACCTCACTCGTATGAGAAATCTAATTAAACGACTTAGTAAAACAAGTGGTATGAAACGCTTGCGTTCACTTTGTTGGTTAATTCTTGGACTTGTTCGATTGAAACTCTTGTGACAATTTTCTAGTGGAGATCTACAATTTGTTCGTAAATATTTAAGTTAAGCTAGTGGTTATGGGACATGATGCTAAGCTCATATATTTACTAGCTTACTGTAATCGACACTTCTCGTTGATCATGACGATCATCTTTGTGATTTAGACTAGCAATGTGCGATGTCTCTTTGTCTGCGAGGGAGACTAAACCCCGTTTTGTGGAGTTTCGACTCAATTTGGTGGGGTAGCAACCCATGGTCTTCGGGCCGTTTGTGGAGCTTCGGCTCAATTTGTGATGGTTAGAAACTATGGAATTAGCATTCCATTTGTGATACACGTGTTGGTGGGCTTTATGCTCCCGTTTGTGATAGGCCTTCCCCCCTTTGTGATTTCTGGATTTCTTGAGATGATTTCTAGAATTTGTGCTTTACTAATTTTCGTGATTTCTATTGATAAGCCTTATCGATATTTGTGCATTGGTGAATTTGTGCGTCATTGACTTTTGTGATTTCTGGATTTCGTGTATTGAATTCTGGAATTTGTCCGTCATTGACTTTTGTAATTGACATTGAAATTATTGTCAATATTTATGGTTTGGTGAACGAAATAAGGAGTATGACGCTTCTATGATTCTTGTGTAGATTTGGTGATATTGATTAATCTCTCGTTGATTTTCAATTACTTATATATATCACAGCTTGGAATTGTGATTATTATGTGTTTAGTCATATCTCTTATTCTATATCGTTTCATCTGATATTTATAGTTAGACCGATCCGTTTATTATTTTCTTATTAAATAATACTCGGGTCAGACCGAGATGTTACAGGTGCTTCTGCTTGACTTCTCTCTTGGGATTGATTTCTTTGACTTTTGGCTTACTACTTAGATTAGTAGTTTATTTATGGTGTATACGTTCGAGATATAGACTCCATAATGTATACTTATTCTTTTGTGTAGTTCATGTAACTATTCTTTTGTGATATTGTGGATCTCTTTAGACCACTACTCTAATGTACACTTCCTAGTGTAATATTCATATCTATTTCCGCCTTTGTGATATGAATTGTCTGTGACTGATTTATGTTATGTTTATTTCTATATTTGTTTCCGAAGATATTACAGCCACTGTGTAGTAGCTTTGAGTTTGTGTCGGTATGTCGGATTTCCCTCTTGATAAAGAAATGCATGTTATACTATCTGACATATCGATGCTCGCGCAAAGAAATTACACGGATGGTCGCTCCTCAACAGCCTTATTCTCCGTGCTAGTTGAGAGCATTCACCGTAATGTTCTTGGCTAGCGTGGGTATAGAGGTGGGGCGTCACAGCTTGGTATCAGAGCCCGACTTCGGAACAATGTAGAATAATTTAACAAGGATCATCGTCCTAAGTCTTTCTTAGGAGTTGTGCTTTAGGATTTAATCCGAGTCTTCGTATCGATTCATCCTATTTTTCTGATGATTCCTTGTTTATCTATCAAGATTGCTTGATATTCAATTTGGTAAATAACCTTTTTCTTCTTCTTCTTTCTTTCTAAAAGAAGAGAAATGTCTAGACCAGGCCGCCCCAGAGCCGTGCCATCTAGCACTCCGCCCCAGGATGGAGTTTTTATGACTGCTCAATAGCTTCTTGATTTAGTGACAAATGCTCAAGCAGCTGGAGCTAACCCGGAACCTACTCACCCAAAGTCGGGATTTGCACGCTTGTGCAGCGATTACACTAATTTGGGTGGGGAGCCATTTAAAGGTTCCGAAACTATTATTGAAGTACAGGCTTGGCTAAGGTCATGCGATTGAATCTTTTCTCGCATGAATCTTATTGACCTTCACCGAGTTCAGGTGGCCTCTAGTATGCTCCGAGAAAGAGCATTGGACTGGTACGAGCTTCTTATTTCTGAGATTAATGAAGCGGATCTCACCTAGGAGCAATTCCGAGAATGCTTCGAATTAAAATTCGTGCCAGAAGCTGAGAAAGTGACGATGGCTCGTCGTTTCATTGACCTTGTTCAAGGCGATTCTTCCGTGATGGACTACGTTGCTTCTTTTGAATCACTTTCCAAATATGGGGTTGAATACATCAACACCCCTCTGAAGAAGAATTAGAGATTTGTTTATGGCTTAAACAAAAATCTCAAGAAGCCATTACTTCTAAAATTAGAAGTTTCTTTCGACCAACTCGTTGATATCGCTCTTCGTCTTGAAGAGGCGGATAGGGAGAATGATGTTGAAGTGGTGGATTCCAAACCAAACTTCAACAACAACAAGAAAGGCCCAGTAAATTCAAAGGACCTTATCCCAATAAGAAAGGGAAGCAAGCAACCTCCGTGGCAAAGACTTCTTCCTTTGGTCGTGGGGAATGCTATAATTGTGGTTCGAAGGACCATTATGCGAACAAGTGCCCAAAGTCTCTCTCTTGTTGCTACTGCAAAGTTCCAGGTTATGTTATATCTTCATGCCCCAAGCTTCAGGGCAAGAAGGAGGGAAAGTTAAATGTTGCTCAAGCCCCTGGCAACACATCTCGTGGTCAAGGTATGCCTTATTCTATCCTTGATGGAATTATTTTATTTCGTGATCATCCTATTCGAGTTCTTTTTGATACGGGTGCGTCCCATTCTTTTATATCAAAAGAACTTGTTGATGCTTTTTCTTTGGATGTTTTGTGTTTAATGACTTCTTTGAGAATTGTGAATCCGGTTGGTGGATCCGCAACAATCAGTTTATTGTGTAAAGATGTCGAGATTATTTTGTGTGATCTTCCTTTCCGAGCCGATTTGCATGTCATGCGCTATTTAGGCTTTGGAATGATTTTGGGAATGGATTGGCTTAACCGTTATGAAGCTCATATCCTATGTCCTGAGCGGACTATTCATCTTCGACATCCTCAATCTGTTAAGCAGGTTTCTATTAATCTTCAAGATTCAGTTTCCAGCTTGGTCGCATCTTTATATTCTTTAAATCCTCGTGATGGCGATGATGATGATGAGGGTGATATTATTTCTCTTATTCACGTCGTTCGTGAATTTTCCAACATATTCGAACCCGTTTTAGGATTACCACCTAAGCGAGCAATTGAGTTCAAAATTAATCTTATCCCTGGAGCTCAACCTATTACTCGTCCTCCTTATCGTATGTCCAATAAAGAAAACAAGGAGATGCGTAAACAATTATCCGAATTGGAGACGAAGCAATTTGTTCGCTCTAGTTCCTCGCCTTGGGGAGCTTCGGCTATTTTCGTGAAGAAATCCGATGGTACACTTAGGCTTTGCGTTGACTACTGCAAGCTTAATGATCTTACTATCAAAAATAAATATCCTTTACCTCAGATTGATGATTTATTTGACCAACTTAGTGGTGCTAGAGTTTTTTCAAAATTGGACTTGGCTACCGGTTTTCATCAGCTTCGTATTGTAGAGGATAGCATTCCTTTGACATCGTTCCGTACTCGATATGGATCTTATGAATGGCTTGTCATGCCATTTGGTTTGACGAATGCTCCGACATATTTCGTTGACCTTATGAATCGAGTCTTCAAAGATTTTCTTGATCGATTTGTTCTCATCTTTATTGATGATATTCTTGTGTATTCTAAAACCAAGGAGGAGCATGAAAAACATCTTCGGATTATATTGGAAACTCTTAGGAGTAATCAATTAAAAGCAAAATTTTCTAAATGCCACTTTTGGCAATCTCGTGTGAAGTTTCTCGGTCATATTATTTCCGAATCCGGAATTTCCATGAATCCTTCAAAGATTGAAGCGATTCAAGATTGGAAGAGACCGGAGAGTGTGACAGAGATTCGTAGTTTTCTCGGCTTGGCGGGCTATTACCGCCGATTTATCAAAGACTTTTCTAAGATTGCTGTGCCTCTCACTAGCTTAACAAAGAAAGGTGTTAAATACATTTGGTCGGAAAAATGTGAAACTTCTTTTCAGAAATTAAAAGAACTTCTTTCTGATGCTCCTAATCTCGTTATTCCCGAGGGGAATCAAGATTTCGTTGTTTATACCGATGCTAGACGCGTTGGTTTGGGTGCCGTTCTTATGCAAAGAGAACGTGTTATTGCTTATGCTTCTAGGCAATTGAAGCCAGCTGAGACTAGATATGCCACTCATGATTTAGAGCTTGCGGCTATTGTTTTCGCCCTTCGTATTTGGCGTCATTATCTTTTAGGGGAGAAATTTGTTCTTTATACCGATCATAAGTCCTTGAAGTATTTATTCTCCCAAAAGGAACTTAATTTGCGTCAACAGCGTTGGCTCGAGTTCCTTGCTCCTTATGATCTTGATATTCTTTATACCCCCGGTAAGGGTAATCGTGTCGCCGATGCTCTTAGCCGTAAACAACAAGCTATTGTTTCTATGATGATATCCGAATGGAACGATCTCGAGATCTTAACCACTTGTGAGATTCGAGAGCGTGTTCCCGATTTATGTTCATCTCTTGTTTTATGTAGCCTTGAGGCTCATCCTTCTCTTTTAGACCGCATTCTTGAAGCTCAAGGGTTGGATCCTTAATTGGCCCTTCTTGGCCAAAATATTAAGGATAAAATTGATATTGAAGGTTTGAAAGACTTTGATATCGATTCTCGTGGCGGTATTCGGAGATTTGGTAGACTTATCGTACCAAATATTTGTGATCTTCGTAAAGACATTCTAGAAGATTCCCATCATTCTAAATTTACCATTCATCCCGGTAGTAGTAAAATGTACGCGGATATGAAGCGACTTTATTATTGGGAGGGAATGAAACTTGACATCGCTAACCTCGTTAAGCGTTGCATGACTTGCCAACTCGTTAAAGCCGAACATCAAAGGCCCGGTGGGTTATTGCAACCTTTAGAAATTCCAATTTGGAAGTGGGATCAAATTTCCATGGATTTTATTGACGGCCTTCCCCGTTCTCGTTCAGGTCATGATAGCTTATGGGTGATCGTTGATAGACTTACTAAATCTGCCCATTTTATTCCCGTTCGATCTAATCGAACCGTTCCTCTTTTGGTCAAAATCTTTATCAAAGAAATTGTTAAATTGCATGGAGTTCCTACTTCTATTGTTAGCGATCGTGATCCATTGTTTACTAGTGGATTTTGGAAGAGTCTTCAAAAAGCTTTAGGAACGAAGCTTAATTTTAGCACCGCTTATCACCCCTAGTCCGATGGACAAACCGAGCGTGTGAATCAAACTCTTGAAGACCTTCTTCGTGCTTGTGTTCTTGATTTTGGTGGAAGTTGGGAAGATCATATTTCACTTGTTGAATTTTATAATAATAGCTTCCAATCTAGTATTGGTATGGCACCTTTTGAGGCACTCTACGGAAGGCCATGCCGATCTCCTTCTTGTTGGCTTGAGGCCGGTGAGAGGCTGGTTTTAGGTCCAGATTTTATTCATGATTCCACAGAGAAAATTGAACTTATTCGACATAGGATGAAAGAAGCCCAGAGTAGACAAAAATCCTATGCCGATAACCGGAGAAGGAAGTTAGAATTTTCTGAGGGAGACCTTGTGTTCATTCGTGTTTCACCTATGAAAGGTGTTGTACATTTCAGTCGATCGGGAAAATTAGCGCCTCGATATATTGGGCCATTTCCTATCATTGAACGTATTGGTTCCATGGCTTATCACCTTTTATTGCCGGCTCAATTTTCTGCTATTCATGACGTGTTTCATGTTTCTCAATTACGGAAATGCCTTCGAGATTCCGATTCTATTCTTGAGCCCGGTGTTGTGGAAGAGATTGAAGTTTCGCCTAATTTAACTTATGAGCAACATCCTATTCGTATCATTGCTTTGGAAGTCAAACGACTTCGAAAGAAAGATGTTCCGCTTGTTAAAGTTCAATGGTCTTCAAATCCTAAGGATTGTTCTTGGGAGTCTAGGAAATTCATCGAGCGATCACATCCGGACTTGCTTTCCCGTGCTCTTTAAGGTGAACCTTTTATTTCAAATTTCTTTTGTGTTGAATATGCTTTTATGGTTGTCACTTTATGTTCTCTTCTTAAATATTGCGAGGATGCAATTTCTTTAAGGAGGGGAGTCTGTAACAACCCGCATATTTATTGATTTTATATTTAAATATTTTATTTAAATATTTTATCGTTAGTCGGATTTTAGTCCGAAAAGCTACTTTTTGCATACGGCCGAATTAGGACTCGGGACCACTCCCATTGAGTTTAAAATGCCGTTTGCGACCTTTTTGAGTATAAGCTTCGATATGTTTGGAGAAAGTTGATTTTTGCTACTTTTCACTTTGGGTTTGGTTTTGGGCTCAGCCCTATGTTAACTTATGTTCAAATTTGAGCCAATCTTCCCAACTCACCCTCATTCTCTTTTCTTTTCAGTTCTAAGGCATTAATGGTGGGTGAGATTGGAAATTAAAACTCCAAAACCCTAGTTCCTCTTGCAAATCCAATTCCTAGCTCCAAACTCAAGAAGAACCCATTGGTAAGCTTCTCTTCTTCTTCTCCAACTTATTCTCTTACCAATTTCAGAAATTCCTAAACCTAATTTTGGGAATGTTGTTGTTTTTTAGCATAGATTCAAGCTCATTTAGGTTGTGTTGAAGAGAGGTTGATTCTCCATTTGCTTTCAAGCTTCTTCTTGTTTGATTTTTTAAAAAGGTGAGATTTTTAATCTCACATCTAAGTCTATGAATTATCTTCGATTGTTAGGTATGAATTCCTAACACTTATTCTTGTGCAATTGCTTTGGATTTGGATTGCTTTTGAGAATAATCCAATTTTAGTGTTTGAAAGCCAAATCCTTAAAAATCATAGATTTGAGGTTCAAATGTGTTTTTGGTGAGGCATCGAGGAGTCAATAGGGACGGGTAGCCACTAGGCATAATTCCCTAGCGTCCGTGCTCGTTCGGTTGCGAATTGGTGGAGGTTGCATATCAATTTATGGGCATCAATTTACAAAGCATCAGGTTCGGCCGACCGACCCCCCTGGTCCGGTCGACCGACCTGCTAGTAAAAGTGCAATGCACTTCTCTGTTTCTGGTTCGGCCGACCGACCCCCTGGTTCGGTCGACCGACCTGATGCCTGAGAAGTTTTCAAAACAGGGTTCGGTCGACCGAGCTCTGAGGCCGGCCGACCGACCTGATGCAGTTTGCCTATTTTCGTCTAGTCGCGTGAATTTCCAACTTTGATCGATTCGTGTTGTTTCGTAGTTGTTGTTATCATCTATTATGACTTTGATGACTCTTTTTAGGGATTTTTGAATGTCCATTTCGATGGATCCTTTATCGATTTCTTTGGATTTTATTCACGTCTTCGTATGTGAATTTTAGTGATTGATTGTTCTTACAATCTTCTTTGTGATTTGTCACTTTAAAAATATAAAGGTTTTCTATACTAGTAGTAAATATCAAAACTCTTTTCTCAAACGATTTCAATACTATTTTAATACCAAATTCGTTTATAAAACCGTTTCCAATCTATTAGTATATACAAACCTTTACCTCACTCGTATGAGAAATCTAATTAAACGACTTAGTAAAACAAGTGGTATGAAACGCTTGTGTTCACTTTGTTGGTTAATTCTTGGACTTGTTCGATTGAAACTCTTGTGACAATTTTCTAGTGGAGATCTACAATTTGTTCGTAAATATTTAAGTTAAGCTAGTGGTAATGGGACATGATGCTAAGCTCATATATTTACTAGCTTACTGTAATCGACACTTCTCGTTGATCATGACGATCATCTTTGTGATTTAGACTAGCAATGTGCGATGTCTCTTTGTCTGCGAGGGAGACTAAACCCCGTTTTGTGGAGTTTCGACTCAATTTGGTGGGGTAGCAACCCATGGTCTTTGGGCCGTTTGTGGAGCTTCGGCTCAATTTGTGATGGTTAGAAACCATGGAATTAGCATTCCGTTTGTGATACACGTGTTGGTGGGCTTTATGCTCCCGTTTGTGATAGGCCTTCCCCCCTTTGTGATTTGTGGATTTCTTGAGATGATTTCTAGAATTTGTGCTTCATCAATTTTCGTGATTTCTATTGATAAGCCTTATCGATATTTGTGCATTGGTGAATTTGTGCGTCATTGACTTTTGTGATTTCTGGATTTCGTGTATTGAATTCTGGAATTTGTGCGTCATTGACTTTTGTGATTGACATTGAAATTATCGTCAATATTTATGGTTTGGTGAACGAAATAAGGAGTATGATGCTTCTATGATTCTTGTGTAGATTTGGTGATATTGATTAATCTCTCGTTGATTTTCAATTACTTATATATATCACAGCTTGGAATTGTGATTATTATGTGTTTAGTCATATCTCTTATTCTATATCGTTTCATCTGATATTTATAGTTAGACTGATCCGTTTATTATTTTCTTATTAAATAATACTCGGGTCAGACCGAGATGTTACAGGTGCTTCTGCTTGACTTCTCTCTTTGGATTGATTTCTCTGACTTTTGGCTTACTACTTAGATTAGTAGTTTATTTTTGGTGTATACATTCGAGATATAGACTCCATAATGTATACTTATTCTTTTGTGTAGTTCATGTAACTATTCTTTTGTGATATTGCGGATCTCTTTAGACCACTACTCTGATGTACACTTCCTAGTGTAATATTCATATCTATTTCCGCCTTTGTGATATGAATTGTCTGTGACTGATTTATGTTATGTTTATTTCTATATTTGTTTCCGAAGATAGTATAGCCACTGTGTAATAGCTTTGAGTTTGTGTCGGTATGTCGGATTTCCCTCTTGATAAAGAAATGCATGTTATACTATCAGACATATCGATGCTCGCGCAAAGAAATTACACGGATGGTCGCTCCTCAACAGCCTTATTCTCCGTGCTAGTTGACAGCATTCACCGTAATGTTCTTGGCTAGCGTGGGTATAGAGGTGGGGCGTCACAAATTTATTTTCCAATTTGCTGATTTCACCCAATTATAACCTTACACTTTGTATCCAATTTATATTGATAAGCTACAGAAATTAGATAACATACAAATCGTTATGCTACCCTTTAGTCACATTAATAAGCTTATATTTCTTACAAATAACTGTTACCCTTTATTACCTTATAAATAAATTTACGTTTCTATTAAATTTACATCCACACTTCCGTTATTATATTAATTTCCATTAAAGTAACGTTTTTAATCAACAAAAAACATTATAATTACTTATCTAACCTTGATTATACAAATTTTCAATTTATTACGTATTGCTTCCTCGGTTAAGATAACTTTTGAATTCATTTCCCAATTACTAATTTCAATCAATTAAAACTTTACCATCTGTTTCAATTAATTGGGTATGCACAAATTTAGTTATTCAGTCAATTTCAATTTACGGTACAATTATCATGGTTTATATCATATTGCATTAATATCCCTATTTTATCTTAATTTCAAATGATTGAATATTAAATTCCATTTACTACAATAGATCCAACTTATTAAAAAATAATTCGATCAATCATTTTAAATTTCCCTTCCACCTTTATACTCAACCAATTTTTAAAATCTAATAACATAGTTAACAATTCATTTCCTTAATATACCCAAATTTTCATCTTTATTTATGTTGACCAATTTATTTCGATAAATCCATTATTATCTTTTGTTCATTGTCTATTCCACTTAAGTTTATATTTCCAACCAATTACTAAAATATCTTACATAATATTGAATTCATTCAACTACCTCTAATTATAACATTTCATTAGTTAATTCAATATTCCCGTTTGTTTTCTTATATTAAACTTATAACCAAGTATGACAATTTTCATAATTTCAATTAATTGCAATTACATTTTGAATTGTAAATCTTAATTTCATTTGCTACATTTAAATTTCTAACATTTGCTTCATTATAACTTCTAAAAAATTTATTTCTTCCTGAATTTGATTGCAAAATTTAAATCAAACCTAACCAATTTATTAATCAAAATTTATGGGTCGTTACACTCTCCCCCACTCAAAACTTTTCGTCCCCGAAAAGGAAAAGAAGGGAAAAGAAGAATTAAGAAATCAAAATATCTTATTCAAAACATTAACTTTATAACCAATTAAATTTACAAAATTAAATAATTTAGATAAAATATGCCAATTTATAACCATTAAATCTTTTTATATTTAAAATATTAAAGTTTGGAAAATATTTTCAAAAATTTCTAAGTCCAAAAATTTATGAAAATTTTTGGAAGAGTCTCCTTTGTATGGAGAGGCTTGGAAGAAAATATAATATCAAATATAATAATATATAACATATATTTCCAAATAATATATATCCCAACACGGGAAAAATAAAATAATAACGCTATAAACCGAAATCGGAAAACATACCTATTTGTCAGGCAATAACGCTTATATTATGAAACCAAATGCAGTAGCAATTGCATCCATAACCTGTATTTCACTTATATAATCTGAACAGTTAATGATTATATAAAATGAAATATTTAAGTTGTTTTAATCACATCCCACCAAACCAGTACCACAACAACCAATTGCAACATCAACATACAACCATCATATAGAATCAATATAAATCAACCATTCATTCATATCAAACAAAATAAATAGTTGTTCGGGTTCAAAACTTTAAATTGTACAGAATAAAGAATAAACTACTAAGTGCATCATTTACTCAGCAGTCTTAGATGAAACTAAATAGATTATTCCTCCATCCAAATATTTTAAAGTATCCTTACCCAAACAACCATAAACCAAAACAACAACAAATCCCAACAAAATTTAGTTCATTCTTATTAATTTTATTTCATACATTTGTTGTTTAATTTCTCCTTTTTATTCATAAAATGGTTTATCTTTTTAAATTTCTTTTATTTCTTGCAAAAAATTTATTTTTAATATATTCATATCAAATAGTTTTCTTTTACTGCATTACATTCCTATATTCATTACTTAATTTCACTTATTTACAGTATTCATTTTTTCTACTTATTTTGTTCATAAATAGCTTCAAACATTTTCTTAAATTAATTATCATACATTTATACTACTTAATTTCATTTATTACTAAATTCCTTTTATAATACTTACCCTTCTATTTCAATTAGTAGTCCTTTCAATTACACTCAATTTTATAACACTACAACATCAAATTCTTATTTATTAAGGTGATTTATCGAACCCTTTCATTATATAAATTTTTCTTGTACAATTTCCCATTACATTTTCTTATTAAACATTTCAACTTTTTACATCTTTTGGTAAGTTATATATATGTTAAAGAAAATGCAAGTGAAACTTATACAAGTTTTACCTCATCTTTTAATTTAATTTAATGTTCAATAATTACATCTTTGTTTTATAAGTTACAATTTCAACTTTCTTTAAATTTTATTTATACTTAGCATTTATCTCTTATTTTAATTAAAGGTTCCAATTATTAACTAGTTACATTCCATTTCACTACAATAATTGAAACTATTAATTAACGGAAACTTAAGAATTTAAATACCAGGTTTAATTTTTCAAATCATTTTAAAATAATGGATAAATGTATATATTTCTAGTTTATATATCCAATTATATTTAAAACAATTTAAAATTTATATTTGTTTATAAAAATAAATCTGCAGTAAAACTACTACAGTGGTCTTCCCACTTCGAAACTCGAAAATGAAAGTCGATGATACGGCCGCCATCACCGAAATTATTTTCCAGCAACAGGGAGGAAAGTACAGAACTTATTTTCTCCAAAATCTTCTTTAAATCAATTCTTCCAAATTATATTGAAATATTTATATCAAAAAAAAATACTTATAAACAATATTATTATATTCCAAAAAATCATTCGAAAGAATTTTCAAAACCCCGAAACCTAAGTTCTAAAATTTCCAAATTTCATTTATTTTATTTTAGATCTTATTTTGTTTTATATATAGAAAATATAATAGGCAAAATTATTTCATTCACCTATATGAAAACAAATATTATGTCGGTATGTCTTATTAAGTGTTTAGAAACCCCTATTGATGTCACAACGTCCCATGCACCAACCAGAGTTTATAAACACAAAACGGAACAGATTTACACAATATTAAAACCTTTTTATAACACTAACAAATATGCTCCCTCATATATACACTCAGTGACTCCCATAGGGTATTACTACCCTATTAGTATAGAGTCAAACCCCACAAAGCTGAGGTTTATCGCTAAACCAAAGCTCTGATACCAGATGTAACAACCAGCCTTTTCGTACGGTTTAAATCGACACACGTGCCAATTCAAACCATACGGAAGGGCGGATTGTTATGGGGTAAATAAGAAAAAAACAAGAAAGAAACAAAACAAAATAGAATCTCACAGCGGAAGGATAAAATATAATAATCAAATATACAGTTCATGAAGCTGTTTACAAAATATTTAGTTTTACTTATACAATATATATCAAAGTTGCACATACCAACGAATAAAAATCGATGCAGCGGAATACAGTGTGCAGTGGAACAATATAATATAATAATAATAATGAAATCTTCGTCTTCGTCCTCCAGAAATAAAGTCTTCGATCATGAAATGCTCGGATTGACCCGAGCGTATTGAGAAGACAAAACACTCGAGTCAGAACTAAAAGATCTTATGTAAGTTAAATCAACAGAAATAAATATGAGTGCGGTAACTCAAGAGATGCTCGAGATGTTACATCCGGTTACATCTCTTAAGGATTCATTAAACTATTTACTATGTAGTATATTTCGCTATTATAATAGTGTCTATTAGTAAAATAAACTTACTTTAAAATAGCGTTGAGGGGTTACCCATATAGCCCTTAACACACTTTTATATTCCCAAAGTCTATATAGTACCGTAATCTCCCCCGTACTGGGCGTAATCAGAGGTCACTCCATAGGTATGGTACAAAACCAAAATTGTATAAGACGTGCTAGGGTAGGTGACACGGCACAAGTAGGCAATGCCAGGGTAGATATACCAATTGCTATCCGGGCTAGTGGTAACGCATAGCTGCAGCTACCGCCCACCTCAAGCCACACCCCCAAATAAAAAAAATCATAAGTGTCCACCGAATCAATCCAAAAGTCAAAGTATAATATCGAAGGGACGTGTCCGATCAAAGGTGCTACCTCATTGGCCCGAGAATCGCTCCTGTCTTAGCCACCTTATGCCAACTCACGGGAGTCGGGTCCACGTATTTACCTCAAAGGAAACGCTGCCACCATCCTACTTCATTCTGGAATCTCCACCGCGTACATGGTTGTTAAAGTGGTTTTCGGAGTTGGCAGAGACTATGACAACTTCCGATCATGGTCTCTTCAACAACCAAACGTTATTATAACACCGTGGTCTTTTCAAAATAGTTTATGCTTTTAAAACCAGAATATAATATCCACTACAAAACCATATAAATACGCTATCACTTCTTCTTTTAAAACCAAATAAATATGATATCATTTCAATATATCCTTTTCCAAAACTCATTTCAAAGTTATAATATTTTGAAACCAAATATTTGAAATATAGCCTTCCAAAACATAAAACTTTGAATTTCATAACTTTGAAATATAACTACACCACTTAAATGGTTTAAATATTAAATTACATAATAAAATAAATTATCTTCTTTAATTTCACAATCAATTTTAATACAAATTTAAATCCTCAAATAAACCATTTCAAATTTCATATATTTCAAAGCTTTAATATTAAATGTTTCAAAACTAAATTTTATAATTCATATATGTATATATACCAAATTTACTTTACTATCATTTAGTTTTGAAATATTTAATTTAATAAATCCAGTATCCTTTAAATAAACTTCAAATTTCAACAATTTAATATTCCTCAATTTATTTAGACTTGATATATTCGCTTAAATCACCTTAACCCCGAATTTTGTTATAAAACAATATTCTCTTAAAATCTAAATTTCAATAAGTTCCAAATGGACTCTTATTAAATAAAATTCTTAATTAAATAAAATCTCATTCAATTTCAACTATCTTCTCAACCTTGATTTATAAAATCAATATAAACTCTATATTAAATATAATTTAAGTAAATACTTATCCATATTATATTCAATAAAATCAAACTTTATTTTATACTTTAAACCAATTTTATACATAGCTTAAAACCAAAAATTTAACTATATATAAAATAATCTTTATCAAATATCCAAATCAATATATCAAAAATCATATATATTCTTTACAAACAATAGATATCATAACAAAATATTATTATATATATACCGCGGTGTTTTTATATAATTCTTTATCCTATGGTCAAGTGATACAGATATTTATCATTTCAATCCGCAATTTAAAAATAAAAATGCGGTTGTATATCATTTCAAACCGCAATCCCGAATGAAATGAAAACGCATAATAACTTGCAGTTTATAACAATATAAAATTCAACATCCATTCATCCAATATCAACCATCAACCATTTATCACAATCATCATCTAATTCAAATAATAGCATCAATATAGAACAGATAATAAACAGGTAATTACTAGCAGTTTATATTCCAAATAAATAAATTAACTGGCATTGATATTCAATAATAAATTAAATGAAAATTTAACTGGCAGTTTATATGCAATAAATAAATTTGATACCAAAATTTATTCAAATAAATGCAATTTAACTGAGATGATGATTAAATATATGCCAAACAACTATAATTAAATTTCAAATCACATCATAAATAAATTTAACAAACATAAGAAATTTTAGAAGTTGTGAGTGAGTTAAACACTCACCTTTTTGAATTTAAATTGAATTTAAATCCAATTTAAAACTAAAAATTTGACCGTCTTAGAATTCATCCATACCAGCGTCATCAAGTCCAGAATTTCAATACGATCCTAACAAAAGAACCCACGCGTAAAACGGGCATCGTATGAGAAAGTTATGACGATAAATGTTATTGACATCAATAAAAAATAAAAATAAAAAGAGACACATACCAAGTTGCCACATCACTATTCTACCTTCACACACGAACCCCCTGTCTCTAGAACGAACACGCAATGTAAGGACGCACAACCGAACCAGTCACTACCACCTATATCCCCACTTTGCAATTTGAATCGCCGCCGCAATCGGCCATCACCACCCAAGATTCGCCGGGCCCCCCATACGCTCTCACCCCCTCGCGCCTCAGCCACCATCGCGCACGCAGACAGCAGCCGCCACTTGTATTGAAACCCTAGTCGAATTTTTGGCGACGGTCCGACCGTCGAAACTCTGAATGAACACCGCAGATGAACTCCCCTCCGTCCACTCTTCAAAACCCAGAAAGAGTTTCTCGATCCGTCGAGTTTGATTTCGACGTGATGAACGGACGAAAATAAACGAGCCAATTCCAGCTACACAGTAACTCAGATCAAAAAACGAATTACACCATTGAGTTACGCTCGTCGAGAGCTTCTATATATTATTTTTTCTTATTTTCTGAGGGGTTTGAAATTTCAGCTTTGGATTTGATTTTCGGATTGCAATTGTAATTAGGGTTTGTCTTCCATTGGAAAGGAGGAGTTGAGAAGAAGATATACGTATAGAAAAATGAGAAATAGAGGGCTAGGGTTTATAACCGGGATATAATATAGGCAAACTGGAACAGAATAGATGGATCGGGTCTATTGGATATACGCGCTAATGACAAAGTGGCCCAAAAAGCCCGTTTTGACTCCGAAATGAAATTGGGTCAATCCATTTATCAAAATAGGTGTTTAAAAATATTTTAAACGTGATGAAAAAGGTTTCGGGTTCAAATTGCGTCGTATGAAGAAGTTATGCTCAAATCAATATTTTTCAAATCGATTTCAATTGATTTCAATTCCATAAATTTCAAGGCGTTTCAAGTCCGTACGATCAAACGACAAGTCCGATCATAATGAAACTTGAAATCCTACAATAATTCACCATTACGGATTCGATGAAACTGGTTTCGTCGAAATCCGAATCATTGGTCAAAATGGCTATTTTTCCACAAATTAATTAATTAAATAAATTAGCTAATTAAATCAAAATTTAAATTTCAATTCTAAATTGGCAAATTTCATCACTTATGATTCCTGAATCATTTACCATGATTTAAACAAATTTAAATGTCAATTTAGGGATGATTAATTTATAAATTTCAATATTAACCCTAATTTCATTAAATTCAAAATTTATAAATTTAATTTCCAAAAGTTCTATTAGATTCACTTTTCATTCTATTATTCAATTCACTATTCTTAAACGGATACAATTTTACATTAAATTTGCAAACTATTACCATAATATTCTTACATTCCATCTAACTTTCCATTAACGTAATAATTAAGTGTTAAATTTCATTTATTTGCCATTAATTCAATTATTGAATTTTTTTTACACTACAATTAAATTAAAAATCTTACTTTCCATTCTTTTAAATTCGGTCAATCATTATCTTATGGGTAAATTTAACATTACTGTAAATCCAATTCCCTTATATTTTCCAGTAATCAACTAAATTTATATCAATGTAGTGATTAATTACGTTTTATTGCAATGGATTTACATCTAATTCACTAAATTAAATACATAGGTAAATAATTAATAGTTATCACAATAAGCCTCCCATTCATACCATATTATCAATTGACTAAAATAAAATTTCTTACCTAACATTGATTATGTCAAATTTCATTTTACTGCATATTATTCCATCAATTAATATAACTTGAATTTATTTTCCAATTTGCTGATTTCACCCAATTATTACCTTACACTTTGTTTCCAATTTATATTAACAAGCTACAGAAATTAGATAACATACAAAATCGTTACACTACCCTTTAGTCACATTAATAAGCTTATATTGCTTACAAGTAAGGGTTACCCCTTATTACCTTATAAATAAATTTACGTTTCTATTAAATTTACATCCACACTTCTGTTATTATATTAATTTCCATTAAAGTAACTTTTTTAATCAACAATAAACATTATAATTACTTATCTAACCTTGATTATACAAATTTTCAATTTATTACGTATTGCTTCCTCGGTTAATATAACTTTTGAATTCATTTCCCAATTACTAATTTCAATCGATTAAAACTTTACCATCTGTTTCAATTAATTGGGTATGCACAAATTTAGGTATTCGGTCAATTTCACTTTACGGTACAATTATCATGGTTTATTTCATATTGCATTAATATCTCTATTTTATCTTAATTTCAAATGATTGAATATTAAATTCCATTTACTACAATAGATCCAACTTATTAAAAAAATCGGTCAATCGTTTTAAATTTGCCTTCCACCTTTACACTCAACCAATTTTTAAAATCTAATAACATAGTTAACGATTCATTACCTTAATATACCCAAATTTTCATCTTTATTTATGTTGACCAATTTATTTCCATAAATCCATTATTATCTTTTGTTCATTGTCCATTCCACTTAAGTTTATATTTCCAACCAATTACTAAAATATCTTACATAATATTGAATTCATTCAACTACCTCTGATTACAACATTTCATTAGTTAATTCAATATTCCCGTTTGTTTTCTTATATTAAACTTATAACCAAGTATAACAATTTTCATCATTTCAATTAATTGCAATTACATTTTGAATTGTAAATCTTAATTTCAGTTGCTACATTTAAATTTCTAACATTTGCTTCATTATAACTTCTAAAAATTTTATTTCTTCCTAAATTTAATTGCAAAATTTAAATTAAACCTAACCAATTTATTAATCAAAATTTACAGGTCATTACATCTTCACTTGGTTGTTATGAACCCTCTGACATTGTCGGAAGGTTGATTTTCACTTTGTTGTTGTGAACCTTTCGACTTTATCGAAAGGTTTACCTTCCGTATGTTGTTCTGAGCCTTTCGACATTATCGAAGGTTTATCTTCATCACGATGTTCTGAACCTTTTGACATTGTCGAAAGGTTTCCCTTTCTTTTGCCTTTGTGGACTTTTCGACTTTATCGAAAGGTTTCTTCGTTAATAACTTATGAACCTTTCGACCTTGACTAGAGGTTTGTTTTTACTTGTGGTTGTGGAAATTGCATTTTCCTTTAACGTAGTCGAAAGATTTTTTCATTCCTTGCTGACTTTTCAATATTGTTCTCTCCATAGCACCTTTCGACATTGTCGATAGGTATCCCGGATGTGTCTTCACTGTTTCAAAAGGCTTGCCATGCTTTCACAAAGGTCACTTTTGGGCAAAACCTTTGACTTTGAAAGGTTTGATGTGTAGCTTAGAGGAATACTATTGATTGCTTTCGAAAGGAACTCTGGAACCATTGCTACTTTCTCGTCTATGTAAAAAGGTTGTTTGTGGCATAAGGTTCTATCCGCTTTCATCTGGGTCGGAGGCTTTTGTAATGTATGAATAATTGGACTTTCATAATATCCTTTTTAAGTCTTTTATGACTACTTGGCATATCTCTTTATCAAAACTTCGATCTGGTTATTCTTCTTTCATACTTCTGCCTTCGAGTAGATTTTATGGTTAACAATACCTATTAGCAACCAAATTTGTCACAAACACCCATGAATAGATTTAAATAGAGAGGTTTGTGAAGAAAATAAAATTAAACTAAGATTACACTAATAACAAATAAAAAGCAACAATCGGAAACACATAGATTTATAGCGGTTCGGCATTGTATGCCTAAGTCTCCTTTGAAGATTATCTTTATCGATCACTTATAAATCTTATTACAATGGTGGGGAATAGAAAACACTTGATTACAATAAATTCTATAGTAGCAAGCTACGTAAAGATCCTCAGAATGACCCATTACGTCAAAATTTACAGGTGAAGACGACAACCAATCTCTCTGAAACTTCAATTGAAGGATCTTCTAATCCACATGGGCCCACTAGAGGAATCTCTAGGCCTAATTTCTAATAAGGAGGGATCGATACCGATCCCTTCGTTGGTTGATTTTTAGGCAGCAATCCCTATGGTGCTTCTACATGCTAAAATATGCTTTCCCTTTCATTCTCATGTCATTTGGACCATTGGAGCTCGAGTTATTGTTCAATCTTTGACTTGATATCACTTGTGCACTGTTGACAGTCGAACCCTTCACAGGGTTGTATGATGATACCTCAAAGTTTGTCCTTATGACATGTGATACCTAAGGTAGATTCCCTAGGGTCCACATACCTTGCCTTCTAAATTTCATAGGCTTTGGAGTTGTAAATCCCGAGATACGAAGTGTTGTATGCATGAATGCACTTGGAACTTGTTGGATGCCGATTGCATGCCGATCCCTCTCCATCAATCTTGCCAATCCCTTCTAACTTGACATGCTATGCCATACCCTTCCATTCTGGGAGCCATATTTCGTGCTTTGAGCATCCTACATTGTACATCCATCAAATCCATTCAATTATGACTTCATGTAATCATATGTACTTGAACTCCGAGCCACACAATCATCGTTCTAGAATCATTGACCTTGATGGCCATCGGATCTAACGTGTGCAGCCAGTTCAATATAGCCGGGCTAGAATGTCGGGTAACATTTAACCCCCAAAGTACGTCTTATGGTCAATATGACATGCTTTGGATCGTTGAGAATGAGATCTATCTAGCTTTCTAAACAGCTGATATTCTTTTATCAAATCGTTTTTCTAAAGCATAGAATTCATCATTGATTACCTTGACACCTGGTCGATTTTCGATAATTTAAATCTAGTGCCATATCCCGCCAATTGATATATATATATATATATATATATATATATATATATATATATATATATAAGTTCGGTTCTGCGAGATTAATAAGCTTTTTTTATCTAGTTGAGCCTCGAACTCAAAGGCTTCGGGTTTGATTTCAATTTATGCCAATTTCAAAAATTGAACTTTTAAGTCATACACAGGCGTGTTGATATACACATTTTTATTGTTGGCTTCTACACGCGTTCGAACACTTACAGGCTGTTGCCAATTTCCAGAGTATTTTGTATGTTCATGCTTATAGCCAAACGCTTATAACCATTTTTTTCTCTTTTCTATAGGGATCGACACATGCTTGGCCGACCCCTCTCATTGTTTTCTTCTCTTCTATCTTGTTTTTGTATAGGGGTCGGCATACATTTAGTCGATCCATTTCTCTTCTGCTTTCTCTCTTCTTCTTTTATTACAAAGGATTTTGTAGGGGTCGACATATATGTATGTCAATCCCTTTTTTGAGTCCATGCTACTAGGGATCGGTGAGCTTTCATGTCGATTCCTACCCATACTATATGCTTAGTATTTTGGCTTGAACCCTTTCCCATATATATATACACACCAACCTTCTATCCCTTCCATTCTCACTTCTCTCATTCTCTTGTCATTTGCCTTTGCACCAAACCCTCATTTCTAATTCATGAAACCAAACTTTCCAACCTTTGCCTTAAATCCACCTACGATCCAATCTTTTGTAAAAACTTTTTTCTTCTTTCATTCTAATTCAAAATACTTGCCTCCATCTTAACTCAAACATTCATATAGGTAACATTTCAAACTATAACCTTCAATTATAAGATGCGGTTCTAGATTTCACATTGTTAGGGATCACAATGGCATTCAAGGTTATGACGACATTGTGATTGAAGCGGCCTGGAGGAAGTGAATTACTGGTGGATAGGGTTTGGTAGAATATGTAAGGGGAAGGAAGATAGAAGGAAAAATGGTAGTAGGAAGATGGAGCAAAGGAGGGATAGTGTTGGATATTTGATTCTATGTCGTTCCCTCGTTGTAGTGTTTAGACAAGTTCAGGACAAAGTAGAATAGGGATCGGTGCACTCAGGTTAAAGAGAGGGCACGGTTGTGAGGCTGTAGGAAAGAGATCGGCCAATCAATGGGGATTGACCTAAACGTAGGGATTGGATGGACTTACTAATCGGTAGGTCTTGGGTGACAAGAGGGATCTGTAGAGAAGATGTGGGCACTGGATAGGCCTATCCATAGGGATTATTGCCACCAAGTATCCTTTTGACCTTGTTGAAGACAAATTGAGTGGAAAATAAAGAAAAGCAAGAGAAAGTAGCTCCAGTAAGACCTTTTGAAGGAGTCGAAGGGATGCAACAGCCAAAGACTAGAAGCATCAAAGCCATTTGAAGGGGTCAAAAGCACGCTTCCGCTTTAGTAAACACCTTTCAAAGAAAATGCTTCCGCTTGCATGAAAACGTTTTGAATGAGTTAGAAAACCTCTTTCGAAGGCAAGGAATAGTAACCTTTAATATGCATGCCAAACCTTTCGAAACCAAAGGTTTTGCCTACATTCAAATTGCTCAAAACAACCCTTTTGGAAGAAAATTCAAGCCTTTCGAATAGGTCGAAACCTTTGATATCCAATGAAGATTCCATATCAAGTCACAAGCATATATTTGGAAGCTACAAATAGCATCAAAGCCATCACCATTTCAACACCTTCAAAGCCCCTAGAAACAACCTATTGGCAAAGCCAAAAGCTCCTACAAAGCAACATAAAGAAGAGAAGGCACAACCACCCCTTTCGATAAAGATGGAAGCATTCAAGCCCATTCGAAAGCATTACAGAGGGGAGCGAAAGTGCCGAAAGAGACGGAAGGCATCTGAAGCCACCTTTCGACTAGGACGAAAGCACTGGGTTGAAAGGTGCTAACACGCATCTATAAATAAGATCCAAGGGGTCTTGTTTAGAAGATCCAAACTTAGCCAATCTACATTTTTATTTTCTTAATTCTACAAGTTGTAAACCCTAATCTGTAAATCAAATTAGGGAAAATTGATCGATAAAGGCTTCGTTGAGTTAATAAAAGGGAGATATAAAAAATCTTGATTATTTAGTTGTTTCGAAAGCTTTTATTATCTCTAACATTGTTTTCTAGGTACCGACCCCAATGAAAGTCATCTTCCAACCTGTTCGAAACCCCAATGACTTCAAGTAATCCCAGTTCTTAACCCCAGGCTACTACTCATCAAACTTTTGCCTTCAAGAGGATCAAAACCTAATATCAATCCAATTTCACCTTGTATCCTAAGCCTGAACCCAAGTTACTTAAATTTCCAGCTTTCAAAAAGGTTGAAACCATCCAAAATAGATCATACCCCTTGAATTTTTAGAGCCATCCTCTAGGCTTTTGCAACTGCTCTAAAAGAACTGTTTCGAAGGGATAATCAATCCACTCTATTCAGTTTGAAAGACCACAAAAAGGAGAATTTAAACCTTTCGTCTAAGTCAAAAGGTCAAATAAAAAGGAAATTACATAATAAGGACTGATTCGAAGGGTGATCAAAAGTAGGCGTTCAAATTCAAGATCTGTCTAACAAAACGAAAGAGACCTAAAGGGTTAACCTGTCAACTTTGGGGTGTTGAAAAGTTTTCTTGTTAACATTTTGGTGCTAAAAGGAGGGGTTGAACCACCGGCTCTGTTAAACATCCAATACCACATGTCTCTCACCTAATCCTACTTCAAGCTTAAATACTTAAGACCTTAACCCATCATGGCTAGCGGAATCAAAAAAACATGAGCAAGGATCCTCAGAACCACACTTAATAGAATTCTCCCCAAGAACCACTTAAGATTCTAAACTATATGAAGAGCAAATGCTATGATTGAAAGCTCTACGGGTTATAAGGAGAAAGGAGCAGAATCATACGATCCAAAAAAGTTGAGCATAAATCCTTTCCATATTGGCCCAACCCCTATGTTTGCCTTAGGAAAGACAAATGGAAATGACAACTTATTTGATCAAATAAGGAAAAAGATTCAATATTATTTCAAAGCTTCAATCCTTGAAAAAGGGATGATGGTAGATTACAACAGTTTAGCTCACAAATGCAACGAGCTAATTCTAGAGCACTTCTAGCACATGAACTCCAAAGGGTGTTAAAAATAAAAATAACCGATGAGGGTGAAGCTATAGAGCCAAGCAACAAAATAAATAGAGGCCATTCTCAAGAAATAAGCATCAGGTCAAGGCTTCCCAAATAATGCAATCTAACAATATCCATTGAAAATGTATACTTGCTAACAAAAGATGAACTCAAATATTGGCCATCACAAAAGAAGAAACAAAAATATGAAAGGAATCTGGATCCTACTGCCATGACCATATGATGAATGGACTTAAGACTAACCATCATAGAGCATTAGAAGGGATAATAATCAGCTTTTTCGTTAAAGGCAAAATCAATGAGTTTGTAATGAAATAGTGAATGAGATCAATAAAGAGAAACTTTTGTAAAGAAAATCTACATAGTTAGGAGTGAAATACTCATTTTATTTGGACATTACCTTACACGGTCAATGCTGCTATCTGTGCCGAGATGGTTAGGGCAGAGTGCCTCCTAGAGGGAGGAGTGTAAGCCTTTAGCCACGCCACGCTATGGCCAGATTAAAGCATCGCCAAGACCTTGGCTGGTTAAGGCACTACCTGGAGGAAGGAGTGTAAGCCTTTATCCATGCCACGCTATGGCCAGGTTAAAGTATCAACAAGACCATGTCTGTGCCATGCTATAGCCAGGGGAGAGTGCCTCCTAGAGGGAGGAGTATAAGCCTTCATCCATGCCACACTATGGCTAGGTTAAAATATCGTTAAGCCCTTGGCCACGCCTTTGGTCAAGTCAAGGCGCCTCCTAGAGGACTGTGGGTAAGTCATTGGTTCCAGCCTCTAAGAATAAGCTAACCAAGAGCACCAAACAAGGGACTAAGATGTCCAAGCCCCGGAAGCGGCTCCTTAAATAAAGTACTAAGACATCGAAGCCCAAGAAGAGGCTCATCAAACAATGCACTAAGATGTCCAAGCCTAAGAATATGCTCATTCAACAATGGACTAAGATGTCCAAGCCCAAAGAGAGGCTGAATCAACAATGGACTAAGATGTCCAAGTCTGAGAAGCAGCATATCAAATGATGGACTAAAATATCCTAGCTTAAGAAGCAACCAATCTAACCACAACTACGAATAAGGCCTAAAGTGTGTACACATGTCAAAGAAGATAGAATTTAAGGAGTGGAACAGAACTCCTCTAATTAATACTCGAATCTGGTTTTTGTGTCTCTCACTTTTGAACTTCATTTATTAATACTTAAATTTGGGCTTTGAAACAATTACTTGATTTCACTTATTAATCCTCTAATTTGGGCTTGAGAATTCTATATGGATTTATGATTATCCACTATTAATGCCCGAACCAGGGTCAAAGACTTCTATCAAGAAGATCGTTATTATGAATTTTTAGTTATTATCCACAAATACTTGAATCTGAATTTCAAGTTTCTTAACTTCTAAACATCTTCCATTAATACTTGAATCTGGGTTTCAGGCTTCTAAACATTCAAATTCCATTAATACCCAAATATGGGTCATTGGATTACTACTATAAATTTTCAGGTAATGATTTTTGGACTTTTATTACTTAATCATTATTAACCCTCTATTGGTAATCTTCAAAGAATGATTTTCTAATATATTTATACCCCTGGCTGAGGATAAAATTTTATGCCGATAGACTTCAGTGACTCCTGCAATATGGTTAAATTTTTAATTATTCCTCATCATGATCAAAGATGGGTTTCAAGACTTTTGATCAGATACAATTACTATTCATTTATTACCATACGATTGACATAATGATTTGTTAATCTACGCAAATGATATAGATAGACTATTATATCAATTTCAAGCTAACAATAGGAAACATTATTTGCTTTTTGCTTTTTAGGGAAATCAAATGAGTAAAGAAGAATGAAAGATCCATCAAATACCGACATTGTGGGATAAGCTATCAAATAAATGTTTCAGAGATAACATTGCAGGAAAGGATCACAAGCCAGGTGATATTTATAAAATTTACATGATTTACATAACTTAATAAATTACTTATAAGTGTATGGAATAAATATATACATTTCAATCTTTTATAAATCTTGAACAACTATATTCAAATTCTTTGTGATTAATGGATCTATGATGTGACAAATAGCGATACAGGGAACCTCTTTAAGTTTCTTCTCTTTCTTCCTTGTCTTATTTGCCACATCAATAACATTGATATTAGTTTTCAAAGCATGATCAAAAGCTTTATTTGTGCCTCTAAGGGTATTATTTTCCCTTTCCAATTCAGCAGTGCGCTTCAAAAGGAGATATTTATTGTGTTTGAGTTTTTGAATTCTAGCAACATATTCGTTTGTGCGTTGTGAGTATTTATCTTTCTGTTGTTTGTCAAAATAATTTATCATTTCGAATTTAAATTTCCTAAGCCACTCGCCTACTACTTCTCGCCTAAGCCAGGGAGAGGAATTCTTATAGTGGGAAAGTTTTGAGCGGCAAGGGAAGTAGAATTTGCAATATAGCAGCGGATGGAGTAGCATAAAGAACTCATAAATCAATACTCGAGATATTATTTTGTATAATAAATTCCAATAGCTAGCACTAAGCTTGACTATCCTTCAATTTCATCTTCAAATCGCTTATTTGTTTGCACACTTCTGACATTCTGTAATCAAAGTGAATTGAAGGATTTGACCTAACTTAGAATCGCTTTATTTTTACAATTAACATCTACTTCAAATTAGCAATTTGATCCTTGAGATTTCTAACAATTGTTTTCTAAAGTAAGAACCTCTTATGCCATCTTAACGCTTCGATATTTCCATGAAAGAGAGCAAGTAAAGTATCTTTAAGAAGTCAGCTCTTTTCAAGATCTTCTAACAGCGTGTCCTTAAGACTGATAAAGCAAGATGCTGATTCCAATGAACGAGGCACTGCAGATAACTGTAATTCCTATTTAAATAAAAAGGGAAAAGAATGAAGTCAAAATTAGAATAAACAATCTCTTTATTACTGTAATAAAAGATTAAAATTCAAATAACAATGAAATTAAAAGATACAATAGACATTTGTTTTATATCTAAAGATGAGAAACAACATCTTTAACTTTATTTAATGAATTAGCAGAAAGAATAATTGTCGAGTCAAAGGGAATGTTAAGTACTTCCAGAGTAATCACCGGTGGGTATTTGCTATAGTCCCATTCCCCGGCTGGAGGGCTGTCACGACCGCAAATTAGTTTAGTATGGAATGTATAAATCTCCTTAAGTAGCTTTGCTTTCTCATTACCAAGGAAATCGAAGCGGAGACAAGGATGTTCCATGTAAAGTTTTTGTAAGTCTCTAAGAAAACAATATCTTACTAATTTTGAAGAATTTAAAACTTAAGCCTTTTCAAGACAAAATCTTCTTAATTTAACATATTGGCTTAAGTAATCTTTGGATACAAGATTGCTTGAGGAACATTCTCTCTGTGGTAACAAGATAAAAATACAGCTAAGTATAAAAGGAAAACAAAAACAAAAATTTACAAATCAATATTATTATATATTCATAATTATTCATCCGGTTCATACAAAATTGGCTTGGTAAATAATTCCGAAATAAAATTTCCTTACAAAACTTGAGTTTTTCAGGAGGTAGATCTTGGGGAATTGATCTAACTTGAGGCAAGTTCCAACATATTCTGGCATGCGAGTCAGACCCGAATTCATCCAAGATCTTTTGTGTAAATGCCAAACTAAAATCACCTAAATATGAAAAATCAACGGTCAGGTGTCTACAATATGCCTTGTATAAGAAATTATTAAAACGCCTCTCTTCTTGATCAACATCCAGAAGAGGGAAATCAATTCCTAGTTTTTTTCAAAAGAGCGTCATACCGAAGGCGCGCTCTCCTCAACCATGGGGCAGTTTCTTGATGCTTAAAGGAAGCTAACACTACCGCACTTCTACCGAGTCTATGATATTTATTAGAAAGAATATTGGGCTCCTTCAATTGTTTTTCTAACTCCCTATATAAACTATTTGTCCCTGCTGGTTTTCTTTTAAGCTTCGTTTTATAGGGGTGCATAGATTTCTTCCTTATCTAAATAAATGATTTACACTATTATTATCTTTGAAGCGAAAGATGTTTAAATAGAGAATCCCTGTAACACCCCTAATTTTAGTAACATTATTCAGAAGATTTAATTAGATAAGTTAAATAGAATAATATAAATTGTTTTATGAAAAGGGGATTGAGATTTAAATAAATATTTAAATGGTTGGGCTTACTAATTTAAATGCGCTTAAGAATGGTTTATAATTTAAGTAAATTATATAAGGGAAAAATAGCGTGTGTGTGTATGTTACCTCTTAAGCCATTCATACTCATTTTATTCTCATAAAAATAATAAACGTAAGGAAAATGGCCGGCCATAAATTAGAAGAAAAGAGGAAGCTATTCAAGGAAAAAGAAAACAAACTAAAGAGAGGAATCAAACTCATCTCGATCCATTTTCCTTATAAAAAATTAAGGTGAATAATAGTTTCTATCACTATTTATTTAATATAAGTTTTGGATTTAAGAATAAACTCGTATATATGATGTTGGATAATGATATGCTCGAATTAAGGATTTTTTTTAAATTTAAACAAGATTGTTTAAATGATGTTCAAACGGTTTTAGACCATATCGTGTGATATTTGTGTTTAAATGCCATGGAAAAATTATATGTTATGTAAAACATGATTTTAGAGTTAGGTTTAAAGTTTGAAAATTTTCCATGGAAAAAATAGATTATTATGAATTTTCTAATGAAAATATTGTCCGTTGGGTTTAGAAATTTATTTCATAAAATATATTGAGAATTTGGGTCTGAAATTTTGGTATGTTATATTACATGATCAAAGTAAATTTCTATGATTTTTAGGGATTTTTTTTAAATGATTTGATATACAAATTAAATTATTTTGAAAGAAGGATCTAAATAATTCAATTTTATTTGTAATAGAAGGTTTTACTTGCAAACATTTAAGCTTGATGCTCATGCAATATAATAAGGCGATTAGTTTTGAAAAGCATGAAAAAAGTTAAGGCAACCAATAAGAAGTTTCCATGTAGACAGGTTAGTTGATAAAAGTTGGTATATATAAGAATTATTTAGTTTATATCTAGAAAAATAGATTCTGCCTCTATTAAAGGTACCTTTCGACTCGTACCTTTCGCCTTTGATCATGTCGAAACCTCATTAAGTCGAATCTAATACACATGGTATCACTTAGATGGTACATAGTGTACTGGAAAAAGGCGAAAGGCATGATGTCGAAAGCATTGCTTCCGATGGGGTCGATACCCTTATTTTAAAAAGTTAAGTGCCTGCCTTTGTTTTACTAAGCTTTCAACTTAGTCGAAACATATATATTTCGAAAGGAGTTTTAAAATTTCTTGCGAAGGGGTTTCCTGGTTTTATTTTAAAGATAAAGGGCTTTCGAAGGAGTTCGTTAATTATAAATTAATGTTTTCGAAACAAGGGGTTTCGACACAGTCGAAGCCCTACAACCAATTTTTTTGCCTTTCGAGTGTATTGAAGTCATCAATGTTTTTGAAAGATAGTGTTGATTTAAAAATGTATAAAATCACTTCCTAAATGCTTTCGAAATGGTTATAGGTTTCGTAGGTAATGGCTACGGAAGAGGTTTCGAAGTTATCCTTTAGTATTATTAATATAAGCTTTCGACTCTGTCGAAAGAGATGGTTTTGACACCATCCTAAACTCCCCAATATTTTATAATGGTTTCAAAAGAGATACTTCGGTTATATTTATTTTGACCCAAATGATATTTTAAAAGGTAGACCCAATGGTTTCGAAAGAGGGACTTTAAATGTTTTTGGAAGAGATACTTCCAATGGTTACGAACCTATGCTTATAAGAGTAAAAGTAACACTTTATTATCTTCGAAAGGTTTCAAAAGAGAGATTTTAAAGTGTTTTGAAAGGCAGGAGCCAATGTTTTGAATTGAGAAATTTATTCTTTCGAAGGAGGCAATCCAGTGAGGTCGAAAGCATGGTTTTGGAGGTTTCGAAAGCCTAGTTTTCAAAATAAATAGACCAATCTCATTAATAAAAAAACCATAGCATAAGTAAACAAAGTACTTTGAAATGTAGTTTTTGATAAGTTTAAATAGGTTAAAGGGATTAACCAGGTTTATTGTTTGCTTCTTCATATATATATATATATATATGCATATATATATATATATCTATGTATGTATGTATGTATGTGTGTGTGTACATATATATTCACTACTGAATTAACCTATAAAGATATAATAGGGAGAGGCAGAATAACCAGCTAGGTTGACCCAATAGTGAATATAAGCTGAAGATATTGGTAGGGGCCAATATATTCACAGCAAGCCAATAAAATTTGTATAAGAGAAAAACATATTGGCAGAGGCCAATAGGTTCACAGTAAGCCCATGGAAGCTGTGTAAGGGAAATGATATTGGTAGGGTCTACTAGGTTCATAGTTTGCCCATGAAAACTATATAATGATAAAGATGTCAGAAAGACAGGTTTATATTTAGCCCATGAAAACTATGAATGGATATTGGCGGACGCCAATAGGTTTATATTTAACCCATGAAAACTAAATCTGGATATGAAATTAAGATATTGACAGATGTAAATAGGTTCCTAGTCAGCCCATGAAAACTAGGATATATGTAAAGATGTTGACAGATGTCAATAGGTTCCTAGTCATCCCATGAAAACTAGGATAAATGTAAAGGTATTGTAGTTACCAATAGGTTAGCATTAATCCTATGACAATTATGTAATTGGACAGGAAGTCCTTAAATATTTAGCCTGTTAATAGTCAGTCCATGAAAACTATTAGGTTAATGGTAATCCTAGAAACTATAATTATGACAGGTAGTCTAAATGAATTGGGATAAGCAATCCAGTATTGATTCTTTTTTTTTGCTTATCATCATATTATAATGTTTTGAATTGACTTAACAATTGTGGATGCAGGAGCAAACGAAATGGTTTATAAAAGTTTAAGATACTAGTGAGGGGAAAACCATTCTGCTAAGTGGCGTGGTCTCACTAAATATCTAAATGATATGAGATAGTAGATTATTATTCATACCAGGTTTTATGTCGGATTCGAAGTTTTTGATTTCCCCTTAAACACTCGGGAACTTAATTGATTATGAGTAGTCTAAGGGATTGAGGTTTTCAAGTACCTCATTAGACGAATAAGCTTCCGAAGACGTGCAGGAGTCATGTAGTTATTCTGAGTTCTTGTTCAATTTGACTCTACGGTGCCATATTTTGATAAGGCAAAATTTTCACTTGCCTATCATATACTCTGATCACTAAGGAAGCATCTTCATATGCTATTCTTGGAGTATATTGTAATAATTATAATTTTCTAAATGGTGTTGCATGGTGGGATTATGTAAAACATGTTGAAATGTTTTATGGAATGGAATTTGAATGTTGTTTTAAAATTTAAAATTTTCCATATCCATATGTCTCTGGTATATCAATTTATTTAACATAACCATATATTGCCGCCAAAGATTAATAATTATGGATGAGTGGAGCATCCATAGCCATTAGTTTTGGGCCTCCAATTGGGGGATGTTACAAGTTGTTATAAGAGCATAGGTTTACGAAAACTTAAGCAATTTAGACCTAAAAGGTTTTTCAAAATATAATCCAATGAATCAAAAATTAGATCGGGGTTAGGGTTAAAGCAATTGTAATGTACTTGCAATTGATATACGTGCATACATACATACATATATATATATATATATATATATATATATACACGTATTTCCCTACCTCTTAAACCATTCTTTTATATCTTACTAAGGCTCGTATACAAATTACAAGAAAGGAGATATGGAAGCAGGAAATGGAAGAGGAAATCTTGGTGGAGGAAGCACCACAACTGACGGAAATGTTCGACCTAACACTGGAGGAACCAAGGTCGACGTGCTAACACTAATCAAAATGCGGAAGCCAATGTAGGTGCTGGAAATCCACCAGTAGATGTGGGGGTGATATATCAGTTCCTTGAAAATCTGATGTAAGCGGGTTATGTAGCTGATGTTGCTAGTAATACAGGGGGAGCAAATCCTGTGGTTCTAGATGGGAATAATTGTGCCAAGTTGAATAGAAATTACACCATTTTGGATGGGAAGCCATTTCTGGGAATGAAGGATGCTATTGAAGTGGAAAATCTGTTATTGCATTATGAATGGATATTCACTGATTTGGTTTTGAATGATGAGCAGAAGAAGAGGTTGGCTTCTAGATAGTCACTAGGGTCAGCGCTTCACTGGTGGAATGGTGTGACTGGCAGAGTTTCGTAAGAAGAGTTTATTTGGGCTGATTTTCGAAGGAGATTCAAACAAAGATTTATTTTTGAATTATCTATGTTAGGATTAATAAGGAGGTTTATGGATCTAGTTCAAGGAGATATGTCAATCATCGAGTATGCTAATAAGTTTGATGAGCTATCTCGATATGGATATGCTACTATAGATACTGACATTAGAAGGAATGAAAGGTTCATTCGGGAATTAAGGCCAGAGCTTACTAGAGCGACCTTGAAAAATATTCATGATATCCTTCTAACGTGGTGGTGGAGATGGACATTCGCCATGAGGAGATGCTCGTTGCATGTGCTAGGGAAAAGCCAGCTGAATCCCAGAGTCTTTCGGGAAAGAAGAGGAAATTCTTCAAAAAGAAGGGAGCCCGGAAGGGAGATACAGCTAAGAAGTCAAAAGCTTATTTAGCCTGCTATAAATGTGGCAAGAATGGTCATTTTGCAAATGAGTGCCGGTCGGGCAAAGGGCAAAAGAAGACCGAGGATAAGAATCGTATGAAATGCCACAACTATGATTAAGTTAGGTATTATAAGAACCAGTGTCCAAAGCCAGTTGGGGAAGAAAAGGGAAAGGTTTTTGCGATTGGACCACCATCTTCTTCAAAGCCAACTACAATAGGCAAGGGGAAGGCTGTGATATACGGTACATTTTTGATTTAGAGGATTTCAGTTAGGATACTATATAATACCGGTGCATCACATTCATTTATATCTCAGAATCTGATTGATAGGTTATGCTCAGAACACACCAACCCTGTTTCTTCCTAAAGCGTTGCGAATCTAATAGGAGGATTTCTGGGGCTGAAATGTGACCAGTTAGAACTTGAGCTGTTAGGTCATATTTTTGCATGTAGTCTGTATGTTTATAGTTTTTAGATTTCGAAATCAATTTGGAATGGATTGGTTGGATAGTTATGAGGCTAGGATATTTTCCAGCATAAGAAAAGGCAACCAGATAATTATAACTAAGTCATCTTCTCAGTCGAAAATTCTGACCTAGTTGTTAGTGCGTTGTTAAGTGCTGCAGAAGCGGATGAAGAGCTGAGCTAGGTTTGTATTGCAAGAGAGTTTGTAGAAGTTTGTGCTAGTCGTAGGACTACCTCTGAAACGAGTTGTTGAGTTTCCGATAGATCTGGTACCAGAAGATGAATCTGTCAGTAGTCCACCTAGTGGATCTAGATGATATGAATTTTATTAGACCAAGCAGTTCACCTTGGAGAGAAGTGGCGCTTTTCGTAAAGAAGAACGATGGGTCGTTAAGAATTGTATTGACTACCGTAAGATGAACTAAAAGACGATCAAGAATAGATATCCTTTGCCAAGAATTGATGATTTATTTGATCAATGCGGAGCCAAAGTATTTTCCCAATTAGATTTGGCGATGGTTTGTTCCATCAATAGAGGGTGGCGAAGGACAGTATTCCTTTGACAGCATTTCGAACTAGGTATGTATCATATAAATGGCTACTGATGCCATTTGGGTTGAAAATGCACCTGCTTTCTTTGTGGATTTGATGAATAGGGTTTTCCAAAAGCACTTGGATATGTTCATATTGGTATACATGTATGACATTTTATTGCACTCTAAAGTTGAGAAGGAGCATGAAAGTCATCTGAGAGTAGTGCGTGAGACGCTGAAGCAGCATCAGCTAAAGGTGAAGCTTTTCAAATGTCATTTTTGGAAGAAAGAAGTCAAGTTTCATGGTCATGTGGTTTCAAAAGAAGGTTTGGCAGTAGATCTAGTTAAGATCGAAGCTATCAATAATTGGAAAAGGCCAGAGACGGTAACTATGATTAGAAGCATTCTCGAACTTGCAAGATATTACCGAAGATATATTAAGTATTTTTCATGGATTGCAGCGCCTTTAACTAAGTTGACCAGGAAAGATGTGAAGTTTATTTGGTCCGACAAATGTGAGGAAGGATTCCTTAAGTTAAAGCATTTGTTGACCAACTTCCCCGTATTAGTGGTTCCAGATGGTAACCAAGGGTTGGTAGTATACACTGATGCATATGGGACTGGATTGGGAGCTATGTTGATACAAAATGGTAAAGTCATTGCCTACGCTTCTCAAGAGCTTAGACTGCATGAGGTGAGATACCCTACTCATGATTTAGAGTTGGCAGCGTTGATCCTCGCATTTAGATTTGGAGACGTTATCTCTTGGGAGAGAGATTTGAGCTGTACATTGATCATAATTGTTTAAGATACTTATTTTCCTAGAAAGAGCTGAATATGTGACATCAAAGGTAGCTGGAGTTTTTGGCGACATATGATTTTGGTGTAGAGAAAACTCCTAGGAAAGGAAATTAGGTAGTAGACGCTCTTAAAAGGAAACATCAGAATGTGGTGTTAGCTATGTTAGTAGAATGGAAGGATTTAGAAACTTTGACTATATGTAGTATAAAGTCGAGATCGACTGCTGATTCTAGTCATAATACCGCTACATTTACTAGTTTAGAAGTTCGACTAGTGCTGATTGAAAAAGTAGCTTCTAAACAGAATAAGGATCCAAAATTTGCCAAGAAGATTAGAAAACTCAAGTTGGGATCCGAGATAGATGGTTTAAGGGATTTTAGCCTTGACTAGAGAGGCTGATTGAGGAAGAAGGGACGCTAATGTGTTTCGAATATAGAGAATCAGAGAACAAAAGTTCGAGAAGGGTGTCATTGATCTAAGTTTACGATTCATCATGGAGGAAACAAGATGTATCAACATATGAAAAGGATTATCTATTGGGATGGCATGAAAAGAGATATTGGCTTATAGGTTGGATAGAGTGTAAACTGTCAAAAAGTGAAAGTCGAACACCAAAAGCCGAGCGCGTTGCTTCAGCCTTTGGAGATTCCAGTTTGGAAATGGGAGCTATATCCATGGATTTCATAGACGGGTCACCAAGGTCGAACTGTGGAAATGATCGTATATGGGTCTTAGTGGACAGATTGACCAAGAGAGACCATTTCATTCCAATCAAGTCAACAAGGACGGCGCCTATCTTGGCAAAGTTGTTTGTGAAGAACATAGTTAAACTTCAACGGATTCCTAGCAGCTAGTCAGCAATAGAGATGCATTATTCACTATTGAATTTTGGAGAAGTCTACAAAAAGTATTAGGTACCAAGCTCAAGATGAGTATGGCATATCACCCACAGATGGATGGGAAGACTCAGAGAGTCATTAAAGAGCTCAAAGATTTGTTGAGAGCTTGTGTACTAGATTTCGGGGGGATCTTGAAAAGATCACCTGCATTTGATTGAGTTTTCCTATAATAATAGTTATCAGATTAGAATTGGAATAGCACCTTTTAAAGCTTTATATAGAAGGACATGCAAATCACCAGCATGTTAGCTAGAGACTAGAGATAGATTAGTCGTAGGTCCATATTTGATTAGAGAGGCATCAGAGAAGATTGAGCTGATCCAAGAACGGATGAAAGAAGCTCAATCCAGACAAAAGAGTCATGCAGATAAAAGGCATTGTGAGCTAGAGTTCTCAGTTGGAGACGTGGTTTTTATTAAAGTATCACTAATGAAAGGTGTGATATGATTTACAAAATCGAGAAAGATGAAATCGAGATATGTTGGAACATTCTAGATTTAGAGACGATTGGGAAGTTCGCATATAGAGTAGAATTGTCGAGAAATATGGCAGTTGTCCATAATGTATTCGATGTGTCTAATTTTCGCAAGTATGTGCATGATCCAGAGACAACTATTCCTGCAATATGGATGGATGAATTAGTAGTAGTGCCTAACTGTAACGACCCACTTTACTTTTAAATACAATCTAAGCTGAAAATATAGCTGCAGAAGTCAACTCAAATCGCACAAAAAGGCGGATTGTTAGGGATGAAGAAGAAAAGGTAGAAAAAAAGTAGAACAACAATACAGAGTCTCACAATCACAGCAGAACAAGATATAATATATATACAACAGATTTTTATACAAGAGAATCTGTAACTGTCAATATGTATATATACACAACCATCAGAGTACAACAATCAATACATCAATATGGACAGTTATCTACAACTTGTCCGCACCAGTGTTGACAATACAGTCTACACACACAGTGGAATATAATCAAGTATAAGTATACGTCTCTATCATCCAGCTCGTCTCCTAAGCTCCATAGTTTCCTAGCCTGAATATGTAATACTTGGTCTGACCCGGGAATTATAATAAAATAACACCCGAGTCAGTCAGGAAAACCAGCGTGAGAAAACACACTCAATTTGAATTATTGAAGTTATCAAAATACTTTAAAAAAACAAAGGTATCTCATAAGACCGCGTAACATAGAAACACGATGGGTTTTTCCCTTACGACAACCAAAACGTTTTATAGAAAATTTTGTGATATTATAATAGTGTCTAAGTACAAATACTTATTCAAATTGTCGAAATTGTTACATTGATTAAATTATAGCACACTAGGCTCTACAAACAAAACCGTAAAGGCTTGTATTGGAGAATGGATTCCATACAATGACTGGGGTACCGTCTGTCAAGGTACACCTCTAGAAAAATGTACTGAGGACCTTGCCAGGATCCCCTCCCACACAAGACTGGCCTGCCCCTAACCTAGATAGTACTGGATATGTTATCTCCAGGGTGTTCCCACCCTTTTATCGAGCTCTCACTTTTCCATGCACAACCATATCCATAATTATAGTATATACGAGGGTAGTTAGAAAAGTGATAACATACCCTGATTGGGTGTGACCCACTTAGCCTTGTTGCATCTCCCCTGTTTTAGTCATTCCCCGCTGATGAGGCTTGAGGCTAACATTACCATTCAAGACTATTCTACCTAGAATGTTCCTCTAATGACGATAGTCTAAAAGCATTCGTCCATACAAGTTATCCTGGGTTTGGACAAACCGAGTCGTCGTCCTCACCATCTTCACGATATCACAATTCATAATGTTCAAACCGGATCGAAGTGGTTTTCGGATAATTAAATCTGATCGTGGTCTCTTTGAAACCATCAACGAATTTAACCAAAATTTATAGTCGATTATTTAACTATCAATAAAACATCCATAAGAAGACATTAAGCCTTATTATAAATTTTTTAAAAATTTATTTTCAAAATATCTTTATAAGATATATATTCAAATCTCTTCCAATTTTTCCTACATTTGAAACGATTTCAAATCCTTATATTTTCAATGGAATATTCCCAAACCTTCCAATTAGAAAATTTCCTACTCCATTTTTATGTTCAACACTTAGGAAGTATTCCATTTATTTCCTATTTCCTATTTTCTCGAAATCATTTACAATTTACTTGTAAACTCCTTACCTCGTTTAAAACGAATTCTATAAGTTCCGGGGTTCCTTAATTAATTTGCTTTAATATTTTCAAAGTCAAAACACTTGTTTATAATTTCGAATATCCATTTCTAACTTCGTTTATGAATCCTAATTCATTTTTCGAAGCTCGCTTTTATTTAAATACTTTGGAAATTTTCCTTACATTTCCCCAAATTCCATGTTGAGAATTTCTCTTATGAAGACATCTACTAAATAAACTGTATTTCTATACCTCGAGAAGATTTATAAATAAATTTAAATCACTACAAAAACTCTATATGTATATAATAAGTATTTAAAGAATAATAATTTATGTTTAAGAACATGTTCAAGTAATTAATTAAAATATTGAAACACTTTTTGTAACATCAGTAACTCATTTTTAGACAAACAAATCGATTTACAAACCTGATTATAAAAATTAGAATTTATTTTCAATGAATATTAGATATTTGAATGTTTTAACTAGTTTAAATTACATATTTAAATAAATAAAATTTCCCTTCTTAAATCAAAACTTAACTTCTTAATAAAATATATTTTTAAAATCTCGATAACCAATTCAATTTATAAACCCCTCTCAATTTACAACACATCGGTCCCATTCCGATTCTCTAGCTATCCTCACTTTACAAAAATAGAATTCACTATTTTTCGCAAAAATCTACTTTTCTTATTTCGATACAAATTCACCCTATCAAATTATATTCCAATTTGTCAATTAAACTCATTTTCCCTTTTTATAAACATCGTTTATAAATTTTTAACTCCTTTGAGTTTCACTTGTTTATAAAACGAATCCCATTTACAAAATCTCATTTTGTAAATCCATTTCTTAATAAGTTCTATATATTTCACAATCTATTTAAAATATCGATTTTAACTCCTTTTTTATATTTTCTAGAAATATCGTTTAGAACTCCATCGTTTAAAAATCCTTTATATAAATTATTTTAAGTCTCTATTTAAAATATTTTTACGTATAGTTAAATACAAACCAAAAAACAATTATTGTTTTTGTCCAAATCAATTTCTTAAAAATAATCCAAATTTTTGTATAAATATTTTTATATTCAAAATCTCCTTTTAAATCCTTTCAAATTCCAAAAATAATCTTTATGGTATTTAAAATACCAAAAGTTAGGCCACTGCTATTATAGAATCCATTAATTTACATCATAACAATAATCTATAGCAGATTATTCTAATACATCATATATTATTACATATGAAAAACAATTAATATAAATTTGAGGAATCCAGTTGGATCCCTCCAACCTGTTTTTCCCTGCATCCACAAATGTTAATACAATATAACAATACCAATCCCACTTCAAGGGAGATATCGTAGTATATAGGGTCATAAGCTATTATGCAGGGCATATAGTGTCTCATTAGCTCCAACGGCAGGAAATAAATCAAACTACTAATATATATACTACTATATATAATATCACATTCAACTAATAATAATATATCAATTCATCTAATCGACCAATCAATAATTTTAATTCTTATAAATTTAAACCAGTAACTAAATCAAGTGAGATTTACTCACCTTGACTTTTAAATTCACCGAACAAAATCTATAGCTTTCATTTCACAGTTACGAATCCAACTCGACTCGATCCATGATTTTGGATCTCATATGAAATTTTTTATTAATTTCATTAGCTAACCCAATTCAAATTATTAATTAAATACCAACTATGAAATTTAATTTTCAATAAGTGTACACCACACCACTTGTCGCCGTGCAGCTACCACGCATCCCACTCGCGACCGAAATCCCTCACGGTCGAAACCCACCTCATCAAGTCGAGCTTGAAAAACCCTCACATGACTCGCGGTTACGTTCCACGCGGGCAAACCTTCCCCTCCATCGCAAAGCCGCATCACGTCGCCACCTCCTAGTTGCGACCATCGCGAGCTCCCTCTTCCTTCGCAATTTCCTTCCATCGGCCTCACGCACACCATCACATCAGACGTGAATAGTCGCAATGGAACCAAAGTCGATCTCCACGCCTGCATGCCCACGCGACCCCTTGTTGAACGCAAAATCGTTGTCACACGTCCTCGATCTCGAGCCGACACCGCCTAAGCACCCACCTGCCTACGCGTGCGTACGTGCCTTGGTCACCACCCTTTGCGTTGACAGTGATTGCAGAAGTCTCCTCCTTCATGCACGAGCTCCATGGTTAAGAGCAAGCACGAACCGAATGTTGTCTGCCATTTTAATTATTTTTATCGTGTCAATTTTTTTCAATGATTTTGAACTGCCCTTTTTTCGATTTCAAGTTTAGTGAGTTGCTCTATTTCCAGACAAAGGAGAAGACGTGATTCTAAATGTAGAAGGGCGAGTGGTTTCAGATGCAGGGTGGCTTCTCTTAGGGGGTAGGATGGCTGAACAAGAAAAGTTGATGTGAATGAAAACTATATATATATGGACTCGTGCCTCGCACACAGGCTGTTTGTATTATTGTAAACGGAAAGCAAGGACATTTTCGAAAATTCAAAACGACACCGAGTAAATTAGTTGAACGAATTTTATTTATTAGTAGTAGAGATAATATATTTATTTATTTAATTTCAAATTATCTCGTTAATGGCATCTTAAAATCCCGAATCCTTATCGAGGCATGCTGCTTGGCATTCACATTGCTATACCGCTATTATGAACTCATTGGAACAACTCTCGAGCTTCAATTCGATCGTATGGAGAAAATAGCTTTTTAATCGACTATTTAACTTAAATCAAATTAAATCATTTTTAAACATTTTCAGATCGCACGACCGAAAAATAACTCCAAACGCTATGAAATTTTAAACTCAATAATAATACATTATTATGGATCCAATGGAAATGGTTTCATAGAATTCCGAGACTGTGCCTCGGATAGCTATTTTCACTCGTCGAGTAAATCGACGATTTCAAATAATTATGAATTTGCTTGATATTTTCAGTTTTAAACCTTGCCAACTAAATTAAAATTCCAAATCCAGTATTTAAACCATTTAAATATTCAAAATCAAACGGCAAAAAAAATCCAGGTCGTTACATTTCGCCCCCATTAAAAGAATTTCATCCCTAAAATTGCTAAGGCAGGAAAAATGCTCCAATTCATTAACTTAACGAAACTCACTTAGTTAAAACTCGATGTACACTTTTCTACATTTCTAAACCTGCATTCACTAACTAGTTCCAAACATTCATCCAAACCCTTTATTTCTTAGTTAATTTCAAAAATCAATTTCCAATGAACAAAAATTTTCAAAAGTTTTTCTAACATCCTAAATTTTCGAAATGGTAGAGTCTCCTTTGTATGTAGGAACTTTTGCAATATGAAAAGTGAGACAAAAATATATACGTCGACCCACACCATCGGAAAACACAATATATATCAATATTTATATCATTTGTGGTATTCAATCTGCAAACGTACTTTATATTAGCTTTTTTAAGCAAGCAGCTTGTTTTTATAGGCAATTTGCGCGACCAAAATCTTGCCAAATGGCCTTCTGTACCTGTACTTACTCAATTTAAACACGTATGTACCAAAACATGAAACTTAATAGCTTCGTATTCATCTAAACACATAAATTCATAACCCAACAACTTATAGCATGCATTTATAACAATCATAAGTCTGCGGGTACGGCGTAGTGGAAAGGAGGCTTGGTTTCTTGTAAAAAGACTCAGGTTCGAATCCTACCATGCGATTCCCTATCCTATATAAATTTACCCGAGGGTATGAGGGCTTGGATCAGTGGATGTCTTTACTATACCCTCCTTAGGAGTTTATCGGCCCATCGGGTTCTCTTCAAATCGATTTATACCTCATTTATTCAATTCCAATGATTCACAAACATTTATTTTCATTTAATTTATATTCAAACAAATTCATATCCATTCTAAATTGATTTAAAATCAATTTATTCACTTTCTATTAAATCAAAGAATTTTATTTACTTCTGTTTTCGTCAAACAATAATTTTTTTCCATGCAAATTCGACAATATTCATTTAATAGAATAATCATTTCAGTTTGTTGCTATTTTAAGTCGATTCCAAATCAATTTATATTCAATTCTATTCCATTTCAAATTGATGCTCAATCAATTCATTTATATTCCATTCATATCCACATTCATTATATTCAAATCCATTTTATTTGGCTTGGAATCATTCCATGCTACTTCTTAAATAACCATTTCATAAATTTTATTTGAGCCAGGCTTCCATCAAAAAATATACTCAAGTTAATTCATTTATTTCAAATTATTTCAACTCTATAACTTAAGTTTATTACTCTTGTAACCAAATCCCTTTTTCATTTTCAGATTGATTCTCATTCAATCAAATTTCATTCCATTTTACTAATTAATTTCATTAGTTCATTTACTTAATCCACTTCAAATTTTTGATTCCATACTCAAATTTATTCTCGAATTTATTTAATTCGAATCCAAGGCCACATTCAGTTTATTTACACTTTAGATTGAATTTATTTATAAATTATGTCGTTACTATTTCAATATGCTTCTATTTTATTTGACCACATTTCCAAATATATTTAGTTCGCTTACATTTAAGTTGAATTCCATTTATAACTCAAGTTCCCTATTCAATTAACTTATCCAATTAGTTCATTTTCAATATATATATTCCAATATCTGATTTTCATTTCAAAAGTTACCTTAGTTTCCTAAGTTCAAATGTATTTTAAAATTCAAGTTCGGTCTTTTATTCCTCACTTTTAAAATATCACACTGTTTTTATTTTGGTTTTTTATCCTATTTTTTTCAATTTTATAAGTTACCAACTTATTTTTCGCATTTCCATTAGTTCTATACTCGAGTATATTTACATTTTATTTTTAACTCGAGATTATATGTCTATTTATAGCCTAAGTATATTTTATTCTATTAATTTTCAAATTTTATAAGTTATTCAAATTTATTTATTCACAATTTCAATTTTCACTTAAATTTTATTCCGTTCAAAATTTTATAGCTTATAGTTATATAGTCATTTTACCACTCACGATTTTTATTTACTTCAATTCGATTTTATTTCTAATCCAATCCTATTTTAATTTAATTTAAATTTCAATTCTTTTTAGCCAACATCTCAAAACCATATTCGAGTTATTCGTACTTAAATTAAATTTCACTCCAAACAAATTTATTCCTAATTCATTCAATTTAACCAAGTAAGAATGCAGTTCCAATTTCAAATTTTTCCACACTTCCTTACTTGTTTTTATTTGTTCCATTCACTTATACACATCCCTTATTCACATTCACATGCATTTCTATTTAGTTAACTTCACTACATTCTATTCATTTCACTCCATTTAACTTTACTTAAGTAAATTCCTGTTTCATTTATGCACCTCATTAATTCAATTCAAACTCACATAAATTTTATTTCTAAAATTTAACAACTCAACTTGAGTTGAATTCCTATTAACTTTCTCAATTTATATTTAAATTCCAAAATTCAATTTTCACACTTCTTTCCTTACTAACATTATTCCCCCACTTATAAGTTCAAAAACTTATTTCTTAGTATTGCTTAAAACATTCAAATAAGGATTCCATAATTCAAATACCCAGTTTCACTTCAAATCATTTTGAAATTAATATATAATTTTTGGTTTTAACAAACTATTTGTTTAAAATTTACAAAGTCAACCTGATTTTATCCAAAACAATTCTTTTCGGAATTCCTAAAGACAACAATTATTTTCACCAAAAATCACCATAACAAATTTTCAACAAAAATCACCATAACAAATTACTACGGTAGCAATCCATCACTTAGAAACTCGAAAATGAATACTGATGATGTTGTGCAGTCATCACTAAGATTATTTTCCAACGACTGAAATGGGTTTAGCGCTTTTATCACTTCGAAAATCCATATAAAACGTTTTATTTCAAAATATTATGAATAGTATTACTATTATTTATTTCAAAATAATTTGTAAAACATTTCCATAAATTTCCAAGATTTTAAATTTCTATATTCTAGTTTGAATCCATTTTTAGTTTTAACTCATTTGCATAATTCATACTTATACAATTTAATTTTTTTTATAAACCATTTCCAATTTTTAGAATCTTGTTTCTTTATTATATAATAATAATCAAACACATCAATCTACTATAATAATTTCAAAAAATTATTTCTTTTATATCAAAATATAGTTTGGGTAAAATTATTTCATTTACTCACTTCAAAACTATACTATGTCTGTTTACCCGATTTAAAAGTTTAGAAACTCCTATCGATTTTGTGGCGTCCTACTACTCGACCAGAATTTATATACCAATCAACAGATAAGTCGACATAATATAAAATAAATTATATTCACTAACAAATACGTGCTCGTATCTTTTATTACACTCAAACTCATTCTAGGGTACTAGTGACCGTATCTCTAATGAGTAATCCCCACCAAAGCTATGGTTCTCTCTTAACCTCGCTCTGATACCTTGTTGTAATGACCCATTGTTCCATACAATTTAAGCTGACAATATTATTGCACAAGTCAACTCAAATCGCACAAAAAGACGGATTATTAGGTGCAAAAAGAAAAGGTAGAAGAAAATAGAGCAACAATATGGAATCTCACAATCGCAGTGGAACAAGATATAACATATATACAACTTATTTTTATACAAGAGAATCTGTAACGGTCAATATATATACACAACCATTAGAATACAACAATCAATAAATCTATATGGACATTTATCTGAAATTGTCCTCATCGGCGTTGACTATACATTCTACACACATAACAGAATATAATCAAGTACAAGTATACTTCTCTGTAATCCAGCTCGTCTCCTAAGCTCCATAGTATCCTAGCCTGAATCTGTAATACTCGATCTAACCCGAGCATTATAATAAAATAACACCCGAGTCGGTCTGGAAAACTAACGTGAGAAAACACACTAAATTTGAATTATTAAAATTATCAAAATCCTTTGAAAAACAAAGCTATTTCGTAAGACCTGGTCACACATAAACGCGATGGTCTTTTCCCTTACGATAACCAAAACATTTTATAGAAAATCACGTTATATTATAATAGTGTCTAAGTACAAATACTTATTCAAATAGCCGAAATTGTTACATTCATTAAATTCCAGCAAACTAGGTTCTACAAACAAAACCATAAAGGCTCGTATTGGAGAATGGATTCCATTCAATGACTGGGCTACTGGGGTACCGTCCGTCATAGTCCACCTCTAGAAAAATGTACCGAGCACCTTGCTGAGATCCCCTACCACACAAGACTAGCCTACCCCTAACCTGGATAGTATCGAATATATTATCACCCTAGGTGTTCCCACCCTTTAATCGAGCACTCGCTTTTCCATGCACAACCATATCCAAAATTATAATATATCTGAGGGCATCTAGAAAAGTGATAATATGCCCTAATTGGGTGCGACCCACTTAGACTTGATACATCTCCCCTGTTTTAGTCATTCCCGGCAGATGAGGCTAACGTTACCTTTCAAGACTATTCCACTTAGAATGCTCATCGTCCTCCAATGATGATGTTCTGACAGCATTACTCCATACAATTTGTCCTAGGTCTAGACAAACTGAGTCCTCGTCTTCACCATCTTCACAATATCACCATTCGTAACGTTCAAACCGGATCGAAGTGGTTTTCGGATAATTAAATCTGATCCCGGTCTCTTCGATACGATCGACGAATTTGGCCAAAATTGATAGTCCATTATTTAACTATCAATAAAACATCCATAAGCAGACATCAGGCCTTATAACAAATTTTCCAAAAATTTACTTTCAAAATATCTTTATAAGATATATATTCAAATCCCTTCCAATTTTTCCAACATTTGAAATGATTTCAAATCCTTATATTTTCAATGGAACAAACCTTCCCAATACTTAGAATATTTTCCAATACCATTTTTATGTTCAACACTTAGGAAGTATTCCATTTATTTCCTATTTTCTCAAAATTGTTTACCATTTATCTATAAATTCCTTAACTCGTTTAAAATGAATTCTATAAGTTTCGGGGTTCCTTAATTAATTTTCTTTAATATTTCCTAAGTCAAAACACTTGCCTATAATTCCAAATATCCATTTCTAACTTCTTTCAAGAATCCTAATTCATTTTTCGAAGTTCACTTTTATTTAAATACTTCGGAAATTTGCCTTACATTTCCCTAAATTCCATGTTGAGAATTTCTCTTATAAACCCATCTACTAAATAAACTCCATTTCCAAACCACGAGAGGATTTATAAATAAACTCAAATTATTACAAAAACTATATATATATATAATAAGTATTTAAAGAATAGTAATTTATTTTTAAAAACATGTTCAAATAATTATTCAGAATATCGAAACACTTTTTGTAACATCAATGACTCATTTCTAGGTAAACAAATCGATTTACAAAGCCAATTAAAAAAATTAAAATTTAATTTTAATTAATATTAGATATTTGAAAAATTCACTTTCGAAGTATTTCAATATTAACTAGTTTAAAATTAAGTAGTTAAATAAATAAAATTTACCTTTTTAAATCAAAAATTAACTTCTTAACAAAAATATATTTTTAAAATCGCAATAACTAATTCAATTTATAAATCCCTCTCAATTTACAAGCATCGATCTCATTCTGATTCTCTAACCATCCTTAATTTTCAAAAATAAAATTCTTCATTTTTCCCAAAAATCTAATTTTCGTATCTCGATATAAATTCATCCTGTGAAATTATACTCAACTTATCAATTATTTTCATTTTCCCCTGTTTATAAACATCGTTTATAAATTTGTAACTCCTTTGAGTTTCACTTGTCATAAAACTAATCCCATTTATAAAAATCTCATTTTATAAATCCATTTCTTAATAAGTTCCATATATTTCACAAATCTATTTAAAATATCGATTTCAACTACTTTTTTTATATTTTCCAGAAATATCGTTTCAAAATCCATCATTTAAAAATCCTTTATATAAATTATTTTAAATCTCTATTTAAAATAATTTTAGAATAGTTAAATATGAACCAAAAATCAATTATTGTTTTTATTCAAATTAATTTCTTAAAAATAATCCAAATTTCTACATGAATATTTTTTTGTTCAAAATCTCCTTTTAAATCCTTTCGAATTCCAAAAATAATATTTTTGGTATTTCAAATACCAAAAGTTAAGCCAGTGCTACTATAGCATCCATCAATTCACATTACGATAACAATCTATAACAGATTATTCAAACACATCATATATTATTATATATGAAAAACAATCAATATAAATTTATGGAATCCAGTTGGATCCCTTCATACCGTTTTTTCCTATATCCACAGATGTTAATACAATCAAAAAATACCAATCCCACTTCGAGGGGGACATCGCGGTGTATAGGGTCATCCGCTATTATGCGGGACGCATGGTGTCTCGTCCGCTCCAACGGTGGGAAATAAATCCAACTACTAATATATATACAACTATATATAATATCACATTCAATTGATAATAATATATCAATTCATCCAATTAACCAATCAATAAATTTTAATTCTTATAAGTTTAAACCAGTAACCAAATCGAGTGAGATTTGTTCACCTTGATTTTTAAATTCACCAAACCAAATCTATAGTGTCAGTTTCACATCTAGGAATCCAACTCGACTCGTTCCATGATTTTGGATCTTGTATGCAAATTTTTATTAATTTGATTAGCTAACCCAATTTAAATTCTTAATTAAATAACCAACTATGAAATTTGTTTTTAAATAAATTGTATGCCTCACTAGTTGTCGCCGTGGTGCTACCTCGCATCCCACTTGCAATCGAAATCCCCCACGGTTGAAACCCATTTCATCGAGTCGAGCTCGAAAAACCCTTACACGACTCGTAGTTATGTTCCACATGTTCCCCTCCATCGCAAATCCACATCAAGTCGCCACTTCCCAATCGCGACCATCGTGAGCTCCCCATTCCTTTGCAATTTCCTTCCCCATGTCTCGTGCACGCCATCACATAATGCATGCATAGTCACAATCGAACCAAAGTCGATCTCCATGCCTACGCGCCCACGCGACCCCTTGCTGAACGTGAAATCACTATTACACCTCATCTACCTCGAGCCGATACCGCCTACGCACCCACCAGCCTACGCGCACGTATGCCCCTTGATCTCCACCCCTCGTGCTAAGAGTGATCGCAAAAGTCTCCTCCTTCGTGCGCGAGATCCAAGGTCATGATCGAGCACAAATTCAAATGTCGTCCACTTTTTTTTTATCATGTTGATTTTTTTAATGATTTCATACTGCCCCTTTTTTCGATTTTTAGTTTAACGAGCTTCTCTATTTCCAAATGAAGGAGAAGACGTGATTTTAAAATTTAGAAGGGAGCTGGTTTCAGATGTAGGGTGGCTTGTCTTAGGGGGTAGGATGGCTGAACAAGAGAAGTTGATGTGAATGAAAACAATATATATATATATATATATATATATATATATATATATATATTGTGTGTATGTATGTATGTATGTATGTATGTATGTATATATTTAGTTTGAAATTATCTTGTTACTGGCATCTTAAAATACTGAATCCCTATAAGGCATGCTGCCTAGCGTTCATAGTTGTATACTGATATTCTAAACTCAATGGAAGAAGTCTCGAGCTCTAATTCGACCGTATGGAGAAGATAGTTTTTTAAATCGACTATTAAAATTAAATTCAATGTAACATTTCAAGGCGTTTTCAGATCGAACGACCAAACGGTAACTCTGAACGCTACTAAATTTGAAATACCATAATAATACACTATTACGGATCCAATAGAACTAGTTTCGTTGAATTCTGAGACTATGCCCCAGATAGCTATTTTAACACCGATTAAATCGACGATTTCAAATAATTACGAAATTGCTTGAAATTTTCAGTTTCTAAACCTTACCAACTAAATTAAAATTCCAAATCCATTATTTAAACTATTTAAATATTCAAAATCAAATGGCGAAAAAAATCTGGGTCATTACACTAATTTGATAGTTGTTAGACAACTAGTTCGGGTTGTGATAAAGGATGAGAAAAGATTGAGATCCAAGACAGTCAAGTTGGTGAAAGTTAAGTCGAGCAACAACGAGAAACACTGCATTTGGGAAAAGAAGATAGAATTCGAGATACTTATCCTGATCTGCTTTGAGGGTATGTTTTTTTAGATTTATATAAATAATTGCTTGGTAGATAGACTAGCATGGTTGTTAGGAGATGTTACATATGATTGCTATGTTGATATAGAATCCTTACTAAATTTCGAGGACAAAATTATTTAAGGAGGAGAGCTTGTAACACCCCTAATTTTAATAAAATTATTCAGGAGGTTTAATTAGATAAATTAAATAGAATAATGTAAATTTTTATGTGATAAGGGGATTGAGATTTGAATAAATATTAAAATTGCTGGGCTTACTAATTTAAATGAGCTTAAGAATGGTTTATAAGTTAAGTAAATTATATGAGGGCAAAATAGATATTAGCCAACCATAACCTTACTGTTGTATATAAATATATATTTATGTGTGTGTGTGTGTGTTACCTCTTAAGCCATTCATACTCGTTTTATTCTCATCAAAATAATAAACGTAGGAAAAAAGGTCGGCCATAAATTGGAAGAAAAGATGACGATATTCAAGGAAAAAGAAAACGAACTAAAGAGGGGAATCAAACTCATGTCAATCCATTTTCCTTATCAAAGATTTTGGTGAATAATAGTTTCTATCTCTATTTGCTAAATATATGTTTCAGATTTAAGAATAAATTCTTATATATGATGTTTGTTGATGATATGCTCGAATTAAGGATTTGTTTAAATTTAAACAAGGTTGTTTAAATGATATTTATATGGTTTTAGACCATATCCATGTGATATTGATGTTTAAATGCCATGAAAAAAGTATATGTTATGTGAAACATGAATTAGAATTGGGTTTTAAGTTTGAAAATTTTCCAAGCAAAGGAAATATTATTATGAATTTTCAAACGAAAATATAGTTTGTTGGTTTATAAATTTATTTTAGAAAATATATTGAGAATTGGGTCTGAAATTTTGATATGTTAGATTACATGATCAAAGTAAATTTCTATGATTTTTGGGGATTTTTCTTTATCAATTTGATGTACAAATTAAATTATTTTGAGAGGAAGATCTAAATGATTTAATTGTATTTGTAATGAAAGGTTTTATTCGTAAAAATTTAAGCTTGAAGCATATCCAATATGATAAGGCGATTAGCTTTGAAAAGCGTGGGAAAAGTTAAGGCAACCAATAAGAAGTTTACATGTAGGCAAGTAAGTTGATTAAAATAAGAATTATTTAGTCTTTATCTAGAAAATTAGGTTCCGCCTCTATTAATGGTACCTTTTGACTCGTACCTTTCGCCTTCGATCATGTCGAAACCTCATTAAGTCGAAACTAATACACATGTTATCACTTAGATGGTACATAGTATATTCAAAAAAGGCAAAAGGCATAGTGTCGAAAGCATTGCTTCCGATTAGGTCGATACTTTTGTTTTAAAAAGTTAAGCGTCTATCTTTGTCTTATTAAACTTTCGACTTAGTCGAAACATATATATTTCGAATGGAGTTTTAAAATGGCTTTCGAAGGGGATGTCAGGTTTTGTTTTAAAGATAAAGGGCTTTGGATGGAATTCTTTAATTATAAATTAATGTTTTCGAGTGTAGGTGTTCGTTCACAATCGAAGCCATGCTGCCAATTCTTTTGCCTTTCGAGTGTATTGAAGTAATCAGTGCTTTCAAAAGGAAGTGTTGATTTAAAGATGTATAAAACCAGTTCTTAAATGATTTTGAAAGGGTCATAGGTTTCAAAGGTAATGGCTTCAAAAGAGGTTTTGAAGTTATCCTTCAATCTTTTCAATATAAGCTTTCGACTTTACCGAAAGACATGGCTTCGACACCATCCTGAATTCCTCAATATTGTATAATGGTTTCGAAAGAGATACGTTATTTTATATTTATTTTGACCTAAATGATATTTTAAAAGGCAAACCCAATGGTTTCAAAAGAGGGACTTTCAATTTTTTTCGAAGAGATACTTCCTATGGTTTCGAAGCTATGCTTCTAAGAGTAAAAGTAACACTTTATTATATTCGAAAGACAGATTTTAAAGTGTTTTGAAAGGCAGAAGCCAATGTTTTCAAATGAGAATTTCATGCCTCCGAAGTAGGCTATAAAGTGAGGTCGAAGGCATGGTTTCGAAGATTTTGAAAGCCAAGTTTTCAAAATAAATAACCCAAACTCATTAATAAGGAAAACCATGGCAGAAGTAAACAAAGTATTTTGAAATGAAGTTTTTGAAGAAGTTTAAATAGGTTAAAGGGATTACCAGGTTATATTGTTTGCTTCTTCATATATATATATATATATTCATATATATATATATATATATATATATTCATGTATATATATATTCATAATTGAATTAATCCATAAAGATATACTTGGGAGGCGCAAAATAACCAGCTAGGTTGACCCAATGGTGAATATAACTTAAAGATATCGTGTAACAACCTGTAATTTTTGATAATTTAAATTAGTTAATTTAATAAGATTTTGTGATGTAATATTGAAAGAAACAAAAATTTGTAATTTAATAATGAAATGAATACTAAAATGAAATATAACAAAAGATAATTAAAGCTAATTATTAACAATTTGAATGTAATTCCAATAAATGAAATGGTGTAAATTTCATACTTGGTTATAAATTGAATATAAGGAAACAAATGTAAATATTTAGTTTATTAATGGTAGTTGAATAAAACCATTATTGTATAAGGAATTATAATATTTGTTGTATTAATAAGTGCATTAATTTATAATGGGACATGAAAGGTAATTGATAATTCAAAATGTTGATTTATTGATAAAATAATGTGTAATGAATGGAAATGGAATAAATTTAGTGTAATGAGAGTTATTATAATAATTGTTTGTAAAGACTAAACTTACAAATATTATAAAATTTAAAATGGTGACAATTTTTGTTGTTACCAATTTAATTAATCAATTACGAATAAATGTCAATAAAATGTTACATTAATGTGGTTTAGGACAATAACTGTAAACTGTAAATGAAATCAAAGGAATAGAAATGTTAATTTTATTCATAAGATAATAATTGACTTAATAAGAGAATGAAATCAAGATAAATAAATTAATTGGGATTTTTAATTATAACTAATATGTGAATTTGACCAAAATTTAGTGAAATGGAAGTATTATAGTTAATACAAATAAAAGATGGAAATAGGGGTATATTAATGTATTGGAAGGTAAACAAAGGTTAACTAGGTCTATAGAGTAATAATGGATTTAATAAAAAGATTGAAATTGAATAATCAATTCATTGGATTTAATTATAAATAATTGGAATCAATTACAATTGGAATTAAACACTACAACTGATAAGACAATTAACATTAAATTGATATAGAAACTTGTTATAGAGGATCACAAATTACTAGGTAAGCCAAAATGATAGAAATTTGTGATTTATTAACTTTGAATTGAAAAAGTGATTTAATTAATTTAATATAATTTATTTAATTAATGTGAAATTAGCCATTTTGGCCACTGTCTCGGATTTCAACGAAACCAGTTTCATCAGATCCGTAACGGTGAATTATTATAGGATTTCAAGTTTCGTAGCGATCGGACTTGCCATTGATCATACGGACTCAAAACGCCTAGAATTAATTTAATTCAAATCAATTGAAATCAATTTGAAATAAGCTGATTTTAACATAACTTCTTCATACGATGGAATTAGGACTTGAAACTAGTTCCGTTGAGTTTAAAACTATAGAAAACATCTATTTTGATACATGGGTTGACCCATTTTCGTTCCGGAGGAAGAATGGGCTTTCGGGTTGTTTATCGTTCTAATTCAAATCAATATGGTCCATTCTTTTCTATTTCAGCTATTCATATAAATAGCTCGTTATAAACCCTAGGTTATTTCTTATTTCTATAGTTTGTACGTACATTTCCTTCTCAACTCCTCATTCCAATGGCAGACAAACAAATTCCCAGTCCAATTTCAAATCAAAATTTCAAATCAAAAATTAAGCTACTCAAAATACATAGAATTATATATCGATTTGAAGCTCTCGATGAGTGCAATCTTTTGCAACAATTTATTTTACATTTTGTTTCGTAGTCTGATCTATAAACGTTGAAGAATTCTCGATCGTTCTTTTCATCGTGATCGACTACAACCGATCGTCGAATTGATTTATCGGTTTTGTAGAGATCATCGAGTGGAAGACATCGGCGGTGTTCGTTTGGAGTTTCGACGGTTAGATCGTCAGGAAATTCTCAGTCAAGGATTGGTTCTCGGTGGTTGCTACGGCAGTTCAAGCTTAATGTAGGTGAGGGTATGGTCCCGCATTGGAGTGGTGAGGTGCGGCTGGAGTTGCAGTTCGCAACGGCGGGGGTGGCGTGGTCGATGGAGGCCCACGACGGCATGCAGCGGTGCTTAAAGGGGAGGTCTGCGTGCGTGTTTTTCTCGAGAACGATGGGTCGGGTTGTATCTGAAGGTGACGTGTCTTTGTGTGGTTGGTGACTTTCTTATTTACTTTATTTTACTTAAATTTCTGATTCAATCGTTCTAACTCGAATATCATTTACATACGAGGATCAATTCACGCGCGGTTTCTTGCGCTTGGAACGTATTGAGATTACGGTCGTTTTGGCGCTAGTTTAGACGAATTCGGAGAATGTGCGAATTTTGGACTTAAATTCGATTTAAATTCAAAGGTGAGTGTTTTAACCCATTCACAACTTCTAAAAATTTATGTTTGTTAAATTAAATTTATGATGTGATTGAAAATTTATTTATGGCTGTTTGGTATAGTTTAAATCATCATCTTAGTTAATTTGAATTTATTTGAATTAAATCGTTATTTAATTTATTTTTGAATATAAACTATCAATTAAATAACTGTTATTGATTATCAGTTCTATATTGATATTTATTGATTGGTTTGGATGATAATTGTGATGGATGTTGATTGTTGATATTGGATGAGTGGATGTTTAATTTTATATCGTCATAAACTACAAGTTCACTATGGGTTGAAATGATACATACCCGAATGATCTATAGATTAAGGAAAAATCGTTATGGGTTGAAATAATAGGCTCGAGCGATTTTATGGATTTTAATATTAATTCGAGATTTTCAAATTTATTAAACTATTTAACCAATATTAACTATATCAATTATTTTAATCTATTTTAAATCAATTTAATTTATTATAAACTAATTAAACCATTTTGATTCATTTTAAATCTAATTAATCTATTTTAAAGCTATTTTAGAGTATTTAACTATTTACAACAATTTTAACTATTTATAATTATTTAAACTATTTCTAAATTTCCAGACTAAGTAAAGTGGAAGTGTTAAACTCAATTCATTGGTTTGAAAGAGAATAAGGTTAAATGATGTTATGACCTGAGTTTGGATTTAAATGTTATAATGAATTGAAAATGATGATATTGAAGTAAAGATTTAACCTACTTTGGAAATATGGTTTTTGGAAGAAATTATGACTTCTGAAAGTGAATATGATTTCAAAGTGAATATGGTTTGAAAGTGAATATGATTTGAAAGTGAATATGATTTGAAAGTGATATGGTTCAAGATTATTATATTTGATATCAATTATGAATTGACTTTTGAAACGTAAAAGAACCATCTGGTGTATAATAAGCGATTGGTTGTTGAAGAGACCGGGATCATATATTGTCATGCTCTCTGCCAATACCGAAAACCACTTTAACAACTATGTACGAGGTGGAGATTCTAGAATGAAGTAGGATGGTTGGAGACGATCCTATATGAGGTATATACTTGGACCTGACTCCCATGAGTTAGCTTAAGGTGGCTAAAACATGAGTAATCGATGAGCCAAGTGAGGTCATTCCTCTGATCGGGCACACTCCTTCGATACTATATTTTGATTTTGTGACTGATTTGGTGGCCACCCTTGATTTTTATTTGGGAGTGTGTTTCGAGGTAGGCGTTAGCTGTGGCTATGCGTTACCATCAGTGCAAAAGTGTAATTGGTATATCTAACCTGGCATTGCCTAGTTGTGTCATGTCACCTACCATATCGAGCCCACTACGAGTTTGTTTTGTACCATACCTATGGAGTGCCCTCTGACGACACCCAGTACGCGGGAGATTACGGTACTGTATAGACTATGGGAACATATAAAATGTGTTAAGGGGGATATGGGTAACGCCTTAATACTATTTTAATACTTTTACTTTACTATAGACATATTATAATAGCGTATTGTACTACATCGTAGATAGTTTAACGGATCCTAGGAGATGTGAATCCCAAACATCTCTTAAGTTGCCGCACTCATGTTGGAACTGGATAGGAGACGTCTAACCCCGTAAACATTTCTTACGCCGTTCCACTCATATTATCTACCGTTGATTTAACTTACATAAGGTATTTTAGTTCTGATTCGAGTGTTTTGTCTTTTCAATTTGCTCGGGTCAGCCTGAGCATTTTAGGATTTGAAGACCTTATTTCTGGAGGACGAAGACGAAGACTTGTGCTACTATTATTTAATATATTTATTCCACTGTATTCATAATGTTCCGCTGCATTATCTATATACCACTGATATGTGGAACTCTGATTCTGTATTGTATTAGTATAATAAAATGTTTTGTAAATAGCTTCATGAACTTTTATTTGACTATTATATTTGTCATTCCGCTGTGAGATTCTATTTTGTTTTTCTTTCTCTGCTTTTTCTTATTCACCGCAATAACAATTTGTTCTTTTGTATGGTTTGAGTCTGACATGTGTGGTTTATCATCGATTTAAACTGTCCAAAAAGGGGTGATGTTACAGTTGGTATCAGAGCTTTGGTTTAGAGATAACCTTAGCTTTGTGGAGTCTGACTCATATAGGGTGGTAATACCCTAGAATGAGTCACTGAGTGTATATATATGAGAGAGCATATTTTTTAGTGTTATAGAAGGTTTTTATATTGTGTTAATTTGTTCCGTTTTGTATTTATAAATTCTGGTTGGTGCATAAGACGCTATGACATCGATAGGGATTTCTAAACACTTAATAGGACAAACTAGCACAATATTTGTTTCGAAATATAGGTAAATGAAATACTTTTGCCTATTGTATATTTTATATATAAAATAATGATTTATAAATGATATATTTGGTTGTAACATATATGTTTGTTAGGTAGTAAAATTTCTAAATATTGGTTGGAAATAAGATTTGAAAATAAAATAAATGAAAATTGGAAATTTGAGAAATTAATTTTCGGGGTTTTTAAAATTTCTTTCAAATAATTTTTGAATATAATAATAGTATTATTTAGAAGTATTTTCTGATATAAATATCTCAATATGGTTTGAAGGAATTGTTTTAAAGAAATTTTGGAAAGAAATAAGTTATTTACTCCCCTCTCTGTCGCTGCGAAATAATTTCGGAGATGAGTAATTTTGGAAAGAAATTTTGGAAATAATCATTGACATTCATTTTCGAGTTTCAAAGTGGGAAGGCCATTGTAGTAGTTTTACTACAGATCTGTTTTGATAAACAAATAAAAATTTAAAGTTTAAATATGATCGGATACAAAAGTTATGAGTGTGTATATATATGTGTCTATATTATTTTAAATGATTTAAAATGGAACCCGGCATTCAGTTCTTAAATTTCTATAAATTAGAGATTTCATTTAATGCAATGGAATAAAATTTTAACTATTTAATAATTGAAACTTCTAAATGAAAATAAGAAATTATATGCCAAGTTACGACTAAAATACATAAGAAATTTGAAATTTTTAATCTGTAAATAAAAAGGATGTGGAAATAAGAAATGATAACTATTGAACATTTATTTACAAAAACGAAATAAGACAAACTTGGGTAACTTTCAATTACATTCTCAAAGACATATATATAACTTACCAATTATAAAAGTTGAAATGTTAAAAGAATATGCAATGGAAAATTTTACAAGTAAAACTTATGTAATGAAAATGTTTAATGAATTACTTTTATAAATAAGAATTTGATGTTATAGTTGTTAAAACCTAAGTTATAATTGAAATGTTACTGTATAAAATGTGATAGGAAGTAAGTATTGTAGGTAGATGATTATAAACTTAAGTTAATGAATTGATATGCTAAGTAATTGAGTTGAACACGAATACTATAAATAAATGAATGTAAATAAATGAAATTAAGTAATAAATGAATGAATGGAAATTTAATTTTGTAAGGAAAAAATGTAATCTAAAGAAATGATCATTGAGAAATGGAATTAAAAAGAATGAACTTGATTTATTGCTTGAAATTGTTGTTGTTTTGGCTTATGGTTGTTGGGGAAAGATACTCCTAATTGTTTTTGGATGTATGAATAAATCTGTTTAGTTTTATCTAAGACTATAGAGTATATGGTATACTTAGTAGTTTATTTGTCATTCTATGCGATTAAGAGTGTCTAAACCCGAACAAACCGTTTGTTTTGTTTGCTATGAATGGATGGTTGATTATAATGATTTCATATGATGATTGTATGTTGTGGTTGCAAGTGATTGTTGTTTTATATTGATTTGTTTGTTAATGGTTGAAACAACTTTAATTATTTCATTTTATATAATTATTAACTCTTTTGGATTATATAAGTGAAATACAGGTTATGGAAGCAATTGCTACTGCTTTTGGTTTCATAATTTAAGTGTTGTTTGCCCGGCCAATAGGTATGTTCTTGGATTATGGTTTTCTAGCGATATTATATTGTTTTTCCTGCTGTTGGGATATATTATTTTGAAAAATTATGATATATATTGTTTTATTGATATTATGATTTCTCCCGAGCTTCTCGTACAAAGAGACTCTGTCGAAATTTTTAATGAATTTTGGACTTAGAAAATTTTTATGAAATATTTTCAAACTTTTTATAACTTGAGTATAAAAGGATTTAATTGTTATAAATTGATATATTTTATAGAAACTATTTTATTTTGTAAATTTATTGTTTATAAATTTAATATTTTGAATAGGATATATTGATTTATAAATTCTTTCTTTTCCCTTCTTTTTTCATTTCGAGGACGAAAAGTTTCGAGTGGGGGGGTGTGTAACAACCCGTAATTTTCAATAATTTAAATTAGTTAATTTAATAAGATTTTGTGATTTAATATTGAACGAAATAAAAATTTGTAATTTATAATGAAATGAATACTAAAATGAAATATACCAAATGATGATTAAAGCTAATTATTAACAATTTGAATGTAATTCCAATAAATGAAATAGTGTAAATTTCATACTTGGTTATAAATTGAATATAAGAAAACAAATGTAAATATTTAATTTATTAATGGTAATTGAATAAAAGCAGTATTGGGTAAGGAATTATAATATTTGTTGTTAATGTGTGCATTAACTTATAATGGGACATAAAAGTTAAATGATAATTTAAAATGTTGACTTATTGATAAAATAATATGTAATGAATGGAAATGGAATAAATTTAGTGTAATGAGAGTTGTTATAATAATTGTCTGTAAAGAATAAACATACAAATATTATAAAATGTATAATGGTGACAATTGTTGTTGTTACCAATTTAATTAATCAATCACGAATAAATGTCAATAAAATGTTACATTAATGTGGTCTAGGACAATAACTGTAAACTGTGAATGAAATCAAAGGAATAGAAATGTTAATTTTATTCATAAGATAATAATTGACTTAATAAGAGAATGAAATCAAGATAAATTAATTAATTGGGATTTTTAATTATAATCAATGTGTAAAATTGACCAAAATTCAGCGAAATGGAAGTATAATAGTTAATACAAATAAAAGATGGAAATAGGGGTACATGAATGTAATGGAAGGTAAACAAAGGTTAACTAGGTCTATAGAGTAATAATGGATTTAATAAAAAGATTGAAATTGAATCAAATCAATTTATTGGAATTAATTATAAATAATTGGAATCAATTACATTTGGAATTAAACACTGCAACTTATAAGATAATTAACATTGAATTGATATAGAATAAATCTGTTGAGTTTTATCTAAGGCTGTAGAGTATATGACATACTTGGTAGATTATTTGTCATTCTATGCGATTAAGAGTGTCTAAACCCGAACAAACCATTTTTTGTTTGTTATGGATAGATAGTTGATTATATTGATTTCATATGATGATTGTTAGCACCAAAATTGGTCACTAACACCCTTAGAAGGATTGTATAGAGAGATTAATGAAGAAAGTAAATTAAAACAGAGAGCAATATCTATAAATTTCAATGCAGAGGACAAGAACACCAAATTTATAGTGGTTCGGCGTAACTGCCTACGTCCACTTTGAAGTTGATTTCTATTGATTTTCTTGATAGTTGATTACAGATACAATATGTTTCTAATTACTTGAACACAATTGCAAAGTAAAAGATTAAGTCTTGAGTGAGTGTTAAATGCGGTAGAGTTTCCCCAGTGTTCCCAAAAAACTGATCCTTTTCACTATGCCCCTGCCTCTCTATTTATAGACGAAGATGGGTTGGACTTCCCTGGTGGGCCTAGTTGCTGAATATCTCGGTCCAAATGGAGTAAGCTCTACGTGCCGACCCGAACATGCCAAACGGCCAAATGCCGAACCATCATCTTCATGCCGAACGAGGCGGTGTTGTGTGGGAAGGGTAGGCCGAGCAACGATCGAAGCCGGTCGAGATTGAAAGAATGTCGAACAACCTTTGGTTTCCGAACGTTCTCGGGAGGTCGAACAATCTCTGGATGTCGAACGATCTTATGCCGAACGATCTTTAGATGCCGAACGAAACTTATGCCGAGTGTCATTGGCATGCCGAACGTCCTTGGTATGTCGAACATTCATGGATGCCGAACGATATACAATACCGAACGTTTCCCAATGCCGAACGCTTCTGTATGCCAAGCGCTTCTGGATACCGAGCACTCCTTCATGCCGAGCGTTTCTCTGATGCCGAACTCTCTTGAATGCCGAATGACCCTGACTGCCGAATGATTCCTTGTGCCGAGCATTCAGAATGCCGAACAATACATACATTGTCGAGCGGTGTGCTAATGCGGAGTACTTAGTTGCCTGGTCATATCCCCAGGAAACACTTGCCCCCCAAAGTGTATCGCGTGACCGAACGTGATATGCTTTGAACTACGAGTCCTTTGTGCTTCACTTCGAACCTTGGCCCATTACTCGTGGAGGTTTTTTTCTTGTGAGTACCAGGTGAGGTGGTGTGTGCCGAACGTAATGCGAATGTAGAACGATGCTGCTTTGATCGGTTCTACCGGCCATTGCCGCTTCGACTTCTTCTTCTTCCCTATAATGGTCAGCATGTTCCTTCTTCTTCTTTTTTTCCACTTCCACCTCTGCTACTTTGTACTCGTGAACCACGCCTATTATCAGATTCTAAAGACTAACAATCCTTCCCAATCCATTCGGCATCCCAACAAGTCTCGATCTACTAACTAGGTATCTATCCCTCTATTTAAATCCTTTCCCTGATTAAAAATTTTTAATAATAGGCTCGAGCTCATAAATTAAAGCATTAGAACCGAAGCCGATAGAATCGAACTTCAGTTAGGCTATTTTTTAGAGCTAGATGGTATGGAGGGAAAGGGAAGTGGCCAGAGACGAGTGCACGAGGGAGTTATTGGGAGGTGTATCGTGGTTCGGCACGGTTCCCTTGTGCCGAACGAGATTGGAGGAAAAGAAAGAATAGAGGAGGGGTAGGAAGTGGCTAGGACGCCATACAGCATGGTCTGGTATGACTCGCCGAACGATCCGTCCTGGTGATTCGGTGTGGATGGAGGAAGAGAAGAAAAAATGAAACTGTTGTTAAGGACGGGGTGCCGAGCGTTGGGGCTCGACGTAACTCTGGTTTGGCATGACCCGCCACATGCCGAGAAGTGGGATGGAGGGTTAGGGAGGAAGTATTAATTAGTTAGGATGTCGAACGCTACTTCAACGGAACAAAACTTAGGCCGGTCGATACTTAGGCCGACCGATAGTTTGGCCGAAGGATAGCTTGGTCGGTCGACATTTAGGCCGAACAACATTTAGACCGAATAATCATGAATGCCGACCCATATCTCAGCCGAACAATACTTAGGCCGAACAATCATAAATGTCGAACCATATTTTAGCTTAGGCCGAACAATCATGAATGCCGAACCACTTTTTAGCCGGACGGGACTTAGGCCGAACACTCATTTGCCTTGCCTAATCATATAACAAAATGAGGGCAGAGACTCCAGCATACTAACATATCGAACTGATCCGGAGTGATAACTTACTAGTTTCAGTAGTCACAAGCCTGAACTCAAATCAACATAAACGGATAATTTCTTTTAATATTTAGCGCCAACTTTTGAGTCCGAAATTGTAAACACCATAGGGCAGGCTTTTGGAGACGGTCAGCGATGACGGTCTTCGAAGGTGACAATTCGAATGTGATATCCCGAAAATTTTAGCAATATCAATTTAATAATCTATATTTAAAATTAAATTGATTTGATAAAATTTTAATAAAAATTTACTTGATTTAATAATCCAATTAAATAAATGTGTAATTTATGAATTTTATTTTTTAAAAGTTAAAAATTGTACTCCTATTTATAATGTATGTATATATATTTATATATATATATTGTGAATAGATAAGTTTTGAGGTGAAGTTAAATAAACAAATAAAATATGATTTTTTTAAATTCTAATATTCATTTTAATAATTTGAAGATTTTTATTTTATTTAATAAATAACTAATTGGTTTAAAATACTTAAAGAAATTGTTTTAAATTATATAATTGTATTTTGAACATAGTTTAAATTTTAATAAGATAAACAAAAGTTTATTTTATTTCTTTTTAAATATAGCTTAATAATTATAATTTGGAATTTTATGAAATTTAAATACCCTTTATATATTAAACATTAATTCTTTTTATTAAGATAAATAAGATAAGAAATTTATAATTTCTTTTATAAATAATTTAAATTGATAAATATGTTATTTTCAAATAATAATGATAAATGTATAAATATAGATAGATTTTAAAAGGGCAATATTATTATTTTAAAATTAAAAAAAAATGTTAATGTAAACTAGTTTAAATTGGATTTTTAAAATGTATAAATAGAATTTGATTTTGAATTTATTTTGAATTCAAATGAATTAACATAGTTAAATTTTATAAATAAGCTTTCATTTTTTTCTTAATTGTTTTATTTCATTAAAAAGAAATACATATTCATTTATTTATGAAACTACTTTATATGTGTTTAATAAATAAAGAGGATTTCAATTACCTTTAAATTAAACAAAAATAAACTAAATTACTTAAGACACATGTTATTTAACTAAGTGATAATTATGACAAGTGTACTTAGAATGAGAGATTAAATGTAACAAGTGGTATCTCTTTATACAAGTGTCTTTTATTTTTATATTTTTTTAATTTTTTTTATAAATCAATTACACTCCTATAAAACATGTTTTCTTCAAGTTCTTTCTTTTTCTATTCTTCAAATTTTTTCCCCAAGATACATCTTAGCTGAAACAAACCAGTCTCTAAACTCTCCAAAACATAAATTGTCAAAAACCAGATTTTTCAAAAGAAATGCATACACTCCTCAAAACTGAAATCATTAAAACCCAAACTTAAGTTCTAATGCCTGAAAACCAAATTCATACTATAAGTAAAAAAAAAGGAAAAGCATGCATCTGGGAATCAAGCATTCAAGGCCATCTCAACATGCAACTGCAAATTAAAGTTTCTCAAAATTAAAGATTTAAATATATATGGAATCAAGCCTGGATGCAAGTTTTTATCAATAAGCAATTCAGGTTTTTATCAAAAGCTTTTCAGAAATGTTTGCGTTCTGCTTCATCACTATATTCAGGTGAGTAACACTCTTAAAAATTTTTAAAATAAGTTTGTTTCTTAAATAAGTATGTGTGTAACACTCTTAAAATAAGTTTTTAAAATTCAAGGCCATGATAGTATTGATTATCTATTATGATGATATGAATTATCTATCTGTGTGTATATGGATAATTAGATTGAATTGTTTTAAACTTAAAACAACTTGGACCAAAAAGACACGCTTTGGATTTCGATGAGACCGGGATCGGGTTTCCATATTTGGAATCTGAAAACCACATCGATTCCAATTAACGTTAGGTCGTGAATCCAAGTGGAGCAAGTGAAGACTCGAGGTGTAAGGGCTATACGTCAGTATAACTCTATGGGTGATTCCGTAATGAGTTTGACGGAATAGTGCTTATAGATTCGAGATGGTGAATCAGAGTGCAAGGGCTATGGTCGTTGACTCTGAGGGTGATTCCAATAATGAGTGCAACGAGATAGTGCCTTCGGATTCGTTCAAACCTGGAACGAACTTGTATGGATTGAATGCTTTCAGAACATCGTCAGGTGGATGATGAGCATTCTAAGAGATGTGTTCTCTAAAGGTAATCGTAGCCTCAAGCCTCATCAACCGGGAATGGCTAAAATAGGGGAGGTGTAGCAAGGCTTCATGGGTAGCTCCCACTGGAGAGCAGGATTGATCCCTGTCTAGAGGTCCCTTTTTATTTCGGCTTTGTGGGCGGTTGGTCGCGACAACTGCCAGGGTTGTCTTGTTCGGAACTATTCAGTAAGGAATGGGTCCGGCCTTGTGTTGCAGGGGAGTGGGAGTACTCCTCGGTACGGTGATCTAGGCCACATACTGTGATGGGCGGTACCTCAGTGGCCCTGCCATTGTATGGAATCCAAAATCCAATAAGTGCCAACGGTTTTGATTGTATTACCCATTTTTGTGGCTAGTAGCTGGAATTTAATAGATGTAACAATTTTGGCTATTTCATATTTATTTGAAAACCGTAGACACTATCATAATATCATCGGATTTCCTATCAAATGTTTTGGTTAGCGTAAGGTAAAAACTTTTCCATGTTTATGTGTGGGAAGTCTTACGTGATACCTTTCTTTTAAAGGATTTTTGAAAGTTAAGCAACTTTAACCTGTTACTCACACCAGACCCATATCTATCCCGGAGTTTATTTTTGTTTTTCATAAACTCTTGGGTACTCAAATTTTTACGAGTAGCCAAGGAAATCAGGTTAGGATCCAGGTTAGCTTTGACGAATATTGGAGGAGCAATGGAGCAGGAGGCTTCTGCGTTAGATATTAGTATTCCACTGTGTGTTCTGTGATTGTCTCTGAGATTGTATTATGTTGTAAGTACTGGACAGGTGTTTATAACTGTCTAGTATGTGTTGTATTATCCTTGTACTCTGATAGTGGTTGTAAACTATGTAAGTATTTTATGTTATTAATATAATTTATTCGTTCCGCTGTTTAGATTTTGATGTGTTGTTTCTTCTTTCTTCTCTTTCTTTCTATTCTCTATCCCTTTCTTTCTTATTAGCGATGCGACTTCTTAGAGATAGGAAGTTGGGTCGTTACAGTGGTATCAGAGCATTAGGTTGAGTGAATACCTAGGCTCTGTAGTGGTGTCTATCTTGAGAGAGCGTATTTGTAGTTTTTATATATATCTATATATATATATATGTATATATATTTATTATTTCTACCTATCTGTTGGGTTACCTGTTCAGGTTTTTCCAATATAAGTTATAAAGGTAGATAAGGTAGTGGTGTGTGTAACATGATTACTACCATTGGTTGGAGTTTGAATGTTTGAGGTTGGAAATGTATTTGTCGAGACTGTAGACCTAGTACTGTCTCAAGTGAGTTGTGCAGTGGTGTAGAGATTTCATCGATCTCTGAAGGTAACCTGTTAAGGTTCATAGTATATCTTTGAAGATGGATGAGTAGAGTTTGAATCTGTTGGTTGGCAGAAGTGTGTGATGGTATTTTGATACCTCAGGAAGTGGTAGCTGCATGATGAGATGCAGTGACTATGGAGGTTTCCGAAGATGTTTTCTTTGGAACAAGTTTTAGGAGATATGTCTGCTTCGGTGATGTGGCTGAGTTTAGCTGGTTTTTTGTGATTGGCGTTGAGGGCAGAGTTTCTCGAAGAACTTCAGCTAAGGAAGTCTTTGGCATTGGTGTCAGCAGTGCAGCTCGGAGTGTCTGTGTTGGCAGAAGTTTTCTGGCTGAGTAATTTCTGAAGGTGGAGTTCAGAAGCAGCAGAGTGGACCCAATACTTTATTGGATTGGCTAATTAAGAGTAAGCTGTTCTGTTTGGTAAAGAGAGAACAGTTTTGTTTGGGAATTGGTCTATATTGATCGCAAAAGTGATTTGCGATAGTTTGAGTGTTCTTTTGAGGTATTGAAGAATTTTTGGTTGTCTTCTGAGAAGTCGAAGGTTTGTCCACTTCTGAAGATTGAGTTTTCTTATCGGCCGGATACCAGGAGTGCTACCGGTGGATCAGCTAGTAGAAGGAGGATTTCTCGAGATAGGTTTGGTGAGGCAGCTCAGGATTGGTGAAACTTCTGAGTTTTCTTGGATATGTTGAGCCATATTTCTGGGAAGTGATGTCCAGTTTGTGCTCATATTCTTCATCAGCGGTGTCTTCTGTGCCTGTTCAGAGTTGTGCAGCGGAAGCAATTTGGGAGTATTACTGTTTTGTCTTTTCTGGATAGAAGAAGTGAGTTTGTTCTTCTGATGTTTGAAGAGTAGAGTTGGTGATCTTGGTCTTGATTGATCTTGAAGAGATCATTGGGTTGGAATGTTTTGGTTCTGTTTGTTTCTTTTGGTGCATCAGCGAAGGTTAAGCTGATCAGTTTGGATGTAGGAAGCCACGGATTGTTAAAAGATTTTATGGTTTAGGGACGAAGGAATTTTGATTCCGGAGTCGGAATTTTGTTTTGGATCTCTACTGTGTTTTGGTTGGATTGGTGTTTGGTTTTCCAGAGTTGAATTACCAGTTGGATAATTGGATTTAATGAGTTTCACGTATCTCTGAGAGAGCACATGTATGAATTATTTCTGGAAGTGGAACCAGTTGTTCAGGAGGGTTTGATTGTTGAGTCAGACTCGATTGTAGTCTAATATCTTGTCTAGTTCTGTAGATTTAGATGAGTAGAAGCTCTGTAGCTTCGTAGTTTAGATTATTTGGATTCTACAGGGCGAGTTTCCCGGTATATATATACTTGGGAAAAACTCGAGAAGATTTTATCCGGAATTTTGTCTGGATAATTAAATTTGTTTGAATAGATAAATTGGTTGCTATGGTTGTTAGCATATGATTGATGTATGCTTGTGATTTAAAATCTAGAATTTTAAATGAGATTATTAAATTACCTTTGCTTTTAAATTTCGGGGACGAAATTCTTTTAAGGGAGGAGGAATGTGATATCCCAGAAATTTTAGCAATATCAATTTAATAATCTATATTTAAAATTAAATTGATTTGATAAAATTTTAATAAAAATTTACTTGATTTAATAATCCAATTAAATAAATGTGTAATTTATGAATTTTATTTTTTTAAAAGTTAAAAATTGTATTCCTATTTATAATGTATGTATATATATTTATATATATATTGTGAATAGATAAGTTTTGAGGTGAAGCTAAATAAACAAATAAAATATGGTTTTTTTAAATTCTAATATTCATTTTAATAATTTGAAGATTTTTATTTTATTTAATAAATAACTAATTCGTTTAAAATACTTAAAAAAATTGTTTTAAATTGTATAATTGTATTTTGAACATAGTTTAAATTTTAATAAGATAAACAAAAGTTTATTTTATTTCTTTTTAAATTTAGCTTAATAATTATAATTTGGAATTTTATGAAATTTAAATACCCTTTATATATTAAGCATTAATTCTTTTAATTAAGATAAATAAGATAAGAAATTTATAATTTCTTTTATAAATAATTTAAATTGATAAATATGTTATTTTCAAATAATAATGATAAATGTATAAATATAGATAGATTTAAAAAGGGCAATATTATTATTTTAAATTAAAAAAAAATATGTTAATGTAAACTAGTTTAAATTGGATTTCTAAAATGTATAAATAGAATTTGATTTTGAATTTATTTTGAATTCAAATGAATTAACATAGTTAAATTTTATAAATAAGCTTTCATTTTTTTCTTAATTGTTTTATTTCATTAAAAAGAAATACATATTCATTTATTTATGAAACTACTTTATATGTGTTTAATAAATAAAGAGGATTTCAATTACCTTTAAATTAAACAAAAATAAACTAAATTACTTAAGACAAATGTTATTTAACTAAGTGGTAATTATGACAAGTGTACTTAGAATGAGAGATTAAATGTAACAAGTGTTATCTCTTTATACAAGTGTCTTTTATTTTTATATTTTTTTAATTTTTTTTATAAATCAATTACACTCTTATAAAACATGTTTTCTTCAAGTTCTTTTTTTTTCTATTCTTTAAATTTTTTCCCCAAGATATATCTTAGCTGAAACAAACCAGTCACTAAACTCTCCAAAACCAGAAATTTTCAAAAACCAGATTTTTCAAAAGAAATGCATACACTCCTCAAAACTGAAATCGTTAAAACCCAAACTTAAGTTCTAATGCCTGAAAACCAAATTCATACTATAAGTAAAAAAAAAAAAAAAAAAGGAAAAGCCTGCATCTGGGAATCAGGCATTCAAGGCCATCTCAACATGCAACTGCAAATTAATTTTTTTTCAAAATTAAAGATTTAAATATATATGGAATCAAGCCTGCATGCAAGTTTTTAACAATAAGCAATTCAGGTTTTTATCAAAAGCTTTTCAGAAATGTTTGTGTTCTGCTTCATCACTGTATTCAGGTGAGTAACACTCTTAAAAGTTTTTAAAATAAGTTTGTTGCTTAAATAAGTATGTCAGTTCATGTTTATATGAATTGAATGATGATTAATCTGCCTGTGTATATGATCTTGAATACATTACTGTATATATGCATACTAATGATAAATGTATGTGCTGTGTAAATGTTCCTACCTGTGCTTAACTTCAGAAGTACAGTTTTTAATAAAAATCCATTTCTTTCTTTCAAACAAGTTATATTGGGATCTAAGGTTCAAATAATATCTTATTGTTTGATTATAAAGGAAACTTTAAACTGAACTTAAGTTAAATTAATTATAATTAGCTCTGAAATTTAAAAAAAAAAAAAGAACCCCCTTGCTTTAGGTAAAATATCTTGTTAAGGCTTAGATTCTGTAATAATTATGTTAATTAGACCATAGTTTAATTTAGAAAACTTATTAAGTAAAATCAAATTGAGGAATATCTCTGGAAAATTGTAAAACTTCAGAGTATGTAAATAAAGATGAAACTCAAACATTATAAATTATAAATACAGTGTTATAATCTGGAAACTTAAACAAAAAGATGAATTTTAAAACTAAAATCAAATTGTTTAGTTAGGGATTGAGACTACAGTACCCATTTGAAGTGAAATTGGGTTTTGGTCAATCTATGATGACCAAGTTAATTTGGGTGTTTGGGTTTTTTGTGGAGGTAGTGTAGTGGTCAGAGGGTGTGGCAAAAATGTCAGGAAGTTGGACAGAGCCAGGTGGAGGCAATGGAAGGTGGATGGAGTTTGTTAACCTAGTTTGAGTAGTTTTGTAATTTTGGATCATTGCGATCCTCTAGTTGATCGAGTTCGATGGAACTCAGGGGAAGAGTAGCTAGGGCATGGACGAGGGCATGGCCTGAGTCGCCGGTGTTCTGGTGGCCAGTGATGGTAGTACGAGATGTTTTCAGGTTGGGATATAATGGTGCCTGATGTGGCCAGTTTTGATTTGGGGCATTCGATTTTGATTCTTGATGTTTAGGTGGTTTCTGTTAGTCGTGATGTGCTGCAGTGATGATCGTCGACATGATAGTTGACTGGGTGGTGGCCGGAGGTGGCCAAGACCACCGTGCATATGCACGGTGAAGAATGGTGTGTCAGGTGTTTTGTGTGGGGTGCAGGGTAGTTTGTCTCGGGTTATACTCGAGTGAATACGAATTTTGCTCGAAGTTATCTAATTTGCGACTCGAAGTTAAAGAAGGAGAGGCTCGGGTATTAAGTTAGTTACAGGCTTCTGAGTAAAACCTGTTTACTTTCAAATTAAATCTTGTTTTTTTTTTAAAAAGAATATGAAGCAAGTTTTTAGACTAGAATTTAAACTTAAATTCTTATTATGGATTCAAACTAAGTTTGAATTCCAGTTTTAAAATGTAATATAAATTAAAATATTCAAACAATTTCAAAGAGGGTTTAAATAGTTTAAGTTTAAAGTAAAGTTTTAAAGAAAGGAGAGATTTAACTTTGGTTTAAGTCTAGCTTCAAATTCAGATTTGATTCATAATTTAGAAATAGGGGAAGTTTCTAAAATTTAAATAGTTTAAATACAACTTTGAATGTTAAAGCTAATTTTAAAATATGATTTGTATTTGAGATGAATTTGGGTTTGAATTTCTTTTAACTTCTTTTATAAAATAAGAAAATCTTTAGCATAAGTTTTTAAAGTGTTTTAAAATGTTTTTAAACTTTGTTTAAGTTAAGTTTGATTTCTTTTTAAATTTAAAATTTAAAATGTAATTTCAAAACAATTTTAAGTTAAATTTTTTTAAGTTACTTTATTTATGATAAAGTAATCATGAATAAGAAATGTTTTATTTTAAAGTAAATTAAAGATTTAATGATCTTTGTTTCATTAAAATTAGTAAGATAATTTAAATAATTTAATTAATTAATTTGTTTAATTAATTAAAGATTTGAAATAAATTAATGAAGGTTAATTAAATTTGTAATTAATATTAATTAATTTAAGTTAATTACTTGGAAAAGGTAATTAAAGAATTGATGATGAGTTAATAAAGGTTATTAACTTGTGATTATTTATTAATTAATTAATGTAATTAATTTTAATAATTAATTGAATTAATTAATTTAGATAATCAATTATGAACTTAATTAAGTATGATTACTTATGAAAATAATTAAAGATATTAATTACTCATTGTAATTAATTTATTAATTGGATTAATTTAAATTAATTAATTAAGTTTAATCAATTTAGAATAATCATTTGATTGATAAGTAATCAATGAAGTATAATTACTTAGAGAAATAATTAAGATAAGTAAATTACTGGGGGTAATTATTGAAGTATGGAAGAGTTTTTGAATTAATTACTTTGTGTAATTAAAGGTAATTTCTTTGTGAAGTAATTAATAATTAATTACTTAGTGTAATTAATTCAAGCATTGATTAAGTCTTTTGAAATAATTAAGTGATGTAATTAATTAAGGGTAATTAATTACAAATGAGATTAATCAAGGATGATTAATAAATATAATTTATTATTACATATAATTAATTTAGGAGTGATTAAGAAAGTAATTAAGGTTAGTTAATTACTGAATATGATTAATCAAAAGTGATTAATAATTTTGGTTTAATTAAGGTTAATTATTTAATGTAATTAATCTAAATAAGTAATTAATTTAAATTTAATTAAGGATCATTAATTAATATGATTAATGATGTAATTAAGGATTAATTAATTAAGATTAATTAATCAATGATAAGTGATTAAGGAAGTAATTAATTAATGTAATTAATTAATTGATGAAGTAATTAAAGGTTAATTACTGGGTTGGTTAAGGATAATTAATTTGTAAATTAATTAAAGATAATTACTTGAATGTAATTAAAGGATAATTAATCAAGGGTGATTAATTAAGGTAATTAATTTGAGGATAATTGATTAATTAATTGGTAATCAATTAAGGGTTAAGTAAGCAAGTTTTAAATAGTGAAGTAATTAATTTAATTCATTTTAAATTAATTAAAGAATAAGTAATTAATTTAATTCACTTTAAATTAATTAGAGATAGAAGTAATTAATTTAATTCATTTTAAATTAATTATAGATGGTGTGATTATAGATCTATGCTTATGAATGGATGATATGGTTTACCCTGAATGGTTTGAATCTCAGACATGAGATAAATAGTGTTGTGTGTTATGGATGCATTGGTTGCATTGTGGTGGTGATATAAGTATCTATTTGTGATGATAATATAGATTATCAATTTGTGATGACTACCTGTTTATGATAATATTGATTATCTATTATGATGATATGAATTATCTACCTGTGTGTATATGGATAATTAGATTGAATTGTTTTAAACTTAAAACAACTTGGACCTAAAAGACACGCTTTGGATTTCGATGAGACCGGGATCAGGTTTTCATATTTGGAATCCGAAAACCACATCGATTCCAATTAACGTTAGGTCGTGAATCCAAGTAGAGCAAGTGAAGACTCGAGGTGTAAGGGCTATACGTCAGTATAACTCTGTGGGTGATTCCGTAATGAGTTTGACAGAATAGTGCTTATAGATTCGAGATGGTGAATCAGAGTGCAAGGGCTATGGTCGTTGACTCTGAGGGTGATTCCTATAATGAGTGCAACGAGATAGTGCCTTCGGATTCGTTCGAACCTGGAACGAACTTGTATGGATTGAATGCTTTCAGAACATCGTCAGGTGGACGATGAGCATTCTAAGAGATGTGTTCTCTAAAGGTAATCGTAGCCCCAAGCCTCATCAACCGGGAATGGCTAAAACAGGGGAGGAACAGCAAGGCTTCGTGGGTAGCTCCCACTGGAGAGCAAGATTGATCCCTGTCTAGAGGTCACTTTTTATTTCAGCTGTGTGGGCGGTTGGTCGCGACAACTGCCGGGATTGTCTTGTTCGGAACTATTCAGTAAGGAATGGATCCGGCCTTGTGTTGTAGGGGAGTGGGAGTACTCCTCGGTACGGTGATCTAGGCCACGTACTGTGATGGGCGGTACCCCAGTAGCCCTGCCATTGTATGGAATCCAAAATCCAATAAGTGCCAACGGTTTTGATTGTATTACCCACTTTTGTGGCTAGTAGCTGAAATTTAATAGATGTAACAATTTCGGCTATTTCATATTTATTTGAAAACCGTAGACACTATAATAATATCATCGGATTTCCTATCAAATGTTTTGGTTAGCGTAAGGTAAAAACTTTTCCATGTTTATGTGTGGGAAGTCTTACGTGATACCTTTCTTTTAATGGATTTTTGAAAGTTAAGCAACTTTAACCTGTTACTCACACCAGACCCATATCTGACCCGGAGTTTATTTTTGTTTTTCATAAACTCTTGGGTACTCAAATTTTTACGAGTAGCCAAGGAATTCAGGTTGGGATCCAGGTTAGCTTTGACGAATATTAGAGGAGCAATGGAGCAAGTGGCTTCTGCGTTAGATATTAGTATTCCACTGTGTGTTCTGTGATTGTCTCTGAGATTGTATTATGTTGTAAATACTAGACAGGTGTTTATAACTGTCTAGTATGTGTTGTATTATCCGTGTACTCTGATAGTGGTTGTAAACTATGTAAGTATTTTATGTTATTAATATAATTTATTCGTTCCGCTGTTTAGATTCTGATGTGTTGTTTCTTCTTTCTTCTCTTTCTTTCTATTCTCTATCCCTTTCTTTCTTATTAGTGATGCGACTCCTTGGAGATAGGAAGTTGGGTCGTTAAAGTGGTATCAGAGCATTAAGTTGAGTGAATACCTAGGCTCTGTAGTGGTGTCTATCTTGAGAGAGTGTATTTGTAGTTTTGATATATATCTATATATATTTATTATTTCTACCTATCTGTTGGGTTACATGTTCAGGTTTTTCCAATATAAGTTATAAAGGTAGATATGGTAGTGGTGTGTGTAACACGATTACTACCATTGGTTGGAGTTTGAATGTTTGAGGTTGGAAGTGTATTTGTCAAGACTGTAGACCTAATACCGTCTCGAGTGAGTTGTGCAGTGGTGTAGAGATTTCATCGATCTTTGAAGGTAACCTGTTAAGGTTCAGAGTATATCTTTGAAGATGGATGAGTAGAGTTTGAATTTGTTGGTAGGCAGAAGTGTGTGATGGTATTTTGATACCTCAGGAAGTGGTAGCTGCATGATGAGATGCAGTGACTATGGAGGTTTCTGAAGTTGTTTTCTTTGGAACAAGTTTTAGGAGATATGTCTGCTTCGGTGATGTGGCTGAGTTTAGCTGGTTGTTTGTGATTGGCTTTGAGGGTCGAGTTTCTCGTAGAACTTCAGCTAAGGAAGTCTTTGGCATTGGTGTCAGCAGTGCAGCTCGAAGTGTCTGTGTTGGTAGAAGTTTTCTAGCTGAGTAATTTCTGAAGGTGGAGTTCAGAAGCAGCAGAGTGGACCCAATACTTTATTGGATTGGCTAATTAAGAGTAAGCTGTTCTGTTTGGTAAAGAGAGAACAGTTTTGTTTGGGAATTGGTCTATATTGATCGCAAAAGTGATTTGCGATAGTTTGAGTGTTCTTTTGAGGTATTGAAGAATTTTTGGTTGTCCTCTGAGAAGTCGGAGGTTTGTCCACTTCTGAAGATTGAGTTTTCTTATCGACCGGATTCCAGGAGTGCTACCAGTGGATCAGCTAGTAGAAGGAGGACTTCTCGAGATAGGTTTAGTGAGGCAGCTCAGGATTGGTGAAACTTCTGAGTTTTCTTGGATATGTTGAGCCATATTTCTGGGAAGTGATGTCCAGTTTGTGCTCATATTCTTCATCAGCGGTGTCTTCTGTGCCAGTACAGAGTTGTGCAGCGGAAGCAGTTTGGGAGTATTTCTGTTTTGTCTTTTCTGGATAGAAGAAGTGAGTTTGTTCTTCTGATGTTTGAAGAGTAGAGTTGGTGATCTTGGTCTTGATTGATCTTGAAGAGATCATTGGGTTGGAATGTTTTTGGTTCTGTTTGCTTCTTTTGGGGCATCAGCGAAGGTTAAGCTGATCAGTTTGGATGTAGGAAGCCCCGGATTGTTTAAAGATTTTGTGGTTTAGGGACGAAGGAATTTGGATTCCGGAGTCGGAGTTTTGTTTTGGATCTCTACTGTGTTTTGGTTGGATTGGTGTTTGGTTTTCCAGAGTTGAATTGCCAGTTGGATAATTGGATTTAATGAGTTTCACGTATCTCTGAGAGAGCACGTGTATGAATTATTTCTGGAAGTGGAACCAGTTGTTCAGGAGGGTTTGATTGTTGAGTCAGACTCGTTTGTAGTCACATATCTTGTCTAGTTCTGTAGATTTAGATGAGTAGAAGCTCTGTAGCTTCGTAGTTTAGATTGTTTGGATTCTATAGGGCGGGTATCCCGGTATATATATACTTGGGAAAAACTCGAGAAGATTTTATCCGGAATTTTGTCTGGATAATTAAATTTGTTTGAATAGATAAATTGGTTGCTATGGTTGTTAGCATATGATTGATGTATGCTTGTGATTTAAAATCTAGAATTTTAAATGAGATTATTAAATTACCTTTGCTTTTAAATTTCGGGGATGAAATTCTTTTAAGGGGGGAGGAATGTTATATCCCGGAAATTTTAGCTATATCATTTTAATAATCTATATTTAAAATTAAATTGATTTGATAAAATTTTAATAAAAATTTACTTGATTTAATAATCCAATTAAATAAATGTGTAATTTATGAATTTTATTTTTTAAAAGTTAAAAATTGTATTCCTATTTATAATGTATGTATATTTATATATATATATATATATATTGTGAATAGATAAGTTTTGAGGTGAAGTTAAATAAACAAATAAAATATGGTTTTTTTAATTCTAATATTCATTTTAATAATTTGAAGATTTTTATTTTATTTAATAAATAACTAATTGGTTTAAAATACTTAAAAAAATTGTTTTAAATTGTATAATTGTATTTTGAACAGTTTAAATTTTAATAAGATAAACAAAAGTTTATTTTATTTCTTTTTAAATATAGCTTAATAATTATAATTTGGAATTTTATGAAATTTAAATACCTTTTATATATTAAACATTAATTCTTTTAATTAAGATAAATAAGATAAGAAATTTATAATTTCTTTTATAAATAATTTAAACTGATAAATATGTTATTTTCAAATAATAATGATAAATGTATAAATATAGATAGATTTTAAAAGGGCAATATTATTATTTTAAAATTAAAAAAAATATGTTAATGTAATCTACTTTAAATTGGATTTTTAAAATGTATAAATAGAATTTGATTTTGAATTTATTTTGAATTCAAATGAATTAACATAGTTAAATTTTATAAATAAGTTTTCATTTTTTCTTAATTGTTTTATTTCATTAAAAAGAAATACATATTCATTTATTTATGAAACTACTTTATATGTGTTTAATAAATAAAGAGGATTTCAATTACCTTTAAATTAAACAAAAATAAACTAAATTACTTAAGACACATGTTATTTAACTAAGTGGTAATTATGACAAGTGTACTTAGAATGAGAGATTAAATGTAACAAGTGTTATCTCTTTATACAAGTGTCTTTTATTTTTATATTTTTTTTAAATTTTTTTATAAATCAATTACACTCCTATAAAACATGTTTTCTTCAAGTTCTTTCGTTTTCTATTCTTCAAATTTTTTCCCCAAGATACATCTTAGCTGAAACAAACCAGTCTCTAAACTCTCCAAAACCAGAAATTTTCAAAAACCAGATTTTTCAAAAGAAATGCATAAACTCCTCAAAACTGAAATCATTAAAACCCAAACTTAAGTTCTAATGCCTAAAAACCAAATTCATACTATAAGTAAAAAAAAAAAAAAGGAAAAGCCTGCATCTGGGAATCAAGCATTCAAGGCCATCTCAACATGCAACTGCAAATTAAATTTTTTCAAAATTAAAGATTTAAGTATATATGGAATCAAGCTTGCATGCAAGTTTTTAACAATAAGCAATTCAGGTTTTTATCAAAAGCTTTTCAGAAATGTTTGTGTTCTGCTTCATCACTGTATTCAGGTGAGTAACACTCTTAAAAGTTTTTAAAATAAGTTTGTTGCTTAAATAAGTATGTCAGTGCATGTTTATATGAATTGCATGATGATTAATCTGCCTGTGTATATGATCTTGAATACATTACTGTATATATGCATACTAATGGTAAATGTATGTGCTGTGTAAATATTCCTACCTGTGCTTAACTTCAGAAGTATAGTTTTTAATAAAAATCCATTTCTTTCTTTTAAACAAGTTATGTTGGGATCTAAGGTTCAAATAATATCTTATTGTTTGATTGTAAAGGAAACTTTAAACTGAACTTAAGTTAAATTAATTGTAATTAGCTCTGAAATTTAAAAAAAAAAAGAATCCCCTTGCTTTAGGTAAAATATCTTGTTAAGGCTTAGATTCTGTAATAATTATGTTAATTAGACCATAGTTTAATTTAGAAAACTTATTAAGTAAAATCAAATGGAGGAATATCTCTGGAAAATTGTAAAACTTCAGAGTATGTAAATAAAAATGAAACTCAAACATTATAAATTATAAATACAACGTTATAATCTGGAAACTTAAACAAAAAGATGAATTTTAAAACTAAAATCAAATTGTTTAGTTAGGAATTGAGATTGCAGTACCCATTTGAACTCAAATTGGGTTTTGGTCAATCTATGATGACCAAGTTAATTTGGGTGTTTGGGTTTTTTGTGGAGGTAGTGTAGTGGTCAGAGGGTGTGGCAAAAATGTCAGGAAGTTGGATAGAGCCAGGTGGAGGCAATGGAAGGTGGATGGAGTTTGTTAACCTAGTTTGAGTAGTTTTGTAATTTTGGATCATTGCGATCCTCTGGTTGATCGAGTTCGATGGAACTCATGGGGAGAGTAGCTAGGGCATGGACGAGGGCATAGCCGGAGTCGCCGGTGTTCTGGTGGTCAGTGATGGTAGTATGAGATGTTTTCAGGTTGGGATATAATGGTGCCTGATGTGGCCAGTTTTGATTTGGGGCATTCGATTTTGATTCTTGATGTTTAGGTGGTTTCTGTTAGTCGTGATGTGCTGCAGTGATGATCGTCGACATGATAGTTGACTGGGTGGTGGCCGGAGGTGGCCAAGACCACCGTGCATATGCACGGTGAAGAATGGTGTGTCAGGTATTTTGTGTGGTGTGCAGGGTAGTTTTTCTCGGGTTATACTCGAGTGAATATGAATTTTGCTCGAAGTTATCTAGTTTGCGACTCGAAGTTAAAGAAGGAGAGGCTCGGGTATTAAGTTAGTTACAGGCTTCTGAGTAAAACCTATTTACTTTCAAATTAAATCTTGTTTTTTTTAAAAAAAGAATCTGAAGCAAGTTTTTAGACTAGAATTTAAACTTAAATTCTTATTATGGATTCAAACTAAGTTTGAATTCCAGTTTTAAAATGTAATATAAATTAAAATATTCAAACAATTTCAAAGAGGGTTTAAATAGTTTAAGTTTAAAGTAAAGTTTTAAAGAAAGGAGAGATTTAACTTTGGTTTAAGTCTAGCTTCAAATTCAGATTTGATTCATAATTTAGAAATAGGGGAAGTTTCTAAAATTTAAATAGTTTAAATACAACTTTGAATGTTAAAGCTAATTTTAAAATATGATTTGTATTTGAGATGAATTTGGGTTTGAATTTCTTTTAACTTCTTTTATAAAATAAGAAAATCTTTAGCATAAGTTTTTAAAGTGTTTTAAAATGTTTTTAAACTTTGCTTAAGTTAAGTTTGATTTCTTTTTAAATTTAAAATTTAAAATGTAATTTCAAAACAATTTTAAGTTAAATTGTTTTAAGTTACTTTATTTATGATAAAGTAATCATGAATAAGAAATGTTTTATTTTAAAGTAAATTAAAGATTTAATGATCTTTGTTTCATTAAAATTAGTAAGATAATTTAAATAATTTAATTAATTAATTTGTTTAATTAATTAAAGATTTGAAATATATTAATGAAGGTTAATTAAATTTGTAATTAATATTAATTAATTTAAGTTAATTACTTGGAAAAGGTAATTAAAGAATTGATGATGAGTTAATAAAGGTTATTAACTTGTGATTATTTATTATTTAATTAATGTAATTAATTTTAATAATTAATTGAATTAATTAATTTAGATAATCAATTATGAACTTAATTAAGTATGATTACTTATGAAAATAATTAAAGATATTAATTACTCATTGTAATTAATTTATTAATTGGATTAATTTAAATTAATTAATTAAGTTTAATCAATTTAGAATAATCATTTGATTGATAAGTAATCAATGAAGTATAATTACTTAGAGAAATAATTAAGATAAGTAAATTACTGGGGGTAATTATTGAAGTATGGAAGAGTTTTTGAATTAATTACTTTGTGTAATTAAAGGTAATTTCTTTGTGAAGTAATTAATAATTAATTACTTAGTGTAATTAATTCAAGCATTGATTAAGTCTTTTGAAATAATTAAGTGATGTAATTAATTAAGGGTAATTAATTACAAATGAGATTAATCAAGGATGATTAATAAATATAATTTATTATTAAATATAATTAATTTAGGAGTGATTAAGAAAGTAATTAAGGTTAGTTAATTACTGAATATGATTAATCAAAAGTGATTAATAATTTTGGTTTAATTAAGGTTAATTATTTAATGTAATTAATTTAAATAAGTAATTAATTTAAATTTAATTAAGGATCATTAATTAATACGATTAATGATGTAATTAAGGATTAATTAATTAAGATTAATTAATCAACAATAAGTGATAAAGGAAGTAATTAATTAATGTAATTAATTAATTGATGAAGTAATTAAAGGTTAATTACTGGGTTGGTTAAGGATAATTAATTTGTAAATTAATTAAAGATAATTACTTGAATGTAATTAAAGGATAATTAATAAAAGGTGATTAATTAAAGTAATTAATTTGAGGATAATTGATTGGTAATCAATTAAGGGTTAAGTAAGCAAGTTTTAAATGGTGAAGTAATTAATTTAATTCATTTTAAATTAATTAAAGAATAAGTAATTAATTTAATTCACTTTAAATTAATTAGAGATAGAAGTAATTAATTTAATTCATTTTAAATTAATTATATATGGTGTGATTATAGATCTATGCTTATGAATGGATGATATGGTTTACCTTGAATGGTTTGAATCTCAGACATGAGATAAATGGTGTTGTGTGTTATGGATGCATTGGTTGCATTGTGGTGGTGATATAAGTATCTATTTGTGATGACAATATAGATTATCAATTTGTGATGATTACCTGTTTATGATAATATTGATTATCTATTATGATGATATGAATTATCTATGTGTGTGTATATGGAAATTAGATTGAATTGTTTTAAACTTAAAACAACTTGGACCTAAAAGACACGCTTTGAATTTCGATGAGACCGGGATCGGGTTTCCATATTTGGAATCCGAAAACCACATCGATTCCAATTAACGTTAGGTCGTGAATCCAAGTGGAGCAAGTGAAGACTCGAGGTGTAAGGGCTATACGTCAGTATAACTCTGTGGGTGATTCTGTAATGAGTTTGACGGAATAGTGCTTATAGATTCGAGATGGTGAATCAGAGTGCAAGGGCTATGGTCGTTGACTCTGAGGGTGATTCCAATAATGAGTGCAACGAGATAGTGCCTTCGGATTCGTTCGAACCCGGAACGAACTTGTATGGATTGAATGCTTTCAGAACATCGTCAGGTGGACGATGAGCATTCTAAGAGATGTGCTCTCTAAATGTAATCGTAGCCTCAAGCCTCATCAACCGGGAATGGCTAAAACAGGGGAGGTGGAGCAAGGCTTCGTGGGTAGCTCCCACTGGAGAGCAAGATTGATCCCTGTCTAGAGGTCCCTTTTTATTTCGGCTGTGTGGGCGGTTGGTCGCGACAACTGCCGGGGTTGTCTTGTTCGGAACTATTCGGTAAGGAATGGGTCCGGCCTTGTATTGCAGGGGAGTAGGAGTACTCCTCGGTACGGTGATCTAGGCCACGTACTGTGACGGGTGGTACCCCAGTAGCCCTGCCATTGTATGGAATCCAAAATCCAATAAGTGCCAACGGTTTTGATTGTATTACCCACTTTTGTGGCTAGTAGCTGGAATTTAATAGATGTAACAATTTCGGCTATTTCATATTTATTTGAAAACCCTAGACACTATTATAATATCATCGGATTTCCTATCAAATGTTTCGGTTAGCGTAAGGTAAAAACTTTTCCATGTTTATGTGTGGGAAGTCTTACGTGATACCTTTCTTTTAAAGGATTTTTGAAAGTTAAGCAACTTTAACCTGCTACTCACACCAGACCCATGTCTGACCCGGGGTTTATTTTTGTTTTTCATAAACTCTTGGGTACTCAAATTTTTACGAGTAGCCAAGGAATTCAGGTTAGGATTCAGGTTAGCTTTGACAAATATTGGAGGAGCAATGGAGCAGGAGGCTTCTGCGTTAGATATTAGTAATCCGCTGTGTGTTCTGTGATTGTCTCTGAGATTGTATTATGTTGTAAATACTAGACAGGTGTTTATAACTGTCTAGTATGTGTTGTATTATCCGTGTACTCTGATAGTGGTTGTAAACTATGTAAGTATTTTATGTTATTAATATAATTTATTTGTTCCGTTGTTTAGATTCTGATGTGTTGTTTCTTCTTTCTTCTCTTTCTTTCTATTCTCTATCCCTTTCTTTCTTATTAGCGATGCGACTTCTTGGAGATAGGAAGTTGGGTCGTTACATTGAAGCCCAATTTTATATTATTAACTCTGTGACTTTCAATTTTTCAGCGCTTACGCATGAATGATCGCACTAGTTCACACACCACACGGGGGGAATTCTTGTGTTGTTAATTCTGACGTCGATTGTTTTTCAAGTATAGTTCAAACTGGGGCTCTTGTCAAACTCTATATTTATCAGAGATGTCTAAGAAATCTATCTCAGCCACGATCTCAGATAGACCCGGGCTGTCTTCTAAACAAGGGGTTGCGGATACTTCTAAACCGTCGACTTCCCCCGCTCATAACTTAGCTCCCGATGCCCTGGAGGCATCATTTTTCTTAGACAACCCGGTCGATTCACAAGCTTCGAAGGTCAATGAAGTTGCGCTCCGGCGAATATGTTCTATCCATGGAATCCCTTTCGACGACGTGTTGGTTCCGTCAGGGCACGATCGTCGACACATGCCCCAAGTTGGATATACTGCCTATAATATGTTTATGTACTGGGTCAGCAGTGTGCCACCGTTTAACTTATTTCTTCAGGACGTGCTGCAATACGTCGACATTGCCCCGTCGCAACTGCACCCGAACGGCCACGCGTCCATCTACGGGACCTACATCCTTTTCATGACCGTCCTCTCTAGGCCTCTAACTCCGGGCGACATCAGATGTATATACATGATCAAGAAGCGGGGAGATAGCCCCTCCCACATGTTTCTCGAGCCATATCGCAAATGCCAAATCTAAACTGGGGCGTGGAGAAAATTTGCCCTGTTCAAACAGGAATGGTTCTATGTGCGTTGCCCTCCTAGTTTCGCGAGGAGATGGGTTGAAGGAAGTAAGTCTTTTCTATGGATTGATATTCATATTTGGTCAAAGCCATGCCTTTTCTAACTCTTTTTTCATCTTCTCAAGCATCAATCCATGCCCTGACGGTCGCGGGTATTCTAAAGTCGTCGAAGCCGTTAGAGCTCTTCCTGCCGAGGAATAGGACATCCGAACTCTCATTTCAAATGAGTCACTATCCAGGTTCGTGCTGTTAGTAGAAGGTCGTCGGATAAGCCTTCCTGATGGTGTCTCCATACCCAGGCCCAGATCCGGTAAAGGTAAAAAAATTAGCTGTGTCGTCATCACGTCACACCCCTGATGCATAGGAAGAGGAGGAAATTAAAGAGAATGAAACACCCGAAGCACAAGGTGAGAACTTGGGTCCTACTTAGGATCCGATAGTCGAAGCGCACGACATCGAAACGTCATCTTCCCCTTCGAAGAGGAAAAAAGGATTGACATACAAGATTAGGAAGGAGAAGGTTGGCGGAACTTCAAAAATTACACTCATTCCGACAGAGAAGGAGGTTCTTCACAGCACGTAGAAAGTTCTCTAAAGGCCTATCGAACCTCTCCATTCCCGATGACCCGCTCAATTACGACTTTGACGATCCGGAGGCATTCAAGCTTCATTCGCCCATCAGAGGCGATGCGGGCGCTCTAACCCAAAGTCAGGGAGAAAAAACTCTCATTAGCAAAGCGACTGGTCCATCGGGGAGAAACACTAGGACACACACGAACACTTACACTTCAATTTGCACTTAAATTTTCGTTGTCATGCTACTATTTGCTAATTTGTTGTTATTTAAATTCTGTGCAGGTGACATGGGGCGCTCACATGTATTCGATCGCCTTCGTGGTTCATCTATTTTTTATCAATCTAGACGGGACTCGGGTTTCGGAAGACGTCGAGATAGAGATGGTGACGGCGATAAAGACTATCATTCCCGGAGTCGTCATCTCGGAATAAAACTTACTATCAGTCAAAATATCAACAGGATAACCCTTATCACCCGGAGCAAAGCAAATACAAGCGCGATCATAAGATGTCGCAATCTGATGCTCCCTGGGACCAACACTCTGATTCCTCTTCCACTCGACAGTCCCGAGATTCTCACAGGAGAGCCGAACTTTCAAAGCCGTCTCCTCCTGCTCCTGCAATAGACCCAACAATATCGGAGAGGCTGGCCGAGCTTAAAGATAAATTTCCAAAAATCTGCTTCGATGGCCTGAAATTCCTCCCGACGATTCATCCTATTCCAGGACATGTCAAGCAGAGTGCCATCGCCTGTACCAACGACATCTATGTTCAACATGACGCGTTTGTTCATTTGGCTGAAAAACTTTCTAAAGTCTCCATGGAGCATCAAACGAGATCGATCGCCTGAAGCTTGAGGCCGTACACGACAAAGACATCATCAAATCTCAGGACGAAGAGATTGCGACTTACAAGTCCAAACTTGAGGTCGCCAAGCAGAGCGCCAGAGACACCACCGAAGTTGTAACTCGTATGGAGTCGACTTACAAAAAGGAACTCGACGAGGGGGTACAGCGCTGTGGGGCTTTGGCTTTGGAAAAGGACTCGGTCCAAAAAGAGAGGGACGCATCCAGCCTCCGAGTCAAGGAACTTAAGGAGCAGCTCAATAGTGAGAAGGAAGAGAAAACGGGTACCCAAGAAGAGTCACAACGATACTGTGATGAGATCGTTGCCACCCGACTCTTAAAAGAAAAACTTGAGGACGAGCTTTCCAAAGCTGAGGCATTAAAAAGTGGAGCCCATAAAGAGGGCAAAAAAATAGCGTCCGCGGACATCGACTCCCGTCTTGAGTCTGCTAGAGAAGAAGGTAGGGAGGAGGTCAAAAGATTGTTTGACCCGCTAATCACTGAATTCAATGCCCGAATTCTCATGCATCGAGACTTGACTTTTTTGGGCGAGGGCTATCTTGAATCTTTAGCTGAGGCATGGGAGGCCTTGACAGAAATCTGGAAGGCCGAGCACGTTACCAAAGAGATTGATGAGGGGCCTTAATAAAAGAGTTCCTCAAGGGAAATGAGCCTTCAGACTTGTCAGCGGCTAAAGCTATTTATTGCAAAGGTTCCCCCTCAAAGAAAGGGAAAGAAGTTATTACCGGTCCATCCGGGGTCGTGCCTCTAGCTCATGTTCCTACTCAATCAGCCGATCAGCCGATACTCGATCCATTTGACCAGCATATTGGTTATAATCTGGAGGACCCTGGCCTTGGTGTCCATATTATGTCTCCCATTCCGAAGGGTGAGACCCCCTTGTATTCTAATGCTCGTTTTCCCTGATTTTGTGCAGGCCATTCTGATCCCGAGCCCACTCCGAGGAGCGATGTCGCCAAGGAGGCGGAGAAGGAAACAAGTGAGGCCCCTCACGCAGGTGAGGCTCCCGGTCCCGTTGATTAGGTGATCGGGGCGCTTGATGAGGACAAGTCCGAAACTTTCTCTCCTACCGACGGGGGTTATGAAGTAGAAATTACAGGCGCCTCTGAGAACACATCTGAATTGAGGATGAAGGAACAGCTCGAGAAAGAGAAGGAGAAGACGGTCAAAATCAAAGTCAAGCCCCAAGTTGTGGACCTAGATGATCCCTTGAACAAGCCGTTGAAGGTCATCCTTCCTGGAGGGTCCAAGCCTATGGATGTCCCCTGTACTTCTTGAGCTGCTACCCCTCCATCAATGAAGGGTACCATGGGTAAACGTGGAGGTGACACTACACCACAAAAGGCTTTTAACAGCGTTTGATAAACGCTGTAATATGATACAACAGCGTTATTTCAAACGTTGTATAACGACATGCTGTCGTATATACATAACTTACAACAGCTTTTCTATAAACGCTGTTGAAACATCTCTGTGACAGCGTTTATTACGAGATGTCAATAATGTTTTCAACAGCGTTTATAACGTGATGTATTATGTTTTCTAAACGCTGTTATTGAATCATCAACAATTTCGACAGCATGTTAAAAACGTTGTTATTGAATCATCGACTATTTCGACAGCATGTAAAAAACGCTGTTATTAACAATTTCAAGATAATTACAACACGAATTAAACGCTGTTGTTTCTTCATTGACAGCATTAATCAAACGCTGTCTTCTATTTATATAACAGCTTTAATATTCCACTCTATTTTTGAATATTCCAGAATTATATTTTGAGTATATTGAAGCAACTAGCATATATAACATGTTCTAGTAACTATTAATTAGATACATAAACGTTTACATGATATATACGTTCAGTATATTACAATTACAAATATATACGTTCAGTATATTACAATTACATGATATATACGTAAACTGCTAACAACTCCTTGCGGCAAATCAATAAAAAAGACTGCAATTGCAACTGCTAACAACTGCTGCTACCAACTCTCCATTCACAGCAAACTCCTTGCGGCAACATTCAACAATATCCTGCTCCTCCTTGTAAACAACTATTGCATTACTTCTGACAATCAATACTCATTGCCACAATCGACAAACAAAAATGCCTCGCCTCCTTGAACTAAAACTCCTCATCTCACTGACATCCTTCTCCTTTGCCAAATACCCCGCACTGTTATGAAACAGTTAAGTCAGAATAAGCCCTCTGCATTAATTCAAACACTTCCTGAAACAAACACTACCACATCAACACTGCCTGTTACTTGCCAACATATCTATTAACAGCCCTCTGCAACTCTTATGTTACAATGCAATACCCCCACCACCAACACACTCATCCTCTGTCTCTTTGTTTACTGCACCTGCATACTTCACCACTTCCACATCTCAACTTCAAACATCCCCACTGCTATATCACTCTGTCACACTCCAACAAGCATCCCTGTAGTTCCATACATCTCCACCCCATTCACTTGCTCTGTCAAACCAACTTCTCTGTACACAATTCCATCACAGCAACTATCACTATCATACAACTTCCCCTTCACCCTCACTGTCAACCATCAACCTAGCATATCACCGTCCACTGTTCGCATATAAGCATATCAGACAACGCATATCCGACAACATGTACAACTCGCCCTTTGGGTTTCAGTTAAGCTAGAAGTAAATTTTCCATTATAATAACCTAGTTTTAAGCTAAATACTATGTTAAAATAAAGATGTAAGTTGATGTACAATTAACATGTACACACATTAGTATTTAAGAGTCATAACCATGCACCTTTTTTGTTTGAGAAAGTAACAAAGAAAGAGAGAAGCTTCAAAAGCCCTGCCACAGCCAAAGCAGAAACACCTACAATAAAATCACACATTTATTACCCATTACTTGTATATTATTGCAAGTTGAAAAAAGCAAAGTGACAAACATATTAGATACAACATTGATAATAAGATATTCAGTGCTAGTGTTCTTCTTAAAATTGACACAACAACAAAAATATTATGGTACAGTCAACAATATATAACGACTTTTAGTAAAATATATAAAAGATCTGATGATACTTCCACATTTTTCTAAAGACTTGTGATATTTTATCATTTAATTAAGTGATATCACCCCATGGGAAAGAATAAAATCTGATATTCAAAACATTGATTTCCAATTCCTATATTCATGAACTAAGTGCATCAAGAAATTGACACAAATAAAAAAAAATGTCACAACTAATTATACAGAATATTAGATGCAGTAAGATTTTTTTTAAACCATTTAACATAGGGAAATGAACAAAAATATAGAATTCAAAAGTACTATATTCTTGGTTATATTGACCTCTAAATTAACTTTATATTTCCCTTATTCACTTAGTTGATTTTAACTTTATTTTGAAAGGACCAAAGAGTAGTAGAAATTGAAGTCGTTTTCTGTTTAATAAACTTAGAATACCAAAACATTGAGCATTACGCTGTACTTAAATCTAGTAAAAAAACAACAATATATTTTAAAATGCCAAAATAACTAACTCACGGTTGATTCCCAAAGGGCCAAAAGTGTAGACATATTGCACTAAAATAGTCACGTAAAAAATATATGTAACAATCAAAATGCAAAATTGATAGGGATATAAAATAGATACCATGAATCGTTTGAAAGCTGTTTGGATTTTGACTGCTGCAGTGTCTTCATTGAGAGATCGCGAGAAATTAGTTGAAATTGGGATTCGAATAATTTCAAAAGTGTCATAATAATCATCAAGTTTGTGGTAACTGGTTTCAATAACAATAGGAGCAGAATTATGAAGGATGGAATATCTTAGGGTGTCTACATCAAAATTGCTACAGCTTACATATCCCCAACCCCTCTTGCGTTTGTTGTTGTGTTTCTGCTATATCAGACATATTCAATTAATGTATATTGTAGATATAGGCTTAGATATATTGTAGATTTATGTGAAAAAATATAGTGTACTAGTTGATTCTTTATTAAAATGAAATGTGCATAACAACATTAAAAGAAACACTTATACCTGGACGTGTTTCTTCTCTGAAAAGAAAAAATCAAGCCATCTCCTTATCTTCCCCATATCTCCTTTTCTGGAAAAAGAAAACAATATATAATTTGTTCATACAATACAAATAATTGTTGGCAGAACAAATTTCATCTTATATGTAAAACAGGAATGCAATATGCAGGGAAATTAAATAGAGAATAGATGCATAAAGGTAGCATATGCAATAATGGGTGATCACTTATAGAAAAACACTGGATACAATGAAGATTTCTAACAATCGTTTAAATAGCTAATGTAAACAATATTAAAACTGAGATTAAATGCCTGAATACCTGAATGAAGTAACTGCCAAGCAATTAAAGTTTAATAACAGCAAGCCTGAATGAAAAATCAAAATTTATGCCTGCACACTAAAAAAAAGTATACACTTGCAAGGCCATGCATGAAGGTAAGCTAGTATGAATAAGTCTGGCTAATCTAGAATGTACTAAAAGAACTGTATATGCTTAGTTACTGCAATGTAATCAATTGTATAAACACAGACGTAATTGCTAGATATAAATCTAATTACTGCCAACGAATAATACACCGAACAAAGCAGTCTAATGTAATTGAACTCCATAAAATATTACTACACGGTCATTACTAATTATGGCAATTATATCATCATTAAACTCCAATATCATTACTTATTAAATCCAAATTCTAACAAATATTGCTATATAGAATCCATTTTCCAAACAGACAGTTTCGCATATAATTTCATGTCATAAGACATATGAAAACCATAACAAAAGCATATTAAAATCTCAGCGTAAGAAATTGATTCAGTCTCTTTTACATAAAAAAGATCAAATCAAATATTACTAACTTAAATTGCAAGTCTAACTGTAAAAAAAAGCTTGGGCACAAAATTCATGAGCTTTATTTAAGCTTTCTTTATAAAACTCATCTTTATTTAAATACTATTTAAGACCAAAATAATAGTATAAAAGTTTTTTAAAAATCATGAAATTTAAAACTAATATCACACAGACTGGGAGTCAACCACGAAGATATTGAACCATGGCTTATCATATTTCACATCCATTAAAAAAAGCAATAATGGGATTTGAGAGGGGATGTAGACAGAACATCCAAACTGATGAGTATTCCACAAAAATAAAAGAACTTGAATCTAAATACATGAAAACTATTTCATAAAAAAAGAATCGCTTTTATCAAAAATTGCAAGTAATAAAAGTGTCGATTACTCATGAAAAACTGAGTGCTCAGGAGAAAGAATAAAATCCACACCTAAAATCCACTCTCCCATCTTCAATGCATGAAAAAGGCAAATTAGATCTTAAAATCTCGGTAATCACAGCTTTAGTAATATTTTTATATGCGTGCAGTACCTTTCTGTGCAAAGTAATTAATTGTGAATGATAAACGATAGTATTCCCTTTGTTTGACATTTCCAAATTTGTATTCACTTGCAATAAATGAATGGTGTGTTATATAATATCATTGGCCTAGCTATAAGATTCTGAAACACACCAACTTGTCGGTTATCATTATCGATAAGATTCAAACACCGAGCAAAACAATTATATATCAATGTTGATTCGATGAGCTAGAAAAAAAACCTGAAGCTAGTCATAAAATATAATTACAAAAAGTATTGATTTTTGGTAAAGCTAAATTCTTCAAATCACTTTGGTGGACTACGTTAGAATATTCCAATGCTTGCATCATTGGAGCATGCACTTAGCTATCCCGAGTGCCCCAACAAAAAGCTGTTCATTATCTTTATGTATTCAAGTCTAATTCCTGACAAATGATATTGTCCATGAGGGTATAAACTTGGATTTGGAGTTTCAGTGCCATTTTGCTAGCTAATAGTACTATGATGCTATAAATGCATGCTCCAACTGCAGATACACCCTACAACAAAACAAAATTATGATGTTCGTACAAGCCACCGTTATTAATTAAAAAGAAAATAAACAATATATTGTTTGCATACATGTATAAGCACAAGAAACCATCTCATATTGTTTGTATACAATTAAGGTCAAGAGATTGGGTGAATTACTTGTTGAAAAGAGCTAATTGATTAGAGGTGCTTTACCTGGATAGTTCCTTTTCCTTTGATACTGTCACCCATATCGATACTCAATTCGCCTTTGGCGAGCATTTGACCGTACCATGCATTACGCCCTTTAAGCAAGGTAACATAAGTGTTTGCTAGCAGTGGTCCTGCTAGTTTCTCTGGCTCTTCTATCAACAAGTGTGTGATGAATATCATTTCTGAAGTGCAATGCGCAAAGTACACTGATTTGCTTGTGGCACTCTCGTTTGTTAGAGCAGCCACCATACCTGCATAGCACAACAGTTTAGCGCACAACAAATATTTGGTTCCTATATGATTTATGTACATAATAATGTTAATACTAAAATTTAGCTGAATTAAACAACAAAGTTATCATGAATGCAAACAGCATAGACACCTTTGTTTACCTACATTAGGTGCTTGCACTTGAAGCTTACTAGCACACCTACAAGCATGCACAATATGTGTACATTAATTCTTCAGGAAGAATCATATTGTGTACTTTGTAATCTTCTTGAATTAGAATATGAATGGAGAAAATTAAAATGACTAATGTATTTCAGAAATCCAAGCTATACAAAAATTCAAATAAATTCAAGCTGGATTTCTCAAATTTAAAGCCCCGTTTGGTTTGCCCATTTTAGTTTTGGATTTCCATACAAAAAAAAAGTGCATGACTCATGTATTTTGAAAGATAGCCAATTTGAAAATTGAAGTTAACATACAAAATAGAAAACATTTTTTTTTCATGTTCCGAGAAATAAAGAAAGCATGGAAAATAATTCATTTCCTCTGTCGTTCCTTCATCGTCATAATGGCTTAGACTATTTAAATCTTTTTCCCTGCTATCCTCATATTTTACGATGCATGCTGAAAACACAAAATTAAAAAAGAAACCAAATGGGTGCTAAATGATATTAAAATGGTAAAACTGTTTTACAGATTTGACAAAGAAAGCACCAAACAAATGTGTAGATGCAAATTGAAATAAATAAATAAAATATCTACTGGTGTTGTTGATTAGCTACTGATAGTGGAATACACATATCAGTTTTTATATAACAGCCTCATGGATGATACAAATTTTTTAAGAGGAATGCTTCAATTATTACTAATTCTGGAGTCCACAATTTGCTAGGGATCCAAATATTTCCATCAGTTACTTGATGATCGAGGGCAATTTTATTATCTTATTTGAAAGTGGTTGAACTTGTAGAGTTGCTATTATTAGTAGCAAAAGGTTTGCTTCTAATTCAGGAATCAGATCTTCTTTATTCATGTCAGTTTAAATTTTCTGAGAAAACATGTGGGTCATTTGAATCATATTGTTCTAATAAGGATTGATAGGTACAAAGGCATATATTACAACAGGGCTAAATAAATATTTCCTTTTTACGCCTTTAACTAACCTCATACACTCTAAATAGAGAACTGCATCTCTACCAATGCATAGATAGCCCAGATTTACAAACTAAGATGAGCCAAAAGCCTGAAATGTCATGTCATGATGCACCCCATGAGGTACAAACTATCTTTATACATTTCTCTGTAACACATAAGTATGATATAATGGCACTGACATGCACGTGTATTTTAAGTTTGTTCGTAAAAGCACGTCTAGAGATACGCTTATATAGTATAAGGAAATTTGATATATATCAAGCAGGGAAAGTTGTAGGTGCTTACAACTACTCTGGCCTTAAGTGCAGATAAAACCCTCAACAATGAATGGCTTTTTAATAGTAGAAGGGGCAGTGATTTTAGAGCATTTATTCTTCTTGTTAAGCATTTCTAGACTAACAAAAAGAGTTGGCAAACACTGAAAGAACCACCTAAAGATATATGGTTTGCTTTTGTGCTACAAGTAACAAAAAGTGCTTTAAGACCCATATGGTTTGTCATTCTTCATATGTTTTTGAGTTTTTCATGACATAAAATATCTCACTGGTGTATTGTTCCTCAAAGGCATTTTTGAAAATACCCATTTCTCAAAATTGATTTTCAATGCACCAAAAACAATTTTTCTTTTAAATGTTTTCTAACCTTTTTAGATAACTCAAACTAAAAACAGAAAATGAACTAAAAAACACAAACTTAAAACCAAACACCACCCTTAGATTTTAGAAGCAATCATGTGAAACAATTTGGATTTCAACGTCAGCAGGTACATATAAAATTAAATGAAGAGATTTAATATCTCACAATGGCAAAAGAAAATCGAAAGCTTACCAGCACCAATAGCATAGACATTCTTCAAGCCTCCCATGACTTCATGTGTAACAAGATCGCTATTATCCCATACGATAAAATGTGGCTGCCTCAGAAATTTAGCAAGAGGTTTTCTCCACTTATCAGACCCACATATTCGAGCATTAGCAAACTCCTTGTTGTAAATTTCTGAAGCTATGTTTGGTCCACCAAGATAAAGAGTATTCTCCATCGGAACCCCAGCTGCAAAATTTGAATTTCACACATTAGAAAACTAGAAAATGCAAATGTCATTCTAATGCAAATATCAACCAATTGCGATTACAGTTTTTTCCAAACATCAGCTATTCGGTTCAATAGCAAGTGCAATAAACTATTTAATTTAACAATTAAATAAAGAAAATCAAAGTTCAAATCCAAAATTTAATCGAATTTGAACTAATTTAATTTCGAGCTTGAATTTGCAGTTCTCTACTTACCGATGGCAGCGATGAAGAGTATAGGGTGGCGAGTACGACCTAACTAAGCTCCAAGCGATGCGATTGGCCGACTCAATGAATGATTTCTCTCCGATACAAGCATAGCCAAGCAGCCACAGCTTTGTGAGCAATGGTCGTGATAGAGAGGAGTAGTTTTAAAGAATTTGCTGAGCAGAGGAAATTAAGATTTGGAAAGGAGTCGTTTTAAAAGATTTGCAGAGAGGAAGCGATTAAGATTTGGAGGCGTAGGTGATTTAGGGTTGCTTATTTTGGTAGAAGAGGGAAATTAATTATACGCGGCAATGAAATTTTCAGAGGGAACGATATTTCGCAATTTGCTGAACAAAATTCTCAGCGTTTTCCTATGTTGTCTTCAGATTTTTCTACCTATAAAAGGTTGCACAACAGCAATCAACATATAAACGCTGTTCTCCATTGCTGTTAAAAGCAATTTTTCTTGTAGTGTGAGGAGCCATCTGAGAAGACAACGGAGGTGAAGAAGTCGAAGAAGCACAAGAAGTAACCATTACTCTCCTTCAATGAGAGTTAGTTTAAGTTATGTAATTGTTTTCATCTACTTTCGTAGTTCTTGTAAATAGATTGTCGACTCCGAACTTTGGAGGGGTTGTAGTAAAAACTTATTTCCGAATAAAGTTTAGTTCCTTTTTCTATCTTACAAAAGACTCTTATTGTTCAATTTTTGTGTGATTGTGACTTAAATCCAAGCTGTTGTGAATAACATGGACTTCTCGGTTCACCCTCATATGGCTCGTAGATTCCTTGAGAGTTGTTTATTTTCCCTTCCGCGCTTCAAGCATTTAGAGTATTTTTTAGTCCACACATCGGGGACTTAGAGTACTCCAGTCCGCGCTCTAGAGACTTAGAGATTTTTAGTTGTTTATATTCTAGTCTGCACTCCGGGGAATTGGAGATTTTAATCGTTTATACTCGTGTCCGCACTCCAGGGACTTGGAGTACTCCAGTCCGCACTCCGGGGACTTGGAGATTTTAATCGTTTATACTCGAGTCCGCACTTCAAGGACTTGGAGTACTCCAGTCCGCACTCCGGGGACTTGGAGATTTGAATCATTTATACTCGAGTCCGCACTCCGATGACTTGGAGTACTCCAGTCCGCACTCCAAGGACTTGTTGATTTGAATCGTTTATACTCGAGTCCGCACTCCGGGGACTTAGAGTACTCCAATCCGCACTCCGGGGACTTGGAGATTTTGAATCATTTATACTCGAGTCCGCACTCAGGGGACTTAGAGTACTCCAGTCCGCACTCTGGGGACTTGGAGATTTTAATCGTTTATACTTGAGTCCGCACTCCGGGGACTTGGAGTACTCTAGTCCGCACTCCGGGGACTTGGAGATTTTGAATCGTTTATACTCGAGTCCGCACTTCGGGGACTTAGAGTACTCCAGTCGCCACTTCGGGGACTTGGATGTTTTGAATCGTTTATACTCGAGTCTGCACTCCGGGGACTTAGATTACTCCAGTCCGCACTCTGGGGACTTGGAGATTTGAATCGTTTGTACTCGAGTGCACACTCAAGGGACTTGGAGTACTCCAGTCCGCACTCCGGGGACTTGGAGATTTCAATCGTTTCTACTCGAGTCCGCACTCTGGGGACTTTGAGTATTCCAGTCCACACTCCGGGGACTTGGAGATTTTAATCATTTGTACTCGAGTCCGCACTCCAGGGACTTGGAGTACTCCAGTCCGCACTCTAGGGACTTAGAGATTTGAATCGTTTATACTCGAGTCCGCACTCCGAGGACTTAGAGTACTCCAGTCCGCCCTCTGGGGACTTGGAGATTTTGAATCGTTTATACTCGAGTCCGCAATTCGGGGACTTAGAGTACTCCAGTCTGCACTTCGGGGACTAAGAGTACTCCAGTCCGCACTCAGGGGACTTGGAGATTTTGAATCGTTTATACTCGAGTCCACACTCCGAAGACTTAGAATACTCTAGTCCGCACTCCGGGGACTTGGAGATTTTGAATCGTTTATACTTGAGTCCGCACTCCGGGGACTTAGAATACTCCAGTCTGCACTCCGGGACTTGGGGATTTTGAATCGTTTATACTCGAGTCCGCACTCCGAGGACTTAGGGTACTCCAGTCCGCACTTCGAGGACTTGCATATTTTTAGTCGTTTGTACGTGTTAGTACGTCAACCAGAATAATATAGTTTCATTCGCCTGTCACAGGATCATCATACGCAGAAATATTAGTAATCCATGGAAAAGATGGCTTTAAACCTTTATTAATGAAAGCAAGCTAAATTGTCTCACTACATGCTATGAACTAGACATAAAAGTGTATTGGAAATAAATGCATCTAATACATGAAAGAAATAGACTAAGTATAATAATGCCGCAAGTGCTCGTTGTTCCATGCTCGGTGGAGTGTCGCACCATCGACGGTCGCTAGCTTGAAAGTTCCTTCTCCAAGCTCCCGTTTGATGACGTATGGACCTTCCCATGCGGGATTCATATGAGATGGGACCGGAAAAACTCGTTTCAAAACAAGGTCTCCTATATTAAAAATTCTCAGTCGGACCTTTTCGCTATAATATTTAGCGACTCTATGTCTACATGCAGCTGCTCTCAAATCGGCTTCTTCGCGCTTTTCGTCAATGAAGTCCAACGATTCCAATAAAAGATTCTGGCTCAACCCGGGGTCGTAGTAAGTTATCCGATGCGATGGAACTTCAAGTTCCACAGGTATGACAGCTTCCGTGCCACAAGCCAATGCGAATGGAGTGTGGCCAGTCGCGGTCTTGTGGGTGGTCCTGTAGGCCTAAAGCGCCGTTGGAAGTCCATCCACCCACTTGCCTCTAGCCTTTTCCAAACGCTTTTTCAATATGGATTTGATTATTTTGTTTATGGCTTCCACTTGTCCGTTGGCTTTCGGGTGAGCGACCGCTGCAAACTTCTTCTCAATGCCATTTTTCTAACAAAATTCTTTGAACTCCTTGCTTTCGAATTGAGTTCCATTGTCTGTAATGATGGTCCGTGGAAGGCCAAAATGGCATATGATATTTCGTACGACGAAATTAATAACCTTCTTGGTGGTTAATGTGGCCAAAGGCTCTACTTCTGCCCATTTGGTAAAGTAGTCGACCGCAACTATTGCATATTCGCTCCGCCTTTGGCTTTGGGTAAAGAGCCGACTAGGTCAATCCCCAACATTGCGAATGGCCAGAGACTAACCATCTGTGTGAGTTCCATCGACGGAGCTCTCGGGATTTTTGCATATATCTAGAATTTGTCACATCTTCGCACATAGTCTACAGCATCCCGATTCACAGTTGGCCAGTAGTATCCATAGCGGAGGACTTTCTTTGCTAACGTTTGCCCCCCAGTATGGTCACCGCACTCTCCCTCATGCACTTCCCTTAATATTCGTTTCATCTCATCGTGGGCCATGCACCGGATTAAGGGGGTCGATAATCCCCTCCGATACATTACCCCATCCTGCATTATGTACCGTGAAGCCTTACGAAGGACTTGTCGTCTTTCGCTCCTTTTTTCGGGTAAGATCTCGAATAGCAAGTATGGCCTGATTGGATTCATCCACGATTCCTTATCAATTTCGGTTTCGAACACGTAATCTATCTCCATCATATCTATACTCGTAGCATGGAGGGTCTCGATAGGAAATAATCCCATTTGTTGCGCATCACCGGTGCTTGCAAATTTTGCCAATGAATCGGCTGATCTGTTTTACTCACGCGGGACATGTGAAATATCATAATACTCGAGATTCGCTAGCAGCTCTTGAACTCGGGCTAAGTATGGGGCAAGTCTCTGCCCCCTTGCTTGGTAGTCTCCTCGCACTTGGTACACCACCACCTGTGAGTCGCTAAATATTTCGATCGATTTTCATCCCAGTTCTTTGATAAGTTTCAAGCCGACAATCAACGCTTCATATTCGGCTTCTTTATTTGTTGCTGCGAATTCAAGCTTCAAAGCATAGCAAACTGATCAGTTCTTAGGAGTTACAAGAACTATGCCAACCCTCGAACAACGGTCGTTAGATGCCCCATCGGTATACATCTTCCATCGAACGGGAGGTATGACAGTGTGGTCGTTTGATTCATCTGTCATAGTAAATTCAGTGATGAAGTCAGCCAATGCTTGTCCTTGTGTGGCCCTTCACGGTAGGTAGATAATGTCGAACAACTCAATATTCCATTTTAACATCCTTCCAGAAGTTTCCGGTCGTTGGAGTATCTTCCGCAAAGGTTGATCAGTATAAACACTGATTGAATGCACCTGAAAATATGGACGAAGCTTGCGTGATGCAATCACCAAGCAATAGGCTAGTTTCTCAATCTTTGGATAATTTCTTTCCGCCCCCGTCAAGCGTTTACTACCATAGTAAACTGGCTTTTGAACCCAGTCTTCCTCATGAACGAAGGTTGTACTGATAGCGTGTTGGGATATAGCCAAGTATACGTGCAACATTTCATGGTTTATCGGTTTTGATAGTACCCGGGGACTTTCTAAGTGCCTTACAAGAGCTCGGAATGATTCCTCACAGTCGGATGTCCATTTGAAATTCCTCTTTCCCTTCTTTATGACATCGAAGAAAGGAATACACTTGTCTCTGGCCCCGGATATGAATCGGCTCAGCGCGGCCACCTTTTCATTCAAGCTTTGCACCTGTTTTATGGTTCTGGGCACTTGTATTTCTCGGATAGCCTGAATCTTCTTCGGGTTAGCTTCGATCCCCCACGCATTCACAATGAAACCCAAAAACCTTCCTGATGCTACGCCGAATGAACACTTCAGAGGATTGATTTTCATTCCATAATGCCTGAGTATGTCAAACATCTCCGCCAAGTCTCGGATGTGGTCGCTTGACTGCCGTGACTTCATGAGCATGTCATCCACATAAACTTCCATCGTTTTACCAATCTGGTCTTTGAACATTCGATTCACTAGATGTTGATAAGTTGCTCCTACGTTTTTCAATCCAAAGGGCATCACTACATAGCAATACAACCCAATGTTTGTGACAAAACTGGTGTGTTCTTGGTCTAGGAGGTGCATCGGGATTTGATTATATACAGAGTATGCATCCATAAATGATAGTAACTCATGTCCGGAAGTTGAATCGACTAGCTGCTCAATCCTAGGCAACGGGAAACTATCCTTCGGGCATGCTTTGTTTAAATCAGAATAATCAACATAAGTTCTCCATTTTCCATTTGCTTTCTTTACTAGCACCGGGTTAGATACCCACTCAGAGTAGAGGGCGTCGCAGACGAACCCATTGGCTTTGAGTTTGTCCACCTCCTCTTTGAGAGCCGCGGACCTCTCTGGGTCCATGCCTTTGCTTTTCTGTTTCACAGGAACATGTCTTGGGTCTATGTTCAACATATGACTTGCGATTGTAGGAGAAATCCTGCACATGTCAGAATGTGTCCAGGCGAAAACATCAAGATTCGCTCAGAGGAAGTCAGTGAGGTCCTCGGCCACCATGGGGTCGAGTTGTGACCCAATTTTAAAAATTCATAATGGGTCATCCCGGTTGACTGGGATGTCAATTGTTAGTTCAACCGGTGCTGCATTTGTTTCCCTAGGTCCCCCATCATCATCTCTCGGATCTATGTCTCTAAAGATCCGAGAATGTTTCCCGAGCCAGGGCTCGGGCGCTACTTGTCAATCATCAGAATTTCAGATGCGGACGGAGCTGTCCGCAACCTTTCCTTTCTCTCTACGTCGAGCCTCTCTCATCTCAGCCACTAGCATGCACGTCCGGTCGCCTGATCCCCGTGTACTACTCCAATACCTCCGTCTGTCGGAAATTTTAACATCAAACACCAAGGGGCCAATGCTGCCCTAAATTCTGCCAGGGCTGGACGTCCTAGAAATACGTTATATGGAGAGTCAACATCCAACACTATGAATGGTTGGATTCGCACCCTCCTACGCTCGCCTTGCCCCAGTTCAACTGGTAACTCCACATATCCCACTGCATCCGTTGCTACGCCGTTAAAGCCATGGATTCTGGCTTTAGACAGTTTCAAATCCTTAGCCTCCAGCTTCATTTGGTCGTATGCCTTCTTGAAGATGATGTTAACGGAACTTCCACAATCAACCAGAATTCTCTTCATAAACACCGGCCCGATTGTCGCAGATATGACCATCGGGTCGACGGTAGGAGCCTCCACCTTATCCGCATCTCTGCTCCTGAGTACAATGTCATCATGCATCGTGCGCTGCTGCTTTGCAGGAGTCCCATCCTCCACATTCGAACAACGCTCATACTCTGCATGTATTAAAGAGTTAGTATATCGCTCCATCTCCTGCCAATTCTTATCCGCAGGATGAGGTCCACCAGATATCGTGTTGATAACCAATCTACCCACAGTTCGAGCAGGTTGTTCTGATTGGCGTGGAGCAGGCCCGCGTCCGAGGTCCGATGTCTCTTGTCTTCCATCTTGTGGGTCTTTGACAAACTCCTACAGCTTCTTCTGTCTAATCAACTTTTCTATAGCGTCATGGAGGTGTCTGCACTCCTCTGTGTTGTGCCCATAAGACTCATGAAAGCGGCAATACTTTCCATTCCGCTTCTGTTCCTCCGTTGTTTCCTTTGGGCGTGGTTTTCTATATTGAAAAGTGTTGCAAGTTGATAAATAGATATTTTCAAGAGATGCGTTGAGCGTAATGTACTCATTATAGGTCGGGATCCTTGACTTCCATTTCCCCGTCACTCTTTTCTTTCTAGGATTTCCACCTACGGATCCTTTAGACTGCCCAGGCTTGTTTTGGATGTTGACTTGAGCTTTTCCTGAATTATCGCCGGTTTTCTTCATGGTGACGGTACTTTTCACAGTCTCCTGAGTAAGCCCTAGTGTCTTGTCTTGTCCATCAAGCTTCCTCCCTTCTTATGAACTGATAAGCTTTCGAATAAAAACGCTCCAGCATGGCTGGGGGCTTTCCCGTCAACCTATCTTCAAATTCAAAGTCTGGATCCACTCCACGCATTACTGCCATCAAAATTGCATGGTCGTTTGGATTACTCACTTCAGTAGCAGCAATATGAAATATCTGCAAGTATGCTTTCAGTGATTCTCCTAGAGCTTGGATTACGCTTGATAAGGACATCACATCCTTTGGACGAGTGGTATGTATCCTGAATTGTTCTATGAGTTTCATTGCCAATTCGTCAAAGCTGGATAAGGATCGTGGAGGAAGTCGAGTAAACCACATGGTGGCAATTTCGGACAGAGTGATTGGGAAGCACCTACACTTGGTTGCATCATTAGCTCTCATAGAATCCATCATCCATCCGTACCTCATCACATGCTGCCTAGGATCAATCTTTCCTTCGTAGGTTGGGATAGTCGGCATATTAAACTTCTTGGGGTACTCAGCCTACAGGATACCATCCGTAAAGGGAGTATGACTTCTGGACACTCCCAAATCTTCATTGGTCAAGCCTTGGTTCTCTCTCATCAGCTGCCTGACCATAGCTGTTAAGTCCAGAGTCTGTATGGAGGATGGAAGGTTGGGCTCCGTCCCACGGGACCATGCGGATTGATGTCCCGCCTGATTTGGGTCTTGGAGATTCGGGTGTCCAGTCTCTTTATGGGCTTGATCCTTAGTCAATCGATCTGTGGCACCTGCCTATGCACCTTCATCCTTACGGCATCTACGCCTAAAAGGTTCATCAGCTAAAGTTGAACTATCAGATTCAGAATAAGGGGCAGGGTTACCTCCAGCATTCTGATGCTGCTGCTGAGTGAGCTGAGTCATGAGGTTAGTGTTGGCTTGAATGTGTTCAGCAAATTGCCTTCTACTTTCCTTGAGTTTCTTATCAAGTCGTTGAACTCAGTTCGGGAAACAACTTCCGCTTGGTTTTGGGTGGAGGGTCCTGCACCTCGAGTTGCTTGCTAATTTCTAGGTCCAACTTGTTGCACACTAGCAGTCTCATGGGCATCTGCGTTGTGGGAGGCCGATCTGGTTCGTGGTCTTCCCATGGTAGAGTTGTTGGTTGTAACTCTGAATAGAATCAACAGATGCCCTGTGAATGATCTTGGATCACCTCTGGGGGATTTATGCAATCCAGTAGCTACAAAGCAGATCCTAGCATCCAGAGAATTCAATTCTCAGTTAAAGAACCAAAATGTTAGCACCAAAATTGGTCACTAACACCCTTAGAAGGATTGTGTAGAGAGATTAATGAAGAAAGTAAATTAAAACAGAGAGCAATATCTCTAAATTTCAATGCAGAGAACAAGAACACCAAATTTATAGTGGTTCGGCGTAACTGCCTATGTCCACTTTGAAGTTGATTTCTATTGATTTCTTCGATAGTTGATTACAGATACAATCCGTTTCTAATTACTTGAATACAATTGCAAAGTAAAAGATTAAGTCTTGAGTGAGTGTTGAATGCGGCAAAGTTTCCCCAGTATTCCCAAAATACCGATCCTTTTCACCGTGCCCCTGCCACTATATTTATAGACGAAGGTGGATTGGACTTCCCTGGTGGGCCTGGTAGCTGAATATCTCGGCCCAAATGGAGTAATCTCTGTGTGCCGACTCGAACATGCCGAAAGGCCAAATACCGAACCATAATCTTCACGCCGAACGAGGCGATGTTGTGTGGGAAGGGTAGGCCGAGCAACAATCGAAGCCGGTCGAGATTGAAAGAATGCCGAACAACCTTTGGTTGCCGAACGTTCTCGGGAGGCCGAAAAATCTCTGGATGCCGAACGATCTTATGCCGAACGATCTTTAGATGTCGAACGAAACTTATGCCGAGCGTCATTGGTATGTCGAACGTCCTTGGTATGCCGAATGATATACAATACCGAACGTTTCCCAATGCCGAACGCTTCTGGATGTCGAGCGCTCCTTCATGCTGAGCATTTTTCTGATGCCGAACGCTGTTGATTACCAAATGACCCTGACTGTCGAATGATTCCTTGTGCCGAGCGTTCAAAATGCCGAACGATACATACATTGCCGAGCGGTGTGCTAATGCCGAGTATTTAGTTGCCTAGTCAAATCCCCAGGAAACAATGATTATATGCTGTGGCTGCAAGTGATTGTTGTTTTATATTGATTTGTTTGTTAGTGGTTGAAACAACTTTAAATATTTCATTTTATATAGTTATTAACTCTTTTTGATTATATAAGTGAAATATAGGTTATGGAAGCAATTGCTACTGCTTTTGGTTTCATAATTTAAGCGTTGTTTGCCCGATAAATAGGGACGTTCTCGGATTATGGTTTTCTAGCGATATTATATTGTTTTTCCAACTGTTGGGATATATTATTTTGAAAAATTATGATACATATTGTTTTATTGATATTATGATTTCTTCTGAGCTTCTCCGTACAAAGGAGACTCCGTCGAAATTTTTAATGAATTTTGGACTTAGAAAATTTTTATGAAATATTTTCAAACTTTTTATAACTTGAGTATCAAAGGATTCAATTGTTATAAATTGATATATTTTATAGAAATTATTTTATTTTATAAATTTATTGTTTATAAATTTAACATTTTGAATAAGATATATTGATTTCTAAATTCTTTCTTTTCCCTTCTTTTTCCTTTTCGAGGACGAAAAGTTTTAAGTGGGGGAGAGTGTAACGACCCGTAATTTTCGTTAATTTAAATTAGTTAATTTAATAAGATTTTGTGATTTAAAATTGAAAGAAATAAAAATTTCTAATTTAATAATGAAATGAGTACTAAAATGAAATATACCAAATGATGATTAAAGCTAATTATTAACAATTTGAATGTAATTCCAATAAATGACATATTGTAAATTTCGTACTTGGTTATAAATTGAATATAAGGAAACAAATGTAAATATTTAATTTATTAATGGTAATTGAATAAAACCAGTATTGTGTGAGGAATTATAATATTTGTTGTATCAATGCGTGCATTAATTTATAATGGGACATAAAAGGCAATCGATAATTTAAATGTTGACTTATTGATAAAATAATGTGTAATGAATGGAAATGGAATAAATTTAGTGTAGTGAGAGTTGTTATAATAAAAGTTTGTAAATAATAAACATACAAATATTATAAAATGTATAATGGTGACAATTGTTGTTGTTACCAATTTAATTAATCAATTACGAATAAATGTCAATAAAATGTTACATTAATGTGGTTTAGGACAAAAACTGTAAACTGTGAATGAAATCAAAGGAATAGAAATGTTAATTTTATTCATAAGATAATAATTACTTAATAAGAGAATGAAATCAAGATAAATAAATTAATTGGGATTTTTAATTATAATCGATATGTGAAATTGACCAAAATTCAGTGAAATGGAAGTATAATAGTTAATACAAATAAAAGATGAAAATAGGGGTATATGAATGTAATGAAAGGTAAACAAAGGTTAACTAGGTCTATAGAGTAATAATGGATTTAATAAAAAGATTGAAATTGAATCAAATCAATTTTTTGGAATTAATTATAAATAATTGGAATCAATTACAGTTGGAAATAAATACTGCAATTCATAAGATAATTAACGTTGAATTGATATAGAATAAATCTGTTTAGTTTTATCCAAGACAGTGGAGTATATAGTATACGTAGTAGTTTATTTGTCATTCTATGAGATTAAGAGTTCTAAACCCGAACAAACCATTTGTTTTATTTGTTATGGATGGATGGTTAATTATATTGATTTCATATGATGATTGTATGTTATGGTTGGAAGTAATTGTTGTTTTATATTGATTTGTTTGTTAGTAGTTGAAACAACTTTAAATATTTCATTTTATATAGTTATTAACTCTTTTGGATTATTTAAGCGAAATACAGGTTATGGAAGCAATTGCTACTACTTTTGGTTTAATAATTTAAGTGTTGTTTGCCCGACAAATAGGCACGTTCTCGAATTATGATTTTCTAGCGATATTATATTGTTTTTCCCACTGTTGGGATATATTATTTTGAAAAATTATGATATATATTGTTTTATTGATATTATGATTTCTCCCGAGCTTCTCCGTACAAAGGAGACTGTCGAAATTTTTAATGAATTTTGGACTTAGAAAATTTTTATGAAATATTTTCAAACTTTTTATAACTTGAGTATAAAAGGATTTAATCGTTATAAATTGATATATTTTATAGAAATTATTTTATTTTGTAAATTTATTGTTCATAAATTTAATATTTTGAATAAGATATATTGATTTCTACATCCTTTGTTTTCCCTTCTTTTTCCTTTTCGAGGATGAAAAGTTTAAGTGGGGGAGAGTGTAACGACGTGTAATTTTCGATAATTTAAATAGTTAATTTAATAAGATTTTATGATTTAATATTGAAAGAAATAAAATTTGTAATTTAATAATGATATGAATACTAAAATGAAATATACCAACTGATGATTAAAGCTAATTATTTACAATTTGAATGTAATTCCAATAAATGACATAGTGTAAATTTCGTACTTGGTTATAAATTGAATATAAGGAAACAAATGTAAATATTTAATTTATTAATGGTAATTGAATAAAACCAGTATTGTGTAAGGAATTATAATATTTGTTGTATTAATGCGTGCATTAATTTATAATGGGACATAAAAGGTAATTGATAATTTAAAATGTTGGCTTATAGATAAAATAATGTGTAATGAATGGAAATGGAATAAATTTAGTGTAATGAGAGTTGTTATAATAATTATTTGTAAAGAATAAACATACAAATAATATAAAATGTATAATGGTGACAATTGTTGTTGTTACCAATTTAATTAATCAATTACGAATAAATGTCAATAAAATGTTACATTAATGTGGTTTAGGACAATAACTGTAAACTGTGAATGAAATCAAAGGAATAGAAATGTTAATTTTATTCATAAGATAATAATTGGCATAATAAGAGAATGAAATCAAGATAAATAAATTAATTAGGATTTTTAATTATAATCAATATGTGAAATTGACCAAAATTAGTGAAATGGAAGTATAATAGTTAATACAAATAAAAGATGGAAATAGGGGTATATGAATGTAATGGAAGGTAAACAAAGGTTAATTGGGTCTATAGAGTAATAATGGATTTAATAAAAAGACTGAAATTGAATCAAATCAAATTATTGGAATTAATTATAAATAATTGGAATCAACTACAGTTGGAATTAAATACTACAATTGATAAGATAATTAACATTGAATTGATATAGAATAAATATGTTGAGTTTTATCAAAGACTGTAGAGTATATGGCGATTAAGAGTGTCTAAACCCGAACAAACCATTTGTTTTGTTTGTTCTGGATGGATGGTAGATTATATTGATTTCATATGATGATTGTATGCTGTGGTTGCAAGTGATTGTTATTTTATATTGATTTGTTTGTTAGTGGTTGAAACGACTTTAAATATTTTATTTTATATAATTATTAACTCTTTTGGATTATATAAGTGAAATACAGGTTATGGGAGCAATTGCTACTGTTTTGGTTACATAATTTAAGCATTGTTTGCCCAACAAATAGGTACGTTCTCGGATTACGGTTTTCTAACGATATTGTATTGTTTTTCCTGCTATTGGGGTATATTATTTTGAAAAATTATGACACATATTGTTTTATTGATATTATGATTTCTCCGGAGCTTCTCCGTACAAAGGAGACTCTGTCGAAATTTTTAATGAATTTTGGACTTAGAAAATTTTTATGAAATATTTTCAAACTTTTTATAACTTGAGTATAAAAGGATTTAATTGTTATAAATTGATATATTTTATGGAAATTATTTTATTTTGTAAATTTATTGTTTATAAATTAAATATTTTGAATAAAATATATTGATTTCTAAATTCTTTCTTTTCCCTTCTTTTTTCTTTTCGAGGACGAAAAGTTTTGAGTGGGGAAGAGTGTAACGACCCATAATTTTCAATAATTTAAATTAGTTAATTTAATAGGATTTTTTGATTTAATACTGAAAGAAATAAAAATTTGTAATTTAATAATGAAATTAATACTAAAATGAAATATATCAAATGATGATTAAAGCTAACTATTAACAATTTGAATGGAATTCCAATAAATGAAATAGTGTAAATTTCATACTTGGTTATAAATTGAATATAAGGAAACAAATGTAAATTATTAATGGTAATTGAATAAAACCACTATTGTGTAAGGAATTATAATATTTGTTGTATTAATGTGTGCATTAATTTACAATGGGACATAAAAGGTAATTGATAATTTAAAGTGTTGACTTATTGTTAAAATAACGTGTAATGAATGGAAATGAAATAAATTAAGTGTAATGAGTGTTTATATAATAATTGTTTATAAAGAATAAACATACAAATATTATAAAATGTATAATGGTGACAATTGTTGTTGTTACCAATTTAATTAATCAATTACGAATAAATGTCAATAAAATGTTACATTAATGTGGTTTAGGACAATAGCTGTAAACTGTGAATGAAATCAAAGGAATAGAAATGTTGATTTTATGCGTAAGATAATAATTGACTTAATAAGAGAATGAAATCAAGATAAATAAATTAATTGGGATTTTTAATTATAATCAATATATGAAATTGACCAAAATTCAGTGAAATCGAAGTATAATAGCTAATACAAATGGAAAAAGGGGTATATGAATGCAATGGAAGGTAAACAAAGGTTAACTAGGTCTATAGAGTAGTAATGGATTTAATAAAAAGATTGAAATTGAATCGAATCAATTTATTGGAATTAATTATAAATAATTGGAATCAATTAGAGTTGGAATTAAACACTGCAATTGATAAGATAATTAATATTGAATTGATATAGAAAGTTGTTATAAAGGATTAAAAATTACTAGGTAAGCCAAAATGATAGAAATTTGTGATTTATTAACTTTGAATCGAAAGAGTGATTTAATTAATTTAATATTAATTTATTTAAATAATGTGCAATTAGCCATTTTGGCCACTGTCTTGTATTTCGACAAAACCAGTTTCATCGGATCCGTAACGGTGAATTATTGCAGGATTTCAAGTTAAGTAGCGATTGGACTTGCCATTTGATCGTACGGGCTCGAAACGCCTAGAATTAATTTAATTGAAATCAATTGAAATCAATTTGAAATAAGCTGATTTCAACATAACTTCTTCATAAGATGGAATTAGAACTTGAAACCTGTTCCATTGAGTTTAAAACTATCGAAAACATCTATTTTATATATGGGTTGATGCATTTTCGTTCCAGAGGCTGAACAGGCTTTTCGGGTTGTTTATCATTCCAATTCAAATCGATCTAGTCCATTCTTTTCTTTCAGCTATTCATATAAATAGCTCGTCATAAACCCTAGGTCATTTCTTATTTCCATGGTATGTACGTACATTTTCTTCTCAAATCCTCATTCCAATGGCAGACAACCAAATTCCCAATTCAATTTCAAATCAAAATTCCACATCAAAAAATTAAACTCCTCAAAATACATCGAATTATATATCAGTTTCAAGCTCTCGATGAGGGTAATCTTCGGCAACAATTCCTTTTTCGCTTTGGTTCATTGTTTGATATGTAAACGTCGAAGAATTCTTGGTCACTCTTTTCATCGCGATCGACTGCAACCGATCGTCGAATTGATTTATGGGTTTTGTCGAGATCGTCGAGTGGAAGACATCGACGGTGTTCATTTGGAGTTTTGACGGTTGGATTGTCGAGAAATTCTCAGTTAGGGATTGGTTCCCGATGGCGGCTATGGAAGTATGGGTTCAATGTGGGTGCGGGGATGGTCCCGCATTGGTGTGACGAGGTGCGGCTGGAGTTGCAGTCCGCAATGGCAGGGGTGGCATGGTCGATGGTGGCCCACGGCGGCGTGCAGCGGTGGTCAAAGGGGAGGTCTGCATGTGTGTTTTGCTCGAGAACGATGGATCGGGTTGTATCTAAAGGTGACCTCTCTTCATGTGGTTGGTGACTTTCTTATTTATTTTATTAAAAAATTTATTCAATCATTCTAACTCGAATAACTTTTACATACAAGGTTCAATTCACGCATGGTTTCTTGCGTTAGGATCGTATTAAGATTGGGGTCGTTTTGACGCAAGTTTAGACGAATTTGGAGACTGTTTGAATTTTGGGCTTAACTTCTATTTAAATTCAAAGATGAGTGTTTTAACTCACTCACAATTTCAAAAATTTCTTATGTTTGTTGAATTAAATTTATGATGTGATTGGAAATTACTTATGGCTGTTTGGTATAGTTTAAATCATCAACTTAGTTAATTTGAATTTATTTGAATCAAACCGTTATTTAATTTATTTTTGAATATAAATTGTCAGTTAAATACCTGTTATTGATTATCAGTTCTATATTGATATTTATTGATTGATTTGGATGATGATTGTTGCGACGCCCCATATTTATACTCACGCTAGCCAAGGACACTATGGAGTAATGCTAGTAAATAAATAAGTTTAGCTTCATGTCCCATAAGCACTGGCTTAACTTAAGTATTTACGAACAAATTGTAGATCTCCACTCGAAAATTGTCACAAGAGGTTCAATCGAACAAGTCTAAGAATTAACCAACGAGGCAAACGCCAGTGTTTCATACCACTTGTTTAACTAAGTCGTTTAATTAGATTTCTCATACGAGTGAGGTAAAGGTTTGTATATGCTAGTAGATTGGAAAACGGTTTAAGAAACAAGCTTTGTAATAAAATAGTGTTGAAATCGTTTTGATAAAAGAGTTTTGATATTTACTACTAGTATTGAAACCTTTATATTTTTAAAGTGACAAATCTCAAAAATGATTGTGGTAACAATCAATCACCAAAATTCACATTCGAAGACGTGAATAGAATCCAAAGAAATCGATACCGAATCCATCAAGGTGGATGTTCCAAAAATCTCGAAGAAAACATCATCAAAGTCGATAATAAATGATAATAACAAATGGAAATCAACACAAATCGATTAAATTTGGAAACTCAAGCTAAATAGGCAAAATAGGCAAAAACAAGCAGATTCAGACGTCTGAAGTGTATGATTCACACGTCTGAATCTGGAAAATAAAATATTTTCCAGAACATAATTCAGACGTCTGAACCTATAAATTCAGACGTTTGGAAATGCTAATTTTTAGCCAATTTCTTCTCTAGTTCAACTCGAACCAATTCAGACGTCCGGAAATTTGATTCAGACGTCTGAATACTAGGGAATAAAAATTCCCAGTATAATATTCAGACGTCTGAAATAAGGTTTTCAGACATCTGAAACTGTCGCTCAGGCACTTTTCTAAACCTAGGCCAATAATGGCCAAAATAATTACCAGAAACGATCGGATGAGCGACAACGACTAAGGATTTATGCCAAGCGACAACCTAGCCTTAATGGCTCTTCGATACGCCTCGAATATCAATGTCCAAATATCCGTATAAGAATTTTCATAAATTTTGCTTTCAAAACACCAAAAATTGGAATATTCACCAAAGCAATCCAAATCGAAAGCAAATGCACATGAATAAGTGTTAAAAATTCATACCTAACTACAAGGATAGATATAGACATAGATGTGAGATAAAAATCTCACCTTTAAACCCAAAACAAATGAAGAAGAAGTTATAGAGCAATGGCAAGGACAATCACTCTTCAATTCCAACCCAACAAGATTGAATCTAAGCTTAAAAGAGAAACATTTCCAAGTAAGGTTTAGGAATTTCTGAGATTGAAAAGAGAACAAGTTGGAGAAGATGAAGAGAAGGCTTACCAAAGCTTCTTCTTTGAATTTGGAGTTAAAGCTTGGATTTTGCAAATGGAAATAGGCTTAGGATTTCCTAATTCTTTTTATCCTCCACCATTTTTGTCTAGAGCTTGAGAGTACTAGGAAAATGAAGTGAATGAAGATAAGTGGGGGTGGAGCTAGGGCTTGTGTTAGGATATAGGGCTGAAACCCAAACCAAAGCCCAAAGTTATAAAGTAGCAAAATTCTACTAACTCCAAACATATGAATGTTTGTACTCAAAAAGGTCGCAAACATCATTTTGAAATCAATGGGGGTGGTCTCGAGTCCTAATTTGACCGTTTGCAAAAAGTAGCTTTTCGGACTATAATCCGACTAACGATGAAATATTTAAATAAAATATTTAAATATTCAATCGTAAAATATACGGGTTGTTACAGACTCCCCTCCTTAAAGAAATTGCGTCCTCGTAAACATAAGAAATAAATGAATGAAAAGTAACAACCATAAAAGCATATCAACACAAAAAAAAAATTGAAATAGGAAGTTCACCTTAAAGAGCCCGAGAGAATAAGTCCGGATGGGTTCGCTCGATGAATTCTCTTGATTCCCAAGAGCAATCCTTAGGATTTGAGGACCATTGAACTTTCACAAGCGGGACATCTTTATTTTGAAGGCGTTTAACCTCCCAAGCAATAATATGAATAGGATGTTGCTCATCGGTCAAATTAGGCGAAACTTCAATTTCTTCAACAACATCGGGTTCAAGAATATAATCGGAATCTCGAAGACATTTCCGTAATTGAGAAATGTGAAACACGTCATGAATAGCAGAGAATTGAGCCGGTAATGAGAGGCGATAAGCCACTGAACCAATACGTTCGGTGATGGGAAATGGACCAATATATCGAGGTGCTAATTTTCCCGATCGACTGAAACGCACAACACCCTTCATAGGTGAAACACGAATAAACACAAAATCTCCGACAGAAAATTCTAATTTCCTCCTTCGGTTATCGGCATAGGATTTTTGTCTACTTTGGGCTTCTTTCATCCTATGACGAATAAGGTCAATCTTTTCTGTGGAATCACGAATAAAATCTGGAACTAAAACCAGCTTCTCACCGGCCTCAAGCCAACAAGAAGGAGATCGACATGGCCTTCCATAAAGTGCCTCGAAAGGTGCCATACTAATACAAGATTTGAAGCTATTATTATAGGAAAACTCAAAAAGAGAAATATGATCTTCCCAACTTCCACCAAAATCAAGAACACATGCACGAAGAAGATCTTCAAGAGTTTGATTCACACGCTTGGTTTGTCCATCGGACTAGGGGTGATAAGCGGTGCTAAAATTAAGCTTCGTTCCCAAACCTTTTTGAAGACTCTTTCAAAATCCACTAATAAACAATGGATCACGATCACTTACAATAGAAGTAGGAACTCATGCAATTTAACAATTTCTTTGATAAAGAGTTTGGCCAAAAGAGGAACGGTCCGATTAGACCGAACGGGAATAAAATGGGCGGATTTAGTAAGTCTATCAACTACCACCCGTAAGCTATCATGACCCGAACGAGAACGGGGAAGGCCGTCGATAAAATCCATGTAAATTTGATCCTACTTCCAAATTGGAATGACTAAAGGTTGCAATAACCCACCGGGCCTTTAATGCTCGGCCTTAATGAGTTGGCAAGTCATGCAACGCTTAACGAAGTTAGCAATATCAAATTTCAATCCCTCCCAATAATAAAGTCGCTTCACATCCGCGTACATTTTACTACTACCGCGATGAATGGTAAATTTAGAACGATGAGAATCTTCTAAAATGTCTTTACGAAGATCACAAATATTTGGCACGATAAGTCTACCAAATTTTCAAACACCGCCACGAGCATCAATATTGAAGTCTTTCAAACTTTCAATCTCAATTTTATCCCTAAAAATTTGGCGAAGAAAAGCCAATTCGGAATCGAGATTTTGAGCATCAAGAATGCGGTCTAAAAGAGAAGGATGAGCCTTAAGGCTGCATAAAACAAGAGATGAATATAAATCGGATTCACGGTCTCGAATCTAACAAGTGAACAAAGTCTCGAGATCGTTCCACTCGGATATCATCATAGAAACAACCGCTTGTTGCTTACGACTATGTGCATCGGCAACACGATTTCCCTTTCCGGGAGTGTAAAGAATACCAAGATCATAAGATGCAAGGAACTCAAGCAAACGTTGTTGATGAAAATTAAGTTCCTTTTGAGAAAATAAATATTTCAAAGATTTATGATCGGTATAGAGAACAAATTTCTCTCCCAAAAGATAATGACGCCAAATTCGAAGGGCGAAAACAACAGCCGCGAGTTCTAAATCATGAGTGGAATATCTAGTCTCGGCAGGCTTCAATTGCCTAGAAGCATAAGCAGTAACAAGTTCTCTTTGCGTAAGAACGGCACTCAACCCGACTAGCATCGGTATAAACAACAAAATCTTGGTTCCCCTTGGGAATCACAAGAATAAGAGCATCGGAAAGGAGTTCTTTTAATTTCTGAAAAGAAGCTTCACAAGTGTCCGACCAAATGTATTTAACTCCTTTCTTTGTCAAGCTAGTAAGAGGCACGGAAATTTTAGAAAAGTCCTTTATGAACCGGCGGTAATAACCTGCCAATCCATGAAAGCTACAAATCTCCGTCACACTCTCTGGTCTCTTCCAATCTTGTATCGCTTCGATCTTTGAAGGATCCATGGAAATTCCAGATTCAGAAATAATATGACCAAGAAATTTCACACGAGCTTTCCAAAAGTGGCATTTAGAAAAAATTTCTTTTAACTGATTCCTCCTAAGAGTTTCCAACACAATTCGAAGATGCTTTTCATGCTCTTACTCGGTTTTAGAATACACAAGAATATCATCTATAAAGATGAGAACAAATCGATCGAGGAAGTCTTTGAAAACAAGGTTCATAAGGTCAACGAAATAAGCCGGAGCATTCGTTAAATCAAAAGGCATAACAAGCCATTCATACGACCCATAACGAGTACGGAATGATGTCAAAGGAATACTATCCTCTGCAATACGAAGCTGATGAAAACCAGTTGCTAAGTCTAATTGTGAAAAGAATCTAGCACCACTAAGTTGATCGAATAGAACATCAATCCGAGGTAATGGATATTTATTCTTGATGGTGAGATCATTTTTTTAAGCTTACGGTAGTCAACGCAAAGCCTAAGTGTACCATCGGATTTCTTCACAAAAATAGCAGAAGCTCCCCAAGGAGAGGAACTAGAACGAATAAATTGCTTCGTCTCCAATTCGGATAATTGTTTGCGCATTTCCTCATTTTCTTTATTGGACATACGATAAGGAGGACGAGTGATAGGTAGAGCTCCAGGGATTAGATTAATTCTGAACTCAATTGCTCGCTTAGGTGGTAATCCTAAAACGGGCTCAAATATGTCGGGAAAGTCACGAACAATGTGAATAAGAGAAATGACATCTTCCTCATCATCATCATCATCATCATGAGGATTTAAAGAATATAAAGATGCTGTGAAGTTGGAATCCGAATCTTTAAGAACAATAGAATCTGCTTAACAGATTAAGGATGTCGAAGATGAATAGTTCGCTCAGGACATTGGATAAGGGCTTCATAACAGTTAAGCCAATCCATTCCCAAAATCATTCTGAAGCCCAAGTAACGCATGACATGCAAATCAGCTTGGAAAGAAAAATCACACAAAATAATCTCGACATCTTTACAAAGTAAACTAAGTGTTGCGGATCCACCAACCAGATTCGCAATTCTTAAAGAGGTCATTAAAGCCATAACACTCAAAGAAAAAGTATCAACAAGCTCTTTTGATATAAAAGAATGGGATACACCCGTATCAAAAAGAACTCGAATAGGTTGATCATTTAACATAATAATGCCATCAAGGATAGAATGAGAAATACCTTGACCACGAGAAGTGTTACTAGGGGCTTGCACAACATTAAGCTTTCCCTCCTTCTTGCCTTGAAGTATGGGACACGAAGATAAAAGATGACCCAAACTTTTGCAATAACGACAAAAGAGAGGTTTCAGACATCTATTGGCATAATGATCCTTAGAACCACAATTGTAGCATTGCCCACGACTAGGGGTAGGAGTCCTCGCTACCGAAGCTACTTGCTTCCCTTTCTTGTTGGGATTCGGGCCTTTGAATTTAATAGGCCTTTTCTTGTTGTTGTTGAAGTTTGGTTTGGCACCCACAACTTCAACATCACTTTCCTTATCTGCCTCTTCAAATCGAAGAGCGATATCAACAAGTTGATCAAAAGAAACTTCCAATTTTAGAAGTAATGGCTTCTTCTCTGTTTTTTCTTCAATGGGGTATTAATGTACTCAACCCCGTATTTAGAAAGAGATTCGAAAGACGCGACGTATTCCATCACAGAAATTCACCTTGAACAAGGTCAATAAAACGACGGGCCAAAGTCACTTTCTCAGCTTCCGGCACAAACTTTGATTCGAATCTTTCCCGGAATTGCTCCCAAGTAAAATCCGCTTCAATAATTTCAGAAATAAGAAGCTCATACCAATCTAACGCTCTTTCTTGGAGCATACTAGAAGCCACTTGGACTTGATGGAGATCAATAAGATTCATGCGAGAAAAGATGTGATCGCAGGATCTAAGCCAAGATTGGACTTCGATGATGCTTTCGGAACCCCTGAATGGCTTCCCACCCAAATTGGTATAGTCACTGCACAAACATACAAATCCGGATTTTTGGTGAGTAGGCACGGGAATGGATCCGACAGCTTGAGAATTCTTTACCAGATCAAGAAGCTGTTGGACAGACATAAATACTCCATCCTGGGGAGTAGCACTAGATTGACCGACACTAGGACGGTCTGGTCTAACCATTTCTCTTCTTTAAGAAAGAAAGAAAGAAGAAGAAAAAGGTTATTCACAAAATGAATAACAAACAATAATGATTGATAAAACAAGGCATCACAAAAGAAAATAGGATAAGATGGTGCGAAGACTCGAACTAAATCCTAAGGCACGTCTCCTAAGAGGGACTTAGGACGATGATCCTTGTTAAATTATTCTACATTATTCCAAAGTTTGGCTTTGATACCAAGCTGTGATGCCCCACCTCTATACTCACACTAGCCAAGGACACTACGGAGTAATGCCGTCAACTAGCGTGAAGAATACGGCTATTGAGGAGCGACCATCCATGTAATTGGTTTGTGCGAGCACCGGTATGTCAAATAGTACAACATGCATTTCTTTTCTAGAGGAAATCCGACATGCCGATACAAACCCAAAGCTACTACACAGTGGCTTTATGATCTTCGGAAATAAATATAGAAATAAGCATAACACAAATCAGTCATAGATATTCATATCACAAAGGCGGAAACAGATATGAATATTACACATAAAAGTGTATATCAGATGAGTGGTCTAACAAGATCCACAATATCACAAAGGAATAGTTACAAGTGCTACACAAAAGAATAAGTATACATCAATGAGTCTATATCTCGAGTGTATAACAACAAAAACTACCAAGCTAATGTAGTTAGCCAAAAGTCAGATAATATTCCCAGATGAGGAGTCAAGCAGAAGCACCAGTAATATCTCGGTCTGACCCGAGTATTATTTAATAAGAAAATAATAAACGGATCAGTCTATCTATAAATATTAGGTAAAATGATATTGAATAAGGGATACGACAAAAACCTATGATAACAATAATGTCATACTATGAAAAGTATACATTAGAAAATCTACCAAAATCATACAATATCTCAAGAGTCTCATAACATCAAAAAGAATGTCATATTCTTTATTTTATTCACCAAACCACAAATATTGACATCATATAGCTGCCAATCATAAAAGCTGGTGAAACACAAATTCTAGAAATCATCAATTAGAAATCCAGAAATCACAAAAGGGGGACGCCTATCACAAAACGGGAGCATGAAAACTCACCAACACGTGTATCACAAATGGGACGCTATCCCATGGTCGCTAACCATAGAGCCGGTGCAACGACGTAGTACAATATCTGTACGTCCGAGGAACCATAAACTCAAATAATTCGAAACAACGACGTATTACAATGGTACGCCCGATGATCCTGATAAGCCGAAACAACGACGTAGTACAAAAATACGTCCGATGAACCAAACTCCACAAAAGAATATGGGTCGCTAGCTCACAAAATTTGAGTCGAAACTACAAATAATACATAGGTCGTTAGCCTATAAAAGAAATGAGACGAAACTCAATAAAACGAGGTACCGTCCCCTACGTGGACAAAGAAACATAGCATATAGCTAGTCTAAATCATATAAAATAATCATCAATGATCATCGAAAAGTGTCAACTACATTAAGCTAGTAAATAAATGAGTTTAGCTTCATGTCCCATAACCACTGGCTTAACTTAAGTATTTACGAACAAATTGTAGATCTCCACTCGAAAATTGTCACAAGCGGTTCAATCGAACAATCCATGAATTAACCGACGAGGTAAACGACAGCGTTTCATACCACTTGTTTTACTAAGTCATTTAATTAGATTTCTCATACGAGTGAGGTAAAGGTTTGATATGCTAGTAGATTGGAAAACTGTTTTAGAAACGAGCTTTGTAATAAAATAGTGTTGAAATCGTTTTGATAAAAGAGTTTTGACATTTACTACTAGTATTGAAACCTTTATATTTTTAAAGTGACAAATCACAAAAATGATTGTAGAAACAATCACTCACCAAAATTAACATTCGAAGACGTGAATAGAATCCAAAGAAATCGATACTGAATCGTTCAAGGTGGATGTTCCAAAAATCCCAAAGAAAACGTCATCAAAGTCGTTAATAAATGATAACAACAAATGGAAATCAACAAAAATCGATTAAATTTGGAAACTCAAGCTAAATACGCAAAATTGGAAAAAAAACAAGCAGATTCAGACGTCTGAAGTGTATGATTCAGACGTCTGAATCTGGAAAATAAAATATTTCCCAGAACATAAATCATACGTCTGAACCTATAAATTCAGACGTCTGGAAATGCTAATTTTTAGCCTATTTCCACTCTGGTTCAATTCGAACCAATTCAGACGTCTGGAACCTTTGATTCAGACATTTGAACACTGGGGAATAAAAATTCCCAGTATAATATTCAGATGTTTGAAATAAGATTTTCAAACGTCTGAAACTGTTGCTCAGGCACTTTTATGAACCTAGGCCAACAATGGCAAAAATAATTACCGGAAGCGATCGGACGAGCGACGACGACTAAGGATTTATACCAAGTGACAACTCAGCCTTAATGGTTCTTCGATACGCCTCGAATATCAATGTCCAAATATCCATATAAGAATTTTCATAAATTTTGCTTTCAAAACACCAAAAATGGGTTTATTCACCAAAGCAATCCAAATCAAAAGCAAATGCACATGAATAAGTATTAGGAATTCATACCTAACGACAAGGATAGATATGGACATAGATGTGAGATAAAAATCTCACCTTTAAACCCAAAACAAATGAAGAAGAAGCTATAGAGAAATGGCAAGGACAATCACTCTTCAATTCCAACCCAACAAGCTTGAATCTAAGCTTAAAAGAGAAACATTTCCTAAGTTAGGTTTAGGAATTTATGAGATTGAAAAGAGAATGAGTTGGAGAAGATGAAGAGAAGGCTTACCAAAGCTTCTTCTTTGAATTTGGAGTTAAAGCTTGGATTTTGCAAATGGAACTAGGCTTAGGATTTCCTAATTCTTTTTCTCCTCCACCATTTTTATCTAGAGCTTGAGAGTGTTAGGAAAATGAAGTGAATGAAGATAAGTGGGGGTGGAGTAGGATATAGGGCTGAAACCCAAACCAAAGCCCAAAGTGATAAAGTTGTAAAATTCTACTAACTCCAAACATATCAATGTTTATACTCAAAAAGGTCGCAAACGTCATTTTGAACAATATGGGGGTGGTCTTGAGTCCTAATTCGACCGTTTGCAAAAAGTAGCTTTTCGAACTATGATCCGACTAGCGATGAAATATTTAAATAAAATATTTAAATATTCAATCGTAAAATATGAGGGTTGTTACAATTGTGATGGATGTTGATTGTTGATATTGGATGAATAGATGTTGTATTTTATATCGTTATAAACTTCAGTTCACTTTGGGTTGAAATGATACATACCCGAATGATCTATAGATTAAGAAAAAATCGTTATTAGTTGAAATGATAGACTCAAGCGATTTTATGGATGTTAATATAAATTCGGAATTGCGGTTTGAAATGATATATAACCGTAAATTTTAAATTGTAGATTGAAATGATAAATATCTGTGCCACTTGACCCTAAGGTAGAGACTTATATACGGACACCGGATTGGTTAAATTGAATGATTTTAAAATCCAAAAATTTTGAATTTAATTTAAATGATATTTTGAAATAAATTTGATTTATATAAACTGAATTATTATTGGGAAATCAAGTTTTATGTTGAAATGTGAATTGGTTTAAAGGAATTGTTTTAAGAGATGAAATTGAAAGTTTAAAGTTAAATTTTTAAGTATAAATGAAATTCTATTGGAATTGGGCTATTGAATTTATTTGAAATATAACTTTGAAATATTTTGAAATTGGAGTAATTCGAATTGATATTTGAACATAGATTGAAAATGAGATGAAATTCAATGATTTATTGAAAATTTAAATTGAAAGGTTTGAAATTGGTTTGCTGATTTCAAAATTGAAATGGTCCAAATGTGTTGAAATGAAATGAATAATTTAATTTGATATAAAAATTCCAAATTCATATTTTAGTATAAACTATTTAAAAATATATTATTTTAAATTTCTAATTACTAATATTTTCAAATTTATTAAACTATTTAACCAATATTAACTATATGAATTATTTCAATCTATTTTAAACCAATTTAATTTATTTTAAATTAATTAAACCATTTTAATTCATTTTAAATCGAATTAATCTATTTTAAAGCTATTTTAGAGTATTTAACTATTTATAGCTATTTTAACTATTTATAATTATTTAAACTATTTCTAAATTTCCAGACTAAGTAAAGTGGAAGTGTTTACACTCAATTCATTGGTTTAAAAGAGAATAAGGTTAAATGATGTTATAACCTAAGTTGAGATTTAGATGTTATAATGAATTGAAAATGATGATTTTGAAGTAAGGATTTAAACTATTTTGGAAATATGGTTTTTGGAAGAAATTATGACTTTTGAAAGTGAATATGATTTGAAAGTGAATATGGTTAAGTGAATATGGTTTGAAAGTAAATATGATTCGAAAGTGAATATGATTTGAAAGTGAATATGATTTGAAAGTGATATGGTTTGAGAATATGATATTTTGATATCAATTGTGAATTGACTTTTGAAGTGTAAAAGAACCATCCGGTGTGTAATAAGCGATGGGTTGTTGAAGAGATCGGGATCGGATATTGTCATACTATCTACCAATACCCAAAACCACTTTGAAAAATGTGTACGCGGTGGAGATTCCAGAATGAAGTAGGATGGTGGGAGACGATCCTATATGAGGTATATACGTGGACGTGACTCCCATGAGTTAGTTTAAGGTGGCTAAAACAGGAGCAATCGATGGGTCAAGTGAGGTCATTCCTCCGATCGGGCATACTCCTTCGATACTATATTCTGATTTTGTGATTGATTCGGTGGCTACCCTTGATTTTGATTTGGGAGTGTGTTCCGAGGTGGGCGGTAGCTGCGGCTATGCGTTACCACCAGTCCGGAAGTGTAATTGGTATATCTACCCCGGCATGGCCTAGTTGTGCCCTATCCCCTACCATATCGAGCCCATTGCGAGTTTGTTTTGTACCATACCTATGGAGTGCCCTATGATGACGCCCAGTACGGGGGAGATTGCGGCACTGTATAGACTGTGGGAATATATAAAATGTCTTAAGGGCGATACGGGTAATGCTTTAATGCTATTTTAATACTTTTACTTTACTGTAGACATATTATAATAGCGTATTGTACTACATAGTAGATAGTTTAAAGGATCCTTAGGAGATGTGAATCGTGAACATCTCTTAAGTTACTGCACTCACGTTGGACACTGGGTAGGAGATGTCAAATCCCGTAAACATCTCTGGTGTCGTTCCAGTCATATTTATTTACCGTTGATTTAACTTACATAAGATCTTTTAGTTCTGACGCGAGTGTTTTGTCTTTTCAATTCACTCGACTCAGCCTGAGCATTTCAGGATTTGAAGACCTCATTTCAGAAGGACGAAGACGAAGATTTGTACTACTATTATTTACTATATTTATTCTACTGTATTCCGCTGCATTATTTATTTACCACTGATATGTGTAACTCTGATTCTGTATTGTATTAGTATAATCAAATGTTTTGTAAATAGCTTCATGAGCTGTTATTTGATTATTATATTTGTTATTCCGCTGCAAGATTCTGTTTTGTTTTTCTTTTTCTGATTTTTCTTATTCACCCCAATAACAATCTGCTCTTTTATATTGTTTGAATCTGACGTGTGTGGTTTATCGTCGATTTAAACTTTTCGAAAAAGCGGGTTGTTACATATTGGCAGGAGCCACTAGGTTCACAGTAAGCCCATAAAAACTGTATAAGAGAAAAAGATATTTGTAGGGGCCAATAAGTTCACAGTAAGCTCATGATAACTGTGTAAGGGAAAAGATATTGGCAGGGGTTAATAGGTTCGTAGTTAGCCCATGAAAACTATGTAATAATAATTATGTCAGTAAGACAGATTTATAGTTATCCCATGAAAACTATGAGTGGATGTTGGCAAATGCCAATAGGTTTATAGTTAGCCTATGAAAACTATATCCGGATAAGAAATTAAGATAGTGACTGATGTCAATAGGTTTCTAGTCATCCCATGAAAACTAGGATATATGTAAAGATATTTACAGATGTCAATAGTTCCTAGTCATCCCATGAAAACTATGTAATTGGACATGAAATCCTTAAATATTTAACCGGTTATTAGTCAGCCCATGAAAACTATTAGGTTAATGGTAATCCTAGAAATATAAATAGGACAGGTAGTGTAAATGAATTGGAATGGGTAATCCAGTATTGATTCATTTGTTCTGCATATCATCATATTATAATGTTTTTTAATTGACTTAACCATTATGGATGCAGGAGCATAGAAAATGGTTTGTAGAAGTCTTATGATACTAGTGAGGGGAACCCCTTTCACTAAGCGGCGTGGTCTCACTAGCTATCTAAATGATACGAGATAGTAGATTATTATTCATACCAGGCTTTATGTTTGAATCAAAGTTTTTGATTTCCCCTTAAACTCTTGGGTACTAAATTGATTTTGAGTAGTCCAAGGGATTAAGGTTTTCAGATACCTCATTAGACGAATAAGCTTCCAAAGACGTGCAGAAGCCATATAGTTATTCTGAGTTCTTGTTCAGTTTGAGTTTGTTGTGCTATATTTTGATAAGGCAAAATTTTTCACTTGCCTATCATATACTCTGAACACCAAGGAGGCACCTTCATATGTCGTTCTTGGAGTATGTTGTAATAATTATATTTTTCTAAACGTTGTTACATGGTGAGATCATGTATGTTGAAATGTCTTATGGAATGGAATTTGAATGTTTTTTGAAATTTTAAATTTTTCCATATCCATATGTTTCTGGTATACCAATTTATATTACATTACCTTATTTGGTCGCCAAAATTTAATAACTATGGATGACTACAGCATCCGTAGCCACTAGCGTTTGGCCTCCAAGTGGGGGATGTTATAGTCCCATACCTGATATACCGGGACTGATGCCTGGGAAACCTGCTCCTTTTCTTTTGGCCCTTCCACATCAATAAAAGCAGGCTCTTCTTGGGGGATGGAATTTGTAGGAGATTTAGGCAGGATTGCTTATCAGGAGATGAGTCCAGTTTAAAGGACTTCGTGTTATCATCTCCATCTTTTTCAAAAGTTTTAGTTTGACCACCTCCATTGCCACCTGATCCTTGTCCGTTGTTGATGTTATTATCCATGTCATCATTGTTATCATCGCCATTATCATTGTTATTATCATCTCCCGCCTCTTCGACGGCCTCATCTTTGTCATCTTCTTCTTTGGAGTAGATTCGACTTCGAAGGAAGGAACTTTGAAGGAGAGAATTTTTTAGGCATCAATCTCCTCTCTTTTGGCCGCCTCAATTCTTTATTGTATCTGTTTGATCTTACCCATAATCCTATCGACCAGTGTGGGGTCAAGCGAGGGAAAGCTTAAGTCAGGGCACTTGTTGATGTTGCCAACATAAGTGAGCATTAAGGAATCATCAAAAAAGTTCATCATAAGATCTTCAAGAGAAGTGTCAAGAAATTGAGACACTCGTGTTTTGCATCAGATTTGACGTTGACTGCAAATTTCAAAGATGCTTTGTTCTTTTTCGACTTTTCTTTTAAAGAGGCTAGTTTTGTCGCTATTTGGATCTTTTCCTCCTCGGATTCTTTTAAAGCCATTTTTATTGCTAAGTTGAGCTTTCCATTCCTCTAAGATAATGGGTTCCGACTAGGCGAGAGAAGCTCTCAATCGCTCAAGTTTAGTCATAGCATCAACCTTCTCTGTGGATAAAGTGGAGACTTCATTCTTTAAGCCAAAAATTTCGTATTAAAGCTTAGAGGATTCGGCAGAAGTTCTTATTGCATTTTCCTGTAAAGAGAGCCAAACCTTGGAAATACGAAAGAAAAATTACAGCATAATTCAAAAAATTAAAGAAGAAAGTAACAAAGAAGTCAAATAAAGAGGAACATACCAAGAATTATTGTTTAATTAAAGAACAGTGGTGACCCGCCAAGACAATAACAGAAGAAGGATGGGGCACAGAGGCAAAGGATGAAGAACTCAGGATAGATCGGACTATCTCTTCAAAATTGATTAATGATGAAGGAGACTTGGCTTAGAGGGGATGAGTTTCTGAGAAGGGGTTGGAATCTCCAAATCCTTCTGCATTTTCTCAATCGCACTTGGAGAGCTCGAGAAGACGATGCAGGAAAGTGGATCAACCAATATGGGAGTCTTTTTAGGTTGCTTGGGAGGAGCTTCAATAGTCAAACTCTCCAAAGCTTTATCAATATTTTAAGACTCCTCCTTCTCTTATGACAAAGAATCAGGAACTTCGAATATTTTTGTTATCATTAAAGGTGGTTCCACCATAGTCGATTTGAACAATTTTCTCTTGACGGCCATCTTTGTCTTAGCTAAGGCTGGAGAAAAGTATAGCGCAAAAGAAGTTGAAGAGGGAGGATCCTGATCACTTGTAGATATTCCAACCTGAGAAGCAATTGTAGGAAATTCATGCAAATTATAAGTTAATAAAATAATTTGAGAAGAAGCGCCATGGTAAACAACAAGAATAACATCTAAATTTAGTAGAGTGGTCAGAGCATATAGGAGACAAAGGGAAAAAGTTGGTTGGATTTCCCAAAGAGAGAAAGCGTTTGTCTCGAGATGTAAGCTGGGCTAAGGGAGGTTGACCAAGAATCCTTTGGCATGTAGGCAAGAGAGAGTGCTTTAGCAAATTTAAGGGGATCAGCAGCGTCAATCTATTTCCAATCTGGCCTAAAGCTGCTATCAGCAACTCCACTGTTTTCTTATCCTCTGCCTTTAGTTCTTTAGCAGGAGTTCTGACAAAAAACATAGATGAGCAAAAAAAAAAAATCTGTAACTAGATGGAAGGATAATAATCTAAAATCTATGCTTAGGTGGAGTTGAGAAGGCCCCGCTAATGTGGAGGAAGCATCTAACAAAAAAGAACTGGTTCTCCCAGTCTCTTAACTTGTTCACTCCTTCGGATATCAATTTCTTAAGAGGATTTGCCTAGAAGAATTGGTTGTTTATTGCTTATCTTAACAAACCGGACAAGGTGATTTAGAACTTAAGCATTTAAGGAGAAAAGGCCAGACACTAGTGCCATTAACTCCAAAGATAAGAGATAATGGGAGATAGCTGAATTGGAGCAATTCCAAAATAAGCTAAGAACTCCGACAAGAATTCCGAAAAATGAAGGAATCTACCACGTTAGATGTGGATTGCAGTGTAAGCGAAGAACCCTTCAGGTAGGCTATTGATGGTGTCATTTTCTACAGGGGGATTGCTTCCAATCCTGTGATCCCAAAGTCATTAAGGATTGCATCCACTTCATCCTGAGTGGATATCGGGGAATGCTTAGAGATAGCATCAACTTTCTTGGGAGAACTCATGATTCTGCCAGGTGAAAACGTTCTAGTTAGAAATTACAGTTTGTTATGAAATTAACTTCTTTCAAGGATTACTAAAAAATTATTGCACTAATTTGAACATCAAACAAAGCATTAGATTACCTATTCTTGAAAGAATGTCAAAATTAAAAAATGAGATTTACTGAGCTTTCGACGGAGTCGAAAGGGAAACAGAAGTTAACCCTTAACATACCCTCCTTTCAACATGTCGAAAGCCCGAGTACAAACATTCACCGATCTTTCGACTGGTTCAAAAGGGAGGAAGGAAATATATATCCGACCAACCCTCTTCAACAATGTCGGAAGCTCAATAGAAACTTTGGTTATTAGTATAGTTAAAACCTACAAAACAAATTGAAGTAAAGTAAACATTGCCAATATTCTATAAACAATAGAAAAGACCCTTCGACGTTGTCGAACCTTTAACCTTAGTTTTACGAGGGAAACATGAATGTTATCGAAACCTTATATACCATTTAAGTCAAAAAAAATTAAGTTCAAGTGGTATTGTAAAAAAAATAAAATGACTTGGAATGTTTCGACAATATTGGAAAAAGACGATTATAGGAGGTTTCGACTCTTTAGTTACAGAAGGTTTCGATAGAATCGGAAGGAATGCAGGGTTTTGAAAACATACCAACAACTGCATTTCAACCGAAACAACAGGTTTCGACTAAGTCGAAACGTTTACTTAATGTGCAACTTATACAAAGTATGCTTTCCCCAACACAATTTATGAAATATATCTATCTCTAACCTAAATAAATTGAAAGTAAATTCATATTAAAGTTTGTAAAACCTGTGAAACAAAATTTATGCTTTCGAAGTCATGAGTTACGATGTAATAACTAACCTCTTCGAAAGGTATTAGGGTTGAAACCACAAAATTGCTTTCGAAGAGGTCAGCTTCGTATGAAATAAGCAACCTTTCGACAAGGCCTACTAATAAGGCGTTATATTACCTTTCGACCACAAAGAAAAGGGCTAAAAAAGAAAAATAGAATATGCTTCCTTAATCCCTTTTGAAGGGGTAGAAAGGTAAAATTTCTAGCACCAAATTTTTGATTCGTAAAAACTCAAAACTTCTGGGCGAAGTTAACCGAAGATTACTTCTTCCTCAAACCTAATTTCAACCTAGAAACTTAAAAATTAATAAGCAAGCGAATTCAAACGCGGATCAACTACTTAAATTTTTGAAATTTTCGAGATAAAATTTGAATTCTCTAAAAAACACGGTAACAATGAAAGTGGAACCAGGTAAGATTAGAGCAAGAATTAATAATAAAAATGTACATCAAATCAAACCATGAAAGTAAATTGAATGATGCTTTCAAGCAAATAAGAACTCAGACAGTTTCCATCAAATCAAAACGATAATCATAAATCCAAACATTGAAAGTTCGTGAAATTAAGATTTCCAGTAAAATAAAGAAGGGAAAGATTAGAGAAACGAGAAAACAAAAACTTACTTTAGATCTGGATTTTTGATTGTAGAACAAAGTTTATTTGAAAATTTAAGAACTGAGAATTTTGCTTGGAGATGATTTTAATGCAGGTGAATGAAAGAGATGAAGAGGAAATTGTGATTTATAAGAAAAGTTAGCAAAGATATGGACCGCCCTATAGAAATTAAATGAATGACCCAGATGCACGTGGGATGTGCAAAGGCGGGAAACATTGAAGGTTTCGATGATTGACACAAAAAGTCAAAGGCATCCCTTCGCGGGGGGAATGTTACCAAAAAATATCCTTTCAACCTTGTTGAAACCAAATTGATTGGAAAACAAAGAAAAGCAAGAGAAACTAGCCCCAGCAAGACCATTCAAAGGAGTCGAGGGGATGCAAAAGCCAAAGACTATAAGCTTCAAAACCCTTCGAAGGAGTCGAATGGGTCGAAAGCACACTTTCGCTTTAGTGAATATCTTTTGAAGCAGATGCTACTGCTTGCATGAAAACCTTTTGAATGAGTTAAAGAAACCTCTTTCGAAGGCAAGGAACAATAGCCTTTAATATACGTGCCAAACCTGTCGAAACTAAAGGTTTTGCCTACCTTCAAATTGCTCAAAATCAACCATTTCAGAAGCAAATTCAAGCCTTTCAAACCGGTCAAAGCCTTTGATATCTAGGGAAGTTTCCGCATCAAGTTACAAGCATATGTTTGGAAGCTACAAATAGCATCAAAACCATCACCATTTCAACAGCTACGAAGCCCCTGGAAACAACCTATCGATAGAACCGAAAGCTCCTACAAAGCAATATAAAGAAGAGAAGGCGCAACCGCCCCTTTCGATGAAGACGAAGGGATTCAAGCCTATTTGAAAGCATTGTAGAGGGAAGCGCAAGTATCGAAGGATTCGGAAGGCATTTGAACCCACCTTTCAACCAGGTCGAAAGCACTGGATCGAAAGGTACCAACCTGCATCTATAAATAAGACCCAAGGCGTATGGTTTAGGGGATCCAAACTCAGTCAATCTACACTTTTATTTTCCTAATTCTACAAAGTTGTAAACCCTAATTTGTAAATCGAATTAGGGAAAATTGATCAATAAAGGCTTCATTGAGTTAATAAGGGGAAGACTTTAATATTCTTGATTATTTAGTTGTTTCGAAAGCTTTATTAGTTCTAACATTGTTTTCCAGGTCTCATCGAAAGTCATCTTCCGTCCTGGTCCAAAACCCAGTGACTTCAATTAATCCCAATTCTTAACTCTAGGCTACTACTCATCAAACTTTTGCGTTCTAGAGGATCAAAACCTAATATCAAACCAGTTTCACCTTATATCCTAAACCTGAGCCGAAGTTACTTAAGATTCCATCTTTCGACAAGGTCGAAACCATCCAAGACAGATCATACCCCTTGAATTTTTAGAGCCATCCTCTAGGCTTTCACAACTACTCCAAAAGGACTATTTTGAAGGGATAATCAATCCACTCTATTCAGCTTAAAAGACCACAAAAAGGAGAATTTAAACCTTTCGTCTAAGTCGAGTGGTCAAATAAAAAGAAAATTACATAATAAGGACTGATTTGAAGGGTGATCAAAAGCAGGCATTCGCATCCTAGCTCTCTCCAACAAACCAAAAGAGACCTAAAGGGCTAAACTTTCAACTTTGGCGTGTTGAAAAGTTTTCTTGTTAACAATGATCAGCTAGACTTAGAGATCGGTAGGTCTTGGTTGAAGAAAGGGTCAGTACAAAAGCTTTGGGATAGGGGACAGTATGTAGGGTTCGGTCCATAGGGATCGATATAAGTACTTGTAGGGGTTCTTTGACCTTATAAACTAGCCTAACCTTACTTGCTTGACATTAATCCATCCAATGAATTTGGACATACCGTGATAATGTACATTAAACATGCATATTTACTGCTGAACTTGAGATTGAACAATTAAATCCATGGAACTTTCTGCATATACTAAAAACTTACAAATTGACTTGAACGACAAACTTTAGATATACCGATAATCGATCCTAAAGATTTTACAACCGATCAATCTCACCGCCTGCTGTGATGATAAGTGATGATGGTCACTCTGGTCAGAATCTAGAGTCTCATCGTCTAACTTTGTTCTTTCTGATTTTAAATTATTTATATCTACCATACATTTCACTACATTGCACTAGCTTACATAACTTGGGGGAGAAGGTAAACTTTTCTTACCTCGATTATCTACTGAGTATAGCTAATATAGACTTCAAACGCTTCGAGCATTTAGCAGGTATGTCTTTCGTTCCGGCAATGCAACACATCAATTCTGAAGAAAAATCAAGTACTGTGACTATATCCCACAGACTTTCTCCCAGCATATCAAGCAGAACAAACAGAAGTTTCCACCCTACCGGTCGACCTTTTCTTAGATGTTTCTGTCTTCTTGGTGGAGGATATATGTCTTGCTCCCGATGTAATAGTAGGTGTCATTCTTCTTAATAACCCAGTAGATTCTCAAGCCTCCCAAATTAGTTTGGCTTACCTTTGCCTCCTGTGTTCTATAAATGGAATTAAGTTTGTAGACGTCTTGGTCCCTTCAATAAATGACAGGCCTCACTTGGCCTCAGAGGGTACAAGGTGTGTAACAAATTTATGTGTTGGGACTGATGCGTACCACCCTTTAATTCGTTTATTTGAGAGATGTTGAGATATCTTGGAATAGCTCCCACTTAACTCCATCCAAACAATTACACCTTCCTACTGGAACCTTCCTACTATTTATTAACATTATATTTTGTCCGCCAACACCCGTGGACATAAGATTCATTTACAACTTCAAATGACGGTCAGGAAGTCCTTCCTACATTTTTCTCAAACCTTCTCCTAACTTCCAAGTCTTAACAGGCACTTGGAACAAATTATCTCTATTCAAACACGAATGGTTTTATGTTCGATGTTCTCCTAGCTTCGCAAGGTGATGGTTGGAAGGACGTAAGTATTACCTCCATTCCATTCTAAAGTCCTTTAATCAAAGTCATATTTTTTTAATCTAGTAACATCGAAAATTCTTTCAAGTGTCCATCTAAATCAGGAAGGTATTAACATTTCAATAGTGGTCGCCGCTATTCGTCCTACCCGTGTCAAAGATATGGATATTAAACTTCTTGTTACCGATCTGTTACTATCTTTATTCGAGCTGCTAGAAGAAGGTCATAGCAGTGGGCTCCTCGAAAGCATATCATTGTCAAAAAACATTATAGAGAAAAAAAGAAATGCCATCAATCCTGTTGTGCCCCCTGCCGAGGGGGCTCAGGATAACATTGAAGAAGGTGAGATCAGGGGTTCTCAGGCTAGTTAATCCAGAGATACTATCGTGGGCCCAGGGAAGGAGCCCATGGTCGAACCGTCGTAAGGTGCACGATCTCAAATATCCACTAAGGAAAGAAGAGGCTGGCATACAAAATTTGTGAAAGAAAAACTATGTAGATCCAGAATTCGTCATTACCGCTATTGAAGAAGAATCATCTTCCCAGCACTTGGAAATTTCACTAAAGGGATTTCCAAATCTCCAAATTCTAGATGATATTATGACCAATGACTTTCCAAATATCAACATTGAAGAGCACATTCTCCTATTAGGAGCTATGAAGGCATTCATCCTCCTGATAAAGGAGAGAGAATGCCCATGAACAAGGCCACAACTGTTGAATCATGAGTTTTGATTCATGACAAAAGGCTTAAACGATCAGTGATGAGACTATATGATCAAGCGACAAAAAAGGAATGAGATATGTTATTAAACTACAAAGGAGACGAGACTTCAAATCTAAGTATAGTATGATTATTTACTGAAGTTTGAGTCTTAGATATAGTTTAAAATTGTTAAAATCTACCCTCAAGTAGTTTACACAAAATCAAAGTTGATTTAAGATTCAAACTTTTTTTGAAAAATAAGCAAATTGTACATTGACAACCAGGTCAGTCGACTGACCGAAAACAGCTAGTCGACTGACCATGCTCAGTACACAGATATGCACTATTTTAAATTATCTTTGAATATTCAGTAGACTGATCATTTTTACTCAGTTGACTGACCGACTCAAACGACTATTTTCACTGAAAAGACACTTCTAATTGTGAAAGGTTTTGATCCAAACTGAAGAGATATAACTGCATCTTTTGATTGAAACTCTTTGTGAATAGTTGTAACTATTTGTTCAATATATAAACATGTTAGAATCACTTCTCAAATCACCAATTTTTATTTTGATTTCTTGCTATATTCTCTACTATCTCTCTCTGCAATCTACAAGCAATCACAATCTATATATTGCTTGAATCTCTGAATTAATTAACATATTCTTCGATTCTAAGCGATATCTTCCTTTCGTATCTTCACACACAATATTTACTTGAGGATTTGATTATAGGAAGGGTGTACTATTAAAAGACATATCTGTGTTATTTAGAACACTAGTGTCAACTGTTTTGTTTACCAGTAGAAGTCCTGTTCGGTTATTCAAGCGGTAAAAGTCCCCTTTGGCTGTTGAGGTGGAAAAATCCTGATCAGTTGCTTAAGTGTTGTATACCTATTTCTTCGGGTTAAGAGAGGGGTTTATAGAGTTTAAATCCAGAGTGTAATCTAGGACTGGATGTAGAACGGAAAGTTCGAACCAGTATAAAAATTCCTGGTGTGCTTATTTCATTTACTTTATCTATTATCTAGATTATATCTCTACACAAATATAATACTTCATATTACACGGTCCTAAGTGATAACTAGCCACACAGTAGTCACTTTCATTTGGTATCAGAGTAGGACATCCTATAACCGTAACACAGTTATTTGATTTTTTTTGGTAATATGGATAGTAACACCAATTCTAGCATTAACATTAACTTTAGTTTCAATGAAGGTCAGTGAACTGCTCAACCACCACTATTTAATTGTCTTAACTATATTTATTGGTCAACTAGAATGAGAATATATATGCAAGATAATGGTTTTGAAACCAAGAATATTACCCAAAAGGAATATACCATGCCAACAGAAAAAATTTCAACTTGGACTACTGCACAAAAAACTGATGCTACTTCATATGCTAAAGCTATGAACATGTTATTCTATGCATTAGATAAAAATGAGTTTAATAGGTCAGTATGTGTGCAACAGCTTATGAGATATGGAGAACTCTAAAAGCAACTCATGAAGGAACTAACAAAGTCAAACAAAGCAAAATCTCTATTTGAAAAATCAGTTCCAAAATTTCAAAATGAAACCAAACGAAACTATAAATGACATGTACTCTAGATTTCAAGATACATATCACTCACTATTGGCACTAGGAGAAAAATTTTCTGACTTCGATATAGTATCAAAAATCCTAAACTCTTTAACGGAAGAATGGGAAAGAAAGGTCTTAGCTATTGAAGAAGCAAACGATATTTCCACTATGAAACCCGAAGAGTTAATAGGAAATCCATTGTCATTTGAAGTGAATTTGCAGGCAAAGAAAGTTCAAGCACAGGATAAGAAGAATCTAGCATTTCAAGCAGAAAAAGATGATTCTGATTCGGATGAAGAGGATATGGCACTTATTGCTAAAAATTTCAAAAAAAAGTTTGAAATTCAAAAAGAATAAAAAATTCAGGAGTTCCAGAAACAACTATAACGACAACAATAATAGCAATAAACCACCATCCTCTGTCATGGAAGGTTATGAATGACATAAAATAGGTCATATGAAGAAAGATTGTCCAGAGAAAAAGAAAAATAAATTCCAGAAGGACAAATTCAAGAAGAAAGCATTTTCAGTAACATAGGATGATTTAGATTCTTCTTCATCATCAGAGAGTGACAGTGACAGTGACAGTGACACGAAGCAAGCAAATGTATGCTTCATGGCTACAAATGATGATGTAAGTGAACCAAATTTTGAAGATTTGGTTGAAATTAATTCAGAACTAATGGACTTTGTAAAACAAACTAAAAAGCAAAATAAAGAGTTACAAGGAAAACTAAATAGATCTGAATTAGAAATTAGTATGCTAAGAGATGAAAAGAAATATCTAGAAGAAGAACTTGAAATATCTCAAGAATCTAATTCTAATTTAACATCTCAACTTTCTATGATAACTCAGGAACTAGAAATACAGAAGAATAAAAACGATGATTTATCAGTAGAAATTAATGATTTAAAATCTAACATTAAAGTATTAAAGTTAGAAAATTCTAGTCTCAAAACTATGTTAGAAGATATTAATAAAAATATTTCTAAGTTCAATAAAGGACGAGAAAATCTTTCTACAATAATAGAAAATTCTCAGTCTACTTCAAATAAAATTGGACTAGGATATAAGAAAATTGAAAATCCAAAGAAATCTGGAAAGTTTAAAAATAAGTTTAAAAACAAAATTAAGAAAGATATTAAGAAAACGGTTTCTAAAGATCTTAAAACTACTAAGATATGGATTCCTAAAACAAATAACAATTTAATTAGGAATAGACATATCAAAACATTTATGGAAACTATTCATAAAAATAAGAATTACATTTATAAAGGGAATTCTGAACCCGCTTGGGTTTGGTTTCCTAAGACCTAACTCTTAGGACCCTAAAAAGAAAAATGGGTACCAACTTAATCTTTATTTTTTGCAGGTACCACTTAAAAAGAGAGGAAAGTGGATTTTGGATAGCGGTTGCTCGAAACACATGACTGGTAATAAGGACATGTTAACTAACATTGTCTACTCAAATGGAGGGTCGGTCACTTTTGAAGATAGTTCAAAAGGTTATATCATCGGCAAAGGTGATGTGAGCAATAACGGTATCTCTAATTAACCTCTCATTTCTGATGTTTTTTAGTTAAAAATTTAAAACATAATTTATTAGGCATAAGTCAATTATGTGATAAAGGTTTTTAATATATCCTTTTCAGAAAATAAATGCAATATTTCTGATAAAAATCAAAATTTAATTTTTGAAGGCATAAGAGATAGAAAATTTGTATTTTAAATATGAATATAAATCATAATACAAACATGTGTTTAATAGCTACAGAAAATGATTCTGGGCTATGGCACAAAAGATTTTGTCATATAAATATTAATACTACTAATAAAATAGCTAAAAATAAACTTGTTAAAGGACCACCTGATATGAAATTCAAAATTGATAATATTTGTAATGCATGTCAGTTAGGAAAATTAATAAAGTCTTCTTTTAAATCTAAGAAAATCTTATCTACAACACAACCACTTGAACTACTACATATGGATCTCTTTAGACCTACTCAAGTTCAATATATTAATCACAATAGATATGTGTTTGTCATTGTAGATGATTTTTCAAGATATACATGGACTATTTTCATGAAACATAAAAGTGATAATTTTAAGAATTTTATAATTTTTGTAAAAAGAATTCAAAATATAAAAAATTTAAAGGTTAAAAATATTAGAAGTGATCATGGAGGTGAATTTGAAAATGAAGCTTTTGAACATTTTTGTAACAAGACAGGAATTAATCATAACTTTTCTTTTCCTAAAACACCACAACAAAACGGAGGTAGGAAGGAAAAACAGAACATTACAGGAATGTACAAGAACTTTATTAAATGGAAGCATTCTACCTAAGCATTTCTTGGCAGAAGCTGTTGCAACTGCTTGTTATGTTTTGAATCGTGTTCCTATTCGATCATTAACAAAACACACCCCATATGAACTTTTAAATGGCAGAAAACCTAATATTTCCTATTTCAAAGATTTGGCTCAAAATGTTTTTTACTTAAACTAAAGATCAGCATGGCAAATTTGATCCAAAATCCAATGAAGGAATATTCATAGGATATTCGGAAAGAAGCAAAGCTTATCGAGTTTTTAATATAAGAACTAAAGTAATCGAAGAAACTCTTCATATATCATTCGATGAAAATGTCAAAGTTTCTTCTAAAATTACAAACTTGGAAAATAATTCTAATAAAATCATAACAAATAATTCAGAAGATGATGATATTATTTTTCAAAATAATATCATTAATAATACTAGAGAAGATGAAAACATTGTTCACAATGAAAATCTTGTAAGATCTCCCCCAAGAATTCCTAGGGATCACCCTGTTCAAAATATAATTAGAGAAGTAAATTCAAATGTAAGAACAAAGCATCAATTAAATCAAATGGGCCATATAGCTTTTCTCTCTAATATAGAACCTAAAAATACTAAGGAAGCCTCCACTGATGACTATTGGATTATAGCTATGCAAGAAGAGCTAAACCAATTTGAAAGAAACGAAGTTTGGGAATTAGTTCCTAGACCAAGTGATCAATCCGTCATTGGTACAAAATAGGTTTTCAAAAACAAAGCTGATGAACTAGGTAATATAACTAGAAACTAAGCTAGATTAGTAGCACAAAGATATAATCAAGAAGAGGGAATAGACTATGAAGAAACGTTTGCTCCTGTCGCGAGATTAGAAGCTATACGTATTCTATTGGCTTTTGCATGTTTTCGTAACTTTAAATTATATCAAATGGATGTTAAAAGTACTTTTCTAAATGGATATATAAAAGAAAATGTCTATGTTGAACAACCTCCTCTTTTGCTCATGAAAAATTTCCATATCATGTTTATAAAATTAAGAAAGCATTATACGGTTTAAAACAGGCACCTCGTGGTTGGTACGACCGACTTAAAAGGTATCTAATAGACTCTGGTTTTGAAATTCGAAAAACTGATCAAACTATATGAAACGGCCCGACTTTCTTACCACAGAAAATCGCATCATTTTTAAGAAAGAAAGGGATAGAAAAGAGAAAAGAAAGAAGAGAAGAAAGAAACAACATCAGAATCTAAACAGCGGAACGAATAAATTATATTAATAACATAAACATTACATAGTTTACAATCACAATCAGAGTTACACAGATATACATCACATACTAGACAGTTATAAACACCTGTCTAGTTATAAACCTCAATACAGTACAAGAAACAACTCAGAGAAATCTATATAGCGGAATACTATATATATATATATATATATATATATATATATATATACACACGCAGAAGCCTCCTGCTCCATTTGCTCCTCCACAATTCGTCAAAGCTAACCTGAATCCCTTGGATACTCATAAAAATTTGAGTACCCAAGAGTTTAAGAAAACGGAATAAACTCCGGGTCAGACATGGGTCTGGTGTGAGTAACAGGTTAAGGTTGCTTAACTTTCAAAAACCCTTTGAAAAGAAAGGTATCACGTAAGACTTCCCACACATAAACATGGAAAAGTTTTTACCTTACGCTAGCCAAAACATTTGATAGGAAATCCGATGATATATAATAGTGTCTAGAGTTTTCAAATAAATAAGAAATAGCCGAAATTGTTACATGATTAAATTCCAGCTACTAGCCACAAAAGTAGGTAATACAATCAAAACCGTTGGCACTTATTGGATTTTGGATTCCATACAATGGCAGGGCTACTAGGGTACCGCCCGTCATAGTACGTGGCCTAGATCACCGTACCGGGGAGTACGCCCGCTCCCCTGCAACACAAGGCCGGACTCATTTCTTACTGAACAGTTCCGAACAAGACAACCCCGTGGTTGTAGCTAGCAACCGCCCACACAGCCGAATATAAAGGGACCTCTAGACAGGGGTAAATCTCACCCTCAAGTGGGGGCTACCCACGAAGCCTTGCTGCACCTCCCCTGTTTTTAGCCATTCTCGGTTGATGAGGCTTTAGTCTACGATTACCTTTATAGGACATATCACTTAGAATGCTCATCATCCACCTGACGATGTTCTGAAAGCATTCAATCCATACAAGTTCGTTCCGGGTTCGAATGAAACCGAAGGCATTATCTCGTTACACTCATTTTGGAATCACCCTCAGAGTTAACGACAATAACCCTTGCACTCTGAACCACCATCTCGAACCTATAAGAACTAGTTCCGTTAAACTCATCACGGAATCACCCCTAGAGTTATACTGACGAATAGTTCTTACACTTCGAGTCTTCACAAAACTCCACTTTGATTCACGACCTAACGTTAATTTTGATCGATGTGGTTTTCGGATATCCAAATATGGAAACCCGATCCCGGTCTCATCGAAATCCAAAGCGTGTCTTTTAGATCCAAGTTGTTTTAAAGTTTAAAACAAATTCAATTATCTATATACACACAGATAGATAACTCACAAATCACAATTGATAATCAACATTATCAAATAATGGGTAATCCACATAATCAAGATCAAAATAGATAATCCATATATCATCATCCCAATAGATAATCTATGTTATCATCACAATGCAACCAAGCATTCATACCACACAATATTACTTATCTCGTTTCTGAGATCACAAAGCATCCAAGGCAATCAATGTCATCCATTTATACATAAGCAAAGATTTACTTATCATAATATAATTAATTTAAAATGAATTAAATTAACTATCTCCATCTCTAATTAATTTAAGGTGAATTAAATTAATTACTCCATTTTTAATTAATTTAAAATTAATTAAATTAATTAATTTATCAATATAAATCTTGCTTACCTAATCATTTAATTGATTTACAATCAATTAATCATTCATTATTAATCACCTTAATTAATCACCCTTGATTCATTACTCTTAATTAAAATCATGTAATTATCCTTAATTAATTTCACAAATTAATTATTCTCAACCAAACAGAAATTTACATTTAATTACTTCAATTAATTAATTAACTATGATTAATTACCTTAATCCTTAATTAATTACATTAATTAATTACCTTTAATTACTTATCATTGATTAATTAATCATAATTAATCATCTTTAATTACATCATTAATTATAATAGTTAATGATACTTAATCAATTATCCTCTTAAATTAATTACTTTAAGTAATTAACTCATAATTATTAATCTTCCAGATTAATTATATTTAGTAATTAACTAACTTAATTACTTAATTAAACCAGATTAATTATCCCTTAATTAATTTCTTAATTAATCCTTTGATTAATTACTAAATAATTTCATTCCAAATTACTTCATTCTTAAACATCTTCATTTAATTATATTCTGTAATTATCAATTACTTAACTAAGTAATTTCCAATCCATTAATTACATACAGTAATTATCTTTTAAACAAAAGTGTTTAAAATTAATTAAAACTTAATTAATTAAATTAAACAATCCCTTTTAACTTAATTAATTACCTTAAGTAATTAATTCCTTAATTACATCATTAAGTAATTACACTCAAAAATTCACAAATGATTAGTATTAAATCAATTAATCTAATTAATTATTAAAATTAACCATATTAATTAATTCTTAAATAATCCTGGTTAATGACCTTCATTAACCATTCTTTAATTACTTTCATTAAGTAATTAACTTAGATTAATTTCAAATTGAAATATCTTTAATTATCCATTAATTAAAATCTAATTTATTTAATTAATTAACCTTGATTTAAAACTTAATTACTTAATTAATAATTCATTAATCTTTAATTTAAAAATCTAATTAATGATCTTAATTATACATTTATTAATCATTAACCAATATTCATAAATAACAAATCATTAACTAATTAAATTAATTGACCATTCCTTAATTACTTTATTAATTAAAAAAATTTCCAAAACATTAATCTTAACTTAATTTCAAGATAAAACATATCTTAATTATGTTTAAAAACAATTTATTTAAAACAAAGCACCTTTGAACTACTTTGAAGTTTCATTTCAAATATGAAATTTAAAATAAATATCATTTAAACTTAAACAAAGTTTAAACCATTTAAAAACTTTTTAAGTTTCAAGACAAGCAAGTGTTTGTCTTAGAAATGAAATTCAAAAGGGTTTTGAAACTAATTCCATTAATAAATTCAAATTTACATTTTGTTTAAATCTTCAAATTTAAATCATCTTTAATTTCAAAAAAAACTGAAATTCCTTTTAAAATCTTGTATTTACAGATTTAAACCCTACTTTAACTTACTCATATTTAAAAGCTTCAGATTACAATTTTGAAACTACTTATTATTTTAAAATAGTTTAATATTCAAGTTTGAACTTTATTATTTATTATCATCATACTTTTTTTTCAAACTGAGATTTTAAAATTTGAAACCTAGATTCAATTTAAACTTGAATTTAATCTAGGTTTAAATCTTCTCTTCACAATCTTCAGATTTTAAAAAGTTTAAAATCTGAAATACAGGTTTCTGAAAAACCTGGAAAACACAGATCAATCAGCCCGAGACTCCCCAAAATTTCTTCGAGACAAATGCTGCTCTACTCCGAGTCAAATACCCACCTACTTCGAGCAACTCACAAGAACCTCCCCTGTTCCACAAGCAAACCCAACATCACCAGGAAACTCATCGCCGTGCATATTTATGGCGATCACCGCTTTCTCTGATCATCAGAGATGATCGTATTACTCCCAGAAACGCATCAATGCCCAAACATCATCATCAGATTGAACCAATAATCAACAAATCAAATTCAACCACCCATTTCAAAACCTGGAACAGAAAATCAGGTTTTCTGTCTCAAACCTGTCAACGGCGAATATTCACTGCTCCGACCACCAGAGCATTAACCCTTCCGGCCATGAACTCATCCACACACCAACTACCGTTCCTCGAAAGATCATAGCACTCGATCCATCCTTCACCTCGAAATGACCCGATTCTTAAAACCCATCAAAACTAGGGTTTACAAATGAATTTCAAAACTGCATCCACTCTAACCAATTTTATTCACATCTTTGATTTTTCTGAGCATCGCTAAACACTTATCTACTAGCCAGAAGAATCCCAAGCTTCCTCAGTCTAAAGATCAATGGTATTTGATTAAAATCCATTTTTGGTTCAATTCTAAACTGCAACTTAAACTAACACCTAAAAAATCCTAATACTTGATTTAAAAATCAAGTTTCAGTTAGTAATTTTGATTTATACTACTGAATTACTTAAACTAACATGTTTAGGTTTGGTAAAAATTCACATGCATGATGTTTCCAGGGTTTACAGAGGCAACATCCTATATTTAAATTCACTTTAAAAAATATTAAATATTAACTTAAGAAAAATAAAACAACCTTACTTTATAAATTTCATCATTTCAGAAGCTAAATTAAAAGATAAGTGTTAAATGATGTTTGTGTTAGACAAATCCATGAAACAGAACAAGCATTAAGTAAACACATGCACACATATCATCTTCATATCAGATTTTCAAAAATACACAAACAACACTATTTCAATTCAGTAAAATCATGCAACCTATTTTAAAGTTTAAGATTTTAAGTTACTCACCTTTTTATTTTATTTTTAAATGCAAAGCTTCTGTTACCCTCTTTTGAAATTTGCAGAAGACAATCTATCTTTCCCCTATTACTTTAAAAAAATTATTGCATGCTGTTGCTTTTGAATAAGCTTCAATTTTTGGAGATATGCAGATTTGCTTATGTTTTCCTGACTTAAATAATTGCATGCAGATTATTTCATCTCCAGGTTTTAAAAAAAGAATGCAGGCCCTATTTGATTTTGAGGAAGTTGAATATGCAGATTATCTAGATTTGAGGAATTTGTGTATGTAGATTTGTGCATGGTTTTGGGGTTTTCTGGTTTAGATTTGAACATGCAGATTTGATTTTGATGAGGAGTTTTGATATGGAGATGTTTTGAAGTTTACTGATTTTTAGACTTGAACATGATTTGAATATGCAGAATTTTGAAGAGGTGTTACTAATTTGGTATTGAATATCCAGGATTTTTTTGATTTAGGAAATGGGGAAAAAAGTATTAATGAAGATTTAAGTTTATATAGATGAATTTTCAGATTTATCAAATAAAAGAAAAATTAAAACAAAATTTACACTTGTACAAATTTTATACATTTGCCACATTGTTATGATAATCTTTGAACACTTGTTAGATGAATGTTTAAAAATGCAACACTTGTCTCTTTAAAATAATTAGCACTTAATTTACAAATTAATGTGTGTATTAATCCTAATTTTAATTTGTTAGTTTATATTAAATATGTATATAAATTCATAAAAAGAAATAAGAACAAACCATGTTTATAAATAAAACTTATACATGTAAAAATTAAAACAATTAAGATTTATACTTTGGAATTAAATTCAAATCAAATCTAAAATCAATTATTTTCAAATCAAGTTATGTATATATAAATTTAATTTGAAATATCAATTGCAAATTTTATTCAAAATCTATTTATAAAGACAATATACTATTTCTATTGTTTTTATAAATATCTTATTATTAAATTAAAATCATTTTTAAAAGAAATTATAATTTTATCAATAAATTATCTATTTCATTAAGCCATAAAACTTTTTGCTAATTTATTCTAAATTCAAAACTCAAGCCAAATTATTTTAAACATTTCATATTTTTCTTATCAAATTTAAAATCATATATTTATTTATTAAATAGTTTTAAAACTTAATACTAATTTAAAAATCAAAATTTCCAAATTAAAATGTATATATTAGAAATTTAAAACATGATTCACTTATTAAGTTTAAACCAATATTTATTCATTTAACTTTGAAAAGCTAATATTAAATATAAAAAAATTCAATTTACTACAAATATTAAAACTAGAAAAATATGCTTTATTTATTAAAATTAAAACAATGCTAATCTATTTAAAATATAAACCATATATTTATATTGTAAATAGAAATCAATTTATTATTTTTGAAAGATAAAATAACCAATTGAATATTTATTGAAGATGATTATTAAATCAATTTGAAGTATTATTAACAAAATATCAATATCAATTTAATTTTTAATACAGATCATTAAATTGATATTGTTAAAAATTCCAGGATATTACACTATATTTATTAAGAAAACTAAACAAGATATTTTAATTATACAAATATATGTTGATGATATTATATTTGGTTCAACTAATGAAAAATTATGTCAGGAATTTTTGACTATCATGACAAATGAATTTGAAATGTCACATATGGAAGAACTATCATATTTTCTTGGACTACAAATCAAGCAACTGCAAAATGGCATTTTTATTAATCAAGAAAAGTATTGTAATAATCTAATTAAACGTTTTGGTATGAAACACACTTCTGCCAAGCCAACTCCTATGAGTACAACTATACATATCAACAGAGATGAAGATGGTAAGAGTGTCGACCAGAAACTATATCGTAGTACGTTTGGATCATTACTTTACTTAACTGTTAGTCGACCTGATATTATGATGAGTGTTTGTTTATGTGCTCTATTTCAAGCAAATCCTAAAGAATCACATATGCGAGCGGTAAAACGTATAATTCGTTATCTTAGCAAGACCAAAGATTTAGGACTGTTTTATCCAAAAGAATGTCCTTTTGAATTAGCATCCTATAGTGATGCTGATTTCGGAGGAAGTCGGACAGATAGAAAAAGTACAAGTGGAACTTGTCGTTTCATCGGACGGTCCTTAGTATCTTGGTTTAGCAAGAAACAAAACTGTGTTTCACTATCGAAATATGAAGCAGAATATATATCTGCAGCTTTAGCTTGTGCTCAAATAATCTACATGCAAGAAACACTGCGAGATTTTGACATAAAATTAAGTAAATCTATAATATATTATGATAACACTAGTGCAATAAATTTACCTAGAAATCCTGTCAATCACTCACGAACTAAACATATTGACATTTGTCATCATTTTCTTCATGATAATATTGAGAAGGATATAGTAAATTTAGAATTTGAAAATTATGAAAATCAGTTAGCTGATATTTTCACTAAACCACTTAACGAGAATTGTTTTATAAAGCTTAGAAGAGAACTAGGTATAATTTCTTTAAAAGAATTATAATATTTAAATTTCTATATAAATTTTTAAAACAATTAATTAAATATTTTTCTTCGCTGCTGGTACTTGAACTCGACACCTGTAGCTTGGAAATTCAATGTCTTTACCATTTCACTATTTGTTGTTTCACGACTAATTTTATAATACATTTTTTTTTAATTATTTCACTCTTCTCATGGATAATTCTCAACCATGAAAATTTTAATTATTTTCGTCCTCTAATTGTCTTCTGGTTATCCTTTATTCCATCTATCTATTACTATTTTTTCCTTATTACTATATATACTTGAAGAGTGTCAGTTTATCTCTCCATCTCATTTTCTTTAATCATATATTATTTCTCTCTTACAATAATGTCCTCCCAAAACAACTCCCGACATTGCTCTGCATATTCCTATGTTGATTTCTCCACACCTTTCTCTAGATCTTCTAATTTACCTACACCTACTCCATGTCATGAACCGGACAGACCATCCAACTATCATAATGGTTATACTCTTGAAAAAAAGAAGGCACGTTGTTTCTTATTCTTTGGATCTCCATTAATAAAACAAAAGATTGATGATTTACATCATTATCAAAGGGAATCAATGGCAATTCAATGAGAAATGTACTATGAACAAAAGCTAAATTTAGAACGACTTAGCTTTCTTGAGCAACTTGGCTGGAAATTTTACGGCTCATCTTCATCCAATGTTCATCAACCCACAATGTCTTCTTATCATTAGTCACCACAACCTCCTCCTGTGTCCCCAAATTCATGGGAAAGTGGAAATCACTGGTCTCCCTTAAAACCATACAAAGAAAAGACTAGAGTTGAACCAGAAGATTGCAAGACTGCATATTCATCCACTTCTTCTTCATCTAACTAAGATTTATTTTTTATTTTTTCCATTTATTTTGCATGCTTTGTTGATTAATATATTAAATATATTTATTTATTTATTTTTAAAAACACATATAAAAAGACTGATAAGGTTGCAAAAGAGCATTCAATCGACTAAACGAATTAGGTCAGTCGACTAAATCTGGAAACAGAAAGTTTTTGGAAATTACGTCAGTCGACTGACGAAAATCGATCAGTCGACTGAATTGGCTACCTGGGTCCATCAATCACCGTTTTATCTACTTTTACTCATTTAACATGCCTACTTCTCTTTTACTCATCACTTTTACTTTCACGCATCAGAATTTCAAAACCCTAGTTCTCAAAATTTTCAAATACCTATACTCAATTATACTTTCAAATAGCTCCAAGACAACCTAAACGATCTAGAAAAGCTTCGTCCTCTTCCTCTGAACCTATTGATACCCAAATAGCTTATTGGCTTTATGATGCCACCGCTATCCAAAGATGGAACAAGATGAAGGAAGCTCGTTTTCTAGAAGGATATTTTGTTGTGTTTCCTGACTTTGCTGCATATAGAATTCAAGATCTTGCAAGAAGAAGTCGTCTAGAATCTCTTTTTGACCACAATCAGAACAATCTCAAAATTAATCATACAATGGTAAAACTCTTTTACGCTAACTTAAATTTGGGTCATCAAAATCCACGAAACCGTGACGACTGCGTATAGAGTTTAGTTTTTGGTCAACAAATATTCTTGTCATTAGATAGAATTGGGCACATTCTTCAAACACCAACAAATGGTATTCCTTTAGAAGATTTAAATGTTCCTATAGGCGAACGAGATGAAGTAAGTCATAGATTTTGGAAGACGACATGACAGAATTAAAATCTATCGCCTTACGACCTATAGCTCGAATTATGCATCGAGCCTTAATGCGTACAATTCTTCCTCGTACTGGTTCTTATGAGCTTGTATATCCAGAGAATTATAGGGCTTTATATGCAATCTGGGTATACCAAATGTTCAAATCAATTGGCCTAAGCTTATTCTTGACGAATTCTTATCCTTCAACCAAAGTCGAATGAACATCATCTATTACGGCGAGTATATTATGTGGCTGCTTATGAACCTACAAGTTCCTATTCCAGAACCTGATACCTCCTCTACCAAAACTCTAAATAGCCGCACAATTAGTCTAATGAAATTGCCTCCTAGACCTCTCACTATCATGTCTTTCCAAGATTGGCAATCAAGACCTCATCGCATCAAGAATATCGACAAGAAGTTTGACAAAATCAAAGCTTTTTCGGGATTTTATGGGATACAATCTCTTGTTCCTCCTCCACAACTGCAGACACTTCACATCGTGATCCGAAAAAATGTCCAGCACCTTATTTTACTTGGTCTACATCCGAAGAACATACAAGTTCTGATACTAGTGGAAATGGGAGTGGCAGACAATTTGTGGAAAGTTCTTTACGAGACAAAGGACCAATGCAAGTGGAAGAAGAAACAGATTCAGACTCTGATGAGTGATGTTGATATTTCTTGATTTGTGGTAGTAAGTTATTTTCTTTTAAATTCACAAACATTCTACTACTGTTTATTTTTTATGAGATTGTATAAATAGCTCCGTAAATTTGAAATAATATCTTTTAGTGATTATTATGTTGTTAGTTTACAATAAAGCAATCATTGTTTATCTCCTTTTTGTCAATGATAAAAGGGGAGACATTTGTATGCCTGACCAATTTTTTGCAGGATTAGATATATCATCGGATATTCAAGAGGAGATATATATAACTTCCATTATATAATTCTTATTACAACAAGTTGTCATCAATCAAAAAGGGGGAGAATGTAGAATCGTGAATTTTGATTCATGACAAAAAAAGCTTAAACGATCAGTAATGAGACTATACGATCAAGCGACAAAAAGAGAATGAGATATGCTATTAAACTACAAAGGAGACGAGACTTCAAATCTAAGCATAGTATGACTATTTACTGAAGTTTGAGTCTTAGATATAGTTCAAAATTGTTAAAATATATCCTAAAGTAGTTTACAAAAAATCAAAGTTGATTTAAGATTCAAATTTTTAAAAAAATAAGCAAACTGTGCACTGACAACCTGGCCAGTCGACTGACCGAATACAGCCAGTCGACTGACCATGCTCGGTACACGGATATGCATTTTTTAAACTTTCTTTGAATATTCAGTAGACTGATAGTTTTTTCTCAGTCGACTAACCGACTCTAACGGCTATTTTCACTGAAAAGACACTTTTAATTGTGAAGGGTTTCAATCCAAATTGAAGAGATATGGCTGCATCTTTTGATTAGAACTCTTTATGAATAGTTGTAACTATTTGTTTACTATATAAACACGTTAGAATCACTTCTCAAATCACCAATTTTTATTTTTATTTCTTGCTATATTCTCTACTATCTATCTCTGCAATCTACAAGCAATCACAATCTATATATTGCTTGAATCTATGAATTAATTAACATATTCTTCGATTCTAAGCAATATCTTCCTTTCATATCTTCACACACACAATATTTACTTGAGGATATGATTAAAGGAAGGGTGTACTATTAAAAGACATATTCATGTTATTTAGAACACAAGTTTCAACTATTTTGTTTACCAGTAGAAGTCCTGTTCATTTGTACAGGCGGTAAAAGTCCTCTTCGGCTGTTGAGGCGGAAAAATCCTGATCGGTTGCTCAGGTATTGTATACCTATTCCTTCGGGTTAAGAGAGGGGTTTACAGAGTTTAAATCCAGAGTGTATTCTTGGAGTGGATGTAGAACGGGAAGTTCGAACCAGTATAAAAATTCCTCATGTGCTTATTTCATTTACTTTATCTATTATCTAGATTATATCTCTGCATTAATATAATACTTTATATTACACGATCCTAAGTGATAATTAGCCATAGTAGTCACTTTCAACAGCTACCGGCCTGTCGGGGGAACACTAGGACACTCACGATCACATGCACTTCAGTACACACTCTTTATTAATCTTTCTCACAATAATTACTCACTTGTTCTCATTTGGTCTTTACAGGTGCAATAACTCAGTCCCGAGCCTTCGATCGCTTAAGAGGTTCTTTAACATATCATCGATCTAGATGTGACTTAGAGTCTAGCCGCCTTAGGAAGAAAGACGATGGATAAGATAAAAACTATCATTCAAGGGAATCCTCCTCTTTTAAGCGCAATTCCTAGCCCCAGACATCACGCCAAGGAGATGCTCCTAATCTTCCTGCTTATGATGGAGACCAACCTCCATATTGCAGCCCTCAAATCGCCACATCACGTGAGCAACATTTCACCACATCCTTGCCGACCGCTTCTCCCAACGCTTCTGCAGCGAAGAAATTGGCCGAGCTTAAAGCTAATTCCTGAAAATCTACTTCGATGGGCTTAAATTCCTTCATATAGTACATTTGATTCTGGGGCATCCCAAAGTGAGTTCTCCTGCATGTATCAATGACGTGTTCGCGCAATATTAATCGTTTTAACACTTGGCAAAAAAACTTCTGAAGCGTCAATTGAGCGACAACATGTAACAGATCGTCTCAAGCCAGAGGTAATAGATGATAAAGTAACAATCAAACAACAAGATGTCGAACTATCGGAATTGATAAAAAAACTTATCGAAGCAAAGGAAAGTGCTAAGGAAATGACAGAGGCAGTGAGCCATTTAAAAGCTTCTCATAGAAAAGAACTTGATGCCCCCCTCAATCGTTGGAGGGCACTCGCTCTAAAAAAAGTTTCCTTGCAAAAGAAAAAGGATGTCATGGCCCACCGTGTCGAGGAACTTGAGGAGCTTCTTAAAAAAGAAAGGGAAGAGAAAATTAAGGCTCGGGAAGAATCACAAAAGAAATGCGAAGAGGCTGTCGAAGCTAGGAGCCTGAAAATTAAACTTAATGAGTAGTTCACTAAATTGAAAGCTCATAAAGAGGAGGCTCGAGAGGAAGGCCGCGAAGGAATGATTGAATAGATTGAATCTCAAGTGGAAGATGCTAAAGATTCTGGTAGGAATGAAATTAAGGACTTGTTTGATCCATTGGTCATTGAATATAATGCCAAAGTCCTCATCCACTTCAAATTAAGCTTTACTGGTGAAGGTTATCTCAAATCACTTGTTGAAGCCAAGGAGCACATCATTGAGAAGAAAAGGAGGAAGTTGAGCGAAATTGAATTTGATGAAGAAGATTTAGTGCGGGAGATTCTTTGTGGAAATGAACCCCTAGATCTGGCTGCGGTAAGACTCCGATACTTTAGCATTTCTGCACCTTCTGACAAAGGGTAACATATTGCCAGATCGTCAGAGGCCGATCTGAAAGGTCCCTTTTCTTCCCAAGCAGCCGGAACATCAGTCTCCTTCAGCCATGAGTAGAACTTGGGCTATGACGAGATAGGCCCAACTATCAATCCAAAGTGTTATACGCTATTTTGGAAGGAGGTACTCCAGCAAGTACCCGTGAGCCAACCAGATATGAGTATTGCACTTTATCCACCAATTTATGAAAGGTTTGTTCTTAGTGCCCAGTGGTTTTAGACTTATCTCCCTATTTTAACAAATTTTTGGGTCTTCCACGTCCGACAAAACTTCTAAAAGTGATGCTGCTATGGAGCAACAAGAGAAACTGGTAGAAGTTCCAATGGCTGCTAATGTACCGAGGCCTAATGCTCAAGTCATCGGAGCTCTTGGCGATGATAAGGTCGAAGATACTCTCCCAACGGATGAATCTGACGATGTTGTGATTACCGGCACCTATGTATGCACCAATGAGATTAGCTTGAAAGAGCGTATTGAAAAGGAGGAGTTGCTAAAGAAAAAGGCTAAAGTTAAGCCTGCCGATGTGGACATCAACGATCCACACTTTATTCCATTACAATTTATTCCACCTGGAAGATCAATTCCCAGTGAACTTTCTCCTATCTCTGAAATCTCTCCTACAAAAGGTGGCAGAGGATCCAGGAAGAGAACCATTGGGGACTGAAGTGGCACCACTCCTAAAAAATCCAAAAAAGAGAGGAGATCAAAGAAATAGACGTCACTTCGGCTCAGTGTGTATATAATTTCCATTGTCCTTTATTCGTTATTTCTTCCATTAACTATGGTTGTACGGGTATGAGTCCTTGTCTTTTGAAATAATTTGTGCTACAATCTTAAAACCTGTCATGTGAATAAAAGTTTTTTTTTGCTGTTGAGCTTTCATGTGAATTGATATTTAAGTAGTTAAACTATTACTTTCCATTCAATGTACTTGTAATTCATTGTTCATTAATTCTAATAACAATTTACATGCTCTATCCCAAGGACTTTGTGTGGTCGTAGCCTCAAGTCGTATAAAACACTAGGCTCGAGCCTTAGCGTTATGCCATTGAATTCAGCAATTTTAAGTAACTATACTCCTGCCCCTAGTCTTAGGTTAATGGGGTTAGAAGTTGGATGGTCGAACTCCATCTTAGGAAGTTTATACTCCTACCGTATTCAGGCTGGAGTTCATGGAATAGGGAATGGCCAAACTCCACTCATCTATTTGTTTATGCTCATATCTACACCCTAGGGATAAGAGTTAGTTCATAGGTAGTCGAATGGCACCTAATCTATATTTTACTCTAGGTCGCACTCTAGGGACATAGATTTATTTCATGGGTGGTCAATTCACACCCGATTTATGTTTATACTCCAATCCACACTCCGGGGACTTAGAGCTATTCACGGGTGGTCAGTTCACACCTGATTTATGTTTATACTCCAGTACACACTCTGGGGACCTAGAGTTATTTCGAAGAGCAGTAGGATTATACTCTTCTTAACTGACTGATTTTCCCCCACCCCTAAGGTTTGTAGTTTTATCTAGCGAGTGATCGATCATGTCACAGTTGCTTTCATTTTATCTCAATCTCGCATTTTGGTAGGATTTATTTGATCATCAAATGGTCGGCCACATTTATTCCTCATTGCGTATCCCATCCTCTTGATCATAAAAAGGATTTATCAAATGAATAAGTGGACCATGCTCATCTTGCATAGTCCCATTGGGTATTAGCGTGATTATTTAATTCAAATTCTATAACCTGTTCGCACATATCGACATCGATTGGTTCCGGTTTGTAATTAATACATAATGCTATAGCAAACATAAATATAGAGGAAGTCTGAAACTTTATTCATCAAATGGAAAGGAAAAAAAACACAGTGTCTTATTACACATTCGGAAAATCAAATGCCAAAGCAAATTCTGAATGCAAATACAGCTAAAATGAAAAAGAAATAAACTAAGTGAAATAGTGTCGTAGATGCTCGTTATTCCATGCCCTTGGAAGTGTGATGCCATCGACAGTCGCTAGCTTGAATGTTACTTATCCAAGCCTCGGTTCAGTGACATATGGTCCTGCCCAGATTGGATTCATGTGTGATGGGGTAGGAAAACACTATTTCAGGATGAGATTGCTAATTTCAAAGGTTCTAGGTCAGACTTTAATGTTGTAATAGCAGGCGACTCGGTATCGATGTGTAGCTTCCTGCAAATCGATTCCTCGTGCTTCTCATCTATAAATTTAAGAGATTCCAAGAGGAGATCGTTATTCATTTCAGGATTGTAGTAAGTCACTTGACGAGAAGGAACTTCCATCTTAATGGAAATGACGGCTTCGTAACCATAAGAAAGGGCAAATGGAGTATGACCAATCATGGACTTGTGGGTGGTTTTGTATGTCCATGGTGTTGCAGGGGGTTCATCCACCCACTTGGCTCTAGCTTATAAATGCTTCTTCAGAATGGACTTTATGATTTTGTTTACAGCTTTAACCTGTCCATTTGTCATAGGGTGAGCAACTGCTGCAAATCTCTTTTTAATACGATATCTCCAACAAAAGTCTTTGCATTCAACATTGTCAAATTGAGTCCCATTATCCGATAGTTCATGAAAGGCCAAAGCGGTATATGATGTTTCGTACAAAAAAGTTAATTATTTTCTTCGTTATTATCGTGGGTAAAGGTTTTGCTTCGGCCCATTTGGTGAAGTAATCAACTGCAATGATAATGTACTTTGCGCTACCTTTAGAAATCGATAAGCAACCGATAATGTCTACGCTTTCAAATGATGTTATCTGTAGCTAATTTCTTAAGAGTGCTACGGCTAACTCAAAACCCATAAAGCACATGTTTCGATAGCATTGGAAGCCTACTCCTTTATCAATTTATATGACATATTGCAGCTAAAGGAAGAGCGCGATTGTACACCTTTCGACGGAGTCGAAAGTGACCAAGCGGTACCTTTCGATGAAGTCAGAAGCAATAAAGCAATTATCCTACCAACGAAGTCGAAAGGAATAAAGCAAAATAGGAGGAAGCCTAGTCTTCAGCGGCAGCGAAAGGACGGCCATATAACCCTTTTGACCTTTCGACTAGGTTGTAAGCTATGACTCAAGAGAAGCACATGAAAGAAAACCTTCCAACTGTATCGAAAGCACTTGGTCAAAAGGTGTTGACCTGCACCTATAAATAAGACCCTATGGGTCAGGTTTGGGGGATCCAATATTTCATTCACTTTTTCCTTATACTTTTCTGAAGTTCATAACCCTAATTTCTAAATTGAATTAGGGGACTTGGCCAATTTGTACAACTTTAAGCCAATAAAAGAAAGATTATGATGCTTTTGATATTGTTGCTATTTTGAGATCCACACTGTATTCTGCTTCGATTGTCCAGTGTCGACCTAGTCGAAAGGTGTAACATCCCTCTAATTGGAGGCCTAAAACTAATGGATACGGGTGGTGCAGTCATCCATAGTTATTAATCCTCGATGGCCAAATACGAAAATATTAGATACATTGATGCACCTAAACACAGGAATATGGAAAAAAATTAAAACATCAAACAAAGTCAACATTCCATTTCAAAATATTTTAAATTCATTAATAATTCTAGTCCGTAGATCATTTTCAGACAAAATATATTTATTACAAAATATGCGAAGAGAGACATATGAAGATGTCCATATAAAGATGCCACATGGATGATCAGAGTATATAATAAGGCAATAAAACAAGTTTTCCTTCACAACTAAACATAGTGGAAATAAAAGAACTCTAAGTAGCTAGTATGCCTCCTGCACGTCATCGGAAGTTTTTATTCGTCTAAAAGAACACCTGAAAACCCTAAACCTCAAACTATTAAAAATCAATTGATTACTCGAGAGTTGAAGGGAAAAAAACTTTGAGTTAGGCATAAATCCTAGTATGAATAATAATCTACCATCTCAAAACATTTAAATATCTAGTGAGACCATGCCATTTAGTGAAACGGTTTATCCCCTTACTAGTATCCTAAAACTTTATAAAACCATATATTATGCTCTGCATCCATAGTGGTTAAATCCACTTTATAATAATATGATGATATGCAAACAAATAAATTAACTTTGGATTGCCCATCCCCATTTATTAGGACTCTATTCAATCATAGTTTCTAGGGAACTATTAACCTATTAGTTTTCATGGGCTTACTAATAACCTGATGAATGTTTATGGACTGCTTGTCCGATTTCATAGTTTTCATGGGATCACTAAGAACCTATTGGTAACTCTAATATCGTTTCTCTTATCCTAGTTTCATGGGCTGACAAGGAACCTGTTGATCAACTGTCAATATCTTAATCCATATATAGTATTCATAGGATAACTACAAACCTATTGTCACCTTTCAATATCAAATCATAGTTTACATGGGCTTACTATGAACCTAATGGCTCCTACCAATATCTTTTGCTATAAACTATTTTCATGGGCTTACTGTGAACCTATTAGCCCCTACCAATATTTTAATTAAATTTTAACATTTCCTAAGTTATATTCACTACTAGGTCAACCTAGCTGGTTATTCTACCCTTTCCCAAAGTACCGTTATGGGTTAATTAAAATGTGAATAATTATAAGAAGAAGCAGACATTATAACAAAATAATACCAACACCTGTGGTTTTATATCCTTGAAATTATTTTTATATAAAACTTGGTTAATCCCTTCAACCTGTTATTCAAGGAAAACTTCTTCAAAAACTTCATTTCAAAGCTCTTTATTTAAGCCATGGTTTTTCCTTTAAATTGAGATTTGGTTATTTGTTTTGAAAACCTTAAAACATCTCTTTCGAAACCCCTGGATAACCTCCTTCGAAAGTAAACAAAACTCCTTTTCAAAACACTATGAATATACCTTTCGAAGCCCTTGTTAATTAATCTCTTTCAAAACCAAATATACCTTTCAAAGGTATTAAAACACTACTCAAAAGTCTTTAGAAACATAGCTTCGAAAAAAAGTTAAAATACCCCTTTCGAAAGTATTGCGCTTTACCTTTAAAAACATCTTTTGGGTCAAAGTGGTTACATACGAAATTATCTCTTTTGAAACCTTCAATAAAATTGTTTTGGAGAAAATTTGATGGTGTCGAAACCATCTATTTGAGCTCAAAACCTTTGAGTAAAAATTAGAACAATAGCATCGAAACCCCCTTTAGACACTATTGCCTTCGAGGTCCATGACCCCTTTCGAAAGCATTTAATAAGTGACTGAGTATAACTTTAAAACAAAGGCACCGTTGAAAGCATTGATGGCTTCAACACACTCGAACGGTGCATGAAAGTGAGTTGGTTTCGATTAGGTCAGAACCATTATATAAGAAAGCCTTATTTAAGAATGAAGGAACTCATTCAAAAGCTCCTACTTCAAAACATAGTAAGGCAACCTCCTACGAAAGCTATTTAGAAAAGCCCTTTCGAAAACATATGTTTTGGCTGCATCGAAAGCTTTAAGTAAACAAAGCAGGCATTTAACATTTGAAAATAAAACTAAGGTTTCACCACCATAGCTTCCACCTTTCCCCCAATCCACTATGTACTATCTAAGCGACGCCTTGTGTATTGGTTCCAACTAGGTGGGTTTTGGCAGGGTTGGTTTTGACTGAGTTAGAGCGGAAGCATTGGAGTCGAAAGGTACTACTAAAGGAGGCGGAACTCTCTTTTCTGATTAAAGGCTGAAATCATTCTCATTTTTAGTAATTGCATTAACTAACCAACCTATGTGTAATCTTTTAATTAGTTGCCTTGAAAATTTTCAAATACTTTGCAAAATTACTGCCGCATTTATCAGATCAAATCAAAGGAAAAATTAACGTTTAAGCTCTTCCATTAAGAAAAACCAATGTTGCAACTTAGTCCTTTTAAAATAATTTATTTTCCATAACAAATCAATTAGGAAAAATCTCCAAAAAATCATAGAAAGTCAATTTCATCATATTATCTAACTTATTAAAATTTCAGACTCGTTTTCTTCTTGGAACAATCAAAATTTAATTTAAACCCAATATTATAATATTTTCCTTTAAAAATTCATATTAAATATTCCATAGCTTAGAAAATTACAAAAATCAAACCCATCTCTAAAATCATTATTTACATAATATATAAATTTTTCCATGGCATTCTAAATTCAATAACAATCGGTTTTGTCCTAAAACCGTGCAAATTCGTATGTGCATGAATTGGTTTAAATCAAACACATAATAATTCAAGCATATCACCATCCAACACATCATAAAAACGAATTTGACCATAAATCCGAAAACATATGATTATAAAACAAAATAAAGATATAATGAATTATTATTCACCTTAAATATGATTAGAGCTTTGAGATTTGATTTGAAATTAATCCCCTAGATTTAATCTCTTAGCTTGATTGAATTTCTCTTCTTCTTCTTCTTCCACGTTAATGACTAGCTCTTCTTAGGTTAAATTTGCAGTTTTGAGTTTTTGAGAAAATGAACGTGAATGGTCAAATAAAAGTGTATGGACATGAATAATAAGTTATGGCTATATTTACTAATATGCTCATGTTTTTAATTAATAACTTAAAAGCCAATTTAAGCCCATTTAAAGTAAATTAAGCATAACCTTCTTATAGTTCTATTCGAATCTAAATCCCCTTATATCATTGATCTATTTGATTTACCTAATTAAATCTCTTGAATAATGTTATCAAAACTTAGGGGTATTACAAAAGGTTTCCCTTTGAGAGGGTTGAAACCTCTAGTATACGTATTTCCCTTGAGTTTTTACTTAGACTCACATGACAATAAGAGCTCACCCTTTCGGCGAAGTCGAAACCCCACGCTTTTCCATTATACTTGAAATATTAATTCCCAACCACCATTTATCAAATACATACCTTCCAAGTATGTCGAAACCTACAACCGAACCAATTTACTTCATTCTATAAGTTGTAACCCAAGCTCTTGAAGAGACTAGCTTTCAGTAAGGTCAAAACCCTTCCATTAATACCTTATCCCTAGAACCGACCTTTAGAATATCTCACCTCATTCGAAAGGAGGTCTCGAGAGAGTCACATGTACTTCAAATTCTATTTTGGGGTATTTCCAATTCTTGTTAATAAATAATAATCAACATGATAGTGGCAATGCTGAAAATGTAATCAAATTCATCAGTCGGTGAGACATATTCCAAAACTTCCATGAATATATGAGCAAACCGATCAACATTAAAAGTTTCATTGTAAATTTGAAGCAAGCAACATTAGAGTGGAAACAAACAACATGAGGTATATTCTAATACAAAAATTTATTGGTTATGGAAAATCTTCAAATAACAAACATAGAATATATCGACTCAAAAAGTAGAAGAAATCGCTAAAAACCCTTTGTGAACATGGCGAAATGCACTTTGTTACAGTCTTGAACCCAATTGCAAATATTTTTACCTTAGAAATTCGAATATATCCCTTCCTAACCATTACTCTCTAATTTCACAAATCATAAATTAATGTATTTTATAAATTTACCTGATGCTTTATTTCAATGATTCTAATTACTGCTTCAATTTGATGCTTTCACTCTAGATTGTATCCCCTGTGGCGAAAGAAAATTTGATGTTTTAATGTTGTTAATGTTAGAAGGTGACATTGGAAAAAGGTGCAATAGATGGTTGGAATATTTTTGAAAAATGAAACTTGGTACATGAGAAAGGAGTTTTTTAATCTGATCTACAATGATAAAAAATAACTAAGAAATAATGGAGGAAGGGTTTTGACGGCCTATTGCAATAACTATAATTGTTAATTTACCCCGTCTTCAATTTACCCGATCTATTGTCACTGTCTGCTATATATTACCCCAATAATATTTCATACGACCACAGTGCGTTCTATTTCATTTCTTCCTTCCCTAAAACACTAAAGCCGTAAACTATCGAACTCCCGCTCCTTGCACTGGACACCGAACTACCACTTTTTGCTCATTGCTCCGTCCTTCCTCGCTTCGCCTCTCTATATTTCATGCTTCTCCCCCCACCGATCGACTTCACGCTTCTCTCTTCCCCCCTCCACGTTAATCGACTTCACGTATGGCTCTAAAGAATAAAATTTCTCGGTGACTAAGAATTCAAAAAAACAAGCTACAACTTTTGAAACAACATTTATTATTTTTTTCACATTTCAATTCGTTAAATAATGGTATTGTCACCCGACATTCTAGCCCGACTATACTAAATTGGATGCACAAGTAAGATCCGATTGCCATCAAGGTCGATGATTCTAGAATGACGATTATAGGGCTTGGAGGTCGAGTACGAATGATTATATGATGTCAGAATTGAGCAGATTTGATGGATGTACAATGTAGGATCCTCAAAGCATGGAATATGGCTCAGCAAATGGAAGGGTCGGCAAAACATGGCAATTTGAAATGGATCGACATGATTGATGGAAAGGGTTCAGTAGGCTATATTAAAGAGGGGTAGGCATCCAACAAGTTCCAAATTCATTCATGCATACAACACCCCATATCTTGGAATTTACAACTCCAAAGCCTATGAAATTTGGAAGACAAGGTATGTGGACCCTAAGGAACCTACTCTATGGATCACACGTTATAAGGACAAACTTTGACGATCAACGTAAAACCCTCTAGAGGGTTCGGTTGTCAATAGTGCACGAGTGATGTCAAGTCAAAGATTAAACAATAACTCGGCTCCAATGGTCCAAATGATATGAGAATTGAAAGGCAAACATATTTTAGCATGCAGAAGCCAAAGTACGTATCGCTGTCCAAAAATTGACGAATGAAGGGATCGGTATAGATCCCTCCTCATTGGGAGTTAGGCCTAGCTATCCCTTTGGTGGGCTATGTGGATTAGAAGGTCCTTCAATCGAGGTTTCAAAGAGATTGATGGTCGTCTTCACCTATAAATATTGGCCTAATGGGTCATCCTGAGGATCTTTACGCTGCTTATTACTCTAGACATTATTGTAATCAAGCATTTTCTATTCCCTACCACTATAATCATATTTATAAGCAATCAATAAAGATAAGTGATCAATGAAGTTAATATTCAAAGTGGACGTAGGCATACAACGCCAAACCACTATAAATCTCAATGTTTTTATTATTGCTTTTTATTGGTATTTTCTTAATCTTTTCCTCTGTTTAATTTTATTTTCTTCATTTACTTCTCTACATAAATCTGTCATTGGGTGTTCGTGACCAATTTGGTTGCAAATTTTTTGGTGCTTTCATTGAGAATATTGGTTTTTAACTTGCTAGGATCCCCTTTATTGCTACTGGATTGGATAGATCCCCCAAAAGAGATCTACCGTAATCTTTAAGAAGTTTCTTATACTACAAAAATTTATAGAAATCTAAGTAGACTATTAATAATGGTGAGACATACTAGATCTACTTCTCAAAACTTTGAAGGAAATGAGACTACTAGCATTCAACAAAGGGGCCTAAGCAATCAACCAACAAATGTGAATGCTGATCCGGTTGATGTTTAGAATCCCACCGACTTTATTATAAGAGCTAAATTTCCTAATTTAATGAGAGAGTTTTGACGTCCCACCTTTATACTCTCAGTAACTAAGGACACTACTAGGTAATAACGTCGATTAGCACGAAGAATAAGGCTGGTGAGGAGCGATCAATTATATAATTGCTTCGAGCGAGTACTGATATGTCAGATAGTATACCACGCATTTCATTTCAAGAGGAAATCTGACATATTGAATACAAACTCAAAGCTACTACGTAGTGGCTAAATGCCCTTTGGAAACAATATAAAATAATCATAACATAAAATCAGGCACAAGTATTCATATCACTAAGACGGAAACAGATATGAATATAATACCTAGAAGTGAACATCATAGTAGTGGTCATACAATATCCATTACATCCCAAAAGAATAGGAACATGTATAGTACACAAAAGAATATGTATACATCAAAGAGTCTCTATCTCGTATACATGATAGATAAAACAACTAAGCTAAAGTAGTTAGCCAAAAGTCAGAAGCTGGCCCCTACTAAGAAGTCAAGTGGGAGCACCTAAAACACCTCGGTCTGACCTGAGTATTATTAAGAAGAAAAATAATAAATGGATCAGTCTTGCTATAATTATCATATAGGATGAGATAGGATAAGAGATATGACAAATATTTGATAACAATAAAAATCATACAATATCTCAAATTTTCTCAAACACCCAAAAAGAATATCGTATTCTTTAATTTTATTCACCAAATCACAAATATTGATAAAGCTTATCAATGCATCACAAAAATTGATGAAACATAAATTCCAGAAATCAATATTTATAAATTTAGAAAGCACAAAAGGGGAGGCCTATCACAAATGGGGGCATGAAAACTCACCAACACGTGTATCACAAATAGGATGCTATCCCTTGGGCTGCTAACCCATAAAAATAAGCCGAAGCTCCATAGAATAGGGTACAGTCCCCCCTTGCGGACAAATGAGTTGAAGCTCCATAAACGGTCAAATGACCATGGGTCGCTAACCCACCAAACTGAGCCAAAGCTCCAAAGAACATGGTACAGTCCCCACGCCGACAAAGAGACATTGCACATCGCAAGTCTAAATCACAAAATGATCATCATTGGTCAATAAGTGTAAATTACACTAAGTTAGTAAATAAATGAATTTAGCTTCATATTCCATAACCATTGGCTTAACTTAAATATTTACGAACAAATCGTAGATTCCCACTCGAAAATTATCATGAGATTTCAATCGAACAAGTCTAAGAATTAACCGACGAAGTAAACGCAAACATTTCATACCACTTCTTTTGCTAAGTCCTTTAATTGGATTTCTCATATGAATGAGGTAAAGGTTTGCATATACTAGTAGATTGAAGAACAATTTTAAAATCGAGCTTTGTATTAAAAGTAGAGTTGGAATCATTTTTGTGAAAGAGTTTTAGTATTTACTACTAGTACAAAACCTTTGTATCTAAAGGTGACAAATCACAAAAATGGTTGTAAAAACAATCTATCACAAAAATCCACATTTCAATGACGTGAATTAAAACCATGGAAATCGATATCAAATCCATTGAATGGAAACTCCAAAAATCTAGAAAAGAGATCATAAAAGTTGATAACTATTTGGATAATCAAAAATTGATATATCAGAAATCCACATAAAAATAAGCCAAATTTCATAATTTAACAGCCAGAGACGTCTGTGGTAAATCCATAGATGTTTGTCCTGTGTTTCGGGAAATTGTAACCCTGAGGTCATAGACGTCTGTTGATAATCCACAGACGTTTATCACCTGTAGCGGGAACAAATTTGCAAAGCCCTCAAATGGGAAAATCTACATAACTTCTCGGATTCGGAAGCGATTGAATGAGCAACTATGACAAGGGATTTATGCCAAGCGACAACCCAGCCCTAAAGGCTCTTCAATTCACCCAAAACAACATGTGTAAACACCTATACCAGGGTTTTCATAAATTTTGACTTAAAAATACCAAAATTAGGAAAATTCACCAAACAAATTCAATTCAAAAGAAATTGAATAAGAAATAGATGTTAGGAATTCATTCCCAACAACAATCAAAGCTATAGACATAGATGTGAGTTCAAGAACTCACATTTAACCCAAAAGTAGAAAAGATAAGCTCTAAAACAAGCTATAATTGATTCATCTTCTACTACACCTCAATGGTTTTCAATCTATTAGTACATGCAAAGAGTTTCCTAAGTTAGGATATAGGAAAATTAAGAATTGAAGAGGAATTGAGATGGAGAAGACGAAGAGGATGCTTACCTAGCTTCACTTTGATTTTATAACTTGAATTTGAATTTTTTAATAATCTAGGGCGTAGGAATTTTAATTTCCTCTTTCCACCATTTTTCCTTTAGCTTGAGAGTATTAGGAAATTATGAAAGGAATGAATAAAGAGGAGAGGAGTTAGGGAATTTGGTAGAAGGGTTTGGGTCATCTTGTTGGGTTAATGGGCTAAAATTCAACCCAAAGCCCAAACGAAAATACCAAAATCCTAATCAACTCCAAACACAACAATGTTTATACTTAAATAAGTTGTAAACGTCGATTTGAAATCAATGAAAGTGCTATCGAGTTTGGATTCAACTGTTTACAAAAAGCCACCTTTTAGACTTTAACATAATTAACGATGCTACATTTAAATATATAATCGTAAAAACATGAGGGTTGTAACAGAGTTAATGGAGAGCCGTCGACAACTAAATCGGCAAATTCAGACTAATATCAAGTTGATGAACCAAATCACTCAGTAGCAGCGTGAAAAAGCTAGGATGGATCCCACTCGTTACTCAATATCGAAAAGCACTAGTTTATCGGATGAACATCACAGGCACAAGAGCCAAATGATAGAAGAAAGTTGTGTAAAAACTTCAGAGCATCACTTGGCAGACCATCGCAGTCTACCAGGATCGATAAGTGTCAATCCCTCTCTAGGGATCAATACTGATCCCTCCTCCAGAGGAGGGATTCCCCTCATACATCTTAGGAATCGATGTGGAAATGTTCATATTGGTTTAGATAGTGGAGTTCGATTGAATGCTGGCTAAGTACTTCCCTGGAATGATGACGGAATGAATGTACATGATGCGCATTGGGAAGTTGGTGAACCAAAAAGGCATGAAACGGCCTATAGACATCGATCGGACAATTCACGTGAGGTAGGGCGCGACCACTGCTTGGCCCAACCATCCAAATGCCAGACTTATCGACATTGGTCAGAAAGTTAGTGAGGGAGAGCCAAGGCTTAACCAATGATGATCGGTGAATCTCAAGAAGTCATACCCCATTCACTGATAGTGTATTACATGCATGGTATCCAAGGAAGTTCAACATGCCGTCGATGCTTGCCTATGAAAGAAAAACTGACCCTAGGCAGCACATCATGAGATATGAATAGTTGATGGATTCCGCGTGAGGAGATGATCCAACCAAGTGTAGATGCTTTCCCATAAATCTTTCTGGAATAGCGGCGATGTGGTTTACGAGACTACCCTCACGATTAATTTCTAGATTCCATGATTTGGTGATAAAGTTTGTTAAGTAGTTCCGGATGCACACTACGCGTCCTAAAGATGTGATGTCCCTTTCCAGTGTGATCCAAGCTCATGGAGAGTCGTTGAAAGAATATTTGGAGAGATTTCATACAACCATTAAGGTGGCCAGTAATCTAAATGACCATCCGATACTCATGGCAATGATAAGAGGGATTGATCCATAATCTGAGTATAGTGATGGTTAGCCAGTAAGCCGCCCGCAACTTTGGGGTGCTTATATGCAAGGGTGGCATGGTATTTGAGACAGGAGGAAGCGAGGTCCTTTAGAAAAAGAATGTTATAGGACTAAGTCGAGAAGGAATACAGAGTAACATTATAATAAAAAATTATGATGACGGTTTTGGAAAAGTCCAAGTGAATGTCCTGAATAAAACAAATCCACGAAAGAGAGGCGGAGATAGGAATCGAGAATGAAAGAGGGATTATGGTAGACTGAAACTGATGATTACAATGTATAATAATCACGCACCATTGAATATGTCCTTGGAGAATATCTATATGTCTACCTGTAATACCATGCAGTATAGGTAGCCGCCTCTAAAAGAATCAATATTGAAGCAGAAACAGACCGGGAAATATTGTCAGTTTCACAAGTGCTATGGGTATAACACAAATTAATGCACACATCTTTAGGATGTTATAGAAAAGCTGATTCATGAAAGGAAATTACAACAGTTCATGAAATCCCCGTAGGATGGGGAGCAAGGGACATCTGGTCTCAACCGAGAACAAGTTCTGCATAGGGCTGAGGAGTCTGCATGGACTGGTGAAAGTTTGGTGATAGATACGAAAGTTAGAAGACCACACCCAGCAAATAAGAGTTGGCAAGAGATGAAGCTCTATGCTAGTGCGATTAGGCATGTGGGTTTTGCATGTTATTCGAATACGGAAGATGGAGCTCTAGAAAACATCAACGTACGAAGGTGGATGATATTGTGTTTCAGAATAGAGAGGAAAATAAGGTAGAGGCTCCTACAATCGACCCAATGGTCATTTCAGCCATGGTTGTCCCTACTTTGGTGAGAAAGATTTTGGTTAATTGTGGAAATTCAGTGAATATAATCTTCAAAAAAGCTTATGATCAAAAGAGGAGAGAAGCCAAAGATTTAAAATTGTCAACGCTCGTATATATGGGTTTAACAGTGTTGTAACTGAAGCTGTTGGTTATGTGGAATTACCTATAGAGTTAGAAGAAAGTGAACCAAAGAGATTGTAGATAATTTTGTTTATTGTTTTGGATGTTGACTCTCTACCTAATGTTTTTATTGGTCGAATGGTCTTAGTCGAATATCGGACAGCTCTTTCCACATGGTGTTTGACTTTGAAGTTTCCAACAGACAACGGTGTAGGAGTTGTTCATGGCGATCAAGTGATCATGCATGCCTGTTATGTAGCTGATTTGAGGGAAACTCAATGCAAAGAAAACGGTAAGGGTGTGGATAATACTTCCGCATCGAAGCTATTGAAGATTGACAACTAGAGCCTGGGCCTTGGCTCGGGTGCCACAGTCGGTTCTATAGAGATATATATCCAAAAAATGATGAAGGAGCCCAAAAAGACCAAGGTTGCACCGGTTGAGCTGACGATTGACATCACAGTCAGCCATGATGACCCATCATGAGTCTTAAAGATTGGGTCACATCTCAGCCCTCTGACGATAAGGGAACTTGCTAGTTTTCTCTGAGCGAATCTAGATGTGCTCGCTTAAACTCACTCTGGCATGTTTGGAATCTTGCCACCATTGCAAGCTATGCATTGAATAATAACCCGAGGCATGTACCGGTGAAGCAAAAAAGACGCAACATGGATCCAGAGAGATCTGCCACTCTCAAAGAGAAGGTAGATAGACTAAAAGACAACGGGTTTATCCACGACGCCCTATACTATAAATGGGTATCTAATTCTGTACGTATGAAGAAAGCGAATGGAAAATGGAGAGCATGCATTGATTATTCAGATTTGAACTCCGAAAGACAGTTTTCCTCTTCCCAAAATCGACTAGTAGGTGGATTCAACTACAGGACACGAATTGCTATCATTCATGGAGGCATACTCGGGATATAACCAATCCCGATGCATATTCTCGATCAGGAGCACACCAGTTTCATTACCAATGTTGAATTGTACTGGTATTAGGTAATGTTGTTTGGATTAAAGAATATGGGAGCGACATATCAGTGCTTAGTCAATAGTATGTTTAAAGATCGGATTGGAAAAACGATGAATGTTTATGTGGATGATATGCACATGAACTCATGAACATATCAAACGACCACATCCGAGACATGGTAGAAATGTTTAACATCCTCTGACTATTACAAGTTGAAAATCGATCCTTTGAAGTGTTCTGTTGGTGTTGCATCAAAGAAATTCTTGTGTTTTATTTTTAATGCTAGTGGAATTGAAGCTAATTCCGAAAAGATTCAAGCTGTCTGTGATATCAAAGCTCCAAGGAGTATTAAATGAGTGCAGAGTCTTAATGGAAAAGTTGTTACCTTAAGCAGATTTATCTCTAGAGCTACCGACAAATGCATTTCGTTCTTTGAATTGATTAGGAAAGGAAAAACAAACTTCAAATGGATGTAAGATTGTAAAGACACATTTTAGGCTTTGGTGAATCATTTGGAGAGACCTCCCATCTTGTCAAAGCGGTCGATCATGAAAAGTTGTACATTTATTTGGTAGTATCGGCACATGCTATAAGTGTAGCATTGCTTCGTGAGGAGGATCGGATCCAAAGGACAGTGTATTGCGACAGTAAATGATTTCCGGGTGATGAAAGGAGCTATACGAAATAGAGAAACTAGCATACTACTTACTAATTGCATCATGTAAGCTTCGTCCAGGCACATCCGATCAGTGTTTACATCAACCGGCTGTTACAACAGGTCCTATAGCTACTTGAGACACCTGGATGGTTACTTAAGAGAAATATAGAGCTCAATCAATCTGATATTACTTGTCTCCCTCGGAGGGCTATTCAGGATCAAGCACTATAAGATTTTATAGCAGAATTTACTGCGCAGTATGAATCTACGGAAAGCAGCAAAATCCATACCGTATGATGGAAATTGAATATTGATAGAGCATCTAATGATCATTGTTTTAGAGTTGGAATAGTGCTTGTAACTCCTGAAAATCGGTCAATCTATTATGCTTTAAAGCTTGCTTTCCTAGCAACGAACAATGAAGCTAAGTATGAAACTCTGATTAGTGGACTTAAACTCGCTAGAGAACTTGGAATAAAATCTCTTGAAATCTTCTGCAATTCACATTTAGTAGTTTACTAAGTTAGGGTAGATTATCAAGCTATGGGAAAATGGCTTGCCCCATACCTTACCTAAGTCCAAGAGTTATCGGTAGAATTTGGTGCCATGACATTTCACATATTCCACGAGGTCAAAACAAAGAGGCTGATTCATTGGCAAAAATTTGCTAGTACAAACGATGCACAGTAGATGGCACTTATTCCAGTCGAAGTATTAAATGCCCCAAGTATAAACATGGTAGAAATTTACCAAACACTAGAAGCTGAGCCTTAGAGGGAACCGTGGATGACTTCTATCAAAGATTATTTACTGCATTGAGTCCTACCAGATGAAAGGAATGAAAAGTGACAAGTCTTTCATAAGGCTTCACAATATATCATGTAGGAAGGAATTATGTACATGAAAGTTTTCTCAATCCCCCTACTCCGATGTGTCGCCTATGATAAGATAAAACGTTTTTTAAGAGAAGTTCATGAAAGGAAATGTGGCAATCACACTGGAGGGCATACTCTAACAAAGAAAATACTTCGTTACTGGTATTACAGGCTAACCACAAATTAAGATGTCGTTGACTATGTAAGAGAATGCGATAAATGCCAGATATATGCAAAATTTCCAAGAGCTCCACCAACCGAAATCATGCAAATGGTCAGCCCATGGTCGTTCGCCATATGGGGTATCGCTCTATCTGACTGGTGTGAAACCTTATATTTCTTCCTTCATAAGTGAGGATGGCTTAAACCAATTCGTAAGGCTAATATATGCTTTCTAAAGGGTTGTCTTAGTTGAACGTTCTTTTAGTGAAGGTAAACAAAGACGAAACTAATCATTTCGATTGGCTCGATGAACATATAGAAGATATGCTATTCTTTGCCTTCAAAAGGTACCTCTTCGAAAGATTCAAACTTGTTAGCAATCGTCCTTAAAAGGTACCTTTTGGCTGTGTCGAAATCTCTTATTTGATGTCTTCAGAAACTCTTTCTATTTCTCTCAAATCTCCACTAATGTTCTTGCACCTTCTTTCATACCTTCACTCTTGAGAATATTTTATGGATAACATTTAGCCCCCTAGTATGAAAGAAGCTTTTGTACTTTAGGAAAAAAAACTCCAAAGAACTTCCTTCTTTATTTCCTCCTTGTGTTTCTAATATAAGAAATGTGGAACAATATCACCTAGTGAACATGAATCAGCTCAAATAGAGGAACCTTTGAAGAAATCCCTGATACGCTCCATAATTTTTCTTCAATCGTTATATATGAGTTTTTCGCTTGAAATGGCCTCTCTTTGTGATTTAAATATAATTCCTTTCCACTCTTGAAGTTTGATGGAATCTCATCCGATATTGAGAAAATCTTGTACAGAATTGAAATTCAGAAATTTAATGACAAGATCGCAAACCACTATAGAAATCCAATAAAGAAATTTATAACTCACAAAATCAGAATTCCAATAAAAAATTCAACAAGGAAATCTGGAATATGAAACCCACAAACCATCATAAAATCGATAAGGGAACTTACCATTCGGAAAATCATAAATTTAATTAAGAGATCTCCAAAAATCTAATAAGGTAATCAGAAATACAAAACCCACAAATCACCGTCAAAATTAACAACGAAGTTTATAATTCACTAAATCAAAAGACCAATAAGAGATCGTCAAAAATTCAATCATGAAATCAGGAATATGAAATTTTTAAATCATCATAGAAATCAGTAAGGAAATTTGAAATTCACACAATCATGCAATCAATAAGAGATCATCACAAATCTAATGAGCAGATCAAAAATGCAAAATCCATAAATCATCGTTAAAATCAATAAAGAGATTTAGAACTCACAAAATTAGAAATCCAACGAGAAATCATCAAAAATTCAACGAGGAAACCAAGAATATGAAATTAAAAAATCACCATCAAAATCAATAAGGAAATCTAGAACTCACAGAATTAGAAATTCAACCAAAATCTTATAAGGACCTCATCTGATGAATAAACTACCTGGCCTTAATTCTAAAATTATTCCTAAAATACTATGCTGGAATTTTATTTAATACTTATGCCTTGAATAGTGACGGAAATTTTCTTTATTCAAAGAAAAGTATCCGATCAATAGTTAAGTAATTCTTAAAGTTCTTATAAGTTAGTAGTACTATTCTTATATATTAGAGCCACGTTGTTCCGTAAAGCCATGTGGTCATTTGGAATAGTAGTTCCGTAGTACCAGTCAGTCATTCGGGGTAGTAGTTTCACAGGACCAATCAACCGTTCAGCAGGTAATTCTGTTCAGTTGTCCAACTTTTAAGCCAGTCAACCATTCATCAGTTAGTTCCATTTAGTTGGCTAGTCATTCATCGGTGCAAGCTCCGTTTTACTAGTCGGTCGTTCAACATTACAAGGTCTGTCCTACTGCTTGGCCATTAAGCATTGTGATGATCCAAATAACACATCTTTAATAATAGTTGTAATAGCTTTGGTGTCACAATTTTTTGGTATCAACATGAGCTAACAAAAATGTCCATCTATATATTATCAAATCTTAATCAATTAAAAATATGATCTAATATTAAACTACTTTTACAAATTCAAACCCGCTTAAAAGTAGGATTAAATAAACATGCTTTGCAAATTCAAAACGCTTCTAAAAATAGGATCTAAAATTAAACTTTCTTTACAAATTCAAATACTTCTTTACAAATATACAAATATTAGTGTCACTTGAAAATAAAAAATCATTTTTTTGACTAATTTAAATATATAATTTATAAGGAAAACAATTCACGCGCGAAGCACGTGCCGTAACACTCGTAGTAAGAATGGAAACAAAATCTTTTGGTCCGACCGTAAACTTTCCAAAATACCCCTATATATAACATATTAAATATTAAATTGTTATTTCATATGATCTGCCCAATAAATTAGGAGATAAAATCTTCCTACAATTATTTTAGACGTATTCAAACCTCATAGAATAGGATCATTCAAATGTAATTATAATTAGCCTTATGAGAGTGAGTCAAATATTTATGGCTGCATTGGAATAGATAATGCAAGATCTTTCTAGATAAATCAACCAATCTATAATCATTATTGATCTTTATTAATATAGAAATCAAAACATAATTTTTTGGTCCGATTGTGAAATTTCAAAATTGTCCTTTCATGCAAACAAGAGATGATGAATTCGAATCTCACCGTGAACAAAAATTAACAACTATCTTCAAATGGAATTTTAAAACCTAAATAAGGTTACAATTTCAAACCCTATTCCAGCAAAAAATTACAACTTTTTATATTTTTTAGTTTATTTTTATTAAACTACAGAAAACTTTCAAATTTAACAATTTAATAAAGAGCTCATGTGCACATGCGTTGCACGTGCCAAAATATCTCGTCTTTAATAATAGTTGTAATAGCTTTAGTGTCACACTTTTTTGGTTTCAACCTGAACTATCAAAAAGGCCCCTCTATATATTATAAAATCTTAATCGCTTAAAAATAGGATCTAATATTAAGCTTCATTTACAAATTCAAACCTCCTTGAAAGTAGGATTTAACAATTAAACATGCTTTACAAATTCAAAACACTTTTAATAATAGGATCTAAAATTAAACTTTCTTTACAAATTCAAAATACTTCATTACAAATATAGACCTTTCTATCATAAAGGGTCACCTTATTTCTAAGGGCCCAGGAATGTTGTACTTGATCTATTCTTCGAATAAAGTTACTTTCACTTTAGTAGAAATTTGTTATCTCCTTCATTCTTTTAGCTTTTGTATAAATCCTTGCTTTTAATCTCATGTTACAGATTTCTTTAACCATTTTCTTGTCTCATGTCTCTTATTAGAATTCAATTTTTTTTTAATTCCTTTTCGTCAGAGTCACCTTTCAGGTATTAGTCGCACTGAAATTTTCTATGTCATATATTTTCCATTTTGATTATGATTTTGACTCTATTTGTTTCCATTATTATGGCATTGGACATCTTCATCTTTTTGCCTTTTCCTGTACACCTCTCTTGGGTTTCATCTTTATCTTAGATGGTGGATAGATTTCTTTCTTTGACCCTTTGTTCTTTTGGATTTTGACTTTTGTTTTGAGTTGTAGACATCCTTGTCTTTCTTCATTTGTCCGGTGCCTCTTCTGGGCTTCCCTTGGTTCTAAAGGATGTAGTGTATGTTAAGTTGACCTTCTTGTAAAAGGTTATTTATGGGTGCTTATCCTGACCCTCCCACTAAGAGGTAATCTAGGCGTTAGGGGTTCTTTGGTGGGTGCTTGACCTGACCCTTCCTCTAAGAAGTGAACTAGACATTAGAGGCTTTGCCCATCCCTCTAAGAGGTAGTACGGATGATCGTTATAGGCTTTTGTCCCTCCTTCTAGGAGATGCTACAAAAGAATGTCGTAGGCTTATGTTCCTCCCTCTAAGAGGTGCTATGGAAGAATGTCGTAGGCTTATGTCCCTCCCTGTAGAAGATGCTATGGAATAGCAACATAGGCTTTAATATTTGTATATGAAAAATATTATTATATGAAAATCATTTTTGTCCAATTATAATATAGTCTCTTTTGAGAAAAAGATGCATTGAAATTGATCCCTTCTAATATATATTGAGGGGTCGTCTTAAAGAGTTTGGATACATGAATCCTTTTGATAAACGAATCTTTTCTCAATGCTGCTTTTCGCAAGGGTTCCCTTATTGTTCCCATAATAGAGACATAGATCTCAAATAGGAGACTAGGAGGTCATAATTCGTGAACCAATAGTCTTTTATCGAGAATAGGATTCTCTAATCTAAGTTTTTGTTAATAAACTTTTGATAGCTTTAAAAGATTTGTTGAAAAAGTACGAATTGTCTTCTCTTTGCCAATGGTTTTAGGAACTTTCGAAATATTGAGATTGCTTAGTTAGTAATCCTTTGTGTGCATTCATTAATGCTATACAATACCTTAAAAAGATTTCATAAATCGATTTTTGAAATAGATAGACATTTGTCTTCTCATGGTTGTAGGTTAATTCAAAATAGTCTTTCTGTGAAAATATGCTTGAGAAATTTCTTTTAAAAAAATTGCCAAAAATAAAGTCGGTGTTCATAGTTTTCTCATAAATTGGAGAAGGATTAATATTTGTCCGAGATTCTTAGAAATCCAGCCTTTGTATTGCATTGATTGAAATATTGATGGTTGTCTTGTATCAGGCATTTGATCTATCTTTCTCAAGTAGCAAGAAACTTGTTGTGCTCCAAGGGTATGTTGGATGCTATCAACTGGTTTTGTTTATACCTGTAATGGCACTCGAATCAGTACATGGCAAATTTTCAATAAAAATATAAGTACAAATGAAAGTATAAATCTAGTTAAAAAGATATGAGAGAAGAGAGTTCATAGTTGAACTAATGTTGTAAGACTTCATGATTTGATGGGGAGTCTGAATTTCGACGTTGCGAAGCTGCTTTCTTCTTGGCCTGAATTAAATATCTAATTAAGCTTCTTTAATGAACTCCCTTAAGAATTTTGACTTAATCATGCCTTGAATTGCTTCTGCTAAAAATGTGGCATTTGTTAGTTTTATGTCCATTCGCTTTATGGTAATCGCAGTAACTACCTCCTTTATCCGGTTCTGGAATGTTGCGGATCTTGTACGAAATAGGAAAATTTTGTTTTCTTTCACATGGAAAGTATGTGAGAGAGAGAGGCTTATCTAGGACTATACAATTTGATTTGTAAATCTCTTTTCGACTCCCCATCTGGTTTCCACTTTTTCTTGATCTCTTGACGAGATGTTTAAAGTCGGATTTATTTTCTCTACATTCTCGCTGAAATTCTTTCATAACATGATGCATTTCAGCCTTCTGATCAAACTTTTTAGCACAAAGATAGAAACGTTGTAGATACTTATGTCCACGAATATGAAGTTCCTTCCAAAAAGGAGTTAGTTTGATTAACCTTGAGCAAACTGCCATTAGTTTTTCTTGATCGGTTGCGTTTTTGGTCTTCAATGCTGCCATGTTGAATCTTTAAATGTATCCACTAAGTAATTCCTCTGGACTTTGTTTGATGTTAGCTAACATGTAGGAATCCGTTACAGGATCTTTACATAAGTAAAATTGCACTACGAATTCATAGGAAAATTGTTCCCAAGAATGGATGGTTTTCACTTGATAATTCTTGTACCATTTAATAGCCACTCCTTGAAAAGTTGCCGAAAAAAGTTTACAGCGAACTGCCCCAGAAGCGTTATAGAAATTCATTCGTATTTTAGACGTACTAAGTGATCTTCTGGATCGGTTGTTCCATCATACTTTAGACGGGGAATTTAGATGTGAGGACGAGTGCCGATTCTTCTGGAAAAGGAGCCTTTTACAGAAAAACATATTCCTCTAGGTTGGGCACTTCTTTTTCCTTCAGCATTTGCATTATCATTTTGTGTAGGATGTCTTCTTGGTCGGCCTCATTTTTGTGGTAACTTTTATTGCTTCTTTGGAATGGATTATTCGATTGCTCGAGGGACCTTTTAGCTTAACTTTCTCGGTTTAACTCTTCATCTTTTACTTCATTTGGAGATTGCGTTTCACCTTCTTCTTCCATAATCCTTAATGATTCTTGAGATGGAACCCCTTCAAGAAACTTGTACTACAATTATTTGTTGTTGTAGATTTTGGACTTTAAGCTCATTATTTTCCAACCTTATCAGGGTTGAAGGTTGTCCAATTTCCAGATTTTCTAAGTTGAAGTTCGGATCTATATCATTTTCCAAAGTTGATTGTAATGCAGCTTCTTCATTAGGGATGTTGTTATTACCTCTTGCACCTAACATTTTTTCCTCTTGAATGAAGAACTCTATGCAATGAATCTATGATGAAGGTTATTGGGAAACAGAGGTTCAAGCACTTCTTCTAACGCTAAAAATGTTAATAAGAAAACTTGTCAATACCCCAAAATAGAACTTGAAGTATAGGAGACACTCTCGAGACCTCCTTTCGAATCAGGTGGGATATTCTAAAAATTGGTTCTAAGGATAAGGTTTGAATGAAATATTTTGACCTTGTCGAAAGCTGGTCTCTTTGAGAGCATGGGTTACGTCTTATAGGATGAGAAAATTGGTTGGGTTGTAGGTTTTGACACACTCATAAGGTTAGTATTCGAAAAGTGGTGATTGAGAACTAATAATTTAAGTATAATGGAAAAGAGTGGGGTTTCGACTTCGCCAAAAGGGTGAGCTCTTATTGTCTTGTGAATATAAGCAAAAAACCAAGGGAAATACGCATACTAGGGATTTCCTTAATATCAGAAAACACTTGAATATGAAATAAAATCACATATTCCAAAACAACTTTTCTCATTGCATTTCAAATCATAATTTCATGTCCAAGTTACATAATCTCATAACGTTTTTCAAGCATTGATCAAATATAATTATTATAAATACTCCAAGAGCAATATATGAAGATGTCGCAATCGATGATCAAAGAAATACTAGACTAAGTGTCTTAATACACACATCAGAATATTTTTTTAAAAATGTCTTTATGTAAGTACAAATTTGCCTCATGCACTTCTTTAAAAGCTTTATTCGTCTACCTACTAAAAACCTTCAACCCTTAGTCTACTCAAATCAATTTTGAGCACCCGGGAGTTTAAGGGGAAAAACATAAACTTGAGTCTGACATAAATACTGGTGTGAATAATACAATACAACTCATTCATATATAATATTAAGTGAGACCACGCCGCTTAGCGTTACGGGTTCCCCTCACTAATAACTCTTTAATACATATCTTTTTCAAATCATAATCATGCAACCAAACTGGTTAATCAAACTGATTATATCAAAATAGCAATATCCCTTATGTTAAAAATAGGTAAATTATTGGACCAACTGTCTGAACCGAATGTAGTTTTGTTTGGCTGACTACTAGCATTTGGCTGACTCAGGCCTACCATACAAAATATCAAATGGCCTAACACTTGTTAGACAAATCTCCAGATGGTCTGTCCTTAACTTACTTCTCTGAGGGTCAACTGGTCCTAATTGTTTTGCGGGCTCACCAATAACCTACCTCTATACATAAATATTCCCTCATGTGTGTAACCATCATTTAAGTTTTATCTGTGACTAAGCCCTACACACTGGAATTTTGGACTAAATTAGCAAGGGGCTAATAGCTAATGAGTAGGGCACCCCTACACCAGTCCCATATGGTCTTTTAATCAGAGTCATTTACTTATGGTTTACTATCCTTTTAAATTATCCTTGAAAACCTATTCAAAATGATTTAAACCTTTAAATCATGCATATGCAAGGAAAATATACTCTTTGCTTTACTCTAAGCTCTTTGCCATGTTATATATACTTTACCAAAAATAATGTTGATGAACTGCAAAATGCCGATTTCAGATTTTGTCCCTCTCCTATTTTAAGCATATAAAGCATTTAATTCCCATACCTTAAATAATTTTATATACTTAACAAAATACATAGAAAGATTCTCTAAAAATTCAAAAAAATCTCTTTCAATATGTTTTAAAAAATATTTAAATTTCAGACCCCAAAGCCATTATATCTTGGCCGTAAATAATTTTAAACCCAAAATAACACTTTCTTCACTAGAAATTTCATATTAAATCCAAAATGATTCAAAAAATCATAAATTTTGAAGCACGTCTTCAAAATAATATATGTAACCTCAGATTAAATTTGCAAGTCATTTGGATGTCATAAACTAGGTTTTCTAAATCAATTCTCATCATAAAATGCATAAAAATAGCCTAAAACATCAACAAGTATATATATATATATATATATATATATATATATATATATATCCATTTATCATTGAAAACATGGAAAAACTTTTGTAAACACTCTTGGATTTAGTCCAAAATTGAAATCAATCAAAAATATGAGATGTAATCATTACTCACCTTTGCTTTAATGCTAAGGACACAAGATTTGGTCTTTGATTTATGTTGACTAGCTTCTTCCTCTTGATTTAGTTTCATTTTTCCTCTTTCCGCTTTAATGGTGGTCGGCCTCTAAATTTTAGTTTTTATTAGTGGACTTGTGAATATGTGTGGAATATGGTGGTTATGGGTTTGGTGTATAAGGGTATTACTCTTTCCTATTATGCCATTGTCTATTTACCTTAACTTAATCCATTTTAGTTCCTTTAGTTCATTAGTTTATACAGGCACGGCTAATAAATCACAGATCTCACTCTCATAAAAAATTACATTATTTCATTTAATTTACCTAAGCAAATGTTTTAAATAATGTTACTAAAAATATGAGGTGTTACAGACTCCCTTCCTTAAAGAATTTTGTCTTCAAAATTACGATAAGGCACTCATCAAATCAATCCAAAAGGTAAACATATCATGAAACAAGTCAGGGTAAGTATCTTGAATCCTGCTTTTAGTTTCCTAAGTACAGTCCCTCTTTTCGTTACTTTACTGGACTCTGACTAATCTGATTGTTATATTCCCTAGCCTTTCCTCGTCTCTTGCGACTATACATAGTGGTTACTTATTATAGTCAAATTCAGCTCCACTACTAAGTCATCTAACACAATCGGTGCTATAGTAGTCTCTGGATCTCAAATACACTTCCTTAGATGAGAAACATAAGAAACATCGTGGACACCTACCAAACTATTTGGTAACTCTACTCTGTATACGAGTTTCTCAATCCTCTCAACAATCGTAAATGGTTCAACGAATCTCAGTGCCAACTTCCCATATTTCCCATACTTGATCATACCTTTCATCGGTGACACTTCGATAAAAACCCGATCTCCGATTGAAAACTCCAACTCTTTCCGTCTTCAGTCGGCATAACTCTTCTGCCTAGACCGAGCCTCCTTCATTCTAGCTTGAATAATCTCACTTTTTTCTACAGCTTCTCTTGCTAAATCTGGACAAGGAACCAACCTATCCTCGGTCTCTAACCAACATACGAGAGATTTGAATAGCTTTCCATAAAAAGCTTCAAACAGTGTCATCCATATACTAGCTTGATAACTGTTGTTATACGAAAACTCAAATAAGTGTAAATGGTCTTCCCATGATCCCCCAAAGTCTAATGCACAAGCTCGTAACAAATCCTTCAAGATCTTGTTAGCTCTTTCCGTTTTCCCATCAGTATGTGGATGGCAAGCGGTGCTCATCATGAGCCTGGTACCCCAAATATCCTTTAGACTCTTCCAGAACTCGCTAGTGAATAAGGAACTTCTATCACTTATTATACCACTAGGAATTCCATGAAATCTAACAATATTCCTCATGAATAACTTATCCAAAATAGGTGTCATTCGGGTTGACTTAACTGGAATGAAATGGGCCCTCTTGGTCAACCTGTCCACTAAGACCCATATACCTTCATTTCCTCTATTTGACCTTAGAAACCCATCTATAAAATCCATCGAAATGGAATCCCACTTCCAAACTGGAACATCCAAAGGTTGGAGAAACCCACTCGGCCTCTGATGTTCGCTTTCACTTGTCGATAGTTTGCACAATGCCTAACCCACAAGCCAACATCCCTCTTTATTCCTTCCCAACAGAAGCTCCTCTTCATAACTTGATACATCTTGGTTCCTCTATGATGAATCATAAACTTTGATCGATGACGTTCTCCAATAACTTCTTTCCTTAGGTCCTTTATATTCGGAACATATAATCGTCCTTTCTTTTTTAACCGTCCTCTCCGGTCAAGACTAAAATCTCTCAGATCATCGATCTCTGATCCCACCTCAAGCCTTATAATCCTCTCGGCTAATGCTGGATCTTCTTTCTGCTTAGAAGAAATCCTTTCGATCTATACTGGTTAAACTTCTAGATAAGATAACACAACAGTTTCTGTGTTAGATTCTCCTTGAGATCTTCACTATACTTTGCATGTTGAAAACAATTCCAAATCTTTCCACTCATCTATCATCGTAAACACTGCATTCGGATGCTTTCTGCTAAGAACATATGCAACCTTGTTGCCTTCCCTCATGTGTACTCAATTCCAAAGTCATAAGCGGCTATAAACTCTAACCACCTTTGATGTCTCATGTTCAGCTCCTTTTGAGAGAATGACTTATGATCCGTATATAACTCAAATCTTTCTCCCAAAAGGTAATGTCTCCGCACATTCAAAGCAAAAATAACTACAGCCAATTCCAAGTCATGAGTCAGATATCTGACTTCATGAGATCTAAGCTGTTCAGAAGCGTAAGCAATCACTTTACCTCTTTGCATCAATACAATAACTAGTCCTGTTCCACACACATCTGTGTAAAGTACCAAATCCTTATTCCCTTCTGAAACAAATAATATAGGTGCATTCATCAATAAGTCTTTCACCTTCTAGAATGCATTCTTACCCTTATTCGTCTAGATGAATTTTACATCCTTCCAAGTTAGCTTAGTCATCGGTGTTGTTATCCCCAAAAATCCTTAATAAACCTCCGAAAATAACTTGGTAAACCTAAAAAAATTCTTATCTCGATCACTGTTTCGGTGCTCTTCCAACTGTGCATAGCCTCGATCTTAGTCGGATCCACCGACAACCCTTTCTTTAAAACTACATGACCAAGAAACTTCACTTCTTTCTTCCAGAAATGACACTTTGAAAACTTCGCCTTTAGCTGATGTTCTCTCAAGGTCTCAGGCATGCCTCTAACATGAACTTTATGCACTCTGTCATCCTTAGAGAATATAAAAATATCATCTATGTACACCAATACGAATTTATCCAAGTGCTCTCTAAAAACTCAATTCATCAAATCTACGAAGAAAGCTGGCGCATTAGTTAGTCCAAAAGGTATAACTGACCATTCGTATGATCGATATCTGGTCCTAAACGCCATCAAAGGAATACTCTCTTCAGCTACCCTAAGCTGATGGAATCTTGTTGCCAAATCCAACCGAGAAAATACATTATCTCTGCTCAACTGGTCCAACAAATCGTCAATTCTAGGCAATGGATATCGATTCTTTATCATCCCCTTATTCAACTTACATTAATCGATACATAGCCTTAAGAATCCGTCCGGCTTCTTCACAAAAACTACGGCTGCATCAAAGACGAACTGCTTGGTCTAATAAAATTCCTACTTGCTAAGTCCACCAACTGCACCTTCAGCTCTCTCATCTCTGTAGGTGTCATTCTGCATGGCAGTCTACTTACCGATCCTGCTCCAAGTACTAAATCTATCTGAAACTCAATGGCTCGTTTCGGTGGCAATCCTACTACCGACTCGAAGACATCTGCAAATTCTATAACCATGAAAACTCGACTTAACTCGTCTTCTACCTCCATAACATCCAACAACGCATTAACCTCACAAATGTGGTTGTCTATGGAATATACTCTCCGATCTTTACAATCAGGGTGTCTAAGTGATATTTTCCTATCATGGAAAAATATCCTAGCATTGTATTTACTTAACCAATCCATACCCAAAATTATTCCGAACCTTATGGAATCAAACTCATGCAAAATGCAAACAAAAGTATGACCTAACGAGTCAAACTCTAAGTGGTCACACTTCATCCCAAGTGTCACATACCCTCCAATCGGATTTGCAACCCTTAAGGAAGTAACTAAATATGAGGGTTCTAGATTAAGCTTATCTACCAAACAAAGGGATATAAAAGAACGTGATGCATCAGTATCAAAAAGAATGCTAAAACAGACATACCATGAATCTAAAGCGTACCTCCCAATACAGCTTTTCCTTTTTCCTACGTTGTCGGTCTCGAGGTAGCTGGTTCCAATGCAAATGTTTTTCCTTTCCCCTCCTTAGTAGGATCTTTGCACTGGCTCTTGTAATGACCAATCTGATCGCAATTGAAACGCCTTATCCCTTGCTTCTCAGTAGCATTCTTACCTTTGCCTATCTGGAACTCATGAGCATGTGGCATTTCTTATCGTACTTGCAACAGACCACTTCAGACTTCCCTTTCTTAGCAGCTCCACCCTTCTGAGCTCCTTTCTTGTGGAAGAACTTTCACTTCTGACCCTATCCCACATGGACTTCCTTGGCCTTGTTCTTCTCTGGAGAAGCAAGAATTTCCTCTTGCCTCAAAGCCATTTCAACTACAAAATCATTGGGGTCCCTGATGTGTGGCAACATAACTCTAGAAAGCTCAGGCTTTTGACCTCTTATGAACTTCTCGCTCCTCTTCATCACAGGGTCCACTATAGCATAACCATATCTTCCTAGCTCCTCAAACGTTTTAGCATACTCTAACACCATCATGTCTCCCTGCTCCAATTCGAAAAACTTCCTGAGCAAGGTAGACTTTGCAACCTCGGACATAAACCTTCTTTCAAATCTCCTCTTGAATTCATTCCATATCAAAGCTTCTTCATTAACGCCAACTGTAACGTTGCTCCACCAATGCAACACCCCTCCTTGCAACTGTCTTGATGCAAGCCTTATTTTCTCTCATCATTGAACCTCATATCAAAAAAGATCCTTTCACAATGCAGTTACCAATTTTCTACCTCAATAGCATCTTCAGTGCCAATGAATGGCTTTCCTCTAAGCCTAGCATAATCTCTTCTCAAAGTGGAATAGTTATTCACCACCAGAGCTTCCTGAACCCCTACTCCAGTATTTCCCCCAATCACTCCAGCAGCTACACCAACTTGCATCATGTTAACAAAGAACTGATACATGGCTTCCATATCAACTTACGGGACTCCAGCACCCCACATTCTCTGCTTGTGCCTGACCTAGGTTTATCCTAGTACTTGGTCAGGCATTTTCGTTTGTTGTGGTACAACCTCTAGGGTTAACTCTTCTAGCATCCATATCTGCATTCGAGCCACATGAAATACAGAGAAATATCCTAGTAAAGATAGGAGACTAGAGATATAGAATATACTTATATATAGCAAATACAAGTACGTTACTATAGCGTCATCCCATCCTCGATCTCTTCCTTAAGCTTTAAGGATTATGTTTTCAAAAATAATTTTTAGTTAAACTTTTTCATAAATCGTGCTCTGATACCAACTTGTAACGTCCCCTATCTGGAGGCCCGAAGCTAAGCGCTACAGGTGTTGTAGTCATCCATAGTATTAACTTTCGTGACCAAATACAGTAATGTTAATGGTATTCTTAATATCATAAAACGCTTGAATATGATATAAAATCACAGATTTTAGAACAACTTTTCACATTACATTTCAAATCGTAATTTCATATCTAAGTTACATAATCCCATAACGTTTCCCAAGCATTGATCAAATATAATTATTACAAATACGCCAAAAGCGGCATATGAAGATGTCCCCTTGGATGATCAGAGAAATACTAGACTAACTGTCTTAATACACGTTGTGAAATTTTTTAAACATAAAGTCTTTAAATAACTATAACTCTGCCTCATGCACGTCTCCGAAAGCTTTATTCGTCCACCTACTAAAAACCTGAAAACCTTCAACCCTTAATCTATAAAAGTCAATTTTGAGCATCTAAGAGTTTAAGTGGGAAAACATAAACTTCGAGTCAGACATAAAGCCTGGTGTACATAATACCATGCATCTGAGTTATATATGATATCAAGTGAGACCGCACCGCTTAGCGAAACGGGTTTCCCTCATTAATACCTCTTTAAGACATATCTTTTGCAAACATAATCCTACAACCAAACTAGTTAATCAAACTGATTACATACAAATAACAATATACTTTATGCTAAAAGCAGGAATTTGCTGGACCAGCTATCCCAAATAAATGTAGTTTTGTTTGGCTGACTCGGGGCTACCGGATAAAATATCAAATGGTCCAACACCTGTTAGATAAGTCTCTAGACAGTTTGTCCTTAACTTACTTCTCCAAGGGTTAGCTAATTGATGTGCACATAAATGTGTATACTTTTACCACCATATTTGATCTATTTAAATTAAATAAATGATCATATTGGGTATTTTAACTTGTTTAAACCAAAATTCAAATTATTTCAAATCGTCACACATTCATCTTCATCTATGGGAAAAATGGTCATTTTTGTGCATATATAAATTTTCTAAATTTCTATGTTATTTTGTAGGAATTTAAATTCAAACACAAGAGGCTTCAGGAAGATATATGCATGCACAAGAGTGAATATAAAGGAATGGAGATGGAAATAATTCATTTCATGGATCATGGAGGACCCCACCTACCCACATACTTTCATATACAAATTAGAGGCTAATGCAAATGCTAATAGAGTTTAAAGCTTCATGCACATCTAAATGACGATTATTTGATGCTAATGATTACTTGGCTACCACACTTCCTAAGAGGATAGTTTGGACATTCCCTAAAAAGGGTGAATTAGGGTTTTAAATCATGTATAAATACCATATATGTTCATGTAACCCTTCTCTCTTAGTCTCTCTTAGGCTCTCTTATCTTAGTTTAGTTTAGATCAAAAATAAAATGAGAGCTCTCTTTCTTTTCATGGCTACTTAGCCATTTCTTTTATGTAATTTTTTTATGCAATTTAAATTCAAGTCTTTTCTTGTTTATTTACTTTCATGTTAGTAGTGTAGATCTTATTTTATTTTATGCAAGTAGAATAGCTCTTCTTTTACTTTGCTTTCATCTTCTTTATTTTATGTTTCATGTTGCATGCTACTTGTGTTGATATGGTAACACAAATAAGAGGCTAAACCCCTTTAATTTAGGGGTAATGAAGCTCCCTAATTATGTAGCTTCAGCATAACTTGTTAATTTTGATCTCTTTTGTGCTTAAATGAATGTTGATGTGATTTATTGTTTCATGTTGAATTTGATAGTCTATGTTGTTCATAACAAATAGACTATGCTTAAACAATCACAAACAATAACTACCGCTTCATCTACATATGATGATGATAATAAAGTGAATACTGAAATTAAAATTTGATAGCCTATATTTCTAAACAATAGTTAATAGGCCATGCTTAAAATATATTTCATTTTCAACTTGTCGTTTTTCATGAGAATTAAAAGTGATTTAACGGTTGTGTTATAGTTTGATGGCTTATGTTGGGCTAATTAATAGCACAAATATGTCATACTTATGATAAGCACATCATTTAAATTCACTTATGACCAAAAAAGAGAGATCATAATTTCATATTTTGTTGAACTATATGATCTAGAGATTGGAATTATCTCTAAATTTTAATTTAACTCTCATATTTTTATCAATTTTATTTTGTTAGTTTTCTATATTTTTAGCTAATCGGACTTTCAACTTTGGTTAATTTGATTGAATAAAAATTTAAAATCCAACAATTCCCTGCAGATCGACTCGTACTCGCCATGTACTAACATTTGTATGTCGTGCGTTACGGTTATTTTAATTTGAAATTTATCGGTGATTTTCTAACTCGATAGAAAATTCAACGATTAACACTAATCTTAATGGTTTTGTTAGCTCACCAGTAACCTACCTCTATACATAAGTATTCCCTTTTGTGTGTAACCATCATTTAAGTCTTATCTGTGACCAAGCCCTACACGCCGAAATTTGGACTAAATTAGCTAGGAGCTAGGAGCTAATGAGTAGGACATGACCCTACATCATTCTCATCTGGTCTTCTAATCTGAGTCATTTATTTAGGGTTAAGTACCTTTTTAAATTTTCCTTAAAAACCTTAAATCATACATATACAAGGAAAATATAATCTTTGCTTTACTCTAAGCTCTTTGCCATGTTATATATACTTTACCTAAAATAATATTGGTGAAATACTTTAAGGATTTCCCATCCTTCCAAAATAAGTTAAAATCCTTTTTAACTTAAAAACACTTAGCTTATATTGCCAAAAGCAATACATTCGAAACTTTTGTCTAAAACCATTAAACAATCCTTTTGAAACTATTGAAAGTATTTCTTCCATAACTATTGAAAGTACCCTTTCGAAACCATTGAAAGTGCCACTTTCGATTTAAGTAAACTACTTTACTTTATAGCCTTAGGCAGAAAGGCCAAAACATAGCTTTTGAATCCATTCACAGAAGCCCTTTCGAAACTATTATAAAATTCTATTTTGAACGCTTTAAAGCCCTAGACATTCCCTTTTCAAAACATAAAACTTGCCTTTCGAAAGCAATGGGAAACCTTCAATTTAAAATTCATTAAATACTTTTTGAAACTATTGGGGAACATCCCCATTAAAACCATAGTCAATACCTTTCGAAAATACTGGGGAACCTCCCCTTCGAAACCTATAGCAGTTAGCTTTCGAAAGCATTAAAGTATACTACTTAGAAAAAATCTTTCGAAAGCATTAGGCTCAAGTAAAATCTTGTGGAGCTTAGTTTTGAAACCATTAAAACTGTTTAAGTCCAAACTTTTGGGTTTACCTTCCAATATAACTAAGGGTCATAATACATCTAAGTCGAAAGCACTCATTCGAAAACATTTTTTCTAAGTAAAGATAGTAGTTGGTTTCGACATCATCCCTTTCAAAAGCATTAGAGAGTAGCTTCTTCAATAAGATCGAAAGCATCCCTTTGAAACCATGTATAAAGGCAACAGCCTCAACTGGGTTGAAAGGTTAAATAGCGGTAATGTCGGTTTTGACACTATCGAAAGCTAATTTAAAAACAATGGCCGCAACCTGAGTCGAAAGCTTATCTTTAAACCAATCAAGTTGACATCCATCTCGTCCGAAAAAAAGCAGATGCGTTTCTTTTAGAAGACAAAACAAAGCCTCGAATCCTTTCGAAACCCCTGGTTTTTACACCACACCTTTCACCTGAGTACAATTCACTATGTACCAAGTCATGATACTATGTGCATTGGTGACGCAGCGGATTTAACTTTGACGTGCTAATAATGCTTTCTTCCTCACGAAATGATGATTTCGTGTCAAATAATCCGATAAAACGATAAATGCCCAATTCCGTTGATCGTGACGATGCCGAAATCTAGCTATCTCCAACCCGTTGATCTCGCAAGATACTGTGTTGAAAGATCTACAATTCGATCGTTGATCACTCGCAAGTGATACCGAGAATTGGCTTCTACTTCGTTGCTTCGCGCACGAATAACCCGAAGAAGGAAAGAAGAAGGAGATCACACTCAACTTCAACAATGGTGGAAAAAGCACACACACAAATTTTATTCAAAATCAACTCCTTTTTACAATGACATCACGTCCCTATTTATAGGAATTTTACAACACATATGCGACTCAACCAGTGACTCACGACCTACGACTCACAGTACAACACTACACGACTTAACACATTACACGACTTAACATACGCGACCTAACAATACAATACATATTACCACATCATGCGACATAACAATGTGACATAACGACATACAACACACGACCTAAGCATCAGCGACTTAACAACATAAGTTGAGCGACATAAGAACAATATGACTTAACAGAGTTACAACATCACGCGACTTAACACAATGCGACCTAACAAATCAACATAGCTTCAGGACGACTTAGCGACATAAGGAATGCGGCTTAAGGAACATCGGCATAGAATGAGCGATTTAAGGAACTGAGTGACTTATAAGTTTGTGGCATAAGGAAGCGACTTAAGCTTCAGCGACTCAAGAAGAATGCGGCCTTGTAAATGACTTATAGAACACAGCATACGACCTACGACTTATAAGATGAGCGACATAAGCAATGCGGCATTACTCGCAGTTTATAATTCGCTAGGTCGTTGTATCATCCTCCACTACATATCCCGCATAACTCGCATAACTCGTTAGGTCGCTCAGGCGACTCAAGGCCTGGTGCATTGCATCATCCTCCCCTGGTTGAAAAGAATTCGACCCCGAATTCACACTTTCCTCTCCTTCGACATACTTATTCTCATGATATGGAACTAAGTGTTTGACGTTGAAAATGTCGGCAGTATGAATATGATCCAGCAATCTTAATTGATAAGCATTCTCATTAATCTTCTTTACGATTTCCAAAGGACCAATCTTTCTAGCAGCTAGTTTGTTGTACGTACCAATAGGAAATCGATCCTTAGTCAAAACTGCATATACAAAATCTCCTTCTTTGAATTCAACATTTCATCGTTTAATATCTGCGGATTGCTTATATTTCTCATTCGCCTTAAGCAATCGTTCCTGCACAACTTTGTGGCATTCTTGCAATTCATTTACAAAATCACTAGCTCGTTTGATCACTCCTTTCTGCTGTGGTCTATAGATAAATCTAATGGTCCTTTAGGAATTGTCGAGTAAACGACCTGGAATGGACTGAACCCAGTGCTACGATTAACTGCATGGTTGTGCGCAAACTCAGCTTGACACAGCTTGGAATCTCAACTCTTCAAATTTTCATTCACGAGGCATCTCAATAGATTACCTAGGGATCTATTCACAACTTCTGTTTGTCCATCCGTCTGTGGATGATAAGCACTACTAAATTTCAGCTTTGTCCCGACCATTGTCCATAGACTCGTCTGAAAATGACTCAGAAAACGAGTGTCTCTATCCGATACAATAGATTCAGGCAACCCATGAAGTCGATAGATCTCTCTGAAGTATAACTGTGCGACATTAACTGCATCTGCCGTCTTCTTGCAGCAATAAAATGTATTATTTTTGAAAATCGGTCAACCACAACGTAGATAGAATCATTGCCACATTGCGTCTCGGTAAACCCAATACAAAGTCCATACTAACATCCACCCATGATTTAGTAGGTATAGGCAACGGCATATATAAACCTGCATTTGTCGCGGTCCCTTTGAAACTTGACAAATATGGCACCTCTGAACAAACTTTTCAACCTCCTTCCTCATTGACGGCCAAAAATAAGACTTTGAGATCAACTGCATAGTACGATCGCGACCCACGTGCCCTTCTTCATGTAATTCTTTAATGATCTTCATTCGTAAACTACAATCTGGAATACACAACTGATTTCCTTTGAATAGAAAACCTTCAACTAGCATATATCCATCCATGCTTCCTTGCTTGGCTTTATCTAGGATTCCGGAAAAATATGAATCTGAAGTAAGCAAATCTGGAAGTAAGTCAAAACCCATCACCTCTACTCGCATGGTTGTTAGTAAATTCTCCCTCCGGCTCAATGCATCGGCAACGCGATTAGTTACTCTAGACTTGTGTTTTACGACAAATGTAAATTGTTGCAAATAAGCTATCCACAATGCATGCCTAGCTGCAATTTTAGTCTGCCCTTGTAAATGTTTCAACGCTTCATGGTCCGTATACAAAACAAATTATTTGTGGAACAAGTAATGTCTCCAATGCTTCACAGCCTGCACAATAGCATAAAACTCCACATCATAAGTATTGTATCTCATCTTTGCTCCCGAAAGTTTTTCACTGAAATAGGCAATTGGACGTCCCTTCTGACTCAATACTCCTCCAATTCCAACTTTCGATGCATCCGTATGTAACTCAAATAGTAACTGAAAATCTGAATACACTAGAATCAGTGCTGAGGTTAAAAGTTCCTTGATTTGCTCAAAAGCAGATCCTGCCTCTTTCGTCCATGAAAACTTCTTTCCCTTCATACAATCAGCAACAGGGGCCATTACACTACTAAATTGCGGTATGAATCTTCGATAAAATGAAGCTAACCCATGGAAACTTCTGACTTCCGTTATAGTTTTAGGTTGTGGCCAATTTTTGATTGCGGCTACTTTACTCTGATCCACTTGTATCCCTTCTTTCGACACGATATATCCAAGAAATAAAACACTTGGCGTCATGAACACGCATTTCTTCGTCGCTACATAGAATTGTTCTTGACGAAGAATAGTTAATACCTTTCGCAAGTGTTGAATGTGCTCCTCCGTGCTAGCACTATAGATCAAGATATCATCAAAGTAGACTACAACAAACTTCCCGATGTAAGGTCTGAAAATTCGATTCATCACCCTCATAAATGTACTTTGTGCATTAGATAGACCAAACGGCATAACTAGCCATTCATATAATCCTTCCCGAGTCTTGAATGTTGTCTTCCATTCATCACCTGGTCTTATGCGAATCTGATGATAACCACTCTTAAGATCGATCTTCGAAAAAATTACAGATCCAATAGATCATCAAGTCTTGGCATAGGAAATCTGTATCTGACCGTTATTTTGTTGAGGGCCCTGCGTCGGTACACATTCTCCATGAACCATCTTTCTTCGGTACCAACAAAGCTGGTACAGCACAAGGACTGAGACTCTCTCGAACACGCCCTTGCTCAAGCAACTCCTCAACCTGTCTCCTCAACTCTTCTGATCCTTTGGACTCATACGATAATGTGGCCTATGCGGTAAAACAGCACCTGGCACTAGATCAATTTGATGTTGTATATCCCTCAGTGGCGTAATTCCTTGGGTAATTCCACAGGAAAGACATCTTCAAATTCATTTAACACCGGTCTAACCTCCGTAGGAACTTCACGATCTTCACTTGTTTCATACCCAATCAACATAAACATTTCAGCACTATCTTTCACTTCTTCAACAAATTCTCTGGTAGATAATAGACTAGTTGATTCCACTTTCTTCTCTGACTTGCTTTCGCTTTGTTCACGCTTCTTAGGAACTAAGGTAATTTGTGTCCCTTCAAACATGAAACTGTAGCTGTTGGTGCGACCATTATGTTGTACAGCTCTATCATATTGCCATGGCCATTCCAATAATAAATGACACACATCCATATCGACAGCATCACACCATATATCATCTTTGTACTTCTTCCCAATAGAAAATGTAACAAATGCTCGTCTTCCCACTGTCACTTCTCCACCTTTCTTCAGCCATGCTAGTTTATAAGGTATGGAGTGTTTTTCAGTCTTCAACCCTAACTTCGTGACAGCTTCCTCAGAAATAATGTTATCATAGCTTCCTGCATCAATAACAAATCGACAAACCTTTCCCAAGATAGTACATGTAGACTGAAAGATATTGCTTCTCAGCCAACTAGAATCATTCTCATGCTTTGGCACTAAACAAGACCTTCTTATCATCAAATTACACCCTTCATCTCCTGACACAACTTCTTCATCTTCATCAAACTTCGATGGTTGAGAATAATCAATTTCAGCTTCCACATCCTCATACTCACATTCTTCTGCAACTAATGCTCTCTTCTATGGCTTTGTACATTCATTGCTTTTATGGCCCAACTCCTGACAATTATAGCACTTGATATTGTTATTGACCTTTGCTTTAGCGGCTTCATTGACAATTGGTTTGCTGGCTGCTTTGGAAACATTAGCACTGCTACTAGCACCTTTACTCTGATTGTTGGAACCCGCAAACACACCAACTCCTCGTCTCCCTTGTTTCTCCGAAGTTAGAGCTTTCTGATGTGCTTCAGCAACAGACATTGGATTAAACATATTCACCATGTCTTGAATTTGCATTCATAACCCTCCAATATATCTAGCCGTTAGCTGTTTCTCTGTCTCCATAATATCATTCCTTGCAATCAATTGATAAAATTCATCTGCATAGTCATTCACTGTCTTCGTCCCTTGTCTCAAATTCTGCAAACGTTGATACATAAGAGATTGATATTTGTATGGCAAGAAAGTTGCTTTCATCATCTTTCTCATCTTCTCCTAAGTGACAATTTTTGATTTTCCTATTCTCTCCCGAATTAGTTTAGTTTGTTGCCACCAAGCCATAGCTCTTCCCCTTGGTCTCGTAGCAACTAATTGGACTCTGTGATTCTCAGGCACCTCCTTGAATTCCAAAATTTCTTCAACACTCGACAACCAATCAAGAAATTCTTCTGCTTGCATACCACCTTTGAATTCTGGAATTTCCATCCTCATACCTGACTCCCATTTACAATCATTTTCTGAATCCAGATATTGATTTCGCACTTGGCCTCAATTTCGATAATGAATACTACCTCCATCACCTTCCTCCTCAAAATCATATGTATTTCGATATCGATCATGACCATCTACATCTCTTCGACCATACATGTCCCTTCTACCCTGTCTTTCAACATCACAATAAGGTTCATTGTCAAACCCACGTTGAGTTCTTCCCTCTTCATGTCGATACTCATGGCGGCCTCGCCTCATTGAAACTGAAGATTCTCTCCTATCTCGATAAGACAGGGTGACATTCTCCTTTCTTTCGAAATCGATGGTGAAACCATGTTGCCACTATGGTTCGACACTGATGACATTCTCCTTTGATTGTGATTCATGTCATTCATTAACTTCTCTAACTTTTCAATACCCTCATTGAACTTTTCATTGATACGCTGCTCCATCTGTTCAGCTTCTTGTCTTCTATACACATCCCCAACATTATGATATCGATTAGCACGTCTCGGAGGCATGATCTAGCTTTGATCTGGCTCGATACGGATTTGATATGGTTCGACTTAGCTCTGACTCGGCTCGAATCTGATATGGCTCCGACCTAACTTCCTTTAACTCGGCTTTACTTAGCTTCAACTTGATCTTACTTAGCTCCAATCCGGCCTTGATCTTACTTAGCTCTAATACCAAAAAAGTGACGCAGCGGATTTAACTTTGACGCGCTAATAATGCTTTCTTCCTCATGAAATGATGATTTCGTGTCAAATAATCCGATAAAACGATAAATGCCCAATTCCGTTGATCGTGACGATACCGGAATCTAGCTATCTCCAACCCGTTGATCTCGCAAGATACCGTATTGAAAGATCTACAATTCGATCGTTGATCACTCATAAGTGGTACCGAGAATTGGCCTCTACTTCGTTGATTCGCGCACGAATAACCCGAAGAAGGAAAGAAGAAGGAGATCACACTCAACTTCAATAATGGTGGAAAAAGCGCACACACAAATTTTATTCAAAATCAACTTCTTTTTACAATGACATCACGTCCCCATTTATAGGAATTTTACAACACATATGCGACTCAACTAGTGACTCACGACCTACGACTCACAGTACAACACTACACGACTTAACACATTACACGACTTAACATACGCGACTTAACAATACAATACATATTACCACATCATGCGACATAACAATACGACATAACGACATACAACACATGACCTAAGCATCAGCGACTTAACAACATAAGTTGAGCGACATAAGAACAATACGACTTAACAGAGTTACAACATCAAGCGACTTAACACAATGCGACCTAACAAATCAACATAGCTTCAGGACGACTTAGCGACATAAGGAATGCGGCTTAAGGAACAGCGGCATAGAGTGAGCAATTTAAGGAACTGGGTGACTTATAAGTTTGCGGCATAAGGAAGCGACTTAAGCTTCAGCGACTTAAGACTTAAGAAGAATGCGGCCTTGTAAACGACTTATAGAACACAGCATACGACCTACGACTTATAAGATGGGTGACATAAGCAATGCGGCATAACTCTCAGTTTATAATTCGCTAGGTCGCTGTATCATCCTCTACTGCATATCCCGCATAACTCGCATAACTCGTTAGGTCACTCAGGCGACTCAAGGCCTGGTGCGCTGCATCAATTAGTTTCGACAGAGGTTGGAAACGGAGGAATGAAGTAAAAAGGTGGTTGTCGAAGGAGGTGATACGGCGGTACCTTATAAAACATGAATTTTACTTAAAAAGGTAATTCTTTTCAACTAACCTGCTTGTTTGTAAAAATCTAATTGGTTGCCAATTTCTTTTCTAGAAATGTTGCCAAATTCAAATTTTGTTTAATTAAAACATTTGCAAGATGCTCTTTCTCCTATTTTAAATACATAGAAAAATTGAATCTCATACCTTAAATAATTTTATGTACTTGACAAAACACTTAGGAAAATTCCAAAAATTCCAAAAATTCTCTTTTAATATGCTTTCTAACATATTTAAATTTTGGACCCCAAAGCCATTATATCTTGGCCGTAAATAATTTTAAATCCAAAATAACACTTTCTTTACTAGAAAATTCATATTAAATCTATAATAATTCATAAAACTATGAAATTTGAAAGTCAACTCCAAAATAATATATCTGGCCTTAGATTAAATTCGTAAGTCCTTTGGATGTCAAAAACTAGGTTTTCTAAATCAATTCTCATCATAAAATGCATATAAAATAGCCTAAATAATCAACAAGTATGTATCCATTTATCATTCAAAACATAACAAAACATTTACAAACACTTTCAGATATAATCTATAACTTAAATCAATCAAAAATATGAGATGTAGTCATTATTCACCTTAGCTTTGATGTGAAGGAGATGAGATTTGGTCTTTGATTTATGTTGATTAGCTTTTTCCTCTTGATTTAACTTGATTTCCCCTCTTTCCTCTTTAGTGGTGGCGGGCCTCTAAGTTTTAGTTTTGATTAGTGGACTTATGAAAATGAACGTGTGGAATATGGTAGTTAAGGTCTTAGGGTATAAGAGTATTACTTTTTCCTATTATGCCCTTGTCTATTTACCTTAACTTAACCCATTTTAGTTCATTAGTTTACAAAGGCACAACTACCCTTTATAAATCACAAATCTCACTCTCTTAACAAATTATATTATTTCATTTCATTTACATAATTAAACGTTCTAAATAATATTACTAGAAATATAGGGTGTTACATACCCACTCGAAGGGAAACCTTCGACTAGGTTGACACGGGACAATCGAAGTCGAATACAATGTGGATCTCAAAATAGCAACAACATCAAAAGCATCATAATCTTTCTTTTATTGAATAAAAGTTGTACAAATAGACCAAGTCCCCCAATTCGATTTAGAAATTAGGGTTACAAACTTCAAAAAAGTACAAGGAAAAGTGAATGAAAAATCAGATCCCCAAAACCAGACCCCTAGCGTCTTATTAATAGGTGCGGGACAGCACCTTTCAACCAAGTGCTTTCGATACAGTCTGAAGGTTTACTTTTGTGTGCATCTCTTGAGTCATAGCTTTCAACCTAGTCGAAAGGGTTATATGGCCCTCCTTTCACTGCCACTGAAGACTGGGCCGCCTCCTATTTTACTTTATTCCTTTCGACTTCGTTGAAGGCTAATTGTTTTATTGCTTCTAATTTCATCGAAAGGTACTTCTTGTTCACTTTTGACTTCATCGAATGATGTACAATCATGCTCTTCCTTTAGCTGTAATATGCCGCATGACTTGATAAAGGAGGAGACGTCCGATGCTGTCGAAATATATGCTTTGTGGGTTTTGAATGAATCGAAACACTGTTAATAAATTAGCTGCAGATAGCATCATTTGCAAGCCCTCTATCTGACTGGTGCAGAACCTTATATTTCTTCCTTTATAAGTGAGGATGACTTAAACCAATTCGAAAGGCTGATATATGCTCTCGAAAGGGTTGTCTTGGCTGAACGTTTTTCTGGTGAATGTAAATAAAGACGAAACCAATCGTTTCGAATGGCTTGGTGCATATACAGAAGGTATGCTATTCTTCGCCTTCAAAATGTACCTTTCGTCCTCTTCGAAAGTTGTAAACTTGTTAGCGATCATCCTCAAAAGGTGCATTTCGACCTTGTCGAATGCTCTTATTTGACATCTTCAGAAACTATTTCTATTGCTCGCTCAGGGCCGGCCCAAGGCAAGGCGAGCAAGACGGTCGCCTAGGACAATGGATACGGCAGGGGCAATAGTTGGTGATAGTGGTGATTTAGCATTTTACGAAGATAAAAATATTTTATATAAAAGCATTGCTAATTGAGTATGTGGTGTGGTGGTAATTGTGTAGTTTGCACAATGGGGCAACCCAAGTTCAATTCCTAGCAACCTTGTATATTTTTTTGTTATATTACTTGAAATCTGGGCTAGGGCAACCAAATTACTTGGGCCGGCACTGTGCTCACTGACCTCCGTTAATGCTCTTGCTCCTTCTTTCCTACCTTCAAAAATATTTTATGGATAACATTATTTTTTCCAGTGGTTGTTAATAGGAAGTGCAAATCCATTATGAGCCATTCAATGTAAGTACTATTTACTTTCTACATTTATATATTATATGATTATGTTGCTTTTAAATTAATGAAGGTAATGCTTCATGTTATTTTAGTACATTACATACATAAAATTATATAGACATATGATATTAGTTAGTGACGTACCAATAAGCTAAGATTTAAATACTCCTTTTAATATAAACTCTAAAGATATTTTTGTAGCTAAGTAGAAAAAACTTTAGTTTCTGAATCCTTTAGACCAACGATTTTGAGTGTTAAAAAATCGGCTTAATATTTTTTTATGCTTTCTATCAAGACATTGAGTCATGCTCACAATTTTCTGGAGACCTTTTTCTTTCACATTGAGAAGTTCACACGCATATATCACATATGTGAAACTGCAAATAACTTTCACATTTGTTCACAAGTGTCATTGGCCACATAATTTACAAGTTATTACAATCTTGGCATGTAATATATTCTTATCAAACCAAATTCTCAAATACAGCACATCTTCTAACTCTTTTTAACAACATCACCAATCCTACTTCTATACTTTTACTACCAACATATGTAGCAGACCAAAGAGTCAAAGACCATTACCAGCTGCCATATCACTCAAATGTTGCACGCTTTTTTTAATTTTCAAATTTCAAGTAACCAAAGAATGATAAAATTACTCAGTGCTTAATTTTAATGTTATTCAATGTCAGTCATAATTGTGGTTTTTATTATCGATGGTTTAATTATAGCCCTATGTTGATTACTAATTGTTAAATGGTGCACTCTACATCTGTTGCATGTCAATTTGTACTTATATACTTTTTAGAGTTATACAGCTTGGAGAACTTTATGTATGCTCAACCTACATTACAAACTCTCTCAAGAGAAATAGAAATCCTTTAGAAGTTTATTTCAAAATGTTCCAGACATGCCAACTTTTCTGAAGATGATAGTGATATAAAAACTTAGTTACTACTATCCACACAGAAATCCTAATGTATAAATTGGGGCGAAATCAATTTGGGCAAAAAACTCTAACCCTAATTTCGCAACTGGGTTAACAGGAAAAAGAAGAGCCGAAATGCAATTTGTACCGTTCAGTATTCTGGTTGCAAGTCGAATTATTGTATCCGAGTCCAGCACGGTCGCTGTTCCCTTAAAACAGATTTGCTCCCCCTACGACGCAGCGGGTTGGCGAGCAACTGTTTCCCAAGGTGAAACGGAACCAGCGCCTGCAAGGTTGCGCTGACGATGCAGGCAGGGACGAACTCAAGAGAGTTGTTTATTTCAGATTAGAGTATGCAGAGAGAAGAAGGGAAAAATAAATGCTTTGATTTTGGTTCTGCATGCATTTAAATAGGTTTGGGGGCTGCCTGTTCGGGAAGAGGCGCGGCTGTTCGAATGGCTGCGACCGCTGGAAAGGTTGCGATCCTTTAACCAACGGATGCAACCGTTTTTGGCAGTAAAAACGAATCAAAAATTAGCTGTTTTAGCGCAGCCCAGGTAGCAAACGAAGGCCCATTTAATCATCAGACCCCAAGAGCCCCAAGGCCCAAGGCCCAATCTTTGACCATATAATATTTATATATGAAAGCCTTCATGCCTTCAAGCCTTCATGCATGATCCATTCTTTCTCCTCATTTTCTTTTGATATCAATTACCGAGCCTTAGTATATAAGGTGGAATTGATATGTTTATTCCCCGATGTGGGACTTTAGCCACTTATTCATTTCTAACAATCCCCCATGAATGAGTGGTTATTTAATCTGTTCTGAAATATTTCGAAACATTTATCATATCGGTAAAAGTAGCATAGAAGCTTTGAACTTTTCCTAGTGTTTTATCATTATAACTTACTGGCGAATCAGTGGACTAGATTGTCTTTGAACTGTAAGCCTTTTGTGTAAGCTTTATAAAGATAACACATGATAAATGTTTTTAACTCCTTGGTTCTCTGTTTGTGTTCGTTTTAGCCATGAACACCTGCTTGGTCTCATGAGTACTTTAAGAGAATCAGGCCTCGTTAATTCTCCTTGAAGCGGCGCCTTCGCACTCACGTAGGTGATCCTATAAAGAGTATTCCGCAATACTCCACTTGGTTCTTTATAGCTCCAAGTATAGACATCATTAAAAGCTGAGCTTATCCTTTTCTCCGGCGGCATGTGCACTGACTTATCTTAGGAATGTCTAAATGTTTGATTTTTACAGTGCTTCTAAGTTTTAACCTTAACTTAGTTGTCCCTTTGAACCTAAATCTTGGGATCTCCAGTCAATTAGGTTGGGTTTCCGTTGAGGAAAACTTTTTAGTCAATAGGCCTTAATCCCATTCCTATCGATAAGGTTTGAACTCTCTCTTTAGGCAAGCCCATTCCTATCGATAAGGAAAACTTTTTCTTAAAGATCCATTTATACCCTAATGGTTTCGATCCTTTAGGAAGATCTACTAGTTCCCATGTGTGGTTTTGTAAAATGGATTCAATTTCGCTATTGACTGCTTCCTTCCAATAAGGAGCATCAGGTGATGACATTGCTTGTTTATATGTTAGAGGTTCATTTTCTGCCATGTATGCATAGAACTCAGGCCCAAAGGTTTTTGACGTCCTTTGTCGTTTGCTCCTTCTTGGTTCCTCTAACACTTGATCATTTTCATGATCAACACGATGTTCAAGAGTTTCTTCTTCTCTTGATCTCTTTTGGATACTAGTACCATTGGATTCTTTTAGTGGAAATATGTTTTCAAAGAATCTTGCATTTCGAGATTCGATTATGGTGTTTTCATGAATGTCATCAATTTCAGATTTATGCACCAAGAATCGGTATGCACTACTATTGTGAGCATATCCAATAAATATGCAATCTATAGTTTTGGGTCCAATTTTGACCTTTTTAGGCTTAGGTATTTCTACCTTTGCCAAGCACCCCCACACTTTCAAGTATTTGTAAGATGGAGGTCTGTTTTTCCACAGTTCACGTGGTGACTTAAAGGTCTTTTTGCGAGGTACTTTATTCGGTATATGATTAGCTGAAAGTATCGCTTCACCCCAGAAATTGTCTGGTAATCCAGAACTAATAAGCAGAGCATTCATCATTTCCTTTAGGGTACGATTCTTACGTTCGGCTATTCCATTGGATTGAAGAGAATACGGTGCTGTTGTTTGATGTATTATACCATTTTGAGCGCAAAATTCCTCAAATGGAAATTCGTATTCTCCACCTCTATCACTTCGCAAGGCTTTAATCTTTTTGTTTAGTTGATTTTCAACTTCTGCCTTATATTGTTTAAATGTTTCAAAGGCCTCATCCTTGCTTCTTAGTAGGTACACATAACAGTACCTAGTGCAATCATCGATAAAGGTAATAAAATACCTTTTACCTCCTCTGGTTTGACACATCTTTAGATCGCATACATCAGTATGTATTAAATCTAACGGCTCGGTATTCCTTTCAACATGATGAAAGGAAGTTCTAGTTAACTTTGTTTCAACACATGTTTCACATTTATAGTTGTGATCTATAGTAAACTTAGGTATAGAATCTAAGTTAACCATTTTCCGCAGAGTATCAAAATTCACATGGCCTAGTCTAGCATGCCATATATTAAATGACTCGGCGATATAAACAGAAGAATCCATTTTATTCATATCTTTTGGTACAACAGTCATTACATTCATCATGAATAGACCATCACTTACATACCCTTTACCCACATACACTCCATTTTTAGACAATACAAAATTATCAGAAACAAAGACCAACTTGAAACCATTCTTGCTCAGCAATGATCCCGAAACTAAGTTCTTACGAATGTCTGGTACATGCAGAACATCATTCAAAGTGAGTTCTTTTCCAGAAGTCATTTTGAGAACCACTTTTCCTTTTCCTTCAACCTTCGACGTGGAGGAGTTTCCCATTAAGAGTTGCTCTTCTTGTGTCGCAGGCTTGTAGTTGGAAAACATCCACCTGCTGGCGCAAATGTGTTTTGTGGCACCAGTGTCCACAAACCATTCCTTCGTGTTGCCAACTAAGTTGCATTCTGAGATCACGGCTGACAAGTTCATTTCTGAAACTCCATCCGAAAGCCTATCATGCTCCGTAACAATGGCTTGGTCTTTCTGCTTCTTTGGTCCTCGGCACTCACTTGCCTTATGGCCTCTCTTCCCGCAATTATGGCAGTTCCCTTTGAACTTCTTAGCCTTCTTTGCGTTCGGATTATTTTCTCTCTTTCTTTTGTTGTTCTTGTCGGTCTCAACAACATTTGCTTTTGCCACCATGGTGTTGGTTGACTTCTTTTCAGATTTTCTGTTATCCTCTTCAATTCTGAGTCGAACAACAAGATCTTCCATAGTCATTTCCTTCCGTTTGTGCTTCAGATAGTTCTTGAAGTCCTTCCATGATGGAGGCAACTTCTCGATAGCAGCAGCAACTTGAAATGATTCGCTTAACTCCGTCTTCTCATCATGCATCTCATGGATGATAACCTGAAGTTCCTGAATCTGGCTGACTACTGTTTTGGTGTCGACCATCTTGAAGTCTAGGAATTTGCCGACTATGAACTTCTTCATCCCGGCGTCTTCCGTTTTGTACTTTTTCTCGAGGGACAACCAAAGAGTCTTTGCAATTTGGACAGTGCAGTATACATTGTACAGACTATTGTCCAAACCGTTGAGAATATAATTCTTGCAAATGAAGTCAGACCCCTTCCAGGCTGTGAGGGCCTCGACCTTGGTGGCGTCGGGCTCAAGTTCATCTACTTGTGGAGGGTCCTCTGTTAGGTATTTGGCCATACCTAACGTAGTCAAGTAGAAAAGCATCTTCTGTTGCCAGCGCTTAAAATCCTGGCCATTGAATTTTTCCGGCCTCTCTCCATGTGAGAACGGTACAGGCTGTGTGACAAGTGGTGCTGTCGGAGCGGAGGGTAATGGCTGCTTTGTTGTCGAAGTGCTATGTCTTGAGCCATCGTCTGAAACGATACGACTTCAATTAGTACACAGAACAGAATCAAACAAAGCACGAAATTTGTTTTAAGAATGTTATCCACACAGAAACCCTAATGTATAAATTGGGGCGAAATCAATTTGGGCAAAAAACCCTAACCCTAATTTTGCAACTGGGTTAACAAGAAAAAGAAGAGCCGAAATGCAATTTGTACTGTTCAGTATTCTGGTTGCAAGTCGAATTATTGTATCCGAGTCCAGCACGGTCGTTGTTCCCTTAAAACAGATTTGCTCCCCCTACGGCGCAGCGGGTTGGCGAGCAACTGTTTCCCAAGGTGAAACGGAACCAGCGCCTGCAAGGTTGCGCTGACGATGCAGGCAGGGACGAACTCAAGAGAGTTGTTTATTTCAGATTAGAGTATGCAGAGAGAAGAAGGGAAAAATAAATGCTTTGATTTTGGTTCTGCATGCATTTAAATAGGTTTGGGGGCTGCCTGTTCGGGAAGAGGCACGGCTGTTCGAATGGCTGCGACCGCTGAAAAGGTTGCGATCCTTTAACCAACGGATGCAACCGTTTTTGGCAGCAAAAAACGGATCGAAAATTAGCCGTTTTAGCGCAGCCCAGGTAGCAAACGAAGGCCCATTTAATCATCAGACCCCAAGAGCCCCAAGGCCCAAGGCCCAATCTTTGACCATATAATATTTATATATGAAAGCTTTCATGCCTTCAAGCCTTCATGCATGATCCATTCTTTCTCCTCATTTTCTTTTGATATCAATTACCGAGCCTTAGTATATAAGGTGGAATTGATATGTTTATTCCCCGTTGTGGGACTTTAGCCACTTATTCATTTCTAACAATCCCCTACATGAATGAGTGGTTATTTAATCTGTTCTGAAATATTTCGAAACATTTATCATATCGGTAAAAGTAGCATAGAAGCTTTGAACTTTTCCTAGTGTTTTATCATTATAACTTACTGGCGAATCAGTGGACTAGATTGTCTTTCAACTGTAAGCCTTTTGTGTAAGCTTTATAAAGATAACACATGATAAATGTTTTTAACTCCTTGGTTCTCTGTTTGTGTTCGTTTTAGCCATGAACACCTGCTTGGTCTCATGAGTACTTTAAGAGAATCAGGCCTCGTTAATTCTCCTTGAAGCGGCGCCTTTGCACTCACGTAGGTGATCCTATAAAGAGTATTCCGCAATACTCCACTTGGTTCTTTATAGCTCCAAGTATAGACATCATTAAAAGCTGAGCTTATCCTTTTCTCCGGCGGCATGTGCACTGACTTATCTTAGGAATGTCTAAATGTTTGATTTTTACAGTGCTTCTAAGTTTTAACCTTAACTTAGTTGTCCCTTTGAACCTAAATCTTAGGATCTCCAGTCAATTAGGTTAGGTTTCCGTTGAGGAAAACTTTTTAGTCAATAGGCCTTAAGCCCATTCCTATCGATAAGGTTTGAACTCTCTCTTTAGGCAAGCCTTTCGTTAGTGGATCCGCAATGTTATCTTTCGACCTTACATAGTCTATAGTGATAACTCCATTAGAGAGTAGTTGTCTCACGGTTTTATGTCTACGACGAATATGTCTAGACTTACCATTGTATAGTGTACTGTTAGCTCTTCCAATAGCTGACTGACTATCACAATGTATACAGATTGGTGGAACAGGTTTATTCCAATTCGGAATATCTTCTAGAAAACTCCTAAGCCAATCTGCTTCTTCAGCGGCTTTGTCTAAGGCAATGAATTCTGACTCCATTGTTGACCTTGCTATACACGTTTGTTTAGAAGACTTCCATGATATAGCTCCATTTCCTAGAGTAAATACATATCCACTTGTGGATTTGGTGTCATTTGAACCAGTTATCCAATTTGCATCACTATATCCTTCTACTACGGAAGGATATTTAGTGTAATACAAGCTGTAGTTCTGAGTATATTTTAAATATCCCAGAACCCTTATTATTGCTTTCCAATGATTTTTACCAGGATTGCTTGTATACCTACTTAGCTTACTTACAGCATATGCAATATCTGGTCTAGTACAATTCATTACATACATTATACTTCCCAGTATTCGAGAGTATTCAAGTTGGTAGATTCCATCACCAGTATTTTTAACCCAATTTTGGTTCATATCAACTGGCGATTTAGCAACAGTTATATTATGTTGTTTGAACTTTTCAAGTATTTTGGCCATATAGTGTGATTGAGATAGTACATAACCTTCTGACGTCTTTAAAATTTTAATGCCCAAAATCACATCAGCCAATCCTAGATCTTTCATATCAAATCTAGATGACAACATATCCTTTGTTGATTTGATTACGGCATTATTATTGCCTAGTATCAATAAGTCATCAACATATAGGCAAACTATGACATATCCCATATCTACATTCTTCATATAGACACATTTATCTGATTCATTTATTCTGAATTCATTTGTCATCATAGTTTCATCAAATTTTTCATGTCATTGTTTTGGCGCTTGTTTAAGACCATAAAGTGATTTTACTAACTTACACACTTTATTCTTATTTCCTGGGCTTAGGAACCCTTCAGGTTGCTGCATGTATATTTCTTCCTCTAACTCACCATTCAGAAATGCAGTTTTTACATCCATTTGATGTATTTCTAAATTCAGTATAGAAGCAATAGCAATAAGCATCCTAATGGATGTTATTCTAGTTACTGGTGAGTAAGTATCAAAGTAATCTAGATCTTCCTTTTGTCTAAATCCTTTGACTACCAGTCTGGCTTTATATTTATCTATTGAGCCATCAGCTTTAAGTTTTTTCTTAAAGATCCATTTATACCCTAATGGTTTCGATCCTTTTGGAAGATCTACTAGTTCCCATGTGTGGTTTTGTAAAATGGATTCAATTTCGCTATTGACTGCTTCCTTCCAATAAGGAGCATCAGGTGATGACATTGCTTGTTTATATGTTAGAGGTTCATTTTCTGCCATGTATGCATAGAACTCAGGCCCAAAGGTTTTTGACGTCCTTTGTCGTTTGCTCCTTCTTGGTTCCTCTAACACTTGATCATTTTCATGATCAACACGATGTTCAAGAGTTTCTTCTTCTCTTGATCTCTTTTGGATACTAGTACCATTGGATTCTTTTAGTGGAAATATGTTTTCAAAGAATCTTGCATTTCGAGATTCGATTATGGTGTTTTCATGAATGTCATCAATTTCAGATTTATGCACCAAGAATCGGTATGCACTACTATTGTGAGCATATCCAATAAATATGCAATCTATAGTTTTGGGTCCAATTTTGACCTTTTTAGGCTTAGGTATTTCTACCTTTGCCAAGCACCCCCACACTTTCAAGTATTTGTAAGATGGAGGTCTGTTTTTCCACAGTTCACGTGGTGACTTAAAGGTCTTTTTGCGAGGTACTTTATTCGGTATATGATTAGCTGAAAGTATCGCTTCACCCCAGAAATTGTCTGGTAATCCAGAACTAATAAGCAGAGCATTCATCATTTCCTTTAGGGTACGATTCTTACGTTCTGCTATTCTATTGGATTGAGGAGAATACGGTGCTGTTGTTTGATGTATTATACCATTTTGAGCGCAAAATTCCTCAAATGGAAATTCGTGTTCTCCACCTCTATCACTTCGCAAGGCTTTTATCTTTTTGTTTAGTTGATTTTCAACTTCTGCCTTATATTGTTTAAATGTTTCAAAGGCCTCATCCTTGCTTCTTAGTAGGTACACATAACAGTACCTAGTGCAATCATCGATAAAGGTAATAAAATACCTTTTACCTCCTCTGGTTTGACACATCTTTAGATCGCATACATCAGTATGTATTAAATCTAACGGCTCGGTATTCCTTTCAACATGATGAAAGGAAGTTCTAGTTAACTTTGTTTCAGCACATGTTTCACATTTATAGTTGTGATCTATAGTAAACTTAGGTATAGAATCTAAGTTAACCATTTTCCGCAGAGTATCAAAATTCACATGGCCTAGTCTAGCATGCCATATATTAAATGACTCGGCGATATAAACAGAAGAATCCATTTTATTCATATCTTTTGGTACAACAGTCATTACATTCATCATGAATAGACCATCACTTACATACCCTTTACCCACATACACTCCATTTTTAGACAATACAAAATTATCAGAAACAAAGACCAACTTGAAACCATTCTTGCTCAGCAATGATCCCGAAACTAAGTTCTTACGAATGTCTGGTACATGCAGAACATCATTCAAAGTGAGTTCTTTTCCAGAAGTCATTTTAAAAACCACTTTTCCTTTTCCTTCAACCTTCGACGTGGAGGAGTTTCCCATTAAGAGTTGCTCTTCTTGTGTCGCAGGCTTGTAGTTGGAAAACATCCACCTGTTGGCGCAAATGTGTTTTGTGGCACCAGTGTCCACAAACCATTCCTTCGTGTTGTCAACTAAGTTGCATTCTGAGATCACGGCTGACAAGTTCATTTCTGAAACTCCATCCGAAAGCCTATCATGCTCCGTAACAATGGCTTGGTCTTTTTGCTTCTTTGGTCCTCGGCACTCACTTGCCTTATGGCCTTTCTTCCCGCAATTATGGCAGTTCGCTTTGAACTTCTTAGCCTTCTTTGCGTTCGGATTATTTTCTCTCTTTCTTTTGTTGTTCTTGTCGGTCTCAACAACATTTGCTTTTGCCACCATGGTGTTGGTTGACTTCTTTTCAGATTTTCTGTTATCCTCTTCAATTCTGAGTCGAACAACAAGATCTTCCATAGTCATTTCCTTCCGTTTGTGCTTCAGATAGTTCTTGAAGTCCTTCCATGATGGAGGCAACTTCTCGATAGCAGCAGCAACTTGAAATGATTCGCTTAACTCCGTCTTCTCATCATGCATCTCATGGATGATAACCTGAAGTTCCTGAATCTGGCTGACTACTGTTTTGGTGTCGACCATCTTGAAGTCTAGGAATTTGCCGACTATGAACTTCTTCGTCCCGGCGTCTTCCGTTTTGTACTTTTTCTCGAGGGACACCCAAAGAGTCTTTGCAGTTTGGACAGTGCAGTATACATTGTACAGACTATTGTCCAAACCGTTGAGAATATAATTCTTGCAAATGAAGTCAGACCCCTTCCAGGCTGTGAGGGCCTCGACCTTGGTGGCGTCGGGCTCAAGTTCATGTACTTGTGGAGGGTCCTCTGTTAGGTATTTGGCCAGACCTAACGTAGTCAAGTAGAAGAGCATCTTCTGTTGTCGGCGCTTAAAATCCTGGCCATTGAATTTTTCCGGCCTCTCTCCATGTGAGAACGGTACAGGCTGTGTGACAAGTGGTGCTGTCGAAGCGGAGGGTAATGGCTGCTTTGTTGTCGAAGTGCTACTGTCTTAGTATATAAGGTGGAATTGATATGTTTATTCCCCGATGTGGGACTTTAGCCACTTATTCATTTCTAACAGTTACAACTTAGTAAAATGCTCCATTATATTTCATTTATTTTACACAATCAAATATAGATTATAATAGTATATGACACATGGGGAGTTAGCATTATATGATAGTACTAATCAATGCTTGTCAACACAAGCTCCTACACTATCATGAATTTTTCTGGTTTATTCTTACGATTAAATATTTATCTATCAACAGTTATTGTGGCGAAAACAATTAGATTGGTGTATACAAGTTTGTTTGTTACCCATAGTTGGTGGAAATGTCTTAACCCCTATTATTGAACCTAGCTTTGATATTTTGGATTTTGTGCTGTTGGTTTTGGTTGTTTGGGTACATCTACAAAATCTATTTTGGCTTAATCCGTTCTTCATAAATATAGTTTAATAGGTAAAGATAGACTGCAGCTTATCATTCTTTGACGTTCATGCATTTGAGTACAGAGAATGTCATATGTTCTGTGCGCTTTCTTCTTCTTCTTTCTTGTTGTTTGTTGATTGTATGCTTGTCATGCATAAAACTATGATAGTTGGGCATTTATTTACTGTCTTCTTTATGGAATGATTTACTACAAGTTTCCAATGTAGATAACAATAATTTCCTGTATAAAATTTATTATTCATTTATTGTAACTTATGTGCATGTTGTTTGTCAGGTACAATTAGTAAGTCCATATGGTATGGTGCTTTCATTGCACTTTTTTGTACATTTATTATCAGATTGTTTTGATTCCTCACGTCAATTTTATGAAGGCTACTTCCATCTCTACAAAATTATAACCTTATACTTATTAATAGTGGTTGTTAACTTATACTTAAATTGACAAATTTTTCGCATTTTAAATAACTAAATGTGAGTGCCCTAATTTTGGTCTGGGAACACACCCTTTTAATCATCTTCATGGATGAAATATACAGCATTGGAACTGCTAGAATGAAGTTTGGATTTGGTAGTGATGATCATGAAGAGCAAAGAATTAATCTCGAGCTTTTGAATCAGCTTGATTGATTTGAAGTGTCCAATAATATTAAAGTGCTTTGCCTTTTTCATTAGCTGTTGATTTATCATAGATATCCTTATTCATTCTCTTGGTAGTTTCAGTGCATGGTCATCTTTTGTAGGTTTCCGTGAAGATCAAAGAAAAATACTCAATCTTTTGAATCAACTTGATAGATTTGAAGTGTCCAACAAGACTAAGGTGTTTGTCTTTTTCTCAATAACTGATTGCTTAACATGGATATTCTTATTCAATATCTTTGTAATCACTGCTTGATCATCTTTTGCAGGTTTTAATAGCCACAAACATGACTGAAATTTATCTATATTACCAAAATATCGTTGTTCCTTTACTTCACCTCATGCTACACTACCCCTTTGTTACAGCTTACAACTATCACACTGCTCGAGGAGGATGAACTTGATCTCCGCCTTGATGCTTCAGGAGGGTGGACTTTGTTCATGGGATTGATCTCAAACTGTGTTTTCAAACAAAATAAAAAGCAATGTAAGCTTAGCTAGGTTCTAATTTTCAACCAAATTTAAATTTGAACAAATATCATAAATAAAAAAGCATAAACATACTGCTTTGGTTTTAAGGTTTACAGCTTACAACTATCATTTAGTTTTTCAAATAAAAAAACTGCCCATGGGAATTATTTCTACAATATATCCATAACAAAGGTGAAGTGAAATTAGTTGATATCATTTCGCATTTCCTAATGCGAAATCTAGCAATGGTATTTATTTCCACCGTATAGCCATAAACATTGGTAATAAAATCAGCTTACTGAAAATGACTTGTTTCTACCAAATAAGCTCTTTGAAGAAGCTGAGTCAAGATCCCATTATCAATTCATCAATACTTAACAATTGAATTACTTGTTGATTATTGATTTGGTTACATCGATTATATCGAGATAAGAGTGATCAGCTCCACATCAGCCATTTCTGTCCATTTGCTCATACTTCTAGCTTATAGTTTTGCTTCAATCTATTAATTGAAACCAATATGAAATGAAACCATTATTTGCATGATTCCTAAACATTGTTTGCTTGACTAGTATTTTTGTGACAGCGCTAATGTTCTATTTTCTATTTATATTAAAAGTTCTGTTAAGAAATAAATTAAGAAGTTTAAAGACTCGAGGTATTAGACACTTTTAAGAATTTTAGACACCATCAATTAAGGAATTGGTTTTAATTACATGTACTATTTATCTGGTATGCTATTATATGTTACAGTGTCATTTAATTTAACTATTAACTTATTAGTAAAGTTACCAGTTGTAGTTGTTGATATGGCCTTTTATTAAAAAATTGAATGTCTTGAAACAAAATTTGATTAAGCTTTATTTTTTTTTAGTACTATATTTCAGTGAAACTCTTTGATAAATAGCCTGAAATTGTATTGTGCGAATCCATTTAATTACATTACATATAATTATAATATGTAAATCTACCGGCCAGTCAAATCATTTCACAAACAACATGTTAGGTGTAGAATAATTTGGGGTTGAGAACAAAATATAAAGCTTTTTGGCCATGGCCATCTTTGATCAGAATCTTAAGGATTCTACTATTCCCCTCCCCGATTCTTCGACATCTCCTAACCTCCCTTCTTCCTCAATTCACAAAGATAAGCCCACTGATCAAGAAAATGATGGGTTCCAGCTGGTCAAAAATTGACGTATAAATGCTCTAGCAGCAACTCAAAAACGAGTATATAGGCCTGCTGCTAATATCCCAACAAGAAATTCTTCTAACGGGCAGAGCTAAAATCAGAAATCAAATCAGCAACAAATATGGAGAAAGCAAGCCTATAACGCTTCAAGAATTGCAAGAATTCCTACCACCGAACCATGCACTTCTAGAAAATCATCATCGTCTTGGACAGATATAGTTAAAAAAGAAGGGAACAACTCTAGTGCCGATCTGAGTTTTTCTGCACCAATTAAACTGGGAGATAAAAAAATTGTTGTTGTCAAAGAGGCAGCTAGTCAAAGAACCGAAGACAAATGGGTAACTCTACTGTAGCTTATGTGTTTGGAACACGTCCTTATTATCATTTTTTCAAAGAATTCGCCGTCAAAACCTAGGGTCTGTAACAGCTCAAAATTTGAGCTATAATAATTAATTAACGAATTAATTAAATAATAGAATAAGTTTGTGAAATTATCAGAATTGAGCAACGGGAGTTTCACCATTGTGTCTATGGTAATTTTGTGGTCAATTTTCATATATAATTTGTCAAAATCCAAGTTAGTATGAAGAAGATAAGCGAGAAACAAGAAATCAAGAAAAGAAAAAAAAAAAAAAAAATAGAGCTAGGTCGACCCAAGCCCATGGTCAGGTCGACCCTAGGATCGACCCCCAAGGCCATAGGTCGACATGTAGATCGACCCGCCTCTTTTATTTGACGTAGAAACGTCCAGGTTCAAGCGATGACGTGTTTTGCAATATTTCTTCAATCATATGCATTCGTGCTTCCATCCGACGGTTTCTAGTGAACCTATGACGTGCTTGCACCAGATTTAACCTTCAAATATAACGGTCTAAGATCTCTAAGCTACACTATAAATAAGACCCTAGGCCTACCTATTTTTCTCATTCAGATTTTCTCCTATTTGGGTTCATCGTAAGATGCTGGACCCTAAATAGAATATATTTTCTATGGAGGAAATCTTTTTGATAAAAATGTTCTACGCTCTAGGAGTGAATCAAGGAAACCAAGGACTAGAGCTAAGAACCATAAGTGAGTGTTTGTAATTATTTTAGATTTTAAGTAATTAAAATAATAGGATTCTCAATGGCTGTAGGCTTTCTACAATTTTGAGACAGCTTTTATATAAGCTTATTTACAGTTTATTTTTAAGTTAATTTTGGAAGTTCTTTTCAGTCTATTTTTATTCAGCTATTTTATTCATTTATTTAAAGTTATTTACCGTTATTTATAGTTATTTACATTTATTTACATTTATTTATATCTGTTTTAAGTTGGAATTTAGTCTCTAAAATGTTAGTTTCTTTTTATTCCTTTTTGACGCAAATAAAATATTAAAAAGAGAATAATTCATAAATATGAATTAAAATAGAAAAAGCATTAAATTTACATAAATCATATGTAAAACAAGAAGAACTGTAATAAAATGGAGATAGACTGAAATAGAAAAATTTAAGATATTTGCAAGCATAATTATAACAAGTGATTATAACTAAAAAGAGAAAATAGAAAAGCAACGGAAGAGGCTTATTTTATAACTTAGATCTTGGATTAAATTAATAAGCAAAAGAATAGTTATAGCACATAGGGTATAATTAAAAAGAAAGAAATAACAGAAAAGGCTTATTTTAAAAATTAGATTAAGTTAATAAGCAAATATAGCAGAAATAATAGAAGAGGCTTATTTTAAAAAAAAGATTAAGTTAGTAAGCAAATATAGTAAAAATAACAGAAGCGGCTTATTTTAAAACTTACACTTAAGTTAATAAGCTAACAGAGAAGAAGGATCCGTACCAACAGCATTCCCTTTCAGTCAGAAACTAATGGTCTCACAATAGTTAGGTGAGGCTGCGACACGCTTATGCGGATTAGGTAAGTAAGAGGACAAATAGATAGAGGCTCAAATCTAGGGATTTGGCCAAGGGATGAAAACTAGAATTTGTTTGTTAGGACCAGTACCGGCAGCATTCCCTTTCAGGTCTAGGTCTGGTGGTCTCACAACACTTAGGTGTGGCTGGACAGCATTCTCTTTCTGGTCTAGGTCTGATGGTCTCACAACAGATCAGGTAAGACTGGACACACCTATTCTGATTAGGGTAAGTAAGAGGTCACAAGGGGCGACAGTTAGTGTGTACCGACGATGACCGAATGTGGGACATTGATTAGGGTAAATAATTCGCTACTGCGTTCTAAGCGCTAAACATGTGTCTTTTACTGTGAAACCAGTAGGATTGGATCAGCTTACAGTGACACAACAGAGATAGAAGGCCGATCAAAGGGTAGAATTAGAATTTCAACTTAATCAAGATAACAGTTGAGATATGATTAAGGTTTCAGCATAATCACGGCAATTTAAAAAAAGTAAAAACAATCACAATCAAAGCAAACAATCAAACAGAATCAGATACATTAGTTTATCCATGATTTATTTTTCCTTTAATTCCTTTTAAACTAGATTTTTTGCTTCGTCTATTATCTTTATCTTACTTAGAAATGCTAGTAATTACTTTCACTCACCAGACTTATAGTCTGACCCACTCCTCTATTTCCCCATTTTTCCTTATAGGCCACCAGAGTTGAGTTAATTCAGGTTGCTTGGAGATTCATTCCCGGAGATTTCTCAATTTAGATGTATTCTTCTGATTTTCATCTTTTTCATTTGGCTTATGATGGATTTAGCACTTGTGAGAGGGATTACTATTACTATGATTACTATTACTGTTACTTTTGTACTCTGATTATATGAAACTGAGATGTATCTTTATAAGACATGAGATATTTTGAGTTTTTGATACATGTTATGTTTTTATAACTTATTTTGAAATGAAGTTACATTTTAAATGTCAAGTTATTACTTAAATGTTTCCACTGTTTTTACTTATTGGTCTTGTGAATCTTAGTCTCTGTGATGCTTTAGCTATACCTATAATGCACCACATCTTTTAGTGTGCCATTTTTGGATATACTAAAGGAATGTGGGGTGTTTCACTTGGTATCAGAGCCTAAGATTACAGAATTTCTAAAACTTGTTTTAAAAGTAAAGTATTTTTCAAAGTAGCATATTTTTAAAAGAATTTTTCAGAAAAAAAACTCTTAGAAATAGTTTCCAAGTATAAATTTGTTTTTATATAAATCCCCTCAAAGTCCAGTTCAACCTTCTGTCGACTATTTCAAGCCTAAATTTTCTTTTCTTTGCATAGAATGGCGGATGCCCTAAATCTTCCAGAGGGTATTCAAGTCACTGCCTGCTTCCATAGATACCACCAAGCTACGGCACCAGAGGTGCAAGGGTAAGCGCCCAATGAAGCACCAACAGTTGGAGATCCCGTTAATCCACCTACAGCAGCCAATTTTTCTAAGCTATGTAAGGACTTCGCTAATCTAGAAAGCAAAAAAGTTTTCTGGCATAGAGGATTTTGTAGAGGCATGAGCTTGGTTGAGGAATACGGAGCGGATATTTGGACTGTTAGGATTGGAGGACCGATAGAGAGTTCAGCTTGCATCTTGGCGGCTGAAGAGAGAAGTTCATTAGTTTGACGCAAGGGAGTCTTTCAGTAAAAGAGTATATAAATCGGTGTAATGAGTTGTCACGTTTCGGAATGGAGCTTATTAATACACCGCATAAGAAGGCCATCAAGTTTGCTAAGGTTTTGAATCAGCCCCTCTAAGTGTTGTTATTGACACATGTACCTATAGGAGCGACAGATGAGTCACTTATGGAAATGGCTCTTATGTCAAATGCTGTTAAGGATGAAGAGCTTAAGGAGGTTCCTAAATCAAAAAACTCTAAGAAGTAGTGGTGGAAGAATAAGAAGGGGAAGGATAAGAGGAAAGGAGGACCTCAAAAGCATATCAAGAAGGGCGAGAAATGTCATAATTGTGGATTGGTTGGTCATTTCGCAAAGGACTATATGAAGGAAACGATGAAGAGGAGGTGTTACAACTGTGGACAGCCTGGTCATCTTAGTAGAGCTTGTCCTTAGAAGATAGGGCAGAGAGCAGGCGCCTCCTAGACCTCTATCTATTGTGTCTTTTCAAGACTGGCAATCACGACATCGTCAACAAACTTCTACTCCATAGCAACAACAACAAAGAGATGACATTCGAACACCAACACCATCCCAAAGCACTCGGGAATCCATTGATCTAATTGTGAGAAATCAAGTCATTTTGGATTCTCGCATAAAAAATCTTGACAAGAAATTTGACAAAATTAAAAGCTTCTTCGGGATTTTATGGGATGCAATATCTTTTTCCTCTTCCACAACTACGGAAACTTCGCACCGTGATCCGGGTAAACGTCCAGCTCCTCGCTTTACTTGGTCTACATTAGAAGAACACACAAGTTCGGACACAAGCGAAAATGGAGGTGGCAGACAGTTTGTGGAAAGTTCTTCCAGAGGCAAAGCTCTAATGCAAGTGGAAGAAGAAGAAACAGAGTCTGACTCTGATTGACATTGTTGTTTCTTGGTGGTAGTAAGTTACCTATTTATTTCAAACATTTTATTTCTATGTGCTTGTATAAGTAGCTCAAAACAATTTGATACATTTTTTTGTGATTGCAATTTTTGTTAGATCAATAATGGAATTGTTGTTATTTCCTTTTTGTCAATGACAAAGGGGGAGAAATTTATATGACTAAGCATTTCTTGCAAGATTAAATATGTCGCCAGATATTTAGGGGGAGATATATATAACTCCCGTTATATATTTCTCAAAATATAGTATCATCTGTAACAGGTTGTCATATCAAAAAAGGGGAGAATCTTGAATCATAAGTTTTGAGTCATGACAAAGTGCTCAGTGAATGAGACTATATGGACAAGCGACAAAAAGAGAAAGAAATATGCTGTTAAAACTACAAAGGAGATGAGACTACAAAACTGAGTATAGTATGTTTATTTGTTGAAGTTTTTAGTTTTAGAATTGTTAAAATCTATCCTAAAGTAGTCCACACAAATCATAGTTGTTTTAAACTTCAAATTCTTCAACATATATGTAAACTGTGCACTGACAGTCAGGTCAGTCGACTGACCAAATATGACCAGTCAACTGAACCTGCTCAGTTGCACAGAAACAATCTGTTTTGCACCAACTTTGAATTTTCAGTTGACTGGACGTTTTGGGTCAATCGACTGAACTTTTCCAATAGCTATTTTTCTGAACAGACGCTTCCATTTGCCAAGAGATACGATTTAAACTGAAGAGTTATGGATGCTTCTTTTGGTCAGAACTCTTCGTGAATGGTTGCAGCTGTTTATATACTATATAAACACATAAGATTCACTTCACAAATCACTGAAATTCATTTTATTTTCTGATCGTACTCTCTACTATCTCTGCATTCTGAAAAGCAATCACAATTTACATATATTGCTTGAATCCCTGAATCGATTAACTTATTCTTCGATTCAAAGCAATATTTTCCTTTCTAAATCTTTACACACACATATATACTTGAGAAAAAGATTATAGGAAGGTTATACTATCAAAGACAAATCTGTGTTATCAAGAACATAAAGTGTCAAAGCAATTTTATTGAAACTATTGATGTCCTGTTCGGTTGTTCAGGCGGGTAAAGTCCTCTTTCGGTTGTTAGAGGCGGAAAAATCTTGATCAGTTGCTCAGGTGTTGTATACCTATTCCTCCGGGTTAAGTGAGGGGTTTTTGTGAGAAATTCCAGAGGGAAGTCTAGGACTGGATGTAGAACGGGAAATTCAAACTAGTATAAAAACTCTTGGTGTGCTTATTCTTATTTACTTTACTATTATTATCTGTTTCTGCATTTAGATTATAATACATTCCATATTACACGATCCTAAGTGATAACTAGCCACACAGTAGTCACTTTCATTTGGTATCAGAGCAGGACATCCTATAACCGTAACACAGTTATTTGATAATATTTTGCTAATATGGAAAATAACACCAGCGCAAGCACTGTCATTAACACTAGTTTTATTGAAGGTCAATCTACTGCACGACCTCCACTATTCAATGGCATGAATTATAATTATTGGTCAACTAGAATGCGAATATATATGCAATCTAATGGTTTTGAAACTTGGAACATTACCCAAAATGAATATACCATTCCAACAGAAGTGTTTTCAACTTGGACCGCTGCACAGAAAGCCGATGCTACGTCAAATGCTAAAGCTATGAACATGTTATTTTGTGCATTAGATAGAAATGAGTTTAATAGAGTCAGTATGTGTACAACTGCTTATGAGATATGGAGAACTCTAAAAGTAACTCATGAAGAAACTAACAAAGTCAAACAAAGCAAAATTTCTATGTTGAAAAATCAGTTCCAAAATTTCAAAATGAAATCAAACGAAAGTATAAATGACATGTACTCTAGATTCCAAGAATATATCACTCACTATTGGCACTAGGAGAAAAAAATTCTGACTTTGATATAGTATCAAAAATCCTAAACTCTTTAACGGATGAATGGGAAAGAAAGGTCCTAGCTATTGAAGAAGCAAACGATCTTTCCACTATGAAACCGGATGAGTTAATAGAAAATCTAATGTCATATGAAGTGAATTTGTAGGCGAAAAAAGTTCAAGCACAGGATAAGAAGAATCTAGCATTTCAAGCAGAACAAGATGACTCTGACTCAGATGAAGAGGATATGGCATTTATTGCTAAAAAATTCAAAGTTTTTGAAATTCAAAAAGAATAACAAGTTCAAGAGTTGCTAAAATAACTCTAGCAATAATAATAGCAATAAACCATCATCTTCTGTCATGGAATGTTATGAATGTCATAAAAAGGGTCGTATGAAGAAAGATTGTCCAGAGAAATAAAAAAATAAATTCAAGAAGAACAAATTCAAGAAGAAAGCATTTTCGGTAACATGGGGTGACTCAAATTCTTCATCATCAGAGAGCGACAGTGATAGTGGCACAGAGCAAGCAAATGTATGCTTCATGGCTACAAATGATGATGTAAGTGAACTAAGTTTTGAAGATTTGGTTGAACTTAATTCAGAACTAGTGGATTTTGTAAAACAAACTAAAAAGCAAAACAAGGAGTTACACGGAAAATTAAATAGATCTGAATTGGAAATTAGTATGCTAAGAGATGAAAAGAAGATTCTGGAAGAAGAACTTGAAAAATCTCAAGAATCTAATTCTAATTTAGCATCTCAACTTTCTATGATAACTCAGGAATTAGAAATTCAGAAAAATAAAAATGATGATTTATCAGTTGAAATTAATGATTTAAAATCTAATACTAAAGTATTAGAGTTAGAAAAATCCAGTCTCAAAACTAAGTTAGAAGATATTAATAAAAAATATTTCTAATGTTAATAAAGGACGAGAAAATCTTTCTAAAATGATATAAAATTCTCAGTCTACTTCAAATAAAATGGGATTAGGATATAAGAAATTGAAAATTCAAAGAAATCTGGAAAGTTTAAAAATAAATTTAAAAACAAAATTAAGAAAGATATTAAGAAAACAGTTTCTAGAGATTTTAAAACTATTAAAATATGTATTCCTAAAACAAATAATAACTTAATTAGGAATAAGCATATCAAAACATTTATGGAAACTGCTCATAAAAATGAGAATTACATTTATAAAGGGAATTCTGAACCTTCTTGGCTTTGATTTCCTAAGATCTAACTCTTAGGATCCTAAAAAGAAAAGTGGGTGCCATCTTAATCTTTATTTTTTGCAGGTACCACTTAAAAAGAGAGGAAAATGGATTCTAGACAGCGGTTTCTCGAAACACATGACTAGTAATAAAGACATGTTAACAAACATAGTCTACTCAAATGGAGAATATATTATGCGCCTACTTATGAACCTACAGATTCCTATTCTGGAATCTGATACTTCCATTCCAAAAACTCTAAATAGTTGCACAATAAGTCTAACGAAATTGCCTCCTAGACCTCTATTTATCATGTCTTTTCAAGACTGGCAATCATGACCTCGTCAAAAAACTTCTACTCCACAGCAAAAACAACAAAGAGATGACATTCGAACACCAACATCATCCCAAAGCACTCAGGAATCCATTGATCTAATTATGTGAAATCAAGTCATTTGGTATTCTCGCATAAAAAATCTTGACAAGAAAATTGATATGAAAATTGACAAAATTAAAAGCCTCTTCGGGATTTTATAGGATGCAATATCTTGTTCCTCTTCCACAACTACGGAAACTTCACACCATAATCCAGGTAAACGTCCAACTCCTCGATTTACCTGGTCTACATCAGAAGAACACATAAGTTCTAACACAAGCACAAATGGAGGTGGCAGACAGTTTGTGGAAAGTTCTTCCAGAGGCAAAGCTCTAATGCAAGTGGAAGAAGAAGAAACATAGTCTGACTCTGATTGATATTGTTGTTTCTTGGTAGTAGTATGTTATCTATTTATTCCAAACATTTTATTTCTATGTGCTTGTATAAGTAGCTCAAAACAATTTGATACATTTTTTCTGTGATTGCAATTTTTGTTAGATCAATAATGGAATTGTTGTTATTTCCTTTTGGTCGACGACAAAGGTGGAGAAATTTGTATGACTAACCATTTCTTGGAGGATTAAATATGTCGCAAGATATTCAGAGGGAGATGTATATAACTCCCATTATATATTTCTCAAAATATAGTATCATCTGTGACAGGTTGTCATCAATCAAAAAAGGAGAGAATGTTGAATCATAAGTTTTGATTCATGACAAAGAGATTAAACAAATCAGCGAATGAGACTATATGGACAAGCGACAAAAAGAGAAAGAAATATGTTGTTAAAACTACAAAGGAGACGAGACTACAAAACGGAGTATAGTATGTTTATTTGTTGAAGTTTTTAGTCTTAAAATTGTTAAAATCTATCCTCAAGTAGTCCACACAAATCAAAGTTGTTTTAAACTTCAAATTCTTCAACATATATGTGAACTGTGCACTGATAGTCAGGTCAATCAACTGACCAAATATGACCAGTCGACTGAACCTGCTCAGTTGCACAGAACAATCTATTTTGCACCAACTTTGAATTTTCAGTTGACTAGACGTTTTGGGTCAGTCGACTGAACTTTTTCAACGGCTATTTTTCTGAACAGACACTTTCATTTGCCAAGAGATACGATTTAAATTGAAGAGCTATGGATGCTTCTTTTGGTCAGAACTCTTCGTGAATGGTTTCAGCTATTTATCTACTATATCAATACATAAGATTCACTTCACAAATCATCGAAATTAATTTTATTTTCTGATCATACTCTCTACTATCTCTGCATTCTGAAAAGCAATCACAATTTACATATATTACTTTAATCTCTGAATCAATTAACTTTTTCTTTGATTCAAAGAAATATTTTCCTTTCTATATCTTTACACACACATGTATACTTGTGGAAAAGATTATAGGAAGGTGGTGCTATCAAAGACAAATCAGTGTTATCATGAACACAAAGTGTCAAAGTAATTTTATTGAAACTGTTGAAGTCCTGCTTGGTTGTTTAGGTGGGTAAAGTCCTCTTTCGGTTGCTGAGGCGAAAAATTCCTGATCGGTTGCTTAGGTGTTGTATAACTATTCCTCTGGGTTAAGTGAGAGGTTATTGTGAGAAATTCCAGAGGAAAGTCTGGGACTGGACGTAGAATGAAAAGTTCGAACCATCATAAAAACTCATGGTATGCTTATTCTTATTTACTTTACTAATCTGTTTTCGCATTTAGATTTTAATACATTCCATATTACACGATCCTTAGTGATAACTAGACATACAATAGTCACTTTCACCTATAGTTGTTTCAAACCCCATAGGAGGATCGATACATTTATCCAAGATTTATAGAGGTTTGAAAAATTTTATACTAGGCGTAGAATTTGACTGTGACACCTATGTACTGGAATTTTCGGGATATGAGATGATTTTGGGGATGGACTGGTTATCCCATTATGGTGCGATATTGGACTGCGAGAAGAAAGTCATTATACTAGAGACATGTAGCGGATGGACTCTCGAGGTTTCTTGTGACCCACAGGGGTCAGTCATGTTGAGCTTCGTTTATTCCCTTGATTCATCACTAGAAGAGTTAGATTTAGTTCCAATTGTTAAAGATTTCCCAGACGTTTTTTAACCGGTTTGGGGAATACCCCCTAAGAGAGAGATCGACTTTAGGATCTATCTGAATGACAATTCTAAGCCAGTGGCATTGCCCGTGAGATATATGGCTCCTAGGGAGAGGAACGAGTTAAGTAAGCAGAATGGTGAGCTATTGGAGAAAGGATTCATCAGACAGAGCATATCTGATTAGGGAGCACCAGTCGTCTTCGCTAAAAAGCCGGATGGTTCCTTTCGACTTTACGTAGACTATAGAAAGTTGAATAAGCTCACAAAGAAGAACCGTTATCCACTTCCTAGGATAGATGATCTTTTCGATCAGTTGGTTGGCTCTTTAGTATTTTCTCAACTTGACTTGCTCACTGGATTTCATCATCTTAGGGTCGTTGATGATAGCATCGATAAGAATGCATTTAGGACACCCGATGGGTTCTTTGAGTGGTTGGTTATGCCGTTTGGGCTGACCAACGCCCCAACCTATTTTGTAGATTTGACGAGCCATGTTTTTCGAATTGTCCTAAATAAGTTCATTGCAGTGTTTGTGGGCGACATTTTAGTGTTTTCCAAGAGTATGGATGAGCATGTTATTCACCTTGAGGAGGTTTTTCGTACACTTCGTGTTCATCAGTTGAAAGCAGAATTCTCAAAGTGTTACTTTTGGCATGAGGAGGTGCGTTTCTTGAGGCACATAGTCTCAAGAGAAGGTTAGCTATGGATCCCGCTAAGATAGTAGTAGCATTGGATTGGAAGGCCCCCAAGAACGCTACCGAAATTAGAAGCTTCCTAGGTTTGGCTGGCTAATATAGGAAGTTTATCAGAGATTTATTTAAGATTTCAGCACTTGAGGTTAAGCCTACCCTCACAGATTAGATTGGCTCAAGGCAGGGAGAAGATTCAGAGCTTGAGGATATTTTGGATAAGATTAGCAGAGTAGAGGTCTCTAGACATCTCCAACGATATTCCATCGATAGTAAAGGGTGGCTAAGGAGAGATGAATGACAGTGTTCACCACACTAATGATTTAATGAGAGCAATTCTGACAAAGGCACACCATTCTTGAATACTATTCATCCAGGTGGTGATAAGATGTATAGGGACATGAAGAGAGTGTTTTATTGGAGTGGCATAAAGAATGATGTGACAGAGTTTGTACTAAGTGTCTTATGTGCCAAAGAGTTAGGCGGAGCAGCAGAAGCCCGACAGATTGCTTCAACCATTGGATGTACTCAAATGGAAGTGTGATAGTGTTTTTATAGGCTTCATAGATGGTTTACATCTATCTAGGAAGGGGAATACCAGTATTTGGGTGATTGTAGATCGTTTGACTAAGAGTGCCCACTTCATTCCGGTCAAGAGTAAGAGGACAACACCTTATTTGGCATCCTTATATGTTCATGAGATAGTCCGACTTCATGGAGTTTCCTCTAGCATAGTGAGCGATAGAGACCCTATCTTTACTAACGATTTTTGGAGAAACTTGTAAGAGACTTTAGGAACACAGCTTAGATTGAGTACGGCTTATCAACTCCAGACGGATGGCCAAACGGGGAGAGTTAATATAGTTTTTAAGGATTTGTTAAGAATGTGCATTCTTGATTTTGGAGGAACTTAGGAGGAGCATCTTCCTTTAGTGGAGGTCGCATATAATACTGGTTTTCAGGCTAGCATTAGGATGGCACCTTTTGAAGCTCTTTATGAAAGACCTTGCAAGTCGCCTTTGTGTTGGCTGGAGTCTACAGAGAGATTGCTACTTGGTCCCGATATGATTAGAGAGAGTCGGAAAAGGTTGACTTGATTAGAATGAGAACGAAGACGGCCCATGATAGGAAGAAGTCTTATGTTGATAAGCGAAGAAGGGATATTGAGTTTGAGGTAGGAGACTTGGTTTCAATTAAGGTATCTCGCTAAGAAAGGTAGTAAGGTTTGGATCAGATATGAAACTTGCTCCCAGATTCGTAGGACCGTTCCCATTATGGAAAGGGTAGGGGAGATGGCATATCGGATAAAGCTACCAGAGAGGCTCACGGGAGTTAATGATGTTTTTTATGTTTTGCACTTTAGAAAGTGCTTACATGATTTAGCAGAGGTGGTGGAACCTAGTCAACTTGAAGAAGTTGAAGTGGAGAGAGAAGCATGGTACGTCGCATTCCTACCAAGATCGTTGGACATGATATCAATAAGCTTAGGAATAAGGAAGTCCCTTTGGTTAAGGTGCAGTGGGGAGATAGTATTGAGGATGCTACGTGGGAGGCTGAGGAGAAAATATGTACATCTTATCCACATCTCTTCAATAGTATGTCTTGAATTTCCTATTTCCATCTTTAGTTTTGAATAGATTCTTTTCTTTAGTATCCTTTGAGAGGTAGATCTTAGGATTTAATCTATGGATAGTGGGACTAAATGTAAACACGTTACTAGAACACGTTATGTATGTTGGATGCTTGTGGTTGCAAGTGTTTGCTAGTGGATGCTAATGGACGCATATATATACACTAGGCACTATTATCTCTTAGGGATCGGGCTAACTAGGTCAATAAAACATATGCAAATAGATGTGTGTGCATTTGCATTTCTATTTTATTTCCATGGTTGCTATAAAATGGATGATTATCATATGATTGTTACATTTAGATGATGAATGTAGCACGCATATAAAACTATCAGTTATCATTAGGAAATTTGCATTCATTTGCATACATGGCACGGACATGATTGCATTAAAGGAGATTGACTGAATCAGTAGACCGCCTAATCTTTTGCATAAGATAGGGAAATTAACACTACACTATTGCATATAACATAAATTGCATTAGAAAGCTTAAGGACAATGAATGTAATGGATGATGGTTGAATGTTTGGTTGTAGAATTTTGATGAAAATATTTATTTTATTCTTCTGTCATTAGACATTTCGAAGACGAAATCCTTTAAGGAGGGGAGAATGTAACAACCTAAAATTTGACATATAATAATTAATTAACGAATTAATTAAATAATATAATAAGATTGTGAAATTGTCATAATTGAGCCACGGGAGTTGCACTGGTCAATTTCCATATATAATTTGTCAAAATCCGAGTTAGTATGAAGAAGATATGAGAGAAACAAGAAATCAAGAAAATGAAAAGAAAAAAATAATAAATAGGGCTAGGTCGACCAAAGCCCATGGTCAGGTCGACCCTAGGGTCGACCCCCAAGGCCATATGTCGACATGTAAGTCGACCCGCCTCTTTTATTTGACGTAGAAACATTCAGGTCAAGCGATGAAGTGTTTTGCAATATTTCTTCAATCCTGTGCGTTCGTGCTTCCATCCGATGGTTCCTAGTGAGCCTATGACATGGTTGCACCAGATTTAATCTTCAAATCCAACTTTCTAAGATCCTTGAGCTACACTATAAATAAGACACTAGGCTAGCTATTTTTCTCATTTAGATTTTCTCCTATTTGATTTCATTGCCAAAGGCTGGATCCTAAATAGAAAAAAGTTCTAAGGAGGATGTTTTTTTGATAAAAATATTCTATGCTCTAGGAGTGGATCAAAAAAGACCAAGGACTAGAGCTAAGAACCACAGGTGAGTGTTTTGTAATTATTTTAGATTTTTAAGTAATTTAAAATAATAGGGTTCTCGATAGTTGTAATTTTTCTACAATTTTGAGACAGTTTTTATATAAGCTTATTTACAGTCTATTTTTAAGTTAATTTTGGAAGTTCTTTTCAGTCCATTTATATTCGGCTATTTTATTCATTTATTTACAATTATTTATCGTTATTTGTGGTTATTTACATTTATTTACATCTTTTTTAAGTTGGAATTTAGCCTGTGAATGTTAGTTTATTTTTATTCTTTTTGATGCAAATAAAATATTAAAAAGAGAATAATTCACAAATATGAATTAAAATAGAAAAATATTGAATTTACAGAAATCAAATGTAAAATAAGAAAAACTGTAATAAAATGGAGATAGACTGAAATAGGTAAATTTAAGATATTTGTAAGCATAATTATAACATGTGATTATAACTAAAAAGAGAAAACTGAAGAGCAGCAAAAGAGGCTTATTTTATAACTTAGATCTTGGATTAAGTTAATAAGCGAAAGAACAATTATACCACATAGGTTATAATTAAAAAGAAAGAAATAATAGAAGATGCTTATTTTAAAACTTAGATTAAGTTAATAAGCAAATATAGCAGAAATAAAAGAAGAGGCTTATTTTAAAACTTAGATTAAGTTAATAAGCAAATATAGAGAAAATAACAGAAGAGTCTTATTTCAAAACTTACACTAAGTTAATAAGATAACATAGAAGAAGGGTCCATACCAACAGCATTCCCTTTCAGTCAGGAACTGATGATCTCACAATAGTTAGGTGAGGCTGGGACACGCTTATGCTGATTAGGGTAAGTAAGAGGCTCAAATCTGGGGATTTGAGCAAGGGGCGAAAACTAGAATTTATTTGTTAAGACCAGTTCCGGCAGCATTTCTTTCAGGTCTAGGTCTGATGGTCTCACAACACTTAGGTGAGGCTAGGCAGATTCTCCTTCAGGTCTAGATCTGACGGTCTCACAACAGATTAGGTGAGGCTGGGTACGCTTATGCTGATTAGGGTAGATAAGAGGTCGCAAGAGGGGGCGATAGTTAACGTGTACTGGCGATGACCGAGCGTGCGGCATTGATTAGGGTAAATACTTCGCTGCCACGTTCCAAGCGCTAAACATGAGTCTTTTGTTGTGGGACCAACAGGATTGGATCAGCTCATAGTTGCACAAACAGAGATAGAAGGCCGAACAAAGGGTAGAATTAGGATTTCAGCCTAATCAAGATAACAGTTGAGATATGACTAGTGTTTCAGCCTAATCACAGCAGTTTAAGAAAAGTGAATACAATCACAATCAAAGAATCAAAGCGAACAATCAAACAGAATCAAAAATAGTATTTTATCCAAGTTTTATCTTTCCTTTAATTTCTTTTAAACTAGAACTATTGCTTAGTTTATTATCTTTATCTTTCTTAAAAATGCTAGTAATTACTTTCACTCATCATATTTATAGTCTGACACACTCCTCTATTTCCCTCCTTTCCCTCCTTATGCGATCAGAGTTGACTTGATTTAGGTTGCTTGCAGATTCATTCCCGAAGATTTCTCAATTCAAATGTATTCTTCTACTTTTCTTCTTTTTCATTTGACTTATAAAGGATTTGGCACTTGTGAGAGGGATTTCTATTATTATGATTACAATAATTGTTACTTTTGTACTCTGATTATGTGAGAATGAGATGTATTTTCATGAGACATGAGATATTTTGAGTTTTTGTGTTTTTATAACTTATTTTGAAATGAAGTTGCATTTTGAGTGTCAAGTTATTATTTAAATGTTTCTGCTGTTTTTACTTATTTGTCTTGTGAATCTTAGTCTTTATAATGCTTTAGCTATACCTATGACGCACCACATCTTTTAATGTGCTCTTTTTGGATAATCTAAGGGGTGTAGGATGTTTTAGAATCCGATGGATAAATTTGAAATTTATACAAGAAACAATGGGTTCTTTATCATCAAATTCACTAATGCAATGGACTGCAACAAGTTCTTCAAGGAGGCCCTTTTTTACCAAAGGTAAACTGATTATCTTAATGAAATAAGAGAAGAAAATGGTTCTTGTTCGTGGCCTTTTAACTACTTTCCCTATATGGATAAGGCTGCCTGAATTGAATCTTAGACTTTTGGACAGAGAAGCTTTCGGGGCAATTGCTAGTGTTGTTGGCATACCAATAAAGCTTGATGAGTTTACTGCCAATGAGACTCGGCTCAGCTATGTTAGAATTTTAGTTGAAATTAAAGCTGATGAAGATCTTCCAAATGAAGTCTACATCAGTATGCATGATAGAGAGAACATCATTAAGAAAATAGAGTATGAGTGGTTCCACCCAAATGTATGAAGTGTTCTTGCTTTGGGCATATTATGGAAATAGGCACATCAAAACCGGTTTGGAAAGAAAAAAACTAATATAGTTAATGTTTCCGGAGAACCTCAATCGGAAAATTCAAGAAAAGAACTAGTTTCTACAAATCAAGAAATGGGTATTTAGGTAAATAGTCTTGAAACTTCTAATAGTAATGTTCATCCTGAAGGCTTTGCAAATTTGGATAAAAAAATTGATTTCTGAGAAAATTTACTACTTTGAAAAAAAAAAGGCCTTGATTTGAACAAACCTGGTATTACGGAAATCATAAGTGATGATGAGCAATCAAAAAATACCCCTCTGCAAGAACCTTCAAAAAATTCCGAAAATGTTGATATGAATGTCAATCTAGCCAATGAAAGCGTACATCAGTACCAAAATGGAAATACTACTATCCAAAGTGACTCAGATGGTAGTGATAATGTAAATTTGGCAAGCATCTGTGCAAATAAGGCTTCCCCCATCAATTCAGATTTGATAATAGAAAATGCAGGCATTCTCCCTTCCTCTTCTTCCTCACCTTTCAACAATTAAAAAAAGAGCAGGAAAAAAGAACATTCTAGATACTATGAATTATGATAATGATGATGTTTCTAATATTAAAGGCTATGAAAGAAAGAAGAATAATTTGAAGATCATTCAGAAAATCATGGGAAATGTTAATGAAGAAGCTTCAAATCATAAAAGTTTCGAGGAAAGTATACTAACAAAAATCCTGAATGGGAAGAATTTTTGAAAGTTAAGAGCGGTAAATATTACAAAAGGAAAGGAAAGAAGACTTCAGAAAGCATTGAAGTCAGCAGAAATTTATCCATATAGCTGCAGTGATTTCCTTTTACATATCCTTTATAATTATTTTAATCACGTCAATTATTGCTTGGAATGTTAGGGCTTTGAATTCCCCTGCAAGAAAACTAGATTTTTATAAGCTTCTTGCAACTTACAAACCTAGTATTGTGGGCATTTTAGAACATAAACTTGATGATAATATAATTACTAGCTTTCCGAATAGACTTTTAACAAATTGGCAAGCTATTAGCAATAATTCTAATTGGGGTAATGGTACAGCTATAGTTATTTAGGGCCCCAATATTTGTGATTTATGCCAACACCCTCTTAACTTTCAATATATTCGCTGTTATTTCAAAAATAAAAGGGATATGCTCATTAATGTTTCATTTGTATATTCTTCCAATTTAGAAAAAGATAGAGCATAGTTGTGGAATGATTTAGCTCGGTTAAGTCAAAATATTAACAATCTATGGATTATAATTAGAGATTTTAATACTATTATGAATGCTTTTGGGAAAATGGGAGGCATTCCTATTCCATTCAAGAAACTTGAATTTTTTTCCAACTTTATGCTTAAAACTGGTCTTATTGAACCTTCTTTAATGGATATTAAATTTACTTGGAAATCGGGGGAGTTTAGAAACATCCTTGTAAATTACATAGGATTTTGGCCAATAAAATTTTTATTAACATTTACCCTGATTTTAAATGTTATACTTTACCACAATCTACTAGTGATCATACTCCCTTACAATTGATTTTTTCTTAAAAAAATATTAAAAATAATTTTCATTTCAAATTTGAAAATGGTTGGGTTTTTGATAAAGAATATCTTCAAATCGTTAAAAATAGTTTTTAAACCCAAACTGATGGGTTTGCTCAATTCAAATTTAGAAATCTTTTAAATCCCACTGATGATAATCTTAAAAAATGAATAAAAATAGAAATGGCAATGATGTAAATCAAATCAGAGAGGAATGTATTAGATTAACATAGACTCTGATGGCTCAAACACTTTGCAAATCGATAAATATTTTCTTATGCAAAAGTCATTGGGCAAGGTTTTGCATACAGAAGCTGCTAACCTAAAGCAGAAAGCTAAAATTGATTGGTTTTGAATGGAGATTTACCACGTAAATTTTTTTATTCTAAGATGTCTAGCAGAAAATACTATAATGATATAGGTAAATTTCTAAATGGTAATGGTGATATCATCAATGAAGCCTCTCAATTAAAAAAAGAGGCAATTGCCTTCTTTACTGATTCATACAATTCTGGTGATAATTCCAACCAAGGTCCAGATTTTACTTGTAAATACTTATTTCATGCTAATAGTGAAGATATTCTACTTGCTCAAGTTTGTATTGAAGATATAAAAAAATCAATTTCAAAGCTTAAGATGATAAAAGCCCAGGGCCAGATGGCTTTGGTGCAAAATTTTATAGAACTCATTGGAATGATTTAAAAAATTTCTTATTTGATGCAATCAATGAGTTTTTTTTATCACTGGAAAGCATCTAAAAATTTTAAATCACACTATTATTAATTTAGTTCAAAAAGTTAATGCCCCAAATTGTATAAGTGATCACAGGCCTATTATCTGTTGCAATTTTATATACAAAATTATACCCACTATTTTGAGTAACGGAATTAAAGTTTTTCTAAAATATCTGATCTCTAAAAGCCGGTGTGCTTTTATTCCTAATAGATACATTGTTGATGATACTTTGTTAGCCCATGAAATGTTAAGAAATTTCAACCAAAGAGGAAAAAGAAAAACGAACATCACGGTGGATCTTCATAAGGCATTCGGCAAAAATTAATAGAAACTTTGTTATTTTCATGATGAGAAAATTAGGTTTCAATAAAAAAAATTGCAACCTAATAAAAGAATGTATTTGTAATGTAATTCCATTTTAATTAATGGATCCCCTTATGGATTCATACATAGTAACAAAGGAATCAGAGAGGATGACCATTTATCTCCCTATCTTTATACTATAGCAATAAAAAAAATTACATTACAAATGGAGAAAGAACGGTTGCATAAAAATCTTAAACCAATTAATACAGTTGTTCCATGTATTACTCATATTCTCTATGCAGATGACTTATTAATTTTTTTTAAATGCAGAAATTCAAAATGCACTAACTATTGATTTTTTTTTTGAAAATTAGAAAAAGTTTGTTGGCCTACAGGTCAATGAAAATAAGAGTAAGATATACTTCGGTAAAGGATGCAAGATTAAGAAAGAGAGTAGGAATATCTCAAAATTTAAAGAAATGAGCTCCCAGTAAAATATTTGGGTCTTTCTCTCGGTTCTAATTAGAATAAGGATAGGGATTGTGCCAGGCTTCATGATATCATTCAAAGCAAATTGAATAATTGGTCTAGAAAGTTACTTTCTACTGTAGGAAGAATAGAACTCATTCATACTGTCAGCACTGCCATCATTCTACTGTAGGAAGAATAGAATCTCAAACTCAATTTCATCCAGCTGCATCCATTTTTAGTCTAGCAATAAATAAAATAAAAATAGATTCAAACCAAAAGCAAGAAGTTGGAGTTGGAAACTTTCATCCAAAGGAAAATTTTCGTTTAAAAATATTTGGAATTACATTAAAGGTGATGAAATGGAAGTGGACTGGTGTAAATCAATCTGGAATTCAGCCTATTACCCAAAAATGGCATATTGTGCCTATTTTGCTATTTTAAATCGACTTCCAACTAGGGATAGATCTGCTAAGTGCGGCAAAAATAAGGGTAATATTAACTGCCTTCTTTGCAAAAATGAGGCAAAAATAATAACCACCTTTTTTTATTGTCCTTTTCTAGACATATTTGGTTTACAGCGAAAAGTAAGCTTAATACTAATCTTAAGAAAGCTCTTCAAAACATTAGGAATAGTATTCGGTATACTCAGAAAGTGTTCAATGGAAAAAAAAAGGAATTCACCAAAGCTTGCATTGTTTTAACTACTATTGTATACTTTATATGGAAGGAAAGGAATAGTAGATTGCACAAAAACATTGAAACGGATTGTATTCAAGTATGAAAAACTATAGAAACAGAATGCAATTTACTGTTCCTTAAAGCCTGTAATGTAGCCAGTCTCTACAGTCGTAACCAGAGCTTATGTGATCTTGATAACTATGTTGAAAATGTCGAGGAATACTTACAAAGGGGGAATTTCTCTTTTGAAAATTCTCTTTATTATACCAGTCACCTTAAGGCTGCTAATCCCAAAGCAGATTATGGCAACAATCATGTTTGCAACATAAAAGAAGGTGGCCACTCAACTGCCCAAATCAGGAATGCTTCCTGCAAGGAAAGAAATCGGAATTTTAATTTTTTTAAACCTGTAAATATTTCAAGTTTAGAGTTTACCGATTTGTCTACTCTGCCTGATCTGATAAAAAGTGATATGAGTCTAGCTACTAATAAGGATTTTAGATTTTTCTTTGGTAATAACTCTAGCTACAATTCTATTATAGGCGTTCATTCTACAACTCAATTTAGGAGAAATTCCTGCAAGGGAAGTAAACAGGCTCTCAATAGCTACAGTTTTTTTAATAATACAAGTAACGATTTTACTAATACTTTGAAATTATACCTGAATTGAGTAGGAAAGATCGCGCAACCAATTACAAGCTTGAGCAACTCAAAAACTTTCAAATGTCAATTAACAATCAAATATTAGGAAGCTGTTACTACAAAAGCTGCTTGAATAATCGTGTTTATCACTTATTTGTTTGAGATTACGGTGAAAGTAGCAATCTTCGAGAAATAGAGGAGCATTACAATGTTGATGATAGTAGTAAACTTAATAAACAATAGATGCAACCTTTGATTCAAGATATTTCGTAGAAAGTTTTCCAGATCAAAAGTCGTCTAAGCTTAGGATTAAAACCGAAGATCCTCGCTCAAATAGAAAGCCCGACTTTATGAGCTTTATCTCATCAGAACCAATCCCTAAACATGCTTACTTTGGCAAGGAGATCTGCTGGAAACCGCCTTAAACCACTGTCTTTTTCCTGGGCATCCAATCTTTGAAACTCTTTTTCTTTTTCTTTTTTTCGTTGTTTCGCTATTCATAATTGTCAAGATGGAGAGCCACTTGGTATTGTATGTTTGATAGTGACTAGGGTTTCTTAAGTATGTTTGGTTTTCGGGTAGGGTATATGTACATTTTTACCCGTTTCTCATATTATACTATTTGTATCAACTTTCAAACAAACAAAAAATTATAATATGTATCATGTAATGTATACTATTGCAGTACGCTTTGTAATTACATTTGCTTTACTGGTCAATCTTTTTGTTAATGTGGATTTAAGTAATAAAATTTCTACTTTCAGATTTAAAAATAGTTGGGTTTTAGAAAAGGAATATAATGTTTTGATGGAAAACTGCATGAATTTTTCTTGTATTGGTACTAAACAATTTCATTTTAGTATGGTTTTGAAAAATGCTAAAAAACAATCTTAAAAATTGGAATAGAAATAATTATATGAATAAAAACAAATTGATCAGCCTAAGAAATGAAGGTAAAATTTTACACGATTTGTCCAATAATAATCCAGATGATATCGATGCTGCAAATAATTTTTTCAATAACCTGAAAAATCTTTCTATTGAAGTGGATAAGGTTTTAGTTACTGCCACATAAAAAGCTAAAGTAGACTGGCTTAATCTAGGAGATGACCGTACCAAATTTTTTCATGATAAAATGAGTAATAGAAAGCATTCAAACAACATTGGAAACATTATTGATAATGAAGGTATTTTGTCTAACGCTTATGATAAAGTTGCTAAAGAAGCTGCAAGTTTTTATGAAGAGCTCTATTTTTCTGATAATAATATAAGGAATTTCCTCAAATTACCTGTAAAAATATCTTGAGAGATAATGCCTCTGAGATTTTATTTGCACCAGTAATTATAGAAGAGATTAAACATATTATTTTTAATGCTGATGACAATAAAAGCTCTGGCCTTGATGGATTTAATGCTAAGTTTTATAAAAATCATTGGGATAATATTAAGGGGCAGGTTTATGAGTTGTTAAAGAATTTATGGAAAAAGGGAAAATTCTCAAAAGTATAAATCACACTTTTATTACCCTTATTCCTAAGAATAAAAATCTCACCAGTATTGGTGATTATAGACCTATTTCTTGCTGCAACTTTATTTACAAAATTATTGCTAATGTTCTTAGTAATAGAATCAAAGTTTTTATGCCTTTTCTAATTTCTAAAAACCAAAGTGCTTTTGTTCCTGGTAGACTTATTTATGAGAATTCTTTGTTAGCGCATGAGATGGTCAGAAATTCAATACAAAACAGGGTGATAATGTGTGTATTAAAATTGATTTGCAACAAGCATATGATAAAGTAAACGGACATTTTATTTATCATATTATGAAATGTATGGATTTTCCTATAAAATTTTGTGATATGATTCTAGAATGTATTAATACCCCTACCTTGTCTATACTTATCCAAGGCAAAGCAAAAGGTTTGTTTAAAAGCAATAGGGGTATTAGGCAAGGTGATCCTCTGTCACCGTATCTTTGTAATATCGTTATGGAGTATTTTTCTATATTAATGGAAATTGAAGCTATTAAAGGAAATATTTATCCTATTAACAGAATTCAACCCTGTATAAACCATCTAATATATGCTGATGACTTTATGGCGTTTGTTAAAAGCTAATAAAGTTAATGCAGACAATATTATGAAATTTTTTGAGAATTTGAATTCTTATGCAGGGCTGCAGCTTAATATAAATAAAAGTAAAGCATATTTTAGTAAATATAGTAAGTATAAAAAAGATGTTTTAGATGTTTCAAAAATTGTAGAGGGAAAACTTCCTATTAAATATTAGGGATTGCCACTTTCTATAAATCAAATTAAAGATTCAGATTCTTCTATTCTTATTGAAAAAATTCAAGAAAGAATAGAGACCTGGTCTTGCAAATTTCTTTCAATTGCTGGTAGACTTGAACTTATTAAAACTGTAGTGTATGCTACCATTTTATATTGGCTGCAAACTTTTCATATTCCAACTGCATTCATTAAGAAAATAGAAAGTATGTGTGCCGATTTCTTATGGAGGGGCAGATATCATAAGATTAGCTGGGATAAAGTTTGTAGGCCAAAAAATATATGGAGTTTTGGCATTAGAAGCATGAAAGACCTTAGTGTTACTTGCCATTTAAAATTATGTTAAAGATTTCTCAATGCAGACTCACCGTGGGCTATATGGATGAGATCTAAATATATTAAAAATGATAATTTTTGGACTACCCTGCCTAATAGTAACCTAACTAATGCATGAAAACAAATTTTAAATTGTAGAGATATTGGAAAAACCTTACTAGAAAGAAAATTTAAGCTAGGTGAAGAAACTAGCTTGTGGTTTGATCCTTGGTTTAACTGTGACTCTTTTATAAATAAGATTGGGTGGAATAGTTTGGTTATTTGTGGTGGTACTAATGCTAAAGTGTCTAAAATTATTAAAAATAATCAGTGGCAACCACAGTTACACTCAATTATCAACCTTCATGAATATGAAATTTGCAAAATTCAGTTCGATCCTAATGCAGATAATGGCGACTGGGAATGGAAAGCAAGCAGCAGAAGGAAGTTCTCTTTCAAATCCACTTGGAATGCTATTGGAAATAAATTTCAAAAGGAAAATTGGTATCATTGCATATGGAACAGAGTGAACTGACCCAAGATGACTTTTTGCACATACTTTGCCATTAATTACAGATTGCCAACTTGGGATAAATTAAACAAATGGGGAGATAATTCAAATTCACTCTATTTCTTAATTATGCAATATTTTTTAATGAAAGTGCTAATCACTGATTTTTCGAATGCAGTTATTCATATTTTATACGGAATCAGATAAAAGATATTCTGGATATTCATGACAATAGTCAGATGTATCTTATGCATGTTATTCAAATCATCAACAGAAAATTTAAGTCAAAGTCTAAGGAAAGAGACTATGCACATATCCTCTTAACTACCGCTGTTTATAATATCTGGAAAGAGAGAAAATTGTGTATGCATAATAAAGTTAAAAGGAACAAAGAGTAGATATGGCTTCTTATAAATACTAATAGCAGAATTATTCTTCAAAAATCAAAGAATAATTTAAAAGATCAAACCAATTTCGCTTCCTTAGCTGATGATTGAAGCTCTGAAGCTGGAAGCAAGCATTTAGAAGCTTATTTAAAGAGGCCGAGAAGCTTCTAGACCAACGAGCCTGGAAGTGATATGAGTCGAGAGACTTGCTCCCACAACCAGCAAGATTTTGTTGCCAACACGGCTAATAGAAGATTGAAAGTGGCCGGTAGCAATGAGTTTCATTTCCGGCAAGTTTTTGACGTCAATACTATGAATCAAAACTTTGACATGGATGGTAGCAGCGATTTGGAGAGGGTTTTGTCAGATCTGGATCACGATGATGCAAGATCTAACAACCCCTCTCTCCTCTTTAGCAATCTCAGCAATTTGAACAACTATGGTAGCCGTAAGGGTATGAGAAGTGATTTTAATGAGAGCTTATCATATTGGGAGCATGGAGAAACAAGTGGCGTGAAGAACAGCAACGGAACTGCTTAGTTTTGATGAATTGCCGCCCGCCATTTATATTTTTTCTCTTTTGGTGGCTTTCTTGAGCTTTCGTTTGTTATGTCGGCAACCATAGTTAGGGTTTGTTTATGATTTTTCTTCGGGTAGTGGCTGTATGTTACTTACCCGAACTTATTTGTATACGTAACGACCCGTAAATTTTGATAACTAAATTAGTTAAATTTTAAGGATTTTGTAAATAAATTTAGGAAGAAAAACAATTATAATTCACACTGAAATAAATGTAGAAATGAAATGTAACATTTGAAATTAAAGCTAGGTATTAAAAATAAAAAGATGAAATTATGATGCATTGTAGTAATGGGAATTGTTATTCTAGGATAAGAAATTTAATATAAGAAAACAAATGGGAATATTGTATTAACTAATGCAATGATATAATTAGTGATAATTTAATGAATCCAATATTATAGTAACCGATGAAGTAATACGTAATTAATGGAAAATTTATGCAATCAATGTAAATAAGTAATTTTAATAACTGTTGTAGATAATAAACGTTACCTTAATGGTAATTAATAAAATAACGGGAGTGAGAATCGTAAATTAAAGTAACAATTGATGTAATAAAGAATGGAGCCAAGGTAAATTTATTTATTGGATTTAAAATCTAAATTAATGGGTGAAATTGACAAATTTCAATGAAATTGAATTATAGTAGTTATTACACAATAAGTGGAAATAAAATAGTTAATACAAATAAAGGTGGATGTAAATGGTATAATACGTAATAAGTGCAATTTGATAGGAATCAATGTTAGCATAAATTTATGAAATAACTACGAACCAATGAATGTATTAAAGTTGTAAAGGTCATAATTGATTGCATTAAATAAATTGGGAATTCAATTTCCTTAAAGGTAATTAAATATTATCTTAATGTAAAATTTAGATAATTTTTGAAAGTAATATTAACTCCTTTCAGAATATGACAATTGGTGTAACATTTGGCTTGTAAACATATATTATAAATTTACATGTTTTACTTGTTGATGGAATTAGAATTTGAAATAAATGGTAATAAAATAAATGAATGTTACACTAATGGAAAATGGAATAAGATGTTTAGGAGTTGGAAAAATTTGGGTATAGTAAAAGTAATAAAAGGTTAATTATGTTATAGAGTAGTAATGAACTTAAAATAAAAAGGGATTGGAATGGAAACATACCAATTTATTTAAATTAATACATATAATAAATGGACTTTAAGTAGCAAATGGAATTTAGTACTACGACGATTAGAACTAAGAGGAATTTGGGAAACATTAAGGGTAATAGTTATGAATCGAATATAATTATACCATAGGATGAAATTGATCGAATAATAATTGGTTAAATAAAAAGGATTGAATTAAATCAAGTTAATTTATTTGAGTAAATTTTTGTTAATTGAGTTTATTGTAAATGAAATTGATTGCTACGTTATTTGAAATTTAAGATGGAATGTGAAAATATATTAATGGAATGAAATATGAGACAAGTGTTAACTGTGTTAGAGAGTAATAATAGACTCAATTAAAGGGTGGAATTGAATCTAATCAGTTTAATTGGAACTTATAAAAATTGATTGGATTCAATTTATAATAAAAGGATTAGTTACAATAAAGTGAATTAAATATATAAAATGGGAATTTAGATGATAGTGATAATATTTATGTAATAATTTTGAATCCAAGGTTTAGTCCATCTATTTGACAGGAATGAATGGAATAATAATTTATCTAATTAGTTAAACGGAATTTTGGGGAATTTTATTTATAATCTGCAAATTTAATGAAATTGAGGTTAATATTGAAATTTATAAATTTAACAACTCTAAATTGACATTTAAATTTTTTTAAATCATTGTAAATGATTAATAAGTTAAAAATGTTGAAATTTATCAATTATCAAAAACAAATTGAAAATTTGATTTAATTAATTAATTATTAACTTATTTAATTAATGGAAAAACAGCCATTTTGGCCACTGACTCGGATTTCGACGAAACTAGTTTCATCAGATCCGTAACGGTGAATTATTATAGGATTTCAAGTTTCGTAGCGATCGTACTTGTCGTTTGATCGTACGGGCTTGAAACGCCTTGAAATCAATGAAATTGAAATCAATTGAAATTAATTTGAAAAATATTGATTTTAGCATAACTTCTCCATACGATGGAATTTGGACATGAAACCTTTTCCATTACATTTAAAATATTTTAAAATATCTATTTGATATATGGGTTAACCCAATTTCGTTCCGGGGTCAGAACGGGCTTTTTGGGCCACTTTGTCGTTAGCTCGTATTCAACCCGATCCATTTATTCTATTTCAACTTTCTCTATAAGTATCCTACTATAAACCCTAGCCTCCCTAATTCTCATTTGTCTATACGTAAATTCCTTATATTCCTCCTCTTCTTTAATGGCTGACAAAATTCTATATTTCAAGATCCAATTGCAAATCAAATCCAAAGCTCAAATTTCAAACTCCGCAAAATATGGAAAATTATATATGGATTCGAAGCTCTCGATGTACGCATCTCGGATCTGCTATTTCTTTTCCAATATGAATCATCGTTTGTTCAGAAATCGATGGTTTCTTCTCGTCCGTTCATCGCGTGTCGATGAACGGTGTCGGATCGTAAATTCCTTTCTGGGTTTTGAAGAGGGAGCCGAGGGGGTCGCATCCATACGAGTTTCGTTGTAACATCCTGAAATTTTTGAATATAAAAAAAATGGTAATGTATTTGAACTTTTGGAACTTAAATTGAGAATTTCAAGAAAAATAAATGTTGTTAATGTTAATATTATAAAGATGCATAGGATTTAAATTAACATAGATAGTTAAGTTTAAATAAATAGATAAAAATAATGATAATTAAATAAAAGAACATATTTAAAGTTGTTTTAAAACAATAAAAATAAAATGTGCTGTAAACAAATATGTAGACATAAGGAAAATACAAAACTAAAACAAGACTCTTCCATATAACAAAGTAAAGTAAGGTAAATTTGCATTAAAAAAAATATAAAAATATAATAAACAAAACAGTATGCTGTAACATACAAGTGTGCAGGGAAGCATTACAAACATGCTTCATTTAATGCCATTACTTTAGCAACCTCAAGCAAGACATCAACTATGAATCCATGCTTCATTAAATGCATTTACTGTCTTGCATAAATAAAGATCACATCAACCTATATTTAGCAACAATGCAAAATAATGTTTCAAGTACTATATTAAACTGTACACAATTCCCACTATAAACAAGAACATTTGTTTCAGTTATTTCGTTCAACAACTTAGCAAAGAACACAAAATAAACTTAGAAAAATATATACAAGTTCAAAAACAACTTGCTGAAGAAAGAAAAGAAAACAAAAAAAAGCAAACCAGAGAAGGAGATTTGGAACTGCAGCTTCAAAGCTAATATAGTCTCTGCTTATTAATATATTCAAGTGAGTAAACAAATTTACTTCAGGATTTAAATAGATTGTGGGGATGATCTATATTGTGTTGCTTATAAATTTCTTTCAGTTTTATTCTATATATATATATATATATATATATATATATATATATATATATCAAACTGCCTGAAACTCTCCTTTTCTTCTCTGATTGAATCACATGGTTGTATTACACAAGAAAACATTTTAAATCCTTATCATCTGATTTGAATTAGCCTTTGATTTCAAAACTAAGTAGCAGTGCTTATGTATGAATCATAAATAAAATAGTTTCATGGAGCAGGAGTATATGCAGTATGAAAACTTATTTTTTTCAAAGGAAATCTTAAATTTTGATAAAATTCGAGTATCACAATTTTGAGATTGGATTATATATTATGAATCTACATTAGAAGATAGGAATTTTAAGCCGTGTTTGATAATTTTTAAGCATGTGATTCAAGAGCAGATCGGTGATGAATGGAAAAGGGTTTATGGTCAAAATCAGGTGGTCGGAGGTACAGGGGAGGCCGGAGTTTCTTGAGAAGGTAGAGGAGCTTACGGGGTATCGGAGAAAAATATTGGGGTGGTCGGAAGGTCGTCGTGGCGGCGGCGGCAAGTGATTTCTTCCCAGAACCCTAGTTTTGTTCATAGCTTTTGATTTGATTCGTTTTCCCTCTGTGGTTGTTCGAGTGGCACATGGCCTGGGGGAATGATGACTGGGCGGGTGACGAGTCATTGGCCGGAGTTAGGAACTTTCAGGTGGTCGAGGCGTCGAGTTCAAGGCGGAGTTTGGCGACTGGGTTGGTTTCGGTTGGTGGTGAGAGAGCTCGATTTCGATTCGCTTTCAAATTCGAATATTTGTGAAGTTGGAAGGCTCGTGGGGATCGACTGCGATGTACGGGGGGTCTCGGTGATGGTCAGCGACCATCCAAACGCCTGGACACGTGCACGCGTTGACCTTCGTATCAGCAAGAGGGTGAGTTGGGGGAAGTGGTGAAAACCCGAAGTCAAACGCGTGAATATTTGCTTTTGGCTCGGGGACGTTGTTCAGAAGGTTTGGGGTTTGCTAAGCCTATTGCCAGGCTTCAGGAAACAGACTGTAATTAAAACCTGGTTTTGGGAATAAGCTTGTTTTGAATTTAATTTGTTTTAAAATAACATAGAAGTGATATGTGAATTAAGTAATTTTTTTTGAACTAAATTTAAGTGGACCTGAAACCGTTTCAGGTTTCTAAAAAAAAAAAAAATATGTGAAAATAGAAGCAAGATTTAATAACAGGTATTTTAAACAAAGTTTAAAGTTGAATTCAAATGATTTTTTTTTATCCTAAATTTAAAATGAAAATTTAAAAATATAAAACCAGATTTAAACTAAGTTTAAAATTAAAGGGATCATAGATTCAAGTTTACTTGAAGGTGGAATTTAAATAAGTTTTATAAATTTAAATGTTAAGACAAATTTAAATAAAGTATGTTTAAACATGATTTGGTTTCAAATAAAGGATTAAACTTACTTTATATAGATTCTTTTAAAAAAAAAAAAGATTTCTTAACATTGAATGAGAAGTAAATAAATTTGTTTAACAAAATAAAAATAAAAATTATAAGTTAAATAATTGAATTAAGATAATTTAAGTTAATTAATGATTAAGCTTGTTGTAGTAGAAATGAATTTCTGAATAATAAGATTTCTAAATGTTAAATTAGATAAATCACAAATTATTTTGGAAAACAACTATGGATGATTAAATTAATTTATTAAATCCCATTCACTTTGATTTGTAAACAATTAACTATTGCTATGCACTAGATTGATATTTCTGTTGTGACTGTGATACGGTGTGTTGCACTGTGACTATGATTTGTTCTGTATTGATGTGAAAACCTTTATGCCGTAAAACGACATTTAAACTTCGATGCGACAGGGAATCGGATTCTATTAAGTACCCGAAACCCACATCGAACCCTAAATATGAATCTTTGTAATTGACATATTCATGTGTTTTAAAAATACTACGCTCACTATTCGGGTTAACCGGGAAAGAACTTTGGGGTCGTATAACCCATTCCGAATATGTGATACGTCGTTATGAATTGCATTTGAAGACCGGTGTTGAAGACCGGATATTTTTGAAAGCGAAAGGACAACTCGTCGAATGTCTTTGCATCGACTGGTCCCCGGTATAGAGACTCCATATGTGATGGGAAGTCCGAACGTGATTAGTGAATATTCGGATTGCAAGGACTTCTTTGTAAGTGCCTTCGGTTCTGTTCGAGCCCGGAACAGACTTGTATAGATAGTATGTCTGACATTACAAATTGAGAAATAAAGCTGATTTCTTTCAAATATATTTCTGTTGGTGGCCAAGAATTTATTCTCTTAGCTTAACACCCTTCTCTGAGACGTACGAGCTCAGAGGTTGTATAGTTGAAGGTTATCAGCGATGTATTCCCAATTTGGTAATGCGACATGCTGAGTGTTGCTGTGAAATGATCATTGTGTTGATCATTTGTGATAGGATCATTTGTTTGATCGTTTATCTTTGTGATCATTTCTATGATCATTTGTTGACCCAAAGCACGGCTTTTGTATAAAGCGTGGCTTTGTGGACGAGACTTCGTCGAGCCTCACACCCCGAAATGGTCAAAACAGGAAGAATGCGGCAAGGTTATGAGGGGTAGCTCCCTTTAGGGTATGTGCATTTCCTTCTGGAAAGGGTGGTATTATGGTATGGAGCCCAGATACTTACTCATGTTGATACACTATATCTATTACTGTGTGGTGTTGTTGGTTGTCGAGCGCTCGAATAAGGTCCAATGGGACCGGGGGATGACATATTCGTGTAGTAGTTACCTAGTGATAAAGGTAACCCGGCCTTGTGTTGGCAGAGAACTGGTTAAGTTCTCGGGACGTCCCGCCAGAGGCGTTTCCATGTGGCAATGGGAAGTTCCTTGGCCTGACCATTTGTTGGAAATCCAAAGAAACAATACGAGCCCTGTACGGTTTTAGTTGTAAAACCTGTCATGCAGCGTGGCGGTAACCTGCCACAAAACATGGCAGCTATAGTAGGCATAGTTCGGAATGTCTATGCTGGCTAAGATTAATATTCTATTTTTGAAATGATTTACTTCACTATGCACTAGTATAATATCACAGAATTCTTTTCTCGTACCAAGCATATTTAACTATCATAAGAAGAAATCTCCTCCAATTCTGCGTTTGCATTGTGTGTGTGGTGGGAGGTCTTATGGTAGTTCCATTTTTAAAAGCATTCCGAAAATTCTTTTGTAAATCTTGTTTCATTTAAATGCAATTGTTTTTGTTTACTCATACCAGTCCCATGACTGATCCGGAGTTTATTGTTTTCTTTCCTAAACTCTGGGTGCCCACTATTTCCACACGGGCAGCCTAGTAGAAGGTTTAGGTTATTTTGGAGTAGCAGTATTTTGGAGCTCTTATCTTGGAGATATCTTAGGAGCTTTTGGAGATTTCAGGTGTTAGCTTTTGGGAGTTCGTTATCACCTCTCTCACTTGAGAACTTTTGGATATATGATCACTGTTATATTATCATGATGTTGTATTTAGAGATTATGGAGTATGTATTATATACTCTGTTGTAGTATGGATATTATGTTGATGTTGTAACAGTGATGTTATTTATGATATTGATTCTGTTCCGCTGTTTTATATTCATCTAATTGTTGTTATAAGCTCCAACGATGCGAATTTGATGTCGTTTATCAGACATCGAGTTTGGGTCGTCACAAGTGGTATCAGAGCTATTGGTTGAGTAAGAACTTTAGCTATGGAGTATAACACATTAGATGGCTCATTAGAGATAGGGTGAAGTATACCCTAGAATGAGTATAACCAAGACTGAAACTTTGAAATTTCTTAGTCTGTTTCTTTTTACTGCTGATATTCCTTAAGATATTTCGTCTGTATATCTAAATCAATTTTCTTACTAATCTCAGATAGTGAAAATGAGTGGACGCAGAGGAAGAACTAGGGGTCAAGGCAATGCTGCAGCACCCAATCAAATTCCTGCAGCCGCAGAAGCAGTAATAGAAATTCAGCAGCAGGCGGACTTGGCTGAATTATATAAGAAGTTCGAAAAGCTTGGTGGCAAACCGTTCACCGGCAAGGAGTCAATTATTGAGGCTCAATCTTGGGTAAGATCGTGTGAAAAGATTTTTAAAGGGTTAAAACTGCAGGATGAGCAGAAAAGACTTATAGCTTCATGGCAACTCCAAGGAGAAGCTTCAGCTTGGTGGGAAACCATCATTGTAGATGAACCCGAGGAAGAATTTACTTGGGATCGTTTCAAGGAAGTGTTTGAGAAACGTTACATGCCATCGGCGGGGGTTTCCAGAATGTATCAGGAATTTCTGGATTTGAAACAAGGAAGTTTGTCGTTTGAAGAATACTTGAATAAATTCAGTGAACTATCTCGGTTTGGCCCGGAATTGCTAAATACACCTCTGAAGAAAAACGAAAGGTTTATCCATGGTATGAACCAGAAATATCATGGAAGAATGACGGGTCATGTTAAAGAATCTTTCTCAGATTTAGTAGATATGGGTTACAGATACGCTACTCTTGATATACAAGAAGCAACTGCGGAGAAAGGTAATTCAGGTAGTCAGAATTATAAAAAGCGGAAATTCGGAGGCAAGAAACCTTGGCAAGGCAACGAGAAGAAGGGAAGCGCGGCAGAAAATGTTACTTGTTATAATTGCTTGGAGAAGGGCCACTATTCGAGCAGATGTACGAAGCCTAAGAAACAAGTCATTCAATCCACTCAAGCAAAACCTAGGAAGTGCTATTACTGTCAGAAAGAGGGGCATGAAGTTAAAGACTGTCCAACCATGAAACAAGCTCAAACAGCAAAGGTATACGCAGTCAAGGACCAACCTGCAACTTCCAAAGCAGAAAAAGGAAAAGAAGTTCTGGAAGGTAATCTTATCATTTATGATAGAATTGTTAGAGTTCTATTTGATACAGGCGCTACACATAGTTTTATCTCTCAGCAAGCCATTAAAGAATTAAATCTTGAACCTGATTTTGTTGATGAGCCTATATGCGTAAGGAATCCAGTTGGAGGGCCTGCGAATATTTGTCTTCGATGTAGAGACGTTCCTATCTCATATTCTCATTATTAATTCCTCGTTGGTCTCTTCGTCCTTGATTTTAGCGAGTTTGAAGTCTTACTCGGAATGGATTGGCTAACAAAATATGAAGCCAGATTGGATTGCAGCAATCGATTGATTTCGATTAAAACCGAATTTGGGAATTTCATCGAAATTTCTTGTGAGGACCCTAGTCCTAAAAGGGAAGGGTTGATGTATAATTTGGGTTATCCTGAACCCAGTTTGGAGTCTATACCAATTGTTAGAGATTTTCCTGACGTATTCGAAGAAGTGAAATCTTTACCTCCTCACCGAGAAATAGAATTTAGAATTGACCTTATACCTAATGCTCGTCCTGTTGTTCATGCAAATCGCAGGATGGCACCCAGGGAAAAGATTGAATTGGTTCATCAAACTGATGAGCTACGAGCAAAAGGATTAATTCGACCCAGTGTTTCTGAATGGGGCTCAGCCGTCGTATTTGTTGCTAAATCAGACGGATCTTTGAGATTGTTTGTAGATTACCGCGATCTAAATAAGCAAACTCTCAAGAATAAATTCCCTCTACCAAGGATTGACGATCTATTTGATCAATTGCACGGCGCTCGTTTCTTTTCAAAGATGGATCTAGCCCAAGGATTCCATCAACTACGAATCGCCGAAGATTGTGTACCTTTAACTGCTTTCAGGGGTCCCAATATGTTCTACGAATGGTTAGTTATGCCTTTCGGGCTAACCAATGCTCCAGCATACTTCGTGGATCTTATGACTCGTGTGTTTCGGGAAGTTCTGAATAAATTTGTTCTTGTATTTATCGATGATATCCTAATCTACTCCAAAACCAAGGAAGAACATGCTGAACATCTCAGAATGGTTTTGGAAATCTTGAGAAGAAATATCTTATTTGCAAAATTTTCCAAATGCCACTTTTGGGTCAGAGAAGTCAAATTCCTTGGCCATATTGTTAATGAAGGAGGAATTTCGGTAGATCCCAGCAAAATTTCCGCTATTCTTGATTGGAAACAACCCACTACTCCAAGAGAAGTTCGAAGCTTTTTAGGTTTAGCAGGCTATTACCGGAAATTCGTTCAAGATTTTTCTAAGTTGGCTAGTCCGCTGACTAAGCTAACAATGAAAAATGCAAAGTTTATTTGGGCTCCAGAATGTGAAGAAGTGTTTCAAGAGTTGAAAAAGAGATTGACCACTGCTCCTGTTCTCACTATTGTTAACGGGAACCAAGGTTTGGCTGTCTATACTGATGCATGTGGTGAAGGGGTAGGTGCAGTATTAATGCAAAATGGAAAGGTAGTTGCCTACGCGAGTAGACAATTATGTCCACACGAGAAGAACTACCCAACACATGATTTAGAACTTTTGGCTGTTGTTTTCGCTTTGAAAATATGGCGACACTATCTTCTGGGTAAGAATCTTTTCAGCTTTCTTAATAATTTGCGAAATTAACTAAAGAAATATACTTAATAAACTCTCTTTGTTTTAGGTGAAAAATTCGAATTATTCACCGATCATAAAAATTTGAAATATCTCTTTACCCAGAAAGATCTGAATTTGCGACAACAACGTTGGTTGGAATTTCTGGCATCATATGACCTAGATATCCAATATACGCCGGGAAAAGCCAATGTGGTTGCAGACGCTTTGAGCAGAAGACATGCTGTTCTTGCATATCTTGTTATCACTCCTACTCTCCTTGAGAAGATCGCAAGACAGCAATATGAAGATGAGTTTCTTCGGAGAATTTATAAATGAATTTGCCAAGGAGAAGACACTAGTTTCGAGATGGATAATAGAGGAGTAATAAGATTAAAAGGCAGGATTTGTGTTCCAGACTTTCCAGAACTGAAACGTGAAGTATTGGATGAATGCCACAAGTCAAAATTCAACATCCATCCAGGAGTCAACAAAATGTATCGTGATGTTAAAAGGACATTCTGGTGGAAAACGATGAAGAGAGACATATCTATTTATGTGAGTCGCTGTGCTACTTGTCAGCAAATCAAGAGCGACCAAAAGAAAGTGGCCGGTTTACTTCAACCTTTGGAAGTACCGAAATGGAAGTGGGATCAGGTATCGATGGATTTCATCGACGGATTGCCTCGTACCAAGAAGGGAAATGAAGCAATTTGGGTTATTGTGGACCGTCTAACCAAAAATGCTCATTTCATTCCAGTTAAATCTACTCAGACTGCAGCCAGCTTGGCAGGTATTTATATAAAGGAAATCGTTCGCCTCCATGGTATTCCCAGCAGTATAGTGAGTGATCGTGATCCGATCTTCACTAGTAGATTTTGGGAAGCATTCCAAGACGCTTTGGGAACGAAATTAAATTTCAGTACTGCTTATCACCCACAATCTGATGGACAGACTGAAAGGGTCAACCGAATTTTAGAAGACCTATTGCATGCTTGTGTTCATGATTTTGGTGGTTCTTGGGAGGACCATTTGCATCTGGTTGAATTCTCATATAATAACAGCTATCAGGCCAGTATAGAAATGGCTCCTTTCGAAGCTTTATATGGTCGTCCGTGTCGATCACCTACATGTTGGATCGAATCAGGTGATAGACTTGTTCTTGGACCGGATATGATAAAGGAAGCCACTGAGAAGGTAGACTTTATTCGAAAGAAGTTATTAACCGCCCAAAGCCGTCAAAAGTGCTATTATGACCGACGAAGAAGAAATTTGGAATTTCAAGTTGGAGATTCTGTATTTTTGAAAGTATCTCCGATGCGGGGTGTATTGAGATTCGGAAAAACTGGAAAGTTAGCACCGCGTTATATTGGTCCTTTTCCTATTCTGGAAAGGATTGGTCCTCTAGCATATAGAGTGCAGTTACCCAGCTGGTTGTCTGGTGTACATGATGTGTTCCACATTTCTAATCTTCGGAAATATGTGCACGATCCAGATGATATTATTGAAGAAGCTGCTCAGCAGGATCTTGAAATTACTCCTAACTTGGCAGTTAGAAGGGAACCGATAAAAATTGTAGATCGTGATGAGAAGCGATTAAGAAACAAGATTGTGAAGCTGGTCAAAGTTCAATGGAGTGGCGATCCAAAGGACTGTACTTGGGAAACTGAGGATAATATGAAGAAATCATATCCCAAATGCAGAATAGATATCTCGGCTTAAATTGTAAGTCATTTCTTTATATTTCCTAAATTCATATATGCTTTGTTTGCGTTTCTCTCTCTTTCAATTTCGAGGACGAAATTTTCTTAAGGAGGGGATATTGTAACGTCCTGAAATTTTTGAATATAAAAAAAATGGTAATGTATTTGAACTTTTGGAACTTAAATTGAGAATTTCAAGAAAAATAAATGTTGTTAATGTTAATATTATAAAGATGCATAGGATTTAAATTAACATAGATAGTTAAGTTTAAATAAATAGATAAAAATAATGATAATTAAATAAAAGAACATATTTAAAGTTGTTTTAAAACAATAAAAATAAAATGTGTTGTAAACAAATATGTAGACATAAGGAAAATACAAAACTAAAACAAGACTCTTCCATATAACAAAGTAAAGTAAGGTAAATTTGCATTAAAAAAAATATAAAAATATAATAAACAAAACAGTATGCTGTAACATACAAGTGTGCAGGGAAGCATTACAAACATGCTTCATTTAATGCCATTACTTTAGCAACCTCAAGCAAGACATCAACTATGAATCCATGCTTCATTAAATGCATTTACTGTCTTGCATAAATAAAGATCACATCAACCTGTATTTAGCAACAATGCAAAATAATGTTTCAAGTACTATATTAAACTGTACACAATTCCCACTATAAACAAGAACATTTGTTTCAGTTATTTCGTTCAACAACTTAGCAAAGAACACAAAATAAACTTAGAAAAATATATACAAGTTCAAAAACAACTTGCTGAAGAAAGAAAAGAAAACAAAAAAAAGCAAACCAGAGAAGGAGATTTGGAACTACAGCTTCAAAGCTAATATAGTCTCTGCTTATTAATATATTCAAGTGAGTAAACAAATTTACTTCAGGATTTAAATAGATTGTGGGGATGATCTATATTGTGTTGCTTATAAATTTCTTTCAGTTTTATTCTATATATATATATATATATACATATATATCAAACTGCCTGAAACTCTCCTTTTCTTCTCTGATTGAATCACATGGTTGTATTACACAAGAAAACATTTTAAATCCTTATCATCTGATTTGAATTAGCCTTTGATTTCAAATCTAAGTAGCAGTGCTTATGTATGAATCATAAATAAAATAGTTTCATGGAGCAGGAGTATATGCAGTATGAAAACTTATTTTTTTCAGAGGAAATCTTAAATTTTGATAAAATTCGAGTATCACAATTTTGAGATTGGATTATATATTATGAATCTACATTAGAAGATAGGAATTTTAAGCCGTGTTTGATAATTTTTAAGCATGTGATTCAAGAGCAGATCGGTGATGAATGGAAAAGGGTTTATGGTCAAAATCAGGTGGTCGGAGGTATAGGGGAGGCCGGAGTTTCTCGAGAAGGTAGAGGAGCTTACGGGGTATCGGAGAAAAATATTGGGGTGGTCGGAAGGTCGTCGTGGCGGCGGCGGCAAGTGATTTCTTCCCAGAACCCTAGTTTTGTTCATAGCTTTTGATTTGATTCGTTTTCCCTCTGTGGTTGTTCGAATGGCACATGGCCTGGGGGAATGATGACTGGGTGGGTGACGAGTCATTGGCCGGAGTTAGGAACTTTCAGGTGGTCGAGGCGTCGATTTCAAGGCGGAGTTTGGCGACTGGGTTGGTTTCGGTTGGTGGTGAGAGAGCTCGATTTCGATTCGCTTTCAAATTCGAATATTTGTGAAGTTGGAAGGCTCGTGGGGATCGACTGCGATGTACGGGGGGTCTCGGTGATGGTCAGCGACCATCCAAACGCCTGGACACGTGCACGCGTTGACCTTCGTATCAGCAAGAGGGTGAGTTGGGGGAAGTGGTGAAAACCCGAAGTCAAACGCGTGAATATTTGCTTTTGGCTCAGGGACGTTGTTCAGAAGGTTTGGGGTTTGCTAAGCCTATTGCCAGGCTTCAGGAAACAGACTGTAATTAAAACCTGGTTTTGGGAATAAGCTTGTTTTGAATTTAATTTGTTTTAAAATAACATAGAAGTGATATGTGAATTAAGTAATTTTTTTTGAACTAAATTTAAGTGGACCTGAAACCGTTTCAGGTTTCTAAAAAAATAAAAAATATGTGAAAATAGAAGCAAGATTTAATAACAGGTATTTTAAACAAAGTTTAAAGTTGAATTCAAATGATTTTTTTTTATCCTAAATTTAAAATGAAAATTTAAAAATATAAAACCAGATTTAAACTAAGTTTAAAATTAAAGGGATCATAGATTCAAGTTTACTTGAAGGTGGAATTTAAATAAGTTTTATAAATTTAAATGTTAAGACAAATTTAAATAAAGTATGTTTAAACATGATTTGGTTTCAAATAAAGGATTAAACTTACTTTATATAGATTCTTTTAAAAAAAAGATTTCTTAACATTGAATGAGAAGTAAATAAATTTGTTTAACAAAATAAAAATAAAAATTATAAGTTAAATAATTGAATTAAGATAATTTAAGTTAATTAATGATTAAGCTTGTTGTAGTAGAAATGAATTTCTGAATAATAAGATTTCTAAATGTTAAATTAGATAAATCACAAATTATTTTGGAAAACAACTATGGATGATTAAATTAATTTATTAAATCCCATTCACTTTGATTTGTAAACAATTAACTATTGCTATGCACTAGATTGATATTTCTGTTGTGACTGTGATACGGTGTGTTGCACTGTGACTATGATTTGTTCTGTATTGATGTGAAAACCTTTATGCCGTAAAACGACATTTAAACTTCGATGCGACAGGGAATCGGATTCTATTAAGTACCCGAAACCCACATCGAACCCTAAATATGAATCTTTGTAATTGACATATTCATGTGTTTTAAAAATACTACGCTCACTATTCGGGTTAACCGGGAAAGAACTTTGGGGTCGTATAACCCATTCCGAATATGTGATACGTCGTTATGAATTGCATTTGAAGACCGGTGTTGAAGACCGGATATTTTTGAAAGCGAAAGGACAACTCGTCGAATGTCTTTGCATCGACTGGTCCCCGGTATAGAGACTCCATATGTGATGGGAAGTCCGAACGTGATTAGTGAATATTCGGATTGCAAGGACTTCTTTGTAAGTGCCTTCGGTTCTGTTCGAGCCCGGAACAGACTTGTATAGATAGTATGTCTGACATTACAAATTGAGAAATAAAGCTGATTTCTTTCAAATATATTTCTGTTGGTGGCCAAGAATTTATTCTCTTAGCTTAACACCCTTCTCTGAGACGTACGAGCTCAGAGGTTGTATAGTTGAAGGTTATCAGCGATGTATTCCCAATTTGGTAATGCGACATGCTGAGTGTTGCTGTGAAATGATCATTGTGTTGATCATTTGTGATAGGATCATTTGTTTGATCGTTTATCTTTGTGATCATTTCTATGATCATTTGTTGACCCAAAGCACGGCTTTTGTATAAAGCGTGGCTTTGTGGACGAGACTTCGTCGAGCCTCACACCCCGAAATGGTCAAAACAGGAAGAATGCGGCAAGGTTATGAGGGGTAGCTCCCTTTAGGGTATGTGCATTTCCTTCTGGAAAGGGTGGTATTATGGTATGGAGCCCAGATACTTACTCATGTTGATACACTATATCTATTACTGTGTGGTGTTGTTGGTTGTCGAGCGCTCGAATAAGGTCCAATGGGACCGGGGGATGACATATTCGTGTAGTAGTTACCTAGTGATAAAGGTAACCCGGCCTTGTGTTGGCAGAGAACTGGTTAAGTTCTCGGGACGTCCCGCCAGAGGCGTTTCCATGTGGCAATGGGAAGTTCCTTGGCCTGACCATTTGTTGGAAATCCAAAGAAACAATACGAGCCCTGTACGGTTTTAGTTGTAAAACCTGTCATGCAGCGTGGCGGTAACCTGCCACAAAACATGGCAGCTATAGTAGGCATAGTTCGGAATGTCTATGCTGGCTAAGATTAATATTCTATTTTTGAAATGATTTACTTCACTATGCACTAGTATAATATCACAGAATTCTTTTCTCGTACCAAGCATATTTAACTATCATAAGAAGAAATCTCCTCCAATTCTGCGTTTGCATTGTGTGTGTGGTGGGAGGTCTTATGGTAGTTCCATTTTTAAAAGCATTCCGAAAATTCTTTTGTAAATCTTGTTTCATTTAAATGCAATTGTTTTTGTTTACTCATACCAGTCCCATGACTGATCCGGAGTTTATTGTTTTCTTTCCTAAACTCTGGGTGCCCACTATTTCCACACGGGCAGCCTAGTAGAAGGTTTAGGTTATTTTGGAGTAGCAGTATTTTGGAGCTCTTATCTTGGAGATATCTTAGGAGCTTTTGGAGATTTCAGGTGTTAGCTTTTGGGAGTTCGTTATCACCTCTCTCACTTGAGAACTTTTGGATATATGATCACTGTTATATTATCATGATGTTGTATTTAGAGATTATGGAGTATGTATTATATACTCTGTTGTAGTATGGATATTATGTTGATGTTGTAACAGTGATGTTATTTATGATATTGATTCTGTTCCGCTGTTTTATATTCATCTAATTGTTGTTATAAGCTCCAACGATGCGAATTTGATGTCGTTTATCGGACATCGAGTTTGGGTCGTCACATTCGTGGTGAGTTAACGGCTAGATCGTCAGCATAATTTGATCTAGGGTTTCAATTTTCGGCGGCTGCTACTCGAATTAGGTGAACGCGACTTGTCGCGTGGGGAAGCCCGGAGCGTGGCGGTCGGCGGCGTTGCTAGCTAGGTGCAACGGTGGTCGAAGTTCCTGGAGGCGGCGGCCTAAGATGAAGATTTGCGTGCGTTTGGTTCGGTGGTGCTGTAGCTTCTTTCCGTGCGCAGTACTGTACGTGGGTTTGAAGATGTTGATGATGACGTGGCTAGTTAGGTAAAGTGTTCCATTTCTTTTTATTTTATTTTTTACAATTCAAACGCATTTATCGCTATATCTTCCACATACGAACTCCGTTTCACGCACGGTTTCTTTTGTTAGGATCGTATCTGAATTCCGGACTTGATGACGCTTGTTTGGACAAATTCTAAGACGGTCAAATTTTTGGGTTTAAATTGGATTTAAATTCAAAAGTTGAGTGTTTTAACCCACTCACAACTTCTAAGATTTCTTATTTTTGTTAAATTCATTTATGATGTGAATTGAAATTTATTTATAGCTGTTTGGCATATATTTCATCATTATCTCAGTTAATTTTCATTTATTTAATTAACTTGTTATTTAATTCACTATTACATATTAACTGCCAGTTAAATTGTTAATTAATTATTCATTGCATATAAACTGCCAGTTAAATAGTTATTTAATTTATTATTGAATATAAACTGCTCTTTAATACCTGTTGTTTATTATCCGTTCTATTGGTGCTATTGTTTGAATTTGGATGAAGATTGTGATAAATGGTTGATGGTTAATATTGGATGAATGGATGCTGTATTTTATATTGTTATAAACTGCAAGGTATTACGCATTTTATTGTATTCGGGATTGCGGTTTGAAATGATATATAACCGTAAACTTTTATTTTTAAATTACGGATTGAAATGATAAATATCCATATCACTTGACCATAGGATAGAAAATTTTATACAGACACCGTTGGTCTATATATATAAATACTTTGAAAATGTTTTCTATAGTTTGGATAGGATACGGTTAAATAAATATAAAATTTTGATATTATATAAATATATTATATATATATATATATACACATATATAGTTAATTTTTTTTGAATTTAAGCTATGTATAAATTTGTTAAAAAAAATAGATAAGTGAATAATGGAGTTTGATTATTTTATATTATACGGTTAAGTACATGTTTAAGATATTGAATATATATAGAGTTTTAATTATTTAAATCAATTAAGATAGGAAGGTAAATTGGAAATTTATTTGGAATTGAGCTTATTTAAAAATTAAACTCCATAAGTTGATGTAGAACATATTAACTTGAAATTTTAAAAGGTATGATATTTATAACTGAATTTTATTTCAAGATGAATTAAATGCATATTCCAATATAAATAAATTGAAGGAAATATTTAGTTATAGGTAATTTGAGTTTTATTTAAATGATTATGGATTGATTATGCAAATATTTCAAACTAAATAATAGGACATTGAATTTTTGAATAAGGATTTCCAACCTTAATTCTAATTGTTTAATATTCAAAGTTTGAAATATATTGAAACTAAAGTGGTTTATAAATAAACTAAAAGTGAATTTAAAATTTATGGATTTAGACTTAATGTAAAGTCGTGGAAATTTTTACTTTATAAAGAAATTTTAAATTCAAACCATTTTATTTTATATACTGTTTGAATATCCAAACCATTTAAGTTTCGTTAGTTATGATTTTAAAGCTATGGATTTCGAAGTATTATGTTTTGTAGGGTTATAATTCAAATGTATGCTTTCAAGATATTATAAATTTTAAAGTGGTGGTTTTAGAAAAAGGATATATTTGAAATGATATTATATTGATTTGGTTTTAAAGAGGAAAATGGTATCGTATTTATATGGTTTAAAAAAAGGATATTTTATTCTAGTTTTAAAGTATAAACTATTTTGAAAATGACGGCGGTGTTATAATAACGATTGGTTATTGAAGAGACCGGGATCGGAAGTTGTCATACTCTCTGCCAACTCCGAAAACCACTTTAACAACCGTGTACGCGGGGGAGATTCCAGAATGAAGTACGATGGTGGCGGCGTTTCCTTTGAGGTAAATATGTGGACCCAACTCCCGTGAGTTGGCATAAGGTGGCTAAAACATGAGCGATTGACGGGTTAATTGAGGTAGCACCTTTAATCGGACGCATCCCTTCGATATTATACTTTGACATTTGGATTGATTCGGTGGCCACTTTTGATTTCTTTGATTTGGGGATGTTGTTCGAGGTGGGCGATAGTAGCAGCTACGCGTTACCACCGACCCGGAAGCGTAATTGTTATAGCTACTGTGACGCCCCACCTCTATACCCACGCTAGCCAAGAACACTCCGGAGTAGTGCTGTCAACTAGCATGGAGAATAAGGCTGTTGAGGAGCGACCATCCATGTAATTGCTTATCACACGGTGGCTATAAATAATCTTCGGAAACAAACATAGAAATAATCATATCACAAATCAGTCACAGATATCCATATTACAAAGGCGGAAGAAGATATGAATATATAACTAACACATGAAAGTGTACATCAGAGTAGTGGTCAGTAAGATCCACGATAATACAAAAGAATAGCAACACGTGCTATACAAAAGAATACAACTATGAGTCTATATCTCAAGTGTATACAACAAAAACTGCTAATCTAAACAGTTAGCCAAAAGTCAGAGTGATGAATCCCTGGGAAGAAGTCAAGCAGAAGCACCTGTAACATCTCGGTCTGACCCGAGTATTATTTAAGAAAATAATAAACGGGTCAGTCTAGCTATAAATATCAGATGACATGATATAACATAAAAGATATGGCATAAACATAAACATCCATAATGACATACCACTATAAGTATGTAAATAATGATCAACAGAAGATCAATCAATAAGAGATAATCAATATCACAAGAATCTTCTCAAAGATTCGGAAAGGGCATCATACCCCAAACTTGTACTCATAACAAGTCAATGACATAAATTCTAGAAATCAATGCAAGAAGTCCAGAAATCATAGAAAAGAGAAAGAGGCCTATCACATGACGGTCCGAAGACCAAGGGGAGCTACCCCACATGTGTGAATGGAATCACACAGATTAAGGTCCAGACTAACCAAAAAGCAAAAAGGTAAGTGTGAGTGGAATCACACAAGTGGTGTCTAGTCTAACCTCGTAACAAGAGACATCGCACAGTTGCTAGTCTAAATCATCAGAATGATCATCATGATCAACGAGAAGTGTCAATTACACTAAGCTAGTAAATTTAGAAGTTTAGCTTCATGTCCCATAACCACTTGCTTAACTTAAATATTTACGAACAAACTGTAAATCTTCACTAATAAAATTGTCACAAGAGGTTCAATCGAACAAGTCCAAGAATTAACCGACGAAGTGAACGCAAGCGTTTCATACCACTTGTTTTACTAAGTCGTTTAATTAGATTTCTCATCCGAGTGAGGTAAAGGTTTGTATATACTAATAGATTGGAAAACGGTTGAAGAAAAGAGCTTTGTTATTAAAAATAGAGTTGAAATTATTTGTTAAAAGAGTTTTGATATTTACTACTAGTATTGAAACCTTTATATTATAAAGTGACAAAACACAGGAGCAATTGTAGAAACAATCAGTCACAAAAATCGCATACGGAGATGTGAATAAAATCCAAGGAAATCAGCTCAATGTTTTTCAGATAAGATCCCCTACGGAGGGAGGGTCCGGGGGGGGTGGCAACCCCCCAAGGTGGGGGTGCGGGGGCAACGCCACCGCTTACGGGGTTCGACCTGCCCGGTCAGGTCGCGGGGGTCCAGGGGGCAGCGCCCCCGGCGGGGTGCGGGGCAGTGCCCCGACCAAAACGGTACGACCTAGTGAAGACAAAATGAGGTCTAACGACCTAACGACTCATGGGTCATACGACCTAACGACTCAAGGGTCATACGACCTAACGACTCAAGGGTCATACGACCTAACGACTCAAGGGTCATACGACCTAACGACTCATGGGTCATACGACCTAACGACTCAAGGGTCATACGACCTAACGACTCATGGGTCATACGACCTAACGACTCAAGGGTCATACGACCTACGACTCAAGGGTCATACGACCTAACGACTCAAGGGTCATACGACCTAACGACTCAAGGGTCATACGACCTAACGACTCAAGGGTCTAACGACCTAACGACTCATGGGTCATACGACCTAACGACTCAAGGGTCTAACGACCTAAGGGTTAGGCCAGGAGCGACCTAACGAGATAACTCGTAACCGACTTAAGGGTTGCGTGACTGAAGGGCTGCACGATTTAAGGGTTAAATCGTAAACGACTCACGACCTATGGATGAACGACTTAACTCCGAACGAGCTAAAATGGCTAGAACGACCTAGGGTTAACTCATGAACGACTCACGACCTATGGACGAACGACTTAACTCCGAACGAGCTAAAAATGGCCAGAACGATCTAGGGTTAACTCGTGAACGACTCACGACCTATGGACGAACGACTTAACTCCGAACGAGCTAAAAATGGCCAGAACGACCTAGGGTTAACTCATGAACGACTCACGACCTATGGACGAACGACTTAACTCCGAACGAGCTAAAAATGGCCAGAACGACTCAAGTGCAGAAAATTCAACAAAACGCTAAAAATTGGAGTTTTTTGCCAATCCAATCCAAACCAAATGCTAACATGCATGCAAAAATGATAGGGAATCATTCCCAACAGTCCAATATAGTTATAGGCTAGAATTGTGAGATAAAAATCTCACCTTTGCACCAAATATCAATGAAAATGAAGTTTTAAGCAAGCAAGGATCAATCCTTCTTCTATCTAAGCACAAGAAGCTTGAATCCAATGTCTTCTTCTTGAATTTGGAGTAGAAAGATGGATTGCAATTGAATTTGAGTATTGGAATTTTAATTTCCCATTCCCTCCACCATTAATGCCAAAGCTTGATTAGTTAGGAAATTTATGAAGAGTGAGGAGAAGAGGGTTGGAACTTGGGCTTAATAGGCTAAACTAACCCAAAGTCCAAAGCGGGAAAAGTTAGTGAAATTTCACTAACTCCAAACCTATCGATGTTTATACTTAAAAAAATTGTAAACGACATTTCGAACTCAATGGAAGTGGTCTCGAGTCCTAATTTGACCGTTTGCAAAAAGTAGCTTTTCGGACCAAAATCCGATTAACGAGTTAATATTTAAATAAAATATTTAAATTCAAACTCGACAAATATGCGGGTTGTTACAGACTCCCCTCCTTAAAGAAATTGCGTCCTCGTAATATATATAAGATGGAAATAAAAAGTAACAACCATAAAAGCATATTAACACAAGAGGAATTTTGAAATAAGAAGTTCACCTCAAGGAGCAGGAGTAAGCAAGTCCGGATGTGTACGCTCGATGAATTCTCTGGATTCCCAAGAACAATCCTTAGGATTTGAGGACCATTGAACCTTCACAAGCGGAACATCTTTATTTCGAAGTCGTTTAACCTCAGAAGCTATAATTCGAATAGGATGCTGCTCATAAGTTAAATTCGGCGAAACTTCAATTTCTTCCATAACAGCAGGCTCAAGAATAGAATCGGAATCCCGAAGGCATTTCCGTAATTGAGAAACGTGAAATACATCATGCATAGCAGAAAACTGAGCCGGCAATGCAAGGCGATAAGCCATGGAACCAATACGTTCAGTGATAGGAAATGGCCCAATATATCGAGGCGCTAACTTCCCCGATCGACTGAAACGTACAACACCCTTCATAGGTGAAACACGAATAAAAACAGAATCCCCAACAGAAAATTCTAATTTCCTTCTTCGATTATCGGCATAGGATTTTTGTCTACTCTGGGCTTCTTTCATCCTATGTCGAATAAGTTCAATCTTTTCCGTGGAATCACGAATAAAGTCTGGACCTAAAACCAGCTTCTCACCGGCCTCAAGCCAACAAGAAGGAGATCGGCATGGCCTTCCGTAGAGTGCCTCGAAAGGTGCCATACCAATACTAGATTGGAAGCTATTATTATAGGAAAATTCAACAAGTGAAATATGATCTTCCCAACTTCCACCAAAATCAAGCACACAAGCACGAAGAAGATCTTCAAGAGTTTGATTCACACGCTCGGTTTGTCCATCGGACTGGGGGTGATAAGCGGTGCTAAAATTAAGCTTCGTTCCTAAAGCTTTTTGAAGACTCTTCCAAAATCCACTAGTAAACAATGGATCACGATCGCTAACAATAGAAGTAGGAACTCCATGCAATTTTACAATTTCCTTGACAAATAGTTTGGCCAAAAGAGGAACGGTTCGGTTAGACCGAACCGGAATAAAATGGGCGGATTTAGTAAGTCTATCAACAATCACCCATAAGCTATCATGACCCGAACGAGAACGGGGAAGGCCATCTATAAAGTCCATGGAAATTTGATCCCACTTCCAAATTGGAATTTCTAAAGGTTGCAATAACCCACCAGGCCTTTGATGTTCGGCCTTGACAAGTTGGCAAGTCATGCAACACTTAACAAAGTTAGCAACATCAGATTTCATTCCCTCCCAATAATAAAGTCGCTTCATATCAGCGTACATTTTACTACTACCGGGATGAATGGTGAATTTAGAACGATGGGAATCTTCTAAAATATCTTTACGAAGATCTCCAATATTTGGTACGATAAGTCTACCAAATTTTCGAATGCCGCCACGAGAATCAATATCAAAGTCTTTCAAACCTTCAATATCAATTTTATCCTTAACATTTTTGCCAAGAAGAGCCAATTCAGAATCTAGCCCTTGAGCTTCAAGAATGCGGTCTAAAAGAGAAGGATGAGCCTCAAGGCTACATAAAACAAGCGATGAGCATAAATCGGATACGCGCTCTCGAATCTCACAAGTGGATAAGATCTCGAGATCGTTCCATTCGGATATCATCATAGAAACAACTACTTGTTGCTTACGGCTAAGAGCATCGGCGACACGATTACCCTTACCGGGGGTATGAAGAATATCAAGATCATAAGGTGCAAGGAACTCGAGCCAACGCTGTTGACGTAAATTAAGTTCTTTTTGAGAAAATAAATATTTCAAAGACTTATGATCCGTGTAAAGAATAAATTTCTCTCCCAATAGATAATGACGCCACATTCGAAGGGCGAAAACAATAGCCGCGAGCTCTAGATCATGTGTGGCATATCTAGTCTCGGCCGGCTTCAATTGCCTAGAAGCATAAGCAACCACACGTTCTTTTTGCATAAGAACGGCACCCAAACCAACGTTATGACTCTTTATTAATAGGGTAGTAATACCATATGGGAATCGCTGAGCATATATATATGAGAGAGTGTATTTGTTAGTGTTATAAAAGGTTTTAGTATTGTGTTAATCTATTCTGTTTTGTATTTATAAATTCTGGTTGGTGCATGGGACGTTATGACATCAATAGGGATTTCTAAACACTTAATAGGACAGACCGACATAATATTTGGTTTTAATATAGGTAAATGAAATAATTTTGCCTATTATATTTTCTATATATAAAATAATTTTTAAATGATATATATATATATATATATATTTGGTTGCAATATACTGGTTGTTAGGTAATGAAATTTATAAATAACAATGAAATAAGATTGAAAATAAAATAAATCAAATTGGAAATTTTAGAACTTAAGTTCCGAGGTTTTGAAAATTTCTTTCGAATAATTTTGGAATATAATAATATTGTTTATAAGTATTTTCTGATATAAATATTTCAATATAATTTGAAGGAAATGTTTTAAAAGTAATTTTGGAAGAATTTAAGTTTTGTACTCCCCTCTTTGTCGCTGAAAAATAATTTCGATAATGAGAGCATGCATCATCGACATTCATTTTCGAGTTTTGAAGTGGGAAGGCCACTGTAGCGTTTTACTGCAAAGTTGTTTTGATAAAAAATACGAATTTTAAATTTTTTAAATATAATTTGATATATATAAATTGTAAGTGTATATCTATCTGTTATTTTAAAATAATTTGAGATTAAATCCGGTATTTAGTTCTTAAGTTTCCGTTAATTAATAATTTCAATTATTATAATGAAATTGAATGTAACTAATTCATAATTAGAACCTTTAATTAAAATAAGAAGTTTAATACTAGGTTATGAATGAAATATAAAGAAAATTTAAAATTTGTAACACATAAAACAAAGGATGTTTATTGAATGGTAAATTAAGTAAAAGAATTAAGAAAAACTTGTATAACTTTCAATTACATTTTTAAAGGCATATATATAACTTACCAAATATTAAAAGATGAAATGTTTAATAAGAAAATGTAATGGGAAATTGTACAAGAAAAAGAAAAAAAACTTTTATAATGAAAAGGTTCAATGAATCACCTTAATGAATGAAAATTTGATGCGTAGTGCTATAACTTAAGCATAAAAATAAAGGCTATTAATTAAAATAGAAAGGTAAGTATTATAAACGGAATTTAGTAATAAATGAAAGTAAATAAATAAAATTAAGTAGTGTATATGAAAGATAATAAATTTAAGTAAATGATTGAAGCTATTTATTAATAAAATAAGCAGAAAGATGAATACTGCAAATAAATGAAGATGAAGAAAAAAAAAGATAAATCATTATATGAATAAAAAGTAAATCAAACAATAAATGCTATGAAATTGGAAAATTTAATTTGATTTCTTGTTTGGAAGTGTTGTTTGTTTTGTCCTATGGTTGTTGGGTAAGGATATTTTAAAATTGTTGGGATGTATGAATAATCTATTTAGTTTCACCTAAGACTGTTGAGTGATGGGTACACTTAGTAGTTATTTTTCATTCCGTACAATTTAAAGTTTGAACCTGAATAACTATTTGTTTTGTTGATATGAATGTATGATTGATTTGTATGGATTCTATGTGATGGTTGTATGCCTTGTTGCAAGTGATTGTTGATTGTATTGAATTGTTTGTTTGTAGTTGAAATAACCTTAAATATTTCATTTTATATGATTGTTAACCTTTTGGATTATATAAGTGAAATACAGGTTATGGAAGCAACTGCTACTGCTTTTGGTTTCATAACTAAGCGTAAATTGCCCGACAAATAGGTACGTTTTCGGATTACGGTTTATAGCATTATTATATTTTTCCCGTGTTGGGATATATATTATTTTGGTAAATATATGTTGTATATTGTTATACTTATATTATATTTTTCCCCGAACCTCTCTGTACAAAGGAGACTCTGCCAAAAATTTTCGTAAAATTTTGGACTTAGAAAATATTTTGAAATGTTTTCCAAAGTTTATTAATTTGAGTATAAAAAGATATAATGGGTATAAATTGGTATATTGTATATAAAATAATTAACTTTGTAAGTTTGTTCGTATAAAGTTAATATTTTTGAATAAGATATATTATTTCCTTGATTCCTTCCTTTTCCCTTCTTTTTCCTTTTCGGGGACGAAAAGTTTTGAGTGGGGGAGAGTGTAACGACCCGTAAATTTTGATAACTAAATTAGTTAAATTTAAAGGATTTTGTAATTAAATTTAGGAAGAAAAAATTTTTATAATTCACACTGAAATAAATGTAGAAATGAAATGCAACATTTGAAATTAAAGCTAAGTATTAAAAATAAAAAATGAAATTACGATGCATTGTAGTAATGGGAATTGTTATTTTAGGCTAAAATTTAATATAAGAAAACAAATGGGAATATTGTATTAACTAATGCAATGATATAATTGGTGATAATTTAATGAATCCAATATTATAGTAACCGATGAAGTAATACGCAATTAATGGAAAATTTATACAATCAATGTCGATAATGTTACAGAATAAAGAGAATGGAGGCCATTAGAGAGAGAATAATTTTATTGAATTGAGAGATATATTTACAATACAATCAAGCTCCATATTTATAGACTACTTATGCAGTGCAGATTACAATAATGCTCTTTCATATTTAGCATATTCATCCCTATTATTAATGTATATTACAACACTCCCCCTTGAATATGCGTATGTAAAGATGATAAGAGTAATTGCCTCATTAAAAACCTTGTTATGAAAAACCCGGTGGAAAAAAATCATAAATAAGGAAAAGAGTACAACATGATTTCATCTTTAAGTAACATATATTTTATAATGTTACTACGAGGGTTGATTCTTCTGGATCAAGATAATGCCTCATTAAAACCTTACTAATAAAAACCCAGTGGGAAAAAATATTAGTGAAGGAAAAAGAGTACATTATAGCGTATTTCATACGCTCCCCCTGGATTATAACGCATTATTCAATTAGTATGTTGATGCAGCCGGCGCATACCAATTTTGTACACCATATTCTGAAATGTTGATTTTGGAAGCGCCTTTGTGAATAAGTCCGCTGGATTTTCTTGGGATCGGATTTGTTTCACTTTTATCTTATTATCCTTTTATAGCTCATGTGTGAAGAAAAATTTAGGAGAAATGTGTTTCGTCCTATCACCCTTAATGTAACCCGCTTGAATTTGAGCTATACAAGCTGCATTGTCTTCATAAATAATGGTTGACCTTTCCGTTACTGATGGAAGTTGGCAGCTTTTTCGAATATGCTCAATCAGTGATCTTAGCCAAATACATTCTTTACTTGCTTCATGTAGTGCTAGTATTTCAGAGTGATTGGATGATGTTGCTACCAATGTTTGTTTTGTAGATCGCCATGAAATTGCTGCATTGCTGTTATTAAATACATATCTAGTTTGTGATCTTGCTTTATGTGGGTCAGAAAGATAACCTGCATCAGCATAGCCAACTAGATTTGGAATATTGCCTGTGTTAGAGTAAAATAAACCCAAATTTGTCGTTCCACGAAGATATCTCATGATATGTTTTATACCATTCCAGTGTCTTTTTGTTGGTTCTGAACTGTATCTTGCTAGAAGATTTACTGAAAATGCAATATCTGGTCTTGTGCATTGGACCAAATATAATAATACACCAATGACACTAAGATATGGCACTTCCGGGCCAAGCACATTCTCATCTTCTTCTTTTCGGCGGTAAGGGTCCTTTTTAATATCTAAAGATCTAACAACCATTGGCGTACTAAGTGGATATGCTTTATCCATTTGAAAACGCTTTAGAATTTTCTCAATGTAGTTTGATTGATGGATTAATATGCCATTAGTACTATGCTCAATTTGTAGACCGAGACAGTGCTTAGTTTTGCCAAGATCTTTAATTTCAAATTCCTTCTTTAAATAATTTATTGTTTCATCAATCTCTTCTGGAGTTCCAATCAAATTTATGTCATCAACATAAACTGCTAAGATAGCAAATCCCTTTACCGATTTCTTTATAAAGACACATGGACAAATGAGATTGTTTTTGTATCCTTCTTTTACCAAATATTTACTAAGACGGTTATACCACATCCTTCCAGATTGTTTCAATTCATATAGTGATCGTCTTAGTCTTAATGAGTACATGGACTTTGATTTTGCTTCAGGCAATTTATATCCATCTGGAATTTTCATGTAAATGTTGGTATCTAATTCACCATAAAGATAAGCTGTCACAACATCCGTTAATCTTATATCGAGTTTTTCAGAAACTACAAGGCTTATCAAATATCGGAATGTTATGACATCCATGACAGGGGAGTAAGTTTCCTTAAAGTCAAAACCTGGTCTCTGCAGGAAACCTTGTGCGACAAGTCGTGCCTTGTACCTCACGACTTCATTTTTATCATTTCGTTTTCTAATGAATACCCATTTATAACCTACTGGTTTAACATTTTCTGGTGTTTTTTTCTATTGGTCCAAATACACCATGTTTTTGAAGTGAATCTAGTTCCACTTGGATAGCATCTTTCCATTTTGGCCAATCGTGTCTTTTTCGACATTCATTTATGCTATTTGGTTCATTATCATCATTATCATTATTCTCATTATGGTCATGACTTTCAATTATTTCAGTAGCTACTGCGAATGAGAATACATCATCAATTTTTATTTTACTCCGATCCCATATTTCTCCGTAGTTCGTATAAAATATTGAGATCTCATTATTATTAGGTACCATTTTATCGTTGGAATCTTCTTTTATCTCTTCTGGGATAATATTTCCTTCCATACTTCTAGGAGAATTAGGATTTTCATTTGAGTGATTCGTTTGATTTATAACCTCTTCAGGAGGTTCATTAATTGATGATTTTTCATTAGACTTTCTTTTTCTAGGCGCCAAGTCTTTTGAACCAATTGGCCTTCCATGTTTTTGTCTTGCTTTAGATTCATTTGCTGCTATATTTACTTTTGATCCTTCAGGGACATCAATTTTTGTTGGTGCATTTGCTGCTGGAATGTGAGATTTAATTATCTTTGCAATGTCACTAAATGCATCCGGCAGTTGATTTGCAATATTTTGAATATGCAAAATTCTTTGTACCTCATATTGGCATTGTTTGGTACATGGATCCAAATAAGACATAGATGGATAATTCCATGATATTTCACGCTGTTCTACTGGAACGGTCTTTCCTCCCCCTAACGGCGGGAAGATTGTCTCATCAAATTTACAGTCTAAAAATCTTTGTATTTGTGAGCTTCTGGCTCATGTTTATAGAGTGAGATTCAACTATGCCAAAAAAAATTTAAAATATAAACCAGTTGAAATTGTACCAAATCTTTCTAGAATAAGCTTCTGGCTTTCAATTCTAGAAATAACACAAAGATATTCTTTGTTGTTTTCATTTATAGTTTCAATATGGTATCCATTCATTCTTGTATCTTTGAAACTCAGCAAATTTCTTTTAGAGTTGCTTGAGTATAATGCATTCTGAATAAAGATATGTGTACCATTTGGTAATATTATATGGGCTCTTCCGGACCCGTCAATTATATTAGCAGATCCAGCTATAGTGGAGACTTTAGCTGAGAAATTTTCAGATAGTTCAGAGAAAAACTTCCGGTTTTTCAAAATTGTATGATTAGTTGCACTATCTAGTAAGCATATATCACCACCCAAATGGTGTTCCATACCTTAAGAATTAAAGGCAATAATTAGTCAATCATTAAAAATTTGTATGCATAAATAAATGTAATGTAAACAAACAAAGTAATATGATTAAAATAGGCTACTGATTAAAAACAACATCCACATTACACATTATTTTTAACTAGTACTGCAAAGGAAAATACAAGTAAACGAACACAAACTTCAAACTGATTTATTGATGCAAGATAATGAAATAAAACGAAAGCCACATAAAAAACTTCAAGATATTTCTAATTGATCAACTCGGTCATATCATTGATCATTGCACTTAGATTTTCATCATTAATGAAATTTCCATTGTTATCTTCGAAGAAATCATCTAACTTCAGGTTAGTGTTTTCAGGTAACTTTTTGGCATTATTTGCCTCAATATTCTTCGAGCGATGATATTTTTCAACTGTTTTCTTTGATGATCTACCTGTATGTGACCAGTGACCAGATCGTCCACATCTATAACAAACTTCCTCATAATGCCATTTATTTTCTGAAGCTGAATCATTGTTCTTTATAGGCTCAATTTTCTTTTGTTGCTTTTTAAAGTTGGTGGTTTTATTACCTTTAAAACCACCATAACCACCTCTGCTAGAGTTATATCCATGTCCACGACCATGTCCTCTACCTCGACCTCGACCGCTACCTCTTCTAGAGTGGGCAAAATTAGCATTAACTTCAGGTAATGCAGTTGAACCAGTTGGTCTTGAGAAATGATTTTTTATAAGCAATTCATTATTTTGTTCAGCAATTAGTAAGCATTCTATGAGTTCAGAATATTTGTAAAATGACGCTCTCGATATTGCTGCTGCAGGAGTATATTCGAGGCATGAAATGTTGAGAAAGTCTTTTCAAGCATTTGTGCGTCATCCACATTTTCTCCACATAATTTCAGTTTAGAAGTGATTCTAAACATTGCAGAATTATATTCTCTTACGGACTTAAAGTCCTGAAACCTCAGGTTCAACCACTCTTGCCTAGTGCTTGGAAGTATGACCGTCTTCTGGTGGTCATAACGCTCCTTCAGGGAGTTCCATAAGTGGTGAGGGTTTTTTCAGTCAAATATTCTGTTTTTAGATCGTCATGGATATGACGTCTTAAAAATATTAGAGCCTTTGCCTTGTCCCGCTGGGACATAGTATTGCCATTTTAATGGCATTTTCTAAGCATTGAGATTGCAAATGAACCTCAGCATCCAGTATCCATGATAAGTAATTGTCTTCAGATCTATCCAAAGCTTTAAATTCAAGCTTGGCGATGTTTGTCATTTTGTGAACTGCTTGCTGTTTTAAAGGAAAAGAAATAGAACGTATGTAGATATATTATAAAAGACTCGTTCGCTCCAATATATAATAGGATTTTGAATATGAATAGCCTTAGAATTGGAATGGTCAGAAGTGGAACAGTCAGAGTAATTAATATATAATTACTTGTTGAGAAGTTGGAAAGTTCGAAGGTGAACAGGTTGAGAACAATAATTGATTCGCATTCCTATGCAGAATATTGAGAATGCAGTATACAGAAAGTTCGTGCTGATAACGTGTTACAGAATAAAGAGAATGGAGGCTATTAGAGAGAGAATAATTTTATTGAATTGAGAGATATATTTACAATACAATCAAGCTCCATATTTATAGACTACTTATGCAGTGCAGATTACAATAATGCCCTTTCATATTTAGCATATTCATCCCTATTATTAATGTATATTACAACAGATAAGTAATTTTAACGACTGTTGTAGATAATAAACGTTACCTTAATGGTAATTAATAAAATAACGGGAGTGAGAATCGTAAATTAAAGTAACAATTGATGTAACAAAGAATGGAACCAAGGTAATTATTTATTGGATTTAAAATCTAAATTAATGGGTGAAATTAACAGATTTCAATGAAATTGAATTATAGTAGTTATTACACAATAAGTGGAAATAAAATAGTTAATACAAATAAAGGTGGATGTAAATGGTATAATACGTAATAAGTGCAATTTGATAGGAATCAATGTTAGCATAAATTTATGAAATAACTACGAACCAATGAATGTATTAAAGTTGTAAAGGTCATAATTGATTGCATTAAATAAATTGGGAATTCAATTTCCTTAAAGGTAATTAAATATTATCTTAATGTAAAATTTAGATAATTTTTGAAAGTAATATTAACTCCTTTCAGAATATGACAATTGGTGTAACATTTGGCTTGTAAACATATATTATAAATTTACATGTTTTACTTGTTGATGGAATTAGAATTTGAAATAAATGGTAATAAAATAAATGAATGTTACACTAATGGAAAATGGAATAAGATGTTTAGGAGTTGGCAAAATTTGGGTATAGTAAAAGTAATAAAAGGTCAATTATGTTATAGAGTAGTAATGAACTTAAAATAAAAAGGAATTGGAATGGAAACATACCAATTTATTTAAATTAATACATATAATAAATGGACTTTAAGTAGCAAATGGAATTTAGTACTACGACGATTAAAACTAAGAGGAATTTGGGAAACATTAAGGGTAATAGTTATGAATCGAATATAATTATACCATAGGATGAAATTGATCGAATAATAATTGGTTAAATAAAAAGGATTGAATTAAATCAAGTTAATTTATTTGAATAAATTTTTATTAATTGAGTTTATTGTGAATGAAATTGATTACTACGTTATTTGAAATTTAAGATGGAATGTGAAAATATATCAATGGAATGAAATATGAGACAAGTGTTAACTGTATTAGAGAGTAATAATAGACTCAATTAAAGGGTGGAATTGAATCTAATCAGTTTAATTGGAACTTATAAAAGTTGATTGGATTCAATTTATAATAAAAGGATTAATTACAATAAAGTGAATTAAATATATAAAATGGGAATTTAGATGATAGTGAGAATATTTATGTAATAATTTTGAATCCAAGTTTTAATCCATCTGTTTGACAGGAATGAATGGAATAATAATTTATTTATTTAATTAAACGGAATTTTGGGGAATTTTATTTATAATTTGCAAATTTAATGAAATTGGGGTTAATATTGAAATTTATAAATTTAACAACTCTAAATTGACATTTAAATTTGTTTAAATCATTGTAAATGATTAAGAAGTTAAAAATGTTGAAATTTATCAATTATCGAAAACAAATTGAAAATTTGATTTAATTAATTAATTATTAATTTATTTAATTAATGGAAAAACAGCCATTTTGGCCACTGGCTCGAATTTCGACGAAACTAGTTTCATCGGATCCGTAACGATGAATTAATGTAGGATTTCAAGTTTCGTAGCGATCGGACTTGTCGTTTGATCGTACGGACTTGAAACGCCTTAAAATAAATGAAACTGAAATCAATTGGAATTAATTTGAAAAATATTGATTTTAGCATAACTTCTCCATACGATGGAATATGGACATGAAACCTTTTTCATTACGTTTAAAATATTTTAAAATATCTATTTTGATATATGGGTTTACCCAATTTCGTTCCGGGGTCAGAACGGGTTTTTTGGGCCACTTTGTCGTTAGCTCGTATTCAACCCGATCCATTTATTCTATTTCAACTTTCTCTATAAGTATCCTGCTATAAACCCCAGCCTCCCTAATTCTCATTTTTCTATACGTAAATTCCTTCTATTCCTCCTCTTCTTCAATGGCAGACAATATTCTATATTTCCAGATCCAATTGCAAATCAAATCCAAAGCTCATTCAAATATTTTAAAATGTTTTAAAATGTATATTTCAAATATTCCATTCAGATTCTCCTTTTGCAGGGAACAAACACATTAACGGTTCATTCAAATTCTGGCTCAAATGCACTGCTTAGATTTTCCGTTTTTGTTTGTCGAGAATGCGTCCTAACTCTGGCATTTTATTTAAATGGTCACATGGATGGACTTGTTTTCTATTATAGGACTCTCTTCTTGCTAAAGTATAGTTCTCCTCATTACTTCATACTAAAAAAGGTTTCGTAGATCTAATTCCTTATGGATGGGAAGAAATGCAAGCTCAAATCACACGTCCTCCTCACAAAGCTATGTTTATTACTACGTTGATATTTTCAACTTTCAAGTTCTTATGTTCGACTTTTCATTTCAAAAATATAAGTAAATTTAGGCCATGTATTTGTGAATATTCACAATCATTTGAGAACAATATTAGATTGCAAGACGTTTTCATTAATAAAATATTGTATTTGTTGATTGCCAATCATGTCAAGAAGTGCGTTTAGAGTCTCAAATACCAAAATTTGGATGAACTTACCAAAATAGCTTGCCAACGAACCATGTCGTCGAGGCAAAAAAAAGAATCACAACTAGCATTCAAACTGGATATAAGCTCTACATGTTTTTGGGAGTAAAACCTATTAACACTATTGAAAAGCCTTATTTTCATTTTTGGTGTCTCCTGTCCTCTAAGCCTTTTCCCATTTTGAAAAATATTTAACTTCCGTATTTAATTTGAATTACTACAGCTTTGCCAAATTTTTGGTGACTGAAATATGTTTATACTAAATACTTTATTTTTTTTCCTTTTTGTTGTATGCTCTCTTCTATCCTCTTTGTATCCTGGCTAGAAGTACTTAGGTTATACAACCGTCAACATTCCCATCTATTATATATTATATGTTATTCACGAAAGAAAACATTTCAAAATAAATCATCATGAACCTAGCTATTCTGTGTCCAGAAAAGGTCATCCGATCAACAACTTTAATTTCTCTCCATGCTTAGTTTGACGCTACGCATAAATATGCGAGGTCATCCTACTCTGTTCCCATTGCGTATGTATTAAAAGAAAAATTTATATCAAAGCTGTCAACTGCTTGTCATTTACTTTTGTCAATAACTGAAAGTAGTAAGGTAATTTTTTCGTGTATATATATGTGTGTGTATTGTTAACTGTCTCTGTTTGTCAACGTGGTACCTTTTTTTTTTTTTTTTTTTTTACTTGGTATTGATTTCTAATTTTTGTAGTAAACACGGATACGGCATTTGATGTTTATAATTTTCACAGAAAATCCAAGTTATTTTTATGTTCCAAAACATAAGTAGTATTCCTGACCGATCAATTGTTAGTTTTCGGATTCAGGTCTAAAGATCCAAAGTCTTTTTCCAACCGTTACATGTTGAATATAATATTTGGTCATGACCGTTTGCATTCTATACCTCCACTGCAAACAACTTCCAGACCGTCACCTCCAGTTAAACCATTCCAATTCCACAAACAACACTTCCTCCCCTACTTTGCCATCATCAACACATTCCCCAAACCTCACTCTGCAAACTCCCTTATTTCCATCACACTACATCTCCTATAATTATACCCTGCCATCACCACTAAACCCAAACCAAATCCCACTGTAACATCCAACCCACCGCCTATTACAAAACCTACTGCAACGTCCATTGTTGAAATTCATCCATCTACGATTTGCCACCAACAACTACTGCCTTCCATCATTCCTTTGCAACTCCTACGTATCATCACACAAAATTCCAACCTACCCATCAGCACTCTTGTTCATTGAAAAATGTCATCACATCACAAACTTGAGTCATCATCTCACTGCAATTCCACCCAAAAGCCATTTTCTTCATACAACCTCCAGCAACCATCCCTATCACCAAACAACATATCCATCTCCTCCATGTTACAAACTTGTTCACCAAACCAAAACTTCACTAACTCCACCACCAAACTCCACCCAAATCAATCACAACTCACAGCAAACACCTATTCCATAGGTCGTAGCAACATCACCACCTACATACACTTCAAACGCCACCAAACAACCATTGCAAGATTGACGACAATCCCTCCTCTGCCCAACCTTCATTCACCTACAACACCCTGCCTTCAACATCTACAACCCACGACAAATAACCAAACAGCTACTCCACCACTCTATTGGCTGCAAGTTCAACAAATTGCCATTCACCTACAACTTCCACCAAACACCATTGCTTTGCCTCTGTTCTACAACTACAGCACCTTCCCTCTGCAAAACCACGTTCTTGCACCCCTACAGTTCATCCCCCCACTACTTCAATTCCATTTCCATAATCCAAAACCATCAAACTCCGCACACTACCCCTTATAGCCCCTACAAATCAGCAACTCAAAACACAACATCACTCCTCCCACTCAAGCACCCACCACCTGCCTCTACTTCATCTATACCAACCACAACCAATCATTGCTCCCTACAACTCGAATTGCTACATCCCTCTCCAACTCCTCCTTCAAACTGAAACGGCAGTTCACTTCATCACAACTTGCCGCTTGCCGCTTGCCAAAACTCCCTCTGCCGAAACTTCTCCAGTCACAACCGAATCACCAAGCACTGCTAGTAGATCCAACTACCCAATATCAACTGCAACGGCCTCCAACTCACCATTAGAACCTAATCCCATTCGCCTTCCTCCCTACGCAACTGCAATCTCCCTGCGAACATCGAATCGCCTAAACATGAACCATTTTCTTCTAAAAATTTGAAAATTGGAACTATGAAGAGAATTTCTGTAGTTTTGTATTGAGCAATTATTTGGCTTGGTTTCGTGAATTTTTGGGTTCCTTTTTGCTTTATTTAAGTATTCGGTTTCATTTGCTTTGGGTCGGCCTCCGTTAGGTTTTTAACAAAACAAAAGAAAGGAAAAAAATAAATTTGCTTTCTTTTCTTTTCTCCCTTGATTAAAAAAAAAAAGCAAACAAACAAAATAAAAACTATATATATATATATATATATATATATATATATATTTCAACTTATTCTAGGTCGCAAATTGTAGGATACTAGAAGGAGAAGAGCTGCTGCTATAAACTGCTCTGCTTTACTCTGCTTGCTAAAATATTATGCTAAATTTTTTTTTTCTGCTTAAAATAAATTGCTAATAATTCTATACACTCTCGTATCGTGCTCTTAAATCTTGTTTTTATTGAATTGTCGGTTGCTTGTATTTTATAAAAAAAATTCATAAACAAAAACAAAATTTCGTTCGTAGTTGCATTGTTAGATCACGTTTAATTTGTGTTCTGTATTCATGTCATCTTGTTTTTATTTTCTAAGAGCACCACCCAAATATATAGAGGATTTCATCACCCATTCCTTGACGTACAAATTGCATTTTCTCATAGAATTTGACTAATAATAACGGTTAGACGTTGGACTTAAGGATGTTGCAAGCTCATCTAGAGCTTCATTATATCTTGATAAGTTGTCTTCTTTCGACAATTTAATTTCTTGGTATCTAGACAGAGCAATGATCATTTATAAAATTTTAGTGATTTGTAAATATTATAATGATTGTTTTTCTGAACGTACTTAAACCTTCGGCTGCACTGCTACGGTGATTTGTGGTGCACCAATTACTCCTGTCCGTTAGGTGGCTAAGAAATATTTTGTTGGAATAAGACATAATTTTTGGTTAGGAGCTACTAATGACAGAAAATTTGTAATTAAATCTTTGCATTCATTTAGCTGCATTAGTTCATGCATATTTAAAAAAAAAATCCAAAAGCAAAATTTTTTATATTTTACTTAGTTTTTTTATAACAAATATCCAAAAAATAACCTTTTCAATTCTTTTCCTTTGAAAAAAAATCAAAAATCCAAAAACAAGCATTTTACTTAAGTTATTTATATTTTTGAAAAAAATCCAAAAAAAGAAAAAATATTTTCAAAAAAAACTGAAAAAAATAAAAATATATAAAAGAAAGAAAAAATTAAAAAATAAAAAAAAAACAAAATAAAAATTTAGTCTCCTTTTTGAAAAATAAATTCTTTTTGGCAAATATTTTTCCTCTACAAAATTATAATTATTTTTAACTTCGTTTCATTTTCTAAACTTTCTTTCATTCTCTTAAATTTGATTCCCACTTCTTTTTCTCCTTGACCTTTTCACTTGTGCATGATTACGTGGACTCGTGATACAGCAACGAACCATATAACTAGAAAAAACGATCATCCAACGATGGTGAACGAAAATGCTCCGTGAACTCTCATGTATAGAATATTTCCTAATAGAGTTTTCATTCCTTTTTGTATCACATTACCCGCCTCAACGGGTAACCACTTTGAAATTGTTAGTCCATGAGATGATGGTTTTGATGACAACAACGTTAGAATAGATTATAAAATATAAATACTAACATTATAGGTTTAGATATATATGTATATGCAGGATTTAACCATGCAGGTACTAAAAATGAAGACTGTACAGTATAGAGATTCAAGATATCAAGATAAAATATCAAGATAGAAGACTCATGAGTATCGAGACTATCAAGAGTTCAAGATTTCAAGGATAAGTATTTTTTTATTATTATTAGGAATTTTTGTTAAAACTCGTAGAAAAGCACTGGCATCTTAAAATCCAATTTATTCGTGGAATGGAATCCACTTCGAGCCCGTTAAAGAGATGGAACCCTAAGTAGGATGGAATCTACGAAAATCTAGTGGGACATTGTTTTGTATCCACTAATTTTAATTCAAATGATTTTACAAAATTATCTTGTTTTCAAAATGATTTCAAAACTTTCTTTTTAAAAGATTCAAAACCCTCGACCCTGATTTTAAATTATTTTAGCCTCAAAAACATCTTTATTTTCAAAATCAAATTATTTCTTTTTTTAAACTATCTTTTTTAATAATATATTTAACTTTTAAATATTTATACTTAGATTTAAATATAAAATTATGGTTAAATTCTATATATATTATTATTTATATTTACTTATGAATTTCAACTATAGTCAGGTATATTTATAAAGTTTAAATTAGTTTTTATATAAGATAAATGTTATTTTCAAAGAAATTCAAAACATCATAAAATGCTTTGGGATGTGGACATGCCTATGGGTACCATGTCGACATGGTGACAGTTTGGTTCAAAAATTCAAATTTCAAAAGAAGTGTCTATTCGCCATAACTCTTCATGAATGATCATGATCGTAGTTCTTCTATAAATAGGGGTCAGTTTCAACGAATTATAATCACTTTTTTCTGGTTTTCACTCCTCTTTTTCTTCCTCATTTCTTAATACATATTCTTATCATTACTCTGCCGAAATCAACATTGAATCATACTTGATTACTTCTAGTTTGATTCTCTATCACTATCTCTACAAGATTCTCAGTGCTATTCAGAGTTATAGACTTCCTTGTAATCTATTAAGCGAGAAAAGGTGTGATTGTAGCCTTGGAAATCAATCAAAAGGGAAAAGGTGTGGTTGTAGCCTTGGTAAATCAATTGGGTAAACTTGTGGCCCGGAAATCAAGTATCTCTGCACAGAGGATCGAAATTCTGGAGGGTGTATCTCGTAGCCTTGAAACCGAGGGTGTAATTGTACGATTGCTTTTGAAAGGAAATTCATACTTGTGTTGCGGGGATGAATGCAGGGTAACTTCAAACCAGTATAAAATCCAGTGTGTTCTTTCCTTTACTGCTTTTATTTTATTTCTACATCTGTGATTGTTTCCGTGATCATATATGTGTCTGTATATTGCATACTTTTGTGTCTAAATTAACATAAATTAAAAACATTTAGTAATTCTTTATTAACACTATTCACCCCTCCACTAGTGTTAATCTTAACCTTAAGATCCGTAATCCGCATTTCTCACAATTGGTATCAGAGCGAGGTTTTCAAAGTTTCATAATCTGATTTTTGAAAAGTTTTTAAAATGGCTGTATTCGTTAATACTAATTTAGAAGTATTCAAATCATCATTATTTCATAAGTCTGCATATAATCAATATTCAAATTCAAGTTATCTACCAAAATTATTTGATGTGCAGGAATCATGCTTTATGGGGGTTGAGGAATCAACCCACAACGGACAAATTGTGCAGATCAGAAAGAACAAACGGATACTTGATAGTGGATGTTCTAGACGCATGACTGACAATCCAAATATACTGAATGATATAATATACAAAGACGGAGGATTGGTTAACTTTGGAGACAATTCAAAAGGATATGTGATTGGCATCGGCAAAGTCGGTAATTCTGAAACTCCTACTATTACTAATATTTTTCTAGTTAAGAATCTGAAACATAATCTGCTAAGTATAAGTCAACTATGTGATAAAGGTTATAAAATTAAATTTAGATAAATGTCACATTGAAGATAATAATTCAACCATTATATTTGAGGGAGTCAGGAAAAAGAATATATATATTCTTAGTATGAAAGTTTCAAATGATAACCTGTGTCTGTTGGCAAATACAAGTGACCCTTGGATTTGGCACAAGAGATTTGGGCATTTGAATTTCAAACCCTTATCTAGACTGTCAAAACATGATCTAGTAAGAGGTCTCCCTAAAATGAATTTTAAAGTAGATAGTTTATGTGATGCTTGTCAATTAGGAAAACTTAGAAAAAATTCTTTTAAGTTAAAAGATATGATTTCAAATTCAAAACCTCTTGAATTACTTCATCTTGATTTATTTGGTCCATCTCAAATTCTATCAATAAATCATAGTAAATATGTCTTTGTAGTTGCAGATGATTATTCTAGATTTACATGGACAATATTTTTAAAACATAAAAGTGATACTTTTGAATGTTTTAAGACATTTTCAAAAAGAATTCAAAATCAATTTTCTCTAAAAATTATAACTATTCGAAGTGATCACGGTGGTGAATTTGAAAATGAAAAGTTTGAGGAATTCTGCAATAAAAAGGGAACAACTTACAATTTTTCATTTCCGAGAACTCTACAACAAAAAATAGTAGTAGAACGTAAAAATAGGATGATTCAAGAGTGTGCGAGAACTATGCTTACAGATAGTAATTTACCAAAGAATTTTGGGTAGAAGCAGTTGCTACCCCATGTTATATTTTGAATAGAACTTTAATTTGACCTCTAACTGATAAGACATCTTATGAGCTTCTTTATTCAAAGAAACCTAAGTTATCTTATTTCAGAATTTTTGGAAGTAAATGCTTTATTTTAAATACAAAAGATTGTGATGAACTAATACCATTGAAGTAAAGCATACAGAGTGTTTAATTTAAAAACTAATACCATTGAAGAAACAATGCATGTTTCATTTGATGAAAATTTCAAATTTTTTGAAGATACAAATGATGAAGAGGATTTAATTACTCAAAATCAAGAACCTATTGAAACTAATAATGAAATTAATCATCCTAATAAAAGGAAAAAACTTTTAAGGGATCATCTTATAGAAAATATACTGGGAGATATGCAATCTGTTGCTAAAACTAGAAATCAACTAAATCAAATGAGTAATGTAGCCTTTATATCAACTATTGAACCCAAAAATGCAAAAGAAGCATCAACTGATGATTCATGGATTTTGGATATGCAAGAAGAATTAAATCAATTTACTAGAAATGATGTTTGGGAACTTGTTCCTAGACCAGAAAATAAAACTATAATTGGAACTAAATGGGTTTATAAAAATAAAATGAATGAACAAGGAGAGGTAGTTAGAAATAAAGCTCGATTAGTCGCTCAAGGTTATTGTCAAGAAGAAGGAATAGATTTTGATGAAACCTTTGCTCCCGTAGCAAGATTAGAAGCCATTAAGATTCTACGTGCTTTCGCAAATCATAATAATTTCAAATTATTTCAAATGGATGTTAAAAGCGCCTTTTTAAATGGATTTGTGAAAGAAAAAGTATACGTTGAACAACCACCACTTTTGAAAATGATAAATTACCAAATCATGTTTACAAACTTAAAAAAGCACTATATGGTCTAAAACAAGCTCCTAGAGCCTGGTATGATAGACTAAGATCTTATTTATTGCAATCTAATTTTGAAATTGGTAAAGTAGATAATACTCTTTTTATTAAAAGAAATAAAAATGATATTCAACTAGTACAAGTTTAAGTAGATGATATCATTTTTGGTTCAACTAATTTTGAAATGAATAAAGAGTTTTCTGAAATAATGAAAAAAGAATTTGAGATGAGTCATATGGGTGAATTAAATTTCTTTTTAGGATTACAAATAAAACAATTAGATAATGGTATCTTTATTAGTCAAGAAAAATTTGCTAATGACCTAATTAGTAAATTTGGTTTGACTACTGCGGGTGGAAAACCCACTCCCATGGCAACCAATGAGTACCTTAGTAAAGAAGATCCGTCGAAAGATGTAGATCAAAAACTATATAGAGGAATGATTGGATCACTACTCTATATTACTGCCAGTAGACCAGATATCATGCATAGTGTTTGTCTCTGTGCCAGATATCAATCCCAACCTAAAGAGACTCACTTAAAAGCTGTAAAACGAATCATAAGATATGTTAAACACACGTCTGATTATGGTTTATTCTACCCTAAAAATGATTCTTTTGACTTAATATCTTACTGTGATGCTGACTATGCTGGCTGCAAATCAGACCGAAAAAGTACAAGTGGGACTTGTCATTTTTTGGGGCATTCTCTGATTTCTTGGCTTAGTAAAAAGCAAAACACGGTTTCTTTATCAACAACTGAAGCAGAGTATATTTTTGCTGCTTGGGCTTGTTCTCAAGTAATATATATGCAACAAACCTTAAAAGATTTTGGTTTAAAATTTTCAAAATCACCAATTTATTGTGATAATACGAGTGCGATAAATTTATCCAAAAATACTACTCAACATGCTTGAACTAAACATATTGACGTCATACATTATTTTCTCAGAGATAATATAAGTAAGGAAGTAGTTACTCTCGATTATATCAATTCTGAGAATCAAATTGCTGATATCTTAACAAAACCCTTAAATGAATCAATATTTACTAAATTAAGAAGAGAATTAGGTATTTGTTCTATAACTGAAATATAAAATATAAATAACAAGTATAATTAAGAATTAATGTTAAAATAATTCAAAAAGTTAAAACAAAAAGGACCATGTCGACATCCCCCATATACCCATGTCGACATGCAACGTTTTTAAATTTTGAAATTTTTCCCACCAAAATTCAAAAAAATTAGTTATATATTCTTCTCTATTTCGAATTTTTGTTCATTCTTTCTGTTTTCTCTTTAATCTATCCTCTGAAGTAAATAAATTAATGGCCTCCTCTTCTAAATCAAATATAAAATCAACCTTTTCATTCCCCTCTCCTATGTCGGGTCCATTTCAAAGTACTACTCTCGCTCGTGTGACTAAAATGGAGGAATCTATGAAGGATGCTCTTCAGATGTTGACTGAAATTCAAGTGACTCAACTTTGTATGGGAAAGGAACAGGAAAAGCAAGGCAAGATTCATAGGAATTTGCAAAAATTCCTAATGGATAACCAGGCCAACCCTATCTTGATTGATGAAGACTCTTCACTCAATCAAGAACAAGAGGCCAACGAGGAAGAAGAAGAACCCATGGAAGAAGCGCATGAGGAGGATGATGACCAAGTCCTGTGTGTTGGAGAAGTGTGTTTTGACAAGAATGAGAATCTTTTCGAACAACGTGGAAACTTCTGTTTCCACTATCCAAACTGTTCGATTCATAGATCTCCTATGTTTAATAACACACAATAGTTTCTTTTCTTTCTTCTCTATTGTTGTTTGTGTTTCTTTATGTTTTCTAAACATTCATGTATATACAACTTCATACGTAATAAATAACTCGTGTTCTTATATGTGTTTTAATTATAAATACTATCGTGAATTCTTACTTAGGATAGTTGATAGTTTAGGACTATGTTTTAGTATTAGATTTAAGTAATGATTACTTATGATAACACTATCATAATAATCACATGTCATAGAGTATTAGTTTTAGAGAAGTTATATAGTTTGGAGTTATAAAGTTTACATTTAGTTTTTGTTGATGACAAAGGGGCAGAAATATAAAATAGGGTAGTTAGGCATAGATTAAGGGGGAGTTATTAGTTTTAGGGAGAGTTATTAGGATAGAAGTAATACTTTATAAACAAAGGTTGTCATCATCAAAATGGGGAGATTGTTAGTCCATGAGATGATGGTTTTGATGATGATAACCTTAGAATTGATTATAAAATATAAATACTAACATTATAGGTTTATATATATATATATATATATATGTATGTATATGCAGGATTTAACCATGCAGGTACTAAGAATGAAGACTGTACAGTATAGAGATTCAAGATATCAAGATAAAATATCAAGATAGAAGACTCATGAGTATCGAGACTATCAAGAGTTCAAGATTTCAAGGATAAGTATTTTTTTTATTATTAAGAATTTTTGTTAAAACTCGTAGAAAAGCACTGGCATCTTAAAATCCAATTTATTCGTGGAATGGAATCCACTTCAAGCCCGTTAAAGGGATGGAACCCTAAGTAGGATGGAACCTACGAAAATATAGTGGGACATTGTTTTGTATCCACTAATTTTAATTCAAATGATTTTACAAAATTATCTTATTATCAAAATGATTTCAAAACTTTCCTTTTAAAAGATTCAAAACCCTCGATCCCGATTTTAAATAATTTTAGCCTAAAAAACATCTTTATTTTCAAAGTCAAATTACTCCTGATTTTAAACTATCTTTTTTAATAATATATTTAACTTTTAAATATTTATACTTAGATTTAAATATAAAATTATGGTTAAATTCTATATATATATATTATTCTTTATATTTACTTATGAATTTCAACTATAGTCAAGTATATTTATAAAGTTTAAATTAGTTTTTATATAAGATAAAAGTTATTTTCAAAGAAATTCAAAACATCATAAAATGCTTTTGGGATGTCGACATGCCTATGGGTACCATGTCGACATGGTGACAGTTTGGTTCAAAACTCAAATTTCAAAAGAAGTGTCTATTCGTCATAACTCTTCATGAATGGTCATGGCTGTTGTTCTTCAATAAATAACGGTCAGTTTCAACGAATTTTTAATCACTTTTTTCTGGTTTTCACTCCTCTTCTTCTTCCTCATTTCTTAATACATATTCTTATCATTACTCTGCCGAAATCAACATTGAATCATACTCGATTACTTCTAGTTTGATTCTCTATCACTATCTCTACAAGATTCTCAGTGCTATTCAGAGTTATAGACTTCCTTGTAATCTATTAAGCGAGAAAAGGTGTGATTGTAGCCTTGGAAATCAATCAAAAGGGAAAAGGTGTGATTGTAGCCTTGGTAAATCAGTTGGGTAAACTTGTGGCCCAGAAATCAAGTATCTCTACCCAGAGGATCGAAATTCTGGAGGGTGTACCTCGTAGCCTTGAAACCGAGGGTGTAATTGTACGATTTCTTTTGAAAGGAAATCCGTACTTGTGTTGCGGTACAGGATGTAGGGTAACTCCGAACCGTATAAAATCCGGTGTGTTCTTTCCTTTACTGCTTTTATTTTATTTCTGCATCTGTGATTGTTTCTGTGATCATTTTGTTGAATATGCGCTTATATGTTTTTGTTTGATGGTAATAAACATATATATTCATTTAAATGTATTTTGTAATGTACTATTTTGTTTTTTCATAGATTAAATAAATATTTGTTGAGTAAAATAAGTTACACAGAATTTGAATTCAAACAGAAATTTTATTCAAACAAATATTTATTACAATTTTGAATAGTACAAATTCAAGCTCTCACTATACATATATATTTTTGATTACATCACAATTACATCACAATTCAGTTTACATTAATAACCTCACTACATATCACTCACACTCGTATTTTGTCTTCAACTGCATTCCAGTCTGATTCCAGCATCCGAGTAATCTGCAAAAATATTCACTAACGCAGTAAAATTGAAAAAGAAATATTTTTGCAATATAAAATAAAATATGGATTTTTGAAAATATGATTTGCCTCAGTTATTTGGGTTGTTCGTCATCATTCACATTAGAATTCATCATACACGAACAATGTGACATACACGAACAATGTGACATGCACAGTGTATCACTGTACATGTCACAAGGCCGTGCACATCGACATACACTTGATAATACTACAGGGACAGGTGAGCACAGGTCAAACCGAAATGAAAAACCGGGTTCAACTCACGTGCAATATACTCAAAATCACGACACGAGCACAAGGTCAAACCCGAGCTTTTGAAACTGGATTCAACTCAAGTGAAATTTCAAAAATCAACATGTATGGATGCAAAGACCAGCTGCAACACGAAGTGAATCAAGTTCAGTAAGGAAATGCACCAATGCAAACTCAAATAAGTATGTGCAACTTTGAAAACTGAAGTGAACAAATGTCAACAGCAATGAAAGCAACATGACCACAAGATCACACTATGCAGTGTACAACAACAAGTCCAGCAGCTCAAGTAACAAAACTCGAGTGCAGCAGTGAAGCCAGAACATGAATAATACAACATGACAGTGCAGACCACAAAGAAATGCCACCAAGCAAACAAAGACCAGACGGTGCAAAGCCAAGAATACATGTTCTCGAGGCAATATGCACAAGTGAAAAACCAAAATGGCACAGCAGTTCATACAACATATACAAGACAGAAGAAGCCATGGTCAATACAAAACTCAAGTTCAATTCCAAAAGCAACTAGCAACTGCATAACAACTGCAACAAGACCACAAGTACAACAACTCTAGACCAGGCTACATGATGATCAAAGTCAACAGTATGCAACATGATGAAGTCAATGCCGAGAAACAATGTATACAAATGATCAGGTCAAAATAAAGTCAACTACTGAATCAAGCGCACTAGAAAAATGCAATGCATGAAAGCTTGAACAAGTCCAAATACAACCCAAAGTGCAACAAGAATGTTGCAGTGATACAATGCAAGTTCATATGTACAGCAAGCTACAAGTGATGCAGAATCAAGATGAACAAACAGTGATACATGAATAGTGCAAGAACAAGCCAGCAGATACATGAATAATGTAAGCAAGTTCTAAGTCAAAACAGTTTTTCAATTGCAAACAAGCTCAGGGAACATTAGCAAGTACAATATCATAATACAAATGTCTATGCCGAGAAAACAATGAAGCGATCAGAGAATGTAAAGTCGAAAGCCACAGTGGATGAAAAAAATGAATCAACACCGTGATTTACAAGCAATGAAAATATATACGCATATGAACAAGTCGTAAATCATCATCAACATCCATATGGAAATCAAAAGTCAAGGCCAAAGCAGTGCAACGAATTCACAAGACCGAAGTCACAGTGAAACCATCACAGTCATCTCAAACGAACTAATCAAAACCGTGGGAATGAAGTCATAAAAATATACGAATATGACAAAGTCAAATGTAAAGCCGTGGTCATCACGAAATTGATTCAAAACCGTGTCAACCAAGCAACGAAAATATTCGCATATGAATTAGTCAAGGAAAAATCGCAAGCATCCAAGCATAAACGATCGGCAGAGATAATTTCAAATATATAATGTACGAACGAAAATTAAGGATTAAAAATCCTATATAAACCATTCATCATTGGCAAATTCAATCATCGAGTTCAAGCAAGCAATTAAAACCAGCAACGAAAAATATTACATACCGCAACAGTGAACTCGATCGTCTCGAAGCAACCAAGTCCAAATTTCATAAAACGATCAAAGGAGCAGCTGCGAACGAGGCAAGCAACGTAAACCATCGATCATCAGAGAAGCCGCGAGCAATGCGAACCAGAGAATCAATCATAAGCGAAGCAGCGAGCAAGAGCAACACAAGTCAGATCGAACGAAAAATCAAAGCACAAAGCCCCAATTTGGATCGAAGAACGAAGCCCTAATTTAGTAGGGGATCGGCCGACATTTTCTTCACAAGACAAAAGGAGGAACGGGTTAAAGAATAAAAGGGCCGGGCCTTGTTTTATAAAAGGGGTTTTATTTTGAGGGCTTTAGTTTATTTTTATTAGGGTTTATTTTAAAGGGGGTTTTTAGTTTGTTTTAAGTTTGTTTTAGATTTCCTTTTCGAATCAAGTCTTGGTAAATCACCACCTAGGTTGTAGGTAGTATCAGATTGTCTAGTTAGAATTAGTTCAGTAAGCAGGGTGTGCGAGTTTGCAAAACTCTATAGACGGGAGCAAGGGTTTGCGAGTTTGCAAAACTCTATAGGCGGGAGCAGGGGATGCAAGTCTATTAGAGTGTTTGTAAGCGGGAGCAGGGTTTGCGAGTCTATTAGAGTGTTTGTATACGGGATACTGTTTAATTCTAATAGAAATCTGGGAATGCAGCAGTAGGCAGGGGTTGCCGAAGCTGGGTAAATTTTGTGTGTGATTTACTTTTCAGCATATTTATTTCTGCAGTTTGTTTCTGTGTTTAAATCAAGAAAATTTGCTATAACCCTATTCACCCCCCCTCTAGGGTTAATCTAGATCCTACACATATCTGTATGTATATTGCATACTTTTGTGTCTAAATTAACATAAATTAAAAAGATTTAGTAATTTTTATTAACACTATTCACCCCCCCTCTAGTGTTAATCTTAGCCTTAAGATCCGTAATCCGCATTTCTCACAGAAATTCATTCTAATCACATTGCCATGTCCTAAAATTTGGCAAATTTGAACGTGGTGACCATTAAACTCCAACAATTATGTGATAATGGAATCAAACTTTGGTCAATTCCATTCTCCCTTATCTATTACGTTGAAAAATGGTTGTACAACTTACCATCGAACTCAATCAAAACTTGGGAAGAATTCGTAAAAAGGTTCTACCCTTTGGAAAAAACAACTAAAATCGAAAAACGAAATTGTGAATTTTCATCAATTCAGGGGTGAACCTTTCAGAAAATATTTTGAAAGATTTAAAGAGCTTTTGTAAAATGACCACACCATAATTTTGAAAAATGGACTCTTTGCCAAATCGTATACAATGGAATTGAAAATAGTTCATGAACCATACTTGAATCGATGTGCCAAGACAATATTCCTGCCTAACATCAGGAGGATGCTTGGTAATTTCTTGAAAACTTAGTCGAAAAGTCATCCTAATGGGAACGTTCTAATGAAAAATCCATCTACTCACGACTGAGTGCACACTCGATAGGATCATCGTTGGCTTTGGAAGCTAAAATCAATGCAATGATCGATAAAGTTGACAACATTTTCTTATCAAATCAAATGAACCAAGCTTCCTAACCGATGTGTTATAAATGCAATGATCCGAATAACATAGCCGATCAGTGTCCTAAATCGATAGAACAACTCAATGCTTTTAACAATGTTACGGATGACCCGTTTTCTCCAATGTACAATACTGATTGGAGAATCATCCTAACTTTGCATGGATCAAAATAATTCAAAATGAATTTGGTTCGTCCCAATTTTCAAGCATTTTCGAATAATGCATTGAATCCTTCTTTTTAGTCTGACCATTTTGAACAAAATTTTACAGGTCCATCTCAAAATCAACTGAAGATAAACAATTGACCCTACAAAAGAAAAGTCTTGAAACGGCTAAAGCAACTACCCAAAGTCTCCAATAAAATAGCAATTTGAAAAAAAATAACCTCGTACATGCATAATATGAGTCAATCGATTGCTAAACTTGAAATGTAAATGAGTTAATTAGCCATGTCGACGAGTGAACGTGAACGAGCACATTCCCAAGTCAGCCAGTTCCAAATCCCAGAAATCAGAACACAAATTCAAATCAAGCCCATGTTGTAAAAGATAACAAGGTGAACCAAATGAATGCTATCATGACTTTGCGTTCTGGTAAACAAATTGATAACCAAGTTGTTAATCCAAACGACTTGCCAAAAGATCCTCTTAACACTTCAAATGCAACAAGTGATTCAGAACAAAAAATTTAACCAAACGCCAAATCAAATTTCATTCCAAAATTTTCTTCTACTCAAGTATACCGACCTACTGAGTATCGTGTTCCATTTCCATATTAACTTCGAACTAAGAAACATTCCGTCAAATGGAAAAGATGTTGGAAATTTTCAAACAAATCAAAGTTAACATTCCTCTTCTTGATATCGTTCGACAAGTCCCAACTTACGCTAAGTTTCTCAAGGACTTGAGTACTCAAAAATGATGCACTCATGTACCTAAATTTTTTTCTTAGCTTTCGGATATAGCAAAGTTTTGTCCCAATCAATTCCCAAAAAATACAAAGATCCTGGATGTCCAACGATCTCGTGCACGATATAAGACAAGACGATTAATAAGCGCTTAATAGACTTGGGTGCGAGTGTCAATTTGATTCCTAATTTAGTTTATCGGCAAATTGGCTTGGTTGAACTGAAACCAAAGAATGTAACTCTTCAGTTTGTCGATCGTTCGATAAAAAACCCATAGGAGAAATCGAGGACGTGCTCATCATAATCGATCAATTCATATTCCCCATCGATTTCATCATTCTAGAGACACAACCTGTGAAAAGTCCAATGAGTTAAGTTCCATTAGTTGTAGGATGATCTTTCTTGGCTACTTCAAATGCTCTAATAAATTGTCAAAATGGTTCGATGAAAATTTCTTTTGAGAACATGACATTGGATCTCAACATTTTCAATCTCAATAATCAATCGAACAAACCACGTGACCAAACGTTGGAAGTTAACTCCATTCAATAAAATTTGACAACAAAACAGTTGACCTTAACCACGTACATGAGACCGAATACTAACTACCGTTTCATGATGAGCCTAACAAGATTGAAAATGCGCTTCCATTTGAACCCCTTAAGGTTGAGTCAAAACTTCAACCAAATTCTTTGATTAAGCAAACCCCTGGTTGGAACTCAAACGTCTTTCCGATCACCTTAAGTACGCATACTTAGGTGACAACGAAACGTTTTCCAACGTAATCTCTTAAACTCATTTTCTTGATCAAGAAGCTAATTCTGTCGTAAACCAAAGAGGTAATTGGATGGTCGATCATTGATATAATGGGAATTAGTCACCCTCTTGTTCAACATCATATCCATTTAGTTGACGAAGCCAAGCTTATTCTGGGCGTGCAATGAAGGCTTAACCAAAAAATAAAGGATGCCATTCGAGACGATTAAAGTCCTTGACAACGGGATCATATAGCCCATTTCTGGTAGTTTATGGGTTAGCCCAATTCATGTTGTGCTTGAAAAGTCCAAACTTACCGTAATTAAGAAAGACGATAGTGAACTCATTTCAACTTATACTCAAACAGGTTGGCGTGTTTGCATTGATTATCGAAAATTAAATGCTACAACATGTAAAGATCACTTTCCTCTTCCTTTCATCGACCAAATGCTTGAACATTTAGCTGGCCATGAATTATATTGATTTCTTGATGGTTACTCTGGTTATAACCAAATTCCAATCGCTTCCAAAGATCAAGAGAAAATGACTTTCATGTGTCCCTTTGGCACCTTTGCGTATCGATGTTTGCCTTTTGGTCTATGCAATGCTCCTACTACTTTCCAAAGTTGCATGGTCAGCATCTTTTCAGATATGATCAAACGCTTTCTGGAACTGTTTATGGATGATTTTTCCATATTTGGAAACTCTTTTTCCAAGTGCTTACACCTTTTTGAGTTGGTTCTGAATCGATGCAAGGAAAAACACTTAAAATTAAATTAGGAAAAATGTTATTTCATGGTCAAACATGGCATTGTCCTTGGGCTTGTCATTTCAAACAAAGGCATTGAGGTGGATAAAGCAAAAGTTGACATAATTATGAATCTACCCACTCCTAAATCCGTCAAGGACATTCGTTTATTTCTTGGACACGTAGGTTTTTTCGACTCTTTGTGAAGGAATTTAGTAAAATCACTCAACCTATGAATACTCTTCTTGGAACAGACATTCCATTTGACTTTAATTCTAACCGAGTTTCTGCTTTGAAGGTCTCAAAAATGAACTCATTTCCGCTCTCATCATTTGCTCACCCAATTGCAGTCTTCCTTTCGAAATAATGTGTAACGCTTCTAAATTAGCAGCTGGTGCTATCTTAGGATAACGCATCAACAAAAATTTTCATGTCATTTACTATGCTAGTCCGACTCTAAAAGATGCTCAACTCTATTACATGACCATTGAAAAAGAGCTTCTAGCGGTAGTCTTTACAGTCGAAAAGTTCTGACCTTATTTGATTGGCTTGCACATTATGGTTTACACTGACCATTCTGCTCTTAGGTATATTTTCGCTAAAAAGAATTCTAAGTCTCGCATATCTGTTAGATCTTGTTACTGCAAGAATTTGACCTTATAATCAAAGACAAAAAGGATCCAACAATGACATTGCCGATCATCTATGGCGTCTTCCAAACACACCATCTTCTTTATCGATTAACAAGTACTTTCCTAATGAACAACTCCGTTCCATTTCCATCGATCTATGGTATGTTGATATAGTGAACTATCTAGTCATCAAAGAAACTCCTTTATTTTAGTCAAAACAAGATAGATATAAATTTTTTCCAAGTCAGGTACTTCTATTGGGATGATCCATACTTGTTTAAGTACTGTTTCAACCAAATCATTTGACATTGCATCCCGGTCAGAAACAAAGAGTGTTCTTTTGTTTTGTCATAACCAAGCTTATGGTGGTAACTTTGGTCCGAAGAAAACAGTGGAAAAGTTGCATCAATGTGGTTTTTATCGGCCTACGCTTTTCAAACATGCATTTGAGTTCTAGAAAATTTGCAATCGCTGCCAAATGTTTGGAAATATCCCTCGACGAAACATGATGCTTTTGAACCTCATTCTTACGATTGAAATCTTTGATGTTTGGGGTATTGACTTAATGAGACCATTTTCCAACTCTTTTGGAAATTTGTACATTCTTCTTGCTATTGATTACATCTCTAAATGGGTTGAAGCCATTCCTTGTAAAACATATGGCGACAAGGTTATTATGAAATACATAGAAGAAAACATCTTTTCGAGGTTTGGAACACCACATACAATGATAAGCAATAATGGAACCCATTTGTATAATTATTCATTTGAAACTTTAATGAAGAAATACTCAATAACCCATAAGTTATCCACTCCTTATTGTTAACAAGATTTCCTATCAACACCCCGAAGTTATTCCAAGTAGTGTGGCAAATTCAGAGGGTGTGATTCCCTTAAGGATTGCTTTTGTATCCTCACTTGTAAGTATCTTGCGAATCAGACCTTCCATTGACATTGAAAGGTTTAGGGCGTAGACTAAATGACCTTCTGGCTTCGTTGAGCTCACTTGAAGTCTTTCACAAAGGCTTTTCTTTTGATTAGATTAGGTTTTCCTGAATTGAGTCCTCAAAAGGTAGGATACAATCTTATCGAATGGTTATGGAGACAGCCTTCCTTGACTTAGGGAAGGAAATCAATTACTTTGGTGAGAAGGTAGTAGCTTCCGACCTGGTTGAAAGGTCTGATCACTTATATTGAATAGATTCCAACCTTGTCGAGAGGTTAAAACAGTTGAGTCAACAGTTTCGGAAGGTTTCTATGAATGTTAACCCAAAAGGTTGTCGAAATTGTTGAAAGGTTTAGTTTGAAGGGTTTAAGACTTCAAAAGGTTGCAATTATTGATTGTTTAGGAGTGTTTTCGACCTTATCGACAAGAACCTTCTGATGAGATTGAACCTGCAATATGGGTTAACCCAACAAAGATTTATACAAGTAGTAGAGTAATTAATGTAACATTCCTGAATTTTGAACAAGATAATTTGACAAATTATTTAATTTTTGGAATTAAATTATGGAATTTTGGTAGTAAATTTTAAATTTTTAGATTTAAAAGTTGAATCAATTTGAAGATTTACAGAATAAATAATAATATGCATTTTTAATTGAATTTGGAATTTAAAAGCTTTGAAAATTTTATTGTGAATATAAAATTGATAAGTATGTTTATAAATTAGAATCAAAATTAAGGACCAAACCAAAATGTATAAAATTAAAATAAATTTTGAACTAAAATTTTAACATTTAAAACTAAATTTATAAATCAAATTAAGTTAAGGGATTTAAACATATATTTGAAAATGTAAAAAAAAAAAAAAAATTTAAATGTCTGAATATTTTTAGTTTGTTTTGGATTTTTATAATATTTGTATAAACTTTTATTTTATAAATCTAATGTATTCATTTCAAAATTTTCCATATGCAAATAAGTATATATATTAACTAATTGGTTAAATACAAGCTCACATTTATTTTATAATTAACATCTAATTAAATACTAATTAACATTTAATAAATACTAATTCCTTAGTAAAAGACAAGTGTATGTATATTAAGTTGTTTTAAAACAAGTGTAGATAAATAAACAAAAGTTTTGACAAGTGTTAACACTAATTGATACAAGTGGCATTTAAATTCATTTTCTTTTAAAACTTAAAAAAATAAAATAATATACAAAGGAATGAAACAAATTTCAAACCAGACCTGAAACAAAAAGAAACCAAAAGCCTGAAAACTAAATTACTTCATCTCAAACCAAAACTTCAATCAATGTTAGAATTCAAAGCATTTCAAAGATCAGAAAAAAAAAAAAAGGAAGTTCAAAACAGTTTTTCAAGCATGCAACCTGGAAACAAATCAGATCAACAAAATTAAATGGAAACTAGGAAAATCAAAGTTGGGCAAAGTAGTCAAGCTCAAAGCTTCAACAAATCTAAAAGTATGCAATGTTTTCAAAATCAAGCCTGCATGCAATATCTGAAACAAGAAAATCTGGAAATATCCAGGCAGATATCACCAGCCAACATGCATGTATTTCTTTTAGAAATAAGTTTAAAGCTCCAACAACTAAGGTTTACAGCAAGCCAGCAACTCAACTTGATCAGTCCAGATCAAGATTTAAGCAAAATATTCTAGTTCAAGATGATCTCAAACAAAACAAATAGAAGATGGAGCAGGGCAGTTTCCTCTGGGATTAAATTAAGATAAGTAAATTTTTCTTAAAAACTTGAATTCATATTTTAAATCAGTATTAAAGTATAAATTTAAAAGCAGTTGAAAATAAAAAAAATTAAATGCAGATTCAACTAGAAAGCAATTCAGATTCAAACAACTTCACCAAGCTTCAAATGAGCAGTTTTAAAAACCAAAAGCAGGACTTAAATTCAACAACAAAGGCAATTCCAGGCTTTACATTCTCTGGTCTCTGCCTTCAACAAATAAGGTGAGCAAATTTCTCCTTCTCTGTTTTGAAATGCCTGTGAGTAACAATTTTTACTAAATAAACTCAAGTAGAAATTAGTTGCTTGTTTATCTCTGGAATAAGTATGTTTGCATGTTATAATTTAAGTTCATTTTTAATACTGAATGTATGTATGCAGTTGAGTATGTGATCTTGTTGTCCAGGATTCAGTTCAAAAATCATGATACCATACTCAAATCCTTGTTATAGTTTAAGATATAAATATAGTATGTTATGCAAAATAGGTTAGAGTTTAAAAACTGTATTAATAAGAAGAAAAAAAAAAAGGGATATAAAGACTTTGTAATTAACTCTGGAAGTCAAAGTGTTACAGAACAAATTTTTGTAAATAGAAAATTGATCATCCAGTTTCATTAATTCAAGAGTATGAATTGAATACTTAAACTAATATTTGAATTTTAAAACAAAAATTAAAATTTACAGTGTTAAATACAAAATGCAGTCCCAACACTGTGTTTTACAATTTGGTCAAAATAAATTGAAGCTTGCAATTGATCTGAGTGAATTTGCTTCTGGAGATAGTTTATCTATCATAGATTATAGGTAAAATGCCAATTTGAAATACAAATGAATTTTTGGTGAAGAGAATTGAAAATGTCAGAAGTTAAACTAGTTTTACCTGGGCATAAGAAAATTTATTGCTGTGGCTTCAATAATGCATCGAGTTCAAAACTGTTTTAGGTAATGATAGATGGTGGGTTGATGGAGTGGTCGCCGGAGTTTGGTCGGTAATGGTGGCCGGAGTTGGGTGAAATGGGTGTTGACAGGTTAGACATTGAAGAGGGGAAAAGATTTCCAGGTTTTGGGATTTAAAACATGAATTTAAATTCAAGTTGAATTCTTGGCTTTTGAATGCTCAGTTGTGATGTGGGTTGATTGATCGATGAGGAGATGGTCAGAGATGATGGCAGATGTGGCCGGAGATGGTTAGGTGGTGCACAGGAGGAGTGTGCATATGTGTGAAGAGCTGATGGTTACAGGGTTTTGTCTCGGGATTTTTGAAGGAAAACTCGAAGTATACTGGGATTTGCTCGAAGCAAATATAGTTTTGACTCGAAGTGAATACAAGTGAGGCTCGGGTAGGTAAATGTTTCAGGTTTTAGTATAAAAGCAGAGCCTGTTACAGTTTTTTTTTTTTAAAAAAAAATTTATATTAGAAGTAGAGTTTTAAATGCAAACTAAAATCTAAACTATGTTTTAAACCTGAAAATAAATAAGAATTCAATAGTTTAAATCTTGGGTTTGAAATCATTTGAATTTTTAAATTTTACTTTGGATTTTAAATAAAACTAGAGAAAACCCTGTTTTCTGTTTTTAAATTTAAATGTAAAGATTAAAATGCAAGTTGAAATTAGACTGAGTTTTGAAAATGTGAAATTGAATATGAATTCAAATTTGATTGTCTAAAATTTGAAATAATTTATGTTTTTAAATTTAAATTGGGTTTTAAAACTTATAAGTGAAATCCATATATAGTTTTGCAATTGAATTGGAAGTTTGAAATTTTGAATTGGAGTTTTAAAATGAGTTTAAATCTGTATTTTTAAATCTGGAATTTAATGTAAACTTCAATTTTTTTTGAGTTTAAATTTAAATCTTTTAAATACTTGAAATGGTTAAATAATTTTGAACTTTAAAATATAGTTTAAAATGTAAGTAGAGTCTTTAAATCTGAAAACCAATCTGGATTAAAATTTCAAATAAGTATTTCAGTTTTGAAATGTAGGAAGGATTTAAAATTTAAAATGTGTTAAGAAATTTGAAATGTTTAAAGTATAATTCAAATTGATTTGAATTTAAATATGAATTTGGTTTTAAATTCTTCTAAGCTTCTTTATTAAATGAGAGCTTCTTAAACTTATGAAATGAAAGGTTTAAAAAAAAATGTGTTGTAAAATTTTGTTAAAGATAATTTGGATTCATTTTAAAATCTTAAATTTAAAATGATATTTGAAAATAAATTTAAGTAAATTGATTTAAAATATCTTGTAAATGATAACTTGATTAAGTAATTAAGAAATTAATTACATAATATAATTAGTGAGTTTAATAAGTTTAGATTAATTAATCAAGTGAAATTAATTTAAACATTGGATGCTTTGGTAAATATTAATTAATTAATGGATGGTAATCACTTAGTGAAGTAAAAATTGATATTTACTGGATGTAATAAATTAAGCAATTTAGAAAAAATTATTAATCAAGAAGTGATTAATTATAGTAATCAATTAAGAAATATTAATTAAATAGGTTGTAATTAGTTAACATTTATTAACTAAGATTAGTGACTAATCTGATTTGAATTAATCAGATAATTAATTGATATTGTTTATAGATGATTGGATTCTATTGAATGATTGAACTGCTTGATATCCCTAATTGTTTAAACTTTGTTTGATTTGAACTATGTTTACTGTAATTTATTTTCTGTGATATATGTACCTGTGATCTGTAAATGAAAAATAAGCGTTATGGTTCATACCGCTTATCAAATATAAGCGTTATAATTTATATCGCTTATCAAATATATTGCTGTATTTGAATCTGTGCTGATTGATGTTCTGCACTATTGTGTTAAACCCCTGGACCACACTATACACACACAAATATGGATTGCGCGTGGAAATCGGTTAAGTCACAGATTTTTGAAATGGTTTTAAATCTTGGATTTTTGAATTTAAACGGTTTGGAAAATGAAATTGGGTTAAAAGTGGAAAAGGCTTTTAAAAAGGAAGTTTTCAAAAATAAAAGCTATTTCGAATAAATGGATTAAGTTTTGAAATTTAAATAGTTGATTTGAATTTAAATTCAAGATTTGAAACTAAATCCTATTGGTTTGGGAATTTGAATTTTATATTTGAAAGGCTTTAACTAGTGAAATTGAAATCGGGTTTTCCGAAGTAAAACTGTTTGTTTTTAAATGCTAGTAGCTTTCACATAAGTAATGAATCTCAAATTCATAAGGAATTTCAAGTTTGAATTAAAAAAATAATTTTCCAAAATATGAATGAACCTTTGGAAATTATTTTGAAAGCTATGGAATGACTCTTTTATTTAAAGACCAATGAGTTAATTCAATTTGAAGTGGAATTGTTTTGAAAGGCTAGAAATAAATCTTTATTTAAGATTGGTGATCTTTGTCATAGAATTTAAAGGGGATCCTTAAGATAATCTTTTGTTTAAAAGATTTAAATGTAGAAATTGTTAAACCATTAAAGGTTTTGAAATAAATCTTTTTATTTAAAAAGATTCGTAAAATGGTAATTTGTCTTAACCATTTGATGAAAGGTTTTTGAGTTTTAAGTTGTGACTTAACTGAGATCCCATATCCATATATTTTTAAAATATTGCGCTCACTATTCGGTTTAGCCGGGAGAGGACCTTTGTGTCATATAGCCCATTCCGAATATGTGATACGTCGTTATGGATAGAATTGAAGACCGGTGGTGAAGACCGGGTGTTTGCGAGAACGATAGGATGACCTATCGATTGACTCTGCACTGAGTTGCTCCGGTATAGAGTCCTCCCTTAGTGATGGGAAGTCCGATCGGGATTGTGAATACCCGGATTTGCAAGGGCTTCTTTGGAAGTGCCTTCGGTTCTGTTCGAACCCGGAACAGACTTGTATGGTTGTATGTCCGACATTACACTTTGAGATATTAACCGATCTCTATCAAATACATTTCTGCTGGTGGCGGAGAATTTATTCTCTTAGCTTAACACCCTTCTCTGAGATGTACGAGCTCAGAGGTTATGTAGTTGATATTTATCAGTGATATATTCCCAATTTGGTAATGTGACATGCTGAGTGCTGCTGTGTGATGATCATTGGTTGATAGTTTGTGATATGATCATTTGTTTGATCATTTATCTTTGTGATCATTGCTTTGGTCATCTGTGGACCCAAAGCATGGCTTTGTTGCACAAAGCGTAGCTTTGTGGACGAGACTTCGTCAGGACCTCACTTCCCGGAAATGGTCGAAACAGGAAAGATGCGGCAAGGTTATGAGGGTCGCTCCCTTTAGGGTGTGTCATTCCCTTCTGGTAAAGGGTGGTATCATGGTATGGAGCCCAGATATTTGCTCATGTGGACACACTTCATTATTACTGTGTGGTGTTGTTGTTGGAGAGCTCTCGGATAAAGGTCCCAAAGGACCGGGGGATGACATATTCGTGTAGTAGTTACCTAGTTACAGAGGTAACCCGGCCTTGTGTTGGCAGAGATCTAACCGTAACGTTAGTTCTCGGGACGTCCCGCCAGAGGCGTACCCATGTGGCAATAGGAAGTTCCTTAGCCTGACCATTTGTTGGAAATCCATTCATCCAATACGTGCCTTGTACGGTTTTAGTTGTAGAACCTGCCATTTAACATGGCAGCTATAGTAGGCATAGTATCATGGTACCTATGCTGGCTAGGATTTATATTATACTTTCGAAAGATTTTCCACTATGCACTAGTAATAATATCAAAGAATTTTCCTCGTAGTAAGCATGTTTGACTATCATAAGGAGAAATCTCCCCCATGTGTGCGTTTGCATTGTGTGTGTGCCGGGAGGCCTTATGGTAGTTTCATTTTTCAAAAAGCACTGCGGATTTCAAATTTAAATTCTTTTGTTTGTTTTAAAGACCAAATGCTTTTGTTTGCTCATACCAGTCCCATGACTGACCCGGAGTTTATTGTTCCTTTCCTAAACTCTGGGTGCCCACTATTTCCCACACGGGCAGTCTAGAGTTGGGGTTTTCAGATAGTAGATATAGATATCGATTCAGTAGCTTTCAGCTTTCACTTTAGCATTGGCTTGGACATTGGAGTCTCTAGATTCGGACCAGACTTGCTTATCTTGGTGAAACGAGATGGTGGTTCGAGCTTGTGATTTGGAGTTTGGCTTTGGAGCATTGGATTGGAGTTGCAGTTGCTGATTGAAGTTTTGTTTCTGCTGTTATATCATTTTGTTATTCCGCTGTAGCATTTTATCTTGTATCTCTGATATTGATTCATATTGTATCATTGTTGTATCAAATATTGTATATCAAATGATATTCATTTCTTTTCCTTCCGCTGTGTTGTTTTACTTAATGGTGTTATAAGCTCCGGCACGACTCGAATTTCGACGTTTGAATCTGCGGCATTCAAGTACAGTGGAGTACGGATGTCGATTTTTGAACGCTGGAATTTGGATCGTGACATTTTGGTATCAGAGCTGAAGGTTGAAACTTTAGCTCAGGAGTATAACACATTAAGTAACTCATTAGAGATAGGGTGAAGTAAACCCTAGAATGAGTATATCTCCAAGATATTCGTTCGAATGCCTCAGTAAATTCTCTTACTATTCACCGATAGTAAGTATGAGTGCGAGAAGAGGACGAGATTGGGGACAAGGGAATATGACTATAAATGGTCGATGTCCTGCAATAGCGGAAACAACTTTCTCTATCAATTTCCTTCGATTCGTCTTCTCAATTCTTTGATGATTCCTGGAAGCTCCAGGAAGGAGCTTTGATATCTTTGCATGGGACATAAACTCCAGATGGGTCAGAATTGTTTGTTTGGATGAATTGTTTGCTTTGGTTGCTATGGTTGTTAAGTATATTTTGGCTGTTTAAACTAAAAATGTTAGAATAGTATCCATTTATCAGTTGGGTCCGGATAAATTCTACGAGTGGTTAGTTATCATTGGAACTAATCAATACCCCTGTGTATTCGTAGATCTGGTGACTCGAGTATCTTGATTCGTTCTTGTATCCATTATTGATATTCTGATTTGGTAAGCCAAATGCAGAATAAATACCCAGTTTGATTTGCAAACTGTATCTCTATCTTTTTGTATCCATTCTTTGTCGTTTCCTACTTTCAAATTTCGAGGACGAAATTTTCTTAAGGAGGGAAGTCTGTAACATTCCTGAATTTTGAACAAGATAATTTGACAAATTATTTAATTTTTGGAATTAAATTATGGAATTTTGGTAGTAAATTTTAAATTTTTAGATTTAAAAGTTGAATCAATTTGAAGATTTACAGAATAAATAATAATATGCATTTTTAATTGAATTTGGAATTTAAAAGCTTTGAAAATTTTATTGTGAATATAAAATTGATAAGTATGTTTATAAATTAGAATCAAAATTAAGGACCAAACCAAAATGTATAAAATTAAAATAAATTTTGAACTAAAATTTTAACATTTAAAACTAAATTTATAAATCAAATTAAGTTAAGGGATTTAAACATATATTTGAAAATGTAAAAAAAAAAAAAAAATTTTAAATGTCTGAATATTTTTAGTTTGTTTTGGATTTTTATAATATTTGTATAAACTTTTATTTTATAAATCTAATGTATTCATTTCAAAATTTTCCATATGCAAATAAGTATATATATTAACTAATTGGTTAAATACAAGCTCACATTTATTTTATAATTAACATCTAATTAAATACTAATTAACATTTAATAAATACTAATTCCTTAGTAAAAGACAAGTGTATGTATATTAAGTTGTTTTAAAACAAGTGTAGATAAATAAACAAAAGTTTTGACAAGTGTTAACACTAATTGATACAAGTGGCATTTAAATTCATTTTCTTTTAAAACTTAAAAAAATAAAATAATATACAAAGGAATGAAACAAATTTCAAACCAGACCTGAAACAAAAAGAAACCAAAAGCCTGAAAACTAAATTACTTCATCTCAAACCAAAACTTCAATCAATGTTAGAATTCAAAGCATTTCAAAGATCAGAAAAAAAAAAAAAGGAAGTTCAAAACAGTTTTTCAAGCATGCAACCTGGAAACAAATCAGATCAACAAAATTAAATGGAAACTAGGAAAATCAAAGTTGGGCAAAGTAGTCAAGCTCAAAGCTTCAACAAATCTAAAAGTATGCAATGTTTTCAAAATCAAGCCTGCATGCAATATCTGAAACAAGAAAATCTGGAAATATCCAGGCAGATATCACCAGCCAACATGCATGTATTTCTTTTAGAAATAAGTTTAAAGCTCCAACAACTAAGGTTTACAGCAAGCCAGCAACTCAACTTGATCAGTCCAGATCAAGATTTAAGCAAAATATTCTAGTTCAAGATGATCTCAAACAAAACAAATAGAAGATGGAGCAGGGCAGTTTCCTCTGGGATTAAATTAAGATAAGTAAATTTTTCTTAAAAACTTGAATTCATATTTTAAATCAGTATTAAAGTATAAATTTAAAAGCAGTTGAAAATAAAAAAAATTAAATGCAGATTCAACTAGAAAGCAATTCAGATTCAAACAACTTCACCAAGCTTCAAATGAGCAGTTTTAAAAACCAAAAGCAGGACTTAAATTCAACAACAAAGGCAATTCCAGGCTTTACATTCTCTGGTCTCTGCCTTCAACAAATAAGGTGAGCAAATTTCTCCTTCTCTGTTTTGAAATGCCTGTGAGTAACAATTTTTACTAAATAAACTCAAGTAGAAATTAGTTGCTTGTTTATCTCTGGAATAAGTATGTTTGCATGTTATAATTTAAGTTCATTTTTAATACTGAATGTATGTATGCAGTTGAGTATGTGATCTTGTTGTCCAGGATTCAGTTCAAAAATCATGATACCATACTCAAATCCTTGTTATAGTTTAAGATATAAATATAGTATGTTATGCAAAATAGGTTAGAGTTTAAAAACTGTATTAATAAGAAGAAAAAAAAAAGGGATATAAAGACTTTGTAATTAACTCTGGAAGTCAAAGTGTTACAGAACAAATTTTTGTAAATAGAAAATTGATCATCCAGTTTCATTAATTCAAGAGTATGAATTGAATACTTAAACTAATATTTGAATTTTAAAACAAAAATTAAAATTTACAGTGTTAAATACAAAATGCAGTCCCAACACTGTGTTTTACAATTTGGTCAAAATAAATTGAAGCTTGCAATTGATCTGAGTGAATTTGCTTCTGGAGATAGTTTATCTATCATAGATTATAGGTAAAATGCCAATTTGAAATACAAATGAATTTTTGGTGAAGAGAATTGAAAATGTCAGAAGTTAAACTAGTTTTACCTGGGCATAAGAAAATTTATTGCTGTGGCTTCAATAATGCATCGAGTTCAAAACTGTTTTAGGTAATGATAGATGGTGGGTTGATGGAGTGGTCGCCGGAGTTTGGTCGGTAATGGTGGCCGGAGTTGGGTGAAATGGGTGTTGACAGGTTAGACATTGAAGAGGGGAAAAGATTTCCAGGTTTTGGGATTTAAAACATGAATTTAAATTCAAGTTGAATTCTTGGCTTTTGAATGCTCAGTTGTGATGTGGGTTGATTGATCGATGAGGAGATGGTCAGAGATGATGGCAGATGTGGCCGGAGATGGTTAGGTGGTGCACAGGAGGAGTGTGCATATGTGTGAAGAGCTGATGGTTACAGGGTTTTGTCTCGGGATTTTTGAAGGAAAACTCGAAGTATACTGGGATTTGCTCGAAGCAAATATAGTTTTGACTCGAAGTGAATACAAGTGAGGCTCGGGTAGGTAAATGTTTCAGGTTTTAGTATAAAAGCAGAGCCTGTTACAGTTTTTTTTTTTTAAAAAAAAATTTATATTAGAAGTAGAGTTTTAAATGCAAACTAAAATCTAAACTATGTTTTAAACCTGAAAATAAATAAGAATTCAATAGTTTAAATCTTGGGTTTGAAATCATTTGAATTTTTAAATTTTACTTTGGATTTTAAATAAAACTAGAGAAAACCCTGTTTTCTGTTTTTAAATTTAAATGTAAAGATTAAAATGCAAGTTGAAATTAGACTGAGTTTTGAAAATGTGAAATTGAATATGAATTCAAATTTGATTGTCTAAAATTTGAAATAATTTATGTTTTTAAATTTAAATTGGGTTTTAAAACTTATAAGTGAAATCCATATATAGTTTTGCAATTGAATTGGAAGTTTGAAATTTTGAATTGGAGTTTTAAAATGAGTTTAAATCTGTATTTTTAAATCTGGAATTTAATGTAAACTTCAATTTTTTTTGAGTTTAAATTTAAATCTTTTAAATACTTGAAATGGTTAAATAATTTTGAACTTTAAAATATAGTTTAAAATGTAAGTAGAGTCTTTAAATCTGAAAACCAATCTGGATTAAAATTTCAAATAAGTATTTCAGTTTTGAAATGTAGGAAGGATTTAAAATTTAAAATGTGTTAAGAAATTTGAAATGTTTAAAGTATAATTCAAATTGATTTGAATTTAAATATGAATTTGGTTTTAAATTCTTCTAAGCTTCTTTATTAAATGAGAGCTTCTTAAACTTATGAAATGAAAGGTTTAAAAAAAAAATGTGTTGTAAAATTTTGTTAAAGATAATTTGGATTCATTTTAAAATCTTAAATTTAAAATGATATTTGAAAATAAATTTAAGTAAATTGATTTAAAATATCTTGTAAATGATAACTTGATTAAGTAATTAAGAAATTAATTACATAATATAATTAGTGAGTTTAATAAGTTTAGATTAATTAATCAAGTGAAATTAATTTAAACATTGGATGCTTTGGTAAATATTAATTAATTAATGGATGGTAATCACTTAGTGAAGTAAAAATTGATATTTACTGGATGTAATAAATTAAGCAATTTAGAAAAAATTATTAATCAAGAAGTGATTAATTATAGTAATCAATTAAGAAATATTAATTAAATAGGTTGTAATTAGTTAACATTTATTAACTAAGATTAGTGACTAATCTGATTTGAATTAATCAGATAATTAATTGATATTGTTTATAGATGATTGGATTCTATTGAATGATTGAACTGCTTGATATCCCTAATTGTTTAAACTTTGTTTGATTTGAACTATGTTTACTGTAATTTATTTTCTGTGATATATGTACCTGTGATCTGTAAATGAAAAATAAGCGTTATGGTTCATACCGCTTATCAAATATAAGCGTTATAATTTATATCGCTTATCAAATATATTGCTGTATTTGAATCTGTGCTGATTGATGTTCTGCACTATTGTGTTAAACCCCTGGACCACACTATACACACACAAATATGGATTGCGCGTGGAAATCGGTTAAGTCACAGATTTTTGAAATGGTTTTAAATCTTGGATTTTTGAATTTAAACGGTTTGGAAAATGAAATTGGGTTAAAAGTGGAAAAGGCTTTTAAAAAGGAAGTTTTCAAAAATAAAAGCTATTTCGAATAAATGGATTAAGTTTTGAAATTTAAATAGTTGATTTGAATTTAAATTCAAGATTTGAAACTAAATCCTATTGGTTTGGGAATTTGAATTTTATATTTGAAAGGCTTTAACTAGTGAAATTGAAATCGGGTTTTCCGAAGTAAAACTGTTTGTTTTTAAATGCTAGTAGCTTTCACATAAGTAATGAATCTCAAATTCATAAGGAATTTCAAGTTTGAATTAAAAAAATAATTTTCCAAAATATGAATGAACCTTTGGAAATTATTTTGAAAGCTATGGAATGACTCTTTTATTTAAAGACCAATGAGTTAATTCAATTTGAAGTGGAATTGTTTTGAAAGGCTAGAAATAAATCTTTATTTAAGATTGGTGATCTTTGTCATAGAATTTAAAGGGGATCCTTAAGATAATCTTTTGTTTAAAAGATTTAAATGTAGAAATTGTTAAACCATTAAAGGTTTTGAAATAAATCTTTTTATTTAAAAAGATTCGTAAAATGGTAATTTGTCTTAACCATTTGATGAAAGGTTTTTGAGTTTTAAGTTGTGACTTAACTGAGATCCCATATCCATATATTTTTAAAATATTGCGCTCACTATTCGGTTTAGCCGGGAGAGGACCTTTGTGTCATATAGCCCATTCCGAATATGTGATACGTCGTTATGGATAGAATTGAAGACCGGTGGTGAAGACCGGGTGTTTGCGAGAACGATAGGATGACCTATCGATTGACTCTGCACTGAGTTGCTCCGGTATAGAGTCCTCCCTTAGTGATGGGAAGTCCGATCGGGATTGTGAATACCCGGATTTGCAAGGGCTTCTTTGGAAGTGCCTTCGGTTCTGTTCGAACCCGGAACAGACTTGTATGGTTGTATGTCCGACATTACACTTTGAGATATTAACCGATCTCTATCAAATACATTTCTGCTGGTGGCGGAGAATTTATTCTCTTAGCTTAACACCCTTCTCTGAGATGTACGAGCTCAGAGGTTATGTAGTTGATATTTATCAGTGATATATTCCCAATTTGGTAATGTGACATGCTGAGTGCTGCTGTGTGATGATCATTGGTTGATAGTTTGTGATATGATCATTTGTTTGATCATTTATCTTTGTGATCATTGCTTTGGTCATCTGTGGACCCAAAGCATGGCTTTGTTGCACAAAGCGTAGCTTTGTGGACGAGACTTCGTCAGGACCTCACTTCCCGGAAATGGTCGAAACAGGAAAGATGCGGCAAGGTTATGAGGGTCGCTCCCTTTAGGGTGTGTCATTCCCTTCTGGTAAAGGGTGGTATCATGGTATGGAGCCCAGATATTTGCTCATGTGGACACACTTCATTATTACTGTGTGGTGTTGTTGTTGGAGAGCTCTCGGATAAAGGTCCCAAAGGACCGGGGGATGACATATTCGTGTAGTAGTTACCTAGTTACAGAGGTAACCCGGCCTTGTGTTGGCAGAGATCTAACCGTAACGTTAGTTCTCGGGACGTCCCGCCAGAGGCGTACCCATGTGGCAATAGGAAGTTCCTTAGCCTGACCATTTGTTGGAAATCCATTCATCCAATACGTGCCTTGTACGGTTTTAGTTGTAGAACCTGCCATTTAACATGGCAGCTATAGTAGGCATAGTATCATGGTACCTATGCTGGCTAGGATTTATATTATACTTTCGAAAGATTTTCCACTATGCACTAGTAATAATATCAAAGAATTTTCCTCGTAGTAAGCATGTTTGACTATCATAAGGAGAAATCTCCCCCATGTGTGCGTTTGCATTGTGTGTGTGCCGGGAGGCCTTATGGTAGTTTCATTTTTCAAAAAGCACTGCGGATTTCAAATTTAAATTCTTTTGTTTGTTTTAAAGACCAAATGCTTTTGTTTGCTCATACCAGTCCCATGACTGACCCGGAGTTTATTGTTCCTTTCCTAAACTCTGGGTGCCCACTATTTCCCACACGGGCAGTCTAGAGTTGGGGTTTTCAGATAGTAGATATAGATATCGATTCAGTAGCTTTCAGCTTTCACTTTAGCATTGGCTTGGACATTGGAGTCTCTAGATTCGGACCAGACTTGCTTATCTTGGTGAAACGAGATGGTGGTTCGAGCTTGTGATTTGGAGTTTGGCTTTGGAGCATTGGATTGGAGTTGCAGTTGCTGATTGAAGTTTTGTTTCCGCTGTTATATCATTTTGTTATTCCGCTGTAGCATTTTATCTTGTATCTCTGATATTGATTCATATTGTATCATTGTTGTATCAAATATTGTATATCAAATGATATTCATTTCTTTTCCTTCCGCTGTGTTGTTTTACTTAATGGTGTTATAAGCTCCGGCACGACTCGAATTTCGACGTTTGAATCTGCGGCATTCAAGTACAGTGGAGTACGGATGTCGATTTTTGAACGCTGGAATTTGGATCGTGACAATTAACAAAGCTAAGTACTTCCCTGTTATTCAAAAAAAATCGTCACTTTATTAAATTTCCCTAAATCACACTCAATTAGGGTTTCAATCCTTTAATCAAGATGTTGCAAGGTTAGAATGAGAGAAATTCAGATCTTCCAAAACATGAACCCTTGGGTCCTATTTAGTGATGCAGGCGTCCCTCCTTTCGACTTCATGCTCTCGACTGGGTCAGAAGTTCTCCCTTTTATATACCGCCTTAACCCTTCATCTTTATCGAAAGGTTTTCTTTTTCATCTTCTATTATGAACCTTCCATCTTTGTTGGAAGGTTTGTTACTCTTATGTCTCCATGATCCTTCCGCCTTTACCGAAGGGTTTGTCCTCTCTATATTATTTATTGTGGCCCTTTCTACCTTGTTGGAAGGTTTCTCTTCTCTTGTTTACTATAAACCTTTCGACGTTGTCGGAAGGTTGTTATTCCATTGTTTATTATGAACCTTTGGACGTTGTCGGAAGGTTGTTCTTCTATGTCAAAAGGTTGTCTTTCATCTTTTGTTGACTTGTGAGAGCTGCTTTTTTCATAAACCTTTCGTTAAAGTTGGAAGGTGCCCTAAATGTGCTTTAACCGGTTCGAAAGGCTTATTATGCTTTCGAAAAGGTCATTAAGTACTTGCTCACACTTGCTTTGACTTCTTCATCCTCTTTGAAAGGTAAGAACACTTTGAATACTGAGAGATGAAACCTTTTGACTCCTTCGAAAGGACTGAGACTGCTATACACCATTGACTGCATCCCTTCGACTCTTTCGAAAGGTTTGAACTAAATTCCTTTTTTAATCTTTGTTGAGAGACCATTCGTCTTAGATGGAAGGTTGATTTTTAGTGTAACAAACTCCTTGTATATTAAGAGAGGGAACCTTTTGACTCCTTTGAAAGGTTTGATGCTAATCAATTCTAATGATTGCATCCTTTCGACTCCTTTGAAAGGTTTGGTTTGAACTTCTTCCCCTTTTTCTTTGTTGAATGTCCTCTCGACCTAGTCGAAAGGTGGATTTTTTGAAGTATTATCCTGCCTATGGACTTTGAAAGATAGCATTGGGCTTCGTTGAAAGTTCCTTGTCGGAAGGTGCGATTAACCAGTACAGCTTGATGCTTTCTGATATTTCTCCATACTCTTGTGATCCTTCTTTTATACCTTTATTCTTGTGAATATTTTATGGTTAGAATTTAGCCCCCCTTGTATGAAACAAGCTCTTGTTCTTTAGGACAAAACTCCAATAGATTCCCTTCTTTACTTCCTGTAAAATAGATAATAACTCCTAGTAAAGTTGTAACTTTGTTATGAGACCTTGATGAGCAATCTTAAATTTATGAAGCTAATATTTAAGGCCATTAAGGTAATACTTTTCAAATAAGTTGCTCTATAATGACCATAACTAAACTTCTTTAAGATTATGGAACAATATCACCTGATTTGAATGAACCTTTGGAGAAAGCTTACTATATACGCTTGATCTTTCTTTCTTGAGTTAGACCTTTCCAATGGAAATCAATTTCTTGCTATTGGGGATTTTTTCCCCGTTCCTTTAAGTTTCCTTTTTTTCAAACTTAAACCATCGATTTGTAATTCTCATTTAGTGAAAGAGTAGTAAGTAGATTCCATATGGTTTCATAAAGATCTCGTATTGAAACCAGAATTTATATTTAATGGAAAATTTCATGGGTCACCATAAAATTCAATAACAGAATATATAATTTATAAAGTTAGAAATTTAGTGAGCACCCCATAACGAAATCGAAGGTCTGAAATTCATCAATTTTCATCAAAATTCACAAGGAAACTTTAAAGTCTATGAAATTGGTCAATTGATAAAGATCATTCAAAATCTACGAAGAAAATCTAGCATAAGAAATCCATAAATCATCTGAGAAATCCATTAGGAAATTATAGAATTCATTCAATCAGGAATTCAAATAGTGATCATCAAAAAACTTAATGAGGACAATGGAAATACGAGATTAACGAATCAAAATTATTAAAGAAACAAAAGGTTGTTAAAATCAAGAACTTGAAAATCTAAGAAGAAAGTCAGGAATATGAAAATCATAAATTCTCATCAAAATCCAAAGGGAAACGTGAGTCTCAACAAATCAAAAAACATGTAGAAAACCATCCATATTCTGCCATGGAAGTATAGAGAACCAAATTCATGAATTATCATAAAGATCAAAAAGGAAATTTGATATTCACTGTATTAAAAGTTCGATAAGAAATTATCTCAAATCCATTGAGAATGCAAAATTCACAAGTCGCCGTAAAGATTCATAAGGGTATTTTAGAATTTATTAAATCAGAAATCTTGGAAAGGACTATCAAACAACTAATAAGGAAGTCAAAAATTCATAAATCATTACGAAAATCATCATGTAATTTCAGAGTTCATCAATTCAAAATCCCTATAAAAATCATCCAAAAACTTCAGTAGGAAAATTAGAAACACAAAATTCATCAATCATCAAAAAAACCAGTAAGGAAGCTTAAATTCCATTAAATCAGGGAATTAAAAATCCAAGAATTAAAAATGTGATCTAAAACCCATCCATTCTTATTTAAAATCAGAAGATCAGTGGAAAATTCATAAATTATTGCAGAAAATCAATAAAGGGAGTCAATAAATCACCAACTCATGAAACAAGTGATCAATAAGAAATCATCATGAAAATCAATGGGAAATTTAACATACAAAATTCACGAATCATTAGAGAAATCAGGGGAGAAATTCATTAAACCAATAATTCAGCGAGAAATCATCATTGTGATTTAATAAAGAAATCATGAATACAAAATCAGCAAATCATCGCATAAATCAATGGGAAAGCTCCACAAATGAGTTAAGGATTCGGGAACTCAATAAACAAACAAATGATGAAAAATCATCATGAAAATTCATGAATGTAAAATTCATAAACCATTTTGAAAGTTAACGAAGGAATTGGGAAACCTTGAAACTTGGAATTCAATATGAAGCCTTTATAGAAATTCTTTAATGAGATTAATAAGTTTTCTTGAAGTCCATAAGTCGCCATAAATAAAATCTTCACGAAAAGGAATCGTAAGTCCATAAATCAGGAACCCAACCAAAACCTTATCAGAATCTAAACTAACAAATAGATTATTAGAAATTCATATGATATCAAATTAGAAATCTATCTATCCAACAATACTCTCCTGGACCTATGAATTAGTAAAATTTTGATATATTGGAGTCGAGTTGCATCTGCAAGACCTTGCGATTAACTAGAATACTGGCTCCTTATATACCTATAGAGTCTCTTTTGTTCTAAGGGATTACTCTCTTTCTATGTACTATGTAGTGGTTTACTTATCTTATCCCTTGTGTGTAATTTCTTTTACCATTTGAAATACTTTACTATCCATTCCGTTCTTTTGGCTTTCGTATATATGTTTTGGTCTTTAATTCCATGCTGGGGATTTCTTTTTTTTCTTTTCTTGTCCCATGTCATTTATGAAGATGTAGGTTTCTTAGTCCTTTGTCATGGTAACTGTTTCTCGAGCAATAAATGTTCTAGAATTCATTAATTAATATCTTATTTCCTTTTTGATATGATTCTATACACTTTATCTGCTTTTGACTGTTGTGTTGGACATTTTTATCATGTTGTCCCTATATGTATCCATCTTCAGGATCTCAATTTTGTCCCAGTCGATAGATCGATTTCTTTCTGTAAACCTTTATTCTTTTGGGTTATAAACTTCAGTCTTGATTTAGGGACACCTCTATCCTCATTTTTTTCTGGAGCCCCCACTAGGCTTGGACATCTTTGTTCATTCTTTGATGAGCCACTCTTTGGGCTTGGACATATAGTCCATTCTTTGATGAGCCACTATTTGAAATTCCCTTGTCTTAAAGGGATATATACATAGCTGACCTTCCTCTAGAAGGCTGCTTATGGGTGCTACCTCACCCTCCCCTAAGAGGTGATTTGGATGTTAGGAGCTTTTGATTTTGTGGGTGCTTATCCTGACCTTCGCCTAAGATGTGATATGGACGCTAGGGGCTTTTGATTTTGTGGGTGCTTATCCTGACCTTCGCCTAAGAGGCGATATGGACGTTAGGGGCTTTTGATTTTGTGGGTGCTTATGCTAACCCTCCCCTATGAGGTGATATGAACGTTAAGGGCTTTTAGAGGTTTTGACCCTCCCTTTGTGAGGTGCCTTTGGCAAGGGCTTAAGGGGATTTGACCATTCCCTTCGGAGGTGCCTTTGGTAAGGGCTTCTCTTCCTCCCGGAGGTGCTACGGATTGGCCGTAGGCTAAAACTTCATATATTAAAATCATTTTTGGCCACTTTAAAGGCTCTTTAAAAATCCTTTGAATATTGGCTTCTTTTGTAGAGATAGAATTTTTGTAAACGAACCCTTCTATTACAGCAAGGGATTACATTATGTAAAAAGGGGTTGATTGTATGAAGAACCTTTCTTAGAATTACGTTCTGTAAAGGTTTCAATTTTTTTTCATAGTAGAGACACAGATCTCAAATATGAGACAGGAAGGTCATGATTTATGAAGTTGAGAAATAGATTCTCTAATCTAATTTTTGTCAATAAGGTTTCGATGGCTTTAAAACTTATCATGAAGAGATATGGATTGGCTTCTCATTGCCAATGCTTTTTAGAAACTTTTAAAATGTCAAGACTACTTGATCAAAAATCATGCATTTACTAATGCTATATAATATCTTAAACTTGTTACACAAATATGCTTTTGGGATAAATAATTATTATTTTTCCTCCAGGCCATGGGTGATTGAAAATAGTTTTCTTAAAAGGATATAATTTGAGAAATTTCCTTTTGAAATCATTTGTTAGAGTTGAGAAGCATTGTTTTTCCTTTAGACTTATCACCATGTTTTGGTAGGCGCTGCTTAGTAGCTGAGTAATCTTTTTGCAAGCTTCTCGTAGAATTGTTAGGAGTAAGTTTCATGAGAGCTGATCTTTGTATTGCATGGACTTAAATATTGATAGTTTCTTTATATTAGGAATTTGAATCGTCTTTCTCAGGTAGCTAGAAATTTGTTGTGTTCCAAGGGTGTGCTTAACGTCAGGACTTGTTTTGTTTTCCCTGTAATAGCACTTGAATTTTGAATTAGTACATGGTTAAATTTCAATACAAATCTGAATATGAATCAAAGTACAAATCAAGTTAAAAAGCCAAAGAAGAAGAGAATTCATAGATTAAATCATGTTGTAGAGCCTCATGATTTGATGAGAATCCATAATTTTTTTTAAACCGCTAAGTTTTTTTCTTTAGGAGTTCGCTTTATGCTTCTTTAGTAAACTCCTTTAAAGTTCCTAATATAACCATATTCTGAATTATGCCAGCTAATGCATGACACTCATAGGTTTTTTATCCATCTGATTTATGATAATCACAATAATTTTCAACTTTTCTAGATTCTGATCTGACCCTCATCCTATAAGCAGTTGAGAAACTTTGTTCGTCTTTTAATGAGGCATAAATATGAAAGAGAGAGAGAGAGAGAGAGTGTTCCATAAGGCAATATTATTGGATTTCGAAATCTTCTTCCAAATTCTTTCTCTTTTATCTGACCTTTGACCGGAATTTTAGGGACTTGATCTTTCCTCGTCAATGTCTTGTCTCGATCTTTTCTTGTCATGGCTCATTTCTTCTAAGAAGATAAATTTGCTTGCTTGGGAATAGAAATATTGTAGATCTTTGCACCCGCTGATATAAAAATCTTCCGAGAATGGGGTTTGCTCGACCAGCCCTGGTCAAATTGCCATTGGCTTTTCTCTGTTGGTTATACTTCCTGCCTTTAATGCTTCTACATGAAACCTTTTTAAATATTTATCTAAGATTCTCCCGGTCTTTTTCTGATAGTAGTTAATAGGTTAAAATCCATAACTGGATCTTTGAATGCATAAAGTTGAGTCACAAATTCATAAGAAAATTATTTCTAGGAATGGATTGATTTTGCCCAGCGATTCTTATACCATTTGATAGCTGCTCCTTGAAAAGTAATTGGAAAAAGCTTGTAGTGGATCGGCCTTAGAGCATTATACAAATCCATTCATATCTCAAAATCTATCAAGTGATCTTCTGGGTCGGAAGTTCCATCATACTTCAATGAGGGGATCTAAATATGCGACGGGACGTTAATTGTCATTATCTCTTCTGCAAAAGGAGTTCTTTGCAGGATAACATATTTCTCCGATTTAGAGATCCCCTTTCCCTTAAGGGTATCCATCATTATTTGGTGTAGGGGTCTTCTTGATCGGCCTCATTTTTATGGAAACTTTCGATGTTTCTTTCAGTTAGGCTATTTGATTGCTCGAAGGGCCTTTCGCTTGACTTTCTGTGTTTAACACCTGGTCCTTTATCTCATTTGGAGGTTCCATTTCATCCTCTTCTTCCACAATCCTTACTGGTTCTTGAGATGAGACTTTTTCAAAAAGTTCTTGTATCACCATCATTAGTTGTTACAGATTATGTATTTCAGTCTTATTGTTTTCCAATCTTATTAAGATCGATGGTTGCCCAATTTCCATGTTCTCTAAGTCGAAGTTTGGGACATGTTTTCCAAAGTTGATTGTGGCATAACTCCTTCATTTGAGACATCAATACTATTCATGGCTTTTTCCATCTTCTTCTTTTTGAACGAAGTGCTCTATTAATCCTGGGTGAAACTATTTTGGGATCGGAGGTTAACAAGACTTCTTGTCAATACCCCAAAGTTATTCCAACTAGCGTGGTAAGTTCAGAGGGTGTAATTCCCTTAAGGATTGATTTTGTATCCTCACTTGTAGGTATCTTGCGAATTAAACCTTCCGTTGTTATCGAAAGGTTTAGAGCTTGGACTAAATGACCTTCCGGCTTCATCGAGCTCGCTTGAAGTCTTCTACAAAGGCTTTTCTTTTGATTAGATTAGGTTTTCCTGAATTGAGTCCTCAAAAGGTAGGATACAATCTTATCGAATGGTTAGGGAGGCAGCCTTCCCTGACTTAGGGCAGGAAATCAATTACTTTGGAAAGAAGGTAGCTGCTTCTAACCTGGATGGAAGGTTTGATCACTTATATTAAGTAGATTCCAACCTTGTCAAGAGTATAAAACAGTTGAGTCAATAGTTTCAGAAGATTTCAGTGAATGTTAATCCAAACAGGTTGTCGACCTTGTCGAAAGGTTTAGATTGAAAGGTTTAAGACTCTAAAAGGTTGCAGTTATTGATTGTTCAAGAGTGTTGTCGACCTTGTCAACAAGAACCTTCTGATCTGGTTGAACCTACAAATATAGGTTAACCCAACAATGATTTATACAAGAAGTAAAGTAATTAATAAAGCTAAATACTTCCCTTTTTATTCAAGAAAAACATCACTTTATTAAATTTCCCCAAATCTCACTCAATTAGGGTTTCAATCCTTTAATCAAGAAGTTAAAAAGTTAGAATGAGAGAACTTCGGATCTCCCAAAACATGACCCTTTGGGTCCTATTAATAGATGCAAGCATCCCTCCTTTCGACTTCATGCTCACGACTGGGTTGGAAGGTCACCCTTTTACATACCGCCTTAAACCCTTCGTCTTTATCAAAAGGTTTGCTTTTTCATCTGCTATTATGAACCTTCCACCTTTGTTGGAAGGTTTATTACTCTTCTGTCTCCATGATCCTTCTGCCTTTATCAAAGGATTTGTCCTCTCTATATTGTTTATTGTGGGCCTTTCGACCTTGTCGGAAGGTTGCTATTCTCTTATTTACTATGAACCTTTCGACATTCTCGGAAGGTTGTTCTTCCATTGTTTATTGTGAACCTTTTGACACCGTCGAAAGGTTTCTCTTCTTCAATGATGTCGAAACGTTGTCTTTCATCCTTTGTTGACTTGTGAGTGCTGCTTTCTTCATAAACCTTTCATTATTGTCGGAAGGTGCCCTGGATGTGCTTCAACTAGTTCGAAAGGCGTATTATGCTTTTGAAAAGGTCATTAAGTACTTGCTCACACTTGCTTTGACTTCTTCATCCTCTTCGGAAGGTAAGAACACTTTGAATGTTGAGAGATAAAACCTTTTGACTCCTTCGAAAAGTCTAGGACTGCTATACACCGTTGATTACATCCCTTCGACTCTTTCGAAAGGCTAGAACTGAACTCGTTTTCTTTAATCTTTGTTGAGAGACCTTTTGTCTTAGATGGAAGGTTTATTTTTAGTGTAACAATCTCCTTATATATTAAGAGATGGAGCCTTTCGACTCCTTCGAAAAGGTTTGATGTTAATGAATTTCGATGATTGCATCCCTTCGACTCCTTCGAAAGGTTTGGTTTGAACTTCTTTCCCTTTTTCTTTGTTGAATGTACTCTTGACCTAGTCGAAAGGTGGATTTAAGTATCATCCTTCCTATGGACTTTGGAAGGTAGCCTTGGACTTCGTCGAAAGTTCCTTATCGGAAGGTATGATTAACTAGTACACCTTGATGCTTTTTGATTTTTCTCCATGCTCTTGTGATCCTTCTTTCATACCTTCATTCCTGTGAACATTTTATGGTTAACACTTATCATCGTCAAACTTGTGATCAAGCTGAAGTTTCAAATTGCAAAACAAAACAAATTTTAGAGAAAATCGTGAATAAAAATCAAAAAGATTGGTCATAAAAATTGACAGATGCGCTTTGGGCTTATAGAACTGCGTATAAATCCAATCTTGGGATGTCTCCTTTTAGGCTAATATATGGTAAAGCATGCCATTTGTCTGTTGAAATTGAACATAAAGTGTTATGGAGGATTAAGAACATAAACTTTGATCTTGAAAAAGCAAGCAAAAACAGAAAATTGCAACTCAGTGAACTAGAGGAGATTAGAAACGACGCGTACGAAAATGAGAAAATTTACAAAGAAAGAACAATTTTTTTTTCTAACAAGTCAATCCTAAGGAAAACAGTTTCGCCAAATCAAAAAGTTCTTTTGTACGACTCTCAACTTCATTTGTTCCTTAGAAAATTAAAATCAAGGTGGACAGGGCCATACATGGTACGTACTATTTTTCCACACGGTGCCATAGACGTACAAAACCCTAGGGATGGATCTATTTTTAAAGTCAATGGTCATTATTTAAAACTTTACTTGTAGTTGGCAAGTGATTGAGAAGAGGAGCTCATGACTCTTCATGAGCCATACTACGTCTAGTAAGGAATTTTAACCCTCTCTTGTAAATATGTACATATTTTTCTCCGTTGCGCTCATTAAATCATGTACTGACTGTGGGGACATAATCAAAATCAAGTGTGGGTGGAGTCTCATGTTTATTTTGATTTTTCATGGTTTACTTTTTGCATTTTCTTTCCAAAAAAACACAAAAACAACAAAATTTCCAAAATGTAATGATCTTTTTAGCAATATTGATTTACTTTTGAAGAAACACGATATGGTAAGTATACAATTTTGGTTATTAAATTGAAATTTTTGAAAATAACTTGTCTCAATAAAAATAAAAATAAAAGTTTGATTACAAGTAACTATTGTTCAACTAGTATATAGGAAGGTTCATAGGTGATAATTATGAAGTATGTCCTAATTGGAATCTTTGTTTAAAAGAGTGGTTGATCTAAAGTAAAGGTGATAACATTTTTGATCTTCTAAGTTAAGTGGTGCTAATATGGTTTTTCATAACTCTCCCTTTTCGAATTTGTTTTATAAAAAAAAGAAATACCTAGAGTATGGTGTTCATACGTAATCGTGTACACTCGCATTGCTTTGTACCCTTCTCACATAAGCTTGAAAGGCAGTGCATGATCGGTATACCTGGCCTTGGTTTATCAGAGTTATGTGTATGTAAATAAAATTAAAATAATAAACACCTAGAGTCATGTGTTCATACACAAGTGTGTACACTCACCACGCTATACTCTTCTCACGTAAGCCCGAAAGGCAGTGCATGATCGGTGTATCTGGCCTTAGTTTATCTGAGTTAGGTGTGCAAATAATCATGTTAATATAAATAACAAGCAATTGAAACCCAAGCACTATCTTTACTTATTTGATTTGACTTATTATTCAAAAAAATAAAAATGCAACTTTGTGAAACCTTGATAATCAACTAAAGGATCCGTTTCATAGTCGCACTAATGTTATCAACCGAAACAACTAGCCAAACTAGAGTTTAATTATGGCGATAACTTAATTTTTGTTAGTTTTTGATGAGTAAAAGGAATAAAATTTCTTGATAATAACCAAAACTTATATTTAACTTACTAATGTCAATTAAAAAGAAAATTTGACATTTGTAAATATTTTGGAAACTTGCATCATGTAGTCTTTTACTACCAGATACCCTTTTGATTTTGTCAAAATCTGAATAAGTAGAAGACAAGAAAAATTAGAGATAATAGCTTCAGCAAGGCCTTTCGAAGGAGTCGAAGGGATGCTACAGCCAAAGGCCAAAAGTATTACAACCTTTCGAAGTGGTCAAAAGGGTCAAAAGCACTCTTTCGCTTCAGTGGTTTCATTTTGAAGTAGGTGCTTCTGCATGCATAAAGGCATATCGAATGAGTTGAAGAAACAACTTTTGAAGACAATGGATGACAACCCTTCATATGCTCACCAAAACTTTTAAGACCAAAGGTTTCTCCTTCATTCAAAATACTCAAAAAGATGCCTTGATCAGAACAACCCTTTCGAAAGCAGGATCAAGCCTTTTGAACTGGTCGAAGCCTTTAATAACAAGGGAAGGTTTCACATCAATTCACAAGCATACAGTTGGAAGCTACAGAGTCGAAAGCTCATACTTTTGCTTCTTATGAAAACCAAACAACATAAAGAGAGAAGGCACAACCATCCCTTTTGACAAAGATGGAAGTACTCAAGCCCATTCAAAAGCACAACAGAGGGATGCACAAGTGTCAAAGGAGTCGGAAGGTATCTGAATCCACCTTTCGACCAGGTTGAAAGCACCGACTCGAAAGGTGCCAACCAACAACTCTAAATAAGACCTAAGGAGTCTGGTTTAGGGGATACGAATTGATTCACTCTATACTTGTATTTTCTTAAATTTGATAATTTGTAAAATCTAAATTTGTAAATCAAATTGGAGAAACTTATCAGTGTAGTCATCGTTCGATTAATAAAAGCGAAGATTTCAAAATTTTCGATTATATAGCTTTTTGAAGGGTTTAATTGGAATTTAACTTTGTTTTACAAGTATCAACCTCATCGAAAGGTACCTTTCGAGAGGGTCGAAACCCCTACTTTTCAAAGTACTCCAAGTCCTTAACTCCAAATCACCACTCACTAAAATTTCACCTTTTAGTGAACCGAAACCTTACACCTAACCTGTTTTACCTTAGATTTCAAAATCAGACCCAAGTCATTAAAGAAATCAGCTTTCGACAAGGTCAAAACCCATTTAGACAAGCAATATTCTTGAATTTTTAAAGCCAACCTTTAGGGTTTCGCAACTGTTTCAAAAGGAAGGCTTCGAAAGGATAATCAAACTTCTTTGGTAAGATCAAAACTTAAAAGAAAAGAATAAAAGGGTTCCGATCAGATCGAATGGTCAACAAAGAAAAGTTTTACAATAAAGACCTATTTAAAAAGAGAACCAAAAGGAAGTATTCATATACTTTCTCCCTTTACTCAACCAAAAGAAACTTGAAAAGGAATAACTCTTTCCTTAAACTTCACTTTTGGGTGTTGACAAGTTTTCTTGTTGACATTTTGGTCAAACTTATGATCTTGTTAAACATCCAACACCATTTTCCTTTAACCCAATTCTATTCCAAGCTAAAGCTCTTTGGAAATTACTTCATTATGATTGGTAAATTCAAAATATCCAACAAAGATTCCTCGGAGCCACATCTAATTGGATTCTCCTATGAAACGATTATTGAAAGGAATTTACAAAAAGAACAACTATTAAGGATGAAGGCTTTAAAGATCACAAGGAAAAAGAAAGTTGAGGCCTATGATTCACTTAAATGGAGTTTAAACCCTTTTCATATAGGTCTCACCCCAATCTTTGCCTTAAAAGAAAAGAAAATGGGAGTGACAACTTGTTTGATCAAATGAGGAAAACCATTCAACATTATACCAAAGGCACGATCTTTGAAGAAGGGATAATGACTAGTTACAACGCCTTTGCACACCAATGGGATCAAGCAACAAGTGGGACACTACCTACATTTGAACAAAAAAGAGTTTTAAAAAGAAAACTAATTGACAAAGGTGGAACTCTAGAGCTAAGTAATAAAAGATCTAGAAACCATCCTCTAGAAAGGAGTTTCAAGTCAAGACTTACAAAAGAATGCAACTTAGCAACATCTATTGAGAATGTCTACTCATTAACCAAGGATGAACTCAACTATTGGCCATCACAAAAGAAGAAACCAAAATATGAAAGAAATCTGGGAGGATCCTACTGCCATTACTATATGATGTGAACTAACCGCCGCAGAGCCCTAGTAGGGATGATAATCAACTTTTCCGTCAACGAAAAATCAATTAGTTTGTAAAGAGATCATATATGAAGTCAATAAAGAACAATTTTACTAAGAAAGATCTACATGGTTGGGAGTGAAATACTTCTTTTTTTTGGACACTAACTTTAATGGTCAAAGCCTCTATCCGCACCCAGTTGGTCAGGGTAGAGCACCTCTTGGAGGAAGGAGTTTAGCCTTTATCCGTGCCACATTATAGCCAGGTTAAAGCATCGACAAGCCCTTGACTGCGCCACGCTATGGCTAGGTCAAGGCACCTCCTGGAGGGAGGACAAAGTAAGCCCTTGGTCCCGCCATGCTATGGCCTTGCCAAGACACCGAAAAAGCCATTGACCATGCCATGCTATGGCCAGGTCAATGCACCCTCCTGGAGGAAGGATGGAATAAGCCCTTAGTCTCGCCATGCTATAGCCTGGTCAAGGCACTGAACAAGCCCTTGATCGTGCCATGCTATGGCCAGGTCATGGTGCCTCTTAGAGGAAGATTGGGTAATTCCTTGGTTCCAGCTTGAGAATGAGCTAACCAAACGCACGTGTTAACAATGGACTAAGATGTCCAAGCCCAAGAAGCGGCATACCATCAATGGGCTAAGATATCCAAGTCCCAGAATTGGCATATCAACAATGGACTAAGATGTCCAAGCCCAAGAAGTGGCATATCAACAATGGACTAAGATGTTCAAGCCTAAGAAGCGACATATCAAACAACAGACTAAGACGTTCAAGCCCAAGAAGTGGCATATCAAATGATGGACCAAGGCATCCAAGCTCAAGAAGTAGCCAAACAAACCGCAATTGCATACAAGGCCTAAAGGGTTTACATGTCAAAGAAGACAAAATATAAAAGTAGAATATGACTTCGCTTATTAATACCCGAATTAGGTTTTAGATTTCTTATTTCTAAAACTTTATCCATTAATATCCAAATTTAGGTTTCGAGCCTTTACCAATAACTTATGGCCTTCCTTATACCCAAATCTTGGTTTGAAGCTATAACTATTTAATGGACTTTGCTTATTAATTCCCTAATCTGGGCTTAAGGTTTCTGTTATAAAAATAATTATTATAGACTTCTAATTATCCACCGTTAATGCCCTAATCTGGGCATGAGATTTCTACTATAAAGGAAGTTATTATAGATTTTTAATTATCCATTACTAATACTATAACATCCCCTATCTTGAGGCTGAAAGCTAAGCATTTCAGATGCTGTAGGCATCTATAGTATTAACTTCCGATGACAAAATACAGTAATGTTAATGATATCTATAATATTAGAAGCACATGAATATGAAACAAAATCACAGATTTCAAAAACAAATTTTCCAATTTCATTTCAAAAAACATGTTTCATATTCATTACATAATTCAAATCGTCTCCCAGGTTAAGATCAAATATAATTATTACATAAATATGCTAAGAGCGACATATGAAGATGCCCCCTTTGATGATCTGAGTACTATATTGACATAAACTGTCTTAATACATCATAGCGGAATAAACATAAACAACAACTCCTAAATATAACTAACATCAGCCTCCTACTTGTCTCCGAAAGATTTATTTGTCCTCTTACTAAATCTGTAAACCCAAACTCTCAGTCTACTCAAATTAATCTTAAGCACCCAAGAATTTAAGGGGAAAAACATAGTTTCGATTCAGACATAAAGCCTGGTGTAAATAATACTATTACATCTTGGTTTACTAATATTAAGTAAGACCGGATATTAAGTGAGACCATCCCACTTAGTGGAATGGGTTTTCCCTCACTAATATCCCTTTAAAACATATCATTTTATAATTCAGAATCCAACAATCATACCGCTTATAAAATAATAGCAATATCATATATGCTTTTAAATAGGAAACAATTGGACAATCTGTCCAAAATAGTGTAGTTTTGTTTGGAAACTACTAACCTTTGGCAGACTCGGGCCTACCGAACAAACTAAACAAATAATCTAACAAAAGTTAGACAAACTTCTAGACGATCTGTCATTAAGTTACTTCTCCAAAGGTCACTTCATCCTAATGGTTTTTCGGGCTCACCAATAACCTATCCTTCTCCTTTGTATATATTCCTTTCTACGTGTAACCATCATTTAAGTCTTACCTATGACTAAGCCCTACACACTGGAATTTTGGACTACATTAGCTTAAGGCTAGAGGTAATGTATACAGCGCGACCCTATACCAGTCCCATCTGGTATTCTAATATCTGAGTCATTTACTTAAGGTAACTACCCTTTAAATTTTCTTGAAAACCTTTTCAAAATGATTTAACCCTTTGAATCATACTTATACAAGGAAAATATACTATTTTCTTTACTTAAATCCCTTTTCCATGTTATATGTACTTTACACAAAATTGTTGATGAACACATTCGAAACTCTTGTTTAAACGCTTTAAACGACCCCTTTTGAAAACATTGAAATCATCCCTTTCGAAAGATTTATAAAGCCATAAGCATCCTTCTTTCAAACAACCTTAAACATGCCTTTCAAAACCTTTGGAACCCTTCCATTTAAAATCTTTAAAAACATAAGGGAACCACCCCTTTAAAACCTTTATCTCAAACCTTTCGAAAGCATTAAGTTCTTTACATAAATCAAACAATTCGAAAGCATTCGGGTTCAAGTAAAACATGTGTATCAACCTTTTGAGACCATTTAAAACTATTCCTTTCGAAACCTTTAGGTTTAACTTATAAAACAACAAGAGGGTCTTAAAACAACTAAGTTGAAAGTAACTATTTCGAAAGCAATTTCCTAAGTAAAAGATGCGGATGATGTCGTAACCAATCCCTTTGAAAGCATTGAAGAAGCGGCCTAAGTTTTAAAATAAAAAACCCTTTCGAAAGCTTTGTTTCAAAAGGTTAGATGAGGTAGTAAGAAGTCGAAAGCTTCTTTATAAAACAAAAGGCGCAACCTCATTAGAAACCATTCTTTAAAACCTTCTAAATAAGTCAAAGCATTCTTTTCAAAAATAAAGCAGGTGCATTTCCTTTTAAAAGCAAAGCAAGGCTTCGACCCCTCGGAACCCCTAGTTTCGACTATGAACCCTATGCCTATGTGCAATTCACTATGTACCAAGTCTTTGATACCATGCGCATTGCTTTTGATGGAGATGGTGGCGGAAATACCTGGTTGGTGCTGAAAGTGGCAAAATAGCAAAATTATGGTAAAAAATGAATTTTAACTTTAAAAAATAATTCTTTTCAACTAATCTGCCTTATTTGCCAACACATGATTGTTAGCTAATTTCTTTTCTAGATCCTTTTCTAAAAATGCTCCCGAAATTTCAGAAACAATAATTTAAAGTGTTTACAAAATGCCCTTTCTCCTTTTATAAATATATAAAATATTTAAGTCCCATGCTTTAAATAATTTTATATATTTATTAAAATACTTAGAAAATTTCTATAAAAATTCCCTTAAATCACTTTTAATATGTTTTATAACATATTTAAATTTTCGATCCAAAACTTATATAAAATAACCGTAATTAATTTCAAACCCAATTAACTATTTCATCACTAGAAAATTAATAATAAATCCACATTAATTAAGAAAATTGTAAAACTTAAAACCATCTCTAAAATATCATTTCTGACCTTATCTTAAAATTGCAAGGAATTTGGATGTCATTTGGTAGGTTTCTCAACCTAAAACTATCTTAAAACCCATATGATTAAACAAAATTCATCAACAAACATATATACCTAAATATCATTCAAAACATGGAAATAAACTTTGCAATATATATAGAGATCTGATCTAGAATTGAAATAAAAATATGAGATGTAACCTATTATTCACCTTTAGCTTGTGATTAAGGAGTTGAGATTTGACCTTGGATTAAATTTCTTAAGCTTCTTCTTCTTATCTTCTTCGAGTTTTCCCTTAATGGTGGTCGGCCTCTTTTAGTATTTGGTTTTTTTTATGAACGTGAAAAATGAAGATGTATAAGGGTTTAGGGTATCAGAATAAAACTTATTCTGATTTTGCCCTTACCTAATTCCCAAATTTATTTCATTTTAAATCCCCTTTTAGTTTATTATTTTAACAAAAATCTCAATCCCTTAACCATTTACATTATTTGATTTGACTAGTTAAAAGTCCTAAATAATGTTAATCAAAATTAGGGCCATTACAAATACCTAAATCTAGGTTTAAGGGTTTTATTATGAAGGCCATTTTTGAATCTCATTTGTTAAAATCTGGGTTATTGGGCTTTTATTACAAGTGTTTATACAAAGGTTTCTAGACTTTTGTTATATGGACATTATTAATTTTTTGTTAGCTATCTCCAGAAAATGACTTTCTAAAACACTTATATATTTGGTTGAGGCAATGGTTTTTTACCATCAGACTTCAGATATTCCAACAATGTGTTTAAAGTTGAATTCTTAGATATTTCTCACCAAAAACAAGTTTCAAAACATTTCATCAAAAACAAATACCTTTTCACTTATTGTCATATGTTGACATAATGATTTATTAATCTCCGCGAATAATTAGGACAAATTTTTATAGATTTCAAACCGACGATACGAAATATTGTTTGCTTCGTGCTTTTCAGGGAAAACAAATTAGTAAAAAGGATTGAAAGATCCAGCAAAAACAAAAACTATGGTACAAGCTATCAACCATATGTTTCAGAAATAACATTACAAGAAAGGATCACCAACTAGGAATATTACAAGATTTTCATAACTTACATAGTTTATGAAATTATTTACAAGCGTATAGGACAAATACATACATTTCATAAATTTAAATCGTTCATAAACCTTAAACAACTTTACTTAGATTCTCAGCAATTAGAGGATCCATAATTTGATGAATTGCAATGCGAAGAACCTCTTTAAGTTTCTTCTCTTTCTTCCTCATCTTGTCTTCATCATCAACGCCCTTGATGTTGGTTTTCAAAATACAGTTAAAGGCTTTATTCATGTTTTAAAGAGTTTTATTCTCCCTTTTTGAATCAGCGATGTGCTTCGGGAGCAAATACTTTTCACATTCAAGCTTTTGAATCCTAACCCCATATTCATTTATGAATTGCAAGTATCTTACTTTTTATGTTCATCAAAATACTTCATCATTTCAAATTTAACTTTCCTAAATCATTCTCCCACCACCTTCTCATCCATCAGGGAGGTGGATTAGTCATATTGTGGAACTTCTAGATTGCTAGGGAAGTAGACCTCATAGATTTATGATAAATGAAATAGCATTTGATACTGTTAAATCGATGATTGAGATACTATCCCCTATAATGAATTCTAGTGATTCACATTGAGCTTGACTATCCTTTATTTTAATCTCCAAGTCACTGATTTGCTAGAGGAGTTTAGATATCTTATGGTCAAAGTCAATTGAAGGATTCGATTTGACTTGATGCTTTAACGAGGAAATAGCTTCGTTTTTACTCTTAACATCTGCCTCCAAATTGACAATCTTATCTTTTAAGATTCCTAATAATTGTTTTCTAACGCAAAAATATTCTATTCCATTTTAGTGCTTCTGTGTTACCTTGGAAACAACAAGATAAAGTATCGTCAAGAAGCTTTCTCTTTTCAAGATCCGCTAACAACCTATCTTTAATATTGATAAAGAGTGACATTGAATCTAATGAGTGTAGCGTTGCAGGTAGTTGTTGCTCATGTTTAGACAAATAAAGAAAAAGAGAATAAAGTCAAGAACTGAGTAATCCATCTCTTTATTATAATGATAGAAGATTACAACTTAGGTAAAAATGAAACTAAAAAGTAAAGTTGACATTTGTTTTACATCTAAAGTAGGGATGCATACATTTCTAACTTTATTCAATCAATTAGCAGAAGAATAACTGTTAAGTAAAAAGGAACATTAATTCCATCCGGATTAATAACCGGAGGATATTTACTATAGTCCCATTCCTTGGCAGGAGGACTATCGCGACCACATATTAATTTAGTGTGATATATCTGGATCACTCTAGGTAGCTTTTCTTTTTCTGTACCGAGAATATCAAAACGGAGTCGAGGATGTTCCGTATAAACTTTTAGTAAATTCTTCAGAAAACAATATCTGGCTAGTGTTTGCACAAAAAATGGGCAAACACCTCCAAGTCGTATGATTTAGTCGATTTTATATTGTTCTTAGTGATTTGGGTGATTCATGAAAATATATAAAATAGATGGACTAAACTGTAAAAGACATACAGATTTATAGTGGTTCGGCCAGAATGTGCCTACGTCCACTTTATATGCTATTCTCCTTTTCTATTCAGGTTACAAGTACAAAGCTTTGATTACAAGTATCTGAAATTTGTTTGAAAGTTCTATCCGTGCTTGAGCTCTCAAACTTCTCTGCCATTGTTGTACCCCTGCCCCTCTATTTATAGATTGAGGCTGGGGGTAGGGGTCTTGGATGTATATAGTTTCTGGTGGGCCTAGGCTGTTTTAATCTGGCCTGGCAGTGTTGGTTCAGTGATGCCTTGGTCCAGAGAAGGTTGGAGTGGCCTTCAGTTCGGTAGTGGTTGGAGTGGCTTTGGTTCGGTAGTAATTGGAGTGGGAATTGGTTCGGCAGTGCTTGGTCCGGCAATGGGTTGGTAGTGGGTGGAGCGTTGTTTGGACCGGTAGTAGATGGAGAGTGAGTTGGTTCGGCTAGGCATTGGGGAGGAGATGGTTCGGTAGGGACTTGTAGAGGGAGTTGGGATTTGGTTCGGTGGTAGGTGGAGCAAGGGCTGGTTCGGCGGTGGCCTCCCTCATCTTGGTTCGGTAGCACCGGTCTAGTGGAAACACGCCCAACACTTGCCCCCCAAAGTGGGGCATATGCCTGCATATGCCGCGCTTTGTTTTAGCTTGGACATTCTCATCTGGTCCTGTGTGCCGAACCAGTTGGTCCGGTATCCTATGCTTGCCTATAAGTATGGGCTTCGTGTCTCTGTTCATCCTTTATCGTTCGAGATAGCCGAATCAATCAAGTTCCGAATCAAACTTGACTGTTTGAAATAGCCGAATCAACCAATTACCGAATCAACTGCCGGACCAGGTGAGTTTTCTTCTGCCGAATGAACTTTTATGGTAGGACTACCGAATGGGATCGGAGAGCATGAGTGCCGAATGAATTCTTGGCCTTGAACTTCCGAATGAACTTTTTATGTTGGGAATACCGAATGAGATCGGGAGTTTGAATGCCGAATGAACCTTGAGCCTTTTATGTTTTGAATTACGAATGAAATTCCATACCGTACGTACTCGCTTGTTTATATCTCTTGTTCTAACGAGGCGTTTTCTCATGTTGCAGAAAATGTCTCATAAAGTAGAAACCCGTTCTGATAAGAAGAAATCCAGGGACAAAGAAGAGTCCTCTGTAGTTCCCCCAGTTCGGGCAGGACCCGAACGTCATGGACCAACCCCGAGATCATTAGTAGATGGGTATGGCCCTCAGGAGCTCTTGAATTCCCAGCCTGACTGCTTTCCTAGCTCCCTCAAAGATGAGCAGCTTGATGTTATGTCTCGCTCTTTTGGGATTGACAGAGCGCATATGTTGTTGCCGGGGGAAGGAGTGATGCCGTATAATCCCCCTGAAGGATATTTTGCTTACAGTAGGTATCACTGTATGTGCGGAGCCATCCCTCCGATCAATGCCTGGATAGTTAGCTTTATCACATATTTGAAGGTGGCCCCTTTCCAGCTTCAGCCCAACTCCTATACCATCTTGGTGAGCCTGTTTATTATCTTCCAGAGAAAATATGGGCGTCCCCCTTCCAACCGGGAGATCAGGTATTTGTACAAATTGAGAGGCTATAAGAAGGGATCTCCATATATTAGCTTAGAGTCGACCGTGTCTTTCAAGCCAGTCCTGGACTTGTGTTCGAAATTTAGCATGTTCAAGAAGGAATGGTTCTTCGTTAAGGACGACTCTGTTTCTTTCCACCGCTTCACCTCTAGCTGTAAGTTGAATCTTATTTATAATTTCCGTCCTGACTGCAATGCTCCTCCTTATGTGCTTTTGTTTCATGCTAGCGACAGGTGGCTTTGCGGTCGTAGAGAGCGATCGCCTGGTTCAGATGGCTACGGAAATAGAAGCCATCCCGGAAAGGGAGAGGGCAGCTTCTTATTTGATCAAGAATGCTACTCTTCTGGAGCACAACTTGATTCTGCCATGCCAGTTTGTGGTCAAGCAGAGAGACACGGCTGAGGAGAGGGCCGCCAAAGCTAAAGGAGGGGCTACCGCGTAGAGTGGCAAAAGGAAACCCTTCTCAAAACCTCCAATTGCCGGGGGGAAGAAGCTTAAGAAGTCCGATGGACCCTCCCCCAGCACATGTCCAGACATCCTGGAGGAGGAAGATGTGGAGGAGGAAAGAGGTGAAGATGAAGGAAGAGAGCAGAAGTGATGGGGAAGGTGATGGCGATGGCCATGGTGATGATGGACAGAGTGGTAGTGGCGCTGGGGCTCTGTCTTCTGAGCAGGCAGGCGAGATCCAGGAGTGGACAGATGATGCTTTCTGCCCAGCTTTTGAGGGGTTGGAGGAAGGATCGGCCTTGGTGGAGAAGCCAAAGAAAGCTGACAAGGCCAGGACTAGTGCCGATTCATCTTCTAAGAGCATTTCAGCTAAGGCAACTCCTGCGATTCAAGGTGAATTTTTGACTTCCGACGACTCCATTTATGATAAGGATTTAGGAATATTTTACGGCCAGCTTCCGTCCTGGAATGAGATTCAGGAATTATTGCAGTATCCTACTCCTCCCCAGGGTTTGTATAAAAAAGCGTCTTTTTACTCTTCTTAGTTTGATACGTTTCTTGAATTATAGCTCAATGTATGCTTGTAACACTTGGTTTTTATTCCAGGAGCGGGCGAAGCGGTCAAGACATCAGATGTTCGGCACCGTCTTGAACAATACAAACTCCTCAAAGCTTCTACTAAACCGAAGCCTCCGACTAACCGCCCCGGAGACGTAGTCGGCTACCGTCCTCTTCTTGGGGTCGTCGAAGAGGATATCCAAAAGAAGAAGAGGAGCCGTTCCTTGTTCGAATCCTCACCTGGTCCTCAGCCCCCAACTCAACCTCTTCAGGATACCACGGAGGAGAATATTGAGTTTATACCTTCCCCGCACCCGTCTGAAAACCCCACTGTTACACAAATAGATCATCTCGGCTTGGCTCGTAATCCGTTTGCGGGTCATCCAGATCTGGATCCTGGCTCTCATGATATTTCCTTCGACGAGGCTACTGGTGAGCACCTTCTCCCTCGCAATCCTATGGTAAGGGTGCTTGATGAGGCTAAGTCCCTGGACCTTGATTTGCTTACCACTCGGATTGTAACTTTGGGGGACGAAGCTAAGGCAAACATTGACCGGGTTGCTGAGGAGACCAGGAAGCTGATGGGGCATCATGCCCGACTGGTCAAGGCCGGAGAGGAAATCGGGAATGCTAACATTTGAATGCAGTTAATGGTTTCCGACCAGGCCAAACAACTCGCCGATAAGGCCATCCAGATCTCTCAGCATGAGGCCGCCTCCAGGCGACTAAAGAAAACCATGGAAGAGGCTAGCATGGCAGAGTTACGAGAAATGGAGGCTGCCTACAGGGAACGGATCGACATGGCTATTGCAATGGTGGATGAGGTTCGGAAAGTGGATCTCGAGCGGGTAGAGGAGTTATCCAGGAAGCTTGAAGCCGTAGAGCTTGCTCAAACCAAGCTGAAGGAGGAGATGAGGAAATCCTTTCAGGCTGACCGCTCGCGATACCGATCGGAGAGGCATGCTGCCGTTGCAAAGCTATTGGCTTCTGAGGTTCGAATAGTGGAGTTAGAGGAGAATGAGGGGATAATGGATGAGATGCTTCAGGATATGTACTTTCGCACTTGGAAACAGGGCAACTTATCCTGGATGGATGATTATCCCCGAGTCATGGCCAGGATTTATCTCAGGGCTCTGGAGGAGGCTAAGGCCGAAGAAGATAAGGAGGGTGGCGTGGCCTTCAGGATGGATGTGGTCACGACTCAGTTCACCAAGGAGGAGAAAGTGGCGGTAAAGGAGGGTATGTGGCTACTTACTGCTGAGTAGGTAGGTGTGTAGTTGGAGGATGATGATCAAGGAGCAGATGCTGGTATGTCTTCCCTTTTAGTCTTTTTGTAACTTGATTGCCTATTGTTCATGACTATTAATGGGTTCTTTCCTGAATTGGACAGGCAGGACCTCTGAAGCACCAACTACTTCTGGTCAACACGTTGAGAGTTCCGATCCGGAAGTTAAGTAGATCTCGGAGGGCCAGTAGAATAGAGGTGAAGCTCTGATGCAGCCAACTCCTTGACTTGACTGGGACATCTTTTGGTTTACTTGACATTGCTGTCTATGTTAGTCCCAAAACATTAATGTAACTGTAATTATATTATTTGTAATGAACGACTTTATTCTTGGCATGTAATTTTTAACTTAAGCTGATTCTGTCATATTCGAATGCTTTTGTTATCTTGATGTGTTGTGTAAGAAATATAGCTGTGCACATGCCTGTGATTCAATCGTGTTTGATGCTAAGTTCTTGCTTAAAATATAACTTCACGTCTTGCAATGTTATTGTGATGTGTGAATAAATTATAGCTACGCATTCATAGACAAAGGAAGAGAGTATCGCCCTTCGTGTTTTAGTTGTAGATGGTACCTTTGAATGTCTTGTGTGACTGAGTATGGAATGCAGCTGAGTGTCATGTCATCCAGTTGTGAGTTCCTATCCCCATTTGCGGGTGTCTCCTATTTTGTGCCCTGCACTTTAGGGATCGTTATATAGGATAGGAGGAAAGTTTTTAAATAAAATAGGAATATAAGAAATAGTAAAACTTCCAACCACGGAAGGCCTTTGATGTGCTTAAGTTCGTGGCAAACGGTTTTTGTAGTCACTTTCCCTAGCTGTGGGTCTTGGAGACATTTGTCACCCATCTTACGCCTCCGCGGGGAGTTTTCTTTTTTACCACAACCGTACTTAAGACAGATCAGAGCCGAGATCGCGCACAGTAACTACCCGGGCCATTATGGCCCGTAATCATGGGTATTATTCGATTTACCGTGGCCGGCTAGCGTGGGTGCCGACCTTCAACCGTGAACTACCCCTGGCTGGCCACACCTTATGTTGGGGCTTAAAGTAGGTTCACAGTCGCCGACGAGCCGAACGCCGTAATGAGCTGCCTCGGCTATAGTCGGCCTTCTCGGTGGCTTATAGTCGGCTCATTACAGTTGGCTTTAAGGGCTGATCGCGAGTAATGAGTTAACCCGCAGCAGAGGGATGCTGGAGCAAAAGTGTCTCATTGGCGAGGGCATAGATTCGTATAATACCTGTTAGGTCTTGTCCAGGGGAGGTCGCGCCGTGATGCGTCTTGAATGGAAATGCCATTACATAGGATTTTGTTCAACAGAAAAGGATAAAGTTAACAAGCAACCAAGATATAAAGGAACAAGTTAAAAAAGAGACAAGTTTTTAAAGTGGTTCGGCACGAAAATGCCTACGTCCACTGATTCTCTTTGTTAATTCACTTCATATGGGCAGTACAAGTTAAGAAAAGTATCGACGAAGGTGTTGGATATTCCATGCCCTATGGAACGCCTCCCCGTCCACTGTTGACAAAATATAAGCTCCGTTGTGGAGGTCTTTATGAATTACATATGGTCCGTCCCAGATTGGATCTAGCGCTCCGGGGCGTGGGAAGATTCGCCTGAGGACAAGATCTCCTTCTTGTAAGCTACGATGCTTGACTTTGGAGTTGTATTGCGCCGCCACTTTTTGCTTGTGAGCTGTTGCTTTGAGCGCTGCATTGTTTCTTCTCCCTTCAATTAGATCCAAAGACATGTGAAGGAGTTCTTCGTTCTCTTCTGGGTTATAGTGGATCCTGCGGTGGGAAGGTACTACAGTTTCGACTGGGAGCATGGCCTCCGATCCGTATGCCAAAGAGAAAGGAGTATACCCCGTTGATGTTCTGAATGATGTGCGGTAGGCCCAAAGTGCCGTAGGAAGTTCATCCACCCAAGCGCCTTTCGATTTTTCAAGCTTCTTTTTGATTAAAGTTTTGAGAATTTTGTTGACAGCTTCGACTTGTCCGTTTTCTTGGGGGTAAGCCACAGATGAGAAGCTTTTGTGAATTCCGTGCTTTTGGCACCAGTCGGCAAACTCTTCGCTGTCAAACTGAAGTCCATTGTCCGATATTATTTTGAGTGGAACCCCGTACCTGCATAGAACATTTTTGATTAAGAAGTTAATAACTTTTGCTGAGGATATTTTATTTAGAGGTTTCGCTTCCACCCATTTTGTGAAATAGTCGACTGCCACTATAGCATATTTGGCTCCGCCTCGGCCCACCGGCAATTCGCCAATCAGGTCAATTCCCCATACTGCAAAGGGCCAAGGGCCGGTCATTTGAGTAATCTCATTTGTTGGTAGTCGAGGAATCTTGGCAAATTTCTGACATCTGTCACATTTTTTAACAAAGTCTAAGGCGTCTTTGTTTAAGGCGGGCCAGAAATATCCATATCGGAGTATTTTCTTTGCCAGAGTCTGTCCTCCAGTGTGATCTCCGTAGCTTCCTTGATGGATGTTGGATAAGATTTCCTTAGCTTCCCTTCCAGCGACACACCTTAATAAGGGGTTAGAGAAGCCGCGCCGATAGAGGATGCCTTCTTGTATTGTGTAGCGGGAAGCTTTCCTCAAGATTTTTCTGACTTCGTTACGCTCGCAGGGCAGTGTGCCATCTTGTAAGAATTTTCGGATGGGAGTCATCCAAGTTTCGTCTTCGATTGAAGCTACCAGATTCACTTGCTCGAAACTCGGGGTTAGTTGCTTTGAGATGGCTACTGTTCCGGAAATGGTACCGTCATTCATGCTAGCTTACTTTGCCAGCTCGTCGGGCTCTTGGTTCTCTTCTCGAGGGATGTGTTTGATTAAATAGTGATCCAATTAATCGAGTAGCATCTTGGTCTTCTTTAGATAAGCTGTGAGTCATTCTCCTCGAGTCTGAAATTCTCCTAGTATTTGGTTTACAATAAGTTGAGAATCACTATGAAGACATAAAGAACTGACTCCAATCTCTAAGGCAAGTTCTATTCCAGCTATTACTGCTTCGTATTCTGCATCGTTGTTGGTGGCAGCGAATTCCAACCTTAGAGCATAGCGTAGCTTCCTTCCCCTGAGAGTGATTATTACAATACCTGCCCCCGAGCCTTGTTCGTTTGATGCTCCATCCACAAAGAGATTCCACTTAATGTCTCTTGCTATTTCAGATTGCTCCTTACCTTCGTTGGTAGTGAATTCAGCAATGAAATCGGCCATGGCTTGTCCTTTGATGGCGGTGCGAGGATGGTAGGTAATATCATATTGACTCAGTTCAATGCACCATTTAAGTAGTCGTCCAGAAGTGTCGGGACGATGGAGTACCTGCCTTAGCGGTTGATCGGTTAGAACTCTGATGGAATGAGATTGGAAATAGTGTCGCAGTTTCCGTGACGTGATTAGTAAACAGTATGCTAGCTTCTAAAGTTTAGGATATCTGGCTTCTGCCTCTGTTAACCTCTTGCTTACAAAGTATACTGGCCGTTGCACGCGGTTGTCTTCTCTCACCAAAGCGGTGCTTAGAGCATGAGATGACACAGCAAGGTATAGGTATAGCTCTTCGCCTTCGTTTGGAGTTAAGAGTACCGGTGGTCTCTGAAGGTGTTCGATTAGGTTAAGAAAGGCCGTTAAGCATTCGTCAGTCCACTCGAACTTTCCTTTGTCTTTCTTTAGAGCCTCGAAGAAGGGGACGCACTTGTCAGTCGCTTTAGAGATGAATCTGCTTAGGGCGGCCACCTTCCCATTTAGGCTTTGCATTTCTCTTCGAGTGGAAGGTATCCTGATATCTTTTAGGGCTCGGACTTGTTCGGGGATTGCTTCAATCCCCCTAGTATGGACGATGAATCCCAAGAACTTTCCTGATGACATTCCGAATGAGAACTTTAGAGGATTCAGCTTCATTCCATATTGGCGAAGTACGTGAAACATCACGCTCAGGTGGCTTATGTGATCGTTGGCTTTCCTCGATTTTACTAGCATGTCATCCACATAAACCTCCATAGTTCGTCCTATTAGCTCCGCAAACATCTTGTTGACGAGGCGCTGATAGGTAGCTCCGGCGTTTTTAAGTCCGAAAGGCATTACTCTATAGCAGTACAATCCCCGGTCAGTGATGAAACTAGTGTGTTCTTGGTCGGGAGCGTGCATAGGAATTTGGTTATATCCTGAGTATGCGTCCATAAAAGATAAGAGTTCGTGCCCGGCTGTGCTGCCCACAAGCTGATCGATTCGGGGGAGCGGGAAGCAATCCTTTGGGCAAGCGTCATTTAAGTTGGAGAAGTCAATGCATGTTCGCCACTTCCCATTAGCCTTTTTTACTAACACCGGGTTAGCGATCCACTCTGGGTAGATGGCTTCTCGTATGAAGTTATTGGCAAGTAGGTTCTTTACTTCTTCATCGAGGGCTGCTGATCGTTCTGTCCCCATACTTCTCTTTTTCTTCTTTACTGGCACCTTGGTAGGATCGATGTTCAGTACGTGGCATGCTACGTCTGGGGAGATTCCCGTCATGTCAGCGTGCGTCCATGCAAATACATCCAAGTTGTGGCGGAGAAAATCAGTGAGTTGATCCTTCAGTTCTGCTTTTAGTTGAGATCCAATTTTCAACAGTCTACTTGAGTCATGTTTGTCTACAGATACAAACTCCATAGCCTCTGCAGGCTCGGCGGTGCCCTCCTCCTCTTTGTTCCTGGGGTCTAATTCATTGAAAGGATCACTGGTATATCGAAGAGGAGGGGCTCTCTTTAGTTGCTATGCTTCCAAACTTTTCATGCAGAGAGTAGTCTCTGCATTCTTCCCTTTATCCCTTCTGCGGTTATTGCGAAGTTCAGTTACATAGCAGTCTCGAGCAGCATCTTGATCTCCCTCTACTTTTCCTATTCCATTGTCTGTTGGGAATTTCATCTTCAGGCACTACGAGGCCAGGACAATTTGGAAGTCGGACAAGGCTGGTCTTCCTAAAAAGGCATTGTAGGCTGAGTGGTTATCTATTAGCACAAATGTTTGTTTCCGCACAACGGAGTGGGGGTGGCTTTCTATTTCAACAAAAAGGTCCAATTGCCCGAGGGGCATCTTCGCATCTCCAGTGAAACCGTGTAGTGGTTTGTTGCAGGGCGACACATCCTTCATTGACAGCTTCATTCTGTCGAAAGCATGATTGAATAGGATATTTACTGAGCTTCCAGTGTCTACTAGAATTTGGAAAACTTCGGCTGGGCTGAACCGGGCAGAGATGACCATAGGATCCATGTGAGGGTACTGCCTTCCTTCCAAGTCACGCCTATTGAATGTAATGTCATCATTCTCTTTTCGCTTCGGGTGGCGTTCTTCCATAACAGAATTAACGTAGCCTTCATTGTTTCTAAGTGACTTTCCGTATCTTTCCATCTCTGTCCAGCTTCAATCGGCGATGTGTGGTCCTCCCGATATGGTATGGACCACTATCTTCTCATGACTGGGGCTGCCGGTGTTGCGATTTCCCCCTCCTGTTTCTGGGAGAGGTAGCCTTGGGTTCTTATCGGCAGGAGCTGGGGTCCTGTTCTGACCTTTTACATAGCATTCTTGTCTCTTCCTTCTGATGTGTTCTTCAATTAAGTCCCGGAGATGATGGCATTCATTGGTATCATGCCCATGAGATTCGTGGATGCGGTAGAACTTTCTAGACTTAATTGCGCTATCTTATCCCTTCTTGTATGGAGGGCGTCTGTATTTAACTTCATCTTGGGTGGCCAGAAAGATGTTTTCGATTGTCTCATTCAAAGAAGTGTAAGTGTCAAACCTCGGTCCTGGCCGATATAGACGTTTTTCTCCCTTCTTGCCCTCAGCATTGTCTCTAGAGTCATTTCTTCGAACGTCCTTTGCTACAGCGGGTGTGTCGCCATGAGCTGCCTTGGTTTGTTGTCCTGTCTGTCTTTCAGTGGCAGCGTCTTCAAGTCTCATATATCTTCCGGCTTCATGGAAGAAATCGGGTAAGGTAGCTGGTTTTTCTTTCGTTAATCTTCTAGCAAACTTAGTATCCAGATGCACACCACTACAGAGGGCCATTAAGATAAATTTCTCATCGGCATCTTGGACTGCGGCTGCTGCAGCATTGAATCGGGTTAGATATTGCTGCGCTGTATCTCCAGGCTTCTGTTTGATATTAGATAAGGAATAAGCGTCCTTGGGTTGTTCCACATGAATGCGGAACTGGCTGATGAACTTTTCTTTCAACATTTCCCATCAGCTGATGGATCCTTGTGGTAGGTGGCAGAACCAGGAGGTAGCTAGATCTGCCAAGAATAGTGGAAAGCATTTACACAATACTCCTTCTATGGCTCCGCTCATGAGCATATGCTGTGTGTATCTCTGCAAGTGTACAACGGGGTCAGAGATTCCCTTGTAAGGTTCCATTGTTGGCATTTTCCATTCTCGGGGGGGGGGGGGGGGGTGATGGCAATTTCGATATTACGGGTGAAAGGGCTGGTTACCCTAGCGTCTATCCCTTGATCTCTTTGATCCCGTTGGACGCACTCTCTGAACAATCGCGCCATCCTTTCATCAGAATTTGGAGCAGATAGAAATGAGTTTGGTCCTTCTCTATGGGATTGATTCCGTCCAGATGATCTGTAGGGGTGGTATCGTCTATCACTCATAATAATTTCCAATGGCTGCCTCTGGTCTTCTGGGAGCACGCTAGGGTCAGCTACGGTTGGCCCTTGCCTTGATCTTTCCCTACTGGGTTCTGTTCTGAGCACTTTCTCGGGTCCAACTTCGGGCTGGACTCTAGCTCAGCCCCGTTCATTGGTGTTTCCATGACTAGGTAGCATGACCGGCTCAGCCACAGCCGACCCTTGCCTGGTACCTCCCCCGTTGGGTTTGGTTCCAAGTGTTTCCTCGGGTCGGAGTTCGGGCTCGGCTCCTATCATTGCTGTTTCTGTTGTTAGCTTCTTCGAAGAAGAAAGATCTTTGTCACCTCTCAGATCCTCCAGACTGGGACTCATCCCATGATTCAGTGTTGCGGTTGGATTCTTCAGCATCCCTTAAGCGTGACATGAGTCGGTCCACCAAGGCTTCCTGTTGGGATGTGAAGCGGTTAGTCACTTCAGCCACAACCCTGTCTAGATTTGCCCTAGTAATTGTTGTTGGTCGTTCTGTGGCAGGAGCTTTCGGATTTGCCTGATTTCCATTTCGTACTGCTGTTGAAACGAGACGGTTCTCTTGATCTGTGATCACTGGATCTGGAACGCTGCTAGTTGCGATGTTTTTTCCTTTGCTAACATCTTTCTTCTGCCTGGGAGGCATGTCTTCCAAGCAATGAGCGATGCTGTCGGGAAGAAGGTTAAGTGGGAGAAGCTGAAGCTTCTAGCTCGAGTTCTTAGTGAAAGCACCAAAAATGTTTGCACAGAAAATGGGCAAATACCTCCAAGTCGTATGATTTAGTCAATTTTATATTGTTCTTAGTGATTTGGGTGATTCATGAAAATATATAAAATAGATGGACTAAACTGTAAAAGGCACACAGATTTATAGTGGTTCGGCCAGAATGTGCCTACATCCACTTTATATGTTATTCTCCTTTACTGTTCAGGTTACAAGTACAAAGCTTTGATTACAAGTATCTGAAATTTGTTTGAAAGTTCTATCCGTGCTTGAGCTCTCAAACTTCTCTGCCATTGTTGTATCCATACCCCTCTATTTATAGAGTGAGGCTGGGGGTAGGGGTCTTGGATGTATATAGTTGCTGGTGGTCCTGGGCTGATGTAATCTGGCCTAGCAGTGTTGGTTCGGTGATGCCTTGGTTCGGGGAAAGTTAGAGTGGCTTTCGGTCCGGTAGTGGTTGGAGTGGCTTTGGTTCGGTAGTAATTGGAGTGGGAATTGGTTCGGCAGTGCTTGGTCCGGCGATGGGTTGGTAGTGCGTGGAGTGTTGTTTGGACCGGTAGTAGGTGGAGAGTGAGTTGGTTCGGCTAGGCATTGGGGAGGAGATGGTTCGGTAGGGACTTGGAGAAGGAGTTGGGATTTGGTTCGGTGGTAGGTGGAGCAAGGGCTGGTTCGGCGATGGCCTTCCTCATCTTGGTTCGGTAGCACCGGTCTAGTGGAAACACGCCCAACAACTAGTTTTGAAGATTTCAAAATTGATACCTTTTCGAGATAATCTTTTCTTAGTTTACCATACTAGATAAGATAATCTCTAGAGACATAATTGCCAAAGGGACGTTCACTCTGTGATAATGTAATGAAATACAGTTAAGTATAAACGGAAACCTATAACGAACATTCACAAATCAATATTATTACACAATTACTACTATTCATCTATTTCATACAAAATTGACTTTGTAAATAATTCTGAAATAACCTTGTCGTTATAATATTTAAGTTTATTAGAAGGAAAGTCTTGGGGAATTGATCTGACTCGTGGCCAACATGCTCCAGGATGCGGGTCAAATCCAAATTCATCCAAGCATCTCTTGTGTAGACGCTTAAGTAGAACCCCACTAAAGTCACCTAAATATGATAAATCTACAGTTGAGTGTCTACAATAGGCTTTATATAGAAAATCCAACAGAATATGTCTCTCCTCATCCAGCATCCAAAAAAGCGCAATCAACTCTTAGTTTTCTTTCAAAAGACTATCTTATTGGAGGTGTGCCCTTCTCAACCACAGGGCAGCCTCTTATTGTTTGGAAGATGCTAAAACTGTCGCACTTCTATTTAATCTACGATACTTATCGGATAGAATATGTTACTCCTTCAATTGTTTGTCTAACACCCTATAAAAGCTATTTATTTCTGCTTGTTTCATTTCAAGCTTGGTTTTATAGGGGTGAACAGGTTTCCCCTTTGTCTAAAATAAAGGATTTAAACTATTACTATTTTGGAAGTGAAAGTTGTTTAAACAAAGAAACCCATACCTGAGAGACAGGAATTGATGCTTAAGGAATATGCTCTTTCTCTCTTGACTCTTCAAATTAATATAACCAGGATCCTGTTGAGGGCTTGAACGTGCAAGGGGTTCAAGAGGGCTAGCTTCATGAAGAGATGGATTAGGATTATCCTTCTCAAAAGTCCTTGTGTTTTCATCCCTATCTTTTTCGAAAGCTTTAGTTTGACCACACCTATTGCAGCCTGAACCTTGTCCGCTGTCGACATTGTCATCGTCGTTATCATCATCACCACCATTATCATCATCGTTGTTGCTGCCCTCTTCCGCAAGAACTTCATCCTTGTCTTCCTTTTAGGATTCGGATTCTATTTCGAAGGAAGGAACTTCAAAAGATATAATTTTTGTGGCATTGACTTCCCCCTATTCGGTGACTTCAATCCCCTACTCTATTTTTTTGATTTTTTCCATGACCCTATTAACAAAAGGAGGGTCAAGTGAGGGAAAACTCAATTCATGGCACTTATCGATGTTCACAGCATAGGCAAGCGTCATAGAATATTCAAAAGAATTCATAAGTATATCCTCAAGAGAAGTATCGATAAATTGAGACACATGCTGCTTACATCAAAAATGGCGTCGATGGACAAATTCAAAGAATCTTTATTTTTATTCAGCTTTTCCTTCAAAAAAGATTATTTGGCCATTATTCGAGTCTTTTCCTCCTTGGACTTTTTCAGAGTCATTTTAATGCTAAATTATCATCAGCAAGGAGTTGATGAGCCTTCTTCCCTTTGAAGACAACAGTTTTGCGGAGCCAGAGAAGCTTTTACTCTTTCTACTTCCATTATGGCTTCATCCTTATCCGTAGAGAAGGAAGATACTTTGCTATTTACATTTGAAACATTTACTTGAAGTCTTGATGTCTTCGTGAAATTTTTTGATGGTGCTTCTTGCAAGGAAAACTAAATCTTAGAAATCTAAAAGCAAAAGTACAATATATGTCAAAAACTTAAGAAAAAACAGTAACAATAAAGTTAAGTGAAGTAAAGCTTACCGAAGGTTGTTTTCCAATAAGAGACCGATGGTGACCCTTCAGATCAGAAACAGAAGATGGCAGGTGGATTGAGGCAAAGGATGAAGACTTTAAGATAGATTGGACTATCTTTTCAAAGTCGCTTGAGAACATAGGCAATGATGGTCTATAAGGGATAAGCTCTGGGGAAAGGGTTGAAGTCCCAAAATCCATCTGCATCTGGTTGATCACACGTGGAGAGCTAGTGATGCCAATGTTAGAACGTGGATCAACCATTATGGGAGTCTTCTTAGGTTGACCGTGAGAAGCTTTGATGGTTGGACTTTCCAGAGAGTTGTCAATATCCACATACTCCCCTTTCCTAATGGTGGAGAATCTGGAAATTCAATAATTTTAGCTTTCTAGAGACGGCTCCACCACAATCGCTTTCCCCAATTTTCTTTTGACGGCCATCTTGGATCTAGCAATGGCTTGGAAAAAAGATGGCGCACGAGTAGTTGAAGTAGAAAGAGCCGGATCACTTGAAGGTTGTTTAAACTGAAGAGCAGTTGTAGAAAATTCAAATAAATTATGAGCCAATGAAGTGATTTGAAAAGCAATAACAATAAACTACAAGTACAACGTTTAAACTTATCAGAGTGATAGCGACAGACTGGCGACATTGGGGAGAAGTTTTTCGGATCTCCCAAGGAACGGATGCGCTTACTCCTAGATGTATGCTGGACAAGAGGAGGTTGGCCAAGTGTCCTCTGACCAGTTGGCAAGAGGGAATGTTTTTGCAAGTTTATAGGATTCAACATAGTTAGCTTATTCCCAATCTTGCTCGAGGCAGGAGTTAGTGACTCCACTATTTTCTTATCTTCTTCATTTATCCCTTTAGCAGAAGCACCTAGAAAAGAAGCATAGATCAGCAAAGAAAAGTAATTAAATGGAAAAATAAAGTCTAAGATCAACTTAAGGGGGAAAGAGAAAGCCCCACTAATGTTGGGAAAGCTCTTGACAAAGAAGAACTGTGTCTCCTAGTCCCTGAATTTATTTAACCCCTCATATATTAGCTTCGTGAGAGGATTGGCTCTGAAGATTTGATTGTTCATGTTGCTGAGCTTTACCAACCGAAAGAGATAATTCAACACTTCTGCATTAAAAGATAGAATGTCAAATTCCAAGGCCATTAGCTCCAAAGATAGAAGGTAGGTGTACACATTGGGTGATAATTGAATGGGAACAACTCCTAGGTAGGTTATAAACTTGGATAAGAAGTCCGGGAATGGGAGGAATCCTCCATGCCAAATGTGGATTTCTATGTAGGCGAAGAACCCTTCAAGAGGGTGACACTTTCGAAAGGGGGATGGCTTCTACCCTAGTCATTACAAAGTCACCGAGAATCGTATCCTCCTCATCCTGGGTGGAAATCTGGGAATGTTCAGAGGTAGCTTCAATCTTCTTGGTTGAACTCATGATTCTGCTAGGTAAAATCATTTCAGTAAGAAATTATGGTATGTTATGAAATTGTAGCATTTCATGAAAGAATTTAATGTTAAAATCATTTGAATAAGAATGTAATGAAAATGATGAGATTTATTGAGATTTCGATAGATTCAAAAGGGAAAATGAAAGTTGACTCCCAACAAACACTCTTCAACTATGTCAAAAGGCCAGGTATGAAATTTATCGAGCTTTCAACAGGGTCAAAAGGGAGGAAAAAAGTATACATCCAACAAACAATTTTCAACAATGTCGAAAGATCAATGGAAGCTTTGTTATCAAAAGAGAGTAGTTAAAACCTACATAATATATTTGGACAAAATATATGCTAACAATGTTTAATAAATGAAGGAAAAGAAACTTTCGACACTGTCAAAACCCATTGACTTAGTTTCTCTAAGGGAATGTGAATGCTACCGAAACCTTACATGCTAATTTAGTTGAAAGGTGTTGAGTTTGAATCATACTGATAAAAAATAAAAGGGTTTGGGATGTTTCGATAATATCGGTAAAAGATAATGATCCAATCACAATTAATTACAAAGGGTTCCGACAGAGTCAAAATGGGTGCATGGTTTCAAAAGAATACCAACAACAAATTTAAATCAATGCAACTGGTTTCGACTAAGTCAAAACATTTGACTTGATTCACAACTTATACAAGGTATCCTTTCTTCAAATCCAGTTTGAAAAATGTAAATATCTCTAACTTAAACAAATTGGAGGTAGGTATGAACTAAAGGATGCGAATCCTATATGGCAATGTTTATGCTTTCGAAAGAGTGTATTAGGTAATTATCCAATAAAATAGAATAGCCTACTTTTTCGAAAGGTGTCTTATACGTTAAAGTACAAACTGCTTTCAAAAAGGTTGACTTCACACAAGCTATAATATACAATGTTTCGACGAGGTCAATTAAATGAAGCGCTAGGCTACCTTTCAACCCAACCGAAAGAGGCTAAGAAAGAAAAAAAAAGTTGCCGCCTTAATCCCTTTCAATGGGGTAGAAAGATTAAATTGTAGCGCTAGATTTTGGTTCGTACAGCTCAAAACTTCTCTACGAAGTAAATAGAAATTTCCTTCTTCCCCAAATTCGATTTCAACTCGAAAATTAAGAAAGACAATAACCAAATGGATTCAAATGTGAATTTACCATTTATAATTTCAAAATCTTTGAAATGAAATTTTGAATTCTTAAAAAAATAACAATAATAAAATCTGAATTATATAGATTTAAAATGAATGTTAACAAGATAATAAATCGAATGAAGTAATGAAACAAAAAAAATTGAAAATCTTTCAAGCAAATAAAAACATAAATGATTTCTATTGAATCAAATAGAAGAATCTGAACTGAAAAAGTTTTAAAAATCAAAATTCACCATAAAATGGAAATTTCAAAGAGTACGATAATAAAGACATACTTCAGATCTGAATTCTTGTTTGTTAGAGATAGAGATTATTTTGAAATTTAAGAATTTTTATTTTTTCCCAAAGTTTATTTTGATAATAGGTGACTAAAAGAGGAGAAGAAGAGAACGTGGTTTATAAGAAAACTCAACAAAGACAGGAAACCGCTTGATCAAATTTAAATGAATGGCCACTATTTACACTAGAATATGAAAAGGAGGGAAATGCTAAGGGTTTCGAAATGATTAACTTGGATTGTCAAGAGCATTCCTTCGTAAGGTGGGAGGGAAAATATACTACCAAATACCCTTTTGAACTTATCGAAACCTGAATGAGTAAAAGGCAAAGATGAATAAGAGAGAATAGCTCCACCAAGACCTTTCGAAGGAGTTGAAGGGATGCTACAACCAAAGGCCAAAAGTATAACAACCTTTTGAAGTGGTCAAAAGGGTCAAAAGAGCTCTTTCGCTTCAGTGGTTCCCTTTCAAAGCAGGTGCTTCCGCATGAATAAAGGCTTTTCAAATGAGTTGAAAAGAAACCTTTCAAAGACAATGGATAACAACCTTTCATATGCACGCCAAACCATTCAAAACAAAAGGTTTCACCTTCATTCAAACTACCCAGAAAGATGTTTTGATCAGAACAACCCTTTGGAAATCAAGAACGAGCGTTTCGAACAGGTCGAAGCCTTTATAGGCTAGGGAAGGCTCCACATCAATACACAAGGATACGGTCGAAAGCTACCTACTCCGTCGGAGCCATCAATACTTCAACAACTTCGAAACCAAAGGTAATTACCTATCGATAGAGTCGAAAGCTCATACGTTTTCTTCTTATAAAAAAAAACATAAAAGAGAAGGCGCAACCATCCCTTTCGATGAAGACGGAACCGTTCAAGCCCAATTGAAAGCATTGCAAAGGGACGCGCAAGTGTCAAAGGAGTTGGAAGGTATCTAAAGCAACCTTTCGACTAGGTCAAAAGTACCGGGTCAAAAGGCGCCAACCCGCAACTATAAATAATACCCAAGGGGTCTGGTTTAGGGGATCCAAATTGATTCACTCTATGCTTGTATTTTCTTAACTTTGCAAACCAGTAAAACCCAAACTTGTAAATCAAATTGGGGAACTAATGAGTGTAGTCATCATTGGAATATTAAAAGGGAAGATTTCAATATTTTCGATTATATAGCCATTTGAAGGCTTTTATTAGGTTTAATTGTGTTTTATAGGTATCGACCTCATCGAAAGGCACCTTTCGAGAGGGTCAAAACACCTACTTTTCAAAGTAATCCAAGTCCTTAACTCTAAATCACCACTCACCAAATTTTCACATTTTAGTGAATCAAATCCTTATGCCTAACCTGTTATGCATAAGATTTCAGAATCAGACCCAAGTCATTAAAGAAACCAGCTTTCGTCAAGGTCGAAACCCATTTAGACAAGCCATATTCCTGAATCTTTAAAGCCAACCTTTTGGATTCCACGGCTGTTTTGAAAGGAAGGCTTCGAAAGGATAATCAAACAACTTTAGTAAGCTCAGAAACTTAAAAGAAAAGAATAAAAGGGTTTTGATCAGATTGAAAGGTCAATAAAGAAAAGTATTACAACAAAGACCTATTAAAAAGGAGAACTAAAGGAAGTATTCATATACTTGCTCCCACTACTTAACCAAAAGAAACTTAAAAAGGGCTAACTCTTTCCTTAAACTTCACTTTGGGGTGTTGACAAGTTTTCTTATTAACATTTTAGTGCTATAAGGAGGGGTCGAACCTCCGTTTTTATTAAAAATCCAACACCATTTTCCTTTAACCCAATTCTATTCCAAGCTTATAGACATTGGACATTACTTCATCATGATTGGTAAATTCAAAAGATTCAAGCAAGGTTTCTCGAAGCCACATCTTATTAGATTCTCCCATGAAACGACTAATGGAAGAAATTTACAAGAAAAACAACTATGAAGGATGAAGGCTTTAAAGATCATAAGGAAAATGAAAGTTGACGCCTATGATCTAGTTAAATGGAGTTTAAACCCTTTTCATATTGGTCCCACCTCAATCTTTTCCCTAGGAGAAGAAAAATAGGATGACAACTTGTTTGATCAAATGAGGAAATCCATTCAACATTATACCAAAGGCACAATCTTTGAAGAAGGGATATTGGCTGATTACAATGCCTTTGCACACAAATGGGATCAAGTACCAAGTGGGACACTACCTACATTCGAAAAAAAAGCGTTTTGAAGAGAAAACCAATTGGCAAAGGCAGAACTCTAGAGCCAAGTAATAAAAGATCTAGAAACCATTCTCTAGAAACAAGTTTCACATCAAGTGTTCCAAAAGAATGCAACTTAACAGCATCTATTGAGAACACCTGCTTATTAACCAGGGATGAACTCAACTATTGGCCATCACAAAAGAAAAAACCAAAATATGGAAGGAATCTGGAAGGATCCTACTGCCATTACCATATGATGAATGTTCATGAAACTAATCACTGAAGAGCCCCTGAAGGGATGATAATCAATTTTTTCCATCAAGGCAAAATCAATGAGTTTGTAAAGAGATCATGAATGAAGTCAATAAATAACAGCTTTACTAAGAAAGATAAACTATTTGATGTTGTAAACATAAACTATTTGATCCTTTTCCTAGATGATTTTGATCATGAAATTCATATCTTCTTCCGACTTTGTGATATGGATGTCTGTGACAGATTTGCGTTATGCTTATTTCTATGTTTGTTTCCGAAGATTATTTGTAGCCACCGTGTGATAAGCAATTACATGGATGGTCGCTCCTCAACATCCTTATTCTCCGTGCTAGTTGACAGCACTACTCCGTAGTGTTCTTGGCTAGCGTGGGTATAGAGGTGGGGCGTTACATAACAAGTTTAAGCCTTGTTGACAAATGGAAATTTGATTTTTCTTTCAAAAATTTAACATAATAACATATTATTAGGAGAAAACCAAGCTATTATCAGTTTTCTTAAAACTGAAAACAAAACTGGAAATCAAAAGAAAGATCAAAAGAAATTCTGAAAATCAAAACCAAAACTAGAAATAAAAAGAATACTTGTAAACAATATCTACCCAAAGCTGAAGCATGCAGAGTGATCAAACAATTTCAAGCTTGGAAATCAAATCTTTAAACCTGAGCTAGCAAGCTTCAGGATCTAAATCAAAAATCAAACAATATAATCAAGCAGCTAATTCAATTCTCAGATCAGATAGGCAACCTGAAGAAATTAAACTACAAAACCTTCTTTCAAAGATCTGAAACAAATCAAGTTCAAGCAATTTAAACAAGTACAGAGGATCAGCAAATGAAGCTTCAGGCAAATTAAAGAATGCATGCAATCCAAGTTACAATTCAACCTGAAAGATGACAAAACAAAGTGGCAGACTAAATTCAATCAAAATGTTTTCCAATTTTCCAAACTCAAAAGAAAAATCCTCTGTTCTTCAGAACACAGGTGAGCAAACTTTAATTTTTAAACTAGTTTCTTTGAACCCTACGCCTTTGATAATAGTGTTGATAGATGTGGATATATCTGCTGGTTTATATGTGTGTATATATGCGTGTGTATATGTGTGTGTGTGTATATATATATATATATGGGTGTGAGGTGTGTGTCTGGGAACAAACATAATTTTGCCTCTATTTAAAATATACAGATTTCAAAAACCTGCTTAAGGGAAAAAAAACTTAAACTCTTCCTCTAATCTTTGATAGACTTTTAGGCAGAATAAGACATGTTTGTAAAATCGAGATCCAAGCTTTAAATACTTTTTTAAGTGGAATTTGGAAGAAAATCTTCTTGGAACAAGAATGTACAGTGGAACTTAATGTTTTATCAAAAATTCGAGTGTTCACTTACATCATTTAGTTTGATTTTGAAAGACATGAATTTTCAAAGCGAATCCAAGATTTTTAATATTGTATCAACTGAGAAATTCATGGTGTTACGAAGTTTGGTTTTCTAGTGATTCCCAATGATCAAAGCATGATGAGTGTTCGGGATTGTAGCTGAGGGAGGTTTGGAGGTTGCCGAGTTTGGGAAAATTGATCGGAGATTTTACCCATCATTAGGGATGTAGTTCAGCGAGATTATAGGGTTTTTGGGTTTGTTATGGACATAGGGGTTTAGGTGGAAGTTTCGTCGACGACGTTGAATCGGTCGACGTGGAAGCCATGGGAAAAGGAGGAGGCGAGCGAGGCAAAGGTCAGGGCAGAGTTGTGAGTTCTCCGGTGGTCTAGTTCAATAGCGACGTAGTGATTTATGGGTCGGGGTTGAGCTCCAGCTTTGGGTTGAAGTGGCTCGTTTCCACTTTCTCACGAGTTCGTCGGAAATGAGGAGTCAGAGGGTCGACTGGGCCATCAGTGACTTGTCGAGGGTAGGGGCAGTGGTCGGAGGCGATTGGCCAGGTTGTACACATGCACGAGTATCTTCATTTATCTGGGTAGTTTTGGGATTGAAGAAGAAGATGAAGTCGCTCTGGTTTAACGCGAGGTTGATTCATGATTTTCTCGAAGTAAAGGAAGTTCGCGAGTTTCTTGGGTTTGTACTCGAGAATTTTGAACATCGGCTCGGGTTATTTGAATTGCAGTAGGGTATTAAAATTTTGAAATGACTATGTAACAAAGTTTTAAACAATACGAATGTTTAAATCAAGTTTTTGGAGGTGAAAAAAAAGTTTATAATGAAATGGTAAATTTAATCTGGTTTCAAGATATATTAACTATGTTTCAAAAGCCAAAATGAATTTTTAAACAAGTTTTAACAAAGTTTCGAAGTTCAATTTTTGAGTTAAATGTTTAAAATACTGATTTGTTCTTAAAGTAATATATGCTAGGTTAGTTATATGATTAATTTCTAAAAGCTTTTCAAATAGAATTTGATGATAAACTAATTAATGTAAGGGATTTCTTTTGATTTGATTAAAGTCTTAAGTGATTAAAAGATAAATTACTTGATTTAAGTAATTAATGATTGATAACTTAAAGGTTAACTAAGGCTAAATAACTTCATGATTAAGATTAATCAATTTATGATTAAGGAATAAATTAAGGATAATCAATTTATGATTAATTATTAATTAAGTGATTAATTAACATGATTAATTACAAGTTAATTTATTAATTAAAGAAATGAATTAATTATTGATTAAAGGCTAATTAATAATTAAGAATTAATTTATTTATTTATAATTAAAGATAATTAATCATTAAAGATAATTTATTTAAATGGTGATTAATTAAGGGTTAATTAATTTATTAATGGTAATTAATCAAGGATAATTAAATAATTAAAGGTTGATTATTTAATGATTAAAGGTTGATTTAATTATTAATGAAGGTTGATAAATTAATAATTAAAAGACGATTAATTTATTAATAAATGATTAAAGGTTAATTAATTAAGATGGTTTGTAATTAATTAATACTAATTAACTAGGATTAGTAGTTTATTAATAAGTAATTAATCCGATTTAACTTAATCAGATAATTAATTGACCTTACTTATGGATGTTTGAATGGTATTGAATGCTTTTATTGTTTGATATTCCTGATGTGTGACGCTGTGTGTTTTGAATTATTTCGATTCGAGCAGTGATGAATGTAAATATCTATGATGAATGTAATTTATTTATCTGTAATAAATTTATCTTATCTGTTAATCTGTGAATGAAGATAAGCGTTATAGGAATATACCGCTTATCGATGTTAATGTGCTTGAATTTGTGATGATTGATGTTGTTACACTATTGTGTAAAACCCTTGGTGTAACGACCCGGAAAATTCGGTAATTAAATTTCTTAATTTAATGAGCTTTTTGGTGACTTGATGTTGAAGGAAATAAAAAAAATTAGTGAATTATTAATGTAAATAATAACTTAGATAAGATTGGTAAGTTAATTGTTAATAACTTGGATGTAATTCCAATAAGTGAAACAATGTAAATGTTAATTATATTATTATTGTAATAAAAGAATGTTACCAAGATGAAACGATTAATTTGATTTAAAATCTTACTAAATGTATGCATTAAGTTATAATGGGATATAAGGGTTTTTACGTGGATATAAATTGAATATGTGAAATTATAGGTAAGTATTGAATTGATTTACGTACTAAAACATGGTTAACTGTAACTGGATGTAAATTAAAGAAATACATTATTGCAAGTTAATAATTAATGAACGTGAATGAACATTCCAATTTAATATAATAATTCAAATGTTATGACTTAGTTTTAAATGGAATATAGTATATGTTTGCACAAAAAATGGACAAACACCTCCAAGTCTTATGAATTAGTTGTTTTTATGTTGTTTCTAGTGATTTGGGTGATTTATGCAGATATATAAAAAGCAGGGACTAAACTGTAAAAGACACACGGATTTATAGTGGTTCGACCAGAACGTGCCTACGTCCACTTTATATGTTATTCTCCTTTTTCTTTCAGATTACAAGTACAAAGCTCTGTATATAAGTATATGAAAGTTGTTTGAAAGTTCCTTCCGTGCTTGAGCTCTCAAACTTGTCTACCATTGTTGTACCCCTGCCCCTTTATTTATAGAGTAAGGCTGGGGGCAGGGGTCTTGGATGTATATAGCTGCTGATGGGCCTGGGCTGAAGCAATCTGGCCTGGCAGAGTTGGTTCGGCAAAGCCTTGGTTTGGTATAGAGTTGGTGAGGACTTGGTCCGGTTGTAGAGGGTCGAGGTAGTGGTTGGAACGGGGAGTCCTTGGACCGGTGGAGGTTGGTGAGGTTTGGTCCGGGGGAGCTTGGTACGGTGACGGGGGAGAGGTTGGTCCGGTGGAGCTTGGTTCGGTGATGGAGGAGAGGTTGGTCCGGTGGAGCTTGGTTCGGTGATGGGGGAGAGGGGATTCTGGTTCGGTGGCGATGGACCGGTAGTGGATGGGAGGTGGCTTGGACCGGTAATGCTTGGAGATGGTACGGTTCGGTGATGGTCTATCTTGCTTCTTGGTTCGGCAGTGGAAGGAGGTAGCTGGCTCGGTAGCAGTGTGGACCGGTAGTGGATGGAAGTAGGTTGGAACGGCAATGGTTGGAGATGGTATGGTTTGGTATTGTTTAGAAATGCGCCCAACACTTGCCCCCAAAGTGGGGCATATGCCACCATATGTCGCGCTTTGTTTTAGCTTAGGTGATTTTCATCCGGTCTTGTGTGCCGAACCATACGGTCCGGTCATTCTGCTTTCGTTTATAAATAAGGGTGTTAGGCCCTCGATATCCCTTTATCGTTTTGAGATAGCCGAATCTGCCGAATACCGGATCAACCAAGTGCCGAACTAGTCTTGTTTGCCGAGCTATTTGAAGTGTCGAGTCAATTCTGATTACCGAACCAGGTGAGACATTCTTTTGCCAAACGATCTTATACACTTGAATCACCGGATGGACTCGTGGATTACGAGTACCGAATGAACCTTGTGGGTTTGAACTGCCGAATGGGAAGGGGAAATGCCCAATGAACTTGTATTTGAGCCACCGGATGTACCCTGAGACTTTGAATACCGAATGAAATTTTACATTTCTTTACCGAATGACACTGGGAGCTTGAGCGTTTTGACTTATGCGTGAAATTCCACTGTCAGCATTGTTTGTATGTTTTAACGATATACTTTTCTTGTGTTGCAGATAAATGTCTCGCAAAGTGGAAACTCGATCAAAAAAGAGAAAATATGTGGATAGACGAGAGTCCCCCGTTGTGCCCCCAGCCAAGCCAGGACCGGAACGTCGTGGGCCCATCCCGAGGTCGCTAGTAGACGGGTATGGTCCCCAAGAGCTTCTGAACTATCCTCCTGATTGCTTTTCGAGCTCTCTCAGAGAGGGGCAGCTTGATGTTATCTCTCGCTCCTTTGGGATTGACCGAGCGAGCATGCTGTTGCCGGGGGACGGAGTGATGCCATACAATCCCCATGAAGGATATTTCGTGTATAGCCGATACCATTGCATGTGCGGGGCCATTCCTTCGATTAATGCGTGGATAGTCAGCTTCATTACTTACCTGAAAGTGGCTCCTTTTCAGCTTCAGCCCAACTCCTATGCCATCTTAGTGTGTCTATTCGTTATCTTCCAGAGGAGATATGGGCGCCCCCCTTCTAACCGGGAAATCCGATATCTATATAATCTGAGGGGCTACAAGAAGGGGTCTCCGTACATTAGTTTAGAGTCGACCGTGTCCTTCAAGCCGGTCTTGGACTTATACTCGAAGTTTACCATGTTTAAGAAGGAATGGTTCTTCGTCAAGGACGACTCCGTTTCTTTTCGCCTTTTCACTTCCGGCTGTAAGTTGAATTCCATTCGTAATTTTCTTGTCCTGACTACAGTGCTTCTTCTTATGTGCTTTTATTTCTTGCTAGCGACAAGTGGCTTCGCGGTCGTGGAGAACGATCACCTTGTACAGATGGCTGTGGAGGTAGAGGCTATCTCAGGAAGGGATAGGTCGGCTTCTTACCTGATCCGGAATGCCACTCTCTTGGAGCACAACTTGATTTTGCCAAGTCAATCTGTTGTTAAGAAGAGAGATACAGCCGAGGAGAGGGCTGCTAAAGCTAAAGATGGGGCCACTACGAAGAGTAGCAAGAGGAGACCTTTCTCAGTACCTTCAGTAGTCGGGGGGAAGAAGCTTAAGAAGTCTGACGGACCCTCCTCTAGCACATGCCCATATATTCCGGAGGAGGAAGGTGGAGAGGAGGAAAGAGGCGAAGAGGAGAGCGGAGGAGAGGGAGAAGGTGAAGGACAGGGTGGTAGTGGTGTCGGGGCTTTGTCTTCTGAGCAGGCAGGGGAGATGCAGGAGTGGACGGATGAGGCCTTTCGCCAGGCTTTTGAGGGATTGGGGGAAGGATCAGCCTCGGTGGAGAAGGCGAAGAAGGCTGACAAGGCAGGGACTGGTGCCGATCCATCTTCTAAGGGTCCTTCAGCTAAGGCGACTCCGGCAGTTCAAGGTGAATTCTTAACTTTCGCAGACTCCCCTTATGATAAGGGCTTAGTAATATTTTATGGCCAGCTCCCGTCCTGGAATGAGATTCAGGACTTATTACAGTATCCCACTCCCCCTCAGGGTTTGTAAAATAAACGCGTCTTCCAACTCCTTTTAACTTAACATATTTCTCGGATCATAGTTTCATGCATGCTTGTAACACTTGGTTTTTATTCCAGGAACGGGTAAGGTGGCCAAGACATCAGATATTGGGCACCGCCTTGAATAATACAAGCTACTCAAAGCTTCTGCCAAAACAAAGCCGTCAACTAGCCGTCCTGGAGATGTGGTTAGATATCGCCCTCTTCTCGGAGTTATTGAAGAAGATATGCGAAAGAGGAAGGGGGGCGATCTCCGTTTGAACCTCCACCTGGCCTTCAGCCTCCAGTCCAGCCTATCCATGATATTACTGAGGAAGATACTGAGCTTATGCCTTCCCCACATCCGTCCGAAAATCCAACCGTCACCTCGATAGACCACCCTTGTTTGGTTCGCAACCCATTTGCCGGCCACCCGGATCTGGATCCGAGTTTTCAGGATATCTCTTTTGACGAGGCCACGGGTGAGCATCTCCTTCCCCGTAACCCCATGGTATGGGTGCTTGATGAGGCTAAGTCCTTAGATCTCGATTTGCTTACTACTCGGATAGTTACCATGGGGGATGAAGCCAAGGCTTATATTGATCGGGTCGCGGAGGAGACCAGGAAGTTGATGGGACATCATGCCCGTCTGGTCAAGGCTGGAGAAGAGATTGGGAGTGCCAACATCCGACTACGGTTAATGGTTTCTGATCAGGCCAAGCAGCTTGCCGATCAAGCCATTCAGATTTCTCAGCATGAGGCAGCCACCAGGCGGTTGAAGAAGACTATGGAAGAGGCTAGTAAGGTAGAATTACGAAAGATGGAGGCTGCCTGCAAGGAACGGATTGACATGGCCATCGCAACGGTGGACGAGGTTCGGAAAGCGGATCTTGAGCAGGTAGAAGAGTTGTCTGGGAGGCTTGAGGCCGCAGAGCTTTCTCAGGCCAAGCTGAAGGAGGAGATGGAGGTGATGCGGAAGTCCCTTCAGGCTGACTGCTCGAGATACCGATTGGAGAGGGATGCGGCTGTCGCACGACTGTCGGCTTCTGACGCCCGGATGAAAGAGTTTGGGGAGAACGTGGGGATGATGGATGAGATGCTCCAGGACATGTATTTCCGTACTTGGAGGCAGGGAAACCTGTCCTGTATGGACGATTGTCCCCGGGTTATGGATAGGATATATCTCCGGGCTTTGGAGGAAGCTAAGGCCGATGCGGAGAAGGAAGGTGGTGCGGCTTTCAGGATGGATGTGGTTACGGCCCAATTCACTAAGGAAGAGAAGGTGGCGATTAAGGAGGGCATGCGGCTGCTTGCTACAGATGAGGTAGGCGTGCAGCTAGAGGATGATGATCAGGGAGCAGACGCTGGTAAGTCTTTCCTTTAGATCTTTTCATGATTTGATTGCTTATCTTTTACGACTATTAATGGATTCTCTTCTCAATTGAGCAGGCGAGGCCTCTGGAGTACATGCGGGGATTTCTGACCCTGCAGTTAAGTAGATCCAGAGGGCTAGCGGGATGGAGGCGAAGCTCCGATTTCTTGACTTGATTTATACATATTTTGGTTGCTGTCTATGTCAGTTCGAAACATTAATGTAACTTGTAATTATATTATTTGCAAAGAATGATTTTCTGTAATTTTATAACATAAGCTGATTCCGTTATGTTCGAATGTGGTTGTTATTTTGATATGTTGCATAAGAAATACAGTTGTGTGTTTATGCATGTGATTTAATCGCATTTGATGCTAAGTTTCTGCTCAAAATATTGTTTCATGTCTTGTAATGCCAATATGACGTGTGAATAAATTAATGCTACATATTTGTATACAAGAGAAGATAGTACCGCCCTTTGTGTTTTAGTTGTAGAGGGTTGCTTTGATTGTCTTGCGTGACTGAGTATGGAATGTAGCAGGGTGTTCCATCATCCGGATGTGAGTTCATATTTCCACAAGCGAGAGTTCCCCTATTTTGTGACCTATACTTTAAGGATTGTTATATAGGATAGGAGAAAAGTTTTTGAATGAAATGGAAATATGAGAAACAGTAAAACTTCCAATCACGGAAGGCCGTCGATATGCTTAAGTTCGTGGCAAACGGGTTTTGTAGTCACTTTCCCTAGCTGTGGGTCTGGGAGACATTTGTCACCAATCTTACGCCTCCGCGGGGAGTTTATCTTTTTTACCACAACCGCACTTAAGACATATCGGAGCCGAGATCGCGCACAGTAACTACCCGAGCCATTATGGCCCGTAATCGTGGGTATTATTCGATTTACTGTGGCCGGCTAGCGTGGGTGCCGATCGTCAACCGTGAACTGCCCCTGGTTGGCCAAACCTTATGTTGGGGCTTAAAGTAGGTTCACAGTTGCCGACGAGACGAACGCCGTAATGAGCTGCCATCGGCTATAGTCGGCCTTCTTGATGGCTTATAATCGGCTCATTACAGTTGGCTTTGAGGGCAGTCGCGAGCAATGAGTTAACCCGCAGCAGAGGGATGCTGGAGCAAAAGTGTCTCATTGGCGAGTGCATAGAATCGCATAGTACCTGTTGGGTCTTGTCCAGGTGAGGTTGCGCCGTGAAGCGTCCAGAATGGAAATGTCGTCATGCACGATTTCGTTCAACAGAAAAGGATAAAGCTTAATAAGCAGCCAAGATATAAAGGAACAAGTTAAAAAGAGACAAGATTTTTAAAGTGGTTCGGCACGAAAATGCCTACGTCCACTGATTCTCTTTGTTAATTCACTTCATATGGGCAGTACAAGTTAAGAAAAGTATCGACGGAGGTGTTGGATGTTTCATGCCCTCTGGAACACCTCTCCGTCCACTATTGACAAAATATAAGCTCTGTTGTGGAGATCTTTATGAATTACATAGGGTCCGTCCCAGATTGGATCTAGCGCTCCGGGGCATGGGAAGATCCGCTTGAGGACAAGATCTCCTTCTTGTAAGCTGCGGTGCTTGACTTTGGAGTTGTATTGTGCTGCCACTTTTTGCTTGTGAGCTGCTGCTTTGAGTGTTGCATCATTTCTTCTCTCCTCAATTAGATCCAAAGACATGTGGAGGAGTTCTTCGTTCTCTTCTGGGTTGTAGTGGATCCTACGGTGGGAAGGCACTACAGTTTCAACTGGGAGCATGGCCTCCGATCCGTATGCCAAAGAGAAAGGAGTATGCCCTGTTGATGTTCTGTAAGATGTGAGGTAGGCCCAAAGTGCCGTAGGAAGTTCATCCACCCAAGCGCCCTTTGACTTTTCAAGTTTCTTCTTGATTAGGGTTTTGAGGATTTTGTTGACAGCTTCGACTTGTCCGTTTGCCTGGGGGTAAGCCACAGATGAGAAGTTCTTGTGAATTCCGTGCTCTTGGCACCAGTCGGCAAATTCCTCGCTGTCAAATTGAAGTCCATTGTCCGATACGATTTTGAGTGGAACCCCGTACCTGCATAAAACATTTTTGATCAAGAAGTTAATAACTTTTGCCAAAGGTATTTTATTTAGAGGCTCCGCTTCCACCCATTTGGTGAAATAGTCGACTGCCACTATAGCATATTTGGCTCCGCCTCGGCCCGTTGGCAGTTCGCCAATCAAGTCAATTCCCCATACTGCAAAGGGCCAGGGGCTGGTCATTTGAGTAATCTCCTTCGTGGGTAGTCGAGGAATCTTAGCAAATTTCTGACATCTGTCGCATCTCTTAATGAAGTCCAAGGCATCTTTGTTTAAAGTGGGCCAGTAATATCCATATCGGAGTATCTTTTTTGCCAGAGTCTGCGCTCCAGTGTGATCTCCGCAACTTCCTTGATGGATGTTGGATAAGACTTCCCTGACTTCCCTTCCAGCGATACACCTTAATAAGGGATTAGAGAAACTGCGCCGATAGAGTATTCCTTCTTGTAAGGTGTAGCGGGAAGCTCTCCTTAAGATTTTATTAGCTTTGTTACGCTCGTCGAGTAGTGTGCCATCTTGTAAATATTTTCGGATAGGATTCATCCAAGTTTCCTCTTCGATTGCAGCTATCATATTCATCGTCTCGTAACTCGGGGCTAGTTGCTGTGAGATGGTTATTGTTCGTGAAGCGGTGTCGTCCTTCATGCTAGCTTGCTTTGCCAGTTCGTCGGCTTCCTGATTCTCTTCTCGGGGAATGTGTTTGATTAGATAGTGATCCAATTGATTGAGCAGCAGCTTGGTCATCCTCAGATATGCTGTGAGTCGTTCTCCTCGAGCCTGGAACTCTCCCAGTATTTGATTTACAATAAGTTGGGAATCACTACGGAGACATAAAGAGTCGACTCCAATCTCCAGGGCAAGTTCTAATCCGGCTATCACTGCTTCATATTCTACGTCATTGTTGGTGGCAGCGAATTCCAACCTTAGGGCGTAGTGCAGCTTCCTTCCCCTGGGGGTGATTATCACAACACCTGCCCCCGAGCCTTGTTCATTTGATGCTCCATCTACGAAGAGATTCGACTCGATATCTTCTGCTATTTCAGATTGCTCCTTACCTTCGTTAGTAGTGAACTCGGCAATGAAGTCAGCTATGGCTTGCCCCTTGATAGCGGTGCGAGGATGGTGGGTGATATCATATTGACTTAGTTCAATGCACCACTTAAGTAATCGCCCAGAAGTGTCTGGGCGATGGAGTACTTGCCTTAGCGGTTGATCGGTTAAAACTCTGATGGAATGAGATTGGAAATAGTGTCACAGTTTCCGTGACGTGATTAGCAGACAGTATGCTAGCTTCTCAAGTTTAGCGTATCTGGCTTCTGCCCCTGTAAATCTCTTGCTTACAAAGTATACGGGCCGCTGTGCGCGGTTGTCTTCTCTCACCAAAGCGACGCTTAAAGCATGGGATGATACAGCAAGGTATAAGTATAGTTCCTCGCCTTCATTTGGAGTTGAGAGCACCGGTGGTCTCTGGAGGTGTCCGATTAAGTTAAGGAAGGCTGTCGAGCATTCGTCAGTCCATTCGAACTTTCCTTTGTCTTTCTTTAGAGCTTCGAAGAAAGGGATGCATTTGTCGGTTGCTTTAGAGATGAACCTGCTTAGGCCGGCCACTTTCCCGTTTAGGCTTTGCATCTCCCTTCGAGTGGATGGTATCTTGATATCTTGTAAAGCTCGAACTTGTTCGGGATTTTCTTCAATCCCTCTGGCATGAACGATGAATCCTAAGAACTTTCCCGACGACACTCCAAAGGAGCACTTTAGAGGGTTCAGCTTCATTCCATATTGGCAAAGTACTTGAAACATCTCATCCAGGTGGTTTATATGATCGTTGGCTTTCCTCGATTTTACCAGCATGTCATCCACATAAACTTCCATAGTTTGTCCTATTAGTTCCGCAAACATCTTGTTGACAAGGCGCAGATAAGTAGCCCCGGCGTTTTTAAGTCCAAAAGGCATTACTTTGTAGCAGTACAATCCCCGGTCAGTGATGAAACTAGTGTGGTCTTGATCGGGGGCGTGCATAGGGATCTGGTTATATCCTGAGTATGCGTCCATGAAGGATAAGAGTTCGTGTCCGGTAGTGCTGTCCACGAGTTGGTCGATTCGGGGGAGTGGGAAGCAGTCTTTCGGGCAAGCGTCATTTAACTTGGAGAAATCGATGCATGTTCGCCACTTCCCGTTAGCTTTCTTTACCACTACCAGGTTGGCGATCCATTCTAGGTAGATGGCTTCTCGTATGAAGTCGTTGGAAAGTAGGTTCTTCACTTCTTCCTCTAGGGCTGCTGATCGTTCTGCTCCCATGCTTCTCTTTTTCTACTTTACCGGTACCTTTGTGGGATCGATGTTCAGTACGTGGCATGCTACATCTGGGGAGATTCCTGTCGTATCAGCGTGCGTCCATGCAAATACATCCATGTTGTGGTGAAGAAAATCAATGAGTTGATCCTTTAACTCTTCTTTTAGTTGAGATCCGATTTTCAATAGTCTACTCGAGTCATGCTTGTCTACAGCTACGAATTCCATAGCCTCTACAGGCTCGGTGGTGACCTCCTCCTCTTTGTCCCTGCGGTCTAATTCATTGAAAGGGTCACTGGTATATCGAAGAGGAGGGGCTTTCTTTAGTTGCTATGCTTCCAAGTTTTTCATGCAGAGAGTAGTCTCTGCATTTTTCCCTTTATCTTTTCTGCGGTTATTGCGAAGTTCAGTTACATAGCAGTCTCGAGCAGCGTCTTGATCTCCCTCTATTTCTCCTATTCCGTTATCTGTTGGAAATTTCATCTTCAGGCACCATGGGGCTAGGACAATTTGGAAGTCAGACAAGGCTGGTCTTCCCAAAAAGGCGTTGTAGGCCGAATGGTTCTCCATTAGCACAAACGTTTGTCTTCGCACATCGAAGCGGGGATGACTTCCTATTTCGACAAATAGATCCAATTGCTCGAGGGGCATCTTTGCATCTCCAGTGAAACCATGTAATGGTTTGTTGCAGGGAGACACATCCTTCATTGACAGCTTCATTTTGCCGAAAGCATGCTTGAACAGGATATTTACTGAGCTTCCAGTGTCTATTAAAATTCGGAAAACTTTAGCTGGTCCGAACCAGGCAGAGATGACCATAGGATCCATGTGTGGGTACTGCCTTCCCTCTAGGTCACGCCTACTGAATGTGATGTCGTCGCTCTCTTTCCGTTTTGGGTGGCGTTCTTCCATAATAGAATTAACGTAGCCTTCATCGTTTCTAAGTGACTTACCGTATCTTTCCATCTCTGCCCAGCTTCTGTCGGCGATGTGTGGTCCTCCCGATATGGTATGGACCACTATCTTCTCTTGATTAGAGCCACTGATGTTGCGATTTCCTCCGCCTGCTTCTGGGGGGGGGGGAATCCAGGATTCTCATTGGCAGGAGTTGAATTCCTGTTCTGGCTTTTTACATAGCGTTCCAGTCTCTTCCTTCTGATATGTTCTTCAATCAAGTCCCGGAGATGGTGGCACTCATTGGTGTCATGTCCATGGGATTCGTGGAAGCGGCAGAACTTTCCAGACTTGAGTGCGTTATCTGACTCCTTCTTGTGCGGGGGGCGCTTGTATCTAACTTCGTCTTGAGTGGCTAGGAAGATGTTTTCGATTGTTTCATTCAAAGGAGTGTAAGAGTCAAATCTTGGTCCTGGTTGATATAAGCGCTTTTCTCCCTTCTTGCCCCCAGCATTGTCTCTAGAGTCATTTCTTCGAACATCCTTTGCTGCAGCGGGGACCCTGTCTGTAGCCGTCTTAGCCTGTTGCCCTGACTGCCTCTAAGTGGCAGCGTCTTCTAGTCTCATATACTTTCCGGCTTCATGGAAGAAATCAGGCAAAGTAGCTGGCTTTTCATTGGTTAGTCTTCTAGCAAATTTAGTGTCCGGATGTACACCACTGCAGAGAGCCATTAGGATAAGTTTCTCATCGGCATCTTGGACTGCGGCCGCCGTGGCGTTGAATCGGGTTAGATATTGTTGCACTGTCTCTCCGGGTTTCTGTTAGATATTAGATAAGGAATAAGCGTCCTTGGGTTGCTCCACATGAATGCGGAACTGACTGATGAACTTTTCTTTCAACATTTCCCATGAGCTGATGGACCCTTGGGGTAGGTGGCAGAACCAGGAGGTAGCTAGATCTGCTAAGAATAGTGGAAAGCATTTACACAACACTCCCTCTGTTGCTCCGCTCATGAGCATATGCTGGGTGTACCTCTGTAAGTGTACGATGGGGTCAGAGGTTCACTTGTAAGGTTCCATCGTTGGCATTTTCCATTCCCGGGGGGTGATGGCAGTTTCGATATTGCAGGTGAGGGGGCTGGTTACCCTAGCACCTATCCCCCGATCCCTTTGCTCCCGTTGGACGCACTCTCTGAACAATCGTGCCATCCTTTCATCAGAACTTGGAGCGGACAAAAATGAGTTTGGTTCTTCCCATGCGGGATTGATTCCGTCCAGATGACTTGTAGGGATGGTATCGTCTGTCACTCCTAACATTCTCCAAAGGCTGCATCTGCTCTTCTGGGGGCATGCTGGGGTCAGACATAGTTGTCCCTTGCCTTGATCTTCCCCTGCTGGGTACTGTTCTCAGCGCTTCCTCGGGTCCAACTTCGGGCTGAACTCCAGCTCGGCCCCGTCTACTGGTGTTTTCATGGTTAGGTAGCATGACAGGCTCAGCTAAATCCGACCTCTGCCTGGCACCTCCCCCGTCGGGTTCGGTTCCAAGTGTTTCCTCGGGTCGGAATTCGTGCTGAGCTCGGGCTCGGCTCCTACCATGGCCGTTTCTGTTGTTAGCCTCTTCGAAGAAGAAAGACCTTTGTCGCCTCCCGGATCCTCCAGACTGGGACTCACCCCACGATTCAGTGTAGCGGTTGGTTTCTTCAGCATCTCTTAAGCGTGACAGGAGTTGGTCCACCAAGGCTTCTTGTTGAGATGCGAAGCGGTTAGTTACTTCCGCCATAACCTTGTCCAGATCCGCCCTTGTAATTGGTTGTTCCGTAGTAGGGGCTGTCGGATTTGCCTGATTTAAATTTGCTGTTGGAACTGGACGATTATCTTGATCTCTGAGCACTGGATCTGGGACGCTGCCAGTTGCGATGTTCTTTCCTTTGTTAGCATCTTTCTTCCGTCCGGGAGCCATATCTTCCAAATGAACGATGCTGACAGGAAAAGGATTAAGTGGGAGAAGCTGAAGCTTCGAGCTCCTTGTTCTCAATGAAAGCACCAAAAATGTTTGCACAAAAAATGGACAAACACCTCCAAGTCTTATGAATTAGTTGTTTTTATGTTGTTTCTAGTGATTTGGGTGATTTATGCAGATATATAAAAAGCAGGGACTAAACTGTAAAAGACACACGGATTTATAGTGGTTGGGCCAGAACGTGCCTACGTCCACTTTATATGTTATTCTCCTTTTTCTTTTAGATTACAAGTACAAAGCTCTGTATATAAGTATATGAAAGTTGTTTGAAAGTTCCTTCCGTGCTTGAGCTCTCAAACTTGTCTGCCATTGTTGTACCCCTGCCCCTTTATTTATAGAGTGAGGCTGGGGGCAGGGGTCTTGGATGTATATAGCTGCTGGTGGGCCTGGGCTGAAGCAATCTAGCCTGGCAGAGTTGGTTCGGCAAAGCCTTGGTTCGGTATAGAGTTGGTGAGGACTTGGTCCGGTTGTAGAGGGTCGAGGTAGTGGTTGGAACGGGGAGTCCTTGGACCGGTGGAGGTTGGTGAGGTTTGGTCCAGGGGAGCTTGGTTCGGTGACGGGGGAGAGGTTGGTCCGGTGGAGCTTGGTTCGGTGATGGAGGATAGGTTGGTCCGGTGGAGCTTGGTTCGGTGATGGAGGAGAGGGGATTCTGGTTTAGTGGCGATGGACCGGTAGTGGATGGGAGGTGGCTTGGACCGGCAATGCTTGGAGATGGTACGGTTCGGTGATGGTCTATCTTGCTTCTTGGTTCAACAGTGGAAGGAGGTAGTTGGCTCGGTAGCAGTATGGACCGGTAGTGGATGGAAGTAGGTTGGAACGGCAATGGTTGGAGATGGTACGGTTTGGTATTGTTTGGAAATGCGCCCAATAGTATAAACAAATGCAATCAGTGTATTAATGTGTGGAATAATATATTGATTTATTTGTAACTAAATATAAACTAAAGCAATAAAGTATTAGAAATGTATATTTTTCTCATAAGATAGTATAAAGGAATGTAATCTTGTGATCGATGTATGAAATAATAACCAAAATAAGGGAAATAGTGTTAATGTAAGCAAAGTTGTAACAAATTGGATAAAGGGAAATAAATGTAAGCGTTTAATAAATTAATGAATTTGAATTACAATCAAATGTCCGTTAAGTAAGTGTAATGTTTAGGGTTGATAATAAACGTTACTTTAGTGATTATTAATATAATAACGGAAGGATGAACCCAAGTAAATGAATTTATTTAGAATGTTAATCGCAATTAGCGTGTCTACTGGTAGAAATAGAATAATAATGGAAATAGGGTTGTTATTACAAGGGAAAGATGGAAATTTGAACTTACTAATGTAATAAAGGGTAAAACAAATGTTATCTTGGTTTATTGAATAATAATTAGATAAAATGGATTTGGAGTTAAATCAAGTTAATTGATTGAAATAAATTATAACTAATTGAATTTATGGTGAATGAAATTAATTACTACATTATTTGAAATTAAGATAAAATAAGGATATTAATGCACTATGGTATAAACCATGATAATTATATCGTAAAATGAAATCAGATGAATAACTAGATGGGTTAAGAATATGGATTTGATAATTGGGAAATTGAACACTGTAATAAGTGTTATAACCAATATTGAATTGTCATATAAACTTGTACCGAGTCATTGTAAAAGTCCAAGTGATTAAAAAGGATGAATTGGTTAGTTTATAAATATTGAGTAAAAAGGTGATTAATTAATTTGATATTAATATGTTTAATTGATAGGAAGTAATTGTTCTACTTCTCATTACATTCATTTAGCCCATTTTGAATCTTAATCAACTGAAATTAATGTAATTGAAAATTTTCAATTAATAGGAGGGAGAATCCTAATTGTAATAGGTGTAGTTAAAAGCAGCTTCTGTTTTGTGAAAATATAAGGAAAGTTTTGATTCAATGAAGAAAAAACATTTACATCAAATAAAATGAATATTTCATCCGTGAATGTAGGTTTAATTTCATTAAAATAAAGAATAGAAAGATTGATTTTAAAGAAAGATATATATGTTTGTTTGAACTGTGTTTTAGCTTACAGACTGATTACAAGAATAGGAAAATAATCTATTTATTACTCTTGTGTATAAACAATAAATTTATAAACATGTTTAAATAAACAATTGGTCTATTTTTTTATCCATTTAGTTGTCTATTTTAAAATTTAACTTTGTAAGTAACTGCAATTAATGTAATTCAAATGTTTCAATTAAAAGGAAAGGAAACGTTGATTGCAATTATTAGATTTTATAAAAGAAACGCACATTTTTTGTTAAACAAAAAGGGCATTTTAATGGAAATAAAAGATCATTTTGAGAAAACAAAATTGAATGTTTTCATTTTTAAGGTAAGCATAAATATTTTATTATGCGTAGATAAAAACCTAAATGCGTACAAATTTGAATATTATTCGAGTTCATGAAGTTAATTTGGTTATGTTTAAAAAAAATTGTATTTCAAAAGGATGTGCGACGTACATGGTCCCTCATTTCTTTTATTATTAATTGTTGCGTGAACGTTTTAAAATGGTTACCTTATTATTAATACTTGATCCGTTTATTTCTCCTTCTGTTTAATACCCGAGCCTAGACTTTTAGGTTGTATTTAATTCTTGCCACCTTATTTTCACGTATACAAAATTCTACTTTCGTTTGCAAACTTTTCCATTCCAACGTACATTTCCTTATGTATTATTAATGCCTGAAGCTTTAATAATAAAACGTGACATTTATTTTTGTCCCTCCACATTCATTTCCTAATTTTAAATAACCTACATCTTATTTCTTCTTTTACATTTTTTTCTACTAACATCTCATATTCAAAAGCTCTTATTCTTGCAAATCCAAAAGCATTCTTTTATAAAAATGAATTTTTTTCATTTTCGTACACTTCCTGTCCTCATCTTAGTTGTTCTTCAGTCTTTTCCTAAAGCCTCATCTTGAGAAAACGTAAGTATTAAAATTTGTTTATTTATATATATTTTTAACACGTATTAATTTTTATTTTAATAATATTTCTTGTAACATGAATATCTTTTGCATATAAACTTTGATTCACGCACGATTTCTTCCGTTGGATTCAAATTTATATTCCGGACAACATGAAATTGATTTAGTTAAATTTGGAGATTGTTGAGTTTTGCGCTTTTGTTTGGATTTTTATGGGCTAAAATCAAAGAAGTGTGTTTTAACCCACTCACAACTTCTAAGATTTCTTATGTTTGTTAAATTAATTTTTGATGTGATTTAAAATTTATCTATGATTGTTTGGCATATTTTAATCATCCTCTCGGTTAAATTGGATTTATTTAATTAGATTACTATTTAATTATTCATTGCATATAAACTGCCAGTTAAATTGTTATTTATTTATTATTGCATATAAACTGGCAGTTAAAAAGTTATTTAATTGATCACTGAATATAAACTGCTAGTTAATACCTGTTGTTTATTATCCGTTCTATATTGATGCTATTGTTTGAATTGGATGATGATTGTGATAAATGATTGATAGTTGATATTGGATGAATGGATGCATATTTTATATTGCATAAACTGCAAGTTATTATGCATTTTCATTTCATTCGGGATTGCGGTTTGAAATGATATATAACCGTAATTTTATTTTAAATTACGGATTGAAATGATAAATATCCGTATCACTTGACCATAGGATAGAAAATTATATACAGGCACCGCGGTCTATATGTTAAAATATTTTGAAATGATTTTCTATATTTCGTAAAGAAATATACGTTTTATGAGGTATGGATTTGGATATTGTATAAATGTATTTTATATATAATTAATTTCTTTGTTTTAAGCTATGTATAAAGTTGGTTTAAAGTATAAAAGAAAGGTAATAATAAATGTAGATTTTATTAAGGTATAATACAGTTAAATATTTGTTTAAAATTTTATTTATAGAGTTTATAATGTCTTAAATAAAATTAATGTTGGAAGATAGATATGAATTGGATTTGAATCAAAGTATTTAAGAATTTACCCTCGAATAAAATTTATTTGAAATTTAAATAATTTGAGATTTTAAAAGGTATGATTTTTATAACTTGATTTTGGTTTAGAGGACTTAAAATAATGTCAAGTCGATTTAAATGAATATTATCAAGTTAATTAAATTGAAAGAATATCCTGTTATTTAAAATTTAAAAGTTTTACTTAAATGATATTTGATTTTTTTTTAAGTAAACATTTCAAATCTAAATAATAGTAATTGAAATTGATATATATGAAATTATCAAGATTTAGTTTTAAAATGGTGGAATATTTAAGCTTTGAAATATATGGAAATTTTATTTGTTTATTTGGGGATTTAATTCCATATTTGGAATTGATTTGGGAAGGTAAAGAAGCTATTTTATTTTATTAAGCAAATTAATATTTAAACCATTTAAGTGGTGTAGTTATATTTCAAAGTTATAAAATTCAAAGGTTTATGTTTTGAAAGGCTATATTTCAAGCATTTGGTTTCGAAATATTACAACTTTGAAATGTTTTGGGTTTAGAAAAGGATATATTTGAAACTGATATCATACTGATTTGGTTCTTAGATTAGAAATGATATCGTATTTATATGATTTTGAAATAAATATTATATCTTGGTTTTGAAGTATAAATTATTTTTGAAATGACCATGGTGTTATAATAACGTTGGGTTGTTAAAGTGTCCGGGATTGGAAGTTGTCATACTCTCTGCCAACTCCGAAAACCACTTTAACAATCGTGTACGCGGTGGAGATTCCAGAATGAAGTAGGATGGCGACGGCGTTTACTTTGAGGCAAATACGTGGACCCGACTCTTGTGAGTTGGCATAAGGTGGCTAAAATAGGAGCGATTGACGGGTTAAGAAGGTAGCACCTTATATAGGACACATCCCTTCGATATTATATTCTGATTTTTGGATTTATTTGGTGGCCACTTTTGATTTCTTTAATTTTGGGGTGTGGCTCGAGGTGGGCGGTAGCTGCGCGCTACGCGTTACCACCGGCCTGGAAGCGTAATTGGTATATCTATCCTGGCATTGCCTAGTTGTGCCGTGTCACCTACCATAGCGCGCCTTGTACGAGTTTGATTTGTGTCGTACCTATGGTGTAACGACCCGTAAATTTCGATAATAAAATTTGTTGAATTATAAGAATTTAGTAATTAAATTTTAGAAGGAAATAAAAAATTTATGATTTATAATGAAGTAAATATTAGAAATTAGATGTAGCAATTGTAATTAAAAGTTAACAATTTAAAATAAAATGGCAATTAATGGAAATATGGTAAATTGTCATACTTGGTTATAATTTTAATATAAGAAACAAATGGAAATGTTGAATTAGCGAATCATGAATAAAAATATTAACTAGAATGGGATTCAAAATTGTAAAATAGTGGAAAGTATAAATGGTTGCATTTGGATATAAAATTTAAAATAAGTAAATAAAGGTAGGCATTTAATTTACCAATGCAATAATACATTGATTAATAATTACTGAACGTAAATTAAGGTAGTAGGGTTAATGGCAGTTGATAAATAACCAATTTAGTGCAATACCAATTAAATTGCAACAATTGTAAGGTTTTAATAGATTCAAATTTATAGATTTGGGAAATAGATTCAAAATTATATCAATTAATAGAATAATACGTAATAATTGTAGATGATAGGATTTATGATAGAGAGTAATTATAACAGTTGTTGTTTGGTAATAAAGTGGATTAATAGGAATTACATGAAAAGATTATTAATTTAAATGTAATAATGTGGATTTATTTGGGGAATATTAATGTGCCAAGATATAGCCAATGATAATTTAAGTCAATAATTAATGAATTGAATGGAAGGCCAATTAATGAAAATAAATGGAAACTTTGATTTGTGAGTAATAAAAGCTTATTAATGCGACTAAGGTATTAACGGTAACGATTTTGGATATTACCTATTTTGTAGCTGGTTGATTTTAAATTGGAAATTAGGTACAAAAATTCTAATTTAATATTACGTTAATGTAACTAAGGTAATTATTAATAAATTGAATGCAAGTCAAATCAATGGAAATAATGCAGATGTATACTTAAGTTACCAATTGAATATATGAAAGAAAATGTAAGCATTAAATTAAATTAAGGGATATTTGAAATTGAATGAAATAAAATATTACGTTAATGGGAATTAATATGAAATGAAATATACATTAATGAAATGTAATATAAATCAATGAAAATTTTAACCATAAGATGTCAATTTATGGAATAGCGATATTTCTAAATCAAATAAATGGATCTACTGAGATTTCAAGTGATAATTAATAAATTTATTAAAATTGAAACTAAATATAGTAATGGATAAATTTATTTCATTAAAAATTTCTAAATGTAAGGAAAATGAAATTTAACGCTGAAATTTATGAATGAATCAATGTTAAATTGACATTTAAATTTGTTTAAATCCTTGTAAATGATTAAGAAATTTAAAAATGTTGAAATTGGTCAATTAAAGAATAGGACTGAAAATTTGATATAATATTTAATTAATTTGTTTAATTAATTAATGGAAAAATAGTCATTTTGGCCACTGACTCGAATTTCAACGAAACAAGTTTCATCGGATCCGTAACGGTGAATTATTGTAGGATTTCAAGTTTCGTATCGATCGGACGTGTCGTTTGATCGTATGGGCTTGAAACGCCTTGAAATCAATTAAATTGAAATCAATTTGAAAATATTGATTTTTGCATAACTTCTTCATACGATGTAACTTGGACTTGAAACTCATTCCATTGCGTTTAAAATATTTTAAAACATATATTTTGATATATGGGTTGACCCAATTTCGTTCCGGAGGCAGAACGGACTTTTTGGGCCACTTTGTCGTTAGCGCGTATATCTGTCTTATCCATCTATTCTATTTCAGCTTTGTCTATGAATACTCTATTATAAACCCTAGCAGCCTCTATTCCTCATTTCTATGCGTTCTATTCACCGCCTTACTTCAATGGCAGACAAACCCTAATTTATCCAATTCAATTGCTGTAACGACCCAGAATTTCTGTCATTTGAAATTTAGATATTTAATTGATTTTAAATATCAACAAGTAAAATTTTTAAATCGAATAATTTATTTTTGGAATATTTAGATTTAATTGGATAATTTAATCGATAACTTAATATTTGAAATTGCGTAAATAATTGGGAATTGGGTTTAATGTGAATAAAAATGATTTGTAAAGTTATATTAAATCATATTGGAGTTAGAACAATGTTTGTGAACTTTTAAAATTGAATTAAAAGTTAATTTGTGAAAATTGAATATTTTAATATTTAATCGACTAGTGAAAATAGTCATTTTTCAACAGTCTCGGATTTCGACGAAACAAGTTTCATCGGATCCGTAATGTTATATTATTGTAAGATTTCAAATTTCGTGTCAATCAGATTTACTGTTTGACCCGGGCAAGCCAAAACGCAGAGAAATTAGTTTAACCGATTTAATTTAAATTTGATCGTTTATTTCCGTGACTCACACATACAACCAAATAAGCTTCCGAAACATATTCCATTGTGTCCGCAATTGTAACAACCCGCATATTTTACGATTGAATATTTAAATATTTTGTTTAAATATTTTATCTTTAGTTGGATTATAGTTCGAAAAGTTACTTTTTGCATACGGTCGAATTAGGACTCGGGACCACTTCCATTGAGTTCAAAATGCCGTTTGCGATCTTTTTAAGTATAAACTTTGATATGTTTGGAGTTAGTGGAATCTTGCTACTTTTTCACTTTAGGCTTTAGGTTTGGTTAGCCCATTAGCCTAAACTTATAACTCTAACTCAACCCCCTTCCCTTCATAATTTTACTTTCATTTCCTAACAATCAAGCTTCGTCAAAAATGGAGGAAGGAATAAGAAATTAAAATTCCAAGCCCTAGTTCACTTGCAAATCCTACATCTAACTCCAAATTCAAAGAGAAGACATTGATTCAAGCTTCTTGGGTTGATTCTTCCATTGATTTCAAGCTTCTTCTTCATTGATCTTGTGTAAAGCTGAGATTTTTATCTCACATCTTTGTCTATAACTATCTTCGATCGTTGGTATGAATTCCGAACACTTTTTCATATGCATTTGCTTTTGGTTTGGATTGAATTGGTGAAAATCCTAATTTTTAGTGTTTGGGTTCAAATCTAAAAATATATCCAATCTTTGATGTTTAAACATGTTTTTGGTGATGCACCGAGGAGCCAATACGACCGGGTAGCCTATGGGCATAATCCCCTAGCGTCCGTGCTCGATCGGTTACAAATTGAGCGAGTTTTGAGCTCCAAAACCCTTAGGTCGCTCGGCCTGCATATGAACGATTCTCGGCCTGCATTTAGGTCGTCCTCCCCCATAGGTCGTTAGGTCGTTCGGTCTTAGGTCGTAAACATAGGTCGCACGACCTTGGTCATTCATTAGGTCATTAGTTCGCTCGGCTTGTAAGTCGCTAGGTCGCTCGGCCTACTCTCCTTCCTCTCAACTTAGGTCGTTCGGCCATTAGATCGTTCAACCCATTAGGTCGCAACCACCCTTAGGTCACTCGGCTGTGATAAGCCGCACCTGCTACCTCGCAACCAAGTTAGGTCGCAGCCTCTTTGGTCGCTGACCTCATAGGTCGCTCGGGTTGCTCTTCTACCACTTAGGTCACGCCTTAATTAAGTTGCACCACGTAGGCCGCATGCTAGCTCCCTAAGCCGCTTCTACGTTAGGTCGCTCGGTAGTTAGGTCGCGCCTTACCTTAGGTCGCTTGTACTGATTAAGTCGCACCTACCCCTTAGGTCGAATGCACCTTAGGTCGCTCGGCCTCCATTTCCTCTTAGGTCGCACCATGCAGTTAGGTCGCGCCATTCATTAGGTCGTACCTGCTATGCCTCGCACCAACGTTCGATCGCAACATGTTACTTCGATGAATTTGGGATCGAATTCTTTGGGTTTTCAGTCACGTCTCCGGATGTGAATTTTTATGATTGGTCGTTTCTACGATCATTTTTGTGATTTGTCATTTTAAAAATATACAAGCCTTCACCTCACTCGTACGAGAAATCTAATTAAATGGCTTAGTAAAACAGGTGGTATGAAACGCTTGTGTTTACTTCGTCGGTTAATTCTTGGACTAGTTCAATTGAATCTCTTTTGACAATTTTTGAGTGGAGATCTACAATTTGTTCGTAAATATTTAAGTTAAGCTAGTGGTTATGGGACATGAGGCTAAGCTAATATATTTACTAGCTTATTGTAATTGACACTTCTTGATGATCGATGATGATCATTTTTGTGATTATGACTAGCAATATGCTATGTTTCTTTGTCCACGTAGGGGACAGTATCTCGTCTTATTGAGTTTTGTCTCATTTCTTTTATAGGTTAACGACCTATGTATTTTTTTGAGTTTCGACTCAACTTTTGTGGGCTAGCGACCCATGTTCTTTTATGGAGTTCGATCCATCGGGCGTACCGTTGTACTACGTCGTTGTTCCAAACTATTCGAGTTTCTGGTTCCTCGGGCGTACCGTTGTACTACGTCGTTGCACCGGCTCTATGGTTAGCGACCATGGGATAGCGTCCCGTTTGTGATACACGTGTTGGTGAGATTTCATGCTCCCGTTTTGTGATAGGCCTCCCCCTTTATGTGATTTCTGGATTTCCATTGATGATTTCTAGAATTTGCGTTTCACCAATTTTCGTGATTTACAATGATAAGTTTTATCAATATTTGTGCATTGGTGAGTTTTGTGTGTCATTGACCTTTGTGATTGGCATTGATATTATTGTCAATACTTATGGATTTGGTGAATAATAATATAGTGTATGACATTCCTTTTGATCTTTGAGAAGACTCTTGTGATATTGATTAATTTCTTGTTGATTTTCAATTACTTATCATCACAGCTTGGCATTGTGATTATTATACGTTTAGTCATATCTCTTATTCTATATCATTTCATCTGATATTTATAGCTAGACTGATCCGTTTGTTATTTTCTTATTAAATAATACTCGGGTCAGACCGAGATGTTACAGGTGCTTCTGCTTGACTTCACATCTAGAACTATCACCCTGACTTTTGGCTAACTACTTAGATTAGTAGTTTTTGTTGCATACATTTGAGATATAGACTCGTTGATGTATCCATATTCTTTTGTGTAGCATTTGTAGCTATTCTTTTATGATATTGTGGATCTTGTTAGACCACTACTCTAATGTACACTTTCAAGTGTTATATTCATATCTTTTTTTCCGCCTTTGTGATATGGATATCTGTGACTGATTTGTGTTATGCTTATTTCTATGTTTGTTTCCGAAGACTTTATATAGCCACTGTGTAGTAGCTTTGAGTTTGTATCGATGTGTCGGATTTCCGGATGTTGTACTATCCTTTCATACCGGTGCTCGCACAAAACAATTACACGGATGGTCTCTCCTCAACAGCCTTATTCTCCGTGCTAGTTGACGGCATTACCCCGTAGTGTTCTTGGCTAGAGTGGGTATAGAGGTGGGGCGTCACAGCTTGGTATCAGAGCCAATCTTTGGAACAATGTAGAATAATCTAGCAAGGATCATCGTCCTAAGTCTATCTTAGGAGTCGTGCTTTAGGATTTAATTCGAGTCTTCGTACCGAATCATCCTATTTTCTTTACGATTCCTTGTTTATCTATCAAGATTGCTTGATATTCATTTGGTGAATAACCTTATCCTTCTTCTTTCTTTCTTTCAAAAAGGAAGAGAAATGGTTTGACCTAGCCATCCCAGCGCCGGTCAATCTTGTGCTACTCCCCAGGATGGAGTATTTATGACTGCCCAGCAGCATCTTTATCTAGTAAAGAATGCTCAAGCAGCCAGTTCTAATCCGGAGTCTTCTCACTCTTAGTCTGGATTTGCATGCTAGTGCAACGATTACACCAATTTGGGTGGGAAACCATTCAAAGGTTGTGAAACCATTATTGAAGTCTAGGCTTGGCTGAGATCATGCGATCGAATCTTTTCTCGCATGAATCTGATTGACCTTCACCGTGTTCAGGTGGCTTCTAGCATGCTCTAAGAAAGAGCATTGGATTGGTATGAACTTCTTATTTCTGAAATAGTTGAAGCGGATCTTACTTGGGAGAAATTCCGGGAATGCTTCGAATTAAAATTTGTGCCAGAAGCTGAGAAGGTGACTTTGGCTCGTCGATTCATAGACCTTGTTCAAGGTGAATCCTCCGTGGCAGACTATGTCGCGTCTTTTGAATCTCTTTCTAAATACTGGGTTGAATACATTAATACCTCATTGGAGAAATTCAGAGATTCGTCTATGGATTGAATAAAAATCTCAAGAAGCCATTACTTCTAAAGCTAGAAGTATCTTTTGATCAACTTGTTGATATCACTCTTCGACTTGAAGAGGCAGATAAAGAGAGTGATGATGATTGTGGGTGCCAAACCAAAATTCAACAACAACAAGAAAAGGCCTATTAAGTTCAAAGGGTCTTATCCCAATAAGAAAGGGAAGAAAGAAATTCCGGTGGCAAAGGCTTCTACCCCTAGTAGTGGGCAATGCTACAATTGTGGTTCTAAGGACCATAATGCCAATAGATGTCTGAAACCTCTCTTTTGTCGCTATTGCAAAAGTTCAGGTCATTTTTTATCTTCATGTCCCAAACTTCAGGGCAAGAAGGAGGGAAAGCTTAATGTTGCTAAAGCCCCTGGAAACACATCTCTTGGTCAAGGTACTCTGCATTCTATCCTTGATGGCATTATTATGTTTCATAATCAACCTATTCGAGTTCTTTTTGATACAGGTGCATCCTATTATTTTATATCAAAAGAACTTGTTGATACTTTTTCATTAAGTGGTGTCGCTTTAATGACTTCTCTGAGAATTGTGAATCCGATTGGTGGATCCGCAACAATCAGTTTATTGTGTAAAGATGTTGAGATTATTTTGTGTGATTTTTCTTTCCGAACCGATTTGCATGTTATGCGCTACTTAGGCTTTGGAATGATTTTGGGAATGGATTGGCTTAACCGCTATGAAGCTCAAATCCTATGTCCTGAGCGGACTATTCATTTTCGACATCCTCAATCTGTTAAGCAGATTTCTATTGACCTTAAAGATTCAGATTCCAGCTTGGTTGCATCTTTATATTCTTTAAATCCTCATGATGACGATAATGATGATGAGGAAGATATTATTTCTCTTGTTCACGTTGTTCGTGAATTTTCCGACATATTTGAGCCCGTTTTAGGATTACCACCTAAGCGAGCAATTGAGTTCAGGATTAATCTTATCCATGGAGCTCAAACTATTACTCGTCCTCCTTATCGTATGTCCAATAAAGAAAATGAGGAGATGCGCAAACAATTATCCGAATTGGAGACGAAGTAATTTATTTGCTCTAGTTCCTCGCCTTAGGGAGCTTCGGCTATTTTGGTGAAGAAATCCGATGGTACAAATAGGCTTTGCGTTGACTACCGCAAGCTTAATGATCATACTATCAAGAATAAATATCCTTTACCTCGGATTGATGATTTATTTAATCAGCTTAGTGGTGCTAGAGTCTTTTCACAATTAGACTTAGCTATCGGTTTTCATCAGCTTCGTATTGCAGAGGATAGCATTCCTTTGACATCGTTCCGTACTCGTTATGGATCTTATGAATGGCTTGTTATGCCATTTGGTTTAACGAATGCTCCGGCTTATTTCGTTGACCTTATGAATAGAGTTTTCAAAGATTTCCTCGATCGGTTTGTTCTCATCTTTATTGATGATATTCTTGTGTATTCAAAAACCGAGGAGGAGCATGAAAATCATCTTCGGATTGTGTTGGAAACTCTTAGGAGCAATCAATTGAAAGCAAAATTTTCAAAATGCCACTTTTGGCAATCTCATGTGAAGTTTCTTGGTCATATTATGTCGTAATCCGGAATTTCCATGGATCCTTCAAAGATTGAAGCGATTCAAAATTGGAAGAGACCGGAGAGTGTGATGGAAATACGTAGCTTCCTAGGATTGGCGGGCTATTACCATCGTTTTATAAAAGATTTTTTAAAAATTTCCGTGCCTCTTACTAGTTTGACCAAGAGGGGAGTTAAATACATTTGGTCGGACAAATGTGAAGCTTCTTTCCAGAAATTAAAAGAACTCCTTTCCGATGCTCCTATTCTTGTTATTCCCGAAAGGAATCAAGATTTTTTTGTTTATACCGTTGCTAGTCGCGTTGGTTTGGGTGCCGTTCTTATGCAAAAAGAACGCGTTATTGCTTATGCTTCTAGGCAATTAAAGCCTGCCGAGACTAGATATGCCACTCATGATTTCGAGCTCGCGGCTATTGTTTTCGCCCTTCGTATTTGGCGTCATTATCTTTTGGGAGAAAATTTTATTCTTTACACCGATCATAAATCTTTGAAGTACCTATTTTCTCAAAAGGAACTTAATTTGCGTCAACAACGTTGGCTCGAATTCCTTGCAGCTTATGATCTTGATATTCTTTATACCCCCGGAAAGGGAAATCGTGTTACGGATGCACTTAGTCACAAGTAACAAGCGATTGTTTCTATGATGATATCTAAATGGAATGATCTCGGGGTCTTATCCACTTGTGAGATTCGAGATCGTGTTTTCGATTTGTGTTCATCTCTTGTTTTATGTAGCCTTGAGGCTCATCCTTCTCTTTTAGACCGCATTCTTGAAGCTCAAAAGCTAGATCCCGAATTGGCTCTTCTTGGCCAGAATTTTAGGGATAAAATCGATATTGAGGGTTTGAAAGACTTTGATGTCGATTCTCGTGGAGGTATTCGAAAATTTGGTAGACTTATCGTGCCAAATATTAGTAATCTTCGTAAAGACGTTTTAGAAGATTCTCATCGTTCTAAATTTACCATTCATCCTGGTAGTAGTAAAATGTACACGGATATGAAGCGACTCTATTATTGGGAGGGAATGAAATCTGATATTTCTAACTTTATTAAGTGTTGCATGACTTGACAACTTGTCAAGGCCGAACATCAAAGGCATCGAGGGTTATTGCAACCTTTAGAAATTCCAGTTTGGAAGTGGGATCAAATTTCCATGGATTTTATAAACGACCTTCCTCGTTCTCGTTCGGGTCATGATAGCTTATGGGTTATAGTCGATACACATACTAAATCCGCCCATTTTATTTCCGTTCGGTCCAATCGAACCGTTCCTTTCTTGGCCAAACTCTTTATTAAAGAAATTGTAAAATTGCATGGAGTTCCTTCTATTGTTAGTAATCGTGATCCATTGTTTACTAGTGGATTTTGGAAGAGTCTTCAAAAAGCTTTGGGAACGAAGCTTAATTTTAGCACCGCTTATCATCCCCAGTCCGATGGACAAACTGAGCTTGTGAATCAAACTCTTGAAGACCTTCTTCGTGCATGTGTTCTTGATTTTGGTTGAAGTTGGGAAGATCATATTTCTCTTGTTGAGTTTTCCTATAATAATAGCTTCCAATCTAGTATTGGTATGACACCTTTCGAGGCACTCTACGGAAGGCCATGCCAATCTCCTTCTTGTTGGCTTAAGGTCGGTGAGAAGCTGGTTTTAGGTCCAGATTTTATTCGTGATTCCACAGAGAAGATTGACATTATTAGTCATAGGATGAAAGAAGCCCAGAGTAGGCAATGATCCCATGCTGATAACCGGAGGAGGAAATTAGAATTTTCTGTGAGAGATCATTTGTTTATTCGTGTTTCACCTATGAAGGGTGTTATACGTTTCAGTCGATCGGGAAAATTAGCGCCTCGATATATTGGTCCATTTCCCATCACCGAACGTATTGGTTCCGTGGCTTATCGCCTTTTGTTACCAGCTCAGTTTTCTGCTATTCATGACGTGTTTCACGTTTCTCAATTACGGAAATGCCTTCGAGATTCCGATTCTATTCTTGAGCCCGGTGTTGTGGAAGAAATTGAAGTTTCACCTAATTTAACTTACGAGAAACATCCTATTCGTATTATTGCTTTGGAGGTCAAGCACCTTCGAAATAAAGATGTTCCGCTTGTTAAAGTCCAATGGTCCTCAAATCCAAAGGATTGCTCGTGGGAATCTAGAGAGTTCATCGAGCGAACACATCCGGACTTACTTTCTCGTGCTCCATGAGGTGAATTTCTTATTTCATATTTCCACTGTGTTGATATGCTTTCATGGTTGTTACCTCATATTTTGTTCTTAAATATTGCGAGGACGCAATTTTTTTTAAGGAGGGGAGTCTGTAACAACCCACATATTTTACGATTGAATGTTTAAATATTTTATCTTTAGTTGGATTATAGTTCGAAAAGTTACTTTTTGCATACGGTCGAATTAGGACTCGGGACCACTTCCATTGATATGTTTGGAGTTAGTGGAATCTTGCTACTTTTTCACTTTAGGCACTAGGTTTGGTTTAGCCCATTAGCCTAAACTTATAACTCTAACTCAACCCTCTTCCTTTCATAATTTTACTTTCATTTCCTAACACTTAAGCTTCATCAAAAATAGAGGAAGGAATGGGAAATTAAAACTCCAAGCCCTAGTTCACTTGCAAATCCTACATCTAACTCCAAATTCAAAGAGAAGACATTGATTCAAGCTTCTTGGGTTGATTCTTCCATTGATTTCAAGCTTCTTCTTCATTGATCTTGTGTAAAGCTGAGATTTTTATCTCACATCTTTGTCTATAACTATCTTCGATCGTTGGGTATGGATTCCTAACACTTTTTCATATGCATTTGCTTTTGGTTTGGATTGAATTGGTGAAAATCCCAATTTTTAGTGTTTTGGGTTCAAATCTAAAAAATATATCCAATCTTTGATGTTTAAACATGTTTTTGGTGATGCACCGAGGAGCCAATACGACCACGTAGCCTATGGGCATAATCCACTAGCGTCCGTGCTCGATCGGTTGCAAATTGAGCGAGTTTTGAGCTCCAAAACCCTTCGGTCGCTCGGCCTGCATATGAACGATTCTCGGCCTGCATTTAGGTCGTTCCTCCCCCATAGGTCGTTAGGTCGTTCGGTCTTAGGTCGTAATCATAGGTCGCACGGCCTTGGTTATTCATTAGATCGTTAGGTCGCTCAGCTTGAAAGTCGCTAGGTCGCTCGGCCTACTCTCCTTCCTCTCAACTTAGGTCGTTCAGCCATTAGATCGTTCAACCCATTAGGTCGTAACCCCCCTGAGGTCGCTCAGCCGTGATAAGCCGCACCTGCTACCTCGCAACCAAGTTAGGTCGCAGCCTCTTTGGTCGCCGACCTCATATGTCGCTCGGGTTGTTTGACGCCCCACCTCTATACCCACGCTAGCCAAGAACATTACGGTGAATGCTGTCAACTAGCACGGAGAATAAGGCTGTTGAGGGGCGACCATCCGTGTAATTGCTTTGCGCTAGCATAGATATGTCAGATAGTATAACATGCATTTCTTTATCAAGAGGGAAATCCGACATACCGACACAAACTCAAAGCTACTACACTGTGGCTATAATATCTTTAGAAACAAATATAGAAATAAACATAACATAAATCAGTCGCAGAAAATTCAAATCACAAAGGCGGAAATAGATATGAATATTACACTAGGAAGTGTACATCAGAATAGTGGTCTAAAAAGATCCACAATATCAAAAAAGAATAGTTACACGAACTACACAAAAGAATAAGTATACATTATGGAGTCTATATCTCAAATGTATACAACAAAAACTACTAATCTAAGTAGTTAACCAAAAGTCAAGGAGGTAATCCCGGATGTAAAGTCAAGCAGAAGTGCCTGTAACATCTCGGTCTGACCCGAGTATTATTTAATAAGAAAATAATAAACGGATCAGTCTAACTATAAATATCAGATGAAACGATATAGAGTAAGAGATATGACAAAACACATAATAATCACAATGCCAAGCTGTGATATATATAAGTAATTGAAAATCAACAAGAGATTAATCAATATCACAAAATCTACACAAGAATCAAAGAAATGTCATACTCCTTATTTCGTTCATCAAACCACAAATATTGACGATTATATCAATGTCAATCACAAAAGTCAATGACACACAAATTCACCAATGCACAAATATTGATAAAACTTATCAATGGAAATCACGAAAATTGGTGAAGCACAAATTCTAGAAATCATCTCAAGAAATCCAGAAATCACAAAAAGAGGGGGGAAGGCCTATCACAAACGGGAGCATAAAGCTCACCAACACGTGTATCACAAACGGAACGCTAATTCCATGGTTTCTAACCATCACAAATTGAGCCGAAGCTCCACAAACGGCCCGAAGACCATGGGTTGCTACCCCACCAAATTGAGTCGAAACTCCACAAAACGGGGTTTAGTCTCCCTCGCAGACAAAGAGACAACGCACATTGCTAGTCTAAATCACAAAGATGATCGTCATGATCAACGAGAAGTGTCAATTACACTAAGCTAGTAAATATATGACTTTAGCTTCATGTCCCATAACCACTTGCTTAACTTAAATATTTACGAACAAACTGTAGAACTCCAATAGAAAATTGTCACAAGAGTTTCAATCGAACAAGTCCAGGAATTAACCGACGAAGTAAACGCGAGCGTTTCATACCACTCGTTTTACTAGGTCGTTTAATTAGATTTCTCATACGAGTGAGGTAAAGGCTTGTATATACTAATAGATTGGAAAACAGTTTAAGAAACGAGCTTTGTAGTAAAATAGTGTTGAAATCGTTTTGATGAAAGAATTTTGATATTTACTACCAGTATAGAAAACCTTTATATTTTTAAAGTGACAAATCACAAAGAAGATTGTAGGAACAATCAATCACTAAAATTCACATTCGAAGACGTGAATAAAATCCAAAGAAATCGATATCGAATCCACTAAAATGGATATTCCCAAAATCACGAAGAAAATGTCATCAATAAGTGATAATAACGAAAGGGAATCAACACAAATCGATTTAAATTGGAATTCTCAAGCAAATAGGCAAATAGGCAAAAAGAGTGCTGATTCGACGTCTGAAATCAAGGATTCAGACGTCTAAATCTGGAAAATAAATATTTTCCAAAGACAGAATTCAGACATCTGAATCTTTGAATCCAGACGTCTGAAATAGGCTCTTTTTAGCCTATTTCCTTTCTGGTTCCAAATGAACCAATTCAGACGTCTGAAACCATATATTCAGACGTCTGAATCTGGGAATAGAAATCTTCCCAGAACAGTATTCAGACGTCTGAATATTACGTTTCAGACGTCTGAATGAAGGGTTCAGGGCATTCCCTGAACCTAGGCCAAAAATGGCCAAACGGATACCGGAAGCGATCGATCGAGCGACGACGACTAAGGAATTACGTCAAGCGACAACCCAGCCTAAACGGCTCTTCGATACGCCTCAAATATCAATGTCCAAATATCCATAATAGGATTTTCATAAATTAGACCAAAACACCAAAAATTGGAATATACACAAAATCAATCCAAACCAAAACCAATTGCACAAGAATAAGTGTTAGGAATTCATACCTAACAATCGAAGATAATTGTAGACAAAGATGTGAGATAAAAATCTCACCTTTGAACCCAAACGATTGAAGAAGAAACTTGAAAGCAAAGAAGAAGAAACTTGAAAGCAAAGAAGAATCAACCACTCTTCAAACCCAATTCAAGAAGCTTGATTCTAAGCTTTAAAAGAAGAACATTCCCAAAGTTAGGTTTAGGAATTTCTGAAATTGAAGAGAGAAAGAGTTGGAGAAGAAGAAGAGAAGCTTACCAATGGGTTCTTCTATTAGTTTGGAGCTAGAACTTGATTTGCAAAAGAAAACTAGGGCTTGAGTTTTAATTTACCATCTCTCCAACCATTGGTGCTTTAAAACTGAAAAGAGGAGAAAGTGAGGGTGAATGGGGAAGAGTGGCTCAGATTTGAGTATAAGTTAAACATAGGGCTGAACCCAAACCCAAACCCAAAGTGAAAAAGTAGCAAAAATCAACTTTTTCCAAACATATCGAAGCTTATACTCAAAAAGGTCGCAAACGGCATTTTAAACTCAATGGGAGTGGTCCCGAGTCCTAATTCGACCGTATGCAAAAAGTAGCTTTTCGGACTAAATTCCGAGTATTGATAAAATATTTAAATAAAATATTTAAATATAAAATCGACAAATATGCGGGTTGTTACAGACTCCCCTCCTTAAAGAAATTGCGTCCTCGCAATATTTAAGAAGAAGATATATAGTAACAACCATAAAATCATATTCAACACAAAAGAAGTTTGAAATAAGAAGTTCACCTCAAAGAGCACGAGAAAGTAAGTCCGGATGTGTTCGCTCGATGAACTCTCTAGATTCCCAAGAACAATCCTTAGGATTTGAAGACCATTGGACTTTAACAAGCGGAACATCTTTATTTCGAAGTCGTTTGACTTCCGAAGCAATGATACGAATAGGATGTTGCTCATAAGTTAAATTCGGTGAAACTTCAATCTCTTCCACAACATCGGGCTCAAGAATAGAATCGGAATCTCGAAGACATTTCCGAAGTTGAGAAACGTGAAACACGTCATGGATAGCAGAAAATTGAGCCGGTAATAAAAGGCGATAAGCCATGGAACCAATACGTTCAGTGATAGGAAATGGTCCAATATATCGAGGCGCTAACTTTCCCGATCGACTGAAACGTACAACACCTTTCATAGGTGAAACACGGATAAATACGGGATCTCCCACAGAAAATTCTAATTTCCTTCTTCGGTTATCGGCATAGGATTTTTGTCTACTCTGGGCTTCTTTCATCCTACGACGAATAAGATCAATCTTTTCTGTGGAATCACGAATAAAATCTAGACCTAGAACCAACTTCTCACCGGCCTCAAGCCAACAAGAAGGAGATCGGCATGGCCTTCCATAGAGTGCCTCGAAAGGTGCCATACCAATACTAGATTGGAAGCTATTATTATAGGAAAATTAAACAAGTGAAATATGATCTTCCCAACTTCCACCAAAATCAAGAACACATGCACGAAGAAGGTCTTCAAGTGTTTGATTCACACGCTCAGTTTGTCCATCGGACCGAGGAAGATAAGCGGTGCTAAAATTAAGCTTCATCTCCAATTCAGATAATTGTTTGCGCATCTCCTCATTTTCCTTATTGGACATACGTTAAGGAGGACGAGTAATCGGTTGAGCTCCAGGGATAAGATTAATTCTGAACTCGATTGCTTGCTTAGGTGGTAATCCTAAAACGGGCTCAAATACGTCGGAAAATTCACGAACAACGTGAATAAGAGAAATTATATCTTCCTCATCATCATTATCGTCATCACGAGGATTTAAAGAATATAAAGATGCAACCAAAGCAGAATCTGAATCTTTAAGAATAACGGAAACCTGATTAACAGATTGAGGATATCGAAGATGAATAGTCCACTCAGGACATAGGATATGAGCTTCATAACTGTTAAGCCAATCCATCCCCAAAATCATTCCGAAGCCTAAATAACGCATGACATGCAAATCGACTAGGAAAGAAAAATCACACAAAATAATCTCGACATCTTTACACAATAAACTGATTGTTGCGGATCCACCAACCGGATTCGCAATTCTCAAAGAAGTCATTAAACACAAAACATCTAAAGAAAAAGTATCAACAAGTTCTTTTGAAATAAAAGAATGGGACGCACCCGTATCAAAAAGAACTCGAATAGGATGATCACGAAACACAATAATGCCATCAAGGATAGTATGAGAAATACCTTGGCCACGAGATGTGTTGCCAGGGGCTTGAGCAACATTAAGCTTTCCCTCCTTCCTGCCCTGAAGCTTGGGGCATGAAGATATAACATGACCGGGACCTTTGCAGTAGCGGCAAGAGAGAGACTTTGGACACTTGTTCGCGTAATGGTCCTTCGAACCACAATTATAGCATTCCCCATGACCAAAGGAAGAAGTCTTTGCCACGGAGGTTGCTTGCTTCCCTTTCTTATTGGGATAGGGGCTTTTGAATTTGTATGGCCTCTTCTTGTTTTTGTTGAAGCTTGGTTTGGAACCCACCACTTCAACATCATTCTCCCTATCCGCCTCTTCAAGACGAAGAGCGATATCAATGAGTTGGTCGAAAGAAACTTCTAATTTTAGATGTAATGGCTTCTTGAGATTTTTGTTTAAGCCATAGACGAACCTCTGATTTTTCTTCAATGGGGATTGATGTATTCTACCCCATACTTGGAGAGAGATTCAAAAGACGCGACATAATCTGCCACGGAAGATTCACCTTGAACAAGGTCTATAAAACGGCGAGCCAAAGTCCCTTCTCAGCTTCTGGTACGAATTTTAACTCGAAGCACTCTCGGAATTTCTCCCAGGTGAGATCCGCTTCATTAATCTCAGAAATAAGAAGTTCGTACCAGTCCAATGCTCTTTCTCGGAGCATACTAAAGGCCACGTGAACTCGGTGAAGGTCAATAAGATTCATGCGAGAAAAGATTCGATCGCATGACCTTAGCCAAGCTTGTACTTCAATAATAGTTTCGGAACCTTTGAATGGCTCCCCACCCAAATTAGTGTAATCGCTGCACAAGCGTGCAAATCCCGACTTTGTGTGAGTAGGTTTCGGGTTTGCTCCAGCTGCTTGAGCATTCGTCACTAAATCAAGAAGCTGTTGAGCAGTCATAAAAACTCCATCCTGGGGTGGAGTGCTAGATGGCACGTCTCTAGGGCGGCCTTGTCTAGACATTTCTCTTCCTTAAAGAAATAAGAAGAAGAAAAAGGTTATTCACCAAATTGAATATCGAGCAATCTTGATAGATAAACAAGGAATCATAAGGAAAATAGGATGAATCGATACGAAGACTCGAATTAAATCATAAAGCACGACTCCTAAGATGGACTTAGGACGATGATCCTTGTTATAATATTCCATATTGTTCCGAAGTTTGGCTCTGATACCAAGCTGTGACGCCCCACCTCTATACCCACGCTAGCCAAGAACATTACGGTGAATGCTGTCAACTAGCACGGAGAATAAGGCTGTTGAGGAGCGACCATCCGTGTAATTGCTTTGCGCGAGCATAGATACGTCAGATAGTATAACATGCATTTCTTTATCAAGAGGGAAATCCGACATACCGACACAAACTCAAAGCTACTACACAGTGGCTATAATATCTTCAGAAACAAATATAGAAATAAACATAACATAAATCAGTCGCAGACATTTCATATCATAAAGGCGGAAATAGATATGAATATTACACTAGGAAGTGTACATCAGAGTAGTGGTCTAAAAAGATCCACAATATCACAAAAGAATAGTTACACGAACTACACAAAAGAATAAGTATACATTATGGAGTCTATATCTCAAATGTATACAACAAAAACTACTAATCTAAGTAGTTAACCAAAAGTCAAGGAGGTAATCCCGGATGTAAAGTCAAGAAGAAGCACCTGTAACATCTCGGTCTGACCCGAGTATTATTTAATAAGAAAATAATAAACGGATCGGTCTAACTATAAATATCAGATGAAACGATATAGAGTAAGAGATATGACAAAACACATAATAATCACAATGCCAAGCTGTGATATATATAAGTAATTGAAAATCAACAAGAGATTAATCAATATCACAAAATCTACACAAGAATCAAAGAAATGTCATACTCCTTATTTCGTTCATCAAACCACAAATATTGACGATTATATCAATGTCAATCACAAAAGTCAATGACACACAAATTCACCAATGCACAAATATTGATAAAACTTATCAATGGAAATCACGAAAATTGGTGAAGCACAAATTCTAGAAATCATCTCAAGAAATCCAGAAATCACAGAAACAAGGGGGAAGGCCTATCACAAACGGGAGCATAAAGCTCACCAACACGTGTATCACAAACGGAACGCTAATTCCATGGTTGCTAACCATCACAAATTGAGTCGAAGCTCCACAAACGGCCCGAAGACCATGGGTTGCTACCCCACCAAATTGAGTCGAAACTCCACAAAACGGGGTTTAGTCTCCCTCGCAGACAAAGAGACATCGCACATTGCTAGTCTAAATCACAAAGATGATCATCGTGATCAACGAGAAGTGTCAATTACACTAAGCTAGTAAATATATGAGTTTAGCTTCATGTCCCATAACCACTTGCTTAACTTAAATATTTACGAACAAACTGTAGATCTCCACCAGAAAATTTTCACAAGAGTTTCAATCGAACAAGTCCAAGAATTAACCGACGAAGTAAACGCGAGCGTTTCATACCACTCGTTTTACTAGGTCGTTTAATTAGATTTCTAATACGAGTGAGGTAAAGGCTTGTATATACTAATAGATTGGAGAACGGTTTAAGAAACGATCTTTGTAGTAAAGTAGTGTTGAAATCGTTTTGATGAAAGAATTTTGATATTCACTACCAGTATAGAAAACCTTTATATTTTTAAACTGACAAATCACAAAGAAGATTGTAGGAACAATCAATCACTAAAATTCACATTCGAAGACGTGAATAAAAACCAAAGAAATCGATACCGAATCCATTAAAATGGATATTCCCAAAATCACAAAGAAAATGTCATCAATAAGTGATAATAACGAAAGGGAATCAACACAAATCGATTTAAATTGGAATTCTCAAGCAAATAGGCAAATAGGCAAATGGGGAAGAGTGGCTCAGATTTGAGTATAAGTTAAACATAGGGCTGAACCCAAACCCAAACCCAAAGTGAAAAAGTAGCAAAAATCAACTTTCTCCAAACATATCGAAGCTTATACTCAAAAAGGTCGCAAACGGCATTTTAAACTCAATGGGAGTGGTCCCGAGTCCTAATTCGACCATATGCAAAAAGTACCTTTTCGGACTAAATTCCGAGTATTAATAAAATATTTAAATAAAATATTGAAATATAAAATCGACAAATATGCGGGTTGTTACAAGTTGCTCTTCTACCACTTAGGTCGCGCCTTAATTAGGTCACACCGCCTAAGCCGCATGCAAGCTCTCTAAGCCGCTTCTACCTTAGGTCGCTCGGCAGTTAGGTCGCGCCTTACCTTAGGTCGTTTGTACTGATTAAGTCACACCTACCTCATAGGTCGCATGCACCTTAGGGTCGCTCGGCCTCCATTTCCTCTTAGGTCGCGCCATGTAGTTAGGTCGCGCCATTCATTAGGTCGTACCTGCTATGCCTCGCACCAACGTTCGGTCGCAACATGTTAGGTCGCTCGACCCCTTTTGAGCCGCTACCTCCTTCGGTCGTTACACTGCTAGGTCGCGCCGTGTTGTGTCGCTAGGCCGTTTCCACTTCGATGAATTTGGGATCGAATTCTTTGGGTTTTCAGTCACGTCTCCGGATGTGAATTTTTGTGATTGGTCGTTTCTACGATCATTTTTGTGATTTGTCATTTTAAAAATAAACAAGCCTTCACCTCACTCATACGAGAAATCTAACTAAACGGCTTAGTAAAACATGTGGTATGAAACGCTTGCATTTACTTCATCGGTTAACTCTTGGACTTGTTCGATTGAATCTCTTGTGACAATTTTTGAGTGGATATCTACAATTTGTTCGTAAATATTTAAGTTAAGCTAGTGGTTATGGGACATGAGGCTAAGCTCATATATTTACTAGCTTATTGTAATTGACACTTCTTGATGATCGATGATGATCATTTTTGTGATTATGACTAGCGATATTCTATGTTTCTTTGTCCACGTAGGGGACAGTACCTCGTATTATTGAGTTTTGTCTCATTTCTTTTATAGGTTAACGACCTATGTATTTTTTGGAGTTTCGACTCAACTTTTGTGGGCTAGCGACCCATGTTCTTTTATGGAGTTCGGTCCTTCGGGCGTACCGTTGTACAACATCGTTGTTCCGAACTATTCGAGTTTCTGGTTCCTCGGACGTACCGTTGTACTACGTCGTTGCACCGGCTCTATGGTTAGCGACCATGGGATAGTGTCCCGTTTGTGATACACGTGTTGGTGAGCTTTCATGCTCCCATTTTGTGATAGGCCTCCGCCTTTATGTGATTTCTGGATTTCCATTGATGATTTCTAGAATTTGTGTTTCACCAATTTTCGTGATTTACATTGATAAGTTTTATCAATATTTATGCATTGATGAGTTTTGTGTGTCGTTGACCTTTGAAATTGGCATTGATATTATAGTCAATACTTATGGATTTGGTGAATAATAATATAGTGTATGACATTCCTTTTGGTCTTTGAGAAGACTCTTGTGATATTGATTAATCTCTTGTTGATTTTCAATTACTTATCTATCACAGCTTGGCATTGTGATTATTATACGTTTAGTCATATCTCTTATTTTATATCATTTCATCTGATATTTATAGCTAGAATGATCCGTTTATTATTTTCTTATTATATAATACTCGAGTCAGACTGAGATGTTACAGGTGCTTCTGTTTGACTTCACATTTGGGACTATCACCTTGACTTTTGGCTAACTACTTAGATTAGTAGTTTTTGTTGTATACATTTGAGATATAGACTCGTTGATGTATACATATTCTTTTGTGTAGCACTTGTAGCTATTCTTTTGTGATATTGTGGATCTTGTTAGACCACTACTATGATGTACACTTTCAAGTGTTATATTCATATCTTTTTTTCCACCTTTATGATATGGATATCTGTGACTGATTTGTGTTATGCTTATTTCTATGTTTGTTTCCGAAGACTTTATATAGCCACTGTGTAGTCGCTTTGAGTTTGTACTGATGTGTCGGATTTCCGCATGTTCTACTATCCTGTCATACCGGTGCTCGCACAAAGCAATTACATGGATGGTCGCTCCTCAACAGCCTAATTCTCTGCTCTAGTTGACGGTATTACCCCGTAATGTTCTTGGCTAGAGTGGGTATAGAGGTGGGGCGTCACAACAACGTGGGGTAAACCCTAGAAACGTTAGCTGGCACGCTTCGTTTGGAGTTCGGAAAATTTTGGATGAATAGTGTTTTGCAAATTTTCTATAAAAGGACCTTACTCCCTTCAATTTTCACAAACCCTCTCTCTTCTAAGCTACAACCAGCCCTAATTATTCAATGGCCGAAAATTTTCAAATCTTCCACCTCAATTATCTCTAAACCCATCGATTTTTACGAAAAACTTTCTACTGGGAAATTGAAGAGCTATGTGTGATCTATCGATCCAACGGTCGAATTTTTTTATAATGGCTTAGATTCGTGAGAATTTGCACGTGAAGGCACTGCGTTCGAATGGTTTTCGTGAAGCAATGGAGGCACGCGCTGGGGTCGTACTTGGCTAGGTGGAGCGCGGTGATTGGGCGCTTCAAATGGGGGTCTCCGATGAAGCTCCTGCGTACTCCAGTGGTCGCGGCAACTCGTTGATGATGGCGACCAAGTGAGGTTGTACGAATGTAGATGAACGAACAAGGGAAGCAAACGCGCTCGATCCTGATCTGCCTTAATTGAAACGAACAGTCACGATCGTTTTAAGGGTGAAAATTAAAAAGAAAATTGTAATTTAATTATATTATAATTCGTGTAAACTTTGAAAATCAATATCTCTTTCATACGAGGTCAAAAAAGCACGAAACGAATTGCGTTCCAATCGTATGGACGAGCACTACCCAATGGAGCTGGTTTGAAGTCGTTTGGAGCTAGTGATATTTTCGGGTAAAATTAAACGCACGTTTAATTTTATTCGAAATAAAACGCTACAACTGTTATCGGAAATTCAAGGTGAGAACTTCTCACTCAATCGAATTGTTTCGATTTAAATTTTAAATAGTTAGATTTAAAATTGCTTGATTGTGTGATTGGATGATAGTTATTATCTGTTGCATTGAAATAGACCCTGTACGCCGTATATTAACCGAATGTTATTTATTAAACACATATAGCGCGATAATTCCAACTTGATATGAAATTGATATTATATATGTACTTGAAGTTGATTTTCCCGTATTATATAGCGGATGAGACCTTATTATGCCTCATAATAGCGGATAATATTTTATAAATCCCATATACCGTGATATTTCACCTTGAAGTGGAATTGGTATTGTGCTAACATCTTTGGATGCAGGGAAACAGTTTGGAGGGATCCAACTGGATTCCTCAAATGATTAAATTTGTTTCATTGTTGTGTGTTGATCTATTTATAATCTTCATAATTATCTTTGTGATTGAAATCGTTAAAGGCTAAAAATTTAACCAAATATATTTTTGGTATCGTTAGATGCTGAAAATAAATAAAATTGGATTTTTGAAAATTTAAGTTAAGAATTTATAATAAAATTTAATTTTTAAGAATTGGATAAATTTGAAGGAAGGAATTTTTAAAATGATAAAGTTTTATTTTTATCTTATTGAATAAAATTCCAAAATATGGTAAAAGGGCTTAATAAATGGATTTTCGATAATATTATTCAAAGGTTGAAAATTTATTCAAAATATGGATTTTAAAGAGTTGGAAAATAAAAAAATTGTATTCTTTAAAAAGAAATTATTTTGAAAAGAAATAAATTTAGGAATCCATTTGGGAATTGATTTTGGTAATTGAAAATAGATCTTTTGGAAATCCATTTGGAAATTTATTTGGTGTTTTGAAATGAATTTGGAATCAATTTGGAAATTGATTTGGGGTTTAGTAGAAATTGATTTCAATTTGAAATTTGAATAAAATTCACTTAGTCTTTAATTTCTTGGAAAATCAATATGGAATTTGATTTGGTGTTTTTGGAAATCAATTAAAACTGACTTTGGTGTTGAAAGTGAATAATTGAAATCGAAATAAAAAATCATATAAAAGGTGAATATTTGGGAATGTAAATTACAATGGAAATTTATCAGGGAAATTTGTTTTAAAAATAAACATTGATTTATTTTTAAAAATGTGGAAATAAATTTACGGATTTGGAACGTAAATTTAATAAATCGATAAGGATTTATTTAATTGGTTTGAATGAACCATTTTGAAATGAAAGTGTATCCTCCCTGGAAAGCCGAATAAAATTTCTGAATAGCTTTGAAAAAATATATTATTCATATATATGAAATTCTAGTATTGGTTTTGAAAAGGATACTTTGAAGAAATTTACCTCTTAAATTATATTAAATCCTTTAAGTAATGATTTATTAATTTTTTTGTAGAAATAATTATTTCTAAGGTTTAATCAGTAATTGTTCTAGAAAATAGTTATTTAAATAGATATACTCTATTTACTAATTTTATTTTGAAAAATTAGTTTGGGTTTAAGTTTATATAATATAGGTATAATATTTTATAACTAATATTTTAAGTAATGTGTTTAAAGAAAAATAGTTTTATTTAAAAAAGTGTTTGCCAAGTATATTTTTGGATAAGAAATTTTCAATTATTTTAAAATATTGGAACTCGAAAGATTTCCAGTGAAAATGAATAACTATTTGTAAGTGTTTTCCGCTTAAGGAAAATGATTTGAAATTTAATTTCAAAGGTTGTAAAGGTGAAAATTGATTTGAAATTTGTTTTCAAATGGTTGAAGTGTGGAAAGTATATCTTGTAAAGATATTTTTGAAAATAAATAATTTGGGAAATTATTTGAAATCGGGCGATGTTGTGAATATTGATTGATAGTTAAATAACCGACTATCAATATTGACACTTAAATGGCTATTTGTTATGAATTGGTTGAAATTGAATGCAACACTTATTTTTAAATTATTGCGCTCGTTATTCGGATTACCCATTCCGAATAGTGATACGACATAATGGATACCATTGAAGACCGGTGTTGAAGACCGGATATTTGTGAAAACGATAGGATGACCTATCGTTTGTCTCTGCACCGTTAGCTACGGTATGGAGATTTCCTTTGTGATGGGAAATTTGATCGGGATTGTGAATACCCGGATTGCAAGGGCTTCTTTGGAAGTGCCTTCGGCTCTGTTCGAACCCGGAACAGACTTGTATGGTTACGTGTCTGACATTACATTTTGAGATATAAAGCAGATTTCTTTCAAATACATTTCTGTTGGTCGCGGAGAATTTATTCTCTTAGTTAACACCCTTCTCTGAGACGTACGAGCTCAGAGGTTTTGTAGTTGAAGGTTATCAGCGATATACTCCCAATTTGGTAATGTGGCATGCTGAGTGTTGCTGTGTGATGATTATTTATTGATCATTTGTTGATCAAAGCGTGGATTTGTGAAAAAGCGTAGCTTTGTAGACGAGACTTCGTCAGACCTCACACCCCGGAAATGGTCGAAACAGGAATATGCGGCAAGGTTATGAGGGTCGCGCCCTTTATGGCATGTCATTTGATTCTGGAAAAGGGTGGTGTCAGGTATGGAGCCCTGATGCTTAACTTATGTGGTTGCTCCAATCTCATTTTCTGTGTGGTTGTTGCTTTGTGATCGAGGGCCCTCGGATAAAGGTCCCAAAGGACTGGGGGTGGCATATTCGTGTAGTAGTTACCTAGTTACGAAGGTAACCCGACCTTGTGTTGGCAGAGAGCTGATTAAGTTCTCGGGACGTCCCGCCAGAGGCGATCCCATGTGGAAGTTGGAAGTTCCTTAGCCTGACCATTTGTTGGAAATCCAAAGAAACAATACGAGCCTTGTACGGTTTTAGTTGTATAACCTGCCATGGAATGTGGCGGTAACCTGCTATTGAAATGGTAGCTATAGTAGGCATACGATAATGGTCGTATGTTGGCTAAGATTTATATTATACTTTCGAAAGGTTTTCCACTGTGCGCTTATAATAATAATATCAAAGAAATTTGCGTATTAAGCATCTTTGACTATCATAAGGAGAATCTCCTCCAATTCTGCGTTTGCATTGTGTGTGTGCGGGGAGGCCTTATGGTAATTTCATTTTCCAAAAGCATTGCGGATATTTCTAACTTCCCTTGTTGTTGTTGTTTTAAAAGATAAATAACTATTTTGAGTTCTCACACCAGTCTCATGACTGACCTGGAGTTTATTTTTCCCTTCCTAAACTCTGGGTGCCCATAATTTTCCACACGGGCAGCCTAGAGTCAGGTTATCAGGTCATCCTGGATTTAGAAGTGCTATAGAGCTCAAGTGGCGAGCTGGATGGCGAGACGTATTACTTGTATATGATATTATCTTTCCGCTGTAAATTCACTTGTAAGTACATGTTGTATAACTGTCCTTTTTTTTGTTGTGTTGTATATCGTTGTTGTACACTCTGATGTGATGTAATGTAATAGCTGAGATAGTTCTTTTGTTTTTAAAGATATTCATTTATCTATTATATATTGTTCCGCTGCGATAGTCAGATTCTAATATTGTTTCTGTTCTATTTTCTTACTTCTTCTATCTTTTTCTTCTACCTCTTCTTTTTAACCCTAACAATTCGGTTTTCCGGCATTCGATTATTCAACATTTGATATAGTGGACGTATTGATGTCGATTTTCGGGAGTCGAAAATCGCAATCGTTACATTTGGCATCAGAGCATATGGTTAAGCGACAATATTGGCTCTGTTGGGGATTACTCATTAGAAATAGAGTCATCGGTACTCTAGAATGAGTTGAGTGTATTAATAAATATGAGTGCGTATTTGTTAGTGAATATGAAATTGTTTTGTGTTGTGTTCACTTATCAGTTGATTGTTTATGGATTCTGGTCGGTGCAGTCTAGCTAACTGTATCGATAGGGGTTTCTATACTCTTAAACGAGATAAACCGACATAGTATGGTTTTAAATTGGGTAAATGAAATAATTTTACCTTGATTATATTTTATATATAAAGGAATAATTTTTCAGAATTATCAAAGTGTATGTAAAATTGAATTGTTTGATTGTTGAAAATGTAAGAAAATATATAAGTGAATCAAAGTTGTTCGAATAATCCGAATAAAAACAACTATTGTGAATGAATAAATTATATAAAAGCAACAATTGTATAAGTGTAGAATTATAATTGAAATGATTTACAATTGTGGAATAATCTTGTATAAGTAAAGTTAAATAGTATAATTCTATAAGAAAAGATTTATAAATGTGATTTATAAATAAAAGAAATTTTTGAAAGAATTTAAAGCATCAGATTCACTACTGTTGCTGGGAAATAATAAGGGTGATGACTGCAGCATCATTAGTATCATTTTCGAGTTTCTGTGTGATGGATTTGCTACCATAGTAAATTGAAATTGAATTTTGTTGTGATAAACAGATTTGAAATTAAAATCCAAGTTGTAATTTATAAATAAAAGTGAAATGAGTTTTGAACTTATAATATGAGATAATAAAGATTTAACTTTAGTAAAGTTGAAATAAATTTGAATTAGTATGATAAAATATATGATGTGAAATTTGACTAAAGGAAGTTGAATAAATTAAATCAGATTTGGAAGTTGAATAATAAGTTTTATAACTTATTAAATGTGAAGATGTAAGTAAAACCAATTATTAAAAGGGTTAAACAACTTTGTTAAGCAAAACGAGGTATGAATCTGAATAAATGATGAAATTGACTTTGGTAAAAGTTAAATGGAATTTACTTTGGAGTTGGAATTTGAATTGGATTTTAACTGGATTAGATATGTTGTTGAAATGGAAATTTAAGTTAAGTTAAACAAATGATGTTTAAAAGGAATATAACTTAAGTGATGCTGAATGAAGTTGATTTTGGTATCGAAGTAAAATAATGAATGAATTGATATAGAATAATGGATATAAGTGTTAATTCGTTTAAGGCTAATTGAATGTTAAACTAAATTGAAGGTAAACAAAGAGAATATGAATGTTGAATGTAAAGTGAATAAATTCGGTTGTATTGTTAGATTATTGTTAATTGATTGAATAGAAATTCATATGCAATTGAATGAATAAAATTGAAAGCTAAAGCAATTAAATTCAAATTGGAAGTTAAGTAGATTTAAATTGAATGGAAATTGATTTGAATTGAAAATGAACCAATGTGAATGAAAATTAGTGAATGTAAACTAATTGAAAATGAATAACTGAATGTCGTTGTATATAAATTGGTTGTAAACAATTACAAGTATTGTCGAAATCATATAAGTTGTTTATAAACCTTGCTTAGTATGCATTTCTTTTAATATGCATGTGTTGTAGTTGTTTAAAAGAGTAAAACGTTAATAACTTCTTATATATGTCACTTACATATTTATATTGAGTAAGTACAGCTACCGGGGCTAATGTTTGGCTGATTTTGGTTGCGCAAAACGCTTAATAAATAACTGCTTTGCTTAAAAAATGCTAAAAAGGTACGCCTACGCAATCATAATAGGAAATATGAACTATTTTTCGACCGTGTGGGTCGATGTATATATATTTATATCTATTGTGATATTGTAAAAGCTCCTCCGTACAAAGAAGGTTATGGCGAAATTTTTTGAAAATTTAAAGCGTTGAAAAAATTTCGGAAAATTTTGAAATTTTTTTTGAAAACTAAGTTTTGATTTGAAGTTAAAGGTTAAACGATATAGTTGATTTTGAAAAGATAACTATATATGGATTTGAAAACTTAGTAAATATTTTGTAAGAAGTTTAACTAATGGATTTTTGAAAAGTTAAACATTGAGAGATCTATGAAGTCTAATTTGAACGGTTTGTTTTGAAAAGTTAATGGATTTCAAAACTTTTTCTTACTTGGTAATTTCGAGGATGAAATTCTTTTAAGGGGGGAAGATTGTAACGACCCAGAATTTCTATCATTTGAAATTCAGATATTTAATTGATTTTAAATATCAACAAGTAAAATTTGTAAGTCAAATAATTTATTTTTCGAATATTTAGATTTAATTGGATAATTTAATCGATAATTTAATATTTGAAATTGCGTAAATAATTGGGAATTGGGTTTAATGTGAATAAAAATGATTTGTAAAGTTATATTAAATCATATTGGAGTTAGAACAATGTTTGTGAACTTTTAAAATTGAATTAAAAGTTAATTTGTGAAAATTGAATATTTTAATATTTAATCTACTAGTGAAAATAGTCATTTTTCAAACAGTCTTGGATTTCGAAAAAATTAGTTTCATCGGATCCGTAATGTTATATTATTGTAAGATTTCAAATTTCGTGTCAATCCGATTTACGGTTTGTCTGGGGCAAGCCAAAACGCATAGAAATTAGTTTAACCGATTTAATTTAAATTTGATCGTTTATTTCCGTAACTCGCACATACGACCAAATTAGCTTCTAAAACATATTCCATTGTGTCCAAAACGCGAGGTAAACCCTAGAAACGTCAGCCAGCATGCTTCGTTTGGAGTTCGGAAAACTTTGGATGAATAGTGTTTTGCAAATTTTCTATAAAAGGACCTTACTCCCTTCATTTTTCACAAACCCTCTCTCTTCTATGCTACAGCCGGCCCTAATTATTCAATGGTCGAAAATTTTCAAATCTTCCACCTCAATTATCTCTAAACCCATAGATTTTTACGAAAAACTTTCTACTGGGAAATTGAAGAGCTATGTGTGATCTATCGATCCAACGGTCGAATTTTGTTATAATGGCTTAGATTCTTCAGAATTTGCACGTGAAGGCACTGCATTCGAATGGTTTTCGTGAAGCAATGGAGGCACGTGTTAGGGTCGTACTTGGCTAGGTGGAGCGTTGTGATTAGGCGCTTCAAATTGGGGTCTCCGATGAAGCTCCGGTGTACTGCAGTGGTCGCGACAATTCGTTGATGATGGCGACCAAGTGGGGTTGTACGAATGTAGATGAACGAACAAGAGAAGCAAATGCGCTCGATCTTGATCTGCCTTGATTGAAATGAATGGTCACGATCGTTTTAAGGGTGAAAATTAAAAAGAAAATTGTAATTTAATTATATTATAATTCGTGTAAACTTTAAAAATCAATATCTCTTTCATACGAGGTTGAAAAAGCACGAAACGAATTGCGTTGCAATCGTATGGATGAGCACCATGCAATGGATCTAGTTTGGAGTCGTTTGGAGCTAGTGATAATTTCGGGTAAAATTAAACGCATGTTTAATTTTATTCGAAATAAAACGCTACAACTGTTATTGGAAACTCAAGGTGAGAACTTCTCACTCAATCGAATTGTTTCGATTTAAATTTTAAATAGTTAGATTTAAAATTGCTTGATTGTGTGATTGGATGATAGTTATTATCTGTTGTATTGAAATAGACCCTATACGCCGTATATTAAGCGGATGTTATTATTAAACACATATACTGCGATAATTCCAACTTGATATGGAATTGGTATTATATATGTACTTGGAGTTGATTTTCCCACATTATATAGCGGATGAAACCCTATTGCGCCGCATAATAGAGGATAATATTTTATAAATCCCATATGCCGCGATATTTCACCTCGAAGTGGAATTGGTATTGTGCTAAAATCTTTTGATGCAGGGAAACAGGTTGGAGGTATCCAACTGGATTCCTCAATTGATTGAATATGTTTCAATGTTGTGTGTAGATCTATTTATATTCTGCGTGATTATCTTTGTGATTGAAATCGTTAAAGGCTAAAAATTTAGCCGAATATATTTTTGGTATCTTAGATGCCGAAAATAAATAAAATTGGATTTTAAAAAACATAAGTTGAGAATTTATAATAAAATTTAATTTTTGAGAATTTTATAAATTTGAAGGAAGGAATTTTTAAAATGATAAAGTTTTATTTTTATCTTATTGAATAAAATTCCAAAATATGGTAAAAGGGCTTAATAAATGGATTTGCGATAATATTATTCGAAGGTTGAAAATTTATTCAAAATATTGATTTTAAAGAGTTGGAAAATAAAAGAATTTGTATTCTTCAAAAAGAAATTATTTTGAAAATAAATAAATTTAGGAATCCATTTGGGAATTGATTTTGGTAATTGAAAATAGATCTTTTGGAAATCCATTTGGAAATTTATTTGGTGTGTTGAAATGAATTTGGAATCAATTTGGAAATTGATTTGGGGTTTAGTAGAAATTGATTTCAATTTGAAATTTGAATGAAATTCACTTAGTGTTTAATTTCTTGGAAAATCAATATGGAATTTGATTTGGTGTTTTTGGAAATCAATTGAAAACTGTTTTTGGTGTTGAAAGTGAATAATTGAAATCGATTTGAAAAATCGTATAAAAAGTGAATATTTGGGAATGTAAATTCACAATGGAAATTTATAAGGGAAATTTGTTTTAAAAATAACATTGATTTATTTTTAAAAATGTGGAAATAAATTTACGGATTTGGAACGTAAATTTAATAAATCGGTAAGGATTTATTTAATTGGTTTGAACGAACCATTTTGAAATGAAAGTGTATCCTGCCTGAAAAGCCGAATAAAATTTATGAATAGCTTTGAAAAATATATATTATTCATATATATGAAATTCTAGTATTGGTTTTGAAAAGGATACTTTGAAGAAATTTACCTCTTAAATTATTTTAAATCCTTTGAGTAATGATTTATTAAATTGTTTATAGAAATGATTATTTCTAAGATTTTATCAGTAATTGTTTTACAAAATAGTTATTTAAATAGTTTTACTCTATTTACTAATTTTATTTTGAAAAATTAGTTTGGGTTTAAGTTTATATAATACAGGTATAATATTTTTTAACTAATATTTTAAGTAAAGTGTTTAAAGAAAAATAGTTTTATTTAAAAAAGTATTTGCCAGATATATTTTTGGATAAGAAATTTTCAATTATTTTAAAATATTTGAACTCGGCAGATTTCCAGTGAAAATGAATAACTATTTGTAAGTGTTTTCCACTTAAGGAAAATGATTTGAGATTTCATTTCAAAGGTTGCAGGGTGAAAATTGATTTGAAATTTGTTTTCAAATGGTTTAAGTTTGGAAAATATATCTTGTAAAGATATTTTGAAAATAAATAATTTGGGAAATTATTTGAAATCGGGCGACGTTGTGAATATTGATTGATAGTTTAATAACCGACTATCAATATTGACCCTTAAATGGCTATTTGTTGTGAATTGGTTGAAATTGAATGCTACACTTATTTTTAAATTATTGAGCTCGTTATTCGGATTACCCATTTTGAATAGTGATATGACGTAATGGATAACATTGAAGACCGGTGTTGAAGACTGGGTATTTGTGAAAACGATAGGATGAGCTATCGATTGACTCTACACCGTTAGCTATGGTATGGAGATTTCCTTTGTGATGGGAAATTTGATCGGGATTGTGAATACCAAGATTGGAAGGTCTTCTTTGGAAGTGCCTTCGATTTTGTTCGAACCCGGAACAAACTTGTATGGTTACGTGTCTTACATTACATTTTGAGATATAAAGCAGATTTCTTTCAAATACATTTCTATTGGTGGCGGAGAATTTATTCTCTTACTTAACACCCTTCTCTGAGACGTACGAGCTCAGAGGTTTTGTAGTTGAAGGTTATCAGCGATATACTCCCAATTTGGTAATGTGGCATGGTCGAAACAGGAATATGCGGCAAGGTTGTGAGGGTCGCGCCCTTTAGGTTATGTCATTTCCTTCTGGAAAAGGGTGGTGTCAGGTATGGAGCCCAGATGCTTAACTTATGTGGTTGCTCCAATCTCATTTTCTGTGTGGTTGTTGCTTTGTGATCGAAGGCCCTCAGATAAAGGTCCCAAAGGACCGGGGGGTGGCATATTCGTGTAGTAGTTACCTAGTTACAAAGGTAACCCGGCCTTGTATTGGCAGAGAGATGGTTAAGTTCTCGGGACGTCCCGCCAGAGGTGATCCCATGTGGCAGTAGGAAGTTCCTTAGCCTGACCATTTGTTGGAAATCCAAAGAAACAATACGAGCCTTGTAGGGTTTTAGTTGTATAACCTGCCATGGAATGTGGCGGTAACCTGCCATTGAACATGGTTGCTATAGTAGGCATACGATAATGTTCGTATGTTGGCTAAGACTTATATTATACTTTCGAAAGGTTTTCCACTGTGCACTTATAATGATAATATCAAAGAAATTTGCGTATTAAGCATCTTTGACCATCATAAGGAGAAATCTCCTCCAATTCTGCGTTTGCATTGTGTGTGTGTAGGGAGGCCTTATGGTAGTTTCATTTTCCAAAAGAATTTTGGATATTTCTCACTTCCCTTGTTGGTGTTGTTTTAAAAGATAAATAACTGTTTTGAGTTCTCACACCAGTCCCATGACTGACCTGGAGTTTATTGTTCCCTTTCTAAAATCTGGGTGCCTATAATTTTCCACACGGGCAGCCTAGAGTCAGGTTATCAGGTCATCCTGGATTCAGAAGTGCTATGGAGCTCAAGTGGCGAGCTAGATGGCGAGACGTATTACTTGTATGTGATATTATCTTTCCGCAGTAAATTCACTTGTAAGGACGTGTTGTATAACTGTCCATTGTTTTGTTGTGTTGTATATTGTTGTTGTGCACTCTGATGTGATGTAATGTAATAGCTGAGATAGTTCTTTTGTTTTTAAAGATATTTATTTATATATTATATATTGTTCCGCTGTGATTTTGAGATTCTGATATTGTTTCTGTTCAGTTTTCTTACTTCTTCTATCTTTTTCTTCTACCTCTTCGCATTCAACTATTCGGCATTTGATACAGTGGACGTACTGATGTCGATTTTTGGGAGTCGAAAATCGCAGTCGTTACAATTGCAAATTCAAAAATCAAATGAAAATTCAAACCCCTCAGAAAAATTCAGAAAAAATATATATCGAAGTTCTCGAAGATCGCATCTCAATTCTGCTGTTGGTTTTTCGATTTAAATCATCGATAAGTCAGAAAAGAGGGATTTGGTTTCGGTCGTACGTTGATGATCGTCGAATCTAACGGTGGATCTACACCGTGGACTCATTCGGAAGGCATAGTCGTGGAGAGAGTGTCGAGGCAAATCCATCTATATGGTCGATTTGGGTTGTAGTTCATCGAAATGGCCACGACTTGGAGGACTTTGTGTACGGCGCCAGTGGAGCTGGAGGAGGCCGAAGGCCTTGTTGTGGTCGGCGTGGGAACGCCCTGAGGCGGTAAGAGCGGTGGTGGGCTCTAATGATGTCGTTGGTGCGTGAACGACACAGAGCAGGTAGCAGCGCGGTTCGATTGATGCCGTGAACGAAAGCTAGGGTTTTCGTGTCTATTTCGTGTGTTGCGCATTATAAGGGTAACGATGGTGACGTGGCCAAGTTGTGTGGGAGAGGTGTTTTTTTTTTTTTTAAATTTTGTTTTGCAATGTTCTAACGCGTATAAATTTCGCATACGTGACCCAATTCACGCGCGGTTTTCTCCGCTAGGTTAATATTGGAATTCCGGATATTTTGTCGCTGGTTTGGATGGATTTGGAGACTATTGGAATTTTGGATTTAAATTGAATTTAAATTCAAAAGGTGAGCGTTTTAACCCTCTCACAACTTCTAAAATTTTTTATGTTTGTTAAACTGATTTATGGTGTGCTTAGAAATTTATTTATGACTGTTTGTATATTTTTAAATCATCATCTCAGATAATTTCATTTTTTTAAATTAAATTGTTATTTAATTTATTATTGCGTATAAACTGCCAGTTAAATTTATTTATTATTGAATATAAACTGCCAGTAATTACCTGTTATCAATTATCTAGTTTACATTGATGTTTTGTTTGAATTGGATAATGATTGTGATAAATGGTTGATGATTGATATTGGGTGAATGGATGCTTTATTTTATATTGTTATAAATTGCAAGTTGTTATGCATTTTATTGCATTTGGGATTGCGGTTTGAAATGATATATAACCGTATTTTATTTTAAATTACAAGCTGAAACGATAAATATCCGTATCACTTGACCATAGGATAGAAAATTATATACATGCACCGCGGTCTATATATAAAAATATGTTGAAAGGATTTCTATGGGTTGGAAAGAAATATACGGTTCAAATAAATATTAAATTTTGATATTATATAAATATTGTTTTATATGTATAGTTAAATTTTTGAATTTAAGCTATGTATAATTTGTTTAATAAAAATAAGTTGAAAATTAAAGTTGTTTTCTTTTATATAATATGGTTAAGTGTCTATTTAAATTCTATTTTATATAGAGTTTATAATGACTCAAATAAAATTAAGGTTGAAAGATAAATGTTAAATTGATTTGAATAAAAGTATTTAAGAGTTTTTCCTCGAAAAATTTGGATTAAAAATTTAAATAAATTGAGATTTAAAAAGTATGATTTTATAATCTTGATTTTTTGTTTAGAGGATTTAAATGAATATCAAATTTATTTAAATGAATATTATCAAGTTAATTTAATTGAACGAATATCCAGGTATTTGTAGTCTAAAGTTTTTACTAAAATGATGTTTGATTTATTAAGTAAACATTTCAAATCTAAATAATAGTAGTTGAAATTGATGTATATGAAATTATCAAAGAATAAGTTTTGAAATGGTGGGACAATTTAAGCTTTGAAATATACGAAAATTTTATTGGTTTATTTGGGGATTTAAATCCATATTTGGAATTTATTTGTAAAATTAAAGAAGCTATTTTATTTTATAAAGTAATTTAATATTTAAACCCTCGAAGTATATTAAGTTATGTTTCAAAGCTATAGATTTCAAGGTATTATAATCTGGAAGTATTATATTCAAGAGTTTTGATTTCTAATGTTATACTTTGAAAGTGCTACGATTTTTGGAAAAGGATATATTTAAAATAAAAATTATATTATATTGATTTGGGTTTATAAATGATATCAAATTGATTTGTTTTTTTTAAACGAAAAGGATATCGAATTTATATGGTTTTGAAATGGATATTTTATTCTGGTTTTGAAGTATAAATTATTTTGAAAGACTGCAGTGTTATAATAACATTTGGTTGTTAAAGAGACCGGGATCGGAAGTTGCCATACTCTCTCCAGCTCCGAAAACCACTTTGACAACCGTGTACGTGGTGGAGATTCCAGAATGAAGTAGGATGGTGGCGGCGTTTCCTTTGAGGTAAATAAGTGGACCCGACTCCCATGAGTTGGCATAAGGTGGCTAAAACATGAGTGATCGACTGGTTAAGAATGTAGCCCCTTTTATCGAACACATCCCTTCGATATTCTACTCTGACTTTGTATTTATTCGATGGCCACTTTTGATTTCTTTGATTTAGGGGTGTGGCTCGAGGGGGCGGTAGCTGCGGCTATACGTTACCACCGACCCGGAAGCGTAATTGGTTTATTTACCCTAGCATTGCCTAGTTGTGCCATGTCACCTACCCTAGCGCGCCTTATACGATTTTGTTTTGTACCATACCTATGGAGTGCCCTCTGACGATGCCCAGTACGGGAGAGATTACGGTACTGTATAGACTATGTGAATATAAAAGTGTGTTAAGGGCTATATGGGTAACCCCTTAACGCTATTTTCAATATATTATACTTTACTTTAGACACTATTATAATAGCGTATATTACTACATAGTAAATAGTTTAATGGATCCTTAGGAGGTGTGAATCCCAAGCATCTCTTGAGTTACTACACTCACGGTGACAATGGATAGGAGATGTCAAATCCCGTAAACATTTCTGACACCGTTCCACTCATATTTATTCCTGTTGATTTAACTTACATAAGATCTTTTAATTCTGACTCGAGTGCTTCGTTTTTTCAATTCGCTCGGGTCAGTTCGAGCATTTCAGGAATCGAGGACTTTATTTCTGGAGGGCCAAGACAAAGATTTCATTATTATTATTATTATTATTATTATTATTATTATATATTATTTTGTTCCACTACGCATTGTATTCCGCTGCATTGATTATTATTCATTGGTATGTGCAACTCTGATATGTATTGTATAAATAAAATCAAATGTTTATAAAACAGCTTCATGAACTATATATTTGATTATTATATTTTATCGTTCCGTTGCAAGATTCTATTTAGTTTTTTTCTTTCCTGCTTTTTCTTATTTACCCATAACAATCCGCCCTTTCGTATGGCTTGGATCGGCAAATGTGTCGATTTAAAGCATGCGAAAAGCTGAGATGTTAAATCTGGTATCAGAGCTTTGGTTTAGTGAAAACCTTAGCTTTGTGAGGTTTGACTCTTTGCTAATAGGGTAGACCCTATGGTGAGTCGCTGATTGTATATATATGAGAGAGCGTATTTGTTAGTGTTATAAAGGTTTTAATATTGTGTTAATCTATTCCGTTTTGTATTTATAAATTCTGGTTGGTGCATGGGATGCTATGACATCAATAGGGATTTCTAAACACTTAATAGGACAGACTGACATAATATTTGTTTTAATATAGGTGAATTAATTAATTTTGCCTATTATATTTCTATATATATAAAATAAACTTTTATAATTGATATATATATTTGGTTGCAATATATTGATTGTTAGGTAATGAAATTTATAAATAACAGTTTAAATAAGATTAAAAACAAAATAAATGAAAATTGCGAATTTAGAACTTGAGTCCCTGGGGTTTTGAAAATTCTTTCAATAATTTTGGAATATAATAATAATATTATTAGAAGTATTTTCTAATATAAATATTTCAATATAAATTGAAAGAAATGTTTTAAAGAAGATTTTAAAAAATAAGTTCTGTACTCCCCTCTCTGTCGCTGGAAAATAATTTTGGTGATGGCGGCCGCATCATCGACATTCATTTTCGAGTTTCAATGTGAGAAGGCCACGATAGTAGTTTTACTGCAGATTTATTTTGGTAAACAAATATAAACTTTAAATTTTTTAAATATAATTGGATATATAAGTTGTAGATATATATTTATGTATTATTTTTAAATGATTTAAAATTAAACCCGGTATTTGGTTCTTAAGTTCTAGTTAATTAATAGTTCAACTTAGTGTAGTAAATTGGAATATGACTAATTAATAATTGGAACCTTTAATTAAAGTAAAATTTAATGCTATGTTACAAATAAATTAAAAGAAAGCTGAAAATATGTAACCTAAGACACGATTATTGAACGATAAATTAATTAAAGAAAAGAAGAGAGACTTGTATAACTTTCAATTACATTCCTAAAAAGCATATATATTACTTACCAAATATTAAAAGTTGGAATGTTTAATAAGAAAACGTAATGGAAAATTGTACAAGAAAAATTTATATAATGAAAGGGTTCAATGAAGCACCTTAATAAATAAGAATTTGATGTTGTAGTGTTATAAACTTAAGTATAATTGAAATGCTACTAGTTTAATAGAAATGTAAGTATTATAAATAAATGTTAATGAACTTAAGTAAACGGTTGAAGCTATTATAAGTAAAATTGTAGAAAAGATGAATGCATTAAATATATGATTGTAGACTAAAGTTAATGCATTGAGATGCTAAGTAAATGAAATTGAGAAATGAATGAATGTAATGCAAATAAATGAATAAATGAAAATGAAAATTTGCAAGAAATAAATGTGAATTAAAAGAAATCATTAAATGGAAAAAAAGAGGAAATCAAACAACAAAGGATATGAAATGAAATTAATAAGAATGAACTTAATTTATTGTTTGGATTTGTTGTTTGTTTTGGTTTATGGTTGTTTGGGTGAGGATACGTTAAAATTGTTTGGATGAATAAATAATCTATTTTGTTTCATCTAAGACTGTTGAGTAAATGATGCACCTGATAGTTTATTTTTCATTCTGTGCAATTTAAACTTTGAAACCGAACAACTATTTGCTTTGTTTGATATGAATGAATGATTGATTTGTATTGATTCTATGTGATGGTTGCATGCCTGGTTGCAAATGATTGTTGGTTGTATTGATTTGTTGTTTAAGGTTGAAAAGACTTTAAATATTTCATTTTATATAGTTATTAACTCTTTTGGATTATATAAGTAAAATACAGGTTATGGAAGCATTGCTACTGCTTTTGGTTTCATAATTAAGCGTAATTGCCCGACTAATAGGTACGTTTCTCGGATTACGGTTTATATCGTTATTATATTTTTTTCCCGTGTTGGGATATTTATTATTTTGGAAAATATATGTTATATATTGTTATATTTGATATTATATTTTCTCCTAAGCCTCCCCGTACAAAGGAGACTCTGCCGAAATTTTCCATAAATTTCGGACATAGAATTTTTTTTTAAAAGTGTTTTCCAAACTCTATTAATTTAAGTATAAAAGATTTAATGGTTATAAATTGGTATATTTTATTTAAATTACTTGATTTTGTAAATTTATTTGTTTATAAATTTAAATTTTAAATAAGATATATTGACTTCTTAATTCTTCTTTTCCCTCATTTTCCTTTTCAGGGACGAAAAGTTTTGAGTGCGGGAGAGTGTAATGACCCGTACATTTCGATAATTAAATTTGTTGAATTATAAGAATTTTGTAATTAAATTTTAGAAAGAAATAAAATTTTCATGATTTATAATGAAGTAAATGTTAGAAATTAGACGTAGCAATTGTAATTAAAAGTTAACAATTTAAAATAAAATGGCAGTAAATAGAAATAAGGTAAATTGTCATACTTGGTTATAAGTTTAATATAAGAAACAAATGGAAATGTTGAATTAGCGAATCATGAATAAAAATATTAACAAGAATGGGATTCAAAATTATAAAATAATGGAAAGTATAAATGGTTGCATTTGGAAATAAAATTTAAAATAAGTAAATAAAGGTAGGTATTTAATTTACCTTATGGAATAATACATTGATTAATAATAACTGAATGTAAATTAAGGTAGTAGGGTTAATGGCAGTTGATAAATAACCAATTTAGTGCAATATCAATTAAATTGCAATAATTGTAAGGTTTTAATAGATTGAAATTTGTAGATTTGGGAAATAGATTCAAAATTATATCAATTGATAGAATAATACGTAATAAATTGTAGATGATAGGATTTATGACAGAGAGTAATTATAATAGTTGTTGTTTGGTAATAAAGTGGATTAATAGGAATTACATGAAATGATTATTAATTTAAATGAAATAAAGTGGATTTATTTGGGAAATATTAGTATGCCAAGATATAGCCAATGATAATTTAAGTCAATAATTAATGATTTGAATGGAAGGCTAATTAATGAAAATAAATGGAAACTTTGATTTGTGAGTAATAAAAGCTTATTAATGCAACTAAGGTATTAACGGTAACGATTTTGGATATTACCTATTTTGTAGCTGGTTGATTTTAAATTGGAAATCAGTTCCAAAATTTTTAATTTAATATACGTTAATGTAACTAAGGTAATTATTAATAAATTGAATGCAAGTCAAATCAATCGAAATAATGCAGATGTATACTTAAGTTACAAGTTGAATATATGAAAGAAAATGTAAGCATTGAATTAAATTAAGGGATAATTGAAATTGAATGAAATAAAATATTACGCTAATGGGAATTAATATGAAATGAAATATACATTAATGAAATGTAATATAAATCAATGAAAATTTTAACCATAAGATGTCAATTTATGGAATAATGATATTTTTAAATCAAATAAATGGATTTACTGAGATTTCAAGTGATAATTAATAAATTTATTAAAATTGAAACTAAATATAGTAATGGATAAATTTACTTAATTTAAAATTTCTGAATGTAAGGAAAATGAAATTTAACGCTGAAATTTATGAATGAATCAACGTTAAATTGACATTTAAATTTGTTTAAATCCTTGTAAATGATTAAGAAATTCAAAAATGTTGAAATTGGTCAATTAAAGAATAGGATTGAAAATTTGATATAATTAGTTAATTTATTTAATTGATTAATGAAAAAATAGCTATTTTGTCCACTGACTCGGCTTTCGACGAAACAAGTTTCACCGGATCCGTAACGGTGAATTATTGTAGGATTTCAAGTTTCGTATCAATCGGACGTGTCGTTTGATCGTATGGGCTTGAAACGCCTTGAAATCAATTAAATTGAAATCAATTGAAATCGATTTGAAAATAGTGATTTTTGCATAACTTCTTCATACGATGGAATTTGGACTTGAAACTTTTTCTATTGCGTTTAAAATATTTTAGAACATCTATTTTGATATTTGGGTTGACCCAATTTCGTTCCAGAGGAAGAACGGGTTTTTTGGGCCACTTTGTGGTTAGCGCGTATATCTATCTTATCCATCTATTCTATTTCAGCTTTGTCTACAAATACTCTGTTATATACCCTAGCGGTCTCTATTCCTCATTTACATACGTTCTATTCACCTCCTTACTTCAATGGCAGACAAACCCTAATTTATCCAATTCAATTGCAAATCAAATGAAAATTCAAACCCCTCAGAAAAATTCAGAAAAAATATATATCGAAGTTCTCGAAGCGCGCATCTCAATTCTGCTGTTGGTTTTTCGATTTGAATCACAGATTAGTTAGAAAAGAGGGATTTGGTTTCGGTCGTACGTTGATGATCATCGAATCTAATGGTGGATCTACGCCGTGGACTTAATTGAAAGACATAGTCGTGGAGAGAGTGTCGAGGCAAGTCCATCTATACGATCGATTTGGGTTGTAGTTCATTGGAATGGCCACGAATTGGAGGATTTTGTGTACGGCGCCGGTGGAGCTAGAGGAGGCCAAGGCCTTGGCGTGGTCAGCGTGGGGACGCCCTGAGGCGGTAAGAGCGACGGTGCACTCTGATGATGTCTTTGGTGCGTGAACGACACAGAGCAGGTGGCAGCGCGGTTCGATTGATGCCATGAATGAAAGCTAGGATTTTCTTGTCTGTTTCGTTTGTTGCGCATTACAGGGGTAACGATGGTGACATGGCCAAGTTGTGTGGGAGAGGTGTTTTCTTTTTCTTTTTCTTTTTATTATTATTTTATTTTAATTTTGTTTTTCAATGTTGTAACGCGTGTAAATTTCGCATACGTGATCCAATTCACGCGTGGTTTTCTCCACTAGGTTCGTATTGGAATTCCGGACATTTTGGCGCTGGTTTGGAGACTGTTGGAATTTTGGGTTTAATTTGGATTTAAATTCAATTTAAATTCAAAAGGTGTGTTTTTTAACCCACTCATAACTTCTAAAAATTCTTATGTTTGTTAAATTGATTTATGGTGTGATTAGAAATTTATTTATGACTGTTTGTATATTTTTAAATCATCATCTCAGATAATTTCATTTTTTTAAATTAAATTTTTATTTAATTTATTATTGCATATAAACTGCCAGTTAAATTTATTTATTATTGAATATAAACTGCCAGTAATTACCTGTTATCAATTATCTATTTTATATTGATGTTGTGTTTGAATTGGATGATGATTGTGATAAATGGTTGATGATTGATATTGGGTGAATGGATGCTTTATTTTATATTGTTATAAATTGCAAGTTGTTATGCATTTTATTGCATTCAGGATTGCGGTTTGAAAAGATATATAACCGTATTTTATTTTAAATTACGGATTGAAACGACAAATATCTGTATCCCGTGACCATAAGATAGAAAATTATATACAAGCACCGCGGTCTACATATAAAAATATTTTGAAAGGATTTCTATGGTTTGGAAGGAAATATACGGTTTAAATAAATATTAAATTTTGATATTATATAAATATTATTTTATATATATATAGTTAAATTTATGAATTTAAGCTATGTATAATTTGTTTAATAAAAATAAGTGGAAAAATAAAGTTGGTTTCTTTTATATAATATGGTTAAGTGTCTATTTAAATTCTATTGTATATAGAGTTTATAATGACACAAATAAAATTAAGGTTGAAAGATAAATGTGAATTTGATTTGAATAAAAGTATTTAAGAATTTTTCCTTGAAAAATTTGGATTTGAAATGTAAATAAATTGAGATTTAAAAAGTATGATTTTATAATCTTGATTTTTTGTTTAGAGGATTTAAATGAGTATCAAGTTAATTTAATTGAATATTATCAAGTTAATTTAATTGAATGAATATCCAGGTATTTGAAGTCTAAAGGTTTTACTAAAATGATGTTTGATTTATTAGTAAACATTTCAAATCTAAATAATAGTAGTTGAAATTGATGTATATGAAATTATCAAAGAATAAGTTTTGAAATGGTGGGATAATTAAAGCTTTAAAATATATGGAAATTTTATTGGTTTATTTAGGGATTTAAATCCATATTTGGAATTTATTTGCTAAATTAATGAAGCTATTTTATTTTATAAAGTAATTTAATATTTAAACCCTCGAAGTATATTAAGTTATGTTTCAAAGCTATAGATTTCAAGGTATTATAATTTGGAAGTATTATATTCAAGAGTTTTGATTTCTAATGTTGTACTTTGAAAGTGCTACGATTTTTGGAAAAGGATATATTTAAAATAAAAATGATATTATATTGATTTGGGTTTATAAATGATATTAAATTGATTTGTTTTTTTAAACGAAAAGGATATCGCATTTATATGGTTTTGAAATGGATATTTTATTCTGGTTTTGAAGTATAAATTATTTTGAAAGACTGCGGTGTTATAATAACGTTTCGTTATTAAAGAGACCGGGATCGGAAGTTGTCATACTCTCTGCCAACTCCGAAAACCACTTTGACAACCGTATACGTAGTGGAGATTCCAGAATGAAGTAGGATGGCGACGGCGTTTCCTCTGAGGTAAATACATGGACTCGACTCCCATGAGTTGGCATAAGGTGGCTAAAACGGGAGCGATCGACGGGTTAAGAAGGTAGCCCTTTTTATCGGACACATCCCTTCGATATTCTACTCTGACTTTGGATTTATTCGGTGGCCACTTTTGATTTCTTTGATTTGGGGGTGTGGCTCGAGGTGGGCGGTAGCTGCGGCTATGCGTTACCACCGACCCGGAAGCGTAATTGGTATATCTACCCTGGCATTGCCTAGTTGTGTCGTGTCACCTAACCTAGCACGCCTTATACGATTTCGTTTTGTACCATACCTATGGAGTGCCCTCTGACGATGCCCGGTACGTGGGAGATTACGGTACCGTATAGACTATGGGAATATAAAAGTGTGTTAAGGGCTGTATGGGTAACCCTTAACGCTATTTTCAGTATATTATACTTTACTTTAGACACTATTATAATAGCGTATATTACTACATAGTAAATAATTTAATGGTTCCTTAGGAGATGTGAATCCCGAGCATCTCTTGAGTTACTGCACTCACGTTGACACTGGATAGGAGATGTCAAATCCCGTAAACATCTCTGATGTCGTTCCACTCATATTTATTCCTTTTGATTTAACTTACATAAGACCTTTTAGTTCTGACTCCAGTGTTTTGTTTTTTCAATTCGCTCGGGTCAGTCCGAGCATTTCAGGAATCGAGGACTTTATTTCTGGAGGACGAAGACGAAGATTTCATTATTATTATTATTATTATTATTATTATTATTGTTATTATTATTATATTATATTGTTCCACTGTGCACCGTATTCCGCTGCATTGATTATTATTCACTGGTATGTGCAACTCTGATATGTACTGTATAAATAAAATCAAATGTTTATAAAACAGCTTCATGAACTGTATATTTGATTATTTATTTTGTCGTTCCGTTGCAAGATTCTATTTAGTTTTTTTCTTTCCCTGCTTTTTCTTATTTACCCCATAACAATCCGCCCTTCCATATGGCTTGAATTGGCCCGTTTGTCGATTTAAAGCGTGCGAAAAGACAGGACATTACATATGGAGTATCTTCTCGTAGTCTCCCGATTAGGAGATATGCAGGTACTGTATAGACTACTGGCACTAATACATGTTAAGGGCTATATTGGTAACCCGTTAACGCTATTTTTGAGTAAGTTTATATTACAAATATACATTATTATAACAGCGAAATATTACTATATAGTAAATAGTTTAACGGATCCTTAGAAGATGTGAATCCCGAGCATCTTTTAAGTTACTGCACTCACTTTAGACACTGGATAAGAGATGTCAAATCCCGTAAACATCTCCGACGCCGTTTACACTCATATTTATTTCTGTCAATTTAACTCACATAAGATCTTTTAGTTCTGACTCGAGTGTTTTGTCTTTTCAATTCGCTCGGGTCAGCCTGAGCATTTCAGGATTTTAAGACCGTATTCTGGAGGACGAAGACGAAGATTTATTATTATTAGTTATTATAGTATTCCACTATATTCTCACTATTCCGCTGCATTGTTATTGATTTTTCTTCGGTATGTGTAACTCTGATATATATTGTATAAGTAAAATCGAATATTTTGTAAACAGCTTCATGAACTGTATATTTGATTATTATATTTTATCGTTCCGCTGCAAGATTCTGTTTTGTTTTTTTTCCTTCCTTTGTTTTTCTTATTTATCCCATAACAATCCGCCCTTCTTTATGGTTTAAGTCTGACATGTGTGGTTTATCGTCGGATTTAAAGCGTGCAAAAAGACGGAAGTTACATCTGGTATCAGAGCTTTGGTTTAGCGATAAATCTTAGCTTTGTGGGGTTTGACTCTTTATTAATAGGGTAGTAATACCCTATGATGAGTCGCTGAGTGTATATATATGAGAGAGCGTATTTGCTAGTGTTATAAAAAGGTTTTAATATTGTGTTAATTTGTTCCATTTTGTATTTATAAATTCTGGTTGGTGCATGAGATGCTATGACATCAATAGGGATTTCTAAACACTTAATAGGACAGACCGACACAATATTTGTTTTGAATATAGGTGAATGAAATAATTTTGCCTGTTATATTTTCTATATATATATATGTATATATATAATAAATTTTTAAATGATATACATTTTGGTTGTATTATATTGGTTGTTAGGTAATGAAATCTATAAATATTAGTAAAATAAGATTGAAAATAAAATAAATGAAAATTGGAAATTTAGAGCTTAAGTTTTGGGGTTTGAAACTTTTTTTGAAATGATTTCGGAATATAATAATGATAATATTATTATTAGAAGTATTTTCTGATATAAATATTTCAATATAATTTGAAAGAAATGTTTTAAAAGAAATTTTGGTAAAATTTAAGTTTTGTACTTCCTTCTCTGTCCCTGAAAAATAATTTCGGTGATGAGTGCACGCATCATCGACATTCATTTTCGAGTTTCGAAGTGGGAAGGCCATTGTAGTAGTTTTACTATGGATTTATTTTGATAACCAAATTTTAATTTTAATTTTGTAAATATAATTGGATATATAAGTTGTAAGTATATATTTATCTATTACTTTAAAATGATTTGAAATTAAACCCGGTATTTAGTTCTTAAGTCTTTGATAATTAATAGTTTTAATTAGTGTAGTGAAATGGAATTTAACTAATAATTGAAATCTCTAGATGAAATAAGAAATGTAATGCTAAATTATAAATGATATTAAAAGAAAGTTGAAATTGAAATCTTATAAAATGGAAGATATAATTATTGAACATTTAATTAATTAAAAGAAATAAGATAAACTTGTATGATTGTAATTACATTCCTAAAGGCATATATATAACTTACCAAAAGATGTAAAAAGTTGAAATGTCTAATAAGAAAATGTAATAGGAATTGTACGAGTAAATTTATGTAATAAAAGTGTTTAATAAATTGCTTTTATTAATAAGAATTTGGTGTTGTAGTTGTTATAAACTTAAGTATAATTGAAATAATACTATTTAAATAATAATAGAAGGCAGGTATTGTAAGTAAGAAATTGTAAACTTAAGTAAATAAGTTGAAGTTAATTCTAAATAAAATTATAAGAAATAAATGTAAATTAAAAAGATAAACCATTATATGAATGAAAAAGAGAATCAAACAACAAATGTATGAATGGAATTAATAAGGATAAACTAAATCTGTTGTTCAAAATTTTTGTTGTTTGTTTGGTTTATGGGTGTTTGGGTAAGGATACCTTAAAATTGGTTGGATTAATAAATAATCTATTTAGTTTCATCTAAGACTATTGAGTAAATGGTGCACTAATTAGTTTATTTTCATTATGTACAATTTGAAGTTTTGAACCCGAACAACTATTTATTTTGCTGTTATGAATGAATGATTGATTTGTGATGATTCTATGTGATGGTTGGATACCTTGTTGCAAGTGATTGTTGTGTGTTGATTTGTTTGTTTATGGTTGAAACCACTTTAAATATTTCATTTATATAATTATTAAATCTTTTGGATTATATAAGTGAAATGCAGGTTATGAAAGCAATTACTACTGCATTTGGTTTCATAATATAAGCGTTAATTGCCCGACAAATAGGTACGTTCTCGGATTACGGTTTATAGCGATATTATATTATTTTTCCCATGAAAGAATATATATTATTTGGAAATATATGTTATATATTGTTATACTTGATATTATGTTTTCTCCCGAGCCTCTCCGTACAAAGGAGACTCTGCCGAAATTATCCGTAAATTTTGGACTTAGAAAATAATTTGAAAATGTTTTCCAAACTTTATTAATTAGAATATAAAAAGATTAATTGTTATAAATCTATATATTTTATTTAAATTATCCTATTCTGTAAATTTATTGTTATGAATATAATGTTTTGAATAATATTATATTGATGGATAAGTTACTCTTTCTCTTCCTTTCCTTTTCGGGGACGAAAAGTTTTGAGTGGGGGAGAGTGTAACGAACTGGAAAATTCGGTAATTGTATTTTTTAATTTAATGAGATTTTTGGTTACTTGATGTTGAAGGAAATAAAAAAAATTAGTGAATTATTAATGTAAATAATAACTTAGATATGATTGGTAAGTTAATTGGTAATAACTTGGATGTAATTCCAATAAGTGAAACAATGTAAATGTTAATTATATTCTTATTGTAATAAAAGAATGTTACCAAGATGAAATGATTAATTTGATTTAAAATCTTACTTAATGTATGCATTAAGTTATAATGGGATATAAGGGTTTATACCTGGATATAAATTTAATATGTGAAACTAGAGGTAAGTATTGAATTGATTCATGTACTGAAACATGGTAAACAGTAATTGGATGTAAATTAAAGAAATACGTTATTACAAGTTAATAATTAATGAATGTGAATGAACATTCCAATTTAATATAATAGTTCAACTGTTATGACTTAATTTTAAATGGAATATAGTATAAAAAAATGCAATCGGTGTATTAATGTGTAGAATAATATATTGATTTATTTGTAACTAATTATACATTAATGCAATAAAGTATTAGAAATGTATATTGTTTTCATAAGATAGTATAAGGAATGTAAACTTGTGATCTATGTATGAAATACTAACCAAAATAAGGGAAATAGTGTTAATGTAAGTAAAGTTGTAACAAATTGGATAGAGGGAAATAAATGTAAGAGTTTAATAAATTAATGAATATGAATTACAATCAAATGTCCGTTAAGTAAGTATAATGTTTAGGGTTGATAATAAACGTTACTTTAGCGATTATTAATATAATAACGGAAAGATGAACCCAAGTAAATGAATTTATTTAGAATGTTAATCGCAATTAGCGTGTCTACTGGTAGAAATAGAATAAAAATGGAAATAGGTTTGTTATTACAAGGGAAAAATGGAAATTTGAACTTACTAATGTGATAAAGGGTAAAACAAATGTTATCTTGGTTTATTGAATAATAATTAATTAGATAAATTGGATTTGGAGTTCAATCAAGTTAATTTATTGAAATAAATTATAATTAATTGAATTTATTGTGAATGAAATTAATTACTACATTATTTGAAATTAAGATAAAATAAGGATATTAATGCACTATGGTATAAACCATGATAATTATACCGTAAAATGAAATCAGATGAATAACTAGATGGGTTAAGAATATGGATTTGATTATAGGGAAATTGAACACTGTAATAAGTGTTATAAGAAACATTGATTTGTCATATAAACTTGTATTGAGTCATTGTAAAAGTCTAAGTGATTAAAAAGGATTAATTGGTTAGTTTATAAATATTGAATAAAAAGGTGATTAATTAATTTGATATTAATATATTTAATTAATAGGAAGTAAATTGTTCTACTTCTCATTACATTCATTTAGCCCATTTTGAAACTTAATCAACTGAAATTAATGTAATTGAAAATTTTCAATTAATAGGAGAGAGAATACTAATTGTAATAGGTGCAATTAAAAGCAGCTTATGTTTTGTGAAAATATAAGGAAAGTTTTGTTTCAATGGAAAAAAAACATTTATATCAAATAAAATGAATGTTTCATCCGTGAATGTAGGTTTAATTTCATTAAAATAAAGAATAAAAAGATTGATTTTGAAGAAAGAAATATATGTTTATTTGAACTGTGTTTTAGCTTACAGACTGATTACAAGAATAGGAAAATAATCTATTTATCACTCTTGTGTATAAACAATAAATTTATAAACATGTTTAAATAAACAATTGTTCTATTTTTTTGTCCATTGTAGTTGTCTGTTTTAAAATTTAACTTTATAAGTAACTGCAATTAATGTAATTCAAATGTTTCAATTAAAAGGAAAAGAAACTTTGATTGCAATTAATAGATTTTATAAAAGAAACGCATGTTTTGTGTTAAACAAAAAGGGTGTTTTAATGGAAATAAAAGATCATTTTGTGAAAACAAAATTGAACATTTTCATTTTTAAGGTAAGCATAAATATTTTATTATGCATAGACAAAAACCTAAATGCGTACAAATTTGAATATTATTCGATTTAATGAAGTTAATTTGGTTACGTTTCAAAAACAAATTGTATTCCAAAAGGTTGTGCGACGTACGTGGCCCCTCATTTCTTTTATTATTAATTGTTGCATCAACGTTTTAAAATAGTTACCTTATTATTAATACTTATCCGTTTATTTCTTCTTCTGTTTAATACCTGAGCCTAGATTTTAGGTTGTATTTAATTCTTGCCACCTTATTTTCACATATACAAAATTCTACTTTCGTTTGCAAATTTTTCCATTCCTACGTACATTTCCTTATGTATTATTAATGCCTGAAGCTTTAATAACAAAACGTGACATTTATTTTGGTCCCTCCACATTCATTTCCTAATAACAACTAACCTACATCTTATTTCTTCTTTTACATTTTGTTTCTTCTAACACCTCATATTCAAAAGCACTTATCCTTGCAAATCCAAAAGCATTCTTTTATAAAAATGATTTATTTTTTTTCATTTTTGTACACTTCCTGTCCTCATCTTAGTTGTTCTTCAATCTTTTCCTGAAGCCTCATCTTGAGAAAACGTAAGTATTAAAATTTGTTTATTTATATATATTTTTAACGCGTATTAATTTTTATTTTAATAATATTTCTTGTAACATGAATATCTTTTGCATATAAACTTTGATTCACGCACGATTTCTTCTGTTGGAAGCAAATTTATATTCCGGACAACATGAAATTGATTTAGTTGAATTTGGAGATTGTTGAGTTTGCGCTTCTGTTTGGATTTTTATGGGCTAAAATCAAAGGTGAGTGTTTTAACCCACTCACAACTTTTAAGATTTCTTATGTTTGTTAAATTAATTTTTGATGTGATTTAAAATTTATCTATGATTGTTTGGCGTATTTTAATCATCCTCTCAGTTAAATTGCATTTGTTTAATTAGATTTTTATTTGATTATTCATTGCATATAAACTGCCAGTTAAATGTTATTTATTTATTATTGCATATAAATTGCCAGTTATTTAATTTATCATTGAATATAAACTGCTAGTTAATACCTGTTTTTTATTATCTGTTCTATATTGATGCTATTGTTTGAATTGGATGATGATTGTGATAAATGATTGATGGTTGATATTGGATGAATGGATGCTGTATTTTATATTGCATAAACTGCAAGTTATTATGCATTTTCATTTCATTCGGGATTGCGGTTTGAAATGATATATAACCGTAATTTTATTTTAAATTATGGATTGAAATGATAAATACCCGTATCACTTGACCATAGGATAGAAAATTATATACAAGCACCGCGGTCTATATGTTAAAATATTTTGAAATGATTTTCTATGGTTTGTAAATAAATATACATTTTTTGAGGTATGGATTTGGATATTGTATAAATGTATTTTATATATAATTAATTTCTTGGTTTTAAGCTATATATAAAATTGGTTTAAAGTATAAAAGAAAGGTAATAATAAATGTTGATTTTATTAAGGTATAATACAGTTAAGTATTTGTTCAAAATTTTATTTATAGAGTTTATAATGTGTTAAATAAAATTAATGTTGGAAGACAGATATGAATTTGATTTGAATTAAAGTATCTAAGAATTTACCTTCAAATAAAATTTATTTGAAATTTAAATAATTTGAGATTTTAAAAGATATGATTTTTATAAATTGATTTTGGTTTAGAAGACTTAAAATAATATCAAGTCGATTTAAATGAATATTATCAAGTTAATTAAATTGAAAGCATATCCTGTTATTTGAAGTTTAAAAGTTTTACTTAAATGATATTTGATTTTTTTAAGTAAACATTTCAAATCTAAATAATAGTAATTGAAATTGATATATATGAAATTATCAAGATTTAGTTTTGAAATGATGGAATATTTAAGCTTTGAAATATATGGAAATTTTATTTGTTTATTTGGGGATTTAAACCCATATTTGGAATTGATTTGGGAAGGTGAAGAAGCTATTTTATTTTTTTTAAGCAATTTAATATTTAAACCATTTAAGTGGTGTAGTTATATTTCAAAGTTATAAAATTCAAAGGTTTATGTTTTGAAAGGCTATATTTCAAGCATTTGGTTTCGAAATATTACGACTTTAAAATGTTTTAGGTTTAGAAAAGGATATATTTGAAAATGATATCATACTGATTTGGTTTTTAAATTTGAAATGATATCGTATTTATATGGTTTTGAAACAAATATTATATCTTGGTTTTGAAGTATAAATTATTTTTGAAATGACCGCGGTGTTATAATAACATTGGGTTGTTAAAGAGCTTGGGATCAGAAGTTGTCATACTCTCTGCCAACTCCGAAAACCACTTTAAAAACCGTGTACACGGTGGAGATTCCAGAATGAAGTAGGATGGCGGCGGCGTTTCCTTTGAGGTAAATACGTGGACCCAACTCTCGTGAGTTGGCATAAGGTGGCTAAAACAGGAGCGATTGACGGGTTAAGAAGGTAGCACCTTTTATCGGACACATCCCTTCGATATCATACTCTGAATTTTGGATTTATTCGGTGGCCACTTTTGATTCCTTTGATTTGGTGGTGTGGCTCGAGGTGGGCAGTAGCTGCGCGCTACGCGTTACCACCGGCCTGGAAGCGTAGTTGGTATATCTACCCTGGCATTGCCTAGTTGTGCCGTGTCACCTACCATAGCGCGCCTTGCACGAGTTTGATTTGTGTCGTACCTATGGAGTTTCTTCTCATAGTCTCCCGATCAGGAGATATGCAGGTACTGTATAGACTACATGCACTATTACGTGTTAATGACTATATGGGTAACCACTTAACGCTACTTTTAAGTAAGTTTAATTTACAAATAGACATTATTGTAATAGTGAAATATTACTATATAGTAAATAGTTTAACGGATTCTTAGAAGATGTGAATCCCGAGCATCTTTTAAGTTACTGCACTCACGTTAGACACTAGATAGGAGATGTCAAATCCCGTAAACATCTCCGACGCCCTTTACACTCATATTTATTTCTGTTAATTTAACTCACATAAGATCTTTTAGTTCTGACTCGAGTGTTTTGTCTTTTCAATTCGCTCGGGTCAGCTTGAGCATTTCAGGATTTGAAGACCGTATTCTGGAGGACGAAGACGGAGATTTATTATTATTAGTTATTATAGTATTCCACTATATTCTCACTGTTCCGCTGCATTGTTATTGATTTTTCTCCAGTATATGCAACTCTGATATATATTGTATAAGTAAAATCGAATATTTTGTAAACAGCTTCATGAACTGTATATTTGATTATTATATTTATCGTTCCGCTACAAAATTCTGTATTGTTTTTTTCCTTTCTCTATTTTTCTTATTTACCCCATAACAATCCGCCCTTCTGTATGGTTTAAGTCTGACATGTGTAGTTTATCGTTGGATTTAAAGCATGCAAAAAGGCGGGACGTTACACCTGGACTACACTATACACACACAAATATGGATTGCACGAGAAAATTGGTTAAGTCACGGATTTTTGAAATGGGTTTAAATAAAAATTGAATTTTGAAAGTGAATTCTATGTTTGAGAATTCTATGTTTGAGAAAATGTATTTTTGAAAGTGAATTCTATGTTTGAGAATTTTGGTTTAAAAAGGTTATATAAGTTATAAATATGTTTATATGAGTATAAAACCATTTTAAAAGTATTGTTTTTGGAAATTTAAATTTAACCCAAGATTTAAGGGCTTTAACTTGTGCAAATGTAATCGGATTTTTCCGAAAATGGAAACTATTTGTTTTCAAATAATAATAGCTTTCATATAAAGAAAGGATTTCCAATTTGTATTGAAAGATTTCATGTTTGAAATAGAATTGAAATTGTTTTGAAAGCTATGAATAAATCTTTGTGAAAAATGGTTGAACTTTGTTTTGAAATTGAAGAGGATTTTTAAATGGTGTATCTTTCATAAAAGATTTGAAATGGGAAATGTTTTGAAAGTTATGAATGGATCTTTGAAATAGTTTTGAACGCTATAAATTGATTCTTTGGTTTAATAATTGGATAAGATAATCCAACTTGGAAAGGAATTTTTTTTGAAAAGTTGTGAATCATCCTTTTGAAATATTGGTGAACTTTGTGAAGTAAATCCTTTTGTTTAAAGATTTATAAATGGTGATTTGTTTAACCATTTGAGGAAAGGTTTTGGATTTTAAGTTGTGACTTAACTTAAATCCCATATCCATATGTTTTTAAAATATTGCGCTCATTAATCGGTTTAGCCGGGAGAGGACCTTGTGTCATATGACCCATTCTGAATAATAATACGACGATATGGATAGCATTTGAAGACCGGTGGTGAAGACTAGATATTTTCGAAAGCGAAAGGATAACTCATCGAATGTGTCTACGCTGGCTGATCTTCAGTATAGAGATATCCATATGTGATGGGAAGTCCAGACATGATTAGGAATTATCCGTTTTTGCAAGGGATTCTTTGGAAGTGCCTTCGGTTCTGTTCGAACCCGGAACAGACTTGTATGGATGTGTGTCTGACATTACACTATGAGATGTAAATATGGTTTCTATCAAATATATTTCTGTTTGGTGGCAGAGAAATTATTCTCTTAGCTTAACACCCTTATTTGAGACGTACGAGCTCAGCGGTTATGTAGTTGATGGCTACTAGTGATACATTCCCAGTTTTGTAACGTGGCGTACGAAGTGTTGCTGGTCATTTGTTGATCGAAGCATGGCTTTGTGAAAAAGCGTAGCTTTGTGGACGAGGCTGCATCTGGACCTCACACCCTGGAAATGGTCGAAACAGGAAAGATGCGGCAAGGTTCCAGGGGTCGCACCCCTAGGGTATGTCCATTCCTTCTGGAAAAGGGTGGTATCATGGTATGGAGCCCAGATACTTAACTCATGTGGAAACTGTAAATTTATTACTGTGTGATGTTGCTTTGTGGTTGAGGATTCTCAGATAAAGGTCGCAAACGACCGAGGGTGGCATATCTTAGGTGTTACTCCCGGGAAGGGAGTATACCGGCCTTGTGTTAGCAAAGATCCGGGTAGGTTCTCGGGGCATCCCTCTAGAGGCGTACCCATGTGGCAATGGGAAGTTCCTTGGCCTGACCATTTGGTGGAAAATCCAAAGAAACAATACGTGCCCTGTACGGTTTTAGTTGTATAACCTGCCATGGAATGTGGCGGTAACCTGCTATTGAACATGGCAATTATAGTAGGCATACGACGAAATGTTGTATGCTGGCTAAGATTAATATTATACTTTCGAAATGTTTTCCACTATGCACTAATAATAATATCAAAATGGTTTTCGCGCATCAAGTATTTTTGACTATCATAAGGAGAAATCTCTTCCAATTCTGTGTTTGTATAGTGTGTGCGGCGGGAGGCCTTATGTAACATTCCCGATTTTTTTAAGCTAAATCTAAATTAATTTAATTTTGAAATTAAATTGTGGATTAATTTGATTTTTTTTCCAATTTAAATGAGATATTCGTTTGTTTATTTACTTATGAATACAAATTGATTATAAATTGGATTCTTGAAATTGAAATTCAATAATAAATATTTTTATAAATAATATTGGATTTAAAAATAAATGTGTTGAAAATAAATAGAATTATAGTACTTTAAAATTAATAAAATTTTAGTTCTAAAAAATTTAAATATATTGATATTTGGAAATTGTAATTTAAGAATTAATGTAATAATTTTCAAAAGATTTATTTTTAAGATTGAATTCTCTTATATATGCATTCATAAAGAAATGTGATTATTTGTTAATATTTATAATCAAGATTTTTAAATCATTCTTTTCTTTTAAAAGTTGTACAAATAGAAATGATAAGAAATGTATGAATGTGGAAAGTAATTGAAATGAATTCTATTTGTGCAAATAAGAATATATATAAAGATAAGAACATAAACATTTTAAAATAAAGACATATGTTAGTATATGAAATTATATTTGCAATAAAGGTTAAAATAAAATTTACAAAAATAATTTGATTAGGGATATAAACATAATTTAACTTACCCAAGACATTTGTTAGAAGATTAACAAATGAAACTACAAATGTAAGTGGACAAGTGGCAAAGGAATTATTTTCTTTGAGTTAAATTTGAAAAAAAAAATGCGAAAGAAAAAAAAACCCAGGCCATTTTCATTTCTTCTAAAAATCTGAGAGAACCAGAATTCCTAAATCCTGTTCAATCTAAAATCTACTACCTTCATTCTTTCTTCACAATTTCAAAATTCTATTAAAACCAAACTAAAGAAAATTGCAAACCAGACCTGAAACAAACTCAAAACCAGAAACAAAATCTAAAGCCTTGAAATCAAAATCTGGAATCAGGCAAAGCAAAGCCTTCAACCTAAAACTGCAGATTACAAACAAACCTGAAATCAAAGCTAGAAGCAACTCAACAAGCAAAGCACGGTTCAGATCTAAAACAAAAGTAAAAAATCATTTCAGCATTTTAAAATCTACAACCTGGAAGCGGATCAAGTTCAAGATCAGATGCAATTCCAGGCTTTACTTTTCTGTTCAAAGTCAAGTGAGAAAACTTTAGATCAACAAATTTAAATCAAATGCAGAATCAAAGCAAGATAATTCAACAGATAAAAGATCAAACTTTGGTAAAACAAAATCTGGTTCTCTGCTTCCAAATTCAGGTGAGCAAATTACATCCGAAATCTTTAAATTTGGTACATCTTGATTACATTGTGATGATCTGTTAATATGTGATAAAATTTGTGCTTGCATGTTGAATATATGTATATGTGTGTCTGTGAATAAGTGTGCATGCCTGTAGATGTATATCTATATGGCTCTGTTAAGTAACAGTTCCTTAAAAAATTCAAGGAAAAATGTATAAGCAGATTCATGTTGTAATTTTTTTAAAGGAAAATGTTTGTGTTATCTAAATCTTGATTTTAAAAATACTTATGAATAAAATCAGAAAATAATTAACTGAAAAATGGGAATATATGGTAGAGAATCAATTCTAAACAAAAATTGAAGTATTTTAATTCCAAGATTGGGTTGTATATTTGTACTCGAATTTGGGAAATATGATTTTTGATGAAGAAAACATGATTTTTAATATAGTAGTTATTGAGATATGATTAGTTGAACAATTTTGGGTATGTTGTTGATTGTCGGCGATCAATTACGATTCCAAGCTCGGGATCGAAGTCAAGCTTGCCAATGAGACAAAGTTCACCAGAAAAATAACAATTAAATTTATTAACAACCAAAGTGATTGCACGATGTGATTCTAGGGTTTAAGAACCCAGTTTGATTGATGTGTTCATCAACATCATGTAGCGACTTGGGTTGATCGGAGTGAATTGCGACTGAGGGAAATGAAGGAGGGACTGCGGTGCAGCTCTAGGCGAGGCGACGCGTTGTCTGATGGACGGAGGACAATGAATGAAGTGTTTTTTTGTGTCTGGGTTAGTTCCAGGTTGGTGGTGGGTAGCTCGATTTTGAGTTACGACATCGTTGGTTGTTCTCGGTAGTCAGTTGGTCTGAGGTGGTCGTTTTCGACTTGTAGATGGCGGCAAGGATGACCGGAGGTGATCGAGGCAGTGGTGCAGGTGCACATGTGCACTCATATGTCTGGGTGGTTTTGATCGATTTGGGGAAGTAGACGGCTCGTGTTCGAGCACGAGAGAATGGTGGGTCGACTCGAAGAAAATGGAAACGTGAGTGGTTAGAAGTAAGTGCTCGAGAAAATTTGTGATGGGCTCGGGGGTATACTCGGGTGGATTTGGGTTTGGATTCGTGGGTGTTATAAGTTTTTAACAGGATTAAAATTTTAGTCAAAAACAAAGTTTCGAACAAAAATTAGAAGTTTGCTCCGGATTTCGAAAATCTGGCTTGAGTTTATACTGGGTTGAACCAATAGTGAATGTTTAAAACAAGTTTTTAAATTTAAAATAAATCAAGTTAAATCCATTCTTAAAAATCTATCTCTTTATTTAATAAATGAATGTTTTTAGATAATTGATTTAAGAATTGTATGATTTGTTTAACTTAAATGTACAAAGTTAAATTCTTAAGTTATTTTAGATTTAATTTGAAATGTAATTAGGTGGTTAATTAAAAAGGTAAATGTGTATGTTACCCATAATTAAGTAATGGTTTACCTTAAAAGTTAAATTATGGTTTGATGATTTAAAATTACTTAATATAAGAAAGAGGTGAATAATTAATGATTTTAAAGATTGATTAATCGAGTGTTTAAAGGTTAGTTAATTATGGAATAATTAATTAATGTGACAAATTAATTAAGGTAATTAATTTGAGAATGATTAGTTAATTATAGGTTAATAAATTATTAATTTAAGTAGTAATTAATTAAAGGTTAATTAAATTAATTTATAATTAAGGATTAATTAATGATTTATTAATAAAGGTGATTAAGAATTAATTAATTGATAATTAAGGATAAATAAATAATTAACTAAGGACTTATTAATTAAAGGATAATTAAATAATTAGTGGTTAATTATTTGATGATTAAAGGTTGATTTATTGATTAATTAAGGATGATTAATTGATAATAAATGGTTAAAGGTTAATGAAGTATAATAATTTGTAATTAATTAATGTTAATTAACCAGGATTAGTAATTCATAAGTAATTAATTTGATTTAAATTAATCAGACAATTAACTAATCTTACTTATGAATGTTTGGATTGAATTAGATGCTTTGACTTTTGTGATATCCCTGATGTATGATGTTCTGTAATATGATTAAGCTATGAAATGTAACTTATTATATGTGATGAGCGTAATTTATTTATCTACGATGTACCTTTATTATTTATCTGTGATCTGTGAATAAAGATAAGCGTTATAGTTTATACCGCTTATCAAATATAATGCTGTATTTGAATCTGTGCTGATTGATGATGTTGCACTATTATTTATAAAACCCCTGGACCACAATATACACACACAAATATGGATTGCATGAGGAAATTGGTTAAGTCACATATTTTGAAATAATTTTAAAAGTTGAATTGTTTTGATCCAAAAGGTTTTGGAAATGGATTTGGTGTAAATGTAAAAAAGCTTTTGAAAAGGCGTTTTCAAAAATAAAAGTTATTTAGAGTAACTTGATTGAGTTTTGAAATTTAAATAATTTGATTTGAATTTGAATTCAAAATTTGAAATTGAATTCTATGTTAGAAAATTTTGGTTTAAAAAGGTTATATAAGTTATAAATATGTTTATATGAGTTTTAAACCATTTTAAAAGTATTGTTTTTGGGAATTTAAATTTAACCCAAGATTTAAGGGCATTAATTTGTATAAATGTAATCGGATTTTTCCAAAACGAAAACTATTTGTTTTCAAATAATAAAAGCTTTCATATAAGAAATGGATTTCCAATTTGGGTTGAAAAGTTTCAAGTTTGAAAAGAAATTGTGAATTGTTTTGAAAGCTATGAATGAACCTTTGTGAAAGATTGGTAAACTTTGTGAAGTGAATCTCTTTTGTTTAAAGATTTGAAAATGGTAATTTTTTTAAACCATTTTAAAAGAAAGTTTGGGTTTTAGGTTGTGACTTAACCGAAATCCCATTATCCATATGTTTTTAAATATTATGCTCATTATTTGGTTTAGCCGGGAGAGGACCTTGTGTCATATAACCCATTCCGAATAATGATACGACGTTATGGATAGCATTTAAAGACCGGTGGTGAAGACCGGGTATTTTCAAGAACGAAACGATAATCCACCGATTGTCTCTGCACCGAGTCGCGCAGGTATAGAGATTCCCTAAGTGATGGGAAGTCCGATCAGGATTGTGAATAACCGGATTGCAAGGGCTTCTTTGGAAGTGCCTTCGGTTCTGTTCGAACCCGGAACAGACTTGTATCGATGTGTGTCTGACATTAGACTTTGATGTGTAAAGCTAGTTTCTATCAAATACATTTCTGTTTGGTGGCGGAGAATTCATTCTCTTAGCTTAACACCCTTCTCTGAGACGTACGAGCTCAGAGGTTATGTAGTTGATGGTTACTAGTGATACATTCCCAAATTGGTAATGTGGCATACGAAGTGCTACTGATCATTTGTTGATCAAAGCATGACTTTGTGAAAAAGCGTAGCTTTGTGGACGAGACTGCATCAGGACCTCACAAACCGGAAATGGTCGAAAAAGGAAAGATTCGGCAAGGTTATGAGGGTCGCACCCTTTAGGGTATGTCATTCCCTTCTGGAAAAAGGTGGTATCATGGTATGGAGCCCAGATATTCAACCTATGTGGTTGCTGCAATCTCATTACTGTATGGTTGTTGCTTTTTGATTGAAGGCCCTCGAATGAAGATCGTAAATGATGGGGGTCAGGGGGTGGCATACTCGTGCAGTAGTTACCTAGTTACAGAGGTAACCCGACCTTGTGTTGGCAGAGAGCTGGTTAAGTTCTCGGAACGTCCCTCCAGAGGCGTACCAATGTGGCAGTAGAAAGTTCCTTAGCTTGACCATTTGTTGGAAATCCAAACAAAACGATACGCGCCTTGTACGGTTTTAGTTGTATAACCTGCCATGAAATGTGGCGGTAACCTGCTATTGAACATGGTAGCTATAGTAGGCATACAATAATGGTTGTATGCTAGCTAAGATTAATATTATATTTTCGAAAGGTTTTCTGCACTATGCACTAATAATAATATCAAAAGGAATTTGCGTATCAATCATGTTTGACTATCATAAGGAGAAATCTCCTCCAATTCTGTGTTTGCATTGTGTGTGCGGTGGGAGGCCTAATGGAAGTTTCATTTTCCAAAAGCATAGCGGTTTTCAATTATAATCCTTTTGTTGTTTGTTTTAAAGATAAACTATTTTTGTTTGCTCACACCAGTCCCATGACTGACCTTGCTTAGCTTTGTGCAACATGATGGGGAGTTCTCGCTTCGCGTTTGGTGGCGAACGGGAGACTCTTACCCCTACACGTCCTCTGCGAGGGGATGGTTAGCCGTAAGGCATGATAGTCAAAAGGATGGCCGTAAAAGCAAGGGCAGGGTACCATTGTATGCCAGGCGGGGCTGGGATAGTTGAAAAGCCTACCAGTCGAGATTGGCCACTGTTGATGGTTGAAAAGCCTAGACCGCTACATTTGGTGTCAGAGCTGAAGGTTGAAACTTTAGCTCAGGAGTATAGCACATTAGGCAACTCATTAGAGATATGGTGAAGTATACCCTAGAATGAGTATATCCTTAAGATATCCGTCCGTATGCCTCAATAAATTCTCTTACTATCCACTGATAGTATGTATGAATGCAAGAAAAGGGCGAGATAGGGGACAGGGGAGTACCACTACAAATGGTCAATACCCTACGACAGTGGAAACAACTTTCTTATCAATCTCCTTCGATCTTATTTAAATTCTTTGATTGCTTGGTGGCATCTGCAAGGAGAAGCTTTAGTGTGGCGGTCGCCTTACGAATCGTACAAATAAGTTCTTATTTCGTATTCTTCTTATCAGTTCTCCATCAGCTTTCCATTTTGAATCTAATAAATTTGAAATTGAAATTGAAACAATTGATAAATAAAATATAAAGCTGAATTGGGTTGCATCGATTTCGATTAAAATCAAATTTGAAATTCTATTGTGATTTCTTATGTATATAAAGTCCGAAGAGGGACAAGTTATATATACTTTGGGGTGTTCCGACTTGAGTTTGGAACCTATATCTAGTGATTGAGAATTGTGGAAGACTAAATCCATTTATCTATTGTTTGGGTCAAGATATATTCTACGAATGGTTAGTTATCCCTTCAAATTAATCAATCCCCTATATATTTCGTAGATCTGGTGGCCCGAGTATCTTGTATAGTATTGAATGAGTTTGTTCTCGTATCTATTAGTGATATTCTGATTTGGTGAGCCAAATACAGAATAGATAATCGGCTTGATTTATGAGTCGATTCTCTATCTTTGTGTATCTATCCATTCTTTGTTGTCTCCCTAGAAAATTTCGAGGACGAAATTTTGTTAAGGGGGGAATCTGTAACATTCTCAATTTTTTTAAGCTAAATTTAAATTGGTAATTAATTTAATTTTGAAATTAAATTGTGAATTAATTTGATTTTTTCTCCAATTTAAATGAGATATTTGTTTGTTATTTACTTATGAATACAAATTGATTATAAATTGGATTCTTGAAATTAAAATTAAATAATAAATATTTTTATAAATAATATTGGATTTAAAAATAAATGTGTTGAAAATAAATTGCAACGACCTATAAATTTCAATGATTTAAATTTGTTAATCTGATAAAGTTTTGATAATTTAATATTGAAGGAATGAAAAAAAAATTGTTAATTAATAAGGAGATAATAACTTAAATGAAAAGTAGCAGGATTAATCAAAGTACAATATTAATTATTTTGATGAAATTACAATAAATGAAATAATGTAAAATGGTATAACTTGATTATAAGTTGAATGTAAGTAACAAATGAAAATGTTGATTAATTAATATAATAACGGATAGTGTGAATGTATAAATTACATAGAAACGTAATGTATGTATAAAGTAATAAATTGGTATAAGAATGAAACTAAGGTAAATTCATTAATTGGTTTTAAACCTTAATTAATGTGTAAAATTGATAGAAGTACACATTTAGAATTGTAATAATTATTCAAATTTAGATGTAAATAGGCGTATATTAGTGTAATGGGATAAAACTAATGTAATTAGGTATGAATGTAAGAGTTATATAAACAAAGGAAATTGTTATTTGTTAATGAATTTATAATGGGAATGAAATGTAAGCTAATAAATCATTAATTCAATGCTATCCCAATTGATTAAAACAATTATTTGGGATTTAATCAATTGTAAATAGAAATATTTGGTAATAAATTAATATAAGAAAAGTAAATGTAAAGGTTGGATTAATCAATGAATTAATAATGAATAAATAGTGATGGAATAAAATCAATGTTCTATATGGAATTATAACTTGGGATGATAGGTAACAACCTTATAAATGCAATTAAAAGGAAATAGGTGACAATTAACATAGGTTGTTTATTTATTTAATGTGTCAAATAAATTTTGGTAATCGATTTCAGTAAATCTTAATTTATTGTTTGGTTAGTGTAAATTAAAGTAACAATTGATATAATAAGGATGGAACCAAGGTAAATTAGTTAATTGGATTTAAAATCTGAATTTATGGGTGAAATTGACAAATTTCAATATGATTGAATTATAGTAGTTATTACACAATAAGTGGAAATAAAATAGTTAATACGAATAAAAGTGAAATTGGAAGTATCAGTGTAATGAAACGCAAACAAATGTTAAATATGTTTATAGGATAATGATTATTGAATAATAAGAATGGGAATCAGGATTTATTTATTTGAATGTAAAATTAAGGTAATTGGATTAATTGCAAATGAATGAAATTAAATATTTAATTATTTCGTTAACTGAGATGAAGATGAATGCTAGAATGTTAATGTATAGACTTTGAATCCAATGTTAATTTCATCCATTGGATAATAATGAATTGAATAATAAGAATGAAAAGTAAATTCAATGGGATTATTGAGAATTTTAATTTTAATTTGTGAATATAATGAAATTGAAAATTTAACGCAGGAATTGATAAATTTATCAACTCTAAATTAACATATAAATTTGTTTAAATTATTGTAAATGATTAAGAAAGTTAAATTTGATGAAATTTGTTAATTATAGAGTTGAAATTGAAAAGTAATTTAATTAACTTATTTATTTATTTATTTAATATAAGAATAACCATTTTGGCCACTGACTCGGATTTCGACGAAACTAATTTCATCGGATCCATAATGGTGAATTGTTGTAGGATTTCAAGTTTCGTAGCGATCAGGCTTATCGTTTGATCGTACGAGCTTGAAATGCCTTGAAATTAAATTTAAATCAATTGAAATCAATTTGGAAAATATTGATTTTGGCATAACTTCTTCATACAAAGGAATTTGAATGTGAAACCTTTCCCATTGCGTTTAAAATATTTTCAAACATCTATTTTGGTATATGCGTTGACCCAATTTCGTTCCAGAGTCAGAATGGGCTTTTTGGGCCATTCATCGTTCAGCGCGTTTATAAATCGGGTCCATCTGTTCTATTTCAACTTTGCCTATAAATACCCTATTATAAACCCTAGTCTACCTCTATTTCTCATTTGTCTGTATGTACCATTCCATCTGGTCCTCCTCTTTCCAATGGCTGCAAACCCTAGATCCAATTGGAATTCAAAAATCAAAGTGAAATTTCAAACTCCTCAAAAAATTCAAAAAAATTATATATCGAAGCTCTTGACAAGCGGATCTCAGATCCATGATTCGTTTTTCATTTTGGTTCATTGTCTGATCAGTAAAAGTCGAAGAAGTTTCGGTCGTTCATCGCTCGACTGCGAACCTCGTCTGATTGGGAAATCACTTCTGTGTATTGTAGAGAGAACTGAGGGGATTTCATCGGCATCGTTTGTTTGATGTTTCAATGGCTAGATTTGCGCATAAAATTTGATTAGGTCACTTTGTCTGCGGCGGCGGCTGGGGCATTTGGGCTCGATCGAGTCGTTGTGAATGGTGGTGGCGAGTCACCAGGGGTCGGAGGCCGGTGGGGCCAAGGTCGCGAGCGCGCGCGCGTTCTAGCGATCGTCATTCGTGTGTAGGGTTTTGATGCGAGCTGGTTTACGTGCGACTTCGTGGTTCCTATAGATGAGAGAAGGAAGGATGACGTGTATGGTGAAGGTTATTAGTTTATTTTATTCTAATTTTATTTTATTTGAAATTCAAGCACATTTGTCGCTATAAGTTTTACATACTGTAACAACCCACATATTTAACGATTATGTATTTAAATGTTTATTTAAATATAGCGTCGTTAGTAGGATTTAGGTCCGAATTGTTACTTTTTGCAAATGGCCGAATTGGGACTCGAAACCACTTCCATTGAGTTTAAAATAGCGTTTGCGATCTTTTTGAGTATAAACTTTGATGTGTTTGGAGTAAGTTGGATTTTGCAACTTTTTTTAGTGTTTTGGGTTCAAATCTTTAAAGATCCTAACTTTGATGTTTGAAAATGTTTTTGGTGATGCATGGAGGAGCCAATAGGACCGGGTAGCAGATGGGCATAATCCCCTAGCGTCCGTTCTCGTCCGGTTGCAAATTGAGTATGTGCGCACTTCAATTAATACGGTAGAAAAATGCAGGACATCAGGTTCAGCCGACCGACCTCTCTGAGCCGGTCGACCGAAGCTGTAGCCGAATCATTCTGGGCTATTTCGGTCAGCCGACTCAGGAAGTCCGGTCAACCGACTTGCTTCTGTTTCCCTGTTTTGCCTAGTTTGCCTATTTGTTTGTGATTCCAACTTTTATCGATCTATGTTGATTCCAATTACTTGTTTATGCATATTTGACCTTGATGATTCCTTTTTGACTTCATCCATGGGTTTTTACAAATGATCTCTTCAAATAGTATTAAAAGCTCACTCCTCTAATTTATAAATTCTATTTAAAACGCACACACACAATTTCGTACTTCGAGCGGAGTGGAAAGGAGATTAAATGGTTAAGTAAAACATGGACCATGAATCCATGCGTTTATCTTTTCGATTAATCCCCGACCTATTCGATTGATCGTTTTGGCCTTTTGGTCTGGTTTACCGATGAGATGAGGTAAACTTTGTACTGCTTTGAGTGTAAAATTAACTAACATATTGTGAACCGTTTAGTGCGAACGAGTGGTTATGGGACTCACGTTACCACTTTTCGGATTCCTTTTTGAGAGTTATGACACATTCTGCCAGTTAGTGGTGTCCAGTACTGGGCCTTCGGACCTTCACCACTATGGTTTGTTGCCTTCGAGTGTGTTGCCTTCGGCTTTGCACCTTCAGGTTTGTTGCCTTCGGGTGTATTGCCTTCGGATTTGCACCTTCAGGTTTGTTGCGTTCGGGTGTGTTGCCTTCGAGTTTGCACCTTCAGGTTTGTTGCCTTCGGCTGTGTTGCCTACGGGTTTGCACCTTCAAGTTTGTTGCCTTCGGGTGTGTTGCCTTCGGGTTTGTAGCCTTCGGGCTAATGGATCCTTGTTTCTGTAGTACTGAGCACGTGCAAATTTTCTGATGTTTCATTGATATGTATATTCCCTAGGTATCGCCCTTCGGTGTTGGTCTTTTTGAGCCGCACGATATATAGCGATTACCTTGTGGAACTTGTGTTACCTTCATTGATATTTGTTATTGCCTTTTTGGCTTGTTTTGGGATATCCATATCCTTTGTTTATTTGTGTTGCCGATGATATAAGGCTTGTTCTGTTATGATTCATCTTTTGTTAGATGATTGTGTTATCTCTTTTAGAGATATTTGTTATACTTTATGACCTTGTAGGTTATTGTTGATCAGTTTATCTAACTGATTATTTAGCTAGACTGGCCCCTGTATTTATACCCGGGTCAGACCGAGTTGTTTCAGGTTAGGTGCTTTTGGACTTAGCCTATTTTGCTTCCGCATGGACTACTTAGCTAGCTTCTTTTTGTTATGGCTTTTTGTGTAGTCCTTTTTATTGTAACTCTGATACGTATTCTTTTGGATTCGCCTGTATATTGTGGTTTACTATACCACTTGACATGTGTCAGTTTGTATACTCTATTGTATATTAATATATGTGTATATGATGATCAACTGTTCTATGATGTATATTACATGTGTGAGTTGTTATATTCTGTTCTGATAGATCCTCCAACCACCTATGGTTTTGTTTTAAGTATTCATTGGATATGTTGACCTGCTTGGTATGACTATTGTTGATGTATTTAATAGATAGTTAGAGCAAGGCTATAGATGGTCGCTCCTAACCAGCCTTATTCTCCATGTTAGTTGACGGCATTACCCTGCAGCGTCCTTGGCTAGTGTGGGTATAGAGGTGGGGCGTCACACATACAAACACCGATTCACGCGCGGTTTTCTCCGCTAGGTTCGTATTGCGATTCCGGACACTTTGACGCTGGTTTGGACGAATTCTGAGACTGTTCAATTTTTGGATTTAAATTCAATTTTTGGAGTTAATTGGATTTAAATTCAATTTAAATTCAAAAGGTGATTTTTTTTAACCCACTCACAATTTCTAAAATTTCTTATGTTTGTTAAATTAAATTTTGGTGCGATTTGGAATTTAATATTGTTGTTTGGTATATTTTATCATCGTTCCAGTTAAATTTAATTTATTGAATTAAATTATTATTCAATTTATTATTGCACATAAACTGACAGTTAAATTTATTTATTTTTGAATATAAATTGCCAGTAATTATTTGTATTTATTATCTGTTGTATATTAATGTTATTATTTGAATTGGATGATGATTGTGAAAATGGTTGATGGTTGATATTGGATGAATGGATGTTGTATTATATATTATTATAAACTGCAAGTTGTTATGCATTTTTATTTCATTCGGGATTGCGGTTTGAAATGATATATAACCGTAATTTTATTTTAAATTACGGATTGAAATGATAAATATCTATATCACTTGACCATAGGATAGAAAATTATATACAGGCACCGCGGTATATATATAAAAATATTTTTAAATGATTTCTATGGTTTTGTAAAGAAATATACGGTTTGATGAGATATTGATTTGGATATTGTATAAATGTTATTTCATATATAGTTGAATTCTCGGTTTTAAGCTATGTATAAATTTGGTTTAAAGTATAAAATAAGTTTAAACAATAAAAGTTTGATTTTATTAAGATATAATATGGTTAAGTATTTATTTAAATTATATTTATAGAGTTTATAGTGACTTAAATAAAATTAAGGTTGGAAGATAAACATGAATTTTACTTGAATTAAAGTATTTAAGAGTTATCCTCTAATAAAATTGATTTCAATTTTTAATAAATTTGAGATTTTAAAGGTTATGATTTTTATAACTTGATTTTGGTTTAGAGGGTTTAAATGAATATCAAGTCGATTTAAATGAATATTATCAAGTTAAATTAAATTGAAAGTATATCCTATTATTTGAAGTTTAAAGGTTTTACTTAAACGATATTTGATTTATTAAGTAAATAGTTCAAATCGAAATAATAGTAATTGAATTCGATATACATGAAATTTTCAAAGAATTCGTTTTGAAATAGTGGAATATTTAAAGCTTTGAAATATATGGAAATTGAAATGGTTTATTTGGGATTTAAATCTATATTTGGAATTGATTTGTGAAGGTGAAGAAACTATTTTATTATATAAAGTAATTTATATTTAACCCATTTAGGTGGTGGGGTTATCTTTCAAAGTTATGAAATTCGAAGTTTTATGTTTTGAAAGGCTATATTTCAAGTGTTTGGTTTAGAAACATTATAACTTTGAAATTGTTATGGTTTTAGAAACAGATATATTTGAAAAAGATATCTTATTAATTTGGTTTTAAAATGGAAATGATATCATATTTATATGGTTTTGAAATTGATATTATATTTTGGTTTTAAAAGTATAAATTATTTTAAAAGACCGCGGTGTTATAATAACGCTTGGTTGTTGAAGAGACTGGGACCGGAAGTTGTCATACTTTCTGCCAACTCCGAAAACCACTTTAACAACCGTATACGCGGTGGAGATTCTAAAATGAAGTAGGATGGTGGCGGCTTTTCCTTTGAGGTAAATACGTGGACCCGACTCCCGTAAGTTGGCATAAGGTGGCTAAAACAGGAGCGATTGACGGGTTAAGAAGGTAGCACCTTTTATCGGACACATCCCTTCGATATTATACTCTTGACTTTTGGATTTATTCGGTGGCCACTTTAGATTTCTTTGATTTGGGGGTGTGACTCGAGGTGGGCGTTAGCTATGGCTATGCGTTACCACCGACCCAGAAGCGTAATTGGTATATCTACTCTGGCATTGTCTAGTTGTGCCGTGTCACCTACCCTAGCGCACCCTATACAATTTTGTTTTGTACCATACCTATGGAGTGCCCTCTAACGACGCCCTGTGCGGGGGAGATTACGGTACTGTATAGACTGTGGGAATATAAAAGTGTGTTAAGGGCTATATGGGTAACCCCTTAACACTATTTTAAGTATATTATACTTTACTTTAGACACTATTATAATAGCGTATATTACTACATAGTACATAGTTTAATGGATCCTTAGGAGGTGTGAATCCCGAACATCTCTTAAGTTACTGCACTCACGTTAGACACTGGATAGGAGATGTCAAATCCCGTAATATCTCTGACGCCGTTCCACTCATATTATTTATTATTGATTTAACTTACATTAGATCTTTTAGTTCCGACTCGAGTTTTTGTCTTTTCAATTCGCTCGGGTCAGCCTGAGCATTTCAGGATTTGGAAGACCGTATTCTAGAGGACGAAGACGAAGATTTACTATTATCTATTATATTATTCCACTACACCATTTTATTCCGCTGCATTATTAATATTCTCTGGTATCTAAACTCTGATATGTATGGTATAAGCAGAATCAAAAATTTTGTAAAACAGATTCATGAACTATATATTTGATTATTATATTTTATTGTTCCGTTGCAAGATTCTATTTTGTTTTATTCCTTTCTTCCTTTTTCTTATTTACCCCATAACAATCCGCCCTTCTCCATGGTTTAAGTCTAACGTGTGTGATTTATCGTCGATTTATGTAACGACCCGTAAATTTTGGTAAATAAATTGGTTAATTTAATTAGATTTTGTAATTAAATTTAAAATAAAAAAATGTATAATTTATATTGTAGTAAATGTTAAGAATGAATAGTAGCGTTGGTTATTAAAATTTAAAATTAGACAATTTAAGTGAAACTCCAATAATGTAAAAAGTGTAAATTGTTACACTTGGTTATAAATAGAAAATGAGTAAATAAAGGTAACTGTGAATAAACCAATGCTATAATATATTTTCTTAATAGCAACCAAATGTAAATTAAGGAAATAAGGTTATGGAAAGATTGATAAATAAGAAATTTAGTGCAATCCCTATTTATTGAAATAATTGTAAGGTTTAACTGATTGAAATTAGTAAATCGGGAAACGAATTCAAAAGTTATATTTACCGATGAAGTAATACGGAAAAATTTGAAGATTTATACAATCAATGTTAGAAGAGTAATTTTTATGTTCGTTGTTGATAATAAACCTTACTTTAATGATTATTAATATAGCAACGGAAGAGTGAATGAAAATTTAATGGAAACAATGCTAATTAAAGTTAATGATTATTAAACTTGCATAAAATTCCAATTATAGAAAATAATCTAAATGTTATGTTTGGCTATAAAGTGAACATAAGTGAATGAAATTTGTAGTATGAAAATTTATGGCAACATTGATTTGTAAGTAATAAAAGCTTATTTATGTGATTAAAGGGTAACGGAAATGATTATTGTATGTTACATATTGTTAATTGTAAGTTGAAATAAACTTTTAATAAATGAAAATTAAATAGAGACATAGATTTATTTATAAGGTAGAAATTGATGTAATAAAAGTATGAAACCAAGTAAATAAATTGATTTAGAATATAAATCGTAGTTAATGTATACATTTGGCATGTAAACAAATATTATAAGTTACCTGCTGAATTTGTTGATGGAATTAGAATTGGAAATAAATGTTAATAAAATAAATAATTAGAGATAATGTCAAATTTTATTGGTTGAATAAAAGGAATGGAAATTAAGTTTAATCAATATATTGAAATTTAATTTATGATAAAAGGATTAATTGCAATTAAATGAATTAAATATTTAAAATGGGAATTTAGATGATATTGAGAATATTTATGTAATAGTTTTGAATGCAAGATCTAATCCATCTATTTGATAGGAATGAATGGAATAATAATTTATTTATTTAACTAAATGAATTTTGGGAATTTTATTTATAATTTGCGAATTTAATGAAATTGAGGTTAATATTGAAATTTATAAATTAATCATCTCTAAATTAACATTTAAATTTGTTTAAATTATTGTAAATGATTGAGGAATCATAAGTGATGAAATTTTTCAATTTTCGAATTGAAATTGGAAATTTGATTTAATTAATTAATTTTTAATTTGTTTAATTAATATAAAAATAGCCATTTTGGCCACTGACTCGGATTTCGACGAAACAAGTTTCATCGTATCCGTATCGGTGAATTATTATAGGATTTCAAGTTTCGGAGCGATCGGGCTTGTCGTTTGATCGTACGGACTCGAAACAGCTTGAAATCTATGAAATTGAAATCAATTGAAATCCATTTGAAAAATATTGATTTTAGCATAACTTCTTCATACGATGGAATTTGGACTCGAAACCTTTTTCATTGCGTTTAAAATATTTTAGAACATCTATTTGGAATATGGTTTGACCCAATTTCGTTCCGGAGTCGAAATGGGCTTTTTGGGCCACTTTGTCGTTAGCACGTATATCCAATCGCGTCTATCTTTTCTAGTTCAACCTTGTCTATAAATATCCTACAATAAACCCTTGCCTCCCTAATTCTCATTTGTCTGTACGTACAATTCATCTTCTCCTCCTCATTCCAATGGCAGACAATTTCAAAATACAATTGCAATTCAAAATCAGTGAAATTTCAAACTCCTCAAAAAAATTCAAAAAATATATATATCAAAGCACTCGATGTACGCATCTCAGATCTGCAACTCGTTTTTGGATCTGAGTTTCTGTGTAGTCGAATTTGGCTCGTTTATTTTCAACCGTTCATCGCTCGACGACGAACTTCGTCTGATTATGAAATCGTTTCTGGGTCCTATAGAGGGGACTGAAGGGAGTCGATCTGAGTGGTTCGTGTGGCGAATCAATGGATGGATCTGTGGCAAAGATTGATCTAGGGTTTAAACTTTTAAACGGCGGTAGCCAGTTTACGCACGTGAGGAACTCAGGATGTCGTGCGTCACGATTGAGGTTCGGTCGGCTCAGGGAGGTGGCGATGGGGTGGCCTATGATCAGGGTGCAGTGCACGGTGATGTGGCTGGAGCAATAGGGTTGTGGCGGCTAGGTTGTGTTGCGTGCGTGACCTACTTCTGGACAATGGAGTTACATGCGTACAGTGCTTGTTGGTGAGAGAAAATGGTGAATTGTTGTTTGTTTTTTTTTTTAATTTCAATTTCAAAACGTTTAACTCGAATTACTTTGGCGTACATGATCCGTTTCACATGCGGTTTTCTCCACTAGGTTCGTATTGGAATTCCAAACATCATGGCGCTGGTTTGGATTGATTCTAAGACCGTCAAATTTTTGGTTTTAAATTGGATTTAAATTCAAAAGGTGAGTGTTTTAACCCACTCACGACTTCTAAAATTTCTTATGTTTGTTAAATTTAATTTTGTTGTGATTATGCATTTATTTATGACTGTTTCGGATATTTTTAATCATCATCTCAGTTAATTTCATTTATTTAAATTAAATCATTACTTAATTTATTATTGAATAACTGCCAGTAAATTTCCTGTTATATATTATTAGTTATATATTGATATTGATTTATTGTTTTGGATGATGATTGTGATGGATGTATCATTTTACGATGGATGAATGGATGTTGTATTTTATTATTATAAACTACAAGTTATTATGCATTTTTATTGATTTGGGATTGCAGTTTGAAAGAATATATAACCGTAATTTTTATTTTTAATTATGGATTGAAATGATAAATATCTGTATCACTTGACCATAGGATAGAAAATTATATACAGGCACCGCTGTTTATATATATCTAAAAATATTTGAAATGATTTTCTTTGGTTTTAGGAAGGAATGTACGGTTATATAAATATTGATTTTAGATGTTATATAAACGTCAAATTTATTATTGATTTTAGCTATATATAAATGGGCTTTGAAATATAAAATAAGCCCAATAATAAAATTTGATTATTTTATATAATATGGTTAAATGAATATTGATTTTTGATATTATATAAATATTATTAAAATGCTTGAATTTAAGCCATGTAAAAAAATTAATTAATAAAAATGAGTTTAATAATAAAGTTTGATCTCTTTTATATAAAATGGTAAGTATCTATTTAAATTCTATTGTAGATAGAGTTTAGAATGACTCAAATAAAAATAAGGTTGGAAGATAAATGTGAATTTGATTTGAAATAAAGTATTTAAGAATTATCCTCGAAAATTTTGATTTGAAATTTAAATAAAAATGGAGATTTAAGCGTATGATTCTCATAACTTGATTTGGTTTAAAGTTATTTAAGTAAATATAAAGTTGAGATGAATGAATATATCAAGTTAAATAAATTGAAAGAATATCCAGATGTTTGAAGTTAAAAGTTTTACTTCAATTTTATTGGATTTATTAAGTAAACATTTCAAATCTAAATAATAGCAATTGAATTTGATATATATGGGATTATAAAGAATTAGTTTTGAAATGATGGAATATTTTAAGCTTTGAAGCATATGGAAATTTAAATGGTTTAATTGGAAGTTCAAACCGGTATTTGGAATTTGTTGTAAAAGTTAAGAAGCTAGTTTATTATATGAAGTAATTTAATATTTAAACCATTTAATTATTAGAAGTTATGTTTCATAGCTATGGGTTTCAAGTTATATAGATTTGAAAGGGCTATGATTTTGGGAAAAAGAATATATTTTGAAATCAAAATGATATCATATTGATTTGGGTTTTAAAAATAGAAATGATATCGTATTAATATGGTTTCGAAATGGATATTATATTCTGGTTTTGAAGTAAAATTATTTTGAAATGACCGCGGTGTTATAATAACATTTGGTTGTTAAAGAGACCGGGATCGGAAGTTGTCATACTCTCTGCCAACTCCAAAAACCACTTTGACAACCGTGTACGCGGTGGATATTGCATAATAAAGTAGGATGGTGGCGCTGTTTCCTTTGAGGTAAATACGTAGAACCAACTCACATGAGTTGGCATAAGGTGGCTAAAACAGGAGCGATTCTCGGGCCAATGAGGTAGCACCTTTGATCGGACACATCCCTTCGATTTTATACTTTGACTTTTGGATTGATTCGGTGGCCACTTTTAATTTTCTTTCGGGGGTGTGGATTGAGGTGGACGGTAGCTACGTGCTACGCGTTACCACCAGCCCGGATGCGTAATTGGTATATCTACCCTGGCATTGCCTAGTTGTGTCGTGTCACTTACCCTAACGCGCCTTGTACGAGTTTCGATTTGTGTCGTACATATGGAGTATCCGCTGGTAGCCTCCCGACCCGGAGGTATTACGGTACTGTATAGACTATTGGAATTATTACGTGTTAAGGTGGAAAATGTAAAGCCTTAACGCTATTTAAAAGTAAGTTTATTTTACTAATAGACACTATTATAATAGCGAAATATTACTACATAGTAAATAGTTTAACGGATCCTTAGGAGATGTGAATCCCGAGCATCTTTTGAGTTACTGCACTCATGTTAGACACTGGATAGGAGATGTCAAATCCTATAAACATCTCTGACGTCGTTCCACTCATATTGTTTATTGTTGATTTAACTTACATAAGATATTTTAGTTCCGACTCGAGTGTTTTGTCTTTTCAATTCGCTCGGATCAGTCCAAGCGTTTCAGGATTTGAAGATTTTATTCTGGAGGACGAATACGAAGCTTTGTAGTACTATTATCTACTATATTATCCCACTACACCAATTATTTCCGCTGCATTAATTATTATTCTCTGGTATGTGTACTCTGATATGTACTATAAATATAATAAAATGTTTTGTAAAACAACTTCATGAACTGTATATTTTATTATTATATTTTATCGTTCCGCTGCAAGATTCTATTTTGTGTTTTTTTCTTCCTCTGCTTTTTCTTATTTACCCCATAACAATCCGCCCTTCCGTATGGTTTGAATTGGCACGTGTGTCAATTTAAAGCGTGCGAAAAGGCGGACGTTACATCTGGTATTAGAGCTTTGGTTTAGTGATAATCCGTAGCTTTGTGGGGTTCGACTCTTTACTAATAGGGTAGTAATACCCTATGGTGAGTCACTCAGTGTGTATATATATATGAGAGAGCATATTTGTTAGTGTTATAAAAAGGTTTTAATATTGTGTTAATCTATTCCATTTTGTATTTATAAATTCTGGTTGGTGCATGTGACGCTATGACATCAATAGGGATTTCTAAACACTTAATAGGACAGACCGACATAATATTTGTTTTTATTATAGTTGAATGAAATAATTTTGCCTATTATATTTTCTATATATAAAATAATTTTTTTAAAGATTATATTTGATTGCGATATATTGGTTGTTAAGTAACGAAATTATAAATAATAGGTGAAATAAGATAGAAAAAAATCAATGAAAATTTGGAAATATTAGAACTTAAGTCCGGATTTTGAAAAAAAATACTTTCAAAGGATTTTGAAATATAATAATATTATTTAGAAGTATTTTCTGATATAAATATTTCAATATAAATTAAAAGGACCGTTTTAAAGAATTTTTAAAAAAGATATAAGTTCTGTACTTCCTTCTCTGTGATTGGAAAATAATTTCGGTGATGGCGGCCGCATCATCGACATTCATGTTCGAGTTTCGAAGTAGGAAGACCATTGTAGTAGTTTTGCTACAGATTTTTTTTGATAAACAAATATGAATTTTAATTGTTTTAAATATAATTGGATATATAAGTTGTAGATATATATTTATCTATTATTTTTAAATGATTTAAAAATTAAACCCGGTATTTGGTTCTTAAGTTCCAGTTAATTAATAGTTCAATTGAGTGTAGTAAATTTGAATATGACTAATTAATAATTGGAACCTTTAATTAAAGTAAGATTTAATGCTAGGTTACAAATAAAATTAAAAGAAAGCTGAAACATGTAACCTAAGATATGATTATTGAATGATAAATTAATTAAAGGAGAGAAGGGAGACTTGTATAACTTTCAATTACATTCTTAAAGCATATATATATAACTTACCAAATATTAAAAGTTAAAATATTAAAGATTTGTAACGGAAAATTGTACAAGTAAACTTATGTAATGGAATTTTTCAATAAATTGCTTTTATTAATAAGAATTGATGTTCTAGTTGTTATGGACTTAAGTATAATTTAAATGCTACTAATGAAATAGAAAAGAAAGGTAAGTATTATAAATAAATAATAATAAACTTAAGTAATAGGTTGAGGTTACCTCTGAATAAAATAAGAATAAAGGATGAATACTGAAAAATGACTATAAACTTAAGTAAAAAGAAATTTACCTACTAAGAAATTTGATTGAATATGAATAATATAATAAATAAATGTAATGCAATAAATAGAATTTGACATTATATAGATAGATGAAAATGAATTGGTTGGTAATGAATAGAAATTGATAAAACTAAATAATGAATGAAAAGTAAATCAAACAACAAATGGATGAAGTGGAAGTGATAAAAATAAACTTGATTGATTGTTGAAATTCTTGTTGATTTGATTCATGGTTGTTTGGGTAAAGATACTTTAAAATTGTTTGGATGTATGAATAATCTATTTAGCTTCATCAGAGGCTGTTGAGTAAATGGTGCGCTTAGTAGTTTATTTTTCATCCTGTACAATTTGAAGTTTTAAACCCGAACAACTATTTGCTTTGGTTGATATGAATAAATGATTGATTTTATTGATTCTATGTGATGGTTATATGCTGTCTGTTGAAATTGGTTGTTGTCGTATTGATTTGTTTGTTTGTGATTAAAAAAAGTTAAATAATTCAATTTATATAATTATTAACTCTTCTAGATTATATAAGTGAATTGTAGGTTGTGGAAGCAATTGCTACTGCTTTTGGTTCCATAAAATAAGCGTTAATTGCCCGACTAATAGGTACGTTTTTGGATTACGGTTTATAGCGTTATTATATTACAGTTTTCCCGTGTTGGGATATATATTATTTTGGAAAATATATGTTCATATTTTTATATTTGATATTATATTTTCTCTCGAGCTTCTTCGTACAAAGGAGACACTACCGAAATTTTCCGTAAATTTTGGACTTAGAAAATATTTTGAAAATGATTTCCAAACTTTATTAATTTGAATATAAAAGATTTAATTGTTATAAATTGGAATATTTTATTTTAATTTATATTATTTTGTAAAATTTTTTTTATAAAGTTAACATTTTTGAATAAGATGTATTGTCTATTTAATTCTTTCTTTTTCTTTCTTTTCCTTTTCGGAGACGAAAAGTTTTGAGTGGGGGAGAGTGTAACGACCCCTAAATTTTGGTAAATAAATTGGTTAATTTAATTTGATTTTATGATTATACTTAAAATAAAATAAAAAATGCAATGAATGCAAGGAGTTTGGTCATTTAGACATTTCATGCCTGAAAGTTGGTGCAGATATTGTTAAATGTAATGATGGAGCTGGTGTTATGAGTACTAATCAGGAAGTAGCAAAACAAGATATAGGAATACCACAGCACACAAGAGAATAAATCAAGTATGGCAGAAAGTAGCAAGAAGAAAGAGTAATACTAAAGAACTTTCCCCTCGTGAAAACTCTGATTTGAATGCAAAGAAACTTCCAATTACTGAACATGTTGTATTCAATGCTGGGCAAATGCAAAAAGGACTGGTAGGTCCAAGTGAACTTGAGTCAAATGAAAGTATACCACATAATCGTATGGCAGATAAGGAGCATGTTGTTCTGCCTTTAACCAATAGATTTGATGTGTTGCATGGGATTAATGATGATGAATCTGAAGTGAATGAAGTAACTTATGAGAAGGAACTTGTGGAAGATATGGTCACTCATGTTGAGGAGGTGGACAATATTGAGCAGATACCAAATGCAGTTAAACGAAATAAAAATCAAGGGCTTGCTTCTGTTCTATCTTTAGGCACTGTACATAAACATACCACTGATACATGCTGTAAGTCAGGTGTGCATGATACACACACATTGCCTGCTGATCCGGTACCCATTTGTTACCCCAACAACCTGAATTAAGCTTGACCCTCCCTGGTTCAGAAGCTTCTCTGAATAACTTCAAAACATCAACACAAGAAAAAAATCCTCCCCGTCATGAAAATGATCCTGATGTGCTCTTCTGTCTGTCTTTGCAAAGGAAGATGACTAAAATGATAATCTCAATGAATTCTTCTTCTCAACCTCTTCCAATACCACATCTTTCACCATCTTTGAATACAAAACAAACAACTTCAAGCCAACCATATGTTTTCACTGGATCAATTCCAGGATGGAAATCTCCTCCCTTGACTCCAAATAAAGATGTCGAAAATGATAGTGCTTCTTGCTCAAATGCCAGCAACAAAAGAAAACTATTGAAGCAGAACCTCGTCTCTTCCAGACCTGAATCTCCTGTTACAAGGAGCATGAGAGAACTTTCTCATCAATCACTAGTTTAATAATGCTGCACAATATTGGTACATGGAATATTAGAGGCTGTCACAACTTTGTCAAGTTGGACCATGTCAAACAATTAATCACCTTGCATCAAATGTCTATTTTTCCAATACTTGAAACAAAACTTAATCTTCCCCTTACAATTTTAGCTGCTAATTATGTCGACCCATCCTGGACTTTGACACATAACCTTCACGAAGCAAACTATGGCCGCATCATGGTTCTTCATAACCCATCTGTCCTATCTCTTGACCTAATACACTCCACTGCTCAAATTATGCATTTTCATGCCAAGTATCATCATCCCCCTACTTCCTTTTATATTTCCTTTGTTTATGCCTCTAACTCTCTAGCCACAAGACAATCACTCCTCAACTTCATACCTGCTCTAAGGAAGGAATCTCACCCATAGATAGTAGTTGGCGATTTCAACTACTGTCTTGCCTTGTCTGACAAGCAAGGTGGTCGTCCTCTCATGCAAAAAGGCATTTTTCCCTTAAACACAGCTGTATTTGATTCTTCTCTCATTCCAATTCATAGGGAAGGTGCCATTTTTTCTTGGAACAATCGCTCCAGAAGTGGTGTTAGAACTTTTACAAACATTGATCACTCTTTCTCTAATTTCAAAGCCTTATCTACCTGGCTTGACATAACCACCTTTCTTCCACCTTCAATCCTTTCTGACCACTCACCTCTGATCATTTTCTCTGGCAGGAAGCACCATGATGTTAAAAGAGGATTTAAATTTTATAATTCATGGACCCATGATCCTGAATTTATTACTATAATAAAAACTGTGTGGGCTAATCATTTCTTTGGAAACCCTATGTATATTTTTTGCAGAAAACTTAGGGCAATTAAGGATGCATTAAGAAATTGGGCTAAATATAAGTTTGGTAATGGCAACCTCAAATCTACCAATCTTAAGGAACATCACAGAGTTGCTCAAGAAATGATGATGGCTCATCCAGATTCTGCTGAATATGCTACCAAGGAAGCTGATCTTTTTCATGAGCTTAGTCATGCTTTGGATATTGAAAATGATATGAAAATGAAACAGTCAAGAATTAAATGGGCTTCGGAAGGAGATAGGAACACTAGTTATTTCCATGCTTCCCTCAAAGCAAAACAATCAAATAGTAACATATTCTCGATAAATGATGATGAAGGGAACCTACATACCAATCCTGAGTCTGTGATCAATGCCTTTCTTAAGCATTTTTCAAGTCTTTTGGGGAATGATAAAAACTTTATTCCTGATTTGGATGAACTTTCTTCTATTGCCATGCCTCAAGTGAGTGCGGATGAAGCTGCTAGGCTTGTGGAAAAAGTTACTGACCTTGAAATAAAGAATACTCTCTATTCTATGAGCAAGAACTCGTGTGGTGGTCCTGATGGTTTCAACGTACATTTTTTCATAACTACTTGGGATATTGTAGGTGGGAATTTCTGCAAGGCTGTCCACAATTTTTTTGACAAATTCAAGCTACTAAAGTCCGTCAATGCTACGAATCTTATTTTAATTCCCAAATGCATGCAACCTTCTAATGTGTCTTCCTTCAGACCTATTTCCTGCTGCAACGTAATATACAAGTGTATTTCAAAGATCATTGCAACGCGCCTTGTTGCTGTCCTTGTGAGAATCATCTCAAAGAATCAAGTTGCATTTCTGCTTGATAGGAACATCATGGACAATGTCATGCTTGCTCATGAGCTTCTGAAAGGTTATGGCAGTGCTAATGCTGCTCAAGGAGCCATGCTCAAGCTTGATCTCAAAAAAGTGTATGATAGTCTACAGTGGACAGCGGTGGTCAGAGTTATGTCACTAATGGGGTTCCCAAAAGTGTTTGTAGCATGGATCTATGAATGCATCTCCACACCATCTTTCTCTCTGATCTTGAATGGAGCCGACTTTGGACATTTTGTATCCAAGCAAGGGATAAGACAGGGAGACCCACTCTCTTCCTATGTGTTCATTTTGGTTATGGAAGTCTTCACATGCTTCATTAGACCTCTGTACCTGACCAGGCAAATCCTTTACCATTCCAAGTGCAAAGACACCCAGTTAACATCTCTTCTCTTCGCTGACGACATCATGTTATTCACCAAGCCCAACCATCAGTCTCTTAAAACCATAAGACGTGCCCTTCATAGCTTCTTCTTGATGACTGGTCTTGAGTTAAATGCACAAAAGTCGAGCATATTATTTTCTGGTGTATCACCTGAACAAAGACATGTTCTATCCTCTTCTGCTGGGATGCAAATCATGCACCAAGGCATGACGTACCTTGGTTTGCCTCTATGTTCTTCTAGGGTTACCATATCAGACTGCCAACCCTTATATCTAAAAATCAATTCAACCATAGGGAGGTGGTCCACTAGATTTCTGTCACAAGCTGGCAGGCTCATTCTCATTAAATCTGTTTGTAATTCAATAATGATCTACTGGACAAGGGCCTTCATTCTTCCAACAAAACTTTTAAATATGGTCAGAACTGCAATGTATAGATTCTTCTGGTTTGGTTCCATTCATGCTAGGAAGATTTTTCCATGTTCATTCAAAGCTTTCGAGAAGCCATATAGCAAAGGTGACCTTGGCATCATCAACCTATCTGTTTGGAATAGGGCTGCATACAGTGCTCACTTCAATGCTATCTTGCATAGGAAGGACTCTCTTTGGGTTTGTTGGTGTCTTGCACATAATATTGGTTCCAAAAATTTTTGGCAAATGGATGCGCCACAGTCTTGCAGCTGGATTTGGAGGAGCATTTTGAAATTGAGAGATTTATTTAAGCCTTTTCTCCAAATTAAACTCTCTGCCTTGAGTGATTGGAGTTTCTGGTATGACCCATGGATTAGTAAGGGCGTCATACTTGATTGCATTTTCAGTTCCCATGAAAAGTTTCAATCTGGGGTGAGCTTAAATGCCAAAGCGGTTGATCATATTGTGGATGGCGAGTTGTGCCTCCCTTATTGCAGCAATCACAGTTACCTTTATGTATAATTTATATTGCAGTAAATGTTAAGAATGTATAGTAGCATTGGTTATTAAAATTTAAAATTTGACAATTGAAGTGAAACTCCAATAATGTTAAAAGTGTAAATTGTTACACTTGGTTATAAATAGAAAATGAGTAAATAAAGGTAACTGTGAAAAAACCAATACTATAATATATTTACTTAATAGCAACTAAACGTAAATTAAGGAAATAAGGTTATGGCAAGATTGATAAATGACAAATTTAGTGCAACCCCTATTTATTGAAATAATTGTAAGGTTTAATTGATTGAAATTAGTAAATTAGGAAACGAATTCAAAAGTTATATTTACTAATGAAGTAATACGGAAAAATTTGAAGATTTATACAATCAATGTTAGAAAAGTAATTTTTATGTTCGTTGTTGATAATAAACCTTACTTTAATGATTATTAATATAGTAACGGAAGGTGAATGAAAATTTAATAGAAACAATGCTAATTAAAGTTAATGATTAATGAACTTGCATTAAATTCCAATTATAGAAAATAATCCAAATGTTATGTTTGGCTATAAAGTGAACATAAGTGAATGAAATTTGTAGTATGAAAATTTATGGCAACGTTGATTTGTAGGTAATAAAAGCTTATTTATGTGATTAAAGGGTAACGGAAGTGCTTATTGTATGTTACATATTGTTAAATGTAAGTTGAAATAAACTTTTAATAAATGAAAATTAAATAGAGACAGATTTATTTATAAGGTAGAAATTGATGTAATAAAAGTATGAAACCAAGTAAATAAATTGATTTAGAATATAAATCGTAGTTAATGTATACATTTGGCATGTAAACAAATATTATAAGTTACCTGTTGAATTTGTTGATGGAATTAGAATTGGAAATAAATGTTAATAAAATAAATAATTGGAGGTAATGTCAAATTTTATTGGTTGAATAAAAGGAATGGAAATTAAGTTTAATCAATATATTGGAATTTAATTTATGATAAAAGGATTAATTGCAATTAAATGAATTTAATATTTAAAATGGGAATTTAGATGATAGTGAGAATATTTATGTAAAAGTTTTGAATCCAAGGTTTAATCCATCTATTTGACAAGAATGAATGGAATAATAATTAATTTATTTAATTAATTAAATGGAATTTTGGGAATTTTATTTATAATTTGCGAATTTAATGAAATTGAGGTTATGATTGAAATTTATAAATTAATCATCTCTAAATTAATATTTAAATTTGTTTAAATTACTGTAATTGATTGAGGAATCATAAATGATGAAATTTGTCAATTTTCTAATTGAATTTGGAAATTTGATTTAATTAATTAATTTTTAATTTATTTAATTAATATAAAAATAGCCATTTTGGTCACTGACTCGGATTTCGACGGAACTAGTTTCATCGGATACGTATCGGTGAATTATTGTAGGATTTCAAGTTTCGTGCGATCGGGCTTCTCGTTTGATCGTACGGACTTGAAACGCCTTGAAATCTATGAAATTGAAATCAATTGCAATCAATTTGAAAAATATTGATTTTAGCATAACTTCTTCATACGATGGAATTTGGACTCGAAACCTTTTCCATTGCGTTTAAAATATTTTAAAACATCTATTTGGATATATGGTTTGACCCAATTTCGTTCCGGAGTCGAAATGGGCTTTTTGGGCCACTTTGTCGTTAGGAGTATATCCAATCAGGTCTATCTTTTCTAGTTCAACCTTGTCTATAAATATCCTGCTATAAACCATGGCCTCCCTAATTCTCATTTGTCTGTACGTAAATTCATCTTCTCCTCTTCATTCCAATGACAGACAATTTCAAAATACAATTGCAATTCAATATTAGTGAAATTTCAAACTCCTCACAAAAATTCAGAAAAAATATATATCGAAGCTCTCGATGTACGACTGCAATTCGTTTTTGGTTCTGTTTTTCTGTGTAGCCCGAATTGGCTCGTTTATTTTTGGCCGTTCATCGCTGGACGACGAACTTCGTCTGATCGGGAAATCGTTTCTGGGTCTTGTAGAGGGGACTGAGGGGAGTCGATCTTAGTGGTTCGTGTGGCGAATTGATGGATGGGTCTGCGGCAAAGATTGATCTAGGTTTTAAACTTTTAAACGGCGGCAGCCAGTTTACGTTCATGAGGAACTCGAGATGTCGCGTGTCACGATTGGGGTTCAGTCGTCTCAGGGAGGTGGCGATGGGGTGGCCTCTGATCAGGGGCGCATTGCACGGTGACGTGGCTGGAGCAATAGGGTTGTGGCGGCTAGGTTGTGTTGCATGCGTGACCTACTTTTGGACAATGGAGTTACGTGCGTACTTGCATGTTGGTGAGAGAAGACGGTGAGTTGTTGTTCGTTTTATTTATTTTTATTTGTAATTTCAATTTCAAAACGTTCAACTCAAATAACTTTTACGTACGTGATCCGTTTCACATGCAGTTTTCTCCGCTAGGTTCGTATTGGAATTCCAAATATTTTGGCGCTGGTTTGGATGGAATCTGAGACAGTCAAATTTTTGGGTTTAAATTGGATTTAAATACAATTTAAATTGAAAAGGTGAGTGTTTTAACCCACTCACAACTTATAAAATTTCTTATGTTTGTTAAATTTAATTTTGTTATGATTATGCATTTATTTATGTTCTGGTATTTTTTATCATCATCTCAGTTAATTTCATTTATTTAAATTAAATCGTTATTTAATCTATTATCGAATAACTGCAGTAAATTTCCTGTTATATATTATGAGTTATATATTGATATTGATTTATTGTTTTGGATGATGATCGTGATGGATGTATGATTTTTTGATGAATGAATGGATGTTGTATTTTACTATTATAAATTGCAAGTTATTATGCATTTTTATTGATTCGAGATTGTGGTTTGAAATGATATATAACTGTAATTTTTATTTTTAATTAAGGATTGAAATGATAAATATCCATATCACTTGACAATAGGATAGAAAATTATATACAGGCACCGCGGTCTATATGTATACATATTATATAAATATTTTGAAATGATTTTCTATGGTTTTGGAAAGGAATGTACGGTTATATAAATATTGATTTTAGATGTTACATAAACGTCAAATTTATTATTGATTTTAGCTATATATAAATGGGCTTTGAAATATAAAATAAGCCCAATAATAAAGTTTGATTATTTTATATAATATGGTTGAATGAATATTGATTTTTGATATTATATAAATATTATTAAAAATGCTTGAATTTAAGCTATGTAAAAAAATTGATTAATAAAAATGAGTTTAATAATAAAGTTTGATGTCTTTTATATAAAATGGTAAGTATCTATTTAAATTCTATTGTAGATAGAGTTTATAATGACTTAAATAAAATTAAGGTTGGAAGATAAATTTGAATTTGATTTGAATTAAAGTATTTAAGAATTATCCTCGAAAAATTAGATTTGAAATTTAAATAAAAATGGAGATTTAAGGGTATGATTCTCATAACTTGATTTGGTTTAAAGTGATTTAAATAAATATAAAGTTGAGATGAATGAATATATCAAGTTAAATAAATTGAAAGAATATCCAGCTGTTTGAAGTTAAAAATTTTACTTAAATTTTATTGGATTTATTAAGTAAACATTTCAAATCTAAATAATAGCAATTGAATTTGAAATATATGGGATTATTAAAGAATTAGTTTTGAAGTGATGGAATATTTTAAGCTTTGAAATATATGGAAATTTAAATAGTTTAATTGGAAGTTCAAACCGGTATTTGGAATTTTTTGTATAAGTTAAGAAGCTAGTTTATTATATGAAGTAATTTAATACTTAAACCATTTAATTATTAGAAGTTATGTTTCATAGTTATGGGTTCAAGTTATATAGATTTGAAAGGGCTATGATTTTGGGAAAAAGAATATATTTTGAAATAAAAATGATATCATATTGCTTTGGGTTTTAAAAATAGAAATGATATCATATTTATATGGTTTAGAAAGGGATATTATATTCTGGTTTTGGAGTAAAATTATTTTGAAATGACCGCGGTGTTATAATAACGTTTAGTTTTTAAAGAGACCGGGATTGGAAGTTGTCATACTCTCTGCCAACTCCGAAAACCACTTTGACAACCGTGTACGTGGTGGAGATTCCAGAATGAAGTAGGATGGTGGTGGCGTTTCCTTTGAGGTAAATACGTGGACCCAACTCTCGTGATTTGGCATAAGGTGGCTAAAACATAAGCGATTGTCAGGCTAATGAGGTAGCACCTTTGATCGGACACATCCCTTTGATTTTATACTTTGACTTTTGAATTGATTCAGTGGCCACTTTTGATTTTCTTTTGGGGATGTGGCTCGAGGTGGGCATTAGCTGCGCGCTGCGCATTACCACCTGCCCCAATGCGTAATTGGTATATCTACCCTGGCATTGCCTAGTTGTGCCGTGTCACCTATCCTATTGCACCTTGTACGAGTTTCTATTTGTGTCGTACCCATGGAGTATCCTCTGGTAGCCTCTCGATCAGGAGGTATTACGGTACTGTATAGACTATTGGCATTATTACGTGTTAAGGTGGAAAATGTAAAGCCTTAACGCTATTTAAAAGTAAGTTTATTTTACTAATAGATACTATTATAATAGCGAAATATTACTACATAGTAAATAGTTTATCGTATCCTTAGGATATATGAATCCCGAGCATCTTTTGGGTTACTGCACTCACTTTAGACACTGGATAGGAGATGTCAAATCCCGTAAACATCTCTGACGCTGTTCCACTCATATTGTTTATTGTTGATTTAACTTACATAAGATATTTTAGTTCTGACTCGAGTGTTTAGTCTTTTCAATTCGCTCGGGTCAGTCCGAGCGCTTTAGGATTTGAAGATTTTATTCTGGAAGACGAAGAGGAAGATTTATGCTACTATTATCTACTATATTACCCCACTACACCATTTATTTCCGCTGCATTAATTATTATTCTCTGGTATGTGTACTCTGACATGTATTGTATAAATATAATCAAACGTTTTGTAAAACAGCTTCATGAACTGTATATTTGATTATTATATTTTATCGTTTCGCTGCAAGATTCTATTTTGTGTTTTTTCTTCCTCTGCTTTTTCTTATTTACCCCATAACAATCCGTCCTTCCGTATGATGTGAATTGGCATGTGTGTCGATTTAAAGCATGCAAAAAGGCGGACGTTACAATTTAAAGCGTGCGAAAATGCGGGATGTTACAGCTGGTATTAGAGCTTTAGTTTAGCGATAAACCTTAAGCTTTATGGGGTCTGACTTTTATTAATAGAGTAGTAATACCCTATGACGAGTCGTTGAGTGTACATACGAGAGAGCGTATTTGTTAGTGTTGTAAAAGGTTTTAATATTGTGTTAATCTGTTCCGTTTTGTATTTATAAATTCTGGTTGGTGCATAGGACGCTATGACATCAATAGGGACTTCTAAACACTTAATAGGACAGACCGACATAATATTTGTTTTAATATAGGTGAATGAAATAATTTTGCCTATTATATTTTCTATATATAAAGTAATAAAATTTTATAAATGATATATATATATATATTTGGTTGCAATATATTGGTTGTTAGGTAATGAAATTTATAAATAATAGTTGAAATAAGATTGAAAATAAAATAATTGGAAATTTAGAACTTAAGTTCTGGGGTTTTGAAAATTTCTTCCAAATGATTTTGAGAATATAATAATAATACTGTTAGAAGTATTTTCTGATATAAATATTTCATTATAAGTTGAAAGAATTGTTTTAAAGAAATTTAGAAAGGAATAAGTTTTGTACTCCCCTATCTATTGCTGGCAAATAATTTCGGTGATGGCGGCCGCATCATCGACATTCATTTTTGAGTTTCAAAGTGGGAAGGTCATTGTAGTAGTTTTACTACAGATTTATTTGAAGAAAAAAATTTGTAAATTTTAAATTGTTTTAAAAAAATATTTGGATATATAAATACGTTTATCTATTATTTTAAAATGATTTGAGATTTAACCCGGTATTTAGTTCTTAAGTTTCCATTAATTAATAATTTCAATTATTGTAGTGAATTGGAACATAGGTAATTAATAATTGAAACCTCTAAAGGAAATAAGAGATTTAAAGCTAAGTTATAAATTAAATAAAAAGAAAATTTAAATTTGTAACATATAAAACAAATAATTATTATTGAACATTTAATTAATTGAGAAAAACTTGTATAACTTTCAATTACATTCTTAAAGGCATATATATAACTTACCAAAAGATACAAAAGTTACAATGTTTAATAAGAAGTTGTAATAGAATATTATACAAGTGAAAATTAGAAATAATGAAAGTATTTAACGAAATTCTTTTATAAATAAGAATTTGATGTTGTAATCGTTGTAAACTTAAGTTAAAATTGAAATGTTACTGTAATAATGGTAATAGGAAGTAAGTATTATAGGTATAAGATTTTAAACTTAAGTAAAAAAGTTGAAGTTATTTCTAAATAAAATTGTAAGAAATAAACGTAAAATAAAAAGATAACCCAGTATATGAATGAAAAAGAAATCAAACAACAAATGTATGAATGGAATTAATAAGGATAAACTAAGTCTATTGTTTGAAATAGTTATTGTTTGTTTAGTTATGGTTGTTTTGTCAAGGATACTCTACAATTGTTTGGATGAATAAATAATCTATTTAGTTTCATCTAAGACTGTTGAGTAAATAGTGCACTAAGTAGTTTATTTTCCATTTTATACAATTTAAAGTTTTGAACCCGAACAACTAATTGTTGTGTCTGATATGAATGGATAATTGATATGTGTGATTCTATGTGATGGCTGTATGCCTTGTTGCTGGTGATTGATGTCGTATTGATTTGTTTGTTTATGAGTGAAACAACTTTAACATTTCAATTTATATAATTATTAACTCTTTTAGATTATATAAGTGAAATACAAGTTATGGAAGCAATTGCTATTATTTTTGGTTTCATAATTAAGCGAAATTGCCCGACAAATAGGTACGTTTTCGGATTACGGTTTATAGCGTTACTATATTATTGTTTCCCATGTTGGTATATATATTATTTTGGAAGATATATGTTATATATTGTTATATTTAATATTATATTTTCTTCCGAGCCTCTGCGTACAAAGGAGACTCAGCCGAAATTTTCCGTAAATCTTGGATTTAGGAATATTTTGAAAATATTTTCCAAACATTTTTAATTTGAGTATAAAAAGATTTAATGGTTATAAATTGATATATTTTGTTGAAAGTAATTAAATTTGTAAATTTATTTGTTTATAAATTTAATGTTTTAAGTAAGATATATTTATTTCTAATTCTTCTTCTCCCTTTTTTTCCTTTTCGAGGACGAAAAGTTTTGAGTGGGGTAGAATGTAACGACCCATAAATTTCAATGATTTAAATTTTTTAATTTGATAAAGTTTTGATAATTTAATATTGAAGGAATGAAAAAAAATTGTTAATTAATAAGGAGATAATAACTTAAATGAAAATTAGCAGGATTAACCAAAGTTAAATACTAATTATTTGAATGAAATTACAATAAATGAAATAATGTAAAATGGTATAACTAGGTTATAAGTTGAATGTAAGTAACAAATGTAAATGTTGATTAATTAATATAATAACGGATAGTGTGAATGTATAAATTACATAGAAACGTAATATATGTATAAAGTAATAAATTGTTATAAGAATGAAATTAAGGTAAATTCATTAATTGGTTTTAAACCTTAATTAATGTGTAAAATTGATAGAAGTACACATTTAGAAATGTAATAATTATTCAAATTTAGATGTAAATAGGTGTATATTAGTGTAATGGGATAAAACTAATGTAATTAGGTATGAATGTAAGCGTTGTATAAATAAAGGAAATTGTAATTTGTTAATGAATTTATTATAGGAATGAAATGTAAGCTAATAAATCATTGATTCAATGCAATCCCAATTGATTGAAACAACTATTTGGGATGTAATTAATTGTAAATAGAAATATTTGGTAATAAATTAATATAAGAAAAGTAAATGTAAAGGTTGGATTAATCAATGAATCAATAATGAATAAATAGTGATGGAATAAAATAATGTTCTATATGGAATTATAACCTGGGATGATAGGTAACAACCTTATAAATGCAATTAAAAGCAAATAGGTGACAATTAACATAGGTTGTTTATTTATTTAATGTGTCCAATAAATTTTGGTAATCGATTTCAATAAATCTTAATTTAACGTTTGGTTAATGTAAATTAAAGTAACAATTGATGTAATAAAGGATGAAACCAATGGTAAATTAGTCAATTGGATTTAAAATCTCAATTTATGGGTGAAATTGACAAATTTCAATATGATTGAATTATAGTGGTTATTACACAATAAATGGAAACAAAATAGTTAATACGAATAAAGGTGAAATTGGAAGTATCAGTGTAATGAAATGTAAACAAATGTTAAATATGTTTATAGGATAATGATTGTTTAATAATAAGAATGGGAATCAGGATTTATTTATTTGAATGTAAAATTAAGGTAATTGGATTAATTGCAAATGAATGAAATTAAATATTTAATTATTTCGTTAATTGAGATGAAGATGGAAATGTTAGAATGTTAATGTATAGACTTAGAATCCAAAGTTAATTTCATCCGTTGGATAATAGTGAATTGAATAATAAGAATGAAAAGTAAATTCAATGGGATTATTGAGAATTTTAATTATAATTTGTGAATATAATGAAATTGAAAATTTAACGCAGGAATTGATAAATTTATCAACTCTAAATTGACATATAAATTTGCTTAAATTAGTGTAAATGATTAAGAAAGTTAAATTTGATGAAATTTGTTAATTATAGAGTTGAAATTGAATAGAGATTTAATTAACTTATTTATTTATTTATTTAATATAAAAATAGCCATTTTGGCCATCGACTCGGATTTCGACGAAACTAATTTCATCGGATCCGAAACGGTGAATTATTGTAGGATTTCAAGTTTCGTAGCGATCAGGCTTGTCGTTTGATCGTACGAGCTTGAAACGCCTTGAAATAAATTAAATTGAAATCAATTGAAATCAATTTGGAAAATATTGATTTTAGCATAAGTTCTTCATACGACGGAATTTGAACGTGAATTCTTTTCTATGGCGTTTAAAATATTTTCAAACATCTATTTTGATATATGGGTTGACCTAATTTCGTTCCGGAGTCAGAACGGGATTTTCGGGCCATTCATCTTCACCACGTTTATAAATCGGGTCCATCTATTCTATTTCAACTTTGCCTATAAATACCATGTTATAAACCCTAGCCTACCTCTATTTCTCATTTGTCTGTGCATACAATTCCATCAGCCCCTTCTCTTTCCAATGGCTGCAAACCATAGATCCAATTGCAATTCAAAAATCACAGTGAAATTTCATACTCCTCAAAAAAATTCAAAAAAATTATATATCGAAGCTCTCGACGAGCGCATCTCAGATCCTTTTCGTTTTGGTTCATCGTCTGATTAGTAAAAATTGAAGAAATTTCGGCCGTTCATTGCTCGACGACGAACCTCGTCTGATCAGGAAATCACTTCTAGGTATTGTAGAGAGCACTGAGGGGATTGCATCGACATCGTTTGTTTGACGTTTCAATGGCTATATTTGCGCATAAAATTTGATTAGGTCACTTTGTTTGCGGCGGCGGCTGGGGCATTTCGGCTTGATCTAGTCGTCGCAAATGGTGGTGGCGAGTCACTGGGGGTCGGAGGCCGGTAGGGGCAAGGTCGCGAGCGCGCGCGCGTCTCTGGCAGTCGTCGTTCGTGCGTAGGGTTTTGATGGGAGCCGATTTACATGTGACTTCATGGTTCCTGTAGATGAGAGAAGGAAGGATGACGTGTATGGTGAAGGTTATTTGTAAATTTTATTCTAATTTTATTTTATTTGAAATTCAAGCACATTTATCGCTATAAGTTTTACATACAAACACCAATTCACGCGGGGTTTTCTCCGCTAGGTTCGTATTGGAATTTCAAACATTTGACGCTGGTTTGGACGAATTCTAAGACTGTTCAATTTTTGGATTTAAATCGGATTTAAATTCAATTCAAATTCAAAAGGTGAGTGTTTTAACCCACTCACAACTTCCAAAATTTCTTACGTTCGATAAATTAAATTTTGGTGCGATTTGAAATTTATTTTTGTTGTTTGATACATTTTATCATCGTTCCTGTTAAATTTAATTTATTGAATTAAATTATTATTCAATTTATTATTGCACATAAACTGCGAGTTAAATTTATTTATTTTTGAATATAAATTGCCAGTGATTATTTGTATTTATTATCTGTTCTATATTAATGTTATTGTTTGAATTGGATGATGATTGTGAAAATGGTTGATGGTTGATATTGGATGAATGGATGTTGTATTATATATTATTATAAAATGCAAGTGGTTATGCATTTTTATTTCATTCGGGATTGCGGTTTGAAATGATATATAACCGTAATTTCATTTTAAATTACGGATTGAAATGATAAATTTCCGTATCACATGTCCATAGGATATAAAATTATATACAGGCACCGCGGTACATATATATATATATATATATATATATATATATATATATATATATATAATATTTTGAAATGATTTTCTATGGTTTTGTAAAGAAATATACGGTTTGATGAGATATTGATTTGGATATTGTATAAATTTTATTTCATATATAGTTGAATTCTCGGTTTTAAGCTATGTATAAATTTGGTTAAAGTATAAAATAAGTTTAAATAATAAAAGTTTGATTTTATTAAGATATAATACGGTTAAGTATTAATTTAAATTATATTTTTAGAGTTTATAATGACTTAAATAAAATTAAGGTTGGAAGATAAATATGAATTTGATTTGAATTAAAGTATTTAAGAATTATCCTCGAATAAAAATTTATTTGAATTTTTAATAAATTTGAGATTGTAAAGTGTGCGATTTTTATAACTTGATTTTGGTTTAGAGGATTTAAATGAATATCAAGTCGATTTAAATGAATATTATCAAGTTAAATTAAATTGAAAGTATATCCTGTTATTTGGTTTGAAGTAAGTGCTCGAGAAAATTTATGATGGATCGGGGGTTTACTTGGGTGGATTTTGGTTTGGGCTCGTGGGTGTTATAAGTTTTTAACAGGATTAAAATTTAAGTCAAAATCAAAGTTTAGAACAAAAAATAGAAGTTTGCTCAGGATTTCGAAATTCTGGCTTGAGTTTATACTGAGTTTAGTGAATGTTTAAAACAAGTTTTTAAATTTACAATAAATCAAGCTAAATCCATTCTTGAAAAATCTATCTCTTTATGTAATAAATGAAAGTTTTTAGATAATTGATATAAGAATTGTATGATTTGTTTAACTTAAATATATGAAGTTAAATTATTCAGTTATTTTAAATTTAACTTGAAATGTAATTAGGTGGTTAATTAAAAAGGTAAATGTATATGTTACCCATAATTAATTAATGGTTTACTTTAAAAGTTAAATTATGGTTTGATGATTTAAAATTACTTAATAAAAGAAATTGAGGGTGAGTAATTAATGGTTTTAAAGATTGATTAATCGAGTGTTTAAAGGTTAGTTAATTATGGAATAAATAATTAATGTGACAAATTAATTAAGGTAATTAATTTAAGAATAATTAGTTAATTATAGGTTAATAAATTATTAATTTAAGAAGTAATTAATTAAAGGTTAATTAAATTAATTTATAATTAAGGATTAATTAATGATTTATTAATAAAGGTGATTAAGAATTAATTAATTAATAATTAAGGATAAATAATTAATTAATTAAGGACTTATTAATTAAAGGATAATAAAATAATTAGTGGTTAATTATTTGATGATTAAAGTTTGATTTATTGATTAATTAAGGATGATTAATTAATAATAAATGGTTAAAGGTTAATTAAGTAAAATAACTTGTAATTAATTAATATTAATTAACCAGGATTAGTAATTCATAAATAATTAATCCGATTTAATTTAATCAGACAATTAACTGATCTTACTTATGAATGTTTGGATTGAATTGGATGTTTTGAATTTTGTGATATCCCCGATGTATGATGTTCTGTAATATGATTAAGTTGTGAAATGTAACTTATTATCTATGATGAGCGTAATTTATTTATATGCAATGCACCTTTATTATTTACCTGTAACGACCCATAATTCCTGTCATTTTAAATTTGTATATTTAATTGATTTTAAATATTAAACAAGTAAAATTTGTAAGTCGAATAAATTATATTTCGAATATCTAGATTTAATTGGATAATTAAATCGATAATTTAATATTTGAAATTACAGAAATAATTGGAAATTGGGTTTAATGTGATTAAATTTGATTTGTAAAGTTGTATTAAATCATATTTGAATTAGAATGATATTATAAAACTTTAAAATTCGAATTAAAATTTAATTTGTAGAAATTGAATATTTTAATATTTAATTGACGAGTAAAAATAGTCATTTTTCAAATAGCCTCGGATTTCGACGAAACTAGTTTCATCGGATCCGTAATGTTAAATTATTGTAAGATTTCAAATTTCCTGTCAATCGGATTTACGGTTTGTCCGGGGCAAGCTAAAACGCGTAGAAATCGGTTTAAGTGAATTTTAAATTTAAATAGTCGATTTGAAAACCTATCTATCAAATACGATTGAATTGGCTTTCGATATATATTCCATTGCATTCGGAATAGGGGTAAAACATTATAAACGCCAGGCGGCACGCTTCGTTTGGAGTTTCGAAAAATCTCGGATGAATAGTGTTTAGGCAATTTTCTATATAAGGACCTCATTTTCTCTGTTTTGCACAAACCCTAGGGTTTCTAGTTACAGCCGCTGCTTGTTTATTTCAATGGCCAGTAATGTGCCTCCTTCTCCTTCGTTTTTCTCCAAATCTACAAATTAATTTCAAAAACTTTCAACTACAAAATTAAAGAGCACATCAAGATCCATCGATCCAACGACTATGATCGTTTGAAACAAAGTAAATCGACGAAAATTCTTATTGGAAGGATGCACGTTTCGGTGCATTGTTCGAAGTCTACAGGAAATCGAGTTCTCCGATGTTCGTGTCGAAGGCGAAGCTTGCGTAGGGCTTCAACGTGAGGGTGTTTGATCGGCCTCTAGGGCGGCGAGGTGGGCGCGACTTTGAGGGATTCGAACGCGATAAATGGGTTCAAATGCGATTTTCTAGCCTAGAGAAGATGATGAACATGTGGTCCGATCTCATCAATTGAGATGCACGACCCAGATTGATATTAGGTTTAAAAAAAATGAAATTTAAAGCTGTTAATTATTATTATTTTAAATTGTACAAACTTTAAAATTGCGTATCTTCGTCGTACGAGGTCTGTTTCGCATGAAACGAATTGCGTTTGGTTCGTATGGACGAATACTACGCGATGGAGCTGAATTAGGATTGATTGGAGCTAGTGTGAATTTTGGGTAAAATTAAATGAGAGTTTAATTTTATTCGGAATAAAACACTACAACCGCTATTGGAAGCAAGGTGAGAACTTCTCACTCAATCGAATCTGTTTCGATTTAAATTTTAAATAGTTAAATTTAAAATTTCTTGATTGTGTGATTGAATGATGGTTTCTATATTGAAATAGACCCTATACGCCGCATATTAAGCGGAGGTTATTTTATTAAACACATATACCGCGATATTCCACCTTGAAGTGGAATTGGTATTATATATGTACTTAGAGTTGATTTCCCGTATTATATAGCGGATGAGACCCTATTGCGTCGCATAATAGCAGATGATATTTTATATAAACCCATGTACCGCGATATCCCGTCTTGAAACGGGATTGGTATAGTGCTAACATCTGTGGATGCAGGGAAATAGGTTGGAGGGATCCAACTGTATTCTTCGAATAATTGAATTTGTTTCAATGTTGTGTGTTGACTATCTATAATCTCTGTGTGATTATCTTTGTGATTGAAATCGTTGAAGGCTAAAATTTAGCCGAATATAATTTTGGTATCGTTGGATACCAGAAATAAATGAAATTTTTTGATTTTTGAAAATTCAGGTTGAAAGTTATATTAAAATTTATTTTTGAGAATTGGATAAATTTAAAAGAAGGAATTCTAAAATAATAAAGTTTATTTTTAATCTTATTGAATAAAATTTCAAAATATGGGAAAAGCTTTAATAAATGGATTTCGGGTAATTTTATTCAAAGGTTGAAGAATTTATTCAAAATACGGATTTTAAAGAGTTTGAAAATTAAAAGAATTTGTTTTCCTTAAAAGGAATTTATTTTTAAAAGGAAATGAAATTTGAAACCCATTTGGGGATTGATTTTGGTGATTGAATTTAAATCTTTTTAAAATTTCATTTGGAAATTTATTAGGTGTTTTGAAAAGAATTTGGAATCAATTTGAAAATTGATTTGGGATTTATTAGAAATTGATTTCAATTTGAGATTAGAATGAATTTTACTTGGTGTTTAATTTCTTGGAAAATCAATATGGAACTTGATTTGGTTGTTTTTTGAAATGGATTGAAAAATTTAATTGTTGTTGAAAGTGAATATTTGAAATCGATTTGAAAATCGTATATCAGTGGATATTTGGAAGTTTAAATTCACTATGGAATTTATAAAGGAAAGTGAAATTTGTAAAAAAAAATAAACATTGATTTATTTTTGAAGTGTGGAAATAAATTTACGGATTTGGAAACGTAAATTTAAAGTAAATCGGTAAGGATTTATTTAATTGGTTTAAATGAACCATTTTGAAATGAAAGTGTATTCTCCGTGGAAGGCCGAATAAAATTTCTGAATAGCTTTGGAAAATATATATATGTGTGTGTGTGTATGTGTGTGTATATATATGTATGTATGTATGTAAAATTCTTGAATTGGATTTGAAAAGGATACTTTGGAGAAATTAATTTCTTAAATTGTTTTAAATCCTTTAAGTAAAGATTTATCAAGTTGATATAGAAATGATTATTTCTAAGATTTAATCAATAATTATTTGAGAAAATAGTTATTTAAATAGTTATACTCTATCTACTAATTTTTATTTTGAAAATTAGTTTGGACTTAAGTTATATGTAATATTTATATAATATTTTTATAACTAATATTTTAAGTAAAGTGTTTAAAGAAAAATAGTTTTATTTCAAAGTGTTTTCGCGATATATTTTGGATAAGTGTTATAGATTATTTTAAAGTATTTGAACTCGGCAGATTTCCATTGAAAATGAATAAATATTTGGAAGTGTTTTCGCGTAAGGAAAATGATTTGAAATTTGTTTTCAAAAGTTGTAAAGGTGAAAATTGATTTTAAATTTGTTTTCAAATGGTTGAAGTGTGGAAAAATATATCTTGTAAAGATATTTTTTTGGGAAAAAAAATAATTTAGGGAATTATTTGGAATCTGGTGATGTTGTGCATATTTATTGATAGTTAAATAACCGACTATCAATATTTACCTTGAAATGGGCATTTGTTGTGATTTGCTTGAATTTGAATGCTACACTAATTTTAAAAATAAGCGCTCGTTATTCAGTTTAGCCGGGAGAGGACCTTTGGGTCATAAATCCCATTCCGTATAGTGATACGTCATAACGGATAGCATTTGAAGACCGGTGTTGAGGACCCGATATTTTCGAAAATGGAAGGATTACCGTCGAATGTCTCTGCATCGGCTGATCTCCGATATAGAGATTTTATCACCCTTTGTGATGGGAAGTCGAACATGATTATTGAATATCCGGATCGCAAGGGCTTCTTTGGAAGTGCCTTCGGTTCCGTTCGATCCCGGAACGGACTTGTATGGATGTGCGTCTGACATTACAATTTGAGATGTAAAGTTGGTTTCTATCAAATACATTTCTGTTGGTGGCGGAGAATTTATTCTCTTAGCTTAACACCCTTCTCTGAGGCGTACAAGCTCAGAGGTTATGTAGTTGATGGTTACTAGTGATACATTTCCAATTTGGTAATGTGGCATACGAAGTGATGCTCGTCATTTGTTGATGAAGCATACTTTTGTGAAAATCGTAGCTTTGTGGACGAGACTTCATCGGACCTCACACCCCAGAATGGCCAAAACAGGAAGAATGCAACAAGGTTTTAGTGGGTAGCGCCCCTTAGGGTATGTTCATTTCCTTCTGGATAGAGGTGGTGTCATGGTATGGAGCCCAGATACTTAACCTATGTTGCTGCTGCAAATTTATTACTTTGTGGTTGTTGGTATTGAGGATCCTCGAATAGAGGTTGTTTACAACCGGGGGATGACATACTCGTGTCAGTAGTTACCTATTTTTGCAGAGGTAACCCGGCCTTATGTTGGCAGAGATCCGGTTAGGTTCTCGGGGCGTCCCACCAGAGGCTTCCCATGTGGCAATAGAAATTTCCTTAGCCTGACCATTGTTGGAAAATCCAAAGAAACAATACGAGCCCTGTACGGTTTTAGTTGTAGAACCTGCCATCTACTTATGGTGGCGCCCCATTATTTAGATTGTAGCTATAGCAGGCATATAATAATGGTCGTATGTTGGCTAAGATTTATATTATACTTTCGAAAGGTTATAATAATAATATCAAAGAAATTTTCATATCAAGCATGCTTGACTATCATAAGGAGAAATCTCCTCCAATTCTGCGTTTGCATGGTGCGTGTGGCGAGAGGCCTTATGGTAGTTACATTTTCTAAAAGCATTGCGGATCTATGTTAAAATATTTCTTTGTTTGTTTTAAAAGATAAACTGTTTTAAGTTTTAATACCAGTCCCATGACTGACCTGGACTTTATTGTTCCATTTCTAAACTCTGGGTGTCCACCAATTTTCACACGGGCAGTCTAGAGTCAGGCTATCAGGTCATTCTGGAATTCAGGGGTTGCTGTGGGAATCAGGAGTTGAAGCTGGATAGCGAGGCATATCACTTATATATGATATTATCTTTTCCGCTGTGTATCCACTTGTAAGGACAAGTTCATATAATTGTCCAGTTGTGTTGTGTTGTAAGTTGACTCTGAGTTTCTGTAATGTAATAACTGATATAGTTCTTTTGATTTAAAGATTATTCATTTATCTATTATATGTTCTTCCGCTGCGATTGTGAGATTCTGATATTGTTTCTGTTGCTTCTTCTTTCTTTCTTCTTTTACCTCTTCTTTATAACCCTAACAATTCGGTTTTCCGGCCTTCGATTGCTCGGCAGTTGATACAGTGGACGCATTAATGTCGATTTTCAAAAGTCGAAAATCTTGAAGACGTTACATTTGGTATCAGAGCATTTGGTTAAGTTACAACCTTGGCTCTGTTAGGAATTATTCATTAGAGATAGAGTCAGTAGTACTCTAGAATGAGTGTGAGTATAATCATAGATACGAGCACGTATTTGTTAGTGAATATAAAAATGTTTAATATTGTGTTTGCTTATCCGTTGAGCTATTTGTGAATTCTGGTTGGTATGTGGGACGCCATATTATCGATAGGGATTTCTAAACACTTAAACGAGGCAAGTCGACATAGTATCATTTTAAATTGGGTAAATGAAATAATTTTACCTTGATTATATTTTACATATAAAGGGAATAATTTTTCAAAAATTATTAAAGTGTATACAAATTGATTGTTTGGTTGTTGAAAATGTAAGAATATATGCAAGTTAATAAAAGTTGGTTGAATAGGTTAATAAAACATATTGTAAAAGAATAAATTGTATAAGCAAATGAATTATAAAGTATGGAATTATAATTAATATGATTTACAATTGTGAAATAATCTTATATATAAGAAGTGAAACTATATGAATATATTTATAAATATGAGTTATAAATAAAAATGAATTTGGACTATGAATTTGAAATTTTTGAATCCCGTCTATTATGAAAGTTGTTTTTCAAAGTTGAAAATGTCATTAAGTAAGATAAATCAATTTGGAATAATCTTATGTAAGTGAAGTGGAATAGTGAAATTCTACAAGAAAAAGACTTACAAATGTGAGTTATAAGTAAAAGGAAATTTTTTGAAAGAATTTAAAGCACTGGATTCGCTACTGTTGCTGGGAAATAATAAGGGTGATGACTGCAGCATCATCAGTATCATTTTCGAGTTTCTGTGTGATGGATTTGCTACCATAGTAAATTGGAAATTGAAGTTTTGTTGTGATAAACAAATTTGAAAATTAAAATCCAAGCTACAATTGTTGAATATAAGTAATCAAGTTTTGGACTTATAATACGAAATAATACAGAGTTTACTTTGGTAAAGTTGAAATAAATTTGAGTTGGCATAATAAAACATACGATTTGAAATTTAGCTAAACGAAGGTTAAATAAATTGATTTCGATTAGATAAGCTATCGAAATGGAAATTAAACTAAAGTGATTATATAAAATAATTTTGAAGTTTAAATAAGTTGTATACTTATTAAATGTGAAAATGTAAGTGAAACCAAATGATAAAATGGTTAAACAATTTTGTTAAGCAAAACGAAATATGAATTTGAATAAGTGATGAAATTTGACTTTGGTAAAAGTTAAATAGAATTTACTTTAGAATTGGAATCTGAATTGGATTTATAAGTGGAAATTTAAGTTAAGTTAAACAAATGATGTTTGAAATGGAATATAACTTAAGTGATGTTGAATGAAGTTGATTTTGGTATCAACGTAAACTAATAAAGTGAAGTGATGAATGTGAATTTGAGTTATATAAATGTAATTCAACTTTAGTGGTTAAATGAATTAGCAATTTAATTGAATTGATGAATTAAATATTAATCAATCGAATGTAAAAGAATTGATATAGAATAATGAATGTAAGTGTTAATTCATAAAAAAACTAGTAATTGGGAAATTGAATAATTGAATGGAAGTCAATTTAATATCAACCAATTGGAATTAAAAGTGTTAAACCAAATTGAAGTTAGACAAAGTGAATATGAATTGAATGCAAATTTAATAATTTGGTTATGTTGGTTGTGATTTGGTTGTTTTATGATTGTTAGTTGATTGTATATAATTCATTAAGTGTTAACGAAATTGAATTGATAAATGGAAAGCTATGTAATTGAATTAGAATTGAAAGTGAACTAATGTGAATTGTCTGTAAGCAATTAAAATTTGTATCGAAACCTTATAAATTGCTTATGGGAATTATTTTGATTGCACTGCTTATGAAAACTTTGTGTTTTCTATTGAAAATTAGTGAAATGTAAATGAATTTCCTATATATGTCACTTACATGTTTAAATTGAGTAAGTACAGGTACCAGGGCTATAGTTGGCATGATTTGGTCACGCTAAAATGCTAATAAATAACCGCTTTGCTTAAAAATGCTAAAAAGGTACGCCTACGCATAAAAATAGGAAATATGAACCGTTTTTCTGTTATCCGACCGTGTCGGCCGATGTATATATATTTATATCTATTGTGATATTGCAAAAGATCCTCCGTACAAGGGAGACTCTGCCAAAATTTTCTGTAAATTTTTGGAGTTAGAAAAATTTTTGGAAATTTTTTGTTAACGAAAAGTCAATTTCTAAATTGGAATGAAAATGTAGGAATTGAACTAGAAAAGTGTAACCATCAGATTTTGGAGAAGTTAAGGAATTAAAATGAATTCGAAATCAAGTTGGAACGGTTTGTTTTTGGAAAAAAGTTAATGGATTTCAAGACTTTTTCTTACCTGGCAATTTCGAGGACGAAATTCTTTTAAGGGGGAAAGTTTGTAACGACCCAGAATTCCTGTCATTTGAAATTCGTATATTTAATTGATTTTAAATATTAAACAAGTAAAATTTGTAAGTCGAATAAATTATATTTCGAATATCTAGATTTAATTGGATAATTAAATCGATAATTTAATATTTGAAATTATAGAAATAATTGGAAATTGGGTTTAATGTGATTAAATTTGATTTGTAAAGTTGTATTAAATCATATTTGAATTAAATTGATATTATAGAACTTTTAAAATTCGAAATAAAAGTTAATTTGTAGAAATTGAATATTTTAATATTTAATTGACGAGTAAAAATAGTCAATTTTCAAACAGTCTCGGATTTCGACGATACTAGTTTCATTGGATCTGTAATGTCAAATTATTGTAAGATTTCAAATATCGTGTCAATCAGATTTACGGTTTGTCCGAGGCAAGCTAAAACGCGTAGAAATCGGTTTAAGTGAATTTTAAATTTAAATAGTCGATTTGAAAACCTATCTTTCAAATACCATCGAATTGGCTCCTGATATATATTCCATTGCGTTCGGAATAGGGGTAAAACATTATAAACGCGAGGCGGCATGCTTCGTTTGGAGTTCGGAAAAATCTCGGATGAATAGTGTTTAGGCAATTTTCTGTATAAGGACCTCATTTTCTCTATTTTGCACAAACCCTAGGGTTTCTAGTTACAGCCGCCGCTTGTTTATTTCAATGGCCGGTAACGTGCCTTGTAACAACCCGCATATTTAATGATTTTATATTTAAATGTTTTATTTAAATATAGTGTCGTTAGTCGGATTTTTTAGGTCCGAAATGTTACTTTTTGCAAACGGCCGATTTAGGGCTCAAAACCACTTCCATTGATTTCAAAATGGCGTTTGCGATCCTTTTGAGTATAAACTTTGATATGTTTGAAGTAAGTTGAATTTGGCTACTTTTTCTAATTGGGTTTTGGGTTTGGGTTCAGCCCATTTGCTAGTTTAATACCCTAACTCAGTCCCTCTCTTCCCCACTCACTCATTTCATTTTATAAAACTTAAGCTTCAACTGAAAATGGTGGAAGGGAAAGGGAAATAGAAATTCCAAGCCCTAGTTTACTTGCAAACTTGAATTCTTGCTCCAAAAATCAAAGAGAAACTATCGGTAAGCCTTCTCTTCATCTTCTCTATCTCTTTCTCTCTTCAATCTCGGAAATTCCTAAACCTAAACTTAAGAAATACTTGTTTTGATCTTATATTGAAGCTTGTTGAGTTGAAGTGGAGATTGGTTGGTCTTCTCCTTGCAAATTGAGCTCCTTCTTCTTTGCTTTTGGGTTAAAGGTGAGATTTTTATCTCACATCTATGACTATAAGTACCTTTGGTTATTAGGTATGAATTCCTAACACTTGTTCATTTCCATTTGCTTTCGATTTGGGTTGATTAGGTGAATTTGCCAAATTATGATTTTTGAAGCCAAATCTATGTAAAACCTTATATGGTTGATGTTTATGTTGTTCGGAGTGTTTGGGTGTGTCGTTAAGGTTGGGTAGTCGTTTGACGTAAGCCCATAATCAACACGCATCCGATTGCTTTCGATTTGTTTGGCCATAGATGGCCTAGGTTCAGGAAATGCCTGACCATCAGGTTCAGACGTCTGAAACCCTATTTCAGACGTCTGAATATTGTTCTGGGGAATATTTCTATTCCCAGATTCAGACGTCTGAATTTATATTTCAGACGTCTGAAAGTGCTAAATTTCAACCAGAAAGGAAATAGGCAAAATAATTCCTATTTCAGACGTCTGAAAGTTTGGGTTTAGACGTCTGAATTCTGCTCTAGAAAACAAATTAATTTCCAGATTCAGACTTCTGAATCCCTTCTTTCAGACGTCTGAATCTATTGTCTTTTTCCAATTGGCCTTGTTCGTTTAGTTTTCCAAATTTAATCGACGCTTGTTGATTCCAATTAGTTGTTTATGCATATTTTACCTTGATGGTTCCTTTTTGACTTCATTCACAGGTTTTATAAATGATTTCTTCAATTCGTATTAAAACCTCGCTTCTCCAATTTATAAATTCTATTTAAAACACACACACAATTTCGCACACCGAGCGAAGTGGGAGAAGAATTAAATGATTAGATAAAATGCGTGCAATGAACACGTGCGTTCATCCTTTCAGTTAATTCCCAATCTATTCGTTTGAACGTTTTGAACTTTGGTCTGGTTTACCGATGAAATGAGGTGAACTTTGTACTACTTTGAGTGTGAAATTGACTAACGGATAGTAAACCGCTTAGTGCAAACGAGTGGTTATGGGACTCACGTTAACACTTTTCGGATTTCTTTTTGAGAGTTATGACACATTCTGCCAGTTAGTGGTGTCCAGTACTGTGCCTCCGGACCTTCAACACTACGGTTTGTTGCCTTTAGGATAGTGTCTTCGGACTGTCTCCTTCAGGTTTGTTGCCTTCGTGTATGTTGCCTTCGGGTTGTGCCTTCGGGTTTGTTGCCCTATAGTATCGCTTTCTATGTTGGTCGTTATGAGCCGCATGGGTGATATTGGGTTTGGAGTCTTCGGGCTCATGGATCCTTGTTTATACAGTACTGAGCTCGAGCAATTTTATGATGTTTCATTGATATGTATATTCCCTAGGTATCGCCCTTCGGTGTTAGTCTTTTTGAGCCGCATGATATGTAGCGATTACCTTGTGGAACTTGTGTTACCTTCATTAGTATTTGTTATTGCCTTTTTGGCTTGCTTTGGGATATTCTTATCCTTTGTCTGTTGTGTTGCCGATGAGATGAGGCTTGTTTTGTTATCATATGATTCATCTTTTGTTAGATGATTGTGTTATCTCTTTTAGAGATATTTGTTATACTTTGTAACCTTGCAGGTTTATTGTTGTTCAGTTTATCTAACTGATTTGTTTAGCTAGACTGACCCGTGTATTGTATACTCGGGTCAGACCGAGATGTTTCAGGTTAGGTGTTTTTGGACTTAGCCTATTTTGCTTCCGCATGGACTATTCAGCTTGCTCCTTTTTGTCATAGCTTTTCGTGTATTCCTATTTTGTTGTAACTCTGATATTTATTCTTCTGGATTTGTCTGTATATTGTGGTTTGCTATACCACTCGACATGTATTATTCTGTATACTCTGTTATGTATCAGTATATGTATATCTATGATGATCTTCTGTTCTGTTTTGTATATTACATTTGAGTTGTTATATTCTGTTCTGATAGATCCTCCAACCACCTATGGTTTTGTTTTAAGTATTCATTGGGTATGTCGACCTGCTTGGTGTGACTATTGTCGATGTATTCAATAGATAGTTAGAATAAGGCTATAGATGGTCGCTCCCAACCAGCCTTATTCTCCGTGTTAGTTGACGGCATTACCATGGATTGTCCTTGGCTAGCGTGGGTATAGAGGTGGGGAGTCACAGCTTGGTATCAGAGCGAGGTTCAGGACAAAATATGATAAACATAGAATAGATGCACATATTACGGTACATCAAAGTGTATAAGTGATACAAATCTTTGAATCATCGTGCCTTTCTATTCCTTCTACCATCAAAGGTTAGATAGAATTTGGGGAATACGTCTAGGAATGCATTTTATTCCGTAGTATTCCGTATTGAAGTATCTACCTTGTGATTAATCTTGTTCTTATCTTACTTTCAGCGTATGGCTAGAAGAGGCAGGGGACGACGTTCGGATGCTGGGCGATCTAGTGGTTCACATCCGGATGGCGTTTATATGTCTGCCGATCAGTTTTTGGAATTGTTTAGGAGCACTCAGCCTCTAGTTCCTCCTCGAGTGTCTCCACCTCGCAAGTCTGCCTTTGCACGCCAGTGCAGTGATTTTGCTCATTTTGGAGGAAAGCCGTTTATAGGCTCCGAGTCTGTTCTTGAAGTCCAAGCTTGGTTTCGCACGTGCGAGCGTATCTTCTCTCGCATGGATCTTTCTGACCATGATAGAGTTCTTGTAACTTCTAGCTTATTACGAGAGCGTGCTCTTGATTGGTATGAGCTTCTTACAGCCGAAATTGATGAGTCTACTCTCTCTTGGACTCAGTTTCGGGAGCGGTTCGAACTCAAGTTCATTCCTGAATCTGAAAAAGTTTTATTGACCCGTCGCTTCCTTGAGTTGAAGCATGGGAAATCTTCTGTTTCTAAGTATGTTGCATCATTCGAGGCTTTATCTAAGTATGGTCTTGAATTCATTAGCACTTCTTATAAGAAGAATTTCAAGTTTGTTTCTGGTCTTAAGAAATATCTTAAGAAGTCTTTGTTGCTCCAGCTTAAGCTTTCTTTTGAGGAGTTGGTTGATTCGGCACTTCATCTTGAAACCGTCGAGAAGGAGTGTGATAGTAGTGAGGATGTTGAGGTTTCCAAGAACTCCAACAAGAATTCGTTTCCATTTTAGAAGTCCAGGTCTTTTCCTTCCAAGAAGAAGAAGACTGGTAGTTCTAGCTCTCAGCCTCAGTCTGCTGGAACACCTTTCATTCGGAAGTGTTTCAATTGTGGTTCTCCTGATCATATTATTCGAGCTTTTCCTAAGCCTCTCTTCTGTCGCTACTGCAAGAAGGAAGGTCATCATGTTTCCACTTGCCCTACTGTTACAGCTGGTGCCAAGTCTAGCAAGCTTTATGCTGCTAAGGCTTCTGAAGGCCTTTCTCAACCTAAAGGTATACCTCCATCTATTTTGGAAGGTTCTATTTTATTTCATGACATAGTATACGAGTTCTTTTCAATACGGGTGCTTCACATTCTTTCGTATCGAAAAAGCTTGTTGATGATTTATCCTTGGATGTTTCTTATATGGTTACTTCATTGAGGATTGCGAATCCTATTAAGGGATCCGCGACCCTTAGTTTTCTTTGTGATGATATTGAGATTGTTTTATGTGTCTTTTCTTTTCGTGCGAATCTGCACGTTATTTCTTGTCTGGGATTTGATATGATTTTGGGTATGAACTGGCTAGTGAGATACGATACCTGGATTATTTGTTCTGAGAGGATTATATATCTTCGACATCCGGATTCACCTACTCAGTTATCTCTTGTTCTTCGGGATGTGGATAATTCCGAAATGGCTTTATATTCTCTTGATTCACGAGATGATGATGACATATCTCATATTCCTATTGCTTGTGACTTTTCTGATGTTTTTGAGCCTGTTTCGGGTTTGCCACCTAAGCGAGAAATTGAGTTCCGCATTGATCTCATTCCAGGCGTGCAGCCAGTTATTCGTCCTCCCACGAGGATGTCTACAAGGGAAAATGAGGAACTCAAGAAGCAGCTTTTAGAGCTTGAGTCCAAGCAGTTAATTCAGTCTAGTTTTTCTCCGTGGGGATCCGCGGTCGTCTTCATGAAGAAATCCGATGGAACTCTTAGGCTTTGCATTGACTATCGCAAGCTTAACGAGTTAACCATCAGGAATAGGTATCCATTGCCTAGGATCGATGATATGTTCGATCTATTGAGTGGTGCTAAGGTCTTTTCTCAGCTTGACCTTGACATGGGTTTTCATCAGTTACGAGTCGCGGAGGATAGCATTCCTCTTACCGCTTTCCGCACTCGTTATGGTTATTTTGAGTGGCTCGTTATGCCGTTTGGTTTGACGAACGCTCCTGCTTTCTTTGTTAATCTCATGAATCGATTATTCCAGGAATATTTCGATAAGTTCGTCCTTGTGTTCATTGATGATATCCTTATTTACTCTAAGTCTGAAGTCGAGCGTGCTAATCACTTGAGAATTGTCTTGAGTACCCTTCGTCGTCATCAGCTTAGAGCCACTCCAAGTGCCATTTTTGGGAGAATAAGGTTAAGTTCTTAGGCCATGTTGTATCTTCCGATGGCATTTCTGTCGATCCCTCAAAGATCGAAGCCATCTAGAATTGGAAGAGGCCTGAGAATGTGCATGAGATTTGTAGTTTCCTTGGATTGGCAGGTTATTACCGTCGGTTCATTAAGGATTTTCCCGTATTGTGCTTCCTCTCACCAGCCTTACTCGGAAAGGCATTTGTTATATTTGGTCTGACAAGTGTGAGGCTTCCTTTCAGTCAATAAAGGAACTTCTCACTAATGCTCCTATTTTGGTGGTTCCCGAGGGGAATCATGATTTTGTTGTCTAAACCGATTCTTGTGGTAGTGGTCTCGGTGTCGTTCTTATGCAGAAGGATCGGGTAGTTGCTTATGCTTCTAGGCAACTGCATCCGAATGAAGTTCGCTATGCCACTCATGATCTTGAGTTAGCCGCCATTGTCTTTGCCTTGAAGATTTGGCGACATTATTTATTGGGCGAGCGCTCCATTCTCTATACCGATCATAAATCTTTGAAGTATTTGTTCACTCAAAAGGAACTCAATATGAGACAACAGCGTTGGCTCGAGTTTCTTGCCTCCTATTACTTTGATATCCAGTATACCCCTGGAAAGGGTAATCGTGTTGCTGATGCGCTTAGTCGCAAACATTCGGCTGTTATTTCTATGATGCTTGCCGAATGGGATATTCTTCAAACTCTATCTTTTTGTGAAATTCGTGATCGAGGTTCATATTTTGATTCTCCTATTCTATTATTTAGTTTGGGAGCTCGACCTATTTTACTGGATCGTATCGCCGATGCTCAGCGGCGTGATCCTGATTTGTTGCATCTTATTCAGCTTTGTTAGTCTGGATCCTGTGATGAGGCATTGCGGGATTTCAGCATTGATTCTCATGGGTGTCTTCGCAAGAAGAACCGTCTTTTTGTGCCTTCTGATTTTGCACTTAGGCATGACATTCTTGATGACTGTCATCATTCTAAGTATACCATTCATCCTGGCAGTAGTAAGATGTATGCCGATATGCGTCGTCTTTATTATTGGGAAGGCATGAAGCGCGAAGTGGCGAGTTATGTGAGTAATTTCATAACTTGTCAGCGTATTAAGGCCGAACATCAGCGTCCTTCTAATCTTCTTCAGCCTCTAGAGATTCCATTGTGGAAATGGGATTAGATTTCTATGGATTTCATTGACGGCCTACCTCGTTCGAGGTCGGGCCATTATAGTATTTGGGTTATTGTTGATCGCCTCACTAAGTCTGCTCATTTTGTCAATATTAAGTCTAATAGAACCGCTTCACATTTGGCTAGATTGTATGTCAAGGAAATCGTGAGACTTCACGGTGTTCCTAGTTCTATTGTGAGTGCTCGTGATCCCTTATTCACGTGTCATTTTTGGCGGAGTCTTCAACAAGCTTTGGGAACAAAGCTTAATTTTAGCACAGCTTATCATCCGCAGTCTGACGGACAGACTGAACGGGTGAATCGTATCTTGGAAGATCTTCTTCGTATTTGTATTTTTGATTTCAGTGGTTGTTGGGAGGATCATTTACCTCTTGTAGAGTTCTCCTACAATAATAGTTTTCAATCTAGTATCGGTATGGCTCCTTTCGAAGCTTTATATGGAAGGCCATGTCGATCACCTTCATGTTGGTTGGAATCTGGAGAGAAGTTTATTCTTGGCCCAGATTTTGTTCGTTATTCTTCCGAGAAGATTGATCTTATTCGATTGAGAATGAAAGAGGCACAGAGCCGCCAGAAATCCTTTGCAGACAACCGTAGGAAGCCTCTCGAATTCTCGATTGGTGATCTTGTTTTTATTCGTGTTTCTCCTTTGAAAGGGGTTATGCGTTTCAGTACGACTGGGAAATTGGCTCCTCGCTATATAGGACCATTTTCTATTACTGAACGTATTGGCCCTATGGCTTATAGAGTTTCACTTCCTGCTCATTTATCTGGCATTCACGACGTGTTTCATGTCTCGCAACTTCGAAAGTGTCTTCGGGAATCAGATTCTATTATTGATTCTCCTGATTTGCTTGAGGTTGGGATCTCACCGGACTTATCTATTGTACAACAGCCTATTCGCGTACTTGACACGGAGGTGCGACACCTTCGGAACAAGGATGTGCCGCTCGTTAAAGTTCAATGGTCCGCTAATCCCAATGACTGTACTTGGGAAACCAGAGAGTTTATCGAGCGATCTTATCCGGGTTTTCTATCTTTGCTTGGGAATGTTGAGAACATCTTTTTATCTCAAGCTTATTTCCTTCTCTTTTGAAGGTTGTATGTATGTAGTTGTTACAAATATCGTCTCTAGGAATTGCGGGGACACAATTTTGTAAGGAGGGGAGATCTGTAACAACCCGCATATTTAACGATTTTATATTTAAATGTTTTATTTAAATATAGTATCGTTAGTCGGATTTTTTAGGTCCGAAATGTTACATTTTGCAAACGACCGATTTAGAGCTCGAAACCACTTCCATTGATTTCAAAATGGCGTTTGCGATCCTTTTGAGTATAAGCTTTGATATGTTTGGAGTAAGTTGAATTTGGCTACGTTTTCTAATTGGGTTTTGGGTTTGGGTTCAGCCCATTTGCTAGTTTAATACCCTAACTCAGCCCCTCTCTTCCCCACTCACTCGTTTCATTTTATAAAACTTAAGCTTCAACTGAAAATGGTGGAAGGGAAATAGAAATTCCAATCCCTAGTTTACTAGCAAACTTGAATTCTTGCTCCAAAAATCAAAGAGAAACTATTGGTAAGCCTTCTCTTCATCTTCTCTATCTCTTTCTCTCTTCAATCTCAGAAATTCCTAAACCTAAACTTAGAAAATACTTGTTTTGATCTTAGATTGAAGCTTGTTGAGTTGAAGTGAAGATTGGTTGGTCTTCTCCTTGCAAATTAAGCTCCTTCTTCTTTGCTTCTGGGTTAAAGGTGAGATTTTTATCTCACATCTATGACTTTAAGTACCTTTGGTTGTTAGGTATGAATTCCTAACACTTGTTCATTTCCATTTGCTTTTGATTTGGGTTGATTAGGTGAAATTGCCAAATTATGATTTTTGAAGCCAAATCTATGTAAAACCTTATATGGTTGATGTTTATGTTGTTCGGAGTGTTTGGGTGTGTCGTTAAGGTTGGGTAGTCGTTTGACGTAAGCCCATAATCAACACGCATCCGATTGCTTTCGATTTGTTTGGCCATAGATGGCCTAGGTTCAGGAAATGCCTGACCATCAGATTCAGACGTCTGAAACCCTATTTCAGACGTCTGAATATTATTCTGGGGAAGATTTTTATTCCCAGATTCAGATGTCTGAATTTATATTTCAGACGTCTGAAAGTGCTAAATTTCAACCAGAAAGGAAATAGGCAAAATAATGCCTATTTCAGACGTCTGAAAGTTTGGGTTCAGACGTCTGAATTCTACTCTGGAAAACAAATTAATTTCCAGATTCAGACGTCTTAATCCCTTCTTTCAGACGTCTGAATCTATTGTCTTTTTCCAATTGGCCTTGTTCGTTTAGTTTTCCAAATATAATCGACGCTTGTTGATTCGAATTAGTTGTTTATGCATATTTGACCTTAATGGTTCCTTTTTGACTTCATTCACAGGTTTTATAAATGATTTCTTCAATTCGTATTAAAACCTCGCTTCTCAATTTATAAATTCTATTTAAAACACACACACATTTTCGCACTCAGAGTGAAGTGGGAGGAGAATTAAATGATTATATAAAACGCATGCAATGAACATGTGCGTTCATCCTTTCAGTTAATTCCCAATCTATTCGTTTGAACGTTTTGACCTTTGGTCTGGTTTACCGATGAAATGAGGTGAACTTTGTACTGCTTTGAGTGTGAAATTGACTGACGGATAGTAAACCGTTTAGTGCGAATGAGACTCACGTTAACACTTTTCAGATTCCTTTTTGAGAGTTATGACACATTCTGCCAGTTAGTGGTGTCCAGTACTGGGCCTCCGCACCTTCACCACTACGGTTTGTTGCCTTTGGGATAGTGTCTTCGGACTGTCTCCTTCAGGTTTGTTGCCTTCGGGTATGTTGCCTTCGGGTTGTGCCTTCGGGTTTGTTGCCCTATAGTATCGCTTTCTATGTTGGTCGTTATGAGCCGCATGGGTGATATTGGGTTTGGAGTCTTCGGGCTCATGGATCCTTGTTTATACAGTACTGAGCTCGAGCAATTTTATGATGTTTCATTGATATGTATATTCCCTAGGTATCGCCCTTCGGTGTTGGTCTTTTTGAGCCGCATGATATGTAGCGATTACCTTATGGAACTTGTGTTACCTTCATTGGTATTTGTTATTGCCTTTTTGGCTTGCTTTGGGATATTCTTATCCTTTGTCTGTTGTGTTGCCGATGAGATGAGGCTTGTTTCGTTATCATATGATACATCTTTTGTTAGATGATTGTGTTATCTCCTTTAGAGATATTTGTTATACTTTGTAACCTTTCAGGTTTATTGTTGTTCAGTTTATCTAACTGATTTGTTTAGCTAGACTGACCCGTGTATTGTATACTCGGGTCAGACCGAGATGTTTCAGGTTAGGTGTTTTTGGACTTAGCCTATTTTGCTTCCGCATGGACTATTCAGCTTGCTCCTTTTTGTCATAGCTTTTTGTGTAGTCCTATTTTGTTGTAACTCTGATATTTATTCTTCTGGATTTGTCTGTATATTGTGGTTTTCTATACCACTCGGCATGTATTATTCTGTATACTCTGTTATGTATCAATATATGTATATCTATGATGATCTTCTGTTCTGTGATGTATATTACATTTGAGTTGTTATATTCTGTTCTGATAGATCCTCCAACCACCTATGGTTTTGTTTTAAGTATTCATTGGGTATGTCGACCTGCTTGGTGTGACTATTGTCGATCTATTCAATAGATAGTTAGAATAAGGCTATAGATGGTCGCTCCCAACCAGCCTTATTCTCCGTGTTAGTTGACGGCATTACCATGTAGTGTCCTTGGCTAGCGTGGGCATAGAGGTGGGGCGTCACATGCCTCCTTCTCCTTCGTTTTTCTCCAAATCCACAAACTAATTTCAAAAACTTTCAACTGCAAAATTAAAGAGCACATCAAGATCCATCGATCCAACGGCTATGATCGTTTGAAACAAAGTAAATCGACGAAAATTCGTATTGGAATGTCGCACGTTTCGGTGCATTGTTCGAAGTCTACAGGCGACCGAGTTCTCTGATGTTCGTGTCGAAGGCGAAGCTTGCGTAGGGCTTCAATGTGAGGGTGATTGATCGGCCTCTTGGGCGGTGATGTGGGCGCGACTTTGATGGATTCGAACGTGATAAATGGTTTCAAACATGAATTTCTATCCTGGAGAAGATGATGAACATGCGGCCCGATCTCATCAATTGAGATGCATGGCCCAAATTGATATTAGGTTTAAAAAAATGAAATTTAAAGTTGTTAATTATTATTATTTTAAATTGTACAAACTTTAAAATTGCATATCTTTGTCGTACGAGGTCCGTTTCGCATGAAACGAATTGCGTTGGGTTCGTATGGACGAATACTACGCGATGAAGATGAATTGGGATTGATTGGAGCTAGTGTGAATTTTGGGTAAAATTAAATGCGCGTTTAATTTTATTCGGAATAAAACACTACAACCGCTATTGGAAGCAAGGTGAGAACTTCTCACTCAATCGAATCTGTTTCGATTTAAATTTAAATAGTTAAATTTAGAATTGCTTAATTGTGTGATTAAATGATGGTTTCTATTTGTTGTATTGAAATAGACCCTATACGCCACATATTAAGCGGAGGTTATTTTATTAAACACATATACCACGATATTCCACCTTGAAGTGGAATTGGTATTATATATGTACTTGGAGTTGATTTCCCGTATTATATAGCAGATGAGACCTTATTGCGCCGCATAATAGCGGATGATATTTTATATAAACCCATGTACCGCGATATCCCGTCTTGAAACGGGATTGGTATTGTGCTAACATCTGTGGATGCAGGGAAACAGGTTGGAGGGATCCAACTAGATTCCTCAAATAATTGAATTTGTTTCAATATTGTGTGTTGATTATTTATAATCTCTATGCGATTATCTTTGTGATTGAAATCGTCGAAGGCTAAAATTTAGCCGAATATAATTTTGGTATCGTTGGATACCAGAAATAAAAAAATATTTGATTTTTGAAAATTCAGGTTGAAAGTTATGATAAAATTTATTTTTGAGAATTGGATAAATTTAAAAGAAGGAATTCTAAAATAATAAAGTTTATTTTTAATCTTATTGAATAAAATTTTAAAATATGGGAAAAGCTTCAAGAAATGGATTTCGGGTAATTTTTTTCGAAGGTTGAAGAATTTATTCAAAATACGGTTTTTAAAGAGTTTGAAAAATAAAAGAATTTGTTTTCTTTAAAAGGAATTTATTTTTAAAAGGAAATAAAATTTGAAACCCATTTGGGGATTGATTTTTGGTGATTGAATTTAAATCTTTTGAAAATCCATTTGGAAATTTGTTAGGTGTTTTGAAAAGAATTTGGAATCAATTTGAAAATTGATTTGGGGTTTAGTAGAAATTGATTTCAATTTGAGATTAGAATGAAATTCATTTGGTGTTTAATTTCTTGGAAAATCAATATGGAACTTGATTTGGTTGTTTTTTGAAATCGATTGAAAAAATTAATTGTTGTTGAAAGCGATCATTTGAAATCGATTTGAAAATCATATATCAGTGGATATTTGGAAATTTAAATTCACAATGGAATTTATAGAGGAAAGTGAAATTTGTAAAAAAAATAAACATTGATTTATTTTTGAAGCGTGGAAATAAATTTACGGATTTGAAACATAAATTTAAAGTAAATCGGTAAGGATTTATTTAATTGGTTCAAATGAACCATTTTGAAATGAAAGTGTATTCTCCCTGGAAGGCCGAATAAAATTTCCGAATAGCTTTGGAATATATATATATATATATATATATATATATATATATATATATATATATATATGTAAAATTCTAGAATTGGTTTTGAAAAGGATACATTGGAGAAATTAACTTCTTAAATTTTTTTAAATCCTTTTAAGTAAAGATTTATTAAGGTGATATAGAAATGATTATTTCTAAGATGTAATCAATAATTGTTTTAGAAAATAGTTATTTAAATAGTTATACTCTATCTACTAATTTTTATTTTGAAAACTAGTTTGGACTTTGTAACGACCCGCTATTTTAAACCATTCAAATCGACAATAAAACCATACATGTCCGACTTGAATAATTCAAAATACCGAATTGTTAATAAAATTTGGCAAAACTTAAAATATACAGTAAATAAATCAATCATAGATCACTTACACAGAGTAATACAATGCAGCGGGATAGATAAAGAATAGTAGTTCATGAAGCTACTATATACCTCAGCGTTAGAAATAAAATACAACCGAATAGTTCAAATGCCATGAAGTCTCCAATGTAACAGATGGCTTCTCTGAACAAATCAACTGGATGACTGAAGGGATAGATAGCTGGATCTTCAAGCAAAGCTCCAACTTCGAAGATGAGTCTCAAATGCTGTATCTCTCAGTCTGACCCGAGCGTAAAGCAAAACACCAAACACTCGAGTCAGGATTAACATTCTTATATCTATAAATCTAACTCAAGTGAAATATCAACTGAAATATAATTAACTTAGAGGATGTTTGGGATAACCATCCTCTAAGGGTCCATGGAACTATCTAAAAGATAGAAATATACACTATAACACCGTAGTCTTTTCAACTTAATTTATACTTCAAAACCAAATATCATTTTCACTTCAAATATCTTTATACTTCCCAAATAGTATTTTTATATATTAAATAATTTGTACAGTAAAGAAATTTCAATTCCCTCAACTTAACAAATCGTTTAACATCAACCCGACCACCCCATTTAAATCTATTTCAATCTTAATTTTTTAATTTAAATTCAACTCAATTTCTAAAATAACCACTTCAATTTTATCGATCTCAAATTCGGATTTGAAATCACAAAATACCCTTTATATTCAATATATTTCAAAACTTTAAGTATTCAACGTTTCAAACTAACTTTTTAAGCAATTTAGTTTCTAAATAATAAATTCGACTATACTGATTTCAAATACATATCCGAATCTCAAAAGAAACCATTTAAATCCCAATATAGTTCAAGGCTTTAACATTTAATTGAATGTTCAATTTAATAGTTCCATATAGATCTCGATTTAACCTCATTATTATCTAGTCTTAAAATAATCCCTCATTAGATACAATATCATTTAAGTAACCTTAAATTACATTTTACTCAATATTTTCTTTAATTTGTTTAAACGTGAAATATTCATTAAATCACTTAAATAAAAATCCAGTTACAAAATCATACCCTTAAATTTCCCATTCAATAATTTCAAATTGATTTAATTGAATAAATCCTTATTTAAATACCATTTAGATAAACCCACATTTATCTCCCAATCGTAGTAAATTGCAGAATACTTTTTGGAATAAAATTTACATAAATATTTAACATAATTTATGTATTAAATCAAATTTTGACTAAATTAAATATTATTAAATCTATATATCATTACCCTTTATATATAAAAAATTTTAAGGATTAACATTTAATAAGACCATATATTTCTTTCCAAAACAATGAATTAAATTTCAAAATATTTATATATATGGACCAACGATGTCTGTATATATTTCTTATCATATGGTCAAGTGTTACGGATATTTATCATTTCAATCCGTACACTAAATGTATACGGGTGGATAGCATTTCAACCCGTAATCCCAATTCAATTAAATGAAAATCGCTTGGTTTTATCATTTCAACCCATAACGATTTTCTCCTATTCTAAAGTCTGTTCGGGTATGTATCATTTCAACCCATAGTGATTTCTATACTAACAGGGAACTTGCAGAGTGATAACGGATATGTAAATAATAATAACAACAGGCATATATCATCAAAATAAATATATAAACAATAGGATATGGTGTCATATCCCATAAGTGAATAGTTACAGATAATAGCATATATAACAATTTAAATAACTACAGCCTCATATTTCAATTGTCGTCTCAATTGAAATCAAATTTAGTAAATAAAAGAATGTAAATCGTGAGTGATTGCTCACCTTTCGAGGTTAGAGGATATAGACAATGAAGTTGAGTTACGAAATCCAAGCATGGATTACGAAGCAAAGCACAAATGACATGGGTTTGTCGGACAAGCTGATAAATAGGAGTTGACGAAGTCAAATCAGAACTGGATTGATAAGGATAGATGGTATAATTGAATAGATACACCGTATAAAGTTTATGTATGCTTATATACAAATCATATTCAAATTTTTAAACCCATATTGATGTAATATATATATTATTTTCTCTTCTTAAAAATCAATATGTTACTTTAAGGAAAATAAATATACAACATAAAATCATCGGTTTAAATTTTTAAACCCATGATGCAGCTATACAAATAAACGTATAACAAGTAGATTCTATGTTAAATATATTTATGCTTATACTTTATAACCAGACTTATACATAAAGAAACTGTCGATTATAACTTAATATAGTACGCGTGTAAACTCAGGTATTAAAACTGACACACTTACACAACTTAAAGTATATAGACTGACCTGTTACAAATATCCTATAATATAAACCGATAACTTTATTTAATAACTACAGATCCCTTAACTTATATACAAACCAAACTTATATACGCGTAAATTATAAATTATATACAGCAGCTTATGTGTATACTAACTAACATCTTTAAACTAATATATGAATGTACCTAGCTTATAACTTTTATAAACCTTACATATAAATGTACAGTGTTGTGTTTTTTTTTAAACACATTTCAAATAAATCTATAAATATACTCACTTTAAAAATCAATGTTATTACAACATATTTAAAAACAAACTACAGACTAATATAAATTTATATAAAAACTATGACACATATCATCAATCAAATCTACCTTTAAAAAAAACTGTACAAAATTTATAACTTACTATATGTATACATAACAATTTACATTTACTTATGTATGCTAACAGAATACATTAAACCTTTAGAACCGAATGCGAAATTTGAGAAGTATAAAACAACGGATACAAAGCTTGATATATATAACTAATTAATAGGACACGTGCCTAAATTATTCATGCCGATTTTTATAGGCGAAAGAGGAAGGGTAGGCAAGGTAAAAATATATATGCAGTTATCACTTTATATACTTACCACATAATATCTTCCATTCAAAAATACAGAGGCGAAAGAGGGGATAGGAACAACTTCACGGCAAGGATGGAACGTTGGCTGGAAGAGCAGCATGCGGGAACGGAGGTGAGGTGATTTTGATGGGTTGAGGGATGAAGGAATTTTATTTTTATTTCACAAAGAAGTGGGTTGCCTTTTGTAGTAGATAGGAGAGATAAAAGAAGTAAGTATATATCAGTAAAGAGAGGAAACGTAAAGGAAGAAATAAAAGAAATGAATGGATGCGTAAAGAACGTATAGAATTTTATACGTTTCAAAATCAACGGTGCAATTAAAGCAATTTTTATTATTTGTCAGGTTATACGTTTTATATTTATTTCTTTCCTAGATCTCAATTGATATCCGATTATAATATGCAGATTTATTATTATTATCAAACGTTCAAAAAAGTTATCACCCAAAATATAGAAATGGCATATCAACGTCTAGAAGCATAGATTTAGGAAAAAATATTGAAACAATAAATTAAAGGAAATATAAAAAGATAGGTACCAATCAATAGTCAAACCCTGAATTCAGGGAATAAAAAGGTGAGCTATTATTTGGTCTTAACCGATAGAAAATTTGAATGGACATGTAAATAAAAGTAATTGATACTGTGAAGTCCCCTGATTTCGGGAGAATTATTTAGCAATTAATTGTTTACCTTGGGTAGCACTTTCAAATTTGAAACTGAAGGAAGAATGAATAAGAAACGGCTACAGATCAATTAAAGAAGGAGAGGAGTGTGCGAATTTGTATTCCCAAAGCAAAATGGAAAAATATAAAGAGAGGCAGAAGAGTAAATTGAAAAGGAACGTTACGCATGATTTCAGAGAAATAAATAAAAGTAACGACTATTGGTGTAAAATCAACGCGCAAATTGAATGGTTTAAAGGAAGGAATCAGTGGAGTGAAGGAAAGGAAAGGAAAGGTCAGCAATTAATAATTGTGACCCTAAAATTTGGAAAAATATAAAAGCAACGACTATGATTTAGCTGAAAATAATTTATGCCAAGAATGGACAGCACGTTTGAATTTTGAAATGGAAGGAAGGGATAAAGGAGCAGACAGAGGCAAATAAAAGAAATGAACAGAGAAAAAAAACAAAGAAACGTACCATATGAAATAAAGTGTAATGATGAGAATGGTAACGTCTGTCCATTGACATACTTATTAAAGCAATTAAAGTGAAACGAAAGGAACGGTGAAAAATTAGCCCGGAATTCAGGCAGAAATAAAACAATTTTTTTTTGTACTAGCAACGGTCACCCATTTATTTAGCTGACAAATATTAAGGCAATTGATTTATGCGCGTTTAAAATTTGAAACGCAAAAGAAATCAGAAGGTCACGGATCTGGAAGAGGATATTTAGGAATGGTATATGAAGAGATATTGAAATACATTTGTGTCCATAAATAACGTAGATAGTGGACTAATAAATGAAATATCAACGTTTGATACATTGATTCAGCAGAAAAATTAAAGCAAATTTGTTACCATAGTTTGGAGAGCAATAAGGGGGAACGAATATTATTATTAAAAATGAAGGATCTATGATTTAGAATTTTCTTATGTAAAAATATTCAGGCTTAGAAATAATTTTTTTTTCCAGCAATATTTAACCGATATAGATTGAAATAGAATTAAAAAAATAAACTCCCATATAATTAAGTGAAAATTCACTATTTGCTGTATCTTCATATACGTATTCTAAATATAAAATTTTTATTTCAAAATTCAATTATTTAAAATTTTCTCAAAATTGAATTAAATATGAAAATAAAACCATTCAAAACTATTAAAATATTATGGGTCGTTACACTCTCCCCCACTCAAAACTTTTCGTCCCCGAAAAGGAAGGAGGTAGGAGAATAGAACAACCAGAAATAAAGGTAGATTGAAAGTCAAGGGTAATTTAAATTTTTAAACTATATAAATTTTACTTGAAATATTCATTTGCAATTCAGTTATCTTTAATACTTTAAAATTTTCAAAACTCATTGGAATTTAATATGTTTAACTAACATCTTTATACATATGTGAAAGCTATTTGAAAACAATTATTTGCATCATTAGTTATATTTACAAAGAAGCTATTGAAAACATTAAATCCATAATTCATAAATTTATAAATTTATCTGAAGATACTTTTCAAATATTATCAATAAATTAATAATCATTTTCTTTAAATATGTTTTATTTAATTAATAACTTCAAAGATTTTTATACCACTAAAATTTTATATAAAACAATGCAGTATACAAATAAGCAATATTTAAAAGATTTATTCAAAAAGGAAAGGAAGGTAGATTCCGAAAACGGAATATAGGTGAAAAATGAAGCTGAGCAGATGAGGTAGATTCAAAAGAATAGAATCGGGCACGAATAATTTATTTCAAACCATAAGAATTTAAATTTCAAATATTAATACAAAATTTCTTTGTTGAAAATACTTTATAATAAAATACCTTTATAAATAAAATATTTTTATATCGAAACCAATTTTTCTTTCGAAAATACTTTTATAACTCAATGTTTTAACAAGTTTATCCTCGTTCTTGCAGACTCTGGCCATGCGTTGATCAGGCGCAAAGCTAGAATCCTTCAAGTACTTAGTAGACTTGTTTCAACACCAAGTGAAAATACTTGAAAACCTTTAAAAACAGATATGGAAAGTACAATCCAAACAAAACAACCAAACCAAAACCTTTGTCCGATCATGGTTCGCAGATACACAATGGTTACGCCTGGGTCCCCCAGGAAACAATCCATATCCGTAAGCTTTCTCAGCCCTGCGAGTTACGCCATGATGACTAGTAGAGTGCAGGATACACAATGGTTACGCCTGAATCCCCCAGGAAACAATCCGTACCCCCAGGCAAGACTCAGCCAGGCACTTGCGCTACTATTCGCGACCTACACAGATTGCAGGATACATAATGGTTACGCCTGCATCCCCCAGGAAACAATCTGTACCCCTAGGCAAGACTCAGCCAGGCAATTGCGCTATGCATTCGCGAGAAAAAAAAACCATGGGTTACGCCACGGTGGGAAACACTCGAGTATTACATCCGGAAAACCGAAAATCAGAGAGAATAATATCGATAGAATGAATCCACGATGTGGCCACAAAGCGGATATCAAGCAGAAGGCACTTTCCATATCTTTACTTCGAAAATATATATCATATAGTACCTTTTCAAATCACTTTCAAATATCATACTTATATAAAGTCCATTATATATAGGATTCCCTTTTTCCCAAATCGAATACTTTCCAAATCAATAGTAGATCAAATCATACTTATATAGACTTCGATTATATAAAATCTCTTTCCAAATTGAGTACCTTTCAAATCAATAGATTTCAAATCAACTTCATACTTATACAATCCATTTTATATAAGTTCGACCACTCCCAAATCAAGTGCTTAGTAATCTAAGGTTCTCAATTTCAAATCATTTCAATATCAATTCAGTTTCAAAATCATATATGATTTCACCAAATTTTCTTCCGAATTAAATATCTAATATTTCAAAGTTCCCCAAAAAATAGGTTTATAAAATTATCCCAGTTTCCAAATTAAAATAATTCAAGTCAAACAAATTCATTTCCAAAATCACCATATAAGTACTGGTTTTAATTTCAATTAAATTTCAAAACCAAATATTTTCTCAAAATAAATTATACTAAAAATAGTTTCCAAATTTATAAGTATCCCTTTAAAACTTTTAAACTATCTATTTCTATTTGAAATATCCAATTTACCTTTCTGAAAACCATTTTTCAAAACCATATTTTTTTCAAAACGTTTCAAAACTAAATTTATATTCTTTATCAAACATTTTATACTCCTCGAAATTTCCTAGCTTTGAAAATTTAATCTCGATTTGGAAGTGTTCGAACATTCAAAATAGTTAGGGAAATCAAATTTTCAATTCAACGGTTGAAAATCAACAATAAATCAATAAACCAATTATTAAATCCGAAACTCGAGGACTGAACACCGGTCTCATTTTAAATTGTTTCAAATATATACTTATATCTTTCTAAAATATCAAATTATACTTCAGAATTTGAAATCAAAAACGGTTTTACAAAATCACTTGCATAGCGAAGCTATTAAAGTGGCCACTCCCCCACTCTGAAACTCGAAAATCAATGTCGATGATGCGTGCACTCATCAACGAAATTATTTTCAAGCGACATAAGTGAGTTCTGGATTTCTATTTTCTTGAAAACTTCTTTGAAATTTCTTCAAAATTATTGGAATTCATTTGAACTCATTTGAAACATTTCTTATTCGGAAAAATACTTTTAAATCATATTATTTTTATATATTTTCCAAAATCTTAAAACCAATTTCAAAATACCGGAATTCAATTCTCAAATTTCAAATTTAACCCTTCAGTTATAAATCATTTTTATATGAATCACTTTCTTATAAATTTTTTGAAATTTCCAATCCTTTCAAAACTTTTATATATAGAATAACATTTTTTATTCGTTTTATATATAGGTATATAATCCTTATCGAAAACATTTTCACTTTTTATATAGAATAAAATCATAATTATCAAAATAATAATTTCGATATATAAAACAATTTCAAAAATGCAAATATACTCGATTTTCAAAGAATAATTTTAAGAATGGATTTCAAAACAAAGATAGAGATTTGAATTAGAGGAACTCCAATCAATAGAATTCTGATTCGAAGATAGACTCGATCAAAGATGAGATAATTAAATTACAAAATAGAAGATGGATATACTTCTATAAATCGCGGGCGACCTTAACCGGGTCAACCGTGACTTCAGGGATATGATTGATGCGGAATTCTAAAACAAATCGACATTCGATTGCCAGAGATAGAATTCGGCATATCAAGATATAGCAGCATCGTAAACCGAGGATACAAAAATCTTCGGTGAATCGATGCCAATTGTAAAGGTGTTTTCACCCCCTTTACAAAACATTCGGTGGAGTTATGGGATACTCCAGAATCAAACGAATATAAATAGGAAGAGACAAGAATGAATTTCGGGACCGAGGGACATTCCAAAACTCAAAGGAAATTGAGTCAAAAAGGAAGAGATTCAACTCGAACGAAAGTGATTCTGTAAATAAATTTACCATATATGCTAAGTTTTGCCTAGAGCCAAAGCTCTGATACCAACTGTAACGACCCGCTATTTTAAACCATTCAAATCGACAATAAAACCATACATGTCCGACTTGAATAATTCAAAATACCAAATTGTTAATAAAATTTGGCAAAACTTAAAATATACAGTAAATAAATCAATCATAGATCACTTACACAGAGTAATACAATGCAGCGGAATAGATAAAGAATAGTAGTTCATGAAGCTACTATATACCTCAGCGTTAGAAATAAAATACAACCGAATAGTTCAAATGCCATGAAGTCTCCAATGTAACAGATGGCTTCTCTGAACAAATCAACTGGATGACTGAAGGAATAGATAGCTGGATCTTCAAGCAAAGCTCCAACTTCGAAGATGAGTCTCAAATGCTGTATCTCTCAGTCTGACCCGAGCGTAAAGCAAAACACAAAACACTCGAGTCAGGATTAACATTCTTATATCTATAAATCTAACTTAAGTGAAATATCAACTGAAATATAATTAACTTAGAGGATGTTTGGGATAACCATCCTCTAAGGGTCCATGGAACTATCTAAAAGATAGAAATATACACTATAACACCGTAGTCTTTTCAACTTAATTTATACTTCAAAACCAAATATCATTTTCACTTCAAATATCTCTATACTTCCCAAATAGTATTTTTATATATTAAATAATTTGTACAGTAAAGAAATTTCAATTCCCTCAACTTAACAAATCGTTTAACATCAACCCGACCACCCCATTTAAATCTATTTCAATCTTAATTTTTTAATTTAAATTCAACTCAATTTCTAAAATAACCACTTCAATTTTATCGATCTCAAATTCGGATTTGAAATCACAAAATACCCTTTATATTCAATATATTTCAAAACTTTAAGTATTCAACGTTTCAAACTAACTTTTTAAGCAATTTAGTTTCTAAATAATAAATTCCACTATACTGATTTCAAATACATATCCGAATCTCAAAATAAACCATTTAAATCCCAATATAGTTCAAAGCTTTAACATTTAATTAAATGTTCAATTTAATAGTTCCATATAGATCTCGATTTAACCTCATTATTATCTAGTCTTAAAATAATCCCTCATTAGATACAATATCATTTAAGTAACCTTAAATTACATTTTACTCAATATTTTCTTTAATTTGTTTAAACGTGAAATATTCATTAAATCACTTAAATAAAAATCCAGTTACAAAATCATACCCTTAAATTTCCCATTCAATAATTTCAAATTGATTTAATTGAATAAATCCTTATTTAAATACCATTTAGATAAACCCACATTTATCTCCCAATCGTAGTAAATTGCAGAATACTTTTTGGAATAAAATTTACATAAATATTTAACATAATTTATGTATTAAATCAAATTTTGACTAAATTAAATATTATTAAATCTATATATCATTACCCTTTATATATAAAAAAATTTAAGGATTAACATTTAATAAGACCATATATTTCTTTCCAAAACAATGAATTAAATTTCAAAATATTTATATATATGGACCAACGATGTCTGTATATATTTCTTATCATATGGTCAAGTGTTACGGATATTTATCATTTCAATCCGTACACTAAATGTATACGGGTGGATAGCATTTCAACCCGTAATCCCAATTCAATTAAATGAAAATCGCTTGGTTTTATCATTTCAACCCATAACGATTTTCTCCTATTCTAAAGTCTGTTCGGGTATGTATCATTTCAACCCATAGTGATTTCTATACTAACAGGGAACTTGCAGAGTGATAACGGATATGTAAATAATAATAACAACAGGCATATATCATCAAAATAAATATATAAACAATAGGATATGGTGTCATATCCCATAAGTGAATAGTTACAGATAATAGCATATATAACAATTTAAATAACTACAGCCTCATATTTCAATTGTCGTCTCAATTGAAATCAAATTTAGTAAATAAAAGAATGTAAATCGTGAGTGATTGCTCACCTTTCGAGGTTAGAGGATATAGACAACGAAGTTGAGTTACGAAATCCAAGCATGGATTACGAAGCAAAGCACGAAGGACATGGGTTTGTCGGACAAGCTGATAAATAGGAGTTGACGAAGTCAAATCAGAACTGGATTGATAAGGATAGATGGTATAATTGAATAGATACACCGTATAAAGTTTATGTATGCTTATATACAAATCATATTCAAATTTTTAAACCCATATTGATGTAATATATATATTATTTTCTCTTCTTAAAAATCAATATGTTACTTTAAGGAAAATAAATATACAACATAAAATCATCGGTTTAAATTTTTAAACCCATGATGCAGCTATACAAATAAACGTATAACAAGTAGATTCTATGTTAAATATATTTATGCTTATACTTTATAACCAGACTTATACATAAAGAAACTGTCGATTATAACTTAATATAGTACGCGTGTAAACTCAGGTATTAAAACTGACACACTTACACAACTTAAAGTATATAGACTGACCTGTTACAAATATCCTATAATATAAAACCGATAACTTTATTTAATAACTACAGATCCCTTAACTTATATACAAACCAAACTTATATACGCGTAAATTATAAATTATATACAGCAGCTTATGTGTATACTAACTAACATCTTTAAACTAATATATGAATGTACCTAGCTTATAACTTTTATAAACCTTACATATAAATGTACAGTGTTGTGTTTTTTTTTTAAACACATTTCAAATAAATCTATAAATATACTCACTTTAAAAATCAATGTTATTACAACATATTTAAAAACAAACTACAGACTAATATAAATTTATATAAAAACTATGACACATATCATCAATCAAATCTACCTTTAAAAAAAACTGTACAAAATTTATAACTTACTATATGTATACATAACAATTTACATTTACTTATGTATGCTAACAGAATACATTAAACCTTTAGAACCGAATGCGAAATTTGAGAAGTATAAAACAACGGATACAAAGCTTGATATATATAACTAATTAATAGGGCACGTGCCTAAATTATTCATGCCGATTTTTATAGGCGAAAGAGGAAGGGTAGGCAAGGTAAAAATATATATGCAGTTATCACTTTATATACTTACCACATAATATCTTCCATTCAAAAATACAGAGGCGAAAGAGGGGATAGGAACAACTTCACGGCAAGGATGGAACGTTGGCTGGAAGAGCAGCATGCGGGAACGGAGGTGAGGTGATTTTGATGGGTTGAGGGATGAAGGAATTTTTTTTTTTATTTCACAAAGAAGTGGGTTGCCTTTTGTAGTAGATAGGAGAGATAAAAGAAGTAAGTATATATCAGTAAAGAGAGGAAACGTAAAGGAAGAAATAAAAGAAATGAATGGATGCGTAAAGAACGTATAGAATTTTATACGTTTCAAAATCAACGGTGCAATTAAAGCAATTTTTATTATTTGTCAGGTTATACGTTTTATATTTATTTCTTTCCTAGATCTCAATTGATATCCGATTATAATATGCAGATTTATTATTATTATCAAACGTTCAAAAAAGTTATCACCCAAAATATAGAAATGGCATATCAACGTCTAGAAGCATAGATTTAGGAAAAAATATTGAAACAATAAATTAAAGGAAATATAAAAAGATAGGTACCAATCAATAGTCAAACCCTGAATTCAGGGAATAAAAAGGTGAGCTATTATTTGGTCTTAACCGATAGAAAATTTGAATGGACATGTAAATAAAAGTAATTGATACTGTGAAGTCCCCTGATTTCGGGAGAATTATTTAGCAATTAATTGTTTACCTTGGGTAGCACTTTCAAATTTGAAACTGAAGGAAGAATGAATAAGAAACGGCTACAGATCAATTAAAGAAGGAGAGGAGTGTGCGAATTTGTATTCCCAAAGCAAAATGGAAAAATATAAAGAGAGGCAGAAGAATAAATTGAAAAGGAACGTTACGCATGATTTCAGAGAAATAAATAAAAGTAACGACTATTGGTATAAAATCAACGCGCAAATTGAATGGTTTAAAGGAAGGAATCAGTGGAGTGAAGGAAAGGAAAGGAAAGGTCAGCAATTAATAATTGTGACCCTAAAATTTGGAAAAATATAAAAGCAACGACTATGATTTAGCTGAAAATAATTTATGCCAAGAATGGACAGCACGTTTGAATTTTGAAATGGAAGGAAGGGATAAAGGAGCAGACAGAGGCAAATAAAAGAAATGAACAGAGAAAAAAAACAAAGAAACGTACCATATGAAATAAAGTGTAATGATGAGAATGGTAACGTCTGTCCATTGACATACTTATTAAAGCAATTAAAGTGAAACGAAAGGAACGGTGAAAAATTAGCCCGGAATTCAGGCAGAAATAAAACAATTTTTTTTGTACTAGCAACGGTCACCCATTTATTTAGCTGACAAATATTAAAGCAATTGATTTATGCGCGTTTAAAATTTGAAACGCAAAAGAAATCAGAAGGTCACGGATCTGGAAGAGGATATTTAGGAATGGTATATGAAGAGATATTGAAATACATTTGTGTCCATAAATAACGTAGATAGTGGACTAATAAATGAAATATCAACGTTTGATACATTGATTCAGCAGAAAAATTAAAGCAAATTTGTTACCATAGTTTGGAGAGCAATAAGGGGGAACGAATATTATTATTAAAAATGAAGGATCTATGATTTAGAATTTTCTTATGTAAAAATATTCATGCTTAGAAATAATTTTTTTTTTCCAGCAATATTTAACCGATATAGATTGAAATAGAATTAAAAAAATAAACTCCCATATAATTAAGTGAAAATTCACTATTTGCTGTATCTTCATATACGTATTCTAAATATAAAATTTTTATTTCAAAATTCAATTATTTAAAATTTTCTCAAAATTGAATTAAATATGAAAATAAAACCATTCAAAACTATTAAAATATTATGGGTCGTTACACTCTCCCCCACTCAAAACTTTTCGTCCCCGAAAAGGAAGGAGGTAGGAGAATAGAACAACCAGAAATAAAGGTAGATTGAAAGTCAAGGGTAATTTAAATTTTTAAACTATATAAATTTTACTTGAAATATTCATTTGCAATTCAGTTATCTTTAATACTTTAAAATTTTCAAAACTCATTGGAATTTAATATGTTTAACTAACATCTTTATACATATGTGAAAGCTATTTGAAAACAATTATTTGCATCATTAGTTATATTTACAAAGAAGCTATTGAAAACATTAAATCCATAATTCATAAATTTATAAATTTATCTGAAGATACTTTTCAAATATTATCAATAAATTAATAATCATTTTCTTTAAATATGTTTTATTTAATTAATAACTTCAAAGATTTTTATACCACTAAAATTTTATATAAAACAATGCAGTATACAAATAAGCAATATTTAAAAGATTTATTCAAAAAGGAAAGGAAGGTAGATTCCGAAAACGGAATATAGGTGAAAAATGAAGCTGAGCAGATGAGGTAGATTCAAAAGAATAGAATCGGGCACGAATAATTTATTTCAAACCATAAGAATTTAAATTTCAAATATTAATACAAAATTTCTTTGTTGAAAATACTTTATAATAAAATACCTTTATAAATAAAATATTTTTATATCGAAACCAATTTTTCTTTCGAAAATACTTTTATAACTCAATGTTTTAACAAGTTTATCCTCGTTCTTGCAGACTCTGGCCATGCGTTGATCAGGCGCAAAGCTAGAATCCTTCAAGTACTTAGTAGACTTGTTTCAACACCAAGTGAAAATACTTGAAAACCTTTAAAAACAGATATGGAAAGTACAATCCAAACAAAACAACCAAACCAAAACCTTTGTCCGATCATGGTTCGCAGATACACAATGGTTACGCCTGGGTCCCCCAGGAAACAATCCATATCCGTAAGCTTTCTCAGCCCTGCGAGTTACGCCATGATGACTAGTAGAGTGCAGGATACACAATGGTTACGCCTGAATCCCCCAGGAAACAATCCGTACCCCCAGGCAAGACTCAGCCAGGCACTTGCGCTACTATTCGCGACCTACACAGATTGCAGGATACACAATGGTTACGCCTGCATCCCCCAGGAAACAATCCGTACCCCTAGGCAAGACTCAGCCAGGCAATTGCGCTATGCATTCGCGAGAAAAAAAAACCATGGGTTACGCCACGGTGGGAAACACTCGAGTATTACATCCGGAAAACCGAAAATCAGAGAGAATAATATCGATAGAATGAATCCACGATGTGGCCACAAAGCGGATATCAAGCAGAAGGCACTTTCCATATCTTTACTTCGAAAATATATATCATATAGTACCTTTTCAAATCACTTTCAAATATCATACTTATATAAAGTCCATTATATATAGGATTCCCTTTTTCCCAAATCGAATACTTTCCAAATCAATAGTAGATCAAATCATACTTATATAGACTTCGATTATATAAAATCTCTTTCCAAATTGAGTACCTTTCAAATCAATAGATTTCAAATCAACTTCATACTTATACAATCCATTTTATATAAGTTCGACCACTCCCAAATCAAGTGCTTAGTAATCTAAGGTTCTCAATTTCAAATCATTTCAATATCAATTCAGTTTCAAAATCATATATGATTTCACCAAATTTTCTTCCGAATTAAATATCTAATATTTCAAAGTTCCCCAAAAAATAGGTTTATAAAATTATCCCAGTTTCCAAATTAAAATAATTCAAGTCAAACAAATTCATTTCCAAAATCACCATATAAGTACTGGTTTTAATTTCAATTAAATTTCAAAACCAAATATTTTCTCAAAATAAATTATACTAAAAATAGTTTCCAAATTTATAAGTATCCCTTTAAAACTTTTAAACTATCTATTTCTATTTGAAATATCCAATTTACCTTTCTGAAAACCATTTTTCAAAACCATATTTTTTTCAAAAAGTTTCAAAACTAAATTTATATTCTTTATCAAACATTTTATACTCCTCGAAATTTCCTAGCTTTGAAAATTTAATCTCGATTTGGAAGTGTTCGAACATTCAAAATAGTTAGGGAAATCAAATTTTCAATTCAACGGTTGAAAATCAACAATAAATCAATAAACCAATTATTAAATCCGAAACTCGAGGACTGAACACCGGTCTCATTTTAAATTGTTTCAAATATATACTTATATCTTTCTAAAATATCAAATTATACTTCAGAATTTGAAATCAAAAACGGTTTTACAAAATCACTTGCATAGCGAAGCTATTAAAGTGGCCACTCCCCCACTCTGAAACTCGAAAATCAATGTCGATGATGCGTGCACTCATCACCGAAATTATTTTCAAGCGACATAAGTGAGTTCTGGATTTCTATTTTCTTGAAAACTTCTTTGAAATTTCTTCAAAATTATTGGAATTCATTTGAACTCATTTGAAACATTTCTTATTCGGAAAAATACTTTTAAATCATATTATTTTTATATATTTTCCAAAATCTTAAAACCAATTTCAAAATACCGGAATTCAATTCTCGAATTTCAAATTTAACCCTTCAGTTATAAATCATTTTTATATGAATCACTTTCTTATAAATTTTTTGAAATTTCCAATCCTTTCAAAACTTTTATATATAGAATAACATTTCTTATTCGTTTTATATATAGGTATATAATCCTTATCGAAAACATTTTCACTTTTTATATAGAATAAAATCATAATTATCAAAATAATAATTTCGATATATAAAACAATTTCAAAAATGCAAATATACTCGATTTTCAAAGAATAATTTTAAGAATGGATTTCAAAACAAAGATAGAGATTTGAATTAGAGGAACTCCAATCAATAGAATTCTGATTCGAAGATAGACTCGATCAAAGATGAGATAATTAAATTACAAAATAGAAGATGGATATACTTCTATAAATCGCGGGCGACCTTAACCGGGTCAACCGTGACTTCAGGGATATGATTGATGCGGAATTCTAAAACAAATCGACATTCGATTGCCAGAGATGGAATTCGGCATATCAAGATATAGCAGCATCGTAAACCGAGGATACAAAAATCTTCGGTGAATCGATGCCAATTGTAAAGGTGTTTTCACCCCCTTTACAAAACATTCGGTGGAGTTATGGGATACTCCAGAATCAAACGAATATAAATAGGAAGAGACAAGAATGAATTTCGGGACCGAGGGACATTCCAAAACTCAAAGGAAATTGAGTCAAAAAGGAAGAGATTCAACTCGAACGAAAGTGATTCTGTAAATAAATTTACCATATATGCTAAGTTTTGCCTAGAGCCAAAGCTCTGATACCAACTGTAACGACCCGCTATTTTAAACCATTCAAATCGACAATAAAACCATACATGTCCGACTTGAATAATTCAAAATATCGAATTGTTCATAAAATTTGGCAAAACTTAAAATATACAGTAAATAAATCAATCATAGATCACTTACACAGAGTAATACAATGCAGCGGAATAGATAAAGAATAGTAGTTCATGAAGCTACTATATACCTTAGCGTTAGAAATAAAATACAACCGAATAGTTCAAATGCCATGATGTCTCCAATGTAACAGATGGCTTCTCTGAACAAATCAACTGGATGACTGAAGGAATAGATAGCTGGATCTTCAAGCAAAGCTCCAACTTCGAAGATGAGTCTCAAATGCTGTATCTCTCAGTCTGACCCGAGCGTAAAGCAAAACACAAAACACTCGAGTCAGGATTAACATTCTTATATCTATAAATCTAACTCAAGTGAAATATCAACTGAAATATAATTAACTTAGAGGATGTTTGGGATAACCATCCTCTAAGGGTCCATGGAACTATCTATAGAAATATACACTATAACACCGTAGTCTTTTCAACTTAATTTATACTTCAAAACCAAATATCATTTTCACTTCAAATATCTCTATACTTCCCAAATAGTATTTTTATATATTAAATAATTTGTACAGTAAAGAAATTTCAATTCCCTCAACTTAACAAATCGTTTAACATCAACCCGACCACCCCATTTAAATCTATTTCAATCTTAATTTTTTAATTTAAATTCAACTCAATTTCTAAAATAACCACTTCAATTTTATCGATCTCAAATTCGGATTTGAAATCACAAAATACCCTTTATATTCAATATATTTCAAAACTTTAAGTATTCAACGTTTCAAACTAACTTTTTAAGCAATTTAGTTTCTAAATAATAAATTCCACTATACTGATTTCAAATACATATCCGAATCTCAAAACAAACCATTTAAATCCCAATATAGTTCAAAGCTTTAACATTTAATTAAATGTTCAATTTAATAGTTCCATATAGATCTCGATTTAACCTCATTATTATCTAGTCTTAAAATAATCCCTCATTAGATACAATATCATTTAAGTAACCTTAAATTACATTTTACTCAATATTTTCTTTAATTTGTTTAAACGTGAAATATTCATTAAATCACTTAAATAAAAATCCAGTTACAAAATCATACCCTTAAATTTCCCATTCAATAATTTCAAATTGATTTAATTGAATAAATCCTTATTTAAATACCATTTAGATAAACCCACATTTATCTCCCAATCGTAGTAAATTGCAGAATACTTTTTGGAATAAAATTTACATAAATATTTAACATAATTTATGTATTAAATCAAATTTTGACTAAATTAAATATTATTAAATCTATATATCATTACCCTTTATATATAAAAAAATTTAAGGATTAACATTTAATAAGACCATATATTTCTTTCCAAAACAATGAATTAAATTTCAAAATATTTATATATATGGACCAACAATGTCTGTATATATTTCTTATCATATGGTCAAGTGTTACGGATATTTATCATTTTAATCCGTACACTAAATGTATACGGGTGGATAGCATTTCAACCCGTAATCCCAATTCAATTAAATGAAAATCGCTTGGTTTTATCATTTCAACCCATAACGATTTTCTCCTATTCTAAAGTCTGTTCGGGTATGTATCATTTCAACCCATAGTGATTTCTATACTAACAGGGAACTTGCAGAGTGATAACGGATATGTAAATAATAATAACAACAGGCATATATCATCAAAATAAATATATAAACAATAGGATATGGTGTCATATCCCATAAGTGAATAGTTACAGATAATAGCATATATAACAATTTAAATAACTACAGCCTCATATTTCAATTGTCATCTCAATTGAAATCAAATTTAGTAAATAAAAGAATGTAAATCGTGAGTGATTGCTCACCTTTCGAGGTTAGAGGATATAGACAACGAAGTTGAGTTACGAAATCCAAGCATGGATTACGAAGCAAAGCACGAAGGACATAGGTTTGTCGGACAAGCTGATAAATAGGAGTTGACGAAGTCAAATCAGAACTGGATTGATAAGGATAGATGGTATAATTGAATAGATACACCGTATAAAGTTTATGTATGCTTATATACAAATCATATTCAAATTTTTAAACCCATATTGATGTAATATATATATTATTTTCTCTTCTTAAAAATCAATATGTTACTTTAAGGAAAATAAATATACAACATAAAATCATCGGTTTAAATTTTTAAACCCATGATGCAGCTATACAAATAAACGTATAACAAGTAGATTCTATGTTAAATATATTTATGCTTATACTTTATAATCAGACTTATACATAAAGAAACTGTCGATTATAACTTAATATAGTACGCGTGTAAACTCAGGTATTAAAACTGACACACTTACACAACTTAAAGTATATAGACTGACCTGTTACAAATATCCTATAATATAAAACCGATAACTTTATTTAATAACTACAGATCCCTTAACTTATATACAAACCAAACTTATATACGCGTAAATTATAAATTATATACAGCAGCTTATGTGTATACTAACTAACATCTTTAAACTAATATATGAATGTACCTAGCTTATAACTTTTATAAACCTTACATATAAATGTACAGTGTTGTGTTTTTTTTTAAACACATTTCAAATAAATCTATAAATATACTCACTTTAAAAATCAATGTTATTACAACATATTTAAAAACAAACTACAGACTAATATAAATTTATATAAAAACTATGACACATATCATCAATCAAATCTACCTTTAAAAAAAACTGTACAAAATTTATAACTTACTATATGTATACATAACAATTTACATTTACTTATGTATGCTAACAGAATACATTAAACCTTTAGAACCGAATGCGAAATTTGAGAAGTATAAAACAACGGATACAAAGCTTGATATATATAACTAATTAATAGGGCACGTGCCTAAATTATTCATGCCGATTTTTATAGGCGAAAGAGGAAGGGTAGGCAAGGTAAAAATATATATGCAGTTATCACTTTATATACTTACCACATAATATCTTCCATTCAAAAATACAGAGGCGAAAGAGGGGATAGGAACAACTTCACGGCAAGGATGGAACGTTGGCTGGAAGAGCAGCATGCGGGAACGGAGGTGAGGTGATTTTGATGGGTTGAGGGATGAAGGAATTTTTTTTTTATTTCACAAAGAAGTGGGTTGCCTTTTGTAGTAGATAGGAGAGATAAAAGAAGTAAGTATATATCAGTAAAGAGAGGAAACGTAAAGGAAGAAATAAAAGAAATGAATGGATGCGTAAAGAACGTATAGAATTTTATACGTTTCAAAATCAACGGTGCAATTAAAGCAATTTTTATTATTTGTCAGGTTATACGTTTTATATTTATTTCTTTCCTAGATCTCAATTGATATCCGATTATAATATGCAGATTTATTATTATTATCAAACGTTCAAAAAAGTTATCACCCAAAATATAGAAATGGCATATCAACGTCTAGAAGCATAGATTTAGGAAAAAATATTGAAACAATAAATTAAAGGAAATATAAAAAGATAGGTACCAATCAATAGTCAAACCCTGAATTCAGGGAATAAAAAGGTGAGCTATTATTTGGTCTTAACCGATAGAAAATTTGAATGGACATGTAAATAAAAGTAATTGATACTGTGAAGTCCCCTGATTTCGGGAGAATTATTTAGCAATTAATTGTTTACCTTGGGTAGCACTTTCAAATTTGAAACTGAAGGAAGAATGAATAAGAAACGGCTACAGATCAATTAAAGAAGGAGAGGAGTGTGCGAATTTGTATTCCCAAAGCAAAATGGAAAAATATAAAGAGAGGCAGAAGAATAAATTGAAAAGGAACGTTACGCATGATTTCAGAGAAATAAATAAAAGTAACGACTATTGGTATAAAATCAACGCGCAAATTGAATGGTTTAAAGGAAGGAATCAGTGGAGTGAAGGAAAGGAAAGGAAAGGTCAGCAATTAATAATTGTGACCCTAAAGTTTGGAAAAATATAAAAGCAACGACTATGATTTAGCTGAAAATAATTTATGCCAAGAATGGACAGCACGTTTGAATTTTGAAATGGAAGGAAGGGATAAAGGAGCAGACAGAGGTAAATAAAAGAAATGAACAGAGAAAAAAAACAAAGAAACGTGCCATATGAAATAAAGTGTAATGATGAGAATGGTAACGTCTGTCCATTGACATACTTATTAAAGCAATTAAAGTGAAACGAAAGGAACGGTGAAAAATTAGCCCGGAATTCAGGCAGAAATAAAACAATTTTTTTTTGTACTAGCAACGGTCACCCATTTATTTAGCTGACAAATATTAAGGCAATTGATTTATGCGCGTTTAAAATTTGAAACGCAAAAGAAATCAGAAGGTCACGGATCTGGAAGAGGATATTTAGGAATGGTATATGAAGAGATATTGAAATACATTTGTGTCCATAAATAACGTAGATAGTGGACTAATAAATGAAATATCAACGTTTGATACATTGATTCAGCAGAAAAATTAAAGCAAATTTGTTACCATAGTTTGGAGAGCAATAAGGGGGAACGAATATTATTATTAAAAATGAAGGATCTATGATTTAGAATTTTCTTATGTAAAAATATTCAGGCTTAGAAATAATTTTTTTTTTCCAGCAATATTTAACCGATATAGATTGAAATAGAATTAAAAAAAATAAACTCCCATATAATTAAGTGAAAATTCACTATTTGCTGTATCTTCATATACGTATGCTAAATATAAAATTTTTATTTCAAAATTCAATTATTTAAAATTTTCTCAAAATTGAATTAAATATGAAAATAAAACCATTCAAAACTATTAAAATATTATGGGTCGTTACAGACTTAAGTTATATGTAATATTAATATAATATTTTTATAACTAATATTTTAAGTAAAGTGTTTAAAGAAAAACCGTTTTATTTCAAAGTGTTTTCCCGATATATTTTGGTTAAGTTTTATAGATTATTTTAAAGTATTTGAACCCGACAGATTTTCAGTGAAAATGAATAAATATTTGGAAGTGTTTCAGCGCATGGAAAATGATTTGAAATTTGTTTTCAAAAGTTGTAAAGGTGAAAAGTGATTTGAAATTTGTTTTCAAATGCTTGAAGTGTGGAAAAATATATCTTGTAAATATTTTTTTTTGGAAAATAAATAATTTGAGAAATTATTTGTAGTCTGGTGATGTTATGCATATCTATTGATAGTTAAATAACCGACTATCAATATTTACCTTTATGTGGGCATTTGTTGTGATTTGCTTGAATTTGAATGCTACACTTATTTTAAAAATAAGCGCTCGTTATTCGGTTTACCCGGGAGAAGACCTTTGGGTCATAAATCCCATTTCGAATAGTGATACGTCGTAATAGATAACATTTGAAGACGGGATATTTTCGAAAAACGGAAGGATTACCGTCGAATGTCTCTACATCGGCTGATCTTTGATATAGAGATTTTATCACCATTTGTGATGGGAAGTCCGGATGTGATTAGTGAATATCTGGATTGCAAGGGCTTCTTTGGAAGTGCCTTCGGTTCCGTTCGATCCCGGAACGGACTTGTATGGATGTGTGTCTGACGTTACAATTTGAGATGTAAAGCTGGTTTCTATCAAATACATTTCTGTTGGTGGTGGGGAATTTATTCTCTTAGCTTAACACCCTTATCTGAGATGTACGAGCTCAGATGTTATGTAGTTGATGGTTACTAGTGATACATTCCCAATTTGGTAATGTGGCATACGAAGTGCTGCTGGTCATTTGTTGATCGAAGCATGACTTTTGTGAAAATCGTAGCTTTATGGACGAGACTTCGTCGGACCTCACACCCCGGAATGGTAGAAACGGGAAGAATGCAGCAAGGTTTTAGGGGGTAGCGCCCCTTAGGGTATGTTCATTTCCTTCTGGATAGAGGTGGTGTCATGGTATGGAGCCCAGATACTTAACCTATGCTGCTGCTGCAAATTTATTACTTTGTGGTTGTTGGTATTGAGGCTCCTCGGATAAAGGTTGTTTGCAACTGGGGGATGACATACTCGTGTCAGTAGTTACCTATTTTTGCAGAGGTAGCCCGACCTTGTGTTGGCAGAGATCCGGTTAGGTTCTCGGGGCGTCCCGCCAGAGGCGTTCTATGTGGCAATAGGAAGTTACTTAGCCTGACTATTTTTTGGAAAATCCAAAGAAACAATACGAGCCCTGTACGGTTTTAGTTGTAGAACTTGCCATCTACTTATGGTGGCGCCCCACTGTTTAGATGGTAGCTATAGTAGGCATACGATAATGGTCGTATGTTGGCTTAGATTTATATTATAATTTCGAAAGGTTTTCCACTGTGCACTAATAATAATAATATCAAAGAAATTTGCGTATCAAGCATGTTTGACTATCATAAGGAGAAATCTCCTCCAATTCTGCGTTTGCATGGTGTGTGTGGCGGGAGGCCTTATGGTAGTTGCATTTTCTAAAAGCATCGCGGATCTATCTTAAAATATTTCTTCATTTGTTTTAAAGAAAAACTGTTTTAAGTTCTCACACCAGTCCCATGACTGACCTGGAGTTTGTTGTTCCCTTTCTAAACTCTGGGTGCCCACCAATTTCCACACGGGCAGTCTAGAGTCAAGTTATCAGGTCATTCTGGAATTCAGGAGTTGTTGTGGGAATCAGGAGTAGAAGCTGGATGGCGAGGCGTATCACTTGTACATGATATTATCTTTTCCGCTGTGTATCCACTTGTAAGGACAAGTTCATATAATTGTCCAGTTGTGTTGTGCTGTAAGTTGACTCTGAGTTTCTGTAATGTAATAACTGATATAGTTCTTTTGATTTAAAGATTATTCATTTATCTATTATATGTTATTCCGCTGTGATTGTGAGATTCTGATATTGTTTCTATTGCTTCTTCTTTCTTTCTTCTTCTACCTCTTCTTCTTTAACCCTAACAATTCGGTTTTCCGTCCTTCGATTGCTCGGCAGTTGATACAGTGGACGTATTAATGTCGATTTTCGAAAGTCGAAAATCTTGAAGACGTTACACTGTGATCCGTGAATAAAGATAAGCGTTATAGTTTATACAGCTTATCAAATATATTGCTGTATTTGAATCTGTGCTGATTAATGATGGTTCACTATTGTGTGTAAAACCCCTCGACCACACTATACACACACAAATATGGATTGCATGAGGAAATTGGTTAAGTCACAGATTTTGAAATAATTTTAAAAGTGGAATTGTTTTGAATCCAAAAGGTTTTGGAAATGGATATGGAGTAAATGTAAAAAATCTTTTGAAAAGGTGTTTTCGAAAATAAAAGTTATTTAGAATAACTTGATTGAGTTTTGAATTTTAAATAATTTGATTTGAATTTGAATTCAAAACTTGAAGTTGAATTCTCTATTTGAAAATTATGGTTTAAAAGGTTATATAAGTTATAAATATGTTTATATGAGTTTTAAACCGTTTTAAAAGTATTGTTTTTGGTAATTTGAATTTAACCCAAGATTTAAGGGCTTTAATTTGTATAAATGTAATCGGATTTTTCCGAAATGAAAACTATTTTTTTTCAAATAATAAAAGCTTTCATATAAGGAACGGATTTCCAATTTGGGTTGAAAAGTATGAAATTTGAAAAAGAAATTGTGAATTGTTTTGAAAGCTATGAATGAAACTTTGTGATGGATTGGTAAACTTTGTGAAGTGAATCTCTTTGTTTAAAGATTTGAAAATGGTAATTTGTTTAAACCATTTGAAAAGAAAGTATTGGGTTTTAAGTTGTGACTTAACCGAAATCCCATAATCCATATGTTTTTAAATATTACGCTCATTATTCGGTTTAGCCGGGAGAGGACCTTGTGTCATATAACCCATTCTGAATAATGACACAATGTTATTGATAACATTTGAAGACTGGTGGTGAAGACTGGGTATTTTCAAGAACGAAAGGATAACCCGTCGATTCTCACTGCACCGAGTCACGTCAGTATAGAGATTCCCTAGGTGATGGGAAGTCCGATCGGGATTATAAATAACCGGATTGCAAGGGCTTCTTTGGAAGTTCCTTCGGTTCTGTTCGAATCTGAAACAGACTTGTATGGATGTGTGTATGACATTACACTTTGAGATGTAAAGCTGGTTTCTATCAAATACATTTCTGTTTGGTGGTGGAGAATTCATTCTCTTAGCTTAACACCCTTCTCTGAGACGTACGAGCTCAAAGGTTATGTAGTTGATGGTTACTAGTGATATATTCCCAAATTGGTAATGTGGCATATGAAGAGCTGCTGATCATTTGTTGATCAAAGCATGTCTTTGTGAAAAAGCGTAGCTTTGTGGACGAGACTGCATCAGGACCTCACAAACCAGAAATGGACGAAACAGGAAAGACACGGCAAGGTTATAAGGGTTGCATCCTTTAGGGTATGTCATTCCCTTTTGGAAAAAGGTGGTATCATGGTATGGAGCCCAGATACTTAACCTATGTGGTTGCTGCAATATCATGACTGTGTGGTTGTTGCTTTGTGATTGAGGGCCCTCATATAAAGGTTGCAAACGACCGGGGGGTGGCATACTCGTGTAGTAGTTACCTAGTTACAGAGGTAACCCGGTCTTGTGTTGGCAGAGAGCTGGTTAAGTTCTCGGGACATCCCTCCAGAGGCGTACCCATGTGGTAGTAGGAAGTTCCTTAGCCTCACCATTTGTTGGAAATCCAAACAAAACAATACGCGCCTTGTACGGTTTTAGTTGTATAACATGCCATGGAATGTGGCGGTAACCTGCTATTGAACATGGTAGCTATAGTAGGCATACAACAATGGTTGTATGCTGGCTAAGATTAATATTATATTTTTGAAATATTTTTTGCACTATGCACTAATAATAATATCAAAAGGAATTTGCGTATCAAGCATGTTTGACTATCATAAGGAGAAATCTCCTCCAATTCTGTGTTTGCATTGTGTGTGCGGTGGGTGGCCTTATGGCAGTTTCATTTTCCAAAAGCATGGCGGTTTTCAATTGTAAATCCTTTTTTTGTTTGTTTTAAAGATAAACTGTTTTTGTTTTCTCACACCAGTCCCATGACTAACCTGGAGTTTATTGCTCCGTACCTAAACTTTGGGTGCCCATAATTTTTCACACGGGCAGTCTGGGGTTGGGTTTTTCAGATAGTAAATGTCGATTCAGTTGCTTTCAGGTTTCTCTTTGGAATTCTATGGAGACATTGGATATTGAAGTCTTTGGTTAGGACGACTGACCTTGCTTTGCTTAGTACAACTTGATGGTGATTCGAGCTATATATGAAAATTTCCGATATTGGTGTTTCTTCTGGAGTTTCAAGTTCTAGTTATTTCTGTTGCTAGTTCATTGGTGTTTCCGCCGTAGTATTTCATTGTATATCTGATATTGATCATTGTTGTATATTTGGATATTATATCATTGGATTTGTATATGATATTCACTCCTTTCTTCCGCTGTGTTGTTATACTTAATGTGTTATAAGCTCCGGCGAACTAGATTCGACGTTTGAATCTGCGGCATTTGAATACGGGTGATGTATTCGGTGCCGATTTTCGAAGGTCGAGTCAGGGTCGCTACACCTTATGGTAGTTTCATTTTTCAAAAAGCATTGCGGATTTCAACTTTAAAATCTTTTGTTGTTTGTCTTAAAGATAAACTATTTCTGTGTGCTCATACCACTCCCATGACTGACCCGGAGTTTATTGTTCCCTTCCTAAACTCTGGGTGCCCACAATTTTCCACATAGGCAGTCTGGAATTTTGTTTTTCAGATAATCAAATAGTAGGTTTAGAGTCGATAGCATCCAGCCTTTGGTTTTGGCAATCGCTTTGGGATGGAGTTTGGTTCAGTTCAGCTTGATGGTGGTTCGAGTTTTAAGTTTAGAGCTTTGGCATTGGAGATTTGTTTTGGAGTTGCAGATTTTGGATTTACTCTTCGTCGAAGATCATATTTGAGTTACCTCTTCCATTGTATCTTTACCACTATTGTTATTGTCTCTGATATTGTTGTATCAAATTGTATCGGATATTGTATTAATTGTTGTATCAATGATATATTATTCATTTTCTTCTGCTGTATTGTTATACTTAATGTGTTATAAGCTCCAGCACGAATCAGATTTCGATGTTTGAATCTGGGCCTTCGAATATAAGGGAAGTACGGATGTCGATTTTCAAACGCTAAAATTTGGATTATGACATAACCTTACTGCATTCTTCCAGTTTCGACCATTTCCGGGGTGTGAGGTTCCACGAGGTCTCGTCCACAAAGCTACGCTTTTCACAAAAGCCATGCTTTGATCAACAAATGATCCACATTACCAAATTGGGAATATATCACTAGTAACCATCAACTACATAACCTCTGAGCTCGTACGTCTCAGAGAAGGATGTTAAGCTAAGAGAATAAATTCTCCGCCACCAAACAGAAATGTACTTGATAGAAACCAGCTTTACATCTCAAAGTGTAATGTCAGACATACAACCATACAGTCTGTTCCGGGTTCGAATGGAGCCGAAGGCACTTCAAAGAAGCCCTTGCAAATCCGGGTATTCACAATCCCAGTCGAACTCCCCATCACATATGGAGATCACTATACCGTAGCTACTCAGTGCAGAGACATTCGATAGGTAATCCTATCGTTCTCGAAAACACCCAGTCTTCACCACTATCTTCAAATGCTATCCATTTCATCGTATCACTATTCGGAATGGGTTATATGACACAAAGTGCTCTCCCGACTAAACCGAATAATGAGCGCAAATTTAAAAAACATGGATATATTGGGATCTTAGTTAAGCCACGCTTTTAGCCCCAATCCTTTTCTTCAAATGGTTTAAACAAATTTCCACTTTAATCTTTTAAAACAAAAGATTCACCCTTTTAGGATCCTCTTCAACTTAAAACAGAGTTCACCAATCTTTCACAAAGATTCATTCATCGCTTTCAAAATAATTTCCACTTCAAACTTGATTTACAATTCGAAATTCTTTCAACAAAAACTGGAAGTTCTTTCATTATAAGAAAGGTATTATCATTTGAAAACAAATGCTTTCATTTTGTGAAAATCTGATTCAATATGCTTAAGTAATAGCCCTTAAAGTATAAACTTGGATTAAATCTAAATTCCCAAATAATACATTTAAAATACTTCAAAGATGGTTTAAAAATCCACACACACACACACATATATTATATAACTTGTATCGTCAATTTTCAAACCATAGTTTCCAAAATAATATAAAAATTAAAGCAAGACATATTATATTCAAACTAAATTTCAAATTCAAAACTTCCTTTTCAAAAGCTTTTCATATTCAACCCAATTCCATTTCCAAAACCATTTGGATTCAAAATTCAACTTCTAACTTTTCACCATTTGAATAAAATAATATTAAATTCAAAATATCTATGACTTAACCAATTTCCTCTTGAAGTCCATATTTGTGTGTGTGTTGTGTAATCTAAGGGTTTTACACACAACAATAACATTCACAACCATCATCAATTCAAGCACAACAATATTGATAAGCAGTGTAATCCTATAACGCTTATCTTCATTCACAGATTCATAGATAAGTATGTAAATTCATCACAGATAAATAATCACAGTTCACAGCTCAATCATATCACAAAACATCACACATCAAGGATATCAAACAATTCAAAGCATTCAATACAATCCAAACAAATCTCCTGATTAATTTAAACCAGATTAATTACTAATCCTGGTTAATTAACATTAATTAATTACAAACCATTTTAATTAATTATTTTTCAATCATTTATTAATTAACCTTTAATAATAAATTAATTAATCTTTAATTATTAATCAATCAACCTTAATTAATAAATTAATCAACCTAATTTAATACATTAATCAACCTTTAATCATTAAACAGTTAACCTTTAATTATCTAATTATCCCTAAATCAATTTTACTTAATTAACTACATTAATTAATTAACCTTTAATTAATTACTATTTAATTAATTATCCTTAATTAATTACCCTAAGTGATTATCCCTAATCACTTATATTAATAAATCACAAATTGAGTAATTATCCTTTAATCACTCGATTAATCAACTTTAATGATTAATTAATTGCTTTTAATTAAGTACTTATCTTTAAGTAATTAATTACATTTACTTACTTATATAAATAAATCAACCTTTAATTAATTAATAAGTCAACCTTTAAATTTATTTGAATATCCTTTAAGTAATCACATTAAGTAATTAACCTTTAATTACTTACATTAATCAACTTTAAATTAATCACATTAACAAATTATCCATTAATTAATCACCTTGATTAATTACACTAATTAGTTAACCTATTTACTTAAAATCTTTAAATTGAACTAATGATTAGAAAACATTTCATCTTCTTAATTATTTAACTAATTACAATATTAAGTTTATTAAAATAAACTTTTAAAATAAAGGTTATATATGTATATTAAAAACACTTTAAACTCGAAATAATTTATTTTTAAACCTTTTAATACATCCCAAACTTAATTAGACATTCATTATATAAAAGAATTAAGTAAGAAATTATATAACTTTCAAAACTTGTTTAATTTAAAATTTTAAAAACTGCAATATTATTAAACCCGAGAAAACTTCGAGTTAAAACCAGAGCCAAATTCGTAAGTTACCCAGCCCAACCCGAGTAACCCACATCCTTTTCTTTGCTTCAAGTCGATCCTTCATTTTCCTGAGAGGAAACCGTAGAATCATCTTTTCTTCCCTGACATCACAAACAAACCCAATATCAATGATACCCGTGCACGTGTATAGGTGATCAGAGCCATTCCAATCGACTTCGTCGTTGCCAAGACATCACTGGCGACCCACCCGAGCCTCCTGACCAACCAGGTCTGACGAAATCGATTGGAAATGAAATCGAGCTGATCTATTTCTTCCTGGAACCAACTCAATCAATAAAACCACCTCCTTGCGGATGATCCTAGCCTCAATCATCCACGCCAACCTGACCGAAGCTTCGCCACACCACGACACATCGATCTAACCCATATCGGTTACCTTCGGTTTCCCCATGGCGTCGCAGTCGCCGTGATTCCGACATCGACCAAAATAAGTCGACGAACCTTATTCATCACTGATACACCACCACGGTGACTAATAAATTCCCGCACCATTTTTCTCGAGCTTTACCTCCACCGAACCTTCCACTGACCAAATCCCGACCACCATTAATGCTTGTTTCGCCAAAATTTGATCAAAACCCAACTCCTGTTCAAACCAAAATTTCCCACAAATCCTAAATTTAAAAATCACAATATTATCATTAAAATTCATCATTTTCAAATGCGAATTCGATTACATAATCAGAACATGCTAATTTATTACTTGACTTTTTGACTTAAGTTGATTCTTAACTATAATCTTCAAATTTCAAATTATTTACTAAATATTTTACTTTGAAACTATTTTAAATAATGATGTCACATTTATACAAACAGTTTTCATTCTGAAATCAAAGTCTAAAATTTAGTATATAAAGAGCAATTGAATATTTTTGTCCTTAATATAAGCCTGCATTTTTTTTACAGAGGTAAGTATATATACAGATACCAGGCATTTACTTAGATATATACATGCATCCACATATATTCATACATGTAGAACATCATTCACTACTTTACTTCAAGTATCAATCAAAATCATCAAATTATATGGATAGATTCAGGTTTAGTTTGCTCACCTAGTTTTGGAGACAAAGGCCTGGAAATGAAACTGGAAGTGTTTGTGAAATTGGTAATTGATATTTGTTTTGTAGATCTTCGATTCTTGAATTTAATCTGGATCCTGATGTATTTGAAACTGAGATGCTTTGATCTTGAAGATTTAATCCCCAGGTTGAAGATTGTTTTGGTTGCTTTTGTCTTTCAAATTTATGAACTTGATCAGGTTTTGATTTTTTTTGTTTTCTTTCAATTTGTAGTTTTGTTTCAGGTTTTGTGAAGTTTTGATTTTGAACTTGATCTTGGTTTTTGATTCAACTTGCCTTTGCTTTGAATTTTATTCCCTGATTTGTCTTCAGATTTGATTTTCTTTTGATTCTCTTTTCCAGTTTTTTTCTTTTCTGTTTTCATTTTGGATTTCCACGTTCTTGATTTTAGCAATTGAAGATAAGAAGTCTTGAAGCCTGGTTTCTTTTTAATTCATATTATTTATATTTTTAAATTTTAAAACAAACATATTTTCCACTTGTATTCATTAGTTACACTTGTAAATGCATGATAAAATTATTTTACACTTGTCAATTGCTTGTATAATCGTTTTACAAATGTCTTAAATATCCATTTTTATGTTTAAACCCCTTTGTGGAACTTTTATTTAAGTATTTATGATTTTATAAATTATGTAATATGTTTTCTTATGTTTACATTTATACTAAGAAAACGTATTATGTTTTAAAATTTTATTTTACAATCTATACTTAGTTCATATATAATTTTAAAAGAAAGAACATTAGTCTTTTATAAATCTTACTTAAATAAAAAAAAATTATCTATACACACCTACCTTTATAACTGTTTATATAACCTTAAGAAAATAATTTTAAAACTAATTATACATTAATAAATAATCACATATATTTTATACATAAGAATTTAACTTAAAATAGCCTTTTTAAATTTACTATATTTAATCTCATATCATAACTTCCAAATATATATATGTGTGTGTGTGTGTGTGTGTGTGTACACACACACACACATACATATATATCAAAATTAGAAAAAATTCTTATTAACTTTAAAATATAGTTTCTAAATCAAATTTATTTTCTAAAATATTTATTTTTGAGTTTCAAATTAAAAATTCAATTTTAAATCAATTTGTATACATATATATACAAAAAACATATTATTTATTTTGGAAAATTTCAAATTCAAATTTCAAATTACAATCTATTTATATAAATAAACAAGCATATATCTTATTTATTTTGAAAATTTTCAAATTTATTCACAATTAAATCCAAAATTTTATATTAATTACCAAATGAAATTTGACTTAAAACCGGGATCGTTACAGATTCCCCCCTTAAGAAAATTTCGTCCTTGAAATTTGCTAGACAGGGAGACAACCAAAGAATAGACAAATAGATACAATTCAATTTAACTTCATATTTTGTTAGTCAATTATTTAAAAAAATCAAATTTATTAAAGTTAAATACAAAAGGCTGATAGAAAACCAATGAAGAGAATACGAATTAGGAACCCTTCTACAACGTAAACAAAAATTCACAGGGCAACCACCATACCAAAGCTTCATTCTGGAGCTGCCAGGAAGCCATCAAAGAACTGATATCGGACGATGATCAAAAGAGATTAATGGAAAAAGTTATTTCCTTGTTGTTGCAGGGTATGTGGTGGTACTCCCATGTCCCCCACCTTGCCTTCTTCTTGCACTCATACTCTTTATAAGTGGATAGTAGGAGAATTTACTGAGGCATAAGGATGGATATGTTAGGGATATACTCATTCTAGGGCATTTATATCCCTATCTCTAATGAGTCACCTAATGTGTTATACTTCTGAGCTAAAGTTCTTACCTAACCTTCAGCTCTGATACCAATTATAACGACCCTGACTCGACCTTCGAAAATTAACACTCAAATACATCACCCGCATTCGAATGCTGCAGATTCAAACGTTGAGTCTGGTTTGTCGGAGCTTAAAACAATATTAGGTACAACAAAACAGCTGAAGAAAAACAATATATCATTGATACAACTCCATGAATACAACATCTCTATGACAATTTATCCAACATCAGAGCAAATATACATATACCACAGCGGAAAAATAATAGCGGAAACATAACTTCAACTTGCTTTGACTACCAAAACAGCTCCATATATTTCATCCCATCTCTAAAGCTCTAAAGAAAAAGCCCAATCCAAAAGCTCAAAATCCTATCATGCTGAACTTAAGCAAATCCGGTGCATAATGCGATTGCCAAAAGCTACACCTACTATCTGATTATCTAAAAATTTGACTCTAGGCTGCCCGTGTGGAAAATTGTGGGCACCCAGAGTTTAGAAAGGGAACAATAAAATCCAGGTCAGTCATGGGACTGGTATGAGCAAACAAAAATAGTTTATCTTAAACAAAAACAAACAAAAGGAAATAGAAAGAAATCCACAATGCTTTATGGAAAATGAAACTACCATAAGGCCTCCCCGCACACACACAATGCAAGCGCACAATTGGAGCAGATTTCTCCTTATGATCATCAAAAATGCTTGATACGTGAAAATCCTTATGATATTATTATTAGTGTATAGTGCCAAAAAATTAGCAAGTATAATATTAATCTTAGCCAGCATACGTACCTTTATAGTATGCCCACTATAGCTACCATATAAGATGGCAGGTTCTACAACTAAAACCATACAGGGCACGTATTGGATGATTGGATCTCCAACAAATGGTCAGGCTAACGAACTTCCCACCAGATGGGTACGCCTTTGGAGGAATGCCCCGATAACCTAACCGTTTTTCTACCAACACAAGGCCGGGTTACCTCTATAACTAGGTAACTAACTGTCACGAGTTTGCCATCCCCCGGTCGTCATCGACCTTTATCCGAGAGCTCTCAACACTAAAAAATTGCAACAACCACATAAGTTAGGTATCTGGGCTCCATACCATGATACTACTTTTATCCAGAAGGAAATGTACATAACCTAAAGGGCTCGACCCCCGTAACCTTGCTGCATTCTTCCCGTTTCAACCATTTTTGGGGTGTGAGGTTCTACGAGGACTCGTCCACAAAGCTACGCTTTTCCTTATCACAAAAGCCATGCTTTGATCAACAACACTTAGTATGCCACATTACCAAATTGGGAATATATCACTAGTAACAATTAGCTACATAACCTCTGAGCTCGTACGTCTCAGAGAAGGATCTTAAGCTAAGGGAGTAAATTCTCCGCCACCAAACAGAAATATATTTGATAGAAACCAGCTTTACATCTCAAAGTGTAATGTCATACATACAACCATACAAGTCCGTTTCGAGTTTGAACGTAACCGAAGGCACTTCAAAGAAGCGCTTGCAAATCCGGGTATTCACAATCCCGATCAGACTCCCCATCACATATGGAGATCTCTATACCGTAGCTACTCGGTGCAGAGACATTCGACCGGTAATCCTATCATTCTCAAAAATACTTAGTCTTCACCACCGCCTTGAATGCTATCCATTTCATCGAATCACTATTTGGAATGGATTATATGACACAAAGTCCTCTCCGTACTAAACCGGATAATGAGCGAAAATTTTAAAAACATATGGATATATTAGGATCTTAGTTAAGTTACACTTTTAGCCCAAAACCTTTTCTTCAAATGGTTTAAACAAATTACCACTTTAATCTTTTAAAACAAAAGATTCACCCTTTTAAGATCCTTTTCAACTTAAAACAAAGTTCACCAATCTTTCACAAAGATCCATTCATAGCTTTCAAAACAATTTCCACTTAAAACTTGATTTACAACTCGAAATTCTTTCAACAAAAACTGAAAGTTCTTTCATTATATGAAAGGTATTATCATTTGAAAACAAATGCTTTCATTTCATGAAAATTCGATTGAATATGCTCAAGTTATAGCCCTTAACGTATAAACTTGGGTTAAATTTAAATTCCCAAATAATACATTTAAAATACTTTAAAGATGGTTTAAAAATCCATATATAAATTATATAACTTGAATTTCTCTAACCATAGTTTCCAAAATAATTCTAAAATTAAAACAAGACGTATTATATTCAAACTAAATTTCAAATTCAAAACATCCTTTTCAAATTGTAACATCCCGGAATTTTTGACAATATCAATTTAATAATCGGTGTTAAAATTAAATTGATATTGATAATTTTGTTAATAATAATTTTAATAGATTTAATAATCTTCTTTTAATAAATATTTAAATGGGAAGATTTTATCTTTTTAAAGCTAATTAATTGTTTTCTGTTTATAATATACATATAATTTTATATATTGTAAATTGATAAACTTTGATTTGGAACTTAGTAAATGAATCAACTTTCTAATTTTAATTTATAATTGATAAATTTGAAATTTGATTTAAATTTAACACCTGACTTTTCAAAGCAATTCAATAAATAATTATATGGTTTATACTTAGAGTAAATCTTATTTGTTTAAACTTATATTTTAATTAGCTTAAAAATGAATTTAAATTTGATTAACATAAAATCTTTGTCTTATTTCCTTTTTTTTAAAATATTACTTGAAATTTATACACAAGAATTTACAATACAAATTACAAATGATCTTAATTTGTTTATTACCTCTTTTATAAATTATTTAATATTGTTTAATTTGTTATTTTTAAATAAAAATGATAATACTTAGTTTTTATAAACATAACTAAATTTTGTTAGAGATAGGATTTGTTATTTTTAATTTTAATAAGAGTTATATATGCATCTATATATAACTTGATTTTTAAAATTTGATTTGATAGATTAATTTAAAATTTGGATTAAATGTTTTAAAATTAAATAGAATAAATACTTCAATATTTTTGAATAAGCTATATTTTTAATTTGTTTGTTTTCATTTCTTTTCAATTTAAAAAGAGATAAACTCATTTATATATACATAAGAAATAATAAATTAAGGTTTAAAAGTATTTATAAACAATATTAAATTAAAACTAAAATATTCTTAAATTACATGTGTATATTTCTTAAAACATCTTAAAGACATGTGTAAGCCATTAATCAAACCAAGTGACAAGTGTCTTATTTAATTTTTCTTTTTCCTTTATTTTAATTAAATCAAATATTTGTTTATGTAAACATTTCTTCTCATACCATTTTCGTTTTGCAATTTTTCTTCAAAACTTGAGAAAATCTTCAGCTGTAAGAAATCTGAAAATCTTCTTCTCTAAAAAAAAACGAAAATCTGGATCTTTCCTCAAAACAAGAAATGTTGATCAAAACAGATTCTGCCCAAAGCAAAATCTGTAATTCCCCCTCACAATCAAATCTAAAACCAATAATTTCCTCAAACCAATCTTCTTCAAAGCTATCTACATTCATCTCCTAAATTGAAATGCAAATCATGTATAAACCTGTAATCTCTTCAAAAATTAGTAATCTAAAAATCAATTCTGCAAATGCATAAAGCCTGCAGTCCTTTGTTTGAAAACAACATCCAAACTTGCATGCAACTGAGAGCCTGCAAATTCTTTTCTGTTTTAAAACAAATATATGCAAACCTGCAAATTGTTTCTGGAAAGCATGCATCTGGATTCATTTAGCAACTGAGTCCTTCATCATTTTTTGGAAAACATGGGAAATTGTTAACTCTGGGAGCCTGCATCTTTACATCTAGAAACAACTAGCATTACAAATACAAAATGAAGTTTTAAAAAGCAAACTGCAGTTTTAAGTTCAAATGCAAATTTCAACAACTCAAGTTCAAAGCATCCTTCAGTTTCAAGCTTTTCAAATCATGGATGCTCTGCTTTCATAATTCTGTGAGCAACATTTTAACTAAAATGATTTAAGTAATTATAGTTGCTTGATTTATTTCTGTGATAATCATGTTGAAGTGAATGAATGTGTTGTAATTCCCTGTAATAAGTATGTTTTTCTGAATACATGCTTATATTGTGATATGTTTTGCCTGTTCTAGAATTATAAGATTAATCTCTGATCATAATCATGATCTTATGTTCAAACTTTTGTTAAGTTTCAAGATTCAAAACAATATATGTTTTATGTAATATATGTTAAAGTTTTAATTTTATTTAAAATAAAATAAAAAACGGTAATGTTTCTGTAAACTCAGTAATAACAGAACTACTGAATATAAGCAAAAATTTGATCATCCTGTTTCATTAATTCAAGAATATAAATCAATTACATAAACCAATACTTGAATTTTAAAACTAAAATTAGGAATTTTAGTTCAAGAATGACCGAGCAATTCTGTATTAATCATAAATCATGTTATGGGTTAGAACTGTTATTCTAAGTAGACGGGGTGGCCATGGTTTTCTCTGGTGATAGAGTAGTTATTGAAGAATCAAGGAAAAAATATGGAGATATGGATTAAAGCATTGTGGCAGTATTAATTTTGAATTGAATATTTATAACCCTAGTTTTGCTCATATGGAAAGAAATGATCACCGCAACCCCTATAGGTGATCGAGTGTTTCCAGATTTGTGTGGGAGATTGATGATGTAGGGATGAAGTCGTGGCCGGAGGTGGAACTTTTCTGGTGATCGGATTTTTGAGTTGGAAGCAATTTGCAGAACGACATTGCTTCCTGTTTTCGAACTCGAAACTCGTTTTTGATTCTTGGTTTCCACAGTTAGTTTGATGATCGGAAACGAAATGAGGGATGATTAATGACTTGCACAATTGGTCGCGAGGGGACGGAGTTGTTGCTGCGGCGGTGCAGGTGCACGAATGTTATGGGCTGTCAGTTGTTTTTGGGAAGAAGGGGTATACGTGAATGTACCGGGTAAATTTTTGATTTGCTCGAAGATTTGGGGCATGGGACTCGAAGAATATTGTTCGTGGGCTCGGGTAATATGGTTGTTGCAGGTTTTGGGGTTAAATCCTGACAGTTCTGTAAATTTTTGAATAGGTGCAAATGAATGTTACTCGAGTTTGTTTTGAATTTTGCTCGGTTTAGGATAGGATGACGGTCGAGTGAATTTTGTGATCACTCGAGTTGGATTCGTTTCAGGGTAGAAAACTGTCTTGTTTTCAAAGTTAAACTGAAAGTTAAGTTATTAATCAAAGATTTAAATTAAGTTTTAAATCTAATTTAAATTATGGATTCAAGTTGAACTGAATCTTAAGATGGAAATGGTCAAGTATTTAAATTCAAATTTGCTTTAAAATAACTTTAAAGCAGTTTATTGTTTATAAATGTTTTTAAAGAAATTTGAATGTAAATTTGGAAATTGAAATATAAAGTAATATTTAAACAAAGTTTAAATTTGATTCAAATTTGGATTTGAATCTTTGTTTCAAAATAGATTTAAGTTTTATAAATTTAAGTATTTTAACAAATTTGAATGAAAAAAAAATGTTTGAATTTAAAAAGAAATTTGTTTAACTTTTGAAAAATCTCTTTTATAAGAAAAGTATTGTTTACCTTTTAAAGTTTTAAATTGATTTTAAAAAAAAACTTGTTAAAGTTAAATTTTAATTTAATGATTTGTATTTAATTTAATTATTACGGTAATTAAATGGATAATTAATTAATTTAATAAATTAATGAAATAAATAATTACTTAAAGCAATTAAGGGTTTAATCTTAAGGGTTTGAAATTAATTATTCTTAGAATAATTAAATTGTAATTAAGAATAATTAATTAAATAAGAATTTGATTTTTAATTAATGATTAATAATTAATTAATCAAGTAATAATGAATTTAATTAAGTTTTGATTAACACTTAATTAATTAAATAATTAGGAGATAATTAATGGTTATTAATGATTAATTTATATTGATTAAAATAAGTTGATTATTATAGGAAAATAATTAATGAATTGTTTAATAGTTAATGAAGGTCATTAACTAAGGATTATTTAATTAATTAATGTGATTAATTTTAATAATTAATTAGATTAAGTAATTTAAAGAAAATCATTTCTGTAAGTTATTAAGTATAATTACCTATGGAAGTAATTAAGGAAATTAATTACTTATTGTAATTAATTGAGGTTAATTTGATTAGATTAAGTAAATTAATTCAGTTTAATTAATTTAAAACAATCATTTAATGATTTGTAAAGTATAATTACTTAAAGTAATTAAATAAAGAGTAATTACTTAGAGAAGTAATTAATGGGTAATTACTATATGTAATTAATTGAAGGTGATTTGATAATTGAAGTAATTTAAGTATAATAACTTTGTGAATTAATCAAGGGATTAATTTGAGATAATTAATTAATGAATAATTAATTTATTTAGTAAAGTAATTAATGGTAGATAATTAGTTAATGAGGTTAATCAAGGGTGATTAACAATTATGGTTTAAATTAAGATTTATTACTTAATGTAATTAATTTAAAGGTAATTAAAGATCATTAATAAATATAATTAATGATGTAATTAAGATTGATTAATTAAGATTAATTAATCAATAATAAGTGATTAAGGTAATTGATTAATGTAATTAATTAAGGATTAATATAATTAATTATAGTAATTAAGTTGTGAAGTAATTAAATGTTAACTACTGTATTTGGTTAAGTATAATTAATTTGTTAAATTAATTAAAGGATAATTACTTAAATGTAATTAAGGAATAATTAACCAAAGGTGATTAATTAAGGTGATTAATTGAAAGATGATTAATTAATATAATTGTAATTAATTAATGGTAATAAGCAAGATTTACATTTATGAAGTAATTAATTTAATTCACTTTAAATTAATTAGGAAATGATGTAGTTAATTTAATTCAGTTTAAATTAATTATAAATGGTGATTATAGATCATTGCTTATATGCATGGATGATATTGTTTGCCTTGATTGGTTTGAATCTCAGATATGAGATAAATAATGTTGAGTGATATGAATGCATTGGTTGCATTGTGATGATGATTTGGATTATCTTTTGATAATAATAATATGATTTATCTGATATGATGATAATGTTGATTATCGTTGTGAATCTGTGATTTATCTATCTGTGTATATAGATAATTGAATTGTTTTAAAACTTTAAAACAACTTGGCCTTAAAAGACACGCTTTGGATTTCGATGAGACCGGGATCGGGTTTCCATATTTGGATATCCAAAAACCACATCGATCCAAATTAACGTTAGGTCGTGAATCCAAGTGGAGCAAGTGAAGACTCGAGGTGTGAGGACTATACGTCAGTATAACTCTGGGGGTGATTTCGTGATGAGTTGACAGAACTAGTTCTTATAGGTTCGAGATGATGATTCAGAGTGCAAGGGTTATCGTCGTTAACTCTGAGAGTGATTCCAAAATGAGTGTAACGAGATAATGCCTTCGGTTTCGGTCGAACCCGGAACGAACTTGTATGGATTGAATGCTTTCAGAACATCGTCAGGTGGACGATGAGCATTCTAAGAGATACGTCCTATAAAGGTAATCGTAGCCTCAAGCCTTATCAACCGGGAATGGCTAAAACAGGGGAGGTGCAGCAAGGCTTCGTGGGTAGCCCCCACTTGAGAGCAAGATTTTCCCCTGTCTAGAAGTCCCTTTTTATATCGGCTGTGTGGGCGGTTGGAACGTACGCCAACTGCGGGGTTGTCTTGTTTGGGACTGTCCAGTAAGGGATGATTCCGGTCTTGTGTTGGAGGGTAGCGGGCGTACTCCTCGGTACGGTTATCTGGCCGCGTACTGTGACGGGCGGTACCACAGTAGCCCTGCCATTGATGGAATCCAAAATCCAATAAGTGCCAACGGGTTTGATTGTATTGCGCACTTTTATGGCTAGTAGCTAGAATTTAATAGATGTAACAATTTCGGCTATTTCATATTTACTTGAGAACCCTAGACCTATTATAATATCATTGGATTTCCTACCAAATGTTTTGGTTAGCGTAAGGTAAAAACTTTCCCATGTTTATGTGTGGGAAGTCTTACGTGATACCTTTCTTTTCAAAGGTTTTTCAAAGTTAAGCAACTTTAACCTGTTACTCACACCAGACCCATGTCTGACCCGGAGTTTATCTTTTGTTTTTCATAAACTCTTGGGTACTCAAATTTTTACGAGTAGCCTAGGGATTCAGGTTAGCTTTGATGAATTATGGAGGAGCAATGGACCAGGAGGCTTCTGCGTTAGATATATAGTTCCGCTGTGTGTACTCTGTGTTGTATCTCTTTGTTGTGATGTATTGAGTTGTATAACTACACAGGTGTTTATAACTGTCTAGTATGTGATGTATATGCTGTGTAACTCTGATTAGTGTTGTAAACTATGTAATATTTATGTTATTAATATAATTTATTCGTTCCGCTGTTTAGATTCTGATGTGTTGTTTCTTTCTTCTTCTCTTTCTTTCTGTTCTCTATCCCTTTCTTTCTTCAAGATGATGCGATTTTCTGTGGTGAGAAAATCGGGTCATCACACAAAAGCTTTTCATATTCAACCCAATTCCATTTCCAAAACCATTTGGATTCAAAATTCAACTTTTAAACTTTTCACCATTGGAATAAAATAATATTAAATTCTAAATATCTGCGACTTAGCCAATTTCCTCATGAAATCCAAATATGTGTGTGTGTGGTGTAGTCCAGGGGTTTTACACACAATAATAACAGATCACAACCATCATCAATTCAAGCACAACAATATCGATAAGCGGTATAATCCTATAACGCTTATCTTCATTCACAGATTCATAGATAAATATGTAAATTCATCATAGATAAATAAATCGCAGCTCATAACTCAATCATATCACAGAACATCACACGTTAAGGCTATCAAACAATTCAAAGCATTCAATACAATCCAAACATCCATAAGTAAAATCAATTAACCACCAGATTAATTTAAACCAGATTAATTACTAATCGTTGTTAATTAACGTTACTTAATTACAAACCATTTTAATTAATTATTCTTTAATCGTTTATTAATTAACCTTTAATAATAAATTAATTAACCTTCAATAATTAATTAATCAACCTTAATTAATAAATTAATCAACCTTTAATCATTAAATAATTAACCTTTAATTATTTAATTATCCCTAAATTAATTATCCTTAATTACTTACATTAATTAATTAACCCTTAATCAATTACTATTTAATTAATCATCCTTAATTAATTACCATAAGTAATTATCCCTAATCACTTATACTAATAAATCACAAATTGAGCAATTATCCTTTATTCACTTTATTAATCAACTTTAATCATTAATTAATTACTTTTAATTAAGTAATTATCTTTAAGTAATTAATTAGCTTTAATTACTTATATAAATAAATCAATCTTTAATTAATTAATAAGTCAACCTTTAAATTATTTTGAATATCCTTTAAGTAATCACATTAAGTAATTAACCTTTATTACTTACATTAATCAACTTTAAATTAATCACATTAAAAAATTATCCATTAATTAATCACCTTGATTAATTTCACTAATTAATTAACCTATTTACTTAAAATCTTTGAGTTGAACTAATGATAAGAAAACATGTCATCTTCTTAATTATTTAACTAATTACAATATTAAGTATATTAAAATAAACTTTTAAAATAAAGGTTATATATATATATATATATATTAAAAGCACTTTAAACTCAAAGTAATTTATTTTTAAACCTTTTAATACATCCCAAACATAATTAGACATTCATTATATAAAAGAATTAAGTAAGAAATTGTTTAACTTTCAAAACTTGTTTAATTTACAAATTTAAAAACTGCAACAATATTAAACCCGAGATAACTTCGAGTTAAACCCGAGCCAAGTTCGTAAATTACCCGAGCCTAACCCGAGTAACCCACATCCTTCTTTTTGCTTTGAGTCGATCCTTTGTTTTCCTGAAGGCAAACCCAAGAATCATCTTTTCTTCCCTAACTTCACAGACAAACCTAATATCACTGATACCCGTGCACGTGTACAGGTGATCGAAGCCATTCCGATCAACTTCGCCATTGCCAATACATCACCGACGACCCACCTGATCCTCCCGACCAACCAGGTCTGACGAAATCGACTGGAAATGAAATCGAGCTGATCTATTTCTTCCTAGAACCAACTCAATCAACAAAACCATTTCCTTGCCGATGGTCCCAGCCTCGATCATCCACACCATCCAGGGCAAAGCTTCGCCACACCATGACACATCGATCCAACCCATACGGTCACCTCTAGTTTCCCAATGGCGACGCAGTCGCCTTGATTTCGACGTTGACCAAAATAAGTCGACGAACCCTAGTTCATCGCTGATACGCCACCACGGTGACTAACCGCACCATTTTTCTTGAGCTTCACCTCCACCGAACCATCTCCTGACCAAATCCCGACCACCATTAATGCTTGCTTCGCTAGAACTTGATCAAAACCCAACTCACATTCCACCCAAAATTTCCCACCAAGCCCAAATTTGAAAATCTCAATATTATTATTAAATTTGTCATTTTTGAATGCGAATTCGATTACATAATCAAAACATGGTAATTTAATACTTGACTTTTTGACTTAGGTTGATTCTTCACTGTAATCTTCAAATTTCAAATTATTTACTAAATATTTTACTTTAAAACTATTTTCAATAATGATGTTACATTTATACAAACAGTCTTCATTTTGAAATCAATGTCTAAAATTTATTATATAAAGAGCAATTAATTTTTTTTTCCTTAATATAAGCCTGTATATTTTTTTTGCAGCGATAAGTGTAACAACCCTAGTATTGGAGATTACTGATCATACTAAATTACAATGATAGTTATAATTTAATATGGTAAATAGAATGTAATGAAGAAACAAATTTGGTTTAAATTGTGTATTTCAAACAAACAATACGTATGAAGTTAAATATTGGGTTTAAAATTCATTGTTTGGTATTTTGGTTAAATAAAATGGAAAATATTGGAATTTAGGTAAATTTGAGTTAATAAATTTACCAGGTGATGTATTTCAACATTTAATTATCGAAATAAATGCAAATTGATGGAAATAAAGTTTTAACAACTTTATTTTGAGGTATTGGAGTGAAATTAGTCATTTACTATATTTTAATTAGTCAATGTGATAATATTGATAATTATTGTCAATATTTGCCTTTTATTGAATATAAAAGGAAAAATATGAAGAAAACATGTATTTTACTAAAATAAAAAATGAAATATTGTGTGAAAATATTAGTCTGTTGTTTTAAAAGTGCTAAAATGGTTTATTACAATTTATTTGACTAAGAGAAAATTTTTGGAACAAGTTATATTTTAAAAATAGCGTTTTTACACTAAAATTGTGTAAATTGCTAAATATTGTTAAAAATGGTGTTTTATTGTTAAAACAACTTTTTATTGTTAAAATAAATTTCATTTTGTCACACTAACTATTTTATTTCAAAACAAATTAGCGAATGCATTTTATTTGGCTTGAAAATGAAGTGTTATATGCATATAGTGTTAAATTAAGAGGAAACATGTATACAACTTTCTTTCTTTTTTTCTAACGTTTTATTTGGGCTTAAAGGGTTTGGATGGGATCCAAATCCCATTCTCTAGACCTTTCTGGTGAGGAAAAAAAAGAGAGAAGAAAGTTGTACGTAATTTGCAACTTTTTCTTCCTAAAAACCTTCTTGCCGTAAAAACAAAAGGAAAAACAATGGTTTCCTCAAACTAAATCAAATTTTCACTCAATTTGCTGCAAAAATTCAAAGAGAAATCACCTAAACTAAGAAGAGAAAGGTAATCTCCAACCTTTTAGATCCTCTAATCCATCCAAAGTTTGGATTTCTATTACTGTAATTTTATTTTGATTGATTTCCTTTCTGCATGTTCCTATTTTGCAATCTACAGGCTCTTGAAGGCCATTTTCTAGCTAAATCCAACATTTTGCTGCTGAAACCATTGCTAAATCAAGTGGTAAGAAAGATAAGGGTTTCTTACAGCAAGCTAAGGAGAGAAAAACTCAATTTTTGATATCAATTTGTTGATGTAATTGCTCAATTTATCGAATTCGTTTTCTGTTTTGCTGGCTGAAAAAGCCCCATGTTTAAAAATTCGTATCTTATTCAATTTACATTCAATAAACTTCAATTTTTTATATGTTGCAGTACTTGGATGGTTTGATGTTACTGGAAATTTTCAATGAATTTGGAATTGTTTTGGTATGGAAAACTTATGCTTGAAATTGGCCAAAAACTGATCTCTGATCTCTGGCCGAAAATACATCAACTTTGAAAAATCTTATCTCCTACAGTTTGTATCCAATGAATATCAATTTTCGATATGTTACGTTACTTGGATGGTTCATTGCTTCTGAAAATTTTCAATGAATTTGCAATTGTTTTGATCTGCTAAATTAATGCTTGAAATTGGCTAAAAACTAATCTCTGATTTCTGGCCGAAAATACATCATTTTGAAAAATCATTTCTCCTTCAATTTGTCTCCAATGAATCTCAGTTTTTGATATGTTGCATTAATTTGATGGTTCATTGCTCGTGATAATTTTCAATGAATTTGCAATTGTTTTGTTCTGCTAAATTAATGTTCGAAATTGGTCAAAAACTAACCTCTGTGTATTGGCCGAAAATATATCATTTTAGAAAAATTATATCTTCTTCATTTTACAACTAATTTCCACAAATTTTTGATATGTGGTATAAGTTGGATTGCACAACGTTTTTGAAAATTTTCATGAAATTATGAGCTGTTTTGATATAGAAAATACTTGGTTCAAAACAGCCAAAAATCTTGTTTTTTTTTGTGCTTGCTGAAAAGAGCTATGTTTGAAAAATCATAGCCCTTTCGTTTTGCAGTGAATTGCTCCAAATTTTGGATATGTTATAGTTCTCATGTCATAGTATAACGTAGTTAAATTTGGAAGGAATCTAGGTTTCTTTGTTACCCCAAATTGCTGTCCAAAATGAGCCAAAAACTCAGTTGCTTGGTAGGTTGTTCTTGCTCCTATTTGCGCTTTCATTAAATGTTTCAACTGCAAATTTCGATGATTTTAAATATTGTTTGAATAAGTTTAATGATGAATGTTTAGTATTATTATCCGACAATGGATTGGCTTGGTTTATGAAATTTTTAGAATTTAAATTTTATTTAAATTCTATTTTAATCTAAATAACGATAAATATCAGTATTTGAAGAATTTGATGGTTTTAATTGATTTTGGTTTTGAATATGTTTCTGATTTTTTTTATAAATTATGGTTAATTAAATAAATGTTTTAAGACATTTTAAAGGGTTTTTAAGTAATTATTCATTTTTTTAAAGGTATTTTATAAATAGATAATCTATTTGATAAATAGTTTTTCCTTATAAAACTTACTTAAAAATCTCTAAAAATTGTTTAAAAATTATGATTTCTCTATAAAATGTTTCTAAATATATTATATCCAAGTTAGATGATTTTCGGCGTAAGAATGAGAATTAAACGATTTGGCAAAAATACGTGGAATGGGACATGTATTTTTGCCTCATCGCTTAATATCGAACTTGTACTGTCGAATCGGCTTTGAAGTATGTTTTATGATATTTTTACCTGCCGAGGACATGAGGCGGGGTTGTTATGATGAATTGATGATGTTTGTGATGTTTAAGATGGACTTTTACTTGTCGATGAAATGAGACAAGTTTTGATGTCACTTTAAACTCATCAAAGTATGAAACACGATGAGTTGGATGCTTTACACTCGCCAATGAGACGAGGCGGTGTATGTTTGATTTGGATTTTTATGACTATTTTCGAATGTGGCATTGGCTGACAATTAGTAAACCAATAGGTGCGAATGTATGGTATGGGACATACATTAACACCCATTGGGTTCCTATTCGAGATGTTGTGACACATTCAAGATGTTATTAGTACTACAAACCGAGTATAAGATTGGAATCATTACGATGTCCTTGATGTCATTACTAGATTCCAATCATCATGATGTTTTGCTCGAATTTTATGATTTGAGTGTCATCGCGATATTCGACTATAGTCAATCAAGATGATCACGATGCTAAGATGTTAATGACCCCAAGTCATCATGAAATATGGTACCAAATAATAGTAGTACTAGTCAAGATGAAAAGAACGTGCAATTTTCTATGAAGTTTTCTATGTTCGATTTCACCTTTTTGGTGATGTGTTATTTGAATATGTCCTTGAGTATGATATAGGTTACATTCATATTATTCTATATGGTGATTTTGATTATGATTTCCTTTAACTCTTAAAGAGTTCTTATGATAGATTATGATGATTTGATGTTTCTTTATGAAGTTATTATATGGTTCTCATCCCTTATCCACTTTACTTAGAGATGTCCTTAAGAGAAACCATATGCATGTTACTTATTGAATTCCCTTGAAATCGATAGATGAATCCCCGATGTCCCCTTTCTTATAAATGATATGATGAATAACACGTCGTTCTGTTGGCCACAACGGAGTGATTCTCACCATTCCGCTTGTTATTGAGATCCTTACTACTGATAAGTTTAGCTTGCCTGACCCGTGTGTTTTTCACTCGGGGCATACCGAGTTGCAGGTTAGTTTGGATTGCTTCACTTCTTGGATCTGCTTGATTTCTTTTTTTGGACTTATCATTTTGGTTTGGATGTCGTTTTGAGTCGTCTGCTCTTATGTGTCTTATTGTATATTATTTTGTGGAATGGGTGTATATGTGATTCAATAGTCCATGCTACTTATATATGATGTATTATTATGGAGATGTATGGTGATGTATGTATATATATATATATATACTCTGATCTGGGTTTGCTGTTCTGTGACTGATGTTTTTTATCTGCATGTATATTACATTATTTCTGAAATGGTCCGAATCCACCATAGTGTGCATTAGTTATGGACTAAGCGTGTCTACCACTTATGAGGTAATGAAAAAAAATCAAGACATAATTGACATGCATGGCTCTTAACTAACGTATTACTATGATGGTCACCCTTAACCAGCCCTATTCTCTGTATTAGTAGACATGATTACTTAGTAATTCTCTTTACTAATGTAGGTCTCAGGGTGGGACGTCACAGCTTGGTATCAGAGCAAGGTTTCAGAATATAATGTAATATATACAGAATAGCATACGAGATACCATACATCAGATACAATACATCCATATACATCATCCCTTAATCATGATCGGTTTCACCTTGACCTTGCCTTGCCCCTATCCCTGTTTGATTCGTGTCCCTTTTTAATTCTTTTGGGGTAGATAGAAAGGAATATGTCTAGGAATGTTAATTATATTCCATAGCATTCCATAAAAGAGTTTGATGTCATCTTATCTTATAAATAATCTTATTTAGGGTTATTTTATTCTCATTTTTGTCGATACGAGTGAATTCGTATCGATGGAGCTGATTGATTTCTTTGAGCATTCTTGTTGCATTCCTTTAAGAGTTGTGAATCCTATTGAAGGGATCCACAACGATTGGCTCGTTGTGAGAATTCTGAGATTTTCATTTTTGATGTTGCTTTTGTGAGTATTTGTTTGTTACTCACAATCTTGAGATGCATTTGATTTGAGATGGATTGACTTATTTGATATTAAGTCCAATCCTTTGTTTTACAGATCCTATCGTATATTTAGATTTTCTATTTTGATTGGTTCATTATTTCTGTCACTTTGGAATGTTAGTGACGATTCCAAAGCTTTTGAATTCACTCTTGAGTATCGAGATGTTGATGACATATCTCAAATTCCAGTCAAGGTGACCTTGTTGAGTTTTGATGAGTCCATTTGGGTTTGATATCCAATCGGCCAACTAAGTTTTAAATTAACCTTATTCCTTGTTGTTAGCCTTCGGCTATCCTTCCATGAGGACTTCCACTAAGGAATGGGTGAGTTACTTGATTGTTCGAGCTTGATTGAGTTTATTATTTAGTTTCTTTGAGTTAACCTTTTTCGGATACTCAATCGGTGTTATCCTTTGTAGCATTACTTTGTTTGAAGTAATGATTTGTTGTTTGTGTGCTTCTTCTTCTTCGAGAAGAATATCTTGCTTATCTTGTGTCTTGGTAATTTCTGTGAGCGGCTTGTCATCTTGTAGAAGTTGACGAACATTCCATTTCCTTCTGTTGATTTTGAGAATCGAGTATTCTAGGAATATCTCGATGCATTCTCTTAATGTTCTTTGGTTTGAGTTTTGAAGCTATATAAATATATGAGTTTTAAAGAGAAATTTGAGCTTTGAGGTATATTAAAAAAAATCAAAGAATATTTTGAGGATATATTTTATAAGAGTAATATTACTTTTATAGAAATAATTTGAGAGTGCTGGATTGTCCATCATGTAGTTAAGAGTTCTTGTCGATACGCCTGATCAACATTATCGATTGGAATCTCCTAAATGCTATGATGACGCAATGAGACACGACAGTTAGTGATTTAAAAAAAATGAGATTTTGAAAATAATATTTGAGATTAAATGTTAAATTTATTTTTGAATGGTAATTGCAGCCATTGATTTTAGAGACGAGTAATAGAGTGGCGAGGCAGTTTTGATCGTTCGATCAACGCTGCAGCCAACAGATATATTTATTTATTAGAGACTCAATGGCGAGGCAATGCCATTTATTTATATTTTAAATTATAAAGATGAGAATATAAATGAGATTTTTTTCTCATGCTTTATTGGTAGTCTATTTTGAGATTTTAGAATCTATATTATATACACTGGGTGTTTAAGAGAAGAGTTATAAGAGAAATTGAAGATTGTTTCTTTAAAACTATTTAAGTGGTTTAATAGAAAGAGTAAAGAGAATTTAAACCCATAATTTATTTTGAGGAATATTATTATGGATTTACAAATTTCTTTGGAAATTAATTTTGAAGTAAGAGAAGAAATTTGGACTTTTAATTTGAGTTTAACATTACGTACTAAGTAGTATAGTAAAGAGTTTGAAAATTTTCAAATGTTGGAAATTGAGATTTAAAATTTAAAAGATGCTGAGATTTAAAAATTCTAAATATCTTGGATTAAAAGTTAATTCGAGCCTATTTCCTTGTTTATTGAGTATATTCTATCTTTGAGCTATTATTAACGACGTGCATTTTTCACGGTCGTTCGAGTGGGTGGCCTTGTGAGAAGCCATCTTGTGATTTATCAACCTTGTATATTGTGTTTATCTTTTTATGAGGATGTTCTTTCCGTATTATTATGCGGAAAATTTTGTTGATGATCTTCTTTATTGTTTAGAGTTTGGGTTTGAGTGAGTTTGATCCCGGTGCTATTCATAGAGTTTTGAGCAATCAATCATTTTCGATTGATTATTTGTTGAGCATCCTATTGAGTTTTGATTCAAAATGGGAGATCTTCGAAATTCTTTCGAGTTGCTTGGAAAATTTGATGGTTTGCTAATCACTATATTAGCATATGATAGGCCATTGAATTAACCAAGTGAGTTTTTCCTTGTTTCTTTCTACCATTCTATATTGAGAGTATGAATGATTTGGAAATCGAGCTTGTTTTTATCCTTCGATGATTGTATCTTTAGTGTTGTTTACAGCCTTTTCCTCTAGAAATTGCGAGGACGCAATTTTGTTAAGGAGGGGAGTCTGTAACAACCCTGGTATTGGAGATTACTGATGATATTAAATTATAATGATAGTTATAATTTAATATGGTAAATAGAATGTAATGAAGAAATAAAGTTGGTTTAAATTGTGTATTTCAAACAAACAATACATATGAAGTTAAATATTGGGTTTAAAATTCATTGTTTGGTATTTTGGTTAAATAAAATGGAAAATATTGGAATTTAGGTAAATTTGAGTTAATAAATTTAACAAGTGATGTATTTCAACATTTAATTGTTGAAATAAATGCAAATTGATGGAAATAAAGTTTTAAAAACTTTATTTTGAGGTATTGGAGTGAAATTAGTCATTTACTATATTTTAATTAGTCAATGTGATAATATTGATAATTATTGTCAATATTAGCCTTTTATTGAATATAAAAGGAAAAATATGAAGAAAACATGTATTTTACTAAAATAAAAAATGAAATATTGTGTGAAAATATTAGTTTGTTGTTTTAAAAGTGCTAAAATGGTTTGTTACAATTTATTTGACTAAGAGAATAATTTTTGAACAAGTTATATTTTAAAAAAAGCGTTTTCACACTAAAATTGTGTAAATTGCTAAATATTGTTAAAAATGGTGTTTTATTGTTAAAACAACTTTTTATTGTTAAAATAAATTTCATTTTTTCACACTAACTATTTTATTTCAAAACAAATTAGCGAATGCATTTTATTTGGCTTGAAAATGAAGTGTTATATGCATATAGTGTTAAATTAAGAGGAAACATGTATACAACTTTCTTTCTTTTTTTCTAATGTTTTATTTGGGCTTAAAGGGTTTGGATGGGATCCAAATCCCATTCTCTAGACCTTTCTGGTGAGGAAAAAAAAGAGAGAAAGAAAGTTGTACGTAATTTGCATCTTTTTCTTCCTAAAAACCTTCTTACCGTAAAAACAAAAGGAAAAACAATGGTTTCCTCAAACTAAATCAAATTTCAACTCAATTTTCTGCAAAAATTCAAAGAGAAATCACCTAAACTAAGAAGAGAAAGGTAATCTCCAACCTTTTAGATCTCTAATCCATCCAAAGTTTGGATTTCCTTTACTGTAATTTTATTTTGATTGATTTCCTTTCTTCATGTTCCTATTTTGCAATCTACAGGCTCTTGAAGGCCATTTTCTAGCTAAATCCGACATTTTGCTGCTGAAACCATTGCTAAATCAAGTGGTAAGAAAGGTAAGGGTTTCTTACAGCAAGCTAAAGAGAAAAAAATCAATTTTTGATATCAATTTGTTGATGTAATTGCTCAATTTATCGAATTCGTTTTCTGTTTTGCAGGCTGAAAAAGCCCCATGTTTAAAAATTCGTATCTTATTCAATTTATATTCAATAAACTTTAATTTTTGATATGTTGCAGTACTTGGATTGTTTAATGTTACTGGTAATTTTCAATGAATTTGGAGTTGTTTTGATATGGAAAATTTATGCTTGAAATTGGCCAAAAACTGATCTCTGATTTCTGGCCGAAAATACATCAACTTTGAAAAATCTTGTCTCCTTCATTTTCTATCCAATGAATCTCAATTTTCGATATGTTACGTTACTTGGACGGTTAATTTCTTCTGAAAATTTTCAATGAATTTGCAATTGTTTTGTTCTGCTAAATTAATTCTTGAAATTGGCTAAAAACTAATCTTGGATTTCTGGCCGAAAATACATCATCTTAGAAAAATCATATCTCCTTCAATTTGTCTCCAATGAACCTCAGTTTTTGATATGTAGCATTACTTTGACGGTTCATCGCATCTGCTAAATTTTCAATGAATTTTCAATTGTTTTGTTCTGCTAAATTAATGCTCGAAATTGGTCAAAAACTGACCTCTGCGTATTGGCCGAAAATATATCATTTTAGAAAAATTATATCTTCTTCATTTTACAACTAATTTCAACAAATTTTTTTTAAGTGGTAGAAGTTGGATTACACAACGTTTTTAAAAATTTTCATGAAATTATGAGCTGTTTTGATATAGAAAATACTTTGTTCAAAACAGCCAAAAATCTTGTTTTTTTGTGCTTGCTGAAAAGAGCTATGTTTGAAAAATCATAACCCTTTCGTTTTGCAGTGAATTGCTACAAATTTTGGATATGTTATAGTCCTCATGTCATAGTATAACGTAGTTAAATTTGGAAGGAATCTAGGTTGCTTTGTTACCCCAAATTACTGTCCAAAATGAACCAAAAACTCAGTTGCTTGGTAGGTTGTTCTTGCTCCTATTTGCGCTTTCATTAAATGTTTCAACTGCAAATTTCGATGATTTTAAATATCGTATGAATAAGTTTAATGACGAATGTTTAGTATTATTATTCGACAATGGATTGGCTTGGTTTTTGAAATTTTTAGAATTTAAATTTTATTTAAATTATATTTTAATCTAAATATTGATAAATATCGGTATTTGAAGAATTTGATGGTTTTAATTGATTTTGGTTTTGAATAAGTTTCTGATTTTTTTTATAAATTATGGTTAATTAAATAAATGTTTTAAGACATTTTAAAGGGTTTTTAAGTAATTATTCATTTTTTTAAAGGTATTTTATAAATAGATAATCTATTTGATAAATAGTTTTTCCTTATAAAACTTACTTAAAAATCTCTAAAAATTGTTTAAAAATTATGATTTCTCTATAAAATGTATCTAAATATATTATATCCAAGTTAGATGATTTTCGGCGTATAAGAATGAGAATTAAACGATTTGGCAAAAATATGTGGTATGGGACATGTATTTTTGCCTCATCGCTTAATATCGGACTTGTAATGTCAAATCGGCTTTGAAGTACTGTTTTATGATATTTTTACCTGCCGAGGACATGAGGTGGGGTTGTTATGATGAATTGATGATGTTTGTGATGTTTAAGATGGACTTTTACTTGTCGATGAAATGAGACAAGTTTTGATGTCACTTTAAGCTCATCAAAGTATGAAACACGATGAGTTGGATGCTTTACACTCGCCAATGAGACGAGGCAATGTATGTTTGATTTGAATTTTTATGACTGTTTTCTAATGTGGCATCGACTGACGATTAGTAAACCAATAGGTGCGAATGTATGGTATGGGACGTCAATTAACACCCATTGGGTTCCTATTTGAGATGTTGTGACACATTCAAGATGTTATTAGTACTACAAACCGAGTATAAGATTGGAATCATTACGATGTTCTTGATGTCATTACTAGATTCCAATCATCATGATGTTTTGCTCGGATTTTACGATTTGAGTGTCATCGCATATTCGACTATAGTCAATCAAGATGATCACGATCTAAGATGTTAATGACCCCAAGTCATCACGAAATATGGTACCAAATAATAGTAGTACTAGTCAAGATGAAAAGAACGTGCAATTTTCTATGAAGTTTTCTATGTTCGATTTCACCTTTTTGGTGATGTGTTATTTGAATATGGCCTTGAGTATGATATAGGCTACATTCATATTATTCTATATGGTGATTTTGATTATGATTTCCTTTAACTCTTAAAGAGTTCTTATGATAGATTATGATGATTTGATGTTTCTTTATGAAGTTATTATATGGTTCTCATCCCTTATCCACTTTACTTAGAGATGTCCTTAAGAGAAACCATATGCATGTTACTTATTGAATTCCCTTGAAATCGATAGATGAATCCCCGATGTCCCCTTTCTTATAAATGATATGATGAATAACACGTCGTTCCGTTGGCCACAACGGAGTATTCTCACCATTCCGCTTGTTATTGAGATCCTTACTACTGATAAGTTTAGCTTGCCTGACCCGTGTGTTTTTCACTCGGGGCAGACCGAGTTACAGGTTAGTTTGGATTGCTTCACTTCTTGGATATGCTTGATTGCTTTTTTTGGACTTATCATTTTGGCTTGGATGTCGTTTTGAGTCGTCTGCTCTTATGTGTCTTATTGTATATTATTTTGTGGAATGGGTGTATATGTGATTCAATAGTCCATGCTACTTATATATGATGTATTATTATGGAGATGTATGGTGATGTATGTATTTATATATATATACTCTGATCTGGGTTTGCTGTTCTGTGACTGATGTTTTTTATCTGCATGTATATTACATTATTTTTGAAATGGTCCGAATCCACCATAGTGTGCATTAGTTATGGACTAAGCGTGTCTACCACTTATGAGGTAATGAAAAAAAAATCAAGATATAATTGACATGCATGGCTCTTAACTAACGTATTACTATGATGGTCGCCCTTAACCAGCCCTATTCTCTGCATTAGTAGACAGGATTACTTAGTAATTCTCTTTACTAATGTAGGTCTCAGGGTGGGGCGTCACAATAAGTATATATACAAATATTAAACATTTGCTCGGATATATACATGCATCCGCATATATTCATACATGCAGAACATCATTCACTACTTTACTTCAAGTATCAATCACAATCATCAAAATATATGAATAGATTTAGGTTTAGTTTGCTCACCTAGTTCTGAAGACAGAGGCCTAGAAATGAAACTAGAAGTGTTTCTGAAACTGGTAATTGATATTTGTTTTGTTGATATTCGATTATTGAATTTAATATGGATCCTGATGTATTTGAAACTGAGATGCTTTGATCTTGAAGATTTAATCCCCAGGTTGAAGATTGTTTTGGTTGCTTTTGTTTTCTGGATTTAAGAACTTGATTAGGTTTTGATTTTTTCCTTTTCTTTTAATCTGTAGTTTTGTTTCAGGTTTTGTGAAGTTTTGATTTTGAACATGATCTTGGTTTTTGATTCAACTTGCTTTGTTTTGAATTTTATTTCCTAATTTACGTTCAGATTTGATTTTCTTTTGATTCTCTTTTCCATTTTTTTCTTTTCTGTTTTCATTTTGGATTTCCATGTTTTTGATTTTTAGCAAATGAAGATATTAAGTCTTGAAGCCTGGTTTCTTTTAATTCATATTATTTATATTTTTAAATTTTAAAACAAACCTAGTTGCCACTTGTATTCATTAGTTACACTTGTAAATGCATGATAACATTATTCTACACTTGTTAATTGCTTGTATAATCATTTTTAAAATGTCTTAAATATCCATTTTTATGTTTATACCCTTTGTTGAACTTTTGTTTAAGTATTTGTGTTTTTATAAATTATGTAATAGTTTTCTTATGTTTATATTTATACTAAGAAAATGTAGTATGTTTTAAACTTTTATTTTTACAATCTATACCTAATTCATATATAATTTTAAAAGATAGAACATTAGCCTTTTAAAAATCTTACTTAAATAAAAAAATATTTATCTATACACACATACCTTTATAACTATTTATATAACGTTAAGAAAAATGGTTTTAAAATTATACATTAATAAATAATCACACATGTTTTATATATAAGAATCTAACTTAAAATAGCTTTCTGAAATTTACCATATCTAATCCCGAATCATAACTTCCAAATATATATAGTAAAAAGAGAAAACAAATTCTTATTAACTTTAAAATATAGTTTCTAAATCCAATTTATTTTTTAAAACATTTATTTTTTTAGTTTCAAATTCACAATTCAATTTAAAATCAATTTGTATACATATTACATAAACAACATATATTGTTTATTTTTGAAAATTTCACATTCAAATTTCAAATTATAATCTATTTATATAAATAAAGAAGCATATATCTTATTTAATTTGAAAATTTTCAAATTAATTCACAATTAAATCCAAAATTTTGTATTAATTATCAAATTAAATTTGACTTAAAACCGGAATTGTTAAATTAGATGTCATATAATATAAGAGAACTAAAAATAATTTAGTATCATAACAAAAGAAGCCGGACTAAAAATAGAAGAAAGGCACTTGTAATTATATTTATAACATGTAGATTATAAAAGAATATAAAAATAACAATTGCAAGTGTAATTGTAACACGTAGGTTATAATTAAAAATAAAAGGGGTTTATTTTATTAAACTTTGATCTTGGATTAAGTTAATAAGCAAAATAATAGAAGTGGCCCATACCAACAACATTCCCTTTTAGTCAGTAACTAATAGTCTCACAACAGTTAGGTGAGGATGGGCAAGCTTATGCTGATTAGGGTAAATAAGTAGCCAACGGAATAAGAAAAGTAAACTAAATGCATAATAAAAGATTAGACGTAGGGTCTAATAAAATGGTAAGATGCATTTGAAGCAGCCCAAAGGATGAAGAGCCTAACGAAGTAGTTCATGATAGATTTTTAACACAGAAACAACATGTCTAACTTAGTTAATTTGGGCTAGAGGGAATGTAACAACTCATTATTTTCAACCATTCGCATCTGCACATGCCAGACTTGAATTGCTCAAAATATTAGATTGTTAATTTATATTTGGCAAAAATTAGAATATACACTAAGTAAATCAATCACAGAACCGCAGATACAGAGTAATATAATAGTAACGTAGTGGAATAGATAAATAGTAGTTCATGAAGCTACTTTATAAACATCAGTGTTTGAAATATAATACAATAGAAGATCTCAAATACAGTGAAGTCTCCAATATAAACACACGACCTCTCTAAACAAATTAACTGAAAAGCTAAAAGCTGAATCGATAGTTGGATTTCCAAACAAAGCTCCAAACTCCAAAGGTGAGTCTCAAATGCTGTATCACTCAGTATGACCCGAGGGTAAAGCAAACACAAATCACTCGAGTCAGGATTAACATTCTTATATGAATAAATCCAATTCAAGTGAATTATCAACTGAAATACAATTAACTTAAAGGATGTTTGGGATAACCAACCTCTAAGGATCCATGGAACTATCTACTGGCAGAAATATATGCTAAGAACAACCAAACGTCATTACAACACCGTGGTCATTTCAAAGTAATTTATACTTCACAACCAAAACACCATTTCCGTTTCAAATGTCTATATGTCCAAATTATAGCACTTCCAAACTAAATTTGATAATTTCATATATATCTTGTTTTAACTTCATTATTATTTAGTTTTGAAATATTTACTTAATAAATCCATTATCATTTAAATAACCTAACTACATTCCACTAAATATTTCCTTCGATTTATTAAAACTTGAAAAATGCATTTAATCATTTTAAACCAAAATCCAATTATAAAAATATCATATATTTAAATCTCAAATTCAATAGTTTCATATCAACTTAATTAAATAAAATTCTTAATTAAATATAATTTCAAATAAATTTCAAATTCATCTTTCCAACCTTAACTTATAACTAAATATTTAAAATTAAAAATTTAAATAACACTTAAACATATTATATATAAATTAAATCAACTTTATTAATTTAAAGCTTATTATTAAATTTGTTTTATATTAGAACTTATTTATATGTAAAATATTGCAATATTAAATAAAACCGTATATATTTCATTTCAAAACCATAGAAATAATTTTCAATATATATAGACCAACGGTGCATGTATATAAATTTCTATCCTATGGTCAAATGATACTGACATTTATCATTTCAATCTGTAATTTAAATATATACGGGCCTATATCATTTCAACCTGTAATCCCAAATTCAATGCAAATGAAAATCGCTTGTGTCTATCATTTCAACCCATAACGATTTTCTAATATTCTAAAGTCCATTCGGGTATTTATCATTTCAACCCATAGTGAATTCTATACTAATAGGGAACTTGCAGAGTGATGACAGATACGATAATGATAATAAGAGGCATATATCATAAATAAAAATATAATATAAACAACAGGATATGGTGTCATATCCCACAGGTGAACAATTACACACTAATAACATATATACCACAATTTAAAATAACTAACAACAACATATTTCAATTGTCGTTTCAATTGAAATCAAATTTAAGAAATATAAGAATGTTATTCGTGAGTGATTGCTTACCATTCAAGGCTAGAGATGAATGAGAATGAGATGAGTTACGAATCCGAACACGAAATCCAAAGCAAAGCTAGATGGATACGGCTTCGATAGATAAGCTGAAAGATAGGGAATTGACGAAATCAAATCAGAATTGGGTCGATGATGATAATAGTATAAGTGAATTTAGATATGACTATATATAACTATTTACATTGTGATGTCCCGGAAATTTGGGCAATAATTATTTAATAATTTCCATTGATAATTGTTTTAAAATGTGAAATATTGATTTAATAATCTTATTCAAATGGAAATTATCTTTTGAAGATTAATAATTATTTGGTTTGTCAAATGATATTCTTTTCAAAATTTATAAAAATGATATTTTTAATTTGAGAGTCTTATTGTTTTCAAAGATAAAAATATTTAAATAATAGAATTACCTTTCTAAGCTTATCAAAAGATATTTTATTTATAATTTATATTTGTGTATACATTGTAAATAGAGAATTGATTTTTAAATTGGTTGATTTGATTTAAAATTAGTATAGAGCTTTTCAAAATTTATTTTAAAGGTCTATCTTGTATTTTCAAAAGAAATATAAGTAAGTATTTATTTGTTGATAAAATATGTAATAGTTTAAATTGTATTTTATTATAAAATATTTATTTTGTTTTATTTTAAAATTGTTTTTCTCTTTGAAATAAGAATTTATTCATTTTTTGTTAAAGTATAACATTGATAAAATGGAATTCAACTTTTCCTTTTCTTTTAAAAATCTTTTCTTTTGAAATTTTGTTTATAAAGAATATTATTTTAAAATAATCAAACAAGCATTTAAATGTAAGTGTATAGTTTTATAAAGAAGTTATAAATAAATATGTATTCATTTAAAGGCTAAAATGTTAATAAACATTTAAGACATGATAACATAAATTAAAAATGGGTTAAATACATTTATAAATTAAGAAATCTCTTTTAATATCAAAAAGGCATATGTGTTATACTCTTAACCCATAGCAAAGACACTTGTAAACTAATATGCATCATAATGGGACAAGTGGCCATGTTCATATATTTGCAAATAGATAAGAAAAGTGTAATAATTCATTTGGATTAAAAACACTTTCTCTTCAAATTGAAAATCTGAAAAAAATCATATTTCAGTAAATCAAAAACCCCCAAAACAAATGCATGTCAAAACCTGCAATCTTTTTCTTAAAAATCTCAACTGCAAATTGAAGATCAACTTCATATTTGCATTCATCTTCAAATATACAAATCAGTTTCTTCAAATACAAAATTCAATCAAAATCTGCAACATTAAACCCAGATCTGCATACATCTGTATATCTGAAAGCAATTCAACATCAAAATAAAGATCAACTTCAATTCAAACTGAGGAGTCTGCATGCATGTTCATCAATCAACCTGCAAATTAAAAACTGCAAATCTGAGCAATGAAGTTTTGGGGTCTACATGCATTTAAGACCAGAATCAACAATCAAGATTAGAAAGACAAATTCAACTAGCAAATTGCATTTCCAGGGAACAGATTTGCAACAGAAATTGAATCTGCCCCTAAGTCTGTTCTCTGCATTCTTCTTTAAGGTGAGTAAACTTCTTTATTTAAAAACAGATCTTTTCTTTTAAAATCAATGCCAAGGTAAATTTCAGAACTTAAGCTTCAAATGCAAACAGTTTGTTTAAAGAGAAAAAAAAGAGAAAATCAAAACAGTGGTAAACTAAAAATAATAACAACTGCACTGTTCTTTCTTTTAGAAGCAACATCACTATTTATAGGTTGTTTTAAATTATCTATGCATGAGATCTGATTGAATTATGTAAGCTTGTTTGACTATTGTATGATGATGCTCTGTGTGCTTTATTGAATATGCAGATAAGTGGGATGTGAATATTTTTGACTGTCTTGCTTCTGTCCTTATTAGGATTTTAAAAACAAAACCACTTCCATATGGCTGAAACTTAGTTTGAGATTACTATGTGAACAAAATGTGTTTGTTTAGTATAGATTTAGGATTTTAAATTATATTTTAGTTTAAGTAAAATCTGCTACCTCTGGAAAAAAAAACACTTCTGTTCTAAACAAGAGTGGAAATTTTGGAATATTGAGTTGCTGGTGGATTCTAGCTGCTTAGATACTTCATGTTAGTGGAGTATTGCTGTGAAATGGTGGAAATTTGGTGTTTGATGATCAGAGAAAGTGAGGAGATGATATTAGTGTGTTTCCAGTTTTTTTTTCAAAACCTTAGTCTTGTTTGCAGTGATCAAGTTGTGTCTGCACATTCACTCTGTGATGCATTGAATGGAGTTGGGTTTTGGGAGACTGCAAAAGGGGATGTAGATGGATCAATTGCCGGAGTTGCAGGCGATCAAGTGGTCGGAGATAGGGGAGAGTGATGTTGACAGGTATGGGATGCTTGGCTTCGAGCAGTTCCAGGTTGACTCGTTCAACTTGATTTTGATTCAAGTGGCTATGGGATGTATGGTAATGGTGATCAAGTTTGGGGGTTAGATGGTGACTTGTTGAAGTAGGACAGGGTGGTTGAAGGTCGCCGGGGTAGTGGTGCATTTGCACAGTAGAGTTTGGTCTCTGGTGGAAATCTTGGTGTGCAGGCTTTGGGTGACTCGAAGTTATCCTAGTGCAGAATGTGTTGTGACTCGAAGTGGTCATGGGTTTAACTCGAAGTAAAATTATTTTGTCTCGGGTAGAGGATGTTCCAGATTTCAAAAATCTGACAGTTTCTATTTTTTTTTAAAAGTTTAAATGAATTTAAATTCTATGCTGAGATCTAAATCAGGTATTCAGATTCAAAGTTTAATAACTTTTAATCTTAGGTTTTCAAGATGGAAGGTTTAAATTTAAACAAGATTTAAATTTAGACTAAAAGTTAGAATTAAAAACAGTTTCAGTTTTTTTTTTAAAACCAGAGAATTATGCAGTTTTAACTTTGAATGAATTCATATTTTTAAAGCTGGATTTTTGATTCAAGTATAATTTGAATCTGAATTCAAATAAAGTTTTGAATTCAAAGTTTTTAAAAATGAAAATCTAAAATTTAAACAAGTTTTAAATTCAGCTTTAAGATAAGTTTAAAACCTGTAGTTTGCAAATTTTCAAAAGGAGAATGAAATTCAATTTATTGCAGGTATTGATTCAAGTATAATTTGAATCTGAATAAATTTAATTTTGAATTCAAAGTTTTAAAAATGAGATCTTAAATTCAAAACAAGATTCAAATTAGCTTTGAATCAAGATTTTATAACAAATTCAGATTTACTTTTTAAAATCTGATTTCTGATTTAAAACAGTTTTGTAGTTTTTAAATTTTGAAATAGGTTTAAATGTGTTTGGAATCAAGTTTAAAAACTGTTTCAGGTTTACTTTTAAAACCAGTTTTTGAATTCAAAACAGTTTTGACTTTTGTTTTAAAATAATGAAACAGATTCAAGTATCTTTAAAAAAAAAGTTTTAGAAATGAAATTTAGTTTAAATAAGGTTTAAACTTGAAAGGATTATCTTCTTAAATATTTGAACTAAGTTATGAAGTGTTTAATTTAAATTTGAAAGTTAAAATAATCAAATTATTCTCATAGATTAATTTATTTTAATTAAGTAATTTTGTTTTAAACCTTTCATATATTTAAGTAATGAATGTTTTTAAATTTCATTTTATTTTAAGGTTTATAATTATTTAAAATTTGAATTAATGTTTAATAGTTAAACATTTTTAAATCTTAACTTTTTAAAATGGAATTTGAGTTAATTTAGAGATGTATTGCTTTAAATACATTTGAATGTGAATGAAGTCATTAATTAAGTAAATGAATTTATTTTAGAAAATAATTAAGATAATTAAAGAATTTACTTATTTAATTGATTTTAATTAATGATTTAGATTAATTTAATTAGAGATGATTAATATATAATTAATCTAGATAATTTTCTTAAGGAAGTAATTAAAGAAAATGTTGTTAGTTAATTATCTTAGGATAATTAAGTAAATAATTAATGTAATTAATTTTGATAATTAATTAGATTAATTAATTGAAGAAAGTTAATTGTAATTTGTTAAGAATAATTACTTGATAAAAGTAATTAAGGAATTAATTACTTATTGTAATTAATTATGACAAGAAGATTAATTAAGTTAATTAATTTAGTTTAATTAATTTAAGATAATCATTTGATGATTTAATAATAGTAATTACTTAATGTAATTAGTGGAGCAATATTACTTAAGGAAGTAATAAATGTAATTACTTAAATGTAATTAGTGAAGAGAATTATTAATGAAGTAATTTAGATAATTACTTTTATAATTAATCAAGGGATTAATTAATGAAGATAATTAATTATGGAATAATTAATTTATTTATGAGTAATTAAGGTTAGTTAATTACCGAATTTAATCAAGGTGATTAATAATTGTATTTTAAATTGTAAGATTAATTACTAAATGTAATTGATTTTTAAATAAAGTAAGTAATTTAAATATAAATTAGAGATCATTAATTAATAAAATTAATGATGTAATTAGGAATTATTAATTAAGTAAATAATTAATAATTAAGTGATTAATTAATGTAATTAATTAAGGATAAATGTAATTAATTATAATTAATTAATGGAGTAATTAAATGTTAATTACTTATGATTAAGGTTAATTAATTTTGGAAATTAATTAAAGACTAATTACTTATTATAATTAGTGAATGATTAATCAGAGGTGTTTAATCAAGTTGAATTCTTATAGAATGATTAATTAACTAGGTTAATTAATTAATGGATATTAAGCAAGATTTAAATGTAGTAATTAATTTAATTTACTTTAAATTAATTAGAGATAGAAGTAATTAATTTAATTCATTTTAAATTAATTGGTGGTTAATAAATCATTTGTTTATGAATGATATTGATTGGATGGTTGTGATCTTAGTAATGAGATGAGTAGTATCTATAGGATATAGATGCTTAGTTAAAGTAAGATAATATGGATTATCTAGTTGTGATGGTTATCTGTTTGTGATTATGATACAGATTATCTGTTTATGATGTGAATGTGATTATCTATTGTGATATGAAGTTAATCTATCTGTATGAAGTAGATAATAATGAAAAGAGTTATTTGTTTAATACTCTTAAATACAACTTGGACATTAAAAGACACGCGTTGGATTTGATGAGACCGGGATCGGATTTGCTACACTACAGCGTGATAGGGGGTTCTCGCTTTGCGTTAGGTGGCGAACGGGAGACTCTTACCCCTACATGCCCCCGGGGATAGTATAAGGTCTTGCGGGGTTGGTTGCGACTCGAGAGGGTGGCCGTAAAAGCAAATTCGAGGTATCACTGTGAGCCACAGCGGGGCTGGGATGGTTGAAAAGCCTACCGGTCGTGAGCCGTTGCTGATGGTTGAAAAGCCTAGGACGTCAGCCCTGCCATTGTATGGAATCCAAAATCCAATAAGTGCCATCGGATTTGATTGTATTACCCACTTTGTTGGCTAGTATGCTGGAATTTAATCATGTAACAATTTCAGCTATTTCATATTTACTTGAAAACCCTAGACCCTATTATAATATCATTGGATTTCCTATCAAATGTTTGGTTAGCGTAAGGCAAAAACTTTTCCATGTTTATGTGTGGGAAGTCTTACGTGATACCTTTTCTTTCAAAGGATTTTTCTAAAGTTAAGTAATCTTTTAACCGTTTACTCACACCAGACCCATGTCTGACCCGAGTGTTTATTTTCTGTTTTATTAAACTCTTGGGTACTCATATTACGTATGAGTAGTCAAGTGATTCAGGATTGCTTTGACGAGTTCTGGAGGAGGAGATAATGGAGCAGGAGGCTTCAGCGTGTAGATATATATAGTGATTCCGCTGTGTTTGAGTTGTATCTGTTTCTCTGATGTATTTGAATTGTAATTGCTAGACAGATGTTTATAACTGTCTAGTCTATGTTGTATTGGCTGTATAACTCTGATGTATATGATACTATGTAATGTTTTATGTGATATAATATAATTTATTCGTTCCGCTGTGAGATTCTGATGTTGTCTGTTTCTTCTTTCTCTTTCTTTTCTTCTTCTATCCCTTTCTTTCTTCACTAGCGATGCGATTTCCTGGAGATAGGAAGTTGGATCGTCACAGGTGGTATCAGAGCATTAGGTTGAGCGAATGCCTAAGCTCTGGAATGGTGTCTTTCTTTAGAGAGCGCTAGGTTGAGCGAATACCTAGACTCTGAAGTGGTGTCCTTCTTGAGAGAGCGTATTTGTAATTTTGAATATATATATATTTATTTATTTCTACCTAATAGATTGGGTTACCCGTTCAGGTTTTCCAATATAAGTTCTAAAGGTAGATAGGGTAGTGGCGTGTGTAACACAACTACCAATGGTTAGAGTCCGAGTGTTTGAGGTTGGAAGGGAATCTGCTAGGGCAGTATTGGGCATCTTGAGCAGTTTGGTGTGAAGAATTTCACCGAACTCTGAAGGAAATCTTTTCAAGATTCGGAGTTTACTTTGGATTGTAAGCTGCATTTCACTCGTGTGAGTGGATTTTCTTGAGTTTGGATCAGTTGGGAGTACTGAAGCCGGAAATGGTATATTGGCATCCTTGGGAAGGAGTTCTGTCTGTATTTGAGTTTGAGACTCAGTTTGGAAGAATGATTGGTGCTTGGTTTGGAAGCGAGTTTCCTGAGGGATATCTGTCTTTTGAAGGCCCTATTGTGGAAGTGGCTGGTGTAGCTTTGTGATTCGATGAGCTTTTTGAATAAGAATGTTTTTGGCAGAAGTAGCAGCTTGGAGGTGTTGAATGTGCTATTAGGATAGTTTCTTGGCTTAGCTGTATCCTAGAGGTGGAGTCCGGAAGCGGTAGAGTGGCCTGTTTCTTCAATGGTTCAGAAGTCTCTGTGATTCCTTTGTCAGCAGACTGAGCAGATAGTGAAGCTTGTTTATTTCTTCTAGAAACCCAGCTGAGTGTGATGTTGTGGTTGAAAGTAGACCACTAGTTCTTCTTTTGATTAGAAGGCTTTAGCTGTTCTGATTGTTGAAGAGAAAACGATTTCTTAGAATCTGAACTGAGTAGAATCGCAAAAGTGACTTGTGATGGTTCGGAAGTTCTCTGAGTAATCTTTGTTTGGATTGAAGCATCTCTAGAGGATGTTAGAGTTATTGAAGTGGTTTGAGATTTTATGGAATTTGATGAATAATGTTTCCGGAGTGAGTTGATCAAGTTTATACTTGTGTTCATCAACAGCATTCTCAAATCAGAGTGGTGCAGTGGAAGCATGGTGGCAGCTATTCTAGAATAGAAGCAGCACCGATTCATTGGGAATTTGAGTTTTGTGTGGTAGAACTATTTTGTTGAGTAGGATCGAGAGATCATCTTTTTCTTGATCTAGATTTGATCAGTGAAGCATCTGTGAAGTTTGGTTGATCTAGAAGGTTGGATGTATGGTTTATCACTGATTTTGAAATCAGTAGTTCTGAGAGATTTGGAAGTTGACCTAGACTTATCTGAAGTCCAGTATCCTGTTTAGATTTGTAGATCTAGGAGCTCTAGATCTAAGTGGTGTAGCTAGTTTAGATTCTGTAGGGCGAGTGTCCCGGTGTTTGTACCTGGGAAACTCTAGGGAATTCTATCCAGCATTTTGTCCGGATAATTAGAATTATTTGTTTGAATGGGTTGTTATGGTTGCTAATATTTGATTGGTAGCATATGTTTGCTATTTTGAAATTAAATCTGTGTGGGATTATTAAATTACCTTTGCTTTTAAATTTCGGGGACGAAATTCTTTTAAGGGGGGAGGAATGTGATGTCCCGGAAATTTGGGCAATAATTATTTAATAATTTCCATTGATAATTGTTTTAAAATGTGAAATATTGATTTAATAATCTTATTCAAATGGAAATTATCTTTTGAAGATTAATAATTATTTGGTTTGTCAAATGATATTCTTTTCAAAATTTATAAAAATGATATTTTTAATTTGAGAGTCTTATTGTTTTCAAAGATAAAAATATTTAAATAATAGAATTACCTTTCTAAGCTTATCAAAAGATATTTTATTTATAATTTATATTTGTGTATACATTGTAAATAGAGAATTGATTTTTAAATTGGTTGATTTGATTTAAAATTAGTATAGAGCTTTTCAAAATTTATTTTAAAGGTCTATCTTGTATTTTCAAAAGAAATATAAGTAAGTATTTATTTGTTGATAAAATATGTAATAGTTTAAATTGTATTTTATTATAAAATATTTATTTTGTTTTATTTTAAAATTGTTTTTCTCTTTGAAATAAGAATTTATTCATTTTTTGTTAAAGTATAACATTGATAAAATGGAATTCAACTTTTCCTTTTCTTTTAAAAATCTTTTCTTTTGAAATTTTGTTTATAAAGAATATTATTTTAAAATAATCAAACAAGCATTTAAATGTAAGTGTATAGTTTTATAAAGAAGTTATAAATAAATATGTATTCATTTAAAGGCTAAAATGTTAATAAACATTTAAGACATGATAACATAAATTAAAAATGGGTTAAATACATTTATAAATTAAGAAATCTCTTTTAATATCAAAAAGGCATATGTGTTATACTCTTAACCCATAGCAAAGACACTTGTAAACTAATATGCATCATAATGGGACAAGTGGCCATGTTCATATATTTGCAAATAGATAAGAAAAGTGTAATAATTCATTTGGATTAAAAACACTTTCTCTTCAAATTGAAAATCTGAAAAAAATCATATTTCAGTAAATCAAAAACCCCCAAAACAAATGCATGTCAAAACCTGCAATCTTTTTCTTAAAAATCTCAACTGCAAATTGAAGATCAACTTCATATTTGCATTCATCTTCAAATATACAAATCAGTTTCTTCAAATACAAAATTCAATCAAAATCTGCAACATTAAACCCAGATCTGCATACATCTGTATATCTGAAAGCAATTCAACATCAAAATAAAGATCAACTTCAATTCAAACTGAGGAGTCTGCATGCATGTTCATCAATCAACCTGCAAATTAAAAACTGCAAATCTGAGCAATGAAGTTTTGGGGTCTACATGCATTTAAGACCAGAATCAACAATCAAGATTAGAAAGACAAATTCAACTAGCAAATTGCATTTCCAGGGAACAGATTTGCAACAGAAATTGAATCTGCCCCTAAGTCTGTTCTCTGCATTCTTCTTTAAGGTGAGTAAACTTCTTTATTTAAAAACAGATCTTTTCTTTTAAAATCAATGCCAAGGTAAATTTCAGAACTTAAGCTTCAAATGCAAACAGTTTGTTTAAAGAGAAAAAAAAGAGAAAATCAAAACAGTGGTAAACTAAAAATAATAACAACTGCACTGTTCTTTCTTTTAGAAGCAACATCACTATTTATAGGTTGTTTTAAATTATCTATGCATGAGATCTGATTGAATTATGTAAGCTTGTTTGACTATTGTATGATGATGCTCTGTGTGCTTTATTGAATATGCAGATAAGTGGGATGTGAATATTTTTGACTGTCTTGCTTCTGTCCTTATTAGGATTTTAAAAACAAAACCACTTCCATATGGCTGAAACTTAGTTTGAGATTACTATGTGAACAAAATGTGTTTGTTTAGTATAGATTTAGGATTTTAAATTATATTTTAGTTTAAGTAAAATCTGCTACCTCTGGAAAAAAAAACACTTCTGTTCTAAACAAGAGTGGAAATTTTGGAATATTGAGTTGCTGGTGGATTCTAGCTGCTTAGATACTTCATGTTAGTGGAGTATTGCTGTGAAATGGTGGAAATTTGGTGTTTGATGATCAGAGAAAGTGAGGAGATGATATTAGTGTGTTTCCAGTTTTTTTTTCAAAACCTTAGTCTTGTTTGCAGTGATCAAGTTGTGTCTGCACATTCACTCTGTGATGCATTGAATGGAGTTGGGTTTTGGGAGACTGCAAAAGGGGATGTAGATGGATCAATTGCCGGAGTTGCAGGCGATCAAGTGGTCGGAGATAGGGGAGAGTGATGTTGACAGGTATGGGATGCTTGGCTTCGAGCAGTTCCAGGTTGACTCGTTCAACTTGATTTTGATTCAAGTGGCTATGGGATGTATGGTAATGGTGATCAAGTTTGGGGGTTAGATGGTGACTTGTTGAAGTAGGACAGGGTGGTTGAAGGTCGCCGGGGTAGTGGTGCATTTGCACAGTAGAGTTTGGTCTCTGGTGGAAATCTTGGTGTGCAGGCTTTGGGTGACTCGAAGTTATCCTAGTGCAGAATGTGTTGTGACTCGAAGTGGTCATGGGTTTAACTCGAAGTAAAATTATTTTGTCTCGGGTAGAGGATGTTCCAGATTTCAAAAATCTGACAGTTTCTATTTTTTTTTAAAAGTTTAAATGAATTTAAATTCTATGCTGAGATCTAAATCAGGTATTCAGATTCAAAGTTTAATAACTTTTAATCTTAGGTTTTCAAGATGGAAGGTTTAAATTTAAACAAGATTTAAATTTAGACTAAAAGTTAGAATTAAAAACAGTTTCAGTTTTTTTTTTAAAACCAGAGAATTATGCAGTTTTAACTTTGAATGAATTCATATTTTTAAAGCTGGATTTTTGATTCAAGTATAATTTGAATCTGAATTCAAATAAAGTTTTGAATTCAAAGTTTTTAAAAATGAAAATCTAAAATTTAAACAAGTTTTAAATTCAGCTTTAAGATAAGTTTAAAACCTGTAGTTTGCAAATTTTCAAAAGGAGAATGAAATTCAATTTATTGCAGGTATTGATTCAAGTATAATTTGAATCTGAATAAATTTAATTTTGAATTCAAAGTTTTAAAAATGAGATCTTAAATTCAAAACAAGATTCAAATTAGCTTTGAATCAAGATTTTATAACAAATTCAGATTTACTTTTTAAAATCTGATTTCTGATTTAAAACAGTTTTGTAGTTTTTAAATTTTGAAATAGGTTTAAATGTGTTTGGAATCAAGTTTAAAAACTGTTTCAGGTTTACTTTTAAAACCAGTTTTTGAATTCAAAACAGTTTTGACTTTTGTTTTAAAATAATGAAACAGATTCAAGTATCTTTAAAAAAAAAGTTTTAGAAATGAAATTTAGTTTAAATAAGGTTTAAACTTGAAAGGATTATCTTCTTAAATATTTGAACTAAGTTATGAAGTGTTTAATTTAAATTTGAAAGTTAAAATAATCAAATTATTCTCATAGATTAATTTATTTTAATTAAGTAATTTTGTTTTAAACCTTTCATATATTTAAGTAATGAATGTTTTTAAATTTCATTTTATTTTAAGGTTTATAATTATTTAAAATTTGAATTAATGTTTAATAGTTAAACATTTTTAAATCTTAACTTTTTAAAATGGAATTTGAGTTAATTTAGAGATGTATTGCTTTAAATACATTTGAATGTGAATGAAGTCATTAATTAAGTAAATGAATTTATTTTAGAAAATAATTAAGATAATTAAAGAATTTACTTATTTAATTGATTTTAATTAATGATTTAGATTAATTTAATTAGAGATGATTAATATATAATTAATCTAGATAATTTTCTTAAGGAAGTAATTAAAGAAAATGTTGTTAGTTAATTATCTTAGGATAATTAAGTAAATAATTAATGTAATTAATTTTGATAATTAATTAGATTAATTAATTGAAGAAAGTTAATTGTAATTTGTTAAGAATAATTACTTGATAAAAGTAATTAAGGAATTAATTACTTATTGTAATTAATTATGACAAGAAGATTAATTAAGTTAATTAATTTAGTTTAATTAATTTAAGATAATCATTTGATGATTTAATAATAGTAATTACTTAATGTAATTAGTGGAGCAATATTACTTAAGGAAGTAATAAATGTAATTACTTAAATGTAATTAGTGAAGAGAATTATTAATGAAGTAATTTAGATAATTACTTTTATAATTAATCAAGGGATTAATTAATGAAGATAATTAATTATGGAATAATTAATTTATTTATGAGTAATTAAGGTTAGTTAATTACCGAATTTAATCAAGGTGATTAATAATTGTATTTTAAATTGTAAGATTAATTACTAAATGTAATTAATTTTTAAATAAAGTAAGTAATTTAAATATAAATTAGAGATCATTAATTAATAAAATTAATGATGTAATTAGGAATTATTAATTAAGTAAATAATTAATAATTAAGTGATTAATTAATGTAATTAATTAAGGATAAATGTAATTAATTATAATTAATTAATGGAGTAATTAAATGTTAATTACTTATGATTAAGGTTAATTAATTTTGGAAATTAATTAAAGACTAATTACTTATTATAATTAGTGAATGATTAATCAGAGGTGTTTAATCAAGTTGAATTCTTATAGAATGATTAATTAACTAGGTTAATTAATTAATGGATATTAAGCAAGATTTAAATGTAGTAATTAATTTAATTTACTTTAAATTAATTAGAGATAGAAGTAATTAATTTAATTCATTTTAAATTAATTGGTGGTTAATAAATCATTTGTTTATGAATGATATTGATTGGATGGTTGTGATCTTAGTAATGAGATGAGTAGTATCTATAGGATATAGATGCTTAGTTAAAGTAAGATAATATGGATTATCTAGTTGTGATGGTTATCTGTTTGTGATTATGATACAGATTATCTGTTTATGATGTGAATGTGATTATCTATTGTGATATGAAGTTAATCTATCTGTATGAAGTAGATAATAATGAAAAGAGTTATTTGTTTAATACTCTTAAATACAACTTGGACATTAAAAGACACGCGTTGGATTTGATGAGACCGGGATCGGATTTGCTACACTACAGCGTGATAGGGGGTTCTCGCTTTGCGTTAGGTGGCGAACGGGAGACTCTTACCCCTACATGCCCCCGGGGATAGTATAAGGTCTTGCGGGGTTGGTTGCGACTCGAGAGGGTGGCCGTAAAAGCAAATTCGAGGTATCACTGTGAGCCACAGCGGGGCTGGGATGGTTGAAAAGCCTACCGGTCGTGAGCCGTTGCTGATGGTTGAAAAGCCTAGGACGTCAGCCCTGCCATTGTATGGAATCCAAAATCCAATAAGTGCCATCGGATTTGATTGTATTACCCACTTTGTTGGCTAGTATGCTGGAATTTAATCATGTAACAATTTCAGCTATTTCATATTTACTTGAAAACCCTAGACCCTATTATAATATCATTGGATTTCCTATCAAATGTTTGGTTAGCGTAAGGCAAAAACTTTTCCATGTTTATGTGTGGGAAGTCTTACGTGATACCTTTTCTTTCAAAGGATTTTTCTAAAGTTAAGTAATCTTTTAACCGTTTACTCACACCAGACCCATGTCTGACCCGAGTGTTTATTTTCTGTTTTATTAAACTCTTGGGTACTCATATTACGTATGAGTAGTCAAGTGATTCAGGATTGCTTTGACGAGTTCTGGAGGAGGAGATAATGGAGCAGGAGGCTTCAGCGTGTAGATATATATAGTGATTCCGCTGTGTTTGAGTTGTATCTGTTTCTCTGATGTATTTGAATTGTAATTGCTAGACAGATGTTTATAACTGTCTAGTCTATGTTGTATTGGCTGTATAACTCTGATGTATATGATACTATGTAATGTTTTATGTGATATAATATAATTTATTCGTTCCGCTGTGAGATTCTGATGTTGTCTGTTTCTTCTTTCTCTTTCTTTTCTTCTTCTATCCCTTTCTTTCTTCACTAGCGATGCGATTTCCTGGAGATAGGAAGTTGGATCGTCACAGGTGGTATCAGAGCATTAGGTTGAGCGAATGCCTAAGCTCTGGAATGGTGTCTTTCTTTAGAGAGCGCTAGGTTGAGCGAATACCTAGACTCTGAAGTGGTGTCCTTCTTGAGAGAGCGTATTTGTAATTTTGAATATATATATATTTATTTATTTCTACCTAATAGATTGGGTTACCCGTTCAGGTTTTCCAATATAAGTTCTAAAGGTAGATAGGGTAGTGGCGTGTGTAACACAACTACCAATGGTTAGAGTCCGAGTGTTTGAGGTTGGAAGGGAATCTGCTAGGGCAGTATTGGGCATCTTGAGCAGTTTTGTGTGAAGAATTTCACCGAACTCTGAAGGAAATCTTTTCAAGATTCGAAGTTTACTTTGGATTGTAAGCTGCATTTCACTCGTGTGAGTGGATTTTCTTGAGTTTGGATCAGTTGGGAGTACTGAAGCCGGAAATGGTATATTGGCATCCTTGGGAAGGAGTTCTGTCTGTATTTGAGTTTGAGACTCAGTTTGGAAGAATGATTGGTGCTTGGTTTGGAAGCGAGTTTCCTGAGGGATATCTGTCTTTTGAAGGCCCTATTGTGGAAGTGGCTGGTGTAGCTTTGTGATTCGATGAGCTTTTTGAATAAGAATGTTTTTGGCAGAAGTAGCAGCTTGGAGGTGTTGAATGTGCTATTAGGATAGTTTCTTGGCTTAGCTGTATCCTAGAGGTGGAGTCCGGAAGCGGTAGAGTGGCCTGTTTCTTCAATGGTTCAGAAGTCTCTGTGATTCCTTTGTCAGCAGACTGAGCAGATAGTGAAGCTTGTTTATTTCTTCTAGAAACCCAGCTGAGTGTGATGTTGTGGTTGAAAGTAGACCACTAGTTCTTCTTTTGATTAGAAGGCTTTAGCTGTTCTGATTGTTGAAGAGAAAACGATTTCTTAGAATCTGAACTGAGTAGAATCGCAAAAGTGACTTGTGATGGTTCGGAAGTTCTCTGAGTAATCTTTGTTTGGATTGAAGCATCTCTAGAGGATGTTAGAGTTATTGAAGTGGTTTGAGATTTTATGGAATTTGATGAATAATGTTTCCGGAGTGAGTTGATCAAGTTTATACTTGTGTTCATCAACAGCATTCTCAAATCAGAGTGGTGCAGTGGAAGCATGGTGGCAGCTATTCTAGAATAGAAGCAGCACCGATTCATTGGGAATTTGAGTTTTGTGTGGTAGAACTATTTTGTTGAGTAGGATCGAGAGATCATCTTTTTCTTGATCTAGATTTGATCAGTGAAGCATCTGTGAAGTTTGGTTGATCTAGAAGGTTGGATGTATGGTTTATCACTGATTTTGAAATCAGTAGTTCTGAGAGATTTGGAAGTTGACCTAGACTTATCTGAAGTCCAGTATCCTGTTTAGATTTGTAGATCTAGGAGCTCTAGATCTAAGTGGTGTAGCTAGTTTAGATTCTGTAGGGCGAGTGTCCCGGTGTTTGTACCTGGGAAACTCTAGGGAATTCTATCCAGCATTTTGTCCGGATAATTAGAATTATTTGTTTGAATGGGTTGTTATGGTTGCTAATATTTGATTGGTAGCATATGTTTGCTATTTTGAAATTAAATCTGTGTGGGATTATTAAATTACCTTTGCTTTTAAATTTCGGGGACGAAATTCTTTTAAGGGGGGAGGAATGTGATGTCCCGGAAATTTGGGCAATAATTATTTAATAATTTCCATTGATAATTGTTTTAAAATGTGAAATATTGATTTAATAATCTTATTCAAATGGAAATTATCTTTTGAAGATTAATAATTATTTGGTTTGTCAAATGATATTCTTTTCAAAATTTATAAAAATGATATTTTTAATTTGAGAGTCTTATTGTTTTCAAAGATAAAAATATTTAAATAATAGAATTACCTTTCTAAGCTTATCAAAAGATATTTTATTTATAATTTATATTTGTGTATACATTGTAAATAGAGAATTGATTTTTAAATTGGTTGATTTGATTTAAAATTAGTATAGAGCTTTTCAAAATTTATTTTAAAGGTCTATCTTGTATTTTCAAAAGAAATATAAGTAAGTATTTATTTGTTGATAAAATATGTAATAGTTTAAATTGTATTTTATTATAAAATATTTATTTTGTTTTATTTTAAAATTGTTTTTCTCTTTGAAATAAGAATTTATTCATTTTTTGTTAAAGTATAACATTGATAAAATGGAATTCAACTTTTCCTTTTCTTTTAAAAATCTTTTCTTTTGAAATTTTGTTTATAAAGAATATTATTTTAAAATAATCAAACAAGCATTTAAATGTAAGTGTATAGTTTTATAAAGAAGTTATAAATAAATATGTATTCATTTAAAGGCTAAAATGTTAATAAACATTTAAGACATGATAACATAAATTAAAAATGGGTTAAATACATTTATAAATTAAGAAATCTCTTTTAATATCAAAAAGGCATATGTGTTATACTCTTAACCCATAGCAAAGACACTTGTAAACTAATATGCATCATAATGGGACAAGTGGCCATGTTCATATATTTGCAAATAGATAAGAAAAGTGTAATAATTCATTTGGATTAAAAACACTTTCTCTTCAAATTGAAAATCTGAAAAAAATCATATTTCAGTAAATCAAAAACCCCCAAAACAAATGCATGTCAAAACCTGCAATCTTTTTCTTAAAAATCTCAACTGCAAATTGAAGATCAACTTCATATTTGCATTCATCTTCAAATATACAAATCAGTTTCTTCAAATACAAAATTCAATCAAAATCTGCAACATTAAACCCAGATCTGCATACATCTGTATATCTGAAAGCAATTCAACATCAAAATAAAGATCAACTTCAATTCAAACTGAGGAGTCTGCATGCATGTTCATCAATCAACCTGCAAATTAAAAACTGCAAATCTGAGCAATGAAGTTTTGGGGTCTACATGCATTTAAGACCAGAATCAACAATCAAGATTAGAAAGACAAATTCAACTAGCAAATTGCATTTCCAGGGAACAGATTTGCAACAGAAATTGAATCTGCCCCTAAGTCTGTTCTCTGCATTCTTCTTTAAGGTGAGTAAACTTCTTTATTTAAAAACAGATCTTTTCTTTTAAAATCAATGCCAAGGTAAATTTCAGAACTTAAGCTTCAAATGCAAACAGTTTGTTTAAAGAGAAAAAAAAAGAGAAAATCAAAACAGTGGTAAACTAAAAATAATAACAACTGCACTGTTCTTTCTTTTAGAAGCAACATCACTATTTATAGGTTGTTTTAAATTATCTATGCATGAGATCTGATTGAATTATGTAAGCTTGTTTGACTATTGTATGATGATGCTCTGTGTGCTTTATTGAATATGCAGATAAGTGGGATGTGAATATTTTTGACTGTCTTGCTTCTGTCCTTATTAGGATTTTAAAAACAAAACCACTTCCATATGGCTGAAACTTAGTTTGAGATTACTATGTGAACAAAATGTGTTTGTTTAGTATAGATTTAGGATTTTAAATTATATTTTAGTTTAAGTAAAATCTGTTACCTCTGGAAAAAAAAACACTTCTGTTCTAAACAAGAGTGGAAATTTTGGAATATTGAGTTGCTGGTGGATTCTAGCTGCTTAGATACTTCATGTTAGTGGAGTATTGCTGTGAAATGGTGGAAATTTGGTGTTTGATGATCAGAGAAAGTGAGGAGATGATATTAGTGTGTTTCCAGTTTTTTTTTCAAAACCTTAGTCTTGTTTGCAGTGATCAAGTTGTGTCTGCACATTCACTCTGTGATGCATTGAATGGAGTTGGGTTTTGGGAGACTGCAAAAGGGGATGTAGATGGATCAATTGCCGGAGTTGCAGGCGATCAAGTGGTCGGAGATAGGGGAGAGTGATGTTGACAGGTATGGGATGCTTGGCTTCGAGCAGTTCCAGGTTGACTCGTTCAACTTGATTTTGATTCAAGTGGCTATGGGATGTATGGTAATGGTGATCAAGTTTGGGGGTTAGATGGTGACTTGTTGAAGTAGGACAGGGTGGTTGAAGGTCGCCGGGGTAGTGGTGCATTTGCACAGTAGAGTTTGGTCTCTGGTGGAAATCTTGGTGTGCAGGCTTTGGGTGACTCGAAGTTATCCTAGTGCAGAATGTGTTGTGACTCGAAGTGGTCATGGGTTTAACTCGAAGTAAAATTATTTTGTCTCGGGTAGAGGATGTTCCAGATTTCAAAAATCTGACAGTTTCTATTTTTTTTTAAAAGTTTAAATGAATTTAAATTCTATGCTGAGATCTAAATCAGGTATTCAGATTCAAAGTTTAATAACTTTTAATCTTAGGTTTTCAAGATGGAAGGTTTAAATTTAAACAAGATTTAAATTTAGACTAAAAGTTAGAATTAAAAACAGTTTCAGTTTTTTTTTTAAAACCAGAGAATTATGCAGTTTTAACTTTGAATGAATTCATATTTTTAAAGCTGGATTTTTGATTCAAGTATAATTTGAATCTGAATTCAAATAAAGTTTTGAATTCAAAGTTTTTAAAAATGAAAATCTAAAATTTAAACAAGTTTTAAATTCAGCTTTAAGATAAGTTTAAAACCTGTAGTTTGCAAATTTTCAAAAGGAGAATGAAATTCAATTTATTGCAGGTATTGATTCAAGTATAATTTGAATCTGAATAAATTTAATTTTGAATTCAAAGTTTTAAAAATGAGATCTTAAATTCAAAACAAGATTCAAATTAGCTTTGAATCAAGATTTTATAACAAATTCAGATTTACTTTTTAAAATCTGATTTCTGATTTAAAACAGTTTTGTAGTTTTTAAATTTTGAAATAGGTTTAAATGTGTTTGGAATCAAGTTTAAAAACTGTTTCAGGTTTACTTTTAAAACCAGTTTTTGAATTCAAAACAGTTTTGACTTTTGTTTTAAAATAATGAAACAGATTCAAGTATCTTTAAAAAAAAAGTTTTAGAAATGAAATTTAGTTTAAATAAGGTTTAAACTTGAAAGGATTATCTTCTTAAATATTTGAACTAAGTTATGAAGTGTTTAATTTAAATTTGAAAGTTAAAATAATCAAATTATTCTCATAGATTAATTTATTTTAATTAAGTAATTTTGTTTTAAACCTTTCATATATTTAAGTAATGAATGTTTTTAAATTTCATTTTATTTTAAGGTTTATAATTATTTAAAATTTGAATTAATGTTTAATAGTTAAACATTTTTAAATCTTAACTTTTTAAAATGGAATTTGAGTTAATTTAGAGATGTATTGCTTTAAATACATTTGAATGTGAATGAAGTCATTAATTAAGTAAATGAATTTATTTTAGAAAATAATTAAGATAATTAAAGAATTTACTTATTTAATTGATTTTAATTAATGATTTAGATTAATTTAATTAGAGATGATTAATATATAATTAATCTAGATAATTTTCTTAAGGAAGTAATTAAAGAAAATGTTGTTAGTTAATTATCTTAGGATAATTAAGTAAATAATTAATGTAATTAATTTTGATAATTAATTAGATTAATTAATTGAAGAAAGTTAATTGTAATTTGTTAAGAATAATTACTTGATAAAAGTAATTAAGGAATTAATTACTTATTGTAATTAATTATGACAAGAAGATTAATTAAGTTAATTAATTTAGTTTAATTAATTTAAGATAATCATTTGATGATTTAATAATAGTAATTACTTAATGTAATTAGTGGAGCAATATTACTTAAGGAAGTAATAAATGTAATTACTTAAATGTAATTAGTGAAGAGAATTATTAATGAAGTAATTTAGATAATTACTTTTATAATTAATCAAGGGATTAATTAATGAAGATAATTAATTATGGAATAATTAATTTATTTATGAGTAATTAAGGTTAGTTAATTACCGAATTTAATCAAGGTGATTAATAATTGTATTTTAAATTGTAAGATTAATTACTAAATGTAATTAATTTTTAAATAAAGTAAGTAATTTAAATATAAATTAGAGATCATTAATTAATAAAATTAATGATGTAATTAGGAATTATTAATTAAGTAAATAATTAATAATTAAGTGATTAATTAATGTAATTAATTAAGGATAAATGTAATTAATTATAATTAATTAATGGAGTAATTAAATGTTAATTACTTATGATTAAGGTTAATTAATTTTGGAAATTAATTAAAGACTAATTACTTATTATAATTAGTGAATGATTAATCAGAGGTGTTTAATCAAGTTGAATTCTTATAGAATGATTAATTAACTAGGTTAATTAATTAATGGATATTAAGCAAGATTTAAATGTAGTAATTAATTTAATTTACTTTAAATTAATTAGAGATAGAAGTAATTAATTTAATTCATTTTAAATTAATTGGTGGTTAATAAATCATTTGTTTATGAATGATATTGATTGGATGGTTGTGATCTTAGTAATGAGATGAGTAGTATCTATAGGATATAGATGCTTAGTTAAAGTAAGATAATATGGATTATCTAGTTGTGATGGTTATCTGTTTGTGATTATGATACAGATTATCTGTTTATGATGTGAATGTGATTATCTATTGTGATATGAAGTTAATCTATCTGTATGAAGTAGATAATAATGAAAAGAGTTATTTGTTTAATACTCTTAAATACAACTTGGACATTAAAAGACACGCGTTGGATTTGATGAGACCGGGATCGGGTTTCCATATTTGAAATTCCGAAAACCACATCGATTCCAATTAAACGATAGGTCGTGTATCCAAGTGGAGCAAGTGAAGACTCGAGGTGTAAGAACTATAAGTCAGTATAACTCTGTGGGTGATTCCGTAATGAGTTTGACGGAATAGTACTTATAGATTCGAGATGGTGATTGAGAGTGCAAGGGCTATGGTCGTTAACTCTGAGGGTGATTCCAATACGAGTGTAGCGAGATAGTTCCTTCGGTTTCGTTCGAACCCGGAACGAACTTGTATGGATTGAATGCTTTCAGAACATCGTCAGGTGGACGATGAGCATTCTAAGATTGATATGTCCTATAAAGGTAAATCGTAACCTCAAGCCTCATCAACCGGGAATGGCTAAAACAGGGGAGGTGCAGCAAGGCTTCGTGGGTAGCACCCACTGGAGAGCAAGATTTACCTCTGTCTAGAAGTCCCTTTATATTTCGGCTGTGTGGGCAGTTGGATGTACACCAACTGCGGGGTTGTCTTGTTCGGAACTATTCAGTAAGGAATGGGTCCGGCTTTGTGTTGCAGGGGATGAAGGGAGTAATCCTCGGTACGGTGATCTAGGCCACGTACTGTGACGGGCGGTACCCCAGTAGCCCTGCCATTGTATGGAATCCAAAATCCAATAAGTGCCATCGGATTTGATTGTATTACCCACTTTGTTGGCTAGTATGCTGGAATTTAATCATGTAACAATTTCAGCTATTTCATATTTACTTGAAAACCCTAGACCCTATTATAATATCATTGGATTTCCTATCAAATGTTTGGTTAGCGTAAGGCAAAAACTTTTCCATGTTTATGTGTGGGAAGTCTTACGTGATACCTTTTCTTTCAAAGGATTTTTCTAAAGTTAAGTAATCTTTTAACCGTTTACTCACACCAGACCCATGTCTGACCCGAGTGTTTATTTTCTGTTTTATTAAACTCTTGGGTACTCATATTACGTATGAGTAGTCAAGTGATTCAGGATTGCTTTGACGAGTTCTGGAGGAGGAGATAATGGAGCAGGAGGCTTCAGCGTGTAGATATATATAGTGATTCCGCTGTGTTTGAGTTGTATCTGTTTCTCTGATGTATTTGAATTGTAATTGCTAGACAGATGTTTATAACTGTCTAGTCTATGTTGTATTGGCTGTATAACTCTGATGTATATGATACTATGTAATGTTTTATGTGATATAATATAATTTATTCGTTCCGCTGTGAGATTCTGATGTTGTCTGTTTCTTCTTTCTCTTTCTTTTCTTCTTCTATCCCTTTCTTTCTTCACTAGCGATGCGATTTCCTGGAGATAGGAAGTTGGATCGTCACATACATATACAAATTATATTCCAAATTCAAACACATTTTTAATTAAATAATTATTTATTTATATATATATATATATATACTTAAAAAAATGCAAAATAATCACACATTAAATATATATATATATATATATATATATATATATATATACACACCTATAATCAAAATCAATATCCAAATATATTTGAAATCTATATTAAAAACATATAACATAAAGTCCATATATTATATTGCAAAATCATTCTTTAAGACACCTAAAATTTAAAATCAAAAACACACACACATATATATATGTATGTATGTATATATATATGTATGTATATATGTATGTATATATATTACATAAAAAATATATTTAAAACCATTATGCTTAAAAATCAACCTAAGATTTCATACATATATATATATACACACACACACATACATACATATACTTACATTCTTAAATACTAACATACCATATTACAGATGTACTACAAAGTCATCGTGCATGAGTATAAGCAACATATATATCAATTGCAAACAACTATATATATAGAATACATGTGGGTATAACCAAATATGTTATTATATACCATACATCCAAGTAACTATTAACAGTAAAAGAATAAAACATATATACATACATTCAAGTTATCAATAGTTAGTACAACATACATATGGATCAAAATACATTAGTACTTTATATAACCTTTAAAAATCTAATTTTAATATGGACACAGAGGACAAAGACAAAACTGTACGTATGTTTTTAGAAAATAAAATGTTGTAGGCTTATATATGTCCACCCTTAACATATTGGCATATATATAACTAGGCTAAAATAACATATTTTGTAATCATAAATAATATAACTAGACCCATGATAAAAATTATAATATAACATATTTACAACACATGCGCATATGTACAAATGTATATAGCTGAAACTTTGTATGTTTTGTAACATCTATATGAACTGTATACTTATCAACTTTATAAGCTGTTATATAATAAAATGTTATATAAATATATATAAATAACAAAATATATGTAAAAATATTATCAAAGAAGCAAAACCAAGATAAAATATTCGTCTTGTCAAATAACTTACTGTAAATACTATAATATATATATATATATATATATCTTAAACTTACCAACTATATAACTACAACAATCTATAAACTTTCATATATATTGCCAGATTTTTTAAAGTTACTATACTTGAAGCCCGTCGTTACAACCAATTATTTAAATAACTATATACTGGAACAAGTTAACATTACCTTACATATAACTATATATATACAGTGTATTAGAATGATATATATTTACCCTTATAACAAAGGCATAAATAATGTATAACCAGTAACATATATATAAAATCTATATTTTAACAAAATTTTCCGAAGCTTGAATTTATAAAACTGCAAGTATAAGAATTGCGTAAAATATATAAAGAATGACTTACATACCAAGAAAAGAAGAAAGGCAACAGAAGTGTTCTTCGGCCAGCAAGCAATGGGAGAAAGGGAAAAGAAAACAAAAGGCGCGATCTGGGTTGTGACGTGGAGTGGTCGGAGGCGGAGCAAGGTGGAGAGGAATGGTGGCCGTGGTGAAGCTACGTCCGAGGGAAAACGCGGCAGGCAATGGAGTTCGGTTGAGGCTGCTCCTGGTTGTGGCGACCATGGGGAAGAAAGGAGGACTGATGGCCGAGGTGTTGAGAGCTTTGGTTAGGGGAGAGGGAAAGAACGGGCGGAGGAGAGAAGTAGGCGTGGCTATAAGGCATGGGTTGCGTGACAGGCTGGAGACGGAGAACTTTAGCAATGGCCGGAAAGCCGAGGTGGCGAACCGGGTTGGAGTGGTAGCTCGGATCTCGACGATGGGAAAAATGGTAATGGGTCTTGGGAAGTTGTGGCCGAAGTCCGAGAGGGTGGATGGTCATAGAGTGGGTTGCTCGATGGTCGCACGAGCATGGAGGGATGTCAAGAATGAAAAATGAATAGCTGTGCCATGCGAGATGAAGAAAAGTGAAAAACTTTGCAAACAAAATGGAAGGAAGGACAACAAATGGGAAAATGAAATTTTGTATTCCAAGGGAAACGAAGTTATAAAGAAAAAAATAAAAGTGAATAGTTTAAAATAGTAATTGCAATGTATAAAAAATTTCATATTTCAAAACTGATGGAAATAAAGGCAGTCATCAATGCATTGAAAAGATGGAATGATAACAGTTGATAATAAATGTCTCTAGTCGTTTGAAATCTAAATGGACACCAAAAGTGGTACAGCTACGACGAGCAGTTTTACCATTTCCGTCGCATAGCGGACCTCAAAATACAGAAATGAATACATCATAGAGATCAGAATGACGAGACGATTAAAACGGTATACAGATATTGGTGGTACGATCATCCGATCAAAAGTCGATAATCGGCACTGAAAATGCTGCTATTCTGTACAGAAAATCCAAACGGGACTAGAAACGTCCGAATTTCGTGAAACGAATTTCACAGTCCGATTTAGAGTGTTCTAAATAAATTTTCTCATGTTGACATATTTAGTTTTCGGAATATTTTTAAATTCAACTGTTATTAACTGATTTAAATTGAAATAAATTTCACAAGAAAATAAACTTCAATATTATCTGATGAAAATTTACCAGTTGTTATGTTTAATTAGACGTATTCCAAATATTAAATATTTATTTCCAAATTCAAATGTTTAAAATTTCACAAAATATTAGTTAAATATATTATTAAAATAAATGAAAATTATTAAAAATTTACGGGTCGTTACAGTCTCCCCCACTCAAAACTTTTCGTCCCCGAGAAGGAAGGAGGTAGGAGAATAGAAACAACCAGAAAGAAAATAGATTGAAAGAAAAGGATAAACCATTATTTTAAAACTATACAAATTATACTTGAAATATTCATTTGAAATCTTTATTTGCAATTCAATTATCTTTAATACTTTAAGACCTTTCAAAACCCATTTGTAAAATTTCTTGCTTCCTTTATAAATACCATTTATATGTTTAAATAACACCTTTATAAAGATATGAAAACTATTTGAAAGCAGTCATTTACATCCTTAGTTATATTTACAAAGAAGCTATTGAAAACATTAAATCCATAACTCATAAATTTATAAATTTTACCTCAAGATACTTTACAAATATTATCAATAACCATTTACTTTAAATATGTTTTATTTAATTAATAACTCCTAAAATATTTATAACACAAAATATTTCCTATTAAACCATGTAGTATATAAATAAACAATATTTGAAAAAGATATATTCAAAAAGGAAAAGTAGGTAGATTCCGAAAAACAAAATAGAGGTGAATAAATAAAGCTGAGCAAATAAGGTAGATTCAAAAGAATAGTATCGGGCACGAATAGTTAATTTCAAAACATAAGAATTTCAATTTCAAATATTAATACAAAATTTCTTTGTTGGAAATACTTTTATAATAAAATACCTTTATAATAAAATACTTTTATAATAAAAAACTTTCGTATTGAAACAAAGTTTTCTTTTGAAAATACTTTTATAGCTGGATGTTTCAACAAGTTTATCCTCGTTCTTGCAGACTTTGGCCATGCGTTGATCAAGCGCAAAGCCAGAATTCTTTAAGTACTTAGTAGACCTGTCTCAACACCCAGTGAAAATACTTGAAATACCTCCAAAACTGATATGGAAAGTACAATCCAAACAAATCAACCGAATCATGGATCGTAGATACACAATGGTTACGCTTGGATCCCCAGGAAACATCCATACCTTTAAGCAATCATTGCCTTGTGAATTTCAACATGATAACCAAAACCCATGGACCACAGGATACACGATGGTAACGCCTGGATCCCCCAGGAAACATCCGTACCCTTTAAGCAATCTCTGCCTTACGGATTACGCCACGACAACAAAACCGGTAGACCGCGGATATACAATGGTTACACCTGGCTCCCCCAGGAAACATCCGTACCCTTAAAGAAATCTATGCCTTGCGGATTATGCTGCCACAACAAAGCGACCATGGGTAATGCCATGGAAGGACACTCGAGTATCACATCCGGAGAACCAAATCAGAGAGAATCATATCGATAAAATGAATCCACAATGTGGCCACAAAGCAGATATCAAGCAGAAGGCACTTTCCATATCTTTACTTCGGAAATATGTATCATATAGTACCTTTCATATCAATTTCAAATATCATACTTATATAGAGTCCATTATATATAAGATTTCATTTCCTCATCGAATACTTCCCAAAATCAATGGTATATCAAATCATACTTATATAGACTTCGATTATATAAGATTTCTCTTTTCAAATTTAGTACCTTTCCAAATCAATAGTTTTCAAATAAACTTCATACTTACACAAATCAATTTTATATAAGTCTGATAATTCCCAAATCAAGTATTTAGTAAAATAAGTCTCTCAATTCGTTTCAATACCAGTTCAGTGCAATTTCACCAAATTATTTCTTCCAAATTAAATACCTTCAGTTTCAAAGTTTCCAAAATAATAGGTTTGGAAAATAATCCAAGTTTCCAAATCAACATAATTTAAATCAAACAAATTCATTTCCAAAATCATCATATAAATACTGGGTTCTAAATTCCAATCTATTTTCGAAACCAAATATTTTTCTCAACATCAATTATACCTAAAATGATTACTAAGTTTAAAACCATCCCTTTAAAACTTTTAAACCGTTTATTTCTATTTGAAAGATCCAATTTACCCTTTTGAAACTTATTATTCTATACACATTTATATATGGTTTTATAAAAGATGTTACTAAGTTAAAACATTTAAAACTAAATTTTATTCAAAACATTTCAAAAATAAATTCCATATTAGTACAATTCAAAATCGTCTCATTCATTCACTTAACAAAACAGTTTCAAACTTATTTAAATCATATTACTTCATACTTTAAACATACAGAACTAAATTTATATACTTTATCGAATAATTTATACCTTTTGAAATTATTTAGCTTTGAAAACTAAACCTCGATTTGGAAGTGTTCGAACATTCAAAATAGTCGGTGAAATCAAATTTCAAATCCAAGAGTTGAAAATTAGCAACAAATCAGTAAATCAATTTTCATAGATAGGGTTATATCAAATCCGAAACTCGAGGACTGAACACCGGGCTTACTTCCAATCATTTCAAATATATATATTCTAATATCTTTCGAATATCAAATCATACTTCGGAATTTGAAATCAAAATCAGTTTCACCGAGTCAATCGCATAGCAAAGCTACTAAAGTGGCATCTCCCGTACATTGAAACTCGAAAATCAATGTCGATGATGCATGCACTCATCACTGAAATTACTTTCCAGCGACATAGGTGAGTTTTGGACTTCTATTTTCTTAAAAACTTCTTTTAAAGTTCTTTGAAATCATTGGAACTCATTTGAAGTCATTTGAAATATTTCTTATTCAAAAAATACTTTTAAATCGTATTATTATATATTTGCAAAATCTTAAAACAAATTTCAAAACACCGGAATTCAACTCCTTGAATTTCAAATTTAAGACTCTTCAGTTATATATCATTTTTATATAAATCAATTTCTTATAATTTTCAATATTCCAAATCCTTTCGAAACTTCAAATTCTTTTTTTTAAAAGGTATGTGATCCTTATCGGAAACATTTTCACTTTTATATATAGAATATAATCATACTTATCAAAATACTAATTTCGATGTATAAACGATTTCTAAAATTCAAACAAACCCGATTTTCCAAAGGATGAATCAAGAATGGATTTCAAAACAGAGATAGAGATTATAATTAGAGGAACTCCAATCGAATAGAATTTTGATTCGAATATAGGCTCGAACGAAGATGAGATAATTAAATTTCAAAATAGAAGATGGATTTACTAATATAAATCGCGGGAGACCTTAACCGGGTCAACCATGACTTCAAAATAAGATCGGTGCAGAATTCTTAGGCAAATCGACATTCAATTGCCAGAGATATAACTCGACATAACAAGAGATAGCAGCATCTAAATCGAGGGATGTATAAATCTCCGGTGAATCAATGGCAATTATAAAGGAGTTTCACCCTCTTACAAATCATTCGAGGATTGGCGAGATCATCTATTCTTATAGAGATCATTCGAAGTGGAGTTATGGGATACTCCTGAATTAAGAAAGACGAATAGGGGGAGAAGATAATGGATTTTAGAACCGCAGGGAACGTTCCAAAGTCCAAAGGAAAAACCAAATCAAAGAGGAAGAAATCCAAGCTCGAACGAAAGTGATTCTTCAAATAAATTTACTATATATGCTAAGTTTGCCTAGAGCCTCGCTCTGATACCAGCTGTAACGACCCGTTATTTTCAACCATTTGCATCCGCACATGCCAGACTTGAATTGCTCAAAATATCATATTGTTAATTTATATTTAGCAAAACTCAGCATATATAGTAAGTAAATCAATCACGGAATCACAGATACAGAGCAATATAATAGTGACACAGTGGAATAGATAAATAGTAGTTCATGAAGCTACTATATAAACATCAGAGTGTTAAATAAAATACAATAGAATATCTCAAATATAGTGAAGTCTCCAATATAAACAGACGACCTCTCTGAACAAATCAACTGAAAAGCTAAAACCTGAATCGATAATAGGATTTCCAAATGATGCTCCAAATTCCAAAGGTGAGTCTCAAATGCAGTATCACTCAGTATAACCCGAGCATAAAGCAAACAAAAAACACTCGAGTCAAGATTGACATTCTTATATCAATAAATCCAGCTCAAGTGAAATAACAAGTGAAATAACAACTGAAATACAATTAACTTAAAGGATGTTTGGGATAACCACCCTCTAACGATCCATGGAACTATCTACTAGGCAGAAATATATGCTCATAACAACCAAATGTCATATTGTATATAAATTAAATAACCTTTATTAATTTAAAGCTTATTATTAAATCTGTTTTATATTAGAACATATTTATATGTAAAATATTGCAATTTTAAATAGACCATATATATTTCATTTCAAAACCATAGAAATCATTTTCAATATATATAGACCAACTATGTCTGTATATAATTTTCTATCCTATGGTCAAATGATATGGACATTTATCATTTCAATCCATAATTTAAATATATACAGGTATATATCATTTCAATCCGCATTCCCAAATTCAATGCAAATCAAAATCGCTTTGTTCTATCATTTCAACCCATAACCATTTTCTCTTATTCTAAAGTCCGTTCGAGTATGTATCATTTCAACCCATAGTGAATTCTATACTAACAGGGAACTTGCAGAGTGATGACAGATATGATAATGATAATAATAGGCATATATCATAAATAACAATATAATATAAACAACAAGTATGGTGTCATATCCCACAGGTGAACAGTTACGCACTAATAACATATATACCGCAATTTAAAATAACTAACAACAGCATATTTCAATTGTCGTTTCAATTGAAATCAAATTTAATAAATATAATAATGTTAATAATGAGTGATTGCTCACCTTTCGAGGCCAGAGATGAATGAGAATGAGACGAGTTACGAATCCAAACACGAAATCCAAAGCAAAGCTAGATGGATACGGATTCAACAGACAAGCTGAAAGATAGGGAATTGACGAAATCAAATCAGAACTGGATCGATGATGTTAATAATTATATTACAAATTCAAACACATTTTAAATTAAATAATTATCTATATATATATGTAATTATAAAAATGCAAAATAATTACACATTAAAAATTTATATATATATATATATATATATATATATATAAATTTACATAAAATCAAATTCAATATCCAAATATATTTGAAATCAATATTTAAAAAATATAACATAAAGTCCATATGTTATATTACAAAATCATTCCTTAATTTAAGACACCTAAAATTTAAAATCAAAAACACACACACACACACACACATATATATATAAACAAATATTTAAAACCGATATGCATAAAAATCAACCTAAGATTTCATGTGTACACACACACACACACACTCTTACATTTTAAAATACTAACAGACCATATTGTAGATGTACTACAAAGTCAACGCACATAAGTATAAGCAACATATATATTAATTGCAAACAACTATATATATAGAACACATATGCGTATAACCAAATATGTTATTATATACTATATATCCAAGTAACTATCAACAGTAAAAGAACAAAACGTGTGTACATACATTAAAGTTGTCAATAGTTAGTACAGCATACATATGGATCAAAATGCATTAGTACTTTATATAACCTTTAAAAATTTAGTTTTAATATGGACATAGAGGACAAAGAAAAAATTGCATATGTTGTTACAAAATAAAATGTTGTAGACTTATATATGTCCACCCTTAATATAATGGCATATATATAACTAGACTAAAATAACATATTTTACAATCATAATTAATATAAGTAGACCCATGATAAAAATTATAATATAACATAATTACAACACACGCACATATATACAAATGTATATAGCTGAAACTTTATATGTTCTGTAACATCTATATGAACTGTATGCTTATCAACTTTATAAACTTATATATCATAAAATCTTATATAAATAACCATATATATAAACAATAAAATATATATAAAAATATTATCAGAGAAGTGAAGCGAAGATAAAATACTCGGCTTGGCAAATAACTTATTGCAAATACTATAATATACATATATCTTAAACTTACCAACTATATAACTACAACAATCTATTAACTTTCATATATATTGCCAGATTTTTTAAAGCTAATATACTCGAAACCCATCGTTACAGCCAATATTATTTAAATAACAATATACAGGTACAAGTTAACATTATCTTACGCATAACTATATATATACACAGTATATTAGAATGATATATATTTACCCTTATAACGAAGGAATAAGTAATGTACAACCAGTAACATATATATATATATATATAAATCTATAGTTTAACAAAATTTTCCATTGCTTGAATATATAAAACTACAAGTATAAGAATTGCGTAAAATATATAATGAATAACTTACATACCAAGAAAAGAAGAGAGGCAACAGAAGTGTTCTTCGGCTAGCAAGCTATGGGAGAAAGGGAAAAGAGTAGAGAGGGCGCGGTATGGGTTGCGACGTGGAGTGGTCCGAGGCAGAGAAAGGTGGAGAGGAATGTGACCATGGTGAAGCTATGTCCGAGGGAAAACGCGGCAGGCAATGGAGTTCGGTTGAGGCTACTCTTGGTTGTGGCAACCATGGGGAAGAAAGGAGGACCAATGGCCGAGGTGGTGAGAGCTTTGGCAAGGGGAGAGGGAAAGAAGGGGCGGAGGAGAGAAGTAGGCGCGGCTACAAGGCATTGGTTGCGTGACTCGCTGGAGACGCAGAACGTTAGCAATGGGCGGGAAGTCGAGATGGTGAACCGGGTTGGAGTGGGAGCTTGGATCTCGGCGATGGGAAAAATGGTAATGGGTTCGGGGAAGTTATGGCCAAAGTCCAGGAGGGTGGATGGTCATGAAGTGGGTTGTCGATGGAGGCACGAGCACGGAGGGAAGTCAAGAATGAAAAAATGAACAGCCGTGCCATGCGAGATGAAGAAAAGTGAAAAACTTTGCAAACAAAATGGAAGGAAGGATAACAAATGGGAAAATGAAATTTTGTATTCTAAGTGAAACAAAGTTATGAAGAAAAAAAATAAAAGTGAAAAGTTTAAAATAATAATTACTACGTAAAAAAATTTCATATTTCAAAACTGATGGAAATAAAGGCAGTCATCAATGCATTGAAAAGGTGGAATGCTAACAGCTGATAATAAATGTCTCTGGCCGTTTGAAATCTAAATGGACACCAAAAGTGGCACCGCTATGACGAGCTGTTTTACTTTTTCCAATGCATACCAGACCTCAAAATACAGTAATGAATACACCGTAGAGATCAACCTGACAAGACGATCAAAATGGTATATAGATAGTGGTGGTATGATCATCTAATCAAAAGTCGATAATCGATACCGAAAATGCTGCTATTCCATACGGAAAAATCCAAACGAGACTAGAAACGTCCAAATTCCGCGAAACAAATTTCCCAGTCTGATTCAGAGTGTTCTAAATAAATTTTTTCATGTTGGCATATTTAGTTTTCGGAGTACTTTTAAATTCAACTATTATTAACTAATTTAAATTGAAATAAAATTTCACTAGAAAATAAACTTCAATATTATCTGATGAAAATTTACCTGTTGCTATCTTTAATTGGACGTATTCCAAATATTAAATATTTATTTCAAATTCAAATGTTTAAAATTTCACAAAATATCAGTTAAATATATTATTAAAATAAATAAAAATTATTAAAAAATTTCGAGTCGTCAGAAGGAAGTACGAGACTTCAACGGGATGTTAGGGTATTCTAGGATGGCCTTCTGGGGTAGGCATTACGAAGCTACGCCCCCGAAGACAGGTCTATAGATGTTCCATCTAGAGAGTATGCCTTGACTGCTTTTGCATTACAGGCCAAACGAAGTGGACCTTTGTAGGTTGTCAAAAGGTTGATGAATGGAGTATAATATTCGTATGACACCGTACTCTAACTTGCGAGTAGGTTTTAATGGGCACGACCCATGGGCAAGACCGGAAAGGATAGTCGCATGCGGAGATCGGGCCATCATTAACCAAGCATGAGTTTGGGAAAGACTAGAGTTAAACCAACAAGCCAATGATTCTTTCACTATCGAGACATTGAATGAGGGGAGTAGCCAATTGGATGTTTAGTTTGTTTGCAATAGGGGATAACCATTTAGCTCTTTAGAGGTCTTTTGTTTAGTTGAGAGGTGACTGCGTGGGGCCATAGCCACGACGATAAAAGAGATAGACCAAGTAGAATATCTGTATTGTAGGCTTAACAAAGCTGTCCTTTATAGATATAGAAAATCCCCGACTGAGTTTCGTACAAGGTAGACCTTCTTAGCAGGATTCATGGAGTAGATAGAACGATTACATATAGTCCTCAAGGTAAGCCCTGGGTGGTACATTATGGATGTCCGAGCATTAGTATAGGCTAGTGCGGACGTAGTTTTACGTTTTCATAGTTGATGAAAGAACATGTGTATTGTAGGCCTCACGACGCTTTCCTTTACAGACGTTGTTGTAGAACATTCTAGGAGCATATGATGGAGTCCTTTTCGAGGAGGATACGGAACGTACAAAGGGTAGTACCTAGGACCGATGTTGTCATTGGGCATATAACTACATATATTTGTTATTAGGTTTTAATCTACTAGGGAGTAGATGGGTACGATTCATGCATAGAGGCGAGAGTATTATTCTAACATCCTGATATTTTGAACTATTCACATCCACACATGCCGGAATGGAATTGCTCAAAATACCATATTGTTAATTTATATTTAGCAAAACTCAACACATATAGTAAATAAATTGATCAGAGAATCACAGAAATAGAGTAATATACAATATGCAGCAGAAACAAAAGATAGTAGTTCATGAAGCTACTATATACATATTAGAGTTAAATAAGATACAACAGAAGTCTCAAATACAATAATAAAAAACAAGATCAAAATACATCACTGAAATCAACTGAATATCTGAAAGCAAGAAAGATAGCTGGATCTCCAAGCGAAGCTCCAACTACGAAGGTGAGTCTCGAACACTGAGCCACTCAGTCTGACCCGAGCGTAAAGCAAGACACAAAACACTCGAGTCAGGAATAACATTCTTATATTAATAAATCCAACTCAAGTGAAATAACAACTGAAATACAAGTAACTCAAAGGATGTTTGGGATAACCATCCTCTAAGGATCCGTTAAACTATCTACTGTAGTAATATACGCTATTATAATAATGTCTAAAGTAAAATAAACTTACTTAAAAATAGCGTTAAGGCTTTACATTTTCCACCTTAACACATATATAGTGCCAATAGTCTATACAGTACCATCATACCTCCAGATCGGGAGGCTACCATAAATACTCCATAGGTACGACACAAAACAAAACTCGTACAAGGCGCGCTAGGGTAGGTGACACGGCACAACTAGGCAATGCCAGGGTAGATATACCAATTACACTTCCAGACCGGTGGTAATGCATAGCCCCAGCTATCGCCCACCTCGAGCCACACTCCCAAAAATCAAAGGTGCACCCAATCAATCACAAAGTAATATAATGGTATGGAAGGAGTGTATCCAATCAGAGGAGCTACCTCATTAGCCCGTCAATTGCTCATGTTTTAGCCACCTTATGCCAACTCACGGGAGTTGGGTTCATGTATATACCTCAATAGGACGTCGCCACCATCCTATTTCATTGTGGAATCTCCACCGCGTACACAATTGTTAAAGTGGTTTTCGGAGTTGGTATAGAGTATGACAACTTCCGATCCCAGTCTCTTTAACAACCAAACTTTATTATAACACTACGGTCATTTCACAATAGTTTATACATCAAAACCAAAATATCATTGCCATTTCAAAACCATATCAATACAATATCATTTACATTTCAAAACCAAATACGATATCATTTCCATTTCAAAAACCAAATACAATATGATTTCCAAAAAACATGGCACTTTCGAAGTTATAACACTTTCGTAACTAAACCCTTGAAACTAAAACACTTTCAAAACGTAATACTATGAAATCATAATACTTCCCACTTAATCGATTTAAATATTTAAATAGTATACATATATAATAAAATTGTTTCATCAACTTTCACAAATTAATTCCAAATCAACTCAAATTCCAAAATTCAAATTTAATCAGATCTCAAATCATTAATTCCAATTTACCTTCTAAATAAACCATTCAAAATTATATCAATTTCAAATACAGATTTGAACCACAAATATCCATTTCAATATATATATATATATATATATATATTTCAAAGCTTTAAATATTCTATAATTTCAAAACTAAATGTGATAATTTTATATATATCTTAATTCAATTTACTATTATTTAGTTTTGAAATATTTACTTAATAAATTAAATATAATTTAATTAAAACTCAAACTTGAAATATTTATTAATCACTTTAAACCAATTTCAAGTTATAAAATCATTTCCTTTAAAATCTCAAATTCAATAAGTTCCAAATCGATTTAATTTAAATATAATTCTTAATTTAATACAATTCAAATCACTTTCAAATCACTTTCAACTCACTTTCAACTCCATCTTTTCAACCTTAATTTATTAAAATCATTATAAACTCAAAATTAAAATATAATTTAAATAAATACTTAACCATGTTATATTTTAATAAAGTCAAACTTTATTATTAAACTTATTTTATATTAAAACAAATTTACACATAGCTTAAAATCAACAATTTAACTATATATAAAATAATATAATATATTATCAAAAAAATCAGTATTTAATAAACCATATATTTTTTTCCAAAATCGTCGAAATCATTTTTCAAAATATTTATATATAGACCAGCGGTGTCTGTATATAATTTTCTATCCTATGGTCAATGAGTATTTATCATTTCAACCTGTAATTTTAATATGTACGGGTATATATTCTTTTAACCCGCAATCCCAAATTAAATTCAAATGAAAATCGCTTGGGTCTATCATTTCGACCCATAGCGATTTTCTCCTATTCTATAGATCGTTCAGGTATGTATCATTTTAACCTATAGTGAATTCTATACTAATAGCGAACTTGCAAAGTGATAACAGATATGATAATAATATAACGGGCATATAACATCAATATAATTAACAGATAACGGTGTCAGATGTCACAGGTGAACAGATACAGATAATAGCACATATAACAATGTAAATAACTAACAACAACATATTTTAATTGTCATTTCAATTGAAATCAAATTTGATAATATAAGAACATTAATCATGAGCGATTGCTCACCTTTTAAAGGATAGAGAGATTTGACAAAGAAATAACCGACGAATCCAGGCACGAATTCCAAAGCAAAGCTAGATGGGTACGGATTCGACAAACAAGCTGATAGATAAGAATCAAGGCGAATACCTATATATATACAATATATAAAGTTTAAATGTTAGCTCAAAATAAGATAAATAAAAATCTTTATAATATATTTTCAAAATTAATATTTTAAGTTAACACAAATATCAAAATAATATATATAATCCGAAATCATTATTCTTTTAATTATTTAAAATCAAAGATATACATATATTATATTTGAAAATCAACGCTAAAACCAATATAAGCTCATCCTTTTCTTCAAATACGATTGTATTAAACAAAAACACATATCTCAATTATCTATATATAGAAGCAATAACCCTTCATTTCATATATTTATAACAACAACTATATATCACTTATTATACCATATATATAACTTATACATCCTACCACCCTTATGTATTAATATACTTAAATATATACAGAAAAAATATATTTAGTAAACAACAAGTTTTTTTATAATGTATATACATACATATATAAACATGTATACAAATATATAAAAGCTGGTATAACTTGCCGTAAACTGCAAATTAACCCACCATTTTATAACATACTGTTAGATTACTTATAAAGATATAGAGGGAGCAATATATACTACTAACATAATATATACAAACAACTTATGTAAGTTTTATACAAAACGAATCTTAAGGTTTATAGACTCACCATATAAATTTATAAAATACTTTTGTTTATAATATAATATACCCTGAAATACTAGTTTCATTTTACAATATATATATAGATATATATAAACAAAGGCCAGACATCACTTATCATATATAAACTACGAACCTGGGAAGGCCTTGCGTGGAGAAAGGGACGAAGTGCTCGGCCGTGCTCAACTGCTATGGTTGATGAACAGGGTTGCAAAGATGATGAGGTGGAAGAAAAAGTGGCACAGTAGACTATAGTGGAGGGGCAAATGACAATAGGAAGGGAAGGGTGGAGCGGCTATTACTTGGGATTACGTGATGATGGGGTGCGTGAGTGGGTTTGTTGGAGATGAGGCCGTATACTATTACACATTGTAGGAGGGTGATCGGCTCTACAAGTGATACCCTTTCGGCCATGGACAAAATATAGAATGCAATGTGACAGAGGAAAAAGCCGTATTGTATAAATATCACATATATATTATTTCTTTTCCAGTAGTGAACAGGCGAAGCAGCAAAATTAAATGAATGGTAGGATATTGAAATTCATGCACGAAATTTTTAGGACGTATTAAAGGCAGATGACCATTGAATTTTAGTCGTTCGGAATTTTAAACGGACACAGAATGTCAAAAGCTAAAACGAGGCAAGTTATGGTTAATAGTTTCGCAGATTACTTTGAAACACAGAATTAAATATACCGCAAGGATCAGCACAACGAGATGATCAAAACGGTATACAGATGTCAGTGGTATGATTATCCCATCAAAAGTCAGGATCGGAATGAAAATGCTACTATTTCTCCGAAAATAAGGTCGACGGAGCAATAACAGTCGAAATTTGAAGAAACGAAATATGACGTCTCGCTTAGAAGATAATTTACAAATTTTCTATTGGAAAATTTTCAAATTTGGAAAATACTTTATTACCATCGATTTTTAACTGATTGGAATTAAAATAGAATTACACACAAGATTAAACATCCATAATCTCTGATGAAAATTTTCCAGTTGTTATGTTTAAGAAAACGTATTCCAAATCTTAAGTTTTTATTTCCAAATTCAATTATTTAAAATTTCAAGAAAATTCTAGTTAAATATATTATTAAAACCATCAAAATTTGCGGGTCGTTACACTCTCCCCCACTGAAAACTTTTCGTCCTCGAAAAGGAACGAGGTAGGAGAATAGAAACAACCAGAAAGAAACTAGATTGAAAAACAAAATATAACAATTAATTTAAAACCAGATAGATTTCAATTTAAATTAATTAATATTCAATAATAAATATTAAGTTCAAGGAATTTCATTAAGTTAAATAATTTTCAATTTATAAATTCCCTCAAACAAAATTTATTTATATTATTAACTATTCAATCAACTTATTATCTTATTTATCTCTATTAACATTTTATAAATAAAATTTAAGTGTATAACATTTATTATAACCACTCAAATTTTATTTATAAAATCATTTTATATTGTATATTATCCAATTTCATATCCAAACTTCTGAATGATTTAGGTAAGTTACATGAAATGAAATTGGGTATTATACAAGTAAACTTTTCTAATTCAATTATATTTAAGAAATCATCCTTAATATAAAATTTTCTAATTCAATTATATTATACAAGTAAACTTTTATAATTGAAATCATCATTAATATAAAATTTAAGAATTATATTTCCGATTCATTTCAAACCATTTAGAGATAAATGTATTAAATCTAAAATCATATGCTTATATAGATATATTAAATCAAGTCATAATGCAGAAATTCAAATCTATTTTACTTCCATAACAAACCGTAGCAAAGCTATAAAATCGTCTCTCCACTTCGAAACTCGAAAATGAATGTTGATGATATTACAGTCATCACCAAAAATTTTTTCCAGCTACAAAGAGAAGAGCACCGGTTTAAAGCTTTTTAAAATTCTTTGGAAACGATTTCTATTCGAAAATACTTTTTAAATAATATACATTTTAAAACTTTAAAACCATAGTTTGAAATCATCAAAAATTTAGTTCAACAAATTTTAAATTTAAATTCATTTAAATTCTAAATAAATTTATAAACCATATTTTAAGATTCCAAATCAATTTATAAAATATATTTATAATTCCATTTATTTATTTATTTATTGATACAATAGTCATTGGTTTATAAAACAATAAACGAAAATCAAATATTATCATCTTGTTAACTAATTCATTTGACAATTATCTTTTAGAAAATTAACTTATATATAGTATAATCACACAAAATTTATTTCATTTACAAATTTTGAAAACAATAATGTGTCAATTTGCTCTGTTCATGTGTTTTGCAAATCCTATCGATAGCGTATGTCAAACAAATCGATCGAAAATCCAATTCAAAATCAACAACTCGAACAATTCAATATATATATAAACATTTTTAATATTAATTCGCAAATACACTTCCTCGCTCGACGATATAATAATGGGTTTCAAAGCAAGGATAGAGGTTCAAATTTGATGGACTCAAATCAAAGAAAACTTTGATTCGAAGATTGGTCTGAAACAAAGATTAGATGATAAAATAACAAAATAGGAAGATGGATAAGTATATTCAAATTGCGGGCAACCTTAACCGGGTCGACCGTGTTTTCAAGAATAAGATCGATGCAGAATTCCAAGGAAAATCGACATTTGATAGCAGGAGATAGAATTCAAGCATAGCAGGAGATAGATAGAATCGTAAACCGAGGGTACAGAAATCTTCGGTAAATCAATGCCTATTATAAAGGGGTTCATTCGAAGATTGGCGAAATCGCCGAGTTATTATAGAGATCATTTGAAGTGGGGTTATTGGATACTCAAAAATCAAGAAGTACGAATAGGGAGATATATGGATGGATTTTTGAACCAAAGAGAACGTTCCAAAATTCAAAAAAAAAAATCGAATCAAAGAGGAAAAATTTCAAGCTCGAACGAGAGTGATTCTGTAATTAAATCTACTACATATATTGAGTTTTACCTAAAACCAAAGCTCTGATACCACATGTAACATCCTGATATTTTCAAATATTCCCATCCACACATGCTAGATTGGAATTGCTCAAACCAGATTGTTTATTTATATTTAGCAAAACTCAATATATACAGTAAATAAATAAATCATAGAATCACAGACACAGAGTAATATACAATATGCAGCGGAAACAAAAGATAGTAGTTAATGAAGTTACTATATACATATCAGAGTTAAATAAGATACAACAGAAGTCTCAAATGCAATAATAAAAAACAAGATCAGAATACATCACTAAAATCAACTGAATATCTGAAAGCTAGATAGATAGCTGGTTCTCCAAGCGAAGCTCCAAATTCGAAGGTGAGTCTCGAAAACTAAGCCACTCTATCTTACCCGAGCGTAAAGCTAGACACAAAACACCGGAGTCAAGATTAACATTCTTATATCAATAAATCCAACTCAAATGAAATAACAACTGAAATACAAGTAACTCAAAGGATGTTTGGGATAACCATCCTCTAAGGATCCGTTAAACTATCAACTATGTAGTAATATACGCTATTATAATAATGTCTAAATTAAAATAAACTTACTTAAAAATAGCGTTAAGGCTTTACATTTTCCACCTTAACACATATATAGTGCCAATGGTCTATATAGTACCATCGTACCTCCAGATTGGGAGGCTACCACAAATACTGCATAGGTACGACACAAATCAAAACTCGTATAAGGCGCGCTAGGGTAGGTGAAACGGCACAACTAGGTAACGCCAAGGTAGATATACCAATTACACTTTCGGACCGGTGGTAACGCATAGCCACAACTACCGCCCACCTCGAGCCACACTACCAAAAATCCAAGGTGCACCCAATCTATCATAAAGTAATAGAATGGTATCGAAGGAGTGTGTCCGATCAGAGGAGCGACCTCATTAGCTCGTCAATTGCTCCTGTTTTAGCCACCTTATGCCAACTCATGGGAGTCGGGTCCACGTATATACCTCAATAGGACGTCGCCACCATCCTACTTTATTCTGGAATCTCCACCGCATACACAGTTGTTAAAGTGGTTTTCGGAGTTGGCAGAGAGTATGACAACTTCCGATCCCGGTCTCTTTAACAACCAAACGTTATTATAACACCGTGGTCATTTCAAAATAGTTTGTACTTCAAAACCAAAATATCATTGCCATTTCAAAACCATATCGATACAATATCATTTACATTTCAAAACCAAATACGATATCATTTCCATTTCAAAAACCAATACAATATCATTTCCAAAAAATCATGGCACTTTCAAAGTTATAACACTTTCGAAACTAAACCCTTGAAATTTAAAAACTTTCGAAACATGATACTTTGAAATCATAATACTTCCCATTTAACCGATTTAAATAATAAAATAGTGTGTATATACATGTATATAATAAAATTGTTTCCTCAACTTTCACAAATTAATTCCAAATCAAATCGAATTCCAAAATTCAAATTTAATCAAATCTCAAATCATTAATTCCAATTTAGCTTCTAAATAAACCATTCAAAAGTATATCAATTTCAAAGACAGATTTGAATCACAAATAAACCATTTCAAAATATATATTTCAAAGCTTTAAATATTCAATAATTTCAAAACTAAATGTGATAATTTTATATATATCTTAATTCAATTTACTATTATTTATTTTTGAAATATTTACTTAATAAATTCAATATCATTTAAATAAAATTCAAACTTGAAATATTTATTAATCACTTTAAACCAACATCAAGTTATAAAATTATATCTTTAAAATCTCAAATTCAATAAGTTCCAAATCGATTTTAATTAAATACAATTCTTAATTAAATACAATTTCAAATCACTTTCAAATCCATCTTCTCAAGCCTAGTTTAGTAAAATCATTATAAACTCTATATTAAAATATAATTTAAATAAATACTTAACCATATTATATTTTTATAAGGTCAAACTTTATTATTAAAGTTATTTTATATTAAATCAATTTACATATAGCTTAAAATCAAAAATTTAACTATATATAAAATAATATAATATGTTATCAAAAATCAATATTTATTAAACCATATATTTTTTCCAAAATCATAGAAATCATTTTTCAAAATATTTATATATAGACCAACAGTGTCTATATATAATTTTCTATCCTATGGTGAAGTGATACGGGTATTTATCATTTCAACCCGTAATATAAATATATACGAGTATATATCATTTCAACCTGCAATCTCCAATTCAATTCAAATGAAAATTGCTTGGCTCTATCATTTCAACCCATAATGATTTTCTCATATTCTACAGATCGTTCAGGTATGTATCATTTCAACCCATAGTGAATTCTATACTAACAGGGAACTTGCAGAGTGATAACAAACATGATAATAATATAACAGGCATATAACATCAATATAATTAACAGATAATGGTGTCAGATGTCACAGGTGAACGGATACAGATAATTGCATATATAACAATGTAAATAACTAAGAGCAACATATTTCAATTGTCATTTCAATTGAAATCAAATTTAATAATATAAGAACATTAATCGTGAGTAATTTCTCACCTTTTAAGGCTAGAGAGTTTGACAATCTACGAATCCAGGCACGAATTCCAAAGCAAAGCTAGATGGGTACGGATTCGATGGACAAGCTGATGGATTAGAATCGATGAGAACACCTATATATAAAAAAATTAAAGTTTAAATATTCACTCAAAATAAGATAAATAAAAATATTTATAATATATTTTCAAAATAAATATTTTAAGGTAAGACAAATATTAAAACAATATATATAATCCGAAATCATTATTCATAAAACATCATTACTTAAAATCAAAGATATACATATATTATATTTGAAAATCAACGCTAAAACCAATATAAACTCATCCTTTTATTAAAATACGATTGTATTGAACCAAGACACATATCTCAATTATCTATACACATATAATATAGAAGCAACAGCCCTTCATTTCATATATTTATAACAACAACTATATATCACTTATTATACCATGTATATAACTTATACATCCAACCACCCTTATGCATTATTATACTTATATATATATGTACAGAAAAAAATATTTAGTAAATAACAAGTTTTTTTATAATATATACATACATATATAAACATGTATACAAATATATAAAAGCTAGTATAACTTGTTGTAAATTACAAGTTAACCCACCATTTTATAACATACTGTTAGATTACTTATAATGATATAAAGGGAACAATATACACTACTAACATAATATATACAAAAAAACCTATGTAACTTTTATACAAAACAAATCTTAAGGTTTATATACTTTTATATAAAATAACACAACCGATACTTTATAACCCAATATATCAAAATTATGTGCTAATATATACCACTGTTTATATGATAAAAGATGAGTCAGCGAGCTTACATATACAAGAATAGGAAATAGCGGAAAAGAGGGTGAGGTGGCCAAGCAAAGTGGTAGGAGAACAGCAAATATACACCACCTTATATAGTATTTGAAAACAAACTCATGCATATTAATACATACATACAACTAATATATAATTAGTATACAAACTTCCACATGAACTAATGTATAACTTACATGTGTATATAACACTATGCGAAAATAATTTTTTTGAAATATTTATATATATACACAAAAAAATGTTAACATATATATACATACTAGTGAACATATATATGCGCATAACATTGTATATATGGACTCACCATATAAATTTATAAAATACCTTTGTTTATAATATAATATACCCTGAAGTACTAGTTTCATTATACAATATATATATATATATATATATATATATATATATATAAAGGCCAGACATCACTTATCATATATAAAATACGAACCTGGGAAGGCCTCGCATGGAGAAAGGGACGAAGTGCTCGGCTATGCTCAGCTGCTATGGTGTGATGCACGGGGTTGCAAAGATGAGGAGGTGGAAGAAAAAGTGGCATGGTAGACTATGGTGGAGGGGCGAACGGCAATAGGAAGGGAAGGGCGGAGCGGCTATTGCTTGGGATAACGTGATAATGGGTGCACGAGTGGATTTGTTGGAGATGAGGCCGTATACTGTTAGATAGTGTAGGAGGGGGATCGCTTCAACAAGTGATATCCTTTCGGCCCTGGACAATGTAACAACCTGATTTTTCGACGCCGGAAAATCGACATCGACACATCCACTGTATCAAATACCGAGCAACCGAATGCTGGAAAATTGAACCATTTGGATTAAAGAAGAAGGAGGTAGAAGAAGAAACATAACAATATCAGAATCTTACCAACGCAGTGGAATAAAATATAATAGATAATAACAGATCTTTACACAAAAGAAACTATATCTATTTTATAAGTACATCACCAGAATGCATCATTAGAGTTCAACAACATCTATAACATACAACTGGACAGTTATATTAATTTGCCCACATCAATCTGACAATACAACTTACAACAAAGTGGAATTATACATCAAGTATGTTTACTACGTCTCGCCATCCAGCTCGTCTCATGAGCTTCACAACATCCTTTCTTGTACTCTATAATACTCGGTCTGACCCGAGCATTATAGTTAGATAACACCCAAGTCAGTCTGGAAAACTATCATGGGAAACACACTCCATTGGATTATTAAAATTTTCAAAATCATTTGAAATCAAAGGTATCTCGTAAGACCACGCCTCAAATAAACATGCCGATTTTTTACCTTACGATAACCAAAACATTTCTTATAAAATCCTCTGATATTATAATAGTGTCTATATACAAATACTTATTCAAATAGCCGAAATTGTTACATTATTAAATTCCAGCTACTAGCCACAAAGTGGGTTCTACAAACAAAACCGTAAAGGCACGCAGGGAAAATGGATTTCCATCAATGGCAGAGCTATTGGGGTATCGACCATCATAGTACGTGGTCTATATCACGTACCGACGATCCACCCTAAATCCCCTGCAACACAAGACCGAAGCTACCCTTACTGGATAGTTCGAATAAGTTCACCCCGCGGTTGGGATCAGAAACCGCCACGTAGCCGAATATATAAAGGGATATCTAGACAGGGGTGACCTTACCCTAATTGGTTGCTAGCCACATAGCCTTGTGTGCACCTTCCTTGTTTTAGCCATTCCCGGTTGATGAGGCTCAAGGTTGTGCGTTACATTTTTAGCACAAATTCACTTAGAATGCTCACCGTCCACCAGACGATGTTCTGAAAGCATTCGTCCACACAAGTCCGTTCCAGGTTCGAACGGAACTAGAGGCACTTGTCCTACTATATCCATTTTGGAATCACCCTCGGCATTAGTAGTAACTAGCCCTTGCACTTCACTGCTCCACCTTCGACTCCAAGCTCTTGTCTTCCTCACAAAAACGTTCAAACCGGATCGAAGTGGTTTTTGAAAAATTAATCTCGATCCCGGTCTCTTCGAAACGATTAGTGCATTGGCCAATATTGGTAGTCGGTTATTTAACTATTAAATGACAATCAAAATCAATCATCAAGCCATAATAATTTCTTCCAAATTATTTATATTTTAAATATCTTCGCAAGATATTTTCCTACATTTCAATCTTTTGGAAATAGTTTTCAAATCACTTTTCTCTCTCTGGTGGAAATAAGTTTCCATCCAATTATTTTATTTCCACTGAAAACCGCCAAGTCCTAAATACTTAAGATTTTAAAAATAATTTATATCATTTTATTCTAAAACATACTTTAAAACATTTAAATTAAAATTACTTAAACACTTTATTCAAAATATTTAATTTTAAAATATTTAAAATAAACTACTTAATAAAGTATAAAAACTAATTTTTAACACAAAAGTCAAGCCAAACTAAATTTTAAAAAAATTAAGAGTTATGAAATTCTATAAAATTAAAACCAAATTATTTAAAATATAAATATTTTATAAAATATAAATATTAAAAATTTTCTTTTTAAACATAATTACAATTAACCTTTAAATAATTACAACTAAAATAAATTTGAAAATATTTACTTTAAAATTTAGAACATTTAAAAAATAACAAATATTCTGAAACATTTCTTTAAAACAAATTTTTAAAGCCTTTAACTTAAAAAAAGTCTCCTCTAAGATATACTTGGCTTTCCAAGGAAATATATTTTCCATATCCATATCCTTGAAAATAAACCACTATTTATTTTTAAAATAATTTACCCATTCCTTTATAAATTCCTACCGTGAATTTATACTCCCGACTATCCACCGATATCCATTTCACTTTATAAACCCAGTTTATAAATTTCATAGTCTCATCTCCCTTTAAAATTTCAATTTCAAACACTTAAATCAATTTTCAAATTGATTTTCAAAATTTACTTCATTTAAAATAAATTTCTTTACTTACCCAATTTTATTTCAAAACTCATTAATTTCAGATTTAACTTCTTTATTATAATTCAAAATCTTATTTAAGCTGAAATACAAATTTCATACTTTTCCAAAATTTCTTCTTTATCTTTTCCAAATTTAAACCTTAAATTTGAAAATAATTTCTTCATTCCTCTAAATAATATCATTAAGTCTAAAAATTTATTTATTCAACTTTATTCAAAATATACTTCACCTACCCGGAATTTATTTATTTAAAATTTAAAAACTGACTTTTATTCTTCCAAATCATTCAATTATCCAAATTCCTTATAATTATTTTATTTAAAATTACCTTTTTATTTACTTAAGAAATCAAAACTTCATATATATTTATTAATTCACAAAATTCCAATATATATATATTTAAACAAGCTAGAGTATTCAATAAATTCCAATTCCCAATATGATCAATATAATTCATCACAGATCATCGCATAATCATATCGCCGAATATATAAAATAAATTCAATCGTTTTGAGGAATCCAATTGGATCCCTCCAACTTGTTTTCCCCTGCTTCCACAGATGTTAGCACAGTATAATAATACCAATTCCACTTCGAGGTGAAATATCGCAGTATATAGGATCATATTAACTCATCCGCTACTATGCGGCGCATAAGGTCTCATCCGCTATATAATGCGGGAAATCAATCACTCCAATATATATACACTGCTATATATAATATACCACATCCAATCAATTCAATCATTCAACATAAATTTAAATTTAACTATTTAAATTTAACTAAAACCCAGATGAGTGAGATTAACTCATCTTTGATTTTTGTCCGCAATCCAATCCAATCTTGTCTTTGTTCTCTTCACAGTATTAGACAATGTACAACATTACATGATTTATTAATATCTGAGATAATCAGACAATTCATTACCATTTAATAATTTAAGTAACTATTGTTTTAAATTTTAAACAAATAATATCCTTTAATAAATTATTTTAGCACCAAAATAATTAAATAAGTTAACTAAAACAGTTTAATCTCCAAACCCATATATATATATGTATGTATATGTATATATGTGTGTGTGTGTGTGTTTATATATATGTATAATATATTAAAATAAACTAGTAGATTAAAATATCTATATATGTATATTTATTTTATTCTATTTTCTTCTTTAAAACTACTTATACTAAAATGACTTATATACGATTTAGAAATCAAATCTTTATAATCTTACAACATTTTTTTAAAATCCTTATATTTTCCAAGACCTTATATATATATATTAAAAACAGAATTTCTTTTTAAATCTTATTGTTGTATATATTCTTTACATACATTCATATGAAAGTCTGGTTCCTTTACTGCACATATCTTCTAAATTTCCAATCTTTATATGTATTTAAAAAAAATTAGTCTTATTGTAATAATATTTTTAAACTTCCGAATTACCTCAGTCTTACTTAAATTAAGTTATATATAAAAAATACCTTCACTGCCATATAGAACAAATTCAAAATCATGACAAACTCAATGCCACACATCTCTGATGCGTCGATCGTTTAGCATCACCGCAACATTACCAGAGCCCGAACGAACACCCAGATAATCGCAACACAAAAAATAGCTTGAACAAATCTAAATCGCGATATCCCATGACACAACCTACGCCTTCAAAGTCGTCGACCCTTGACTGACTAGCATCCGAAACTCGATCAACTTCAATGCCGACACTGCCTCGCCCACCACCAACCTCCTGGTCCAAGCGCTGGCCTCCTCAACGCCATCATTCGAGCACCAAGTCTACCCCTGCGACAACGTCAAACTCGTGAATCGACTCACGTGTATATGAAATCGTCCCTTCGAATTCGAAGGAGGAAGGATATCGCCCTCGTTCTCGCTGTCCCCATTAAAATTTTATTTTTGAGAATTTTGATTTCGTGAATTTGGGTTTTTAAATCTAAATTTTATTGGAAAAAACGAACAGCTTGATTTCTTTTTTTTGGGAAGAAGAAATATAGCTTGGCATTTTAAATTCCTCGATATGTAAACATGTGGGTTGATTATTTTTAGGGGGGACGCGTGTTCTACAGATGAACATATGCTTGGAAAAAATATTCTACGTGCCCATGCCTGCTACAGTGTCTCGATTTTATTATTCATATTAGAATTTAAATTCAAATTAAATCGTCGATTCGCAACTCACAGTCTCGATCTCCTAGGCATGCCGCTAGGCGTTTATAACGTTAAACCCCAATCCTGAACGCAATGGAAAAGGTTTCGAGCCCTAATTTATTCGTATGAAGAAGATAGTTTTATGGACCCCATTATAATATTAAATTTTCAATATACTTCAGCGCGTTTACCTACCATACGACCAAACGATCACTCCAAACACTATGAAAATTGAAATTCGATAATAATTCAGTATTACGGATCCAATGGAACTGGTTTCGTCAAAATCATAAACTGTGCCTCGGAAGGCTATTTTTAAATATCGATTTAAACGATATAAATTCAAAAATGAATAAAAAACCCTCAAACTCAAATTTAACACTTCTACTATTTCCAGTAAAATCAATATAAATTTTATAAGCCATTGAAAAAAAATTAACCAGCCTAAAACTCAAAATTTAATATTTTACCCAATCTCTGATTATTAAATTTAATAATTTAATTGCCAAATAATAATGATATTTGAAATCCAAGTTAAACCAACTTCCAAATATTTAAAATAAATTAAATATTCCTATTTCAAATATCTAAAAATCCCGAGTTGTCGCATTCCTCCCCCTTAAAAGAATTTCGTCCCCGAAATTACTAGTAAAGAGGGATAGTCCACAATCTTATAACTATTTTCCTCAAACCAACCGTTTTCCAACAACTTCCCTAAAACAAATCTTTTTATTAAAGACACAACCACTCTTACTAACTTCCTAAACTCATCCATCACTTCCAAACAATATTATTTACTCATCAATTCAAATTTAAATTTAAAATCATAAATCAAATTTTAAATTATCAAAATTTTCTCAAAAAATTTCTAACTCCTTAAATTCTTGAAAAATTTCCCCAGCATCTCCTTTGTGCGGCTAGCTTGGGTACAACTACAAAATGCCTCTATGGGCCCCCAGATTTCAAAAGAAAACAAAAAGCCAAGTGGCTAGACAAGAAAACTATCAAATTTCATACAGAAATTCAAATACATACCTTCTGTTGAGCAAATTTCAATTTATCTTCAAAAATCAAAAATCCCAGTTTCCTTTTGCTTTTTAAACACTTGTATCCTATTTACCAATCATACCATTCAAAGCTTTTAAAATCATTTTATATATATCTTTAAAAATGTTTTCATATCTATGTCATTCATATCCATACGATGCACATTTATCATCCGTACGCGATACCCAATTCAATCGCTTACTCGATCACACAATTTCACTTTCGAACTAGTATAGTCCACCCGACTTCCTAGTGCGTACTCAGATCTGGTTTCTTGATCATAAACCGTCATTCTCCTTGCATAGCCACAAACTATGATAGAGAATTTTCAGAATCAATCAAAAATCCATATCCAGAGTTCACCGTTGAAAATTGAGTGAAAAATCCCAACTCGGATCGGTAACTATCTTGAAATTCTGTGTTCGAATCTGGATCAAATTGCTATGCGAATAAATAATATATGTACATCCTACGTATTTGCCCCAATTAATTATTAACTATATCAATTCCGTTTTTATTCACACTCTTTTGATTTTTATTCACTTATCCCTAATTATCCCATTTCACCACTTCACTTAATCTCCATTCCAAAATTACTTTGTTATTTCCAATACCAGACTTAAGAATTTCACCATTCATTTCTTAAGTTTAATATAAGCATTTTATATACTCTTATATTATTACTATACTACTTTAGCCTTTATATCCACCTATTTTTAAATTGGATCTCCAATCCCATATGAATTCAATTTACCTTCATCTCAAGCTATATTCAATTAATAATTTCTTTAATTAGTCTCACTACTAATTTATTTAAATCCCAATGGATTTATTTCCAACATTAAATTATTTTTAGTCTACTACAAATTAATCTTCCAACTTCAGTTTATCACTTGGTTTTTTTCTATATTTAATCAAATTGGATTCCAATTCCATATAGATTCCACTTGCTTCAATTTACTAATTAATCTTAAATCTCAATACTATTTCCAAATTTTCATTTCCAATTCTACTTGAATTCAATTTATCTTCAAACTTTGAATATTGAATTTTATCAACTATCTTCCATTCACAACTGGTTCATATCACTATTTTAAATTAGCTCCGCCTACTAATTTATTTTCAATCTCAAATAATTTCATATTTCCAAATTTTTGTAATTTTAGTTCCCTTCGAATTAATTTTATAACTTCAATTTATTTTACACATTGTAAATTAAATATCATCCTAGCATACAATTCCAATTTATCGACTTACCCTCTTGAATCAATTAGTTTACTCACTAATTTTATCTCGGTCCTTTATTTTATTTAGCCAAATCTTGACTAACTTCCATTACACATAGTTTGAATTAATTTCCAAAATTCAGTTTCAATTCTATTTTCTTACAAATGCAAGTTCATTTGTTTATCCACAATTTTATTTCCGTTCCATTTACCAACCTTTTAATTGGCTTATCTTTCTAACTTTATTCTCTAGTCACACTTACCTTTATTTGACCCCTTTCAACTTGAATCTTAATCCACAAATTTCAAATTTCAACAAAAAAGTTTATTTCAAAACTTTTACTTCTTTTAGTTCCTTCGAACAAATTTACAATTCACCTTTCTTGACACAATTTAAATTGATTCCATTATTCAACTTTAATTCTAGTTCTATTACTTACAAATTTAAATGAATTTGTTCTCCCACAAATTTACTTCCAATAAAATGAATTTTTACTTTATTTACTAAATTCAATTAAATTTCATTTTAATTTGAATTTTTAACTTTTGTAAGTTTTCCAGCTTATTTATATTCCAATTACATTTTAATGAGATTCCAGAATTTTTTTAAAAACATTACTCAACATTTCAAAATCATTTTTGAAATCAATTATATCCATAATCCTCCGGTAAATTCAATTATCTCTTTAAATTTCAAAACCAGACCCAGTTTTGCTAATACTTGAATTCAAAATCTTCAGGAAGCAATTCCTCCCTTGGAAACTCGAAAATAAACATCGATGATGCTGCGGTCATCACCGAAATTATTTTCCAACGACCGAAGAGAGTTCAATGCTTTTACACTTTTTAAAACATTCTCCAAATATATTTTTTTAAATTCCAAATCTCACCAGATTTCATAATCAATTCCAAAAATATTTCCGAAACAATATCACTATTATTTCTCTAAAACCTTTGAAAACCATTTTCATACCCAAAAGGAATTCCCAAAATTCCAAATTCATCCAATTCATATTCAAACATTACTCTGGAATTTTATCTTAATTCAAATTATAAATCACATTCATAATTTATAATTTCATTTTGTTATATAATTTTATTCCTTAACATTTGGTTTAAATTTTAATCCTTTATTCAACTTTCACTTATTAATGATAATGATTTAATATTATCATCTCTTAATAGCCAAGCAATCATATATACCTATAATGATTTACGTAAAATTATTTCCTTTATATACAAAAATATTTTAAGTAAAATTATTTCGTTTACCCTATTTAAAAACAATACTATGTCGGTTTATCTTGTTTAAAAGTTTAGAAATCCCCGTCGATGACAAGGCGTCCCACATATCGACCAGAATTCATAAACACTCAACTGATAGGTCAGCACAGTATATAAAAAAAATTTATATTCACTAACAAATATGCGCTCATATCTATTATTGCACTCAAACTCATTCTAAAGTGCTACGGACTCTATACTAAGGAGTAATCCCCACCAGAGCCAAGGTTCTCGCTTAACCTTCAGCTCTAATACCAAGTGTAACGACCCGATTTTTCGATGCCTGAAAATCGACATCGATACGTCCACGGTATCAAATGCCGAGCGATCGAATGCCGAAAAACCGAACCATTTGGGTTAAAGAAGTAGGAGGTAGAAGAAGAAATAGAACAGTATCAGAATCTTACCAACGCAACCGAATAGAATATAATAGATAATAACAGATCTTTACACAAATGAAGCTATATCTGTTTATACATACATCACTAGAATACATCATCATAGTTCAACAACATTTATAACATACAACTGGACAGTTATATTAACTTGTCCTCACTAATCTGACAATACAATTTACAACATAGCAGAATTATACATCAAGTTTGTTTACTACGTGTGACGCCCCACCTCTATACCCACGCTAGCCAAGAACACTACAGTGTAATGCTGCCAACTAGCATGGAGAATAAGGTTGTTGAGGAGCGACCATCTGTATAATTGCTTTGTGCGAGTACCGATATGCCAGATAAAATATAACTTGCATTCTTTTCAAGAGGAAGTCCGACATACCGACACAAACTCAAAGCTACTACACAGTGGCAATAATGTCTTCGGAAACAAATATAGAAATAAACATAACACAAATCAGTCACAGAAAATTCATATCACAAAGGCGGAAATAGACATGAATAAATATAACACATAAAAGTGTTCATCAGAGTAGTGGTCTAACAAGATCCACAATGTCACAAAAGAATAGATACATGTGCAAGCCAAACGAATATGTGTACATCAAGGAGTCAATAACTTAGATGTATACAACAAGAACTACCAAACTAAAGTAGTTAGCCAAAAGATCATATGATGGTCCGATACGGTGGCAAGCAGAAGCACCTGTAAAATCTCAGCCTGACCCGAGTATTATTTAAGAAGAAAATAATAAACGGATCAGTCTAGCTATAAATACCAGATGAAATGATATAGAATAAGAGATATGACTAAACGTATAATAATCACAATGCCAAGCTGTGATAAATAAATAATTGATAAATCAATAAGAGATTAATCAATATCGCAAAGATCTTCTCAAAGATAAAAAAGAATGTTATACTCCTAATTTCATTCACCAAGCCACAATAAATGACATATATATCAATGCCAATCGTAAAAGTTGGTGAAACATAAATTCCAGAATTCAACACACGAAATCCAGAAATCAAATAATTCGAAGCATCGACGTCGTACAGCGTGACGTCCGATGATCCAGAAATACAATAGAAAGGAACAACGACGTCGTACAACGTGACGCCCGAAGAACCAAAGCACAATAATAGGGAACAACGACGTCGTACAGCGTGACATCCGATGAACCAAAGCACAATAAAAGGGAACAACGACGTCGTACAGCGTGACATCAGATGAACCAAAGCACAATAAAAGGGAACAACGACATCGTACGGCGTGACATCCGATGAACCAAAGCACAATAAAAGGGAACACCGACGTCGTACATCGTGACATCCGATGAACCAAAGCACAATAAAAGGGAACAACGACGTCGTACAGCATGACATCCGATGAACCAAATCAAAAAGACATTGCAAAATGATAGTCCTAAACATAAAATGATCGTCATGATCAAAGAGAAGTGTCAATTACAGTAAGCTAGTAAATATATGAGCTTGGCTTCATGTCCCATAACCAATAGCTTAACTTAAATATTTACGAACAAATTGTAGATCTCCACTAGAAAATTGTCACAAAAGGTTCAATCGAATAAGTCCAAAAATTAACCGACGAAGTAAACGAAAGCGTTTCATACCACTTGTTTTACTAAGTCGTTTAATTAGATTTCTCGTACGAGTGAGGTAAAGGTTTGTATATATTAATAGATTGGAAATCGGTTTGAGAAAACGAGCTTTGTTATAAAATAGTGTTGAAATCATTTGAAGGAAGAGTTTTGATATTTACTACTAGTATTGAAACCTTTATATTTTTAAAGTGACAAATCATAGAAAGGATTGTAGAAACAATCAATCATCAAAATTCACATTCGAAGACGTGAATAAAATCCAAAGAAATCGATTACCGAATCCATCGAAATGGATATTCCCTAAATCACGAAGAAAAATGTCATCAAAGTCGATAATAAGTGATAATAACAAAAGGGAATCAACACGAATCGATTAAAGTTGGAATTCTCAAGCAAATAGGCAAATAGGAAAAAAGAGTGCAGATTCAGACGTCTGAAATAAAGGATTCAGACGTCTGAATTTGGAAAATAAAATATTTTCCAAAACTGAATTCAGACGTCTGAATCCTTGGTTTCGGACGTCTGAAATAGGCACTTTTTAGCCTATTTCCTTTCTGGTTCCAAAAGAACCAATTCAGACGTCTGAAATCATATATTCAGACTTCTGAATCTGGGAATAGAAATCTTCCCAGAACAATATTCAGACATCTGAATATTACGTTTCAGACGTCTGAATCTGGGGTTCAGGGCATTCCCTGAACCTAGGCCAAAAATGGCCAAACGGATACCAGAAGCGATCGTTCGAGCGACAACGACTAAGGATTTACGCCAAGCGACAACCCAGCCTTAACGGCTCTTAGATACGCCTCAAATATCAATGTCCAAATATCCATAAAAGGATTTTCAAAGATTTTGATTTTAAAACACCAAAAATTGGAATATACACCAAATCAATCCAAACCAAAATCAATTGCACAAGAATAAGTGTTAGGAATTCATACCTAACAATCAAAGATAATTATAGACAAAGATGTGAGATAAAAATCTCACCTTTGAACCTAAATCAATGAAGAAGGAGCTCGAAAGCGAAGGAAGATCAACCACCTTCAATCCCAACTCAAGAAGCTTGATTCTAAGCTTAAAAGAGAAATATTTCCCAAATTAGGTTTAGGAATTTTCTGAAATCAAAGAGAGAATGAGTTGTGGAAGATGAAGGAGATGCTTACCAATGGGTTCTCTTGAATTTGGAGCTAGAAGTTGGATTTGCTAATGAAGACTAGGGCGGAGGAATTTCCATTTCCAATCTCTTCCACCATTTTTACTTTAGCTTGAAGTGTTAGGCATATGAAATGAAGTAATGAAGAGTTGGAGTGGAGCTAGAGTCTTAAGGTGGAACATTGGGCTGAAACCCGAACTCAAACCCAAAGTGGAAAAGTAGCAAAACTCGACTAACTCCAAACATATCGAAGCTTATACTCAAATAGGTTGCAAACAACATTTTGAACTCAATGGGAGGGGTCTCGAGTCCAAATTCGACTGTTTGCAAAAAGTAGGTTTTCGGACAAAAATCCGACGAACGATGAAATATTTAAATAAAATATTTAAATACACAATTGATAAATATGCGAGTTGTTACACTACGTCTCGCCTTCCATCTCGTCTCCCGAGCTTCACAGCATCCTCTCATGTACTTTACAATATTCGGTCTGACACGAGCATTATAGTTAGATAACACCCGAGTCAGTCTGGAAAACCAACGTGAGAACACACTAAATTGGATTATCAAAGTTTTCAAAATTATTTGAAATCAAAGGTATCGCGTAAGACCATGCCACAAGTTAACATGTCAGGTTTTTACCTTACGATAACCAAAACATTTCTTATAAAATCCTTTGATATTATAATAGTGTCTATATACAAATACTTATATTCAAATAGCCGAAATTGTTACATTATTAAGTTCCAGCTACTAGCCACAAAGTGGGTTCTACAAACAAAAACTGTAAAGGCACGTAGGGAAAATGGATTTCCATCAATGACAGGGCTATTGGGGTACCGCCCGTCACAGTACATGGTCTAGATCACCGTACTGAGGATCCACCCTAAATCCCCTGCAACACAAGACCGGAGCTATCCCTTACTGGATAGTCCGAATAAGTTTACCCCGCGGTTTGGATCAGAAACCGCAACATAGCCGAATATGTAAAGGGACATCTAGACAGGGGTGACCTTACCCTTATTGGTTGCTAGCCACTTAGCCTTGTGTGCACCTTCGCTGTTTTAGCCATTCCCGGTTGATGAGGCTCGAGGCCATGCGTTACCTTTGTAGCACACATTCACATAGAATGCCCACCGTCCTCCTGACGATGTTCTGAAAGCATTCGTCCATACAAGTCCGTTCCGGGTTCGAACAGAATCGAAGGCCCTACTCCTACTACAACCATTTTGGAATCACCCTCAGGATTAGTAGCGACTAGCCCTTGAACTTCACTTCTCCATCTTCGACTCCAAGATCTTGTCTTCCTCACAAAAATGTCCAATCTGGATCGAAGTGGTTTTCGAAAAATTAATCCCGATCTCGGTCTCTTCGAAACGATCCGCACATTGGCCAACATTGATAGTCGGTTATTTAAGTATCGAATAACATTCACAATCAATCGTCAAGCCATAATAATCTCTCCCAAATTATTTATTTTATAAATGTCTTCGCAAAATAATTTCCTACATTTCAATCCTTTAGATATAGTTTTTAAATCACTTTTCTCTCTTTCATGGAAATAAATTTCCACACAATTATTTTATTTCCACTGAAAATCGCCAAGTCCTAAATACTTAAGATTTTAAAAATAATTTAAATCATTTTATTCTAAAACATACTTTAAAACATTTAAATTAAAATTACTTAAACACTTTATTCAAAATATTTACTTCAAAATATTTAAAATAAACTACTTAATAAAATATAAAAACTAATTTTTAACATAAAAGTTAAGCCAAACTAAATTTAAAAAAATAAGAGTTATGAAATTCTATAAAATTAAAACCAAACTATTTAAAATAAAACTTTTTTATAAAATATAAATATTAAAAAATTTCTTTTTAAACATAATACCAATTAACCTTTAAATAATTACTACTAAAATAAATTTGAAAATATTTACTTTAAAATTTAAAACATTTAAAAATAATAAATATCGTAAAACTGTAACAACCCGCATATTTATCGATTTTATATTTAAATATTTTATTTAAATATTTTGTCGTTAATCGGATATTGATCCGCAAAGCTACTTTTTTTGCAAACGGTCAAATTAGGACTCGAGACTACTTCCATTGAGTTCGAAATGCCGTTTACAATTTTTTTAAGTATAAACATTGATAGGTTTGGAGTTAGTGGAATTTCACTACCTTTTTCACTTGAGACTTTGGTTTGGACTTAGCCTATTAAACCCAAGTTCCAACCCCTTCTTCTCACACTTCATAAATTTCCTAACAACCAAGCTTTAGCATTAATGGTGAGTGGAATAGGAAATTAAAATTCCAAGCCTAGGTTTCAACTTCAAATCCATCATTCAATTCCAAATTCAAAGAGAAGATATTGGATTCAAGCTTCTTATATTGAGATTGAAGTGGATTGATTCTTGCTTTGCTTCAAAGCTTCATTTTTATTGATTTTTGGTGCAAAGGTGAGATTTTTATCTCACAATTCTAGCCTACAACTATATTGGACTGTTGGGAATGATTCCCCATCACTTTAGCATGTACAATTGCATTTGGTTTGGATTGGATTGGCAAAAAACTCCAATTTCTAGCGTTTTTGGTGATTTTCTGCACTTAGGTCGCACTGCCACGAAATGCCACTTCGGAATTAGGTCGTAGGTCATAGGTCGTAGGTCGTGGGACGCTAGGTCATAGGTCGCTCGCCCTGATCTTCGTATGGTTTCTCGGTCTATACTTTGTTAGGTCGCGGCAAAGTTAGGTCGCACGACCTTGTTTTAGACCTTAGGTCGCGGCAATGTTGGGTCGTTAGACCCTTGTTTAACTTACCTCGCTCGGCCTTGTTATAACCTTTAGGTCGCTTAACCCCTTAAGTCGCTCGACCTTTAAGCCGTAACTCTTTAGGTCGCGAACCGCGTTAGGTCGCTTAACAGCTTAAGTCGCTCGACCTTTAGGCCGTAACTCTTTAGGTCGCGAACCCCGTTAGGTCGCTTGACCCCTAAGTCGCTCAACCCGTTAACACTTTAGGTCGCAAGACCACTCGGTCGTGCTACATTTAAGTCGCTTGGCCTAGGTCGTTAGGTCGTAGCACGTTCACTTGCTCGATCGTGTCTTTTACCTTAGGTGGCTTGAGGGTTTAACTGTTAGGTCACTTGAGTGATAAACCCCTTAGGTCGCGTGTCGTTGGGTCGTTCCACCTTGACCCTTCTTGAACCCATTAGGTCGTAGGTCGTTGGACATTAGGTCGCTAGGCCTTCAACCTTAGGCCGTTCTATTTAGGTCGCTCGACCGTAGCAGGGGCGTTGCCCCCCGCACCCCCACCTTGGGGGTTTGCCACCCCCATGGACCCCCCCTTAGGGGATCTTATCTGAAAAACATTCAACAGAACTTGCTTTGTTGAGATGCTGAGTTGACCATTCTTCGATACAAATATCTTGGGCTTCTCGGTCGATTGTATGGATTTTTGAATATCTATTTCGATGGATTCTTTATCGATTTCTTTGGAATTTATTCACGTCTTCATATATGAATTTTAATGATCGATTGTTCTACAATCATCTTTGTGATTTGTCACTTTAAAATATACAAAGATTTCAATACTAGTAGTAAATATCAAAACTCTTTCAACAAAATGATTTCAACCCTATTTTCAATAACAAAGCTCTTTTCTTAAACCGTTTTCCAATCTACTAGTATATACAAAACTTTACCTCACTCGGATGAGAAATCTAATTAAACGGCTTAGTAAAGCAAGTGGTATGAAACGCTTGCGTTCACTTCGTCGGTTAATTCTTGGACTTGTTCGATTGAACCTCTTGTGACAATTTTCTAGTGAAGATTTACAGTTTGTTCATAAATATTTGAGTTAAGATAGTGGTTATGGGACATGAAGCTAAGCTCATATATTTACTAGCTTACTGTAATTGACACTTCTCGTTGATCATGATGATCATTTTATGATTTAGACTAGCAATTGTGCGATGTCTCTTTGTTTGCAAGGTTAGACTAGACCTCATTTGTGTGATTCCGACTCACACATATCTCTTTGTCCGCAGGGTTAGTCTAGACACCATTTGTGTGATTCCACTCACACATACCCTTTTGTTGCGATGTTAGGCTAGACACCATTTGTGTGATTCCACTCACACATACCTTTTTGCTTTTTGGTTAGCCTAGACCTCATCTGGGTGATTCCGACTCACCCATATGGGGTAGCTCCCCATGGTCTTCGGACCGTCATGTGATAGGCCTCTTTCCCTTTTTCTGTGATTTCTGGATTTCTTGTGTTGATTTCTGGAATTTTGTCATTGACTTGTTATGAGTACAAGTTTAGGGTATGATGCCCTCTTTGGATCTTTGAGAAGATTCTTGTGATATTGATTTATCTCTTATTGATTGATCTTCTGTTGATCATCATTTGCATACTTATAGTAGTATATCAGTATGGATATTTTATGTTTATGCCATATCTTTTATTTTATACCATGTCATCCGATATTTATAGCTAGACTGATACGTTTATTATTTTCTTAAATAATACTCGGGTCAGACCGAGATGTTACAGGTGCTTCTGCTTGACTTCTTCCCGGGATTTGCTACACTGACTTTTGGCTAACCATTTAGATTAGCAGTTTTTGTTGTATACACTTGAGATATAGAATCACAGTTGTATTATTTTGTATAGCACGTATTGCTATTCTTTTGTATTATTGTGGATCTTTTTGACCACTAGTCTGATGTACACTTTCATGTGCTAGTTATATATTCATATCTTCTTCCGCCTTTGTGATATGGATGTCTGTGACTGATTTGTGTTATGCTTATTTCTATGTTTGTTTCTGAAGGTTATTTATAGCCACCGTGTGATAAGCAATCACATGGATGGTCGCTCCTCAACAGCCTTATTCTCCGTGCTAGTTGACAGCACTACACTGTAGTGTTCTTGGCTAGCGTGGGTATAGAGGTGGGGCGTCACAAAAACATTCTTTAAAATAAATTTATAAAGCCTTTAATTTAAAAAAAGTCTCCTTTAAAATATACTTGGCTTTCCAGGGAATATACTTTCCATATCCATATCTTTAAAAATAAACCACTATTTATTTTTAAAACAATTTACCCATTCCTTTATAAATTCCTATCGTGAATTTATACTCTTGAATATCCACCGATATCCATTTCACTTTATAAACCCAGTTTATAAATTTCAAAGTCTCATCTCCCATTAAAATTTCAAGTTCAAACACTTAAATTAATTTTCAAATTGATTTTCAAAATTTACTCCATTTAAAATAAATTTCTTTACTTAACCAATTTTATTTCAAAACTCATTAATTTCAGATTTAACTTCTTTGTTATAATTCAAAATCTTATTTAAGCTGAAATGCAAATTTCGTACTTTTCCCAAATTTCTTCTTTATCATTTCCAAATTTAAACCTTAAATTTGAAAATAATTTCTTTATTCCTCTAGATAATTTCATTAAGTCTAAAAAATTATTTATTCTTCTTTTTTAAAAATATACTTCCCCTACTCGAAATTTATTTATTTAAAATTTAAAAATCTACTTTTATTCTTCGAAATCATTCAATTATCCAAATTCCTTATAACTACTTTATTTAAAATTACCTTCTTATTTACTTTAAAAATCCAAAATTCATATATATATATATATATATTAATTCTCAAAATTCTAGTATATATATTTAACCAAGCCAGATTATTCAATAAATTCCAATTCCTAATATGATCTATATAATTCATCATAGATCATCACATAATCATATCGCTGAATATATAAAATAAATTCAGTTGTTTTAAGGAATCCAGTTGGATCCCTCGAACTTGTTTTTCCCTGCATCCATAGATGTTAGTACAATATAATAATACCAATTCCACTTCGAGGTGGAATATCGCGATATATGAGATCATATTGTCTCATCCGCTATTCTGCGGCGCATAGGGTCTCATCCGCTATATAATACGGGAAATCAATCACTCTAATATATATATATATATACTACTATATATAATATACCACATCCAATCTATTCAATCATTCAACTAAAATTTAAATTTAACTATTTAAATTTAAGTAAAACCCATATGAGAGAGAGTAACTCATCTTTGATTTTTGTTCGCAATCCAATCCAATCCTGACTTGTTCTCTTCACAATATTAGACCTTGCACAACATTACATGATTTACTAATATCCGAGATAATCAGACAATTCATTACCATTTAATTAATTATTGTGTTAAATTTTAAACTAAAAATTTCCTTTAATAAATTATTTTAGTACCAAAATAATTAAATAAGTTAATTAAAACAGTTTAATCTCCAAACCCTTATATATATATATATAAACTAGTAGATTAAAATATCTATATATGTATATTTATTTTATTCTATTTTCTTCTGTAAACTACTTATACCAAAATGACTTATATACGATTTAGAAATTCAATCTTTATAAATCCTACAACATTTTTTCAAAATCCTTATATTTTCCAAGACCTTATATACATATACATATATATATTAAAAACAAAATTTCTTTTTAAATCTTACTGTTTTATATATTCTTAACATATATTCATACGAAAGTCTGGTTCCTTTAGTGCATATTCTTCTATATTTCCGATCTTTATATGTATTTAAAAATAACAGCCTTATTGTAATAATATTTTTAAACTTCTGAATGACCCTAATCTTACTTAAATTAAGTTATATATAAAAAAATACCTTCACTGCCATACAAAACAAATCCAGAATCGCGACAAACTTGATGCCACACATCTCCGATGCGTCGATCGTTTAGCGTCACCACAACATCACCAGATCCTGAACGAACACCCAGATAATTGCGACACAGCAAATAGCTTGACCAAATCTTAATCGTGATATCCCACGACACATCCGACGCATTCAACGTCGTCGACCCTTGAATGACTAGCATGTGAAACTCGGTCGACTTCAATGTCGATGCTGCCTCGCGCACCACCAACCTTCTGATCCAAGCGCTAGCCTCCTCAACGCCATCATTCGAGTACCAAGCCTACCCCTGCGACAACGTCAAGCTCGTGAATCGACACGCAGGTGTATGAAATCGCCCCTCGAATTCGAATGAGGAAGGACATCGCCCTCGTTTTCGCTGTCCCCAATAAATTTTTATTTTTGAGAATTTTGACTTCGTGAAATTGGGTTTTAAAATCTAATTTTATTGGAAAAACGAACAGCTTGATTTCTTTTTCTGGGAAGAAGAAATATAGCTTGGCATTTTAAATTCCTCGATCTTTAAACATGTGGGTTGATTATTTTTAGGGAGGACACGTGTGCTACAGATGAACACGTGCTTGGAAAAAATCTTCTACATGCCTATGCCTGCTACGGTGTTCTGATTTTTATTATTTATAATTCAAATTTAAATCCTCGATTCGCAACTCACAATCTTGATCTCCTATCAAGGCGTGCCACTAGGCGTTTATCATGTAAAACCCCGATTCCCAACGTAATGGAAAAGGTTTCGATCCCTAACTCAATCGTATGAAGAAGATAGCTTTATGGACTAAATTATGATATTAAATTTTCGATATACTTCAACGCGTTTACCTTCCATACGACCAAACGATCATTCCAAACAATACGAAAATTCAAATCCCATAATAATTCAATACTGCAGATCCAATGGAACTGGTTTCATCAAAATCCGAGATTGTGCCTCGGAAGGCTATTTTTAAAAATTGATTTAAACGATATAAATTCAAAACTGAACAACACACCCTCAAACTCAAATTTGGCACTTCTACTATTTCCAGTAAAATCAATATAAATTTTATATGCCATTGAAATTTTTTTAACCAGCTTAAATCTCAAGATTTAATATTTTACCCAATCTCTAATTATTAAATCCAATAATTTAATTGCCAAATAATAATGATATTTGAAATCCAAGTTAAACCAACTTATAAATATTTAAAATAAATTAAAATTCCAATTTCAAATATCTAAAAATCCCGGGTTGTCACAGGCAAAATATAGAATGCAAAGTGACAGAGAAAAATGCTGTATTGCATAAATATCATATATATATTATTATTTTTCCAGTAGTGAACAGACGAAGCAGCATAATTAAATGAATGGTAGGATACTGAAAGTCACGCAAGAAATTTTAGGACGTATTAAAGGCAGATGACTATTGAATTTACCCGTTTGGAATTTTAAACGGACACAGAATGTCAAAAGCAAAAACGGGGTATGCTATGGTTAATAGTTTAACAAATTCTGCCTCGAACTGGACTTCAAAACACATAATTGAATATACCATAGAGAACAGCATGACGACACGATCAAAACGGTATACAAACGTCAACGGTATGATTATTCTACCAAAAGTCGAAATCGAAACGAAAACGCTGCTATTTCATCGAAAATAATATTGACAGGCAATAACAGTCCAAATTTGAAGAAACGAAATATGACGCCTCGCTTAGAAGATGATTTACAAATTTTCTATAGAAAAAACTCGGATTTGGAAAATATTTTATTACCGTCGATTTTTAACCGATTGGAATTAAAATAGAATTGCACACAAAATTAAACTTCCGTATTTTCTGATGAAAATTTACCAGTTGTTATGTTTAAGAAGATTTATTCCAAATCTTAAATTTATATTTTCAAATTCAATTATTCAAAATTTCACAAAAATTCCAGTTAAATATACAAAATTTATGGGTCGTTACAATATAAACCCAATAAACCTAATGTAATAGAAAATGAAAATAAAATGGGATATGTAGAACTGAGCTTAAAAGTGTATAATTTGTCCATTCACCTTAACTTTAGTTCTAACCCTCTCCTCATAACCTCCCATGGGTTAGATAGATGGCAGAGACTTCCTACCTTTGAGATACTTGTTTAGGAAGTGTAATTATCTTGGTGAGTATTTATTTACTATAATATTTTAGTTGTGAGATATTTATTTGACCTCTGGTATATTTGTCTATGCCTATTTGAAGGATACCAGATACCCCACTTAAGCTTTAGTTGGCTTGGATTTTACAATTTTCTTATTTTTAACCTTTCGACCCTGTCAAAATTATTTCCTCGTCCATCTTTCGCTACCATCAAGGTCCAAGTGTTTCTTTCCACTGTTTTCTTCTTGACTGGTTTAAACTTCATCGAAAGGTTGGTAGACGTGATACTTGCTTTGTGTTGCCATACTAAGTGAGAAGCGGGTTGAGCTTTCACATTGCTTCGAAAGGCATGAGAGTGACTGTAACATCCTGATATTTTCAACCATTCGCATCCACACATGTCGGACTTGAATTGTTCAAAATATCAGATTGTTAATTATATTTGGCAAAACTCAACATATACAGTAAATGAATAAATCACAGAATCACAGACACAAAGTAATATAACAAGAAGCAGCGGAAACAAAAAGAATAGTAGTTAATGAAGCTACTACATATATATATATATATATATATATATATATATATATATATATATCAAAGTTAAATATGATAGAACAGAAGTCTCAAATACAATAGTCAAATACGAGACCAGAATGCATCATTGGAAGCAACTGAATAACTGCAAGCTGAATAGATAGATGGATCCAAGCGAAGCTCCAACTCTAAAGGCGAGTCTCAAAAGCTGTATCACTCAGTCTGAACCGAACGTAAAGCAAAACACAAAACACTCGAGTCAGGATTAACTTCTATATAAATAAATCCAAATCAAGTTAAATAACAATTGAAATACAAGTAACTCAAAGGATGTTTGGAATAACCATCCACTAAGGATGCATTAAACTATCTACTATGTAGTAATATACGCTATTATAATAATGTCTAAAGTAAAGTAAACTATTAAAATTGCATTAAGGCTTTACATTTTCCACCTTAACATATTTTATAGTGCCAATAGTCTATACAGTACCGTAATACCTCCAGATCAGGAGGATACTAGGGGATGCTCCATAGATATGACACAAATCAAACTCATAGAAGGCACGCTAGGGTAGGTGACACGACACAACTGGGCAATGCAAGGGTAGATACACCTATTACGCATCAGGGCTGGTGGTAATGCATATCAGCTACTATCTCCCACCTTAGAACACACTCCCAAATCAAAATCAAGGGTGGCCACCAAATCAATCTCAAAGGAAGAATGTTATATCGAAGAAATGTGCCCGATCAGAGGAATAAACTCACTTGGCCCGAGAATCGCTCTTGTTTTAGCCACTTTATGCCAACTCACGAGAGTCAGATCCACGTATATACCTCAAAAGAACGTCGCCACCATCCTACTTCATTTTGGATTCTCTGCCGCATACATGGTTGTTAAAGTGGTTTTCGGTATTGGCAGAGAGTATGACAATATCCGATCCCGGTCTCTTTAACAACCAATCGTTAATATAACACCGCGGTCATTTTAAAATAGTTTATACTTCAAAACCAAAATATCATTGCCATTTCAAAACCATATCAATACGATATCATTTCCATTTCAAAACCAAATACGATATCATTTCCATTTCAAATATATTCTTTTCCAAAATCATAGAACTTTCAAAGTTATAACATTTTTGAAACCAAACACTTGAAATTAAAATACTTTCAAAACATAATACTTCGAAATTCATAACTTTGAAAGCATAACTTCCACCACTTAAACAGTTTAGATATTAAAATAGTATGTATATAAAAAATAGTTTATAAAGTAAAATAGTATATATAAAAAAGTTATAATTTAAAATAGTTTATATTAAAATAGTTAGTATAATAAAATAGTTTATATTAAAAATTATTTATAATTAAATAGTTTATATTAAAATAATTTATAAAGTAAATATAAAATAGTTTTAAATAAAATTTAGAAATACTTGATATAACAAAATAGTTTCCTCAAATTTCACAAATCGATTCCAAATCAACTTGAATTCCAAAAATTCAATTTAATCAAATCTCACATCATCAATTTCAATTTATTTCAGTTTCTCAATAAACCATTTCAAATTATATCTATTTCAAATACAGATTTTTTAACCACAAAATAAACCAATTAAATTTCATTATTTTCAAAGCTTTAAATATTCAAACATTTCAAAACTAGATTTGATAATTCCATATATACATATACAAATATATATAAATACACACACACACACACACACACACATATATATATATCAAATTCACTTTACTATTATTTATTTTGAAATATTTACTTAATCATTCAAAAAACATTTAAATAAAAATTCAAAATTTTCAAATTTAAATAAAACTAAATATACCATTTCAATTTATGTAAATTTGAAATATTCACTCAATTCACTTTTAATCAAAAATCAAGTTATAAAATTATATCTTTAAAATCCCAAATTTAATAGATTTCAAATCAAACTTATTTGTGTATAATTCTTAAATAAATTCAATTTCAAAACCATGGAAATCATTTTAAAATATATATATACATTGACCAAGGTGTCTGTATATAATTTTCTATCCTATGGTCAAGTGATATGGATATTTATCATTTCAATCCGTAATTTAAATATATACGGGTATATACCATTTCAACCCGCAATCCCAAATTCAGTTCAATGAAAATCGCTTGGATTTATCACTTCAACCCATAATGATTTTCTCCTGTTCTACAGATCGTTCAGGTATGTATCATTTCAACCCATAGTGAATTTTATACTAACAGGGAACTTGCAGAGTGATAACAGGTATGATAATAATATAACAAGCATATATCATCAATATAAATAAAAGATAATGGTGTCAAATGTCACAGGTGAACATATACAGATAATATCATATATATAGCGATGTAAATTACTAACAACAACATATTTCAATTGTCATTTCAATTGAAATCAAATTTAATAAATATAAGAACGTTAATCGTGAGTAATTGCTCACCTTTCGAGGCTTGAGAGGATAGACAATGAAATTGAATTACGAAATGCAAGCACGACTTCCAAAGCAAAGCTAGATGGACATGATTCGACAAACAAAGCTGATAAATAGGGATAGACGAAACTAAGTTAGAACTGGATCGATAAAGATAATTAATACAAGTTAACTTATATAACTCTATAAATAACTATATATATCAAGTCATTTTGTAAATCAAAACATATATAATAAAAAATAAGATATATATATATATATATATTATATTTTTATTTACAAATCAATGTTAATTTAAACACATATTAAACTAAATATATATATATATATATCAAATCATTGTTTTAGATTAAACATATAAACGTAATCAACATATATACATATATTCAAATCAAAATTTATATTTATATATATAATATTCAAAATACATGTTATATATACATATATTAAATCAATTACAAAAACCAATAAAGCTTTAAGTAAATATTTTTTGTTTAAACAGATCACATACCTTGACAAAAACATAGAAACAACCATTCACAAAACTTTTACAATCTGACATATATATATTACTATATTATGTTTATACTATAAAATTAATATTGTTTTACTTATACATATATCACATACTTTAAAACAATGCATAAGCGACCAAACTAAATATGCATGCTACAGGTAAGCATGAATGCCAACTCAAAGTATCCTTTTTATATATATTAGTAAAATAGGAACTAGGCACAGAGATAGGCAAAAGAGGGGAACAACAAAAGAGGACAACAGCTAAGACTAAGACATACTATACTTATTCTAACATTACATATACTATACGTATATAAAAAAATTCTAAAAACCTAAACACATTTCAACATCAAAAACCAGTTACATAGGAATATAACTTATAGTAACTAAACAAAAAACATATATATATACATACATACATATATAATATGTACTTTTAAACCTATAATATAATATTTACACGGCAAAAGAAAATTTAAAATATACGTATAACATTTGTAATATATACATACTATTTCTTTCATAAAACATACAGTACATATATTTTTAAAATATCAATACTTAAAACCAATTTGTATAGCTAAAAATTGAATATTCATACATATGAAAACTGTGTATTATAAAGCTACAGGGATAAGTAGTTTAAACAATGGAAGCTACAACAAATATATACATGTACATTGTATATATACTATTCCCATGTTCAACAAGAACAAGAGAAGAGAAAGGCGGGGAGCACCTCAGGTGGCTCGACCAAAGAAAATAGGTCAGAGGCTGCTGGCGTTTGTAGTGGAAAAGGCGATGCTCGGTCAGGAGATGAAAATGTTGAGGTGGCCAAGCGGTTGAGCGTGAGAGGTAGTCGGTTGCCTAGAACATGAGGAGGTGGGTAGGCTAATGGTCTTGGTGGCCGCGAGGGGTGGCGAAAGTCAGGGGAGGTGCGTGGCACAACCATGGAGTCAAGTGGAAGTGAAGGCCGATAGTGATGGAGGGAAAAATTTGCGTCTAGGGGAGAGAAGAAGCCTAGCAGACGATTTGGGAAGATAAGTGTTGGATTGACAAGGTAGTGGAACTAAAAAAATGAAGAAGAGTGAAGCCTTGGATTACTTTTTTTTTATTTTTATTTTAAGCTAGAAGAGAATGACAAAATAAAGGAGGGGAAGAGACAAAAACATATAAACAAATTGAAAATTATAAATTAAATATTACAGGGAATGATAAGAGACTAGTGACTGTTCATTTTTCAAACGTCAGACAATTAGAAAGTCACAAAACTCAAAAGACAAAAATACAAAACATATACGGTTATCGTTTACACGGATTCCGTTGTGCATCGGACTTCAAAACACAAAATTGAATATACCACAAAGATCAGCACGACAAGACGATCAAAACGGTATACAGATATCAAAGGTATGGTCTTCCTATCAAAAGTCGATAATCGGTACCGAAAATGCTGCTAATTTGCCTGAAATAAGACAATCGGGGCAATAACAATCCAAATTTTAAGAAACGAAATATGACATCTCCCTCAGAAGATGATTTACACTACAACAAAAATACCTTTTCACAACTGCCAAAAACAGTTGTAATATGTCTATTACAACTAGCACCCGCCAGTCGTTATATCCGCAGTTGTAATAGATCTGAATTATTTTACAACTGCCGGAATAGTTGCAGAAGCAGTTGTAGAAACTTATTTTACAATTGCGACATGTTAGTTGTAAATGACTAGTTACAACTGCTTTTAGCACTTGCAAAAGGTCTTTTACAACTGCCACTACTAGTTCTAGAAAACTTATTTACACTGCAGAAAACCATTTACAACTGCAACATGCAAGTTGTAAATGACTAGTTACAACTGCTTTTAGCACTTGTAAAAGACTTTTTACAACTACCGCTTGCTGTTGTAGAAGGATGAAGTACAACTAACATTGACGGTTGCAACATATATTTTTACAACTGTTACAAACAACTATGATCATCTTTTCACAACTGCTATAAATTTCTTAATATCATAACTAAAATCAATATTTCGTTAATATTATATACAATCATGCAAATTACTTGAAACAACACAAACCGTTTGCATTCAAGAAAATTGAAAATAATTCGAGTTTACACCATTTATGAATTCATAAGTTCAATACAAAAACTACTAAATCGATAACATATTTCAGTAAGAGTACATATACATACTAATTAAAAGAGATAAATTCCTTATGCCAAGCAACAGTCGTCCCAACTGCTTGTCTAATAGTATAGATATCCGAAGTAGGCCTATATAAAATAGCTTCGGGCTCCACCACTGAATCAATCCAAATCTTCCAAGCATCTGCTCCAAGTGGTACATGATGCACTAAAACTATAGGATCAGTAGATGCAATTGTTGCTTCTGCGACAACATTTCTTTGCCAACCCAATAATTTGCACTTTCTAAACTGATTCTGAACTTGTATATTACCACCATTTGAAACGTTAGTGCTGCTCTGATGTGACTGCAAACAAAAATCATAAACATTTAATTTATAAGTTCAAAGTGTAAACAAAATTGAAAACTCCGATGTGACTGCAAACAAAATCATAAACTCCGATGTTGTATGCAATTGCTTGTTGACATATTGTTAAGCTAGTTGAAGATGACTTAAGTAATTAAAAGGAGGGAATAAAGAACATTTTTAAATTATTGGAGTGATATTAATGCATAATCAATAAATAAAACCTAAATTCCATAAAAATAAAGTTGAAAAAGGCATACCCAGTCTGAAGTCTTGGTTGCAACTCAAGTGCATTGAATATCACTGCTCCATCTTGATGAATATAATCAAATAAATTAATATCAGCTTTGACCTTATCACTTGATGAATATTATCCTGACTACTTTCTTGTAGCTACATGTGATCAAGTCAAATTTGTAATATTTGCAAATTTGCAACCATAATTAGTGTAGAGTTTGTTACCTTTCCCTAGAGATATTTGTTCGACTCACGTAGAATTTTATCCTGTAAGTTCAAAAGAGTACAATAAGTAAACATAGGTCAAAACATATTCAGTGAATTTATATATGATGTATGTTACAATTGTTTGGAGCTCTAAGAGCTGGTCAAGCATCAGCTGGGTCTATAACTTGATAAACAATGAATACATAAGCTCAATACTTACAAGTACTTCCAGAAATTAAAGCTAAAGGTTGTTCATTTCAATATCTGTGTTTATTTGACATGCTTTAGGGATAAACCAAGCTGATTCTCAAGGAGGTCAAGTTCCTTGCGGCTTAAAGGTCCTAAATCCTTACCTAGTACATTCCTATATGGTTGATTATTACTCTATGGTTAGCAAATAACACACACACATACATAGTTAGTGAAAATTTAACACCCTGCTGTTCTTTAGTATAAAGAATCAAATATTGTAACAAATTTATACTATACAACCATCATCATCCCTAACCATTATGTAAGCACGTTACATCAGCATAACATATCAAACTATGTTGCATTTATCTTCATCATAGTTTTCACTAACAGTAAGCATGGCAGCAAAATCAATCATGTTATGCCTTGTAGGTATATTCCTTAGAAAACTGATTATTGCTACCTTTCACTACAAGAATATATTATAAGTGTACTATTGATGGTTATAATAAAAAATATACCTTTGATGGGACACGTAATGACCATAACAAAAAATTGGTACAAGTTCAAACCTGTTGAATTCTGAAAGCAAAATGAACACCTTTGATGGGACACGTAATGACCATAATAAGTTGCTAGGAAGGAAAAGTTTACGATCGGCACTAGAAAATATGAGATGTAAATGTGACATATATATGACAATGTTACAAATGTATTCTAATTTGTTGGGGCAGGATAGCTTCAGTGCCATGAATCGGGCTTGGATGGGTAATCAAGTCCTTAAAGAACTTGCATTCTTCTCAAATCATGTTCAGAATAAGCAAGGAGAAATCAATATATCTTATTAGTTCCAAACACCTTGTAAATTAAACATATTATCAGCACCAAGTATTCAATTCATGGTTGGAGACAAAAAGTAAGTTGTGTAAAGATCTATGTTTTATAAAAATAACTACCCTAATCCTAAATAATCCATGAGGTTATCTCGAAAATGTAACAAATAATTAATAGCTTACTTCTATATTTGTATTACTCGACACCATGGTAATATGCATTAACGGATCTGCCTACCTTGGGAAAATTCTATATCTTCTTGGAGAACAATAAACTGCCTGTTTAGAATGAATGGGATTAAAGGATAGTAGTATAAAAAGAGACAAGTTTTTATTATTTGGTATATTTATTCATAACCATTCTCAGATTAAATAAATTTAACCATGTATTTGTTTCGGTGAATTTGCAAAAAGGGCAAGGCGACTCACTATAATAATGGATTCATGCAGCAGCAGCCTATAAGCTTATCTAGGATAACTAATCTGTGGTGAAAATAAACATCGAAACAAGTCACTAGTTGTATCGTCCATCTGTTAGTTAATTCTACGGAAGTAGACTTAGTTTTATTTTTAATTTCTTGAGGTGATAAATGTGTCATATTATAGGAAATATGAAAATTGTGTCATTATATGTCCGAGTCCCCATCTCCGCCTGTGACCATCCCTGTTCCAAAAACATCTCCTTTCATACAAACATTTTCTTGCTTTGTCACCCTCTTGTGACATAAAATATTGCCATCTATCCTAATAAGCTCAGTGCTAGAATGAGCAAGCTTATCCTTTCCCCCAACACTATCTCGCATGCCTCATCATTTTAAACATCTTCGGCCAACTCGCCAAAAGAAGAAAATCGATTTGTTATGTTAAAAATATTAGGTAACTCAAACCTATTTTAGACAGTGGACTTCGGTCTTACACTGCTTGACCTTTGATGGGAATTGCAATCAATGGCTGGGTCCACTGTCATAGCATTTATTCAGCTTAAAAGCCATTTTATTACCAAACATACATGTAGCAATCCTTAAATGAGTCACATATGCTAAATTCATGTTATCGTAGCTCAAGGGAAAAACATTTCTATTACTTTAAAAATGACAACCTAAAATTTCAGTAGTACCAGAGTAAACATTAACAATATAAAAAACGTTAAAGAATGAAACAGCTAATGAGATTTTCATAATCGTACCTTCTGCTTATCCCGATGTTTGTTTTTTTGCAGACAAATTAGCGAAACGACGACAAATACCCTTGATAGCAGTCAAGGCAAACATTATCTTCTATTTCCCATCTACGTTGGTGTTCTAAACATGAAGAACATGTTGGAAATCTTCATTCGCAACTAAACCTGAACAAATAAATTTGTATCAATATCAGAGAAGAATATATATTATAGAATGATGATTAAAGGGTAATCGTTTGGAGAAACATACCATCGTGGCAGCTTTAGAGATGAGAAAAGTCGCATTGGAATAGCATTTTTAGAACTTTGATTAGATAACATAACTTCCAGAAGACTGTCCACGCTCCTTTTGAAATATGTCGATCTAATATCAAGCCTGTAGAGCCACCTTCTCGCTTCATCACTCGAGTGGTCCCCATTAGATCCATATCTACCTGTTTCATCATGAATAGCATCTCTGGGCGAAGCATCTCAGATTCAGCATCTCATATTCGGCATCTCACCTTCATTTCCAAATTTGACACAAACGGCTCAAAACAGTAAGTTTTGGGATCTCAGATTCACGAGCAGCTCCACGCGAAGCATCAAGTAGCATCGATCTTTGGAGCATAGCAGAAAAGCTTCTTTTCAACTTCTAAGTATAAGAGAATAGCAACTATAGATCCGAATTTTTTTTAGATCTAGGATTATTTTTTTGGAACGATGGAAGACAGAGATGTTGCTTGGGTGCTGTTTTGATGAGAAAAATTCAACGAAGAAAACTTTGGTCAAATGTTTCGGCGGTAAAATGAAAATTTGGGATAAATGTTTTAGCGGTAAAAGTTGAGGAAACACTAAGCATCCGCACCTAAATAGTAATGATGGTTGAATAGTGGTTTGCTGGTTGAGATTAGCTTTTGTATGTTGCTATGGATTGCTATCTGCATAGTATGTGTGAATTTACAAGAACATTGCTATGAAATCTCCATTCTAAAAAAAATATGCTCAAAATTATGTAATATTATGTTGTAAAATAAATAAATTATAAATATATTATTTACCTAACCAAATAATAATGGCGTTAGAATTTTCTAAAATTTTGAATATTTTATAAAAAATTAAATTTATAGAAAATTTTGTTTTTTTATTTTATGAAAATTTCAAAATTTTTGCTTGATATTTTATGAATTTTTTCAGTTTATTTCAATACTTATTTGTTAGCGCCAAATTTGGTCGCTAACACCCAAATGTAGATGAAAGCACCAGCTAACAATCACAGTTAACAGATAGAATCTATGTAGAGAATAATAATGTGAAGAAAAGTTGAAATTAAAATGAAAGCAGTAAAGAACAACAAGTTTTATAGTGGTTCGGCTAACTCCGGCCTATGTCCACTCCAGAAGTTTACTTTTTATTGCTGTAGCAATCGATTACAGTTACAAAGTGGCGAATTATCGTTTGCCTTGGAAAATAGAAAGTCAGAGAACAGAGGAGAAGATCCCCCTTCTGAACTCCCACACTCTGTATTTATAGACATGTTCAGGTAGTTGTTCAGCTCTTTGAATAACCCGAGCCCATCAAGGCCGAATGGCCCATGCCGAACCAAAATGTCATACCAAACGCACTCGTATGCCGAACGAGGTAGCCATGCCGAACACACTCGTACGCCAAACGAGGTAGCCATGTGGAACGCACTCGTATGCCGAGCAAGGTTGGCAGGCCGAACACACTCGTATGCCGAACGAGTTGCTCATGCCGAACGATCCATTATGCCGAACGATCCATCATGCCGAACGATCTATCGTGCCGAAGGAGCCACAATGCCGAATGATCTATCCTATCGAATGATCTACCATGCCGAACGATCGATCATGCCGGACGACCTATCATGCCGAACGATCCATCATGCCGAACGATCCACCATGTCGAACGATCCACCATGCCGAACGATCCACCATGCTTAACGACCCATCATGCCGAACGACCCATCATGCCGAACGAACCCATCCAATCCCGAACAAACCCATCCAATGCCGGACGCCCCCTGATGCCGAGCGATACATCGTGAACCTCCATACCTCCAACGGATATTGCCGTGCCGAACGGCCAAACCGCAAGGTTGTACCACAAACACTTCGAACCACATCATTCCTACCGAATGACCTATCATCCACCCAAGTGACCATCATCTATTTAAATCGAATCCATTATATTTCAGCCTCGATAGTCGTGAAGTTGTTTTAGTTAAATCCGCCTGTCCGTGGCCTTGTAAAAAGGCGGGTTGACACTTGCCCCCCAAAACATGCCTTGCTGTTGGAAGGTGTGTTTTGAATAGCCTCAAATTCAACATCCAAAGTCCATGTTTCATCCATATTCAATAACCGACTCCAGGACCTCTCCTGGTCAATGTCCAAATCCTTCACCGTTCATAGCCGATGTTCACATCCATAACCTCTCTGAGTTTAACCTTGAATCTGTAGACCTTGCCAGGTCGTGTTATCCCGTTCCAGCCTTGACCTTCCTGTCAAGGGTATTTATGTTCTCCGACCTCAGTACTTTGGCCAAGGGATTTTTCATTCACGGACTTTGATATTCAGTAGAGGATTTTTATATTCACCGGCCTCGGCACTCCGGCCAAGAATTTTTATGTTCACTGGCCTTGGCTCTCCGTCCAAGGACTTTTATATTCTCCGGCCTTGGCTCTCGGCCACGGGCTTTTATTTTCACCAACCTTGGCTCTCCGGCCAAGGACTTATATATTCACCGGGCTTGGCTCTTCGTCCAAAGACTTTTATATTCTCCAGCCTCGGCTCTTCGGCCAAGAACTTTTATATTCACCGGCCTCAGCTCTTCGGCCAAGGACTTTTATGTTCACTAGCATTGGATTTCCGTCCTAGGACTTTTATATTCTGTCATAGTCCATTACATCGCTCTCCGACGGAGGGACTCGTAACTTGCGATCACTGCCCCGTCTCTCCGGTCAGGACAGTAATCGCTAATCCTGAATTGTTTTAATACAGTAATCCAAATCCAATTAGAAAACCAGAAATCCATACAAAAAATCAAACATTCAAACCAAAATAGTAAACCAAAAAAGCAACCAAACCGGGAGTTCAATCCAAACTCCAAAACCATACCAAAGAAAGGTAAATGTCAAAAGTGCGAAAGAGGAAACCAAAGTTTGCAGAAAAATGAAAAGAAAGCAGGATTTCATAGACTCAAGTAGTACGGTTTTTCGTCATCTCAGAGCATGCCTAGGGACCGTCCTCGATCCCGTACGTGTGTAAGTGACTTAACCGCGTTACTTTGAGTTCTATTACTTATTCAAAATCATAAACCTGTTCAGTGGATAATGAATTGACGTTGCCCAGGTCTAGTACCATCTCCGGTCGAGGTAGGCGGTGGCCGCTCCTGTCTCACCGTCGTAGCTCGATTCCTGACATACTACTATAGACGACCATCCTTTACATGCTCCTCAATGATATCCCTCAAATGCATGTAGTCGTTTTTGTTGTTCCCATCCAGCTCATGGAATAGGCAATGCTTCCCCGATGCCGGCTCGTATTCAGAAGGCTCTCTCCTTGCCGGATATCGATATTGGAGTCGCCCCTGAGTGTCCAAGTAAATTCTTTCTAGAGTCTCAGTTAGATCTGTGTAAGAAGAAAACTTTGACTCCCTTCGTGGTTTCTTTGAAGTGCCACTATTGCCATTTGTTTTCCGTTTTCCTTTATCATCTTTACTTGAATCCTCGGAAGGTGAACCTACACCCCTCACTGCACAAGCTTCAGCCCCTCTCCTTACTCTCTTAGCCTGTGCATCCTCCTGTCTTAGAAACCTTTCCGCCTCATAATAGAACTCCCCGAGATCCCTTGGTGGTCCCCTTTCCAACGATATCTTAAAGTCCGAATTATCGGCGATTCTCGAGACTGCTGCCATCAAAACCATTGACGGATCGGGTCGATCCACTGAGGCTACCGCTGCGTTGAATCTGGTTAAGAAGTTTCTGAGTGACTCTCCCTTCCATTGCTTTATCGATGTCAAAGTCATCACGTTCTTAGGTCTGACTATAGGGACCCGAAACTATCTCATAAACCTTTCAATTAACTCAGTCCACTTTTCGATGGAACAACTCTCCAATTGCCTAAACCACGGTGCTGCTATGTCTGTTAGATACAACGGGAAGCATCGTGCCATGACTTCCTCTGATGCCCCCAGCACTTCCATATTCCTCATGTACTTTGTCAAATGAACCGTCGGATCCATCTTCCCATGATACACTTCCAAATTTGGTAGCTTAAATTCAGGTGCGTTCCTAGCTTGCCTAATGGTAGGAGTAAAGGGACTCATATTCACATCCTCCAAGTCTTTGTTTATCAATCCACCTCTCATAGCCCGTCTAACCATCTCTGCTAATCTATCGTTGTCCCCAAGTTGTAATCCTTTTCTGTTACATCCGGTCTGCCCCCGAGTTCATGGGGGAATTCTGGCACATAATCCTCATCCCGTACTCCTGCCCTCCTATTGATGTCGGGTTGCACAGCATCATCTGGTATCCCTCCATGGATTGGTCCAACATTTCCTGGTGGCATGCCCCCAAGTCTAGATCCATCCAGGTTGGTAGTCGTCTGCTGATTGGGGGTTTCCCCTTGCCAGGCCATTCCCTCTGCTTGCTGGTTGAGCGCTTCTGTTCCAGCGCCATGGATCTGAGCTCCTGCATTTCCTGCTTGCGCAAATTGTCAGAGAAGAGCCTGCATCATCTCCTCTTGTCTTTTCAACATTGCTTCCATCTCGTCTCTTGTGATGTAGATGGATGCTTGACCTACCCAAGCTCTAGAGGAAGCCTCTTGACTTCCCTCCTAATTGCTTCTTTATGTCACTTGCTTTCTTGTTGATGGCCTAGCCATTGCTTTCTAGAGCCCAAGTTCCTATCTCCAAAATCCCTGAGTGCTTGCCCTCTCAATGAAAGCACCAAAATGTTAGTGCCAAATTTGGTCACTAACACCCAAATGTAGATGAAAGCACCAGCTAACAATCACAGTTAACAAATAGAATCTATGTAGAGAATAATAATGTGAAGAACAGTTGAAATTAAAATGAAAGCGGTAAAGAATAACAAGTTTTATAGTGGTTCGGCTAACTCCGGCCTACGTCCACTCTAGAAGTTTACTTTTTATTGCTGTAACAATCGATTACAGTTACAAAGTGGCGAATTATCCTTTGCCTTGGAAAATAGAAAGTCAGAGAGTAGAGGAGAGGATCCCCTTTCTGAACTCCTACACGCTGTATTTATAGACATGTTCAGGTAGTTGTTGGGCTCTCCGAATAACCCGAGCCCATCAAGGCCGAACGGCCCATGCCGAACCCAAATGCGATGCCGAGCGCACTCGTATGCCGAACGAGACAGCCATGCCAAACACACTCATATGCCGAATAAAGTAGCCATGCCGAACGCACTCGTATGCCGAGCGAGGTTGCCATGCCGAACTCACTTGTATGCCGAACGAGTTGGTCATGCCCATTATGTCGAACGATCCATCATGCCGAACGATTTATCATGCCGAACGTTCCACCATGTCGAACGATCGATCATGCCGAACGATCTACCATGCCGAACGATCTATCATGCCGAACGACCCGTCTTGCCGAACGACCCATCATGCCGAACGATTGATCGTGCCGAATGATCCACCATGCCGAATGACCCATCATGCCGAACGACCCATCATGCCGAACGACCCATCATGCCGAACGAACCCATCCAATGCCGAACGAACCCATCCAATGCCGAACGCCCCTTGATGCCGAACGATACATCGTGAACCTCCATACCTCCAATGGATATTGTCGTGCGGAACGGCTAAACCATAAGGTTGTACCACAAACACTTCGAACCACATCATTCCTACCGAACGACCTATCATCCATCCAAGTGACTGCCATCTATTTAAATCGAATCCATCATATTTCAGCCTCAACAGTCGTGAAGTTGTTTTAGTTAAATCCGCCTGTCCGAGGCCTTATAAAAAGGTGGGTTAACATTATTATTTTCGAATTTTATTAAAATTTCGAAATTTTATTTCAAAAATTTATGAATATTAAATATTAATAAGAATTATCTCATATTTCAAATTAATTATTAATTATTATTATTATTTAATAATAGTTATTAATTATTTAATATTAATATTTATTTATTATGTTTTAAGTATTAATTATTTAATTGTTGTTATTATTTACTTTTTATTAATTATTACTATTTAATTTGAATTATTAATTATCATTATTATTTAATATTAACTTTTAAATATTATTATATAATTATTATTTACTATAAAGATTTATGTTTAATTATTAGTTATGGTTAGTTAATAGTAAATATTATTTACAAATTGTTAATTAATTATTAATTAATTAATTATTTATTCATTTATTATTTTTTATTAATTATGAGTTATCAAAGTTTAATTACTAAATATTAAATATTACTTCCTAATTTTTAATATTAATTATTAATTACTTGATAATATTTATTATTTATTCATTACTATATTATTTATTAATTATTAATTATTAAATAGTAATTATTAATATTGGTTATTTTGTATTTTTAGATTAATTATTATTATTTAATAGTAATTATTAATTATGAATAATTTTTTTATTTATTATTTAATTATAATCATTAATTAACTATTACAACGGGCAAAAGAAAAGGGATGTAATAGACATCTATTACAACTGGCAGAAAAGAAGAGTTCTTAAAATAGGTATATATTATAACTATTAAACGAAAAGGTTGTAATAGACATCTACTACAACTAGCAAAAAGAACGGTTATTAAAAATACGCATTTATTACAATTGGTAAAAAAAGAAAGGTTGTAATAGGCATCTATCACAACTGGCAATATAAAAGAGTTGTTGAAAATAAGTTATTACAACTTTTTGAAAAAAAGAGTTGTAAAAAACATTTATTACAACTAACAGTTTTTGGCAGTTGTAATAGGGTCTTTTTGTTGTACTGTTACAAATTTATTGTATAAAAATATTCGAGTTTGGAAAATATTATATTATCATCAAATGTTAACTGATTTCAATTGAAATAAAATTGCACAATAAAGTAAACTTCCACATTATCTGATGAAAATTTACCATTTTCTATGTTAAAGTAGACATATTCCAAATATGAAATTTTTATTTCCAAATTCAGGTATTTAATTTTTCACGAAAATTTAATTAATTACATTATTAAAACCTTTAAAATTTACGGGTCTTTATAGTGACATCAGAGTCGAAAGGACTTTTGGCTTTTCTATAGAACTTTCATCATGCTTTCGAAAGCGTCCTACCGTTTCGAAAGGCTTATCCTTGCTTTTGAAAGGTGTATCGAAATAAATTCTTCATGTGGTAAATTGACAACTTCCATTTTGAAGCTCAAGCCTTTCATTCAACGCCTTCGAAAGGGGTTCCGAATCCATTCCATCTTTTATTAAATATGCAAATTCATCTATATTAAAAGGTGTTTCAATGAGGCAGAAGAGCAGCCCTTCCTTCTTTTTCTATCTTCTTGAAAGCTTTTGTACTGCTTATCGTTTGTGATGACACCTGGTGCTTATGACTCCTTCGAAAGCTATCTTAATGCCTCCGAAACACCTTTCCTTTGAACTTTGATGAAATCGATATCTTCAGTTTTAGTAGAGGCTAGCACTTTTATTAGCTTTCTTTCCTACCTTTATCCTTGTGTGGATTTTATGGTTTACATTTTTGCCTCCCCCTCCCCCCGTATGAAAGAAGCTTTTGTTCTTTAGGATAAAGATTTAGTATGTACTTCATTCTTCATAACCTTATTTCCCTCCAAAACTCACAACAAGTAGCATTTTCTATCGTTAATTCATTACTTATCTCAATACATACTTCATTATTTGTGAATTTAAGTTAATATAATAGAGCTTCTAAGCCCAAAAATTAAATGATCATCATCTTAAGTTATTAAAGGATATAAAATCTTCGACTGAGATCTAAAGACTTTTATCTGGAAATAATATAAGTCCCACCATTCAACTTTTTTAGTTAGAAATGAAATTTGTAAATTGAACTCCTATAAGATTTATAGTAATCCAAGTGCATAATAATTGAAGTCCAAGAACTTTCCATTGAGGACAATAATTGTTTGGAAATAGGAGGCCATGAGCTACCATGTGCAAAAAAGGTTATTGTAATTCATCAATATTTTTTTGGGGAATAAGTAATATGTATCTAAAAACACCTCTTTGAGATAAGAATGATCCAGGGGCCTAAATTCAGTTGTTGGGGAATGCCGTTTAGAGTTGCAAACTAATAGCCCAGATTTAGATCTTAAGAGTACAAACTCAAAGTTTTATGGTTGAAGACTTTAACGTTCATTGTAACTTCAATACAACTGCTTTAAAACCTAGATTTGGGGATCGATATATAAAATTCAAAATTGATGATAAAAGTTCTAAAATTCAAATTCAAGTATTAAAAAGTTCAAAAATATAAAAATCAGATTCGGGCAACAATATGTGAAGTTCAGAAGTTAATAATAACATGTCTAGAACCCAGATTTAGGTTTTAATAAGTTATAGTTGGGAATGGTCTTCAAAATCGAACTCTCGTCCCCAGATTTGGGTTGTCGTGGTGGATAATTTGAAATCCATAATAAAGTCATGATGGAAGAAATTCAAGCCCAGTTTAGGGCATTAACAGTGGATTACCAAAAATCCATAATAATTAACTTTATAATAGAAATCTTAATCCCAGATTAGGGCATTAACAAGTTAAGTCCAACAATATTTTCAAAACCGAATTCTGGTTTGATAAAGGCCATAAGTTATTGGCAAAGATCCGAAACCCAGATTCGGGTATTAATAAGTGAAACCCGAGTCTCAATAATGAATGACTCGAAACCCAAATTTGGGTATTAGTAAGTCTATTTTAGAACTTTGATGATTAGTTGGAGGCTTCAGATTCTTTTTTGAGCCTTATTTGTAATTGCTACTTGATCAACTGCTTCTTGAGCTTGGACTTCTTAGTCTATCCTTTGATATGCCGCTTCTTGGGCTCAGACGTGTTAGTCCATTGTCAGATATGCCGCTTCTCGGGCTTGGACATCTTATTCCATAATTTGATATGCTGCTTCTTTGGCTTGGACGTCTTAGTCCATTGTTCGATATGCCAGTTCCCAGGCTCAAACATCGTAATCCTTTGTTTGATGTGCCGCTTCTCAGACATGGACATCTTAGTCCATAGTTTGATATGTTGCTTCTTGGGTTTGGACATCTTAGCCCATTGTTGTCTGGTACGATTGGTTAGCTTATTCTCATGATGAAACCAAGGACTTACCCAACTTCCCTCTAGGAGGCGCCTTGACCTGACTATAGTTTGGCGCGATCAAGGGCTTATTCGGTGCCTTGGGTAAGCCATAATGTGGCTGGACCAAGGGCACACTCCGTCCTCCCTCCAGGAGGTGCCTAGACCTGGCATAGCATGGCATGATCAAGGGCTTGTTTGGTTCCTTGGCCAGGCCATGGCGTGGCGGGACCATGGGCTTACTCCGTCCTCCCTCTAGGAGGTGCCTTGACCTGGCTATAGTATGGCGCGGTCAGGGGCTTATCGATGCTTTAACTTGGACATTGCATGGGAGGATAAAGGCTTACATTTCTCCCTCAAGGAGGTGCTCTGCCCTGGCCAACTCGGCATGGATAGAGGCTTTAACTGTTAAAGGTAGTTTCCAAGTACAAGGAATATTCTAATACCAATTATATAGACTTTTCTTTTGGAGAAGAAGATGCTTTATTCATTCATTGTAGGAAAATATGGTCTTAAATGTTTTGCATTCCATGTTCTTGGATGGTTGACATAACTTGTAAGCTCCTGGGGGAATTAATTTGCATGTTATTAGGGGACCTTCCTAATTTGGTCCTAGTGGTCCATTCGTAGGATTTCTCGTGTTGACCACTACCCTTTGGAGTATTAGGTCTCCTCTTGTAATAATCATTTTTTCACTTTTGAGTTGTACTATTTCGAAATTCTTCTGTGATATTCTATTGTATGAATTGTCGCACAACCTCGTAACTCATGTATTAAATCAAGTGATTCCCTTTTTAGCTCCTCGTTTAAATTGAATGTATATGTGATTCTTCGATGAGAAGGTATTTCAGTTTCAATTGGTAACATCGCCTCACACCCATATGTTAATGAATAGAGAGTATGTCCTGTTGCAATTCTTGTAGATGTTCGATAAGCCAATAGTACAAGTGGAAAGTCTTCTATCTAATTTCCTTTATCTTTGTTCGGTCACTTTTTCAAAATTGTCTTTATAGTCTTTTTTGCACCCTCAACCACCCCATTTTCCTTTGGATGTGCCACTGAGGAAAAGCTCTTAATAATCCCATTCTTATGAAAAAACCGAGAGAATTTTTCACTTTCAAACATCATTCTATTCTCTGAGATAAGCTTATAGAGTTTTTCAAATCCGGTTATTATGTTTTTAATTACAAATCAGAGCACTTTACCAGAAATGATCTTGGGGAGGGGTTCTGCTTCAACCAACTTAGTAAAGTTGTCTATGGCAACTACAACATACTTTTCTCCTCCTTTAACAATTGGAAATAGGCCGATTAAGTCAATTCCCCGTACATCAAAGGGCCATGGACTTGAAATCAGGGTTAACCGACTTGGTGGTAACCAGGGAATCTTCGAATATTTCTGGCATTTCTCGCATCTCCTTACATATTCAATGGATTGGCTTACCATATGAGGCCAAAAAACCCTTGTCACGTTATTTATTTGCCAAATTTGTCCCATTAAAGTGGTCTCTACACAATCCTTCGTGCACTTCCATCCACAATTTCATCGCATCTTCCATACTTATACATCTTAAGTAAGGTAGTGCATGTCCTTTCTTGTAAAGGATTCCATCCACTATTGTGAAAATTGGAGCTTGTCGCTTGATTTTCCTAACTTCCCACTTATCAGACGGCAAGATCTCTTTAGAAAGATATTCAACAATTGGAGACAACCAACAGTTATTATAATAGTCATATGTCATTGGTTGGTTGACTCTCTCATTCGAGATTTCTGTATTAATTTCCTTTTCTTTCCTTACTCGTGATATGGCTTGAAATCTAGTTAAGACTAGCAGTTACTTTCCTTGCTTGGATGTCCCCTCATGTACACTCGGATTTGCTTGATATCCCACTACCACAATTCGAGTTTCTGGGGATTCCCTTAAACTTGCCAACTTTGATAATGTACCTACATGTGAGTTTTCTCCTCGCGAAACTTGATGTATAGAAAAATCTTCAAATAAAGCTAGAATCTTAAAATCTTCTTTACATATAGAGATAGCTTGGCATCTTTAGTCTTATACACTTGCTTCACTTGATTTATCATTAGTTGCGAATCACTAAAGACTTGAATCAGTAGAGCTCTAATGCCAATTAAAGTCAACCCTGCCACCATCGATTCATATTCGGTCACACTATCTGTTATGGGAAATCCTAACTTCATGGCATAGTGTAGACGGTGTCCATCTGGTGTTATTATGACATACCCTACACCAGCTCCATGTTCATTTGATGCACCATCAATGAATAACTACCACATAGGTTTTTGATCTCTTTCTTTTTTAGACTGTTCCTTAATTAAATTGGTACATTCATTGATAAAATCCGCCAATGCTTACCATTTGATAGCTGCTCATGGCTAAAAATCAATATCATACCGACTAACCCTATTTTACCAGCCTACCTGAAGTTTTCGACTTATTGAAAACTTGATTGAGGGGGAAATTGGTCAATACCCTAATTAGATGTGCTTGAGAGTATGCTCTAAGTTTTCATGCTGTGAGTATCGAGTAATAAGCTAGTTTTTATATTACTGGATATCGAACCTTTGCATCCTTTAATCACCTACTTACGTAATAAATAGGAAGCTGAGTCCCACTTCCTACACTGATCAAGACAGAACTCATTGCATATTCTGAGATCGCCATGTATATGTAGAAGATTTCACCATTCTCGGGACTAGATAGTATTTTCGGTATTTCCAAATGATATTTTAACTCTTGAAAAGCATTCCTACAATCTTCTCCCCGCTCGAAGTTTTTCTTTTTATTGATCACAATGAAAAAGGGGATACACTTATCAGACGCCTTGGAAATGATTCAACTTAAAGCAACTATCCTTCCATTTAAACTTGTTACCTCTTTGCTAGTTTTGGGCTCAACCATATCCTCGATAGATTGAATCTGGTGTGGGATAGCTTCAATCCCTTGAGTACTTACAAGATAGCCTAAAAACATCCCTGAATTAACTTCAAAAGAGAATTTATAGGGATTCAGTTTCATCTGATATTTTCATAACATTTTGAACATTTCTCCTAAATCTTCAAGGTGAATTTTAGCCTCATAAGACTTTACTAACATGTCATCAACATAAACTTCCATATTTCATCCAGTCTTTTCTTTAAACATCCTATTGACTAGCCTTTGAAACATAGCCCCCACATTCTTTAACTGGAAAGGCATCGCTTTGTAGTAATAGATTCCCTAAACAATAATAAAACTTGTATGTTCCTTGTCAGGCTTAAATATGGATATCTGATTGTATCCTGAATATGCACCCATAAGAGACAACAATCTATGCCCACTAGTGGCATCAACCAATTGAACAATACGTGGCAATGGAAAACGGTCTTTCGGATAGACCGTGTTCAAGTCAGTATGGTCGATGCAAGTCCTCCACGTACAATTCGAATTCTTTACTAATACGGTGTTCGATTGCTATTTTGGGTAATAAATTTCCCAAATAAATCTGCTTTCAAGGAGCTTATAGACTTCCTATTTTAAGGCGTTAGACCGCACTTTATCCAGTTGTCTCTTTTTCTGTCTAATGGGGGTTGCTCCTGGATTGATGTTCAACTCATCACATATAACCGATGGATCAATCCCCACTATATCCGAATGAGAATAAGCAAATACATCTTTATCAGTTTTTAGAAATTGGACCAAGTTCTTCTTCAAGTTGCTATAAAATTCCTGTCCCACTTTGAGTACATTAGTGGAATCATCTAGGTTTATGCATGCCTCTTCAAGGTCTTCCAAAGGTTTTATTCTTTCTACTACCCTACGGCAATCAAGTTTGGTGATGATTTGGAATTCTTCTACAGAATTTGCAACGAGTCTCTTCCTCTTGCTTCAAGAGGAAATTTACCTTTCATATATACATTTGTTGGTCTTATTAGATCTAATCTGTGCTTTGAATGTTGGATGTAAAAATCCACCATCCATAGGCTGAAAAATAGTAGAAGATTCAAAGTAAGTAGAAGACTACCTTTTGTATTGATCAATTTTAGTAAACTACATTTCGAGAGAGCGAAATTGCTCCCTACAGATAGTTCCTCGACCTCTCTTGGTTAAAAATTTCACCATCAGATATTTCGATGAGATAAAAGTATCTATCACATCAAGCGTAGGTCTACGTTGTAATAGGATGGTTGGTTGATAATCACGAAGAAAGTTTTGAAAGTTAGGCAACACGGTGGCACTCCCATCTACACTAGCAATTTTACTTGTCCCACTAAGGTGGATCCTTTGTTGTTGAACCCAAAGATTGGTTCTATGCTGGGCTCTAATTTATCCTCAAAGATGCCTATATGATCAAAGGCATGCTTAAAAATGACACTAACTACACTACGAATATCCACAAGAATTTTTGATACTATAGACAGTCCAATCTAAGCTGTGATCACCAATGGATCATTGTGCGGGTGATGGACTCGCTTCTTCATCTCTTGAGGGGAGATATTGAGATTTGGCATTGAATAGTTGAGTCGTGGATTTTTCTTAGAGGAGGCTCTTCTTGGATGGAGAATATACCTTCTCTATCCTCCCTGATGTACTTGTTCTTCACCCTTTTGCTTGTCCCGTTGGATGTGGCCCTCCATGAATTACATCGATCCTATTCAGCGGCGTGCTCAAGCTCAAAGGATCTTCTTCCTTTAGGATATTAATAGCATTACTAGGATGCTTTTACGATCCATCCCTAGTTCATGGAGCTTTCTATTTGTCTAAGATGAACTTTTCTAAATGACCCTTGCGAATCAATTTTTGAATGATTCCTACCAAGACTCTTCATTCGTCAGTTTTGCTACCATTTTCTTTGTGGTAAACACAATAGTCACCCTCTTTCCTTTGTTCTGGATAATTCATGGCCTTAAAGGAAGTTGGGAAGTTGACCTTTTCCTTTGCCGTAGCATAAATGTAAGACAATGGCTTGTTCAAAGCGATTGAATTAGCAATAGGGTCTTCCCATCTAGTTCTTTTATGCCCTCGATCCAACCCGAAACTTCCTCCTTCCTTTTTAGCAGTTGGTTTCCTTATAGCGTGATATAGCTCATCCATTCGAATAAATTTGTCAGGTTGAAAATGAAAGTCTTGAAGATCCTTTCACCCATTAATAAAGAGTTGTTTCTAGAACAGAGTACTATCTATTAATCCAGAATGTACCGTAATGAGATTGTCACGGTCATTCATTTCTTTAGCCTTTAACACTTTTGTGTTGAACGTTTTAAGGTAATCTCCTAAAGACTTTGCCTGTCTCTGTTTCATGTAAGCTGGAATTGTATAATCGATGGTTGGGTCCTTGCATATAAAAAACTGAGTAGAGAAACTCATAAGAAAATTGTTTCCATGAGTAGACTGTCCATTTGCGGTATTGTCTATACCATTTAGTTATGGCTCCTTCGAGGATCACTAGAAACACACCGCATCGAACGGTTCCAAATGCATTATACATATCCACTTGGCTATCGATATCCATCAAATGGACGTCTAGATCTGTAGTTCCATGACACTTCATTCTTGGGATTTTTACATAGGATGGGATAACTGTTGTCATGATTTCATCCGTAAAAGGTGTTATTCGTTCGTTATCATTCACATTCTCATCCAAAGTTCTCTTCCCCTTAACATTCAGCATATCTTTGATTAATTTTTCTGCCACGTCTTTTAGATAAGCTTCGACGTCATGGTAATTTTTTCGGTCTGGATTGTATTCCTTGATCTTGACTATTGGACTCTTCAAGAGATTTTTCTAACACTCTTCCTTGGTGATCAAATTTAGTTGGAGGATGGCCTTTCTTTTTATGAAGATGTCAAATCAATTTTTCTCTTGTCTTCATTTGTGTAAGCCTTCAAATTCCTTCTCGGTAGGATCACCTCATCTCTATTTTTTGGCTTTGCTGTCTTAGAAGATATTTGGGACAACATACCTTGCGAAGGTCCTCCGTCTCTAGAAATTACGGTCCTAAGTGCATTACTTTAGTGGCGTTATCATCTTGTTGAGCCGATGTTGATGGTTGCTCTAGTACAACCCCATCTACGTTGAAAGTTGGAGTTATATTTGTTCTAAGGTTGTAGTGTGAACAGCCTCCTCATCCATTCTGCTAAGTCATTTGATTTTAATTTTCCTACATCAAGTTAAACAACCCATAAATTATTTATAAGATAGATAAAAGATTTGAAGTTCAAGCCCTCCTTCTAGCGCCAAAAATGTTAGATAGAAAACTTGTTAACATCCTTAATAATGTGTGGTTAACAATAAATATGGTTTATGCTATGAAAGAAGGTTATTTGAAGCAATCATTGCTTTCAAAACCCCCTTTCGATTAGGTTGACTTGGACAAACTGCTTTTTGTGGATGCTTTTATAGGATCATTAATAGTAGCCAGTATGTCCAATCATCCTTCTTGAAATGAAGATTAAGACGAAAGCACCTCTTTCGATGCCACCCATTACTGAATGGATCAAAAGTGCCACATCAAACATTTTACCCTTTCGACCATGTTGAAAGGTCCATTTGGCCTTTAAAGAGAAGCATTTTCTTTTGACACTATGGTATATGCTCTTTTTGAATAACCCCCTTCAAAAGGATTATATGCGAGTATACCTTCCGAAGGAATAACATTGATTGTCATTTATAAATCAAATCTCATTCGAAACACCCCTTTCGACCAAGTCAAAAGGGACCATGTTCTTTCGAAGTTGATCTAATATATACAATGCAGAAGCTCTATTACATGCAATGGAAAACCATCGTATATAATAATAGGTTCAACGAACTTATTAAAGATAAAACATCATTATCCTTATCTATCATTATGTTTCAACAAGCATGATGATAATGTGACACATATGCATATTAACTAAGTTGATCCCATTGCATTGCATAAAACAAAAAAAAATTTAGAAGATAAACTAGCATCATGTGCAATTGATCATTAGTCTAGCTAATGATCATAATGATCTCCCTTATAATCAAAATCCTTATTAAATCCATGTGCTTCCTCTTTTATTAATCCAAAATGAGTTGCAAGTGAGGAAGCTTTTCACCAAATCAATTAAGTGTTACAAAGAGTTGATTGTGCTAAGAAGTAGAAGAATGAGTTTAGGATTCCAAAACTCTGTCCCCAAAATGGGACCCCTAAGGTCATATTTATAGATCCAGATTGGTCGCGTTCCGCCTTCATCCTTTCGACGAGGTTGGAAGTTCTTCATCCAGCCTTCACGCTCATCCGTTCGAAGAGTTTGAAAGGTCTTTCTTCAATGTCACGTATGTATCCTTTAGACATAGTTGAAAGGTGCTCTTTCAATTTTCGGCGTGCTTACTTTCAATGTTACCGAAAGGCTTTCCTTTCGAGTTCTCTCATCCGTTCTTGAGCTTCCTATCTTCTTATTTTAAACCTTTCGACCCATTCGAAAGGATTTCCTTGTCCACCTTTCACTGCCATTAAGATCCAAACGTTTCTTTCCACTATTTTCTTCTCGATTGCTTTCGAATTCATCGAAAGGGTGGTAGACGCGCAACTTGCTTTGTGTTTCCATACCGAGTGAGAAGCGGGTTGAGATTTTGCATTGCTTCAAAAGGTGTGAGAGTGACATTTGAGTCAAAAGGGCTTTTGGATTTCCTGTAGAACTTTCATCATGCTTTCGAAAGACTCCAACCATTTCAAAAGGCGTATCTTTGCTTTCGAAAGTTGTATCAGAATCAATTCTTCATGTGGTAAATTGACAATGAAAAAACCTTCCATTTTGATGGTAATGGTCCATTGCATAAGCCTTTCATTCAACACCTTCGAAAGGGGTTCCGAATGCATTCCTGCTTCTCTTAAATATGTGAATTCATCTGCATCGAAAGGATTTTCAACGAGGCGTAAGAACATGCCTTCCCTATTTTTTTATCTTCTTGAAAGCTTTTGTACTATTTATCATTTGTGACGGCACCCAGTGCTTGCGACTCTTCGAAAGCCAACTTAAGCCTTCCAAACACCCTTCCTTGGAACTATGATGAAATCCATATCTTCAATTTTAGTAGAGCCAATAACTTTTATTAGCCTTCTTTCGTTCCTTTCTCTTTGAGTGGATTTTATGGTTTACACTTACATTGACCGTTATTGCCCATTATTACACTCCCACCTTTGTATTTCTTTTGGCTACAAAACTTTGATTTTTCACCTATCATGTGTTTGGAACAGCCTAAATCTAAGAACCACTCTTATTGTTTCTTACCCTGCCAACATACCTACACGAGAGAAGAGTAAAATGAGCTAGAAGACCTTATAAGTCTATCATTGTTAGAAACAAAATATTAAGGTACCCAAACTTGTTTAAAATTGAGAAGATTCACATTCTTACCTTTCCGAACCCAAATTTTTTTAACTTTTTATGTTTCTTCCTATACCAATATTTATTTGATTATGCCCTTTACAAATTGAACACTTTGCTAATTCTTGCCGAAAGTTGATCTTTTCAAAATTATTTTCTTTAATTTGATCAACACTCTTATACCCATGTCCTTTTCTATTTTTGGTGATAGTCTGATTACCTAACAACATATTAAGTGATTTCCCCTTTAGAAAATTTTCTTATTGCTAATTCATGTTGTTGAATCTTGAATCAAAGTGCAACATTTTCATTTAGAAGTGAGGTGCATTTTCAATGGAATTTTCTTTTTTTATGTCATTCTTTTTTTAGTGTCAAAATTTCATTTTAAGGATTTTAATTTTAGCTTTAGACCCGTTTATTTCTTCCCCTAAAGTTTGACACTTCTCACACTCTGAGTTGAATTTTCTAATATTTTGAACCACTAGGTCTAACTCATTATTTAACTCGAGTAAACTATTTTTTAATTCTAATTTACCATATCTTTGTCTACATTACTAATGTTCCCATTTAACTCATGATAATAAAAGTAAATCTATACGAGGCAAGAGTGCTACCTCATTTGGTCTACCGTCACTGTCAAATGATTCTCCCATCGGATATAGATTTGCCTCTTTCTTCTCACTATTAATGTTCTCTTCTTCTTCACTCTCATTTCAAGTTGTTGGAAAATTCTTCTTTTCTTCTTCTTCCCTTTGTTAGATTGATTCGATGGACGGTTTGGCTTAATTCATTTTGGTCTTTTACATTTATAACATGTGATTTCTTCCTCGAAATCATATGGTTTAACAATGCTAGATTATATTCATCGATTATCAATGTATTTCCATGCTTCTTGGTCAATTTTTTTAATCTCTTCATTAGTGCCATCTCAACTGTGGATTCGTCATCTTCCTCACTATTGGTTGCACTCTTTAAAGCAATAGATTTCTTTTCCAAGTCGCATGTTTCATGTTATTCCCTAAGTTTTATCTCTATTTCATATGTGATGAGATTTCCAATTGATTCTTCCCCCTTTAGCCATTTCAAGTCTTAGGATTCCTGAATTTGTGCCATTTTTCCTTCAAAACATCTCAGAGGGATTCTAAGGATTTTCCTGACCATCTCTAATTCTATATAGGTTCTTCCTAACGCCTTGGATTTGAATATTAGATTTGAAAATCATCCATACATCTTTTTTATATTCTCATCTTTTGTCATTACAAAATTCTCGTATTTATTGTTGCATAGGGCTCGATGAGATTCCTTGACCTGCGTTGTACCTTCATGAATCACTTCAAGGTATGCCAAATTTGTTGCACAGTCACATAATGAGAAATACGGTTGTATTTAATTTTATCTACGACAAAGATAGTAGAGTTAATAACTTTGGCATTCAAATGATATAAATTAAAAATTCATTTGCATCCCACTTATCTTTAAGCTTAGGAATTTTGTGACCATTTTTATTATTATGGGTACATTATAACCAATTTCAACTATATCACATGTCTCTATAGTATCTAAAAAAAACTTTCATCCTACTTTTCCTATATGAATAATCAGTGTCATTAAACATGGGTGACCTAGTTATGTATTGTCCTTAAGCAAAATCATTTTTAAACTAGCCATCGTTAAAAATGTGAATTGACAATCCAGCTTTGATACCACTTTTCGGATCGAGGTAACCCTGATTGGGGAAATGGATAGGGTTTATTATAAATTCACAAGATAATAAAAATCAGAGCATATATATAGTAATAGAGTAAATGTAGAAATAAAAAAACACAAGTTTACCTAGCTACGGAAAAAACTGCCAACTGATGCCTTCAAGATTTCTACTAATCAAACAATCGACCGCTTACAAATACCCTATTAATATACGAGTATCGCTAATCTGATTGTTCTAATCTTAAGCTTAGAAATCCAGCCTCAACTTTATGCCCAAGTTGAGGAATTCTCGAACTACACACCAAAGTTCTTTCCTAAAACACTAGTTTTTTAGTTTAAAGTAAATTCAATTAAAGTTACATAAAATAAAAACCCTAAAATATATAAATTTAAATATATAAGTTCGGCCAAAAAAAAGTGGTATTTGAATTATTCAACCCATCAGTTTTTGTCTTCTGAAGCTGATCCCCTTTATCTTCTTTATTCTCCTTTTAGGTTTTCCTGCTTTGGAAGCCATCTCTTTGCAATTCAATGTTGCATGGAGCCTTTACACCTTTGTTGGTTGCATTCTTCAATTGGCTAGCGATTTATTGTTACGATCGCTTCCACTATCAGGAGCTTCTGTAGTTGATAATTTAGTATGATTTTTAGCATTAATTTACTTGTGTCATATTCGATTTGTCCCAATCTCCGATGATGAGATTGGTTTATACAGGGTTTGTTTATGAAGAAATCTTCCTTGGATTTTCATAAATTTCATGATTTTTTCATCTGAATTTGTCTATTCGCAAATTTTTCTCTTGGTCTTGCCTATTGATTTTTGATCAATCATTGGATCTATGGTTTTTAGATTTTTGACTTGTTTGCTCCTAATATTTGATTGTTTTAACATGAAAGTATTAGCAAATTCAACTATGAATTTATTGCATTTATTTTCTTTGAATTTGGCTGCTTGTACTTGTTGTATATGTTGCTTCCCTTGTCCGTGTATGCATTCACTTGCTGACCTTGATGTGCTTGACTTGTGCTTGTGCTTGTATAGCCTAAGTTACTCTTATATATCATTTTTCGATGTATATACATAAATCTATGTATATGTGTGATCCGATGCATCTTCTCCTTATATGAGCTCTAGTACAACCCTGCTTTGCTTTCTTTTATGTGTGTGCTTGCACGACTTGTGTGCATGCATGAACTTGCACTTGTCTGATGCTCGCTGTCCTTTTGGTTGTTGGTGCTTGACTTTACTGTCTTTTGCTGTGCCTAAACCATTTTGGGCTTTATCTCGTGCGCTTGCATGTACTTGCACTTATTTATGCACTCTTGTGTGCTTTGCCTAACCTATATGTTGGCTTCACTTCGACTTTAAATTTGCTTGAGTTTTTGCTTGTTTAAGTGCATCTGGTTTTCTCTTGACTTGTGTGCCTGGTTATACTATGCACTCCTAAACTATTTATGACGTTCGTTGTGTACAAGTGCCATGTGTGCTTCCTACCTATAAGCATTTATGTGTATTTTTGTTGCTAGACATGGTTGTGTTGCACCCGATCTTAACTTATCGTCCACTTTTGATTTTGTGCATTCCCTTGTGGTTTTTCCTTATGTACTATTGTTTGGCTCATGCATTGCTTTGTTTCTTGTTGTAGTGCACTATGTTGCATCTTGTTTTGTGCTTTTATCTTTCAGGCTCGTGCACTGTGTTAGGCTTGACCTTGCCATTTTGATATGAATGAACTTGATTTTTAGATGCTTTGTGTACAATTTACTTGAGTACATGTGCATATGTATAGTCTTTTTAATGTGATTTCATTTTTATATTGCTTGACTTTAAGGCATGTATGGTGATACACTGTGCATGTCATAAGTTGCTTGTGCACATTTTTGACTAGATTTTAATTTTTTTTCCCACATGAACATGCTCTACTGGCACTTGTATATACCTATTGCACTATTCCTTATTCGTTAATTTTGGTGCTTATTTAAAATATGAAAAGAGTAAAACCAATAAACTAAGGAAATATCCAGTTCAAATATATTTATATTTTTTCTTTTTACTGCATTGCTATTTCACAGGTAAAGCAAATTTCCGTCTCGACAAAGGTTTGAGTGAGAGCATAAACATTGCATTCGACTATAAATAATGTATTTGAAAAAGTTGTGTTGTATAAGAGAGTAGAAATAGTTGCATATGAATAGTGTATGAAAATTATGTGAATTCTTGTTGTAATTGTTGTACTATTATAATATTATTGAACTAATAATTTTATTAATTTATTTCATTCTATGATGTTACAATAGTACTACTACAAACACATTTTAAATATATGCATGTGTATATATATATATATATATGTTTATTGTCATCAAACAAAAATCATAAACTACTATATTTTATAAACTAGAACAATAATTTATATATAAACAAGGTCGGCCATATATAATTAAAATACTTCCCAATTTATTATCAAGCCTACCCCTTTCTTCATTGTTCTTTCATTTAGGGTCACAAAAAAGCTGTTGCCCTAAAATTTTGTGTTGTGTTCACACCTTTGCTTCTCTGTCAGCTGAATCCTTCAATGATTTTGCAATTGATAGTTTTGGTTGCTCCCTTAGTCGTTTTTATTTGTGGTTGATAATTGGGTATGATTTCAGTTTACTGATTATATGTGAATATTTGTTCCTTCTTGACTTGACTTACTTGTCGATGCTGATTTGGGTTTTAATAGTGACCGATTTGAGAAAGATCTCTTTAGTTTTCATATACTTCATGATTTTTTATTTATAAATTTCAACTTTGATTTTTGCTCTGTGTGATATCCCAGAATTTTTGGCAATATCAATTTAATAATCTTTATTTAAAATTAAATTGATTTGATAATGTTGATTAATAAAATATGAATTGGTTTAATAATATAATTAAATAATTAATTAATTAGTGATTTTATCTTTTAAAAGCTAAATAAATGTTTCTATTTATAATGTGTGTGTGTATATTTGTATATATTATAGATAATCTTTGAGTTGGAATTTAATAAATAAATAAAGTCTTGTTTTCAAATTCTAATAATATATTAATAATTTGGAAATTATGATTTAAATTAACATTAAGCTTTTCAAAGTTATTTAATTAATAACTATAGGGTTTGTAAATACTTAAGATAAATGTTAATTGATTAAGATTATATCTTAGCTTAATTTTTAAATTTAAATAAAAAGTTGGTTTCACGTCTTTTAAATATTACTTGATATATGATTTGAAATAAAAGTTTAAAATACAATATAGCATATGGTCTTTTTTGAAAAGCAAAGAGCAATAAGCTCATTTTATTGACTTAATCAAATTACAACACACACCAACAAAACACAAAATTACAAGCAATTGCAGTACATTTTTGACAACAGACTAAACTAAATATAATCACAATACAAATACACTTTACTGAAAAGAAAAATTGACAACTAACTGTTACTACAAATGAACCATAATACAGTCATCAACATATCATCATGCTTTCTTCTAACCAATCATCCACTCCAAGCCATGATAACAGAATTATCATACTTCACTTGCAAATTCAGGAATCATGCTATTAAAAATCCAAGCATCAAACAAGCAGTAGTTGCACTTTAGTTACAAACAGATTGCAAATCTCTAAGAATGCTACCATGAATGGAATTATAGAGTTGAGAGGAGTTTTTAACATCAATACCAAACACTCTATTGTTCCTTTCTGTCCACACAGCATACACCAATTTCTTAAGCAACTTTAGGAGTAGATTAGTCATTCTAGTCTTCCATCTCGTAGCCTTAAACACATTGAACCACTCAATAGCACTGACTTGTGATGGTTTATAGAAACCACCATTTGATAGAAGTCTAAACCAAATCTGATATACAAATGTACATTGAAAGAACAAATGAGTATTTGTTTCTTGTTCTGATCTACAAAGAACACAAATATCATCTGATATTAAACCCAATCTACATAGTTTATCCTTAGTATTCAGAGCATTTGCCATCACCTTCCATAAAAGTAGATTTTCTTTAGCACTTCCACCAGTATTCCAGATTCTTGAATGCCAAGGAAAATACAAACTGTTACCACAGAGAGATTTGTACACAAGTTTAATTGAATGTTGCTTTCCTTTATCAGACCAAATCAGAACATTTCCATTATTAGTGATGGAATTATTTGAAATAATATTCCAAAGTTTCCTGAGTTGAACAGAACTAGAATAAGGAAGAACAATTGTATCACCCTGAATAAAATCATCAACTATAGCTGAATCAGGTATACCAGAGTTGCATCTGAGATTATAGTCCACAACAGAACTTAATATCAGACCTTTACTAGCCCAAGGAGAATGCCAGAAAGAAAGACCTTTAATTAAAGAATAATTACATTGCAACAGTGGTAAGAATGTCTGCCTAAGCTTAAGAATGCTTCTCCAACTCCAGCTGCAGTTCTGAGGAATATGCATTGTCCAAAAATTCTTTTTACCAATTAAATTTTGATTTACCCATTGTGACCATAAATTGCCATCAGATTGAAAGATTTTATTGAAGTATACTGACATTGCTGCCTTATTCCAAAGAAATATATTTGTTATACCAAGACCACCATATTTTTTTGGATCAAACAGCTTTAAAAAAGAAATTGGGATGAGTTTCCTTGAGAAAGGATCACCATGCCAAAGAAATTTATTGAGAGCACCAGATATCATGTTGATCACCTTGACAGGAAGTATATAATGCCTTGTCCAATAATTAGTCATAGCAACAGCAATAGATTGAACAATTGTAAGCCTACCAGCTTGGGAAAGCTTATCAATAGGCCAAATTCTAAGTCTTTCAATTATCTTTTCAAAAAGAGGTAAGCAATTATGTTTAGTGATTCTGGAACTCAAGATAGGTAAACCCAGATAATAAGAATTCTTAGGCAATTCTTGTAAGCCAGAGAATTCAATGATTTCTTTCCTTTGAATTGTATTTAGACCAGCAACCAAGATATTAGATTTCTGAAAATTTATTCTCAAGCCAGTAATAGAATAGAAAAATTCCAGAGATGATGTGATACTTTGAATATTGATGGAAGTGGGCTTAGTAAAGATAATAAGGTCATCAGCAAACAAAAGATGAGTGATAATAGGATTTTTACATTTGGGATGAAGCTGCAATTTTTTTTTATCAACAAGATCCTTCAGAATGGAATTCAAAAGCTCCATAACAATAATGAACAAATAAGCAGAAATTGGGTCACCTTGTCTTACACCTTGTTTGCCCTTAAAATAACCATACAAACCACCTTCTCTAGAAATAGAAAACCTTGGTGAAGAAATACATGTGTAGATCCAGGCTAAGAAAGGTTTTGGAAAGTTCATTCTAGACATTATAGCTAAAATAGATGGCCATGCAATAGAGTCAAATGCTTTTTTAATATCAAGTTTAAGCATACACCTTGGAGAAATATTAGCTCTCTCATAACCATACAACAATTCTTGTGTCAAGAGAACATTATCACTTATTGATCTACCAGGAATATAAGCTGCTTGATTATTTGAAATGATAGAAGGTAAAACTGTTTGCAATCTATTTGTCAAAATTTTTGAAATAATTTTGTAAATAATATTGCAACAAGAAATTGGTCTAAAATCAGCAACTGAAGATGGATTTTTAATTTTAGGAATCAAAGAGATTGCTGTTGCAGCAAGACAATCAGGGAGTTTATTATGAAGGAAAAAATATTGGATGGCCTTAACAACATCTGATCCAATTATTTTCCAACTCTTCTGAACATAATGAGCATTAAATCCATCCGGTCCACCACAACTATTACTGTCTAAACTGAAAACTGCAGATTCAATTTCATTCTCAGAAATGGCATTAATTAACTCATTTGATTGATTGGTAGTAATGGTAGGGAGGTTGATGTTAAAAAGAGACTTTATATCAGGAGTGAATAAATTGGAAGGTGCTAAAATAGATTTAAAATACTGCACAAAAGCCTCATTTATCCCATCAAAGGTATTAACCATGTTACCAAGCATATCCTTGATCTGAAAGATATATTCATAATTCCTCTTGACCTTTAGAAAATTGTGGTAGTACTTAGTATTCCTATCAGCCTCTCTTTCCATTCTCAAATGAATCTTTTGCTTGAGTGAAGAAACTTCCTTTTGAATAGTTTGTTCCAAGGAATTTTTTAATTTTAGTTTAGAAAGAATTAATGATGTATCAAAGGGCCTATCATTGAGCATAGCTTGAATAATATGAAGCTCATTTCTAATCTGTGTGGATAGCAAAGAAGCCTTACCAAAGTTGATAGCAGACCACTTCTTAAGATGAAATTTAAGTGCCTTCATTTTGAAAATAATATTGGTAAGAGGATCACTTCCATATTGCATATTCCACACCTGATACAAAATAGTAAAGTATTCATCTTGTTTAGTCCAAAAATTAAAAAATTTAAAAGAATGTGTTCTACCACGAATGTCATCTGTTCCACAATGAAATACTAAAGGGCAATGATCAGAAAGAGAGGGATGCAAAATTTGATAATAAGATTTAGGCCAGAGATGTAGAAAAGGAATGTTTAAGAAAATATGATCAAGCTTACATAATGTAGATTTACCACTTCTATTACAATTGGACCAAGTAAAATCATGACCAAAATGCTTAGCAGAGAAAAGGTTAGATTGAATTAGAGCACTATTCAAAGGAGAAATATCTTTAAGAGTTAAAGGACAGCCCCCACTTTTCTGATTACTTTCATACATGCAATTAAAGTCACCACCAATTATCCAAGGAATAGAAGTTGATTTTAGCGATGGAAGGAAATCAAGAAAGACCTGCCTAAGAGATAAGGAATTATGAGCATAGACAGTTGTAAGATGAAAAGAAGCATTAGATGGCAAATGCAAACAAAGATAGTGAATGAATTGATCAGATGCATTTAACCTAGAAAGTTTGAAAAAGTTAGGATTCCAAATAGTAAGCAATCTTCCATAATTAGCTTGAAGAAAATTATCATCATACAACCAGGTTGGAGCAATCACATTCTTAGCTTTGATAGTAGCTTGTATATCAAGTTTTGTTTCAGATATACACATTAAATGAATGTTTTCCTCAAAAATAAGATTCTTAATCTCAACTTGCTTAGCTAATAAATTAGCCCCTCTAATATTCCAAAAAGCAATATTCATCATTTAATAGGAAGTGGTGGTAACAAAGGTGATGGATTTTTCCTAGTATGTCTATGATGATTATTATTTTTTGATGATGATAAAGGTAAAACTTCATGAGGCTTAAAATTTTTACCATTATTGAGATCATCAGAATTTACAACTATTTTATTACCAGACTTTGTAGTATCTTCAGAAAGCTCATCAGAAACAGATGGAGGAGGTAATTCAATATGATTTGGTGGGGACAGATGCAAATAAGGGGAAGTAAAATTAGAAATGGGTGATTTTGTGCTAAATTGAGAGGAACAAAAAGTAGAAGTAGATGCAATTGAATTGGGAAGAGTAGAAGAAGCTACAAAAGATGTTGATGAAGATGAAAAATTTCCAGAAACTAAACATGATGTTGAGGGATCAGAAACAATATCAGATGAAGTATGATTAATATGTGAAAGTACATTAGGACCAGAATCAACAGAGTTAATGATAAGAGTGTGAATTTCATTGATACTATCATTATGGGTTGCAAGAGAGGAGTCATTTAAGACTGCAAAGGAATTTTGATTTTCAGGGATACTTGAACTATTACCATGATGTACAACAGCTCCAATTTCCTTTGCTACATCTAACTCATTGATAGAATTAACATTAGAAATAATATTCTCCTTTAACACCGATTGCTTCTGTTTCCAAACCCCTTTGCTTCTTTTATTAATAATTCTCCAATTATGATTAATTGCACTATCATCCCTATTGCCACCTTTATTAATATTTACATTCACTCCTACCACCTGATTTATTTTTCCAACAGTTTCACCAGTATCACCCCCCACACATTGCTTATTCACAAATTCACAGGAAATAGTATTATGACCAAAAATTTTACAGTGAGTACAGATGCTAGGTTTCCAGTCATAAGACAGTTGAACATCTGGACAATTACTTCCCAGTTGAGGAACATGAATAGAGTCAGGTAAATCACAATCAGGAGAAATCTCAACTAATGCTTTAGCATACTTGAATCTTTGTAATTTCTCTGTACTACTATCAAAACAAATCAATCTACCAATATGACAAGCAAGCCAATTTATACCAACTAAAGTCCATAGTATGGTGGGTATCTTATGAAAATGAATCCAAATAGGAACTTTCTTAATCTGAGCTTGCGATAAACCAAATGATGGATCCCATTTTGTAATTATGAACATTCTACCTCTAATGAATAAAGGATCCGAATCAAGAACAAGATCCCTATCCTCCTGATTAGAAAACTTGAAATAGAAATTAAAACCATCCGATTTAAAATCTACTTCACCTTTGAGTTTCCAGTATCTCTTCAAGAAATTAACAACGGTTAAAAATGAGAGAGTACCATCCAAAAAGAACCCCACAAGATGATCATTCCAATACTTAATACCTTCATCCCTAACAAGATCTGGAAGCTCAGTGGGTGGCTTGTCACGAGGAATATCAAAGTGAATCGGATTATAAGATCCAGCATTCTTAGGAAGGGATTTGAAAAGTGAAGACCAATTCGATTTCAAAGAACCAGAAGCAATGGGAATAGAGGAAGTAGAAGATATGGGATTGACAGATTTGATAACAGTAGAAGAGGAAGAAACATAAGATGAGAAGGTAGAGGAGGAATCAGAGGAATGAGAAGATGAAAGAGGAGGAAAAGAGGCGGAATCAAGAGAGAATGAGGAAGAAGAACGATCAGGCGCCATTAAAATTTCAAAAGGAAACAGACATCCGATTCGTCAAATAATTTCTCAAGATTTTGTGTGGTCGCTGTAGCCAAAAGTTTTCTAAATTATTTAAAATTGTTAAATTGTTAAATTTGTTATTTTCAAATGATAATTATGATACTTAGCTTTTATAAACATAAATAGATTTTATAGAAATAAGATTGTCATTTTTAAAATTCAATAAGTAGTTATATAGGTATAGATATAACTTGATTTTTAAATTCGATTTTATAATTTAATTTGAATTAAAAGCTTTGAAATTCAAAAGAATAGATACTTAAAAATATTTTGGATTTTTAAGATATTTGGATAAGTTTTTATTTATAAATATAATTGATTTTATTTTCTTTGAAATTTTCTATATATTTTTATAAGTATTTATAAACTAATAAAATATTATAAAAGCTTTCATGTAAACAATTTAAATACAAATAAATAAAACAAAGACATTGTTAATTCCTTAAGTAATCAAACAACATGTGTTAAGTAGTGAATTAACCAATATGACAAGTGTCATTTTATTGTCATCTTTTCCTTTTATTTTGTTAAAACAATTTCAGCCTTTTAAAACATTGTTTCTTCTTTCCAATTCTTTTTTAATCATCATAGTTTAAAAGCTAAGTTATTAAAATCTGAAACAAAAATATGTAATTCATTCCTCAAAGTAAAACCAGAAAATCAAATTCAATTGCAAAGTTTCAGATCCAAAACTAGAATACAAATCTGTAATATCATTTGCAAATCAAAACAAGTTCAAACAAATCTGCAAATCCACTTTCAAATTTGCAAAAGCAAACCTATCATTCCTCAGATCAAAACCTGATACATAGCCAAATATCAAAACCTTTCACCTGCAATCCATTTTCTGGTAGCAACCTGGAATCAAAATTTTGCAAAAATCAAATGTCTTCATTTTTCAAAAACCAAAGAAATCAAGCTTGCATTTCTTTTCAAATCTGGAAATCCAGCATGCATGTTGGTTTAAAGTTTCCAAAGGCAACTGCATTTTTCAAGTAAGCAAGCAACTCAGTTCCAAAGCAAAACCAGTTTCAAAAGCATTCAAGTGCAAGTTTTCAAATTTTTCAAAAAGCTATTTTCAAAATCATATCTGGAAGCTCTGTCTTCTTTCATCTGGTGAGTAACTTTTAAAATTAAAATATAATTTGGTTTCATGCTAGTATGGCTGAAACGAATAAGTATTACATGTGTATATAAGTGAAAATTTGATGTGAATATTTAATTGTGTGCATGTTGTGTATATGTATTGTGCTCTGTTTTGTTATCCAGGCTTAAATTTTTATTTAAATTCCTTACCACATGTTCTAGTTCTTGATAGGATATGATTATCAAACAAATGTTGTTTGATTTAAGTTAGATTAATGTTTAAAAATTAAATCGAGTCAAAATGTAGCCTGAGTGTCTCTGTAAAATTATAAACAACAGTGCATGTCAATATATGTGAAAATTTAAGTTGTGAAATTTATAAATTCATTATTATAGATTGAATACATCAACAAAACATGAATTTTAAAACAAGAATCATAGTTTTTAGTTTAGGGATGAAAGTGCAGTTCTAGAATGAACTGGGATGGGACTTTTGGGGTTTTCTAGTGATCCAAGAGGTTGGAGGGGTCGGGGTTCTTCCTGATGATGGAGGAGTGATTGTAGTATCTAGGAAAAATGGTTGACGGCGTTGCAATTCATCGAGGAAGTTGCAGCTGTGACGAATGCGATTTTTCGTCGCTCGAAAACCGACATCAATACGTACACTATATCAACTGCCAAGTAATCGAAGGCCGGAAAACCGTACCGTTAGGGTTAAAGAAGAGGTAGAAGATAGAAGAAGAGAGAAAGAAAAAAAAACAACAGAAACAATAACAAAATCTCACATCGCAGCGGAACAACATATAATAAATAAAATGAATAATCTTTAAACAAAGAATTATATCAGTTATTACATTACATCATATTACATCATCAGAGTGTACAACAACAAACAGCGGAAAAGAAATACTATATATTAGTGAATACGCCATGTCATCCAACTTGCCTCCAGCAACTCCTGAATTCCCAAATATCCTGATAAACCAAACTCTTAACTGCCCATGTGGAAATTGGTAGGCACCCAGAGTTTAGGAAGGAAAACAATAAACTCCGAGTCAGTCATGGGACTGGTATGAGAACTTAAAAGAGTTTATTTTTAAAACAAAGAACAGGATAATTTTAAAATAGATTCACCTTTACCACTTTTGAAAACAAATTTCAATCATTTTCCTTACGCGGAAATACTTTCATTTCAAAATGGTTCATTTAAACCAATTAAATAAATCCTTACTGATTTACTTTATATTTAAGTTTCAAATCCGTAAATTCATTCCCACACTTCAAAAATAAATCAACGTTTATTTTTAAACAAATTTCCCTTTCTTTTATAAATTCCATAGTAAATTTACAATTCCAAAATATCTATGAATATACGATTTCCAAATCGATTTCTAATATTCATTTTCAATTTATCATTAAAAGATAAAATCTCAAAACATTCACTTCATATTGGAAAACATTTCCATACTTATTTAATAATAAGTAATTCACAAATCCATTTATTTTCAACACTTGGAAAATATGCAATATACTTAAATCGAAATTAAGTGTATATTTCATTCTTTAAGGAAAACGTCCACTTAAACACATTTGTTTGGGCCAAAACGGATGTTACATAAAACATCGTTACGACAACCCAAAATCACTAGTATAGGGATTCGAAATTTAGATAGATATATAAATCCCAATACTATGCGAAAACATTTCCTTTCGGAAATCATTTACTATAACAACAGTGTTATAGTCTACCATTTCCTTCTATTTCTCGAAAACGTCTATTTCAACAATGAATGTTGAAATCTATGTATTCGATTCATAATACATTGTAAAACATCTTTTTAAAATAATTAACTTCATTTTATAATATCGCTTTCCCAAAACATAACCATTTTATTTAATAATATATTCACTGTCCAAAATCGCGAATATACTTCACTAACCCAATTTCAATATTTACTACACGTTTTATTTCAAGAATTTATTCGCTATCCAAAATCGCGAATATATTTCACTAACCCAATTTCAATATTTACTACACGTTTTATTTCAAGAATTTATTCGCTATCCAAAATCGCGAATATATTTCCTTTTATAAACTTCTATATTCAATTTATCAAATTCAATTGATTTCGAATTTATAAACCTTGTCTATAAATTCCATTTCTATTTATAAACTTCGATTTATAAATCTCCTTTATAATCCAATTCAATTTATATAACTCAATTATATACCAAAAGTCTATATTATAAGTTAAATACTTATAATTTCATTTATTTACAAATCGTTCTTTTAAAACTTCACAAATTATAAATCTTATTACTTATAAGATTTCATTTATAGCCTTATTTTCAACATTAACAGAACTCCTTTTAAAATTCCATTATTTTCGATTTGTAAAATATATATCTTATAAATCCCATCTATAAACCATTTATGCTTCATCAAAGATTTCAATTTAAATGCAAAAATCCGATTTATAAGTTAATTACTTAAAATCTTTTATTTTTCAACATCTATTCATTTTATGACTTCTCAATTTATAAGTCTATAATTTCATTCACTTAAAAATCCATTTTTTTACACTTCATTTTAACACTTAACAAACTCGTTTTATAGTTCCAATATTATTAATTTATAAATATCAATTTAAAAATCTTTTATATACATCCTTTATAATGATTCAAAATTCCAAATTAAACCATTTTATAATTTAATCACTATTTATTTCAAAAATCTCAATTTGGTTATATTTTTCAAAAAATCATAATTTTTAATAACATAAAAATTTGTACCGTTTTAATTATTTAAACTGAATCGATTCGGAAATTTAAAAAAACGTATACTTTCAAAAATCACTTTAAAATTCGTTTTTTTAAAATCAAAATCATTATTTTAAAACTTCAAAAATGGATCCGATGATGCAACAGTACCCAATAGTCAATCACGACAACAAACATCATATATCATCATATGATAATCAACAAACATCAAAATATCTGTAAATAAATCTATATAGTTGAGGAATCCAGTTGGATCCCTCCAACCTATTTCCCCGCATCCAAAGACGTTAGCACAATACCAATTCCGTTCAAAGCGGAATATCGCGGTATATGGGATTTATAAAATATTATCCGCTTAATAGACGGCGCAATAGGGTCTCGTCCGCTATATAATGCGGGAAATCAACTCCAAGTACATAAATAATACCAATTTCACTGTACTGTGAAATATTCGCGGTATATGTTTTTAATAAATAACCTCTGCTTACTAAAGACGCATAATGTCTATTTTAACAATCTATAGATAAAAATCATCATTCAAACATACAATCAAGAAAGTTTAAATATAACTGTTTAAAATTTAAATCGAAACTATTCGATTGAGTGAGAAGTTCTCACCTTGGTTTCAATTCCGTTTCAGCGTTTTATTTCGAATAAAATTAAACGAGCGTTTAATTTTACCTGAAATTTTCACTATCTCCAAACGATTCCAATCCCATTCCATCGCGTAGTACTCGACGAAACGAATCCAACGCAATTCGTTTCGCGCGTTTTCGACCTCGTATCAAAAAGATACGATATTACGAAGTTTACATGATTGTTAAATATAATAATTTACATTTTAATCCTAATATTTTACAACCTTAATCTCGGCCGTGCAAATTTTTGTTTATGAAATCCAGGCCGTAGCACGCGACCTTCTTCTCCAAGTTACAGAATGCAACACGAACCCAACCAAACCGTGCAACCCTAAATCATGCGCCTCCACCACTCGTCGAGAGGACGATCAACAACCACCATTCAAATCGCCATTCGAAGCTCCACCATCGGCCCAAATATCATGAATTTCGGTCGCCTCTCCTCCTCGATTTTCGTGCATGAACTCGTCCCCTTTGCAGCCAATTTGTCATCGATTTATAGCATTAGAAACGATCATAGCCGTTGGATGTCTAGAACTTGGAGTGCTCTACCATATTGTAGTTGACACTTTTTGCTAAATGTTTGTGGATTGATCAAGAATTGAAGAAAAAGATGGCATGTTTTTGGCCATTGGAAGAATGAAAGTGGCGGCTGTAGTTTTAGGGTTAGGTTTTCTTTTTTTTTTTGTGAAAAAATGAAAATAGAAGGGCTTTTATAGAAAAAATGACGAACACTATTCATCCCGGATTTTCCGAACTCCAAACGAAGCGTTCCGGTTGGCGTTCCTAAGGTTTACCCCACGTTCCGGACACAATGGAACAGGTTTCGGAAGCTAATTCGATCATCTGTGCAAGTTACGGCAATAAACGATCAGTTTAAATTAAATCGATTTAAACCAATTTTCTATGCATTTTGGCTTGCCCCGGACAAACGGTAAATCCGATTGACACGAAATTAGACACCATACAATAATATCACATTACGGATCCGATGAAACTTGTTTCATCGAAATCCGAGACCGTTTGAAAAATGGCTATTTTAACTCGCCAAATTAATATTAAAACAATTTCGATGCGTTTCGAGCTGCCATGGTCAAACGAAAACTCCGATTGCTACGAAAATTGAAATCTGATAATAACAAAGTATTACGGATCCAATGGAACTAGTTTCGTCTATTGGCTATTTTTCAGTCGATAATTAAGTATTAAAATATTCAATTTTAACAAATTAACTTTAAAAATGATTGTAAAAGTTCTATAACATCATTCTAACTCCAATATGATATAATAAAATTTTACAAATCAATTTCAATCATATTTAGCCTCGATTTTCAATTATTTCTGTAATTTAACATATTAAATTATCGATTTAATTATCCAATTAAATCTAATTATTCGAAATAAAATTATTCGACTTATAAATTTCATTTATTAATATTTAAAATTAATTAAATATACAAATTTTAATTGACAAAAATTCTGGGTCGTTACATACTTCCCCCCTTAAAAGAATTTCGTCCTCGAAATTACCAAGTAAGAAAAAGTTACAGAATCCATTAACTTTCCAAAACAAACCATTCAAATTGGATTTTTCAAATATCTTAAGTGTTTAACTTTCCCAAAATTCATAGTTAAACTTCTTACAAAATCTTTACTAAGTTTCCAAATCCAAACTTAATTTTCAAAAAAATTCCAATTTTCTCAAAAATATTCTAACGCCTTAAATTTTCGGAAAAAATCGCCAGAGTCTCCTTTGCGCGGCTCGATCCAAAAATAAAATGATAGTATATATATCACAAATATACATCTCATCAAGTGATGAGGCATCCCGCAGGGAAAAAAGTGTAAAAGTACGATTTTTAATCCGAGATATGTACCTTATATTTTAGTAGCGAGCGTATATGGCTAATATAGCGCGAAAGCGAGCTCCAAATGTGAATCAAACGCGATCCGCACCTACTAAATGCTCAACAAACCAAGAGAAATATGTTTATATATGAAAATAATATCAATATACAACATAGAGTAACATAACAACTACATGTGCCACATAGCAATTGCAACAAACAACAAATGCAATCAAAACAACTATTATCCAATAACATCCAACAAATCTGTAACATCCCAAAATTTTCAATTAAAATAAATAATGTATTTAAACTCTTGGGGTTTAATTTGAGAATAAATTTGAAAAAAAATCTAAAACAAATAAAATAAGAGAAATTAATATATGAAATAAATTCCAAATTTATTTTTGGGTTTAAAATATTGAGATGATAAATGTTTTTAAAGGTCATCTAGATTTAAAATCTTATATGTATGAACATTTCATACATTTGTAAAATTTGATACACATTGGAATTTTATTTGAATTGTAAAAGGATAAGTGTTTATATTTCAAGTTTAAATTTAAGTTGAATTTAAATTTGGAATAAATGTTTTAAAATTAAGTAGCATTTAAAATCATAGAGGAATAAGTATACAATGGTCAAAACAACCTTTCTTTTGACATTGTACATATGCTTATATATACCCATGAATAAATATATACATGTATTGGTTTATAAAAATATATGTAATATAGGAAATAAAATTTATAAAGATTTCTTTGCTTTGAAAACAACAAAAGGCTGAAAACATACATTCACCATAGAATTGAATGATTAACAAAATCTAGTGCTTAAGATATTTCTTTACAAATGGCACAAATCATCAACTCTTTAATAAAAAATTCAAATAAAAAATTCAAGAAACTCTTCACCTTCTAAAATTCGAATTTTTAAATCCCCTAACACCTGATACTCAGTAATCAAAAGATCTTTGCAACTTTTTTTTCAACATTCAAAGAAGAATAAAAAAGGTTTCAGAAGAAAAAAAGAAACTACCTTCTTCCATTCAAGCTAAAAAAAAAAAATCTGAAATACTTTCTCATGCTTCTGAACAATAGTGTGATACTTTCAGGTAAATTTTGTTTTAAAATTTATAGTTTATGAAATTTTGATTTTTAAATCAAGTTTCAACAATCTATTCAAACTTTAACTGCAGATTTGTAAAGGAGCTTCTGGTTTTAAGGCAGTGCAGTTTTTCTTTTTGGAAATTTTTTTTTTAAAAGGCAAGCAACTTTTATTTATTTATTTTGAATTTGAAGTTGTAATTCCTAATGAAGCAAGAGTTTAATTCAACAATGTTTTATTAGTTGCAGGAAAGTCAAGATCAAAGTTTTAGATTTATTACGGGTTTTCAAGTTCAGGAAAAAGTTCCCTGTTAAAAAATTCAAGCTGTAAGTGATCTGGGAAGATTTGTTATTTTATCTTTTATGATTAAAAATAAATGAAAAACAACTTGGGATTTAATACAACCATATCTAATTGTATTGCAGGAAAATCATGATTTAATCTTTTTGGTTTCAAGTTTCAGAAAAAAAAGGGGGTGTCTTCTCTGCTAAGAATCCCAACTGTAAGTAAAGTAGAAACTATTTTAAGTAATGAATAAGTATATGAACATAGCAAACATTAATCACGGATCTGTAACTATAAATTTTCAGATCTAAAACCCCAAGAAAATTAGAGTAGAAAAGAAGGAAAATTTGCCAAGTCTCATCTCTGTTTGGAACTGTCAACAACTTCTGGAAACATGCGAGTAAACTTTGTTTTCTCAATCTTTTTAATTTCTGTGTGTATATAGGAGAATTAAACTTGTTTGCATGCAAGATTTTTGGTATATGATGGTAGTTGACTGTGCATGTTGATGTTTCAAAATACTAGTTCCTGTCAAACTTTAGGGAAGCAAAAAAAAAAAGAAAAAAAAAGAGGGGGTGAGTAAATCTATTATTGTTCCAATTTCTTACTGTGTTTGAATGCCTATAGGAGTAGAAATGAGTTGCATATGAATGAAGTTATGCTCATGCTTTGAATTTCCTGCACAACCTTTGCCCCCTATTTCTATTTCCTGTAACATTTAGTTACATGGAAATTAGAATTTTCCCTCCAACCTTCTTTTGAAAAAAAAGGGGGAAGAAATTATAAATAACCAAAAAAAAAACATATAGTTCAAAACTTGCACTTGTGTTTCAGAGTTTAAATCAAAGCAAGTTATGGGATTGTTTTTAACCTGTTTTTCATCTCTAAAATAAATAAATAAAGTCTTTGTAATTGTTTTTACTAGAAAACAGAATCATTTTTAAGTATCAGCTTCTACAAAGTAAACTATACCAAAGTTTTAAATCTCTCTCTCCCTCTCTACTTCTGGAAATGATTTTAAACAAGCTAAAATAAAATAAAATTATGGTATAACTCTATACTATGTGTCAGCAATGAATTAAAGAAAGAAAACAAGTATATGTAACTCTTTCTTTACTGGAAGATGGTAAATTCAGTAACAATCCAAATAAGCAAATAATTCGAGTATCACCGATTTGTATTTCAGTAATATTACTTGAATCCCCTTGAGGAACGATGATTTTTTAAACCAAAATGTAGATTTTACATTGAGCCTTCATCAAGAAATTTAAGTTGATAAGGAAATCCAACTTTTGTCAAATTCTGATGATTCAAGTAATCGTAGTCCACGTGATCATCGTCGCAGCTAGATGTAATGCTCGGTATCACCAGAAAAATACTAGATTAATTTTTAAAACGTTGCACTTTTGATTAGAGATCGAACTAGGGTTTAGAAACCCAATATTGTTCACGTTAGAAATGGTGGCACTGCGCCTTCCACAGACGACCGGACTTCATCGCACCGGAGCCATCAGAAGCGTCACGTGTAGACGAAGACGTGGACCGAATATCGTGGCCTCTGACGATCGATGGAGGCGGGACGAGATGTTTTTCTGGTGAGGCTTCGCTGGGGTTGTTGGGTCGAGGTAGCTCGATTCTGGTTTTCGAGGTGAATTTGAAGTCTGGGTGTTTGTAGGGTGTTAGGGGATGAACGTTGACGTGTTGGTGGCCGCAGCGCCATCTAACGGCGGCGAAGATTGCCGTGCACGTGCACGTGGATGGGGTGTGTGTCAGTGTGATGGGTTTGGGGGGGACGAGTAGTAACTCGAAGCAATGCACGAGAGAACTGGAAGAAACTCGGGGCTAGGACCGTGCGTTTTGTAGTGTATCGGGTTGGGTTTTAATAACTTGATCAAATTTTGAAAAAAATATATTACACCGGTCAATCTGGGATTAACTCGAAGTAGGGAAGCATGTTCCTCGGGTACGACTTGAAGCAAGCCTCGGGTCTGCAAATGAAACAATAAACCCAGTTTTTATAAAACTTTTGAAAACACAATTTAATTTATTTTCTGAGTGAAGTAACGATAGTTGTTAATGGAATGTGAAACTAATAGTTTTTAAAATTTTATGAAGTTCAAAATATTTTAAATTAATAAAAGTTGTTTTAAATGTTTAACTTAATAAAAAGTTTAAATATAAACTAATATACAAAGACAAATTTCAAACCAAGTTTATAATGATGAAGTAGTAATTAACAAATTGATGTTTTGTAACAATTTTTAAAATTTAAAAGAAAAAAATAAATTAAAGAATAGGAAATTTATAAAACTAATTAAACTTAATAAATTAACAATTAAGTAAAATAATAAACTAAAGAATAATTAACTTAGCTAATTAAAATTAACCAAAATTTAACGTTAATTTAAAGTGATTAACAAAGACAATTATATGACTAATTCACTTTAATCACAATTACTTGAATCAACGACAATTGACCATCATCAAATACTCTATACTGGATTGACATTTTTGTTGTGATACTGTGATTGCTTTGTGATGGACTGTGACTTATGATTTGTTCCTATATGTTTGTGAAACCCTTTTTGCCCGTAAAACGGCATTTAAACTTCGATGCGACAGGGAGTCGGATTTCAGTTTGTTATCCGAAACCCACATCGAACCCAGAATGTGAACCTTTGTGATTGATACACCCGCATGTTTTAAATTTGAAGCGCTCACTATTCGGATTAGCCGGGAGAGGACTTTTGTGTCATATAACCCATTCCGAATAGTGATTCGACGAATGGATTGCATTTGAAGACCGGCGGTGAAGACCGGGTGTCTTTGAAAATGATAGGATAACCTACGATTGTCTCTGCACCGAGTTGCTCCGGTATAGGGATTCCCTAAGTGATGGGAAGTCCAATCGGAATTGTGGACGCCGGATTTGCAAGGGCTTCTTCCTTTATTGGACGAAGTGCCTTCGGTTCTGTTCGAACCCGGAACAGACTTGTATGGTCGTGTGTCTGACACTACACCTTGAGATATAGGGCCGATTTCTTTCAAATACATATCCGTTGGTGGCGGAGAATTTATTCTCTTAGCTTAACACCCTTCTCTGAGACGTACGAGCTCAGAGGTTATGTAGTTGAAGGTTATCAGCAATATACTCCCAATTTGGTAGTGTGGCATACTAAGTGCTGCTGTATAGTGATGATCATTTGTTGATCATCTGTGATCAAAGCATGCCTTTCGTGTAAAGCGTAGCTTTGTGGACGAGACCTCATCGTATCTCACACCCCGAAAATGGTCGAAACAGGAAAGATGCGGCAAGGTTATGAGGGTCGCGCCCTTTAGGGTATGTCATTTCCTTCTGGAAAAAGGTAATGTCATGGTATGGAGCCCAGATGCTTACCTTTGTGGTTGCTTCAATCTCATTATTCTGTGTGGTTGTTGCTTTGTGATGGAGGGCCCTCGGATAAAGGTCCCAAAGGACCGGGGAGTGGCATACTCGAGTAGTAGTTACCTAGTTATAGAGGTAACCCGGCCTTGTGTTGGCAGAGAGCCGGGTAGGTTCTTGGGACGTCCCGCCAGAGGCGTACCCATGTGGCATAGGAAGTTCCTTAGCCTGACCATTTGTTGGAAATCCAATTTCCAATACGAATCCAGTACGGTTTTAGTTGTAGAACCTGCCATTTAACATGGCAGCTATAGTAGGCATAGTATCATGGTACCTATGTCGGCTACGATTAATATTCTACTTTTGAAATGGCTTTCTACACTATGCACTAGTAATAATATCAAAGAATTTTCCCGTATCAAGCATATTTGACTATCATAAGAAGAAATCTCCTCCAATTCTGCGATTGCATTGTGTGTGTGGCGGGAGGTCTTATGGCAGTTTCATTTTCCAAAAGCATATCGGTTTTCTTGTATAAATCTGTTTTATTTGAAAGCAATTATCTTTGTTTACTCATACCAGTCCCATGACAGACCCGGAGTTTATTGTTTCCTTTCTGAACTCTGGGTGCCCACCATTTCTACACGGGCAGCCTAGTAGCAAGTTTTCTGTATTTTGGCTCTAGCTACATTTTGGAGTATTTTGGTTTGGAGCTTTGTGGTTTTTGGAGGCTCATACCTTAGAGACATTTTGGAAGCTTTTGGATCTCGAGGTGCTTAGTTTGGCGTTCACTATCATTCTCTATCCTTTCAAAGACTTTGGCATATGATATGTAGTTGTTCTATTATGTCATTCTATTTGGAGATGTTGTTCATGTATTATGTACTCTGATGTTGTAACGGGTATTATTATGATGTTGTATCTGTGATATGATGCATGATTTTCATTTTATTTCCGCTGTTATATATTCATCTAATGTTGTTATAAGCTCCATCCGACTGGAGTTCGATGTTTGAATCATTGACGGTCGAGTACAAGTGAGGTATTTGACGTCAATTTTCGAACGTTGAATTTCGGGTCGTGACATGTGGTATCAGAGTTAAAGGTTGAGTAAGAACTTTAGCTACGGAGTATAACACATTAGATGGCTCATTAGAGATAGGGTGAAGTATACCTCAGAATGAGTATAATCGATCAACACCTCAAAATTTTCTTAGTCTATTTCCTTTAATTGCTGATATTTCTTAAGATATCTCGTCCAAATATCTAAGCCACTTTTTCTTACTAATTACAGATAGTTAGGATGAGTGGGCGAAGAGGCAGAGTTAGGGGGCGAGGAAATGCCACAGCACCTAGCCAAGTTCACCATACCACCGAGGTAGCTTTACCAATTCAGAATCAGCCGAATCTGGCTGACTTATATAAGAACTTTTCAACGCTTGGGGGTCAGCCATTCACCGGCAAAGAGACGATTGTTGAGGCCCAGGCATGGATTAGATCATGTAAGAGAATCTTTAAGGGGCTTAAGATGCAGGATGATCAGATGCGTCTCATAGCTACTTGGCAACTTCAAGGCGAAGCCTTAGCTTGGTGGGAGACCGTCACTATTGATGAGCCTGAGGACGGGTTCACTTGGGGCAGATTCAAGGAAGTATTTGAGAAGCGCTATATGCCATCAGCCGGGATTTCTCGTATGTACCAGGAGTTCATGGACTTAAAGCAAGGAAGTCTATCATTCGAGGAGTATCTCAACAAATTCAATGAATTGTCTCGCTTTGGCCCAGAATTAGTGAACACACCTTTGAAGAAGAATGAGAGATTCATTCGTGGGATGAATAAAAAGTTCCACGAAAGGATGACTGGCCACGTCAAGGAATCCTTCTCAGATTTGGTTGATATGGGATACCATTATGCTACACTAGACATGCAAGAAGCACCAAGGGAGAAAGGCAACTCAAGCAATCAGAATTGGAAGAAGAGAAAATTTGGAGGCAAGAAAACTTGGCACGGCAAGGAGAAAAAAAAGGCAATCAAGGGAGCACTACGGAGAATGTCACTTGCTATAATTGCTTAGAGAAGGGCCACTATTCTAATAGCTGCAAGAAGCCAAAGAGAGATCAATCCGCTCAAGCAAAGCCCAGAAAGTGCTATTATTGTCAGACGGTGGGACATGAAGTAAAAGACTGCCCAGTTATGAAACAAGCCCAGACAGCTAAAGTATACTTAGTCAAAGACAAGCCTACATCTTCCAAATCAGAAAAGGGAAAGGGAGTTCTGGAAGGTAATCTTACCATTTTTGATAGCATTGTTAGAGTTCTTTTTGATACTGGCGCTACACACAGTTTTATCTCTCAACAAGCTATTAATGAATTGAATATTGAACTTAATTTTGTCGATGAGCCTATATGTGTAAGGAATCCAGTTGGAGGTCCCGCAAATCTCTGTCTTCGATGTAGAGATGTTCCTATCTCATATTCTTGCCATCAATTCCCTATTAGTCCTTTTGTTCTAGACTTCAACGAGTTTGAAGTCTTACTCGGAATGGATTGGCTAGCAAAATATGAAGCCAAATTGGATTGCAATAATCGATTAATTTCAATCAAAACCGAATTTGGGGATTTTATCGAAATTTCTTGTCAGGACCCTAGTCCTCAAAGGGAAGGGTTGATGTATAATTTGGGTTATCCTGAACCCGGCTTGGAGTCCATTCCTATTGTTAGAGATTTTCCAGATGTATTTGAAGAAGTGAAATCTCTACCTCCTCATCGAGAAATAGAATTCAGAATCGACCTTGTGCCTAATGCCCGTCCTGTCGTTCATGCAAGTCGTAGGATGGCACCTAGAGAAAGGGTTGAATCAGTCGAGCAAACTAGAGATTTACTAGGAAAAGGGTTGATTCGACCCAGTGTTTCTGAATGGGGCTCAGCCGTCGTATTTGTTGCTAAGTCAGACGGATCTTTGAGGTTGTGCGTGGATTACCGCGATCTCAATAAGCAGACTCTCAAGAATAAATTCCCACTGCCCAGAATTGATGATTTATTTGATCAGTTGCACGGCGCTTATTTCTTTTCGAAGATGGATCTAGCCCAAGGGTTCCATCAATTACGAATTGCCAAAGACTATGTTCATTTGATAGCTTTCAGGGGTCCTAATATGTTCTATGAATGGTTAGTCATGCCTTTTGGGCTAACCAATGCCCCGGCATACTTTGTGGACCTTATGACTCGTGTGTTTCGTGATGTATTGAATAAATTTGTGCTCGTATTCATTGATGATATTTTGGTCTATTCCAAGACCGAAGAGGAGCATGCCGAACACCTTAGAATTGTCTTGGAGATATTGAGGAGAAATATTCTATATGCTAAATTTTCCAAATGCCACTTTTGGGTTAAAGAAGTCAAATTTCTTGGCCATATTGTTAATGAAGAGGGGATTTCTGTTGATCCTAGCAAAATTTCCGCCATTCTTGATTGGAGAAGACCTACTACCCCAAAGGAAGTTCGAAGCTTTTTGGGCCTAGCAGGTTATTATCGAAAGTTTGTTCAGGACTTCTCGAAGTTAGCTAGTCCATTGACCAAGCTAACAATGAAGAATGCAAAGTTTATTTGGACTCCAAAATGTGAAGAAGCTTTTGAGGAGTTGAAGAAGAGATTAACCACCGCTCTTGTTCTCGCTATTATCAACGGGAATCAGGGTTTATCTGTTTATACCGATGCTTGCGGTGAAGGCTTGGGTGCAGTATTGATGCAAAATGGGAAGGTGATTGCCTATGCGAGTAGACAATTGCGCCCTCATGACAGAAATTATCCGACCCATGATTTGGAGCTTCTAGTTGTTATCTTCGCTTTAAAAATATGGCGACATTATCTTCTGGGTAAGAATCTTTTTAGCTTTCTTAACAATCTACAAATTTAACTTAATTTAACTTAACAAATATACTTATCGAACTCTCTTTATTTCTAGGTGAAAAATTTGAATTATTCACCGACCATAAATCCTTGAAATATCTCTTCACCCAGAAAGATCTGAATTTGCGACAACAACGTTGGCTGGAATTTCTGGCATCGTATGACCTGGATATTCTATGTACACCCGGAAAAGCCAATGTGGTTGCGGACGCCTTGAGTAGAAAGCATGCTATTCTTGCTCATCTTGTCATTGCTCCTACTCTTCTTGAGACAATCGCCAACAAGCAAAAAGAGGACAAGTTTCTTCAGGAGATATATGGGAGAATCCGTCGAGGTGAAGATTCTAGTTTTATAATTGATGACAATGGGGTTATAAGATTGAAGGACAGAATATGTGTTCCAGACTTCCCTGATCTGAAACGTGAAGTTCTAGACGAATGTCACAAATCTAAGCTTTGCATCCATCCAGGAGTTAACAAGATGTATAGAGATATCAAAAGAACTTTCTGGTGGAAGACGATGAAGAGAGATATATCTATTTATGTGAGTCGCTGTGCTACTTGCCAACAAATCAAGAGCGACCAAACGAAGATAGCGGGTCTACTTCAGCCTTTAGAGGTGCCCAAGTGGAAATGGGACCAAGTGTCGATGGATTTCGTCGACGGTTTGCCTCGCTCTCGGAAGGGCAATGAAGCGAATTGGGTCATTGTGGACCGTTTGACTAAGTTAGCCCACTTCTTGCCAGTAAAAGCTACCCGCACTGCTGCAAGTCTAGCTAATTTGTGTGTGAAAGAAATTGTCCGTCTCCATGGCATTCCTAGCAGCATAGTAAGTGATCGTGACCTGATCTTCACTAGTAGATTTTGAGAGGCGTTTCAAGACGCATTGGGAACTAAGCTGCATTTCAGTACTGCTTATCACCCACAGTCTGATGGGCAGACAGAAAGGATCAATCGAATCTTGGAGGACCTACTGCGAGCTTGTATACTTGATTTTGGTGGTTCTTGGGAGGACCATTTGCATCTAGTCGAATTCTCTTATAACAACAGCTATTAGGCCAGTATTGAGATGGCTCCTTTTGAGGCTTTATATGGTCGACCGTGTCGATCACTGGCATGCTGGATTGAGACAGGTGATAGACTTATTCTTGGACCGGACATCATTAAAGAGGCCACCGAGAAAGTTGATTTTATTCGGAAGAAATTGAAGACAGCTCAGAGTCGTCAAAAGAGCTATTACGATCGTAGAAGACGGGATTTGGAATTCCAGGTTGGGGACTCTGTTTTTCTTAAAGTATCTCCTATGATAGGTGTATTGAGATTTGGGAAGACTGGTAAGCTAGCACCACGATATATAGGTCCTTTTCCTATTCTGGAGAGGATTGGTTCTCTAGCCAACCGTGTGCAGTTGCCCAGCTGGTTATCGGGTGTGCATGATGTATTCCACATTTCTAGCCTTCGGAAGTATGTGCACGATCCGGACAGTATTATTGAAGAAGTTGCCCAACAAGATCTTGACATCACTCCCAATCTAACCGTTAAAAGAGAACCGATAAAGATTGTGGATCGTGAGGAGAAGCAATTAAGGAACAAGGTTGTAAAGCTAGTAAAAGTTCAGTGGAGTGGCGATCCAAAGGACTGCACTTGGGAAACTGAAGATAATATGCAGAAATCTTATCCCAAATGCAGGGAGGATATCTCGGCTTAGCCGGTAAGCCATTTGCTTATTCTTTTTGAATCATATATTCTTTGTCTGTTTTTCTCTCTCTTTCAATTTCGAGGACGAAATTTTCTTAAGGAGGGGGTATCTGTAACATCCCAAAATTTTCAATTAAAATAAATAATGGATTTAAACTCTTGGGGTTTAATTTGAGAATAAATTACAAAAAAAATCTAAAACAAATAAAATAAGAGAAAATAATATATGAAATAAATTCCAAATTTATTTTTGGGTTTATAATATTGAGATGATAAATGTTTTTAAAGGTCATCTAGATTTAAAATCTTATATGTATGAACATTTCATACATTTGTAAAATTTGATACACATTGGAATTTTATTTAAATTGTAAAAGGATAAGTGTTTATATTTCAAGTATAAATTTAAGTTGAATTTAAATTTGGAATAAATGTTTTAAAATTAAGTAGCATTTAAAATCATTGAGGAATAAGTATACAATGGTCAAAACAACCTTTCTTTTGACATTGTACATATGCATATATATACCCATGAATAAATATATACATGTATTGGTTTATAAAAATATATGTAATATAGGAAATAAAATTTATAAAGATTTCTTTGCTTTGAAAACAACAAAAGGCTGAAAACATACATTCACCATAAAATTGAATGATTAACAAAATCTAGTGCTTAAGACATTTCTTTACAAATGGCACAAACCATCAACTCTTTAATAAAAAATTCAAATAAAAAATTCAAATAAAAAATTCAAGAAACTCTTCACCTTCTAAAATTCGAATTTTTAAATCCCCTAACACCTGATACTCAGTAATCAAAAGATCTTTGCAACTTTTTTTTCAACATTCAAAGAAGAATACAAAAGGGTTCAGAAGAAAAAAAGAAACTGCCTTCTTCCATTCAAGCTAAAAAAAAAAAATCTGAAATAATTTCTCATGCTTCTGAACAATAATGTGATACTTTCAGGTAAATTTTGTTTTAAAATTTATAGTTTATGAAATTTTGATTTTTAAATCAAGTTTCAATAATCTATTCAAACTTAAACTGCAGATTTGTAAAGGAGCTTCTGGTTTTAAGGCAGTGCAGTTTTTCTTTTTGGAAATTTTTTTTTTAAAAAGGCAAGCAACTTTTATTTATTTATTTTGAATTTGAAGTTGTAATTCCTAATGAAGCAAGAGTTTAATTCAACAATGTTTTATTGGTTGCAGGAAAGTCAAGATCAAAGTTTTAGATTTATTACTGGTTTTCAAGTTCAGGAAAAAGTTCCCTGTTAAAAAATTCAAGCTGTAAGTGATCTGGGAAGATTTGTTATTTTATTTTTTATGATTAAAAATAAATGAAAAACAACTTGGGATTTAATACAACCATATCAATTGTATTGCAGGAAAATCATGATTTAATCTTTTTGGTTTCAAGTTTCAGAAAAAAAAGGGGTGTCTTCTCTGCTAAGAATCCCAACTGTAAGTAAAGTGGAAACTATTGTAAGTAATGAATTAGTATATGAACATAGCAAACATTAATCATGGATCTGTAACTATAAATTTTCAGATCTAAAACCCCAAGAAAATTAGAGTAGAAAAGAAGGAAAATTTGCCAAGTCTCATCTCTGTTTGGAACTGTCAACAACTTCTGGAAACATGTGAGTAAACTTTGTTTTATCAATCTTTTTGATTGTTGTGTGTATGCTTGGGTGATATAGGAGAATTAAACTTGTTTGCATGCAAGATTTTTGGTATATGATGGTAGTTGACTGTGCATGTTGATGTTTCAAAATACTAGTTCCTGTCAAACTTCAGGGAAGCAAAAAAAAAAAAAGAAGAGGGGGTGAGTAAATCTATTATTGTTCCAATTTCTTACTGTCTTTGAATGCCTATAGGAGTAGAAATGAGTTGCATATGAATGAAGTTATGCTCATGCTTTGAATTTCCTGTACAACCTTTGCCCCCTATTTCTATTTCCTGTAACATTTAGTTACATGGAAATTAGAATTTTCCCTCCAACCTTCTTTTGAAAAAAAAAGGGGGAAGAAATTATAAATTACCAAAAAAAAACATATAGTTCAAAACTTGCACTTGTGTTTCAGAGTTTAAATCAAAGCAAGTTATGGGATTGTTTTTAACCTGTTTTTCATCTCTGAAATAAATAAATAAAGTCTTTGTAATTGTTTTTACTGGAAAACAGAATCATTTTTAAGTATCAGCTTCTACAAAGTAAACTATACCAAAGTTTTAAATCTCTGTCCCTCTCTACTTCTGGAAATGATTTTAAACAAGCTAAAATAAAATAAAATTATGGTATAACTCTATACTATGTGTCAGCAATGAATTAAAGAAAGAAAACAAGTATATGCAACTCTTTCTTTACTGGAAGATGGTAAATTCAGTAACAATCCAAATAAGCAAATAATTCGAGTATCACCGATTTGTATTTCAGTAATATTACTTGAATCCCCTTGAGAAACGATGATTTTTGAAACCAAAATGTAGATTTTACATTGAGCCTTCATCAAGAAATTTAAGTTGATAAGGAAATCCAACTTTTGTCAAATTCTGATGATTCAAGTAATCGTAGTCCACGTGATCATCGTCGCAGCTAGATGTAATGCTCGGTATCACCAGAAAAATACTAGATTAATTTTTAAAACGTTGCACTTGTGATTAGAGATCGAACTAGGGTTTAGAAACACAATTTTGTTCACGTTAGAAACGGTGGCACTGCGCCTTCCACAGACGACCGGACTTCATCGCACCGGAGCCATCAGAAGCGTCACGTGTAGACGAAGACATGGACCAAATATCGTGGCCTCTGATGATCCGTGGAGGCGGGACGAGACGTTTTTCTGGTGAGGCTTCGCTGGGGTTGTTGGGTCGAGGTAGCTCGATTCTGGTTTTCGAGGTGAATTCGAAGTCTGGGCGTTTGTAGGGTGTTAGGGGATGAGCGTTGACGTGTGGTGGCCGCAGCACCATCTAACGGCGGCGAAGATTGCCGTGCACGTGCACGTGGATGGGCTGTGTGTCAGTGTGATGGGTTTGGGGGGGACGAGTAGTAACTCGAAGCAATGCACTAGAGAACTGGGAAGAAACTCGGGGCTAGGGCCGTGCGTTTTGTAGTGTATCGGGTTGGGGTTTTATAACTTGATCAAATTTTGAAAAAAATATATTATACGGGTCAATCTGGGGTTAACTCGAAGTAGGGAAGCATGTTCCTCGGGTACGACTCGAAGCAAACCTCGGGTCTGCAAATGAAACAATAAACCCAGTTTTTATAAAACTTTTGAAAACACAATTTAATTTATTTTCTGAGTGAAGTAACGATAGTTGTTAAATGAATGTGAAACTAATAGCTTTTAAAATTTTATGAAGTTCAAAATATTTTAAATTAATAAAAGTTGTTTTAAATGTTTAAATTAATAAAAAGTTTAAATATAAACTAATATACAAAGACAAATCTCAAACCAAGTTTATAATGATGAAGTAGTAATTAACAAATTGATGTTTTGTAACAATTTTTAAAATTTAAAAGAAAAAAATAAATTAGAGAATAGGAAATTTATAAAACTAATTAAACTTAATAAATTAACAATTAAGAAAAATAATAAACTAAAGAATAATTAACTTAGCCAATTAAAATTAAGAAAAATTTAACGTTAATTTAAAGTGATTAACAAAGACAATTATATGACTAATTCACTTTAATCACAATTACTTGAATCAACGACAATTGACCATCATCAAATACTTTATACTGGATTGAATTTTTGTTGTGATGCTGTGATTGCTTTGTGATGGACTGTGACTTATGATTTGTTCCTATATGTTTGTGAAACCCTTTTTGCCCGTAAAACGGCATTTAAACTTTGATGCGACAGGGAGTCGGATTTCAGTTTGTTATCCGAAACCCACATCGAACCCTGAATGTGAACCTTTGTGATTGATACACCCACATGTTTTAAATTTGAAGCGCTCACTATTCGGATTAGCCGGGAGAGGACTTTTGTGTCATATAACCCATTCCGAATAGTGATTCGACGAATGGATTGCATTTGAAGACCGGCGGTGAAGACCGGGTGTCTTCGAAAACGATAGGATAACCTATCGATTGTCTCTGCACCGAGTTGCTCCGGTATAGGGATTCCCTAAGTGATGGGAAGTCCAATCGAAATTGTGGACGCCCGGATTTGCAAGGGCTTCTTTCTTTATTGGACGAAGTGCCTTCGGTTCTGTTCGAACCCGGAACAGACTTGTATGGTCGTGTGTCTGACACTACACCTTGAGATATAGAGCCGATTTCTTTCAAATACATATCCGTTGGTGGTGGAGAATTTATTCTCTTAGCTTAACACCCTTCTCTGAGACGTACGAGCTCGGAGGTTATGTAGTTGAAGGTTATCAGCAATATACTCCCAATTTGGTAGTGTGGCATACTAAGTGCTGCTGTATAGTGATGATCATTTGTTGATCATCTATGATCAAAGCATGGCTTTCGTGTAAAGCGTAGCTTTGTGGACGAGACCTCATCGGACCTCACACCCCGAAAATGGTTGAAACAGGAAAGATGCGGCAAGTTTATGAGGGTCGCTCCCTTTAGGGTATGTCATTTCCTTTTGGAAAAAGGTAATGTCATGGTATGGAGCCCAGATGCTTACCTATGTGGTTGCTTCAATCTCATTATTCTGTGTGGTTGTTGCTTTGTGATGGAGGGCCCTCGGATAAAGGTCCCAAAGGACCGGGGAGTGGCATACTCGAGTAGTAGTTACCTAGTTATAGAGGTAACCCGGCCTTGTGTTGGCAGAGAGCCGGGTAGGTTCTCGGGACATCCCGCCAGAGGCGTACCCATGTGGCATAGGAAGTTCCTTAGCCTGACCATTTGTTGGAAATCCAATTCCCAATACGAACCCAGTACGGTTTTAGTTGTAGAACCTGCCATTTAACATGGCAGCTACAGTAGGCATAGTATCATGGTACTTATGTCGGCTACGATTAATATTCTACTTTTGAAATGGCTTTCTACACTATGCACTACTAATAATATCAAAGAATTTTCCCGTATCAAGCATATTTGACTATCATAAGAAGAAATCTCCTCCAATTCTACGATCGCATTGTGTGTGTGGCGAGAGGTCTTATGGTAGTTTCATTTTCCAAAAGCATATCGGTTTTCTTGTATAAATCTGTTTTATTTGAAAGCAATTATCTTTGTTTACTCATACCAGTCCCATGAAAGACCCGGAGTTTATTGTTTCCTTTCTAAACTCTGGGTGCCCACCATTTCTACACGGGCAGCCTAGTAGCAGGTTTTCTGTATTTTGGCTCTAGCTACATTTTGGAGTATTTTGGTTTGGAGATTTGTGGTTTTTGGAGGCTCATACCTTAGAGACATTTTGGAAGCTTTTGGATCTCGAGGTGCTTAGTTTGGCGTTCACTATCATTCTCTATCCTTTCAAAGACTTTGGCATATGATATTTAGTTGTTCTATTATGTCATTCTATTTGGAGATGTTATTCATGTATTATGTACTCTGATGTTGTAACGGATATTATTATGATGTTGTATCTGTGATATGATGCATGATTTTCATTTTATTTCCGCTGTTATATATTCATCTAATGTTGTTATAAGCTCCATCCGACTGGAGTTCGATGTTTGAATCATTGACGGTCGAGTACAAGTGAGGTATTTGACGTCAATTTTCGAACGTTGAATTTCGGGTCATGACAAAATCCATAACCAAATCAATATAGATTCGCTTCTTATTAATATCCATTAAATTGGTTTGCAATTTAAATCACATTTGATTCATTAACATTGGATGTTTTATCAACATTCCTTTATTCATTTCCAATTAGTTTATATTAACTAATTTATATTTACATTAGTTCACTTCCAATTTGAATCAAATTAAATTCTATTTAAATTCATTTACTTCACTTTCAATTTGAATTCAATTACTTAACTTCAAATTTATCAATTCAACTTCATTAACACTTAATGAATTTATATACAATCAATTAGCATTCAAATAACAACCAATGTACATTCAACATAACTAAATTTATTTAATTTACTTTCAATTCGGTTCAACACTTTTTTACTTTCAATTGATTTATATTAAACTAATTTTCATTCAATTATTCAACTTCCAATTACATTGGCTTTTAATGAATTAACACATATATTCATTGTTTCATTTCAATTTATTTACATCCAATTAATTAACATTCCATTTGTTTTACCTCACTAGCTTTGTTCATTATCTATTTTTGTTTATTGATTTCTACAATCAAGACGCAAAAGTCTTTTACCAAAATTTTCGACTTACAAAACTCAGATTTAAACTTGAAATTCTTCATGTTAGAGATTTGCATATCATATCTTTTCCAAAGCTGTGGACTTTCAAGACATTTTAAAGATCTTCTTCCTTAGTTCATTAGGTTGCAATTATGTACCTTTAATTTCATACTATTGATTTGCTATTTAAAGTTTTGAAAATACTTACTAACTCGAAGTTTAACCAATCTATTGTCATTCCTACAGACATTAGGCATACGCTGGCAAGGCGTAGGACTAAAAATCTCCAAGTACTAAATATACTTACTTCAACTCCCAGTGAAAATACTTAAAAATATTTTAAAAATGGATATGGAAAGCACGTTCCCCCATGGATCACAGTTTACCCGGCGGTTACACTACTATCCCAGTAAAATCGCTTTTAATCTGTATATTTCACATCTCTTGAATTTTGCCATGGTTGTTGCCATAGATCGCAGTTCACACGGAGGTTACGCTACTATCCCAGTAGAATCGCTTGTGACCATAGGCATGTCGCCCCTAAAATTACGCTTTGGCATTTAGATCGTAGTTTACGCGGCGGTTGCGCCACTATCCCAGTGGAATCGCTTGTAACTGTAGGCATCACGCCCCTCAAATTACGCTAGCATACATCATCATCAATTCACATGATCCCATCACGATGATCCATCATGAGGGATTCTAATCCAAATGGAGACTCCAACTCGTGGAAATTCTACGTAGCTACGAATTTGAAATGGACACTCATACCGAGTTCCAACACCTTCACAAATTTTAAATGGAAGGTACTTTTTCATTTCTTCAGTTTAGAAAACATAATGTCATATACATATAGTACTTCATTTCACATTTCGTACATATCATACCTATGTAAACTTACATAGGATTTCCATAATAATGACTTTCCAAACTGATGGTTTTCGAATTTACTGCATATCTCATATATAAGTTCTGAAAACCACAATATCCCATACCATAACAAATAGAGGATTTCTAAATTTTCCATCTCGTTACCAATTTAAAATTTTCCTCTAAATCGCTTTGAAAATTTAAGGTTATCTCAAACCCAATTCACATTCATAATCCAATTCATTATCGACTTCACACTCGATTTGGATTTCACGTTACATCGTCAATTCCCAACACATAATTGATGTCTACCGATATATAACCTTTGAGCTCGTACGTCTCAGAGAAGGGTGTATATAGCTAAGAGAATAAATTCTCCGCCACCACAGATATATATTTAATAGAGATCAATTGCTATGTCATCAATTCACAATGTTAGACATACAATCCAAACTGACTATCCGAAATTCAAAGCTCAACTTATATTGTTTTTGGTGTCGAAGTTAAACTCAATTTAACTCAAGATTCATTCTTTTTGAAAAATTTCAAGTTGAACTAATTGTTCAAATTTCCCAAAAATATCTTTACAAGATATATATAATTTTCCACACTTAACCATTTGAAACAAATTCCAAATATTCACTTTTCAATTTTAAAGAAAAATTTATTTAACCTTTAGAAAGTCAAATTTATTATCTCATATCACCATCAAATTCAGATTTTGTTTTGCTTAACAAATTGTTTAACCATTTTAATAATTGGTTTCACTTTCATCTTCTCATTTCATAAGTTATACAACTTATATTCAACAATTACCACTTGGATTTTATTGATTTACTTATACTTACTTTAATTTAACTCCATCCTTTAAGTTAAAAAAATTTCTATCAAAATTCAAATTGTATAAGTTATCAACTCATTTAACATTCCCATAAAAATTTTAAATAGGATTCCAGAGTCTTTTCAACCTTTCAAAACCATTTTTTTTGAAATCAATTCAAATTATCCTTTGAATTTCAAAACCTAAACTCAAAATTTTCCAAACAACTTTCATTTAACACAATTTGGCAGCAATCCCTCTTTTGGAAACCCGAAAATGAACACCAATGATGTCATGATCATCATCGGAATTATTTTCTGGCGACCGAAAAGAGTTTAGAGCTTTAATTTCTCCAAAACAATTTTCCAAAATATCAAATCCTTTCAAAACACTTCTCTGGAATTTTATTTGCAGATTATAAATCACATTTATAAGTTTTTTACTTATATAATTTCATTTCTTATATATAAGATTATTTCACAAGTGTAAATCATTTTAATTATAACTTCATACTTATAATTCTTCGCTTATACAATTCATTCTTTTACAATATGTTTCATTTAACTTATTCAACAACCAAACAACCAATTCATATACACTTTAATAATTCTGAAAAATTATTCCTTTATATATAAAATATAATCAAGGTAAAATTATTTCATTTACCCAATTCAAAATGATACTATGTCGACTTGCCTCGTTTAAGTGTTTAGAAATTCCTATCGATAATATGGCGTCCCATCTACCGACCAGAATTCACAAACAGCTCAACGGATAAGCAAACACAATATAAAACATTTTATATTCACTAAAAAATACACGCTCATATCTATTATTACACTCAAACTCATTCTAGAGTACTGCTGACTCTATCTCTAATGAGCAATACCCAACAGAGCCATGGTTGTCGCTTAACCATATGCTCTGATACCAAATGTGACGAATGCGATTTTTCGTCGCTCGAAAACCGACATCAATACGTACACTGTATCAACTGCCAAGTAGTCGAAGGCCGGAAAACCGTACCGTTAGGGTTAAAGAAGAGGTAGAAGATAGAAGAAGAGAGAAAGAAAAAGAAAACAACAGAAACAATAATAGAATCTCACATATCGCAGCGGAACAACATATAATAAATAAAATGAATAATCTTTAAATAAAGAATTATATCAGTTATTACATTACATCATATTACATCATCAGAGTGTACAACAACAAACAGTGGAAAAGAAATACTATATATTAGTGAATACGCCATGTCATCCAACTTGCCTCCAGCAACTCCTGAATTCCCGAATATCCTGATAAAAATAACTCTTAACTGCCCGTGTGGAAATTGGTGGGCACCCAGAGTTTAGGAAGGAAAACAATAAACTCCGAGTCAGTCATGGGACTGGTGTGAGAAATTAAAACAGTTTATCTTTAAAACAAAGAACAGGATAATTTTAAAATAGATTCACCTTTACCACTTTTGAAAACAAATTTCAATCATTTTCCTTACGAAGAAATACTTTCATTTCAAAATGGTCATTTAAACCAATTAAATAAATCCTTACCGATTTACTTTATATTTACGTTCCAAATCCGTAAATTCATTCCCACACTTCTGTTTGCAAAAAAATTGGGCAAACGCCTCCTATTCGTATGATTTAGTTGATTATATGTTGATCTGGATGGTTCGGGTGATTTATGCAAATATATGAAATAGATGGACTAAACTGTAAAAGACACACAAATTTATAGTGGTTGGGCCAGAACGTGCCTACGTTATGTGCCCCACTTTAGGGGGCAAATGTTGGGTAAATTCTTACCACCGATCCAAGGCACCACCGGACCACTTATCCAACCTCCGCCGAACCACGTTGCCAGGCCAGATTGTGTAACGACCCATATTTTACGTGTCGATAAATCGTAAAATAGTTGCATTAGGTCGTTGATGTTGTTAAGTCGTTTTGAGTTGAGTCGACCATAGCTTAAGTCGTATGGAAGTTAACTCGTGTGGTGCTTAAGTCGTGGGTAGCTTGGGTCGTGTGAACGAGTTAGTGGTATGGAGCGACTTAAGGTAGTTGACGACTTACGGGTTAGCGAGTTAGAGAGGGTAGCGACCTAGGAGTTAGCGGTGTTAGCGACCTAAGAAAGATGAGTCGGTTGAACGACTTAAGACAGCGAGCGGGTTAGTAGATTGGAACGACTTAAGGTGTTGCCGGGTTAAGGGTTTGGCCGTGTTAAGGTGTGGCCGACTTAAGGAGGGTAGGCCGGTTAGGCGAGCTAGCGACCTAAGATAGTTAGCGACCTAGGGAATGAGGGTTTGAGTCGTTCCAGTTAGGTGTAAGCGACCTAGTGGTGAGAGACCTAGTGGTGAGCGACCTAGTGGTGAGCGACCTAGTAGTGAGCGACCTAGTGGAGAGCGACTTAAGGAGGACGGCGACCTAGTGGATAGCCTGTGTTGAAGTTAGGTCGTTGGGCGACTTAGGGTCGTAGGTCGTTAAGTTGTGCCTGTGGTTTTTAGGTCGGCCTGTGTTTTAAGTCGCGTGTGTTCGTATGTCGTTAGGTCGTTGTGTGTTAGGTCGCTAGGTCAAGTGTAGTTGAGTCATGTAATGGCTTAGGTCGCAAGCCTTTAGGTCGGCAGGGTGAGTCGGCAACTAGCTAAGTCGTTAGGTCGCGCGTGTGTTTTAGGTCGTTGGGTTTGTTGAGTCGCTAGGTCGCATGAGTCGTTAAGTCGGCCGTGCGTTGAGTGCTTTTTGGTCGTAGGTCATGATGTTTTTAGGTCGTGAGCGACCTAATACCGTGCGACCTAAAAATCTGCCTATAAATAGAAGGGGTTTGACTCACTTTTTGGCACCGGATTTTGAAGCGACGAAGTGCTGCCATTTTGAGATCTCGACTTCAACACTTCTTCACTTCTTTTCTCCACTCTAATCTAGTGATTCCTTCCATCTAAATCGAAGATCCAAGGGCCAAAGTTGAAGATCTCCATCCGTTGAAGAGAGATTTCATCGTTTGAAGCGAAGCTTTGAAGGATCAAGCTTGATTCCTTGCTGTCCAGATCTGAAGTTGGTTGTTTTTGAGGTGTTTAGGCGATTCGGTGAGTGGTAGTTATCTCTCACACGGACCCAAGGGAGTATATTGGATCGGTGGCTTGTTTATGTGTTAAAGATAGTTATTTCTTACATTTTCCCTAAGTCTACATGTAGATCTATTGTTCATGAAGTTTTGACATCTATTTTACTACATGTTCACTTATGCAAGTTCATTCATCAAGTTGTAGAGATATTGTTCATAATTCATGCTTGTTAGAATGCATGTTAGACTTGAACTCTTTATTTACGAAATTGCCATTATTGTTGTAATTACTTATTAGATCTTGTTTGAATGATTGATTACTTGGATTAATGTTTGATTTGGTTGATTAGTTGATTGATAACTTGATTTGGACAAGTTGGTCGAAGATGATTCAAAAGCTAAGTGGAAAGGCTCTTGAATGGTGAAAGCTGCTTGTGGCATATGAAGCGGATGTGGAAGCTCATATGGATAGATTTGATGACGATGGACTTTGCCATGATGCGATGAGGCAAACCATGACGTTGAGATGGGACTTTGCTATGATGCGTTGAAGCAAAGCATGATGTGTGAGAGCCCTGGTTTAATCCAGACGGGATCATCCCAAGCATGTTGATAACTTGGTGATGCGGTCCGGGTTTGTGGATAATGGTGGGCTCGAGAGGCGCTTGAGCTAGTGTGAGAATAGTCGTCGAGGAGGATGACTAGGAGGCTTGGATCTTATCATTATTGAAGGTTCTAGCATGCTCAAAGCAAGAGTACGTTGGAACGGGTCACTATGACGTTCCAGACACGGGTCACGATGACGTGTTAGTACTCTGGGCAGATGCGATAGTCCTACGCACGGGTCATGATGACGTGCAGAGTTATGTCTAGAACCGGGGTTGCCATTAGCCCTTTGACGGATGGCTGAAAGAAGGTGCCGGTCATTCAATTAACGGTGATATCGAGGCAATGATAACAGTGATAGCCAGAGTCATGGATGTTTGGTTGTATCGTCATTCGGACTCAAGAGCGGTGTTTTCGGAGTGCTTATCTGATCTTGGTTTAGGCCTTGGGGGTTTGTACTTGGAAAACATCGACCTTGACTCGAATGATAATTACTTTGCTTGAATGTCTGAATTGCTATGTTTACTTCTGCTTAGTGTGTCTGGGGGCTATCACTGTAGAATGAGGTGGAGTGGGATGGTTGAGTTCCTATTCCTTTTATCCTTTATGCTCTTTTGGTATGTTTGATAGTTAATTTACTGCTCACTAAGACTGTTGTCTGACTAAAGGTTTTATGTTCAACTCTTATTACCTTGGGCTGTTCATCCATGTTGGGATGGGCAGACTAGGTAGCAGGTGACAGGTGATGTTCTTGGCTACCAACGCTGTTGATGACGAAGACGAGCTGGAGGCTTTTGCATATTGTTTTCTTACTATATGTACTAGATGTTCCGCTGTTTGTATATTCTCTGAGTGATATGTAGTGAGGCTGGATGTATTGACTTTGCTGATTGTTGTATCAAACTATTAGAGTTTATATGATGAGATTCTATTATATGGAGCTTCACTATGTATATTTTCTATTGTATTTTGTCCATGCGCTGTGAGTAACACGATAGACTATTCTGTTTTATCTTACCCTGACTATTGTCCATGGCTGCCTGGCACACCCTTCAGCGCACCATTCTCTTGTTTTAGTGCGGGATTCATGGCCGGTCGTCACATTTGGTATCAGAGCTTTGGTTAATCGATTTTAGCCAACGCTCGCTGACGTAACTATGTATGAGAGACGTAATTGTAATTTTGATGGATGATTACTATATATAATATAGTAGTTTAGAAGGATTTGAACTCCTTATGTAGTTGTTTCTCAAGGTGTTCTAAATCATTCCTATTAGGGATGAGTCGAAGTGAGAGACAAGCTGCTAGGGAAAGCCGTGCTGCTGGGGGAGCTACTGACTATGCTGCAATGTTCGAGGCTATGATGACTTCGATCATGAGAAGGATACCAACTTCAGGACAGTCAGTAGATGTTGGAGTTCAAGTTCAAGCTCCAAGACCAGTCGATTTTGCTAAGTTGTGTAAGGACTATACTGCTCTTGGAGGAAAGGTTTTCTTGGGAACAGAATCAACCATAGATGTTCAAAGATGGATAGATGCTTGTAGAAGGATTTTTGGTGATTTTGGAATTGAGGATACAACTAAGAGGAAGCTTGCATCAAGGCAGCTTCAAGGGAGAGCTTCGGATTGGTGGAATTCTATCACCATTGATACTCCAGAGGAAGAGATTACTTGGGAGCAATTCCAAGTTAGATTTGAAGCTAAGTTCATTTCTACAGCTCAGAAATCTGTTCTGTTTAAGAAGTTTGTGGAGCTCAAGCAAGGTGGGAGACCAGTTCTTGAGTTTGTTTCGGAGTTTGAAGCTTTGTCCAAGTATGCCAGTTCGTATATTGAATCTCCCTATCATAAGAATGAGAAGTTTGTGACAGGCTTGGACAATTATCTTGGGAGACAGTTGGTGGATCATCTAGACGATCCGTTTGAGAAGCTTGTGGAGAAAGCTCTCAGGCACGAGAGTTTGTTTCCTAAGGAAGGATCTTTGTTGCTGTGACCAAGGACGAGTCCAAACCACAGCAGGGTGGAAACAAGAAGAGGAAGCAGCAACAGCAGAAGGGTAAGGATGGCCAGAAGAAGCCAAAGGGTGAAGTGACCTGCTACAATTGTCGGCAGAAGGGCCATTTCTCTAGGGATTGCAAGAATACAAAGGTGTAGTTGAAGTGCCACAACTGTGATAAGCTGGGGCATATCAGGAAGGATTGTCCGGAACCGAGGAAAGATAAGCAAATTGTGCAAGCTTATGCTTTGGGGGCTGTTCCATCATCTTCGAAAGCTCCTACTGCGGAAGAGAAGGGGAAGAGTGTGGTGGTTCAAGGTACACTTTCCACTTGTGGTGTTCCAGTTAGAGTGTTATTTGATACTGGGGCGTCGCATTCGTTTGTTTGTAATGATCTTGTAGGCCGGTTGGGTTTGGAACCGGATATTGTTGATAGACCATTGGTTGTGACTAATCCAGTAGGGGGTTCGTCATGTTTGTGTATGGTTTGCCGTGGTCTAGTTGTATCGAGTCATGATTGCTCTTTTGTTTGTGATTGCTTTGTTCTGAACTTTGCGGGGTTCGGAATTATTTTGGGTATGGACTGGCTTAGGAAGTATGCGGCAAAGGTTGAGTGTGAGAGGCTGGAGGTGACAGTCGGGAATGTGGAGGGGCGAAAAGTTGTGATACGATATAAGCATGAAGAAGGCGTCTTCATGAGCTTCATGTATTCGCTGGTTGTTCCACGGGATGGGCTGTCATCGATGCCGGTTGTGAATGGATTTGAGGACGTCTTTGACGAGGTCAAAGAGTTACCGCCGAATAGGGAGATCGAGTTTCGTATCGATCTAGTTGAGGGAGCCGGACCTGTTGTGATGCCTCTTAGGCGGATGGCGCCTAGAGAACAGCAAGAGTTGAGGGTGCAAGTTGATGACCTTTTCGGAAAGGATTCACTCGGCGTAGTATGTCCAAATGGGGTGCACCAGTTGTGTTCGCAACCAAAGCGGATGGATCGCTGAGGTTGTGTGTGGATTATCGTGAGCTGAATAAAGTGACTAGGAAGAACAAGTATCCATTGCCGAGAATAGATGACTTGTTTGATCAGCTTCACGAAGCTAGGGTGTTTTCTCAGATGGATTTGGCAACGGGATTTCACCAGTTGAGAGTGGCTAAGGATAGTGTGCCGAAGACTGCTTTTAGGACACCATCCGGTTTCTATGAGTGGCTGGTAATGCCGTTTGGATTGACCAATGCACCAGCATATTTTGTGGATCTTATGAATAGAGTATTCAGAGATCAGTTGAACAAGTTCGTACTTGTGTTCGTGGATGATATTTTGGTTTACTCCAGAAATGAAGATGAGCACAAGACGCACTTGCGGATTGTTTTGGAAATCTTGCGAAAACATCAGCTGAGGGCTATGTTTTTGAAGTGTCACTTCTGGAAGAGTGAAGTGAGATTCTTAGGCCATGTTATCTCTGGAAATGGAATAGCGGTTGATCCCGCTAAGGTAGCAGCAATCCAGGATTGGGTTAGACCTAAGAATGCATCTGATGTGAGAAGTTTTCTTAGATTAGCAGGATATTATCGTCGGTTTATCAAAGACTTTTCCAAGATAGCTGCACCGTTAACAGGATTGACGAAAAAGAACCAGGTGTTCAAATGGGATGATAAGTGTGAGCAAGCTTTCGAAATCCTGAAAGAGCGACTAACAAGTGCTCCTGTTTTGACTATTCCAAGTGGGAATGATGAGATGGTGGTTTACACCGATGCATGTGGTACTGGACTTGGAGCAGTGCTAATGTAGAAGGATAAAGTTGTTGCATATGCAAGTCGACAACTGAAGCCGCATGAAAGGAATTACCCGACTCATGATTTGGAGTTAGCGGCGATTGTTTTTGCTCTGAAGATGTGGAGACATTATCTATTGGGAGTTCAATTCGAGTTGTTTACGGATCATAAGTCGTTGAAGTATCTGTTCTCCCAAAAGGATTTGAATCTTCAGCAGCAACGATGGCTAGAGTTTTTAGCATCGTATGATTTTGGTATAGCCTATACTTCGGGAAAAGGTAACGCAGTGGCAGATGCGTTAAGTCGAAGACATGCAGGATTGGGAGCCATGTTTTCGGAATGGAATAATCTTGAGTATTTGGCTGGATTTGACTTCAGGTCTAGATGTGAATTGGAACCTGAGATGTTGGCAAACTTATCCATTAGACCTACTCTTGTGGAAAGAATTGGCGAGAGTCAAAAGCAAGATGATAAGCTTGTCAAGATTGTCCGTGATTTGGAATCTGGGTTAGACCCAGAAAAGGATAAAGGATTCGAAGTCGATCGAGAGGGTTGGCTTCGGAAACAAGGATGACTAGTTGTTCCCGATATAGATGAATTGAGAGATGAAGTTCTTAGGAAAAGTCATCACTCGAAGTTGACAATTCATCCAGGTGGAAATAAGATGTATCGGGATATGAAAAGGACCTACTACTGGGAAGGTATGAAGAAGGATGTTGGAAATTTTATTTCCAAGTGTATGAACTGCCAGTTGGTAAAAGCCGAGCAGAAGAAGCCCAGTGGATTGCTTCAGCCATTAGAGGTTCCTACATGGAAGTGGGAGCAGATATCGATGAATTTTATCGATGGTCTACCTAGAACCAGGGCAGGGAATGAAGGGATTTGGGTCATCGTGGATCGTTTGACTAAGAGTGCAAGATTCATTCCTGTTCGATCTACCAGGACTGCATCGAAGTTGGCTGAGTTATATGTTAAGTGGATAGTTCGATTCCATGGTATTCCGAAGAGTATAGTGAGCGATCGAGACCCATTGTTCACTAGTGGATTTTGGAAGAGCTTCCAGGAATTTTCGGGAACTGAGTTTTGTTTGAGTACAGCTTTCATCCACAAACAGATGGTCAGACCGAGAGAGTCAACCGAGTTTTGGAAGATCTTCTCAGAGCATGTGTTTTGGACTTCGGGGGATCATGGGAAGATCATCTTCATTTGGTGGAATTTGCGTATAATAACAGTTACCAGTCAAGTATTGGTATGGAGCCGTATGAAGCATTGTATGGAAGACCGTGTAACTCTCCGACATGTTGGTTGGAAACTGGAGAAAAGCTGATACTTGGGCCAGAGATGATTCGTCAGACTTCGGATTGTATAGAGATCATTCGGCAACGAATAAAGGCAGCCCAAGACCATCAGAAAAGTTATGCCGATAATCGTCGTAAGGATTTGGAATTCGATGTAGGAGATACGGTTTTTGTGAAGATTTCTCCTCTGAAGAATGTTATTCGATTCGGGAAGAAAGGAAAGTTAACTCCTAGATATGTTGGACCATTCCCGATCATCGAGCGAATTGGAAAGCTCGCTTATAGATTGGAGTTACTGGAAAAGATGGCGGGTGTGCACAATGTTTTTCATGTACCTTATCTACGGAAGTATGTGCACGACCCAAGTACGGTGGTTTCTGCTGATAGTTGTGAAGATTTAGAGGTTGATCCAGTTGTTACGAGACCTCGTAAGCCGCTTCATGTTGTTGAAACCGACACGAAACAACTTAGGAGGAAGACGATTACGTTGCTCAAGATACAATGGAGTGATGATGTTGACGACTGTACATGGGAGGAGGAAGAGAGGATGAAGGCAGCTCATCCTGAACTCTTCGAGGTATGGCCCTAAGGTGTCGTGACATCTCACGAATTTGTAGCTTGTTCTAAGTCTTAGAATTCTGCATGCTAGGCTAGTAATTGGATGCATGGTTTGTTGATTGCTGTGGATGGTAGGCATGCAGAATAATTTCGGTTGCTCTTGTTTGTTTGGAATTTCGGGGGCGAAATTCCTAAGGGGGAGAGAATGTAACGACCCGTATTTTACGCGTCGATAAATCGTAAAATAGTTGCATTAGGTCGTTGATGTTGTTAAGTCGTTTTGAGTTGAGTCGACCATAGCTTAAGTCGTATGGAAGTTAACTCGTGTGGTGCTTAAGTCGTGGGTAGCTTGGGTCGTGTGAACGAGTTAGTGGTATGGAGCGACTTAAGTTAGTTGACGACTTACGGGTTAGCGAGTTAGAGAGGGTAGCGACCTAGGAGTTAGCGGTGTTAGCGACCTAAGAAAGATGAGTCGGTTGAACGACTTAAGACAGTGAGCGGGTTAGTAGATTGGAACGACTTAAGGTGTTGCCGGGTTAAGGGTTTGGCCGTGTTAAGGTGTGGCCGACTTAAGGAGGGTAGGCCGGTTAGGCGAGCTAGCGACCTAAGATAGTTAGCGACCTAGGGAATGAGGGTTTGAGTCGTTCCAGTTAGGTGTAAGCGACCTAGTGGTGAGCGACCTAGTGGTGAGCGACCTAGTGGTGAGAGACCTAGTAGTGAGCGACCTAGTGGAGAGCGACTTAAGAAGGACGGCGACCTAGTGGATAGCCTGTGTTGAAGTTAGGTCGTTGGGCGACTTAGGGTCGTAGGTCATTAAGTTACGCCTGTGGTTTTTAGGTCGGCCTGTGTTTCAAGTCGCGTGTGTTCGTATGTCGTTAGTTCGTTGTGTGTTAGGTCGCTAGGTCAAGTGTAGTTGAGTCGTGTAATGGCTTAGGTCGTAAGCCTTTAGGTCGGCAGGGTGAGTCGGCAACTAGCTAAGTTGCTAGGTCGTGCGTGTGTTTTAGGTCGTTGGGTTTGTTGAGTCGCTAGGTCGCATGAGTCATTAAGTCGGCCGTGTGTTGAGTGCTTTTAGGTCGTAGGTCGTGATGTTTTTAGGTCGTGAGCGACCTAATACCGTGCGACCTAAAAATCTGCCTATAAATAAAAGGGGTTTGGCTCACTTTTTGGCACCGGATTTTGAAGCGACGAAGTGCTGCCATTTTGAGAGCTCGACTTCAACACTTCTTCACTTCTTTTCTCCACTCTAATCTAGTGATTCCTTCCATCTAAATCGAAGATCCAAGGGCCAAAGTTGAAGATCTCCATCCGTTGAAGAGAGATTTCATCGTTTGAAGCGAAGCTTTGAAGGATCAAGCTTGATTCCTTGTTGTCCAGATCTGAAGTTGGTTGTTTTTGAGGTGTTTAGGCGATTCGGTGAGTGGTAGTTATCTCTCACACGGACTCAAGGGAGTATATTGGATCGGTGGCTTGTTTATGTGTTAAAGATAGTGATTTCTTACATTTTCCCTAAGTCTACATGTAGATCTATTGTTCATGAAGTTTTGACATCTATTTTACTACATGTTTACTTATGCAAGTTCATTCATCAAGTTGTAGAGATATTGTTCATAATTCATGCTTGTTAGAATGCATGTTAGACTTGAACTCTTTATTTACGAAATTGCCATTATTGTTGTAATTACTTATTAGATCTTGTTTGAATGATTGATTACTTGGATTAATGCTTGATTTGGTTGATTAGTTGATTGATAACTTGATTTGGACAAGTTGGTCGAAGATGATTCAAAAGCTAAGTGGAAAGGCTCTTGAATGGTGAAAGCTGCTTGTGGCATATGAAGCGGATGTGGAAGCTCATATGGATAGATTTGATGACGATGGACTTTGCCATGATGCGATGAGAAAAACCATGATGTTGAGATGGGACTTTGCTATGATGCGTTGAAGCAAAGCATGATGTGTGAGAGCCTTGGTTTAATCCAGATGGGATCATCCCAAGCATGTTGATAACTCGGTGATTGCGGTCCGGGTTTGTGGATAATGGTGGGCTCGAGAGGCGCTTGAGCTAGTGTGAGAATAGTCGTTGAGGAGGATGACTAGGAGGCTTGGATCTTATCGTTATTGTAGGTTCTAGCATGCTCAAAGCAAGAGTACGTTGGAACGGGTCACGATGACGTTCCAGACACGGGTCATGATGACGTGTTAGTACTCTGGGCAGATGCGATAGTCCTAGGCACGGGTCATGATGACGTGCGGAGTTATGTCTAGAACCGGGGTTGCCATTAGCCCTTGACGGACGGCTGAAAGAAGGTGCCGGTCATTCAATTAACGGTGATATCGAGGCAATGATAACAGTGATAGCCAGAGTCATGGATGTTTGGTTGTATCGTCATTCGGACTCAAGAGCGGTGTTTTCGGAGTGCTTATCTGATCTGGGTTTAGGCCTTGGGGGTTTGTACTTGGAAAACATCGACCTTGACTCGAGTGATAATTACTTTGCTTGAATGTCTGAATTGCTATGTTTACTTCTGCTTAGTGTGTCTGGGGGCTATCACTGTAGAATGAGGTGGAGTGGGATGGTTGAGTTTCTATTCCTTTTATCCTTTATGCTCTTTTGGTATGTTTGATAGTTAATTTACTGCTCACTAAGACTGTTGTCTGACTCAAGGTTTTATGTTCAACTCTTATTACCTTGGGCTGTTCATCCATGTTGGGATGGGCAGACTGGGTAGCAGGTGACAGGTGCTGTTCTTGGCTACCAACGCTGTTGATGACGAAGACGAGCTGGAGGCTTTTGCATATTGTTTTCTTACTATATGTACTGGATGTTCCACTGTTTGTATATTCTCTGAGTGATATGTAGTGAGGCTGGATGTATTGACTTTGCTGATTGTTGTATCAAACTATTAGAGTTTATATGATGAGATTCTGTTATATGGAGCTTCACTATGTATATTTTCTATTGTATTTTGTCCATGCGCTGTGAGTAATACGATAGACTATTCTGTTTTATCTTACCCTGACTATCGTCCATGGCTGCCTGGCACACCCTTCAGCGCACCATTCTCTTGTTTTAGTGCGGGAGTCATGGCCGGTCGTCACAGATTGCTTCAGCCCAGGCCCATCAGCAGCTATATACATCCAGAACCCCTGCCCGCAGCCTCACTCTATAAATAAAGGGGCAGGGGTACAACAATGGCAGACAAATTTGAGAGCTCAAGCATGGAAGGAACTTTCAAACAACTTTCATATACTTGTATATAAAGCTTTGTACTTGTAATCTGAAAGAAAAAGGAGAATAACATATAAAGTGGACGTAGGCACGTTCTGGCCGAACAACTATAAATCTATGTGTCTTTTACAGTTTAGTCCATCTATTTCATATATTTGCATAAATCACCCGAACCATCCAGATCAACATATAATCAACTAAATCATACGACTAGGAGGTGTTTGCCCAATTTTTGTGCAAATATTTTTGGCGCTTTCATCGAGTGCCAGGAGCTCGAAGCTTCAGCTTCTCCCACTTAACCCTTTTTCTGTCAACATCGTTCATTGCTTGGAAAATATGGCTCCCGGACGGAAGAAAGATGCTAACAAAGGAAAGGACATCGCAACTGGCAGCATCACAAATCCAGTGACCAGAGACCAAGAAAATCGTCTAGTTCCAACAGCAAATTTAAATCAGGCAAATCCGACAGCCCCTGCTATGGAACAACCAATTACAAGGACGGATCTAGACAGGATTATGGCTGAAGTAACTAACCGCTTCGCATCTCAACAAGAAGCCTTGGTGGACCAACTCATGTCACGCTTAAGGGATGCTGAAGGATCCAACCGCAACACTGAATCATGGGGCGAGTCCCGATCTGGAGGATCTAAGAGACGACAAAGGTTTTTCTTCTTCGAAGAGGTTAACAACAGAAACAACAATGGTAGGAGCCGAGCCCGGACTCATCCCGAATTCCGACCCGAGGAAACACTTAGAACTGAACCCAACAGGGGAGGTACCAGGCAAGGGGCGGATGTAGATGAGCCTATCATGCTACCTAACCATGGAAACACCAGTAGACGGGGCCGGGCTGGAGTCCAGCCCGAAGTTGGACCCGAGGAAGTGCTAAGAACAGAACCCAGCAGGGGAAGATCAAGGCAAGGGCCAACTGTGGCTGACCCCAGCATGCCCTCGGAAGACCAGAGGCAGCCATTGGAGAATGTTAGGAGTGATAGACAATACCATCCCTACAAGTCGTCTGGACGGAATCAGTCCCGCAGGGAAGAACCAAACTCATTTCTATCCACTCCAAGTTCTGATGAAAGGATGGCGCGATTGTTCAGAGAGTGCGTCCAACGGGAGCAAAGAGAGGCGGGGATAGGTGCTAGGGTAACCAGCCCCTTCACCCGCAATATCGAAACTGCCATCACCCCCTGGGAATGGAAAATGCCAACGATGGAACCTTACAAGGGAACCTCTGACCCCATCGTACACTTACAAAGATACACCCAACATATGCTCATGAGCGGAGCAACAGAAGGAGTGTTGTGTAAATGCTTCCCACTATTCTTGGCAGATCTAGCTACCTCCTGCTTCTGCCACCTACCCCAAGGGTCCATCAGCTCATGGGAAATGTTGAAAGAAAAGTTCATCAGTCAGTTCCGCATTCATGTGGAACAACCCGAGGACGCTTATTCCTTATCTAATATCAAATAGAAACCCGAAGAGACAGTGCAACAATATCTGACCCGATTCAACGCCGCGGCGGCCGCAGTCCAAGATGCCGACAAGAAACTTATCCTAATGGCCCTCTGCAGTGGTGTGCATCCGGATACTAAATTTCTAGAAGACTAACCAAGGAAAAACCAGCTACTTTACCTGATTTCTTCCATGAAGCTGGAAAGTATATGAGACTTGAAGACGCTGCCACTGAGAGGCAGTCAGGGCAACAGGCTAAGACAGCTCCAGACAGGGTTCCCGCTGCAGCAAAGGATGTTCGAAGTGACTCTAGAGACAATGCTGGGGGCAAGAAGGGAGAAAAGCGCTTATATCGACCAAGACCGAGATTTGACTCCTACACTCCTTTGAATGAAACAATCGAAAACATCTTCCTAGCCACCCAAGATGAAGTTAGATACAAGCGCCTCCCGCACAAGAAGGAGTCAGATAATGCACTCAAATTTGGAAAGTTCTGCCGCTTCCACGAATCCCATGGACATGACACCAATGAATGCCACCATCTTCGGGACTTGATTGAAGAACACATTAGAACGAGGAGACTGGAACGCTATGTAAAAAGCCAGAACAGGACTCCAGCTCCCGCCAATGAAAACCCAGGGCTACCCCTCCCAGAGGTAGGCGGAGGAAATCGCAACACCAACGGCTCTAGTCAAGAGAAGATAGTGGTCCATACCATATCGGGAGGACCACACAACGCCGACAAAAGCTGGGCAGAGATGGAAAGATACGGTAAGTCACTTAGAAATGATGAAGGCTACTTCAATTCTGTTATGGAAGAACGCCACCCGAAACGGAAAGAGAGTGACGACATCACATTCAGTTGGCGTGATCTAGAGGGAAGACAATACCCACACATGGATCCTATGGTCATCTCTGCCTGGTTCGGTCCGACCAAAGTTTTTCGAATTTTAGTAGACAGTGGAAGCTCGGTGAATATCCTATTCAAGCATGCTTTCGACAAAATGAAGTTATCAATGAAGGATGTATCTCCCTGCAACAAAACACGACATGGTTTCACTGGAGATGCGAAGATGCCCCTCGGGCAACTGGATCTCTTTGTCGAAATAGGAAGTCATCCCCGCTCTACTGTGCGAAAACAAACGTTTGTACAAATAGAGAACCACTCGGCCTACAACGCCATTTTGGGAAGACCAGCCTTGTCTGACTTTCAAATTGTCCTAGCCCCATAGTGCCTGAAGATGAAATTTCCAACCGATAACGGGATAGGAGAAGTAGAGGGAGATCAAGACGCTGCTCGAGACTGCTATGTAACTGAACTTCGCAATAACCGTAGAAAAGATAAAGGGAAAAACGAAGAGACTACTCTCGGCATGAAAAGCGTGGAAGCATAGCAACTAAAGAAAGCCCCTCCTCTTCGATATACTAGTGATCCTTTCAATGAATTAGACCCCAGGGACAAAGAGGAGGGGGCCACCGCCGAGCCTCCAGAGGCTATGGAATTCGTAGCTGTAGACAAACATGACTCAAGTAGACTATTGAAAATCGGATCTCAACTAAAAGAAGAATTAAAGGATCAACTCATTGATTTTCTTCGCCACAACATGGATTTATTTTCATGGACGCACGCTGACATGACATGAATCTCCCCAGACATAGCATGCCACGTGCTGAACATCGATCCCACCAAGGTGCCACTAAAGCAGAAAAAGAGAAGCATGGGGGCAGAATGATCAGCAGCCCTCGAGGAAGAAGTAAAGAACCTACTTGCCAATAACTTCATACGAGAAGCCATCTACCCAGAATGCATCGCCAACCCGGTGCTGGTAAAGAAGGCTAATGGGAAGTGGCGAACATACATCGACTTCTCCAACTTAAATGACGCTTGTCCGAAGGATTGCTTCCCACTCCCTCGAATTGATCAGCTCGTGGACAGCACCGCCGGACACGAACTCTTATCTTTTATGGACGCATACTCAGGATATAACCAGATCCCTATGCATGCCCCCGATCAATACCACACTAGTTTCATCACTGACCGGGGATTGTACTGCTACAAAGTAATGCCTTTTGGACTTAAAAACGCCGGAGCTACTTATCAGCGCCTCGTCAACAAGATGTTTGCGGAATTAATAGGACGAACTATGGAAGTTTATGTGGATGACATGCTGGTAAAATCAACGAAAGCCAACGATCATATAAATCACCTGGATGAGATGTTTCAAGTACTTCGCCAATATGGAATGAAGCTGAATCCTCTAAAGTGCTCCTTCGGAGTATCGTCGGGAAAGTTCTTGGGATTCATCGTCCATGCCAGGGGGATTGAAGCAAACCCCGAACAAGTCCGAGCTTTGCAAGATATCAAGATACCATCCACTCGAAGAGAGATGCAAAGCCTAAACGGGAAGGTGGCTGCCCTAAGCAGGTTCATCTCTAAAGCAACCGACAAATGCATCCCTTTCTTTGAAGCTCTAAAGAAAGACAAAGGAAAGTTCGAATGGACTGACGAATGCTCGACGGCCTTCCTTAACTTAATCGAACACCTCCAGAGGCCATTTGTACTCTCAACTCCGAATGAAGGCGAGGAACTATACCTATACCTTGCTGTATCGTCCCATGCTTTAAGCACCGCTTTGGTGAGAGAAGACGACCGCGCGCAGCAGCCCGTATACTTTGTAGGCAAGAGATTTACAGGGGCAGAAGTCAGATACCCTAAACTTGAAAAGCTAGCATACTGTTTGCTAATCACGTCACGGAAACTGCGACACTATTTTCAATCTCACTCCATCAGAGTTTGAACCGATCAACCGTTAAGGCAAGTACTCCATCGCCCCGACACTTCTGGGCGACTACTTAAGTGGTGCATTGAACTGAGTCAATATGATATCACCTACCATCCTCGCACCGCTATCAAGGGGCAAGCCATAGCTGATTTCATTGCCGAATTCACTACTAACGAAGGTAAGGAGCAATCTGAAATAGCAGAAGATATCAAGTGGAATCTCTTCGTAGATGGAGCATCAAATGAATAAGGCTTGGGGGCAGGTGTTGTGATAATCACCCCCAGGGGAAGGAAGCTGCACTATGCCCTAAGGCTGGAATTCATTGCCACCAACAATGACGCAGAATACGAAGCAGTGATAGCCGGATTAGAACTTGCCCTGCAGATTGGAGTCGGTTCTTTATGTCTCCATAGTAATTCTCAACTTATTGTAAATCAAATACTGGGAGAATTCCAGACTCGAGAAGAACGACTCATAGCATATCTAAAGAAGACCAAGCTGCTGCTCAATCAGTTGGATCACTGTTTAATCAAACACATTCCTTGGGAAGAGAATCAGGAGGCCAACGAACTGGCAAAGCAAGCTAGCATGAAGGACGACACTGCTTCCCGAACGATAACCATCTCAAAGCAACTGGCTCCGAGCTACGAGCCAATGAATATGATAGCTGCAATTGATGAAGAAACTTGGATGACCCCCATCCAGAAGTAGTTACAAAGTGGCACACTTCCCGACGGACGTAACGAAGTTAAGAAAACCTTAAGGAAAGCTTCCCGCTACACATTACAAGAAGGCATCCTCTATCGGCGCGGCTTCTCTAATCCCTTATTAAGGTGTATCGCTGGAAGGGAAGCCAGGGAAGTCTTGTCCAACATCCATCAAGGAAGTTGCGGAGATCACACCGGAGGACAGACTCTAGCAAAGAAAATACTCCGATACGGGTATTACTGGCCCACTTTAAACACAGACGCCTTAGACTTCGTCAAAAGATGTGACAGATGTCAGAAATTTGCTAAGATTCTTCGACTACCAACAAATGAAATTACTCAAATGACCAGCCCTTGGCCCTTTGCAATATGGGGAATTGACTTGATTGGCGAACTGCCAATGGGCCGAGGCGGAGCTAAATATGCCATAGTGGCAGTTGACTATTTCACCAAATGGGTGGAAGCGGAACCTCTAAATAAAATATCTTCGGCAAAAGTTATTAACTTCTTGATCAAAAATGTTTTATGCAGGTACGGGGTTCCACTCAAAATCATATCGGACAATGGACTTCAATTTGACAGCGAGGAATTCGCCGACAGGTGCCAAGAGCACGGAATTCACAAAAGCTTCTCATCTGTGGCTTACCCCCAGGAAAACGGGCAAGTCGAAGCTGTCAACAAAATCCTCAAAACCTTAATCAAGAAGAAACTTGAAAAATCAAAAGGCGCTTGGGTGGATGAACTTCCTACGGCACTTTGGGCCTACCGCACATCTTACAGAACATCAACAGGGCATACTCCTTTCTCTTTGGCATACGGATCGGAGGCCATGCTCCCAGTTGAAACTGTAGTGCCTTCCCACCGTAGGATCCACTACAACCCAGAAGAGAACGAAGAACTCCTCCACATGTCTTTGGATCTAATTGAGGAGAAAAGAAACGATGCAACACTCAAAGCAGCAGCTCACAAGCAAAAAGTTGCAGCACAATACAACTCCAAAGTCAAGCACCGCAGCTTACAAGAAGGAGATCTTGTCCTCAAGCGGATCTTCCCGCGCCCCGGAGCGCTAGATCCAATCTGGGACGGACCCTATGTAATTCATAAAGATCTCCGCAACGGAGCCTATATTTTGTCAACAGTGGACGGAGACGTGTTCCAGAGGGCATGGAACATCCAACACCTCCGTCGATACTTTTCTTACCTTGTACTGCCCATATGAAGTGAATTAACAAAGAGAATCAGTGGACGTAGGCATTTTCGTGCCGAATCACTTTAAAAATCTTGTCTCTGTTTAACTTGTTCCTTTATATCTTGGCTGCTTGTTAAACTTTATCCTTTTCCGTTGAACAAAATCATGTATAACGACATTTCCATTCTGGACACTTCACGGCGCAACCTCACCTGGACAAGACCCAACAGGTACTATGCGTATCTATGCACTCGCCAATGAGACACTTTTTCTTCAGCATCTCTCTGCTGCGGGTTAACTCATTGCTCGCGACTGCCCTCAAAGCCAACTGTAATGAGCCGATTATAAGCCATCAAGAAGGCCGACTATAGCCGATGGCAGCTCATTATAGCGTTCGGCTCGCCGGGAACTGTGAACCTACTTTAAGCCCCAACATAAGGTGTGGCCAGCCAGGGGTAGTTCACGATTGACGATCGGCACCCACGCTAGCCGGCCACAGTAAATCGAATAATACCCACGATTACGGGCCATAATGGCTCGGGTAGTTACTGTGCGCGATCTCGGCTCCGATATGTCTTAAGTGCGGCTGTGGTAAAAAAGTTAAACTCCCCGCGGAGGCGTAAGATGGGTGACAAATGTCTCCAAGACCCACAGCTAGGGAAAGTGACTACAAAACCCGTTTGCCACGAACTTAAGCATATCGACGGCCTTCCGTGATTGGAAGTTTTACTGTTTCTCATATTTCCATTACATTTAAAAACTTTTCTCCTATCCTATATAACGGTCCCCAAAGTACAGGTCACAAAATAGGGGAACTCTCGCTTGTGAAAAATGAACTCACATCCGGATGACGGAACACTCAGCTACATTCCATACTCAGTAACGCAAGACATTCAAAGCAACCCTCTACAACTAAAACACGAAGGGCGGTACTTTCTTCTCTTGTATACAAATACGTGGCTTTAATTTATTCACACATCATATTGACATTGTAAGACACGAAATAATATTTTGAGCAGAAACTTAGCATCAAATACGATTGAATCACATGCATAAACACGCAACTGTATTTCTTATGCAACTTATCAAAATGACAACGGCATTCAAACATGACAGAATCAGCTTATGTTATAAAATTACATAAAGTCATTCGTTACAAATAATATAATTACAAGTTACATTAATGTTTCGGACTAACATAGACATCAACCAAAATATGTACAAGTCAAGTCAAAGAATCGGAGCTTCGCCTCCATCCCGCTAGCCCTCCGGATCTAGTTAACTGCAGGGTCAGAACTCCCCGCATGTACTCCAGAGGTCCCGCCTGCCCAATTCAAAAGATAATCCATCAATAATCACGGAAGATAAGCAATCAAATCACGAAAAGGTTAAATGGAAAGACTTACCAGCGTCTTCTTCCTGATCATCATCATCTAGCTGCACGCCTACCTCATTCGCAGCAAGCAGCCGCATGCCCTCCTTAACCACCACCTTCTCTTCCTTAGTGAATTGGGCCGTAACCACACCCATCCTGAAAGCCGCACCACCTTCCTTATCAGCATCGGCCTTAGCTTCCTCCAAAGCCCGGAGATATATCCTAGCCATAACCCGGAGATAATCGTCTATCCAGGAAAGGTTGCCCTGCCTCCAAGTACGGAAATACATGTCCTGGAGCATCTTATCCATCATCCCCTCGTTCTCCTCAAACTCTTTTATCTGGGTCTCAGAAGCCGACAGCCGTGCGACAGCAACATCTCTCTCCAATCGGTATCTCGAGCAGTCAGCCTGAAGGGACTTCCGCATCACTTCCATCTCCTCCTTCAACTTGGCCTGAGCAAGCTCTGCGGCCTCAAGCCTCCCAGATAACTCCTCTACTTGCTCGAGATCCGCTCTCCGAACCTCATCCACCGTTACAATGGCCATGTCAATTCTCTCTTTGCAAACAGCCTCCATTTTTCGCAACTCAGCCTTGCTAGCCTCTTCCATGGTTTTCTTTAGTCGTCGGGAGGCCGCTTCATGCTGGGATATCTGGATAGCCTGATCGGCAAGCTGTTTGGCCTGATCAGAAACCTTTAGCCGCAATCGAATGTTAGCACTTCCGATTTCCTCCCCAGCCTTGGCCAGTCGAGCGTGATGCTCCATTAGCCTCTTGGTCTCTTCAGCCACCCGATCAATGCTTGCCTTGGCCTCACTCCCCATGGTCACAATCCGAGTAGTAAGCAAATCGAGGTCTAAGGACTTAGCCTCATCAAGCACCCGTACCTTGGGATTGCGGGGAAGAAGATGCTCACCCGTGGCCTCGTCAAAAGAGATGTCCTGAAAACTCGGGTCCAGATTCGGGTGGCCGGCAAATGGGTTGCGAACCAAACCAGGAATGTCTATCGGGGTGACGGTTGGATTTTCGGACGGATGTGGGGAAGGCATAAGCTCGGTATCTTCCTCAGTAATATCATGGATAGGATGGACTAGAGGCTGAGGGCCAGGTGAAGGTTCAAACGAAGATCGCCCCTTCTTCCTCTTTTGCATATCTTCTTCAATAACTCCGAGAAGAGGGTGATAGCTAGCCATATCTCCGGGACGGCTAGTTGACGGCTTTGGTTTGGCAGAAGCTTTGAGTAGCTTGTACTGTTCAAGGCGGTGCCGAATATCTGATGTCTTGGCCACCTTACCCGTTCTTGGAATAAAAACCAAGTGTTACAAGCATGCATGAAACTATGATCCGAGAAATATGTTAAGTTAAAAGGAATAGGAAAACACGCTTATTTTACAAACCCTGAGGAGGAGTGGGATACTGCAATAAGTCCTGAATCTCATTCCAGGACGGAATCTGGCCATAAAATATTACTAAGTCCTTATCATAAGGGGAGTTTGCGAAAGTTAAGAATTCACCTTGAACCGTCGGAGTTGCCTTAGCTGAAGGACCCTCAGAAGATGGATCGGCACAAGTCCCAGCCTTGTCGGCCTTCTTCGCCTTCTCCACCGAGGCTGATCCTTCCTCCAACCCCTCAAAAGCCTGGCGGAAGGCATCATCCGTCCACTCTTGGATCTCCCCTTCCTGCTCGAAAGACAAAGCCCCGGCACCTCTACCACCCTGTCCTTCACCTTCTCCATCTCCTCCGCTCTCCTCCTCGCCTCTCTCTTCCTCTCCACTTTCCTCCTCCGGAACATCTGGGCATGTGCTGGGAGAGGGTCCATCAGATTTCTTAAGCTTCTTCCCCCCGACGACTGGAGGTACCGAGAAAGGTCTCCTCTTGCTACTCTTCGCGGTAGCCCCGTCTTTAGCTTTGGAAGCCCTCTCCTCGGCTGTATCTCTCTGCTTAACCACAGATTGACGTGGCAGAATTAAGTTGTACTCCAGGAGAGTGGCATTCCTGATCAGGTAAGAAGCCGACCTATCCCGTCCCGAGATGGCCTTTATTTCCGCAGCCATTCGAACCAAGGAATCATTCTCCATGACCGCAAAGCCACCTATCGCTAGCAAGAAATAAAAGCATATAAGAGGAAGCATTGGGGTCGAAACAAGGAAAATATAAATGGAGTTCAACTTACAGACGGAAGTGAAAAGACGGAAGGAAATAAGGTCATCCTTAATGAAGAACCATTCTTTCTTGAACATACTGAGCTTCGAATACAAATCCAGGACGGTCTTGAAGGGCACGGCCGCTTCCAAGCTGATATATGGAGACCCCTTCTTATAGCCTCTCAAGTTGTACAAATACCGGATCTCCCGGTTGGAAGGGGGACGCCCATATTTCCTCTGAAAAATGACGAACAAGCACACCAGGATAGCATAGGAATTGGGCTGAAGTTGGAATGGAGCCACCTTCAAATAGGTAAGAAAGCTGACTATCCAGGCATTGATTGGGGGAATGGCCCCGCACATACAATGGTATCGGCTGTAAGCGAAATATCCTTCAGGAGGATCGTACGACATCACACCATCTCCCGGCAGCAGCATACTCGCCCTGTCAATCCCAAAGGAGCGAGCAATGATATCAAGTTGCCCTTCTTTGAGGGAACTCGGATAACAATCGGGAGGAGAGTTCAGAAGGTCCTGGGGGCCATATCCGTCCACTAGTGACCTCGGGGCAGGTCCCTGCCGCACTGGTCCTAGCTGGGCAGGGGGCACAACGGGAGGCTCACTTCGGTCCGTAGATTTTCTCTTCTCTGATCGAGTTTCAACTTTACGAGACATTTATCCGCAACACCAAAAACAAACGCACTGTTAAAATGAGGAGTATAAAGATATAAGTAAACAAAGGCATGTGGTCTGGAATTTCGCTCGAATTCAAAACTCAAGGGATGAAGGTTTTCAGGTTCATTCGGTAACACAAGACCGAAAGGCCATTCGGCACTCACACCATGGAGCTCATTCGGTAAAGCAAAGCACGAGACACATTCGGCACTTGAGCTCCAAGGAGTTCATTCGGTATTCAGAGTCTCAGGGTTCATCCGGTAATTTAAGTATAAGTTTCATTCGGCAGTTCGAAAATAAGAAGTTTCATCCGGCAGAATAGCGTCTCACCTGGTTCGGCAAAGGTAAGGGTTTGATTCGGCAATCAGTTGATTCGGCTATCTCAAAAGGTAAAGGGATAACGGTGGCATAACGCCCCTACTTATAGGCAAGCATAGGATAACCGGACCAACCGGTTCGGCACTCTAAACCGAATGAAGCTGGCCCAACTACAAGAAAACAAAGCGCGACACATGCAGGCATGTGCCCCACTTTGGGGCGCAAATGTTGGGCAAATTCTTACCACCGATCCCAAAAGCTTCTCCAATAACCACTGCCGAACCAGGTGACTACCGGCCCACAAACTTATTCAACGACCACCATGACCGAACCAAACAATTGCCGGTCGAACCCCTCTAGCATGCCTGCCGAACCACCTCATCACCGGTCCAAAACCCACCTACCACCGGTCCAAAACCTTCTCCAACAACCACCGAACCATCTCCTGACCTACCACTGCCGAACCATCCTAACCGGACCAAGCCACTTCCCTACCGGACCAACGTCCCACCGAACCAACTCTCCACCCAAGCCATGCCGAACCACTTCACCACCGGACCACATGCCACCGGTCCAAAACCCTCGACCGAACCAAAAGCTTCTCCAACTCCACACCACCGTTCCAAGGCACCACCGAACCACTTATCCAACCTCCGCCGAACCACGTTGCCAGGCCAGATTGCTTCAGCCCAGGCCCATCAGCAACTATATACATCCAGAACCCCTGCCCCCAGCCTCACTCTATAAATAGAGGGGCAGGGGTACAACAATGGCAGACAAGTTTGAGGGCTCAAGCACGGAAGGAACTTTCAAACAACTTTCATATACTTGTATATAAAACTTTGTACTTGTAATCTGAAAGAAAAAGGAGAATAACATATAAAGTAGATGTAGGCACGTTCTGGCCGAACCACTATAAATCTATGTGTTTTTTACAGTTTAGTCCCTGCTTTTTATATATTTGCATAAATCCCCCAAATCACTGAAAACAACATAAAATCAACTAAATCATACGACTTGGAGGTGTTTGCCCATTTTTTGTGCAAACAACTTCAAAAATAAATCAATGTTTATTTTTAAACAAATTTTCCTTTCTTTTATAAACTCCATAGTGAATTTACAATTCCAAAATATCTATGAATATACGATTTCCAAATCAATTTCTAATATTCATTTTCAATTTATCTCTAAAAGATAAAATCTCAAAACATTCACTTCATATTGGAAAACATTTCCATACTTATTTAATAATAAGTAATTCACAAATCCATTTATTTTAAACACTTGGAAAATATTCAATATACTTAAATTGAAATTAAGTATATATTTCATTCTTTAAGGAAAACGTGCGCTTAAACACATTTGTTTGGGCCAAAACGAATGTTACGTAAAACATCGTTACGACAACCCAAAATCACTAGTATAGGGATTCGAAATTTAGACAGATATATAAATCCCAATACTATACAAAAACATTTCCTTTCGAAAATCCTTTACTATAACAACAGTGTTATAGTCTACCATTTCCTTCTATTTCTCGAAAACGTCTATTTCAACAATGAATGTTGAAATCTATGTATTCGATTCATAATACATTTTAAAACATCTTTTTAAAATAATTAACTTCATTTTATAATATTGCTTTCCCAAAACATAACCATTTTATTTAATAATATATTCACTATCCAAAATCGCGAATATACTTTACTAACCCAATTTCAATATTTACTACACGTTTTATTTCAAGAATTTATTCGCTATCAAAATCGCGAATATATTTCCTTTTATAAACTTCTATATTCAATTTATCAAATTCAATTGATTTCGAATTTATAAACCTTGTCTATAAATTCTATTTCTATTTATAAACTTTGATTTATAAATCTCCTTTATTAATCCAATTCAAATTATATAACTCAATTATATACCAAAAGTCTATATTATAAGTTAAATACTTATAATTCATTTATTTACAAATCGTTCTTTTAAAAATTCACAAATTATAAATCTTATTACTTATAAGATTTCATTTATAGCCTTATTTTCAACATTAACAGAACCCCTTTTAAAATTCCATTATTTTCGATTTATAAAATATATATCGTATAAATCCCATCTATAAACCATTTATGCTTCATCAAAGATTTCAATTTAAATGCAAAAATCCGATTTATAAGTTAATTACTTAAAATGTTTTATTTTACAACATCTATTCATTTTATGACTTCTCAATTTATGAGTCTATAATTTCATTCACTTAAAAATCCAATTTTTTTATACTTCATTTTAACACTTAACAAACTCGTTTATAGTTCAAATATTATTAATTTATAAATATCAATTCAAAAATCTTTTATATACATCCTTTATAATGATTCAAAATTCCAAATTAAACCATTTTATAATTTAATCACTACTTATTTCAAAAATCTCAATTTGGTTATATTTTTCAAAAAATCATAATTTTTAATAACATAAAAATTTATAACGTTTTAATTATTTAAACCGAGTCAATTCGAAAATTTAATAAAACGTATACTTTCAAAAATCACTTTAAAAATCTTTTTTTTTAAATCAAAATCATTATTTTAAAACTTCAAAAATGGATCCGATGATGCAACAACACCCAATAGTCAATCACGGCAACAAACATCATATATCATCATATGATAATCAACAAACATCAAAATATCTGTAAACAAATCTATATAGTTGAGGAATCCAGTTGGATCCCTCCAACATGTTTCCCTGCATCCAAAGATGTTAGCACAATACCAATTCCGTTCAAAGGGGAATATCGTGGTATATGGGATACATAAAATATTATCCGCTTAATAGACGGCGCAATAGGGTCTCGTCCGCTATATAATGCAGGAAATCAACTCCAAGTACATAAATAATACCAATTTCACTTTACTGTGAAATATTCGCGGTATATGTTTTTAATAAATAACCTCCGCTTACTAACGGCGCATAATGTCTATTTTAACAATCAATAGATAAAAATCATCATTCAAACATACAATCAAGAAATTTTAAATATAACTATTTAAAATTTAAATCGAAACTATTCGATTGAGTGAGAAGTTCTCACCTTGGTTTCAATTCCATTTCAACGTTTTATTTCGAATAAAATTAAACGAGCGTTTAATTTTACCCGAAATTTTCACTAGCTCCAAACGATTCCAATCTAGTTCCATCGCGTAATACTCGACGAAACGAATCAAACGCAATTCGTTTCGCGCGTTTTCGACCTGGTATCAAAAAGATATGATATTACGAAGTTTACACGATTTTTAAATATAATAATTTACATTTTAATCTTAATATTTTACAACCTTAATCTCGGCCGTGCAAATTTTCGTTTATGAAATCTAGGCCGTAGCACGCGACCTTCTTCTCCAAGTTACAGAACGCAACACGAACCCAACCAAACTGTGCGACCCTAAATCACGCGCCTCCACCACTCGTCGAGAGGACGATCAACAACCACCATTCAAATCGCCATTCGAAGCTCCACCATCGGCCCAAATATCACGAATTCCGGTCGCCTCTCCTCCTCTATTTTCGTGCACGAACTCGTCCCCTCTGCAGCCAATTTGTCGTCGATTTATAGCACTAGAAACGATCATAGCCGTTGGATGTCTAGAACTTGGAGTGCTCTACCATATTGTAGTTGACACTTTTTGCTAAATGTTTGTGGATTGATCAAGAATTAAAGAAGAAGTTGGCACGTTTTCGGCCATTGGAAGAATGAAAGTGGCGGCTGTAGTTTTAGGGTTAGGTTTTCTTTTTTTTTTTTGTGAAAAAATGAAAATAGAAGGGCTTTTATAGAAAAAACGACGAACACTATTCATCCCGGATTTTCCGAACTCCAAACGTAGCGTGTCGGTTGGCATTTCTAAGGTTTACCCTACGTTCCGGACACAATGGAACAGGTTTCGGAAGCTAATTCGATCATCTGTGCGAGCTACGGCAATAAACGATTAATTTAAATTAAATCGATTTAAACCAATTTTCTATGCGTTTTGGCTTGGCCCGGACAAACGGTAAATCCGATTGACACTAAATTAGAAACAATACAATAATATCACATTACGGATCCGATGAAACTGGTTTCGTCGAAGTCCGAGACCGTTTGAAAAATGGCTATTTTAACTCGCCAAATTAATATTAAAACAATTTCGATGCGTTTCGAGCTGCCACGGTCAAACGTAAACTCCGATTGCTATGAAAATTGAAATCCGATAATAACAAACTATTATGGATCCAATGGAACTAGTTTCGTCCAATTCTGAGACTGTTCGAAAATTGGCTATTTTTCAGTCGATAATTAAGTATTAAAATATTCAATTTTCACAAATTAACTTTAAAAACGATTTTAAAAGTTCTATAACATCATTCTAACTCCAATATGATATAATAAAATTTTACAAATCAATTTCAATCATATTTAACCTCAATTTTCAATTATTTCTGTAATTTATTCGAAATAAAATTATTCGACTTATAAATTTCATTTATTAATATTTAAAATTAATTAAATATACAAATTTTAATTGACAAAAATTCTGGGTCGTTACAGCAGTAGTGGATTTTCTTCTGGAACCCTAGTTTTAATTAAGTTAGGAAATTCGATCATCTTTGTTTCTACGATTGATCAAGTGCGATGGGGTTTCGAGAGATGGTAGTTGGGTCGATGACGAGGGCATGGCCGGAGTTGCAGCATTTATGGGTGGTCGGAGGATATTGGTTGAGGCGTTGCCAGGTTTTGGGTTTGTGGTGGTTCTGTGTTCCAGGTTTGGGTTTGAGTCTCGATTTTGGATTTCGAGATGATGGTTACGATCTGATGATCGTGGGATAGTACGTGGATGGTTTTCGACGTGATGAAGCCTTGGTGAATGACCGGAGTTGATCAGAGTCACGGTGCATGTGCACCGTGCACTTTTGTTTTCTGGTGAAGTTGAGTTTGGATTTGATGCTGATGTACTCGAGGTTTACTCGAATAGTTCGAGTATTTTACTCGGAGGGGTTTAGGGTTTGACTCGAAGCCATTTTAGTCTGGCTCGAGTTAGTTTTCAATTACAGGTTTTGTTTTAAAACCTGACAGTGTTTCAGTTTTTAAAATTTAAACTAAATTTAAAAAAAAGTGTAAAGAAAGTTTTAAAACAAAGGTTTTGAAACAAATTTAAATCTGAATTCAAAATGAGTTTGAATTCTAGTTTTTAAAATAAATAAGTTTTATAAAAATGGAATGTTTTTAAGAACTAAAAATTTGTTAAAGTATTTTATAAAGTGTTTCTCAAATCTGAAAATAAAGATTTTAAACAGGATTTTAAATTTATGTTTAAATCTGGATTCAAAGCTTAATTTGAATTCTAGTTTGAAATAAATAAAGTTTTTGAATTTAAAATGTTTTAAAAAAACTTTGAATGTTTTAAATATGGTTTGAGTTTAAAAATGGATTTGGTTTTAAAATTCTTTTAAATTTTTTTTATAAGACAAATATTTCTTTAACGTGTAATACAAAAGGTTTTTTAATTAAAAACTTTGTTAAAGTTAAAATTGTATTCATTTTAAATCTTAAATTTAAAATGGAATTTGAAAGTAAATTTAAGTAAATTGTTTATAAATACTTTTGATCATGATAATTTAATCATTAATAAGAATAAAGTTTTACCTTAAAGATAACTAAAATTTAATGATTTATAATTCATTAAAATTATTAAGGTAATTAAGATATGTAATTAATTAATTAATTTAATTAATGATTTGGATTAATTAATTAAGTAATTAAGGGCTTAATTTAATTAATTAAAGGGCTAAGCAAATTAATTAAGAATTAATTAATTTGTAATTAAGAAATAATTAATTAGATAAGATTAGATTATTAATTTATTATTAAGAATTAATTAATCAAGTAATTAAAGATTAATTAAGTTACAGTTTAACACTTAATTAATTAAATAATTAGATATTAATTAATTGGTTAATAAGGATTAATTAATTTGTAATTAATAATGATTAATCTAAGTTTAATTACTTAGGAGAAGTAATTAAAGAATGATTAATAGTTAATGAAGATCGTTAACTAAGGATTATTAAACAATTAATTAATATGATTAATTTGAATAATTAATTATATTAATTAATTAAAGATAATCATTTATGGAAATTGTTTAAGTTTAATTACTTAATGAAAGTAATTAGAGGAATTAATTACTCAAGGTAATTAATTAAATTAATGTGATTAGTTTAAGTTGATTAATTGGTTTAATTGATTTAAATAATAATTGGATGATGGGTTAAGTAAATTACTTAATGTAATTAATGAAGTATAATTACTTAATGAAGTAATTAAGATGAGTAATTACTAGATGTAATTAATTGAAGTGAAACTGATTGGGTTTAATTACTTTGTGTAATTAATATGAAGAATAATTACTTAGTGGAAGTAATTAATAATTAACTACTTAGTGTACTTAATTAAGAATTAATTAATAAAATTATTTGAAGATAATTAAGAGAAGTAATTAATTAAGTGTAATTAATTACTTAATGAGATTAATTTAGGGTGATTAGTAAATATAATTAATTAAAAAATAATTATTAAAGATAATTAATTAAGGAGTAATTAATTTGTCTAATGAAGTAATTAAGGGTAGTTAATTACTGAATGTGATTAATCAAGGGTGATAAATCAATATGGTTTAATTGATGATTAATTACTTAATGTAATTAACTTAAATAGGGTAATTATAAATAAAATTAGGGATCATTAATTAATATAATGATGTAATTAAGGATTGATTAATTAAGAAAAATTAATCAATGAAGGAATTAATTAATATAATTAATTAAGGATTAATGTAATTAATTATAGTTAATTAATTAAGAAAGTAATTAAAGGTTAATTACTTAATTTGGTTTAGAATAATTAATTAGTGAAATTAATTAAAGGCTAATTAATTGAATGTAATTAGAGGATAATTAATCAAGGGTGGTTAATTAAGGTGATTTATTAGAGGGTAACTAATTAATTGATTTGTATTTAACTAACGGTTATGTAAGCAAGATTTTTATTGATGAAGTAATTAATTTAATTTACTTTAAATTAATTAGAAATGTAGTAATTAATTTAATTCATTTTAAATTAATTATAGAATGGTGATTCATAAATCATTGCTTATGAATGCTGATTGATATTGACTTCCTTGAATGGTTTGAGATCTCAGATATGAGATAAGTGATGATGTGTGATATGGATGCTTTGGTTGTATTGTGATGATAATATGAATTATCTATTTGTGATGATAATATGGATTATCTGTTTATGATAATAATGTTGATTATCTATTGTGATATGTGAATTATCTATCTGTGTGTATATAGATAATTGAATTGAATTGTTTTAACTTTAATACAGCTTGGACCTAAAAGATGGCATTTGGATTTCGATGAGACCGGGATCGGGTTTCCAGATTTGGATATCCAAAAACCACATCGATCCAAATTAACGATAGGCCGTGAATCTCAAGTGAAGATGAAGATTCAGAGTGTAAGGGATATCGTCATTAACTCTGAGGGTGATTCCAAAATGAGTGTAACGAGATAATGCCTTCGGTTTCGTTCGAACCCAGAACGAACTTGTATGGATTGAATGCTTTCAGAACATTATCAGGTGGACGATGAGCATTCTAAGAGATGTATTCTGTAAAGGTAATCGTAGCCTCAAGCCTTATCAACCGAGAATGGCTAAAATAAGGGAGGTGCAGCAAGGCAAAGTGGGTAGCACCCAAGTAGGATGAGATGAATCCCTAACTAGATGTCCCTTTATATTCGGCTGTGTGGGCAGTTGGTTGCAAAGAACTACGGGGTTATCTTGTTCGGGACTGTCCAGTAAGGGATGGTTTCGGTCTTGTGTTGCAAGGGAATGGGAGTAATCCTCGGTACGGTGATCTAGGCCACGTACTGTGACGGGCGATACCCCGGTAGCCCTGCTATTGATGGAAACCCATTCTTTCTACGTGCCCTTACGGTTTTGATTGTATTACCCACTTCTTTGGCTAGTAGCTGGAATTTAATAGATGTAATAATTTCGGCTATTTTCTAATTACTTGAAAACCCTAGACACTATTATAATATCATCGGATTTCCTATCAAATGTTTTGGTTAGCGTAAGGTAAAAACTTACCCGTGTTTATTTGTGGGAAGTCTTACGTGATACCTTTTGTTTCAAAGGCTTTTCAAAGTTAAGCAACCTTAACCTGTTGTTACTCACACCAGACCCATGTCTAACCCGGAGATTATTCTATTTTCTTAAACTCTTGGGTACTCAAATTTTTACGAGTAGCCAAGGGATTCAGGTTAGCCTTGACGAATTATAGAGGAGGAATGGAGCAGGAGGCTTCGGTGTTTGATATATAGTGTTCCGCTGTGTGTTCTCTGAGTTGTTTTGTTCATGTTGTATTGAGCTGTAATAACTAGATAGGTGTTTATAATTGTCTAGTATGTGTTGTATAAGCCGTGTAACTATGATTGGTGTTGTATATTATGTAATACTTATGTTATTAATATAATTTATTCGTTCCGCTGTTGAGATTCTAGTGTTGTTTCTTCTTTCTCTTCTTCCTTTTCTCTTTTCTATCCCTTTCTTTCTTAAAGATGATACGACTTTTTTGTAGAGAAAAAGTTGGGTCGTCACACTCTAGCTTTTGATTTGGATATGTCTTATTCATTGGCTTGATCTCTATGATTATTAACCTAAGATTTTGACTTGTTCCTCTTTTGGCTTTGACCTGATTTGGTGGATTCATTCAACTTGTGGTTTTGGCCAAATTTTGTACACTTGTCCAACGTTAATCTGTACACTTGACTATTTATGAAATATTTATGTTATTTGTGTACACATATACATGTGTGTGTTATATGCATATATGTATGTATCGCGTTGGGATTGTGCACTTTGCAATTAACTTGATATTGCACTACTTGATCTTGTAGCTAGTGTGTGTGCCTGGCATTACTGGCATGTTGCCTATCTGAGTACATCTCTATTATGCACATAATGTGCTTGTGTGTTTGCATGTGAGTCTATGTGTTGTTGGCCTTTATTGTGTGAATGTGCCTTGTGTGCTTGCATGCCTATGTTCTTGTTATATTGTATGCTTGCCTAATCTGATCTGTTGTTGTTTGGTCTTAAGTTGAACTAATTTTGAAGTTATTCTTTATTTGATGTGCATTTGAATTTGGCTTTTCCTAAGTGCACGTCCTTCCTTATGCCCTTGTGTGTGCTTCCTATGTGTGCTTGTGCTTGCCTATGTTGCTTGAAGTTGTGGTCTGGTCTTGTATTTTGTGAACCTTCTTCGTGTATCTATTTGTGCATGCCTAGGCACTTGCACTTCAAATCTAAATTTGAATTTTGTGGCTTGTGCGCTTATATAATAAATCTTACTAGTGTTTTCTGACTTGTGTTGTAACATCCCAATTTTTTTTAGTTTATATCTTCGATATTTAATTAATTTTAAGTATTTAAATAATTGGTTTTCAAACTTTAATAACTTGAATTCAAATATAGGGATTATTAAAAAAATTGAATTGTGAATTAAATGGATTCAATAGCCTTATTTAACTTATTTTAGTTAATAAATAAAAAAAGTGAACTCGTTTTGTAAATTTATTTATAGTAATAAACGGTTCGAATAAACAACAAAAAATTCAATTGTTAATAAAAACAACTTGATTATTAGGGATGTACTTTTAAATGAATTTATTTGATCTTTTCCATAATTTTTAATTTCAAAAATATATAAATTTTCATTTAACGTATTTTACGATGAACGATGTTATTTTTGAAATTTCATAGAATAAAATAACGTGTATTTCATTGTTGGTTTGTCACCGTGTTGCATTTAGTGCATGATCGCATTTTTATTTCAGTCGTTCATGGTCTGTACGCAAATAGAATATTGTGTAGTGGAATATTGCGAAGCCTTATTTGGAAAAACTTTTTAAATTAAGTCAAATTCAAAATTTTGAACTTGATGATTTGATTGATATGATGTCTTGCTTGAGAATATTGGTTAACTTGAAAATTTTGTTTAACTTGAATTTGAAGTAATGGAAATTGCTATATTTATAAAACTTAGACAACTCATACACATTATTTCATTCTCTATTTCCTCAATCTTTTTTTTGCATTCTTCATTTCAAATGAACAAAACAACAACAGCCCATATTCAAAAGTCAAAATGAAAATTTTGGGATCACTAAAAATTACAAATTTTGATTCTTTGAATTCATAGAGTCTAGTTTTATATGTTGGTGTGTTTAGTGTGGTTACGCCATCGATTTGGAATTGTTTGAAAATTTACAGTCAACTTGGGGTTTGAGGTTTGTGAAGATATAGCAATTGATTAGAAAAATGGGGTGTCGATTTAGGTTAATGGTGTGGAAGAGCATTGGGTAGTGGAGTTTGGTGCTGTTCGAAGGACCAAAGAAAAATGCATCATTGAGGGGTTGGTTGGCTCGACCTTCAGTTTGCGAATTGTATAAGGGTGCTGAGCTTCCTCTGGTGGTGAGGAGAGTGCATGCATAGAGGAGTCCATCGGTGAGGGCAAAACATGATTTCTTCAAGTATCGAGAGAGAGAGAGGAGGTTCGATTATGGGTTTTGTATTTGTCTGGTATCAGTGCATGAATGGATTTGTATTTAGGAAAAGGAGGGAGATGGATTAAATTGTTAATAGGTGATTAAATTGGTCAATTATATAATTAATTAATTTATTTAATCCAATTTCTTATAAAATTAATATCTCACTCATATGAGGTATGATTCAAACGCAGTAAGTTGTGTTGAAATTGTAGTAATGTTAGCTGGGCCATGGAAATAATTTCTTTGGATTTGGAGCAGTGAAGCTTTAGGCTAAACCGAAACGTGAAAGCGTCTACTGGAATTTCGGTGAGTTTACTCACCTTGGAATAAATTATATGATATATGTGTTGCCATAGATTATTATTGAATGCTTAGATGACAATTTATATTGTTGTTTGATTATATGTTTAGATTTAAATTCCTGCTTAGAAAACGGATAGCATAAATAACCATTGTGTTATAGGGGAGAAAAACAAGAGGAAGTCAGAGTGTATATGGCTTATAGGTCGCTATGAGACACTTCGAAAATTCACACACATCTAAGTGAATTACATGAGATGTTTGTAGAGAGCCCTAAGGCATTTCTTGCCAATATTAATTTGCTTATATTCCAATATTGGTTATACTGTTGTTTGGTTGAAATATTTGTGAATATTTTTTGATTTGTGTAAGTATTGTTATAGCAATTATCGTTATACCTCCCTTATGAAATATCATCTCCTTAAACCCTTATGTTCATTGAACTTGAGATTGTATTTGTACAAAATAAGTGCTTAGTCGTGTTTTTGCACTTTAAAAGTTATTTAAACAATATTTTCAAGTATTTTGAGAATTTTGAGAATAAAGGATAAGTGTTAATTAAAATTAAAATTTATAAAAGGAGTTATAAATTTAACTAATTATCTTTCGGAATAATTATTATTGTTTAAAATTATTAAAGATACCATAAAATTAGATTGATTATCTTTTGAGATAATTAATTTTGTTTTAAATTTATAAAAGATTATGCATTAGATTTAACTAACTTTTTGGGGTAATTAATGTTGTTTAAATTTATAAAGGTTATTTAACTTAGAAATTTTGTAAATTCTTTTCGAATGGGTTTCTATGGGTTGTATAAGTATTTGAAAAGAATTGGTGGCTTAAATATATTCTTAATAATTATTTAACTATAATAAAGTTAATTAATAAATTTATTAATGATGTTTAAAGTTAATTAATAGATTTAATAAAAGTGATTAAAGTTAATAAACTGATTTAATAAAGCTTTTTGAAGTTAATTAATTGATTTATTAAAGGAGAGATAAGTTTGATTAAATGTCTCTTGGGATAATAAATGTGATTTTAAATTTTATAAAAGAACTATATCAATTATCTTTTCGGATGATTAAAATTGTTATAATTTATAAAAGCATTTTAAATGACTTAATATCTTCTAGGATAATCAGCGTTATTTCAAATTTATAAATGATAATCGATAAATGAGAAAATATTTTAAAAGAAATTGTTTCTAAAATTAAAGCCAAGTGTAAATACATTTTTTAATCTTCTTTTTTAATACGCTTAAATATATAATTTTCACTTTTAAAAGAATACTTTAAAGAGTGTTTTAAAGTGTTTTACAAATATTTGTGATGTGAAAACAAATCGCAGGTTTGGGTTTTAAAAGTTTAAAAGTTTGATTTGTTTCGAAAAAGATAAGAAATTTAATTTCTGTAAACGATATCGCTTATATGGAAAGGATTTAGTCACACTCTTAGCACTAAACGTCGAGTTATGGAAACTCATTTCTATATCAAAGGTTAAAATTGTTATCAAGGCAATGCCTAGAGGTAATACTGCCTTAACTTGCCCGACTTCATTTTAACCGAGGGATAGTACAAGTTTGAAATCATTGAGCATTGGTAAGGGCATGAGATTTAATTTCCATATGTGATCATTTTGTTTATTCGTGTTAGTTTGTATAAGATGATTTGTTACTCATTTGAGCGTTGATATTCTTTATAGGATATGGCTAAAAACAAAGGGTGAGTGAAAGCCGAGCTATATGGAGTTGCTCCCATTAGGATATCTTCACATTTACCCTATATTGGATTCGGTGGTATATGATGGAGATGAGAAATACTAGGATACTCGGTAAGGTTAGTGGGGTCCGTCTTGGAAGTGTTTGAGAGCCATCGTAGTTCTTATATATATATATTTCTAGTGGTATACTTTCGGTGAGAGGGTGAACCATCCTAGTCATTATTAGAAAACTACTTCTCCTTTTTTATGATTCAAATCTTTGGGTTGTTTTCTTAATTACATCAACAAGTGCTGGGAGCTCTTCTTAACGTTTAATTATTTATGACCATCATTTAAGTTTAGATTTTAATCTTGTTTATATACATTCTTTCAACTTTGGGTTTTGTTTAATTGTTTCCATTCATTCATATGTGGAAGTTGTTTTTGTGAGGCAAAATCTGTTCATATTTAGCAGCGTGGTCTCATAAAATTATTATACGCACATCATAATACTTGAGTTTTCTCACGTTGGTATTCCTAGACAAATCTGCGTATTATTTTATTATAATGCTCGCGTCAGACCGAGTTTTCTTAAGTTTCATTGGTGGGACATGGAGCTTATAGAGTAGAACTGAATGATTCGCTGTCGAAGTATTTTTATTTTCCGCTATATTATTGTATATTCCTATCAGCAATTGTAAGCTCACATACTTATAACTATCCAAGCTGATAAGGTTTGTTTTAACTCTAATATACAATGTATTCTAGAGTGAAAACTTTTACTGTCTTTGTTAATATACGATTGCCCCACTATGATATTCTATTTCACTAGTCCTTTTTTCTTTTCATCTTACCCTAACAGTCTGCCTATTTGAAGATTAGATGTGTGGCATTTGCATACATGGATGTACTTGGTGTCAGATTTCGATGGTTGAAAAGGCAGTCATTACAGCTGGTATCAGAGCTGAAGGTTAAGCGAGAACTTTGGCTTTGGTGGGGTAAACTAATTAAATAGGGTAAGTGACACCCTAAAATGAGTTGCAAGTATTATATATACAAGAGCGTAAGTGCTATTGCTATAATAACGTATCTTGTTAATTGGTCTATTGAAACATTATGAATTCTAGTCGAGGCATGAGATGCCGGTGTTGATAGGGATTTCTAATTAGAATAAGGCAAAAAGACAAGTTATTGATTTTTTTGAAAATTTGGTAAATGAGATATTTTACCTAGGATTATATATATTATATATATATATATATATATATATATATCAAGAAATAATTTTTATATTTAGATAGTTATTTGTGCTGTTTTTGCTTGTTTCAAAATGATAATATTATTTATTATCATTGTTGTTTGATTAATCATGCTCGTTTAATTTATTAACCTTGATTATTCCATATTGATTGTCAATTTATGCTCGATCAATTTTGTAACGACCCGGGATTAATTGATATTTGAAATTAAAATATTTAGTTGATATTAAATATTTGAAAGTTAGTTTAACTTGAATTTCAAATATCACTATTAATTTGGGAATTTAATTATTGAATTTAATTATTGAAAGTTGGGTAAAATATTGAATCTTCAGTTTTATGCTTGTTAAAAATATTTCAAGGGCTTATAAAATTTATATTAATAGTAATAAAGATAATGGAAGCTTCAGAATTGAATTTGGAAGTGTTTTGTTAAGTTTTAAAAATATATAGTTTAAACTGACGTTTAAAAATAGCCTTCCGAGGTACAGTCTCGGAATTTGACAAAACTTGTTCCAATTGATCCATAATAGTGTATTATTATCGTATTTCAAATTTCGTAGCTTTTGGAGTGATCATTTGGCTGTACGGTATACAAACGCGCTGAAATCTTTATCAAAAATTCAATACTGACTGGTTTAAAAAGCTATCTTCTCCATACGATCGAATTAGGCTTCAAAACATTTTCCATCGCGTTCGAAATTTTGAGTTGCATTTACCGAGATGATTTAAAATTTGAATTTAAAGTATAAAAAATATTAATGCGTTGCAGCATCATACACGTAGAGAAATTTTCAAACACGTATTCATCAATCTAACACGCGTCTTCTTCCTCCTTTAAAAATTGTAGATGTGTATTTATTTTTTTAAAAAGAAAGAAGAAAATCAAATTAATTTGTAAAATGAAATCATTTTCGTTCACTCGAGATTAATGGTCGAAAAAAACGAAATCGAAGTTCAAAAAAATGGCGACCGAACAAATCGAATCATTCCCATATCGAAACAGGTCAACGATCGTCATCGGGGCATTCAATTCATTCGAAAGGTTGGAAGTTTGGTATTGTTGCGGTGACATTAGGCGATGTGGCGAGTCGCAAGACTTTTGGCGTCGCGTGGAACTGTCGAGAGGCGATGGCCACTTCAATCGCGAGCGCACGGCAGCAAACAAACGAGGTGGATCGCAAATTGATTTTCGCAAGCTCGCAGAGGGGGTTGGTAGTGATAGATGGCCGAAGCTGATGGCGAACACATGGGTTTCTGTAGTAGCGACCAGACTTCGGCGACGTGATCGCTGTGGGTTTCGTGATGGTGTTGAGAGGTTCGCGAGCCTGGGTTCGCATTTTGCCTGTAGGTATGAGATAATTTATTTAATTTTATTTTTATTAAAATTAATGTATATATATATATATTTGTGTGTGTGAATATATATTAGGATATGAATATAATTGTTAGGCATATGAATGCAGTTTTCCAAATTTATATATATTCAGATTTTGAAAAAAATTATATAGTTTATCCACTTCAATTTAAGTGAAATTATTTTTCAGTAAGGTTAAATATATGCAGATTTTTCAATTTGTGTATATACAGGAAAAATTAATATTTACTATAAGGTAAAAATTTATTCTGTTGTTAATTTAATAAATATATATACACACACATCCGCATGCATATTTTAAATTAAAACGGTAAATATATGTATATATAATATTTTGAAAAATATATAGGGATTTTAAAATGCTGAAGAGTTTATTTAAAAAAATTGACTTTTGAATCTATATAAGTTATATTATGACTATGAATGTGGTTTCAAAAGAAAAATAAAGTAAATATGCATATATATACCTATTTTCATTTACTAGTTTATTTTTAAAATAATGTATTATGGAGATAAATTTGTTTATTAAACTTATTTAATTATTTTAGTCACTAAAAATATTTTATTAAAATAAAATTAGTTACAAATTTAATTTATTAGATAAAATAAAATTTATTAAATGGAAATTAATTTGTCCAAATGTTCAAATATTAATAAACTGTATAAATATTTATACAAGATCTTGAATCGGGAAGAGACAGGCAGGTTTGGATTGGAATTGCAAAACAAAAACAAAGGTGAGATATTCTTGCTCAATTGAATTACCTAGACTAATTTAAATAGTTAAATTTAAATTATTGGATGTACTTGGATGAATTTGATAATTTATCTATTGGGTGATATTATATATATATATATATATATTACAGTGATTGATTTCTCGCATTATATAGCGGATGAGACCCTATGTGCCACGCATAATAGCGAATGAACCTATATACCGCGATATTCCACCTCGAATTGGAATTGGTACTTTTATATCGTGCTAACATCTGTGGATGCAGGGAAACAGGTTGGAGGGATCCAATTGGATTCCTCAAATGTTTTAATTTATTTCATATGTTGTGATATGATTTACTGATAATCTGTGATTGATTATGTTGGTAATTGAAATTATTGAAGGATATTGTTTGGCCGAATATATTTTGGTATTTTAAGATACCAGAATACAAAAGATTGGATTTATTGAAGGAAATTAAAGTAGATAATTTTAAGTAAATTAAAATTAGAGAATCGGATAAATTAGAAGAAGGAATTTGGAAAGGATAAAGGTTGATTTTTGAAATCCTATTGAATAAATTCCAAGTATGGAGAAAATGATTTTTAATAAATAGAAGTAAATGGATTTTGAGAACTTAAGTAGCATTGTTTAAAAGTTGAATAATTTATTTAAAATTCGGATTTTAAATGGTTTGGGAGAAATAAAGGAATTTATTTTTAAAATGGAGTAAGTTTTGGGAAACTGATTTGAAAACTGATTAAATGTTTGAAACTATGTTTTAAAAGGATGATGGGACTATGGAATTTATAAAATGGGTTTATAAAGTGAAATAATATATCAATGGATATATGAAACTATAAATTGACGGTGGGAATATATAATGGAATGGGTAATTTGTTTTAAAAATAATAATTAGTGGTTTATTTTTAAAGGTGTGAAAGGAAAGTGTATTTCCCTGAAAAGCCAAGTATGTTTTCAAAGTAGATTTTTAAGTACAAGTTGGAAGTTTTTAAAGTTGTTTAAAAAGAATGTTTTTAAGAATTATTATTTAATTTGTTTAAAATTTTAAAGGTAAATATTTTATTAAATTAGTTATAGTAGTAAAAACTTTAAAGGGTTAATTGGAATTATGATTTAAAAGAAATAATTATTAATATTTATATTTTATAAAGTAGTTTTATTTTAAATATAGTTTGGCTAAAGTTTTTGTTTGGAAAACTTGTATATAATACCATAACTTTTCTTTTTAAATTTGTTTTGGCTTAAGTTTTACATGGAAAATTATTATTAAATTTCGTAACTGGTATTTTAAAAAAGTGTTTTAAATAGTTTTTATTTTAAGTATATATGTTTAGATAAAGTGATTTTAATTATTTTAAAATCTAAAGCATTTAGTATTGGCAAATTTTTAGTGGAAATAAACAATAGGGAGAATTAATTTAAAGGACAAAGATTGATATATTTTTTGCCTCAAGTACACGACCTCAATATTTTTACCACAAGGACAAACATTCTTCTAAAAATTATTCATAAAGACAAACATTTTCCAAAATTATTCATAAGGACAACAAAACTGCTACCGAACTAAAGCTGATACCTAAAAACTATTGTCGATAACTACAAACTAATACCTAAAAACTGCTATCAATAACTAAAAACTGATACCTACAGAAAGTTGTCCTTTAGGATAAAATATTGAAGGTATGTCCTTGAGGCAAAAAAGTTGTGAAATTTTGTCCTTGACAATAATTTCCTGATAAACAATATTTGTAAAATTATTCGCGAGGGAAAAGTAGTTTGAAAATTGCTTTCAAAGGGTTGAATGTAGGAAAATATCTTGCGAAGATATCTTGAAATAAATAATTTGGGAAATTATTAAGGCTTGATTATTGTTGTGAATGTTGTTTGATAGTTAAATAATGAACTATCAATATAAATAATTTTGGGAAACTATTTAAATCCGATGGTTGTTTATGGATGTTATTTGATAGTTAAAAAACAGACTATCAATATTGGCCTTTAAGACAGCATTTGAATTTCGATGAGACTGGGGTCGGATTTCAAATGGTTATCTAAAAACCACATCGAATCTTAAAGGTGGATCTTTTGTTTAAAATATCAAAAATGGAAATTTTTTGTGACTTAATTTAGATCTGAATGTATCCATTTGTTTTTAAAATAAGCGCTCATTATTCGGATAAGCCGGGGGAGGACATTAAGTCATAAAATCCATTCCGAATAATGTTACGACGGAATAGGATTGCATTTGAAGACGGTGTTGAAGACCAGCTATTTTCGAAAACGAAAGGATTGCCTGTTGATTGTCTCTGCACCGAGTTGCTCCGGTATAGAGATTACGCTATGTGATGGGGAGTCCGGTCGAGACTGGGGACATCCAGATTTGCAAGGACTTTTTCTTTCATTGGACGAAGTGCCTTTGGTTCCATTCAGACCCAAGATGGACTTGTATGGATGTATGTCTTGCATTACACTTTGAGATATAAAGCTGGTTTCTATCAAATATATTTCTGTTGGTGGCGGAGAATTTATTTTCTTAGTTTAACACCCTTCTTTGAGACGTACGAGCTTAGAGGTTATGTAGTTGATAGTTATTAGTGATATATTCCCAATTTGGTAATGTAATATGATAAGTGTTGAGCGTCGGTTGATCGAAGCATGGCTTTTATGAAAAGCGTAGCTTTGTGAGACGAGACTTCATCGAACCTCACACTTCGGAAATGGTCGAAACAGGGAAGGATGCAGCAAGGTTATGGGGATCGCGCCCCTTAGGGTATGTGCATTTCCTTCTGGATAAAAAGTGGTATTCTGGTATGAAGCCCATATATTTAACTTATGTGGATAAAAGTGGTATTCTGAGATGGAGCCCAGATATTTAACTTATGTGGATAAAAAGTGGTATTCTAGTATGGATCCCCGATATTTACTTATGTGGTTGTTGGAATTTAAGGCGCCTCGAATAAAGCTCGGTTACAACCGGGGGATGACATACTCACGATAATTAGTTACCTAGTTACAGAGGTAACCCGGCCTTGTGTTGGTAGAGATCCGGTTAGGTTCTCAGGACGTCCCTCCAGAGGCGTACCCATTTGGATAAAGGAAGTTCCTTAGCCTTGACCATTTGTTGGAAATCCAAACAATCAATACGAGCCCTTTACGGTTTTTGTTGTAGAACCTGCCATTTAAAATGGTAGTTATAATAGGCATACTATAATGGTACGTATGTTGGCTAAGATTAATATTATACTTTCGAAATATTTTTCCACACTATGCAATAATAATAATATCCAAAGGATTTTTGTGTATCAAGCATTTTTGACTACTATAAGAAGAAACCTTCCCCATGTGTGCGATTGCATTTGAGTGTGTGCTGGAAGACCTTATGGTAGTTTTATTTTCCAAAAGCATGAACGGATTTCTTTTCGTATAAATAACTATTTTTAGATCTCACACCAATCCCATGACTGACTCGGAGTTTATTGTTCCCTTTTCTAAACTCTGGGTGCCCTTAATTTTCCACACGGGCAGCCTAGAGTCAGGTTATCAGTAGTTCTGGAGCTAAGTCAGGAAAGTTTGCTGTGGAGATCAGGAGACAAGCTGGATGGCGAGACTATCACACGTATATGATGTATTATCCGCTGTGTATGGTTTGCTACAAATTCAATTTCCATGTGGACAAGTTATCATAACTGCCCAGTGTTGTATTTTGTTGATATTGTACTCTGATGATGTAATGTATAAACTGATATAGTTCTTTTGTTTAAAATTAGTCATTTATCTATTATATTATTTTCCGCTGCGATTGTGAGATTCTAATATTGGTTCTACTTCTTCTTCTACCTTATTCTTCTATAACCCTAACGTTATATTTTCTGGCATTCAATTGTTCGGCATTAAATACAGTGGACGTATTGATGTCGGTTTTCAGGCGTCGAAAAATCGGGTCGTTATAATGTGATATCTGAGCTTAGGTTGACAATATACCTAGGCTTTGGTGAGGGAATTACTCATTATAGATAGAGTTAGTAGTACTCTAGAATGAGTTTGAGTGTAATAATGGATATGAGAGCGTAATTGTTAGTGAATATAAAAATTGTTTTTATATTGCGTTGACTTATTGGTTGAGTGTTGATGAATTCTTATTGATATGTGGGACGCCATTTTATCGATAGGGGTTTCTAAACTCTTAAACGATGTAAACCCACTCGGTATTGTTTTAAAATAGGGTAAATGAAATGATTTTACCCAAATTATTTTTGTATATAAAAAAAATAATTTTCCGTAAATTATTATAGTATATATATGGTTGCTTGATTGTTAGGAAATGATAATATTAAATTATTGACATTGATGTTTGGAAAACGAAATAAGAAAATAATGTTATAACCAAAGTTAAGGAATAATTAATATAACAAAATGGAATTTGAAATGTGAATTATAAATGTGATTTATAAAATTGAAATAAGATGCCAGAGTAACTTTTGATAGGGATTAAAAGGATTTGGGATTGAAATTTCAAAAGTTTAAATTCCTTTGATTTGAAAATGGTTTTCAAAGGTTTTAGAAAAATAATGGTGAAATTATTTGGGAAATATTTTTGAATTTGGCACGAAATCTGTTGGGATTTGGAATTTCAAAAAAATATTTGGAAAAAATATTTTTGAAGGATAAAAGCACTAAACTCCTTTCGGTCGCTGGAAAATAATTCCAATGATGATCGCGGCATCATCGGTGTTCATTTTCGAGTTTCCAAGGAAGGAATTGCTACCCAAATGTTTTGAATTCAGAATATTTGCGAAATTGAGTTTGATTTTGAAATATTTTGATTTTGGATATAGTTGATTTCAAAGGTGATTTTGAAATGTTGAGAAATTATTTAAAACTCTAGAAGTATATTGGAAATGTTTATGGAATAATAAGGGGTTTGATAACTTGTTAAATTTGGAAATTTGCTTGGAATGAAAAAATGGCAAACTTATAGAAGTTAAAAAAAATTGAATTAAATTAAAGTGTAAATGAATCAAGTAAGATAAATGTAAATGAGCTTAATGAATGGCTATTGGAATAGGATTTACTAAGTGCGGAATAAATTGGTAAATGGAATTGAAACTGAATATGGAAATTGTCACGACCCGAAATCCAGTGTTTGAAAATCGACATTAAATACCACACTTGTATTTGACTGCCGGAAATCCAAACATTGAACTCCAGTTCGGATGGAGCTTATAACAACATTAGCTGAATATAAAAAGCGGAAAAAAATGAGCTAACGTTAATCAACATCACAGATACAACATCATCACAATATTAGATTACAACCATTATCACCAACATCAGAGTGCTACACTTGATGAAACAAAAGAATAATAACAACTTCGCAACGAAATGACAACCGAGTCTTTAAAAGGTTCCAACATACTTCTACTTCGATAAGTTCTTCAAAACACCAAACACTTCAAAATATATTCAAACCAAAGCTTTCCAAAATCCGATAACTTCCAAAAGACTTCAAAATCCAAGCTAGCTCTAAAACATGGATAACCTGCTTCTAGGCTGCCCGTGTGGAAATTATGGGCACCCAAAATTCAAGAAGGGTACAATAAACTCCAGGTCAGTCATGGGACTAGTATTAGTAAACAAAAACAGTTGTTTGTACAAAAACAGTTTATAAAAGAAATCCGTTCATGTTTTTGGAAAATGAAACTACCATAAGGCCTTCCGGCACACACACAATGCAATCGCACACTTGGGGGAGATCTCCTTATGATAGTCAAATATGCTTTATACGAGAAAACTCTTTGATATTATTATTAGTGCATAGTGTAGAAAATAATTTCGAAAGTATAATATTGATCTTAGCTAGCATACGTACCATTATGGTATGCCTACTATAGCTACCATATTAGATGGCAGGTTCTACAACTAAAACCGTACTGGGGGCGTATTGGTGATTGGATTTCCAACAATGGTCAGGCTAAGGAACTTTCTGGGCCTCATGGGTATGCCTCTGGAGGGACGCCCCGAGAACCTAACCGGATCTCTGCCAACACAAGTCCGAGTTACCTCTGTAACTTGATAACTACTACACGAGTATTCCATCCCCCGGTCGTAACCGACCTTTATCCAGGGCCCCAACAACAACAACCACAAAGCAACATAATTGCAATATCAACATAAGTTAAGTATTTGGGCTCCATAACACGATACCACTTCTATCCAAAAGGAAATGCACATAACCTAAGGGGCACTGCCCCCAATAACCTTGCTGCATCCTTCCTATTTCGACCATTTTCGGGTTGTGAGGTTTTGTGACGTCCCACCTTTATACCCATGCTAGCCAAGAACATTACGGTGTAATGCTGTCAACTAGCACGGAGAATAAGGCCGTTGAGGAGCGACCATCCGTGTAATTGCTTTGTGCGAGCACCAATATGTCAGATAGTACAAGGAAGTCCGACATGCCGATACAAACTCAAGGCTACTACACAGTGGCTATATATATTCTTCGGAAACAAACATAGAAATAAACATAACACAAATCAGTCACAAACATCCATATCACAAAGGCGGAAAAAGATATGAATATAACACATGAAAGTGTACATCAGAGTAGTGGTCAAACAAGATCCACAATATCACAAAAGAATGGTTACAAGTGCTAGACAAAAGAATATGTATATATCTAGGAGTCTATATCTCAAAGGTATACAACAAAAACTACAAATCTAAGTAGTTAGCCAAAAGTCAGGATAATAATCCCAGAAGCGAAGTCAAGCAGAAACACCTATAACATCTCGGTCTGACACGAGTATTATTTATAAGAAAATAATAAACGGATCAGACTAGCTATAAATATCAGATAAAATGACATAAAATAAGAGATATGACATAACATATGATAACCATAAAGACATGCTGTCATAAGTATGAAATTGAAAATCAACAAGAGATTAATCAATATCACCAGAATCTTCTCAAAGAACAAAAGGAATGTCATACTCAATATCTTCATTCACAAAAAGTTAATGTCACACAAATTCACCAATGCACAAATATTGATAACACATATCAATGAAAATCACGAAAATTGGTGAAACACAAATTCTAGAAATCGTCAATGGAAATATAGAAATCACAAAAAAGGGAGGCCTATCACAACACGGGAGTCAGAAAACTCACCAACACGTGTATCACATATGGGACGCTATCCCATGGTCGCTAACCATAGAGCCGGTGCAACGACGTAGAACAACGGTACGCCCGAGGAACCTGAAACTCGTGAAATTCGTAACAACGACGAAGTACAATGGTACGCCCGATGAGCCGAACTCCATAAAAATATGGGCCGCCAGCTTACCAAAATTGGGTCGAAACCACAACAAATAAATAGGCCATTAGCCTATAGAAAAAATGAGACGAAACTCAATAAAAAGAGGTACTGTCCCCTACGTGGACAAAGAAACATAGCATATCGCTAGTCAAAATCACAAAAATGATCATCATCGATCATCAAGAAGTGTCAATTAAAATAAGCTAGTAAATATATGAGCTTAGCATCATGTCCCATAACCACTAACTTAACTTAAATATTTACGAACAAATTGTAGATCTCCACTCAAAAATTGTCACAAGAGATTCAATCGGACAAGTCCAAGAATTAACCGACGAAGTAAATGCTGGCGTTTAATACCATTTGTTTTACTAAGCCGTTTAGTTAGATTTCTCGTACGAGTGAGATGAAGTGACATATCACAAAAATGATTGTAGAAACCATCAACCACGAAAATTCACATTCGAAGACGTGAATAAAATCCAAAGAAATCAATTCCAAAGCCATCCAAGTGTATATATGCCTGCGACATAACATAGTTCAACACAGGAAATTGGCACGACCTAATAGGGCGCGACCTAAGGGGGTGAGCGACCTAACACGGTCGAGCTAAGCAATGGTGCGACCTAACGAGGTGCGGCCTAATGTGGTGGTAAGGCCGAGCGATATAGCCGTGCGACTTAAAGGGTGGTGCGACCTAGTGAAAAATAGGCCTAGCGACCTAAGGTGTGCGACCTATATTGACGCGACCTAAGCAATAGAAGACGGCCGAGAGGTTCGTGTGCAGGCCGAACGACCTAGGGAGCTACAACCTAAGGTCGAGCGACCTAACGAGTTACGACCTAAAGGGGGACGACCTAGTATCCACGACCTAACATCCAAGCGACTTAAGGAGCTAACGGCCTAAGGAAATGGGTGAGCGACCTAACTGCAGAAGGCCGAGAGAAAAATGGTGCAACCACCTAGCGATGCGCGACCTAAGCATCCGAGCGACCTAGGGAGGTAAGCGACCTAACAGTGCAAGAAGGCCGAGCAACCTAAGCAGAACGACTTAAGGAGCATGTGACCTAAGTGTGCCGAGCGACCTAGTGACCTAAGGTGCGTATGACCTAAAACCGAACGAGCTAACTGCAGGCCGAAAGTCACCAGTGTGCAGGCAGCGCGACCTAAGGGTTTTGGAGCTCAAAACTCTCCCAATTTGCAACCGATCGAGCACGGACGCTAGGGGATTATGCTCATATGTTACCCGGTCGTATTGGCACCTCGATGCATCATCAACAACGTGTTTAAACATCAAAGATTGGATTTTTAAAGATTTGAACCCAAAACACTAAAAATGGGGATTTTCACCAATTCAATGCAATTCAATGGCAAATGCATATGTAAAAGTGTTAGGAATTCATACCCAACAATCAATGATAGTTATAGAAAAAGATGTGGGATAAAATTCTCACATTTACACAAAATTTGTGAAGAAGAAGCTTGAAAGCAAGGAAGAATCAACCCAAGAAGCTTGAATCGATGTCTTCTCTTTGAATTTGGAGTTGGATATTGGATTCGCAAATGATCTTGAGCTTGGAGTTTTATTTTCCCATTCCTTCCCCCATTTTTGATGAAGCTTGAGTGTTAGGAAATGAAAGTAAAGTTATGAAGAGAAGGGGTTGAGTTAGAATTAATAGCTTAGGCTAACGCGCTTAACCAAACTCAAAACCCAAAGTGAAAAAGTAACAAAATTCCACTAACTCCAAACATATCAAAGTTTACATTCAAAAAGATCGCAAACGGTGTTTTGGACCCAATGGAAGTGGTTCCGAGTCCTAATTCGACCGTATGCAAAAAGTAACTTTTCGGACTAAAATTCGACTAACGATAAAATATTTAAATATCAAATCGTAAAATATGCGGGTTGTTACAGACTCCCCTCCTTAAAGAAATTGCGTCCTCGCAATAATTAAGAAGAAAATATATAGTAACAACCATAAAAGCATATTCAACACAAAAGAAGTTTGAAATAAGAAGTTCACCTCAAAGAGCACGAGAAAGTAAGTCCGGATGTGTTCGCTCGATGAATTCTCAAGATTCCCAAGAGCAATCCTTAGGATTTGAGGACCACTGAACTTTAACAAGCGGAACATCTTTATTTCGAAGGCGCTTGACCTCTGAGGCAATAATACGAATAGGATGTTGCTCATAGGTTAAATTAAGTGAAACCTTAATTTCTTCCACAACACCGGGATCAAGAATAGAATCGAAATCTCGAAGGCACTTCCGTAATTGAGAAACGTGAAACACGTCATGAATAGCAGAAAACTGAGCCGGTAATAAAAGGTGACAAGCCATGGAACTAATACGTTCAGTGATAGGAAATGGCCCAATATATCGAGGCACTAATTTTCCTGATCGACTGAAACGTACAACACCCTTCATAGGTGAAACACGAACAAACACAAGATCTTCCACAGAAAATTCTAATTTCCTTCTCCGGTTATCGGCATAGGATTTTTTTCTACTCTGGGCTTCTTTCATCCTATGACGAATAAGGTCAATTTTCTCTGTGGAATCACGAATAAAATCTGGACCTAAAACCAGCTTATCACCGGCCTCAAGCTAACAAGAAGGAGATCGACATGGCCTTCCTTAGAGTGCCTCGAAAGGTGCCATACTAATACTAGATTGGAAGCTATTATTATAGGAAAACTCAACAAGAGAGATATGATCTTCCAAACTTCCACCAAAATCAAGAACACAGGCACGAAGAAGATCTTCAAGAGTTTGATTCACACGCTCAGTCTGTCCATCGGACTAGGGATGATAAGCGATGTAACATCCCGCCTTTTCGCACACTTTAAACCGACACACGTGTCAATTCAAAGCATACGCAAGGGCGGATTGTTATGGGGTAAATAAGAAAAACAGAGAAGAAATAAAAACAAAACAGAATCTTACAGCGGAAGGATAAAATATAATAATAAATATACAGTTCATAAATGGTTTACAAACACTTGTTATTCTTTACACAATAAATATCAGAGTTACACATACCAATACAATCAATGCAGCGGAACAGTATGAGTGTGGTGCAATACTATAAATAATAATAATACAAATCTTCGTCTTCGTCCTCCAAAGCTAAATCTTCAAATCCTGAAACGCTCGGACTGACCCGAGCGAATTTGAAAAGACAAAAACACTCGAGCCAGACTAGAAAATCTTATGTGAGTTAAATAAACAGAAATAAATATGAGTACAGTAACTCAAGAGATGCTCGGGATTTACATCTCCTAAGGATCCGTTAAACTATTTAGTATGTAGTATATTGCACTATTATAATAGTGTCTATTTATAAAATAAACTTACTTTTAAATAGCGTTAAGGGGTTACCCATATAGCCCTTAACACAAATAATGCCAATAGTCTATACAGTACCGTAATACCTCCTGATCGGGAGGCTACCAGAGGATACTCCATAGGTACGACACAAATAGAAACTCGTAGTAAAGGCTCGGTATGGTAGGTGACACGGCACAACTAGGCAATGCCAGGGTAGATATACCAATTGCTATCCAGGCTGGTGGAAACGCGTAGCCGCAGTTACCGCCCACCTCGGACTAACTCCCCAAAATCAAAATATAGAAGTGGCCACTGAATCAATCCAAGTCAAAGTATAATATCGAAGAGGAGCGTCCGATCAGAGGAATGACCTCATTGGCCTGAGAATCGCTCCTGTTTTAGCCACCTTATGCTAACTCACGGGAGTTGGGTCCACGTATTTACCTTACAGGAAACGTCGCCACCACCTACTTCATTCTGGAATCTCCACCGCGTACACGGTTAGTCAAAGTGGTTTTCGGTATCGACAGAGAGTATGTCCATATCCGATCCCGGTCTCTTTGCCAACCCATCGTTATTATAACACCGCGGTTATTTAAAAACAGTTTATACTTTAAAACCAGAATATAATCCCTTTCAAAACCATAATATTACGATATCATTTCTTCTTTAAAAACACAAACAATTTATTTTCATATTATTTTATAAAAGCCCAAATCAATGATATCGTTTCCCAAATAAAATTTTCTTTCCAAAAATTATGTCACTTTTTATTATTTAATATCCCATGTAACCAATATTTTGTTTGTAACTTTCAACATAATTCTTCGAAAATCCATAGTATTTTAAAACCATTATTTTCAAAACTAAATGGTTTGGATATTCAACGGTATGCGAATTAAAAAGGTTTAACTTTACTGTTGCTTTATAAAGAATAAATTACATGGCTTTCCAAATATTTCTTGTTTTAAAGTTAAACCAAAATCCAAAATATTACTTCAAGTCCCAAAACCATTTCAATTTTATATATATTTATATCCATTTTTGAGCATTAATATTTCAACTAAAGTTGGATTTTTATCCTTTCAAAATCAATATTCTATTAATTAATCTTGACCATTCACATAAAATCCATAATTAATAAGACTTCAATTTCTAGTAATATATATATATATATAGAATTTTTCCACTTCAAATTATACTAGAATATCCAATTCTATTTATTTTGGGAAAATCCAATTACAAATATCATATCTTAAAATTTCCAACTTTACATTTAAACATAGGATATAAATTTACCAAACTCCATTTCTAAATTTCTTCCATTTTCAATAAAGAAATTTATATTCCTTTTAATTTCAAAATTTCAACTTCATTGGTATATAAATATGGAATAAAATATTTGTACAATATAAATTTAAGATTTATAGACCGTATTCAATCCAAACCATAGAAATCACATTAAAATAGTTATATATAGACCGCGGTGCCTGTATATAATTTTCTATCCTATGGTCAAGTGATACGGATATTTATCATTTCAATCCGCAATTTAAAAAATAAAACTTTGTGGTTTTATCATTTCAAACCACAATCCCGAATGAAATGTAAAATGTATGCTAACTTGCAGTTTAATGATATCAAATAAAACATCCATTCAACAACACATCCATCATCCAGTCACAAACATCAAGCAATATCAACCAATAACAAAATATGTTTGGGAATATACAACAGGTAATAATTGGCAGTTTAATTCAAATTATATTTATCAACTATAAATCTAACAGTTTATTTTCAGTGATAATTGACATAACTGTTAACTAGCAGTTCTTATGCAAACAATAATTTCTAACAGCCAATTAATACGCAATCAATAAATTTAATTAACAGCTAAATTCAAAAAATGCAATTCAACAGATATGGGTGAAATAACATGCCAAAAGCTCATAAATAAATTTCTATTCATTTCTAAAATTTATTTAACAAACATAAAAGCTTCTAGTAATTGTGAGTGAGTTAAAACACTCACCTTTTGAATTTAAATCGAATGTAAATCCGATTTAAACCCAAAATTTGACGGTCTCTAAATTTATCCAAACCAGCGTCATCAGATCCGGAATTTAATTACGATCCTAACAAAAGAAATTTCGTGTGAAACGGAGTTCGTATGTGAAAGTTATCACAATTAAACTATTTGCAATTGAAATAAAAAAAATAAAAAAAAAATAAAAAATAAACAAAACAAAAATAAAATACCGTGCCACATCCACCTTCCCTCGTGAAAAACGCATATGCTTCTTCTTGATTGCTAACTTTGTTCCGTAATTTTTCTTTTATTTCGATTTACTTTAATTTTCCTCCTTATTATATGAATGTATGTATTTTAAAAGGTTTGAAAGAAAAAGAAGATTTGAAAAGAAGAATTGAAAAAAAATGATTAAAATAAGAACTGAAAACGGAAGAGAAGATCTAGATTTGAAAAGAAGAAAGTTTGAAATAGAAGTAAATTTGAAGAAGAAGAAGAAGAATATTTGAAGAGAAAGAAAAAAAATTTAAAATGAGAGATAATAAGGAGCTTTGAGAAAAACAAGAAAAGAAGAAGAAGAAGAAGAAGAAGAAGAAGAAGAAGAATAGCATGGAGGCTAGGGTTAGAGTTAGGAGAAACAAAATGTAATAGAAGAATAAGAAGTAGGTTATTTATAAGGTTAGAGTTAGATTTAGGGACAAATAGATTTGAAAGGAGAGGCTGCTATTAATTAGAAATAAAGTGAATATGAACACTTGGTATTGAAATATAGCAAATATGAACAGTCCTTTTTTTTTTTAAAGTAGCAGGTATTAAAAAGAGGTATTTATTAATTAGAAAGAAAATGAATATGGAGGGACAAAAATAAATGACACGTTTCGTTAGTTTGATTCTAAATTAATTAAGTGCTAGATACAGAAAATTTGAATACATCATATATATATATTCATACTTTAACCGTGTGACAAAATTGCTAAACATACATCAAGTACGATTAATTGGTGACAATATATAGGAATAATCAACAATAAATGTGGATGCAATCACATAAGGATCTAATAGGGAAGGAGATAAAAAGTAACGACGTTGATTAATTCCACTTTCCCACTTTAGCCAATCCAATTACAAAATTTAAAATTTTATAAAATTTCTCTCCTTTGATTTCTTAAACAATTTTAATAACTAACAACAAGTTCTATGTTAATTCAATCATTAATCATTTCGCCAATTACCAAATTAAATTTCAATTATTCGCAATAAATCAAATTATAAATTTTTCATTCCAATAAATAAAATAAATCTTGATTTTTTTTTTCTTCCATCCTTATTAATTCCACAACTTGTTCAATTTGAAAATCATTATCATATTTTCCAAATGTTACCTTAATTTAACACTTATGTAACGTATTATTAGATTCGTTGCAAGATTTCAATTTCAATCCCCATTTCTTAATATACTCAAATTCTGGACATTTTTATTTCCTTACCCATAAGTGTAACATTTATTGCCAATTCCATCCAAATTTAACAGGTAACCCTTAACAATGTTTTCAATCCAAAGGTTATACTTAAGTTTACGTTGTATTCTACAACTTATCATATTATGAAGAAAATTCACATTATTCCCCAATATTACCTTAATTCATATTAACTTAACATTAAATTTACTCTTCATTCTATTATTAACCTATTAGTATTAAATAGATGAAATTAACATTGGTTTTACACTCTATTACGTAGATATCCTTAAATTTTATCTAAGTTTATATTTACATAATATTCCAACATTAAATTTCATCCAATTTTTTTTTCTTCCTTTTTATTTTAATTAAATCCAATTTCCCTAAAGTTACATTCAAACAAGTAAATTTTGATTTCCAATCAATCATTATACTATAACATTCTTAACATTTTTTCATTACACTACTAAATTCTACCTTGATAAGTTTACGCTTCTATTGCTTTACTTTCACACTTCCGTTAAAATATAAATAAATTCTAAAGTAACGTTTATTGTTGACCCCGCCATTTTAATTACTCATATTTAGATGAACGTTATTTCAAATAAGTTCACTGACTCATTTAAATTAGGTAGTTTATAGTAGTTGTTATCCCACCCTTACAATTATTTCCTACTAACGTGCTACCAACTCCTTTAATTAAAATTTGAATTCCAAACCTTATTTAATATACTAAGTAAGATAAATAACATATATAGATTGCTACCAACTTTCCTTTTCTTGCATCTATGTGTTTATTACTTGACACACCAGTAAATATTACATATACACAAAATTCCGTTATCACTTGCCTAACAAGGTTATTATCACTTAAGATCTCACTGCATCCACATTTTCACATTTTCATTTCCTAGTTTCTTTACTTTATTCTACATAATTTATTACAAATGGGATTTTCTTTGGTTTACATCTTATTTGTATTTAACATTTCTCAATCACCAATTCATTTCACTTTAACTGCGGTAAATTGGCGGATAAATTGAATTTGATTCCCAAAATCTAAATTAACAAGAAACAAGGGTAGGTAACATACAATAGTCATTACTCCAAATTCTAGTCACCTAAATAGGCTTTTATTCCTTGCAAATAAATGTTACTATTTATTTTCATAGTACAAATCTCAATGATTATTCCATTTTATATTGCTTAGGTCATTTATAGTCCACTATACATATCTACATAAATGGGTAATTTATTCAATTCATTAAGTGTCAATTCTATTAAGCCCTGTTTATATCTTTATGCATTCTTCTATTACTTTACAAAAGGGAATAACTTTTAAACTCATACACTTAATAACAAAACCGTTATAAATCCAAATAAACTTCCAAATCCAAGTTTGTACACATTTTACACAACTATTATGATTTCTCACAAACGTTGAATTTATTAAATGACCATTTATTATAATTTAATTCCCTTAATTGAATCAAATGCTTATTATTATATATATTCTTTTCATTCTACCATTCCTTCCCATTTTAAATTCATTAACGTATTTACACATCTCTATCTTTCAAATATAAAATAACCAAACTGATTACAAACACTGTTTCTATCAATTTTCATAAGTTTGTTCAAAACTATACTTTTGTTTACATAAAATAAATTTTATGTTTCTATTAGTTTTCTTTTCCTTTCACTACAGGCATAAATTATTACTATCTACACTAATTACATCTTTGTATTAATGAACACCATTTAAGTTAATATTTATACTAACATTCACAAATTCAACATTTATTTGTTTCTTCAAAATTACTTTAAATCAAGTTGTGCAAATTTACATTATCCACATCTATTATCATAAAATTTTATAGTTACACTAAATTGCAACCACTACCAAATTTCTACATTTATTCTTAACCAAATTAGAAATTATATTAATTCATTTTATTAAATATCATAAATTTAACGGGTCGTTACAATCTCCCCCACTCAAAACTTTTCCTCCCCGAAAAGGAAAAAGAAGGGAGGAGGAAGATTTACAGTGCATCTTATTTCAAATATTAACTTATAAACAATATTTTACTGGATTAATTTCCTTTAATGAAATATACTTGTTTTATAATCATTATATCCTTTAATACTTGAATTATTAAAGTTGGAAAAATACTTTCACAAAATTCTAAGTCCAAAATTTCTTGAAAATTTTGGCAAAGTCTCCTTTGTACGGAGGGACTCTGGAGAAAATATAATATCCAAATATACAATATATTACATATATATCCAAAATAAAATATCCCAACACGGGAAAATATATAAAATAGCGCTTTATACGTAATCCGGAAACGTACCTATTTGTCGGACACTATACGTTTTTTTTTATTTTGGAACCAAAAGCAGTAGCAGTTGCTTCCATCACCTGTATTCACTTATATAGTCTAAAAGTTAAATATTTATATTACAGTGAAATGTTTGGGTAGATTCAATCATTCATATCCAATCAAATGCAACAACCATAAATTTTAACAAACAGCACATGCCACCAACAGACAATCATTCAATCAAACAATCAATTTGTTGTTTGGGTTCAAATTCTGAAATTGTACGGAATGAAGAATAACTATCAATTGCATCCGTTACTCAACAGTCTTAGATGGAACAAAGATAGATTATTTGTTCATCCCATAACTCCAAGATTTCTTACCCAACCAACATACATCAACCAAACAATCCAAACCAACACCAAAATATTTTATTTACATTTATTTCATACTTCAGTGGTTTGATTTTCTTCCCTTCATTTATGAGGGATTTCTTTGTTCTTACAAGTTTTATTTTCCAATTATCACCAAATTTATTATATTTGTATTTCCTTTTTATTGCCTAAGTTTATAAAATAATTCTCATTAATAACAACAAATATTTTGAATATCTTCCTTTCTTTACTCTTTACTTGTAAGGTTTCCCTTAAATTCTTAATCTGCTAACACTCATTCTTATAAGTGGAAGTTTTTATTTATCTATTAACTATGGATTACAGTCATTTAAATTCTTCCTACTTCCTATTATATTAGAATAGGGGAGACTTAAGACATCTTAAACTAATAATCCTACAATCAATTCTTATTTAGAATTTCCTTTTATTTGCTTTACGTTCATCTCACCTATTAATAATTCTTAACTTATTTTCAGCAAAATTATAACTTAAGTTTATACCATTGAATTCTTATTTACAACAGTAATTTATTGAATACTTCATTTTTCCTAAATTCCTACTTGTAAAATATTCAATTCCAGTTTCTCATTTAACACTTCAACTTTTATATTTGGGTAAGTTATTTATGTTAAGGAAATTGCAATTGAACTTATACAAGTTTAATCTCCATTCTTTTAATTAAATTTAATGTTTATCCATATTTCTCTTTGTCTTATATGTATGCAAATTCCTCTTTATAACTTTGCAATTATTCTCTTATTTAAATTAGAGGTTTCAATTCATTTATTACTTAACTTTTATTTCACTACAATTTAACAATTGATTAATTAATGGAGAATTTTAGAATTGGATTCCGGGTCAGATTTCAATTTATTTCAAAATAATAGATAAATAAGTTCTTACAACTCAAAATCTCTAATTATAGTTAGAACAATAAAAGAATTTTTTTTTAGAAAATTTCATAATAAATCTGCAATAGAATTTACTACAGTGGCCTTTCCCCTTCGAAACTCGAAAATGAAAGTCGATGATGCGGCCGTCATCACCGAATTTATTTTCCAACGACAGAGAGGAAAGTACAGAATTTAATTTTTTTTTCTTCCCAAAATCTTCTTTAAAACAATTCTTCCAAATTATATGAAATATTTATATAAGAAATTTCTTATAAACCAAATCAATAAATTTCACAAATTCTTTGAAAGCAGATTTGGAAAAAATCCCGGACTTAAGTTCTAAAATCTCCAATTTGATTTATCATAATTTCAACTTAGCTTCAGTTATTATAAATATTTTATTTCCTAACACCCAATCTATAACAACCAAATATATATATATATCTTTATAAAAATATTTTTATATATAGAAAATATAATAGGCAAAATTCTTTCATTCACCTATATTAAAACAAATATTATGTTGGTCTGTCCTATTAAGTGTTTAGAAATCCCTATTGATGACATAGCGTCCTATGCATCAACAGAATTTACAAATACAAAGCGGAACAGATTAACACAATATAAAAATCTTTTTATTAATACTAACAAATACGCTCTCTCATATATATACACTCAGCGACTCCCATAGGATATTACTACCCTATTAACAAAGAGTCAAACCCCACAAAGCCAAGGTTTATCGCTAAACCAAAGCTCTGATACCAGATGTAACATCCCGCCTTTTCGCACACTTTAAACCGACACACGTGTCAATTCAAAGCATACGCAAGGGCGGATTGTTATGGGGTAAATAAGAAAAACAGAGAAGAAATAAAAACAAAACAGAATCTCATAGCGGAAGGATAAAATATAATAATAAATATACAGTTCATAAATGGTTTACAAACACTTGTTATTCTTTACACAATAAATATCAGAGTTACACATACCAATACAATCAATGCAGCGGAACAGTATGAGTGTGGTGCAATACTATAAATAATAATAATACAAATCTTCGTCTTCGTCCTCCAAAGCTAAATCTTCAAATCCTGAAACGCTCGGACTGACCCGAGCGAATTTGAAAAGACAAAAACACTCGAGCCAGACTAGAAAATCTTATGTGAGTTAAATAAACAGAAATAAATATGAGTACAGTAACTCAAGAGATGCTCGGGATTTACATCTCCTAAGGATCCGTTAAACTATTTAGTATGTAGTATATTGCGCTATTATAATAGTGTCTATTTATAAAATAAACTTACTTTTAAATAGCGTTAAGGGGTTACCCATATAGCCCTTAACACAAATAATGCCAATAGTCTATACAGTACCGTAATACCTCCTGATCGGGAGGCTACCAGAGGATACTCCATAGGTACGACACAAATAGAAACTCGTAGTAAAGGCTCGGTATGGTAGGTGACACGGCACAACTAGGCAATGCCAGGGTAGATATACCAATTGCTATCCAGGCTGGTGGAAACGCGTAGCCGCAGTTACCGCCCACCTCGGACTAACTCCCCAAAATCAAAATATAGAAGTGGCCACTGAATCAATCCAAGTCAAAGTATAATATCGAAGAGGAGCGTCCGATCAGAGGAATGACCTCATTGGCCTGAGAATCGCTCCTGTTTTAGCCACCTTATGCTAACTCACGGGAGTTGGGTCCACGTATTTACCTTACAGGAAACGTCGCCACCACCTACTTCATTTTGGAATCTCCACCGCGTACACGGTTAGTCAAAGTGGTTTTCGGTATCGACAGAGAGTATGTCCATATCCGATCCCGGTCTCTTTGCCAACCCATCGTTATTATAACACCGCGGTTATTTAAAAACAGTTTATACTTTAAAACCAGAATATAATCCCTTTCAAAACCATAATATTACGATATCATTTCTTCTTTAAAAACACAAACAATTTATTTTCATATTATTTTATAAAAGCCCAAATCAATGATATCGTTTCCCAAATAAAATTTTCTTTCCAAAAATTATGTCACTTTTTATTATTTAATATCCCATGTAACCAATATTTTGTTTGTAACTTTCAACATAATTCTTCGAAAATCCATAGTATTTTAAAACCATTATTTTCAAAACTAAATGGTTTGGATATTCAACGGTATGCGAATTAAAAAGGTTTAACTTTACTGTTGCTTTATAAAGAATAAATTACATGGCTTTCCAAATATTTCTTGTTTTAAAGTTAAACCAAAATCCAAAATATTACTTCAAGTCCCAAAACCATTTCAATTTTATATATATTTATATCCATTTTTGAGCATTAATATTTCAACTAAAGTTGGATTTTTATCCTTTCAAAATCAATATTCTATTAATTAATCTTGACCATTCACATAAAATCCATAATTAATAAGACTTCAATTTCTAGTAATATATATATATATATATATATATATATATAGAATTTTTCCACTTCAAATTATACTAGAATATCCAATTCTATTTATTTTGGGAAAATCCAATTACAAATATCATATCTTAAAATTTCCAACTTTACATTTAAACATAGGATATAAATTTACCAAACTCCATTTCTAAATTTCTTCCATTTTCAATAAAGAAATTTATATTCCTTTTAATTTCAAAATTTCAACTTCATTGGTATATAAATATGGAATAAAATATTTATACAATATAAATTTAAGATTTATAGACCGTATTCAATCCAAACCATAGAAATCACATTAAAATAGTTATATATAGACCGCGGTGCCTGTATATAATTTTCTATCCTATGGTCAAGTGATACGGATATTTATCATTTCAATCCGCAATTTAAAAAATAAAACTTTGTGGTTTTATCATTTCAAACCACAATCCCGAATGAAATGTAAAATGTATGCTAACTTGCAGTTTAATGATATCAAATAAAACATCCATTCAACAACACATCCATCATCCAGTCACAAACATCAAGCAATATCAACCAATAACAAAATATGTTTGGGAATATACAACAGGTAATAATTGGCAGTTTAATTCAAATTATATTTATCAACTATAAATCTAACAGTTTATTTTCAGTGATAATTGACATAACTGTTAACTAGCAGTTCTTATGCAAACAATAATTTCTAACAGCCAATTAATACGCAATCAATCAATTTAATTAACAGCTAAATTCAAAAAATGCAATTCAACAGATATGGGTGAAATAACATGCCAAAAGCTCATAAATAAATTTCTATTCATTTCTAAAATTTATTTAACAAACATAAAAGCTTCTAGTAATTGTGAGTGAGTTAAAACACTCACCTTTTGAATTTAAATCGAATGTAAATCCGATTTAAACCCAAAATTTGACGGTCTCTAAATTTATCCAAACCAGCGTCATCAGATCCGGAATTTAATTACGATCCTAACAAAAGAAATTTCGTGTGAAACGGAGTTCGTATGTGAAAGTTATCACAATTAAACGATTTGCAATTGAAATAAAAAAATAAAATAAAAATAAAAAATAAACAAAACAAAAATAAAATACCGTGCCACATCCACCTTCCCTCGTGAAAAACGCATATGCTTCTTCTTGATTGCTAACTTTGTTCCGTAATTTTTCTTTTATTTCGATTTACTTTAATTTTCCTCCTTATTATATGAATGTATGTATTTTAAAAGGTTTGAAAGAAAAAGAAGACTTGAAAAAGAAGAATTGAAAAAAAATGATTAAAATAAGAACTGAAAACGGAAGAGAAGATCTAGATTTGAAAAGAAGAAAGTTTGAAATAGAAGTAAATTTGAAGAAGAAGAAGAAGAATATTTGAAGAGAAAGAAAAAAAATTTAAAATGAGAGATAATAAGGAGCTTTGAGAAAAACAAGAAAAGAAGAAGAAGAAGAAGAAGAAGAAGAAGAATAGCATGGAGGCTAGGGTTAGAGTTAGGAGAAACAAAATGTAATAGAAGAATAAGAAGTAGGTTATTTATAAGGTTAGAGTTAGATTTATGGACAAATAGATTTGAAAGGAGAGGCTGCTATTAATTAGAAATAAAGTGAATATGAACACTTGGTATTGAAATATAGCAAATATGAACAGTCCTTTTTTTTTTAAAGTAGCAGGTATTAAAAAGAGGTATTTATTAATTAGAAAGAAAATGAATATGGAGGGACAAAAATAAATGACACGTTTCGTTAGTTTGATTCTAAATTAATTAAGTGCTAGATACAGAAAATTTGAATACATCATATATATATATATTCATACTTTAACTGTGTGACAAAATTGCTAAACATACATCAAGTACGATTAATTGGTGACAATATATAGGAATAATCAACAATAAATGTGGATGCAATCACATAAGGATCTAATAGGGAAGGAGATAAAAAGTAACGACGTTGATTAATTCCACTTTCCCACTTTAGCCAATCCAATTACAAAATTTAAAATTTTATAAAATTTCTCTCCTTTGATTTCTTAAACAATTTTAATAACTAACAACAAGTTCTATGTTAATTCAATCATTAATCATTTCGCCAATTACCAAATTAAATTTCAATTATTCGCAATAAATCAAATTATAAATTTTTCATTCCAATAAATAAAATAAATCTTGATTTTTTTTTTCTTCCATCCTTATTAATTCCACAACTTGTTCAATTTGAAAATCATTTTCATATTTTCCAAATGTTACCTTAATTTAACACTTATGTAACGTATTATTAGATTCGTTGCAAGATTTCAATTTCAATCCCCATTTCTTAATATACTCAAATTCTGGACATTTTTATTTCCTTACCCATAAGTGTAACATTTATTGCCAATTCCATCCAAATTTAACAGGTAACCCTTAACAATGTTTTCAATCCAAAGGTTATACTTAAGTTTACGTTGTATTCTACAACTTATCATATTATGAAGAAAATTCACATTATTCCCCAATATTACCTTAATTCATATTAACTTAACATTAAATTTACTCTTCATTCTATTATTAACCTATTAGTATTAAATAGATGAAATTAACATTGGTTTTACACTCTATTACGTAGATATCCTTAAATTTTATCTAAGTTTATATTTACATAATATTCCAACATTAAATTTCATCCAATTTTTTTTTCTTCCTTTTTATTTTAATTAAATCCAATTTCCCTAAAGTTACATTCAAACAAGTAAATTTTGATTTCCAATCAATCATTATACTATAACATTCTTAACATTTTTTCATTACACTACTAAATTCTACCTTGATAAGTTTACGCTTCTATTGCTTTACTTTCACACTTCCGTTAAAATATAAATAAATTCTAAAGTAACGTTTATTGTTGACCCCTCCATTTTAATTACTCATATTTAGATGAACGTTATTTCAAATAAGTTCACTGACTCATTTAAATTAGGTAGTTTATAGTAGTTGTTATCCCACCCTTACAATTATTTCCTACTAACGTGCTACCAACTCCTTTAATTAAAATTTGAATTCCAAACCTTATTTAATATACTAAGTAAGATAAATAACATATATAGATTGCTACCAACTTTCCTTTTCTTGCATCTATGTGTTTATTACTTGACACACCAGTAAATATTACATATACACAAAATTCCGTTATCACTTGCCTAACAAGGTTATTATCACTTAAGATCTCACTGCATCCACATTTTCACATTTTCATTTCCTAGTTTCTTTACTTTATTCTACATAATTTATTACAAATGGGATTTTCTTTGGTTTACATCTTATTTGTATTTAACATTTCTCAATCACCAATTCATTTCACTTTAACTGCGGTAAATTGGCGGATAAATTGAATTTGATTCCCAAAATCTAAATTAACAAGAAACAAGGGTAGGTAACATACAATAGTCATTACTCCAAATTCTAGTCACCTAAATAGGCTTTTATTCCTTGCAAATAAATGTTACTATTTATTTTCATAGTACAAATCTCAATGATCATTCCATTTTATATTGCTTAGGTCATTTATAGTCCACTATACATATCTACATAAATGGGTAATTTATTCAATTCATTAAGTGTCAATTCTATTAAGCCCTGTTTATATCTTTATGCATTCTTCTATTACTTTACAAAAGGGAATAACTTTTAAACTCATGCACTTAATAACAAAACCGTTATAAATCCAAATAAACTTCCAAATCCAAGTTTGTACACATTTTACACAACTATTATGATTTCTCACAAACGTTGAATTTATTAAATGACCATTTATTATAATTTAATTCCCTTAATTGAATCAAATGCTTATTATTATATATATTCTTTTCATTCTACCATTCCTTCCCATTTTAAATTCATTAACGTATTTACACATCTCTATCTTTCAAATATAAAATAACCAAACTGATTACAAACACTGTTTCTATCAATTTTCATAAGTTTGTTCAAAACTATACTTTTGTTTACATAAAATAAATTTTATGTTTCTATTAGTTTTCTTTTCCTTTCACTACAGGCATAAATTATTACTATCTACACTAATTACATCTTTGTATTAATGAACACCATTTAAGTTAATATTTATACTAACATTCACAAATTCAACATTTATTTGTTTCTTCAAAATTACTTTAAATCAAGTTGTGCAAATTTACATTATCCACATCTATTATCATAAAATTTTATAGTTACACTAAATTGCAACCACTACCAAATTTCTACATTTATTCTTAACCAAATTAGAAATTATATTAATTCATTTTATTAAATATCATAAATTTAACGGGTCGTTACAAGCGGTGCTAAAATTAAGCTTCGTTCCCAAAGCATTCTGAAGACTCTTCCAAAATCCACTAGTAAACAGTGGATCAGGATCGCTAACAATAGAAGTAGGAACTCCATGCAATAACAATTTCTTTAATAAAGAGCTTGGCCAAAAGAGGAACGGTTCGATTGGACCGAACAGGAATAAAATGGGCGGATTTAGTAAGTCTATCAACTATCATCCATAAGCTATCATGACGCGAACGTGAACGGGGAAGGCCATCTATAAAATCCATGGAAATTTGATCCCACTTCCATATTGGAATTTCCAAAGGTTGCAATAACCCACCGGGCCTTTAGTGTTCAGCCTTAATGAGTTGGCAAGTCATGCAACACTTAACAAAGTTATCAATATCAGATTTCATTCCCTCCCAATAATAAAGTCGCTTCATATCCGCGTACATTTTACTACTACCGGGATGAATGGTAAGTTTAGAACGATGAGAATCTTCTAAAATATCTTTTCGAAGATTACTAATATTTGGCACGATAAGTCTACCAAATTTTCGAATACCGCCACGAGAATCAATATCAAAGTCTTTCAAACTTTCAATATCAATTTTATCCCTAAAATTTTGGCCAAGAAGAGCCAATTCGGGATCTAGCTTTTGAGCTTCAACAATGCAGTCTGAAAGAGAAGGATGAGCCTCAAGACTACATAAAACAAGAGATGAACATAAATCGGAAACACGATCTCGAATTTCACAAATGGATAAAATTTCGAGATCATTCCATTCAGATATCATCATAGAAACAACCGCTTGTTGCTTACGACTAAGTGCATCGGCAACACGATTTCCTTTTCCGGGAGCATAAAGAATATCCAGATCATAAGGTGCTAGGAACTCGAGCCAACGTTGTTGACGCAAATTAAGTTCCTTTTGAGAAAATAGGTACTTAAAAGATTTATGATCGGTGTAGAGAATTAACTTTTCTCCCAAAAGATAATGACGCCAAATACGTAGGGCGAAAACAATAGCCGCGAGCTCTAAATCATGAGTGGCATATCTAGTCTCGGCTGGCTTCAATTTCCTAGAAGCATAAGCAATAACACGTTCCCTTTGCATAAGGACGGCACCCAAACCAACGCGACTAGCATCGGTATAAACAACAAAACCTTGATTCCCTTCGGGAATAACAAGAATAGGAGCATCGGAAAGGAGTTCTTTTAATTTCTGAAAAGAAGCTTCACATTTGTCCGGCCTAATGTATTTAACTCCCTTCTTGGTCAAACTAGTAAGAGGCACGGAAATTTTTGAAAAGTCTTTTATAAAACGACGGTAATAGCACGCCAATCCAAGGAAGCTACGAATTTCCGTCACACTCTCCGGTCTCTTCCAATATTGAACCGCTTCAATCTTTGAAGGATCCACGGAAATTCCGGATTCGGAAATAATGTGACTAAGAAACTTCACACGAGATTGCCAAAAGTGGCATTTAAATTTTTTTGCTTTCCATTGATGACTCCTAAGAGTTTCCAACACAATCCGAACATGTTTCTCATGCTCCTCCTCGGTTTTAGAATACACAAGAATATCATCAATAAAGATGAGAACAAATCGGTCGAGGAAGTCTTTGAAAACTCTATTCGTAAGGTCAACGAAATATGCCAGAACATTCGTTAAACCAAATGGCATAACAAGCCATTCATATGATCCATAATGAGTACGGAAAGATGTCAAAGGAATGGTATCCTCTGCAATACGAAGCTAATGAAAACCGGTAGCCAAGTCTAATTGTGAAAAGACTCTAGCACCACTAAGTTGATCAAATAGATCATCAATCCAAGGTAAAAGATATTTATTCTTGATAGTATGATCATTAAGCTTGCGGTAGTCAACGCAAAGCCTAAGTGTACCATCGGATTTCTTCACAAAAATAGCCGAAGCTCCCCAAAGCGAGGAACTAGAGCGAATAAATTTCTTCGCCTCCAATTCAGATAATTGTTTGCGCATCTCCTCATTTTTTCTATTGGACATACGATAAGGAGGACGAGTGATAGGTTGAGCTCCAGCAATGAGATTAATTCTGAACTCAACTGATCGCTTAGGTGGTAATCCTAAAACGGGCTCAAATATGTCGGAAAATTCACGAACAACGTGAATAAGAGAAATAATATCTTCCTCATCATCATTATCGTCATCATGAGGATTTAAGGAATATAAAGATGCAACCAAGGTGGAATCCGAATCTTTAAGGTTAATAGAAATCTACTTAACAGACCGAGGATGTCGAAGATGAATAGTCCGCTCAGGACATAGGATTTGGGCTTCATAACGGTTAAGCCAATCCATTCCCAAAATCATTCCAAAGCCTAAGTAGCGCATGACATGAAAATCGGCTGGAAAGAAAAATCACACAAAATAATCTTGACAACTTTACACAAAAACTGATTGTTGCGGATCCACCAACAGGATTCGCAATTCTCAGAGAAGTCATCAAACACATAACATCCAAAGAAAAAGTATCAACAAGTTCTTTTGATATAAAAGAATGGGACACACCCGTATCAAAAAGAACTCGAATAGGATGATCAAGAAATAAAATAATGCCATCAAGGATAGAATGAAGAGTACCTTGACCAAGAGATGTGTTTCCAGGGGCTTTAGAAACATTAAGCTTTCCCTCCTTTTTGCCTTGAAGTTTGGGACAAGAAGATAAATAATGATCCGAACTTTTGCAATAGCGACAAAAGAGAGGTTTCAGACATCTATTGGCATAATGGTCTTTAGAACCACAATTGTAGCATTGCCCACTACTAGGGGCAGAAGCCTTTTCTACCGAAATTGCTTGCTTCCCTTCCTTATTGGGATAAGACCCTTTGAACTTAATAGGCCTTTTCTTGTTGTTGTTGAATTTTGGTTTGGCACCCACAACATCTGCATCACTCTCCTTATATGCCTCTTCGAGTCGAAAAGCGATATCAACAAGTTGATCAAAAGAAACTTCTAGCTTTAGAAGTAATGGCTTCTTGAGATTTTTATTCAAGCCATAGACGAATCTCTGATTTTTCTTCAATGGGGTATTAATGTATTCAACCCCGTATTTAGAGAGAGATTCAAAAGACGCGACATAGTCTGCCACGGAGGATTCACCTTGAACAAGGCCTATGAAACGACGAGCTAATGTCACCTTCTCAGCTTCTGGTACAAATTTTAACTCGAATCGTTCTCGGAATTTCTCCCAAGTAAGATCTGCTTCAACTATTTCAGAAATAAGAAGCTCATACCAATCTAATGCTCTTTCTTGGAGCATACTAGAAGCCACCTGAATACGGTGAAGATCAATAAGATTCATGCGAGAAAAGATTCGATCGCACGATCTTGGCCAAGCCTGGACTCCGATAATAGTCTTAGAACCTTTGAATGCCTTCCCACCATAATTGGTATAATCGCTGCACAAACGTGCAAATCCATACCTAGGGTGAGTAGAATCCGGATTACATCCGGCTGCTTGAGCATTCCTCACTAGATCAAGAAGCTGTTGCGCAGACATAAATACTCCATCCTAGGGAGTAGCACGAGATTGACTGGCGCTGGGACGGCAAGGTCTAACCACTTCTCTTCCTTTTGAAAGAAAGAAAGGAGAAAGATAAGGTTATTTACCAAATGAATATCAATCAATCTTGATTAATAAACAAGGAATCATAAAGAAAATAGGATGAATCGGTACGAAGACTCGAATTAAATCCTAATGCATGATTCCTAAGATGGACTTAGGATGATGATCCTTGCTAGATTATTCTACATTGTTCTGAAGATTGGCTTTGATACCAAGTTGTGACGCCCCACCTTTATACCCATGCTAGCCAAGAACATTACGGTGTAATGCTGTCAACCAGCACGGAGAATAAGGCCGTTGAGGAGCGACCATCCGTGTAATTGCTTTGTGCGAGCACCAATATGTCAGATAGTACAAGGAAGTCTGACATGCCGATACAAACTCAAGGCTACTACACAGTGGCTATATATATTCTTCGGAAACAAACATAGAAATAAACATAACACAAATCAGTCATAGACATCCATATCACAAAGGCGGAAAAAGATATGAATATAACACATGAAAGTGTACATCAGAGTAGTGGTCAAACAAGATCCACAATATCACAAAAGAATGGTTACAAGTGCTAGACAAAAGAATATGTATACATCTAGGAGTCTATATCTCAAAGGCATACAACAAAACTACTAATCTAAGTAGTTAGCCAAAAGTCAAGTTAATAATCCCAGAAGCGAAGTCAAGCAGAAGCACCTGTAACATCTCGGTCTGACCCGAGTATTATTTATAATAAAATAATAAACGAATCAGACTAGCTATAAATATCAGATAAAATGATATAAAATAAGAGATACGACATAACATATGATAACCATAAAGACATACTATGATAAGTATGAAATTGAAAATCAACAAGAGATTAATTAATATCACCAGAATCTTCTCAAAGATCAAAAGGAATGTCATACTCAATATATTCATTCACAAAAAGTTAATGTCACACAAATTCACCAATGCACAAATATTGATAACACATATCAATGAAAATCACGAAAATTGGTGACACACAAATTCCAGAAATCATCAATGGAAATCCAAAAATCACAACAAAAAGGGAGGCCTATCACAACACGGGAGTCAGAAAACTCACCAACACGTGTATCACATACGGGATGCTATCCCATGGTCGCTAACCATAGAGCCGGTGCAACGACGTAGTACAACGGCACGCCCGAGGAACTTGAAACTCGTGAAATTCGGAACAACGACATAGTACAACGGTACGCCCGAAGATCCGAACTCCATAAAAACATGGGTCGCTAGCCCACAAAAATTGGGTTGAAACCCCAAGAAATAAATAGGTCGTTAGCCTATAGCAAAAATGAGACGAAACTCAATAAAAAGAGGTACTGTTCCCTACGTGGACAAAGAAACATAGCATATCGCTAGTCAAAATCACAAAAATGATCATCATCGATCATCAAGAAGTGTCAATTACAATAAGCTAGTAAATATATGAGCTTAGCATCATGTCCCATAACCACTAGCTTAACTTAAATATTTACGAACAAATTGTAGATCTCCACTCAAAAATTATCACAAGAGATTCAATCGGACAAGTCCAAGAATTAACCGACGAAGTCAACGCAAGCGTTTCATACCATTCATTTTACTAAGCCGTTTAATTAGATTTCTTGTACGAGTGAGATGAAGTGACATATCACAAAAATGATTGTAGAAACAATCAACCACAAAAATTCACATTCGAAGACGTGAGTAAAATCCAAAGAAATCAATTCCAAAGCCATCCAAGTGTATATACGCCTGCGACATAACATAGTTCAACACAGGAAATTGGCGCGACATAACAGGGCGCGGCCTAAGGGAGTGAGTGACCTAACACGGTCGAGCTAAGCAATGGTGCGACCTAACGAGGTGCGGCCTAATGTGGTGGTAAGGCCAAGCGATATAGCCATGCGACTTAAAGGGTTGCGTGACCTAGTGATAAATAGGCCTAGCGACCTAAGGTGTGTGACCTATATTGACGCGACCTAAGCAATAGAAGACGGCCGAGAGGTTCGTGTGTAGGCCGAACGACCTAGGGAGCTACAGCCTAAGGCCGAGCGACCTAACGAGTTACGACCTAAAAGGGGACGACCTAGTATCCACGACCTAACAGCCAAGCGACTTATGGAGCTAACGGCCTAAGGAAATGGGTGAGCGACCTAACTATAGACGGCCGAGAGAAAAATGGTGCAACCACCTAGCGGTGCGCGACCTAAGCATACCGAGCGACCTAGGGATTTAAGCGACCTAACAATGCAAGCAGGCCGAGCGACCTAAGCAGAACGAATTAAGGATCATGCGACCTAAGTGTGCCGAACGACCTAGCAACCTAAGGTGCGTACGACCTAAAACCGAACGAGCTAACTGCAGACCGAAAGTCTCCAGTGTGCAGGCAACGCGACCTAAGGGTTTTGGAGCTTAAAATTCTCCCAATTTGCAACCGATCGAGCACGGACGCTAGGGGATTATGCCCATAGGCTACCCGGTCGTATTGGCTCCTCGATGCACCATCAAAAACGTGTTTAAACATCAAAGATTGGATTTTTAAAGATTTGAACCCAAAACACTAAAAATTGGGATTTTCACCAATTCAATCCAATTCAATGGCAAATGCATATGTAAAAGTGTTAGGAATTCATACCCAACAATCAATGATAGTTATAGACAAAGACGTGAGATAAAGATCTCACCTTTACACAAAATTTATGAAGAAGAAGCTTGAAATCAAGGAAGAATCAACCCAAGAAGCTTGAATCAATGTCTTCTCTTTGAATTTGGAGTTGGATGTTGGATTTGCAAATGATCTTGAGCTTGGAGTTTTAATTTCCCATTCCTTCCTCCATTTTTGATGAAGCTGGAGTGTTAGGAAATGAAAGTAAATTTATAAAGAGAAGGGGTTGAGTTAGAATTAATAGCTTAGGCTAATGGGCTAAACCAAACCTAAAACCAAAAGTGAAAAAGTAACAAAATTCCACAAACTCCAAACATATCAAAGTTTGCACTCAAAAAGATCGCAACCGGTGTTTTGGACCCAATGGAAGTGGTTCCGAGTCCTAATTCGACCGTATGCAAAAAGTAACTTTTCGGACTAAAATCCGACTAACGATAAAATATTTAAATAAAATATTTAAATATCAAATCGTAAAATATGCGGGTTGTTACAGGTTTGACGAAGTCTCGTCCACAATGCTACGCTTTTCACAAAAGCCATGCTTCGATCAACAAATGATCAACAACACTCAGCATTCCACACTACCAAGTTGGGAGTATATTACTGATAAACTTTAACTACATAACCTCTGAGCTTGTACGTCTCAGAGAAGGGTGTTAAGCTAAGAGAATAAATTCTCTACCACCAACAGAAATGTATTTGAAAGAAATTAGCTTTATATCCCAAAGTGTAATGTCAGACATACAACCATACAAGTCTGTTCCAGGTTCGAACAGAACCTAAGGCACTTCCGAAGTAGCCCTTGCAATCTGAGTATCCACAATCCCGATTGGATTCCCCATCACATATGGAGATCTCTATACCGGAGCAACTCAGTGCAGAGTCATTCGACAGGTTATCCTATCGTTCTCAAAGGCACCCGGTCCTCACCACCGTCTTCAAATGCTATCCATTTCGTCGTATCACTATTTGGAATGGGTTATATAATACAAAGGTCCTCTCCCGGCTAACCGAACAGTGAGCGCTTAGTTTTAAAAACATATGGATATATCATTCACAAAGATTCATAGGTTCGATGTGGGTTTTGGATACCCAACTAAAATCCGACTCCCTGCCGCATCAAAATTTCAAATGCCGTTTTAAGGCCCAATAGGTTTTCACATTCACATAGAAACAAATTACAGATATCATAGCTCAGCACAAAGTAATTCATATCACATAGCATCACAATCACATATCAGAGATATCAATGCAATACACAACATTCAATAATAATCAATCATCTATAATTAAGATGAATTAATCGTGTGATTTAAATAAATTAATCGCATCATTAGAATCATTAATTATCTTTAATCAATGATTAATTATCGTTAACCATAAATTAATTAAATCCTAATCACCTTCATTAATTAATTATTCCTTAATTAATTACCTTAATTAATCTGTAATTATTAATTAAGTAATCCCTTATTATTAATTAATTAAATCTTAATTACTTTTATTAATTAATTATTTCTTAATTAATTACCTTAATTAATTAATCCCTAATTATTAATTATTAATTACTGTGACGCACCACCTCTATACCCAGGCTAGCCAAGAACATTACTGTGAATGCTGTCAACTAGCACGGAGAATAAGGCTGTTGAGGAGCGACCATCTGTATAATTGCTTTGTGCGAGTACCAATATGCCAGATAAAAATATAACTTTTCATCTCAAGAGGAAATCCGACATACCGACACAAGCTCAAAGCTACTACACAGTGGCTATAATTTCTTCGGAAACAAATATAGAAATAAGCATAACATAAATCAGTCGCAGACAATTCATATCACAAAGGCGGAAATAGATATGAATATTACACATGAAAGTGTACATCAGAGTAGTGGTCTAAAAAGATCCACATATCACAAAAGAAATAGTTACATGAACTACACAAAAGAATAAGTATACATTATGGAGTCAATATCTCAAATGTATACAACAAAAACTACTAATCTAAGTAGTTAGCCATAAGTCAGAGGGATCAATCCCAAGAGAGAAGTCAAGCTGAAGCACCTGTAACATCTCGGTCTGATCCGAGTATTATTTAATAAGAAAATAATAAACGGATCAGTCTAGCTATAAATATCAGATGAAGTGATATATAATAAGAGATATGACATAAACATATAATAATCACAATGCCAAGCTGTGATAAATAAGTAATTGAAAATCAACAAGAGATTAATCAATATCACAATAATCTACTCAAGATAAAAAGGAATGTCATACTCCTAATTTCATTCACCAAGCCACAATATATGACATATATATCAATGCCCATCGTAAAAGTTGGTGAAACATAAATTCCAGAATTCAACACACGAAATCCAGAAATCACAAGGAAAGGATCAACGACGTCGTACAGCGGGACGTCCGATGAACCAAATCACAATCAAAGGGAACAACGACGTCGTACAGCGGGACGTCCGATGAACCAAATCACAAAGACATAGCACGATGCTAGTCTAAAACCTAAAATGATCGTCATGATCAAAGAGAAGCGTCGATTACACTAAGCTAGTAAATATATGAGCTTAGCTTCATGTCCCATAACCACTAGCTTAACTTAAATATTTACGAACAAATTGTAGATCTCCACTAGAAAATTGTCACAAGAGATTCAATCGAACAAGTCCAAGAATTAACCGACGAAGTAAACGCAAGCGTTTCATACCACTTGTTTTACTAAGTCGTTTAATTAGATTTCTCATACGAGTGAGGTAAAGGTTTGTATATACTAATAGATTGGAAAACGGTTATTTAAACGAATTTGGTATTAAAATAGTATTGAAATCGTTTGAGGAAAGAGTTTTGATATTTACTACTAGTATAGAAAACCTTTATATTTTTAAAGTGACAAAGCACAAGGCGGATTGTAGAAACAATCAATCACAAAGATCACATTAGAAGCTGTGAATAAAATCCAATGAAATCGATAAAGGATCCATCGAAGTGGATATATCTAAAATTCCCAAAGGAAATAAGTCATCAAAGATGATAATAAATGATGACAATAAATAGGATCATCACGAATCGATTTAAATTGGAAATTCAATCCAAAAAGGCAAATTGGACTCAAACAGCAGGTTCAGTCGACTGAACAGAGTTTTCAGTCGACTGACCCTGTACCTGGAAATTTTCCAAGTTCAGGAAACTTTCTGTTTCCAGTTTCAGTCGACTGTGCAGAGTTTTTCAGTCGACTGAATCATGCCTGGAAACTCTCGGGTTTCAGGTTCAGTCGACTGAACAGAGTTTTCAATCGACTGAATCATACCTGGGCTGTTTTTCAGCCTATTCGAATGAAGAGCAAATTCTTTCAAAATGCAATCGGACGAACATTGGCTCTAAGGGTTTATGCCAATTGGGAACCCGGCCCTATATGCTCCTCGATGCATCACCAAAAGCATGATCAAACATCCATAAAAGGATTTCACACAAATTTGACTTAAAAACTCAAAAATTGGAGTATTCACAAAACCAATCCAAATCAAGAGCAAATGCACATGAGGAAGTGTTAGGAATTCATACCCAACAACCAAAGATAATTATAGTCATAGATGTGAGATAAAAATCTCACCTTTGAACCCAAACAAATGAAGAGGAAGCTATGAAGCAATGGCAAGAACAAGCACTCTTCAATCTCAACACTAGAATCTTGAATCTAAGCTTAAAAGAGAAACATTCCCTAAATTAGGTTTAGGAAATTTCTGAAATTGAATGGAGAAAGAGTTGGAGAAGGTGAAGGAGATGCTTACCAAGGGGTTCTCTTTGATTTTGGAGCAAGAACTTGGATTTGCAAAGGAAGCTAGGGCTCGGAGTTTTAATTTCCTCTTCCACCCTCCATTAACATAAAAGCTTGAGTATTAGGAAAATAGAAGAGAAGTGAATGAAGAGGAGAGGGTTGGAACTGAGTAAAGTGGCTAATTGGCTCAGCCCAACCAAAGCCCTAAGCGGGAAAAAGTAGCAAAAATCAACTTTCTCCAAACATATCGAAGCTTATACTCAAAAAGGTCGCAAACGACATTTTGAACTCAATGGAGGTGGTCTCGAGTCCTAATTCTACCGTATGCAAAAAGTAGCTTTTCGGACTAAAATCCGACGAACGATAAAATATTTAAATATAATATTTAAATATAAAATCGATAAATATGCGGGTTGTTACAGACTCCCCTCCTTAAAGAAATTGCGTCCTCGCAATAAGTAAGAAGGAAATATATGAAGTAACAACCATAGAAGCATATTAACACAAAAGAAAATTTTGAAATAGGAAGTTCACCATAAAGTGCACAAAAGAGTTAGCAAGAAATCTGGTGAAACTTCAATTTCCACAATAACACCGGGCTCAAGAATAAAAACCGGAATCCCTAAGGCATTCCCGTGGATAAAAGATGTGGGGAACGTCAAGAATAGCAGAAAATTGAGCCGGTGCAACGGCGTAGTACAAAAACGGTACGCCCGAGAAACTAGAAACTCAAATAATTTGGGACATCAGAGTAGTACAAAAACGGTACGCCCAATGAACCAAAGCAAAGACATGGATGTAGTACAACGGTACATCCAATGAATCAAAAGCAAAGACATCGATGTAGTACAAACGGTACATCCGATGAATCAAAAGCAAAGACATCGATGTAGTACAACGGTACATCCGATGAATCAAACGCAAAGACATCGATGTAGTACAAACGGTACATCCGATGAATCAAAAGCAAAGACATCGATGTAGTACAATGGTACATCCGATGAATCAAAAGCAAAGACATCGATGTAGTACAACGGTACATCCGATGAATCAAAAAGCAAAGACATCGATGTAGTACAACGGTACATCCGATGAATGAAAAGCAAAGACATCGATGTAGTACAAACAGTACATCCGATGAATCAAATAGCAAAGACATCGATGTAGTACAAACGGTACATCCGATGAATCAAAAGCAAAGACATCGATGTAGTACAAACGGTACATCCGATGAATCAAATAGCAAAGACATCGATGTAGTACGAACGGTACATCCGATGAATCAAAAGCAAAGACATCGATGTAGTACAAACGGTACATCCGTTGAATCAAATAGCAAAGACATCGATGTAGTACAACGGTACATCCATGAATCAAAAGCAAAGACATCGATGTAGTACAAAGGTACATCCGATGAATCAAAAGAAAATACATCGACGTAGTACAAACGGTACATCCGATGAATCAAAAGAAAAGACATCGATGTAGTACAAACGGTACATCCGATGAATCAAATAGCAAAGACATCGATGTAGTACAACGGTACATCCGATGAATCAAAAGCAAAGACATCGATGTAGTATAACGGTACATCCGATGAATCAAATCTCAAATAATTCAGAACACTGACGCAGTACAAAAACGGTACGTCCAATGAACCGAAGCCCGAATGATTTTCGAAACACCGACGTAGTGCAAAAACGGTACGTCCAATGAACAGAACACAATAAAAGGACATTGGACGCTAGTCCTTAAAAGGAATGAGATAAAGCTCAATAAAACGAAGTATACCAAAACGTCCGATGAACTTGATAGAAAAATAATTCCATTCAGACAACATCAAAGAATCAACCACTTGTTGCCTACGACAAAGCGCATTGGCAACATGATTTCCCTTTTCGGGAATAAAAGAATATCAAGATCATAAGTGGCTATCTAGTCTCGAGAAGCTATAATGATTTAGAAGCACAAGGGATAACACGTTCTCCTTTGCAAGAGAATGGCATTCCAAACCAATACGACTAGTATCGGTACAAATAGCAAAGTCTTGGTTCCCCTTCAGGAATCACAAGAACAAGAGTATTGAAAGGAAGGGTTCTTTCAAATAGTTCTCTTCCCCGAAAAGTTAAAACTTTCAAAATTACATTTTTACTTTTATGTAATAATCTTTCTACAAAAATTTAAATTTTTACAAGTCAATATATCGTGTCTGATTGTCACATCAAAGCGTTTAGGAAATTCCTATCGATAACGTTGATCAAGCGCATCGACAAAATTCTTAAAGCACTCAACGGGCAATACAATCACAAAGTCATCTTTTCTAGGATAAATAAATCTCTTAAAAAGTTTTAAGAATATTCTTTGCTCGTTTTAAGAGCAAAAAATCAAATTGCACTTGTAATTAAATCTTATGAAAAAGATTTGCAAAATTTTAAATTTCTATTTCCATCCAAAATCCATAAATAAGAATGGTCTCATTGAAATTTTCATAGAATATTGGATTTATAAAACGGATGAAACAAGCTGGACAAATTGAATGACATAATAATTCATTCATAGGAATCATAACAAGTGCGGAATGCGATAAGTGAAATGCTAACTTCCGCAACTTGTAGCAAATGAAAACGGTGGTAAAGTCGAACTAAAAAGACCTTAGCACCACACAAAAGATTACTTAGGTCATAATCCTAAGACAAGTCAAATATACCGGAAAATTCTCAAACTATTTAGATGAGAGAAATAACACTTTCCTCACCATAAGGACTTTAAAGAATAAAATGATGCCATCAAGATGGAATCAAAATCACAAAGAAAAATAGAAATCTGCTTAACAGATTGAAAATGTCGAAGATGAATAATCCACTCGGAAAAATAGGATATGGGCTTCACAATGATTAAGCCAATTCTTACAGAAAGGTCAGTTCCGAAGCCAAAGCAAAAATATCGGCTCGGAAAGAAAAGTCACATAAAACAATCTCGACATCTAAACAAAAGCAAATTGAGTGTTGCGGATCTACCATCCGGATTCGCAATTCTCAATGAAGTCAATAAGCCCAAAATATTCAAAGAAAAAGAATTAAGAATTCCTTTTGATATAAAATAGTGAGATGGAAACTATATCAAAAAGAACATGAACAAGATAATCACAAAGCAAATGTCATCAAGGATTAAATGTAAAATACCTTGACTAAGAGAAGAGTTGCTAGGGGCTTGCACAATATTTAGCTTTCTCATGTCCTTATTCAAAAGTTTGGGACATGCAGATAAAAGATGACCCGGTTTCTTGCAATAGCGACAAGAATGGGGTTTTGGACACATATTCGCATAGTGTTCCTTAGAATTACAATTGTAGCATCCTCCACGATAAGGGATTGGAGTCTCTGCTACAAAAGTAGTTTGCTTCACTCTCTTATTGGGATTAAGGCTCTTGAACTTAATATGCCTCTTCTTGGAAGTCCCAATATCACAAACACTTCCTTTACCAACCTCTCCAGGAAGAAGAGTAACATCCACAAGCTGTTGAGCAGACATAAAAACTCCATCCCGGATAGTAGTACTAGATTGACCGACGCTGGGACAGCCTGGTCTAACCATTTCTCTTTTTTAAGAAAGAAAGAAAGAAGAGGAAAAAGTTATTCTCAAAATGAATATCAAGAAATCTTGATAGATAAAACAAGGAATCATAAAAGAAAGTAGGATAGAATGGTACGAAGACCCGAATAAAATCCTAAAGCACAACTCCTAAGAAAGACTTAGGACACGATCCTTGCTAAATTATTCTACATTGTTCTGAAGTTTGGCTCTGACACCAAGCTGTGACGCCCCACCTCTATACCCACGCTAGCCAAGAACATTACTGTGAATGTTGTCAACTAGCACGGAGAATAAGGCTGTTGAGGAGCGACCATCTGTATAATTGCTTTGTGCGAGTACCGATATGCCAGATAAAAATATAACTTTTCATCTCAAGAGGAAATCCGACATACCGACACAAACTCAAAGCTACTACACAGTGGCTATAATTTCTTCGGAAACAAATATAGAAATAAGCATAACATAAATCAGTCACAGACAATTCATATCACAAAGGCGGAAATGGATATGAATATTACACATGAAAGTGTACATCAGAGTAGTGGTCTAAAAAGATCCACATATCACAAAAGAAACAGTTACCTGAACTACACAAAAGAATAAGTATACATTATGGAGTCAATATCTCAAATGTATACAACAAAAACTACTAATCTAAGTAGTTAGCCATAAGTCAGAAGGATCAATCCCAAGAGAGAAGTCAAGCAGAAGCACCTGTAACATCTCGGTCTGACCCGAGTATTATTTAATAAGAAAATAATAAACGGATCAGTCTAGCTATAAATATCAGATGAAGTGATATATAATAAGAGATATGACATAAACATATAATAATCACAATGCCAAGCTGTGATAAATAAGTAATTGAAAATCAACAAGAGATTAATCAATATCACAATAATCTACTCAAGATAAAAAGGAATGTCATACTCCTAATTTCATTCACCAAGCCACAATATATGACATATATATCAATGCCCATCGTAAAAGTTGGTGAAACATAAATTCCAGAATTCAACACACGAAATCCAGAAATCACAAGGAAAGGATCAACGACGTCGTACAGCGGGACGTCCGATGAACCAAATCACAATCAAAGGGAACAACGACGTCGTACAGCGGGACGTCCGATGAACCAAATCACAAAGACATAGCACGATGCTAGTCTAAAACCTAAAATGATCGTCATGATCAAAGAGAAGTGTCGATTACACTAAGCTAGTAAATATATGAGCTTAGCTTCATGTCCCATAACCACTAGCTTAACTTAAATATTTACGAACAAATTGTAGATCTCCACTAGAAAATTGTCACAAGAGATTCAATCGAACAAGTCCAAGAATTAACCGACGAAGTAAACGCAAACGTTTCATACCACTTGTTTTACTAAGTCGTTTAATTAGATTTCTCATACGAGTGAGGTAAAGGTTTGTATATACTAATAGATTGGAAAACGGTTTTTTAAACGAATTTGGTATTAAAATAGTATTGAAATCGTTTGAGGAAAGAGTTTTGATATTTACTACTAGTATAGAAAACCTTTATATTTTTAAAGTGACAATGCACAAGGGGGATTGTAGAAACAATCAATCACAAAGATCACATTCGAAGGTGTGAATAAAATCCAATGAAATCGATAAAGGATCCATCGAAGTGGATATATCTAAAATTCCCAAAGGAAATAAGTCATCAAAGATGATAATAAATGATGACAATAAATAGGATCATCACGAATCGATTTAAATTGGAAATTCAATCCAAAAAGGCAAATTGGACTCAAACAGTAGGTTCAGTCGACTGAACAGAGTTTTCGGTCGACTGACCCTGTACCTGGAAATTTTCCAGGTTCAGGAAACTTTCTGTTTCCAGTTTCAGTCGATTGTGCAGAGTTTTTCAGTCGACTGAATCATGCCTGGAAACTATCGGGTTTCAGGTTCTGTCGACTGAACAGAGTTTTCAGTCGACTGAATCATACCTGGGCTGTTTTTCAGCCTATTCGAATGAAGAGCAAATTCTTCCAAAATGCAACCGGACGAACATTGGCTCTAAGGGTTTATGCCAATCGGCAACCCGGCCCTATATGCTCCTCGATGCATCACCAAAAGCATGATCAAACATCCATAAAAGGATTTCACACAAATTTGACTTAAAAACTCAAAAATTGGAGTATTCACAAAACCAATCCAAATCAAGAGCAAATGCACATGAGGAAGTGTTAGGAATTCATACCCAGCAACCAAAGATAATTATAGTCATAGATGTGAGATAAAAATCTCACCTTTGAACCCAAACAAATGAAGAGGAAGCTATGAAGCAATGGCAAGAACAAGCACTCTTCAATCTCAACACTAGAAGCTTGAATCTAATCTTAAAAGAGAAACATTCCCTAAATTAGGTTTAGGAAATTTCTGAAATTGAATGGAGAAAGAGTTGGAGAAGGTGAAGGAGATGCTTACCAAGGGGTTCTCTTTGATTTTGGAGCAAGAACTTGGATTTGCAAAGGAAGCTAAGGCTTGGAGTTTTAATTTCGTCTTCCACCCTCCATTAACATAAAATCTTGAGTATTAGGAAATAGAAGAGAAGTGAATGAAGAGGAGAGGGTTGGAACTGAGTTAAGTGGCTAATTGGCTCAGCCCAACCAAAGCCCTAAGCGGGAAAAAGTAGAAAAAATCAACTTTCTCCAAACATATCGAAGCTTATACTCAAAAAGGTCGCAAACGACATTTTGAACTCAATGGAGGTGGTCTCGAGTCCTAATTCTACCGTATGCAAAAAGTAGCTTTTCGGACTAAAATCCGACGAACGATAAAATATTTAAATATAAAATCGATAAATATGCGGGTTGTTACAATTACTTTTATTAATTAATTAATCCCTAATTAATTACCTTAATTAATTGATCCTTAATTGTTAATAAATTAAATCTTGATTGCCTTTATTAATTAATTATTAATTACAAATCAATTAACCTTATTTATTTATTTAATTAATCTTTTATATTAAGTAATTAATTAAGTGGTTGTTCTTTAAGTAATTATATTAACAAATCATTAATTACTTAATACATTAAAAGATAAATCTTTTTATCTTTGCTAATTACTTTGATTATCTTACAAACCTTGTTTAATAATTATCCTTATCACATTAGTTGGTTTAAAGGCTAAGATTAGTTTAAAATAACTTTTTATCTTGATTATCCCTTTAAATTACATTATTCAATTAATATAAATAATTTTATAAAATAATGTAACAGAATTTAAATAAATTAAATTTAATTACTTTAAAAAATATCTTACTTAAAACCTCAATTAGTTTAAACTTAAATCAAAATCATAATTTGAAAATATGGATTTAAAATTGTTTAAAATTTTGAATTTTATTTTGAAGTAAAAAAACTATTTTGTATGTCAAACCTAAGACCACTTCGAGTCTCTCCCAAACGAATACGCTACTTGCTTCGACTCGTTTTCAAAACCCACCCGTATGCTTTTTTTAACTTAAATTTTTTTAAGTACAAACCCGATACGCACATGCAAATGCACGAGCTCAAACTCAAGCCATCATACCAACTTCTTAAGGGTTACTTCGAGATTTCTTCCTTCTTCCAAGTTCAATATTACTGACAACCCCAGATTCTTTGTGCATATGCACAACTTTTTTGATCACATCTGGTCGATGCTATGATCATCGACCAGTCGACGATCATCTACTCGACCCACTAAAACACCCAGCGATGCGAATTTACGACGAATTTGCAATTTAACTGTACGACCCGGATTCGAACAATACTGAGCCATCAACAACCGCCTCGTACTCCCTCCTCCGACCATCAAAGGTTGTGCATCTGTGCCAAGAACTTCGCCAACGTCTGATGCTTTGATCCCCCCTGTCCGGTATCACTCGATACACTAGAGATGTTGCAGCCATTTGATTTTCGGCCTCAACTTATTTTAGGTACCAAATCCTAAATCGATCTAGATCATCATCCACATTGATTATGAATTATTCCGAGCATTTTTTCCAAACTCCACGACCTACAAGGGAGCTTCAACTTCGATCATGAGAACAACAATGTCGCTGATCGCCAGAGTGTGACAATAACCCCAATTTCAACCATTCTCGAATTTATCAGTGAATTCATGCTTAAAAAATATGGTTTCACTTTTAAAAATCTTTGTTTTCGAAAACAATTCGGATAATCTATTTGAAACTAGAATTCATGATGTTTGAATTCTAATGCATTTTGAATTTTCCATGTGTTTTCCATTTCTAGAGAAAACCTTGATTTCTTTTGCTTAAATTAATTTTTATAACTTAAAACATATATAACCAAACAATTCTTGTTTAGATTATAAAGTTTAACAAGAATTAGGGAGAGAGAAGTCAAATTTTTAAACAGGTTTTTGGAAACCTGGACATGACAGAGGCAACATGCTTGTAATTCAAACATGCACACCTATGTATATGCATTTTGTATACATACAACTAATTTTCACATACCTAGATCATTTGCACAACTTTACTTCAAAAACAAAAGATCATAGATCAAGTTATCAGGAGTCTACTCACCTTCGATTTCTGAAAAACAGAGAAGAGGCTTGGTTTAAAACTTGAAAACTGGAAGAAGTTTGATTGCTGACTTTTTGATCTAGGCTTGATTTTGTAATGATCCTTGCTTTGCTTAAGTTATTGAAGGTTGATAGCTTGCTTTGATGTTGAACTGTTTGTTGAAGAGTTGAATTTGTTTTAGTTGAAATTACTTTTCTGGCTTGAGATTTGAGAAAATTGCTACAGATTTTTTATTTTTTGGAATTTTCTTTTGGTTTAAATGTTGAGGAAGTTATCGGTTTGATTACTTGTTGCTGATGTTTTTTTTTTCTTTCTGGTTTAAAATTTTGTACAGGGCTTTGGAAATGAATAAAAGAGATAAGAGGGAGGAGATGAAGTAACTTATATAGCTATAATTTCTGTTCATGAATTTCTCAAAAAAAATAAAAAAATGTGATGACGCTTGTTAATTTTTTTCTACATAGATTACACTTGTTAATCCATTTACTTAAATTTTAACACTTATCTTTATATATATTACTTAGTTAATATTTGTAAATTTTCATTAGAATAATATTTTTACATTATTTAAATTGTATTTTTAATTTACATTTTCGATTTTATAAAGATATTTGCTTTATATTAATAAATACTACTTAAAAGAGAATGTTTTGAAATTGAGTATACATTAAATAAATTACATATATATAATTTTAAATCCAAAATATTTTACTAAAGCATTTATTTAAAATTTAAATTCAAAGTCAAATTCAAATCTACTCATATATACACACAAATATATATATATATATATATTATTTAAATTCACTGATTTTAAAAACATTTATTATTTCAAATTTTAAACTCAAATGAAATTGAAACCTTATTCATAAAAATTAACGCTTGTTCTATTTGATTTGAAAATTTTCAAGTTAATTTCAAATTAAATTCCAAAAATTTTAACAAATTCCTAATTTAAATTAATAAAATTTGGGATGTTACATATTCGCCCCTTAAGAAAATTTCGTCCCCGAAATTTGAAAGAGAGAGTAAGACAAACAAAGAACATAAGAATACAGAAAAAATAGAGAAATGGCTTACCGGATTAAGCCGGAATATCCACTCTGCAATTGGGATAGGACTTTTGCATGCCATCCTATGTTTCCCAAGTGCGGTCATTTGAATCACCGCTCCACTTCACTTTAACAGTTTCACAACCTTATTCCTCAATTGCTTTTCATTACGATCAAATATCTTTATCCGTTCTCTTTTAACTGTTAGATTTGGTGTGATCTCCAAATCCTATTGAGCTGCCTCTTCGATAATACTGTATGGATCATGCACATATTTTCGAAGAAGTGAAACGTAAAACACATCATGTATGACAGATAGCCAGTTGGGCAGTTGCACTCGATATGCCAAAGGACCGATCCTCTATCCAGGATAGGAAAAGGACCAATATACCGTGGTGCCAACTTACCAGTCTTCCCAAATCTTAACACACCACGCTTTGGAGACACTTTCTAGAAAACGAAATCTCCAACTTGAAATTCTAAAGCTCTTCTCCTGCGGTCGTAATAACTCTTCTGACGACTTTGTGCAGTTATCAACTTCTTTCGAATAAAACCCTTTTCTCCAAAGCTTCTTTAATCATATCTGGTCCAAGAACAATTCTATTGCCAGACTCAATCCAGCATGTCGGTGATCGACACGGACGACCATATAAAGCTTCGAAAGGAGCCATTTCGATACTGGCTTGATAGCTATTATTATATGAGAACTCAACCAGATGTAAATAGTCCTTCCATGAATCACCAAATTCAAGTATACAAGCATGCAACAGACCTTCTGAGATTCGGTTTATCCTTTCAGTCTGCCCATCAGACTGCGGATGGTAAGGAGTGCTGAAGTTCAGTTTGGTTCACAATGCGGCTTGAAACGCCTCCTAAAATATACTAGTGAAGATCGGATCATGATCACTCACTATACTGCTGGGTATACCATGGAGACGAACAATCTCTTTCATATATAGCTCTGCTAAGCTTGCTACAGTCTAGGTGGATTTCACTGGGATGAAGTGGGCGGTTTTAGTCAAACGGTCCACAATAACCCAAATAGCTTCATTCCCCTTTCGAGTACGTGGCAACCCATCGATGAAATCTATCGATACTTGATCCCATTTCCATTTGGGTACCTCCAAAGGTTGGAGTAAACCCGCCATTTTCATCTGATCACTTTTGATTTGTTGACAAATAGCACAGCGACTCACATATATAGATATATCCCTCTTCATTGTCTTCCACCAAAAAGTTCTTTTGATATCTCTATACATCTTATTAACTCCTGGATGGATACTGAGTTTAAACTTGTGACATTCATCTAAAACTTCATGTTTTAGATCAGAGATGTCTGGGACACACGTCCCGCCTTTTAATCTTATAATCCCATTATTATCGATTCCATAGCTGGAATCCCAACCTCGACAAATCTTCCAATATATTGCCTGAAGAAACTTGTCTTCATTTTTATTATTGGCGATTTTCTCAAAAAGAGTAGGAGTGACAACAAGATGAGTAAGAATAGCAGACTTCTACTCAAGGCATCGGCAACTACGTTGGCTTTTCCAGAAGTATATAGAATATCTAGGTCATATGATGTTAGAAATTCTGACCATCGTTGTTGCCTCAGAATTAAATCTTTCTGGGTGAAGAGATATTTCAGAGATTTGTGATCGGTGAATAATTCAAAATTTTCACCTAGGAGAAGAAGGATTTATTAAGTATATACCTTAAATTAAATTAAACTTTTAAATTTTAGTAAAGCTGAAAAAGATTCTTACCCAAAAGATAGTGTCGCTAAATTCTCAAAGCAAAAATAACAGCTACAAGCATGAGATCATGAGTTGGGTAATTTTTCTCATGCCGACGTAATTGTCTACTCGCGTAGGCAATTACTTTCCCATTTTGTATTAGCACCACACCCAAACCATCACCGCAAGCGTCAGTATTGATAGATAAACCTTGGTTCCCATTAATGATAGCAAGAACTGGAGTGGTAGTTAATCTCCTTTTCAACTCCTGGAAAGCTTCATCACATTTTCGAGTCCAATCGAATTTAGCATTCTTCATCGTTTGCTTAGTTAATAGACTGGGCGACTTGGAGAAATCTTGCAGAAAATTTCTGTAATATCCCGCTAAACCTAGAAAACTTCGAACTTCTTTTGGAGTAGTGGGTCGCTTCCAGTCTAAAATAGCCGATATCTTTCTCGGATCTACAAAAATTCCCTCTTCATTAATAATATAGCCGAGAAATCTGACTTCCTTAACCCAAAAATGGCATTTAGAAAATTTTGCAAACATAATTTTCTTCATTAATATCCCAAAAACAATTCTAAGATGCTCAACATGCTCCTCTTCGGTTTTGGAATAGATTAGAATATCGTCAGTAAACACTAAAACAAATTTATTCAATACTTCTCGGAATACACGGGTCATTACGTCTACGAAATATGCGAGATCATTGGTTAGTCCGATTGGCATGACTAACCATTCATAGAAAATGTCTAGACCCTTGAAAGCAGTCAATTGAACACAGTCTTCGGCTATTCGTAGCTTATGGAATCTATGAGCTAGATCCATCTTTCAAAAGAATCGAGCGCCGTGCAGTTGATCAAACAGATCATCAATTCTAGGCAAAGGAAATTTGTTTTTGAGAGTTTGTTTATTGAGATCGTGGTAGTCCATGCATAATCTCAAAGATCCGTCAGATTTAGCCACAAACACCACTGCTGAACCCCATTCAGAAACACTAGGATGTATCAACCCTTTCTCTAACAAATCTTGGGTTTGATTGACTAGTTCAATCCTTTCCCTGGGTGCCATCCTGTGGCTTGCGTGAACAACAGGACGAGCATTGGGTACTAGGTCAATTCTGAATTCAAATTCTCTGTGGAGGTAAGGATTTTACTTCTTCAAATACGTCGGGAAATTACCAAACAAAAGGTATGGACTCTAGACTAAGTCCGGGATATCCCAAGGTATACATCAACTTATCTCATTTAGGACTCGGATCCTCATAAGAGATTTCAATAAAATTTCCAAGTTTTGTTTTGATCGAGATCGTTCGATTGTTGCAATCTAATTTGGCTTCGTATTTTGTTAACCAGTTCATTCCGAGTAAAATTTCAAATTCATTAAAGTCGAGAATGAAAATGCTAATAGGGAATTGATGACAAGAATATGAGATAGGAACCTCTTGACATCGTAGACAAAGATTCGCAGGGCCACCAATTGGGTTTTTCACACAAATGGGCTCGTTGACAAATTCAGGTTTTATTTTTAACTCATTTACAGTTTGTTGGGAGATAAAGCTATGAGTAGCGCCCATGTCAAACAAAAATCTAACAACTTGAACATAAATAGTAAGGTTACCTTATAGAACTCCTTTTCCTTTATTAGCCTTTGAAGTTGAAGAGTCATCCTTTATCGCATAGACATTCGCCATTTGTGCTTGCTTCATCGTCGGGTAATTCTTAACTACGTGTCCGGGCTTGTAACAATAATAACATTCTCTAGCTCCCTAACTAGTCTTCACAGGTTGTTCTTTCTTTACTTGTTTCTTTGGATTCTCGCATCTACTCGAGTAATGGCACTTTTCTTGACAATTGTAACAAGTAATATTCTTTGCCGGGTTTTCATGACTGCTCTTCTTCTCCTTGCCTTGATATGGTTTCTTGCCTCCGAACTTTCTTTTTTTTCAAATTTGGATTGCACATATTCCCTTTCTCCTCCGGAACTGTATCTAGAGTAGCGTATCTGTACCCCATATCAATAAGATCATAAAAAGATTCTTTAACGTGAGCTGTCATTCTTCGTGAAACTTCTTATTCATCCCACGAATGAACCTTTCATTTTTCTTTAGAGGTGTGTCCACCAACTCTAGACCGAAACGAGATAATTCATTGAATTTGTTTAAGTATTCCTCAACTGATAAACTCCCCTGCTTCGAATCCATAAATTCCTGGTACATTCGGGAAATACCAGCCGACGGCATATAGCGTTTCTCAAATACTTCCTCAAATCGACTCCAAGTAAACTCTTCTTCGGTTCATCTACAGTAATTGTCTCCCTCCAGGCTAGGATTTCTTCTTGGAGTTGCCAAGAAGCTATTAGTCGCATTTGATCGTCTTCCAACTTTAGCCCTTTAAAAATTCTTTCACACGATCTGATCGAGGCTTAGGCTTCAATAATAGATTCTTTGCCAATGAACAACTTACCACCAAGTCTCAAGAAGCTTTTATATAGATCAGTCAGATTCGGCTGAGGTTGAGTAGGTATTGTTGCTTCTATTATTTTGGGGACTTAACCAGTTATGGTGGTATTTCCCTGTCCCCTAGCTCTTCCTCTTCGCCTGCTCATTCTTATTATCTGTAATTAGAAAGAAAAATTAGATCTAGGTATATGGATGAGATATCTTAGGAAATATCAGCAGTTTAAAGAAATAGACCAAGAAAATATAGGGTTTTGGTCTCTCGGGTTATACTCATTCTAGGGTATACTTCACCCTATCTCTAATGAGCCACCTAATGTGTTATACTCCGTAGGTAAAGTTCTTACTCAACCTTTAGCTCTGATAACACTTGTCACAACCTGAGATCCAACGTTCGAAAATCGACATTAAATACCTCACTTGTAGTCGACTGCCGGAAATTCAAACGTCGAATTCCAGTTCGAATGGAGATTATAACAACATTAGATGAATATAAACAGCGGAAACATAATGAACTGACATTAATCAACATCACGGATACAACATCATCACAATATTTGATTACAACCATTATCACCAACATCAGAGTGCTACACTTGATAAAACAACAGAATAATAACAGCTTCACAACGGAATGACAATCGAGTCTTCAAAAGGTTCCAACATGCTTCTACTTCGATAAGGTCTTCAAAACTCCAAATACCTCGAAGGATATCCAAACCAAAGCTTTCCAAAATCCGATAGCTTCCAAAAGACTTCAAAATTCAAGCCAGCTCCAAAACACAGATAACCTGCTTCTAGGCTTCCCGTGTGGAAATTATGGGCACCCAGAGTTTAGGAATGGAACAATAAACTCCAGGTCAGTCATGGGACTGGTACGAGTAAATAAAAATAATTATTTGTACAAAAACAGTTTATAAAAAAAACCCGTTTATGTTTTTGGAAATTGAAACTACCATAAGGCCTCCCGGCACACACACAATGCAATCGCACACTTGGGGGAGATTTCTCCTTATGATAGTCAAATATGCTTTATACGAGAAAACTCTTTGATATTGTTATTAATGCATAGTGTAGAAAATATTTTCGAAAGTATAGTATTAATCTTAGCCAGCATACGTGCCATTATGGTATGCCTACTATAGCTACCATATTAGATGGTAGGTTCTTTAACTAAAACCGTAATGGGCGTGTATTGGTGATTGGATTTCCAACAATGGTCAGGCTAAGGAACTTCCTGGGCCACATAGGTATGCCTCTGGAGGGATGCCCCGAGAACCTAACCGGATCTCTGCCAACACAAGACCGGGTTACCTCTATAACTAGGTAACTACAACACGAGTATGCCATCCCCCGGTTATAACTGACATTTATCCGAGGCCCCAACAACAACAAACACAAAGCAACATAATTGCAATATCAACATAAGTTAAGTATCCGGGCTCCATACCATGATACCACTTCTATCCAGAACGAAATGCACATACCCTAAGGGGCGCTGCCCCCGATAACCTATCTGCATCCTTCTTGTTTTGACCATTTCTGGGTTGTGAGGTTCGATGAAGTCTCGTCCATAAAGCTACAATTTTCACAAAAGCCATGCTTCGATTAACAAATGATCAGCAGCACTCAGCATGCCACACTACCAAGTTGGGAGTATATCACTAATAACCTTCGACTATACAACCTCCGAGCTCGTACGTCTTAGAGAAAGGTGTTAAGCTAAGATAATAAATTCTCCGCCACCAACAGAAATGTACTTAAAATAAATCTGCTTTATATCTCAAAGTGTAATGTCAGACAACCATACAAGTCTGTTTCGGGTTCGAACAGAACTAAAGCCGCTTCCAAAGAAGCCCTCGCAATCCGGGCATCCACAATCCCGATCGGATTCCCCATCACATATGGAGATCTCTATACCGGAGCAACTCAGTGCAGAGTCACTCGACAGGTTATCCTATCGTTCTCGAAGACACCCGGTCTTCACCACCATCTACAAATGCTATCAATTTCATCGTATCACTATTTGGAATGGGTTATATGACACAAAGGTCCTCTCCCGGCTCAACCGAATAATGAGCGCTTAGTTTTAAAAACATGTGGATATATCATTCACAAAGATTCACAGGTTCGATGTGGGTTTCGGATAACCAACTGGAATCCAACTCCCTGTCGCATCGAAAATTCAAATGCCGTTTTACGGGCCAATGGGTTTTCATATTCACATAGAAATAAATCACAGATATCACAGCTCAGCAGAAAGTAATTCATATCATATAGCATCACAATCACATATCAGAGATATCAATTCAATATACAGCATTCAATAATAATCAATCATCTACAATTAAGATGAATTAATCGTGTGATTTAAATAAATTAATCACATAATTAGTTTCATTAGTTATCTTTAATCAATGATTAATTATCCTTAATCATAAATTAATTAAATCCTAATCACCTTCATTAATTAATTATTCCTTAATTAATTACCTTAATTAAATAATCCCTAATTATTAATTAATTAAATCTTAATTACTTTTATTAATTAATTATTCCTTAATTAACTACCTTAATTAAATATTTATTACCTTTATTACTTAATTATTAATTACAAATCAATTAACCTTAATTATTTATTTAATTAATCTTTAATATTAGGTAATTAATTAAGTGGTTGTTCTTTAAGTAATTATATTAACAAATCATTAATTACTTAATAAATTAAAAGATAAATCTTTTTATCGTTGTCAATTACTTTGATTATCTTGTAAACCTTGTTTAATAATCATCCTTATCACAATAGTTGCTTTAAAAGGTTAAGATTAGTTTAAAATAACATTTTATGTTGATTATTCTTTTTTGATTACATTATTCTATTAATATAAATAATTTTATAAATTAATGTAACAAAATTTAAATAAATTAAATTTAATTACTTTAAAAAAAATATCTTACTTAAAACCCTAATTAGTTTAAACATAAATCAAAATAGTAATTTGAAAACATGGATTTAAAATTGCTTGAAGTTTGAATTTTATTTTGAAGTACAGAAAACTGTTTTATATGTCAAACCTAAGACCACTTCGAGTCACTCCCGAACGAATACGGTACTTGCTTCGAGTCGTTTTCAAAACACATCCGTATGCTTTTTTTAACTTAAATTTTGTTTTAAGTACAAACCCGATACGCACATGCAAATGCACGAGCTCAAACTCGAGCCATCATACCAACTTACTGAGGTTTACATTGAGATTTCTTCCTTCTTCCAAGTTCAATATTACTGACACCCACAGATTCGTTGTGCACATGCACAACTGATTTGATCACCTTTGGTCGATGCTATGATCATTGACCAATCGACGATCATCTACTCGACCCACTAAAACACCCAGCGATGCGAATTTACGACGAATTTGCAATTTGACTGTACGACCTAGATTCTAACAATACTGAGCCATCAACAACCGCCTCATACTCCCTCCTCCGACCATCAGAGTTCATGCGTCTGTGCCAAGAACTTCGCCAACGTCTGATGCTTCGATCCCCTCTGTCCGGTGTCACTCGATACACCAGAGATGTTGCAGCCTTTTGATATCCGACCTTAACTTATTTTAGGTCCCAAACCCTAAATCGATCTAGATCGTCATCCACGTGGATTATGAATTATTCCGAGCATTTTTCCCAAACTCCACGACCTACCAATGTAACGCTTGCGGATTTTCGTTGCCGAAAAACCGAAGAGTTAGGGTTTTAAGAAGAATTTAAGAAGAGAAAGAAGAGAAGAGAGAAGAGATAGGAAATAGAGAGGAAAGAAGATAGACAATTTTTAGAAAACAGAGAAAGAAAAGAAAATAGAGAATTTGAAAATAGAGCGGGAAGAAAGAAACAACATAACAACAGTAGAATCTCACAATTCGCAGCGGAACAACATATAATAATAAATGAATAATCTTTAAAAAAAGAACTATATCAGTTATTACATTACATTATATTACATTACATCAAATCATCAGAGTGTACAACATACAACATCAAACAATGCAGCGGAAAAAGAAATACTATATAAGTAATACTACGTCATGCCATCCAGCTTGCCTCCAGCAACTCCAGAATATCCAGAATATCCTGATAAACCTTAAACTCTTGACTGCCCGTGTGGAAAATTGGTGGGCACCCAGAGTTTAGGAAGGAAAACAATAAACTCCAAGTCAGTCATGTGACTGGTGTGAGAACTCAAAACAGTTTACTTAACTTTAAAATCAAAATAGAGGAATATTTTTAAACTCAATTCGCAATGCTTTTAAAAATGAGACTACCATAAGACCTCCTGCCACACACACAATGCAAACGCAGACTTGGAGAAGATTTCTCCTTATGATAGTCAAAGATGCTTGATACGCATTAAAATCAAATCAATTTTGATATTATTATTAGTGCATAGTGTATAAAACGATTTCGAAAGTAGAATATAAATCTTAGCCAGCATAGGTACCATTATATTATGCCTACTAATAGCTACCATATTAGATGGCAGGTTCTACAACTAAATCCGTACAAGTCACGTATTGTTTCTTTGGATTTCCAACGAATGATCAGGCCAAGGAACTTCCCATTGCCACATGAGAATGCCTCTGGATGGACATCCCCGAGAACCAAACCGGATCTCTACCAACACAAGGCCGGGTTACTCCTAACTGAGTAACAACTGACCGAATATGCCATCCCCCGGTCCTTTGGGACCTTTATCACCGAGCGCTCGTAATCAATTCACACAATCATAAAGTGTTTTCAACATGAGTAAGTATCTGGGCTCCATACCATGATACCACCCTTTTCCAGAAGGAAATGGACACATCCTAAAGGGTGCTACCCCTCATAACCTTGCTGCTTCTTTCCTGTTTTGACCATTCACGGGGTGTGAGGCTCGACGAAGTCACGTCCACAAAAACATACTTTATACAAAAGCCATGCTTTTGGTCAACAAATGATCAACACAATGATCACAAGGATAGACGATCAAATAAACGATCCTATCACAAATAATCAACACAATGATCATTTCAGCATCACTCAGCATGTCACATTACCAAATTGGGAATATATCGCTGATAACATTCAACTACATAACCTCTGAGCTCATACGTCTCAGAGAAGGGTGTTAAGCTAAAAGAATAAATTCTCCGCCACCAACAGAAATATATTTGAAAGAAATCTGCTTTATATCTCAATTTGTAACGTCAGACATACAATCCATACAAGTCTGTTCCGGGCTCGAACAAAACCGAAGGCACTTCTTACGAAGCCCTTGCAATACGGGTATTCACAATCCCGATCGAATTTCCCATCACTTAGGAGATCTCTATACCAGGAGCTACCCAGTGCAGAAACAATCGATAGGTCATCCTATCGCTTTTGCAAATACTCGGTCTTCAACACCGATCTTCAATGCAATTTACAACGACGTATCACATATTCGGAATGGGTTATACGACCCCATGGTCCTTTCCCGGTTAACCCGAATAGTGAGCGCTTATTCAAAAATAAGTGTGCATTCAATTTCAAACAATTCACATCAAATACCCATTTAAAGGGAAATACTGATAGTCGGTTATTGAACTATCAATTGATATGCATACATCACCAGTTTCCAAATAATTTTCCCAAATTATTTATTTTACAAAATATCTTTACAAGATATATAATTTTCACACTTCAAAAATAAATCAATATTTATTTTCAAACAAATTGTACTTTTCATTTATAAATTCCATAATGAATTTATATCCCAAAATATTCATTCATATACGATTTCAATTATCCATTTTCAATTTATCTTCAAAAAGATAAATTCTAAATATTCATTTCATATTGGAAAACATTTCCATACTTATTTAATTATAAGTAATTCACTAATGTTTTTATTTTCAACCTTGGAAAATATTCAATATACTTAAATCGAAATTAAGTATATATTTCATTCTTTAAGGAAATCATTCACTTAAACATATTTATTTGGGTCAAAACGAATGTTACGTAAAACATCGTTACGACGACTCAAAAATCACTAGTATAGGGATTCGAAATTAAAATAGATATATAAATCCCAATACTATTCAAAACATTTACTTTCGGAAATCATTTACTATAACAACAGTGTTATAGTCCACTATTTCCTTTTATTTCTCGAAAACGTCTATTTCAACAATAAATGTTGAAATCTATGGTTTCGAATCACAACACCTTTTAAACCATCATTAGATCGTTTTGATTCTGTTTAAAATATCACATTCTAAAACATTTTCTTTAACATGTTATTCACTATTCAAAAACGTGAATATACTATGTTAACAAATTTCATCCTTTTTATACTTTTTAACTTAAAGGATTATTCACAGTCTAAAACGTGAATATAACTCCATTTATAAGTTATAACAATTAACTTATCAAAATAAGTCGTTTGCGAATTCATAAAACAACGTTTATAAATTCCATTTCTATTTATTTATAAAAACTTCTTTTTTATAAATTCCTTTATTAACAATTTCAGTTTATAACTCAATTATAAACTAAATGTTTATATTATAAGTTAAATACTTATAAAACGATTATTTTATAAAATCGTTCTTTAAACTTCATAATTATAAATCTTATAACTTATAAGATTCATTTATTTAACCAAATCTATTCTTCAATTAACTTCACAAATTTATAAATCTTACTATTTATAAATTTCATTTATAACTTCACAGTTTATAATTCTATAAATTTCATTCATTTATGAAATTCATTTTCACTACATTCAAACACTTATAAAAACTCGTTTTATAATGTCTATATTTCAATTTATAAATATCCATTTATAAATCTCTTAATATAAATCAGTTTATATTATTATTCTAAAACGTCTTTAAATTCCTTTATAATTTCATCATTTCGATTTATAAAATAATCAAATTTTATAAATCCTATATTTAAACTTTTATCATATATTCAAAAATCCAATCTAAATTATTTTATAAAATCATTAGTTCATATTTCTCAAAAATCGACTTTTAATCGTATTTCTAAAAATCAGCTTTTTAACTATATTTCACAAAAACCATAATTTTTATAACTTTAAAAATTATAACGTTTATTTATTTATAATGGATCAATTCCAAAAATATAGTATATTTTCAAAATCACTTTTAAAAATCATTTTAAAATCCCAAAATCTGGGTCCAATGATGCTACACACCAAATAGTCAATTACGACAACAACGATATCATATATCGATATGATAATCAATCAAATATCAAAATATCTGAAATCAAATAAATACTGTTGAGGAATCCCGTTGGATCCCTCCAACCTGTTTTCCTGCATCCAAAAACATTAGCACAATACCAATTTCGCTCCAGTACGAAATTATCGCGGTACATGTTTTTAATAAATATTATCCGCTTAATAACGGCGCAATAGGGTCTCATCCGCTAAACAAAAAATGCGGGAAATCAATAACTCCAATATATACATATGCCAATATATATATATTGCTACTATATATAATACCAATTTCACTGTTTATGAAATATTCGCGGTATATGTTTATATTAAATAACATCCGCTTACTAACGGCGCATAATGTCTATTTTAACAATCAATATATATCAATCATCATTCATACATGCATTCAAATATTTTAAATCTAACTATTTAAAATAAAATCGAAACTATTTCGATTGAGTGAGAAATTCTCACCTTGGTTTTAAATTCCGTTTTAGCTTTTATTTCGGATAAAATTAAACGCACGTTTAATTTTACCCGAAATTCTCACTAACTCCAAACGACTCCAAACCAACTTCATCGCGTAGTGCTCGTCCATACGATTCCAACGCAACTGAGTTTGCATTTTTTCGACCTCGTATGAAAAAGATATGAATTTTACAAGTTTGTACACGATTTTATAACTAAATTTCAACATAAACTTTTATATTTTAAACCCAAACTCACACTAGCCCTTGGATCCAAAGCAAGCTACATCAGGCCGTCCCTCATCATCTTCTACATCACGCACAAGCTACAGGTTTTAGAATTTGAGGCCGAACCCATATTGCTAGCTAGGGTTTCATTTTACTCCACAATCACACGACGATACTTCATCACACCAACGCCAACACGAAGCCCTTGACGAGAGCTATCTCCACCTCCTCCACCATGAAGCTCGGCCACCCCATGACGCGCGCGCACGGTGGTGAATAGCCCACGAACGGCCCATCCTTGCCCCCTCATCGTTGCTCCATTCCCGATCATATCCGTATGGATTTAAAGCTCATCTCGTGCTCTTCATCTTTGTAGTTAACAACTTTGGCCAAAACTTCACGGATTGGAAGAGATTAAGGGTTGAAATTGGATGATTTCTGGCCTTAGAATCTAAAAGTGGCGGCTAGGTCAAATTAGGTTTAGGGTTTGTATATTTTTTTTTAATTTATGAAGAGGTAGGGGCTATTTATAAGGAACGAGCGACACTATTCATCCCGGAAATTCCGAACTCCGATTTAGACGCCGTAACCAGCATACCTAGGGTTTATCCCGCGTTCCGGACACAATGGAACAGGTTTCGGAAGCTAATTCGGACATCTGTGCGAGTTATGGCTGAAAACGCTCAATTTAAATTAAACCGATTTAAGTCGATTTCTAGGCGTTTTAATTTGTACCGGACAAACGGTAAATCCAATTGACTTGAAATTTGAAACCTTACAATAATATCACATTACGGATCCGATGAAACTGGTTTCGTCGAAATCCGAGACTTTTTGAAAAATGGCTATTTTGACTCGCCAAATTTAAATTAAAAATAATTCGATGCGTTTCGAGCTGCCACGATCAAACGATAGCTCCGATTGACACGAAATTTGAAACCCGGTAATAACTAACTATTACGGATCCAATGGAACTGGTTTCGTTCAATTCTGAGACTGTTCAAAAATTGGCTATTTTACAGTCGATTATTAAATATTAAAATATTCAATTTTCACAAATTAACTTTAAATTCGATTTTAAAAGTTCTAAAATATCGTTCTAACTCCCATATGATAAAATAAAATTTTACAAATTATTTTCAATCATATTTAACCTCATTTTCAATTATTTCTATAATTTAACGTATTAAATTATCGATTTAATTATCCAATTAAATCCAATAATTCAAATAAAAATTTATTCGACTTAAAAATTCACTTATTAACATTTAAAATTAATTAAATATTCAAATTTAAATTAATAAAAATTCTGGGTCGTTACAATCTTCCCCTCTTAAAAGAATTTCGTCCTCGAAATTATTAAGTAAGAAAAGTTATAGAATTTATTAACTTTCCAAAATTCATAATTAAATTCTTTACAATACTTTACTAAGTTTTCCAAATCATACTTAGTTATCTTTTCAAAAGCAACTATTATTGTTTAACTTTCAATTTCAAAATCAAAGTTGAAGTTTTCAAAATTTTCCCAATTTTCTCAAAAATTTTCTAACGCCTTAAATTTTCGGAAAAATTCGCCATAGTCTCCTTTGCGCGGCTCGATCCGAAAAAAAATGACAGTATATATATCACAAATATACATCTCATCAAGTAATGAGGCATCCCGAAGGGAAAAAAGTGTAAAAGTACGATATTTAATCCGAGATATGTACCTTATATTTTATTAGCAAGCATATACGGCTAATATAGCGCTAAAGCGAACTCCAAATGCGAAGCAAACGCGATCCGCACCTACTAAACTCAACAAACAACATGAGAACCATGCATATATGTAAATAGTATCAATATACAACATATATCAACACAACAACTATATATGTCACATAGAAATGCAACTAAACAACAAATGAAACCATCAACCAACTATCATCCATATCCAAATAAACATTCATTCATATTCTTATTCTCATTATATGTTCAATGAAATGGTTTTCAATTTAAATCACATTTGATTTATTTACATTGGATTTACTAACATTCATTCTCAATTCAATTAGTTTACATTCACTAATTAAATCCAATTCACGTTCAATTCTATTCAAATTTATTTACTTTCCATTTGAATTCCATTACATAGCTTTCAATTTCATTAACACTTAATGAATTTTATACAATCAATCAACAATCATATACCAACCAATGTATATTAATTATAACCAAATTCCTTTGCTTATATTCATTCTCATTCAATTTATTCAACTTCTAATAACATTTGATTTCAATGAATTTATACTTTCATTCATTATTCCATATCAACTTAAATTACATTCAATTGATTAACATTCAATCCATTCATTCAATTCAATTACAAAGTTGAATTTCATTCATATACTCAAGTTCACATTCATTTAATCCACTTGATTATTTACAACTCATATTCATATAATTTCACTTCTTACATATATAAGTTTATTTCACAATTGTAGATCACTTTAATTATAATTCTATTCTTATAATTCATTTGCTTATACAATTCCTTTATTTAGATTATTCAACCAACTAAACAATCAACTTACATACTCTTTTATAATTCTGAAAAATTATTTCTTTATATTTAAAAATATAATCAAGGTAAAATTGTTTCATTTACCCAATTTAAAACAATATTATGTCGAATTGTTCTATTCAAGTGTTTAGAAACCCCTTCGGCATAGTCTTGCGGACCACGCTGACGAAAGTTCATATGCCACTCAATAAACCAATCATCACAATATAAAACAATTTTATATTCACTAACAAATACGCTCTCATAGCTATTATTACACTCAAACTCATTCTAGAGTACTACTGACTCTATCTCTAATGAGTAATACCCTACAGAACCATGGTTGTCGCTTAACCATATGCTCTGATACCAAATGTAACGCTTGCGGATTTTCGTTGCCGAAAAACCGAAGAGTTAGGGTTTTAAGAAGAATTTAAGAAGAGAAAGAAGAGAAGAGAGAATAGATAGGAAATAGAGAGGAAAGAAGATAGACAATTTTTAGAAAACAGAGAAAGAAAAGAAAATAGAGAATTTGAAAATAGAGCGGGAAGAAAGAAACAACATAACAACAGTAGAATCTCACAATTCGCAGCGGAACAACATATAATAATAAATGAATAATCTTTAAAAAAAGAACTATATCAGTTATTACATTACATTATATTACATTACATCAAATCATCAGAGTGTACAACATACAACATCAAACAATGCAACGGAAAAAGAAATACTATATAAGTAATACTACGTCATGCCATCCAGCTTGCCTCCAGCAACTCCAGAATATCCAGAATATCCTGATAAACCTTAAACTCTTGACTGCCCGTGTGGAAAATTGGTGGGCACCCAGAGTTTAGGAAGGAAAACAATAAACTCCAAGTCAGTCATGTGACTGGTGTGAGAACTCAAAACAGTTTACTTAACTTTAAAATCAAAATAGAGGAATATTTTTAAACTCAATTCGCAATGCTTTTAAAAATGAGACTACCATAAGACCTCCTGCCACACACACAATGCAAACGCAGACTTGGAGAAGATTTCTCCTTATGATAGTCAAAGATGCTTGATACGCATTAAAATCAAATCAATTTTGATATTATTATTAGTGCATAGTGTATAAAACGATTTCGAAAGTAGAATATAAATCTTAGCCAGCATAGGTACCATTATATTATGCCTACTAATAGCTACCATATTAGATGGCAGGTTCTACAACTAAAACCGTACAAGTCACGTATTGTTTCTTTGGATTTCCAACGAATGATCAGGCCAAGGAACTTCCCATTGCCACATGAGAATGCCTCTGGATGGACATCCCCGAGAACCAAACCGGATCTCTACCAACACAAGGCCGGGTTACTCCTAACTGAGTAACAACTGACCGAATATGCCATCCCCCGGTCCTTTGGGACCTTTATCACCGAGCGCTCGTAATCAATTCACACAATCATAAAGTGTTTTCAACATGAGTAAGTATCTGGGCTCCATACCATGATACCACCCTTTTCCAGAAGGAAATGGACACATCCTAAAGGGTGCTACCCCTCATAACCTTGCTGCTTCTTTCCTGTTTTGACCATTCACGGGGTGTGAGGCTCGACGAAGTCACGTCCACAAAAACATACTTTATACAAAAGCCATGCTTTGGGTCAACAAATGATCAACACAATGATCACAAGGATAGACGATCAAATAAACGATCCTATCACAAATAATCAACACAATGATCATTTCAGCATCACTCAGCATGTCACATTACCAAATTGGGAATATATCGCTGATAACATTCAACTACATAACCTCTGAGCTCATACGTCTCAGAGAAGGGTGTTAAGCTAAAAGAATAAATTCTCCGCCACCAACAGAAATATATTTGAAAGAAATCTGCTTTATATCTCAATTTGTAACGTCAGACATACAATCCATACAAGTCTGTTCCGGGCTCGAACAAAACCGAAGGCACTTCTTACGAAGCCCTTGCAATACGGGTATTCACAATCCCGATCGAATTTCCCATCACTTAGGAGATCTCTATACCAGGAGCTACCCAGTGCAGAAACAATCGATAGGTCATCCTATCGCTTTTGCAAATACTCGGTCTTCAACACCGATCTTCAATGCAATTTACAACGACGTATCACATATTCGGAATGGGTTATACGACCCCATGGTCCTTTCCCGGTTAACCCGAATAGTGAGCGCTTATTCAAAAATAAGTGTGCATTCAATTTCAAACAATTCACATCAAATACCCATTTAAAGGGAAATACTGATAGTCGGTTATTGAACTATCAATTGATATGCATACATCACCAGTTTCCAAATAATTTTCCCAAATTATTTATTTTACAAAATATCTTTACAAGATATATAATTTTCACACTTCAAAAATAAATCAATATTTATTTTCAAACAAATTCTACTTTTCATTTATAAATTCCATAATGAATTTATATCCCAAAATATTCATTCATATACGATTTCAATTATCCATTTTCAATTTATCTTCAAAAAGATAAATTCTAAATATTCATTTCATATTGGAAAACATTTCCATACTTATTTAATTATAAGTAATTCACTAATCTTTTATTTTCAACCTTGGAAAATATTCAATATACTTAAATCGAAATTAAGTATATATTTCATTCTTTAAGGAAATCATTCACTTAAACATATTTATTTGGGTCAAAACGAATGTTACGTAAAACATCGTTACGACGACTCAAAAATCACTAGTATAGGGATTCGAAATTAAAATAGATATATAAATCCCAATACTATTCAAAACATTTACTTTCGGAAATCATTTACTATAACAACAGTGTTATAGTCCACTATTTCCTTTTATTTCTCGAAAACGTCTATTTCAACAATAAATGTTGAAATCTATGGTTTCGAATCACAACACCTTTTAAAACATCGTTAGATCGTTTTGATTCTGTTTAAAATATCACATTCTAAAACATTTTCTTTAACATGTTATTCACTATTCAAAAACGTGAATATACTATGTTAACAAATTTCATCCGTTTTATACTTTTTAACTTAAAGGATTATTCACAATCTAAAACGTGAATATAACTCCACTTATAAGTTATAACAATTAACTTATCAAAATAAGTCGTTTGCGAATTCATAAAACAACGTTTATAAATTCCATTTCTATTTATTTATAAAAACTTCTTTTTTATAAATTCCTTTATTAACATATTTCAGTTTATAACTCAATTATAAACTAAATGTTTATATTATAAGTTAAATACTTATAAAACGATTATTTTATAAAATCGTTCTTTAAACTTCATAATTATAAATCTTATAACTTATAAGATTCATTTATTTAACCAAATCTATTCTTCAATTAACTTCACAAATTTATAAATCTTACTATTTATAAATTTCATTTATAACTTCACAGTTTATAATTCTATAAATTTCATTCATTTATGAAATTCATTTTCACTACATTCAAACACTTATAAAAACTCGTTTTATAATGTCTATATTTCAATTTATAAATATCCATTTATAAATCTCTTAATATAAATCAGTTTATATTATTATTCTAAAACGTCTTTAAATTCCTTTATAATTTCATCATTTCGATTTATAAAATAATCAAATTTTATAAATCCTATATTTAAACTTTTATCATATATTCAAAAATCCAATCTAAATTATTTTATAAAATCATTAGTTCATATTTCTCAAAAATCGACTTTTAATCGTATTTCTAAAAATCAGCTTTTTAACTATATTTCACAAAAACCATAATTTTTATAACTTTAAAATTTATAACGTTTATTTATTTATAATGGATCAATTCCAAAAATATAGTATATTTTCAAAATCACTTTTAAAAATCATTTTAAAATCCCAAAATCTGGGTCCAAGATGCTACACACCAAATAGTCAATCACGACAACAACGATATCATATATCGATATGATAATCAATCAAATATCAAAATATCTGAAATCAAATAAATACTGTTGAGGAATCCAGTTGGATCCCTCCAACCTGTTTTCCTGCATCCAAAAACATTAGCACAATACCAATTTCGCTCCAGTACGAAATTATCGCGGTACATGTTTTTAATAAATATTATCCGCTTAATAACGGCGCAATAGGGTCTCATCCGCTAAACAAAAAATGCGGGAAATCAATAACTCCAATATATACATATGCCAATATATATATATATTGCTACTATATATAATACCAATTTCACTGTTTATGAAATATTCGCGGTATATGTTTATATTAAATAACATCCGCTTACTAACGGCGCATAATGTCTATTTTAACAATCAATATATATCAATCATCATTCATACATGCATTCAAATATTTTAAATCTAACTATTTAAAATAAAATCGAAACTATTTCGATTGAGTGAGAAATTCTCACCTTGGTTTTAAATTCCGTTTTAGCTTTTATTTCGAATAAAATTAAACGCACGTTTAATTTTACCTGAAATTCTCACTAACTCCAAACGACTCCAAACCAACTTCATCGCGTAGTGCTCGTCCATACGATTCCAACGCAACTGAGTTTGCATTTTTTCGACCTCGTATGAAAAAGATATGAATTTTACAAGTTTGTACACGATTTTATAACTAAATTTCAACATAAACTTTTATATTTTAAACCCAAACTCACACCAGCCCTTGGATCCAAAGCAAGCTACATCAGGCCGTCCCTCATCATCTTCTACATCACGCACAAGCTACAGGTTTTAGAATTTGAGGCCGAACCCATATTGCTAGCTAGGGTTTCATTTTACTCCACAATCACACGACGATACTTCATCACACCAACGCCAACACGAAGCCCTTGACGAGAGCTATCTCCACCTCCTCCACCATGAAGCTCGGCCACCCCATGACGCGCACGCACGGTGGTGAACAGCCCACGAACGGCCCATCCTTGCCCCCTCATCGTTGCTCCATTCCCGATCATATCCGTATGGATTTAAAGCTCATCTCGTGCTCTTCATCTTTGTAGTTAACAACTTTGGCCAAAACTTCACGGATTGGAAGAGATTAAGGGTTGAAATTGGATGATTTCTGGCCTTAGAATCTAAAAGTGGCGGCTAGGTCAAATTAGGTTTAGGGTTTGTATATTTTTTTTTAATTTATGAAGAGGTAGGGGCTATTTATAAGGAACGAGCGACACTATTCATCCCGGAAATTCCGAACTCCGATTTAGACGCCGTAACCAGCGTACCTAGGGTTTATCCCGCGTTCCGGACACAATGGAACAGGTTTCGGAAGCTAATTCGGACATCTGTGCGAGTTATGGCTGAAAACGCTCAATTTAAATTAAATCGATTTAAGTCGATTTCTAGGCGTTTTAATTTGTACCGGACAAACGGTAAATCCAATTGACTTGAAATTTGAAACTTTACAATAATATCACATTACGGATCCGATGAAACTGGTTTCGTCGAAATCCGAGACTTTTTGAAAAATGGCTATTTTGACTCGCCAAATTTAAATTAAAAATAATTCGATGCGTTTCGAGCTGCCACGATCAAACGATAGCTCCGATTGACACGAAATTTGAAACCCGGTAATAACTAACTATTACGGATCCAATGGAACTGGTTTCGTTCAATTCTGAGACTGTTCAAAAATTGGCTATTTTACAGTCGATTATTAAATATTAAAATATTCAATTTTCACAAATTAACTTTAAATTCGATTTTAAAAGTTCTAAAATATCGTTCTAACTCCCATATGATAAAATAAAATTTTACAAATTATTTTCAATCATATTTAACCTCATTTTCAATTATTTCTATAATTTAACGTATTAAATTATCGATTTAATTATCCAATTAAATCCAATAATTCAAATAAAAATTTATTCGACTTAAAAATTCACTTATTAACATTTAAAATTAATTAAATATTCAAATTTAAATTAATAAAAATTCTGGGTCGTTACAACCAAGGAGCTTCAACTTCGATCACGAGGGCAACAATGTCGTCGATTGCGAGAGTTTGACAATAACCGCAATTGCAATAATTCTCAAATTTATCAATGAATTCATGCTTAAAAAATATGATTTCACATTTAAAAATCTTTGTTTTCGAAAGCAATTCAGATAATGTATTTGAAACTAGAATTCATGATGTTTGAATTTTAATGCATTTTGAATTTTCCCTGTGTTTTCCATTTCCAGAGAAAACCTTGATTTCTTTTGCTTAAATTAATTTTTAAACCTTAAAACATGTATGAACAAACAATTTTTATTTAGATTATAAATTTTAACAAGAATAAGGGAGAGAGAAGCCAAGTTCTTAAATAGGTTTCTGGAAACCTAGACATAACAGAGGCAGCATGCCTGTAACTCAAACATGTATACCTAAGTATGCATTTTGTATACATACAACAAATTTTCACATACCCAGATCATTTGCACAACTTTACTTCACAAACAATAGATCGTAGATCAAGTTATCAGGAGTCTACTCACCTTAGATTTCTGAAAACAGAGAAGAGGCTTGGTTTAATACTTGAAAATTGGAAGAAGTTTGATTGCTGACTTTTTTATCTAGGCTTGATTTTGTAATGATCCTTGCTTTACTTAAGTTGTTGAAGGTTGATATCTTGCTTTGATGTTGAACTGTTTGCTGAAGAGTTGCAGTTGTTTTAGTTGAAATACTTTTCTGGCTTGAGATTTGAGAAAGTTGTTACAGATTTTTTATTTTCTGGAATTTGCTTTTGGTTTAAATGTTGAGGAAGTTATCAGTTTGATTACTTGTTGCTGATGATTTTTTTCTTTCTGGTTTAAAAATTCATACATGGCTTTGGAAATGAATAAAAGAGATAAGAGGGAGGAGTAGCTTATATAGCTATAATTTCTTTTCATGAATTTCTCAAAAAAATAAAAATAATGTGATGACACTTGTTAGTTTTTTTTCTACATGGATTACACTTGTTAATCCATTTACTTAAATTTTTAACACTTATCTTTATATATATATTACTAGTTAATATTTGTAAATTTTCATTAGAATAATATTTTTACATTATTTAAATCGTATTTTTAATTTACATTTTCCATTTTATAAAGACATTTGCTTTATATTAATGAATATTATTAAAAGAGAATGTTTTGAAATTGAGTACATATTAAATTAATTACACATATATAATTTTTAATCCAAAATATTTTACTAAAGTGTTTATTTAAAATTTAAATTCAAAGTCAAAGTCAAATTCAAATCTACTCATACACACACACACACACACACACACACAAATATATATAATTTAAATTCAATTGATTTTAAAACATTTATTATTTCAAATTTTAAACTCAAATGAAATTGAAATCTTATTTATACAAATTAACACTTATTCTATTTGATTTGAAAATTTTCAAATTAAATTCCAAAATTTTAATAAATTCCTAATTTAAATTGATAAAATTTGGGATGTTATAGAAATAAAAATTGAAATTGTGTGAATGAGAAATTAGTCAAGTTGGACTAAATAAAATAAGGGACTGAAACTAAATTAGTAAGTGAAACTAATTTAAGAAATAGTTAAATAAGTATGGGATGAGATAATGTGAATAGAATTCAATATTTAAAATGAAAGGGAAATTGAATTCAAATGAATTTGAAAATGAAAACTTGAATAAAATGTATAGATAAACCAAAGTGGTGAAGTGAAAATAGTATAAGAAGTATATAAAACATTTATATTGTACTTAAGAAGGAATGGCAAAATTCTTAAGTAAATTTATATGGGAGAAATATTTCAAGTTAATAATGTATGAAGGTTTAATAGTGGTGTGTGAAATGTCAAGAGTAAATAAGTGAATAGAAATCAAAATAAATATGAATAAAAGAGAATTGATATGGCTTATAATCAATCGAAATAAATACGTAGGATATATGTATATTATTTTATTCGCATAGCAATTCGATCTAGAATTCGAGCATAGAATTTCGAGATAGTTATATCGATTGGAGTTGGGATTTTTCATTTGATTTTTGACGGTGAACCCTGGATATGAATTTTTGGTTGATTCTGGAAATTCTCTATCATAATTTACGGTTGTGCAAGGAGAATGATGGTTTCTGATCAAAAACCAGACCTGAGTCCGCACCAGAAAGTCGGGTGAACGATACTAGTTTGAAAGTGAAATTGTGTGATCGAGTGAGTGATCGGATTTGGCATTGCATATAGATGATATCTGTGCATCATACGAATTTGAATGAAATAGATATTGAAACTTTGGTAAAGAAATGTATAAATGATTTTGAAAGCTATGATTGGATATTATTATTAAGTATGATATATAGGTGTTTTAAAGGCAAAAGGGAATTGGGATTTTTGATTTCAGAACATAAATATGAAATTGCTCGACAAAAGATATGTATTCAAATTTCTGTATGAAATTTGATGATTTTCTGGTCTCCACTTTGCCTTTTGTTTTCTTTTGAAATCTAGGGGCCTGTTGAGGCATTTTATTATCGTACCGATCTAGCCGCGCAAAGGAGACGTTGGCGTTTTTGAAAAATTAGAGAGTTAGAATTTTTTTAGAAATTTGGATAATTTGAATTTAAATTTAAATTTGAATTGTTGAGAAAATAATATTGTTTGGAACTTATGGTTGAGTTTGGAAAGTTAGTAATAATGATAGTATTTTAAAAAAAAAATTTGGAAAGTTAAAACAGTTGGGTTTTGGGAAGTTGTAAAAATAAATATTTGGATTGGGAAAATAGTGAACGGGTTATGGATCTTTCTTTTTAACTAGTAATTTCGGGGATGAAATTCTTTTAGGGGGGAAGGATGTGACGACCCAATTTTTTTGGATATTTGAAATTGAAATATTTAATTGATATTAAATATTTGAAAGTTAGTTTAACTTGAATTTCAAATATCACTATTAATTTGGCAATTAAATTATTGAATTTAATTATTAAAAGTTGGGTAAAATATTGAATCTTCAGTTTTATGCTTGTTAAAAATATTTCAAGGGCTTATAAAATATATATATTAATAGTACTGCAGATGACGGAAACTTCAGAATTGAATTTGAAAGTGTTTTGTTAAGTTTTAAAAATATATAGTTTAAATTGACGTTTAAAAATAGCCTTCCGAGGCACAGTCCCAGAATTCGACAAAACTAGTTCCATTGGATCCGTAATAGTATATTATTAACGGATTTCAAATTCCGTAGCTTTTGGAGTGATCGTTTGGCTGTACGGTATATAAACACGTTGAAATCTTTATCGAAAATTCAATACAATGACTGGTTCAAAAAGCTATCTTCTCCATACGATTGAATTAGGCTTCGAAACCTTTTCCATCGCATTCGGAATATGTGTTTAATATTCTAAACGCTTAACGGCACGCTTCGATTGGAGTTCGAAATTTTCAGTTGCATTTACCGAGACGATTTAAAATTTGAATTTAAAATATAAAAAAATATTAATGAATTGAAGCCCTATAGCATTAGACATGTAGAGAAATTTTCAAACACGTGTTCATCAATCTAACACGCGTCTTCTTCCTTCTTTAAAAATCATAGTCATGTATTTATTTAAAAAAAGAAGGAAATCATATTCATTTGTAAAATGAAAACGTTTTCGTTCAATCGAGATTAATGGTTGAAAAAAAACGAAATCGATGTTCAAAAAAAATTTGCGACTGAACAAATCGAATCATTCCCACAAGGTCGCTATCGTCATCGATGGATTCAATTCATTTAAGAGGTTGGAAGCTTGGTATAGTCGCAGCGACACTAGGCGATGAGGCGAGTCGCGAGACTTTTGGGGTCGCGTGGAACTGTCGAGAGGCGGCGGCGACTTCAATCACGAGCGCACGGTGGCAAACAGACGAGGTGGGTCACAAATTGATTTTTGCAAGCTCGCAAAGGGGGTTGGCGGTGATAGATGGCTGAAGGTGATGGCGAACGCGTGGGTTTCTGGAGTAGCGACCTGACTTCGGTGACGTGGTCGTTGTGGGTTTCGCGATGGTGTTAAGAGGTTTGCGAGCCTGGGTTCACATTTTGCCTGTATGTATGAGATAATTTATTTATTTTTATTTTTATTAATATTAATGTGTATATCTATATACACATATATATATCTATTTTTTTTTTTGAAAATTGGTTAATTGAATTACTAAACAGGCTTTGCGGCCCAATAGCATTACAAATATATCACAGGCCGACATAACATAGATCAGTCAATATAACTTCCAAACTTTCCAAATTGGGGCGATTATGGCGGCTGCCAATTCCCTGGTGGAGTTCGTTCGATCAATTCCATCTTCTTCAACTTCTCCAGTAGTTGTTTTTCTTGTTCCGATGCAATGGTAAGTTTCTTTGTCGGAATTCTTCCAATTACAGTAGCAATTTCTCTGTTGATTAGCTTTGTAATAGTTAAAGTGTCTTGCTTTTTGTTTTCAAAAGTCCTGCCGTTCCGCTCCTTCCAAATGAACCACAAGCTGACTGCGAGGCCAATTTTTCCAATCTCCTTCATCAAATCAGAGAGGTGACTCCTACTGTGCAGGTATTCTAATTCCTCTTTTAGGTTTGTAGCGCATTTGTTGAGTTGGAGTCTGCATTTTTGGGTGTTCCAGATTCTTTTTGAAAATTCACAGTCAAAGAAGATGTGGTCATGTGTCTCCTCTTCTATGCAACAGAAATTACATTTTGAGTCATCCAAAATCTTCCATTTTTTTAATCTGTCTTTTGTTGGAAGTTTTCTCATTATCGCTTTGTAAAGGGTGTGAGCCATTTTGGGAGGGATAGATTTGCTCCAGACAACATCAGACCAGATAACTTCTGTATTTTTTTCTCGTATTTCTTCCCAGATGTCTTTGAACTTGAACTGATCTTTCATGCTAGCCTTCCATACCCATTTATCTTCAGAATTATCTGTATAAATGTATTTCTTCCTGATTTCCTCAATATAGTTAAGAGTTATTGAATGATTATTGCATTTCCAGGTACCATTATCCACTATTTCAGCTACCCTCCAATTAGGAGTACCATATGTCGAGAAGATATCCCAACCAAGTCTATCAATGAAACTTTTCGAGTTCAACCATGGGTCTTTCCAAATGTCTGTATTTCTACCATTTGCTATTTGTTTGTCTAAATGTTTTTGGAGATCATTTCTGATTTTAAGAATATTTTTCCAAGTAACTGAAGCATTATTGTCTATTTTAGTAGTCCAGAAGTTATCTTTCAAATATCTAGCTCGCATCCAAGTAGCCCATAATTTATTAGATGTTAATACTTTCCAGGCTTGTTTAAGGCAATATACCTTTTTGAGTTCAAATAGATTTTTCAATCCAACTCCACCTTCTTTCTTTTTCCTACATAGGTCTGAATATTTAATCTTGTGTATCCCTCCTCTCCAAATAAAATTAGCACAAACAGAGTTAATCTTTGCAATAGAACAATCAGGTATTTGGAAAGTTTGAAGCCAGAATCTGACCTTAGATGTTATAACTGTATGAACTAGCTCCACTCTTCCAGCAAAAGACAGAAGTTTTGATCTCCATCCTTGTAGCTTATCCCTGATTTCATTTATAAGTTTACCACACTCCACATCAGTAATATTATTATTCGATAGAGGTACTCCCAAATATTTGACTGGGAGGGAACCTTCAGTAAATCCCAGTTTATCTAGCATATATATATCTATATACATATATCTATATATCTATATACATATATATATCTATATACATATATATATATATCTATATATATGAATATATATTAGGTAATGAATATAATAGTTAGGCATATGAATGCAGTTTTTCAAATTTATATATATTCAGATTTTGAAAAAAAAATATGCAGTTTATCCACTTCAATTTAAATGTGATAATATATTTACACACACACGTGAATGTATTATGGAAAATGAAAAAAAATGGATAAATATATATAAATAAAGATTAAATTGCTGATAGGATTATTTTTCAGTAAGGTTAAATATATGCAGATTTTTCAATTTGTGTATATACAGGAAAAATTAATATTTATTGTAAGGCAAAAATTTATTCTATTTTTAATTTAATAAACATATATATACACATCCGCATGCATATTTTATATTAAAATGGTAAATATATGTGTAGATAAGATTTTGAAAAATATATAAGGATTTTAAAATGCTGAAGAGTTTATTTAAAAAAAATTACTTTTGAATCCATATAAGTTATTTTATAAAAATATTGGAAATTAGGTTAAAGGGCTTCTATTTGCAGGGTAATAAGTTCTAAGGACAACACTTCTGAATAAATAGTTTTAAGAACAATTTACAGCATAATGATAAACTCGTTTATCTTTTTAGGTTATATATGTAAATGATAAATCCTTTTATCATTATTTCTGTATAACTGAAAATGATAAATTCTTTTATCTTTTTCCTATCAAATGTCCTTAAAACTAATTTTTCAGAAGTAGTGTCCTTAAAACTTATTACCCTGCACAAATAAGCCCTTAAAGTGAAAATCCCCTTATAAATATATATGTGGCTTCAAAAGAAAAATAAAGTAATATGCACATATATACCTATTTTCATTTACTAGTTTATTTTTAAGACAATGTATTATGGAGATAAATTTGTTTAATAAACTTATTTAATTATTTTAGTCAATAAAAATATTTTATTAAAAGGAAATTAGCTGGAAATTTAATTTTATTAGATAAAATAAAATTTATTAAATGGAAATTGATTTGTCCAATTGTTCATATATTAATCAACTATATAAGTATTTATACAAGGTCTTGAATCGGGAAGTGACATGCCGGTTTGGATCGGAATTGCAATACAAAACAAAGGTGAGATCTTCTCACTCAATTGAATTGCTTAGATTAATTTAAATAGTTAAATTTAAATTATTGGATGTGCTTGGATGAATTTGACTATTTATCTATTGGGTGATATTATATATATTAGTGTGTGTGTGTATATTAGAGTGATTGATTTCCCGCATTATATAGCCGAGAGACCCTATGCGCCCCGCATAATAGCGGATGACCCCTTATACCACGATATTTCACCTCGAAGTGGAGTTGGTATTTTATATTGTGCTAGCATTTGTGGATGCAGGGAAATAGGTTGGAGGGATCCAACTGGATTCCTTAAATGTTTGAATTTGTTTCATATGCTGTGATATGTTTTATTGATAATCTGTGATTGATAATCTTGGTAATTGAAATTATTGAAGGCTATAGTTTGGCCGAATATATTTTGGTATTTTAATATACCAGAATATAAAAGATTGGACTTTTGGAAGGAAATTAAAGTTGAGAATTTTAAGTAAATTAATTTTAGGGAATTGGATAAAATAAAAGAAGGAATTTGGAAAGGACAAAGATTGATTTTTGAAATCCTACTGAATAAATTCCAAGTACGGGGAAAAAGATTTTTAATAGATGGAAATAAATGGATTTTGAGAACTTAAGTAGTATTGTTTAAAAGTTGAAGAATTTATTTAAAATTCAGATTTTAAATAGTTTGGGAGAATGGAATTTATTTTAAAAATGGAGTTAGTTTTGGGAAATCGATTTGAAAACTGATTAAATGTTTGAAACTATGTTTTAAAAGGTGGATGGGACTATTGAATTTATAAACGAGGTTTATAAAGTGAAATAATATATCAGTGGATATTTGGAAGTATAAATTCATGGTGGGAATTTATAATGGAATGGGTAATTTATTTATTTTTTAAAAATAGTGATTTATTTTTAAAGGTGTGAAAGGAAAGTGTATTTCCCTAAAAAGCCAAGTATGTTTTCAAAGCAGATTTTTAAGTACAAGTTGGAAGTTTTTAAAGTTGTTTAAAAAGAATGTTTTTGAGAATTATTATTTAATTTGTTTAAAATTTTAAAGGTAAATATTTTATTAAATTAGCTATAGTAGTAAAAACTTTAAAGGGTTAACTCGTATTATGATTTAAAAGAAATAACCATTAATATTTATATTTTATATAGTAGTTTTATTTTAAATATAGTTTGGCTAAAGGTTTTGTTTGGAAAACATCTATAGAATTCAATAACTTTTATTTTTAAATTTGTTTTGGCTTATGTATTGCATGGAAAATTATTATTAAATTTCATAACTAGTATTTTAAATAAAGTGTTTTAAATAGTTTTTATTTTAAGCATTTTAAAGTATACATATTTAGATAAAGTGATTTAAATTATTTTAGAATCTAAAGCATTTAGACTTGGCAAATTTTCAGTGGAAATAAACAATATTTGGAAATTAATTCCGCGAGGGAAATGGAGTTTGAAATTTGTTTTCAAAGGGTTGAAGTGTAGGAAAATATCTTGCAAAGATATTTTAGAATAAATAATTTGGGAAATTATTAAGGCTTGATGATTGGTGTGAATGTTGTTTGATAGTTAAATAACCGACTATAAATATAAATAATTTTGGAAAATTATTTAAATATGATGATTGTTTATAGATGTTATTTGATAGTTAAATAATCGACATCAATATTAGCCTTTAAGACGACATTTGAATTTCGATGAGACTGGGGGTCGGATTCCAAATGGTTATCCGAAAACCACATCGAATCTTAAAGTGGATCTTTTGTTTAAAAGATCAAAAACGGAAATTTGTTGTGACTTAATTTAGATCGGAATGTATCCACTTGTTTTTAAAATAAGCGCTCATTATTCAGATAGGCCGGAGGAGGACATTAAGTCATAAAACCCATTCCGAATAATGATACGATGAAATGGAATTGTATTTGAAGACGATGTTGAATACCGGGTATTTTCGAAAATTAAATGGCCGCCTGTTGATTGTCTCTGTCCCAAGTTGCTCCAGTATATAGATTACCCTATGTTATGGGGAGTCCAGTCGAGATAGGGCATACCCGGATTCGCAACGACTTTTTCCTTAATTGGACGAAGTGCCTTTGGTTCCATTCAGACCTAGGATTGACTTATAGATGTATGTATGACATTACACTTTGAGATATAACGCTGGTTTCTATCAAATATATTTCTCTTGGTGGCGGAGAATTTATTCTCTTAGCTTAACACCCTTCTCTGAGACATACGAGCTCAGAGGTTATGTAGTTGTTAGTTATTAGTGATATACTCCCAATTTGGTAATGTGACATGCTAAGTGTTGAGCATTGGTTGATCGAAGCATGGCTTTGGTGAAAAGAAAAGCGTTGTGGGACGAGACTTCATCAAACCTCACACCTTGGAAATGGTCGAAACAGAAAAGAGTGCAACAAGGTTATGGGTGTCGCGTCCCTCAAGGTATGTGCATTTCCTTCTGGATAAAAAGTGGTATTCTGGTATGGAGCCTAGATATTTAACTATGTGGATAAAAAGTGGTATTCTGGTATGGAGCCCAAATATTTACTTATATGGTTGTTGGAATTTGAGGCACCTCGGATAAAGGTCGGTTACGACTGGGGGATGACATACTCGTGACAGTTAGTTACCAAGCTACAGAGGTAACCGAGCCTTGTGTTTGTAGAGATTCGGTAAGGTTCTCTGGACGTCCTTCTAGAGGCGTACCCATTTGGATAAAGGAAGTTCCTTAGCCTTGATCATTTGTTGGAAATCTAAACAATCAATAAGAGCCCTTTGCGGTTTTAGTTGTAGAACCTTCCATTTAAAATGGTAGCTATAGTAGGCATACTATAATGGTATGTTTGCTGGCTAAGATTAATATTATACTTTCGAAATGTTTTCCACACTATGCACTAATAATAATATCCCAATGATTTTGCGTATCAAGCATGTTTGACAACTATAAGGAGAAATCTTCCACATGTGTATGATTGTATTTGAGTGTGTGCCGGGAGACCTTATGGTAGTTTCATTTTCCAAAAGCGTGAACGGATTTCTTTTTGTACAAATAACTATTTTTAGATCTCACACTAGTCCCATTACTGACTTGAAGTTTATGGTTCCCTTTTCTAAACTCTAGGTGCCCCTAATTTTCCACATGGGCATCCTAGAGTAAGGTTATCAGTAGTTATGGAGCTAAGTTTGGAAAGTTTGTTGTGGAGATCAGGAGACAAGCTGGATGGCAAGACGTATCACGCATATATGATGTATTATCTGCTGCGTATTATTTGCTGCAAATTCAATTTCCATGTGGACAAGTTATCGTAACTGCCCAGTGTTGTGTTTTGTTAACATTGTACTCTAATGATGTAATGTATAAACCGATATAGTTCTTTTGTTCAAAGATTAGTCGTTTATCTATTATATTTTGCTCCGCTACGATTATGAGATTCTGGTATTGTTTCTATTTCTTCTTGTACCACCTTCTTCTTTAACCTTAACGCTTCGGTTTTCTGGCATTTGATTGTTCGGCATTAAATACAGTGGATGTATTCATGTCGATTTTCGGGCATCGAGAAATCGGGTTGTTACACATTTATGAGCATTTTTTGTTTTAATAATTATAAGTACATTAAAATAAATCTCTTGTGAATTAAGTTCCATAGTGTGACGGGATGTTCAAAAAAAATTAAGTTAAAAGTTATATTTGAATAGTGTTGAGTCAAAAGTAAAACTTTTATTAAAAGTTGTTTGATATAATCTAAATGGGAAGATATGACATTTAGAAGATAAATATTTATGAAAAGTTTATTATAATAAAGGAAAAATATTATATAATACTAGTATAGACCCGTGCTTTGCACACAGGCTGTTTGTGTTATTGTATACGTAGATAATTTGTTTGAGCGTAAATATGTAAACGGAAAGTAAGGACATTTTTGGAATTTCAAAAAGACACCGAGTAAATTAGTTCAATGAATTTTCTTTATTGGTAGTAGAGATGAGATGATTTTATGTATAGACAATTTTATATAAATTTGGTTTATAAAATGTGTTTTAAAAAGATTGAGAATTTAAATCCCAGCATTGCTTGAAAAGATTTCAAAAGGATTTTTGAGAAAATTAATGGTAATATCACTTGGAAGTATTTATAAAAATTAAATATTTCAAAAAGAATTTGTAATAAAGATACATTTTCTTTGGCCAGTTCAGGGAAATCATCCAGATTTGTTTTGTGGTAATCCGAATAATCTTCTAAATGACGATCAAATGTTTGCTTAGTTAAACATTGTAGCATAGTTAGTAAATTATTCTCGTATCATCGTACGATGGACATGAGTTTGAATCCGAACGAACCCAAAGAGAGTGTTAGTGAATAAATTGTTGAAGTTATTTTATATATAAAAATATATGCAGTATGAATTCAAAAAGTGTTTTTAAATAAAAACCAGTTATTTAGTTTTTAAGTTTCCTTAAAGGAAATTGATTTAAAAAAGGTATTTAATGGGGGAAAATTATTTTGATAAATGAAATTTATTACTCTTGGATAGTGAAGAGATAATTTAACTCAAATTTTTAAATGGGTTAAATTGGATAGGATGGTTTTAATAGGCATTATTTTATTAAAACCATGGTTTTTATTTAAACACCCAAGTCATATGAACTGTTTGTTGCTATAGGGTCGACTAATGAACATATTTACCTTTGCGGAGTCTAAGGAAAGTATACTCAAATATTGAGTTTGGATACCAGTATCCTACTCTTTTTAGCTACATACCAGACTAGATACGTAAGAAGGTCAAAGTAGTTGACTCAGTTTTAAGACCTTTATTTTGTTTAGGCCTCTATTTGAATTTCAAATAAAATAAAAATATACAAATAGGTAAAATTAAATCGACGTTTTGTATGTACTCTAAGTACTTAGAAGAGTATTATACAAGTAAATAAAAGCAAAGTAAGTTTTTAATTTAATGTTTTATAAAGAAAAGCTTTTATAAAATGTTTGTAAACTTAAGTGAAAATTTATGGAATAGTTTATAAATAATTTTATTGAATGAGGTACTATGAATAAAAATGCAAATGGTTGATAAATAGCTCGGTGTAAGTAAGAAACCAATCGTATTAAGTAAGTAAGTTATATGTAGATCATTTCATTCGCACAGTTCTTTATCTAGGATTCGAATACATAACTTTGGGGTGATTCGCACCAGTCCAAAAAAGGATTTACCACTCGACTCTTGTCGAGGACACCTGATTTAGATTCTCGATATGATACCGAGGTTTTCTATCATAGTATATGGACACGTAAGGAGAATGAAGGTTTCTAATCGAGGAACTTGATCGGACTACGCACTAGAGAGGTCGAGTGAGTGGTACTTGTTCGAAAATGAAGTATATGTATCTGAGCGAGTGGTCGGATCGGATATAGTGTACGGATGATTTATGTACATCATACGGGCTTTAGTATATTTGTAAGTTGTGTTGGGTGGCTTATGAAATCTTAGGGAATGACTTTCAATTTTGTTTGAGGGAGCTTAGATAATCTTCTAAGCAACAACAAAAGGGTTAATGAGCGTATGGTACGCTTCGAAAAATTATTTATATCCTTGGATGATCGAGAGAGTTGTAAAACTAAGCAAAATTATAGATATTGTTTGTTAGTCATTTAACTTTTTAAATAATGTTAAATGTAATTTTACTTCCTTTATGAAATTTGATTTGATTGACAATGTAATTTTATATACCATGGTTAATAAAGTTGTTGTTTGTTATGACTTAAATCCCAAGGCTATTAAAAAAATGATTTAGAAAGAATTTGTGAAAGAAATATTATTATATTTCGAAACTTTGGGAAGTATTATTATTTCATGATATTTGAAAATATTTTTTGTGATGTGGTTTTTCAAATATTTTATTATGATTAAAGTTAGGCCATTGGGAGTTTTCCAATTCTAAAGACCTACCAAGTATATTTGTTGACTCAAGTTGTTGTTTTTGGAGGAACAGGTATAACACTGGATACTCTGTATAGTTTTTATTTTAGAGTTATACCATTCTTCGATAGAAGGAGACCCCTTCTTGTCATAATTAATTTTTTTGATTTATTTCTCTTTGGAAGAATTTGAAAATATTTTTTGGATATAAAAACCCGGGAATTTAATTCTAAATTTATCTTTAAAAATATATTGGAAGTTTAGTATTTTATAACAGAGCATCTCTGTACTTTTGTTGCATATGGTTGTCATATTATTTATTTTGATATTGCTTGCGGTAGAAATAACATGTGTATTAATTTTGTTAACATGGTTCTCTTTTCGATTATGAGTACAAGATAGGTACAGGGATGGAAGAGATTACTATTTGATTTCTTGCACACATGTGTTCACATAAGATAAGAAGTTAGTTGCTAAAATACAAATCAAACGAAAAGGAGGTACGTAATAGATTATATTGGTGATTGATTGATTTATGTGCCAGATATAGGAGACCACCTAGCTTTTGTTTTCTTTTGGTTGATTTGGGCCAGTTGTGGTGTGTTGTAGCTTTTTCAGGTCAGTTACGCAAAGAAATTGCTGCCGAAACTTTCCGCAACATAAAGGACTTTAAAGGTTTGACAACTTATTTTAGTTAATAGTTTTTAAAACTTAAGGGTCTGGGTACATTTTCTTCCTTGGGGAATTTGGGGATGAATTTCTTTTAAGGAGGGAGAATGTGACATACGAAAATTTTATCGTTTAGATCTTTCATATTTAATTAATTTATGTTTTTAAATAATGGGTTTTTAAGGTTAGTAACTTGAATTCAAATATAGGGATTATTTTAAGTATTTGAATTGTTAATTAAATATTAATTAAATGGATTTAATAGCCTTATTTAACTCCTTTTAATTAATAAATAAAAATAGTGAACTTATTTTGTAAATTTATTTATAGTAATAAATGGTTCGAATAAATAATAAGAAAAGCAATTGTTAATAAAAATGACTTGATTTTTAGTGAAGTATTTCAAAATGAATTTATTTGATCTTTTTCTGTAATTTTTAATTTGGAAAATATTTTAATTTTCGTTTAACGTATTTTACGGCGAACGATGGTATTTTGAAATTTCACATAATAAACTAATCTATGTACTTTACTGTTGATTATAATCATTTTTCACTTTTGTATGCGATCGTATTTTTATTTCAGTCACTCGCACGCCATACGCAGATGAAATATTGTGCAGCAAAATACCATGATGCCTTCTTTCGAAAACCTTTTTAAATTAAATCAATTTCAAAATTTTGAACTTGATGAATTGATTGATATGATGAGTTACTTAGGAATATTGGTGTCACGACCCAGGTTTCAGCGTTCAAAAATCGACACCAAATACCTCACACGCATTCGAATGCCGAAGATTCAAATGTCGAATCTGGTTTGCCGGAGCTTATAACACATTAAGTACAACAACACAGTGGAAAAAGAAATGAATAATTTATTGATATACAACGTTTGATACAACACATTGATACAAATGATATCAAAATCCGAGCTAAGATACATCAGCGGAAAGATAACACCAATAGCAGAACAATATCACCAATATGGTCTTCCAAAGGAAAGATAGAATCCAAAACCGCATTCCTATCCAATGCTCCAAAGATCTTCAACTATAAGCTCGAACCACCATCATCACGTTGAAGTTAAGCAACTCCAATCCCAGAGAAATAAATGCGATCGCCAAATCCAAAGGCTGGATGCTATCAAATCTACACCTACTATTTGATCGTCTGAAAAACCCAACTCTAGGCTGCCCGTGTGGAAAATTGTGGGCACCTAGAGTTCAGAAAGGGAACAATAAACTCCAAGTCAGTCATGTGACTGGTGTGAGCAAACAAAAACAGATTATCTTTAACAAAAACAAATCAAAAGAATTTAAATTTGAAATCTGCAATGCTTTTTGAAAAATGAAACTACCATAAGGCCTCCACGCACAAACACAACGCAAGCGCACAATTGGAGGAGATTTCTCCTTATGATAGTCAAACATGCTTGATACGCAAAATTCTTTTTGATATTATTATTAGTGCATAGTGGAGAAAACAATTTCGAAAGTATAACATAAATCTTACCCAGCATAGGTACCATTATATTATGCCTGCTATAGTTACCACCTGAGGTGGCAGGTTATACAACTGCAATTATAAAGGGCTCGCATTGTTTGATTGGATTTCCAACATATGGTCAGGCTAAGGAACTTCCTAGGCCACATGGGTACGCCTCTAGAGGGATGCCCCGAGAACTTAACCAGCTCTATGCCAACACAAGGCCGTGTTACCTCTGTAACTAGGTAACTACTACACAAGTATGCCATTTCTCGGTCGTTACCGACCTTTATCCAAGCGCTCAACACCAACAACTACAAAGCAATAGATTTACAGCAACCACATAGGTTAAATATCTGTGCTTCATACCATGATACCACCCTTTTCCAGAAGGAAGTGGACATACCCTAAAGGGTGCGACCCTCATAACCTTGCTGCATTCTTCCTGTTTCGACTATTTTCGGGTTGTGAGGTCCGACGAGGTCTTGTCCACAAAGCTATGCTTTACACAAAAGCCATGCTTTGATCAACAAATGATCAACAGCGCTTCATATGCCACATTACCAAATTGGGAATATATCACTGGTAAATATCAACTACATAACCTCTGAGCTCGTACGTCTCAAAGAAGGGTGTTAAGCTAAGAGAACAAATTCTCCACCACCAAACAGAAATGTATTTGATAGAAACCAGCTTTACATCTCAAAGGGTAATGTCAGACATACATCCATACAAGTCTGTTCCGGGTTCGAATAGAACCGAAGGTACTTCTAAGAAGCCCTTGCAATCCGAGTGTTCACAATCCCGATTGGACTCCCCATCACATATGGAGATCTTTATACCGGCGCGACCCGGTGTTGAAACATTTGACGGGTAATCCTTTCATTCTCGAAAATACCCAGTCTTCATTACCGATCTTCAAAAGCTATCCATTTCATCATATCATTAATCGGAATGGGTTACATGACATAAAGTCCTCTCCCAGCAAAACCAAATAATGAGCACTTATTTTAAAACCATATAGATATATTGGAATCTTAGTTAAGTCACAACTTATTACCCAAAACCTTTCTATTGAATGGTTTAAAAAAATCCACTTTAAATCTTTTGAAAACAAAAGATTCACCCTTTAAAAATCCACCTTAATTTAAAACCATGGTTCACCAATCTTTCACTAAGATTCATTCATAGTTCTCAAAACTATTTCCATTTCAAATCTTTTATACAAAGGATACACCTTGAAGATCCTCTTCCTTTTAAAAACAGATTCACCAACCTTTCACAAAGATTTATTTATATCTTTTCATAACTATTTCAATTTCAAATTTGAAGTTCTTTTAACAAAACTGGAAATTCTTTCCTTTATATAAAAGCTATTATCATTCAAAAACAAATGTTTTTTGCTTCGAGAAAATTCGATTAAATATGCACAAGTTATAGCCTTTAAAGTATAAACTTGGGTTAAATTTAAATTCCCAAAATAATACTTTTAAAATGGTTTAAAACTCATATAAATACATTATATAACTTGTATAACCTTTTTAAACCATAATTTCCAAATATACATTTATAGAACTCAACTTCAAATCTTGAATTCAAATTCAAATCAAACCATTTAAATTTCAAAACTTTAACAAGTTACATTATATTCAAAGTAATTTCCAAAACTTTCTTTTCAAAAGTTTTCATATTTGACCCAGTTACATTTCCAAACCATTTTGGATTCAAAATTCAATTCTAAAACCATTTCATTATTTTGGATAAAATAATATTAAATTCAAATATTTGTGACTTAACCGAATCCTCGTGAATCTATATTTGTGTGTGTATATTGTAGTCTAGGGGTTTTACACAATAGTGCAACATCATTAACCATTACAGATTCAAGCACAGCAGTATCGATAAGCGGTATGATCCTATAACGATTATCATCCATTCATATATTTACAAATAAATAATACACATTCATTACAGATGAATAAATTACGTTCATCATAGCTTAAATCAAAACAGTGTATCACACATCAGAGATATAAAATAATTCAAAGCATTCAATACAATACAAACATCCATAAGTAAGATTAATTTATCATCTAATTAATTTAATTAAGATTATCACTTATGAATAAACTACTAATCCTGGTTAATTAATTATTAATTAATTAATTACAAACCATTTTAATTAATTATCCTTAATTAATTACATTAATTAATTAACTCTTAATTAATAAATCATCCTTTAATTGCTTTCAACTAATTAATAATTTTAATTAATTAACCTTTAATTATTGATTAATTATCCTCAAATTAATTACCTTCATTAATTAATCATAGAAATTAATTATCCTTTAATTAATTATTCTTTAATCACTTGATTAATCAACTTTTAATCATTAATTAATTATCCTTAATTACTTTTACGAAGTACTTAATTGCCCTTAATTAATAAATACTTTAATTAATTACATTAATTATTCTTTAATTTAATCATAATAGTTAATTAGCCTTAATTTAATTGCACAAGGTAATTAGCTTTAATTTAATTACACAAAGTAATTAGCTTTAATTTAATTACACAAAGTAATTATTCATCAATTATCTTTAAAAAACATTTAATCTTTAAACCTTTAATCTTTGAAGCAAAATTATTATTAATCCATAAATTAATTTAAGACTTTAAAGTCAAATAACAATTTAAAACATCATTCTCCTTTTAATTAATTCCTTAATTAAGCTTAAACTTAATAACGTTTAAATTAAATCCTTGAAACTTGCTTAAAATCTTATTTAACGAATTTACTTGATAACTTATTCACAAATTCACTTTTAAAACCTTGTCATTTATATTTGGAAACTTCTTTTGAAAGATTCCATTACCATTGCTTTTGAAAACTAGTTAACATATTTTGAAAACTTCATTAACTAAAATTTACTTTTGCTTTTAATCTGGTTTTATTGTTTTTTTAAAATCTAGAATATTTTGTTTTAAATTTAAAACCTGTTATCAACAACCACGTGAACAACTCGATACAAAACTCGAGCCAATTCTGCATTTCCCTGAAAGCAACCTGAGGCGATTATCTACCCAAACCTACTAATGCCACATTGACACTAGTGCACATGCACCAATGCTCCGGTCACCTCCGACCAACATCGACGTTGCCTTCGGGTCCTCGACGACCACCCAAAACCAATTGACCACCCCGATCATCAAAACCCACCAGAGATTAAAATCAAGCTTCCAAACCTCAATCTAGAACCCAAAACCCATCGGAAAATACCTCGCTACAACGCCACCCCACGCCAGAACCCACGCCACTCCACTAGGGCCTCTACCTGAGTCCCCAGCTTTTGTTCCCTCCAGTTCAATCACCCCATGTGCTTCGACGACGTCGTAGTTTTCCCGAGCATAAGTTCGACAAAACAAATGAATTTAAACCCTAAAACGGTCTCGCCCATCCACCACGACGAACGGGGATTCAATCGAGCATTTTTCTGACGATCCTTAGATCTCCGACCATCTCCAGTTTCAATCACGATGAACCCTTCGTTGTAAATTGCCGGAAATTGATAAAATTATCAATTATAATCAACTCAAATTTTCTCATCCAAAATAAACTTAAAAATTCTGATGTTTCCATTAAAAATCATCATTTTTGACGAATCAAATTATATATGTAAAGCTTGGAATTATGATAGTCGAACTTTCCTAATATTTTTGTTCTTACTATATATCTTAACTTTCTCAGAGAATTTATCAATAATTTTATTTGCAATCGTTTTTAAAAATGATATTACATTCATGCAATCAAGTGCCCTTTAAACATCATGTCTTATAATTGCTTTAATGAAGAGCATTTAAATTTTAAACCTATAACTTGAAGCAGAGCCAAACTTTCATATGTATAGATATGCACACACACATCTCCACATATATTTATATACAAACAAGCAGATCTACATCAAATTTTATAAGGATGATCATGTATTTCAACAAATTTAAGATTTTAAACCAGAAGTTTTCTCACCTGGAAAGAAGAACAGAGGACTGGAATTTCGTTTTGAATCTGAAAACTTGATTTTTCTGATGAATCTGGAAATAGATGTTGATCTGAACTTCGAGCTTGTTTTTGATTTGTTTGATCTAGAAATTTATGATTTGAACTAAAGCTTTTGTTTGAATTCTTCCCTTTACTTTGCATGTTTTGTTTTAATTCCAAGGTTTGAAAATTGTTTTGATTTCTATTCTTGAATTCTATTTTTCTTTTCCATATTTTGTTTTTGTTTTGATTTTTCAATTTTGGTTTCTTTTTCTTTGATCTGGATTTGGTTTCCAGGTTTTCATTTTTGAAGATGAAGAAACAAATGAGAAGTTTTTGTTTGAAGCCTAGTTACTTCTTTTCTCTAATCATTTTTTACATATAAAAATTAATTTTAAAAGATAATTAAATGCCACTTGTTATTACAAACCCAACACTTGTAAATGCATGCATTTATAAATTTTTAAATGTTAAAATGATGCATTTTTATGTTTTAAACCCTTACTTAATTTTTATTTTGTTTTTATATTTAACCCTTTTCATTTTATAAATTACTTAATTCTTTTATATTTACATATCTTTATATTTATACATTTTCCACTATCTATACTTTATACTTTCAAAAGATATATATAAATATATGTAAGCTTAAAGCTTTAACTAATTCTTGTTTTACATTTGCATTCATACTTTTCATATTATTCATTTTTATATAGCTTTTAAAGAAAATGATTTAACTAAATTATATACTAATAAATATATATTAACATATATATTAGAATTTAATCCTTAAATATCCTTTTTATTTTATTAAATTTAAAACATACTTCCAAAATATAGATATACACATATATATAATAATTCCAAGTTTATTATATTGAATTCAAATCCATTTTATTTTAAAAATATTTACTTTTTGATTTTCAAATTTATATTCTATTAAAAATAAATTTATATACATATATATAAATAAACAAACATGAATTATTTATTTTGGAAAATTGAAAATAAAATTTGAAATTAAAATTTATTTACATAAATAAAAATGCACATATCTTATTTAATTTGAAAAATATCAAATTAATTCACAATTTAAATCCAAAATTTTATATAAATTACCAAATTAAATTTGGCTTAAAACCGGGAATGTTACAGATTCCCCCTTAAGCAAATTTCGTCCCCGAAATTTGCTAGACAGGGAGACAAACAAAGAATAGATGTAGAATGTTTTACCAGGTCAAACTGAATATCTATTTTGCATTTAGCTTACTAAATCAGAACATCATCAATAAATACGAGAATAACTTGTTCAATATTTCACAAGATACTCGGGTCATCCGGATCTACGAAATATGCAGGGGCATTGATTAGTCCAAAGGTATAACTAACCACTCGCAGAATGTATCTGGACCACACAGATTAGACAAACATATACAATTCAATTTAGTTTCATATTTTGTTAACCAATTCATTTCAAATAAATATTCAAATTTATTAAAGTTTAAAACGAAAAGCTAACAGAGACTGATGAAATAAGAACTTATCTATACGATTCGTAGGGCCACCACCACACTGAAGCTTCTTCTTGTAGCTACGACGAAACTTCCAAAGAATTTGAAATCAGATGATGAATGAAAGAGATTGATAGAGAAAGTTGTTTCTGTTGTTGTAGGGTATCGACCATTTTTAGTGATACTCCCCTGTCCCGTATCTCGTCCTCTTCTTGCACTCATACTCACTATCAATGGATAGTAAGAGAATTCACTGAGGCATACAGACAGATATCTTAGGGATAGACTCATTCTAGGGCATTTATATCCTTATCTCTAATGAGCCACCTAATGTGTTATGCCCCTGAGGTAAAGTTTTTACTCAACCTTCAGCTCTGATACCAAGTTGTCATGACCTGGATTACAGCATTCGAAAATTGACACCAAATACCTCACACGTACTCGAATGTCGCAGATTCAGACGTCGAATCTGGTTCGTTGGAGCTTATAACGCATTAAGTACAACAACACAGCAGAAACAACATTTGATACAGCACATTGATACAAACGATATCAATATCAAAGCTAAGATAGATCAGCGAAAAGAGAACACCAACAGCGGAACTATGTCACCAATATGGTCTTCCAAAGGATAGAAAGAAAGATAGAATCCAAAACTGCATTCCAATCCAATGCTCCAAAGATCTTCAACTATAAGCTCGAACAACCATCATCACATTGAAGTTAAGCAACTCCAATCCCAGAGAAGTAAATGCGTTCGCCAAATCCAAAGGCTGGATGCTATCGAATCTACAACTACTATTTAATCATTTGAAAAACCCAACTCTAGGCTGCCCATGTGGAAAATTGTGGGCACCCAGAGTTTAGAAAGGGAAAAATAAACTACAGGTCAGTCATGGGACTAGTGTGAGCAAACAAAAACAGTTTATCTTTAACAAAAACAAAATAAAAGAATTTAAGTTTGAAATCCGCAATGCTTTTTGGAAAATGAAACTACCATAAGGCCTCCCCGCACACACACAATGCAAGCGCACAATTGGAGGAGATTTCTCGTTATGATAGTCAAACATGCTTGATACGCAAAATTCTTTTTCATATTATTATTAGTGCATAGTGCAGAAAATAATTTATAAAGTATAATATTAATCTTAGCCAGCATAGATACCATTATATTATGCCTGCTATAGCTACCACCTGAGGTGGCAGGTTATACAACTACAATTGCAAAGGGCTCATATTGTTTGATTGGATTTTCAACAAATGGTTAGGCAAAGAAACTTCCTGGGCCACATGGGTATGCCTTTGGAGGGATGACCCGAGAACTTAACCAGCTCTCTACCAACACAAGGACGGGTTACCTCTGTAACTAGGTAACTATTACACGAGTATGTCATTCCCCGGTCGTTACGGACCTTTATCCGAGCGCTCAACACCAACAACCATAAAGCAATAGATTTGCAGCAATCACATAGGTTAAATATCTGGGTCCCATATGATGATACCACCCTTTTCCAGAAGGAAATGGACATACCCTAAAGGGCGCGACACTCGTTGTAACAACTCGCATATTCTTCGATTGAGTATTTAAATATTTTATTTAAATATTTCACCGTTAGTCAGATTTTAGTCCGAGAAGCTACTTTTTGCAAAAGGGCGAATTAGGACTCGAGACCACCCCACTGAGTTCAAAATGACGTTTGCGATCTTTTTGAGTATAAACTTTGATATGTTTGGAGTTAGTGGAATTTTGCTACCTTTTCACTTAGGGCTTTGGTTTTGTTTCAGCCCATTAGACCCAAGCTTCACCCCTCTTCTCTTCATTACTTCATTTCTATTTCCTAACCTAATACTCAAGCTTTAGCAACAATGGAGAGTGGAATGGGAAATTAAAACTCCAAGCCCTAGTTTCCATTTGCAAATCAAGTTCTAGCTCTAAATCCAAAGAGAAGCTATTGGTAAGCATCATCTTCTTCTTCTCCAACTCATTCTCCTTTCAATTTCCGAAATTCCTAAACATAACTTTGGGAATGTTCTTCTTTTGAGCTTAGGTTCAAGCTCATTTGGGTTGTGTTGAAGTGTGGTTGATTCTTCCTTTGCTTTCAAGCTTCTCCTTCCTTTTTTTGTGAAAAGGTGAGATTTTTATCTCACATCTAAGTCTATGATTATCTTTGATTGTTAGGTATGAATTCCTAACACTTGTTCATGTGCATTTGATTTTGACTTGGATTGGTTTTGTGAATATTCCAATTTTTGGTGTTTTGAGTTCAAATCTTCAAAAATCATAGCTTTGTTGTTTGAACATGCTTTTGGTGATGCATCGAACAGCCTATAGGGCCGGGTTGCCGATTGGCATAAATCCCTAGCGCCGTTGCTCGATCGGTCGCGAATTGGTTGGGTTTGCACGTCATTTGTATATGCAGAAAAACTGCCTAGGTTCCAGTCAGTCGACTGGACTATGAATCCAGTCGACTGGCTATAGCCAATTGGCGTACCAAAGGCAGATAACAAAGACAGGAAGGCTCTCTTTCCTGCAGTCAGTCGACTGAACTCATTGAGCCAATCGACTGACCTGCACCTAATTTCCTATTATGCTTATTTTTGCCTATTTTGTTTATGATTCCAATTTTTATCGATTCCTTTTGATTCCTTGATGATGCTATCAATTATTCGACTTTGATGACCTTTATTTTGGGATTTTTGGAGATATCCATTTTGATGGATTTGATGTCGATTTCTTTTGAATTAATTCACGTCTTCGTATGTGAATTTTAGTGATTGATTGTTTCTACAATCATTTTTGTGATTTGTCACTTTAAAAATGTAAAGGTTTTCTATACTAGATTTAAATATCAAAACTCTTCCATTTAAAATGATTTCAACACTATTTTATTACAAAGCTCGTTTCTTAAACCGTTTTCCAATCTACTAGCATATACAAACCTTTATCTCACTCGTATGAGAAATCTAATTAAACGACTTAGTAAAACAAGTGGTATGAAATGCTGGCGTTCACTTCGTCGGTTAATTCTTAGACTTGTTCGATTGAATCTCTTGCGACAATTTTCTAGTGGAGATCTACGATTTGTTCGTAAATATTTAAGTTAAGCTAGTGGTTATGGGACATGAAGCTAAGCTCGTATATTTACTAGCTTAGTGTAATTGTCACTTCTTGATGATCTAAGATGATCATTGTTTTTGATTTAGACTAGCAATGTGCGTTGTCTCTTTGTCTACAAGGGAGACTAAACCCCGTTTCTGTGGAGCTTCGGCTCAATTTGGTGGGGTAGCGACCCATGGTCTTCGTACCGTTTTGTGGAGCTTCGGCTCAAAATAAATGGTTAGCAACATGGAATAGCGTTCCGTTTTGTGATACACGTGTTGGTGAGTTTTCATGCTCCCGTTTTGTGATAGGCCTCCCCCTTTTTTTGATTTCTGGATTTCCATTAATGATTTCTAGAATTTGCGTTTCACCAATTTTAGTGATTTTTATTGATATGTTTTATCAATATTTTTGCATTGGTGAATTTGTGTGTCATTAACTTTTGTGATTGGCATTGATATAATTGTCAATATTTATGGTTTAGTGAATAAAAATAAAGAGTATGACATTCTTTTGATCTTTGAGAAGATTCTTGTGATATTGATTAATCTCTAGTTGATTTTCAATTACATACTTATCACAGTATGACATTATGGTTATTATACGTTTTTGTCATATCTCTTATGCTATATCATTTCATCTGATATTTATAGTTAGACTGATCCGTTTTTTATTTTCTTATTAATTAATACTTGGGTCAGACCGAGATATTACAGGTGCTTCTGCTTGACTTCCCATCTGGGATTATTATCCGGATTTTTTGCTAACTACTAATTTTAGTGGTTTTTGGTTGTATACATTTGAGATATAGACTCCATGATGTATACTTATTATTTTGTGAAGCACTTGTATCTTGTTTTTTTGTGATATTGTGGACCTTGTAGACCACTACTCTGATAAACACTTTTAAGTGTTGTATACTCATATCTATTTCCGCCATTGTGATATGGATATCTGTGACTGATTTGTGTTATGTTTATTTCTATATTTGTTCCCGAAGATTTTATATAGCCACTGTGTAGTAGCTTTGAGTTTGTATCGGCATGTCGGATTTCCTCTTGAAATGAAATGCATCTTAAACTATCTGACATACTGGTGCTCGCACGAAGCAATTACACGGATGGTCGCTCCTCAACAGCCTTATTCTCCGTACCAGTTGACGGCATAACACCGTAGTGTCCTTGGCTAGTGTGGGTATAGAGGTGGGGCGTCACAGCTTGGTATCAAAGCCAAACTTCGGAACAACGTAGAATAATTTAACAAGGAACATTGTCCTAAGTCCATCTTAGGAGTCATGCCTTAGGATTTTATTCGGGTCTACGAACCGTCCTATCCTATTTTCTTTTGTGATTCCTTGTTTTGTCAATCATTATTGTTTGATATTCATTTTGTGAATAACCTTTTTCTTCTTCTTCTTTCTTTATTAATGAAGAGAAATGGTTAGACCTGGCCGCCCCAGCGCTGTTCAATCAAGTGCTACTCCTCAAGATGGAGTATTTATGTCTTACCAGCAGCTTCTTGATCTAGTAAAGAATGCTCAAGCAGCCGGTTCTAATCCAGAGTCTACTCACCCTAAGTCTGGATTTGCACGTTTGTGCAATGATTATACCAATTTGGATGGAAATCCATTTAAAGATTCTGAAACCATTATTGAAGTCCAGGCTTGGCTAAGAACATGCGACCGAATCTTTTCTCGCATGAATCTTATTGATCTTCACCGAGTTCTTGTGGCCTCTAGTATACTCCAAGAAAGAGCATTAGACTGGTACGAGCTTCTGATTTCTGAAATGAATGAAACGGATCTTACTTGGGAGAAATTCCGGGAACGATTCGAATTAAAGTTTGTGCCAGAAGCTGAGAAGGTGACATTGGCTCGTCGTTTTATTGACCTTGTTCAAGGTGAATCCTCCGTGGCATATTATGTCGCATCCTTCGAGTCGCTTTCTAAATACGGGGTCGAATACATAACATCCCATTGAAGAAGAACCAAATATTTGTCTATGGCTTGAACAAAAATCTCAAGAAGCCATTACTTCTAAAATTACAAGTTTCTTTTGATCAACTCAATGATATCGCTCTTTGACTTGAAGAGGCTGATAGAGTAAGTGATGTTGAGGTTGGGAGTGCTAAACCGAACTTCACCAACAAGAAAAGGCCTAATAAGTTCAAAGGTCCTTATCCCAACAATAAGAAAGGAAAGCAAGCCTCTCCGGCAGCTAAGACTTCTACCTCAAGTGGTGGGCAATGCTACAACGGTGGTTCTAAGGACCATTATGCGAATAAGTCTTCAAAGCCCCATGCTTGTTGCTATTGCAAAAGCCTGGACCATTATATATCTTCGTGTCCCAAACTTCAAGGCAGGAAGGAGGGAAAGCTTAATGTAGTGCAAACTCCTGGTAACACTTCTCGTGGTCAATGTATTTCTCATCCTATCCTTGATGACATTATTTTATTTCATGATCAACCTATTCGTGTTCTTTTTGATACGGATGCGTCCCATTCTATTATATCAAAAGAACTTGTTGATACTTTTTCTTTAAGTGTTGTTGCTTTAATGACTTCTTTGAGAATTGCGAATCCAGTTGGTGGATCCGCAACAATTAGTGTGCATTGTAAAGATGTCAAGATTATTTTGTGTGATTTTTCTTTCCAAGCTGATTTGCATGTTATGCGCTACTTAGGCTTTGGAATGATTTTGGGAATGGATTGGCTTAACCGCTATGAAGCTCAAATCCTTTGTCCTGAGCGGACTATTCATTTTCGACATCCTTAATTTGATAAGCAGATTTCTATTGATCTTAAAGATTCGGATTCCAACTTGACTGCATCTTTGCATTCTTTAAATCCTCATGATGACGATAATGATGATGTGGAAGATGTCATTTCTCTTATTCACGTTGTCCGTGAATTTTCCGACATATTTGAGCCCGTTTTAGGATTGCCACCTAAGCGAGCAATTGAGTTCAGAATTAATCTCATCCCTGGAGCTCAACCTATCACTCATCCTCAATATCGCATGTCCAATGAGGAAAATGAGGAGATGCGCAAACAATTATCCGAATTGGAGATGAAGCAATTTATTCGCTCTAGTTCCTCGCCTTTGGGAGCTTCGGCTATTTTCGTGAAGAAATCCGATGGTACACTTAGACTTTGCGTTGACTACCGCAAGCTTAATGATCTTACTATCAAAAATAAATATCCTTTACCTCGGATTGATGATCTATTCGATCAACTTAGTGGTGCTAAAGTCTTTTCACAATTGGACTTGGCAACCGGTTTTCATCAGCTTCGTATTGCAGAGGATAGCATTCCTTTGACATCGTTCCATACTCGTTATGGATCTTATGAATGGCTTGTTATGCCATTTGATTTAACGAATGCTCCGGCTTATTTCGTTGACCTTATGAATCGAGTTTTCAAAGACTTCCTCGATCGATTTGTTCTCATCTTTATTGATGATATTCTTGTGTATTCTAAAACCGAGGAGGAACATGAAAAGCATCTTCAGATTGTGTTGGAAACTCTTAAGAGTAATCAATTAAAAGCAAAATTTTCTAAATGCCACTTTTGGCAATCTCGTGTGAAGTTTCTTGGTCATATTATTTCCGAATCTGGAATTTCCATGGATCCTTCAAAGATCAAAGCGATTCAAAACTGGAAGAGACCAGAGAGTGTGACGGAAATCCGTTGTTTTCTCGGATTGGCGGGTTATTACCGTCGTTTTATTAAAGACTTTTCTAAAATTGTCACGCCTCTTACTAGCTTAACAAAGAAAGGTGTTAAATACATTTTGTCGGCCAAATGTGAAGCTTCTTTTCAGAAATTAAAAGAACTCCTTTTCGATGCTCCTATTCTTGTTATTCCCGTGGGGAATCAAGATTTTATTGTTTATACCGATGCTAGTCGCGTTGGTTTGGGTGCCATTCTTATGAAAAGAGAACATGTTATTGCTTATTCTTCTAGGCAATTGAAGCCAGCCGAGGCTAGATATGCCACTCATGATTTAGAGCTCGAGGCTATTGTTTTCGCCCTCCGAATTTGGCGTCATTATCTTTTGGGAGAACAATTTATTCTTTACACCGATCATAAATCTTTGAAATATTTATTTTCTCAAAAGGAACTTAATTTGCGTCAGCAGCGTTGGCTCGAATTTCTTGCATCTTATGATCTTGATATTCTTTATACTCCCGAATGGGGAAATCACGTTGCCGATGCACTTAGTCGAAAGCAACAAGTAGTTGTTTCTATGATGATATCCGAGTGGAATGATCTCGAGACTTTATCCACTTGTGAGATTCGAGATCGTGTATCTGATTTTTGTTCATCTCTTGTTTTATGTAGCCTTGAGGCTCATCCTTCTCTTTTAGACCGCATTCTTGAAGCTCAAAAGATAGATCCCGAATTGGCTCTTCTTGGCCAAAATTTTAGGGACAAAATTGATATTGAAGGTTTGAAAGACTATGATATTAATTCTCGTGGCGCTATTCAAAAATTTGGTAGAATTATCGTGCCAAATATTAGTGATCTTCGTAAAGATATTTTAGAAGATTCTCGTCGTTCTAAATTTACCATTCATCCCGGTAGTAGTAAAATGTACGCGGATATGAAGCGACTTTATTGTTGGGAGGGAATGAAATCTGATATTGCCAACTTTGTCAAGTGTTGCATGACTTGCCAACTTGTCAAAGCCGAGCATCAAAGGCCCGGTGGGTTATTGCAACCTTTAGAAATTCCAATTCGGAAGTGTGATCAAATTTCCATGGATTTTATTGACGGCCTTCCCCGTTCTGTTCGGGTCATGATAGCTTATGGGTGATAGTTGATAGACTTACTAAATCCGCCCATTTTATTCCCGTTCGGTCTAACCGGACCGTTCCTCTTTTGGCCAAACTCTTTATTAAAGAGATTGTTAAATTACATGGAGTTCCTACTTCTATCGTTAGTGATCGTGATCCATTGATTACTAGTGGATTTTGGCAGAGTCCTCAAAAAGCTTTGGAACGAAGCTTAATTTTAGCACCGCTTATCACCCTCGGTCCGATGGACAAACCGAACGTGTGAATCAAACTCTTGAAGATCTTCTTCGTGCATGTGTTCTCGATTTTGGTGGAAGTTGGGAAGATCATATTTCTCTTGTTGAGTTTTCCTATAATAATAGCTTCCAATCTAGTATTGGTATGGCACCTTTCGAGGCACTCTATGGAAGGCCATGCTGATCTCCTTCTTGTTGGCTTGAGGCCGATAAGAAGCTGGTTTTAGGTCCAGATTTCATTCGTGATTCCACAGAAAAGATTGACCTTATTCGTCATAGGATGAAATAACCCAAAGTAGACAAAAATCCTATGCCGATAACCGAAGAAGGAAATTAGAATTTTCTGTGGGAGATTTTGTGTTTGTTCGTGTTTTACCTATGAAGGGTGTTGTGCGTTTCAATCGATCGAGAAAGTTAGCACCTCGATATATTGGTCCATTTCCTATCATCGAACGCATTGGTTCCGTGGCTTATCACCTCTTATTACCAGCTCAATTTTCTGCTATTCATGACGTGTTTCACGTTTCTCAATTACGGAAATGCGTTCGAGATTCCGATTCTATTCTTGAGCCCGGTGTTGTGGAAGAAATTGAAGTTTCACCTAATTTAACTTACGAGCAACGTCATATTCGCATTATTGCTTCGGAGGTCAAATGCCTTCGAAATAAAGATGTTCCTCTTATGAAAGTTCAATGGTCCTCAAATCCTAAGGATTGTTCGTGGGAATCCAGAGAATTCATCGAGCGAACACATCCGAACTTACTTTCTCGTGCTCTTTGAGGTGAAATTTTTATTTCAAATTTCTTTTGTGTTGAATATGCTTTTATGGTTGTTACGTTTTATTTTCTTCTCAAATATTGCGTGGACGCAATTTCTTTAAGGAGGGGAGTCTGTAACAACCCGCATATTTTTCGATTGAGTATTTAAATATTTCATCGTTAGTCGGATTTTAGTCCGAGAAGCTACTTTTTGCAAACGATCGAATTAGGACTCGAGACCACCCCCATTGAGTTCAAAATGATGTTTGCGATCTTTTTGAGTATAAACTTTGATATGTTTGGAGTTAGTGGAATTTTGCTACCTTTTCAATTAGGGCTTTGGTTTTGTTTCAGCCCATTAGACCCAAGCTTCACCCCTCTTCTCTTCATTTCTATTTCCTAATACTCAAGCTTTAGCAACAATGGAAAGAGGAATGGTAAATTAAAACTCCAAGCCCTAGTTTCCATTTGCAAATCAAGTTCTAGCTCTAAATCCAAAGAGAAGCTATTAGTAAGCATCATCTTCTTCTTCTCCAACTCATTCTCCTTTCAATTTCAGAAATTCCTAAACCTAAATTTTGGAATGTTCTTCTTTTGAGCTTAGGTTCAAGCTCATTTGCATTGTGTTGAAGTGTGGTTAATTCTTTCTTTGCTTTCAAGCTTCTCCTTCCTTATTTTTGTGAAAAGGTGAAATTTTTATCTCACATCTAAGTCTATGATTATCTTTGATTGTTAGGTATGAATTCCTAACACTTTTTCATGTGCATTTGATTTTTGACTTGGATTGGTTTTGTGAATATTCCAATTTTTGGTGTTTTGAGTTCAAATCTTCAAAAATCATAGCTTTGTTGTTTGAACATGCTTTTGGTGATGCATCGAAGAGCCTATAGGGCCGGGTTGCCCTAGTGCCATTGCTCGATCGGTCACGAATTGGTTGGGTTTGCACGTCATTTGTATAGGAAGAAAAACTGCCTAGGTTCTAGTCAGTCGAATGGACTTTGAATCCAGTCGATTGGCTGTAGCCAATTGGCGTACCAAAGGCAGATAACAGAGACAGGAAGGCTCTGTTTCCTGCAGTCAGTCGACTGAACTCATTGAGCCAATCAACTGACCTGCTCCTAATTGCCTATTATGCCTATTTTTGCCTATGTTGTTTATGATTCCAATTTTTATCGATTCGTTTTGATTCCTAGATGATGTTATCAATTATTTGACTTTGATGACCTCTATTTTGGGATTTTTGGAGATATCCATTTTGATGGTTTGATATCGATTTCTTTGGAATTAATTCACGTCTTCGTATGTGAATTTTAGTGATTGATTGTTTCTACAATCATTTTTGTGATTTGTCACTTTAAAAATATAAAGGTTTTCTATACTAGTAGTAAATATCAAAACTCGTCCATTTAAAACGATTTCAACACTTTTTTATTACAAAGCTCCTTTCTTAAACCGTTTTCCAATCTACTAGCATATACAAACCTTTATCTCACTCGTATGAGAAATCTAATTAAACGACTTAGTCAAACAAGTGCTATGAAACGCTTGCGTTCACTTCGTCAGTTAATTCTTAGACTTGTTCGATTGAATCTCTTGTGACAATTTTCTAGTGGAGATCTACAATTTGTTCGTAAATATTTAAGTTAAGCTAGTGGTTATGGGACATGAAGCTAAGCTCGTATATTTACTAGCTTAGTGTAATTGACACTTCTTGATGATCTAAGATGATCATTGTTTTTTATTTAGACTAGCAATGTGCATGTCTCTTTGTGTGCAAGGGAGACTAAACCTCGTTTCAGTGGAGCTTCGGCTCAAATTGGTGGGGTAGCGACCCATGGTCTTCGGACCGTTTTGTGGAGCTTCGGCTCAAAATAAATGGTTGGCAACCATGGATTCGTTTTGTGATACACGTGTTGGTGACTTTTCATGCTCCCGTTTTGTGATAGGCCTCCCCCTTTTGTGATTTCTGGATTTCCACTGATGATTTCTAGAATTTGTGTTTCACCAATTTTAGTGATTTTTATTGATAAGTTTTATCAATATTTGTGCATTGGTGAATTTGTGTGTCATTAACTTTTGTGATTGGCATTGATATAATTGTCAATATTTATGGTTTAGTGAATAAAAATAAAGAGTATGACATTCTTTTGATCTTTGATAAGATTCTTGTGATATTGATTAATCTCTAGTTGATTTTCAATTACATACCTATCACGGTATGGCATTGTGGTTATTATACTTTTTTTCATATCTCTTATTCTATATCATTTCATCTGATATTTATAGCTAGACTGATCCGTTTATTATTTTCTTATTAAATAATACTCGGTTCAGACCGAGATATCACAGTATGGCATTATGTACGCTTTTAAGTGTTGTATATTCATATCTATTTCCGCCTTATGTGATATGAATATCTGTGACTGATTTGTGTTATGTTTATTTCTATATTTGTTTTCGAAGATTTTCTATAGCCACTGTGTTGTAGCTTTGAGTTTGTATCGGTATGTCAGATTTCCTCTTGAAATGAAATGCATCTTAAACTATCTTACATACCGGTACTCGCATGAAGCAATTACACGGATGGTCGCTCCTCAACAGCCTTATTCTCCACGCCACTTGACGGCATTACACCATAGTGTCCTTGGCTAGTGTGGGTATAGAGGTGGGGCGTCACACTCATAATCTTGCTGCATTCTTCCTGTTTCGACCATTTTCGGATTGTGAGGTCCGACGAGGTCTCTTCCACAAAGCTATGCTTTACACAAAAGCCATGCTTTCATCAACAAATGATCAGCGGCACTTCGTATGCCACATTACCAAATTGGAAATATGTCACTGGTAAATATCAACTATATAACCTCTGAGCTCGTACGTCTCAGAGAAGGGTGTTAAGCTAAGAGAATAAATTCACCACCATCAAATAGAAATGTATTTGATAGAAACCGGCTTTACGTCTCAAAGTGTAATGTCAGACATACATCCATACAAGTTTGTTCCGGGTTCGAACAGAACCGAAGGTACTTCAAAGAAGCACTTGCAATCTGGGTGTTCATAATCCGGATCAGACTCCCCATCACGTATGGAGATCTTTTTACCGGCGTGACTCAGTGCAGAGACATTCGATGGGTAATCCTTTCATTCTTGAAAATACCTGATCTTCGTCACCGATCTTCAAATGCTATCCATTAAATCGTATCATTATTCGGAATGGGTTATATGACATAAAGACCTCTCCTTGTTAAACCGAATAATGAGCTCTTAGTTTAAAACCATATGGATATATTGGGATCTTAGTTAAGTCACAACTTATTAGTCAAAACCTTTCTTTGGAATGGTTCAAACAAATTTCCACTTTAAATCCTTTTAAAACAAAAGATTCACCCTTTAAAAATCAACCTTAATTTAAAACCAGGGTTCACCAATCTTTCACAAAGATTCATTCATAGTTTTCAAAACAATTTCCTTTTCAAATCTTTTATACAAAGGATACACATTTAAGATCCTCTTCCTTTTGAAAACAAGATTCATCAACCTTTCATAAAGATTTAGTTATAGCTTTTCAGAACTATTTCAATTTCAAATTTGATGTTCTTTCAACAAAACTGGAAAATCTTTCCTTTGTATAAAAATTATTATCATTCTAAAACAAATGTTTTTCACTTCGGGAAAATTCGATTAAATATGCACAAGTTACAGCCTTTAAAGTATAAACTTGGGTTAAATTTAAATTCCTAAAATAATACTTTTAAAATGGTTTAAAACTCATATAAATACATTATATAACTTGTATAACCTTTTTAAACCGTAACTTCCAAATATACATTTATAGAACTCAACTCTTGAATTCAAATTCAAATCAAACCATTTAAATTTCAAAAGTTTAACAAGTTATATTATATTCAAAGTAATTTCCAAAACTTTCTTTTCAAAAATTTCATATTTAACCCAATTACATTTCTAAACCATTTTGGATTCAAAATTCAATTTTAAAACCATTTCATTATTTTGGATAAAATAATATTAAATTCAAATATCTGATTTAACCGAATCCTCGTGAAATCCATATTTGTGTGTGTATAGTGTAGTCCAAGGATTTTACACAATAGTGCAACATCATTAATCGTTACAGATTCAAGCACAGCAGTATCGACAAGCGGCATGATCCTATAACGCTTATCTTCCATTTACAGATTCACATATAAATCACAGATAAATAAATTACATTCATCATAGCTTAACTCAAAATAGAGCATCACACATCAGAGATATCAAACAATTCAAAGCATTCAATACAATCCAAACATCCATAAGTAAGATTAATTTATCATCTGATTAATTTAAATAAGATTAAACACTTATGAATAAACTACTAATCCTGGTTAATTAATTATTAATTAACTATCCTTAATTAATTACATTAATTAATTAACCCTTAATTAATAAATCATCCCTTAATCGCTTTCAATTAATTAACCTTTAATTATTAATTAATTATCCTCAAATTAATTACCTTAATTAATTAATCATATAAATTAATTATCTTTAATTAATTATTCTTTAATCATTTGATTAATTACTTTTAATCATTAATTAATTATCCTTAATTACTTTTATTAAGTAATTATCTCTAAGTAATTAATTACCCTTAATTAATAGATATTTTAATTAATTACATTAATTATTCTTTAATTTAATCACAATAATTAATTAGCCTTAATTTAATTATACAAGGTAATTATCTTTAATTTAATTACACAAAGTAATTAGCTTTAATTTAATTACACAAAGTAATTAGCTTTAATTTAATTACACAGAGTAATTATTCATCAATTATTTTTAAAGACATTTAATCTTTAAACCTTTAATCTTTGAAACAAAATTATTATTAATCCATAAATTAACTTAAGACTTTAAAGTCAAATAACAATTTAAAACATCATTCTCCTTTTAATTAATTCCTTGATTAAGCTTAAACTTAATAACATTAAAATTAAATCCTTGAAACTTGTTTAAAATCTTGTTTAGAGAATTTACTTGAAAACTTATTTATAAATTCACTTTTAAAACCTTGTCAATTATATTGGGAAACTTCTTTTGAAAACTTCCATTACCATTGCTTTTGAAAACTAGTTAACATATTTTGGAAACTTCATTAACCAAAATTTACTTTTGCTTTTAATCTAGCTTTATTGTTTCTTTAAAACCTGGAATATTTTGTTTTAAATTTAAAACCTGTTTTCAACAACCACGTGAACAACTCGATACAAAACTCGAGCCAATTCTGCATTTCCCCGAGAGCAACCCGAGGCCATCATCCACCTAAACCTACTAATACCACATTGACGCCAGTGCACGTACGCCAACGCTCCGGTCACCTCCAACCAACATCGTCGTTGCCTTCAGGTCATCGACGACCACCCAAAACCAATTGACCACCCCGATCATCAAAACCCACCAGAGATCAAAATCAAGCTTCCAAACCTCAACCTGGAACCCAACACCCAACGGAAAAGACCTCGCTACGATGCCACCCCATGCCAAAACCCACGCCACTCCACCAGGACCTCCTACTAAGTCCGCGGCTTCTGTTCCCCCCCAGTCCGATCATCCCACGTGCTTCGACGACAATGTAGTTTTCCCGAGCATAAGTTTAATAAAAAAATGAATTTAAACCCTAAAACGATCTCGCCCATCTACCGCGACGATCTGGAATTCAATCGACCATTTTTCTGATGATCTTTAGATTTCTGACCATCTCCAGTTTCAATCACGACGAACCCTTCGTCGTAAATTGTCGAAAATTGATAAAAATATCAATTCTGATCAACTCAAATTTTCTCATCAAAAATAAACTTAAAAATTCTGATGTTTCCATCAAAAATCATCATTTTTGAATACGAATCAAATTAAATATGTAAAGCTTGGAATTATGATAGTCGAAATTTCCTAACATTTTTGTTCTTACTGTATATCTTAACTTTCTTAATAATTTTATTTGCAATCATTTTTAAAAATGATATTACATTCATGCAATCAAGTTCCCTTTAAACATCATGTCTTATAACTGCTTTAATGAAGAGCATTAAAATTTTAAACCTATAACTTGAAGCAGAGCCAAACTTTCATATGTACAGATATGCACACATACATCCCCACATACATTTATATATAAACGAGCAGATCTACATCAAATTTTCTAAGGATGATCATGTATTTCAAATAATTTAAGATTTTAAACCAGAAGTTTGCTCACCTGGAAAGAAGAACAGAGGACTGGAATTTCGTTTGGAATCTGAAAACTTGATTTTTTTTGATGAATCTGGAAACAAATGTTGATCTGAACTTCGAGCTTGTTTTTGATTTGTTTGATCTAGAAATTTATGATTTTAACTGAGGCTCTTGTTTGAATTCTTCCCTTTGCTTTGCATTGTTTTGTTTTAATTCCCAGGTTTGAAAATTGTGTTGATTGCTATTCATGATTCTATTTTTCTTTTCCAGATTTTGTTTTTGTTTTGATTTATCATTTATGGTTTCTTTTTCTTTGATCTAAATTTGGTTTCCAGGTTTTCATTTTTGAAGATAAAGAATGAAACGAGAATTTTTTTTGAAAACTGGTTACTCCTTTTCTCTAATCATTTTTACATATAAAAATTAATTTTAAAAGATAATTAAATGACACTTGTTATTACAAACCCAACACTTGTAAATGCATGCTTTTATAAATTTACAAATGTCAAAATAATGCATTTTTATGTTTTAAACCCTTACTTAAATTTTATTGAATTTTTATATTTAACCCTTTTCATTTTATAAGTTACTTAATTTTTTTATATTTACATATGTTTATATTTATACATTTTCTACTATCTATACTTTATACTTTCAAAAGATATATATACATATATGTAAGCTTAAAGCTTTAATTAATTCTTGTTTTACATTTGCATTCATACTTTTTATATTATTTATTTTTGTTTAGCTTTTAAAGAAAATGATTTAACTAAATTATATACTAATAAATATATATTAACATATATATTAGAATTTAATCCATAAATATCCTTTTTATTATATTAAATTTTAAACATACTTCCAAAATATAGATATACACATATATATAATAATTCCAAGTTTATTATATTGAATTCAAATCTAATTTATTTTAAAAATATTTTTTTTTAGATTTTCGAATTTATATTCTATTAAAAATCAATTTATATACATATATATAAATAAACAAACATATATTATTTATTTTGGAAAACTGAAATTCAAATTTCAAATTAAAATTTATTTACATAAATAAACAGGCACATATCTAATTTAATTTGAAAAATATCAAATTAATTCAAAATTTTAATCCAAAATTTTATATTAATTACTAAATTAAATTTGGCTTAAAACCGGGAATGTTACAATTGGTTAACTTAAAATTTTTGTCAAACTTGAATTTGCAGTAAAGGAAATTGTTACATTTACAAAAATTAGTCGACTTGTACACATTATTCAAAAATCAAAATTAAAACCTTAGGCCCACTAAAAATTACAAATTTGATTCTTTGAATTCATAGAATCTAGATTAATATGTTAGTGTATTTAGTTGGTTGCGGCGTCGATTAAGGGGTGTACCAAAATTTAGAGTCAACTTAGGGTTTGAGATTTATGAAGATATAGGTGTCAATTGGCGAAATAGGTTATCGATTTTGGTTTGTGTTGTGGAAGTGATTCGGATGGTGGCGTTTGGATGTCTAGAGCAAAATGCAACGTTGAGGGCATGGTTGGCTTGACCTTCCGGTCGTGGATGGTATAAAGGAGCCGAGCATCCTTTGATGGTGATGGTCGGAGAGTGCATGTGTAGAGGAGTTAGTTGGTGAATGCAGTACATGATTTCATCAAGTATTGAGAGAGAGAGGAGGTTCGATTTTGGATTTTTTGCATGTCTACTATTGGTGCGTGCACAGGTTGGTATTTAGGAAAAGGAGGGAAATGAATTAAATAGTTAAACAGATTATTAAATTGGTTAATTATATAATGTATTTAATTCAATTTTTTGGATGTTTTCAGTTGTTTTACACTCGTAGGAACGTTAGATATGAGCCCGAATTAATTTCGCTGGATTCGAAGCTGGTAAAATTTTCGGCTAAAATCGAACGTCGTTCAATTTTAGACTAAACCAGAATGTAAAAGCATCAACTGGAATTTCGATGGGTTTACTCGCCTTTAATAAATTTTATGATATCCGTGTTGCCATATATTAGTAATGAATGTTTAGATGATAGTTTATATTGCTATTTGATTGTTTGTTTGGATTTAAATTCTCACTTAAAAAGCGGATGACATAAATTACCATTGGGTTGCGTAGGTCAAAAACAAGAGGAAGTCGGAATGTACTTAGAGAATAGGTCAACTAAAGAGCACTTCAAAAATTCAGACACATGTGACCTACAGGGGTCTTTTGGAGAGAGACCTTAAGCTCGCTAATATTAATTTACTTATATTCTGATGTTGCTTACTTATTGTTTGATCGAAAAATATTTATGACATATTGTTTGATTTGTGCAAGTGTCATTATAGCAGATATAGCTATACCATCACTTATGAAATATCATATCCTTAAATCCTTTTGTGTGTTAAACTTGGGCTTGTATTTTTATAAAATAAATGTTTGATCATGTTTTTACACTTTGAAAGTTGTTTAAACTATATTTTCAGGTATTATGAGAATTTTGAAGATAAAGAATAAGTGTTGACTAAAATTTATAAAAGAGTTTTTTTTTTTTAGAAAAATGTGTGATCCTCTTATAAAAGAGGAGAGCACACATGTAGCACTATATATAAAACAAATAAAAAGGAGCTGCCAACATGCCTGGCAGGTGGCATAAAGCAAATAAATAGAAACCCCTCTAATGAGCTCCGGCAAAGCCACCGCCCATTTCACCCTAATACCGAGCTCCGGCAAGGCCACCGCCCAATACTAGGGTGTTAGAGGTATCTAAAATCTGAAATGCTAAATACAAAACACTAAGAAAAAGCCTCAGAAGATCCAAAAAGAGGAACTCCAAAAGATGGACCAAAATGAAAACTCCGCACTGAAGACCTGGAGAAATCAAGAAGAAATGCCAGATGCAATCCGAATCCCAGCGAAAAGCTACCCTGCCAACCTGAATAAAGCTGCAAGCTATCCTACAAACCAATCAAGAGAAAAACCAGCAACCAACCTAATCCAAACTTGAAACATAACTAGGAAATCAAGTTAGAAAGAATCACATATATGTATATAAATAGAATTTATATACATATATGTGAGAATAAAAACCTAAGAGAAAAATAAATCAAAAAAAAAAGGCTAGAACAAAAAACAAACAATTCTTAAAAAACAAGAAATAAAATTATGGACCTAAAATTAAAAGAGAATTATGGTGCATCAAGTGATCATTATTGTAACCAGCAAAGGGATAAATATAAGAATTATTAGAAACAAAATTATTGAGGTTAAATTTGTAAAAATTAATATTATTTCTAACCTTGTTAAGGTAATCCTTAAAACGATTAATTTTGGCTAATTTATATTTGGGATTAGAAATCCAATTTAAGCAGAAATTAGAAATTATAATAATCAAATTATTATAATGTTGATTTTTATTATTAAAAATCCTTTGATTTCTTTCAAACCAAATGAACCAACAAGAAATAATGAAAAGAGTATCAAGCAAGAATCTAAAATCCTTATCAAACAAAAATCTAAAAGAGTCCCAATAGAAAAAACAATCAAAAATTCTAGAACTAATATTAAACTCAAAAATATTAAGGGTCATAATAAGAATATAATGAGTATCAAAGCAATCATAATAAATATGATTAATATCTTCAGAGTGTGAGTTACAAAAATAACATTTATTATCAATAATAATATTTTTCTTTTTTAAAAATTCAATAGTATTTAATTTACCATGAATAATGAGCCACATATGGATCTTTGATTTTGGAGGAGCATTAGACTTCCAAATAAATTTAAAACAATTGACAGAAGTCCCCGAAAAGTTAATAAATTTGTAAAAGGAGTTAGAAGAAAATTTCTTACTCTTATCCCATTCCCAACTAATATAGTCATTATCATTGTCAATGTTATAAAGATTAAGCTTAGCATAAAGTAAATAAAGTTGTCTAAGGGTAGAACCTACTAAAATTCTATTAAAGTTGAAAATCCAAGGAGGGTCACTATCAGAGTGAAAAACATCAGAAATAAGCGCAAATTTAAAGTTACAAATATCATATAAATCTTTGAACTCATTCTTCAGAGGAATGGAGGAAATCCAACTATCATGCCAAAAAGAAGTATTATTACCAGAGTGAACAATAATATTAATACCCAGGTTAAAAATATCACAACATTTTAAAATTGATTTCCAAAAATAAGAAAGCTTATTATACATCGAAGGACTGATATGATATAGGTTATAACTACCATTATAGTAATGTTTAGAAATAAACTCCTTCCAAAAAGCATTATCATTAGAATCTCTAAATTTCCATAACCATTTACTGATAAGGGACAGATTCATATTATGTAAATTAATGACTCCTAAACCACCCTCATTTTTAGACTTACAAACAGTATCCCAGTTTACTAAACATTTAATACTACTGTTAGGATTATCACCGCTCCAAAGAAAATCCCTTCTAATTTTATCTATTTTATCTATCACCCAATCTGGAAAAAGATGCATATACATCCAATAGATAGGGAGAGCTGATAGGACAGAACTAATCAAAACCAGTCTACCAGCTCTAGATAAGAATCTCACATTCCAATTACAAATCCTATTTTTAATTTTATCAATGATAATCAACCAATCATCGTGCTTAAGTTTTGAAGGTCTAATAACAAAACCAAGATAATCGAAAGGAAAACTCATAGTTTTACAATTTAAAGTATTAGCAACTAAATTTTCAACATTATTAAAATCATTTAAAATTAAGACAGAACTTTTATCAAAGTTTATTTTTAAACCTGATAAAAGTTCAAAACTATAAAGAATAAACTTGAGAGCAATAATGTGATTGGGAAGATGGGAGGAAAAAAGCAAAGTATCATCAGCAAATTGAAGGACGGACAAACCTAAACTTGAAATATCATTACCAATAAAACCCAAAAGATTATTGCTAACAACATTCTTAATAATTTTAGAAAAGACATCAGCCGCTAAATTAAACAGAAGGGGCGATAAAGGATCCCCTTGACTTAAACCTTTCTTGGATTGAATTTTATTACCTAAAACACCATTAACCATGATACAAGAGTTATCCGTTTTAAGCAAGTTAATAATCCAGTTGATCCATCTATTACTAAAGCCTCTTGCAAGGAAAATGTCAATAAGAAAATCCCAATCAACCGAGTCAAATGCTTTAGCGAAATCTAATTTTAAAATAGCACAAGTAATATTATTATTACAACAAAAATTAATATATTCTTGAACAACAGCTACACCATCTGTAATATTTCTACCTTTAATGAAAGCTGTTTGAGAGCAATCAATTAGATCATTCATTTTTTAACTACGTCTGTTAGCTAAAACTTTAGAAATAATTTTAATAGAGCAATTAATCAAAGAAATGGGCCTAAAATCATGTAGAGAGTTAGCACCAACTTTTTTATGTAATAAAATAACATTAGCAAAATTAAAACAACCTAATTGAAGATTACCATTATAAAAATCATTAAACATACAAATTAAGTCGAATTTTAAAACCTCCCAAAAAGATTGATAAAAGAAAATAGGAAAACCATCCGGGCCTGGAGATTTATCTCCAGGTAAATCAAAAATGGCTTTTCGGATTTCCTCTTCAGAGAAAGGAACATCTAAATCAGAAAGATTAATGTTAGAGACAGATGTATAAAGATCATCCCATCTAACACTAACTCTATATTTATTTTTAATGCCAAAGATTTCTTTATAATATTCAGTAAAAGCAATGTTAAGGTCACGTTGGTCAACTAATTCCACATTATTAACTAAAATGGAATTAATTGTATTACTACGTTTTCTACAATTAGCAATATTATGAAAAAATTTGGTATTATTATCACCTTCATTAATCCAATGAAAATTAGATCTCTTTTTCCACATAACTTCCTCTTTCACAAGAATCGAATTAAGTTCATTTTTTAAGTTATTAAGAACATTTCTCTCACCTAAACTTAACTGTCTAGATTCTTCAATCTTATTAAGTTTAAGCAACTCATTAAGAATATTATCCTTTTTAATTTTGACGTTACCAAAAACATTTTTATTCTAGCTTTTAAGAAAAATCCTAAGTTTTCTAAGCTTGAGCACAAAAGCTTTGGCAGAATTATCACGATATTTAATACTATAAAAACTCATAGAAGACCATTTATTGATGATTAAATTTGAAAAACCAGGTTCTAGAAACCACATTTTTTCAAATTTAAAGGCTCAACTAAAAATTCTATGACTTTCACAAGAAAGGATAATGGGACAATGATCTGAAAGAGTATAAGGTAAACCAGACACTCTACAGATAGGAAATTTATCCTCAATTTCGTCACTAACGAAAAATCTATCTAATAGAGCAAAAGAGGGAGAATCCCTATTATTGCTCCAAGTAAAAACTCTATTGGATAAAGGAATTTCGATCAAATTAGAATGAATAATAAATTGATCAAATTCCTCCATAGCCGAATAATCGCCTTCTCGGGGAGAACGCTCCCCAATAAAACGAGTAACATTAAAATCACCCCCAATATCCAAGCACCGGGGGCAAGAGATCTAAACTCAAGACATTCATTCCAGAGAATACGTCTATCAATTTTAGAGTTGGGCCCATAAACATTAGAAATATTTAAAAAAGAATTATCAGCTAAATTAATTAAAATAATATGTAAAGAATGCTGCTTATGAATACACTGAAGTAATTTAAAAAGATTATCTCTCCAACCAATCATTAAACCCCCTGATAAACCCACCGATGGAAGGAAAACCCATTTACTAAAACGATAGCCACCTAATCTTCTAAAAAAACGAAAGTCAGGACATTCTATTTTAGTCTCTTGTAAAAGAGCAATATCAATAGAAAAGTCTTTAAAAAAGATTTTAACTTTATCACATTTATTAAGGTCATTTAAACCTCCAATGTTCCAACTAATGACTCTCATAAGCCCATAGATCTAGCCCTTTCAAGTTCCTTATTTCTAATAAACTCACGATCTAGCTCAAGGTCAGTGAAAATAAAAGCAGAGCTACTAGCTAACTGACTGAAAGCGGAAGCAGATAAGTCACCCAAAGCATAAGATGAATAAGAGCTACCCAAATCAAAATGCGTACCTGAGCCTGAATCCGAAATACCGCTCACAGTGTTCGAACCAGGAAACTTACCCGAAGGCAGAGAGCAACTGTCACAAATCCTGACACTTCGACGAACCAACCCGCTAGAAGCTGTTTGCTTTCTACGTCTACCTCTCCTCGAAGAGGAAATAGAATGAGCAAAAGCACTACCATTCTCACCTAACTGCCCAGACGATGCACTCCCAGAAGCACAAACCAAATCACCAGATACAAAAGAAACAGCAGGACCCTTATATTCCACTATCTTATTCTCAGTTCCATCCAAATGAACTACAGAGAAAGAATCCGAGACAACACCAACATCATGAGAGATAGGGTCCAATTTATTACTGAGACAACTATCCACCAGGAAATTAACCAAATTCGAAGAATTAACAGAAGGGGAAACCACATCAGACATAACCTCACCAACCAACTCACTAGAATGATCAACCTGAATAGAAAAATCATGTGCACCGAGCATAGCATGAACATCAAAACTTCCAGCCAAAAGCGCTTCAAAATCCAAATGATTCTCAACAACCGAAACAGACTCATCATCAAGATGCAATTCATCATTTAAACACCAATCAACAGCATCAAAATCAGAAAACCCAGTAGACAGGGGAGCAACAACCCCATTAGAAGCATCATCTGACCAAAAGTAGGAAACGAAGGAATACAAACAAAACTCAGTACTCGAAGTTAAATCAAAAACCAAATCCAACGGTCTACTATCAGAATCTTCCAAATAAAGGCAGCTATCAATAACACTGAATGAACAAGAATCACTCTCAGAAAGGGAAGGCTGAAGATCATCAAGGCTAAGTGTTAAATCAAAATCAGAGGGACAGTCAGAAGCAACAATAGAGTGATCGCCATCAACTAGTTTGGAGAAATTAACAGGAGCAGAATCAATGCAATAGGAGTCACTTACCTCCGACAAAATTGAGCATTTTGGATCAAAATCAGAATCAAGGCAATCAAATTTGTTGGAGGTAGGAATCAAAAAAGAATCCAAACTAGAAGAGCAACGCAAACTAATTTTGTGCTTTGGATTAATAAATTCAGTATCTGAATTAGGTTGACAATCCTCAGAAACATGCCTAGACTTACACAGGGCAACAACTGGGTCTAACATAAAAGGATCAAAAAAATCTGATTCATCATTTCTAAAAGACTTAAGAAAAGCCCCTTGATCAACAAACATGACAGAAGAATCTGGATGAACAGAACTCTGCTTAGATACACCAGAAAAATAACCCTTATCAGTATTAGGCAAGTTCACATTGTTAAAATGAAATAGAAGATCCTCTAGGAGCTTTAAACCTTCTAAACGCTTGATCCTGAGATTATTAAGTAAAGAGCTATAAATTTAATTAATTATCTTTCTAATGGGTACACATCGAATTTATGGAATGGTTTACACATCGAGATAATTAATGTTATTTAAATTTATAAAGGTTATTTATCTTAATATTTTGTAAATTCTTTTCAAATGGGTTTATAAGGATTGTATAAGTATTTGAAAAGAATTAGAGTTTTAAAAATATCATTAATTATAATTAAAATATGATAAAGTTAAATATTAAATTTATTAATGACGTCTAAAGTTAATTAATGGATTTAATGAAAGTGATTAAAGTTAATTAACTGATTTAAAAAAGGTGTTTAAAGTTAATTAATTGATTTACTAAAGAAGACATAAGTTTGATTAATTGTCTCTTGGGATAATAAACATGGTTTTAAATTTTATAAAGAATTATATCAATTATCCTTACGGATGATTAAAAATGTTTTAATTTATAAAAGCAATGTAAATGATTTATTATCTTCAAGGATAATAAATGTTGTTTGGAATTTATAAACGATAATGATAAATAAGAAAATCTTTTAAAAGAAATTATTTTCTAAAATGAAGCTAAGTATAAATTGTTTGGGTTATAATTAAACAATGTTTTAATGACATTTGTTTTTTTACCCTTCTTTTTTGATACGCTTATAAATAAAATTTTCTCTTTAAAAAATATATTTTAAAGAATGTCTTAAAATGTTTTGCAAATATTTTTTATGTGAAAACCAAGCAAAAGTTCGGGTTTTGAAGTTTTAAAGTTTGATTTAGTTATGAAAAGAAAAGGAATATGATTTTCATAAACGATATCGCTTATAAAGAAAATATTTAGTCATACTCTTAGCACTAATGTAATGCCCCACCCCGAGACCCACCTTAGTAAAGAGAATTAACAAGTAATTCCGTCTACTAAAGCGGAGAATAGGGCTGGTTAAGGGCGACCATCTATAATTTTGTCTTAAACATCTATTGAATACGTCGATAAATGCAATATTTTTTTTTCAACTCAAGTGGATCGACATACCCAGTAAATGCTTAACCCAAAACTATAGGTGGTTAACGGATCTATCAGAACAAAATATAATAACTGAATGTAAATCACATCACAGAATAGTAACCAACATCATATATATACATATACACTGATACATGTTTAGTACAATACAATATGAATACAATAAAGGTGGTACTCGACCACACCATAAATATCGAATCAAATGTAACTACATCAGAGTATGCGGAAGAATAAAAACTACTCAAGAGATAGAAGAGCTGATATCCAACATCAACTTCAAGCTAAGTCCAATAGATGATACCTGAAACAACTCGGTCTAACCCGAGTGATAAACACACGGGTCAGGCAACTGAATCTTATCGTTAGAAAGGAATACGATAAGGTAAAGAGAAGAGCTTCACAACGGGATAACATAAGTAGGTATGAACATCTAGGGTTGATATCAAGTAACTTCACTATGTCTCTATGGTGGTTTGCATATACATATACTTGGGTTAATCTGAAGGAATTCATGTATATGGTATAAGGGGAAACATTCAAACATTATCCATGAATAAATAATCTCTCAAGTCGTATATAAATCCCAAGTATAAATCCATAAAATTCGAAATCACTAAAATCCTCAAAGAAATCATATTTGCCTTATTTACATCTATAAGGCTAGGTAAACACATCAAAAATGGTGAAATCGAAATCATCATCACTCATAAAAGAAATCTCATATTGGCCAATTATTACATGCAAAAGCATGTTGCACGTGCTATTTACCAGTACTGTTCACCATCATGGTACCATATCCATCTCTCGACCGGAATCCTCATCTCGAATTAATCCGGTCTATGACGTCATCTATATTCTCCCCGAACACCCGCCATCAAAAGTGATTGGAGCACCTCACTCCAATCGGTGTCCGCTGAGTCCCCGCCATCAAAAGTGATCAAGTCAAGTATTACTTAACCTAATCGGGACTCTAAGTACTGGTAGTTCTCCCAGAATGTGTCAACAACTCTCGGATAGTAACCCGAAAAGTGGTTACGTGCGTCCCATAGCGCACGTCCTCACTCAGCGATTTTCTAGCCGCTAGTCGATGCCACACTAACAAAAGCATCAAAATCTCAAAGAATCGCCTCATGTCATTGGCATAAGGCATAAAATATCTAACCTGTCTCATCTCATTGACAAGTGGAAAATTCCATAAAATCATAAATCTCAGAAAATCTCATATAAAACAATTGCCTCATATCATCGGCAATAGTGTTTTTCCCAAGATAGTCCCATGTCGTATATGCTCTCGAATACGAAATATTAGACTAAAGTTATTAGTCTAAAAGACTAAATAACACTCTATCGCAGACCATAAAGTGGTAAATCCCAAGGAGGAAATCAAAAAGATTCCTCAATGTCGTTTCGATCGTACAAGTCCATAATTAACCAATTAAGTGAATGCACGAGTCCCATTCCTCGTGGATTTACTAAATCGTTTAATTTATTTTCTTATACGTCCGAAAAAATATATATATATATATTTATAAATAGTAAAAATAAGTAAAATTATACATATAATATTTTTCATGAGAAAACATGATTTTAAAACAATTTCCAGCAATTTTATAGAAAAGATTTTAGAGTGAAAACGGCTTATTTTCAGAGTTTTTAATAAATTATAAAATCTTAGAAAATATGAACAAATCCTCAAATCCCCAACCATATATGATTTATTTATAGAATGGTTTAATCATCTAAGCTCAAACTATTCGCAAATTAAGTGAAAAGAAAATCATCATCAGAAAACTCATCAACCAAAGCAAATACAACACACAAGGCTACATGCAAGTGCTGAGGACAGCGATCTTGCATCAGCTATTTCGACCCTTTAATCACAAAATTTTAAGAAGTGATACAAATAAAGGTTTTCGCATTTTATCAGCAGTTTCCAAAACTTCAAAAATTATTGGATTTGGATAAGAAACGCGAAAGTTATGCACAAAATACTAGCTCAGGTTTGCACAAAACGCTGAGTACACTACAACAATAGGACAACGAGTTTGCAAGAGATTTTTCAACATTTTAGTCAACGAATTACAGAAAGTGATACAAATAAAAGTTGTCATTTTCTTTCTGTAGTTTCCAAAACATTAAAAATTTTGATATTCTGATCAGTAATGAAGAAGTTATGATAGAAATATTTGCGCTGTCTGTCAACACAGGACAGCGATGAAAATGCCAATTTTCCACTTTGTAGACTTCTAAATCAGTCAAAACCGAAAACATGAAAGTTTTGGAATATTTCATAAGGATTTCAGATCATCCAAGCAATCAAAATTCTGATAAGTAACACAAAAGTTATGGCAAAAACACTAACCAGCCACTAGAATATTCTTGGCTTAATCCCTCTCGGGTTTTCATTTTTGACAGCAACTAAGAAGGTCCAAACGGACTCAAAACACAATGAAAGTTAACATGAAGAAACTAAAATCAGTTCTCTACAATCTGAAAAAAGAGTGGCATCAACCCGACACCGGACGAGCCAGATATGAGCAAAACAAGATAGGGCATTTTCAGCATCAATCAATATAGAACAGAGCTAAAATTCAACATATTTAACCAAATATTTCAAGCAAGAGATTATTTGCTGCTGAAATTTGTTCACTTACAGTTGCTATAAGCCTTAGCTTACCTATTAGTAGCAAAAAGATGATGATTTAGGCTTGAAGATGGAAGTTTTCAACTCGAATTCGCCTTTGCCGGACCTATGATTGCTTAAACTTGTGTATTTGCCTTGACTCTTTTTCCCTAGCTTTCTCCAAGTTTTTTTTCTTCACTTTATCTTCCTTTTGTTTTTATTTTGTGAAAGAAAGAAAAATAAGTGAACATTTCCACCCTTTATATAGTAATTTTCAAGGCTAGTTTGGTAATTTTAGTTTTGGACACTTGTCTACTTCTCTTTACACAAGCTTTAGAATGTTGACACATGCCTACTTAGGTGTCTTAAGATGTTTCTACACATGGACACCTAATGGGGTTATGTGTCACTATTTTATTTAATCTCGTGACACATGTCCTTCATTTTTTTTATGTAAGCTTTATTTCATGACACATACCTTATTTTATATTGTTCTCCCAAAATTTATTCATATTATATTGTTTATTCCAAATAAACAATATAATTCAACATTTTCTTCCAATTAATTCAATTAATTCTAATATTAAATTATAATATTCATTATAATTTAATATTTACGGTAACCTCCAACCAGGGTTGTTACAACTAAAGTCGAAGTATTGAAACTCATTTTTATCTCAAAGGTTAAAATTATTGTCATGGCAATGCTTAGAGGTAACACTAACTTAACTTGTCTTACTTCATTTACAACTAAGGATAGTACAAGTTTGAAATCGACGAGTAGTGATAAGGGCATGAGATTTAATTTCCATATATGATCATTTTTATTATTCCGGATAGTTGGTTTACTGAATATAGATACAGCTTTCTTCTTCATGTATCATCGATTTAAGATGATATGTTGCTCATTTTAGCGTTAAAACTGTTTTTTGAAAATGACTAAAACCAAAGAGCGAGTGGAAGCCAAGCTATATGGAATTTCTCCCATTAGAGTATCTTTGCATCTACTGTAGATTGGATTCGGTATTATGCACACGGAGATGTGAAATACTCAGATACTCGGTATAGTTAGCGAAGTCTGGCTTAAACATTCGAGAGCCATCATAGTTATCATGTATATTGCTAGTGGTATAATTTCAATGAGAAGGGTGCACTCTCCTGGTCATTGTTGAAAAATTCCTTTTCCTTTTTTATTCAAATCTTTGAATTGTTTTTTTAATTGCATCAAGAAGTGTCCGGAGCTCTTCTCGATGTTTAGTTATATGTGTTCATTCTTTAAGTTTGGAATTTGATCTTGTGTATGCCAATTCTTTCAAGTTTGGGTTTTGTTTTGATTTGTTTCCATTCATTCATATGTGGAAGTTGTTTCTATGAGGTAAAACCCGTTTTGTGTTTAGCGGCATGGTCTTAGAAAATTATTTTGTGTTTCTCATAATACTAGAGGTTTCTCACATTGATATTTCCAAACTAATTTGGATGTTATTGTTTTATAATGCTCGGGTCAGACCAAGATTTTTCAGGTTTTTGTTGGTGATACATGGAGCTCATTGAGTAGAGTGGAATGCTCAACTGTTGTAATTATCTTTCGTTGTGTTATTATGCATACCCATCAACAATTGTAAGGTCATAATTTCTAACTGTTCATGCTGATGAAGTTTGCTTTTACATTGATATACTATGTATTTGTAACGACCTGTAATTTTCAATAATTAAAAATAGTTAATTTAATAAGATTCTGTGATTTGAAATTGGGAGAAATAAAAATTTATGATATACTAATTGAATAATAACTAAAATGAGAGGTAATAATGTTAATTTAAGTTAATTATTAACAAGTTGAATGAAATTGCAATCAAGTGAAATGATTTAAAAGGTTATACTTGGTTATAAAGTGAATATAGGAAAACAAATGTAAATATTGAATTAATTAATGAAATAATATATAATTAATGGTAATTGAATAAAATCAGTGTTAGGTAAGAAATTGTAACATTTGTTTTAAATAATAAACTTATAAGTGTGATTAGAAGTTAATGGTAACAATTATTATATGTTACCTATTTATTTAGCCTGCTAAATTAAAATTGGAAATCAATCGCAATTAATTAACTTAATTAGTGAAGTTAATGTAGAATAAATTGATAATTGTAGAATATTAGTCTAAATGACACCAATGAAAACATTATGCGTAATATGACAATTGATTGGAAAAAAAGAATTGGAATCAAGTTTCTTAATTTATTGGAATTTAAATTGTAATAAATGTATTATTACAATTAATTGTAATTAAATATTACGTTAATGAAAAGTAAGATGAAAATGGTAAAATATTAATGTAATGAAATATATATAACAATGTTAAATAGGTATGTAGGGAAATAATTGATTGAATTAAAAGATCGAAACAAAATTAAATAAATTTATTGAAATTAAATTATAATTAATTGGATTTAAATTACAATGGACATTGAACACTGTAATTAGTGTAATAACCAACACTGAATTGTTATATAAACTTATGTTAAGTCATTGTAAATGTATTAGTGATTAAAATTGATGAAATTTGTTAACTATCAAATTTGAATTGAAAAAGTGATTTAATTAATTTAATATTAATTTACTTAATTAATGTAAAAATAGCCATTTCTGTCACTATCTCGGATTTCGACGAAACTAGTTTCACCGGATCCACAATGGTTAGTTATTGTTCGGTTTCAAATTTCATAGTGATCTGACTTTTCATTTGTTCGTACGGCCTTGAAACACGTAGAAATCAATTTAATTCAATTCAATTGAAATCAATTTGAAATAAGCTGATTTTAACATAACTTCTTCATACGATGGAATTTGGACCTGAAACCTGTTCCATTGAGATTAAAGATATTGAAAACGTCTATTTTGACGTATGGGATGACCCATTTCCATTTCAGGAACGAAATGGGCTTCTCGGGTCGTTTATCGTTCAACTTTCTAATCGATCTGATCCATTTATTTTATTTCTGATCTGCCTATATATAGCCCGTTATAAACCCTAGATACTTCTTATTTTTCATTTGTCTATATGTACAATTTCATCTATCCACTTCTCCTTCTCAATTGCAGACGAACCAAATTCCTAATTCAATTACAAATCAAATTTCAATTTCAAAATTAAAACTCCTCAAACTATATCGAATTGTATATCGATTTGAAGCTCTCGATGAGCACAATTCACTGCTGTGATTCATTTCTCAACTCGGATCATCGTTTATCCAGAAATCAATGATTTGTTCTTGGCCGTCTATGGGCCATAGCTTCGTTTAACGACGGATCTTCGAAATGGTAATGATCAGAGGATGTTGGAGCATAGAGCGCAACGTATGGAGTCGATCCATACGGTTCATTCGTGGTTTAGGCATGGGGAATCGCCAGAATCGACGAGACTTCGTTGGTGGCACGGGTGAACTTAGAGGCACCGGAATATGCGCCACTTCAGGCAGGGGCGACTGGTGCCGGCGAAGGCGTGTGCGAGGTCGGATCGCTGTGCAGGGGGTGTAGCGACGGCAATAATTGGCCGATGTATGGCGGCTATGGGTGAGAGTGTTCGAATGAAGACGATGCAGTTAGGGTCCTCTCATGTGGAAGGATGCTGAGGTGTCAGGTCACCTTTTTTATTTAGCTTTTCAATTATTTTAATTTTAAATCGTTTAACTTCAAACTAACATAACTTTCGCATACGAGGTCATTTTCACTAGTGATTGTTCCGCTGGAATCGTATCAAAATTCCAAACATTTTCGAACTGGTTTGGATGAATTCTATGACTATTTGAATTTGGGCCCTAAATTGGATTTTAAATCGATTTACATTCAAAGGTGAGTGTTTTAACCTACTCACAACTTATAAAATTTCTTATATTAGTTAAATTAAATTTGTGATGTGATTAGGAATTTATTTATTACTGTTTGGCATATTTGAATCGTCATTTCAGTTAATTTGAATTTATTTTAATTTATTGTTATTTAATTTATTATTGAATTTAACTTTGCTAGTTAATTTCCTATTATTGATAATTAGTAAATGGTTGAAATTTATTGGTTGAATTGGAAGAAGATTCTGATGGATGTTTGATTGTTGGTATTGGATGGTTGGTTGTTATGTCGATTTGTATATTGTTATCACTCTGCAAGTTCCCTCTGTTATTAATAAGAAAATCACTATGGGTTGAAATGATATATACCTAAGGGATCTGTAAATTAGGGAAAAATTGTTATGGGCTGAAATGATAGATTCGAGCGATTTTATGGATTTTATTTAATTCGAGATTACGGTTTGAAATGATATATAATAGTAAAATTTAAATTGTGGATTAAAATGATAAATATCAGTATCACTTGACCCTGGGGTAAAGATTTATATACGGACACTGGATTGGTTAAATTAAATGATTTCAAAAATCTTTAATTTTTGAATTTAGTTAAATGATATTTTGAAATAAATAAATTTGATTTATAAAAATGGAATTATTATCGAAAAATCAAGTTTTATGTGAAATTTGAATTGGTTTAAAGGAATTGCTTTATGGAATTAAACTGAAATTTTAAAGTTAAATTTGAATTATGAGTGAAATTTGTCGAAATTGAGTTGTTAAAATTGTTTGAATATAAGATTGAATATATATTGAAATTAAAGTAGCTTAAATTTAAATTTCGAACATGAATTGAAATCAATATAAAATTAAATATTTTATTGAGAATTTGAATGGAGATTCGAAATTGGGTTTTTGTTGATTTGGAAATTGAAATGGTCCAGATATGTTGAAGTAAAATAAATAGTTAAATTCATATAAATTTCAAATTCATAATTTAACATAAACAGTTTAAAAATAAATTATTTTAAATTTCTATTTATTAATATTTTCGAATTTATTTAATTATTTTAACCTATATTAACTATATAAATTATTTTAACCTGTTTTAACCAATTTAGTTATTTTAAACTAATTAAACCATTTTAATTTATTTTAAACATGATTAATTTATTTTAAACATGATTAATCTATTTTAAAGCCCTTTAATCTATTTTAATTATATTAATCTATTTTAAATCCATTTAACTATCCCAAATCAATAAAAAAAACTATTTTAATCTATTTTAAAATATTTTAAAGTATTCTAACTATCCTAAAATTTATTTTCTTAACTTTGTTAAACTATTTATAACTATCTAAACTATTTTCCTAAATTTTCAAACAAAGTAAAGTAGACGTGTTATATTCAAATCCTCGATTTTAAAGAGAACATTGTTAAATGATGTTATAACCTAAGTTGGGATTTGTATAACCATTTTGTTTTAATATGATGAATTTAAAATGAGAGTTAACCTATTTTGAAAAATATGGCTTTTGAAAGAAATATAATTCCGAACTATGATTTCAAATGTGATATGATTTCGAATGTGATACGATTTCAATGGTGAATATGATTTCAAAGTGATTATAATTTTAAAAGTCATATGGTTTGAATTGAATATGATAATTTGATATTAATTATGAAACGGTTTTGAAAATATAAAAGAACCATCCGGTGTGTAATAAGCGATTGGTTGTTAAAGAGACCGAGATTAGATATTGTCATACTCTCTGCCAATATCGAAAACCACTTTAACAACTGTGTACATGGTGGATATTCTAGAAATGAAGCAGGATGGTTTGGCGAACAAATTCTATATAAGGTATGACGTGACCCTGACTCTCGTGAGTCAACATAGATGTGGCTAGAACAAGAGCTATACTTAGGCCAAGTGAGGTCATTCCTCTGGACATGCTTCTTCGATACCATATTATGACATTTGTGACGATTTGGTGGCCACCCCTTGATTTTTATTATGGGAGTGTGTTCCAAGGTGGGCGGTAGTAGCTGCTATGCATTACCACCAGCCCGGTTCTGCAATTGGTAAATCTACCCTGGTAATGCCTCGGGTGCTGTGTTCACATGCCCTATAGCGCCACTTATGAGTTTGTTTTGTACCATACCTATAGAGTGCCCTCTGGGTAAACCTCATGGAAGAGCATACAGTACTGTATAGACTATGGGAATATATAAAATGTGTTGAGGGGGATATGGGTAACGCCTTAATGTTGTTTTAATATTTTATTGTAGACACTATTATGATAGCGTATTGTACTACATAGTAGATAGTTTAACGGATACTTAAAAGATGGGAATCCCGAACATCTCTTAAGTTACTGCACTCATGTTAGACATTGGATAAGAGATGTCAAAACCCATAAACATCTCTGACTTCGTTACACTCATATTTATCGTTGATTTAACTTAAATAAGATCTTTTAGTTCTGACTTGAGTGTTTTGTCTTTTTAATTCACTCGGGCGAGCCTGAGCATTTCAGGTTTGAAGACCTTATTTCAAGAGGACGAAGACGAAGATTGTACTATTATTATTCACTATATTTATTCCACTACATCATGTTGTTCCGCTGTATTTATTTATTTTATTCCTATTTATGTAATTCTGATGTTTGTGTTGTAAAGAATAATCAAATGTATTTATCAAACAGCTTCGTTAACTATTATTTATTATTATATTTTGTCATTCCAGTGCGAGATTCTGTATTTGTTTTATTTCTTTCTCTTTTCTTATTTACCCTATAACTATCTGCCATTTTGAATGATTTGTGTTTGACATGTGTGTCTGCTTAAAACGTCCAAAAAGGCAGGTCGTTGCAGTTTGGTATCAGAGCTTTGGTTTAGCGATAACCTTAGCTTTGTAGGGTCTGACTCTTTAGATATAGGGTAGTAATACCCTAGAATAAGTCACTGAGTGTATATATGAGAGAGTGTATTTGTTAGTGTTATAAAGGATTTTTCTATTTTGTCAATTTGTTCCAGTTTGTATTTATAAATCCTGGTCGGTGCATAGGTCGCTATGACATCGATAGGGATTTTGAAACACTTAATAGGGAAGACCGATACAATATTGTTTTGAAATATAGGTAAATGAAACAATTTTGCCTATTATATATTTTGTATATAAAAAAATAAATTTTATAGATGATATAGTTGGATGAAATATGTTGACTGTTAGGTAGAGAAATTTTATCAATATTGATTGTAAAATAGGATTTACAAGTAAAATGAATATAAATTAAAATTTGGGAATTGAAGTTCCGGGATTTTCGAAAATTTCTTTTGAAAGATTTCGGAATATAATATTTGTAGTGTTTAGAATTATTTTCTGATATGAATGTTTCAATATGATTTGAAAGAAACGTTTTAAAGGAATTTTGGAATAAAATAAGTTTGTACTCCCTCTCTGTGGCTGTAAAATTATTTCAGTGATGAGTACATATATCATCGACGTTTACTTTTGAGTTTCAAAATGGGAAGACTGTTGTATTAGTTTTACTGCACATTTCGAAAAAAAATATTAATTTCAATTTATAAATATGGTTGGATATAAAAGATATGATTATATATATATATATATATATATATATATATATATATATTGGAATAATTGAAATGGAACACGACATTTGGTTCTTAAATTTCTATAAATGAGATTTCAATTATTGTAACGAAATAAAATTTTGACTATTTAATAATAGGAACTTATAAAATGAAAATAACGAATTAAATGTTAGGTTATAAATGAAATATACAAGAAATTTGAAATAGTAAACTACAAATCAAAGAATATGAAAATTCAAAAGATGTGATTAACATTTTTGCTAAACTAAAATAAATAAGATAAACTTGTGTAAAATTCAATTATATTCTATAAAATATATATATATAACTTACCAAAATATTAAAAGTTGTAATGTGAAATAGGAATATGAAATTTAAAATTATACAAGAAAACTTAGCAATGAAAGTGTTCAATGGAATTACTCTTGTAAATAAGAAATTTTGATATTATAATTGCTATAAACTTAGGTTATAATTGAAATGATACTAAATAAAATGTAATAGAAGAGTGAGTACTGTAAGTAAAAGAATAAAAACTTAAGTTAATGTTTGAAGATGTTGATAATAAAAGTGACTAACTAAATGAATACTATATTAAAATCTAATGGATATATCTCAAAAAGGTTGAATTGATCCAGGAAATGGATTTAATAGTCAATGACACCATATAATGAAATGAATGTAAATTAAAAAATAAAGAGCTAAAGTATGAACTTATACACAAATGAATATTAAGGTCTAGAAATCAAGTATATGAATTAATAAATGCAAACTAAACTGAAATAAAATGTATGCAAAACATAAATAATGAATTAATTGACTATTATAAACAATTGAATGGAAATAACTTATGTAAAGAAATGAATATAAAATAATGAAATGAAATTACATTGTATGAATAAATGAAAAAAAGGGAAGAACACATATAAGCAAATGAATATAGATTAATGAAAATTGGTAATGTGTGAATAAATGAAAATAAATGAATTTTGTAAGGAATAAATGAAAATAAGCACTTAATGAATGAATGTGAATTTATTTACAAAGAAACCTATATTGTACTTTAAGAATTTATTTACATATGTTTAAATTAATTGTGTATGAGTAACATAAGTAAGAAAATGTAAATTACATATGTGAATAATTGAATATAAATAAATGGAATTAAGTGCCAAATGAATAAACGGGAATAAAATTTTATAAGAAATAAATGTAAAATTAAAGATAGTAATCAATGAATGAGAAAAAAATGAACAACAAATATTGTGAAGAGAAATTAATAAGATTAAATTTAAATAACGTTTGGAATTTGATGTTTGTTTTGGTTATTGGGTTGTTGGGTAAAGATACTTCTAATTGTTCAGGATATATGAATAATTTATTGAGTTTTATCGAAGACTGTTGAGTAAATGGTATGCTTATTAGTTTATTTGTCATTCTATAGGATTAAAGTGTCTAAACCCAAACAAAACATTTGTTTTGCTTGACATGGATGAATGGTTGATCACTTTGATTTCATGTGATGATTGTATGCTTGTTTGCAAGTGAATGTTATTATGTTGCATTGATTTGTTTTGTTATTAGTTGAAACTACTCAAAATATTTCTCTTTTATATAATTATTAACTTTTGGATTATATAAGTAAAATACAGGTTATGGAAGCAATATCTACTATTTTTGGTTTCATAATTAAGCGTTATTTGCCCGACAAATAGGTACGTTCTCGAATTACGGTTTTATAGTGATATTATATTATTTTCCCATTATTGGGATATATTATTTTGAAATATGTGATATATATTTTTATTATTGATATTATTATTTCTCCCGAGCCCCTTTGTACAAAGGAGACTCTGTCGAAATTTTTCGTCAATTTTGGACTTAGAAAATTTTATGAAATGTTTCCAAACTTTATTAATTTGAGTATAAAAGTATTTAATTGTTTATAACATGATATATTTTATATAAATTATTTAATTTTGTAAATTAATTGTTTATAAATTTAATATTTTGAATAAGATATATTGATTACTTGACTCCTTCTTTTCCCTTCTTTTTCCTTTTCGAGGATGAAAAGTTTTGAGTGGGGGAGAGTGTAATGACCTGCAATTTTCAATAATTAAAAATAGTTGATTTAATAAAATTCTGTGATTTGATATTGGGAGAAATAAAATTTTGTGATATGCTAATTGATTAATAACTAAAATGAAAGGTAATAATGTTAATTTAAGTTAATCATTAACATGTTGAATGAAATTGCAATCAATTGAAATGATTTAAAAGGTTATACTTGGTTATAAAGTGAACATAGGAAAACAAATGTAAATATTGAAATAATTAATGAAATAATATATAATTAATGGTAATTGAATAAAATCAGTGTTAGGTAAGCATTTATTTGTAAATAATAAACTTATAAGTGTGATTAAAAGTTAATGGTAACAATTATTATATGTTACCTATTTATTTAGCCTGCTAAATTAAAATTGAAAATCAATTTTAATTTAATTCACTTAATTAGTGTAGTTAATGTTGATTAAGTTGACAATTGTAGAATATTAGTCCAATAAGATGTCACCAATGAAAACTTTATGTGTAATATGACAATTCATTGCAGAAGAAAAAAGAATTGGAATCAAGTTGCTCAATTTATTGGAAATTAAATTTTAATAAATGGATTATTACAATTAACTGTAACTAAATATTACGTTAATGAAAAGTAAGATGAAAATGGTAACATATTAATGTAATGAAATATATATAACAATGTTAAATAGGTATGTAGGGAAATAATTGATTGAGTGAAAAGATCAAAACCAAATTAAATAAATTTATTGAAATTAAATTATAATTAATTTGATTTAAATTATAGTGAATATTGAACACTGTAATTAGTGTAATTACCAAAGCTGAATTGTTAGACAAAGTTATATTAAGTTATTTTAAATGTCTAAGAGGTTAAAAGTAATGAAATTTGTTAACTATCAAATTTGAATTGAAAAGGTGATTTAATTATTTATTTAATTAATGTAAAAATAGCCATTTTGGCCATTTTCTCAGATTTCGATGAAACTAGTTTCATCGGATTCGTAATGGTTAATTATTGTTAGGTTTCAAGTTTCGTAGCGATCAGACTTGCGTTTGATTGTACGGGCTCAAAATGCGTTGAAATCAATTTAATTGAATTCAATTGAAATCAATTTGAAATCAGCTGATTTTAACATAACTTCTTCATACAATGGAATTTGGATCTGAAACCTGTCCATTGAGTTTAAATATATTGAAAATATCTATTTTGATATATGGGATGATCCATTTCCGTTTCGAGAACGAAACTGGCTTTTCAGGTCGTTTATCGTTCAACATTCAAATCGATCCGATCCATTTATTTTATTTCCGATCTGCCTATAAATAGCCCATTATAAACCCTAGCTACTTCTTATTTTTCATTTGTCTATACATACAATTTCATCTGTCCACTTCTCCTTCTCAATGATAGACGAACCAAATTCCAATTCAATTTCAAATCAAATTTCAATTTCAAAATTAAAACTCCTCAAACTATATCGAATTACATATTGATTGAAGCTCTCGACGAGCGTAATTGTTTCTCGATTCAAATTATTGTTTATCCAGAAATCAGTGATTTGTTCTCGGTCATCCATAGGCTATATCTTTGTTTAACGGTGGATCTTCGATTTGGTGATGATCAGAGGATGCTGGAGCGTACAGCGCGATGTATGGAGTCAATCCATACAATTCGATAGTGGTTTAGGCATGAAGAATCGCCAGAATCAGTGTGTCTTCGTAGGCGGTGCAGGTGAACTTGGAGGCACAAAAATTTGAGCCACTTCAGGCATGGGGGCGGCTGGTTCCGACGAAGGCGTGGACGAGGTCGGATCGCTGTGCAAGGGGTGTAGCGACGGCAATAATTGGCCGATGTACGGCAGCTATGGGTGAGTGGGTTCGAACAAAGACGAAGGAGTTAGGGTTCTCTCACATGGAAGTATGCTGAGGTGTTAGGTCACGTTTTTTTATTTAGCTTTTCAAATATTTAAATTTTAAATCTTTTAACTTCAAACTAATATAACTTTCGCATACGAGGTCCAATTCACGAGCGGTTTGTTCCGTTGGGATCGTATCGAAATTCCAGACATTTTGAAACTGGTTTCGATGAATTCTAAGACTGTTTGAATTTAGGGCCTGAGTTAGATATTAAATCGATGTACATTCGAAGATGAGTGTTTTAACCTACTCACAACTTCTAAATTTCTTATATTAGTTAAATGAAATTTGTGATGTGATTAGGAATTTATTTATTGTTGTTTCGTATATTTAAATCGTCATTTCGGTAATTTGAATTTATTTTGATTTTATTTTGAATTGGTTATTATTTAATTTATTATTGAATTTAACTTTGCCTGTTAATTTCCTATTACTGATAATTAGTAAATGGTTGAAATTTATTGGTTGAATTGGATGATGATTCTAATGGATGTTTGATTGTTGGTATTGGATGGTTGGACGCTACGTTGATTTATATATTGTTATCACTCTACAAGTTCCATCGGTTATTAATAGGAAAATCATTGTGGGTTGAAATGATATATACCCCAAGGATCTGTGGATTCGAGAAAAATGGGTTGAAATGATAGACTCGTGCGAATTTATTGATTTTATTTAATTTGAGATTGCGGTTTGAAATGATATACCGTAAAATTTTAAATTGCGGATTAAAATGATAAATACCCGTGTCACTTGACCCTAAGGTAGAGAAGTATATACGGACACCGGATTAGTTAAATTAAATGATTTCAAAAATCTTTAATTTTTGAATTTATTTAAATGATATTTTGAAATAAAAAAATTTGATTCATACAAATGGAATTATTATCGAAAAATCAAGTTTTATGTCAAATTTGAATTGGTTTAAAGGAATTTCTTTATGGAATTAAACTAAAATTTTAAAGTTAAATTTGAATTATAAGTGAAATTTATCGGAATTGAGCTGTTCAAATTGTTTGAATATAACTTTGAATATATATTGAAATTGCAGTAGCTTAAACTGAAATTTCAAACATGAATTGAAATTAATGTAAAACTAAATATTTTATTGAGAATGTGAATGGAAATTTGAAATTGGGTTTTGTTGATTTGGAAATTGAAATGGTCCAGATATGTTGAAGTAAAATAAATAGTTAAATTCATATAAATTTCAAATTCATAATTTAATATAAACAGTTTGAAAATACATTATTTTAAATTTCTAATTATTAAGACTTTCAGATTTATTTAACTATTTTTGTAACATCTAGCCTTTTTGTACGTTTTAGGCAGACACACATGCCAGCTCAAACCATACGGAAGGGCGAATTGTTGTTGGGGTGAATAAGAAAAGCAAAGAAAGATGAAAAACAAAAAAAATCTTGTAGTGGAATGACAAAATATAATAATCAAATAAACAGTTCATGAAGCTGTTCTACAAAACATTTGATTTTATTTATACAACACCGATCAGAGTTACACATACCAGAGAATAATAAATAATGCAGCAGAATACATGATGCAGTGAAATATAGTAAATAATAATAATACAAATCTTCGTCTTCATCCTGCAGAAATAAGGTCTTCAAATCCTGAAATGCTTAGGCTGACCCGATCGAATTGTAAAGACAAAACACTCGAGTCGGAACTAAAAGATCTTATATAAGTTAAATCAACGGTAATAAATATGAGTGTAAACGGCGTCGGAGATGTTTATGGGGTTTGACATCTCCTATCTATTGTCTAACGTGAATGCAATAACTTAAGAGATGTTCGGGATTTACGTCTCCTAAGGATCCGTTAAACTATCACAATGTAGTAAAATACGCTATTATAATAATGTCAACAGTAAAGTCAAGTATTAAAATAGCGTTAAGGCGTTACTCATATCCCCCTTAACACATTTTTATGTATTCCCATAGTCTATACAGCACCGTAATTCCTCCGTAAACTGGAGGGATATCAAAGGGCCCTCCATATGTATGGTACAAAACAAACTCGCAGAAGGTGCACTAGGGCATGTGAACATGGCACACGAGGAGATGCCATGGTAGATATACCAATTGCACTCCCGGACTGGTGGTAACGCATAGCACTACTACCGCCCACCTCGGACACACTCCCATAATCAAAAATCTAGGGGTGGCCACCAAATCAATCATAAAGCCAAATATAATATTGAAGAAATATGCCCGCTAGGAGGAATGACCTCACTTCGCCCGGTATAGCTCCTGATTTTAGTCACATCTAAGCTGACTCACGGGAGTCAGGGTCACGTCATACCTTACATAAATCGTTCACCAAACCACCCAACTTCATTTTTAGAATCTCCACCACGTACACAATTGTTAAAGTGGTTTTTTTATTGGTAGAGAGTATGACAATATCTGATCCGAGAGTATGACCATATCTGATCCCGGTCTCTTTAACAACCAAATGCTTATTTCACACCGGATGGCTCTTCTACATTTCAAAAGTCGATTCACAATTGATATCAAAATATCATATTCTCAAAACCATAATACTTTCGAAATCATATTCATTTTGAAATCTTATTCACTTTAATATCTGTATTCGCTTTCAAAAGTCAAAATTCCTTCCAAACCATATTTTCAAAACAGGTTGAATCCTTACTTCAAAATCATCATACTTAATTAAATATAACATTTAAACTCCAACTTGTGTTAGAACATCATTTAATCATTTTTACCTTTAATCCAATGAATTTGAATTAAAATACTTCCCTTTTTACTTAGTCTGAAAGTTTAGAAAATAGTTTAAATAGTTATAAATAGTTAAAACAGTTATAAATAGATGTAAAATAGATTAAATAAAATTAAAATAAATTAAATAGGTTTAAAATAGATTAATTAGATTTAATATGAGTTAAATGGTTTAATTAGTTTTAAAAATAAATCTAATGGTTTTAAAATAGGTTAAGGTGATTTAATATAGTTAATATAGGTTAAAATAGTTTATAAATATTTAAAACAATTTTTTCATCCTTAAAGCTTTTTTCCACTCTCATGGCCTTACCACCCAGTCCTATTCCTTCTTTCCCGCTGCTATCTTCTTCCTCCATCCCTTCGTACTCTGCTTTTGACCCGAATTCTCTCTCTCTCATTCCTGCTCTACCTGACCCGCCGCCCATTCCCACAGTTGAACCTCCCTCTCTCCTTGGCCTGCCTCATGTTCCCAGTTCTTCTCTTCATCCTTCCTCCGATTCTCTTCCCCAGTGGAACTCTTTGTTGAAAGCTAAGCCACGTAACGCTGGCTCTTTTGAACCGGTAACATTCCCGTTAGTTTTTGAAGATGGTGCTGTAACGACCTGTATTTTACGTGTCGATAAATCGTAGAATAGTTGCCACTAGGTCGTTAGTATTGGTTATGTCGTCTAGAGTTTAAGTCGTCCAGAGTAGATTGGAGCGAGTTAGAGATGTGTGGCCGAGTTAAGGAAGTAGCCGACTTAGTAGTTGGCCGACTTAAGAGTTGCCGACCTAAGGGAGTGAACGACCTAGGGATGAGTCGGTTGAACGAGTTAACGACCCAGTAGTTAGAAGTGACTTAAGTATGGACCGGCCTAGGAAGGTCACCGACTTATGGAGTTAGCGACTTAGGAGTTAACAAGTTGGATAGACCTATAGAATCGACCGACCTGGGGAAGTTAACGGTTTAATGGAACTAGCGGCTTTGTAGTGTTAGGTCGGTCATATCATTAAGTAGTTAGGTCGGCACCTAGTTAGGTTGTATGAGTGTTAGGTCGTCCATAAGGTTAGATAGTTAAGTCGTTAGGTCGGCTATATGGAGATGAGTCGTTGGGTCGGCATCTGGTTAAGCCGGTAGGTCGGCATTATAGTTAAGTCGTTAAGCCGCATTTAAGTTAGGTCGTTGAGTAATGTAGAGGCTTGAGTCGGTAGGCCGGGTGGTGTCTTGAGTCGTGGGTCGTTAGGTCGGCAAGGGTTAGGTCGTGGACGACTTAAGGGGACGGCCGACTTAAGGGATTTCCAGCCTATAAATAGAAGTGCCTATCTTCATTTTTGGGATCCGGGTTTTGAAGCGACGAAGTGCTGCCATTTTGAGAGCTCGACTACAACACTTCTTCACTTCTTTTCTCCACTCTAATCTAGTGCTTACATCCATCCAAGATCGAAGATCTAGATCAAAGATCCAAGAGCCAAAGTTGAAGGTCTACATCCAACGAAGAGAGATTTCACCGTTTGAAGCGGAATTTTGTCGGATCGAGCTAGATCCTTTGCTGTCCAGATCTGAAGTTGGTAGCTTTTGAGGTGTTTAGGTGATTCGGTGAGTGGTAGTTATCTCTCACACGGACCCAAAGGAGTATATTGGATCGGTGGTTTGTTTGTGTGTTAAAGATAGTGATTTCTTGCATTTTCCTTAAGTCTGCATATAGATCCATTGTTTATGAAGTTTTGATGTCCATTTTACTACATGTTAACTTATGTAAGTTCATTTATCAAGTTGTAGAGATATTGCTCATGATACATGCTTGTTAGATTTGGACTCTTTATTTACCAAATTGCCATTCTTGTTATAATTGCTTATTAGATCTTGTTTGAATGCTTGATTACTTAGATTAATGATTGATTTGATTGATTGTTATGAATTAGTTGATTTATGACTTGGTTTGGACAAGTTGGTCGGAGATGATTCAAAAGCTAAGTGGAAAGGTTCTTGAATAAGGAAAGCTACTTGTGGCATATGAAGCGGATGATAAAGCTTATATGGATAGATTTGATGATGATGTTGAGATGGACTTTGCTATGATGCGAAGAAGCAAAGCATGATGTGAGATAGCCTTGGTTTAATCCAGATGGGATCATCCCAAGCATGTTGATAACTCGGTGATATGGTTCGAGTTCGTTGATAATGGTGGGCTCGAGAGGCAGCTTGGGCTAGTTTGAGAATAGTCGTCGAGGAGGATGACTAGAAGGCTTGGATTTCATCGTTATTGAAGGTTCTAGCAAACTCAAAGAAAGAGTACATAGGAACGCCCCAAAGACTACAGGTAGGTGGTCGAGTACTCTGGGCAGATTCCTAAAAGACTACAGGTAGGTGGTCGAGTACTCTGGGCAGATTCGATAGTCCTAGGCACGGGCTGCGACGACGTACAGAGTTATGTCTAGAACCGGGGTTGCCATTAGTCTGACTTACGGTTGAAAGATTGTGCCGGTCATTCAATTAACGGTGGTATCAAAGCAATGATAACAGTGATAGCCAGAGTCATGGATGTTTGGTTGTATCGTCATTCGGTCTCAAGAGCGATGTTTTCTGGGCGCTTATCTGATCTTGGTTTAGGCCTTGGGGGTTTGTATTTGGAAAACACCGACCTTGACTCGAGTGATAATTGCTTTACTTTAATTGTCTGCTTTGCTATGCTTGTCTCTTCTTAGTGTGTCTGGGGGCTATCACTGTAGAAAGAGGTGGAGTGGGAGGGTTGGATTCCTATTCCTTTTTCCTTTATGCTCTTTTGGTATGTTGTTAGTTAATTTACCGCTCACTAAGACTGTTGTCTGACTCAAGGTTTTATGTTCAACTCTTATAACCTTGGGCTGTTCATCCGTATTGGGGTGGGCAGACTAGGTAGCAGGTGACAGGTGCTGTTCTTAGTGACCGATGTTGTTGATGACGAAGACGAGCTAGAGGCTTTTACATATTGTTTTCTTACTATATGTACTGGATGTTCCGCTGCTTGTATGATTCTCTGAGTGTTATGTAGTGAGGCTTGATGTATTGACTGTTCTGATGTTTGTATCAAACTGTTTTGAAGTGTATTGATGAGATTCTATTTGGTGAAGCTTCACTATATATATACTTCTTTATTGTATTTTATCCCTGCGCTGTGAGTAATACGATAGGGTTTGCTGTTTTACCTTACCCTGACGGTCACCAATGGCTGCCTGGCACACTTTCAGCGCACCATTCCCTTGTTTTCGTGCGGGAGTCATGGGTGGTCGTCACATTTGGTATCAGAGCTTTGGTTAATCGATTTTAGCCAACGCTTGCTGACGTAACTACGTATGAGAGACGTAATTGTAATTTTGATGGTTGATTACTATATATAATATAGTAGCTTAGAAGGATTTGAACTTCTTATGCAGTTGTTTCTCACGGTATATTAATCATTTTCTTATAGATATTAGGAATGAGTCGAAGAGGGAGACCAGCTGCTAGGGAAGGCCGTACTGTTGAGGGGGCTGCTGATTATGCTTCTATGTTCGAGGCTATGATGGCTTCGATCATGAGAAGAATGCCAACTCCGGGGCCATCAGTAGATGTTGGGGTTCAAGTTCAAGCTCTAAAACCAGTTGATTTTGCTAATTTGTGCAAAGACTATACTGCTCTTGGAGGAAAGGTTTTCTTAGGGACAGAGTCAACCATTGAAGTCCAGAGGTGGATAGATGCTTGTAGAAGGATCTTTGGTGATTTGGGAATTGAGGATGCAACCAAAAGGAAGCTTGCATCAAGACAGCTTCAAGGAAGAGCTTCTGATTGGTGGAATTCTATCATCATTGATACTCCAGAGGAAGAAATTACTTGGGTGCAATTCTAAGCTAGATTTGAAGCTAAGTTCATTTCTACAGCTCAGAAATCTGTTTTGTTCAAGAATTTTGTGGAGATCAAGCAAGGTGGGAGACCAGTTCTTGAGTATGTTTCTAAGTTTGAAGCCTTGTCCAAGTATGCTCGGTCGTATATTGAATCTCCATATCAGAAGAATGAGAAGTTTGTGACAGGCTTAGACACTTATCTTGGGAGGTAGTTGGTGGATCATCTGGACGATCCATTTGAGAAGCTTCTGGAGAAAGCTCTCAGGTAAGAGAGTTTGTTTCCTAAAGGAGAATCTGTTGTTGCTGTAATAAAGGAAGAGTCTAAACCACAGCAAGGTGGAAACAAGAGGAAACAACAACAGGGTAAGGATGGTCGGAAAAAGAAGCTGAAGGGTGAAGTGACCTGCTACAATTGTCAGCAGAAGGGTCATCTCTCCAAAGATTACAAGAATTCAAAGGTCCCAGGGAAGTGCTACAACTGTGATAAGCCGGGGCATATCAAGAAGAATTGTCCAGAACCGCGAAAGGACAAGCAGATTGTGCAAGCCTATGCTTTGGGGGCTGTTCCATCATCTTCGAAAGCTCCTACTGTGGAAGAGAAAGGAAAGAGTGTGGTGGTTCAAGGTACTCTTTCTATATATGGTGTTCCAGTTAGAGTGTTGTTTGATACTGGGGCGTCGCATTCGTTTGTTTGTAATGATCTTGTAGGCTGGTTGGGTTTGGAACCGGATATTGTTGATAGACCATTGGTTGTGACTAATCCAGTTGGGGGTTCGTCCTGTTTGAGTATGCTATGCTGTGGTCTAGTTGTATCGAGTCATGATTGCTCTTTTGTTTGTGATAGTTTTGTTCTGAACTTTGCGGGATTCGGAATTATTTTGGGTATGGACTGGCTTAGGAAGTATGCGGCAAGGGTTGATCGTAAGAGGCTGGAGGTGACAGTCAAGAATGTGGAGGGGCGAAAGGTTGTGATACGATGTAAGCATGAAGAAGGCGTCTTCATGAGCTTCATGTATTCGCTAGTTGTTCCACGGGATGGACTGTCATCGGTGCCTATTGCGAATGGATTTGTGGATGTCTTTGACGAGGTCAAAGGGTTACCGCCGCATAGAGAGATCGAGTTTTGTATCGATCTAGTTGAAGGAGCCAGACCTGTTGTGATGCCTCTTAGGCAGATGGCGCCTAGGGAACAGCAAGAGTTGAAGGTGCAAGTTGATGACCATTTACAAAAAGGATTCATTCGGCGTAGTGTGTCCGAATGGGGTGCACCAGTTGTGTTTGCAACCAAAGCGGATGGATCGTTGAGGTCGTGTGTGGATTATCGTGAGTTGAATAAAGTGACTAAGAAGAACAATTATCCATTGCTGAGAAAAGATGACTTGTTTGATCAGCTTCACGAAGCTAAGGTGTTTTCTCAGATGGATTTGGCAATGGGATTTCACCAGTTGAGAGTGGCAAAGGATAGTGTGCCGAAGACTGCTTTCAGGACACCATCCGGTTTCTATGAGTGGCTGGTAATGCCGTTTGGATTGACCAATGCACCAGCGTATTTTGTGGATCTTATGAATAGAGTATTCAGGGATCATTTGAACAAGTTCGTACTTGTGTTCGTGGATGATATTCTGATTTATTCCAGAACTGAAGAAGAGCACAAGACGCACTTACGTGTTGTTTTGGAAATCTTGTGGAAACATCATCTGAAGGCTAAGTTTTCGAAGTGTCACTTCTGGAAGAGTGAAGTGAGGTTCTTAGGCCATATTATCTCTGGAAATGGAATAGCGGTTGATCCCGCCAAGGTGGCAGCAATTCAGGATTGGGTTAGACCAAAGAATGCATCTGATGTGAGAAGTTTTCTTGGATTAGCAGGATACTATCGTTGGTTTATCAAAGACTTTTCCAAGATAGCTGCACCGTTAACAGGATTGACGAAAAAGAATCAAGTATTCAGATGGGAAGCTAAGTGTGAGCATGCTTTCAGAATCCTGAAAGAGCGACTGACAAGTGCTCCTGTTTTGACTATTCCAAGTGGGAATGATGAGATGGTGGTTTACACCGATGCATGTGGTACTGGACTTGGAGCAGTGCTGATGCAAAAGGATAAATTTGTTGCGTATGAAAGTCGACAACTGAAGCCGCATGAAAGGAATTATCCGACTCATGATTTGGAGTTAGCGGCGATTGTATTTGTTCTGAAGATGTGGAGACATTATCTATTGGGAGTTCGATTTGAGTTGTTTACAGATCATAAGTCGTTGAAGTATCTCTTCTCCCAAAAAGATTTGAATCTTCGGCAGCAACGATGGCTAGAGTTTTTAGCATCATATGATTTTGGTATAGCCTATACTCTAAGAAAAGGTAACGCAGTGGCAGATGCGTTAAGTCGAAGACATGCAGGATTGGGAGCCATGTTTTCAGAATGGAAGAGTCTCGAGTATTTAGCTGGATTTGACTTCAGGCCTAGATGTGAATTGGAACCTGAGATGTTGGCAAACTTATCGATAAGAACTACTCTAGTGGAAAGAATTGGCGAGAGCCAAAAGCGAGACGATAAGCTTGTCAAGATTATCCGAGATTTGGAATCTGGATCAGACCCAGAGAAGGATAAAGGATTCGAAGTCGATCGAGAGGGTTGGCTTCGGAAGCAAGGACGACTAGTTGTTCCCGATATAGATGGATTGAGAGATGAAGTTCTTAAGGAAAGTCATCACTCGAAGTTGACAATTCATCCAGGTGGAAATAAGATGTATCGGGATATGAAGAGAACCTATTACTGGGAAGGTATGAAGAAAGATGTTGGAAATTTTATTTCCAAGTGCATGAACTGCTAGTTGGTAAAAGCCGAGCAGAAGAAGCCAAGTGGATTGCTTCAACCATTAGAAGTTCCTAAATGGAAGTGGGAGAAAATATTGATGAATTTTATCGATGGGTTACCTAGAACCAGAGCAGGAAATGAAGGGATTTGGGTAATCGTAGATCGTTTGACTAAGAGTGCAAGATTCATTCCTGTTCGATCAACTAGGACTGCATCGAAATTGGCTGAGTTGTATGTTAAGTGGATAGTTCGATTCCATGGTATTCCGAAGAGTATAGTGAGCGATCGAGACCCATTGTTCACTAGTGGATTTTGGAAGAGCTTCCAAGAAGTTTTGGGGACCGAGTTGTGTTTGAGTACAGCTTATCACCTGTGATAACCCAGAATTTCAGAATATCTGTAATTGATTAAGTAACTGAATTTAATTATTGAAAATACTGATTTATAGATCGAACAAATAAAATATATGAAAATGATATATTTCTTTATAGTAAATTTAGGTATGAATAATAATGTGCAAATGTAATAATGTTGAAAATTCGAAGTGGGTTCATAGACAAGTGTGTGTATATATATATATATATATATATTTTGTTTTGTAAGAACATTAATTTGAATTCAATACATTAAAATTTTAAAGGAGATTTAAAGATAAAATTCTATATTTATAAACATTAGAGATAAATACTTACTAGATTTGAATACAGTGGCTCAAGTTTAAAATAGGACTAATAAAGGATTCATTAATTCATGGGTTTGCAAATTATAAGTTAAAAGTTTACATAATTGTAATTAAAAGCAAACAATGTATCTAATTATAAGTATAAACAATTATAAACATATTACATAACTAATATAAAATTCATGAATGAGGAGATTAAAACATAAAATATATTGCCTTTAAACATGTGAATAAAAAAATAATACACTTGTAAGGCTTTGAACACATACAAACAACATTTGTAAGCCAAGCATTCTATAAACCAACAAGTGGAAAAATAATCCTTAATTAGAAATTAAATTGAAAATAAAGTTTTGAGAAAATAATTTGTGAATTCTTACAGCTAATTTTTCCTCATCTTCTAATTAAAACCGATAATCAAAAAATTAAAAGAGAAAAAGGGGAGGGTTTCGGCCTGTTCAAAATCAACAACATCTATGATTAAATTAATATTCAATGCAACATCAAATGCATAACAACCTGGAAATTTCTCCCTGTTCAAAATGCAAAGGTCTGCATCTTATTCAATCTGAAAGCAAGAAGCCTGCATTTACAAATTAAAGCAAATCTGCATTTTCTAAAAATCTAGAAATTCTGCAAACAAAATATGCTCTGCTTAAAGGAATGAGGTGAGTAAACTGCGCTTTAATTATTTTAACTATATCCTGACTTAAATGGAATGATTATCGAAGTTTGGATGAAACTATGCTTGCTTGATTGTTTGGAAGTAAAATAATGTATATGCATGTTAATAATTTGGTGCATGTTTGAACAACAAGTTTTTAGAAAGTATAAATCAAGCATGTCTTCCCAGAGTTTTCAAAACCTGATTTTTGTTCAGTATAAAGAAAACTCTGCATTTTCAAAGAGATGAGTAAATTGAAATTTTAACCTGTTTAAAATCTGAAAATATGCTCTGTTCATCATCTGCTTCAGGTGGATAAACAAATTGTTTTGCAAAGATTAAATCTGGTGTTGATCTTTGACATGCAGGATGAAATTTTGTAGTGTTTTAGTTGTTGCATGAGTAATGGTTGTGTTTTGTAAATAGAATATGCCTGTGAGTATTTGTCCTGAAGCATGTATATTCTGTATTTAGAAAATAGGAACCAAATTCGTTTACAAACACATATCTTTTAAATTAAATTATTTCGGAACTTGACCTTTAGAAGTGGAGATGATCATAACTATGTGAATATTTTTTAAAAAAAAGATTCAGATGAAATTATGTAGTAAATAGTTTGAAATGTTTATTCTTTCATTTGAGATTAAATTTATCAGTAAAATCAAATGACTTAAAATCATTAATTGAATACATGATTAGATTTCTGATAACAAATGCTGAATTTAGGTGTGGAAATTAAAATTTTTAGACTAGAAAATACTGAGAATTTCTGAGATGATCAGGATTTGGGAATTTGCGAAATTCCAGTGATCGGCTTGAACGATTTGGATAATTTTTGGTCAGAAGGTGGCCAACGTGATGAGGTTCAGTGGAAAAATAGTGGAAGTAATGTTTGATTGTCATGGCTTTGGCAGGGGATTGAAGTAGGGTTTCGAATGGGTTTATGATGAAGTCAGAATTTCCACTACCGTGGCATCTCGGGGTGATCGAGCTTCACGAGAAGTGGGGAGAGGGTAGCGTGGAGGCCATCGAACATGGAACCGGAGTTTCTGATGATATGGTGGTCGACGGCGAGGGTTTGAGACAGTTGTGGTCGATGGAATGGTTTCCAGTTTGGTTTTGGAAGCTTGAATATGATTTGGGGCTTGCGACGATGTCTGGATGGGTGGAATCGATAGAGGAGGCAAACGATGACTTACCGGAGATAGAGAGGATCGCCGAAGCACCGCCGTGGCCATGTGCACGTGCACATGTACGTTAGTTGAGGCTGGTTTGTGCTGTGAGTTTAGAGATGGTGAAGACGTGAGTAGCTCGGGTTACTGTTCGAAGTTACGCGTGAGAATCTCAAAGCGGTGGAGGATTGTGATACTCGAAGTTTATTCGAGTCCAGTTGCGAGTTTTGCTCGAGGACGTACTCGAGAGGAATGAAGGAAGAACTCGAGTTGGCATCGGATTTGAGAGTGGGTTTTGGTATTAATGACAGTTTTAGATTTAAACTAAGTAAGGAGAAGAAAGGGGAAGATTTGAGCTCGGTTTGGAGACTGAGTAACCCTATGTTGTCTCGGGTAGTTATAATAGTTTTCAATTTAATAAAGGAAAGATTTAAAATTGTAAATAAATGATTTTTCTTGATTTAATAAAGGTTAAGATTTGTTTTAGCCTAAAATATCAAGATAAATTATTTATCTTAAAAGTAATTAAGGACTTGAATAATTATTGAGAATAAATAAATGGAAGTGATTTAGGGTAAATCATTTGATGTTACTAACTAAAGGATTAATTAATAAAATTGGTTTGAAGGTTAATTAATTAAAGAGTTAATTAATTTATTGAAGGATTAAGGTTCATTAATTAAAGAAAGTAATTAATTATAAAAGTAATTATGGATTATTTAATTTGTATTAAGGGATATTGGTTAATAATTAAGGTTATTAATCGATAGTTGATGAATAAACTAATCAGTTAATTAAAGGTTAATTAATTGATTATGAAATAATTAAGAATTAATTATTTTGAATTAAAGAAAATTAAATAATGATTAAGGATTATTAATTGATAAACAAAGGATAATTAATCTGGAATTAGGGATTAATAAATTGATTGATTGAGTTAATCAAGGATGTGGTTAATTAATTAAGGTTAGTAATTAATTAATGATTGTATAAGCATGATTAAGTGATAAATTCTTAAGGAGTTAATTAAATTTAAGTAATTAAATTAATTATGATACGAATTGATAATGCTTGCTGATGGATGATCGGATATTGAATGTCTAAATTGGATGATATCTATTGAATTGATATCTATTGATGAATAACCAAGATTGATTAATAAATATAATTAAGTTAAAGGTTAATTATTATATGAAATTTAAGAATAATTTACTAATAAAAGTGATTAGAAGATTATTGAATTAATGTAATTAATGGAAGTGATCAATCTTGCTTATTAATGATTGAATTATGATGAATACTTAGAATTGGTTGATATCTATGTTATGTATTGATTTGTGATATAATATGTTGGATGGACGATGATAATGTGATTATCAATCAATTAGGAATTGCTGAGTAAAATATTATCCGATAATTAAAGTTGTATTAACGTGGGTTAAGATGACATTGGATTTGAAGAGACCAGAGTCGGGTATTAGTAAATACCCGAAACCACTTCGATTCTTTATAATTTGACGTGTGGAATCAATAGAATGTAATGGAATGATTTAAAGTGATTGGACCATTTAATCAAAGTTATAATACTTAGAAATTGATGTGTTATGTAAGTAATGTCTATAATGACTTGTGAAGTTGTAAATTGTTACAAGTTACCCTGAGTTACCCCGGGTTTATATAAGTTGTATGTTTTGGTATTCCATGTTTGATGAGTTTACTCACGCTGGTTTCCAGCCTGACCCGGGTGTTACTTTGATGTAATGCTCGGGTCAGACCGAGTATTATAGATTTTCAGGTAAAGACGTTCTGGAGCTCAGGAGGCGAGCTGGAGAGCAGGAACGTATGGAGAGCTTCTGATGTTAATATATTATAGTATCTGAAACAGATAGATTTATATGTTCTGTGATTGTAAATCTGTTGTAACTCTGATATAATCAAATGTAATCTGACAAGTACAGTTTCCTTTGTATAACTATTATTTATGTGATATTATATTTTATCCGCTGCGTATGTGAGACTTCGGGTTTGGTTTTCTGTTCTTCTTCTTCTATCACTTTCTTCTTTTTTAACTATCTGGAATTTTCGGGATCGAAAATCTCGGGTCGTTACATTTGGTATCAGAGCTGAAGGTTAAGCGAGAACCTTGGCTCTGTTGGGATTACTCATTATGGATAGGGTAAGTGGTACCCTAGGATGAGTTGAGTATATAAATTTAAGAGAGCGTACTTGTTATTTTCTTATATAATGGTTTTTAAATGATTTCAAAAGTAAATGAATCTTATATAAGAAATAGATTATCTATTATATTAAGGAAATTTGTTGTAGTATTAATTAAACTAAAAGAAATAGTAAGAATTAAGTGGTAATATAATTACAACCAAATTGAAATTGAATTAAAGACAAGTTTGAAATGGATTCGAACTAAAATTTAAATCTTGAATTGGAAAAGTGTTTCAGAATAAGATGAATTAGGATTGGTTTTAAACCAAGGAAATAAATGGTTATTGTGTTTAATAATGGAATGATTATTCTTCAATAAACAATAAAATGTTTAAGGAAATAAACATTTAAAAGGAGAATAAATTTGTAACTTAGAAAGGATGAAAATTAAAGTGGGTTTCAAATTGTGAATCTTTGAATTCTAAATTTAAACATTTGAAATTGTTTTCAAAATGTTAAAGGAAATAATATTATTCAAACTATTTTGAATATGTCTTATTTTAAATAAAAGATGTTATTTAATTCAAATGAAATGGCCCTATTTCAAACAAGAGCTGTTTGAAAATTTTAAAGAAAATTTGTTTTGGATTGAAACCAACGGTGGTTTAAATTTTAAAATTTGGCTTAGTGAACCAAGAAGTAAATATGTATATGTGTGGATATACTTGAATATCAAAGATGGTTTGAGATAAACTCTAAATGTTGAGTTTTAAATCTGGAATGAGATATGACACCCAAAGTGATAAGTTTTTGAACTTAATAAATGGGAAGATTATTTATGAGAAGTTTAGAATTTGAAATGGAGATTCAAATTGAGTAAGGTTGACTGGATTAAGTGAATTAAGCTTAACTTGGGGAAAAGTTAAATATATTGGAATGTTCAACCTGATTTGTAAATTTTAAGATTTAACTAGGAAAGTTAAATGGTTAATCTGAATTGGGAGTTTGTGTGGTCTCAAAATGGGTTTGAGATCTGGAAATTGTAAATTGATGAATGTTTTAAGTTGAATTAAATGATATCATCCTATTGTTGTTAAAAATCTTTAAGTTGTGAAATGGATTTGTTTAAATGAATGAGAAATGGGGTATGGTAATCAATTGTTGGGATTAAAAGGTAAATTGATTTAAAGGAATTAAATCAACATTTGAAGTATTCACTCGAATTTATATAATTCGAGATGATTTTAATTTGGAATTTGAATTGAAATTAGTTCAAATTGAATTTGGTTTGAATTAATTGAAATTGTGATTGAAGATGTATAAGTATAAGATTCAAATGGAAATTTGAATTGAAATTTTACTCAAATAATTTGGAATTATAATCAAAGTTGAATGGTATTAAATTCAAATGGGATTTGAGATTAAGGTTGAATAAAGTTAAATTTGGAAATTGAAGTTATTTAAATTGGAATTGGGTCAATTTAAATGGTAGAGGAAATTTAAATTGAATTGATGAGGATGGAGATTGGGAAGTGAACAGTTTTGACTCTGGACTATTTTTAATATAAATTGTTTTAATATAAACCTATTTTCTTAGATATTAATTATACATAAAACCTTTCTTTTAAAAGCCTAACTATCTTATATTTGATTTACAATTATTTTTGAAACTGTTTAACAATTTTCCAACTGTTTTATAAACTAATTACTATTTTACAAAACTAATTTCTATCTTACTATTATTTTGCAATTATCTAAAATTTCTATAATTATTTAACTATTTTCTAACTATTTTACACCTATTTTACAAACTATTAATTATTTTCCAACTATTTATCTATTTTTTTTTAAATTTCAAATTATTTTCTAAATAAACTGGTCGGAGTTCAAACTGTTATTGGTCAAATACCCAATCGAGATAAGAATAGAGGTGATAATCTAAATGGGATTGAAGCGGTTGTGAATAAGTGAATGAAAATTTAAGTGAATGTGAATAGAAATGGAATTGATTTGGCTAATAACCAATAAAGATAAATACGTAGGGTGTACGTATGTTATTCTATTCGCATAGTGATTTGATCCAGTTTCGAGCACAAAATTTCGAGATAGTTATATCGATCCGAGTGGGATTTTTCACTCGATTTTGGACGGCGAACCTAGATGTGGATCGTTGATTGGTTCTGGATATTCTCTATCATAGTTATGACTATGCAAGGAGAATGACGGTTTCTGATCAAGAAACCAGATCTGTGTCCGCACTAGGAAGTCGGGTGGACGATACTAGTTCGGAAGTGAAATTGTGTGATCGAGTGAGCGATCAGATGGGTATGGCGTATGAATGATATGTGTACATCGCACGGATTTGAATGAAATTGATATTGAAAAGAGTAATCAAATTTGAATATTTGATTTTGAATAAACAAAGTAATATATCTTTGTTATATAAGATAAAACTCCCCATGATGAATCTATTGCCAGAAGGAAAGTATTTTGAAAGTGTTTGAAGTATAAAAGAATTTTATACAAGTTTAAAATGATCCAAAGATTTTTATCAAGGATTTTATATATATCTATATATATAAAGAATCATATGAGGATTTTGGAAAAAGGGTTTTGGGAACCTATGGATTTGAGAAGGCTTTTGATTTTTGGGTAAAATCAATATTGGAATTTGAAAAGCCTAGTTTGAGAATTATCGATTTTGGAATAATCGATTTTGAGTAAAGGAGCTTTGTATGAGATCATACTAGGTGTATGATTTAAAGATATTATATATGTATAGTATAAATTGTTTTGATGATGCTCTGGGGAAAAAGGCGCTCCCTTGGAATGGACTTCTTAGGAGTACCACGGTGTGGTGCTGCCTTGAGCCCCAAGGGGGGGTTCTAAAGTTGATCCTGTGAGGAGTCCGGACAAAACTAGTTCCTGAGGATTATTGGGTAGCGAAAGTCAATGACGCTGATGCCTACAGGGGCATTTGGGTTATGCTGTGACGATTGCGTAACTCGATGTCGCTGCGATCTACCGTGGGGACCATAGCGAAAATCGTGTGGAGGATGAGTGTCAACGGTCTACACTTGATTTTGCCAAGAAGGCAACGCAACATCGGTAGACTGCGATCTATGGTCAAGTGGAGTGGAGAAGCTTCATTCTTTTGGCGGCGGAATTCGAGTGCGCTGATGCCTACAGTTATATGGGTTTTTGCTGTGATAGCTACGTAACCCCAGTTGTAGCTGCGATCTGTAGCGGGTTCCATGGTGTAATCGAGGGGCGCGGAGGCCTACAGTTATCTGTGAATTTTGTCGGGACGGCAACGTAACCATCGAGTTAACTGCGACTATGGATGGGGGTGATGATTTCCCGAGCATTCTCACCAAATATATATCCTCTATTTTCAAAACTGTTTTTGTATTTTCAATAAAATTATTTTCAAAGTATTTTCACTGGATGTTGAAAACGGGTCTGCCAAGCACTTGTAGATTTTCAGTCTTACGCCTGATCAACGTATGACCGAATTTCTATAAGAATAAGGATGAACTGGTTAAGACATCGAGTTATAAAAGTATTATTTTAAAAAAAACTATTTTGGCAATATTATATGAATTTTAAAAAAGTTTTTAAAAATAATCCAAAAATAATTTATCCGATTTTAAGCATTTTAATAAATTCTGGTTTCGACCCTTTTCGAGGACGAAAAGATTCTAAGGGGGGAGGAATGTGATAACCCGGAATTTCAGAATATCTGTAATTGATTAAGTAACTGAATTTAATTATTGAAAATACTGATTTATAGATCGAACAAATAAAATATATGAAAATGATATATTGCTTTATAGTAAATTTAGGTATAAATAATAATGTGCAAATGTAATAATGTTGAAAATTCAAAGTGGGTTCATAGACAAGTATAAATATATATATATATATATATGTTTTGTTTTGTAAGAACATTAATTTGAATTCAATACATTAAAATTTTAAAGGAGATTTTTAAAGATAAAATTCTATATTTATAAACATTAGAGATAAATACTTACTAGATTTGAATATAGTGGCTCAAGTTTAAAATAGGATTAATAAAGGATTCATTAATTCATGGGTTTGCAAATTGTAAGTTAAAAGTTTATATAATTGTAATTAGAAGCAAACAATGTATCTAATTATAAGTATAAACAATTATAAACATATTACATAACTAATATAAAATTCATGAATGAGGAGATTAAAACATAAAATATATTGCCTTTAAAATTTGAATAAATAAATAAAAAAATAATACACTTATAAGGCTTTGAACACATACAAACAACATTTGTAAGCCAAGCATTCTATAAACCAACAAGTGGCAAAATAATCCTTAATTAGAAATTAAATTGAAAATAAAGTTTTGAGAAAATAATTTGTGAATTCTTACAGCTAATTTTTCCTCATCTTCTAACTAAAACCGATAATCAAAAAATTCAAAGAGAAAAAGGGGAGGGTTTCGGCCTGTTCAAAATCAACAACATCTATGATTAAATTAATATTCAATGCAACATCAAATGCATAACAACCTGGAAATTTCTCCCTGTTCAAAATGCAAAGGTCTGCATCTTATTCAATCTGAAAGCAAGAAGCCTGCATTTACAAATTAAAGCAAATCTGCATTTTCTAAAAATCTAGAAATTCTGCAAACAAAATCTGCTCTGCTTAAAGGAATGAGGTGAGGAATCTGCGCTTTAATTATTTTAACTACATCCTGACTTAAATGGAATGATTATCGAAGTTTGGATGAAACTATGCTTGCTTGATTGTTTGGAAGTAAAATAATGTATATGCATGTTAAGAATTTGGTGCATGTTTGAACAACAAGTTTTTAGAAAGTATAAATCAAGCATGTCTTCTCAAAGTTTTCAAAACCTGATTTTTGTTCAGTATAAAGAAAACTCTGCATTATCAAAGAGATGAGTAAATTGAAATTTTAACCTGTTTAAAATCTAAAAATAGTTTCAGGTGGATAAACAAATTGTTTTGCAAAGATTAAATCTGGTGTTGATCTTTGACGTGCAGGATGAAATTTTGCAGTGTTTTAGTTGTTGCATGAGTAATGGTTGTGTTTTGTAAATAGAATATGCCTATGAGTATTTGTTCTGAAGCATGTATATTCTGTATTTAGAAAATAGGAACCAAATTCGTTTACAAACTCATATCTTTTAAATTAAATTATTTCAGAACTTGACCTTTAGAAGTGGAGATGATCATAACTATGTGAATATTTTTTTTAAAAAAGATTCAGATGAAATTATGTAGTAAATAGTTTGAAATGTTTATTCTTTCATTCGAGATTAAATTTATCAGTAAAATCAAATGACTTAAAATCATGAATTGAATACATGATTAGATTTGTGATAACAAATGCTGAATTTAGGTGTGGAAATTAAAATTTTTAGACTAGAAAATACTGAGAATTTCTGAGATGATCAGGATTTGGGATTTTGCGAAATTCCAGTGATCGGCTTGAACGATTTGGATAATTTTTGGTCAGAAGGTGGCCAACGTGATGAGGTTCAGTGGAAAAATAGTGGAAGTAATGTTTGATTGTCTTGGCTTTGGCAGGGGATTGAAGTAGGGTTTCGAATGGGTTTATGATGAAGTCAGAATTTCCACAACCGTGGCATCTCGGGGTGATCGAGCTTCATGAGAAGTGGGGAGAGGGTAGCGTGGAGGCTATCGAACATGGTACCGGAGTTTCTGATGATATGGTGGTCGGTGGCGAGGGTTTGAGACAGTTGTGGTCGATGGAATGGTTTCCAGTTTGGTTTTGGAAGCTCGAATATGATTTGGGGCTTGCGACGATGTCTGGATGGGTGGAATCGATAGAGGAGGCAATCGATGACTTACCGAAGGTGGAGAGGATCGCCGAATCACCGCCGTGGCCATGTGCACGTGCACATGTACGTTAGTTGAGGCTGGTTTGTGCTGTCAGTTTAGCGATGGTGAAGACGTGAGTAGCTCGGGTTACTGTTCGAAGTTTACACGTGAGAATCTCGAAGCGGTGGAGGATTGTGATAATCGAAGTTTATTCGAGTCCAGTTGCGATTTTTGCTCGAGGACGTACTCGAGAGGAATGAAGGAAGAACTCGAGTTGGCATCGGCTTTGAGAGTGGGTTTTGGTATTAATGACAGTTTTAGATTTAAACTAAGAAAGGGGAAGGTTTGAGCACGGTTTGGAGACTGAGTAACCCTATGTTGTCTCGGGTAGTTATAATAGTTTTCAATTTAATAAAGGAAAGATTTAAAATTGTAAATAAATGATTTTTCTTGATTTAAGAAAGGGTAAGATTTGTTTTAGCCTAAAATATCAACATAAATTATTTATCTTAAAAGTAATTAAGGACTTGAATAATTATTGAGAATAAATAAATGGAAGTGATTTAGGGTAAATCATTTGATGTTACTAACTAAAGGATTAATTAATAAAATTGGTTTGAAGGTTAATTAATTAAAGAGTTAATTAATTTATTGAAGGATTAAGGTTCATTAATTAAAGAAAGTAATTAATTATAAAAGTAATTATGGATTATTTAATTTGTATTAAGGGATATTGGTTAATAATTAAGGTTATTAACCGATAGTTGATGAATAAACTAATCAGTTAATTAAAGGTTAATTAATTGATTATGAAATAATTAAGAATTAATTATTTTGAATTAAAGAAAATTAAATAATGATTAAGGATTATTAATTGATAAACAAAGGATAATTAATCTGGAATTAGGGATTAATAAATTGATTGATTGAGTTAATTAAGGATTTGGTTAATTAATTAAGGTTAGTAATTAATTAATGATTGTATAAGCATGATTAAGTGATAAATTCTTAAGGAGTTAATTAAATTTAAGTAATTAAATTAATTATGATACGAATTGATAATGCTTGCTTATGGATGATCAGATATTGAATGTCTAAACTGGATGATATCTATTGAATTGATATCTATTGATGAATAACCAAGATTGATTAATAAATATAATTAAGTTAAAGGTTAATTATTATATGAAATTTAAGAATAATTTACTAATAAAAGTGATTAGAAGATTATTGAATTAATGTAATTAATGGAATTGATTAATCTTGCTTATTAATGATTGAATTATGATGAATACTTAGAATTAGTTGATATCTATGTTATGTTTTGATTTTGATATAATATGTTGGATGGACGATGATAATGTGATTATCAATCAATTAGGAATTGCTGAGTAAAATATTATCCGATAATTAAAGTTAAGTTGTATTAACGTGGGTTAAGATGACATTGGATTCGAAGAGACCAGAGTCGGGTATTAGTAAATACCCGAAACCACTTCAATTCTTTATAATTTGACGTGTCGAATCAATAGAATGTGATGGAATGATTTAAAGTGATTGGACCATTTAATCAAAGTTATAATACTTAGAAATTGATGTGTTATGTAAGTAATGTCTATAATGACTTGTGAAGTTGTAAATTGTTACAAGTTACCCTGAGTTACCCCGGGTTTATATAAGTTGTATGTTTTGGCATTCCATGTTAGATGAGTTTACTCACGCTGGTTTCCAGCCTGACCCGGGTGTTACTTTGATGTAATGCTCGGGTCAGACCGAGTATTACAGATTTTCAGGTAAGGACGTTCTGGAGCTCAGGAGGCGAGCTGGAGAGCAAGAACGTATGGTGAGCTTCTGATGTTAATATATTATAGTATCTGGAACAGATAGATTTATCTATTCTGTGATTGTAAATCTGTTGTAACTCTGATATAATAAAATGTAATCTGACAAGTACAGTTTCCTTTGTATAACTATTATTTATGTGATATTATATTTTATCCGCTGCGTATGTTAGACTTTGGGTTTGGTTTTCTGTTCTTCTTCTTCTATCTCTTTCTTCTTTTCTAACTATCTGGAATTTTCGGGATCGAAAATCTCGGGTCGTTACATCACCCCCAAACAGATGGTCAGACCGAGAGAGTCAAAAGAGTTTTGGAAGATCTCCTTAGAGCATGTGTTTTAGATTTCGGAGGATCATGGGAAGATCATCTTCATTTGGTGGAATTTGCATATAATAACAATTACCAGTCAAGTATTGGTATGGCACCGTATGAAGCATTGTATGGAAGACCGTGTAACTCTCCGACATGTTGGTTGGAAACTGGAGAAAAGCTGATACTTGGGCCCGAAATGATTCGACAGACTTTGGATTGCATAGAGATCATTCGGCGACGAATGAAGGCAGCCCAAGACCGTCAGAAAAGTTATGCCGATAAGCGTCGTAAGGATTTGGAATTCGACGTAGGCGATATGGTTTTCGTGAAGGTTTCTCCACTGAAGAATGTTATTCGATTCGGGAAGAAAGGAAAGTTGACTCCGAGATTTGTTGGACCATTCCCGATCATCAAGCGAATTGGAAAGCTTGCCTCAAAATTGGAGTTACCAGAAAAGATGTCGAGTGTGCATAATGTTTTTCATATATCGTATCTACGGAAGTATGTGCACGACTCGAATACGGTGGTTTCTGCTGATAGCTGTGAAGACTTTGAGATTGATCCAGTTATTAGAAGACCTCGTAAGCCGCTTCGTGTTGTGGAAACTGCCACGAAACAGCTTAGGAGGAAGACGATTAAGTTGCTCAAGGTACAATGGAGTGATGATGTCAACGACTGTACATGGGAGGAGGAAGAGAGGATGAAAGCAGCTCATCCTGAACTCTTCGAGGTATGGCCCTAAGGTGTCGTGGCATCTCATGAATTTGTAACTTGTTCTAGTCTTTGAATTCTGCATGCCAGGCTAGTAATTGGATGCATGGTTTGTTGGTTGCTATGGATGGTAGGCATGCAGAATAGTTTTGATTGTTCTTGTTTGTTTGGAATTTCGGGGGTGAAATTCCTAAGGGGGAGAGAATGTAACGACCTGTATTTTACGTGTCGATAAATCGTAGAATAGTTGCCACTAGGTCATTAGTATTGGTTATGTCGTCTAGAGTTTAAGTCGTCCAGAGTAGATTGGAGCGACTTAGAGATGTGTGGCCGAGTTAAGGAGGTAGCCGACTTAGTAGTTGGCCGACTAAGAGTTGCCGACTTAAGGGAGTGAACGACCTAGGGATGAGTCGGTTGAACGAGTTAACGACCCAGTAGTTAGAAGCGACTTAAGTATGGACCGACCTAGGAAGGTCACCGACTTAAGGAGTTAGCGACTTAGGAGTTAACAAGTTGGACCGACCTATAGAATCGACCGACCTAGGGAAGTTAACGGTTTAAGGGAACTAGCGGCTTAGTAGTGTTAGGTCGGTCATATCATTAAGTAGTTAGGTCGGCACCTAGTTAGGTTGTATGAGTGTTAGGTCGGCCATAAGGTTAGATAGTTAAGTCGTTAGGTCGGTTATATGGAGATGAGTCATTGGGTCGGCATCTGGTTAAGCCGGTAGGTCGGCATTATAGTTAAGTCGTTAAGCCACGTTTAAGTTAGGCCGTTGAGTCATGTAGAGGCTTGAATTGGTTGGTCGGGTGGTGTCTTGAGTCGTAGGTCGTTAGGTCGGCAAGGGTTAGGTCGTGGACGACATAAGGGGACGGCCGACTTAAGGGATTTCCAGCCTATAAATAGAAGTGCCTATCTTCATTTTTGGGATCCGGGTTTTGAAGCGACGAAGTGCTGCCATTTTGAGAGCTCGACTACAACACTTCTACACTTCTTTTCTCCACTCTAATCTAGTGCTTGCATCCATCCAAGATCGAAGATCTAGATCAAAGATCCAAGAGCCAAAGTTGAAGGTCTACATCCAACGAAGAGAGATTTCACCGTTTGAAGCAGAATTTTGTCGGATCGAGCTAGATCCTTTGCTGTCCAGATCTGAAGTTGGTAGCTTTTGAGGTGTTTAGGTGATTCGTGAGTGGTAGTTATCTCTCACACGGACCCAAAGGAGTATATTGGATCGGTGGTTTCGCCGGGGTGTTAAAGATAGTGATTTCTTGCATTTTCCTTAAGTCTGCATATAGATCCATTGTTTATGATGTTTTGATGTCCATTTTACTACATGTTAACTTATGTAAGTTCATTTATCAAGTTGTAGAGATATTGCTCATTATACATGCTTGTTAGATTTGGACTCTTTATTTACCAAATTGTCATTCTTGTTATAATTGCTTATTAGATCTTGTTTGAATGCTTGATTACTTGGATTAATGATTGATTTGATTGATTGTTATGAATTAGTTGATTTATGACTTGGTTTGGACAAGTTGGTCGGAGATGATTCAAAAGCTAAGTGGAAAGGTTCTTGAATAAGGAAAGCTACTTGTGGCATATGAAGCGGATGATAAAGCTTATATGGATAGATTTGATGATGATGTTGAGATGGACTTTGCTATGATGCGAAGAAGCAAAGCATGATGTGAGATAGCCTTGGTTTAATCCAGATGGGATCATCCCAAGCATGTTGATAACTCGGTGATATGGTTCGAGTTCGTTGATAATGGTGGGCTCGAGAGGCAGCTTGGGCTAGTTTGAGAATAGTCGTCGAGGAGGATGACTAGAAGGCTTGGATTTCATCGTTATTGAAGGTTCTAGCAAACTCAAAGCAAGAGTACATAGGAACGCCCCAAAGACTATAGGTAGGTGGTCGAGTACTCTGGGCAGATTCCTAAAAGACTACAGGTAGGTGGTCGAGTACTCTGGGCAGATTCGATAGTCCTAGGCACGGGCTGCGACGACGTGCGGAGTTATGTCTAGAACCGGGGTTACCATTAGTCCTTGACTTACGGCTGAAAGAATGTGCCGGTCATTCAATTAACGGTGGTATCGAAGCAATGATAACAGTGATAGCCAGAGTCATGGATGTTTGGTTGTATCATCATTCGGTCTCAAGAGCGATGTTTTCTGGGTGCTTATCTGATCTTGGTTTAGGCCTTGGGGGTTTGTATTTGGAAAACACCGACCTTGACTCGAGTGATAATTTCTTTACTTTAATTGTCTGCTTTGCTATGCTTGTCTCTTCTTAGTGTGTCTGGGGGCTATTACTGTAGAAAGAGGTGGAGTAGGAGGGTTGGATTCCTATTCCTTTTTCCTTTATGCTCTTTTGGTATGTTGTCAGTTAATTTACCGCCCACTAAGACTGTTGTCTGACTCAAGGTTTTATGTTCAACTCTTATTACCTTGGGCTGTTCATCCGTATTGGGGTGGGCAGACTAGGTATTAGGTGACAGGTGCTGTTCTTAGTGACCGATGCTGTTGATGACGAAGACGAGCTGGAGGCTTTTACATATTGTTTTCTTACTATATGTACTGTATGTTCCGCTGTTTGTATGATTCTCTGAGTGTTATGTAGTGAGGCTTGATGTATTGACTGTTCTGATGTTTGTATCAAACTGTTTTGAAGTGTATTGATGAGATTCTATTTGGTGAAGCTTCACTATATATATATACTTCTTTATTGTATTTTATCCCTGCGCTGTGAGTAATACGATAGGGTTTGCTGTTTTACCTTACCCTGACGGTCACCCATGGCTGCCTGGCACAGCTTTCAGTGCACCATTCCCTTGTTTTCGTGCGGGAGTCATGGGCGGTCGTCACAAGTGCCATCGTCCCACCAGTTGAGGTAGTTAAGGCAGGTAATGAAGTATGGAAGCAATGCCTTGTTGGGTTCTTCCTTGACTTACCTCTCCCCTACATGGTCGTCTTGCATCATCTCAAACGTGCATGGCAACTGAAAGGCTCGATTAAGGTTAAATCAGATGGAAGCTTGTTCCTCCAATCTATCTTCTGATGAAGATAGAAGGAAGATCATCCAATCTGATCCCATTATGATGAGGAACAAGTGGTTATTGTAAAGGAATGGGACCCCTCTATTGGTAGTGTTAGCACCATCAAGTCAGTCCCTGTGTGGTTGAAGCTTTCCAATATTCCTTTATATTGCTGGTCACACTTAGGCATAAATTGGTTAGCAACAAGGATAGGAAAATTTCTTTGTATGGATGATAATACTGAAAAGTTAGAAAGGATTGGGTATGCTAAATGTTTGGTTGAAGTTTCTGCTTTAACTGAATTTCCTGATTCCTTCAAGGTAAAATTGCTGGATGGCTCTGAGCAAATTGTTAAAGTTGATTATTTGTGGAATCCTTTAATTTCTGGGGAATGCAAAGTCTTTGGGCACAATACTTCAGGCTGTTTTGTGCAAAAATGCAATAAAGATAGGTTGGTGGTGGATGTTCCAACTGTAAAGGGTGACTTAAATTTTTTGGGTAAAGGTAAAGAAAGTAACACAAATGGCAGACCTGTGGATACAAATGATTCTTCAAAAGGAGTATGGAGGAAGGTTCATGGCAGGAAAGAAAACACACATTTGGAAAAGAAAATCAATAGCAATGCTTCTGTTAAAAATTCTGATAATGGTTTAGTCATTCCAAAGCAAAGTATTCAGATTCTAATTTGATACATGAAAAAAGGCTTGAGGGTAGGCCAAATGATCTTGTTGCTGGAACTGTGCATGTTGTATCTTGTGGAGGCATTGAGCTAAAAACAAACTTCCCCAAAGTGAACACCCAGGAATTGTCACATTTACCCGAAGTAATGTTGAGAGAAAATCCTTTTTCATTACTTGTGCATGACCTCTCTGTTCTAGAGGATAAAAATGAACTTTAAATGTTATGGAGGATAGAGAGTATTGTCCCTCGGCAATGAAGCCATCAAGCCAATTAACTGACCTTGTAACACACTCAACTTATGCATTAAACTCAGAAGAAATCATTTCAGTTATTCAAATTGACAAAGAGAAACTGTTTTCCAATCATTTATCTAGTTATAGCTTGTTATGCACCTCCCCCACTAGCCAATCAGCACGTAGTTTCTTCAAATCCCATGCAAAGGTGCCAACTATCAAGCTCGATCTTCTATCCCTCGAGATTGCTTTCCTTAATCAGCTTGAGAATCATGTTTTTGACCTTTTTAAGCTTGCTGTGCCTTTTAATCCTCCTTCTTCCTCTTCTCCTTCTACTAACCCTCCAAATACTTCTCTATCCCCTTATACTTTTCTATGTAGCTTACCTGGATGGTTCTCTCCTCCTCATAGCCAAATTTCACTTTCCTCCTCCAATCTAAAGTCCTCCTCTTTAGCTGAAAAGCTTAAAGCTGTTCGTACTAATCCTCCTACAACTAGGAGTAGCGCAAGTGTGTCTCAACCCTCTTCACCATCTTGATGAATACAATTGCTTCTTGGACTATTCGAGGAGCCCATAACCCTATAAAGCTTGATCATGTAAAGTCTCTGATTCATGAACATAACATTAAAAAATTTGCCATCCTTGAAACCAAACTGACTCTCCCTTTGATGCAAAAAACAGCGCACTAGATTAACCCTTCTTGGCATGTTAATCATAACCATGATCATGCTCCTTATGGTAGAATCCTCATTGTCCATAATCCCCAATCATTCACTTTCTTCCCTATTTTGTGTACGTCCCAGCTGATCCATTTTCATGCTATCTTCCTTCCTCTTCATCTTTCCTTTTACCTTACCTTTGTTTATCGCACAATGCTACCGTTTCGAGGCAATTGCTTCTTAATCTTCTCCCTTCCTTACGTCAGAACTCCCATCCTTGGCTTGCTGTGGTGACTTCGACTGCTGTTTATCCTTGAATGATAATATGGGAGGGTTGCCTCTAATGCCGAGGGATATTGCTTCTCTTAATATGTCTATTACTGACTCTGAACTCCTTCCATTAGACGCTTTGGAGTTCCCTTCTCTTGGAATAATAGGAGTCGGTCTGGGATTAGAACCTTCAACAACATCGACCTGTCCTTTTGCAATGCTTCCGCCTTTTCCTTGTGGCCTGCCATCTCTTCTTTTTTGCCTCATCCCATCTTATCTGATCACTCCCCTATCATAATCTCCCCCTCCTTGTTGTCGTGCAGAGGGAAAAAAGCTTTTAAGTTTTTCAATGCTTGGGTCAAGGATCCAAATTTTAAAAACATTCTAACTACTGCTTGGTCTACCTCTTATTATGGCAACCCAATGTTTGTTTTGTGCAGGAAACTCAAGGCTACTAAGAATGCATTAAGGCAATGGGCTTCTCTGAAGTTTGGAAATGGCTCTCTCGTATCCACTAATCTTAAGGTTCAGCTTATTGCTGCCCAAAAACTTCTTGATGAGGATCCCTCCAATCCTACTTTAGCTCAGAATGAATCCTTCCTTTTCCAACAACTCAATGATGCATTAAATATTGAAGCTAGCATGATAAAGCAAAAGTTGCAATAGAGGTGGGCTGAAGAAGGAGATAGGAATTCTGCCTTTTTTCATGCTACTTTCAACGACAATCTAGCTAGAGTCCATATCCATTCTCTTTGAGATGAAGATGGTGTTCTCCTTACTTCTGCTGATATGATTGACCAGCACTTGCTTCAACATTTTTCCAAGCTTTTAGGCAACTTTGAAAATTTTGAACCTGATCTTGATAGTTTGAATTTCTTAGTGCTTCCTAAGATAAACTCTGATATGAAAAACATGCTTGTTTGTAAGGTTACTGACCAGGAAATTAAAGATGCCCTATTTGCTACGAATTCTACTTCGAGTGGTGGGCCAGATGGATTTAATGTCGTCTTTTTCAAAGCTGGTTGGCCTATTGTTAGTCAGGCTTTTTTGGCGGCTGTCCATAACTTTTTTAATAAGTTTAAAATACTTTGTGAAATCAATGGTACTAACCTTGTCCTTATTCCTAAGGTTAGGCCTGTTGAAAATGCTTCATCGTTACGTCCAATTTCATGTTGCAATGTAGTTTATAAGTGTGTTTCCAAAATCCTTGCTTCTAGACTTGTTGAAGTGTTGCCATCCATTATCAATTCAAACCAGTCTTCTTTCATTCCGAGGAGGAACATTCTTGATAACATCATGACGGCGCGCGAACTTATTAATGGGTATGGCAGAAGTTGGATCTCCACTAGATCTATGCTAAACTTGATATTAGCAAAGCGTATGACAGCTTGCAATGGACCACTATTGTTCGTGTTATGTCACTAATGGGTTTCCCAAAGGAGTTTGTTGCATGGCTGTATGCATGTATTTCTTTTCCCACTTACTCTCTTTGCTACAATGGGAAGAATTCGGGTTTCTTTAAGGGGAAGCAAGGAGTTCATCAGCGGGATCCCATTTCCTCTTATACCTTCATTATAGTTATGGAAGTGTTGTCTTGCATGTTGTCTGCAAAATTTGATGATAAGACGATTTCGTACCACCCTAAATGTAATCAGATGCATATCTCCTCGCTTTTCTTTGCGGATGATGTTGTGATTTTCACTAAGCCCAATGAACATTCTATTGCTGGGATCCTTGAGACTCTACACAACTTTTATCTTGCAACTGGGTTGAAAATTAATCGAACGAAATCCCAAATTCTCATCTCTGGTTTTGGTCCTTCTGACAAGTCTACGATTGTTTCCCTCTCTGGTCTTCAACCAATGGAAAATAATATGTCTAATCTTGGTCTCCCTCTTTGTACTTCTAGAGTTACCATAGCTGATTGCACTATCCTTTATGAAAAAATTATTTCTAAGTTAAACTCTTGGACCACCAGATATCTTTATATGGCTGGTAGATTGGTACTTGTTAAATCTGTTTGCTTCTCTTTGACTGTGTATTGGGCATGTACTTTCATTCTGCCCACTAAACTTCTCACCATGATCAGAGCTGAAATGCTCAGATTCCTTTGGAAGGGGTCTATTCATAATAGGAAACTCATTCCTATCTCATTCTCTAGTTTGGAAAAACCTCTTTGTAAGGGTGGTCTTGGAATCATTAATTTGGAGTTATGGAATAAATTTGCTGTTAGTTCCCATATTGATGCGTTGCTTCTTAAAAGGAACAGCCTCTGGGTCCAATGGGTTTGGATGCATCGAATTAAGTCTGGTGATTTTTGGTCTATGAATGTTTCTCAGGGAGCGAGTTGGATATGGTGCAAAATTCTTAGTTTGAGAAGAACTTTACTTCCATTTGTGAAATACACAATGGCTCCTGACTGCTCTGCGAGTTTTTGGAAGGATCCATGGGTTAAGGAAGGTTTGGTGTTCGAAACTATGTTGACTTCCCAAGAAAGGCTGCAATCGTTGATTAGTTGTAATGCTCGTGCTGTGGACTACATCATCAATGGGAAATTGTGTAGCCCAAATTCTAGAAATCAGGTAGTTAATACTTTATGGAAAGTTTGAAAGATTGTGTTGTGCCTATGAATCATGAGATTGGAATTAATTGGAAGGGGAAGCAACATAGAATCAGTAGGGTGTATAATCTTCTCCTGCACACTAAAACTCTTTCTTCTTTTCCTTGGGATAAAGTTTGTTGGACTTCCCATTCCCTTGCTAAAGATAACATATTGTTCTAGAGAATTTTGCATAAGGCTATTCTGACTAGTGATAGATTGTTGTTCACTGGTTTGGTAACTAATCACCTTTGCCTCTTTTGTAACTTGTACCCTGAATCAGTTGACCATTTATTCTTTGATTGTGAATTCTTATCTAATATGATTTCTTCCCTGATGATTAAAGTTGGCATATCTAGCTTTTGTGGCAACTCGTCTTCTGACTGGAATGTGTTGAAAATGGTGACAAGGTGGAGAACTAATGTCAACTACATTATCTTCTTTGTCCTTAAAAAATATCTTCGAACAGTTTGGTTAGAAAGGAACTCTCGATGCTTCTCAAGTGAAGCCTCTAGTGCGCATCAGTTCTGTAATAAAGTTATGGTGAATATTGCATATGGTATCAGATTCTCCCGGCATGCTTTCTCTCTGCATAATCATTCCCTTTGTAATTTATTCTTGTTGTTGTGGGCTGCTTGGTGTGCAATTTTTTGTTTGTGCATGCTTTTGTGCATGTCTGCCCATCTTGTTTTGGCCCTATTTGCCTTCACTGGTGTTGGATCTGTTTCATATCTAAGTTGGTCATTCTACTGTAGTGTGTGTTTTTGCTTGATTGTATTTGTTTTTTGTTTTTTACTCTTCACGGCAAAAGGTGTTTTTGTTGTGGTCTTCCTTTTCCTTCAATAAACACCGGTAGGGGTCCAGTCAACCTCGCTTGCCTTGCCAAAAAAAATAGTTTATAAACCTGAAAATCATAAAATTTAGAGTCTTAAACTTAATATAATTTAAAATAGTTTATATTTGAAAACATGAATTTGTAATTTATATCAATTTAAAATATTTATTTCTTTTCAACAAATTCAGACCATTTCAATTTCTCAAACTCAATTTCAGATTTTGAAATTTCCAATTCCCAATAAATCATTCAATTCAATATCGCTTCCAAACAATGTTCAAAATATCACTTTAAATTATTCCAATTCTGATACATTTCAGAAGTTATATTTTCCAACAACTCAAATAACGCAATTCTGACAAATTTCACTTATATCTCAAATTCGGCCTTTAAAATTTCAATTTCATTTCTTAAAGTCATTCCTTTAAACCAATTCGCATTTAACATAAAACTTGATTTCAATAACACTTCAATTTATATAAAACAAATTTTTATTTCAAAATATCCCTTTATTAAATATAAAAAATTTAAGGATTTCAAAATCATTTAATTTGACCAATCCGGTGTCCGTATATAGTTTTCTACCCTAGGGTCAAGTGATACGGATATTTATCATTTCAATACGCAATTTAATATTTTACGGTTATATATCATTTCAAACTGCAATGCTGAATGAAATAAAAATCCATAACAAACTTGCAGTTTATAACAATATAAAATACAACGTCCATTTATTTAATATCAACAGTCAAACATCCATCACAATCATCATCCAAATCAATCAATAAATATTAGTATAGAACAGATAACCAAATACAAGTATTTAACTAGCAATATATATTCAATACTAAATTTAATAACGATTTAATTTAATAAATTAAAATTAACTAAGATGATGTTTCAAAATATAACAAACAATTATAAATAAATTTTCAATCACATCGAAAATTTAATTTAACAAACATAAGAAATTTTAGAAGTTGTGAGTGGGTTAACACACTCACCTTTGAATTCAAATTGAATTTAAATCCAATTTAAACTGAAAATTCAAATAGTCTCCGAATTTGTCCAAACCTACGTCAAGATGTCCAGAATTTCAATACGATCCTAATGGAGAAAACTACACATGAAACGGACCTCGTATGTAACAGTTATTGCATTTAAACGAGTTGAAATTGAAATAAAAATAAAATGAAATGAAATAAAATAAAAAAGAGAGGAATGACATTATTAGGAGCCACGCCATCCTCACGCCCGTTCTACCTCCGTCCTCAAACGCTAGCACTTGGAAACCTTCGTACACAAGCATCCCGAGCAGCGCACGTCACCACGCATCGAGTTTCACGTCGCACTCCAAGCGCGCGCGCCAAGGAGGAAGCTCTGACCTCTACAACATGACACAGCAGCGACCCCACCCCCTCCGTCAACATAGAAACGAACAGCTGCTGCCTTAGGGTAAAACCCTAATCGAAATTTGCTGACCAATCAAACCGTTGATTCGACGAAGAAAGCACGCTGATGCATTCCTTTCAGTCCACTCTATAATACCTACAAATTGATTCGACGATCGGACATATTTGATCGAGGCACGATAAACGGCCGTGAATAGTTCAATGTTTTCTGAATAAACGATGAATCAAAACGAAGAAAAAATTATAGATTTGAGATGCGCTCGTCGAGAGCTTCAAATTGATATATAATTTGATATATATCGAGAAGTTTGAAATTTTGGCTTTGAATTTGATTTTAAATTGCAATTGGGAATTATGTTTTGTCTGCCATTGGAATGAGGAGGAGCAAAATGGAATTGTACGTACAGAATTGGGGAATAAGAATGACTAGGGTTTATAACGAACTATTTATAGACAAAGCTAAAAATAGGATGAATGGAACAGATTTGATTATAACGTCAAACGATAAACGACCGGAAAAACCCGTTTCGACTCCGGAACGAAAATGGGTCAACTCATATATCAAAATAGATGTTTTCAATTATTTTAAATTCGATGGAACAGATTTCAAGTTCTAATTCCATCGTATGAATAAGTTATGCAAAAATCAGTTTATTTCAAATTGGTTTCAATTGAGTTCAATTAAATTGATTTCTAGACATTTCGACTTCGTATGATCAAACGATGAGTCTGATCGCTACGAAACTTGAAATCCTATAATAATTCAGTGTTACGGATCCGATGAAACTGGTTTCGTCGAAATCCGAGTCAGTGGCAAAAATGGCTATTTTCCTATTAATTAAATATATTAATATTAAATTAATCAATTCACCTTTTCAATTCAAATTCTATAATTTAAAATTTCTATCACTTCGAATGAATTAGAAATTTATAATCCCTTAAAACCCATTTGTTCATCAATTAGAGTTAATTAATTCACCTGAAACAGCCGCAAATCCGTACCCCTTGAGTTAACATTATTCAACCTAAATCAACTCAAGTTGTACAGAAATACGAACCATATGGGTTAATGAAGAAGAGGTAGAAGAAGGAAAAAAAATAGAAAACAACAACAGAATCTAACCATCGCAGCGGAATAAAATATAATAGATAATAAATTATCTTTACACCAAACAAATCAGATATACATGTTTATGTATTACATCATCAGAATACATCAATCACAGCTCAACATCTATATCATACAAATGGTTACACAACAACTCAACACAGCGGAATATATATATATATATATAACAAGTACGACTATACGTATCGTCATCCAGCTCGTCTCCTGAGTTCCACAACATCATGTCATGTATCCTATAATACTCGGTCTGGCCCGAGCATTACAGTTAAATAATACCCGAGTCAGTCTGGAATACCAGCATGAGAAAAATCACACTCAATTGATTATTAAAGTTTCAAAAATCCCTTGAAAACAAAAGCATCTCGTAAGACCACGCCACAAATAAACATGTCGGGTTTTTACCTTACGATAGCTAAACAATTTTTATAGAAATCCTCTGATATTATGATAGGGTCTATATACAAATACTTATAAAATAGCCGAAATTGTTACATTCATTAAATTCTAGCTACTAGCCAAAGAGTGGGTAATACAAACAAAACTCGTACAAGGCTCGTAGGGAGAATGGATTTCCAACTAATGACTAGGCACTTGGGTACCACCTTTCACGGTACGGGGCCTAGATCACCGTACCGAGGAGTACGCCCGCTCCCATGCAACACAAGGCCGGGACTACCCCTTATTGGATAATCCCGAGTGAGATCACCCCGCGGTTGGGATCAGCAACCGCCCACTAAGCCGAAATAAAAAGGGACATCTAATGGAATGACCTCACCCTGCTTGGGTGCTACCCACCTAGCCTTGCTGCATATCCCCTAATTTTCAGTCATACCCATTTGATGAGGCTGGAGGCTAAGCGTTACCTTTTTAGAACATATCCCTTAGAATGCCCATCGTCCACCTGACGATGTTTTCGCAAGCATTCATCCATACAAGTCCGTCCCGGGTTCGAACGGAACCGAAGGCACTATTCCTACTACATCCATTTTGGAAATATCCTCAGGATTAGTAGCGACTAGCCCTTGCACTTCACTGCTCCATCTTCGAATCCAAAATCGTTTTCACGAAAACGTACAAACCGGATCGAAGTGGTTTTCGAGAAATTAATCTCGATCTCGGTCTCTTCGAAACGATCAACGCATTGTCCAATATTGATAGTCGGTTATTTAACTATCGATTAATATTCACAACAACCATCACACAATAAATAATTTTCCAAATTATTTATTAATCTCAAAAATATCTTTACAAGATATATCCTCATTTTCAAATTCCTTGAAAACAGTTTTCAAACTATCTTTCTTTTCTCAAAATAAATTCCGAGTATTTCCATTCCCACTGGAATCACCAAGTACAAAACTAGAATTTTTAAATTAATTTAAAACACTTTACTGTTAAAAATATACTTTTAAAACATTTAGGTTAAACTACTTCAATAATTTGTTAAAAATACATACTATATAAATATTCAAAAATAAGGTTACTTTATAAAATATAACTAAATTTTAATTTTAAAACAAACTACTAAGTCACTCTTTAAATAATTACTACTATAATAGATTAAAAGGGAAAGACTTAGTTTATAATTTAAATATTTAGAAATAATAAATTTTCCAAACTTGCTTTTTAAATCAACTAAAAAGAAAAACCTTTAACTTATATTTAAAAACTTACTTTGGAACATACTTGGTTATCCAGGGAGAAGATCCAACTTCAATTACTTAAATCATTTTTTTCCCAATTGATTTCAAACTTATTCCATTTGAAATAATTTTCTTTAATTTCTTAATTCATTTCAAAATTCGTGAAGTATGGACTTAATTATTGTTGTTATTATTATTATTTTTTTTATTTTTTTTTATTCTAAAACTTTTAACTGAAATATACAAATTCCAAATTTTTCCCAATTTCTTTTTTATTCTTTCAATAATTTAAATCTTAAATTCTAAATAAATGTTTGTTCTTTTAAATTAATAATACTGCATTTTAAAATTCATTAACTTTCTGTTTATTCAATTTTTCCTTTCCATTCTCAGGGTTCATTTATTAGAATTTTTAAAGTCACTTATTTCTTTTCCAAGCCATACTTAAATTTATTCTATAATTAATTTACTTGCAATTTCACTTCTTTTATTTTCATTTCCAAAAATCAAATTTATATTTTTGGTAATTCATTATACTCAATTGTATCAACCAAGCCATAGCATTCAATACTTCCATATAATTCATCATAGAATATCAAATAACCAGAACATGGAATATTAAATAATTTAAATAAAAGTTGAGGGGTCCAGTTGGATCCTTCCAACCTGTATTCCCTGCATCCACAGACGTTAGCATCACATAATATGTCAATTTCAAATTAGATCATACTATATCACATCAATCAATTCAAACATTCAAACAATTATTTAAATTTAATCATTAAAATTTAAATTTAATCATTAAAATTTAAATTAAACTGAGTGAGATTAACTCACATTGCATACGCATTAGCCATCCACTTCAATACCCCCTTGGTTTTCTCGATTTTTGACCTTAAATAAATATTATATGATCTATTAATATTTGAATTAATCGAACAATTAATTATTATTTATTCATTTAAATTTAAACCAACAAATGTTCTTTTAAACTAATTGTTTTATTTTAACTTAAACTAATAATCCCTTTTGAAATCTTTTGTAACTAAAATAAATTCATTTCCAAGTAAATCACTTAAATAACTTATTTTAAAATAAGCTGGTAAATTATAATGTGTGTATATTCATTTCATTTTCACAATAATCTATATAGGTTTTCTGCCTTACCTGTATATTTTCATTATAGAAAATAATGGAATAAATTTCTACCTTACTGTTATACATGTAAATTTATACAAATTCGAAAAAGAAACCATACCCCAAAATCACCGCAGCACTCACGAGAACCTCCCCAGAGCCATGTCGTACGCCGCCCAAACCGTCGCAATTCGATCAGATCGCCTCCCCTTCCTTTAGCGACTCGAATGCAGCGACCCTCAAAGTTGTGGCCACTGGTTCGCTGCAACCCAAAACGCAGCGCCACCCAAAAACCCTAACCCTTTTTACGAACGCGCGCGAACGTCGCGAATCCTTCTGCGAAGAAAACAACAAACTCGATTCGCGCCTTCCACCTTCAATCGAGATCCCCTCGAGTTTCGAACGACAAGACTCGGTTTTTGATATGAAGGAGTGACAACGGCCAAAGTCGCTTTGATTTGGAGCGAATCGATTTCGAATCGATTGAGAACGAAGTCGCCATCTTCATGCTTGCGCGTTCGCGATAGAATACAGAGCTCGGCCATGATTTTTTTTATTTAGAATCGAATAGGTTTTGATTCTGAAAACCGAAAGGAAGGTATCAGCCACCAATTCCTTTTTTTTCTCTGAATAAGACGAAGGCTCGAGTTTAAAAGGAAAACGTGAAGAACAAAATACATGATTTGAACGTGAAAAGATGGGTGGCGTATATAAGAAGCTTGGTTTATTAAATTAAATTTCATTATATTATTATCAATTTAAGGTCCAGCGCGATTACATATCGTACACTCACACCCTAACTCCAAACAATACGAAATTTGAAATCCGATAATAATAAAATATTACGGATCCAATGGAACCGGTTTCGTCGAATTCCGAGACTGTGTCTCGGAAGGCTATTTTTAAATTCAATTTAAACGATATAAACTTTAAAACTGAACAACCCACTGTTTATTTCAATTTACAACTTCTATTATCTTCAGTGTTATCAATATAGAGTTTACAAGCCCTTTAAATTATATTCAACGGGTTTAAAATTCGAGATTCAACAATTTACTCAACTTCTAATAATTAAATTCTATTATTCAATTATCAAACAAATAGCGATATTTGTAATTCCAGTTAAAATTATTATATTGAATATTTAAAATCAATTAAATATTATGATTTTAAATGCTTAAAAATTTCGGGTCGTCACATTCCTCCCCCCTTAAAAGAATTTCGTCCCCGAAATTACTAATTTGTGGTCCAATTCCTGTTTATTATTTCCCTAAAAGCAAACAGTTTCTAACAATTCAACATCTTTACCAATTATCTTTTTACAAAAGACCCATTATTATTCTTATTAACTTTCCAAACTTTTCCCTAGTTTGCAAACAAATCCTATTTGCCCAACCATTCAAGTTTAAATCATAAAACCACATTTGAATTAGAAAAAAAAATTTCTCAAAATTTTTCTAACTCCCTAATTTTCCGAAAATTTTTGCCAGCGTCTCCTTTGCACGGCTAGCTCGGTACCACTACAAAATGGCTCTACGGCCTCCCAAATCCAAAAAGAAAAAAAAAAAGCCAAGTGGCTATATCCAAAAACCCAATCAAATTTCATACCAAAATTTAAATACATACCTTTTTGTCGGGCAATTCGAATTTATCTTCTGAAATCAATATCAATTCTCTTTACCTTTATATTACCTGCACATCTTACACAGCAATATGTCCAATCAAACTATTCCAAAACATTTTATCGACTTTCTCACAAAATGCCAATGTTCATTCATTCAAATATCAACTTAGAATATATTTGCAATATTCAATTTCCAATTTCCAATTAAGAATTTATCATTCCTTACTTAAGTTAACATAAGCATGATATATATTTCTTTATTTATTTCCGTCTTACCACTTCAGTTTATATATATTTCTATCCACATTGATTCTTTCATTTCCATACGAATCCAATTTATCTTTAACTTTAAATATTGAATTTTATTTTCCATTTATAACTAATTCATGTCATTATTTGAAATTGGTTTCATTCACTAATTTATTTCAATTTCCAGTTTTGAAATTGTTTTGTCGTTAACAAAATTTTTCCAAAAATATCAAAAAATTTCTAACTCCCAAAATTTCTGGAAAATTTTGGCAGAGTCTCCTTTGTACGGAGGAGCTTTTGCAATTTGACAAAAGAGATAAATATATATAATCGACCCACCCGGTCGGAAAAACCAAAAACAGTTCATATTTCCTATTTTTATTGCGTATGCATACCTTATTTAGCATTTTAAGCAAGCAGCTTATTTATTTAGCAGTTAATGTAACCCAAATCCAGCCATACGGCTTCCAGGTACCTGTACTCACTCAATTTAAACATGTAAGTGCCAAATATATGAAGTTTAACAGCATATCACTTATTTGCAATAGTTAAAACATATGAATTCTAAAAGAACTGCACACCAAACATTTTTCCATAAGCAATTTATATAGTTTCCATGCTAATTCAACTGTTTTCAACTTATTCATATCCATTCTCATTCAATTTGAATGGTTTTCAACCCATTCGTATACAACTCCATCAATTTGAATGGTATAAAACTCCATCGCTTACATTTAATTTATTCTTAAGCAAAGTGAACTCATATTTAATTCAATTGCTTTCCAAAATCAATTCATTTTACTTCCATCAATTCATGGGATTTTAGCTACACCTATTTGCATCCAATGACAATTTATTCTATGCAGTTTGACGAGATCTATGTGAATAAACAAGTATTTTGCTTTATAACCAATTTAAACTGATTCCTTTTTAATTGATTCCGTTCAATTTATTTTGCATGCTATATTGTCATTCATTTTATTTGAATCCATTTATTTACCTTGGAATATTTCATATTGGTTACATCCAATACTCATTTCATAATTAATTTGCAAACTAAACATTTGCCACATTAGATTGGCATTTGACTTCATTTAACCAATTCAAGTTCCATCTCCAAATTTCATTACCAATTAATTCCCTTTTTATTTCAATTCATTCATGACCTTTTATTTAGCTCGACCCATTCCAAGCTTGCTTATTACTACCTATTCCCGAATTAATTCAAATCAAGCTTTAAGTTAATGGTCTTCCAATTTTACTCGTAGTCGAGTTTTCTAACTATTCTCCACTTAAGTTAATTTACTCAATTTATTTCACTTCAAACTTAATTTCACTTCCATTTGATTCTTATTTATTCCATCCATTTATTTATTCAATATAATTAGTTTATCCACTCGTTTTATATGAATTTTCATTACCTTAAATATTATTTTCAACCCACCAAGTTCTTTTTTTCAATCCAATATCATTAAACTTGGTTTAAGTTGAATTAAATTCAACTCTCTTCGATTTATTCAGCTTAAGTCAATTTTACTTCAATTTATTCAATTTATTCAATTTTATACTTAAGTTCATTTTCATTTTACAAGTAAATTTTCTCTTTTATTACACAACTTAAATCGATTAATTACAAGGCCATATCCAATTTATTTCCACATATTTGGATTTCATTCACAATACAAACCATTATTTTAATCCAATTTCCTTTTTTATTCGATACCTTTCCAATTATATTTAATTTGTTAACATTTCACATTAAATTTTAATTAATAACTCAAGTTCTGAATCCACTATCCATTTTCAATTTACCACCGAATTTTATGAACTCATGGATTCAATTACACTTACTTCACCAACAATTTAAGTCGATTTAATTTATAATTTGAGTTTTATTTCCAAACTTCATCATAAACTCACAATTCAACCTCTGCTTAGCTATATTGGTTTCTCATTACATATTTTATTATCTAATTTATTAACAAATTAGTTCTTCCTTATTTATAGTTCAATACTCGATTTTTAATCTCAAAATCTCTTCATTTAATTTTCTTAAGTTCGAATTTATTATATAATTCAAGTTTGGATTTTATTTTATTTTCCAATTCATCAAACAATATTTATTTTGGGTTTTCTATCCCATTTTCAAATTTTATAAGTCGCCACTTATAATTTTACACAATCCCATTCATTCTAGGCTTGGATATATTCTTCCTTCATTTTTAACTCAAGCCTTATGCTTATTTATAATCCAAGTGTAACATTCCCGTTTTTAGATCAAATTTAAATTGAGAATTTAATTTATTTTAGAAATTAAATTGTGAATTAATTTGGTATTTTCCAGAATTTAATAGATTTTTGTTTGTTTATCAATGTAAATATGGTTTTAAAATAGAATTTCTAATTGGAAATTGAAAATAAACACTTTGAAAAATTACATCAACTATAAAATTTGATTTTGGGTTTAATTTGAAATTTTTGAATAAATATATAAATAGATTGAAAGTTAAAATTGTAAAAGGAATTTTGATTTGGAAAATTCAAAATGTAAATATTTATAAATATATTGGATTAGGAAACTCTACAAATTTAATACCAATAGGAAAAATTTGTTTTATTTGTAATATAAGAAGTAGAAATTAATAAGACAAAATGTGTACAAAACAAGGAATAAAAGTTTAAAATAATTTTGGTTGTAGGGAATTGAACAATTTCATTTGAGAATATTGTTTGTAAATGTACCAAAGTATAAAATTTAAAGTAAAAGTTTTAGAAGTAAGTGGCATTCAAAATCATTAAGGAGTAATGTATATTATATAAATATTGGGTAAAACAATTTTTTCTTTCAACATTGTATGTGTACACATACAAATGAATACAGAGGTATATTCATTTACAAAGCAAATATGATATGAAGTTGTTTAAAAACATTCTTTTGTCTTTAAAAATTTTAAATGTAAACTTATACATAAGTAAAGAAGTAAACATACATATGTAAGTATGAATGTACAAGTGTTTATGCCTCATGATCATTTTTATACAAATGGCATTCCATATCATTACTTTTGTAAAATAATGAAATTTAAAATTTCAAGAAAACTCTCCATTTTCCCATATTCAAATCTTATAACATCTCACCAAATCTGAACAAAAAGATTTGGCCTCACCAAATCTCTGAAAAAGAAAAAAAAATAGCGGGAAAAAGGGAGATTGAGCATCTCAATGTTAAAGCAATGCAGCTTCAAAATAAAAAGGAGCTCAAAACCAAAATCAGTTCGAAAACAAATCTATAAAGATCTGAAAACAAAATAAGAGGCAAGTTTTAGGTCTGGAAGTTCAAATTCAGATTCAAGCAAGAAAAATCGAACCTGGAAGTTTTAGCAAACCTGGGCTTCAAGTTGCAGGAAAAGAAATCTGGAAATAAGTTAAAGGCAAGTGTAATTCTTTTTAAAGATGTGAATTTGAAGTTGTAATCAGTAACTAAAACAAGATTTAAACAATTAGGTCAATCCAAGTTGCAGGAAAATCAAGCCTAAGACTTGAGCTAATTCTGATTTCTAGTTGCAGAAAGAGAAGAAAAAAAGTTTCTCTGTATATAAAAGTTTCAACTGTAAGTAATTTATAAAAATATTGTTATTAATGGTTAAGTAATTAAATACAGCAAGGAATATACAAAAATCTTTAACTATGATTTGCAGATCTAAAAAGAATTAAAGTAAAAGAAAAAAAAAGTTGCAGGCCTTCAATTCTGTTTTTGAAAACTGTCAGGGGATGTTTCTATCTTCTGGAAAAAAATGTGAGCAAACCCTCAACTCTGAATTTGTTTGTTTGGTTCTTTTTCTTTTGAATCTGATGTCTATGAATTTGTGATCTGCCTTGTTGTGCTTGTTGTTAATGTTTACAAATCTGCATGTATTTGTCTAGGAATAGGTACACTGTTCTTGGTTTACAGTTTAGAAAGATTTAAGGAAAAATCTATATCTTCTTGTTTAAAACAAATTCAAGCAACCTGAAGGATTCAAAACTAAAAGAAGAGGAAATCAAGATTTAAAATCGGGAAGAAAAAAATAAAAATAAAAATTCCAGTTCTCAGTTTTCTTCAAAGCTGGGTGAGAAAATTTTGAATCTATATCTGTATTTTGTTGCCTATGATTAAATATTGAATGTATGTTGGTAGAATATGTTGCATGTGGACAAACATGTCTGTGTGTAAGTATATAATACACCTGGACACTGTTCTGTTGATCATCAGGCTAAAAGCCATTTAAACAAAATTCAACTGCTCCTCACATGATCGATTTTAGGCTATGATTCCATAATGAAAAATGATTGTAATAACATAGATTTGTTTTTAAAAATAGTTTTAAATAAATACACAGAGTATTTATTTCAAAATTAAGAAATTTCAGTAATAATTTGATATGGGAAAGAAAATTAATATCTGAAAATTTTGTTTTGACCTTATAGAAATATTCATAATGTGAAATCATGATTTTTAAGAACCAACTCAAAATATTTAAGTATGAATCTGTAGGGAGCATGCGGTTTGAACAATTTTGGGTTCATTGGCAAATTCAGATGGACGAAAGAACTTGGGGTCTCGTGATTAAGGTTGAAGCTTGGTTGGTGTTGGGAGATCATCAGAAAAACAATGGTTGAATTTATTAATTGCGGTGGTACTCTGGAATCAACGAACTAGGGTTCGATGTCGGTTTTTCAACGAGGAGAGGCGTGAGGCGAATTCGTGGTTATCGATGGATCGAGTTGAACGAGACCCAGGGGGATTGAAGCAGGGGTGGTTGGCGAGTCCCCTAGTCATGGTTGCGTGGCCATCTGCAGTCGTGGGCGATGGTTCAGGGCGAATTTTGATGAACTGTACGTGTTCCAAGGTGGGGTGAGTACCTCGATTTCGATTCCGTGTCAATATCAATGTTTGGGTGGTTGGAGTTGAAGTGGTAGGATGTCAGCGACTTGTGGGTGGTGTTGGTGATGACCAGGCCGTAGTTGATCGCACGTACACGCGCACGGCTCGTATGTGTGCACCTGGGTCTTGAGGAAGCATTGGGGAAGACGAAGTTTAGTGGGGACGATTCGAAGATTTGCGTGAAACGACTCGAAGTGTTCCACGTGATAGCTCGAAGTACGGGGTAGCCAGGGGGAACTCGAAGTATAACTCGAGTAAAATGGAAAATGGCTCGAGTAGAGCAGTGAGTTTGCTGGGTAGAACGAGTTTTGGGGTACGTGTTGTAATACCAAAGCAGTTTGAGTTTTAAAGAAGAATTAAGTTTTTTTTTATACAAATTTTGGTTAAAGTAGAAGTTATTCAAGTTCTTAAATAAAACGCTAAGAAGGTTTTAAATTAAAATTGTCTTAATTTACCAAGTTTTAAAATGATTTAAAGATATACATAAACTTTTATTTTGAAAGCTTAATTCAATAATATTAAGGATTTGTTAAAAAAATGTTGTAAATGTTAATTAACTTTTAAAAGTTTAAATTAAATTTATTTGTTAAATGAAATTTATTACTTGAAGTGACCAAGATAAATTAACTAATAATTTTAAGTTCAATTATAAAGAAAATAATTAAAAGATAACTAAGCAGTTAAGATTAATTAAATTAAGGAAATTAATTACCTAATCAAAAGGGAATTAACTATAACCAAGTGATTAAGATTAATTGTTGATTAAGGATAATCATTTATTAATTAAGAATAATTAATTTAAAATGATGATTAATTAAGGTGGTTAATTTAAGAATAATTAATTAAAGGTTAATTGATTAATGAATTTTATTAATTAAGAATAATTAATTAGAATGATGATCAATTATAGGGTTGATTAATTAATAAAATTTATTAAGGATTAATGAAGTAATTAATTAAAGATAATTAATTAAAGGATAATTGAATAATTAAAGGTTAATTACTTAAAATAAAGAGTTAATTATCTAATAAGATTGATTAATTTGTTAATCAAATTTGATTTAAAATCAATTAGTAAAGGTTAATTAATTCATAAATTAAGGTTGATAAATTAATAGTTAAAGGATTAATTAATTTATAAATTGAGGTTAATTAACAAATAATTAAAGGGTAATTAAATCAACATAAACGGTAATTAATTAATGTTAATCAACCAAAATTAGTGGGTAATCTGGATTTAATTAATCAAATGATCGATTAACCTTATTATGGATGATTGTCTTCTATTGAATGATGTGAATTATTTTGTCATATATGCTGTGTGATGCTTTATGATTTGAATTGTTCAATTCAAGCTGTGATGAATGTACTTTATTTATTTATAGGGCATTCATATTTCCTATTTGTGATCCTATGTATATAGATAAGCGTTATAAGATATACCGCTTATCGATATTGTTATGATTGAATCTGTGGTGTGATTGATGTTTTTGCACCATTATGTAAAACCCCTGGACCACACTATACGCACACTAATATGGATTGCACGTGGAAATAGGTTACGTCACAGATTTTGAAAATAGTTTTTAAAGGTTGAATTTTTGAATTCAAAAATGGTATGGAATTAGAATTGAAAATTTTTGAAAATGAGTTTAAAAAAAAAGGGTTATTTTACAACTTACTAAAGTTTTGAAACTTAAAAATAATTTGATTTGAAATTGAATTCAATATTTGAAATTGAATTCTATGATTTGGAAATTATGGGTTAAAAAGATTATATAAGTTATAAAGGTGTTATATAGATTTTTAACCATTTAAAAAGTATTGTTTTGGAAATTTAAATCCAAACCCAAGTTTTATACTTGAATGGCTTTACTTATATAAAGGTAATCGGCTTTAACTTAAGTGAAAGATTATTAACCCTTGTTTTGAAATCTAAGAGGATTTTAAATAGTATAACTTTCATATAAAGGATTTAGATTGGAAATGGTTTGAAAGTTATTAATTAAATCTTTAAATTAAAGATTTGGGTAAGTTAATCCAATTTGAAATAAAATTATTTTAAAAAGCCGTGGTTGAACCTTTGTGGAAAATTAGTAAACTTTGTGAAATGAACCTTTTTGTTTAAAATATTTAAAATGGTAATTTGTTAAACCATTTGAAAAGGAAGGTTTTCAATAATAAGTTGTGACTTAACTGAAATCCCATATCCATATGTTTTTAAATATTGCGCGCATTATGTGGTTTAGCCGAGAGAGGACCTTTGTGTCATATAACCCATTCCGAATAATGATACGTCGTTATGGATAGCATTTGAAGACCGGTGGTGAAGACCGGGTATTTTCGAGAACGAAAGGATAACCCGTCGATTGTCTCTGCACTGAGTCGCACCGGTATAGAGATTTCCTAAGTGATGGGAAGTCCGATCGGGATTGTGGATACCCAGATTTGCAAGGGCTTCTTCGGAAGTGCCTTCGGTTCTGTTTGAGCCCGGAACAGACTTGTATGGTCGTGTGTCTGACACTACACTTTGAGATATAAAGCCGATTCATTTCAAATACATATTTGTTGGTGGCAGAGAATTTATTCTCTTAGCTTAACACCCTTCTCTGAGACGTACGAGCTCAGAGGTTGTGTAGTTGAAGGTTATCAGCGATATACTCCCAATTTGGTAGTGTGGCATGCTAAGTGCTGATGTGTTTTGATGATCATTTGTTGATCAAAGCATGGCTTTGTGAAAAGCGTAGCTTTGTGGACGAAACCTCATCGAGCCTCACAAACCGGAAATGGTCGAAACAGGAAAGATGCGGCAAGGTTTCAGGGGTAGCTCCCCTATGGTATGACCATTCCTTCTGGAAAAGGGTAGCATCATCGTATGGAGCCCAGATAATTACTCATGTGGACACTAGTATATTTATTACTGTATGATGTTGTTGGAGGGCCCTCGGATAAAGGTCCCAAAGGACCGGGGGTGGCATATCTCAGGTTTTATTCCCCGGGAAGGGGGTAGCCGGCCTTGTTTGGCAGAGAGCCAGGTAGGTTCTCGGGGCGTCCCGCCAGAGGCGTTCCCATGTGGCAATAGGAAGTTCCTTAGCCTGACCATTTGTTGGAAATCCATTCATCCAATACGCGCCTTGTACGGTTTTAGTTGTATTACCTACCATCTACTTATGGTGGCGCCCCACTGTTTGGATGGTAGCTATAGTAGGCATAGTTCGAAATGTCTACTGGCTAGGATTAATATTATACTTTCGAAATGGTTTTTCCACACTGTGCACTTATAGTAATAATATCAAAGAATTTTTCTCGTATTAAGCATGTTTGACTATCATAAGGGGAAATCTCCTCCAATTCTGCGTTTGCATTGTGTGTGTGGCGGGAGGCCTTATGGTAGTTTCATTTTCTAAAAAGCATTGCGGATTTTAAACTTTAAAAGCTTTGTTGTTTGTTTTAAAAGATAAAGTTGTTTTGTTTGCTCACACCAGTCCCATGACTGACCTAGAGTTTATTGTTCCTTTCCTAAACTCTGGGTGCCCACTATTTTCCACACGGGTAGTCTAGAGTTAGGTTTTCAGATATTCCAGTAATAGGTATAGATTCGTTAGCCTTCGAAGCTCTTTGGATTTGTGGATCGCATTTGCTACACTTCAACATCACACCAGTCTCGCTCATCTAGGTGAAGCGTGGTGGTGGGTTCGAGCTAGCTTCGGATTGAAGATGAAGTTCTTGGAGTTTGACATTGAAGACATTATCCTTTCGCTGCTATTTTATTGTATCTCTGATAGTATTGTTATCCATTGTATCATTCTATTGTATTCTGTTGTATCAGATATTGTATTAAATGTTGAATATCAAATGTATCATGTATATTTCTTCCTTGTGTTGTACTTATTGTGTTATAAGCTCCGGCGAACCAGGTTCGACGTTTGGATCTGCGGCATTTGAATACGAGTGTCGTATTCGGTGCCGATTTTCGAAGGTCGAGTCAGGGTCGTTACAGTGGTATCAGAGCTGAAGGTTAAAACTTTAGCTCAGGAGTATAACACATTAAGTAGCTCATTAGAGATAGGGAGAAGTATACCATAGAATGAGTATATCCCTAAGATATCCGTTCGAATGCCTCAGTAAATTCTCTTGCTATTCACTAATGGTAAGTATGAGTGCGAGAAAAGAACGAGATAGGGGACAGGGGAGTACTACTACAAATGGTCAATACCCTGCGACAGTGGAAATATCTTTCTTATCAATCTCCTTTGATTCGTCTCTTCAATTCTTTGATTTCTTCGTAGCAACTCGAGGAGAAGCTTCGATGTGATGGTGGCCCTACGAATCGTGTAGATAAGTCTCTATTTCGTATTCTCTTCGTCAAATTTCTATCAGCTTTTCGTTTTAACTTTAACGAAATTTAAATTTAAATGGAAATAAATTGGTAACTAAGATATAAAGTTAAATAAACTGTATCGATAAAACGATATCGATTAAAACCAAATGTGAAGTTTTATTGTCATTTCTTGTCAAGTCCGAAGAGGGACAAATTATGTATACACTTTGGGATGTTTCAATTTGAATTGAATCCATTCATCTATTGTTTGGGTCCAGGCATATACTACGAACGGTTAGTTATTCTTTCGAACTAACCAGTGCCCTTGCATATCGTAGATCTGGTGACCCGAGCATCTTGTGTAGTATCGAATGAGTTTGTTCTCATATTATTGATATTCTTATTTGGTAAACCGAATACAGAATAAATATTTCGGTCTGATCTGATAAATCGTGTATTTATCTATCAGCTATTCTTGCTCGTCTTCCTTGCAAATTTCGGGGATGAAATTTCTTAAGGAGGGGAACCTGTAACATTCCCATTTTTAGATCAAATTTAAATTGAGAATTTAATTTATTTTAGAAATTAAATTGTGAATTAATTTGGTATTTTCCAGAATTTAATAGATTTTTGTTTGTTTATCAATGTAAATATGGTTTTAAAATAGAATTTCTAATTGGAAATTGAAAATAAACACTTTGAAAAATTACATCAACTATAAAATTTGATTTTGGGTTTAATTTGAAATTTTTGAATAAATATATAAATAGATTGAAAGTTAAAATTGTAAAAGGAATTTTGATTTGGAAAATTCAAAATGTAAATATTTATAAATATATTGGATTAGGAAACTCTACAAATTTAATACCAATAGGAAAAATTTGTTTTATTTGTAATATAAGAAGTAGAAATTAATAAGACAAAATGTGTACAAAACAAGGAATAAAAGTTTAAAATAATTTTGGTTGTAGGGAATTGAACAATTTCATTTGAGAATATTGTTTGTAAATGTACCAAAGTATAAAATTTAAAGTAAAAGTTTTAGAAGTAAGTGGCATTCAAAATCATTAAGGAGTAATGTATATTATATAAATATTGGGTAAAACAATTTTTTCTTTCAACATTGTATGTGTACACATACAAATGAATACAGAGGTATATTCATTTACAAAGCAAATATGATATGAAGTTGTTTAAAAACATTCTTTTGTCTTTAAAAATTTTAAATGTAAACTTATACATAAGTAAAGAAGTAAACATACATATGTAAGTATGAATGTACAAGTGTTTAGGCCTCATGATCATTTTTATACAAATGGCATTCCATATCATTACTTTTGTAAAATAATGAAATTTAAAATTTCAAGAAAACTCTCCATTTTCCCATATTCAAATCTTATAACATCTCACCAAATCTGAACAAAAAGATTTGGCCTCACCAAATCTCTGAAAAAGAAAAAAAAATAGCGGGAAAAAGGGAGATTGAGCATCTTAATGTTAAAGCAATGCAGCTTCAAAATAAAAAGGAGCTCAAAACCAAAATCAGTTCGAAAACAAATCTCTGAAGATCTGAAAACAAAATAAGAGGCAAGTTTTAAGTCTGGAAGTTCAAATTCAGATTCAAGCAAGAAAAATCAAACCTGGAAGTTTTAGCAAACCTGGGCTTCAAGTTGCAGGAAAAGAAATCTGGAAATAAGTTAAAGGCAAGTGTAATTCTTTTTAAAGATGTGAATTTGAAGTTGTAATCAGTAACTAAAACAAGATTTAAACAATTAGGTCAATCCAAGTTGCAGGAAAATCAAGCCCAAGACTTGAGCTAATTCTGATTTCTAGTTGCAGAAAGAGAAGAAAAAAAGTTTCTCTGTATATAAAAGTTTCAACTGTAAGTAATTTATAAAAATATTGTTATTAATGGTTAAGTAATTAAATACAGCAAGGAATAAACAAAAATCTTTAACTATGATTTGCAGATCTAAAAAGAATTAAAGTAAAAGAAAAAAAAAGTTGCAGGCATTCAATTCTGTTTTTGAAAACTGTCAGGGGATGTTTCTTTCTTCTGGAAAAAAATGTGAACAAACCCTCAACTCTGAATTTGTTTGTTTGGTTCTTTTTCTTTTGAATCTGATGTCTATGAATTTGTGATCTGCCTTGTTGTGCTTGTTGTTAATGTTTACAAATCTGCATGTATTTGTCTAGGAATAGGTACACTGTTCTTGGTTTACAGTTTAGAAAGATTTAAGGAAAAATCTATATCTTCTTGTTTAAAACAAATTCAAGCAACCTGAAGCAATCAAAACTAAAAGAAGAGGAAATCAAGATTTAAAATCGGGAAGAAAAAAATAAAAAAAATTCCAGTTCTCAGTTTTCTTCAAAGCTGGGTGAGAAAATTTTGAATCTATATCTGTATTTGGTTGCCTATGATTAAGTATTGAATGTATGTTGGTAGAATATGTTGCATGTGGGCAAACATGTCTGTGTGTAAGTATATAATATACCTGCACACTGTTCTGTTGATCATCAGGCTAAAAGCCATTTAAACAAAATTCAACTGCTCCTCACAAGATCGATTTTAGGCTATGATTCCATAATGAAAAATGATTGTAATAACATAGATTTGTTTTTAAAAATAGTTTTAAATAAATACACAGAGTATTTATTTCAAAATTAAGAAATTTCAGTAATAATTTGATATGGGAAAGAAAATTAATATACGAAAATTTTGTTTTGACCTTATAGATAGATTCATAATGTGAAATCATGATTTTTAAGAACCAACTCAAAATATTTAAGTATGAATCTGTGGGGAGCATGCGGTTTGAACAATTTTGGGTTCATTGGCAAATTCAGATGGACGAAAGAACTTGGGGTCTCGTGATTAATGTTGAAGCTTGGTTGGTGTTGGGAGATCATCAGAAAAACAATGGTTGAATTTATTATTTGCGGTGGTACTCTGGAATCAACGAACTAGGGTTCGATATCGGTTTTTCAACGAGGAGAGGCGTGAGGCGAATTCGTGGTTATCGATGGATCGAGTTGAACGAGACCCAGGGGGATTGAAGCAGGGGTGGTTGGCGAGTCCCCAGTCATGGTTGCGTGGCCATCTACAGTCGTGGGCGATGGTTCAGGACGAATTTTGATGAACTGTACGTGTTCCAAGGTGGGGTGAGTACCTCGATTTCGATTCCGTGTCAATATCAATGTTTGGGTGGTCGGAGTTGAAGTGGTAGGATGTCAGCGACTTGTGGGTGGTGTTGGTGACGACCAGGTCGTAGTTGATCGCACGTACACGTGCACGGCTCGTATGTGTGCACCTGGGTCTTGAGGAAGCATTGGGGAAGACCAAGTTTAGTGGGGACGATTCGAAGATTTGCGCGAAACGACTCGAAGTGTTCCACGTGATAGCTCGAAGTACGGGGTAGCTAGGGGGAACTCGAAGTATAACTCGAGTAAAATGGAAAATGGCTCGAGTAGAGCAGTGAGTTTGCTAGGTAGAACGAGTTTTGGGGTACGCGTTGTAATACCAAAGCAGTTTGAATTTTAAAGAAGAATTAAGTTTTTTTTTTTTTACAAATTTTGATTAAAGTAGAAGTTATTCAAGTTCTTAAATAAAACGCTAAGAAGGTTTTAAATTAAAATTGTCTTAATTTACCAAGTTTTAAAATGATTTAAAGATATACATAAACTTTTATTTTGAAAGCTTAATTCAATAATATTAAGGATTTGTTAAAAAAATGTTGTAAATGTTAATTAACTTTTAAAAGTTTAAAATAAATTTATTTGTTAAATGAAATTTATTACTTGAAGTGACCAAGATAAATTAACTAATAATTTTAAGTTCAATTATAAAGAAAATAATTAAAAGATAACTAAGCAGTTAAGATTAATTAAATTAAGGAAATTAATTACCTAATCAAAAGGGAATTAACTATAACCAAGTGATTAAGGTTAATTGTTGATTAAGGATAATCATTTATTAATTAAGAATAATTAATTTAAAATGATGATTAATTAAGGTGGTTAATTTATGAATAATTAATTAAAGGTTAATTGATTAATAAATTTTATTAATTAAGAATAATTAATTAGAATGATGATCAATTATAGGGTTGATTAATTAATAAAATTTATTAAGGATTAATGGAGTAATTAATTAAAGATAATTAATTAAAGGATAATTGAATAATTAAAGGTTAATTATTTAAAATAAAGAGTTAATTATCTAATAAGATTGATTAATTTGTTAATCAAATTTGATTTAAAATCAATTAGTAAAGGTTAATTAATTCATAAATTAAGGTTGATAAATTAATAGTTAAAGGATTAATTAATTTATAAATTGAGGTTAATTAACAAATAATTAATGGGTAATTAAATCAACATAAACGGTAATTAATTAATGTTAATCAACCAAAATTAGTGGGTAATCTGGATTTAATTAATCAAATGATCGATTAACCTTATTATGGATGATTGTCTTCTATTGAATGATGTGAATTATTTTGTCATATATGTTGTGTGATGCTTGGTGATTTGAATTGTTTAATTCAAGCTGTGATGAATGTACTTTATTTATTTATAGGGCATTCACATTTCCTATTTATGATCCTATGTATATAGATAAGCGTTATAGGATATACCGCTTATCGATATTGTTATGATTGAATCTGTGGTGTGATTGATGTTTTTGCACCATTGTGTAAAACCTCTGGACCACACTATACACACACTAATATGGATTGCACGTGGAAATAGGTTAAGTCACAGATTTTGAAAATAGTTTTTAAAGGTTGAATTTTTGAATTCAAAAATGGTTTGGAATTAGAATTGAAAATTTTTGAAAATGAGTTTCAAAAAAAGGGGTTATTTTACAACTTAATAAAGTTTTGAAACTTAAAAATAATTTGATTTGAAATTGAATTCAATATTTGAAATTGAATTCTATGATTTGGAAATTATGGGTTAAAAAGATTATATAAGTTATAAAGGTGTTATATAGATTTTTGACCATTTAAAAAGTATTGTTTTGGAAATTTAAATCCAAACCCAAGTTTTATACTTGAATGGATTTACTTATATAAAGGTAATCGGCTTTAACTTAAGTGAAAGATTATTAACCCTTGTTTTGAAATCTAAGAGGATTTTAAATAGTATAACTTTCATATAAAGGATTTAGATTGGAAATGGTTTGAAAATTATTAATTAAATCTTTAAATTAAAGATTTGGGTAAGTTAATCCAATTTGAAATAAAATTATTTTAAAAAGCCGAGGATGAACCTTTGTGGAAAATTAGTAAACTTTGTGAAATGAACCTTTTTGTTTAAAATATTTAAAATGGTAATTTATTAAACCATTTGAAAAGGAAGGTTTTCAATAATAAGTTGTGACTTAACTGAAATCCCATATTCATATGTTTTTAAATATTGCGCTCATTATTCGGTTTAGCCGGGAGAGGACCTTTGTGTCATATAACCCATTCCGAATAATGATACATCGTTATGGATAGCATTTGAAGACCGGTGGTGAAGACCGTGTATTTTCGAGAACGAAAGGATAACCCGTCGATTGTCTCTACACTGAGTCGCGCCGGTATAGAGATTTCCTAAGTGATGGGAAGTCCGATCGGGATTGTGGATACCCGAATTTGCAAGGGCTTCTTCGGAAGTGCCTTCGGTTCTGTTCGAGCCCGGAACAGACTTGTACGGTCGTGTGTCTGACACTACACTTTGAGATATAAAGCCGATTCCTTTCAAATACATATCTGTTGGTGGCAGAGAATTTATTCTCTTAGCTTAACACCCTTCTCTGAGACGTACGAGCTCATAGGTTGTGTAGTTGAAGGTTATCAGCGATATACTCCCAATTTGGTAGTGTGGCATGCTAAGTGCTGCTGTGTGTTGATGATCATTTGTTGATCATTTGTTGATCAAAGCATGGCTTTGTGAAAAGCGTAGCTTTGTGGACGAAACCTCATCGAGCCTCACAAATCGGAAATGGTCGAAATAGGAAAGATGCGGCAAGGTTTCAGGGGTAGCTCCCCTAGGGTATGACCATTCCTTCTGGAAAAGGGTAGTATCATGGTATGGAGCCCAGATACTTACTCATGTGGACACTAGTATATTTATTACTGTGTGATGTTGTTGGAGGGCCCTCGGATAAAGGTCCCAAAGGACCGGGGGTGGCATATCTCAGGTTTTATTCCCCGGGAAGGGGGTAGCCGGCCTTGTTTAGCAGAGAGCCAGGTAGGTTCTCGGGGCGTCCCGCCAGAGGCGTTCCCATGTGGCAATAGAAAGTTCCTTAGCCTGACCATTTGTTGGAAATCCATTCATCCAATACGCGCCTTGTACGGTTTTAGTTGTATTACCTGCCATCTACTTATGGTAGCGCCCCACTGTTTGGATGGTAGCTATAGTAGGCATAGTTCGAAATGTCTATGCTGGCTAGGATTAATATTATACTTTCGAAATGGTTTTTCCACACTGTGCACTTATAGTAATAATATCAAAGAATTTTTCTCGTATTAAGCATGTTTGACTATCATAAGGGGAAATCTCCTCCAATTCTGCGTTTGCATTGTGTGTGTGGCGGGAGGCCTTATGGTAGTTTCATTTTCTAAAAAGCATTGCGGATTTTAAACTTTAAAAGCTTTGTTGTTTGTTTTAAAAGATAAAGTTGTTTTGTTTTCTCACACCAGTCCCATGACTGACCTAGAGTTTATTGTTCCTTTCCTAAACTCTGGGTGCCCACTATTTTCCACACGGGCAGTCTAGAGTTAGATTTTCAGATATTCCAGTAATAGGTATAGATTCGTTAGCCTTCGAAGCTCTTTGGATTTGTGGATCGCATTTAGTACACTGCAGCATCACACCAGTCTCGCTCATCTAGGTGAAGCGTGGTGGTGGGTTCGAGCTAGCTTCGGATTGAAGATGGAGTTCTTGGAGTTTGGCATTGAAGACATTATCCTTTCGCTGCTATTTTATTGTATCTCTGATAGTATTGTTATCCATTGTATCATTCTATTGTATTCTGTTGTATCAGATATTGTATTAAATGTTGAATATCAAATGTATCATGTATATTTCATCCGCTGTGTTGTACTTATTGTGTTATAAGCTCCGGCGAACCAGGTTCGACGTTTGGATCTGCGGCATTTGAATACGAGTGTCGTATTCGGTGCCGATTTTCGAAGGTCGAGTCAGGGTCGTTACACCAAGCATATTTCATTCCATGGATTTCTAATTCTTTTATAAGTTATTCTGATTTATTTATCTCAATTCAATCCTTAACCAATTTATTTTCCATTTGTTCAGGTAAGAATTTAATTTCATTCATTAATTCAATTGAATACTCATTCCAATTCAATTTTACTTTAACTCGGATTTATTTAACTCAATTCAATTTCAACTTAATTCGAAAACAACTGGATATTATTTTCAGCTTATTCGATTTATTTCAATCCAGTTAAATTTTATTCTCCCATCCAAGCTTATTTCATTTTAACCTTTCACTTAAAATTAAATTCCCAACATCCCAAAGCTCATATTTCCATGATTTAAAAATCATCTCAATTTATAAGCTTACCACCTATCTGTTCAGGATTTTTAAACACCCGGTTTTGGTTTCAAATTATCTTGAAATCTCCAACATCTCAAATCATACTTCTCAAAATTTTAAACCAATCCTGGTTTTATTCCCAACAAATTTCTCTTGAGATTTTCAAAAACAACCAGCTTTTCTGAACAAATCAATTTTTGGCAGCAATCCGTCACCTAGAAATTCGAAAATAAATACTAATGATGCGGCCGTCATCATCAGAATTATTTTCCAATAATCCAAGTGATTTCAATGCTATATTATTTCCAAAATCCATTTAAAACAAATTTCCATTCAGAAATATCTCCAAAATAATAATGCTATTATTTATCTCCAAAACACTTCGATAAACACTTCCAAATTCCCGGGATTTAAATTTCCAAAGCCTGCTTAAATCAATTTTAACTACAAATTCACTTGTATAGTTTATGCTTATACAAATTTGCATTTGATTTTATTTTAATTTATAAATTACATTTATAATTCATATTTATAAATTTCATTTTATAATGAATTTATTTCCTTAAACTTTGGTTATATTTTCAATTTCTAGTTAAATTTTCACTTAACAATGATAATACTTTTAATATTATCATTCCTAATATCCAATTAACATCCAATAGTTTACAAAACTTTTATTTGTATCAAAATATATTTTTGGGTAAAATTATTTCATTCACCCATATTTAAAACAATACCGTGTCGATTGCTCTATTCAAATGTTTAGGAACCCTTTCGATACAGTTGCGTAGACTGTGTCGATGAAGGTTCATATGCCACTCAATAAATCAATCAACACAATATTAAAACAATTTATATTCACTAACAAATACGCGCTTATATCTATTAATACGCTCAAACTCATTCTAGAGTACTACGGACTCTATTTGAGTAATTCCCACCAGATCCAAGGTTATCACCAACCTAAGTTCTGATACCAAGTGAAACAGCCCGCAAATCCGTACCGCTTGAGTTAACATTATTCAACCTAAATCAACTCAAGTTGTACAGAAATACGAACCATATGGGTTAAAGAAGAAGAGGTAGGAGAAGAAAAAAAATAGAAAACAACAACAGAATCTAACCATCGCAGCGGAATAAAATATAATAGATAATAAATTATCTTTACACCAAACAAATCAGATATACATGTTTATATATTACATCATCAAAATACATCAATCACAGCTCAACATCCATATCATACAAATGGTTACACAACAACTCAACGCAGCGGAATATATATATATATATATATATATATATATATATAACAAGTACGACTGTACGTATCGTCATCCAGCTCGTCTCCTGAGCTCCACAACATCATGTCCTGTATCCTATAATACTCGGTCTGACCCGAGCATTACAGTTAAATAATACCCGAGTCAGTCTGGAATACCAGCGTGAGAAAAATCACACTCAATTGATTATTAAAGTTTCAAAAATCCCTTGAAAACAAAAGCATCTCGTAAGACCGCGCCACAAATAAACATGTCGGATTTTTACCTTACGATAGCTAAACAATTTCCATAGAAATCCTCTGATATTATGATAGGGTCTATATACAAATACTTATAAAATAGCCGAAATTGTTACATTCATTAAATTCCAGTACTAGCCACAGAGTGGGTAATACAAACAAAACTCGTACAAGGCTCGTAGGGAGAATGGATTTCCAACTAATGACTAGGCACTGGGGTACCACCTGTCACAGTACGGGGCCTAGATCACCGTACCGAGGAGCACGCCCGCTCCCCTGCAACACAAGGCCGGGACTACCCCTTACTGGATAATCCCGAGTGAGATCACCCCGCGGTTGGGATCAGCAACCGCCTACTAAGCCGAAATAAAAAGGGACATCTAGACTGGAATGACCTCACCCAGCTTGGGTGCTACCCACCTAGCCTTGCTGCATATCCCCTGATTTTCAGTCATTCCCATTTGATGAGGCTTGAGGCTAAGCGTTACCTCTTTAGAACATATCCCTTAGAATGCCCATCGTCCACCTGACGATGTTTTCGCAAGCATTCATCCATACAAGTCCGACCCGGGTTCGAACGCAACCGAAGGCACTATTCCTACTACATCCATTTTGGAAATAACCTCGGGATTAGTAGCGACTAGCCTTTGCACTTCACAGCTCCATCTTCGAATCCAAAATCGTTTTCACGAAAACGTACAAACTGGATCGAAGTGGTTTTCGAGTAATTAATCTCGATCCCGGTCTCTTCGAAACGATCAACGCATTGTCCAATATTGATAGTCGGTTATTTAACTATCAATTAATATTCACAACATCCATCACACAATAAATAATTTTCCAAATTATTTATTAATCTCAAAAATATCTTTACAAGATATATCCTCATTTTCAAATTCCTTGAAAACAGTTTTCAAACTATCTTTCTTTTCTCAGAATAAATTCCGAGTATTTCCATTCCCACTAGAATCACCAAGTACAAAACTAGAATTTTTAAATTAATTTTAAACACTTTACTGTTAAAAATATACTTTTAAAACATTTAGGTTAAACTACTTCAATAATTTGTTAAAAATATATATTATATAAATATTCGAAAATAAGGTTACTTTATAAAATATAACTAAATTTTAATTTTAAAACAAACTACTAAGTCACCCTTTAAATAATTACCACTATAATAGATTAAAAGGGAAAGACTTACTTTATAATTTAAATATTTAGAAATAATAAATATTCCAAACTTGCTTTTTAAATCAACTAAAAAGAAAACCCTTTAACTTATATTTAAAAACTTACTTTGGAAACATACTTGGTTATCCAGGGAGAAGATCCAACTTCAATTACTTAAATCAATTTTTTCCCAAATTGATTTCAAATTTATTCCATTTGAAATAATTTTCTTTAATTTCTTAATTCATTTCAAAATTCGTGAAGTATGGACTTAATTATTGTTGTTATTATTATTTTTATTATTTTTTTTAATTCTAAAACTTTTAACTGAAATATACAAATTCCAAATTTTTCCCAATTTCTTCTTTATTCTTTCAATAATTTGAATCTTAAATTCTAAATAAATGTTTGTTCTTTTAAATTAATAATACTGCATTTTAAAATTCATTAACTTTCTGTTTATTCAATTTTTCCTTTCCATTCTCAGGGTTCATTTATTAGAATTTTTAAAGTCACTTATTTCTTTTCCAAGCCATACTTAAATTTATTCTATAATTAATTTACTTGCAATTGCACTTCTTTTATTTTCATTTCCAAAAATCAAATTTATATTTTTGGTAATTCATTATACTCAATTGTATCAACCAAGCCATAGCATTCAATACTTCCATATAATTCATCATAGAATATTAACTAACCAGAACAGGGAATATTAAATAATTTAAATAAAGTTGAGCGGTCTAGTTGGATCCCTCCAACCTGTATTCCCTGCATCCAAGACATTAGCATCACATAATATGTCAATTTCAAATTATATCATACTATATCACATCAATCAATTCAAACATTCAAATAATTATTTAAATTTAAGCATTAAAATTTAAATTAAACTGAGTGAGATTAACTCACATTGCATACGCATTGGCCATCCACTTCAATACCCCCTTGGTTTTCTCGATTTTTGACCTTAAATAAATATTATATGATCTATTAATATTTGAATTAATCGAACAATTAATTATTATTTATTCATTTAAATTTAAACCAACAAGTGTTCTTTTAAACTAATTGTTTTATTTTAACTTAAACTAATAATCCCTTTTGAAACCTTTTGTAACTAAAATAAATTCATTTCCAAGTAAATCACTTAAATAACTTATTTTAAAATAAGCTGGTAAATTATAATGTGTGTATATTCATTTCATTTTCACAATAATCTATATAGGTTTTCTGCCTTACTTGTATATTTTCATTATAGAAAATACTGGAATAAATTTCTACCATACTGTTATACATGTAAATTTATACAAATTCGAAAAAGAAACCATACCCCAAAATCACCGCAGCACTCACGAGAACCTCCCCTGAGCCATGCCATATGCCGCCCAAACTGTCGCAGTTCGATCAGATCGCCCCCTTCCTCTAGCGACTCGAATGGAGCGACCCTCAAACTTGCGGCCACTGGTTCGCTGCAGCCCAAAACGCAGCGCCACCCAAAAACCCTAAACCCTTTTTCAAACGCGCGCGAACGTCGCGAATCCTTCTATGAAGAAAACAACGAATTCGATTCGCGCCTTCCACCTTCAATCGAGATCCCCTCGAGTTTCGAACGGCAAGACTCTGTTTTCGATATGAAGGAGCGGCAGCGGCCAAAGTCGCTTTGATTTGGAGCGAATCGATTTCGAATCGATTGAGAACGAAGTCGCCATCTTCATGCTTGCGCGTTCGCGATAGAATACAGAGCTCGGCCATGATTTTTTATATATTTATAATCGAATAGGTTTTGATTCTGAAAACCGAAAGGAAGGTATCGGCCACCAATTCCTTTTTTTTCTCTGAATAAAACGAAGGCTCGAGTTTGAAAGGAAAACGTGGGGAACAAAATACATGATTTGAACGTGAAAAGATGGGTGGCGTATACAAGAAGCTTGGTTTATTAAATTAAATTTCATTAGATTATTATCAATTTAATGTCCAGCGCGATTACATATCGTACACTCACACCCTAACTCCAAACAATACGAAATTTGAAATCCGATAATAATAAAATATTACGGATCCAACGGTTTCGTCGAATTCCGAGACTGTGACTCGGAAGGCTATTTTTAAATTCAATTTAAACGATATAAACTTTAAAACTGAACAACCCACTGTTTATTTCAATTTACAACTTCTATTATCTTCAGTGTTATCAATATGGAATTTACAAGCCCTTTAAATTATATTCAACGGGTTTAAAATTCGAGATTCAACAATTTACTCAACTTCTAATAATTAAATTCTATTATTTAATTATCAAACAAATAGCGATATTTGTAATTCCAGTTAAAATTATTATATTGAATATTTAAAATCAATTAAATATTCCGATTTTAAATGCTTAAAAATTCTAGGTCGTCACATCACCACTTACTGTATTAAATTATAATTTAAGTAGATTCATTAATTATCAATTGAAATTTCAATAAGTCAATTTATTTGATTTCTCAACTTAGTTATCAAATCAATTATTAACTTATGGGTATAATTAACATTTGCTATATTTATTACATTAATATTCCCCATTTTATCCTAATTTCCATTAACATAGTATTTAACTTCATTTACCTACAATAATCTATTTTTTATAGATTGCATTCCAATTAATCATAATTAATACAAAAAAAATTGATACGCTTCCATTCCAATCTTTTTATTAAGTCCATTATTAACCTATAAACCTAGTTAACCTTTGTTTTACCTTACATTTCCTTAATATAATCCAATTCCATATTTACTTCGTATTAACTGCCCTATTTCCATTTTATTGTATTTTTGACAAATATATACATTTAATTATGACTAAGGATTCTCAATGAATTCATTTAACTTGATTTCATTATTTTTACTACAATAGTTATTAGTTTATGAATAAATTTACATTTTTATTTATTTTACATTCACACTTCTAGTTATCGTATTAATTCTCATAAATATAACATTAAAGTTCATTTAATTCCAATTAGTTTCCTATTTTAATTTAATAAACTAATTAAATAGGTGACTTATAACAATCGTTACCATCATCTTTACATTACAGTTAAGTTTATTATTTTCAACAAATTATTACAATTACTTACATAATACTGAATTCATTCAATTACCATTAATTATACTAATTCATTTATTTATACAACACTTACCCTTATCTACTTATATTTAATTTTATACCCAAATATAACATTTACAACTAAATTAATAAGCCAATTAAATAGTAACTTACAACCTTACTATAACTTTAAATCACACTTATGAATTCATTGTTCACAAACAAATGCTACAATTCTTATATAACCCAAAATTTTATTCAATGGTCATTTATTTCATACTATTTCGTTTATAAATTTTAATGTTTGCATTTTTTCTTACATTAATTTATAACCAAGTGCAACCATTTACATTATTTCATCATTGAGATTTCACTTTAATTATCAATAATTAGTTTTAATTACCATTGCTACATTTCATTTTAGTATTCATTTCATTATTAGCTTACAAAGTTTTTATTTCTTCCAAATTTATTTACCAAAATCTTATTAAATTAACAAATTTGATTATAGAAAATTTACGGGTCGTTACACTCTCCTCCATCAAAACTTTTTGTCCCGGAAAAGGAAAAAGAAGGGAAAAGATGGAATTAAGTAAACAATACATCTTACTCAAAAATATTAACTTTATAAACAAATAAATTTACAAAATTAATTAATTTAAATAAAACATACCAATTTATAACCATTAAATCATTTTATCTTAAATTAATAAAGTTTGAAAAGCATCTTTCAAAATTTCTCTAAGTCCAAAATTTACAGAAAATTTCGGCAAAGTCTCCTTTGTACGGAGAGGCTCGGGAGAAAATATAATATCAAATATAATAATATATATCATAATATCTCAAAATAATATATACCAACAATGGAAATATATATATAATACTGCTAGAAAACCGTAATCCGAGAACCTACCTATTTATCAGGCAAACAACGCTTAATTATGAAAGCAAAAGCAGTAGCAATTACTTTCATAACCTGTATTTCACTTATATAATCCAAAAAGGGTTAATAATTATATAAAATGAAATATTTAAAGTTGTTTCAACCACTAACAAACAAATCAATATAAACAACAATCACTTGCAACTAATATACAATCATCGTATAAAATCAACACAATCAATTGTCCATTCATGTCAAACAAAAAAAAATAGTTGTTCAGTTCAAAAACTTTAAATTGTACAGAATGAAAAATAAACTACTAAGTGTACCATTTACTCAACAGTCTTAGATGAAACTAAATAGATCATTCATATATCCAAACAATTTTAAAGTATCCTTGCCCAAACAACCATAAGCCAGACAAAAAATGACCCCAAGCATAAATTAAGTTCATTCTTATTAATTTCATTTCACAATATTTACTGTTTCATTTCCTTTTCATTCATATAATGATTCAACTTTTAATTTACATTTACTTCTTACAAATTTTTATTTCCATTCATTCATTCAATGTTTATTTCATTTATTTTCATTTGTTACTTACAAATATTCATTTGCATTTATTCATGTCATGTTATTTTCTTTTTATTGCATTATATCTATTCACTCATTCATTATTACTTAATTTCATTTATTTACAATCATTTATTTATAGTATTAATTTTCAATTCAATTACTTAGCATATCAATTCATTTACTTAAGTTTAAAATCATTTACTTACAATACTTACTTTCTATCATATTTATTATAGTAACATTTCAATTGTAACTTAAGTTTATTACTCTATAACATCAGTACTTGTTTATTAAAGAGTTTCATTAAATACTTTCATTATTTCAAGTTTTACTTGTATAATGTCCTATTATATTTTCTAATTAAACATTACAACTTTTAATATTTGGCAAGTTATATATATGCTTTTCAAGTATACAATTGAAAATTATACAAGTTTATCTCATTTCTTTTAATAAATTTAATGTTCAATAATCATATCTTTTGTTTTATAGGTTACACATTTCAAATTTCTTGTAATTTCATTCATGACCTAAAATTTAATTTCTTATTTCATTTAGAGGTTCCAATTATTAATTAATTACATTCCATATTACCACAGTAATTTAAACTATTAATTAACAGAAACTAAAGAATTAAATACCAGGTTCCATTTCAAATCATTTTAAAATAATGTATATAACTATATCCTTACATATATCTATCAAATCATATTTGAAATTCAAAATCAAGATTTATTTATCAAAAATTGTATAATTACTACTACAACAGTCTTCCCAAGTGCGTGCACTCATGATCGAAATTATTTTCCAACAACGGAAAGGGGAGTACAAAACTTATTTCTTTCCCAAAATTTCTTTATAAACAATTCTTTCAAATAATATTGAAACATTTATATCAAAAAATACTTCTACTACTATTATTATTATATTCCAAAATCCTTCGAAAGAAATTTCAAAAACCCTAGAACTTAAGTTCCAAATTTCAAATTTTCATTTATTTTATTTCCAAATCTTATTTCCAACCAATATTTATAAATTTCACTACCTAATAACCAATATATCACAACCAAATATACATTTTATAAATCATTATTTTATATCTAAAGTATACAGTATGCAAAATTATTTCATTTATCGATATTTTAAAACAAATATTGTGTCGGTCTATCCTTTTAAGTGTTTAGAAATCACTATCGATGTCATAGCTGTTGAATATGCGCTTATATGTTTTTGTTTGATGATAATAAACATATATATTCATTTAAATGTATTTGGTAATGTACTATTTTGTTTTTCATAGATTAAATAAATATTTGTTGAATAAAATAAATTACGCAGAATTTGAATTTGAATTCAAACAGAATAAGTTACACAGATTTTGAATTCAAACAGAAATTTTATTCAAACAAATATTTATTACAATCTTGAATAGTACAAATTCATGCTCTCACTATACATATACATTTCTGATTACATCACGATTACATCACAAATATTTTTACATTGATAACCTCACTACATATGACTCACACTCGTATTTTGTCTTCAACTGCATTCCAGTTTGAATCTAGCATCTGAGCAATCTGCAAAAATATTCACTAACGCAGTAAAATTGAAAAAGAAATATTTTTGCAATATAAAATGAAATACGATTTTTGAAAATATGATTTGCCTCAGTTATTTGGGTTGTTCGTCATCATTCACACTTGATTTCATCACAAAGTCATGCATATAGATATTACAGGGACATGTAACCATAAGTGGCTGCAATACACATGTGTACGTTCATACACGTGTGCACTGCCTCGCCAACTCGTGTGCGCAGCCAATAATAGCAAGTGTGCAAGCACAACATGAAGTGAATCAAGCTCAAGGCAGTAGTGTACATGAATACAACTCGACTACAACAGCCAGTCCAATGATCAAATAAACTAATGAATGAATGCAAAGGCAACAGCTCAGGCCAGAGACAACCAACAGCCCAAATGAGCAACAGAGATCAGAGACCAAGCAAAGCATAGTAACTGCATAGCAACAGCAAAAAGGGACTGCAAGAAACATGTATGCAGCATCAAGTCAAAGTATGCAACAACGTGACATAAATGCAACTACAACGATGCAAGCAAAGAACCAAAGTCAGTGACAACATAGAGCAGTCATAATGAAACAACTGTAGAACCAACTACTATAATGCAACAGTGTAGCAGTGCAAATCAACAGTGAAGACTGCATAAGTGACCATGCAAACTAACTCGAATCAATACAGTGAAAATATGCAGCATACCAGAGGTCTCGACAATAAGCAGAATACAAGTACAGGAGGCAGCTCAATATAAACAGCTCAGAGTACATGCATGAAACAGTGCAAGACCTCAAGTGACACAGTGAAAGTAGCACAAAGTACAGTGCAACTTAAGCCAAATCATTTACAACATGTACCCAGCAAAGACAAATGAATCAAGTCAGGCATGAAGACAATGACAACAACAAAGACCATAAAAGAAATGCCATTAGACATGACCAAAGAGAAGTAGTGCAAGCATATGAAATGAGAACTCAGTGATATATGCAACAAGTTCAGATAAACAAGCCAGAGCCACCAAAGTGCAGAGCAACTACAAAGTGGCAGCAGTGAAGATAACATAGCAGAAACGACCAATGTACAACAATGCATCAGTACAGACCTCAAGTGACATGGTGAAGCAGTATTAAACCATAGTTACTAGCATACAAAATCATCAATACAATGCAGACACAAGTCAGTTGCAACATGAAACAAGACATGAAGACAGTTCGAAGAAGATTACAATATCAAGTACATGAAGACCAACGTCACAGTAAACATGCAGGTGAACAGAAGATAGTGAGCATGTACTGTTGTATAAAATGCAAAGTTCAGATCTACAGAATGGGGATGAACTCGACCGAGTACAGTATGCAGCAGAGATGATCGAAGTTAAATACAAATCGAAGTCAGAATTTAATGAATTCAACAAAAATATTAATCTTTGAAATAGTCAGAGATGTTAAAAAGAGGAAAGTTTCTGTTTTTTTATACAAGAAGAATCGAACGCAACACAATCAAAGTCGTGTGACTCAAGGCAATCAAACGCTACAGAATAGAAGCCGTGCGTATCAAAGTTGCAATAAATCAGGAAAGTGATGAATTCGCGAGTGAATACGAACGAATCAATTGATTCGAATTCATATAAATTCAACCCGAAGGTATCATCATCAGGGTGTGCTTCAATTCACAATCGAACTATCAATCGCAATCCCAATCTATCATCATCGGCATCAAAAAAAGAGAGCAAGCAATCAAACAAGCAACAAAAGAAACAACATACCAAAGAGTCGATTGCTGAAGTAAGACAGAGAAGAACCAAATAGTCATCAACGAATAGAAGAAACCGAAGCCGAACCCTAGTTTCTCAAATTAAGAGAAGCAGCCAAGCGCAACTCCAAGCAAGTAATCGACAAGGCAACCAACCAGCAATCAAGAGCGGCAGATTAAATTGAAGAGGCTTAATTGCCACAAGGGAACGAAGCCCTAATTTCGACAAAGAAAGGCCGACATTTTTACAAGCAAAAGAAGGAACGGGTCAAAGCCAAAGTGGATCGGGTGAAACAAGAATAAGGGGCCGGCCTTATTATTAAAAGGGGGATTTAGTTTTAATTTTATAATAGGGTTTTTTAATTTGAGCAAAAATTAGAGATTCTAGTTTACATTTTAATTTTTGCTCCTGCGTGTATTTTTGAAGTTGTTTTTTCTTTTCGAGTCGAAGAATCTGTAAATCACCACCTAGGGATTAGGTAGTGTCAGATTGTCTATTTAGAATTAGTTCAGTGAGCAGGGAGTGCGAGTTTGCAAAGCTCTATAGGCGGGAGCAGTGTTTGCGAGTGAGCGAAACTCTATAGGCGGGAGCAGGGTGTGCGAGTCTAGTAGAGTGTTTGTGAGCGGGAGCAAAAGGGTCTGCGAGTCTAGTAGAGTGGTTGTAAGCGTGATACTGTTTAATTCTAATAGAAATCTAGGAATGCAGCAGTAGGCAGGGGTTGCCGAAGCTGGGTAAATTTTGTGTGTGATTTACTTTTCAGCATATTTATTTCTGCAATTATATTTATGTGTTTAATCTGAGAAAATTTGCTATAACCCTATTCACCCCCCCCCCCCTCTAGGGTTAATCTAGATCCTACAAGTGGTATCAGAGCCCGGTATATATTTTTTTATTTAACTCTAGAGTCATGAATCCATCAAATAATGCTTTCTCTGAGGGGCAATCTATTGTTAGGCCACCCATGTTTAACGGAAATGATTATGCTTACTGGAAAGTTAGGATGAGTATTTACCTTAGTTCCCTTGATTATGATGTTTGGGATATTATTGAAACTGGCTATAAACCTCCCACTATAATCGTTGGTGGTACTGAGATTCCTAAACCTAAGGATAGGTGGGATGCTAACGATAAGAGATTGAAAACGACAAATGCTAAAGCCATGAATGTTTTGATATGTGCTCTTGATAAAAATGAATTTAATAGAATTTCTCATTGTACAACAGCACAGGAAATTTGGCACACTTTGGAGGTGACACACGAAGGAACTTCTCAAGTCAAGGAGTCTCGTCTAGCCCTATTCAACAATGAATACGAGAACTTTGTGATGGACAAAGGCGAGAGCATAAAGGACATGTTTGGACGCTTTTCAACTTTGGTGTACAACGCTAGAGCACTTGGGAAGGTATTCACTGAGGTAGAGCTTGTGCAGAAGATACTACGAGTCTTACCAATGAACTTTGAGGCAAAAGTCACAGCAATCCAAGAATCGAAAGATCTGAGCAAACTAAGCATGGAGGAGTTGATTGGCAACTTGATGACATATGAGCTTGAGTTAAAAGCAAAGGAAGAACGCAACAACTCCGAACCAAAGAAGAAGACGATTGCCTTAAAGAGCAAAGAAGAAAGCGATGAAGAAGGAGAAGATCCAATTGAAGAGCTTGCAATGGCTGTCAATAATCTTAGAAAATGGTCGAGATTCAAGCCACGCAAGAAGAAAACAAATCGTAATAGGCCAAAAGATTCTGACAATTCCGATAATGAACCGACGTGCTTTAACTGCAAGAAGCCCGGACACTTCATACAAAAATGCCCACTTCTCAAAAACAACAAAGGAAAGAAAAAGGCGAAGAAGGTATTTGCAACGACTTGGGATGATGAAGAAGGAGAAGAAGCTTCGGATAGCAGCTCAGAAGAGGCTAACTTGTGTCTTATGGCGAAATCAAATTCAGATTCAAGCTCAGAGGAATCTAGTGAGGAAGGTGAGTATTCCTATAGAGATCTTGTTTTTATGTGTTCTGATCTCACTAAAGTAGTTGATGCTCTTGAATCTAAAATTGAAAAACTGAAAACTGATAGGAGAGAACTTGCTCATAAAAAATTTAGGTTAGAAACTGAACTTGAAAATATTCAAAACCTAGAATGTAAAAGATGTAAAGTTTTAGATTCAGAATTGACAAGACTTAAGAATAACTCTGAGAATCTTGAAAAAGAAAACTTGAATCTTAAGGAAACCATCGACACTAGGAAAAAGGATTTTATAAATCGATGCACCTCACTTGTCACTGAAAATACAACACTAAAAACCAAAGTCCAAAATCTTGAGAAATCTTTGAATAACTTTTCAAGAGGCGAAAAATCTTTCAACATGCTATTGGGAAATCAAATTTTTGCTAACAACAGAAAAGGACTTGGTTTTGGGAAAACACAAGCTGAGGATAATGCAAAAGGGAAAAGTGTCTTTGATATATGTGAAATAATTGGACATCATTCTGAAAATTGTAGTCATAGGAACAAGAACACAAAATTTATACAAGTTTGGGTTCCTAAGAATTCTACAAACAAATTTCATGTCTATTGGAACAATAATAAAAGGACTAAACAAGTTTGGGTTTCAAAGGGTTTGTTTATTCATAATGTTTCTGCCACTAACAATCATGGACCTAGAAATAGGTCACAAAAATCTTTCATCGTGTAGGTGTGGTGGCAGGCTAAGGAACAACAACGGTGCTCTCTGGATTTTGGCTGTTCCAGAAACACAACGGGCAACACAGCAAAGTTCCTTAGCCTAGTATAAAGGTGATAGAATCACAATGCGCAATCACGAGAAATTATCGTAAAGGTAAAACAGGTGAAGGTATAATCTGCACCATATTCTGAATTAAATCAGCCAAAATTGTGATAATGATGTGATGATGACTTTAATTCTGACTTATTGATATGATTTTTCTTTTGACTTGTTCTTACTTTGATTTGTGCTTAAAAGTAGACCAACCATCCTTTCATCATTGAACTTAATCTGTTTGGTCAAATTATGATGTTGATTGATTACTGTCTACTCATGCTACACGTAGATATATTTTGACATTTTGATCACTGCTTGTAAATTTGCACGATTTCAAATTCATGTAAAAAAGGATTTTAAGAAATTGTTGAAACTTCAAGAAATTGTTTTTGAAATAATTATGATGTTGACTGACTATTGATTACTCATGAATATAATTGTTTATCCTATGCTTTCTGAAATTAACACCATGATATTTGGTTGAGTGTGAACATGGCTTCAATTCAAAATCCAAAGAATGTCATTTAAATTGTTGCTAAAATTGAGTTTGAAATTTTTTGATGCACACTTCATGTCTGGTTTACCAAATCCAGTTAGTGATATTTTGGATTGAAAAAGAAATTCAGATGCAGTTCATACTGGCAATCTAGTTGATAGAAAACTTACGAGTTGAACGTGATTAATTTTTGAAACATTCATTTGCTGCATCGTTTTTTTTCAAAGAAAATATCTGCATATTTTTTACTTGAAATAATTTTTCATTTAGCAGAATTTTTTTCTCATATAACCCCTTCGAGAAAATAATTGTTTGACCATATTTTTTTATTTGATTTTAAATGACAAATTTTGACTGATCCGACTCCCTACTAATTATCAAAGAGATAAATAGTGATTGAAAAAGTGATGAGTGTTGATATTTAACATACATTACTCAAGAGAGTATATTTTGAAAATTTCTTTAGGAATTAAAACAAGAATTATAAAACTTTTTGTTGGGTAAAGATTCCATGACCATTTCTATATCTATCATTATTTCTATCGACCATGGTTTATCAAATATTCAATATAGTTTGTCGATATGTGGTACTATAATCAGGAATCATTTGTTTTTCATGTCATATTTTTAAAAACAAATAAATATCCAAAGTATTCACTCTCATTTAAAAGTCCTCACGGTTATGCATGGGTGAATTACTTGATTTTTTTTATGTGCTTCCATGCTCATTTAAAAGTCCTTACGGTTATGCATGTATGGAACGCATATCAAAATTAAATTGCTTAAATAGACAAGTTGATTCTAATCCCATTTAAAAGTCCTCACGGTCATGCGTGGTTAGAAGATACTTGATTTCATTTTTAAAATTAAATTCGAATACTACTAATCTCATTTAAAAGTCCTAACGGTTATGCATGATTAGTAGATATTCAAATTCCTGATATAAATACCACAAGAAGATTCAACTGTATGATTTTATATGAACATCATATCCATCATTTCTAAAAGTGGAATATGCGCCTAACAAGGGTAGTTATGGTTTTTGTTTGATTCTTATTGAAGTTTAATATTTATATTCAATTTGAGTTTAATGTTGGATTAATATCAATCACTTTATCTCTATTTTTCTCTCACACTATTATTATTTTGCTGATAACAAAAGGGGGAGAGAAAAGTTAAGATTTTGTCAAATAGAATCAAGCAAAGGTCAAATAATTTTTCCATATGCATCTAGGCTCATTTGAATATATTTCTATTTGCATGCATATATGTAGGGGGAGCATCATGTAGAGAGGAAGCATTTAAGCAGGGGGAGCAATTAAAGTATATAATTGGTCAAATACATTTAACACGGTCAAAATCTTAAATATATGTTTGTTATCATCAAAAGGGGGAGATTGTTGAATATGCGCTTATATGTTTTTTTTTGATGATAATAAACATATATATTCATTTAAATGTATTTGGTAATGTACTATTTTGTTTTTCATAGATTAAATAAATATTTGTTGAATAAAATAAATTACGCAGAATTTGAATTTGAATTCAAACAGAATAAGTTACACAGATTTTGAATTCAAACAGAAATTTTATTCAAACAAATATTTATTACAATCTTGAATAGTACAAATTCATGCTCTCACTATACATATACATTTCTGATTACATCACGATTACATCACAAATATTTTTACATTGATAACCTCACTACATATCACTCACACTCGTATTTTGTCTTCAACTGCATTCCAGTTTGAATCCAGCATCTGAGCAATCTGCAAAAATATTCACTAACGCAGTAAAATTGAAAAAGAAATATTTTTGCAATATAAAATGAAATACGATTTTTGAAAATATGATTTGCCTCAGTTATTTGGGTTGTTCGTCATCATTCACACTTGATTTCATCACAAAGTCGTGCATATAGATATTACAGGGACATGTAACCACAAGTGGCTGCAATACACACGTGTACGTTCATACACGTGTGCACTGCCTCGCCAACTCGTGTGCGCAGCCAACAATAGCAAGTGTGCAAGCACAACATGAAGTGAATCAAGCTCAAGGCAGTAGTGTACATGAATACAACTCGACTACAACAGCCAGTCCAATGATCAAATAAACTAATGAATGAATGCAAAGGCAACAGCTCAGGCCAGAGACAACCAACAGCCCAAATGAGCAACAGAGATCAGAGACCAAGCAAAGCATAGTAACTGCATAGCAACAGCAAAAAGGGACTGCAACAAACATGTATGCAGCATCAAGTCAAAGTATGCAACAACGTGACATAAATGCAACTACAACGATGCAAGCGAAGAACCAAAGTCAGTGACAACATAGAGCAGTCATAATGAAATAACTGCAGAAGCAACTACTATAATGCAATAGTATAGCAGTGCAAATCAACAATGAAGACTGCATAAGTGACCATGCAAACTAACTCGAATCAATACAGTGAAAATATGCAGCATACCAGAGGTCTCGACAATAAGCAGAATACAAGTACAGGAGGCAGCTCAATATAAACAGCTCAGAGTACATGCATGAAACAGTGCAAGACCTCAAGTGACACAGTGAAAGTAGCACAAAGTACAGTGCAACTTAAGCCAAATCATTTACAACAAGTACCCAGCAAAGACAAATGAATCAAGTCAGGCATGAAGACAATGACAACAACAAAGACCATAAAAGAAATGCCATCAGACATGACCAAAGAGAAGTAGTGCAAGCATATGAAATGAGAACTCAGTGATATATGCAACAAGTTCAGATAAACAAGCCAGAGCCACCAAAGTGCAGAGCAACTACAAAGTGGCAGCAGTGAAGATAACATAGCAGAAACGACCAATGTACAACAATGCATCAGTACAGACCTCAAGTGACATGGTGAAGCAGTATTAAACCATAGTTACTAGCATACAAAATCATCAATACAATGCAGACACAAGTCAGTTGCAACATGAAACAAGACATGAAGACAGTTCGAAGAAGATTACAATATCAAGTACATGAAGACCAACGTCACAGTAAACATGCAGGTGAACAGAAGATAGTGAGCATGTACTGTTGTATAAAATGCAAAGTTCAGATCTACAGAATGGGGATGAACTCGACCGAGTACAGTATGCAGCAGAGATGATCGAAGTTAAATTCAAATCGAAGTCAGAATTTAATGAATTCAACAAAAATATTAATCTTTGAAATAGTCAGAGATGTTAAAAAGAGGAAAGTTTCTGTTTTTTTATACAAGAAGAATCGAACGCAACACAATCAAAGCCGTGTGACTCAAGGCAATCAAACGCTACAGAATAGAAGCCGTGCGTATCAAAGTTGCAACAAATCAGGAAAGATATGAATTCGCGAGTGAATACGAACGAATCAATTGATTCGAATTCATATAAATTCAACCCGAAGGTATCATCATCAGGGTGTGCTTCAATTCACAATCGAACTATCAATCGCAATCCCAATCTATCATCATCGGCATCAAAAAAAAAGAGCAAGCAATCAAACAAGCAACAAAAGAAACAACATACCAAAGAGTCGATTGCTGAAGTAAGACAGAGAAGAACCAAATAGTCGTCAACAAATAGAAGAAACCGAAGCCGAACCCTAGTTTCTCAAATTAAGAGAAGCAGCCAAGCGCAACTCCAAGCAAGTAATCGACAAGGCAACCAACCAGCAATCAAGAGCGGCAGATTAAATTGAAGAACCCTAATTGCCACAAGGGAACGAAGCCCTAATTTCGACAAAGAAAGGCCGACATTTTTACAAGCAAAAGAAGAAACGGGTCAAAGCCAAAGTGGATCGGGTGAAACAAGAATAAGGGGCCGGCCTTATTATTAAAAGGGGGATTTAGTTTTAATTTTATAATAGGGTTTTTTAATTTGAGCAAAAATTAGAGATTCTAGTTTACATTTTAATTTTTGCTCCTACGTGTATTTTTGAAGTTGTTTTTTCTTTTCGAGTCGAAGAATCTGTAAATCACCACCTAGGGATTAGGTAGTGTCAGATTGTCTATTTAGAATTAGTTCAGTGAGTAGGGAGTGCGAGTTTGCAAAGCTCTATAGGCGGGAGCATTGTTTGCGAGTGAGCGAAACTCTATAGGCGGGAGCAGGGTGTGCGAGTCTAGTAGAGTGTTTGTGAGCGGGAGCAAAAGGGTCTGCGAGTCTAGTAGAGTGGTTGTAAGCGTGATACTGTTTAATTCTAATAGAAATCTGGAAATGCAGCAGTAGGCAAGGGTTGCCGAAGCTGGGTAAATTTTGTGTGTGATTTACTTTTCAGCATATTTATTTCTGCAATTATATTTCTGTGTTTAATCTGAGAAAATTTGCTATAACCCTATTCACCCCCCTCTAGGGTTAATCTAGATCCTACAATAGCATCCTACGCACCAACCAGAATTTATAAATACAAAATGGAACAAACTAACACAATGTCAAAACATTTTTATAACACTAACAAATAAGCTCTCTCATATATATACACTTAGCGACTCGTCATAGGGTATTACTACCCTATTAGTAAAGAGTCAGACCCCACAAAGCTAAGGTTTATCGCCAAACCAAAGCTCTAATACCAACTGTAACATCCAACCTTTTTGTACATTTTGGGCAGACACACATACCGGCTAAAACCATACAGAAGGGCGAGTTGTCATTGGGGTGAATAAGAAGTGCAAAGAAAGAAGAAAAATAAAACAAAATCTTGCAGTGGAATGACAAAATATAATAATCAAATAAACAGTTCATGAAGCTGGTTTACAAAACATTTGATTTTATTTATACAACACTGATCACAGTTACACATACCGGAGAATAATAATAATGCAGCAGAATACATGATGCAGTGAAATATAATAAATAATAATAATACAAATCTTCGTCTTCATCCTCCAGAAATAAGGTTTTCAAATCCTGAAATGCTTAGGCTGACCCACGCGAATTGAAAAGACAAAACACTCGAGTCAGAAATAAAAGATCTTATGTAAGTTAAATCAACGGTAATAAATATGAGTGTAAACGGCGTCGAAAATGTTTACAAGGTTTGATATCTCCTATCTAGTGTCTAACGTGAGTGCAATAACTTAATTTATGTTCGGGATTTACATCTCCTAAGGATCCGTTAAACTATCGACTATGTAGTAGAATACGCTATTATAATAATGTCTACAGTAAAGTTGTAACAACGCGCATATTTATCGATTTTATACTTAAATATTTTGTCGTTGATCGGATATTGGTCCGAAAAGCTACTTTTTGCAAACGGTCAAATTAGGACTCGAGACCACTTCCATTGAGTTCGAAATGCTGTTCACAACTTTTTTTAAGTATAAACATTCATAGGTTTGGAGTTGGTGGAATTTCACTTACTTTTCCCGCTTTGGACTTTGGGTTAGATTAGCCATTATAACTCAAACCCACTTCTCTCCTTCTCCTCAATCTTCATAAATTCCTACCAAACACAAACTTTAACATTAATGGTGAGTGGAAAGGGAAATTAGAAACTCCAAGCCTAGGTTTCAACTCCAACTCCATCATTCAACTCCAAATTCAAGGAAAAGCATTGGATTCAAGCTTGTAGTTGCTTCTCCATTCACCTTCAAGCTTTACCTTCATAATTTGGTGAAAAGGTGAGATTTTTATCTCACAATTCTTGCCTATAACTATCTTGGACTGTTGGGAATGATTCCCTGTCACGTCTGCATGCACATTTGCATTTGGTTTGAATCGAATTGGCGAAAAACTCCAATTTTTAGTGTTTTTGGTGAAATTCTGCACTTAGGTCGTTCTGCCTATGCTAGGTCGTTCGCGTGGAAAAGTCTCGGCCTCAAAATAGCTCGTTTCCGACCTTAAAATGGCCTACAACGTTAGGTCGCTCGGAATTAGGTCGTAGGTCGTTTGGTTTTAGGTCGCTAGGTCGTTGGGCTTTAGGTCGTAGGTCCCTGGTTGCGTTAGGTCGCTCGGATTTGTACGCGGCGTTAGGTCGTTCAAGCCCCTAGGTCGTTAGGTCGCGACACTTTAGGTCGCATGTCCTAATAACTTTAGGTCGTTGGACCTTTGTACTGTTAGGTCGCGTGTCCAGCTGGGTCGCGCGCAACAACTAGGTCGTTCGCCTTGTAACTCGCTCGGCCTTATATTGTTAGGTCGCTTGACCATTTACCTCGTTAGGCCGCTCGCCGGTTGAGTTAGGCCGCTCACCCCTTTTATTTCGATAGGTCGCTAGGTCGTGGCGTTTTTAGGTCGCTTGACCCGATGTCACCTTAGGTCGCTTGACCTTATTAACTTTAGGTCGTATGACCACTTAGGTCGCACGAGCATTTTCCCTTGGTCGTTAGGCCTTATTTCTACGATAGGTCGCTTGCCCCTTGCTTCCTTAGGTCGTTCGAGTGTTAGGTCGCTCGGCCTTGGTTCCCTTAACTCGCGAACACCTCTAGGTCGCAACCACTAGGTCGCTTGACCCCTTAGACCCCTAAGTCGCAACCATTAGGTCGCTCGATCCTATCCTCCCTTAGGTCTTCACTAGGTCGTACCGTTTTGGACGGGGCGCTGCCTCACACCCCGCCGGGGGCGCTGCTCCCTAGACCCCCGCGACCTGACCGGGTAGGTCGAACCCCGTAGCAGGGGGGTTGCCACCCCCCTGGACCCCCCTCCGTAGGGGATCTTATCTGAAAAACATTCAACAGAACTTGCTTTGTTGAGATGCTGAGTTGACCATTCTTCGAGGCAAACTATCTCGGGCTTCTCGGTCGATTTTATGGTATCATGGCCTTGCTAAAAGGCGGGATAACAACTTTAGAAATATGAAGGTTTCAATACTAGTAGTAAGTATCAAAACTCTTTCATCAAAACGATTTTAACTCTATTTTTACTACAAAGCTCTTTCCTTAAACCATTTTCTAATCTATTAGTATATACAAACCTTTACCTCACTCGTATGAGAAATCTAATTAAACGACTTAGTAAAACAAGTGGTATGAAACGTTTGCGTTTACTTCATTGGTTAATTCTTGGGCTTGTTCGATTGAATTTTTTGTGACAATTTTCTAGTGAAGATCTACAGTTTGTTCGTAAATATTTGAGTTAAGCAAGTGGTTATGGGACATGAGGCTAAACTTTTATATTTACTAACTTAGTGTAATTGACACTTCTTGATGATCAAGACGATCATTTTTGTGTTTTAGACTAGCAACTGTGCGATGTCTCTTTATCTACGAGGGAGACTAGACCTCGCCCTTGTGATGTTTCGCCATCGCATTTGTGTGATGTTTCGCCATCACATATGTGGGGTAGCGCCTCACGGTCTTCGGGCCATTCGTGTGTCAAAATTAATGGCTTGCAACCATGAGATAGCGCCTCGCTTTGTGTTACACGTGTAGGTGAGTTTTCATGCTCCCATTTTGTGAGTTTTCATGCTCCTATATTGTGATTTCTGGATTTCTTGTGTAGTCTTCTGGAATTTGTGCTTCACCTATTTTCATGGCTTTCATTGTTATGATTTTCCAGCTTTTATGTATAGGTGAATTTGGATCTTTTAGAAGATTCTTTCGATATTGTTTGAACTCTTAATGATCTTCATTTACATGCTTATCATAGTATGTCTTTATGGTTACTATATGTTCTTGCCATATCTATCGTTCTGTATCATGTTATCTGATATTTATAGCTAGACTGATCCGTTTATTATTTTCTTATAAATAATACTCGGGTCAGACCGAGATGTTACAGGTGCTTCTGCTTGACTTCTCCCCCAGGGATTTACTACTCTGACTTTTGGCTGACCATTTAGATTAGCAATTTTTGTCGTTTACACTTGAGATATAGACTCATTGATGTATTCTTTTGTATAGCACGTGTTGCTATTCTTTTGTGTATGTGGTCCTTTCATGACCACTACTCTGATGTACACTTTCATGTGTTAGTTATATATTCGTATATTTTTCCGCCTTTGTGATATGGATGTCTGTGACTGATTTGTGTTATGCTTATTTCTATGTTTGTTTCCGAAGATTATTTATAGCCACCATGTGATAAGCAATTACATGGATGGTCGCTCCTCAACAGCCTTATTCTCCGTGCTAGTTGACAGCACTACACCGTAGTGTTCTTGGCTAGCGTGGGTATAGAGTTGGGGCGTCACAAAAGTAAAGTATTAAAATAGCATTAAGGCGTTACCCATATCCCCTTTAACACATTTTTATATATTTTCATAGTCTATACATGTAACGACCCGCCATCCGTCTCCACAGAATGACGCATCATTAATAAGAAAGAAAGGGATAGAAAAGAGAAAAAGAAAAAACAACACATCAGAATCTAAACAGCGGAACGAATAAATTATATTAATAACATAAAATATTACATAGTACAACACAATTATCAGAGTACACAGATAATACAACACATACTAGACAGTTATAAACACCTGTCTAGTTATTACAACTCAATGCAACTCAACAGAGAACACAGAGATACCAAACACAGCGGAATTCTATATATCTAACGCAGAAGCCTCCTACTCCATTGCTCCTCCATAATTCGTCAAAGCTAACCTGAATCCCTTGGCTAATCATAAAAATTTGAGTACCCAAGAGTTTAAGAAAACAAAGAATAAACTCCAGGTCAGACATGGGTCTGGTGTGAGTAACAGGTTAAAGTTGCTTAATTTTCAAAACCTTTTGAAAAGAAAAGGTATCACGTAAGACTTCCCATACATAAACATGGAAAAGTTTTTACCTTACGCTAACCAAAACATTTGATAGGAAATCCAGTGATATTATAATAGGTCTAGGGTTTTCAAGTAAATATGAAATAGACGAAATTGTTACATTTACTAAATTCCAGCTACTAGCCACAATAGTGGGTAATACAATCAAAACCTTTGGCACTTATTGGATTTTGGATTCCATACAATGGCTGGGCTATTGGGGTACCGCCCGTCACAGTACGTGGCCTAGATTAACGTACCGAGGAGTACGCCCGCTCCCCTGAAACACAGGGCCGTAACCATTCCTTACTGAACAGTTCCGAACAAGACAACCCCGTAGTTGGTGCGCAATTCCAACCGCCCACTAAGCCGAATAAAAAGGGACCTCTAGACAGGGGAAAATCTCATCCTACTTGGGCATGACCCACTTAGCCTTGTTGCACCTCCCCTGTTTTAGCCATTCCCGGTTGATGAGGCTTGAGGCTACGATTACCTTTAGAGAACACATCTCTTAGAATGCTCATCGTCCACCTGACGATGTTCTGAAAGCATTCAATCCAACAAGTTCGTTCCGGGTTCGAACGAAACCGAAGGCATTATCTCGTTACACTCATTTTGGAATCACCCTCAGAGTTAACGACGATAACCCTTGCACTCTGAATCAACATCTCGAGCCTGTAAGTACTATTTCCGTCAAACTCATCATGGAATCACCCCTAGAGTTATACTGACTAATAGTCCTTACACCTCGAGTCTTCACTCTTCACATAAGATTCATGACCTATCGTTAATTTGGATCGATGTGGTTTTCGGATTTCCAAATATGGAAACCCGATCCCGGTCTCATCGAAATCCAAAGCGTGTCTTTTAGGTTCAAATTGTTTTAGGGTTTAAAACAATTCAATTATATTATCTATATACACACAGATAGATAATTCACAGATCACAACAGATAATCACAATAGATAATCCACATTATCATTATTAAAAGATAATCCATATCACCATCACAATGCAACCAATGCATCCATATCACTCAACATTACTAATCTCATAGCTGAGATTTAAACCATTCAAGGCAACCAATATCAACCATTCATAAGCAATGATCTATAATCATACATCTATAATTAATTTAAAATGAATTAAATTAATTACATCTTCTCTAATTAATTTAAATGAATTAAATTAATTACTTACATCGATATAAATCTTGCCTACATAACCATTAATTAATTACAAATTAATTAATTATCCTCACATTTATCATCTTAATTAATCACTCTTGATTAATTATACTTTAATTAATTTCCCAAAATTAATTACTCTAAACCAAATATAGTAATTAACCTTTAATTACTTCATTAATTAATTAACTTAATTAATTACATTTAACCTTAGTTAATTACAATTAATTAGTTACACTTAATCACTTATTATTGATTAATTAACCTAAATTAATCAATCTTAATTACATCATTAATTATATTAATTGATGATCCTTGATTATACTTAATTAATTACTTAATTAAATTAATTACTTACAGTAATTAATCTCACTTAAACCAAATTATTAATCACCTTTGATTAATCACATTCAGTAATTAACTATCTTAACTACCTCATCAAATTAATTATTCCTTAATTAATTTCTTTAATTAATCCTTTTATTAATTATACAAAATAATTTAATCCAAATTATTTTCACAACCCCAACATCATCCACTAATTACATCCAGTAATTATCTTTTAATTACTTCACTGAGTAATTTTACTTCATTAATTACATCTAGTAATTATTATAAAATCCAATGATTAAAATTAATTAAACTTAATTAATCAATTTAAACCAATCTCAATGAACTCCATTAATTACATTAAGTAATTAATGTCTTAATTACTTTCATTTAGTAATTAAACTTAAATAATTTTTACAATTGATTATCATTAATTAATTAATCTAATTAATTATTAAAAATTAATTATATTAATTAATTACTAAACAATCCTTAGTTAATGACCTTCATTAACTATTTATCATTCTTTAATTACTTTTCTTTAATTACTTCTTAATTATCTCAAATTTTAAATTAATCCAAATTATTAATTATAAATTAAATAAATAAGTCATTCCTTAATTATCTTATTTATTTAATTATTTTAACACCTTAATAATTTCAAAAATAATCCATTTCTTATTAATATTAAAGTGTATTTAGAACATTGCATTTTTAAATTTAAATTCAAATTCCATTTTGAATCTAAAATTCAAAATGATATTTATTTAAGCATTAACCAATTTAAATTCCATTTATACTCCTTTCAAAATAAATGTAAATAACATTTATTACTTATATTTAAAACTTATATAAGATAAGTCTTTAACTAATTTGCTTAATTTCATTTGAAATTTTAGTTTAAAGTACATTACCATTTAAATTGCAAATTCCAGTTAACAAATCATTTAACTTTCTTTTATAAACCTTTTATAATGACTTCATTCAAAAAGGAAATCAAGTTTAAATATTTGTTTGAAAACAAATTTACCTCTAACAAACAAATTAAACTTGTTTGGAACATTCAAAATTTTGAAACTTATTCAAATATCCAGATTTTAAATTCAAACACTTGAACCCATTCCTTAATTAAATCATTTGATTTAAACTTGAATTAAACTTTTGATTAAAACCTTGATTTTTAAAACTCTTTATTTAAAATCCAAATTCCATTTTTTTTTAAAAACCCGAAGATTCAAAGGTCTTAAGAAAAACTGAACTTAAAATTTAAATTCAAACTGCTATTTTAAATTAGGTTTCAGATTTTCAAAATGAAATTCAATTTCCAGAAAAACTGTCAGGTTTCTTTCTTTTTTAAAAAAAAAAAACAGAAAACCACTTTCAAAATTTAAAAACTTATAAGATTTCAAAACCCTTTGAAACTATAATACATACTGGATTTAAACTTGTTTAGATCTTATCATAACAACTTTGAAATTCATTTAAATTTTGATTTAAATTAAAAACTTCAGGCAGTTTTACAGAAAAACTGTAATAACTACAAATACCCGAGCTAACCTAATAATACTTCGAGTCCTCCATCCATAAACTTCGAACAAAACACAGCCATCACTCGAGTAATTCTCGAGTTCAAAAACACTGCAATACCCAGAAAAGAACTTCAAACCCAAAAAGTGCACGGTGCACATGCACCGTGCCTCCGGCCATCATCATCCACCTCCGGTGGCTTCCCAACAACGACGATCAACCTCACGACCAACCACCACCATCAGATCCTCCTTCTAAAACACGAAATCTAATTTGAATTTCCATTCCAAAACCTGGAACAGAAGGAGCAAAACCCCATCATAACATGACATTGCCAAGATCACGGCCCTCCGACCACCTAAAATCCTACAACTCCGGCTGTGCTTCCACCCACAACCAAGCTTCCATCTACCAAATCCCCACTCAAATCGATCAAGTCTACAGGATGAATCGACCAAACCAAATTACCCAGACAAAATTAGGGCTACAGAAAGTAAAACATCATCACTGCATCCATGGTGGTTTTCATCACCTTCCCTTATTTTTCCCAGCTTCATTGGTAACTCCTCTACCCACAAAATGAACCCCGATCCCACAATATAGATAGATCATAAGAAATCCCCTAATTCCCTTTTTCTGTTCCTTACAAAATTACGCCATTTCCCATCATTTTAAATTATGATTTGAAGCTTCAAAAATCATGATTTAGAGTAATAATATAGTTTACATTCTTAAATTTATAAATTAAGATGTTTGCATTTTACTCATATCAAATTTGTTCAGTCTTCCCCCATGATTCCCAGTGATGTTACCATCCTATTTAACTTATAGGTATATTAACCAAATCTTTACTGGAACACAAGAGTTACTTTTGAAACTTAAGTTTTAACATGACTAAACTAAAAGATTTGAATTTAAATTTATAAACCAGAAACTTAAAGCAGGGAATAGTGATGTTCCAGATATTCAAATCCTCTCTTCATACAGCAAAATTCATCAATCATATTTGCACAAACATACTTGTAAACATACCCAATTGCAATATTTTTTACAAAAAAAAATAACATGCAACCTTAATTCATTTTAAGTTAAAAAGTTACTCACCTTAACTTGATGGACAAAGCAGTGATTTTGAAAAAGACCTTGGCGCTTTTTAAAACTGGAAATATGCAATTCCCTTTTTTTTAAAACTTGAATTGCTCCTTACCTAAAACTGTATGCATGCTGCTTCCAGATTGAAATGATGCAGATTTGCCTTGATTTAATATGCAGGCTTAAAAATAGTTTTGCCTTGAAACTTTACAGAGTATAGATTTGCAGTAAATTGAAGATGCTTTCAGATTCTTATTTTTAAATGGAAGTGTTTATTTTTTTCCAGATTTGTTTGACTTCAGTTTTTTAGGAGAAGAAAAGAAGATGAGGGAAAGAATTTTTATATAAACTGAAATTATTAAAAAAATAAAAACAAAAGAAAATGCTAAATTAAATTTTGACACTTGTCTTACAATATAACATTTGTCAAAAACCTTATTTTATCATTTAACATGTGTTATGTAAGACCTTAGGATGTTACACTTGTCTTAGAAAAGTAATTAGTATTTAATTAAAAGTTAATTAGTATTTAGTTAGATGTTAATTTAAGTTCTAAAATGTTTACACTTGTCTTTTTATGTTAATAAGCTATAATTAAGTTAACTTGTATTTTAATTAGATGTTTAATATAAGATATAAGAAAATCCATGTTTTAATTAATTAGTTAACATGTATTTATTTAAATGTGGATAATTTCAAAATGAATAAATCCAATTTAATATACAAAAATAAAGTTTATGCAAATATTATAAAAAAATCCAAAACAAATAAAAATACTTACACTTTAAATTTTCAAAGCTTTTGAATTCAAGTTCAAATTAAATTTTGAAATCAAGTTATATATATTCATATACTATTAAATTTTTGAAAAACAATTATTTTTATAAAAAAATCTATTTTAAAAACAATGTATGATTATATTTTTAAAATATCAAAAGTTGATAACCATAAATAACTTATAAAAGAAATTGTTTCTTTATCAATAAATTATTTATTTTATCCAATTATATCCAAATAACCTTTATTGTTATTTTTATTTTAAATTTAAACTTGAGTTAAAACATATTTTAAATCATTTCAACATTCACCTTATGCATTTAAAATCATAAAGTTAATTATTATATACTTTTAAAAACTTAATATCAAATAAATTAATTTAAACAAATTAAATTTTATCTTATCAATTTAAAACCATATTTATTTATTAAATAATTTTTTTTTAAAGTTTAACTTTTAAATAAAATCAAAATTCCCAATTTACTAAAGATATATATTCTTATAGAAAACAAGATTTATTTATTTATTAGATTAAGACAAGATCTATTTACAATATATACATATCCTATATACATTACAAATAGAAAACAATTTATTAGATTTAAAAAGATAAAATCTATCAATTAACTATTTATTTTAATTGGATTATTAAATTAATTCAAATTTTATTAACAAAATTATCAAATCAATTTAATTTTTTATTTCAGATTATTAAATTGATATTGCTTAAAAATTACCGATCATCACATTCCTTTCCCCTTAAAAGAATTTCATCCACGAAATTTAAAAACAAAGGTAATTTAATAATCTATTTAAAGATTTAATTTTAAAACACAAGCATATACCAATGATATGCTAACAATCATAGCAACCAATCCACCCAATTAATCAAACCTAACTATCCAGAAAAATTCTAGATAGAATTTCCACGAGTTTCCCTGTTATAAATATCGGGATACTCGCTCTATAGATTCCAAACAATCAATACTACTAAGCTATAAAGCTCTTACTCATCTAGATCTACAGAACTAGACAGCATATCAGAATACAGACGAGTCTGACCCAACAATCAAATCCTCTAGAACTGCTGGTTCCAACACCAGAGATAGACCATACACGTACTCCCTCATAGATACGTGAAACATATCGAATTCCAGTTATCCAAACTGGCAATTCAATCCTGAAAACCAAACACTTATCCTTACAAGAACAAAGATAGATCCAAAATATCTGAAGTTATATCTCCAGCCTCACCCCATCTTATAGCTCCTTCGACCGGAGAAAACTTATCCAAAACAAAACTCCGACTCCAGAATCCAAATTCCTTCATCTTTTATCCATAAAAGTCTTCGGACGATCTTGGGCTGCCAACATTCAAACTGATCAGCTCACCCCTTGCTGATCCCTATAGAATAAACAGAACCAGAAACAAACCAACACAATGATCTCCTCAAGATCAAACAAAACCAAAAACACAACTCTACTCCATAACCAGGAGAAGACTAAACTTACTTCTCCTTATCCGGAAAAAAAAACCAGAAACACTTCCAAACTGCTTCCGCTGTACAACTCTGATCCGATGTAGATAAGAAAATACCGACGAAGAACACAAGCACCAACTAGACATCACCTTCCAGAAATATAGTTCTACAGATCCATAAAGAAAACTCAGAAATTCCCCCGAAACATGAGTTGCTTCATCAAACTCTATCTCTAGCAATCATTTTCCAACTAAACAGAACCACCGGTTCCCCTCTTGGAATACTAGTCGATCAGAAAACTCAATCTCCAGATGCTAACGAACCTCTGTCTTCCCCAGAAGACATCCAGAAAATCTCCAACAATCCAAGAGATCACTCAACTATCGCAAGTCACTTTTGCGATCAACCCAGATCAATTTCCAAAGAAAACTGTCCTCTCTTTACCAAACAGAACAACTTACACTGGTCTAGTCAATCCATTGAAGAAACGGATTCTCTCTGCAGCTTCTAAATTCCACCTCCGGAAAAATTACTCATCTAAGACCTCTTTGTCAGCTCACAGAACATTCCGAGCTGCACTGCTGACACGAATTCCAAACTTCATGATCCAAAGTTCTTCGAGAAATTCGGACTTCGAAGCTATCCACGACATCCTGCTGAATCCAGCCACAACATCGAAGCAGACACATTTCCTTAACCTTGTTCCAAAGAAATATCTTCGGACACATCCGTAGTCACTGCATCTCATCATGCAGCTACACTCCTGAGGTATCAAGATACCATCACTTGCTCCAGCCCAAATGACAGATCCAAATTCTACTCACCAAACTCTGCACTTCAAAGATGGACTCCGAACCTTAACAGGTTTCCTTCAGAGATCGATGAAATACTTACATCCAGCTGCAAAGCTCACTCGAGACGGTATTAGGTCTACAGTCTCGACAAATACACTTCCAACCTAAACATACAAACTTCAACCAATGGTAGTAATTGTGTTACAAACACTACTACCTCATCTACCTTTATAACCTATATTGGAAAACCTGAATGGGTAACCCAACAGATAAGTAGAAATAGGTAAATATATATAAATATTTAGAATTACAAATACGCTCTCTCAAGATAGACACCACTCTAGAGCCTAGGTATTCACTCAACCTAATGCTCTGATACCACTGTAACGACCCGCCATCCGTCTCCACAGAATGACGCATCATTAATAAGAAAGAAAGGGATAGAAAAGAGAAGAAAGAAGAAACAACACATCAGAATCTAAACAGTGGAACGAATAAATTATATTAAACATAAAATATTACATAGTACAACACAATCATCAGAGTACACAGATAATACAACACATACTAGACAGTTATAAACACCTGTCTAGTTATTACAACTCAATACAACTCAACAGACAACACAGAGATACCAAACACAACAGAATTCTATATATCTAACGCAGAAGCCTCCTGCTCCATTGTTCCTCCACAATTCATCAAAGCTAACCTGAATCCCTTGGCTACTCGTAAAAATTTGAGTACCCAAGAGTTTAAGAAAACAAAGAATAAACTCCGGGTCAGACATGGGTCTGGTGTGAGTAACAGGTTAAAGTTGCTTAATTTTCAAAACCTTTTGAAAAGAAAAGGTATCACGTAAGACTTCCTACACATAAACATGGAAAAGTTTTTACCTTACACTAACCAAAACATTTGATAGGAAATCCAGTGATATTATAATAGGTCTAGGGTTTTCAAGTAAATATGAAATAGCCGAAATTGTTACATTTATTAAATTCCAGCTACTAGCCACAAAAGTGGGTAATACAATCAAAACCGTTGGCACTTATTGGATTTTGGATTCCATACAATGGCTGGGCTACCGGGGTACCGCCCGTCACAGTACGTGGCCTAGATCAACGTAACGAGGAGTACGCCCGCTCCCCTGCAACACAAGGCCGGAACCATTCCTTATTGAACAGTTCCGAACAAGACAACCCCGCAGTTGGTGCGTGTGACGCCCCACCTCTATACCCACGCTAGCCAAGAACATTACTGTAAATGCTGTCAACTAGCACGGAGAATGAGGCTGTTGAGGAGCGACCATCTGTATAATTGCTTTGTGCGAGTATCGATATACCGGATAAAAATATAACTTTTCATCTCAAGAGGAACTCCGACATACCGACACAAACTCAAAGCTACTACACAGTGGCTATAATATCTTCGGAAACAAATATAGAAATAAACATAACATAAATCAGTCACAGACAATTCATATCACAAAGGCGGAAATAGATATGAATATTACACATAAAAGTGTATATCAGAGTAGTGGTCAAAAGATCCACGATAATACAAAAGAATAGCAACACGTGCTATACAAAAGAATACAACTATGAGTCTATATCTCAAGTGTATACAACAAAAAACTACTAAACTAAAGTAGTTAACCAAAAGTCAGAGAAGCAAATCCCGGAAGGAAGTCAAGCAGAAGCACCTGTAACATCTCGGTCTGACCCGAGTATTATTTCATAAGAAAATAATAAACAGATCAGTCTAGCTATAAATATCAGATGACATGATATAACATACAAGATATGGCATAAACATAATATCCACAATGGCATACTACTATAAGCATGTAAATGATAATCAACAAAAGATTAATCAATATCACAAGAATCTTCTCAAAGATCCAAAGAGGGCATCATACCCTAAACCTGTACTCATAACAACTCAATGATATAAATTCGAAAAATCAACACACGAAATCCAGAAATCACAAAGAAGTATGTGTGAGTGGAATCACACAAGTGGTGTCTAGGCTTACCAAAAAAAGTATGTGTGAATGGAATCACACAAGTGGTGTCTAGCCTAACCAAAAAGCAAAAAGGGTATGTGTGAATGGAATCACACAAGTGGTGTCTAGGCTAACCGAAAAGGTATGTTTGAATAGAATCACACAAGTGGTGTCTAGCCTAACCAAAAAGCAAAAAGGTATGCGTGAATGGAATCACACAAGTGGTGTCTAGGCTAACCGAAAAGGTATGTGTGAATGGAATCACACAAGTGGTGCCTAGCCTAACCAAAAAGCAAAAAGGTATGTGTGAATGGAATCACACAAGTGGTGTCTAGGCTAACCGAAAAAGTATGTGTGAATGGAATCACACAAGTGGTGTCTAGCCTAACCAAAAAGCAAAAAGGTATGTGTGAATGGAATCACACAAGTGGTGTCTAGGCTAACCGAAAAAGTATGTGTGAATGGAATCACACAAGTGGTGTCTAGCCTAACCTCGCAAACAAAGAGACATCGCACATTGCTAGTCTAAATCACAAAGATGATCGTCATGATCAACGAGAAGTGTCAATTACACTAAGCTAGTAAATATAAAAGTTTAGCTTCATGCCCCATAACCACTTACTTAACTTAAACATTTACGAACAAACTGTAAATCTCCACTAGAAAATTGTCACAAGAGATTCAATCGAAAAAGTCCAAGAATTAACCAACGAAGTAAACGCAAGCGTTTCATACCACTTGTTTTACTAAGTCGTTTAATTAGATTTCTCATACGAGTGAGGTAAAGGTTTGTATATACTAATAGATTGGAAATTGGTTTGAGAAAACGAGCTTTGTAATAAAATAGTGTTGAAATCATTTGAACAAAGAGTTTTGATATTTACTACTAGTATAGAAAACCTTTATATTTTTAAAGTGACAAATCACAAAGGTGATTGTAGGAACAATCAATTCATAAAGATTCACATACGAAGATGTGAATAAAATCCAAAGAAACCGATAAAGAATCCATCGAAATGGATATTCAAAAATCCCTAAAAAGGAGTCATCAAAGTCATAATAAATGATAACAACAAATAGGATCATCATGAATCGATTTAAATTGGAAATTCAATCCGAAAAGGCAAAATGGACTCAAACAGCAGGTTCAGTCGACTGAACAGAGTTTTCAGTCGACTGACCCTGTGTGTGGAAATTTTCCAGGTTCAGGAAACTTTCTGTTTCCAGTTTTAGTCGACTGAACAGAGGATTCAGTCGACTGAGTCATGCCTGGAAACTTTCAAGTTCCAGGTTCAGTCGACTGAATCTTGCCTGGGCTGTTTTTCAGCCTATTCAAATGAAGAGCAAATTCTTCCAAAATGCAACCGGACGAACATTGGCTCTAAGGGTTTATGCCAATCGGCAGCCCGGCCGTATATGCTCCTCGGTGCATCACCAAAAGCACGATCAAACATCCATATAAGGATTTTCACACAAATTTGACTTAAAAACCCCAAAATTGGAATATTCACAAAACCAATCCAAATCAAGAGCAAATGCACATGAAGAAGTGTTAGGAATTCATACCTAACATTCGAAGATAAATATAAGCATAGATGTGAGATAAAAATCTCACCTTTGAACCCAAATCAAATGAATGAGAAGCTTGAATCAATGGAAGACCAACCACACTTCAATCTCAACTGAAGAAGCTTGATCTAAGCTCAAAAGAAGAACATTCCCTAAGTTAGGTTTAGGAAATTTCTGAAATCAAAGAGAGAATGAGTTGGAGAAGAAGAAGAGGAAGCTTACCAATGGGTTCTCTTGAACTTTGGAGCAAGAACTTGGATTTGCAAAGGGAGCTAGGGCTTGGAGTTTTAAATTCCTCTTCCACCCTCCATTAACATAAAAGCTTGAGTATTAGGAAAATAGGAGAGAAGTGAATGAAGAGGAGAGGGTTGGAACTGAGTTAAGTGGGGTTAATGGGCTCAGCCCAAACCAAAGCCCTAAGTAAAAAGCGGCAAAAATCAACTTTCTCCAAACATATCGAAGCTTATACTCCAAAAGGTCGCAAACGTCATTTTGAACTCGATGGAAGTGGTCTCGAGTCCCAATTCGATAGTTTGCAAAAAGTAGGTTTTCGGACCAAAATCCGATGAACGGTGAAATATTTAAATAAAATATTTAAATATATAATCGATAAATATGCGGGTTGTTACAGACTCCCCTCCTTAAAGAAATTGCGTCCTCGCAATAATTAAGAAGGAAATATAAGAAGTAACAACCATAGAAGCATATTAACACAAAAGAAAATTTGAATCAAGAAGTTCACCATAAAGAGCACGAAGGAGTAAATCCGAAAGTTTTCGTTCGATGAATTCTCAAGATTTCACAAGAGCAATCCTTAGGATTTGAGAACCATTGAACTTTTATCAAAAGAATATCTTTATATCGAAGGCACTCAACCTCCAAAGCAATGATGCGAATAGAATGTTGCTCAAAAGTCAAATTTGGTGAAACTTCAATCCCTCAATAACACCGGGCTCAAGAATAAAAAACCGGAAACATAAAAGCATTTTCGTAGTTAAAAGACATGGAAAACGTCAAGAATAGCAGAAAGTTGAGCCGGTGCAACGGCGTAGTACAATCACAGTACGCCCGAGAAACTAGAAACTCGAATAATTTGGAACACCGACGTAGTACAAAGACGGTACGTCCAGTGAACCAAAAAGCCAAGTCATTGATGTAGTGCAAACGGTACATCCAATGAACCAAAAAGCGAAGACATTGATGTAGTACAAACGGTACATCCAATGAATCAAAAGCAAAGATATTGATGTAGTGCAAACGGTACATCCAATGTATCAAAGACCCTGATGTAGTACAAACGGTACATCCAATGAATCAAAGACACTGATGTAGTACAAACGGTACATCCAATGTATCAAAAACATATCATTGATGTAGTGCAAACGGTACATCCAATGAATCCAAGAAGAAAAGACATTGATGTAGTACAAACGGTACATCCAATGAATCAAAAAGCGAAGACATTGATGTAGTACAAACGGTACATCCAATGAATCAAAAACATATCATTGATGTAGTGCAAACGGTACATCCAATGAATCCAGAAAGAAAAGACATTGATGTAGTACAAACGGTACATCCAATGAACCGAACACAATAAAAGAACATCGGATGCAAGCTCATAAAAGAAATGAGATGAAACTCAATAAAACGAAGTACATCAAAACGCCCGATGAACTTGATAAAAAGATAATTTCATTCGGTCATCAACAAAGAAACAACCCCTTGTTGCTTACGACTAAACGCATTGGCAACACGATTTCCCCTTCGGGAATAAAAAGAATATCAAGATCATAGGAAGCTAGGAACTCGAGTCAAAATGAAGTTCCCTATGAGAAAATAAATATTCCAAAGATTTATGATCGAGGTAGAGAACAAATTTCTCATCCAAATATGATGATGCCAAATTCCAAAAGTAAAAACAATAGCCGCGAGCACTAGATCATGAGTGATATATCTAGTCTCGATAAGCTATAATGATTTAGAAGCACAAGTGATAGCACGTTCTCCTTTGCAAGAGAATGGCATCCAAACCAATACGACTAGTATCGGTACAAATAGCAAAATCTTGGTTCCCCTTCAGGAATCACAAGAATAAGAGTATCGAAAAGAAAGAATTTCTTTTAAATAATCTTCTTTTCTGAAAAGTTAAAACTTTCAAAATTACATTTATCTTTATGTGATAATCTTTCTAGAAAAATTTACTATTTTCAAGTTAATATACTGTGTCTGATTGTCTCATCAAAGCGTTTAGGAAATTCATATCGATAACGTTGATCAAGCGCATCGACCAAAATTCTTAAAGCACTCAACGGGCAATACAATCATAAAATCATCTTTTATAGGATAAATAAATCTCTTAAAAAGTTTTAAGAATATTCTTTGTTCGTTTCAAGAACAAAAATCCAGTTTTACTTATAAATAAATCTTATGAAAAAAATTTGCAAAATTTTAAATTACTATTTTCATCCAAAATCAATAAACTCAAGAATGGTCTCATAGAAATATTCATAGAATATTCGATTCATAAAATGGATGAAATAAGCTGGACAAACTGAATGACAAAAATAAGTCATTCATAAGAATCATAACGAGTGCGGAATGCGGTAAGTGGAATGCTAACTTCCGCAACTCGTAGCAAATGAAAATCGGTGGCAAGGTCAAACTGAAAAGACCTTAGCACCGCACAAAAGATTACTTAGGTGATAATCCTAAGACAAGTTCAAAAATACCGGAAAATTTCTCTAACTACATGAATGAGAGAAATAACACTTTCCTTATAAGTGGGCTTAAGGAATAAAATGATTTCATCAAGTTGGAATCAAAATCATAAAGGAAAAATAGAAATCTGCTTAACAGATTGAAAATGTCGAAGATGAATAGTCCACTCGAAAAATAGGATATGGGCTTCACAATGATTAAGCCGATCCTTTCAAAAAAATCTATTCCGGAGCCTAAGTAAAAATATCGGCTCGGAAAGAAAAAATCTCGTAAAATAATTTCGACATCAATAAAAAGCAAATTAAGTGTTGCGGATCCACCAATCGGATTCGCAACCCTCAAAGAAGTCATCAAGCCCAAAATATTTAAAGAAAAAGAATTAACAAGTCCTTTTGATATAAAATAATGAGATGGACTCATATCAACAAGAACTTGAAAAGAATATTCACGAGACAAATAAAACCAAGGATTGAAGGAGAAATACCTTGATCAAGAGAAGAGTTTCTAGGGGCTTGCACAATATTTAGCTTTCTCATGTCCTTGTTCAAAAGTTTGGGACATGTAGATAAAAGATGACCCGGTTTCTTGCAATAGCGACAAGAATGGGGTTTTGGACACATATTCGCATAGTGTTCCATAGAATTACAATTGTAGCATCCTCCATGATTAGGGATTGGATTCTTTGCTACAAAAGTAGTTTGCTTCACTCTCTTATTGGGATTAAGGCTCTTGAACTTAATATGCCTCTTCTTGGAAGTCCCAATATCACAAACACTTCCTTTACCAACCTCTCCATGAAGAAGAGTAACATTCACAAGCTGATTGAAAGAAACTTCAAGTTTCAAAGGTAGAACCATTTCGGGGTTCTTACTCAAAGCATAGATAAACTCTTGATTCTTTACAAGATCCAAAAGTTGTTGAGCAGACATGAATACTCCATCCTGAGGAGTAGCACTAGATTGACCGGCGCTGGGACGGCCTGGTCTAACCATTTCTCTTCTTTAAGAAAGAAATAAAGTAGAATAAAAAGTTATTCTCAAGATAAATATCAAGCAATTCTTGATAGATAAAACAAGGAATCATAAAGGAAAATAGGATGAATCGGTACGAAGACTCGAATTAAATCCTAAAGCACGACTCCTAAGATAGACTTAGGACGATGATCCTTGTTATAAGATTCCATATTGTTTCGAAGTTTGGCTCTGATACCAAGCTGTGACGCCCCACCTCTATACCCATGCTAGCCAAGAACATTACTGTGAATGCTGTCAACTAGCACGGAGAATAAGGCTATTGAGGAGCGACCATCTGTATAATTGCTTTGTGCGAGTACCGATATACCGGATAAAAATATAACTTTTCATTTCAAGAGGAACTCCGACATACCGACACAAACTCAAAACTACTACACGGTGGCTATAATATCTTCGGAAACAAATATAGAAATAAACATAACATAAATCAGTCACAGACAATTCATATCACAAAGGCGAAAATAGATATGAATATTACACATAAAAGTGTATATCAGAGTAGTGGTCAAAAGATCCACGATAATACAAAAGAATAGCAACACGTGCTGTACAAAAGAATATAACTATGAGTCTATATCTCAAGTGTATACAACCAAAAACTACTAAACTAAAGTAGTTAACCAAAAGTCAGAGAAGCAAATCCCGGAAGGAAGTCAAGCAGAAGCACCTGTAACATCTCGGTCTGACCCGAGTATTATTTCATAAGAAAATAATAAACGGATCAGTCTAGCTATAAATATCAGATGACATGATATAACATACAAGATATGGCATAAACATAATATCCATAATGGCATACTACTATAAGCATGTAAATGATAATCAACAAACGATTAATCAATATCACAAGAATCTTCTCAAAGATCCAAAGAGGGCATCATACCCTAAACCTGTACTCATAACAAGTCAATGATATAAATTTCAGAAATCAACACACTAAATCCAAAAATCACAAAGAAGTATGTGTGAGTGGAATCACACAAGTGGTGTCTAGGCTAACCAAAAAGAGTATGTGTGAATGGAATCACACAAGTGGTGTCTAGCCTAACCAAAAAGCAAAAAGGGTATGTGTGAATGGAATCACACAAGTGGTGTCTAGGCTAATCGAAAAGGTATGTGTGAATGGAATCACACAAGTGGTGTCTTGCCTAACCAAAAAGCAAAAAGGTATGTGTGAATGGAATCACACAAGTGGTGTCTAGGCAAACCGAAAAGGTATGTGTGAATGGAATCACACAAGTGGTGCCTAGCCTAACCAAAAAGCAAAAAGGTATGTGTGAATGGAATCACACAAGTGGTGTCTAGGCTAACCGAAAAAGTATGTGTGAATGGAATCACACAAGTGGTGTCTAGCCTAACCAAAAAGCAAAAAGGTATGTGTGAATGGAATCACACAAGTGGTGTCTAGGCTAACCGAAAAAGTATGTGTGAATGGAATCACACAAGTGGTGTCTAGCCTAACCTCCTAAACAAAGAGACATCGCACATTGCTAGTATAAATCACAAAGATGATCGTCATGATCAACGAGAAGTGTCAATTACACTAAGCTAGTAAATATAAAAGTTTAGCTTCATGTCCCATAACCACTTACTTAACTTAAACATTTACGAACAAACTGTAAATCTCCACTAGAAAATTGTCACAAGAGATTCAATCGAACAAGTCCAAGAATTAACCGACGAAGTAAACGCAAGCGTTTCATACCACTTGTTTTACTAAGTCGTTTAATTAGATTTCTCATACGAGTGAGGTAAAGGTTTGTATATACTAATAGATTGGAAATTGGTTTGAGAAAACGAGCTTTGTAATAAAATAGTGTTGAAATCATTTGAAGAAAGAGTTTTGATATTTACTACTAGTATAGAAAACCTTTATATTTTTAAAGTGACAAATCACAAAGGTGATTGTAGAAACAATCAATTCATAAAGATTCACATACGAAGATGTGAATAAAATCCAAAGAAACCGATAAAGAATCCATCGAAATGGATATTCAAAAATCCCTAAAAAGGAGTCATCAAAGTCATAATAAATGATAACAACAAATAGGATCATCACGAATCGATTTAAATTGGAAATTCAATCCAAAAAGGCAAAATGGACTCAAACAGCAGGTTCAGTCGACTGAACAGAGTTTTCAGTCGACTGACCCTGTGCCTGGAAATTTTCTAGGTTCAGGAAACTTTCTGTTTCCAGTTTCAGTCGACTGAACAGAGGATTCAGTCGATTGAATCATGCCTGGAAACTTTCGGGTTACAGGTTCAGTCGACTGAACAGACTTTTCAGTCGACTGAATCTTGCCTGGGCTGTTTTTCAGCCTATTCAAATGAAGAGCAAATTCTTCCAAAATGCAACCGGACGAACATTGGCTCTAAGGGTTTATGCCAATCGGCAGCCCGGCCGTATATGCTCCTCGGTGCATCACCAAAAGCACGATCAAACATCCATATAAGGATTTTCACACAAATTTGACTTAAAAACCCCAAAATTGGAATATTCACAAAACCAATCCAAATCAAGAGCAAATGCACATGAAGAAGTGTTAGGAATTCATACCTAACATTCGAAGATAAATATAAGCATAGATGTGAGATAAAAATCTCACCTTTGAACCCAAATCAAATGAATGAGAAGCTTGAATCAATGGAAGACCAGCCACACTTCAATCTCAACTCAAGAAGCTTGATCTAAGCTCAAAAGAAGAACATTCCCTAAGTTAGGTTTAGGAAATTTCTGAAATCAAAGAGAGAATGAGTTGGAGAAGAAGAAGAGGAAGCTTACCAATGGGTTCTCTTGAACTTTGGAGCAAGAACTTGGATTTGCAAAGGGAGCGAGGGCTTGGAGTTTTAATTTCCTCTTCCACCCTCCATTAACATAAAAGCTTGAGTATTAGGAAAACAGAAGAGAAGTGAATGAAGAGGAGAGGGTTGGAACTGAGTTAAGTGGGGTTAATGGGCTCAGCCCAAACCAAATCCCTAAGTAAAAAGCGGAAAAAATCAACTTTCTCCAAACATATCGAAGCTTATACTCAAAAAGGTCGCAAACGTCATTTTGAACTCGATGGAAGTGGTCTCGAGTCCCAATTCGACGGTTTGCAAAAAGTAGGTTTTCAGACCAAAATCCGATGAACGGTGAAATATTTAAATAAAATATTTAAATATATAATCGATAAATATGCGGGTTGTTACAGTGCGCAATTCCAACCGCCCACTAAGCCAAATAAAAAGGGACCTCTAGACATGGGAAAATCTCGTCCTACTTGGGCATGACCCACTTAGCTGAAGTGACCCACTTCTTCCTACTCTAATTCATATGATTTTTAATGAGTTTTTTTTTGCAAGTGCTCACTTCTTTTGATTCATTTTCCCCAAGATCAGAATCTTACCAATATAAAAATACTAGTACATAAATCAAAACATGTCATTTATATATGTGAAGATATATAAATGTTTCTTGGCCCATCAGAATAATTAAAATTGCAAAGAAAATTTTATCACATAATATTCTCGTATCTGAGAGATATTATGTCACATAGCTTCTTTCTGGTTCAATCTCCCTCTCTTTTCTTTAATTTAAAATAATACTCTCTTAATATTTTCTTATTTTATTTTTCAGCTTGTTTCTTGATCCCAATTGATTGATTTCCAGATTTTTCAGATAATTCCTCTTTTTTTCCATTTGTGAAATCAGGAGTTTAACACTTATAGTTTTCCTTTTGAATTTCCTACTAAGTGTTAGAATAGCTCAAGCTTGTGGGTTTAGCCCGGGGTACTCCTTCTTTTCACAACAATATTTTTATGTCAGATATAAATACTTATATTTGGATTCATAATGTATGTAATAGTCCTATGATTATTGTGGTTGTAAGTGAGTTAAAGCCCTGTCAGAGGAAAAATAATGCAAGTAAACAAGTGCTAACTTATTCTAGCATACCAAGAATTTTTTTGCATATACATGTAATCATCATGTTCCAGGCAATTTATTTAAGGAACCAAACTCAGATGAGACTGTGGTGCAGACCTCTAATGGTTATTGAATGATGGCTATTGACATAAACCAAGTTGCAGTGAGGTAGTGGTCATGCTTAACATTTTACCAAATTCTTTGATATTGCAGAATCTTAAAGTTTAAACAAGACCAAATGCAAACAAACTTTAAACTGTATTTGATGCAACTGAATATTGTTTAATATGATTGTAGTGAATGCTACTAGTACTTTACATACATCATATTATAACACATTTCAATACTGAAAAATCAGACATGCAAGAAAGGTTTGTAGACTAAAACTTCAAGCTTCTCATGGTCTTATATCAATTTATAAGTCATGATCAAGCCTCACTGACTAAACTAGATTAGGTTTAACCATCACCTAACAGTTCTACTACATGCATTATCAAAAGAAAACCTCTGCAGTTTCACTATTGAAAACTTATCAGATATGTAAAAGAAAGTATGTCCACATATAAAATTTCATGGCATAATTTTCTCCATCACAACCCACCAGAAACCATCAAGGTCAACTACTTAGATCAGTAACTCAAGGTACAAATAATATTTAAGTTTTTACAAATTCTTTTCAAATGAGTAAAGCCACTACAATGCTGAAAGGTCTGCAGAGACTTAAGAAAGTTTGCCTATCTATCTTTATTACAATGAACTATTGCATTTTAAAAAAAACTCAGGTAAGTCTTCTAATTTTCCAAGCAAGCAAGCTATTCATGCATCTCTACCTGCAACAATATTTTGAGCTGCCTCAATAAAATAAGACACCCCAAATATTGCAAGGGCAATAAATAGGGTCAGAATAAAATTCTAGTATGAGTGAAATCAATATTAAAAATTCTTAAAACTGTGCAAAGACATACATATTTAACACTATTCAATTTCATATTAAACCTGAATATATGTACATTTAAATTTTCCAACAAACATACACCCTAGCATTCGTCCCTTCAATCCATTCAATTATACATTTACAAGCTCCTATGGATTTAGCTTCCTAAAATCCATAGCATAACCCTTCGATCCCATTTTATATTTTATACGGTCTAAACTCTTGCCTTTGAATTCAAAGTGTGCATTGCTAAGGTCTCAATTCTGTTAACCTTTGCACAGACGCCTTCAGGACTTGAACAAGTCATGCACATACCCATCATCCACCTGATGATGAGTAGATCAAGGCACCTCTCCTAAATTACTTTGTAATTTAGAGACCATGCTCATTTAATTTCTGAGGAATTTTCTTTTTAATTCCAAAGGTGCTCATGTTCTTTCTTTCATTACATAAACCCAAAATTTTATTAAACTCACTCAAGAGTTTACATCCAACCATACAAAGAATTCATGCAAAATTGCACATCCAAAGTCATTCTGGCCTAATCTTATTTTATAAAACTGCCTGTATATTTATTTCTAGAAATTTTCCCATTGCTTGCATAAATCTGATGAAACCATAAGGAATACTATAATTATTTTGCTGTGAACATAGGATAGGGTTTTTAAGAAAACCCATAAAACATATTGGCTCCTGATCTGAACAAATCAGCACATGTTTATAGTATTGCATTTTTCATATCATTTTTAATATGAACTAGGCATGAGCATGAATCTCATTATTCACACTGCCCACTTTATTTCCCTTTGATATCCTAATTATCAATAAAACATTCAGTTCATTCTTCATATAAAACTGGAATATAAAATCCATTTCTATGATATGAATATATGATTGATTATTTATATTTCAAAGCAAAAATAGAAACAATTATAACAAATCAAAACAGATCAAAACATTAACCAGAAATTCAACCAAAATACCATCCCTGATCAACATGTATTTATTCAGAGAATAAAACCAAACAGAAAAACATAATATGATTTTATATAAAATAATTTGGCTGCCCTTACTTGGGTCTTAATGCCTTAATCTTTTAAATGATTATCACTCACCTTCCTCTCCTCTTCCCCGAGATGCTTAAGCTCGAAGACTGTGTGAGTTTCTCCTTTCTAATTTTTTTTTTTTGAATTAAACTTCTGTTTTTCCTCCTCAGAGAAAAACCTCTGCCTTACCCCTTGATTTAAATCATTTAACTAGGGTTTTAATAGAGGAAACACCCATTTTATCCTTACAAAAATAAAAGAAGCCTGTATGCATGATTATGGCTAATTTGGCCATTTTCTTTCTTATTTCTATTTTAGGTGAAAACAGTTGTTATTCTGATTTTCCATGTGCATGCTATTTGCATGATTCTATCTGTACATTATTTTTGTGTGACTTAATTTCACAATGTATCTTATCATACCCGGGTTACTTCTCAGGTTTCTTTCTATAAGTTTTGTTTTTAACTAACATAATTTACCATTTGCTTCTTTCATGATTTATTTCAAAAATGCATCCACACTGATAAATATTGCTTGACTGATTTCTAAGCATTTCAGTTATCAAGAGGATTTTTATTTTATCATCCCATACTTCTCTGATCATATGTATACACAATATTCACATATATATAAGTCATGTGAATTTTAGAGTTCATTTTTATACTTAATCATTTCCCTCTCATCATTGTATATAAAATAAATAATTATCCCCTTGCATAATTACTTCACTCACTTCTGATATCCATTCTCAAGCTATTTTTATTCTTTGATTTTTTATATAATACATATATATATATATATATATATATATATTTACACATATAATATGTGAATATAATGCTCCTCTTTACTCAGCTATTTGTCTCCCCATTTTTATTTTCTCTAACTATCATTCTCTCACTTATTTACTTCATTCATTCTTGGTATTTATTTTCCATTTCCTGTTTTTCTTCCAAGTAGTTTTTATTCTCAAAAAAATTTGGGTCTTCACATTAGCCTTGCTCCACCTCCCCTGTTTTAGCCATTCCTGGTTGATGAGGCTTGAGGCTACGATTACCTTTAGAGAACACATATCTTAGAATTCTCATCGTCCACCTGACGATGTTCTGAAAGCATTCAATCCATACAAGTACGTTCCGGGTTCGAACGAAACCGAAGGCATTATCTCGTTACACTCATTTTGGAATCACCCTCAGAGTTAACGACGATAACCCTTGCACTCCAAATCATCATCTCGAGCCTGTAAGTACTATTTCCATCAACTCATCACGGAATCACCCCAAGAGTTATACTGACTAATAGTCCTTACACCTCGAGTCTTCACTCTTCACATAAGATTCACGACCTATCGTTAATTTGGATCGATGTGGTTTTCGGATATCCATAAATGGAAACCCGATCACGATCTCATCGAAATCCAAAGCGTGTCTTTTAGGTTCAAGTTGTTTTAGGGTTTAAAACAATTCAATTATATTATCTATATGAACACAGATAGATAATTCACAGATCACAACAGATAATCACAATAGATAATCCACATTATCATTATCAAAAGATAATCCATACGTCATCACAATGCAAACAATGCATCCATATCACTCAACATTACTAATCTCATAGCTGAGATTTAAACCATTCAAGGCAACCATTATCAACCATTCATAAGCAATGATCTATAATCATACATCTATAATTAATTTAAAATGAATTAAATTAATTACATCTTATCTAATTAATTTAAATGAATTAAATTAATTACTTACATCGATATAAATCTTGCCTACGTAACCATTAATTAATTACAAATTAATTAATTATCCTCACATTTATCATCTTAATTAATCACTCTTGATTAATTATACTTTAATTAATTTCCCAAAATTAATTACTCTAAACCAAATACAGTAATTAACCTTTAATTACTTCATTAATTATTTAAATTAATTAATTACATTTAACCTTAATTAATTACAATTAATTAATTACACTTAATCACTTATTATTGATTAATTAACCTAAATTAATCAATCTTAATTGCATCATTAATTATATTAATTGATGATCCTTAATTATACCTAATTAATTGCTCAATTAAATTAATTACTTTCAGTAATTGATCTCACTTAAAACAAATTATTAACCACCTTTGATTAATCACATTAAGTAATTAACTATCTTAACTACTTCATCAAATTAATTATTCCTTAATTAATTTCTTTAATTAATCCCTTGATTAATTATACAAAATAATTTAATCCAAATTATTTTCACAACCCCAACATCATCCACTAATTACATCCAGTAATTATCTTTTAATTACTTCACTGAGTAATTTTACTTCATTAATTACATCAAGTATTTATTATCAAATCCAATGATTAAAGTTAATTAAACTTAATTAATTAATTTAAACCAATCTCAATAAACTCCATTAATTACATTAAGTAATTAATGTCTTAATTACTTTCATTTAGTAATTAAACTTAAATAATTTTTACAATTGATTATCATTAATTAATTATTAAAAATTAATTATATTAATTAATTACTAAACAATCCTTAGTTAATGACCTTCATTAACTATTTATCATTCTCTAATTACTTTTCTTTAATTACTTCTTAATTATCTAAAATTTTAAATTAATCTAAATTATTAATTATAAATTAAATAAATAAGTCATTCCTTAATTATCTTATTTATTTAATTATTTTAACACCTTAATAATTTCTAAGATAATCCATTTCTTATTAATAATTTTATTAATATTAAAGTATATTTGGAACATTGCATTTTTAAATTTAAATTCAAATTCCATTTTGAATCTAAAATTCAAAATGATATTTATTTAAGCATTAACCAATTTAAATTCCATTTATAATCCTTTCAAATAAATGTAAATAACATTTATTACTTATATTTAAAACTTATATAAGATAAGTCTTTAACTAATATGCTTAATTTCATTTGAAAATTAGTTTAAAGTACATTACCATTTAAATTGCAAATTCCAGTTAACAAATCATCTAACCTTCTTTTATAAACCTTTTATAATGACTTCATTCAAAAAGGAAATCAAGTTTAAATATTTGTTTGAAAACAAATTTACCTCTAACAAACAATTTAAATTAAACTTGTTTGAAACATTCAAAATTTTGAAACTTATTCAAATATCCGATTTTAAATTCAAGACACTTGAACCCATTCCTTATTTAAATCATTTGATTTAAACTTGAATGAAACTTTTGATTTAAACCTTGATTTTTAAAACTCTTTATTTAAAATCCAAATTCCATTTTTTTTAAAAACCTGAAGATTCAAAGGTCTTAAGAAAAACTGAACTTAAAATTTAAATTCAAACTGCTATTTTAAATTAGGTTTCAGATTTTCAAAATGAAATTCAATTTCCAGAAAAACTGTCAGGTTTATTTCTTTTTTTTTTAAACTGAAAACCACTTTCAAAATTTAGAAACTTATAAGATTTCAAAACCCTTTGAAACTACAATACATGCTGGATTTGAACTTGTTTATATCTTATCATAACAACTTTGAAATTCATTCAAATTTTGATTTAAATTAAAAACTTCAGACAGTTTTACAGAAAAACTTTAATAACTACAAATACCCGAGCTAACCTAATAGTACTTCGAGTCCTCCATCCATAAACTTCGAGCAAAACACAGCCATCACTCGAGTAATACTCGAGTTCAAAAACACTGCAATACCCAGAAAAGAACATCAGACCCAAAAAGTGCACGTGCACCGTGCCTCCGGCCATCATCATCCACCTCCGGTGGCTTCCCAACGACGACGATCAACCTCACGACCAACCACCACCATCAGATCCTCCTTCCAAAACACGAAATCGAATTCGAATTTCTATTCCAAAACCTGGAACAGAAGGAGCAAAACCCATCATAACCTGACGTCGCCAAGATCACGACCCTCCGACCACCTAAAATCCAACAACTCCGGCTGTGCTTCCACCCACGACCAAGCTTCCATCTGCCAAATCCCCATTCAACTCGATCAAATCTACAGGACGAATCGACCAAACCAAACTACCCAGACAAAATTAGGGCTATAGAAAGTAAAACATCATCACTGCATCCATGGTGGTTTTCATCACCTTCCCTTATTTTTCCCAGCTTCATTGGTAACTCCTCTACCCACAAAATGAACCCCGATCCCTCAATATAGATAGATCATAAGAAATCCCCTAATTCCCCTTTTATGTTCTTTACAGAATTACACCATTTCTTATCATTTTAAATTATGATTTTAAGCTTCCAAAATCATGATTTAGAGTAATAATATAGTTTACATTCTTAAATTTATAAATTAAGATGTTTGCATTTTACTCATATCAAATTTGTTCAGTCTTCCCCCTTGATTCCCAGTGATGTTACCATCCTATTTAACTTAAAGGTATATTAACCAAATCTTTACTGGAACACAAGAGTTTCTTTTGAAACTTAAGTTTTAACATGACTAAACTAAAAGATTTGAATTTAAATTTATAAACCAAAAACTTAAAACTGGGAACAGAGATGTTCCAGATATTCAAATGCTCTCTTCATACAGCAGAATTCATCAAACATATTTGCACAAACATACTTGTAAACATACCCAATTGCAATATTTTTTACAAAAAAAATAACATGCAACCTTAATTCATTTTAAGTTAAAAAGTTACTCACCTTAACTTGATGGCAGAGCAGTGATTTTGAAAAAGACCTTGGTGCTTTTTAAAACTGGAAATATGTAGTTCCCTTTTTTTAAAACTTTGTTAAGCATGCTCCTTACTTAAAACTGTATGCATGCTGCTTCCAAATTGAAATGATGCAGATTTGCCTTGATTTAATATGCAGGCTTAAAAACAGTTTTGCCTTGAAACTATATAGAGTATAGATTTGCAGAAAATTGAAGATGCTTTCAGATTCTTATTTATGAATGGAAGTGTTTATTTTTTTTTCTTGATTTGTTTGACTTCAGTTTTTTAGAAGAAGAAACGAAGATGAGGGAAAGAAATTTTATATAAACTGAAATTATTAAAAAAATAAAAACAAAAGAAAATACTAAATTAAATTTTGACACTTGTCTTACAATATAACATTTGTCAAAAACCTTATTTTACCATTTAACATGTGTTATGTAAGACCTTAGGATGTTACACTTGTCTTATGAAAGTAATTAGTATTTAACTAAAAGTTAATTATTATTTAGTTAGAAGTTAATTTAGGTTCTAAAATGTTTACACTCGTCTGTTTATGTTAATAAGCTATAATTAAGTTAACTTATATTTTAATTAGATATTTAATATAAGATAAATGAAAATCCTTGTTTTAATTAATTAGTTAACATGTATTTATTTACATGTGGATAATCTCAAAATGAATAAATCCAATTTAATTTATGAAAATAAATGCAAATATTATAAAAATCCAAAACAGATAAAAATACTTATACTTTAAATTTTCAAAGCTTTTGAATTCAAGTTCAAATTAAATTTTGAAATCAAGTTATATATACATACACTATTAGATTTTTGAAAAACAATTATTTTTATAAAAAAATCTATTTTAAAAACAATGTATTATTATATTTTTAAAATAACAAAATTTGATAACCATAAATAACTTATAAAAGAAATTGTTTCTTTATCAATAAATTATTTATTTTATCCAATTATATCCAAATAACCGTTATTGTTATTTTTATTTTAAATTTAAACTTGAGTTAAAACATATTTTAAATCATTTCAACATTTACCCTATGCATTTAAAATCATAAAGTTATTTATTATATACTTTTAAAAACTTAATATCAAATAAATTAATTTAAACAAATTAAATTTTTATCTTATCAATTTAAAACCATATTTATTTATTAAATAACTTTTTTTTTAAAAGTTTAACTTTTAAATAAAATCAAAATTCCCAATTTACTAAAGATATATATATATATTTTTATAGAAAAAAGGATTTATTTATTTATTAGATTAAGACAAGATCTATTTACAATATATACATATCCTATATACATTATAAATAGAAAATAATTTATTAGATTTAAAAAGATAAAATCTATCTATTAACTATTTGTTTTAATTGGATTATTAAATTAACTCAAATTTTATTAACAAAATTATCAAATCAATTTAATTTTTTATTTCAGATTATTAAATTGATATTGCTTAAAAATTATGGGTCATCACAATACAGTACCGCAAGTCCTTCGTAAACTGGAGGGCTATCAGAGGGCACTCCATAGGTATGGTACAAAACAAACTCATAGAAGGCACGCTAGGGCATGTGAACTTGGCACATGAGGAGATGCTAGGGTAGATATACCAATTGCACTCCCGGACTGGTGGTAACGCATAACAGCTACTACCGCCCACCTCGGACACATTCCCATAATCAAAAATCGAGGGGTGACCACCAAATCAATCACAAAGTCAAATATAATATCGAAGAAATATGCCCGCTAGGAGGAATGACCTCACTTCGCCCGGTATAGCTCCTGATTTTGGTCACGTCTAAGCTAACTCACGGGAGTCAAGGTGACGTCATACCTTATGGAAATCGTTCACCAAACCATCCAACTTCATTTTTAGAATCTCCACCACGTACACAGTTGTTAAAGTGGTTTTTGGTAATGGCAGAGTGTATGACAATATCTGATCCCGGTCTCTTTAACAACCAAACGCTTATTTCACACCGGATGGTTCTTTTACATTTCAAAAGTTGATTCACAATTCATATCAAAATATCATATTCTCAAAATCATAATACTTTTGAAATCATATTCATATTGAGATCATATTCACTTTAAAATCCGTATTCGCTTTCAGAAGTCATAATTCCTTCCAAAACCATATTTTCAAAACAGGTTGAATCCTTACTTCAAAGTCATCATACTTAATTAAATATAACATTTAAATTCCAACTTGTGTTAGAACATCATTTAATCATTTTTACCTTTAAGCCAATGAATTTGAATTAAAATACTTCCCTATTTACTTAGTCTAAAAGTTTAGAAAATAGTTTAAATAGTTATAAATAGTTAAATAGTTATAAATAGATGTAAAATAGATTAAATAAAATTAAAATAGATTAAATAGGCTTAAAATAGATTAATTAGATTTAATATGAGTTAAATGGTTTAATTAGTTTTAAAAATAAATCTAATGGTTTTAAAATAAGTTAAATTGATTTAATATAGTTAATATAGGTTAAAATAGTTTATAAATATGAAAATCATAAAATTTAGAGTCTTAAACATAATATAATTTAAAATAGTTTATGTTTGAAAACATGAATTAGTAATTTATATCAATTTAAAAATATTTATTTCTTTTCAACAAATTTAGACCATTTCAATTTCTCAAACTCAATTTCAGATTTCTAAATTTCCAATTCCTAATAAATCATTCAATTCGATATCGCTTCCAAACAATGTTCAAAATATCACTTTAAATTATTCCAATTCTGATACATTTCAGAAGTTATATTTTTCAACAACTCAAATAACGCTTCTGACAAATTTCACTTATATCTCAAATTCGGCTTTTAAAATTTCAATTTCATTTCTTAAAGTCATTCCTCTAAACTAATTCGCATTTAACATAAAACTTGATTTCAATAACACTTCAATTTAAAACAAATTTTTATTTCAAAATATCCAGTTATTAAATTTCAAAAATTTAAGGATTTTAAAATTATTTAATTTAACCAATCCGGTGTCCGTATATAATTTTCTACCCTAGGGTCAAGTGATATGGATATTTATCATTTCAATCTGCAATTTAACATGTTACGGTTATATATCATTTCAAACCGCAATCCCGAATGAAATAAAAATCCATAACAAACTTGTAGTTTATAACAACATAAAATACAACATGCATTCATTTAATAACAACAGTCAAACATCCATCACAATCATCATCCAAGTCAATCAATAAATATCAGTATAGAATAGATAACCAATACAATTATTTAATTGGCAATATATATTCAATACTAAATTAAATGACGATTTAATTTAATAAATTCGAATTAATTAAGATGATGTTTCAAAATATAACATACAGTCATAAATAAATTTTCAACACATCAAAAATTCAATTAAAAAACATAAGAAATTTTAGAAGTTGTGAGTGGGTTAAAACACTCACCTTTGTATTTAAATTGAATTGAAATCCAATTTAAACAAAAAAATCAAATAGTCTCCGAATTTGTCCAAACCAGTTTCAGAATGTCCAGAATTTCAATATGATTCTAAAGGAGAAAACCGCGCATGAAACAGACCTCGTATGTAAAAGTTATTGCATTAAAACGAGTTGAAATTGAAATAAAAATAAAATAAAATAAAAAAGAGAGAAATGACATTACCAGGACTAATGTCATCCTCACGCACGTTTACCTCCATCTTCAAACCCTAGCACCTGGAAACCTTTGTACGCAACCATCCCGAGCAGCGCACGCCGCCAAGCATCGAGTTTCACGTCGCACTCCAAGCGTGCGCGCCAAGGAGGAAGCTCCGACCTCTACGACATGACACAATAGCGACCCCACCCCCTCCGCCAACGCAGAAACGAATAGTCGCCGCCTTAAGGTAAAACCCTAATCGAATTTTGCCGACCAATCAAACTGTTGATTCGACGAACAAAGCACGCTAATGCATTCCCCTCAATCCACTCTACAATACCCACAATTGATTCGATGATCGAACAAATTTGATCGAGGCATGATAAATGGCATTGAATAGTTCGACGTTTTCTAGAAAATGATGAACCAAAACGAAAAAAAAATTGCGGATCTAAGATGCGCTCGTCGAGAGCTTCAAATTGATATATAATTCGATATATATCGAGAAGTTTGAAATTTTGGCTTTAAATTTGATTTGAAATTGCAATTGGGAATTATATTTTGTCCGCCATTGGACTGAGGAGAAGCAAATGGATTTGTACATATAGAATTGAGGAATAAGAATGACTAGGGTTTATAACAAGCTATTTATAGACAAAGCTGAAAATAGAACGAATGGAACAGATTTGATTATAACGATAAACGACAAACGATCCGAAAAAACCATTTCAACTCCGGAATGAAAAAGGGTCAACCCAAATATCAAAATAGATGTTTTCAATTATTTTAAATTCGATCGAACAGGTTTCAAGTTCTAGTTTCATCGTATGAAGAAGTTATGCAAAAATCAGTTTATTTCAAATTGATTTTAATTGATTTTGATTAAATTGATTTCTAGACATTTCGCGATCGTACGATCAAACGACAAGTTCGATCGCTACGAAACTTGAAATCCTACAATAATTCACTGCTACGGGTCCGATGAAAGTGGTTTCGTTGAAATCTGAGTCAGTGGCCAAAATGGCTATTTTCCTATTAATTAAAATATTAATATTAAATTAATCAATTCACTTTTTCAATTCAAATTCTATAATTTAAAATTTCTATCACTTCGAATGAATTAGAAATTTATAATCCCTTAAAACCCATTTTTTCATCAATTCAAAGTTAATTAATTCACCACTTACTGTATTAAATTACTATTTAAGTAGATTCATTAATTATCAATTGAAATTCCAATAAGTCAATTATTTGATTTCTCAACCTAGTTATCAAATCAATTATTAACTTATGGGTATAATTAACATTGTTTATATTTATCACACTAATATTCCCCATTTTATCCTAATTTCCATCAACATAGTGTTTAACTTCATTTATCTACAATAATCCATTTATTATAAATTGCATTCCAATTAATCATAAATAATACAAATAAATTGATACGCTTCCATTACAATCTTTTTATTAAGTCCATTATTACCCTATAAACCTAGTTAACCTTTGTTTTACCTTACATTTTCTTAATATACTCCAATTCCATATTTATTCGTATTAACTGCCATATTTCCATTTTATTGTATTTTTGACAAATATATACATTTAATTATGACTAAGGATTCTCAACGAATTCATTTAACTTGGTTTCATTCTTTTCACTATAGCAGCTATTACTTTATAAATAAATTTACATTTTTATTTATTTTACATTCACACTTCCAGTTATCGTATTAATTCTCATAAATATAACATTAAAGTTCATTTAATTCTAATTAATTTCCTATTTTAATTTAGTTAACTAATTAAATAGGTAACTTATAACAATCGTTACCAACATCTTTACATTACAGTTAAGTTTATTATTTTCAACAAATTATTATAATTATTTACATAATACTGAATTCATTCAATTACCATTAATTATACTAATTCATTTATTTATACAACACTTTCCATTATTTACTTATGTTCAATTTTATACCCAAATATAACATTTGCAACTAAATTAATAAACCAACTAAATAGTAACTTATAACCGTTACTATAACTTTAAATCACACTTATGAATTCATTGCTCACAAACAAATGTTACAATTCTTATATAACCTAAATTTTTATTCAATGGTCATTTATTTCATACAATTTCATTTATAAATTTTAATGTTTGCATTTGTTTTCTTACATTAATTTATAACCAAGTGCAACCATTTACATTATTTCATCATTGGGATTTCACTTTAACTGTCAATAATTAGTTTTTATTATCACTGCTACATTTTGATTTTAGCATTCATTTCATTATTAACTTACAAATTTTTTATTTTCCAAATTTATTTACCAAAATCATATTAAATTACCAAATTTAGTTATTGAAAATTTATTTTTCGTTACAATTTTAACCTATATTGACGATATAAATTATTTTAACCTGTTTTAACCAATTTAATTTATTTTAAACTAATTAAACCATTTTAATTTATTTTAAATCTAATTGATCTATTTTAAAGCCCTTTAATCTATTTTTATTATACTAATCTATTTTAAATCCACTTAACTATCTCAAATCGATAAAAATACTATTTTAATCTATTTTAAAATATTTTAGAGTATTCTAACTATCCTAAAATTTATTTTTTTAACTTTGTTAAACTATTTATAACTATCTAAACTATTTTCCTAAATTTTCAAACTAGGTAAAGTAGATGTGTTACATTCAAATCCTCAATTTTAAAGAGAATACGGTTAAATGATGTTATAACCTAAGTCGGGATTTATATAACCACTTTGATTTAATATGATGATTTTTAAATGAGAGTTAACCTATTTTGAAAAATATGACTTTTGAAAGAAATATAATTCCGAACTATGATTTCAGATGTAATATGATTTCAAAGGTGAATATGATTTCAAGGTGAATATAATTTCGAAAGTGATACGGTTTGAATTGAATATGATATTTTAATATCAATTATGAAATGGTTTTGAAAATATAAAATAACCATCCGGTGTGTAATAAGCGATTGGTTGTTAAAGAGACTGGGATCAGATATTGTCATGCTCTCTGCCAATGCCGAAAACCACTTTAACAACTGTGTACGTGGTGGAGATTCCAGAAATTAACTAGGATGGTTTGGCGAATGATTTCTATATAAGGTATGACGTGACCCAGATTCCCGTAAGTCAGCTTAGATGTGACTTAAACAGGAGCTATACCTGGGCCAAGTGAGGTCATTCCTCCGATCGTACATGCTTCTTCGATACCATATTATGACATTTGTGACGATTTGGTGGCCACCCCTTGATTTTGATAATGGGAGTGTGTTTCGAGGTGGGAGGTAGTAGCTGTTATGCGTTACCACCAGCCCGGTTCTGCAATTGGTAAATCTGCTTTGGCATTGCCTCGAGTGTCATGTTAACATGCCTTAGAGCGCCTTCTACGAGTTTGTTTTGTACCATACCTATGGAATGCCCTCTCGGTAAACCTCATGGAGGAGCGTACGGTACAATATAGACTATGGGAATATATAAAACGTGTTAAGGGGGATATGGGTAATGCATTAACGCTATTTTAATACTTTACTTTAGACATTATTATGATAGCATATTGTACTACATAGTAGATAGTTTAACGGATCCTTAGGAGATGGGAATCCCGAACATCTCTTATGTTACTACACCCATGTTAGACAATGGATAAGAGATGTTAAAACTCATAAACATCTCTGACGCCGTTACACTCATATTTAATGTTGATTTAACTAACATAAGATCTTCTAGTTCTGACTTGAGTGTTTTATCTTTTTAATTTGCTCGGGTCAGCTTGAGCATTTCAGGTTTGAAGACCTTATTTATGAAGAACGAAGACGAAGATTTGTACTATTATTATTCACTATATTTATTCCATTACATCATGTTGTGCCGCTGCACTTATATATTTTATTCCAGTTTATGTAACTCTGATGTTTGTGTTGTAAAGAACAATCAAATTTATTTATAAAACAGCTTCATGAACTGTTATTTGAATATTATATTTTGTCATTCCGCTGCGAGATTCTGTATTTGTTTTATTTCTTTCTCTTTTCTTATTTACCCCATAACTATATGTCATTTTGAATGGTTTGAGTTTGATGTGCGTGTCTTCTTAAAACGTCCAAAAAGGCAGGTCTTTGCAGTATTCTAAAGTTATCGCTTTTACTGTCTTATTTATATTATATGTGATTGTTCCACTATGAGATTTTGTTTCTCTTTGTTTTTTTTTATCATTTTACCCTAACATTTTGTCTTTCCTGCAATCGGATATTCAGCATTTGAATACGTTGATGTATTTAGTGTCGACTTTTGATGGTCGAAAAGACGGGTTATTATATGTGCCCTTGCACATGCTCCTGCACTTTAAATGTGAACTTTTTTTTGCTTGTTTCTTATGTACTTGCCCTAGCTTATGTGTTGTGGCATGTAATTGGCTTTATTTTGTGCATGTGATGTGTGTGCTGATCTTGCAGGTTTGTTCTGGTACTTATGCGACTTGCGCACTTGCACATTAAATCTGAACTTGAATTTACTTTGTTTTTTGGATGTGTCATGTGCTTGTTGCATGCCTGGGCACTTTGTTAAGCACTAATTTTTGCTTGACCATGTTGGTGTTGTTATTGCACCTTGTTCATTTGGAATTGCTTGATCTTAAGGCATGTACAGTGATACACTGTGCAGTCTTAAGTTACTCATGCACATATTGGCTTAGTTTTTATAACGACCCGCTATTTTTGGACTATTCGCCTCCGCACATGTCGGACTTGAATAACTCAAAATATCGAATTGTTAATTTAAATTTGGCAAAACTGAGATATACAGTAAATAAATAGTCACAGAGCACGGACACAGAGAAATAAAATGCAGCGGAAATAAAAGAGATAGTAGTTCATGAAGCTACTATATAAATATATAAGATACATCAGAGTTTACAACAGAAGAGTAATACGATACATCAGATACAAATCAATATACATCACTGGAATCAACTTGATATCTGAAAGCTGGATAGATGAATGGATCTCCAAGCGAAGCTCCAACTCCAAGGGCGTGTCTCGAATACTAGTTCACTCAGTCTGACCCGAGCGTAAAGCAAAACACAAAACACTCGAGTCAGGATTAATATTCTTTTATCAATAAATCCAACTCAAATGAAATAGCAATCTAAATACAAATAACTCAAAGGATGTTGGAATAACCATCCTTTAAGGATCCGTCAAACTATCTACTAGGTAGTAGTGTACGCTAAATAGATAATGTCTATCAGTAATATAAAGTATCAAAATAGCGTTAAGGCGTTACCCATAATCCCCCTTAACACATTTTTATAATGCCATAGTCTATACAGCACCGTAAACCCCGCCGTAAACTGGTGGTTATCAGAGGGTACCACATAGGTATAACACAAAACAAAACGTAGTGGTCGCGAATAGGATAATCAGTATGACAAGGTACATGAGGCGATACCAACTAGGATACTAGTAGTTGCGTGATCCGGACTGATGTTGGGCATAGCCAGCAGCCACCTAAATTGGGTTAAGTAGATTTAAAATAGATCAAAATAGTTTAAGTATTCAAAATAGTTTATATCACTGAGTAATTTGGAAAAGAAAATATAATAGCTTCAAAACCAATCCATTTCAATTATAACTTCCCAATTCAAATCAATTTCGATTTCCATTCTACCGATTTCAAATTTCGATTTCAATTCAATTCAACGTCAACTTTGACTTCAAATTAATTCAAATTTACATTCACCTTCAATTTATTCAATTTCAACTTATATCGATTTTTAGCTCGATTTTCAAAATATCCATTTATAACACTTAACAAAATTTTCCATCAATATTCAAGTTTAAATCCAAATTTCAAATATGATTCAATTCCAAGCTCAATTTCGAAATATCATTTTTTATATTACTTTTACTTAGTAATATTCAAAGCTCGAATTAAGGTTCAATCTTTAAAACAAATCAAATTTCGAAATTCAATCATATCCCGATTTTAAACTTTCAAAGTCTCCACTTAAATTATTTAAAAATTTCTTTAACCAAAATTTATTTCAACATTCCAACTCACATTTTCGATAAATTCGATTTCTATAAATTCGATTTCTATTTATAACTTTTACATCAAACATTTAAATAAATTTCAAATCGACGATTTTAAAAATTATTAATTTAGCCAATTCGGTGTCTGTATATAATTTTCTATCCTATGGCCAAGTAATTATTTATTTCAATTAAATGTCAGGGATGAATATATATCACTTAAATTAAATCACAGTATCATATGTATGCATAACAGGATATATATAAGCAAATAAACATCCAAACATTCAAATATCAACCAAAAGCATCCAACGAAATACATCATCCATTAGGCAATACAATTCATGGCAATTTCATAGTTATCGATGTCAGGTAATTTAATCGCAATTCAATTTCAATTTCAATTTAACTGTCAATTTAATTTTTCAACGGTTAATCCAAATAACAAGCTATATGACAATTAAATTTATATCAAACAACGACAAATAAAATTCATATCACTTCATAATGTCAATTTAACTAGCATAAAGATATTTAGTACGGTGTGAGCGTTATAAAACACTCACCTTGATTTTTCGATTTTAAATCAAATCAAACGACGTTCGATTCAACTCAAAATTTTCTCTTGCTCCAAATGATTCCAAACCAATTCCATAGCATAGTATTCGACAATACGACCGCAACGCAACTTGTTTCGTCCGAAACGGACCTCGCATCAACAAGTTATGACATTTAGAAGTTAATACGAATTTAAACACAAATTAAATTCAACTTTTATTTTAATTTTTATATCCAAACCCACATCTGCCGTCCATTCCACAAAGCAAGATCACGGCCGCGACCTTCCCTTCTTCTTCTCCCCAGGTTCGAACGCGTACACGAACCCAAACGCCGGCCTAAACCCTAAACACGCAACCCAAAACAAGCATCTACAACTCGATCAGGATGCACCACTGTGAAGCCAACATCGAATGCAATCATCGGCCAGAGGCCGGTCTTTCTCGGCTACCCCTAGATGCTCGAAAATCGTGCGCAACCGTACGCATTTAAACCCAATCCTCGTCACTCCGTAGCTCCAATCGCGATCTTGACCGTTGGATAGGTAGCTCTCGACGAGCTCTACAATTGTCCAGTTGAAAGTTTTTGGAATAGGTTAGTGGATTTCAAGAAATTCGAGGGGGAACGAGGAAGATTTTCATCCATTCATGGTATAAGAGGCGGCCGGCAGCTAATTTTGAAACCCTATTTTTAAATTTTTCTAAATTATGAAGACAAAGGGGCTATTTATAGGAAACGGCGAATTCTCTTCATTCCGGATTTTCGAACTCCGATTTACGCACGGTGACTGACGTTTCTAGGGTTTACCCCGCGTTCCGGACAGAATGGAACAGGTTTCGGAAGCTAATTCGATCATCTGCGTGAGATATGGAATTAAACGATCAATTTAAATTAAACCGATTTAAACCGATTTCGATGCGTTTTGGCTCGCCCCGGACAAATGATAAATCCGATTGACACGAAATTTGAAATCTTACAATAATATCACATTACGGATCCGATGAAACTGGTTTCGTCGAAATCCGACACTGTTTGAAAAAATGACTATTTTAACACGCCAAATTAATATTAAAACAATTTCGATGCGTTTCGAGCTGCCACGGTCAAACGACAACTCCGATTGCTACGAAAATTGAAATCCGATAATAACTAACTATTACGGATCCAATGAAACTAGTTTCGTCCAATTCTGAGACTGTTCAAAATTGGGCTAATTTCCAGTCGATAATTAAATATTAAAATATTCAATTTTCACAAATAAATTTTAAATTCAATTTTAAAAGTTCTATAGCATCATTATAACTTTCATATGATAAAATAAAACTTTACAAATCATTTTTAATCATACTAAACCCATTATTCAATTTATCCAATAAATTCCAATTTTTTTTAAAATTTTATAAACTCTATTAAAATCCCAATATAACTTACCTTCGCTTTGGAAACCAATTTGAATCTTATTAAATCAAATTCCAATTATTCACTCTAATTTCATATATTAAATTTCAATATCATATTAATCATATCAACTTCGGAATTTAATTATTCAAACATTTGTAATATTAAATTTAACAAATTGATTATACTTAAATCACCATCCTTTGAAATATTCAAAACGAACTAAAAATTTAACTTTTGAAACGAATTAGAATTATAGAACAACCATTTTCATTATACGGTTATTCAATTCCCATTATCAAATTATTCAATAAGTTTTAAATATTAAATTTAAACAATTTACCTGTTCAATATTCAATATTTGATTTAAATAGATTTTACTTATAAATCAATTACTCTATTATACCCAATGGATTCAACATTTATTATCCTATTCAACTATCGATTGCAAAGGAATTCACTAAGTAGCATTCGTTTTTCATTACTCGGATAATTATTGTTGCAATTCATTCCAGTTATTATTATTTCAAACTAATTACAAAAATTTTCTAACACTAAAACACGAAATCTTATTCAATTGGCTATTTTAATTATCTGAAATTTACGGGTCGTTACACTCTCCCCCACTCCAAACTTTTCGTCCCCGAAAAGGAAAAAGAAGGGAAAAGGAACTAAGTATAGAATTCAACCTTAGGTATATTTTATTCAAAATTATCCACTTATAAACAATGAAATTCCATTTATAAATCGTTACTACACTTCCACTAACTTACTCCGAACAGCTTCCTAAATTTAAAAGTTAGTTATCAAAACAGGTTATAAAATTTTTTAAAACTTGAAAATTTTTCTAACACCCGGATTTTACGGAAAATTTCGGCAGAGTCTCCTTTGCGCGGCTCGATCGGTACAACTACAAAACGCCTCTACGGGCCCCAAACCGACAAAAGAAAATCCAAAAGCCAAGTGGCTCATCAAAAATCACCAAATCCAATGATAAAATAAACATGTACCTTATATTATTTTTTATTAGCGAGCATATACGAATAATATAGCGCAAAAGCGAGCTCCAAATGCGAAGCAAGCGCAATCCGCACCTACTAAACACTCAACAAACTATGAGAAACATGCATATATGAAAATAATATCAATATACATCATATAACAACATAACAACTACATGTGCCAACATAGCAAGTGCAACAAAACAACAAATGCAACCATCAATCAACTATCATCCAACTATCATCCAACAAATCCATAACCACTCAATATAAATTCACTTCTCATCAATATTTATTGACTTGGTTTCAATTTTAATCATAGTTGATTCATTAACGTTGGATTTTCTAACGTTCATTCTCAATTCAATTAGTTAACATTCACTAAATTATATTTACATTAGTTCACTTTCAATTCGAATCAAATTAAATCCTATTTAAATTCATTTAACTTCCAAATTGATTTCAATGATTTATAGCTTTCAATTTCATTAACACTTAATGAATTACATACAATCGACTAACAATCATGTAACAACCAAATCATACCCAACATAAACAAATTATTAATTCTACATTCAATTTGGTTTATCTCTTTTATATATATATATCCTGTTATATAATTTTAAAAGAATCATTTTATATTTGGCATCTTAAATTTCCAATATTAACTTTAATTAAGTCCGTAAGACGTACATATCATCCGTAGGCAATATCAATCTAAACTCTTATTCGATCACACAATTTCACTTCCAACTAGTATCGTTCACTCGACTCTCTAGTGCGGACTCCGATTTGATTCCTTGATTGGAAACTGTTACTCTCCTTGCATAGCCATATACTATGTTAGAGAATTTCAGAATCCAATTAGAGTTCATATCCAGGGTTCGCCGTCGAAAATCGAGTGAAAAATCCTAACTTGGATCGATATAAGTCATCTCGAAATTTTGTGCTCGAATTTGGATCAAATCGTTATGCGAATAAAATAATATACGTACAATCTTACGTATTACCTACAATCTCACGTATTACCTTCCAATAGATTTCTATCCAATTTATCTATACTAAATTATTTTATTGACTTCTATTTTATTTACAATTAATTATTCGCAATCCATTATTCAATTAATATATCCATTTCTTTACATAACATATTCTTTGACATTATCCTTTCTCAAATATTATATCATAGAATTTACTTACTCAAGTTCATTTTAAACATTATATGTAATTTAATTAAATTCAATTTCATTTTCCAGTTGATTCTTAACTATAAGAAATTTCTTTGTTTACATTTATTTCATTTTCATAATTTCAGTTAATAACGAACTCATTTGTGGAACGTTTTATAAATCAACACTTTAGTTTATAGTCATTTCATAAAAGTCTAACTTCTCATATATGAGTTTTCTTAATTTACAGTTATCTTAAAGGTTACAAATTCAATTATTTTTTTCCAATCCCTTCGCAATTTATATTTATTTTAAATAACCAATTTACAAAGATATAATACGATTCGTTTATCTTCTTTCTTAAGTTCACTTACTTGTACCATTTATCCATTCATCATTTCATGTTATATTTAAGTATATAACATTTTTCATCACAACCAAATTTTCATTTATATACATTTTAATTCCTTTTGAGTTTTCCTTACTTGTATGCTTCAATTATTTTCAGGTTCTGCTTATTGGTATAGTATCTCGTTACATATCCAAAACATCATTTTAACTTTTAACATTTGGTAAGTCTTGTTATATGTTATCAGAATGTAATTTTGGTATTATACAAATTTATAGAATTTCATTTCGCTTAATTATAATGTTCACAAATTTAATTTGTTTAAATCCTCTTTACCTTTCAACTTTAAAGTTTTCCCAAACAATAAGCTTAGATATCTTAATCCTCTTATTTTATAAATTCTAGTTATTCACATTTCATTCAAATAATTTGAAAATTATTAATTAACAGAACTTAGAAATTTAAATGCTTGGTTCTTTTCAAATCATTTGAAATAAACATATATACTTATATCTTTAATATATATCAAATCATACCTTTGGAGTTTAAACCAAAACTCATTTACCCAAAATAATTTCGAAGGAAACAAAGCTTCTTAGAAGTCTCCCCCACTTTGAGACTCAAAAATAAACGTCGATGATGCTGCGCAGTCATCACCGAAATTATTTTCCAACGACATAAGAGAGGAGTACTGAATTCATTCTTTCCCTTAAAATCCTTTCAAAATATTTCCATAAACAATTTCCAACTAATATTAATATATATTTCTTCAAAGCTTTGAAAACCATTTCAAAATCCCGGGTCTTAAATTCAATGTTTCTTAATTTAAATCTATTTTAATTTATAAGTCACCTTTATAAAATATTCTTATAGGATTTCTTTCTTAAAACATTTCACAAGTGTTTAATCTTTGTTCATTTTGTAATTTACCTTATTTATTAAATTACAATATCCAATTAATGATAATAACCAATATTTTAATTCCTAACAACCAGGTAAGCTAGATAAGTCACAATAATTTTCGAAAAATTTTCTTTATATACAAAATATAATTAGGGCAAAATTATTTCATTTACCCAATTTCAAAACAATACTATGTCGAACTGTTCTGTTTAAGTGTTTAGAGATCCCTATCAATGACGTTAATTACTCGTATTGACCAGAATCCATAAGCCACTCAACAAATCAACCGACACAATATAAACATTTTATATCACTAACAAATACGCTCTCTCATATATATATTCACTCAGCGACTCATCATAGGGTATAACTACCCTATTTATAAAGAGTCGGACCCCACAAAGCTAAGGTTATCGCTAAAGGGTAAATGTATTTACAGAATCACTCCCACTCGAGTTTCAATCTCTTCCTTTTGACTCAATTCCTTTGAATTTTGGAACGTTCCCTCGGTTCCGAAATTCATTCTTGCCCCTCACTATTCGTCTTCTTCCAATTCTGGAGTATTTAATAACTCCACTTCAAATAACCTTTATAGTGAATCGACGGTCTCGCAAATCTTCGAATTAGTTGTAAACGGATGAAACTCCTTTACAATAGACATTGATTTACCGGAGATTTCTGTATCCTCGGTTTATGATGCTATCTGTCTCCTGCTGTACCTGAATTCTATCTTTTGAGATCGAATGTTGATTTACCTCGGAATTCAGCATCGATCTTATTCTTGAAGCCACGGTCAATCTGGTTATGGTTGCCCGTGATTTATATAAACTTATCAGGTTTCCTATTTTGTTATTTAATTATCTATCTTTGTTTCAAACCTATTTTCGAATCAAAATTCTCTTTGATTTGATTTCCATCAAGTTAAAATCTCTATACTTGCTTTGAAATCCATTGTCGTATCGTCAAGCGAGGAAGTGTCTTTGAAAATTAATAGTAAAATTGTTTTACATATATTGTGTTGTTTGAGCTGATGTTGATTCGGTATCGATTCGTCTGATCAACGCTATCGATAGGATTTCCAAAACACTTGAACAGAGCAAACTGACACAATATTGTTTTCAAATTTGGTAAACAAATAGTTTTGTATGATTATACTATATATAAGTATAAATTTCTCTGAAATTAAATTGTTAATTTGTTGTCTGGAACGATAATAAATGAATTTATAAAGCTTGTTTATATTTTGATTTGGAATTCAAATGGATTTAAATTAGAATTTGAGAATTTAATTCCGGTGATTTCAAACTTGGCTTTAAAGTTTTAAAGGTATATTCCTTGAAGTATTTTCTAATAGAAATCTTTTCGAAGAAATTTTAGATGTTTAAATCAGTGCTCTTCTCTTTGTCGCTGGAAAATAATTTCGGTAATGACGGCCGCATGATCGACATTCATTTTCGAGTTTCAAAGTGTAGAGACTATTCTGTAGCTTTGCTACGGTTTGTTTTGAAAAATAAATTGATTTCAATTTCTAAACAATACTTGGTTTATAATATATATTGAAGATTTAAATTTGATTTGATATATTATGAATACATATATTTATTTTATCTCAAAGTTGTTTGAAGCAAATCGGAAATTAATTCTTAAATTTTATTAAAGGATGATTTTACAATTTTAAATGAAGCCAAATTCTTTTATATAAATACCTAACTTGAAACAACTGAATTGTAAAATTTTATTTGGATAATACTCAATTGCTTTATATATAACTTACCTAAATTTACAAAAGTTAACTATGTAATTGAATATTATATAAATATAAATGATATCTAAGAAAATTTTAAATTAAATTTGAATAGCTATAATGAATGAAAAGATACTTAATATGTATGTGACAGGGTATATTAAGTAGAATAAATTTAATAATAATTTGGAATAAAGAAGAACTATGGTTATAATACATGATTTCAAATTTATGATCTTTGAAGTTGTTAATTTAAGAAAATGGGATAATATATAATATAAATTGTCTTTATAAGTAAATTGTGAGTGCGTATAATAAATGTTATTCAATTAAATTCTAATTATAAATGTTTATGAGATAAATAGAATAATAAGTTAAATAAATAATAGGTATGATCAATAGAAGAAAATTTTGTTTCAAAGGTTAATAAATTGAATTAAATCAACTTAAGAAAATATCTTGAATTAATTGAATTTAAATTGAATTTCATTTGAAAGGAATCTTTTGTACCTAACATTTAATATATGTGAAATCAAATCAATTTTACGAAAATCTTGAATTTAAAGTTAAATTGTTAAATATAAATTAATTTAAATTGAAATTTCTATGGTTTAAATTAATTGTTTATTTTGTAATTCATGTCTATTTCTTCTGGTTGTTTCTATTCTCCTACCTCCTTCCTTTTCGAGGACGAAAAGTTTTGAGTGGGGGAGAATGTAACGACCCCGAAATTCAGACCCAGTTAAAAATTTTAAAATTGCTGATTTAGTGTAGAATTTCAAATTTTCACAAACAAATTCCAATGCTATTCAAACCTCATATCTGGAATGCGTCTAATTAAACATAGCAATTGGTAAATTTTCGTCCGAAAATATGAAAGTTCATTTCGTGTGTAAATTTACTTCAATCTAAATCAGTTAGTAATCGATGAAAATAAACCGTTTTCGAAACCTAAATATTTTTACATAGAAAAATTCTAAATCGTCTTCTGAGTAAGTCGTCATTTTTCGTTTTTTCAAATTCGAACCTCTTTAGCTCCGTCGTTCTTATTTTTCGACGTTTTACTGCATTTTCCTTCAGTAGAAAATTTCGGAATTTTATAATTCAATCGAACCACTAATATCTGTATACCGTTTTGACCGTCTTGTCGTGCTGATCTCAGCGGTATATCCACTTCTGTGTTTTGAGATTCGGTACGCGACGGAAACGATGAAACGGTACGTCATACCGACACCCATTTTGGACCTTTAACATTCGATGTCCATTCAAATTTCAAACTGCCACCAACAATTAATTAATTTCAGTTTTGACCTTTGCTTTCCACACTGGTTCCAACGTTTTTCTGATTCGTCACATCACTTTAATTTTACGGCTATTAACAATTCAAATCTCTGACTGTTGCTCTTTTCGAATCAATTCACGTTTCTGGTTGCTAGCTGTAAGACACTTATTCAATATGAAAGTAAGGACGTTAGGAAATGTGCAGCCATCTTGTGAATCCAATGCACGTTCACTCCTCATTCTTCTTCTCATCCCATTCGTTTTCTTTTCTTTCCTCTACATCTCAATAACTTCTCTTCCACCTGAGACGTTCTCTTCTTCCCTGACCTCCCAACATCTCTTCCACCCCACCATGAGCCAGTGCATGCCGCAATCCATCTCCATCCCCTCTCTTGGACCATGCCTCCTCTCCGACTCACGACCCAGAGCGCCTCCGCCCCATGCCTGCCCCGCATCACCAGCCCGAGCGCCCACTGCCCCTCATGCACCACCCGACCCCGAAACCCATGCGTTCCTCTTTCCCATCCCCTCACGTGAAACCCAATACCCAAGCACCTAGCAACCACCGTCCGTACACCCTCCTCCTCGGCCATACGAGCTGCCATGCCCTTCTTTCTCTTCTCCCTTCCCTTTGTTCAGCCCGAGCCTTCAACATCCTGGACCCGAGTTGTCGACCTCTGCCCTTCACATCGCTCACCCTACACCCGCCACCGTTCCACCACCCGCTCCGCCCAGCAAGTGCAGATCCACCAAGTAGCCAGCGCAACAACTCCGCATCTCGCCTCCACCCACGTCAGTGCCTATCCACCACCGAACCGTCTAGCCTGTCCGCTAGCGCAGCCTTCGCCTTTCCCTGATCTCGGCCTGCCATTTGCCGCCGCAGCAGCCGAACCGACTTCGCCTTGCCTTCCCTCCTCCGTGGCCGCTGTATGTCTCTGCCATCTCCACCTCACCTTTTTCCCTTGGCATCCTTGCCGAGCCAAGCTCGCAGCAGCCGTGCACCACTACACTACCGACCTTCCATCCTCCAACCCGAAACCCATACAAGGGTAGGCGACCACCACCGCATATCGGTCCCTCTTCCTCTGCTTTCCTATCGGCTGTATACTGGTAGCGTATACATGATTTATATATTATAGTTTATAAATATTAGTCATATACATATATTAATTTTCATAAGTTATACGATACCAGTTTGTTATGATATGAATAGTATATATGTTCGTACGCATATACATGAGTACGACAGTAAATATTAAGGATAATGTGAATTATAAAATCTATTGCATTTTGCTTGGGTTTGTCTTGACATACAGATTTTAATTTGTATCTATACTATGAGTTTTATATATATTAAGTTATATAATGCGTATGGTTGTTATGAGGTATATTCATATGGATTTTTAAGTGCTTTATACATAGAAAGTTTGGCCTATTGTTTATATATATATATATATATACGGTTTATGTCAGTTAGTATATAATATAAGATGTACAAGTTAAATAATATGGGTTGCTTATAATGTTACGTAAATAATGTTTACAATACTGCGTTTATATAGTTTGATGTTTTGTTATGAAGTGTATTTGTAAGTGAGTATATGTTTGAAAAGTTAGTTGATTTAAAAATCCTAAAATATGTTAGCACATTTATGTATGTTCTGAATCTATATGAAGGTTATGTTAAAATAAGGCTATATTTATTTTAAAGCATTGATTTTAAAGATATAAAGTTTTATATACTTATATGTAATAAAGGGCTTATGATGGGAGTTATAACGGCTGTGTATATAGGTCTATATATATGTATTGTTATATTTAATAAAGTTATGTAGATATTAATTTTTAACAAATTCGCTAATACGATTTATCTTCATCAATCCGGTTCTAATTTGATTCCATCGTTTTTGTTATCAACATTGACCGTCGAGCCTGTTTCTCCTTCTAATCGTATCTATCTGACGTTGCTTTGGAATTCGTAGCTCGTTCTTGTCAAATCTCTCTAACCTCAAAAGGTGAGCAATCACTCATGATTAATGTTCTTTTATTTATTAAATTTGATTTCAATTGAAACGACAATTGAAATATGCTGCTGTTATTTATTGCACTGTTATTTATGTATCAGTTCACCTTTGACATCTGACACCATTATATGTTATTTATGCAATGATAATCCAGTTTGGTTGATAATGATTGATTGTTTGATGTTGAAATTGGACGTTAAATTGTTAATGTAGTAAGTGATGGATAAATTGAAATTGAAATTGATGTAGGATAGTTAACAATTTGAAATTTGATATGTGTTGAATTTGATTAGTTAAATTTGTATAATATGACCCCTTTGAATGTTAAATAAATTGACACTTACAAATAATGTTAACGACACCTTGAACCATTTATATGTATGTTGTATAAATTGATGAAGTTTGAAATTGAATAATAAATATCGTAAAGAACCGTATAAATATTAGTGTAATAATCTTTAATCTACATGAAATGATAGTGTAGATTCTAGAAATAATTATATTAATTTGCACGAATAACAATGTGAATAAATACGATTATTTAGGGATTATTTGAATTGATTATTGAATTGTTATTGATTGTTGTTATTGCTTATTTATTTACTTTGACATCATCCCTGTTATCACACTGCAAGTTCCCTTTTGCTATGCTTTGATTTGTGAATTGAAATGGAATCAGGTTGAAATGATAAATACCCAAAATTTGAATTTGACTTAGGATAGAGAATTAAATAAACCCGATTGGTCAATAATTTGATTTGAAATAAAATAAAGATTTTATTTGAATAATAAGGTTTGAAATAAAATTGGAACGTAAATTTTGATGAAAGGAAAGTGTTAATATTGGAATCTGTAACAAAATATTAATGTAATAACTGATGAAAGAACGTTGTTTGAAATGAATTATTCAACGATTAAATTTGGAATTACTCATTGAATTAAGTTTGAAATGATTTAATAATTAAATTTGAATTTATAATTGAGTTGAAATTTTTAAGTTTTGAAATTATTAATAATTAAGTGAAATTATTTAATAATTGAATAAGATTGAAGTATTTGATAAGTGAATAAAAATTGAATTCTTTGATAAGAGATTTAACTTTTAATGACTGAATTTGAACTTCGTTAATAAATGAAATTAGGTTTCTTTTAAGTTTGGAAAGATTATTCAGGTAAGTTAAAGTGAAATTTGATTTCCCGAATATATGAAATTTAGTTTCTTTATTAATTGAGTTTGAAATTTGTAACTATGTAAAGAATAAGTTAAATTGAATTTCTTAACAAGAAATAAATGCGTTTTATTGAAATTAATGTAAGAATTGTAATTTAAAGAATTTGATTTGACAAATTTAATTTAATTCTTGAAGCCACGGTCAATCTGGTTAAGGTTGCCCGTGATTTATATAAACTTATCAGGTTTCCTATTTTGTTATTTAATTATCTATCTTTGTTTCAAACCTATTTTCGAATCAAAATTCTCTTTGATTTGATTTCCATCAAGTTAAAATCTCTATACTTGCTTTGAAATCCATTGTTGTATCGTCAAGCGAGGAAGTGTCTTTGAAAATTAATAGTAAAATTGTTTTACATATATTGTGTTGTTTGAGTTGTTGATGTTGATTCGGATTTTCGATCGATTCGTCTGATCAACGCTATCGATAGGATTTCCAAAACACTTGAACAGAGCAAACTGATACAATATTGTTTTCAAATTTGGTAAACAAATAGTTTTGTATGATTATACTATATATAAGTATAAATTTCTCTGAAATTAAATTGTTAATTTGTTGTCTGGAACGATAATAAATGAATTTATAAAGCTTGTTTATATTTTGATTTGGAATTCGAATGGATTTAAATTAGAATTTGAGAACTTAATTCCGGTGATTTCAAACTTGGCTTTAAAGTTTTATAGGTATATTCCTTGAAGTATTTTCGAATAGAAATCTTTTCGAAGAAATTTTAGATGTTTAAATCAGTGCTCTTCTCTTTGTCGCTGGAAAATAATTTCGGTGATGACGGCCGCATCATCGACATTCATTTTCGAGTTTCGAAGTGTAGAGACTATTCTGTAGCTTTGCTACGGTTTGTTTTGAAAAATAAATTGGTTTGAATTTATAAACATTACTTGGTTTATAATATATATTGAAGATTTAAATTTGATTTGATATATTATGAATGTATATATTTATTTTATCTCAAAGTTGTTTGAAGCAAATCGGAAATTAATTCTTAAATTTTATTAAAGGATGATTTTACAATTTTAAATGAAGCCAAATTCTTTTATATAAATACCTAACTTGAAACAACTGAATTGTAAAATTTTATTTGGATAATACTCAATTGCTTTATATATAACTTACCTAAATTTACAAAAGTTAACTATGTAATTGAATATTATATAAATATAAATGATATCTAAGAAAATTTTAAATTAAATTTGAGTAGCTATATTGAATGAAAAGATACTTAATATATATGTGACAGGGTATATTAAGTAGAATAAATTTAATAATAATTTGGAATAAAGAAGAACTAAATTTGTTAAAGAAGGTTTGGTTATAATAAATGATTTCAAATTTATGATCTTTGAAGTTGTTAATTTAAGAAAATGGGATAATATATAATATAAATTGTCTTTATAAGTAAATTGTGAGTGCGTATAATAAATGTTATTCAATTATATTCTAATTATAAATGTTTATGAGATAAATAGAATAATAAGTTAAATAAATAATAGGTATGATCAATAGAAGAAAATTTTGTTTCGAAGGTTAATAAATTGAATTAAATCAACTTAAGAAAATATCTTGAATTAATTGAATTTAAATTGAATTTCATTTGAAAGGAATCTTTTGTACCTAACATTTAATATATGTGAAATCAAATCAATTTTATGAAAATCTTGAATTTAAAGTTAAATTGTTAAATATAAATTAATTTAAATTGAAATTTCTATGGTTTAAATTAATTGTTTATTTTGTAATTCATGTCTATTTCTTCTGGTTGTTTCTATTCTCCTACCTCCTTCCTTTTCGAGGACAAAAAGTTTTGAGTGGGGGAGAATGTAACGACCCCGAAATTCAGACCCAGTTAAAAATTTTAAAATTGCTAATTTAGTGTAGAATTTCAAATTTTCACAAACAAATTCCAATGCTATTCAAACCTCATATCTGGAATGCGTCTAATTAAACAAAGCAACTGGTAAATTTTCGTCTGAAAATATGGAAGTTCATTTCGTGCGTAAATTTACTTCAATCTAAATCAGTTAGTAATCGATGAAAATAAACCATTTTCGAAACCTAAATATTTTTACATAGAAAAATTCTAAATCGTCTTCTGAGTAAGACGTCATGTAACAACCCTGTATTTTCTGATTATTGTAATTGTATATTTTAATTATTTTAATTTAAGTTCCTAATTTAAAAACTTTATTCAATTTATTAAAATTAATATATTTTGTTAATTTAAATATAAATTTTGATTTTGATGTGGATTAGAATTTCAAACATGCATAAATTGAATATTTCCAAAAAATGTTGATTTTGGTCAAAATAGTCAAACTTTGATTTTTAACTTAAAAATTTAAAAGTTTGAAATTTTAAATTTTATCTTTTATTATAAAAATAGATTTAGTAACTTGAACATTGCTTTTTGTTTCGTGGAAAACGGAGTTAAACTGCAAAAGATATGTACATTTCAATTTTGAGTATAAATTATTTATTTTGCAATTTTGTTATTTTAAATTGTATAAATTTTATTTTTATTTGTCATATTTTATTTTAATATGTTTTAATATGTTATATTATGTATATTTTGACTTTTAAATATTTTTGAAATGATAATAGAATTTTTCTAAAATTTACTATGATGATTTCCTATTTTTAAAAGGCTGTTTTCCTTTTTCTGCTATTTTCTTCATCTAAACTATATTTAAATTAAAATTTATTTATTTATTTTTGTGAGTTCCTTTTTATTTTGTGTTCTTATCTTTATTTATAAATATTTTTAAGTACATAAAAAAATTTTCCAAGTTCATTGCACTTATTTTTCATATTTTCAAGACTAGTTGCAAATTTTGCTGTTTTATTTAATTAAACTATATATAATTAATAATTAATTAATTTATTTTTGTTTATTTACTATATTTTCGTATTTTAACTGAATTTATATATGTTTTTCGGTTATATAAAAATTTAAAAAGAAATAATGAATATATGAAGAGTTTGAGATCTTTTGTATGCTTAGTCCTTTTGCATTCCGACCTTTCACTTTCCAAACTCCATTCATCAATGCTTTGGCCGTACCCTACTCCATCTTTCAGCCACATTCCTCACTCTTTCTCACGAAAATTTTATCGTCTTTCTTGAGAAAAAACTCATGGCCGTTTGTTTTACAAAAATTTGGTAAATTCTATCATCTTTCTTCTTGTTTTTATGATTTTCCTATTGATTTTTGCATTGATCCTTCTTGTGTTTTGCTAGGCCTAGCCTCTACCACCACCACTACCATCCTCTCCACCATCATCTTCAGCAGCTCATAAGCCTCTCCTCTGACCAAGACAGTAGCCATGACCTTCCGTTAATGTTGCACCACAAAATTTGCACAAAAGTTCCACCAAACTAGCCTAGCCAAACCCTTAAGGCCATAGCCTTCATTTTTAACCTAAACCACCTCCATGGCCGCCACCACCAGTCCCTCCACCACCTCTGGCCGCCACTCCATCCACCACCTGACCATCCCCTTGCATGACCAAGCCCAAGCCATGGTAGGCCGAACCTATAGTTGCACCAAAAATCCACTTAATTGCCTTGACTTTTGTATTTCTCATGTCACAACTTCCACTCCTTCATATCCAAGTTAGGCCGAGCCATATGAACCCATATTGACCCAAACCTGAGCCATGTTGGCATCTTGGTTGAGCCTAGTATGATGAGAGCGAGCCCATTTGATCATGTCACAAGCTTATGTTGTCGTGTGCAAGTCTTTTGCTTCTAAGGTTTGGTCATCTCTCTTGTTTTGCAACTGTTCTGCAAACTAAAGTTGTTGATTATATTTGTATGTCGATATCTATGTTTGTGCTTATGTATGTTATATTTTGTGTTGTTTACAAGGGTCTCCATCAATTCAAATCAAATCGTGCTTGTCATGCCTTTGGAATCGCTCTTGTGTGTGTTGTTTGTCTCTAGCTTCGTAAAAGGTGAGTCTTTCTCACTCTGACATTTATACTTATGAAATAGTGAATTGATGACAAGTGTTTAGTAATATAAAATGTTATGCAAGTTAATGATGATCATATGATATGCTATGCCATGTTATTACCATGTTAAAACTGTTAATTATCACCCGACATGTGATATATGACATTATATTGTGACACTGGCATTGTTTATATTGTTTATGCATATATTCACACTGCAAGTTCCCTGTTAGAATAGAATCACTATGGGTTGAAATGATACATACCCAAACGGACTTTAAATTAGGGAAAAATCATTATGGGCTGAAATGATAGGCCTGAGCGATTTTTATTGTATTTTATTTGACTTGGGATTGCGGGTTTGAAATGATAGAACCCGGGTTTTCTTTGTAAACTGCAGATTGAAATGATATATATCTGTATCACTTGACCTAGGTTAGAAAATTTTATACAGACCCCGTGGTATATTTTTAAATGATATTCATTAAAATATGTATTTTTAAAAGTATGAAATTTTGATTTAAAAATATATATTTTATGGTTTTAAGAAAATTAAATATTAAGTCTTGAAATTGTGAATTTGAGTACGTAAATGTGAAATAATTGAGATTTTAGACTTTAAATTTTATTTTAAAATGTAAATAAATAATGGAAATTAAATTTAAAGTTTTAAAACTATATTTGAAGTAAAATTTTAAGTTTTATTTAATTTATATGTTAATAAACAGTGAATTTTGACTTAATGAATGAATGGAGTTTTTAAATTGAATATTTGATCTAAAAATTTTGTTGTGTTAAATCATATGTTAAAATGATTTTAAATGTGAAATTTTGAAGTCTAGAAATATGATTTTTGAGTTATAATAAAATTTGGAGTTTTATTATTTTTTTGAAAAGCAAAAATGAAATCTGGAATTCATAGTATTTTCAAAATGTTGTAGTCTTTTGACAGCATTTTTAAATGCTATTGTTTTGAATCTAACAATGTTTGAAATAACTAAATATCTATTACGACATTTTATAAATGCCGTTATTCTTGAACTAAACCATTTTTGGAAGCTATAAGCTACGATAGCACTTTATAAATGCTGTCGTTGCTATAATTTGACAATGTTTGAAATGTTATAGTTTTAACACTGTTTGAGTTATATTTTAAAGTGTTAAATGATTTAAATTTTGGAAATTGATTAATTGTGAAATTTAAGAAGTTTTGAATATATTTTAATATTTAAATTTGAATTTTTAAGGAATTTAAATTTGAATTTGAATTTAAGTAAGGTTTACTTGGTTATGTGTTAAATGGAATGAAATGTAATGAGATAAATGAATTTTGAATGGAATTTTTAATGCATTTGTAATGATACTTGAAATAACAAATGAATGACTTATTTGATTTAAAAATGATATTTAAATTTCAGTATTTGAATTTGAATTCAAATAGTGATTTGATAATAAGGTTTGGAAATGATTTGATCTTTATTTTGATAAAGAATATGAATAAGAATGATATGTACTTTTGATAAATGAATATTTGAAGTTTATATTGGTATGAAAGGATATTTAGTTTAATTGTAAATTGAGTTTATTTAAATAGTATTGGATTTATGAAATGAATATTTCAAAACTAAGTAATAATGAAACTAGATTTGAGATATATGAAATTATAAAATTTAGTTTTGAAATGCAGGGTATTAAAGCTTTGAAATTTATTAAAAATTGAATAGTTTAATTTGTGGATCAAATCTATATTTGAAAATGATATGATTTGAAATGGTTATTGGGAAATTTAATTGAAACTAATGGTTTGAATTGAATTAAGTTGGAAATTGAAAATTTGGGATTAATTGAATGAATTGTAAAATGTAAAGAATTAAATGAATATCCGATGATTTCAAATGTATGATTTTGAAATGTTATGATTTTCAAAGTGTAATTGTTTCAAGTATTTTTGGTTTCGAAAGAGTTATACTTTGAAAATATTATGATTTTGAAATGAATATATGTTTGAAATGTTTTTGGTTTTGAAGTATAAACTATTTTGATTGAATAAATAGTTTTGAAATAAAAATGGTTTTGGTTTCGAAGTATAAACTATTTTGAAAGAAATATAGTTTGAAATGAAATGATTTGATCTTTTTAAAGTATAAACTATTTTGAAATGACCACGGCGTTATAATAACGTTTGGTTGTTAAAGAGACCGGGATCGGAAGTCGTCATACTCTCTGCCAACTCCGAAAACCACTTTAACAACCGTGTACGCGGTGGAGATTTCAGAATGAAGTAGGATGGTGGCGACGTTCTTGAGGTATATTACGTGGACCCAACTCCCGTGAGTTGGCATAAGGTGGCTAAAACAGGAGCGATCTCGGGCCAAGTGAGGTCATTCCTCCTATCGGACACATTCCTTCGATACTATACTCTTACTGGTGATTGATTAGATGGCCATCCTCCGATTTTGATATGGGAGTGTGTTCCGAGGTGGGCGTATGTGGCTGCTGCGTTACCACCAGCCCGTGTGCGTAATTGGTATATCTACCCTGGCATTTCCTTGTGTGCCGTGTCACCTACCATACCAAGCCTTTACTACGAGTTTGTTTTTCTCCCGTAGCCCGTGTGGTATCCTCTGACAGTCACCCGGAGTGGAGATGGCATGATATTGGATGGACTACTGGGACTATTATGTGTGAAGGGTGATATGGGTAGCCCAGAACGCTATTTAAAAGTATGTTTATTTTACTGTAGGCATTATTATAATAGCGCAATATTACTACATAGTAAATAGTTTAACGGATCCTTAAAGGAAGGGCGATCCCAAGCATCCTTTAAGTTACTGATGCATTTTTGTTACTGTTCATTTGAGTTGATTTATAGTTCATAAGTATTTATGTCCTGACTCGAGTGTTTTGTGTTTTGCTTTACGCTCGAGTCAGATTGAGTGAGTTAGCATTCAAGATTCACCTTCGGAGTTGGAGCTTTCCTTGAAGATCCAGCCATCCATTTTGCTTTCTATATCCAGTGATTTCAGTGATGTATTCTGATTTGTACCTGATGTATCTTGTTACTTTTTGTTGTATCATGTTTAACATTGATGTATCTTATTTTTAAATAGTAGCTTCATGAACTACTATTTCTTTTAAATTCCGCTGCATTATTAAATACTCTGTGTCTGTGATCTGTGATTATGTATGTACTGTATATTCTGAGATTTGCCAAATTTTATTTACAACGCGGTATTTTGGGCAATTCAAGTCTGACATGTGCCGATGCGAATGGTTGAAGATATCGGGTCGTTACAGTTGGTATCAGAGCTTTGGTAGCTCTAGGCAAAACTCAGTATATAGGGTAAATGTATTTACAGAATCACTTTCATTCGAGTTTAAATCTCTTCATTTTTGACTCGATTCCTTTGAATTTTGGAACATTCCCTGTGGTTCCAAAATCCATTCGTGTCCCTCACTATTTATCTTCTTTTGTTTCTGGAGTATCCCATAACTCCACTTCAAAAGACCTTCATAATGAGTCGGCGGTCTCGCCAACCTCAAATTTATTTGAAAAGGGGAAAACTCCTTTACAACAACATCGATTCTCCAGAGATTCTATATCCTCGGTTTAGATGCTAGTATCTCTTATAATTTCGAACTCTACATCTTGAGATCGAATGTCGATTTACCCAAGAAATCCACATCGGTCTTATTCTTTAAGTCACGGTTGACCGGGTTAAGCTTGCCCGCGATTTATATAAGCTTATCCATCTTTCTATTCTGTTATTTAATTATCTCATCTTTGTTTCCAACTTATCTTCAAATTATTCTTGAAGTGTATTTGTAAACTAATATTTAAAATGTTTTATATATTGTGTTGTTTGAGTTGTTGATGTTGATTTGGGTTTCTAATCGATTCGTCTGATCAACGCCATCGATAAGATTTCCAAAACACTTGAACAGAGCAAACTGACACAATATGTTTTTAAAATTTAGTAATGAAATAAATTTTTGTGAAATAAATTTTGTACCTTTATTATATATCTTTATCTGGATTTTATTTGAATTGGTTGTTAAGAAATAATATTTGATTTTATATATATCATTTTCTATTGTTTCATATATCTAATTGAACTATAAAACATGGTTATAAATTTATTTGGAAATTTAAAATGAATGTAAAACAAGAATTTGAGAATTTAATTTTCGATGGATTTCAAACTTCGTATTCAAAGTTTTAAAGGATATATTATTTAAAGTATTTTCGAATAGAAATTTGTTCCCAAAGAATTTTAAATTTAAATTTAGTGCTCTCCTCTTTGTCGCTGGAAAATAATTTCGGTGATGACTGCAACATCATCGACCTTCATTTTCGAGTTTCGAAGTGAAGAGACCATTCTGTAGTCTTGCTACAGTTTTGTTTTGGGAAAATTTAATTGATTTTAATTTCTAAAATAAGAATGGATTTATAACATATGCTGATATATGATTTAAATTTGAATGGATATATATATATAGTATATGAGCATTTATTTATCTCTAAATAGTTTGGAATTTATCGGAAATTTAATTCCTAAATTTTTTCTTCAAAGATAATTTCTAAGTATAATTTCAAGATTCGGATTAATATTCAAGCTTGAAATAATTTAATTAGAAAGTTTTATTTGTATAATACACAATTTCATTCCAATATAACTTACCTTAATTTTCAAAAGTTGAATATGTAATTGGATAATATACAATATAAAAACAAGATTTTATAAATAAAATTTGAGTGGTTATTATAAATGTTATATACTTAAATTTAAGTTATAAAAGGATTAACAGAGGTAAATAAAGAAAAAGGGTAATGGAATAATTTACAATATAAAATGATGATAAAGGAACTAAGAATAAATTTAAGGCAGTTGCAATGAGTGTGAGTATATTTAACATAGGTGATAAAATATATTGAGAGGAATAAATTTAATTTTAGTTAGTAGTGAAGAAGAATTAAATTTTATTTGGCACATTTTGAGTATAATAAATGATTTTTCAAATACATGATTTTAGGGATTTGTTAATTTAAGATAATTGGATGATAAGATAATGAAATTAGAGACGCTTAAGATTTATTTGACTTATGTAAAATTAATTTTCAGTTTAAGTTGAAATTTTATGGTTTCAAATTTATTATCTTATTTTGTTTTTCAAACTATCTTTTGGTTGTCCTAATTTCCCTTGTCTTGCTACAGAATGAGAGGTTATTGCTTATACCAGTCTGTTTAGAAATCTTTCTATAATCTTTAATAATCTTTGGTACTCATCTTTGAATCTAAGCACTGCTTGCCATCCACAGACCGTCGGTTAAACGGGAAGGGTGAATCAGATTCTAAAAGATTTTTTTTTCTTGCTTGTGTTCTTGATTCTGGAGGATGTTGGAAAGATCATCTCCACCTTGTTAAACTTACCTATAGCAACAGTTATCAGGTATAATTTTAATCTTCTTGTCATCTTGTCTTAATACTATTTCATTCAATCTTTTTTTGCGCTTTCCCGTACCTCATTCCTTTTCGGGGACGAAAAGTTTTGAGTGGGGGAGAGTGTAACAACCCTGTATTTTCTGATTATTGTAATTGTATATTTTAATTATTTTAATTTAAATTCCTAATTTAAAAACTTTATTTTATTTATTAAAATTAATATATTTTTTTAATTTAAATATAAATGTTGATTTTGATGTGGATTAGAATTTCAAACGTGCATAAATTGAATATTTCCAGAAAATGTTGATTTTGGTCAAAATAGTCAAACTTTGACTTTTAACTTAAAAATTTAAAAGTTTGAAATTTTAAATTTTATCTTTTATTATGAAAATAGATTTAATAACTTGAACATTGCTTTTTGTTTCGTGGAAAACGGAGTTAAACTGCAAAAGATATGTACATTTCAATTTTGAGTATAAATTGTTTATTTTGCAATTTTGTTATTTTAAATTGTATAAATTTTATTTTTCTTTGTCATATTTTATTTTAGTATGTTTTAATATGTTATATTATGTATATTTTTACTTTTAAATATTTTTGAAATGATAATAGAATTTTTCTAAAATTTACTATGATGATTTCCTATTTTTAAAAGGCTGTTTTCCTTTTTCTGCTATTTTCTTCATCTAAACTATATTTAAATTAAAATTTATTTATTTATTTTTGTGATTTCCTTTTTATTTTGTGTTCTTATCTTTATTTATAAATATTTTTAAGTACATAAAAAATTTTCCATGTTCATTGCACTTATTTTTCATATTTTCAAGACTAGTTGCAAATTTTGATGTTTTATTTAATTAAACTATATATAATTAATAATTAATTTATTTATTTTTGTTTATTTACTATATTTTCGTATTTTAACTGAATTTATATATGTTATTCAGTTATATAAAAATTTAAAAAGAAATAATGAATATATGAAGAGTTTGAGATCTTTTGTATGCTTAGTCCTTTTGCATTCCGACCTTTCACTTTCCAAACTCCATTCATCAATGCTTTGGCCGTACCCTACTCCATCTTTCAGCCACATTCCTCACTCTTTCTCACGAAAATTTTATCATCTTTCTTGAGAAAAAAAACCCATGGCCGTTTGTTTTACAAAAATTTGGTAAATTCTATCATCTTTCTTCTTGTTTTTATGATTTTCCTATTGATTTTTGCATTGATCCTTCTTGTGTTTTGCTAGGCCTAGCCTCTACCACCACCACTACCATCCTCTCCACCATCATCTCCAGCAGCTCATAAGCCTCTCCTCTGACCAAGACAGTAGCCATGACCGTCTGTTGATGTTGCACCACAAAATTTGCACAAAAGTTCCACCAAACTAGCCTAGCCAAACCCTTAAGGCCATAGCCTTCATTTTTAACCTAAACCACCTCCATGACCGCCGCCACCAGTCCCTCCACCACCTCTGGCCGCCACTCCATCCACCACCTGACCATCCCCTTGCATGACCAAGCCCAAGCCATGGTAGGCCGAACCTATAGTTGCACCAAAAATCCACTTAATTGCCTTGACTTTTGTATTTCTCATGTCACAACTTCCACTCCTTCATATCCAAGTTAGGCCGAGCCATATGAACCCATATTGACCCAAACCTGAGCCATGTTGGCATCTAGGCTGAGCCTAGTATGATGAGAGCAAGCCCATTTGATCATGTGACAAGCTTATGTTGTCGTGTGCAAGTCTTTTGCTTCTAAGGTTTGGTCATCTCTCTTGTTTTGCAACTGTTCTGCAAACTAAAGTTGTTGATTATATTTGTATGTCGATATCTATGTTTGTGCTTATGTATGTTATATTTTGTGTTGTTTACAAGGGTCTCCATCAATTCAAATCAAATCGTGCTTGTCGTGCCTTTGAAATCGCTCTTGTGTGTGTTGTTTGTCTCTATCTTCGTAAAAGGTGAGTCTTTCTCACTCTGACATTTATACTTATGAAATAGTGAATTGATGACAAGTGTTTAGTAATATAAAATGTTATGCAAGTTAATGATGATCATATGATATGCTATGCCATGTTATTACCATGTTAAAACTGTTAATTATCACCCGACATGTGATATATGACATTATATTGTGACACTGGCATTGTTTATATTGTTTATGCATATATTCGCACTGCAAGTTCCCTGTTAGAATAGAATCACTATGGGTTGAAATGATACATACCCAAACGGACTTTAAATTAGGGAAAAATCATTATGGGCTGAAATGATAGGCCTGAGCGATTTTTATTGTATTTTATTTGACTTGGGATTGCGGGTTTGAAATGATAGAACCCGGGTTTTCTTTGTAAACTGCAGATTGAAATGATATATATCCGTATCACTTGACCTAGGTTAGAAAATTTTATACAGACCCCGTGGTATATTTTTAAATGATATTTATTAAAATATGTATTTTTAAAAGTATGAAATTTTGATTTAAAAATATATATTTTATGGTTTTAAGAAAATTAAATATTAAGTCTTGAAATTGTGAATTTGAGTACGTAAATGTGAAATAATTGAGATTTTAGACTTTAAATTTTATTTTAAAATGTAAATAAATAATGGAAATTAAATTTAAAGTTTTAAAATTATATTTGAAGTAAAATTTTAAGTTTTATTTAATTTATATGTTAATAAACAGTGAATTTTGACTTAATAAATGAATGGAGTTTTTAAATTGAATATTTGATCTAAAAATTTTGTTGTGTTAAATCATATGTTAAAATGATTTTAAATGTGAAATTTTGAAGTCTAGAAATATGATTTTTGAGTTATAATAAAATTTGGAGTTTTATTATTTTTTTGAAAAGCAAAAATGAAATCTGGAATTCATAGTATTTTCAAAATGTTGTAGTCTTTTGACAGCATTTTTAAATGCTATTGTTTTGAATCTAACAATGTTTGAAATAACTAAATATCTATTACGACATTTTATAAATGCCGTTATTCTTGAACTAAACCATTTTTGGAAGCTATAAGCTACGATAGCACTTTATAAATGCTGTCGTTGCTATAATTTGACAATGTTTGAAATGTTATAGTTTTAACACTGTTTGAGTTATATTTTAAAGTGTTAAATGATTTAAATTTTGGAAATTGATTAATTGTGAAATTTAAGAAGTTTTGAATATATTTTAATATTTAAATTTGAATTTTTAAGGAATTTAAATTTGAATTTGAATTTAAGTAAGGTTTACTTGGTTATGTGTTAAATGGAATGAAATGTAATGAGATAAATGAATTTTGAATGGAATTTTTAGTGCATTTGTAATGATACTTGAAATAACAAATGAATGACTTATTTGATTTAAAAATGATATTTAAATTTGAGTATTTGAATTTGAATTCAAATAGTGATTTGATAATAAGGTTTGGAAATGATTTGATCTTTATTTTGATAAAGAATATGAATTAGAATGATATGTACTTTTGATAAATGAATATTTGAAGTTTATATTGGTATGAAAGGATATTTAGTTTAATTGTAAATTGAGTTTATTTAAATAGTATTGGATTTATGAAATGAATATTTCAAAACTAAGTAATAATGAAACTAGATTTGAGATATATGAAATTATAAAATTTAGTTTTGAAATGCGGGGTATTAAAGCTTTGAAATTTATTAAAAATTGAATAGTTTAATTTGTGGATCAAATCTATATTTGAAAATGATATGATTTGAAATGGTTATTGGGAAATTTAATTGAAACTGATGGTTTGAATTGGATTAAGTTGGAAATTGAAAATTTAGGATTAATTGAATGAATTGTAAAATGTAAAGAATTAAATGAATATCCGATGATTTCAAATGTATGATTTTGAAATGTTATGATTTTCAAAGTGTAATTGTTTCAAGTATTTTTGGTTTCGAAAGAGTTATACTTTGAAAATATTATGATTTTGAAATGAATATATGTTTGAAATGTTTTTGGTTTTGAAGTATAAACTATTTTGATTGAATAAATAGTTTTGAAATAAAAATGGTTTTGGTTTCGAAGTATAAACTATTTTGAAAGAAATATAGTTTGAAATGAAATGATTTGATCTTTTTAAAGTATAAACTATTTTGAAATGACCACGGCGTTTTAATAACGTTTGGTTGTTAAAGAGACCGGGATCGGAAGTTGTCATACTCTCTGCCAACTCCGAAAACCACTTTAACAACCGTGTACGCGGTAGAGATTCCAGAATGAAGTAGGATGGTGGCGACGTTCTTGAGGTATATTACGTGGACCCAACTCCCGTGAGTTGGCATAAGGTGGCTAAAACAGGAGCGATCTCGGACCAAGTGAGGTCATTCCTCCTATCGGACACATTCCTTCGATACTATACTCTTACTGGTGATTGATTAGATGGCCATCCTCCGATTTTGATATGGGAGTGTATTCCGAGGTGGGCGTATGTGGCTGCTGCGTTACCACCAGCCCGTGTGCGTAATTGGTATATCTACCCTGGCATTGCCTTGTGTGCCGTGTCACCTACCATACCGAGCCTTTACTACGAGTTTGTTTTTCTCCCGTAGCCCGTGTGGTATCCTCTGACAGTCACCCGGAGTGGAGATGGCATGATATTGGATGGACTACTGGGACTATTATGTGTGAAGGGTGATATGGGTAGCCCGGAACGCTATTTAAAAGTATGTTTATTTTACTGTAGACATTATTATAATAGCGCAATATTACTACATAGTAAATAGTTTAACGGATCCTTAAAGGATGGGCGATCCCAAGCATCCTTTAAGTTACTGATGCATTTTTGTTACTGTTCATTTGAGTTGATCTATAGTTCATAAGTATTTATGTCCTGACTCGAGTGTTTTGTGTTTTGCTTTACGCTCGAGTCAGATTGAGTGAGTTAGCATTCAAGATTCACCTTCGGAGTTGGAGCTTTCCTTGAAGATCCAGCCATCCATTTTGCTTTCTGTATCCAGTGATTTCAGTAATGTATTCTGATTTGTACCTGATGTATCTTGTTACTTTTTGTTGTATCATGTTTAACACTGATGTATCTTATTTTTATATAGTAGCTTCATGAACTACTATTTCTTTTAAATTCCGCTGCATTATTAAATACTCTGTGTCTGTGATCTGTGATTATGTATGTACTGTATATTCTGAGATTTGCCAAATTTTATTTACAATGCGGTATTTTGAGCAATTCAAGTCCGACATGTGCCGATGCGAATGGTTGAAAATATCGGGTCGTTACACGTCATTTTTCGTTTTTCCAAATTAGGACCTCTTTAGCTCCGTCGTTCTTATTTTTCGACGTTTTACTGCATTTTCCTTCAGTAGAAAATTTCGGAATTTTATAATTCAATCGAACCGCTAATATCTGTATACCGTTTTGACCGTCTTGTCGTGCTGATCTCAGCGGTATATCCACTTCTGTGTTTTGAGATTCGGTACGCGACGGAAACGATGAAACGATACGTCATATCGACACCCATATTGGACCTTTAACATTCGGTGTCCATTCAAATTTCAAACTGCCACCAACAATTAATTAATTTCAGTTTTGACCTTTGCTTTCCACACTGGTTCCAACATTTTTCTGATTCGTCACATCACTTTAATTTTACAGCTATTAACAATTCAAACCTCTGACTGTTGTTCTTTTCGAATCAATTCACTTTTCTGGTTGCTAGCTGTAAGACACTTATTCAATATGAAAGTAAGGACGTTAGGAAATGTGCAGCCATCTAGTGAATCCAATGCACGTTCACTCCTCATTCTTCTTCTCATCCCATTCTTTTTCTTTGTGGCTGCTGGCTATGCCCAACATCAGTCCGGATCACGCAACTACTAGTATCCTAGTTGGTATCGCCTCATGTACCTTGTCATACTGATTATCCTATTCGCGACCACTACGTTTTGTTTAGTATTATACCTATGTGGTACCCTCTGATAACCACCAGTTTACGGTGGGGTTTACGGTGCTGTATAGACTATGGCATTATAAAAATGTGTTAAGGGGGATTATGGGTAACGCCTTAACGCTATTTTGATACTTTATATTACTGATAGACATTATCTATTTAGCGTACACTACTACCTAGTAGATAGTTTGACGGATCCTTAAAGGATGGTTATTCCAACATCCTTTGAGTTATTTGTATTTAGATTGCTATTTCATTTGAGTTGGATTTATTGATAAAAGAATATTAATCCTGACTCGAGTGTTTTGTGTTTTGCTTTACGCTCGGGTCAGACTGAGTGAACCAGTATTCGAGACACGCCCTTGGAGTTGGAGCTTCGCTTGGAGATCCAGCCATCTATCCAGCTTTCAGATATCAAGTTGATTCCAGTGATGTATATTGATTTGTATCTGATGTATCGTATTACTCTTCTGTTGTAAACTCTGATGTATCTTATATATTTGTATAGTAGCTTCATGAACTACTATCTCTTTTATTTCCGCTGCATTTTATTTCTCTGTGTCTGTGTTCTGTGACTATTTATTTACTGTATATATCAGTTTTGCCAAATATAAATTAACAATTCGATATTTTGAGTTATTCAAGTCCGACATGTGCGGAGGCGAATAGTCCAAAAATAGCGGGTCGTTATAGTTTTGAATTTCCGTCTCCCACAGAAATGTTGTACCGGTCCTTGTACATACCTGTTGCATTGATCAATGTTCGTCAATTTTGGAGTTTGTTTAAAATATGAAAAGAACAAAACCAATAAATTGAGGCAAAATCAAGTTTAAATATATTTATATTTTTGCAGCTTCAATTTTTTATTTTTTTTTGCTTTTACTACATCACTATTTTCAGGCAAAACAGATTTCTAGTTGGACAAAGGTTGGAAAAAGAAGATAAAAATTGTATTCGAGTGAGTGAGGATAAAATTGTAGAGTGACTACTATATTGAAAGTGTTGTGAGTGAGAGAGTGCAAATTGATGTGTATGAGGTGTATAACACAATATATATAAAATAGTATATTACTATAGACACCCAGAAAATTACTTTTGGCTCATATAACTAATGGCCACCATCAAACTCTATTTACATGCTTACTAGTATGATACATTATTTTATTTTATCAAATTAGCACCAGAATATTGTTCGGTTGTTTATCAACGTACAACAGTGAACGGCGATTGGAAATCAAACAAACATAGTTGTTTGTCAACGTACGGGTATGAATAACTGTTGGAAATCAAAGACGTAGTGTTGAAGGACTAATGGAAAATTTAATTTGATGTTAAATAACATATAAAAAAATGATATCTACCAAAAAATTATGGTGGCTGGAAGTATTTGTTTTGGTCCAATAGTAGCAAACATAAAATATTGTGGGATTCCTTGCTGTAATTATTCTACTATTAAACAATTTATTAGAATAAAATATTTATTTGTTTATTCTTTCTGTGATATTGTAATAGTACAACAAAAAACACGTTTAGAATGTGTGTGTGTTTATTAACATCAAACAAAGATCATAGACTATTATATTCCACAACAACAGATTAAACATAGCAAATACTTATACATTAATGTTATAGTACAAATTAGAAAATAATCTTAGTGAAGTCATGCAGCATTAAGTTCATTCCTTACCCTATATCCAACCAAAGCCATATTGTTCTCGATATTTCATTCGATCGGTTCACTTTCATTTTTGCTCATCTCTCTTGAATATTGCAGTATTCTTCTAGAATAAGATCATATTATTATCATATGACATTAAGTCTGTATCTCGGTTGTTGTGTTTTAGTATGAAATTGTAAATAATCATTGTAGAGACAACCACTTTAACTTGAATTGAAAATTCAAAAGTCGAAATATTACTTAAGATCGAAAATTTTCATTTTCATATTCTGAATGTTCTTCTGATTACCATGCATAAATTTGAATGGTGGACATTAAAATTTTTATTTTTTGATTTTGGTTGTGGCATTAAATCGGAGATATGATATCCCACATTTCGATATGGAGGTATATAATCATCTATTTGTATATATCTGAATCAACTAAATAATACTAAATTGGTGGGGCGTGAAAAGTTAAGTTTCAATTTTTTATTGCAGAATTGAAAACACTATTATCAGGTGTTGTTCCTTCACAACAGTCATGAAATATGTAAAAATCATATCAAATAAACAAATCGTCAAAACATTTTGTGTGGCGTATTCGTTCATCCAAAAAATGGCTGTGCATTACTATGGGGTAAGTGTGTTACGTGCGTACCGTCTATTGCTCTAATACAATTTTCGAAAAATGAGTAAATTAGTTAGAACTTCGAATTTGATCCGGTTCAGTATTAAATTTGGATCAAGTAGTTTAATTGTATCTTTTGACATTAAAGTAACACCTTTTATAACATCATGGAAATAAATAAAAACAGTGCTACCTGATTGTTGAAACATTTTCATAATCCGATATTCTGGATGAGACAAAGTGGTGGCGTATAAAAATATTGCAATCATTTCTTGTACTCAGACTTCCTTTGAGCACTTGAAACTGCAAGATATCAAATGCTAATACAATATAATGAAGCACAATATTTTCATTTGAAAGTTTCTTTAACGCTCCTGATGTTCAGAAAGAATGTGGATAATTCGGTGCAAGCCCTGAAAGTTAAAGTGTGAATCGGTATATATCGCTCGTTTTCTTCCATTTAAAAATTCTTTTATTGTGATCAAGCCTTCGAGATCTTCATAGTCGAAATCACTATCTAACATTGTTTTTCTAAAGTGCAGAAAGTGAGGAAAACGAAGTAAATTGTGGTAAAGAAAATGATTTTCGTAAATTTATAAGAATGAAAAATAAGACTATTTCGGACGCATCAAGTTCGGATGGTTTAATTTTCCTTCGCTACTTCGATTGGCCAAAATAGTTGTTGCCTACTTGAAAGTAGCCGTTGATTACCAGAGAAAATCTTAAGTGTCGGACATGATAAATCATCAAGACTGGGCAGTTTGTTGTCCTATGCATTAGTACAGTTCTCTCTAGTCAAATTGCTGGTGAATTCGGTCCATCAGATTCGTATTTTCTTAAGTTTTTCTCCTTGTCAGCAATATTTGTTAATAGGATGATGAAATGTGACGCTATTAAATTTACCAGGAATAGCTGCAAAGTCCCTAAAATTAGAAGATGATAAGAAAAGTCCGTTTCGGAATAAATTACAAAAATTTGGTCCTTATTTTTAGTTTTTGATTAATTTATGCTATTTTTGCTCCTAATTTCAAAACTGGACCGGTATTTTAGAAGCGGACAATTTGGTAAAAAATAACAAAATAAGATCTAATTTACGTACGTTTATTAATATGGATTCTTTATACATGTATTTTGAAAATAGGGATGTTTGGTACAAAACTTGTTAAATTTATCCTTCTCCGATAAATTTATGCACACGAAAACACCGACGGAGTTCAACTGAAATTAGTTTCGACTACCGGGCAATTTTCTAAATTAGAAACATGAAAAAGAAAAAAGAATTGAGAAGCCAATCCTACCTAAAACAAGCCTTAGCTCACCAAATATAAACCACTTCAAGCTACAAATCCATGGCGCACGCTATATTAACCACATAGCAAATTGAACAAATGCACTCCTACAATGCATCCATCACTCAAACTAGCACTCCCCCTCCTCCTCTTGTCTCACGTCGTCCACACCACCACATCCATAACCGAAACCGAAACCCACCTCCACTTCTACTTCCACGACATACCCACCGGATCCAGCCAGACCGCAGTCCGAATCGCCCAAGCCACGGCCGCCGCCTCATCCAACACAACCTTCGGAACACTCGTCATCATGGACGACCCTCTAACCGAAGGCCCCGACCCGAATTCGAAGCTAATTGGACGCGCGCAAGGGATGTACGCGTTTGCGTCGCAGGAGGAGGTGGCTCTGACGATGATGATGAACTTCGAGTTCGTGGAGGGCGAACACAACGGGAGCACGTTGGCCGTTTTGGGAAGGAACGAAGTGGCATCGGGTGTTAGCGAGATGCCGATCCTTGGAGGGAGCGGGAAGTTTCGGTTTGCCAGAGGGTACGTGGAAGCGAAGACGAACCGGTTGGATGCGGGAAGTGGGAATACTGTTATTGAGTGTGATGTGTACGTTTTGCATGAGGATATGAAGGTGGGAGATCCGAATTTGAGTATGGATGATCCGAAAAGTGTTGATCCGAATTCGACAGTGGTGGAAGGATCTGGAAGTGGTCGTTTGAGGTTAGGGGGTATTTCCATATTCGTGTCTGCAATGTTGCTGGTCTGTGCTTCATGCTAGGTTGGCATGTGTAGTTGAACAAACGTATATGAAAACATTTTATTACTGTTGCATCTTTTGTATTAAATTCCCATTTCGTGAAACTCACCAAATTTTTTTTTAGTGTCCCTTGACTGGGGTTCTGCATGCTGATAACATCTCACTTGTTTGAAAGGATGCTCCATAAACATTAGTACATTAAATGCACTATGGAAAATAACTAATATACATAAGACCTTGTTTTAAATTCTAATGCTATCTTGATTCATACAATAAAAGGGAGAGTATATACATGAAAGGAGATCGATCGACTCTCTTAGTAAGACTTCAGTTTATCCAATTGAAAACCTCTCTGCATTTTGAATGTTTATACGAAGTTAAGAATCTACATATAAGTTCATGTTAAAATGACAGATACAAGATATGTTTTGATTACTATTCAATAAAAAAAAATGGAGATAAAATTCACCAGAAGTAGATTTAGTTGACCAAGATATAGCTGAACTAGTAATATATACTTTTGAATCTCTGCTTTTAGCGCTTCATACTCTTGGCCCTGGCCACTAAGTAAGCTAATGAATACTTCTCTTTCAGGAATGATCTTCTGTGCTACCTGTTTGCACATGCATTTCCACATTATTTTCCTTCTAAAGAAAAAAAAGCAAGAAAAAAAAAAAAAGCTAACCAATTAAGTTGTGCTCATTCACTCAGTCAAACTCAAATTTTGATGCTTTATGTTAGCTTACAGAGAATTACTTTATAAGCAGCAGAAGAGATCCAGCCATGCCATGGCTGCAGCTTGCATTTATATGCTTCTTCCACTACTTGATTCAGGCTCAGTCCACAATCCTTATTTACTCCTTTCAATGCCTCTATTCCAAAACAATGCGATCTTGTTGTAAAGAGAGATTATATGCTTTAAAATATTATATTATATTTATTAGTTTATTGTTATAGTGTCTTGCATTGTGTGTGTCTAATGAATGCAAATTGAAAAGAAGAATAGTCTCACATCATGAAAAATAATGGAGGTGGCATGATACATAACAACAGGAGATTCTTTTTAATGGTTTTGAGTACCTGGTTAACCAAACTACTGCTTTTGAGCAACTTTCAGGCTTTTTTACTGGTCCTTCACTGGACTCTTTGTTCATCATTTCTTGAAAACTGTGATATATTGCTGGATTTGATTCATAAACATTTTCCAGTATCTGCAACATATTGAAGTGTTTGTGTTAACTTGCGTCAATCAGGATGTAAATATGAATTCAAAGAGAAGTGTATACATACACCTCGATCTATATTTCTCTGTATGTCTTACCTCAAGACTGTCATTGTCGGTCCAATCTTATCTGCACAAAATATTCATTGAATAACGATTTAGTTAATATTCGTTAAGGCAAAACAAATACAACACGAAATGAAGGAGGTGTGATACGAAGAGCGAGAATGATAAGATTGGAGAGGCGTAAAAAGGAAAGAGTGGATATTTCTTTTTTGGTTTCATCATACTTCACTAAGCAAAGCTCCATCAATGCGTTTCCCATATCTGAACTCCTCTTCTCCATTGTTACTTCACATTTCATTTCTAACCCCCAAACTTCTATACAGTAGATGTTTGCTCAAATTTGACGAAGAGTTTTTGTGTGCCAATTCGATTCGAGCTTGAAAATGGTTAAGTCAACCAGACGAAGAGATATAGGGATGAGATTACTATAGGCTTGTTAGTACAATATGCCCTAAGCTTATCTTCTAACATCAATCATTTAATATATAGCAGTGTTCACAAATTAAACATATGCTCAAGTTGGGAAGCATTTTTCACGTGAAGCTCTTTAGTATTTCCCTTTATTATATTTTTTTATGGTGATTTCCTTTCAAAATCCGTTTTACTTGTATGCTTAATTTATCTACAGGCAACAAACATATGTGCGTGTTATGTAAGAAGATCACTTTCAACTCCAGCATAATCCATGAAGATGTTGTCTTGAATCTTTATTTGTTTCTTCTTCTTCTCTAGTACCACTATCGGTCAAAGAACGATCAATCGTGGAGATCACCAATGTGAAAATCGTTGAAAAGATTATGTATAAAGGTAAATATCATTGTTCTCAAAAATCCATTAAACAAAACAACTATTGATTACACTCAGAATTGATAGTTCTACTCAATCTTTACAAGGTGTATATCCAAAAATTGAGCAAACATTTTTTGTGCTTTCACTGAAAACACGAGCTCAAGTTGCAAATCATATGTCCAAGAACCGTGCAGGTCCTTGGCTTGATTCCAACTACCAGATGGTTGTGAAAGGAAACAAAGAAATAGACAGCGACGGCTATTGTCAACGAGGAGCATTTTGGAAGTATTTAATAACAAAATCAAGAGTGAAATTTAAAAGTTAATCAATTCCCTGATGTGATAACCAAATAGGAGGCAACAAAAATGCTTGCAACTTTATCAATATTGTTGGATGAGATTCGGCCGAACCAACTCCCTCTCATGCATGCAGAACCAAAGACGCTCCACCATCCACAACCGGACCATCAACCCACCGAACCAACTCCATCTCCCTGCCGAACCAACCCACACTCCATCTCCCTGCCGAACCAACTCCATCTCCATGCACTACCGGACAAACCTACCTCGCCTACCACCGAATCACCTATCACCGGATCAAACCCCACCTCCATGCATAGCCGAACCAGAGAGCTACCGAACCAGCTTGTCCCCAAGCTACCACCGGACCAACTCCCCCGCTACCAAACCACCTACGACCGGACCAACCCTCACTCTACCTACTACCGGTCCAAACAACATACCACCTCCTACCGAACCAACACGAGGAAGGCGTACCGGACTAGCACTACCAGGCCAGATTGCCTCAGCCCAGGCCCACCAGCAGCTATATACATCCAAGACCCCTACCCCCAGCATCACTCTATAAATAGAGGGGTAGGGGTACAACAATGGCAGACAAGTTTGAGAGCTAAAGCACGGATAGAACTTTCAAACAACTTTCAGTTACTTGTAATCAAAGCTTTATACTTGTAATTTGAATAGAAAAGGAGAATAACATATAAAGTGGACGTAGGCACGTTCTGGCCGAACCACTATAAATCTGTGTGTCTTTTACAATTCAGTCCCTGCTTTTTATATATTTGCATAAATCACCCAAATCACTAGAAACAACATAAAATCAACCAATTCATACGACTTGGAGGTGTTTGCCCATTTTTTGTGCAAACATTTTTGGTGCTTTCACTGAGAACGGAGCTCGAAGCTTCAGCTTCTCCCTCTTAACCCTTTTTCTATCAGCATCGTTTATTGCTTGATAAACATGCCTCCCGGACGGAAGAAAGATGCTAACAAAGGAAAGAACATCGCAACTGGCAATGTCCCAGATCCAGTGATCAGAGACCAAGACAATCATCCGGTTCCAACAGCAAATTTAAATCAGGCAAATCCGACAGCCTCTGCTACGGAACAACCAATTACAAGGGCGGATCTGGACAGGGTTGTGGCTGAAGTAACTAACCGCTTCGCATCTCAACAAGAAGCCTTAGTGGATCAACTCATGTCACGCTTAAGGGATGTTGAAGAAACCAACCGCAACACTGAATCATGGGGTGAGTCACAGTCTGGAGGATCTAGGAGACGACAAGGGTCTTTCTTCTTCGAAGAGGCTAACAACAGAAACAGCTATGGTAGGAGCCGAGCCCGGACTCAGCCCGAATCCCGACCCGAGGAAGCGCTTGGAACCGAACCCAACGGGGGAGGTACCAGGCAAGGGTCGGATGTAGCTGAGCCCGCCATGCTACCTAACCATGGAAATACCAAGGGACGGGGCCGAGCTGGAGTCCAGCCCGAAGTTGGACCCGAGAACGTGCTGAGGACAGAACCCAGCAGGGGAAGATCAAGGCAAGGGCCAACTGTGGCCGACCCCAGCATGCCCCCGAAAGACCAAAGACAGCCGTTGGAGAATGTTAGGAGTGATAGATGATACCATCCTTACAGGTCATCTGGACAGAATCAATCCCGCAGAGAGGAACCAAACTCATTTCTATACGCTCCAAGTTCTGATGAAAGGATGGCGCGATTGTTCAGAGAGTGCGTCCAACGGAAGCAAAGGGATCGGGGGATAGGTGCTAGGGTAACCAGCCCCTTCACCAGCAATATCGAAACTGCCATCACCCCCCGGGAATGGAAAATGCCAACTATGGAACCTTACAAGGGAACCTCTGACCCCATCGTACACTTACAGAGATACACCCAGCATATGCTCATGAGCGGAGCAACGGAGGGAGTATTGTGTAAATGCTTCCCACTTTTCTTGGCAGATCTAGCTACCTCCTGGTTCTGCCACCTACCCCAAGGGTCCATCAGCTCATGGGAAATGTTGAAAGAAAAGTTCATCGGCCAGTTCCGCATTCATGTGGAACAACCTAAGGACGCTTATTCCTTATCTAATATCAAACAGAAACCCGGAGAGACAGTGCAACAATATCTAACCCGATTCAACGCCGCAGCGGCCACAGTCCAAGATGCCGACGAGAAACTTATCCTAATGGCCCTCTGCAGTGGTGTACAACCGGATACTAAATTTTCTAGAAGACTAACCAAGGAAAAACCAGCTACTTTACTTGATTTCTTCCATGAAGTTGGAAAGTATATGAGACTTGAAGACGCTGCCACTGAGAGGCAGTCAGGGCAACATGCTAAGACAGCTCTAGATAAGGTTCCCGCTGCAGCAAAGGATGTTCGGAGAAGTGACTCTTGAGACAATGTTGGGGGCAAGAAGGGAGAAAAACGCTTATATCGACCAGGACCAAGATTTGACTCCTATACTCCTTTGAATGAAACAATCGAAAACATCTTCCTAACCACTCAAGACGAAGTTAGATACAAGCGCCCCCTGCACAAGAAGAAGTCAGATAACGCACTCAAGTCTGGAAAGTTCTACCGCTTCCACGAATCCCATGGACATGACACCAATGAATGCCACCATCTCCGGGACTTGATTGAAGAACACATTAGAAGGAGGAGACTGGAACGCTATGTAAAAAGCCAGAACAGGACTCCAGCTCCCGCCAATGAAAACCCAGGGCTACCCCTCCCAGAAGTAGGCGGAGGAAATCGCAACACCAGCGGCTCTAGTCAAGAGAAGATAGTGATCCATTCCATATCGGGAGGACCACACATCGCCGACAGAAGCTGGGCAGAGATGGAAAGATACGGTAAGTCACTTAGAAACGATGAAGGCTATGTTAATTCTGTTATGGAAGAACGCCACCCGAAACGGAAAGAGAATGACGACATCACATTCAGTAGGCGTGATCTAGAGGGAAGACAGTACCCACACATGGATCCTATGGTCATCTCTGCCTGGTTCGGTCCAGCCAAAGTTTTCCGAATTTTAATAGACACTGGAAGCTCGGTGAATATCCTATTCAAGCATGCTTTCGACAAAATGAGGCTGTCAAAGAAGGATGTGTCTCCCTGCAACAAACCACTACATGGTTTCACTGGAGATGCGAAGATGCCCCTCGGGCAACTGGACCTTTTTGTTGAAATAGGAAGTCATCCCCGCTCCGTTGTGCGAAAACAAACATTTGTACTAATAGAGAACCACTCGGCCTACAACGCCTTTTTGGGAAGACCAGCCTTGTCTGACTTCCAAATTGTCCTAGCCTCATGGTGCTTGAAGATGAAATTTCCAACAGATAACGGAATAGGAGAAATAGAGGAAGATCAAGACGCTGCTCGAGACTGCTATGTAACTGAACTTCACAGGGAAAAACGCAGAGACTACTCTCTGCATAAAAAGCTTGGAAGCATAGCAACTAAAGAAAGCCCCTCCTTTTCGATATACTAGTGATCCTTTCAATGAATTAGACCCCAGGGACAAAGAGGAGGAGGCCGCCGCCGAGCCTGCAGAGGCTATGGAATTCGTAGCTGTAGACAAACATGACTCAAGTAGACTATTGAAAATCGGATCTCAACTAAATGAAGAATTAAAGGATCAACTCATTGATTTTCTTCGCCACAACATGGATGTATTTGCATGGACGCACGCCGACATGACAGGAATCTCCGCAGACGTAGCATGCCACGTGCTGAACATCGATCCCACCAATGTGCCAGTAAAGCAGAAAAAGAGAAGCATGGGGGCAGAACGATCAGCAGCCCTCGAGGAAGAAGTAAAGAACCTACTTGCCAATAACTTCATACGAGAAGTCATCTACCCAGAATGGATCGCCAACCCGGTACTGGTAAAAAAGGCTAATGGGAAGTGGCGAACATGCATCGACTTCTCCAACTTAAATGACACTTGTCCGAAAGACTGCTTCCTACTCCCCCGAATCGATCAGCTCGTGGACAGCACAGCCGGACACGAACTCTTATCCATTATGGACGCATACCCAGGATATAACCAGATCCCTATGCACGCCCCCGATCAAGACCACACTAGTTTCATTACTGACCGAGGATTGTACTGCTACAGAGTAATGCCTTTTGGACTTAAAAACGTCGGAGCTACTTATCAGCGCCTCGTCAACAAGATGTTCGCGGAATTAATAGGACGAATTATGGAAGTCTATGTGGATGACATGATGGTAAAATCGAGGAAAACCAACGATCATATAAATCACCTGGACGAGATGTTCCAAGTACTTCGCCACTATGGAATGAAGTTGAATCCTCTAAAGTGCTCCTTCGGAGTATCGTCAGGAAAGTTCTTGGGATTCATAGTCCATGCTAGGGGGATTGAAGCAAACCCCGAACAAGTCCGGGCTTTGCAAGATATCAAGATACCATCCACCCGAAGAGAGATGCAAAGCCTAAACGGGAAGGTGGCTGTCCTAAGCAGGTTCATCTCTAAAGCAACCGACAAATGCATCCCTTTCTTCGAAGCTCTAAAGAAAGACAAAGGAAAGTTCGAATGGACTGACGAATGCTCGACAGCCTTCCTTAACTTAATCGAACACCTCCAGAGACCACCAGTATTCTCAACTCCAAATGAAGGCGAGGAACTATACCTATACCTTGCTGTATCGTCCCATGCTTTAAGCGCCACTTTGGTGAGAGAAGACAACCGCGCGCAGCGGCCCGTATACCTTGTAAGTAAGAGATTTACAAGGGCAGAAGCCAGATACCCTAAACTTGAAAAGCTAGCATACTGTAACGACCCGTATTTTTACGGATCGAAGGATCATAGAATTGTTGTTATTAGGTTGTTAGTGTTGTTAAGTCATTTAGGATTGAAGTTGTTTGGAGCTTAAGTCGTCCAGAGATGAGTCGTCCAGGGTTGGGTCGAGTTGTAGCAAGAGTCGGTGGAGCGACTTAGAGGATGGAGCGACTTAAGGAAGGTGACCGACTTAAAGAGTAAGCGATTTAAGAGATTGGCCGGTTTAAAATAGTGAACGACCTATAGGATTTGACCGACTTAAGGTTTGAGACCGACTTAAGGGATTACGGTTTAAGGGGTAGCGACTTAAGGAAGTTAGGACGTGTTGAGGCTTAAGTCGTGTGATAGTTTAAGTCGGTGGAACGGCCTAAGGAAGTAAGCGGCTTAAGGAGGGTAGCGACCTAGTAGTTAGCGCTGTGATGAGTTAGGTCGTGAACGAGTTAAGGCTAGGCCGTCTTTTGTGTTAAGTCTGCATTTGCTAAGCCGTGTGTGTTGTTGAGTCGGTAGGTCGTTGAGTCGTGAGTCGGTAGGTTGTTGAGTCGTCCAAACGACTTAGGACTTAGGAAGAAATGCGGCAATGAGTTAGGTCGGCCTTAAGGTTAGGTCGTTAAGGGGTTTAGTTGGTAGGTCGTGCCCAGTTAGGTCGTGTGCATGCTATGCCGCGTATGTGTGTTGAGTCGTTGAGTTGTGAGTCGTATCCTGTTGAGTCGTGGGTCACCAAGCCGTGTGTGTAGATAGGTCACGTAGAGGCTTGAGCCGTGGGGTTGATGAGTCGTAGGTCATGCCTTGTTAAGTCTGACCGACTTATGGGGGGGCGAACGACTCATAGTTTTGGCCTATAAATAGAAGGGTTTGCGTCACTTTTTGGCACCGGATTTTGAAGCGATGAAGTGCTGCTATTTTGAGAGCTCGACTACAACATTTCTTCACTTCTTTTCTCTACTTTAATCTTGTGCTTCCATCCATCTAGATCGAAGATCAAATCGAAGATCCAAGAGCCAAAGTTGAAGATCTTCATCCATTAAAGAGAGATTTCATCGTTTGAAGCGGAATCTTGTCGGATCAAGCTAGATCCTTTGCTGTCCAGATCTGGAGTTTGTTGCTTTTGAGGTGTTTAGGTGATTCGGTGAGTGGTGGTTATCTCTCACACGGACCCAAAGGAGTATATTGGATCGGTGGCTTGTTTGTGTGTTAAAGATAGTGATTTCATGCATTTTCCTTAAGTCTGCATGTAGATCCATCGTTCATAAAGTTTTGATATCTACTTTACTACATGTTAACCTATGCTAGTTCATTCATCAAGATATTACTTAGAATTCATGCTTGTTAGATTTGGACTCTTTATTTAAAAAATTGCCATTATTGTTATAACTGTTTATTTAGATCTTGTTTGAATGGTTGATTACTTGGATTAATGATTGCCTTGATTGATTGTTATGAGTTAGTTGATTGATGATTTGATTTGGACAAGTTGGTCGAAGATGATTCAAAAGCTAAGTGGAAAGGCTCTTGAATAAGGAAAGCTGCTCGTGGCATATGAAGCGGATGATAAAGCTCATATGGATAGATTTGATGATGATGCTGAGAGGGCACTTTGCTATGATGCGATGAGGCAAAGCATGATGTTGAGATGGGACTTTGCTATGATGCGATAAAGCAAAGCATGATATGAGATAGCCTTGGTTTAATCCAGATGGGATCATCCCAAGCATGTTGATAACTCGGTAAAATGTTTCGAGTTTGTTGATAATGGTTGGCTTGAGAGGCGCTTGAGCTAGTATGGAAATAGTCGTCGGGGAGGATGACTAGAAGGCTGAGATCTCATCGTTGTTGAAGGTTCTAGCATGCTCAAAGCAAGAGTACGTTGGGCAGATTCGATAGTCCCAAGACTAATAGTTACTGGTCTAGTACTCTGGGAAGATTCGATAGTCCTAGGCATGGGTCACGATGACATGCGGAGTTATGTCTAGAACCGGGGTTGCCATTAGCCCTTGACGGACGGATGAAATAATGAGCTGGTCATTCAATTAACGGTGATATCGAGGCAATGATAACAGTGATAGCTAGAGTCATGGATGTTTGGTTGTATCGTCATTCGGTCTTAAGAGCGATGTTTTGTGGGTGCTTATCTGATCTTGGTTTAGGCCTTGGGGGTTTGTACTTGGAAAACATCGACCTTGACTCGAGTGATAATTGCTTTACTTTAATTGTCTGCTTTGCTATGTTTTCTTCTGCTTAGTGGGTCTGGGGGCTATCACTGTAGAAAGAGGTGGAGTGGGATGGCTGGGTTCCTATTCCTTTTTACCCTTTATGCTCTTTTGGTATGTTTGATAGTTGATTTACTGCTCACTAGGACTTTTGTCTGACTCAAGGTTTTATGTTCAAATCTTATTACCTTGGGCTGTTCATCCATGTTGGGATGGGCAGACTAGGTAGCAGGTGACAGGTGTTGTTCTTAGTGACCAACGCTGTTGATGACGAAGACGAGCTGGAGGCTTTTGCATATTGTTTTCTTACTATATGCACTGGATGTTCCGCTGCCTGTATGATTCTCTGAGTGTTATGTAGTGAGGCTTGATGTATTGACTTTTCAGATTGTTGTACCAAACTATTATGAGTTTATATGATGAGATTCTGTTCTATGGAGCTTCACTATGTATACTTTTCTATTATATTTTATCCGTGCGCTGTGAGTAATACGATAGAGTGTATTGTTTTATCCTACCCTGATGATCGTCCATGGCGGCCTGGCACACTTTACAGCGCACTATTTCCTTGTTTAAGTGCAGGAGTCATGGGCGGTCGTCACATTTGGTATCAGAGCTATGGTTAATCGATTTTAGCAAACACTCGCTGACGTAACTACGTATGAGAGACGTAATTGTATTTTTATGGATGATTACTATATATAATATAGTAGCTTAGAAGGATTTGAACTCCTTATGCAGTTGTTTCTCAAGGTATATTAATCATTTTCTTATAGATATTAGGAATGAGTCGAAGAGGGAGACAAGCTGCTAGGGAAGGCCGTACTGTTGAGGGGGCTGCTGATTATGCTTCTATGTTCGAGGCTATGATGACTTCGATCATGAGAAGGATGCCAGCTCCGGGGCCATCAGTAGATGTTAGAGTTCAGGTTCAAGCTCCAAGACCGGTGGATTTTGCTAAGTTGTGTAAAGACTATACTGCTCTTGGAGGAAAGGTTTTCTTGGGGACAGAGTCAACCATTGAAGTTCAGAGGTGGATCGATGCTTGTAGAAGGATCTTTGGTGATTTGGGAATTGAGGATGCAACCAAAAGGAAGCTCGCATCTAGACAGCTTCAGGGAAGAGCTTCTGATTGGTGGAATTCTATCACCATTGATACTCCAGAGGAAGAAATCACTTGGGAGCAATTCCAAGCTAGATTTGAGGCAAGTTCATTTCTACAGCGCAGAAATCTGTTGTGTTCAAGAAGTTTGTGGAACTCAAGCAAGGTGGAAGACCAGTTCTTGAGTATGTTTCTGAGTTTGAAGCTTTGTCCAAGTATGCTCGGTCATATATTGAATCTCCATATCAGAAGAATGAGAAGTTTGTGACAGGCTTGGACAGTTACCTTGGGAGGCAGTTGGTGGATCATTTGGACGACCCATTTGAGAAGCTTGTGGAGAAAGCTCTCAGGCATGAGAATTTTTTCCTAAAGAAGGATCTATTGTTGCTGTAACCAAGGAAGGGTCTAAACCACAACAGGGTGGAAACAAGAAGAGGAAGCAGCAGCAACAGAAGGGTAAGGATGGCCAAAAGAAGCTGAAGGGTGAAGTGACCTTCTACAACTGTCAGCAGAAGGGTGATCTCTCTAGAGATTGTAAGAATCCGAGAGTACCAGTGAAGTGCCACAACTGTGACAAGCTAGGGCATATCAGGAGGAATTGTCCGGAACCGAGAAAGGGCAAACAGATTGTGCAAGCTTATGCTTTGGGGGCTGTACCATCGTCTTCGAAAGCTCCTACTACGGAAGAGAAAGGAAAGAGTGTGGTGGTTCAAGGTACTCTTTCCATTTGTGGTGTTCCAGTTAGAGTGTTATTTGATACTGGGGCGTCGCACTCCTTTGTTTGTAGTGAACTTGTAGGCCGGTTGGGTTTGGAACCAGATATTGTTGATAGACCATTGGTTGCGACTAATCCAGTTGGGAGTTCATCTTGTTTGTGTATGGTATGCCATGGTCTGGTTGTGTCGAGTCATGATTGCTCTTTTGTTTGTGATTGTTTTGTTTTGAACTTTGCGAGGTTCGGAATTATTTTGGGTATGGACTGGCTTAGAAAGTATGCGGCAAGGGTTGATTGTAAGAGGCTGGAGGTGACAGTCGAGAATGTGGAGGGGCGAAAGGTTGTGATACGATGTAAGCATGAAGAAGGCGTCTTCATGAGCTTCATGTATTCGCTAGTTGTTCCACGGGATGGACTGCCATCGGCGCCTATTGTGAATGGATTTGAGGATGTCTTTGACAAGGTCAAAGGGTTACCGCCGCATAGAGAGATCGAGTTTCGTATCGATCTAGTTGAAGGAGTCAGACCCGTTGTGATGTCTCTTAGGCGGATGGCGCCTAGGAAACAGCAAGAGTTGAAGGTGCAAGTTGATGACCTTTTGCAAAAAAGATTCATTCGGCGTAGTATGTCCGAATGGGGTGCACCAGTTGTGTTTGCAACCCAAGCGGATGGATCATTGAGGTTGTGTGTGGATTATCGTGAGCTGAATAAAGTGACTAAGAAGAACAAGTATCCATTGCCGAGAATAGATGACTTGTTTGATCAGCTTCACAAAGCTAATGTGTTTTCTCAAATGGATTTGGTAACGGGATTTCACCAGTTGAGAGTGGTAAAGGATAGTGTGCCGAAGACTGCTTTCAGGACACCATCCGGTTTCTATGAGTGGCTGGTAATGCCGTTTGGATTGACCAATGCACCAGCATATTTTGTCGATCTTATGAATAGAGTGTTTAGAGATTAGTTGAACAAGTTCATACTTGTGTTCGTGGATGATATTCTTATTTATTCCAGAACTGAAGAAGAGCACAAGACGCACTTGCAGATTGTTTTGGAAATTTTGCGGAAACATCAGCTGAAGGCTAAGTTTTAGAAGTGTCACTTCTGGAAGAGTGAAGTGAGGTTCTTAGGCCATATTATCTCTGGAAATGGAATAGCGGTTGATCCCGCCAAGGTGGCAGCGATCCAGGATTGGGTTAGACCTAAGAATGCATCTGATGTGAGAAGTTTTCTTGGATTAGCAGGATACTATCGTCGGTTTATCAAAGACTTTTCCAAGATGGCTGCACCATTAACAGGATTGACGAAAAAGAACCAAGTATTCAGATGGGATGCTAAGTGTGAACAAGCTTTCGGAATCCTGAAAGAGCGATTGACAAGTGCTCCTGTTTTGACTATTCCTAGTGGAAATGATGAGATGGTGGTTTACACCGATGCATGTGGTACTGGACTTGGAGCAATGCTAATGCAGAAGGATAAAGTTATTGCGTATGCAAGTCGACAATTGAAGCCGCATGAAATGAATTATCCGACTCATGATTTGGAGTTAGCGGCGATTGTTTTTGCTTTGAAGATGTGGAGACATTACCTATTGGGAGTCCGATTTGAGTTGTTTACAGACCATAAGTCATTGAAGTATCTTTTTCCCAAAAGGATTTGAATCTCCGGTAGCAGCGATGGCTAGAGTTTTTAGCATCATATGATTTTGGTATAGCCTATACTCCGGGAAAAGGTAACGCAGTTGCAGATGCGTTAAGTCGAAGACATGCAGGATTGGGAGCCATGTTTTCGAAATGGAAGAGCCTTGCGTATTTAGCTCGATTTGACTTCAGGCCTAGATGTGAATTGGAACCTGAGATGTTGGCAAACTTATCGATAAGACCTACTCTTGTGGAAAGGATTGGCGAGAGCCAAAAGCGAGACGATAAGCTTGTCAAGATTATCCATGATTTGGAATCTGGATTGGATCTAGAGAAGGATAAAGGATTCGAGGTCGATCGAGAGGGTTGGCTTCGGAAGCAAGGACGACTAGTTGTTCCCGATATAGATGAATTGAGAGATGAAGTTCTGAAGGAAAGTCATCACTCGAAGTTGACAATTAATCCAGGTGGAAATAAGATGTATCGGGATATGAAGAGAACCTATTATTGGGAAGTTATGAAGAAGGATGTTGGAAATTTTATTTCCAAATGTATGAACTGCCAGTTGGTAAAAGCCGAACAGAAGAAGCCAAGTGGATTGCTTCAGCTGTTAGAAGTTCCTACATGGAAGTGGGAGCAAATATCGATGGATTTTATCGATGGTCTACCTAGAACAAGGACAGGAAATGAAGGGATTTGGGTCATCGTAGATCGATTGACTAAGAGTGCAAGATTCATTCCTGTTCGATCAACTAGGACTACATCGAAATTGGCTGAGCTATATATTAAGTGGATAGTTCGATTCCATGGTATTCCGAAGAGTATAGTGAGCGATCGAGACCCATTGTTCACTAGTGGATTTTGGAAGAGCTTCCAGGAAGTTTTGGAAACCGAGTTGTGTTTGAGTACAGCTTATCATCCCCAAACAGATGGTCAGACCGAGAGAGTCAACCGAGTTTTGGAAGATCTCCTCAGAGCATGTGTTTTGGACTTCGGAGGATCATGGGAAGATTATCTTCATCTGGTGGAATTTTCATATAATAATAGTTACCAGTCAAGTATTGGTATGGCACCATATGAGGCATTGTATGGAAGACCGTGCAACTCTCCTACATGTTGGATAGAAACAGGAGAAAAGTTGATACTTGGACCAGAAATGGTTCGACAGACTTCGGATTGTATAGAGATCATTCGGCGACGAATGAAGGCAGCCCAAGAACGTCAGAAAAGTTATGCCGATAAGCGTCGTAAGGATTTGGAATTCGGCATAGGAGATATGGTTTTTGTGAAGATTTCTCCACTAAAGAAGGTTATTCGATTCGGGAAGGAAGGGAAATTGACTCCGAGATTTGTTGGACCATTCCCGATTGTCGAGCGAATTGGAAAGCTCGCTTATAAATTGGAGTTAGCAGAAAAGATGTCGGGTGTGCACAATGTTTTTCATGTATCGTATCTACGGAAGTATGTGCACGACCCAAGTACAGTGGTTTTTGCTGATAGCTATGAAGATTTAGAAGTTGATCCAGTTGTTAGAAGACCTCGTAAGCCGCTTCGTGTTGTGGAAATTGACACGAAACAGCTTAGGAGGAAGGTAGTCAGGTTGCTTAAGGTACAATGGAGTGATAATGTTAACGACTGTACATGGGAGGAGGAAGAGAGGATGAAGGCAGCTCATCCTGAACTCTTCGAGGTATGGCCCTAAGGTGTTGTGGCATCTCATGAATTTGTAACTTGTTCTAGTCTTAGAATTCTGCATGTTAGGCTAGTAATTGGATGCATGGTTTGTTGATTGCTATGGATGGTAGGCATGCAGAATAGTTTTGGTTGCTCTTGATTGTTTGGAATTTCGGGGGCGAAATTCCTAAGGGGGAGAGAATGTAACGACTTATATTTTTACGAATCGAAGGATCGTAGAATTGTTGTAATTAGGTTGTTAGTGTTGTTAAGTCGTTTAGGATTGAAGTTGTTTGGGGCTTAAGTCGTCCAGAGATGAGTCGTCCAGGGTTGGGTCGAGTTGTGGCATGAGTCGGTGGAGCGACTTAGAGGATGGAGAGACTTAAGGAAGGTGACCGACTTAAAGAGTAAGCGACTTAAGAGATTGGTCGGTTTAAAATAGTGAACGACCTATAGGATTTGACCGACTTAAGGTTTGAGACCGACTTAAGGGATAACGGTTTAAGGGGTAGCGACTTAAGGAAGTTAGGACGTATTGAGGCTTAAGTCGTGTGATAGTTTAAGTCGGTGGAACGACCTAAGGAAGTAAGCGGCTTAAGGAGGGTAGCGACCTAGTGGTTAGCGCTGTGATGAGTTAGGTCATGAATGAGTTAAGGCTAGGTCGTCTTTTGTGTTAAGTCGGCATTTGCTAAGCCGTGTGTGTTGTTGAGTCGGTAGGTCGTTGAGTCGTGAGTCGGTAGGTTGTTGAGTCATCCAAACGACTTAGGACTTAGGAAGAAATGCGACAATGAGTTAGGTCGGCCTTGAGGTTAGGTCGTTAAGGGGTTTAGTTGGTAGGTCGTGCCCAGTTAGGTCGTGTGCATGCTATGCCGCGTATGTGTGTTGAGTCGTTGAGTCGTGAGTCGTATACGGTTGAGTCGTGGGTCGCTAAGCCGTGTGTGTAGATAGGTCGCGTAGAGGCTTGAGCCGTGGGGTTGATGAGTCGTAGGTCGTGCCTTGTTAAGTCATGACCGACTTATGGGGGGGTGAATGACTCATAGTTTTGGCCTATAAATAGAAGGGTTTGCGTCACTTTTTGGCACCGGATTTTGAAGCGACGAAGTGCTGCTATTTTGAGAGCTCGACTACAACATTTCTTCACTTCTTTTCTCAACTTTAATCTTGTGCTTCCATCCATCTAGATCGAAGATCAAATCGAAGATCCAAGAGCCAAAGTTGAAGATCTTCATCCATTAAAGAGAGATTTCATCGTTTGAAGCGGAATCTTGTCGGATCAAGCTAGATCCTTTGCTGTCCAGATCTGGAGTTTGTTGCTTTTGAGGTGTTTAGGTGATTCGGTGAGTGGTGGTTATCTCTCACACGGACCCAAAGGAGTATATTGGATCGGTGGCTTGTTTGTGTGTTAAAGATAGTGATTTCATGCATTTTCCTTAAGTCTGCATGTAGATCCATCGTTCATAAAGTTTTGATATCTACTTTACTACATGTTAACCTATGCTAGTTCATTCATCAAGATATTACTTAGAATTCATGCTTGTTAGATTTGGACTCTTTATTTAAAAAATTGCCATTATTGTTATAACTGTTTATTTAGATCTTGTTTGAATGGTTGATTACTTGGATTAATGATTGCCTTGATTGATTGTTATGAGTTAGTTGATTGATGATTTGATTTGGACAAGTTGGTCGAAGATGATTCAAAAGCTAAGTGGAAAGGCTCTTGAATAAGGAAAGCTGCTCGTGGCATATGAAGCGGATGATAAAGCTCATATGGATAGATTTGATGATGATGCTGAGAGGGGACTTTGCTATGATGCGATGAGGCAAAGCATGATGTTGAGATGGGACTTTGCTATGATGCGATAAAGCAAAGCATGATATGAGATAGCCTTGGTTTAATCCAGACGGGATCATCCCAAGCATGTTGATAACTCGGTGAAATGGTTCGAGTTTGTTGATAATGGTTGGCTTGAGAGGCGCTTGAGCTAGTATGGAAATAGTCGTCGGGGAGGATGACTAGAAGGCTGAGATCTCATCGTTGTTGAAGGTTCTGGCATGCTCAAAGCAAGAGTACGTTGGGCAGATTCAATAGTCCCAAGACTAATAGTTACTGGTCTAGTACTCTGGGCAGATTCGATAGTCCTAGGCACGGGTCACGATGACGTGCGGAGTTATGTCTAGAACCGGGGTTACCATTAGCCCTTGACGGACGGATGAAATAATGAGCTGGTCATTCAATTAACGGTGATATCGAGGCAATGATAACAGTGATAGCCAGAGTCATGGATGTTTGGTTGTATCGTCATTCGGTCTCAAGAGCGATGTTTTGTGGGTGCTTATCTGATCTTGGTTTAGGCCTTGGGGGTTTGTACTTGGAAAACATCGACCTTGACTCGAGTGATAATTTCTTTACTTTAATTGTCTGCTTTGCTATGTTTGTTTCTGCTTAGTGGGTCTGGGGGCTATCACTGTAGAAAGAGGTGGAGTGGGATGGTTGGGTTCCTATTCCTTTTTACCCTTTATGCTCTTTTGGTATGTTTGATAGTTGATTTACTGCTCACTAGGACTTTTGTCTGACTCAAGGTTTTATGTTCAAATCTTATTACCTTGGGCTGTTCATCCATGTTGGGATGGGCAGACTAGGTAGCAGGTGACAGGTGCTGTTCTTAGTGACCAACGTTGTTGATGACGAAGACGAGCTGGAGGCTTTTGCATATTGTTTTCTTTCTATATGTACTGGATGTTCCGCTGCTTATATGATTCTCTGAGTGTTATGTAGTGAGACTTGATGTATTGACTTTTCAGATTGTTGTACCAAACTATTATGAGTTTATATGATGAGATTTTGTTCTATGGAGCTTCACTATGTATACTTTTCTATTGTATTTTATCCGTCCGCTGCGAGTAATACGATAGAGTTTACTGTTTTATCCTACCCTGATGATCGTCCATGGCGGCCTGGCACACTTTACAGTGCACTATTTCCTTGTCTAAGTGCAGGAGTCATGGGCGGTCGTCACACATACTGTTTTCTAATCACGTCACGGAAACTGCGACACTATTTCCAATCTCGTTCCATCAGAGTTTTAACCGATCAACCGTTAAGGCAAGTACTCCATCGGCCCGACACTTCTGGGCGACTACTTAAGTGGTGCATTGAACTGAGTCAATATGATATCATCTACCATCCTCGCACCGCTATCAAGGGGCAAGCCATAGCTGATTTCATTGCCGAATTCACTACTAACGAAGGTAAGGAGAAATCTGAAATAGCAGAAGATATCAAGTGGAATCTCTTCGTAGATGGAGCATCAAATGAACAAGGCTCGGGGGCAGGGGTTGTGATAATCACCCCCAGGGGAAGGAAGCTGCACTACGCCCTAAGGCTGGAATTCGCTGCCACCAACAATGACGTAGAATATGAAGCAGTGATAGCCAGATTAGAACTTGCCCTGGAGATTGGAGTCGGCTCTTTATGTCTCCATAGTGATTCTCAACTTATTGTAAATCAGATACTGGGAGAATTCCAGACTCGAGGAGAACGACTCACAGCATATCTAAAGAAGACCGAGCTTCTGCTCAATTAGTTGGATCACTATTTAATCAAACACATTCCTCGAGAAGAGAATCAGGAGGCCGACGAACTGGCAAAGCAAGCTAGCATGAAGGACGGCACCGCTTCTGTGACGCCCCACCTCTATACCCACGCTAGCCAAGGACACTACAGAGTAATGCCGTCAACTAACACGGAGAATAAGGCTGGTTAGGAGCGACCATCTATAGCCTTGCTCTAACTATCTATTGAATATATCGACAATAGTCATACCAAACAGATCAACTTATCCAATGAATACTTAAAATAAAACCATAGGTGGTTGGAGGATCTATCAGAACAGAATATAACAACTCAAATGTAATATACATCACAGAACAGTAGATCATCATATACATATATACAGATACATAAAAGAGTATACAAACTAATACATGTCAAGTGGTATAGCAAACCACAATATACAGACGAGTCATAAGAATACATATCAGAGTTACTACAAAATAGGACTACATAAAAGCTATAACAAAAAGGAACAAGCCGAATAGTCCATGCGGAAGCAAAATAGGCTAAGTCCAAAAGCACCTAACCTGAAACATCTCGGTTTGACCCGAGTATAAAATATACGGGTCAGTCTAGCTAAACAAATCAGTTAGATAAACCGAACAACAATGAACCTGCAAGGTTACAAGTATAACAAATATCTCTAAAAGAGATAACACAATCATCTAACAAAAGATGAATCATATGATAACAAGCCTCATATCATCGGCAACATAGAGAAACAAAGGATACAAATATCCCAAATCAAGCCAAAAGGCAAATAACAAATACCAATAAGGTATACAAGTTCCGCAAGGTAAACGCTACGCATCATGCGGCTCATAATGACCAACATCGAAGGGCGATACCTAGGGAATATGCATATGAATGAAACATCAGAAAATTGCTCGAGCTCAGTACTGTACAAACAAGGATCCATGAGCCCGAAGACTCCAAACCCAATATCACCCATGCTGCTCATAACGACCAACATCGGAAGCGATACTAAAGGACAACCCAATATCACCCATGCGGCTCATAACGACCAACATCGGAAGCGATACTAAAGGGCAACAAACCCGAAGGCACATACCCGAAGGCAACAAACCGTAGTGGTGAAGGTCAGAGACCCAGTACTGGACACCACTAACTGGCGGAATGTGTCATAACTCTCAAAAAGGAATCCAAAAAGTGGTAACGCGAGTCCCATAACCACTCGTTCGCACTAAACGGTTTACTATCCGTTAGTTAATTTCACACTCAAAGCAGTACAAAGTCACCTCATATCATCGGTAAACCAAACCCGAAGGTCAAACGATCAATTGAATAGGTCGGGGATTAATCGGAAAGATAAACGCACAGATTCATGGTCCGTGTTTTGCCCAACCATTTAATCACCCTTCCACTTCGCTCGAAGTGCGAAATTGTGCGTGTGTTTAAATAGAATTTATAAATTGGAGAAACGAGCTTTTAATATGATTAGAAAGAGTATTTTAGAAAAACCCGTGGATGAAGTCAAAAATAAGTTATCAAAGTCAAAGAGGCAATAACAAACACTAAGAACCAACATGAATCGATAACATTCGGAAAACCAATCAAAATAAGCATAAATAGGCAAAACAGGAAAACAGGAGCAGGTCAGTCGACTGAAATCCCTGTTCAGTCGACTGAAAATTGTCCAGAAAAATTTCGGGCTTCAACTCAGTCGACTGAACAGAGGATCCAGTCGATTGAACCCCATTTCCTGCATTTCCTACTTATTACCAATGAAGTGCAAACTCTCCCAAACTTCAATCGGACGAGCACGGACGCTCGGTATTTACGCCACGCGGCTACCCGGCCCTATAAGCATTTCAATTCATCACCAAAAAACATGATCAAAACATCAAAGTTAGGATTTCAAAGAATTGAACCCAAACACTAAAAATTTGGATATTCACCAATTCAATCCAAACTAAAAGCAAGTGCATATGAACAAGTGCTAGGAATTCATACCCAACATCAATGAAATCAAGAGAAGGAGATGTGAGTTCAAAACTCACCTTTTATCACAAAACAAAGAAGAAGAAGCTCAAACACAAGGAGGAGACTAACTACTCTTCATACAAGCTTCAATCTAAGAATAAAACATATATTTCCCAAAGTTAGGTTTAGGAAATTTCTGAAATTGAAGAGGAAAAGAGTTGGAGAAGATGAAGAAGAGCTTACCAATGGCTTCTCTATGATTTTGGAGCAAGAATTCAAGTTTGCAAGAAGAACTAGGGCTTGGAATTTCTAATTCCCATTCTCTTCCCCCATTTTAAGTTTTAAGCTTATGTTTTAAGAAATGTAATAAGTGAATGCGAGGAGAGGGTTGAGTTAGGGTTAATTAGATAGTTAGTGGGCTGAACCCAACCCAAACCTAACTAGAAAAAATTGCAAAATTCAACTTACTCCAAACATATCAAAGCTTATACTCAAAAATATCGCAAACGACGTTTTGAACTCAATGGAAGTGGTTTCAAGTTCTAAATTGGCCATTTGCAGAAAGTAACATTTCGGACCTAAATCCGACTAACGACGCTATATTTAAATAAAATACTTAAAATATAAAATCGTTAAATATGCGGGTTGTTACAGATCTCCCCTCCTTACAAAATTGCGTCCCCGCAATTCCTAGAGACGATATTCGTAACAACTACATACATACAACATTCAAAAGAAAAAGGAAATAAGCTTGAGATCAAAAGACATACTCACCGTTCACAAGCTAAGATAGAAAACCCGGTAAGATCGCTCAATCAACTCTCTAGTTTCCCAAGTACAGTCATTGGGACTAGCGAACCATTGAACTTTAACGAGCGGCACGTCCTTGTTCCGAAGGTGTCGCACCTCCGTGTCAAGTACGCGAATAGGTTGTTATACAATAGATAAGTCCGATGAGACCTCAAGATCTTGCAAATCAGGAGAAGTAATAATAGAATCCAACTCCCGAAGACACTTTCGAAGTTGAGAGACGTGAAACACGTCATGAATGCCAGATAGATGAGCAGGAAGTGAAACTCTATAAGCCACAGGGCCAATACGTTCAGTAATAGAAAATGGTCCTATAAAGCGAGGAGCCAATTTCCCAGTCGTACTGAAATGCATAACCCCTTTCAAAGGAGAACCACGAATAAAAACAAGACCACCAATCAAGAACTCGAGAGGCTTCCTGCGGTTGTCCGCGTAGGATTTCTGGCGACTCTGTGCCTCTTTCATTCTCAACCGGATAAGATCAATCTTCTCGGAAGAATCACGAACAAAATCTGGACCAAAAATAAGCTTCTCCCCAGATTCCAACCAACAAGGAGGTGATCGACATGGCCTTCCGTATATAGCTTCGAAAGGAGCCATACCGATACTAGACTGAAAACTATTGTTGTAGGAGAACTCTACAAGAGGTAGGTGATCCTCCCAATTTCCACCAAAATCAAAAATACAAATACGGAGAAGATGTTCCAAGATACGATTCACCCATTCAGTCTGTCCGTCAGACTGCAGATGATAAGCTGTGCTAAAATTAAGCTTTGTTCCCAAAGCTTGCTGAAGACTCTTCCAAAAATGACTCGTGAATAAAGGATCACAGTCACTCACAATAGAACTAGGAACACCGTGAAGTCTCACGATTTCCTTGACACACAACTTAGCCAAATGAGAAGCAGTCCTATTAGACTTAATAGAAACAAAATGAGCAGACTTAGTGAGGCGATCAACAATAACCCCAATGCTAGAATGACCCGATCTCGAACGAGGTAGGCCGTCAATGAAATCCATAGAAATCTGATCTCATTTCCACAATGAAATCTCTAGAGGCGAAGAAGACCCGAAGGACGCTGATGCACGGCCTTAAAACGCTGACAAGTTATGCAATTACTCACATAACTCGCCACATCGCGTTTCATGCCTTCCCAATAATAAAGACGATGCATATCGGCATACATCTTACTACTACCAGGATGAATGGTATACTTAGAACGGTGACAATCATCAAGAATGTCATGCCTAAGCGCAAAATCAGAAGGCACAAAAAGACGGTTCTTCTTGCGAAGACACCCATAAGAATCAATGCTGAAATCCCGCAACGCCTCATCACAGGATCTAGACTCAAAAAGCTGAATAAGATGCAACAAATCAGGATCACGCCGCTGAGCATCGGCAATACGATCCAAGAAAATGGGTCGAGCTCCCAAACTAAATAATAGAATAGGAGAATCAGAAGATGAATCTCGATCACGAATTTCACAAAAAGATAGAGTCTCAAGAATATTCTATTCGGCAAGCATCATAGAAATAACAGCTGAATGTTTGCGACTAAGCGCATCTGCAACACGATTACCCTTACCAGGGGTATATTGGATATCAAAGTCATAGGAAGCAAGAAACTCGAGCCAACGCTGTTGTCTCATATTGAGTTCCTTCTGAGTGAACAAATACTTCAAGGATTTATGATCGGTATAGAGAATGAAGCGCTCACCCAACAAATACTGTCGCCAAATCTTCAAGGCAAAGACAATGGCGGCAAGCTCAAGATCATGAGTGGCACAGCGTACTTCATTCAGACGCAGTTGCCTAGAAGCATAAGCAACTACCCGATCCTTCTACATAAGAACAGCACCGAGACCACTACCATAAGCATTGGTGTAGATCATGATTCCCCTCGGGAACCACAAGAATAGGAGCATTAGTGAGGAGCTCCTTCAATGACAGAAAGGAAGCTTCACACTTGTCGGACCAAATAAAATGAATGCCTTTCCGAGTAAGGCAAGTGAGAGAAAGCACAACACGGGAAAAATCCTTAATGAACCGACGGTAATAACCCGCCAATCCATGGAAACTACGAATCTCATGATCATTCTCGGGCCTCTTCCAATTTTGAATGGCTTCGATCTTTGAGGGATCGACAGAAATGCCATCGGAAGATACAACATGGCCTAAGAACTTAACCTTATTCTCCTAAAAATGGCACTTGGAGAATTTGGCTCTAAGCTGATGATGACGGAGGGTACTCAAGACAATTCTTAAGTGATTAGCATGCTCGGCTTCAGACTTAGAATAAATAAGGATATCATCAATGAACACAAGCACGAACTTATCGAGATATTCTCGGAATATTCGATTCATGAGATCTACAAAGAAAGCAGGAGCGTTCATCAAACCGAACGGCATAACGAGCCACTCAAAAGAACCATAACGAATGCGGAAAGCGTTAAGAGGAATGCTATCTTCCGCGACTCGTAACTGATGAAAACCTGTGGCAAGGTCAAGCTGAGAAAAGACCTTAGCACCACTCAATAGATCGAACATATCATCGATCCTAGGCAATGGACACCTATTCCTGATGGTCAACTCGTTAAGTTTGCGATAGTCAATGCAAAGCCTAAGAGTTCCATCGGACTTCTTCACAAAGACGACCACGGATCCCCACGGAGAAAAACTGGACTGAATCAACTGCTTGGACTCAAGCTCTAAAAGCTGCTTCTTGAGTTCCTCATTTTCCTTTGTAGACATCCTCGTGGGAGGACGACTAACTGGCTGCGCGCCTGGAATAAGATCAATGCGGAACTCAATTGCCCTCTTAGGTGGTAAACCCGATACAGGCTCAAAAATATCAGAAAAGTCACAAGCAATAGGAATACAAGATATATCATCCTCATCTCGCGAGTCAAGAGAATATAAAGCCATTTCGGAATTATCCACATTCCGAAGATCAAGAGATAGCTGAGTAGGCGAATTCGGATGTCAAAGATACAAAATTCTCTCTAAACAAATAATCCTGGCATCATATCTCACTAGCCAGTCCATTCCCAAAATCATATCAAATCCCAGACAAGAAAAAACGTGCAGATTCGCACGAAAAGAAAAGCCACACAAAACAATCTCAACATCATCACAAAGCAAGCTAAGGTTCGCGGATCCCCCAATAGGATTCGCAATCCTTAAAGAAGTAACCAAACAAGAAACATCCAAAGATAAATCATCGACGAGCTTCTTCGTTACGAAAGAATGTGAAGCACCCGTATCAAAAAGAACTCGTATACTATGATCATGAAATAAAATAGAACCTTCCAAAATAGATGGAGATATACCTTTGGGCTGAGAAGGACCTTCAGAAGCCTTAGCAGCATAAAGCCTGCTAGACTTGGCACCAGCCGGAACAGTAGGGCAAGATGAAACATGATGACCTTCCTTCTTGCAATAACGGCATAAGAGAGGCTTAGGACAAGCTCGAATAATATCGTTAGGAGAACCACAATTGAAACACTTTCGAACGAAAGGTGTTCCAGAAGACTGAGGCTGAGGGCTAGGACCACCAGTCTTCTTCTTAGACCTGGTCTTCTGAATTGGAAACGTCCTCTTGTTGGGGTTCTTGGAAAACTCAACATCAACATCACTATCACAATCCTTCTTGACGGTCTCGAGATGAAGCGCAGAATCAACCAACTCCTCAAAAGAAAGTTTAAGCTGGAGCAACAAAGACTTCTTAAGATATTTCTTAAGACCAGAAACAAACTTCAAATTCTTCCTATAAGAAGTGCTAACGAATTCAAGACCATACTTAGATAAAGCCTTGAATGATGCAACATACTCAGAAACAAAAGATTTCCCTTGCTTCAACTCAAGGAAGCGACGGGTCAATAAAACTTTTTCAGATTCAGGAACGAACTTGAGTTCAAATCGCTCCCGAAACTGAGTCCAAGAAAGAGTAGACTCATCAATCTCGGCTACAAGAAGCTCATACCAATCAAGAGCACGCTCTTGTAATAAGCTAGAAGTTACAAGAACTCTATCATGTTCAGAAAGATCCATGCGAGAGAAGATACGCTAGCACGTGCGAAACCAAGCTTGGATTTCAAGAACAGACTCGGAGCCCTTAAACGGCTTCCCTCCAAGATGAGAAAAATCACTACACCGACGTGCAAAGGCAGACTTGCGAGGTGGAGATACTCAAGGAGGAACTGGAGGCTGAGTGCTCCTAAACAATTCCAAAAACTGATCAGCAGACATATAAACACCATCCGGATGTGAGCCACTAGATTGCCCAGCATCCGAACGTCGTCCCCTGCCTCTTCCAACCATACGCTGAAAGTTAAGATAAGAACAAGATTATTCACAAGGTAGATATTGCAATATGGAATACTACGGAATAGAAATGCATTCCTAGACGTATTCACAAATTCTATCTAACCTTGATGGAATAGAGAGACACGATGATTCAAAGATCTGTATCACTTGTACCTTTGCTGTACCGTAATATGTGCTCTATTTTGTGTTTATCATATTTTGTCCTGAACTCAGCTCCGATACCACGCTGTGACGCCCCACCTCTATACCCACGCTAGCCAAGGACACTACAGGATAATGCCGTCAAATAACACGGAGAATAAGGCTGGTTAGGAGTGACCATCTATAGCCTTACTCTAACTATCTATTGAATATATCGACAATAGTCATACCAAACAGATCGACATATCCAATGAATACTTAAAACAAAACCATAGGTGGTTGGAGGATCTATCAGAACAGAATATAACAACTCAAATGTAAAATATACATCACAGAACAGTAGATCATCATATACATATATACAGATACATAACAGAGTATACAAACTAATACATGTCAAGTGGTATAGCAAACCACAATATACAGACGAGTCAAAAGAATACATATCAGAGTTACTACAAAATAGGACTACACAAAAGCTATAACAAAAAGGAACAAGCTGAATAGTCCATGCCGAAGCAAAATAGGCTAAGTCCAAAAGCACCTAACCTGAAACATCTCGGTCTGACCCGAGTATAAAATACACGGGTCAGTCTAGCTAAACAAATCAGTTAGATAAACCGAACAACAATAAAACTGCAAGGTTACAAGTATAACAAATATCTCTAAAAGAGATAACACAATCATCTAACAAAAGATGAATCATATGATAACAAGCCTCATATCATCGGCAGCATAGAGAAACAAAGGATACAAATATCCCAAATCAATCCAAAAGGCAAATAACAAATACCAATAAGGTATACAAGTTCCGCAAGGTAAACGCTATGCATCATGCGGCTCATAATGACCAACATCGAAGGGCGATAACTAGGGAATATACATATGCATGAAACATCAGAAAATTGCTCGAGCTCAGTACTGTACAAACAAGGATCCATGAGCCCGAAGACTCCCAACCCAATATCACCCATGCGGCTCATAACGACCAACATCGGAAGCGATACAAAAGGGCAACCCAATATCACCCATGCGGCTCATAACGACCAACATCGGAAGCGATACTAAAGGGCAACAAACCCGAAGGCACATACCCGAAGGCAACAAACCGTAGTGGTGAAGGTCAGAGACACAGTACTGGACACCACTAACTGGCGGAATGTGTCATAACTCTCAAAAAGGAATCCGAAAAGTGGTAACGCGAGTCCCATAACCACTCGTTCGCACTAAACGGTTTACTATCCGTTAGTTAATTTCACACTCAAAGCAGTACAAAGTCACCTCATATCATCGGTAAACCAAACCCGAAGGTCAAAACGATCAATTGAATAGGTCGGGGATTAATCGGAAAGATAAACACACAGATTCATGGTCCGTGTTTTGCCCAACCATTTAATCACCCTTCCACTTCGCTCGAAGTGCGAAGTTGTGCGTGTGTTTAAATAGAATTTATAAATCGGAGAAAAGAGCTTTTAATATGATTAGAAAGATTATTTTATAAAAACCCGTGGATGAAGTCAAAAATAATTTATCAAAGTCAAAGAGGCAATAACAACCACTAAGAACCAACATGAATCGATAACATTCGGAAAACCAATCAAAATAAGCATAAATAGGCAAAACAGGAAAACAGGAGCAGGTCAGTCGACTGAAATCCCTGTTCAGTCGACTGAAAATTGTCCAGAAAAATTTCGGGCTTCGGCTCAGTCGACTGAACAGAGGATCCAGTCGACTGAACCCCATTTCCTGCATTTCCTACTTATTACCAATGAAGTGCAAACTCTCCCAACCTTCAATCGGACGAGCACGGACGTTAGGGATTTACGCCACGCGACTACCCGGCCCTATAAGCACTTCAATTCATCACCAAAAAACATGATCAAAACATCAAAGTTAGGATTTCAAAGAATTGAACCCAAACACTAAAAATTTGGATATTCACCAATTCAATCCAAACTAAAAGAAAGTGCATATGAACAAGTGCTAGGAATTCATACCCAACATCAATGAAATCAAGAGAAGTAGATGTGAGTTCAAAACTCACCTTTTATCACAAAACAAAGAAGAAGAAGCTCAAACACAAGGAGGAGACTAACTACTCTTCACTACAACTCTACAAGCTTCAATCTAAGAATAAAACACATATTTCCCAAAGTTAGGTTTAGGAAATTTCTGAAATTGAAGAGGAAAAGAGTTGGAGAAGATGAAGAAGAGCCTACCAATGGCTTCTCTATGATTTTGGAGCAAGAAATCAAGTTTGCAAGAAGAACTAGGGCTTGGAATTTCTAATTCCCATTCTCTTCCCCCATTTTAAGTTTTAAGCTTAAGTTTTAAGAAATGGAATAAGTGAATGAGAGGAAAGGGTTGAGTTAGGGTTAATTAGATAGTTAGTGGGCTGAACCAACCCAAACCTAACTAGAAAAAATTGCAAAATTCAACTTACTCCAAACATATCAAAGCTTATACTCAAAAAGATCGCAAACGACGTTTTGAACTCAATGGAAGTGGTTTCAAGTTCTAAATCGGCCATTTGCAGAAAGTAACATTTCGGACCTAAATCCGACTAACGACGCTATATTTAAATAAAATACTTAAATATAAAATCGTTAAATATGTGGGTTGTTACAGCTTCCCGAACGATAACCATCTCAAAGCAACTGGCCCCGAGTTATGAACCAACGAATATGATAGCTGCAATTGAAGAGGAAACTTGGATGACTCCCGTCCGGAAATATTTACAAGATGGCACACTACCTGACAAGCGTAACGAAGCTAAGAAAATCTTAAGGAAAACTTCCCGTTACACATTACAAGAAGGCATCCTCTATCGGCGCGGCTTCTCTAATCCCTTATTAAGGTGTATCGCTGGAAGGGAAGCCAGGGAAGTCTTGTCCAACATCCATCAAGGAAGTTGCGGAGATCACACCGGAGGGCAGACTCTAGCCAAGAAAACACTCCGATACGGGTACTACTGGCCCACTTTAAACAAAGACGCCTTGGACTTCGTCAAGAAATGCAACAGATGTCAGAAATTTACTAAGATTCCTCGACTACTAACAAATGAGATTACTCAAATGACCAGCCCTTGGTCCTTTGCAGTATGGGGAATTGACTTGATTGGCGAACTGCCAATGGGTCGAGGCGGAGCCAAATATGCCATAGTGGCAGTCGACTATTTCACCAAATGGGTGGAAGCGGAACCTCTAAATAAGATATCTTCGGCAAAAGTTATTAACTTCTCGATAAAAAATGTTTTATGCAGGTATGGGGTTCCACTCAAAATCATATCGGACAATGGACTTCAATTTGACAGCGAGGAATTCACCGACTGGTGACAAGAACACGGAATTCACAAGAGCTTCTCATCTGTGGCTTATCCCCAGGTAAACGGACAAGTCGAAGCTATCAACAAAATCCTCAAAACCCTAATCAAGAAGAAACTTGAAAAGTCAAAAGGCGCTTGGGTGGATGAACTTCCTACGGCACTTTGGGCCTACCGCACATCTTATAGAACATCAACAGGGCATACTCCTTTCTTTTTGGCATACGGATCGGAGGCCATGCTCCCAGTTGAAACTGTAGTGCCTTCCCACCGCAGGATCCACTACAACCCAGAAGAGAACGAAGAACTCCTCCACATGTCTTTGGATCTAATTGAGGAGAGAAGAAACGATGCAGCACTCAAAGCAGCAGCTCACAAGTAAAAAGTTGCAGCACAATACAACTCCAAAGTCGAGCACCGCAGCTTACAAGAAGGAAATCTCGTCCTCAAGCGGATCTTCCCGCGCCCCGGAGCGCTAGATCCAATCTGGGACGGACCCTATGTAATTCATAAAGATCTCCGCAATGGAGCCTATATTTTGTCAACAGTGGACGGAGAGGTGTTCCAGAGGGCATGGAACATCCAACACCTCCGTCGATACTTTTCTTAACTTGTACTGCCCATATGAAGTGAATTAACAAAGAGAATCAATGGACGTAGGCATTTTCGTGCCGAACCACTTTAAAAATCTCGTCTCTTTTTAACTTGTTCCTTTATATCTTGGCTGCTTGTTAAGCTTTATCCATTTCTGTTGAACAAAATCATGTATAACGACATTTCCATTCTGGACACTTCACGGCACAACCTCACCTGGAAAAGACCCAACAGGTACTATGCGAATCTATGCACTCGCCAATGAGACACTTTTGCTCCAGCATCCCTCTGCTGCGGGTTAACTCTTTGCTCGCGACTGCCCTCAAAGCCAACTGTAATGAGCCGATTATAAGCCATCAAGAAGGCCGACTATAGCCGATGGCAGCTCATTACGGCGTTCGGCTCACCGATAACTGTGAACCTACTTTAAGCCCCAACATAAGGTGTGGCCAGCCAGGGGTAGTTCACGGTTGACGATCGGCACCCACGCTAGCTAGCCACAGTAAATCGAATAATACCCACGATTACGGGCCATAATGGCTCGGGTAGTTACTGTGAGCGATCTCGGCTCCGATATGTATTAAGTGCGGCTGTGGTAAAAAAGATAAACTCCACGCGGAGGCGTAAGATGGGTGACAAATGTCTCCAAGACCCACAGCTAGGGAAAGTGACTACAAAACCCGTTTTCCACGAACTTAAGCATATCGACGGCCTTCCGTGATTGGAAGTTTTACTATTTCTCATATTTCCATTTCATTCAAAAACTGTTCTCCTATCCTATATAACAATCCCTAAAGTACAGGTCACAAAATAGGGAAACTCTCGCTTGTGGAAATATGAACTCACATCCGGATGACGGAACACTCAGCTACATTCCATACTCAGTCACGCAAGACATTCAAAGCAACCCTCTACAACTAAAACACGAAGGGCGGTACTTTCTTCTCTTGTATACAAATATATAGCTTTAATTTATTCACACATCGTATTGACATTGCAAGACATGAAATAATATTTTGAGCAGAAACTTAGCATCAAATACGATTAAATCACATGCATAAACACGCAGTTGTATTTCTTATGCAACATATCAAAATAACAACCATATTCGAACATGACGAATCTGCTTATGTTGTAAAGTTACATAAAGATGTTCATTGCAAGGACATAATTACAGCCTGAAAATACAATAATGTTTTGGACTAGTATATACAGGAATGTCAAACAGACCAAATAAAAGAGTCAACTACATCGGGGCTCCGCCTCTATCCTGCCCGCCATCCGGATCTACTTAACTGCAGGGTCAGAACTCCCCGCATGTACTCCTGAGGTCCCACCTGCCCAATTCACAAGAGAATCCATCAATAGTCACGAAAGATAAGCAATCAAATCATGAAAAGATTAAAAGGGAAGACTTACCAGCGTCTGCTCCCTGATCGTCATCCTCCAACTGCACACCCACTTCCTCGGCGGCAAGCAGCCGCATGCCTTCCTTCACCGCCGCCTTCTCCTCCTTGGTGAACTGTGCAGTAACCACATCCATTCTGAAGGCCGCGCCACCCTCTTTATCTGCTTCAGCCTTGGCTTCCTCCAAAGACCGGAGATATATCCTAGCCATAACCCGGGGATAATCGTCCATCCAGGACAGGTTTCCCTGCCTCCAAGTACGGAAATACATGTCCTGGAGCATCTCATCCATCATCCCCTCGTTCTCCTCAAATTCCCTCATCCGGGCCTCGGAAGCCGACAGCCTTGCAACGGCAGCGTCTCTCTCCAATCGGTATCTCGAGCAATCAGCCTCAAGGGATTTCCGCATCGCCACCATCTCCTCCTTCAGCTTAGCTTGAGCAAGCTCTGCGGCCTCAAGCTTCCCAGATAACTCCTCTATCTGCTCAAGATCCGCTCTCCGAACCTCATCCACAGTGGCAATAGCCATATCAATTCGTTCCTTGCAGGTGGCCTCCATTTTTCGCAACTCGGCTCTACTAGCCTCCTCCATAGTTTTCTTTAGCCGTCCGGAGGCCGCCTCATGCTGGGAGATCTGAATGGCCTGATCGGCGAGCTGTTTGGCCTGATCGGAAACCATTAACCGCAGCCGAATGTTAGCACTTCCGATTTCCTCTCCAGCTTTGACCAGTCGGGCGTGATGCTCCATTAACTTCCTGGTCTCTTCAGCCAGCCGATCGATGTTTGCCTTGGCCTCATTCCCCATAGTCACAATCCGAGTAGTCAACAAGTCAAGATCCAAAGCCTTAGCCTCATCGAGTACCCTTACCATAGGATTACGGGGTAGGAGGTGCTCACCGGTAACCTCATCGAAGGAAATATCATGAGAACTCGAGTCCAGATCTGGATGACCCGCAAATGGGTTACGAGCCAAGCCGGGACGATCAATATGAGTAACGGAAGGATTCTTTGATGGATGCGGAGATGGTATGGACTCAGTATCTTCCTCCGTGATGTCATGAATAGGCTGGGTTGGGGGCTGAGGTCCAAGTGAAGGTTCGAACATGGAATGCCTCCTCTTTCTTTTTTGAATATCCCCTTCGATAACTCCGAGAAGAGGACGGTAACTGACTACACTTCCGGAACGGTCAGTCGAGGGCTTCAGTTTAGCAGAAGCCTTGAAGAGTTTGAATTGCTCAAGGCGGTGCCGAATATCTGATGTCTTGGCCACCTTACCCGTTCCTGAAATAAAAACCAAGTGTTACAAGCATGCATGAGACTATGATTCAAGAAACATATGAAGTTAAAAAAGGAGTTAAGAATTCACCTTGAACCGCCGGAGTTGCCTTAGCTTAAATACTCTCAGAAGATAGACTGGCACCAGTCCCGGCCTTATCAGACTTCTTCGATTTCTCCACCAAGGCCGGCCCTTCCCCCAACCCCTCAAAGGCTTGGCGGAAAGCATCATCCGTCCACTCTTGGATCTCACCCGCTTGCCCAGAGGTCAGGGCACCAACGCCACTACCACCCTGACCTTCGCCATCGTTACCATCATCACCTTCTCCATCGCCTCCGCTCTCCTCCTCGCCTCTTTCCTCCACTCCACTTTCCTCCTCCGGAGCATCTGGGCATGTCCTGGGAGAGGGTCCATCAGATTTCTTAAGCTTCTTCCCCCCGACGACTGGAGGTACCGAGAAAGGTCTCCTCTTGCTACTCTTCGCAGTAGCCCTGTCTTTAGCTTTGGCAGCCCTCTCCTCGGCTGTATCCGTCTGCTTAACCACAGATTGACGTGGCAGAATTAAGTTGTACTCCAGGAAAGTGGCAATCCTGATCAGGTAAGAAGCCGACTTATCCCGTCCCGAAAAGGCTGTTATTTCCGCAGCCATCCGAGCCAAGGAATCATTCTCGACGACCGCAAAGCCACCCGTCGCTAGCAAGAAATAAAATCATATAAGAAGAAGCATTGCGGTCGAAGCAAGGAAAATATAAATGAAGTTCGACCTACAGCCGGAAGTGAAAAGACGGAAGGAAATAGAGTCATCCTTGATGAAGAACCATTCTTTCTTGAACATACTAAGCTTCGAATACAAATCCAGGACCGGCTTGAAGGGCATGGCCGCTTCCAAGCTGATGTATGGAGACCCCTTCTTATAGCCTCTCAAGTTGTACAAATACCGGATCTCCTGGTTGGAAGGGGGACACCCATATTTCCTCTGAAAAATGATGAACAAGCACACCAGGATAGCATAGGAATTGGGCTGAAGTTGGAATGGAGCCACATTCAAATAGGTAAGAAAGCTGACTATCCAGGCATTGATTGGGGGAATGGTCCTACACATACAATGGTATCGGCTGTAAGCGAAATATCCTTCAGGAGGATCATACGACATCACACCATCTCCCGGCAACAGCATACTCCCCCTGTCAATCCCAAAGGAGCGAGCGATGACATCAAGTTGCCCTTCTTTGAGGGAGCTCGGAAAGCAATCGGGAGGAGAGTTTAGAAGCTCCTGAGGGCCATATCCGTCCACTAATGACCTCGGGGCAGGTCCATGTCGCGCTGGTCCCGGCTGGACTGGGGGCACAACGGAAGACTCACCTCTGTCCATAGATTTTTTCTTTTCTGATCGGGTTTCCACTTTGTGAGACATTTATCTGCAACACAAGAAAGTACATCGTTAGAACAGAGGATATAAACAAACGAGTGTATATAGTCTGCAACTTCACTCGAATTCAAAACTCAAAGAATAAAGGTTTTCGGGGTCATTCGGTACATAAGGTCCCTGAACTCATTCGGCGTTGAAAAGTTTTTTAGTTCATTCGGTACTAAGTTTCTCTATTCTCATTCGGTGAAATGAAGAAACCTCATTCGGCGAAAGGAACGCACCTGATTCGGCACTAAGATGATTCGGCACTAGGTGATTCGACACTTATGTGGCTCGGCTGTCTCGTATGATGGAGGTTGAACGAAGGCCTGAAGCCCATACTTATAGGCAGTTACGAACGACCGAACCAGTTGGTTCGGCACGCAGGGCCGAGTGAAGATATCCTAGCTAAAACAAAGCATGCCATGTGTATACACCTGCCCTACTTTGGGGGGAAAGTGTTGGATGAGATTCGGCCGAACCAACTCCCTCTCATGCATGCCGAACCAAAGACGCTCCACCATCCACAACCGGACCAACAACCCACCGAACCAACTCCATCTCCCTGCCAAACCAACCCACACTCCATCTCCCTACCGAACCAACTCCATCTCCATGCACTACCGGACCAACCTACCTCGCCTACCACCGAATCACCTATCATCGGATCAAACCCCACCTCCATGCATAGCAAAACCAGAGAGCTACCGGACCAGCGTGTCCCCAAGCTACCACCGGACCAACTCCTCCGCTACCGAACCACCTACGACCGGACCAACCCTCACTCCACCTACTACCGGTCCAAACAACATACCACCTTCTACCGAACCAACACGAGGAAGGCGTACCGAACTAGCACTACCAGGCCAGATTGCCTCAGCCCAGGCCCACCAGCAGCTATATACATCCAAGACCCCTGCCCCCAGCCTCACTCTATAAATAGAGGGGCAGGGGTACAACAATGGCAGACAAGTTTGAGAGCTCAAGCACGGATAAAACTTTCAAACAACTTTCAGTTACTTGTAATCAAAGCTTTGTACTTGTAATCTGAATAGAAAAGGAGAATAACATATAAAGTGGACGTAGGCACGTTCTAGCCGAACCACTATAAATATGTGTGTCTTTTACAGTTCAGTCCCTGCTTTTTATATATTTGCATAAATCACCCAAATCACTAGAAACAACATAAAATCAACTAATTCATACGACTTGGAGGTGTTTGTCCATTTTTTGTGCAAACAAATATCAATTGATGAGCAATGACAAACAATGATTGATCAAATAATTCAGCAATTCAGACAGCAAGGAGCAACCAAAATTGTTCACCAAAGTGCTCATAGACATGAACTAGAATGAGGGGTGTCCCATGATGTTAGACTAGATCACGAATTGGCGAATTTTGATAAAGATGGATCGCGATTTGCAATCACAAAATGAAGTCTTTTCAGATAGGTCAACAAAGCTAGCTCAAGCTAGGGTCAATGAGCCAGAAGAGCCAAGAAGGAAGGAAACATATAAAAGAACAACCAACTACCCGAGCCAGAGGGGCGAGCAAAATAGGAGAAGCCAAAAAGGTGAAAACAAGTTTGTAGTAAAGCAATATAAGTGTTGCGATGTTAGGCAAATCAATGCAATGTTACACCTTTGTTACTATCATTATCCATCCCTAAAGTACATGACATGTTGACATAACCATGATGTTGCATGAACAAGCAATGTAAAAAATATGACGATAAATCAATGCCGAAAGCATATAATGCCGCTTCTCATCAACAAAGAGCAATAGGCAACGTCGTAGGTCATCAATGAAGTTAAGGATGCTGAATTCCATCAATGCCGCACACCGCCTATAGAGTTGAATAAAAGATGATGAGTCTCTCATATAACTAAACAATGTCGAATGAAGCCAATGTCGTGATTCATCGAGGTAGTAAAAATACCAGAAACTTTATGCCGAAAGCCATCAATGTTATTGTGGCATGATATAACATTATGTCGCATCGCATTGATGCCACATTCCATCAATGAAGCACTTCTTTCATGAAGTCAGAAGAATCAATGTCGCTCCAGATTAATACCACATCTCTCCGATGTCGTCTCATTATAGTATCGCCCTTTAAAGCTATGTCACATTTCATCTATGAAGGTAGAATGGACACCTAATCTAGTTAACATCGCCTCAGATTGATACCGCATCTCTTCAATATCGTTTCCTTCTAATGTTGCACCTCTTTGATGCCACTCATCATTATCAATGCTGCTTAGCCTCCTGTTATCAACACCACTTATTATCGATGCCGCTTATTATCGATCCCGCCTCTTATCAATGCCTATCATTTTCAATATCGCCACTTATCAGTGTCGCCACTTGTTGATGTCATTTCATAGTAATGGAATACTTCATTAAACTTCAAAGGATGTCGCATATCCTTAATACAATGATGATATCGAATGTCATCAACAAAGGCTATCGAGAAGGGATGGATACTAAGCGCCGAAGTTCGTCATTGTGCAAGTGGATGTCGATGTTCGTCATTAACCAAGACGTAAAGTCATGCACCATCAATATGGTTAATGCCGAAGGTCAAGCATGTCACATCTCTCAAATCCTTATTCATACAGACCTAGGGGCATGAAGAAAAGGGCGAATCGTTCTTTTCTCAACTTCTACATTTCAAAATTTGTAATCCTAAATTGATTTGGGGATTTGTGCCGATTATGACACTCGAACTTTTTACACATAAGGCTATATACTTCAATTCTTTTATACCATATAAATAAAGATTTAACGACTTATAGCTTATTTCGAATTTCAAAGCACTTGTGATTTTTAATCATAGCTTGCTTCAAATTCTAAAACACTCATAGTCTTGATTTTAATTGATATAAGATTGTTCCATATCGAGGATATAGATTCTACATGAATTTGAGCATAGTTTTGACATCAACAATTATGACATCATCATGGACATGAACATACTAAACCTATCTATCTGAGCCCTTACTCAACCAAGTGTCACTTTTGCTAACACCTGTTGGGGTCTATAAGGGTCAACCAAGTCTTTACTTAACCAAATTCCACTTCCCTTTCACTTTTTGGGTGTTAGCGCAGAAATTCATTAACATTTTGGCGCTATAAGGAGGGCTCAAACCTTCGAACTCGTTTAAACCGTAAATGGAACTACTTTAACCTGCATGTATTGGGCTTAAAGGACTTATCCGTACCAAGCATACCCCATTAAGGAAATCGTTCCAAACCGCCTAACTTTTGATTCTTAGCACCATTTAATCAGATTTTAAATGTGTTAAAATCTTCGAGAAAGGTCCTTCAAGCCTCAAATGGTTAGGTCAACCTACCAAATTAGAAGTGATCCTTAGTTTCATGAAGAGCAAGTATTAAGGCTCATGGCACTAAAAATCATGGAAAATAAATAGAGTCGAGTGGCTTCTTATAACCTGAAAAAATGGAGTCTAAATCTATTCCATGTATGACCAACACTGATCTTTTCCCTAGAGAGGTAGTACAAAAATGATATCATCTTCTTGAAAATGAGAAAGCAACTCAAAGCTAAGAGAATCAATTTTGAAAAAGAAATAGAAAGCGATTTCGATCGATTTACTAGAATGTGGAGGATATGCTTGATCAGTCGTACAAAACAAATGAAGCAAGAAACTCCCTAAGAAGAAAACCGATCATCGAAGATGGAGAATTCATCATAAGCAGCAAAAGAGTTAAACACCACTCAAGAGGATCATTCTCCAAAAGATCACGGCTTTCTAAGAATTACTCTCTTACTACCTTTTATGATAATATATACTTCTTAATCAAAGAAAAGCTGATTATTGGCCTTCACAAAAGAAGCACCGAATAATGAAAGGAACCTTAGAGGATTATATTGTCTTTATCATCGTTCTAACGGACACAACGCTAATCAATGTCAAAGCTTAGAGGAGATAATCAACAATTTCCTAGGACAAGAAAAACTTGATAAATTTGTAACTAGATACCAAGCATGTCAGCAATAAAAAGAGATATTATACATAAAATAAGTGTATCTACATGGTTAAGGAGAACCGAAAACTCCTAAAATAAAGGAAAAAGCTTTTGATCCTACCATGATGGTCTGGTCAAAGTGCCTCCTAAAGGAAGGACAGAGTAAGCCTTTGGTTCCGCCTAAGATGGCATCGTCAAAGCATCGGCTAGTCTTCGGGCCCGCCTACGTAACCTGGCCGAAGCATAAGCTCTTATTCCTGCTTGAAAATGTCCTGTTTAAGGAACTCCTAGAGGGAGGCCAGAGTAATCTTTTGGTCCCTTCTGATAATGACATGTCTAAAATATCTTCAAGCTATTGATCCTGTCACATGGCAGCTATTGATCCTGTCTACATGGCCTGGTCAAAGCGTCTCCTTGAGAAAGGATGAAGTAAGCCATTGGTACCGCTTAAGATGGCCTGACCAAAGTATCGAACCAGCCTTTAGTACCGTCTATAAGGCCTGACTGTATCACCTCCTAGAGGAAGGCGGAGTAAGTTTTTGGTTCTGCTAAAAAATAGCTAACCAAACACACCGGATTAGAGACCTAAATCATCATCTAAGACGATCATAAGGGGTTTGATCCAAGTTGAGATCATTACTTAAGATGGTGCCAAAGAAATCAATCAAATTCAAAAGCAAATCTAAGTTTATCTTACATAATGGATCGAAAACAATCTTTTAAAGGGATATCTGTCAATAGCAAGCCATTTATGCTCTGAAACAAAATCAATCAGTCTTCTAGAGGAATATTTGTCAAATGTGAGCCTTTTATACTCCAAAGCAAAAGCAATCTTCAATTAGCATATGATTTTTCTGGTCATCCATTATTATTGCCAAAGGGGGGTTTTCTAGTCTTCTATTATTATTGCCACATAGGGTTTTCTGCTCTTCATTTACAATTGTCAGATAGGTTTTCTGGTCTTCGTTTACAATTGCCAAATGGGTTTTTTGATCTTCTATTATTACCAGATGGGTTTTCTGGTTTTATATTATTGCTGAATGGATTTTCCGGTCTTCTATTCACACTATCACTAGATAGATTTTCTGGTCTTATCGTATAATATTTTGGTCTCATATTGTCTCCATATAGATTGTTGGTCCCATATTCAGATAAAATTATAATTACTCAAGCATGGGGATCCACTAAATTGGCTCTCAATTAAGATTGGAATTCGAATTTCCTATTAAAATAATGGGAATCTTCATTACTAAATAAGCTGCTGGATATCTATTATCGAGAATGCAGACTCTTACATCTGGATCAAAATTTATGATCTTCATACTAAATGTTGAATGCTCAAGGCATTTGGTTCTTTTAACAAGCAGATTACTAACTTGTATTTTAAAAGCTTAACATGAAAGCAGGCGATAAATCTAAAATAATTCAACAATTTCAAAAGGGAAAAGTAAATATGGTGAACTCGAGCTAACATTCATTTAAGTACAAATTTATTTAAAGTTTAATATATTATGTGCGACGTTGTAGGTATAGAAATTAGACAACAAGAAACTCTATTTAAAGCAATTTTTTGTAACATCCAGAAATTTTCGACCTCGAAAATTCGACACTAATACGTTCACCTTAGAAGTGCCGAGTGATCGAACACCGAAAATCTCGGATTGTTAGGGTAAAGAAGAAAAGAGGGAGAAGAAGGAACAAAAAAAAGACAGAATCTCCCATTCGCAGTGGATCAAAATATAATATCAAATAATAGCATTTATACAAAGGAAGTTGTATCTATTAATTACATACAATACATCAGAGTTCAATCATACACACATAAGCTGGACAGTTGTAATTAACTTGTCCTAGAATATAAACAATACACAGCGGAATATACTCCATACGTCCCTGCCATCCAGCCAGCCACCTGAGCTCTACAATGTCCTAACCTGAAAATCTGTGATACCTGGTCGGACCCGAGCATTACAATAAAGTAACACCTAGGTCAGGCTGGAAACCACCTTGAGTAAACCCATATAAATTGAAATACTAAGATATAAAACTTATTTGAAGTCCCAAGGTAACTTATACTTCACTACGAGTTCTTAACTTGTTATAGTCGATCACTCATTACACTACAATATTTAAGAAGTGCTACTCAATTCAAATGGCTTAATTTATTCCATTCCAACCTAAATGATTCTAAAGTCAAATCTATAAAGAATTATTGTAGATTACTAATCGAAGTGGTTTCGGGTATTTGCTGAGACCCAACTTCGGTCTCTTCGAATCTAACGACATCCTTTAAACCAAGTTGTTTAAGTAAAAAGTTTAATTAAATTCAGAATAACATATTCTCACAGTAATACATCACAGGTAGATAAACCACATTATCACAGTTCAACGAAAACATTCATATATCACAAATCATCACAAATTACACACTAGGGATATTAATCAATCCAAGCATTCAATCCATGTTTACCATTCATAAGCAAGATTAATTAGTTATACAGCTCCTGATTAATTTAATTTACTCACCAAATAAATTAAATTAATTACTTTTAAATCCTGCTTAATTAACATTAATTAGCCCAATATTATTATTTAAATTAATTAATCATCCTTTAATCATTAACATTAATTATCCTTAAAATACTCACACTAATTAATTAACTTTTAATTACCTACATTAATTAATTAACCTTTAATTATTTAGACCTTAATTAATTTAAGTTAATCACTTATCTTAATTAATTACTTAATTTAATCATTATTCAGTTCCATTTGAAAATACTTAGGAATTTAATATTTATCCCAATATATAATTATTCCAAAACCAAATCAATTAATTTTTAAAAATATTAAACCTTTAAAAATTTAACCATTGAAACTTGTTTGAAAATCTTGTTAAATATTTTTACTTTGAAAACTTTTTTAATTCATTTAGCTTGAAAAACATTGTTTAACAATTTTCCTTTAAACTTGGTTAACTAAATTTGCTTTCATTTTCTATTGCTTTTAAAACTTGCTTCATATTCCTTTTATTTCTAACTCGGTTGATACATTCCTTTATAGATTGTTAACTTACCCTTTTATCATTTTATGAAATTTGTTTTTGAAATTTACTTAAAAATCTTTGTTAATTCATTCCCGTTAAAACCCGGTCCAAGCCCACACTCCAGACCCAAACCCTTCTCTCCTTCCTCTTCTTAATTAAACGCAAACTTGCTAACTGTGATGACCCGGAATTTTCAGCAATATCAATTTAATAATATGCATTAAAATTAAATTGATTTGATAATTTTTGTTAATAAAATTTGAATTTAATTTAATAATTTAAATTAAATAAATATTTAATTGGTAGCTTTTATCTTTTAAAGTTAATAAATTGGTTTCTATTTATGATGTATATATTTATTTGTATATATTGTAGATAGATTAGCTTTGTTTTAAATTTAACAAATAAAGCATGTTTTTAAATTCTAATATTTTTAGTCATTTGGAAATTATGATTTTGTTTAATATTAAGATTTTCAAAACTATTTAATAAATAACCACATGGTTTTAAATTGTTAAGGTAATTGTTTAAAATGATTTTTGCTTAAGTTTAAATTTAAATTAATTAATAAAAAGGTTTGTTTTGTTTTCTTTTTAAATATAGCTTGATAAAATAAGTAATTTATAATAAAGAGATAATTTCTTTCATAAATTATTTAAAGTTGATAAATGAGTTATTTTCAAATAATATTAATAATGTATTGTTTTTACAAATGGATTTAATAAAAATAGCATTGTTATTTCAAATTGAATTTGTGTATATATATATATATATAACTTGATTTCTAAATTGAATTTTAGAATTTGGTTTGAATTTGAATATAAAGTTTTGAAATTCAAAGTATAAATATTTTAAATTGTTTTGGATTTTAAAATATTTTTATAAACTTTTATTTATGAATATAATTGGTTTTATTTCTTTTAAAAATTATATATATATATATATATATATAATATACTTATTAACTAATTTAGTAACCATAATCTTGTTAACTTTTAAAAATAAATACAATTTAATTAAAAGACATGCGTTAACTAATAATTACTTAAGAGACAAATGTTATTTTCTTAAAGCTTAATAAAACATGTATTAGTTAATAAACCAAGAGTTTTGACAAGTGTCATGTCTTAATTTTCATTTTTCTTTGACTTTATTAAACCATAAATTAAGTTATATAAACATACATCTCCATTTGCTTTTTCTTTTTCTTTTTCTCATTTCATTTTTCTAAATAAAGAAAAAAATTCTCAACCGAAACATTAACTCTAAAACAAATCTACAATCACAATCCAAATCATAAGATCAAAATCCCTATAAATCATTTTCCCTGTAAACAAATCTTCAAACCAAAAAATCAAATCCCTGTAATCATTTCCTTGTTCATATTCAAAGTATTTATAGCCTACATCATATATTTTCTTCAATCTGGAGTTTTTTCTGCATGCAAATCTGAGTTCTAAAGCAACTGCAATTTCAAACCTGTAAGGGCATTTTCAAGTCTGTTCTAAAATCTGGAGGCATTTAGTTTTAAAGTTTTAAAGCAAGCAACTCAGTTTTTAACAATAAGCAAATGCATTTCAGCATTTCTGTGCAAAGTTTTTCAAAGCTGTTTTCAAATCATATCTGAAGGCTCTGTCTTCTTCAAAATCAGTGAGTAACTTTCAAACTTAAAATAAATTTGGTTGCATGCTAGTATGGCTGAAATGAATAAGTATTGCATGTGTATATAAGTGAAATCTGATGTGATTATTTATAGTATGCATGATGTTTAATATATGTGCTATGTTCTGTTTTATTTTCCCAGGCTCAAAAATTCCATTTAAATCCTTACCACTTGATCTGGTTTTTGTTAGGATGTAATTTACAAACCAATGTTGTTTGATCTATCATAGACTAAGGTTTAAAAATTTAATCAAGTTAAATTAAAGCCCGAGTACCTCTGTAAAACCAAAAACATCAGTGCATGCTCAATATAAATCAAAATTTAAACTTTGTAATTTATAAATTCAGTATTATAAATTGAATACATAAACCAAATCATGATTTTTAACACTAAAATCAAGATTTTTAGAAATAGAATTGGTACAATTTGGGGATGAACTAGAAATGAGAATCTGAGTTTTTGTGGTGATCTCTGTGTTTGGAGGGGTCGAGGTTCTTCCTGACGATGGAGGAGTAATCGTAGTTGATGGGAAAAATACTTGATGGTGATCCCATTCATCGAGGAAGTTGCGGCAGTTGTTTCTCTTCTGGAACCCTGGTTTTGATTAGGCTAGATAAATCGATCATCTTGGTTTATACAGTGGATCGAGTGCGATGGGGCTTTGGGTGGTGGAGGTAGGTGCGTTGACGAAGACATGGACGGAGTTGTAGTACTTCTGGTGGTCGGAGCTTCGTGGTCGAGGCGTTGCCAGGTTTTGGGTTTGTGTTGTTCTGTTGTTCCAGGTTTGAGTTTAGATACTCGAATTCGATTTTGAGATTGTATCATTGATCTGATGTTCAGAATTAGCTATGAGGGTGATCGTCGGCCTGTGTAGATCATCGTTGATGATCGAAATTAGCTGCGTCGATGGTACATGTGCACGGTGCACTTATGTTCTGGTGATTTTGAATTTGGTTCGTTCTCGAGTTTTACTCAAAGTATTTGGGTAATATGTTCGAAGTAGTTGGGTTTTGGAATCGAAGCAACATAGGATGGCTCGGGTTAAAATATTTGTTACAGGTTTTCAAAGGAAACCTGTAGTGTTTTGTTTTAAAATTTTAAAACTGAAGATTTAAAATGAAAAGTAAAGTTTTTAAACAAGTTTAAATCTGATTCAAGTTTAAGTTTAAATCTCAGTTTTTTAAAATAAATATTGTTTTTAAATTTGAATTATTTTAACTACTTTAAAAAATGTTTAAGTAGTTTGAATTTTAAAATTGTAGTTTTAAAATGTAAGTAGAGTTTTTAAATCTAAGTTTAATCTGGAATCAAAGTTTATTTGCATTCCAGTTTTGAAATAAAAAGAAGTTTTTAAGTTGGAATGATTTAAACAACTTTGAATGTTTAAAATGTATTTTAAATTGATTTGAATTTAAAATGAATTTGGTTTTTAAATTCTTTTAAACTTCTTTACAAGTTAAATATTTCATTAACTTGTGAAATAAAAGGTTTTTTTTAATTGTTTTAAACTTTGCTAAGTTAATTTGTATACATTTTAAATCTTAAATTTAAAATGAAATTTGAAAGCAAATTGATTTTAAATGCTTTGTTAATGATAATTTGACCATTAATAAGAAAATATGTTTTTATCTTCAAATAAATAAAGATTTAATGCTTTGAATTATTAAGTTAATTAAAATGGATAATTTATTTATTTAATTAATTAATGATTTGGATTAATTAAATAAGTAATTAAGGTTTAAATTAATTAATTAAAGTTTAAATTAATTAATTATGGTATAATTAATTTGTAATTAAAGATTTTTAATTAGAATATTAATTAATGATTAAGGATTAATTAATCAAGTAATTAAGGATTAATTAAGTACAGTTAACACTTAATTAATTAAATAATTAGAGGTAAATTAATGGATTATTAAGATTAATTAATGTGAAATTAATAATGATTAATGTTAGTTAAATTACTTAAGAAAGTAATTAAATAATTGTTAAATAGTTAATGAAGGTCATTAACTTAAGATTATTTAATAATTAATTAATGTGATTAATTTTAATAATTAATTAGATTAATTAATTTATGATAATCATTTGTGAAATTATTTAAGTGTAATTACCTAAGGGAAGTAATTAAGGAATTAATTACTCAATGTAATTAATTGAGTTTGATGTGATTAGTTTAAATAAATTAATTAATTTTAATTAATTCAATCATTGGATATTTGATATAATTACTTAATGTAATTAACGAAGTGTAATTACTTAGTGAAGTAATTAGTAATGGTAACTACTGGATGTAATTAATTAAAGATGATTTAATAATGGAAGTAATTTGGTATAAATCACTTTGTGTAATTAATCAAGGGATTAATTAACGATAATTAATTAAGAATAATTAATTTATTTAATGAAGTAATTAAGGGTAGCTAATTACTGAATGTGATTAATCAAGAGTGATTGACAATTATGGTTTAATTAAGATTAATTACTTATTGTAATTAATTTAAAGAAGATAATTAATTAAATTCCATTAAGGATCATTAATTAATATAATTAATGATGTAATTAAGGATTGGTTAATTAAGATTAATCAATCAATGATGTGATTAAAAGAGTAATTAATTAATGTATTTAATTAAGGTTTAATGTAATTAATTATGGTTAATTAATTAATGAAGTAATTAAAGGTTAATTACTATAAGTGGTTTTGAATAATTAATTTGTGAAATTAATTAAAGGATAATTACTTGAACGTAATTAAAGGATAATTAATCAACGGTGATTAATTAAGGTGGATAATTAGAGAATAATTAATTAATTGATTTGTAATTAATTAATGGTTAAGTAAGCATGATTTATATTGATGAAGTAATTATTTTAATTCACTTTAAATTAATTAGAGATAGAAGTAATTGATTTAATTCATTTTAAATTAATTATAGATGGTGTGATTATTAATCATTGCTTATGTGTGGATGATATGGATTTGCCTTGAATAGTTTGAAATCTCAGCTTTAAGATTAGTAATGTTGTGTGATATGGATGCTTTGGTTGCACTATGATGATAATATGAATTATCTATTTGTGATGATGATGTGGATTATCTATTTGTGATGATAATGTGAATTATCTATCTATGTGTATATAGATAATAGAATTGAATTGTTTTAAACTTTAAAACAACTTGGACCTAAAAGATGGCGTTTGGATTTGGATGAGACTGGGACCGGGTTTCTAGATTTGGATATTCGGAAACCACATCGATCCAAATTAACGATAGGACGTGAATCTCAAGTGAAGATGAAGATTCAGAGTGCAAGGGTTATTATCGTTAACTCTGAGGGTGATTCCAAAATGAGTGTAACGTGATAATGCCTTCGGTTTCGTTCGAACCCGAAATGAACTTGTATGGATTGAATGCTTTCAGAACATCGTCAGGTGGACGATGAGCATTCTAAGAGATGTGTTCTCTAAAGGTAATCGTAGCCTCAAGCCTCATCGACCGAGAATGGCTAAAACAGGGGAGGTGCGGCAAGGCTAAGTGGGTCACGCCCAAGTAGGCTGAGATTTTCCCCTGTCTAGAGTTCTTTTTTATTCGGCTTAGTGGGCAGCTAGATATGTGCACCAACTGCGGGGTTGTCTTGTTCGGGACTATCGAGTAAGGGATGGTTCCGACTTTGTGCTGCAGGGGATTGGGAGTAATCCTCGGTACGATGATCTAGGCCCCGTACTATGACGGGCGGTACCCCAATAGCCCTGCCATTGTATGGAATCCAAACTCTAATAAGTGCCGCACGTTTTAGTTGTGCCCAGCTATGTTGGAACGTGAGATTTAAGCATTCCAGCTATCTCCATATTTTACTTGAAAACTCTAGACCCTATTATAATATCACTGGATTTCCTATCAAATGTTTTGGTTAGCGTAAGGTAAAAACTTTTCCATGTTTATGTGTGGAAAGTCTTACATGATACCTTTCTTTTCAAAGGTTTTTCAAAAGTTAAGCAACCTTAACCTGTTACTCACACCAGACCCATGTCTGACCCGGAGTTTATTTCTGTTTTTCTTAAACTCTTGGATACTCAAATTTTTACGAGTCGCTAAGGGATTAGGTTAGCTTTGACGAATTGTAGGGGATCAATGGAGCAGGAGGCTTCAACATTGTAGATATGTATAGTGTTCCGCTGTGTTTGGTATCTCTGAGTTATTTGTTGATGTTGGATTTGAGTTGTAATAACTAGACAGGTGTTTATAACTGACTAGTATGTGATGTATAAGCTGGGTAACTCTGATAGATGATGTATACTATGTAATATTTATGTGATTAATACAATTTATTCATTCCGCTATTGAGATTCTGATTTTGTTTCATTCTTCTTCTCTTTCTTTCTCCCTTCTATCCCTTTCTTTCTTATTAATGATGCGTCATTCTATGGAATGAATGGCGGGTCGTTTACAGGTGGTATCAGAGCGCTTGGTTGAGTAAATACCTAGGCTTTGGAGTGATTTCTTTCTTGAGAGAGCATATTTGTAATTTTAAATATACTTATATGTATTTATCTATTTCTACCAATCTGTTGGGTTACCTTTTGGGGTTTTCCAATGTAATCTATAGAGGTAGATAGGGTAGTGGTGTGTATATCACGACTACCATTGGTTGGAGTCTGACTGATTGAGGTTGGAAGTATCTGTCGAGACTGTAGACCTAATACCGTCTCGAGTGAGCTTTGCTGTAGTGAAAGGATTTCACCAATCTCTTAAGGAAACCTGTTAAGGTTCGGAGCTATCTTTGAATTTTGGACGAGTAGAGTTTGGATCTGTCGGTTTGGCAGAAGTGAGTGATGATATCTCGACAACCTCATGAATTAGTAGCTGCGTGATGAGATGCAATGACTATGGATTGTGTTCAAATATGTTTCTTTGGAACAAGTTTTAACGAAGTGTGTCTTCTTCGGTGTTGTTGCTGAGTTCAGCAGGATGTTTCTACTTGTTTTGAGGTCCGAGTTTCTCGAAGAGCTTTGGATTAGGAAGTCTTTGGGCAAATGTGTCAGTAATTCAGCTCGGAGTGTTCTGTTTGCCAGCAAGAAGGTCTTCTGGTTAGCTGTTTTCTGGAGGTGAAGTTCAGAAGCAGCAAAGTGGATCCATTTCTTCGATGGATTGGATAGATAAGTATAAGCTATTATGATTGGTAAAGAGAGGATAGTTTTCTTTGGATATTAGGATGGATTGATCGCAATAGTGACTTGCGATAGTTCGAGTGTTCTCTTGAGTTATCAATGATTTGTCGGATGTCTTCAAGGACGTCGGAGGTTTGTCCGCATCGGGAGATTGAGTTTTCATATAGATTAGGATTCCAGGAATGGAACCGGTGGTTCAGGTTAGTAGAAGGATGATTCGTAGAGATAGGATTCGGTAAAGCAGCTCAGGCCTTCGGAGGAATTTCCGAGTTTCCTTTATGGAACTGTTGAACCATATTTCTGGGATGTGTTGTCCAGTTTGTGCTTGTGTTCATCATTAGCATTCTCTTCTACTCCAAATCAGAGTTGTGCGGCGGAAGCAGATTGGGAGTGCATCTGTTTATCCTTTCTAGATAGGAGAAGTAAGTTTAGTCTTCTTTTGTTTGAAGAGTAGAGTTTGTTCTTGGTTTTGGTTGATCTTGAGGTGATCATTGTGTTAGGTTGTTTTTGGTCTAGTTGTTTCTAGAGGCATCAGCGAAGGTCGAGCTGACCAGGAAGGATTAGGCAGCCCATGATTGTCAAAAGAGTTTTGTGGATAAGAGACGAAAGAATTTGGATTTCGGAGTCGAAGATTTGATATTGGATAAGTTTTCTCCGATCAAAAGGAGCTATAAGATTGGGTATGGCTGGGAAGCTAGCTCCGAGGTGTTTTGGATCTTTTCTGTGTTCTTGTGAAGATTAGTGTTTGGTCTTCAGGATTGAATTGCCAGTTTGGATAACTTGGATTCATTATGTTTCACGTATCTCTGAAGGAGTACGTGTATGATCTATCTCTAGTTTTGGAACCAGCAGTTCAGGAGGATTTGGTGGTTGAGTCAGACTTGTTTGTAGTCTGATATCCTGTCCAGTTGTAGATCAAGATAAATAGGAGCTCTATATCTTAGTAGTTTAGATTGGATGGATTCTATAGAGCTTGTATTCCGGTAATTATACCTGGGAAAATCTAGAAGATTCTATCCAGAATTTTTCTGGATAGTTAGATTTGTTTGATTGGGTGAATTGGTTGCTATTGCTGTTAGCATATGATTGGTGATATATGCTTGTGTTTTAAAAATTAAAATCTTTAATGAGATTATTAAATTACCTTTGTTTTAAATTTCAAGGACGAGATTCTTTTAAGGGGGCAGGAATGTGATGAGTCAGAATTTTGAGCAATATCAATTTAATAATCTGCATTAAAATTAAATTGATTTGATAATTTTTGTTAATAAAATTTGAATTTAATTTAATAATTTAAATTAAATAAATATTTAATTGGTATATTTTATCTTTTAAAGTTAATAAATTGGTTTCTATTTATAATGTATATATTTATTTGTATATATTGTAGATAGATTAGCTTTGTTTTAAATTTAACAAATAAAGCATGTTTTTAAATTCTAATATTTTTAGTTATTTGGAAATTATGATTTAGTTAATATTAAGCTTTTCAAAGCTATTTAATAAATAACTATGTGGTTTTAAATTATTAAGGTAATTGTTTAAAATGATTTTTTCTTAAGTTTAAATTTAAATTAATTGACAAAAAGGTTTGTTTTGTTTTCTTTTTAAACATAGTTTGATACAATAAGTAATTTATAATAAAGAGATAATTTCTTTTATAAATTATTTAAAGTTGATAAATGAGTTATTTTCAAATAATATTAATAATGTATTGTTTTTACAAATGGATTTAATAAAAATAACGTTGTTATTTCAAATTGATTTTGTATATAAATAACTTGATTTCTAAATTGAATTTTAGAATTTGATTTGAATTTGAATATAAAGTTTCGAAATTCAAAGTATAAATATTTTAAATTGTTTTGGATTTTTAAATATTTGTATAAACTTTTATTTATGAATATAATTGGTTTTATTTCTTTTAAAAATTATATATATATATATATATATATATATATATATAATATACTTATTGACTAATAAAGTAACCATAATCTTATTAACTTTTAAAAATAAATACAAATTCATTAAAAGACATGTGTTAAATAATAATTACTTAAGAGACAAATGTTATTTTCTTAAAGCTTGATAAAACATGTGTTAGTTAATAAACCAAGAGTTTTGACAAGTGTCATGTCTTAATTTTCATTTTTTTGATTTTATTAAACCATAAATTAAGTTATATAAACATACATCTCCATTTTCTTTTTCTTTTTCTCATTTCATTTTTCTAAACAAAGAAAAAAAATTCTCAGCTGAAACATTAACTCTAAAACAAATCTACAATCACAATCCAAATCATAAGATCAAAATCTCTATAAATCATTTTCCCTGTAAACAAATCTTCAAACCAAAAAATCAAATCCCTGTAATCATTTCCCTGTTCATGTTCAAAGTATCTATAGCCTGCATCATATAATTTCTTCAATCTGGAGTTTTTTATGCGTGCAAATTAGAGTTCTAAAGCAACTGCAATTTCAAACTGGTAAGGGCATTTTCCAGTCTGTTCTAAAATCTAGAGGCATTCAGTTTTAAAGCAAGCAACTTAGTTTTTAGCATATAAACAAATGCATTTTAGCATTTCTGTGCAAAGTTTTTCAAAGCTGTTTTCAAATCATATTTGGAGGCTCTGTCTTCTTCAAAATATGTGAGTAACTTTTAAACTTAAAATAAATTTGGTTGCATGCTATTATGGCTGAAATGAATAAGTATTGCATGTGTATATGAGTGAAATCTGATGTGATTATTTATAGTATGCATGCTGTTTAATATATGTGCTCTGTTCTATTTTATTTTCCCAGGCTCAAAAGTTCCATTTAAATCCTTACGACTTGATCTGGTTTTTGTTAGGACGTAATTTACACACTAATGTTTTTCGATTTATTATAGACTAAGGTTTAAAAATTTAATCAAGTTAAATTAAAGCCTGAGTGTCTCTGTAAAACCAAAAACATCAATGCATGCTCAATATAAACCAAAATTCAAACTGTGTAATTTATTAATTCAGTATTACAAATTGAATGCATAAACCAAATCATGATTTTTAACACTAAAATCAAGATTTTTAGAAATGAGAATTAGGTGCAGTTTGGGGATGAACTGGAAGTGAGAATCTCAGTTTTTCTGGTGATCTCTGTGTTTGGAGGGGTCAGGGTTCTTCCTGATGATGGAGGAGTGATCGTAGTTGACGGGAAAAATACTTGATGGTGATCCCATTCATCGAGGAAGTTGCAGCAGTGGTTTCTCTTTTGGAACCCTAGTTTTGACTAGGCTAGATAAATCGATCATCTCAGTTTATACAATGGATCAAGTGCGATGGGGCTTTGGGTGGTGGAGGTAGGTGTGTTGACGAAGACATAGATGGAGTTGTAGTACTTCTGGTGGTCGGAGCTTCGTGGTCGAGGCGTTGCCAGGTTTTGGGTTTGTGTTGTTCAGTTGTTCCAGGTTTGAGTTTAGATACTCGAATTCGATTTCAAGACTGTATCATTAGTCTGATGTTCGGAATTAGCTATGAGGGTGATCGTCGACCTGTGTGGATTATCGTTGATGATTGAAATTAGCTGCGTCGATGGTACATGTGCATGGTGCACTGATGTTCTGGTTGTAACAACCCGCATATTTATCGATTTTATATTTAAATATTTTATTTAAATATTTTTTCGTTAATCGGATATTGGTCCGAGAAGCTACTTTTTTGCAAATGGTCAAATTAGGACTCGAGACTACTTCCATTGAGTTTGAAATGCCGTTTACAATTTTTTTATGTATAAACATTGATAGGTTTGGAGTTAGTGGAATTTCACTTACTTTTCCCGCTTTGGACTTTGGGTTAGATTAGCCATTATAACTCAAACCCACTTCTCTTCTTCTCCTCACTCTTCATAAATTTCCTAACAACCAAGATTTAGCATTAATGGTGAGTGGAAGGGGAAATTAATATTCCAAACTCAAATTCTCTTGCAAATCCAACATTCAATTCCAAATTCAAGAAGAAGATATTGGATTCAAGCTTGTGATTACTTCTCCATTGCTTTCAAGCTTTTCTTCATAAATTTGGTGCAAAGGTGAGATTTTTATCTCACATTCTTGTCTATAACTATCTTGGACTATTGGGAATGAATTCCCATCACTTTAGCATGTACATTTGCATTTAGTTTGGGTTGGATCGGCGAAAAACTCCAATTTTTAGTGTTTTTGGTGAATTTCTGCTACTAGGTCGCACTGCCTCGTATTGTCACTTCGGAGTTAGGTCGCTAGGTCGTGGGTCGCTAGGGCTTATGTCGTAGGTCGCTCGCCACTACGTCGTTAGGTCGCGAGATACTGGGTCGTTCCCCTTTGGCCTTACGCCCACTACCTTAGGTCGCTCGGCCTTTGAGTCGTTAGGGCTTAGGTCGTAGGTCGCTCGCCATTACGGCGTTAGGTCGCGAGATACTGGGTCGTTCCCCTTTGGCCTTACGCCCACTCCCTTAAGTCGCTCGGCCTTTGAGTCGTTAGGTCGTAGGTCGCTCGGCCTAAGTCGTTAGGTCGTAGGTCGTAGGTCGCTCGACCCTAGGTCGCTCCACTTTAGGCCTTAGGTCGTTTGGCCTTGGCTTGTTCTCCACTAGGTCGTTGGACCTAGGTCGCTCCATTAGGTCGCTCGCCATTAGGTCGTGGCACCGTTAGGTCGCTCGACCATTCACCATTTTAGGTCGCCTGACCACTTAGGTCGCGTGACCGTGTTAGGTCGCCCACCTTAGGTCGAGCCACTTCCTTCAGACCTTAATACCGTTAGGTCGCATGACCTTTATACCTTTAGGTCGTGTACCCTGTTAGGACGCGAGTTTAATTAGGTCGTTTGGCCTTAAAATGTTAGGTCGCTTGGCCTGTGCTTTTGTTAGGCCGCGAGTCCCTTAAGTCGCTAGCCTCTGTTAGGTCGCTCGCTTCTGCTAACTCGTGAACGCCCCTAGGTCGCAACCATTAGGTCGCTCGATCCTATCCTCTCTTAGGTCTTCGCTTGGTCATACCGTTTTGGATGGGGCGCTGCCCCGCACCCCCGCGACCTGACCGGGCAGGTCGAACCCCGTAGCGGGGGCGTTGCCCCTGCACCCCCACTTTAGGGGGTTGCCACCCCCTTGGACCCCCCTCCATAGGGGATATTATCTGGAAAACATTCAACAGAACTTGCTTTGTTGAGATGCTGAGTTGACAATTTTTCGAGACAAACTATCTTGGGCTTCTCGGTCGATTTTATGAATTTTTGAATATCTATGTCGATGGATTCTTTATCGGTTTCTTTGGATTTTATTCACGTCTTCGAATGTGAATTTTTATGATTGATTGTTTCTACAATCACTTCTATGATTTGTCACTTTAAAATATGAAGGTTTCAATACTAGTAGTAAATATCAAAACCCTTTCAACAAAATGATTTCAACTCTATTTTCAATAACAAAGCTCTTTTCTTAAACCGTTTTCCAATCTACAAGTATATACAAACCTTTACCTCACTCGTATGAGAAATTGAATTAAACGGCTTAGTAAAACAAGTGGTATGAAACGCTTGTGTTTGCTTCGTCGGTTAACTCTTGGACTTGTTCGATTGAACCTTTTTGTGACAATTTTCTAGTGGAGATCTACAATTTGTTCGTAAATATTTAAGTTAAGCTAGTGGTTATGGGACATGAAGCTAAGCTCATATATTTACTAGCTTACTGTAATTGGCACTTCTCCTTGATCATGACGATCATTTTATGATTTAGACTAGCAATTGTGCGATGTCTCTTTGTTTGCAAGGTTAGACTAGACCTCATGGGTGTGATTCCGACTCACACATATCTCCTTGTCCGCAAGGTTAGTCTAGACACCATTTGTGTGATTCCACTCACACATACCTTTTTGTTGCGAGGTTAGGATAGACACCATTTGTGTGATCCACTCACACATACCTTTTTGCTTTTTGGTTAGCCTAGACCTCATCTTTGTGATTCCGACTCACACATATCTTTTTGTTGCGAGGTTAGGCTAGACACCATTTGTGTGATTCCATTCACACATACCTTTTTGCTTTTTGGTTAGCCTAGACCTCATCTGTGTGATTTCGACTCACACGTATGGGGTAGCTCCCCATGGTCTTCGGACCATCATGTGATAGGCCTCTTTCCTTTTTTATGTGATTTCTGGATTTCTTGTGTTGATTTCTGGAATTTATGTCATTGACTTGTTATGAGTACAAGTTTAGGGTATGATGCCCTCTTTGGATCTTTGAGAAGATTCGTGTGATATTGATTTATCTCTTATTGATTGATCTTCTGTTGATCATCAATTGCATACTTATAGTAGTATGTTAGTATGGACATTTTATGTTTATGACATATCTTTTACTTTATATCATGTCATCTGATATTTATAACTAGACTGATCCGCTTATTATTTTCTTATAAATAATACTTGGGTCAGACCGAGATGTTACAGATGCTTCTTCTTGACTTCTCCCCAGGGATTCATTACTCTGACTTTGGCTAACCACATAGATTAGCAGTTTTTGTTGTATACACTTGAAATATAGACTCATAGTTGTATTCTTTTGTATAGCACGTGTTGCTGTTCTCTTGTATTATTGTGGATCTTTTTGACCACTACTCTGATGTACACTTTCATGTGTTAGTTATGTATTCATATCTTCTACCGCCCTTGCGATATGATTTATCTGTGACTGATTTGTGTTATGTTTATTTCTATATTTGTTTCCGAAGATTATTATAGCCACTGTGTAGTAGCTTTGAGTTTGTATCAGTATGTCGGATTTCCTCTTGAAATAAAATGCATGTTATACTATCTGACATATCGGTGCTCGCGCAAAGCAATTACACGGATGGTCGCTCCTCAACAGCCTTATTCTCCGTGCTAGTTGACAGCATTACACCGTAGTCTTCTTGTCTAGTGTGGGAATAGAGGTGGGGCGTCACAGTTTGGTATCAGAGCCAAACTTCGGAACAATGTAGAATAATTTAACAAGGATCATCGTCCTAAGTCCATCTTAGGAGTCGTGCTTTAGGATTTTTTTCAGGTCTTCGTACCGTCCTATCCTATTTTCATTTATGATTCCTTGTTTTATCTATCAAGATTGCTTGATATTTATTTTGAGAATAAATTTTCTCCTTCTTTCTTTTCTAAAGGAAGAGAAATGGTTAGTTCTAGCAGTCCTAGCGCTGGTCAATCCAGTAGCCCTTCTCTGGATGGCGCATTCATGTCTACCCAACAACATTTGGATCTTGTAAAGAATCAAGAGTTTATCTGTGCTTTGAGTAAGAACCTCGAAATGGTTCTACCTTTGAAACTTGAAGTTTCTTTCAATCAGCTTGTGGATGTTACTCTTCTTCATGGAGAGGTTGGTAAAGGAAGTGTTTGTGATATTGGGACTTCCAAGAAGAGGCATATTAAGTTCAAGAGACTTAATCCCAATAAGAGAATGAAGCAAACTACTTTTGTAGCAAGGACTCCAATCCCTAATCATGGAGGATGCTACAATTGTAATTCTAAGGAACACTATGCAAATATGTGTCCAAAACCTCATTCCTGTGATTCTCGATGGGAACCAAGACTTTATCTTTTGTACCGATGCTAATCGTATTGGTTTTGCTGTCGTTCTCTTGCAAAAGAGAATGTGCTATCACTTATGCTTCTAAATCATTAAAGCCGATCGAGACTAGGTATGCCACTCATGATCTAGTGCTCGCGGCTATTGTTTTCGCTTTTAGAATTTGGCATCATTATTTTTGGGGGAGAAATTTGTTCTCCACCTCGATCATAAATCTTTGGAATATTTATTTTCTCATAAGAAACTTTATGTCGACTCGAGTTCCTGGCATCTTATGATCTTGATATTCTGGAAGTCGTGTTGCCAATGCGCTTTCTCGTAGGCAACATGTTATTGTTTCTATGATGATATCTGAATGGAACGATCTCGAGATCTTATCCACTTGTGAGATTCGAGACCGCGTACTGATTTATGCACATCATTTGTTTTATGTAGCCTTGAGGCTCAACCTTCTCTTTTAGACCGCATTTTTGAAGCTCAAAGGCTAGATCCGACTTGGCTCTTCTTGGCTAAAATTTTAAGGATAGAATTGATATTGAAGGTTTGAAAGACTTTGATATCGATTCTCGTGGCGGCATTCGGAAATTTGGTAGACTTATCGTGCCAAATACTAGTGATCTTTGAAAAGACATTTTAGAAGATTCCCATCGTTCTAAATTTACCGTTCATCCCGGTAGTAGTAAAATGTACGCGGATATGAAGCGAATTTATTATTAAGAGGGAATGAAACTTGACATCGCTAACTTCGTTAAGTGTTGCATGACTTGCCAACTCGTTAAGGCCAAATATCAAAGGCTCCGTGGGTTATTGCAACCATTAGGAATTCCAATTTGGAAGTAGGACCAAATTTCCATGAATTTTATTGATGGCCTTCCCCGTTCTCGTTCGGGTCATGATAGCTTATGGGTGATTGTTGATAGACTTACCAAATCTGCCCATTTTATTCCCGTTCGGTCTAACCGAACCGTTCCTCTTTTGGCCAAACCTTTTACCAAAGAAATTGTTAAATTGCATGGAGTTCCTACTTCTATTGTTAGCGATCGTGATACATTGTTTACTAGTGGATTCTGGAAGAGTCTTCAAAAAGCTTTATGAACGAAGCTTAATTTTAGCACCGCTTATCACCCCCAGTCCGATGGACAAACCGAGCGTGTGAATCAAACTCTTGAAGATCTTCTTCGTGCTTGTGTGCTCGATTTTGGTGGAAGTTGGGAAGATCATATTTCACTTGTTGAATTTTCCTATAATAATAGCTTCCAATCTAGTATTGGTATGGCACCTTTCAAGTCACTCTGTGGAACGCCATGCCGATCTCCTTCTTGTTGGCTTGAGGCCGGTGAGAAGCTGGTTTTAGGTCCAGACTTAATTCGTGATTCCACAGAGAAGATTGAAATTATTCGACATAGGATGAAAGAAGCCCGGAGTAGACAAAAATCCTATGCCGATAATCGAAGAAGGAAGTTAGAATTTTCTGTGGGAGATTCTGTTTTTGTTCGTGTTTCACCTATGAAAGGTGTTGTACGTTTCAGTCGATCGGGAAAGTTAGCACCTCGATATATTGGGCCATTTCCTATCACTGAACGTATTGGTTCTATGGCTTATCGCCTTACATTACCGGCTCAGTTTTCTGCAATGCATGACGTGTTTCGTGTTTCTCAATTACGGAAATGCCTACGAGATTCCGATTCTATTCTTGAGCCTGGTGTTGTGGAAGAAATTGAAGTTTCGCCGAATTTAACTTACGAGCAGCATCCTATTCGAATTATTGCTTCGGAGGTCAAACGACTTCGAAATAAAGATGTTCCGCTTGTGAAGGTTCAATGGTCCTCAAATCCTAAGGATTGCTCTTGGGAATCCAGAGAATTCATCGAGCGAACACATCCAGACTTGCTTACTCCTGCTCTTTGAGGTGAACTTCCTATTTCAAATTTATTTTGTGTTAATATGCTTTTATGGTTGTAACTTTTTATTTCCATCTTATATATTGCGAGGACGCAATTTCTGTAAGGAGGGGAGTCCGTAACAACATGCATATTTATCGATTTTATATTTAAATATTTTATTTAAATATTTTGTCGTTAATCGGATATTGGTTCGAGAAGCTAATTTTTTGCAATGGTCAAATTAGGACTCGAGACCACTTCCATTGAGTTCGAAATGCCATTTACAATTTTTTTAAGTATAAACATTGATAGGTTTGGAGTTAGTGGAATTTCACTTACTTTTCCCGCTTTGGACTTTGGGTTAGATTAGCCATTATAACTCAAACCCACTTCTCTACTTCTCCTCACTCTTCATAAATTTCCTAACAACCAAGCTTTAGCATTAATGGTGAGTGGAAGGGGAAATTAATATTCCAAGCTCAAATTCTCTTGCAAATCCAGCATTCAATTCCAAATTGAAGAAGATATTGTATTAAAGCTTGTGATTACTTCTCCATTGCTTTCAAGCTTTTCTTCATAAATTTGGTGCAAAGGTGAGATTTTTATCTCATATTCTTGTCTATAACTATCTTAGACTGTTGGGAATGAATTCCCATCACTTTAGCATGTACATTTGCATTTGGTTTGGGTTGGATCAGCGAAAAAAATCCAATTTTTAGTGTTTTTGGTGAATTTCTGCTAATAGGTCGCACTGCCTCGTATTGTCACTTCGGAGTTAGGTCGCTAGGTCATGGGTCGTTAGGGCTTAGGTCGTAGGTCGCTCGCCACTACGTCGTTAGGTCGCGAGATACTGGGTCATTCCCCTTTGGCCTTACGCCCACTCCCTTAGGTCGCTCGGCCTTTGAGTCATTAGGGCTTAGGTCGTAGGTCTCTCGCCACTACGTCGTTTGGTCGCGAGATACTGGGTCGTTCCCCTTGGGTCTTACGCCCACTCCCTTAGGTTGCTCGGCCTTTGAGTCGTTAGGTCGTAGGTCGTAGGTCGCTCGGCCTAAGTCGTTAGGTCGTAGGTCGTTGGTTGCTCGGCCCTAGGTCGCTTCACTTTAGGCCTTAGGTCGTTTGGCCTTGGCTTGTTCTGCACTAGGTCGTTGGACCTAGGTCGCTCCATTAGGTCGCTCGCCATTAGGTCGTGGCACCATTAGGTCGCTCGACCATTCACCATTTTAGGTCGCCTGACCACTTAGGTCGTGTGACCGTGTTAGGTCGCCCACCTTAGGTTGAGCCACTTCCTTCAGACCTTAATACCGTTAGGTCGCATGACCTTTATACCTTTAGGTCGTGTACCCTGTTAGGTCGCGAGTTTAATTAGGTCGTTCGGCCTTAAAATGTTAGGTCGCTTGGCCTGTGCTTTTGTTAGGCCGCGAGTCCCTTAAGTCGCTAGCCTCTGTTAGGTCGCTCGCTTCTGCTAACTCGCGAACACCCCTAGGTCGCAACCATTAGGTCGCTCGATCCTATCCTTCCTTAGGTCTTCACTAGGTCGTACCGTTTTGGACGGTGCGCTGCCCCGCACCCTGCCGGGGGTGTTGCCCCCTGGACCTCCGCGACCTGACCGGGCAGGTCGAACCCGTAGCAGGGGCGTTACCCCCGCACCCCCACCTTGGGGGGTTGCCACCCCCCCTAGACCCCCCTCCGTAGGGGATCTTATCTGAAAAACATTCAATAGAACTTGCTTTGTTGAGATGCTGAGTTGACCATTTTTCGAGACAAACTATCTTGGGCTTCTCGGTCGATTTTATGAATTTTGAATATCTATTTCGATGGATTCTTTATCGGTTTTTTTCGATTTTATTCACGTCTTCGAATGTGAATTTTTATGATTGATTGTTTCTACAATCACTTCTATGGTTTGTCACTTTAAAATATGAAGGTTTCAGTACTAGTAGTAAATATCAAAACCCTTTCAACAAAATGATTTCAAATCTATTTCAATAACAAAGCTCTTTTCTTAAACCGTTTTCCAATCTACTAGTATATACAAACCTTTACCTCACTCGTATGAGAAATTGAATTAAACGGCTTAGTAAAACAAGTGGTATGAAACGCTTATGTTTGCTTCGTCGGTTAACTCTTGTACTTGTTCGATTGAACCTTTTTGTGACAATTTTCTAGTGGAGATCTATAATTTGTTCGTAAATATTTAAGTTAAGCTTGTGGTTATGGGACATGAAGCTAATCTCATATATTTACTAGCTTACTGTAATAGACACTTCTCCTTGATCACGATGATCATTTTATGATTTAGACTAGCAATTGTGCGATGTCTCTTTGTTTGCAAGGTTAGACTAGACCTCATGGGTGTGATTCCGACTCACACATATCTCCTTGTCCGCAAGGTTAGTCTAGACATCATTTGTGTGATTCCACTCACACGTACTTTTGTTGCGAGGTTAGGCTAGACACCATTTGTGTGATTCCACTAGCACATACCTTTTTGCTTTTTGGTTAGCCTAGACCTCATCTTTGTGATTCCGACTCACACATATCTTTTTGTTGCAAGGTTAGGCTAGACACCATTTGTGTGATTCCACTCACACATACCTTTTTACTTTTTGGTTAGCCTAGACCTTATCTGTGTGATTTCGACTCACACATATGGGGTAGCTCCCCATGGTCTTCGGACCGTCATGTGATAGGCCTCATTCCCTTTTTTCTGTGATTTCTGGATTTCTCGTGTTGATTTTTGGAATTTATGTCATTGACTTGTTATGAGTACAAGTTTAGGGTATGATGCCCTCTTTGGATCTTTGTGTAACGACCCTGGTTTTGAAGATTACCTATTAGTATTAAATTATAATGGTGGTTATAATTTAATATTATAAATTAAATAAAATTGAATGTTTTATATTGTTATTTGGAATAAACAATGAATTTTGGAAGCAAAATGTGAAATAAAGTTTTGGTAACTTTATTGTGTTTAATTGTGAAAATAATAAATGAAGTATGATTTTATTTTGAGTAAATGCAATAATTATTGCAATTATTGCCAATTACTTCTTTTAATAATTTTTAACAGAAGTATTTGTTTTTTTAAAGGTGTTTATTAAAATAAAAAGATGGAATTTGGTATAAAAATGTATTTTGGTTATAAATTTGAGTTTGAAATGGTTGATTAGATTTTTCTATCCAAGAAATAATTATTCTAGAATTTTTAAAGTTAAAAATGAGGATTTATGCATTTAATTGTGTAAATTGTATATTTATATAAAATAAGGGTTTTTAATAATAAAAATGTTTTAAAAACTAAAATTAACATTTTATATGATGTTAAATATTTTATTTCATATGTAAGTATGTTTGCATAAATTGGTTGTATTAAAATTTGAAGAAAAATACATTGTTCTCATTATAACATTGTGTTTATGTGCATATTTGTTTAAGTGGTGAATTAAAAATTTTCTTAGTCTAATTTATTTTCTCTATTGGGTCCAAAGCCCATTAGCAAATTATAACCAGGAAGGAGAAAAAGAGGAATGAATTACCTGTACGTACACAATTTTTAGTTCCTCTTCTTCTTCGTTAGCTTGGAAATAGAAAATGAGAGCAAAATTCTTCCATTTGTTCAATCTAAAGCCTTAAATCTCCAAATCTTCAAATAAAAATGGTTGCTTTTATCAATTAGAGAGGATTGCAACAGGTTGTTGGAAGCTTTATTCTCCTCAAAACTTGCTTATTTCAGCAAAAATATGAGATTTGATCATCTCTAATTCAAGGTGAGTTGAAAACTCACATTTTCTAGCATAGATTGAGATTTCAATGTTAGAAATTTCAATTTTATTTTTATTGCATGTTCATTTGTGAATCACTGTCAGTAAATTGGGCATATCTTTCTCATTTTAAATCGGAATTGTATTTTGTTTGATGATATGGAAAGCATGAAGAAAGTGTGATAACTTTCATGTTAAACACTTTTGCAAATTTTGAGCATAAAGTATCGAAAACCCCAATACTAACCTACTGCCCTGTCATTGGAAAACTGTGCTTAACATTGTTGGTAATTTTAGCATATCTTTCTTATGTGATATCCAAATTTAACGATTCTTAATGTTTCGGAAAGCTTAGATTGTCTTCTATAAATTTCTTGTTTTGTATTTTGTTAAATTTTGAGATTTAGATGGTCGAAAGTTGCATCTAATGACGCTGTCCCGAGGCTAAAATGACAGCAGATGTGAACTTTAAATATGAAAATTGTTTTAGTCGTAACTTTTTCATTGTTTATCGGAATTTGATAATTTTGGATGTTCCGGAAAGCTTAATTTATTTGAAACAACTTTTATGTTTTGTGTTTTCTGTAATTTTGATGTTAGCTATGTCAAAATTTAGTTTTTCTACTGCTAACCTTAGAGCAAATCCAATATTTGCTCTGTCATTGAAGCTGAAACATAATTGATCATAACTTTTTCGTTTCCAAACCGATTTTGGTAATTTTGGATGTTCCAGAAAGCATATTTTATGTGCTACAAATTTCATGTTTTGTATTTTTTGTAATTTGGATGTTAGCCATGTCAAAATCTAATTTTTCTACTGCTAACCCGAGAGCAAATCCAATATTTGCTGTCATTGAAGTTGAAACGAATTTGATCATAACTTCTTCGTTTCCTAACCGATTTTGATAATCTTGGTCATTCCGGAAAGCTTAGAAATTAAGCTACAACCTTTATATTATTCATTTTTCCAGAATTTGAAGTTTACTATGTCAAAATTGTGGTTTTCCTTCTCTGGCCTGTTAGTGCATAGCTACCGGCCTTAGACTCTTTTCTCCCATTGTTTTCAACGCAGAACTCCGACTTTGCGACGCCATCCTGGGCACGGCCGATGTCGGAATCTGCCATTCTTGATCTTGTTGGAAAGACGAAGTGATGATCAACATTTTTATATAGTTTCATAAAAATCTGGACTGGATGGCTATGACGATCTCGTTGCCGAAGTCGGACCTTTGCGCTGTTTTGAATGAACAGAAAATCCTAGTTTCGGTCCAACTTTGAGACGACGTCACTTCTTCGTTTCAAGTCCAAATCTAACGGTTCTTTTTGTAAATTGTAGTAGAAGTATTAGTCTATGCTCCTACCAAATTTCACAAAGATCTGGGTTCTGTTTCCCCTTCGAACTCATCGTCGAAGTTGAACATTTGCGCTGTTTTTACACAGCAGTTTATAGTGGTTTTAGTCCGACTTCGAAGCGACGCAGAATCTTCATTTCAAGTCGGAATTGGATCAATTTTTTTGCGGATTAGAGTAGGGCTATTATTCTACATTACTGCAAAATTTCATGTCATTGGACTCTGTTTTCGGTCCAAACCTGCTGTTGAACTAGTGATCATAGCTTGATTTCAGCGGTGTTTATGTTTAGAATAATTTCCACCATTTTTGATATTTTCCTGAATTCTTGAGTTTTCTCTCTAGATTTCGTGCACGGGTTTTATAAAGCATTTTAAGTGTTTTTCAAACAAATTGGCTTGTGAAATTATTATATAGTATTATTTTAATCTATAAAATCTATTTATTCTCCATAATAACGGAATTTTCAAATATCGTCTTCAAAATTGATTTCGGAAAATGGTTTTAAAAGCTTGTTTTCTCAAATAAATTATTTTAAATTTAAAATATACATTTATATATTATTCGAATGTATGAGAAAGAGAATTAAACGATTTAGTAAAACACGTGGTATGGGACACGTGCGTTTACTATTTCGGTTAATTCCGGACTTGTACGATCGAAACTATCCGGGTTATGATTTTTGAGTTACTTAGCCAATTTATGGCAGGTGTTTGAGATTATAATTCCTATATTTAGGAATTATTTGGAAAGTCCAATATTTGGCGAGTTTTATGGTTTGAGATTTCTACTTTGAGATTTATGGTTTATGAGTAACCATCACGATGTTTTCACTTGTCGATGAGATGAGACAAGTCACGATGCCATTTAATACTTGTCGATGAGACGAGATGAGTATAGTGTCTCTTTATCACTCGCCAATGAGACTAGGCGAGATATAATTTTCTGAGTTTTATGATGTTTCTGGTGTGGCATCGACTAACGGGTGGTAAACCGCTAAGTGCGAATGTGTGGTATGGGACACACGTTAACACTTTTCGGGTTCCTATCCGTGAGTTTGTGACACATGCACGATGTTTACCTAACAGAACTGCTTTGAGAGGTGTTAGCGACCTAGTCATGAGGACAAACTGCTTTGGGAGGTGTTAGCGACCTTGTTAGGGCTGACAAAACAGCTTGGAGAGGTGTCAGCGACCTAGTCATGAGGACAAATTGCTTTGGGAGGTGTTAGCGACCTTGTTAGGGTTGACAAAACGGCTTAGAGAGGTGTCAGCAACCTTGTCATGAGGACGAACTGCTTTGAGAGGTGTTAGCGACCTTGTCTGAGGCTTCGGCCGTCTGAGTTTAGCACGTGCAGCATTGCTTTGGCATTGCAATCGGGGATTTGGCGTATCCGGGTTTTCTGAGTTTTCTGTTTTATTATGATTTCACCTTTTTAAGATGTTTTATTACATCGATAGCCTAGTGCTATATAAGATGTTATATATATGGTGATTTCAATTATGATGTTTTAAACTCTTATCGAGTTCCTTGAGTTACGAGTTTTGATAATTTCACGATTTTATAGGATATTCTGGGTTTTGCCATTTTGGCGAATTGAGATTGAGATTTATATACATTTACACCGATGAGATGAGGTATAATTGAATTTGGAGATTCATCTATAATTGAGTTTTGGATCACCCTATTTGAGAATGTTTTATGTTTTCCATTTTAGCGAGTGTTTTTATTGATGTTTCTCCTTTTGAGGAAATATGGTTCATGGAAACCATGTAGACATTTTAGGACGTCGCCGATGATATGAGGCACTTGTATTTGATTTGAGTTACCTCCTTCGAGGTATTTGTTCACTTAAGTAGCGTTAGTTACTTAAGTGTTGAGCTTATTAGTTTATCAATTCATTCTTCTCTTTCGAGAAGAAGTATCTTCATGTCTATTCTGTTTCATATTACCGATATTAACGGATTTGTGTAGCTAGACTGACCCGTGTATTTATACTCGGGTCAGACCGAGTTGTTTCAGGTATCATCTATTGGACTTAGCTTGAAGTTGATGCTGGGTATCAGCTCTCCTTTTTCTTTAGCAATTTCTGTTCTTCCGCATACTCTGATGTAATTATATTTGATTCAATGTATATGGTGTGGTTGAGTACCACCTTTATTGTATTCATATTGTATTGTACTAAACATGTATCAGTGTATATATATATATATATATGATGCTGATTACTGTTCTGTGATGTGCTTTACATTTAGTTATTGTATTTGTTCTGATAGATCCGTTAGCCGCCTATAGTTTTGAATTAAGCATTTACTGTGTATGTCGATCCATTGAGATAGAAAAGAAAAAAAATTATATTCCATTTATCGACGTATTCAGTAGATGTTTAAGACAAAGTTATAGATGGTAGCCCTTAACCAGCCCTATTCTCCGCTTTAGTAGATGGAATTACTCGTTAATTCTCTTTACTAAGGTGGGTCTCGGGGTGGGGTGTTACAGCATGGTATCAGAGCTGTGGTCAGAACAAAGTAGAATAAACACAGAATAGTATGTATATCACGATACATCGAAGTACAATACGAGTGAATCATTGTCCTTTCTTCGAGCCTGTTTTTGAATCGTGCTTTGATTTTTTTTCTTCGAGTTTTGGGATTGTTGAGGTGGAATATGTTTAGGAATATATATATATATATATATATATATATATATATATTATTCCGTAGTATTCCATAATAGAGTTTGAAGTCATCTTATCTTATAAGTAATCTTATTTGGGATTATTCTGTTCTTATTTTTGTCGATACGAGTGAGTTCGTATCGATGGAACTGATTGATTTCTTTGAGCATTCATGTTGCATTCCTTTAAGAGTTGTGAATCCTATCGAGGGGATCCACAACGAGTGGCTTGTTGTGAGCATTCTGAGTTTTCTATTTGTTGCTGCTTTAGTGAGTATTTGTTTATTACTCACTATCTTGAGATGTATCTGATTTGAGACGGATTGACTTATTTGATGTTAAGTCCGATCGTTTCGTTGTTATAGGATCCTATATTTATTTAGGCATCCTAACTTGATTGGTTTATTATTTCTATCACTTTGGAACGTTAATGATGATTCCAAGGTTTCTGAATTCACTCATGAGTATCAAGATGTGATGACATATCTCGAATTCCAGTCAAGGAGAATTTGTTGAGTATTGATGAGTGTTTGGGTTTGATATCCAATCGGGCAATCGAGTGTTGAATTAACCTTATTTCTGGCTTTTAGCCTTTGGCTATCCTTCCACGAGGACATCCACTAAGGAATGAGGTAAGTTTAGATTGTTCAAGCTTGATTATATTTATCATTCAGTTTCTTTGAGTTATCCTTTTCGGATACTCAATCGATGTTATCCTTTGTAACATTACTTTGTTTGAAGTAATGGTTTGTTGTTTGTGTGCTTCATCTCCTTCGAGAAGAATATCTTGCTTGTCCTGTATCTTGATTATTTTTGGGAGTGGCTCGTGACATCGTAAGATTGATAAACACTCTATCTCCTTCTATTGATTTGAGAATCGAGTATTCTGGGAATATCTCGATGCATTCTCTTAATGTTCTTTGGTTTGAGTTTTGAAGCTATATAAATTTGAGTTTTAAAAAGAGAAATTGGAGTTTTGGGATATTTAAAAAAAATCAAATAATATTTTGAGAATATATTTATATGAGTAGTATTCTTTCATAGAAATAATTTGAGAGTGTTGGGTTATCCATCGAGTAGTTAAGAGTTCTAGTCGATACGCTTGATCAACGTTATCGATAGGAATCTCCTAAATGCTATGATGAGACAATCAAACACGATGGTTTGTGTTTTAAAAATTGAAGTTTTGAAAATAAAATTTTGAGATTATATATGAAAATTATTTTTGAATGGTAATTGCAGCCATTGATTTCAGAGACAAGTAACAGGGTGGCGAGGCAGTTTTGATCGCTTGATCGACTCTGCAGCCAACGGATGAATCTATTTATTAGAGATTCAAGGGCGAGGCAATGCCATTTATTTATTTATTTATTTTGAAATTATAAAGATGAAAATAAATGAGAATATTCTTGAACTATACTTTATTGATAGTATATTTTTAGATTTTAGAATCTATATTATACACATCGGATGTTTTAAGAGAAGAGTATAATAAGAGAATTTGAAGATTGGTTTAAAAAAAAAACTATTTAAGTGGTTTAATAGAAGAGTGTAGAGAATTTAAACCCTCAATTTATTTTGAGGAATATTATTATGGATTTACAAATTTCTTTGGAATTTAATTTTGAAGTAAGAGAAGAAATTTGGACTTTTAATTTGAGTTTTAAATAACTTACTAAGTAATATAGTAAAAAGTTTGAAAATTTTCAAATGTTGAAAATTGTGGTTATAACTATAAAGATATTGAATGTTTGGAACTCTAAGAATTTTTGATTGAAAGTATATACATATATTTTAGTTCCTTGTGAATATCTTACTCTTGTGCTACTTTCTAACGACGTGCATTTATGCGGTCGTTCGAGTTTGAAACCACCTTTTGGTTGGATTATCTTGCCTCTATTGTGTCTATCTTGTATCGGTGTGGTTTTCCCCTGCAGTGTCATAGGGAAAGATCATATCGATAATCATCATTTTGATTAGAGTTCGAGTTGGAGTTGTGCTAAATCCTGACTCTACTCAAGGAGCTTATGAGAAATCAATCTTATTTGATTGATCTTTGTGTAGCATCTTGTTGTGCTCTTATTCAAAGGTGAGACGCCTTCGAAATCTTATGTGTTGATTAGAAAAATCGATGGTTCGCTAATTCCATATTTGCACTTCAAAAACAATAGAATTAATCGAGAAATTTTATATTGGTCTTCTTTCATCTTGAGTTGAAAATGAGGAATTTTGATCCGTGATTGTCTATCCTTCTTTGGTTGGTGAAATAATTGTGTTGAATACAAACTCTTCTCTAGAAATTGCGAGGACGCAATTTTGATAAGGGAGGGAGTCTGTAACAACCCTGGTTTTGGAGATTACCTATTAGTATTAAATTATAATGGTGGTTATAATTTAATATTATAAATAAAATAAAATTGAATGTTTTATATTGTTATTTGGAATAAACAATGAATTTTGGAAGCAAAATGTGAAATAAAGTTTTGGTAACTTTATTGTGTTTAATTGTGAAAATAATAAATGAAGTATGATTTTATTTTGAGTAAATGCAATAATTATTGCAATTATTGCCAATTACTTCTTTTAATAATTTTTAACAGAAGTATTTGTTTTTTTAAAGGTGTTTATTAAAATAAAACGATGGAATTTGGTATAAAAATGTATTTTGGTTATAAATTTGAGTTTGAAATGGTTGATTAGATTTTTCTATGCAAGAAATAATTATTCTAGAATTTTTAAAGTTAAAAATGAGGATTTATGCATTTAATTGTGTAAATTGTATATTTATATAAAATAAGGGTTTTTAATAATAAAAATGTTTTAAAAACTAAAATTAACATTTTATATGATGTTAAATATTTTATTTCATATGTAAGTATGTTTGCATAAATTGGTTGTATTAAAATTTGAAGAAAAATACATTGTTCTCATTATAACATTGTGTTTATGTGCATATTTGTTTAAGTGGTGAATTAAAAATTTTCTTAGTCTAATTTATTTTCTCTATTGGGTCCAAAGCCCATTAGCAAATTATAACCAGGAAGGAGAAAAAGAGGAATGAATTACCTGTACGTACACAATTTTTAGTTCCTCTTCTTCTTCGTTAGCCTGGAAATAGAAAATGAGAGCAAAATTCTTCCATTTGTTCAATCTAAAGCCTTAAATCTCCAAATCTTCAAATAAAAATGGTTGCTTTTATCAATTAGAGAGGATTGCAACAGGTTGTTGGAAGCTTTATTCTCCTCAAAACTTGCTTATTTCAGCAAAAATATGAGATTTGATAATCTCTAATTCAAGGTGAGTTGAAAACTCACATTTTCTAGCATAGATTGAGATTTCAATGTTAGAAATCTCAATTTTATTTTTATTGCATTTTCATTTGTGAATCACTGTCAGTAAATTGGGCATATCTTTCTCATTTTAAATCGGAATTGTATTTTGTTTGATGTTCTGGAAAGCATGAAGAAAGTGTGATAACTTTCATGTTAAACACTTTTGCAAATTTTGAGCATAAAGTATCGAAAACCCCAATACTAACCTACTGCCCTGTCATTGGAAAACTGTGCTTAACATTGTTGGTAATTTTAGCATATCTTTCTTATGTGATATCCAAATTTAACGATTCTTAATGTTTCGGAAAGCTTAGATTGTCTTCTATAAATTTCTTGTTTTGTATTTTGTTAAATTTTGAGATTTAGATGGTCGAAAGTTGCATCTAATGACGCTGTCCCGAGGCTAAAATGACAGCAGATGTGAACTTTAAATATGAAAATTGTTTTAGTCGTAACTTTTTCATTGTTTATCGGAATTTGATAATTTTGGATGTTCCGGAAAGCTTAATTTATTTGAAACAACTTTTATGTTTTGTGTTTTCTGTAATTTTGATGTTAGCTATGTCAAAATTTAGTTTTTCTACTGCTAACCTTAGAGCAAATCCAATATTTGCTCTGTCATTGAAGCTGAAACATAATTGATCATAACTTTTTCGTTTCCAAACCGATTTTGGTAATTTTGGATGTTCCAGAAAGCATATTTTATGTGCTACAAATTTCATGTTTTGTATTTTTTGTAATTTGGATGTTAGCCATGTCAAAATCTAATTTTTCTACTGCTAACCCGAGAGCAAATCCAATATTTGCTGTCATTGAAGCTGAAACGAATTTGATCATAACTTCTTCGTTTCCTAACCGATTTTGATAATCTTGGTCATTCCGGAAAGCTTAGAAATTAAGCTACAACCTTTATATTATTCATTTTTCCAGAATTTGAAGTTTACCATGTCAAAATTGTGGTTTTCCTTCTCTGGCCTGTTAGTGCATAGCTACCGGCCTTAGACTCTTTTCTCCCATTGTTTTCAACGCAGAACTCCGACTTTGCGACGCCATCCTGGGCACGGCCGATGTCGGAATCTGCCATTCTTGATCTTGTTGGAAAGACGAAGTGATGATCAACATTTTTATATAGTTTCATAAAAATCTGGACTGGATGGCTATGACGATCTCGTTGCCGAAGTCGGACCTTTGCGCTGTTTTGAATGAACAGAAAATCCTAGTTTCGGTCCAACTTTGAGACGACGTCACTTCTTCGTTTCAAGTCCAAATCTAACAGTTCTTTTTGTAAATTGTAGTAGAAGTATTAGTCTATGCTCCTACCAAATTTCACAAAGATCTGGGTTCTGTTTCCCCTTCGAACTCATCGTCGAAGTTGAACATTTGCGCTGTTTTTACACAGCAGTTTATAGTGGTTTTAGTCCGACTTCGAAGCGACGTAGAATCTTCATTTCAAGTCGGAATTGGATCAATCTTTTTGCGGATTAGAGTAGGGCTATTATTCTACATTACTGCAAAATTTCATGTCATTGGACTCTGTTTTCGGTCCAAACCTGCTGTTGAACTAGTGATCATAGCTTGATTTCAGCGGTGTTTATGTTTAGAATAATTTCCACCATTTTTGATATTTTCCTGAATTCTTGAGTTTTCTCTCTAGATTTCGTGCACGGGTTTTATAAAGCATTTTAAGTGTTTTTCAAACAAATTGGCTTGTGAAATTATTATATAGTATTATTTTAATCTATAAAATCTATTTATTCTCCATAATAACGGAATTTTCAAATATCGTCTTCAAAATTGATTTCGGAAAATGGTTTTAAAAGCTTGTTTTCTCAAATAAATTATTTTAAATTTAAAATATACATTTATATATTATTCGAACGTATGAGAAAGAGAATTAAACGATTTAGTAAAACACGTGGTATGGGACACGTGCGTTTACTATTTCGGTTAATTCCGGACTTGTACGATCGAAACTATCCGGGTTATGATTTTTGAGTTACTTAGCCAATTTATGGCGGGTGTTTGAGATTATAATTCCTATATTTAGGAATTATTTGGAAAGTCCAATATTTGGCGAGTTTTATGGTTTGAGATTTCTACTTTGAGATTTATGGTTTATGAGTAACCATCACGATGTTTTCACTTGTCGATGAGATGAGACAAGTCACGATGCCATTTAATACTTGTCGATGAGACGAGATGAGTATAGTGTCTCTTTATCACTCGCCAATGAGACTAGGCGAGATATAATTTTCTGAGTTTTATGATGTTTCTAGTGTGGCATCGACTAACGGGTGGTAAACCGCTAAGTGCGAATGTGTGGTATGGGACACACGTTAACACTTTTCGGGTTCCTATCCGTGAGTTTGTGACACATTCACGATGTTTACCTAACAGAACTGCTTTGAGAGGTGTTAGCGACCTAGTCATGAGGACAAACTGCTTTGGGAGGTGTTAGCGACCTTGTTAGGGCTGACAAAACAGCTTGGAGAGGTGTCATCGACCTAGTCATGAGGACAAATTGCTTTGGGAGGTGTTAGCGACCTTGTTAGGGTTGACAAAACGGCTTAGAGAGGTGTCAGCAACCTTGTCATGAGGACGAACTGCTTTGAGAGGTGTTAGCGACCTTGTCTGAGGCTTCGGCCGTCTGAGTTTAGCACGTGCAGCATTGCTTTGGCATTGCAATCGGGGATTTGGCGTATCCGGGTTTTCTGAGTTTTCTGTTTTATTATGATTTCACCTTTTTAAGATGTTTTATTACATCGATAGCCTAGTGCTATATAAGATGTTATATATATGGTGATTTCAATTATGATGTTTTAAACTCTTATCGAGTTCCTTGAGTTACGAGTTTTGATAATTTCATGATTTTATAGGATATTCTGGGTTTTGCCATTTTGGCGAAGTGAGATTGAGATTTATATACATTTACACCGATGAGATGAGGTATAATTGAATTTGGAGATTCATCTATAATTGAGTTTTGGATCACCCTATTTGAGAATGTTTTATGTTTTCCATTTTAGCGAGTGTTTTTATTGATGTTTCTCCTTTTGAGGAAATATGGTTCATGGAAACCATGTAGACATTTTAGGACGTCGCCGATGATATGAGGCACTTGTATTTGATTTGAGTTACCTCCTTCGAGGTATTTGTTCACTTAAGTAGCGTTAGTTACTTAAGTGTTGAGCTTATTAGTTTATCAATTCATTCTTCTCTTTCGAGAAGAAGTATCTTCATGTCTATTCTGTTTCATATTACCGATATTAACGGATTTGTGTAGCTAGACTGACCCGTGTATTTATACTCGGGTCAGACCGAGTTGTTTCAGGTATCATCTATTGGACTTAGCTTGAAGTTGATGCTGGGTATCAGCTCTCCTTTTTCTTTAGCAATTTCTGTTCTTCCGCATACTCTGATGTAATTATATTTGATTCAATGTATATGGTGTGGTTGAGTACCACCTTTATTGTATTCATATTGTATTGTACTAAACATGTATCAGTGTATATATATATATATATATGATGCTGATTACTGTTCTGTGATGTGCTTTACATTTAGTTATTGTATTTGTTCTGATAGATCCGTTAGCCGCCTATAGTTTTGAATTAAGCATTTACTGTGTATGTCGATCCGTTGAGATAGAAAAGAAAAAAAATTATATTCCATTTATCGACGTATTCAGTAGATGTTTAAGACAAAGTTATAGATGGTAGCCCTTAACCAGCCCTATTCTCCGCTTTAGTAGATGGAATTACTCGTTAATTCTCTTTACTAAGGTGGGTCTCGGGGTGGGGTGTTACACTTTGAGAAGATTCTTGTGATATTGATTTATCTCTTATTGATTGATCTTCTGTTGATCATCATTTGCATACTTATAGTAGTATGTTAGTATGGACATTTTATGTTTATGACATATCTTTTACTTTATATCATGTCATCTGATATTTATAACTAGACTGATCCATTTATTATTTTCTTATAAATAATACTCGGGTCAGACCGAGATGTTACAGGTGCTTCTGCTTGACTTCTCCCCAGGGATTCATTACTCTGACTTTTGGCTAACCACATAGATTAGCAGTTTTTGTTGTATACACTTGAGACATAGACTCATAGTTGTATTCTTTTGTATAGCACGTGTTGCTGTTCTCTTGTATTATTGTGGATCTTTTTGACCACTACTCTGATGTACACTTTCATGTGTTAGTTATATATTCATATCTTCTTCCGCTCTTGTGATATGAATTATCTATGACTGATTTGTGTTATTTTTATTTCTATATTTGTTTCCGAAGATTATTATAGCCACTGTGTAGTAGCTTTGAGTTTGTATCAGTATGTCGGATTTCCTCTTGAAATAAAATGCATGTTATACTATTTGACATATCGGTGCTCGCGCAAAGCAATTACACGGATGGTCGCTCCTCAACAGCCTTATTCTCCGTGCTAGTTGACAGCATTACACCGTAGTGTTCTTGTCTAGTGTGGGTATAGAGGTAGGGCGTCACACTGGTGGTTTTGAATTTGGTTTGTACTCGAGTTTTACTCGAAGTATTTGGGTAATATGTTCGAAGTAGTTGGGTTTTGGACACGAACCAACATAGGATGGCTCGGGTTAAAATATTTGTTACAGGTTTTTAAAAGAAACATGTAGTGTTTTGTTTTAAAATTTTAAAACTGAAGATTTAAAATGAAAAGTAAAGTTTTTAAACAAGTTTAAATCTAAGTTTAAATATGATCCAAGTTTAAGTTTAAATCTAAGTTTTTTAAAATAAATAAAGTTTTTAAATTTGAATTGTTTTAACTACTTTAAAAAATGTTTAAGTAGTTTTAGTTTTAGAAATAAAGTTTTAAAATGTAAGTATAGTTTTTAAATCAAAGTTTAATCTGGAATCAAAGTTTAATCTGCATTCCAGTTTTGAAATAAAAAGAAGATTTTAAATTGGAAATGATTTAAGCAACTTTGAATGTTTAAAATGTATTTTAAACTGATTTGAATTTAAAATGAATTTTGTTTTTAAATTCTTTTGAACTTGTTTATAAGTTAAATACTTCTTTAACTTGTGAAATAAAAGGTATTTGAATTGTTTTAAACTTTGTTAAGTTAATTTGTATACATTTTAAATCTTAAATTTAAAATGAAATTTGAAAGCAATTTGTTTTTAAATGCTTTGTTAATGATAATTTGATCATTAATAAGAAAAAAATGTTTTTATCTTTAAATAAGTAAGGATCTAATGTTTTGAATTATTAAGTTAATTAAAATGGATAATTAATTTATTTAATTATTTAGTGATTTAGACTAATTAAATAAGTAATTAAGGTTTAAATTAATTAATTAAAGTTTAGATTAATTAATTAAGGTATAATTAATTTGTAATTAAGGATATTTAATTAGAATATTAATTAATGATTAAGGATTAATTAATCAATTAATTAAGGATTAATTAAGTTGTAGTTAACACTTAATTAATTAAATAATTAGAGGTTAATTAATGGATTATTAAGATTAATTAATTTGAAATTAATAATGATTAATGTAAGTTAAATTACTTAAGAAAGTAATTAAAGAATTGTTAAATAGTTAATGAAGGTAATTAACTTAAGATTATTTAATAATTAATTAATGTGATTAATTTTAATAATTAATTAGATTAATTAATTTATGATAATCATTTATGAAATTATTCAAGTGTAATTACTTAAGGAAAGTAATTAAGGAATTAATTACTCAATGTAATTAATTAAGTTTAATGTGATTAGTTTAAATTAATTAAGTTTAATTAATTTAATCACTGGATGATTTGATAATAATTACTTAATGCAATTAATGAAGTGTAATTACTTAGTGAAGTAATTAGTAATGGTAATTAATGGATGTAATTAATTAAAGATGATTTAATAATGGAAGTAATTTGGTTTAAATTACTTTGTGTAATTAAATCAAGGGATTAATTAAGGATAATTAATTTGGAATAATTAATTTATTTAATGAAGTAATTAAGGGTAGCTAATTACTGAATGTGATTAATCAAGAGTGATTGATAATTATGGTAGGATCATTAATTAATATAATTAATGATGTAATTAAGGTGTAACATTCCTGAATTTAGCTAAAAATAATTTGATAATTGATTTAATATTTGGGATTTAAATTTTGGAAAAATTGGTAATCAAATTTAATTTTGGATTTAATTGTGAATTTATTTAGAATTTCTTGTCATTTGAAATATAAAAATAATAAAATTTAATTCATGAAATTTAATGAAATATATGTTCATTTAGTTATACAAATGAATTTTAATTGGGAAATTAAAATTTTTAAATTTAATAAATACATTGACAATGAATATTGTTGATTTGAAAATACTAAAATGAATTTATTTAAAACAAATTGGATTTATTTTGGAATAAATATGAATATTCCAGAATAAATTAAAAATATGTGTTATAAAATAGTAGTTTGGATTGGGATTCAATTATAAACATTTTGAAAATAAATATAGTTGTATATAAATATATAAAAGTAATAAGTACAAGATTTGAATTCTTATACTTATACAAAACATAAATAAACATAGTTAATATACATAAGAAAATAAAATTTGTAAATATAAGACTAACTAAGGATTTAAGCACAAATTTGATTGGATATATTTAAATATCAATATATAAATAAATAAAAATATGTTAGATAGACAAGAATCATTTCGTTATGGTTGTATAAATAGTTATAAAAAGAAATACAAATAGAAAATAATATAAAGCTATTTAAATTAAACGGATTTTAAAAGTTGTATAAATATAATGTGAATGCAAATATAAAATACACATAAGATAAATCAATTCACAAATTGGTTAAGGATTTAAAATAAAAATTTTAAAATGCTTTTCTTTTATACTTGAAGATAAATATAATAGTATATATGTAATTAAATATAAAAGCTTTATATATATATATATATATATATTTCTTTTGAGATAAAGGAGTTGAAAAAAATAGTTTGTATACACATGTAAACATAAGAGAATGAGGGTTTAAAACAAAAAATTTAACTAATTAAATCATGTGGTGTAGACATAAAAATGCAAATTTGGACAAGTGTAGCTCATGCATGAAGAAAGTAAACAAGTGTCAAAATGGTTTTAAAAATAAATAAAAAAATAAAATATCTGGCCATTTAACTTCTCAAAATCTGAAAATCAAATCTACAAAATCAAAGCCAGTAAAGAGAAAAATCTGTCTTCAATCTAAAACCTATAATACAAAACAAAAAGGAGGAAATGGAATCAAGTCTAGAAACTATAAACCAGAAACTGAAATCAAAACAAGATCAAGCAACAGTTTCTACCATGCATTCAAAAACTGGAAACAAGAATCAGAAAGCATGCAAGTTAATAATCAAATCTTCAACAAGAATTCAAATGGCAGATAGTTGGGGATCAGCAACAAAAGAAAAGAAAAAAAATTCAACAATTTTGAATCAGGCCTCTGTTTCCCTTCTGCTCAAAACAAAGGTGAGCAAACTTCTAAACCCGAAGGCTTGAATTTTTTACATTTTGATGATGATTGAAATGAAGTTGTTTTGATATATTTGCATGATTGAGTTTATCTGAATAAATGCTTTGATTTGCTCTGTTTAATTGTGTATACATCTGTATAATATATACTACCTGTCTCTGTTACTTCATAGGCTCGAATTACTTAAAAAAATCTAAATCTATTCATACTATCAGAATTGGACTTTGATCCATGAATGAAATATGGTTATGATAACATAATATCAATTCTAAAGATAGTTTAAGAATGTTAATTTCAGTAATTAACCCAAGATTAAGAAAATACAGAGATGTGCTGGTATGAGTAAGAAAAACCAATAATTAAAATTTTATGTTTGGATTCCGTGAATGAATTCATGTTAAGAAACTATGAACTTTCATAGTGATTTGAAGATTTTAAAGGTTGGAATTATTGTGTTATCTCGAGTTGAACAAAATTCATATTTTTGTCAACTGCCGTCGATCAACGACGAGATGAATGTCGGGGTTCGTGCTGGAGGAAGGTGAAGGTTAAGCGATCAAGGGAAAAATGATTGATGCTTTTCTGGTTCGCCATGGTTGCCGTATGTTTTTGAAGTAGGGTTTAATAACACAGTTTAGTCGATGAAGTTTTGGGGGAAAATTCGATGGCGTCGGGGCACGTGAGGTGATCGATCAGGGGGGAAACGGCGCTCGGGTGTTCGGTGAGGCCGTAGCGAGGTGGCGAAGCCCCAGATGGTCGGAATCGGCAAGTCGGGGTGATATTTGCCAATCTGGTTTGGTCTCAGTGGGTTCTGGTGGGTTGGATTACGATCTCGTGCTCGATCCAGGTCTTGGGTGGTCTGGGTTGTAGTAGTAGGTCAACGTCGATTCATCGGAGTTGGTGGTGGTGGCCGGAGTATCGGTTTTTAGCTGTGCATGTGCACATGTTATCTCTAGCATCAGAAATCAATTTTTGGAACGATAAATTTTTCTCGGATTTAAGCTCGGGGAAAGAATAGGTTCTCTCGGGTTCATCTTCATGTCGAGAATGTAAGCATAACAGTTTTTAAAATTTCCCAAATATAACAAGATAATGTTTGAATAAAGAAGTGATTAAGAATTTGCTTAATCAATGTTTTCAAAAGATTTATACAATTGTTTTCAAGCATTAAATTAATAAGATTAATGATTAAGTAAAGTTATTAAGATAAAGGTTTAGTCTTTATTAAAGTCTTGATTTATTAAAGAATCATCAACAAGTAATTAAGAGATAATTACTTAATGTGTTTAATTAAGGAATAGTTAATTAAAGAAAGTAATTAAGGATAATTACTTATTGAAAGTGATTAGAGAATGTTTAAATAATTTAAGGTTAATTATTTAAATGATAAAAGGTTGATTTATTTATAAATCAGCGTTGATTTATTGTTGATTTAAGTTTAATTAATTAATAAAGGTTATTAAGGAATGATAATTAATTATGGAGAAATTAATAATAATTAATTAGAAGGTAATTAATTAAAGGTTCATTAATTAATTAAGAGCAAATAATTAAGGGTTAATTATTTAATGATTAGAGATTGATTAATTATTAATTAAAGTTGGTTTACTTATAAATAACGGTTAATTAATAATGTGATTAACTTAAAAGTTAATTTAATTAATGTGATTAATTAAGAACTGATTAATTAATTAAAGATAATTAATTAAGATGGATAATTAACAATTATTTTATTAATTAATTTATATGAAATGATTTGTATTTAATGAATTAGGATTAAGTAATTAATTCATAAGTAATTAATTTAATTGAAAATTAAATTGAATTAATTTAGGATTAAACAATTAATTGATCGTATTTATAAATGATTATTGTATGCTTGGATTGCTTATGAATGTTTGTATTGCCTTGAATTGATTGTTATCTTTGGACGGTAATATTTTGTGATGTGAAATAAGCTGTGTGTTATTTATTTATTTATCTGCGACACATTTACATATTATCTGTGAATCTGTGAATTAACGAGCAACGTTATTGGAATATACCGCTTATCGATATTGATACGATTGAATCTGTGATGATTGATGTCGTCGCACTATTGGGTAGAACCCCTGGACTACACCTTACACACACAAATATGGATTGCACGAGGAAATCGGTTAAGTCACAGATTTTAATGGCTTTAAAGATTGAATTTTTGAATCCAAAATAGTTTTGGAATTGCAATGGAACTCCTTTGAAAATGAGTTTCAAAAATAAAAGTTATTTTGAATAACTTAATAAAGTTTTGAAATTTAAATAATTTGATTTAAATTCGAATCCAATATTGAAATTGAATTCAATAATTTGGGATTTATTGATCAAAAGATTATACAAGTTATAAAGGTGTTTATATGGTTTTAACCATTTAAAAAGTATTGTTTTGGGAACTTAAATTTAAACCCACGTTTTTACTTAAATGGCCTTAACTTATGTCAAAATTATTTAACCTTGGTTTGAAATCGAATAGAGTTTTTAAATGATATGTCTTTCACATAAAAGGATTGGAAATAGTTTAAAAGTTATGGATTAAATCTTTAATTTAAAGATTGGATAAGTTAATCCAATTTGAAATGAGATTGTTTTGAAAAGCCGTAATTGGACCTTTGTGGAAAATTGGCGAACTTTGTGAAATGAATCTTTTTATTTAAAAAGATTTGAAATGGCAATTTGTTTTAAACCATTTATATGAAGGTTTTGGATAATAAGTTATGACTTAATCGAAATCTCATTATCCATATGTTTTTAAATATTGTGCTCATTATTCGGTTTAGCCGGGAGAGGACCTTTGTCATATATAACCCATTTCGAATAATGATACGTCGTTATGGATTGCATTTGAAGACCGGTGGTGAAGACCGGTGGTGAAGACCGGGTATTTTCGAGAACGAAGGATAACCCGTCGATTGTCTCTGCACTGAGTCGCGCCGGTATAGAGATTCCCAAAGTGATGGGAAGTCCGGTCGGGATTATGGATACCCGGATTTGCAAGGGCTTCTTCGGAAGTGCCTTCGGTTCTGTTCAAACCCAGAACAGACTTGTATGGATGTGTGTCTAACATTACACTTTGACATGTAAAACCAGTTTCTATCAAATACATTTCTGTTTGGTGGCGGAGATTTATTCTCTTAGCTTAACACCCTTCTCTGAGACGTACGAGCTCAGAGGTTATGTAGTTGATGGTTACTAGTGATACATTCTCAATTTGGTAATGTGGCATACGAAGTGCTGCTGATCATTTGTTGATCAAAGCATAGCTTTGTGGAAAAGCGTAGCTTTGTGGACGAGACCTCGTCGAGCCTTACAAACCGGTAATGGTCAAAACAAGAAAGATGCGGAAAGGTTTTAGGGGTAGCTCCCCTAGGGTATGACCATTCCTTCTGGAAAAGGGTGGTGTCATGGTATGGAGCCCAGATACTTACTCATGTGGGCGTTGTAGTATATTTATTACTGTGTGATGTTGTTGGTGTAGAGGATCCTCGGATAAAGGTCCCAAAGGACCGGGGGTGGCATATCTTAGGTTTTATTCCTTGGGAAGGGGGTTGCTGGCCTTGTGTTAGCAGAGAGCCGGGTAAGTGCTCGGGGCGTCCCTCCAGAGGCGTTCCCATATGGCAATAGGAAGTTCCTTAGCCTGAACATTTGATGGAAATCCATTCATCTAATACGTGCCTTGTACGGTTATAGTTGTATTACCTGCCATCTACTTATGGTGGCGCCCCACTGTTTGGATGGTAGCTATAGTAGGCATAGTTCAGAATGTCTATGCTGGCTAGGATTAATATTATACTTTCGAAATGGTTTTTCTATACTATGAACTAGTAATAATATCAAATGACTTTTTGAGTATCAAGCATATTTGACCATCATAAGGAGAAATCTCCTCCAATCCTTCATATGCGTTGTGTGTGTGGCGGGAAGCCTTATGGTAGTTTCATTTTCCAAAAAGCATTGCGGATTTCAAATTTAAATTCTTTTGTTTGTTTTGAAGATAAAAACTGTTTTTGTTTGCTCACACCAGTCCCATGATTGACCTGGAGATTATTGTTCCTTTCCTAAACTCTAGGTGCCCACTATTTTCCACACGGGCAGTTTAGAGTTGGGTTTTTCAGATAGTTGAATAGTAGGTGTAGATTCGATAGCTTCCAGCCTTTTGGATTCGTGGATCGCATTTGCTACACTTCAGCATTCACAGCTGGCCTTGCTTAGCTTTGTGCAACTTGATGAGGGTTCGAGCAAGCTTGGATCGAAGACGGAGTTTTGGTGTTGGCATTGAAGACATTATCTTTCAGCTGCTATTTTTTGTATCTCTGATAGCATTGATATCTATTGTATCATTCTATTGTATTCAGTTGTATCAGGTATTATATCTAATGTTGTATATCAAATGTATTATTTATTTTCTTCCGCTGTGTTGTTAAACTTAATGTGTTATAAGCTCCGGCGAACCTGATTCGACGTTTGGATCTGCGGCATTTGAATACGAGTGTAGTATTCGGTGCCGATTTTTGAAGGTCGAGTCAGGATCGTTACATAAGGATTGATTAATTAAGATTAATTAATCAATGATAAGTGATTAAAAGAGTAATTAATTAATGTAATTAATTAAGGATTACTGTAATTAATTATGGTTAATTAATTAATGAGGTAATTAAAGGTTAATTACTATAAGTGGTTTAGAATAATTAATTGGTGAAATTAATTAAAGGATAATTACTTTAATGTAATTAAAGGATAATTACTTGAATGTAATTAAAGGATAATTAATATAGGTTGATTAATTAAGGTGGATAATTAGAGAATAATTAATTAATTGATTTGTAATTAATTAATGGTTAAGTAAGCAAGATTTATATTGATGAAGTAATTAATTTAATTCACTTTAAATTAATCAGAGATGGAAGTAATTAAATTAATTCATTTTAAATTAATTATAGATGGTGTGATTTGTGACGCACCACCTCTATACCCACGCTAGCCAAGAACACTACGGCGTAATGCTGTCAACTAGCACGGAGAATAAGGCTGTTGAGGAGCGGCCATCAGTAGTTAGGCCTTACACTAGTATGGGTTATCTCGATAGGAGTGGTATATAAATATATATATTCTTTCATTTTTCATCTCTGATTTATTTTCTCCCATTGAAATACCCCAATTCCAGTATAAAACAAACTACGATGGTTCATAATAGTTTAGAACAAAATATATAATAATAACACAGATAATATAAATGCGGAACACAGATAAAACAGAAAGTCTCATATATACAATAACTGATGTCAGTTACAATACATTTGACACGGTACATATGATACAACTACAACAGTCAACTCAGGAAGTTACATTTACAAGTACATTAACGTATATAATATACATGAATACATATCTTCCAATACAATTATACCGACTACTATAAATGACGACGACTACTCCAAAAGATACGAAAGAACTTCATAGCTCTAGCAGCAACCCAAAGCAGAATATCTACAACCTGTAAATACTCGGTCTGACCCGAGTATTAAATTCAAAAGAAAATAATACTCGGGTCAGTCTAATTCAAACTCAGTTATTAGTGCACAGAAGCAATAATCATTAAGTTATCAATAGACGACAGTAATTAAACCAAATCAGAGTGCAATTCAGAATATTTAATTGAATGAACAAAACAGTTCAAACCATTGAAATATCAATTAAAATATTAATTTGAGTAGGGCTGCAGTACACGCACGCGTGCACTGCCTCGCCACTACAACATATGGAATATGCAAAAGATCAATAAATCAAAGCAAGATAGAATATCATAAAAGCCATACCGTGTGGCTGCAATTCACGCTTGCGTGCACTGCCTTGCCACTACAGTTATAATGTACCCAAAAACTCAATTCTGTATGGCTGCAGTTCACGCTTGCGTGCACTGCCTTGCCACAACAGTAATGATGTACACAAACGGGCACAAGGTCAAACCCGAAATACCGGATTCAACACAGGTGAAATTCCAAAATCAATATGAAACTCAGGTGCAATAAAAATTGAATAGTGACATGCATAAACATAAGAACATGTAAGAGAAATATGTCATAACTACAAAGCTAAGTCACTTACGAAATGCAGAGGTCAAGTCAGTGACTCAACACAACTGCAACAACAACAACAGTGCAGTAGTGCACAGAGAACTCAAGTTTGGACCAAATGCCATCGTAAGTTATCGAGCAAACAAGTGCATAGATGTACGCAATCCAGGCAAAGCAGGATGACCACAACTTAACAACATATGTATAGCATGAAGGCATCAAGCAAATGGAACCAAACCCAAGTTACAGTATCATTAAAACATGGTCAGTGGAGTACATAGGTACATGAAGTCCAACAGCAAATGAACATCAAAAATGAAAATTGCAAACTGAATCAGCATGTACAAACTAGCATCAATGAATATGCACAAGACTTGGTCAGGCAAACCATGTTCAACAAAGTTCACCAGACCAGATTTTAGAGGTAACAAGATATGGTCAGGAGCAACAAAATAAAAAGGGCAGTTTAACTCGAGGCAAGTCAAAACAACAAGCTTCAAACATGTATGCAGCAGGAGTCAAATTGAATGCAAGTATTTCAAAAATGTACACATGGTCAGTCCAGTTCTAAACATGCAACAAAAGTGGCTTTAAAAATGAAGACTGCAATTATCAAAAGTGAAGAATGGATGCAACAATACCCAAGACAAATGAAACGTGATACCAGCAACATGAATATGAGAACAAGCATACTTGAAGACTACTGGAATGCACAGTTAACTTGAATGAAGACATGAGTTAATGCAAACTTCAGCTACAAATGATCAAGTGTATCTGTATATTAATTATGCAAACACAGGTTGCAATGAGGACTACACAATGCTCAAAGATAAGGCAAGGCAGCAGCGGCGACGCAGAGGTGGCAACATGGTGCTACAGGCCAACAAAACACCAAAAACAAATGTACACAAAATGCATATATGTACTACTCGAATAAAAAAGTAGAAAGAGCATAGACAAGTGACAATGAACAAGTAAGGGTCAAAGCACTACCCGAAGACCAATTGAGGAATCAACTATAAATGGTACTGCCTCTCAATTAAAAAGAACAACATCGTGGCCACCGTGAACAAAGTCAAGGCAGCAAGTTTAATCATAACCAAGTGTATCCCCCAAAATACAACATATATACAACTGTAAACTGGACAGTGCTAATATCATGATCAAGAACAAGGCACGGTGCCGAAGAAAAGGCAAAGGCCAGCAGTTAACAGAATTACGAGGCGGTGTCAACATAAAATGAGGACCAGGCAGTAGGCCTAAATGCAACAAAGCGTCAACTGACTCGAATATCTCAAGTCAGAAATCAAGTTTACAATTCAAGAGGGATATTCAAAATTCCATGACCGCAGACAAATGGAGCCGTAATGGCCTCGAAAACCAAGCAGTGCCGAAACACCCAAACAATAAAGTAAACAAAAAGAATGAATTGAATCACTGAAATCATAAATCATCGCAACCAAAAATCAAATCCATCAAGTGCTTAAACTCGAGTGAATTAAAACCATTCAAATCATCGACATTCAAACAAAAAGTAAACGGTCGAAGCAAGAGTGGAATTAGATGTGAGTAAATCAAATTACTCACCTTGTCGACGAATTTAGAAGAAGCCGAGCACACCAGCAATCGAGTGAAACCCTAAATGTCGAAGAGGAAGAAAAGGAACGGCCACCATTTTTATTCTTTCGTATGTTTTTAGTGTAGGGTTACGAACGAATAAGAAAAATGAATAAAAGGGGATGAGCCGAAGTAATAAAGATGGAGGAAGGGGGGGTTTTATTGGGCCGGTTATTTGCTTTGATAACCATCGGCACACAATTAAAAGTATGGGCCACTATTTAATTCAAAGCCCATCAATCTTTTTAACAATTTATAAAAGAATTTTAATTTAAATTTTAAAAAAAAACTTCAATTGGCAATTAGCTAGGAAAAGTAATCGTCCAAAGACGATAATTAATCGGTACGAAATACCAGGTTGTTACAGACTCCCCTCCTTAAAGAAATTGCTTCCTCGCAATCATATGGAACAAAGGGAGAAAAGGTAACAACCATAAAAGCATATCATCACAAGATGAAGAAATTTGAAATAGGAAGTTCACCATATAGAGCATGAAAGAGAAAGCCTGAACGTGTTTGCTCGATGAATTCTCTGGATTCCTAAGTGCAATCCTTAGGATTTGAGAACCATTGAACCTCCGCAAGAAAAACATCTTTATTTTGAAGGTGCTACACCCCCGAAGCAATGATGTGAATAGAAGGTTGCTCAAGAATAAAAATCAAAAATCCCTAAGGCATTTCCGTAATTGGAAGACGTGGAAAAACGTCATGAATAGCAGAAAATTGAGCGGGTACAACGACGTAGTACCATAAAAACACCAAAGAAATCTTTTAATTTCATAAAAGAAATTCACAAATTCTCAACAAAAATTTAATTATCAAATAGATAATCAGAATACAGAAATCACAAAACAACAATATCTATTTATCGATACGATAATTAGAAAACAGCAAAATCAGCAAACCTAACTATCAAAAACGATAATCAGGAATTATCACAACGGTAATCAAATTTCAAATCAACAAATATTCAATTATCAAAACGATAATCAAATCTTAAATCACAATTATTTAATTATCACAAACGATAATTAAATCTCAAATATCTAATTATCACGAGCGATAATCAGAAACAACAAATATCTGATTATCAAAAATGATAATCAGAAATCACAAATCAATGAATATTTAATTATCACAATTGATAATCAAATCTTAAATCGCAAATATTTAATTATCACAAACGATAATTAAATCTCAAATATCTAATTATCACAAACGATAATCAGAAATAACAAATCAACGAATATTTAATTATCACAATTGATAATTAAATCTTGAATCGCAAATATTTAATTATCACAAACGATAATCAAATCACAAATATCTAATTATCACAAGCGATAATCAGAAATAACAAATCAACGAATATTTAATTATCACAATTGATAATTAAATAAATCTTGAATCGCAAATATTTAATTATCACAAACGATAATCAAATCACAAATATCTAATTATCACAAACGATAATTAGAAACAACAAATATCTGATTATCAAAAAGATAAATCAGAAATCACCAACATCCGATTATCAAAAACGATAATCAGAAATCACAAATTTTTCAATAAACGAGCCCGGAATTAACCGAAATAGCAAATGCACATGATCCATAACCATGAGTTTTACTAAATCGTTTAATTCACTTCATCGTTTTCTTGAAAGTGCATAATTGTGTATTTTAAAAATAGCATTTCACATTCTCAAACAAACAAGTCTGGAATTAAGCGAATCAGTAAAAGAAAGGGGTCATAGTCCTCGATTTTTATGAAATGTTTAAATCGCTTCCTCATTCTTTTGAAAGCGTAAACTGTAAAATTTTGAAAACAATTTAATTTATATTTCGAAACAAATTTAAAAATAACAAATTTTTAAGACACGTGATTAAAACAACAACATCAGTAGCAACTTCGACAAGGAAATTTTCACTTCTCAAAATACCGTAAAAACGGACAACAAAATCAGCATTTCGGGATAACCGCTTGAAAATTCATTTTAAAATTGACGGTTACTGAAGTTAATACGTCAAAATCTCATCAAAATAATTTGCATCAAAATATAATACCAATGAATTTTCATTCATCAAAAATGTCACAAGAATCTTCTCAAAGATAGAAAGGGATATCATACCCTAAACTTGTATTCATAACAAGTCAATGACACGAATTCACCAATGCACAAAAATTGATAAAACTTATCAATAGAAATCACGAAAATTGGTGAAGCACAAATTCTAGAAATCATCACAAGAAATCCAGAAAACACAAGTTCTAGAAATCTACACAAGAAATCCAGAAATCACAAAATGAGAGTATGAAAACTCAAATGGGAGTATGAAAACTCACCAACACGTGTAACGCATATGTGATGGTGAAACATAACAAAAGCGGGGTCTAGCCTCCCTCGCAGACAAAAAGAAAGTATGTGTGAGTGGAATCACACAAATGGTATCTAGGATAACCAAAAAGAAAAAAGGTATGTGTGAATGAAATCACACAAGTGGTGTCTAGCCTAGCCAGAAAGCAAAAAGATATGTGTGAATGAAATCACACAAATGGTGTCTAGGCTAACCAAAAAGCAAAAAGGTATGTGTGAATGAAATCACACAAGTGGTGTCTAGCCAAACCAGAAAGCAAAAAGATATGTGTGAATGAAATCACACAAATGGTGTCTAGGCTAACCAAAAAGCAAAAAGGTATGTGTGAATGAAATCACACAAGTGGTGTCTAGCCTAACCAGAAAGCAAAAAGATATGTGTGAATGAAATCACACAAATGGTGTCTAGGCTAACCAAAAAGAAAAAAGGTATGTGTGAATGAAATCACACAAGTGGTGTCTAGCCTAACCTTGCAATGAAAGAGACATCGCACAATTGCTAGTCTAATTCATAAAATGATCATCAAGATCAACGATAAGTGTCAATTACACTAAGCTAGTAAATATAAAAGTTTAGCTTCATGTCCCATAACCACTTGTTTAACTTAAATATTTACGAACAAACTGTAAATCTTCACTAGAAAATTGTCACAAGAGATTCAATCGAATAAGTCCAAGAATTAACCGGCAAAGTAAACGCAAGCGTTATATACCACTCGTTTTACTAAGTCGTTTAATTAGATTTCTCATACGAGTGAGGTAAAGGTTAGTATATACTAATAGATTGGAAAACGGTTTAGGAAAAGAGCTTTGTAGTAAAATAGTTTTGAAATCGTTTGGAGAAAAGGGTTTTGATATTTACTACTAGTACAGAAAACCTTTATATTTTTAAAGTGACAAATCACAAAAATGATTGTAGGAACAATCAATCACAAAAATTCACATACAAAGATGTGAATAGAATCCAAAGGAATCGATACCGAATCCATCAAAAAGTATGTTCACAAAAATTCCGAAGAAAATGTTATCAAAGTTGCTAATAAATGATAGCAACAAATCGGGGAATTAACAAGAATCGATTAAATTTGGAAACCAAATCAATTCACTAAAATTCACATTCGAAGACGTGAATAAAATCCAAAGAATTCGATTCTAAATCCATCAAAGTAGAAATGCCCAAAAATTCCAGAAATAGAAGTTATCAAAGTCGACAAAGGAGATAACAACTAATCAGAAAAAAAGAATCGATTAACAATTGGAAAAACAAAGCAGAACGAGCATAAATGCATAGATGACTTCCACAAAAATAAAAATCAAGTCAATGCCGAAGTCAACAAGTAATGGCCACAACATTATTTAAAGAAATAATCAACAAGGCACAAAGACCAATGCTCAAGAATTCACAGTGCAAACAAATGCAATAAGCAAGTGATAGTGGTGAAAAGCTTCCACCAAGTGAATGTGAAATATGTACACTGCAAATTCGAGAAGGTAGCGGACTACCACAAAATGCAAGGAGGTCAAAATAGCTTTAATTGGCCAAATTCAAACAAAATCAACGTCGGCTAAATTAATTCAAAGCCGAAAACACAAGAATAAAATCATCATCATCAAAAATCCAACTTGAGTTCGTAAAGCAAACGGAGGCAGAAGCCAAAATTCTTTCACGAAATCAAAATCAAATGCACATGAATAAGCGTTAGGAATTCATGCCTAACAATCAAAGATAATCATATGCAAATATGAGAGATAAAATGTCGACAAATTGTTGTAACACATGTACTATCTAAGTTATGTTTTATATTTGTCCTAAACCCCAGGCTCTGATAACAAGCTGTGACGCCCCACCTCTATACCCACGCTAGCCAAGAACACTACGGTGTAATGCTGTAAACTAGCGCTGAGAATAAGGCTGTTGAGGAGCGGCCATCAGTAGTTAGGCCTTACACTAGTATTGGTTATCTCGATAGGAGTGGTATATAAATATATATATTCTTTCATTTTTCATCTCTGATTTATTTTCTCCCATCGAAATACCCCAATTCCGGTATAAAACGAACTACGATGATTCATAATAGTTTAGAACAAAATATATAATAATAACACAGATAATATAAATGCGGAAAACAGATAAAACAGAAAGTCTCATATATACAATAACTGATGTCAGTTACAATGCATTTGACACGGTACATATGATACAACTACAACAGTCGACTCAGGAAGTTACATACACAAGTACATTAATGTATATAATATACATGAATACATATCTTCCAATACAATTATACTGACTACTATAAATGACGACGACTACTCCAAAAGATATGAAAGAACTTCATAGCTCTAGCAGCAACCCAAAGCAGAATATCTATAACCTGTAAATACTCGGTCTGACCCGAGTATTAAATTCAAAAGAAAATAATACTCGGGTCAGTCTAATTCAAACTCAGTTATTAGTGCACAGAAGCAATAATCATTAAGTTATCAATAGACGATAGTAATTAAACCAAATCAGAGTGCAATTCAGAATATTTAATTGAATGAACAAAACAGTTCAAACCATTGAAATATCAATTAAAATATTAATTTGAGTAGGGATACAGTACACGCACGCGTGCACTGCCTCGCCACTACAGCATATGGAATATGCAAAAGATCAATAAATCAAAGCAAGATAGAATATCATAAAAGCCATACCGTGTGGCTGCAGTTCACGCTTGCGTGCACTGCCTTGCCACTACAGTGATAATGTACCCAAAAACTCAATTCCGTGTGGCTGCAGTTCACGCTTGCGTGCACTGCCTTGCCACAACAGTAATGATGTACACAAACGGGCACAAGGTCAAACCCGAAATACCAGATTCAACACAGGTGAAATTCCAAAATCAATATGAAACTCAGGTGCAATAAAAATTGAATAGTGACATGCACAAACATAAGAACATGTAAGAGAAACATGTCGTAACTAAAAAGCTAAGTCACTTACGAAATGCAGAGGTCAAGTCAGTGACTCAACACAACTGCAATAGCAACAACAGTGCAGTAGTGCACAGAGAACTCAAGTTTGGACCAAATGCCATCATAAGTTATCGAGCAAACAAGTGCACAGATGTACGCAATCCAGGCAAAGCAGGATGACCACAACTTTACAACATATGTATAGCATGAAGGCATCAAGCAAATGGAACCAAACCCAAGTTACAGTATCATTAAAACATGGTCAGTGGAGTACATAGGTACATGAAGTCCAACAGCAAATGAACATCAAAAATGAAAATTGCAAACTGAATCAGCATGTACAAACTAGCATCAATGAATATGCACAAGACTTGGTCAGGCAAACCATGTTCAACAAAGTGCACCAGACCAGATTTTAGAGGTAACAAGATATGGTCAGGAGCAACAAAATAAAAAGGGCAGTTTAACTCGAGGCAAGTCAAAACAACAAGCTTCAAACATGTATGCAGCAGGAGTCAAATTGAATGCAAGTATTTCAAAAATGTACACATGGTCAGTCCAGTTCTAAACATGCAACAAAAGCGGCTTTAAAAATGAAGACTGCAATTATCAAAAGTGAAGAATGGATGTAACAATACCCAAGACAAATGAAACGTGATACCAGCAACATGAATATGAGAACAAGCATACTTGAAGACTACTGGAATGCACAATTAACTTGAATGAAGACATGAGTTAATGCAAACTTCAGCTACAAATGATCAAGTGTATCTGTATATTAATTATGCAAACACAGGTTGCAATGAGGACTACACAATGCTCAAAGATAAGGAAAGGCAGCGGCGGCGACGCAGAGGTGGCAACATGGTGCTACAGGCAAACAAAACACCAAAAACAAATGTACACAAAATGCATATATGTACTACTCGAATAAAAAAGTAGAAAGAGCATAGACAAGTGACAATGAACAAGTAAGGGTCAAAGCACTAATGCATATAGACCCGAAGACAAATTGAGGAATCAACTATAAATGGTACCGCCTCACAATTAAAAAGAACAACATCGTGGCCACCGTGAACAAAGTCAAGACAGCAAGTTTAATCATAACCAAGTGTATCCCCCAAAATACAACATATATACAACTGTAAACTGGATAGTGCTAATATCACGATCAAGAACAAGGCACAGTGCCGAAGAAAAGGCAAAGGCTAGCAGTTAACAGAATTACGAGGCGGTGTCAACATAAAATGAGGACCAGGCAGTAGGCCTAAATGCAACAAAGTGTCAACTGACTCGAATAACTCAAGTCAGAAATCAAGTTTACAATTCAAGAGGGATACTCAAAATTCCATGACCGCAGACAAATGGAGCCGTAATGGCCTCGAAAACCAAGCGGTGCCAAAACACCCAAACAATCAAGTAAATAAAAAGAACGAATTGAATCACTGAAATCATAAATCATCGCAACCAAAAATCAAATCCATCAAGTGCTTAAATTCGAGTGAATTAAAACCATTCAAATCATCGACATTCAAACAAAAAGGAAACGGTCGAAGCAAGAGTGGAATTTGATGTGAGTAAATCAAATTACTTACCTTGTCGACGAATTTAGAAGAAGCCGAGCACACCAGCAATCGAGTGAAGCCCTAAATGTCGAAGAGGAAGAAAAGGAACGGCCACCAATTTTATTCTTTCGTATGTTTTTAGTGTAGGATTACGAACGAATAGGAAAAATGAATAAAAGGGGATGGGTCGAAGTAATAAAGATGGAGGAAAGGGGGTTTTATTGGGCCGGTTATTTGCTTTGATGACCATCGGCACACAATTAAAAGTATGGGCCCCTATTTAATTCAAAGCCCATCAATCTTTTTAACAATTTATAAAAGAATTTTAATTTTAATTTTAAAAAAAAATTCAATTGGCAATTAGCTAGGAAAAGTAACCGTCCAAAGATGATAATTAATCGGTACGAAATACCGGGTTGTTACATGATTATTAACCATTGCTTATGTGTGGATGATATTGATTTTCCTTGAATAGTTTGAAATCTCAGCTTTGAGATAAGTAATGCTTTGTGATATGGATGCTTTGGTTGCATTATGATGATAATATGAATTATCTATTTGTGATGATAATGTGGATTATCTATTTGTGATGATAATATGAATTATCTATATGTGTGTATATAGATAATAAAATTGAATTGTTTTAAACTTTAAAAGAACTTGGACCAAAAAGATGGCGTTTTGGATTACGATTAGACCGGGATCGGATTTCCATATTTGGATATCTGAAAACCACATCGATCCAAATTAGCGATAGGTCGTGAACCTCAAGTGAAGATGAAGATTCAGAGGCAAGGGTTATTGTCGTTAACTCAGAGGGTGATTCCAAAATGAGTGTAACGAGATAATGCCTTCGGTTTCGTTCGACCCTGGAACGAACTTGTACGGATTGAATGTTTTCAAAACATCGTCAGGTGGATGATGAGGATTCTAAGATATGTGTTCTCTAAAGGTAATTATAGCCTCAAGCCTCATCAATCGGGAATGGCTAAAACAGGGGAGGTGCAGCAAGGCTAAGTGGGTCATGCCCAAGTAGGACAAGATTTTCCCCTGTATAGCGGTCCCTTTTCTTCGGCTTAGTGGGCAGTTGGATATGCACACCAATTGCAGGGTTGTCTTGTTCGGGACTATCTAGTAAGGGATTGTTTCGGCTTTTTGTTGCAGGGGATTGGGAGTAATCCTCGGTACGGTGATCTAGGCCCCATACTGTGACGGGCGGTACCCCACTAGGCCTGCCTTTGTATGGAATCCAAACTCCAATAAGTGTCATACGTTTTAGTTGCACCCATCTATGTTGGAACGTGAGATGTAAGTATTTAGCTATTTCTGTATTTTACTTGAAAACTCTAGACCCTATTATAATATCACTGGATTTCCTATCAAATGTTTTGGTAAGCGTAAGGTAAAAACTTTTCCATGTTTATGTGTGGGAAGTCTTACGTGATACCTTTATTTTCAAAGGTTTTTCAAAAATTAAGCAACCTTAACATGTTACTCACACCAGACTCATGTCTGACCCGGAGTTTATTTCTGTTTTTCTTAAACTCTTGGGTACTCAAATTTTTACGAGTAGCCAAGGGATTTAGGTTAGATTTGACGAATTGTGGAGGAGCAATGGAGCAGGAGGCTTCAGCGTTGTAGATATGTATAGCGTTACGCTGTGTTTGGTATCTTTGAGTTATTTGTTGATGTTGTATTTGAGTTGTAATAACTAGATAGGTTTTTATAACTGTCTAGTATGTGATGTGTAAGCTGGTAACTCTGATAGATGATGTAAACTATGTAATATTTATGTGATTAAATATAATTTATTCGTTCTGCTGTTGAGATTCTGATGTTGTTTCTTTCTTCTTCTCTTTCTTTCTCTTTTCTATCCTTTTCTTTCTTATTAATGACGTGTCATTCTATGGAATGAGTGGCGGATAGTTACACTAACCTACTTTGATCCCAATTCGAGCCCAACCCGAAACAAAATTCGAGCCAAAAACCCAACTGCCCCGACCTATTCTTATCTTATTCTCCTTCATCTCGTAAAAATCTTCCTGTTACTATATGCATGCATCCCAGGTGCACGTGCACATGAGATTGGGGCTTCGCTAATCACCATCGCCTATGTCGCCAAGTCGCCGACATCAACCTAGACCTTCCCGATCACTAGATTTCCTCCATGAAGCTCGAGTTCGAAATCGAGCAATAAACCTTCACCAGAAAACAATACCTGACCCCTATTCGCACCTCGAACCCATGACCTTGACCACCAGAGACCATGCCCTATCGCCAGAAGTTTTGTCAGACGCCCCTCTTTCTTTTCCTACTCCTTCGAGCCATCACGACGCTACCATGACACCGTAATTGAGCGACGAACCACCTCGACTAAAACAGGCTTTAAACCCTACATCATCACCGTTCTATCACCACTATGACCTAAAAGTCATGCCTCAAATTTCCCTACCACCATCGACCCACGATCTACCTCCGGCATGAATCCCGACCGTATCGAGCCTCGCGATCGCCTGAATTTGAACAAAATCCAAATTTCGCTCATCACTTAATTCCTTCCCAAATACCCACTTAAAAATCTTGATATAATTACTAAAAATCGTAGTTTTTAGTGACGAGTAAGATCATATAATCAAAACAAGGAAATTAAACAATCGATTTTTCTGACGTAAAATGGTTTTCACCATTCTTCCTTGATTTCCTATAATCTACTTGACAATTATGCTTAAATATGTTTTTAAAAAATTGAATCAGGTAGATACGACCAACTTTCATCTAAAGATCATCACACGATACATAAGGAGATATGAATTTTCTTTGAATTTATTTGAAACTGTTTTTAGTCTGTTAATATCAACAGAGGCATCATATGGATATACACAGACATGCACACCAATATTTTACTAAAATACATCCCGGCGACATATTTACAACTTTTCTTACTTAATCACATGAAACAGATAAAAATAGATTAAGATTTAAGAAAAATGATTTTGTTTACTCACAGGAATTTGGAAAAATAGAGTGCAGGTCTTTATTTTTTAATCTGGACTTGATTGTTTATTTTGAATCTTGAATCTAATTTTGAAACTGATCTTCTTTGTTTGATGTAGATTGAGTTGAATCTTAATCTTTGAATATGAATTTGCCAGCTTTAATCTTTGCTTAGGATTGAAATTGAAACAATTGAAGTTGCTATTTGATTTTATTTTCTTCTCAGGCTTTTTTTAGTTTAGAAGAAGAAAGAAAGGAAAAGAGTTGAGAAAAGAAAAAAAAAGAGAAAGTGTTGAACTGTGTATACAAATTTCTTCTTGTAGAATTTTATTTATTTCAAAATAGAAGAAATCAATGCCACTTGTAATTGCAAATTATACAAATCTTACACATGTTAATACATGTTTTATTATCTTACAAATGTCAATGCATGTGTTTAAATATTTTCAAATCTATAAATTTACATGAATTTATATTTTTATATGTTTTCGTATTATAGTTTAATACTGTTATATATATATATATAACTTATATATATATATTTAAAGACAGTATCATCCTTTATTAAATCCTATTTAAAATATAGAATTTACCTTTAAATGTCTTTTGAAAATTTAATACATTGAATTCAAATTAATGCTTTCTATTCACAAAACATATATACACATTTATATACTTGTATATGAACACACTTAAAGTTTTCAACATCAAAAATTTGCATATATATATATATATACTATCTTAAATTAAATAGTGAAATATATTATTCATTTATCCAGAGATTTGTTTTTCAACATTTATTATTGTTTACAATCTCTATTTATATACATATATATCCAGATATTTATTAGAATGTTATTTGTTTAACATACAAATAAGTAATTTATTAAATTTAATCCTATTAATTACCAATTAACAGATGTTCAAAAATCCGGGTTATCACATTCCTCCCCCCTTTAAATCTTTTCGTCCTCGAGAAGGAACAAAACCGGAATTTATCAAAATGCTTATTATTAGTTAAATTACTCTTTGATTTTTTTAAAACACTTTAAAATTTACATAATAATATAACTGAAATAGTTTTTATAAAAATACTTTTTATAACTCGATGTCTCAACAAGTCCATCCTCGTTCTCACAGAAATTCGGTCATACGTTGATCGGGCGTAGGATTGAAAATCTGTAAGTACTTGGTAAACCCGTTTTCAACACCCAGTGAAAATACTTGGGAAACATTTTTCAAAAACTTTTGTGAAAATATAGAAAACATTTTTGAAAATATAGAAAACATTTTTGGTGAGAATGCTCTGGAAATTATCACCCCCTCCATGGTCACAGTTAACCCGATGGTTACGTTGCCATCTCGGCAAAATCCATAGAAAACTATAGTCCTTCGCGCCCCTTGATTACACCATGGAATCCACCACAGATCGCAGCTAGACCCGAGATTACGTCACCGTCATGGCAAAAACCCATCTAACTGCAGGCATCGGCGCACCCGAATTTCACCGCCAAATGAAACTTCACCACTCCTACGTAGATCGTAGACTACATCAGTCGAGTCTCAATGTAGCCTGTAGGCACTCACTACCACATGACTTTTGCTATATATTCGTAGATCGCAGTCTACCGATGTTACTCACCCTCCCGAAAAAATCAAACGTAGACCGTTGGCACTCACTGCCACATGACTTCTGCTATGGTCCGCAGTAGACCGTAGTGACATCGAGTTGCACTATTGTCATAGCATAACCCAAATGTCTCTATAGGCATCAGCGCCCTTGACTTTCGCTACCCACACACAATCCTCAGGAACTTCAGTTTGTTCGGACTTTCTCCCAGGATCCAATTTAGAACCCCGCTTAGGGCTCAAGGCAGAACCACCCCGTAGATCTCCTATGAAGTTCATTTCATGGGAGCACCTTTTTCCCCAAAGCCAATCTCAAAACGTTTTGTAATATAAACTTATAGTATCTTTCAAATCATACTCTTTATGATTCACATAAAAATCTCCTTTTACAAAATCAATACCTCAAATCGATAATTCCAAACATGGGTTTTCGAATTCCCAAAATTGATTTTTCCCAAAAATCAAAAGTGTTTCGAAAATCCGTAGGTCCAAAACCTTTTTCAAAAAATCATTCTCATAAGATCATTTATATGTATATATATATATGTAGATATATATAAATCTTGAAAAATCCCGGATCACTTCATACTTCTATAAATTCCCTTTTATAATATAATTATTTTCAAAAATCTTTTCTCCTGGTTTTAGATTCAACAAGGGGGAGTTTATCATATGTAACAAATATATATACAACTTTATTTATGCCAAATCAATATTCAAATTTGGTTTCTTTTTAAAAGTTATTTACCATATTACATACTTTTAAAAATTAAATTTCAATAATAGAGATATTCAACTTCCACTTTTAATCATCCAATATTTCTCAAAATATACCTTTCCTTTAAAAAATCTTTTCTCTTTTCTTTCAAAATTTCAATATCAATTTCATTAAAGCACGTACGATGTACATATATCATCTGTACGCAACATCAAATCCGATCGCTCAATCGATCACACAATTTCACTTTCAAACTAGTATCATCCACCCGACTTCCTAGTGCGGACTCAGATCTAGTTTCTTGATCGAAAACTGTCATTCTCCTCGCATAGCCCTAACTATGATAGAGAATTTCCAGAATCAATCAAAAATTCATATCAAGGGTTCGCCATCGAAAATCTAATGAAAAATCCCAACTCGGATCTATATACTATCTCAAAATTCAATGCTCGAATCTGGATAAAATAATTATGCGAATAGAAAAATATACGTACAACCTTCGTATTTACCTTCATTGATTATTATCTAAATCAATTTTATTTTTATTCATCTTAATTTGGATTCTATTCACTTATTCGTAATTGCTTCAATTTCATTTGGGTCATCACTTCTATTCATATCTCACTTGGTGTTTAATTATAATAAGTTTGCACTCTAACCAGTTTGCATTTAGAAAATAGCTCGAAAAGGTTTAAAATATATAAGTAGTTGTAAAATATTTATTAGTTGTAAATAGCAGTAAATAGTTAAATAACTAAAAATAGTTGTAAAATATTTAAATAGTTGTAGAATAGTTAGATAGCCGCAAAATAGTTGTAAAATAATAATTTGTTTATAAAACAGATGTAAAATAATAAGTACAAGATAGTTTGGGTTTTAAAAAGAAAGGTTGTACAGTAAATAGCTAGGAAAAATAGATTTAAAATAGTTTATATTAAAACAAATTATTCAAAAATAGTTTCAGAGTCAAACTGGTTCAATTTCCCAATCTCCATTTCCAATCAATTTCCAATTTCCACTTCCATTTAAATTGATTCAATTTCAATTTAATTTGAATTAACTTCAATTCCATTCCCAAATTCAAACCAATTCCCATTTGAATTTAAACTTATTCAACTTCAATCTCACTTGCAATTAATTTAATTCATTTGAATTTATCTCAATTCCAATCTCATATTTAAATCATCTCGAATTGTATAAATTCGAGTTAAAATTTTAATTTAACTGCCTAAGTCTTAAAACAATTTAATCTTTGAAATCCAACTTATTACCCAATTTTAACTTCAAAGCCAATTCTTAACAAATTATAGTTTGTAAGTTCATTTTTAACATTTAAATCTTAAGTTCAAAGTGATTCTATTTCCATAATTACAATTTTATTTCCATAAATCAAAATCATTTACATAATTCAAATTAAAGCTTCTTCTCCATTTTATTTCAGTAATGGATATATATTATCTCAATCCACTTCTTAATTCATTCAAACAATCTAATTCACATTTTCATAGGTTAACAACAATAGAATGATATTAGGATAAGCTAAGGTAAATAAACATCCAAATTATCTAAAGCATCCAACAATATCATCCATTCTAAATTTCCAGAACCCAAACTTTTTTTGAGATCACACATAGCTCCCATTTCAAATCAACCCATTTAACTTCCTAAGTTAAATCTCAATTTCATCTTGAAATTTCCAATTCAGGTTGTTTGTTCTTAACTTATTTAACTTCCCCTAAGTTAAATTCAATTTATTTAATCCAGTCAACTTTATTCAATTTGAGTTCTCTATTTCAAATTCTTATCAATGTCCTTTCCCATTTATAAGTTCAGAAACTTATTTCTCTTTGGGTTATTACATCACATTTCAGGGAAAATTCAAAAGTCAACACTTATTGTTTACTTCCAATCAATATACTTATTTTCCTTTGCACACCAAGTTATATTTAAATTTTAAACCATTCTTGGTTCCTATTTCAAATAAATTTCTTTAAAAAATTAAAAACAACTCTTGTTTAAAATAAGATTCCTACATTTAAAAATATATTATCCATTATATCTTTAATACTTTGAAACGATTTAAGTTTTCTAGACTTAGATTTAAAACTTCACAATTTAAATCCCTTTCTATTTACGAGTCATACTTATCTAAATGTTTTAGTTCCTTAAACATTTCATTCTGTTTAATCATTATTTGTATAGTTCATATTATCCAATCCTTATTTGGTTGTATTTCCATTACCACTATTTCTTAGTATTATACTTAATTTCAATAATCAACAACCAGTTACTTTAATATATATAATAATTAGAAAAACTATTGCTTTATATATCAAAATATAAGCTTATATAAAAAAAATCATTTTTAAAACCATTTTTAAAACCATGATATAAGAAAATAACAAGTATGCTCTCGTATATATACACTCAACTCATTCTAAGGTACTACTGACCCTATCCTTAATGAGTAACCCACCACAGCCAAGGTTCTTGCTTAACATTCTACTCTGATACCTAAATGTAACTACCCGAAATTTTTGATCTCAAAAATTTGACGCTAATACATTCACTGTAGAAGTGCCGAGTGATCGAATGCCGGAAATCCCAGATTGTTAGGGTAAAAAAGAAAAGAGGGAGAAGAAGGAACAGAAACAAAACACATAATCTCACATTCGCAGCGGATCAAAATATAATATCAAATAATAGCATTTATATAAAAGAAGCTGTTAACATGAAAATCTGAACGCTAACACCCCGGTGTATGTAAAGTTAATGTGAAAGCACCACCCGTTAATACGGGAATCAGAGTTAAGCAGTAAAATCACAGAAAAGCAGTAAAAGACACAATTTTTATAGTGGTTCGGCTTAAGATCGAGCCTACGTCCACTTCAATCTTCTTTATTGCTCATTTGATTACAACTCTATACAACTTTCTTCAATTACAATACACTTTGGACTAGTAGCTCAAACTTCAAAGAAGTATAATCTCTCGAATTCATGTTGAATGATGTTGATTCTCTTTTGAAGTTCGTTGTAGCGTCCTTGATGATAGAAATGCTTGAAGTGTTGTTTGAGTTGAGAATGCAGCAGAGTAATGGCGTCCTCCAGGAATCCGAAGAAGATCCTTTGAATGATGGAGCTAGTGGCGTATTTATAGGGGTTTCTGAACAGGTCTTAGGTCGTGACCGACTTAAGGTAAGTCGTAGGTCGGCCGTTGCGACTTATCGTAGGTCGTGGTTCTCTTCTGAGCGAGCTAACAAGTTATGGACGACTTAGGGATAAGTCGGCTAGGATAGGTCGGCTATAACTTAGGTCGTGGGCGACCTAAGGAATGGTAGGGGAGAGAGATGCGACCTACCAAATACGGCCTAGAGGAACTGCTCCGACCTACTTAGGTCGCGAGCGACTTAGTGATACTTAGGTCGTGAGCGACTTAGTGATACTTAGGTCGCGAGGGACTTAGTGATTCTTAGGTCGCGGAGTACTTAGGTTGTTACCTGTTAAGTCGCTTCTCCTGTTGGCTCGTTAACTCGGTTGAGCCGCTTTATGCCTTAAGTCGCTGAGTTGCTTAACTCGCTAAGTCGCGATGCCTTTTAAGTCGGTAGGTCGTGCCACTTGTTAAGTCGGCAACCTTATTAAGTCGACACCTTGTTAAGTCGGTAACCCACTTAAGAAGTTAAGTCGCTTGGCCCGCTTCATGTGTTAGGTCGCTGACTTCGTGTAGAAGATAGGTCGCTCCATTCTCTAAATCGTACACCGTTTTGGACGGGGCGCTGCCCCGCACCCCACCGGGGCCGCTGCCCCCTGGACCCCTGCGACCTGACCGGGCAGGTCGATCACCGTAGCGGTGGCGTTGCCCCCGCACCCCCACCTTGGGGGGTTGGCACCCCCCCTGGACCCCCTCCGTAGGGGATCTTATCTGAAAAGCCATTCAACAGAACTTGCTTTGTTGGGATGCTGAGTTGACTGTTCTTCGAGACGAACTATCATTGGTTTCTCGGTCGATTTTTGATATCACGGCATTGCTGAAAAAGTGGAGTTAACACTTGCCCCTCGAAGTATACGCCTAGGGACTAGGTCGTGCGCTTCGATTCTTCTTAACTCGTGCTTTACTGAGCTGCCGAGCTTGTACTTAGGCAACTTTGCTTTGTTTTGACCTGAAGCCTTTTGAACTTGACCAATGCGATTCAATGGAACTTTGATCTGAACTTGTTGCATCTCTTTACAGATTATTTTAACAACTTGTTAAACGCAACATTTGCAGAAAAATGGGGCGAATATACTCATCACCGATTGCCCATATCGAGTGATGGATTAGATCAAAGAACTGGTATTTTACTGTAAGTAAATTAGTATGGTCTTGATGAAGTGTTGCAAATCAACTGTCTTGAATGAAGTATCAACACAAAGTTTACACAGTTATAACTGCTATCTGCATTGATACCGCACTTACTTTCAAATAACAAGCCTCGAATTTTTCTGAATTGACATATGCCAACCAGTATTATTTCAAGTATTACTTTATTTACTTGTTATTTAAGCAGCTTTGCACAACACTTCGCATGCTTTTAGGAAACGTGCACCTTTACTTTCGAATATTCAGTTCTTCATATAGAATGTCTTTTCGATAAGATGAAGTAGTGGGGAAAACTGGATCTTTCCATTTCTGGGATTTTCAAAATCCGAGTTGTCCGGTACTAAGCAGCACTTCCTTCCTCTTTTTGAATATTCCAGTCACAAATCAATTTTCAAAAGACTAAGTGCTGTGACGGTTAAGGAGAGGAGCGTTAAATTTTTTGTTGAAAGATGAATTTTTGCACTAATTCGGATTTTTGCACTCTTTTTGGTCGACTCAGCTTCACGATGCCCCTGGTTTTCAAGCAGAAACTTCAGATGCCCCAGCTTTCGCAAAGGAACTTGCATCAATGGAACCTATTGCGGAAGCTTTATTGGTGTAATGTTTTACTCCATTTGACGGTGTGGGGTCATCCTTCTTGTTTTGCCTTTTGAAACCTGCACGTGCATAACAAATTTTATAGAAACTTTTGTCTGCATTTGAGAATGTATTTATTCCTCATTTTCATACAAGTTTCTTTATTCTCTTTGCATGATATTGCAGTGAGCTTGTGGTACGTTGCTTGGGTTCTGCTTTTATTAATGTAGCAATATTATATTGCCCCCATACCACAACTCATTGTAATATTCTCCATTTTGAGGAGATTTTGGAGAACAATTCTTCTGTTTTTAGAAGACTTGTACTCTTACTTTAGAGAATAACTCTTCCATTTTGAGAAGGCATGCACTCTTTCTTTAGAGAATAATTTTGAATTTTTGAGGAAATATTATTCTTGCTCTAGTAGAGTGCGCCTTGTATTGGAGAAGCCTTTTTTCCTTTTTTTTGTTGCGCCTCGCTGGAGGGCTTTGATTAGACATTTCAACTCTGGAGAAGTGGGCCTCCACAGAGATTGCACTTCAGCTCCGGTGAAATGTGCCCCCGAAGAGGTCTTTATTTGGCACTTCAGCTCTGGAGAAGTGGGCCTCCGAAGAGTTTGCACTTTAGCTCCGGTGAAATGTGCCCCCGAAGAGGTCTTTGTTTGGCATTTCAGCTCTGGAGAAGTGGGCCTCCGAAGAGTTTGCACTTCAGCTCTGGTGAAATGTGCCCCCGAAGAGGTCTTTATTTGGCATTTCAGCTCTGGAGAAGTGGGCCTCCGAAGAGTTTGCACTTCAGCTCTGGTGAAATGTGCCCCCGAAGAGGTCTTTATTTGGCATTTCAGCTCTGGAGAAGTGGGCCTCCGAAGAGTTTGCACTTCAGCTCTGGTGAAATGTGCCCCCGAAGAGGTCTTTGTTTGGCATTTCAGCTCTGGAGAAGTGGGCCTCCGAAGAGTTTGCACTTCAGCTCTGGTGAAATGTGCCCCCGAAGAGGTCTTTGTTTGGCATTTCAGCTCTGGAGAAGTGGGCCTCCGAAGAGTTTGCACTTCAGCTCTGCTGAAATGTGCCCCCGAAGAGGTCTTTGTTTGGCATTTCAGCTCTGGAGAAGTGGGCCTCCGAAGAGTTTGCACTTCAGCTCTGGTGAAATGTGCCCCCGAAGAGGTCTTTATTTGGCATTTCAGCTCTGGAGAAGTGGGCCTCCGAAGAGTTTGCACTTCAGCTCTGGTGAAATGTGCCCCCAAAGAGGTCTTTATTTGGCATTTCAGCTCTGGAGAAGTGGGCCTCCGAAGAGTTTGCACTTCAGCCCCGGTGAAATGTGCCCTCGAAGAGGTCTTTATTTGTTTCCTGCCTGCTCGCCCATGTCTTTTCACCATTTGATCCTCAGCGATTCCCCATTATCATTTCCAAACCCACATTTCGTTCTTTTGGAAGTAGTTTTTTTTATCCAAAGAAATGTACTTCATTGTTAAGTGAGCTCGCAGGGGCGGACACAAGCTACTTAATCGAATGTTCGTTTGCACAAACGATCTCAATTAGTTTGCAAGGGCCCACCTCCGGTTGAATCACTCACTGTTTGTTTGAAGCACTTCTTATGTAGGATTTGGGTCTGGAATTTTTGTGGCCTGATATTCGCCTGTTGAGCGATTTGTAGGAATCGCTTGGCTTTGTGATGTGTTGACTAGGTGAGCTTTGCTTTGATTGCCTGCAACATTAAATCGACATTTTAGCAATATATTTTAAGATATTTGCATATCGAAATGAAACAAGCATTTTATAGTAATAGAAAGTTCAAGATTTATAGTTCCTCTTATTTATCTGCACTGTTTTTACAATGGCATTTTATACAGGAATCATAAGTCCAGTATTATTCTATGAATTTTAAGCAAAAGCCATTAAGTGAAATATGGCCATTAGGCATCATCTTCCAGAACAAGGATATTCTCTCCCTCCGGGGCTTGTCTCAAAGCACGAGCATATCTTTCCATCTCGTCCCAACTACTGTCCGCTGGGTGAGGGCCCCCTGTGATAGCATTAATGATAACCCTCTCAGATCCCTGCGTTGCAGTTCTTTCATTTGGGCCATAATGATGAGTGAGAAGTATTTGCCCCTGAGTGGATGAGGATGGATCATTCCTGTTTCTCCGGACATATTGCTGAAGTTTATTCTCTTTCAACAGCTTCTCAATCAGGTCCTTCAAATGGCGACACTCGTCAGTGTCATGGCCAGGTTGATTGTGGAATTTACAGAATCTTTCACTTTGCGTGGCATTTTTCCTTAGTCTCAACTTTTGTGGTTTAGGATATTCAACAATATCCTTTGTTGCCAAGAAAATGTTCTCTGGAGTAGCAGTTAAGGGAGTATAATTCGACGGTTCAAAGTGGCGGTTTTTGTTTGGATTTCCCTGCCTTTTCCCATCATCATTCTTCCTTTTCTGTCCTCCAGATTCTCCTTTATTAGAAGCAACATTGACATTCTGAATTTCGGTCACGACTGCTTTTGTTGGCACAGGAAAGCTTTCCAAGCGCATAAACTCGTCGGCCTTCTTATAGAATTTCTCAAGTGAGTTTGGCTCCTTCATTTTTAGCCATTTTCCAAATTCACTCGATTTATCGATAGCCCGCATCAGATAAGTCAAAACCATCCGTGGCTTTGCGTTATCAACCTCGGCCAAGGCTATATTGAAGCGGTTTAAGAACGATTTGATAGACTCCCCAGGATTTTGTTCTAGACTAGAGAGTGACATTATATCCTTGGCCTTTGTAGCATATAGCCTGAACTGATCTTTGAACTTTCGTGTTAAGTTGGAAAATTGATCCACGGATCTAACTAGCAGCTTTGTGAACCAAAGTAAGGCCACTCCCTCTAAGTATACTGGAAAGTATCGGCACTTGATTTCATCTGTTGTTCTTGCCCCAATCATATGCCAATCGTACTTGTACAGGAACTGATTAGGGTCACTTGTGCCTCGATAGGCCGGGATAGTAGGAGGTACAAATTTCCTTGGAAACTCTGCCTTCAAGATCTTTTCGGTGAACGGTGTCTTACTTGGAGCAAACCCCCAATCATTTTCATCCTCTTGCCTCTGCATGCTCTCTTTCATAATTGAGCGAATCATCCCTGATAGGTACTCCTTATCATTCAGAGGCTTTGCCGGGCAGAAGTCAGCTGCTCTTTCAGATGTTTGCCTGGGCAAATGTTCGTGAAAATTTGGCTGCGGCCTTGAACCTTCAGCTTGAGAAGGTGCCCCTGCGGCGGTGCCAACTGCTCTTTGAGGGATACCTTTCTCTTGGGAATCATGGGCATCATCTGCAAAGGTCTCTTCATTATTTTCTGCTTGACGGTTGCCTCCAAGTAAAGCATTCATTCTTTCCAGCATTAGAGCGTTCTGGGCTTCCATTTGCTGATATAACCCAGAAACTGCAGCATCAAACACCTCTTGTGTAATTCCAACACTCGGAGCTGCTTCATTTGGAGCTGCTTCATTTGGAGCAAGAGAAGTGGTAGTATTCTCATGAGCATCACCGGATCCGTCAGATCTGAGCTGTCTTCCAGTAGCCAATATCTCGGATAAACTTCTGGTCTTTAGAGAGATTCTTTCAACAAACTTTCGCGAAGCAATGGTGAAAGTATTTCTGAGTTGGGTTCTCAGTGAAAGCACCAAAAATGTTAACGTGAACATCTGAACGGTAACACCCCGGTTTATGTAAAGTTAATGTGAAAGCACCACCCGTTAATACGGGAATCAGAGTTAAGCAGTAAAATCACAGAAAAGCAGTAAAAGACACAATTTTTATAGTGGTTCGGCTTAAGATCGAGCCTACGTCCACTTCAATCTTCTTTATTGCTCATTTGATTACAACTCTATACAACTTTCTTCAATTACAATACACTTTGGACTAGTAGCTCAAACTTCAAAGAAGTATAATCTCTCGAATTCATGTTGAATGATGTTGATTCTCTTTTGAAGTTCGTTGTAGCATCCTTGATGATAGAAATGCTTGAAGTGTTGTTTGAGTTGAAAATGCAGCAGAGTAATGGCGTCCTCCAAGAATCCGAAGAAGATCCTTTGAATGATGGAGCTAGTGGCGTATTTATAGGGGTTTCTGAACATGCTTAGGTCGTGACCGACTTATGGTAAGTCGTAGGTCAGCCGTTGCGACTTATCGTAGGTCGTGGGTCTCTTCTGAGCGAGCTAACAAATTATGGACGACTTAGGGATAAGTCGGCTAGGATAGGTCGGCTATAACTTAGGTCGTGGGCGACCTAAGGAATGGTAGGGGAGAGAGATGCGACCTACCAAATGCGGCCTAAAGGAACTGCTCCGACCTACTTAGGTCACGAGCGACTTAGTGATACTTAGGTCGCGAGCGACTTAGTGATACTTAGGTCGCGAGCGACTTAGTGATTCTTAGGTCGCGGAGTACTTAGGTCGTTACCTGTTAAGTCGCTTCTCCTGTTGGCTCGTTAACTCGGTTGAGCCGCTTTATGCCTTATGTCGCTGAGTTGCTTAACTCGCTAAGTCGCGATGCCTTTTAAGTCGGTAGGTCGTGCCACTTGTTAAGTCGGCAACCTTATTAAGTCGGCAACCTTGTTAAGTCGGTAACCCACTTCAGAAGTTAAGTCGCTTGGCCCGCTTCATGTGTTAGGTCGCTGACTTCATGTAGAAGATAGGTCGCTCCATTCTCTAAATCCTATACCGTTTTGGACGGGGCGCTGCCCCGCACCCCGCCGGGGGCGCTGCCCCCTAGACCCCTGCGACCTGACCGGGCAGGTCGATCACCGTAGCGGCGGTGTTGCCCCCGCACCCCCACCTTTGGGGGTTGGCACCCCCCTGGACCCCCCTCTGTAGGGGATCTTATCTAAAAAGCCATTCAACAGAACTTGCTTTGTTGGGATGCTGAGTTGACTGTTCTTCGAGACGAACTATCATTGGTTTCTCGGTCGATTTTTGATATCACGGCATTGCTGAAAAAGTGGAGTTAACAGAAGCTATATCTGTTAATTACATGCAATACATCAGAGTTCAACCATACACACATAGGCTGGACAGTTATAATTAACTTGTCCCAGAATACAAACAATACACAGCGGGATATACTCCATATGTCTCTACCATCCAGCCTGCCACCTGAGCTCCAGAATGTCCTAATCTGAAAATCTGTAATACTCGGTCTGACCCGATCATTACAATAAAGTAACACCCAGGCCAGGCTGTAAAGCAGTGTGAGTAAACCCATATAAATTGAAATACTAAGATATAAAACTTATTTGAAGATCCGGGGTAACTCGTACTTCACTACGAGTTCTTAACTTGTTATAGTCAGTCACTCATTACACTACAACATTTAAGAATTTATATTCAGTTCAAATGGCTTAATTTATTCCATTCCAACCTAAATGTTTCAAAATTCAAGTCCATAAAGAATTATTGTAGATTACTAATCGAAGTGGTTTCGGGTATTTGCTGATATTTGACTCCGGTCTCTTCGAATCTGACGACATCCTTTAAACCAAGTTGTTTAAGTAAAAAGTTTAATTAAATTTAGAATAACATATTCTCACAGTAATACATCACAGGTAGATAAACCACATTATCACAGTTCAATAGAAACATTCATATATCATTGATCATCAAAAATTACAGACTAGGGATATTAATCAATCCAAGCATTCAATCCACGTTTACCATTCATAAGCAAGATTAATTAGTTATACAGCTCCTAATTAATTTAATTTACTCACCAAATAAATTAAATTAATTACTTTTAAATCCTACTCAATTAACATTAATTAGAGTATTATTATTATTTAAATTAGTTAACAAAATTAATTAATTATCCTTTAATCAATTGACATTAATTTTCCTTAAATTCCTTACATTAATTAATTAACTTTTAATTACCTACGTTAATTAATTAACCTTTAATTATTTAAGACCTTAATTAATTTAAGATAACCATTCATCTTAATTAATTACTTAATTTAATCATTATTCAGTTCCATTTGAAAATACTTAGGAATTTATTATTTATTCCAATATATAATTATTCCAAAACCAAATCAATTAGTTTTTAAAAACGTTAAATCTTTAAAAATTTAATCTTTGAAAATTGTTTGAAAATCTTGTTAAATATTTTTACTTTGAAAACTGGTTTGTTTCATTTGGCTTGAAAAACTTCGTTTAAAATTTTATCTAAACTTGGTTAACTAAATTTGCTTTTATTGTCTATTGCTTTTAAAACTTGTTTCATATTTCTTTTATTTTTAACTTGGTGATACATTCCTTTATAGATTGTTAACTAACCTTTTTATCATTTTATGAATTTGTTTTTGAAATTTACTTAAAAATCTTTGTTAATTCACTCCCTTTAAAACCCAGCCCAAGCCCACGCTCCACAACCAAACCCTTCTCTCCTTCCTCTTCTTAATTAAACCCAAACTTGCTAACCTACTTCGATCCCGATTCGAGCACAACCTGGAACAAAATTCGAGCCAAAAACCCGACTACCCCGATCTATTCTTATCTTCTTCTCCTTCTTCTCGTCAAAATCTTCCTGTTACCACATGCACGCACCCCACGTGCACGTGCACATGAGATCGGGGCTTCACTGATCACCATCGCCTACATTGCCAAGTCGCCGACATCACCCTAGACCTTCCCGATCACCATATTTCCTCCATGAAGCTTGAGTTCGAAATTGAGCAATAAACCATCACCAGAGTACAATACCTGACACCTATTCGCACCTCGAACCCAAGATCATGACCACTGAAGATGTGACGCCCCACCTCTATACCCACGCTAGCCAAGAACACTACGTTGTAATGCTGTCAACTAGCATAGAGAATAAGGCTGTTGAGGACCGACCATCCGTGTAATTGCTTTGCGCGAGCACCGATATGTCAGATAGTACAACATGCATTTAATTTCAAGAGGAAATCTGACATACTGATACAAACACAAAGCTACTACACAGTGGCTATAATAATCTTTGGAAAAAATATAGAAATAAGCATAACACAAATCAGTCATAGATAATTCATACCACAAAGGCGGAAGAAGATATGAATATACAACTAACACATGAAAGTGTATATCAGAGTAGTGGTAAAAAAGATCCACAATAATACAAAAGAATAGCAACACGTGCTATACAAAAGAATACAACTATGAGTCCATATCTCAAGTGTATACAACAAAATAAACTACTAATCTAAGTAGTTAGCCAAAAGTCAGAGAAATCAATCCCAAGTGAGAAGTAGAGCTGAAGCACCTGTAACATCTCGGTCTGACCCGAGTATTATTTAATAAGAAAATAATAAACGGATCAGTCTAACTATAAATATCAGATGAAGCGATATAGAATAAGAGGTACGACTAAACACAAAATAATCACAATGCCAAGATGTGATATATATAAGTAATTGAAAATCAACAAGAGATTAATCAATATCACAAAAATCTACTCAAGGATCAAAAGGGAATGTCATACTCTTTATTTTGTTCACCAAACCATAAATATTGACGATTATATCAATATCAATCACAAAAGTCAATGACACACAAATTCACCAATGCACAAATATTGATAAAACTTATCAATGAAAATCACGAAAATTGGTGAAACACAAATTCTAGAAATCGTCTCAAGAAATCCAGAAATCATAAAAAGGGGGAAGGCCAATCACAAACGGGAGCATAAAGCTCACCAACACGTGTATCACAAACGGAACGCTAATTCCATGGTTCCTAATCATCACAAATTGAGTCGAAGCTCCACAAATGGCCCGAAGACCATGGGTTGCTAGCCCACCAATTTGAGTCGAAACTCCACAAAACGGGGTTTAGTCTCCCACGCAGACAAAGAGACATCGCACATCGCTAGTCTAAATCACAAAAATGATCGTCATGATCATCAAGAAGTGTCAATTACACTAAGCTAGTAAATATATAAATTTAGCTTCATGTCCCATAACCACTAGCTTAACTTAAATATTTACGAACAAATTGTAGATCTCCACTAGAAAATTGTCACACGAGATTCAATCGAACAAGTCCAAGAATTAACCGACGAAGTAAACGCAAGCGTTTCATACCACTTGTTTTACTAGGTCGTTTAATTAGATTTCTCATACGAGTGAGGTAAAGGCTTGTATATACTAATAGATTGGAAATCGGTTTGAGAAAACGAGCTTTGTAATAAAATAGTGTTGAAATCATTTGAAGAAAGAGTTTTGATATTTACTACTAGTATTGAAAACCTTTATATTTTTAAAGTGACAAATCACAAAATGATTGTACAACAATCAATCACCAAAATTCACATACGAAGATGTGAGTTAATTCCAAAGAAATCGATATCAAATCCATCAAAATGGATATCTACAAAAATCCCAAAGAAAATGTCATCAAAGTCGATAATAGATGATAACAACAAAAGGGAATCAACACGAATCGATAAAATTGGAATCTCAAGCTAAATAGGCAAAATAGAGCCCAAACAGCAGATTTAGACGTCCGAAATCAAGGATTCAGACGTCTGGATCTGGAAAAATAATTGTTTTCCAGAACACAATTCAGACGTCTGAATCAAATATTTCAAACGTCTAAAATAGGCAATTTTTAGTCTATTTCCTTTCTGGTCCAAAACAAACCAATTCAGACGTCTGAAATATAGATTCAGACATCTGAATACTGGGGAACAAAAATTCCCAGTATAATATTCAGACGTCTGAATTGTACGTTTCAGACGTCTGAATCAAGGGTTCAAGGCATTCCCTGAACCTAGGCCAAAAATGGCCAAACGAATATCGGAAGCGATCGATCGAGCGACAATGACTAAGGATTTACGCTAAGTGATAACCCAACCTTAACGACTCTTCGATACGCCTCAAATATCAATATCCAAATATCCATAAAAGGATTTTCATAGATTTTGATTTCAAAACACCAAAAATTGGAATATACACCAAACCAATCCAAACCAAAATCAATTGCACAAGAATAAGTGTTAGGAATTCATACCTAACAATCGAAGATAATTATAAACTAAGATGTGAGATAAAAATCTCACCTTTGAACCCAAACGATTGAAGAAGAAGCTTGAAAGCAAAGAATAATCAACCACCCTCAATCCCAACTCAAGAAGCTTGATTCTAAGCTTAAAAGAGAAATATTTCCCAAATTAGGTTTAGGAATTTTATGAAATCAAAGAGAGAATGAGTTGGGGAAGATGAAGAAGAGGCTTACCAATGGGTTCTCTTGAATTTGGAGCTAGAAGTTGGATTTGCAAAGCAAGCTAGGGCTTAGGAATTTCCATTTCCAATCTCTTCCACCATTGATGCTTTAGAACCGAAAAGAGGAGGAAGTGAGAGTGAATGGGGGGAGTGGTTCAGATTTGAGTATAAGTTAAACATAGGGCTGAACCCAAACCCAAACCCAAAGTGAAAAAGTAGCAAAACTTGACTAACTCCAAACATATCGAAGTTTACACTTAAAAAGATCGCAAACGTCATTTTAAACTCAATGGGAGTGGTCCTGAGTCCTAATTCGACCGTATGCAAAAAGTAGCTTTTTGGACTAAAATCCGACGAATGATAAAATATTTAAATATAAAAATCGATAAATATGCGGGTTGTTACAGAAGACCAAGCCCTATCGCCAAAAGCATCGTCAGACGCCCCTCTTTCTTTTCCTACTCCTACGAGCCATCCTGATGCCACCGTGACACTGTAATTGAGCGACGAACCACCTCAACTAAAACAGGCTTTAATCCCTACATCATCACCGTTCTGTCACCACCGTGCCCTATAAATCGTGCCTTAAATTTCCCTACCACCATTGACCCAAGAGCTACCTTCGGCATAAACCCCGACCTTACCGAGCCTCGTGATCGCCTGAATTTGAACAAAATCCCAATTCTGCTCATCACGTAATTCCTTTCCAAATACCCACTTAAAAATCTTGATATAATTACTAAAAATCATAGTTTTTAATGACGAGTAAGATCATATAATCAAACTAAGTAAATTAAACAATCGATTTTTTGACTTAAAATGTTTTCACTGTTCTCCCTTGATTTCCTGTAATCTATGTGATAATTATTCTCAAATATGTTTTTTTTAAAATTGAATCAGGTAGATACGAACAACTTTCATCCAAAGATCATCACATGAATCTGTTTACATAAGGAGATATGAATTTTCTTCGAATTTATTTGAACCAGTTTTTAGTCTGTTAATATCAACAGAGGCATCATATGGATAAACATAGACATGCACACCAGTATTTTACTAAAATACATCCCAGCAAAATATTTACAACTTTTCTTATTTAATCACATGCAACCAGATAAAAATAGACTAAGCTTTAAGAAAAATGATTTTTCTTACTCACGGGAATTTGGAAAAACAGGGAGAAAGTCTTTATTTCTTAATCTGGACTTGATTGTTGATTTTGAATCTTGAATCTGATTTTGAAACTGATCTTCTTTGTTTGATGTTGATTGAGTTGAATCTGAAACTTTGAATATGAATTTGCTAGCTTTAATCTTTTCTCAGGATTGAAATTGAAACAATTGAAGTTGCCATTTTATTTTATTTTCTTCTCAGGCTTTTTTTAGTTTAGAGGAAGAAAGAAAGGAAAAGAGTTGAGAAAAGAAAAAAAAGAGAAATTGTTGAACAATGTATACAAATTTCTTCTTGTAGCATTTTATTTATTTCAAAATAGAAGAAATCAATGCCACTTGTAATTGCAAATTATACAAATCTTACACATGTTAATACATGTTTTATTATCTTACAAATGTCAATGCATATATTTAAATATTTTCTTATTTGTAAATTTACATGAATTTATATTTTATATGTTTTCATATTATAGTTTAATACTTTTATATATATACAACTTATATATATATTTAAAGAAAGTATCGTCCTGTATTAAATCCTATTTTAAAATATAGAATTTAACTTTAAATGTCCTTTTGAAAATTTAATACACTGAATTCAAATTAATGCTTTCTATTCACAAAACATATATACACACACATTTATATACTTGTATATGAACGCACTTAATATTTTCAAATAATTAAATTTGCATGTATCTATTTATATATATATACTATCTTAAATTAAATAGTGAAATATATTATTCATTTATCCAAAGATTTATTTTTCAACATTTATTATAATTTCCAATATATATATATATATATATATATATATATATATTTATCAGAATATTATTTGTTTAATATACAAATCAGTATTTTATTAAATTTAATCCTTTTAATTACCAATTAACAGATGTTCAAAAATCTTGGTTATCACATCTTTATTAAGGGTCATGGCTTTGTGCCATCTTGTTAAAATTTTCAGCAACTGCCGAGGAATTGATAATGTGGTAAATGGCCACATCTAAAAGTTCTTTAAGTTTTTTTGTTTTGAATAGTGTCACATCGTCAGTTAAATCAATTTTGAGTTTTTAGTGCATGCTTGAGAGTCTTATTGGCACGTTTTATGGTCTAAACCATACCTTATGAGTCATTATTCCCTTGCTCAAGATCATGCTTCTCGAGCTTTTTAACTTTTCTTTAATAATCAATGAGATGTTGAGAAACTTTTTCATTACATTTCTTATTGAAAAACTGCACGCATTCAAATTTGACTTATATACTCCATTTGGAGATCACCTCATTACGCAGACCCGGTTATGGGTTTAGCAAGGTAGGAAATTCATCGCTAGCCATAGATGGAGATCTTGACATTCTCCCAAGAGTAGGAGAAGAAAGGCCGAAATTACCTTTACTCGCAATAAGTTCCAAGGATTTGCAAGACACTTAACTTTTCAATAAATCCACTTCAAGATCATTTATCCGGTGGTGCAACTTAGCTATCTTTGCATCCATTTCAACTAAAGGTTTAGACCGCAAGGCTGTATCTACTTTCTCTTTAAACTCTTGAAATTCTTTATCCTTTCCTTTCATTTCTTCCTCTAGGCCAGAGGTCATTTCTTTCAAAAGTCTGAATGTGGATCTTAATTTAAAATATTTCCTATGTCATTCTTATGCATTCGGATTATTCGAAAACTTTGAAGCTGAAATGTCTTTAAAAGAACGCTCATTTTCAATATCATCCATCAATTTATCTTTAATAACATTTGGATGAGAAAGAACATCAGAAGGGTCAGATGCAAGTGTTAGCTTGCTTTCCTATTCAGAATAAATAAAGGAAGATTAATATATGGAAATTAAACTCTTTTATTTGTAACCGTAAAAATTTACAAATGATAAAGGAATTCAAAATTACATCATAATTTGATTTTAAACACTCAATTAACTTCTAAAGTTTTGGAACAATAGTGTTGGCCTTTTCAAATGACCCAACTGACAAAGTAAAGGTAGAATCAAAAGGAGCTTTAATCCCTTCTGGATATTAACCGGAGGCAATCTACGATAGTCCCTTTACCAGCTGGAGGGCTAGCATGATCCTATAGCAATTTAGCATGATAAGTTCAAATTTCACTAAGTAGTTTGTCTTTCTCATCGCCCAGGAAACCAAAACGAAAGTTAGAGAATCATGTATAAACTTCTTTCAGATCTCCTAGAAAGAAATGCCTTGCTAACTGAGATGTCCTGAGAGTTAAATATTTCTCTTTAAAATCCTTCTTTAAATCGACAAATTTTCTCAAGAGATCTATGGAAACAGGACTACTTGAGGATTCTTTAATCTGGATAATATGTTAAAATCAAACCAAGAATAGAAAAACAAAAGTAATAAAGCTTACAAGAATTGCATATTACGATCATACAATCATTTGGGCTTATACAATATTGATCCTTTATAAAATTCATAAATAAATCTCTTCTTACTATACTAAATCCTATCAGGAGGGAGAGAGCAAGAAGAAAGTAGAATTTCTGCCTCCTTGAAAAGGTTCTAACAATTCTCAAGATGAGGATCTGACCCATGTTCATCCAAATATCTTTTTATGAAGGTGCGTAATTAAGCCCCTGCTATTCTCGCCTATGTAAGAAAAGTAAACAAATTTGGCCTTAGAGTAAACGTGATAGAGAAACTCCACCAAAGCATTTCTATCATCGATCAACATCCTAAAGAGAGCCATCAATTCTGCATTCTCTTTCATAATCCTGTCCTGATGGAGGTGACCTTTTTTCAAGTGATGGACAACCTATTTTTCCTTAAAAATTTAATTGTTCAGCGTCACCGGAAAAGCGTTTATATTTGTTAGATAATTCATTATATTCTTTGACTAACTTTTAGAGTTTCACATTCAGTCGATGCTCCTTATTCACATTTTTTCATAAATAATCTCGTAACAATGGTTTTTCTTTTCCTTTGACTAAAATAGTAAGCTTATCAACTTAGAAGCTAAGCAAGTAGTCTAAGACATTCAAACAAAGAACTCAATACCTAGGAGGCAAGGACTTGAGAAATGAGAGTCTGGTTTTTCTCCTTCGATTGACAGTTAGGGGAGTGCTATACTTTAGTGTAGTATCCTTGCTTGTAGTGTCTTAAGGAACAAGGAATTCAGTAATGCCCATATTTTGAGCAGATGAGTCTAAGTTAGGATCTTCCAATCCATCTCCCCCGTCTTTTGGTTCTAAAGGACCCATTCTATTATAATCACCATCTTTGTCATCACCATCATGATCATCATGTCGTCATCGTCATCTTCTTCTTCTCCATCAGATTCGGTTTCCCTTCAGTAGGAGGGTCATCAAAGGTCAGTAACTTTTTGGCGTTGGCCTTTTCCTCAATAGGAAACTATTCTTCAAGAGACTTCTTGTCTTTCTTTAGCTTGAGATTGAACTTTCTTTTGAATTTTTCATTCCAATCTGGAAGGGATGGAAAGTATAAATCTGGACACCTTTGAATGTTATTGGCATATTCGACAAATAAGCGCCTTTGTAGCACTTCTTAGTGATCTTGGAGAGAATATTCTCGAGGAAAAAGATGAATTTCTTCTGGGTGTCCTTGATAATGTCGTTCGAATTGACCATATATCAGTTTTCCTTTGTAGCTTGCCCTTTAGAGATTTTTTTCTCATCGGGTAGCTCATTCTTCTCTTTGTTGTCCCTCTAAATATCCACTTTTAATATTTTCATATCCCTCTCAACTAGCACGGCCTTTTCTCTATTAGCCTTCTCAATGTCTACTTTCAATGCCTCTACCTCCTTCTCTAGCAATTGCCTAGCATTTTTCTCCTGGTTAAGTGAGGAGACGAACTTCTCTTTTTCAGTAACAATTTAATCTCTTGCAGTCGCAATATCGATTATACTATGAATAAGTTGGGAGATGTTTCATTTAAGTTTGGACACTTCATTGGAAGGCCTTGAAAATCCGCTTAGAAGAGAAACATATTCTTTCCCACCTAGATATATAACAAGTTTGAGTCAGGACAGGATCTAAAGAGCAAAAAAACTAACCAAACAAAAGTAAGGTTGTACGGATAGAAGCTATTAAGAACAACGAAAAGGTTATCTTTGGAATAAATTAGTGCTGGTATGACCTAAGAGAAGTGATAGAGGGAGATTGGTTACCAATCGAACAAGATCATCAAAATTTTCCACATATGTGATAACCCGGATATTAGAACATCTGTAAATTTGATAAATTAACTGAATTTAATTAATAAAAGTACAGGACTTTAGATTTGAACAAGTAAAATTCTGATTTATGTCTGAATATTCTGGGATTTTAGGCAAGTGGATTCAAGATAAGTTCTTATAATCTAACATTCATTCTATTTCTAAACAAATAGAATGATTAATAATTTGATTTTGTAAAAAGGAAGATCCTAAAAAGAATTTGGAATTGGAATTCAACTAATTAATTTAGTTAAAAACTTTCATTAAATTTTGATTAAAAATATTAATTAATTAAAAGAACAAGTGTAAACACCTTAGAATCTAATTTAACATGTGTTAAGAAATGAACAATTTAACGCGACAAATGTATAGTTTTTACAAGTGTCATATTTTTATTTTATTTTCTTTGATTTTTTTTAAATAAATCATAAGCTAAGTTATATAAACACACATCTTACTTTCCTTTCCTTTTTCTCATTTTTGCAATTCATAACAAAGAAAACTATTCGGCTGAAACATTCCTCATTTCCTGCAAAATCAGTGATCATTTTTCAAAACTCATAGTTCATTTTCTATAAAATCTACTCTCATTTAAAATCTGTAAATCAAGTTATCAACATGCATACAATCTTCAAACCTGGAAGTTGCATGCAAGTTTGTAAATCAAGAGACATGGGCATTCAACAACACAAGTTGATAAAGCAAGTTTTCTAAAGATTTTCAAAAAGGGATTTTTCAAAATGTGCAACCCAAAACCTGGAGCTAAGCAAGGTGAAGATCAGTAAGCAAATCAAATTAAGTAATTTCAAATTTCTAAAAAAAACCAACAGCAAGCAACAGATCTGATCAAAGCAAGAATTTTTGAGCAGTTCCAGTTCTAAATCAAATTAAAGCTTCTCTGTTCTTGGTTTACAGGTGAGTAAACTGCTGCCTTTTAATGCTTAAGCCTGTTGATAATGATGCTGTGGTAAATTGTTGAAACATTTTGCATGAAATAATTAATCATATGATTAACTCAAAATATGTTTGGTATGGTTGTATTAGGATGTTGCTTGATTTTAAAGTTTTGATTTGCTGAGTGCATGACTGTGTAAAGTACTCTTGGTCTCTGTTCTTGAATTTCAGACCTTCAAATCTTTTCAAAAAAAAATTCTAAACTCTTCACTTAAATTCTTACATGCATTGATGATTGAAGAAACTTTGATTTTAATATGATATCTCAAATCTAAAATTTGTTTCCCAGTAGATTTATTTGGCAACTATTTCAAAGACATGGAATTACAGTGAAAAATAATTCAAGTCTGAAATTCGATTGTTTAAATTTTGTGCTTTGGTTTTATAGTTTAATTTGATTTCGAAAATGAGAAATTTTGATAATAAACTCAGGATTTTTAAATCCATGATTTGTGGGAATTCTCGGGTTAAACAAAATTTGGGAAAAAAAATCAATTTTTGTCGATCGGGGAAGTTTTGATCATCAAGACTTGGTCTGAAGCAAGCCTAGACGTAGAGGTTCGTGGGAAAAATGGAGTTGGAATTTCCTAATCCCCGAGGAAGTCGAATCGCATCAATTTAGGGTTTTTAGGCCGAAAGTTGGATGGGTTTTTTGCTGATTTTTCCATGGCGTCGTGATAGCGTCGGGAAGGCCAGCAATTAGAGGAAAGGAATGACTAGGGTCAGGTGAAGGTTCGAGCATGGGGAAGGCAGCTCTGGTGGTCGGAGTTGATGATGAAAGATGGAAGTAGACGGTAGGTTCTGGAGCCCAAGCAGGGTGGTTAGTTCAAATTTTTATTTTCATGATGATTCGTCGATCTGTGATGTGAGGCGACTCGGGGAAGAATGGTTGACGTGTTGATGATCGGAGCTAGGCATGATGTCGGCCGTTCATCGTGTGCAGGTGCACCGTGTCACGCGTGCAAGTGATGGAAGTATCAGGTAGTAGAAGAAGAAGAGATGGGTTTTTGTTTGAGGAGGCATCTGCTCGAGTACTTCTTGGGGCTTTCTGTTGTTTTTCTCGAATGAAACTTCGAGTTTCATTCGGGTGCGTGTCAGGATGTAAGTTATCGATTGAACAGAAAAGATAAACTAAGTTTTTTTTACAAAAAAAAAGAGTTGGGGAGAAGCAGGTTCGGTTGTGAAATAATAAGGCGCTGCTCGGGAATTTTTGTGTTAGGCTCAGGTTTCATTGCGGGAAGGAAGTGAAGAAGCTTCAGGTTTGGGTAGTGATGTTCGATTTGAACAAAATAAATAATACAGGTTTTAAAAAAAAATTAAAGTGATTTATAACATATACAACCTTTGTTAGAAAGGTTTGTTTAAATATGAAACTTGAGTTTTATAAATTAAGAAATGATTAAAGTTCAGGTAATTTTAATCCTAAAAATTTAACCTTAGAAGGTTAAGATAATAAGATGATGGATACATTAATGTAAGATTAAAAGGAAAATGGATTAAAGAATTAATCAATTAAATGATTGATTAATTTAGGAAATTAAATATGGGTTATATAATAATAAGTATGATGGAAGTAATGATAATTAATCAATGTAAATGATTATCGAATAATTAATTTGAGCAATGAATTGTGGACAAATGCAATAAATGTTAATGAGTGATAGTTAAATTAAATTGTGTTATTAACTAAAGGCTAATTACTTAAAGGTGACAAATTAATGATCGATTAATCAAGGTTAATCAATTAAGGAGTAAGTAAGTGATAAGTAATTTAGGGGTTTATTACCTAATGTAAAGAATTAATATGAATATTACTTAATGATGTAATTAAAGGAATTAACTACTCAATATCAGTGAGTTGATGTGGTAAATTTTAGTAATTAATTTAGACTAATTAATTAAAAACAATCATGTGATGTTGAGTTAAGTATAATTACTTAAGGTATTTAATGAGGTGTAATTATTCAGTGAAGTAATTAGTGGATAATTACTGGACGTAATTAATTTAAGGAAATTACTTGAGGGGTAATAATTCAAGGATGATTACTTAGTGGAAGAAATTAAGTAATGATTACTCTGGTAAATGAAGGATTAATTTATATAATTAATAAAGGAGTTGGTTTAATTGATGAAGTGATTAAAGAAAGATAATTTCTGGTTGTGATTTATCAAGGTTGATTAATGAATGTAATTGAGTTAAAGGTTAATTATAAAGTGAATTTAAGAATAATTAACCAATGGAAGTAATTAGAGGATTGTTAATTAATGTAATTAATGAGGTGATCAATCTTGCTTATTAATGATTGAATGATGATGAGTGTTTGGGACTGGTTGATATCTCTGATATAAAATTGCCTTGTGATATGTTATGTTGGATGGATGGTGATAATGTGATAATCCATCAATTATGAATTGATATGTTAAAAATGTTATCTGGTAATTAAAGTTGAATTGTTTTAAATTGGACAATTTGGGGTTAAGATGACATTGGATTCGAAGAGACCGGAGTCGGGTATTAGTAAATGCCCGAACCCACTTCGATTCTTATAAACTGATTTGAGAAATCAATAAACTGATATGGAATGAATTGAATGAACTGGACCCTTTTTAATCTAAGTTTGGCACTTAGATATAGATGTGTGATTTCAGTGATGTCTATAACAAGTTGTGAACTTATAAATTGATATAAGTTACCCCGGGTTTGCATAAATTGTATGCTTTTGTATTCCAAGTTAGATGGGTTTACTCACGCTGGTTTCAGCCTGACCCGGGTGTTACTTTGATGTAATGCTCGGGTCAGACCGAGTATTACAGATTTTCAGGTAAGGACGTTCTGGAGCTCCGGAGACGAGCTGGATGGCAGGAACATATAAGGTGTTTTGCTATATTCATCTGGACAAGTTAGTTTTTAATTGTCCGGTATTTGTGTAATGATGTAACTCTGATGTATAAAGATATAAGTGTAATGATATAGTTCTTCTTGTAAAACTATTATTTACGTGATATTATATTTTATCCGCTGCGAATGTGGGATTGTGTGTTTCTTTTCTGTTCTTCTTCTATCTCTTTCTTCTTTCTCTTTCTTCTTTCCACTAACTATCTGGAAATTTCGGGATCAAAATTTCCGGGTCGTTACATTTGGTATCAGAGCAGAAGGTTAAGCGAGAACCTTGGCTCTGGTGGGATTACTCATTAAGGATAGGGTAAGTGGTACCCTAGAATGAGTTGAGTATACATACATACATACATACATACATACATACATACATACATACATATATATATATATATATGTATATATATATGAGAGCGTACTTGTTATTTTCTTATATAAAGGTTTTTAAATGATTTCAAAAGTAAATGAATCTTATATAAGAAATAGATTATCTATTATTTAAGGAAATGGAATAAAATGGTCCTGTTTCAAACAAGAGTTGTTTGAAAATTTAAAGGGAATTTGTTTTGAATTAAAACCAAAGGTGGTTTAAAATTTTTAAAGTGTAACGACCCGCTATTTTGGACCATTCGCATCCGCATATGTCGGACTTGAATAATTCAAAATACGAATTGTTAATTTTAAATTTGGCAAAACTTAGATATACAGTAAATAAATAGTCACAGAATCACATACACAGAGTAATAATATGCAGCGGAAGTAAAAGAGATAGTAGTTCATGAAGCTACTATATAAATATATAAGATACACCAGAGTTTACAACAGAAGAGCAATACAATACATCAGGTACAAATTAGAATACAACACTGGAATCATCGAATACTGAAAGCAGAATAGATGGCTGGATCTTCAAGCAAAGCTCCGACTCCAAAGGTGAGTCTCGAACACTGGACCACTCAGTCCGACCCGAGCGTAAAGCAAAACACAAAACACTCGAGTCAGGATTAATATTCTCATATCAATAAATCCAACTCAAGTGAAATTGCAATGGAAATACAAGTGACTCAAAGGATGTTGGAATCACCATCCTCTAAGGATCCGTTAAACTATCTACTATGTAGTAGTGTACGCTAAATAGATAATGTCTATCAGTAATATAAAGTATCAAAATAGTGTTAAGGCATTACCATTATCACCCTTAACACATTTTATATAAATGTCATAGTGTATACAGCACTGTAAACTCCACCCTAAACTAGTGGGATAAAAGGAAGTACTCCATAGGTATAACACAAAACAAATTCGTAGTGGTCACGTATATAGGGATACAAGTATGACAAGGCACATGAGGCAATAACCAAGGTAGTGAAACTACCGTTTGGCTGATCCGGACTGGTGAAAACGCATCGCCGCAACGATCGTAACACCGCGAAACAACATTCCTGAAATTTCGAGGGTGCACCAATCAATCGCAAGTAATGAGTAGTAGTTACGAAGAAGTGTGTTCGCTCGAGGTGGCTAACCCCATTTGGCCCGGCACGGCTCCTGATTTTAGTCATTTCCAATTTGACACAAGTGTCAAGGCTATCCATTATCATTCTCTTTCTTCAGTCATCACGTACATCATTCCAACCACTTCATTCTGGATCATCACTCCGCGTATAATTATTAAAGCGGTTTTCGGTTTAGATAGAGAGTATATCCATAACCGATTCCGATTTCTTTAATAACTTTCGTAATTTTTACACCGATTGGTCGTTTAATAAATTTCAAAACCAAATCAAATCCAATTTCAATTAGAATTTATAAATCAACATTTCATTTGTCTTTCAAAATCAATTTTCAAAATCTACGTTTCAAAACTCCCAGATTATCATTTCAAAGTCTTACAATTCAATTTCAATTTTATTTAAACAATTCAAATATTAATTCAAGTTCATATATAAATTTTATTCCGAAAATCAGTTAAATGATTAAATTCAACATTCAAACCAATTTAAATTCATTTATCGATTTCATTCAATATTCGTTAAGTTACTTTGTCATTCAAAACAATTTTACTTAATTCCTAATTCATTAAATCAATTACTTACGTTCATCTTCATTTTATCAAAACTTCAAATTTAACTAAATTAGATTCGTCAAATCAAATTCTCAAAATTACAAGTCTTACATTAATCTCAATAAATCACATTTTATTTCTTGTTAAAGAAATTCAATTTCACTTATTTACTTACTTAAATAATTTCCAAAACTTAATTAGCAAAGAAACTCAAGTTCAATTATTTACGAAGTTCCAATTCACTTATTCAAAAGTTCAATTTCTCTTATCAAAGAATTCAATTTTTATTCAATTATTAAATAATTCAATCTTATTCAATTATTAAATAATTTCAAACTTAATTATTAATAAATTCAAAACTTAACAATTTCAACTTAATCATAAATTCAAACTCAATTATTAATCATTTCAAAACTTAATAATTTCAACTTAATTATCAAATCATTTCAACTTAATTATAAATTCAACTTAATAATTTCAAACTTAATTATAATTTCGAACTTAATTATAATTTCAGATTTAATTATTAAATGTTTTCAAACTTAATAATTTCAAAACTCAATTATTACTTATTCCAAATTATTTATTAATAATTCCAAATTTAATTATTAAATAATTAAATTTCAAACAACGTCCTTTCAACAATTACTATGTTAATATTTGCTTCATATTTCAATGTTTACATTTTCCTATCAAAATTCAAATTCCAACTTCATTTCCAAACTTATTCTTTACTCAAATAAAAATCATTATTTTATTTTTAAATCAAATCATTGACCAATCGGATTTATTAAATTCTCTATCCTAAGTCAAGTTCATTTTGGGTATTTATCATTTCAACCCGATTCCAATTCCAATTCAAAATCAAACATAACAAAGGGAACTTGCAGTGTGATAACTGGGATGGTGTCAAGGTAAATAAACAAGCAATAACAACAAACAAACACAATCCAATAATCAATTCAAATAATCCCGAAATAATCGTATTAATTCACATTGTTGTTTGTGCAAATTAATATAATTATTTCTAGAATCTATACTATCATTTCATATGGAATAAAGATTATTACACTAATTATTCTATGCAATTCTACACTTTACATCAATTATTCAATTTCATATTACATCAACGTATACAATCATACATTCAATGGTTCAAGGTGTAATTAACCAATTCTACGTGTCAATTTTTATCTAACATTTAAAGGTCGTATTACACAAATTTAACTAAGCGAATTCAACACATATGTCAATTCAAAATTTTAACTATCCTGCGTCAAATTCAATTTCATAATATTTATCACTTATTCATTACAATTTAGCATCCAATATAAACAACAATCAATCAATCAATTATCAACCAAACTGGATTTATTATTGCATACATAACAGATAACGGTGTCAGATGTCAAAGGTGAACTGATACATAAATAACAGTGCAATAAATAACAGTAGTATATTTCAATTGTCGTTCCAATTAAAATCAAAGTTAATAAATAAAAGAATATTAATCGTGAGTGATTGCTCACCTTTCGAGGTTAAAGAGAGGTTCGATAATAGAGCGAGTTACGCTTCCAAGCACAGATTTCAAAGCGAAGCAAGATTGAACGTGAATATCACGAACAAGGATGATAATCAAAAATTTGATAAACGAATCAGAAAAGGGTTGATGAAGTGTTTGATATAAATGGACTTATTTAACTAAATGCATATCCTATATTCAACACATATTAAATTTTTAAAGATATATTTATTTCAAAATACTTCGTTTCAAAATTAAAAGACACATAGAAAAATCAAATATATACATTACATATATGAAATTTTCAATACTTATATAAGCATATAAATATATAGACTAATATATAAATCCTACTATTCAAAACCAATATAACGTAGTAAAACTACAACTACTAACACATAATATGTTTTAAACCAAAATTTACAGTTACATACATTTCATATTTCTTTAAAACAATATATATAACAACAGGAAAACAAACTTTTTATATTTATAAACAAAACTTATATACATTTAAACAAGGTAATATAATACTGTTATAGAATAATGTATATCCCATCACTTCACACAACAATAAAATGATACATATATAAACATCAACAGCTTGATATATATATAAACTGTACAACCTAAATAATTTTTTTTCAAAAGAGCATCAACTATATATACCATTTATTAGCATTAGGCACATGTTCAAAACAAAAAAAAACAGATAATGCTAGCAACCCAACAAATCGAACCAAATAACACAGCATTGAAAAGAACAAAAGCACGCCGATATGTTGGAAGAACATGAAGTGAAACACTCAGGTAGTAGACCCAGATACTACCAAGATATTCGAACCATTGCACACATTCTTGCCAATTTCAAAAAAACTGTTACAAAACTATTCTTCTTCTTCTTTTCCATAAACAGAACTTACAAATATAACAATATGTATATAAACATTATATTGTTACTTTTAAGATCTGAATGAATTTCAAACCACAAACATATATTGACATTTTAAAATCCATACATGTATGTCTCAAAAATCAAAGGCATCGCTAATATTTTATAAGTAAGACCTTTGCATAAACTGCATTTCTCACATATACTATAACATATATATTCTCCTGTAAAAACACGTAGGCTGGCAACCATATATATATGCAGTTCAACTTTCATATATGCAAAAAACAAAAGTACAAAAATACTACAGATTTTGATAATAATATAGATATATATGTGACTCTATAAACATCCACAACTCACGACCTATGTATACAAATACACCAAAATAAATATACTAACCATGCCTACATATACAAAATCAAATATGGTAAAAGTGTTTTAAAAAAAATACCTCGTAACAACAGAGGGAGGGTGAAAAAATGTTCAAACAAAACAGGCCGGAGCCGTGCTAAGCAATGATGGTTCAGTCAGGCGACGACGAGGGGAATGCTCGGCAGGCTAAGGCGAGGGGCGCGTGAGTTGGTTAGGGGAAGGATGGTGGCCGTGGAGGCTTGGTGCATTCGGTTGTGGGTCGAGAAGAGGTTGGTCACGTGGATAGGCTGAAGTTCATGGTGAGGAGAGGTTTGCAGGCCGAGATTTGTGGTCGGTCTCAGCTGTGCGCGAGAGGAGAGGTGGTGGCCGACTATTGTATTCATGCGGAGGTGGGTTCGATGGTGTGAAGCTATTGAGTGGAGGCCGAGGTGGGTTGCTGCGGTGATGACATGGAGGCGGAGAAAGAGGGGCTGCTATGGGAAGAGGAGAGGCCGTCACAGTCAAATGGTGGTGGGGCTCGGTTCAATGGTGGCTGATGGTGCATGGGCTTTGTTTGGCCGTGGGTGATGAAGGTCGAGTTTAGTGGGAGGGCGGAAGAAAGAGAGGGATGGAATATGATGGATCTGGGAAGGGAAGTATGCTGGCAACATTTCTTTTATTTTGTTTTCAAATGGAATGAGGCCAAAGTTACAGCAAGCAAAAGAAAGAAAATGAACCGTTCATATAACATTGAAACTTGTGGGAAGCAAAAGTCAAGCACGACAGTTAAGAAGATATAAATGCAGACAGCGGTTGGTGAAAAATGGGCAGTCACAAGAACCAAAAGGCATAAAACTATTGCCGATATGTTACCATTTCGCGGATACCGCTACGTACCGGACTTCAAACACAAAATTGAATATACCGCAGAGAACAGTACGACGAGACGATCAAAACGGTATATAGATATCAGTGGTACGATTGAATTTTAAAAATTCGAATTTTCTATTAGCGGAAAATGCAAGAAAAACGCTGAAAAAATAAGATCGACGGAGCTAAAGATGTCCGAATTTGGAAAAATGACAAACTAACGGTTTGCTCAGAAGGTGATTTAGAATTTTTCTGTATAAAAATATTTAGGTTTCGAAAATGCTTTATTTCATCACTTTTTAACTGATTAGATTGAAGTAAATTTACGCACGAAATAAACTTTCATATTTTCGGAAGAAAATTTACCAGTTGCTATGTTTAACTAGACGTATTCCAAATATCAAATTTATATTTCAAAATTTTATTTTTATATTTTTATTAAATTTCGCACAATTCGGTTAATTAAATTAACTTAAAATCGTTAAAATATCCGGGTTGTTACACTCTCCCCCACTCAAAACTTTTCGTCCTCGAAAAGGAAGAAGGTAGGAGAATAGAAACAACCAGAAGAAAATAGACTTGAATTTCATAATAAACAATTAATTTAAACCATATAAGTTTCAACGTTAAATCATTCATATTCAACAATTTATTTTTAAATTCAAGGTATTTCATTTGGTTGATTTTTTTATTTTTATTTTTTATATATACAAAAGGTTTCTTTCAAATAATTTTTTTTATTTAGTTTATCTGATTTACTATTCAATCAGCTTATTATTCTATTTATCTCTATTATCCTTTTATAATTATAATTTAAGCGTATAACAATTATCATACCCACTCAAATTCCATTTATAAAATCATTTTATATTGAATATTATCCAATTTCTCAAATTAAAAATTTCAAAGATCATAAATTTGAATAGCCATTTATTATAATCATACCTTATTCGACAAATTTAATTCTTCTTTATTCCAAATTATTATTAAATTTATTCTACTTAATGTATTCTATCACATATATATTAAGTATATTTACATTTATTGTAACTACTCAAATTTATTTTAAAAATTCCTTTGATATCATTTATATTGTATAATATTCAATTACATAGTTAACTTTTAAAAATTTAGGTAAGTTATATATAATGCGATTGAGTATTATCCAAATGAAATTTGCGATTTACTTATTTCAAGTTAAGTATTTAGTCAAAACTTTTGGCTTCATTGAAAATCATTCCTAAATCAAAATTTTAAGAATTAATTCCCGATTAATTTCAAACCATTTTAGAGATAATTATATATACATAATATATCAAATCAAATTTAAATATTAATATACATTATAAATCAAGTCATGTTTAGAAATTCGAATCAATTTATTTTTTAAAACAAACCGTAACAAAGTTACAGAATAGTCTCTCCGCTTCGAAACTCGAAAATGAATGTCGATGATGCGGCCTTCATCACCGATACTATTTTCCAACGACAAAAGAGAAGAGCTCTAATTTAAACATTTAAAATTTCTTTGAAAACCATTTCTATTTGAAAATACTTTAAATAATATACGCTTTCAAACTTTCAAATCAAAATTGAAATCATTGGAAATTAAATTCTCAAATTCTAATTTAAATTCATTTTAAATTCTGAATCAAATTATATCCAAGTTTTATTCATTTATTTATATTATGCAATAGTCAATGGTTTATAATAAAATAAATGAAGATATTACCATTTCGGACAACAGGTTTATTAACATTTAATTTCAGGAAAATTTATACTTATATATAATATAATCAGTCAAAATTATCTTATTAATCAAATTTGAAAACAATATTGTGTCAGTTTGCTCTGTTCAAGTGTTTTAGAAATTCTATCGATAACGTTCATCAGGCGAATCGATCGAAAATCCAAATCAACATCAACAACTCAAACAACGCAATATATATAAAACATTTTAGTATAAATACAAATACACTCTCTCGCTTGAGGATACAAGGATGGGTTCCAAAATAAGTATAGAGATTCAAATTTGATGGACTCAATCGAAGAGAATTTTGATTAGAAGATAGGTTCGAAACAAAGATAAGATGATATTTATATAAATCGCGGGCAACCATAACCGGGTCGACCGTGACTTCAAGAATAAGATCGATGCTGAATTCCGAGGTAAATCAACACTCGATCTCAAGAGATAGAATTCAGGTATAGCAGGGAATAGATAGCATCGTAAACCGATGATAAAGAAATCTTCGGTAAATCGATGCCAATTGTAAAGGTGTTTCACCCATTTACAAATAATTCGAAGAATTGGCGAGACCGCCAACTCATTTAAGGATCATTTGAAGTGGAGTTATGGGATACTCTAGAATTAAAAGCAGGTGAGTAGTGAGGGACAAGAATGAATTCCGGAACCGAGAGAACGTTCCAAAATTCAAAGGAATTGAGTCAAAAGGAAGAGATTGAAACTAGAATGAGAGTGATTCTGTAAATATATTTACCCTACATGCTAAGTTTTGCCTAGAGCTACCAAAGCTCTGACACAAACTGAACGACCCGCTATTTTGGACTATTCGCATCCGCATATGTCGGACTTGAATAATTCAAAATACGAATTGTTAATTTTAAATTTGGCAAAACTGAGATATACAGTAAATAAATAATCACAGAATCACAGACACAGAGTAATAATATGCAGCGGAAGTAAAAGAGATAGTAGTTCATAAAGCTACTATATAAATATATAAGATGCATCAGAGTTTACAACAGAAGAGAAATACAATACATCAGGTACAAATCAGAATACAACACTGGAATCATCGAATACTGAAAGCAGAATAGATGGCTGGATCTTCAAGCAAAGCTCCGACTCCAAAGGTGAGTCTCGAATACTGGACCACTCAGTCTGACCCGAGCGTAAAGCAAAACACAAAACACTCGAGTCAGGATTAATATTCTCATATCAATAAATCCAACTCAAGTGAAATAGCAATCGAAATACAAGTAACTCAAAGGATGTTGGAATCACCATCCTCTAAGGATCCGTTAAACTATCTACTATGTAGTAGTGTACGCTAAATAGATAATGTCTATCAGTAATATAAAGTATCGAAATAGTGTTAAGGCGTTACCATTATCCCCCTTAACACATTTTATATAAATGTCATAGTCTATACAGCACTGTAAACTCCACCGTAAACTAGTGGGATATCAGGGAGTACTCCATAGGTATAACAAAAAACAAATTCGTAGTGGTCGCGTATATAGGGATACAAGTATGACAAGGCATATGAGGCAATACCCAAGGTAGTGAAACTACCGTTTGCCTGATCCGGACTGGTGAAAACGCATCGCCGCAACGATCGCAACACCGCGAAACAACAGTCCTGAAATTTCGAGGGTGCACCAATCAATCACAAGTAATGAGTAGTAGTTACGAAGAAGTGTGTTCGCTCGAGGTGGCTAACCCCATTTGGCCCGGCACGGCTCCTGATTTTAGTCATTTCCAATTTGACACAAGTGTCAAGGCTATCCATTATCGTTCTCTTTCTTCAGTCAGCACGTACATCATTCCAACCACTTCATTCTGGATCATCACTCCGCGTATAGTTATTAAAGCGGTTTTCGGTTTAGATAGAGAGTATATCCATAACCGATTCCGATTTCTTTAATAACTTTCGTAATTTTTACACCGATTGGTCGTTTAATAAATTTCAAAACCAAATCAAATCCAATTTCAATTAGAATTTATAAATCAACATTTCATTTGTCTTTCAAAATCAGTTTTCAAAATCTACGTTTCAAAACTCCCAGATTATCATTTCAAATCTTACAATTCAATTTCAATTTTATTTAAACAATTCAAATATTGATTCAAGTTCATATATAAATTTTATTCCGAAAATCATTTAAATGATTAAATTCAACATTCAAACCAATTTAAATTCATTTATCGATTTCATTCAATATTCGTTAAGTTACTTTATCATTCAAAACAATTTTACTTAATTCCCAATTCATTAAATCAATTACTCACGTTCATCTTCATTTTATCAAAACTTCAAATTTAATTAAATTAGATTCGTCAAATCAAATTCTCAAAATTACAAGTCTTACATTCATTTCAATAAATCACATTTTATTTCTTGTTAAAGAAATTCAATTTCACTTATTTACTTACTTAAATAATTTGCAAAACTTAATTAACAAAGAAACTCAAGTTCAATTATTTACGAAGTTCCAATTCACTGATTCAAAAGTTCAATTTCTCTTATCAAAGAATTCAATTTTTATTCAATTATCAAATAATTCAATCTTATTCAATTGTTAAATAATTTCAAACTTAATTATTAATAAATTCAAAACTTAATAATTTCAACTTAATCATAAATTCAAAATCAATTATTAAATCATTTCAAAACTTAATAATTTCAACTTAATTATCAAATCATTTCAACTTAATTATAAATTCAACTTAATAATTTCAAACTTAATTATAATTCCAAACTTAATTATAATTTCAAATTGAATTATTAAATGTTTTCAAACTTAATAATTTCAAAACTCAATTATTACTTATTCCAAATTATTCATTAATAATTCCTAATTTAATTATTAAATAATTAAATTTCAAACAACGTCCTTTCAACAATTACTATGTTAATATTTGCTTCATATTTCAATGTTTACATTTGCCTATCAAAATTCAAATTCCAACTTCATTTCAAAACTTATTCTTTACTCGAATAAAAATCATTATTTTATTTTTAAATCAAATTATTGACCAATCGGATTTATTAAATTCTCTATCCTAAGTCAAGTTCATTTTGGGTATTTATCATTTCAACCCGATTCCAATTCCAATTCAAAATCAAACATAACAAAGGGAACTTGCAGTGTGATAACTGGGATGGTGTCAAAGTAAATAAACAAGCAATAACAACAAACAAACACAATCCAATAATCAATTCAAATAATCCCGAAATAATCGTATTAATTCACATTGTTGTTTGTGCAAATTAATATAATTATTTCTAGAATCTATACTATCATTTCATGTAGAATAAAGATTATTACACTAATTATTATATGCAATTCTACACATTACATCAATTATTCAATTTCATATTACATCAACCTATACAATCATACATTCAATGGTTCAAGGTGTAATTAACCACTTCTACGTGTCAATTTTTATCTAACAATTAAAGGTCGTATTACACAAATTTAACTAAGCGAATTTAACACATATGTCAATTCAAAATTTTAACTATCCTGCGTCAAATTCAATTTCATAATATTTATCACTTATTCATTACAATTTAGCATCCAATATAAACAACAATCAATCAATCAATTATCAACCAAATTGTATTTATTATTGCCTACATAACTGATAACAGTGTCAGATGTCAAAGGTGAACTGATACATAAATAACAGTGCAATAAATAACAGCAGTATATTTTAATTGTCGTTCCAATTGAAATCAAAGTTAATAAATAAAAGAATATTAATCGTGAGTGATTGCTCACCTTTCGAGGTTAAAGAGAGGTTCGATAATAGAGCGAGTTACGCTTCCAAGCACGGATTTCAAAGCGAAGCAAGATTGAACGTGAATATCACGAACAAGGCTGATAATCAAAAATTTGATAAACGAATCAGAACAGGGTTGATGAAGAATTTGACATAAATGGAATTATTTAACTAAATGCATAACCTATATTCAACACATATTAAATTTTTAAAGATATATTTATTTCAAAATACATCGTTTCAAAATTAAAAGACACATAGAAAAATCAAATATATACATTACATATATGAAATTTTCAATACTTATATAAGCATATAAATATATAGACCAATATATAATTCCTACTATTCAAAACCAATGTAACATAGTAAAACTACAACTACTAACACATAATATGTTTTAAACCAAAATGTACACTTACGTACATTTCATATTTCTTTAAAACAATATATATAACAACAGGAAAACAAACTTGTTATATTTATAAACAAAACTTATATACATTTAAACAAGGTAATATAATACTGTTATAGAATAATGTATATCCCATCACTTCACACAACAATAAAATGATACATATATAAACATCAACACCTTGATATATATATAAACTGTACAACCTAAATATTTTTTTTTCAAAAGAGCATCAACTATATAACCATTTATTAGCATTAGGCACATGTTCAAAACAAAAAAAAAACAGATAATGCTAGCAACCCAACAAATCGAACCAAATAACACAGCATTGAAAAGAACAAAAGCACGCCGATATTTAGAAGAACATTAAGTGAAAAAATCAGGTAGTAGACCCAGATACTACCAAGATATTCGAACCATTGCACACGTTCTTGCCAATTTCAAAAAAACTGTTACAAAACTATTCTTCTTCTTCTTTCCCATAAACAGAACTAACAAATATAACAATATGTATATAAACATTATATTGTTACTTTTAAGATCTGAATGCATTTCAAACCACAAACATATATTGACATTTTAAAATTCATACATGTATATCTCAAAAATCAAAGGCATCGCTAATATTTTATAAGTAAGACCTTTGCATAAACTGCATTTCTCGCATATACTATAACATATATATTCTCCTGTAAAAACACGTAGGCTGGCAACCATATATATATGCAGTTTAACTTTCATATATGCAAAAAACAAAAGTACAAAAATACTACAGATTTTGATAATAATATAGATATATATGTGACTCTATAAACATCCACAACTCACGGCCTATGTATACAAATACACCAAAATAAATATACTAACCATGCCTACGTATACAAAATCAAATATAGTAAAAGTGTTTTAAAAAAAATACCTCGTAACAACAGAGGGAGGGTGAAAAAATGTTCAAACAAAACAGGCCGGAGCCGTGCTAAGCAATGATGGTTCAGTCCGACGACGGCGAGGGGAATGCTTGGCAGGCTAAGGCAAGGGGCGCGTGAGTTGGTTAGGGGAAGGATGGTGGCCGTGGAGGCTTGGTGCATTCGGTTGTGGGTCGGGAAGAGGTTGGTCACGTGGATAGGCTGAAGCTGATGGTGAGGAGAGGTTTGCAGGCCGAGATTTGTGGTCGGTCACAGCTGTGCGCGAGAGGAGTGGTGGTGGCCGGCTATTGTATTCATGCGGAGGTGGGTTCGATGGTGTGAAGCTATTGAGTGGAGGCCGAGGTGGGTTGCTGCGGTGATGACATGGAGGCGGAGAAAGAGGGGCTGCTATGGGGAAGAGGAGAGGCCGTCACAGTCGAATGGTGGTGGGGCTCGGTTCAATGGTGGCTGGTGGTGCATGGGCTTTGTTTGGCCGTGGGTGATGAAGGTCGAGTTTAGTGGGAGGGCGGAAGAAAGAGAGGGATGGAATATGATGGATCTGGGAAGGAAAGTATGATGGCAACATTTCTTTTATTTTGTTTTCAAATGGAATGAGGCCAAAGTTACAGCAAGCAAAAGAAAGAAAATGAACCGTTCGTATAACATTGAAACTTGTGGGAAGCAAAAGTCAAGCACGATAGTTAAGAAGATATAAATGCGGACAGCGGTTGGTGAAAAATGGGCAGTCACAAGAACCAAAAGGCATAAAACTATTGCCGATACATTACCATTTCACGGATACCGCTACGTACTGGACTTTAAACACAAAATTGAATATACCGCAGAGAACAGCTCGACGAGACGATCAAAACGGTATGTAGATATCAGTGGTACGATTGAATTTTAAAAATTCGAATTTTCTAATAGCGGAAAATGCAAGAAAAACGCTGAAAAAATTAGATCGACGGAGCTAAAGATGTCTGAATTTGGAAAAACGACAAACTAACGGTTTGCTCAGAAGGTGATTTAGAATTTTTCTATATAAAAATATTTAGGTTTCGAAAACTTTTTATTTTCATCACTTTTTAACTGATTAGATTGAAGTAAATTTACGCATGAAATAAACTTTCATATTTTCGGACGAAAATTTACCAGTTGCTATGTTTAACTAGACGTATTCCAAATATCAAATTTATATTTCAAAATTTTATTTTTATATTTTTATTAAATTTCGCACAAATTCGGTTAATTAAATAAATTTAAAATCGTTAAAATATCCGGGTTGTTACATAAAGTATAACTTGGTATGTAAAAGAAATTAATATGTATACATGTGGATATACATAATATCAAAGGTAATTAGAAATAAATATGTACATATGAGGGATAATTTAATATCAAAGATGGTTTGAGGTAAACTCTAAATATTGAGTTTTAAATTGGGAATGAGATATGATACCCAAAGTAATAAGTTTTTGAACTTAATAAGAGGGAAGAATTATTTATGGGAGGTTTAAAATTTGAAATGGAAGTTCAAATTAGGTAAGGTTGACTGGATTAAGTGAATTGAGTTTAACTTGGGAAAAAGTTAAATATGTTGGGATGATCAACCTGATTTGTAAACTTTAAGATGAAATTAAGATTTAACTTGGGAAGTTAAATCGTTGACTGTAATTGAGAGTTCGAGTGATCTCAAATTGGGTTTGAGATCTAAAAATTGAAAATGAATGGATGTTTTAAAATAAATTAGATGGCATCATCCTATTATTGTTAAAATTCTTTAAGTTATGAATTGGAATTGTTTAAATGAATGAGAGATGGTTTAAATTTGAAATTTGAATTAGTTCAAATTGAATTTGATTTGAATTAATTGAAATGGTGATTGAAGATGTATGGGTATAAGATTCAAAGGGAAAATTGAATTGGATTAATTGGAAACGATTTGAAATTGAAGTGGGTTCAATTTGAAATTAGTCGAAATTGATTTGAATAATTTGGAATTATAATTAATGTTGAATGGATTTAAATCAAAATGGAATTTGAATTGAATTTGGAAAGAAATTAAGAATAATTCAACTTGATTTGGAAATGGAGTATGAAATTGGGATTAATTCAAACGGGAGTTGAAATGAATTGAAATTGGAACTAGTTTAATTGAAATCTATTTGAATTAGTAGAATTTGAGATCAAGGTTGAATAAAGTTAAATTTGAAAAGAAACTGAGGATTAATTCAACTTTAATTAGGGTTGAATCAATTTCAATGGAAATTGAAGTTATTTAAATTGAATTGGGTCAATTTAAATGGAAGTGGAAATTTAAATTAAATTGATGAGAATGGAGATTGGGAAGTGAGCAGTTTGACTCTGGGCTATTTTTAATATAAATTGTTTTAATATAAACCTATTTTTCCAAGCTATTTATCATATATACAACCTTTCTTTTAAAAGCTAAACTATCTTATATTTGTTTACAATTATTTTTGAACCGTTTAGCAATTTTCCAACTGTTTTATAAACTAATAACTATATTCCATCTATTTTACAAAACTAATTATTATCTTACTATTATTTTGCAATTATCCAAAATTTCTATAATTATTTTAACTATTTTCTACCTATTTTACACCTATTTTACAAACTAGTAATTATTTTCCAACTACTTATCTATTTTTAAAATTTTCAAGCTATTTTCTAAATAAACTGGTCGGAGTTCAAACTGTTAAATACCCAATCGAAATAAGAATAGAAGTGATAATCCAAATGGATTGAAGTAATTGTGAGTTAGTGAATGAAAATCAAAGTGAATGTGAATAGAAATGGAATTGATTTGGCTAATAACCAATAAAGATAAATACGTAGGGTGTACGTATGTTATTCTATTCGCATAGTGATTTGATCCAGATTCGAGCACAGAATTTCGAGATAGTATGTCGACCGAGTTGGGATTTTTCACTCGATTTTCAACGGCGAACCTGGAAATGGATTATTGGTTGGTTTTGGATATTCTCTATCATATTTTTGACTATGCAAGGAGAATGACGGTTTCTGATCAAGAAACCAGATCTGTGTCCGCACTAGGAAGTCGGGTGGACAATACTAGTTCGGAAGTGAAATTGTGTGATCGAGTGAGCGATCAGATTGGTATAGCGTACGGATGATATGTGTACATCATATGGATTTGAATGAAATTGATATTGAAAGGAGTAATCAAATCTGAATATTTGATTTTGGATAAATAAAGTTATATATCTTAGTAATATAAGATAAAACTCCCATTGATGAATCTTTTGCCAGAAGAAAATGGTTTTTGGAAATATTTGAAGTGAAAAAGAAGTTTTATACAAGTTTGAAATGATCCAAAGTTTTAAAAATATATATATCTGTATATATATATATATATATATATATATAAAGGATCTTATGAGGATTTCTGAAAAAAGGTTTTGGGAACCTTTGGATTTGGAAGGCTTTTGATTTTTGGGTAAAATCAATATTGAATTTGGAAAGCCTAGTTGAGAATTATCGATTTTGGAATAATCGATTTTGAGTAAAGGAGCTTTGTATGAGATCATACAAGGTGTATGATTTAAAGATACTATATACGTATAGTATAAAATGTTTCGATGATGGCTCTGGGGAAAAAGGCGCTCCCTTGAAATGAACTTCTCAGGAGTACCACCGGGTGGTGCTGCCTTGAGCCCCAAGGGGGGTTCTAAAGTTGATCCTGTGAGGAGTCCGGACGAAACTAGTTCCTGGGGATTATGAGTAGAGCATACCATAACGAAAGTTGTGTGTGTCGCTGAGAGCCAACAGTCTGCGTTTGATTTTATATCGGTAGACTGCGACCTATGGTATAACATAGCGAAAGTCGTGTGTGCCGCTGAGAGCCAACAGTCTGCGTTTGATTTTATATCGGCAGATTGCGACCTATGTAGGAGTGGAGAGGTTTCATTTCGACGGCGAAAATCAGAGGGCCGCTGAGAGCCTGCAGTTACATGGACTTTTGCTGTGACGGCAACGTAACCCTGGGTGTAACTGTGATCTGTTGTGTGGGGATCCATGGCGTAATCGAGAGGCCGCTGAGAGCCTGCAGTTACATGGACTTTTTCTGCGACGGCAACGTAACCCTGGAATGTAACTGTGACCAAGGCTGGGGGTGATGATTTCCAGAGCATTCTCACCAAAGATATATCCTCTATTTTCAAAAACTGTTTTCTATATTTTCAATAAAATCATTTTCCAAATATTTTCACTTGATGTTGAAAATGAGTCTGCTAAGTATTTATAGATTTTCAGTCTTACGCCTGATCAACGTATGACCGAATTTCTATGAAAACGAGGATGGACTTGTTAAGACATCGAGTTATAACAGTATTTTTATAGAAACTATTTTGGCAATATTATATAGATTTTAAAGGTGTTTGAAAATGATCAAAGAATATTTTAACTGGTTTTTAAATATTTAAATAAATTCTGCTTTCGTTCCTTTTCGAGGACGAAAAGATTCAAAGGGGGAAGGTATGTGATAACCCGGATATTTGAACATCTGTAAATTTGATAAATTAACTGAATTTAATTAATAAAAGTACAGGACTTTAGATTTGAACAAGTAAAATTCTGATTTATGTCTGAATATTCCGAGATTTTAGGCAAGTGGATTCGAGATAATTTCTTATAATCTAACATTCATTCTATTTCTAAACAAATAGAATGATTAATAATTTGATTTTGTAAAAGGGAAGATCCTAAAAAGAATTTGGAATTGGAATTCAACTAATTAATTTAGTTAAAAACTTTCATTAAATTTTGATTAAAAATATTAATTAATTAAAAGAACAAGTGTAAACACCTTAGAATCTAATTTAACATGTGTTAAGAAATGAACAATTTAAAGTGACAAATGTATAGTTTTTACAAGTGTCATATTTTTATTTTATTTTCCTTGATTTTTTTTAAATAAATCATAAGCTAAGTTATATAAACACACATCTTACTTTCCTTTCCTTTTTCTCATTTTTGCAATTCATAACAAAGAAAACCATTCAGCTGAAACATTCCTCATTTCTTGCAAAATCAGTAATCATTTTTCAAAACTCATAGTTCATTTTATGTAAAATCTACTCTCATTTAAAATCTGTAAATCAAGTTATCAACATGCATACAATCTTCAAACCTGGAAGTTGCATGCAAGTTTGTAAATCAAGAGACATGGGCATTCAACAACTCAAGTTGATAAAGCAAGTTTTCTAAAGATTTTCAAAAAGGGATTTTTCAAACTGTGCAACCCAAAACCTGGAGCTAAGCAAGGTGAAGATCAGTAAGCAAATCAAATTAAGTAATTTCAAATTTTAAAAAAACAAACAGCAAGCAACAGATCTGATCAAAGCAAGAATTTTCGAGCAATTCCAGTTCTAAATCAAATTAAAGCTTCTCTGTTCTTGGTTTACAAGTGAGTAAACTGCTGCCTTTTAATGCTTAAGCCTGTTGATAATGATGCTGTGGTAAATTGTTGAAACATTTTGCATGAAATAATTAATCATATGATCAACTCAAAATATGTTTGGTATGGTTGTATTAGGATGTTGCTTGACTTTAAAGTTTTGATTTGCCGAGTGCATGACTGTGTAAAGTACTCTTGGTCTCTGTTCTTGAATTTCAGACGTTCAAATCTTTTCAAAAAAAAAATTCTAAACTCTTCACTTAAATTCTTCTATGCATTGATGATTGAAGAAACTTTGATTTTAATATGATATCTTAAATCTAAAATTTGTTTCCCAGTAGATTTATTTGGCAACTATTTCAAAGACATGGAATTACAGTGAAAAATAATTCAAGTCTGAAATTCGATTGTTTAAATTTTGTGTTTTGGTTTTATAGTTTAATTTGATTTCGAAAATGAGAAATTTTGATAATAAACTCAGGATTTTTAAATCCATGATTTGTGGGAATTCTTGGGTTAAACAAAATTTGGGAAAAAAATCAATTTTTGTCGATCGGGAAAGTTTCGATCATCAAGACTTGGTCTGAAGCAAGCCTAGACGTAGAAGTTCGTGGTAAAAATGGAGTTGGAATTTCCTAATCCCCGAGGAAGTCGAATCGCATCAATTTAGGGTTTTTAGGCAGAAAGTTGGATGGGTTGTTTGCTGATTTTTCCATGGCGTCGTGATAGCGTCGGGAAGGCCAAGAATTGGAGGAAAGGAATGACTAGGGTCAGGTGAAGGTTCGAGCATGGGGAAGGCAGCTCTGGTGGTCGGAGTTGATGATGAAAGATGGAAGTAGACGGTAGGTTCTGGAGCCTAGGGAGGGTGGTTAGTTCAAATTTTATTTTCATGATGATTCGTCGATCTATGATGTGAGGCGACTCGGGGAAGAATGGTTGACGTGTTGATGATCGGAGCTAGGCTTGATGTCGGCCGTTCATCGTGTGCAGGTGCACCGTGTCACGCGTGCAAGTGATGGAAGTATCAGGTAGTAGAAGAAGAAGATATGTGTTTTTGTTTGAGGAGGCTTCTGCTCGAGTACTTCTTGGGGCTTTATGTTGTTTTTCTCGAATGAAACTTCGAGTTTCATTAGGGCGTGTCAGGATGTAAGTTATCGGTTGAACAGAAAAGATAAACTAAGTTTTTTTTATATAAAAAAAAGAGTTGGCGAGAAGCAGGTTTGGTTGTGAAATAATAAGGCGCTGCTCGGGAATTTTTGTGTTAGGCTCAGGTTTCATTGCGGGAAGGAAGTGAAGAAGCTTCAGGTTTGGGTAGTGATGTTCGATTTGAACAAAACAAATAATACAGGTTTAAAAAAAAAATTAAAGTGATTTATAACATATACAACCTTTGTTACAAAGGTTTGTTTAAATATGAAACTTGAGTTTTATAAATTAAGAAACGATTAATGTTCAGGCAATTTTAATCCTAAAAATTTAACCTTAGAAGGTTAAGGTAATAAGATGATGGATAAATTAATGTAAGATTAAAAGGAAAATGGATTAAAGAATTAATCAATTAAATGATTGATTAATTTAGGAAATTAAATATGGGTTATATAATAATAAGTATGATGGAAGTAATGATAATTAATCAATGTAAATGATTATCGATTAATTAATTTGAGTAATGAATTGTGGACAAATGCAATAAATGTGAATGAGTGATAGTTAAATTAAATTGTGTTATTAACTAAAGGCTAATTACTTAAAGGTGACAAATTAATGATCGATTAATCAAGGTTAATCAATTAAGGAGTAAGTAAGTGATAAGTAATTTAGGGGTTTATTACCTAATGTAAAGAATTAATATGAATATTACTTAATGATGTAATTAAAGGAATTAATTACTCAGTATCAGTGAGTTGATGTGGTAAATTTTATTAATTAATTCAGACTAATTAATTAAAAACAATCATGTGATGTTGAGTTAAGTATAATTACTTAAGGTATTTAATGAGGTGTAATTATTTAGTGAAGTAATTAGTGGATAATTACTGGACGTAATTAATTTAAGGAAATTACTTGAGGGGTAATAATTCAAGGATGATTACTTGGTGGAAGAAATTAAGTAATGATTACCATGGTAAATGAAGGATTAATTTATATAATTAATAAAGGAGTTGGTTTAATTGATGAAGTGATTAAAGAAAGATAATTTCTGGTTGTGATTTATCAAGGTTGATTGATTAATGTAATTAAGTTAAGGTTAATTATCAAATGAATTTAAGAATAATTAACCAATGGAAGTAATTAGAGGATTATTAATTAATGTAATTAATGAGGTGATCAATCTTGCTTATTAATGATTGAATGATGATGAGTGTTTGGGACTGGTTGATATCTCTGATATAAAATTGCCTTGTGATATGTTATGTTGGATGGATGGTGATAATGTGATAATCCATCAATTATGAATTGATATGTTAAAAATGTTATCTGGTAATTAAAGTTGAATTGTTTTAAATTGGACAATTTGGGGTTAAGATGACATTGGATTCGAAGAGACCGGAGTCGGGTATTAGTAAATGCCCGAACCCACTTCGATTCTTATAAACTGATTTGAGAAATCAATAAACTGATATGGAATGAATTGAATGAACTGGACCCTTTTTAATCTAAGTTTGGCACTTAGATATAGATGTGTGATTTCAGTGATGTCTATAACAAGTTGTGAACTTATAAATTGATATAAGTTACCCCGGGTTTACATAAATTGTATGCTTTTGTATTCCAAGTTAGATGGGTTTACTCACGCTGGTTTCCAGCCTAACCTTGGTGTTACTTTGGTGTAATGCTTGGGTCAGACCGAGTATTACAGATTTTTAGGTAAGGACGTTCTGGAGCTCCGGAGACGAGCTGGATGGCAGGAACGTATGAGGTGTTTTGCTATATTCATCTGGACAAGTTAGTTTTTAATTGTCCGGTATTTGTGTAATGATGTAACTCTGATGTATAAAGATATAAGTGTAATGATATAGTTCTTCTTGTAAAACTATTATTTACGTGATACTATATTTTATCCGCTGCGAATGTGGGATTGTGTGTTTCTTTTCTATTCTTCTTCTATCTCTTTCTTCTTTCCACTAACTATCTGGAAATTTCGGGATCGAAATTTCTGGGTTGTTACAACATAAGATTGGGTCAAGACATTTGGAGGAACATGATCTTTCGAAAAAGGTGAAAGACCAAGTGTAACGACCCAGAATTTTTATTAATTTAAATTTGAATTTTTAATTAATTTTTAAATATTAAGAAGTGAATTTATAAGTCAAATAAATTTTTATTTGAATTATTGGATTTAATTGGATAATTAAATCGATAATTTAATATGTGAAATTATAAAAATAATTGAAAATTGAGTTAAATATGATTGAAAATGATTTGTAAAATTTTATTTTATCATATTGAAGTTAGAACGATATTTTAGAACTTTTAAAATCGAATTAAGAGTTAATTTGTGAAAATTGAATATTTTAATATTTAAATCGACTATGAAAATAGTAAATTTTTGAACAGTCTCAGAATTGAACGAAACTAGTTCCATTGGATCCGTAATAGTTAGTTATTACTGGATTTCAATTTTCGTGTCAATCGGAGCTATCGTTTGATCGTGGCAGCTCGAAACGCATCGAATTGTTTTTAATATTAATTTGGCGAGTTAAAATAGCCATTTTTCAAAAAGTCTCGGATTTCGACGAAACCAGTTTCATCGGATCCGTAATGTGATATTATTGTAAGGTTTCAAATTTCAAGTCAATTGGATTTACCATTTGTCCGGTACAAATTAAAACGCCTAGAAAATCGATTTAAATCGGTTTAATTTAAATTGAACGTTTGTTGCCATAACTCGCACAGATGTCCGAATTAGCTTTCGAAACCTGTTCCATTGTGTCTGGAACGTGGGGTAAACCCTAGAAACGCTGGTTACGGCGCGTAAATCGGAGTTCGGAATTTCCGGATGAATAGTGTTCGATTTTTTCTCTATAAATAGCCCTCACTCTAAATAAAAAAAATAATATACAAAACCCTAGTTTCAACTGCAGCCGCCTCCTATTCAATGGATGGCCAGTATTTCTTCTCCTTCCTCCCTCGATTACTCCAAATCCATCAAGAATTAGCAAGAATGTTCAACATCAAACTTGTAGAGCACAACATGTTCTACGTATTCAACGGTGGAGATGTGGTTTGGAGCTGTATTTTGGGGGTTAGGGAGCCGCGTTCTCAAGGGGCTGCGCATGCAAAATGAGGCATCAGGAGGTGGCCGAGTTGGTCAGTGCTTGGGCCGTGCATAGGTGGTGGAAGGGGCTTCCTATTGCAAGTGGTTTGATCGAGTATCGTTGAGTGATGGAGTTGCTAATTTAAACCCTAGTATTTGATTGTATGGGTTTTGTTACGTGTGTTTATCTATAGAATTTGCGTGGAGAGGAAGATGATACGCACGGGCCTGATGAGGGGGGAGCATAGATCCAAAGGTTGTAAATAATTAAAGTTTAAAATTATATTGTTATGTTGTAAATTGTTTATAAAAATTAGTATAAACTTGTAAAAATCATAACTTTTTCATACGAGGTCGAAAACGCGCGAAACCAGTTGCGTTGGAATCGTATGGACGAGCACTACGCGATGAAATTGGTTTGGAGTCGTTTGGAGTTAGTGAGAATTTTGGGTAAAATTAAACATCCGTTTAATTTTATTCGAAATAAATCGCTAAAACGGAAATAAAATCAAGGTGAGAACTTCTCACTCAATCGAATCAGTTTCGATTTTATTTTAAATAGTTAGATTTAAAATATTTGAATGCATGTTTGAATGATGAGTGATATCTATTGATTGTTAAAATAGACATTATACGCCGTTAGTAAGCGGATGTTATTTAATAAAAACATATACTGCGAATATTTCATAAACAATGAAATTGGTATTATATGTAATAGCAATATATATATATTGGCATATGTATATATTGGAGTTATTGATTTCCCGCATTTTTTGTTTAGCGGATGAGACCCTATTGCGCCGTTATTAAGCGGATAATATTTTAAATCCCATATACCGCGATAATTTCGTACTAGAGCGAAATTGGTATTGGGCTAATGTTTGTGGATGCAGGAAAACAGGTTGGAGAGATCCAACTGGATTCCTCAACAGTATTTATTTGATTTTGAATATTTTGATATTCGTTGATTATCATATCGATATATGATATCGTTGTTGTCGTGATTGACTATTTGGTGTGTAACATCATTGGACCCAGATTTTGGGATTTTAAAATGATTTTTAAAGTGATTTTTGAAGTATAAAATAATTTTGGATTTGATCTATTTTAAGTAAATAAACGTTATAATTTTTAAAGTTATAAAAATTATGATTTTTGAGAGAAATAGTTAAAAACTGATTTTTGAGAATACGATGCTAATGATTTTATAAAATAGTTTAATCGGGATTTTAGAATTTATTGTGAAAAGTTTAAATATAGGATTTATAAAATTTAATTATTTTATGAATCAAAAATGGTGAAATAATAAAGGAGATTAAAGACGTTTTAAAAGAATAATATAAATTGATTTATATTAAGAGATTTATAAATAGATATTTATAAATTGAAATATTGACATTATAAAACGAGTTTTTATAAGTGTTTGAATGAAGTGAAAATGAATTTCATAAATGTATGGAATTTATAAAATTAAAAATGGTGAAGTTATAAATGAAATTTATAAATAGTAAGATTTATAAATTTGTGAAGTTATTTGAAGAATAGATTTGGTTAAATAAACGAATCTTATAAGTTATAAGATTTATGATTTGGAAAGTCTTTAAAAGAACGATTTTGTAAAATAATCGTTTTATAAGTATTTAACTTATAATATGAACGTTTAGTTTATAATTTAGTTATAAACTAGAATAGGTTAATAAAGAAATTTATAAAAAGGAAGTTTTTATAAATAAATAGAAATGGAATTTATAAACGTTGTTTTATAAATTCGCAAATGACTTATTTTGACAAGAAAATTTGTTGAAACCTATAAATGGAGTTATATTCACATTTTTGAATAGTGAATAATCCTTTAAATTAAAATGAATAAAAGGATGAAATTGTTAATGAAGTATATTCACGTTTTTGAATAGTGAATAATATGTTAAAGAAATTGTTTTGAATGTGATATTTCAAATAGAATTAAAACGATCTAACGATGTTTTTAAATGTGTTGAGATTCGAAACCATAGATTTCAACATTTATTGTTGAAATAGACGTTTTCGAGAAATAAAAGGAAATGGTGGACTATAACACTGTTGTTATAGTAAATGATTTCCGAAAGGAAATGTTTTGTATAGTATTGGGATTTATATATCTATTTAATTTCGAATCCCTATACTAGTGATTTTGGGTTGTCGTAACGATGTTTTACGCAACATTCGTTTTGGCCCAAATAAATATGTTTATGAGAATGATTTCCTTAAAGAATGAAATATATACTTAATCTCGATTTAAGTATATTGAATATTTTTCAAGTGTTGAAAATAAATAGATTTGTGAATTACTTATTAAATAAGTATGGAGTTGTTTTCCAATATAAAGTGAATATTAGAGAATTTATCTTTTTGAAGATAAATTGAAAATGAATAATTGAAATCATATATTCATAGATATTTTGAAATATAAATTCAATATGGAATTTATAAATGAAATTGGAAATTGAGTTTAAAAATAAATGTTGATTTATTTTTAAAGTGTGAAAATAATATATCTTGTGAAGATATTTTGGAAAATAAATAATTTGGAAAATTATTTGGAATCTAGTGATGTGTGCATATCAATTGATAGTTCAATAACCGACTATCAATATTTCCCTTTGAATGGGTAATTGATATGATTTGTTTGAATGTGAACGCCACACTTATTTTTGAATAAGCGCTCACTATTCAGGTTAACCGGGAAAGGACCATGGGGTCGTATAACCCATTCCGAATATGTGATACGTCGTTGTGAATTGCATTGATGACCGGTGTTGAAGACCGGATATTTGCGAAAGCGATAGGATGACCTATCGATTGTCTCTGCACTGGGTAGCTCCTGGTATAGAGATCTCCTTAAGTGATGGGAAATTCGATCGGGATTGTGAATACCCGGATTTGCAAGGGCTTCGTAAGAAGTGCCTTCGGTTTTGTTCGAGCCCGGAATAGACTTGTATGGATTGTGTGTCTGACATTACAAGTTGAGATGTAAAGCCGATTTCTTTCAAATATATTTCTGTTGGTGGCGGAGAATTTATTCTTTTAGCTTAACACCCTTCTCTGAGACGTACGAGCTCAGAGGTTATATAGTTGAAGTTATCAGCGATATATTCCCAATTTGGTAATGTGACATGCTGAGTGTTGCTGTAAATGATCATTGTGTTGATTATTTGTGATAGGATCATTTACTTGATCGTCTATCTTTGTGATCATTTCTATGATTATTTGTTGACCCAAAGCATGGCTTTTGTATAAAGTATGTTTTTGTGGACGTGACTACGTCGAGCCTCACACCCCGTGAATGGTCAAAACAGGAAAGATGCGGCAAGGTTATGAGGGGTAGCGCCCTTTAGGATATGTGCATTTCCTTCTGGAAAAGGGTGGTATCATGGTATGGAGCCCAGATACTTACTCATGTTGAAAACACTTTGTTATGATTGTGTGAATTGATTACGAGCGCTCGGTGAAAGGTCCCAAAGGACCGGGGGATGGCATATTCGGTCAGTTGTTACTCAGTTAGGGGTAACCCGGCCTTGTGTTGGTAGAGATCCGGTTTGGTTCTCGGGGATGTCCATCCAGAGGCATTCTCATGTGGCAATGGGAAGTTCCTTGGCCTGATCATTCGTTGGAAATCCAATTCCCAATACGAAACTTGTACGGTATTAGTTGTAGGACCTGCCATTCACTTATGGTGGTCACCACTGTTTGGATGGTAGCTATAGTAGGCATACGATAATGGTCGTATGTTGGCTAAGATTTATATTCTACTTTCGAAATGAATTTTTCCTACACTATACACTAATAATAATATCAAATGTTATTTTAAATGCGTATCAAGCATCTTTGACTATCATAAGGAGAAATCTCCTCCGATTCTGCGTTTGCATTGTGTGTGTGTGCGGGAGGCCTTATGGTAGTCTCATTTTTAAAAGCATTGCGAATTAATTTAAAAATATTCCTCTATTTTTGATTTTCAAAGATAAATAAACTGTTTTGAGTTCCCACACCAGTCACATGACTGACTTGGAGTTTATTGTTTTCCTTCCTAAACTCTGGGTGCCCACCAATTTCCACACGGGCAGTTAAGAGTTAAGGTTTATCAGGATATTCTGGATATTCTGGAGTTGCTGGAGGCAAGCTGGATAGCATGGCGTATTACTTATATAGTATTTCTTTTTCCGCTGCACTGTTGTTGTTGTTATTGTTGTACACTCTGATGATATGATGTAATGAAATGAAATGTAATGCAATAACTGATATAGTTCTTTGTTTAAAGATTATTCATTTATTATTATATGTTGTTCCGCTGCGAATTGTGAGATTCTGATGTTGTTCTATTGTTTTCTGTTCCGTTCTATTTTCTATTCTCTTTTTCTTTCTATTTTAAAACGATCTATTTTCTATTTTCTATATTCTCTATCTTCTTCTCTTCTCTATTTTCTGTTTTCTTTTCCCTATCTTTTTCTATCCTCTTCTCTCTTCTTCTGTCTTTTCTTTTTCTTAAAACCCTCAGTGTTCGGTTTTCCGTCGTTCGATTGCTCGGTAGTCGATAAAGTGAGTATCGATGTTGAATTTTCGAAAGACGAAGAATCGGGTCCTGACACCAAGATCGGCGCATAAGCGGCTAAGAGTTTTCAATGAAGTAGGAAAAGAAATCTTAAGGATGGGATCCGAAAAGTGAGTCATCTCAGTCAATTCTTGAACAATATGTCCGAGAGATTCAAGATTAGTAACATAGAGCTTGAGTTAGTGATCACATGTTCTTCCTCTTCCACAACAGCAAGAGTAAAGTCACCCATAAGCTTGGACCTTTTACTTGAGGAAGAAGATGGAATGTTAGCATGAGCATCATCACCCATTTCCTTTTCTAATGGCTCAATTGCTTTGACAATGCAGTCCTCAATGGAAATAGGTTTGTTTAACTAAGACGATGCAGAACTTCTTCATTATTTTTCCTCTTTTTGGAAGCACCACCTTTAACTCCTATCTACTTAGAAGCAATGACAAGAGCAGGCGAGCCTAAAATAAAGAAAAAGTTTATAAGATAATAATGTCAAGAATTTCATACTAGTTATAATACAAACTTATCGATGGGCTTAAGATGAACTGGAGAGGAAGTAGAGAAAGCATTATAGTTATTGATGACCAATGACCATTTCTTTTGGGCATACCCTTTCATCCTTAAGGGCTCCTTGAGTATTATATGATTATGTCAAATCAGCAAGTAATGGCGAAGATTTGCTTCCATCAGAAGTGTGAGTCTATCAACCATGTTCTTAGATGCCAGAGTGAGGGATTTGGTAGTCCCACTATTAGAGAAGCTTAATCGCTTAGGAGTCGAACCTAAAGTAAAACATCGGTTAAAAGTGAGTAATGAATATAACATTGGTAACGGGAAATAGAGACTTGCCTATAATGGAGAAAGTTCCCCTATCCTTAGAGTAGCATATGATGTAGAAAAACCGAATTTCCCAGCCTTTGGTCTTGTTTATGGAATTGATGACTAGGCTTTTCGGAAGGGGATGAATGCGATATAATGGATTATCCTACCGCCCGCCTACATTTGTTAGGCTAGCTATAGTATGAAGAATTTCAGCATTGAGTGAACGAATCTTTGCTTTCTTGGTAAGAATTTCTAAGCAATGAATTTGGAGATAATTGAATTGGAGCGACGTTTAGGTGATCCAGGAATCTCAATCGAAAGTCATAGAAGATATCACGAGTGTCATATGTGTACTGGAGTGAAGGCGAAAAACCCTTCTGGAGGGTTGCCAATTCTGCTAGTAGGACCGACACAAATAGCTTCTATGCCTATGATACTAAAGTGATTTAAGAATAGAGTCCACTTCTTCTTGATTAGTAATATACGACTGACTAAGAAGATGACCCCCTTTCTTAGCAGATGGAGAAGCTTTAGGGCCCTTACTGTGTAACGACCCGTAAATTTCATTGATTTAGTTTGGGTGAATTAATGAGTTTTTGTAATTAAATTTAGTAGAATTGAAAACTTTATAAACTAATATTGAAATGAACGCTAAAATAAATTATATATATGATGATTAAAACCTATTTACTAGCAATTTGAATAAATTTCAATAAATGAAATGGGGTAAGTAATATACCTGGATATAAAATTCATTTAAAGGGAATTTATTTAACAAGTTAACGTAAAGTTAGAAATATTGGAATAAATGAAAATTTCCATTCATACTTGAAAGCAGTTATTATAAGTTGCATGTTGAAATGGTTGATTTAATTGGAATTTAGAATTTGATTTAAACGAAAAAATAAATAAAGGTTTACAACAACGTAAATTTAGGTAATAAGGTTAGAACAAGTTGATAAGTAATAACCAAAATAAGGGAATAATATCAATGTAAATAAAGTTGAAACAAATTGGGTTAATTGGTATTTAATGAAATTTAAGGTTGGAATATTACATAGATAAGGATTTAGATGAAATGGATTGATGTTTAAATTTTAAATTACCTAATAAATTGGTCGATGAGTTTACGGTAAATAAAGTCCATTTAAATGGTAAGTAATTGTAATGTTGTTTTGATAATAAAACGTACTCTAAAATTTATTAATATAGTAACTGAGGTAAAAACTAAATAGAAATGTTGGTTAATTTGTAAAGTAATTAATAGATGTATAGTATGTAAAACCCTTAATTAACATGTTCAATTGAAAGAAATTACAACATTTGTTTGGAAATGATATTCACTTGGGAGAATGTGAAATGTAATACCATGTTTATGAGGGGTAAAATTTTATATATTAAGGAAGTTTTATCAATTGTTTTAAAACCATATTTTACAGGCGAAATAGACAAGATTTCACGTTTTTGAAGTATAACCATTTACACAAATCTAGGGTGTATATTGAAGTATTAGTGAAATGAAACGTTGAATTGAAACGTAAACAAAGGTTAAATATGCTTATATAGGATAACGATGGTTCGAATAAAAAGAGTATGGGAATCAACATTTAATTACTTATTTGAATTTAAATTATGATAGTATGATTTATTGCAATAAAATGGATTTAATATTTAAGAATTACGTAAATATTTATTTCGATGAAATTGAAGTTATTTATGTAATGAGTATGAATATAACGTTAATTTTACTTATAAAATTGACAATTGATATTGAATGAAAAGAATGCAAATATAAGTGGGTCAATATATTGGAAATTTGTGTATAATAAATAGGTTTTATTGTAATTAAATGAAGTCAAACATCTAAAAATTATGTTAATAGAAAGTCAAATGGAATGTAGGAATATTATGGTAATAGTTGTAAATCTAATATTTTATCCGTTCAATGATAGTAAATTCAAAACAGAATGAAAGTGAATTTAATAGAATTATGGGAGATTAAATTTATAAATTTGGAATTTAATGAAACTAAGGTTAATATTTGAATTGATAAATTTATCTTCTTTAATTTGACGTTTAAATTTTGTTTAAATCATTGTAAATGGTTAAGAAATATAAAGGTGATAAATTTACAAATTTTAGAATTGGAATTTAAAATTTGATTTAACCAATTAATTGTAAATTTATTTAATTAATATAAAAAAAGCCATTTTAGCCACTGACTCGGATTTCGACGAAACAAGTTTCATCGGATCCGTAACCGCGAATTTTTGTAGGGTTTCAAGTTTCGTAGCGATCGGACTTGTCGTTTGACCGTACGAACGCGAAACGCCTTGGAATCGATTTAATTGAAATCAATTTGAAATCAATTTGAAAATATTGATTTCAGCATAACTTCTTCATACGATGGAATTTGGACGCGAAACTTTTTCCATCACGTTCAGAATATTTTTAAACACCTAATTGATATATGGGTTTACCAAATTTCGTTCCGGGGTCAGAACGGGCTTTTTGGGCCACGTTTACCGGTAGTAACCCGATCCATCTATTTTCAACTTTACCTATATAAACCCAGTTTTAGACCCTAGCCTCTATCTATTCTCATTTGTTTGTGTATACAATCACCCAGCTCCTCCTCTTCCAATGGCTGCAAACACTATATCCAAATACAATTCAAAAATCAAATCCAAAGCAAAAATTCAACCTCCTCAAACCATAGCAAATTATATATGGATTTGAAGCTCTCGACGAGTGCAACCTAAATCTATAATTCATTTTTGAAATCGAATCAAAATTCTTCCAGAAAACCCTAGTTTATTCACGGCCGTTCGTTTTGGGTTATTGGTTTCGACGGCGGATTCTCGACGAGGCTTCAATCGGGGAGTGGCAGTGGGTGGAGATAATTGTTCTGAGTGCATCGGTACGGCTGCTGTTGTCAAAGGATGCTCAGATACGCCATGATAAACGTGGCAAGGGGTCGAAGGCACTTGCGCTAGGGGCGGCCGAGAGCGTGACGTGTGGGACTATTAAAGTCGGCCGTGCCTGAGGAACGCAGCGGCGAGCTTCGATCAGCGAGTGTGGACGTTGGGAGGGGTCGTGCGTGTTCGAGTTTGGTGGCGGTGTGGTTTTGCTGTACGCGATTTTTAGGGTTTGCTCGGTAGTTTTGTGTGCAAGAAATTGGATGGTGACGCAGAATTTTTTAGGGGAAGGTGAGTTATTTTATTATGCTTTTAATTTAATTTTTGTTTCCAATCGTTCAACAAGCATACTTTCTCATACGATGGCCAATTTACGCGTGATTTTTTTTATTAGGATCGTAATTAAATTCTGGACATTTTGACACTGGTTTGGACGGATTTGGAGACTGTCAAATTTTTCGGTTTAAATCGGATTTAAATTCGATTTAAATTCAAAAGGTGAGTGTTTTAACCCACTCACAATTTCTAAGGTTTCTTATGTTTGTTAAATTGATTTAAGATATGAGTAGAAATTTATTTATGACTGTTTGGCATGTTTTATTCATCATCTCAGTTACATCGCATTTTTTAAATTTAACTGTTTATTAATTTTATTATTGCTTAAAAATTTGACAGTTAAAATTTATTTATTTGCATATAAACGGCTAGTTAAACAGTTATTAAATTTATTATTGAATATAAACTGTTAGTTAATACCTGTTATTTAGTACCCGTTATATTTTATATGCTCTATATTGATGTTTGTTTAAATTGGATGATGGTTTGTAATAAATGGTTGATGATTGATATTTGGACGAATGTATGTTTATTTATATTACTTCAAGTTGTTATGCATTTCATTTCATTCAGGATTGCAGTTTGAAATGATATACAACCGCATTTTATTATTAAATTACAGATTTAAATGATAAATATCCGTATCACTTGACCATAGGATAGAAAATTATATACAGGCACCACGGTATATATATAAAATTATTTTTGAAAGGATTTATGATTTTGGATAGGATATGGTTTAATAAATATTAATTTCTGATCCTATATAAAATCTTATTTTATATACATCTATAGTTAAATTATTGAATTTAAGTTGTGTATAAATTTGTTAAATAAAATAAATAAGATGAATATTGGAGTTTGATTATTTTATATTATATGGTTAAGTGCATGTTAAGATATTGAGAACATATAAAGTTTTAAATGATTTAAACCAATTAATATTGGGAGTTAAATTGAATTTTTTTTTGCAATCAAGCTTAATTAAGAATTTAACTTCATAAGTTGATGTAGAATTTATTAACTTGGGATTTTAAAATAAAAGGGTATGATATTTATAACTGTATTTTATTTCAAGATGAATTAAATAGATATTTCTAGTATAAATAAATTGAAGGATATTTTTAGATAAAAGTAATTTGAGTTTTACTTAAATGATTACTGGTTTATTAGGCAAATATTTCAAACTAAATAATAGGACTTTAAATTGTTGAATAGAAATTTTCAACCTTAGTTCCAATTGTTTAATATTCAAAGTTTGAAATATATTGAAACTGAAGTGGTTATTGAAACTTAAAGCGATTTTGAAATTTATGGATTTTGACTTAATTTTAAATGAAATAAATTGTAAGTCGCGGAAATTATTTTATTTTATAAAGAAATGTTAATTGCAAACTAATTTATTCTATATACCGTTTGAATATCCAAACCATCCAAGTTTTGAAAGTTATGGTTTTAAAGCTAGCAAATTTCGTAGTTTTATGTTTGAAAGTTATAATTCAAATGTTTGGTTTTCAATTATTATAAATCTTAAAGTAATATGATTTTGGAAAGAAATATATTTGAAATAAAATGATATTATATTAATTTAGGGTTTATAAAAATAATATCAAATGAGTTTGTTTTGTAATGAAAAGGATATCGTATTTATACGATTTTGAAATAGATATTTTATTCTGGTTTTGGAAGTAAAATTATTTTTAAATGAACGCGGTGTTATAATAACGTTTGGTTGTTAAAGAGACCTGGATCGGAAGTTGTCATACTCTCTGCCAACTCGGAAAACCACTTTAACAACCGTGTACACGGTGGAGATTCATGAATGAGGTGAGTTGGCGGCGGTGTTTCCTGTAAGGTAAATACGTGGACCCAACTCCCGTTAGTTGGCATAAGGTGGCTAAAATAGGAGCGATTGACGGATTAATAAGGTAGCACCTTTGATCAGACACTTCCCTTCGATGCTATACTCTGACTTTGGATTGATTCGGTGGCCACCTTCACTTTTGATTTCTTTGATTTGGGGGAGTTTGTTCGAGGTGGCCGGTAGCTGCGCGCTACGCGTTACCACCGACCCGGAAGCGTAATTGGTATATCTACCCTGGCATTGCCTAGTTGTACCATGTCACCTACCCTATCGCGCCTTTTACGAGTTTCTATTTGTGTCGTACCTATGCAGTGTCTTCTCGTAGTCTCCCGATCAGGAGATATGCAGGCACTGTATAGACTATTGGCACTATTATGTGTTAAGGTGGAAAATGTAAAGCCTTAACGCTATTTAAAGAAAGTTTATTTTACAATTAGACACTATTATAATAGCGTAATATACTACATAGCAAATAGTTTAATGGATCCTTAGGAGATGTAAATCCCGAGCATCTCTTGAGTTACTGCACTCATATTTATTTCTGTTAATTTAACTTACATAAGATCTTTTAGTTCTGACTCGAGTGTTTTTGTCTTTTCAAATTCGCTCGGTTCAGTCCGAGCATTTTAGAATTTGAAGATTTAGCTCTGGAGGACGAAGACGAAGATTTGTATTATTATTATTTATATTACTGCACTACACTCATACTGTTCTGCTGCATTGTTATTGGTACTGATGTGTATTATATATATATAATCAAATGTTTTGTAAATAAATTTATAAACTGCATATTTTATTATTATATTTTATCCTTTCGCAGTGAGATTCTGTTTTCTTTTATTTCTTTCTTGTTTTTTTATTTACCCCATAACAATCCGCCCTTCCGTATGCTTTGAATTGGTACGTGTGTCGATTTAAAGCGTGCGAAAAGGCGGGACGTTACAATGTGGTATCAGAGCTTTGGTTTAGCGATAAACCTTAGCTTTGTGGGGTCTGACTCTTTATTAATAGGGTAATAATACCCTATGGGAGTTGCTGAGAGTAAATATGAGAGAGCGTATTTGTTAGTGTTACAAAAGGTTTTAATATTGTGTTAATTTATTCTGTTTTGTATTTATAAATTCTATTTGATGCATGGGACGCTATGACATCAATAGGGATTTCTAAACACCTAATAGGATAGACTGACATAATATTTGTTATAATATAGGTGAATGAAATAATTTTGCCTATTATATTTTCTATATATAAAGTAATAAATTTTATATTTGATTGTAGTATTTTGGTTGTTAGGTAATAAATTTATAATTAATAGTCGAAATAAGATTGAAAATAAGATAAATGAAATTGGAAACTTAAAGTTTTAGTTACGGGATTTTGAAAATTTCTTTTGAATAATTTTGAATACAATGATATTATTTATAAGTATTTTCTGATATAAATATTTCCATATAAATTGAAAGAATTATTTTAAACAGGGAATTTCGAAAAGAAAATTTCTGTACTCCCCTCTCTGTCGCTGGAAAATAATTTCGGTGATGGTGGCCGAATCATCGACATTCATTTTCGAGTTTCGAAGTGGGAATACCACTGGAGTAGTTTTACTGCAGATTTAATTTGATAAATAAATATAAATTTTAATTGTTTTAAATATAATTAAATACATAAATGGTAAGTATATGTTACCTTTTATTTTTAAAATAATTTGAAATAAAACCTGGTATTTAATTCTTAAGTTTCCATTAATAAATAGTTTCAATTACTGGAGTGAATTGGAACGAAGGTAACTAATAAATTGAAGCCTCTAAAGGAAATAAGAGATTTAATGCTAAGTTATAAATAGTATTAAATGAAATTTGAAATTGGAACCTATGAAATAAAGAATATGATTATTGAACATTTAATAAAAGGTAAAAATTTATTGAACAATGAATTAATTAAAAAAATGAGAAAACTTGTATAACTTTCAATTACATTCTTTAAAAAGCATATATATAACTTACCAAATATAAAAAGTTGAAATGTTTAATAAGAAATGTAATGGAAATTGTACAGTAAAAGTATGTAATGAAAGTGTTCAATAAATTGCTTTTATTTATTAGAGTTGGTGGTATAGAGTTATAAACTTAAGTATAAATGAATGATAATGAACTTAAGTAAATAGCTGAAGCTATTTATAAATAAAATTAGTAGGAAGATGCATACTGTAATAAATGAAAATAAGTAATAAATAAATGAGGACATGCAATAATGAATGAATGAATACAATAACGAAATAAAAGGAACTGGCATGACCTGAGTTAATGGGATTGAATAATTGTAAGTAATAAGTAAAAATAAATGAAGAAAACATTTCATGAGTAAATGTAAATTAAAAAGATAAATCACTGTATAAATAAAAAGAAAATCAAACATCAAAGGTATGAAATGAAATTAATAATAAGTTAAGTTGATTGTTGTTTGGATTTGTTGTTGTTTAGTTGATGGTTGTTTGGGCAAGGATACTTTAAAATTGGATTTGGGTGAATGAATAATCTATTTAGTATTATCTAATACTGTTGAGTAAATGATGCGCTAGAAGTTTATTCTTCATTCCGTAGAATTTAAAAGTTTCCAACCCGAACAACTATTGGTTTGTTTGATTAAATGGTCGCTTTGTATTTGTTGTGTATGTTGTTTGTTGAAATTGATGGTTGTTGTATTGATTTGTTGTTAGTGATTGAAACCACCTAAATATTTCACTTTATATAAATTGTTAACCCTTTGGATTTTATAAGTGAAATGCAGGTTATGGAAGCAATCGCTACTGCTTTTGGTTCCATAAATTAAGCGTAAATTCCTGACAAATAGGTACGTTTCGGATTACGGTTTATACCGCTATTTTATATATTTTCCCGGGTTGGGATATAATATTTTGGACAATAAATGTAATATAATTGTTATATTTGATATTATATTTTCTCCCGAGCCTCTCCGTACAAAGGAGACTCTGCCAAAATTTTCCGTAAATTTTTGGACATAGAAATTATTCTGAAAATGTTTTTCCAAACTTTATCTATTTAAGTATAAAAAGATATAATGATTATAAAATGGGTATATTTTAGTTAAAGTAATAAGTTTTGTAAATTATTGTTTATAAGTTAATATTTTGAATAAGATGTATTGTTTATTTAAATTCTTCCTTCTCCCTTCTTTTTCCTTTTCGGGGACGAAAAGTTTTGAGTGGGGGAGAGTGTAACGACCCGTAAATTTCGTTGATTTAGTTTGGGTGAATTAATGAGTTTTTGTAATTAAATTTAGTAGAAATGAAAACTTTATAAACTAATATTGAAATGAACGCTAAAATAAATTATATAAATGATCATTAAAACCTATTTACTAGCAATTTGAATTAATTTCAATAAATGAAATGGGGTAAGTAATATACCTGGATATAAAATTCCTTAAAGGGAATTTATTTAATATGTTAACGTAAAGTTAGAAATATTGGAATAAATGAAAATTTCCATTCATACTTGAAAGCAGTTATTATAAGTTGCATGCTGAAATGGTTGATTTAATTGGAATTTAGAATTTTATTTAAATTAAAATAAATAAATTTACAATAACGGAAATTTAGGTAATAAGGTTAGAACAAGTTGATAAGTAATAACCAAAATAAGGGAATAGTATCAATGTAAATAAAGTTGAAACAAATTGGGTTAATTGGTATTTAATGAAATTTAAGGTTGGTGTGACGCCCCACCTCTATACTCGCAATAACAAAGAGTATTAAAAGAAATACTGTCTGCTATCACGAAGAATAAAGCTGGATAGGAGCGGCCATCCGTAGTTAGGCCTTACACTAGTATTAGTTACCTCGATAGGAGTGGTATATATTTTTATCTTTCATCTCATATTTATTTACTCCCATCGACATACCCAATTCTAGTATAAAACGAACTACGATGGTTCATAATAGTTTAGGACAATATATATAATAATAACACATATACTGTAAACTCGGAACACAGATATAACAGAAAGTCTCATATATATATATAACTGATGTCAGTTACAATACATATGATACAACTACCACTGTCGACCCAGGAAGTTACATATACAAGTACATTATCATATATAATATACATGAATACATATCTTCCTATACAAATACACTAACTGCTATAAATGACAACGACTACTCCAAAAGATATGAAGTGACTTCATAGCTCAAGCAGCAACCCAAAGCTAAAAATCTACAACCTGTAAATACTCGGTCTGACCCGAGTATTACATTCAAAAAATAATAATACACGGGTCAGTCTAATTCAAACTCAGTTATTAGTGCACAGAAGCAATAATAATTAAATAAAAATTAGACGAAAGTCACAATAAATTTACCTATCCGATTCTTAAATAAGAAAATCGGATAACGGTAAATATAACACGTAATAGTGTTAAACAACAAATCAGCAAATTCAAATCATCAACAAAGATAACTGAAAAGAATATCGATGAAGATAATTTAAAAACATCAGAATTGCCTAAACGGCGATTAACAACAAAATCATCAAATCAACCAATCAAAATACAACTCCAAAACATAACGAAATATCAATTAAAATCAATGCTATGTGGCTGCAGTACACGCACGCGTGCACTGCCTCGCCACTGCAGCGTTAAAAATAGAAAACAGCACGAGGTCAAATCCGAGCTACAAACTGGATTCAACTCAAGCGTAATTAGAAGAAAAAATCCCAATGTAATTAAGTGGTCAAGACAGCTAATTCATATTCAAGCTGCCTCAACACAACTGTAAATCAACTCAAGTACAAAATGTACCAATCACAAAAACACAAACGAGTGAACTGGCCGAGACAGCTACGAGTGAAGACATGGACAATGCACAATGGCTATACTTCAAATGAACTAATGCACAGTGAAGTATGCATCAAAACCAAATGCAATGCTTCAGTTTCTAACAAGTGACCAAGTGCAAATGCTCAAACTACTAATAAAGACAGAGGTCAAGCTAATGTTACATGAATACTGGCAACAAATTGGTGCAAATACAACCTGCAGCTATACACAATGGCATATGACCAGAAGCAATGCAAGTGAGACCAAACAAACAAGTCCACAGTCAAGTGAAGCAAAAGAGCAGCCTCGACATCAAAGAAGTAAACCCAAATACATGAAGCAGTGCAACAACATGCACTAGTGAAACATGTGCAACTGACACAAATGCTCAGGGTCAACTGGGCACACAACTACAAGTATGCAGTAGCAAACAAATCCAGACCAATATCATAATGAAAACTCTAGTCACAAGTGCAGACAACATTTGAATACATTGAAATTGAATGAACCAGACTCAAGACTATGCAGTGAAACCAAAGACAGTGTATCAGTCAGAGGTAAAACACAACAAATGGTCACTAGTATCACCAAGTCAAAGACGAACTGAAGACCAATTAAAGACTTCAAGTATCAAGTGGATAACCAATGCAACAACTCAGGTCAGTGAATACTTCAGATGTGCAGACACATAAACAATTCCCATGATGAATATGCAGTGTAATGAAAACTAAAATGTACCCAAGTAAATGCACTGGGACATAAAATACATGAATACAATGCAATACTTCATTGATTGGCTCGGGTCGAGACCGAATCAGACTCAACTAAAACATGAAGTGCGAATACACAAACCAATACAAAGCCTGACCATCTACATGACCTAAATGTACATAGTTAAGTAAAGCAGATGTAAATTTGTTCGAAGAGAATAGAGCAATGCGAAACAATAAGAATGCAAACAACTCAATAAAGCATGGTAAAGACCAAACTAACATAAACACTTGCAAACTGTCTCAATAGTCCTAATGCAACAGAATCACTACTGCATAATCAAAACCCAAGTGTACCTCAATGCCGAGCGACATCAAGGACCAGAGGCAATCCAATGCCGTAGTCACTTTTATTTTTTCATAGTAGATAATATGAGGAACACGGCCAGTATCAAGTTTAAGTTATACCAGAAAACTCGAACCAGAGACAATAATTCAAATGAAAATGGACAGCAAGCTCAAGGTGGATAATGTGAGTACAGACTCGAGTGAATCGAAGCAAACAATTTTAACAAGTGCACCAAACAGTAACAGTGCAGTTCGAAGTCAAAATAGCAAGTGGTACAAGACCAAAGTCAGATAACATGAGGAACAATGAATTAACAAAGTTAATGTCAGAGTTCAAATGCCAGAATTTCACAGATGTGTGGCCAAAGTGATATATCGTAATAGAATACCTAAAGTGACCGAAGTCATGTAACAACAGGTTACAAATTCAACAAAAGCCAAATTAAGAAACCGAAGTCAAAACTCAAATCAAGCTTTATCACAGTTTCTAATCAAATCAATGCAGAAGTTTCAAGCTAAGCAAGGCAGTGGCCGAAGCCAAATTACTTTCACAAAATTCCAAAGCCGAGTAAAACACACAAAATCACATATATAAACGAAATCGAATTAGATGTAAGTAATTAAAAATTACTCACCTAGGTCTAAGCGGAGATGACCTCGTTCACGTGAAGGCGTTCGACAGTTTGAAGCGGCCGAAGTTCCCCCCTTTTTGTCCACTCTAAGTCGACCAACCATCAGCAGCTGGAATCACCTGCGAGATAGAGCGAAGCAAGGGACGAGCATCTGAAGTCGGCGACCGTTAATTGCACGAAACCCTAATTTGAATTAGAGGAACGAACTAAAGGAACGAAGCGGCCACCATTTTTCGTTCATTTTTTGGTTTTAGGGTTACCAATCGAAATGATAAAGGCGGAACCGGGTTATCAACCCTTAACAATATTCACGGCATCCATAAAAACATGGCCAAGACTTTGCTTAAAGCCCAAACACTTAACCAATTTTTTTCTTCAAAGAATTTACAACTGATTTAAAAACTCCAATAGCAATTAGCAACCAGATTTAATCGTCTAACAACGATATTAATCAACACAAAAATCCGGGTTGTTACAGACTCCCCTCCTTATAAAAATTGCGTCCCCGATATTTTCATAATTAAGGACGTTAACAACAATTATTATTAAGCTAGATAAATAAAGGTCAAGAACACAAACGTCAAAGAAATCTTTTAATCTCATAAAATAAATGCACAAATTATCAACAAAATCTAACTATCAATTAGATAATCAGAAGACAACAAAACTGGATAAATGCAATTATCAGCAATATTCAATCATCAATTAGATAATCGGATTATAGAAATCACAAACAACAATACCTAATTATCGATACGATAATTGGAAAACAACAAAATCTAATTATCAACAAAGATAATTAGAAAGACAAATCACAATTCACAAAACCGCAAACATCTAGTTATCAACCAGAAAATCAGAAAACACGAACTCCATAATCAGCAAACTCTAACCATCAACAGAGATGGATAGAAAACAGCAATTCAATATAACCAACAGAATCTAGAATCAATTAGAGACTAGAAAATCTTATAATCAGCACAATTAGCAATTATCTAATTATCAAAAACGATAATCAGAAATCTCTAATCAACAAATATTCGATTATCAAAAACGATAATCAAATCAACAAATATTCGATTATCAAAAACGATAACCAAATCAACAAATATTCGATTATCAAAAACGGTGATCAAATCAACAAATATTAGATTATCAAAAACGATAATCAAATCTCAAATCAACAAATATTCGATTATCAAAAACGATAATCAAATCAACAAATATTTGATTATCAAAAACGATAATCAAATCTCAAATGAACAAATATTCGATTATCAAAAACGATAATCAAATCAACAAATATTCGATTATCAAAAACGATAATCAAATCTCAAATCAACAAATATTCGATTATCAAAAACGATAATCAAATCAACAAATATTCGATTATCAAAAACGATAATCAAATCTCAAATCAACAAATATTCGATTATCAAAAACGATAATCAAATCAATAAATATTCAATTATCAAAAACGATAATCAAATCTCAAATCAAAAAATATTCGATTATCAAAAACGATAATCAAATCAACAAATATTCGATTATCAAAAACGATAATCAAATCAACAAATATTCGATTATCAAAAACGATAATCAAATCTCAAATCAACAAATATACAATTATCAAAAACGATAATCAAATCTCAAATCAACAAATATTCGATTATCAAAAACGATAATAAAATCAACAAATATTCGATTGTCAAAAACGATAACCAAATCTACAAATATTCGATTATCAAAAACGATAATCAAATCAACAAATATTCGATTATCAAAAACGATAATCAAATCAACAAATATTCGATTTTCAAAAACGATAATCAAATCTCAAATCAACAAATATCCAATTACCTGCAGATAATTGGAAACAACAAATATCTAGAATCAATTAAGATAACTAGAAAATCAACATAAAAGGCGGATCGATCCCAACAAATGGCGAGTTTTTACGCTACGCCGCACGTGCATCAACAAATGGCCGAAGCCTACCAAGTACTATATTTTTGGCGCCCAACAAATGACTCGGAGGTCCAACAAATGACCCGAAGGTCCAACAAATGACCTGAAGGTCTAGTACTGGCATTGACCCGAAGGTCCAACAAATGACCCGGAGGTCCAACAAAGTGGCTCGAAAGCACACGAAAATCATCAAAACAGCAAATATTTCATTTAACGAGTCCGGAATTAACCAAAATAGCAAACGCACATGTCCCATACCACATGTTTTACTAAATCGTTTGATTCTCTTCATCGTTTCCTTGAACGTGTAAAATTATGTATTTCAAAAATAACATTTCACATTATCAAACGAACAAGTCCGGAATTAAGCGAATCAGTAAAAGAAAGGGGTCATAATCCTCGATTTTGCTGAAACGTTTAAGTCACTTTCTCATTCTTCCGAAAGCACAAACTGTAAAAATTCTGAAAACAATTTCATTTATTTTATAAAACTAAATAATTTACATTCTCAAACGAACAAGTCCGGAATTAAGCGAATCAGTAAAAGAAAGGGTTCATAGTCCTCGATTCTGCTGAAATGTTTAAATCTCTTTCTCATCCTTCTGAAAGCGTAAACTATAAAAAATTTGGAAATAATTTTTATTTTTAAAACGATTTGCAAATCCGTGATTAAAAACAGCAACATTAGTGACAATTTCGACAAGGAAATTGCACTTCTCAAAATACCGTAGAATGGATCTCAAAATCAGCATTGCGGGATAACCGCTTGAAAATCCACTTTAAAGATTGGATGGTCACTGAAGTCAAAGCGACAGTGATTCTTATACGTCAAAATCTCATCAAAATAATTTGCATCAAAACATAATACCAGTGAAATTTCGTTCATTAGAAATGTCAACAAAACACCGTACTTTAAAAATTTAGCATTGGTGTAAAAATCCCGTTATAAAATAACGGCAACAGAATACGTTTAAAACCAAACATCGGTTCAACGTAAAAATAATGCAGTAACGTGCAACATAAATTTGCACGTATACCGCAAAATGAACAAAGAAATCATTCAAATATATCTTCAATGAAGATAAATTTAAACTGCAAAAATCTCAACTAATTCACATAACTGCAATCGCTTCGAATCCTCAAATCGGATTTGAAATTTTCAAAGAAAACAAAATAAACACAGTTATGTAAACAACAAATGAAATTTATTTCAATTTCATATTTTGATTTTTAAATCAAAAGGATTATCAGCTGTGTTCAGCGAAGACAGTCTCACTGTTTTCGCTGCGCACTCTGATAAACAAAACACGAATCAACCAATCATCAAAACACAATTTCACTTTTTAGTTTTAAATAAAGATATTTAAAAATTTCAACATATTTTCGAAACTTTAGTTTTGACTCAAAGAACAATAAAACATCGACTAATAGTTGTAACACATGTTCCATCTAAGTTATGTTATATATTATGTCCGTAAACCCCAAGCTCTGATACCAACTGTGACGCCCCACCTCTATGCTCGCAATAACAAAGAGTATTAAAAGAAATACTGTCTGTTATCACGAAGAATAAGGATGGATAGGAGCGGCCATCCGTAGTTAGGCCTTACACTAGTATTAGTTACCTCGATAGGAGTGGTATATATTTTTATCTTTCATCTCATATTTATTTACTCCCATCGACATACCCAATTCTAGTATAAAACGAACTACGATGGTTCATAATAGTTTAGGACAATATATATAATAATAACACAAATAATGTAAACTCGGAACACAGATATAACAGAAAGTCTCATATATATAACTGATGTCAGTTACAATACATATGATACGATACATATGATACAACTACCACTTTCGACACAGGAAGTTACATATACAAGTACATTATCATATATAATATACATGAATACATATCTTCCTATACAAATACACTAACTGCTATAAATGACAACGACTACTCCAAAAGATATGAAGTGACTTCATAGATCAAGCAGCAACCCAAAGCTAAAAATCTACAACCTGTAAATACTCGGTCTGACCCGAGTATTACATTCAAAAGAAAATAATACACGGGTCAGTCTAATTCAAAGTCAGTTATTAGTGCACAGACTCAATAATAATTAAATAAAAATTAGACGACAGTCACAATAAATTTACCTATCCGATTCTTAAATAAGAAAATCGAAAAACGGTAAATATAACACGTAATACTGTTAAACAACAAATCAGCCAATTTAAATCATCAACAAAGATAAGTGAAAAGCATATCGATGAAGATAATTTAAAAAAATCAAAATTGCCTAAACGGCAATTAACAACAAAATCATCAAATCAACCAATCAAAATACAACTCCAAAACATAACAAAATATCAAATAAAATCAACGCTATGTGGCTGCAGTACACGCACGCGTGCACTGCCTCGCCACTGCAGCGTTAAAAATAGAAAACAGCACGAGGCCAAATCCGAGCTACAAACTGGATTCAACTCAAGCGTAATTAGAAGAAAAAATCCCAATGTAATTAAGTGGTCAAGACAGCTAATTCATATTCAAGCTGCCTCAACACAACTGTAAATCAACTCAAGTACAAAATGTACCAATCATAAAAACACAAACGAGTGAACTGGCCGAGACAGCTACGAGTGAAGACATGGACAATGCATAATGGCTACACTTCAAATGAACTAATGCACAGTGAAGTATACATCAAAACCAAATGCAAAGGAATAATGCAATGCTTCAATTTCAAACAAGTGTCCAAGTGCAAATGCTCAAACAACTAATAAAGACAGAGGTCAAGCTAATGTTACATGAATACTGGCAACAAATTGGTGCAAATACCACCTGCAGCTATACACAATGGCATATGACTAGAAGCAATGCAAGTGAGACCAAACAAACAAGTCCACAGTCAAGTGAAGCAAAAGAGCAGCCTCGACATCAAAGAAGTAAACCCAAATACATGAAGCAGTGCAACAACATGCACTAGTGAAACATGTGCAACTGACACAAATGCTCAGGGTCAACTGGGCACACAACTACAAGTATGCAGTAGCAAACAAATCCAGACCAATATCATATTGAAAACTCTAGTCACAAGTGCAGACAACATTTGAATACATTGAAATTGAATGAACCAGACTCAAGACTATGCAGTGAAACCAAAGACAGTGTATCAGTCAGAGGTAAAACACAACAAATGGTCACTAGTATCACCAAGTCAAAGACGAACTGAAGACCAATTAAAGACTTCAAGTATCAAGTGGATAACCAATGCAACAACTCAGGTCAGTGAATACTTCAGATGTGCAGACACATAAACAATTCCCATGATGAATATGCAGTGTAATGAAAACTACAATGTACCCAAGTAAATGCACTGGGACATAAAATACATGAATACAATGCAACACTTCATTGATTGGCTCGGGTCGAGACCGAATCAGACTCAACTAAAACATGAAGTGCGAATACACAAACCAATACAAAGCCTGACCATCTACATGACCTAAATGTACATAGTTAAGTAAAGCAGATGTAAATTTGTTCGAAGAGAATAGAGCAATGCGAAACAATAAGAATGCAAACAACTCAATAAAGCATGGTAAAGACCAAACTAACATAAACACTTGCAAACTGTCTCAATAGTCCTAATGCAACAGAATCACTACTGCATAATCAAAACCCAAGTGTACCTCAATGCCGAGCGACATCAAGGACCAGAGGCAATCCAATGCCGTAGTCACTTTTATTTTTTCATAGTAGATAATATGAGGAACACGGCCAGTATCAAGTTTAAGTTATACCAGAAAACTCGAACCAGGGACAATAATTCAAATGAAAATGGACAGCAAGCTCAAGGTGGATAGTGTGAGTACAGACTCGAGTGAATCGAAGCAAACAATTTTAACAAGTGCACCAAACAGTAACAGTGCAGTTCGAAGTCAAAATAGCAAGTGGTACAAGACCAAAGTCAGATAACATGAGGAACAATGAATTAACAAAGTTAATGTCAGAGTTCAAATGCCAGAATTTCACAGTCGTGTGGCCAAAGTGATATATCCTAACAGAATATCTAAAGTGAACGAAGTCATGTAACAACAGGTTACAAATTCAATAAAAGCCCAATTAAGAAACCGAAGTCAAAACTCAAATCAAGCTTTATCACAGTTTCTAATCAAATCAATGCAGAAGTTTCAAGCTAAGCAAGGCAGTGGCCGAAGCCAAATTACTTTCACAAAATCAGAGTATCAGAAAATTCCAAAGCCGAGTAAAACACAAAAAATCACATATATAAACGAAATCGAATTAGATGTGAGTAATTAAAAATTACTCACCTAGGTCTAAGCGGAGATGAACTCGTTCACGTGAAGGCGTTCGACAGTTTGAAGCGGCCGAAGTTCCCCCCTTTTTGTCCACTAAGTCGACCAACCATCAGCAGCTGGAATCACCTCGCGAGATCGAGCGAAGCAAGGGACGAGCATCTGAAGTCGGCGACCATTAATTGCACGAAACCCTAATTTGAATTAGAGGAACGAACTAAAGGAACGAAGCGGCCACCATTTTTTGTTGGTTTTTTGGTTTTAGGGTTACCAATCGAATTGATAAACGAGGAACCGGGTTATCAACCCTTAACAATATTCACGGCATCCATAAAAACATGGCCAAGACTTTGCTTAAAGCCCAAACACTTAACCAATTTTTTTTCCAAAGAATTTACAACTGATTTAAAAACCCCAACAGCAATTAGCAACCAGATTTAATCGTCTAACAACGATATTAATCAACACAAAAATCCGGGTTGTTACAGTTGGAATATTACATAGATAAGGATTTAGATGAAATGGATTGATGTTTAAATTTTAAATTACCTAATAAATTGGACAATGAATTTAGGGTAAATAAAGTCCATTTAAATGGTAAGTAATTGTAATGTTGTTTTGATAATAAAACGTACTCTAAAATTTATTAATATAGTAACCGAGGTAAAAACTAAATAGAAATGTTGGTTAATTTGTAAAGTAATTAATAGAATGAATAGTAGGTAAAACCCTTAATTAACATGTTCAATTGAAAGAAATTACAACATTTGTTTGGAAATAATATTCACTTGGGAGAATGTGAAATGTAATACCATGTTTGTGAGGGGTAAAATTTTATATATTAAGGAAGTTTTATCAATTGTTTTAAAACCTTATTTTATAGGCGAAATAGACAATATTTCACGTTTTTGAAGTATAACCATTTATATAAATCTAGGGTGTATATAGAAGTATTAGTGAAATGAAACATAAACAACGGTTAAATATGCTTATAGGATAACGATGGTTCGAATAAAAAGAGTATAGGAATCAACATTTAATTACTTATTTGAAATTTAAATTACGATAATATGATTTATTGCAATAAAATGGATTTAATATTTAAGAATTACGTAAACATTTATTTCGATGAAATTGAAGTTATTTATGTAATGAGCATGAATATAACGTTAATTTACTTATAAAATTGACAATTGATATTGAATGAAAAGAATGAAAATATAAGTGGGTCAATATATTGGAAATTTGTGTATAACAAATAGGTTTTATTGTAATTAAATGAAGTCAAACATCTAAATATTATGTTAATTGAAAGTTAAATGGAATGTAGGAATATTATGGTAATAGTTGTAAATCTAATATTTTATCCGTTCAATGATAGTAAATTGAAAACAAAATGAAAGTGAATTTAATAGAATTATGGGAGATTAAATTTATAAATTTGGAATTTAATGAAACTGAGGTTAATATTTGAATTGATAAATTTATCTTCTTTAATTTGACGTTTAAATTTTGTTTAAATCATTGTAAATGGTTGAGAAATATAAAGGTTATAAAATTTACAAATTTTAGAATTGGAATTTAAAATTTGATTTAACCAATTAATTGTAATTTATTTAATTAATATAAAAATAACCATTTTAGCTACTTACTCGGATTTCGACGAAACAAGTTTCATCGGATCCGTAACGGTGAATTTTTGTAGGGTTTCAAGTTTCGTAGCAATCGGACTTCTCGTTTGATCGTACGAACGCGAAACGCCTTGGAATCGATTTAATTGAAATCAATTTGAAATCAATTTGAAAATATTGATTTCAGCATAACTTCTTCATACGATGGAATTTGAACGTGAAACTTTTTCCATCGCGTTAAGAATATTTTTAAACACCTATTTTGATATATGAGTTTACCAAATTTCGTTCCGGGGTCAGAATGGGCTTTTGGGCCACGTTAGCGTTAACACGTATATCTATCAACCCGATCCATCTATTTTCAACCTTACCTATATAAACCCAGTTTTAGTCCCTAGCCTCTATCTATTCTCATTTGTTTGTGTATACAATCAACCAGCTCCTCCTCTTCCAATGGCTGCAAACACTAGATCCAAATACAATTCAAAAATCAAATCCAAAGCTAAAATTCAATCTCCTCAAACCATAGCAAATTATATATGGATTTGAAGCTCTCGACGAGTGCAACGTAAATCTATAATTCATTTTTGAAATCGAATCAAAATTCTTCCAGAAAACCCTAGTTTATTCACGGCCGTTCGTTTTGGATTATTGGTTTCGACGGCGGATTCTCGACGAGGCTTCGATCGGGGAGTGGCAGTGGGTAGAGATCATTGTTCTGAGTGCATCGGTATGGCTGCTGTTGTTGAAGGAGGCTCAGGTACGCTGCGATAAGCGTGACAAGGGGACGAAGGCACTTGCGCTGGGGGCGGTCGAGAGCGTGACGTGTGGGACCAGTAAGGTCGGCCGTGCCTGGGGAACGCAGCGGCGAGCTCCGATCAACGAGTGTGGACGTTGGGGGGGGGGGGGGGGGGGTGGGGGGTCGTGCATGTTCGAGTTTGGTGGCGGCGTGGTTTTGCTGTACGCGATTTTTAGAGTTTGGTCGGTAGTTTCATGCGCAAGAAATTGGATGGTGATGCGGAATTTTTTTGGGGAAGGTGAGTTATTTATTATGCTTTTAATTTAATTTTTGTTTCCAATCGTTCAACAAGCATAACTTTCTCATACGATGCCCAATTTACGTGCGATTTTTTTTAGGATCGTAACTAAATTCCGGACACTTTGACACTGGTTTGGACGGATTTGGAGACTGCCAAATTTTTGGGTTTAAATTGGATTTAAATTCAAAAGGTGAGTGTTTTAACCCACTCACAACTTCTAAGGTTTCTTATGTTTGTTAAATTGATTTAAAATATGAGTAGAATTTTATTTATGACTGTTTGGCATGTTTTATTCATCATCTCAGTTACATCGCATTTTTTAAATTTAATTGTTAATTAATCTTATTATTGCATAAAAATTTGACAGTTAATTTTTTATTTACATATAAACTGCTAGTTAAACAGTTATTAAATTTATTATTGAATATAAAATGTTAGTTAATACCTGTTATTTAGTACTTGTTATATTTTATATGCTCTATATTGATGTTTGCTTAAATTGGATGATGGTTTGTAATAAATGGTTGATGATTGATATTTGGATGAATGGATGTTTATTTATATTAACTGCAAGTTGTTATGCATTTCATTTCATTCGGGATTGCGGTTTGAAATGATATACAACCGCATTTTAATATTAAATTATGGATTGAAATGATAAATATCCGTATCACTTGACCATAGGATAGAAAATTATATACAGGCACCGCAGTATATATATAAAATTATTTTTGAAATGATTTATGGTTTTGGATAGGATACAGTTTAATAAATATTAATTTCTGATCTTATATACAATCTTATTTTATATACATCTATAGTTAAGTTATTGAATTTAAGCTGTGTATAAATTTGTTAAATAAAATAAATAAGATGAATATTGGAGTTTGATTATTTTATATTATATGGTTAAGTGCATGTTAAGATATTGAGAATATATAGAGTTTTAAATGATTTAAACCAATTAATATTGGGAGATAAATTGAAAATTTTATTTGGAATCGAGCTTAATTAAGAATTTAACTTCATAAGTTGATGTAGAATTTATTAACTTGGGATTTTAAAAAAAATGGGGTATGATATTTATAACCGAATTTTATTTCAAGATGAATTAAATGGATATTTCTAGTATGAATAAATTGAAGGAATTTTTTTAGATAAAAGTAATTTGAGTTTTACCTAAATGATTACGGGTTTATTAGGCAAATATTTCAAACTAAATAATAGGAATTTAAATTGTTGAATAGAAAATTTCAACCTTAGTTCCAATTGTTTAATATTCAAAGTTTTAAATATATTGAAACTGAAGTGGTTATTGAAATTTAAAGCGATTTTGAAATTTATGGATTTTGACTTAATTTTAAATGAAATAAATTGTAAGTCGCGGAAATTATTTTATTTTATAAAGAAATTTTAATTGCAAACTAATTTACTCTATATACCGTTTGAATATCCAAACCATCCAAGTTTTGAAAGTTATGGTTTTAAAGCTACAAATTTCGTAGTTTTATGTTTGAAAGTTATAATTCAAATGTTTGGTTTTCAATTATTATAAATCTTAAAGTAATATGATTTTGGAAAGAAATATATTTGAAATAAAATGATATTATATTAATTTGGGGTTGACAAAAATAATATCAAATGAGTTTGTTTTGTAATGGAAAGGATATCGTATTTATATGGTTTTGAAATAGATTTTATATTCTGGTTTTGAAAGTAAAATTATTTTTAAATGATCGCGGTGTTATAATAACGTTTGGTTGTTAAGGAGACCGGGATCGGAAATTGTCATACTCTCTGCCAACTCCGAAAACCACTTTAACAACTGTGTATGCAGTGGAGATTCCAGAATGAAGTAGGTTGGTGGCGGCGTTTCCTGTATGGTAAATACGTGGACCCAACTCCCGTGAGTTGGCATAAGGTGGCTAAAACAGGAGCGACTGACGGGTTAATAAGGTAGCACCTTTGATCGGACACTTCCCTTCGATACTATACTCTGACTTTGGATTGATTCGGTGGCCACCTTCACTTTTTATTTCTTTGATTTAGGGGAGTTTGTTCGAGGTGGGCGGTAGCTGCGCGCTACGCGTTACCACCGACCCGGAAGCGTAATTGGTATATCTACCCTGGCATTGCCTAGTTGTGCCGTGTCACCTACCCTATCGCGCCTTGTACGAGTTTCTATTTGTGTCGTACCTATGGAGTGTCTTCTCGTAGTCTTCCGATCAAGAGATATGCAGGCACTGTATAGACTATTGGCACTATTACGTGTTAAGGTGGAAAATGTAAAGCCTTAACGCTATTTTAAAGTAAGTTTATTTTACAATTAGACACTATTATAATAGCGCAATATACTGCATAGTAAATAGTTTAACGGATCATTTGGAGATGTAAATCCCGAGCATCTCTTGAGTTACTGCACTCATATTTATTTCTGTTAATTTAACTTACATAAGATCTTTTATTTCTGACTCGAGTGTTTTTGTCTTTTCAAATTCGCTCGGGTCAGTCCGAGCGTTTCAGGATTTGAAGATTTAGCTCTGAAGGATGAAGACGAAGATTTGTATTATTATTATTTATATTACTGCACTACACTCATACTGTTCCGCTGCATTGTTATTGGTATGTGTAACTCTGATGTGTATTATATACATAATCAAATGTTTTGTAAATAGATTTATAAACTGTATATTTGATTATTATATTTTATCCTTCCGCTGTGAGATTATGTTTTCTTTTATTTCTTTCTTGTTTTTTTATTTACCCCATAACAATCCGCCCTTCCGTATGCTTTGAAATGGCACGTGCGTCGATTTAAAGCGTGCGAAAAGGCAGGACGTTACATACTGGGTTTCTTAATTCCCTTCTGGATTATCTTATTGCCTTTCCTTTGCCTGCCAGTCGATATTATTCCAAATCATAAGATACTAGATATTTATGAAGTTTAGAACGCTCATATTTTATATGCTAGGACAAAAAATAGCACATTAATTAAGAACTACCTAAGTTATAACATAAAAATGCTAAAGTCTAAGAGTCCCACATAATTTTTACAACAATCCAATGGTCGTGGTATAGTCAATGTTGGATTCATAGAAAACTAAAGCTTTTAGGTTGATTAAGAGTATACGAATAAATGTTAGAGTTATTGTAAGAAGGTAAGTCTTTGCAAGAAACCTAGAGTGATAATTACCATAAGATTATCCAAGGTATTATTTTGCATGAATAAATCGATGTTGAATGGGTGAGTTAATGTCAATTATCACACTAGTTATGCTATAAAATTACAGTATAATACCATAGCCATGGTCAATGTCGAAATAATAAAAATAACCTATGTCAATCATTAATGTCGACGTAGGTGAATAATATTTTTACAAGCAACCCATTAAACAACTACAACAACTATGTCGTAAAGTAACAATGTTATATACGGTCTGTATAAGAATGTTTGAAATGATTACTAAAACAAGATAATAGCATACCGTAAGATTATAAGTGTCGTACAATAGCCCCTTAAATCAATATCGAATCTAAATGGAAATATATTAGATAATGTTGAATTCATGTATATCATATTTATAGCTAGTGATAGACAAAAAATTTCTCATGATAATAACACTTATAATTCCCAAATAAATTATTTTACCTCTTTTCAGCATTGATGACATAAATGTTTTTTGCTATAATTTTTCAAAGTTTCGGAGTTGATCATTAGAATAACGAACGAAGAGAAAAATTTGTTGATTACAAACTTCAGAGTGATATAGACTATCTATTTTATCAATAAAACATTATAATAAAATATCAGTTTCAAAATAATATAGGGAAAATTAATCGGTATTGTATATCCAAGTAATATCATAAGGTGTCAGTATTGATATAGATGAAGGCAATATCGTACTTCACTAAGAAAAGGTCCATCAATGCATTTCTATATCTGTACTCCCTTTCTCCATTTGCTTCAAATTTCATTTCTGACCCTTACATTTTTTATACAGTATATGCTTTCTTAAATGTAATGAAGAGTTTCGCTATTAGAGCTAGAAAATGGTGAATTCGACTAGAGAAAGAGATTTATGGATGAGTATTATTATAAGCTTGTTCATACAATATGCGTTAAGCTTATTTACAAACCTTAGTCGTTTACTAGTAGTGTTTACGAATTAAACATGTGCTTAAGCTAAGAAGATTTTATCACATGAAGCTTTTTGGTATTTCCCCTTATTATATTTTCTTTATCGTGTTTTTCTTCCATGTTTATTTAATTATGGTGCAATACTGAGAGTGTCACGCCCTTGGCTAAAGACACCCCTGTCGGTAGTGAAAATTGTGGCTATGGGCGACGCTAAAGCATCACACATTGCTTGGTTAGTGGTTTAGCGCCACCCTAAGGCACTATATTCGACGTTTTACCGTTGATTGTGGTGCTCTTTGCCAAAATGGCAGTGTCGATAGCATTTCGCAATCTATATGTTTATTTTAACTACAAATGATAAGCATATCTATATATATATATATATATATATATCTGTGTGTGTGTGTGTATGTGTGTAAGAGGGTCACTTCTAACTCTAACATGATCCATAATAATGTTGCCTTCTATTTTCGTTATTTGATAAAATGAGTGATAATTTAATCATCTAAAGTACTATTATTGATGTCTCATAGGCTTGATCCCATGGCCTTTGGAACATCAGTCTAAATCTTTATATGTCTGTCCACTTGAGATAGAGGTATTTGACAATGTTGCCTTCAATTTTTATTCATTTTTTCTTTTCTACTCTACTTTTAACGAATGAATTATTAATAGATCATCTTTAAGTCAAATAATAACCAATTAGAGAAATCACCAATGTAAAAATCATTGAAAGATGAGTATAAAGGTAGAGTGCAAAGTGACAAAGAGGCACAAGTAGACGATACGTGAAAAGAAAGAAACAAAAGTGATAAGAGATAGGTCAGCAATATTTAACTGGATTGACGATTGCCAGGTCAATAAGTACTAGATATGACTGGTTCAACTAATTGACCTATCTAACCGATCCTCAAAATTAAGTCGGTCTAGTATTCAGATAACCGACTCTTTACAACTTTTCGAAACCGCCCATAACGGCCTAAAACTTGATGAACCATGATGCTGCTTGTACGGCCTATATTTTTAGTGATGCGATATTTAAATAATTTATTTAAATATTTACGCGTTAATTAAATAAAGGCCCAAATATATTATTTTTTGCATATGGTCGTATCAGGACTCGAGACCACTTCCAATGAGTTCCGATTGACGTTGTTAATTAAAATTAGTATAAGCTTCGTCATATCTGGAGATCGGACGATCTGATAGCTGAAACGATGCCGAAAAGAATGAAATTATCGTCTCGGGACACAGTCTTAGATAGCAACGTTAACTTATACCGTTGGATCTAAGAAAATGATATGATGCACACAGACGAGTTTCGTTGCAATTGGACGCGACGTGTAACAAGCTCGAAACGTGCGACCATTTTTGAGAAAATAGATAAATAGAATATTATATTAATATAAATATCACTCAAATCCCTTTCCCTCTCTAATTTCATTTGCATACTTTACTATTGCATTGGAAAATAATGCTCGCTCCTCTCATTTTTCTTCAAAAATCAAAATCGCAACATTCGCTTAATGATAAATTGTGAAATTGGATTTGATGAGCTCATAACGATGAGAGCTTCGGGTCGGTGGTTCCGATCTAGGATGCGGCTATGTTTGGAGCAGTCGACATTAGTTAACATGGACCTAGGGTTTGATATTGTCAAAGATTAGGGCGACGATTGCCAGATCCAAGAGTGGCGCTGTGATTCTTATGTGAAAAGAAGTAGATGTTGGTGATTTGGAGATAAACAGTGTTTGTGGTGGAATATGACTTCTAAGTTGTCATAACCTAATGTTGGATACTGGATTTGCACGGCGGCGGCGGAGTGGAAGATATCGATGTCGATGGATCAAGCATTCGAAGAGATGAGCGATGGCACATACGACACTCGATTTCATGGAGCTTATCCCTGTATCATAGCAAATTGGTGCATGACCTGGAAGGTCTTGGTGATATCGTGCACATACAGGAAGAACAAGAAGAAGGATTAGTGGTTAATCAAGGTAATTAAGGATTTAGTTATAATTAATTAGTCGATAATCTCTTATCTTATATTGTCCATATCTTTTGCATACGAGGTCCACTTTGAATGTAGTTTCCTGTGTTATGATCATGATGAAAACCTATACTCTTTGGCATTGATTTAGATAGCTTTTGTTAAGGTGAGTGGTATTATCTCTCACCATACTATGATTATTAGTATAGTATTAAAACAACGTTCTGAAATGGTTTTTAATTTAGAATTTATTACACTTAAACACCTACTTGATTTTATAAAAGAAAATAAAAATATATTTAAATGATTTTATATCGGATATCTCATTTTTGCCATCGACGTGCTATTTTTTGGAAAATGCTAAATTTGGGCTATTTTTTATAGGAATTTCCCAATTGATTGATATGATGCATTATACATGTTGTATGTATGGATAGTTGTTGGTTGCATGTTGGCTTGTTTGTTTTTTGTTTAAAAACACCAATTTAGCGGCGATCGAGTGTTAAAGAAATATCTCATGCATTAGTGTTTCGTACATGCAAAAATCCAACGAATGAGATAAGTTATAGAAGAGGGTTAAGATACAAGCCGACTTATCTGAAGGTGGAAGGCGAGGCTTCGGACTTCACGATGTATAACATCCTAAAAATTTGATCATTTCGATTTTGATATTTAATTAATTTTAAATATTTAAATAATCAGTTTTTAAAAATATAAATAACTATATTTGGATATAGGTATTTTCTTAAATATTCGAATTGAGAATTAAATATTAGAGTTATAAATAAATATTAGTCAAAAGGATTTAACAATTTTATTTAAATCCTTTTAATTAATAAATAATAACGGTAAATTCAATTTGTAAATTTATTTACAATAATAAATAGTCTAAATAAATTACAAGAATATAAATTGTTAATAAAACAACTTGATGTTATTGTAATATTTTCAATTGGATTTATTGGATTTTTCTATAATTTTTAATTTAGAAAATATTTAAACTATCGGTTGACGATTTTGCGGCAAACAATAATGTTTTTTGTGATTTTACAAAATAATATAACCAGTGTATATTATATAGTTTTATAATCGTGTCGTATTTAGGTGCACGGTCGTATTTTTATTTCCGTGTTTCGCGGTTTGCACACGAATAGAATATAGTGTGACAGATTACCGTAAGTATTTCTCTTCATAACTTTTTTAAATTCAAATAAAAAACATAATTTTGTACTTGAATTTTGGACCCTTGACTTTGATTGGATGTCTTGATTGGAAAAATTATTTTAGTAATGATGGTTGCTTGAGGATATAGGATAACTTGAGTTTGATGCTAACAAGTGATCTTGTTTATAAATAAAATAAAATAAAAAATTAATTAACTTTCCCTTACAAAACTCACATGCCCCTCCTTTATTCTTTCATTCTCCTCCTCTTTATTTTGTTAGTTCTTCTCTTAACAGTATAGAAAATATATATACTCAATTCAAAATTCTAAATCAAACCAAAGATTTATCATCTTCCAAGATAATATAAGTTATTTGAAATTTATAAATAATAGTTTATAAATGAGAAAAATCGTTTAAAAGGAATATCTTTAAACAATACTTTTAGAAGTATCTACAAATACTGGTGATGTGATACCCAGCACAAGTCAGTTTTTAGAAGTAAAATTTTGATTCAGGTTATGGAAAAGATAAGTAATTTAATTTTTTGTAATCCGATATCTCTTATATGGAAAGGATTTATTCATAATTTAACATTAAACATCGAGGCATGGACTACTTTCTATCTTAAAGGTTAAAAATGTCATCAAGGCAATAGCTAAAGGCAACACTGTCTCAACTTTCCTTGCTTCATTTTCAACCGAGGGATAGCACTGGTTTGAAATCGACGAGTAGTGGTAAGAATATGAAATTTGATTTCTATATACGATCATTTTTAATTATTCTCGATAATCTATTTATTGACCATCGATTCAACATTCCTATTTATGTATCATCAACCTAAGATGATTTGTTGTTCATTTGAGTATTATTATCCTTTATCAGAAATGACTAAAACCAGAAAGTTAGTAGGCACCAAGCTACGTGGGATTGCCCCCATTAGGGTATTTTCACATCTACTCTAGATTTGGTTTCAGTGGTATGCGTGCGGAGATGTGAAATACCTGGATACTAGATAAGGTTAGCGAATTCCGGTTTAGAGTTCCCAAGAGGTGTTACAGAGTATATGACTCTCTCAAGTATATTTTATAGAGGTATACTTTCGGTAAAGAGGCGCATCCTCCTAGTCATTGTCATTGTTGGAAAGCTTCCTTTTTGCCGTTGTTGATTCAAATCTTTGAATTGTTTTCTTAATTGCTTTAAGAAGTGATTGGAGCTCTTCTTGATGTTTAATTATTTGTGTCCATTCTTTAAGTTTGGATTTCGATCTTGTTTATGATCATTTTTCTTGATTGGATTGTTGTTCGGATTTTTTTTTCCATTTCTTCATCTATGGATGTTGTTCTTGTAGGGGAAAAACCCGCTCTGCATTTAGCGGTATGGTCTCATAGAATTATTGTATGTTCACCATATTACTTGAATTTTTTCATGCTTATTTTCCAGACTAATCTGGATGTTATTTTATTATAATGCTCGAGTCAGACATAGTATTTTTCCAGGTTGTTGTTTGAAGCTCATGGGTAGAGCTGGATATTTACCTGCTATCATAATTTTATGTCCATTGTATTTACATATACCTATCAGCAATTGTTATATCAAAAATTTATAATTGTCCAGCTGATGGAATTTGTTTTTAACTCTATGTACTTTGTATCTTTGAGTTACAGTTTATACTATATTTATTATACTATATGTTGTCTTTTCTGTTGTGAGATTCTGTTTTCCCTGTCCTTTTCTGTGTTGTTATTTTATTTCATCCTAATAATCTTTCTTTCCAGCAATTGGATATTCAACGTTTGAATGTCGCGGATGTATTTGGTGTCTAATTTCAATGGTCGAAAAAGCAGGTCGTTACAATTGGTATCAGAGCTAAAGGTTAAGCAAAAACCTTAGCTTTGGTAGGTAAGGCTCATTAGAGGTAGGTGAGTGACACCCTTGAATGAGCTAGAGAGTATTATATATATGAGTGTGTATTAGTTTTTGCTATAAAACATATTATGTTAAGTAGTCTATTGAGTTGTTTATGAATTCTGGTCGAGACGTGGGACGTCATGATGTTGATAGAGATTTCTAAACACTTGAACATGGCAAACAAACACGATATTGATTATTAAAGATTTGGTAAATGAAATACTTTACCAAGGATTATTTTATACATATATATATATATATAAAGGAATAATTTTCAAGTTTATATAGTTATTTATGTTGTGTTTGTTTGTTTGAAAATGATAATATTAATATATTATCACTATTGTTTGATTATTCATGGTCGAATGATTCAAGAGCACGGACTATTGTTTATCGATTGTTAATGTATGCTCAACTGGTTTGTGAGCATATATTGTTTGATAATTGTAAGTATGTTAAAATGAACCCATTGTGAATTAAGTTTCGCAATTTTACTATAAGGTGTTCAGAGAAAATGTTTAATTAAATTCAACCTTTAATAAATTTGTTTAATATAAGCTAAATGGGAAGATAAGACATTTAGAAGATAAATATTTAAGAAAATATTATTATAATAAAGGAGAATTATTATAAAATGAGATGATTTTATATAAAGGATATAAAATAATTTTGGTTATAAATTGTGTTTTTCAAAGGATTTTGAAAATATAAATCCCAAAGTTGTTTGGAAATGATATCAATAGGATTTTTTGGTAAAGTAATAATAGTATTACTTAGCCATATTTATAAGTATGATTTACAAATAGAGCTTATAAGTCCCGATGTTTTAGAAAAAATATTTTCGAAATTTTCGAGGAAATAATAATAGTATTATTTAGAGCTAATTATGTACAAAAATATTTTAAAAGGATTCTAAAGAGATTAGAAATCACAAACTCAATCCTGTTGTTGGAAATAATTCTGGTGATTATTGTAGCATCATTAGGTCTCATTTTCGAGTTTCTAAGTGGGGGAAATTCTACAATAACAATTTGTTATAGTGTTGGTTTTTAGTAAAAAAATTGTTTTAAAATCTAAAAGAATTATTTGATGTACAGAAGGAAGATACATAAACTATTATTACTATAAAACTGATTTGAAATAAAAACCGGGTATTCATTTCTAAGTTTTCTTCAAGGATATTGATCTAAAAATATTAAAAAACTTTAATAATTAGTATGATAAATGAAAAATTATTTACTCTTGAATGAGAAGGGAGTACTTAGGTTTTGAATGTGGTAAATTGGATAGGAGGGTTTTAATAAGCGTTGTTTTATAAAACCGCAATTTTTATTTAAACATTTAAGTCATATTAAATATTTGATGTTATAGAGCCGATTAGTAAACATCTTTCCTTAGGACACTCTAAGGTAAAAAGGAAGAAATAGTCAATTCGGTTTTAAGGCTTGCATTTTATTTAGGGTTCCATTTGAATTTTGAGGAAAATAAAAATAAAAGTAAAAAATGAATAAATAAAAAAATTGATATTTTGTATATATTCTTAGGAATTAGAGGAGTATTTATACAAGTAAATAAGAGTGGAATAAGTTTTTATCTAATGTTTTATAACAACGGGACATTATAAAATGTTAATAAACTTAAGTGAAAAAAATTATGAAATAATTCATAAATAATTTTAGTATTGAATGAAATATTGAAAATGGAAAATTGAAAATGGTTTAGAAAGAAATTGGAGTGGTTAAGAAACTAATAAAATTAAGTATGTAAGTTATACGTGGTTCATTTTATTCGCATAATTCTCGATCTAGGATTCAAATAATAACTTTGGGGTGATTCACACTAGTCCAAAAAAGGATTTCTCAATTGATTCTTGTCGGCAAACGCTTGATTTGGATTTTTGATATGATACCGAGGTTTTCTATCGCAGTAGGTAGCAATGTAAGGAGATGAAAGTTTCTAATCGAGGAACCCGATCGGAGTCTGCATCAGGGAGATCAAGTGAGCAATATTAGTTTGGAAGTGAAATTTATGTATTCGAGCAAATGGTCGGAAAAAATACAGCGTATGGATGATTTATGCATAGCATACAGGCTTAAGTTAATTTGTATACTTGGTGTGTGACTTAAGATAATGTGAATCTAAGCAAAACTCTAAATCTTGTGTGTTAGTCATTTAACATTGTAAACAATATTAATTAATAGTTTATTCCCTTGTAGTATTTGTTTAATTGATAACATCATTTTATAAACCATGATTTATAAAATTATTATTTGTTAGAACTTAAATGTTGTGCTTTTGAAAAGGTGATTCAGAAAGAATTTGTGCAAAAAATAGTAAAATTATTTTGAAAACTTTGGTGGACAGTATTATTTCAGAATATTTGAAAAAGATTTTTGAGAAGTGATTTTTTTTCAAAATATTTTTATTATGCCCAAAGTAGGGTCATTAGGAGTTTTTCAATTTACAAGACTTTTCATGTGTATTTGTCTTCTCTAGTTGTTGTATTAGGAGGAACTGGAATACAACTGGATGCTCTATATTGTGTTAATTCCAGATTTATAACATGCTTCGATAGCAGGAGCCACTCCTTGTCATAATAGTTGTTGGTTTTGATTTATTTCTCTTGGGACGAACTTAAAAATATGTATTGGATATAAAAACTAGGCATTTAGTTCTAAATTTATCTTTTGAAAAAAAATTGGATGCTTAGTATTCTATTACAGAGTGTTCTCTGTACTTTGGTTACATGTGGTTGTTATATTATTTATACTGATATCGTGTATGGTAGAAAGAACTTGTGTATTGCTTTTTATTAGCGTAATTCGGCTTTGGGTTATGTAAGTACAAAATAGGTATCAAGATGTAAGAGATTACCATTTCTTATGCAACTGCATTCACATTTAGAGAGTAAATTGTTTGCCAAAATTAAACGTTAAAGAGGTATATAGTAAATTTGGAAGTTTGGTACTTAGGTTGATTCATCATTTTACGCCCCAATTATAGGAGGTTACTTGGGTTTTGTTTTCTTTGATTATTTTGGGCCAGTAGTGGCAAGTTGTAGTTTTTCGGATCTAGCCATGCATAAAAGGTGTTGCCGAAATTTTCTGTAAAATAAGGACTTTATATATTTAAGAACACATTTTAATTAATAGCTTTTAAATCTAAGGGATTGGAGATATTTTCTTCCTTTAGAATTTCGGGGATGAAATTTTATTAAGGGGAAGAATGTAGCATTCGAGAAATTTGATTGTTTTGATTTTGATGTTTAATTAATTTTAAATATTTAAATAATTGTTGTTTAAAATTATAAACAACTTATATTCAAATATAGATATTTTCTTAAATATTTGAATTGAGAATTAAATATTTGAATTGTGAGTTAAATAAATAACAATGGTAAATTTAGTTTTTGAATTTTAATTATAAACAGTCTGAATAAATAACAGGAAAATAATTATTAATAAAACGACTTGATTTTTCTTGTAATTTTTTTAATTGAATTTATTCGATTTTTACAGAAATTTTAATTTGGAAAATATTTAAATTATCCTTTGATGGTTATTCGGCAGGACATTGTTGTTGTGATTTTACAAAATAAGGTAAATAGTGTACGTTATTATTATTTTATGGTCGTGTTGTATTTTGGTGCATACCATATTTTTATTTTTGTGGTTCATGGTTTGTACGCAAATGGAATTTTGTGTAGCGGAGTACCGCAAGTATTTCTTTTCATTATTTTCTTTAGAATCAAATCAAAATAAAAAAATTTGAACTTGAATTTATGGAGACTTGAATTTAATTAGATGTTTTGCTTGGAATTTTTTTGAATTATGATGGTTGCTTGAAGGTATACGATAACTTGAGTTTGAAGCAAATAAGGGATCTTGTTTATAAATAAACTAAAATAATAAACTTAAATAACTTGCCCCTACAAAACTCACATGCCCTTCCTTTATTCTTTTATTCTCCTCCTCTTTATTTATTTCATTCTTCTCTTGATAGCAAATAAAATATACCTACTCAATTCATAATTTTAAATCAAATCGATCTAAAAATTCCAAAGATTGCTCCGTTATGTTTGTATCGATGAGCTCTTCAATATCAGACCCATTTTATTATGTTCGACCTTGCCTTTGGTTGCTCGAGTGTGGACCGTGTGAGCTAGGGTTTTGGCTATCGACAGTTTTAGGCGATGAGGGACATTGTGGTTGATTCCATCGTGCCTGTAATATCGAAGTGCAGTGAAGGACGAAATATTAGGGAGTAAGGTACACATTTGGGTGTTACGGCATTGGATGTGCGTGAGGAGTGAGATGAAGGGTCATGTTTTTAATGTCGCGGCTGAGCTTGTCCATTTTGGTATAGGCACGTGGAGCTCACGATGAGGTTGAGGTTAGCGAAAATTGTTTGTCCTATGGTGGTCCGAGGCAGTGGGTGGTACCGTAGGAGGAGGTGTACGACATACCACTATGTTCTATCATTTAGGTGTTTAAGGGAGAAGGATGAAGGGTTAAGGGGGGAGCATTAGTTAATTAAGTAATTTAGTGTTAGGTGAGTGAGTTAATTATAATATTTAATTTAAAAATCTTATGAATGCAATAACATGTCCATACGAGGTCCAATCGAAACATGGATTTTTACTTTGCGCTCGTTACAATGATAGCTACACGATGGTCTAAGTTTTGTCGAGTTTGAATCAAGTAGAAATTTGGGCTAAAGTTGAACAACAAACTAGAACATGAAAGCGTCCGTTGGAACTTCATTGAGTTTACTCATCTCTAAATAAATAATATAATATCTGTGTTGTTATAGATTTATTTTGGAATGTTTGAATGATAGTTTATTGTTTGGCTGTTTGTTTTGGATTTTAAATTCCAGCTCATAATAATGCGAATGGCATAAATAACCATTTTGTTACAGGGAATAAAAATAAATAAATGGATAGTAGAAGTATACGTAGCGAATAGGCCTATACGGAACACTTGAAATACACAGTCATTTGTTTAATTTACAGGGGACTTTTATAGAGAGTCCCTAAGGGGATCGCCAATATCTATTTATTTACTTCCGTTCTTATGCTACTTATATTGTTGTTCAATTGGAATATTGAGGACATACTTTTTTGGTTGTGTAATTGTCATTACAGTGTTTATCGTTGTATCGTTGCCTAGGAAATATCATCCCATTAAAACCTTTGTTGTGCTCTGAATTTGAGCTCGTATTTTTACAAAATAAATGTTTGCTCATGTTTATGCAATTTGAAAATTGTTTAACTATATTTTCAAATATCATCAGAATTTTGAAAATAACAGATAAGCATTGATTCAATATTTATAAAAGGAGTTATAAATTTAATTAATTATCTTTTTAGGGTAGATAACATGGTTTAATTTTTTTAAAGAGATTATAAATTGGATTTATTATATTTTGAGATAATTAATATTATTTAAAATTTATAAAAGGTTATGGATTTAATTATCTTATGGGTTATTAAATTTTTCAAATTTTATAAAGCTTATCCACCTAAAAAATTTCTAAATTCTTTTGAAACGAATGTTAAGGACTGTGTCAGATTTTAAAGGAAGTTGAGGGTCTAAATATACTTTTAATTATAATTTAATTATAATAAGTTAATTAATAAAGTTATTAGTGATTTTTAAAGTTAATTAAATAAAAGTGTTTGAAAAGTTAATTAATTGATTTAATAAAAGTGTTTAAAAGTTAATTAGTTGATTGAATAAAAGTAATTAAATTTAATTAACTTATTTAATAAAGGAGTTCAAATTTAATTTTCCGTTTTTATAATGATGTTTAGGATTTATTAATCACTTTAATAAATGATATTTAAAGTTAATGAATTAGTTTAAATAAAGATGTTTAAATTTAATCATCCAATTCAATAAAGGTGTTTGAAGATAATTAATTATTTATTAAAAAAGCTATAAAGTCAATTAATTCTCTTTTGATATAATTAATGTGGTTTTTAATTTATAAAAGTATCTTAATCGATTTATTATCCTCCGAGATAATAAACGTTGTTTGAAATTTATATAAAAATCATTTAAAAGGATTATTAATAAAGAGTATTTTTAAAGTATTTTACAAATACTAGTGATGTGAAAACCAAGCACAAGTTCAGTTTTTAAAAGTAAAGCTTTGACTCGGTTATGGAAAGGATAAGTAATTTAATTTTCGGTAATTCGATATTGCTTATATGGAAAGGATTTAGTCATACTTTTAACACTAAACATCGAGGCAGTTTCTATCTCGAAGTTTAAAAATATCGTCAAGGAAATGCCTAAAGGTAACACTACCTTAACTTGCCTGGCTTTGTTTTCTATGGGGGATAGCACAAGTTTGAAATCGACGAGTAGTGTTGAGAATACAAAATTTAATTTCGATGTACGATCATTTTTAATTATTTTTGATAGTTGATTTACTGACCATCTTTTCAGCATTCTTTATTATGTATCTTCATTCTAAGACGATTTGTTGCTCATTTGAACATCGTTATCCTTTGTCAGAAATGACTAAAACAAGAAAGCAAATGGGGCTAAGCTATATGGGATTTCTTCCACTAGGGTATTTTTACATCTACTCTAGATTTGATTTTGGTGGTATGCGCGCGGAGATGTGAAGTACTCGGATACTCGATAAGATTGGCGGGGTCCTCTTAGAGTTCCCGAGAGATGTCACAGAGTATATGACTTTCCCAATGTATTGTTTAGCGGTGTACTTTCGGCAAGGGGGCATCCCTCCTAGTCATTATTGGAAACTTCTTTTTCATTGCTATTGATCGGAATCTTTGAATTGTTTTCTTAATTTCATCAAGAATTGACTGGTGCTCTTCTTAATGTTTAATTATTCTTTAAGTTTGAATTTTGATCTTGTTTATGATCATTCTTTCTTGATTGGACAGTTGTTCTGATTAGTTTCCCATTTTTCATCTACGGATGTTATTCTTTTGAGGTAAAAACTCATTCTGCATTTAGTGCCATGGTCTTACAGAATTATTATATGTTCACCATATTACTTGAGTTTTTTATGCTGGTTCACCAATTCACGACCTATCGTTTAATCTGGATTGATGTGGTTTTCGGAATATCAAATTGACACCCGATCCCGGTCTCATCGAAATCCAAACGCCATTTTAAAGGCCAAGTTGTCTAATTAACTTAAATAGTTTAATTCAGTGATTTAATTCACCTAGCAATTACCATAGGTAAATCATGCACAATCATCATGGATATATCAGAGCACATCATAGAACATCACAGAATATCACCAAGTAATTATCACAAATCAGATATTCTACGTACAGAACATTCATAAGCAATCACCTTTGATTCTTATTGTAATTAATTCAATTTAAATTAATCACTTGAGAATTAATCTCTTATTACTGCTTAGTTAATCATTAGTTATCAATTAATTACTTATTTCTTTTCAAATCGTTTAATTTACTTAATCATTCCTTAATCAATTATTAAACCTTAATTGCTTAATTACTTGTCCTTAATCATTGGTTAATAACTTTAATTATTAATTAATAAATCTTAATTATCCATTAATTAACCATTAATGACTTAATTAATTAATTATTGATTCATAATTAAATTACTTAATTACTTAACTACTAATCATTAATTAATCAACTTTAAGTAGTTAATTATAAATATATTTATTACTTAAATCATTTATTAGTCCAACTTTAATTACAATTATAATGTAGTTATTCTTGAATTACTTCCCAAAAGTGATTAATTTATATTAATTACTCGTTAACAATTTATATATCTTCTTTAAATTTTGAAATTCAATTAATTTTTAACTACCAGCTTTAAATGTTAATTAAATTTATACTTACTTAAATTAATTACTTAATAATAATTATGCGTTAAAACATTATTAAGGTATTAACTAAGAAAACGAAAACTTATATTACATTCTTATCTCAACAATTAAATCTTTATTAAGCTATAGTATTAAAACTTGTAGAAAACAGGTTACTTAACTTCGCCTTTAATATGCATCACTGCAATTTTAGGATAACTCGAGCCTTCCTGCTAAAAACTCGAGTATAGCTTCGAGTAACACATCGCGTTAAATACCTTATTCCCCCGAGACGTTCATCAGTAACATCCTCTTCTTCTTCCCTCTTTTGTTTTTATTTCCAGAGAGTTAAGTTTTAAAACTAAGTTTAATTTAAAGCATCAGGAACTATACACGCACATGATCGAAAGAGCTCGAAGCTAACCCCTCAACCACTCGAGCATGATTCGATCACAATCCCGAAGCGTTCCCCCATCTTCCCCGAGTACGACACGCGACCCATATCTTTATGTCACATAAGCACATCATCGCCGCCGTACACGTGCACAGCGGCATCTCTCTTCTCCGACGAACAACGATATCGACAACAAGTCACAAATCGACACAGAGCTCGTAATCAAAGTTCGAATCACCTAGAAAAGTTCGAATTCGCAAATTTGGCCTCTGCTCTAAAAACTGTAACAACACCTCCGGTAAAACGCCTCGCCACCGCCACTCCATCCACCTGCAGCACCCAAACTTTCGCCCACACGACGATAACACGATAAACCACCAACCTCCAAAAACTTGAGCCACTCGATCGCGTATTGGTGATGAACTCGATACATCATTGACATGAACCAAAAACTCTAACTAAACCCTACTATGATCTCGTATCCAAATCTCAAGCGATATAAAAATTTCTGATAATTTTCATGAAATCACAAAGGCTTAAACTTGCTTCAAGTCAAGTATCATCATTTATTACTGGTTCAATTTTGAGAAATTGGTAAAAATTTAATTTTTATTCAAGTGCGAACTGCTCTTGAAATACCGAGCTAAAATTTAATTCAAGATATAAACTCGAATTAGCAATTTATGGCATTCAACTTTATTTGATATCTGACTTAACCGTATAACATGTTACAGTGATGTATTTCCTACAACATATTTAAATTAGCTTTAAAAAAAACCTTAATTTAGTTTCACATTTTGTTTAAGTTGAATAATTACAGATTATCAATGTTGATGAGAATAACTTGAGTTTTAAACAAAGATAAGTAAACTGTAACAACAGAGAGCACATAACAGAGAAGAACATTATTTATATAAACCCAGATCCATATCAACATATACAACCCCATATATTCCATAAATCATCATACTGTTTTTATTTAAACTTAAGCTTGAAAAATTTAATGTTTACTCACCTTTCATTTCCTTTAAACAGAACCATTTCTATTTTCATTTGAAAGCCCTAAAGTTTGAACTGCCTTGAATCTAACCGAGTTCTTTTTTTTTATTTTTTTTGAATAAATTTGAGTTTGCAATTTCTTTTCTTTTCACTTATGAGCTACTGAACGAACCAAATGAAGATGCATTCATATATATATATATATATATATATATATATATATATATATATATATAAGATAACAGTTGAATAAGGGAAGGTAGTATCTGGTCAGCTCCTTCCTTTATGGACAGATTTTTATAATATTTGTATTGACAAAAATATATGCTGAGCTGATAGCAAATTAAATGCTTTTCTTCATAATATGTTTGCATACCATAATTATGTTCGGCTGTATAAAGATAGATATTTGTATGTAAGTGTACAACTTACAGGTAAAAGTTTGGTTTGTATATGAAGCTATTTGTCTTATTATTTTTATTTGGAAAAATACATTTTAAATTTGACTTTTGTCTTGTAGATGCAGATATTTTGTATGTAAGCATTTTTGTTTTATTTCTTCTAGTTTAAGTAGTTTATATACATATGTCTGGTATTACTTTTATACCTTGCACTTATTTTGTTTTCATTCTTTTCTATACTTTGTTCAGAGATGTTTACTTTATTAACTTCTAGTTGCACTACAATATACATGGTTGTCGGGTTTACTTTCATACTTTTGGTCTTAAGAGTGAAGATAAGTTGTTTTGTTATTTTTATGCTTTGTTTTACAAATTTTAAAGTTATATTGTATGTATAGTTTAACTAATTAATTCTTGCTTTATATTTATTTCTATTTTATATTTTAGCCATTAATATTTATATTAGGTTCATATGGTTTACTTCCATTTATACTTATTTTTATATTGATAGAATTAGATTTTTATTTAAACATTATCGTTCATATGTATTTATTTATCAAATGTTAACAAGACAAAGTATTTTAATTTAATTATATAAGGTAGATTCTATTATAAATATTGTTAAGAGACTTTATTTTAAATTTTCAAATCAATTTCCTTTCAAACATACAAATCCATATAAACAAATGACAATTATTCCAAAAATCCTATTCACTTTAAATTGATCAGATTACTTTTTATTTAATTAGATTAAATATTTATTAAAATAACAGGGCCAAAATCCAGGGCCATTACATTCCTCCCCCCTTAAAAGAATTTTGTCCCCAAAATTTAAAACAAAAGATAATTTAAAAATTGTTATACCAACCATTCAAACATACATATCATTCATACATTAGCAAACAACCAAACAGTCTATCCTAACAAACATCACTAGCTATCTGGACATAGTTCCGGATAAGTTTTCCCAAAACTATCCAGAGTTTCCCGGATGCAATCCCTGGTATCCCCGCTCCACTACATTTGACAGGTTACACTTCCTAACTCCTGAGTTGCCTCTCGTCTTGATCAGCAATCTAATTAGATTCCTGACCGCAGTTAAATTCGACTCGACCTTCCAAATCTTCCTGGACTACAGGTTCTACAACTAATGATGGATTATGAACAGATTTCCTTAGATGGGATACACAGAATATATTATGAATTCCAAACATCCGTTCTGGCAATTCAATCCTGTAAGCTACCGCACCAACTCTTTTCCAATACCCGAAATGGTCCAATATATTTCGGGCAAGTTTTCCCGTCTTCCGAATCTAATAGCTCCTTTAATGGGGAAACTTTGACGAAAAATCAAAATCACCCATCTCAAACTCCAATTGTCTCCGCCTCTTATCTGCGTACTTCTTCTAACGGTCCTAAACAGCTCTCGTCCTTTCCTGATAAGCTCAACCTTAGCAGAAGCTACACGAATCCCATCTAGTTCAAGCACAATATGATCGTCCAACTCTGTTCAACAGGATGGGGATCTTCACAGTCTTCCATAAAAAGCTTCATAAGTAGCCATCTTAATACTATCTTGGTAACTATTATTATAGGAGAATCCTACCAATAAAGATGGTCCTCCTACGATCCACCAAAATCCAAAACACAAGCTCGAAGCATATCCTCTAGAATACAGTTCAGCCTCTCCGTCGATCCGTCTGTCGGTCTGAGGATGTTAGGCTGTGCTCAATCTCAACTCGTTCCCATAGCTGATTATAGAGCCTCTCAAATTTTGCTGGTAAAGATAGGATCACGGTCACCTACTACTCTGATAGGAATACCATGCAATCTGACTATCTCCCTTAAGAAAATCTCTGCCAGATAAACTGCAGTACGAGTGACTTAACTGGTATAAAATGGGCACTCTTAGTTAAAAGATCCTCAATAACCCATATACCATCATTTCCTTTTTGGTTCTTGGCAAACCGTCCATTGAAATCATCTCCCATTTCCATTCTGGGATTTTCAAAGGCTGCAATAATCCGGCTGACTTCTGTTGATCTCCTTTCACTTGCTGATGGATAACACAACTATAAGCGAAAGCAACTACATCCCTCTTCATGCTCCGCCACCAGAAAATTCTTCTCATATCTTATACATCTTGAAGATTCCGAGGTGAAGATTCAGTCTGGAGCAATGACACTCAGCTAAGACCTCTTGCCTCAATCCATATATATTAAGCACACACAAACGACCATTAATCCTCAAAAGATCTATCCTCCATTTGCTTACTAAATTCTGTCCTGGAGAGATGGAACAACTTCCAAAAGAAACAGAACTGCATTCCTGCTAAGAGCATCAGCTACAACATTCGCTTTTCCCGGGGCATACAGAATATCCAATCATATGATGCCAGAATCTCGACCCACTACTACTACCTCGGATTAAGATCCTTTTGAGAGAAAAGATATTTCGACGGTTAGTGATCCCTGAATAACTCAAACTTCTCTCCCAAGAAATAATGTCTCCAAATCTTCAATGAAAAACTAGGGCTAACAAATCAAGATCATGCGTAGCATAGTTCCTTCCATGTGGCTTTAATTGCCGACACGCATACCCAATTACTCTTCCATGCTGCATCAGAACTACTCCCAAACCAATTATACAAGCATCATTATAAACTTCAAATTTGCTCTTCCCATCCGGAATGGCTAGCACTGGTGCACTGGTTAGCCTCGTCTTCAACTATTGAAAAGCTTCTTCACACCGGGATGTCCATTTAAATTAGCTCCTTTCCTTATCAACTTAGTCAAATGCGAAGAAATCTTGCAATAATCCTTGATAAACTTCCCATGGTAGCCGGCTAATCCCAAAAAAATGCGAACTTCCATCGAAGACTTCGGTTGCTTCCATTCCAGAAAAGTATCGACCTTCGCTGGATCCACAGAGATACCTTTACCAGAAATAATGTGCCCTAAAAATATAACTACCTATTTCCAAAAATGGCACTCAAAGAACTTCGCCTTAAACATGTCTCCTCAGTGTCTCCAACACTATCCTCAAATGCTACTTGTGCTCTTCTTCAAACTTAGCAAAGACCAAAATATCATTAATGAATACCAAACAAATTTATTAAATTCTCAAAAATCCACACAGAACTTTAGCGATCCATCTGATTTAGTGACACACACTGCAACAGAATCCCAACGAGAAAAACTAGGCCTGGTCAACTCCTTCTCCATAAAATCCTGAGTCTGCTCAACTGACTCTTCTCTCTCCCTAGGAGCCATTCTCCTACTAGGCTAAAACACCGGCACTACTCCTGGAATCAAACCAACACGAAACTCTAACTCTCGACACGGAGGCAAACACTCAACTTCCTCGAATATATCAGAAAAATCTTGGACCACATCGATATCTTCAATCTTCTCTTGAGAAGTCTCAATTCCATGTAAAAGACTACTCAAGTAAATTCCAGAATTATTACACGACACTCTGGAAATTCTACCCAAATCAGTTTCTAACGAAACTGTTTTCTCAACATAATTCAGAACAGCCTCATATTTATCGAGCCAATCCAACGAACAAATGGATTCACTATGCTACTACTGAAATTCCCTCAAGAAAAAATGCTAAACCAGAAAATCTCCTTGACAGTACACAGAACACTTCAAGCTACACTCTTGACCCTGATGCCAAAAGATTTCCTATCCAAAGCCCTTCAAGAAACTCGAACCTCGAACCCAACAGAAATACCCTTACCGAGCTTAGCCACAACACCGAAGAAGATACACTTCCTTACCTTGTCCCAAAGAAATATCTTCGAAGACATCCATAATCACTGTGTCTCATCACACAGCTACTACATCCTGAGATATCAATATATCATACTTGCTTCAATCCAACCGACAGATCCAACTCTAGCTCATGCAAACTTACACTTCAATGATGAACTCCGAACCTTAACAGGTTTCCTTCAGAGGTCGATGAAATCCTTACACCACCCAAAGTTCATTCGAGACGGTAATAGATCTACAGTCTTGACAGATACACTTCCAATCTCAACCATTCAAACTCCAACCATTGGCAGTCGTGTTACACACACCACTACCCTATCTACCATTATAACTTACATTGGAAAACCTGAACGGGTAAACCAACAAATAGGTATAAATACACACACACACACATATATCAAAATTACAAATACGCTTTCTCAAGAAAGAAATTACTCAAGAGCCTAGGTATTCGCTCAACCTAGTACTCTGATACCAACTGTGACGACCCGCCCTCCTACTCCTAGAAAGACGTATCATCATTAAGAAAGAAAGGGATAGAAATAGAAAATAATAGAAAGAAAGAACAACAACATCCAAATCTCACAGTGGAACAGAACAAAATATAATATATCACATAACTATTACATAGTTTTACATATACCCGAGTTATACAATATTAATACATATGAAGTCATACATACATCTGTCACTATATACATCAGAGATACACTATATACATCAGAGATATAGTATACATCAACTATTATAGCGGAACTAAATATATATATATATATATACACACACGTCTGGAACTCCTGCTCCAAGCTCCTCCAAAAATCAGAATCCAAAACCTATCACTTGGCTACTCATAAAAATTTGCGTACCCAAGAGTTTATGAAAAACAAAATATAAACTCCGGGTCAGACATGGGTCTGGTATGAGTAAATGGTTTAAATTGTTTAACTTGGAAAAAACATTTGAAAATAAAGGTATCACGTAAGACTCCCCACAAATAAATACGGGTAAGTTTTTACCTTACGCTAACCAAAACATTTCATAGGAAATCCAGTGATATTATAATAGTGTCTAGGGTTTTCAACTAAATAGAAAATAGCCGAAATTGTTACATTACTAAATTCCAGCTACTAGCCACGAAAGTGAGTAATACAAATCAAAACCGTAGGGTCTCGTAGGGAAAATGGATTTCCAACAATGGCAGGGCTACTTGGGTACCGCCCGTCACAGTATGGGGCCTAGATCACCGTACCGAGGATCACTCTCGACCCCCTACAACACAAGGCAGGAACCATTCCTTACTGAACAATCCCGAACAAGATAACCCCGGCAGTTGTTGTAATCAACCGCCCCGCACAGCCCAAAAATAAAGGGACATCTAGACAGGGGAATATCTCGTCCTACTTGGGCATGACCCACCTAACCTTGCCGCACCTCCCCTGTTTTAGCCATTCCCGGTTGATGAGTCTTGAGGCTGCGATTACCTTTATAGAACATATCACTTAGAATGCTCATCATCCGCCTGACGATGTGCTGAAAGCATTCAATCCATACAAGTTCGTTCCGGGTTCGAACGAAACCGAAGGCATTATCTTGTTACACTCATTTTGGAATCACCCTCAGAGTCAACGACGATAACCCTTGCATTCTGAAAACACCATCTCGATCTTCACTTCAGAATTCACGACCTATCATTTAATCTGGATTGATGTGGTTTTCGGAATATCAAATTAACACCCGATCCTGGTCTCATCGAAATCCAAACGCCATTTTAAAGGCCAAATTGTCTAATTAACTGAAACAGTTTAATTCAATGATTTAATTCACATAGCAATTACCACAGGTAAATCATACACAATAATCATGGATATATCAGAGCATATCATAGAACATCACAGAATATCACCAAGTAATTATCACAAATCAGATATTCTACGTACAGAACATTCATAAGCAATCACCTTTAATTCTTATTATAATTAATTCAATTTAAATTAATCACTTGAGAATTAATCTCTTAATCCTACTTAGTTAATCATTAGTTATCAATTAATTACTTATTTCTTTTCAAATCGTTTAATTTAATTAATCATTCCTTAATCAATTATTAAACCTTAATTTCTTAATTACTTGTCCTTAATCATTGGTTAATAACTTTAATTATTAATTAATAAATCTTAATTATCCATTAATTGACCATTAATGACTTAATTAATTAATTAATTATTGATTCGTAATTAAATTACTTAATTACTTGACTACTAATCATTAATTAATCAACTTTAAGTAGTTTATTATAAATATATTTATTACTTAAATCATTTATTAATCCAACTTTAATTACAATTATAATGCAGTTATTCTTTAATTACTTCCCAAAAGTGATTAATTTATATTAATTACTCGTTAACAATTTATATGTGTTCTTTAAATTTTGAAATTCAATTAATTTTTAACTACCGGCTTTAAATGTTAATTACATTTATACTTACTTAAATTAACTACATAATAATAATTAAGTGTAAAACATTATTAATGTATTAACTAAAAAAATGAAAACTTATATTACATTCTTATCTCAACAGTTAAATCTTTATTAAGCTATAGTATTAAAACTTGTAGAAAACAGGTTACTTAACTTCGCCTTTAATATGCATCACTGCAATTTTAGGATAACCCAAGCCTTCCTGCTAAAAACACGAGTATAACTTCGAGTAACATATCGCGTTAAATACCCTATTCCCCCAAGACGTTCATTAGTAACATCCTCTTCTTCTTCCCTCTTTTGTTTTTATTTCCAAAGAGTTAAGTTTTAAAACTATGTTTAATTTAAAGCATCAGGAACTATACACGCACACAATCGAAATAGCTCGAAGCTAAACCCTCAACCACTCGAGCACGACTCGATCATAATCCCGAAGCGTTCATCCATCTTCCTCGAGTACGACACGCGACCCATATCTTCATGTCACAGAAGCACATCACAGCCGCCATACATGTGCACGGCGGCTTCTCTCTTCTCCGGCGAACAACAATATCGACAACAAGTCACAAATCGACACAAAGCTCGTAATCAAAGTTTGAATCACCTAGAAAAGTTCGAATTCGAAAATTTGGCCTCTGCTCTAAAAACTGTAACAACAACTTTGGCAAAACGCCTCGCCACCGCCGCTCCATCCACCTGCAGCACCCAAATTTTCGCCCACACGACGATAACATGGTAAACCACCAACCTCCATAAACTCGGGCCACTCGATCGCGTATTGGTGATGAACTCGATACATCACTGACATGAACCAAAAACTCTAACTAAACCCTACTATGATCTCGTACCCAAATCTCAAGCAATATAAAAAATTTCTTATAATTTTCATGAAATCACAAAGGCTTAAACTTGCTTCAAGTCAAGTATCATCATTTATTACTGATTCAATTTCGAGAAATTGGTAAAAATTTAATTTTTATTCAAACGCGAACTGCTCTTGAAATACGGAGCTAAAAATCTTCATTCAAATTTTAAAAATCATAACTTTTAATATTAATTCAAGATATAAACTCGAATTAGCAATTTATGGCATTCAGCTTTATCAAAGAAATATTTGATTTAACTGTATAACATATTACAGTGATGTATTTCCTACAAGATATTTAAATTAGCTTGAAAAAAAACCTTAATTTAGTTTCAACATTTTGTTTAAGTTGAATAATTACAGATTATCAATGTTGATAACTTGAGTTTTAAAAAAAGATAAGTAAATTGTAACAACAGAGAGCACATAACGGAGAAGAACAATATTTATATAAACCCAGATCCATATCAACATATACAACCCCATATATTCCACAAATCATCATACTGTTTTTATTTAAATTTAAGCTTGAAAAATTTAATGTTTACTCACCTTTTATTTCCTTTGAACAGAACAATTTCTATTTTCATTTGAAAGCCCTGAAGTTTGAACTGCCATGAATCTGACCGAGTTCTTTTTTTTCTTTCTGTTTTTGTTTTGAATAAATTTGAGTTTGCAATTTCTTTTCTTTTCTCTTATGAGCTACTGAAAGAACCAAATGAAGATTCATTCATATATATATATATAAGATAACGGTTGAATAAGGGAAGGTAGTATCTGGTCAGCTCCTCCCTTTATGAAAAGATTTTTATAATATTTGAATTGACAAAAATGTATGTTGAGCTGATAGCAAATTAAATGCTTTGTTCATAATATGTTTGCATACCATAATTATGTTCGGCTGTATAAAGATAGACATTTGTATGTAAGTGTACAACTTGCAGGTAAAAGTTTGGCTTGTATATGAAGCTATTTGTCTTGTTATTTTTATTTGGAAAAATACATTTTCAGTTTGACTTTGGTCTTGTAGATGCAGATATTTTGTATGTAAGAATTTTTTTTTATTTCTTCTAGTTTAAATAGTTTATATACATATGTCTGGTATTACTTTTATACCTTGTGCTTATTTTTTTTTCATTCTATTCTATACTTTGTTCAGAGATGTTTACTTTATTAACTTCCAGTTGAACTACAATATACATGGTTGTCAGGTTTACTTTCATACTTTTGGTCTTGAGAGTGAAGATAATTTGTTTTGTTATTTTTATGCTTTGTTTTACAAATTTTAAAGTTATATTTTATGTATATTTTAACTAATTAATTCTTGCTTTATATTTATTTCTATTTTATATTTTGGCCATTAATATTTAAATTAGATTCGTATGGTTTACTTTCATTTCTACTTATTTTTATATTGATAGAATTAGATTTTTATTTAAACATTATCGTTCATATGTATTTATTTATCAAATGTTAAAAAGACAAAGTATTTTAATTTAATTATATAAGGTAGATTCTATTATAAATATTATTAAGAGACTTTATTTTAAATTTTCAAATCAATTTCCTTTCAAACATACAAATCCATACAAATAAATGACAATTATTCCAAAAATCCTATTCACTTTAAATTGATTAGATTACTTTTTATTTAATTAGATTAAATATTTATTAAAACAACCGGCCAAAATCCAGGGTTTTTATATTTCTTTTTGATTATGAGGATGAAATCCTTTAAAGATGGAGGAATGTAACAACCCGTATTTTTAACGATGGGATATTTAAATAATTAATTTAAATATTTAATCATTATTTAAGTGGAGGCTCAAAAATATGATTTTTTGCATACGGTCGAATCGGGACTCGAGACCACTTTCAATATGTTCGGATTGACGTTGCGAATTTAAATGACTATATGTATCACCATATTTTAAGATCGGACGATCCAATGGCCGAAACGATCTCGAATAGTGCAAAATTATTATCATAAGGCGTAGGCTTAGATAGCGACAAAACTTATACTATTGGATTCGAAAAAATGAGGTGATGTACACAAACGAGTTTTGTTGAGGTCGAACGCATCGTATGATCATGCGAGCTTGCTTGAAATGCATGACCATTTATTTGAGACGATTAATAAATATATTATATTAATATAAATATCACTCAAATCCCTTTCCCTCTCTAATTTCATTTGCACACTTTACTATTACATAGGAAAATAATGGCCGCTTCTCTTATTTCTCTTCAAAAATCAAAATCGGAACATCTACTCTACGATTAATTACGAAACCAGATCCGATGGGCTGGTATCAATGAGAGCTTCGAGTTAGTGATGCCGATCTAGGGAGCAGCTGTGATTTTAGTAGTCGACATTTTTTAGTGTGGATCTAGGGTTTGATATTGCTAGAGATTGGGGCGACGATAGGTGGATCCGAGGGTGGCATTGTGATTCTTGTGCGAAGAGAAGTAGATAGTGGCTATTTGGAGATGAATAATGTCTTGTGGTGGAATGCGACTTATGACCTGCTGTTGGAGATGCGATTTGCATGGCGGTGTCAGAGTGGAAGATCTTGGTGTCGATGGATTGAAGAGAAGAGCAATGGCGCAGCGCACTCGTTTTCATGGAGCATAGCTCCGTGTCATAGCAAATTGGTAAATGGCCTGGTAGGTTTTGATGATATCATGCATGTACAGAAAGAAGAAGAAGAAGATGTATTAGTAGTTAATCAAGGTAATTAAGGATTTAGTTATAATTAATTAATGATAATCACTTATCTTATATAGTCCATATCTTTTACATAGGAGATCTATTTTGGATGCAATTTCTTACGTTGAGATCGTGATGGCGAGATATACATTTTGCTATTTGTTTGGACAACTTTTGGTGAGGTAAGTGATATTGGCTCTCATCATGCTATAATTGTTTGTATAGTATTAAAACAATGTTCTAGAATGGTTTTTAATTTTAAAATGTGATTTCATTACACTCAAACACTTACTATATTCATATAAAAGAAAATAAAAATGTTTCAAAATGATTTTATATTATGTATCACATTTTTATCATCGGCGTGCTATTTTTAGAGATTTCTAGATTTGGACTATTTTTGATAGGTGTTTTCCCATTAACTGATATGGACGCATTATACATGTTGTATATATAGTATTTTGGATGTATGGATAGTTGTTGGTTGCATGTTGGCTTGTTTGTTTATTTTTGGTAGAAAACGCTAGTTTAGCGGCGATCGAGTGCTAGGGAAATATATCATGCTTTGGGGTTTCATACACATGTAAATCTAACGAATGAGATAAGTTGTAGAATAGGGTTAGGATACGTGCTAACTGATCTAAAGGTGGAAGATGAGGCTTTGGATTTCAGAATGGATGCTAGACATTTTTGTTTAGTCTGTACTTATCCATTTTTGATTAAGTATACGACCAAAGCGATTGGTATTGAACACTATAGAGTGGTCAGTGCCCATTACTATTAATGATTAGAGATTTGTCTAATCTTTGGCATGGATGTTGGGGAGATTTTGAGGTGCGCGAAATATTGGTTTTTTCATGCAGCCGACTTAGAGTCTTGATGTTATTGCCTTACGATGTATGATTTTTATGGTGAGACGATGATGTGACCCTTCGACATGTTAGTTGGTACTTCAGAAACATAGTGACTCGACGATGTCTGGAGTTAGGTTTCGAGGATGATAGTTTCAAGACTCTATATGTCATGTTGGCGAATTCGCATTAGGGGTGGATGGTGATGTAACAACATGATAAAAGCATTGTATATTTAGTTTATGACTCATGGGAGTAGGTACAGAAGATTAGATACTCTGCATCTTTGGTTTGTGAATCATGTAGGGAGCAGCTACCAAAGAGGCTCCTGTACGAAGCCATGGAGTGAGGAACATGGTAGGTTCTTGGATGATGGAAATTGGATTGAACGAGTAGAGCTCAGATGGATGCGCATGTGCTAGGCGATCATTGATAACTTGGAGTATTTTCTATTGTACTTGAAGCTGGGGTAATGTAAGTGGGGATGCCCATGGATCACGATTAGGATCTGTATACCCTAGACCTATGGCTTTGGGTCTAATTTCTAGCTTTGGTCTAGGAAACATCTATCGAGCTTTGGACTAGGTGATACGAGAGTACAACTGAAAACTGGGATTTCCCATTAGTCCTTTGCATGGTGGCTATACGAGTTATCATGCATCAAAAGCATACTAAGTGACAACAAGTGTTGTTTGGTGGATGCTATGCTTATTATGGTTGCTTCACTAGCCACCTACCACTCTAAGGATGTCGCATGAGGTAGGTATTGTGGATAAGGATACCTAGGCACGACATCATTTTACTTGGTATAGAGCACCCCTTTATAATGTTGTAGAGTCGAATATTGTAGATGTTATATGTTGAATTTTTTGTTGCGGGGACATGTCAGGTATGATCCATATACCCTACATTTTATATACTATATCGACGTTTATAGTATTTCGAGATTGTCCATCGCTCACAACAGACTGTTGTCTAACACGAGGTTTTATGCTTTACTTTTTATTATCTCGGGTACTCTTAAATGAGTAGACTTGAGAGTAGGTATGGATGACATATGTAGTTCAATAAATAGACTAGCAGGAGGTGAATTTTACTCATACTTACATTTGAGATTGATATTCCATATTCCACTGTATAACATTATGGAGCCTTGACAGTGTTAAACCTATAATTATTAGAGACGATTTATTAGTTGAGTTGATTTATTAGTTCTATAAACTTTATTACAGTTTTTTATAACTGTATAAGTCTATATACTCCGATTCTATGATTCATGTAATTATTATTATCTCAACTATTTTACATCTGTGTTGACTATTATATTTATCTGATGTGATGTGAAATATACGACAGGTTATGTGATTATTTAATGTTTTCTTTTTCATCTCTTGTATGCACTTCTCTTCTATTCCTCTTCTTACTTCTTTTATTTTGTTTGGCAACCTTCATACATCGGAGGTGTAGGGTGGTCGTTACACTGCTCTTTTGAATCGGCATTCTTTTTTACCTAGTTTCACTCCTATTTTCTCTCATCTAGGTTGTTGGATTCTTAAACACTTTAGGAAATGTTTCTATGTGTTTCTTTCAAGCGTAAGCTTAGGGAGATGAGCTATAAATACTTTAGTTCTATGAAAGAAAGTTAGAAAAATATGCGAAGATTGCATGATTCTAGAGTGATTTCCTGCATACAAAAATACTCCATTATCAAAATCTAGTTGTAAATCAGATCAGCAATAACAGAAATGTGGACATAGACTTTTAATTACTATAACCATTTTCATTTGTGTGCTTAGTCATTTATTTTTTGCTTTCTACTAACTTTTTTTGGTACTATGTATGTTGGTATCTATTTAGACCTACAAATAAATCCACTAAATATTATTTAGGACTACTAACTCAACTGAAAAGTGGTAAGGCATTATTGACTAAGGTTTTAGAGGTCTTTGGTTTAAACCCCGAGACATAGAAGTGATAATTTTGTTTGAATATAGTACCGTCTTTATTCTAAAAAAATCCACTAAATCGAACAATTATTGATTACACCTAGGGTAGATAGTTCAACTCAATCTTTAGAAGGTGTATACGAAAAATTAGGAAAAATTATTTAGTGCTTTCACCGAGAACACTAACTCAAGATACAAATCATATCTCTCAGTGTTGTGCAGATCCTTACCGAAATTTTGAATGTGCGATGGTTGCGAAGGGAAACAAAAATAGACAATGGTTAATGTTATTATAAAGAGCATTTAGAAATATTTAGTAAGAAAATCTGGGGAAAACTATAGAAGTTAATCGACCTCGTTATGTGAAAACCAAATAGGAGGTAACAAAAAAGCTTGTAACTTTGTAAGCATCATTTAATGAGCAGTAGAAAGAAAGATGGATAAACTAATTCAGTGATTCAGGCAACAGGGATTAACCCCAAATGTTCGCCAAAGTGCTCATAGACATGATGAAATTAGAATAAGGAGTTTCCCATGATGTTGGGAAAGATCGTGTATTGGCGAATTTTGATAAAGATGAATCACAACTGTGCAACCAAAAAATGAAGTCTTTTTAGATAGGGCAGATAAAGCTAGCTCAAGATAGGGTAAGTGAGCCAAAATAACAAGGAAGAAGGCGTTCGAATGGAAGAAAACCAATTAGCTGAGCCAAAGTGGGAAGCAAAATGGTAGAAGCCAAAACCATGAAATCGATTTGCAGTAAAGTAGTACAAACAGCGTGGTGTTAATCAAAGAAATGAAGTGCTACTTAACAACCCGTAATTTAGCATTAGTTATTTAATTTGTTAGTTAATTAATTTAGCTCCAAAAGTGGAATTTATGCAAACAATGGAATTTGACCATGAAACTTGAACCATTGTGTTTATGGAAAATTTTTGAGAAATTTTGATATTTGGAGTTTTATAATCGAAGTCTAAATGAACAATTTATGGATGAAAAATGATCCGGAGTGGAAGTAATTTGAATAGAATTAATTAAGGTTTATATATTAATTATCTGTGGCCCACAAGTCATCCCGTATATCGGAGCGGTCCACTAGGGGATGTCAACCCTAGGAAGTGGGTGGTCGACCACTTCATGTGTGGCGGCTAGGATTTTCCTAGGCCTAACGATCCGAATTAATATATTTCAATCTAATGATGGTGGTTGATTCTTACGCCTATAAATTCAGGCCTAATTCTCCCTTCTATTCTCATATTTTTTGAAGGCAGTAGCGAAGCTCTACCTTTTTTCTTCTTCACTTCATTTCTAAATTATAAAAAGAAGATATATATATATATATATATATATATATATATATATTCATACAAATTGGAGTAGAATAGAAATCTAGTAAAAATGAGAAAAGAATCAACTATAAGCATATTTGAGGTAATATATATATATATATATATATATATATATATATTTGTATCTATTTTCTCTCCTAATCTCAAATCTCTTCTTAGGTCTATAATTTTATTGTATGCATATACCATTTTTATACATATTTCTTGGATTAAATAGGATTTGGCATTGAATTTAAGGTTCTACTTCAGATCTGGAGATTTGGATCACTTTAAAGGCGAGTGGGAAGTTTTATAGATTGTTATAACATCATATTTATTCCGTTGGTGTCTATTTGATTATTATGCCTAACCGGACAATTCTATATGAGTTGTAGGTAATAAATTTAACATAGTCTGAATACAATAAATATCGCCTACATATTCTTGTTTATGAATTGATTTAGAATCGTTTACAAACTAATCTGAAAATTAGTCCTAAAGTTTGAATACTAAATGTTGATTTGAATGAAATTATTCTAGATCTGAAAATAGGTTGTATAATAATGTTATGAATTTGGATTATTATCCTAATCTTGTTGAAATGTAAATTATTCTATGCTTGGATGGTTGGAATTTAGATCTGTGTAATATTTGTAAATTAGTTTAATTTTTTTCGTTTTAGAGATCTTTTAGAGAAATATAACATTTTATCTAACAATGAATAGACGCAAATAAAAAAAGAAAGAGATTTGTAAAGTATAAATTCATTGTGGTTTACACTCTCTGTTTTAATAATAATAATAAAAAGCACTATTCCTTGTAATTTCAAGTGATGTAATATTTTATATTTTAAAGTTAATTATTTTGTTTTGGACTAATTTTTGAAAATTATAGTGGATAATCTTTTTAGATATGATTCCAATAATTGGACATGAAAAATAATATTCTAGTGAAGATGTATAACTAGAATATCTTTGATAAAAGTATATATTTGCACGTAATTTGCTACGTTTGTAATAGTAAAAATAAAATATAACTTATAACGACATTTACATGTAATATATGTGTCTAGGATCTAATTAACGGGAAAGGAATTTAAAAGGTTGTAACTCAGGTAAATGGGAAATAAAGATATGATTAGTTTAGGGGTTACAGTTCGTTAGCATGAGAATTGAAGATTGTAACTCCAATTAATGGGCAAATAATGGAAATGAATTTAGACTTACAATTAATAAGGACAAATGGATTGATAAGAATGGAACTAGTGTAAAAAGGTTACCAATTTGAAATTAGTAACCATACATAAATGTCTTAGGAAATGTGCCTTATGATTTTATGGACAAATTGACATTTACGAGCATTAACAGGGGATTTATGGGTAGATAAGTGTTTACTGTAACTTTATCGCCTTAAATAAAAAAGGGAATTTGTAAGCTAAGTTCAATGTTAACCTAGGATAATAGAAGTAAAGACTTAGAATAGTCAACTGGACTTAGTAGGCTTGTGATGCGAGATTAGTAGAGTCACTCGATGGAAGACTGCCCTTCACTTTGAGACTACCATCAATCGGGTGCACTTCTATTGATGTGAGATGCAACGAACTGAATTTATACCGCCTTGATTTGCAAATATTTAATATATTTTAAATATTAAAATAATAGGTTTATAATTAAAATATAACTCTTTTAAATAATAACAAATGATGGTAAAATAGATTTGTAACGACTTAGGCTTTTGCCAATTTGAAATAGACTGGTTAAAAATATTTTATGTAGTAAGTAAATGGATTTTTAGTAGTAAATAAACCTATTTAATTATCTAATAATGATGATAAAATAATTTTCAAAACTTTTTTACCAATATAGGAAGTTAAAATAAAAATAGAAAATGTGAATGAGGAACATTTTTCAAAATATCGACTTTTCAACAACCGAAAGTAGTCAGGAACATTGTGCACACTCGGTGCAACTTGCACACATTTATACATGTTAGGACTAGTATTAATTAAGCATACTTATGTATATTAACTTTTAAAAATATTTATAGATAAGATTGGATGTTACAAATTATGTTATAAAGGATATACACACACATATGAGCACATTTATATGCATACAAACCACAATTATATACTTAGTACACATATGGAATTTAATGACTTCCAAATTTATCATTTTGATAAATTATATTTATTTTGAAATTTATTCAAATAAAAGGTTGATGATAAAAATAATATTGTTTTTAGCGATAATAAGTAATGGTAACCTTATTTTGAATAAATATTTACAATAATATTTTCCTCGAATTTCAAAACGATAAAATGGCTGAAAACTGTTTTATTGATAACCAGCTCTATAATGGTAAAACGTCATGCATAGGGCTGGATACGCGTGCTTATTTTTATAATTAAACAAGAAATGAAATAAAATCAATTGATTTATTTTTGAAAATTTAACGTGTGTATAACATTGTTAGTAGTGCCTTTAAATGTAATAATTTTTTTATTTTAGTTTAATTGAGATTGAATGATTTAATAATTATTTTAATTATTAAAATAATTATTATAAAATGATGATAATTCATTTTGAATGGTTATAAAGTGATAAAAAATCATTTATAATGTTTTGTAAAGATATATATTTGATGTGAAAGTATAAGGAAAAATCAATATCGCTATATCGGTATAATAGCGATTTTTGTAAGTAATTTTTAATATTAATTTATATGGTTTTATAAATTTAAATGTGATCATTTTAATTAATTTAAAATGATAAAAAATTATTTTCAATTTTTTTTGCATATATATGTAATTTAATGCATAATTTAAATTGTGACCGGGAATCGGTTCTATGATTGGCAACGGTTTATCGAACGAAAGTTATTCAGAGTCAATGCAATGTTATTTATAAGTCATGTACATATATATAACACATAAATTCACTCCCTAAACATAAACATCTATATGTATATATACACACTTAAACACACACACAGATATATATATATATATATATATATATATATATATATTACAAAAGATTAAGATATTTTTCTAAAACTTGATACTTAAGCAACCAAAAAGCAACCGTCAACTCATCTTACACCCCTACCATCACTTGGACATGGTAGCACATGGAGGAGAGGGGGTAACATGTGTTTTGATGTGAAAGAAGTGACGTGGGAAAGGGGTGTTTTAGTCCATGTACATTCAGATATTTTCCACTTTTTCCCTACAAATACCACCCCTCTCCTCATAATTTCCTAACATCATTCCACCTTTTCTTCTTCATAATTCTTGAGATTTATAAAATCTTCTTTAATGGCTTCCATGACTTGGAAAAATATTCGCAAAGTTATGGCAAAATATTGGCAAAATACATACACATGTATATGTTATCGATCCACTTAAAACTAGTTCAAACTTCCTCCTCTTTCTCTTGCAAACCCATGGCCTTCTACCACCACCACCATGGCCGAGCCTTTTCTCCTCCACTATAAAGGCAATGAGCCCCATACCCAAGGCCGAGCCATCAAAAGGCCATAGTGCTAGAGATAATGAGCTTAGATTTTATGATAGCAGAGCTATAACCAAGTTTATATTAGCTCGAAGGGGAATGAAGGTGAGAACTCCTAAACGATGGTATTATATTCTTGGATGATGATATGATGTTTGCAATTGATGCTTAAAATGCTTTAATCATCAAGTTTTTTTGTTTCATCTATATATTAAATATATATGCAAGTTAACGCAATACACGTCGATAAGCACAAAGGAGTTACTTTCCTCTATATTAATGAATTGGTGTATATGGAATGTTAAAGCTCTTTAAAAAGGTTTTAAAGTGAGTTAGAAACGTTTTATAAACATTCAAAACAATTTTGGTGAAGTTTGAATAAGAATGGAAAATTTAGTCAAAAATAAGCGCGTAGCCAAGGCCGAGCCCTCCAAAGGCCATGGCACTAGTGATCATGCACTTAGATTTCATGATAGCAGAGCTATAGCCAATTTTATATTAGCTCAAAGGGGAAATGAAGGTAAGAACTCCTAAACTGTAGTATTATATTCTTGGATGAAGATGTGATGTTTGACATAGATGTTTAATTTGCTTTGATCATCAAGTTTGGTTGTTTCATATAAATGTCGAATATATATGCAAGTTACGAAAATGCACATCGATAAGCACAAAGAAAATCACTTTCTTATATATTAATGAATTAGTATATATGGAATGTTTAAACTTCCTTAAAAAGGTTTTAAAATGAGTTTGAATCATTTTATAAACATTCAAAAAGTGTTTAGGAGAAGTTTGAATAAGAATGGATAATTTAGTCAAAAATAAGCACGTCGCATAACAGTAGTTCGCGATTTCGCGCCATAAAAGTCAAACAAGTGTATACATCCGAATATAGCTCAAAATTATTCAAGATAAAACTTATCCAAACTATAATATCCAAAGTTTTCCAATGAAGAAACAAATCCAGATTTCGATAAGTGGATTTTTGAAAAATGAGTAAAACAACTTTTTGGAAAAATCGCAGTTTTGCAGTTTGGAATCCATAACTGGATTTCTTTGAAAATGATATTTTAAAATTGTTTAAAAATGTGAAATAAATCTTATTAATCTTACAAATCTTTTAAAAGTGATTTGAGTAATAAAATGAATTTTTAAATAATCAAAAGTGGTTTTGATCAATATAGCATAAAAAGCACTTCCCATAGCACTTTTCTATAACTTTTAAATTTTAGTTTTAAACTTAACCATTCTTTTCCAAATATTTTATAAATATTTTATTTTGATAAGTATATTTCTGAAATATGAGTAAAACAAGTTTTGGGAAAAATACGGTTTTGCAGTTTAGGAATCTATAGCTGGATTCCTTTGAAAATGATATTTTAAAATTATTTAAAAATGTGGAATAAATCTTATTGATCTTTTAAAATCTTTTAAAAGTGATTTGAGTAATAAAAATGAATTTTCAAATAATAAAAAGTCGTTTTGATCAATGTAGCTTTAAAAGCACTTTCATAGCATTTTTCTATAACTTTTAAATTTTAGTTTTAAAGTTAACCATTCTTTTCTACAAATATTTTATAAATATTTTATTTTGATAAGTCGATTTCTAAAATATGAGTAAAACAAGTTTTTGAAAAAACCGTAGTTTTGCAGTTCAGAATCCATAATTGGATTTCTGTAAAAATGATATTTTAAAATCGTTTGAAAATATGTAATAAATCTAATTAATCTTTTAAAATGTTTTAAAGGTGATTTGAGTAATAACAATGAATTTTCAAAAAATAAAAAGTCGTTTTGATCAATATAGCTTAAAAAGCACTTTCTACAGCACTTTTCTATAACTTTTAAATTTCAGTTGTAAATTTAACCGTTCTTTTCCAAATATTTTATAAATAATTTCGAATGGATAATTAAATGTTTTAATAATAATTGGAGGTGTTTTTAGCTTATTTAGGAGAGTTTAAATAAATGTTTGAAGAAAAGCTATTATAAATAGATAGTTTAACCTTGGCTCTAAAAGCCAATGAGTAGACAAGATTTTTCTATTCGTAAGATTCGGATGTGAGGTGCTTAAACTAAGGAGATGTTCAAGAGCAACTAGTTCCCTGGCTTACCTGGCCTCTTCCCTAGGCTAGGGATAGAAAATTCGAAATGTCGAAAATGAGTTAAGTATAAAAAGATTAAACTTCCAAATTTAAATTAAATACAACCATGATTTTATAGAGATGATCTTCTTACACTTAATGTTAAAGCCGGAAGAGGGAACTCGTACGATTCATGGAATTTAAAAGGTGATTCCACCCATAGTATTTGTTTAATATGGGAATTGATATTGAGTAGAATTAGATGATTTCTATAGATTCTGCTCATTGACAATTTTCTGGTTTTGGATTAACATTCTAGATAACTTGGTTTCAACTCAACCAAAATTACAAATTTTGAATCAAGGAATCTTTGTTAAGATTTAAATGGAATGATTTTGAAATATTTTGCTACGTGAAAAATGAAATGATTTCGAATTATTCCCAGTTTATATAGGTTTTAACTAATCAAAGGCTTTGATAAGAGAGGTTTAATGATTCCGTATATATTGGAAAGAATGTTTTAGAAATATATATCTCCAAAGGAGATTTTGATCAAAAGAATTTAATAAATTAAAGAATGATTCCCTATTCACAGACCTCTTTATATGATGATGGTTCTACCGAACCTGGTTCGAATTTGGGTAACTCCTATTCGAAAACAACTTTGAAGCAATGTATGCGTTCAAAAAATGAAGACTTGATAGAGAAAATGAAGGATGAAGACCGAAGATCATCGGGGTGAAAGGACTGCTTGTTGACAATTCTGGTTAACTCCCAAATACTAAAGTAGCGGTGGTCCCTTCATTTATGAAACTCTTTGAGTTGCAAGGACTTCTGGCTACTAATCATAGGGGTAACTCCCGACAGGATACGATAGGAGAGTGCCATCGGTTTTGTTCAGTCCTAGAACAAACTTTTATTGATGAATATCTAACGTTGCATTTCTAGTTACATAAGTGTTCTCTATGAACGTATCATCTGCTTGGTGGCAGAGAAAACTACTTCTCTTAGCTTTACACCCTTTCTTGAGATGTACTAGCTCAGGAGTTATACGTTTGTAGAAATCAGTTTTGTGTTTATGCAATGATAATATGGCATTCAAAAAAGGAAAAATGATGTGCTATGTGAATGGTAATTGCAACCTTAGGCCTTACACCCGGAAATGGCCGAAACAAGGTATTTGCAGCAACTAGCAAAGCTGAATCGTAACCATTAGGATACGATCATCCCCTTCTAGATATATTTCTACCCGCTATGACGTTCGGGTTTAAATTAATGTGGTATATGCTAGAGCATGCTCGGATAGGTCAGTAATGACCGGGTTGATGACATATTCGATACTATTTAGGAAGAGGTAGGCCAGTCTTGTGTTGTAGGGGACCATCAGCCGGGCCTCGGTATATTCCTCTATAGATGTACCGCTGGATGGTAGTCCCTTTACCTGGTCATTTGTTTGGAAATCCATTCTCCAATAAGTTCCTTCCATTTTTATTGTAGAGCCGAGTATGCTGGAATTTAATAATGGTTACAATTTCGGCTAAGATTAATAAGTTTATTTGCAAATATTTTCAAAGAAATGTCATCAAATGTAATATCCTTTATTTTTACGTAATAAACATTTAGTTATCATATGGTAAAAACTCGTTCCGTGTTTATGTGCAGCATGATCTTATGAGATATACTTTTGTCTTCAAAATGCATATTTTGAGTTCTCACACCAGTCCTATGACCGACCTGGAGTTTGTTTCCCTTTCCTTAAACTATGCCTGCCCTAATTTTCCTCGAGCAACCTAGTAATCAGGTTTAGTTTAGAAGAGATCGGGTGAAGCTTGAAGCACGGAGTCGAATGATTTTTTTTTGAAGATTTTTATCTATTTCCACCATACACTTGTACTATGGTATTTTGCATTTGTAAGGACGGGAGTTTATAACTATCCATTTTTAAAATCTGATCAATGTATTTAAATTTCCACAGTAAAGATTACTTGTTGAAATAATATATGTGAGATTTGGTTCTATCTTTATTTTTCTTTCTTACCCTTAAGAATCCACTTCTCCAGCACTTCGATTTATGGCACATGAATACCGAGGATGTATTAGTGTCGACTTCTAAGAGTCAAAGAAACGACTCCTCACAACGTGGTATCAGAGCTTAGGTTGAGCGAACACCTAGGTTTTGGTGGGTGTAAAGTCTCATCAGAGATAGGGTTAACAATACCCTAGGATGAGTAACTCGTTAGAGATAGGGTTGGTAACACCCTAGAATGAATTTGAGTATATATGAGTGCCTATTTGTTAATGAGATATACAAATGATTTTGGTTTCGAAAAATTGGTTAATGAAATAATTTTATCTAGGATTATATTTTGAATATAAACAATATTTTTCATGTAACATAGTTATTTGATTAGATAATACTTAGTTATTACATATCATTGACTGATTGGTTATTTATTTTAAAAGTTTACGCACGAACACCTCGTAAATGTAGTTTCACAATTTGACTATGAGGTATTCAATAAATAATAATGTTTATCGAAGGAATTTATCTAAGATAGATAAATTTTATATAAGTGATTTTATAAATGGATTTATTAAATGTAATTTATAAACGAATTTTTGAGATTTTAAATTTTGGTATTTTTGGAAGGAATTTCAAATGATTTGCGGAAAAGGAGTAATAATAGTATTTTTTTTAAAAGGGATTTTGTAAACGAAAAAAATATCTTACAATTAATTGATTCGAGTGGCTCGAAAGTGACTAAAAATGGACAGGAGATGTGTTCTAATGATAAATGCTTCTCTTAAGTATTCCCCTTCTTGTTAAGGAAATATGCGATACTATTAGCAGTACCAGTTCCTTTATATCATTTTTGAGTTACTCGATCTATATGATTTTGTAGAGTTAAAAAGCATAAGTTAATTAATGACTGTCAATTTTCATCAAAGTACATTATCTTCATTGATAAGCATGGGTATTCTTTGATCTTTAAAATAAATATTTAAAGTTAATAATGAATGGTTTTGGGTTAGTAGTAAACAATGTTTTAGAAACATTTATTCTTAAACCCATGAATGACATTTTAGAAGAAATCTTATGGGCATATTTAGATCTTTAAAAATGGGATTTAACAATAATAATAAGTATTGGAGTCTTTTATAAAAAGATAGAAAATGTTATAATTAATATGTTATAAAAAGAGATGTTGATTATAATAATGTTTTGGTGATGATTGTTTTAATCTCTTCGATTATATTTTAAAGGTAAGAAAAAACTTATTAAGTAAATTATGAATATACTTAAAACAATTGAATAAGTATATGAATACTTTTATTTATTGAAACTATAAAAGTAAAGAAATAAATATGTATAAAGGAAGTTTTAATAAAAAAGTATTAATCGATAAAGAAAGTTTGTAACATTCATGAAATTTATCAAGTTTAATTTTGCAATTAAATTTATTTTTGAAAATAAACTGTGAATTAATTTGAGATTCTTAGAATAAATAAATAATTATTGATTATAAATTGAAATTTAATTAGAAATTTAAGCATAAGTATCTTACAAATAAATATTGGGTTTAGAAAAAAAATAGATATATATTTATATAAATGAATTATAATTAGAAGTTTGACTTAAAAAATAAGGATAAGTATTTTATAAACCAATATTGAATTTCAAAATAAAATGTATTAAAAATAAAATAGAAATTAAAAGCCTGAGACTAATAAAATGATAATGATAGTTGTTTTCTAAATTTTAAATTATATTAATATTTGGAAGTTGTAATAAAAAGATAAAAATTAGTGTACTCGTTTTTCAAAATGTCATTTTTAAGTTAAATTTTCATATATAAATAAAGGTGATTAATTGTTAACATAAAATCGAAGTATTTAAATCCTTCTTTTCTTTTTTTAAAAATTGTACAAAAATAAATAAGTAATAAAAAAAATGTATGAATGTAAATTGTATAAAAATATAAGTGTATAAACATGTTGAACAAAGATTAAATGTAAAAAATTATTTGGGATAAAATTTTTGTTTGTGTAAATATAAATAGAAAAGAAGTACATTTATTTATAAAATGAGTATGATATAAAAAAAAATTAAAATTCTTTGTCTTGTAAAATACAAATGTAAACATACATCAAAAGAGATGGAGTATAAAAATAAATATACATATGTAAAGTATAAAATTGTATAAATGTTAGATCTCATAATGATTTCTTCCTACACATGGCATTCATTATATTTAAATTGAATATCAAAATGAAATTTAAAATTACAAGAAAACTTTTAAGCTCTGATACTTATTCTAATGACCTTGACTTGACCTTCGAAAATCGGCACCGAATACGACACTCGTATTCAAATGCCGCAGATCCAAACTTCAAATCTGGTTCCCCAGAGCTTATATTACATTAAGTACAACACAGCGGAAGAAATGAATAGCATATATCAATATACAAAAATGACACAGTATCTGATACAATAAGATACAACAGATGATACAATGAATATCAATATGCATCAGAGATATGATACAAGACAATAGCAGCGGAAAGAAAAAATAACACCAACAGGGGAAAAAAAATCTCCAATATGGTCTTCAAGAAAGAACTCCAGTGTCGGTGATCTCCATCTCTAAGGCATCAATCCACAAATAGCTCGATCTCCCAATAACGATGCACAAAGATTAGCTAGAGCTAGTTCAGTCATGCTCGTTAATTCTCTTTACTAAGGTGGGTCTCGAGGATGTTTCTTTCAAACTAAATCAGTAGAAATAGAATATTCAAAATTCGATAATTTTTGAATGTCATCTCCCAATAATGTAATGCCCCACCCCAAGACCCACCTTAGTAAAGAGAATTAACAAGTAATTCCGTCTACTAAAGCAGAGAATAGGGCTGGTTAAGGGCGACCTTCTATAACTTTGTCTTAAACATCTGCTGAATACGTCGATAAATGCAATATGATTTTTTTTCTATCTCAATGGATCGACATACACAGTAAATGCTTAATCCAAAACTATAGGTGGCTAATGGATCTATCAGAACAAAATACAGTAACTAAATGTAAAGCACATCACAAAACAGTAATCAACATCATATATATACATTTACACTGATAAATGTTTAGTACAATAAGGTGGTACTCGACTACACCATATACATTGAATAAAATACATCGGAGTATGCGAAAGAACAAAAATTGCTCAAGATAAAGGAGAGATGATATCCAACATCAACTTCAAGCTAATTCCAATAGATGATACCTGAAACAACTCGGTCTGACCCGAGTATAAATACACGGGATGGTCTAGCTACATGAATCAGTCAATATCAGTAATATGAAGCACAACAGACATGAAGATACTTCTTCTCGAAAGAGAAGAATGAATCGATAAAATCATAAGCTCAACACTTAAGTAACAAATGATACTTAAGTGAAAAAATACCTCGAAGGAGGTAACTCAAACTCAATACTCAAATCAAACACAAGTGCCTCATATCATCGGTGACACCCCAAAATGTCTACATGGTTTCCATGAACCATATCTCTTCAAAAGGAGAAACATCAATACAAACTCCCGCAAAAATGGAAAACATAAAACATTCTCAAATAAGACGATCCAAAACTCAACTATAGATGAATCTCCAAACTCAATTATACCTTATCTCATCGGTATAATGTTCATAAATCTCAACTTGCCAAAATGGCAAAACCTAGAATTTCCTATAAAATCCTGAAATTATCAAAACTCATAACTCAAGGAACTCGATAAGAGTTTAAAACATCATAATTGAAATCACTATATATATAACATCTCATATAACACTAGGCCATCGATGTAATAAAACATCTTAAAAAGGTGAAATCACAATAAAACAGAAAACTCAGAAAATCCGGATTGGCCAAATCCCCGATTGTAATGCCAAAGCAATGTTGCACGTGCTAAACTCAAACGGCCGAAGCCTCAGACAAGGTCGCTAACACCTCCCAAAGCAGTTCGTCCTCATGACAAGGTCGCTGACACCTCTCTAAGCCATTTTGTCAGCACTAACAAGGTCGCTAACACCTCCTAAAGCAGTTCGTCCTCATGGCAACGTCGCTAACACCTCTCAAAGAAGTTCTATTAAGTAAACATCATGAATGTATCACAAACTCACAGATAGGAACCCGAAAAGTGTTAACTTTTGTCCCATACCACGCATTCGCACTTAGCGGTTTACTAGCCGTTAGTTGATGCCACACTAGAAACAACATAAAACTTAGAAAATTATATCTCGCCTGGTCTCATTGGCGAGTGATAAAGAGACACCATACTTGTCTCATCTCATCGACAAGTATTAAATGGCATCTTAACTTGTCTCATCTCATCGACAAGTGAAAACATCATGATGGTTCCTCATAAACCATAAATCTCAAAATATGAAATCATAAACTCAAGACTTGCCTTATACCATTTGCAAGTAAATAGAACATTGTAATGGATCTCATCGACCATATTCCTATATAGAGGAGATCTCAAACCATAATATTTGCCAAATATTGGCCATCTTAAATAATTCCAATAAATAGGAATTGTAAAAATTAAAATATGCCATAAAACGGCAAAACTTCTCAGAATCAATAATCTCGAATAGCTTCGATCGTACAAGTCCGGAATTAACTGAAATAGTAAATGCATATGTCCCATACCACGTGTTTTACTTAATCATTTAATTCTCTTTCTCATATGTTCGAATAGTATAAAATCGTGTATTTTATATATAAAATAATTTATTTGAGAAAACAAGCTTTTAAAACCATTTTCCGGAATCAAATTTGAAGACGATATTTGAAAATTCCCTTATTATAGAGAATAAATAGATTTTACAGCTTAAAATAATTTAAAAATATTACATATTAATTATTTGAAATGCCAACTTATTTTTAAAAATTATTTCAAAATTGTTTGGAAAAATCTGTGCTCCAAATCAAAGAAATCACTCAAAACCGTCATTCAAATTCAATTCGAATTCAAATCAAATTTGAATTTCAAATTCATCAAAACTTGGCTAGCCTATTGATAAGCATCATAGCCCTTAAAACATTTTAGAAATATCACAAAAACATGAAGTACAAGTCAAAAGTCGAAAGGAAAAAGAACATAAAACACTTGGCCCAAATAATACGCAGGTCTGAAATCTTCTCTGGGTTCAACTTTAGGATATAAAACAGGTGGCTGAACGAACTTTTATTGAACTAAAAATTAATTTACACAAACTAGAAAACTTCATCTTTCAAACTAAAAAAGAACCAATGAATTACGACTAGAAATGAAAAAGTAATGCTGCCTCAAACATGGACTCAGACCATGTTTGCAACCGTTCAAAAACCAAAAAAAAATACAGGCCTGAAAACCCTCTGGTGTTCAACTTCCAGGCATGAAACGGAGAAACAAATTAGATCTAATTAAGCTGAAAATTGCTAATCCTATAATAGAAAACTACAGCTTTCAAACAAAAAAAGAATGATGAAATTTGGATGAAGTGGAAGAAAGTTATGATATCTCAAATTTGGACCCAGGCAGTGTTTTCACTGTAAAAATCTGGGCAAAAACATGCTCCGAGTCAAAGTTTGGCCGCATGTTTCTATAAGTTATGTATATCTAAATGACCTAAAATTTAACATGCATAAAACCAAAAACAACACTTTAAACTGCACTAAGAATCATGCAATTTAGAAAAAGCATGAAAAAGATATGATGTTTGAAAATTTGACCCAGGCAGTGTTTTCACTGTAAAATCTGGGCAAAAACATGCTCCGAGTCAATGTTCGGAAGCATGTTTCTGTAAGTTATATTGGTCGAAATAACCTTAAATTTGGTATGAATATAGTAGAGAATGTAATCCTTCAAATAAAAGAAGAATAAACAAATTCCAATAAGAAATGAAAAAGTTATGCTAACTCAAACATGTACTCAGGCCATGTTTGCAGTAACTTAGCAAACAAAATGTGTACAGGTTATTTTCAGGCTGTGTATTGATTTTGCAGCAAGATTTTAAAGTATCAAACGAAATACTTTTGCTATGAAATTTTGCAGATATATACTACAACACATAGGCTATCAACTAAGAAAATTCGACGGCATTTCATTGCCGGATTTGGGAGAAACTGACGTGCAAAGTGACACACAAACTCAGTTTTCACAGAAACAATATGAACATAAAATCAATAAATTAAAGCAATTTTTGACTAGATTTGGCATTTTGAAGCATGGATTCAGCTAGCATTTGTGATTTTTGATACTCACCTTTGATTTTTGAAGGCAAGTACCCAAATTAATGGAGAAAGATTAAAGCTTGGGTTGAATTTGTGCTTCTTCTACCTGTAAACTTTGAAACAAAGTGCATGCAAGAAAGAAGAAAGTAGTTAACAAACAATCATTCACAAATTTGGACTTTTGATGAAATATTAGGTTCTATATTTTGATCACCTATAGATTTAGCTTCAAATTGATTTTTAAAACACTAAATTTGAGTTTGAATTGATGATTTTTGGCTAGGGTTTGTAAGAGGAAATGAGTTTCTTCCTTTCTCATTTACTGTAAAATGAGCTATGTATATATAGGAAGAAGAAAGCTTCCTTTCATGTTTCTAGTTTAGTCTAAGTGGGCTTTGGACCCAAAATTATTTAATTAATTGGCCTTTGAGATATTAATTAGCATAAAACAAGTACAAACACTATATAATTAAAGTAAACAACACATTTTCTACAAGGTTTCTCTACAAATAATTCATGTAAATCTACTTACATGTTGAATAAAATATTGTACGACACATAAAAAGATAATTTTTAGTTTTAAAAATATTTTTATTATTAAAAACTCTCAATTTATACAGATAACCAATTTTACGAAATAAATGCTTAAATCACCATTTTTAGCTCCAATAATTTCATAAAAATTATTTTCTTGCATATAAAATTGTTATAAATCATCCTAACATTATTCTATAATTAAAACTTATTTTTTAAACCAAATTCCATATTTTTATTTATATTATTATCCATAATAAATTTAAATGTTTAATTAAAATTAACAAAATTCAACGTTTGGCAATAATTTCCAAAATTATTGCATTTCATCAAATTAAATCCATATAATGCTAATTTTTTTACAAACTAACATAATAAAGTTTTTAAAACTTTATTTCAACATTTTATATTTATTTACAACAAATAATGCTGATATAAATTATTTTGTCTTTACTTACATCAATTAATCCCCAAACCAACATATTACCATTATCCACAATTTATTACCAGCCAAACTATCTTAATTCAATTTTATTTATTCCAAATCCATTTTCTATTTGAAATAAACAATTTTAACAAATTTTTATCTCTCCAATTTATTTTTAATTCACAATATTAAATTATAACTACCGTTATAATTTAATATTTACAAGTAATCGCCAAAACCACTATTGTTATAGAATACCCCCTTACAAAAATTGCGTCCCCGCAATTTTCTAGAAAAAGAGACGTAAAGTACACATAAAATTCAATCGAAAAAGGATAAAAACAAGCTTGAAACTCAAACCATTCATACTCTCAACATAGAATGGTAGAGGGAAATAAGGAAAAACTCACTTGGTTAATCCAATGGCCCATAGAATGCTAGTATAGTGATTAGCAAACCATCTAATTTTCCAAGTATCTCGAAAGAATTTCGAAGATATCCCATCTTCGAATCAAAACTCAGTAAGATGCTCAATAATTAAACAATCAAAAATGATTAATTTCAAAAAAAAATGGCATTGCCTCGCCATTGAGTCTTTAATAAATAAATATATCTGTTGGCTACAGAGTTGACCGAATTATCAAAACTACCTCGCCATTCTATTACTCATCTCTAAAATAAATGGCTGCAACTACCATTTAAAATATATTTAATATTTAATCTCAAATTTTTATTTCCAAAACCTCAATCCTTAAAACACAAATCATCGTGTCTGATTGCCTCATCATAGCATTTAGGAGATTCCTATCGATAACGTTGATTAGGCGTATCGACCAGAACTCTTAACTACTCGATGGAAAACCCAACACTCTCAAATTATTTCTATGAAAAAATACTACTCATATAAATATATTCTCAAAACATTCTTTGATTTTTAAAATATCTCAAAACTCCAATTTCTTTTTTTTAAACTCATATATATATATATATAGCTTCAAAAACTGAAACCAAAGAACATTAAGAGAATGCATCGAGATATTCCGAGAATACTCGATTCACAAAATCAGCAGAAGGAGATGGAGTGTTCATCAACTCCTACAAGATGACGAGCCACTCTCGGAAATCATCAAGACACAATATAAGCAAGATATTCTTCTTGAAGGAGAAGAAGCACACAAACAATTAATAATTACTTCAAAAAAAGTAATGCCACAAAGGATAACATCGAACAACTATCAAGAGAAAACCATTTCTCCATTACTTTCAGCTCAAAGGATAACACCGCAACCTATAGAAATAGGAGCTTGTCTTTGATTTTTAACATAGTCATCATAACAAAGACTGAACTAGCTCCAGATAATCTTTGTGCATCTTTATTGGGAGATCGAGCTATTTCTGAATTGATGCCTTGGAGATGGAGATCAACGATACTGGAGTTCTTTCTTGAAGACCATATTGGAGATTTTGTTCCGCTGTTGGTGTTATCTTTTCTTTCCGCTGCTATTGTCTTGTATCATATCTCTGATGCATATTGATATTCATTGTATCATTGTTGTATATTGATATATGCTATTCATTTCTTCCACTGTGTTGTACTTAATGTGTTATAAGCTCCGACGAACCAGATTTGACGTTTGGATCTATGGCATTTGAATACGAGTGTCGTATTCGGTGCCGATTTTCGAAGGTCAAGTCAGGGTCGTTAGTATTGGTATCAGAGCTGGGGGTTAAAACTTTAACTCAGGAGTATAACACATTAAGTAACTCATTAGAGATAAGGTGAAGTATACCCTAGAATGAGTATATCCCTAAGATATCCGTTCGAATGCCTCAGTAAATTCTCTTACTATACACTAATAGTGAGTATGAGTGCGAGAAGAGAACAAGATAGGGGACAGGGAAATACCACTACAAATGGTCAATACCCTGCGAAAGTGGAAACAACTTTTCCTCTCAATCTCCTTTGGTTCGATCTCAGAATTCTTTGATATCTTCGTGACAGCTCCAGAAAGAAGTTTCGGCATGATGGTGGCCCTACGAATAGTTGTAGAAAATCCTTACTTCGTATCTTCATGGGTTTCTTATCAGCTTTTCGTTTTAAGCTCTAATGAATTTCAATTTGGAAATTTTAAGTCTTAAATAAATTCGAAATTTTAAATTAAGTTAAATTGGTATACAAACATAAGGATAAATTTGAGTTGAATCAATAAAACGATATCGTTTAAAACCAAATTCGAAATTCTATTGTAATTTCTTGTATGGATCCAAGTCCGAAGGGGGACAAGTTGGTGTATACTTTGAGATATTTCGACTTGAATTTGGAATCCATAGCTAGTGTTTGAGAATTATGGAAGATTGAATCCATCTATCTATTCTTTGGGGACTGATATATTCTACGAACGATTAGTTATCCCTTCAAACTAATCAATGCCCTTGCATATTCGTAGACCGGTGGACCCGAGTATCTTGTGAGATAATTGTATGAGTTTGTTCTCATATTGCTGATATTCTGATTTGGTAAACCAAATGTAGAACAAATATTTTGATCTGATCAATCATTTCTTTATCTATCATCTAATCTTTCTCACCTCCCTTGCAAATTTCGGGGACGAAATGTTTTTTAAGGGGAGGAATCTGTAACATTCCTGAAATTTATCAAGTTTAATTTTGCAATTAAATTTATTTTTGAAAATAAATTGGGAATTAGTTTGAGATTCTTAGAATAAATAAATAATTTGTTGATTATAAATTGGAATTTAATTAAAAATTTATGCATAAGTATCTTACAAATAAATATTAGGTTTAGAAAGAAAATAGATATATATATATATATATTAATGAATTATAATTAGAAGTTTGATTTAAAAAATAAGGATAAGTATTTTATAAACCAATATTGAATTTCAAAATAAAGTGTATTAAAAATAAAATAGAAATTAAAAGCTTGAGACTAATAAAAAGACAATGATAGTTGTTTTCTAAATTTTAAATCATATTAATATTTGGAAGTTGTAATAAAAAGATAGAAATTAGTGTACTCATTTTTCAAAATGTTATTTTTAAGTTAATTTTTCATATATGAATAAAGGTGATTAATTTTTAATATAAAATCAAAGTATTTAATATCTTCTTTTCTTTTTTTTAATTTGTACAAAAATAAATAAGTAATAAAAAAAATGTATGAATGTAAATTGTATAAAAATATAAGTGTATAAACATGTTGAGCAAAGATTAAATGTAAAAAATTATTTGGGATAAAAAATTTGTTTGTGTAATTATAAATAGAAAAGAAGTACATTTATTTATAAAATGAGTATGATGTAAAAAAAATTTAAAATTCTTTGTCTTGTAAAATACAAATGTAAACATACATCAAAAGAGATGGAGTATAAAAATAAATATAAATATGTAAAGTATAAAATTGTATAAATGTTAGATCTCATAATGATTTCTTCCTACACATGGCATTCACTATATTTAATTTGAATATAAAAATGAAATTTAAAATTAAAAGAAAACTTTTAAGCTCTGATACCAATTCTAATGACCCTGACTTGACCTTCGAAAATCGGCACTGAATACGACACTCATATTCAATTGCCGCACATCCAAACATCAAATCTGGTTCGCAGGATCTTATAACACATTAAGTACAACATAGCGGAAGAAATGAATAACATATATCAATATACAACAATGATACAGTGTCTAATACAATAAGATACAACAAATGATATAATGAATATCAATATGCATCAGAGATATGATACAAGTCAATAGCAGCGGAAAGAAAAGATAACACCAATAGCGGAACAAAATCTCCAATATGGTCTTCAAGAAAGAACTCCAGTATCGGTGATCTCCATCTCCAAGGCATCAATCCAGAAACTGCTCGATCTCCCAATAACGATGCACAAAGATTATCTGGAGGTAGTTCAGTCTTTGGATCTGAACTGCACTTGCTTATCTTTGTGCATCGTTATTAGAAGATCGAGCTATTTCTGGATTGATGCCTTGGAGATGGAGATCACCTATATTGGAGTTCTTTCTTGAAGACCATATTGGAGATTTTGTTCCGCTATTGGTGTTATCTTTTCTTTCCGCTGCTATTGTCTTGCATCATATCTCTGATGCATATTGATATTCATTGTATCATCTGTTGTATCTTATCGTATCAGATACTGTATCATTGTTGATATATGCTATTCATTTCTTCCGCCGTGTTGTACTTAATGTGTTATAAGCTCCGACGAACCAGATTTGACGTTTGGATCTGCGGCATTTGAATACGAATGTCGTATTCGGTGCCGATTTTTAAAGGTCAGGTCAGAGTCGTTAGAAAGTTTAACTAAATAAAGAAAGTTTTCACATTTGATATTAGCTAAAGTAAGTTTATGGTAATTTATCAATTAAATGAATTATTTTAAAATAAGTTTTCTAGAAACTATTAAGATATGTTTGGAAATGTATTATAATAAAAAGATATTTATATTTTGAAAAGAAATGTGTTTTTAAGTAGAAATATTTGGAAATAAAAATGTAAAACGGTGATATATAAAAAAGCATCTTTATAAAAGTTTGAATCAAAGTTGAAAGTTTTATGAAATATTTTCATAAGAATTTTAGGAAGGTTATTAAATACATATGAAGTATATGAATTATTTAGTCACGCGATTTAATCTAAGATTCGAGTGTACAACTCTAAGGTGTTTACGTTGGTCCGAAAAGGGATTTATCACTCGATTCTTGACGACGAACATTGATGAGGATTTGTGGATGGATACTTTAGTTTTCTATCATAATTTATAGCGATGCAAGGAAGCACTAATGTTCTCATTAGGAAGCTTGCCAGACTCCGCAATAAAGGATCGAAGGGAGGGGGTCAATACTAGTTCGGAGGTAAAGTTGTGAATTCGAATAGAAGATTGAATTAGATACTGCATACGGAGGATCTATATACGTCGTACCGATGTATGTTTTAAAAGAAATTAGGCAAACCTTTAGGTTTTTGTTTTGGGTAATTTAGGGGATAAAATTCTTTCAAAGGGAAGTTTGTAATGACTTGCAAATTTATCGCACTGATAAATTTTATTTATTTTGAAATTTATTCAAATAAAAGGCTGATGATACAAATAATATTTTTTTTGAGTGATAAAAGTACTATTAATCTTATTTTGAATAAATATTTACAAAAATATTTTCCTTGAAATTTAAACTGATAAAGTGGCCGAAAACTATTTTACTAATAACCGGCTCTATAATCGTAAAAAATCTCACATAGAGTTTGAAATAAAATAAATTGATTTATTTTTGAAAATTTAATGTGTTTATAATATTTCTAGGAATGCCCCTAAATATAATAATTGATTTATTTAAGTTTAATTGAGATTTAATGATTTAATAATTATTTTAATTATTCAAATAGTTATTCTAAAATGATGATAATTAATTTTGAATAGTTATAAAATGATAATAAATCAATTATAATAGTTTTATGAAGATATATATTTAATGTGAAAATATAAGGAAAAATCGATATCGCTCTATCGGTATGATGACGATTTTTGTAAATAATTTTTAATATTAATTTATATGATTTTATAAATGAAATTTGATAATTTTAATTAATTTAAAATGATATTAAATTTAATTTAAAATTATGTTTACATATGTACGTAATTTAATGTATAAGTGAAAATGTGATTGGGAATTGGTTCTTCGATTGGCAACGATTTATCGAACAAAAGTTGTTCGAAGTCAATGCAACGTTGTTTATATGCCATGTACACATAAGTGCACACCTTAACATACACATATTATAACGACCTGGAAATTTCGATCCCGAAATTTCCAGATAGATAAAAAAGAAAAGAAAGAGAAATAAGAAGAAACAGGAACAAGACACAGAAAACCTCACATTCGCAGCGGATCAAAATATAATATCACATAATAACAGTTTACAAAAGAAGAACTGTATCAATACACTTATATTTATACATCAGAGTTACAACCATTACTATTCACTGGATAGTTTTAAAAAACATGTTCTAATTATAAAATAATATATCACAGTGGTAAATACTCCATATGTTCCCGCCATTCAGCGCGCCTCCTAAACTCCAGAACGTCCTTACCTGAAAATCTGTAATACTCGGCCTGACCTGAGCATTACATCAAAGCAACACCCGGTCCAGGGGGAAACCAGTGTGAGTAAACCCATCTAGCATAGAATACAAAAGCATACAACTTAAATAAACCCGGGGTAACTTATCAATTTACAACTTCACAAGCTGTTATAAACATTACTTACATCACACCTTAATTTCTATGTACCAAATTTAGATTAAATGGTCCAATTCACTTTAATTATTACATTTCATTCTATTGATTCCACACATCAAATTATAAAGAATCGAAGTGGTGTCGGGTATTTACTAATACACGACTCCGGTCTCTTCGAATCCAATGTCATTTAAAACCAAGTTATCCAATTAAATGCAACTCAACTTTGATTATCGGATAACATTTTACGCAACTATCCCTAATTGATTGCTAATCACATTATTATTGCCCATCCAACATATCAAATCACAAATCAATTCATAATAGAGATATCCACCAATTCAAAGTACTCATCATAATTCAATCATTAATAAGCAAGATTTATCGCTTCCATTAATTACATAAATTCAATAATCCTCTATTTACTTTTATTAGTAAATTATTCTTAAATTTCATATAATAATTAACCTTTGACTTAATTACATTCATTAATCAATCATGATTATTCATCAATAGATATCAATTCAATAGATATCATCCAATTCAGACATTCAACAACCAATCATCCATAAGCAAGCATTATCAATTCATATCAGAATTAATTTAATTACTTAAATTAAACTAACTCCTTAAGAATTAATCACTTAATCTTTCTTATACAATCATTAATTAATTACTAACCTTAATTAATTAATCACATCCTTAATTAACTCAATCAATCAATTTATCAATCTCTAATCACTGATTAATTATCCTTTATTTGTCAATTAAGAATCCTTAATTAACAGTTAACCCATCCTTAATTAACAGATAATCAATCCTTAATTACCATTTGATTAATCCTTAATTACCATTGATTAATCAATTAATTACCACTTAACAACTTCTTAATTAATCCTTAATTACAGATTAATTATTCTTTAATCATTTATTAATAAAATCTTAATTATTAATTAATAAAACTTAATTACAAGTTAAGCACTTCTTAATATTAGTTAAGTAACCTTTAATTATTTAATTAATTACTCACTAATTACTTAATTAGTAAATCTTAAGCACTTGATTAAATTAAGTTTAATTACACTTAATTACTTGATTAATGAATCCCTAATCATTAATTAATAATCTAATTAATGATCTTTTTTAATTACAAATTAATTAATCTTAAATAATTAACCTTTAATCCTTAATCATTTACCAATCAAGTAAATTATTTTCCTTAATTAATTTCTTAATCATTCATTTATAATAATTAAACTAATTAATTAAACTTAATTTCTTTAAATTAACTTAATCAAAATTAAGATATTAAAACAATAATTAAGATAACACATTTATCTATAAATGCTTTAACTACCCTTATCATATTTACAACATTTACCCTATAACTATCTTTACCTAATTAAATTATTTATTAAGTTTTTAAGTTAAATAATCATTTAACTTGATAAATTAAAGTTATCAAAAACACAACTTTAAATAGCTTAAATATTTATCAATTTATAAATATTAAAAGCTAGTTTCAATTTGAATTTAAAACTTGTCTTTTATATAAACTATTAAAATTACTTTCAAAACTCGATTTTGAAACCACTTTCAATTTCTTAACGAAGTTTAAATTTAACAAACTTCAAAACTTCTTAAAATATGTTTAAGAAAAAATTTATTAAGACATCAAGTAAGTTATATAAAAGTTTTAAACTAATTTAAATTTTTAAATATCAAAAACAAATTTTTAAAACCTTTTAAAAACTTTATTGCTGTTTCACTTTTGCTGCTTCGGTTTTATCCAGTTGCTTGCTCGAGTCAATTCCGAGTTCTCTTTCTTCCCATCTTTTTTTTTTAAAACTTTGATTAAATTAAGTTCCTAAAATCTACAGGCAACCATCCCCAACATACTCGAGATCAAACTCGAGTTTCCCATGCCAAAACTCGAACATGACTTCGAGACTTCCACGAGCCAAAACTCTCTGACACCCAAACCGACTTCGTGCACATGCACGTCGTCGTTGGTCGCCTCCGACCAACGTCATCGCCTCCGGCAACTCATATATCACCACAGCAAGCCAATTCGACCGTCCAAACATTCCTATTCACCACGAATTTGAATTAAGCATTATTGATGAACTTAAACACAAATGACCATCAGCCAAATGCCTCGCCTCCAATGCTCCGTCCACCAGAAGTCAGTCCCTTCCGGTCACACCTGGCCGAACCCCTACGCCACCTATCCCCAAAGTTACGCCACGCTCGATCACCCTAAGACAAAGCACAGACCACAAATTCAAGCTCCAACTAAACCTAGGGCATAAAACAAATTCCGATCACCACCAACGCTACAATCCTTTATAGCCTCAACCACCGCTTTTCTCCAAACCCCCATGACCTCCTCCACCTCCAGTAGCAATTCCGACCACTACAGATGCTCCATCTTCCAGAAATCACCCAAAATCCAATTTCCAGAAAAACCCACATTCCTCATTCATTCCAACATAAATTTTTTGTATTATTGTCTTAAAAATCATAAATCCCTATGATGATTCGATATATAAACATGAACCAATATGACTTAACATTTTATTTATTACATTATATAAGTTTCACTGCAATATTCTGTTGAATATACGCTTTGCGCTTATATGTTTTTTGTTTGGTGATAATAAACATATATATATATATATATATATATATTCATTTAAATGTATTTGTTAATGTACTATTTTATTTTTCATAGATTAAATAAATATTTGTTGAATAAAATAAATTACACAGAATTTGAATTCAAATAGAAATTTTATTCAAACAATTATTTATTACAATTTTGAATAGTACAAATTCAAGCTCTCAATATACATATACAATTTTGATTGTAATTACATCACAATTCAATTTACATGAATTCATCAGTACATATCACTCACACTCGTTGTTTATCCCCAACTTCACTCCAGTTAGAATCCAGCATCTGAGCAATCTACAAAAATATTCACTAACGCAGTAAAATTGAAAAAGAAATATTTTTGCAATATAAAATGAAATATGATTTTTGAAAATATTGTTTGCCTCAGTTATTTGGGTTGTTCGTCATCATTTACATTTGAATTCATCATACACGAACAATGTGACATGCACAGTGTATCACTGTACATGCCACAAGGCCGTGCACATCGATATACACTTGATAATGCTACAGGAACAGGTGAGCACAGGTCAAACCCAAATGAAAAGCCAGGTTCAACTCACGTGCAATATATTTAAAATCACGACACGAGCACAAGGTCAAACCCGAGTTTTGAAACTGGATTCAACTCAAGTGAAATTTCAAAAATCAACAAGAATATCACAAGTATGAACAGTATGGCAATGCACCAACCAGAACACTAAGTGCAGGCAGAAAAAAGACACAGCAGTTTTGAACAAGAAACACCAATGATACAAGTGAGGTGAACAACAATGCAAACATGAAGTGAATGCAACTACAGGAATTCAACAAGGAAGACTACAGCATCAAGTCGGGTCAGACCAACCAGAATAGATGCAAAGACCACAATGCAATGTACATGAATACAACTACAGGTACAAGGCCAGAAGTTCAAGTGAGTGCACCAAAGATATGACATCACAACAAACTTGCAGATCAAACATAATGGACTACATGCACAGACCAAAGAGACAATATGAACAAGTGACTCAGGCATATACACATGAAGACCAACAACAAACCCAAATGAAGACCACAAGTATACAACAACTCCAGCAGTGACAGTGAAATATGCAAACTGACTCGAAGAAATGCCACTGACTCGAAGAAATGCCACCAAGTAAACAAATGATCAGAACTTCAACCAGACAGTACAGGTAACAGCATGGTACAATGCAAACACATGGAACAATGCTCAAGTATGGAAGTGACTCATTCCAGCAGTGTGCAACTCGAGCTTCAGAAAGATCAGAGACAAAACAATGCCCAACTCAATATCACAATATAATGCAATCATCATGAAGCACCTGCAACAGAAAGTCAATGAAAATGGAACTAATTAGAAACCACAAGAGACTGCAACAACAAATACATCATGAAAGACCACCAAGTACAACAATGCACAAGTGACATCACTAACCATGAAGCAAAACCAAGTTCAGATTAATTCATGAAATATAACATGCATTTTTGCAGTGATACAAGGCAAACTGGCAACAACAAGTTAAAGTGAAACAATGCATGATGAATCAGACCAACTAATCAACAGTGGAGAGATGACAAGTACATAGCAGTATAACCAAGTCAAAGCCAGTGGCAGTCAAACATCACAAATTCAATGCCGAGAAGCACTGAAACAAAGATGGCCAGAGCCAAAGTTCACAGTGAAGACAGAAGAATCAAACACTACAAGTCAGTAAATAGTTCAGTGGTAAAGATGAGTGTACACTCAAAGTCGAAAGCAATAAACAAGTCCAAGTCGAAATCATGGAAGCATACAGAAGTCAACAAGGGAATTCGTAAATGTATACTGTAAAAATTCAACTGCGTATCTTTGAAATAGTCAAAGAAAAGTTAAAGAGGAAAGTTTTTGCCGTATCAACCAAGGGAAAATCAAACGCTGCAAAATCAAGATCGTGTGCATCAAGTCGCAAATATCAAGCAACCGAGAATTAGGAAAGTAAAAAATAAGACGAATGTATTAAAGGAAATCGAAATCCATATATAAACCAACAGTCATCATTGGCAATAATCATCGAGTTCGAGTACGAAAATCAGAAAAGCACAAACAGGGAAATTACATACCGAAGCAACAGTGAACTCGATCAAGTAGAAGCGGCCAAGAGCAAAACAAGCGAGAACGAAGCACACAAATAACCACGGTATCGATCAACAAAAAGGCGCAGCTTCAAAGCCCTAATTTTGGAAGCAAGGAATAAAAGAGACGAAGCCCTAATTTAGTAGCAAAGAGGATCGGCCGCCATTTTCTTCACAAGCCGAAAGAGAAAAGGGATCGGGTGAAAGAATAAAACAGGCCGGCCTTGTTTTAAAAAGGGGTTTTAGTTTATTAGGGTTTTTTTGTTTAAAACTGTTTTTTAGTTGTTTTAGTTTTAAATTCTCTTTTAAGGTTGTCAAACCTTGGTAAATCACCACCTAGGGTTTAGGTAGTGTCAGATTGTCTAGTTAGAATTAGTTCAGTGAGCAGGGTGTGCGAGTTTGCAAAACTCTATAGGCGGTAGCAGGGTGTGCGAGTCAGTTAGAGTGTTTGTAAGCGGGAGACTGTTTAATTCTAATAGAAATCTGGGAATGCAGCAGTAGGCAGGGATCGCCGAAGCTGGGTAAATTTTGTGTGTGATTTACTTTTCAGCATATTTATTTCTTTGCAGTTTGTTTTTGTGTTTAATTCGAGAAATTTGCTATAACCCTATTCACCCCCCCTCTAGGGTTAATCTAGATCCTACATATTCTTGTTTACAGGAAAATTCTAAGCTTAAATTACTTAAACCTAATTTCATAATCTAGATGGGTTTAAACTTAACTAATTTATTTGAAACCCATAGCTTTAAAGTGTTTAGATGGTAAATTTTTGAATTTTGATTTTTCTTTGCAATCAGGTATGAACAGAGAAGCTCATATTCCAGGCATGTAGATTCAAATATATCCATACCTACAGATTTATCTACAAATATCTACACATGCAGGAATCATAATCAATTCTTGCATTTCATATTTTTACAATTTAAATATTGTAGTTTTAAGACAAATTTTGTTAAAAATTCTCAACATAAAACGAACCAGAAAAGTAACCAACTGGTTTTGAATTTATTTTACACCCTGAACTTTCAAAAACAGAAAGAAACTAACATGCGCACACTTTAACACATTCATATATGTATATGCAGTAATACCGCAAAAAAACATTATTAACATAGCAATTACTTAAGCAACCATATTAACATATTTAAGATTAAAATAAAATTAGATGTTTACTCACCATTTAAAAAAAACAGAACTTGAAACTTGAATAAGAAAACTGAATCCCCCTTTTTAAAATTTGGAAACCGTTGATGTTGATGACTTCTGAAAGCTTTGATTTCTGATAGTTGTCTTTTCTTTAAGACTTGGATAATTTGTTGGATTGCCAGGTTGCATTATGAAGCTTAAAGCTTGGTTGACAGATTTGAAAAAAATCGACAAATGCTTGATAAAACAGGTTGCATCTTTGAAGATAATACTGGTTTCAGGCCTTTGAAAAAATGATTTTTGTTGAAGATGAACTCCAGGTTGAAGATATGTAACGACCCGCCTTTTTTGGATAGTTTAAACCGACGATCAAATACACATGTCGATTCCAAACCATTCAAAAGGGCAGATAGTTATTGAGGTAAATAAGAAACTAAAAGAAAGAGAAATAAAGGAAATAAAACAACACAGAATCTCGCAGCGGAACGATAAAATATAATAGTCAAATAAACAGTTCATGAAGCTGTCTACTATACTTTGACAATTATTTATACAACATTTATCAGAGTTATACAAATACAAAAGAACAATTAAAATAATGCAGCAGATAGCATGATGTAAGGGTAATAATAGTAATAGTATACCAAATCTTCGTCTTCATCCTCCAGAATAGATCTTCAAAAATCTGAAAACTCAGGACTGACCCGAGCGAAATGAAAAGACAAAACACTCGAGTCAGGACTAAAACATCCTTATGAAAGTTAAATCAATCGTAAATAAATATGAGTGTGACGGCGTCAGAGATGTTTACGGGGTTTGACATCTCATATCCAGTGTCAACGTGCGTGCAATAACTTAAGAGATGTTACGGGATTTTCCATCTCTTAAGGATCCGTTAAACTATCTACTATGTAGTAATATACGCTAAGTAGATAATGCCTATCAATAAAATAAAGTATCAAAATAGCGTTAAGGCGTTACCATAATCCCCCTTAACACATTTTATATTCCCAAAAGCATATACAAGACCGTAGTTTCCCCAAAACCGGAAGTCACCAGAGGGCAATCCATATACTCAAGGTACAAATCAAAACGTAGTGGTCGCGAATAGGATAATCAGTATGACAAGGTACATGAGGCGATACCAACTATGATACTAGTAGTTGCGTGATCCGGACTGATGTTGGGCATAGCCAGCAGCTACCCCAACACCGCGAAACAACACTCCGAAATCAAGGGATGCACCCAAATCGCATCACAAATGTAATAGATATGGTATCGAAGAAGCGTGTCCGCTAGAGGTGGCGAACCTCAATGGCCCGGCGCGGCTCCTGTTTTAGTCATGTCAGGGGTCATCCAATATTGTTCTCTTTCTTCAGTCAACGCGTTCACCAACACATCCACTTCATTCTGGATCAACACTCCGCGTATAATAGTTATTAAAGTGGTTTTTCGGTATCGACAGAGAGTATGTCCATATCCGATCCCGGACTCTTTGATAACTACGTATTATTACACCGTTGGCTCTTTTACATTTCAAATCGATTCATAATTGATATCAAATATCATATTCGTTTCAAAAATCAAATCCATTTCAAATATCACCGTATCTATCAAAATGTCAGATTCCGTTTCAAAAATCATTTTTCGCATCAATATTTCATTTCGCTTTCAAAATCATTTCGAATTTCAATTTAGGTTGCAACTTCATTTAACTCAATTCGTATTTAAATTCAAGGTTAAAATATAAACATTTCAACTTATTGACCAGCTTAGGATTTTAGAAAAATAGTTTTAAGTAGTTTAAAAGTAGTTTAAATAATCAAGAGAGTTAAAATACTTTAAAATCTTAAAATGGGTTTGAAATAGATAGATTTAGTTTAAAATAATTTAAATTGGGTTAAGTAGATTTAAAATAGATTAAAATAGCTTAAGTATTCAAAATGGTTTATATAACCGCGTAATTTGAAAAACAAAATAAAATAGCTTCAAACCCAATCCATTTCAATTTTATCTTCCCAATTCAAATCAATTTCAATTTCCATTCTACCGATTTCAATTTCGATTTCAGTTCGATTCAACGTCAACTTTGACTTCAAATTTATTCAATTTTATATTCACTTTCAATTAATTCAATTTCAATTTATATCAATTTAGAGCTTGGTTTTCCAAATATCCATTTAGAACACTTACAAAATTATCCATCAATATACGAGTTTAAATCCAAATTTCAAACATGATACGATTCCAAGCTCGAATTCAAATATCGCTTATATCTCACTTTTACTTAATTATCCTTCAATACTCAAATTTAAAACTAAATTTCAAATATGATTCAATTTCAAGCTCAATTCCAAAATATCATTTTTATATTACTTTTACTTAGTAACATTTAAAGCTCGAGTTAAGGTTCAATCTTTAAAACAAATCAAATTTCGAAATTCAATCATATCCTGATTTTAAAATTCCAAAGTCTCCACTTAAATTATTTAACAATTTCTTTAACCAAAATTTATTCAACATTCCGAACTCACATTTTCGATAAATTCGATTTCTATAAATTCGATTTCTATTTATAACTTTTACATCAAACATTTAAATAAATTTCAAATCGACGATTTTAAGAATTATTAATTTAGCCAATTCGGTATCCGTATACAATTTTCTATCCTATGGCCAAGTAGTTATTTATATCAATTAAATGTCAGGGATGAATATTTATTACTTAAATCTAATCACAGTTTCATATGTATGCATAACAGTATATATATAAGCGAATAAACATTCAAACATTCAAATATCAACCAATTGCATCCATCGAAATACATCATCCAATACACAATATAATTCATGGCAATTTCATAGTTATCAATGTCAGGTAATTTAATCGTAATTCAATTTCAATTTCAGTTTAACTGTCAATTTAATTTTTCAACGGTTAATTCAAGCGACGATCTATATGCCAATTTAAATTCTATCAAACAACGACAAATAAATTTCATAACACTACATAACGTTAATTTAACTAGCATAAAGATATTTAGTACGGTGTGAGCGTTATAAAACACTCACCTTGATTTTTACGATTTCAAATCAAATCGAACGACGTTCGATTTAACCCAAAATTTTCTCTAGCTCCAAACGACACCAATCCACCTCCATAGCGTAGTATTCGACAATACGAACGCAACGCAACTTGTTTCGTGCAATACCGACCTCGTATGAAAACGATATGAATTTTAGAAGATCGTATGAATTTAAATAAATTTTATTTACAATTTTCTTTACAATTTATAACCTTCAAATATAACAGCCGTTGACTTCAGGGTTGGAGAATCTGGGCCGACGCACGTTACTCCTTCTCCCTTCCTCTCTCACGTTCGAACCACGTACAGGAACTCATTCACGTCCCAAAACCCTAATCACGCACCCCTCCACACGCGACGAAACTCCATCTTAACCACACCACATCGAAGCTCTCAACACTCACTACCTTCGGCCGAAGGTGGGAGGAGCTCGGCCTCCATATGACATGGGAAAACGTGCGCGACTGCTAGGACTTCAAGCTCGAATTGCAGACAATCTGCTTCGTATTTTACGATCACCACCGTTCATAATGAAGCTCTTGCCGAGCTCTACATTTTGTTAGTTGGAGATTCTTCGAATTGGTTGACAAATTGAGAGATAAGAGGAGGAGAACGAAACGATTTTCTGGCCATTAACGTGATAACTGGCGGCTAGGGTTTCTTTTTTTTTTTTTTTTGTGAATAAAAGGGGGGTCTATTTATACGAAACGGCGAATATATTTTTATCCGGCTTTTCCAAACTCCGAATTTCGCACGGTAACTGACATTCCTAGGGTTTATCCCGCGTTCCGGACACAATGGAACAGGTTTCGGAAGCTAATTCGATCGTCTGTGCGAGTTACAGCAATAAACGATCGATTTTAAATTAAACCGATTAAACGAATTTCTATGCGCTTTGGCTTGCCCCGGACAAACGGTAAATCCGATTGACACGAAATTTGAAATCTTACAATAATATCACATTACGGATCCGATGAAACTGGTTTCGTCGAAATCCGAGACCGTTTGAAAAATGACTATTTTAACTCGCCAAATTAATATTAAAACAATTTCAACGCGTTCCGAGCTGCCACGGTCAAACGACAACTCTGATTGCTACGAAAATTGAAATCCGATAATAACTAACTATTACGGATCCAATGGAACTAGTTTCGTCCAATTCTGAGACTGTTCAAAATTTGGTTTCCAATCGATAATTAAATATTAAAATATTCAATTTTCACAAATTTACTTTTAAATTCAGTTTTAAAACTTCTATAACATCACTATAACTCCAATATGATAAAATAAAATTTTACAAATCATTTTTAATCATATTAAACCCGTTATTCAATTTATCTCATAAATTCCAATTTTAAAATCTTATTAACTCTATTAAAATCGACATATAACTTACATTTACTTTGGAAACCAATTTGGATCATATTAAATCAAATTTCAAATATTCACTATATTTTCATATATTAAATTTCAATATCAAATTAATCATATCAAATTCGAAATTTAATTTATTCAAACGTTCGTAATATTAAATTTAGCAAATTTGATTATTCTTAAATCACTATCTTTTGAAATATTCAAAACGAACTTATAAAATTTAACCTTTGAAACGAATTAAAATCATAAAACAACTATTTCCATCATACGGTTATTCCATTCCCATTATTAAATTATTCAATAAATTTTAAATATTTAATTTAAACAATTTACCTGTTCAATATTCAATATTTGATTTTAAATAGATTTTACTTATCAATCAATTACTCTATTATACCCAATGAATTCAACATTTATTATCCTATTCAACTATCGATTGCAAAGGCATTCACTAAGTAGCTTTATTTTCATTACTTGGATAAATTTTTTTTTGCAATTCCTTTCAGTTATTATTATTCCAAACGAATTATAATTTTTTTTCTAACCCTAAATCACGAAATCTTATTAAATTAGCTATTTTAATTATCGAAAATTTACGGGTCCTTACACTCTCCCCCACTCAAAACTTTTCGTCCCCGGAAAGGGAAAAGGAACTAAGTATAGAATTCAACATTAGATGTATTTTATTCAAAGTTGCCAACTTACAAAACAATGAAATTCCTTTTATAAAGTCATAACTATGCTTCCACTAAGTTACTCCGAACGGCTTTCTAACTTTAAAAGTTAGTTATCAAAACAAGTTATAAAAGATTTTAAGACTTGAAAATTTTCTAACACCCGAATTTTACGGAAAATTTCGGCAGAGTCTCCTTTGCGCGGCTCGATCGGTACAACTACAAAACGCCTCTACGGGCCCCAAACCAACAAAAGAAAATCCAAAAGCCAAGTGGCTCATCAAAAATCACCAAATCCAATGATAAAATAAACATGTACCTTATATTTTTATTAGCGAGCATATACGAATAATATAGCGCAAAAGCGAGCTCCAAATGCGAAGCAAGCGCAATCCGCACCTACTAAACACTCAACAAACTATGAGAAACATGCATATACGAAAATAATCTCAATATACATCATATAGCAACATAACAACTACATGTGCCAACATAGCAAATGCAACAAAACAACAATTGCAACCATCAATCAACTATCATCCAACTACCATCCAACAAATCCATAACCAATCAATATAAATTCACTTCTCATTAATATTTATTGACTTGGTTTTCAATTTTAATCACAGTTGATTCATTAACGTTGGATTTTACTAACATTCATTCTCAATTCAGTTAGTTAACATTCATTAATTTATATTTACATTAGTTCACTTCCAATTTGAATCAAATTAAATTCTATTTAAATTCATTTAACTTTCAATTTGATTTCAATGATTTATAGCTTCAATTTACACTTAACAATCAACTAACAATCACATAACAACCAAATCATACCCAACATAACCAAATTATTATTTTACATTCAATTTGGTTTATTTCTTTTATATATATATATATTCTGTTATATAATTTTAAAAGAATCATTTTATATTTGGCATCATATATTTCCAATATTAACTTTAATTAAGTCCGTAAGCCGTACATATATCATCCGTGAGCAATATCAATCTAATCGCTTATTCGATCACACAATTTCACTTCCAACTAGTATCGTTCACACGACTCTCTAGTGCGGACTCAGATTTGGTTCCTTGATTGGAAACTGTTACTCTCCTTGCATAGCCATATACTATGATAGAGAATTCCAGAATCAAATTAAAAATCCATATCCAGGGTTCGCCGTCGAAAATCGAGTGAAAAATCCTAACTTGGATCGATATAAATCATCTCGAAATTTTGTGCTCGAATTTGGATCAAATCGCTATGCGAATAAAATAATATACGTACAATCCCGCGTATTACCTTCCAATGGATTTCTATACAAATTATCTATACTAAATTATTTTATGGACTTCTATTTTTTTTCACTTAATTACTAACAATCCATTATTCAGTTAGTATATTCATTTCTTTACATAGAATATTCTTTAACATTATCCTTTCTTAAACATCATCTCATAGAATTTGCTTACTCAAGTTCATTTTAAACATTCTATGTAATTTAATTAAATCAAATTTCATTTCCAATTGATTCTTAGCTATAAGAAATTCCTTTGTTTACATTTATTTCATTTTCATAATTTCGGTTAATAACGAATTCATTGTGGAACATTTTATTAATCAACACTTTAGTTTATAGTCATTTCATAAAAGTCTAACTCCTCATACATGACTTCTCTTAGTTTACAGACATCATAAAGGTTACAATTCAATTATTTTACAATCCCTTTGCAATTTATGTTTATTTTCTATAACCAATTTACAAAGATATAATACGATTCATTTCTTAAGTCCACATACTTGTTCCATTTATCCATTCATCATTTCATGCTATATTTTAAGTATATAATATATATTTTTTTCAAAACCAAAATTTTCATTTATATACATTTTAATTCATTTTGATTTTTCCTTACTTGTATACTTCAATTATTTCCAGGTTCTGTTTATTTGTACAACATCTCTTTACATATCCACAAATCATTTTAACTTTTTAATATTTGGTAAGTCTTGTTATATGTTATCAGAATGCAAATTAGGTATTATACAAATTTATAGAATTTCATTTTTACTTAATTAGAATGTTCACAATTTAATTTGTTTAAATCCTCTTTACCTTTCAACTTTAAAGTTTTCCCAAAACATAAGCTTATATATCATAATCCTCTTATTTATAAAATTCTGGTTATTCACATTTCATTCAAATAATTTGAAAATTATTAATTAACAGAACTTAGAAATATAAATGCCCGGTTCTTTTCAAGTCGTTTGAAATAAAATAAACATATACACTTATATCTTTTGAAATATATCAAATCATACCTTTGGAGTTCAAACCAAAACCCATTTACCCAAAATAATTTTGAAGATAAGCAAAGCTTCTTAGAAGTCTCCCCCACTTTGAGACTTGAAAATGAACGTCGATGATGCTGCGCAGTCATCACCGAAATTATTTTCCAGCGACATAAGAGAGGAGTACTAAATTCATTCCTTTCTTTAAAAATCCTTTCAACTATTTCCATAAACAATTTCCAATTAATATCACTATATATTTCTTCAAAACTTTGAGAATCATTTTTCAAAACCTCCGGGTCTTAAATTCAATACTTTCCAATTTAAATCTATTTTAAATTTTTAAGTCACCTTTATAAAATATCTTATAGGATTTTTCTTAAAACATTCTACAAGTTGTGTTATTACTGTTCATCCTGTAATTCATCTTATTTATTAAATTACAATATCCAATTAATGATAATCCAATATTTTCATTCCTAACAACCAGGTAAGCTAGGTAAGTCACAAAATTTCTGAAAATTAATCCTTTATATACAAAATATAATTAGGGAAAAATTATTTCATTTACCCCATTTCAAAACAATACTATGTCGAATTGTTCTGTTCGAGTGTTTAGAGATCCCTATCAATGACGTTAATTACTCGTATTGACCAGAATCCATAAGCCACTCAACAAATCAACCGACACAATATAAAACATTTTATATCACTAACAAATATGCTCTCTCATATATATATTCACTCAACGACTCATCATAGGGTATAACTACCCTATTTATAAAGAGTCAGACCCCATAGAGCTAAGGTTATCGCTAAACCAAAGCTCTGATACCAACTGTAACGACCCGCCTTTTTTGGATAGTTTAAACCGACGATCAAATACACATGTCGATTCCAAACCATTCAAAAGGGCAGATAGTTATTGGGGTAAATAAGAAAAGAAAAGAAAGAGAAATAAAGGAAATAAAACAACAAAAAATCTCGCAGCGGAACGATAAAATATAATAATCAAATAAACAGTTCATGAAGCTGTCTACTATACTTTGACAATTATTTATACAACATTTATCAGAGTTATACAAATACAACAGAACAATTAAAATAATGCAGCAGATAGCATGATGCAAGGGTAATAATAGTAATAGTATACCAAATCTTCGTCTTCATCCTCCAGAATAGATCTTCAAAAATCTGGAAACTCAGGACTGACCCGAGCGAAATGAAAAGACAAAACACTCGAGTCAGGACTAAAACATCCTTATGAAAGTTAAATCAATCGTAAATAAATATGAGTGTGACGGCGTCAGAGATGTTTACGGGGTTTGACATCTCATATCTAGTGTCAACGTGCGTGCAATAACTTAAGAGATGTTACGGGATTTTCCATCTCTTAAGGATCCGTTAAACTATCTACTATGTAGTAATATACGCTAAGTAGATAATGCCTATCAATAAAATAAAGTATCAAAACAGCGTTAAGGCATTACCATAATCCCCCTTAACACATTTTATATTCCCAAAAGCATATACAAGACCGTAGTTTCCCCAAAACCGGAAGTCACCAGAGGGCAATCCATATACTCAAGGTACAAATCAAAACGCAGTGGTCGCGAATAGGATAATCAGTATGACAAGGTACATGAGGCGATACCAACTAGGATACTAGTAGTTGCGTGATCCAGACTGATGTTGGGCATAGCCAGCAGCTACCCCAACACCGCGAAACAACACTCTCAAATCAAGGGGTGCACCCAAATCGCATCACAAATGTAATAGAAATGGTATCGAAGAAGCGTGTCCGCTAGAGGTGGCGAACCTCAATGGCCCGACGCGGCTCCTATTTTAGTCATGTCAGGGGTCATCCAATATCGTTCTCTTTCTTCAGTCAACGCATTCACCAACCCATCCACTTCATTCTGGATCAACACTCCGCGTATAATAGTCATTAAAGTGGGTTTTCGGTATCGACAGAGAGTATGTCCATATCCGATCCCGGACTCTTTAATAACTACGTATTATTACACCGTTGGCTCTTTTACATTTCAAATCGATTCATAATTGATATCAAATATCATATTCGTTTCAAAAATCAAATCCATTTCAAATATCACCGTATCTATCAAAATGTCAGATTCCGTTTCAAAAATCATTTTTCGCATCAATATCTCATTTCGCTTTCAAAATCATTTCGAATTTCAATTTAGGTTGCAACTTCATTTAACTCAATTCGTATTTAAATTCAAGGTTTAAATATAAACATTTCACCTTATTGACCAGCTTAGGATTTTAGAAAAATAGTTTTAAGTAGTTTAAAAGTAGTTTAAATAATCAGGATAGTTAAAATACTTTAAAATCTTAAAATGGGTTTGAAATAGATAGATTTAGTTTAAAATAATTTAAATTGGGTTAAGTAGATTTAAAATAGATTAAAATAGTTTAAGTATTCAAAATGGTTTATATAACCGAGTAATTTGAAAAACAAAATAAAATAGCTTCAAACCCAATCCATTTCAATTTTGTATTCCCAATTCAAACCAATTTCAATTTCCATTCTACCGATTTCAATTTCGATTTCAGTTCAATTCAACGTCAACTTTGACTTCGAATTTATTCAATTTTATATTCACTTTCAATTAATTCAATTTCAATTTATATCAATTTAGAGCTTGGTTTTCAAAATATCCATTTAGAACACTTACAAAATTATCCATCAATATACGAGTTTAAATCCAAATTTCAAACATGATACGATTCCAAGCTCGAATTCAAATATCGCTTATATCTCACTTTTACTTAATTATCCTTCAATACTCAAATTTAAAACTAAATTTCAAATATGATTCAATTTCAAGCTCAATTCCAAAATATCATTTTTATATTACTTTTACTTAGTAACATTTAAAGCTCGAGTTAAGGTTCAATCTTTAAAACAAATCAAATTTCGAAATTCAATCATATCCTGATTTTAAAATTCCAAAGTCTCCACTTAAATTATTTAACAATTTCTTTAACCAAAATTTATTCAACATTCCGAACTCACATTTTCGATAAATTCGATTTCTATAAATTCGGTTTCTATTTATAACTTTTACATCAAACATTTAAATAAATTTCAAATCGACGATTTTAAAAATTATTAATTTAGCCAATTCGGTGTCCGTATATAATTTTCTATCCTATGGCCAAGTAGTTATTTATTTCAATTAAATGTCAGGGATGAATATTTATTACTTAAATCTAATCACAGTTTCATATGTATGCATAATAGTATATATATAAGCGAATAAACATCCAAACATTCAAATATCGACCAATTGCATCCATCGAAATACATCATCCAATACACAATATAATTCATGGCAATTTCATAGTTATCAATGTTAGGTAATTTAATCGTAGTTCAATTTCAATTTCAGTTTAACAGTCAATTTAATTTTTCAACGGTTAATTCAAGCGACGATCTATATGCCAATTTAAATTCTATCAAACAACGACAAATAAATTTCATAACACTACATAACGTCAATTTAACTAGCATAAAGATATTTAGTACGGTGTGAACGTTATAAAACACTCACCTTGATTTTTACGATTTCAAATCAAATCGAACGACGTTCGATTTAACCCAAAATTTTCTCTAGCTCCAAACGATACCAATCCACCTCCATAGCATAGTATTCGACAATACGAATGCAACGCAACTTGTTTCGTGCAATTCCGACCTCGTATGAAAAAGATATGAATTTTAGAAGATCGTATGAATTTAAATAAATTTTATTTACAATTTTCTTTACAGTTTATAACCTTCAAATATCACAGCCTTTGAATTCAGGGTTGGAGAATCTGGGCCGATGCACGTTACTCCTTCTCCCTTCCTCTCTCATGTTCGAACCACGTACATGAACCCATTCACGTCCCAAAACCCTAATCACGCACCCCTCCACACGCGACGAAACTCCATCTTAACCACACCACATCGAAGCTCGCAACACTCACTACCTTTGGCCGAAGGTAGGAGGAGCTCGGCCTCCATATGACATGGGAAAACGTGCGCGACTGCTAGGACTTCAAGCTCGAATTGCAGACAATCTACTTCGTATTTTACGATCACCACCGTTCATAATGAAGCTCTCGCCGAGCTCTACATTTTGTTAGTTGGAGATTCTTCGAATTGGTTGACGGATTGAGAGATAAGAGGAGGAGAACGAAACGATTTTCTGGCCATTAATGTGATAACTGGTGGCTAGGGTTTCTTTTTTTATTTTTTATTTTTTTGTGAATAAAAGGGGGGGTCTATTTATAGGAAACGGCGAATATATTTTTATCCGGCTTTTCCAAACTCCGAATTTCGTGCGGTAACTGATGTTCCTAGGGTTTATCCCACGTTCCGGACACAATGGAACAGGTTTTGGAAGCTAATTCGATTGTCTGTGCGAGTTACAGCAATAAACGATCGATTTTAAATTAAACCGATTAAACGAATTTCTATGCGCTTTGGCTTGCCCCGGACAAACGGTAAATCCGATTGACACGAAATTTGAAATCTTATAATAATATCACATTACGGATCCGATGAAACTGGTTTCGTCGAAATCCGAGACCGTTTGAAAAATGACTATTTTAACTCGCCAAATTAATATTAAAACAATTTCAATGCGTTCCGAGCTGCCACGGTCAAACGACAACTCTGATTGCTACGAAAATTGAAATCCGATAATAACTAACTATTACGGATCCAATGGAACTAGTTTCGTCCAATTCTGAGACTGTTCAAAATTTAGCTATTTTCCAGTCGATAATTAAATATTAAAATATTCAATTTTCACAAATTTACTTTTAAATTCAGTTTTAAAACTTCTATAACATCACTATAACTCCAATATGATAAAATAAAATTTTACAAATCATTTTTAATCATATTAAACCCGTTATTCAATTTATCTCATAAATTCCAATTTTAAAATCTTATTAACTCTATTAAAATCCACGTATAACTTACATTTACTTTGGAAACCAATTTGAATCATATTAAATCAAATTTCAAATATTCACTCTATTTTCATATATTAAATTTCAATATCAAATTAATCATATCAAATTCGAAATTTAATTTATTCAAACGTTCGTAATATTAAATTTAACAAATTTGATTATTCTTAAATCACTATCTTTTGAAATATTCAAAACGAACTTATAAAATTTAACCTTTGAAACGAATTAAAATCATAAAATAACTATTTCCATCATACGGTTATTCCATTCCCATTATTAAATTATTCAATAAATTTTAAATATTTAATTTAAACAATTTACTTGTTCAATATTCAATATTCAATATTTGATTTTAAATAGATTTTACTTATCAATCAATTACTCTATTATACCCAATGAATTCAACATTTATTATCCTATTCAACTATCGATTGCAAAGGCATTCACTAACTAGCTTTATTTTCATTACTTGGATAATTATTATTTTTTGCAATTCCTTTCAGTTATTATTATTCCAAACGAATTATAATTTTTTTCTAACCCTAAATCACGAAATCTTATTAAATTAGCTATTTTAATTATCCAAAATTTACGGGTCGTTACAAGATACACATGTCAGCCTTGGTAAAAGTATTACAGAGTTGATTATTTTTGTTTGAAGAAGAATTTCAGGTTTGCAATATTTTTTTCTGGCTTGAGAAAAAAATTTCAGGGTTTTGAGAATTTTTGGTTAAGGATTTGCTACAACTTGTTTTTGAGGAAATGAATGCAAGGCTGACCATGGATTTCTTGAGGCAGGTTTACAGGGATTTGGAATAAAAGGTTTACAGGATTCTAAAGAAGTGATTTTCAGGTTATGGCCATAAATCTTCTGAATTCAAAGAATAAGAATGAAGAATGAATAGAAGTTTTATATGATGAAATTTAAGGTTTATTAAAATTAATGAAAAGAAAAACTAATAAGGACACTTATTAAATCTTGTTTACATTTGTCATAACCATTGCTTAATTTATCACACATGTTAATCAATGAGGTTTAGAAAGGAACACATGTCATTCCTTATCATTAAATTATTTTAAAATGATTTTTAAAAGCCTTTATTGTTAATTTTCTTAATATGTAAATACTTTACTAATTTCATAATTGCTTTTATAAATTTATAAATGCTTTTTTTTCTTATTTTATAAAAATAAAACTTTCAAAAGAAAATAAGATATAAACTAATTAGATTTCAAATAAAATAGTATAAATTATTTAATCCATTTTTACATGCTAATTTAAATGCTTTTGCATTTATTTACTACTAAATAAATATTTTCTAAATTTATAAAATTCTTTTGTTTTAAATTAATATAAAACAAATTTTATTTTGGTTATTTATATTTGAAGATAACAATTTTATTAATTTTAAATAATTTAATTAAGGGATTATCACATTTTAATTGTTAAACTCAGATAATTATTCAATTATCTAATACCCAAAAATCCGGGTTATTACATTCCTCCACCCTTTGAATCTTTTCGTCCTCGAAAAGGAACGAAGCCAGAATTTATTAAAATGCTTATTTTTTTAGAAAAATTATTCTTTGAAACATTTTTAAAATCTACATAATATTATAAAATAATTTTATAAAAATATTTTTCATAACTCGATGTTCAAAACAAGTCCATCCTTGTTCTCATAGGAATTCGATCATACGTTGAGCAGGCGTAAGACTGAAAATCTATAAATACTTAGCAGACTCATTTTCAACATCCAGTGAAAATACTTGGGAAATAATTTTATTGAGAATATAGAAAACAGTTTTTCAAAATAAAGGATATATCTTTGGTGAGAATGCTCTGGAAATCATCACCCCCATCCATGGTCGCAGTTATATTCCAAGGTTACGTTGCCATCGCAGCAAAAGTCCATGTAACTACAGGCTCTTCGCGGCCTCTCGATTACGCCATGGAACCCACAACAGATCACAGTTACATTCCAGGGTTACGTTGCCATCATAACAAAAGTCCATGTAACTACAGGCTCTCTGCGGCCTCTAATTTCGCTGTCAAAATGAAACTTCTCCACTCCTACATAGGTCGCAGTCTACCGATATAAAATCAAACGCAGACTGTTAGCTCTCAGCGGCACACACGACTTTCGCTATGTTACCATAGGTCGCGGTCTACCGATATATAATCAAACGCAGACTGTTGGCTCTCAGCGGCACACAAGACTTTCGCTATGTTGTACTCTACTCATAATCCCAGGAACTAGTTTTGTCCAGACTCCTCACAGGATCAACTTTAGAAACCCTCCCTTGGGGCTCAAGGCAGCACCACCCGGTGGTACTCCTGAGAAGTTCATTTCAAGGGAGCGCCTTTTTCTCCAGAGCCATCATCAAAACATTTTATACTATACATATAGTATCTTCAAATCATACATCTAGTATGGTCTCATACAAAGCTCTTTTATACAAAATCGATTATTCCAAAATCGATAATTCTCAAACTAGGCTTTCTAAATTCAATATTAATTTTACCTAAAAATCAAAAGCCTTTCCAAAACCCAAGGTTCCCAAAACCTTTTCTAAAATCATCATAAGATCCTTTATATATATATATAATTTTTAAAACTTTGGATCATTTCAAACTTGTATAAAACTCCTTTTATACTTCAAAACACTTTCAAAATCATTTTCTTCTGGCAATAGATTCAACAAGGGGAAATTTATCTTATATAACAAAGATAAATAACTTTATTCAAATTCTTACGATGTACACATATCATCTGTACGCTATACCAATCTTGTAACATCCCGCCTTTTCGCACACTTTAAACTGACACACGTGCCAATTCAAAGCATACGCAAGGGCGGATTGTTATGGGTTAAATAAGAAAAAAACAGAGAAGAAATAAAACAAAATAGAATCTAACAGCGGAAGGATAAAATATAATAATAAATATACAGTTCAAAACAGTTTACAAACACTTGATTTGCTTTATACAATAAATATCAGAGTTACACATACCAATACAATCAATGCAGCGGAACAGTATGAGTGTGGTGCAATACTATATATAATAATAATGCGACTCCTTCGTCTTCGTCCTTCAAAGCTAAAGTCTTCGATCCTGAAACGCTCGGACTGACCCGAGCGAATTTGAAAAGACAAAAACACTCGAGTCAGAACTAAAAGATCTTATGTGAGTTAAATTAACAGGAATAAATATGAGTACAGTAACTCAAGAGATATTCGGGATTTACATCTCCTAAGGATCCGTTAAACTATTTACTATGTAGTATATTGCGCTATTATAATAGTGTCTATTTATAAAATAAACTTACTTTTTAATAGCGTTAAGGGGTTACCCATATAGCCCTTAACACAAATAATGCCAATAGTCTATACAGTACCGTAATACCTCCTGATCGGGAAGCTACCAGAGGATACTCCATAGGTACGACACAAATAGAAACTCGTAGTAAAGGCTCGGTATGGTAGGTGACACGGCACAACTAGGCAATGCCAGGGTAGATATACCAATTGCTATCCAGGCTGGTGGAAACGCGTAGCCACAGTTACCGCCCACCTCGGACTAACTCCCCAAAATCAAAATATAGAAGTGGCCACTGAATCAATCCAAGTCAAAGTATAATATCGAAGAGGAGGGTCCGATCAGAGGAATGACCTCATTGGCCTGAGAATCGCTCCTGTTTTAGCCACCTTATGCCAACTCACGGGAGTCGGGTCCACGTATTTACCTTACAGGAAACGTCACCAACACCTACTTCATTCTGGAATCTCCACCGCGTACACGGTTAGTCAAAGTGGTTTTCGGTATCGACAGAGAGTATGTCCATATCCGATCCCGGTCTCTTTGCTAACCCATCGTTATTATAACACCGCGGTCATTAAAAATAGGTTATACTTTAAAAATCAGAATAAACATTCCATTTCATAACCATGAATACGATATCATTTCAAAACCCAAAACCATATTTTATCACTTATCCCAAATATAATTCTTTTCCAAAATCATAATGCTTTAACTTCATAACGTCTGAAAGTCAAATATTTCAAAGCATAATATTTTGAAAATCATAATTTAAAACCATAACTTCTAAAAACTTGAATGGTTTGGACATTCAACGGTATATGAATTAAATGGTTTAACTTAAATGTTACTTTGTAAAGAAAATAGTTCTCATGGCTTTACAAATACATTTCTTTATTAAAGTCTAAACCAAAATTTATATTATCTCTCTCAAGTTCCAAAACCACTTCAATTTTATTTATATATACGTATATCCATTTTGAGTATCAATATTTCAAACTAAGTTGGATTTTATTCTTTCAACAAATCAATTGTTCTATTAATTAGTCTTGAATATTCATATAAAATCCATAAATAATAAGACTTCAATTTCTAGTAATAAAATATATACATTTTTCCCTATTCAAATTTACTAGAATATTCATTTCAATTTATTTTGGGAAAAATCCAATTATAAATATCATATCTTAAAATTTCCAAACTTAACATTTAAACATATGATATAAATTATTAAACTCCATTTTCTTAAATTTCTTCCATTTTTAATAAAGATTTTTATACACCTTTTAATTTCAAAATTTTCAACTTCATATGTATATATATATGGAAGAAAATATTTATACAATATAAAATTTAACATTATTATAAACCGTATTCCATCCAAACCATAGAAATCACATTTAAATAGTTATATATAGACCGCGGTGCCTGTATATAATTTTCTATCATATGGTCAAGTGATACAGATATTTATCATTTCAATCCGCAATTTAAAAAAAATATAAAATTTTGCGGTTGTATATCATTTCAAACCACAATCCCGAATGAAAGGAAATATGCATGATAATTTGCAATTTAATGAAATACAATAAAACATCCATCAACATCACCCATCATCCAATCACAATCATCAAGCAATATCAAACAAATAACAATTTATATTTGATAATATATAACAGGTAATAACTGGCAATTTTATTCAGATTAAATTTAACAACTATTAATCTAACAGTTTATATTCAGTAATAATCTATATAACTGTTAACTAGCAGTTTATAGGCAAACAAATAAATTCTAACTATCAATTAATACGCAACAATTAAATTAACAGTTAAATTTAATAAATGCAATTCAACAAATATGAGTGAAATAAACATGCCAAATACTCATAAATAAATTTCTATTCATTTCAAAAATTAATTTAACAAACATAAAAGCTTCTAGTAGTTGTGAGTGGGTTAAAACACTCACCTTTTGAATTTAAATCGAATTTAAATTCGATTTAAACCCAAAAATTCGCCCGTCTCGGAATTCGTCCAAACCAGCGTCATCAAGTCCGGAATTAAATTACGATCCTAACAAAAGAAATTTCGTTTGAATCCGAGGTCGTATGAGAAAGTTATGGCGAAAAATGGTGATTGAATTCAAAATTAAAACTAAACAAAATGACACATATTTGACCTAACATTTATATGCCACGTCAGCATCCACTACATCGCACTGTTGCTCTCCAGAAACCCACCTTCATCGCATGAATATGCAGACCACGCACACGAGCTGCCACCAGATTCATAACGTGCTCGCCTCCTCGCCTGCCCGAGACCGCACTATCCAGATGCAGCCACCTCCCTCTCCTCGACACGCCATAGTCCATGCGCCATGTCTCGACGTCGACCAACGTCGCACAAAGCAGCAGCCCCCCCTAACATAGTTACCCTAATCCAATTATTCGCCCAAATCTGGCCGTCAACTCTCGAAACAAAACACATAGATGTGCTCCCCTCCGTTCCCTCGTCAAAACCCAGAAACAGAATTTCGATCAGATGAAGTTTGTTACGGCGCTGATGAATGGCCACGAACTGTTTGAATTTATTCTGAGCAAACGATGACCCCATTCGAAAAACGAATTACACCATGAGATTACGTTTTCCGAGAACATTGACATATATTTTTGGGGAATTTTTCTGGAGATTTTGAATTTTCATTTTGTTTTTGAACTGACTGGATCTAGGGTTAACCCCCATTGAAGAAGAAGAGAAGCTTGAAGAAAATACACGCAGGTAAATGAAATTAGGCTGAGGCTAGGGCTGAATAGCTGGGTTTATATAGAGGGGTTAGAGATAGAGTAGATAGACCGTAGAATGAACGCGCGGAACAAACTAAGGCCCAAAAAGCCCGCTATGTCTCCGGAACGAAATTTGTTAAACCCATATATCCAAATAGGTATTTTAAAATATTCTGAATGCGATGGAAAAAGTTTCACGACCAAATTCGATCGTATGAAGAAGTTATGCTGAAAACAAAATTTCCAAATTGATTTCAAATTGATTTTAATAAAATTGATTTCAAGACGTTTCGCGTCCGTACGATCAAACGACAAGTCCGATCGATACGAAACTTGAAACCCTATAATAATTCACCGATACGGATCCGATGAAACTGGTTTCGTCGAAATCCGAGTCCGTGGCCAAAATGGCTATTTTTAATATTCATTAATTAAATTAAAATAAATTACAAAAATCCAAATTTTATATTATATTCTAAAATTGTCCAAATTTTATTACTTATATAATTTAATCAATTTCAAATGATTTAACAAGCTTGGATGTGAATTAAAATTATAAGTATATCAATTTGCAGTGTAAATTTCTGCACTTTCCTATATTTAAGAATTATAAAATTATATTCTCAAAACCCGTACTTTAGATTTTTAATCTTTATATTCTCAACTTTCACCTAAAATAAAGATGCCATAAACATTAGTTCCTGATTCACATCATTATTCTTTAAGTCTAATTTAAACCTCAATAACGTAGTATTTAACGTTAGAATCCATTTTATTATGCATAAATTCCAAATTTTACTGACCCAAATTTTCTTCTTTTCATTCCATATCAATTGTCAATCCTATAAGAAAAATTAACATTAGGTTCATACTTATTACAAATAACTCCAATTTCTTTCAAAAAAATAATTACATAACCATTAAATATTAAATCCATTTAATTGCAATAAATTCAATTGATTGCAATTAATTTCCAAATAAATTTGGATCTTTATTTGGTTATACAAAAAAAAAATCCGTTATCACTTACCTAACAAAGTTATTATTACTTAAGATCTCATTGCATCCACATTTTCACATTTTCATTTCCCGGTTTCTTTACTTTATTCTACATAAATTATTATAAATGGGATTTTTCTTGGTTACATCTTATTTGTATTTAACATTACTCATTCACCAATTCATTTCACTTTAACTGCGGTAAATTGGCGGATAAATTGAATTTGATTCCCAAAATTTAAATTAACAAGCAACAAGAATAGGTAACACACAATAGTCGTTACGCTAAATTCTAGTCAGCTAAATAAGCTTTTATTACTTTACAAAATGGAATAACTTTTAAACTCATAAATGTAATACCAAAACCGTTATAAATCCAATAAATTTCCAAATCGAAGTTTGTACACATTTTACACAACTATTTTGATTTCTCACAGAACGTTGAATTTATTAAATGACCATTTATTATAATTTAATTCCCTTAATTGAATCAAATGCTTATAATTTTTACATTCTTACCATTCCTTCCCATTATAAATTCATTAACGGATTTACAAATCTCTATCTTCCAAATATTAAATAACCAAACTGATTACAACCACTGTTCTTATCAAATTTTCATAAATTTGTTCAAATCTATACTCTTTTTCCATATAAATAAATTTTATGTTACTACTAGATTTTTTTATCCACTACTGTAACAGCCCGCATATTTATCGAGTTTACATTTAAATATTTTTATTTAAATATTAAATCGTTAATCGGATTTTGGTCCGAAAAACTACTTTTTGCAAACGGTCAAATTAGGACTCGAGACCACTTCCATTGAGTTCGAAATGTCGTTTACAACTTTTTAAGTATAAACATCGATAGGTTTGGAGTTAGTGAAATTTCACTAAATTTTCCCGCTTTGGACTTTGGGTTAGTTTAGCCTATTAAGCCCAAGTTCCAACCCTCTTCTCCTCACTCTTCATAAATTTCCTAACTAACTCAAGCTTTAGCATTAATGGTGAAGAGAATGGGAAATTAAAACTCCAAGCTCAAATTCAATTGCAACTCCATCATTCAACTCCAAATTCAAGTAGAAGATATTGGATTCAAGCTTTGGATTGCTTCTCCTTGCTTTCAAGCTTCATCTTCATAAATTTTAGTGCAAAGGTGAGATTTTTATCTCACAATTCTAGTCTATAACTATATTGGACTGTTGGGAATGATTCCCTATCACTTTAGCATGCATATTTGCTTTTGGTTTGGATTGGATTGGCGAAAAACTCCGATTTTTGGTGTTTGGGAGAAATTTCTGCATTTAGGTCGTTCTGGCCGTTTTTAGCTCGCTCGGAGTTAGGTCGTGTGGACCTTAGGTCGTAGGTCGCGTACGAGTTAACCCCTAGGTCGTTCTGGCCATTTTCGTGTTTTCGGAGTTAGGTCGCTCAGGACCTTAGGTCGTAGGTCGTATGGCCGTTAGGTCGCTCTGCTTTGGCTCTGGCCATTTTTGCTCACTCGCAGTTAGGTCGCTCACGACCTAGGACTTAGGTCGCTCGCGAGTTAGTACCATAGGTCGCTGGGCCATCTAAATGCTTGTTCGGTGTTAGGCCATAGGTCGTAGGTCGCTCGGTCTCTCTCACTTCGCTAGGTCGCTAGCTCGTAGCTCGCAGCTCGCGTTTGAGCTTAGGTCGTAGGTCGTGGGTAGGTGGGTCGTAGGTCGCTCGCCTATATCCTCTGGCCATTTCATCCCTTGGTCGCTTGACCTCTAGGTCGCGGGTACCATTAGGTCGCTCGGCCTTGTTTAGTGCTAGGTCGCTCGACCATTTAGGTCGTTCGACCCTTAGGTCGCGGGTTTTTAGGTCGTTAGGTCGTTAGGCCGTTAACCCACTAGGTCGCATGACCTATAACCTGTTAGGTCGCTCGACCGTTTACTCCATTAGGTCGCCCAACCCTACTACAAATATTAGGTCGTATGACCTTGTTCCACTAAGTCGCTCGACCCTTAGGTCGTAACACATTAGGTCGCACGCCTTTCACACCATTAAGTCGTGAGTTTAATTAGGTCGCTCGGCCTTAAAACGTTAGGTCGCTTGACCTGTGCTATTGTTAGGTCGCTTGGCCATTTCAGTTAGGTCGCATGACCATAGAGTTGCTCCAGTTAGGTCGCTTGACTCCTTAGACCCCTAGGTCGCAACCATTAGGTCGCTCGACCCTATTCCCCTTAGGTCGTTAGACCTCATTTTGTCTTCACTAGGTCGTACCGTTTTGGTCGGGGCGCTGCCCCGCACCCCGCCGGGGGCGCTGCCCCCTGGACCCCCGCGACCTGACCGGGCAGGTCGAACCCCGTAAGCGGTGGCGTTGCCCCCGCACCCCCACCTTGGGGGGTTGCCACCCCCCCGGACCCCCCTCCGTAGGGGATCTTATCTGAAAAATATTGAGCTAATTTCCTTGGATTTTATTCGCATCTCCGTATGCGATCTTTGTGACTGATTGTTTCTACACTTGCTTATGTGTTTTGTCACTTTATAATATAAAGGTTTCAATACTAGTAGTAAATATCAAAACTCTTTTAACCAACAATTTCAACTCTATTTTTAATAACAAAGCTCTTTTCTTAAACCGTTTTCCAATCTATTAGTATATACAAGCCTTTACCTCACTCGGATGAGAAATCTAATTAAACGACTTAGTAAAACAAGTGGTATGAAACGCTTGCGTTCACTTCGTCGGTTAATTCTTGGACTTGTTCGATTGAACCTCTTGTGACAATTTTATTAGTGAAGATTTACAGTTTGTTCGTAAATATTTAAGTTAAGCAAGTGGTTATGGGACATGAAGCTAAACTTCTATATTTACTAGCTTAGTGTAATTGACACTTCTCGTTGATCTTGATGATCGCTTTATGAATTAGACTAGCAATTGCGCGATGTCTCTTTCATTGCAAGGTTAGACTAGACACCACTTGTGTGATTCCATTCACACATACCTTTCTGCTTTTTGGTTAGTCTTGACCTTAATCTGTGTGATTCCATTCACACATGCGGGGTAGCTCCCCATGATCTTCGGACCGTCATGTGATAGGCCTCTTTCCCTTTTTATGATTTCTGGATTTCTCGTGTTGATTTCTGGAATTTATGTCATTGACTTGTTATGAGTACAAGTTTAGGGTATGATTCCCTCTTCGAATCTTTGAGAAGATTCTTGTGATATTGATTATCTCTTATTGATTGATCTTCCGTTGATCATTGTTTACATACTTATAGTGGTATGTCGTTATGGATGTTTATGTTTATGCCATATCTTTTATGTTATATCATGTCATCTGATATTTATAGCTAGACTGATCCGTTTATTATTTTCTTAAATAATACTCGGGTCAGACCGAGATGTTACAGGTGCTTCTGCTTGACTTCTTCCCAGGGATTCATCACTCTGACTTTTGGCTAACTGTTTAGATTAGCAGTTTTTGTTGTATACACTTGAGATATAGACTCATAGTTGTATTCTTTTGTATAGCACGTGTTGCTATTCTTTTGTATTATTGTGGATCTTATTGACCACTACTCTGATGTACACTTTCATGTGTTAGTTATATATTCATATCTTCTTCCGCCTTTGTGATATGGATATCTGTGACTGATTTGTGATATGATTATTTCTATGTTTGTTTCCGAAGATTATTTATAGCCACCGTGTGATAAGCAATTACATGGATGGTCGCTCCTCAACAGCCTTATTCTCCGTGCTAGTTGACAGCACTTCTCCGGAGTGTTCTTGGCTAGCGTGGGTATAGAGGTGGGGCGTCACAACTACAGCCATTAAATTTTTATTATCTACACTTATTACATCTTTGTATTAATGAATCCCATTCAAGTTAATATTTATATTAATATTCACAAATTCAACATTTATATGTTTCTTAAATTAACTTTCAACCAAATGTGCCAATTTACATTTCATTTCTATTCAATATATATTCATTTTATTCCGTTCATTCGGGTACTGCATTGAAATATATTTATTCTCTAATACTAACGTTATTATCATTAAATTATGATTGGATTCCAAGTTTTCATTCAATACCTTGAACAATAACTTACATATTAACCAAATCCTTCTTCTACTTAATTCAAATTGGATTATGTTCCAATTCCTACAACATAGGTCTTGAGTCACCATTTACATAATTAAATTTATCGTTTATTTCAATCTTCGTTTATAATTTAAAGTTCTACTAAACTAAATTACAAAACTTAAGAACTTTAACAAATTTAATCCACCAATTAAATTTTTCTGATGTTTATATATTGCAATTCAATTCAGTTATTATTTCATTAATACCATTTTAATCAACTAATTATGACTTATAACCACAACACCAATCTTCGTTATTCTACCTATTGCCATATAACATTTCAATTGTTAAATCTTTAATCTCAGTTACTATATCCAACTCCTACATTTATTATAAATTAGATTAAAAATTATATTAAGTTAATCCATTTAATATTATCAAATTTAACGGGTCGTTACAAATCTGATCGCTCACTCGATCACACAATTCCATTTCCGAACTAGTATCGTCCACCCGACTTCCTAGTACGGACACAGATCTGGTTTCTTGATCAGAAACCATCATTCTCCTTGCATAGTCATAACTATGATAGAGAATATCCAGAATCAATCAACAACCCATATCCAGGTTCGCCATCGAAAATCGAGTGAAAAATTCCAACTCAACTTGACATACTATCTCGAAATTCTGTGCCCGAATCTGGATCACATTACTATGCGAATAGAATAACGTACGTACACCCTACGTTTTTATCTTTATTGGTTACTAGCCAAATCAATTCCATTTCTATTTACATTCACTTTGATTTTCATTCACTTACTCACAATTGCTTAAATCCATTTGGATTATCACCTCTATTCTTATCTCGATTGGGTATTTAACCAATAAAGTTTGAACTCCGACCATTTTATTTAGAAAATAGCTTGAAAAATTTAAAAATAGATAAGTAGTTTGAAAATAATTACTAGTTTGTAAAATAGGTATAAAATAGTTAGAAAATAGTTAAAATAATTATAGAAATTTTAAATAATTGCAAAATAGTAGTAAGATAGTAATTTGTTTATAAAACAGTTGGAAAATTGTTAAACAGTTTCAAAATTAATTGTAAAACAAATATAAGATAGTTTTAGGTTTAAAAAGAAAGTTGTTTAGTAAAGAGTGTGGAAAAATAGATTTGTACTAAAACAATTTATTTTGAAAATAGTTTAGAGTCAAACTGTTCAATTCCCAACCTCCATTCCCAATCAATTCAATTTAAATTTCCACTTCCATTTAAATTGACCCAATTCCAATTTAAATAACTTCAATTTCCATTTCCAAATCAAGTTGAATTATTCCAACTTATTTAACCTTTCCAAAGTTAAACTCAATTCACTTAATCCAGTCAACCTTACCCAAATATGAACTTCCATTTCAAATTTTAAACTTCTCATAAATAATCTTCCCACTTATTAAGTTCAAAAACTTATCACCTTGGGTATCATATCTCATTCCAAATTTAAAACTCAATTTTTAGAGTTTATTTCAAATTATCCTTGATATCATTTATATCCATACATATATACATATTTATTTCTTGGCCCACCTATCCCTGTTTTAAAATTTTAAACCACCTTTGGTTTTAAATTCAAGTCCAATCTTCAAACAACTCATTTTTTTTACAGCTAGTCTCTTTTATTCAAATAATACTTATTTATTCTTTTAGCACTTTGAAACAACATTTCAAATTTATGGACCTAGATTTAAAATTCCACAATTTAGGTATTTTCAATTTCAATTTATAAGTCATACTTTACATAAATGTTTATTTCTTTAGAATATTTCATTTTGCTTACTCATTAATACACATTTTATTATTAAACGCAACAATTATTTATGATATTAACCCAGACTATCATACCTGAGTTCCAATTTATTATTATCTTATTCTGAAACTCTTTCCCAAATTCAAGATTTAATTTCAGTTTGGTTGGTTTTCAATTACCACTTAATTTAATTTCAATAATTTAACAACCAATTCCCTTACTATTTGTTAAAAGAAATATTTCTTTATATAACAAAATATATTTTTAAATAAAATCATTTAAAATCCTTATATAAGAAAATAACAAGTACGCTCTCATACACACACACACACACACTCAACTCATCCTGGGGTACCACTTACCCTATCCTTAATGAGTAATCCCACCAGAGCCAAGGTTCTCGCTTAACCTTGTGCTCTAATACCAAATGTAACGACCTGAAAATTTCGATCCCGAAATTTCCAGATAGTTATAAAAGAAAAGAAAGAGAAAGAAGAGGAAACAGGAACAAGACACAGAAAACCTCACATTCGCAGCGGATCAAAATATAATATCACATAATAACAGTTTACAAAAGAAGAACTGTATCAATACACTTATATTTATACATCAGAGTTACAACCATTAATATTCACTGGACAGTTTTAAACAACATGTCCTAATTATACAATAATATATCACAGTAGTAAATACTCCATATGTTCCAGCCATTCAGCGCGCCTCCTGGACTCCAGAACGTCTTTACCTGAAAATCTGTAATACTCGGTATGACCCGAGCATTACATCAAAGTAACACCTGGGTCAGGCTGGAAACCAGCATGAGTAAACCCATCTAGCATAGAATACAAAAGCATACAACTTAAATAAACCCGGGGTAACTTATCAATTTACAACTTCACAAGCTGTTATAAACATTAGTTACATCACACCTTAATTTCTAAGTACCACACTTAGATTAAATGGTCCAATTCACTTTAATCATTCCATTTCATTCTATTGATTCCACACATCAAATTATAAAGAATCGAAGTGGTTTCGGTTATTTACAAATACCCGACTCCCGTCTCTTTGAATCCAATGTCATTTAAAACCAAGTTATCCAATTAAATACAACTCAACTTTAATTATCGGATAACACTTTACACAGCAATTCCTAATTGATTGCTAATCACATTATCATCGCCCATCCAACATATCAAATCACAAATCAATTCATAATAGAGATATCCACCAATTCAAATTACTCATCATAATTCAATCATTAATAAGCAAGATTGATCACATCCATTAATTACATAAATTCAATAATCCTCTAATTAATTTTATTAGTAAATTATTCTTAAATTTCATATAATAATTAACCTTTAACTTAATTACATTCATTAATCAATCTTGATTATTCATCAATAGATACCAATTCAATAGATTTCATCCAATTCAGACATTCAACAACCAATTATCCATAAGCAAGCATTATCAATTCATATCAGAATTAATTTAATTACTTACATTAAACTAACTCCTTAAGAATTAATCACTTAATCTTGCTTATAAAATCATTAATTAATTACTAATCTTAATTAATTAATCACATCCTTGATTAACTCAACCAATCAATTTATCAATCCCTAATCCCAGATTAATTATCCTTTATTTATCAATTAAGAATCCTTAATTAATTGTTAACCCATCCTTAATTAACAGATAATCAATCCTTAATTACCATTTGATTAATCCTTAATCACCATTGATTAATCAATTAATTACCACTTAACAACTTCTTCATTAATCCTTAATTATGGATTAATTATTCTTTAATTATTTATTAATAAAACCTTAATTATTAATTAATAAAACTTAATTACAAGTTAAGCACTTCTTAATTATTAGTTAAGTAACCTTTGATTACTTAATTAGTCACTCACTAATTACTTAATTAGTAAATCTTAACCACTTGACTAAATTAAGTTTAATCACACTTAATTACTTGATTAATGAATCCCTAATCATTAATTAATAATCATGATCTTTTTTAATTGCACATTTATTAATCTTAAATAATTAACCTTTAATCCTTAATCATTTACCAATCAAGTAAATTATTTTCCTTAATTAATTTCTTAATCATTCCTTTATAATAAACTAATTAATTAAACATAATTTATTTAAATTAACTTAATCAAAATTAAGATATTAAAACCTTAATTAAGATAACACATTTATCTATAAATGCTTTAATTACCCTTAACATTTTACATCATTTACCTTATAACTATCTTTACCTAATTAAATTATTAATTAAGTTTTTAAGTTAAACAAACATTTAACTTGATAAATTAAAGTTATTAAATGCACAACTTTAAATAGCTTAAATATTTATCAATTTATAAATTTTAAAAGCTAGTTTCAATTTGAATTTAAAACTTGTCTTTTATATAAAATATTAAAATTACTTTCAAAACCCGATTTTAAAATCACTTTAAATTTCTTAACGAAGTTTAAATTTAACAAACTTCAAAACTTCTTAAAATATGTTTAAGAAAACATTTATTAAGACATCAAGTAATTTATATAAAAGTTTTAAATCAATTTAAATTTTTAAATATCAAAAACAAAATTTTCAAACCTTTTAAAACCTTTATTGCTGTTTCACTTTTGCTGCTTCGGGCCTATCCCGTTGCTTACTCGAGTCAATTTCGAGTTCTCTTTCTTCACATCTTCTCTTTTTTTTTAAAAAAACTTTGATTAAATTAAGTTCCTAAAATCTACAGGCAACCATCCCCAACATACTCGAGATCAAACTCGAGTTTCCCATGCCAAAACTCGAACACGACTTCGAGACTTCCACGAGCGAAAACTCTCTAACACCCAAACCGACTTCATGCACATGCACGTCGCCGTTGGTCACCTCCGACGAACGTCATCACCTCCAGCAACTCATATATCACCACAGCAACCCAATTCGACCATCTAAACATTCCTACTCACCATGAATTTGAATGGAGCATTACTGATGAACCTAAACCCAAATGACCATCAGCCAATTGCCTCGCCCCCAATGCTCCGTCCACCAGAAGTCAGTCCCTTCCGGCCACACCTTGTCGAACCCCTACGCCACCATCCCCAAAGTTATACCACGTTCGATCACCCTAAGACAAAGCACATACCACAAATTCAAGCTCCAACTAAAACTAGGGCATAAAACAAATTACGATCACCATTAACGCTACAGTCCTTTATAGCCTCAACCACCATTTTTGCCCAAACCCCCATGACCTACTTCACCTCCAGTAGCAATTCCGACCACCACAGATGCTCCATCTTCTAGAAATCACCCAAAATCCAATTTCTAGAAAAACCCATATTCCTCATTCATTCCAACATAAAAATTTTGGATTATTGTCTTAAAAATCATAAATCCCTATGATGATTCGACATATAAACATGAATAAATATAACTTAACATTTTATTTATTACATTATATAAGTTTTCACTGCAATATTCTTGTTTACTGGAAAATTCTAAGCTTAAATTACTTAAACCTGATTTCATAATCTAGATGAGTTTAAACTTAACTAATGTATTTGAAACTCAAAGCTTTAAAGTGTTTAGATGGTAAATTTTTGAATTTTAATTTTTCTTTGCAATCAGGTATGAACAGAGAAGCTCATATTCCAGGCATGCAGATTCGAATATATCCATACCTACAGATTAATATACAAATATCTACACATGCAGGAATCATAATCAATTCTTGCATTTCATATTTTTACAATTTAAATATTGTAGTTTTAAGACAAATTTTGTTAAAACTTCTCAACATAAAACGAACCAGAAAAGTAACCAACTGGTTTTGAATTTATTTTACACCCTGAAGTTTCAAAAACTGAAAGAAACTAACATGCACACACTTTAACACATTCATATATGTATATGCAGTAATACCACAGAAAAAATTATTAACACAGCAATTACTTAAGCAACTATATTAACCTATTTAAGATTAAAAAAAATTAGATGTTTACTCACCATTTAAAAAAAACAGAACTTGAAACTAGAATAAGAAAACTGAACCCCCCTTTTTAAAATTTGAAAACTATTGATGTTGATGACTTCTGAAAGCTTTGATTTCTGATAGATGTCTTTGCTTTAAGACTTTGATAATTTGTTGGGTTTCCATGTTGCATTATGAAGCTTAAAGCTTGGTTGACAGATTTGAAAAAAAACTGATAAATGCTTGATAAAACAGGTTACAGCTTTGAAGATAATATTGGTTTCAGGCCTTTGAAAAAATGATTTTTGTTGAAGATGAACTCCAGGTTGAAGATACACATGTCAGGCTTGATAAAAGTATTACAGAGTTGATTATTTTTGTTTGAGGAAGAATTTCAGGTTTGCAATATTGTTTTCAGGCTTGAGAAAAAAATTTCAGGGTTTTGAGAATTTTTGGTTGAGGATTTTCTACAACTTGTTTTTGATGAAATGAATGCAAGACTGACCATGGATTTCTTGATGCATGTTTACAGGGATGTGGAATAAAAGGTTTACAGGATTTTGAAGAAGTGATTTTCATGTTATGGCCATAAATCTTCTGAATTCAAAGAATAAGAACGAATAAGGAATAGAAGTTTTATATGATGAAATTTAAGGTTTATTAAAATTAAAGAAAAGAAAAACTAGTAAGGACACTCGTTAAATCTTGTTTACATTTGTCAAAACCATTGCTTAATTTATCACACATGTTAATCAATGAGGTTTAAAAAGGAACACATGTCATTCCTTATCTTTAAATTATTTTAAAATGATTTTTAAAAGCCTTTATAGTTAATTTTCTTAATATGTAAATACTTTACTAATTTCATAAATGCTTTTCTAAATTTATAAATGTTTTTTTTCTTATATTATAAAAATAAAACTTACAAAAGAAAATAAGATATAAACTAATTAGATTTCAAATAAAATAATATAAATTATTTAATCTATTATTACATGCTAATTTTTCCTTTTCATTTATTTACTACTAAATAAATATTTTCTAAATTTATAAAATTCTTTTGTTTTAAATTAATATAAAACAAATTTTATTTTGGTTATTTATATCTGAAGATAACAATTTTATTCATTTTAAATAATTTAATTAAGGGATTATCACATTTTAATAGTTAAACTTAGATAATTATTCAATTATCTAATACCCAAAAATCCATGTTATTACACATATACATACAAACATACATATATATATATATATGTATACATATACACTTAAACATATATATATATATATATATTACAAAATATTAAGATATTTTCCTAAAACTTAATACTTAAGCAACCAAAAAGCAACCATCAACTCATCTTACACCACCATCATGACTTGCATATGGTAGCACATGAAGGGGAGGGGGTAATGTTTATTTTGATGTGAAAGAAGGGGTGTGGCCGAGAGGCGTATTGGTCCATGCACATATAGATATTTTTCACTTTTTTTCCTATAAATACCACCCCTCTTCTCATAATTTCCTAACACCATTCCACTTCTTATTCTTCTTCAATCTTGAGCTTTCAAAAAGCTTCTTTGATGGCTTCTTACCTTGGAAAAATATCTGCAAAGTTATGGAAAAATATTGGCAAAATACATACACTTGTATATGTTAACGATCCACTTCAAATCTCCTTCTCTTCCTCTTGCAAACTGACGGCCATCCGCCATCACCACCATGGCCGAGCCTTTTCTCCTCCCTAGCAAGGCCGTGAACCCTATAGCCAAGTCCGAGCCCTCCAAAGGCCATAGTGCTAGTGATCATGAGCTTAGATTTCGTGATAGTTGAGCTATAGTGTGATAAATCGAATTTCTGGACATCTGTTAATTGAAAATTAACAGGATTAAAAATTGTTAAAATACTTATTTGTTAACTGAACAAATAAAATTCTGATATATAGATATCTGGATATATAAATGAATTTAAAATTTTAACAAAAGTTAAATTTATAAACATTTGAAAATAATAAAGATTGAATATATATAGATAAGTAGGTTTTAGGTAGAGAAATTTTTATTAAAAACAAATTTAAGATGTGTTTGTTTAAAATTGTATATTTATATTTATGAGTTGATTTTTTTTTAGAATTGGAATTCTGGATTTAAATTGAAAATTTAAAAGATAAATTCTTTAAATTATTTGGATTCAAAATAGGATTTGTCTTATATTATTTTCCTAAAAAGGAATTTTTTTAAGATTAATTAAGAAAGTAATTGTTAATTGATAAAATAAAGCCCTATAAACAGTTTAAATAAATACATCATGCATAATTACAAAAGTAAGTTAATAAATAAAATTTGAACAAAGAAAAGTTTGATTATCAAACACACTTAAAATATTATTAGTATAAAAACTAAAATTTGACTATAATAAGATTTATAAATATAAAAGCTAAATTTAGAGTGGCTTACAAATTCACATAAAAACTTATCAACATGGATTTACAAATGTAAGCAAATAATAGATTTAATGACAAGTGTAGTTAGTTACATAGCAATTTAACAAGTGTCTTAGTTATTATTTTTTATCTTCTTTTCTTTATCTAAAAAAAAATCAATCGAACAAATCTAAAACCCAAATCTTCAGCTTGAAATTCTCACAATAATTTGAAAACATCCTTTAATCCAGAAATGTAAATCAAACTTATTTGCAGAATTTCCTCAACCTTAATGCAAAAATCAAAATCAAAAGCATGCAAAACAAGTTGAGCATCTTCTTCAAAAAAAACTGAAATTAATCAAATACCTGTATTCTTCAACCTGGAATCAAGAAGCAAAGACGCAAACTTCAAGTTTTCAACCAAGTAAAAAAAAAACCGCAACTCAGATTTAAGTTCGAGATCAACATAAACAAGATTTCTAGTTTCAGAGCTTGTGTCCTCTGTTCGACATTACGAAGGTGAGTAAATCACATGTTTTAGCTTTACTAGAGGTGTAAATTGATGAAAAGGACGTAGTTGTTCTTATTAGTGAAATCTGTGAAATAAAAAGGTTTAACCTTTATCTGAAAATCTTATTCACCATTGCATGTTTATGGAACTCAGATAGGTTCTTATTTCTCAAAAATGAATAATGAAATCAGTCCCTATGTTTATATATGTGTTAGAGAAAGAACTTGTCACTTAAGTCAAGTGAGATGAAAACAAAATATAACTGGAAAGAAAAAAGAAAGAAAAAAAAAATCAATGCTAGCAGCAACAGAAAATTTTCAAGCCTGAATCAAGCAATTCAAGTGTTAAGCCAAGAAATTTTCCAGTTTAAGAGTTCAAAGTGTTTTTTTTTTTTAAAAAAAGGCTCTGTTCATCTTGCTTATACGTGAGTAACATCACTATTTTAACATCCTAGAAAATGATTATATTGCATGCTTCCCTCTGAAATCAAGTATGTTGAGAATACCTTTTTAAGTATATCTCTATGCATGTATATATATGAATATTTGATTGTGAGCATTTGCTATGTGTTTGGATGTTTTATCTGTTTTTTTTTGTTCCCAGGTTCTAATCTGATCTTGAACCAATTTCTCTTGATCAAATATTAAATTGTACTTAAGTTTTAAACCAAATATGTTTGTTATAGCATAAATTTTAGTCCAAAAATTTGTTTAAGATTAAAATATTTTGAATGGTCTCTGGTAACAAATTAACAACAATGCAAACTTTAAATTAGATAAAATTTAATTGTCATGATTCATGGATTCAAGTATCTGAATCAAATGCTAAAACTAAAGTTGATTTTTGATAACAAAATTTCAATTTTTAGTCATGGGATTTGGGTGCATTTATGGTTCGACCCGAAATAGGAATTTAAGGAGATTCTGATGATCTCTTTTGTCTGGAGGGCCGCGGTTCATCCTGGAGGAAGAGGAGTAGTCGGTGACTAAGGGAAAATTTGTGGATGGGTGTATAGATGACGGGGGTGACGATGGTTGTTTGATTTTGTTTGTAGACCTAGATTTGGCACTGCTGGAAGTTTTGATCATCTCGACTCCTATGGATGATCGAGTTCAAAAGAATTCTGAGGATCGATTTATTGGTCGTTGATAAGGCTTGGCCGAAGGTGGTGACTTTTCAGTGGTCGGAAGAGCAAGGTCGAGGAGTTGCCAAGTTTTGTTTCTGGTTCCAGTTTGGATTGGAAGCTCGATTTTTTTTTCGAGTTGCTTTGGAGGATCTGATGGTCGGAATAGGTTTGGTGGATGATCGTCGACGTGAGGAGGCCAGCGTGGATGATCGAACGTGGCTGGAGTCACGGTGCAGGTGCACCGTGCACCTTTATTTCTGGTGGTAGATTTGGGTTAAAGCAGTGAAGGGACTCGAGTTTTCTCGAGTAAAGTTAGGGTGTTGCTCGAAACTAGGAAGGCTTTGACTCGAGTTATTTTGGTGATGGCTCGAGTATGTTACATGTTTTTTTTTAAAAAAAACCTGACTGATTTAAATTTCAATCAGGATTTAGAATTTGAAACAAGATTTTAAACAAAGTTTAAAATCAGATTTTAAGTATGGATTCAAACTTACTTTTGCATGTTGAGTTTCAAAATAAATAAGTTTATGAAATTTAAATGTTTAAAACAACTTTAATGTTAAAGTGTATATTTTATAAAATGTTTTGAAATTAAATGTTTTGGTTTAAAATTCTTATATAAATTTCTTTATAAAGGTAAATGTTTTTCAACATTTGATTTTTTTCAAAAGGGTTTTAACTTGGATAAATTTGTTAAGGTTAAATCTGTAATTATTTCAAATCTTTAATTTGAAATGAAATTTAAAAATAAATTTGAAAGTAAAATGTTTTCAGACACGTTTGACAATGATAATTAAACCATTAATAAAAATGATGTTTTTATTATAAAGTTAATTAAGATTTAATGATTTGTAATTCATTAAAAATAATAATTAAGGTAATTAAAATGATTAATTATAGTTGATTACTTAGACAAGTAATTAAAGGATTGGGTAATATAGTTAATGAAGATCATTAACTAGGTATTATAAAATGATTAATTAGTAAAATTAATTAGAGATAATTAGTTTTATTTATTAATTAAGGGTACTAAATATTGAACTTGGTAAGTATAATTACTCAATGTAAATTATAAAAGTGTAATTACTTTGTAAAGTAATGATTAATTAATTACAAGATGTAATTAATAAAGGGATGATTTATAAAGTGGAAGTAATTTGGATTAAATTACTTTGTGAAATTAATAAAGGAATAATTACTTAAAGGAAATAATAGAAAGGTTAATTAATCAGGGATTAATTAGAAAGAATTAATTTGGGAATAATAAATTTAAATTAAGAAGTAATTAAGGGTGGTAATTACTGATGTTATTAATCAAGGGTGATTAATAATTATGGTTAGTAATTAATTAATGAAGTAATTAAAGGATAATTACTGTATTGGGTTAAGGATAATTAGTTTGAGAAATTAATTAAGGGTTAATAACTTAAATGTAGTGAAAGGATAATAAATAGAATACCATTGGAAGCTTTGATTAGTTATTATCCCTAATAGGTGGTTCGTGATGCTATGTGATATGATATGTTTGATTTAAACTGTGAAGGTGTGGTTATCTATTGATGACGAATTATTGTGACATCCTGTATTTTAAGTAGAATTGTATTTCACTTGAATAATTTAAGTTAAGTTGACATTGGATACGAAGAGACCGGGGTCGAGTATTAGTTAATACCCGAAACCACTTCGATTCCTTATAAAATTGATATGTGGAAATCAATGTGCTGGGTTGGAATGTTTTAAATGAATTGGATCGTTTAATCTAAATTTGGCACTTGGAAATTTAGTTGTGAAATAAGTGTTGTCCATAACAGCTTGTGAAGTTATAAATTGATAAGTTACCCCGGGTTCATATAAGTTATATGCTTTTGTCTTCCTTGTTAGATGGGTTTACTCACGCTGGTTTCCAGCCTGACCCGGGTGTTACTTTGATGTAATGCTCGGGTCGGACCGAGTATTACAGATTTTCAGGTAAGGACGTTCTGGAGCTCAGGAGTCGAGCTGGATGGCAGGGACGTATAAAGAGAGTTTCTCCTGTGACATTGTAGTATCTGGACATGATTGTTTGGTCCAATGTTTATGTATATGTGTAACTCTGATGTATTTAAATGTAAATTAACAGATATAGTCTTCTTTGTATAACTGTTATTATTATTGATACTATATTTTATCCGCTGCGAATGTGAGATTGTGAGTTTCTTTCTATTTCTTCTTTTCACTAACTATTTGGAAATTTCGGAATCAAAATTTCCGCGTCGTTACATTTGGTATCAGCGTAGAAGGTTAAGCGAGAACCTTGGCTCTGTTGGGATTACTCATTAAGGATAGGGTAAGTGGTACCCTAGAATGAGTTGAGTGTATATATATATATATGAGAGAGCGTACTTGTTATTTACTTATATAAAGATTTTAAATGATTTTATAGAAGAATATATTTTGAAATATAAAGCAATATTTCTTTCTAATGAATATTAATCTAATTGGTTGTTAAATTATTGAATAAAATTAAGAAGTAATAGAATTACGACCAAATTGAAATTAAGTAAAGATAAGTTTGAAGTGGATTCAAACTAAAATTTAATTTTTGAAGTTGGAGAAGAATTTCTATATAAATGAAATAGAATTGGTTTCAAACAGAAAATAGAATGGTTATTGTGTTTAATAATTTAAGGAATTAACCATTTAAAAAGAAAATAATTTGTAAATGTGAAAGGATATAAATAAAAGGGGGTTTCAAATTTGAAATCCTGAATTCTAAGTTTTAAAATTTGAATTGGTTTCAGAATGTTAAAGGAGATAATATTATTCAAACTATTTTGAATATGATCTTATTTTAAAAGTAAGAAATGTTTGAAATTTTAAAGAAAATTTGTTTTGAAGTGAAACCAAAGGTGGTTTAAATTTTTAAATTTGGCTTGGTGAGCCAAGAAATAAATATGTATATATATGAATATACATAATATAAATGGTGATTTGAAATAAACTCTAAGGTTGACTTTTAAATTTGGAATGAGATGTGAAAACCCAAAGTGATAAGTTTTTGAACTTATAGATGGGAAAGAATTTTGAAATTTGAAATGGAGAATTCAAGTTTGAGTAAGGTTAAACGGGATTGATTGAATTTAACTCGGAGGAAGTTAAATAAGTTTGAATGAACAATCTGATTTGGAAATTTCAAGATGAAATTGAGATTTAATTTGGGGAGTTAAATGGTTAATCTGAATTGGGAGTTTGTGTGATCTCAAAGTGGGTTTGAGATTTGGAAATTGTAAATTGATGGACGTTTTAAGATGAATTAGATGATATCATCCTATTGCTATTAATAATCTTTAAATTGTGAACTGGATTTGTTTAAATGAATGAGAAATGAAGTATAGTAATCCATTGTTGGGATAAAAAGGTAAATTGATTTAAAGGAATTAAATCAACAATTGAAGTATTAACTCGAATTTATATGATTCGAGATGGTTTAAATTTGGAATTTGAATTGAGATTAGTTCAAACTGAATTTAATTTGAATTAATTGAAATTGTGATTGAAAATGTATGAGTATAGGATTCAAAGGGAAAATTGAATTGGATTATTTTGAAACGATTTGAAATTGAAGTGGGTTCAATTGAATGGATATTAGTCCAAAGTGATTGGAATAACTTGGAATTGTAATCAAAATTGAATATATTTAAAATCAAATGGAATTTGATTAAAATTTGAAAAGGAGTTGAGAATTAATTCAACTTAAATTGGAAATAAATCAAGTCCAATGGAAATTGGAGTTATTTAAAATTGGAATTCGGTCAATTTAAATGAAAGTGGAAATTTAAATTGAATTGATGAGAATAGAGATTGGGAAGTGAGCAGTTTTGGCTCTGAACTATTTTTAAATATAAATTATTTTAATATAAACCTATTTTTCCAAGATATTCATTATATATATACAACCTTTCTTTTAAAAGCCAAATTATCTTATGCTGGTTTTATAATTATTTTTGAAAACTGTTTAGCAATTTTCCAACTGTTTTATAAACTAATTACTATCTTACTACTATTTTGCGATTATCTAAAATTTTTATAATTATTTTAACTATATTCTAACTATTTTACACCTATTTTACAAACTAGTAATTATTTTCCAACTACTTATCTATTTTTAAAATTTTCAAGTTATTTTCAAAATTTAAACTGGACAGAGTTTAAACTATTATTGGTTAAATACCCAATCGAGATAAGAATAGAGGTGATAATCCAAATGGATAGAAGCAATTGTGAGTAAGTAAATGAAAATTAAAGTAAATGTGAATAGAAATATAATTGATTGGCAAACAACCAATAAAGATAAATACGTAGGGTGTACGTATGTTATTCTATTCGCATAGTAATTTGATCCAGATTCGAGCACAGAATTTTGAGATAATCATATCGATCCGAGTGGGATTTTTCACTTGATTTTCGACGGCGAACCTGGATATGGATTGCTGATTGGTTCTGGATATTCACTATCATAGTTATGACTATGCAAGGAGAATAACGGTTTATGATCAAGAAACCAGATCTGTGTCCGCACTAGGAAGTCAGGTGGACGATACTAGTTCGGAAGTGAAATTGTGTGGTCGAGTGAGCGATCAGATTGGTATGGAGTACGAATGATGCGTACATCGTACGGATTTGAATGAAATTGATATTAAAAAGAGTAATCAAATTTGAATATTTGATTTTTGAATAAACAAAGTTATATATCTTTGTTATATAAGATAAAACTCCCCTTGATGAATCTTTTGCCGAAAGAAAATGGTTTTTGGAGGTGTTTGAAGTATAAAGGAGTTTTATACAAGTTTGAAAAGATCCAAAGTTTTTTTTAAAAAATTATATATATCTGTATATATAAATATATATAAAGGATCATATGAGGATTTTGGAAAAAAGGTTTTGGGAACCTATGGATTTGGAAAGGCTTTTGATTTTTGGGTAAAATCAATATTAAATTTGGAAAGCCTAGTTTGAGAATTATCGATTTTGGAATAATCGATTTTGTGTAAAGGAGCTTTGAATGAAATCATACTAGGTTTATGATTTAAAAGATACTATATATATAGTATAAAATGTTTTGATGATGGCTCTGGGAAAAAAAAGCGCTCCCTTGGAATGGACTTCTCAGGAGTACCACCGGGTGGTGCTGCCTTGAGCCCTAAGGGGGGGTTCTAAAGTTGATCATGTGAGGAGTTCGGACAAAACTAGTTCCTGAGGATTATTGGGTAGTGAAAGTCGATTGTGCTGATGCCTACAGGGGCATTTGGGTTATGCTGTGACGACAGTGTAACTCGATGTCGCTGCGATCTACTGTGGGGACCATAGCGAAAATCGTGTGGAGGATGAGTGTCAACGGTCCACACTTGATTTTGCCGGGAAGGCAACGCAACATCGGTAGACTGCGACCTATGGTCAAGTGGAGTGGAGAAGTTTCATTCTTTTGGCAGCGGAATTCGAGGGTGCTGATGCCTATAGTTATATGGTCTTTTGCTGTGATAGCTATGTAACCCCAGTTGTAGCTACGATCTGTAGCGGGTTCCATGGTGTAATCGAGGGGCGCGGAGGCCTGCAGTTAATCTATGGATTTTTTCGGGACGACAACGTAACCATCGGATTAACTGCGACCATGGATGGGGGTGATGATTTCCGGAGCATTCTCACCAAAGATATATCCTCTATTTTCAAAACTGTTTTCTATATTTTCAATAAAATTATTTTCCAAGTATTTTCACTGGGTGTTGAAAATGGGTCTGCTAAGTACTTATAGATTTTCAGTCCTACGCCTGATCAACGTATGGCCGAATTTCTATGAGAACAAGGATGGACTGGTTAAAACATCGAGTTATAAAAGTATTTTTATAAAACTATTTTGGAAATATTATACAGATTTAAAAAAAATGTTTTAAAATAATCAAAGAATATTTTAACCGGTTTTAAAATATTTAATAAATTCTGGTTTTGTTTCTTTTCGAGGACGAAAAGATTCTAAGGGTGGAGGAATGTGATAACTCGAATTTCTGGACATCTGTTAATTGAAAATTAACAGGATTAAAAATTATTAAAATATTTATTTGTTAACTGAACAAATAAAATTCTAATATATAGATATCTGGATATATAAATGAATTTAAAATTTTAACAAAAGTTAAATTTATAAACATTTGAAAATAATAAAGATTGAATATATATAGATAAGCAGGTTTTAGGTAGAGAAATTTTTATTAAAAACAAATTTAAGATGTGCTTGTTTAAAAGTGTATATTTATATTTATGAGTTGATTTTTTTTAGAATTGGAATTCTGGATTTAAATTGAAAATTTAAAAGATAAATTCATTAAATTATTTTGATTCAAAATAGGATTTGTCTTATATTATTTTCCTAAAAGGAAATTTTCTTTAAGATTAATTAAGAAAGTAAACGTTAATTGATAAAATAAAGCCTTATAAACATTTTAAATAAATACATCATGCATAATTACAAAAATAAGTTAATAAAAAAAATTTGAACAAAGAAAAGTTTGATTATCAAACACACTTAAAATATTATTAGTATAAAAACTAAAATTTAACTATAATAAGATTTATAAATATAAAAGCTAAATTTAGAGTGGCTTATAAATTCACATAAAATGGATTTACAAATGTAAGCAAATAATAGATTTAATGACAAGTGTAGTTAGTTACATAGCAATTTAACAAGTGTCTTAATTATTATTTTTTATCTTCTTTTCTTTATCTAAAAAAAAAAATCAATCAAACAAATCTAAAACCCAAATCTTCAGCTTGAATTCCTCACAACAATTTGAAAACATCCTTTAATCCAGAAATGTAAATCAAACTTATTTGCAGAATTTCCTCAACCTTAATGCAAAAATCAAAATCAAAAGCATGCAAAACAAGTTGAGCATCTTCTTCAAAAAAAAAACTAAAATTAATCAAATACCTGTATTCTTCAACCTGGAATCAAGAAGCAAGGACGCAAACTTCAAGTTTTCAACCAAGTTAAAAAAAAAACTGCAACTCAGATTTAAGTTCGAGTTTAACTTAAACAAGATTTCTAGTTTCAGAGCTTGTGTCCTCTGTTCGACATTACTAAGGTGAGTAAATCACAAGTTTTAGCTTTACTAGAGGTGTAAATTGATGAAAAGGACGTAGTTGTTCTTATTAGTGAATTCTGTGAAATAAAAAGGTTTAACCTTTATCTGAAAATCTTATTCACCATTGCATGTTTATGGAACTCAGATAGGTTCTTATTTCTCAAAAATGAATAATGAAATCAGTCCCTATGTTTATATATGTGTTAGAGAAAGAACCTGTCACTTAAGTCAAGTGAGATGAAAACAAAATATAACTGGAAACAGAAAAGAAAGAAAAAAAAATCAATGCTAACAACAACAGAAAATTTTCAAGCCTGAATCAAGCAATTCAAGTGTTAAGCCAAGAAATTTTCCAGTTTAAGAGTTCAAAGTGTTTTTTTTAAAAAAAAGGCTCTGTTCATCTCGCTTATATGTGAGTAACATCACTATTTTAACATCCTAGAAAATGATTATATTGCATGCTTCCCTCTAAAATCAAGTATGTTGAGAATACCTTATTAAGTATATCTCAGTGCATGTATATATATGAATATTTGATTGTGAGAATTTGCTATGTGTTTGGATGTTTTATCTGTTTTTTTTTGTTCCCAGGTTCTAATATGATCTTGAACCAATTTCTCTTGATCAAATATTAAATTGTACTTAAGTTTTAAACCAAATATGTTTGTTATAGCATAAATTTTATTCCAAAAATTTGTTTAAGATTAAAATATTTTGAATGGTCTCTGGTAACAAATTGAAAATAATGCAAACTTTAAATTAGATAAAATTAAATTGCCATGATTCATGGATTCAAGTATCTGAATCAAATGCTAAAACTTAACTTGATTTTTGATAACAAAATTTCAATTTTTAGTCATGGGATTTGGGGGCATTTCTGGTTCGACCAGAAATAGGAATTTAAGGAGATTCTGATGATCTCTTTTGTCTGGAGGGCCGCGGTTCATCCTGGAGGAAGAGGAGTAGTCGGTGACTAAGGGAAAATTTGTGGATGGGTGTATAGATAACGGGGGTGACGATGGTTGTTTGATTTTGTTTGTAGACCTAGATTTGGCACTGCTGGAAGTTTTGATCATCTCGACTCCTATGGATGATCGAGTTCAAAAGAATTCTGAGGATCGATTTATTGGTCGTTGATAAGGCTTGGCCGGAGGTGGTGACTTTCCGGTGGTCGGAAGAGCAAGGTCGAGGAGTTGCCAAGTTTTGTTTCTGGTTCCAGTTTGGATTGGAAGCTCGATTTTGTTTTCGAGTTGCTTTGGAGGATCTGATGGTCGGAATAGGTTTTGGTGGATGATCGTCGACGTGAGGAGGCCATCGTGGATGATCGAAAGTGGCTGGAGTCACGGTGCAGGTGCACCGTGCACCTTTATTTCTGGTGGTAGATTTGGGTTGAAGCAGTGAAGGGACTCGAGATTTCTCGAGTAAAGTTAGGGTGTTGCTCGATGCTAGGAGGGTTTTGACTCGAGTAATTTTGGTGATGGCTCGAGTATGTTACAGGTTTTTTTAAAAAAAAACCTGACTGATTGAAATTTCAATAAGGATTTAGAATTTGAAATAAGATTTTAAACAAAGTTTAAAATCAGATTTTAAGTATGGATTCAAACTTACTTTTGCATGTTGAGTTTCAAAATAAATAAGTTTATGAAATTTAAATGTTTAAAACAACTTTAATGTTAAAGTGTATATTTTATAAAATGTTTTGAAATTAAATGTTTTGGTTTAAAATTCTTATATAAATTTCTTTATAAAGGTAAATGTTTTTCAACATTTGATTTTTTTCAAAAGGGTTTTAACTTGGATAAATTTGTTAAGGTTAAATCTGTAATTATTTCAAATCTTTAATTTGAAATGAAATTTAAAAATAAATTTGAAAGTAAAATGTTTTCAGACACGTTTGACAATGATAATTAAACCATTAATAAAAATGATGTTTTTATTATAAAGTTAATTAAGATTTAATGATTTGTAATTCATTAAAAATAATAATTAAGGTAATTAAAATGATTAATTATAGTTGATTACTTAGACAAGTAATTAAAGGATTGGGTAATATAGTTAATGAAGATCATTAACTAGGTATTATAAAATGATTAATTAGTAAAATTAATTAGAGATAATTAGTTTTATTTATTAATTAAGGGTACTAAATATTGAACTTGGTAAGTATAATTACTCAATGTAAATTATAAAAGTGTAATTACTTTGTAAAGTAATGATTAATTAATTACAAGATGTAATTAATAAAGGGATGATTTATAAAGTGGAAGTAATTTGGATTAAATTACTTTGTGAAATTAATAAAGGAATAATTACTTAAAGGAAATAATAGAAAGGTTAATTAATTAGGGGATTAATTAGAAAGATTAGTTTGGGAATAATAAATTTAAATTAAGAAGTAATTAAGGGTGGTAATTACTGATGTTATTAATCAAGGGTGATTAATAATTATGGTTAGTAATTAATTAATGAAGTAATTAAAGGATAATTACTGTATTGGGTTAAGGATAATTAGTTTAAGAAATTAATTAAGGGTTAATTACTTAAATGTAGTTAAAGGATAATAAATAGAATACCAGTGGAAGCTTTGATTAGTTATTATCCTTAATAGGTGGTTCGTGATGCTATGTGATATGATATGTTTGATTTAAACTGTGAAGGTGTGGTTATCTATTGATGATGAATTATTGTGACATCCTGTATTTTAAGTAGAATTGTATTTCACTTGAATAATTTAAGTTAAGTTGACATTGGATACGAAGAGACCGGGGTCGGGTATTAGTTAATACCCGAAACCACTTCGATTCCTTATAAAATTGATATGTGGAAATCAATGTGCTGGGTTGGAATGTTTTAAATGAATTGGATCGTTTAATCTAAATTTGGCACTTGGAAATTTACTTGTGAAATAAGTGTTGTCCATAACAGCTTGTGAAGTTATAAATTGATAAGTTACCCCGGGTTCATATAAGTTGTATGCTTTTGTATTCCTTGTTAGATGGGTTTACTCACGCTGGTTTCCAGCCTGACCCGGGTGTTACTTTGATGTAATGCTCGGGTCGGACCGAGTATTACAGATTTTCAGGTAAGGACGTTCTAGAGCTTAGGAGTCGAGCTGGATGGCAGGGACGTATAGAGAGAGTTTCTCCTGTGACATTGTAGTATCTGGACATGATTGTTTGGTCCAATGTTTATGTATATGTGTAACTCTGATGTATTTAAATGTAAATTAACAGATATAGTCTTCTTTGTATAACTGTTATTATTATTGATATTATATTTTATCCACTGCGAATGTGAGATTGTGAGTTTCTTTCTGTTTCTTATTTTCACTAACTATCTGGAAATTTCGGGATCGGAATTTCCGGGTCGTTACATATAGCCAATTTTATATTAGCTCGAAAGGGAAATGAAGGTGTGAACTCCTAAACGATAGTATTATATTCTTGGATGACAATATTATGTTTTCAATGGATGTTTAATATGCTTTGATCATCATGTTTGGTTGATTCATATGAATGTTATATATGTATGCATATCATGGAAATACACATCGATAAACACAAAGGAAATCACTTTCCTCTATAGTAACGAATTGGTGCATACGGAATGTTGAAAATATTTAAAAAGGTTTTAAAATGAGTTAAAAATGTTGTATAAACATTCAAAAAGTATTTTGATGAAGTTTGGATAAGAATGGAAAATTTAGTCAAAAATAAGCGTGTCGCGTAATGGCAGTTCGCGATTTCGCGTTATAAAAGTCAAACAAGTATGTAGAACGAAACATAGCTTGGAATTCTACAGGATAAGAATTTTTCAAACTATTATATCCATAACTTTAAAACAAATAAAGAAAATCTAGATTTTGATAAGTATATTTTAAAATATAAGTAAAATAAGTTTTTAGAAAAATAGTGGTTTTGCAATTCGGAATCCTTAACTGGATTTCTTTGAAAATTATATTTTAAAATTGTATAAAAATGTGGAATAAATATTTTAAATTTTTTTAAAAATGATTTGAGTAATAAAAATAATTTCAAATAATAAAAAGTTGTTTGATCAATATAGTTTAAAAAACACTTTCCGCGGCACATTTCTATAACTTAATGATTCTTTCCAAATATTTTATTAATATTTTCAAATGGATAATTAAATGTTTTAATAATGATTTGAGGTTTTTTAGCTTATTTAAGATAATTTAAATAAATATTCGAAGAAAAGCTATTATAAATAATTTGTTTAATATTGGCTCCAAAAGTCGACAAGTAAACTTGATTTTTCTATTCGTGAGATCCGAATGTGAGGTGCTTAAACTAAGGAGATGTTTAAGAGAAACTTGTTCTCTGGCTCACCTGGCCTCTTCTCTGGGTGAGGGATAGATAAGGTCGAAATTTTGAAAAAGAGTTAAGTATAAAAGATTAAATTTTCCAAATTTAAATTAAATAAAACCTTGATTTTATAGTGACGATCTTCTTATACTTGGTGTTAAAGCCCGAAGAGGGAACTAGCACTATTCATGGAAATTAAAAGGTGATTTTGCCATTATTTCGCCCATAGCGTTTGTTGAATATGAGAATTACTATTGAGTAGAATTAGATGATTCTTATAGATTCTGCTTACAAAAAATTTACTTGTTTTGGATTAACATCCTTTATAACTTGGTTTTAACTCAATAAAAATTATGAATTTTGAATTAAGAAATCTTTTATAAGATTTAAATGAAATGATTTTGAAATATTTTGCTAAGTGAAAAAATGAAATGATTTTGAATTATTCTAAGTTTAAAAAGATTTTTAAGTAATCAAAGGATTTGATAAGAGATGTTTAATGATTTCATATATATTAGAAAGAATGTTTTTGAAATATATATCTACAGAAGAGATCAAAAGAACTTAATAAATTAAAGAATGATTCCTTGTTCATATAACATCTTTTATCGATGATTGGTTCAAAGGAATCGGGATCAAATTTGGGTAATTCCTATCAATAAACCGCTTCAAACGAATGTATTCGTTCGAAAAATGAAGACTTGATAAAGAAACTGAAGGACAAAGACCGAAGATCTTCGAGGTGAAAAGACTGCTTATTGATTGTTTTAGTCAACTCCTAAATACTAAAGTAGGAGTGGTCTCTTGAAACTCTTCGAGTTGCAAGGATTTCTCGCTACTAATCCTTGGGGTAGCTCCGGTAGGATGTGGTAGGAGAGTTCCTTCGGCTGCGTTCTGTCCTAGAATGAACTTGTATGGACGAATGTGTGACGTTGTATATCTAGTTATATAAGCGATATTTATGAACGTATCATCTACTTGGTGGCAGAGAAGGCAACTTCTCTTAGTTTAACACCCTCCTTAGGCATACGAGCTTAGGAGTTATATGCTTGTAGAAATTATTTGTGTGATTGTGGAATGGAAACGTGGCATTCAAAAGAGGAAAGATGATGTGCTATGTGAAAGGTAATCGCAACCTCAGGCCTCACACTAGAAAATGGCCGAAACAGGTAGACATAGCAAGGCTAGGTGGTTTGCAACCATTAAGGTATGATCATTTTCTTCTAGACATATTTCTACCCGCTATGACGTTTGGGTTTAAATTAATGTAGTATATGCTACGGTGTGCTCGAATATATGACGACCTAGAATTTTGGACATTTGAAATCGGAATATTTAATTGATTTTAAATATTTGAAAGTTAATTATTAATTTGAATTTCAAATGTCACTATTTATTGAGCGGTTTAATTATTAAATTAGATAATTGGAAATTGGGTAAATTGTTGAATCTGAAATTTTAAGCTTGCCAAAAATAATTTAAAGGCTTGTAAAATCTATATTGATAGTACTGAAGATAGTAAAAGTGTTAAAATTGAATTTTAAGGTGGTTCTTTCAGTTTTAAAATACATCATTTAAATTGATATTTAAAAATAGCATTCAGGGGCATAGTCTCAAATTTTGATGAAACTAGTTCCGTTGGATCCGTAATAGTGTTTTATTATCGGATTTCGAATTTCGTAGTATTTGGAGTTATCGTGTGATCGTATGATATATGAATGCGTTGAAATTCATATCGAAAATTTAATGTAATAACTTAGTCCAAAAAGCTATCTTCTCTATACGATCGAATTAGGACCTGTAACCTTTTCCATTGCGTCCGAAATAGGGGTATAACATTATAAATGTCTAGCGGCATGCCTTGTTAGGAGGTCTAGATTTTGGGTTGCGAATTCTTATCGATTTAAATTTAAATTTAAAATTTAAATAATATTATATATTAGGTGTTAACCTGCGTTTTGTCAAGGCCAAGAACAGGCGGATTCAACCCAACCAACTTCATGATTATCGAGGCTGGAATAGGATGGATTCGGTTTAAAAGAATGAAGTTCACTTGGATAGGTCATTTGGCCAAGAAATGGAGGGGTGGGGTTGCATGGCTCGGTCTGGAAGATAAGCTCCGTTCGGCACACCTCCCCTCGTTCGACACCCCTCCCCTCGTTCGGCACACCTCCCTTCGATCGGCACACCTCCTGTCGTCCGGCATACCACCCCTCGATAGGCTTATCTCCACCCGATCGGCACACCTCCCCTCGTTCGGCACGCCTCCCCTCGATCGGCACGCCTCCCCTCGTTCGGCACGCCTCCCCTCGTTCGGCACCCCTCCCCTCGATCGGCACCCCTCCCCTCGATCGAAATCCCTCCCCTCGATCGAAACCCCTCCCATCGATCGGCATGCCTCCCCTCGATCGGCATGCCTCCCCTCGATCGAAACCCCTTCCCTCGATCGAAACCCCTCCCCTCGATCGAAACCCCTCCCCTCGATCGGCACGCCTCCCCTCGATCGGCACGCCCCCCTCGTTCGGCACGCCCCCCCTCGATCGGCACGCCCCCCTCGATCGGCATGCCCCCCTCGATCGGCACGCCCCCCCTCGATCGGCTCGCCCCCCTCGTTCGGCACGCCCCCCCTCGTTTGGCACGCCCCCCTCGTTCGGCACGCCCCCCCTCGATCGGCACGCCCCCCCTCGATCGGCACGCCTCCCCTCGTTCGGCACACCTCCCCTCGATCGGCACGCCTCCCCTCGATCGAAACCCCTCCCCTCGTTAGGCACGCCTCCCCTCGATCGGCATGCCTCCCTTCGATCGGCACGCCCCCCTCGATCGGCACGCCTCCCATCGATCGGCACTCCTCCCCTCATTCGGCACGCCTCCCCTCGATCGAAACCCCTCCCCTCGATCGAAACCCCTCCCCTCGTTCGGCATGCCTCCCCTCGATCGGCACCCCTCCCCTCGATCGGCACCCCTCCCCTCATTCGACACGCCTCCCCTCGATCGGCACCCCTCCCCTCGATCGGCACCCCTCCCCTCGATCGGCACGCCTCCCCTCGATCGGCACTCCTCCCCTCGTTCGGCACCCCTCCCCTCGTTCGGCACATCTCCCCTCGATCGGCACACCTCCCTTCGGTGGGCACACCTCCCTTCGCTCGACTTTAGGTGTCGCTCGGCATTAAACGTCGCTTGGCATCGCACCTCACTCGGCATCGTACCTCGCTCGGCATACCAACTGCTCAGGGTCGGTCGGCATAATGAAGTAGGGTTCGGCTATGGCCTTGGTGGGCCCAAACTACTCAGGAGGCCCAGCAACCTGGTTTTGCCTATAAATACAACATGTGGATCTCCAAATGAGGGATCTTTTTCAGCTCTCTGATTTTCTATTTTCTAAGGCTAAAGGTTACTCTATCAGTTTGCCTATAAATACAACATGTGGATTCGGTTTAAAAGAATGAAGTTCACTTGGATAGGTCATTTGGCCAAGAAATGGGGGGGTGGGGTTGCATGGCTCGGTCTGGAAGATAAGCTCCGTTCGGCACACCTCCCCTCGTTCGACACCCCTCCCCTCGTTCGGCACACCTCCCCTCGTCCAGCATACCACCCCTCGATAGGCTTATCTCCCCCCGATCGGCACACCTCCCCTCGATCGGCACACCTCCCATCGTTCGGCATACCTCCCCTCGTTCGGAAAACCTCCACTCGATCAGCATACCTCCCCTCGATCGGCATACCTTCCCTCGTTCGGCACACCTCCCCTCATTCGGCACTCCTCCCCTCGATCGGCACGCCTCCCCACATTCGGCACGCCTCCCCACGATCGGCACGCCTCCCATTGTTCGGCACGCCTCCCCTCGATCGGCACGCCTCCCCTGGATCGGCACGCCTCCCCATGCCTCCCCTCGATCGGCACGCCTCCCCTCGATCGGCACGCCTCCCCTCGATCGGTACGCCTCCCCTCGATCGGTACGCCTCCCATCGTTCGGCACGCCTCCCATCGTTCGGCACGCCTCCCCTCGATCGGCACGCCTCCCCTCGATCGGCACGCCTCCCCTTGATTGGCACGCCTCCCCTCGTTCGGCACGCCTCCCCTCGGTGGGCACACCTCCCTTTGCTCGACATTAGGTGTCGCTCGGCATTGAATGTCGCTCGGCATCGCACCTCGCTCGGCATCGCACCTCGCTCGACATACCAACTGCTCAGGGTCGGTCGGCATAATGAAGTAGTGTTCGGCTATGGCCTTGGTGGGCCCAAACTACTCAGGAGGCCCAGCAACCTGGTTTTGCCTATAAATACAACATGTGGATCTCCAAATGGGGGATCTTTTTCAGCTCTCTGATTTTCTATTTTCTAAGGCTAAAGGTTACTCTATCAGTTTGTAACTGTAATTGATTTGAACATCAATAAAAAAAGAACTTATGGAGTGAACGTAGGCCACTATAAAATATGTGTTCTTTACTGCTTTCATTTTAATTTCGACCGTTCTTCATATTATTAATCTCTACATATATTCTATCTGTTATATGTGACCGTTAGTTGGTGCTTTCACTTAAATTTGGGTGTTAGTGACCAATTTTGGCGCTAACATTAGGACTGGTCAAATTTCCTTACATCAGAACTTAACCTTATGTTTTCCTTCAATGCACTATAGCTACATCCAACACTTGTCCTCCATAAGGACTCGTATTTTTTTTTCAAAATAATATAAAATATAAAAGAAGAGAAAACGAAGTCTCATGCTAGTAATTTTCTTTAAATAATTTTGAAATCAACAGCTGAATCTCGTTCCCTTTTTCATCTTCAATTACCCTTTCCCTTTCTCTCAATGAATTCACGAAATCGATTTATGTTCAATCGAACCTACGAAAAAAATGGCGACTGAGTTGTGTATGAAATCGAATCGATCGTTTGATCGAAGGGGAGGAGGGGCATTCTCGCGCTCACGTGAGACGACATCGGTGAGAGGGTGGACGACGACTATGGGGGAGTAAGGCATGTGGCGCCGTTGGTGATGGGATTCAAGTTGCTCAAGGGAAATCGCGAGGCTTGGCTAGGGTTTAGATAAGCAAGCATGGCTGGATTGGGAAAAGTATCGCGAGGACGAGAAAGATAAGCAGGGGTCTGAGCAACATTGCTTTCGAGCTTTAGATGGCGAGTCTCATTGGCAGCTAGAGCTTCGGGTTCGTGGTGGCAGCAGCGATCAAGGAGGGCTCGTACTCGAACGAGAGTTTGGGCAGTGAGGTATTTTTTCTATTTTTATTTTCCATTTAAAATATATATGTATAAAAGCATATATATATATATATATAGGAATTAAACCATTATTCTTTGTTCGTTTCTGTTTTTAATTTAAATATAAATAATATGCATATAAGGTTACTAACAGTGAAAATATTATTTTATTTTTCGTAGATTAAATAAATATTTGTTGAATAAAATAAATTACACAGTATTTTATTCAAACGAATATTTATTACAATCTTGAATAGTACAAATTCAAGCTCTCACTATACAATTTTGATTCTAATTACATCACAATTCAATTTACATAAATTCCTCACTACATATCACTCACATTCGTAGTTTATCTTCAACTTCATTCCAGTTAGAATCCAGCATCTGAGCAATCTGCAAAAATATTCACTAACGCAGTAAAATTGAAAAAGAAATATTTTTGCAATATAAAATAAAATATGGATTTTGAAAATATTATTTGCCTCAGTTATTTGGGTTGTTCGTCATCATTTACATTTGAATTCATCATACCCGAACAATGTGACATGCACAGTGTATCACTGTACATGCCACAAGGCCGTGCACATAGATATATACACTTGATAACGTTACAGGGACAAGTGAGCACAAGGTCAAACCCAAAATAAAAGGACGGGTTCAACTCAGGTGCAATATAAATAAAATCACGACACGAGCACAAGGTCAAACCCGAGTTTTGAAACTGGATTCAACTCAAGTGAAATTTCAAAAATCAGCATGAAATGATCAAGAACCAAACAAAGACCAGAATGTACAAAATGACCACCAAGTATGCTAAAACAAAATCAGGCTCAAACAAGAACAAATGTCACTCCAACTGATCAAAGCCAAAGTAGATAACCAAATCTGAAGTCAGTAATGCAACAGTGACATGCACATCAACCAAACAACAAAGGGTTCAAGATACAATCAAACAAGAGCTCAAGTCTAGACCAAACGCCATCATATGTTCATGAGCAAACAAGTGCATAAATGTACACAATCCAGGCAAAGCAAAATGAACATAACCAACAATGTACTCCAGACCAATATCAAAGACTCAACAAGCTGCATATATGCACAATGAAATCCAATGCTCAACATCATGCAAATGAACTCTATATCAAATCAAACACATGAAGCAAAATACTGCTAGATCGAACATTGTACAACATCAACATCTACAACATGGTCAGACACACATACTTCAATGATCAGTTCAAGTCAGACCAACCAGAAATGAAACACTGCAACTCAAAGAGCATTAACAATGCAACACTTCAATGATCTACATACAGTGATGCAACTATAATGCAACAATACCAAAATAACAATGAACCAGTGGAAATAAACAGAGTGCATGCTACAACAACAAAGACCAAGGCTATCAAAATCTTGAGAAATCTCTGAATAGCTTTTCAAGAGGAGAAAAATCATTCAACATGTTATTGGGAAATCAAATTTTTGCTAACAACAAAAAAGGACTAGGCTTTGGGAAAACACAAGCTGATGATAATAAAAAAGGGAAGAGTGTCTTTGCTAGATGTAAATAATTGGACATCGTGTTGAAAATTGTAGTCATAGGAACAAGAACACAAAATTTATACAAGTTTGGGCTCCTAAGAATTCTACAAACAAATTTCATGTCTATTGGAACAAGAATGAAAGGACAAAACAAATCTGGGTGCCGAAAGGAACATATATAAATAGTTTTGGGTCTCCTCAAAATTATCTTTTAAAATATTCTGCCACTAACAATCATGGACCTATAAAAACAAATAGGTCACAAAAAACTTTTCCCGTGTAGGTGTGGTGGCAGGCTAAGGAACGTGATTTTGATTCTGACTTGTTCAACATAGTTGGCCAATTATATTTATGCCAAAAACACTATTCTTTGAATTACTTCATACATATACGTTTGGATTAAACATAGTGTTTTGTTGGATGATAATACATTAGGTTATAATACGGCTAACTCTATATTCACAGTTTCTGATTATTTACACTGCTTCAATTCAAATTCAAAGAATATCATTTAAATTGTTGTTAAAATTGAGCTTGAAATTTTTGATGCATACTTCATGGTTTGGTCGATCAAATTCAATTAATGATAATTTTTGAGTGAAAAAGAAATTCAGATGCAGATTACACTGGTAATCTAGTTGATAGAAAAATTACTAGTTGAACGTGATTTTTGAGACATTTAGTAACTGCATCATTTTTCAAAGAAAATATCTGCATATTTTTCATTTCAAATAATTTTCAAATAGCAGAAAATTTTCTCATATAGCCCCCTCGAGAAAATCATTTTTAATCATATTTTCGGATTAGTCATTGTGAAAAATTGATTTCATAATTATTTTTGAATTTGATTTAAATGACAATTTTAACTAGTCTAACTCCCTAATAATTATCGAAAAGATAAATAGTGATTGAAAAAAAGTGATGAGTGTTGATATTTTTCATACATTATTCAAGACAATATATTTTAGAAAAATTTCTTTAGAAATTCAAACAAGAGTTATAAAACTTTTTGTTGGGTAAAGATTCCATAACCATTTCTACGTCTATCATATTTCTATCAACCATCGCTCATCAAAAATTAAATATAGTTTGTCGATATGTGGTACTTTAGACAGGAATCATTCGTTTTTCATTTTATAAAACAAAATAAAATACAAGTATTCACTCTCATTTAAAAGTCCTCACGGTTATGCATGAGTGAATTACTTGGAATTTGTTATGTGCTTCCATGCTCATTTAAAAGTCCTTACGGTTATGCATGTATGGAACGCATATCAAAATTGATTTATTAAATAAACAAGTTGATTCTAATCCCATTTAAAACTCACGGTTATGCGTGATTAGAAGATACTTGAATTCATGTTTAAAATTAAATTGGAATATTACTAATCTCATTTAAAAGTCCTAACGGTTATGCATGATTAGTAGATATTCAAATTCCTAATATCAGTGTACCACAAACAGATACAACTGTATGGTTTTACATGATGACATCATTTCCATTACTTCTAAAAGTGGAATATGCGCCTAACGAGGGTAGTTATGATTTTTGTTTGATTTTTTTATTGAAATTTAATATTTATATTCAATTGAGTTTTAATGATTAATATCGATCACTTTATCTCTATTTTCTCTAACACTATTATTCTTTTTCTGATAACAAAAGGGGGAGAGAAAAGTTAAGATTTTGTCAAATAAAATCAAGCAAAGGTCAAATAATTTTCCATTTGCATCTAGGCTCATTTGTATATTTCTATTTGTATGCATATATGTAGGGGGAGCATCGTGTAGAGAGGAAGCATTTAAATAGGGGGATCAATTAGAGTATATCATTAATCAAATACATTTAACACAGTCAAAATCTTAAATATATGTTTGTTATCATCAAAAGGGGGAGATTGTTGAATATGAGCTTATATGATTTTTGTTTGATGATAATAAACATATATATATATATATATTCCTTTAAATGTATTTGTTAATGTACTATTTTATTTTTTATAGATTAAATAAATATTTGTTGAATAAAATATACTACACAGAATTTGAATTCAAACAGAAATTTTATTCAAACAAATATTTATTACAATCTTGAATAGTACAAATTCAAGCTCTCACTATACAATTTTGATTCTAAGTACATCATAATTCAATTTACTTAAATTCCTACTACATATCACTCACACTCGTAGTTTATCTTCAACTTCATTCCAGTTAGAATCCAGCATCTGAGCAATCTGCAAAAATATTCACTAACGCAGTAAAATTGAAAAAGAAATATTTTTGCAATATAAAATAAAATATGGATTTTGAAAATATTATCTGCCTCAGTTATTTGGGTTGTTCGTCATCATTTACATTTGAATTCATCATACACGAACAATGTGACATGCACAGTGTATCACTGTACATGCCACAAGGCCGTGCACATAGATATATACACTTGATAACGTTACAGGGACAAGTGAGCCCAAGGTCAAACCCAAAATAAAAGGACGGGTTCAACTCAGGTGCAATATAAATAAAATCACGACACGAGCACAAGGTCAAACCCGAGTTTTGAAACTGGATTCAACTCAAGTGAAATTTCAAAAATCGGCATGAAATGGTCAAGAACCAAACAAAGACCAGAAGTACAAAATGACCACCAAGTATGCTAAAACAAAATCAGGCTCAAACCAGAACAAATGTCACTCCAACTGATTAAAGCCAAAGTAGATAACCAAATCTGAAGTCAGTAATGCAACAGTGACATGCACATCAACCAAACAACAAAGGGTCAAGATACAATCAAACAAGAACTCAAGTCTAGACCAAACGCCATCATATGTTCATGAGCAAACAAGTGCAACACTTCAACTCAAAGAGCATCAACAATGCAACACTTCAACTCAAAGAGCATCAACAGTGCAACACTTCAACTCAAAGAGCATCAACAATGCAACACTTCAATGAGCTACATACAGTGATGCAACTATAATGCAACAATACCAAAATAACAATGAACCAGTGGAAATAAACAGAGTGCATGCTACAACAAAGACCAAGGCTATCAAATACACCTGTTCTGACCACACATCAAATATGCAGTAGCAAAGCAATCACCAAACAACACAACGCAAATGAATTCGACAAAGTATGTACACTAGTAACCGAACTACAACAAGCACAGACACACATGTATATGAAGTACACAAGTGCAACAAGCAGCAGTGTGCAAGTGCAGACCACAAAGACAAATGCACAGGTCAACAGCACATGAAGGCAACATGAAGCATGTCAAGCTCAATACAGCCCAGTATCAACAATATTTAGAGTGAATGCAAGATAATGGTCGAAGCAATACCAAATGCTACCATGGAATCACATGAACAAGTTCGAACAATATAAAGAACCAAAGTCACGGTGAACAAAGCAAGATCACAGTTAAATCAACATCATCAGAAAAGGTCAAAGCCGAAGACAGGGATGAACTCGAGATTTTCTATATGCAATGTAGACTATACTTGATGCCAGAAGAAATGTAAATGCAGACCAAAGAATCAACGTCGTCAAATGAAATCAAGTATGTATAAAAATGGAAAAGGTGAAAAATCAAATCCAAGTAAAATAGGAAAATTTATGCCGTATCGATCAAGGAAAAATCGAACGCCTCAAAGTAAAGACCGTGTGAATCAAGGAAGTAAAAAATATCACAACCCGAGAAAGGAAAGTGATACGAACAAATTCTAGGGTCTCGGAAACCATATAAATATTCACCCAAGTTCATCATCGGCTGTGTGGAGCCAACAAGAACAATCAGATTAAATCCTGACAAAGCAAAAGATACGAACAACGTACCAAAGGAAATTCGCAATCTCAAGGCAAGCAGTCGATCATCAGAGAAGCAAAGAGCAACACACTCGATCGAGCAAGGCAACACGCAAACCAGAGAATCGATCAAGACAGGCGATCTGAGAAAGCCCTAATTTTTTTTTCAGAGCAACAAAGACAGAGCCGCATTTTTTTCTCTCAGAGAAATTGAAGATGGAACAGGCGATAATAATAAAAGAAAAAGGGGCGGCCTTGTTAAAAAGGGGATTAGGGTTTTTAAGAGTTTAATCCTTATTTTAATATAAGGGTGCTTTATTTTCTTTTGGATCAGGTTGTTTTGTTTAAGGGAAAAAATTTGTACTCAAGATTTTATTTATCTTTTGCTCTTATTTTTTTCTGTACTTTTCAAATCAAATCTTGGTAAATCACCACCTAGGATTTAGGTTGTGTCAGATTGTCTAGTTAGGATTAGTTCAGTAAGCAGGGTTTGCAAGTTTGCAAAACTCTATAGGCAGTAGCAGGGTTTGCGAGTCTATTAGAGTGTTTGTAAGCGGGAGACTGTTTAATTCTAATAGAAATCTGGGAATGCAGAAGTAGGCAGGGGTTGCCGAAGCTGGGTAAATTTTGTGTGTGATTTACTTTTCAGCATATTTACTTCTCTACAGTTTGTTTTTGTGTTTAATTCGATAAAATTTGCTATAACCCTATTCAACCCCCCCTCCTCTAGGGTTAATCTAGATCCTACAAATATATTATCTGTTACAGCAAGTTATAGCTGTAGTTTTGCTTTTACATATTTTAATTTAAATATATATATATATATATATATATATATATATATATATATAGACGATCAGTAAATGTATATTAGATAAGACTTTGGAAAAAAATGGGGATTTTTAAATGTTTGAAGAATTTATCAAATAAGAATTTTTGAAATCTATAATTTAGTTTTATAAGTATATATGTGGTTTCAAAAGGAAAAAGGAAGAGTAAATATACATATGTATTTTTTCACTTACTGTTAAATTTTATAAGTAAGTATTAAGGTGGTTAACTTATTTAATTACCTTATTCAATTGTTTTAGTCATTAAAATATAATTAATTATGGGGAAAATGAGTTTAATAGAATAATTGGCTAATTAATTTATCTAAATGGAAATTTATCATTAGATCAGTTCAAATTAAAAGTGTTAATTAATTAAATTTATTAAAAAGGATAATTAATTGTTCGATTATTTAAAATATTAATAAAACTGTAATAGTTTTTACAAAGTCCAAATCGTGAAGAAAATGGCTGGGTTGGATCGGAGTGTAATTAAAAACAAAGGTGAGTTAATCTCACTTATTTGGATTACCTTTTAAATTTAAATAGTTAAACTTAAATTATTGGTTGTTTGCTTGATTTGATAACTTATTATTAGCTTGGATGTGATATGTTATGTATATATATATAATGTGGAGTGATTGATTCTCACATTACATAGCGGATGAGACCCTATGCGCCCCGCATAATAGCGGATGATCCTTTATATCTCGATATCCCTCTCGAAGTGGGATTGGTATTTTACATTGTGCTAACATCTGTGATGCAGGGAAACGGGTTGGAGGGATCCAACTGGATGCCTCAAAATGTTGAATTTATTTTATGTTCAGTAATGTGATTTATGTGATAATCTGTGATGGATTATATTGATTATATTTGGAATTGAAATTATTGAATGCTATGGCTTGGTTGAATATATATTGGTATTTGAGAAAAATGAAATAAAGTTTGGATTTTTAAAGGAAATAAAAAGGGGAAATTTTTAAGTAAAATAATTATAGTGAATTCAAATAAATTAAAGGAATGAATTTGGGAAAGGGATAACGGTTTTATTTCAAACCCTATATAGTAAATTCAAGGATGGGAAAAATAGGGATTTTGAATAAATGGGAAAAATGATTTTTTTTTAAATAAGAACTTAAGAAATATTGTTTTTTGTGCAAAGAAATATATTTTTAAAATTCAAGATTTGTACGCGTTTGGGAAAAAAAGAATTTTGAAATAATGTATGAAATTGGTATTTCCAATTTAAATACGAATTTAAATCATAATGACGGTGTGAATATGGGATAAATGGGTTTTGAAATAAATTTAGATAAGTAAAGGAATTTATTTATAAATGGAGTTGGTTTGGGAAATCGATTTGGAAACTGTTAATAAAGGAGAATGAGATTGTGAAATTTATAAATAGGGTTTATAAATAAAGTGAAATGTTTATCAGAGGATAATTTGGAAGTATAAATCAGGATGGGAATTTGTAAGGAAAGAGTTATTTTTTCAAAAATAAATAGTGGTTTAATTTTAAAAAGTGTGAAAAGGAAAGTGCATTTTCTTGAAAAGCCAAGTATATTTCCAAAGAAAGATTTCCAAGTATAAGTTAGAGGTTTTAAAATAGTTTTAAAGGAATGTTTTAGAAAGGTATTATTATTTAGTGGTTTTTAAATTTTTAAAAAGTAAATATTAGTTAAGAATTACATAAGTAAATTATTTCAAAGGTTTAACTAATATTATGATTTAAAAGCTAATTATTTAATATTATACTGTATAGAATAACTTTTATTTTAAAATTAGTTGTGGCTTAAGTTTTATGTGAGAAATTATTATAAATTTTCATAACTAGTATTTTAAATAAAGTTTTGTAAGTAGCCTTTATTTTAAGTGTTTTAAAGTATATATTTTTGGATAAGATGATTTAAATTATTTAAAAATCTAAATTTTTAGACTTGATGATTTTCAGTAGAAATAAAACACTTGGGTGGAAATTTGTTTCATGAGAGAAAAAGAGATTTGAAAACTATTTTCAAAGGGTCTAAGTGTGGAATATATATCTTGCAAAGATATTTTGAAATAAATAATTTGGGGAATTATTAATGCCCGATGATTGCTTGTGGATGTTATTTGATAGTTAAATAACCGACTATTAACATTGGCCAATGCGTTGATCGTTTCGAAGAGACCGGGATTGGTATTAATTTCTTGAAAACCACTTCGATCCAGTTTGATCTTTTTCGTGAGGAAGACAAGAGCTTGGAGTCGAAGATGGAGCAGTGAAGTCCAAGGGTTAATCATTACTAATCCTAAGGGTGATTCCAAATGGATGTAGTAGGAGTAGTGCCTTCGGTTCCGTTCAGACCCAGAATGGACTTGTATGGACGAATGCTATTAGAACATCGTTGGGGGGACGATGAGCATTCTATGTGAATGTATGCTAAAAAGGTAACGCATAGCCTCGAGCCTCATCAACCGAAAATGGCTAAAACAGGGAAGGTGCAGCAAGGCTAAGTGGATAGCAACCAATTAGGGTAAGGTCATCCCTGTCGAGTTGTCCCTTTTATTTCGGTTGTGTCCGCGGTTGCTAATTCCAATCGTGGGGTAATCTTATTAGGACTACCCAGTAAGGGGTAGCTCCGGTCTTGTGTTTTAGGGGATCAGGGTGGATCCTCGGTACTTTGATCTTGATCAGGTTCTGTGACGGACGGTACCCCAATAGGCCTACCATTGATGGAAACCCAATCTCCAATAAGTGCATTCGAACTTGTTTGTACACCTATTATGCTAGAATTTAATGAATGTAACAATTTCGGCTATTTAAATAAGTATTTGTTTACAGACACTATTATAATATCAGAGGATTTAATAAGAAATTGTTTTGGTTATCGTAAGGTAAAAACTCGGCATGTTTATTTGTGGCGTGGTCTTACGAGATACCTTTGATTTTTAAAGGATTTTGGAAACTTTAGTAACCAATTGAGTGTGTTTTCTCACGCTGGTTTTCCAAACGGACTTGGGTGTTATTTCGCTATAATGCTCGGGTCAGACCGAGTATTATATGATACAGGATAGGATGTTGTGTAACTCAGGGGACGAGCTGGATGGTGAGGCATATCACACGTACTTAATATATATTCGGTGCAGTATAGGCTGTATGGTCAGTTTGGTGGGGACGAGTTAATATAATTGTCCAGTATTTTGCTATTGTTGCTATTGTACTCTGATGATGTAATGTATATAACTAATATAGTTTTTTTTTGTATAAAGATAATTATCTATTATATACTGTTCCGCTGCGATGTGAGGTTCTAATGTTGTTTTCTATTTCTTCTTCTACCTCCTTCTTTTTCCCTTGCGGTCTGTTTTTCCGGCATTCGATTGTTCGGCATTTAATACCGTGGACGTATTGATGTCGATTTTCGGGCATCAAAAAAACGGGTCGTGACATTGTGGTATCATAGCAGAAGGTTAAGCGAGAACCTTGGCTCTGGTGGGGATTACTCAATTAAATAGAGTCCGTTGTACTCTAGAATGAGTTTGAGTGTATTAATAGATATGAGAGCGTAATTGTTAGTGAATATAAAAACTGCTTTTATATTGTGTTGACTTATCGGTTGAGTGTTTATGAATTCTGGTCGGTACGGGAAGTACAACCGTATCGATAGGGTTTCTAAACTATTGAACAAGATAAACTGACATAGTACTGTTTTAAAATGGGTAAATGAAATAATTTTACCCAAAATTATATTTTCATATAAAAGAAATAATTTTCTGGAATTGTATATATATTTGGATGTTTGGTTGTTAATATTAGAATCAAATAAGAATCTAAAAATTTGAAATGGTTTATATTTATAACCAAATAGAATTGTATAAGTATGAGATATACAATGGAGCATAACTAAAATTTAATTTATACCAAAATTTAAATCCTGGAGATTTTGGACAAAAATGTTTTTAAATGAATTTAAACAAAGAGTTTGGGAATTTTAAATAGTGGGAATTTTTGAAACGTTTTCCAAAATGATTGAAGGAAATAATAGTGTATTATTTCATAAATATTTTTGAATTGGAATTGAAATTTAATGAGATTTGGAATTTAAAAATATTTAACGGGTTTTACAGAGATAAAAGCATAGAAATCTTTTTGGTCGTTGGAAAATAATTTCGGCGATGACTGTAGCATCATCGATGTTCATTTTTGAGATCCCAAGAGAGGGATTGCTACTCGAATGTTTTGAATGGTATTTGTTTGCAAAAAATTGGGTTTGATTTTGGAATGCAAGGAATAACTTGGTTTGGGAATATGTGATTTCATAAATGTTTTGAATGTTTACGCAATTGTTTAAACTCTTGAAGTTTAGCTAAAAATGTTTATGAATCATAAACAGGTTTGGAAAACTTATAAAGTTTGGAACTTTTCCTGAAATAAAATTAACTTGTAAAAAGTTAATGAAAGTGTAACGACCCAGAATTTCTGTCAATTAAAATTTGTATATTTAATTAATTTTAAATATTAATAAGTGAGATTTATAAGTCGAATAAATTTTATTTCGAATAATTGGATTTAATTGAATAATTAAATCGATAATTTAATAGTTGAAATTACAGAAATAATTGAAAATTTGGGTTAAATATGATTGAAAATGATTTGTAAAATTTTATTTAATCATGTTGGAGTTAGAATGATGTTATAGAACTTTTAAAATTGAATTAAAAGTTAATTTATGAAAATGGAATATTTTAATATTTTAAATCGACTAGTGAAATTAGCCATTTTTCGAACAGTCTCAGAATTTGACGAAACTAGTTCCATTGGATCCGTAATAGTTTGTTATTATCGGATTTCAACTTTCGTAGCAATCGGAGTTTTCGTTTGACCGTGGCAGCTCGAAACGCATCGAAATTGTTTTAATATTTATTTGGCGACTTAAAATAGCCATTTTTCAAATAGTCTCGGATTTCGACGAAACTAGTTTCATCGGATCCGTAATGTGATATTATTGCATGGTTTCAAATTTCGTGTCCATAGGATTTACCGTTTGTCCGGGTTAAGCTAAAACGCCTAGAAATTAGTTTAAATCGGTTTAATTTAAATTGATCGTTTATTGCCATAACTCGCACAGATGATCAAATTAGCTCCCAAAACACGTTCCATTGTGTTCGGAACGCGGGGTAAACCTTAGGGACGCCAACCGGCATGCTTCGTTTGGAGTTCGGAAAATCCGGGATGAATAGTGTTTGAGAAATTTTCTATATAAGCACCTTAAAATTTCATTTTGCAAAATAAAAGCAATCCTAGGTTAAAAACCTTCAGGCCGCCGTTCATAATAAACAATGGCCAAAAATCTTGTTTCTTCCCCCTCGTTTATCTCCTCATCCATCGACTTTCATCCAAATCTTTCAACTAGAGAATGAGAGAGGGCGTTGAGATCTTTAAAGTGAACGGCTACGATCAAAATTGGAGCGACAAGGTGGAAGCTACGGGGCCGCGATGGTCGGCCGTTCATCATCGAATTTCGTGCCAAGATGATGGCCGAGCCTGGCCGCACTTGGAGCGTGGGTGGCTCGTATGATGGCGCGCGCATTGGAGGTGGTTGATCAACTTAGAAGTCGTCGTGGAGGTAGCAAAATTTGACCCTAGAAGTTGCGTGTATGGGTTCAGCTTCATTTGGAGATACTGGGTTGGGGAAGATGCAACAGGGGATGGCCACGATTTGCAGGGAGTAAGATTGCATGGCCATGATAGATAGGTTTAAAATAAATATAAAATCAAGTTGTAAATTTATAATTATAAATTTGTGTAATGTTAAAAAAATTCATATCTTTTTCATACGAGGTCGAAAACACACGAAACAAGTTGCGTTGGGTTCGTATGGACGAGCACTACGCTATGGAATTGGATTGGAGTCGTTTGGAGCTAGCGAAAATTTCGGGTGAAATTAAACGTCCGTTTAATTTTATTCGAAATAAAAGCTGAAACGTATTTGAAATCAAGGTGAGAACTTCTCACTCAATCGAATCGGTTTCGATTTTAATTTTAAATAGTTAGATTTAAAATTCTTGAATGTATGTTTGAATGATGATTGTTATCTATTGATTGTTAAAATAGACATTATACGCCGTTAGTAAGCGGACGTTATTTATTAAAAACATATACCGCGAATATTTCACAGTACAGTGAAATTGGTATTATTTATGTACATGGAGTTGATTTCTCGCATTATATAGCGAATGAGACCTTATTGCGCCGTCTATTAAGCGGATAATATATTATAGATCCTATATACTGTGATAATTTCGTACTGGAACGGAATTGGTATTGTGCTAACATCTTTGGATGCAGGGAGACAGGTTGGAGGGATCCAACTGGATTCCTCAACAGTATTTATTTGATTATGGATATTTTGATATTTGTTGATTATCATATGCAGATATATGATGTCGTTGTTGTCGTGATTGACTATTTGGTGTGTAGCATCATTGGGCCAATTTTGGAATTTTAAAAGAATTTTTAAAGTGATTTTTGAAAGTATACGTTTTATAAAATATTTTTGGAATTGATTCATTTTAAATAAATAAACGTTATAATTTTAGTGTTATAAAAATTATGATTTTTTGAGAAATATAGTTAAAAGTTGATTTTTGAAAATATGGGGTTAATGATTTTATAAAATAGTTTAATTGGGATTTTTGAATTTATTATAAAAAGTATAAATATAAGATTTATAAAATTTGATTACTTTATAAATCGAAGAAAATGATGAAATTATAAAGGAGTTTAAAGATGTTTTTTATAAATAATAATATAAATTGATTTATATAAATGATTTATAAATTGATATTTATAAATTAAAAATATTTGAATTATAAAACAAGTTTTTATAAGTGTTAGAATGAATTGTAAATGAAATTCATAGAATTATAAACGGTGAAGTTATAAATGGAATTTTATAAGCAGTAGGTTTATAAAATTTGTAAAATTATTAAAAGAATAGTTTTGGGTAAATAAATGAATCTTATAAGTTATAAGATTTATAATTTGGGAAGTTTAATAGAACGACTTTGTAAACAAATAAATTATAAGTATTTAACTTATAATATGAACTTTTGGTATATAATTGAGTTATAAATTGAAATAGCTTAATAAAGGAGATTTATAAAAGGAAGCTGTTATAAGATAAATAGAAATGGAATTTATAAACATTGTTTTATAAATCCGCAAACGACTTATTTTGATAAGTAAATTGTTATAGCTTATTAATGGTGTTATATTCACGTTTTAGACAGTGAATAATCCTTTAAAAAAATGTATAGAAATGATGAAATTGGTTAACAAAGTATATTCACGTTTTTGGATAGTGAATAATATGTTAAAGAAAATGTTTTGGATGTGATGTTTTAAATAGAATTAAAACCATCTAACGATGTTTTTAAAATGTGTTGAGATTCGAAACCATAGATTTCAACATTCATTGTTGAAATAGACGTTTTCGAAAAATAGAAGGAAATGGTGGACTATAACACTGTTGTTATAGTAAATGATTTCCAAAAGGAAATGTTTTGTATAATATTGGGATTTATATATCTATTTTAATTTCGAATCCCTATACCAGTGATTTTGGGTTGTCGTAATGATGTTTTGCGCAACATTCATTTTGTCCCAAATAAATATGTTTAAGAGAATGATTTCCTTAAAGAATGAAATATATACTTAATCTCGATTTAAGTATATTGAATATTTTCCAAATGTTGAAAATAAATAGATTTGTGAATTACTTATTAATAAATAAGTATGGAAATGTTTTTCCAATGTGAAATGAAACGTTTTGAGAATTTATCTTTTTGAAGATAAATTGAAAATGAATAATTGAAATCGTGTATTCATAAATATTTTGGAATGTAAATTCACTATGGAATTTATAAATGAAAAGGGGAATCTGTTTAAAAATAAACGTTGATTTATTTTTGAAGTGTGGGAATTAATTTACGGATTTAGAACGTAAATATAAAGTAAATCGTTAAGGATTTATTTAATGGGTTTAAATGAACCATGTTGAAATGAAAGTATTTCCGCATAAGGAAAATGATTGAAATTTGTTTTCAAAAGTGATAAAGGAGAAAAGTGATTTGAAAATTGTTTTCAAATGGTTGAAGTGTGGAAATTATACATCTAGTAAAGATATTTTTGGAAAATAAATAATTTGGAAAATTATTTGGAATCTGGTGATGTGGTGCATATCCATTGATAGTTCAATAACCGACTATCAATATTTACCTTTAAATGGGTATTTGTTGTGATTTGTTTGAATTTGAATGCCACACTTATTTTTGAATAAGCGCTCACTATTCGGGTTAGCCGAGAAAGGACCTTGGGGTCGTATAACCCATTCCGAATATGTGATACGTCGTTATAAATTGCATTTGAAGACTGGTGTTGAAGACCAGATATTTTTGAAAACGGAAGGATTACCGTCGAATGTTTCTGCACCGAATGGCCCCGGTATAGAAATTCCATATGTGATGGGAAGTCCGGACGTGATTAGTGAATATCCGAATTGCAAGGACTTCTTTGTAAGTGCCTTCGGTTCTGTTTGATCCCGGAACAGACTTGTATGGATGGTATGTCTGACATTACAAATTGAGATATAAAGCTGATTTCTTTCAAATATATTTCTGTTGGTGGCGGAGAATTTATTCTCTTAGCTTCACACCCTTCTCTGAGACGTACGAGCTCAGAGGTTATGTAGTTGATGGTTATCAGCGATATGTTCCCAATTTGGTAATGTGACATGCTGAGTGTTGCTGTGAAATGATCATTTGTGATATGATCATTTGTTTGATCATTTATCTTTGTGATCATTACTTTGATCATTTGTTGACCTAAAGCATGGCTTTGTACCAAAGCGTGGCTTTGTGGACGAGACTTCGTCGGACCTCACACCCCGGAAATGGACAAAATAGGAAGGATGCGGCAAGGTTATTAGGGGTAGCGCCCTTTAGTGTATGTCATTCCTTCTGGATAGAGGTGGTATCATGGTATGGATCCCAGATACTTAACCTATGTTGTTGCTGCAATCTTATTACTTTGTGGTTGTTGGAAATCGAGGATCCTCGAATGTAGATCGGTTACGATCAGGGGATGGCATATTCGTGTTAGTAGTTACCCAGTTAGGGGTAACCCGGCCTTGTGTTGGCAGAGATCCGGTTTGGTTCTCGGGACGTCATTCCAGAGGCGTTTCCATGTGGCAACGGGAAGTTCTTTAGCCTGATCATTTGTTGGAAATCCAAAGAAACAATACGAGCCTTGTACGGTTTTAGTTGTAGAACCTATCATTCACTTGGTGGCGCCCCACTGTTTGGATGGTAGCTATAGTAGGCATAAGTGCGGAATGCCTATGCTGGCTAAGATTTATATCTTTACTTTAAAAATGAATTTTTTCCTACACTATGCACTAGTAATAATATCAAATGTTTCTTTTTAATGCGTATCAAGCATCTTTGACTATCATAAGGAAAAATCTCCTCCGATTCTGTGTTTGCATTGTGTGTGTGTGCGGGAGGCCTTATGGTAGTCTCATTTTTTAAAAAGCATTGCGAATCTATTTTAAAATTATCCTGTACTTTGTTTTAAAAATAAATTGTTTTAATTCTCACACCAGTCACATGACTGACTCGGAGTTTATTGTTTTCCTTCCTAAACTCTGGGTGCCCACCAATTTCCACACGGACAGTCAAGAGTTAAGGTTTATCAGGATATTCTGGAATTCAGGAGTTGCTGGAGGCAAGCTGGATGGCATGACGTATTCACTAGTATATAGTATTTCTTTTCCGCTGTTTGTTATTTGTTGTTGTTGTAAACTCTGATAGTATAATGTAATGTATTGTGATGTAATAACTGATATAGTTCTTTGTTTAAAGATTATTCATTTATCTATTATATGTTGTTCCGCTGCGATTGTGAGATTCTGATATTGTTCTGTTGTTTTTTTCCATTCTGTTCTATCTTTTCTCTCTTCTTCTATCTTTTTTTTAAAACCCTGAGAATTCGTATTTCCGTTCACCTTGAGTTAATCAATGGAGATTAGTGTCTATTCAAGGAGTACGGATAATCGGGTCCTCATAGAAACTAAGTGTGAATAGAAAATAAGGTGGTAAGTAAACCAATTAAATGAAGTAAATTAAAGAGATTAGTGAAGGGAATGTAAATAAGTTGGAAACTTGTAGAAGTTTAAAAATTTGAATGGAAATGGAAGGTAATTGGATCTAGTTAAATAAAAGTGAATTTGAGGAAAATTACAAGTAGACTTAGTGGAATGGCCATTGAAATAAAAATTATTAATTTGGAAATAAATTTGTGTATGAGCAAATGAATTTACATTTGTAAGTAAATATAATTGAAGTTTAATAGTGGAATTTAATTTGAACGGTGTGAAATGGGAAATTAGTCAAGTTGGACTAAATAAAACAAAGTATTGAATTTAAAATTAGTAAGTAAATCAACTGATTTAAATGGGTAAGCAAATAAGTTGAAGATAAACTGAATTCAGAATGGAATTGAAAATTTAAGTTATATGAAAGTAAATGTGAAAGCTTTAGTAGTAAAGTAGAAATAAATTTTATGTGTGTAAATATTTATATCGAACTTAAGAAATGGATAATGAGATTCTCAAGTAAAATTTGGTATGGGAAAGGTACTAAGTTAAAATTCGAAATGAAGATTTAATAGAGGCATGTGAAATAATAAATTGTGAATAAGTGATGGAATCAAAGTAATTGTGAATGAAAAGAAAATTGATATAACTAATAATAAATTGGAAATAAATACGTAGGATGTACGTATATTATTTTAGTCGCATAACGATTTGATGCAGATTCGAGCACAAAATTTCGAGGTAGATATACCGATCCGAGTTGGGATTTTACACTCGATTTTCGAAGAAACCCTGGATATGGATTTTTGATGGATTCTGGGAATTTTCTATCATAGTTTAGGACTATGCAAGGAGAATGATGATTTCTGATCAAGAAACCAGATCTGAGTCCGCACTAGGATGTTGGGTGGACGATGCTAGTTTGGAAGTGAAATTTTATGATCGAGTGAGCAAACGAATTTGGTATTGCGTACGGATGATATATGTGCATCGTACGGACTTGAATGAAATAGATATTGAAGCTTTTGTAAAGAAAGGTGTAAAATGATTTTGAATGCTATGATTGTATACTATTGCAAAGTACTATACAAGTGTTTTAAAAGCAAAGGGAAAATTGGTGTTTTGAATTCAGAAGATAAATTGAATTGCTCGACACAAAATGGTATGTATTTAAATTTCTATATGAAATTTGATGGTTTTCTGATCTAGCCACTTGGCATTTTGTTTTCTTTTGAAATATGGGGGCCCGTAGAGGCATTTTGTAGTTGTACCGATCTAGCCACGCAAAGGAGACGCTGGTGAAATTTTTCAAAAATTTAGGGAGTTAGAAACTTTTTGAGAAAATTTTGATAATTTAAAATTTGGTTTTAAATTAAAATTTGAAATGGTTAATTAAGTAATGTTGGTTGAAAACTATGGAAGAGTTTGGGAAGTTCGTAAGAATGATAATGGGTCTTTTATAAAAAGATGGTTGGTAAGTTGTTGGACTATTTGGATTGGGAAATAGTAACGGGTCATGGACCATTCCTCTTAACTAGTAATTTCAAGGACGAAATTCTTTTAAGAGAAAAGGAATGCGAAGATTCAAAATTTTGGACATTTGAAATTAGAATATTTAATTAATTTTAAATAATTAAATGTTAATTATTAACTTGAATTTCAAATGTCACTATTTATTGAGTGGATTAATTATTAAATTAAATAATTGAAAATTGGGTAAATTGTTGAATCTGAAATTTTAAGCTTGTTAAAAATAATTTAAAGGCTTTTAAAATCTATATTGACAGTACTGAAGATAGTAAAAGTGTTAAAATTAAATTTTAAGGTGGTTTGTTATATCGATTAAATTGATATTTAAAATAGCCTTCCGAGGCACAGTCTCGGATTTTGACGAAACCAGTTTCATTGGATCCGTAATAGTGTTTTATTATCGGATTTCAAATTTTGTAGTATTTGGAGTTATCGTGTGATCGTACGATATATAATGCGCTGAAATTCATATCGAAAATTAATATAGCAACTAGGTCCAAAAAGCTATCTTCTCCATACGATCGAATCAGGACCCGGAACCTTTTGCATTGCGTCCGGAATAGGGGTATAACATTATAAACGCGTAGCATCATGCCTCGATAGGAGGTCTAGATTTTGGGTTGCGAATTTTGGTCAATTTCAATTTAAATTTAAAATTAAAATAATATTATATGTTAGGACTGGTCAAATTGCCTAACGTCAGGACTTAACCTTATGTTTTCCTTCAATGCACTGTGACCACATCCAACACTTGTCCTCCATAAGGACACGCGTTTTTTCTAAAAGAATAATACAAAATATAAAAGAAGAGAAAACGAAGTCTCATTCCAGTAAAAAAATATTTTCTAAACAATTTCCAAATCAATAGCTGGATCTCGTTCCCCTTTTCATCTTTGGTTCCCTTCCCCTTTCTCTCAGTGAATTCATGAAATCGGTTTATGTACAATCGAACCCATGGAAAAAAATGGCCACTGAGCTATGTACGAAATCAAATTGATCGTTCAATCGAAGGGGAGGAGGGGCATTCTTGCGCTCGCATGAGACGACATCGGTGAGGGGATGGACGACGACTATGCGCGAGTAGGGCATGCAGCATCGTTGGTGATGGGATTCGAGCTGCTCTAGGGAAATCATGAGGCTAGGCTAGGGTTTGGATTGGCAAGCATGGCTGGGTTGGGCAAAGTATCGCGAGGTCGAGAAAGCTAAGTAGGGAGTCGGAGTGATGCTACTTTCGAGCATTAGATGGCAAGTCTCACTAGCAGCTAGAGCTTCGGGTTTGTGGTGGCAGCGGCGATCAGGGAGGGCTCGTACCCGAATGAGAGTTTAGAAAGTGAGGTATTTTTGTTGTTTTAATTTTCAATTTCAAATTTATATGTATAAAAATATATATATAAAGGAAATTAAACCATTATTCTTTGTTCGTTTTTGTTTTTAATTTAAATGTAAATAATATGTATATAAGGTTATTGATAGAGAAAGTACTTATTTGTTACAGCAAGTTATAGCTGTAGTTTTGCTTTTACATGTTTTGATTTACATATACAAATACATACATATATATATATATATATATACTGTCAGTAAATGTTTACACAGATAAGACTTTGGAAAAAATGGGGATTTTTGTAACAACCCGCATATTTGTCGATTTTATATTTAAATATTTTATCTAAATATTTTATCGATACTCGGAATTTAGTCCGAAGAGCTACTTTTTTCATACGGTCGAATTAGGACTCGGGACCACTCCCATTGAGTTTAAAATGCCGTTTGCGACCTTTTTGAGTATAAGCTTCGATATGTTTGGAGAAAGTTGATTTTTGCTACTTTTTCACTTAGGGTTTTGATTTGGGCTGAGCCCACTTATGTGGTCAGTCCTAACCCCTCTCCTCCTCATTTACTTCATTTCCAATTCCTAATACTCAAGCTTTAGCAACAATGGAGGGAGAGATGAGAAATTAAAACTCAAGCCCTAGTTTTCTCTTGCAAATCAAGTTCTAGCTCCAAACTAATAGAAGAACTCATTGGTAAGCTTCTCTTCTTCTTCTCCAACTCAATCTCTTATCAATTTCAGAAATTCCTAAACCTAACTTTGGGAATGATCTTCTTTTAAAGCTTAGAATCAAGCTTCTTGAGTTGCATTTGAAGAGTGGTTGATTCTCCTTTGCTTTCAAGCATCTTCTTCAATCGTTTGGGTTCAAAGGTGAGATTTTTAATCTCACATCTAGGTCTATGATTATCTTTGATTGTAGGTATGAATTCCTAATACTTATTCATGTGTATTTGATTTTGATTTGGATAGGTTTTGTGAACATTCCAAATTTTAGTGTTTTGAGTTCAAATCTTCAAAAATCATAGCTTTGTTGTTTGAACTTGTTTTAGTGATGCATCGAAGAGCTTATAGGGCCGGGTAGTCGATTTGCATAAACCCCTAGTGACCATGCTCGCTCGATTGCATTTTGAAGAGGATTGCATCTTCATTTTGTAGGCTGGAAAACAGCCTTGATGCTAGTCAGTCGACTGGCTGTAGCACACAGGCATTTCGAAGGCAACTAACAGAGGCTCGGGTCCTCTGTTTTCCCTGCAATCAGTCGACTGAATTTTTAGGTCAGTCGACTGACTGCAGGAAATTATTTTCTCATGCCTCTGGTCCAGTCGACTGGACCTTTTAGTCAGTCGACTGACCTGCACCGATTTGCCCAATTGTGCATATTTGTGCATATTTTTGCTTGGTTTCCAAATTCCATCAATTCGTGTTATTTCCCACTTGTTGTTGCTACGACTTTAATGACTTCTATTCTTGGAATTTTTGGGAATACACATTTTGATGGATTCCGATCGATTTCTTTGGATTTTTATTCACGTCTTTGAATGTGAATTTTGGTGGTTGATTGTTCTACAATCATTTTCGTGTTTTGTCACTTTAAAAATACAAAGGTTTCAATACTAGTAGTAAATATCAAAACTCTTTCCTCAAACGATTTCAACTCTATTTTCAATATCAAACTCGTTTATAAAACTGTTTTCCAACCTATTAGTATATACAAGCCTTTACCTCACTCGTATGAGAAATCTAATTAAACGACTTAGTAAAACAAGTGGTATGAAGCGCTTGCGTTCACTTTGTTGGTTAATTCTGGGACTTGTTCGATTGAAACTCTTGTGACAATTTTCTAGTGGAGATCTACAGTTTGTTCGTAAATATTTAAGTTAAGCAAGTGGTTATGGGACATGAAGCTAAACTCATATATTTACTAGCTTAGTGTAATTGACACTTCTCGTTGATCATGACGATCATCTTTGTGATTTAGACTAGCAATGTGCGATGTCTCTTTGTCTACGAGGGAGACTAAACCCCGTTTTGTGGAGTTTCCACTCAATTTGGTGGGGTAGCAACCCATGGTCTTCGGGCCGTTTGTGGAGCTTCGGCTCAATTTGTGATGGTTAGCAACCATGGAATTAGCATTCCGTTTGTGATACACGTGTTGATGAGCTTTATGCTCCCGTTTGTGATAGGCCTTTTTTCCCCCCCTTTGTGATTTCTGGATTTCTTGAGATGATTTCTAGAATTTGTGTTTCACTAATTTTCATGATTTCTGTTGATAAGTTTTATCAATATTTGTGCATTGGTGAATTTGTGTGTCATTAACTTTTGTGATTGACATTGATATAATCGTCAATAATTGTGGTTTGATGAACGAAATAAGGAGTATGACATTTCTTTGATTCTTGTGTAGATTTTGTGATATTGATTAATCTTTTGTTGATTTTCAATTACTTATATATATCACAGCTTGGCGTTGTGATTATTATATGTTTAGTCATATCTCTTACTCTTTATCGTTTCATCTGATATTTATAGTTAGACTGATCCGTTTATTATTTTCTTATTAAATAATACTCGGGTCAGACCGAGATGTTACAGGTGCTTCTGCTTGACTTCTCCCCAGGGATTCATTACTCTGACTTTTGGCAAACTACTTAGATTAGTAGTTTATTTTGTAATATACACTTGAGATATAGACTCATAGTTGTATTCTTTTGTATAGCACGTGTTGCTATTCTTTTGTATTATTGTGGATCCTTTTGACCACTACTCTGATATACACTTCCATGTGTTAATTATATATTCATATCTTCTTCCGCCTTTGTGATATGAATTATCTGTGACTGATTTATGTTATGTTTATTTCTGTTTTTGTTTCCGAAGATATTATAGCCACTATGTAGTAGCTTTGAGTTTGTGTCGGTATGTCGGATTCCCTCTTGATAAAGTATTGTACGTTATACTATTTGACATATCGATGCTCGCACAAAGCAATTACACGGATGGTCGCTCCTCAATAGCCTTATTCTCCGTGCTAGTTGACAGCATTACACCGCAGTGTTCTTGGCTAGTGTGGGTATAGAGGTGGGGCGTCCCAGCTTGGTATCAGAGCCAAACTTCGGAACAATATGGAATATTATAACAAGGATCATCGTCCTAAGTCCATCTTAGGAGTCGTGCTTTAGGATTTTATTCGGGTCTACGTACCGCCCTATCCTATTTTCTTTTATGATTCTTTGTTTATCTATCAAGATTGCTTGATATTCAGTTTGGTGAATAACCTTTTTCTTCTTCTTCTTTCTTTCTTTAAGGAAGAGAAATGTCTAGACCAGGCCGCCCCAGAGCCGTACCATCTAGCATCCCACCCCAGGATGGAGTTTTTATGACTGCTCAACAGCTTCTTGATTTAGTGACGAATGCTCAAGCAGCTGGAGCTAACCCGGAACCTACTCACCCAAAGTTGGGATTTGCACGCTTGTGCAGCGATTACACTAATTTGGGTGGGGAGCCATTCAAAGGTTCCGAAACTATTATTGAAGTACAGGCTTGGCTAAGGTCATGCGATCGAATCTTTTCTCGCATGAATCTTATTGACCTTCACCGAGTTCAGGTGGCCTCTGGTATGCTCCGAGAAAGAGCATTGGACTGGTACAAGCTTCTTATTTCTGAGATTAATGAATCGGATCTCACCTGGGAGCAATTCCAGGAACGCTTCGAGTTGAAATTTGTACCAGAAGCAGAGAAAGTGACATTGGCTCGACGATTTATAGACCTTTTTCAAGGTGAGTCCTCTGTGACTGATTACGTCGCCTCCTTCGAGTCGCTTTCCAAATATGCGGTTGAATACATCAACACCCCTTTAAAGAAGAACCAGAGGTTCGTCTATGGCTTAAACAAAAGTCTCAAGAAGCCATTACTTCTAAAATTAGAAGTTTCTTTCGACCAACTCGTTGATATCGCTCTTCGTCTTGAAGAGGCGGATAGGGAGAATGATGTTGAAGTGGTAGGTTCCAAACCAAGCTTCAACAACAATAAGAAGAGGCCAAACAAATTCAAAGGCCCCTATCCTAATAAGAAAGGGAAGCAAGCAACCTCCGTGGCAAAGACCTCTTCCTTTGGTCATGGGGAATGCTATAATTGTGTTTCGAAGGACCATTACGCGAACAAGTGTCCGAAGTCTCTCTCTTGTCGCTACTGCAAAGGTCCCGGTCATGTTATATCCTCATGCCCCAAGCTTCGGGGCAGGAAGGAGGGAAAGCTTAATGTTGCTCAAGCCCCTGGCAACACATCTCGTGGCCAAGGTATTTCTCATTCTATTCTGGATGGAATTATTTTATTTCGTGATCATCCTATTCGAGTTCTTTTTGACACGGGTGTGTCCCATTCTTTTATATCAAAAGAACTTGTTGATACCTTTTCTTTGGATGTTTTGTGTTTAATGACTTCTTTGAGAATTGCGAATCCGGTTGGTGGATCCGCGACAATCAGTTTATTGTGTAAAGATGTCGAGATTATTTTGTGTGATTTTTCTTTCCGAGCCGATTTGCATGTCATGTGTTATTTAGGCTTTGGAATGATTTTGGGAATGGATTGGCTTAACCATTATGAAGCTCATATCCTATGTACTGAGCGGACTATTCATCTTCGACATCCTCAATCTGTTAAGCAGATTTCTATTAATCTTAAAGATTCAGATTCCAGCTTGGTTGCATCTTTATATTCTTTAAATCCTCGTGATGACGATGATGATGATGAGGGTGATATTATTTCTCTTATTCACGTCGTTCGTGAATTTTCCGACATATTCGAGCCCGTTTTAGGATTACCACCTAAGCGAGCAATTGAGTTCAGAATTAATCTTATTCCTGGAGCTCAACCTATCACTCGTCCTCCGTATCGTATGTCCAATAAAGAAAACGAGGAGATGCGTAAACAATTATCCGAATTGGAGACGAAGCAATTTATTCGCTCTAGTTCCTCACCTTGGGGAGCTTCGGCTATTTTCGTGAAGAAATCCGATGGTACACTTAGGCTTTGCGTTGACTACCGCAAGCTTAATGATCTTACTATCAAAAATAAATATCCTTTACCTCGGATTGATGATCTATTCGATCAACTTAGTGGTGCTAGAGTCTTTACACAATTGGACTTGGCTACCGTTTCCATCAGCTTCGTATTGCAGAGGATAGCATTCCTTTGACATCGTTCCGTACTCGTTATGGATCTTATGATGGCTTGTTATGCCATTTGGTCTAACGAATGCTCCGGCTTATTTCGTTGACCTTATGAATAGAGTTTTCAAAGACTTCCTCGACCGGTTTGTTCTCATCTTTATCGATGATATTCTTGTGTATTCTAAAACCGAGGAGGAGCATGAAAAACATCTTCGGATTGTGTTGGAAACTCTTAGGAGTAATCAATTAAAGGCAAATTTTCTAAATGCCACTTTTGGCAATCTCGTGTGAAGTTTCTCGGTCACATTATTTCCGAATCCGGAATTTCCGTGGATCCTTCAAAGATTGAAGCGATTCAAGATTGGAAGAGACCGGAGAGTGTGACAGAGATTCGTAGTTTTCTCGGCTTGGCGGGCTATTACCGTCGTTTTATCAAAGACTTTTCTAAGATTGTCGTGCCTCTCACTAGCTTGACGAAGAAAGGTGTTAAATACATTTGGTCGGACAAATGTGAAGCTTCTTTTCAGAAATTAAAAGAACTTCTTTCTGATGCTCCTATTCTCGTTATTCCCGAGGGGAATCAAGATTTCGTTGTTTATAATGATGCTAGTCGCATTGGTTTGGGTGCCGTTCTTATGCAAAGAGAACGTGTTATTGCTTATGCTTCTAGGCAATTGAAGCCTGCTGAGACTAGATATGCCACTCATGATTTAGAGCTCGCGGCTATTGTTTTCGCCCCTCGTATTTGGCGTCATTATCTTTTAGGAGAGAAATTTATTCTTTATACCGATCATAAGTCCTTGAAGTATTTATTCTCTCAAAAGGAACTTAATTTGCGTCAACAGCGTTGGCTCGAATTTCTTGCACCATATGATCTTGATATCCTTTATACTCCCGGAAAGGGAAATCGCGTTGCGAATGCACTTAGTCGAAAGCAACAAGCGGTTGTTTTTATGATGATATCTGAATGGAACGATCTTGAAATTTTATCCACTTGTGAAATTCGAGACTGTGTTACCGATTTATGTTCATCTCTTGTTTTATGTAGCCTTGAGGCTCATCCTTCTCTTTTAGACCGCATTCTTGAAGCTCAAGGGTTGGATCCTGAATTGGCTCTTCTTGGCCAAAATATTAAGGATAAAATTGATATTGAAGGTTTGAAAGACTTTGATATCGATTCTCGTGGCGGCATTCGGAGATTTGGTAGACTTATCGTGCCAAATATCAGTGATCTTCGTAAAGATGTTTAGAAGATTCCCATCGTTCTAAATTTACCATTCATCCCGGAAGTAGTAAAATGTACGTGGATATGAAGCGACTTTATTATTGGGAGGGAATGAAACTTGACATCGCTAACTTTGTTAAGCGTTGCATGACTTGCCAACTCGTTAAGGCAGAACATCAAAGGCCCGGTGGGTTATTGCAACCTTTAGAAATTCCAATTTGGAAGTGGGACCAAATTTCCATGGATTTTATAGATGGCCTTCCCCGTTCTCGTTCGGGTCATGATAGCTTATGGGTGATTGTTGATAGACTTACTAAATCCGCCCATTTTATTCCCGTTCGGTCTAACCGAACCGTTCCCCTTTTGGCCAAGCTCTTTGTTAAAGAGATTGTTAAATTATATGGAGTTCCTACTTCTATTGTTAGTGATCGTGATCCATTGTTTACTAGTGGATTTTGGAAGAGTCTTCAAAAAGCTTTGGGAACGAAGCTTAATTTTAGCACCGCTTATCATCCTCAGTCCGATGGACAAACCGAGCGTGTGAATCAAACTCTTGAAGATCTTCTTCGTGCACGTGTTCTTGATTTTGGTGGAAGTTGGGAAGATCATATTTCACTTATTGAATTTTCCTATAATAATAGCTTCCAATCAAGTATTGGTATGGCACCTTTCGAGGCACTCTATGGAAGGCCATGCCGATCTCCTTCTTGTTGGCTTGAGGCCGGTGAGAAGCTGGTTTTAGGTCCAGATTTTATTCGTGATTCCACAGAAAAGATTGATCTTATTCGTCATAGGATGAAAGAAGCCCAAAGTAGACAAAGATCCTATGCCGATAACCGGAGAAGGAAATTAGAATTTTCTGTGGGAGATTTTGTGTTTGTTCGTGTTTCACCTATGAAGGGTGTTGTGCGTTTCAGTCGATCGAGAAAGTTAGCACCTCGATATATTAGGCCATTTCCTATCACTGAACGTATTGGTTCCTTGGCTTATCGCCTATCATTACCGGCTCAGTTTTCAGCTATTCATGACGTGTTTCACGTTTCTCAATTACGGAAATGCCTTCGAGATTCCGATTCTATTCTTGAGCCCGGTGTTGTGGAAGAAATTGAAGTTTCACCTAATTTAACTTATGAGCAACATCCTATTCGTATCATTGCTTCGGAAGCCAAACGACTTCGAAATAAAGATGTTCCGCTTGTTAAAGTTCAATGGTCTTCAAATCCTAAGGACTGTTCTTGGGAGTCTAGAGAATTCATCGAGCGAACACATCCGGACTTACTTTCCCGTGCTCTTTAAGGTGAACCTTTTATTTCAAATTTCTTTTGTGTTGAATATGCTTTTATGGTTGTTACTTTATGTTCTCTTCTTAAATATTGCGAGGACGCCATTTCTTTAAGGTGGGGAGTCTGTAACAACCCGCATATTTGTCGATTTTATATTTAAATATTTTATCTAAATATTTTATCGATACTCGAAATTTAGCCCAAAAAGCTACTTTTTGCATACGGTCGAATTAGGACTCGGGACCACTCCCATTGAGTTTAAAATGCCGTTTGCGACCTTTTTGAGTATAAGCTTCGATATGTTTGGAGAAAGTTGATTTTTGCTACCTTTTCACTTAGGGTTTTGATTTGGGCTGAGCCCACTTATGTATTCAGTCCTAACCCCTCTCCTCCTCATTTACTTCATTTCCAAATCCTAATACTCAAGCTTTAGCAACAATGGAGGGAGAGATGAGAAATTAAAACTCAAGCCCTAGTTTTCTCTTGCAAATCAAGTTCTAGCTCCAAACTAATAGAAGAACCCATTGGTAAGCTTCTCTTCTTCTTCTCCAACTCAATCTCTTATCAATTTCAGAAATTCCTAAACCTAACTTTGGGAATGATCTTCTTTTAAAGCTTAGAATCAAGCTTCTTGAGTTGCATTTGAAGAGTGGTTGATTCTCCTTTGCTTTCAAGCATCTTCTTCAATCGTTTGAGTTCAAAGGTGAGATTTTTAATCTCACATCTAGGTCTATGATTATCTTTGATTGTAGGTATGAATTCCTAATACTTATTCATGTGTATTTGATTTTGATTTGGATAGGTTTTGTGAACATTCCAAATTTTAGTGTTTTGAGTTCAAATCTTCAAAAATCATAGCTTTGTTGTTTGAACTTGTTTTGGTGATGCATCGAAGAGCTTATAGGGCCGGGTAGTCGATTTGCATAAACCCCTAGTGACCATGCTCGCTCGATTGCATTTTGAAGAGGATTGCATCTTCATTTTGTAGGCTGGAACACAGCCTTGATGCCAGTCAGTCGACCGGACCTTTGAGTCAGTCCACTGGCTGTAGCACACAGGCATTCCGAAGGCAACTAACAGAGGCTCCGGTCCTCTGTTTTCCCTGCAATCAGTCGACTGAATTTTTAGGTCAGTCGACTGACTGCAGGAAATTATTTTCTCATGCCTCTGGTCCAGTCGACTGGACCTTTTAGTCAGTCGACTTGTAACGACCCGGAATTTTTACGGCATATTTTAATAAATATTAAATCTGAATTAAATCAAATATAAGCTTGTCAACATTTAGATTGTGCAACATAACAACCTTAAATAAAATGTTAAAGCATCATTTGAACAAGTAAACAATCTCATATAAAATATAACTATCAATATAAATATACATATATGTTAACTATAATTTTGAGTTGGTGCTGTGTACAGCTTTGTGCTTCGGTAAAACAGAGTGAACTTAAATATAAAACTAGTCTCACTTCAAAATAATAATAAACAAAATCTGTAGCTTGTATATAAGCAAACAAGAAATAAAGTTTACTTCAAATAGAATACAAACAAAACCTGTATCTTGCAAGATAGGCTAGCCGAAATAAATTTAATATCTTTGTACAACAAATAGTAATTATCAGTATACATTTATTACTTGCTGTCATAATTAATAACATGAACATTAAATAGCATAACATATTGTTTAATTAAGTACACAGCCGAAATCTCTTATATCATTATTTTCTGCAGATTTTTACTAGCCATTAAAAAGAAAGAGTGACAATGCAGAAGGAACTGTCCAGTTACAACCTATTATTCAGTAGCTTTAACTTATATATATCCATCTTTATATCATTAGTTTATTTATATAAACTTTAGTTTTAAAAACAAACCTGAGAAACATATGTTTTGGCTTTGGAAACACAATTTAATTTAACAGCAAAAGCAAAGAAAGAGTTCAGGGTAGATCAACTGTAGTTCCTTCATCATACTTTCTGTTCAACAGTTTTTGGTTGGTGAGTAAACAAAACTGATTTCAAAATTTAGCTTGTATATTTACTTTTTGAATGATCTGTGCTTGATACAGTTTAAGCAAACTACTCTGTGTATATTGGATTACATTGGGAACTTTTATAGTTTGTTCTTCAGTAAATTTAAGTTTTGAACAAAATGAAGCCAAGAAACCTAAAATACTTATTCATAAAATCATTTGAATTGTGTATTGTGAAAATTCAAGTTTGTTTAGTTTAAAAACAAGGCCTGCAAACATGATGGAAAGTTTAGACAGTATGATGTAAATACTGTATTTCAACCTACAGGTAAACAAGTAATCAAAGTGAAAAACTCAAATGTTTAAATTTGAAATTTCAATAACATATTTAGATTTCATACCAGAAATTATGATTTTTAACATAAAAATTATGATTTTTATGCAAAAGTATTACGAGCAGTTTTGAAATGAAACAAAAATGGTTTTTTGTAAATTTTGGAAGATAGAGTAATCTGTAATTCTTGAGATTTGAAATGAAGCAAGATTTAAGTCGTATTAACACTAGAAAAATGTCTAATTTTTTTTCAAATTCATAGATTTCGAGTTTGGATCAGGAATAGGGTTTAAACCCATTTTTTTTTAAAGCTCTGTAGAAATTTGATCGCGGCTCCAATATGAAATCGAGTTGGCCGTGACCTTTGGTGAAGCTAGGTGGTGGTGTAGGCGATGTCTTGGTGAATTTTCATCACCTCTGGTGATGTGTGGTGGCCACGCGGTCGTTTTGACAGTGGCGTAGCTGATGTTGTTTTTGGAGCTACAGGTCGAATTCTTCATTTCGACTTGTAATTGGATTTTGGGCTTCGAATTCACTTAAGTGGGTGTTTTGTGGTGTGTGGGGACTGTAGGGAGTCGCCGCAGGCAAGGGAGACCACCGTGCACGTGCACGGTGGCGAAGTGGGGTTCGGTGATCTGTGTCGCGTTGTTTTCCTTTGGGTTCTGGGTTAACGCGTGGGTTACTCGAGACATTTGTGAGGAATGCTTCGAGTAAATTCCCGTGTTTCTTCGAGTAGCGTGTGAGAGTAGCTTCAGTACGATTTCAACTTAAAAAAAACGAGAAGAAGAAGAAAAGAACTGGAAAGAAGAAGGGAAGGAGAGTTACACGAGTGAGACGCGGGGAAACTCGAGTTTTTCTCGAGTAATGTACGATGTTGTCTCGGTGTTTTAAAATGGGCCCGCACTGATTTGTACAGGTGAGTTACTGGATCAATAAACAAACGTTAAATTGTTAAGCTAATGTTTTAATTAAAGACTTGATTTAAGTAATTATATAAATGTAGAAGATTGGTCAGTAAATAGTGGAATGTTGATTAAAATTTTTACTTGAATTTTTAAATTAATAACTTTGAGCTGATTTTGAAATAAATATTTAATCAAATAAAATATCAAGAACATAAGCTTATCATTAAAGAGTTAGTTAGTGAATGGAAGTTAACATACGAGATTAATTAAAGATATTACATTTTAATTAAATTGATAATTAAAGTAATTTATATAATTAAATAATTAATTCCTTTTAATAAGTAAGTCATTAATTATTAAGTGATAATTGAGAATTAAATAATTATTTGTTTAAATGAGAAATAGTTAATGAATAGATAAATAATTAAGTAAAGGTTAGATAATTTATAAATGACAAATTAATGATTAACTAATTAATTAATTAATCGTTAATCAGCTAATTAATCAGTAATTAATTTACAGAATAAAATAGTTTATTCTTAAGCAAATAATTTAGTTAAGTAAAACCAAACTGTTTGATATGCATTGATAACTCTGTTTGGTTGACTGTGATATCTGTTGATAATATTTCTGTGATATATTATGATATATTATGAATATCTGTGATAACTGTATGTGATTTATCTGATATATCTGTTATGTTAATTTCTGATATTTAATTAAACTGTTAAATTAAATAGACAACTTGGACCTTAAAATGGCGTTTGGATCCGATGAGACCGGGATCGGAAGAATCAATTTTGATTCTCCGAAAACCACATCGATCCAAATTAAACGATAGGTCGTAACTTATCAAATGGAGATCGAGATGGAGTTTCAGAATGCAAGGGTTATCGTCGTTAACTCTGTGGGTGATTCCAAAATGAGTGTAACGAGATAATGCCTTCGGTTTCGTTCGAACCCGGAACGAACTTGTATGGATTGAATGCTTTCAACACATTGTCAGGCGGACGATGAGCATTTTAAGATAATGTTCAATAAAGGTAATCGTAGCCTCAAGCCTCATCAACCGGGAATGGCTAAAACAGGGGAGATGCAGCAAGGTTAGGTGGGTCATGCCCAAGCAGGACAAGATTTTCCCCTGTCTAGATGTCCCTTTTTATTTCGGCTTAGTGGGCAGTTGTTGGCCACAACTGCGGGGTTATCTTGTTCGGGACTGTTCAGTAAGGAATGGTTCCGGCCTTGTGTTGCAGGGGATGAAGGGAGTAATCCTCGGTGCGGTGATCTAGGCCCCGTACTGTGACGGGCGGTACCCCAGTAGCCCTGCCATTGTATGGGATCTAATTTCCAATAAGCGCCGTACGATTTGATTGTGCCCAACTATGTTGAAATGTGAGATGTAAGCATTTCAGCTATTTCTGTATTTTACTTGAAAACCCTAGACACTAATATAATATCACAGAATTTCCTATAAAATGTTTTGGTTAGCGTAAGGTAAAAACTTACCCGTATTTATTTGTGGGAAGTCTTACGTGATACCTTTATTTTCAAGTGATTTCAAAGTTAAGAAATTTTAACCTGTTTACTCATACCAGACCCATGTCTGACCCGGAGTTTATATTTTGTGTTTTCAAAAACTCTTGGGTACTCAAATTTTTATGAGTAGCCAAGTGATAGGTATCTAGAAGTGTTGCTTTTCTGGAGGAGCTATTTTGGAGAGAAGACCAGACGTATGTATCTATATATGTAGTTCCGCTGTGTAGTTAGTGTATGCTGTATTTTGGATGTATGTATGGACATGTATGTATATAACAGTAATGTTATCTGATATTGTAAGACTCTGATGTATGTATAACTATGTAATAGTTATGTGATGTATTATATTTTGTTCCATTCCGCTGTGAGATTCTGATGTTGTTATTCTTTCTTTCTATTCTTTTCTATTTCCATTTCTTTTTTTTCTTAATGATGAAACGTCTTTCTGGGGTTGAGAAAGGCGGGTCGTCACAGTTGGTATCAGAGCGCTAGGTAAAGCGAGTACCTAGGCTCTAGTGTTATAGTTCTCTAGAGAGTGCGTATTTGTATTTTCATATAATATTATATATATATATATATATATATATATATATATATATATATCTAAATTGGTTGAGTTACCTTTTCAGGTGACCGACATGAGTTCAGGAAGAAGAGGCAGAGTTAGGGCCAGTACTTCTACAGATAATGGACGGAGTCAGAATGTTAGTGAGGCTGTCAATCCAGTACCATCTCAAGTTAGCTTTGCAGCCTTATGCAAGGATTTCAAACATCTTGGAGGTCAACCATTCAAAGGTTCAGAGTCAATAATTGAAGTTCAGGAATGGTTACGCTCTTGCGAGCGCATTTTCAAGAGCATGAGATTGTCTGATGAGCGTAAGAGGCATATGGCATCGTGGCAGTTGCAAGGTGGTGCAGCAGCATGGTGGGATTCAACTATTGCAAATATTTCTGAGGATGATATTTCTTGGGACAGATTTAAGGAGTTGTTCGAAGAGAAGTATGTGCCGACGGCAGGGAAAACCCAATTGTATCAGGATTTTCTGAATTTGAAGCAGGGTAGTATGTCTATTTCGGAATATGAAACCAGATTCAACGAGCTCTCTTGTTATGGTCAAGGACTCATCGATACTCCTCTGAAAAAGAATGAGAAATTTGTGCAAGGATTGAGGCCTGAATTCCATGGAAAATTGACGGTGCTTCTGAAGGGATCTTTTGTTGATTTGATTGATATGGCATTGAGATATGAAAGTCTGATGAGTAAGAAGCCGGTGGATTCAGTTGCAACTTCAAGTGGGAATTTCACTAATCCGAATAAGCGAAAGTTTGATCCTAAATGGAGGAAACCGAATAAGAAGAAACCTGGGAATAACAACGGACCCCGAAAGTGCTACATTTGTCATTAGGAAGGGCATTTGGCGAATAAGTGTTCTAGGAAGGGATTCCAGCAGCAACAGCAGCAACTGCACCAGAGTGGCCCAGGATCAGCTATGGTTCAAAAATCATTGTGCTTTAATTGTCATCAGCTAGGGCACATGATCAAGAACTGTCCACTTCTGCAGAGAGCACCTCAGAATAAAGTTTTTGCTTTGGAAGCCGGACCATCTTCATCTTCGAAGGGCAAAGGAGTTTTAGAAGGTACTTTACTTTTAGATGGGAAATATATTAGAGTTTTGTTTGATTCGGGTGCTTCCTTGAGTTTTATTTCTTTGGACTCTGTTGAAAAGTTCTCTCTTGCTCCTAGTTCTGTAGATAGTTCTATCTTGGTGTCTAATCCTATAGGAGGGGTGACCAAATTAGACACTATCTGTAAGGACTTGAAGATCTCTTATCTATCCCACAGTTTTTCTTGTGACCCGTATGTGTTGAATTTTAAGGGATTTGATCTTATTTTGGGTACGGATTGGCTGGATAAGTATAAAGCCATTTTGAATTGTGATGAGAGAACAGTTTCGTTGGAAACTGATCTGTGTAGAATTGCTAGAGTGTCATGTGATGATTCTGGAATTCACTTGAACAGTCTTCTGCATGGAATGGGGACATCTGAAGAGAGTGTTGAAGTTATTGATGTGGTTCGGGATTTTGCTGATGTTTTTGAAGAAGTTAAGTGTCTGCCACCACATCGAGAGATGGAGTTCCATATTGATTTGATTCCAGGAGCTGTGCCAGTAATTCAACCCAGTAGGAGAATGGCTCCTAGGGAAAGAGAAGAGTTGATTAAGCAGACGCAGGATCTTTTAGAGAAGGGATTGATTAGACCTAGTTTTTCTTGTTGGGGTTCAGCGGCGGTGTTTGTGACCAAATCGGATGGATCACTGAGGTTCTGTGTGGATTATAGAGAATTGAACAAAGTGACTATCCGTAATAAATATCCTCTTCCTCGCATTGATGATCTTTTCGACCAGTTGCATGGTGCTTCTATCTTTTCTCAATTGGATCTAGCTTCAGGTTTCCACCAGTTGAGGGTAGCTGAAGACAGTATTCCCTTGACTGCATTTAGGGGACCGAATTATTTCTACGAGTGGTTGGTCATGCCGTTCGGATTAACCAACGCTCCTGCTTACTTCGTAGATCTTATGAATCGAGTTTTTAGAGATGTGCTGAATAAGTTTGTGCTGGTATTCATTGATGATATCTTGGTCTATTCTAAATCCGAAGAAGAGCACAGAGAGCATTTGAGGATTGTATTGGAGACTCTGAGAAAGAATGTACCGAAGGCAAAGTTTTCGAAGTGTCACTTCTGGAAATCGGAAGTTAAATTTCTAGGGCACATTGTTTCGGGTGAAGGCATTTCTGTAGACCCAGCGAAAGTGGAAACTATTCTGGAATGGAAACAGCCAGAGACACCGACGGAAGTTCGCAGTTTTCTAGGATTGGCTGGTTACTACAGGAGATTTATTAGAGATTATTCCAAGATTTCTTCGCATCTGACTAAGCTGACCAGAAAAGGAGCAAAATTCAAATGGACGCCTCAATGTGAAGAAGCTTTTCAGGAATTGAAGATAAGGCTCACGAGTGCACCAGTACTTGCTGTTCCGGATGGGAAGAGCAAATTCGAGGTTTACACGGATGCTTGTATTGTTGGTTTGGGAGCGGTTTTGATGCAGAACGGAAGGGTGATTGCGTACGCTAGTCGGCAGTTGAAGCCTCATGAGAAAAACTATGCTACGCATGATCTTGAATTGCTTGCCATTGTTTTTGCTCTGAAGATTTGGAGACATTATCTGTTAGGAGAGAAATTTGAATTGTTCACGGATCACAAACCGTTGAAATATTTATTCTCTCAAAAAGACCTTAATCTGAGACAGCAGCGGTGGGTTGAATTTCTTGCATCCTATGATCTGGATATTCTGTACACTCCGGGGAAAGCGAATGTCGTAGCTGATGCTCTCAGTAGGAATGCAGTTTTATCTCTTCTGGAAGTGGTTCCATCTCTTATTGAAAGGATCATTAGTAAGCAAATGGAAGATAAATCTTTTGAGGAAATAATTCTTGGAGCTAAGGACGGGCGATATTCAGATTTCAAGGTGGATGATCAAGGTACTCTAAGGTTGAATGGTCGTTTGTGTGTGCCTAATATTGATGAACTGAGGAAAGAAGTCCTAGCTGAGTGTCATCGTTCTAAATTGAATATTCACCCGGGAATTTCGAAGATGTATAAAGATATGAGGAGAGCTTTCTGGTGGCCGAATATGAAGAAGGATGTAGCTGCTTTTGTGAACAGTTGTGCCATCTGCCAACAAGTTAAAGGTGATCAACAGAAATCTGCCGGGCTATTGCAACCTCTGGAAATTCCGAATTGGAAATGGGAAATGATCTCGATGGATTTTATTGATGGTTTGCCTAGAACCAGGAAAGGAAATGACGGTATATGGGTTATTGTAGATCGTTTAACTAAGAGTGCCCATTTTATACCAGTAAAGGCAACCCGTACTGCAGTTTCTTTGGCGGAAATTTTCTTGAAGGAGATAGTTCGATTGCATGGAGTTCTAATCAGCGTAGTAAGTGACCGTGATCCTATTTTCACTAGCAAATTTTGGGAAGCTCTGCAATCAGCAATGGAAACAGATTTGAGATTGAGTACAGCCTATCATCCTCAAACGGATGGACAGACGGAGAGACTGAATCGTATTCTTGAGGATATGCTACGGGCTTGTGTTTTAGATTTTGGGGGATCTTGGGAGGACCATCTTCATTTAGTGGAATTTTCTTATAATAACAGTTATCAAGCAAGTATTAAGATGGCTCCTTATGAAGCTCTATACGGAAGACTGTGTAGATCTCCATCTTGTTGGATTGAATCGAAGGATCGTCTTGTGTTAGGACCCGATCTTATTCGTGAAGCTTCTACGAAGGTTGAGCTTATTAAGAAAAGAATGAAAGCTGCTCAAGATCGTCAGAAGAAATATGCTGATAGAAGGCGAAGGCCATTGGAATTTGAGATCGGAGACTTGGTTTTTACTAAAGTTTCCCCAATTAAAGGTGCTATAAGATTCGGAAAGACGGGAAAACTTGCTCCGAGATACATCGGACCGTTCCGAGTGTTGGAGAGAATTGGAGCTGTAGCCTACAGGATTGAATTACCAGAGCGGATGTCTGGGATTCACAATGTGTTTCATGTATCGCATTTGAGGAAATTTGTTCGTGATCCCTCACTGGTTGTGGAACCAGTAATTCAAGAAGATTTGGAAGTGGAACCCAATTTAACTGTAGTCAGAAATCCAGTTCAGATTGTGGACAGAGACGAGAAGCAACTCAGAAACAAAGTGGTGAAACTCGTCAAGGTGCAATGGAGTGAGGATCCCAGAGACTGTACCTGGGAAACTCTCGATAGTTTTAGGAGTGCTTATCCGGATTTATGTTCGGATATCTAGTGTTGTTTGTTAGTATAGACTGTTTGTTTGTTTGCTATTGTATGAATGATATGTATGTTTGGATTGTTAATATAAAAGCTTTTGAATTTACTGTTGTTTAAATTTCGGGGACAAAATTCTTTTAAAGGGGGAGGAATGTAACGACCTAGAATTTTTACGGCATATTTTAATAAATATTAAATCTAAATTAAATCAAATATAAGCTTGTCAACATTTAGATTGTGCAACATAACAACCTTAAATAAAATGTTAAAGCATCATTTGAACAAGTAAACAATCTCATATAAAATATAACTATCAATATAAATATACATATATGTTAACTATAACTTTGAGTTGGTGCTGTGTACAGCTTTGTGCTTCGGTAAAACAGAGTGAACTTAAATATAAAACTAGTCTCACTTCAAAATAGTAATAAACAAAATATGTAGGTTGTATATAAGCAAACAAGAAATAAAGTTTACTTCAAATAGAATACAAACAAAACCTGTATCTTGCAAGATAGGCTAGCCGAAATAAATTTAATATCTTTGTACAACAAATAGTAATTATCAGTATACATTTATTACTTGCTGTCATAATTAATAACATGAACATTAAATAGCATAACATATTGTTTAATTAAGTACACAGCCGAAATCTCTTATATCATTATTTTCTGCAGATTTTTACTAGCCATTAAAAAGAAAGAGTGACAATGCAGAAGGAACTGTCCAGTTACAACCTATTATTCAGTAGCTTTAACTTATATATATCCATCTTTATATCATTAGTTTATTTATATAAACTTTAGTTTTAAAAACAAACCTGAGAAACATATGTTTTGGCTTTGGAAACACAATTTAATTTAACATCAAAAGCAAAGAAAGAGTTCAGGGTAGATCAACTGTAGTTCCTTCATCATACTTTCTGTTCAACAGTTTTTGGTTGGTGAGTAAACAAAACTGATTTCAAAATTTAGCTTGTATATTTACTTTTTGAATGATCTGTGCTTGATACAGTTTAAGCAAACTACTCTGTGTATATTGGATTACATTGGGAACTTTTATAGTTTGTTCTTCAGTAAATTTAAGTTTTGAACAAAATGAAGCCAAGAAACCTAAAATACTTATTCATAAAATCATTTGAATTGTGTATTGTGAAAATTCAAGTTTGTTTAGTTTAAAAACAAGGCCTGCAAACATGATGGAAAGTTTAGACAGTATGATGTAAATACTGTATTTCAACCTACAGGTAAACAAGTAATCAAAGTGAAAAACTCAAATGTTTAAATTTGAAATTTCAATAACATATTTAGATTTCATACCAGAAATTATGATTTTTAACATAAAAATTATGATTTTTATGCAAAAGTATTACGAGCAGTTTTGAAATGAAACAAAAATGGTTTTTTGTAAATTTTGGAAGATAGAGTAATCTGTAATTCTTGAGATTTGAAATGAAGCAAGATTTAAGTCGTATTAACACTAGAAAAATGTCTAATTTTTTTTCAAATTCATAGATTTCGAGTTTGGATCAGGAATATGGTTTAAACCCATTTTTTTTAAAGCTCTGTAGAAATTTGATCGCGGCTCCAATATGAAATCGAGTTGGCCGTGACCTTTGGTGAAGCTAGGTGGTGGTGTAGGCGACGTCTTGGTGAATTTTCATCACCTCTGGTGATGTGTGGTGGCCACGCGGTCGTTTTGACAGTGGCGTAGCTGATGTTGTTTTTGGAGCTACAGGTCGAATTCTTCATTTCGACTTGTAATTGGATTTTGGGCTTCGAATTCACTTAAGTGGGTGTTTTGTGGTGTGTGGGGACTGTAGGGAGTCGCCGCAGGCAAGGGAGACCACCGTGCACGTGCACGGTGGCGAAGTGGGGTTCGGTGATCTGTGTCGCGTTGTTTTCCTTTGGGTTCTGGGTTAACGCGTGGGTTGCTCGAGACATTTGTGAGGAATGCTTCGAGTAAATTCCCGTGTTTCTTCGAGTAGCATGTGAGAGTAGCTTCAGGTACGATTTCAACTTAAAAAAAAAACAAGAAGAAGAAGAAAAGAACTTGAAAGAAGAAGGGAAGGAGAGTTACATGGGTGAGACGCGGGGAAACTCGAGTTTTTCTCGAGTAATGTACAATGTTGTCTCGGTGTTTTAAAATGGGCCTGCACTGATTTGTACAGGTGAGTTACTGGATCAATAAACAAACGTTAAATTGTTAAGCTAATGTTTTAATTAAAGACTTGATTTAAGTAATTATATAAAGGTAGAAGATTGGTCAGTAAATAGTGGAATGTTGATTAAAATTTTTACTTGAATTTTTAAATTAATAACTTTGAGCTGATTTTGAAATAAATATTTAATCAAATAAAATATCAAGAACATAAGCTTATCATTAAAGAGTTAGTTAGTGAATGGAAGTTAACATACGAGACTAATTAAAGATATTACATTTTAATTAAATTGATAATTAAAGTAATTTATATAATTAAATAATTAATTCCTTTTAATAAGTAAGTCATTAATTATTAAGTGATAATTGAGAATTAAATAATTATTTGTTTAAATGAGAAATAGTTAATGAATAGATAAATAATTAAGTAAAGGTTAGATAATTTATAAATGACAAATTAATGATTAACTAATTAATTAATTAATCGTTAATCAGCTAATTAATCAGTAATTAATTTACAGAATAAAATAGTTTATTCTTAAGCAAATAATTTAGTTAAGTAAAACCAAACTGTTTGATATGCATTGATAACTCTGTTTGGTTGACTGTGATATCTGTTGATAATATTTCTGTGATATATTATGATATATTATGAATATCTGTGATAACTGTATGTGATTTATCTGATATATCTGTTATGTTAATTTCTGATATTTAATTAAACTGTTAAATTAAATAGACAACTTGGACCTTAAAATGGCGTTTGGATCCGATGGGACCGGGATCGGAAGAATCAATTTTGATTCTCCGAAAACCACATCGATCCAAATTAAACGATAGGTCGTAACTTATCAAATGGAGATCGAGATGGAGTTTCAGAATGCAAGGGTTATCGTCGTTAACTCTGTGGGTGATTCCAAAATGAGTGTAACGAGATAATGCCTTCGGTTTCGTTCGAACCCGGAACGAACTTGTATGGATTGAATGCTTTCAACACATCGTCAGGCGGACGATGAGCATTTTAAGATAATGTTCAATAAAGGTAATCGTAGCCTCAAGCCTCATCAACCGGGAATGGCTAAAACAGGGGAGATGCAGCAAGGTTAGGTGGGTCATGCCCAAGCAGGACAAGATTTTCCCCTGTCTAGATGTCCCTTTTTATTTCGGCTTAGTGGGCAGTTGTTGGCCACAACTGCGGGGTTATCTTGTTCGGGACTGTTCAGTAAGGAATGGTTCCGGCCTTGTGTTGCAGGGGATTAAGGGAGTAATCCTCGGTACGGTGATCTAGGCCCCGTACTGTGACGGGCGGTACCACAGTAGCCCTGCCATTGTATGGGATCCAATTTCCAATAAGCGCCGTACGATTTGATTGTGCCCAACTATGTTGAAATGTGAGATGTAAGCATTTCAGCTATTTCTGTATTTTACTTGAAAACCCTAGACACTAATATAATATCACAGAATTTCCTATAAAATGTTTTGGTTAGCGTAAGGTAAAAACTTACCCGTATTTATTTGTGGGAAGTCTTACGTGATACCTTTATTTTCAAGTGATTTCAAAGTTAAGAAATTTTAACCTGTTTACTCATACCAGACCCATGTCTGACCCGGAGTTTATATTTTGTGTTTTCAAAAACTCTTGGGTACTCAAATTTTTATGAGTAGCCAAGTGATAGGTATCTAGAAGTGTTGCTTTTCTGGAGGAGCTATTTTGGGGAGAAGACCAGACGTATGTATCTATATATGTAGTTCCGCTGTGTAGTTAGTGTATGATGTATTTTGGATGTATGTATGGACATGTATGTATATGACAGTACTGTTATCTGATATTGTAAGACTCTGATGTATGTATAACTATGTAATAGTTATGTGATGTATTATATTTTGTTCCATTCCGCTGTGAGATTCTGATGTTGTTATTCTTTCTTTCTATTCTTTTCTATTTCTATCCCTTTCTTTCTTAATGATGAAACGTCTTTCTGGGGTTGAGAAAGGCGGGTCGTCACACGACTGACCTGCACCGATTTGCCCAATTGTGCAGATTTGTGCATATTTTTGCTTGGTTTCCAAATTCCATCGATTCATGTTATTTCCCACTTGTCGTTGCTACGACTTTAATGACTTCTATTCTTGGAATTTTTGGGAATACCCATTTTGATGGATTCGGATCGGTTTCTTTGGATTTTTATTCACGTCTTTGAATGTGAATTTTGGTGGTTGATTGTTCTACAATCATTTTCGTGTTTTGTCACTTTAAAAATACTAAGGTTTCAATACTAGTAGTAAATATCAAAACTCTTTCCTCAAACGATTTCAACTCTATTTTCAATGTCAAACTCGTTTATAAAACCGTTTTACAACCTATTAGTATATACAAGCCTTTACCTCACTCGTATGAGAAATCTAATTAAACGACTTAGTAAAACAAGTGGTATGAAGCGCTTGCGTTCACTTTGTTGGTTAATTCTTGGACTTGTTCGATTGAAACTCTTGTGACAATTTTCTAGTGGAGATCTACAGTTTGTTCGTAAATATTTAAGTTAAGCAAGTGGTTATGGGACATGAAGCTAAACTCATATATTTACTAGCTTAGTGTAATTGACACTTCTCGTTGATCATGACGATCATCTTTGTGATTTAGACTAGCAATGTGCGATGTCTCTTTGTCTACGAGGGAGACTAAACCCCGTTTTATGGAGTTTCGACTCAATTTGGTGGGGTAGCAACCCATGGTCTTCGGGCCGTTTGTGGAGCTTCGGCTCAATTTGCGATGGTTAGCAACCATGGAATTAGCATTCCGTTTGTGATACACGTTTTGGTGAGCTTTATGCTCCCATTTGTGATAGGCCTTTTTTCTATAGGATCTAGATTAACCCTTGAGGGGGGGTGAATAGGGTTATAGCAAATTTTCTCGAATTAAACACTGAAATATAATAGCAGAAATAAATATGCTGAAAAGTAAATCACACACAAAATTTACCCAGCTTCGGCAACCCCTGCCTACTGCTGCATTCACAGATTTCTATTAGAATTAAACAGTATCACGCTTACAACAACTCTACTAGACTCGCAGACCCTTTTGCTCCCGCTCACAAACACTCTACTAGACTCGCACACCCTGCTCCCGCCTATAGAGTTTCGCTCACTCGCAAACACTGCTCCCGCCTATAGAGCTTTGCAAACTCGCACTCCCTGCTTACTGAACTAATTCTAAATAGACAATCTGACACTACCTAAACCTAGGTGGTGATTTACCAATTTTCGTTTTGGAAAGTAAAACAAAAACAATTAAAACATTAATTAAGAAAATAAATAAAACAACCCTAATTAATAATAAAATAAAACAAAAAACAAAAACCCCTTTTCTTTATATGAATAAGGCCGGCCCTTCTTTTTCTTCAGCCCGTCACTTTTGTTTTTCGTTCGTGAAAAAGAAAATGGCCGCTCCTCTTTTGTTCCTCTTTGCGATTTAGGGCTTCTGTAAATTGTCTTTTCCTCCTTGCGATTCAAACAGGGTTGTGCAAATTGAAGTCGCCACTTGATATGATTCGTTAGTAGGTTTCGTTGCTCTTCGATTTGTTCACGGCTCTTCAATTTGGATTGAGTTCGTTCTGATTCTCTGGTATGTGTTGTTTCCTTTTGCTTTTCTGGTTTTTGGATTGTTCGAACTCGATGATTTGATTGCCGATGATGATTAGGGTTTTATATGCGTTCGAGTTCCTGGATTTTCGTTCGTCCAAATATTTTTGATTTCGTCAAAAATTCTTCTCGGCCACTTGATTTAAATTGAACGTTTGATGATTGATTCTGACTAGTTCATAATCGTATATTTCATTGCTTGATGGTTACGATTTTGATTTATTTCGTGATCATCACGTTGTTGACTACGGCTTCTTGATTGCTACAGCTTCGGCCTTGACTTGTTCATAATTGAATATATTTGTTGCTTGGTTGAGGTCTCTGACTTTGACTTCGACAACCACGGCTTTGACTTGTTGACACACTGACCATTTCATATCTGTACATTCTCGGCTTCAGTATGCTTTGATTTTCTGGCTTGATGTTTATATCCACTTGCTGTGTATTGCTTCACTGCATAGCATATTTGTGCATTTTAAAACTCTGACCTTGTTGCCTTTGTTCATTTGCTGGTTAGCTTGCATCTGCTTGTAGTTGATGCATATGCTCTCTGATTTGAGTTTGTTGGTTGGGTCTGCACATTTCTATGCTCTGGTCTCCATAACCTTTACCTGAACTTCACTTGAACATCTGGTATTCATGTATGCAGATCCACTGATACATGTTGTGCTTGTTCTTGGTCTCTGTTGCATGCTTCATTCTGATTCACTTGCACCTGTACATGGTCATTGCATTTGCTGTTGCACTTTTGTGCTTTGTGTCAGTGTAGTCATATACATTCATTAATGTTGACCTGAAGTGTATGTTGGCAACTTGTGATGTTCTTGTAATTGAATTTGTGTACTTGATGTCCACTATTTTCACTGGTTCCTCTGGTCTGCACTTGAATTTGAAGTCGTTGTTCACCTGTACTTACACTATCTCTGGCTTCATCTGTAGTCTTCAAACATTTGTATAATTCTCGACCATTATCACTGCTGACTTCATTTGGTCTTTGTTCTCTTGTAATGTTGTACTGTCTTGGTTACATGCATTTGGTATTGGCACACATGTAAACTTGTGTATCTCTGACCTTTTGGTTGCAGTCTTGTGTTGGTAACCATCTTCAAGCATGTTGCAGTTTGTAGCTTTCATGCATTTTCTTTGACATGATTTACTTCACCTGTACTTGGTCATTTGTGTAGTCTTCGAGCATGTTGCCACTGTGTCGTTGTTTTGCATTGTTCATGTCATGTTGTTCATGTGCATATATGTTTACTGAGTTTGCATTTGTTAGTTTAGTCATGCACTTGGTCTCTTCACTGTGTTTTCTTCATGCCTGACTTGATGATTCCCTTCCTGTAGCTCCATATTCTTCACTGTTGCATTTCAGACTTGCTGTTGCATATGTATTCATTTTGCAGCTGGTCTTTGTATCTTTGCATGTGCATTGTTCTAGTGCACTTCTGTTTGCATTGCATTGTAGTCTTCGCCATGTTGTAACCTGGTGTGCACTGAGCACTTGAACTTGTATCTGTGCACATTGTTCTATGCACTGTTCTTGTATTACTTGGGTTACTTGTATGCACTGCATATTTGGATTGCACCTTTGCTGGTTGGTCTGGCCATTGTAAATTGATTTTTGAGTTTGCACCTGTGTTGAATCCAGTTTCACAACTCGGGTTTGATCTTGTGCTGAGAATTGTGACATTTATATTATTGCACGTGAGTTGAACCCGGCTTTTTATTTGGGTTTGACCTGTGCTCACCTGTCCCTGTAAATCAATCAAGTGTATATATCGGTGTGCACGGCCTTGTGGCATATACAGTAATATACTGTGTATGTCACAAGTTGTTCGTGTATGATGAATTCAAATTTAAATTATGACGAACAACCCAAATAACTGAGGCAAATAATATTTTCAAAATCATCTTTTATTTTTGAATTGCAAAAATATTTCTTTTTCAATTTTACTGCGTTAGTGTATATTTTTGCAGATTGCTCAGATGCTGGATTCAAACTGGAATAAAGTTGAAGACAAAAATATGAGTGTGAGTGATATGTAGTGAGGTTGTGATGTAAATGTGAAATGTCATGTATTGTAGTCAAAATTGTATATGTATAGTGAGAGCTTGAAATTGTACTATCAAAGTTGTAATAAATATTTGTTTGAATAAAATATTCGTTTGAATTCAAAAACTGTGTTATTTATTTTTATTCAGCAAATATTTATTTATTCTGTGAAAATTAAAATAGTACGTTAACAAATACATTTAAGCGAATGTATATATGTTTATTATCATCAAACAAAAATCATATAGCGCAAAGCACATATTCAACAATCTCCCTCTTTTGATGATAACAAACATATATTTAAGATTTTGAATATATTAAATGTATTTGATAATTTCAATTGCTCCCCCTATTTGAATGCTTCCTTTCTATATGATACTCCCCCTACATATATGACTCCCCCTACATATATGCATACAAATAAAATGTGTGAATGAGCCTATATGCAAATGGAAAATTGTTTGACCTTTGATTGATTCTATTTGACAAAATCTTAACTTTTCTCTCCCCCTTTTGTTATCAGCAAAAGAATAATAGTAATAGAAAAGTAGAGATATAGTGATCGATATTAATTCAACATTAAAACTCAATTGAATATAAAAATTAAATTTCGATAAAAAATCAAACAAAAATCATAAATCCTTTAATTGACGCATATTCCACTTTAGAGTGGTATGAATGATTTCATCAAATAAAACCATATAGTTGTGTCTATTTGTGGTATATTTATTTCAGGAAATTTGAATATCTACTAACCATGCATAACCGTTAGGACTTTTAAATGAGATTAGTAGTATTCATAATTTTTATTTTTATTTTTGAAAAATGAATTCAAGTATCTTCTAACCACGCATAACCGTGAGGACTTTTAAATGGGATTAGAATCAACTTGTCTATTTAATCAATCAATTTTGATATGCGTTCCATACATGCATAACCGTGAGGACTTTTAAATGAGCATGGAAGCACATAATAAAAAATCCAAGTAATTGACCCATGCATAACCGCGAGGACTTTTAAATGAGAGTGAAAACTTTGAATATTTATTTTTTATTGCTAAAGATATAATAAATTGAAGCACAAATGATTTCCCGTTTAAAATACCACCTATTGACCTACTATATTGAATTTTGATGAGTGATGGTCGATAGAAAAATGAAAGAAATAGAAATGGTCATGAAATATTTATCAACAGAAAGTTTTTATAACTCTTGTTTAAATTTCTAAAGAAATTTACTAATTTTATTGTCTCGAGTCATAATATATGATTAATATCAACACTCATCTTATTTTCAATCACTATTCATCTTTTCGATAATTATTAGGGGGTCAGATTAGTTAATATAGTTATTTAAAATCAATTTCAAAAATAGTTATAAAATCAAATATTCTTAACGAACTAATCTGATACAAGGTCAACAATGATTTTCTAGAGGGATTTTTTAAGAAAATTTTCTGCCATTTAAAAATTATTTCAAATAAAAAGCATGCAGACATTTTCTATGAAAAACGATGCAGCAAATGAATGTGTCAAAAATTAATCACGTTCCACTTAGTAATTTTTCTATCAACTATATTACCAGTGTAATCTGCATCTGAATTACAATTTCACTCAAAATTCACTCGTTGAATGTCAAAGACCAGATTATGAAATTTCAACAAATTTTCTCATGATTATTATCAACAAATTTTGAATGAAATTTTCTTGGATTTGAATTTAAACCGTGTTGACAATCAAACAGATATAAAAGTGTCAATCTTAGAGATCATAGAATGAACAACTATCAATAGTCATTGAAAAAACAATTTCTTAAAGTTTCAATAATTTCATAAAGTTTCAACAATTTCAAAAATTTCTTAAAATCCTTTTTACAATTTTTTTTTTTAAAAGGAATTCATTAGGATTTTAAGTTGAGGCCGTGTCAAACCATGAATTTAGATTTAGCCAAAAATATTATAACAAAAAGTATTATCCAATCAAAACACTATTTTTATCCCAAACTTATATATCAAGTTATTCTAGAGAATTTTATAGTGTTTTTGGCATAAGAATATAATTGGCTAACTATTTTGAGTAAAAAGTCAGAATCAAAATCATCATTGAATCATCATCATATCATCATCATATAATTGGCTGATTTTATTCAGAAAATGGTGCAGATTTTCACAATTTATATATCATTCAAAACAAATTTACCTGTTTTACCTTTACGATACTTTCTGTTGTTGTCCAACGTGATTCTGTCACCTTTATATTAGGCTAAGAAACTTTGCTTTGTCGTCCGTTGTGTTTCTGGAACAGCCAAAATCCAGATAACACTATTGTTGTTCCTTAGCCTGCCACCACACCTACACGATGTAAGATTTATGTGACCTATTTGTTTTCATAGGTCCATAATTGTTAGTGGCAGAAACTTTTGAAAAACAATTTTGTGAAGACCCAAAACTATTTATAACTGTTCCCTTTGGCACCCAATTTTGTTTAACTTTCAAAGATTTTATATTTGTGCCTTTTGGAACCCAAATTGGTATAGTTTTCACGTGTTTGGGTCTATTCCAACAATTATTTCGATTATGTCCAATTTCTCTACAAAACGTGCACATTGAATTGACTTGATTAAATTTTGTGTTTCTATGACTACGATTTTCAACATGATTTCCAATTATTTCAGATCGAGCAAAAACACTTTTACTTTTTGCATTATCATTATTTTGTGATTTCCCAAAGCCTAGTCTTTTTCTATTGTTAGCAAAAATTTGATTTCCAAATAACATTTTGAAAGATTTTTCACCTCTTGAAAAGTTATTCAAGGATTTCTCAAGATTTTGGACTTTGGTTTTTAATGTTGAATTTTCAGTGACAAGTGAGGTGCATCGATTAATAAAATCTTTTCTCCTAGTGTCGATGGTTTCCTTAAGATTCAAGTTTTCATTTTCAAGACTTTCAAAGTTATTCCTCAGTTTTGATAATTCTGAATCTAAAATCTTACATTTTTTACATTCTAGGTTTTGAATATTTTCAAGTTCAGGTTTTAACCTAAAATTTTCACGAGCAAATTCTCTCCTATCAGATTTCAGTTTTTCAATTTTAGATTCAAGAGTATCCACTACCTTAGTAAGATCAGAACACATAAAAACAAGTTCTTTATAAGAAAACTCACCTGCCTCACTAGATTCGTCGGAGGTTGCTTCTGATTCTGATTTTGCCATGCAACACAAGTTAGCCTCCTCTGGGCTGCTATCCGAAGCTTCCTCTCCTTCTTCATCATCCCAAGTCGCTGCAAATACCTTCTTCGCCTTTTTCTTTTCTTTGTTGTTTTTGAGAAGTGGGCATTTTGGTTTGATGTGGCCAGACTTGTTGCAGTTATAACATATCAGTTCATTATCGGAATTTTCGAATCTTTTGACCTATTGCCCTTTGTTTTCTTCTTGCGTGGCTTGAATCTAGACCATCTTCTAAGATTATTGACAGCCATTGCAAGCTCTTCAACTGGATCTTCTTCATCGCTTTCTTCTTTACTTTTTAAGGCAATCGTCTTCTTATTTGGTTCGGAGTTGTTGCGTTCTTCCTTTGCTTTTAACTCAAGCTCATATGTCATCAAGTTGCCAATCAACTCCTCCATGCTTAGTTTGCTCAGATCTTTCGATTCTTGGATTGCTGTGACTTTTGCCTCAAAGTTCATTGGTAAAACTCGTAGTATCTTTCGCACAAGCTCTACCTCAGTGAATACCTTCCCAAGCGCTCTAGCATTGTATACCAAGGTTGAAAAGCGTCCAAACATATCCTTTATGCTCTCGTCTTTGTCCATCACAAAGTTTTCGTATTCATTGCTGAATAGGGCTAGCCTAGACTCCTTGACTTGAGAAGTTCCTTCGTGTGTCACCTCCAAAGTATGCCATATTTCCTGTGCTGTTGTACAATGAGAAATTCTATTAAATTCATTTTTATCAAGAGCACATATCAAAGCATTCATGGCTTTAGCATTTGTCGTTTTGAATTTCTTATCGTTTGCATCCCACCTATCCTTAGGTTTAGGAATCTCAGTACCACCAACGATTATAGTGGGAGGTTTATAGCCAGTTTCAATAATATCCCAAACATCATAATCAACGGAACTAAGATAAATACTCATCCTAACTTTCCAATAAGCATAATCGTTCCCGTTAAACATGGGTGGCCTAGCAATAGATTGCCCCTCATAAAAAGCATTATTTTGTAGAATCATGACTCTAGAGTTAAATAAAAATAAACCGGGCTCCGATACCACTTGTAGGATCTAGATTAACCCTAGAGGGGGGCGGTGAATAGGGTTATAGCAAATTTTCTCGAATTAAACACAGAAATATAATAGCAGAAATAAATATGCTGAAAAGTAAATCACACACAAAATTTACCCAGCTTCGGCAACCCCTGCCTACTGCTGCATTCACAGATTTCTATTAGAATTAAACAGTATCACGCTTACAACAACTCTACTAGACTCGCAGACCCTTTTGCTCCCGCTCACAAACACTCTACTAGACTCGCACACCCTGCTCCCGCCTATAGAGTTTCGCTCACTCGCAAACACTGCTCCCGCCTATAGAGCTTTGCAAACTCGCACTCCCTGCTCACTGAACTAATTCTAAATAGACAATCTGACACTACCTAAACCTAGGTGGTGATTTACCAATTTTCGTTTTGGAAAGTAAAACAAAAACAATTAAAACAGTAATTAAGAAAATAAATAAAACAACCCTAATTAATAATAAAATAAAACAAAAAACAAAAACCCCTTTTCTTTATATGAATAAGGCCGGCCCTTCTTTTTCTTCAGCCCGTCACTTTTGTTTTTCGTTCGTGAAAAAGAAAATGGCCGCTCCTCTTTTGTTCCTCTTTGCGATTTAGGGCTTCTGTAGATTGTCTTTTCCTCCTTGCGATTCAAATAGGGTTGTGCAAATTGAAGTCGCCACTTGATATGATTCGTTAGTAGGTTTCGTTGCTCTTCGATTTGTTCACGGCTCTTCAATTTGGATTGAGTTCGTTCTGATTCTCTGGTATGTGTTGTTTCCTTTTGCTTTTCTGGTTTTTGGATTGTTCGAACTCGATGATTTGATTGCCGATGATGATTAGGGTTTTATATGCGTTCGAGTTCCTGGATTTTCGTTCGTCCAAATATTTTTGATTTCGTCAAAAATTCTTCTCGGCCACTTGATTTAAATTGAACGTTTGATGATTGATTCTGACTAGTTCATAATCGTATATTTCATTGCTTGATGGTTACGATTTTGATTTATTTCGTGATCATCACGTTGTTGACTACGGCTTCTTGATTGCTACAGCTTCGGCCTTGACTTGTTCATAATTGAATATATTTGTTGCTTGGTTGAGGTCTCTGACTTTGACTTCGACAACCACGGCTTTGACTTGTTGACACCCTGACCATTTCATACCTGTACATTCTCGGCTTCAGTATGCTTTGATTTTCTGGCTTGATGTTTATATCCACTTGCTGTGTATTGCTTCACTGCATAGCATATTTGTGCATTTTAAAACTCTGACCTTGTTGCCTTTGTTCATTTGCTGGTTAGCTTGCATCTGCTTGTAGTTGATGCATATGCTCTCTGATTTGAGTTTGTTGGTTGGGTCTGCACATTTCTATGCTCTGGTCTCTATAACCTTTACCTGAACTTCACTTGAACATCTGGTATTCATGTATGCAGATCCACTGATACATGTTGTGCTTGTTCTTGGTCTCTGTTGCATGCTTCATTCTGATTCACTTGCACCTGTACATGGTCATTGCATTTGCTGTTGCACTTTTGTGCTTTGTGTCAGTGTAGTCATATACATTCATTAATGTTGACCTGAAGTGTATGTTGGCAACTTGTGATGTTCTTGTAATTGAATTTGTGTACTTGATGTCCACTATTTTCACTGGTTCCTCTGGTCTGCACTTGAATTTGAAGTCGTTGTTCACCTGTACTTACACTGTCTCTGGCTTCATCTGTAGTCTTCAAACATTTGTATAATTCTCGACCATTATCACTGCTGACTTCATTTGGTCTTTGTTCTCTTGTAATGTTGTACTGTCTTGGTTACATGCATTTGGTATTGGCACACATGTAAACTTGTGTATCTCTGACCTTTTGGTTGCAGTCTTGTGTTGGTAACCATCTTCAAGCATGTTGCAGTTTGTAGCTTTCATGCATTTTCTTTGACATGATTTACTTCACCTGTACTTGGTCATTTGTGTAGTCTTCGAGCATGTTGCCACTGTGTCGTTGTTTTGCATTGTTCATGTCATGTTGTTCATGTGCATATATGTTTACTGAGTTTGCATTTGTTAGTTTAGTCATGCACTTGGTCTCTTCACTGTGTTTTCTTCATGCCTGACTTGATGATTCCCTTCCTGTAGCTCCATATTCTTCACTGTTGCATTTCAGACTTGCTGTTGCATATGTATTCATTTTGCAGCTGGTCTTTGTATCTTTGCATGTGCATTGTTCTAGTGCACTTCTGTTTGCATTGCATTGTAGTCTTCGCCATGTTGTAACCTGGTGTGCACTGAGCACTTGAACTTGTATCTGTGCACATTGTTCTATGCACTGTTCTTGTATTACTTGGGTTACTTGTATGCACTGCATATTTGGATTGCACCTTTGCTGGTTGGTCTGGCCATTGTAAATTGATTTTTGAGTTTGCACCTGTGTTGAATCCAGTTTCACAACTCGGGTTTGACCTTGTGTTGAGAATTGTGACATTTATATTATTGCACGTGAGTTGAACCCGGCTTTTTATTTGGGTTTGACCTGTGCTCACCTGTCCCTGTAAATCAATCGAGTGTATATATCAGTGTGCACGGCCTTGTGGCATATACAGTAATATACTGTGTATGTCACAAGTTGTTCGTGTATGATGAATTCAAATTTAAATTATGACGAACAACCCAAATAACTGAGGCAAATAATATTTTCAAAATCATCTTTTATTTTTGAATTGCAAAAATATTTCTTTTTCAATTTTACTGCGTTAGTGTATATTTTTGCAGATTGCTCAGATGCTGGATTCAAACTGGAATAAAGTTGAAGACAAAAATATGAGTGTGAGTGATATGTAGTGAGGTTGTGATGTAAATGTGAAATGTCATGTATTGTAGTCAAAATTGTATATGTATAGTGAGAGCTTGAAATTGTACTATCAAAGTTGTAATAAATATTTGTTTGAATAAAATATTCGTTTGAATTCAAAAACTGTGTTATTTATTTTTATTCAGCAAATATTTATTTATTCTGTGAAAATTAAAATAGTACGTTAACAAATACATTTAAGCGAATGTATATATGTTTATTATCATCAAACAAAAATCATATAGCGCAAAGCGCATATTCAACATTTTCCCTCTTTTTGTGATTTCTGGATTTCTTGAGATGATTTCTAGAATTTGTGTTTCACCAATTTTCGTGATTTCCGTTGATAAGTTTTATCAATATTTGTGCATTAGTGAATTTGTGTGTCATTAACTTTTGTGATTGACATTGATATAATCGTCAATAATTGTGGTTTGATGAACGAAATAAGGAGTATGACATTTCTTTGATTCTTGTGTAGATTTTGTGATATTGATTAATTTTTTGTTGATTTTCAATTACTTATATATATCACAGCTTGGCGTTGTGATTATTATGTGTTTAGTCATATCTCTTACTCTTTATCGTTTCATCTGATATTTATAGTTAGACTAATCCGTTTATTATTTTCTTATTAAATAATACTCGGGTCAGACCGAGATGTTACAGGTGCTTCTGCTTGACTTCTCCCCAGGGATTCATTACTCTGACTTTTGGCAAACTACTTAGATTAGTAGTTTATTTTGTAGTATACACTTGAGATATAGACTCATAGTTGTATTCTTTTGTATAGCACGTGTTGCTATTCTTTTGTATTATTGTGGATCCTTTTGAGCACTACTCTGATATACACTTCCATGTGTTAATTATATATTCATATCTTCTTCCGCCTTTGTGATATGAATTATCTGTGACTGATTTATGTTATGTTTATTTCTGTATTTGTTTTCGAAGATATTATAGCCACTGTGTAGTAGCTTTGAGTTTGTGTCGGTATGTCGGATTCCCTCTTGATAAAGTATTGCACGTTATACTATCTGACATATCGATGCTCGCACAAAGTAATTACACGGATGGTCGCTCCTCGACAGCCTTATTCCCCGTGCTAGTTGACAGCATTACACCGTAGTGTTCTTGGCTAGTGTGGGTATAGAGGTGGGGCGTCAAAATTTTTAAATGTTCGAAGAACTTATGAAAGTAGAATTTTGAAATCAATAATTTATTTTTATAAGTATATATGTGGTTTCAAAAGGAAAAAGGAAGAGTAAATATACATATATATTTTTTCACTTACTGTTAAATTTTATGAATAAGTATTAAAGGAGTTAATTAGTTAGCTTATTCAATTATTCTAGTCGTTAAAATATAATTTATTGTACGAAAAATTAGTTTAATAGAATAATTGGCTAAATAATTTATCGAAATGGAAATTGATCATTAGATTAGTTCAAATTAAAAGTGTTCATTAATTAAATTTATTAAAAAGGATAATTGATTGTTTGATTATTTAAAATATTAATAAAACCGTAATTGTTCGTACAAGGTCCAAATCGTGAAGAAAATGGCCAAGTTGGATCGGAGTGCAATTAAAAACAAACGTGAGTTAATCTCACTAGATGGATTACCTTTTAAATTTAAATAGTTAAATTTAAATTATTGGTTGTTTTGCTCGGATTGATAATTTATTATCAGCTTGGATGTGATATGTTATATATAGTGTGTGTAGATATATATATATTGGAGCGATTGATTCCCGCATTATAATAGCGGATGAGACCCTATGTGCCCTGCATAATAGCAAATGACCCTTTATACCGCGATATCCCCCTCAAAGTGGGATTTGTATTTTATATTGTGCTAGCATCTATGGATGCAGGGAAACAGGTTGGAGGAATCCAACTGGATTCCTCAAAATGTTGAATTTATTTTATATTCAATAATGTGATTTATGTGATAATCTATGATAGATTATATTGATTATATTTGGAATTGAAATTATTGAATGCTATGGCTTGGTTGAATATATATTTGTATTTGAGAAAAATGAAATATATATAAATTTTGGATTTTTAAAGGAAACAAAAATTTAAATAATTATAGTGAATTCAAATAAATTAAAGGAACAAATTTGGGAAAGGGATAAAGGTTTGATTTTAAACCCTATATAACAAATTAAAGGATGGGAAAAATAAGGATTTTGAATAAATGCAAAAAAGGATTTTTAAAAAAAATAACTTTAGCAATATTTTTTTAAGTACGAAGAAATATTTTTTTAACATTCCAGCTTTGAATGAGTTTGGGGAAAAAAAAGAATTTTGAAATAAAGTATGAAATTGGTATTTCTGATTTAAATAAGAATATAAATCATAATAAAGGTGTGAATATGGGATAAATGGGTTTTGAAATAAATTTGGATAAGTAAAGGAATTTATTTAAAAATGGAGTTGGTTTTGGAAATCGATTATGTGTTGAAAACTGTGAATAAAGGAGAATGAGATTGTGAAATTTATAAACAGGGTTTATAAATAAAGCGAAATGTTTATCAGAGGATAATTTGGAACTATAAATTCAAGATGGGAATTTGTAAGGAAAGGCTGATTTGTTTAAAAATAAATATTGGTTTACTTTTGAAAGGTGTGGGAAGGAAAATGTATTTCCCTGAAAGCCAAGTATATTTTCGATGAAAGATTTCCAAGTACAAGTTAGAGGTTTTAAAGTTGTTTTAAAGGAATGTTTTAGAAAGAAATTATTATTTAGTGGTTTTAAAAAAAATTAAAAGTAAATATATATTAAGAATTATATAAGTAAATTATTTTAAAGGTTTAACTAGTACTATGATTTAAAAGATAATTATTTAATATTTATACCATAGAGAATAACTATTATTTTAAAATTAGTTTTGGCTTAAGTTTTATATGAGAAATTATTATAAAATTTCATAACTAGTATTTTAAATAAAATATCGTAAGTAGCTTTTATTTTACGTGTTTTAAATTATATATTTTTGGATAAAGTGATTTAAATTATTTAAAAATATAAAGTATTAAGACTTGGTGATTTTCAGTAGAAATAAAACAATTGTGTGGAAATTTATTCCGTGAGAGAAAAAGTGATTTGTAAACTATTTTCAAAGGGTTGAAGTGTGGAATATATATCTTGCGAAGTTATTTTAAAATAAATAATTTGGGGAAATTAAGGCCTGATGATTGCTTGTTGATGTGATTTGATAGTTAAATAATCGACTATCAATATTGGCCAATGTGCTGATCATTTCGAAGAGACCGGGATCGAGATTAATTTTTCGAAAACCACTTTGATTCGGTTTGAACATTTTCGTGAGGAAGACAAGAGCTTGGAGTCGAAGATGGAGCAGTGAAGTGCAAGGGCTAATCGCTACTAATCCTAAGGATGATTCCAAAATGGATGTAGGAGTAGTGCCTTCGGTTCCATTCGAAACCGGAACGAACTTGTATGGGCGAATGCTATCAAAACATCGTCAGGGGGACGATGATCGTTCTAAGTGAATGTGTGCTAAAAATGTAACGCATAGCCTCGAGCCTCATCAATTGGGAATGGCTAAAACAGGGGAGGTGCAACAAGGCTAAGTGGCTAGCAACCAATTAGGTTAAGGTCATCCATGTCTAGATGTCCCTTTTATCTCGGCTGTGTGGGCGGTTGCTGAACCCAACCGCGGGGTGCACTTATTCAGACTATTTAGTAAGGGATAGCTCCGATCTTGTGTTGCAGGGGATCGGGTTGGATCCTTGGTACTCTGATCTAGAGCAGGTACTGTGACGGGCAATACCCCAGTAGCCCTGCCATTGATGGAAACCCAATCTCGAATAAGTGCCTTCGGACTTGTTTGTATACCTGTTATGCTGGAATTTAGTGAATGTAACAATTTCGGCTATTTGAATAAGTATTTGTATATAGACACTATAATAATATCAGAGGATTTGATAAGAAATTGTTTTGGCTATCGTAAGCTAAAAACACGACATGTTTATTTATGGCGTGGTCTTACGAGATACCTTTGATTTTTTAAAGGATTTTGGAAACTTTAATAACCAATTGAGTGTGTTTTCTCATGCTGGTTTTCCAGACTGACTCAGATGTTATTTAGCTATAATGCTCGAGTCAGACCGAGTATTATAGGATACATGATAGGATGTTGTGAAGCTTAGGAGACGAGCTGGATGGCGAGGCGTATCACACGTACTTGATATATATTCTGTTGTGCAGTATAAGCTGTATGGTCAGCTTTTGTGGGGACGAGTTAATATAACTATCTAGCATTTTGCTATTGTTGGTATTATACTCTGATGATGTAATGTATATAACAGAAAATTTTCTTTTTGTATAAAGATCGGTTATTATCTATTATATATTGTTCCACCGCAATTGTGAGATTTTGATATTGTTTTCTTTTTCTTCTTCTACCTCCTTCTTTTCCTCTTATGGTCTGTTTTCCCGGCATTCAACTGTTCGACATTTAATACCATGGATGTATTGATGTCGATTTTCGGGCATCAAAAAATCGGATCGTGACAGGATAGGTCAGTAATGACCAAGGTAATGACATATTCGGTACTATTTAGGAAGTGATAGGTCGGTCTTGTGTTAGTAAAGGACCATTAGTTGGGTCTCAATACATTCCTCTAGAGATGTACTACCGGAATGTACTCCCTTCACCTGGTTATTTGTATGGAAATCCATTCTCCAACAGGTGTCTGCCGTTTTGTTTGTAGAGCCTAGTATGTTGGAATTTAATAATGGTGATAATTTCGGCTAAAATTGATAAGTTAACCTGCAAATGTATTCAAAGAAATGTTATTAAAAATGATATCCCTTATTTTTACGTAATAAAGATTTGGTTATCATGAGGTAAAAACCCGTTCCATGTCTATATGCAGCGTGGTCTTATGAGATATTTTCTTTTTTAAAACCCGTATTTGGAGTTCTCTCACCAGTCTCACGATTGAACCAGAGTTTATTTTCCTTTTCCTTAAACCTGGGTGCCCTAATTTTCCTCGGGTAGCCTAAAGTCCGGTTTAGTTTAGAAGAAATCTGGATGAAGCTCGAAACATGGAGTCAGAATATTTTTTTCTAAAGATTTTTTTTCTATTTTGACAACACTCCTGTACTATAGTATTTGGCATTTGTGAGGATAGGAATTTATAACTGTCCATTTTTAAACTCTGGGGAATGTATTTAAATTTTCGCTGTAATGATTATTTGTTGAATAATATATGTGCGATTCTGTTCTGTCTTTATTTTTCTTTCATAACCTTGAGAATCCGCTTTTCGGGCACTTGGATTTACGGCACATAAATACCAAGGATATATTAGTGTAGATTTCTGAGAGTCCAAGTGTAACATCCCGCCTTTTTGTATGCTTTAAATCGACGATAAACCACACACGTTAGACTCAAACCATACAAAAGAGCGGATTGCTATTGGGATGAATTAGAAAAGAAGATAAAGAAATAAAACAAAAACAGAATCTCACAGCGAAATGACAAAATATAATAATCAAAGAACAGTTCATAATGTTGTTTTACAAACATTTGATTATACTTATGCAACACATATCAGAGTTACACATACCAAAGAATAATAAAATGCAGTGGAGTACATGTGCAGTGAATAATATAATAGATAATAGTAATAGTATCTTCGTCTTCATCCTCCAAAATAAAGACTTCAAATCCTGAAATGCTCAGACTGACCCGGGCGAATCTAAAAGACAAAACACTCGAGTCAGAACTAAAAGATCTTATTTGAGTTAAATAAACAGAAAATATAATGAGTGGAACGACGTCAGAGATGTTTACGGAATTGACATCTCCTATCCAGTGTCTAACGTGAGTACAGTAACTTAAAAGATGCTTGGGATTCACATCTCCTAAGGATACTTTAAACAATTTACTATGTAGTAATATTTTATTATTATAATAATGTCCATAGTAAAATAAACTTACTTTTAAATAGCATTAAGGCTTTACATTTTCCACCTTAACACGTAATAGTCCTAGTAGTCCATCCAGTATCAACGTAACTCCAGATCGTGAGACTACCCTAAATACTCCACGGGCTACGGGAGAAAACCAAACTCGCACGAGGCGCGCTAGGGTAGGTGAGACGGCACACAAGGTAATGCCAGGGTAGATATACCAATTACTATCCAGACTGGTGGTGATGCATAGCGCGCAGCTACCGCCCACCTCAAGCTACACCCCCAAAATCCAAAATCAAAAGTGGCCACCGAATCAATCTCAAAGTCAGAATATAATGGAATGGTATCGAAGGAGTGTGTCCGATAAGAGGAGCTACCTCATTGGCCCGGAATCGCTCCTGTTTTAGCCACCTTATGCCAACTTTCGGTAGTCGGGTCCACGTATATACCTTAATAGAACGTCGCCACCAACCTACTTCATTCTGGAATCTCCACCGCGTACACGGCTGTTAGAGTGGTTTTTGGAGTTGGTAGAGAGTATGAAAACTTCCGATCCCGGTCTCTTTAACAACCAAACGTTATTATAACACCACGGTCATTTTAAAATAGTTTATACTTCAAACCCTGAATATAATATCCATTTCAAAACCATGTAAGTACGATATCATTTCCATTTTAAAAACCTGAATCAATATGATATCATTTTTATTTAAAATATATCCCTTTTCCAAAATCATAGCACTTTCAAATTCATACACTTCGAAACCAAACACTTGGAATTTTAACATTTCCAAATCATAATACTTTGAAATTCGTAACTTTGAAGCATAACTTCCATCACTTAAATGGTTCAAATATTAAAATACTTTATATAATAAATAGCTTCTTCAATTTCGCAAATCAATTCCAAAACAATTCGAATTCCAAAAAACTTATATTTAAATCAAATCCCAAATCATAAATTTCAATACAATTCAGTTTCCAAATAAACTATTCCAAATTATATTGATTTCCCAACCGATTAATCCACAAAGTAAACCCTTTCAAATTCAGTATATTTCAAGCCTTAAGAATTCAACAATTTCTAAACTATGTTTGATAATTACAATTCAGTAATACCATTTTTCTATTATTTAGTTTTGAAATATTTACTAAATAAATCCATTATAATTTGAATATAACCCGAATTTCAAATAACTGAATATTTCCTTAAATTTAATTATACTTGAAATATTCATTTAAATCACTCTAAACCAAAATAAAGTTATAAGAATCATAGCCTTTAAAGCCTCAATTTTATTAAATTTTCAAATCAGATTTATTCGAGTATAATTCTTAAATAATTTAGTTTAATTCCAATTTCATACTTATCTTCCAACCTAAGTTTTATTTAAGTCATTATAAACTCTATAATATAACTTAAACAGGTACTTAACCATATTATATAAAAAAATCAAACATTATTAATTGATTGATTAATTAAGGTAATCAAGGAGTGATTAATTAATTAAGGTTAGTAATTAATTAATGATTGTATAAGCAAGATTTAGGGGTTGATTCTTAAGGGATTAATTTAAGAAATCAAATTAATTATGATATGAATTGATAATGCTTGCTTATGGATGATTGGTTGTTGAATGTCTGAATTGGATGATATCTATTGGATGAGGTGACAACCTCTATTTGAAGTTTGAATTGTGTTTCATTTAAATGCGATGAGATGGTATTGAATTCGAAAAGACCGGAGTCGGGTATTAGTAAATACCCGAAACCACTTCGATTCTTTATGGATTGATATGTGGAATCAATAGGCTGGTTTAGAATGATTTAAGTGAATTGGACCATTTAATCTAAGTTTTTGACACTTAGAAATTCATGTGTAAGTAGGTGATGTATATAACAACTTGTGAAGTTGTAAGTTGATATAAGATACCAGGGTTCATATAAGTTGTATGCTTTTGTATTTTATGTCAGTTGGGTTTGCTCACGATGGTTCCCAGCCTGACCCGAGTGTTACTTTGATGTAATGCTCAGGTCAGACCGAGTATTATAGATTTTCAGGTAAGGACGTTCTGGAACTTAGGAGGCGAGCTGGAGAGCATGAACGTATGGAGAGTTTCTGCTATGATATATTTTAGTATCTGAGACAGATTGATTTATATGTCTAGTGTTGTGTAATGATTGTAACTCGGATGTATAAAAATATAAGTGTAATGATACAGATCTTTTTTGTAAAATTATTATTAATGTGATATCATATTTTATCCGCTGCGAATGTGAGATTCTGAGTTTGAGTTTTCTGTTTCTTCTTCTCTCTCTTTCTTCTTTTCACTAACTATTTGGGATTTTCGGGATCGAAATTTCCAGATCATTACATTTGGTATCAGAGCTGAAGGTTGAGCGAGAACCTTGGCTCTGGTGGGATTACTCATTAAGGATAGGGTAAGTGGTATCCTATGATGAGTTGAGTGTATATATATGAGAGCGTACTTGTTATTTTCTTATATAAAGATTTTAAATGATTTTATATAAAAATATATTTTGATATATAAAGCAATATTTCTTTCTGACAAATAGTAAGGGAATTGGTTATTAAATTATTGAATTAAATTAAGAAGTAATAGAAATACAACCAAATTGAAATTAAATAAAGATAAGTTTGAAATAAATTCAAACTGAAACTTAAATCGTGAATTTGGAAAAGGATTTCAGAATAAGATAATAATGAATTGGTTTTCAGAGATAGTAATCTTGGTTCTTATCATAAATGGTTGTTGTATTTTATAATGAAGGGGTTCTATTTCAAACAAGAGTTGTTTGAAGATTTAAAGGAATTTGATTTGGATTAAAAACCAAAGGTGGTTTAACTTTTAAAGTATAGCCTGGTTGGTTAAGAAATAAATATGTATATGTATGAATATGCATAATATCAAAGTTGGTTTGAAATAAACTCTAAATGTTGAGTTTTAAAATTTGGAATGAGATGTGATACCCAAAGGCGATAAGTTTTTGAACTGAATAAGTGGGTAGATTATTTATGAGAAGTTCAAAATGTTAAAGTGGAAATTTAAAGATGAAATTAAGATTTAACTTGGGAAGTTAAATGGTTGATTGGTATTGAGAGTTTGAGTGATCTAAAATTGGGTTCGAGTTCCAAAAATTGGAAATGGATGGATGTTTTAAAATAATTGGATGATATTACCCTATTGATATTAATAACCTTTAAACTGTGAATTGGATTTGTTTAAAGAAAAGGGGTGTGGTAATATAACCATTATTAAGGTAAAATGGAATTTGGATACAGAATTAAGTGGTTTAAAGATATAAGTTGATTTGATTTAAAGGATTGAATCAATATTTAAAAATTTTAACTCAAATTTATATAATTCGGAATGGTTTAAATTTGAAATTTGACTTTAAATTTGATTTGAATTAATCAGAAATTGTGATTGAAGATGGATAAGTTTAAAAATTCAAATGGAAAATTTGAATTGGGTTGAATTGAAATGAAATGGAGTTTGAAATTGGGATTAATTCAAACTGGAGTTGAAATGAATTGAAATTGGAACTAGTTCAATTGAAATTTATTTGAATTAGTAGAATTTGAGATCAAGGTTGAATAAAGTTAAATTTGAAAAGAAACTGAGGTTAATTCAACTTGAATTGGGGTTGAATCAATTTCAATGGAAATTGAAGTTATTTAAAATTGAAATGGGGTCAATTTAAAAGAAAGTGGAAATTTAAATTGAATTGATGAGAATGGAGATTGGGAAGTGAACAGTTTTGACTCTGGACTATTTTTAATATAAATTGTTTTAATATAAACCTATTTTTCCAAGATATTCATTATATATACAACCTTTCTTTTAAAAGACAAACTATCTTATACTTGTTTTACAATTATTTTTGAAACTTTTTAACAATTTTCCAGCTGTTTTATAAACTAATTATTATCTTACTATTATTTTGCAATTATCTGAAAATTCTACAATTATTTTAACTATTTTCTAACTATTTTACACCTATCTTACAAACTAGTAATTATTTTCCAACTACTTATATATTTTTATATTTTTTAAGCTATTTTCTAAATAAACTTGTCGGAGTTCAAACTGTTATTGGTTAAATACCCAATCGAGATAAGTATAGAGGTGATAATCCAAATGGATTGAAGCAATTGTAAGTAAGTGAATGAAAATCAAAGTGAATGTGAATAGAAAAGAGAATTGATTTGTCTAATAAAGATAAATACGTAGGGTGTACGTATGTTATTCTATTCGTATAGTGATTTGATCCAGATTCGAGCATAGAATTTCGAGATAGTTATATCGATCCGAGTGGGATTTTTTCACTCGATTTTCGACGGCAAACATGGATATGGATTGTTGATCAGTTCTTGATATTCTCTATCATAGTTATGACTATGCTAGGACAATGACGGTTTCTGATCAAGAAACCAGATCTGTGTCCGCACTAGGAAATCGGGTGGACGATACTAGTTCGGAAGTGAAATTGTGTGGTCGAGTGAGCGATCAGATTGGTGTAGCGTACTGATGATATGTGTACATCGTACGGATTGGAATGAAAATGATATTAAAAAGAGTAATCAAATTTGAATATTTGATTTTGAGTAAACAAAGTTAAATATCCTTGTTTTATAAAATGAAACTCCCTTTGTTGAATCTTTTGCCAGAAGAAAAGGATTTTGAAGGTGTTTTGATGTATAAAAACGAGTTTTATACAAGTTTGAAATGATCCAAAGTTTTAAAGGTTATATATATCTGAATATATATATATATATATAAAGGATCTTATGAGGATTTTGGAAAAATGGTTTTAGGAACCTTTGGATTTGGAAAGGCTTTTGAGTTCTGGGTAAAATCAATATGAGAACTTGGAAAGCCTAATTTGTGAACTATCGATTTTTGAATAATCGATTTTGTCTAAAGTAGCTATGTATGAGATCATACAAGGTGTATGATTTGAAAAATACTATGTGTGTATAGTATAAAATGTTTTGATGATGGGTTTAGGGAAAAAGGCGCTCCCTTGAAACGAAATCTCAGGAGTGCCACTGGGTGGTGCTGCCTTGAGCCCCAAGTGGGGGTTCTAAAGTTGATCCTGTGAGGAGTCCGGACAAAACTAGTTCTTGGGGATTATGGGTAGAGTATACCATAGCGAAAGTCGTGTGTGCCGCTGAGAGCCAACAGTCTACGTGATTTTATATCGGTAGACTGCGACCTATGGTAACATAGTGAAAGTCGTGTGTGCCGCTGAGAGCCAACAGTCTGCGTTTAATTTTATATCGGTAGACTGCAACCTATGTAGGAGTGGAGAAGTTTCATTTTGACAGCGAAAATCGGAGGCCGCGGAGAGCCTGCAGTTACATGGACTTTTGCTGTGATGGCAACGTAACCCTGGAATGTAACTGCGATCTATTGTGGGTTCCATGGCGTAATTGAGAGGCCACGGAGAGCCTGCAGTTACATAGGCTTTTGTTGTGATGACAATGTAACCCTGCAATGTAACTGCGACCACGGATGGGGGTGATGATTTCCAGAGCATTCTCGTCAAAGATATTTCCTCGATTTCAAAATGCTTTTAATATTTTCACAAAAAAATTTTGTTAGAGTATTTTCACTAGGTGTTGAAAACGGGTCCGCTAAGTACTTATATATTTTCATTCGTACGCTTGATCAACGTATGACCGAATTTCTGTGAGAACGAGGATGGACTGGTTGCAATATCGAGTTATAAAAAGTATTATTATAAAACCATTTTATAATATTATGTAGATTTTTAAAAGTGTTTTAAAAGTGTTTCAAAGAATAATTTTTCTAATAATTATTTTTTTAATAAATTCTGGCTTCGTTCCTTTTCGAGGACGAAAAGATTCAAAGGGGGGAGGAATGTGATAACCCGAATTATTGAGCATCAGATAATTGGGTAATTTTCTAATTTAGCTATTGAAAAAAATACTGATATATCAAATAAGCAAATAAATCTGATGGATGCTTATATAATTACTTAAAATTTATAAATCGAATTTCGAGTTGAATTTGAATTTTTAAATTTGAAATTTAAAGGAAGTATATCTTAAATATATTTTAGTTTGAAATTTGAATTTGAAAACTTCAAGAGCAAACATTTTAAAAATAAATTGAATTTAAAATAATATGTATATACGATTAGTCTCATATCATTGTCTTTAAAGAGTTTTATAAGTGTCATTTATAACATAGTAAACTACTATAATCATTTTTAAGTGTGTAAATGAATTTTTTTAAAGGTATTCTTTTAAAGGAATGTTTTGAATTTTTAAATTACATATATAAGAATATATTTGTATTATAATTAGTTTCCTAATATTTTCTTTAAGGGATTAAATTTATATTTACATATGTAAGCATTTAGTGATTTAGTGAATTTAAAAAAAGTAAGTTATATTAACATTTTAAATTAAATAAAAATTAAAAAAAATAGGATATACAAAGATAAGTGTAAACATGTTAACCATCTTGATAACATATGTAAGAAGATTAAGCACATTGAATGACATTTGTTCAAATTTACAACAAGTGGCAACATATTAATTTTAATTTTTAATAAATGTTTTTAAGAAGAAAGTTAGTTTTTCACAAACATTTTTCCTTTTTTTTATTTCTTAGCTCAAAACAGAAATTATTTTCTTCAACCTGAAATTTAAAACCACAAATCAAACCTGAAGTAAAAACTGCAAATGTACAAGCTGTTGAATATGCGCTTATATGTTTTTGTTTGATGATAATAAACATATATATTCATTTAAATGTATTTGATAATGTACTATTTTGTTTTTTCATAGATTAAATAAATATTTGTTGAATAAAATAAATTACACAGAATTTGAATTTGAATTCAAACAGAACAAGTTACACAGTTTTTGAATTCAAACAGAAATTTTATTCAAACAAATATTTATTACAATCTTGAATAGTACAATTTCAAGCTCTCACTATACATATACATTTTTGAATACATCACGATTTCAATTTACATTTATAACCTCACTACATATCACTCACACTCGTATTTTGTCTTCAACTGCATTCCAGTTTGAATCCAGCATCTGAGAAATCTGCAAAAATATCCACTAACGCAGTAAAATTGAAAAAGAAATATTTTTGCAATATAAAATTAAATATGACTTTTGAAAATATGGTTTGCCTCAGTTATTTGGGTTGTTCGTCATCATTCGCACTTGAATTCATCACAAAGTCGTGCATATAGATATTACAGGGACATGTAACCATAAGTGGCTGCAATACACACGTGTACATTCATACACGTGTGCACTGCCTTGCCAACTCGTGTGCGCAGCCAAAAATAGCAAGCGTGCAAGCACAACATGAAAGGAATCGAGTCAGTAAGGCAATGCGCAAAAGCAAGACAGCATCAAACAGCAACAGTGAAGACTGCATAAGTGCTACAAGCCAAATCATCATAATGAACACCACTGACCACAATGCAAATGAACATCACAATGAACCAACAGGTCAGAGGTGAAACTCAAGCATGTATGCAGCATCAAGTCAGAACATAGTGAAAACTCGAGTCACAGTACAGGCCAAGACCAACACTGCAACATGGAATACTAAAACAATGAAACTGCCTCAAAAATGAATCAGAAGCAATCAAGTGCATCACTACAAAACAAGACCAAATGGCCAACATAACATGCAGTGCTGAGCAAACAACAACAAGAAGCAACAGTCAGACCAACAAGAGCAAGTGTGCAAGTGCAAAGAAAGTCAATGAACACTACAACAATGACCAATGAACAAAGAACAGAGACCAGACAGGTCAAGCAACAAGGCAGATCACAAATGCATGCCACCAAGTAAACAAACTTAGGCAAATCAGTAACCAACACAATACCAAGTTCAACAACATCAAGTACAAGTCTCAAATGTCCAGTTAAAACTTCAACAAAACAGTGTCAAAGAAAATGTCAACATAAAGTACTACAGAGATCAATGCAACTTCACAGCAATCATAACACAAGCCAGAGTGAATGCAGACAAGCACATGAATACATAAAGCTACAAGTGATGCAGCATCAATCAAAAAGTGATATGGTGAAGCACTGACTCAAATACAACTACAAGGCATGAAACCATAGTGAAACAGTTCAAGTGGACAGTGAAGGCAGTACACAAGTGAAACAACAAAATGAATGTTATGTTCAAACATAAGATGAATAATACGACAGCTACTCAATGATACAGTAGCAAACTACAGTGATGCAGCCAGTACCAACATGGACAGAAGGCAGTGAAACTCAAAGCAATGATCAAGTGCAAATAAATGGAACACAAGTCAGTAGCAAGCTACAAGGCATAGCAACTGCATAGCAACGACAACAAGACCAGCTTCAAGTGCATCAGTGATCAACACAGCAGTCCATACATCATATATAGGACAGTAACAAACACGACTGAAGACTGCACGAAATGTATGCAAACAGAATGCAAGTTTATATGTGCAGAAAGTTACAAGTATCAACGAATTGGATGAACAAAACTCGAGAGCAACAGTGAAAGTGCAAATCATGTCAACAAGACAAATGTATGGATCAGTGCCAAAGTCGAAGAATAACAATGCAGACGTACAAATGTAACGCAGTGATAAAAATTCACGTACGAATACAGTATTGACGAAGTTCAACATTGCAGAGATGATCGAAGTAAAATACTAATCAAGTCAGAACTCAGTGAAGTCAGTGAAGTCGAAAGCAACAGGGATGAACACTGTAAACATTGAAGCCGTGGATATGATTCAAGAAATCAAAACAGTGCAGTGATGATCAGGGGACAAAACCAAGTAAGAAATTCAAGTGTGTAAATTTGAAAAAGTCAAATGAATTCAACACCGTGGTGACCACGTAACAAAATCACTGCCGTATCGATCACGTTGAGAAAGTAAATCAGGAAAGACGTGCGCAACAGGAAATTGAAAATTAGGAAAGTGATGAAGTCGTGAATTCATATAAATTCAACCCGAAGGTATCATCATCGGTCATGAGCTTCAATTCACAATCAAACTATCAATCACAAACCCAAGTTCATCATCGGCAAGCAGAGCAACCATCGAATTCAAGCATTCAAGCAAAAAGGAAAGTTACATACCAAATTGAAGCCGAATTCCAAAAGCCCTAATTTCACAATCGATCAACAGAGGAGCTAAGAAAATCAGATAATCAACATAAGCGTGCTCCAGAAAAGCCCCAAGAAACAAAGCCGCAATTTTACAGTAGCAAAGAAAAAGGGAGCGAAGCCCTAGTTTTGAAAGAGAAGATCAGCCGCAAATAATTCACGAGCAAAAGAAGAGACGGTGAAATTCAAGTGGGCCGGCCTTTATTTTAAAGGGGCTTAAGTTTTTATTTAGGGTTTAATTAAAAAAAAGGGGTTTTTTAATTATTCTATTTTGAGCAAAAATCACGCATTCAAGTTGTAGTTTAATTTTTGCTCCGGTGTTATTTTTGAAGTTGTTTTTTTCTTTTCGAGTCGAAGAATCTGTAAATCACCACCTAGGGATTAGGTAGTGTCAGATTGTCTATTTAGAATTAGTTCAGTGAGCAGGGGTGCGAGTTTGCAAAATTCTATTGTAGGCGGGAGCAGAGTTTGCAAGTAAGCGAAGCTCTATAGGCGGGAGGCAAAGTTTGCGAGTAAGCGAAACTCTATAGGCGGAGCAGGGTGTGCGAGTCTAGTAGAGTGTTTGTGAGCATGGAGCAAATGTTTGCGAGCAGGGTGTGCGAGTCTAGTAGAGTGTTTGTGAGCGTGGAGCAAATGTCTGCGAGTCTAGTAGAGTGTTTGTAAGCGTGATACTGTTTAATTCTAATAGAAATCTATGAATGCAGCAGTAGGCAGGGGTTGCCGAAGCTGGGTAAATTTTGTGTGTGATTTACTTTTCAGCATATTTATTTCTGCTATTATATTTCTGTGTTTAATTCGAGAAAATTTGCTATAACCCTATTCACCCCCCCTCTAGGGTTAATCTAGATCCTACACAAGCCTGTTCAAAAGCAGATCTGAAGCAAAACTTAAATCTGCAAATGGAATGAAGTTCATTTGTTTCAAAAGCAAGTTAAAGATCAGTTTCAATCCTTTTAAAGCATCAAATTGTAAAGCATGCAAAGGCATTCAATTTCAACAGCAAGCATCAAAGTCTTTTTCAAATTAAAAATTCAAGTGCCTAGAATAAATTAAAAAGCTGCTCTGCATATTATAATCTGGTGAGTAAACATCTAGTTTTAAAACTTAAGTAGGATAAAAATGGTTGCTTAAGTGATTGTTGAGCCTATGATATCTGCATGTGTTGATAGTGTATATAATTCTATAAGTATGGTTGTATTTATTTTCTGCATGCCTGTAAATTGGTTTTCCTCTGTTCATTCATGTTTACAGAGTTTTTATAAATAAACAAAATTCAAACTTTGCATATAAAAACTTTGAAGCTTTGGATTTAAAACAAACTAGTTAAGTTTTAAATTCATCTAGCTTATTAAAATATGTTTAAGCAAAATAAGTTTACAATTTTACTGTAAACAAGAAGTTTGCAGTGAAAACTTATATAATGAAATAAATAAATAAAATTATTTTATTGATTCATGTTTATGTATTGAATCATCATTCAAAATTATGATTTTTAACACAAAAATCCAGATTTTTAAAAAATGGATTGAATATGGAATTTGGGTTTTTCTGGAAATTTGATTTTGGGTAATTTTTGGAGGCTGGTGCAATTTGGTGGGTCGGAGTTGCTTCTGGAGGTGGAGGAGGTCATGGAGTTTTAGGGAAAAATAGTGGTTGTGGCTATAGGGGACAGTGGCGACGACGATGACCGGGATTAGATCTTAACTCTAGTTTTTGTATGAGTTGGATTTTGTGTTTTCTTCGTAAGCACTGTTGATCGAGTGCTTTGAAAATTTGGCAGAGGGTAGCTTATCGGCTTGGCAAGAGATGGTCAGCAACCCTCGATCTCTGGTGGCCGGAGCTTGGTGGTCGAAGGGAGATTAGGGGAGGTCGTTTGGGTTTGGGTTCTGCAGTAATACACAATTTCGAATTGCGGTGATTATGTATGATTGGGTGGTCGTATTTGGATGCTGCGGTGTTGAGGGAGTTGCCAGAGGCGGTGACGTTGGTCGGAGGTGACCAACGGCGGCGTGCATGTGCACGAGTTGGTGGTTGGGTGACAGCGAGTTTTGGCTGTGAAATTTCGAAGTCACGTTCGAGTTTTGGCATGGGAAACTCGGGTTTGTGCTCGAGTATGATAGTAGTGTTAGCCTGTAGTTTTTGTTTAACTGAATTTAATCAAAGTAAAAAAAATACAGGAAGAAAGGGAATCTCGGGTTTGGTTCGAGTGGTATTCGGGTTCGACCCGAAGCCGGAAGTATAAAACAGTAATTTAGAATTTAAAAAGGTTTTAAAACTTGTTTTTGAAATTTTAAAATTTAAATTAGTTTAAACCTTATATAAATTACTTGATGTTTTTAATAAATGCTTTCTTAAACATATTTTAAAAAGTTTTGAAGTTTGTTAAATTTAAGCATTGTTAAGAAATTTTAAAATGATTTTGAAATCGAGTTTTGAAAGAAATTTTAAAGGTTTATATAAAGACAAGTTTTAAATTCAATTTGAAACTAGTTTTAAACCATAAATTGATAAATATTTAAGTTATTTAAAGTTGTGTTTTGATAACTTTAATTTATCAAGCCAAATGATTATTTTAACTTAAAAACTTAATTAATAATTAAATTAAGTAAGGAGAGTTATAAAGGAATGATGTAAATATGTTAAGGCAATTAAAGCATTTATAAGGTAAATGTTTTATCTTAATTATGGTTACAATATCTTAATTTTGACTAAGTTAATTTAAAGAAATTAAGTTTAATTAATTAGCTTAAATATAAAGGATTAATTAAGAAATTAATTAAGGGAAATAATTTACATGATTAACAAATGGTTAAGATTAAGGTTAATTAATTTAAGATTAATTAAATTGTAATTAAAAGATCATTAACTAGATTATTAATTAATGATTAGGGATTCATTAATAAAGTAATTAAGTGAAATTAAACTTAATTAATTTAATGGTTAAGATTTATTAATTGAATAATTAATAAGTTGTTAATTAAGTAATAAAGGTTACTTAATTAGTATTCAAGAAGTGTTTAACTTGTAATTAAATTTTGTTAATTAATCATTAAGGTTTTTATTAATTAAATAATTAGCGAATAATTAATCCGTAATTAAAGATTAATTAAGAAGTTGTTAAATGGTAATTAATTGATTAATCAATAGTGATTAAGGATTAATCAAATGGTAATTAAGGATTGATTATCTGTTAATTAAGAATGGGTTAACAGTTAATTAAGGGTTTATTTAATGATTAATTAACCGGTGATTAAGGAGTAAGTAATCTGTAATTATGTTCTTAATTAATAATTTATAATTAGGTTTATTAATTAATAATTTAGAGATAATTAATTAGTAAATTAATAATTAATAATTTATTATGGATTAATTAATTTGTATTAAGAGATATTGATTAATAATAAAGGTTATTAATCGATAGTTGATGGATAATTAATCAGTTAATTAAAGGTTGATTAATTGATTATAGAAGTAATTAATGATTAATTACTTTGTATTAAAGGAGATTAATTAATAATTAAGGATTATTAATTGATAAATAAAGGATAATTAACCTGGATTGGGAATTGATTGATTGATTAATTAAGTTAATCATGGAGTGATTAATTAATTAAGATTAGTAATTAATTAATGATTGTATAAGCAAGATTAAGGGGTTCATTCCTAAGGGATTAATTTAAGAAATTAAATTAATTATGATATGAATTGATAATGCTTGCTTATGGATGATTGGTTGTTGAATGTTTGAATTGGATGATATCTATTGGATGAGGTGACACCCTATATTTGAAGTTTGAATTGTGTTTCAATTGAATAATATGCGATGAGATGGTACTGAATTCGAAAAGACCAGAGTCGGGTATAAGTAAATACCCGAAACCACTTTGATTCTTTATGGATTGATATGTGGAATCAATAGGCTGGTTTAGAATGATTTAAGTGAATTGGACCATTTAATCTAAGTTTTTGACACTTAGAAATTTATGTGCAAGTAGGTGATGTCTATAACAACTTGTGAAGTTGTAAGTTGATATAAGATACCCGGGTTCATATAAGTCGTATGCTTTTGTATTTTATGTCAATTGGGTTTACCCACGCAGGTTTCCAGCCTGACCTAGGTGTTATTTTGATGTAATGCTCGGGTCAGACCGAATATTACAGATTTTCAGGTAAGGACGTTCTGGAGCTGAAGAGGCGAGCTGGAGAGCAGGAACATATGGAGAGTTTCTGCTATGATATATTTTAGTATCTGAGACAGATTGATTTATCTGTCCAGTGTTGTGTAATGATTGTAACTCTGATGTATAAAAATATAAGTGTAATGATGCAGATCTTCTTTGTAAAATTATTATTAATGTGATATTATATTTTATCCGCTACGAATGTGAGATTCTGAGTTTGAGTTTTCTGTTTCTTCTTCTCTCTCTTTCTTCTTTTCACTAACTATTTGAGATTTTCGGGATCGGAATTTCCGGGTCGTTACAATCCATGTTATCTTCTGTAATCTCTAGCCTCAAAAGGTGAGCAATCACTCACGATTAACGTTCTTTTATTTATTACATTTGATTTCAATTGAAACGACAATTGAAATATGCTGCTGCGGTATTTAAATTGTTATATATGCTATTATCTGTAACTGCTCACATGTGGATTATGACACCATATCCTATTGTTTATATTATATTGTTATTGATGATTCATGTCTGTTATATTTTGTTGATATCTGTTATCACCCTGCAAGTTCCCTGTTAGTATAGAATTCACTATGGGTAGAAATGATACATACCCGAAAGGACTTTAGAATAGGAGGAAATCGTTATGGGTTGAAATGATAGACCCAAGCGATTTTCATTTGAATTGAATTTGGGATTACGGGTTGAAATGATATCCATTCTTATATATATTAAATTACGGATTTGAAATGATAATATCCGTATCACTTAACGACAGAATAGAAAATTGTACACCGACGCCGTTGGTCTATATAAATATTTTGAAAATGAACTTAATGGTTTTGGAAAGAAATATATAGTTTTAATAAATATTGATTCTTGAATATATTATATAAAATGGTAATGATATATATAGGTTAAGTGATAGTATTAAATTTAATTAGGATTGATTTAATACATATAATATGTTTAAGCATTTTTATGTATATTTCAAATAAATTTTGGTAATAGCTTGAATAAGTTAAGGTTGGGAAGGTAAAACTGAAATATATTTGAAATTGTATTCAATTAAGGATTTAATTTGATTAAATCAATCTGAAACTTCTTGAAATTGAGATCTAAAGATATGATTGTATAACGTGATTTTGATTTAAGTAAGTTAATGAATATTTCATTTTTAAATGAATTTAAGGAAATATTTAGTAAATTGAAATTTTAGATTATTTAAATGATATTGAATTTATTAAGTGAATATTTCAGGACTAGATAACAATGAGGTTAAATCGCGATCTATACGAAACTGTTAAATTGAACTATGAAATGTTGAATATTTGGTCTTTGAAATATACTGGAATTTAAATGGTTCAATTGTGATTCAAAGCTGTATTTGAAATCAATATAATTTGAATTTATTATTTAGAAAACTGAATTGAATGAAAATAGATAAAGTGAGATTGAATTCAATTTGAATGGGAGAGTAGAGTTAATTTTGAAGCGATTTGCGAAATTTAGATATATACATATCTAGTGAAAATGATATTTTGGTTTTGAAGTATAAATAAATTGGAATGACCACGGTGTTATAGTGTATATTTCTACCTTGTAGATAGTTCTGCAGATCTTTAGAGGATGGTTATCCCAAACATCCTTGAGTTACTTGTATTCCCGTTGATATTTCACTTGAGTTGGATTTATCGATATAAGAATGCTAATCCTGACTCGAGTGTTTTGTGTTTTTCTTTACGCTTGGGTCAGACTGAGTGATACAGCATTAGAGACTCAACTTTGGAGTTCGGAGCTTCGTTTGGAGATCCAACTATTGATTCAGCTTTCAGCTTTTCCAGTTGATTGGTTCAGATAAGTCATCGGTTCTTGCTAAAGACTTTACTGTATTTGAGATATTCTGATGTATTTTATTTCTAACTCAGATGTATATAGTACCTTCATGAACTGCTATTCTTTATCTATTCCACTGCATTATATTACTCTATGTCTGTGATCTGTGATTATTTATTTACTGTTTATGCTGAGTTTGCCAAAGTAAATTAACAATTCGGTATTTTGAACAATTCAAGTCCGATATGTGTGGATGCGAATGGTTGAAAATATCGGGTTGTTACAGTTGGTATCAGAGCTTTGGCTCTAGGCAAATTTAGAGTGTATGGTAAATTTAATTACGGAATCACTTTTGTTCGAGCTTGAACTACTTTCTCTTGATTTGAAGTTCCTTTGAATTTTGGAATGTCCCTCGGTTCTGAAATCCATTCTTGTCTTTCCCTATTCGTGTTTTCTAAATTCTGGAGTATCCCATAGCTCCACTGAATGATTTGTAAAGGGGTGAAATTCCTTTACGATAGCATCGATTCACCGAAGATTTATATATCCTCGATTTAGATGCTGCTATCTCTGGTTATGCCGAATTCTATATCCGGCGATCTAATGTCGATTTGCCTTGGAATTCCGCATCGATCATATTCCTGAAGTCATGGTTGACCCGGTTAAGGTCGCCCATGATTTATACAAGTATATCCATCTTCTATTTCTGTGATTTAATTACCTAATCGTTGATCGAGCCTATCTTCGAATCAGAATTCTATTTGATTAGAGTCCCTCTAATTTGTATCTCTATCTTTGTTTGGAAATCCATTCTTAAATCATCCTTTGAAAATCGGGTTTTGCTTGTATTTTATAAATTGTTTTATACCGAAATTATTATTTTGATAACTATGATTTGATTCTATATATAAAAGTGAAATATTTTCGATAAGGATTATATATCTTTTAAAAACGAAAGTCTAAAATTTTGAAAGGATGTGAAATTTTGAAAATTTATAAGGAATTCGTTTATATAAAAGGATTTATAACTGATGGGTTTGGATTTTGAATTTCGAGGAATTGAACTCCAGTATTTTGAAATTTGGTTTTGAGATTTCAAAAATATATAATAATAATACAATTTAAAAGTATTTTTCGGATAAGAAATATTTCAAAAGAGTTCAAATGAATTCCAATGATTTAGAAGAAATTTCAATGAAGTTCTCAAGAAAATAGAAGTCCAGAACTCACTTTTGTTGCTGGAAAATAATTTCGGTAATGAGTGCACGCATCATCGACATTGATTTTCAAGTTTCAGAGTGGGGGAGTGGCTACTCTGGTAGCTTTTCTATGCGAGTGATTTTGTGAAACCAAATTTTGATTTCAGATTTCGAAGTATGATTTGATTTTTGAAAGATGTATGTGTCTATATTTGAAATGATTTAAAGTGAGCCCGATGTTCAATCCTCGAGTTCCCAATTTGATTTAGTATAACTCTATTTATAAAAATTGATTTACTAATTTGTTGCTGATTTCCAACTCTTGGATTGAAAATATGATTTCTTTGACTATATTTGAAAGTTCGAACACTTCCAAATCAAGGTTAATTTTTCCAAGCTAAGAAATTTTGAAAAGTATAAGGTATTTGATAAAGTATGTAAGTTTAGTTTTGTATGTTTTAATATGATTTAAATAATTTTGAAACTGTTTTGTTAAGTAAATGAATAACACTATTTTGAATTGTATTAATTTGAAATTTTGTTTCAAGATGTTTCAAATAAAATTTAGTTCTAAAAGTTTGACTTTGGAACATCTTTTATATAACTATATATATGTAGGATAATAATTTGCAAAAGGAAAAGTGGATCTTTTGAATAGAAATAAATAGTTTAAGGTTTTAAAGGGATAGTTAAAATTTTGGAAACCATTTTGGGGTATAATTGATATTGAAAAATATTTGATTTTTGAAAATAGATTGGAATTTAAAACCAGTATTTATATGGTGATTTTGGAAATGAATTTGATTGACCTAAATTATGTTGATTTGAAAACTAGGATTATTTTCTAAACCTATTATTTTGGAAATTTTGAGACTGAACATATTAAATTTGAAAGAAAATTTGGTGAAATCGTATATGATTTTGAAACTGAACTGATATTGAAACAAATTAAAATTGAGAACCTTATTTTACTAAATACTTGATTTGGGAGTTATCGAACTTATATGAAACTGATTTGTATAAGTATGAAGTTGATTCGAAAACTATTGATTTGGAAAGGTACTCAATTTGGAATGAAATCCTATATAATGGACTTTATATAAGTATGATATTTGAAATTTATTTGAAAAGGTACTATATGATATATATTTTCGAAGTAATGATATGGAAAGTGCCTTCTACTTGATATCCGCTTTGTGGCCACATTGTGGATTCATTCTATCGATATTATTCTCTCTGATTTTTTGTTTTCCGGATGTGATACTTGAGTGTCCTACTGTGGCGTAACCCACGGTCATTTTTTGTGGGGTAGCGTAATCCGCAAGGCAGAGATTGCTTAAAGGATATGGATGTTTTCTGAGGAATCCAGGCATAACCATTTTTATGTATCTTGCGGTCTACTGGTTTTGTTGTCGTGGCGTAATCCGCAAGGCAGAGATTGCATAAAAGATATGGATGTTTCCTGGAGGATCCAGGCGTAACCATTGTTATGTATCCTGCGGTCCACGGGTTTTGGTTATCATGGCGTAATTCACAGGGCAGTGAATGCTTAAAAGATATGGATGTTTCTTGGGGGATCCAGGCGTAACCATTGTTATGTATCCTGCGATCCAGGTAAATTTTTTTGGATTGTACTTTCCATATCTGTTTTAAAAGTTTTCAGTATTTTCACTGGGTGGTGAAACAGGTCTACTAAGTACTTGAAGAATTCTAGCTTTTCGCCTAATCAACGCAGGGCCGGAGTCTGCAAGAACGAGGATAACCTTGTTGAAACATCGAGTTATAAAAGTATATTCGAAACAAAATTTTGTTTCGATATAAAGGTATTTTATTATAAAAGTATTTTTCAACAAAGAAATTTTGTATTAATATTTGAAATTGAGACTCTTATGGTTTGAAATTCACGATTCATGCCCGATACTATTCTTTTTTCCGAATCTATCTTCTTTCCTTCATTTGAATATATCCTTTAAAATATTTTTTATTTATATACTACCTGGTTTAATAGTAAATTTTTTTTAGTGTTTTATATAAATAATTGATCTCATAAATAATTGAATGGATTTAATAAAATGAGTTTAACCAAACTATTAAATATTAATTAATATAAAAAAATTATATGGTTTTAAATAAATTGTTTAATTTGTTTTCCGAAGTCTAATTTTTCATCTGGCTGTTTCTATTCTCCTACTTTGTTCCTTTTCGAGGACGAAAAGTTCTGAGTGGGGGAGAGTGTAACCACCCAAAAATTCTAACAAGTATTTTATTCTTTTATTTATAAACTTTGGGGTTTTAATTTACAAAAAAGTTGAACTTTTTTTTACTAAATATTATTTAATTATAAATAGTCACCAAAATTTTATTAATATAAACCAATTCTATAACTCTTATTTTTGGTTAAAGTTTAACATTTATTGGAATTTAAATCTTTTAAATTCTAACCTCCGAATCTTTTAATTTAACTGAATATATTGGTAACAACATTTTATTTTCACTTTTGTTCTTTTAAAAATTAGTTATACACCTTTAAATCAAGTAATTAATATTCTATAAAAGAAATAAACTTTATACGTATACACATTTGTTTCTTAGTTAATTGATTAATAAATAAAATTTTAAACTGAATAATATATAGGAAATAAATTTTACGTTTTCTTTTTACGTATATACATCAGTTATTTGTTAAATGTTAAGTAAATCAAACCAATGTAAACAAATCAAAAGTTAATTAAGTAATAAATTGTAAAGTTAATAGAGTATAAATAGGCTATTTAAAATACACGTTTTAATTTGAACGTCATATCCGTTTTGATTTATTTAGTTAGCATTTAAATGGTACGTAGCTAATGAATATTCTTTAAAACGTATATTTTACTAAAAATAGGTAGGGAATAAAAAAGTAACGTATAAATTTAGATACGTTACTTTTGTTATAAATTTAGTGTATATTGTACTAACTATATATGAAATAAATAAATACGAAACGAATAGTTTCTAATCACATTACTTTACATTTATACCAGTACCTTTAATTGTGACAGTTAATTCTCCTTACGTTTCAAATTTTGAAACGTGCTGCACACATATTAATTGCTTTAATTATCTACGTCAATCAAGTGTTTTCTGTTAGTTTTCATTTATTTTATTGCCAATAGTACAAAATCAAACGTCTAGTTTCATTACTCTGAAATTTTTCGTGCAACTTTCACCCTTGTTCAATTCATATACGGTCGTTCTCTCGCCTCTGCACCTTTTAATCAGTTCATTCCTTATATATAATTATTGATGTAAATCATATAAAACCACTGTTTGTTGCTTTAATTAACCTTCAGCAAATCAAGGGATTTAATGGTTGTTATTTGTTTATCTTCGTCGGACTATTCATTGTTTGAAACTGTTCAAATTGCTTTAATATTCGCATTTATTTATGAGATCTTCCATTTCGTTTCTTTCCTCAGCATAAAGTTCTCCCTTTATCCATTGTTCTGCACAATCACTTAAAGAAACATATAACGTACGTACGTTTTTCCTCTTTTCATAATATGGTTTGGCTACGGCACATATTTTATTTGGGTGTATAAATCTACATGAATATTTATTGCCTAAAACCCTCACCTGCTGCTTTATATTTTTTTTTATGTGATATGTTTCCCATATTGGGCTTATCCGTTTTTCCTACGTTGCTTGTTTTAACCGTTGAAACATTTTTTTTCCTTTTCGACAGTTCATTTTTTCACTTTTTGTTTCCCTTTTGCATTTTCAAATTTTTCAGTCGTGTAACCCAAACAAAAAGAAATCAATTGCTTTAATTATTTACAAAATCAAAGCATGACCGTTCGTAGTTCTCTTATTCATTTCTGGTACATATATTCCCCTGCCTTTTTCTTGTCCTTGCTCATTCACAAAATCAGGTACGTTTGTTTTCAATTTTTCTTTCCCTTTTTCTTTAGATTTTCCTTGATTAATTTATTTATTTCTTCTTTTCTCCTCTACAAAACTTCCTTGCACCTCCTTGCTGCTTTCGACCTACCTTTTCTAACCAATCACCTCAGCCACCTTTCTTTCTCACATAGGTATACAAATTGATATGTAGCATTTATATTTTTATGGAGTAGCTAAGTGGTGATTTAGTTTTAAATGTAATAGGTATATATAGATCTGGTAATTGTTTATAGGAGCAGGAGTGTCAGGGAAGAAATTTTTTTGGGTATTGGTAAAGTTTTAGTTATATAAATTTATATCATACTAAGTTTTCAAATGAACTTCTATAAAATGAGCTTACGTGTTTTGTGGGATGGGTAGATATAACATGCAATTATTTATATGTCTATTTTTTTTAATGTGTTGCGTGTGTTATTATATACTTGTATTTTTAAATTAACCCTGGTAAAACTTTATATGGGTATATATATTTCATATTAATGGTTGTTGAAAAATATATATATACTTAATTATATAAGAATTATTATATATTGGTTATAAGATGACAGTATATATATATATATATATATATGTATATATAATTTTCTGATTTTATAAGTTTATATTAGCTTTTGCAAATATTTAAGCAAGCTTTGCTTTTTCTTGTTTTATGTTGTATATATATATTATTTTATATAAAGATTTTATATGTATGAGTATTAGCACATCTATAAGAATTTATATTGTTTGGAGATTTCAAAGTATTTATTATTAGGTATTAAGGCTTGTGTTTGACTTTATAAATGTAATGTGTCGATATGTCAATATAATGTGTAAAAATTAAAATGGTTTGGAAAAATATAAAGATTTGTTTTAACACATATGTTTTATTTCATATGTTAAAACTATAGGTTTATGTACCCACGATTAACATTCTTTTATTTATTAAATTTAATTTCAATTGAAATGACAATTGTAATATGCTGCTGCAGTACTTAAATTGTTATATATGATATTATCTGTAACTGTTCACCTGTGGGATATGACACCATATCCTATTGTTTATATTATATTGTTATTGATGATTCATGTTTGTTATATTTTGTTCATATATTTTATCACTCTGCAAGTTCCTTGTTAGTATAGAATTCACTATGGGTTGTAATGATACATACCCGAAAGGACTTTAGAATAGGAGGAAATCGTTATGGGTTGAAATGATAGATCCAAGCGATTTTCATTTGAATTGAATTTAGGATTACGGGTTGAAATGATATCCACCCGTATGTATATTAAATTACGGATTTGAAATGATAATATCTGTATCACTTTACCATAGAATAGAAAATTGTACACCGACGCCGTTGGTCTATATAAATATTTTGAAAATGAACTTTATGGTTTTGGAAAGAAATATATAGTTGTAATAAATATTGTTTCTTGAATATATTATATATAAAATGGAAATGATATAAATATTGTTTCTTGCACTTGTCAGTGATGTGTCGAGTTCATCTTCATCCCGTGACCGAGTGATTAGAGGCTCGGGTGGAAGATTGTTGGGGACGTTGTCGAGGTGTGGACGAGTTTCCATCGCCTCCAGTGGACCGTGTTTTGATGGCGAGGCGTTTGTTTGCAGTGAGGTCGACCGTTTCTTTCATTCGAACTGCAAAATTTTTGATTTGAATTTTTGGTGGTACTGTGACTTTGGTTTTCACGTATTCGTGCTAGTTGGGATTTGCGCGAAGCCGCAGAAGCTCGCCGGAGTCACGAGCGACGCTGTACACGTGTACAGCATGGTGGTGTATCAGTGTTTGAAGTTGGGGAGAGGGGCGCTGGCTCGAGTCAATCTCGATAATAATGGTTGTATGCTTCGAGTTTCTTTTGAGTTGAGTGCGTGAGCATATTTACTGATGATTTTAATTTATATCTAAGTTAAAACTTAACTTGCTGAAAGAAAAAAAAAAAGGAGAAGATGAAGTTTGTGTGGGAATGGAGGGGAGACTGGGGGAATCCAGTATGCAACTCGAAGTACCACTCGAGTAAGGACGGGGGAAGCCTCAGTTTATTATTAGCTTTGAACTGTTGTAAGGGGAGTTAGGTAAATTTTGGGTTTACCAGGATTTAAGCAGTGTAAAGTTAATAAATGTTGACAATTAGAGTTAATTTTTTTTTATATACTAGTTTAATTATTAGTTAATGTATAACAATACCTAAACTCTTAACTAATATTTTATTAAGTGATCAATTTAAGTTAATATAAGATTCATTATTGCTTGAGGTTATAATTAATAATAAGTTAGTCTCCAAAATTTAAAGAAGACTTTTAAATGTTTAATTTAGTTGAACAGTTAATATTAATTAATTATTTTAGAAAGAAACTAAGGATATTTACATTAGAATTATAATTAGATATTCGTTAATCAATGAACTTTGTGATTAATTAAATTGTGATTAACTACTTAAGTTAATTAAAGAATGCTTAATAGATGATTAGTTAGGGAATTTAATTACGAATTAATAATTAATTAAGTAACTAATGGTTAATCAATGGATAATTAAGTTTTATAAGTTAATAATTAAAGTTATTAATTAATAATTAAGAATAATTACTAAGTAATTAAGATATAATTATTAATTAAGAGTTGATTATTAACTGAATAATTTGAAATGGAATAAGTAATGAATTATTAACTAATGATTAATCTAGCAGGATTAAGAGGTTAATCCTCAAGCAATTGGTTTAATTGAATTGATTAAATTGAGAATTCAAGGTGATTGCTTTGGATGGTTATGTTTATAGAACATCTGATTGTGATAGTTATTTGGTGATATTTTGTGATGCTCTATGATATGCTATGATATATCTATAATATTTGGATATGAATCATCTGTGATAAATGTTTTGTTAATTCAATTGTTGAATTTAAATTATTAAACTGTTTAAGTTAATTAGACAACTTAGCCTTTAAAACGACGTTTGGATTTCGATGAGACCGGGATCGGGTATCCAATTGATATTCCAAAAACCACATCAATCCAAATTAAACGTTAGGTCGTGAATTCTCAAGTGAAGATCGAGATGGTGTTTTCAGAATGCAAGGGTTATCGTCGTTGACTCTGAGGGTGATTCCAAAATGAGTGTGATGAGATAATGCCTTCGGTTTCGTTCGAACCCGGAATGAACTTGTATGGATTGAATGCTTTCAACACATCGTCAGGCGGACGATGAGCATTCTAAGAAATATGTCCTGTAAAGGTAATCGCAGCCTCAAGCCTCATCAACCGGGAATGGCTAAAACAGGGGAGGTGCAGCAAGGTTAGGTGGGTCATGCCCAAGCAGGACGAGATATACCCCTGTCTAGATGTCCCTTTATTTTGGCTGTGTGGGCGGTTGGATATGCGCGCCAACTGTGGGGTTATCTTGTTCGGGACTGTTCAGTAAGGAATGGTTCCGGCCTTGTGTTGCAGGGGAGTTAGGGTGGCTCCTCGGCACAGTGATCTAGACCACGTACTATGACGGGCGGTACCCCAGTAGACCAGCCATTGTATGGGATCCAATTTCCAATAAGCGCCATACGTTTTGATTGTGCCCAACTACGTTAGAATGTGAGATGTAAGCATTTCAGCTATTTCTGTATTTTACTTGATAACCCTAGACACTATTATAATATCACTGGATTTCCTATAAAATGTTTTGGTTAGCGTAAGGTAAAAACTTACCCGTATTTATTTGTGGGGAGTCTTACGTGATACCTTTGTTTTAAAAGGTTTTCAAAAATTAAACAATTTAAACCGTTTACTCATACCAGACCCATGTCTGACCCGGAGTTTATATTTTGTTTTCATAAACTATTGGGTACTCAAATTTTTACGAGTAGCCAAGTGATAAGTTTGGATTTTGATGCTGGAGGAGCTTGGAGCAGGAGTTTCCATACATATGTAGATATCTATCTAGGTCCGCTGTGTTAGTTGATGTATACTGTATCTCTGATGTATATAGTGACAGATGTATGTATGATTGTCATGTGTATTGATATTGTATAACTCTGATATATGAAATCCATGTAATAGATATGTGATATATTATATTTTGTTCTGTTCCGCTGTGAGATTCTGATGTTTTGTTTCTTTCTTTTCTATTCTTTTCTATTTCTATCCCTTTTCTTTCTTAATGATGATACGTCTTTCTGGTAGTAGAAGGGCGGGTCATCACACTTGGTATCAGAGCGCTAGGTTGAGTGAATACCTAGGCTCTTGAGTGATTTCTTTCTTGAGAAAGCGTATTTGTAATTTTGATATATACATATATATTTATTTCTACCTCTTTGTTGGGTTACCTGTTCAGGTTTTCCAATATAAGTTATAAAGGTAGATAGGGTAGTGGTGTGTGAAACACGACTACCGATGGTTGGAGTTTTGAATATTTGTAGTTGGAAGTTTATCTGTCGAGACTGTAGACCTATTACCGTCTCGAGTGAGCTTTGGATGGTTTGAGGATTCCATTGTTGGAATGTTTTTTTGGATGAGCTTGAGTTTGGATCTGTCGGATGGACAGGAGCAAATCATGATATCTTGATATCTCAAGGTGTAGTAGCTGCGTAATGGGACACAGTGAGTTTGGATGTCTCCGAAGATGTTTCTTTGGAACAAGTTAAGGAAGTATGTACGTTTCGGAATTGTGACCAAGTTCAGTAGGGTATTTTTGTTTGATTGAGGCCCGAGTTTCTCAAAGAGCTTTAAATGGAAGTCTTTGGACATTGAGGTTAGCCCTATAGCTTGGAGTGTCCTGTGTGCTGTCGAGAAGGTTTGTTGATTAACAGTTTTCTTGAGGTGATTTCAGATGTAGCAGAGTGAATTCATTTCTTCGATAGATTGACCTGAACAGTATATGGCTGTTCTGGATTGTGAAGGGAGAACAAACTTATTTGGGTAGAATTACCAGAGTGTTGTGCGACAATTCTGGAATTCATTTGTGTAATCTTTTTCATGGAGTGGAGATTTTTTTTGAGTATCGATGTGAACCAAGTTTTTCCTGATGTATTCGAGAAGTTAATTGTTTGTCTTCCCATCGAGAGATAGAGTTTCGTGTTGATTTGATTCCAGGATAGTGCTAGTGATTCAGCCTAGTTGGAGGATGGTTCCGAGAAAGGAAGTAGAGTTAGTTGAGCAGATTCAGGATCTTTTGGGAAGGAGTTGATCAAGTCTAGTTTTTATTCTTGTTAGGGTTCTGTGACAGTGTTGTCGCTAAATCGGAAGGATCGATAAGAGTATGGATAAGTTTGTTTTGGTATATTCTAAGTGTGAAGAAGAGCCCAAGCAGTATTTGGTAATAGTGTTGGAGACACTGAGGAGGCATGTTTTGAAGGCGAGTTCTTTAAATGCCATTTTTGGAAATCGGAAGTTATTTTTGGGGCACGTTATTTTGGGTGAAGATATCTCTATAGACTCAGCAAAGGGAGAATCTATTCTAAAATGGAAGCAACCGATGGAAATTCATAATTTTCTGGTTTAACTGGCTATTACAGGAAATTTATCAGAGACTATTCCAGATTTCTTCACATCTGACTAAGTTAGCAAGGAAAGGAGTAAAGTTGGATATTCCATGTGAAGAAGCTTTCTAAGAATGAAAGACGAGGCTAACCAGTGCTCCAGTGATTGTTATTCCGAAAGGGAAGGGCAGATTTGGTATTTATACGAATGATTGTATAATGGATTTGGGAAGCAGTGTTGATGCAAGATAGAAGAGTAACTGCGTATGCGTGACAGCAATTAAAGCAACATGAAGGGAACTACGCTACGCATGACCTCGAGTCGTTAGCCATTGTATTTGTTTTGAAGATTTGGAGGCACTACCTGTTGGGAGAGAATTTGAGGTATTCGCGGACCACAAACCATTGGAATATTTTTGTCTCTAAGGAAATGTTAATCTGAGGAAGCCGTGGTGAGTCGAATTTCTGACCTCATATGATATGGATATTCTGTATACCCAGGATAAGCGAATGTTGTGGTTGATGCCCTTAGTAGGAATGCAGTTTTGTTCTGTTGGGAAATTATTCTTTCTCTCCAGGGCAGAATTATAAGTAAGCAAAGGGAGGATAGATCTTTTGAGGAATTGATACTTAAACAAAGGGTGGAAGGTGTTCAGATTTTAAGGTAGATGATCAAGGTGCTTAAAGGATTAGTGGTCGTTTGTGTGCCTAATATAGATGAATTGAGGCAATAAGTTTTAGATGAATGACATCACTCCAAACTGAATATTCACCCAGAATCTTTAAAAGATGTATAAAGATATGAGAAGAATTTTCTGGAGACCGAGCATGAAGAGGGTCGTAGCTGCTTTCGTTTATAGTTGTGCTTTCTATCAGCAAGTTAAGGTGATCAATAGAAGTTGTCTAAGATTATTGCTATCTTTAGAAATCTTATATGGAAGTGGGCGATGATTTCGATGGATTTCATCGACAGTTTGCCAAGAACCAAGAAAAGGAAACGATGGAATATGGATTAGTGTGGATCGATTAACTAAGAGCGGTCATTCTATACTAGTTAGGTAACTCGGACTACAGTTTCAGGCCAAAATTTTCTTGGGGGAAATAGTAAAATTGTTTGGTGTTTCTGTTAGCATAATAAGTGATCGTGACCCTATATTTTTCACCAGCAAATTTCTGGAAGATTTTGCAATTAACTTTGGGAACGAGTTTGAAATTTAGTATAGCCTATTATCCTCGGACGGACAGAGAGACTGAAACGTATTTTAGAGGACACGAGGCAAGTTTGAGTTTTGGATTTTGGTTGATTGTGGAAGACTGTCTTATGTTTGGACCAGTTTTGTTTTGTGAAGTTTCTGATAAGATTAGGCTTATCAAAGGATAAGATAAGAGCTTCTCAAGACCGTCAGAAGTATGCAGATAAGAAGGAGACAATTGGAATTCATAGTGTATTCTGTGTGACCCATCTAAGAAATTTGTTCTTGATTCATTATTAGTTGTAGAATCAATAGTACAGGAAAACATGGAAGATGAGCCGAATGTGATTGTGGATAGAAATTCAGTTCGGATTGTTAGTTAAGGTGATAGGCAACTTAGGAGTATAGTAGTGAAGCTGGTCATAGTATAGTGGGGCGAGGATTCCAGAGATTTCACCTGGAAACTCTGGATAGTTTAAGAAAGCATATCTGGATTTGTGTCTGGATAACTAGCGATGTTTGTTAGGATAGATTGTTGGTTGTTTGTTAATATATGAATGATATGTATGTTTGAATGGTTGATATGACAACTTTTAAATTATCTTTATTTTAAATTTCGGGGACGAAATTCTTTTAAGGGGGAAGGAATGTAACGACCCTAGATTTTGGCCCTGTTATTTTAATAAATATTTAATCTAATTAAACAAAAAGTAAACTGATCATTTAAAAAAAATGAATATGATTTTTGAAATATTGCCATTTTTTATAATGCATTTGTATTTTGAAAGAAAATTAATTTGAAAATTTGAATAAAATCTCTTAATAATATTTATCTTATATAATTGAATTAAAATGTCTATTCTATTAACATTTGGTAAATATACATATGGATGATAATGTTTAAATTAAAATTTAATTCTAGCAATATAAAATATAAATATAAAATAAGTACAAATCTAAGCAAATCACATTGTACATAATTTAAATATTTATAGTTAAATACAAATACAAATAAATATAAAGTATGAGTAAACTCATGAATCTAATTTAAATATTGATAGTTAAAATATAAATATAGTATATTAAGTATAACACATGAATATAACTTAATTATTGATAAATACAAATAGAAATAAATATAAGTAAACCATATTGAATATAATATTGATAGTTAAAATATTAAATATAAACATAATTAAGTAAGCATGAATACCATATAAATATTGATTGTCAAAATATAAAATACGAAAAAAAAAAATGTTACACAAAATATCTTCACATATAAAACATAAACATATGTTGTATATTGAGAAAACTTGAAGTTAACAAGACCAAAGTAAGGTAAAACCAGACAAATATGTACATGTAAAGATAACAAAACAAACATTTTTATACAAGTATCTTCTTTTACAAGCTATATGTTTACCTGCCATATGTATGTCTTCATACAAAATATCTTCATACGGCCAAACATAATAATTTTGTAAACATATTTAGGAAGCAAAACATTTAATTGCTATCTTCTCAGCCAACAATTTAGTCGTTTCAAAATATTTTGGAAACCTATTCATAAAGGAAGGAGCTGGCCAGTTACTACCTTCCCTTATTCATCTGTTATCTTCTATATATACTAGTGACCATCTTATTTTGAGTTAGTTCAGTAATACTTGAGAAAACTAAAGCAAGAAAAGGGAAGCAAACTCAAATTTAAATCCAAATAAAAAAAACAGACAGTATTTCAGGCAGTTTCAACTGCAGATTTAAGAAAACAGGAGATATCCTCTGTTCAAGGAATTTGGCAGGTGAGTAAACATCAATTTTAAGTTTAAGTTTAATTAAAATTAGTAAAGATAATTCATTTATTATGTGGTATTGTATCTTTTTGGACTGGAATATAATTCTGTGTGTATTATGTGATGCTCTGTACTTATCTGTGTGTTACAGTTTGTATATTCTCATCAAAACTCAAATTATTCTCATCTAATTATGAAAAGCTTAGAGTTTTTTTTCACAAACAATATGTTTAAAACCTAAACCAAGATTTTTAAATTTGTTTTAAGCATGTTGCAAGAACAATAACCCTGAAACCATGTTTACAGGAAATTAGTAAAAATTTGATAAATCCTACTGATGTAAAAAGTTAATTCGTGTTTATAATTTGGAATATTACTGAAATTCATGATTTTTGAAACAAAAACGAAGTCTTACAATTATGTATTTCAAGATCGGTTTGAAATTGAATAAGGTTTGCATTTTTTTCAATTCCTGGCAATCGAATCTTTAATAATTATTGGAATTTGATTTGAAGCATGTTTGAACATCTCTAATGTTGGGAAAATTGTTGAAATATTTTTCAATTGCATGAATGTGTCGAACGAGATTTATTTAGGGTTTTTCTTCAAGTTCTTGCACTTGTCAGTGATGTGTCGAGTTCATCTTCATCCCGTGATCGAGTGATTAGAGGCTCGGGTGGAAGATTGCTGGGGACGTTGTCCAGGTGTGGGCGAGTTTCCATCGCCTCCGGTGGACCGTGTTTTGGTGGCGAGGCGTTTGTTTGCAGTGAGGTCGACCGTTTCTTTCATTCGAACTGCAAAATTTTTGATTTGAATTTTTGGTGGTACTGCGACTTTGGTTTTCACGTATTCGTGCTAGTTGGGATTTGCGCGAAGCCTCAGAAGCTCGCCGGAGCCACGAGCGACGCTGTACACGTGTAAAACATGGTGGTGTATCAGTGTTTGAAGTTGGGGAGAGGGGGCGCTGGCTCGAGTCAATCTCGAGAATATTGGTTGTATGCTTCGAGTTTCTTTTGAGTTGAGTCCGTGAGCATATTTACTGATGATTTTAATTTATATCTAAGTTAAAACTTAACTTGCCGAAAGAAAAAAAGAGAGGAGAAGATGAAGTTTGTGTGGGAATGGAGGGGAGACTGGGGGAATCCAGTATGCAACTCGAAGTACCACTCGAGTAAGGACGGGGGAAGCCTCGGTTTATTATTAGCTTTGAACTATTGTAAGGGGAGTGTAACGACCCGTATTTTACGTGTCGACATATCGTAAAATAGTTGCATTAGGTCGTTAGTATTGCTTGAGTCGTTTTGAACCTAAGTAGTAGGGTTTACGGCTTAAGGGGTTAGGCCGTGCGATAGCTAGCTCGTGGGTATCCTAAGTCGTTCGGAATTGAGTCGTGACCGACTTAGTGCTTAGGTCGTGTGATAGCTTGAGTTGTGTAGGAGATAAGTCGGTTGTACGACTTAGTGGTGTTGAGCGACTTAAGGTGTTGCTGAGTTATGGTAGGTAACGACTTATAGGGTTAATGACTTAGAGCTTAAGTCGTATGGTAGTTAGCTCGTGTGGAAGGTAGCTTAGGTCGTGTACGAGTTACGACTTAAGATAGTTGACGACCTAAGAGTCAGCGGGTTAGTGGAGTTAGCGACTTAGGGGCTGGAACGAGTTAACAAGTTAAGGGATAAATTGTTAACGAGTTAGTGAGTTACTGGGGTTTTAAGTCGTTGGGGGGTTTAGTTGATAGGCCGTGAACGACTCAAGGTTATAGGTTAGGTCGTATGCGACCTAAGGGAGGTGTTTAGGTCGTGAAACACTGCTACGTGTTAGGTCGTGTATGCTGTAAGTCGTATACGACTTAGTGATAGGTCGTGTCTAGGTTGAGTCATGGGAAGGGCCAAGCTGTTAAGTCGTAAGTCGCTGCCGACTTATGGTAGGTCGTTAGGTCGGCAAGTACCCAGTATGGCTTAGTGTAGTTGGGTCGGCCTCTCCGATGAGTCGTATGTCGTTCGAAGGCCTGAGTCGTTAGGTCGTAAGTCGTGGGTTATGTCCATACGGCTTAGGGTGTAGGAAGGGATGCGCGCAGGAGTTAAGTCGCGCATAGGTTGTGAGCCGTTGAGTCGTTCCTGTGTTGAGTCGTGTGTGTGTTGAACCGTATGTCGTTGAGTCGTTAGGGGCTTGAGTCGTGGACGACTCATGGGTTAGGTCGTGGGCGACTTAAGGGGGGACGACTCTGGGGGGTTTCAGCCTATAAATAGAGGGGTTTGGCTCACTTTTTGGCACCGGATTTTGAAGCGACGAAGTGCTGCCATTTTGAGAGCTCGACTTCAACACTTCTTCACTTCTTTTCTCTACTCTAATCTAGTGCTAACATCCATCCAAGATCGAAGATCAAGATCGAAGATCCAAGAGCTAAAGTTGAAGATCTTCATCCAACAAAGAGAGATTTCATCGTTTGAAGCGAGATTTTGCCGGATTAAGCTTGTTTCTTTGCTGTCCAGATCTGGAGTTGGTTGTTTTTAAGGTGTTTAGGTGATTTGGTGAGTGGTAGTTATCTCTCACACGGACCCAAGGGAGTATATTGGATTGGTGGCTTGTTTATGTGTTAAAGATAGCGATTTCTTGCATTTTCCTTAAGTCTGCATGTAGATCTATCACCTATGAAGTTTTGATATCTATTTTACTACATGTTCACTTATGCAAGTTCATTCATCAAGTTATAGAGACATTTGCCTATGATTCATACTTGTTAGATTTGGACACTTTAATTACCAAATTGTCATTATTGTTGTAATTGCTTATTAGATCTTGTTGAATGTTTGATTGCCTGGATTAATGATTGATTTATGATTGGTTTGATTGTTTCAAATTAGCTAGTAGTTGATTTGAACAAGTTGGTCGAAGATATTCAAAAGCTAAGTGGAAGGGCTCTTGAATGGTGAAAGCTGCTTGTGGCATATGAAGTGGATGTGGAAGCTCATATGGATAGATTTGATGATGATGGACTTTGCCACGATGCGATGAGGCAAGCCATGATGTTGAGATGGGACTTTGCTATGATGCGATGAAGCAAAGTTTGATGTGAGATAGTCTTGGCGTAATCCAGGCAGGGATCATTCCAAGCATGTTGATAACTCGAGGGATGGTTCGAGTTGGTTGATAATGGATTGCTCGAGTGGTAGCTTGGGCTAGTATGAGAATAGTCGTCGAGGAGGATGACTAGGAGGCTTAGATCTCATCGTTGTTGAAGGTTCTAGTAAATTCAAAGCAAGAGTACATGGGATGCCCAAACGACTACAGGTAGGTGGTCGGGACACCCAAAAGACTATAGGTAAGTGGTCGAGTACTCTGGGCAGAGTAGGTAAGTCCTAGGCACGGGTCACGATGACGTGCAGAGTTTATCTAGAACCGGGGTTACCATTAGCCCTTGATAGGCGGTCATTCAACTAACGGTGATATCGAGGCAATGATAACAGTGATAGCCAGAGTCATGGATGTTTGGTTGTATCATCATTCGGTCTCAAGAGCGGTGTTTTCTGGGTGCTTATCTGATCTTGGTTTAGGCCTTGGGGGTTTGTATTTGGAAAACATCGACCTTGACTCGAGTGATAATTACTTTATTTCGAATGTCTGCTTTGCTATGCTTGTTTATGCTTATTGGGTCTGGGGGCTATCACTGTAGAATGAGGTGGAGTGGGATGGTTAAGTTCCTATTCCTTTTATCCTTTATGCTCTTTTGGTATGTTTGATAGTTAATTTACTGCTCACTAAGACTGTTGTCTGACTCAAGGTTTTATGTTCAACTCTTATTACCTTGGGCTGTTCATCCATGTTGGGATGGGTAGACTAGGTAGCAGGTGACAGATGCTGTTCTTGGCTACCAACGCTGTTGATGACGAAGACGAGCTGGAGGCTAGCATATTAGTTTCTTACTATATGTACTGGATGTTCCGCTGCTTGTATATGTTTTGACTGTTATGTAGTGAGGCTTGATGTATTGATTGTTCAGATGCTTGTATCAAACCTTTATGAAGTCTATATGATGATATTCTGTTATGAGCTTCACTATATACATATACTTCTCTATTGTATTTTGTCCATGCGCTGTGAGTTGTACGATAGAGTTTCTGTTTTATCTTACCCTGACCGTCGCCCATGGCTGCCTGGCACGCTCTTCAGCGCACCATTTTGCTGATTGGTGCGGGAGTCATGGGCGGTCGTCACATTTGGTATCAGAGCTTTGGTTAATCGATTTTAGCCAACGCTCGCTGACGTACTACGTATGAGAGACGTAATTGTATTTTGATGGATGATTACTATATATATAATATAGTAGTTTAGAAGAATTTGAACTCCTTATGTAGTTGTTTCTCAAGGTGTTCTAAATCATTCCTTTTTGTAGATATTAAGGATGAGTCGAAGTGAGAGACAAGCTGCTAGGGAAAGCCGTGCTGCTGGGGGAGCTACTGACTATGCTGCAATGTTCGAAGCTATGATGACTTCGATCATGAGAAGGATACCAACTTCAGGACCGTCAGTAGATGTTGGAGTTCAAGCTCCAAGACCAGTGGATTTTGCTAAGTTGTGTAAGGACTATACTGCTCTTGGAGGGAAGGTTTTCTTGGGAACAGAATCAACCATAGAAGTTCAGAGATGGATTGATGCTTGTAGAAGGATTTTTGATGACTTGGGAATCGAGGATGCAACTAAGAGGAAGCTTGCATCGAGACAGCTTCAGGGAAGAGCTGCTGATTGGTGGGGTTCTATCACTATTGATACTCCAGAAGAAGAGATTACTTGGGAGCAATTCCAAGTTAGATTTGAAGCTAAGTTCATCTCTACGGCTCAGAAATCTATTCTGTTTAAGAAGTTTGTGGAGCTCAAGCAAGGTGGGAGACCAGTTCTTGAGTATGTTTCTGAGTTTGAAGCTTTGTCCAAGTATGCTCGGTCGTATATTGAATCTCCCTATCAGAAGAATGAGAAGTTTGTGACAGGCTTGGAAAGTTATCTTGGGAGGCAGTTGGTGGATCATCTGGACGATCCATTTGAGAAGCTTGTGGAGAAAGCTCTCAGGCATGAGAGTTTGTTTCCTAAGGAAGGATCTGTTGTTGCTGTAACCAAGGAAGGGTCTAGGCCACAGCAAGGTGGAAACAAGAAGAGGAAGCAGCAGCAACAGAAGGGTAAGGATGGCCAGAAGAAGCCGAAGGGCGAAGTAACTTGCTACAACTGTCAGCAGAAGGGCCATCTCTCCAAAGATTGTAGGAATCCCAAGGTGCCGGGAAAGTGTTACAACTGTGATAAGCTGGGGCATATAAAGAAGGACTGTCCAGAACCGAGGAAAGATAAGCAGATTGTGCAAGCTTATGCTTTGGGGGCTATTCCATCATCTTCGAAAGCTCCTACTGTTGATGAGAAAGGGAAGAGTGTGGTGGTTCAAGGTACTCTTTCCATTTGTGGTGTTCCAGTTAGAGTGTTGTTTGATACTGGAGCGTCGCATTCGTTTGTTTGTGATGATTTGGTAGGCCGGTTGGGTTTGGAACCGGAAATTGTTGATAGACCATTGGTTGTGACTAATCCAGTTGGGGGTTCGTCTTGTTTGTGTATGGTATGCCGTGGTCTAGTTGTATCGAGTCATGATTGCTCTTTTGTTTGTGATTGTTTTTTTCTGAACTTTGCGGGGTTCGGAATTATTTTGGGTATGGACTGGCTTAGGAAGTATGCGGCAAAGGTTGATTGTGAGAAACTGGAGGTGACAGTCGGGAATGTGGAAGGGAGAAGGGTTGTGATACGATGTAAGCATGAAGAAGGCGTCTTCATGGGCTTCATGTATTCGCTGGTTGTTCCACGGGATGGACTGTCATCGATGCCGTTTGTGAATGGATTTGAGGACGTCTTTGACGAGGTCAAAGGGTTACCACCGCTTAGGAGATCGAGTTTCGTATCGATCTAGTTGAGGGAGCCAGACCTGTTGTGATGCCTCTAAGACGGATGGCGCCTAGAGAACAACAAGAGCTGAAGGTGCAGGTTGATGACCTTTTTCGGAAAGGATTCATTCGGCATAGTGTGTCCGAATGGGGTGCACCAGTTGTGTTCGCAACCAAAGTGGATGGATCGTTGAGGTTGTGTGTGGATTAACGTGGGCTGAATAAGGTGACTAAGAAGAACAAGTATCCATTGCCTAGAATAGATGACTTGTTTGATCAGCTTCACGAAGCTAAGGTGTTTTCTCAAATGGATTTGGCAACGGGATTTCACCAGTTGAGAGTGGCTAAGGGTAGTGTGCCGAAGACTGCTTTTAGGACACCATCCGGTTTCTATGAGTGGCTGGTAATGCCGTTTGGATTGACTAACGCACCAGCATATTTTGTGGATCTTATGAATAGGGTGTTCAGAGATCAGTTGAACAAGTTTGTACTTGTGTTCGTGGATGATATTCTGATTTATTCCAGAACTGAGGAAGAGCACAAGACACACTTGCGTATTGTTTTGGAAATCTTGCGAAAACATCAGCTGAAGGTTAAGTTTTCGAAGTGTCACTTCTGGAAGAGTGAAGTGAGGTTCTTAGGCCATGTTATCTCTGGAAATGGAATAGCGGTTGATCACGCTAAGGTGGCAGCAATCCAGGATTAGGTTAGACCTAAGAATGCATCTGATGTGAGAAGTTTTCTTGGATTAGCAGGATATTATCGTCGGTTTATCAAAGACTTTTCCAAGATAGCTGCACCGTTAACAGGATTGACGAAAAAGAACCAAGTGTTCAGATGGGATGGTAAGTGTGAGCAAGCTTTCGTAATCCTGAAAGAGCGACTGACGAGTGCTCCTGTTTTGACTATTCCAAGTGGGAATGATGAGATGGTGGTTTACACCGATGCAAGTGGTACTGGACTTGGAGCAGTGCTAATGCAAAAGGATAAAGTTGTTGCGTATGCAAGTCGACAACTGAAGCCGCATGAAAGGAACTACCCGACTCATGATTTGGAGTTAGCGGCGATTGTTTTTGCTCTGAAAATGTGGAGACGTTATATATTGGGAGTTCGATTCGAGTTGTTTACGGATCATAAGTCGTTGAAGTATCTGTTCTCCCAAAAGGATTTAAATCTTCGGCAGCAACGATGGCTAGAGTTTTTAGCATCATATGATTTTGGTATAGCCTATACTCCGGGAAAAGGTAACGCAGTGGCAGATGCGTTAAGTCGAAGACATGCAGGATTGGGAGCCATGTTTTCGGAATGGAAGAGTCTCGAGTATTTGGCTGGATTTGACTTCAGGCCTAGATGTGAATTGGAACCCGAGATGTTGGCAAACTTATTGATAAGACCTACTCTTATGGAGAGAATTGGCGAGAGCCAAAAGCGAGACGATAAGCTTGTCAAGATTATCCGAGATTTGGAATCTGGATTGAATCCAGAAAAGGATAAAGGATTCGAAGTCGATCGAGAGGGTTGGCTTCGGAAGCAAGGACGATTAATTGTTCCTGATATAGATGAATTGAGAGATGAAGTTCTGAGGGAAAGTCATCACTCGAAGTTGACGATTCATCTAGGTGGAAATAAGATGTATCAGGATATGAGGAGAACCTATTACTAGGAAGGTATGAAAAAGGATGTTGGAAATTTTATTTCCAAGTGTATGAACTGCCAGTTGGTAAAAGCTGAACAGAAGAAGCCAAGTGGATTGCTTCAGCCATTAGAGGTTCCTACATGGAAGTGGGAGCAGATATCGATGGATTTTATCGATGGTCTACCTAGAACCAGGGCAGGAAATGAAGGGATTTGGGTCATTGTAGATCGTTTGACTAAGAGTGCAAGATTCATTCCTATTCGATCAACTAGGACTGCATCGAAGTTGGCTGAGTTGTATGTTAAGTGGATAGTTCGATTCCATGGTATTCCGAAGAGTATAGTGAGCGATCGAGACTCACTGTTCACTAGTGGATTTTGGAAGAGCTTCCAGGAAGTTTTGGGAACCAAGTTGTGTTTGAGTACAGCTTATCACCCACAAACAGATGGTCAGACCGAGAGAGTCAACCGAGTTTTGGAAGATCTCCTGAGGGCATGTGTTTTGGATTTCGGAGGATCATGGGAAGATCACCTTCATTTGGTGGAATTTGCATATAATAACAGTTACCAGTCAAGTATTGGTGTGGCACCGTATGAAGCATTGTATGGAAGGCCGTGTAACTCTCCGACATGTTGGTTGGAAACTGGAGAAAAGCTGATACTTGGGCCAGAGATGATTCGACAGACTACGGATTGTATAGAAATCATTCAGCAACGAATGAAGGCAGCCCAAGATCGTCAGAAAAGTTATGCCGATAATCGTCGTAAGGATTTGGAATTCGACGTAGGTGATATGGTTTTTGTGAAGATTTCTCCTCTGAAGAATGTTATTAGATTCGGGAAGAAAGGAAAATTAACTCCGAGATTTGTTGGACCATTCCCGATTATCGAGTGAATTGGAAAGCTCGCTTATAGATTGGAGTTACCGGAAAAGATGGCGGGTGTGCACAATGTTTTTCATGTATCTTATCTACGGAAGTATGTGCACGACTCAAATACGGTGGTTTCTGCTGATAGCTGTGAAGACTTGGAGGTTGACCCAGTTGTTACGAGACCTCGTAAGCCGCTTCGTGTTGTTGAAACCGACACGAAACAGCTTAGGAGGAAGACGGTTACGTTGCTCAAGGTACAATGGAGTGATGATGTTGACGACTGTACGTGGGAGGAGGAAGAGGGGATGAAAGCAGCTCATCCTGAACTCTTCGAGGTATGGCCCTAAGGTGTCGTGACATCTCACGAATTTGTAGCTTGTTCTAAGTCTTAGAGTTCTGCATGCTAGGCTAGTAATTGGATGCATGGTTTGTTGATTGGTATGGATGGTAGGCATGCGGAATAACTTTGATTGCTCTTGTTTGTTTGGAATTTCGGGGGTGAAATTCCTAAGGGGGAGAGAATGTAACGACCCGTAATTTACGTGTCGACATATCGTAAAATAGTTGCATTAGGTCGTTAGTATTGCTTGAGTCGTTTTGAACCTATGTAGTAGGGTTTACGGCTTAAGGGGTTAGGCCGTGCAACAGCTAGCTCGTGGGTAGCCTAAGTCGTTCGGAATTGAGTCGTGACCGACTTAGTGCTTAGGTCGTGTGATAGCTTGAGTCGTGTAGGAGATAAGTCGGTTGTACGACTTAGTGGTGTTGAGCGACTTAAGGTGTTGCTGAGTTATGGTAGGTAGCGACTTATAGGGTTAACGACTTAGAGCTTAAGTCGTATGGTAGTTAGCTCGTGTGGAAGGTAGCTTAGGTCGTGTACGAGTTACGACTTAAGATAGTTGACGACCTAAGAGTCAGCGGGTTAGTGGAGTTAGCGACTTAGGGGCTGGAACGAGTTAACGAGTTAAGGGATAAATTGTTAACGAGTTAGTGAGTTACTGGGGTTTTAAGTCGTTGGGGGGTTTAGTTGATAGGCCGTGAACGACTCAAGGTTATAGGTTTGGTCGTATGCGACCTAAGGGAGGTGTTTAGGTCGTGAAACACTGCTACGTGTTAGGTCGTGTATGCTGTAAGTCGTATACGACTTAGTGATAGGTCGTGTCTAGGTTGAGTCATGGGAAGGGCCAAGCTGTTAAGTCGTAAGTCGCTGCCGACTTATGGTAGGGCGTTAGGTCGGCAAGTACCCAGTATGGCTTAGTGTAGTTGGGTCGGCCTCTCCGATGAGTCGTATGTCGTTCGAAGGCCTGAGTCGTTAGGTCGTAAGTCGTGGGTTATGTCCATACGGCTTAGGGTGTAGGAAGGGATGCGCGCAGGAGTTAAGTCGCGCATAGGTTGTGAGCCATTGAGTCGTTCCTGTGTTGAGTCGTGTGTGTGTTGAACCGTATGTCGTTGAGTCGTTAGGGGCTTGAGTCGTGGACGACTCATGGGTTAGGTCGTGGGCGACTTAAGGGGGGATGACTCAGGGGGGTTTCAGCCTATAAATAGAGGGGTTTGGCTCACTTTTTGGCACCGGATTTTGAAGCGACGAAGTGCTGCCATTTTGAGAGCTTGACTTCAACACTTCTTCACTTCTTTTCTCCACTCTAATCTAGTGCTAACATCCATCCAAGATCGAAGATCAAGATCGAAGATCCAAGAGCTAAAGTTGAAGATCTTCATCCAACAAAGAGAGATTTCATCGTTTGAAGCGAGATTTTGCCGGATTAAGCTTGTTTCTTTGCTGTCCAGATCTGGAGTTGGTTGTTTTTAAGGTGTTTAGGTGATTTGGTGAGTGGTAGTTATCTCTCACACGGACCCAAGGGAGTATATTGGATTGGTGGCTTGTTTATGTGTTAAAGATAGCGATTTCTTGCATTTTCCTTAAGTCTGTATGTAGATCTATCACCTATGAAGTTTCGATATCTATTTTACTACATGTTCACTTATGCAAGTTCATTCATCAAGTTATAGAGACATTTGCCTATGATTCATACTTGTTAGATTTGGACACTTTAATTACCAAATTGCCATTATTGTTGTAATTGCTTATTAGATCTTGTTGAATGTTTGATTGCCTGGATTAATGATTGATTTATGATTGGTTTGATTGTTTCAAATTAGCTAGTAGTTGATTTGAACAAGTTGGTCGAAGATGATTCAAAAGCTAAGTGGAAGGGCTCTTGAATGGTGAAAGCTGCTTGTGGCATATGAAGTGGATGTGGAAGCTCATATGGATAGATTTGATGATGATGGACTTTGCCATGATGCGATGAGGCAAGCCATGATGTTGAGATGGGACTTTGCTATGATGTGATGAAGCAAAGTTTGATGTGAGATAGTCTTGGCGTAATCCAGCCAGGGATCATTCCAAGCATGTTGATAACTCGAGGGATGGTTCGAGTTGGTTGATAATGGATTGCTCGAGTGGTAGCTTGGGCTAGTATGAGAATAGTCGTCGAGGAGGATGACTAGGAGGCTTAGATCTCATCGTTGTTGAAGGTTCTAGTAAATTCAAAGCAAGAGTACATGGGATGCCCAAACGACTACAGGTAGGTGGTCGGGACACCCAAAAGACTATAGGTAAGTGGTCGAGTACTCTGGGCAGAGTAGGTAAGTCCTAGGCGCGGGTCACGATGACGTGCAGAGTTTATCTAGAACCGGGGTTACATTAGCCCTTGACAGGCGGTCATTCAACTAACGGTGATATCGAGGCAATGATAACAGTGATAGCCAGAGTCATGGATGTTTGGTTGTATCATCATTCGGTCTCAAGAGCGGTGTTTTCTGGGTGCTTATCTGATCTTGGTTTAGGCCTTGGGGGTTTGTATTTGGAAAACATCGACCTTGACTCAAGTGATAATTACTTTATTTCGAATGTCTGCTTTGCTATGCTTGTTTATGCTTAGTGGGTCTGGGGGCTATCACTGTAGAATGAGGTGGAGTGGGATGGTTAAGTTCCTATTCCTTTTATCCTTTATGCTCTTTTGGTATGTTTGATAGTTAATTTACTGCTCACTAAGACTGTTGTCTGACTCAAGGTTTTATGTTCAACTCTTATTACCTTGGACTGTTCATCCATGTTGGGATGGGCAGACTAGGTAGCAGGTGACAGGTGCTGTTCTTGGCTACCAACGCTGTTGATGACGAAGACGAGCTGGAGGCTAGCATATTAGTTTCTTACTATATGTACTGGATGTTCCGCTGCTTGTATATGTTTTGACTGTTATGTAGTGAGGCTTGATGTATTGATTGTTCAGATGCTTGTATCAAACCTTTATGAAGTCTATATGATGATATTCTGTTATGAGCTTCACTATATACATATACTTCTCTATTGTATTTTGTCCATGCGCTGTGAGTTGTACGATAGAGTTTCTGTTTTATCTTACCCTGACCATCGTCCATGGCTGCCTGGCACGCTCTTCAGCGCACCATTTTGCTGATTGGTGCGGGAGTCATGGGCGGTCGTCACAGGGAGTTAGGTAAATTTTGGGTTTACCAGGATTTAAGCAGTGTAAAGTTAATAAATGTTGACAATTAGAGTTTTTTTTTATATATACCAGTTTAATTATTAGTAATGTATAACAATATCTAAACTCTTAACTAATATTTTATTAAGTGATTAATTTAAGTTAATATAAGATTCATTATCGTTTGAGGTTATAATTAATAATAAGTTGGTCTCCATAATTTAAAGAAGACTTTTAATTGTTTAATTTAGTTGTACAGTTAATATTAATTAATTATTTTAGAAAGAAACTAAGGATAATTACATTAGAATTATAATTAGAGATTCGTTAATCAATGAACTTTGTGATTAATTAAATTGTGATTAACTACTTAAGTTAATTAACGAATGCTTAATAGATGATTAATTAGGTAATTTAATTACGAATTAATAATTAATTAAGTAACTAATGGTTAATCAATGGATAATTAAGTTTTATAAGTTAATAATTAAAGTTATTAATTAATAATTAAGAATAATTACTAAGTAATTAAGATATAATTATTAATTAAGAGAGTTGATTATTAATTAAATAATTTGAAATGGAATAAGTGATGAATTATTAACTAATGATTAATCTAGTAGGATTAAGAGGTTAATCCTCAAGTAATTGGTTTAATTGAATTGATTAAATTGAGAATTCAAGGTGATTGCTTTGGATGGTTATGTTTATAGAACATCTGATTGTGATAGTTATTTGGTGATATTTTGTGATGCTCTGTGATATGCTGTGATATATCTATAATATTTGGATATGAATCATCTGTGATAAATGTTATGTTAATTCAATTGTTGAATTTAAATTATTAAATTGTTTAAGTTAATTAGATAACTTGGCCTTTAAAACGGCGTTTGGATTTCGATGAGACCGGGACCGGGTATCCAATTGATATTCCAAAAACCACATCGATCCAAATTAAACGTTAGGTCGTGAATTCTCAAGTGAAGATCGAGATGGTGTTTTCAGAATGCAAGGGTTATCGTCGTTGACTCTGAGGGTGATTCCAAAATGAGTGTGACGAGATAATGCCTTCGGTTTCGTTCGAACCCGGAACGAACTTGTATGGATTGAATGCTTTCAACACATCGTCAGGCGGACGATGAGCATTCTAAGAAATATGTCCTGTAAAGGTAATCGCAGCCTCAAGCCTCATCAACCGGGAATGGCTAAAACAGGGGAGGTGCAGCAAGGTTAGGTGGGTCATGCCCAAGCAGGACGAGATATGCCCCTATCTAGATGTCCCTTTATTTCAGCTGTGTGGGCGGTTGGATATGCGCACCAACTGCGGGGTTATCTTGTTCGAGACTGTTCAGTAAGGAATGGTTCCGGCCTTGTGTTGCAGGGGAGTTAGGGTGGCTCCTCGGCACAGTGATCTAGACCACGTACTGTGACAGGCGGTACCCCAGTAGCCCTACAATTGTATGGGATCCAATTTCCAATAAGCACCGTACGTTTTGATTGTGCCCAACTACGTTGGAATGTGAGATGTAAGCATTTCAGCTATTTCTGTATTTTACTTGAAAACCCTAGACACTATTATAATATCACTGGATTTCCTATAAAATGTTTTGGTTTGTGTAAGCTAAAAGCTTACCCGTATTTATTTGTGGGGAGTCTTACGTGATACCTTTGTTTTAAAAGGTTTTCAAAAATTAAACAATTTAAACCGTTTACTCATACCAGACCCATGTCTGACCCGTAGTTTATATTTTGTTTTCATAAACTCTTGGGTACTCAAATTTTTACGAGTAGCCAAGTGATAGGTTTGGATTTTGATGCTGTAAGAGCTTGAGCAGGAGTTTCCAGACGTATGCAGATATCTATCTAGTTCCGCTGTGTTAGTTGATGTATACTATATCTCTGATGTATATAGTGACAGATGTATGTATGATTGTCATGTGTATTGATATTGTATAACTCTGATATATGAAATCCATGTAATAGATATGTGATATATTATATTTTGTTCTGTTCCGTTGTGAGATTCTGATGTTTTGTTTCTTTCTTTTCTATTCTTTTCTATTTCTATCCCTTTTCTTTCTTAATGATGATACGTCTTTCTGGTAGTAGAAGGGCAGGTCGTCACACTTGGTATCAGAGCGCTAGGTTGAGTGAATACCTAGGCTCTTGAGTGATTTCTTTCTTGAGAGAGCGTATTTGTAATTTTGATATATACATATATATTTATTTCTACCTCTTTGTTGGGTTACCTGTTCAGGTTTTCCAACATAAGTTATAAAGGTAGATAGGGTAGTGGTGTGTGAAACACGACTACCGATGGTTGGAGTTTTGAATATTTGTAGTTGGAAGTTTATCTGTCGAGACTGTAGACCTATTACCGTCTCGAGTGAGCTTTGGATGGTTTGAGGATTCCATTGTTGGAATGTTTTTTTGGATGAGCTTGAGTTTGGATCTGTCGGATGGACAGGAGCAAATCATGATATCTTGATATCTCAAGGTGTAGTAGCTGTGTAATGGGACACAGTGAGTTTGGATGTCTCCGAAGATGTTTCTTTGGAACAAGTTAAGGAAGTATGTACGTTTCGGAATTGTGACCAAGTTCAGTAGGGTATTTTTGTTTGATTGAGGCCCGAGTTTCTCAAAGAGCTTTAAATGGAAGTCATTGGACATTGAGGTTAGCCCTATAGCTTGGAGTGTTCTGTGTGCTGTCGAGAAGGTTTGTTGATTAACAGTTTTCTTGAGGTGATTTTAGATGTAGCAGAGTGAATTCATTTCTTCGATGGATTGACCTGAACAGTATATGGCTGTTCTGGATTGTGAAGGGAGAACAAACTTATTTGGGTAGAATTACCAGAGTGTTGTGCGACAATTCTGGAATTCATTTTTGTAATCTTTTTCATGGAGTGGAGATTTTTTTTAAGTATTGATGTGAACCAAGTTTTTCCTGATGTATTCGAGAAGTTAATTGTTTGTCTTCCCATCGAGAGATAGTGTTTCGTGTTGATTTGATTCCAGGGTAGTGCTAGTGATTCAGCCTAGTTGGAGGATGGTTCCGAGAAAGGAAGTAGAGTTAGTTGAGCAAATTCAGGATCTTCTGGGAAGGAGTTGATCAAGTCTAGTTTTTATTCTTGTTAGGGTTCTGTGACAGTGTTGTCGCTAAATCGGAAGGATCGATAAGAGTATGGATAAGTTTGTTTTGGTATATTCTAAGTGTGAAGAAGAGCCCAAGCAGTATTTGATAATAGTGTTGGAGACACTGAGGAGGCATGTTTTGAAGGCGAGTTCTTTAAATTCCATTTTTGGAAATCGGAAGTTATTTTTGGGGCACGTTATTTTGGGTGAAGATATCTCTATAGACTCAGCAAAGGGAGAATCTATTCTAAAATGGAAGAACTCCGATGGAAATTCATAATTTTCTGGTTTAACTGGCTATTACAGGAAATTTATCAGAGACTATTCCAGATTTCTTCACATCTGACTAAGTTAGCAAGGAAAGGAGTAAAGTTGGATATTCCATGTGAAGAAGCTTTCTAAGAATGAAAGACGAGGCTAACCAGTGCTCCAGTGATTGTTATTCCGAAAGGGAAGGGCAGATTTGGTATTTATACGAATGATTGTATAATGGATTTGGGAAGCAGTGTTGATGCAAGATAGAAGAGTAACTGCGTATGCGTGACAGCAATTAAAGCAACATGAAGGGAACTACGCTACGCATGACCTCGAGTCGTTAGCCATTGTATTTGTTTTGAAGATTTGGAGGCACTACCTGTTGGGAGAGAATTTGAGGTATTCAAGGACCACAAACCATTGGAATATTTTTGTCTCTAAGGAAATGTTAATCTGAGGAAGCCGTGGTGAGTCGAATTTCTGACCTCATATGATATGGATATTCTGTATACCCAGGATAAGCGAATGTTGTGGTTGATGCTCTTAGTAGGAATGCAGTTTTGTTCTATTGGGAAATTATTCTTTCTCTCCAGGGCAGAATTATAAGTAAGCAAAGGGAGGATAGATCTTTTGAGGAATTGATTCTTAAACAAAGGGTGGAAGGTGTTCAGATTTTAAGGTAGATGATCAAGGTGCTTAAAGGATTAGTGGTCGTTTGTGTGCCTAATATAGATGAATTGAGGCAATAAGTTTTAGATGAATGACATCACTCCAAACTGAATATTCACCCAGAATCTTTAAAAGATGTATAAAGATATGAGAAGTATTTTCTGGAGACCGAGCATGAAGAGGGTCGTAGCTGCTTTCGTTTATAGTTGTGCTTTCTATCAGCAAGTTAAGGTGATCAATAGAAGTTGTCTAAGATTATTGCTATCTTTAGAAACCTTATATGGAAGTGGGCGATGATTTCGATGGATTTCATCGACGGTTTGCCAAGAACCAAGAAAAGGAAACGATGGAATATGGATTAGTGTGGATCGATTAACTAAGAGCGGTCATTCTATACTAGTTAGGTAACTCGGACTACAGTTCAGGCCAAAATTTTCTTGGGGGAAATAGTAAAATTGTTTGGTGTTTCTGTTAGCATAATAAGTGATCGTGACCCTATATTTTTCACCAGCAAATTTCTGGAAGATTTTGCAATTAACTTTGGGAACGAGTTTGAAATTTAGTATAGCCTATTATCCTCGGACGGACAGAGAGACTGAACCGTATTTTAGAGGATACGAGGCAAGTTTGAGTTTTGGATTTTGGTTGATTGTGGAAGACTGTCTTATGTTTGGATCAGTTTTGTTTTGTGAAGTTTCTGATAAGATTAGGCTTATCAAAGGATAAGATAAGAGCTTCTCAAGACCGTCAGAAGTATGCAGATAAGAAGGAGACAATTGGAATTCATAGTGTATTCTGTGTGACCCATCTAAGAAATTTGTTCTTGATTCATTATTAGTTGTAGAATCAATAGTACAGGAAGACATGGAAGATGAGCCGAATGTGACTGTGGATAGAAATTCAGTTCGGATTGTTAGTTAAGGTGATAGGCAACTTAGGAGTATAGTAGTGAAGCTGGTCATAGTATAGTGGGGCGAGGATTCCAGAGATTTCACCTGGAAACTCTGGATAGTTTAAGAAAGCATATCTGGATTTGTGTCTGGATAACTAGCGATGTTTGTTAGGATAGATTGTTGGTTGTTTGTTAATATATGAATGATATGTATGTTTGAATGTTTGATATGACAACTTTTAAATTATCTTTATTTTAAATTTCGGGGACGAAATTCTTTTAAGGGGGAAGGAATGTAACGACCCTAGATTTTGGCCCTGTTATTTTAATAAATATTTAATCTAATTAAACAAAAAGTAAACTGATCATTTAAAAAAATGAATATGATTTTTGAAATATTGCCATTTTTTATAATGCATTTGTATTTTGAAAGAAAATTAATTTGAAAATTTGAATAAAATCTCTTAATAATATTTATCTTATACAATTGAATTAAAATGTCTATTCTATTAACATTTGGTAAATATACATATGGACGATAATGTTTAAATTAAAATTTAATTCTAGCAATATAAAATATAAATATAAAATAAGTATAAATCTAAGAAAATCACATTGTACATAATTTAAATATTTATAGTTAAATACAAATACAAATAAATATAAAGTATGAGTAAACTCATGAATCTAATTTAAATATTGATAGTTAAAATATAAATATAGTATATTAAGTATAACACATGAATATAACTTAATTATTGATAAATACAAATAGAAATAAATATAAGTAAACCATATTGAATATAATATTGATAGTTAAAATATTAAATATAAACATAAATAAGTAAGCATGAATACCATATAAATATTGATTGTCAAAATATAAAATACGAAAAAAAAAAATGTTACACAAAATATCTTCACATATAAAACATAAACATATGTTGTATATTGAGAAAACTTGAAGTTAACAAGACCAAAGTAAGGTAAAACCAGACAAATATGTACATGCAAAGATAACAAAACAAACATTTTTATACAAGTATCTTCTTTTACAAGCTATATGTTTACCTGCCATATGTATGTCTTCATACAAAATATCTTCATACGGCCAAACATAATAATTTTGTAAACATATTTAGGAAGCAAAACATTTAATTGCTATCTTCTCAGCCAACAATTTTGTCATTTCAAAATATTTTGGAAACCTATTCATAAAGGAAGGAGCTGGCCAGTTACTACCTTCCCTTATTCATCTGTTATCTTCTATATATACTAGTGACCATCTTATTTTGAGTTAGTTCAGTAATACTTGAGAAAACTAAAGCAAGAAAAGGTAAGCAAACTCAAATTTAAATCCGAATAAAAAAAACAGACAGTATTTCAGGCAGTTTCAACTGCAGATTTAAGAAAACAGGAGATATCCTCTGTTCAAGGAATTTGGCAGGTAAGTAAACATCAATTTTAAGTTTAAGTTTAATTAAAATTAGTAGAGATAATTCATTTATTATGTGGTATTGTATCTTTTTGGACTGGAATATAATTCTGTGTGTATTATGTGATGCTCTGTACTTATCTGTGTGTTACAGTTTGTATATTCTCATCAAAACTCAAATTATTCTCATCTAATTATGAAAATCTTAGAGTTTTTTTTTCACAAACAAGATGTTTAAAACCTAAACCAAGATTTTTAAATTTGTTTTAAGCTTGTTGCAAGAACAATAACCCTGAAACCATGTTTACAGGAAATTAGTAAAAAATTGATAAATCCTACTGATGTAAAAAGTTAATTCATGTTTATAATTTGGAATATTACTGAAATTCATGATTTTTGAAACAAAAACGAAGTCTTATAATTAAGTATTTCAAGATCGGTTTGAAATTGAATAAGGTTTGCATTTTTTTCAATTCCTGGCAATCGAATCATTAATAATTATTGGAATTTGATTTGAAGCATGTTTGAACATCTCTAATGTTGGGAAAATTGTTGAAATATTTTTCAATTGCATGAATGTGTCGAACGAGATTTATTTCGGGTTTTTCTTCAAGTTCTTGCACTTGTCAGTGATGTGTCGAGTTCATCTTCATCCCGTGATCGAGTGATTAGAGGCTCGGGTGGAAGATTGCTGGGGACGTTGTCGAGGTGTGGGCGAGTTTCCATCGCCTCCGGTGGACCGTGTTTTGGTGGCGAGGCGTTTGTTTGCAGTGAGGTCGACCGTTTCTTTCATTCGAACTGCAAAATTTTTGATTTGAATTTTTGGTGGTACTGCGACTTTGGTTTTCACGTATTCGTGCTAGTTGGGATTTGCGCGAAGCCTCAGAAGCTCGCCGGAGCCACGAGCGACGCTGTACACGTGTAAAACATGGTGGTGTATCAGTGTTTGAAGTTGGGGAGAGGGGGCGCTGGCTCGAGTCAATCTCGAGAATATTGGTTGTATGCTTCGAGTTTCTTTTGAGTTGAGTGCGTGAGCATATTTACTGATGATTTTAATTTATATCTAAGTTAAAACTTAACTTGCCGAAAGAAAAAAAAAAGGAGAAGATGAAGTTTGTGTGGGAATGGAGGGGAGACTGGGGGAATCCAGTATGCAACTCGAAGTACCACTCGAGTAAGGACGGGGGAAGCCTCGGTTTATTATTAGCTTTGAACTGTTGTAAGGGGAGTGTAACGACCCGTATTTTACGTGTCGACATATCGTAAAATAGTTGCATTAGGTCGTTAGTATTGCTTGAGTCGTTTTGAACCTAAGTAGTAGGGTTTACGGCTTAAGGGGTTAGGCCGTGCGATAGCTAGCTCGTGGGTAGCCTAAGTCGTTCGGAATTGAGTCATGACCGACTTAGTGCTTAGGTCGTGTGATAGCTTGAGTCGTGTAGGAGATAAGTCGGTTGTACGACTTAGTGGTGTTGAGCGACTTAAGGTGTTGCTGAGTTATGGTAGGTAGCGACTTATAGGGTTAACGACTTAGAGCTTAAGTCGTATGGTGTTAGCTCGTGTGGAAGGTAGCTTAGGTCGTGTACGAGTTACGACTTAAGATAGTTGACGACCTAAGAGTCAGCGGGTTAGTGGAGTTAGCGACTTAGGGGCTGGAACGAGTTAACGAGTTAAGGGATAAATTGTTAACGAGTTAGTGAGTTACTGGGGTTTTAAGTCGTTGGGGGGTTTAGTTGATAGGCCGTGAACGACTCAAGGTTATAGGTTAGGTCGTTGGGAAGTTTATCTGTCGAGACTGTAGACCTATTACCGTCTCGAGTGAGCTTTTTATGGTTTGAGGATTCCATTGTTGGAATGTAATTTTGGATGAGCTTGAGTTTGGATCTGTCGGATGGACAGGAGCAAATCATGATATCTTGATATCTCAAGGTGTAGTAGCTGTGTAATGGGACACAGTGAGTTTGGATGTCTCCGAAGATGTTTCTTTGGAACAAGTTAAGGAAGTATGTACGTTTCGGAATTGTGACCAAGTTCAGCAGGGTATTTTTGTTTGATTGAGGCCCGAGTTTCTCAAAGAGCTTTAAATGGAAGTCTTTGGACATTGAGGTTAGCCCTATAGCTTGGAGTGTTCTGTGTGCTGTCGAGAAGGTTTGTTGATTAACAGTTTTCTTGAGGTGATTTTAGATGTAGCAGAGTGAATTCATTTCTTCGATGGATTGACCTGAACAGTATATGGCTGTTCTGGATTGTGAAGGGAGAACAAACTTATTTGGGTAGAATTACCAGAGTGTTGTGCGACAATTCTGGAATTCATTTGTGTAATCTTTTTCATGGAGTGGAGATTTTTTTTAAGTATTGATGTGAACCAAGTTTTTCCTGATGTATTCGAGAAGTTAATTGTTTGTCTTCCCATCGAGAGATAGTGTTTCGTGTTGATTTGATTCCAGGGTAGTGCTAGTGATTCAGCCTAGTTGGAGGATGGTTCCGAGAATGGAAGTAGAGTTAGTTGAGCAGATTCAGGATCTTCTAGGAAGGGGTTGAACAAGTCTAGTTTTTATTCTTGTTAGGGTTCTGTGACAGTGTTGTCGCTAAATCAGAAGGATCGATAAGAGTATGGATAAGTTTGTTTTGGTATATTCTAAGTGTGAAGAAGAGCCCAAGCAGTATTTGAGAATAGTGTTGGAGACACTGAGGAGGCATGTTTTGAAGGCGAGTTCTTTAAGTGCCATTTTTGGAAATCGGAAGTTATTTTTGGGGCACATTATTTTGGGTGAAGATATCTCTATAGACTCAGCAAAGGGAGAATCTATTCTAAAATGGAAGCAACCGATGGAAATTCATAATTTTTTGGTTTAACTGGCTATTACAGGAAATTTATCAGAGACTATTCCAGATTTCTTCACATCTGACTAAGTTAGCAAAGAAAGGAGTTAAGTTGGATATTCCATGTGAAGAAGCTTTCTAAGAATGGAAGACGTGGCTAACCAGTGCTCCAGTGATTGTTATTCCGGAAGGGAAGGGCAGATTTGGTATTTATAAGAATGATTGTATAATGGATTTGGGAAGCAGTGTTGATGCAAGATAGAAGAGTAACTGCGTATGCGTGACAGCAATTAAAGCAACATGAAGGGAACTACGCTACGCATGACCTCGAGTCGTTAGCCATTGTATTTGTTTTGAAGATTTGGAGGCACTATCTGTTGGGAGAGAATTTGAGGTATTCGCGGACCACAAACCATTGGAATATATTTCTCTGTCTAAGGAAATGTTAATCTGAGGCAGCCATGGTGAGTCGAATTTCTGACCTCTTATGATATGGATATTCTGTATACCCAGGATAAGCGAATGTTGTGGTTGATGCTCTTAGTAGGAATGCAGTTTTGTTCTTTTGGGAAGTTATTCTTCCTCTCCAGGGCAGAATTATAAGTAAGCAAAGGGAGGATAGATCTTTTGAGGAATTGATTCTTAAACTAAGGATGGAAGGCGTTCAGATTTTAAGGTAGATGATCAAGGTGCTTAAAGGATTAGTGGTCGTTTGTGTGCCTAATATAGATGAATTGAGGCAATAAGTTTTAGATGAATGACATCACTCCAAACTGAATATTCACCCAGAATCTTTAAAAGATGTATAAAGATATGTGAAGAATTTTCTGGAGACCGAGCATGAAGAGGGTCGTAGCTGCTTTCGTTTATAGTTGTGCTTTCTATCGGCAAGTTAAGGTGATCAATAGAAGTTGTCTAAGATTATTGCTATGTTTAGAAATCTTAGATGGAAGTGGGCGATGATTTCGATGGATTTCATCGACGGTTTGCCAAGAACCAAGAAAAGGAAACGATGGAATATGGATTAGTGTGGATCGATTAACTAAGAGCGGTCATTCTATACTAGTTAGGTAACTCGGACTACAGTTTCAGGCCAAAATTTTCTTGGGGAAAATAGTAAAATTGTTTGGTGTTCCTGTTAGCATAATAAGTGATCGTGACCCTATATTTTTCACCAGAAAATTTCTGGAAGATTTTGCAATTGACTTTTGGAACGAGTTTGAAATTTAGTATAGCCTATTATCCTCGGACGGACAGAGAGACTGAACCGTATTTTAGAGGACACGAGGCAAGTTTGAGTTTTGGATTTTGGTAGATTGTGGAAGACTATCTTGTGTTTGGACCAGTTTTGTTTTGTGAAGTTTCTGATCAGATTAGGCTTATCAAAGGATAAGATAAGAGCTTCTCAAGACCGTCAGAAGAAGAAGTACGCAGATAAGAAGGAGACAATTGGAATTCATAGTGTATTCTGTGTGACCCATCTAAGAAATTTGTTCTTGATTCAGTATTAGTTGTAGAATCAATAGTACAGGAAGACATGGAAGATGAGCCGAATGTGACTGTGGATAGAAATTCAGTTCGGATTGTTAGTTAAGGTGAGAGGCAACTTAGGTGTATAGTAGTGAAGCTGGTCATAGTATAGTGGGGCGAGGATTCCAGAGATTTCACCTGGAAACTCTGGATAGTTTAAGAAAGCTTATCTGGATTTGTGTCTGGATAGCAAGCGATGTTTGTTAGGATAGATTGTTGGTTGTTTGTTAATATATGAATGATATGTATGTTTGAATGGTTGATATGACAACTTTTAAATTATCTTTATTTTAAATTTCGGGGACGAAATTCTTTTAAGGGGGAAGGAATGTAACGACCCTGGATTTTGGCCCTGTTATTTTAATAAATATAAAATCTAATTAAATAAAAAGTAAACCGATCATTTAAAAAAAATGAATATGATTTTGGAAATATTGCCATTTTTATAATGCATTTGTATTTCGAAAGAAAGTTAATTTGAAAATTTGAATAAAATCTCTTAATAATATTTATCTTATACAATTGAATTAAAATGTCTATTCTATTAACATTTGGTAAATATATATATGGATGATAATGTTTAAATTAAAATTTAATTCTAGCAATATAAAATATAAATATAAAAATAAGTATAAATCTAAGCAAATCACATTGTACATAATTTAAATATTTATAGTTAAATACAAATACAAATAAATATAAAGTATGAGTAAACTCATGAATCTAATTTAAATATTGATAGTTAAAATATAAATATAGTATATTAAGTGTAACACATGAATATAACTTAATTATTGATAAAATACAAATAGAAATAAGCATAAGTAAACCATATTGAATATAATATTGATAGTTAAAATATTAACTATAAACATAAATAAGTAAGCATGAATACCATATAAATATTGATTGTCAAAATATAAAATACAAAAAAAATGTTACACAATATCTTCACATATAAAACACAAACATATGCTGTATATTGAGAAAACTAGAAGTTAGCAAGACCAAAGTAAGGTAAAACCAGACAAATATGTACATGTAAAGATAACAAAACAAACATTTTTATACAAGTATCTTCTTTTACAAGCTATATGTTTACCTGCCATATGTATGTCTTCATACAAAATATCTTCATACGGCCAAACATAATAATTTTGTAAACATATTTAGGAAGCAAAACATTTAATTGCTATCTTCTCAGCCAACAATTTTGTCATTTCAAAATATTTTGGAAACCTATTGATAAAGGAAGGAGTTGACCAGTTACTACCTTCCCTTATTCATCTGTTATCTTCTATATATACTAGTGACCATCTTCTTTTGAGTTCGTTCGGTAATACTTGAGAAAACTAAAGCAAAAAAAGCGAAGCAAACTCAAGTTTAAATCCAAATGAAAAACAAACAGTATTTCAGGCAGTTTCAACTGCAGATTTAAGAAAACAGGAGATATCCTCTGTTCAAGGAATTTGGCAGGTGAGTAAACATCAATTTTAAGTTTAAGTTTAATTAAAATTAGTAAAGATAATTCATTTATTATGTGGTATTGTATCTTTTTGGACTGGAATATAATTCTGTGTGTATTATGTGATGCTCTGTACTTATCTGTGTGTTACAGTTTGTATATTCTCATCAAAACTCAAATTATTCTCATCTAATTATGAAAAGCTTAGAGTTTTTTTTACAAACAAGATGTTTAAAACCTAAACCAAAATTTTTAAATTTGTTTTAAGCATGTTGCAAGAACAGTAAGCCTGAAACCATGTTTACAGGAAATTTGTAAAAATTTGATAAATCCTACTGATGTAAAAAGTTAATTCATGTTTATAATTTGGAATATTACTTAAATTCATGATTTTTGAAACAAAAAAGAAGTGTTATAATTAAGTATTTCAAGATCGGTTTGAAATTGAATAAGGTTTGCATTTTTTTCAATTCCTGGCAATCGAAACATTAATAATTATTGGAATTTGATTTGAAGCATGTTTGAACATCTCTGATGTTGGGAAAATTGTTGAAATATTTTTCAATTGCATGAATGTGTCGAACGAGATTTATTTAGGGTTTTTTTCAAGTTCTTGCACTTGTCAGTGATGTGTCGAGTTCATCTTCATCCCGTGATCAAGTGATTAAAGGCTCGGGTGGAAGATTGCTAGGGACATTGTCGAGGTGTGGACGAGTTTCCATCGCCTCTGGTGGACCGTGTTTTGGTGGCGAGGCATTTGTTTGCAGTGAGGTCGACCATTTCTTTCATTCAAACTGCAAAACTTTTGATTTGAATTTTTGGTGGTACTGCGACTTTGGTTTTCACGTATTCGTGCTAGTTGGGATTTGCACGAAGCCTCAGAAGCTCACCGGAGCCACGAGCGACGTTGTACACGTGTACAACATGGTGGTGTATCAGTGTTTGAAGTTAGGGAGAGGGGGCGCTGGCTCGAGTCAATCTCGAGAATATTGGTTGTATGCTTCGAGTTTCTTTTGAGTTGAGTGCGTGAGCATATTTACTGATGATTTTAATTTATATCTAAGTTAAAACTTAACTTGCTGAAAGAAAAAAAAAGGAGAGGATGAAGTTTGTGTGGGAATGGAGGGGAGACTGGGGGAATCCAGTATGCAACTCGAAGTACCACTCGAGTAAGGACGGGGGAAGCCTCGGTTTATTATTAGCTTTGAACTGTTGCAAGGGGAGTTAGGTAAATTTTGGGTTTGCCTGGATTTAAGCAGTGTAAAGTTAATAAATGTTGACAATTAGAGTTAATTTTTTTTATATACTAGTTTAATTATTAGTTAATGTATAACAATTTATAAACTCTTAACTAATATTTTATTAAGTGATTATTTTAAGTTAATATAAGATTCATTATCGTTTGAGGTTATAATTAATAAGAAGTTAGTCTCCAAAATTTAAAGAAGGCTTTTAAATGTTTAATTTAGTTGAACAGTTAATATTAATTAATTATTTTAGAAAGAAACTAAGGATAATTACATTAGAATTATAATTAGAGATTCGTTAATCAATGAACTTTGTGATTAATTAAATTGTGATTAACTACTTAAGTTAATTAATGAATGCTTAATAGATGATTAATTAGGTAATTTAATTACGAATTAATAATTAATTAAGTAACTAACGGTTAATCAATGGATAATTAAGTTTTATAAGTTAATAATTAAAGTTATTAATTAATAATTAAGAATAATTACTAAGTAATTAAGATATAATTATTAATTAAGAGTTGATTATTAATTAAATAATTTGAAATGGAATAAGTAATGAATTATTAACTAATGATTAATCTAGCAGGATTAAGAGGTTAATCCTCAAGCAATTGGTTTAATTGAATTGATTAAATTGAGAATTCAAGGTGATTGCTTTGGATGGTTATGTTTATAGAACATCTGATTGTGATAGTTATTTGGTGATATTTTGTGATGCTCTGTGATATGCTGTGATATATCTATAATATTTGGATATGAATCATCTGTGATAAATGTTATGTTAATTCAATTGTTGAATTTAAATTATTAAACTGTTTAAGTTAATTAGACAACTTGGCCTTTAAAATGGCGTTTGGATTTCGATGAGACCGGGATCGGGTATCCAATTGATATTCCGAAAACCACATCGATCCAAATTAAACGTTAGGTCGTGAATTCTCAAGTGAAGATCGAGATGGTGTTTTCAGAATGCAAGGGTTATCGTCGTTGACTCTGAGGGTGATTCCAAAATGAATGTGACGAGATAATGCCTTCGGTTTCGTTCGAACCCGGAACGAACTTGTATGGATTGAATGCTTTCAACACATCGTCAGGCGGACGATGAGAATTCTAAGAAATATGTCCTGTAAAGGTAATCGCAGCCTCAAGCCTCATCAACCGGGAATGGCTAAAAAAGGGGAGGTGCAGCAAGGTTAGGTGGGTCATGCCCAAGAAGGACGAGATATACCCCTGTCTAGATGTCCCTTTATTTCGGCTGTGTGGGCGGTTGGATATGCGCACCAACTGCGGGATTATCTTGTTCGGGACTGTTCAGTAAGGAATGGTTCCGACCTTGTGTTGCAGGGGAGTTAGGGTGGCTCCTCGGTACAGTGATCTAGACCACGTACTGCGACTGGCGGTACCCCAGTAATCCTGCCATTGTATGGGATCCAATTTCCAATAAGCGTCGTATGTTCTGATTGTGCCCAACTACGTTGGAATGTGAGATGTAAGTATTTCAGCTATTTCTGTATTTTACTTGAAAACCCTAGACACTAATATCACTGGATTTCCTATAAAATGTTTTGGTTAGCATAAGGTAAAAACTTACCCGTATTTATTTGTGGGGAGTCTTACGTGATACCTTTGTTTTAAAAGGTTTTCAAAAATTAAACAATTTAAACCGTTTACTCATACCAGACCCATGTCTGACCCGGAGTTTATATTTTGTTTTCATAAACTCTTGGGTACTCAAATTTTTACGAGTATCCAAGTGATAGGTTTGGATTTTGATGCTGGAGGAGCTTGGAGCAGGAGTTTCCAGACGTATGTAGATATCTATCTAGTTCCGCTGTGTTAGTTGATGTATACTGTATCTCTGATGTATATGGTGACAGATATATGTATGATTGTCATGTGTATTGATATTGTATAACTCTGATATATGAAATCCATGTAATAGAAATGTGATATATTATATTTTGTTCCGTTCCGCTGTGAGATTCTGATGTTTTGTTTCTTTCTTTTCTATTCTTTTCTATTTCTATCCCTTTTCTTTCTTAATGATGATACGTCTTTCTGGTAGTAGAAGGACGGGTCGTCACAGTTAATGAATATTTCACGTTTAAATGAATTTAAGGAAATTTTTAGTAAACTGAAATTTTAGATTATTTAAATGATATTGAATTTATTAAGTGAATATTTCAGGACTAAATAACAATGAGGTTAAATCGAGATCTATATGAAACTATTAAATTGAACTATGAAATGTTGAATTTTTGAGCTTTGAAATATACTGGAACTTAAATGGTTCAATTTTGATTCAGCGCTATATTTGAAATCAATATAATTTGAATTTATTATTTAGAAAACTGAATTGAATGAAAATAGATAAAGTGAGATTGCATTTGATTTGAATGGGAGAGGAGAGTTGATTTTGAAGCGATTTGCGAAATTTAGAAATATATATATATATCTAGCGAAAATGATATTTTGGTTTTGAAGTATAAATAAATTGGAATGACCACAGTGTTATAGTGTACATTTCTACCATGTAGATAGTTTTGCAGATCCTTAGAGGATGTTTATCCCAAACATCATTTGAGTTACTTGTATTCCAGTTCATATTTCACTTGAGTTGGATTTATTGCTATAAGAATGTTAATCCTGACTCGAGTGTTTTGTGTTTTGCTTTACGCTCGGGTCAGACTGAGTGATACAGCATTAGAGACTCACCTTTGGAGTTCGGAGCTTCATTTGGAGATCCAACTATTGATTCATCTTTCAGCTTTTCAAGTGGATTGGTTCAGAGAAGTCATCGGTCGTACTGAAGACTTCACTGTATTTGAGATATTCTGATGTATTTTATTTCTAACTCAGATGTATATAATAGCTTCATGAGCTACTATTCTTTATCTATTCCGCTGCATTATATTACTCTGTGTCTGTGATCTGTGAATATTAATTTACTATCTATGTGAGTTTGCCAAATTAAATTAACAATTCAGTATTTTGAACAATCAAGTCCGACATGTATGGATGCAAATGTTTGAAAATTTCAGGTCGTTACAATATACTGTGAAAAAAATGACTTTGGCATTTGACTAGAATTGTAAAACTGTTGCTGACTTTTGAATTTGTGCATTGTTTTATTTTTCAAAATTTCCTGCTCGATTTTGTCTCGGCTTTGATCACTACATCACTATATCGTTTGTGTGTATGCTCGACTTGATACTCTGTTCATCTTATCACTTATAGTTGCATATACATATCTGAAGCATTTTTGTATATGTATTCTATCAATTTTAGTTTCACTGTACTACTGTCACATGTCATTGTTTCTCCTTTGATTTAGCTGGTGACTTTGGTTCCGGTTAACTCTGGTCATTTGAATTTATGTTGTTCGACATGTTTGTTCATGACTATAGTTTCATATATATCATCACTATGTTGATTGATCGTAGCCACTTTCATTTCTCACTGCTGTTTCACGTATATTATCACTACATATATTGTTTATGACTTCGTCCTGTTTTTGCATCGATCTGTACTTTGTTTGAGCTGAGCATTTTGACTTTTCAGTTGCACGGTGTTTTCTGGGTTTATATGAACTTTTGTTGATTCATCTTTGCTTGCATCTATGAATGTGTATACTTGGTTTATGTTTGTCTGGTTCTCCTATACATCGATGTCACCTCTGTCCTTTGTAGCATGCATTATGTACCGTGATGTTCACCATGTATATATGTATGTTTCGCTGGTGACATTGTTTTCATTTGAAGCTGCTCTGTGTCTTGTTCATGTTGACTCTGTAGTCTGCAATGCTTGGAGACTCATGTATGGTTGTAGTTGAATATTGGTCTTGCATCTTCGTTCATCATGTAGTCAAGTGTGTACACATCTTTTTACATATAGTCTGGTTGATGGTCTCTGATTTGATGTAATCGAGTCCGGTACCTTTTGAAGTTTGCATCCGTTGGTCTGCACCTTAGTTGTTCCACATAAGTTCACATTGTATTTATGTCTTCTCGAAGTTGCCTCTGATGTCGTGGCATTCATACTTTATTGTCATGTAAACTTGTTGTCTTCACTTGTTCCACATGAGTCCATTTGCATTGCGCTGTCATATGATCATTTGGTTGTATTTTGGTTTCTTTGACCACATGTGCTAGTTCTGGTTGAAGTTATTTTGAACATGGTCATTGTATTGAACTTGCACCTATGTTGAATCCAGCTTATAGCTCGGGTTTGACCTTATGCTCGTATCGTGATTTCACTTGAGTTGAACCCGGCATTTAATTGGGTTTGACCCTGTGCTCACCTATCCCTGTAATTTTATCAAGTGTTATATCGGTGTGCACGGCCTTCTGGCATGTACAGTGATACACTGTGCATGTCACAAGCTGCTCGTGTATGATGAATTCAAATTTAAATGATGACGAACAACCCAAATAACTGAGGCAAATAATATTTTCAAAATTACATTTTATTTTACACTGCAAAAATATTTTATTTTCAATTTTAGTATGTCAATGAGTATTTTGTAGATTGCTTAGATGCTGGATTCAATCTGGAATGGAGTTGAAGATAAATACAAGTGAATGAGTGATATGTAGTGAGGACATTTGTATAAAATGAAATGTATTGAAATTGAAAGTTTATTTATATAGTAAAAGCACAAATTTGTACTATTCAAAATTGTAATAAATATTTGTTTGAATAAAATTTCCGTTTGAATTTAAACACTATGTTATTTATTTTATTCAGCAAATATTTATTTAATTTGTGAAAAATAAAATATTACATTAACAAATACATTTAAATGAATATATATATATATATATATGTTTATTATCATAAAAAAATCATATACTAGCATATTCAACAAGGAGTACTCCAACCACTGGAAGTGCCCAAATGGAAATGGGATCAAGTGTCGATGGATTTCATGGATGGTTTGCCATGAACTCGGAAGGGTAATGAGGCGATTTGTGTTATTGTGGATCGTCTGACCAATACTGCCCACTTTATCCTAGTTAAATCCACTCGAACGGCAGCGAGTTTGGCAGAGTTATAAGTGATGGAGAATGTTCGACTCCATGGAATACCAAGTAATATAGTGAGTAATCGAGACCCGATCTTCACTAGCAAGTTTTGGGAGGCATTTCAAGCCACACTAGGAGCCAAGTTGAACTTCGGTATTGCTTACCACCTACAGTCTGATGGGCAAACTGAGAGAATAAATTGAGTCTTGGAAGATCTTTTGCGTGCTTGTATTCTTGATTTTGGAGGTTGATGGGAGGATCATTTGCATTTGGTTGAGTTTTCATATGATAATAGTTATCAGGCCAGTATTGGAATAGCTCCTTTCGAAGCATTGTATGGTCATCCTTATAGATCACCTTCTTGTTGGATTGAGTTGGGTGATAGGCTTGTTCTTGGTCTGGACATGATTAGGGAAGCTTCTGAGAAGGTTGATTTCATTCGAAAGAAGTTGAAAACTGCCCAGAGTGGACAAAAAAGTTATGCCGATGACATGGGAAGAACTTTAGAGTTCCAGGTTGGAGATTCAGTTTTCTTAAAGGTTTCTCCAATATGTGGAGTTTTGAGATTTGGAAAGATGGGTAAGCTGGCACCGTGATATATAGGTCCTTTTCCTATACTTGAGAGGATTGGTCCTCTGGCTTATTGAGTGCAGTTAGCTAATTGGTTAGCTGGCATGCATAATATGTTCCATGTTTCACACCTTCGGAAGTATGTGGACGACCCAGATCATATCATTGAGGAGGCCACTCAACAGGATTTAGAAATCATGCCTAACTTGGCAGTGAAAAAAGAACCATTGTAGATTATTGGTCGAGATGAAAAGCGGTTAAGGAATAAAGTGGTGAAATTGATAAAAGTACAATGGAGTGGAGATCCGAATGATTGTACTTGGAAAACAGAGGAAAGCATGCAGAAGTCCTATACCAAGTGTAGAGTGGATATTTCGGCTTGATCTGGTAAGTCATTTCTCTATCTTTTTTTGTGTTCAAATGTTCTTTCTTTGTCTCTCTATCTATCAAATTTGTAGGATTAAATTTTCTTTAGGGGGAAATTTGTAACGATCCTATTTTTAAGCTAAATTTAATTTAGTAATTAATACAATTTTTACAATTAATTTATGAACTAATTTTAATTTTTCAAAAAAAAATAAGATATTTGTTTGCTTATGTATATATATATATATTGTAAATAGAATTTTGATTTGAAATTCAAAAATAAATATCTTAAAAAATAAATTGGATAAAAAACTCTGTATTTTAAAAACTAATATATATATATATATGTTTATTTATTAATGTATAATTAGTTTTAAATCATTTTCTTTAAAGTTATATAAATATAAATAAGAGGAACTGTATTTATTCAAATTGAAAATATAATATAAAAACATATTAAAACATTAAGGCGTGCAAATTAACAAGTGCAACCATTTTAACATGCAATTTGACAAGTGTCATTAGTTATTTTCATTTTTTAAAATAATAAATAAAATAAAAACAAGACTATATATATCTATACTCTTCCTCTTCTCCTGTTTCTTTCTTATATTCAATTAAAACTAAACCTAAGAAGCTAAAACAAGAGATTAAAATCTAAAGCAACAACCTCCTTCAATTTTAAAACCTGTAGCATCTCAAATTAGAAGTAATCAAAACAATTTCGGTTCAACTCTGCTAAGCAAAGATCAGATCAATTTCCAATTTTCAAAGTTTTCAAGTTTTAAAGCTCCTCTATTCAACATTTTAAAAACAGTAAGTAAACTAACATATTAAAACTCGAATCTGCTTCTATATCTTGATGTTTGTGATTGATACTTGAAGTATGTTGTGAAAAATGTTTGTATAGATATAAAATATGCTTGCATGTCTATATATATGTAGGTGATTGGATGCATGTCTGTATACAAGTATACTTGCCTCTATTCTAAGTATACAGGTTTAAAAACTTATTCAAAATTTAAAATCTCATCCCCTAATTCTTTTTAGACTTTGATGTACAAAAAAAATGTGATTAAATTATCAAAATCTTGATTTTAATAATATTTGTAAGTACAATTAGTTGAGTATTTTCTGGAAATTGGAAAAACAAAGTGACAACCCGAATCATGTCGAAAATTTGACTGTCTTGATTTCTTGATTCATTTATATAATCTAATTTGTTTTCAAAAACTACAATTTTTAAAAGAAAAATCATGATTTTTAAGTTTGTAAATCAAGGGCTTGCGAGTTGAATGAGAATGGGATTTGGGGAATTTTACGATGATCGGAGTAAGGTGGGTGGTCGGGGTCGCTGCTAGAGGTAGCTTGGAGGTCAGCGATCTCAAAGCTAAAATGATCTGTGGATTTTCTAATCAACGTGGCGGTGCCATGACATTGATTTAGGTTCTGTAGCCTGTTGCGGTCGACGTGAGTTTCGAAACGAGTTCGTCATCGTCAAAGCATTGGACTGGCTCAGAGTGCGGGGGATCGGAGCTTGGGTCAACGGCGGAGCTATGGTCGGAGTTTCGACGGCTCTGGTGACATGAGGCGGCGGGTCGAGGAGGATTTCGGATGAACTGTTTTGTTCCAGTGGGTTTGTTAGTGCTCGATTTCGAGTTCGTCATCGATGCGAGGTTTTGGGTGATCGAAATCAAGAGTGGTGGTCCAAGATGACATGGCGGCGATGGCATCGATGGTCGGAGCTGCTGTGTTCGCCTGCGCACGTGAACATGTGTCAGGTGTATCAGTGTTTGGGTGATGCTACTATTGGTTTTGAGAAGATGGTGGTGTCTCGGGTATTGACTCGAGGAAGTGATGAGTTGGCTCGGGTTTGTTTTCGAGTCGTACACGAGTATGTAACAAGGTTTTTGAATTTAAACAAAACAAAGTTTAAAAGAAAAAAAAAGAAGATTTTGACTCGGGTTTGTATTCGAGGAGGTGAAGTTTTGGCTCGAATTTGGCCTCAGGTTGTTCGCGAGTGATTTTGACATGTTACACGGTTTCAAAACTTAAACTAAAACAAAATAAAAAAAAGAAGAGGGAAGATTTCTCGGGTTGGTACTAGGAAAGACTCGGGTCTATGTGCTTTAGTATAATAGCAGTTTTAATTTTTTTAAAACAAATCAAGTTTTATTGAATTTTTTTTAAACCACATCTTTTAAAATAATAATTTTATAAGTTTGAAATTAGATAAATATTTTAAAATAAATTATTTTATATTAATTAAGTTTAAGATATTTTATTAAATGTCTTTTATTTTTAATTAATCCTTAAGTTATTTAAATAAATTTAATAGTGTAATTAAGTAGTTAATTAAGAAGGTGAAATGTTTAATCATTAATTAACTTAAAGGTCTTAAGTTAATTTATTGGTTAATGATAAATTATTTCCAAAGGTTTATTAAATAAGATTTTTAAATGATAATTAAGTAAATAATTAAGATAAATGGTTTATCTTAAATTAATTAAGGTCATGGGTAATTAAATATTAATTAACTAATGAATGTAATTAAATAATAATTAATTAAAGGTTAATTAATTAATAATTAAAGGTTAATTAATTAATGTTTAAAGGATAATTTATTAATAATTGAAGAGTAATTAATTAGTAATTATACGATGATTAATTAATGCAAGTAATTAAGGATGATTAAGTAATTTCATTAGTTAATTAAAATAATAACAAATGATATGTAATTAATTAATGATAATTATGCAGGGTTAGGTAATTAATTCATAAGTAATTAATTTATTTGGATTAAATTAAATTAATTATAAATTATGTGATTAATCAATCTTTCTTATGGATGATAAATTATAATGAATGCTTGGATTGAATAATATCTCTAGTATATTAATCTGTAATATTATGTGATATGAATTGCTTTGGATTGAGCCGTGATAAATGTAAGTTATTTATCTATGATGAATTGCTTATAATGTTCTACATTAAATTATAAAAGGTGGATCTTTTGTTCAAAAGATTAAAAACGGAAATTTGTTTAAACCATTGAAAAGGGAAGGTTTCGGGAATTAAGGGCTAAAAAGTTGTGACTTAACTAAGATTTGAATGTATCCATATGTTTTAAATAAGCTCTCATTATTCAGAAAGGCCGGGGGAGGGCATTAAGTCAAAAACCCATTTCGAATAACGATACGACGGAATGGAATTACATTTGAAGACGGTGGTTGAAGACTGGTTATTTTGGAAAATGAAAGGATTTCCTGTTGATTATCTCTGCACGGAGTTGCTCCGGTATAGAGATTACCCTATGTGACGGGGAGTCCGGACAAGATTGGGGATATCCGGATTTGCAAGGACTTCTTTCCTTAATTGGACGAAGTACCTTCGGTTCCATTCAGACCCAGGATGGACTTGTATGGATGTATGTCTGACATTACACTTTGAGATATAAAGCTGGTTTCTATCAAATACATTTCTGTTAGTGGCGGAGAATTTATTCCCTTAGCTTAACACAATTCTTTGAGACGTACAAGCTCAAAGATTATGTAGTGGATAGTTATTAGTGGTATATTCCCAATTTGGTAATATGGCATGCTAAGAGTTGAGCATTGGTTGATCGTAGCATGGCTTTTGTGTAAAGAGTCGCTTTGTGGGACGAGACTTCATCAAACCTCACACCCCGAGAAATTGTCGAAACGGGAAGGATGCAGCAAGGTTATGGGGTTCACGAACCTAAGGGTATGTGCATTTTCTTTTGGATAAAAAGTAGTATTATGGTATGGAGCCCAGATGTTTTACTTATGTGGTTGTTGGAATTTGAGGCGCCTTGGTAAAGGTTGATTATGATCGGGGGATGGCACAGTCGTGACAGTTAGTTACGTAGTTGCAGAGGTAGCCCGACCTTGTATTGGTAGAGATCTGGTTAGGTTATCGAGACGTCCTTCTAGAGGCGTACCCATTCGGATAAAGGAAGTTCCTTACCTTGGCCATTTGTTAGAAATCCAAACGAAACAATACGAGCCCTTTACGATTTCAGTTGTAGAACCTGACATTTAACATGGTTGCTATAGTAGGCATACAATAATGTTGTGTATGCTGGCTTAGATCAATATTATACTTGCAAAAATGGTTTTCCACACTATGCACTAAAAATAATGCCAAAAGGATTTTCGCGTATCAAGCATGTTTGACTACTATAAGGAGAAACCGTCCCCATGTGTGTGATTGCATTTGAGTGTGTTCCGGGAGACCTTATGGTAGTTTCATTTTCCAAAACCATGAACGAATTTATTTTTGCATAAATAACTGTTTTTTAAGTTCTCACACCAGTCCCATGACTGACTCGGTGTTTATTGTCCCCTTTGCTAAACTCTGGGTGCCCTTTATTTTCCACACGGCCAGCCTAGAGTCAGGTTATCAGTAGGATATGGAGCTAAGTTTGGAGGTAGATGTGGATTCGGGATCTTTGAAGCTTTTAGTTTTGATCCTTTTTGTTTCGACTTTGGAGCTTTGGAAATGAAGGTGTAGTATGTTGAACTCTCTTGGAAGACCATGTTGATGTTATATTTTTCCGCTTTTATGTTGTATTCCGCTGTTGTGTAATATATAGGACTCTGATGATGTTGAGCACTTGTTGTAAGAATGTTGTAATCCATGAAGTGAATGAATGAAAGTTAATTTGATTTCAATGTGTTCTTATTATCTAATGTGTTATGACTTCAGTGATCCAGACTCCAACATTTGAATCTCTGGCATTTGAATATGAGTGATGTATTGGATGCCGATTTTCGAAGGTTGAAAGTTTGGGTCGTCACTGTGACGCCCCACCTCTATACCCACGCTAGCCAAGAACACTACGGTGTAATGTTGTCAACTAGCGCGGAGAATAAGGCTATTGAGGAGCGGCCATCCGTAGTTAGGTCTTACACTAGTATTGGTTATCTCGATAGGAGTGATATATATATGTTCTTTCATTTTTAATCTCTGATTTATTTACTCCCATCGACATACCCCAATTCCAGTATAAAACGAACTACGATGGTTCATAATAGTTTAGGACAGTAAATATAATAATAACACAGATAATATAAATGCGGAACACAGATAAAACTGAAAGTCTCTTATATACAATAACTGATGTCAGTTACAATACACGTGATACAATACATATGATACAACTACAACTGTCGACACTGGAGGTTACATATACAAGTACATTATCGTAAATAATATACATGAATATACAACATCCTATACTAAGACAACGACTACTCCAAAAAGTATGAAAAGACTTCATAGCTCTAGCAGCAACCCAAAGCAGGATATCTACAACTTGTAATAACTCGGTCTGACCCGAGTATTAAATTCAAAAGAAAATTATACATGGGTCAGTCTAATTCAAACTCAGTTATTAGTGCATAGAAGCAATAATAATGAAGTAACAAATAGACGACGGTCCCAATAAATCTCGTCTATCCGATCTTTAAATAAAGAAATCAAATAACGATGAATATAACACGTAACAGTGTTAAACAATAAATCAGCAGATTCAAATCATCAACAAAGATAAGTGAAAAGAATATCAATGAAGATAATTTGGAAAACATCAAAATTGCCCAATCGGCAATTAACAACAAAATCATCAAATTAAACCAATCAAAATACAATTTAAATCATATTGAATTGAATAAGCGAAACAGTTCAAACAATTGAAATATCAATTAAAATAACAATACGGGTAGGGCTGCAGTACACGCACGCGTGCACTGCCTCGCCACTACAGCATATGGAATGCGCAGAAGTTCAATACTGTGTGGCTGCAGTTCACGATTGCGTGCACTGCCTTTCCACTATAGTGATGAAATAGGAATCAGCACAAGGTCAAACCCAAGCATTTAAACTGGATTCAACTCAAGTGTAATTAGAAAAAAAATCCAATTGCATCAATGCAATGCAAACCCACAAGGGCAAGATTGCATACAAACGAAACTGCAGAGGTCAAGTCACTGCTCAACCCAGCTGCAGCAACAAAACAGTGCAGTAGTGCACAGAGAACTCAAGTTTGGACCAAATGCCATCGTATGTTATTGAGCAAACAAGTGCATAGATGTACACAATCCAAGCAACGCAGGATGACCACAACTCAACAACATATGTATAGCATGAAGGCATCAAGCAAATGGAACCAAACCCAAATTACAGTATCATTAAAACATGGATAGTGGAGTACATAGATACAAGAAGTCCAACAGCAAATGAACATCAAAATGAAAACTGCAAATTGAATCAGCATGTACAAACTAGCATCAAAATACAACAAAATAACAGTGACAACAATTGTATAGCAAGTTCATCCAAGCTTACAAGATGATACGCACATACAAAATCAAAGTCGTGCACAGGTCAGAGACTAAAGAATGGCCAGAGACAAAACCCAAAGAAACAATGCTACAAAAGATACCCGACTCAATTGAATCAAGTACACTTCAAGACAAGATAAATAAAACAAAGCCAAAGTCTTGGAAACCAAGAAATTAGCATTTTCACAAAATCCAGTTTCACCAAATCAAGGAACTAACAAATTCACAAAAATCCAAATGTCCCAAAACAACAGTATGGTAACCAGACCAACAGAGACAAGTGAACAAGACCTCAATGCACAGACTCGAGTACAACAGTGAAACAACAGTGGTGCACTGCAAATACAAGCTCAGCCTCAAGGAAAGGTACACGAGGCGAATACGAACAAATCCAAGGTCTACAGCAATTCAAAGAGATCATCAAAAACCAATGCCATCAAGTAATACACACGAAAACGAAACCAGGCAGTGATATGCACAGTGAAAACATGAACTAGAATAGAACTGTACTCAAGCACTTGCAAAAAAAACTGATACAAGTAAAAGTGTATCAAGCCTGAATAAAAGTGCAACAAGGATGGTTAAACCAGAAATTGTACAACTCACTGGGCAGAACACCCAGATGAACAACAAGATTTCAAGTGCAACCAATTGCAAGAGTAAAAAGGAAACGCACAAATATATACATATGAACACATATGTATACAAATTGTGGCAGTCCAAAATATTTACATAAATCAACATACTCAATTCAAGCGATCAAAGTCAACAGGAATCGAAATCGTGGTGGTCACGAACGAACTCAATATCGTCAAACCAAAATCGAACAGTGATGACCACGAAAACGAACAGCTCAAAACGAATAAAGACAAAAATAATATGTAGTTCAAAATCAAGTCAGAGCTACGATGACCATGGAAATCGATCAAAGCCGTAAGCACTAAGAAATCACAATATATACGCATATGAACAAGTCAGGGAAAATCACAGTCATTCGAAAATAATCAAACGGCCAACTTTAAATTATTAGACAAGTTCATAAATGAATATAAACGAAAATATAGGGACGAGAATCCTATTTAAACCACAACCTCATCTGCTAAATCAATTCAAAACCCAAGTCACGAAATGATGAATTGAATTAGATGTGAGTATAAATTACTCACCTTGATTGAAGCGAAGGCATCACGAAGACGAGCGAAGCTAAGAACGAACGAGAACCTAATTTGCGGCGAGCCGCCATTGATTTTCTTTTGGATGTTTTAGTTAGGGTTTGTGAAAAGTGGATAATAGAGGAACCGGGTTATCAACCCTTGATAATATTCATGGCATCAAAACAAATGAAACATGGGCCAATATTTAATTGAAGCCCGCAAAACACTTTAGCAATTTTTCAAAAGAATTTTTTAGCTAATTTAAAACTCCCAATTGCAATAAACCAACAGATTAATCGTTTAATGACGATTTCAAATTGATGCGAAATACCGGGTTGTTACAGACTCCCCTCCTTAAAGAAATTGCGTCCTCGCAATCATAAGGAATAAATGAACAAATGGTAACAACCATAAAGAACATCATCATAAGATGAAGAAATTTGAAATAGGAAGTTCACCATAAAGAGCTTGGAAGAACATCATCACAAGCCTGAGCGTGTTTGCTCGATGAATTCTCAGGATTCCTAAGTGCAATCCTTAGGATTTGAGAACCATTGAACTTCCGCAAGAAAAACTTCTTTATTTCGAAGGTGCTATACCCCGAAGCAATGATGTGAATAGAAGGTTGCTCAAAAGTCAAATAGGCAAAACTTCCATTCCTTCAATAACACTGGGCTCAAGAATAAAAATCGAAAATTACTAAGGCATTTCCGTAGTTGGAAGACGTGGAAAACGTCATGAATAGCAGAAAATTGAGCCGGTACACCGGCGTAGTACAATATAAACAGCAAAGAAATCTTTTAATTTCATAAAAGAAATTCACAAATTCTCTACAAAATTTAATTATCAAATAGATAATCAGAATACAGAAATCACAAAACAACAATATCTAATCATCGATACGATAATTAGAAGACAACAAAATCTAATTATCAACAAAGATAATTAGAAAACAAAAATCACAAGTATTTAATTATCACAAATGATAATCAAATCTCAATTCAACAAATATTTAATTATCAAAAACGATAATTAAATCTCAAATATCTAACTATCACAAGCGATAATCAGAAATCACAAATATCTAATTATCAAAAACGATAAATCAGAAATCACAAATATCCGATTATCAAAAACGATAATCAGAAATCACAAATATCCGATTATCAAAAACGATAATCAGAAATCACAAAATCCGATTATCAAAAACGATAATCAGAAATCACAAATATCCGATTATCAAAAACGATAATCAGAAATCACAAATATCCGATTATCAAAAACGATAATCAGAAATCACAAATATCCGATTATCAAAAACGATAATCAGAAATCATAAATATTTCAATTAACGAGTCCGGAATTAACCGAAATAGCAAACGCACATGTCCCATAATCACGAGTTTTACTAAATCGTTTAATTCACTTCATCGTTTCCTTGAAAGTGCAAAATTGTGTATTCTAAAAATAACATTTCACATTCTCAAAATACCGTAAAAATGGACAACAAAATAAGCATCGTGGGATAACCGCTTGAAAATCCATTTTAAAATTGACGGTTACAGAAGTCAAAGCGATAGTAATTTTTATACGTCAAAATCTCATCAAAATAATTGGCATCAAAATATAATACCAATGAATTTTCATTGATCAAAAATGTCACAAGAATCTTCTCAAAATAGAAAGGGGTATCATACCCTAAACTTGTATTCATAACAAGTCAATGACACACAAATTCACCAATGCACAAAAATTGATAAAACTTATCAATAGAAATCACGAAAATTGGTGAAGCACAAATTCTAGAAATCATCACAAGAAATCCAGAAAACACAAATTCTAGAAGTCTACACAAGAAATCCAGAAACACAAATTCTAGAAATCTACACAAGAAATCCAAAAAACTCAAAGAGGGAAAGAGGCCTATCACATGACGGTCCGAAGACCATGGGGAGCTACCCCATATGGGTGAGTCGGAATCACCCAGATGAGGTCTAGGCTAACCAAAAAGCAAAAAGGTATGTGTGAGTGGAATCACACAGATGGTGTCAAGCCTAACCTCGCAACAAAAAGGTATGTGTGAGTGGAATCACACAGATGGTGTCTAGACTAACCTTGCGGACAAAGAGATATGTGTGAGCCAGAATCACACCAATGAGGTCTAGTCTAACCTTGCAAACAAAGAGACATCGCACAATTGCTAGTCTAAATCATAAAATGATCGTCATGATCAACGAGAAGTGTCAATTACACTAGGTCTAGGCTAACCAAAAGGCAAAAAGGTATGTGCGAGTGGAATCACACAAATGGTGTCTAGCCTAACCTCGCAACAAAAAGGTATGTGTGAGTGGAATCTCACAGATGGTGTCTAGACTAACCTTGCGGACAAAGAGATATGTGTGAGTCGGAATCACACCAATGAGGTCTAGTCTAACCTTGCAAACAAAGAGACGTCGCACAATTGCTAGTCTAAATCATAAAATGATCGTCATGATCAACGAGAAGTGCCAATTACACTAAGCTAGTAAATATAAAAGTTTAGCTTCGTGTCCCATAACCACTTGCTTAACTTAAATATTTACGTACAAACTGTAAATCTTCAATAGAAAATTGTCACAAGAGGTTCAATCGAACAAGTTTAAGAATTAACCGACGAAGTGAACGTAAGCGTTTCATACCACTTGTTTTACTAAGTCGTTTAATTAGATTTCTCATCCGAGTGAGGTAAACGTTTGTATATACTAGTAGATTGGAAAGCGGTTTAAGAAAAGAGCTTTGTTATTGAAAATAGGGTTGAAATCATTTTGTTGAAAGAGTTTTGATATTTACTACTAGTATTGAAACCTTCATATTTTCAAAGTGACAAAGCATAAAAGTGATTGTAGAAACAATCAATCACAAGAATCCACATACGAAGATGTGAATAGAATCCAAAGAAATAGATACCGAATCCTTCAAAAAGTATGTTCACAAAAATCCCGAGGAAAATGTCATCAAAGTTGCTAATAAATGATAGCAACAAATCGGGGAATTAACAAGAATCGATTAAATTTGGAAACCAAATCAATTCACTAAAATTCACATTCGAAGACGTGAATAAAATCCAAAGAATTCGATTCCAAATTCATCAAAATAGAAATACCCAAAAATTCCAGAAATAGAAGTTATCAAAGTCGACAAAGGTGATAACAACTAAACGGAAAAGAAGAATCGATTAACAATTGGAAAAACAAAGCAGAACGAGCATAAATGACCTCAACAAAAAATAAAAATCTAGTCAATGCCGAAGTCAACAATTATTTGCCACAGTCGAGTACAAAACGAATCAACATCCTCATCAAAGAATTCAACGGCAAACAAAGTCAGAGTCTTGGAAATCAAGAAACTAGCAATTTCACGAAAACAAAGTGACCGAAGTCGAATGGAAATCAAGCCGAGGAAAACACAAAATATCAAGCTAAAAATCGCTGAGATTCGAACTAGATATGAGTGAAAAATCAAAATCACTCAATTTGCAACCGGTCGAGCTATTTTTCATCACAGTGTAACAGGTACACAATGACACCCACAGCATAGCACAAAAGTGGAATAATGTCCAGAGGTCAAAATAACTTTAATTGGCCAAATTCGAATAAAATCAACATCGGCTAAATCAATGCAAAGCCGAAAACACAAGAACAAAATCCTCATCATCAAAAACTCAACTTGAGTTCGAAATGCAAACGGAGGCCGAAGCCAAAATACTTTCACGAAATCAAAATCAAATGCGCATAAATAAGCGTTAGGAATTCATACCTAACTAGCAAAGATAATCATAGGCAAAGATGAGAGATAAAACATCGACAAATAATTGTAACACATGTTCCATCTAAGTTATGTTTTATATTATGTCCATAAACCCCAGGCTCTGATACCAAGCTGTGATGCCCCACCTCTATACCCACGCTAGCCAAGAACACTACGGTGTAATGTTGTCAACTAGTGCGAAGAATAAGGCTGTTGAGGAGCGGCCATCCGTAGTTAGGCCTTCCACTAGTATTGGTTATCTCGATAGGAGTGGTATATATATATTCTTTCATTTTTAATCTCTGATTTATTTACTCCCATCGACATACCCCAATTCTAGTATAAAACGAACTACGATGGTTCATAATAGTTTAGGACAGTAAATATAATAATAACACAGATAATATAAATGCGGAACACAGATAAAACGGAAAGTCTCATATATACAATAACTGATGTCAGTTACAATACACGTGATACAATACATATGATACAACTGCAACTGTCGACACTGGAAGTTACATATACAAGTACATTATCGTAAATAATATACATGAATATACAACATCCTATACTAAGACAACGACTACTCCAAAAAGTATGAAAAGACTTCATAGCTTTAGCAGCAACCCAAAGCAGGATATCTACAACCTGTAATAACTCGGTCTGACCCGAGTATTAAATTCAAAAGAAAATAATACACGGGTCAGTCTAATTCAAACTCAGTTATTAGTGCACAGAAGCAATAATAATTAAGTAACAAATAGACGACAGTCCCAATAAATCTCGTCTATCCGATCCTTAAATAAAGAAATCGAATAACGATGAATATAACACGTAACAGTGTTAAACAATAAATCAGCAGATTCAAATCATCAACAAAGATAAGTGAAAAGAATATCAATGAAGATAATTTGGAAAACATCAAAATTGCCCAATCGGCAATTAACAACAAAATCATCAAATTAAACCAATCAAAATACAATTTAAATCATATTGAATTGAATAAACGAAACAGTTCAAACAATTGAAATATCAATTAAAATAACAATACGGTTAGGGCTGCAGTACACGCACGCGTGACTGCCACGCCACTACAGCATATGGAATACGCAAAAGTTCAATACCGTGTGGCTGCAGTTCACACTTGCGTGCACTGCCTTGCCACTACAGTGATGAAATAGGAATCAGCACAAGGTCAAACCCGAGCATTTAAGTTGGATTCAACTCAAGTGTAATTAGAAAAAAAAAAATCCAATTGCATCAATGCAATGCAAACCCACAAGGGCAAGACTACATACAAACGAAACTGCATAGGTCAAGTCACTGCTCAACCCAGCTGCAGCAACAAAACAGCGCAGTAGTGCACAGAGAACTCAAGTTTGGACCAAATGCCATCGTATGTTATTGAGCAAACAAGTGCACAGATGTACACAATCCAGGCAATGCAGGATGACCACAACTCAACAACATATGCATAGCATTAAGGCATCAAGCAAATGGAACCAAACCCAAATTACAGTATCATTAAAACATGGACAGTGGAGTACATAGATACATGAAGTCCAACAGCAAATGAACATCAAAATGAAAACTGCAAACTGAATCAGCATGTACAAACTAGCATCAAAATACGACAAAATAACAATGACAACAATTGTATAGAAAGCTCATCCAAGCTTACAAGATGATATGCACATAAAAAATCAAAGTTGTGCACAGGCCAGAGACCAAAGAATGGCCAGAGACAAAACCCAAAGAAACAATGCTACAAAAGGTACCCGACTCAATTGTATCAAATACACTTCAAGACAAGATAAATAAATTAAAGCCAAAGTCTTGGAAACCAAGAAATTAGCATTTTCACAAAATCCAGTTTCACCAAATCAAGGAACTAACAAATTCACAAAAATCCAAATGTCCCAAAACAACAGTACGGTAACCAGACCAACAGAGACAAGTGAACAAGACCTCAATGCACAGACTCGAGTAAAACAGTGAAACAACAGTGGTGCACTGCAAATACAAGCTCAGCCTCAAGGAAAGGTACACGAGGCGAATAAGAATAAATCCAATGTCTACAGCAATTCAAACAGATCATCAAAAACCAATTCCATCAAGTAATACACACAAAAACGAAACCAGGCAGTGATATGCACAGTGAAAACATGAACTAGAATAGAACTGTACTCAAGCACTTGCAAAAAAAACTGATACAAGTAAAAGTGTATCAAGCCTGAATAAAAGTGCAACATGGATGGTTAAACCAGAAATTGTACAACTCACTGGCCAGAACACCCAAATGAACAACAATATTTCAAGTGCAACCAAGTGCAAGAGTAAAAAGGAAACACACAATTATATACATATGAACACATATGTATACATAGTGTGGCAGTCCAAAATATTTACATAAATCAACATACTCAATTCAAGCGACCAAAGTCAACAGGAATCGAAATCGTGGTGGTCACGAACGAACTCAATATCGTCAAACCAAAATCGAACAGTGATGACCACGAAAACGAACAGCTCAAAACGAATAAAGCCAAAAATAATATGCAGTTCAAAATCGTGTCAGAGCTACGATGACCATGGAAATCGATCAAAGCCGTAAGCACTAAGAAATCACTATATATACGCATATGAACAAGTCAGGGAAAATCACAGTCATTCGAAAATAATCAAACGACCAACTTTAAATTATTAGACAGGTTTATAAATGAATATAAACGAAAATATAGGGACGAGAATCCTATTTAAACCACAACCTCATCTGCTAAATCAATTCAAAACCCAAGTCACGAAATGACGAATTGAATTAGATGTGAGTATAAATTACTCACCTTGATTGAAGCGAAGGCATCATGAAGACGAGCGAAGCTAAGAACGAACGAAACCCTAATTTGCAGTGAGCTGCCATTGATTTTCTTTCGTATGTTTTAGTTAGGGTTTGTGAAAAGTGGATAATAGAGGAACCGGGTTATCAACCCTTGATAATATTCACGGCATCAAAACAAATGAAACATGGGCCAATATTTAATTGAAGCCCGCAAAACACTTTAGCAAATTTTCAAAAGAATTTTTTAGCTGATTTAAAACTCCCAATTGCAATAAACCAACAGATTAATCGTTTAACGACGATTTCAAATTGATGCGAAATACCGGGTTGTTACAGTCACATTTGCTAAGGTACTTAAACAATATCCATGGTTATCACAACCTTCATATCCAATCTAATCCATTTAAATCAGTGTTAAATTAACTCATATATTGTTTAATGGTAAAATTCATTTATTAAAACAATCTCTTATCAAGAATACTTTTTACCTCGGAAATCAATTCCCTTTTAGGGAACATAAAAATTGAATTCTTGGTTTTTAGTTTCAAAACTCGTCTTTGAAAGTATACTCCTTACTTTTTCATTGTAAAATAACTTCAATTTTTTTTATTAAAACTCGCTTTGGGTTCGTTCGCATTTGAATTCATTTCAATTGCACAATGATAAAGAGAATGACTTACTAAGTACTCCGCAAGATTCGCCTAAGCAACATATGATCATCACTTAGAAGATAATTTAGATTACCGCAAACTAACCAACATATTTTCCTCCAAATTACGCAATGAAAAAGAATTCTAGTTAAAATTTCTTTTCCAAGATATCTAAACTTTAGAAATAGTTCCAAATAATAACGCTGTTACTTTTCTCAAAATCATTTGAAATCATTTTAAAAAAATCCAGGATTTAAATTTTTCAAAAACTCTTTAAATGTTCTTTGAAAAGACGAATTTATAATACTAAGTGTATTAAAACAAGGGTTAAAAACAAATTCCATTTAACATGGTTTACTATAAACCCAAAACAATTTACACTTAGCGTTATTTATAAAAAATTCAATTTAAAAGTTCTCACATTTAAAACCACCATTTATAAATTTTATAACAATATTTATTATCCCTAAAAGATGATAAAATAATTTAAATACCTTTTATAAATTTAAAACAATGTTAATCGTCATGGGGGATGGTTTATAATATATATTTTTTATAACCTTAAAACTATATAAATTTTTCGAAGAAAATAAATCATTTATGTTCTTTTATTAAATTTAAAATAACGTTAGTTGTCCTAAAAGATAATAAATCACATTTGTAATCTCTTTTGTAAGTCCAAAAAAATATTAATTATCCCAAAAGATAATTAATCAAATTTACAATTTTCTTTAATAAACAAATCAATTATCTTTAATAATACAGTGAATTACTTCCAAAACACTTTCATCAGATCAATTAATTTATTCATAATCACTTATTAAATCCATTAACGAACTTAAAAAATTATTTATCGAATGACTTATTAAATTCAAATAATCATAATTAAAATGAATAATTACTTTTAGATACCATTAAGTAAAATGATTATTAATTTTCAAATATCAATAATTAAAATAGTTAATTAAATTCAAGTATCGTTACTTAAAATGATTAAATAAATCCAAATCTCATTAGTCATAAAGATTAATTAATTTTAAACATCATTAGTTAAAATGATAAATAATTTAAATATAGTTAATCCAAATGATTAATGAATTTTAACATCTATTTTTTGGAAAAATAAGCTTAAATTCAAACACATAAGGGTTTAGGGGATGATATTTAATAGATAACGGTATCATGGAATTGCTATACCGACACTTAAACATTTTAAATGGAATATCCAAACTAATTTTAATTAATTAATTAAAAAATATATAACTATTATCCATGAAATCAAAAATAGGTTATAGCAACATATATATGATATAGCTAATTTGGATGTGAGTTAAACTCACATTTAAATGATTCTCCTTTGTTATATTTAAATTTTCCTAAATATTTATCCTCTAAATTTTTATTTTATTTTATTTATTTTATTATTATGAAAATATTTTTTCTACCATTTAGATTATGTTAGACAACTTTTTACTACAAGTTTACCTTTAGGTTAACATTATTAAAAGTTGACTTAACCCTTTCGCCGGACACCGCATAATCAACCTGTGAAACTAAATTCACAAGGCATTCACTCAAAGATTCCATAATTTCCATTTACTTGACTATATTTTACTAATTAAATTCCTTATGAACTATTCAAAAATAGTTAATGCTCAAACTGGATGGGCCTAACTAAACAAATCAGAAATGATAACGATAAAATATTATCATTTCTAAACAATTGACTCAGCTATACAACTATATTAATTTTGAAAATCATTCTCATGTATATATATTATATACTCCAAGGTAAAATTATTTCATCTACCATTTTAAAAAAATATAGTATTAGTAGATTTGTTCAAGTGTTTAGGAATTATTATCGATAATGCTGGTCAGGCGCATCAAACAGAATTCAAATACCACTCAATGGATCAAACCACACAACATAAAACATATTTATAACACTAACAAATATGCACTCAATATTTTTTTATACTCTCAGACTTATCCTAGGATATTACTAATCCTTTCCTTATAGAGTATAAACCACCAGCGGTTCGCTAAACCTAAGCTTTGATACCATCTGTGACGATCCACCGTTCTAATCTCTAGAAACGACACTTAATACGTCATTGGTATCCGTGTGTCATTGCCAAATTATTTGAAAGATAAGTTGTCTTGGAATGAAATAAAGAATAGAACAAGACAATGCAGATAAACCTCACAGTGGAATGATTAAGTATAATATAAAATGATATATTACAAAAGGTTACTCCTTATAAGGAATTATCAGATAAAACATAGGTCAAATAATTATTGTTCTATTAACCTCAATCATGTATGAAAACTAAGTCTTGTATACTTATCACCACTCATTGAATTCCAATTTGTTATATTTCTTGGTTAACTACTGAACAAGTCAAGCTAGTGTTATCTCAAAGTTATGTCTCACGGTTATTCTCAACTTTCGAAATAGCGGCGAGTCTACTTCTTCAACATTTAGTGTTAAGTATATAAATAAATCGTTCCCATATAAGTGGACCGCTTTATGAAAATTAATTCATTTCTATAAACGGATCAAACCTTTTCTTTTAAAAACCCGACATTATGTTGGCCTCACAATAAAAGTATTCGCTTCAAAACACTTTGTCAAATGAGTTTACTAACTTCAAACGTCAATTTAAAAAGGATTTAATAACTTGAAACATTCTTATTATATCGATTAATTAACTTTAAACTTAATCACATAATTTCATTTTTAAACTTCAAATGTCTTTAAATAATAAAAAGGGTAACCACTTATAAACCTTAATATTTCAATTATTTCGAAAATTATAATTAAATAAATTAATAAATAGTTAATTATCATTATTTAAAATGAATAACAAAGTCAAAATAACCCGTTACTTTGATAAATTCACTTTGAAATTTCATAAATTAAGTTGATTAATTCGCTCTAATTGTAACGGCCCGGATTCTTCGATAATTAATTTTGAATATTTAAATGGTTTAAATATTGGATTTGGATTTATAATTTAGTTAGCAAGATTTAAAACTAGAATTTCAAGTGATTTCATTAATATTTGAAATCGTCGATTTAATCGATGCCTTAATATAGCGATACAAGGCATAGTTTTGGAATTCGACGAAATCAGTTCCATCGGATTCGTAATAATGTATTATTATCGGGTTTCTAATTTCGTAGCTTTTGGGGTTATCGTTTGATCATACGGGATATAAACGCTTTGAAATTTATATCGAAAATTCAATATAATAATTGGGTCCAAAAGGCTATCTTCCCCATACGATCGAATTAGGACTTGAAACCTTTTCCAGTGTGTTCGGAATAGGGACATAACTTTATGAACGCTCAACGGCATGCCCCAATAGGAGTTCGAAGTTCTAAGTTGTATTAAGCAGGATATTTTGAGAAATAAATAATATTATGTATGATTTCAAAGTCAATTTTTTTCTCTCTCGAACCACCTAAACCGGTCAATCTTATACTAGAAGCCAAATCCCCCTTCTTTTAAAAACACGACACCTCTTTCTTCTTCCAGAGATCAAACCCGCTCAATTCAAAAAAAAACCAGTCAAATCATCGCTAAAAGTCGCGACTTGGTAATCGAAGGTGAGGTGAGTTGCGGCATGGAGTTTTGTGTTTAGCTATTAATGTGCAAGCGCCTGACATCTGAACGACCATAGTGTCGAAGTCGCGTGCAATCTGGGGTAAGGGGAGAGGAGTCGCGCTCGAGTCACAAGCGGGCGATGGTAGCGTCTCCGATGTTTCTTGCGAATGGGCTTCGATTTAGGGATTGGTGATGTTTACTAGAGTTTGCTGGAAGGAGCGGTGCATGTCGAGGAGGGAAGACAGGAATGTTGGTGTAGTGGCTTGATGTAAGTTGGTTGATGATGCATAGTTAGCAGTGGTGAAGGCGATTTCTGTTGGATATATTTTAAACTACTGTTTATTTAAGTTAATTCAGTTTAATTTAAAAAAAACAATTAATCCATATAAAATTTATACAAGGTCAAAATCATATAAAACCGGCAATGTTGGATTTGTAGCTGAAATCTTCAACATGGAATTTTAGGATAAATCCAACGGTAGTTCGATTTAATCTAAAATGGGCATTGGGCAAATTAAAAATCAAGCTGAGTAAATCTCACTCGTTTTGGATTGCTAGATATTAATTTTAAATAGTTAAAAATCAATTCTGGATGTCTGGTTGAATTTGATTATCTGTTGAATGATATTATATTATATACATAATAGTATATAAACTAGTATTTGGAGTGATATTCCTACACATTATAGCGAAAGAATGCGCCCCGCATAATAGCAGATGACCATATATACCGCGATATCCCCCTCAAAGTGGGATTGGTATTTTTTATAATTGACTAACATCTATGGATGCAGGGAGACTGGTTGGAGGTTCTAGCTGGATTACTCAAAAATGTTGATATATATATATATATATACACATATAATATACGATGTGTTAGAATAATCGGTTATAGATTATTGTTGGAACTGAATAATTGGATGCTATGGTAACACTGACCTTAATTTTGATTTTTTAAAATATAATAAAAATGAAAATTGAGGGATTTAAAAGAGTTTTTAAATATAAAATACTTATATAGAAATTTAGACTACTTCAAAAAAAAGTTGATTTGTAAAAAAATATAATTTGATATCGAGTTGTACTCAACTATTCAAGAAAATATTATAATAGAGATTTTAAATAAAAATATTTCTTTAGAGGATTGTAAATAATGAGTTTTCAATTGATACCCTGAAAAATATAGAAAGGAACTGAAATCGATATTTAAAATGGATTTGAAAAAAAAATGGAATATATTAAGGAAATTGATGGTCAGTTGATAAATTGGGAATACAGATTTACAAAGCGAATGTGTATCTAGTTATGTGAATCATTTTGGTAAAAGAATACTGGAATCTATTTTTGAATGTGAGAATAGCGGTAAAATTGAAATATAGTCGATATGATACGAATCGGGAGGGTTTTATAAACTTTTATGTGGTAATATTGGATTTAAAAAAAAAGATTTCTGTAACGACCCAGAATTCCCATCATTTGAAATTCGTATATTTAATTGATTTTAAATATTAACAAGTAAAATTTGTAAGTCGAATAAATTTTATTTCGAATATCTAGATTTAATTGGATAATTAAATCGATGATTTAATATTTGAAATTACAGAAATAATTGGAAATTGGGTTTAATATGAATGAAAATGATTTATAAAGTTGTAGTAAATCATATTGGAGTTAGAATGATGTTATAGAATTTTTAAAATTGAATTAAAAGTTAATTCGTGGAAATTGAATATTTTAATATTTAATTGACGAGTAAAAATAGTCATTTTTCAAACAGTCTCGGATTTAGACAAAACAAGTATCATTGGATCTGTAATGTTAAATTATTGTAAGATTTCAAATTTCATGTCAATCGGATTTATGGTTTGTCTGGGGAAAGCTAAAACGCACTGAAATCGGTTTAAGTGAATTCTAAATTTAAACAATTCGATTCGAAAACCTATCTTTCAAATATGATCGAATTGGCTCCCGATATATATTCCATTGCGTTCGGAATAGGGGTAAAATATTATAAACGTGAGGCGACATGCTTCGTTTCGAGTTTGGGAAAAATTCGGGTGAATAGTGTCGCGTAATTTTCTATATAAGGCCATAACTTTTCACTTTAGCAAAACATTTAGGGTTTCAAGCTTCAGGCTGCCACCCTCTTAATCAATGGCCGAAAATTTCAATTTCTTTCTCTCCTATTTTCTTCCAGTCCATTAATCGATTCGTAAAACTTCCAACCACAAAAATATAGAGCGAGTCGAGATCTTCGATATGAGTGGTTATGATTGAAATCAATGCGGCGGATCGTCGGCAAAATGGCTACGAATGGTCGAAGTTTTTGCATGAATTTCGAGTGAAATGCTCGACCGAGCTTCACGTCATTTGGGCCATTGGTGAGTCTCGTGTAGGCGCATGCATCCAGGGTTTTTGATCGACTTCCGGTCATCGTAGGGTGGTGCGACATCGATGGAAATGGTCGCGTGATTTGGGTTTTGGTTTCCTGGAAACGAACGTAAGGAGAAGATGAAGTTCACGGCCCTGATATGGAGAAAGAAAAATGAACGGCCGAGATTGATTGGGTTAGAAAATAATAAAGAAATTGTAAATATTAATTATATTTAAATTCGTTCAATCTTTAAAACGTCGTATCTTTTTCATACGAGGTCGAAAATTGACGAAACGAATTGCGTGGAACCGTATTGTCGAGCACTACGCAAAGGAGCTGGATTGAGATTTATTTGAGCTAGAGGAATTTTGGGTAAAATTTAAACGCGTGCTTAATTTTATTCGGAATGAAACAATGACTGTTATTGGAAGCAAGGTGAGAACTTCTCACTCAGTCGAATTTGTTTCGATTTAAATTTTAAATAGTTAGATTTAAAATTGCTTGATTGTGTGATTGAATGATAAATTGCTATCTGTTGTATTGAAAGATACCATATACGCCGCATATTAAGCGGAGGTTATTATATTAAACACATATAATGCGATATTCCACCGTGAAGTGGAGTTGGTATTATATATGTACTTGGAGTTGATTTCCCGCATTATATAGCGGATGAGACCCTATTGCGCCGCATAATAGTGGATGATATTTTATATAAATCCATGTACCGCGATATCCCGTCTTGAAACGGGATTGGTATTGTGCTAACATCAGTGGATGCAGGGAAACAGGTTGGAGGGATCCAACTGGATTCCTAAAATGATTGAATTTCTTTCATTGTTGTGTGTTGATTATTTATAATCTCTTTGTGATTGAAATCGTTGATGGCTAAAATTAATCCGAATATAATTTTGGTATCGTTGGATACCGGAAATAAATAAATTTCAATTTTTTGAAAATTTAGGTTGAAAATTAATATTAAAATTTATTTTTGAGAATTGGATAAATTTTAAAGAAGGAATTCTAAAATAATAAAGTTTTATTTTTAATCTTATTGAATAAAATTTCAAAATATGGGAAAAGCTTTAATAAATGGATTGCGGGTAATATAATTTAAAAGTTGAAGAACTTATTCAAAATATGGATTTTAAAGAGTTTGAAAAATAAAAGAATTGGTTTTCTTTAAAAGGAATTTATTTTAAAAAGGAAATAAAATTTGAAATCCATTTGGGAATTGATTTTTGGTGATTGAATTAAATCTTTTGAAAATCCATTTTGAAATTTATTTGGTGTTTTGAAAAGAATTTAGAATCAATTTGAAAATTGATTTGGAGTTTCGTAGAAATTGATTATGATTTGAGATTTGAATGAAATTCACTTGGTGTTTAATTTCTTGGAAAATCAATATGGAATTTGATTTGGTTGTTTTTGAAATCGATTGAAAAATTAAATTGTTGTTGAAAGTGAATATTTGAAATCGACTTGAAAATCGTATATCAGTGGATATTTGGAAATTTAAATTCACCATGGAATTTATAAAGGAAAAGGAAATTTGTTAAATAAAAATTGATTTATTTTCGAAGCGTGGAAATAAATTTACGGATTTGGAACGTAAAATTTAAGTAAATCGGTAAGGATTTATTTAATTGTTTTAAATGAACCATTTTGAAATGGAAGTGTATTCTCCCTGGAAAGCCGAATAAAATTTCTGAATAGTTTTGAAAGATATATATACATATATATATCTATGTATATGTATATATAAAATTTTAGAATTTGTTTTGTAAAGGATACTTTGGAGAAATTAACTTCTTAAATTGCTTTAAATCATTTTTTTAAAGATTTATTAAGTTGATATAGAAATGATTATTTCTAAGATTTAATCAATAATTGTTTTAGAAAATAGTTATTTAAATAGTTATACTCTATCTACTAATTTTATGAAAATTAGTTTAGACTTAAGTTATATGTAATATTGGTACAATATTTTTATAACTAATATTTTAAGTAAAGTGTTTAAAGAAAAATAGTTTTATTTCAATGTGTTTTCCCGATATATTTTGGACAAGCATTATAAATTATTTTAAAGTATTTGAATTCGGAAAATTTCCGGTGAAAATGAATAAATATTTGGAAGTGTTTCCGTGTAAGGAAAATGATTTGAAATTTGTTTTCAAATGGTTGAAGTGTGGAAAAAACATATCTTGTAAAGATATTTTTGGAAAATAAATAATTTGGGAAATTATTTGGAATCTGGTGATGTTGTAACGACCCAGAATTTTTGATAACTTGAATTTGAATATTTAATTTATTTTTAATATTAATAAGTGGAATTTTTTAAGTCGAATAATTTATTTATCGAATATTTGGATTTAATTGGACAATTAAATCAATTATTTAATAGTGAAATTCCAAAAATAATTAGATATTGGGTTAAATATGATTGAAAATGGTTTGGAAAATTTTGTTATATCATATTAAAGTTATAGAAATATTTTAGAACTTGTAAAACTGAATTTGGAGTTAATTTGTAAAAATTGAATATTTTAATATTTAATTATCGACTGAAAAATAGCCAATTTTTGAACAGTCTCGGAATTGAACGAAACAAGTTCCATTGGATCCGTAATAGTTAATTATTATCGGATTTCAATTTTCGTAGCAATCGGAGTTGTCGTTTGACCGTGGCAGCTCGAAACGCATCAATATCGTTTTAATATAAATTCGGCGAGTAAAAATAGCCATTTTTCAAACGGTCTCGGATTTCGACGAAACCAGTTTCATCGGATCCGTAATGTGATATTATTGTAAGATTTCAAATTTTAAGTCGTTTGGATTTATCGTTTGTCCGGTACAAGCCAAAACGCCTAGAAATCGCTTAAATCGGTTTAAATTTAAATCGACTGTTTATTGCCGTATCTTACACATACGATGGAATTAGCTTCCGAAACCTATTCCATTGTGTCCGGAATGTGGAAAAACCTTAGGATCGCCTGGCGGAACGCGTCGTTTGGAGTTCGTTTGCAAAAGTGTCAATTTGGGATTTTTATTATTTAAATAATAATTGTATGTGGTTATAAATGCAAATTTTCACCAAAACCCTAGCTCATCATGTTTATGGCCGGCCCTAATTATTCAAAGGCCAGAAATCACCCAACTTCCACCTCAAATCCACACCAATCCGTCGACATTTTCCACGAACTTTCTAAACGGAAATCGAAGAGCACGCTGTGAACTACAACTTCAACGGTCGAGATGTAAAATGGAGCTATGGATTGATGGCGGTGGGGCCGTGAAGGGCTGTAGGTCGCGCGCGTTTTTCATGCTACAGGGGGGGCCGAGCTCCAAGAGAATCTGGGCGCTGGTGGCTCTCGTCGAGGCGCTTCGTTTGGCGGTGGTATGATGGAAGTTCGTGCTTCGTGGTGGTCGGAAAATCAAGCCCTAGTTCAAGCTTGGTGGGTTCTTTGTGCGTTCACTACCTGGGAAGAGAAAACGCGATCAGGAAGAAGGAAAGGGCATGGGGCCCACGCACGTGTAGGGTTGGAGGTGGATTCTTTTTTTTTATTTGTTTTGGTTAGTTTAAATTTAAAGATTCAAATCGTGTAACTTTAAAACGTGATATCTTTTGCATACGAGGTCGGATTCGAACGAGATTTTTTGCGTTGGAATCGTATCGTCGTGCTCTTCGCAATGCAACCATTTTGGAGTCGATTGGAGGTCGTTTGAATTTCGGATAAAATTAAACGTTCGTTTAATTTTATTCGGAACGAACGCCGAAACCGGAAATAAAATCAAGGTGAGAACTCCTCACTCAATCGAAAGGTTTTGTTTAAAATTTTAAGTAGTTAATGTTGATTGATGATTGCTGTTTGATTGTGCTAGTAGATATAGTAGGATATATACTATATATAGCGATATATATATATTGGCATATGTATATATCGGATTTGATTTCCCGCCTCGTATAGCGGATGAGACCCTATTGCGCCGTTATTAAGCGGATATTTATAAAATCCCATATACCGCGATATTCCACCTTGAAGTGGAATTGGTATTGTGCTAACGTCTGTGGATGCAGGGTAACAGGTTGGAGGGATCCAACTGGATTCCTCACATATTTATTTGTTTATGAATATTATGTTGATTGTTGATAATCACATTGATATATGATGTTTATTCCCGTGATTGACCATTCGATGTTGTTGCATCATCGGATTCTAATTTTTAAATTAAAAATAACGGTTTTGAATTTAAAAAGGGGTTTTAAATCGATTTTTCAAAGAATATGGTTTATTAAAAAAAAAAAATTTAAATTGATTAAATTTTAAAATAAATAGATGGATAAAATTTTATGTTTTAAAAATTTATATTTTTATAAAATATAACTTAAAAGAAATTTTTAACAATAATAGGTTTTTATAAAATAGTTAAATTTGGTTTTTGGGAAGTTATTATTATTAATGGTTTATATAAAGGATTTTATAAATGGATGTTTTTAAATAAAAAATTATTGAAGTTATAGAATAAATTTATAAAGTGTTAAGTTGATGTATAACATGAATTCCACTAGGATTTATAGATTAATAAATGTGAAATTTATAAAACGAATGGTTATTGGAAAATTTTAAGTTTATAAGTTATTAACTTATAGAAATGGATTTGGGCATTAAAAAGGGGAATTTTATAGAAATTGTTAATAAATGAAGATTTCATTAGTTGAAATTATTATAAACCATAAAGAAATCTTGTAAGTGATAAGATTTTAAATTGGTGAAGTTCAAAGGAACGATTTGGTAAATAAATAATATTATAAGTATTTAACTTACAATATGGCTTTTGGGTATGAAATTGGGTTATGTAAATTGCATCGGATTAATAAAGGAATTTATAAAATTGGGGTTTATAATAGAAATGGAATTTATAAACTATGTTTATAAATTTGAAATCCATCGAATTTGATAAATTGAAATATGGGAATTTGTTAAGTGGGCTGTATTCACTATTTTGAATATTGAATAGATTATTAAATAAAATGGGTTTGTTTTTGGGAAAGGAATGTTTTAAATGGAATTTAAAACGAATTAAAGGTGTTTTAAAATGTATTGAGTATTGAAAACATAGATTTCAACATTGATTGTTGAAATAGACGTTTTCGAGAAAAAGAAGGGGATAATTTGTATAGTATTGGATTCATATATCTATTTTTAATTTCAAATCCATATACTAGTGTTTTTGGGTTGTCGTAACGATGTTTTACGCAACATTCGTTTTTAACCCAAATAAATGTGAATAAAAGAATGTTTTCTTAAAGAGAATGGAATAAAATACTTAACGGTAACTTAAGTATATTGAATATTTCCAAATTGTTGAAAATAAATAAATTTGTGAATTACTTATTTTTAAAATAAGCATGGGAATGGTTTTCTAATATGAAATGGAACGGTTTTTGTGAATTCACCTTTAAGGTAATTGAAAGCAAATAACTTGAAATCGATTTGGGAATCGTATGCTAGTAGATGCTTGGAATTTAAATCCACTTTGGAATTTATATATATGAAGGGAAATTTGTTTAAAAATAAATGTTGATTTATTTTTAAATATGAAAATATAATTTACGAATTTGGAACGTAAGTAAAATAAATCGGTAAAGATTTATTTGGTGGTTTGAAATTTGTTTCAAAAGGTATATATGGTTAAGGTGATTTGAAATTAGTTTTCAAATGGTTAAGGTGATTTGAAATTAGTTTTCAAATGGTTAAGGTGATTTGAAATTGGTTTGCAAATGGTTAATGTAATTTGAAAATTGGTTTTCAAATGGTAAAGGTAAATTGAAAATTGGTTTTTCAATTGGTTAAGTGTGGAAAATTTTATCGTGAAGTGGTTTTGGTAAAACAAATAACTGGGGCAATTATTTGTAAATGGTGTATATATATATATATCTTGTAAAGATATTTTGGGACTTAATAATTTTTGAAAAAATTATTTGGAATCTGATGATGTGGCGCATCTTTATTGATAGTTAAATAACCGACTATCAATATTTACCCTTGGATGGTATTGATTGTGTTTGTTTGGAATTGAATGCACACTTATTTTTAAAATAAGCGCTCGCTATTCGGTTTAGCCGGGAGAGGACCTTTGTGTCATGTATCCCATTCCGAATATGCGATACGTCGTTTGGATTGCATTTGAAGACCGGTGTTGAAGACCGGGTATTTGTGAAAACGATAGGATGACCTATCGATTGTCTCCGCATCGTTAGCTACGATATGGAGATTTCCTTTGTGATGGGAAATTTTATCGGGATTGTGAATACCCGGATTGCAAGGGCTTCTTTGGAAGTGCCTTCGGTTCTGTTCGAACCCGGAACAGACTTGTATGGTTACGTGTCTGACATTACATTTTGAGAGATAGAGCAGATTTCTTTCAAATACATTTCTGTTGGTGGCGGAGAATTTATTCTCTTAGCTTAACACCCTTCTCTGAGACGTACGAGCTCAGAGGTTATGTAGTTGAAGGTTATCAGCGATATTTCCCAATCTGGTAATGTGGCATGCTGAGTGCTGCTGTGTGATGATCATTGGTTGATCGTTTGGATATGATCATTTGTTTGATCATTTATCTTTGTGATTATTGCTTTGGTCATCTGTGGACCCAAAGCATGGCTTTGTTGCACAAAGCGTAGCTTTGTGGACGAGACTTCGTCAGGACCTCACTCCCCGGAAATGGTCGAAACAGGAATATGCGGCAAGGTTATGAGGGTCGCGCCCTTTAGGGTATGTCATTCCCTTCTGGAAAAGGGTGGTATCATGGTATGGAGCCCAGATATTTACTCATGTGGAAACACTATATCTATTTCTGTGTGGTGTTGTTGGTATCGAGCGCTCGGATAAAGGTCCCAAAGGACCGGGGGATGACATATTCGTGTAGTAGTTACCTAGTTACAGAGGTAACCCGGCCTTGTGTTGGCAGAGATCTAACCGTAACGTTAGTTTCTCGGGACGTCCCGCCAGAGGCGATCCCATGTGGCAGTAGGAAGTTCCTTAGCCTGACCATTTGTTGGAAATCCAATCAAAACAATACGCGCCCTGTACGGTTTTAGTTGTATAACCTGCCATGGAATGTGGCGGTAACCTGCTATTGAACATGGTAGCTATAGTAGGCATACGACGAAATGTCGTATGCTGGCTAGGATTTATATTGTACTTTCGAAATTGTTTTCTACACTATGCACTAGTAATAATATCAAAAATGATTTGATTTTCACGTAGTAAGCATCTTTGACTATCATAAGGAGAAATCTCCTCCAATTCTGCGTTTGCATTGTGTGTGTGGCGGGAGGCCTTATGGTAGTTTCATTTTCCAAAAAGCATTGCGGATTTAAAAATTTAAATTTTCTTGTTGCTTGTTTAAAGATAAACTGTTTTTGAGTTCTCACACCAGTCACATGACTGACCTGGAGTTTATTGTTCCTTTCCTAAACTCTGGGTGCCCACTATTTTCCACACGGGCAGTCTAGAGTTAGGTTGTCAGGTTATTCTGGATTCGGGAGTTGCTGTGTAGATCTGGAGGCGAGCCAGATAGCGTAGTCTATTATTTATTGTATATAGTATTTCTTTTCCGCTGTTGTTGTTGTACACTCTGATTGATGTAATGTAATGTGGTATATAAAATGTATAGTTCTTTGTTTTAAATGAATGTACATTTATCTATTATATATTGTTCCGCTGCGATTGTGAGATTCTGATTTTGTTTCCTGTTCTGTTGTTTGTTCTGTTTCTTCTCTCTTTTCTCTCTTCTTCTACCTCTTTCTTTTTCTTAAACCCTAACGGTTCGGTTTTTTCGACAACGAAAAATCGCGATCGTTACAGATGTTGTGCATATCTATTGATAGTTAAATAACCGACTACCAATATTTACCTTTAAATGGGTATTTGTTGTGATTTTCTTAAATTTGAATGCTACACTTATTTTAAAATAAGTGCTCGTTATTCGATTTAGCCGGGAGAGGACCTTTGGATCATAAATCCCATTCCGAATAGTGATACGTTGTAATGGATAGCATTTGAAGACCTGTGTTGAAAATCGGATATTTTCGAAAATGGAAGGATTACCTTCTAATGTCTCTGCATCGGCTGATCTCCGTTATAGATATTTTATCACCCTTTGTGATGGAAGTCCGGACGTGATTAGTGAATATCCGGATTGCAAGGGCTTCTTTGGAAGTGCCTTCGGTTCCGTTCGATCCCAGAACGGACTTGTATGGATGTGTGTTTGACGTTACAATTTGAGATGTAAAGATGGTTTCTATCAAATACATTTCTGTTGGTGGCGGAGAATTTATTCTCTTAGCTTAACACCCTTCTCTGAGACGTACGAGCTCAGATTTTATGTAGTTGATGGTTACTAGTGATACATTCCCAATTTGGTAATGTGGCATACGAAGTCCTGCTGATCATTTGTTGATCAAAGCATAGCTTTTGTGAAAAGCGTAGCTTTTGTGAAAAGCGTAGCTTTGTGGACGAGACTTCGTCGGACCTCACAACCCGGTAATGGTCAAAACAGGAAAGATGCAGCAAGGTTATAGGGAGTAGCTCCCCTTAGGGTATGTGCATTTCCTTCTGGATAGAAGTGCTATCATGGTACGGAGCCCAGATACTTAACTTATGTGGATATCGCAAATATATATGACTTTGTGATTATTGTTGGTTGAGGATCCTCGGATAAAGGTTGTTTACTACCGGGGGATGGCATACTCGTGTTAGTAGTTGCCTACTTTTGCAGAGTTAACCCGGCCTTGTGTTGGCAGAGATCCGGTTAGGTTCTCGAGGCATCCTTACAGAGGCATACACATGTGGCAATGGGAAGTTCCTTAGCCAGACCATTTGTTGGAAATCCAAAGAAACAATATGAGCCCTGTATGGTTTTAGTTGTTAAACATGCAATTTAAGATGGTATCTGTAGTAGGCATACTATAATGGTACCTATGCTGGCTAAGATTAATATTGTACTTTTGAAATGTTTTCCTGCACTTTGCACTTATAGTAATAATATCAAAGAAATTTGTGTATCAAGCATGTTTCACTATCGTCAGGAGAAATCTCCTCCAATTCTGCGTTTGCATTGTGTGTGTGGCGGGAGGCCTTATGGTAGTTACATTTTCTAAAGCATTGCGGATCCATTTTAAAATATTTCTTTGTTTTTTTTTAAAGATAAACTGTTTTAAATTCTCACACCAGTCCCATGACTGACCTGGAGTTTGTTGTTTCCTTCCTAAACTCTGGGTGCCCACCAATTTCCACACGGGCAGTCTAGAGTCAGGTTATCAGGATATTCTGGAATTCAGGAGGTGCTGTGGAGCTCAAGAGGCGAGCTGGATGGTGAAACGTATCACTTGTATATGATATTATCTTTTCCGGTGTGTATTTAGTTGTGAGGACAGGTTTATATAACTGTCCATTCTTGTGTTGTGTTGTATATTGACTCTGATGATGTAATGTATAAAAAGTACAGTTCTTTTGATTTAAAGATTATTCATTTATCCACTATAAGTTGTTTCGCTGCGACTGTGAGATTCTGATATTGTTTCTATTGCTTTTTTTCTTTCTTACTTCTTCTATCTTATTCTTCTTCTTAAACCCTAAGGGTTCGGTTTTCTGGCATTCGATTGTTCGACAGTTGATACAGTGGATTTATTAATGTCAATATTCGTTAGTCGAAGAATCGGGTCCTCACAATTTGGTATCAGAGCATTTGGTTAAGGGACAACCTTGGCTCCATTAGGAATTACTCATTAGAGATAGAGTCAGTAGTACTCTAGAATGAGTTTGAGTGTAATAATAGATATGAGCGTGTATTTGTTAGTGAATATTAAAATGTTTTATATTGTGTTTGCTTATCTGTTGAGCTATTTGTGAATTCTGGTCGGTATTTGGGACGCCATATTTTCGATAGGGATTTCTAAACACTTAAACGAGGCAAGTCGACATAGTATCATTTTAAATTGGGTAAATGAAATAATTTTACGTCGAATATATTTTACATGTAAAGGAAATAATTTTTCAGAAATTATTAAAGTGTATATAAATTGATTGTTCGGTTGTTGAAAATGTAAGAATATATATAAGTTAATTAAAAAATGTTTGAATAATCCAAATAAAAAAAAATTGTAAAAGAATAATTGTATAAGCAAATGAATTATTAAGTATGGAATTATAATTAATGTGATTTACAATTGTGAAATAATCTTATATATAAGAAGTGAAACTATATGAATATATTTATAAATATGAGTTGTAAATAAAAATGAATTTGAACTATGAATTGAAAATGTTGAATCCTGTTTATTTTGGAAATTATTTTCCAAAATTCAAAGTGGAATAGTGAAATTCTATAAGAAAAAGACTTATAAATGTGAGTTATAAGTAAAAGGAAAATTTTGAAAGAATATTAAGCACTGAATTCACTACTGTTACTGAAAAATAATTAGGGTGTTGACTGTAGCATCATCAGTATCATTTTCGAGTTTCTGTGTGATGGATTTGCTACCATAGTAAATTGGAAATTGAAGTTTTGTTGTGATAACGAATTCAAAATTAAATCCAAGTTGTAATTGTTGAATATAAGTGAAACGAGTTTTGAACTTACAATATGAGATAATAAATTTAGCTTTGGTATAGTTAAAGAATTTGGGTTAGCATAGTAAATATATGATCTGAAATTTAACCAAAGGAAAGTTAAATAAATTGAATTGGATTGGATAGGTGATTATTTAATATGATTTGGAAGTTTAAATATATAAGTGTATAACTTATTAAACGTGAAAATGTAAGTGAAACCAAATGATAAAATGGTCAAACAATTTTGCTAAGAAAAACGAGATATGTATTTGAATAAGTGACGAAATTTGACTTTGGTAAAAGTTAAATAGAATTTACTTTAGAATTGGAATCTGAATTGGATTTATAAGGGGAAATTTAAGTTAAGTTAAGAAAATGATGCTTGAAATGGAATAGAACTTAAGTAATGTTGAATGATGTTGATTTTGGTACCGAAGTAAATTAATAAAGTGAAGTGATGAATATGAACTTGAGTCATGTAATGAAATTCAACTTTTATGTTTAAATGAATTAGCAATTAAGTTGAACTAATAATTGAATATTAATCAACCTAATGTAAATAAGTTGATATGGAATAATGGATGTAAATGTTAATTCATTAAAAACTAGTAAATTGGAAATTGAATAATTGAATGAAAGTCAATTTAATATCAACCAATTGGAATTAAAAGTGTTAAACCAAATTGAATGTAAATTTAATAATTTGGTTGTGTTGGTTATGATTTGGTTATTATATGATTGTTAGTTGATTGTATATAATTCAATAAGTGTTAATGAAATTGAATTGATAAACGGAAAGCTATGTAATTGAATTTGAATTGAAAGTGAACTAATGTGAATTGGTTGTAAGAAATTAAAATTTGTATCGAAACCTTATAAATTGCTTATGGGAATTATTTTTGATTACATTGTTTATGAAAACTATGTGTTTTCTATTGAAAATTAGTGAAATGTAAATGAATTTCCTATATATGTCACTAACTTGTTTAAATTGAGTAAGTACAGGTTGGCAGTAGTTGGCTCGATTTGGTCACGCTAAAATGCTAATAAATAACTGCTTTGCTTAAAAATGCTGAAAAGGTACGCCTACGCAATAAAAATTGGAAATATGAACTGTTTTTCTGTTTTCCGGCCGTGTGGGTCGATGTATATATATTTATATCTATTGTAATATTGCAAAAGCTCCTCTGTACAAGGGAGACTCTGCCAAAATTTTCCGTAAATTTTGGGAGTTAAAAAATTTTTGAAAATTTTTGGAAAATTTTTGTTAAGAAAAGTCAATTTCTAAATTGAAATGAAAATGTAGGAATTGAACTAGAAAAGTGTAACCATCGGATTTTGGAAAAGTTAAGGAATTAAAATGAATCTGAAATAAAGTTGGAACGGTTTGTTTTTGAAAAAAAATTAATGGACTCTGTAATTTTATTTACTTGGCAATTTCGAGGACGAAATTCTTTTAAGGGGGGAAGTTTGTAACGACCCAGAATTCCCGTCATCTGAAATTCGTATATTTAATTGATTTTAAATATTAACAAGTAAAATTTGTAAGTCGAACAAATTTTATTTTGAATATCTAGATTTAATTGGATAATAAATCGATAATTTAATATTTGAAATCACAGAAATAAATGGAAATTGGGTTTAATGTGAATGAAAATGATTTATAAAGTTGTAGTAATCATATTGGAGTTAGAATGATGTTATAGAATTTTTAAAATTGAATTAAAGGTTAATTTGTGGAAATTGAATATTTTAATACTTAATTGACGAGTAAAAATAGTCATTTTTCAAACAGTCTTGGATTTTGACGAAACAAGTTTCATTGGATCCGTAATGTTAAATTATTGTAAGATTTCAAATTTCATGTCAGTCGGATTTATGGTTTGTCCGGGGCAAGCTAAAACGCACTGAAATCAGTTTAAGTGAATTTTCAATTTAAATAATTCGATTCGGAAACCTATCTTTCAAATATGATCGAAATAGCTACAAAGATATATTCCATTGCGTTCGGAATAGGGGTAAAACATTATAAACGCTAGGCGGCACGCTTCATTTCGAGCTCGGGTGAATAGCGTCGCGTAATTTTCTATATAAGGCCATAACTTTTCACTTTTGCAAAACATTTAGGGTTTCAAGCTTCAGGCCGCCGACTTTATAATCAATGGCCGAAAATTTCAATTTCTTTCTCTTCTATTTTCTTCCAATCCGTTAATCGATTCGTAAAACTTCCAACTACAAAAATATAGAGCGAGTCGAGATCTTCGATATGAGCGACTATGATTGAAATCAATGCGGCGGATCGTCGGCAAAATGGCTACGAACGGCTGAAGTTCGTGCACGAATTTCGAGTGAAATGCTCGACCAAGCTGCACGTCGTTTGGGCCGTGGGTGAGTCTCGTGTAGGCGCACGCATCGAGGGTTTTTTATCGACTTCCGGTCGTCGTAGGGTGGTGCGACAACGATGGAAAAGGCCGCGTGATTTGGGTTTTGATATCCTGGAAACGAATGTAAGGAGAAGATGAAGTTCACGGCCCTGATTTGGAGAAAGAAAAATGAACGGCCGAGATTGATTGAGTTAGAAAATAATAAAGAAATTGTAAATATTAATTATATTTAAATTCGTTCAATCTTTAAAATATCGTATATTTTTCATACGAGGTCGAAAATTGACGAAACGAATTGCGTTGGAACCGTATTGTCGAGCACTACGCAATGGAGCTGGATTGGGATTTATTGAGCTAATATAATTTTGGGTAAAATTTAAACGGGTGTTTAATTTTATTCGAAACGAAACACTGCAACTGTTATTGGAAGTAAGGTGAGAACTCACTCAATCGAATTTGTTTCGATTTAAATTTTAAATAGTTAGATTTAAAATTTCTTGATTGTGTGATTGAATGATAAATTGCTATCTGTTGTATTGAAATAGACCCTATACGCCGCATATTAAGCGGAGGTTATTATATTAAACACATATACCGCGATATTCCACCGTGAAGTGGAATTGGTATTATATATGTACTTGGAGTTGATTTCCCGCATTATATAGTGGATGAGACCCTATTGCGCCGCATAATAGCGGATGATATTTTATATGAACACATGTACCGCGATATCCCGTCTTGAAACGGGATTGGTATTGTGCTAACATCTGTGGATGCAGGGAAACAGGTTGGAGGAATCCAACTGGATTCCTCAAATAATTGAATTTGTTTCATTGTTGTGTGTTGATTATTTATAATTTCTTTGTGATTGAAATCGTTGAAGGCTAAAATTTAGCCGAATATAATTTTGGTATCGTTGGATACCGGAAATAAAAAAATTTGATTTTTTTGAAAATTTAGTTTGAAAATTTATATTAAAAATTATTTTTGAGAATTGGATAGATTTAAAAGAAGGAATTCTAAAATAATAAAGTTTTATTTTTAATCTTATTGAATAAAATTTCAAAATATGGGAGAAGCTTTAATAAATGGATTTCGTGTAATATAATTTAAAAGTTGAAGAATTTATTCCAAATACGGATTTTAACGAGTTTGAAAAATAAAAGAATTGGTTTTCTTTAAAAGGAATTCATTTTGAAAAGGAAATAAAATTTGAAATCCATTTGGGAATTGATTCTTGGTGATTGAATTTAAATCTTTTGAAAATCCACTTTGAAATTTATTTGGTGTTTTGAAAAGAATTTAGAATCAATATGAAAATTGATTTGGAGTTTATTAGAAATTCATTACAATTTGAGATTTGAATGAGATTCACTTAGTGTTCAATTTCTTGGAAAATTAATATGGAATTTGATTTGGTTGTTTTTGAAATCGATTGAAAAATTGAATTGTTGTTGAAAGTGAATATTTGAAATCGACTTGAAAATCGTATATTAGTGGATATTTGGAAATTTAAATTCACCATGGAATTTATAAAGGAAAGGGAAATTTGTTTAAAAATAAACATTGATTTATTTTTGAAGCGTGGAAATAATTTTACGGATTTGGAACGTAAAATTTAAGTAAATCGGTGAGGATTTATTTAATTGGTTTAAATGAACCATTTTATAATGGAAGTGTATTCTCCCTGGAAAGCCTAATAAAATTTCTGAATAGTTTTGAAAGATATATATATGTATGTATGTGTGTGTGTGTGTGTGTGTGTGTATGTTTAAAATTTTAGAACTTGTTTTCAAAAGGATACTTTGGAGAAATTAACTTCTTAAATTGTTTTAAATCCTTTAAGTAAAAATTTATTAAGTTGATATAGAAATGATTATTTCTAAGACTTAATCAATAATTGTTTTAGAAAATAGTTATTTAAATAGTTATTCTCTATCTACTAATTTTATTTGAAAATTAGTTTGTGCTTAAGTTATATGTAATATTGGTATAATATTTTTATAACTAATATTTTAAGTAAAGTGTTTAAAGAAAAATAGTTTTATTTCAAAGTGTTTTCCCGATATATTTTGGATAAGTGTTATACATTATTTTAAAGTATTTGAACTCGGTAGATTTCCTGTGAAAATGAATAAATATTTGGAAGTGTTTCCGTGTAAGGAAAATGATTTGAAATTTGTTTTCAAATGGTTGAAGTGTGGAAAAAAAATATCTTGTAAAGATATTTTTGGAAAATAAATAATTTGGGAAATTATTTGGAATCTGGTGATGTTGTGCATATCTATTGATAGTTAAATAACCGACTATCAATATTTACCTTTAAATTGGTATTTGCTGTGATTTGCTTGAATTTTAATGCTACACTTATTTTAAAATAAGCGCTCGTTATATGGTTTAGCCGGGAGAGGACCTTTGGGTCATAAATCGCATTCCGAATAGTGATACGTCGTAATGGATAGAATTTGAAGACCAGTGTTGAAGACCAGATATTTTCGAAAACGGAAGGATTACCGTCGAATGTCTCTACATCGGCTGATCTCCGATATAGAGATTTTATCACCCTCTGTGATGGAAGTCCGGATGTGATTAATGAATATTCGGATAACAAAGGCTTCTTTGGAAGTGCCTTCGGTTCCGTTCGATCCCGAAACGGACTTGTATGGATGTGTGTTTGATGTTACAATTTGAGATGTAAAGCTGGTTTCTATCAAATACATTTCTGTTGGTGGCGGAGAATTTATTCTCTTAGCTTAACACCCTTCCCTGAGACGTACGAACTCAGAGGTTATGTAGTTGATGGTTACTAGTGATACATTCCCAATTTGGTAATGTGGCATACAAAGTGCTGCTGATCATTTGTTGATCAAAGCATAGCTTTTGTGAAAAGCGTAGCTTTGTGGACGAGACTTCGTCAGACCTCACAACCGGGTAATGGTCAAAACAGGAAAGATGCAGCGAGGTTATAGGGAGTAGTACCCCTTAGGGTATGTGCATTTCCTTCTGGATAGAAGTGGTATCATGGTATGGAGCCCAGATACTTAACTTATGTGGATATCGCAAATATATATGACTTTGTGATTGTTGTTGGTTGAGGATCCTCGGATAAAGGTTGTTTACAACCGGGGAATGGCATACTCGTGTTAGTAGTTACCTACTTTTGCAGGGGTAACCCAGCCTTGTGTTGGCAGAGATCCAATTAGGTTCTCGGGGCGTCCTTCCAGAGGCATACCCATGTGGCAATGGGAAGTTCCTTGGCCTGACCATTTGTTGGAAATCCTAAGAAACAATACGAGCCCTGTACGGTTTTAGTTATAGAACCTGCCATTTAAGATGGTAGTTGTAGTAGGCATACTATAATGGTACCTATGCTTGCTAAGATTAATATTGTACTTTCGAAATGTTTTCCTGCACTTTGCACTTATAGTAATAATATCAAAGAAATTTGCGTATCAAGCATGTTTGACTATCATAAGGAGAAATCTCCTCCAATTCTGCGTTTGCATTGTGTGTGGCGGGAGGCCTTATGGTAGTTACATTTTCTAAAAGCATTGCGGATCAATTTCAAAATATTTCTTTGTTTGTTTTTAAAGATAAACTGTTTTAAGTTCTCACACTAGTCCCATGACTGATCTGGAGTTTGTTGTTCCCTTCCTAAACTCTGGTTGCCCAACAATTTCTACACGGGCACTCTAGAGTCAAGTTATCAGGATATTCTGGAATTCAGAAGGTGCTGTGGAGCTCAAGAGGCGAGCTGGATGGCGAAACGTATCACTTGTATATGATATTATCTTTTCCGCTATGTATTCAGTTGTGAGGATAGGTTTATATAACTTTCCATTCTTGTGTTGTGTTGTATATTGACTCTGATGATGTAATGTATAAAATGTATAGTTCTTTTGATTTAAAGATTATTCATTTATCTATTATAAGTTGTTCCACTGCGACTGTGAGATTTTGATATTGTTTCTGTGGCTTTTCTTTCTTTCTTACTTCTTCTATCTTATTCTTCTTCTTAAACCCTAAGGGTTCGGTTTTCCGACATTCGATTGTTCGGCAGTTGATATAGTGGACGTATTTATGTCGATATTCGTGAGTCGAAGAATCGGGTCCTCACAATTTTTATCAAGAAATATAAAATTGTTTAAAGGGATTTTTAATTACTATATAACTTAAACTATTATTTAGATTTAGAATATTCCGAAAGATTAGTTATTACAATATTAAATATTTATTGAAATAAATTCTAATTTTATTAATCATTGTAAATTAATTAGTTATTAAAAATGATTTGGATATGAGTTATCGTTGTTATTTGGAATGCATTGGTTTACTTAAAACAGATTCTAAAAATAAACTACTATTCCTTGAAAATACTTATTTTATATACGTAGTTTTAAAGATTGAATTTATTTATAAATCCTCTTGAGATTGGAAGTGAAGTTTGCTAAATAGGTTAGAAGAGTTATAGTGGGATTTCAGGAGCTTGAAGAAAAATTCCAAAGTGTTAAAAATATGAGAAATCCAAAAAATGAATTAGAATTCATAAAAGAGGTTAGAATGGGTATTTGGAGATATAGATAAGGGCATTCGTCTTTGGAAATATTAAGGGATTTACAAATAAAATTTGTAAGGGATTGTGAGAATAGAAAATAAATGTCTAGTTCCTGAATATAGGGATAAAAAGATCTTAGGAAATATACCTATAAATATTTCTAAGTATTGGACGGAAAGTATTTGAAAATAGTTAACTTTGAGATTTTAGTTATAGAAATATTTTCAAAGGGATGGATTATTATTGGAAGCGAGAAAAATATTCTAAGTATTGAAAATGACTTAAAATTATCCTGTTAAGGATATAAGAATTTAAGTTAGATTTCCACTATGGAAATATTGGAAGGGTTTGAATATATATATATATATATATATATATATATATATATATATATCTTATAAAGATATTTTGAGAATATTAATGGGAAATTATAGTAAGGCCAGATGATTGCTTATGATGTTTTATTGATAGCTATATAGCCGACTTTCAAAATTGGTCAATTTTGTTAATCGTTTTGAAGAGACCGAAATCGGATCTAATTATCTTAAAACAACTTCGATCCGGTTTGAACGTTACAAATGAAGACTATGAAGATGATGAAGACAGTGATTCGGTTTGTCCAAACCAATGGCAACTTGTATGGATGAATGCTATCAGAACGTCGTCATTGGAGGATGATGAGCATTCTAAGAGAAATTGTTTCTTGAAAGGTAAAGCTTAGCCTCGAGTCTCAATAACCAGGAATGACTAAAATAGGGGAGATGCTGCAAGGCTAAGTAGGTCGCCCCAAAGTAGGGTATATTGTCACTTTTTTAGCTGTCTTCGAAAACTATATATTATGGATATGGTTGTGCATGAATGGAGTGCACGATAGTAAGGGTGGTAACACTCGGGATGATAACATATTCGGTCTATTAAGGTTAGGGGTAGGCTGGTCTTGTGTAGCAGGGGATCCCGACGATGGTCCTCACTACATAGTTCTAGAGGTGTCCTGTGATGGCGGTACCCCAAAGGCCCATTCATTCGATGAAATCCATTCTCCAATAAGCGTCGTATCTTTTCGATTGTGCCCAACTATGCTGAACTGTGAGATGCAAGCATTTTAGATAGTTTCTATTTACATGGTTTAGACACTATTATAGTATCAGATAATTTTGAGAAAAATGTTTTGGTTATCGTAAGGTAAAAACTCATCGTGTTTATGTGTGACGTGGTCTTACAAGATACCATTTTTTCAAAGGATGTTGGAGAGAAAATAATAATTCAAATTGAGTGTGTTTTCTCACGCTGATTTCCAGACTGACCTGGGTGTTATTTATTATAATGCTCAGGTCAGACTAAGTATTACATATTCAGGATAGGATGCTATGGAGCTCAGGAGATGAGCTGGATGACAAGACATATTTCCTTAGATTTTTATTTCCACTATGTAAGAACAAGTTATTAAACTATCCAGATTGGTTGTTGTATATTGTACTCTGATAATGGTATGTACATTAACTGCACTGTCATTGTATTTAAAGTCTGTTATTACATATTATATTTTTTTCCGCTGCGATTGTGAGATTCTGTGATGTTGTTTTCTGTTTTATCTTCCACCTTTTCTCCTTTATCTCTAAAGATTCATATTTCCATTCAATTTGAGTTAAATTGATGTGAATTATAGTCGACTCAAAGGGGTATGGAATTACGGGCCTTTACATTTGGTATCAGAGCTGAAGGTTAAGTAAGAACCTTGGCTCTGGTCAGGATTACTCATTAGAGATAGTGTCAGTAATACTCTATAAGGAATTGAGTGCAATAATAGCTATGAGCTTGTATTTATAACCACCCGTAATTTTTGATAATTAAATTAGTTAATTTAATAAGATTTATATGATTTAATATTGCGAGAAATAAAAAAAATTATGATATACTAATGAAATAATAACTAAAATGAAATGTAATAATGTTAATTTAAGTTAATTATTAACAATTTGAATGAAATTCCAATCAATTGAAATGATTTAAAAGTTATATTTGTGTAAGAACCCTGGTTTTGGCAATTATCTGTAAATATTAAATTATAGCAGTGGTTATAATTAAATATTGTGAATTGAAATTTAAAAATAAATTGGAGATTTAAATTGTTTATTGGAATAAACAATGGATTTTGAAAATAAAATATGAAAATAAAGTTTTACAAACTTTATCTTGGTTGTTTGTGAGAATATGAGTGAAATTTGATTTTATTTAGTGAAAGTGCAATAATTCTTATAATTATTCCCAAATGCTTCTTTTAATGATTTTTAAAGGAAGTATTTTTTTAAATATGCATTTGATATAAATAAAAGGATGAAATTTTTTTTAAAAATAAGTTTTGATTATGAAAACGATGTTAGAGTGATTTATTGCATTTTATTATGCAAGAAGATAATCTTTATAAAAAATTTGGTGTTAAAAATGGCGTCTTGTGTAAATATTTGTGTAAATTGGTTATTTATTTAAAAAATAAGATTTTTTTATAATAAAAATATTTTTGTAACAAAATTATCTTTTTATTAGTCGTAAAATATTTTATTTTACATAGAAATGTGTTCATATGAATTTTATTGTGTTGAACTTAGGTAAAGATATGTTGTTTTATTTTTCAACATAGTGTATTTGTGTATTTTAGTGATAAAATTGATTTTCCTTTTATTCTTAGGCTAATTTTTTTAGTTTTGTGTCCAAAGCCCGTTAATTAACATAAACCAGAGAAGAGAAAAGTTCCTCTTACTTTTTCACATGTTGTTTACTTCTCCTTCTCCATAAACTAAAAATAGAAAACTAAGAAACCCTCTCTATTTCCAAATGTAAAGCTCAAATCGTATTTTCTCTTCAATTAAATTGTTGTTTTAATCAATATAAAAGGATTTCAACAGGTAATCACTTCCAAAACAAAAATCTTTTCATCAAAATCTAGTTTTGAGACTGGGTTTGTATGTAATGTCTTCTATTGTGGTTGGCATGTACTATATTTTTCCTCTATAGGTTATTGAAGGCAAGTATCGCTTCAAAGCTTCAGACTTCTTATCCGAGCTTTTGCAACAAATCAGCAGGGTTAGAAAAATATCTAACAAATACTAGCTCAATCGCTTGAGAAATTGCTTGAATCAACGGCCTATGCAAAAGTTTATTCGCCATAAACTATATTTTCATTTCTAGCCTAAAGTGCCAACTTTGGCTATCCATAACTTTCGTCTCTGGCAATGAAATGCTACCGGATCCTTTTCTAAGTCAAGCTTATATGTTGAAATTTGTTTATGAAAAATTTGGTTGAAAAATATTGTCATTTGATTATTCAAAGCATTGCTGCAAGATCAACAAAACTCGGTTTTTCTGCCTGTAGAAACTGTGTTCTCCTAGTTGCTGCAAATATGGCCTGAGTCCATGTTTGAGATGGCATAACTCCTTTATTTCTTACTGAAATTGTGTGATTCTTTTTATCTTCGAATGATAAAGTTTTGCATTATAATCATACAGTAACATACCAAAATTTATCAATTTTAAATTTGGTAAAGTTGAACTTTTATAATATAATTCAAAAAAGTTACAAAGTAAATAAATAATAAGTGATAAATTAAATGAATAACAATTTCAAATTTCTTTTGAGTATAAAATTTGAAATACTAAAAGTTTTTAAAAACATTTGAATCAAAATTTTATACATATATGTGAATATATATGTATGTGTGCATATACGGGTAAATTAGGATTTATATATTGAATTTGGTTTTTAATTTGAATTTAAATTTTAATATAAATGTTTTAGTAAAATAATTTGGATTTATAAATGTATGTCTATGTAATTTATTTAATATGTATATAATTTCAAAAACATTCTCTTTTTAATAATGTGTATTAATATAAAGCCAATACTTTTAATGGGAAATGTAAGTTTAAATACAATTTAAATAATGTAAAATATTATGTTAATAAAAAAAATCTAATTACAAGTGTTAAGCTAGCAATGACTATAGAGACAAGTGTAATTCATGAGAAGAAAAAAATTAACAAGTGTCATTGTATTATTTTCTTTTTCTTAAGAAATTTATAGAAAAGGAAATAAAATTATACAAGTCATTTTATCTTCTCCTCTTACTCTTTTATTCATTTCAAAAGGAAAATTCTGTTCGATCTTTACATCAGAAAAAAAATCATCAAAAACAAGCCTATTTTCCTCAACTTTGAAAACAAGAAAATAGATTTCCAGAAGAAAAAATAAACCTATAACAAATTCTCTTCCATATCTCAAGCAGAAGAGGAATTCAAAGATAATTTCAACTCTTCAACAAATATTACAGAATCAGGCAAGTGAACTTCAAGGATTGAAGAGATTTAGGAATCAACTTAAAAAAATGAAAAAAGAAAAAAAAACGAAAAAAGAAAAAAAACTAGCAAACACAAGATTTAAAGGTGCAGGCCAGAGATTTTCTACCCTCTATTTCAACTAAAAATTAACTGTAAGTAATTTTTTTTAATTTGTTGTTAAAAAATTAAGTAAGTAAATTACATCAAAGATTTAAACAAGTTTACACAAAATTTGTCACACCTAACAAATTCAAATAAAGCTAAGAAGAAAAAAAAGACAGTTCCAGGTTTGATTTTCAAACAGGAGAAAACTATCTCTGCTAAAATTATACAGGTGAGTAAACCTGTTTTAAAAACGGTTTGAACCTATTCCTTTATATATCTTGCCTGAGTGATGAATATGGTAATGATATGATGTACAACGTTTACATGTATGATGTGTGTATAAATATATATATGTAGTTGTATGACTGTTTAGGCATGTAAATAGATATAGATGTTCTCTGTTCTTTGTTTAGGCTTCGGCTTTGGTAGGAAAAAAATTCTTATCTTCATTTACATTTAATTTTAGGCTTGAGCATGTAAATGAAAAGGTTTTCTAACAATGTAATTCAAATTTTAAAAATAGATTCAAGGGTATGAAATTAGTATTTAATCTAAAATTTTAAAATTTACAGTAAAAATCAAGAAATGTGCCAAAATCAAACTAGTTAATTTTAATGTTTGATTATGCAAGCTGAATCGTTGTACAAATCATGAATTTAGGTATAAGAATTGGAATTTCTAGTTTGGAATTCAGGAAGATATTCGGTGTTGTATGATTTTGGGATTTTTGTCATTTGTCGTTGATTGGTGATGGGGTGTGCGGCAAAGTATGACCTGATGGTGGTCGGGGTGTCGGGGATCGCTAGAAAAATGGAGGATGATTTTTCTGTCGACCGTGGCAGCCGGAGAAGGAGGAATTAGGGTTTTAGGGGATGTTTTGTGGATGTGGGTTGTTGAGGTGATCTCGGTGATATATGAGCGTCGGAGCTGATCGCTTGGGAGGGGATCTGATCGTCAGGACATGGCGCGGCTGTGGGATGGACGTCGCGTATTTCGGAGGTCGGAAGTGATGAACAAAGGTGATTTTCTGATGTGAGAATGGGTTCCAGTTCGATCGCGAAGCCTATTTTTGATTTGCAGGCGTTGACGTTGATCTGGGTTCACGGGGGTGATGGGGTAGTTGATTCCGACTTGTAGATGGCCTAGAAGACGATTAACGGTGATCGGAATGTCGTTCATGGTGCATGGTGATCGTATGTATGTCTGGTTTTGTTTGGTGAGGAAGAAGATGAAGTTTGGGTCTCGGGTCGTTCTCGAGTCATTCTTGGGTTTGACTCGAGTGGTTATCGTGAATGCTCGGGTTTTCTTTTGTTTGGCTCGGGTCTGTAGTGGTTACGCTATAGTTTTTAAGAAAATTTGTTTCTTGGATTTCAAAATTTGTATAAAGTTGAAAATGAACCAGGTTTAAGTTTGAAAAAGTATTTCTTGGTTTAAAATTTTAAATAGGTACTCATATTTAAGTTTTAATTTAAAGAAAATTGTGATCAGATTTTTAATGTAAGATAGATTTTTGAAATTAAGATATTTAATGGAAGCTTGACCAAGTTTTAAGTTAAAAATAAAAATATAAATAAAGTAAATGTTTTTAACTAAGTTTAATGAAGAAATTTAATCAAGTTCAAATGTATAAAGTTTTAAAGATATATTTAAATTAAGTTTCCAAAGGGATGAGACTTTTATTAAATTTATTAAACAAGATTGATCAAGTTTTCCAAATATTTTAAATGCTAAAATTTAATGTTTAATTCATTTTGTTTTAATAAATTATATCTCTCTAATTATAAAATTGGTTACTAAATGTTTTCTAATAAGTTTAATGATGTAATTAAGTTTAACTTAATTAAATGTATTTCTTTAATTAATTGGGGTTATGATTAATTAAGATAATTAATTTGGGAAGTTAATTAAAAGAATCATTAAATGAAATTAATTATATGATTAATTAGTTTAGATCACACAATTGATTCATCTTAGCTGGGTATGATTTATAACTATTGTATGATGTGTATTGATTGATACCTCTGATTGTAATCGTGATGCTTTGTGATGTGAATTGCTTTATGCCAAGATATGATATCTGTGATGGATATACTTCTGCGTGAATATGAAACACCTTTGGCCTACAAAACGGCACTTGAATTTCGATGCTACAGGGAGTCGGATTCCAGTTGTTTATCTGAAATCCACATCGAACCTGTGAATTTTTGTGAATGACGTATCCATATGTTTTTTAAAATCTACGCTCACTATTCAATTTAGCCGGGAGAGGACCTTTGTGTCATATAACCCATTCCGAATATGCGATACGACGAAATGGATAGCAATTGAAGACGGTGGTGAAGACCGGACGTCTTTGAGAACGATAGGATAACCTGTCGAATGACTCTGCACTGAGTTGCTCCGGTATAGAGTTCTCCATATATGATTGGGAGTCCGATCGGGATTAAGGATGCCCGTATTGCAACGACTTCTTTGCAAGTGCCTTCGGTTCTATTCGAACCCGGAACAGACTTGTATGGATTGTATGTCTGACATTACATTTTGAGATATAAAGCAGATTTCTTTCAAATACATCTCTGTTGGTGACGGAGAATTTATTCTCTTAGCTTAATACCCTTCTCTGAGACGTACGAGCTCAGAGGTTATGTAGTTGAAGGTTATCAGTAATATATTCCAACTAGGTAATGTGGCATGCTAAGTGCTGCTGATCATTTGTTGATCAAAGCATGGCTTTTGTGAAAAGCGTAGCCTTGTGGACGAGACTTCGTCGAACCTCACAAACCGGTAATGGTAGAAACAGGAAAGATGCAGCAAGGTTATTGGGGGTAGCGCCCCTTATGGTATGTGCATTTCCTTCTGGATAGAAGTGGTATCATGGTATGGAGCCCAGATACTTAACTTATGTGGATATCGCAAATATATATATTACTTTGTGATTGTTGTTCTGGGCCCCCGGATAAAGGTTGGTTACAACCGGAGGATGGCATACTCGTGTCAGTAGTTACCTAGTTACAGAGGTAACCTAACCTTGTGTTGGTAGAGATCCGGTCAGGTTCTCGGGACGTCCCTCCAGAGGCGTACCCATGTGGCCCAAGAAGTTCCTTAGCCTGACCATTTGTTGGAAATCCAATTACCAATACGAACCCAGTATGGTTTTAGTTGTAGAACAGGCCATCTAATATGGTCGCTATAGTAGGCATACTATAATGGTACGTATGCTGGCTAAGATTAATATCATACTTTCGAAAATGTTTTCTACACTATGCACTAATAATAATATCAAAGAGTTTTCTCGTATAAAGCATATTTGACTATCATAAGGAGAAATCTCCTCCAAGTGTGTGATTACATTGTGTGTGTGCCGGGAGGCCTTATGGTAGTTTCATTTTCCAAAAGCATGAACGGTTTTCTTTTAAGAATCTGTTTTTATTCAAAAAAAAAAAACTATTTTTGTTTACTCATACCAGTCCCATGACTGACCCGGAGTTTATTGTTTCCTTTCTAAACTCTGGGTGCCCATAATTTTCACACGGGCAGCCTAGTTGCAGGTCTTTCGTGTTTTTGGAACTAGCTGGATTTTGGAGTCTTATGGTTTGGAGGCTATCGGCTTTTGAAGGTTTTTGACTTGGAGATATTTTGGAAACTTTTGGATCTCAAGGTTCTTAGTTTGGATGTTCGCTATCGCTTCTTTTCTTTGAAGACTTTCTTGGAATGCAATCTCTTGTTGTTTTGTCGTGATGGTTTATTTTGAAGTTGTGTTATGTATATAAGAATACTCTAATGGTGGTGATGTTGTTGTAATGAATATTGTGATGATGTTGTATCTGGGATATTGATGTATGGCAGTTCATTTTGTTTCCACTGTTTATATTCATTTAATGTTGTTATATGCTCCATCCGAAATGGAATTCGACGTTCGAATCTCCGGCGGTCGAATACAAGTAAGGTATTTGATGTCGATTTTTGAACGCTGAATTTCGGGCCGTGACAAGTGGTATCAGAGCTAAAGGTTGAGTAAGAACTTTAGCTATGGAGTATAACACATTAGATGGCTCATTAGAGATAGGGTGAAGTATACCCTAGAATGAGTATAAACCGAGACTGAAACCTCAAATTTTGTTAGTCTATTTTCTTTAACTGCTGATATGCCTTAAGATATCTCGTCCGAATATCTAAATCAAGTTTCTTACTAATTACAGATAGTAAGGATGAGCGGGCGAAGAGGAAGGGCTAGGGGTCAAGGGATGCTACAACAGCCAGTCAAATTTCCCCTACAACAGAAGCAGCTATGCCTACTCAGCATTAGCCGAATCTGGCCGATTTATATAAGAGTTTCTCAAGGCTTGGTGGTAGGCCATTCATCGGAAAAGAGTCAATTATTAAGGCCCAGGCATGGATAAGATCATGTGAAAAGATCTTTAAAGGGCTTAAGCTGCAAGATAATCAGATGCGTCTCATTGCTTCTTGGCAACTGTAAGATGAAGCCTCAGCCTGGTGGGAAACAGTCACCGTAGATGAACCAGAAGAAGAGTTTACTTGGAGTCGATTTAAGGAGGTGTTTGAAAAGCGCTATATGCCGTCGGCAGGAATTTCTCGAATGTATCAAGAATTTATGGACTTAAAGCAAGGAAGCATGTCATTTGAGGAGTACTTAAATAAGTTCAACGAACTATCCCGTTTCGGTCCAGAGTTGGTGAACATGCCTCTAAAGAAAAATGAAAGGTTCATTCGTGGAATGAACAAGAAGTATCACGAAAGGATGACAGCACACGTCAAAGAATCTTTTTCTGATCTTATTGATATGGGATACAGGTATGCCACCCTAGACATGCAGGAGAGTCCAAGGGAAAGAGGAAATTCAAGTAATCAGAATTGGAAAAAAAGAAAGTTTGGGGGCAAGAAGACACATCAAGGCAAGGATAAGAAGAACAATCAAGGAAATTCGGCTAGAAATGTAACTTGTTACAATTGCCAAGAAAAGGGCCATTATTCAAATAGCTGCAAAAACCCGAAGAAGCAAGTTATGAAGGAACAACCCATGAAGACTGTCCAAGGAGTTAGAGAATGCTATAATTGTTACAAGCCTGCACATGTTGTTAAGAATTGCCTGGTAATGAAGCAGGCACATGTGGCAAATGCATATGCGATAAAGGAAGACCCTTCAACTTCGAAAGCAGATAAAGGAAAAGGTGTTCTAGAAGGTAACCTTACTATTTATGATAAAGTTGTTAGAGTTTTATTTGACACGGGAGCTTCACATAGCTTTATCTCCCAACAAACCGTAAATGAATTAGAACTTAAAACTGAATTTGTTAACGACCCTATTTGCGTGAAAAATCCAGTTGAAGGTCCAGTAAATCTTTGTTTGTATTGTAGGAAAGTCCCTATTTCATATGCTTGCTATCAATTTCCTATCAACCTTTTTATCCTCGAATTTAATGAATTTGAAATCTTACTCGGAATGAACTGGTTATCGAGATACGAAGCTAAATTGAATTGTAATAATCGAATAATTTTAGTCACAAAAAACCTTGGAAATTTTATTGAAATCTCTTGTGAGGATCCGAGTCCAAAGAGAGATAAAATGATGTATACTTTAGGGTATCCTGAACCCAGTTTGGAGTCTATACCCGTTGTTCGGGAATTTTCCGACGTATTTGAAGAAGTGAAATCCTTACCTCCACCCAGAGAAATAAAATTCCGAATTGACTTAGTACCCAATGCCCGCCCTGTCGATCACGCAAGTCGCAGGATGGAACCTAGGGAAAGAATTCAATTTGTCAATCAAACTCGAGATTTGCTAGAGAAAGGATTGATTCGCCTTAATGTTTCCGAATGGGGTTCAGCTGTTGTATTTATGGCTAAATCGGATGGATGTTTGAGATTGTGTGTAGATTACAGCGATCTCAATAACAAACTCTCAAGAAAAAATTCACTTTACCTAGAATCGACGATCTATTCGATCAACTTCATGGTGCTTGATTATTTTCTAAGATGGATTTAGCTCAGGGATTCGTCAGTTGCGAATAGCCGAGGATTGTGTTCATTTGACTGCCTTCAGGGGTCCTAACATGTTCTACGAATGGTTAATCATTGTAACAACCCTGGTTTTGGAGATTACCTATAAATATTAAATTATAATGGTAGATATGATTTAATATAGTGAAGTAAGATTAAGCTGGATAGTCTAAATTGCTTATTTGGAACAAACAATGGATTTTGGGGAATAAAATATGGAAAATAAAGTGTTGAAACTTTACTTGGTTAATTAAGTTAAAAATGAGCTAATCATGATTTTAATGTAAAGAAATGCAATAATTTTGATAATTATTGTCAAACGTTTCTTTTATATATTTTTAAAAGAAGCATTTCATTTAATAAGTGATATATTATAACTAAAAATGGAAATTTGGTTTAAAAATAAATTTTGGTTGTGAAATGTTGAAAAAATGGTTTGTTATATTTTATTGCACAAGAAAATAATTTTTATGTAATTGTTGGAGTTAAAAATAGAGTTTTATATGAATTATTGTGTAAATTGTGTATTTAAGCAAAATAAGGCTTTTTGATAATGAAAAATATTTTTTTCATAGCTAAATTATCTTTTTAATTTTTGTAAAAAAAATGTATGTGAAACATAAAAATATGTTTGTACAATTTGTAGAGATGAAATCATGTAAATACACATATGTTGTATTATGTAAATATGAAAGTGTTAGGGTAACTTTGGTGTTAATTAGATAATTAGGCTAATTAATTCTTTTGGGTCAAGCCCATTTGTTCACTAACCAATAGAGTAATGAGAAAGATTCTTCTTCCTTAAAACAGTATACGTACATTTTTACCAGAAAACAAAAGGAAGAAACTATTCATCTTTCAAACCCTAGGCTTTCAATCTTCAATCTCTTCACAATTTATTGATTTTAATCAAACTGAAGATAATTGCAACAGGTAATTAACTCCGAAATGAAGAATATCTCATCAAATTCTGATTTTTATTTGGCTTTGTCTGTAACTTCATTTTCTTCTTTGCATGTTTCTATTTTCTCCTCTTTTAGGTTTCTAACTCGAAATCAATGCCAAATTTTCCTACTTTGCTTGCTAAATCCGCTAATTGGCTGTAAATAAATCTTAAGGTGAGTTTAAACACTCACTTTTCTAGTTTACTCAAGTTTTCAGGTATGTTTTTGGTTGTATTAGATGAATCTTTGGTTGAATTTGTGAATTAGAAAGATGATTTTTAGGTTTCTATGCTTGCTGAAAATGAATTAGAAAAATGCACAGAAGTAAAATATTGATATCATGCATGTTCCTAATCAGTTTGAGCTCATTCTTTTTGGGTTAGAAACTAGACTCAAGGAGAAACAATTTCTATTTTGGTTTCATTTCGATTTATGGAAGTTTGATAGACCTGAAATAGAATTGAAAGTATAAGTGCAACTCTGTCCTAAAAGAAAATTTCCTGAGTTTATACCTGTAATATATTCTACCATATGTTTTACATTGCTTATCCAAATTAGATAATTTAATATGCACTGGAAAGCTTAGGAATTATTCTACAAGTTTCATGTTTTGAGTTTTATGAAATTTTAAAGTTAAATTAGTCAAAATTGCACTTCTTTCTTACTATCCCGAGAGCAAAGTGACAGTTTTGTAATTTTAGACCTGAGAAATAAAATCATCATAACTCTTGACACGTTAGTCCAAATTTGGTGATTCTTTTTCTGTCTTTTAGATATTGAAATTATCTTCAACTTTTGTGTTTTATGATTTATCAAATGCTGAGATCTACAGGGTCAAAATGGCTTATTAAGCCGCAGCCCTGTTGTTACGCACATTGCTCACGGTTTTGTAATATTAGACCTGAGAAATAAAATCATCATTACTTTCGACTCGACTATCCAAACTAGGTGAATCTTTTTCTGTCATTTATAATTTGCAATTATCTTCAACTTTTATGTTTTAATATTTATCAAATTCAGGGTTCTACAGGGTCAAAATGGCTCTTTAAGCCGCAGCCCTGTTGTTATGCACATTGTTCACAGTTTCGTAATTTTATACCTGAGAATTAGAATTGCCATAACTTTTGACTCGTATGACCGAATTAGTTGAATCTTTTTCTGACTTCAAGATATTGGAATTATATTCAACTTTTATGTTTCATGTTTTCTCAAATTTATGTTTAAAAGGGGCAAACAGGCAAAACAAGCCGCAGGCCTGAGTTCTTTTGCAATTTTGAGCATTTTCCGTTGAATTGTTTTTTTTTTTTTTTTTTGAATTCAATGATTTTGTGCATTTTTTTCAAGATGGTTCTAAAAGGCTAACTCATACTAATAAAAAAAGTCGACATTAACATCAATTTGCACTACGAATTGACGGTTTCATTTGGATTTTATCGTATGTTAATTTTATTAAATTTTCATTGAATTTTGCTATTTCTGTGCACGTGTTTTTTAAACCGTTTTCGAAATGATTTTCAAAATGAAAAAGCTTTCAAATTAAATTTTTTACAAAAATTTATAATTATTTCATATATATAATACACACTTTTATACTATTCCAACGTATGAGAAAGAGAATTAAACGATTTAGTAAAACAAGTGGTATGGGACATGTGCGTTTACTATTTCGGTTAATTCCGGACTTGTACGATCGAAGCTATTTGAGTTTAATGATTCTGAGATGTTTTGCCATTTTATGGCGTATTTTGAGTTTTATAATTCCTATTTATTAGAATTATTTAAGATGACCAATATTTGACAAGTATTATGGTTTAAGACCTCCTGTGTAGGAGTATGGTTGATGAGAACCGTCATGATGTTTTATTTACTTGCCAATGATATAAGACAAGTCTTGAGTATATGATTTCATATTTTGAGGTTTATGGTTTATGAGGAACCATCACGATGTTTTCACTTGTCGAGGAGATGAGACAAGTTAGGATGCTATTTAATTCTTGTAGATGAGATAAGACGAGTATGGTGTCTTTCTATCGCTTGCCAATGAGACGAGGCGAAATATGATTTTATGAGTTTTAAGATGTTCCTAGTGTGGCATCGACTAACGACTAGTAAACCGCTAAGTGCGAACGTGTGGTATGGGACATACGTTAATACTTTTCGGGTTCCTATCCGTGAGTTTGTGACACATTCACGATGTTTACCTAGCAGAACTGCTTTAAGAGGTGTCAGCGACGTTGTCATGAGGACGAACTGCTTTGGAGGTGTTAGCAACCTTGTTAGGGATGACAAAATGGCTTGGAAAGGTGTCAGCGACCTTGTCATGAGGGCGAACTGCTTTGGAAAGGTGTCAGCGACCTTGTCATGAAGATGAACTGCTTTGGAAAGGTGTCAGCGACCTTGTCATGAGGATGAACTGCTTTGGAAGGTGTTAGCGACCTTGTCTAAGGCTTCGGCCTTCTGAGTTTAGCACGTGCAACATTGCTTCGGCATTGTATTCAGGGATATGGCCAATCCGGGTTTTCTGAGTTTTGAGTTCGCCGTTTTTGGCGCATTAATGTTAAGATTTTCTGAGTTTTGAACATGCATCGAATTCTTTATTAAGTTTGAGATTTTATGAGTTTGAATATTTATCGAGTTCCATGAGTTTTTATGATTGAGATGTATGTGTGAGATTTAGCCGCCTTGGCTTACTAATGAGTTAGAGATCTCACATTCTTATGGAGTTGTCTTGTGTTTCTTTCATGACTTCTATTTGTGATTAAGATGAGTTTTCTTCTTTTTGGAGTAATGGTTCATCGAACCATTTGAGTTTTGATTGATTTTTTTTATATGAGTTGATTTGATTTCATTATGGGTTATTGCTAATGATATGAGGCACTTGTGTTTTATTTAAGTATTGAGCTATGAGTTATCTAATCCTTCTCCTCATTCGAGAAGAAGTATCACTATATCCATTCTGCTTCATATTATCGATATTGACTGATTTGTGTAGCTAGACTGACCCGTGCATTTATACTCGGGTCAGACCAAGTTGTTTCAGGTATTATCTATTGGACTTAGCTTAAAATTGGTGTTGGATATCATCTCTTCTTTCGCTTGAGTCGTTTATTTCTTCCGCATACACTGATGTTTTTACATTTTATTTGATGTATATGGTGTGGTCGAGTACCACTTTATTGTATTCATATTGTATTGTACTAAACATGTATCGGTGTATATGTATATATATGATGTCGATTACAGCTCTGTGATGTGCTTTACATTTAGTTATTGTATTTTGTTCTGAAAGATCATTCAACCACCTATAATTTTGGATTAAGCATTTACTGTGTGTGTCGATCCATTGAGATAGAAAAGAAAAATTATATTGCACTTATCGACGTATTCAGTAGATGTTTAAGACAAAGTTATAGATGGTCACTCTTAACCAGCCCTATTCTCTGCTTTAGTAGACGGAATTACTCGTTAATTCTCTTTACTAAGTTGGGTCTCGGGGTGGGCGTTACAGCATGGTATCAGAGCTATGGTCAGAAAAAAGTAGAATAAAAACAGAACAGTACGTATATCATGATACATCGAAGTACAGTACAAGTGAATCATTGTCCTTTATTCGAGCTTGTTTTCGAATCGTGCCTTGATTCATTTTCGAGTTTTGGGATTGTTGAGATGGAATATGTCTAGGAATATAGATATACTGTATTCCGTAGTATTCCATAATAGTGTTTGATGTCATCCTATCTTATATAAAATCTCGTTTGGGATTATTCTATTCTTATTTTTGTTGATACGAGTGAGTTCGTATCGTTGGAGCTTATTGATTTCTTTAAACATTCTTGTTTCATTCCTTTGAGAGTTGTGAATCCTACTGAAGGGATCCACAACGATTGGCTTGTTGTGAGCATTTTGAGTTCTCTATTTGTTGCTACTTTAGTGAGTATTTTTTATTACTCACTATCTTGAGATGTAACTGATTTGAGATGGATTGACTTATTTGATGTTAAGTCCGATCCTTTTTTTGTTATAGGATCCTTTATTTATTTAGGCATCCTAATTTGCTTGGTTTATTATTTCTATCACTTTGGAATGTTAATGATGATTCCGAAGTTTTTGTATTCACTCTTGAGTATCGATATGTTGATGATATATCTCGAATTCCAGTTAAGGTGACTTTGTTGAGTTTTGATAAGTCCGTTTGGGTTTAATATCCAATCGGGCAATCGAGTGTTGAATTAACCTTATTCCTGGCTTTTAGCCTTCGGCTATCCTTCCACGAGGATATCCACTAAGGAATGAGGTGAGTTTCTAGATTGTTCTAGTTTGATTTAATTTCTTTGAGTTATCCTTTTCGGATACTCAATCGGTATTATTCTTTGTAGCATTACTTTGTTTGAAGTAATAATTTGTTATTTGTGTGCTTCTTCTCCTTCAAGAAGAATATCTTGCTTATCCTGTGTAACGACCCACTATTTTGTACTATTCGAATTCGACAATAATAGAACATGTCAAGCTGGAATAGTTCAAAATAATAGATTGTAAATATAGCTATGGAACAAATGAAACCAAATACACAGAATTACAGACACAGATATCAGAATCTCACAGCGGAATATAAAATAATACATGGTTCATGAAGCCACTGAAAACCATTACCAACAGAAATACATTGTTTACAAATCTTTAGTACAAATTTTTAAGCCATAAGCAAAAATAGTTCCCAAATGTCTTGAATTACAAAATATATAAAGACGAAGAAGCTTCCAACTAGCAAGAGTGATCTAGTCCTAGCTCCAGAAAGAAAAGCTGAATCTGCAACCCAGGCTGACCCGAGCGTACAATAAAACAAAACACTCGAGTCAGGACATACATACTTATATAATGTAAGCTAAATCAAGTGTACTGTAATGTAAAGAGCAAGTAACTTAAAGGATGCTTGGGATCGCCCATCCTCTAAGGATCCGTTAAACTATTTACTATATAGTATATTGCGCTATTATAATAGTGTCTATATTAAAATAAACTTACTTTTTAATAGCGTTAAGGGGTTACCCATATAGCCCTTAACACGTAATAGTCCCAGTAGTCCATCCAATATCATAGCTCCTCCTGATCAGGAAGCAACTAGAGGATACCACACGGGCTACGGGAGAAAACCAAACTCGTACAAGGCTCGATATGGTAGGTGACACGGCACAACTAGGCAATGCCAGGGTAGATATACCAATTGCTATCCGGACCGGTGGTAACGCGAAGCCGCAGCAACCGCCCACCTCGAACAACACTCCCAAATCAAAGGTGCGCACCAAAACAATCACAATAGTAATAGAATGGCATACGAAGAAGTGTGTTCGATCAGAGGAGCTACCTCATTAATCCGAGAATCGCTCCTGTTTTAGCCACCTTAAGCCAACTCACGGGAGTCGGGTCCACGTATATACCTTTCAAGAAACCGCCCCCACCATCCTACTTCATTCTGGAATCTCCACCGCGTACACGGTTGTCAAAGTGGTTTTCGGTATCGACAGAGAGTATGCCCATATCCGATCCCGGTCTCTTTGCCAACCAAACGTTATTATAACCCGTGGTTATAGTTTGAAAATGGTATTTATTTTTCCAAATCAATATATATTTCAAATACCTTAAATTTTCAAATCCTTGATTTAAACATTTTCTTTAAAAATATACCATTTCAATTTATTCAATCAAATTTGGAATTTATTTCTTTTATAATAGAAATCATATTTTCCTTTAAAATCTATCCAAACTCAATTTCTAGATTCTTTTATTTATTACATATTTAAATTCCAAAGTTTAATTTATTCTCAAAAATCTTCCATAGATTTTTAAATAAATCAATTTCAATTTCTACAGCACCTAGGAAATGCTGTCTAAAGTTATGAGTTTAACCTAGTCTAATTTCAAAAAGATAGCATCTAAATGCTGTTGTAGATTTTTAGATTTAAAAATCTATTTCTAAATATAACTTATTATGTATATAAAATTTTCTAAATTTAAATCTTATTCTTTCAAAACTCCAGAATTTTGGAACAAGTAATACTAAAATTTATTCTATATTTATTTATTTATCATTTAAATCATCATAAGTCCTATAAAATTATTTACTAGAATATCTTCAATTTCTAAATTTAAAATAATTGAATAAAATTTCAGAAAATAATCTATATAAACCACGGGCCTGTATAAGATTTTCTAGCCTAGGTCAAGTGAAACGGATTTATATCATTTCAATCCGATATTTACAAATCCCGGGTTCTATCATTTCGAACCCGCAATCCCAAGATAAATTTACAGCAGTTAAGTGAACAATAATAATCAATTAGGCCTATCATTTCAGCCATAACAATATATATATAACAGGGAACTTGCAGTGTGATTTAAGCAGTAAATAATAACATAATATAACTGCAGATATCATATAACATATAAATAACTGATGGGGTGTCAATTTAATGGGGTTTATCATTCTATATCACACTACAGACAGATAATAGTGAAATACAAATTTACACATACACTTGCAATAATTTACGAAATATAAATACGTATGTCTGGTGAGAAATACTCACCTGGATGTTGCAGAAATTTTGAATTCAAAATTTGAAAATTCACTGGTATAGACTGACAGAGAATAACAGTCAAATTTTTCCGGGCGTCGCCTAGATTTAGATCTAGAACAATTTCAAAATATAGGAACGCGACTTAGATTTTGTAGTCAACGAAAAATTTAAAGATAGGAAAAGAATTTTTTTGACTTGCTCGACCAAATTTTTCTAAAACACGATTGCAAAAATCTATATGAATACGAGAACACATGCACCACTTCTTCCTCCTAGCTTGTTCATGCTCATCACATACTTATGCACTGTCTTCCCTTCATTCATTCATCATTTTCACTTTTTTTTTTTTTCACAAATGGTTTCCAACATTCTTCAAAAATCATTTCAGATCACACTTTACACAGACTCAACAATTTTGCACTAACCCGAGTTTCTTCCTACTAGCTTCGAGTCACAAAACATTCTGCTTCGGGTTACATAAGCATCTACTTCGAGTCATTTGTGGAAGTGTTGAAACACTTCAATTTCCAGAAATCCACCTTCTCTGGCCTTCACTGCCATTCCTTCCTCCTACCACTGACTTCACCTATCTCAGCCACCTCCTATACCCCATGCTAGTGTGTCAGACCATCTCAGCCCCTGGATTTGTGTGTGTTTCTGATGTGCAGGTCCTGTGCACGTGCACACTCCAGGTATGCTAACAGTTGCATCATTTTCCCACTTCTTCCCAAAGCTTTCTACTGCTAACCAACTTCAAAATTTAACTGCATCACCAGACATCACTTCACCAGATGCACCTTTCATATCTGCCAGTCTTCACTCAACCTTCCCCTTCCAGATTTCCAGACCTGGCAGCTTCACCAACCTCAACTATTTACAACTACATTCAGTCACCCATGCTAGTCTCTCATGCCATTTACACTGCTACATCTAGTGTAAGTGCAGACTGAAATTCATGCAGATCTGAACCCCATACATATGTAAACTGAAACCATGTCTCCTATGATACTTATAACATGCTTACATGATGCAAACTAAAATCATATTCATATGCACTGACTCCTACCATGATGCAGACACACTTTTACACAAGATTCATATGAATGGTGGGTCTGACACTTAATATGTATATAGATGCACTGAAAACATATGCCTACCTGATGCAGACAAACTCCTATACCAATTTATAGCCTACCTCTTCCACTGCAGGCTTCATCAAAAGAACACACACCCCAGATCTACAACTGATATCATGTTAGACACATTTAAACTTCCCTATATGCTACTCTGTAAAACATGTAGACAGCACAACATGAACCTCATACCAAAATTGGGCATGGCCGAGCAAGTCAGAGGAAGAAGACACATAGTATAGGAAAAGAAAAGGAAGATGATTACCTGATTTGAGCAAAAGAATTGGACTGGAATGCAGAGAAAAATATGTAGAGAGGGATGAGAAATATATAGGCAGAGGCTTGAAATTTCAGAGAAAATCAAGGGAGTAAATGCAAAAGTTTTCGCGTGAATTAAAGGGCCGAGAGTTTCTTAGTGCCATCTTGCATTATGCGTGATTTACGCATGCTTCTGGGCAAAGGAATAAGCAAGCGTTTGATGAAGAAACTGATGAAGCATGGATGAAGCCTAGTCAAATACACACGTTACTTTAATAATTTAAAACTTGCGTGGTTATTGGATTCTCTGATTTGCAAGCATTAAATTTGATAACTGAAGGCAGAAATAAAGGCGAGGGTTGATGTATGTTTTCAGTTTTATGTTTTGACTTATGCTCATTTGAATGCATGCGGTTGATTTGCTATTTCTAGTTTATAAACTTGATTTCAACACCTATGCGTGATTCTTGGCAACGCAAAGGTCAGTCATAGATGGATGGAAACAAGAAAGTGTACAAGATGCAAACGAATGGCCAGAGAGAATATGAACAAAATGCTTGAACGTTTTAAATCTTTAAATGTTGTGATTTATTTTGGTTTAAAGTTTCCTTTGATTTAGTTTGATATTGTTAAATGTAAATGGTAAAGTTTTTATGTAGTCAGTTTAAATAGAAGCGCATGCCAAAATAAAACCAGCTGACAAATAAAATACGTACCGTTCGTCAAAACACTGACTGATATTTTATGTCCAAAAATATTTAAAACATGATTTTTACACTACGCTAGACAGACGCAGTTTAAAACTTCAGAAATTTTCATAAAATAAACATTTTAAAAACACACGTTTTATTACGTTGTTTATACTCTCTAATTTACGTGTCTTTCAAACGTGAAATTTTACTGTTCAATCCTAGATTAAATTTTCACAGTTTTTATTTAATTTTATTGACATGGACAATTTTATAAAATATATCTCCAATTTAAATAATTAGACTATATTTTTAAACATAAATTATATAATATAGACTTCAAAATTTCAAATAACTAAATAGAATAAATGGCTAAAACTAGGGTTGTTACACTCTCCCCCACTTAAGAACTTTTCGTCCTCGAAAAGGAACGAAAGAAGAGAAACAAAAGAAGATAAGCTAGATAAACAAGTACCTTAAACGAATAGTTCCGGATTTGAAGCACGAATGCTCTCCTCCGTTTCCCATGTGCAATCTCGCTCATCGGTGCTCCATTGCACTTTGACCAACGGGACGGATTTTCTTCTGAGTTGTTTCGTACCTTGATCGACGATACGAAGCGGCTTTCTTTCAATAGTTAGATCGGGTTCGATGTCCAGACCATCGAGAGCAGTAGGCTGGATGACTAAAGATGGATCGTGAAGACAGCGGCGAAGGTGTGATACATGGAAGACATTGTGAATTCCGGCAAATTTCTCTGGTAGATCCAGTCTATATGCCAGAGATCCAATTCTCTCCAAGATACGGAATGGACCGATGAATCTAGGTGCTAGCTTTCCTCTCCGACCAAACCGGACTACATTCTTTAAAGGAGAGATCTTCAGAAACACCAAATCACCAACATCAAATTCTAACCTTCTTCTACGCCGATCAGCGTACTTCTTTTGTCTGTCTTGAGCAACCTTTAATCTCCTCTTAATCTCCTCTACTTTCTCTGAAGCTTCTAGAATCATCTCCGGACCAAGGACTAAGCGGTTACCAGACTCAATCCAACAAGAAGGAGATCTACACGGTTTCCCGTATAGAGCAGCAAAAGGGGACATCTTAAGACTAGCCTGAAAAGATAGAATGAGATACGGATAGAGAACTAAGATAAAATAAGAACAAAGGATTGGAATTTATACCTGATAACTGTTGTTATAGGTGAATTCCACAAGATGGAGATGATCTTCCCAAGATCCTCCATAGTCTAAGATGCAAGCACGAAGAAGATCTTCAAGAATTTGATTTACCCTCTCCGTCTGACCGTCAGTTTGTGGGTGGTAAGCAGTGCTCAGGTTCAAACGAGTACCCAAGGACTCTTGGAACTCTTTCCAAAACTGACTAGTGAAAATGGGGTCACGATCGCAGACAATGCTAAGAGGAACGCCATGGAGACGAACAATCTCCCTCATATAAATCTCAGATAAACTCGAAGCTGTGCGGGTAGATCTGACTGGAATAAAATGAGCGGACTTAGTCAATCTATCCACAATGACCCAGATGCTTTCATTTCCCCTCCGAGATCTCGGCAATCCATCAATAAAGTCCATAGAAACTTGTTCCCACTTCCAGTTTGGAATTTCCAAAGGCTGCAATAAACCGGGTGTTTTCTGATGGTCTGCCTTAACTTGCTGGCAAGTCGCACATCTACTGACAAAGATGGAGACATCTCGCTTCATACCCTTCCACCAGTATAGCTTCTTCAAATCCTGATACATTTTAGCTACGCCGGGATGGATAGAAAGTCGGGACTGATGATGTTCCCGAAGTAATTCCTGCCTCAAACCGTCAACATTCGGCACACAAATCCTTCCATTTATCCTTAAAACTCCTTTATCATCGATCTGAGCTCCCTTTCCATCAGAGCTATTACCACCAATTCTGCTACGAACACTTCCTTTTATACGCCTAAGCATCTCGTCTTCATCTTGTTTAGCCACGATACGATCCAAAAGAGGGGAAGATACAAAAATCTGACATAACAAAGATTTCTTCCTGCTTAGCGCATCTGCCACTACATTGGCTTTCCCAGGAGTATAGTTGATGTCGAGGTCATATGCAGCAAGGAACTCGAGCCATCGCACTTGTCTCTGATTTAAATCTTTCTGGGTAAAGATATATTTCAGAGATTTATGATCAGTAAAGAGATCAAACTTAGCTCCCAAGAGATGGTGTCTCCAAAGCTTCAAAGCAAATACAACAGCCAGCAATTCTAAATCGTGGGCAGCGTAATTAGCTTCATGTGTCTTCAGCTGACGACTAGCATAAGCAATTACTCTCCCATCTTGCATCAACACTGCTCCCAATCCTTCTCGACAAGCATCGGTGAATACCGTTAATCTTTCACTTCCATTTGGTACAATAAGTACTGGGGCGGAGGTGAGCTTATCCTTTAACTCTTTGAAAGCAGCCTTACACTTATCGCTCCATACAAACTTGACATTCTTCCGAGTTAGAGCAGTCAGAGGTGCCGAAATCCGAGCAAAATTCTCAATGAATCTTCGGTAGTAGCCGGCAAGGCCTAGGAAACTACGGATATCGGTAGGAGTCTTAGGTTCTTCCCAATCTTGGATTGTAGCAATCTTGACTGGATCTACAGAAACTCCTTCTCTAGAGACAATATGCCCAAGGAATCGGACTTCTTCTTCCCAGAAATGGCATTTAGAGAACTTAGCCTTCAATTGGTGATTTCGGAGAGTCTCTAAAACATACTTCAAATGGACTTTATGTTCTTCCTCGGACTTGGAGAAAACAAGGATGTCATCAATAAAGACAAGGACAAACTTATTAAGCACATCTCGAAAAAATCGGTTCATCAAGTCGACGAAGAAAGCAGGGGCATTAGTCAAGCCAAAAGGCATAACTAGCCATTCAAAGAAACCATTCTCCGTTCTGAAAGCAGTTTTGGGAATGCTTTCCTCAGCAATTCTAAGCTGATGGAAACCTGTGGCTAAATCAAGCTGAGAGAAAACAGTTGCTCCATAGAGCTGATCGAACATATCGTTTATGCGGGGCATAGGATATCTGTTCTTCATGGTAAGCTGGTTGAGTTCCCTATAATCAACACACATCCGGAGAGAACCATCGGATTTGGTGACAAAGACAACAGCGGCTCCCCATTCTGAGAAGCTAGGTCTGATCAGACCTTTAGAAGATAAGTCTTGAATCAGATTCCTTAATTCGCTCTTTTCTCGTGGTGCCATTCTTCTAGGTGGAAGGACTACAGGTCGTGCTCCAGGGATAAGATCGATACGGAAATCAATTTCACGTTTTGGAGGCAAAGAGGTGACTTCTCCAAACACATCGGGAAATAGTTTGACTACAGGGGTCAAATGGATATCATCCGGAAAGGTGTCAAGAGAATAGATGAAACTACCAGCAAACTCCTGAGGCAACTTACACTGGATCTCTAATGGATTCCCTAAATCATCTTTAAGAGCAACAGTACGAGAACTACAAGAGATATCTGCACCATGCCTATCTAACCAATCGCCTCCGAGTAGAAGATCGAAAGCGTCGAAACCCAAAACATAAAAATCTCCAGTGAAGCATTGTTGGAAATGGAGGAGCTTCACATCCCTACAAACTTTACTAAGGTTCGCAGGACCACCGATGGGGTTTGAGACACATAAAGGTATGGGAGAAAGTTCAGGAGAAAGGCGATGTTCAAATTTATTACAGAGATCAGATGAAATGAAGCTGTGGGAAGCTCCGGTATCGAATAAAACTCGAACCGGTAATTTGAACAAAGTAAAAGATCCTTGAAGAGTACCTTGAGATTCATCTGGGACTGGATCTGATACTGGTGCAGGTGCAGGCTGCGGAGCTGTAGAAGATGCAGAAGTTACTGCAAAGACTCCAGATGTTGTGCCTCTCTTTTGAGTGGGACAATCCTTCTTGAAGTGTCCTGGCTGGAGGCAGATGTGACATAGATCTCTCCTAGCAAACTGAGTAGGTGGTGGAATGGCAGCACCCAAAGTAGGACAACGATTAGCAAAATGTCCTTTCTGGTGGCACCTATGGCAGGTGATGGTAGACAGATCTACAGGTGGCCTCGCAGAAACAGAAGATGATGATGATCCCAACCCTTGAGCCTTGTTCCTCTTATGACGGTAGAAATTTGACTTCCTTTTTCTTGAATTACCGGAAGACCGAGCTGATGCAGACTAGGCAGCTGGAGTGTTCTTAGATGTAGGGTTCTCGTACCGGAGAGCCATATCCATCAATGCCGTAAATGTCCCATGCACATGAGTAATGAGTCGATCGTAGAACTCAGGTCGAGCTCCAGCGATAAACTTCTCGTTCAGCTTGAGTGGGGTGTCAATCAGGTTCAGACCATACTGTGAGAGTTCGTTAAACTTCCTCTCATACTCCGTGAAGGTCATATTGCCTTGCTTAAGATCCATGAATTCCCTATAGAGCTGAGACTTGCCCGCTTCAGGCATCCACTTGGCCAGAAAGGCCTCCCTAAAGCACGATAAGAGTTTAAGAGATAGATTCAAAGATGGAGTTCAAATTCGAATTTCTTGACAACCAAAAGATACCTAAATTGCTCCCAAGTGAGGTCAGCCTCATTTGTCTGAGCAGTAATAGATAGCCACCAATCTAAAGCAGCGCCCTTCATTTGCCAGGCCGCGAGTTGCCTTTGCTGGGCATTAGTAATCTCGAGGCAGGAGAAAATCCTTTCTAGATCTCGAAGCCATTGCTGAGCTTCTATGATAGTCTCTGTCCCCATAAATTTTGTGCCACCTAACTCAACATAGTCCTTGCATAATTTAGTGAAACGGACAGGGGCAGCAGGAGGAGGAGCGACTTGCCCTCGACCTTGATTATTTCTTCTATTCATCCTGAAAGATTAAGGATGGATACTAAGGATAGAGGAAAATATTAAGATATTCTAGGATAAGATAAAATTAAGCGACTAACAAAAGCTCGAGTATAACGATGGAGAGAAAGAAGAAGTGTTTGGAAACTTATTTAAAAATAGGAAGTTTCTACACTAAAATACTTCTTAAAAATTCTTTTTGAAAATCATTTTATACTTTTAAAATACGTCCTCTCACAAAGAAAGATTCTGGAATTTGACTTCACTCATTCTAGAGTATTGCTACTCTATCTCTAATGAGTTTTTGTTCCTTAGGCTATGTTTTAAACCTGGCTCTGATACCAACTGTAACGACCCACTATTTTGTACTATTCGAATTCGACAATAATAGAACATGTCAAGCTGGAATAGTTCAAAATAATAGATTGTAAATATAGCTATGGAACAAATGAAACCAAATACACAGAATCACAGACACAGATATCAGAATCTCACAGCGGAATATAAAATAATACAGTGGTTCATGAAGCCACTGAAAACCATTACCAACAGAAATACATTGTTTACAAATCTTTAGTACAAATTTTTAAGCCATAAGCAAAAATAGTTCCCAAATGTCTTGAATTACAAAATATATAAAGACGAAGAAGCTTCCAACTAGCAAGAGTGATCTAGTCCTAGCTCCAGAAAGAAAAGCTGAATCTGCAACCCAGGCTGACCCGAGCGTACAATAAAACAAAACACTCGAGTCAGGACATACATACTTATATAATGTAAGCTAAATCAAGTGTACTGTAATGTAAAGAGCAAGTAACTTAAAGGATGCTTGGGATCGCCCATCCTCTAAGGATCCGTTAAACTATTTACTATATAGTATATTGCGCTATTATAATAGTGTCTATATTAAAATAAACTTACTTTTTAATAGCGTTAAGGGGTTACCCATATAGCCCTTAACACGTAATAGTCCCAGTAGTCCATCCAATATCATAGCTCCTCCTGATCGGGAAGCAACTAGAGGATACCACACGGGCTACGGGAGAAAACCAAACTCGTACAAGGCTCGATATGGTAGGTGACACGGCACAACTAGGCAATGCCAGGGTAGATATACCAATTGCTATCCGGACCGGTGGTAACGCGAAGCCGCAGCAACCGCCCACCTCGAACAACACTCCCAAATCAAAGGTGCGCACCAAAACAATCACAATAGTAATAGAATGGCATACGAAGAAGTGTGTTCGATCAGAGGAGCTACCTCATTAATCCGAGAATCGCTCCTGTTTTAGCCACCTTAAGCCAACTCACGGGAGTCGGGTCCACGTATATACCTTTCAAGAAACCGCCCCCACCATCCTACTTCATTCTGGAATCTCCACCGCGTACACGGTTGTCAAAGTGGTTTTCGGTATCGACAGAGAGTATGCCCATATCCGATCCCGGTCTCTTTGCCAACCAAACGTTATTATAACCCGTGGTTATAGTTTGAAAATGGTATTTATTTTTCCAAATCAATATATATTTCAAATACCTTAAATTTTCAAATCCTTGATTTAAACATTTTCTTTAAAAATATACCATTTCAATTTATTCAATCAAATTTGGAATTTATTTCTTTTATAATAGAAATCATATTTTCCTTTAAAATCTATCCAAACTCAATTTCTAGATTCTTTTATTTATTACATATTTAAATTCCAAAGTTTAATTTATTCTCAAAAATCTTCCATAGATTTTTAAATAAATCAATTTCAATTTCTACAGCACCTAGGAAATGCTGTCTAAAGTTATGAGTTTAACCTAGTCTAATTTCAAAAAGATAGCATCTAAATGCTGTTGTAGATTTTTAGATTTAAAAATCTATTTCTAAATATAACTTATTATGTATATAAAATTTTCTAAATTTAAATCTTATTCTTTCAAAACTCCAGAATTTTGGAACAAGTAATACTAAAATTTATTCTATATTTATTTATTTATCATTTAAATCATCATAAGTCCTATAAAATTATTTACTAGAATATCTTCAATTTCTAAATTTAAAATAATTGAATAAAATTTCAGAAAATAATCTATATAAACCACGGGCCTGTATAAGATTTTCTAGCCTAGGTCAAGTGAAACGGATTTATATCATTTCAATCCGATATTTACAAATCCCGGGTTCTATCATTTCGAACCCGCAATCCCAAGATAAATTTACAGCAGTTAAGTGAACAATAATAATCAATTAGGCCTATCATTTCAGCCATAACAATATATATATAACAGGGAACTTGCAGTGTGATTTAAGCAGTAAATAATAACATAATATAACTGCAGATATCATATAACATATAAATAACTGATGGGGTGTCAATTTAATGGGGTTTATCATTCTATATCACACTACAGACAGATAATAGTGAAATACAAATTTACACATACACTTGCAATAATTTACGAAATATAAATACGTATGTCTGGTGAGAAATACTCACCTGGATGTTGCAGAAATTTTGAATTCAAAATTTGAAAATTCACTGGTATAGACTGACAGAGAATAACAGTCAAATTTTTCCGGGCGTCGCCTAGATTTAGATCTAGAACAATTTCAAAATATAGGAACGCGACTTAGATTTTGTAGTCAACGAAAAATTTAAAGATAGGAAAAGAATTTTTTTGACTTGCTCGACCAAATTTTTCTAAAACACGATTGCAAAAATCTATATGAATACGAGAACACATGCACCACTTCTTCCTCCTAGCTTGTTCATGCTCATCACATACTTATGCACTGTCTTCCCTTCATTCATTCATCATTTTCACTTTTTTTTTTTTCACAAATGGTTTCCAACATTCTTCAAAAATCATTTCAGATCACACTTTACACAGACTCAACAATTTTGCACTAACCCGAGTTTCTTCCTACTAGCTTCGAGTCACAAAACATTCTGCTTCGGGTTACATAAGCATCTACTTCGAGTCATTTGTGGAAGTGTTGAAACACTTCAATTTCCAGAAATCCACCTTCTCTGGCCTTCACTGCCATTCCTTCCTCCTACCACTGACTTCACCTATCTCAGCCACCTCCTATACCCCATGCTAGTGTGTCAGACCATCTCAGCCCCTGGATTTGTGTGTGTTTCTGATGTGCAGGTCCTGTGCACGTGCACACTCCAGGTATGCTAACAGTTGCATCATTTTCCCACTTCTTCCCAAAGCTTTCTACTGCTAACCAACTTCAAAATTTAACTGCATCACCAGACATCACTTCACCAGATGCACCTTTCATATCTGCCAGTCTTCACTCAACCTTCCCCCTTCCAGATTTCCAGACCTGGCAGCTTCACCAACCTCAACTATTTACAACTACATTCAGTCACCCATGCTAGTCTCTCATGCCATTTACACTGCTACATCTAGTGTAAGTGCAGACTGAAATTCATGCAGATCTGAACCCCATACATATGTAAACTGAAACCATGTCTCCTATGATACTTATAACATGCTTACATGATGCAAACTAAAATCATATTCATATGCACTGACTCCTACCATGATGCAGACACACTTTTACACAAGATTCATATGAATGGTGGGTCTGACACTTAATATGTATATAGATGCACTGAAAACATATGCCTACCTGATGCAGACAAACTCCTATACCAATTTATAGCCTACCTCTTCCACTGCAGGCTTCATCAAAAGAACACACACCCCAGATCTACAACTGATATCATGTTAGACACATTTAAACTTCCCTATATGCTACTCTGTAAAACATGTAGACAGCACAACATGAACCTCATACCAAAATTGGGCATGGCCGAGCAAGTCAGAGGAAGAAGACACATAGTATAGGAAAAGAAAAGGAAGATGATTACCTGATTTGAGCAAAAGAATTGGACTGGAATGCAGAGAAAAATATGTAGAGAGGGATGAGAAATATATAGGCAGAGGCTTGAAATTTCAGAGAAAATCAAGGGAGTAAATGCAAAAGTTTTCGCGTGAATTAAAGGGCCGAGAGTTTCTTAGTGCCATCTTGCATTATGCGTGATTTACGCATGCTTCTGGGCAAAGGAATAAGCAAGCGTTTGATGAAGAAACTGATGAAGCATGGATGAAGCCTAGTCAAATACACACGTTACTTTAATAATTTAAAACTTGCGTGGTTATTGGATTCTCTGATTTGCAAGCATTAAATTTGATAACTGAAGGCAGAAATAAAGGCGAGGGTTGATGTATGTTTTCAGTTTTATGTTTTGACTTATGCTCATTTGAATGCATGCGGTTGATTTGCTATTTCTAGTTTATAAACTTGATTTCAACACCTATGCGTGATTCTTGGCAACGCAAAGGTCAGTCATAGATGGATGGAAACAAGAAAGTGTACAAGATGCAAACGAATGGCCAGAGAGAATATGAACAAAATGCTTGAACGTTTTAAATCTTTAAATGTTGTGATTTATTTTGGTTTAAAGTTTCCTTTGATTTAGTTTGATATTGTTAAATGTAAATGGTAAAGTTTTTATGTAGTCAGTTTAAATAGAAGCGCATGCCAAAATAAAACCAGCTGACAAATAAAATACGTACCGTTCGTCAAAACACTGACTGATATTTTATGTCCAAAAATATTTAAAACATGATTTTTACACTACGCTAGACAGACGCAGTTTAAAACTTCAGAAATTTTCATAAAATAAACATTTTAAAAACACACGTTTTATTACGTTGTTTATACTCTCTAATTTACGTGTCTTTCAAACGTGAAATTTTACTGTTCAATCCTAGATTAAATTTTCACAGTTTTTATTTAATTTTATTGACATGGACAATTTTATAAAATATATCTCCAATTTAAATAATTAGACTATATTTTTAAACATAAATTATATAATATAGACTTCAAAATTTCAAATAACTAAATAGAATAAATGGCTAAAACTAGGGTTGTTACATCCTGTATCTTGATGACTTTTGGGAGTGGTTCGTGACATCGTAAGATTGACGAACACTCAATCTCCTTCTGTTGATTTTGAGAATCGAGTATTCTTGGAATATCTCGATGCATTCTCTTAATGTTCTTTGGTTTGAGTTTTGAAGCTATATAAATATGAGTTTTAAAGAGAAATTGGAGTTTTGAGATATTTTAAAAATCAAAGAATGTTTTGAGAATATATTTATATGAGTAGTATTCTTTCATGGAAATAATTTGAGAGTGTTGGGTTATCCATCGAGTAGTTAAGAGTTCTGGTCGATACGCCTGATCAACGTTATCGATAAGAATCTCCTAAATGCTCTGATGAGGCAATCAAACACGATTGTTTGTATTTTGAAAATTGAGATTTTGAAAATAATATTTTGAGATTATATATTAAATTTATTTTTAAACGGTAATTGCAGCCACTAATTTTAGAGACGAGTAACAGAGTGGCGAGGCAGCTTTGATCGTTCGATCAACTCTGCAGCCAATGGATATATCTATTTATTAGAGGTTCAATGGCGAGGCAATGCCATTTATTTATATATTTACTTTGAAAATATAAAGATGAGAATATGTGAGAATATCCTTGAGCTATACTTTATTGAAATTATATTTTGAGATTTTAGAATCTATATTATATACATTGGATGTTTTAAGAGAAGAGTTACAAAAGGATTTGAAGATTGTTTTTAAACGATTTAAGTGGTTTAATAAAAAGAGTAAAGAGAATTTAAACCCTTAATTTATTTTGAGGGATATTATTATGGATTTACAAAATTCTTTGGAAATTAATTTTGAAGTAAGAGAAGAAATTCGAATTTTAATTTTGAGTTTTTATTACTTACTAAGTAATTTAGTAAAGAGTTTGAGAAATTTTCAAATATTGAAAATTGAGATTTAAAATTTTAAAAGATGTTGAGGTTTAAAATTCTAAATATCTTGGATTAAAAGATAATTCGAGCTTATATCATTGTTCTTGAGTATATTCTATCTTTGAGCTATTGTCAACGACGTGCATATTTTTTGCGGTCGTTCGAGTTTGATGGCCTTGTAAGAAGCCATCTTGTGATTTATCTATCTTGTCTATTGTGTCTACCCTGCTGTGAGAATGTTCTTTCCGTATATTTATACGGAAAATCGTACTGATGATCTTCTTTTTTACTTAGAGTTCGGGTTTAAGTGAATTTTATCCCGACTCTATTTGTAGAGTTTTTTTGGAAATCAATCGTTTTCGATTGAATAATTGTTGAGCATCTTATTGAGTTTTGATTCGAAGACGGGATAATTTCGAAATTCTTTCGAGATACTTGGAAAATAATATGGTTTGCTAATCACTATATTAGCATTTGATGGACCATTGGATAGACCAAGTGAGTTTTTCCTTATTTCTCTCTACCATTCTATGTTAAGAGTATGAATGGTTTGAGTTTCGAGCTTGTCTTTATCCTTTGTCGATTGAATTTTTGAGTTGTTTACGGCTCTTTTTCTAGAAAATTGCAGGGACGCAATTTTCGTATGGGGGGAGTCTGTAACAACCCTGGTTTTGGAGATTACCTATAAATATTAAATTATAATGGTAGATATGATTTAATACAGTGAAGTAAGATTAAGTTGGATAGTTTAAATTGCTTATTTGGAATAAACAATGGATTTTGGGGAATAAAATATGGAAAATAAAGTTTTGAAACTTTACTTGGTTAATTAAGTTAAAAATGAGCTAATCATGATTTTAATGTTAAGAAATGCAATAATTTTGATAATTATTGTCAAACGTTTCTTTTATATATTTTTAAAAGAAGCATTTCATTTAATAAGTGATATATTATAACTAAAAATGGAAATTTGGTTTAAAAATAAATTTTGGTTGTAAAATGTTGAAAAAATGGTTTGTTATATTTTATTGCACAAGAAAATAATTTTTATGTAACTGTTGGAGTTAAAAATAGAGTTTTATATGAATTATTGTGTAAATTGTGCATTTAAGCAAAATAAGGCTTTTTAATAATGAAAAATATTTTTTTTATAGCTAAATTATCTTTTTAATTTTTGTAAAAAAAATGTATGTGAAACATAAAAATATGTTTGTACAATTTGTAGAGATGAAATCATGTAAATACACATATGTTGTATTATGTAAATATGAGAGTGTTAGGGTAAATTTAGTGTTAATTAGATTATTAGGCTAATTAATTCTTTTGGGTCAAGCCCATTTGTTCACTAACCAGTAGATCAATGAGAAAGATTCTTCTTCCTCAAAACGGTATACGTACATTTTTACCAGAAAACAAAAGGAAGAAACTATTCATCTTTCAAACCCTAGGCTTTCAATCTTCAATCTCTTCACAATTTATTGATTTTAATCAAACTGAAGATAATTGCAACAGGTAATTAACTCCGAAATGAAGAATATCTCATCAAATTCTGATTTTTATTTGGCTTTGTCTGTAACTTCATTTTCTTCTTTGCATGTTTCTATTTTCTCCTCTTTTAGGTTTCTAACTCGAAATCAATGCCAAATTTTCCTACTTTGCTTGCTAAGTCCGCTAATTGGCTGCAAATAAATCTTAAGGTGAGTTTAAACACTCACTTTTCTAGTTTACTCAAGTTTTCAGGTATGTTTTTGGTTGTATTAGATGAATCTTTGGTTGAATTTGTGAATTAGAAAGATGATTTTTGGGTTTCTATGCTTGCTGAAAATGAATTAGAAAAATGCACAGAAGTAAAATAGTGATATCATGCATGTTCCTAATCAGTTTGAGCTCATTCTTTCTGGGTTAGAAACTAGACTCAAGGAGAAACAATTTATCTTTTGGTTTCATTTCGATTTATGGAAGTTTGATAGACTTGAAATAGAATTGAAAGTAAAAGTGCAACTCTGTCCTAAAAGAAAATTTCCTGAGTTTATACCTGTAATATATTTTGCCATATGTTTTACATTGCTTATCCAAATTAGATAATTTAATATGCACTGGAAAGCTTAGTAATTATTCTACAAGTTTCATGTTTTGAGTTTTATGAAATTTTAAAGTTAAGTTAGACAAAATTGCACTTCTTTCTTACTATCCCGAGAGCAAAGTAACAGTTTTGTAATTTTAGACCTGAGAAATAAAATCATCATAACTTTTGACTCGTTAGTCAAATTTAGTTGATTCTTTTTCTGTATTTTTGGTATTGAAATAATATTCAACTTTTATGTTTTATGATTTATCAAATTCTGAGATCTACATGGTCAAAATGGCTTATTAAGCCGCAGCCCTGTTGTTATGCACATTGCTCACGGTTTTGTAATATTAGACCTGAAATAAAATCATCATAACTTTTGACTCGACTATTCAAATTAGGTGAATCTTTTTCTGTCTTTTAGAATTTGCAATTATCTTCAACTTTTATGTTTTAGGATTTATCAAATTCAGGGTTCTATAGGGTTAGAATGGCTCTTTAAGCCGCAGCCCTGTTGTTATGCACATTGTTCACAGTTTTGTAATTTTATACCTGAGAATTAGAATTGCCATAACTTTTGACTCGTATGTCCGAATTAGTTGAATCTTTTTCTGACTTCGAGATATTGGAATTGTCTTCAACTTTTATTTTTCATGTTTTCTCAAATTTATGTTTAAAAGGGGCAAACAGGCAAAACAAGCCGCAGGCCTGAGTTCTTTTGCAATTTTTAGCATTTTCCGTTGAATTGTTTTTTTTTTTTTTTTTGAATTCAGTGATTTTGAGCATTTTTTTCAAGATGGTTCTAAAAGGCTAACTCATACTAATAAAAAAAGTCGACATTAACATCAATTTGCACTACGAATTGACGGTTTCATTTGGATTTTATCGTATGTTAATTTTATTAAATTTTCATTGAATTTTGCTATTTCTGTGCACGTGTTTTTTAAACCGTTTTCGAAATGATTTTCAAAATGAAAAAGCTTTCAAATTAAATTTTTTACAAAAATTTATAATTATTTCATATATATAATACACACTTTTATACTATTCCAACGTATGAGAAAGAGAATTAAACGATTTAGTAAAACAAGTGGTATGGGACATGTGCGTTTACTATTTCGGTTAATTCCGGACTTGTACGATCGAAGCTATTTGAGTTTAATGATTCTGAGATGTTTTGCCATTTTATGGCGTATTTTGAGTTTTATAATTCCTATTTATTAGAATTATTTAAGATGACCAATATTTGACAAGTATTATGGTTTAAGACCTCCTGTGTAGGAGTATGGTCGATGAGAACCGTCATGATGTTTTATTTACTTGCCAATGATATAAGACAAGTCTTGAGTATATGATTTCATATTTTGAGGTTTATGGTTTATGAGGAACCACCACGATGTTTTCACTTGTCGAGGAGATGAGACAAGTTACGATGCTATTTAATTCTTGTAGATGAGATAAGACGAGTATGGTGTCTTTCTATCGCTTGCTAATGAGACGAGGCGAGATATGATTTTCAGAGTTTTGAGATGTTCCTAGTGTGGCATCGACTAGCGGCTAGTAAACCGCTAAGTGCGAACGTGTGGTATAGGACATACGTTAATACTTTTCGGGTTCCTATCCGTGAGTTTGTGACACATTCACGATGTTTACCTAGCAGAACTGCTTTAAGAGGTGTTAGCGACGTTGTCATGAGGACGAACTGCTTTGGAGGTGTTAGCGACCTTGTTAGGGATGACAAAATGGCTTGGAAAGGTGTCAGCGACCTTGTCATGAGGGCGAACTGCTTTGGAAAGGTGTCAGCGACCTTGTCATGAAGATGAACTGCTTTGGAAAGGTGTCAGCGACCTTGTCATGAGGATGAACTGCTTTGGAAGGTGTTAGCGACCTTGTCTAAGGCTTCGGCCTTCTGAGTTTAGCACGTGCAGCATTGCTTCGGCATTGTATTCAGGGATATGGCCAATCCGGGTTTTCTGAGTTTTGAGTTCGCCGTTTTTGGCGCATTAGTGTTAAGATTTTCTGAGTTTTGAACATGCATCGAATTCTTTATTGAGTTTGAGATTTTATGAGTTTGAATTTGTATCGAGTTCCATGAGTTTTTATGATTGAGATGTATGTGTGAGATTTAGCCGCCTTGGCTTACTAATGAGTTTGAGATCTCACATTCTTATGGAGTTGTCTTGTGTTGCTTTCATGACTTCTATTTGTGATTAAGATGAGTTTTCTTCTTTTTGGAGTAATGGTTCATCGAACCATTTTAGTTTTGATTGATATTTTATATATGAGTTGATTTGATTTCATTATGCGTTATTGCTAATGATATGAGGCACTTGTGTTTTATTTAAGTATTGAGCTATGAGTTATCTAATCCTTCTCCTCATTCGAGAAGAATTATCACTATATCTATTCTGCTTCATATTATCGATATTGGCTGATTTGTGTAGCTAGACCGACCCGTGTATTTATATTCGGGTCAGACCGAGTTGTTTCAGGTATCATCTATTGGACTTAGCTTGAAGTTGGTGTTGGATATCATCTCTTCTTTCGCTTGAGTCTTTTATTTCTTCCGCATACACTGATGTTTTTACATTTTATTTGATGTATATGGTGAGGTCGAGTACCACTTTATTGTATTCATATTGTATTGTACTAAACATGTATCAGTGTATATGTATATATATGATGTCGATTACAGTTCTGTGATGTGCTTTACATTTAGTTATTGTATTTTATTCTGAAATATCTGTCAACCACCTATAATTTTGGATTAAGCATTTACTATGTGTGTCGATCCATTGAGATAGAAAAGAAAAATTATATTGCACTTATCGACGTATTCAGTAGATGTTTAAGACAAAGTTATAGATGGTCGCCCTTAACCAGCCCTATTCTCTGCTTTAGTAGACGGAATTACTCGTTAATTCTCTTTGTTAAGGTGGGTCTCGGGGTGGGCGTTACAGTCATGACCTTCGGACTAACCAACGCTCCTGCGTGCTTCGTGGATTTAATGACCCATGTGTTTCGAGAAGTATTGAACAAATTTGTCCTTGTATTTATTGATGATATCTTAATTTACTCCAAAACTGAAGAGGAGCATGCTGAACATCTCAGAATTGTTTTGGAGATATTGAGGAAGAATATCCTATTCACTAAATTCTCTAAATGTCACTTTTGGGTCAAAGAAGTCAGATTTCTCGGTCATATTATTAATGAAGAAGGTATTTCTGTTGATCCAAGCAAGATTTCTGCAATTTTAGATTGGAAGCGACCCTCTACTCCTAGAGAAGTTCGAAGTTTTCTGGATTTAGCGGGATATTATAGAAAGTTTGTCCAGGATTTTTCTATGTTGGCCAGTCCGCTAACTAAGCTAACAATAAAGATTGCTAAATTCGATTGGACTCCAAAATTTGATGATGCTTTCCAGGAATTGAAAAGGAGATTAACTACCGTTCCCGTTCTCGCTATCATTAACGGGAACCAAGGGTTATCTGTCTATACTGATGCTTGTGGAGATGGTTTGGGTGCGGTACTAATGCAAAATGGGAAAGTAATTTCCTACGCGAGTAGACTATTACGCCCGCATGAGAGAAAATACCCAACACACGATTTGGTACTTTTAGCGGGTTTTTTCACTTTGAAAATCTGGCGACACTATCTTCTGGGTAAGAACTTTTTCAGCTTTCTTAACGATATAAGAAATTTAACTTAACTAAATAAATATACTTAATAAACTCTCTTTGTTTTAGGTGAAAAATTTGAATTATTCACCGACCATAAATCTTTTAAATATCTCTTCACCCAGAAAGATTTAAATCTACAGCAACAATGATGATTAGAATTTCTAGCCTCATATGACCTAGATATTCTGTATACACCCGGTAAAGCCAATGTAGTTGCTGATGCTTTAAGTAGAAAGCATGCTACTCTTGCACATCTGGTTGTCACTCCTACCCATATCGAGAAAATCGCCAGTAAGCAAAATGAAGACAAATTTCTTCGAGATATTTATGGGAGAATTCTTCGAGGCGAAGATACTAGTTTTGAAACCAATCATAGTGGAGTTATTAGGCTGAAAGGCAGGTTGTCTGTACCAGATATCCCGAAATTAAAGCATGAAGTTCTAGATGAATGTCACAAATTAAAACTCGGAATCCATCCAGAAGTTAATAAGATGTATAGAGATATCAAAAGAACTTTCTGGTGGAAGACAATAAAAGGAGATATATCTATATATGTGAGTCATTGTGCTACTTGTCAACAAATTAAAAGCGATCAGAAGTAGGTGGCGGGTTTACTCTAGCCTTTGGAGGTACCAAAGTGGAAGTGGGATCAGGTATCGATGGACTTCTTCGATGGGTTGCCCCGCACTCGAAAGGGGAATGAAGCAATCTGGGTTATTGTGGACCATCTGACTAAAACAGCCCATTTCATCCCAGTGAAATCCACCCGGACAGCAGCAAGTTTAGCTGAGCTATATATCGAAGAGATTGTCCATCTCCATGGTATACCGAGCAGTATAGTGAGTGATCGTAACCCGATCTTCACCAGTAAATTTTGGGTGGCATTTCAGGCCACATTGGGAACAAAGCTAAATTTCAACACTGCTTATCACCCACAGTCTGATGGACAGACTGAAAGGATAAATTGAATATTAGAGGATCTTTTGCGAGCTTGTATTCTCGACTTTGGTGGTTCTTGGGAGGACTATTTACATTTAGTCGAATTTTCATATAATAATAGATATCAAGCCAGTATCGAAATGGCTCCTTTTGAAGCTTTATATGGTCGTCCGTGTCGATCACCGGCATGCTGGATGATAGACTCGTTCTTGGAATAGATATGATTAAAGAAGCCACTAAAAAAGTTGATTTATTCGAAAGAAGTTAATAACTTCTCAAAGTCGCCAGAAGATTATTACGACCGCAGAAGAAGAGCTTTGGAATTTCAAGTTGGAGATTCCGTTTTCTTGAAAGTATCTCCAATGCGGGTGTGTTGAGATTTGGGAAGACTGGTAAGCTGGCACAATGATACATTGGTCCTTTTCCTATTCTGGAAAGAATTGGTCCTCTAGCATATCGAGTGCAGCTACCTAATTGGTTATCCGGTGTACACGATGTATTCCACGTTTCACATCTTCGGAAGTATGTGCACGATCCAGACAGTATTATCGAAGAGGCAGCTCAGCGGGATCTCGAGATCACACCAAATTTAACAGTTAAAAGAGAACCAATTAAGATTGTGGGTCGTGATGAAAAGCAATTAAGGAACAAAATTGTGAAACCGGTGAAAGTGCAGTGGAGCGGTGATCCAAAGGACTGTACTTGGGAGACAGAAGACAATATGCAAAAGTCTTATCCCAATTGCAGAGTGGATATCTCGGGTTAAACTGGTAAGCCATTTCTCTATCCTTTTCTGAATTCGTATATTCTTTATTTTCTTTTCTCTCTCTTTCAAATTTCGAGGACGAAATTTTCTTAAGGGGGGAAATCTGTAACATACCAAAATTTATCAATTGTAAATTTGGTAAATGTTGAACTTTTATAATATAATTTAAAAAGTTACAAAATAAATAAATAATAAGTGATAAATTAAATGAATAAAAATTTCAAATTTCTTTTGAGTTTAAAATTTTAAATACTAAAAGTTTTTAAAAACATTTGAATCTAAATTTTATACATATATGTGAATATATATGTATGTGTGCATATATGGGTAAATTAGGATTTATATATTAAATTTGATTTTTAATTTGAATTTAAATTTTAAGATAAATGTTTTAGTAAATTAATTTGGATTTATAAATGTATATCTATGTAATTTATTTAATATGTATATAATTTCAAAAACATTCTCTTTTTAATAATGTGTATTAATATAAAGCCTATACTTCTAATGGGAAATGTAAGTTTAAATACAATTTAAATAATGTAAAATATTATGTTAATAATTTTTTTTTAATTACAAGTGTTAAGGTAGCAATGACTATAGAGACAAGTGCAATTCATGAGAAGAAAAACTTAACAAGTGTCATTGTCTCATTTTCTTTTTCTTAAGAAATTTATAGAAAAGGAAATAAAATTATACAATCATTTTATCTTCTCCACTTACTCTTTTATTCATTTCAAAAGGAAAATTCTGTTCAATCTTTACATCAGAAAAAAAATCAACAAAAACAAGCCTATTTGCCTCAACTTTGAAAACAAGAAAACAGATTTCCAAAGAAAAAAATAAACCTGTAACAAATTCTCTTCCATATCTCAAGAAGAAGAGGAATTCAAAGATAATTTCAACTCTTCAACAAATATTACAGAACCAAGCAAGGGAACATCAAGGAATGAAGAGATTCAGGAATCAACTTAAAAAAAAGAAAAAAAAGACAGTTCCAGGTTTGATTTTCAAATAGGAGAAAACTGTCTCTACTAAAATTATACAGGTGAGTAAACCTGTTTTAAAAATGGTTTGAACCTATTCCTTTATATACCTTGCCTAAGTGATGAATATGGTAATGATATGATGAACAACGTTTACATGTATGATGTGTGTATAAATGTATATATGTAGTTGTATGATTGTATAGGCATGTAAATAGATATAGATGTTCTCTATTCTTTGTTCAGGCTTCAGCTTTGGTAGGAAAAAAATTCTTGTCTTCATTTACATTTAATTTTAGGCTTGAGCATGTAAATGAAAAGGTTTTCTAACAATGTAATTCAAATTTAAAAATAGATTCAAGAGTACGAAATTAGTATTTAATCTAAAATTTTAAAATTACAGTAAAAATCAAGAAATGGGTCAAAATCAAACTAGTTAATTTTAGTGTTTGATTATGCAAGCTGAATAATTGTACCAAATCATGAATTTAGGTATAAGAATTGGAATTTCTAGTTTGGAATTCTGGAAGATATTCAGTGTTGTATGATTTTGGGATTTTTGTCATTTGCCGTTGATTGGTGATGGGGTGTGCGGCAAGGTTTGACCTGATGGTGGTCGGCGTGTCGGGGAAAGCTAGAAAAATGGAGGATGATTTTTCTATTGACCGTGGCGGCCGGAGAAGGAGGAAGTAGGGTTTTAGGGGATGTTTTGTCGATGTGGGTTGTTGAGGTGATCTCGGCGATATATGAGCGTCGGAGCTGATCGCTTGGGAGGGGATCTGATCGTTAGGACGTGGCACAGATGTGGGATGGACGGCGCGTATTCCAAAAGTCGGAAGTAATGGACAGAGGTGATTTTCTGACGTGAGAATGGGTTCCAGTTCGATCGTGATGCCTATTTTTGATTTGCAGGCGTTTACGTTGATCTGGGTTAACAGAGGTGATGGGGTAGTTGATTCCGACTTGTAGATGGCCTAGAAGACGATCAACGGTGATCGAAATATCGTTCATGGTGCACGGTGATCGTGTGTATGTATGGTTTTGTTTGGTGGGGAAGAAGATGAAGTTTTGGTCTCGGGTCGTTCTCGAGTCATTCGTGGGTTTGACTTGAGTGGTTATCGTGAATGCTCGGGTTTACTTTTGTTTGGCTCGGTCTGTAGTGGTTAAGCTACAGTTTTTAAGAAATTTTTTTTTCTAGGATTTCAAAATTTATATAAAGTTGAAAATGAACCAGGTTTAAGTTGGAAAAAGTATTTCCTGGTTTAAGATTTTAAATAGGTACTCATATTTAAGTTTTAATTTAAAGAAAATATTGATCAGATTTTTAATGTAAGATAGATTTTTGAAAATCAGATATTTAATGGAAGCTTGACCAAGTTTTAAGTTATAAGAAAAAAAGTAAATGTTTTTAACTAAGTTTAATGAAGAAATTTAATCAAGTTCAAATGTATAAAGTTTTAAAGATATATTTAAATTAAGTTTCCAAAGGGATGAGATTTTTATTAAAATTAAACAAGATTGATCAAGTTTTCCAAATATTTTAAATGCTAAAATTTAATGTTTAATTCATTTTTTTTAAATAAATTATATCTCTCTAATTATAAAATTGATTACTAAATGTTTTCTAATAAGTTTAATGATGTAATTAAGTTTAACTTAATTAAATGTATTTCTCTTTAATTAACTAGGGTTATGATTAATTAAGATAATTAATTTGGGAAGTTAATTAAAAGAATCATTAAATGAAATTAATTATATGATTAATTAGTTTAGATCACACAATTGATTCATCTTAGCTGGATATGATTTATAACTATTGTATGATGTGTATTGATTGATATCTCTGATTGTAATCGTGATGCTTTGTGATGTAAATTGCTTTATGCCAAGCTATGATATCTGTGATGAATATACTTCTGTGTGAATATGAAACCCCTTTTGCCCGTAAAACGGCACTTGAGTTTCGATGCGACAGGGAGTCGGATTCCATTGGTTATCCGAAACCCACATCGAAGCTATGAATCTTTGTGAATGATGTATCCACATGTTTTTTAAAATCTACGCTCACTATTCGGTTTACCCGGGAGAGGACCTTTGTGTCATTTAACCCATTCTGAATATGTGATACAACAAAATGGATAGCAATTGAAGACGGTGGTGAAGACCGGACGTCTTCGGGAACGATAGGATAACCTGTCGAATGACTCTGCATTGAGTTGCTCCGGTATAGAGTTCTCCATATGTGATGGGCAGTCCGATTGGGATTGTGGATGCCCGGATTGCATGGACTTCTTCGGAAGTGCCTTCGGTTCTGTTAGATCCCGGAACAGACTTGTATGGATTGTATGTCTGACATTACATTTTGAGATATAAAGCAGATTTCTTTCAAATACATCTCTGTTGGTGGCATAGAATTTATTCTCTTAGCTTAACACCCTTCTCTGAGATGTACGAGCTCAAAGGTTATGTAGTTGAAGGTTATCAGTAATATACTCCCAACTTGGTAATGTGGCATGCTAAGTGCTGCTGATCATTTGTTGATCAAAGCATGGCTTTTGTGAAAAGCGTAGCTTTGTGGACGAGACTTCGTCGAACCTCACAAACCGGTAATGGTCGAAACAGGAAAGATGTAGCAAGGTTATTGGGGGTAGCGCCCCTTAGGATATGTGCATTTCCTTCTAGATAGAAGTGGTATCATGGTACGGAGCCCGGATACTTAAGTTATGTGGATATCGCAATATATATATATATATATATATATATATATATATATATATATATTACTTTGTGATTGTTGTTGTTGGGGCCCTGGATAAAGGTTGGTTACAACCGGGGGATGGCATACTCATGTCAGTAGTTACCTAGTTACAGAGGTAACTCGGCCTTGTGTTGGCAGAGATCCGGTTAGGTTCTCGGGACGTCCCTCCAGAGGCGTACCCAAGTGGCCTAGGAAGTTCCTTAGCCTGACCATTTGTTGGAAATCCAATTACCAATACGAACCCAGTACGGTTTTAGTTGTAGAACCTGCCATCTAATATGGTAGCTATAGTAGGCATACTATAATGGTATGTATGCTGGCTAAGATTAATATCATACTTTCGAAAATGTATTCTACACTATGCACTAATGAGGCAACCAGACACGATGATTTGTGTTTTAAAGATTGTGATTTTGAAAATAATATTTTGAGATTAAATATTAAATTTATTTTGAATGGTAATTGCAGCCATTGATTTTAGAGACGAGTAATAGAGTGGGGAGGCAGTTTTGATCGTTCGATCAACTCTGCAGCCAACAAATATATTTATTTATTAGAGAATCAATGGCGAGGCAATGCCATTTATTTATTTATAAATTATAAAGATGAGAATATAAATGAGATTATTTTTAAATTGTGCTTTATTGGAAGTATTTTTTGAAATTTTAGAATCTATATTATATACATTCGATGTTTTAAGGGAAGAATATAATAAGAGAATTTAAACCCTTAATTTATTTTGAGGGATATTATTATGGATTTACAAAAAATATTGGAAATTAATTTGGAAGTAAGAGAAGAAATATCAATTTTAACTTTGAGTTTTAAATTACTTACTAAGTAATATAGTAAAGAGTTTCAGAAATTTTCAAATGTTGAAAAATAAGATTAAAAAATTTAAAAGATGTTGAGATTTAAAATTCTAAATATCTTGGATTAAAAGATAATTCGAGCTTATATCCTTGTTCTTGAGTATATTCTATCTTTGAGCTATTATCAACGACGTGCATTTTTCTTTTCACGGTCAGCCGAGTTTGGTGGCCTTGTGAGAAGCCATCTTGTGATTTATCTATCTTGTCTATTGTGTCTTCCCTGTTGTGAGGATGTTCTTTCTGTATATTTATCCGGAAAATCTGATTGATGATCTTCTTTATTGCCTAGAGTTCGGTTTTAAGTGAGTTTGATCCTGACTCTATTTGTAGAGTTTTTTTGAAATCAATCATTTTTGATTGATTAATTGTTGAGCATCTTATTGAGTTTTGATTCGAAGATGGGATATCATCGAAATTCTTTCGAGATACTTGGAAAATTCGATGGTTTGTTAATCACTATATTAGCATTTGATGGGCCATTGGATTAACCAAGTGAGTTTTTCCTTATTTCTCTCTACCATTCTATGTTGAGAGTATGAATGGTTTGAGTTTCGAGCCTGTCTTTTATCCTTTGTCGATTGAATTTTGTGTTGTTTACGGCTCTTTTTCAAGAAAATTATGGGGATGCATTTTTTGTAAGGGGGGTCTATAACAACCCTGGTTTTGGCGATTACTTGTAAATATTAAATTATAACGGCAGTTATTATTTATTATTGTGAATTAAAAATAAATTGGAGATTTAAATTGTTTATTGGAATAAACAATGGATTTTGAAAATAAAATATGAATATAAAGTTTTACAAACTTTATCTTGGTTCTTTATGAGAATATGAGTGAAATATGATTTTATTTAGTGAAAGTACAATAATTCTTATAATTATTCCCAAATGCTTCTTTTAATGATTTTTGAAGGGAATATTTGTTTAAATACGCGTTTATTATAAATAAAAGAAGAAATGTTGTTTAAAAATAAGTTTCGATTGTGAAAACAATGTTAGAGTGATTTATTGCATTTTATTATGCAAGAAGATTATTTTTGTGAAATTTTAGGTGTTAAAAATGGCGTCTTGCGTAAATATTTGTGTAAACTAGTTATTTATTTAAAAAATAATTTTTTTGATAATAAAAATATTTTTATAACAAAATTATCTTTTTATTAGTCATAAAATATTTTATTTCACATAGAAATGTGTTCATATAAATTTTATTGTGTTGAAATTAGGTGAAGATATGTTGTTTTATTTGTCAACATTGTGTATTTGTGTATTTCAGTGATAAAATTGATTTTCCTTTATTTTCTTAGGCTAATTTCTTTAGTTTTGGGTCCAAATCCCATTAATTAACATAAAGCAGGAAAGAGAAAAGTTTTTCTTCCTTATTTTATTTCACCTGTACGTTTACTTCTCCTTCTCTAGTAAACTAAAAATAGAAAACTAGGAAACCCTCTCTATTTCCAAATCTAAAGCTCAAATCTCATTTTCTCTTCAATTAAATTGTTGTTTCAATCAATATAAAGAGATTTCTATAGGTAATCACTTCCAAAACAACGATCTTTTCGTCAAAATCTAGTTTTGATATTGGGTTTGAATGTAATCTCTTCTATTGTGGTTTGCATGTACTTTATTTTTTCTCTACAAGTTCTTGAAGGCAAGAATCGCGCCAAAGCTTCAAACTTTCTGCCAATAATCAAGCTTTTGCAACAAATCAGCAAGGTGAGAACAATGTCTCACAAATACTAGCTATATTGCTTGAATCTGCAGCCAATGCAAAAGTTTATTCACCGTAAACTATGTTTTCGTTTTTGGCCTGAAGTGCTAACTTTGGCTGTCCATCACTTTCGTCTCCGGCAATGAAATGCTGCCGGATCTTTATCTGAGTCAAACTTATATGTTGAAATTTGTTTCTGCAAAATTTGGTTGAAAAATATTATCATTTGAGTGTTCAAACCATTGCTGCAAGTAAAAAAAACTCGGTTTTTCTGCCTGTAGAAACCGTGTTCTGAGTCGCTGCAAACAACGCCTGAGTACATGTTTGAGATGGCATAACTCTTTCATTTCTTACTGAAATAACATCATTCTTTTTTTCTTTGAAATATAAAGTTTTATACTATAATAATTTCAAATTTCTGGTCATTTCGACTTATATAGCTTATAGAAATACGCTGCCAAACTTTGATCCGGAGCATGTTTATGCCTAGATTTTTACAGTGAAAACACTTCCTGGATTCAACTTTGAGACATCATAACATTCTCAAACTTTGTCCAAATTGCATGATTCTTGTTTTGTTTGAAACCTAAAGTATTCTATTATAGGCTCAACAAATTTCAGCTTAATCCAAGCTAATTTGGTCCTCTGTTTCATGCCTGGAAGTTGAACCCAAGATGGTTTTTAGGCCTGTGTATTTTTTGTTTCTGAACTGTTGCAAACATGCCCTAAGTCCATGTTAGAGAAAGTGGAACTTTTTCATTTCCAGTCATAATTCATTGATTCTTTTTTTGTTTCAAATACGAAGTTTTCTAATTTGTGTATACCAATTTTAGTTCAATCAAAGATCGTTCGACCACCTGTTTTATATCTGAAAGCTGAACCCAGAGAAGATTACAGGCCTCTGTATTATTTTGGACAAGTGCGTTTATGTTCTTTTTCCACTCGATTTTTAACTTATACTTCATTTTTTTAGGATGTTTATGAAATATTTTGAGGGCTATGATTCCTATCAATAGGCTAGCCAAGTTTTGATGAATTTGAAATTCAAATTTGATTTGAATTTGAACGACGGTTTTGAGTGATTTCTTTTATTTCGAGCACAGATTTTTCCAAACAATTTTGAAATAATTTTTAAAATAAGTTGGAATTTAATATAATTATTATGTAATATTTTTAAATTATTTTAAGCTATTAAATCTATTTATTTTCTATAGTAAGTGAATTTTCAAATATCGTTTTTAAAATTGATTTCGAAAAATTGTTTTAAAAGCTTGTTTTCTCAAATAAATTATTTTATATATAAAATGCATAATTTTGCACTATTCGAGTGAATGAGAATGAGAATTAAACAAATTGGTAAAACATGTGATATGGGGCACGTGCGTTTTCTTATTGGTTAATTCCTAACTTGTCCATTTGATCGTTTTGACCTTCGGGTCGAGTTTACCGATGAGATGAGGCAAACTTTTACTGCTTTGAGTGTGAAATTTACTGGCGATTAGTAAATCTTTTAGTGAGAACGTGTGGTATAGGACGCACGTTAACACTATTTGGGTTCCTATTCGAATGTTTGTGACACATTTGCCATCGCAGCATGCCGGTATTGGACCTTCGGGTCATTGCCATTGCGGCATTTGCCAATGCGGCGTATTTGTCCTCGAGACGTTTGCCACTGCGGTGTATTTCCATTGCAATGTATTTTCCATGGCGGCGTATTTTTCATTGTGACATTTTGCATTCGGGCGAGGTGCCTATTTGAGATAACAGTACTTGGCAAGGCTTCGACCACATTCACATGCAAATACTTTTGAGATGGTTTCTCTGAATATTTTCCCTAGTGTATCGCCCTTTGCCTAATTGATCCTTTGAACCATTCGATATATATTTATGATGATTGCCTTTTAGGAATTTAAACTCTTGGAAGTTTTACTTTTGAGATTTGAATTGCCTACATTGGCGTTGTATGAGATTTTCCTTTTGGTGTTTACTTGAGATTTTATTCTCCTTTTGGGAGATATATTTGCCTTATGGCATGTTTGAGTTGAGATCTCTTTATGCGTGTTTTGGGTTTGCCAGGATGGCGGGTTTAGGTTTTTCATAAATCATATTTGATGTTTTATGAATGCTGATGATATGATGCACTTGTATTTGATTTGAGTGTTGAGTTTGAGTTACCTCTTTTGAGGTATTTGGTTACTTAAGTAGCGTTTGTTAAATTAAGTGTTGATCTTATGAGATTATAAATTAATTCTTATCTTTTGAGAAGAAGTATCTTCATGACTATTCTGCTTCCTATTATTGATATTGCCTGATTTGTGTAGCTAGACTGACCCGTGTATTTATACTCATGTCAGACCAAGTTGTTTCAGATATCATCTACGGGACTTAGCATGAAGTTGATGCTGGATATCAGCTCTCCTTTCTCTTGAGTAATTTCTGTTGTTCCGCATACTCTGATGTATTTATATTTGATTCGATGTATATGGTGTGGTCGAGTACCACCTTTATTGTATTCATATTGTATTGTACTAAACATGTATCGGTGTATATGTATATGTATGATGTTGATTACTGTTCTATGATGTGCTTTACATTTAGTTATTGTATTTTGTTCCGATAGATTCGTTAGCCACCTATAGTTAAGCATTTACTGGGTATGTCAATCCATTTGAGATAGAAAAGAAAAATCATATTGCATTTATCAACGTATTCAGTAGATGTTTAAGGCAAAGTTATAGATGGTCGCCGTTAACCAGCCCTATTCTCTGCTTTAGTAGATGGAATTACTCGTTAGTAAGGTGGGTCTCGGGATGGGGCGTTACAACTTTGTTATAAAGTGAACATAGGCAAACAAATGTAAATATTGAATTAGTTAATGAAATGGAATATAACTGAAATAAAGTGAAATAGTATTAATTTTAGGTAACTAATAACTGCTTTAAATGTAATTCTAATTAATTAAAAGAATTAAAGAGTTATAATTGTTATAAGTTGTAAATAAATTTTAATAATGTATGTATTAATTGATAATTGCATTTTAGAAGAAACTGATAGTTTAAAGGAAGTTTAATTAATTACATAATCTGTAATAAAAGGAAACTGGATAGAATTAGTACAGTGTAAGTGGTTATAATTTTTATTGTAAATAATAAACATAAAAATGTTATTAAATGTAGAGATGGTGACAATTATTGTTATTTGTTACCAATTTAATTAATCAATTGCAATCAAATGTAAATAAATGTTACATTAATGTAAGTTATTACGATAACTGCAAATTTTGAATATAATAAAATGTATGGAAATGCTAATTATACTTACATGAAAATAATTGATCTAATAAAAAGAATGAAACCAATAAAATAATTAATTGGGAATTTAAATTATAATTAATGTGTAAAATTGTCAAAAATTCAATATAACGGAAGTATAATAACTAATTCAAATAAAAGGTGGAAATGAGAGAATATTAATGTAATAAAATATAAAACAATGTTAGCTATGTTTATAGAGTAATAATTGTTAGAATAAAAGATTGGAATCAAATTAAATCAATTAATTGGAATTAAAGTCTAATTAATTGGATTTAATTACAATTGTAATTGAACACTCTAATTTATGAAATATTTAACACTGATTTATTGGTAAACTTATATAATTATTGTAAATATCTAAGTGATCAAAAATGATGAAAATTTTCAACTATCAAATTTGAATGAAAAAGTGATTTAATTAATTTAATACTAATTTATTTAACTAATGTGAAAAGAGCCATTTTGACCACTAACTCGGATTTCGACGAAACCAGTTTCATCGGATCCGTAGCGGTGAATTATTGTAGCATTTCAAGTTTTGCAGCTATCGGACTTGTCATTTTATCGTACAAACTCTAAATGCCAAGGAATCAATTTAACCAAATTCAACTGAAATCAATTCAAAATAAGCTAATTTTAAGCTAACTTCTTCATACAATTGAATTAGGACTTGAAAGCTATTCCATTGAGTTTAAAACTATCAAAAATAGCTATTTTGATATATGGAATAACCTATTTTTGTTTTGGGAATGTAACGGGCTTTTATGGTCATTTATTGTTCAACTTTCAAATCGATCTAGTTCATTCGTTCCTATTTCTCTTTTGTCTATAAATAGCCTGTTATAAAATCTAACTATTGTTTATTCCCTTTGTCTGAACGTACATTTCATGTCTATCTTTTTCTTTCAAATAACGCGTGTTCAAGGGTTCGAGCAGGGGTACCTGGGAAGAAATAGGTGATGTGTATATATATTTTGCTATTTTTTATTTATTTATAATTTTATTGTATAATGTTCTAATTCACATAACTTCTTCATACGAGGTCTGATTCACACGCTGTTTATTCCACTGTGATCGTATTTAAATTCCGGATATTATGAAACTTGTTTGGATGGATTCTGAGACTGTTTGAATTTGGGCCCTAAATTGGATTTTCAATCGATTTAAAATCAAAGGTGAATGTTTTAACCCACTCACAACTTCTAAATTGTCTTATGTTAGTTGAATTAAATTTATAGTGTGATTAGAAATTTATTTATGGTTGTTTGGTATATATAAATCATCATTACAGTCAATTGAATTTATTTTTGAGTTTAAAATTGCCAGTTAATTTCCTGTTAAGAATGATCTGTTATTCGTTATAGTTTATTTGGTTGATTTAATGATGATTGTAATCGATGTTTGGATGATTGGATGATCTATTTGATTTATTTACTGCTATCACTCTACAAGTTCCCTTGGTTATTGCTTAGGAAAAATCACTATGGGTTGAAATGATACATACCCCAATTATCTATAAATTAGGAAAAATCGTTATGGGTTGAAATGATAGACTCAAGCGATTTTATGGATTTTAATTTAATTCGGAATTGCAGTTTGAAATGATATATAACCGTAAAATATCATATTGCGGATTGAAATGATAAATATATGTATCACTGACCCTAGGGTAGAGAATTATATACGGACACCAGATTGGTTAAATCAAATGATTTTTGAATCTTTGAAATTTTGAATTCAGTCCACTGGCATTTTGAAATAGAAATTGATTTACATAAACTGAATTATTTTCAATAATCCAAAAAGTAAAGGCTGAAATTAGAATTTATTTAACAATTTGTTCAAAGGATTTAAATTAGAATTTCAGAGTTGAAGTGGCATAAATAAGTGGGTTCATCGGAATTGAGCTTTTGAAATTGTTTGGTTATAACTTTGAAATCTATTTTAGACTAATTTAAACTATTTGAATTAAATTAACAATTTTAATCAATTAAACTACTTTTAATTTATATTAATTCACTACAGCCTATTTAATATAATTTATTCTATTTTACCAATTTTAAACTAATTAAATTTATTTAATCTATTTTAAATCTATTTACTATAATTTAAATCTATTTAATCTATTTTAAATTTATTTAATCTCTTTAAAAAAATACTTAATATAAAAAAATCTACTCAATCTATGTTTAATCTATTTAAATCATATAAAAAAATTAAATATATTTAAACTATTTTCACTATTTAAACTATTTTAAATCTATTTAAACTATTTTAAAACTATATAAACTATTTATAATTTCCTAAACTATTTTCTAAAATTTCAAACTACATAAAGTTGAAGTATTTATACCTAAATCCTTGATGATGATACAACCTAAG